>OX344724.1:91060194-96060194 GCA_947034835.1 Ballota nigra
TCTCGTACACAGCATTGCATACATAAGGCTTCCTACGGCTGAAGCGTACGGAACACCTTTCATGTCATCTATCTCCGCTTGCGTCTTAGGGCTCATTTCTTTCGATAGATGGATTCCGTGTCTAAAAGGTACAAAACCTTTCTTGAAATCTTGCATGCTGAAACGCTTCAAAACAGTGTCAATGTACGAAGCTTGCGATAAGCCCAACATCCTCTTCTTGCGATCGCGAGTGATCTTGATCCCAAGGATGTGACCGGCTTCCCCTAAGTCCTTCATATCAAATTGTTTTGACAGCCATACCTTTACATCTGACAATACCTTTACATTGTTTCCAATGAGCATAATATCGTCTACGTATAATACTAAGAATACCACTGTAGTTCTGTCACGCTTCTTATACACACAACTTTCGAACTCGTTTTGATCAAACCCATAAGACTTAATCACTTGATCAAAACACTAGTTCCAAGTATGCGATGCTTGCTTAAGTCCATAAATGGATCTCTTAAGCTTGCATACGAGATTCTATTGGCCTTTTTCAATGAAACCTTTGGGCTGTTGCATATAGATATCTATCCCGTCAAGACTTCCGTTAAGGAAAATCGTCTTGACATCCATTTGCCAGATCTCGTAATCTAGGTGCGCAGCGATCGACAAGAGAATACGGATGGACTTAAGCATAGCTACAGGCGAAAAGGTTTCCTCATAATCGATCCCTTCTTTCTGAGTATACCCTTTGGCCACAAGCCTCGCTTTGAAGGTCTCTACCCTTCCGTCCGGTCCTCTTTTCCTCTTGTACACCCACTTGCATCCAATGGGTTCTACCCCATTGGGTGGCTCGACCAACTCCCACACTTGATTATGATCCATCGAACCCATATCGGCTTCCATTGCCGTTTGCCACGACTCCGCGTCTTTGTCTTGGATTGCCTCGTCGTACGTCCATGAGTCCGATTCAACACCGAGAACCAAATCCGAAGACTCTCCTATCCCCATGAATCTCTCGGGTTGCCTAGGAACCCTCCCACTACGACGGGGTTCCGTTTGTGAAGATGTGACGTGTGGTACATCATCTTGTATACTTGGTATCGAGGTTTGACCTCTCAATTCTTCTAAGGTAATTTCACTTTTAGGTTTCCGATTGTTCATATAGTCTTCCTCCAAGAATTTAAAGTGTGTACTAATCATGGTCTTTTGATCCTTGGGACTATAGAACATACACCCTTTCGTTCCCGCAGGGTATCCTATAAACAGCCTTAATTCCGAACGTGGATCCAACTTACCGGCTTCCTTGTCTAGCACGTATGCCGGACAACCCCAAATCCGCAAATGTCTTAGACTGGGCTTGCGCCCGGTCCACAATTCCATTGGGGTTTTAGGAACCGATTTGGATGGCACCAAGTTTAGAATATAAGCTGCCGTTTCCAAGGCATTACCCCAAAACGACTTGGGTAAATCCGAATAACTCATCATGGATCTGACCATCTCTAAAAGAGTCCAGTTTCTTAGTTCCGCCACACCGTTCTGTTGAGGGGTTCCCGGTGCGGTTAACTGGGATACTATCCCTTCGTCCGATAAGTAGTTCAAGAATTCATCGCTGAGGTATTCACCTCCACGATCTGATCGTAGAAACTTGATACTCTTTTCCCTATGTTTCTCGGCTTCGGCCTTAAACTCCTTGAACTTATCAAAAGTTTCAGACTTATGCCTCATAAGGTAAATGTACCCATATCTTGAGTAATCGTCAATGAAGGTGACGAAATACTCATACCCCATTCTCGCTTTGATCGTCATTGGACCACACACATCGGTATGAACGAGTTCTAACACTTCCGTGGCTCTATTACCCTTGGCTCCAAATGCCCTCTTGGTCATCTTACCCTCTAAACAGGATTCACAAGTTGGAAACAGCTCGACTTGGAGTGATTCCAAGGATCCGTCTTTCACCAATCTCTCTATCCGCTTTAGATTAATATGACCTAGTCTAAGATGCCATAGAAGTGTTTCATTCATCTCCGAAGAACGCTTTCTTTTATTACTCGAAATGATCGACGTGTTATTAGATTCATTATTTGAGTGGTGTGCACACTTAATCGTATAGAGATTGTTTACCAACGTTCCATGACAGATAACATCATTCTTAAAAGAAACAGTAACAACTTTATTAAAAGTAACTGAATATCCATCAAAAAACAACTTAGAAACTGAAATTAAATTCTTCTTAAAGTTCGGAACGTATAAAACATCTCTTAAAATTAAAACTCTATCTTCAAAAGATAGGTGCACGACTCCCACTGCTTCGGCTGCCACTCTCGTAGCATCACCCAAAGTGATTGTGATCTCATTCTTGCTAAGTCGCCGGGTTAGCTGGAACCCCTGAAGAGTGAAACAAATATGATCAGTTGCCCCGGTATCCACTACCCAAACGTGGGCAGCATACGCCGCAACATATGTTTCAACGACTAAAGCACGAGACTTACCTTTCTTTACCGCCTTCTTAGGCTTAGAACAGGTAGACCTCCAATGTCCTCTCTCCCCGCAATTGAAGCACTTACTCTTACCGGATATCTTCACGCCGTACGGCTTGAAAGCTCTTTCTTTGCCACCAAAAGTGAGTCTACTGGTTTGGTTCCGATCAACCACCTTCTTCTCAATTTTACCCTCCATTGGCCTAGATTTCGAGAAAAAGCTCTTGATCACCAAAGCCTCGTCCCTACTCCCTAAGTATAACTC
The DNA here is from genome assembly GCA_947034835.1 of Ballota nigra. Taxonomy (NCBI): domain Eukaryota; kingdom Viridiplantae; phylum Streptophyta; class Magnoliopsida; order Lamiales; family Lamiaceae; genus Ballota; species Ballota nigra. Next base: position 91,062,928 of record OX344724.1, read on the forward strand.
TATCGTTATCAGAGCTTTGAGCAGGGTATCTAAAGTGAACTTGTGTTCATATAACACGTATTCCCAAAAGAACCCATCACAACTACTCGATAGCTTTAGGAGTATGGAATCGATTTGACTTTCTTCACTTTGTCTGGCACCAAGAAACTCGAGTTTCTCAAACTCACGCCTAAAATTGAGAACATGATCCCTTACAGGTGTTCCCTTCACCATTTCCTTCGTGAGCTTCTCACGAATGGTGAACAGATTCGCCATGGGGTTCTTATGTTGAAACATCTCTTCAAGGCTATTCATGATATCAACAGCCACTTCAATGCCTTCATTAATGCGCTTCAAATCTTTAGACATAAATGTCAAGATGATGTGCTTCATGTGCTCATTGGAATGCTTCCAATCATCAAATATCGCCCTTTCCCCATTACTTGACTTATCATTAGGTTTCTTGGGTACGTCAACGCTAAATATCCAATAGTGTTCTTGCACAGGAAGGACCATGTTCATATTACGTTTCCAATCAACATAGTTCTCACCAACAAGTTTATTATCTTTAAGTATACTAAACAGTGGATTAATAGGTTGCGACATGATGAACCGAGAATAAAACATACATTCATATCAATATCTAGAAAAATACGAAATTATCACATAATTCGATCACATCAATTATATTGAAACCTTAAAACAATATAATCATGCATCAGCCAACATCTCGAAATAATTTAAATGCGCCACGAGGGGTGGTCTATACATTTAAATACATTCAAGCGGATCACAAACTTAAAGGTTACAAATCCTTAATTCAAAAATAATAGTTGGCTCCCACTTTGACCACATAGAAATTGACAGGGACTCCGAGGGGAGTAAGTTAATATCAATTTTCTATGCCTAAGTAATAACCATAATTAAATACAGGATTATTATTTCGCTTTGAGCAAGCCACTCGGGGTGAGGGTCAATACCGCCACTAGTAATAATCCACAATCATCCTTTCGGAATTTATTCATGTAAAATCCGTTCTTTTGGCCGATCCGAGGGGGAAATGTATTCCAAAAGAACTTCACAAATAAATAAATTATGGAGGCCAAATTAATCCAATTTTAATATTCGGAATAAAATTGCGATTAAATAAACATACTTAGTAATTTTCGAAAGTAAGGTTTTTCTTAGACAATTAAATTCATGCAAACACATATTAACAAATAATAATAAGTGCACAAAATAAAACATCCATCAAAACAAAATTAAACACATTGGAGCACTCAAATCCAATTGTCACGGTTGTATTTCTTCACGTCTTGATGCGAAAAATCGTCCTTGTTGCTTTTATAGGCTGTTTTTGATCAGTTTTAGAAGGGGTTGCGATAGATATGCATTTATTTATGCTTTTATTTATCATTTTATGGCATGTTTGTATTTTATAATTAATTTTTTATTATAATCTGCTATGCCTGCGAATAATCTTCATTTTTAAATGACTAAGTGCGTAGAATTAACTTAATTAATTCATTGGCCTCCACAATTGGTCTTTAAGGAAGGTGATTGTTGCTCGTGGGACCTTGGGAGTCCCCCCCTAACGGATCCAATATTCACAAGCTTACTAGTTAAGACTTCTAATAAAAATGTTTTAATCTTTAGATGAAGTGTGTGATCATCCCCAACGGATGTATTATTCATGAATTCATCAGTTAAGATTAGTGCAAGATAACTGTAGTGAATTATTTACTGGCGATGTGTTCTTGGTATGAGCCCGTCAATAGTGAATAATTTTTCTTACAGTTAAATTGTGGTCATCACTTAGATGTGAATTTTGATATAACCCCCCAACGGGGTCCCTGTTCTAATTCACATGGCCAGTTAAGGTCTGACTATTAATTTAATTCGTCATAAGGATAAGTTGACGTGATATTGAAATTAAAGGCTTGGTGTCTGGTTGATGAACACATGCGTAAATGACCATCCTAACGTGGCTTGCGTGTATGTTTGTTGGGCTGTTGGAGGTTGTGTTAAATGTTGGTTTTGAAGGTTTCCAATATTTTATGCTTCAATTTATGTGATTTTAATGCTTGCTTGCATTTAATTTATTTCAGATTTAATAAGATGACGTTCAACCCGCTTATGGTTATTTTAAAAGAAAATAAGCTTACTGGTCCGAATTATTTGGATTGGAAGAGAAATCTGGACATTGTACTAGTTGCAGATGAGTACAAGTTTGTGCTCAATACTCCTGCTCCTGCCGATCTGGCACCCGATTCCACTGAAGAGCAAAAGGAGGCTCATAAGAAGTGGCACAAGGCTGATGAGATGGCTCGTTGTTACATTTTGGCCTCTATGTCAAATGTTTTACAGCATCAAAACATGCCTACTGCCGCACATATGATGTTGAGCCTAAAAGAGCTTTTTGGTGAGAAAGATAGGGCTGCCCGTTTTGAGGCTATGAGGAAAATTATGAGTACCTCTATGCCAGAGGAAGTGTCGGTGAGGGACCACTGTCTCAAGATGATGGAATATCTGAATGAGATAGAGGTACTCGGGGGAGAAATCGATGGTGATGCCAAGGTCGATATGATCCTCAACTCGCTCCCAAAATCCTTTGAAAACTTCCGTTTGAACATAATCATGAGTAAGAAGGGCTATATTGTAGCTGAGCTTTTTGCGGAGTTGGTTGCGGCAGAAGGTCTCATGGGTAAGGGTCCACAAGCCCATGTTTCTGTTCAGGCTTGATCTTCTTCGTCCAAGGGCGGGAAGAAGAAAAAGCCTTCTCAGAAAAAGGCTGGTGGGAGTAGTGGTGGAAGCAGTGGGAGCAAGGTTTTGGCGCCTTCTGGTGGCGTGAAAAAACCGAAAGGCAAATGCTTCAAGTGCAACAAGACAGGACATTGGAAGCCTGATTGTCCTCTCCTGAAAAAGGATAACTCTGGTACGTCTCTTGCTCTAGTTGTTGAAACATGCTTTGCGGCTTGTTCTGCCCTTTCTTGGGTAGTAGATACATGAGCCACTGATCATGTTTGTTATACCTTGCAGGGGTTTCTGCAAACAAGGTAACTGGGTGAGGGCGAGATTACTATCAGTTTGGACAATGCTACGACTGTAGCAGTAGTCGCAGTAGGAGATGTGCACTTGTGTTTTTCTAATTCTGTTTTAGTATTAAAGAACGTTTTGTACGTGCCGAGTTTTTGGAAGAATTTAATTTCTGTTTCGAAGTTGTTTTTAGATGGATGCTCAGTTGTTTTTAATGACAAAGTTGTTATTATGAGAAATGACTTTTTAATCTGTTCTGGTACGTTAGAAAACAGTCTTTACACTATTACTTGTGCATATCGTACTATGACTGAAACTCATTCATCATCATCAAATAAGAGAAAAGAACCTTCAAAGATGAATCAAACATATCTTTGGCACCTAAGACTAGGCCATGTCATTCTGAGGAGAATTCAAAGACTTGTAAGTAGTGGTTTTTTGGAGTCTCTCCAAGTGGAACCATTCTCAGTCTGCGAATCCTGCTTGGAAGACAATATGACTTCAAGGCCTTTTAAGGCCAAGGGGAATAAGGCCAATGATGTGTTAGAATTGATTCACTCTGATTTGTGTGGGCCTATATCTATTCAAGCTAGAGGTGGTTTTGAGTATATCGTCACTTTCATTGATGATTACTCAAGATATGGGTACATCTATCTGATGCGCCACAAGTCTGAATGCTTTAGCAAGTTCAAAGAATTTAAGGCAGAAGTGGAGAACCGTCATGGTAAGAGTATCAAGTCACTACGATCTGATCGTGGTGGCGAATACCTTAGTAATGAATTTAGGCAATACTTATTAGAGAATGGGATTACATCCCAGCTAACTGCGCCTGGTACTCCCCAACAGAATGATGTGGCTGAAAGAAGGCATATGACTCTATTAGAAATGGTGAGATCAATAATGAGTTATGCTTCATTACCTACCTCATTTTGGGGATATGCCTTGGAAACAGCGGCGTACCTTCTAAATTATGTACCTTCTAAAGCGGTTCCAAAAACTCCGATTGAACTGTGGTCTGGGCGAAAGCCTAGTCTCAACCACATTCGGATTTGGGGTTGTCCAGCACATGTGCTGGATAAGGAAGCTGATAAGTTGGCACCTAGAACTGAAGTACGGTTATTTGTAGGATATCCTAAGGGAACAAAAGGTGGTTATTTTTATAGTCCTAAAGATCAGAGGGTGATAGTCAGTACTAATGCCCAATTTTTAGAGGAAGACTATATGAATGAGCATAAGTCCAATAGTGAGATCATTCTCAATGAGTTAAGGGGAGACAATGGCACACCGAGTGTGCAATTGGAAATACCACAAGAGACTGCACAACGTGATTACTCTGATGAACCTTTGCATGTATTACCTCGTCGTAGTGGGATGTTTGTACGTCAACCTGATCGTTTCATGTTTGTGGGAGAGTCTGTGGACTTGATTCCAAGCGATGAACATGATGATAACGATCCCTGGACTTACAAAGAGGAAATTCAAGATAAAGATGCAGAGTCTTGGCACAAGTCTATGGATTCAGAAATTGAATCTATGGATGCTATAGAAGTGTACGACCTAAGCGAACTTCCCCATGGCAAGGAAGTCATCGGGTGTAAGTGGGTCTACAGACGTAAGAGAGGATCTGATGGGAAGGTTATTACCTTTAAAGCAAGGTTGGTGGCAAAGGGTTTTACCTAGAAAGAAGGAATTGACTATGACGAGACCTTCTCACCAGTAGCCATGCTAAAATCGATCCGGATTCTCTTATCCATAGCTAATCACATGAACTATGAGGTTTGGCAAATGGATGTCAAGACAGATTTCCTTAATGGAAATCTGAATAAGGACATCTACATGCGGCAACCTGAGGGTTATGTGAATAAAGGCCAAGAGCATCTGGTCTGGAAGCTGAAAAAGTCCCTTTATGGGCTAAAGCAAGCTTCCAGGTCTTGGAACATTCGTTTTGATGAGGTGATCAAATCTTTTGGATTTGATCAGTGTCAAAATGAAAGTTGTGTGTATAAGAAGAGTAACGGAGACGTCGTGGTATTCTTAGTACTGTACGTAGATGATATTCTTCTCATTGGCAACAATGTGAAAGTATTATCAGACGTAAAGGTGTGGCTTTCAGAGCAGTTTCAAATGAAGGATTTGGGAGACGCATCGTACATTCTTGGTATAAAGGTCATTCGTGATCGAAAAAAAAGATAATGTTGTGTTTATCTCAAGCATCTTACATTGATACTGTGATTGCTCGTTTCAGCATGCAAAACTCAAAGAAGGGTTTACTACCTTTTAGACATGGAGTTCCCTTATCTAAGGATATGTGTCCTAAGACACAGAAGGAGATAGAGGAGATGGCTAAGGTTCCTTATGCTTCGGCTGTAGGAAGCCTTATGTATGCGATGTTATGTACGAGGCCTGATATTTGCTATGCAGTCGGTATGGTAGCAAGATATCAGTCTAACCCTGGTCAAGGACATTGGACTGCTGTCAAGCATATTCTCAAGTACTTGAAAAGGACTCAAGATTATATGTTGGTATACCAGTCAGATAGTATTGTTCCTTTGAGTTATACTGATTCGGATTTCTAAGCTGATCTAGATGAACGGAAGTCTACCTCGGGTTATGTGTTTGTGTTGGGAGGCGGAGCCATATCTTGGAGAAGTGTGAAGCAGAAATGCATCGCGGACTCCACTATGGAGGCCGAGTACGTAGCTTCCTCAGAGGCTGCCAAAGAGGCTGTTTGGCTACGTAATTTCCTTTTGGACTTGGAGGTGTCCAAGAGTATGCCAAGGTGTATCACTGTTTATTGTGATAACGCGGGTGCAGTGGCAAACTCAAAGGAACCTAGAGCCCATAAAGCGAGTAAACACATAGAGCGGAAGTACCACATTATACGAGACATCGTAAATCGAGGAGACGTGGCTATAGCTAAAATTGCATCGTTGAACAACCTGGCTGATCCTTTCACAAAGACTCTGGGGATGAAAGTTTTTTAGCAGCATGTAGAAGGTCTTGGTTTACGATGTATACCAGCTAGACTTTAAGTATAAGTGGGAGAATTGATATGTCTTTATGTGTATACTAAAAGTTTAGCTTTAGTATAAGTGGGAGATTGTTGGTGTATACTGTAAAGCAAACTTTTGTTGGGCTTTTATGGATATATTCGATTTCCTTATTATCTGAAATAAATGGTTTTTCACATTATTGCAATCTTATTAATTGCTTGTATTACTTGCATGTATGTTTATCTTATATTGTAGATAATGTGGTGGGTTTGTAGTCACACAGGAGATCACATTGTCAGTTCCTTATAAGATATAAACAATATTCACAACTGAGATAGTTCTGGACATAACTATTGGTATAAGTTGTAGTATGAACTTGTTAGTGGCTTGTCTTGGCCATTAGTTCATACTAGTACGCTATGTCGTATTGAATGGATCACAGTTAAGACATGTTCTTCTATTCTGACTATTATGAATAATTAAAGGTCTTGGTGACTCTTGTAATTCTTAACCCTAATTGTGATATTTAGATATGTGGAGCACTTGTTCAATACTTTGATTTACTATGGGTGAGAATCGTGTTAGATTCAACGCACTATATATTTTGGGTAGTGACATCGTTTGCACGATGTCTATTTATTGACATTAGGGCACCGTGTCCTGGTGATCCAGGTTGATGACGTCCCCTTGAGGAAACTCATAAAGGATTATCGTATTAAACCCTGCAGGTGGATTATATCCGTACGATAACAAGGTTGAGTGGTACTACTCAAGGAATAATAGATGTTAATTAAATAAAGCGGTCTGAAGCTTTAATAATTAATGAACGTGTGAAGTCTTTAACACGGGGAATTATAGAGTCTAATAGAAGCCCTGATTCGGTTCGGGATAGGATGGGAGTGCAACATTAATTCTCTAGTGGAATAAATTAATGTTCACGGGCCAAATAAATGTTCTGGGCTGAACATAAGAGTATTTGGGTCCGTGAGGAGCCCAAATCCTATACCTTCTAATAGATCCCTAGTCTGGCCCATGAAACCTAAGGAGTCTATATAAAGGCTTCAATTTCGTCTTTGAAACCCTACACTCTAAGATCAGAGAGCAGCAGTCGAAATTCGTGAGTAGGGTTTTGAGGAGACGAAATTGGGAGGCACTTTTCTCCACGTTCGCTAGTTCGCCGTCCACCCGGTGTACGAACGAGGTTGGGAGACAGACTAGAAGATCTCTAGTGGAATCAACGCCTCGGTCTTCAAGGGTAACGAATCTAAACTTGTCTTTAGATGCATGTTTAAGTCTTTAATTATTTATACACGTTTGGTATCCCAACAACGATCTTGGGGACGGACCGCCTTCACCGGCGCGTTCTATCAAATATAATGTAGTTGGGTGTAAATATAATGTAGCATTTGTAAACTCAATTTAGAATTGTTAGTGTTAGGAAATTTAGGGTAGTTAGGGTTTAGTGGAGGACAACTATTTTTTACAATATCTATCCCAGTATCCCCACCCCACATTCACGAACAAACCTCTGTTTTTCATTTCAAGTCACGCGAAACACTTTATGTAAAAAAAATAAAAAATTCTTCAATCTACACGGGATGTTCGACCCCAATTTGGCTTCATTCCAATTCGTATGCCCGAAAACTCTCAATACTCAGGTATTTTGACATAAATGATAATGTGACTTGTTTTATATATTTGAATTGTGTTGATGATGATAATATTTGAATTGTTATTTTTATGTAGCAGATGGTATATATAATAAAAATATAAAACAAATAGACGTATCATGTCTGTCCGCCCCTACGCGCCCCCACCTGTGCCATATAAAGTATTAGTAAATACATATTTTAATGATATAAATTTTTATATTATGAACTTAGTCACAGAGGATTTTGTTTTCACTTTGTGTCGATTAAGAAATACTTCTTCAGATCACAATCACCATGTTATTCAAGTGCAAACATAGCATAAACAATTTATAATCTAGAGTTTTAAATATTCATTTTTAAATTTGAGGTCATACGTAAAGATATAAACGACAAAAAATATATAGTTCTTAAATTGAAATCAAGTGATGTAGACCAACCATTTCCAAAATTGAAGGATCGTGAAAAATAGTACTTTGTTTCTAAGTCTTAAATTAAGGAAGAAGCTAATCAGCCTTATCGTGATTATCCAATTTTCCATTAAATTAGAGGTATACATAATCGTAAATTTGTGGCAACTTTTATATTTGAAGATTATAAAGTCGTATTGTTGGATCGGGAGATTTGAAATTTCAAGTAAATTTAAAAGAAGAATTGACTTGAATAAACCTGACCAGATCGAGACACAATAATAAGAAAACTTTGTGGGATTACCCACAAGAAACTATCCCCACATTGGAGGAATAAAACTCCCACTGCATCCTTGTAGCAATCTGCCACCCAAGAACCAATTGAGCTACGTCCATGCGGGCAAATATCAATTATACTTATCATACTAAATAACTGATATTTTAAAATTGAGGGTTAGATTTAGTATAATTGTACAGTAATAACTATATTTTCATTATTAAATATTTTTATTAAACCAACATTTCTTAATTTTAACCCATACTTCCACCACCCGACATTTATTTCCTCCTATTAAGCCCTTCATTTCTATTTGATAATTAGGTAAGGTAATCTTAAAATAATTAAAGATTTGTGCGATTGGGTAGAGGTAAAATGAGGGAAAAAAATAGGAAAAATGTATAAAACATCTGTTAATTAAAAACAAGCCCACTATTTTAACACATCATTTATTTATAATCGGATATACTAATATTTAACTCATAAACATATTTGACATACTACGACAAAAAAAAAAAAAAAAAAAATTGAAACTTGAAACTTGAAATTGGACTCAAACTTGATTGAGTTCAATTCTTTTCAGACTCGACAAATTACATCACATGAATTAAGTTTGGGTAGGTCTTACATTAGACAATGAGAATGAGTATTGTTAATATTGTTGGTAGTGAAGTATTCACTATTTACTTTGAAACAACATGAATTTGCCATTTCTTCTCATTAACTAATATTTTATGATCAAATGCTGTCTTAGATGTTTTAACATGCAGGATGGAGATCTAGAAGGATCTACAAGTCTCTGGAATACTCAATGTTGCAGTGAATGTTGCAAGCATTGGTTGCAACATGGGCGGTTACGGGTTCCAGAAGGATCTACAAGGACCTACACGATCCAGACTATTCCAGAACGGTTTAGAACGATCTAGATCAGGCGGTTGCATCAAGAAATATCATAAATAAAGATAAGATCGTGGGAGATAACATAAGATCATGGAGAGGTTACATGAAGAAGTTATTTCGGATTGAAGACCTCCATCTATAAATAGAAGTTGAAGTCTTCAATACCAAGTGTGGAGTAAACGAGTACACCTACTCTAGTGTTGATCCTGAGTTCAAAGGTGATAGGGCAGTTATTCCAACATTTATGTTATGCCTAGAAGTTTAGTACATCTCGCATAACTTGCGATCAATCATATATCTTTAGATAGAGAGATCATCGATATAGAGTGAGATCAACTTTGACGGTGTATAGTGTTATACACTTAGCTAATTTAGATTTGATAGGTGATATCGAGTCTTATTTCCGTTGTGAACGATTTAACTCTTCACATAATTTTTGTATCACTAATCTTATTATAGTGAACGTTTCACCGTAAGGCTAGCACAAGCTATTTTATATAGTGTGTGTTAAAAAGTATTCCATCTTGCAATTGTGTGTTTAAGTCTTCCACTGTATACGTTTTTATCTCTGGTTTTCCAGATTGTTGTAGTGTATGTTACAACATTCATTACAACATCTTTACTTTATAACACACGCACACCTTCATTTGGTATTAGAGCAATCTGATATCATACCACTTGACTTTCAAGTATAACTAGAGCATTGACTCATTAACACTTTGGTAGTGGTGAGTGTTAATTTATGTTAAATTCAGTTAAGAAAGCAATGCATGAAGTATGATACTGATATCAAATCATTTCTGGAATTGAAAATTACTCAAGTTGTTGTATATTTTTTATTTTGAGAGTTACACACTGAGTATGCGATCTATTTATGCTAACTATTCGATCTAGAATCTTCCTTTAGCTGAAATGGATGGTACTTGTGTGGTAGTTACAATTGTGCGTGAGTTTGTTACAACAAGAGTGTGTGCAGCGTGCAAGTGTTACAAGATCCAACGGCTCCAACAATTATAATCGTTTGCATGGCTGGCAAGTGTGATGATAAGTGCATGCATGTGCATGTATGCATGCATGATAATCTAACATCCCCCCTCCCCTCAAAGATGAAGCCTATGGAAAAGATAGAAGCTTCATCTTGGAACGAAAACTGAAGAAAGTTGGACCATGAAGTGCTTTAGTGAAGACATCGGCCAACTGCAAAGGAGAAGAAACATGATAAAGGTGAATAAATCCTTGCTTGTAAAGGTCTCGAACAATGTGACAATCAATGTCAATATATTTCGTGCATTCATGAAACACAGGGTTTTCAACAATATGAGCTGCAGATTTGTTATCACAGCAAAGTTGAAGAGGTAGAGAAGGTTTGAGCAAGAAATCCTAAGCTAAGTATGAGATCCATTGCAATTCCAAAGTTGTGGTGGCCAGAGCTCTATACTCGGTTTCCGCAGGTGATCTTGAGACTGTATTTTATTTCTTGGTTTTTCAAGATATAAGAGAAGATCCAAGATAAACACAGTAACCAGTGAGAGACCTCCTTGTATCCAAACATGAGCCCCAATCTGCATCGCTGTAGGCATGAATGGTGCAAGGAGATTGTGAAGAGTAGAATAGTTTTAAGTCCAATGTACCACTGAGGTATCTGACCAATTGGAGAGATGCATCCCAGTGTGAAGTTCTTGGAGCATTAACGAATTGACTAAGTTGTTGTCTATGCTTTCTCTCCACAACTCCATTCTGTTGTGGAGTGTATACACAAGATTTTTGATGTACCATCCCCATTTGCTAGAGCATACTTTGACACTCATTGCTAAGAAATTCTGAGCCATTATCTGTTTGAATAGCTTTTGGTTTTATTTTGAACTGAGTGTTTATCATGAGAAGGAAGTTCTTTAGGACTGGTATGGCTTTGCCCTTATGGGATAACAGAAATACCCATATGGCTCTTGAATGATCATCTACTATAGTGAGGAAGTATGAGGTATCTGTCAGTGATGGATGGTTATAGGGTCCCCAAATATAACCATGCAATAAGTCAAAGGTTGCTTTAGTTTGGATGGTGTGAGTAGGAAAGGACAATCTGGTTTGCTTTACCTCATGACACACAGAACAAGGTGAGAAAACAGAAACATCTGTCTTTTTATTAGAGATAATAGCATCAATATGCTTGAGTACATCAAAAGAGGCATGACCTAGTCTTTTGTGCCAAGTGTCTATAGAAACAGAAGTAGAAAAATGTGAATTACAAGGGTAAGAAGAAGCAATAGGAGGCTGAAATACGTACAACCTTCCAATCAATTTCCCAGCTGCCAAGATTGCATCACTCTTGGGGTCCTGTAAATGACATGATGTAGCATTGAAAATGCACTTTAGGTTAGTTTTGTGAAGAAGGTAAGGTACTGAAAGTAGATTGTACTTAAAGGTAGGTATATATAACACATCAACCAGTGTTAATGTATTGTTTGGCTTAATAGTTCCAGATTGTAGAGCTAGTTGTTTACTTCTATCAGGAAGAAGGATAGATATGGGGTTATGTAAGGGGAGTAAAGACTATTGAAAAAGGTTCAACTCAAAGCTCATATGACTACTAGCTCATGTGTCAAAAATCCTCCAAGTGCCTCTTACCATATTATCAACTGTAGTAGATCCTGATACTTCAGTAGTGGAAGTACCTACATATTCAACAAGGTGTGCATGAGAGGATTCCATAGATTGTGCTTTATTTAGATACTTTACCACTTCCTGTTGGATGATAGCTGCAATATCAGGAGAAGCAGTCATAGAGGACATATTTGAAGATGATTCTTCAACACTGCACTGTGCTACAGCTCTCTTTCCCTCATTCTTCTTTCCAAACCATTCTGGATAACCATGCAGTTTGAAACAAGTTGAAACATCATGTCTTTTCCTTCCACAGTGAGAGCACACTAGCAAGTCCTTCTCCTCTTTGGTCCTGTAATCAGTTTTCCTTTGATAATCTCTATTATCATATGATTCACTTTAGAATACATAGCAATATGTGTATGTGAAGTGTTGTTAAAAGTATCACTCTCAGTGATCCCTGACTGTATTTGCCTCAATTGTTCAACTCTTATCACCATCGAGTAGGCCTTATTTAGAGAAGGCAAAGGATCCATCATCATGATCTGATTTATAGTGTTCTCATAGTTTTCATTTATTCCCATGAGAAATTGAGTAAGCTTCAATCTGGTATTCTTTGTGTGTAACTGATCATCCACATCACATGTACATCCTACAATTTGTTCGAAATCGTCTAACTCATCCCAAATCTCCTTCATCTTGCCATAGAACACAACTATTGAATCATGTCCTTGCTTAAGTGTGTTGATCTTCCTCTGTAATTGAAAGAACTTTGTTCCATTTGCAAAGCTAAACCTCTCACATATATCATCCCACAGTATTTGTGCAGATTTTGCAGAAACAAACGTGTTATATACCTCCTTGCTAATTGAACTGAGTAACCATCCCACAACTAAACTGATGGTCCCGTTTTCGAAGGGCAAAATGGGAATTCAGGAGCAAATTTTTTTTTTTTGAAACCTTTTCTACTCAGGGAGTTCAGCAAGAGTGAATAGTTCTCAAGTCACTGCTCTGCTCAGAGGCTGAGCTACCAAGTCAGTGTGAGCTTGGAGGCTCATGCTCTGAACAGGACAGTGATTCGAGAGATTACACTTCAAGTCACTGCTCTCCTTAGAGGCTGAGCTACCAAGTCAGTGAAGGCTTGGAGGCTCATGCTCTAAGCAAGGTAGTGACCCGAGATACTGAACTCTCGAGTGCGTAGCCTGAACTGGTCAGTGAGAGGATTCTCCCTGATCTAAATATTTAACCAAAGTTTCCTTTTCAACAATGCTCCCAGTGAGCAAATTTTCACAATACTTTAGTAAATACTTTTAGAAACGAACGCCCAGTTTAACGTGGTTCAGAGACTCAAGCTCTTACATCCACGGCCTGATTCAACAGGAAATCCACTAACTGGGATTCTTGTTTTTAACGTGCCAAGGTGCACTTACAACTGGACTCACGTCACTCCCTGGGCTGTCCCTCCTCACTAACTTACTGACAACTTACTCCCAACAAACCTAACAAGAGGGTTTTGGTTTCGGTTTGGTTTTCTCCAACTAGGTGAGGTTTTCCCTTACAATGTGTTAGCCTCAAGCTAAGATTGGGAAAACCTCTCTAAGCTAAGAGTTACAAGCTTTGACACTCAATGAATATATGTGAAGACTTCAAGTGGTCAGTGTCGTGGGTGTGGAACACTTCCTTATAACTCCCTAACAACTCACACACCCTCACAGCTTATAGGTGTTGATTTTTCTCTCTTCACACCCTTACAACGAAGCTATGAGCTTGTATTTATAGTGTGGATTCAAATGTAACCGTTGGATGAAATTACATTTGAATCCATACAATTAATGGTTTCAACCACTTTTCTTGGAATGTGGCCTTGTCAGTATCAGAGTTGCTGCCTCGTGCTGATTGGTCCACGTGGCCTAGATTCACGGATCTTTGACTCAGTGGGTTGACCAAGACCCGACTGACTTTAGGTAGCTTCCTCCTTCACTGACTGATGATCTTCAGTGGACTGAACGTCTTCAGTGCAGTTGTCCTTCAGAGACTGTTTGAAGATCACTCCAAGAAGTTTGTCATAAGGCTGAATGACTAACTTCCCTGACCACAATATCCTGACTCCTTCAGGGCCTACTTGGTGCAGCACTGATCCTCTTGATCATGCTCTTCACTGAGTGGTCCACCTAACTTAGCTTAGATCAGCCCGGTTTATACTCAGTGGGACATCCTTCGGCTTCTCTTCTGGTTCAGGTCTCTGGCATAGCTTCAGTCAGTTCTTCTGGGTGTCATCTTGATATCTTCAGGCTGTGTTGCAAAGTTCCCCCTTGCTGAGTTCCCCCTCAACTGAACAGCCTATTCTACTGAAAGCTAACCTAGCCTGACCTGAAACAAAAGATACTATCCTGACTGCTTTCAAACCTATTACATGTTGTTTTGGAAAATCATCAAAACCAAATCATATCCCAACAATTTCCCCCTTTTTAATGATTCCAAAACTTCTAACCAAATGATTTTCTATTACAAGAATAATGTCAGAATACAAGTAATAGTTTGAAATATGCAGGAATTCTCATAGTTTAAAACATTTGAGATCTGTTCGGTAGACCATTTTTCTTAACAAAACTAGATCAGTGGTCATGTGAACAACCTGCTCTGATACCAATTGATGGTCCCATTTTCGAAGGGCAAAATGGGAATTCAGGAGCAAATTTTTTTTAAAAACCTTTTCTACTCAGGGAGTTCAGCAAGAGTGAAGAGTTCTCAAGTCACTGCTGTGCTCAGAGGCTGAGGTACCAAGTCAGTGTGAGCTTGGAGGCTCATGCTCTGAACAGGACAGTGACTCGAGAGATTACACTTCAAGTTACTGCTCTGCTTAGAGGCTGAGCTACCAAGTCAGTGAAGGCTTGGAGGCTCATGCTCTAAGCAAGGCAGTGACTCGAGATACTGAACTCTCGAGTGCGTAGCCTGAACTGGTCAGTGAGAGGATTCTCCCTGACCTAAATATTTAACCAAAGTTTCCTTTTCAACAATGCTCTCAGTGAGCAGATTTTCACAATACTTTAGTAAATACTTTTAGAAACGAACGCTCAGTTTAACGTGGTTCAGAGACTCAAGCTCTAACATCCACGGCCTGATTCAACAGGAAATCCACTAACTGGGATTCTTGTTTTTAACGTGCCAAGGTGCACTTACAACTGGACTCACGCCACTCCCTGGGCTGCCCCTCCTCACTAACTTACTGACAACTTACTCCCAACAAACCTAACAAGAGGGTTTTGGTTTCGGTTTGGTTTTCTCCAACTAGGTGAGGTTTTCCCTTACAATGTGTTAGCCTCAAGCTAAGATTGGGAAAACCTCTCTAAGCTAAGAGTTACAAGCTTTGACACTCAATGAATATATGTGAAGACTTCAAGTGGTCAGTGTCGTAGGTGTGGAACACTTCCTTATAACTCCCTAACAACTCACACACCCTCACAGCTTGTAGGTGTTGATTTTTCTCTCTTCACACCCTTACAACGAAGCTATGAGCTTGTATTTATAGTGTGGATTCAAATGTAACCGTTGGATGAAATTACATTTGAATCCATACAATTAATGGTTTCAACCACTTTTCTTGGAATGCGGCCTTGTCAGTGTCAGAGTTGCTGCCTCGTGCTGATTGGTCCACGTGGCCTGGATTCACGGATCTTTGACTTAGTGGGTTGACCAAGACCCGACTGACTTTAGGTAGCTTCCTCCTTCACTGACTGATGATCTTCAGTGGACTGAACGTCTTCAGTGCAGTTGTCCTTCAGAGACTGTTTGAATATCACTCCAAGAAGTTTGTCATAAGGCTGAATGACAAACTCCCCTGACCACAGTATCCTGACTCCTTCAGGGCCTACTTGGTGCAGCACTGATCCTCTTGATCATGCTCTTCACTGAGTGGTCCACCTGACTTAGCTTAGATCAGCCCGGTTTATACTCAGTGGGACATCCTTCGGCTTCTCTTCTGGTTCAGGTCTCTGGCATAGCTTCAGTCAGTTCTTCTGGGTGTCATCTTGATATCTTCAGGCTGTGTTGCAAAGTTCCCCCTCAACTGAACAACCTATTCCACTGAAAGCTAACCTAGCCTGACCTGAAACAAAAGATACTATCCTGACTGCTTTCAAACCTATTACATGTTGTTTTGGAAAATCATCAAAACTAAATCATATCCCAACATAAACAATCTACCTTCTTCCACATTGCAAACTCGGATGAATTACGTGCAGGTGCTACAATACTTCCATCAATGAAGCCTAACTTCGACTTTTCACCTAAAACTATCAACATAGATTTTTGCCAAGACAAAAAATTCGTACCATTCAAGGGTTGAGATACTAGAACCAAACATGGATGTTCTAATCCATGAACAGTATAAGCAGGAAGAATATGTCGATCTCTTTCAATCTCTTCCTCTCGATCATCATTTCGATCATTTGCAAATGCATTTTGCCACACATTTGGCGGCACCGCCGCCGGATTATTCCTTCCTCTTGCCATAGATCAGAGAAGCTCTGATACCATGTTAAATTCAGCTAAGAAAGCAATGCATGAAATATGATATTAATAGCAAATCATTTCTGGAATTGAAAATTACTCAAGTTGATGTATATTTTTCATTAAGAGAGTTACACACTGAGTATGCGATCTATTTATGCTAACTATTCGATCTAGAATCTTCCTTTAGCTGAGATGGGTGGTGCTTATGTGGTAGTTACAACCGTGCGTGAGTTTGTTACAACAAGAGTGTGTGTAGCGTGCAAGTGTTACAAGATCCAACGGCTCCGACGGTTATAACCGTTTGCATGGCTGGCAAGTGTGATGATAAGTGCATGCATGATAATCTAACAATTTATGTTGTTTCATGTCAGCAAGTGTGATGATAAGTGCATGCATGTGCATGCATGCATGATAATCTTACAATTTATGTTGTTTCATATCATGAGACGGTCACATACAAATTTTTATTATTAAATTTGTATTTTTCTTTCCTATACCTGAAGTTTATTTATAAATAATTAACATATTATGGATAAAAAAAAGTAAAATTATGTGAATTGAATTAGGTTAATATGTTTGATGAACCTAGCTCGACGTCGAGGACTGCTAGCTAGGGGACTACTATATTAACTCTATAGATAAGTTGTAAAACTTTGAAATACGAATATGATTTGACCCTTGACTTTGGGTTACATTGAATTAATTAAAAAAGAAGAATATAAAAATGAAAAGTAATAACTTCGACCCGGTTCTATTTTGACATGGTCAACATGGAGAGAAATACAATTAATATTCTGGTATTATAGTTGTTTCGATAATTTATTATATTTATTGTCTCCTACCAAAAGGTTACGATTCTGAGATGGATTGGCAGCTGATGCCCACTGCAATTAAGGCATCTATACATCCAATTTTTTAAAAACGATCACACTCCTTTTCTTGCTACTTTTCATCATCATCATCATCATAATATTATTATTATAATTATTATTACTATTACTGTTACTAATACTACTACGTTTTATAATTCACATATATTACATGCATTATTAAAAAAAAAAAAAATCAGTCAATAAATGTTACACTATAAATAAAATTAGTGAAAAGGGGGTAAAATACTCATTCTAATAAAAAGAAAAAAAATTCTACTCATTCTCATAGAAAAAAATATTTATACCCACTAATCATTTTTCTTACAACAACACCCTCAAAAGTAGAATAGGTCCCAATATTGTACCACCACACCCCTTGAGTTGGTGATGAAAATAATTTTTTGGTAAGTTTTATTGTAGTTAATACATAATTATTTATTAAATACATTTTAAAATAATATAAATATTTAAAATAATAGATCAAATAATAGGTAATAAAATAATTAAATGTTATAATTTTTATTAATAAATAACTATAATCACTAGAATTTATTAATAAATAAATAATAAACAACTAAAAATTAGTACTAAATAATTATTAATCCTAATCATAAATGGGAGGGGGGATGGGATGTGAAGAGGGAGGGGTGGGGCATGTGGGTATAATTTTTTTTTTAATAAGGGTATATAGGTTATATCAAAGTGGGTATAAAACTTTTTATTTAAAGATTGTGGGTAAAGAACTTTTTATTTTATGAAATGGGTATTTTGCTTTTTCTCTCATAAAATTACTCATCCGTCCTATTATAAGTTTCATATTTTTTTGTTGATCTGTTTAAAAAGGTATATTTATTTATCAATATATCATGGACTAGATGTTGACTTTTGTGTAAAGTAATAGAAAGTTATGGAAAAGTATTTGTTAATTTATTAATACTATATGAATTCTGGAGTATAATTTTGTTTTTATTAATTATGGAATAAAAATATACATTTAAAAAAGAAAGTAGAAAATTTATAATGAGGCCGAGAGAGTATAAAATCAGAGGGTGAAATATCATCTGATGAAACATGAAAATTGGAACATAATGAAAGAATGTGGAACAAGCCCTTAACACGGCTTATTTATTATTGTATAGTAGTTTTTAAAACCGGTTTGTAATATGTGGTGGTTTTTGTATTCATTATCAAAATAAGCATGAGCGCAGTCGTGAACGGTGCTCATACTGTACAAATAGTAAGGGCGCCGTCCTCAGCGGCGCTCCTATAGTTTTCCAAGTAATCTTCCGACGATGGGGTGGGACTGGAGCACAAATAACATTATGTTCCTTATTAAGTTTTATTTGATTATTTTTAAGATGATTTAGTGATTTATAATATTTGTTGGCTCTAAGTTAATTATTTTGTATGGATTTGAGATGATTTAGTGATTACCATGCATGATTTAGTTTTTTAAGCTATTTAATTTTAAAATTAGTACATTAAATTTAAATTGATCAATTTTTTTATTTTCCTTTAAATATTTGAAAAATCTAAAAAATTAGAATTAAAATCTGAAAAATATTAAAATAAATTGGATAAAAATTTAAATAATAAAATTATATGAAATTTAGAAATCAATTAAAAAAATTCTTTAAAATCTGAAATTTTAATTTTTTTTTTTTTTAAATAAATTAGTTATATCTTCCAAATAATCCAATCAAAAATAAAATATGATTTTAATATTTTTTTTAGAAAGTAACTAAAGTAAAAAAAAATCTTCAAAATTAAATAAAAATAGTTTTGAAGTTAATTATTTGCTCGGAAAATTGGAGGAGAACGACGCCCTTACTATTTCATGACGGCGCTCATGCTTATTTTGATAATGAATGCCAAAACCACCACATATTGTAAACCGGTTTTAAAAACTACTACACAATAATAAATAAACCCCCTTAAACACACACATTAATAGCTATAGCGAGACGTGTACCGCGATGATGTAATATTTGATAGGGCGCGGCTATTAACACCCACATAAATACTTTGTTCATCCACTACTAAGTTAACACACCATATATTTTACTTATTTTTTTATTCTGCTAAATATACCCCCTTAAAATTTACAACTATAACCTTAATATAATAATTAAATCATTCATTAACTATACACACCCACCAATTTAAAATTTAAAAAAAATAGCACATCAGCACTTTCATTTTTTATAGTGCCGACCCCACAAACCACCATCACCAACCTCATTTTCTTCCTACATTTCTTCCTTTCATTTTCATGGTGTACCAATTTAAAGAAAAATTAATTAATTTAATCTCATTAAATTGTTCTATGGTTTATATTTTCATGATCATACCTTTTTTTTCCCTTTTTTTCTTTAATGGTGTAATTGTGTGTGTGAAAAAATAGAAAAAAATTCGTGAATTATGAGATTTTGGGCAGAGTGTTGAAAGAGTGGACATTTAATAAATTTATTGTTTATTCTTTATAAAGAGTATATTAGTAATTTTTACTAAATATATTCTTATTAAAAAAAAGAGGTGGGTGAACAAAATATTTTTATGTGGGTGAATAGCATTGCCCTATTTGATAAATGTAAACACTTTGGCCAATAATGATCATGAGAATATGAAGTTATTAGAATTGCAAAGTTAATATCTACAAAAATATTTTGAGTCGATCTTAGGTGAAATATAAGCTAATAAAGTAAAGTTAGAAAAATTCGGGGGTTAATATTAAGATTCAGGTTAGCATAATAAAATTTGCGGGTCAAATAAATTTTTCTAAAAAAATCACGCAAAAACAAACAAAAAATTTCGCTCTTAGGTCTGTGTTACTTTAAGGTCCAGTGAGTTTTACTGTAAAAGAACGTATGTATTACTATATCAGAAACAGTATGGAATCGCGAAAAAAAACAGAGATTTATATCATGAAGAAAAACTTGATAAACACCAAAAAAAATATTTAAATTATTAGATAATCATAACATCATAATTCTTATCTATGTGTTACCATATGAAATTGGAAGAACCATAACAATAGTAATTCATGTGTTACTACTGTTGATAGGCGACCAGACGACCAACAGTGATTAAGGGTTTAAGGGATTAATTATGCAGATTAGATGTTGGCGACCAATAGAGATTAAAAGAGCCTCAAACACCAGGCGACCAAGAATGACATCAGATGGATGTCAGGCGACCAGGAGTGATGTCAAATGAGTGTCAGGCGACCAGAGCAACAAAGAAGCAAAATGAACAAATAATTAGAATAAAGCAATGACAAGATACACCATCTAGGAAACCAAGCGAGCAAGAAAGGCCCACGAAGATCAACTCAAAATTCCACTAACTTAAATATTGCATTAGAAGCAAACAAGTGTATTAAACACTTGTCATTGTACAAAATGTAATAGTTTAGGAATAGGACAAGTGGCTAAACACTTGTCAAAGCCAAAATTAAAAGGGCTAAGAGAGTGACACCTCCTACTTGCTTGTAAGTCTATAAATACCCCTTCATGAAAGGGTCAAAATAAGTTAAAATATTCAAAAGAAGACCAAGTTCTTGCAATTTTATTTCTTAATCCCTTCTTATACAAAATCATTACTTATAACCTTGTTTGATGACCTTCTTGAGTATTAAACAACCACCAATTATCTAATTCGAATCAAGGTCATCAACAATTGGCGCTAGAAGGAGAGTATGAACCTGATTAGTGTCATTATTGCATCATTTTGTTGCTTGATTTGTAAGTTCTTATAAGTATTTGAAGCATAATTGATGTTTATTTGTGCTAAACCGTCCATTTAACTCCTCTCCTCGAGTTTGGTGTCATTGTGTAGGAAAATGAGTGAAATATGTCCAAGACTGAAGAAGAGTCGAGCAAAGATATTCAAAGGAAGAAGAATCAAGTCAAAATGCAAGTTGGAATGCAAAGAAGAAGCAAAATATGCCCAAAAAGTGCTCCAGACCGGTTAGCATTATTCAGACCGGCCGGTGCATAAGAGCCCAAACCGGTCTCTTGGCTTCGGCAGCTCCAGACCGGTTAGAATTATTCAGACCGGCCGGTGCATAAGAGCCCAAACCGGTCTCTTGGCTTCGGCAGCTCCAGACCGGTTAGCACTATTCCGGACCGGCCGGTGAAAACTAAGCCAAACCGGTCCAAACCTCCCCTGCTCGCGAAAAATCAGAAATTTCAACTTTTGGGGGACTTAAATGCAATTTCGGCCAAAGGTTTTTAACCCACATATAAATACCATCTTTCAGAGAATTACAAGGCATTCCCCATCAGATTTTAGATCCAAATTAGGTTAGAGAGAGAGTTCTTCACCATTTCCATTTCTCTTTGGTTTTATTTCAAATTCCAGCTAGGTTTTTCATTAGATTTCGATTATTGTTGCATTCAAGCTCAAGTATGGTTGTAATTGACGGATGGATTGAAGATGTTGCTGAGTTTTCTTCTATTTAGGTGTTTTCTACTCTTTATCTTGTCTACCCATTTGTTCAATTTCATTTCAATGGCTATTTCTCTCATTTCAATGAATGTTTTGTTGATTTCTATGATGTCTAGCTAAATTCCTTGTGTTTGGGTGTTTGGAATTACATGGGTAATTAGGTACATGATTTGATTGGAGATTGTTGCTCTAGTTGGAGGTCATTCTCATAGGATTATGGTTTTGATTGTTCGATTGCATGAATTGCTCATGTAATTTGTATTAGATTGTGTGATTATCTCAACGAGAGTTGGATGCTTGCATGAAATAGTATGGGTGTGAGTAGTTCATGTGATTTGAGTTAATATTGAGGCATCGCAACGAGAGTTGGGTGTTTTCATTAGAATTACATAATTCCTACATTAGTTGCTTGATTTAGTTATTGGGTAATTAGTGAGGAGAATACAATCCAAGGGTTTTAATTGACGTGTTTGTCTAGGCTTATCAAGTACGATTAATGCGTAATATTTAGTGATTGCTCCTTTTTGATGACCGAAGACTAGAGTGATGATTGCTAATTGAACATGTACTTGATTCTCATGTAAGGAAGAACACCCGAACACCTTTTCACATTTGTCAAAACTTAAAAATCTCTTGTTAATTGTTTTTGTTCTCATTTACTTTCCTTATTTTATTCTAAGTTTTATTTAGTACTTCCCAAATCAAACAACCTTATCAAAAGTGATTTGCATTACAATTATGTGGCGACGTATATTCCTAGGGCTATGTTCATCGATTTAATCCTTTGGTCTGATATTAAACTTGGTCAAGTGCTTACAACAACAACGAACTCGTGCACTTGCGAGTAGTTAAATAGTGTTAAACAAATTTAGCAAACAAGTTTTTGGCACCGTTGCCGGGGATTAATTGATTTGAATATAACTTAGGTCTAGTTGAGCATGATTGATAATGTGTTTAATTTTAATTTGTACTTTATTATTGGATCTTTTGTTCTCACTTTTGATTGATTCTCTAGGTGTGCATGATTACAAGAGCAAGAGGAATTGAGCTAATTCCCTTGGACTTGGAGATCGAAGCTACGGCTAGAAGAAGAAATCGGGAGAGGAATAGGAGAAGAGCTAGAGTCGAAGCAATGGCGAATGTCAATCAGAATCCGAATGCGGAGATTCGTAATGAAGGAAATGAGCGTGGGAGACCGATTAGAGAGTATTTTGAGCCACCGATTCAAAATTATTACGATGGTATAGACCGACCACCCGTGGCGGCTAATAATTTCGAGATCAAACCCGCTCTCATTGACATGCTCTCAAAGCGACAATTTGGAGGTGATGCCGCACATGAAGATCCCAACCGCCACATTGCTCAATTTCTAGAATATGCTGACACAATTAAGATGAATGGTGTAAGTGAAGACGCTTGGAGAGCTAGACTCTTTACATTTACTTTGAAAGGCCGAGCTAAAGACTGGATAGCATCCTTGCCCAAGGATAGCCTTGATTCGTGGGAGAAATTGTGCAATAAATTCCTTTTAAAGTTCTTCCCTCCCTCGAAGATTCTACAGTTCAAGACTCTCATATGTGGATTCCGTCAAAAAGACCATGAAGATATGCATGATGCATGGGAGAGGTTTAATGAACTTCTAAGAAAGTGTCCACAACATGGATTTGTGGATGAACAAATTGTAAGCTTCTTTTATTATGGATGCAATGGGGTGTCGAGGGATAAGTTGGACTCATCAGCGGGTGGATCGTTATTCAAGAAGACGGGGAGAGAAGCTTTAGAATTGATAGATGAAATAACTAGCAACACGGCTAGTTGGACAACCGAAATGGATCTTCCACGGAGAATTGCTCACATACAAGAGGGAGAAACGGTTAAGTCTCTAGCCGAAGTGATGAAGTCCTTGCTCACAAAGGTTGATAGTTTAGTCGAAGGACAAAAGAAGAACGTGATGAGTGGAAATATGGATATGCAAAACAATTTTGAACAATTGGAAGAGGCGAGCTACATGGGAAAGCAACCTTATAACCATGGTAACTTTCAAGGAAACCAACAATTTCCCAATCACAATCCTCAACCCTATCAAAATCGATACCAAAACAATCCACCATTCCAAAACAATGCCCAACAACCACCATTTCAACACCAACCCACACCTCCATTCCCAAATACCAACACTTATAATCCCAACCTTCAAAAACATGAAAACTTTTCCTACTCTAACCCAAAAGCCTCTATAACACTTCCACCGGGGATTGATCCGGGTGCACGAGCACCTCATAGTGAAGGGAAGTCTTCTCTTGAAGATGCGTTGAATACCGCCATCGCTACATTGCATACTTCTAATACCAATATGGGTGTACTCTCCGGTCAAATTCAACAACAAAATGCTAAGACGGAGATGAGATTTGGAAAAATAGAAGAGCAACTAAGCACACTTGGCTCACTTAGCCAACTACCATATGTGGTAGAATCATTATCCAATCAAGTGAAGAATTTGGAGTTTCAACTTGGGCAAGTGGCATCTTCAAGTGGAAGTGGTGAGAAAGGCAAGTTCCCATCGACAACGGAGGTTAATCCTAAGGAGCATTGCAAGGCTATAGAGCTTAGGAGTGGAACAAAATACGAAGGGCCAAGCATGATAGTGGAAGAAGAAGATGGAGAGGTGAAGGAAGTAGAGGAAGAGAAGGCGATAGAGGATGAGAATGAGTTGGTGGATGATCAAGACAAAGAGGAAGAAGAGGAGAACAAGATTGAGGAAACAAAGGAAAAGTGGGTGCCCAAGTGGAAGAAAGCAAAAGAGGCAAGAGAAAAATAAGAAGAGGTGGAGTGTGATGAATGAGGATTTCCAAAAACTCTTGTTCCACCACCATACCTTCAAAGGTTTATGAAGAAGAAGATCGATGAGAAGTTCTCCAAGTTTTTAGAGGTGTTCAAGAAAGTAGCCATAAATGTCCCTTTACTTGAGGCCTTGGAAGAGATGCCGACATATGCAAAATTTCTCAAGGATCTAATTTCGAAAAAGAGAAAACCCGAGGAAAGGGAGATAATCAACTTAACTTTGGAGTGTAGTGCTCTATTGCAAAGAAATTTGCCACCGAAGTTAAAGGACCCCGGAAGTTTCACTCTTCTATGCGAATTGGGGAACCAAGAGAAGAGGCATGCTTTATGCGATCTTGGAGCAAGTATCAACCTTATGCCTTTGTCGATATTCAACCGATTGAAGATTGGAGAGATCAAGCCCACTTCAATGACACTTCAATTAGCGGATCGTTCGTTTACTTATCCTAAGGGGGTAGTTGAAGGTGTCCTAGTAAAGGTTGACAAGTTTGTTTTTCCTGCGGATTTTGTAGTCTTGGACATGGAAGAAGATGATCTTGTACCATTGATTTTGGGGAGGCCCTTCCTTGCAACCGCTCGAGCGGTCGTGGATATGTTTACCGGAAAAATCACTTTGAAGTTGGATAAAGAAGAGATCACTTTTGACATATACAATGCTATGAGACATCCCAATGATGATCATGAATGTAAAACAATTGATGTGCTTGAGCATTGTGTGCAAGAAGTGTTGGAAAATTCTCTTAACCCTCTCTATCCTAACATTTTCACTAATCCTATCTTTGAGGATATTGTTAATGATTCTTCTCTTATTTGTCTTGATAGGTGCAATGATGGAAAGGAGGATGTGAGCCAAATTTGGGAAAGAAAGAAACCATTTCTACCATTGAGGATACCCGTGGAAGGAGTACCACAAGAGGAGAAGAAGCAAGGTCTAAAGCCATTACCGGAACACTTGAAGTATGCCTATCTTGGTGAAGGTGAAAATTTTCCGGTAATCGTATCTTCTACTTTGAATGATCATGAGTTGCATGCTTTACTTGATGTACTTAGGAAGCACAAATCTGCCATAGGTTGGTCTATTAAGGATATAAAATGCATTAATCCCGCTATTTGCATGCATCATATTCGTTTAGAGAAAGATAGGAAACCTATTGTGCAAAGTCAAAGGCGTGTGAACCCTATTATGCAAGAAGTAATTAGGAAAGAAATTTTGAAATTCCTTGATGCTAATATGATTTTTCCTATCTCGGATAGTGAATGGGTTTCACCGTTGCATATGGTATCTAAGAAAGGGGGAATGACGGTCATGAAAGGGGATAATAATGAATTAATTGCAACTAGGATAGCCACGGGGTGGCGTGTTTGTGTGGATTATCGTGAATTGAACAAAGCTACATGTAAAGATCAGTTTCCCTTGCCCTTTATGGATCAAATGTTGGATAGGTTGAGTGGATTTTCTCATTATTGTTTCTTGGATGGATACTCCGGGTACAACCAAATCATGATTGCCCCGGAGGATCAAGAAAAGACAACATTTACATCTTCGTATGGCATCTTTGCATGGAGGAGGATGCCGTTTGGGCTTTGTAATGCCCCGGCTACCTTCCAACGTTGTATGATGGCCATCTTTCATGATCTTATTGAGAACATTATGGAAGTGTTTATGGATGATTTCTCTGTTTTTGGAAACTCGTTTCATTCGTGCTTGCATAATTTAGATGTTGTTTTACAAAGGTGTGAAGATACTAACCTTGTTTTGAATTGGGAAAAATGCCATTTTATGGTTCATGAAGGAATTGTGTTAGGACATCATGTGTCGGAAAAAGGTTTACAGGTTGATCATGCCAAAGTGGTAGCGATTGAAAAATTGCCCCCACCATCCACGGAAAAAGGGATAAGGTCGTTCCTTGGCCATGCGGGGTTTTATCGTCGATTTATAAGGGATTTTTCTAAACTCTCTAAACCCCTTTCTCATTTGTTAGAAAAAGATGTTCCATTCGATTTTAATGATGAGTGTTTGATTGCTTTCAGGCCTCAAAAAGAGGCTTTGGTATCATCCCCTATCTTGATTAGCCCAAATTGGACCGAGCCGTTCATTCTAATGTGTGATGCAAGCGATCATGCCATGGGAGTAGTTCTTGGGCAAATACGGGAGAGGACATTTAGAGCCATTTACTATGCCTCCAAGACGTTCAATTCGGCCCAAGTGAACTACACAACAACCGAAAAAGAATTGCTTGCCGTGGTTTATGCCGTAGATAAGTTTCGCTCGTATATTCTAGGAGGAAAGACTGTTGGTCCCACTAGTTAGATTAATTGCGGAAGCTTAAGTTAAATGTCTTTCAAAGTCTTTTACAAGAGGGCAATAATAAAAAAACAGTAAGTAAAATAAAGCAATAAAGAACACAAGATGTATAGTGGTTCGGATTGAATATCCTACGTCCACTCTCCCTTATAACCAAGGGGTCTCACTATCAACCAACTCACAAACTTACTTACTGGAATTGGGAAGTACCAGTTCCTTCTTACAACCTCTTTAGATTTAACTTCAATCTAAAGATCAACCAGCTAACAACCTTGTCTAATAGATGAACAGGTTGTGGTTTGAGTAACTCCTTTAGAGTAGATAAATATTATGAACAGTAAGAGTGCTTGGTATGAATATCAAAAGCTTGGATCACTTATGCGCGTATAGAGTCTCTAGAGCTTTTTCTTGAACTGCACTCTTGTATATATAGAGGGGGTTAGGGCTAGCCGTTGGAGGGCTAATCCAATCAGATCCTCTATATAAGGAAGCCTCAATCAATTAATTCCCTAATTGATTGATTGGGTTGGTGGGATCCTTGGATTGATTATCTTCAAATACTTTCCAATCCTGATCATGTTGACTTGATTTGAATCACCAACGGTCAATAGCTTCCTCTGCCTAACTCTGATTCTCTCCAGAGAAGGCAGGACCAGACACCAGGCAACCTCGGTGTCTTCTGGTCCTCATCTGGTTAAGAACCAGAATACTCAGTAGAGTCAGGGGATCAAACTGAGCATCTTTTGTTCTACCAGACTCGTCTGGTCCGGACTCGTCTGGTCTGGGAAAGGTCCTCTGCCTCTGGTCAATCTCATCTGATGAAGTCTTCTGATGGAGTCCTCTGGTGAAGTCCTCTGGTGGGGTCTTCTGGTGACTCTTCTGGTGAAGTCTTCTGGTCTGGCTGTTCCCCCTAGACTAAGTCCTAATCTTGATCATCATCTGGCTAACAGGTCCAGATGGTCCTATTACATCTTCTGGTTTGTTTTAACTCATCAAAACTAACAACTTTTATCCTAACAATTTCCCCATTTTTGATGGAGTTAAAACATACCAGAACTGATCAAGAATAATAAACTTAAGCAAGAAAACATTAAAGGATAAGACCTTAGAATAGATCTTACCAGACAAACAAATAAGACAACAAGAGGTTGTCTTTTGAACAGAGAAGATATGAATTTCATTGATAGAAAGGACAAAGATGATTACAGATTACATTGAAGATCAGATCCTATTCTATGCATATCTTCTGTTATCTTTGGGCACCAGGAACCAGTCAAAGAATCTATCTTGAATGGCCTTCAACTCTGCAGAAGATGATGGAGTGAAGTTTGCCAACACCTTGGTCTTGTACAGTCTCTTCAGCTCAGCCCAATCAACCTGGTCTCCTGCCATTGGAGTGTTGAGAAAATGGAATTCAGGAGCAGTGACTTCCAGGTTGAATTCAATAGTTGAATCCATCAACTGCTTGTACAAATCTGCATCATATGCCTGCATCCAAGAATGGAAAGTCCTGTTGATGAGAGCATCATCCTCTGGTGGAGGTCTCTGGATGTAATGTTGAATGAACCAGAGAGTCTTGGCTTCTCTCCATTTTTCTATCAAAGGCACAGGAACAGTTGAGTCAAAGGACCCTTCTGTCCTGAGAGGGAGGATGTTCATGACTTCAACAGGCCCTTTTCTCTTCTGGCTGGATCCACTAGCACCAGGAGTGATGCCAGCTTCTCTGCTCTTCTTATTTTGCCTTCTAACATATCGGAGCCTCTGCTCTTCATCTATGTTTTTCCTTATCCTTGCTTGCCTCTCTTTAGGCGACTCTTCCTTGAATCTCTTCTCTGCTTCTTCAACCACAGATTCAAGGAAGCTCTTCTTTACTTTCCTTATCTTCCTCTTTGCAGGTCCAGAGATGGAAATTGGATCCTGCTATGCTTCGGACTCCTCTTCTGCAGCAAGCTGCTTAGCCATGGAAATGGATTTGAGCTCTTCCTTCTTCTTCTTCTGCAACTCAGCCTGGGCCAAAGTATTCTCCAGCAGGTCCAGACGAGCTCCATGGCTGAAGAGAGTTTCATTTGTGGTCTTCGCCAGATCAGTTCTGGCCTTCTCTTCCCCCTTTTTAACTTCATCAAGGAGGGGCTCCACTACCTGCCTTATAAGATCAGGCAAGGCAGTGTTGGAGGAAGAGTGAAGATCACGCAGCTGCTTGGCCTCCTCCAGGTAAGCTTTAGACTCTGCAACAAGTCTCTCTTGCTTCTCCAACATCTCCTGGAGGGAGTCTTTCAGCTTGGCAGTTTGAATCATCTGGCTAGCCATCTCCACTTTGAGCACAGAGACAGGTCTCAACTGCTCCAGCACGTGCTCCTGTAGCTGCTTCTGGCTGTGCATGACATCCAGCTTGACAAATAAGCCATTAGCCTTAAAAGAAGCTTTTACCTCTGACTTTAACTACTTCAGGAAGATTCTCCTCTCATGCCTGATCTGGTGCTCTATCATAGCAGGGGCCATATGTTGAATAGCTTTAGAAAAGCGCCCAATCTGCATGATTTGCTCATTGAAGAAAACTTTCATCTTCTGGAGCACGGCAGGAGACATCTCAAAGTCTTCCTCATCTGAATATAGCTCTGGAGGGAAGACAAAATGAGGACCAAACTTGTAAGTGGGGCCCTCTGGAGTGAGCATTACTCCTCTCTGGATGAGCAGGGTGCGAATCAAGACTTTAGCAGCACCAGGAGTCTCCAGCTCTGCTGGGTTCTGAATATTCATCCTCTGCTTTAGCTCAATCTCCCAAGCAGTGAAGTTGGAGGGACCCATTTCCTCAAGCAGCAACATTAGGTCCTCCACATCTTCAAGTCTGGCCTTGCTCCAGACCTTGGCATCAGTAAGCTCTGCCAGAAGTGGTAAGTGCTCCAGAAGAACTGGGAAATGCTCTCTTAGCCAGAGCTGAGCACTTACGCTCATACTCTGCCTAATGGGACCCATTTCTGCAGATGAGAAAGTGAAGGGTTTGGGCCCAGAGGCAGAGGAGGAAGGTGCTAAGTCAGCATGCTCAAGTGAAGCTTCCTCATCTTCACTATCATCGCTGGTTAAACAGGTAGGAGAAGGGGGAGGGCCAACGAATCCCAGAGCCATAGAGATGGTTGGGTCCTGGTCTGTATGGGTTTGGGAAGGGTTAGGATTTTATGAAGTAGAGGGTGTAGGAATGGGTTGCTCTGCACCAGAAGATGATGGAATATCTGGTACAGAAGGTGTAGGGGGTATCTGGGAGGTGGAAGTGTTTGGAGGGGGGATGTCTGCACCAGAAGAGGTTGAGGGTACCTCTGGTACAGAAGGTGGGGGAGAGGGGTTTGTGGGAAGATGTGTTTGGGAAGATGGGGGAGAATGTGTTTGGGATAATCTGCTCTGGTGGAACAATAGGGGTACCAGAGGCAGATGGGTTTTGGGGAATATTATCTGGGGGAGAGGTAGAGGGGGAGACAAGATTAATGGGGGAAAAAGATGGAAGGGAGGGGTTTACCTCTGCTGGGTCAACACCAGCAGGTACAGTAGACTCTGGAGCATCCTCCATCATCTGGGAGACATCCTCAATAGCCTTTTCCAAGGCCTCTCCAAGATCAGATCCAGAGTCAGGATCCTGAAGAAGGGCTCTCTTGACCTTGGATTTCCTCACAAGAGGCTCAATCTCTTCCTCTTCTTCCTCCTCTGACGGCTTATCCACCAGGAGGGTTTTCTTGGGAGCTCTTCTGCCAGTCCTTGGCTTCTTGGCAGATTTCTTCTTGGCCTCCTCTGGCCTCTTCCTCTTTGAAGCTCCTGCCTTCTTGGCAACCTCACTCTTCTTCTTCAGTACATCAAGAAGAGGGATCTGGTCCTCCTCAGAGGAACCAGAGAAAGCAATGGTTGAGGAACCAGTTGCTTCAGCAGCTTTCTTCTGGGTCTTCTGCCTTTGCTGCTGCTTCTGCCCCTTTGCAGGAGAGGGAATAGATTGAATAGGAGGGGCAGGGATGGCTTCTTCTCCATCAGAGTCAGGATGGCCATGAAGGGGACCATCCTTTGAGAATAGCACCTTAGACTTGTGAAATCCTTTGCACCAAGTCTCCTTCCATTTCTTCTCTGGAAGCAAGTAGTCCAAAATCAAGGTAAGTTTCGTACCCAACGAAACATTAGCAGTGAAATAAAATTGCATCTCCCCTGGCTGGGAAGGACAAGCTTCCTTGTTAACTTTCGCTTTATTCTTCCTCAAGACGCCCCAAAAGAACTCTGCCCAATTGCATTGGACGCCGCAATACAAAGCCCTCATCACACACATTCTTCCATTAAAGATCACATCTGTGCTGTGATTTTCACACATCAACACCTTAACAACTATATCAAAAAGTACCTTGTACTTTTGCCTCAGATGCTTATCCAGAAATCCCTTCGTGATATTCTGGCAAGAGGAACGAGCAAACAGTTTGAAGGAACCCACAATATCATCCTCCTTGTAGGTTAAAGGATCCACTCCTTCCGCTGAAATGTTTCCAAACAGGGTACAAAAATCATGCTTGGAAAACACCAAATCTTCCTTGTCAATTTTTGTAGAAATATGGTCTTCGTTGATCTTCATACGAACCAAAAACTGGGCCGCATAACCGTCAAGAGTACGAAAATCTCTGGGAATGGTGGAGATCAACTTCTCAACTCCGGATCTCCTCAATAGTTCCAGAATAGCAAGTGCAGACGGGTTCTTGGTGGTGTAGAAGTCAACCACCATCTCCGTTTTCAGTTTCTTCATCATTAATTCATGGTCAAAATTACACGGGGGAGCCATATCTGTGAGAGAGAGAGAGAAAGGAAGAACTTTGCAGAGAGAGGTTAGGGTTTGAAAGTATGAAAACGTGAAAGGACAGATTGTAAGAAAATTAGATTTAAATAGGGTAATACGCGTGGCTCGAGTAATAAATGCAGTGTGAACGCGTGTAATACCAAAATTAAATTAGGGAACAAAATCAATATTTGAATTGATTGACATTTTGCACAGTGATTAAATCCGATGGCCACAAAGAAAGGCAAGATACAGATTTAATCTGGTGCGTTGGCATAGTCATTGGGACGGGGCATAAAGGGGTTTTGTGGCAGTCAAGAGAAAAAGCGAAATGATTGCCTAGGCCCTATACCCTAGTCTTAAATACACTCCGAAGTTGAAAGGTTTTGAGTGTACTTACTAATTTGAAAAGTGTATCCCAATGATCAGAGGCCAGAGAAGTAAAGGCATACCTGTCACCTGATAATTCTCTTAATTAATAAATTCTTAAAATCAATCTTAACTTTACCTTTGAATTTCGTACGAAAGTGTTAGGGAGAGGATGACCGTATCACTCTTTAACAACTAGTAGTCTTAACGAGAAGTTTTAGAAGGGATTAATTAATCCACCGGTTTAGCTATGGAGGACGGTCGCATCACCATTAGTTAAATTAGCGTCTCTTTAATTAAGCACGATCTATTAACTTGTTAGTGGATTAGTGAAGTTGATTGATAGGACAAAGTATTAGGATTTGAATTCTTGAGCTTTCATCTTGCAATCTTATACTTAGGTTATTTCTTGCACGTTACGGTTATTTTGATTATGTACCTGCTCCGTTAGTATATGTAGGGATTCCTATCATGAGCATCACCCTTTTATATTTGAGACAAAACCCTTAGATAATTAACTCATTTCTTTCTTTTGTAATAGTAGAGTAGAATAGTTTAGATTTAATAATTTTCAATCCCCAAATATACACTCATATTAACTACGACGCGTAGATCTTCAGGGATCTATTCGCATACATATCTTCCCTTGGGTTCGATAATACTTGGTCCCTATACTTGCCCATACTACAGTGAACCCGTAGTCTTGCGGGGAAGCTACTAGTAAAAGCTAGTATTTTCGGTTCAAGTCAAACCGCTGTAAAACCCATTTAGTGCCTATCACCTTTTGATGTCTTGGTCTGTCTACCAGCTCCCAAACATCCTGTCTGGTGAATTGATTCAACTCCTCCTGCATAGCAACAATCAAATTTGAATCTTTCAGTGCCTCCTTGATGTTCTTGGGCTCAATCAAGGACACATAGCAACTGAATAAGGCAGCTAAGTTAAGAGTTCTCCTAGTCTGGACACCCTTAGTTGGATCTCTAATAATTAGGTCATTGGGGTGATCAACCAGGGTCCTCCTTCCCGTGGTCTTGCCTGGTTGATCATCTTCTGCAGTACCTTGGTGATTATCACCACCTGCAGAAGAGCTTCCCCCTACAGGAGTTCCAACCTCTTCTGGTTCTGCTCCTTGTGAAGGCTTCTGCTTCAGAGAACCAGGAGATGGGTCATCATCTGAATCTGAATCTGAGTCAAGAACAGGTGGATCGACTTTGATTACTCTGGGTGTAGTCTGATTCTGGATCTCATCAGAAGACTTAGATTCCACCTTGAACTCAAAAGTAGATTCATCAAAAACAACATGAGGTGTTTCCTCCACACAAAGTGAATTCTTATTAAAAACTCTAAAAGCTTTACTGGTGCTGGAATATCCTAAAAATATTCCATCAGCCACTTTAGCATCAAAGGTTCTTAATTTAGATTTCCCATTGTCATGGATGAAACACTTACATCCAAAAACATGAAAGTATGAAACAGATGGGGTTTTACCTTTCCATACCTCATATGGAGTCTTATTATGTCTCTGGGCAATCAGGCATCTGTTCTGAGTGTAGCAAGCTGTATTAATGGCCTCTGCCCAAAATCTCTGTGGAGTGCTGTATTCTGCCAGAAGTGTTCTTGCAGCTTCTTTGAGGGTCCTATTCCTCCTTTCTGCTACTCCATTTTGTTGGGGTGTTCTGGCAGCAGATGTCTCATGAAAAATCCCATGGTCCTTGCAGTAATCTGCAATGTGTGAATTCAAAAACTCTGTTCCTTTGTCACTTCTGATTCTGACTATGCTCTGGTTCTGCTCATTCTGAATCTGCTTGAAGAACTCTGGCAGCTTAGTCATAGTTTCATTTTTCTTAAACAAGAACACTACCCAAGTGTATCTTGAAAAGTCATCTACTATCACTAAGGTGTACTTCCTTCCACTGAAACTAAGAGGAGAAACAGGTCCAAACAGGTCCATGTGAAGTAGTTGAAGTACTCTGGTTGTGGTTGTGCTCTGGACATCCTTAAAGGAAGTCTTGGGTTGTTTACCCTTCTGGCATGAACCACAAACCTGATCCTTCTTAAACACTTCATTAGGAAGACCTCGAATGAGACCTTTTCTGGCAATCTTATTCAGTATTTTGAAGTTAAGATGACACAATCTCTTGTGCCAAATCCAGCTATTCTCTGCAGATCCTTTTGCAACTAGGCAAGCATTTCTTGGGCAACTGTTAAAATCTGCAAGATAAATGTTACCCTTCCTCAAGCCTATTAGCAAAATATCATTATAATCAGAAGAGAAAACAGTGCATGAATCACTAGAAAACTTCACTGAGTATCCCTTGTCACAGAATTGGGATACTGAAAGCAGATTATGCTTGAGTCCTTCTACGTAGTAGACTTCATCTACAGATACTCCATTGAAGGTCAACTTTCCAACTCCTCTGGTGACTCCATAGTTGTTGTCACCAAACATCACTCTTGGTCCATTCAATGGTTTGAAATCTTGGAGATTATCTTTCTGGAAGGTCATGTGCTTGGAACATCCACTATCAATGTACCAGACATGGTTGCTTGAAAATCCTTTCTCCAATGGACTCTTATCTACCTGCAGAGAAATCAATTAGGTCCCCTACTAGTGCTGGGTCCTGATTGGTTAGTTGCAGGTTTTGTAGGAATCCATAGATAAAGATCATCCCTTGATGGATGAGGAGATCTTATCTTCCTTCCAAATCTATCTACCAGCACATGTCCTCTGACAATGACATATTGAGCTACTGGTCTGATAAGGACACCTTTCCTATAAACAGGTCTGGTGTACCTTTTCTCAAATTTGGCCTTTGGAATGGCCTGTCTCAAAGACATGGTCTTAAAGGTCTGGTTATAAGGATACATCCTAGAAGAACCATCTCTGGTGTCATAACTACCCAGATCAGTTGGTTTTCTATAGATGGGTCTGGAAGACCTCCTCTGGTTCTGATAATTAGACTGTCTCTGGTGGTTATAGTTCCTTTGAGTATACCTATTCTGGAATTGATTCCTCTGAGAAAATTGTCTCTGGGGTACCTGGTGCTGTTGAACATTGTTCCTTCTCTGGTAGGTCTTACTCTGATTGGTATTCCCCTTTCTTGAGTGTTTCCCTTGAGGTCCCCTAATCTGGTTAGGTTCCCTTCGAGGATTACTCTGGGGTCCTACAACCTGAGTAAGTTCTACTCCTTGGGACTCATTGTTCACAGAACCATCAATCTTTAATGGTTCCCCTTTTTGACACTTATTCTCTAGCATCTTCTCTTCCAGAACAGTCAACTCTTCTGGACCATATGTAATGTAATTAACAGAGTGATTCCTTTTCCAGTCAGGATTGTGAACCACCTTGTAACCATTACCAGTTAAGTCTTTATCATCCCAGATTTCTACCAATTTACCAGCTCTTACAGACTTGTCTTTATTATAAAAGTATTTATGAGTTTTAGAGGAAATTCCAGAATATCCTAAACCACTCTTATCACAAATGCGCTGAGAAGACTCTGATATGATAGATACAACCGATGGTATCTTAGGAGCTTCTCTGGGCATGGGTATCTCCTCTATGTTGTGAGCAACTTGTTTTCCCTTGATAAGAGTCTGGTATTTGGCTCTGAGTTCATTGAACTCATCTTCTTGAGAGTTCTTTTCTTTCATGAGTTGATCTACCAGAGTATCTCTTTCTGTGATCTTATCCTGAAGTTCAGAGACTTCTTTGGAATGATCTTTCATGAGTTCTCTGGTGGATTTATGCTCATGAGAGAGAGATTGAACTTCAGCTCTGAGCCTACCATTCTCTTTCTTAAGTTTTTGACAAAGTTGGACACAATTTTGGAGATCTGATAGCATTTGTTGCATATCAGACTCTCTGGAGTTACCAGATGAATTAGAGAATTCAGTATATTTGGAATTAGATAAGACTAGAGTGGTTTCATTTACCTCAGTGATGTCTGCCATAAGAAACACATCATCATCTGATCCAAAGTCAGAAGAAGAAGAACTGGAACTAGTATCCTCCTCCTCTGCTTCTGCCAGCAATGCTCTCTTATCTGCATATCTCATATCTCTCTTGATTCTTTTCTCTTCTCTTTCCCTAGGAGTAAGCTGAGGACAATCATAACTGTAGTGACCAGTCTTGTTGCATGTGTAGCAGGCATTGTCTCCTCTGGGACTAGGACTTGGCTCTCTCCTCCTCTGGTTATAGTCTGATCTGGCAGGGCTACTCTCTCTCCTCTGGTAGTCAGGTCTGCCAGAGCTACCATCCCTCCTCTGATAATCTGATCTCCCAGAGCTGCCAGGGTTGTCATCTCTCCTCCTCTCTGGAGTTCTGAATCTGGTCTCCCTTGAGTCTCCAGATGTCTTCTCCTTCTCTGCAGGCTTGAAAGAACTCTTCCTATCTCTGGTAGACTCCTTCCAATGCCTTTTGTACCTGCCATACTTTGAACTCATTTTATCTAATTTACGAGTTAGGAGTGCTACCTGCTCCTTGAGGCTCAAGTCATCTGCAGTAGACTCCTTTGGCTTTACATCAGGCTTGAGAGTTGAAGAGAATGCAACTCCTTTCTGGCCAGAAGAGGAAACCTCTTCTGTTTGATCCTCCTCTTGAAGATCATACTCGTAAGCTTTGAGATCAGACAACAGAAGATGATGATCCAGAGTATTGAGATCCTTGTTGTCCTTGATCACAGTGACTTTAATTCTCCACCTGCTTGTTAGTGAACGCAAGATTTTACTATTAATTTCTTTTTCAGAGTAGGTCTTACCTAAGGTACTAGCCTTGTTCAGGAGGTTTGTGAGACGCATGTCCAGCTGGTCAATGGTCTCGTCTGGTTTCATCTTGAAGGTGTCAAACGAGTGTTGAACAGCTTGGAGCTTGTTGTCCTTAATCTTCTCTGTTCCTTCGCAGAGAAGTGCAAGTTTGTCCCACATCTCCTTCGCAGTGACACAGGTTCTGACCTTCTCTATTACCTCCTTGGTGAGAGTGTTGATGATCTCGGTTCTTGCCACCTGGTCCAGCTTATATAGCTTTCTCTCATCATTATCAAGCTCATCTTTCTTTTTGAGGATTTTCTGCCTGGGGACTCTATCCTCTGCAGTCTTCTGGGCAGCTTCACTAGTTTCTTCTCTGGACTCTGACCTGCCACTATCAATAGGAGTCCAGTAAAATTGAATAGGGCCACTTTCAACCACATCTAACATGCGGTGGTGAATAGCTCCAAGATGATTGCTCATCATGGAACTCCAGTGGCTGTAATCCTCAAAAGAGAATTCTGGGAGCTTACGGCTCTTGTAAGAAGATTTTGCAGACATTTTGATAAGAAATTTAGGGAAATAACAAGAACTTGAACAAAAGCACTTAAGAGCAATGGATCTGCCCGGTGACCACCAAAAGCTTTACAAAGCAGTGGTCGTTGGACACACTGTTCTGATACCACTTGTTGGTCCCACTAGTTAGATTAATTGCGGAAGCTTAAGTTAAATGTCTTTCAAAGTCTTTTACAAGAGGGCAATAATAAAAAAACAGTAAGTAAAATAAAGCAATAAAGAACACAAGATGTATAGTGGTTCGGATTGAATATCCTACGTCCACTCTCCCTTATAACCAAGGGGTCTCACTATCAACCAACTCACAAACTTACTTACTGGAATTGGGAAGTACCAGTTCCTTCTTACAACCTCTTTAGATTTAACTTCAATCTAAAGATCAACCAGCCAACAACCTTGTCTAATAGATGAACAGGTTGTGGTTTGAGTAACTCCTTTAGAGTAGATAAATATTATGAACAGTAAGAGTGCTTGGTATGAATATCAAAAGCTTGGATCACTTATGCGCGTATAGAGTCTCTAGAGCTTTTTCTTGAACTGCACTCTTGTATATATAGAGGGGATTAGGGCTAGCCGTTGGAGGGTTAATCCAATCAGATCCTCTATATAAGGAAGCCTCAATCAATCAATTCCCTAATTGATTGATTGGGTTGGTGGGATCCTTGGATTGATTATCTTCAAATACTTTCCAATCCTGATCATGTTGACTTGATTTGAATCACCAACAGTCAATAGCTTCCTCTGCCTAACTCTGATTCTCTCCAGAGAAGGCAGGACCAGACACCAGGCAACCTCGGTGTCTTCTGGTCCTCATCTGGTCAAGAACCAGAATACTCAGTAGAGTCAGGGGATCAAACTGAGCATCTTTTGTTCTACCAGACTCGTCTGGTCCGGACTCGTCTGGTCTGGGGAAGGTCCTCTGCCTCTGGTCAATCTCATCTGATGAAGTCTTCTGATGGAGTCCTCTGGTGAAGTCCTCTGGTGGGGTCTTCTGGTGACTCTTCTGGTGAAGTCTTCTGGTCTGGCAGTTCCCCCTAGACTAAGTCCTAATCTAGATCATCATCTGGCTAACAGGTCCAAATGGTCCTATTACATCTTCTGGTTTGTTTTAACTCATCAAAACTAACAACTTTTATCCTAACAAAGACGATTGTCTACACTGATCATGCTGCAATCAAATATTTGATGAGTAAGAAAGAGGCTAAACCACGGTTGATACGGTGGGTACTTCTACTTCAGGAATTCGACATTGAGATTCGAGATAAAAAAGGGAGTGAAAATGTCATAGCTGACCACTTATCAAGACTTGAAAGGGAGGAGGAGTACGTTGATCTAGAGGGAGAAGTCCAAGATGAATTCCCGGACGAAAAGCTTTTTGAGATAGAAGAGTTGAATGTAGTTGACGTGCATCCTACTATGAAGGTCGGAGTGGACATTCCTTGGTTTGCCGATTTTGCTAATTATTTAGCTTGTGGAAGACTACCAAATTACATGAACTCATATGCTAAAAAGAAGTTTTTGAGAGATGTCAAGGGATACATATGGGACGATCTCATTCTTTTTAAAAGAGGTGTTGACTCTATCATTAGAAGATGTGTGCCACAAGAAGAAGTTGAGGCTATTTTAACGCATTGTCACTCTATGCCGAGTGGAGGTCACTTCGGGGGTGACAAAACAGCGAGGAAGGTATTGCAATCGGGGTTTTATTGGCCTACTCTTTTCAAGGATAGTCATGTGTTCGTTCAAAGGTGTGATAGATGTCAACGAATGGGGACAATTACCAAATGAGATGAAATGCCATTGCCCATTTTCTTGGAGGTCGAGTTATTTAATGTGTGGGGGATGGATTTCATGGGGCCATTTCCTCCATCGTTTGGATTTCTTTATATACTTGTGGGAGTGGATTATGTTTCCAAATGGGTCGAGGCCATTCCAACCAAGAAAAATGATGCACAAGTGGTGATTCAATTTCTCAAGAAGAATATTTTCTCTCGTTTTGGGGTACCAAGAGCTCTTATTAGTGATGGAGGGTCACACTTCGTAAACAAGATCATGAAAAGAATGCTAGAGGTAAGAAAACCTACTTACCCCGACCTCTGCTTGGAATTCTTGAGCACAATGGAGGTGAAAGAAGATTTTGGAGGCGTGCCACAAGTCATCACAATCCTTCAATGAATGCAAGAACTTATCATAATTAAAGAAGAATTAGAGAGTACATACCTTGGGTTTGTGAATTGAAGCACAAAATTGGAGTGAAATTGGTGAAAGAATGAAGAACTTCTCCTTCTTGGCACAAGGAAACCGAAAGTGTGTATGTTTTGAGAGAAGAGAGAAGTGTGTGTGCTGAGTGTGTGTTTGTGTGTGTGCTGAGTGTGTGTTTGTGTGTGTTGGAAAGGGGTTAAAAATAAGTGAAACGGGCGGATTATGCAAGAAAAACGGGTCAAAAATTCGACCCGTACGATTTTTACCTGTTTTCAGACGGGTCCAGACCGGTTTGGGCCATTTTGCACCGGCCGGTCTGGAACTATGTTAACCGTTCTGGGGCTGCCGAAGCAAAGGGATCGGTTTGGGCCCTTGTGCACCGGCCGGTCCAAAATATTGCTAACCGGTCTGGAGCTGCCGAAGCAAATGTACCGGTTTGCATCATTTTGGACCGGTTTGGGCATCTATGCACCGGCCGGTCTGAACTTTTTTTCAACACTTTTGCTCATTTTTTAAAATTTCACCACCTTTTCACCTACAACAAGCTTGACACACAATCACACTAACACAATAGCATCAAATAAGCCTCAAGTCCTCAATATATATTCAATATCCATCACGATCAACCTCTAAATGCACACATTATATAGACATTAAATGAAAATACGTTGATGAACGTTAAAATTTCGAAAAACGACACATCCCCCCAAACTTTTTCATTGCTATGCAATTAAAAGTTTGGCAAAATAGTGATTGAATTTTAACGTGCCACAACGTATCCTAATCAACCAAGCATGACACAAGATCAATAAGCTCAATGTACAAATTCAACCAATTTTCAACAAATGACTAACATAAAGCCAATCAAGAGTAACAACAAATAAACTGGGCACCGGTGCAATGTACGAAAATGTAAAATACCCCCCCCCCCCCAAACTTAAGCTTTGCAAAGCAAACTTAAGTTCGAGCCCGGGGTCTTTGTACCTCACTATACACCGAGCTCCAAATTTCCATAAGCTCCCCGATCATACACCCCAAGGCTAGAGAAAAGTTCAACACCTGCAAAACAAAAGGACATGAAATTAAACAAGGACAAAAATAACAACCAAAAACTAGAAATAAAACAATGGGTTGCCTCCCATTCAGCGCTAGTTTTAACGTCCTATGCCGGACGGAGTTATAACAACTCAACCCTCTAAAAAGGATTCACACACGGTCCCTAATTGGGACGAGGATAGGTACGGCTTGATACGATGACCATTTACAAGAAAATGTTCTTCTTTTGCGTTCTTCAATTCAACTTGGCCATGTGGAAAACTCTTCACAACGGTGAAAGGACCACTCCATCTAGACTTAAGCTTGCCCGGGAACAACTTCAAGCGAGAATTAAAAAGGAGCACTTGATCACCCTCTTGAAAACCCTTTGGCTTGAGTTTTTGATCGTGCCACTTCTTCGTTTTTTCCTTGAAAATTCTCGAACTCTCATATGCATTAGTTCGGAATTCTTCCAACTCATGAAGTTGGAGAATTCGATTCTCCCCCGCTTTATCACTATCCCAATTTAAACGACGAATAGCCCAATAAGCTTTGTGTTCCAACTCCACGGGCAGATGACAAGACTTTCCAAAGACAAGTTGATAGGGAGACATGTTCAATGGAGTTTTGTAAGCGGTCCTATAAGCCCACAATGCATCATCCA
This sequence comes from Ballota nigra, assembly GCA_947034835.1. Taxonomy (NCBI): domain Eukaryota; kingdom Viridiplantae; phylum Streptophyta; class Magnoliopsida; order Lamiales; family Lamiaceae; genus Ballota; species Ballota nigra. The sequence continues at coordinate 91,104,136 of OX344724.1, forward strand.
AATTAATGGCCCAATCCTTCCGATTTGTTCTAACGGTTTTCTCCAAAATTTGCTTGATTTGACGATTGGAAACTTCCGCCAACCCATTTGTTTGGGGATGGCACGATTGCTTAGCTAATGTTGTGTACTCTTATTCTTTGAAAATCGTTGATGGATCTTGCAATAGTAGAAACTCGGATTTTGATTTTAGAAAAAAAGATGAGCATGAAATGAGAAATAAGCAATAATAAATGAACCCGTGAGCTTTGAGCTTAAACTGTTCATATACAAACGGTTTGTTTTCTTTGATTGAGTAGTCATTTTGGTACTTTGTGCTCTAGAACTTGCCCTTGTGCTCACTTAATAACTTGATTTGTGGATCTTTCTCAAAATGATAAAAGGCCATCTTTGTTTTAAAAGTCACTTGAACCAAAGAATTATCCCACCTTGGAACATTTTACCCTAGTAGCTCATTTGTGCCTTAAAGCCTTATTTTCTTTGGATAGCCAAACAAATCAAACTTAATCCTTTCTTGAAGCCTTCTTTTACCCTTAACAAGTGGAGAATAGGATTTAAGTGAAGTTTGTTGTGGAATGAGGAATGTACACGGGGAATAGATGTTTTCTAAGTTGAGAAGTTTGATGGGTTGATAGAAAGAATGAAATTTTTGCAAGAAATGTAATGTTTGAATTTTGAGAAAGTGAAAGGAAGCATAAAAACAAGAGTGTGAGTGAAGAAGAAAGAAAAGAAAAGTTGAGTGAAGCGAATCATTCTTGAACGTTGATTGAAGGGTTCTTTATACATTGATTGTGAGAGTGAACGTGAAAACAAAGGAACAAAAGAATTTTGTGAAAGGAGGAAGTGAGTGGATTAGATGAGGAAACAATCAAATCATGATAAAAAAGTTGACTTGTTGGCAAATGGATCCTTATTCTCCACTTGAATTGAGTCATTCTTAGCCAAATATTCCCTACCTTCACCAAAGAGCCTAACGTTACAACCGAATGAAAGTCCTTTTGATTGAGAAAGTGAATCATTGTTTGAGGTAAGAGATGGAGAACCTGGGCAAGCATATGGTAGTACTTGTATTGAAATTGACATTGAGCGTTCCTTCTATTCATATGAGTGCTTGAGTGATACACATCTTGTGAGAATTATTGTTTGTTCTTGATCATTTCATGCTTATTCGATTTCTAATTGAGATTGAAGGGTTGATACAATTGTTTGTGAAGTTGATGGTTAGAATAGAATTGGTTTACGTTTCATGAGTTAGCCACAATCTGATGCAATCATTCCCCTTGTTTTATCTTTTTCGTTGCTCGGGGACGAGCAACACTCTAAGTTTGGGGGGGTGATTAGTGTCATTATTGCATCATTTTGTTGCTTGATTTGTAAGTTCTTATAAGTATTTGAAGCATAATTGATGTTTATTTATGCTAAACCGTCCATTTAACTCCTCTCCTCGAGTTTGGTGTCATTGTGTAGGAAAATGAGTGAAATATGTCCAAGACTGAAGAAGAGTCGAGCAAAGATATTCAAAGGAAGAAGAATCAAGTCAAAATGCAAGTTGGAATGCAAAGAAGAAGCAAAATATGCCCAAAAAGTGCTCCAGACCGGTTAGCATTATTCAGACCGGCCGGTGAATAAGAGCCTAAACCGGTCTCTTGGCTTCGGCAGCTCCAGACCGGTTAGAATTATTCAGACCGGCTGGTGCATAAGAGCCCAAACCGGTCTCTTGGCTTCGGCAGCTCCAGACCGGTTAGCACTATTCCGGACCGGCCGGTGCAAACTAAGCCAAACCGGTCCAAACCTCCCCTGCTCGCGAAAAATCAGAAATTTCAACTTTTGGGGGACTTAAATGCAATTTCGGCCAAAGGTTTTTAACCCACATATAAATACCATCTTTCAGAGAATTACAAGGCATTCCCCATCAGATTTTAGATCCAAATTAGGTTAGAGAGAGAGTTCTTCACCATTTCCATTTCTCTTTGGTTTTATTTCAAATTCCAGCTAGGTTTTTCATTAGATTTCGATTATTGTTGCATTCAAGCTCAAGTATGGTTGTAATTGACGGATGGATTGAAGATGTTGCTGAGTTTTCTTCTATTTAGGTGTTTTCTACTCTTTATCTTGTCTACCCATTTGTTCAATTTCATTTCAATGGCTATTTCTCTCATTTCAATGAATGTTTTGTTGATTTCTATGATGTCTAGCTAAATTCCTTGTGTTTGGGTGTTTGGAATTACATGGGTAATTAGGTACATGATTTGATTGGAGATTGTTGCTCTAGTTGGAGGTCATTCTCATAGGATTATGGTTTTGATTGTTCGATTGCATGAATTGCTCTTGTAATTTGTATTAGATTGTGTGATTATCTCAACGAGAGTTGGATGCTTGCATGAAATAGTATGGGTGTGAGTAGTTCATGTGATTTGAGTTAATATTGAGGCATCGCAACGAGAGTTGGGTGTTTTCATTAGAATTACATAATTCAAACATTAGTTGCTTGATTTAGTTATTGGGTAATTAGTGAGGAGAATACAATCCAAGGGTTTTAATTGACGTGTTTGTCTAGGCTTATCAAGTACGATTAATGCGTAATATTTAGTGATTGCTCCTTTTTGATGACCGAAGACTAGAGTGATGATTGCTAATTGAACATGTACTTGATTCTCATGTAAGGAAGAACACCCGAACACCTTTTCACATTTGTCAAAACTTAAAAATCTCTTGTTAATTGTTTTTGTTCTCATTTACTTTCCTTATTTTATTCTAAGTTTTGTTTAGTACTTCCCAAATCAAACAACCTTATCAAAAGTGATTTGCATTACAATTATGTGGCGACGTATATTCCTAGGGCTATGTTCATCGATTTAATCCTTTGGTTCGATATTAAACTTGGTCAAGTGCTTACAACAACAACGAACTCGTGCACTTGCGAGTAGTTAAATAGTGTTAAACAAATTTAGCAAACAGAACCTCCGGTTTGGTCGAAGATTTGAAGAATTCAATAAGAAGAGTTATCGGAATCTGCAAAATCAATACTGAATTCCGGCCAAAGTCACCGGAAACTGGAAAAATCACCGGAAATCTGGGAATTAAGGAGGTAATTCAACACTTGTGAAGAATTTGTTCATATTTGAGAATTAGAATACATGCATGTGTGAATTAGGGTTTGTTAAATAACCAAATTCACACATACAAGGCTAGTTATTCTTAAATCGATAAAGATAAACGCAAGATCTTCATCATCGTAATATTCAAATCGAAAATGGCGGGATCGCAAGAGAGACAATCTCCAAGTGCACAACTGTCACGAAGATCACGGACGCGAGTATCATCTACGGATGACCATGCACGCACCGTACGAGCCATGTCCAACACAAACGTGCAGGTTACTATCGACACCCTTCCCCCGGAGGTGGAAGCATTAGCCAGAAATTCGGAGGAGCTCGCAAAAACTATTGCCGTCCTGCAATCAATTCAAAGACAACAAGAAAGAGCGGAACCTTCAAAAGCGATGGAGACGACCAGGCGGTCAGCCGAGCAGGGGAGTAAAAGGCGCGAAGATGCACGGAATGACGAGGTGGATAGCACCCAAGCTCGGCAGAATAAAGGTAAAGCCCCAATTAGCGAGAGGTTAGGAAGCAAAGGAGAATTGATTAGGCGTGAAATTGTCATGATTCGTCACTTGAAATACCATAATTTCGGCCGATTTTATCGAGTATTTGGAGTCAATTGAGCATTATTTCTCTACATTGATGAATTTGTCTCTTTGATGCTCGTAGGTGAATCGAGGGCGAAGAGCGGAGTTCGTAGGACTTTGAATCGACTCAAACGGATGCCCGGATGAGAATATATCGAAGGAATACGATTGGTGTTAGTGTTGAAGAAGAAAAGTGCTTGTTGGAGGAATTATGGGAGCATTCGAGTAAAGCACTCGAGCACTAGCGCTCGAGCACGTTGCTCGAGTGCCCAAAACATACAGAAAAGATTGAGCATTCGAGCAGCTCGAGCGCCACCGCTCGAGCATGTTGCTCGAGCGCCCTAAAATATGCAGAAGAATTCCACCACTCGAGCACTTGTGTCATTCGAGCTCCACGCTCGAGCAGGCCTGCTCGAGCGCCTTCAATTTTCGCATTTTCAAAGGCGTTTTTCGGCCCATGAGTTCACGATTCGGCCCGTGGCTTATATATACACGTCCAAAGCTCGTTTTTTAGGGACCACACACCACTTGATAATTTTAGACTTTTAGAGTTCGTTTTTGGAGAGGAAGGAGAGAAGCAAGTTTACGTTTACGGTTTTGAGGTTTTCATTACGAATTCATTCTACGATCTTGTTTTTAGTTTCGTTTCTTTAGATTTTTGTTCTTGAACACGTTGAGACCTATTTTCTTGAGTTAATTTTAGTTATTCTTTTATTTCGTTAAACCCTAGTTTATGTTTGATCTCTTCTTCGTCTTGATTATCATGTTTATGTTCGTCACTTATTTAATTGCTATTATTTACGTTAAACCTATGTCTAGCTAAAACCCTTGCATGCTTGGGGTAGGATGAACTCGTAGAAGTAGGTTGTGGGTATGTAATTAGGGTAACTTGTGACAGGTTTTAATTCTCTTGATTAATAAATTCTTAAAATTAATCTTAACTTTACTTTTGAATTTCGTTCGAAAGGTGTTAGAGAGAGGACGACCGTATCACTCTTTAACAATGAGTAGACTTAACTAGAGGGTTTAGAAAGGTTTAATTCATCTACCAGTTTAGCAAAGGAGGACGACCGCATCACCTTAGTTAAATTAGGGTCTCATTAATTAAGCACAATCTATTAACTTGTTAGTGAATTAGTGAAGTCGAGTGTTAGGGTAAAGTATTAGGGTTTAGAATCTTGAGCTTTCAACTTGCATTCTTTTACTTAGGTTATTTCTTGCGCGTCACAATTATTTTGATTATGTACCCGCTCTGTTAGTATACGTAGGGATTCCTATCCTAAGCATCACCATCTCTTACTTGAACACAAACCTTAGTTTATTCGTCTTCTTTAGTATTTCAGTTTACTTAGTTTATTTTAGTCTTTTAATTAATCTTTCAAAAAAAACCCAAAAACATTACACTCATATTAGCTACGACGCGTAGATCTTCAGGGATCTGTTCGCATACACTCCATCTCGTGGGTTCGATATACTTGGCCATTATACTTACTCATACTACAGTGAACCCGTCTGCTTGCGGGTGAGCGACTAGTAGAAGTTAGTTTATTCGTTTCAAGTCAATGGCGTCGTTGCCGGGGATGGCGTTGTATGTTTTTTGAATAGGACTTGTCGATAGCTTAGTAGTTAGTAGTGGGTGCCTTATTTTCTGTTTTTATTTTTATTTTTATCCATTCGGCAGTTGAGTTTTGATCCTTCTGCTAGTGTGTCAGGTATATGAAAACACGCTCACAAGGGAATACGAGCGAAGAGAGAATACCGTTGGACCCTGAGACGATAGCTAGAAGGAACCGAGCTTTCTTGAGAAGAATTAATACTGCCAGAGGAGGGAAAGAACCAATGGACATCTCCAATGAGTTGGATGATGCTGCGAACGAGTTCAATCAGGAATTGGGCCGAGTTGAAGGCACTGGAGTTAGTGGTAGCCAGAATCAAGTTCCGTTAGAGGATAGCCAGAGCCTAAACCCGGGTACACAAAACATAGGGAATCCAGCTCATAACATTGTCCATAACCCTCAGAACAACCCTACTTACCCACATCCTAACTTACCACAAAATAATTTACCCTATCCACCCAACCCATACCCACCTTATCCTTATCCACCATACCCGTATCCTCCACCTCCAGTTTTCAATCAACCACCTGTTTACCAACCACCACCCCAACAAGTACCCGTACCTGCTGCTAATCCTCAACACGTTCCTCAGAACGTAGATCAATATATGGCTATTCGAGGGAGGTTTGCAGCGCAGCCACAGCGGTACTATGATGGAGTGTCATTGCCTCTTGTTGAGGCAAATAACTTCTCGATTTCCCTGGGAATTCTAAAGCTGCTTACCGAGAATCAGTTCAAGGGGGTGATCGGGAAGGAGAATCCTCATACTCTGAAGATGCCAAGAGGCTTAGGCTGTTCCCATTCTCATTAACGGGAATAGCAAAAGAGTGGTATGATAATACGCTTCCACGGGGAGGTATTACCACTTGGGCCGAGCTCGAGCGTCTGTTCCTCGAGCGATTCTACCCTCCATCCAGAACGATCAAAGCAAGGATTGAGATCTCTTCCTTCCGCCAGAAGCAAGGAGAGGACCTACGTCAAGCGTGGGAGAGATACTCAAATATGCTGATAGAGTGCCCGCAGCACGGGTATAATGAGGGAGATATTATGGCATTCTTCTACAGTGGAGCCAGCAAGGCTGGCCAAGCCCATTTAGATGCATGTGCGAGTGGAGCTTTTCTGAACCAAGGAATAGCAAGATGTAGAGAGATCGTGGACAACATTGTCACGAATGTCGGTGCATGGAATGAGGATCCTGAGTTTCAGAGAGTTTGCAAGATGGAGGAGAAAGAGGGTGAAGGAACGAGAAGGCTGTTGATGGCCATGATGGAAAAGATCAACAACCTCGAGTTGAGGATTTGGTTGGAGAGCATGCAGCTGAGAATGAGAGAGTAGACCAGCCAAGTGGACAGCAAGAGGTAGCCAAGTACATGGGAGGTCCGTATTACAATCAGAATGGCTACCAAGGTGGAAATCAGTATGGAAGGCCTTCTTATGGCCAACCATTTGTACCTCCAGGCCCACAGCCACCTCAAAATCAATGGAGGAACACACAAGGGTATCAAGGAGGCCAACAGCCTCCTCAAAACACATGGAGAAAGAATGAGAATTTCTCATATGCTAACCCAAAGGCGGGAATTAAAGTTCCTCCGAGTGTTAACCCAGGTTCAAAACCTCCGGGTGGAGAAGGCGGTGCCTCAACCGAGGAGATGTTGAGAGCGATTCTACATAAGGTGGAGGAAGGAAGTAAGAGATTGTCATCCTTGGAGTACGATGTGAAAGAGTTGCATAAAAAGGGTGATCAACGTGATCAAGAGCTCCAGAAGATGAATGTTGAGTGGACTAGAACTCAACAAGAGAACAATCGAAGGTTCACTTCCATAGAATTTCAGATGGGGCAAATTGCAAAATCATTGAGTAGTGAGCCGGGTAAGTATCCTTCCATGCTGGAGGGAAACCCGAAAGAGCATTGCAAGGCGATCCAGCTTAGAAGTGGAACCAACTATGAAGGTCCTCAGATGCCTGTTGATTCTGAGACGCCCCAACAAAGAGATGAGATTGAAGAGGTAAGAGCTGAGAAGAAGGTTGAGGGTAAAAGCACTCAAGCGAGCAAAGAGCTTGAAGAGGAAGGCATTGAGAAGGGGGAGAGAGTTCCTAAGTGGAAGAAGGCAAAGGAAGCAAGGGAGAAAGTGAAAGAGACCGAGAAAGATGAATGGGGGGTACCCAAATCTGTGATACCCGTCCCGTATCCACAACGCTTCATGAAAAAGAAGCTTGATGAGAAATTCGCTAAATTTCTTGATGTGTTTAAACAATTGCATATTAATATTCCTTTTTATGATGCTTTGGAACAGATGCCCAACTATGCAAAGTTTTTGAAGGACTTGATCGCGAAAAGACGGCGAGTGGATGAGTCGAAGTTGGTGCAGCTGAACCATGAGGTGAGTGCGTTAGTGCACAAGGTGCTTTCTCCAAAGCTAAAGGATCCCGGGAGCTTCACCATTCTTTGTGATATCGGGAACGGGATCAAGAAGGGAGCGTTGTGTGACCTTGGAGCGAGCATCAACCTTATGCCGTTGTCGCTTTTCAAGAAGTTGGAAGGTGGAGAACTTCAACCGACGATGATGACACTCCAGCTTGCTGATAGGTCCATCACGAGACCTCAAGGTATAGTGGACGACGTCTTCATGAGAGTTGGAGATCACATTTTTCCAGCCGACTTTGTAGTGCTAAAGATGGAGGAAGATGAGCACGTGCCCCTGATCTTGGGAAGACCGTTCTTAGCTACAGCCGGGATGGTGCTAGACATGGCAAATGGGAAGATTACGTTGAAGGTTGATGATCAAGAAGTGAAGATCTCCCTATATGAGGCCATGAAGCACCCGAAGGAGGATGAGAGTTTGTATTGCATGTATGCAATTGATCCTCGTGTTGAAGACACACCTCCTATCTCTAATCTTTCTCATGTTCATGATGTTGTGGCACAAATAATCCCGTATTTGGCCTAAATACTATCTCAGAACCGGGGTATACCGGAACCGGGGTTTAGGCCCCGACAATAAGATTTCGGCATCAAATAGTCCGACAGAATCAAAGGTCAACATCAGTAAAGATATCGAAGTACTGACAAGATATTGTAATAATAGATTTATTGCTTTTCATAATTGTTTATTAGATCTACGATTGTAATAAATACCCTAAAATAAAGGGCCAGGATGACTTCCTTAGTTAGAAGCTTGGGGCTCTATAAATAGGGGCCCCAACCCATTGTAAAGGAGAGCTCATTAGCTTTCTCCTCCCCAAAAAATCCTCCCCACATAAATAAAATCACTAGGCAAGGGAGACCCTCTTCAAGGGACTCCCAAAGCCATCTTCAAGGGAAGAACCCATCGGTTCTTCCCCCATTCTTGTGTTCTTCGTGTTCATATTATTTTATATGTTTGTTATCAATTAATCGGGACTACCCACATAGCCACATAAATCCATCACATAGATCCGGTAAATTCGGTAACAACAAATGGCGCTAGAAGGAGGGTGTGTATATCCTCAACAATTTGATTCATCCGTGTAGGAACACAAAGATCCATCCAGAAAATCCAAGAGCTTCTGCAAAATAAAGCTAAGTTTTCATTATTCAATGTTTGCTTTCCACGCCAGCAATGGCGTTCTTGTGTTTGTTTATTCAACCAAAATGCTTCAAAGTTAATTTTATGTAATAAGCTTTTTCACTCCCAGACAAATGTTAGTTCAAATCCCATATTTTAACAACCCAACCCCAAATTTACATGATTTATTGTCTATTTTTTATTTCTTCAAATTTCTTCCGAAATCAACAAGAATCCCATATGGAACTCACAGCGAAACACTAAACAGATTCCATATTTTCATAAGAATTCAACTATACTTCTATACCCAGCAAAATACCCAATTCTTCCAGAAAAATCCAAAACCCAAAATGCACCCATACTCATCAAAGATCTCCATGATGTCAAGAACCAATTTACTAGTACCAGAAAATGTTACAAATATTACCACCTGCTTCAAGCCTATCATCTATACAAATTTCCCTTCATTTTATACAGAAATAATTACGCCCACTTATACCAAAATCCAAGAAAGGTACTTTGTGTTTCCATGCCACAAGCCCAGAAACCTTACAAGTTACAATTCCCTATCACAGTTTCAAACCAAGACACAAACAAGAAATTCCACCCATAAATTTCGTAGAGCCAAATCCTGGTACTTCTATTTACATCTTAGGTCGTACACTGAATTACTTCTATTAACTCTGAAAATTATCCAGTCAACATGAAGAGGCCTCTTGACCACTGAGTAGAGGCTGGATCAAAGCACTCCTGCATCAGCCTCTGTGATGAAGTCTCCACCAAAATTTGCTCACGCTTAACCGTCGTACGCACGGGGCGGCTATAAACCTTTGCAGAACACAGAGATTTCAGGTGCAGAGAAGATATATATAAAAAAAAGGGTCCGAGTGCCCCTATACCGACCTCACACCGCAATGGCCGACCCCGGCCTTGCACCGCAACAGCCGGTCCCCGACCTCGTACCGCTACGACCGGCCCCGGTCTCGTACTGCTACGGCCGGCCCCCAGCCTCGCACCGCAACGGCCGGCCCCCGGCCTCGCACCGCAACGGCCGGCCCCCGGCCTCGCACCGCAAAGGCCGACCCCCGGCCTCGCACCGCTACAGCCGGCCCCGGCCTCGCACCGCTACGGACGGTCCCCGACCTCGAACCGCAACGGCCGACCCCCGGCCTCGCACCGCAACGGCCGACCCCGGCCTCGCACCGCAACGGCCGACCTCGGTCCGCAATCCCCGAGCATAGCACGACAACTGCCGACCCCTCCGTTTGCACAGTCGCACCGACCTCTGTTCATCCGCCACGCAAGCACAATCTCGCTGAACATTGAGTGTCGACCCGGGCTTCCCTTTCCGGAGCTCGATTCGCCAATTGCCGACCTTGGCTCCAAGCGATCTCACCCCCAAACCTACCGACCTCGGCCACAATTGTCCGGTGCCACAACATCCGACCTAGGCTCACAACCGCCGAGACCATAACGGTCTCTTTTGCTATACTCCGAGTTCCGACTCGGGCTTCCCTTTGCCGATCTCATCACATTCCGACCCCTATGAGGCCGGTCTCGTGCGCCAATTACCGATCTTGATCACCGGTCCTAATTTCCATCCTTCCGGCCTATTAGTTCCGGAGTCTGCTCCGACCCGGTCGCTCTCGCATGCCGGTCTCTGAGCCGCTGCCTCAACGAGACTGGATCGTCTCCATAACCGACCGCCATTTCCGAGCAACATCAATCGGTGGTCGGTCCTCGATGGAGACCGGAATCAATTTCAGGTCGGCCTTCGATCAGAAATCATCAAACCATGGTCGGTTCTCGGTCAATAACCGGCATCAATTCGAGGTCGGCTCATTTATTGTCGTCAATCTGGCACCAAGCACCACCACCAAGGTCCACCAATCTCAATCGGCGCTGAGTCCCGTCGTAACTTACAACGACCATCGCCGCTCGCTAACTGCAATCGCCCACCGCCGCTGAACACGGGCGTGCGCAGCCCCCTCGACACCTCTGTTTATTGCCCTTTTGCCGAATTCCGAGCACGAGCAAACACATACCATCGGTCCCCGTCATCAGAGCCACCATGCGCAATCGCGGATCCCAGGAATTTCCGCCCACCTCAGAAATTTCTTTCAACGGGGGATTTCTATTTTAAGGGTCGCGTGGAGCGGCTGGGATATTTTGGGGGCGTGGGTGTGGGTGATGACCGATCTAATTGAGCTTTTGTTGGGCCAAGATTATTTCAAAGTTTTGGACTAAATTGGAAATTGTTGGGCTTTATATTAATGGAGAGCTATCGGGCCAATTTTTTATTTCAAATGGTTGGTCCAATATATTACTCAAGTAGCAATGGGCTTTATTATTTGTTTGAGGCCGATGGTTCAGCTGTGAAGAGGAGTAGAGAGTAATTTTCAAGGATCAGTTCTCGGGATAAATTTTTTATTCTCAATAAAATCTCCAAGCTAGTTGTCCGATCGAAACGGAAAAATTCACACAACAGCCCGGAGCCGCGGCAACGACTCAAAGGAATCTACGGGCAGTCCTTTTGCCCATCTCATGTCAGGTTTTTCTCCAAATACTTCCTTTTAATGTATTGCAACTCGAATATATTTACAATACATTAAAAGTCGGGGGCATGAGTACCCGTATCTGGAGATGATTTTGGGTAATCCAAAACAAATTTTTGAATCTCGAAATTTCCGTATCTTTATCCGCCTTCATCGGCGTTGATCTGTCCGCCTTCTTAGTCGTTGACGTGTTTTATCCGCCCTCATCGGCGTTGATCTGTCTGCCTCTGTGGCGTCGATATCTCGTCCACCTTCTTAGGCGTTGACGTTTTTTATCCGCCCTCATCGGCGTTGATCTGTCCACCTCCGTGGCGTCGACATCTCGTCCGCCTTCTTAGGCATTGACGCTTTTTATCCGCCCTCATCGGCGTTGATCTGTCCGCCTCTGTGGAGTCGACATCTCGTCCGCCTTCTTAGGCGTTGACGCTTTTGCCTCCGTGGCGTCGACATCTCATCCGCCTTCTTAGGCGTTGACGTGTTTTATCCGCCCTCATTGGCGCTGATCTGTCCGCCTTCTTAGGCGTTGACGTGTTTTATCCGCCTTTATCGGCGTAGATTTTCCGCTTTAATTAGCGATGATTTGTCCGTCTTCACCGGCGTTGACCACCCGATTACAATCGGTCAAGAATAAAACAAAAATCTAAGTTCAAAAGCGGGGGCCCGCCCTCAAGCGGTCGGCCCTCCATACTTAGTACCAAATGGGCCGGCCCCAAAGCGGTCTGTCCACCCAAAAAATCTAAGTTCAAAAGTGGGGGCCCGCCCTCAAGCGGTCGGCCCTCAACACTTAGTACCAAATGGGCCGGCCCCAAAGCGGTCGGTCCACCCAAAAAATCTAAGTTCAAAAGCGGGGGCCCGCCCTCAAACGGTCGGCCCTCCACACTTAGTACCAAATGGGCCGGCCCTAAAGCGGTCGGTCCACCCAAAAATCTAAGTTCAAAAGCGGGGGCCCGCCCCCAAGCGGTCGGCCCTCCACACTTAGAACAAAAATTAGGCCGGCACCAAAGCGGTCGACCTATCACATAGGCCATAGTGCCACCAGCTGTGCAAACAGAAAAAGCCTCGTACGAAGAGCCCAGCCTCGAGTACGAGTACAGAAAAAGCCTCGTACACATAGCCTAGCCTCGAGTACGAGCACAGAAAAAGCCTCGTACACAGAGCCTAGCCTCGAGTACGAGCACAGAAAAAGCCTCGTACACAGAGCCTAGCCTCGAGTACGAGCACAGAAAAAGCCTCGTACAAAGAGCCTAGCCTCGAGTACGAGCACAGGAAAAGCCTCGTACAAAGAGCCTAGCCTCGAGTACGAGCACAGGAAAAGCCTCGTACAAAGAGCCTAGCCTCGAGTACGAGCACAGAAAAAGCCTCGTACACAGAGCCTAGCCTCGAGTACGAGCACAGAAAAAGCCTCGTACACAGAGCCTAGCCTCGAGTATGAGCACAGAAAAAGCCTCGTACGAAGAGCCTAGCCTCGAGTACGAGCACAGAAAAAGCCTCGTACACAGAGTCTAGCCTCGAGTACGAGCACAGAAAAAACCTCGTACACAGAGCCTAGCCTCGAGTACGAGCACAGAAAAAGCCTCGTACACAGAGCCTAGCCTCGAGTACGAGCACAGAAAAAGCCTCGTACGAAGAGCCTAGCCTCGAGTACGAGCACAGAAAAAGCCTCGTACACAGAGCCTAGCCTCGAGTACGAGCACAGAAAAAGCCTCGTACAAAGAGCCTAGCCTCAAGTACGAGCACAAAAAAAGCCTCGTACACAGAGCCTAGCCTCGAGTACGAGCACAGAAAAAGCCTCGTACAAAGACCCAAGCCTCAAGTACGAGCACAGGAAAAGCCTCGTACACAGAGCCTAGCCTCGAGTACGAGCACAGGAAAAGCCTCGAACGAAGAGCCTAGCCTCGAGTACGAGCACAGAAAAAGCCTCGTACACAGAGCCTAGCCTCGAGTACGAGCACAGAAAAAGCCTCGTACGAAGAGCCTAGCCTCGAGTACGAGCACAGAAAAAGCCTCGTACGAAGAGCCTAGCCTCGAGTACGAGCACAGAGAAAACCTCGTACGAAGAGCCTAGCCTCGAGTACGAGCACAGAGAAAGCCTCGTACGAAGAGCCTAGCCTCGAGTACGAGCACAGAGAAAGCCTCGTACGAAGAGCCTAGCCTCGAGTACGAGCACAGAAAAAGCCTCGTACAAAGAGCCTAGCCTCGAGTACGAGCACAGAGAAAGCCTCGTACGAAGAGCCTAGCCTCGAGTACGAGCACAGAAAAAGCCTTGTACGAAGAGCCTAGCCTCGAGTACGAGCACAGAGAAAGCCTCGTACGAAGAGCCTAGACTCGAGTACGAGCACAGAGAAAGCCTCGTACGAAGAGCCTAGCCTCGAGTACGAGCACAGAAAAAGCCTCGTACAAAGAGCCTAACCTCGAGTACGAGCACAGAGAAAGCCTCGTACGAAGAGCCTAGCCTCGAGTACGAGCACAGAAAAAGCCTCGTACAAAGAGCCTAGCCTCGAGTACGAGCACAGAAAAAGTCTCGTACGAAGAGCCTAGCCTAGCCTCGAGTACGAGCACAGAAAAAGCCTCGTACGAAGAGCCTAGCCTCGAGTACGAGCACAGAAAAAACCTTGTACAAAAAGCCTAGCCTCGAGTACGAACACAGAAAAAGCCTCGTACGAAGAGCCTAGACTCGAAGTACGAGCACATAATTACACAGCAAAGAAGCTATAGCCCTCGAATTACGATTACCTGAAGACTGACGACTCGGGGGCACGATAGAAGATCGATTCCCGCCTATCTCAGTCCGATTCAAAATTCACCAAGCCACGGATAACACTGAAGATCTTTTCATCAAGGTCTCTACCACCAAAGTCCCACTGGGACACCCGAGCTATCTCATCAACAGGCTCGGGGGCAAAAGTTGGAAACCTCAACTGTAGTAAGGAGCAAAACTTGTTCGGAGCACGAATCAAGATCGAACTCTGACCAAAGTCAAAGCCCGATCTTGGGGGCAATTGTTGTGGCACAAATAATCCCGTATTTGGCCTAAATACTATCTCAGAACCGGGGTATACCGGAACTGGGGTTTAGGCCCCGACAACAAGATTTCGGCATCAAATAGTCCGACAGAATCAAAGGTCAACATCAGTAAAGATATCGAAGTACTGACAAGATATTGTAATAATAGATTTATTGCTTTTCATAATTGTTTATTAGATCTACGATTGTAATAAATACCATAAAATAAAGGGCCAGGATGACTTCCTTAGTTAGAAGCTTGGGGCTCTATAAATAGGGGCCCCAACCCATTGTAAAGGAGAGCTCATTAGCTTTCTCCTCCCCAAAAAATCCTCCCCACATAAATAAAATCACTAGGCAAGGGAGACCCTCTTCAGGGGACTCCCAAAGCCATCTTCAAGGGAAGAACCCATCGGTTCTTCCCCCATTCTTGTGTTCTTCGTGTTCATATTATTTTATATGTTTGTTATCGATTAATCGGGACTACCCACATAGCCACATAAATCCGTCACATAGATCCGGTAAATTCGGTAACAACACATAATTTCTTTAATCATTCACTTGTTGATTTAACCCATGAGCAGTATGATCTTGATTCTTTTGATAGGGATAAAGTGAAGAAGTCGAAGGAGAAAGAAGTGAAAAATGTGGATGTGATCCAGTTGGAGGGAAAAGGAGGAGTTAAGAAGAAAAAGTCCAAATTCAAGAACCTGTTTGGTAAGACCCCTCCAGATAAAGGAGAGAATAAGTTGAGACCCATAACACTTGGGGATGAGAAGAAAGCAAAGGAGCTCATAATGGAGGGGCATCAAGGAAAGGAATGTAAGCACCACTCTTATGAGAGTAAGGGAGGTATTTTTTAGTATGAAGTCCCATAAGCTCCTTGAAGCTCGGTCCGGCATGAGGACCTTAAAAATAGCGCTGAATGGGAGGCAACCCATTTTTATTTGCTTTTATTTGTTTTTAGTTTCTTATTATGTTATTAGGGTGTTGTTGAATCGTAAGTTTTAACCTCGTACGTGAGAGTTTGTTTTGTAGGCTTGTCTCGATGGAGTACTCAAAAGGGAGGAACTCAAGCAAGGGAGTGTGCTACGTTTGAGAGAAACCGAATTGTTTGGTTGAGGTAACCCACAACCACAAACTTAGACCTCTTCGCAAGGTCAAAGTTTGGGGGGTGGAGTTTTTTTTATGTTTCTTGTTACATTGCACCGGAGCACTCCTTATCTTTGAGTGTGTTTGGTCAATCGGTGTCTTGAGATGCTCCTCGGGGTGAATTTGATGTGACTTGTTGTTGCATATTTCATATTCATTGACCCCTTCTACTTATTAGTTGTTATTCTTGAGCATGTTTGATGAGTAGAGTAGATTTGTGGATTTGAGTTAGGGACTCTTTTGTGTGAGTAGTTGAGTTAGAGTGGATTTGAGAGAGAACTAGTATACTTACAAGTTTTCTTTTTGAGTGCTTGTGTGATAAGAGTGAGAATTCACTAGGACTAGCATGGATGTGAAAGCCGAGAGACTTGAGCTTTATGAGATTTTGATATAAGAATTAATCTCTTCGTTTGTGAGTGAATCGTCACCTTAGAGGATGCTAGAACTTGTGTGTGCTCTTGCTTCTTGATTGTGTCTATTTTAATATGCCGAATAGGATCTTAGGCCATCTTTGATTTTATTGAGTCACTTAGCCAAAATTTTCCTTACCAATGACATTGAATCCCTTGTTAGCCCCTTTGAGCCTAAAGCCTATTTTATTTGCTAGCACATATGAACACTATTCCAATTCCTAAGCCTTTTTGTCCCAATTTGAGTGGAGAATAGGAAAGTGTGAATGTGAAGGGAGTGAATTGAGTTGAAAAAGGAAAAGGTTGTTTGTTGAGTGAATATGAGAAGAAGGTGTGATGAAGTTATAAGATGTGGGAAAAAGAGAAAAAAACATTGAGAATGAGAAAAAGAAAAAAATGAGCTCATGTGTTTGTGCGAAAAAGAAAAAAAAAGTGAAGTGATTGACAAAAAAAGTGAAAGAGTGAGAAAGAAAAAAAAATTGAAGTGTTGAGAGAATTGGAATTGAAAGTTTGTTGATTGAATATGTTTGAAGTAGTCTGTTCCTTATCTCGAAGTACCGAAGTTTGATTTTCTATTCTCCATTCACTTGAGTTACTTTACCATATTGTTATCCCACCTGTCCAAAGAGCCTACATTACAACCTTGAGAAAGTCCTTTTTGATTCGGCATTGATTCCTAGAGTATGGTCGAAGTTAAGAGCGCTTACAAGCCTATGGCTGCCAATTTGAGTGATTGATTGTCGGAGTGAGTCCCTTTATCATTGATATACACTTGTGAGGGAGCGAAACACATCATTGAGTGCACATCCATGCTTGATCTTGGTGTTTCTTGTTATTGTGCATGAGTATGATGAAAGGAAAGTGAGTGAGTATATGTGTGATTGATCTTTGAAGCTCGAGTTCATTTGCTTGCATGATTGATTCTTTGACTCATTTCTAATAATTTCACTTGACTTGTTATTTCGTTGCTTGAGGACAAGCAACATGGTAAGTTTGGGGGGGTTGATTAGGCGTGAAATTGTCATGATTCGTCACTTGAAATACCATAATTTTGGCTGATTTTGTCAAGTATTTGGAGTCAATTGAGCATTATTTCTCTTCATTGATGAATTTGTCTCTTTGATGCTCGTAGGTGAATCGAGGGCGAAGAACGGAGTTCGTAGGACTTTGAATCGACTCAAACGGATGCCCGGATGAGAGGATATCGAAGGAATACGATTGGTGTTAGTGTTGAAGAAGAAAAGTGCTAGTTGGAGGAATTATGGGATCATTCGAGTAAAGCACTCGAGCACTAGTGCTCGAGCACGTTGCTCGAGCGCCCAAAACATACAGAAAAGATTGAGCATTCGAGCAGCTCGAGCGCCACCGCTCGAGCATGTTGCTCGAGCGCCCTAAAACATGCAGAAGAATTCCACCACTCGAGCAGCTCGAGTGCGAGCGCTCGAGCACTTGTGTCATTCGAGCTCCACGCTCGAGCGCGACCGCTCGAGCAGGCCTGCTCGAGCGCCTTCAATTTTCGCGTTTTCAAAGGCATTTTTCGGCCCATGAGTTCACGATTCGGCCCGTGGCTTATATATACGCGTCCAAAGCTCGTTTTTTAGGGACCACACACCACTTGATAATTTTAGACTTTTAGAGTTCGTTTTTGGAAAGGAAGGAGAGAAGCAAGTTTACGTTTACGGTTTTGAGGTTTTCATTACGAATTCATACTACGATCTTGTTTTTAGTTTCGTTTCTTTAGATTTTTGTTCTTGAACACGTTGAGACCTATTTTCTTGAGTTAATTTTAGTTATTCTTTTATTTCGTTAAACCCTAGTTTATGTTTGATCTCTTCTTCGTCTTGATTATCATGTTTATGTTTGTTACTTATTTAATTGCTATTATTTACGTTAAACCAATGTCTAGCTAAAACCCTTGCATTCTTGGGGTAGGATGAACTTGTAGAAGTAGGTTGTGGGTATGTAATTAGGGTAACTTGTGACGTTAGGTTTTAATTCTCTTGATTAATGAATTCTTAAAATTAATCTTAACTTTACTTTTGAATTTCGTTCGAAAGGTGTTAGAGAGAGGACGACTGTATCACTCTTTAACAACGAGTAGACTTAACTAGAGGGTTTAGAAAGGGTTAATTCATCTACCAGTTTAGCAAAAGAGGACGACCGCATCACCTTAGTTAAATTAGGGTCTCATTAATTAAGCACAATCTATTAACTTGTTAGTGGATTAGTGAAGTCGAGTGTTAGGGTAAAGTATTAGGGTTTAGAATCTTGAGCTTTCACCTTGCATTCTTTTACTTAGGTTATTTCTTGCGCGTCACAATTATTTTGATTATGTACCTGCTCCGTTAGTATACGTAGGGATTCCTATCCTAAGCATCACCATCTCTTACTTGAACACAAACCTTAGTTTATTCGTCTTCTTTAGTATTTCAGTTTACTTAGTTTATTTTAGTCTTTTAATTAATCTTTCAAAAAAAACCCAAAAACATTACACTCATATTAGCTACGACGCATAGATCTTCAGGGATCTGTTCGCATACACTCCATCTCGTGGGTTCGATATACTTGGCCATTATACTTACTCATACTACAGTGAACCCGTCCGCTTGCGGGTGAGCGACTAGTAGAAGTTAGTATATTCGCTTCAAGTCAAGAATCCACACCGGGAGGAAGGACAGAGATGAGCAAAGGTACGACAAGAAGTACGGGGCACAATTACGATGGAAAAACAGAGCGCAGGAAAGAGCGTAGGGAGATCACACCACCAAGGAGTGAGCAGCGGCTGCGCACTGATGCTCGCCCATCTGTCCATGACCGATTTCGGCGATCAGCCTTTGGTCGGCTGGGCCCCAATGGGGCCAGCAACGTCGCTAGGCGACCAACGCAGGAGAAACGTCCCATTGACGAGGGACTACATCAAGATGAAGTCATTGGGCTTGATCATGACGAACAGCCTCCCAACGGTGGAGCATCTCCGAGGAAGTTGCAAGCCCTAAAGAAGGCAATCGAAGAAATACAGAAACAACTAGATTCTCAGAAGGGCATTGGCTCAACAGTTTTGCCATCATCGTCGTTGTCACTAGCAATCCTGAACGCACCGGTTCAAAAGAAAATACAGTTTCCCGCTGTCAGTCTATACGAAGGAAGTTCGGATCCCAAGGTTCACTTGGCAAAATACTCCGATTTTATGATATCCATGAGGGCCTCGGATGCTACACAGTGTCGTAACTTCCCACTCACACTTGGTGATGGTCCCCATCGTTGGTTTTCGGCACTTACTCCAGGATCCATCAACTCCTTCGCACAGTTGAGCAAGGAATTTCTATCACATTTCTCCACGGCCGGATCATTATTGACTCAGAGACACCGTTTGACCGACATCAAGCAAGGGGATGACGAGTCAGATAGGAAGTTCCTTGAGAGATTTGATAAAATACTTTTGGAAGGAGAGATGGTCAGCGAAGATACCAAGATGGTGGCAGTAATGGCGGGGTTGAAAAAAGGAACCGATTTGTGGAAGGAAATACATCTCGCCTGCCCAAAAACGTACGCAGAATTTAGACATCGGGCAGGCATACATGTATCCATGCAAGAAGCACTGCAGAAAGAATTGGGTGATAAAAGCGATTCCAAGAAAGCCGGAAAGAAATCCACGGGAAGTGAATACAAAGCCTCGAAAAACATGAAAGCTTTTAATGAAGGGGTAGAGCTCAAAGAAAGGTTGAATCAGGTGTTCGCTACATCAATAGAGGCCGTGTATAACATTGTTAAAGACAAAGATATGCTTTCAGAACCAAGGAAAATCAGACAAGAACGCGGAAAGCTGAATCCGAATAAATACTTCGCCTACCACCAGAACATCGGGCATTTCACTAGTGAATGTCGGGACTTATTGAAACAACTGTGGAGGTTCAATGAAGAGGGTAAATTATCTGAATTTGTGAAGAAGGAACCCGGAAAGAGACCTAGAGTGGTTGATCCGCCCAGCTCGGAAGATGAAGACAGTGACGACCAGCCGAACAAGGCGACCAAGAAGGGAAAAAAGGTTCCAACAGCCCCAGCAGAGCCGATGCGAGAAATTTTTATGCTTGAGGCAAGTGGACCTGTTGGGGGTGCACAGATGGAAGACCTCCAATCTCGAAGAGAAAAAGGAAAGCAGAACTGAGAGCGGTAGCTCAGGTAAGAGAAGTGGGAGTCAATCAAGCCACCAAGAAAACGGGAGACTTGGTGTTTTCAGAGAAAGACTTGGATGGAGTGCTCACCCCACATAATGACTCGTTGATCATATGTGCTAACATCATGGGAACTCGAGTCCAACGATTGCTCATGGATATCGGGTCATATACAAACATTCTGTTCAAAAGCACATTAGATCAAATAGGGGATTGTGCAGAATATGTAAAAGATTGTAATCATAAGATAGTGGGATTCGGAGATGTTGTAACCGTTCCCCTAGGAATAGTAACGTTGTCAGTTGAACTTGTATCGACTGAGAATCCTGACAGGAGATTGACTAGAATGATAGAGTTCCTAGTGGTAGACCAGCAATCTTCCTATAACGGATTTCTCGGTCGACCTTTTATCAATGAATTCAAAGCAGTTGTTTCAACGTACTACAATTGTGTTAAATTTCCAACACCAAATGGATCAGGTACAGTAAAAGGCGATCAAAAGAGAGCTCGTGAATGCCTCCTACAGTTGTTGCCCAAAGACGATCAAGTATCGGTAGTAAGCGAACAGTCGAGCAGCAGCGCTGAAGATGAACCATCCATACTTGATGAAATCATGGAGTCCATCGATACGGAGATAATGGAAGTGGACGACCAGGAGGGGGCGAACAAGAGATCCAGAACGACCAACAGAGACAAGAGAATGAACCTTGCCCGAAGGAGGTGGAAGACATTGAACCACGACTAGGAACAGAACCTATGATGGTCGAAGATGAACTCAACTTGGAGGGGCCCATCATCGATCCTCGATGGAAGAATAAAAAAAGGAGAGCAACGCCGGTTGAAGAGTTGGAAGCAATCAGAGTTGACCCGAACCGAGAAGATTTAGAACTCTTCATTGGATCTGAGCTCCCAGAGCCTTACAGATCCAAGATGAAGGAATTCTTAAAATGCAATCTCGATGTATTCGCATGGTCACATGCCGATATGGTAGGCATCAGTCCCGAGCATGCCTGTCATAAGCTAAATATTGACCCAACCAAAAAACCGGTGAAGCAAAAAAGAAGGAAGTTTGGGCCCGACAAATACGAAGTGTTGGATGTAGAGGTAAAGATGCTATTGGACAATGACCTTATCAAAGAGGCACTATGTCCTAGATGGGTGGCAAATCTGGTGCTGGTGAAAAAACCAAATGGCACGTGGAGATTGTGTATTGACTTCACAGACTTGAATGTTGCGTGCCCCAAGGACAACTTCCCATTGCCACACATTGACCAGTTGGTGGACAACACAGCTGGACATGAACTCCTTACATTCATGGATGCATTCGCTGGCTACCATCAGATACCAATGCATCCAGACGACCAAGAAAGCACAGCTTTTTACACCAACAAAAATTTACTATGTTGGAAAAAGATGCTATTCGGGTTAATCAACGCGGGAGCCATATATCAACGACTCGTTAACAAAATGTTCGATGAACACATTGGCAAAACAATGGAAGTATATGTGGACGACATAGTGGTGAAAAGCCCAAAGAAGGAATATCATTTGGAACATCAGGCACAGGCGTTCGAAATACTCCGAGCATACAACATGAAGCTAAATCCAAAGAAAAGCAGCTTCGGCGTTCATTCAGGAAAATTTCTCGGACATCTTGTTAGCCAACGAGGCATCGAAGAAAATCTATCAAAGGTGAAGGCCATTCTGGACATGCAGCCACCAAGATCCGTCAAGGAAGTGCAATGGCTTACCGAATGCTTGGCGGCCCTGAACAGATTCATTTCGAGATCCGGAGATAAATGCCGACCTTTCTTCGATGCTATAAAGAAAGGCCGATTCCAATGGACGGATCATTGCCAGCAGGCGTTTGAACAGCTGAAGGAATATCTCAGCGATACCAAAATCTTGTCAAAGCCTGTTCCCGGAGAAAAATTATATCTATATCTGGCAGCTTCAGAGGTGGCCATCAGTTCAGTTCTGGTTCGTGCAGAAGGAAAGTTCCATTTACCCATATACTATGTAAGCCAAGCATTGCACGAGGCAGAAATCAAATATTCCCCGATGGAGAAGCTGGCATACGCGCTGGTGATGAGCGTCAGGAAACTACGACCATACTTTTTCGATCACCAGGTAGAAATCCTGACGACTTTCCCATTAAGGCAAATCTTGCAAAGACCAGACACTGTTGGTCGCCTACTCAAATGGTCTCTCGAAATAAGCCAGTTTGGGATATCTTATGCACCTCGAACAGCGATCAAAGGACAAGCATTAGCCGATTTCATCGTCGGCTAACCTTCCCTCAAGATCCAACGAGAGGTCATAATCACCTGTGGCATATGTACGTAGATGGATCATCCACCAACACAGTGTCAGGGGCCGGAATAGTACTAGTCAGCCCAGATAGACAAATCTTCACCTCGGCGGTACGATTTGATTTCATGGTAACAAACAATGAAGCTAAGTGTGAGGCATTAATAGCCGGACTCCGTCTAGCACTGACAGTCGGAGTTAGAAGATTACAAATATATGGAGACTCATAGCTGATAGTCAACCAAGTCCGGGGGGAGTATGAAGCAAAAGATGAAAACATGGCGTTATACCAGAAAATCGTAGCCCATTTGGCGTCCATGTTTGAGCAAATTTACATCGAACAAATACCTCGGGAAAACAATGCTCAAGCAGATGCACTTGCTCACTTGGCTACCAGCACGGGCCCGACAGAGTTGTCAGAAGTCACCATCACAAAAATATGTCAACCTTCAACACATGACTACAAAGTCAATCAGGTGAATGAAGAGTATGAAGAAGATGACTGGAGAACACCAATTATCAAATATCTTTGTGATGGTGAAGTCCTGGGGGATCCTCAGGAAGCAGCTAAGACGACCAGGTGAGCAGCAAGGTTTACAATCATGGACGACCAGCTCTACAAAAGAGGATTCTCACTCCCGTTATTGAGATGTTTAACAAGAGAGCAGGGCCAAGAAGTTTTACGGGAAATTCATCAAGGCGTCTGCAGAAATCACGCTGGGGGCGTGCATTGGCCTACAAAACAGTAAGACAAGGATATTACTGGCCGACATTACTGCAATATGCCATCAAAGTTGTGAAAACTTGCCACATATGCCAGATATTCGCACCCAATATTCACAAGCCACCAACCGAGATGATAGCAGTCAATAGTCCATGGTCATTCGCAAAATGGGGAATCGATATTATAGGACCTTTCCCAACTGGGAAAGGAAATGTAAAGTTCGCAGTGGTAGCCATGGATTATTACACAAAATGGGCTGAAGCAGAAGCACTCGTGACAATCACGCAGGAAAAAATGATCAATTTCATATGGAAAAATATTGTATGCCGGTTCAGAGTCCCACAAGCGATTTTGACAGATAACGGGCGACAGTTTGAAGGAAAGAAAATAAGAAACTTCTGTGAGAAATGGGGAATCAAGAAACATTTTTCAATCCCATATCATCCACAATCTAATGGCCAGGTTGAAGCAGTTAACAAGATAATCAAACACATACTGAAAATCCGGTTGGTGGACAAGAAAGGAAAGTGGTCAGAGGAGCTACCAGAGGTACTACGGGCATATCGAGTATCTCACAGAACGAGTACAGGTGAAACTCCGTTCACCATGGCATTCGGAATCGAAGCAGTGATACCCATAGAGTTGAAGGTTCCAACTGAACGAACAGCAATGTTCGACGAACAGGTGAACAATAAAGCCCTAGCTGCAGAAATGGATTTGGTTGACGAAAGGAGAATTTCCGCAGAAATGAAAAACGCAATATACAAGAAAAGGATCGCAAAGTATTACAATTCACAAGTAAAAGTTAGGGAATTCAAGATCGGAGAACTTGTACTTAAAAAAGTTCTAGCACCACCACCAGGAGTATTTGGACCGACTTGGGAGGGCCCATATAGAATAACTCAGAAATGGGACAATGTCACTTATGACTTAGAAGACATGAAAGACAATTCGGTCCAATACTCCTGGAATGCAGCTTTGTTGAAAAAATATTATCAATAGAACAAAAACTGTGCAGTATATGTAAAATTTAGTTTTGTTCAAAATTTTATGTTATTTGTATGAGTGCGATTGTAAAATACATTGAATTTTTTTCAAAATTTCATAAGATGTATATGAAGTTTGGATTATAAAGAGTAATTTGTTAATTTGTTCGCTTCATAAGACAAGTTTGCTCGCCCAAAAGCCCAAACAGGGGGTGAGCAACAAAGCTAAAAACATACAAAGTCAAGGCCAAGTCCATATGAGGACAATAAGTCCCAAAATTTGGGGCGACCACGAAAGATACACTCGAGGCTAAGTCTTTTAAAGACAACAAGAGCCCATCTAAGTCGATCAGGCGATTATCAAACGCAAAGACACTTATCCTAAAAAAGGAAAAATACTAAGTGCGTAAAACTTATACAAAGTTCGAAGCAAACAGTACAAAAAGCGAACAGGCGAGAAGCAGGAAAGCATAACGAAGTGAGAAGACAACATTCCAAAATCATCCTTCATTAAAAAGAGGGATATTACAAGTAAAAGGAATAAAAGTACAAATTGGTCCTAATACAAAGCTAAGGAAAACAAAAAATATAAAGTCTTCAAGCTTGGGGGGGCGGGGGAGCATCTGTGGTCGCCGGATCAGTCGGTGCCACATCAAAAAGGGGAGCAGTTGTGGCCACCGCAGCTGAGGTGCCCGCTCCATCAATAGGAGTTAGGGGGAGAGAATGGAGGCCATCAAAGATCTCTGCTTCTCTGCTCGGTTCCTCGCCCGAGAACTGGGGAGGGATGACTTGAACACCTTCCCCAAAGATGTCCAAGGGGATTCCCATCTCCCCAAGATCAGCCACAGGAAGCGAGAACCCAGCACCAATGGGGTTGTCCTTGACATGGCCAATGAAGTCTTTTTTGGCGGTAGCCAAAACATCCAAGTTGTGGTCCAGTGCGAACTTCACTGACCTTATGCTCTCGGCATAGGCACATACATACCCCAGGTTGGTATTATCGGCCACGTCTTGTGCATACAGATCGTAGGCGACCAGGCCAGTCTTTTCCTGCTGAAGACGAGCGACCTCAGCTGGAGCTCTTCAATTTGGGCGGCCATCACGGTCTTTTCACCCTCCAACACTTTATTTCGCTCGTCGGCGACCCCCAATTCCAGAGACAGCTTCTCCGACTGATTTATGGCGAATTGCTCGCTATGCACAGAAGCGTTGTACATTTGTTCCAAGTTTGCCACCGCTTTGGCATGTTCGGCTCTCTCTTGGGCGAGCTCATCGTCTTTCTTCTTCAAGATGGCCGCTTTCTCCGCCTTAAAGCCTTCAATCTTACGACAAAGGTTGCGATTTGTTCTCTCCAGTAGAACAATTTGGTCAAGGAGTCGCTGGGCCATCACAGCTTGATGGCTGGCATTATAAGCGACCAGCCGAGCATTGTCGTTGGCAGTCTGGTCCTGGAGAATTTCCTCGCAGGTCTTAGTCCAAGAGCGAGGGACCATCTCAGTCGCCCTGCGAACATGAGAGTCCGGGATATCAAGGTACGGGGGCGGATTCTTCACGCAACTAAGTTGATGAAGCACTTCTGATCGCCCAGGGTGCTCCTCAGGTTTGTACCTAGAGAAAGAAAAAGCTTCAAAGTTAGAAAGCATCATGAAATGGCGACCATCACGGATACAGTTTGAAGACTTACTCCCTCAATTTCACGGGGTCATACCCCAAGTACGAGCGATCATTGGATGATCGCTTCTTCTTCAATATGCCGGCCACAGCCTGTTGCTCGCTCACAACCTCTATGGAGGAAGGTTTGGAAGCCGGAGATTGTGGGGCCCTGCTGCTCGCCTCGGTCACTGACTTGGAGCGCTTTGATGCTCGCTCGGCAGTTTCCCCTTCACGGGTGTCTTCCCGCGGAACCTTTTTTTATTTCTCCTTCTCCACACCACGGGGAGGAGCGGACACTTTTGAAGCTCCTTTGGAGCGACCAGTAGTGGCTCATGGGCGACCATGAGCAGCAGTTTCTCCTCCAGCCCGGAGACGCATAAGGGACAGTGGTGGATCTTGTCTCTTCCTGGTCGGCTCCTCGGCAGCCATTTACTTTACTCTGGCGGTGAGCAAGTGATAAGATTCTGGGATGGTTGGCACGGCAACAGTCACCCATTGATCTGTTTAAAAGGAAAAATAAATAAGAGTAGTATTAGTAACAAGCAATCAAGCGAGCAATAGAGCAAAAGGCGTAAGAATGGTTACCTTCGGGGATCTCTGCTTGGGCTTCTAGGTGATGAGGACTCGTGAAGAGTTGGGCAATTTTCCGACAATGAGCCTTCGAAAGATGAAGAATGTCACGATCAGGGGGATTCCGGAGGACTATCACGGCCAACGTATACAGGAACTCCTCACTCAGGCCTGGATTACCCCACTTTAAAACTTTGGGACCTGCAAAACAGCAAAAAAGAAAAAATTAAAATTAGTCCCCAACGCGGTCCCAAGAAGGAAATGAGAGAGCCTACGTTTGACTACGCCAAAACGTTCAGGGGAATTAATGCGCGCTTGGCCGCCTGAGTAATCCGCCGATGCTCGCCAGTCACCCCCGATAAAAAAGAATTGGTTATGCCAACTCTTGACTTTGTTGGGAACTCCTTCGATGAGTTTTACTCCCGTCCTCGCCTTAACATAGTACCAGTCTATGCCTTCTTCTTTGCAAGCTGAGATGACCAGGGCGTAATGGAGTTCGGCCGTACTGAGTTTGATCTTATACCCTTTGAGGCCGAAAAGAGTCATCAGGGCAAGTAAATTACTCCATCCATTAGGAGTAATTTGAGTGATCGCCAGGTCAATGTCTTCCAGGAAGCGACCAATAATGGGATGAAGCGGTAACGGGAACCCCATGTTGAGTATATCCAAGTTGATCGCTGTACAACCTGGTGGTGGGCGATCAGCAGTTTCTCCTTTCTTGGGAGCATACAAGAAAATGTCATAGGGTATTTTATAATGAGACCTGATGTTATCCAGGTCATCCTCGGTGACTAAGCTGGAGATCCTGCTCGCTGTATAAATACTCTCTTGGGCGGCCATAATCACACGAGAGCGAACAGGAAAGGCTATAGAGAAACGAGCAGCGTAGTCCCCCCACTCATTCTGGCGAACAACACCTTCAGGTATTTGGGACTCAGGAGTCACTCTAGAGGTAGGAAAACCTATCTCCTCAAGGAACTCCCAAGTCACGAACAGCCGTGGTCGCTCCACCTCAGGTTGGTCGCTCTCAGCCTCAATTTCAGCGGCCACCTCTTCTGAGTCTTCTCCCAAATCAGAAGAAGTAACTCCTTCTGCGTCTGGGCGACCACCAGTGTTGTGTACCTCTTCGTCGCCGAAATTCTCGGAAGCATAGGCTTCAACGGAACGAATAATGGAGGACACTTCGGAGCCCGTTTCTTCATCCACCAGCAAGGTTCTTGGGTTCCGAGCAAGGGCTTGACGAATCGACCGACGAGGAACAGGGGAAGCTTCTTCCATGGGGCGTTTTCCGGGGTTACGCTCAAAAATCTCAAGGGCCGCGGTATCGCTCGAAGAAGAAACCATTTGGAAGACGTTTTGAAGGGAACGAAGAAGATAATGAAAGATTTTTAAGAAAAGAGATGGAAATCGGAGGCAGAAACGGCGGAACACGGTGGCCCTAGGAATTGCACGGTGGCGCTGGAAAACACACGGCGGCGTTCGACGGAAAGAACGGTGGCGGGGGAGAAATTTCGATCGAGAAAGCAAAAATAGAACGCAAAATGAAGACAAAAACGAAATTCAGAAAGTATGATTGATAATTACCTGAAGCTTATGCACGAAATCCGTCAAAAGTCTTGAAGAAATTGGAGTAAGAAGCTTGAAGGGAAGCTCTAATGGTGGAAGAGAAGAGTGAATTCGAAAAAAATGAAAAAGTGAATGAGAATGGGTATTTATAAGGACCAAAAACGGGGGTCAAAATGAAATTATTGAAAAATTTTGTAGGCCCCTACTCACAAATAAAAATACGCGTGGGCGGTTAGTGACGTCATCACCGCCCACGACATTTCGGATCCCGGGTATCTTGGGAACCCAACCGTCACGCACGCATATGAAGTACTCCGTTGGTCGCCATAATGACTGGATGATCGCTCAAATTCCCGCCCAAAGAATTCAAAAAATCCATTGCTCGCTCCATGCACATAATCATCATCCTATCAAAATTATGCCTTGTTCCTTATTAGTCAAAAATTTTCCTAATAAAGAACAAGTCAGGGGGCAATGTTGATAGGCGACCAGGCGACCAACAGTGTTTAAGGGTTTAAGGGATTAATTATGCAGATTAGATGTTGGCGACCAATAGAGATTAAAAGAGCCTCAAACACCAGGCGACCAAGAATGACATCAGATGGATGTCAGGCGACCAGGAGTGATGTCAAATGAGTGTCAGGCGACCAGAGCATCAAAGAAGCAAAATGAACAAATAATTAGAATAAAGCAATGACAAGATACACCATCTAGGCGACCAAGCGAGCAAGAAAGACCCACGAAGATCAGCTCAAAATTCCACTAACTTAAACATTGCATTAGAAGCAAACAAGTGTATTAAACACTTGTCATTGTACAAAATGTAATAGTTTAGGAATAGGACAAGTGGCTAAACACTTGTCAAAGCCAAAATTAAAAGGGCTAAGAGAGTGACACCTCCTACTTGCTTGTAAGTCTATAAATACCCCTTCATGAAAGGGTCAAAATAAGTTAAAATATTCAAAAGAAGACCAAGTTCTTGCAATTTTATTTCTTAATCCCGTCTTATACAAAATCATTACTTATAACCTTGTTTGATGACCTTCTTGAGTATTAAACAACCACCAATTATCTAATTCGAATCAAGGTCATCAACAACTACATGAACAAATGAGTGTTACTACAAGAACTAAACAGTGCAGCAATATGAGCTAGTAACACACTTTTGCTCATGCCAACACTCGTTTGTTCATACAGTAACACAATTTTCAGCAATATGGAAAATTGGCGACCCCTTGGACTCGCCTTTGACCCGCGAATTTTGGAATTTTCTATTGAAAGCAGTAACACACTTTTGCTCATGCAGTAACACTCGTTTGTTCATACAGCAACACAATTTCCAGCAATATGAAAAATGGGCAACCCGTTTGACCCCCCTTTGATCTGCGAATTTTGAAATTTTCTATTTAAAGCAATATTGCATATTAGAATTTGTGAAATATTTTTAATTTGAAGGGATCTCTAAAAATTGTCACACAAAATTATTAAATAATTAAAATGAAAATTAATATGAATCCGGATAAATGAATAAAAAAGGTAGATCCGTTTCATGATCTATTTCATAATATAAGAACGTGCCTTTTATAATTTATAATTTATAATTTTAATTTAGTGAAACGTGGGAGGCTGAAGCAAAGAAATAGCACTTGAAAGAAGCTACCCATACAAAGAGGATGAAAAACTGGCTCCGGACAATTATAAAGACCGTCTGAATTTGAAATTATAGTGAACGTAATTTAGAAGCTTATTTTCTTAAATATAGGACATTAAATATTACAAACAAGAGTAATATTTGCCTATCCAAACCACAACCGTAATACCATATAATTGATGCACAACTAATATTATTAAGTGAAAGTAACTAATTATAATCAGCTAATATTATTCAATGAAGTCGGTTAATACTAATTAATAAAAACAATTAATATAATTTACTAAAGACAATTAATATGATTCAGTAAAAATTGATGATACATTTTAATAATTTGCACTAGTAGCATCGTTCACTTAATGTATAAACAAAAAAAATTAAAAGCAATCCATCGAGATTTTTTTTACAAAATATATAAAATTTGTAAAGAAACTAATTAACTTTCACGACTTTTTTAATATGCTCCAAAATTTATTCAAATTGTGTTAGAATTTGTTAAATATAGTATCTTCATGAACTAAAATTACATGACAAAATCATATTTTAAGATCACACATAACGATGACGAAATATAAAAACAAAACTTAGGTTCGAAGTCTTCATTTTAGATGTTAGTATACTCGTCACACGCTGTTTATAGTTGTGTTTTCACTCCAAACTAGGTACACGAATCTGTTTTAGATAATTACAAATTCGATTTTCTGCAGAAAAAAAAAATAAAACTTGAATATGCGAAAAAACGAAGATTAGACATCATTTTCAAGAAAATACAAACAAGATCCACCACGCCAAGAGCCTCAGCCTTATGCCTAAAATTGGTAGCCCACCTACTTCATCACCCTCCCTTTAAAAAATAGCTTACAACAGAGACAAAAAATAATATTTTTTAAGAATTTTACATGTCTTCAATATTCTCACCAAAAGTAGGGATAGAGTTTTTTTTACATCCCATAACTTTTCGATTTTTTCAAAAACGTTTTAAAAAAGTTAATTTCTTTAATTACATTCCAATTTTTTGCTAAGTGTACAATTTACGTTCCAAAAAAGATAATTTCTCCAATTACGTCTCAATTTTTTGCTATGTGTACTATTTACGTCCCAAAAAAATTAATTTATCCAATTACGTCCCTTTTTTGGCTAAGTATACAATTTACGTCTCAAAGTAGCCGGAATTGAAACTAAAACGTCGTCCTTTTCCTCATCATCACCCACCCACCCTCCAAAAGTAGTTCAAAAATAAATTTAATACCCACATAAATATTTTTTGCCCAAAAAAACTAAATTTAACAAGCATATGTGCAACACATGAGGTCAAATGAATGCGTCTTGTCAATTCCAACAACTTTGGGATGTAAGTAGATTGTACACTTAGCTAATAATTAGAACATAATTGAAAAAATTAACTTTTTTGGGACGTAAATTGTACACTTAGCCAAAAATTGGGACACAATTGGAAAAATTAACTTTTTTGGGACCTTTTTGAAAAAGGTAAAAAATTATGGAACGTAAAAAAAAAAAAAAAATTATCCCCCAAAAGGTATAAGAAATATTTGAGTACAATAATATCTATTTACCGTGTAAACAATTTTAAATCACTTTTAAATTTATAAGTCAGTTGTTAAAAGAAAAATTCTTAAAGCCTATAAAATTGACACTAATTCAACTCCACAATCCAAAACACTCCTAAACTAATTTACCCATGGACAAAGCAATATTATTGTTGAAAACATGATTATTTCTTCCGTTTCATAATATCCAAAGCACCCCAAGCCACAAAACAATTACAACTTGTTTCCCCATTTTGCCCCTTAATAATCGACTATGGAAAATCAGGTTTAAGAAGGGACAATAGTGCATCACAGTAGAAACACCAAGTCATTTAAAACATTCAGCACATACTTTATGAGTAATGTCGCATTCGAAGAAGTAGATATTTTTAATATGTGATAAACTTATTCAATTGTTTTGTTTCTAAATTAAGTCCAGGGGCCGACAACTATATTGTGCAAATTTGTTTTAGTGTAAATCACACTATATAGCTAAAAAAGTTTTTTTTTTTTTTTTTTGGGGCAAACCATTAATTTCTAACCCTATCCTAATAGATCGAGTGGATCTTAAATATGTATAAATTTGCACAAATTAAAAGTATTTGCGTATCTCGATTTATTTATTATCTCTTGTTCCATGTGTGAACAATTAATTTGTCCGTCATTCAAATTAATTAAGAAATGAGAAATATTATGGGTATTATAATTAATTGAGGGTCCCGTAAGACAAAATTATTTAATACTATGAGAGTGAGATTGAGTAATACTTTTTGAAAGGGAATTTTAAATACCATAAAGAACATTTATAACATATTGAAATTATTGTTAAACACCGGGACAAATATGAGATAAAAGGGACAAGACATCAAACAATATCCATCTTATCATCCCTAGCAAAAGAAACCTAAATTGATTTATTCCAGTAAGTTGATTGTGGTGCTAATTAGTTAAATGAAAGGTGACAGAATGGAGTCAACTCAACCCCAACCACAAATTTAGTCGTCAAATTACAACCTCACTTAACCCATAAGCCAAGCTTTCTATGCTTCTAAGGTGTCGATAGCGTTAACTTTACCAAAAACTCAACCCAACCATTTCACGAAACATAAAATTATTAGCACTTCTCTACGTCCGTGCAGTAATTCTAGTGTTTGCTTGACAAAGTGATTGTGGGATTGAATATTTATTTAATAAAGTAAAATTACTTAATAAATTAATTTTTGTGAGAGTTATTTCTTTTTTAGAAATTAAAGTAGTTGCGAGACGTTCAAATAAAGTATGTGTGAAAGTAATTACGGTACGGAATGAATACTATTTTACTAAAATAGAAAGAAAATGTTAAATAATAATTCACTTAAAAAAATATCATTTACTCTCTCCATCCCCTATTAATTTGCATACGTGAGGTGAAACACTTAAAAAATTATTTTATTGACTTTTTGGATCAATGAATGAAGATTGTTTTGAAATAAAGTAAGTATTATAACTTGTGAGAGCGGTTTATTTTCATATTTAAAATGTAAAAATTATTATGGAACGTTACAAAATAAATGTGAAAATTATTAGAAAACGGAGGAGTATTACTTTGATTATTTGATTTGTCATTTGTGAGGTTCATATACATATTTAACGCTATTGAAGTGGTTTTCTTTAAATTAGGGAGTTGTGTGGAATTGTCAATTTAAAGTTGTATTGATGTGAAAATTTAATCCAAATGGTATATAGTACTACTAATAATTTCAATGTCATCTTAAAATATACTTCTTCCGTCCAATTTTACTAGACCTGTAATTTTGTTTTTGTTTTTTTTTTTTTTTTTTGTGGTATATTGAGGGGTATATAGAGTATTGTGATGTCCATTTATAAATAAATTGATTGTATATGAAAAATATAAGTATCATATTTTTTATAAATAATTATTTTATTCATAAATGAACTTCACAATACTCCATAATACCCTCCAACATATCATAAAAAATATTATGCATGTAAATAGACCTAGTAAAATTGGATGGATGGAGTAGGTAAAAATTCTGGTGCACCAACTTTTTTTCTAATATTGGCCAAAGTTTGCATAGATAAAAATACTAAAATATAATAAGAAGTATTAGTTCATATAAAGAAAAATATTAATTGGTAGATTGAATAGTATCAATGTTTTTCAATATGCCGTTAATATTTTTCCGCAGAAGAACAATTTTTTCATCATACACTAGCGATTATGGTCTACAATTTTACTTTTTTAAATGAATAGGTTTTATATGAAGATGGTTCATGATAAGCTTATCATAAAATTGTTGATAAAGTATAAAATGAAAGTGGTTCATTTATGAATTATTGAAGAGTATTAGCTATTTTCACTAAAGAGTATTAGTTATTTTCACTGAAGAGTATTACTTATTTAAACTGAAGACTCTTAGTTGTTCAGGTAAAACAAACTAAAACTCTTCAGTGAAAACAACTAAGACTCTTTAGTGAAAACAACTAACACCCTTCAATGTTTAATGTATGAATCAATTTCACTCCATAATACATACTCAAAATTGTTTTAAAGTATTGAATATTTGATCAAAAGTATCATTAATCTGAGTTCAAGAAACTATACAACGATTACAATAT
Organism: Ballota nigra; assembly: GCA_947034835.1. NCBI lineage: Eukaryota > Viridiplantae > Streptophyta > Magnoliopsida > Lamiales > Lamiaceae > Ballota > Ballota nigra. Next base: position 91,137,900 of record OX344724.1, read on the forward strand.
AATACCACTGATCCAAATTAATGATACTTCTGATGAGATTTTTGATATTCCTGGTCAAATATTTGATACTCTAAAACGGTTTCATGATAAGCTTATCATATAATATTTTGTCTTAAATAAATTGTTTTGGTCAAAATTAATTAAAATCTGCATCGCTAGCTAGTAGCCTAGTATATAATAAATGTAAAAGGAATTGTATTGCTGGTATTTGATATTGGGTAAATGAATCAAATACTTTTGATTAGATTTGGGTTTTCTTTTCTTTCTTTTTTTATCAGCAAAAAGAAATTTTATAAGGAATAATGGTACAAGACGTACCCAAGTGTCTTACAAATTACAAAGATATAAATTATTCTCTCAACACCATTCTAGGATTAACTAGCCATTCCCTAAACTCACACCGGTTCGCACTTTTCTCCCTTACAACGAGCTAACTCCATAATCTTGCTTTAATTTCATCCACAATTTTCAAATAAGAAACCTCCACGTCCCTAAAAATAAACTCATTTCTCCACTTCCAAACAACCCACAACACTCCTAACCACACAGTTCTTGCCATTCTTTTACCTCTTTTCCCTCTAAACATGTTTTCAAATCCAACAAGATGTATATATGAACAAGAATGCCAAGCTGTGGTTAAATTGAACCACTTAGCCATCTCCATCCATATGTCATACACTAGGTTGCATTCAAAAAATACATGTTTACTCGATTCTTCCACTTCATTACAAAACACGCACCTTAATATATCTCCCGTGCCCAAGATGTTCCGTCTTCTTAAGTTATCCTTTGTTGGTAAGCGATCATGAAGCAACCTCCAGCCGTGACCGATAACTTTTGGTGGTGCCCAACTCTTCCATATAACCTTGAAACATCTCTCCTTTGTTCTATTTTCTTGCCCTGTTTGGTGACCCGAATGTATCAGCTCATATGCCTCCTTCGTTGAGTAATTCCCGCTCTTAGCTCTATTCCATTTTCATTGGTCAGCAACTCCATCCTTCAAGTGTAACCTGTTAAGAATAATTTCAAGAGAATTAAGCATAATAGACTCTCTTTCAAACAAAGGGCGTCTCCATCTCCACTTCCATTTCCAATTCCTCCCCTCCCAAACCCCCATACATCCTACTTTTTCCCCCTTATCAAGATTTAAACTAAACAACCTAGGAAATTTCTCCCTAAGTAATTCCCCCCCAAGATTTGGTATTTATACTCAAAATTTAATATTCGGGTTCGAAATTTTATAATTCGAGTATAAATTATTTTTTTATTTGATTAGTAATAAAAACCAAATACTCACAAAACTATGATATTCGATTCAATATTAGTAAATATTCGATTAAATATTATATATATATATATATATATTATATAACAATACTCATAGTTTCATACTTTTGATTCAAAAAATTATTTTAATTATTAAAACGGAAACTCTATCCTAAAATTAAAAAAGAATGTTGCAAAGTCGTGTTGTTCTCATGTTCGTCCCTCATGGCTCCCGACCTCAATGCCGTTGTCGTTTTCTCATCACTTCAATTGCAAACTCGATGGAAAATTAGATGATCGTCACTGGTTTATTGAAGTGTTTTTTTATGAATTTGATAATTAATTTTTTTAAGTTTATGCATTTGAAAATATTAACAAACTTTTAAATTTGTAGCTTGTACTGTGAATTGAAATAATGGAATCAATTTTGAAATGAATACTCAAATTTTATTTGTCTAGAACATGCTTGAGAAAAAATTGATTTGAATATTCGATTCGATTATTTATATTTTTTTAATAGTTCGATATAAATTTCAAAATAAATGAAAATCACATTTATCATTCGAAAAATATTCAATTCAATTTGAATACTCAAGATAATTTCACAAATACAAATATCAAACGGTGGGATTCTATTCGTTCATAACTCTAATTTGATAGCTAGTATATATTAAATGGAAATGGATTTGAGATACGCTTTTTTCAAGTTTTCAATAGGAATAATATTATTTTTTTTCCTTTTATGTCTTCAAACATGTTGGAGGAAGGATTTTCTTCATATTGATTATATCATTAACGTTGAGCTTTAATTTTGAAATATATATAACAAAAAAAGGTTGTTGGTGGTAGTGGGGGAGAATGATTGAGGAGAAACAATTGCGGGAGGGAAAAAAAATCAAAATAAATAATGAATATTTTATTTAAAAGATGATAGTGTTATTAATTATTGTTTTATACTTATTAGTCACTATAATTATCTTAATATTTATTCTATTTGCATTGCTATTAAAATTCCAACCAAGCGCCTACGAAATAGTTAGATTTTAGTTATCAACATTTAATTAATTATTGATTAACAAAATCACCTCAATACGAGAACAAAAAGTTTACACTTATTGTGTAAGTAGGATAGATTCTTTTATTAGATTTTTCTCCACTTCGTACAGGCTTGGCCTTACATGGAAACAATGTTGTGTAAATAAGTGCATAGAATAAGGACCCTTTAGACAATTAAGACTTATTATAAGTTGTGGACCAGATAATGTCGGTATGTGTAAAACTTATACTCCATTCATCTCTAAATTATTTGCCTACATAAAAGCGTACTTAGAGAAAAAGATTGAACAAAAAAATTAATAACATAATATAAGTAGATATGTATATAAATTAATATTTTATTTTAAAATATGTAAATAATTTTAATGATGGGACGAATAAAATGTGGGGAGGAGTACTAACTAATAAAGGATAAAGGGAAGGGTACCGTGAGAAATTTGGTATGAATAAATAGGGAATGGGATGATGAACCCACCTTTGGCTCAAATTTTTTGCCATTTCAGTTGATTTGAGGTCTCCCTCCCGCAACACAAATAGAAAGAGAGAAACACTATTCCCTCAAACCCCCCCTTGTTTTCAGCGTTTTTTCTTTCTTTTTCGAGCTAACCTCTAATTTATAAGCACAAAACTTCCCTTATTCTGCACTACTTCAACCTCACTCTTTTAATCCCATTATTACTCGAATCTGCTATATCGGAGCTTTTATTAATGTCTTCTTCCCCATAGAATTTGTGTTTTGATACAGCCATGTTTAGCTCCGAGGCCATCTCGAGAGATATGAGTAGAAACAGCAGCTTATTTCTCTCGAATCAGAACAATTTCAAGCAGGAGGGAGAATTATTGAAAAGCAGGGATTTCATGGGCTCTGACAATCAAGCTCAATTTCAACAGCAGCAGGCATCCGGGTTGGCCCGATACCGATCCGCTCCGAGTTCGTTTCTGGCGGCGCTTTTAGATTCGAACGCTGATAATAGCAGCAGTGGTGATGATTCCGAAGCCTTGTTCTCTGCTTTGATGGACGGGCCCCGTGATCTGGGCCACAAGACCAGTAATGATGGGCCCTATCAATTGAAGCGGGAGATTGGGGCTGACTCACCCGGGGGGAATCGGCAGATAGGTTATGAGAGTGGTTCTGTTGTCGGATCTTATTCGGTGGGTATGGAGACTCAAGTTAATCTGAGGATCAATAATGGCTCAAATCTTGTGAGGCAAAGTAGTTCTCCTGCTGGATTTTTCAATGGTAATTTTACTTGATTTAACTCTGTTTTTTGTTTCTTGATTTAATTTTATATGGAATGATTGTTTGTGCAAGTAAAATCATGTGTTTCAGTTGTTAATGATTTCTTGGTGATTTATTTGATTATAATTTTGGTGGAAAAAAATAGGGTGATGGTTTTGGGCTTGTGAATAGAGTTGACTTCTATGGTGTTTCTGGATCCGGAATATGAGGGATGGAGATGGATATTATTTTCCCAAAAAATAAATTATTTACTTATTTTGATCTCACATATCTCTAAATTCCAAAATGTTATATTTTATTCCTTCTATCAATAGTTTGATCCATGTACACTTTTAAAAGGATATATTCCATTCGAATATTTTCAGTGTTGGGAAGCTGACTAAAATTTCTTTCTGAAGCAATCCTGATATTGTTCTCTTTCATTTTGTTCCTTTATCAATCTTGTTTTAGGCATTCAAACTTAGTATTAACTTTTTTGGTTTAAAAAAAGCACAATAATGTTGCTTCTCATGAGACTAAAATTGTTGAAAAAATAGATTGGTTGAAACATTTCATATGTTGTTCAGGATATGGTGTAATGGGGGAGGTTGGAAACTATAGAGTCCATAATCATTCAAAACCCAATTCATCAGCTGTTCCTATGACCTTCTCGTCTGGTCCTTCTTCGAGCTCAAGGTTCATGCCTAGCATACCCGAGAATGTGAATGAGACACGTAACCCTGAAAACGGGCAGTTGGGAGATGGTAATAATGCTAATCTTAGAGACTTTGAGGCCGTTTTCCCTCAAGATTCGTGGAACGATCCTCCTTTCAACAGCTTGAAAAGAAATCGGGACAGTGACGCGAAGATGTTCCCCAATTTCAGTGGATTAGATAATCAGGTAGGAATTTCTCTGTTTCTTTCTGCTGCTCTTTCAATTGTGTTGGTGATTTTTTACTAATGTCATATTTCTTAACAGAATGGAGAAGCAAGAAAGAATCCTTCGGGTTTAGTTCACCATATGAGTTTACCAAAAACCTCGTCTGAAATGGCCGAAATTGAAAAGTTCCTACAGTTTCAACCGGACACAGTTCCTTGTCAGATTCGGGCCAAACGAGGCTGCGCGACTCATCCAAGAAGTATAGCCGAGAGGGTAAAATATTTATTCGTACTTCATTTGTTTTCGTTCAAAACAAACACGAGCTAGAAAATGTCGCCTTAAGTACACAATTCTGATACGTAGGTGAGACGAACCAAAATTAGCGAAAAGATGAAGAAGCTGCAAGATCTCTTCCCAAATATGGACAAGGTAGACTTTGTAGTCCCATGTAGACATATTTCATTTTTTTGTGTTCTCTCAGTTTTTTATTAATTTAAATAAATTTGCAGCAAACCAGCACAGCTGATATGTTGGATATGGCGGTTGAGTACATTAAAGACCTCCAGGCACAAGTGCAGGTATTATACAAACAGATAAACGTAGCTTTCACTCAAAAATCAATAAAAATTCAAGATTCACATGACTATCTCACCAACCTCATCTCCCCCTCATTATATTTTATCTCATTTCTTGTGCAGACACTCACGGATACGAAAGCGAACTGTGTTTGTTCAAGCAATCCTCAACGTGCAAGTCCTACCACGTAGCATATATAGTCGTCGTACCTTCGCAACTTCTTGTTCCACGTCCATTCGCCCAGCATGCCCTCGTATTCGTGCCCAAACTCGTACTAATATTATGCACAAGTAATGGTAGGAGGCCTGTTCTTAGTCAATCTTTGAAGTACCTCCCCCACCCCTTACACAGCAATGGGGGTGTAGTGCATGATGGACGATGTAGGTTGGTTTAAGCTGTAGTTTTATGAATAAATTGTGTATAGAAGGTGCTTAAAACTTTATGCCAGTATTTTGTACTATACCCTTTTAGACGTGGGGACTAATGCTGCACTTTCTTTAGAAAATGGTGATCATGATAATATTGGAGATTTAGGTTTTAGTTCGTTCATCTTTGGACGGTATAAATTCTTTTAACAAATGATTACGTATAATATGACCTAATCAAAAGTTGGCCATGGAGGGTCCCGGAAAAGGGCCGAAATAAAATTATTAATTGATGTAGATCTTTATTCTAAAATAAGTGGATAAGAATCATGAGATACAGCAAAGATAAAAGAAAATGTTTAATATTAAAGTTGTTGAATTTTCTTTGTACCTCTTTGTGAGTGTGGCCATTGCACGCAAAATGATAATAATTCGTTACCTTGAAAGTTGTGGGATTTATGAGATGGTGACGACTGATGAAATGATTGCAGAGCTGAAATCTTATGGATGTGCTTAATGGGCTTTAACAGACAATCCAACGGGCTTTTGATTTCGAGCCCAATGGCCCAATTTAGGGATGCAATTTACTGTTCTTCGGCAGTTCATTTCTCGGTTCAGTCTATCTATTTGTTCAGTTCATTACCTAAAAAACCTGAACAATGTTCCAATTTATATTTCTTAACAAGAATTGGGGATGAATTAAAGAACTAAAGACGAAATATCCCTGGCCTTAATTAATGGCACTTCAGGGGTTCTTGTTTTAGCTTTCAACAGAGTAATCAAAATGAATTCGGGTTGAATAGTATGAGTTGAAAGGTCTAGATTATTAATCAGCAAGTGCTTATGACGAGAGAGGACAAATTACAAATATAAAAAAGTGTGCAAATAAATATATATTAAATGATATAAGAAAAATTACCATTTTTTAACCCAATGCAATTTAATCTAAATTTTTAAACTGCTGCAATCACAACCTAATTTAAAATTTGGCAGCAATTCTAAACAAAAAGTCAATTTCAATCTATTCGAAAATAATGAGTAATTATGTATTGTCATCCGAACCAATTTAAATATATTAATGCAATTAATTATTCTAGGTGAAGCATCATTTTCAAACAATAAAAAAATTGTTTGTTGGTTCAAATTGCAACCGGATACTAATTTTGGATTGTGTTTGCAAAAATATAAAGGTTCACAAATTTTAGCATGCACTCGAGTGCATAACATGCACTTGAAAATTTAAGTGTAATTTTCACTTCAATTATGATTTTTTTCAAAACACAAACAAACACACCGAACCGTGTGTGTTTTTTCCGATTAGGATATTATTGATTAGTTCTTGGAGTATTACTCATTAGTTCCTACTGATTTTTGTTTGGGTATTTTTTTTCAAAATTCAAGTGCATACCATGCACTCAAGTGTACAACTACTTTAAAAGTTTAAATTACTTGCAATTTGCGAAAATTGATAATTTTATTTGTATTTAAACTTATAAATAAAAGTAGTACTTCTATTCTACTCCCTCCGTCCCGAGTATATGGACGTCTCGAGAATTTGTTTACACTCCAAAAAAGGAAATAATTCTTTCTCACAAAAGTCAATAAAGCATAAAGTTATCATTATTTTATTCTTCGTTTCCTTTTCGTTTGTTTCGAGAAATCTATCGATCAATTCCGATTCTTTCTTTTTCTCTTGATTCTTTTTTGATCGAGATGTATAGATCCTGTTCATGGATTAACGAAAATGTGCAAAAGCTCTATTTGCCTCTGCCATTTTATGAGTCTCTTCCTTTTTGCGTATGGCATCGCCACTCCCTTTGGCAGCATCCACTAATTCGGAACTTAATTTGAAAGCCATATTTCGACCCGGACGTTTTCGGGATGCCGCTAATAACCAACGAATGGCAAGTGCTTTTCCTTGTGTGGATCCTATTTCAATGGGAACTTGATGAGTCGATCCACCTACACGTCTTGCTTTTACTGCTATATCGGGAGTTACTCCACGTATAACTCCACACTTACATACTTTAATTTTTCTTAAAAAATGTGTTAAACCTAGTGTGAACAAATACCCGGAACGGAATAGAAAATAAGACTATTTTTAACGAGGGTAAGTTTTAAATAACAATAATCTAACAGCAGCCGCCCATAGGCCATAATTGTCCGTCATCTCCGTGTGCTTTCTGCTCCGCGTCCCAGCAGCCTTCAACCAAGTCAAACTCTTTCCTCCAACGTTCAAAAAAACCTCATTCCTCTCCTCTTTACCTTTCTGCAATTCACGCCATAACCGCATACTTACAATCAATCGTATACATATACTGTATATACTATCCATACGCTGACAGTATATGTACTAATTTATACGCATACGTACTACTTTTGTCGACCCACTTGTTTTCGATAGATCGATCAGGATTTCGAGTTCCCGGTCGCTTGAAAGATTTTAGGAGAGATGTCGAATTTATACAAAGGGGATTACAGCAACAAAGTCGACTACGTATTCAAAATCGTACTCATCGGCGATTCGGCGGTGGGGAAATCGCAGCTCCTTTCGCGGTTTTCGAGGAACGAGTTTAGCTTGGACTCGAAATCTACAATTGGAGTGGAGTTCCAAACGCGAACGCTTGTGATCGATCACAAGAATGTGAAGGCGCAGATTTGGGACACTGCTGGACAGGAAAGGTACTTTATGCTTTATCTTTTGCGATGAAGGTTTTTCCCCCTTTTAATTTTCAAGTTGTTTTATAAGTATTTGTTATCGAAGTATTTGATGCCGTAGAAATTTTAGGATATCGTGTTTTGGCGACCAAACCTGGCAAAGTGCTACTCAATCTCTCGACGTGGCCTTGAATTCACCACTTTAGGCAGAAATAAGAGTTCGTTTTTAGTTAAAGTATACTTCAATTTGCTGAAGTTTTGACTGCACTTGTATTTCAGTAGTTACTTGTGATTATGCAAAACTGGGTGCTGAATAATTAAACTTGAGATTGTTTGGATTAAAGAAAGCTAGTTTTAGCTTTCTGCAGTATGAGTTAATTGAAGTTTCCAGTGGATGTTTTTGCAATGTTACCGTGCTTCATTGTATTGACAATTTATTCTATTGAAATATTCTTTCAGTAAGCCGTTACTTAGTCCGCCATGAATTTCTTATTTTATAGTGTATATCATCTCAAGTTTTCCGGCTTTTATCGAAATTCTGTCCTATAGTAAAATGGAGAAAGAGTTTCTTGGCATGCATGGATTTGTTATTTATTGCATATTAATAAGTGGCTTAACCGTTCTGCAGTCTACCCTTGGTTAGAATTAATTAATGTATATATAGGCAGAACATCATACTTGGAAATTTTTATGAACGTAGAATTTGAGATCCATTCTCTGTGTGGCTTGATCCAAAATATACTCTTGAGGTTACAATAGATGAGTGCCTCAATTTTCCATAATAGATTTATAGATCTCCTGGATTGATTATTCTCTTTCTAGACTATGCTTTATATTTTGAACAGGTGGTGCATTGATAAGCAAACCTAATGATGGTTCTTAAAATTTACGATTTTTTTCGTGAAAATAGTAAAATTCTGAAGGCCAAGATTGTTCTCCTTTAGTCTGTGAATTGAGTGTATTGGCAAATTATATTTGTTTATACTTGTGAGAGCCTCTTTATATTTAAATAGCCTTTTTTTAACTAAATAAAGAGCATTCTTAAATTTAAAGAACTATACTTTTGATATTTTCCAACACACTCTTTATATTTTATTTTCCATCTTCTTCCCATACTTATGTAATTTATTCATTTAATGTACATAAACAATCATATTTGTAAATATTAGTGCATTTAAAGTGAAAAGTCAAAGAAATGGAGTATTGGAAGTGATCAATCATTTAATGCATTCAATTATAAAGAGTTGTTTTGGCTCTCCAAATTTGGATAGTGAAACGTATTTTCTAAATTCAAAACGTATAAAGAATTTATTGGAGTTTTTTTTTTTAAGTGAATGTCTCTTCAAAATGAAGAGTATCTTTCATTTAAAGAGTCTCTTGGAGATGCTCTAAAGCTTTTGGTTTGTCATGAATATTAACTTTGTTTCCCAGATATACCTTCTAAGGTTCAACAACTTTAATGTTTTTAAATTGTGAAAATGGAATGAAGAACAAATTATCCGCGTGCCCTTTTATCTCAAACATGTTATTCCATCACTGTAAATTATTGCCTACTCTTCTTATTATGTTGTATAATAAAAAAGTTTGTCTTATGTGTTTCGGATTGGTTGGTCTCTTGTGCACCTAGTGACAACTATCACTCTTTAGTCTTTAGTAAGATAACTTTTTTCTGAACGGCTCTATAGTAAGACAACTAATACTCTTTTAGTGAAATAAGTTAAACTAACAAACTAATATGCGTAAGTAAAACAACTAATACTTTTTAAAGATACATACTGTGCAATTGGTGTATACTAGTTTTTGTCGTTTCAAATTACTAATTCACTTTGATATGGAAACTTAAATGACTTCAGGTATAGGGCAGTGACCAGTGCATATTACAGAGGAGCAGTGGGGGCACTGCTCGTTTACGATATCACCAAACGTCAATCGTTTGATCATATAGCTAGGTGGCTGGAGGAACTGCGGGGCCATGCTGACAAGAATATCGTCATTATGATCGTAGGCAACAAATCCGACCTGGAAGATCTTCGAGCTGTATCAGCTGATGATGCTAAAGAATTTGCTCAGAGTGAGAACCTATTCTTTATGGAAACATCAGCTCTAGAGGCAACAAACGTTGAACCTGCCTTCGTAACCGTTCTGACTGAGATCTATCGCGTGGTTAGCAAGAAAGCCCTCGTTGCAAATGAAGCTGAATCTGGAGGAAACGAAACACTTCTCAAGGGAACCAAGATTGTGGTTCCTGGAAACGAACCGTTGCCTTCTGGAAGCAAGTTTAGCTGTTGTGGTTCGTCATAAGGCTCACCCTTCATTTTGTAGTGTTCAATTTCAATGCTTTCCCACTATTCAAATAACACAAAATGTTATCTTATATTATAGCATCTTTCTTGTGAATTATAATTTTGGCCTGCAAATTTTATGAAACTGAAAACTTCATTGCTTTCATTCCTCTTTAGAAATATTGGATCACACATTCAAAAAAAAAAAAAAAAAAAGATAAAAAAGAAATATTGGATCCCTCCCGTTACATAGGATTAGCCTAACAAAATATGATAGAATAATTAGCTCCGGTGCAGGTGAAAGTACTAGTAGCATCATCATAAGGGTAGCTATATGCAGTTGGGCAAGCTTTCTTGAAGACCGCTGAATAATTACTTGGTTTGCAAATCTGAGGACTGTTGTACGCTCCTGTACAGCAATACTGAGGCTCGCGGAAAGCCAGGCATGCGCTTTTACAGGCCACCGTTGCACCACTCTGCCGATTCCCTCTCACCTGCAATATTTTTGGGCATTGCAGGTTTAAGTTCGAGCTACACTTCACAGCTGCACAGTTACCCGATCCACCAACAGGGACGATGGAAACGGGCAGGTTGAACCCGTCTACAAGGCTAACATCGTAAAAGTCTTGTGGGCTATCCAGGGTGAACTCCGCCAGAGAAGCTGGTGGTGCTCCGCCCATGCCACTGCATTCAAGCCTGCCGGAGCAGTCTCCCGTGGTGCAGTTCCCCTGCATGCCTGATTTGTCGAAACTGCATCCTGTTCGGGCCCAGAAGCGGCCCGACCACCCTCTGGGTGCTTGTACCTTGATATTGGCGTTTGGTTCGAGCCGTAGGCCGCCGTTTGTTAGTTGAGGGCGTCCGGCTCCTGATTGGATTCCAGGCCATATTGTTTCTTTGCACCTGTTTTGCAATGTGAATACTGCAGCATTTGATCCTGAAAATGAGAGAATGAAAGTTTAGTTGAATGCTGTGGAATTGAATGATTTAGACCTGGAAATTTATTAAAAAGCGGTGGGAAAATGATAACCACCTGTGAAGAAGGGGAGGAGAGAGAGAAGGAAAAGAAGCCGCGATGACATTGTGATAACAAATCGCCTCTGGGACGTTTGATGGTATTATGGAGAGACAAAAGGTGGGTATATTTATACAATAGATTGTTTTGCAATAAATGTTATTTTCTCTTTCTTGTGAGGCATGAGAATGAAAGATGTCAAAGATTGTGTATCATTATTGTATTCTTAAATTCATTTTATGTTTATTAGGTAAATGATCTTATTGATTGGTTGTAATTCATGGGTATAATAAATAAATCCGACCGAAAGTTTATTTATTTACTGGGTTATTTCTATGCTATCTTGTTAATAGTGTTCAGCAGAGCTTGCTTTAGTGTGTTGTACTAGTATTACAATAATTAAATAAATTAATTCTACAATTTTTTATAAGTTCGGATTTTTAGATGAATTTTTATTGAACAAAATCAAGCACAAATTAATGAAATCGTTTTCATTATTCTACAATCACCACCCCACTGCTAGCTCTTTTGCCAAAGAATCTATATTTTGTTATAGAAAACGAGGTGCAGGTGATGATGTGCGCCAAACTGATGAGACTAAAGTATCGTAGCATGTAAATATTGTGGTTCAATCTAATATTATTATTTATTTCAACAGTGATCGGTGGATATAGAGATGATGCCATACTTTATATATGGAAGTTCATAAATTGAAACACAAGATTGGTCAAGTGCGGGACTAAAGTTTTAAATCAGCACTTTAGTTTTCTTGTGATCAAGTTGACGAATTAGCTTATGTTCAGAAAGCGGTTGCTGACTTGAGAGTTGAGATTTAATTATTACCTATCAAGAATCTATATTATATATATCACAAGGAAATATTTTATGTAGCAATATGGAGTACTTCCTTGAACATTTTATACAAAATACTTTTTTAGTCTTGAATGCAGCATCACGTGTGCTATATAATTTAAGGGCAAATTTATGTATATATGGTGAATAGTAAGTGGGATTGATAATATAGAGTGGTTTTGAGGTTGTTTATGAAATTAGAGGGAATCGTCTTTGGGAGGGGCGAGTTTCCCCTTTTTTTTTTTTTTTTTTTTTTTTTTTTTTTTTTTTTTATCTCGCTACTGGGAGGGGCGAGTTTCCCATTTTTTTTTTTTTATCTCGCTACTGGGAGGGGCGAGTTTCCCTTTTTTTTTTTTTTTTTATCTCGCCGTTGGGAGAGGCGTGTTTATGTAAGGATTTTTTTTCGTTTCTTAGTTATGATTGTTCAATGATTAAATGGGTTAAAATAGTGTGGATTTGAGTTGATTTTAGTAATTATTGTTCAATGATTATGTGATGATTATTCAATGATATATTATAACTAAACCCAAATTGCTATTGAGATGGTGTAAAACCCTAATTGTTAGTGGAGATAAATATAATTGTGTATTGAAATTGGTTTATATTTATACTATCTTAAAAAAAAATTATTTTATTGGTTCAAAAGAAACTATAAATTATTTCATAAAAATTGAAAATTATTTTAAACACTAAATAATATTTTTAAGTAATAAATGTAAAATGTAAAAAAAATGACATTTATAATAATAGTACCAATACAATTAGTGATGGCCCAATCGACCACCCGTTCCACATTGCGGCGGACGTCTTTCACGATAATTACGACGAGGTTGTTGTTCATGTTGGCTTGGTCCGGGCTCCTCTCCGTATGTGTCCGCATATGGTATAGGTGTTGAACTGTAAACTGGGCGTTATGCGAATTGAGGTAGATGTTGATAATAGGTACTCATATTAATACCCGTATTTAATATGTCAGTAAATGAACCAGGCCATGATGTAAGAAGATCTGTCACAGATTTAGTTAATTTAGATCAATAATATATATTAAAATATATATTATTTATAAGTTGATATTATATACCTGGTTCATTATAAGGTGTCTGAAAATTGGGTTGAGGTATCTCCTGTTGCAACGTCGATGTAGAAGCAGGCTGGGGTACCCCCTCAACGCTTTCCCAACCAACTATCAAGTTAACAATAACATATCATAAGTAAATAAACATAATCTTTAAAAAATATTATTTATTAAGGGTTATGTGTAACTTTCATACCATTTCTAGCAGGATGTGTGTAAGCTCCAAGTCCAAATGAGGGCAACTCATAACTTGTGTGAGGCATAGGCTGAGGTGGCCACTCATTTGAATGCCGAGCGTCTATCAAATTAATAGAAATATACATAAACAAGTAAATATAATTTCTTGAATAATTTTAATTTATTATTGTAACTTTGATAATATTGAATTACACACCGTATGCAGTTGGTGTGTTGCCCAAAATTCGAGACGCTCCATACTGTTGGCCCATCGATGTAGAAGCATCTGTAACATGTTATAAAAATATTTAATAATTAAATAAATATAAACCCAAGGAATATCATATTTACAAGTGTAATTCCGTAAATTGCATATCATTTCCAGCAGTATGTTGTGTGCGGGGCGCAGATTGAGGTACTCGATATTGAGTACCTTGTCGGGGAAAAGGGGAATCTGATGGCACTGCCGAGGAATGTCTTCTTCGACTCGCAGACGTTGAAGGACCTTCATCGCCGTCACGCTCTACAGACCTCCTTCTTGTTTGTCCTCTACTTGTTTCCCCGACTTCTACGTTTTCAACTGAGGCTCGTGGATGTTCAAGATAAGTAGGAGATTCAATAATAGGCTCCACTTCAGTGATGAAATTCTCAGTTGTTTCTAAAAATTCCTCCATTGATGGTCTATTATCAATGTGAGACCGTCGTTTACTGATTTTAAATTTTCGAAACCAGCTTACCTGTAACAAAAAAAAAAATAGAATGTTATTCATATTTCAAACATAAAAAATCAATATATAATAAAATTTGTGATATATAATTTACCAAAACATCACTGGCAGACGTTCTTGGTGGTTGGAAGCCTCGGACCGGTGCTGCAGTATACTCCACTGGTGAAATCAATCGTCGTGTAATGTCATAGTACCACTGCATATAGTCATTCGTGACCGGATCACCCCCGTTGATAGGCGTGCAAGGCATGAATGGTTGCCTGCTTCTCCAATATCTAATCCATTTGTCATGCTTGGTCGTCCAATCAAAGCCGGTTCTCCCCTGGCGGTTATACTCATGCAAGCTCTGGTCCCTTTCCTCTACATGACTTGAAATGTTTTGGACCATTCCAAATTGTCTGAGCACCCTATTCGGATAGTGAAGCTCCACTATCCAAATATTGATCAATGGACATTGCGACCTCCAATTTAAGGTCCAACAACGAGGTTCGAGATTCCTGATCTCCTCAGCGTCCACATCATAGGGATCCCAAATAAACTGTAAAGACACACACAAAACATTAATATCAATATCCTCAAAAAATAATTTATATTAGTTTGAATCATTATAATAATAACTTACTTGACCATTAGACAAACGCTCAAATATGTCGCGATATACACGAATTGAAAACCTCGTGCTGTCAATATGACTGTGATAATGTATCCACCTATAGTAGGTAAAAAAATAAGTATGTATATCCAAACGAATTATAGATAAATGTGTCTATAGAAAAATACCTAGCTCCATACGGTGGAGGCCCCAAATTACGACCATCTACACTTATCTGCCCTTGTTGGAGCATCGGATGTGCGTTCGATGGTTGGATCGTTATTATCCTTGACCATGCCCATATCTGTTGTTTAATGATAAATTTATTTCAATGTACAATTAATCAATGAAATATTTAAAAGTAATTTAAATTAACCAAGAATTACCTGCAACAAGCATAATGGTCCAGCGATGCTCTTGCATTTATAGTTGCAAGCCATACAGAGTTCGCGATATAAACTCGCTAACACAGCACTTCCCCAGCTGTATTCCCCGACTGTATTCACGTCCCGCATAAAATACAGATAGACTAATGGGACAGAATTTCGAGAATGGTCGGGCATCATTAATGTTCCCAGGAGTAAAAGTGCACACCCCCGTGCATATTGATCAACGACCTCCTGTGGTGTATAGTCATCAATATCAACAGAATGTCTCACCAATTCGTTTAGGGAAGTCAAATTGATCGCACTATTGCCCCTTATATCATCTGGTTGTATGGTGATGCCCATCAACTCTTCACACAAGCTTTTCCACTGATCAAAGTTATTATATTCATCTCGCCGTATAATGGGCTCTCCTTCTATCGGTAAACCCCATAAAATGGCAACATCTTGCAATGTGACGGTCGCCTCTCCGACGGGGAAATGGAACGTATGCGTCTCTCGACGCCATCTCTCCACTAATGCAGTGATAAGATGACGATGGAGTCTGAATGTCCCACAACGAAGGGGACCGTAAAAACCCATCGTCTTGAGTCTGTCCACCACACGGGAATGGAGTGCGATCCTATAAGGATTTGGGTCTTCTAGTCTAAATGTCCAGAATGGCCCATCACCTCCATTGTATGTATGTAGCACTGTCTCGCTTGTTTTCCTATTAATATAATCTAGCCTCGACCGATGGGTTTGTTGCATGGTGAGTACAGATCTGTTCTTCGGTCCATATAACAGTGCCTCTCTATCAGAATTCATCTATAATTCAAACATTCACACAGATGTATTAGAATTAACACAAATCATACACATAAAACATAAAGCTCAAACACATAAAGGATAATGTATATGAAATTATTCAATATTATTGTCAACATTTTGATTCAATCCTACAAACTAATTTTATTCAACATTTTGATAACATTTTGACAATATTTTGATAGCATTTTGATAGCTCCTAGGGATTCACAACATCAATGTGAAGGACCAGCTCTATCTTGTGCTTGGTACTGTTGTCTAGCGCGGGTTTGGGCCCAATCCATTTCATTATGAATCCTGGACGTCACATCCCGACCACGACGCCTTATCCTGCGATCTGGATTATGTCTCAGCTGAAAATAGGGTTCATCCCACTCCTGAGGATCCGGCAATGGCTCAAAATACCTAGAGGTGTAAGTTGAGGAATACACAGTTGTATTGTAGCATTCGGGCACATATGCACTTGGATCGATTTGGAACGCTCTGCACACCTCCAATGCATGTGAGCATGGGATACCATCCAACTTCCATTGTCCGCAATCGCACTCTCGTCTTGATAATGCAACTCTATATGTGCGATACTGTACTGAGCCCTTAATACGGGCAGTAACTCTGGCTGATCCCACCGAATGATTATAAAGTTCTACTCGATGTTTCATCCCCTCTCGCTGCGCTGAACCATATTTGTCACTAACATGATCAGGCCACTTCCGATGTCTCTGCACTAAAATCCCTGCTTCTTTAGCACGTTCCATAAATACATTTTTGGATCGTGTGAAGGTTGCACTAACTATAGCTGTAATTGGGAGGCGTCGTGCACCCTTAAGAACACCGTTGATGCATTTGGAGATGTTAGTTGTCATAACCCCATAACGGTGACCTCCATCATGACTAAATGTCCACTTGGCAGGATCGATATTTCGTAGATACTGATGACCCTCTTCACTTAAAACTCGGATTTCGTTCATCTTTGTCTCAAAATGTCTTACCGACAATGCTGTTCCCGCATTGTAACACAAGTCCTTCATCTTTTGACTCTTGAACTGAGTATTAAAATTTGAAGCGACATGTCTTAAACAATAACGGTGCACTCCTCTTGGTGGTGAAAATGCTGGGACTTCTTCCACTGCCTTCAAAATACCCTTATGTCTATCAGAAATAAGGCATATCCCCTCCATATCACCCACAACATGTGTAGCTAACATTCTAAGAAACCATTTCCAAGACCTATAACTTTCGTCATCAACAATGGCATATGCTACTGAAATGATTTTCTGATTAGCATCAAGGGTGTTAGCAATCAACATTTGTGTTTGTACTTAGTGTAAAGGTGAGTACCATCTACACAAAGTATTTTGCGACAATGCATGAATGCTTCAACGCATGGCTTGAATGCCCAGAAGACATATCCCAACGTGTGCACATTCCACTCAATCGTATCCCTGTGTTTCCACTCCACAATGGTCCCGGGATTGTATTTCTGCAAGGCTCCCATGTACTTGGGCAAATACTGACATGAACTCTCCCAAGTTCCGAACACATTCTCCCTAGCACGTTTCAACGCTTGCCATGCCTTTTGATATGAAATAGTGTAATTATATTTCTTATCTGCATGCTCCACGACATATTTGACGTCGTATGTTGGATCAACTTGTATGAGACTTTCCATGTCAGCTGCAAGTAAGTTTTTACAGAGATTTGAATGATTGCGCGAGTCAATATTCATCAAACAGGTATGTGGCGGCCCCAACCTAGTGATTTCCCAATAATCGTATCTTTTACGGTACGATGCGCGTAAATGCCACTCACAACGTTGCGATGTCGAGCAATTATCATTTTCACTGGCATAGTTCTGCTTACACAGCAACTTCATTGTCTTCGAGTTGCTCTCTTCGACTCTATACTCACGCCTTGCATGTCGGACCGAATAATCCTTCACGACATTGATCACAGCATCTTTATCTTTGAAAATCATCCCTAACCTCAAAACCCCATCATCCGCATCATAGCTTAGATCACCACTTCGAACGCCTACTGAATCGACAGGTACATCATCACATGACCTATCAAAAAATGGCACTCCAACCAAATTTGGATGAGGTCTCACTCTTGGCATTAGGGAATTTGGTACAGCAACAGTTGGCATCCAAGGATTGTCAGTGGTCCATCCTCATCAGACGACCCCTCGTCCTCAGAACCATTATCGCTTGGTTCAGAATTACAAGTAAAGTCTGGATATATATCACCAGCTATATCAACTATGGAGGTCCCAACAGGGGCCATCTCAGTGATACCAGAAGGTCCAATATTAGGATCTGAACCACCGGCATGACTAGACCCTAAATGTTGGTAGGGCTCATCCTCCCAAGCACCCCACTCATTATGGCTCTCTTGTAGGGCCTGATATTCAACGTTGGAAGGTCTATCCATATTGACACCACCATGACCTGGCCATTCAGAAGGATAGTACTGGTTCCCCCACTGGCCATGGGATGTTGGGTACTGCACCTTCATTTCAACCTCCACTAATAGCTCAACGGAATTGAGCCCAGCTTGTGGATGGAAGAAGTATCGTAGGTCGTTGTTGTTCCTAATAGGACAACTAGACGAGGCATTCCCATTTTTTATTATGCAAGACACATTCAAAGAATACACTCGCAAATCTAATCCCGTAACCTCAGACAACTCACGTAATAGATCGTAGAAATCAAGCATACGATCAACTCTTCTTTTTCCAATAACAGCTCCGCAAGAGCGCACAATGATTCCAATGTCGCGAGAGGTTGACATATCTTCAACAACACAAAACACTTATAAAAAAATTATCTATATGCACTAAATTAATTATTAGCCTCAATTATGTTTACGTCTAGTATAGTAAATCAAACCCAACACCCTAATTTCCATACATTTTTAGTGTTTTTTTTTTTTGCAGTATTGGAATTTTAGCCTCAATTGAGAATATAAAATTAATTCGTTTTATTTTATTTAATTCATTTTATTTTATTTTATTTTAATTTCGTTTTTTTATTTTAATTAGTTTTATTTTATTTTATTTCGTTTAATTCATTTTATTTTATTTTTTTAATTTATTTTATTTCATTTATTTTATTTATTTATTTTTGTTTTTTTTATTTTTTTATTTTTTTATTTCGTTTTTAATATTTTATTTCATTTCATTTATTTCATTTTATTTTATTATTATAGTTAAATAAAATTATCTTATGATTGCAAAAATTAAATTTTAAAATGATGATCAATATTTTCATTAAGTAAGTTGTTAGTTATATTAAAATTTAAAATGATGATCAATATTTTTATCAAGTAAGTAATCTAGAGTTTTTTAATACACTATATATATATTAAATCTAGATTTTTTAAAACACTAAAAACACTAGAATTTTATAAAAAAATAAACTTACATTGTATACATAATGCTTATTAACATCACGTTAAAAAAAAGTCAAGTTTTACTTTAATAACTTTGATTGATAAAATGTCTAATTTACTCTTCGATTCTTCAAATGTATAAAAGTTATGCATCACCAAAACATTCACTAAATAAACCAAAAGAAACAACACTACTACCAATTTTAAATCAAAATAACAACACTATGACCTTATTAATGTTATTTTAAATCGAAATAGCAACACTACTACCAATTTTAAATCAAAATAAATCAAAAGTAACATGCTAAAACATGTAATTTCTCTAACATATATATATATATATCGACATTATATATATACTATATATACACTATTTCAAAAAATTGCATGCAAAATAATTCTAAAAATATAAAAAAAAATTTGAAATATTTACCACTTAATTTGTAGTGTCTGTACTCCTCAGGTAGATAGCAAAATATCAATTCCTCAAGTACGTGAGACTGCAAGTTTGTAGTTTGGAGGGCAAATTTTATTTTTCTTATTGACTAGCTTCGTTTTTTTTAAACTGAAAGTAGGAAGTTCATTTGAAGAATTAGAAGAAGAAGAAGAAGAGAGGAAGGAAGGAAGGAGTACGAAGAAGAAGGATAATGAGGAGAGGAGTGAGGTAGGAAGGAGAAGGATAATGAAGGAGCAAGAACTATATATCAGTGGGGGAGGAAGGAGTATTCCCACGCCATGCTTAACGCCAAACAGAAAACGCCAAGCAGAAAACGCCAAATAAATGACCGGAACTCGCCTCTGGTAGGCGCGAGAACAGAAAATGCCAAGCGTCTGGCACGGCACGTGGGACTGGCAGGCGCGCCTCTGGTAGGGGCGTGTTTAGCCCACGACAAATGACACGTCGGAACTCGCCTCTGGCAGAGGCGAGTTTACCCGACAAAATCCGGTATACCAAAGTCGTTTCTGGTAGGCGCGATTTAAGCTTATATCGCCTCTCGTAGGCGCGATTCCCTTTATTTTCGTAAACACCAGCCCTTCCACCCTATTTTCATCACTCCCTTTCAAATATACCCCAAATTAAAAAATTTGCCTAATTTAAGCGTGTTTTTTAAATAATTATCCTTATTTTCACTAAAAATATACCCTTATTTTTACTGAAAAATTAGATTGTTAAATTGTAACTGGACTTACTTTTCAGTAAAAATAAGGATAACTTTTCAATGAAAATATGAATATCTTTTTAAAATACACTTGAATTGCATAATGCACCTTGTACACAATTAAACAATTTTATGGAAATCTTATAAGAATTATTAAGTTGTAATTATTTAACTTTTGCTTTTCTTGTCCAAATTCAAATTGCATAATTTTTAATTCCAAATGCGTTTTCAACTTCAAATATCAAACTAAAGATTTTGGTTATGTTATTTTTTTCAAGTATCTTTATTATATATATTATACACTATTATTATAATACATATCAAATATTATTGTTTGAAAAAATACTTAAATTTTTAAACAATATATGATAGTATATATACATAATAGTGTATATACATAATACTGAACTCACGTAAACTTGGGTTGACACACATTTTTGTAATAAAAAAATTTAAAATATTTATTTTGACATCCATAGTGCATCGACAAATAAATTTTCAAATATAAAATATAAATTTATGTGATTTGATTAAATTTAAATTTGCATTCCTTCTATCTACCAAAGTATATTCATTTTGTTTTATACAATAAAAAATTTTTAACTGTACAACCATCACTCAATTATTTTACATTTCATTAATTTTGCACTCATAAACAACTATTTAATTCATAAATTGATCATACAATATTCCAAAATATTTTTATTTTACCTATTTTATCTGCCTTTTTTTAAACCTGTCCAAAATCAACAGCCATAGTTTTCGTTGTTGGGGGAGTATCTTTTAAATATTTCAAATTTAAAAAAGGGTTAATTGCAAAATAAATCACGCACTTTATAATTTTTATCAATTACAACGTGAATTTTTTTTCTTTGCAATTTAATGCATCAATTTTATAAGTTTTACAATTTGAAATATATAATAATTTTTCGTCAACAATTAAATGATATAGTTGTTTTATATGGCACATAAAGCCCACTTTAGATGCCAAAAAATAAAATTATAATCTTTTACAAGGAGAATAACGTCCTTCAAACATGTTTTAACTTTAGAAACATAACTTAAAAATATATTTTAAAGGCGTTACTTTTATTTTTTTTTTTAAATAATTTTATTTGTTGTCGTATGTCACACTTTCCGGCAATGACATCATTTAATTATTATCGAAAAATTATTAGATATTTTAAAAATTTTAAAAACTTAAAAAGATGGTGTATTATATGACAAAGAAAAAAAAAATTATATTGTAATTGATAAAAATCATAAAGTTCGTGATTTTTTTTTTGCCATTAACCCTTTAAAAAAAACAAATAGATAATTGTCAATACTATCTATCGTCGTGTATTGCACGAGGGAAAGAATATCTAGTAAATTAATTATGACAACTAATCAAATTGCACTAGTACTTGGTTAAAAAATTCCGTAACAATTACATGACAGAATCCACAATCTTTTGTCCTTCCACCATGAAAGAACTTATTAGTAAAAGGACGCTTTATCTAATCTCAAGCTCTTTGCATTGCGGTGGCATCAGTATCATCTGGCCATTGTTAACATAAATTAGATAGGGGGATAGAAAAGATTAAAGAAGGAACAACGAAATAATAATACTTTATTGTTAATTAGTTACATTAATCACTAATTAATAAGTTGAGAGTGTTATCGACTTTTGAAAGAGTTGTTTGCAAACTCTACTTACAAGTCACAACCCCAAAACAATTTTCAAAATCTAAAATTATTAGGGAACAACTTTAAAAATAAATAAAAATGATTGTACACCCTTCACTTAAGTTTGCAAACACTCTTGAAGTAGCATAGCAGCCATGACATCTGCTCCCTTCCTTGTTTCGTTTATTCATAAGACAGACTTTAACAGTAACAACACACACACACACACAATTGGAGAAAGGTGAGTATCACAGGTATATTATCATTTATCACAAAAGTCTGTTGCTATTAAGTTATCACTATAAAAGATTAGAAGTAAATAATTTTCATACAACAGTAACTGGTTTTCCAATATCCTTGTTATTATTTAACTAGTTGATGTTAAAATGCTGTGATAAACCAAAAGATCGGGGCATCTAAAAGTTCTTAACATCCAGAATACCAATGACCTTGCATATTGTCTTTGGTTATAAATTATCATGCACCTCCTTCGCTTCCTTTCAGGTTAATAACTGCGAGCTCCTTTTCTACGTATTCTCCAGCACACATGGGAGGATATTTGCAAGCTAAGGGTGAGTCTGCAAAGTGACCTAAAGGTTTCAGTACTGCATCCGATGCTATGTGGGCGAAGAGCTACATAAATATGGAAAGCAAACCCCGATTTTAGAAAGTAATTTTGAACCATGAAGGACTATATATCAAAGCAGAAGTGCAAGAAACTAGATGATCTCACCGTGGAGGATACTCTCCATAGGCTGCGTTTTTGCTCTGAAGCTAATTTTATTGCATCAATTGTACGGTCAGTCACAACAACTTCATGCATACCAGCTATGCAATCTCCAGCAGTCAACCATTCTATCTACATATCCATACCAAGTAAAAATTATAAGAATTACTGAAGAGAGAGATCTAAAGGTAACACATTTGCACATTTTGCTTAGTTGTTTGGATGATAAATTGAAGGGGACAAAAACATTTGGGTAAAAAACAAGCTATTATAACTGTATCATGGTCACCAATAAACATTGATCTACTTCATCCTCAAAGTAACAACTTCAGTCCCCTAACATTTTCTACTAGTATATACTGTTTTAATAGCACCAAAATAATTGCTAATATTTTGATAATTGGCAAATGAAAAGTGAAACAATATCAACTGGATATAAAAACCAATCTACAGATCTTTTACCATTAGATATACTGATTATACCTGCTTTCCAGTTTGTATGAGAAGACACCCCACGGGAACTTTGACATCCATTTTTTGCCCATTTCTCAGCCAAATACTAAGGCCAGGGAATCTACTCCTGCCATGGATTGTAAGAAAGTTGAGGTCATAATGATATCCAGCAAACACAGTTCCTATTTGGCCATGACTTCTTAGATCACTTCCTGTTGGAGCAAGTAGGTGTGGTCCCTGGAAGAGATGCGTGAATAATTATCAATACGAGTGTCACGAGATGAAGCAACACATGAACACCAAGAAAAGAAATATAGAGAATATTGTAAAAGCCTCACAGAAAATAACTTCTGTTCTGAATCACAAAACAGAAAAACTATGAATCTGCCCAAATTGATAAAATGATATGAAGAAGATTTCAGAAGACAATAAAATGAACGTTTGTAAGAGAAAACATTTAACCTCCGTATGCAATCTGAAACACAAAGAGGCAAGATTGTCTTTCTGAGGACATTGAAGTTCTGAAATCGTTGCACACAATGGATTGAGGTGTGTTACTGCTGAAATTTATGAATTTGACTAAACTAATCATGGAACCGGTTTCAATAATTGCTGATCAGCCAAAAAGATTTCGAATGGGAAAATCTATTACAACTTGCGAGCGCTTTTTACTTGCTAATTTATGGTCTATGTTGCAATAGCCATTTCAAGATCAATAATGATGATGTTGAACTGCATAACCTGACATGCACTATCAGAAATCCACTTTCACTAGAAGGTGAACGAAAGAAGACGTGCTTAAAATGCTTTCCATATAGGTTTGCCCATTTGACTATTCCACGGGATTACTCGTTCTTATACCTATCTCTAACATAATTCACCAGGGGAAATCTACTCTGGCAAAATTTGAGATATCCTGAACCTTTCAACAATACAACGCCTGAGTGGAAATTGGCTCAACTCAACAACATAGAGAATTAATTCAAGACACAACACACATATTACAACTAGGAAAGTTATATTTCTGAAAGGTTGAACTGTGCGGTGCCCTTTTTTCAGCAAAAGTATTTTTTACTGTTAAGGCCACTATCATCGTCTCAGGGCGGATGAAGGTGCACAACTTGAAATTAACATATATTCATCATGCCCAAGTTGCAGAAAGAAATAAAGTATTGGCCAAAAACAACAGTAACCTGCTTCATTAGAGAAGTGAATGCATCCTTCTGCAGGCCAAACCCAACAGCAGCCATTTCAGCAACAGCCTGAAAATGAGTGGCATAAAATGAGAAAAAAGGTAAAACTAGCCTGAGAAACAAGAACTGAAAATTAGAAGCTCGCCTCTATAGCAGATATCATTTTATAACCCCATGAATCCATGGTATCTTTCCACTCCGGGAATCCTTCAGGGATGACAGGCTCTGAGTTAAGTTCCTAATCAGACACGCGAGCATTAGAAGCCTACCAACATCAATCATAGAACATCGTAAGAGATTGACCTTAAAGCGAGTAGTTGACGGTCGTGCGCCAATTCTCCACATATACCGCCACTTAGGATCAGGACCAGTCGGAGTTAGTGGTTGAAACTCTTTTGGCATTGCTTTTAGCTTCTCTTGCATTTCTTCATCCACTAAACTGCGTGGTACTTCAACTCCTTCGGGTGTTACTCCAACCTAAACAAACATAACATCAACAGTTAGATTTGAGCAAGTGAGCCCTATTAAGCTGCTAGAATGCTCAAATGAGCCACACCCAGCAGGAAACTTGCAATAAGTTTCACTATGTTTAGGAATGACTTGAATGAAGGTGTGTGCAAATCTAAGTAATTATAAGAGAGAGTGGAAGAGGATTGGTGTTTAACTGCACTAATTGATGCTCAATGTACATAGAGGCACTAATATGAAATGTTCCATAAATTCGATAGAAATGTAGATGTATATCTTTAAACAATTTTCTGGATCTATCTTATCCAGTTTCATGTTTACAATCGCACTCTATGTTCATCACCAAATTCCAGTACATGGTATATTTCAAATTCATGAATTAATTAAGAAATGATTACTTCATTTAAGATGGGCAAACAAGCAAGCAAATAAAACAAACACCGCCCAATAAGCAGCCAAGACCATACTTATCAGCGACCTAATGCGAGTAACAATTAAGACACAAAACTAAATTCGGACCTACAATATACAAAAGCACTAACAACTCAATTGAGACCCTCGATAAATAACATCGGAAATCAAATCGGGGAATTTCTTATCAGCCCGATTCAAAATCAGTCAAACGCACTCACTACTGAATTAAGAAATAGACGACCTGGTAATGGAGATGCGGGCGTTCTTGGCGGCGCTTGAAATCATCAGGCATTTCGAAAAACTTCTCCATCATATCGAGGAACCTATCGTTGTCTTGGGCAGAGCATCGGGGATCTTTGACGAGCAAAGCTCCCGTGTCTTTGAGGGTTTTGCTGACCTCCGAGCACAGACTCTTGAGATTTGAATCGAATTCATCTTTGTCTGCGATCGGGAATTTTCCCGTGAATTCTAGATAGGGCGCGAGATCGATCACCGGAATCTGCATGATTGTGCTGTAGATAGAGAAAGAGAAGCTTTGGAAGGTGAGGTGGGGTTATGGTATTTGGAGTGGTGTTTGGTGAAAAGGCGGGAGAAATATTCTTTCCTTGTTCTGGACTGGAGTTCTGGGTTTTATTAGTGATTCTTATAAATTTATGATTTATGATTTTCATTGGTTGTGGGGATTCGGAATTTGGACCTACAAATCCGGGTATCTGGGTATTTTACTAATTTTTTACTGCCTTAAAAATGAAAGTCGTTGGTAGTAAATTAATGAAGCTTTAATTTGCATTAACATGTTTCAGAATAATTTCTTTTTTACTTTCATTTGTACAAAGACAAAAACTCCTCTTACCAAAAGAGGTAGAATCATACAAATTGTTAGTCATTTACTTTTAATAGATACGTATCACTAGTGTATGACAATATTGGGTAAAAAAAAATTAATTTGTTTATTAGAAGAAGTAGAAAGAGGATAAAGAAAAGAAAAAAATAGTTTTTTATATGCACCATTTAAACTAAATTGGATCTTCTATTACACAATGGTGTATAGCCTCTATTGATAGACGAACACCTATTGATACTGGGCGAACAACATTAAGGCAATTACACCCAGATTATTTACAATACCAACCAAAAAAATATATATATATATAACGAACAAGTATGATATAAGGGCGGTGCACAAATCAATGAGGGATGTGTCATTTAAGGCCACAAACCTGTTGGCGAATAACTTTTAGGTGAGCAATTCTTCCCCGGATGCCAGAATAAAGTCGAGATTAAAGACAACACATGAACAATGTGAGCGAGCAACTCTTGGACGGCCATCCAAGGATAACTAGTAACTCGTGACAAGAGAATCAAGGTGGAAATCATCAAGTTAAGCTAGGATGAACAACTTCAATAACGTGGACAAACCAACTAAGAAGACTTTATAATTAAGTTAAGACTTAGATAAAGTCAAATTAGACACGTGTCAAACATGCAAATCTAGAAGTTCAAAGGTTTATCCACCAGCTACTTGATAGTTTGTATAAATACTTTGATTTCCACTTAATAAAATAAGTTCAAATACAAAAAAAAAATACTCTTACACACACTGATACACCACAAAGCACACATATACGAAATAAATACGTAATCAATACACGTATTTACTCATTTTACCTCCGATTCAACGTATTTACCATTTACGGTGGTAATCACTCACACAAAATTGTTTGATCATCCCATAAACAGTTAAAAACAGTCATTAATACTCACGATTAGAACCAATTATCAACAGTCTCATAGGTGCAATCATCAAAATTTATAAATAGCATATCCATTTAAACTATTTATGAAAATGATATATTAATTTAAGAAACAAATTCCTTACAATAAAATGGATTCCAGAATTCATGCTTTAATTAAAATTTTATAGAAGTTTAATAATATTTTATAATGTACGAATTAATATAAAAATTGTGTGTAATATTGATAAAAAAAGATAAAATTAAATAAAAATCTAAAAAATACTCAAATATTATACCAATTAATAAATTTTGTAAGAGGATAGAAAAGTAATTTACGGAATTAATATAAAATTTGTACTTATAATGGTAAAAATTTATATAATATTTCTAAAAAAAAGTTCAATTTTCGTACCTAGATACAAATAAGTTTTGTAATTCAATTTTAAGCAAACTTTGCAAAATACACGTAATAAACTAATTAAAATGAATTAGAAAATATAACAATAAATAGAGCGACTTCATTTTCCTTTCCCCGTTTTTTTTCTTTTGCAATGTGTATTCAATTGAGATTCTATTGAATTTTTTTTTTACTTTAAAAAGTCCGTGAATTTAGAAAATCTATAGACTCCATGCAGAGTTTGACTGACTTTTTTTATTGATTTACTTGGATTTTCATAGACTTTACAGGAATGTGGAATACATTTTCTTTATTGATTTAAATGGATTTCCATAGACTCCAACACTGGAACCATTGATGCAAATATATATGGGACACACTTGTATATAAAAAAAAGTTATCCAAATTATTTAGAGAAAAAAAATACATTAGTTAAAAAAATACATTATTATTTCATCTTCATTTCCATCACCGTTATACCTCGTCCTCATTAGAAGTCTCAGGTTGTTATAAGAGATTTTGGAGAGTAAAATTTATTTATATTTTTATAAGAGCAGACTTGACAACGGGGCGGGTAGTCCTTAAAGCAAACAGGGACGGAGAATTTTTTTGCCCCGTAAGCGGGGACCGGGATAGTATTCTCAGCCTGGGGGATCTCCGTCTCGTTCCCCGCGGGGAGCCGCATTATTTTTTATATAATTAATATATTTATATATAATTTTAATGTTAAAGTAAATTATAAATAAATATTTCATAGTTTCCTACTCAATTAACTATTTATTAAAAATTACATTTTTATTTATTTAATATTATGTTATTAGTTCCAAATTATATAATTTTCACTTTAGTATATATGTTAATTAAAAAATATTAGAATTAGTGGTTCTTTAAATTGTTTAAATTTGTCTTTTTTAACACCAACTTAAAGTAATTGTTGTGTATGATTAAATTTTTTAATTTAAATATTTTTTATATTTTAAAAATGAGATAAAAGAATAATTAGGCGGGGAACAGGGGATCCACGGCGAGGCGGGGATGGAGAAAAATAATTCCCCATTTATTTTGCAGGGATGGAGATGGGGAATGGTCCCCCGTCCCCGCCCCGTTGACATCCCAATGGAAAATAATCAAAGAAGGTTCATAGACTGTTGAATACCTAAAGATTTTTTTAAGACTTTTTAAAATCCGTAGAAATCTTTGGTTATTAGAAGAGATTTTGGAGAGTGTATCTATTCATATTTTGGAAGGTAAATCTAAGAAAATCCGTGGAGTATTAAAATCCATATACTGTTGAATACCTAAAGATTTTTTAAGACTTTTTAAAATCCATATTGAATACCTCAGGATTTTTAAAGACTTTTAAAAATCTAGATTGAATACCTCCAAACTTCAAAAGTCTAAAAAAATCCTACAAACTCTATAACCAATACACCCCTCTTAGTTTGAAGTGGATGTATTCATTTCATTTTGGAAGGAACTTATTTTCTTTAAATAAGATATCATTGGTTTAAAAAATTAAATTAAGATATCATTTTTCTAAAATGGTTTAAATGATGATATCAGGGTGTTATTTCAAAATATAAATTTCGATTAAGGTACATTCCTCAAATTAAGATTTCCTCAAATTGAGATTCTCTCTATCCACAATATTTTTACCCATATACTGTCCAACACGGTTTTTAAGAAAAAATAATAAAATTGTTATAAATCCAGTAGATTTATTATAACAAATTTAGAAGATTTGATGTGGACATTACTAGTGGACTTATAATCTAAACGGGTTTTAGGTTTAGACTAGGTTTTATCTATTATAAATTGATACTTGTACGCAATTGTTGACAGCGATTTATGATTGGTCTCGCTGCCGGGTTCCTAGCGGGTAGGATTTGATATTAATGATAACAGAGAGTAATAAATGCGAGAGTAAATGAGCTCTCAAGTATGTCTTTGCAATAAATGTGATGTGTGTTACAAATTGGCATTCAAAGCCCTATTTATAATGTTCAAGGTGGGGGTTCCCCATGCTTGGTAGGTGGACTCGTGGGTCCCTCCTACTCCTAGCTGAAAGGTAATAAGTGGCTACAGCCTCCCCTACGAGCCAATGAGGAGACGCCACGTGGCACTGTCACCCCTGAGGTGATTGGACTTGGCCTCAACGACCCTCTTTGACCCTGTCACATCCTCTGGATTGATGGCACTCGACATCCTCTCACAGCTGGCGCGGCCTGTGGTCGGGTAGACGGGTACTCGGGTACCGGGAAGCGAGTCCGGACGAAAATGCCCCGGTTGGTCATTTGCGGGAAGGCGGGTAGAGTACCTGCACAGAGGCTCGTCGCTGGCCGCCCGATATCCGGGCGTGTGGATTATAAGTATCCTTCCCGGCCGATCCCAGAGGCTTATGTCGGGCAGCGTCTGGGTCCCTGTCCGTCTGTCTGACCGGCCGGAGGACTGTTCTCCTCCGAGCCCGCTACAGCAGTGGGTCTGTATCTGATACCCGATTGGTCGGGTAGTAAAATATCGGGTGTAACAATTGCCCCACCAGCCCGACATCGGGGGGCCGCAGTCGTCGGGTGGCGGGCTGGTCGAACTGCAGACCATTTTGATTTCGAATTTGAATTTTGGGGGTGACGTTTCGATTTCCAAGACGACGCCTCGTCTGCTGCACCTGCTGACGTCACGGGATGGCGTGACTGATGCGCAGAAATCCAGGGGTCACGTCCGCCGAACTGCTCCCCAACCGTTGCGCGCGTGACCCCCACGCGCCCCCCAGAACTTTGTTTTATTTCATTTTCGACCCCGTTTTTTTGCTGTTTAGTCCCTCCTTTTTCTTCTATAAATAGGGGCTCCCAGCCCATTTTCTCATTTTCCCACTCTTGCAAACTCGTGCCCCCCTTAAGGATTTTTAAGTTTTCCGGCGAATTCCTCAGATTCCGGCGAACTCTCCAGATTCCGGCGGTCTTTTCTGAGTCCCAAGGTAATTTCTCGCTCCTTTCGTCGACACTCATTCTTCTTACTTTATTTTCGTCATGAGCGACTCCGTCGAGAGCCTCGGCGCCGCCGATGCTTATCATTTCCGCCGCCGTGCCGCCGCCGATGCCGAGAGGCCCTTCCAACCGGCCGGGGAAGGAACGTCCCGCGCCGCCGCCAGAGAGGGCGAGGGCAATTCCACGGATGTGGATGCCTTCGCGGATGATTTGGAGGGGATGAGCCCCCAACGAGAGGGGGAAGCCCTAAGCGTTTCCCCGGTCTCCGCCTACCCGCCCCGGGCCGAAGATTTCCTATTCGAGCGGGAAGCCGTGCCCGACCAAATAGACTACGCGGACAGCCGGCTAATCGGGTTCGACCACTCGAAGTATATGAGCCGGTTCGTGCGAAAGCGCCCTCCCCGCGCATATCTCGAGGCCCAGGATACCGATTTTGGGGCCTCTCGCCGCCCCAGCTGCCTTCCCCCGGACGCCGACGTGAAGGAGTTGTACTGGACCTTCCAGGCGCCCTCCGACGTCTTTTTCTACGCCCCCCGGGAGAATGAACGGGCCGACCAGCCTCCGGAAGGCCTTATCGCCATAAATGCGGACACCCTTCATGCCGGGCTCCGTTTCCCGCTTCACCCGGCCATCTCCAAGCTACTAGCGGCCTGGAATCTGTCGATCACCCAGATCACCCCGAATGGGTGGAGCTACATCCTGGGGGCAATGGTCGCTCTTGGTCGGCGCGGGCTGCACCGTATGCCCACCCCGTCCGAGCTCAACTACCTATATTACACCGTGGCCTCGATCGGGCGGATGAACCATGGGTATTACTCCGTGAAGCCCCGGGGTGGAGATGCCATTGTCTTCGGCATCGCGCCGAAGGTGACGCACTGGCAGGAAAGGTGGTGGTGGGTCGGCGGCGCCTGGGAGAGCGTTGGCATAGACGGGCACACCATCCCGGTTCCAAGAGAATATCGGGAGCGCAATCGTCGAGGTAAATACTGACTTTTTCTTCGTTTCCTAGTACTGATCTAATTCTTCTTTCATTGTGCAGGTTGCGCGGTTCCAAATCAAGCCGACCTGACCGACGACTTCAGGCAGGCGCTTGCCTTGGTGAGATCCGAGAGCGCGGACAACCGCGACGTCGAACTTCTCAACGACGACGAGTACAGAAGGCTCTCCGGACTCCAGACTTTCCCGCGCCATTTGGATTTCGGTGGTAAGACTCTTTTCCTGCCCGACTCTCCTTATACTCGTTCTCGCTGCTCGATTTCTAATCTTGTCACTTTTCTCGCAGAGCAACGCTTCCCGGCTGAATCTTCCACGCCATCGACCTCCCCGGCAGTTTCCCCAAGGACCGCAGCCGAAGCCGGCCAGGCAGCCATCCCGATCGTAAACGTCGAATCGTCCGAGGAGACAGTCGACATGGCGCCCAAGAAGAATGCCTTGGCCAAGCTGGCGAAGCGGGGAGCCGTCCGTACCGCCGGGGTAGTGATTCGCAGCCCGCCCGCGGCTCCGGTGCCCCCGACATCCTCCTCCCCGACAGACGGGCAGCGCCCACACAAGCAGGCCCGGGTCGAAGGCCAGACATCTGTCGACCCGGCCATGGTGACGGTCAACCTGAACCCGGCGACTGGCGGGCTCGTGGCCGGCACCGTCGAGGCGACTTTAGGGGGCCCGGCCTCCCCTGCCCGCGATCGCAGCGACTTCTCATTCTTGGGCTGGGGCAATAACCTCATGTGAGTATTACGCTTTCTTCTCTAAGTTTCCCAGTCGTTTTTGTGATGTAGGATTTTTAACCTCTTCTCTTCCCGTGTTCACGCAGGCCTGAGCCTCTGCCCCCGCCCGAGGTTCTTCAATTCCTGCGCTCGCAGGAACCTCCGTACTCGGAGGCCGTGCCCGAGTCTTGGCCGGAGGAACTGCGCCGCGCCGTGCTGAATCTTCCCCGGTCCTGGACCCTCAACTGCCAGAAGGCCGCGAGGACCGTCCCGCTCGCCGATCAGATGAGGGCGGCGGCCATCCGTACCTCCCGCAACGCCATCGCCATGGAGGGCATTATGCTCGAATACGAGCGGGAGATGCGGACTGCCTCCTCCTACAGGGCAGCCTTCCAGACGAAGCGGGACGAAGTTACCCGCCTGGAAGAGGAGAATAAGAAGCTCCGGGAAGAGCTGGAGGCCGGCCGAGCGAGTCGGGCTGAACTGGAGGGGGTCCTCGAGGAGGAGAGGAGGAAGCTCGCCGAGGCCGAGGCGAGGACGGCTGAAGAAGTCCGCCAAGCCAAGGAGGCTCTCACGGCGGAGGCGGAGAGGCGCCTGGAGTCCGAGCGTGCCCGATTGGCCGCTGAGGGCGAGTCGGCTGGGTCCATGGTGTACATCAATGCTTACGCCGACTCGATTCGCTCCCTACTCCGCCAAAATCCCCAGGCCGATTACTCCGGGCCTCTGGCCGATTTGAAGAGCTATGTCGAGTCCAATCCTCCCTCCCCGGACTATGATATCACGCTCAAGGACTTGGTCGATCGCGGGCTGGATTTGTCGTTCCTTGGCGACCCGGCGACCTTCCTTTACCCGATCGCCGACGAGGAGGCGAATGAGGATCTGGGGGCGGTGGACGAGGCGCGTCCATGATTTTTCTTTTCTTTTGTTTTTGTTAAGTTTGCTGGCCGCTGGCCGTCTTGTATTTTCTCTTTTCCTCTTTTAATGAAATTGCTTTGCCCTTCATTTCGCTTTGTCTCTTTGAACTTTTAGTTTTATCGGCCGGGTAAATAACGTAATCGGGCAATAGAATTAACCAATGAATTAATTAATGAAGTGCTATAGCCGAATATCGGGCAGCGACTTCACGAAGATGGGATTGATTTGTCAACCCCTTAAAGAATTAACCAACAGATTAATTAATGAAGTGCTATAGCCGAATATCGGGCAGCGACTTCACGAAGATGGGATTGTTTTACCAACCGCTTAAAGAATTAACCAACAGATTAATTAATGAAGTGCTATAGCCGAATATCGGGCAGCGACTTCACGAAAATAGGATTGTTTTACCAACCGCTTAAAGAATTAACCAACAGATTAATTAATGAAGTGCTATAGCCGAATATCGGGCAGCGACTTCACGAAGATGGGATTGATTTAACAACCGCTTAAAGAATTAACCAACAGATTAATTAATGAAGTGCTATAGCCGAATATCGGGCAGCGACTTCACGAAGATGGGATTGATTTAACAACCGCTTAAAGAATTAACCAACAGATTAATTAATGAAGTGCTATAGCCGAATATCGGGCAGCGACTTCACGAAGATGGGATTGATTTAACAACCGCTTATTAATTTTTACAAATTTGCGCTTCGAGTAGCGATTACAATGAGCTCCTACTGGTAGTATTTTTTGAGTAGGGAGGCGTTCCAAGGGTATTGGGCCGGGTTGCCCTCAAGGCTTTCCAGCTCGTAGGCTCCATTGGCGAGGCGGCTGGAGACCTTTAGGGGTCCCTCCCAATTCGGACCAAATGCCCCCTTGGGCTGCCCGACCGTCCGTCGGAGTACCAGGTCCCCGGTTTCGAACTCCCTGATCTTGATCTTCGAGTTGAAGTATTTTTCAGCCCGGCGTTTGTAAGCTATGTTTCTTTGTTCTGCGGACAACCTTCTCTCCTCCAGCAGGTCCAACTCGTTTAGCATGGCCTGGTCGTTCTCGGTCCCCACGGGTTGTGAGGTGCGGAGGCTCGGGATGACGACTTCAGCCGGGATGACCGCCTCTGTTCCGAAGGCTAGAGCAAAAGGGGTCTCCCCGGTTGCGGTACGGCATGTCGTTCTATATGACCATAACACTTCGGGTAGCTTGCTCGCCCATGTTCCCTTGCTCTCCTCCAACCTTGTCTTCAACGTGTGTTTGATTATCTTGTTTACCGCCTCGACCTGTCTGTTTGACTGGGGGTGGTAGGGTGACGAGAATAACCTCTTGATCTTGTGCTTTTGGCAGAATCTTTCCATCTCTAGCCCGTCGAATTGTTTCCCGTTGTCCGAAATGATTATCTGTGGGAGGCCGAACCGACAGATTATATTGCGCCAAATGAACCTGATAACCTGTTCCTGATCGATCGTTTTTAGTGATTCCGCCTCCGCCCATTTGGTGAAGTAATCCACGGCGACAATTGCGTACTTGACGCTGCCCAGGGCCGTAGGCAAAGGGCCAATGAGATCGATCCCCCACTTTGCGAACGGCCACGGGCTCAGGATTGAGGTGAGCTCGGTTGGGGCCTGATGGATTGCCGGCGAATAGATTTGACACTTGTGGCATGCCCGCGCGTAGTTGATTGCGTCCCTCTTCAGGGTGGGCCAGAAGTATCCCTGTCGGATAACCTTCTGGGCGAGCACTTGGCCACCGGCGTGGTTCCCGCAGCGTCCTTCGTGGACTTCTACCAAGATCTTCCTTCCCTGCTCCTGCGTTACGCATTTTAGGAGGGGCAGGGCGAAGCCTCGTTTGTACAACTGGTCCCCGATGATCGTGTACCGGGCCGCCCGGAGCTGCAACTGTCTTGCCGCTACCCGGTCGACTGGGAGTTGGCCATCACGGAGGTATTTCAGGATAGGGGTCATCCAGCTGTCTTCCGCCTGCCCCAGGCTACTCACCCGCTGGTTCGAACTCGTAGGGGCGGTCAGGTAAGTAACTGTGATCTGGGACATGTCGGCTGCCCCTTCGGATGTTGCGAGGCGGGCAAGTGCGTCTGCTTGAGTATTGTCGAGTCGGGGTACCACCTCTATGTATACTTGGTCGAACTTTTCGAGCAGGTTCTTGGCTAATCCCTGGTAGGCCAACATCCTATCGCTGCGCGCCTCGTATTCTCCTGAGATTTGACATGTAACGAGCTGTGAGTCGCTGTAGACCTGGAGTCTCTTTACCCCCATGGTCATGGCCATTTCCAGGCCGTTAATTAATGCTTCGTACTCGGCCTCATTGTTTGTCGCGTGGAAACCGAATCTTATGGCTGTCGTGAACGACTGGCCGGACGGACTGAGAAGGACAATTCCCGCGCCTGCCCGCGTAGTTGTGGAGGATCCGTCAACGTACATTGTCCAAGGTGGCTGCTCGATCTTGGACATCGCCTCCGGGTAAGTGAGCTCGACTATGAAGTCGGCCATGGCTTGGCCTTTGATGGATGTTCGGGGAGCGTATGTGACTCCGAATTGCCCGATCTCAACAGCCCACTTGAGGCACCTGCCCGCCGTGTCTGGCCGATGTAGTACTTGGCGAAGTGGCATCGTTGTCAGTACTTCTACTTGGTGATCAAAAAAGTATGGGCGTAACTTGCGTACGCTCATTACTAGGGCGTATGCTAACTTTTCCAGGGGTGGGTACCGTAGCTCGGCGTCGTGAAGTGTCTGGCTGACATAGTAGATCGGCAGATGTGCCTGCCCCTCAGCCCGCACTAGCACGGCGCTGAGAGCTGAGTCCGACGCCGCCAAGTATAAGAAAAGCTTCTCGCCGGGGACGGGTTTGGCCAACACCTGGGTGTTTGATAGGTATGCTTTCAAGTTATTGAAAGCGAGCTGACTCTGGGGAGTCCAGTTTAGTTTCCCCTTCCACATGCTGTCGAATAAAGGCTTGCATCGGTCCCCCATGCGGGAGATGAAACGGCTGAGAGCGGCCAGGCTGCCCGTCAACTTCTGTACCTCCTTCACCGTGCGGGGAGGGCTCATGTCGAGGATCGCCTGTACCTTGGTCGGGTTTGCCTCGATTCCCCGCTGGCTGACCATGTGCCCCAAGAATTTGCCCGACTCGACGCCGAAACTGCACTTTTTCGGGTTGAGCCTCATCCGATATTTTCTCAAGATCTTGAATGTTTCGGCTAGGTGTGTGAGGTGGTCTTCTTTCTTCTCGCTCTTGACGACGATGTCGTCGATATATACCTCCATGGTCGCCCCGATTTGGTCGTGGAACATGTGGTTGACCAGCCTCTGGTAGGTTGCCCCAGCGTTCATGAGCCCGAATGGCATCCGCTTCCAAAAATACATGTTTTTCTCGGTGAGGAAAGTTGTGTGTTTCTGGTCGTCTGCGGCCATCGGGATCTGGTGATAGCCGGCAAATGCATCCATGAAAGTGAGCATCTCGTGCCCGGCCGTGCTGTCCACCAGGTGGTCGATGTGTGGCATCGGGAAGTGATCTTTTGGGCAAGCTTTGTTTAGGTCCGTGAAATCGATGCACAATCGCCATGTGTTGTTGCTCTTATTGACGAGTACGGCGTTGGATACCCATTGAGGCTTGTCGTCGGGGTCGACCATCCCGATGAGTTTGTTGTCGAGTAGCTTTTTGACTTCCGTGGCAATGATCGCGTATTTGTCTGGGCCGAATTTCCTTCTTTTCTGCGAGATCGGCTTGCGGGATGGATCGATGTGCAGTTGGTG
This sequence comes from Ballota nigra, assembly GCA_947034835.1. Taxonomy (NCBI): domain Eukaryota; kingdom Viridiplantae; phylum Streptophyta; class Magnoliopsida; order Lamiales; family Lamiaceae; genus Ballota; species Ballota nigra. The sequence goes on from OX344724.1 coordinate 91,174,806, forward strand.
TGAACATACGGTTGGATCGATCCCGACCATGTCCTCATGGGACCAGGCGAACACGTCTAAGTTCTCTTCTAAAAATGCGGTCATCTTTGCCCGCAACTCGCCGGACATTGACGAACCGAGTTGGACACTTACTTCTGGCCGACTCTTCATTGTGACCGAAATTAATTCTTCGATCGGACTGGCTCCACGTTCGCCGTAGCGTGGATCGTCGATCTGCCCCATTAGGGTTTTGTCAATCTCCATGGGTTCGTACCCGAGCCTTGGCTCTAGGTCGACTTGGATGTCCTCAAAAGTTTGCGAATCTTCTTCCATTGGGTGGGCAGCGGGTGGGATTTCTTCGTCTATTTCCATGTCTCCCTCCCCGATTGTGCAGACATAATCTAGATTTGCAAAATTTGAAATAACATCGATATACGCCAAACATCCGCGTGCCATTTTTTGATTTCCCTTAAGAGTCCCAACCTTCCCGGAGGGGGTTGGGAACTTGATACAATAATAGAATGCTGAGGCGGCGGCTTCGAACTCGTGCTCGAATGGCCTGCCGAGAAACCCGTTATAGGTTGACGGCTGGTCGACAATGATAAAATCGAGCTGTTTCGAAGCCTTAACCTCAGCGTCTATACTAGAAACTAATTCTACGGCTAGCCTAACTATCCCGTAGGGTTTCACCGTGGCGTCGCCGAAGCCTTTGATAACCTGGTCGCATGGCTCCACATACCTCTCAAAGGAGCTGTCCAGCTGGTCGAATGCGACTTTGAAGAGGATGTTGCAGTAGGCCCCGTTGTCGACGAGCATGCGATAGACGGTGACGCCCATGATGTTGACGGACACGACTAGGGCGTCGTGGTTCGGGTAGATGACCCCGGTGCGATCCTTCTCCTTGAAGGCGAGGAGGTTTGATTCCTTTGCCGTCGTGTTGACCGGCAGGGCGATTTGATGGACATTGTCCATCGCTCGCAGCTCGCTCTTCTGTCTGCGGTTGGAGAGCGAGGTGGTAGGTGCAAAGCCTCCCACCGGGGAGAGCATGTTGACCGCCCGTCGGGCCTGATGTTCCGGCATCGGTGGGCATATAAGGGCCGCCTCCCGGTTTGGCTCCACGGGGCGGGCAGCGGCCTGAGCCTCCGGTCTAGCCGCCGGCCTTTTCACGAACTCCTCCAGCTTCCCCTCCTCGAAGAGTCGCCAGAGTTGCTTTAGGAGGTCGCGGCACTCACTCGTGTTGTGCCCGACGGTTTGATGGTAGTGGCAGTACTTGTTGGGGTTGAGCTGCACCCCCGGTTTGTGGACCCACGGCCGCGCCTTGGGTATCATATTTTTGTCCCGGATCTGCACATAGACGTACTCCGGGGTGGCCGACAATTTTTCGGCCAGCTTCACTTCGACGGAGTCGAAGGGCTTGAAAGGCTGGGGAGCCCGGTAGGAAAAGTTCCTCCGGCTTGATGTGGTGCCTGCCGAGGCGCGTGGTTTCTCCTTCTCGGCAGGGGTGCTCTCGCCCAGCCGCTGTGCCAGGATGTCCGCATTGTAGATGATTTTTCCGGCTCGCTGCCGGAACTCCGCGTAGGACTTGGGGTAGTCCTTGTTCATCGACTTCCATAGTTTGGTTCTTAGGCGGAGTCCGCCTATGATCCCGACGAGCTTGACCTCGTCCCCTACGGGCTCGCCTTCCATGATGATACGATCCACCCGGTCGATGTACGCCCGGTCAGTCTCTTCTTTCCCCTGGGCCAAGTTGGCCATGCGGTTGGCGCCGGCCATTCGTGGCGCCATCGAGGAGAAGTGCTCCAAGAACAGTTCCCCTAGCTGGTGGAACGAAACCACCTTCCCCGCGGGCAGCGAGGAGTACCACCGGTGAGCCCTGTCCCCCAAGGTTAGCGGGAACATCCTGCACTGGGTGGCATCTGTTGCCCCCATGGAGATCATGTAGGTGGAGTATTTGCTGAGATGGGTGACGGGGTCTGTCTCCCCGTCATACTGGCCCACGGCGGCCACGTTGATTTTTGGTTGGGCCGGGGCCCGCACCAAGATGTCCGCGAGGGGCGAGTTGGGCATGTAGGGGACATGATGTTGCCTGTCCCGCCTCTCGAGCTTGGCCTCGAGGTCCGAGACCTTTTTCAGGATGGCTGTCATGGCGTCGTTGGCCGCGGGGGGAGAACGGGGACGAGGGTTGTCCCCTAAGCGGTCACGGACCGACGGCCTCGGGGCCGTGTCGTTGTGACGCCTAGGAGATCGTGCCTGTTCTCGCTCCCGGGGCCTGGAGCTGGCGTTGGACTCACAAGGTCGGGCAGCTCCCCGAGCCTGGGATCCCAACCGGGAGAAGACCGATCCCGCAGGTCGGCGAGAAACCCGCTGCGAGTCGGCCTCCTCGTCGAGGCGCCTCTTTAGATTTTGAGGCCGGGGGTTGCTGGCGGCCCTCCTGGCCGCCTCTTGCTCCTGTCGGGGCTGGCCGGTGGCCCTGCTCCGGGCTGGCTCCTTTCCCGGTCGGTGAGTGCGGATAGGAGCGGCGTCGATCTCGGCCTGACGGCGCTCGATCATGGCCCTTGCGGCCTGGAGGTCCTCCGGAGTTCTTATGGCCGATAAGAACTCGAAAGGACCCTGAAGGGTCTCCGCCGTGGCCGGAGCCGGAGTGGCGGTTTCGCCGATGTCCTCGACTTGTTGCTGGGTTCGTGTGGCCTTCGAAGTGGTCATTTTTGAGAGATAGTGGATGGGATTTCGTTCGAGGTGACTAGATAAACAAAACCGAGTGTTCTTCGATATTAGTCTGCCCTCCTTCTAGCGCCAAAATGTTGACAGCGATTTATGATTGGTCTCGCTGCCGGGTTCCTAGCGGGTAGGATTTGATATTAATGATAACAGAGAGTAATAAATGCGAGAGTAAATGAGCTCTCAAGTATGTCTTTGCAATAAATGTGATGTGTGTTACAAATTGGCATTCAAAGCCCTATTTATAATGTTCAAGGTGGGGGTTCCCCATGCTTGGTAGGTGGACTCGTGGGTCCCTCCTACTCCTAGCTGAAAGGTAATAAGTGGCTACAGCCTCCCCTACGAGCCAATGAGGAGACGCCACGTGGCACTGTCACCCCTGAGGTGATTGGACTTGGCCTCAACGGCCCTCTTTGACCCTGTCACATCCTCTGGATTGATGGCACTCGACATCCTCTCACAGCTGGCGCGGCCTGTGGTCGGGTAGACGGGTACTCGGGTACCGGGAAGCGAGTCCGGACGAAAATGCCCCGGTTGGTCATTTGCGGGAAGGCGGGTAGAGTACCTGCACAGAGGCTCGTCGCTGGCCGCCCGATATCCGGGCGTGTGGATTATAAGTATCCTTCCCGGCCGATCCCAGAGGCTTATGTCGGGCAGCGTCTGGGTCCCTGTTCGTCTGTCTGACCGGCCGGAGGACTGTTCTCCTCCGAGCCCGCTACAGCAGTGGGCCTGTATCTGATACCCGATTGGTCGGGTAGTAAAATATCGGGTGTAACAGCAATATTGTATATACGCATACACACAAATATTAGTGAAACTTCTGGCTTGGTACACCCCCAGACGTAATCGTTATCGGACATAGTCGTTATCGACGAACTGGGTGAACAAATTCGCGTCTCTACTTTTACTCTTACGATTTACAACACGTTATCAGCACGAGACTCTACCAGAAGCTAATCGGTACGGATCTAAATTAATTTTCTTTATTGCATGATTATTAATTATCGTATCGAATTCTTTGATCTATATGTGCACTTAAATTATTTTAAATTGCATCGATAATTATTGTGTTTGTAATTAATTGGATTGAATTAATAAAAATTAAGCCCAGTGGCTAGGCCGCCGTGCGCGGTGCGGCCCTGTCCCCAACCGCCGACCGGTCGGCACCGTACGGGTGCCTATCGACACACACCCGTCGTTGCGAATCTGGCGTCGCACGGCCACCTCTCTGCACAGCCAAGTCGCTGCCGCCGCGAGCCTCGAAGGCCACCACGAGCGGCCCCGCTTTCCCTTCCACAGCCAGAAGCCGCCACAAGCCTCGAAGGCCTCAGGGGTGCTGTGACCGCTGCGATCCCATAGCCATCGCGAGTCGCCGGGCGTTGAGCTCTTTTCTCCGCCACGGCCTGCCACCGAGCGCTCGTGCCCGCCCTTCCGCCTTCGAGCGTCGAGCGCCGCGCTCCGTCGGGCAACTACGGCCGAAGGCCGCGTAGCCTCACAGCGGCACGCAGCCGCCTGCGACTGCCGCCCGTGGCACCGCCCGAAGCTACCAGCGGCGCTCCTTCGCCCAACCAGTTCCGCATGAGCCCTCCTTCTTTTGGGCCTCACTGGCCCAACTTGTTTTGGGCCACACTAAAAAAAATCTGATTTTGGGCCTGAAGCCCAGTTTAGGAGATGGAACTAAATTTTTGGGCCTATTCTATTTAATGTTTTGGGCCTGAAGCTCAAATTTTATGGGTTGTAATTAATTTATTTATTGGGCAATTGAAATTTATTATTTATTTGGGCCTCATATAATTTTGATAGTATTTTTTTGTGCCCTCAAATTAATTTATCGAGTTTAAAAAAAACTTGAAAATTAAAAAGTAATAACTCTTTGAGAGTGATCAAATAAATCTTTATTTCCCCGTTGTCAATAAATCGGTCACAACACTCACCATGTCACTTTAAAAATTATAGTGAATTATATCTGATATTACCAAAAGAGAATTTGTTGAGCTTGCTCATGATGGAAGTAATTACCTGACATGGGCGTTAGATGTTGAGATCCATCTAGCCTCGACTAATTTAAGCGGGGTTATTGTCGATGATTCGAAATCAACTGACGCCCAGAAGGCGAAAGCACTGATTTTCCTTAGACATCATCTGAATCAGGACCTGAAAAATGAATATCTCACTGAGAGAGACCCCGGAACATTGTGGAAGTCCCTGAAGGGCCGGTTCCAACAACAAAATTTGTTGGTCCCACTAGTTAGATTAATTGCGGAAGCTTAAGTTAAATGTCTTTCAAATTCTTTTTACAAGAGCACAAAACCAATAAGAGAATAAGTAAATGAAAGCAATAAAGAACACAAGATATATAGTGGTTCGGATTTGAATATCCTACGTCCACTCTCCCTTTTATCCAAGGAGTCTCACTATCAACCAACCAACTCACTTACTTACTCACTGGAATTGGGAAGTACCAGTTCCTTCTTACAACTCCCTTTAGATCTAATCACAATCTAAAGTAGGCTACCTTCAACCTTATCTTAGAGATGAACATGTTAAGGTCTAATAACTCCTTGAGAGTGAATATGAATGAAAGAACAATAAGAGTACTAAGAGTGATTATCAAAAGCTTGGATGGACTTATGCGCGTAGGGTATCTCTAGGGCTTTTTCTTGAACTGCACTCTGTATTTATAGAGGGGATTAGAGCTAGCCGTTGGAGAGCTAATCCAATCAGATCCTCTATTTAAGGAAGCCTCAATCAATCAATTCTCTAATTGATTGATTGGGTTGGTGGGATCCTTGGATTGATTATCTTCAAATACTTTCCAATCCTGATCTTGTTGACTTGATTTGAATCACCAACGGTCAAGTGCTTCCTCTGCCAAACTCTGATTCTCAACAGAGAAGGCAAGACCAGACACCAGGCAACCTCGGTGTCTTCTGGTCCTAATCTGGTTAACAACCAGAATATGTTGGAGTTATACATGAAAGTATGCTTTTACTTTGTATAACTCGTGTATCAAACACTCGTTTTATGAGAATAATTCTTTTATCGCATTTGCTTTAGTTATGATTGAATGTTGAATTTCTATTGCAAACCGTTCAATATATAGTACATGTTACATTGTAGTTAATGTGGTGATACCCGATCACGGAAGACAACATTAACAGTTTACTTGTAACTAAACGTACATTTTCACGACCTAGGTGGAATTGAACAATCCGCCGTGAAAGGTCGATGTGTAAGGCTCAGATTGGTCTGTCTTGACTAAGAGATTGCACTAGCACATTTAGTATGTGTTGAAGAGGTCCTACAGCGAGGAGAAATTCTTCTGTTCTGAAAGGTGAAGAATTAGACCTCAGTGGTTGTTGATTTCTTAATCTCCATCACTTAAATAGGACCGTGTGTGCTTAATGGTTACTGCTTTGATTCATGTTGGGTGAGAATCATTGCGACTTCGAACTTTGTGTCTTGGGCAGTAATATTAATCATACGACGGTTGCTAAGATTTAAAACGGAGAAACGCGTGCGAGTACGACTCGTGTGATTAGTCCCCTTGGTGGGCTCAGAAGCTTTATTGTACCAAATCTTGCAAGTGAAGAATTAGTTTCTTCGGTACGAATAATAATGTTGAGCTGTTTTTACTCCAAGGTGAAAGATGTTAATTAATTTAGAGCTATTCAGAAGCTTAATTAATTAATGGACTTGATAATCTTAAACGCGGGAAATAATAACCGGGAGCCCATATTATCGTAATATGGATAAAGATGGATAGTGCAATATTAATTTATTAGTGGTAATAATTAATATTAATGGGCTGAATTATATTGGGGCTCAATATTGAAATTCAGAAGTCCATTAGGAGGTCCATTCTTAATTCTCCTTAAGGCCCCTCAAGTAGCCCATTAAGTAGCCCAATAATGATAAGGTGATTAAAATAAAAAGAAAATATATTACTGATTTTTCTATATGATTTTCGAAAATTGCATGTCTTGGAGAGAAAAGATTTTGTTGATTTTCTTGGAAAGATATTATGGAAGATATGTATTTTGAAATACAAGAATATATTCAAGAAGATCCAAATCTTTGGATCTCTTCATAGAATTTTCGAAAATTATAAGCCATAATAAGAGAGTGAGATTTTTGTGGGATATTTTATTGTGGAGAAAAGAATATATGAGATATATTCAAGATTTCTTAGAGCCTAAGAAAAGATTTTCTCCAAGCCCAATAAATCACTAAATTTCGGCCACCCCTTCTTATAAATAGGGGATGATTATTTCTTCCCCAAGTACATAATTCCATGTGTTGGAAAAATCAAGAAGCATAGATATTTTTCTTTTTCCTTAGTTTATTAAATTACTTGAAAGCATCTCCCACCGGTGATCAAGTGAGGTGAAAAGGGAAATACTTGAGAAGGCTTTGGGTTGATAGAGCGAGATTATAATTGTCTCGTATATCCAAAGGCCAATTCTACAAGAGGTACGTTAATCGCATATTTACTTGTTTATTCCGCCTAGTTAATATGTGAAATTAATTCAACATGCATGATGAAAATTAGTTGTTGGAATTATTATTTGAATTAATTAGGATTAATTCATGCTAGTAATAATTGTATTTAAATTCGTATTTAAATTTCATCCCGAATAGATTCCGGGCACCCCTATTTTCCCAACAGAATACTCAGTAGAAACAGGGAATCAAACTGAGCATCTTTTGTTCTACTAGACTCGTCTGGTCCGGACTCGTCTGGTCTGGGGAAGGTCCTCTGCCTCTGGTCAGATCTCATCTGGTGAAGTCTTCTGGTGGAGTCCTCTGGTGAAGTCCTCTGGTGGGGTCTTATGGTGACTCTTCTGGTGAAGTCTTCTGGTCTGGCAGTTCCCCCTAGACTAAGTCCTAATCTAGATCATCATCTGGCTAACAGGTCCAGATGGTCCTATTACATCTTCTGGTTTGTTTTAACTCATCAAAACTATACAACTTTTATCCTAACAAAATTATATACTCCTCCCTCAGGCACAATACGATTGGTTGAACCTCCGTTTCCAGGACTTTAAGTCTGTGACGGAGTACAACTCAGCCCCACATTGTATTGTATCTCAGTTAAAGCTATATAAGCAAGCTGTAACTGAACCCGAGTTGATCCAGAAGACTCTATCAATTTTCCACGCTAGCAACCTTGTACTCCAGCAGCAGTATAGGGCTAAGAATTATACTGTACACTCTGAGCTAATTTTTGTACTTCTAGTGGCAGAAAAGAACAACCAACTCCTTATGAAAAATTATAACTCGAGACCGGTTGGCTCTCAAGCAGTGCCCGAAGCACATGCTATAGCTCAAGGCAGTACAAGTGGTTGCAAGCGTGGAAGGGGGAGAGGAAGTAAACGAACTCGTAGCAAAACCTGAGGTCGTAGTAAATCCGGTGGTCCATGTACCTCGAAAGACAATCAAGCTCAGGCTTGTGGAAAGGCTGCATCTAACACGAATACCGCTCCTAAAAAATTTGGCACTTAAGATAAAGTTGAGCAGTCCTGCTTCAGATGCGGATCAAAAGCAGCAGAAGGACGACAGGGGGAAGGCCCCTAAAGTCGAATCTCACCATGTCAGCCTGTCTAAAGCAGAATTCGACCATGACAACAATGATCTTTTGGGCTTGGAGCTCAAAGACTATGGAAACAATGAGTGATATGAGTATTTGATCATTTTAGTACTTTGTTTTGGTTAAGACCATTTAATTTTTTATCCTGTCTTTCGGATATTTTTTTCATGATTGATATGACATTTATGATTTAGCTTTGATATGTTTACCTCAATATATGATATCAGTTAAATTTATTTGGATATTGTTATTCTTATACATGGCTTGTAAACATATCAGCTATTAGGTTTGAGTTTTTTCCTCTGGCATGATGAATACAAATTGTGATTTATGTTTGGTAAATAGCGCCACCACACATACAATCTTAAGAGATAGGAAGTATTTTCATAATTTGGTAGAAATAAAGGGAATTGTAACTACGATAGCCAATGATAATATTATGATAGTGGGCTTCGGAAGAGCTTCCATCATCCTCCCCATGGGTACCGAACTCATAATCGATAATGCTTTATTGTTTCCACAATCTAAGCGTACCCTACTCAGTTTTAAAGATATACTACCTCCGTCCCAAACTTAAGTTCCCGTCTGCCAAAAAGGTATGTCTCATACTCATTTGCTACATCTAATTTTGGCAAAAAAGTAATAATACTTTTTAATATTATATTCTCCATACACTAATAACCAAAGCATCTACTATATCACTTTATCACTTTAAATACTAATAAACAATTCTTTTCTTAATAACCGTGCAAACAGTAAACGAGAACTTAAGTTTGGGACGGAGGGAGTAAGAACTAATGGCTATCACATAGAAACTGAAACTGAGAATAATAACGAATACTTTTTTATGACTATTACTCAAGGTAGTCGTAAATAAGTTATTGAAAAACTTCCCTCATTCTCTTCCGGATTGTACTATTCCTACATCCGACCGTCCAACCTCTATCTAGCCATGAGTATGAAATTTCACGACCCGAACTCTTTTAAATTATGGCCCAGCGGTTAGGTCATCCAGGACAAACTATGATACGTAGGATTCTATCTAATTTCATTGGTCATAATATTTCGAATAATAGAATCCCTCATGTTGATGAATTTATATGTGATGCATGTTCCAAGGGTAAATTAATAGTGCACCCGTCTCTCACCAAGGTGGGACTAGAGTCTCCGGTTTTCCTTGAACGTATTCAAGGAGATATTTGTGGACCGATTCATTCAGCATCAGGACCATTTCGGTATTTCATGGTCCTAATTGATGCCTCCACTAGGTGGACATATACATGTCTGTTGTCTACCCGCGATCAAGCTTTTGTAAAGCTCATTGCGAAAACTATCGAGCTTCGAGCTTAGTTCCCAGATTATCCAATAAAATCTTTTCACATGGATAATGATGCTGAGTTTACCTCGAAAGCCTTTACATATTACTATATGGCCCTGGGAATTAAAGTGGAGCATTCGGTCCCCTACGTCCACACCCAAAATGGTCTTGATGAAGCGCTAATAAAATGTATCAAACTTATCGCTAGACCATTACTTATGAATTCTAAATTACCCACTTTATGTTGGGGGCATGCAGTCCTACATGTATCACATCTGATACAAATCCGTCCAACTGCATATAATGATCATTCCCCCTATAGATAGTACGTGGGAAAGAACCAAGCATTCCTCATCTGCGTATTTTTGGATGTGCGGTGTATGTTCCGATAACATTACCAAAGCATACCTCTATGGGCCCACAAAGAAAGCTAGGTATTTACGTTGAATTTGACTCTCAATCCATCCTGAAATACCTAGAACCTTTGTTCGAGGATCAATTAATGGTCCGGTTCGCTGATTGCACGTTCGATGAAGATCACTTCCCGGCATTAGGGGGAGATCCGAATTCAAGAATTGAATGAATGCCGGGAACTTACGTGGAACGTAAGTGATCTTAAGTATCTAGATCCACACACCAGTCAATCTGAATTGGAAGTTCGGAAGATCATTAACTTGTAAAATTTAGCAAACAATCTGCCAGACGCGTTCACTGACCATAGAGGTGTAACTAAATCGCATATACCAGCAGTAGATGAACCCTAAAGGGTTGAGGTCCCAAGTAAATCGAGTATACATGCCCCCACACGCCAGAAGCGTAAAGGACCCACAATCAATACAAATACACCTAAAAGAAAGGCCAGCAAAACTGGTCAGCCGAACGTAAAATCTCCAGAAGAGATTCGTCTAGAAAACTTAAAGTCTCTAGAAGAGATTCATCTAGAAGACGAGCGTCCTAGTAATGAAGCACGTGCACAAAATATTCAACTCACTAGGACTGCGAAACGACCATACCTAGATATACTGGGAAATGAGAAAGGTATGATTGATATAAACGTTGAAGTCTCTATGATATTCATAGATACAGGAGAAATATATAATATAAATATTACTGTCATCGACGACACATTTGCAGCGATAATTGTTCTTTCCGTTATAAAAAATAATCTAGATCCAGAACCCAAAACTATCGCTGAGTGCCGGAAGCGCTTCGATTGGGTAAAATGGAAAAGGGCAACTGAAGCAGAGCTCGCATCGCTAAATAAAAGAAAATATTTGGTTCAATCATTCGTACACCCGCGCGTGCTATCCCTGTAGGATATAAATTGGTTTTTGTACGAAAACGAAATGAGAACAATACTGTAGAGAGATTCAAAGCGAGGCTAGCAGCTCAAGGGTTTTCACAGAGATCCGATATTGATTTCGATCAAACCTATTCTCCCGTAATGGACGCAATAACGTTCCACTACTTAATATCTTTGGCAGTTAAACTAAATCTCCAGATGAGATTAATGGACGTTGTAACCGCATATTTATACGGATCACTAGATGCCGACATCTGTATAAAAATCTCTGATGGATTCAAGATTCCCCAGATGAGGAATGGTGAAAATCACAGTATGTATAGCATAAAACTGCAGAAGTCGTTGTACGGACTAAAGCAATCAGGTCTTATGTGGTACAACCGACTTAGTGAATTCCTCCAGAAGAAGGGATACACAAGTGATATAGCTTTCCCATGCGTATTCATGAAGAAATCGCAAAGTAGTTTTTGCATCATATCCGTATATGTTGATGATCTAAACATAATCGGAACATGCAAAGAGATTGAAGAAGCCAGATCGATCTTGAAAGCTGAATTTAAAATGAAAGTCTTGGGTAAAACCAAGTATTGCCTCAGCCTGCAGATCGAGCATCTCCCAGAAGGAATTCTTATACATCAGTCAACCTACGTGAAGAAGGTATTGGAGAGATTTCACATGGATAAATCTCATCTACTAAGCACATCTATGGTTGTTCGATCCCTCGAAGTGGATAAGGACCCATTTAGACCAAGAGAAGATACAGAAGAAATTCTGGGACCAGAAGTTCCTTATCTTAGTGATGTTGGATCACTACTCTATCTCACAAATTGCACTAGACCGGACATTGCATTTGCAGTTAATTTGCTTGCGAGATATAGCGCTTCTCCTATAAGGAGACATTGGAATGGTGTTAAGCATGGTCTACGGTATCTCCAAGGGTCTCAAGATCTTGGACTGTTTTACCGAAGGAACCAAGACAAAACCTTGGTAGGTTATGCGGACGCTGGCTATTTGTCTGATCCCCATAATACCATATCCCAAACTGATTACGTGTTTCTATGTGGTGGTACCGCGGTCTCATGGAGATCGGTTAAACAAACTATGGTTACTAAATCTTCAAACCACTCAGGGATTATAGTTTTGTTTGAAGCCGCACGAAAATGTATTTGGTTGAGATCCTTGGTAAAACGCATTGTTGACTCGTGTGGTATCGCTAAAGGCGATACATCCCCTACTGTTATATTCGAAGGCAATCTAACAGATCTGTTCACTAAGTCCTTACCTACATCTACTTTTGAAAAGTACATTCATGGTATCGGGATGTGAAAGCTCAAAGGGTTGTTGTCTTCAGGGAGAGTGGTAACTCCGAAGTAAATTCGGAAGATTTGATCCAGAAGATCAATAAATTACATTCCTCTCTAACTAAATATTTTGGTCGCTACCTAGCATGTGGAGTTTTTATGACAAGACATATATGTTATGTCATAATGTCCAAGGGGGAGTGTTATAAATCCAGTAGATTTATTATACCAAATCTAGAAGATTTGATGTGGACATTACTAATGGACTTATAACCTAAACGGGCTTTAGGTTTAGACTAGGTTTTATCTATTATAAATAGATCCTTGTACTCAGTATTATATATACGCATACACACAAATATTAGTGAAACTCCTAGCTTGGTACGCCTCCAGACGTAGTCGTTATCGACGAACTGGGTGAACAAACTCGCGTCTCTACTTTTACGCTTACGATTTACAACAAAAATAATCTAAAAGCATAAAGTAAGAATAGTAAACTGCAATTAAGAAAAAACAACCCTCACTCCATTTCGGCCAAAAAGGGGGGGGGGGGGGGGAGTCTTACAAAAGTTCACTAACAGTGAACAGTAGAATGGTGTGATCAAAATCAAAAAATCCCTCCCCCCCCCCCAAAATATAAATTTCAGTTTTCCCACCCACTTTTGAGTTCAATAAATATACAAAATTACAACAGGTCATCAGCATTCAATACACTGCACTCCCATAAATGAAAACTAACAAGCCTAATTTGTCTATTGATGAGAGAACAAGGATTGCACAATTCCTTATTGGAATCATCAGGGATGGTGAACTACATAGGGGCTCAATCGGCCAGGCTGCTGCAATCTTTAGAGTCACAAGGAAGACTACTGGTGTAATTTGGTCTGCAACAAAGCTCAAAATGAATGAAGGTAAGGTTGTTACTTTTCATAGGACAAAATGGAGTATGCATAAAGATAAACCTGAGATGGGTGTTGAGAAGGTGAAGAGCATACCATTCAAAATGAGAACAATTTATAGAAGAATTGCAAGAGAGATGAATGTGAGCAAGAGCTTAGTTCATCTTTGGGTTAGAAGGGGGTTGCTCAAACCTCATACCAATGTCATCAAACCTATATTAGCAGTTGGAAACAAGTTGGCTAGGCTATCTTTCAACCTCAATACATTGATTTATGATAGATCACTTAACATCATACAATTCAAGTCCATGTACAACACAATTCATATTGATGAGAAGTGGTTATACATCACAAAAGAGAATGAGAGATACTACTTGCTCCCAGGTGAGATAGAGTCATACAAAACTTGTAAGAGCAAAAGGTACATTACCAAACTCATGTTCATGTGTGCAGTGGCTAGGTCAAGGTATGAAAGTAATGGTGAATGCACTTTTGATGGGAAAATTGCAAAATTTTCCCTTTACATCACATGTGGCAGCTAAAAGAAACAGCAAGAACGGAAGCAAGGGGACAATGGAGACAGCAAGAACGCAAGGAAGGACATACATATTCAACAAGATAATGTCAAACCACATTTAAAAGACTATGACAGTGATTTAAGGTTGTGGCAAGATCTGATGGATTCAATATTGAACTACTTTGTCAGCAACCAAATTCACTAGACATTGACATCAATGACTTGGGCTTCTTTAGAGCTATTCAGAGTTTACAAGATGAGACATCTTCCTACAATTATGATGATCTTGTTATGAATGTTACTAATGTTGGATTTATACGTGAAAGTATGTTTTTACTTTGTATAACTCATGTATTAAACACTTATTTTATGAGAATAATTCTTTTATCGCATTTGCTTTAGATATGAATGAATGTTAAGTATCTATTGCAACCAATTCAATATATATAGTATGTGTTACATTGTAGTTAATGTGATGATACCAGATCATGAAAGATCACATTAACGAGTTCCTTGTAACTAAACGTACAAATTTACAACCCAGGTGGAATTGAACAATCCGTCGTGAAAGGTCGATGTGTAGTTCTCAGATTGACCTGTCTTGACCAAGAGATTGCACTAGCACATTTAGTATGTGTTGAAGAGGACCTACAACAAGGATAAATTCTTATGTTCTGAAATGTGAAGAATTAGACCTCAATGGTTATTGATTTCTTAATTTCCGTCACTTAAATAGGACCGTGTGTGGTTAATAGTTATTGCTTTGATTCATGTTGGGTGAGAATCATTGTGACTTTGAACCTTGTATTTTGGGCAGTAATATTAATCATACGACGATTTCTAAGGTTTAATACGGAGAAACGTGTGTAAGTATGACTTGTGTGATTTGTCCCCTTGGTGGGCTCAAAAGTTTTATCGTACCAAATCTTGCAAGTGAAGAATTAGTTTCTTCGGTAGATAATAATGTTGAACTGTCTTTACTCCAAGGTAAAAGATATTAATTAATTTAGAGCTATTCAGAAGATCAATTACTTAATTGATTAAATAATCTTAAACACGAGAAATAATAACCGGGAGCCCATATTATCGTAATATGGATTAAGATGGATAGTGTAATATTAATTTATTAGTGGTATTTATTAATATTAATGGGCTGAATAATATTGGGGCTCAATATTGTAATTCAGTAGCCCATTGGAGGTCCAATCTTAATTCTCCTAAAGGCCCCTCAAGTAGCCCATTAAGTAGCCTGATAATAATAACGTGATTAAAATAAATAAAAAATATTGCTGATTTTCTTGGAAATATATTATGGAAGATATGTATTCTTGGAATGCAAGATTATCTCATAAATTCAAGAAGATTCAAATCTTGTATTCTTTATCTATAATTTTTTAAATTTATGCTTACATGAGGAGGGTGAGATTTTTATGGAATATTTTATTACGGGGAAAATAATGTATATGATATATTCAAGATTTCTTGGAGACCAAGAAAATGATTTTCTCTCCCCTATTCCAAGACCTAAATTTCGTTCACCCCATCCCTATGAGTAGGGTATGATTATTTCATCTCCAGTTTACAGTTTCGTGATTCCATGAGTTGGAAAAATTGAAAGCAATAAATATTTTCTTCTTCCTTATTATATTAAATTGTTCGTGTGCGCTTCCCACCGGCGAATGAATAAGGCGAAAGGGAATACTTGAGAAGGTTTTTACGGTTGATAGGATCGTTACGCTTGTCCCGTTAATCTTGATTGGACGTCGCTTCAAGAGATAAGCTTTACGTGAAATTTTTAGTTTTTCCACCGTAGAATTTTACGTGTTTATATTCATATGCATGTTAATTTGTTGCTGGCATAATTATTATTTGAATTAATTTAGGATTAATTCATGCTAGTAATGATTAGATTTAAATTCGTATTTAAATTTCATCCCGAATAGATCCGGGCACCCCGAATTTCCCCAACAACTAATGCATTTGATTCACCAACACACATCACTTTGAAAAATATTTTATTTAAGCCTACAAGGATATTTGGTGGAGATCATGAAATGCAAGGGCCACAATGACTATAAGGTGCCACATATGAACAAGGAAAGACTACTTAGACAAGAGAATCTACCAGAAAATCTACAAGTTGAAGAAGTCTTTGTCAAAGAATGCATCGACTATTTGAGGCAAAATGAGAATGAAACTGCATCTCCATTTGATGTAGATACACTCATTTCAGAATTGGGGTATTAAGTTACAGGGTAGGTAGGCAACATTTTTTGCAAATATTTTGATGTTTACCAGTTAAACAATTACCAAGTAGATGGGTTGTTTAAGATGTAAACACGTTGAGTCATCCTTTTTGTATTTGACTCAATATGAATGAAATCATCTTTTTGTATAAAGTTCATGCATAAGAGTTCAAGCATATGATTATAAATGTTTCCAAACAAAGAGCATGCCCAAAGTGATGACAAAAACTCAATTTCACCTTAAAACACAATAATCATCACTTAAATTCCTCAGAAAATATAAACAGACCCAATTTTCAATACCAAATCATCAAGCGTATGAGTATAAATGTCTCCAAACAAAGAGCATGCCCAATGTGATGATAAAAACTCAATTTCACCTTAAAAAACACAATAATCTGTTGGGAAAATAAGGGTGCCCGGAATCTATTCGGGATGAATTTTAAATACGAATTTAAATACAATTATTACTAGCATGAATTAATCCTAATTAATTCAAATAATAATTCCAACAACTAATTATCATCATGCATGTTGAATTAATTTCACATATTTAATTAAGCGGAATAAACAATTAAATATGCGATTAACGTACCTCTTGTAGAATTGGCCTTTGAATATACGGGACAATTATAATCTCGCTTTATCAACCCAAAGCCTTCTCAAGTATTTCCCTTTTCACCTCACTTGATCGCCGATGGGAGACGCTTTCAAGTAATTTAATAACTAAGGAAAAAGAAAAATATCTATGCTTCTTGATTTTTCCAACACATGGAATTATGTACTTGGGGATGAAATAATCATCCCCTATTTATAACTCATAGTGGCCGAAATTTAGTGAGTAATTGGGCTTTGGAGAAAATCTTTTCTTAGACTCTAAGAAATCTTGAATATATCCCATATATTCTTTTCTCCATAAAAAAATATTCCACAAAAATCTCAACCTCCTATACAAGCTATAACTTTCGAAAATTATTAGAAAAGATCCCAAGATTTGGATCTTCTTGAATATATGAGATATTCTTGTATTCCAAGAATACATATCTTCCATAATATCTTTTCAAGAAAATCAACAAAATCTTTTCTTCTCCAATATAGCTTTTTTCGAAATTTAGGTGTAAAAAATCAGCATAATATTATCTTTTTATTTTAATCACCTTATCATTATTGGGCTACTTAATGGGCTACTTGAGGGGCCTTAAGGAGAATTAAGATTGGACCTCCTAATGGACTTCTGAATTTCAATATTGAGCCCCAATATAATTCAGCCCATTAATATTAATTATTACCACTAATAAATTAATATTGCACTATCCATCTTAATCCATATTACGATAATATGGGCTCCCGGTTATTATTTCCCGCGTTTAAGATTATCAAGTCCATTAATTAATTAAGCTTCTGAATAGCTCTAAATTAATTAACATCTTTCACCTTGGAGTAAAGACAGCTCAACATTATTATTCGTACCGAAGAAACTAATTCTTCACTTGCAAGATTTGGTACAATAAAACTTCTGAGCCCACCAAGGGGACTAATCACACGAGCCGTACTCGCACGTGTTTCTCCGTATTAAATCTTAGCAACCGTCGTATGATTAATATTACTGCCCAAGACACAAAGTTCGAAGTCACAATGATTCTCACCCAACATGAATCAAAGCAGTAACTACTAAGCACACACGGTCCTATTTAAGTGACGGAGATTAAGAAATCAACAACCACTGAGGTCTAATTCTTCACCTTTCAGAACAGAAGAATTTCTCCTCGCTGTAGGACCTCTTCAACACATACTAAATGTGCTAGTGCAATCTCTTGGTCAAGACAGACCAATCTGAGCCTTACACATCGACCTTTCACGGCGGATTGTTCAATTCCACCTGGATCGTGAAAATGTACGTTTAGTTACAAGTAAACTGTTAATGTCGTCTTCCGTGATCGGGTATCACCACATTAACTACAATGTAACACGTACTATATATTGAACGGTTTGCAATAGAAATTCAACATTCAATCATAACTAAAGCAAATGCGATAAAAGAATTATTCTCATAAAACGAGTGTTTGATACACGAGTTATACAAAGTAAAAGCATACTTTCACGTATAACTCCAACATAATCATCACTGGAATTCCTCAGAAAACATAAACAACCCCAATTTTTAGTACCAAATCATCATGCATATGAGTATAAATGTCTCCAAACAAAGAGCATGCCCAAAGTGATGACAAAAACTCAATTTCACCTCAAAAAACACAATAATCATCACTGGAAATCCTCAGAAAACATAAACAGCCCCGATTTTTAGTACCAAATCATCATGCATATGAGTATAAATGTCTCCAAACAAAGAGCATGCACAAAGTGATGACAAAAACTCAATTTCAACTAAAAAAATACATTATTCATCACTGGAATTCCTCAGAAAACATAAACAACCCCAATTTTTAGTACCAAATCATCATGCATATGAGTATAAATGTCTCCAAACAAAGAGCATGCCCAAAGTGATGACAAAAACTCAATTTTACCTAAAAAAAACACAATAATTATCACTGGAATTCCTCAGAAAACATAAACAGACCCAATTTTCAGTACCAAATCATCAAGCATATGAGTATAAATATTTCCAAACAAAGAGCATTTTCAAAGTAATGACAAAAACTCAATTTCACCTAAAAAAAACAATAATCATCACTGAAATTCCTCAGAAAACATAAACAACCCCTTATTTTTAGTACCAAATCATCATGCATATGAGTATAAATGTCTCCAAACATAGAGCATGCCCAAAGTGATGACAAAAACTCAATTTCACCTCAAAAAACACAATAATCATCATTGAAATTCCCCAGAAAACATAAATAGCCCCAATTTTTAGTACCAAATCATCCTGCATATGAGTATAAATGTCTCCAAACAAAGAGCATGCCCAAAGTGATGACAAAAACTCAATTTTACCTCAAAAAACACATTATTCATCACTGGAATTCCTCAGAAAACATAAACATCCTCAATTTTTAGTACCAGATCATCATGCATATGAGTATAAATGTCTCCAAACAAAGAGCATGCCCAAAGTGATGACAAAAACTCAATTTCACCTCAAAAACACATTATTCATCACTGAAATTCCTCGATTAGGCACTTAGAGCAAGTAAAACAACATTTCTGAAGTATACAATTGAATAGATCTAAAGGGATATCAAAGAAGACCTTTTAAGCAAGCATTTAGCTCATGGAATCCACATGCAATACAAATCAGCAGCAAACTGACAGAGTTCAAGTGATGCACAAGTACACCGAGTTCCAAAAATCCGAGCAAAATCATCATCTTTCGGCCAAGACAAAAGAGCGGCCACCAATGATTAGACGTAAAATTGTGATGTTTTGTAGCCCAATTAGTACACATTTTGAGAATTTTCGGTGAGTTTTTAGAGTTATTTGAGTACTATTTGCATAAACTTATTAATTTGCCTTTTTGGTGTTCATTTTAGGAAAAAGAGCAAAAAAGGGAGTTCGTAAGACTTTGAATCGACTCAAACGGAGTCCCGGATGAGAAGATGTGAAGGAAATACAAAAAGTATTAGTTAGGGCTCAAGCAAGGCTCGAGCGCGTGTGGAGTTCTGGACAAAATAGGCACTTGACCGCATCACTCGAGTGCTAGGCGCTCGAGTGATGCCACTCGAGTGCCCCTGGCACACTGGAAGGAATTAGCGCTCGAGCATGAGGCGCTCGACCATGGGGCTGGCTCGAGCGCCCTGGATGGTTTTCAGCCCAAATCGTATAAATACCCATCTCAACCCTTATTTTACATATCTAGACTCGTTTTTCAAAGGGTAACAAGACAAGAAGGTGTTTTTGAGTGTTTAACAAGGATTTTAAGAGGAGAAACAAGGTTTTTATCATACATAATCCATAGAACGATCTATACGTTGAACTGTTTAGTTTTCTTATTTGGTTTTTGATACTTTTAGAGATTGAAATTGTTTTTCCAGATTTTATTGAGGCCTTTTGAGATTGAGTTCCAGATTTTGATTAAATTAAATTCATAGTTGGTTTATGTTCTTGATTTTCTTGATTTCTTTAATTATGTCTATGATTATTTATATCGTTATCGCTTATGAAATCACCATGTTAGGCTAAACCCTAGTATGCTTAGAATAGGATGAACTCGTAAAATTAAGATGTTGGTACGTAATTAGGATAATTCGAGATGTATAGTTTTAGTTCTCTTAATTATTGAATAATTCTAATAAACCCTAAAATAATCATAGAATTAAGTACAAAAATTGTTAAGGAGAGGACCACCTCATCACTCTTTATTAACGAGTAGGCTTAAGGAGAGGGTTTTTGAAAGGGTTTATAATCAACCGGTTTAGCTAGGGAGGATAGTCAAATCACCCAAGTTAAATAAGAGCCTCATTCATTAGGCGCAACTAATTTAATTTAATTAGTGGGTTAGTGAAGTAAATTGTTACTTTAATTCTTACAATTATTGTGCTAGATTAAGGAAGTTGATTGTCTAGTTTATAGTACACTTAGGCCATGTTTGGTACGAGAGATAAGGCCCCTTATCTCTAGCTTATCTCACCTAATATTGGTGTTTGGTAGCATCTCAATCATCTCTCACTGACCCGGTAGATCTTCGACCCGCTAGTCCTTCTACACATTTTAATCTCAAAAACACTGTTTCGGCATACATTCTGGAACACACCCAGGGGGTGTTATTATATATCTCTTATTGCACAGTAATGAAGAAAAGGTAATTAATGTCAGATTTTCCCTCTCTTCATCTTTCTTTCAGGCCATTAATTACCACTTAACAAAATTGGAACAACCCAATAATTTTTCCACCATACCCATTTCAATTAAAAACTCATTGAACAACCTAAAAACAAAATTTGCACAAACCAAAGAAATTTCAACATACCCATTTCGATTCAAAAAGTATATGAACAATCAGATTTTTTTCGATTCACGGCGGCACATGGCGGGAAGGAAGATCAGGCGAAGCAGCGGCGGCGCGAGGCAGGAAGGGAGATCGGGCGAAGCAGCGGCGGCGCGAGGCGTGGAGAAAGATCGGCAGGGGGGTTTTTTAGGCGGCGACGGTGGGGACGGTCTCTTCTCAATTTGCTCGACATACTTTCTGGTTCCCTTGGTGTCATCTAACTTGTTCTACACCGGCAACATCAAACAAATCAGCGGCCAACGACTTTATCTCTATAAAAAAATAGTACAAGAGACGGTAAATTTATGAAATTTCTCGGATTTTATTAGCGAAAATGTTGGATTTAGACGAAAAAGATAGAAATTGGAGTTGTATTTTACGAATGGTGGTGAGTTTTGCTCGGTCAAAGAGGGGGAAAAAGGTTCTGGAAGTTGTATTCATGTGACCATTTTTTCCTAAATTAATGTGATTAAATCAAATATACCTTTTTATTATAAAGGTTATAATTGAGATTTGATTTTTTTTACTTCTTTTTTCAAGGTATATCTCTCATACCAAACACACAAATAAAAATAATATCATTTTAACTACACCATACCAAACAGAAATATTAAAATAATATACAATTTAATATATTATACCAAACAAGGGTAAATAATACATATCTCACCATTGTTTTATACTATATTAAACACTAGTTACTAATTTTATATGTGCTACCAAATATAGCCTTAGGATTTTAACTTGGAACATCACGATTATTTTAGTTAACGTACCAACTCCGTTAATATACTTGGGGAATCCTATCCAAGGTATCACTCATCTCGTTTGCACTTTGTTGATAGGCGAACATCATCTAAATATGGAGCGAACAATTATTGAAGTCTAAAACAAAGAAAATCACTATTTGGGCGCATTAACCAACCTGGGAGGTGTACGAAGTGACGAACAACTCTCCCGACGAGCAACTAATAGGCGAACAGGTATTAAGGCCCGGGACCAAGAATGAGCCAACTGTGAAGTCATCCATGACGAACAACTTGGTCAGAATATGATACAACAAATAGCCAAGGAGGTGTGTACAAGTGAACAAAGGACAAAGATCCCAAAGTCAAGCTAAACAAAGGCATAAGGCGAACAACTTCCCAAGTACAACCTCAAGAGGCGAACAACTTTCGGTTGGAGAATCAACAAGATCCATCAAGCCGACCTAGGCGAACAACAATGAGTCCGAGATAAGACCAAAGAAGACTTTGTAACTAAGATTTAGCTCAGATAAGGTCAAACTAGGGTCAAAGGACACATGTCAAGCATGCAGGCTAGGGAGACCAAGAGTCAGAGACACCTCCTGCTTGCTCGTCTCTATAAATAGTTGCTCTCCAGCTTATGAAATACAAGAAAAAATTCATAAACACTCCAAAACACACACAAGTACACCTTAACGCGCACGCATACGAAATTATTTCAACTTCGATTTTCATATATCCGAATTCGATAACCTAAACCCCGATTTACCATTTACGGTGGTAATCAATCACACGTTATTGATTGGTGACGTAAAAACGGATTAAAACAGCCACTAATCCTCACGATTAGATTCGTTCACCAACACACTTCACCAGAAGTTATTATAGATTTATTTCTGTTTATTAGAATATAATTAGTAGAATATAATTAGTCTAAAACCAAATTGCATTCATATTAGCTACGACACGTAGATTTCCAAGGACTTACTCGCGTACAAGTCCTCTCATGGGTTCGATACTACTTGGTCCCTATATTTGCCCGTATTACAGTGATTTCATACTCTTGTGGGGTAACTACTAGTAAAAGCTAGTATTTTATGTCCAAGTCAAACCAACAGCGGAGAACCATCATCGGTCACCATCGCCGAAGCAGCACCCGTTGCTACCGTCGGTGAAGTGGCAAAATCGGCCACATTTTGTGAAAAGAGGGGCCAATCGACCAACGCCGAAGAATCGAATCGAGCAATATTAGACAGGTGTGGAGAACCAAAGGTTGATTCTCCACTACAATCAACCAACGCCGGAGAATAGAGACTCGAATCGACGCCAAAATCGACTACCATCGGAGAACCAACAGTCGAATCGTCAAAAGAATCGACCACCACAGAAAACTCCAAATCGCCATTAAAGTCGGGAATTTTGGATTCGGGAACAAAGGGCTCAATACCCATATCCTTTTCATCGGATTGAATGGTCGAATCCATGGAATAAGGGAAAAGTGAGATAGAGATCGGCGAGTAAAAGTGGAGAGAGAGGGAGGCGCATCCGTGGAGGAGGCGGGTAAGAGAGAGGGTGAAAAAACCCTAGAAGAATCGAGAGTAAGGGAGAAATGAGGGGACGCAGTAGTAGGGTGGGTTTATTAGGATGGGTAGGGTGTTTAAGTGGGTTGGGCCCACTTAATTAGTGGGTTTAGGAAAAAAGTTATTGGGCTAATTGATGTCTAATTTTTGCCAAAAGAGGAATGAGTAAAAATTTGATAGACGGACCAAAAAGGAAAGCGGGTAAAAATTTGGTGGATGGAGAGAGTATTATTTTTCTAAATGATTAAAATAGTTATACTATGTTGTTATTTGCATATTTATAAATTTTAATGATAGCACATGTGGCATAAATCCAGATATTGTAATATAAGATATTTTAACAGAAGATCCTATCATTTATTGAAAGGTTTTTAAATTTGTTCACTCATCACATTATAATTATAGTTGGAGTCACGTTTCATTTCCTATTTCAAGTTAAATTTGATATCATATTTAAATTATATCAATCTATACATTTTATTTAAAATTAATATCACGTTTCAATTAAAATTTCTACTATGTGCTCAATTAAATGGTGCAATTGCCCCTTCGGTTATAGCCGATTGGTAAGTGAAGGTTTGTTCTAAAAACTGAATCTTGTTGTGTTAATTGTTTTCCAAAGTTATACTACATTCGTTCCTAAGGTTTGTTCTTTTGCACGTGGTTTAATGCATATGTCGGAGGGTATTACGGGTTTTCCGTGGTCTATTTTTTAATAAAATGATCGTTTATGGGAAGTATGCGAAACGAATTTTCTATTAACGATTATTTTATTAAAAAATGAACCTCTGAAAACTCCATAATACTCTCCTACATTTCGTATTAAACCACGTGAAAAAAAACATGACCATTTTTCAGAAACGAAGGGAGTATCTCGTTTGAACACATCCCTCGATTTGAATCTCACTCGAATGAGGGGGTAACATGCAATTAGTGGACAAGAGTTCTCTATCCTCTTAAAAAAATGGCGCAATTAGTGGACAAGAGGAGACTGAATGGAAAGAATATTTCGAATATTTCATGCAACAGGCGAGCTGTCCAATTTATAATATGGTGAAAATTTGTACTCCAGAGTCCCAGAGCATAAACTAAAATTAAGGTACTTGATTAATCCAACACAATTAATAATGTTGTCTGTTAATCAAAACATACATGGGCTGCCGCACTGCACATGCCCCTCCTTCTACTCCACCACCGTCAATGCCGCTCCTCTAATTTTCTATCTGGCTACTTTTAATGCAGATTCCCCTGCTCAATTATTTCACTCCCCCTCCTCCACCATTTAAACCCTTCACACCACAATTCGCCATGAGTGCATCTATAGATCATACACAATCACATACAACGCTGTGTACGTACAATGAAATTGTTGAAGATTTGCAGCATTGTGCTGCTGATTACTTTAGTTTCCGCCAACGCCATCCCGTCTAGTGACTTCAAAGCGGCGGCGGCCTTTAGAGATGCAATCGGAGTTGCTTCCACCACCGCGTGGAGCGCCAGCGACTGCTGCACATGGCCCGGGGTCGTCTGTGATCCAGATACTCAACGGGTCACCGACATTGTCCTTCGAGCCAGCGACTCGCCGAGTCCGGTTGCACAAAACAAAAAGCCCGACTCACCGAGTGATGTTACCGGGTTAATCTCCGAGTCCGTTTGCGAGCTCGATCAGCTCACCACTCTCATCGTTACCGACTGGAATTCCATCTCCGGCGAAATTCCTTCGTGCATCACCTCCCTCTCCCGCCTCCGCATCCTCGACCTCTCCGGAAACCGGATCTCCGGCGATATTCCGTCTGGAATCGGGAAACTGAGTCAACTCATCGTGTTGAATCTCGCGGACAACCAGATCTCCGGCTCCATTCCCCCTTCCATCGTCAAACTCCGCCGCCTAAAGCATCTCGACGTCAGCAACAACAAAGTCGCCGGCCAGATCCCGTCGGAGATGGGGAAGATGAAGATGCTGAGCCGAGCTATACTGAGCGGAAACCAACTCAGCGGGTCGATTCCTACTTCAATTGCTGCTCTTCGAAGGTTAGCAGACCTAGATCTGTCAACGAATCGGCTATCCGGTTCGATTCCAGAAGAAATCGGCTCGATGCGGGCGTTATCATGCCTGTTTCTCTACTCTAATGAACTGTCCGGTGAGTTGCCGGCGAGTTTGTTCAGCAACAGGGGTTTGAGCCATTTGAATTTAAGCAGGAACAAATTGGAAGGGCAAATTCCGGATAGTTTCAGCCCAGAAAGTTATTTTATAGCGCTGGATTTATCGTATAATCAGTTATCTGGTAAAGTTCCCAAGTCCATGGGGTTGGTCAAATATATGGGGACATTGGATTTGAGCCACAATAATTTGGAAGCTTAATGCATCTCACTTTTGAGAAGTTGAAGGTCAAGTAAGATATAATTTGTAATTTGAAAATGAGTATTTTTTTTTTTCTCTATTTAAGTTGAAGTTGCATCTTTGGATGCAGTTTGTCTATCACATTTATATACTTTGAATATATAATTTGGTAGCATAATTTTACATTTAATATTTAATGTTTGATCTTTAATCTTTATGGAAAGATGAATTGTTTTTATGTTACAATTCGATATAAAAAATTTGTTTTCGATGTCTTTATTGTTGATAGGCGTCATTAAGTTTAGGACGAGCAGGATTAGGGTTATTAACCCCAAGAAAAGAGAGATTAAATAGACCAAGTCCAGAAAAGTCAAACAGCTACGGCTGGACGAGCTACTATCATTAGGCGAGATACTTTAACAGACGGGCAACAACGGAATGTGTAACTCCCGAAGAGGAACAAGATCATGACGAGCTACTTTAGGCAAAGAGCCACAACTGAAAACTAACCGACCAAGAAATCAAACTAAAACTCCTCAAGGACAAGTCCGAAAGAGACGAGCAGTTCACTCATACGAGCTAATCCAGCTTAGAGGATATAAATTAGCTTAGATAAGGTCAAATAGTCAATTTTCCATGTGTCATACATGTCACATGGGAGAGCAAGAGACATTCCACCTCCTTTTTTTTTTTATCGGACAAATTTTTTATTAACACAGAATAATCTTGGCATAAGAAATGCCTACACTTTATTTTTTATGATACAAATTCGCAACTATCATGAAAAGACCAACCTAGGGGTCTCAAACCATACTCTTAGAGATGAATTACAATGTATCACTTTCTTCACCAATAACCAACTCCATAATCTACTCCTAACTTTCTCGAAAATATTTGACGTCTCAAGTTGCATCCCTTCAAAAATAGCCTTGTTTCTCGCCTTCCATAAAATCCAGACTAGACATTCCCACACTACAACTTCCAAGTATCCTTACCTTCTTCTTAGAGAGTCTCGAGAAGAGAAGAAAGTGACCAACTACCTTATTTGAGAAGGTCGTTGATATTCCGAGCCAATTCACACAATTTTCCACACTCTTTGGTTCGTCGGGCATCTGATGAAGAAATGATCAATCGTTTCTGGTTCGTTTCCACATGCCAGACACCTCAAATCAGTCTCTCCTTGTAGAATCCCCCTTCTTGCTAGATTGTCTTCGTCACATGAGAGAGCAAGAGACATTCCACCTCCTACTTGGAGGATTGTATAAAAACCCTCATTTTTCATGAATAAAACTAAGTAAAATTTCACAAACACACATATACGCTTTCTAAACATACTCATACACCATAATCCAAACATATATGAAATAAATACGTAATCAATACACGTATTTACCTCGTTTAATCCCCAAGCACCGTATTTACTATTTACGGTAGTAATCAATCACACGTAATTGATTGATGATCACTTAAATTACCCCAAAACAACCATTAATCCTTTCATTTAGATCTGATCATCAACATCTACCACATTGAATATTTAATTATAGGTTTTTTTATTATCATCTCCGCTCTCTACTATCCTCTCGAATCAACAAATACAAAGATGGACAAAAGAAGTAACTCATGGCTACTGACAGAGATGACAATTCGGGTCGTCGGGCTCGGCCCATCGGGTCAAGTCATGTTCATGTGTTTGGTTGGGTCAACCCATTTTTTAGTCGGGCCACAAAAAAAAAAGTGTAGGGTCCAGCTATATACCCCTCCATAATATATAGATACACCACCAAAATTTTATTAAAAAATAAACAGACAAAAATACCCTTCATTATAATTTTTTTATTCACTTCCCTCTTTCCACTGAAGACTCCGCCCTTCAGTCGAAGCAAACACCATTTGCAGTTGATTTTTTTGGTATAATAAAGGAATAAAACGTAAATAATTGGAAGAATAAAACTTTTTATTCAAACAAAGAAATCGGAACACTTATTCATACGTTCTGGGAAAAAATCAATTTATTAATTCATATTGCATCACTGTTTGGAAAAATTATTGAAAATTATCTCGTTTTTTTAGCATATAAATTTGAATTTTTTTTTCAATACATCAATGGTTCAAATAAATGAAAAAAAGTTCTTGGTGAAGAGGAGAAACATGGAGGACAATAGATTTTTGTATCACAATTTACATCACCATTTTTTTATCCGCAAAAATTGAGTGGACCGATTGGAAATGGAGAAGATAAAAAAAGAGAAGGATTAAAAAAAACTTGTGATGGTCGCGTTTTGGCCGCTGCAGCGGCGCTTGGCGGCTACACAGGGGTGGGGCGGCGCTTGGGCGGCTTCACAATGGTGGGGCGGTGCTATGAGTCGCCGTGATGCTGAGGGTGGAGGTAGCCCGTTCAATTGCAGAGAGAGAAAAAGTGCTTAAATCTGGTAAAAAGGAGAAACTGTATAAGTAAAGGAGAGAGAAGAAGGGGTATAATAGGTAGTTTAATGCATATATGGGTGTATTTATTAATTATGGAGGGGTATATAGTTGGACCCAAAAATTTATCAGTCTCATTTATGTTGTGCTAACAAGCCAGTCTATCAATCCCATGACTTAATTTTTTTTAAAATTATTAAACAACAAAAAATATATAAAAACAAATATTGTTGGCCACGATTTCAAAAAGATTTTAGAGAAATATACATGGTAGTATGGTACTGCAATCCCAAGCCTCTATTAACACTTTAAAACATAAAAAAATCCCATGGAACCTTTTAATATATTTGTGTGTCAAGTTGTATTTTAAAAGAGTGGGCCCACCCTATTTCTCTCTCCTACGCAACCTTCATATCTCTCTCTCCTCCCTATTTACACCTATTCTTCATCTAATTTAAAATTCTCTCTCTCTCTCTCTCTCTCTCTCTCTCTCTCTCTCTCGTAACTCCCACCTTTCTATAAAAAGTCCAAATCCGACAGAAGTCCTGAAGCCCCAATTTATTTTGATCCGAGAAGCTCCCAAAAAATTCGGCGAAAATCCCCAAGAAATTCGATGAAATCCTCTGATAATGACGATGGTGAAGCATGTTCAGGCAGAAATTTGGCGAGAAGGGCAGCGCTGTAGATCGGTGAAGAAAATATCTCCTCTCTCTCTATATATATGCGACGAATCTCTCTCTCCCCAACACCATAGCCACTGCCACTGCCACACTTCCAGCACCACCAATTTACTCCCCTGCTCTCTCTCGCTAAAATCCAGCAACCATGGGTGAGGGTTTTTGTGCGGCGGCGGGATTTCAACGAATGGTTCTTCTCTTTAAAATACCATCACCGTCGTGAATGGAGACGATGCTAACCATCATGACTAGAGTTTCGTCAACAAATGGCAATGACGCTGAACAAACAGTCGGGATGTAGATCAATGGTGTGGTGTGTTGTGGGCTTCGGATCTACAATATGAAATTATTGGGGATCTACAATCTGGAATCCGTCTACAAGTAATTAACCCAATTTTTAGATCTCTGAATTAGCAAGTATTTTTCTAGATTTATCCATTGAATGTGAATTTGATTGATTAAGTTTTCTGATTGTTGAAAGGTTGAAATAGTCACTAATTTTGTTTGCATTTAATAATGGGAGAAATTCGTATGGAATTGATGAACCATCTTTTGAAACCCATTACCCCATCTACTAATTCATGCGCTATTTCCACTTGGAGAGAGAGAGTAATTAGTTCTGAATGAGCATCAATGCATTGTTGGATTCGTATTGTCCTTGTTAGCTTCGATCTTGCCTGGTGTTACGTCCAGTATCAATATATACTGAAACCAAGTTCCAAGATAAACTTGAACATTACCCATTCTAGTATGATCAACTAGTTTACGACCCACCAAAAATGGAGTAGTTGAAGCCACAAAATAATTAGTACAATTGTTCAAAGGATACACTTAGAATGGAATATACTCTGGTGAATGATAATCATGGTGAATTCTGAATTTGTATGCTTGTTGATTTTTAATGAATTGTGGTAGTTTTTTTTTCAGGCATCAGAGTTCAAGGTTTCTTTAAATTCAAGCACAAAATGGCTTATGGAGACTCGAGCACAAAAAAATACCTTCTGTTCATAATTTTAGATTGTTTATTAATAATTTATGTGCGTCTGTGCACACTTTTCTTTAGCTGTCTATTCATAAATTGCTGAGTTGTGCCTAATTTTGTACATGTAATACTTTGGAATTTTTTATATGTAATTCTCAAATTAATAATGAAGAAAATATTTTTTAATTTGAATTTGCTTGAATTTTCAAATATTTATATTTTATACTCTGTGCTCATAAAATTTATGCTTATGTTTAAAATTAACATACACACGAATAACAAATATTTATGGTCAAATTTTTGCCTCGATAAATGTGCAAAAAAGTGTTAATCAGTCAACATAGTGTCAGATTTTGTAAGAATATGAATTTGAGCATGGGCCTACCAAATTGTATGAGTGTGTAGTTTTGGTTAATAATGTAGACCACCAAAATGTAGCAAATTGTGTCATGAGATTTTTTTGTTGTAATTGGCAGTTAGACTTATAGGATTGTAGTAAATATTAAGTGCCCCAAGATTTTATTTCATGCAGCTTCTATTTTCTCAATATTTATATTGACAACAATGTATTGAACAAATATAATTAATCGTGATAAGTGATCATGTCTATTTATTTTTGTCTCATAGTTTTGTTACCTCATTTCAATCTAAACTCACATCTACATATATAATTTATTAACTACTTAGTTTAATTTATATTATAGGCCCGTTGTCACACTAGTACATTATTAGTCTAACAAGAATTAAAAATAATACATTTTAAATTGTAATGATTATGGCTTTTTGTGTTATCAGGTAATTTAACTATAAAAAAATTTCATCACTCCACAAAATTAAATATTAATCAAGCCAAAAAAGGAAAAAAAAATAAAGAGTTTTAAAACCATCAAATAAACTAATACAATGAAAAAAAAATTGATTGGGTCAATCGAGTTGCCCATTAGGCCACCGACAAAATTGACATGAGCCACACGGGTCGGACCAAATATGCCCAGGTTTTTTTGGACCTATATTTCTATAGCCCAATTCATACTTATCTTCGGGTTGAGCTATAGAAATACAAGTCCAAAAAAAACTTGTTCATCTGCACAGGTCTTGGATAATGGGTATTTGGCTCAAGCGAATAGAAAACTTTTTATTTAACACCGTCGATTCGTCTGAAATTATGACTCTGATACCAGTTTGTTAGGACCCTGCACATGAACATCGATCTCAAATTGGTATGATATTGTCCACTTTGGGCCGAACCCACACGAATTTACTTTTGGGCTTTCTCCAAAAGGTCTCAATGAAAATACATGTTCAGTGTTATAAATCTTATTGTCCGTTTTGTGATTTTGATATAAAATATTATTTGACCCCAACCGTATATAAAATTTATATTTGATGAGAATGAGTTCACATAAACTTGGTTCACACAATTTTTTGTCATTTATATTTGTCACAAGCCAAAACAATGAATTAATGGAGCTAATGTAAGTAGACGATCACTATATCTTAGTATCCTATATAGACAAAGTTTTTTAAGCCTACGTGGCAAGCCCACATTTCTCTAATTTGAAAATCTTCTCCTCTCATTCACCCAATTCATTGACTTTAAAAACTATTTTCAACCATTCAAAGTTAATCTCTAATCTAATCTTGACCATTGATTTTTTTCACATACCCTCTATTTATACCATCTCTCTCACACAACCAAAAATCAATTCCAATAATCTCATCAAAGAAATCATCTAATTTCTCTCATACATATTTCAAAATTTCTCTTATACATATTTCGAAATTTCTCTCATACGTTCGATTCTTGGTAAATAGATTCATCCGTTTTCTTTTGATTTTTTTTATTTTGCTATGAAGTTCTATATTGATTCTCATTTCGTCTAAATCTTCATATTTCTTTATTTGCAGGATCTTCATCTCAAGATATTCAATCTTCATATTTCTTTTTTTGCAGGATCTTCATCTCAAGATATTCAATCTTCATATTTCTGTTTTTGCAGGATCTTCATCTTAAGGTATTTATGTTTTATTTTATGTTTTTTATCGTTTTATTATATGAATTTAATCTGCATATTTTGTTTAATCTCTTTTACTAATGATTCTTTCCTTAAAATCATTTTTTTTGTGATTTGACAAAGTACAAATCGATACATGTCAAATGTATTTACTCTATTTACTAATTATATTTTTTTTATTAATTATTATTTAATTTTATTATATTCGCATGAAAATTATTATTGTGTGAATTGTTTTGGATTTTTTTTTAGGATTAAACATCAATAATGAAGATGAAGTGGATGATCAATTTTTAATATGAAGATATAGTGGAAGCTCAATTTTAATGTGAAGATGGAGAATCGTTGATTGTATGTTAAAAATTATATTTTTCTAATATTGTCCATGTATATTATTTTCCAATGTTGTAATGTATTACTTACAATTCAATGTATTAATTACAATTCTATAAATAAAATTCTTTATTTAATTATAATTTAAATTAAATTTTAAAATACAAATTAAATTACATTATAAAATATTAAATTTCAAAATACTACATCACGTGATCTTTTATATATTAGATTAATAATTTTTTTTACAAAGATTCCCAACTAATTAGAAAAATAAACCGAAGGTCGTAGGAAAAAATTATGCCAACTAAAAAAAATTAGATTTATCATATTAATTTAGATATGATCAATATCTTTTTAAATAAATTAAATAAAATTGGAATAATTATCGGCATATTATACGGGAAACAAAAATATATAAATCTAAGTCATAGCCAAATCAGCTTCAACGTCACAAACAATAGTGGCCGGAATATTAGACGAAAAGAAAGGAATATGGCAATAATAACCAAATAAAGCTAATATATGAGCCACACGTCTAGTCCAGCTAAATTAAATTTCATGAAACCTCAACAGCAGAAGCAAAATCTTTCGAACAATCTTCCCCAAGTAAGATAAATCTGGAAGTGGGCGAAGCAAAGCATTTATGACGATCTGAGAATCCGCCTCAACCACAACCACAACCTGAGTCACCCCATTCGCCACGGCTAACTCCATCCCCTTTTGAATAGCCTCCGCTTCTGCTATCTCATTCCTATATTCCCCAGAGTGATGCTCCGCAAAACACCAACAAATCGTCCCCAAAGGATCACGTAAAACTCCACCTATATATGTACCATATCCCACCTTCACTGAAGCATCCGTGTTGAACTTGACAAAATTAGCAACAGGAGGCACCCACACAACATGAACCTGCTTCGGCCGTTCCTACCAGCTGATAGGAACTCTTCATGGCAGCTCACAGCACACGTCACAATCTCAGTAGGAGTATAAATTTTGTTGCTAAATACCATCCTATTCCTAATGTACCAGATCGACCACAGCAAGATAGCGAACAGCTCCCTCCTTCGTTCACACAAAGACGACAGAACGTCCAAGACCTAGTCCTCTAAACTTGGAAGCCCCGTACACCAGAAACCCAACAGAAAACCAAGGCAACTGTCTGACCAAACATCAACAATGGCCGCGCAATCCCGAATCGCGTGCTCCGAAGTTTCCATCTCCACCCCACACCGCTTGCAATATGGGTCCACATTAACAAATCGACCCACAAGATTAATCGCAGAAGGCAAAATACCGTGAACCAGTTTCCACAAAAAGAAATGGACTCTCGGTATGATATCAGTATTCCACACCCACCTCCACATTGACGGATCCATCTCACAGTGTATAGATGGGATTTTAGACCGCAACACATCATCATACCCGGACTTAACCGTATAAATCCCGTTCTTCTGGAATCGTCATGCTAACACATCCCCACGGCCAGCACCCACAACTGGAATAGTACGAATACGATCCCGTATCTTCGGCGAAAAAAGAAGTTCCAGCTTTTCCTCATCCCACCCTGTACCACTCTGATCAAACAAGTCTGCAACCCTTAAATTTGGACAATCACCACTATGCACCGAGCTCACCACCGAATCTCCTCCATCATACAACCATGGGTCCATCCACATGCCAAACTTGGTCCCATCTCTAATGACCCAAATCAAGCCCTCCTCCAACACTTTCCTCCCTTCAACACACTTTTCCACGTATAGCTCGAGTTATAACCCACAGTAGCTGACCGAAAACTCCCACGAGGATAATATCTAGCTTTTAAAACTGATTCCAGCAACAAGTCCTGTTCCTGAAACAATCGCCAACCCTGTTTCACTAGTTGAACATAATTAAAAGAAGATAAGTGCCATAACCCCAAACCCCCTTCCAACTTTGGCTTATACAGCCACTCCCGTCGCAACCAATGAACTTGCCTTTCCTCATTCTTCTGTCCCCACAAAAACTTAGCAAACACAGACTCTATATTCTCTATCACCCTCTGCGAAATCTTAAAGCATGTCATAAGATATGTAGGAATCGCCTACGCAACAGATTTTACTAACGTTGACTTCCCTGCATAAGAAAGCATACGAGCTTTTCAATCTTTCAGTTTCTTGTGTATTCTGTCCAACAACAAAGTGAACATATCACTCCTGGCATGCCCACGTGGGATTGGGATACCCAAGTAAACTGAATGTTGCTCAACACGCCTCACCCCCCCCCCCCCCCCCCCCCCCCCTAAACACCTGCAAGATGATCTCCCTTTTCCTCCGAAATTCCAGCACTAAATATGATGTCGGACTTATTCAAATTTATCACTTGACTAGACGTTTCTTCATAGGCTTTAAGTATACCTTTGACACGATTGAGCTCCGGTTCTGTTGCCCTTCCAAACACCGAAGTATCATCTGCAAAAAATAACTTAGTAACAACATGAGCACACTTACAAATCCTAACCCCATGCAAAACTCCCTTTTCCATCTCCCGCCTAATTAAAGATGATAACGCTTCAGCACAAAACATGAATAAGTAAGGAGATAAGGGATCCCCTTGCCTAATTCCTCGAGTTGGCCAAAATTGCTCCGACAGACTACCATTCACCATCACAGCAAAAGAAATTGTTGGGACATTGTCAGTTTTGATTAAGATCCCAAAGCCCCTGAAAAGATGAGTTGCCTTTGTTTGTCCTTGTCAGGCTAGTCTTGGTCAGGATTTGTACTTAGTCATTTTACAATTCACAGGTACTCAGTAAGAGGAGCACTTGCTGATGACAATCAAGACTCAGAGCCTGAAGACGAAGTTTACCATCCTGGACTTATGGCAGTCTTCTAAGCTGGCTGAGTAAGTATCAGTGATGAAGAGTATGACCCTAAGGTCATCACTAACTCAGTCCTGAAGGGAACAAGATGACACTGAGTTTATGGGAAAGACTTGGAGTAGAGCCAAGCAATGCAAAAGGAATGTCAGCGCCAGGACAAGACCGGTGAGCTCAAGACAAAATGAACTTAATAAGACAAGCCTGAAGCTCAGGAATAAGTTCTGACATTCTCACCAACCTGATGACGTGGACCAATCCGGGAAGGACACTCACGTACGGAACCTGACAAGAAGACTGACTTCAGACTGCATTTTCAACGGGCAAGCATTTAATGTGCATTTAATGCAACCACCTAATTCCATGCAAGAACGACTGCTGCATGAAGATATGTCCGTTTGAACCACTCTACATAGTTGACAAGAAAGGCTATCTCTCCAACGGATAGTTTTTCAAATCACCTATAAATACAGAAGACCTTGAACCCATTCAAGGTTACGGGAAATTTCCAAGCCAGAAATTACTCAAACTCTCAAAGCATTCAAAAGCATTCAGCCTTAGAAGAAGCACTCGAAACCATCTAAATTTCTCAAGTGTTTCTTAGTTACTGAGAGTCATTCTGTATTCCAAGAGCGAACTAGCATTATCTTAAGCTTAGAGAGATTATCCAATCCTTAGCATAGCTTTGCCTTGTAAGGATAATCTCAACCTAGTTGGAATCCAAACTGAAACCAAAACCCTAAGTTAGGTTTGTTGGGAGTAAGTCAGTTAGTGAGTTAATAAGTGGAGTTGTATAGATCAGTGAGGTTAGCTGGTCTTGGTGCACCTTGGCACGTTAAAAACAAGAATCCCTTGAGTGGATTTCTTGTTAAATCAGGCCGTGGACGTAGGAGCTTGAACCACGTTAAACTCCCTGTGTTCCTATTGCTTTGATATTGTGCATGCTTGCTATATTACTTGTTTATTCATTGCATTCGGTTTATCAAGATTGAATCAATCAGCCTGATCCTTAAAAAGAGCACTGCCCTACTAATCACTATTCAGTTTTGAGTAAAACAAGTTTTTCAGAAAGCAAACTAAACAAGACTTTAAACTATCAGGGCTCACGCATTTCCGCACTGAACTTGAACTGATAGTTAGCCAACTGACCTGCACCAAGTGTAGTCAGTAGGTGTGTTATCAGCTTGTAGTTCTTTACCACTCTGAGTAAAGGGGACTCAGTCAGGTTTTAAGTTTGAAAAATTGGTATACGTGTATTCCCCCCCCCCCCCATACACATATTCCTCAGTCTTGTACCGGGACCAACCGAAATTGTTCTAACACATCTCATAATTGTATCCACTAATGGATAGAGCTGTCAAAACGAACCCGGCCCGATGGCCGGCCCGAAAAGCCCGGTTTTAAGGATGGGCTGGGCCCTAAAAATATAGGCCCGAAAAGAACCGGGCTTTTTTTGGCCCGGCCTAGTAGGCCCGGCGGGCCTATGGGCTTGGGCCGGGCTTAGCCCGGTTTGGTTTTTTTTTATTTGAATAAAATTGAAAACCTAGAGATAAGAAAAAAAAAAGAGCAGTAGGCGAGATTAGTGATTTGGCCAAGGTTGGTAATAGTTGCCACAGGTCACATCCATCCCTATACTCACTATGGTCTTAATTTCCTCATCCCTATATATATGTATCATATTATTTATGACCATACCCCATTTTTTAAAATAAAATACATTATAATTTGTTGGTTGAATTTTCATCCAGGGAAATGAACGAATTCTTATGAACAACCACAAATTGGTGGTACACATAACACACTTGTACAATTAAGGCAAATATGAATTGAGGGATAAGATTTTATTTAAGAGTATCACTACTCAAACCCCAAAATCCTATAAACTCGCCCCACTTATTAAACAAATCTCAATAAAATTTAAAATTTAACATCCATTACTAAACATACCCCATTTTATTCCTATAATATCCTTATCTTATCAAAATAAAAAATAACACTTTCCTATTAAATTGTTGAATTTTTATTATTGAATTATTGTTGAAATAAAAAATAACACTTTCCATTCTATTAAGATTTGTTGAATTATTATTCTTAAATTTTATTTAGGAATTTGATTTTTATTTTAATTATTGAATTGTTGTTGACAAACTAAATAATATTTATAACTATATGAGTATAATTTTTATGCTAAATTATAAATTAATAAGGTAAATATATAAATCAAATATAATAATAATATTTAAAAAAAATAAAAAAGTTGGGCCGGTTTGGCCCGGTGGCCCGAGATGGGCCAGGACGGGCTTGGAAATTAGCGGCCCGGTCGGCATTTGAGAGCTCTACTAATGGACCCCACATACCAACCCTTAACAAAACCCCCTCCAAGAAATCTCACTTCACCAGATGATAAGCCTTACCCATATCCAACTTAAAAAGCAAAAGACCATCTAGACATAGCTTTGTTATGCTTCATATAATGAAAAATCTCAAAAGCAAGTAAAGCATTATCAGTGATCAAACTTCCAGGAACAAAAGCAGACTGACAAGGATCTATAATGTTAGAAAGAAAAGGCTTCAATCGATTGGCAATAGTTTTAGTAATCATCTTAAGAGAAACATTACATAAACTTATTGGTCTAAAATCTGAAGGACGTCTAGGCTTTTTAAATTTAGGAACAAGAGCAATATGAGTGTGATTAAAAATACTAGGATCAGCACCACAGTTTAACACATCAAGAACAGAACTCAATACCCCGTCACCCATAATATGCCAGTATTTATGAAAGAAAACAACATAAATATCATCAGGCCAAGGGGCCTTAGTAGGATGCATCTGGGATAGAGCAGTCGTAACCTCCTCCACAGTGAACGGCCTAGACAATGCAGTTAGCATATCCTCTGAGCCCCACTGCTCCATAGCCTCAAGTACTCCATCCATCACTAAGTTGGGATTCACTGTAAATAGATCTAAGAAGTAATTCACGAAAACCCGCCTCTTATCTCTCTCCTTCTTCCACACCACCCCACTTCTATCAATCACAGAATCTACTCGATTACACTTTCACCTGCCACTTGCAGTTTTGTGAAAAAATTGTGTATTTCTATCCCACTCCCTTATCCAACTCACTCTCAATCTCTGAAGCCAAAACAATTCCCCCATCCTCAATAAAGTTGATAACTTATTCTCCACCACCTTACACTTTACAACTACCACCTCTGTTTGAACAGCCCGCTGTAGCTCATCTAACTCTCTTTTACACTTCTGAACCTCCCTAGGCAGATAACCAAAAGCATGTACATCCCAAGCAAATAAAGCCGCCCCACATCTTTTAAAATCCATAAAGGACAGTGATCAGATAACACACGTGTAAGGTGTACAACCTGCGTTGTCCCAAACAAATCCAGCCACTCTAAATTTGCTACCCCTCTATCAAGCCGCTCCTGAATATTCCCCTGCCCACCTTGCTTATTGGACCAAGTAAACTTATGACCCCGAAAACCCAAATCCAACTACCGACACCTATCCAGACAGTCTCTAAACTCCCACATCCTACTGAACCTTCTTAAATTACCCCCCACATTTTCATGATTATACAGGATTTTGTTAAAATCCCCCATAACCAACCAAGGTAAGCTACTATTACCCATCAACGACTCCAACAACCTCCACGTCTTTCATTTCAGATTGTCCTCTGGATACCCATAAACCCCCGTCACCCGCCATCTAACCCCCTCTACCACTTCCGCATCAATAGATTAGAAGAAAAAAACTTAACATCTAAACACACATCACTTGACCACAATAAACCTAACCCACCACATCTCCCTCTTCCCGACGAAACACAATCTACCCCAAAATACTGATTAAAATGTAATTTCCTCGCAACACCCTCTAACTCTCTCACAAACAACTTCGTTTCACACAAAAACACAAATTTAGAAGCTTTAGAAAGAGCTTATTTCTTCAATGCTGGAACTTTCTGGGGGATTGAGTTCCACGATAAACAACTCATTGATCTCGACGGGGCTGCTCCTCCGCATCCTCCGTCGTTTCCTCCATAATTTCCACCAAACGCACACGCTTCACATCCCTATCCAGAACATCTTCCTCGCCCACAACATCATCATCCACACTCATTCCCCTCTTCGTATGTAAGCCACCCGCATTGCCCCCACATCTGACACATATTACCATAACCCCCGCTGTCGAGCTTTTTATTTCCATGACTTGTGAAATGGACCAGTAACAGCCTTCGCAACTGAACCAAAAGAATTTCCCCCCTGAGCAGCCACCTCTAACGGAGCTAAGCGAGGTATGGGTAATTGAAACAAAGATGTGGTAGTTGGAGCCGAGGACCCTAGCACAACAGAATCTGCTAAAGTCGTCGCTAAGACCTGAATTTGGGCCACTTGACTATACAAACTTTGGAAAATCTGATTAACAGGAATTGTGGTTCTAACATTCAACGGGACCGGTTGTGAATCGCCTAGACCCACAGAAGGCTGGAGGGGGACAAGGGCTGAGCAATAGATAGAGGTTGTTGCTTATCAATGGAAATATTAGTCGGTTGCATGCCAATAGCAGGTTCCGTTTCCAACATGGATACAGGAACACGGACGTCTTCGGACCGCCTTCCCACCTTATCTCCCCCAGCTGGCGACACAAAACCCCCCGCTTTGAGTGCCGAGCCAAACGACATCTCCGATGGAGAAATATTAAGATCACGATCCACCGTTCCACAGGTCTTGAGAAAATGTCCGATCACCCTGCAACCAAAACAATAAGAAGGAAGAGATACATATGACAACGGTAACCACAACTTTCGGCCCTCATATCGCACAAACACACCCTTTCGCAAAGGCAACCCTATATCAATTTCCAACCTAAACCAGAG
The DNA here is from genome assembly GCA_947034835.1 of Ballota nigra. Lineage (NCBI taxonomy): Eukaryota > Viridiplantae > Streptophyta > Magnoliopsida > Lamiales > Lamiaceae > Ballota > Ballota nigra. The sequence goes on from OX344724.1 coordinate 91,214,475, forward strand.
GAAAGTTTTTAGATGAGCCTAACTAGGTTTTTCATACGCTTTTAACGTCCCGACCTTCTCCGCAAGCATGTGAATAACTTGCACTGTTTGTAAGATCATAGGAACATCTATCGCACGCACCCATAATGTAACAGTGTTCAACATTACAGACGTAGGTTGCTCATCCCCAATCAGTGACTTAATGGCAAAGAGATTACCATCAAAATGCCATGGATGATTACGAACAACCCAATCCTGATCATCCACCCTATCAAAAGAGAAAATTCAGACACCCTTCCCCCAGTCATGACACGTAAGCTTTCATTCGGCTTAAAAGCTTTTTTCATCACATCCACCAAAACATAAGCATTATAGGGTTTTTCAGAGATTAGTTTGCCAACCAGACAAGCAGATTGACAACCACCTTGAGCCTCAAATCGTAAACCCCCCAGCTCAACACAGTCCTCCTCATCCTCCCCATCCACTTGGTCCCAGGAATTACCTCTTAAATCTACCCAACTCATAATAACTCAGTGTGGAAAGAGTAAGACTTGCCTGCCGAAACAAATAGAAACACAGAAATACACAAAACCATGTTAACAGGTGAAAACTGTATAAGAAATAGAAGACTACCCAACCAAGAGAACGAATCAACAGGAAGAAAAACTCTTGAAAGGAAGAAAAAGAAGGAAATCTGAAGAAAAACACAATGAAACCCTAGGAAAACCACCGAAAAATATCGTGGAAACCTAGTCAAAGCGGTCAAAATCCTAACTCTCACACACAGTAGACGTGTGTAACCTCAGCTCCGACTATTTCGGAGAACGTTGCATTAGAGGGAAATATTTTTGTGCCCTAATTGCATTTATATCAGGTATTTTATTCAACCATAATGATATGATTAGCTGAATGATTACTATCATCAGTCAATGCATTCATTATATTATATATTATGACACCGTAAAAATATCAATTACATTATTTATCATTAATTTTATAAAGAACCAATTATTATTCAAATCAAATCAATTACACACCAATTTACATGAAATTTGATAGACACGTTTACATTTGTCTATAGTTCTCAAAAAATAAATAAATAAAGATACTACCAAAAATATTAATTTTCTAATAAAAGATAAGTTATATGTAGATACATAAATATTGATAAAAAAATATCATGCCCGGTATAATATCAGTTGTTGATAGGCGAGCAGAAACATCATTAGGGCGAGTAGAATTAACCCAAAGTACTCACTCTTAAGACAAAGTTAAGCCAACAAAACCAGGCTGAGCTGGAAATGTCAGGCGAACAGGCTTTGTCCGTCCAGCAACTTTTATCAAGCGAGCAGCTTTAACCTAAAGACCATGTGGACCCAGATGACACCCCGACGAGCATATCTAACACATCGGTGAACAGATTTGGCTGTAATATCGAGACAACAAATAATCAAGAATAAAAACCAACAAAATCAAACTAAATACTCCTCAAGGACAAGTCCAACGGGATGAACAACTCCTGAATGCGAACAAGTCTAGTGTAGAAGGATAGAATTTAATTTAGATAAGGTCAAAATAGTCAAAGTCTAAGTGTCACACATGCACACTACGGAGGTCAAAGGTCATGTACACCTCCTGCTAGGCCAACTTGTAGAAATATTTAGATTTTTTCAGCTAATAAAATAAACATAAATTCATATACACGTCCAAACTTCGATTAAACACTCAAAGCACCTCGATTATCTTATATACGAATTAAATACGTATTCTATACATGTGTTTATTCTATCCAAATCCAAATTTTAGTATTCACTAATTACGTTAGTGATCAATCACACGTAATTGTTTGGTGATCTAATTAACAAATAAAACAGCCACTAATCCTTATGATTAGATACGATCATCAATAAATTGGCGCTAGAAGGAGGGTGTCGAACCTCCGATTTAAGGATTCAAGTGTGATTAAGCAAGAACTTCAAACTTAAAACTTGAAAATTTGAAGAAAGGTGTTCTTGGTGTTCATCATTTAAGAATCTTTGAAGACTAACACCCACACATCAATTAAAGATGCCTCATGTTAGGATAAATATTGTATAGTTTTGATGAGTTAAAACAAACCAGAGGATGTAATAGGACCATCTGGACCTGTTAGCCAGATGATGATCTAGATTAGGACTTAGTCTAGGGGGAACTGCCAGACCAGAAGACTTCACCAGAAGAGTCACCAGAAGACCCCACCAGAGGACTCCACCAGAAGACTTCACCAGATGAGATCTGACCAGAGGCAGAGGACCTTCCCCAGACCAGACGAGTCCAGACCAGACGAGTCTGGTGGACCAAAAGATACTCAGTTTGATCCCCTATTTCTACTGAGTATTCTGGTTGTTAACCAGATCTGGACCAGAAGACACCGAGGTTGCCTGGTGTCTAGTCTTGCCTTCTCTGGAGATAATCAGAGTTAGGCAGAGGAAGCATTTAACCGTTGGTGATTCAAATCAAGTCAATAAGATCGGATTGGAAAGTATTTGAAGTTAATCAATCCAAGGATCTCACCAACCCAATCAATCAATTAGGGAATTGATTGATTGGAAGCTTCCTTAAATAGAGGATCTGATTGGATTAGCTCTCCAACGGCTAACCCTAATCTCCTCTATAAATACAAGAGCGCAGTATCAAGAAAAAGCTCTAGAGAGATCTTACGCGCACAAGTCACATTCCAAGCTTTTGATAATCACTCTTAGCACTCTTATTGTTCACATTACATATCTACTCTTAAGGAGTTGTTGGACTTTAACTTGTTCATCTTTAAGATAAGGTTGAAGGTTGATTACTTTAGATTGTGGTTAGATCTAAAGGAGTTGTAAGAAGGAACTGGTACTTCAAAAATTCCAGTACGTGAGTAAGTTGGTTGGTTGATAGTGAGACCCCTTGGATAAAAGGGAGAGTGGATATAGGATATTCAGATCCGAACCACTATATATCCGGTGTTATTTATTGCTTTCATTTATTTATTCTCTTATTTGTTTTGTGCTCTTATAATAAGAAGTTTGTTAAGACATAACTTTAAAGCTTCCGCAATCAATCTATCTAGTGGGACCAACACCTCAGTCTCATAAGACTCAACACTCCCAGCATGTGACAAGGGATTCACGTTCGAGGATGTCCCAGGCTGGTAGGCGAGCAGAAATAGTCCGGTAGGAGCAAGAAAACCATCCAACAGTTACACATCAACCAATGCCACCTGAGCTGGATGCTTTTGTTCGCAATCCTGACGAACTAGCTCGAACAATCCCGATGCTTCAGGCATTACAAAAGCAACAAGCACAGCCTGGCCCATCTCATATCCGAGCAAGACATAGCCCAACAAGAGCTTGTGAGCATGAGAAGGCCAGAGATGACCATCAAAATGAGGCAGACAGTGCCCAAGTTCGTAAGAAGAAGGGCAAGGAGAAACAGCTCGCCGAAGCTACCAGCCATGGAGAATCAACCCCAAACCAAGCTTTGGGGGTTAGTCAGGGCACACACCAAAGTGCACTGAACAGATTAGGTCGCCTTGGTCGGGGAGCAACGGAGATCTATCCAAGAGCCGAAGTAGCTCGCCCGACCCACATACCAGCTCGCCAGTCAGTCCACGAAAGACTGACTAGGTTAGCTTTTGGTCGCCTAGGCCCAGATGGGGCACCCAATCCTAGGAAGGTTCCTATACCAAGCGAGGGACTACGGCGAACAGATGGTCATGCACCTCTGTTCGCCGAACAACCTCCAAGTCAAGGGGGATCCCTGGAGGAACTGGTCTCCATGAGGAAAGCAATTGAAAACATGCAGGGTCAGTTGGACCTGCAGAGAGGCTATGGGAATACTTCCTTTCCACCCTCTCCGTTATCTTCAGTAATCTTAAAAGCTCCAATTCAAAAGAAGATCTAATTCCCTGCAAGTATACAATACGAAGGCACGGCAGACCCTCGGGTGCATTTGATGAAATACTCTGATTATATAATATCGATGGGGGCAAGTGATACAACCCAGTGCTGAAACTTTCCATTGACTATGGGGGACCGTGTCCATAAATAGTTTTCGACTCTGCCACCAACTTCAATTCATTCGTTTTCCCAGCTAGGCAAATAATTCTTGTCCCATTTCTCTATGGCCGGGTCTTATCTATCCCAGAGACATCGGTTATCTGACTTAAAACAAGCTGACGATGAGTCAGACCGTTCGTATTTGGAAAGATTTGGCAAGGTCTTGCTAGAAGGAGAATCAGTCAGCGAAGACACTAAAATTGTAGCCATCCTAGCTGGACTAAAGAAGGGCACTGAACTTTGGAAGGATGTACATCTCAGATGTCTGAAAACTTACACTGAATTTCGTGATCGGGCAGGAGTCTTTGTCTCCATGCACGAAGCCTTGCAAAAAGACACGGGGGATAAGGGTGAATAGAAGGAAAGTAGGAAGAAGACTAGTGGTGGAGGTTATAGAGCCTCGAAGAACATGAAAGCATTCAATAAGGGGACTGAACTGGAAGACAAGCTGAATCATGTACTCACCATATCAATTGATGCGGTGTACAACAATGTCTGGGATAGGGAATTACTTACTCCTCCAAGAAAGACACGTCAAGACGCTAGCAAGTTAAACCAAAACAAGTATTGTGCCTACCATCAGAGTGTGGGGCATTTTACAAGTGAATGGCGTGACTTGCTAAAGCAATTGTGGCGATTCTATGAGGGTAAGCTATCTGAGTTTGTGAAAAGACAACCCGGTAAGAGAGGCAGAGATGACGAGTCTGAGGATGACGATATTGAACAAGCTCCCCGAAGGAATCGTGCTGGGCGACTGATTAGGTGTGAAATTATCATGATTCGTCACTTGAAATGCCATTGTTTTGATTGATTTATATGAGTATTTAGAGTCATTTGAGTATTATTTTCATAAACTAATGAATTTGTCTCTTTGATGCTCATAGATGGATAGAGGGCGAAAAGAGGAGTTCGTAGGACTTTGAATCGACTCAAACGGATGTCCGGATGAGAAGATATCGAAGAAATACGAAAAGTATTAGTTCGAGGGAGCAGAAGTATCATTGGAGTGCATAAGCAAGGAGCACTCGTGCACATAGTGCACGAGCAGTCGAGTATTGAGCTCGAGAAGGTGCAACTCATGCACCTAGTGCACGAGCACTCGTGTAGTGCGCACGAGCAGACGCGGTCGTGCACTAGTGCACGAGCAAAGGAGGTCGAGCACTTTTAGCTCTATGGAAGAATTGGAGCGCACGACGGGGGTGAGCTCGTGCACTAGTGCACGAGCAGTGCACGAGCGTATGTGATTTTTGGCCCATTAACTCCCGATTCGACCCGTTGCCTATTTATACCCCTTAGGAGCACGTTTTTATGGAGGACTTGACACCACTTGATACCGTATTACTTTTAGAGTTAGTTTTTGGAGAGGAAGAGACGAGCAAGCTTGAGATTTACGTTTTTTAGGTTTTCTTTACGAATTTATAGTTCGGTTTTGCTTTTTAGTTTCGTTTCTTTAGACCTTTGTTCTTGAATACATTGAGACTTCGTTTTATCAATTTAATTTGAGTTCTTAGCATTTATTTCTTTAAACCCTAGTTAATGTTTGGTAATTTTTTCGTTATAATCATTATGTTCATGTTAGTTACTTATTCAATTGTTCTTGTTTTCATAAAAACCATGTCTAGCTAAAACCCTTGCATGCTTGGGGAAAATACTTGAGAAGGTTTTTGGGTTGATAAAGCGTGATCGTGATTGTCCCATTTATTCAAAGGCCAATTCTACAAGAGGTACATAAGTCACATAAATTCTTGTTTATTCCACCATAGATTTTATGTGAATTAATTCAACATGCATGATGTTAAATTTGTTGTTGGAATTATTATTTGAATTAATTAGGATTAATTCATGCTAGTAATAATTAAATTTAAATTCGTATTTAAATTTCATCCCGAGTAGATTCCGGGCACCCCTATTTTTTCCAACAAGAAAAGATGATTGGCTTTATATGGAAGAACATTGTCTGTCGGTTCGAAGTTCCTCAAACACTTGTAACAGACAATGGTCCTCAGTTTGATGGAAAATAGCTTCGAGACTTCTGCACAAAGTGGGGGATCAGAAAACACTATTCAACCCCTTATCATCCACAATCAAATGGTTAGGTGGAAGCCGTTAATAAGATAATCAAGCATATTCTTAAAATACGGCTAACAGAAAGCAAAGACAAATGGTCTACAGAATTGCCAGATGTACTGTGGGCATACAGAGTTTCTCCCAGGTCAAGCACCGGAGAAACACCTTTTGCATTAGCATTTGGAACTGAGGCCGTCATTCCAGTTGAATTGAAGACCAAAACATTGAGAACGGCCAACTTTGAAGAAGTGGCTAACTGCTCTGCCCTATCAGGTGAGCTAGATTTGCTCGAAGAAAAATAAATCACGGTTAAACTAAAAAATGCAACATACAAGTAGAGAGCAGAACGTTACTACAACTCTCAAGTCAAAATAAGAAAGTTTGAGGTCGGCGACCTCGTTCTGATGAAAAAGCTCGCCCCACCTCCAGGCATATTTGGCCCGACTTGGGAGGGCCCATACAGGGTAACGGAAAGGTTACCCAATGGTGCGTACGACATAGAAGACTTAGATGGCAACTCGGCCCAATATTCTTGGAATGCAACTAATTTGAAGAAGTATTTTCAATAGGCGAGCTACTTTGCCTATAAGAAGTGAAAGTGACATTACTTAGCTGGGCGAGCTATTAAGTTCCTTGGGCGAGCTAAAATGGCATGTGCACAAGTAAGATCCAAAAACTTGCCTAATTTTTTAAAAAATTCCACCAAGTATTGGTGGTCGAGCAGAATTGATTTGGTCAAGTTGTTTGCGATCAGGTGTTGATTTCCTCTTGTATAGTTTAGTTCCTTTAAAAGTCCAAGGTTGGCTAGATAAGATGTATAGTAGTCGAGCTACCTTGACCTTCGGTGTAAATTATGTGTTTTGATAAGTTGATTGTTTGACAAAATGTATAGAGGTCGAACAACTTCAGCTTAGTTTATTATGGTTTATAGATTAGGTCGTCATTTGTACTTGTAATTTTTGAAAGCAAGATCAATCTTAAGTTATTCGTTCAAAGGAGATTCAAGCTCGAGGCACAAATTGATTATACAATCAAGCCCATCAAAGGATGTTCGTTTTTAAATGAACATAGCCTAAGGCCAAAACCCTCAAATTTCTAAGGCAAGAGTTCTTAAGGAACAAAGCCCAACTACATTAAGATTGTTAAGCATGAGTATAAATGCAAAGAACAATTAATGTAAAGAAAACGAATCGAGCAAAAGTTGTTTTATTAATAACAAGGCATGATCACCCAAAAAAGTTACAAAATAAACTCCTTAAAGGAGCGAACAACTACAGCAAAAGAAAAAATACAAGGAAAGACCTAGCTAATCCTATCTACTAGGAGGCCTGCCCGACAGGAGAAAGAAGATCATCATCCTTAGGATCTTCTAAGGGTGCCCCTGAAATTGATGGATCAACAGGGACATCCTCAGTGAGCTTGGCGATCAGTCCTTCAGCATCAGCTCGCTCTTGACGAGCCTTTTCATTCTGGTCGATCGGCTCAGTTTGCTTGACCTCGGCAGCCTCTTCCTCCCCGTCCTCGGGAGGACTTGTAATTATGACCCCAGGGTCAATAAAATCGAGCTTGACCCCATAATCGGGCAGATCACCAATTTGGAGAGTTGTGCTTGGGGCCGGAGGATTGGACTCGATGAAATTTGTGAGCTCCTTGCCAATCTCCTCAATGACGGGTTGGGCTTTGAACTCATTCGCATTTCGAATGCATTTGGCGTAGGCCGTCACAAAGCCAATAATTGAGCCCACCTCCATCTTTGGAATCAACTCCTCTTGAATAATGGAGTTGGTGAGCTGATTCTCAAGGTCGGCAGTCTTGGTTGTCGCCTCGGTGGCAAACTTCTCCGTAACTTCTTTTTGCTTTTGAGCACGAGCAAGCTCGGCACGAAGTTGTTCGTTCTCGACCATTTTGAGCTTCAGCTCCTCAGAGACCTTGACGTGCAGATCGAGGGCACGTTGCTCGCTTGCTTGGTGGGCCTTAACCTTATTCTCAAGGTCGGCCACCATCTTTTTAGCTTCAGACTTTGCCTCGTCCCTTTCTTTTGCAATGCGGCTAACCGTGGCCGCATGCTATCGAGCATCTCTTTCAAGGTCTTCCACTTGGTCGACCAGCCTTTGAACGTCGGTCAAGGTGTTGCCCGTCTCAATAATGAACATGCAACCATTATCATGAGGTGCTTGTGCTTTGACTGTTTCGTTCAATTCCTTGCTCCAGCTTCGAGCAACAGACTCAGAGGCACGGCGGACAAAGGAGTCTGGGATCTCCCTGAAGTTGGCCGACACTTTTGAATAGGTAAACCGGTGCACCAAGTTTGATCGCCCCGGGTATTGCTCAGTCTCATAAGTTTGTGGAAAAAGGGGCAAACATAAGAGTTAAAAAAAGAAAAAAATGAAATGAGATGAAGTACCCAGGGCGAAGAGAAACTTACGTATCAAAGCGACCTTTATCCCATCCAAGATAGGTCGGGTCAGAGGCTTGCCCAACATGTCCTTCGGGAACAACATCGACCACATGCTGCTCCGAATGCACCTCCAGTAAGGGAGTTCGCTCCCCTCCGAGCTCGGCTTGGCAAGCTAGAGCGACCACACTGTCTTGGGCAACTTTTGCCTTTTTGGCCGCCTTCTCAGTGTCGGAGACGGGAGTGTCGTCTCCTTGAAGAAGCCTCTTCGATTTTGGGGTTGCAGTTTTCGGCAGACTGTTGATGTGAACAGGTTTTTTCGCCGAGCTTGATCCTCCAACCTGCCTTGGGTCGTCCTTGCCCCCTTCTGCAGCCAAGGCGATCATTTTTTACAGGGGGTCTCCTTTCTTCCGTTTGCATTTGGTCGACATCTCCCAAACACGTTGATCAAGGAGATGGTAGGAAGGATGGAGGCGACAGTGACGAGCTGATCTGAAAAGAAATTAAACAACACCAAGTTAGAAAAGTTATACAACATAAAAGAGTGAACAGTTTGGTTCGCCAAGATCAAGAGTTTACCCTCGGGAACTTGGGCTTGGGCCTCAAGGTGATGAGGATAAGTGGTGAAGCGAGCTACCCTTCTGGTCGATTCGAGACTCAGGTGGCTAACGCTACGGTCTTTTGGGCGACGAAGGGCGATCAGGTTGACGGTGAACAGGAATTGGTCATCCACACTATCTTTGGCACTTCGCCACTTGAGACTCTTGGGACCTGAAACAAAAGAAAAGAAGATTAAAATTAGTCCTACCACTCTAAATGTTGAAAAGTGATAAGACTCACGAATTAAGTCCCTAAACTCCACCGGGGAGTTAATACGCTCAGGGCCGCCATAAGGGCGAGCAGAAGCACGCCAGTCCCCACCAATCCAGAACCAGTCGTGCTTCTAATCTTGCACCTTTCCCGGAATACCCTCCACCAGTCTCAAGTTTAGTCACGCCTTTAGGTAGTACCAGCCCACCTCTTCCCCGGTACATGCAGTTGGTATCATCAGATAGTTGACCTCCTCGGCGGACAACTTGTTGGGATATCCCTCAAGGGTGCACAGAACTATTATGGACATAAGGTTCATCCACCCAACTGGGGTTAGTTGGGGATGGCTAGATTTGTTCGCTCCAGGAACTTACCGATCAATAGATGTAACGGCAAGGTAACCCCGGCACTAAGTGTGGCCAAGTTGATCGTCGTAAGCCCACGTGGTGGGCGATCAGCTCTGTCATCGGTGAGAGGGGCGTACATGTGCACATCGTAAGGAATTTTTTAATCTCTCCTAATTGCGGGCAACTCCTCATCGATAATCGCGGACACAATGCAGCTCGCTGCGTACTAGGTAGTCATGAGTTTTCGTCTCCCGCGGGTAGGAACTGTGAAATGGCTGGAGTACTCGGTAGCCTTGATGTTCTAGCGGATCTGGCATGGAGAAGTGGATATCTTTCAGATATCCCCAAGTCAGTTCGTCTGGGTTGGCAGGTTGTTGCACCTCAATGTCCTCCTCGTCCTCGTGGAGGTCAGAACTGGTCTCCTCTTCAACCTGGAGTGCAGGATTTGCTCGCTCCTCTCTTTACCCAGACGGGGGAGCTCCTGAATTCACTGAGCGAATAACTGAGGCTGCGTCGGGGTCCGATTCCAAGTTAACTACAGGGACTGAGGGTTCTCTGATGGGCTATTTTCCAAGGTTGCGAGGAGGATATGATGCAGTTTCGGAGTGAGAGGACATTTAGAATAGGTAATCTTAAATAAAAATGGGAATGGTGAAGCTTCGGGAGGCGTTAATGGTGGATTCCAGTGACAAGCAAATGACAACGACGGTTCAAAATCCCAGACGGCAGAGTTAGGGTTTTTGGACGTTTTTCAACCCGTGATAACGATAAATAGAGAAGAAGAAGAAGAAGAATACATTGAAAATATTACCTTAAATGCTTGGATTTGAAGAGAATCATTGCCGGAAATGAAGAACACTATTGCCGAAAATTTGAAAGGAGAAAGGAACAATTTCGCGCTGAGATTGTACAATGAAAACTGAAAATTTGAGGAAAATTTTCCTTTTATAGTAAAAGGAAAAATGGGGTCCCAGGCGAACAAAATCGAAAGTGCAGGGGCTAGATTGCAATTACCAGGCGCGTGCAATCTCTCTCCGACAAAATTGGGGGCGTGTTGCCTCGATTTCGTGTGCGCATGGGTGACGGCAATCATTCCGCCCACGTCACATTTCGAGCCGCACCTAGGCATTGGGATCCCAACAGTTATCCGTCTAAGTCTGCTCGACCATGAATGTCCGCTCGTCTGAAGTAGTACGCACCAAGTAAAATCAGCTCGCCTCCATATCACCAGATAATTGCCAACCCATAAGTTGTTCGCCTTGCCCTATCACAACATAATAATTGGCAAGGGGGCAATTGTTGATAGGCGAGCAGAAACGTCATTAGGGCGAGCAGAATTAACCCAAAGTACTCACTCTTAAGACAAAGTTAAGCCTAGAAAACCAGGCTGAGCTGGAAACGTCAGGCGAATAGGCTTTGTCCTCCTAGCAACTTTTATCAGGCGAGCAACTTTAACCTAAAGACCATGTGGACCCAGATGACACCCTGGCGAACATATTTGGCTGCAATATCAAGACAACAAATTATCACGAATAAAGACCAACAAAATCAAACTAAAGACTCCTCAAGGACAAGTCCAACGGGACGAACAACTCCTGAATGCGAACAAGTCCAGTGTAGAAGGATAGAATTTAATTTAGATAAGGTCGAAATAGTCAAAGCTCAAGTGTCACACATGCACACTAGGGAGGTCAAAGGTCATGTACACCTCCTACTAGGCCAACTTGTATAAATACTTAGATTTTTTCAGCTAATAAAATAAGCACAAATTCATATACAAGTCCAAACTTCGATTATACACTCAAAACACCTCGATTATCTTATATACGAATTAAATACGTATTCTATACACGTGTTTATTCTATCCAAATCCGAATTTTCGTATTCACTAATTACGTTAGTGATCAATCACACGTAATTGTTTGGTGACCTAATTAACGAATAAAACAGCCACTAATCCTCACGATTAAATACGATCATCAACATCAGCGATTACCTGTAAATATCATTCTATACTTACATGTAAATAAAAAAATTAATTACATGTTAACAGTCGTAAATTTTAGCTACGACTGTTTTGACTACGACATCGTGTCCGTCGTAAAATCATCGTAAAACAGAACAATTTTTGTAGTGACTATTTTAAATTGTGTGATGAAACCAATTTAAAGGGACTTGCTATTATACTATTGTATTATATCTTAATTCCCCGTGCGATGCACGGTTTTAAAATTATATAAAATGAGTAACACCTGTAGTGGTAAAGAGTAATATAAAAATTGTGAATTTGAATTTACTCTTTTGTTTGTGGCATTACCCCTTTTTACTATAACCGTCATATCTCATTGTATAATTTTGTTTAAAAAATTTACATTTTCAATAAAAAGTTTATAATTTATATATCCATTGCATGGTCTATGAATATAAAATAAATATGGTGTAAAATATATTCGTTTTTTTGTGTTACATAAAGTAGAAAAAAATATTTTACCTATAATTTTAATATTATTTGCTTATACTACTCGTTTTTATTATTTTATTTTTTTATATTCCACGGTTTGTTTCCATGTTGATGCAATGCAAAATTTGTGATTTTTTTTGCTTTCGCAATAAAGTATGGAAAATAGGATACTTTCAAAATGTTGGAAGTTTAAATTGTTAAATAATGCAACTTTAAAAGTTTTTTTTATTTTTTTATCTTGAAATATTTCCTTATAAACCATATTGTCGTCATTCATGTCACATATCATAATTTTCAAACCTCTCACATGGTTACTCTAGACATGACAATATATAGTTGTCCATGACTGAATACTGGCCTCCTTAGGGAAGTCCAAGGTTCAAAGTGATTGTATTGTCATAACATAAGACACCATTCATGAAAAGATATTTCTCTAAAATTGGAAAGATAGTCTAGGTATCGGATGGAGTCAGCATCATTCCGTAACCAACATCCTTTGTCTTATATTTGTCTTGATTAGGATTTTTGCGTAAAAACATGGGTATCGAACTTCATCAATATCAATCTAGTGTCAAGAGACGGACCCACATACCACCGCAATTCTTTTTTTTTTATTATATTATCATTTTTAAGATATATATATATATATATATATATATATATATAGTGTTGATAATGCATCAAACATGGAAATATTTGAGTCTATGAATATTCATAGGTTTCAATTATATTCCCTCCACCCTATAATTATTTACACAATTTCTTCATTTGTACATCTCATAATTATTATTTGCAAACAAAAACAAAATTATTTATAAAGCCAACTCTCACAATATTTATATATTTACACCAAATATTATTATTTTAAGGATCCACATATACATTCATTTTTTATATTCCATGGTTTTTTTACCATGCACGATAGTGAATTTTTTTGTTTTTGCAATCAAGTATGGAAAATAGGATACTTTCGGAAAAGTTTACATTGTTAAATAATGCAAGTTTAAAAGGGATTTTTTTTTTTAATCTTGAAGTATTTTCTTATAAACCATATTGTCGTAATTCATGTCACATATAGTAATTTTCAAACCTTCTCACATGGTTACTCTAGGCATGCCAACATATAGTTGTCCATGACTGAATATTGGCCTCATTAGGGAAGTCCAAGGTTCAAATTGATTGTATTGTCATAACATAAGATACCATAAGTGAAAAATTATTTCTCTAAAATTGAAAAGATAGTCTAAGTATCTGATGGAGTCAACATCATTACCGAAACTAACATCATTTGTCTTGATTAGTATTTCTACATAAAAAACATGGGTATCAAACTTCGCCACTACCAATCTAGTGTCAAGAGATCGACTCACGTACCCCCGCAATTCTTTTTTATTATAATCATAAATTTAATTAAAACAATAATCAATTAAAAGTCACAAATTTAAATTAAGAAAAAATAATTAATTAATTAAGAGGATAAACATAATTCTAACTGAATTAAAATTTTGAAACATTTAATTTAAAACTAATAACATAATAAACCCGCATAATACACGGGTATCCAGAGCTAGTAATCATATATACCATTGTGGGGAATAATTGCTTTAAGATGTAGTTGTAATTACTGTTTACTATGTAAATATAATTATACTCCATCCGTTCCGGTATAAGTTTCTTGTTTTTTTTGTTGATTTGTTTAAAAAAATATATTATTTATTAATATATAATGAGTCATATATTGAATTCTGTGTAAAGTAATGGAGAATCTTTAAGAAAATATTTATTTATTAATATATGAAGTTATGTTTTTACTTTTTATGGATTAAGAAACCTATAGTGGCACATCAAAAAACAAAAAATAATAAATTTATAGTGGGACGGGAGAGTATTAATTTTGAGTTTTAAATTTTGAGTGAAGGATTTTGTGTAGTGAAAAAATTGTTTGGTATAGAAATTTATTATGTAGTTAAAAAATTGTAACTGTTTATTTAATGCTAATAATACAATATTTTTAGTAATTAATTTTTATCATACAATTTTAGAAATAATCAGTTTTTTATCTTAAGAAAAACTTTCTATAAATTAAAGATTTTGTTATTATATATAGATAGATACCTTATGATTGGTATATCTCGAATTAAGGTAATGCTCATAAATATAATATTTTAATTACATAAATAGATAAAATTGAATCAGTATAATTACTCTAGTCTTCCATTACTAAAGTTTCATCTAATTAGAAAATATATGACTTAAGTCATTTTATAAAAAATGAGTCAACTTTTTTTAATATAATTAGTTTATATTTAATTATTCATAAAAATAGAATGTATTTAGATAAAATATAAGTTAAAGTTAATTAAAACTCATGTTTTATAAAAAGTCAAATTTACCTAATATTTCATTTGTTCGAAAATACATGACTTAAATTATACTATAAAAATGAGTCAATTTTTCCTAATATAATTAGTCTATATTTATATATTCATAAAAATAGGATGTATTTAGACAAAATATAAATTAAGATTAATTAAAACACATGTTTTATAAAGAGTCAAATTTACCTAATATATAAGTAATCTATATTCAATGATACAAAAATAATAGCATAAAATCAAATTTAAAATTGATATAAATAAGTAAAGTATATAATTAATATAAGTTTATTCACTGATTGGTGTATGAATTTACAATTTTAAATTATATATTTTAGAAAGAGTCAATTTTTCTTGAAAAAAACTAACAGTAACCATATTAAAATATTTAATAAATATTCAAAAATTAAAAAAAAAATCAGATTTGTTAATTAGTTGAAAATATCAAAGGTATAATTTAATTGTATTTATCACATTGAGTTTAAATTATTATTTTGTTGTTATTAAGTTCATCATATAAAGAAATAAAGAGTAGAAAGTATTCAACTATTAAAAATATTAAGAATTTGAATTATTTTCGAAACTATTCATCATATTAAAAATTATTTTCCAAAGTTTGGTGTTTATGTTTTTATCTATAAAGAATGATTAAGAAAGTATTTATCATATTAAAAATATTCAAGAATTTAAATTATTATCGAAATTAAAAAAAAAACAGAGTTGTTAATCAATTGAAAAAATCAAAGGTATATTCTGATTGTATCTATAACATTTAAATTAAATTATAATTAACATAGAAATTATTATTTATATAATTTTAATAATATACATTGAATTTTAAATAATATATTAACATAGAATTGTAAATAAACATAGAAATTATTATTTATAGAATTGTAATTAATACATTGAATTGTAAGTAATACATTACAATATTGGGGAAAAAAATATTGACAATATTAGAAATCTTCACATTAAAATTGATCATCCACTTCATCTTCACACGAATCAAAATCCTCATTATTGATCTTCAATCCTAAAAAAAAATCAGAACCATTCACACAATGATAATGATTTTCATATGAAAAAAATAAAATAAAGAAATAATTAATAAAAAAATAAAGAAACAACATAATTAGAGTTGACAATAAAAAAGGATTTGTTAAAAAATACAGTAAATACATTGACATGTATAGATTTGTATCCTGCCAAATCATAAAAAAATAAATAAAAAAAATTGAGGAAAGAATCATTAGTAAAAGAGATTAAACAAAATATGCAGATTAAATTAATGCAATAAAACAATTAAAAATATAAAATAAAACATAAATACTTTGACAATTATAGATTCATATCCTGTAAAAAATAAATATGAAGATTCACATGAAAGATGAATTGATGAAATTTACAACACCTTGAGATGTATAGATTTGTATTCTACAAAAGAAAAATATAAACAATATATTGAGATAGATTCACCCAAAAATAAGAAGATTTAGACGAAAGAAGAATCAATAAAGGAAAAGAATTCTCGCATTGTGAGTCTGATTCTTACTATATATTTTATGTTTTGTATTATTTTAGTTGAACAAATTATACAATATAATAATTATAGTTAATTTTTTTAATCAATTCAATTATTTTATCTGTACAGGAGGCGATCGAATGATAAAAATAAATGCTGAATGATAGTATTGTTGGTGAACTTAAGAGGATGGTGGATACTTTCAATCCATTTACAATGCAGTTTCGCAGCGCAAGGAAAAGTATTATGCCTGGAGCTGAGCCAAATTTGAGATTGAATTTGCTATAAAGAGTGAGTTCAAATGGAAGAATTTATAACCTTCCTACAGCTTCTGAAGTTGCAGCTCTTATTCCATGGGATATTGATGCAGCTATGAAAAAAAGAGATGCGATATTTAAGACGCGTAGTGGTGAATTGTAAAGAATAAGTGAATTGCATCCATCTTATGTTCCATTGCAATATCCTTTATTATTCCCGTATGAGGAGCGTGGTTATAGGATTGATGTGGTTCATGATGATGCTGGTTTTACAACAAGGAAAAAAATCAGACTCACAATGCGATATTTTTTTTCCTTTAGAATACACGAGCGTAATAATGAATCCAATACTCTATTACTATCTAGGAGACTTTTCCAGCAATTTTTGGTGGATTCGTATACTATGATTGAATCGGAAAGGTTGTCATTTATAAAATTCAATCAAGTTAAACTGAGGTCTGGCGGAGTGGATGATATGAAAATTGCAGTTGATAGAGGTGATGTGGATCCATCTTCTATGGGTAAAAGAATAATACATGCATCCTTCACAGGCAGTCCTAGGTATATGATTCAAAATGTTAAAGATGCTATGACAATTTTCAAGTATTTTTCTTACCCATATTTATTAATCACAATTACTTGCAATCCGAAATGGCCCGAGATTACAAGATTCTTAAATGAGAAAGGTCTTGAATCTGTTGATAGGCCAGATATTCTCGGCAGAATGTTTAAGATGAAACTTGAACGTATTGTGAAGGATTTTAAGGAACTTCAAATGTTTGGAAAAATTTATGCATGTAAGTTTATCTTTTTATCTTTTTTAATTTTTTAGTTCCATAATATTTGTCTTTTATGAATAAAATAATATTACATTTCTATTGAATTATTTTAGTATATAACTTGATTCATATATTTTCAATCTGCAGTGTTATGCGCAGTGGAATTTTAGAAAAGAGGATTGCCGAATGCTCATATTCTTTTGTTTCTGAACCGTGAAAACAAAATTCCAATTTCTGAGGATGTTGACCGTATCATATCTGCAGAAATACTAGATAAAGACGATGATGCATTTTTGTATGATTTGGTAAGTGACTACATGATTCACAGACCTTATGGATTGACAAAGAGGAATTCTCCTTGTATGGTCAACAACATTTGCTCAAAGAACTTCCCAGAGAGTTATAATGAGTTTACATCTGTTGATGATGAAGGTTTTCCACTGTACAGAAGAAGAAATACAGGGTTCACTGTTAATAAATGAATTGTTCTTTTGGATAACCATTTTGTGGTTCCTTACAGTCCAATATTGTTGCGAAGGTATCAAGGTCATATAAATGTTAAGTGGTGGAGCTGTCAAAACGAGCCCGGCCCGATGGGCCGGCCCGAAAAGCCCGGTTTTAAGGACGGGCTGGGCCCTAAAAATATAGGCCCGAAAAGAACCGGGCTTTTTTGGCCCGGCCCAGTAGGCCCGGCGGGCCTATGGGCTTGGGCCGGGCTTAGCCCGGTTTTCTGGGCCGGCCCGGTTTGGTTTTTTTTTTTATTTGAAAAAAATTGAAAACCTAGAGATAAGAAAAATAAAGGAGCAGTAGACGAGATTAGTGATTTGACCAAGGTTGGTAATAGTTGCCACAGGTCACATCTATCCCTATACTCACTATGGTCTTAATTTCCTCATCCCTATATATATATGTATCATATTATTTATGATCATACCCCATTTTTAAAAATAAAATACATTATTATTTATTGGTTGAATTTTCATCAAGGGAAATGAACGAATTCTTATGAACAACCACAAATTGGTGGTACACATAACACACTTGTACAATTAAGACAAATATGAATTGAGGGATAAGATTTTATTTAAGAGTATCACTACTCAAACCCCAAAATCCTATAAACTCGCCCAACTTATTAAACAAATCTCAATAAAATTTAAAAATTAACATTCATTACTAAACATACCCCATTTTATTTCTATAATATCCTTATCTTATCAAAATAAAAAATAACACTTTCCTATTAAATTGTTGAATTTTTATTATTGAATTATTGTTGAAATAAAAAATAACACTTTCCATTCTATTAGGATTTGTTGAATTATTATTCTTAAATTTTATTTAGGAATTTGAGTTTTATTTTAATTGTTGAATTGTTGTTGACAAACTAAATAATATTTATAACTATATGAGTATAATTTGTATGCTAAATTATAAATTAATAAGGTAAATATATAAATCAAATATAATAATAATATTTAAAAAAAATAAAAAAGTTGGGCCGGTTTGGCCCGGTGGCCCGGCGGCCCGAGATGGGCCAGGACGGGCTTGGAAATTGGCGGCCCGGCCCAGTAAAAACTAAAAGCCCAGTGGGCCTGGGCCGGGCCGGCCCGACCCATTTGACAGCTATAGGTGCAATAGATATAAATCCATCAAGTATTAGTTCAAGTATACCAATAAAGGAGCTGATAGGGTTACTGCTACTGTGGAGAAGGAATGAGAGGTGAATCAAAATCAAAAAACGAAGTGGAAAATTTTGTATACTACATATACATATCTCTGTGTGAAGCAGTTTGGAGAACTATTCAGTTCGATATACATTATAGGTATCCGCCGGTTATGAGATTGAATTTCGATCTTCCTAATTAGCAGAGAGTTGTTTTTCGAGATTGTTACGCCCGATATTAACTACCCGACCCATCGGGTATCGGGCATGAAACCCACTTACTGTAGCGGGCTCGGATGAGAGTAATCCGCCGCCTGGACGAGCAGGCGAGCGGGGAAGTAGAAGATACCCGACGCGGACCTCCGGGAGCTGTCGGGCAGGGTACTTAAACCCACAAGCCCGGGGGTCAGGCGGCCAGCGACGAGCTCCGAGGCAGTCCCTCTACCCGCCTACCCGTGAAAGGACCACCAAGGTGCTCGCATCCTGACTCGTCACCCGGGTACCCGTGTACCCATCTGCCCGACCCCAGGCTGCACCAGCTGTGAGAGGACGTCTAGTGCCATCAGTCCAGAGGATGTGTCAGGGTCAAAGAGGGCAGTTGGGGCTAAGTCCCATCATCTCAGGAGCGACAGTGCCATGTGGCGTCTACCCATTGGCTCATAGGGAAGGTTGTAGCCACTCATTACCTTCCAGCTATGAGTAGGAGGGGCCCACAGGCCCACCAACCAAATATGGGGAAACCCACCTTGTATACTATAAATAGGGCCTTTAATGCCCAAATGTAACACATCACATTTATTATAAACCTACTCTTGAGAGCTCATTTACTCCCACATTTATTGCTTTCGGTCATTACATTTATATAAATCCTACCCGCTAGGAACCCGACGGCGAGATCCTCACGAAATCGCTGTCAACATTTTGGCACTAGAAGGAGGGTGACTAATATCGAAGTACACTCGGTTTCGTTCATCTAGTCACCTCGGACAAACCCTTTCCCGAAAGGCTTACCTGTTTCCATTCCAAAAAATGACCACTTCGAAAGCTACACGAACCCAACAGCAAGTCGAGGATGTCGGCGAGGCCGCCACTCCAGCTCCGGCCACGGCGGAAACTCTCCAAGGCCCTTTCGAGTTCTTGTCGGCAATAAGAACTCCAGAAGACCTCCAGGCCGCAAGGGCAATGATTGAACGCCGCCAGGCCGAAATCGACGCCGCTCCAATCCGCACTCATCAACCCGGGAAGGAGCCAGCCCGGTCCAGGGCCACCAGCCAACCACAGCAGGAGCAAGAGGCGGCCAGGAAGGCCGCCAGTAACCCCCGGCCTCAGAATCTAAAAAGGCACCTCGACAAGGAGGCCGACTCACAGTGGGTATCTCGCCGACCTGCGGGATCCGTCTTCTCCAGACTAGGTTCCCAGGCACGGGGAGCTGCCCGACCCTGTGAGTCCAACGCCAGTTCCAGACCCCGGGAGCGAGAACACGCACGCTCTCCCAGGCGTCACAACAACGCGGTCCCGAGGCCGTCGGTCCGTGACCGTTTGGGGGACAACCCGCGTCCCCGTTCTCCCCCCGCGGCCGACAGTGCTATGGCTGCCATCTTGAAGAAGGTCACGGACCTCGAGGCCAAGCTCGATAGGCGGGACGGACAACACCACATCGCCCACATGCCTAACTCCCCTCTCGCCGACATACTGGTACGGGCCCCCGCCCAACCAAAAATTAACGTGGCCACGGTGGGCCAATACGACGGGGAGACGGACCCCGTCACCCACATAAGTAAATACTCCACCTACATGATCTCCATGGGGGCGACGGACGCCACCCAGTGCCGGATGTTTCCATTAACCCTCGGTGACAGAGCTCACCGGTGGTACTCCTCGCTGCCCGCGGAGAAGGTGGTTTCGTTCCACCAGCTGGGGGAACTGTTCCTGGAACACTTTTCCTCAATGGCGCCACGTCTGGCCGGCGCCAATCGTATGGCCAACTTGGCCCAGGGAAAAGACGAGACGGACCGGGCGTATATCGACCGGGTAGACCGCATCATCATGGAAGGCGAGCTCATCGGCGATGAGGTCAAGTTAGTCGGCATCATAGGCGGGCTCTGCCTGAAAACAAAGTTGTGGAAATCTATGAACAAGGACTATCCCAAGTCCTATGCGGAGTTTCGGCAGCGAGCCAGAAAAATCATTTAGAACGCAGACATCCTGGCACAGCGGCTAGGCAAGGGCGCCCCAGCGGAGAAGGAGAAGCCCCGCGGCACGCCGACCCGGAGAAGTTTTTCCTACCGCGCCCCTCAGCCGTTCAAACCCTTCGACTCCGTCGAAGTAAAGCTGGCCGAAAGGTTGGCGGCCACCCCGGAGTATGTCTACGTGCAGATCGGGGACAAGAATATGATGCCCAAAGCGCGGCCGTGGGTCCACAAACCGGGGGTGCAACTCAACCCCAACAAATACTGCCACTACCATCAAACCGTCGGGCACAACACAAGTGAGTGTCGCGACCTCCTGAAGCAACTTTGGCGACTCTTCGAGGAGGGGAAGCTGGAGGAGTTCGTGAAGAGACCGGCAGCTAGGCCGGAGGCTCAAGCCGCTGCCCACCCCGTGGAGCCAAACCGAGAGGCGGTCCTCATATGCCCGCCGATGCCGGAACATCAAGCCCGACGCGCGGTCAACATGCTCTCCCCTGTGGGAGGGTTTGCGCCCACCACTTCACTCTCCAACCACAGACAGAAGAGCGAGCTGCGAGCAATGGACAACGTCCACCAAATCACCATGCCGGTCAACATGACGGCAAGAGAGACAGACCTCCTCGCCTTCAAAGAGGAGGATCGCACTAGGGTCATCTACCCGAACCACGACGCCCTGGTCGTGTCCGTCAACATCATGGGTGTCACCCTCCATCGCATGCTCGTCGACAACGGGGCTTACTGCAACATCCACTTCAAAACCACATTCGACCAGCTGGACAACTCCTTCGAGAAATACGTGGAGCCGTGCGACCAGGTCATCAAGGGCTTCGGCGACGCCATGGTGAAACCCTACGGGATAGTTAGGCTAGCCGTAGAATTAGTTTCTAGTATAGACGCTGAGGTTAAGGCTTCGAAACAACTCGATTTTATTATTGTCGACCAGCCGTCAATCTATAACGGGTTTCTCGGTAGGCCATTCGAGCACGAGTTCGAAGCCGCCGTCTCAGCATTCTATTATTGTATCAAGTTCCCAACCCCCTCCGGGAAGGTTGGGACTCTTAAGGGTAATCAGAAAATGGCATGCGGATTTTTAACGTATATCGATTTTATTTCAAATTCTGCAAATTTAGATTATATCTGCACAATCGGGGAGGGAGACATGGAAATAGACGAAGAAATCCCACCCAATGCCTGCCCAATGGAAGAAGATTCACAAAATTTCGAAGACACTCAAGTCGACCTAGAGACCAGGCTCGGGTACGAACCCATGGAGATCGACAGCACCCTAACAGGGCAAATCGACGATCCGCGCTACGGCGAGCGGGTGATTAGGCGTGAAATTGTCATGATTCGTAGCTAGAAACGCCCTAGTTTTGGTCGAGTTTATAGAGTATTTAGAGTCAAATGAGCATTATTTCTATACATTGATAAATTTGTCTCTTTGATGCTCATAGGTGAATAGAGGACGAAAAATGGAGTTTGTAGGACTTTGAATCGACTCAAACGGATGCCCGGATGAGAAGATATTGAAGAAATACGATTGGTATTAGTGCGGACGAGGAAAAGTATCATTTGGAAGGATTAGAGATCACTCGAGCGCATTGCTCGAGCACCACCGCTCGAGCGCCTTACTCGAGCGCGCAAACGTACAGAACAATTCTTGCGCTCGAGCAGCTCGAGCGCCACCGCTCGAGCGAATTGCTCGAGCGCCCAAAACATACAGAGAAGATTCAGCGCTCGAGCAGCTCGAGCGCGACTGCTCGAGCGAATGCATCATTCGAGCTACACAGCTCGAGCGGGACCGCTCGAGCGTTTTGCTCGAGCGCCCATATACTTTTGCCTCCGGATGCGTATTTTCGCCCCATTAACTCCCGTTTCGACCCGTGCCTATATATACCTCGTCCAAACACGTTTTGAAGGATCCCCGAACTTTAGAAATAATTTTTAGACTTAGTTTTTAGAGAGAGGAAGAGGAGAAGAACGAACAAGCTTTACTTTTACGTTGTTGAGGTTTTTCATACGAATTCTTAGTTTTCTTTTCGTTTCTTAGTTTCTTTTCATTAGCTTGATTACTTTAAACGTTTTAAACTTCGTTTTAGTTAATTAAATTTCAGTTCTAAGAATTATTTTATTTTAAAACCCTAGTTCATGTTTCTTATTTTCTTCGTTCAATTCATTATGTTTTTATTCGTTGTTTCTTCTATTGCTTTTATTTTTGTTATAACCATGTCCGGCTAAAACCCTTGCATGCTTGGGTTAGGATGAACTCGTAGAAGTAGGATGTGGGTACGTAATTAAGGTAATTGGTGACGTTAGTTTTAATTCTCTTAATTAATGAATTCATATAATTAATCTTAACTCTACCTTTGAATTTCGTACGAAAGTGTTAGAGAGAGGACGACCGCATCACTCAATAACAATTAGTAGTCTTAACGAGAGGGTTTAGGAAAGGTTAATTCATCTACCTGTTTAGCGAAGGAGGACGACCGCATCACCTTAGTTAAATTAGGGTCTCATTAATTAAGCACAATTCATTAACTTGTTAGTGGATTAGTGAAGTCGATTGCTAGGATAAAGTATTAGGGTAAGAAATCTTGAGCTTTCATTCTACGATCTTTTACTTAGGTTAATTCTTGTTTGTCACGATTACTTTGATTATGTACCTACTCCGTTAGTATACGTAGGGATTCCTATCCTAAGCATCACCATCTCATACTTGCATATACACCTTAGATACTTAGTTTAATTTTCCTTTTGCATTCGTAGGATAATTTAGTTAGCTTAATTAATCTTTCCAAAAATTCAAAAACAACACACTCATATTAACTACGACGCGTAGATCTTCAGGGATCTATTTGCATATACACTATCCCTTGGGTTCGATACTACTTGGTCCCTATACTCGCCCATACTACAGTGAACCCGTTCTCTTGCGGGGTAGCTACTAGTAAAAGCTAGTGTAGTTCACGTCAAGTCAATGGCGCCGTTGCCGGGGATGGCGTTATATGCCTTTTGAATAGGACTTGTAGATAGCTTAGTAGTTAGTAGTGGGTGATTTATTTTCTGTTTTTATTTTTATTTTTTTTATTCAATCGGCAGTTGCGTTTTGATCCTTCTGCTAGTGTGTCAGGTTTATGAAAACACGCTCACAGGGCAATACGGGCGAAGAAAGAATCCTGTCAGACCCTGAGACGATAGCCAGAAGGAACCGAGCTTTCTTGAGAAGAATGACTACTGCTGGAGACAAAGACAACATGAATCTGGATGGAGATGGGGACTTAGACAAAATAGCTGCAGAGTATACTGTTTTAGTGGAGCAGGCGGTTGGAGTTGAGAGCAGTAACCAGCAAATACCCATAGGGGAACTGCAGAACCAACTCCCAAACCCGCAAAACACAATCAACTCTGCACAAACACAACCCCAAAGCCAGAACCAAAACCCTGCTTACCCACAAAACCCAAATAACCCTTTCAACAACCCAGTATACCAACATTACCCATACCCACCTTATCCTTATCCACCATACCCGTATCCTCCACCCCCAGTCTATAATCAACCACCTGTTTACCCACCACCACCCCAACAAGTACCAGTACCTGCTGCTAATCCTCAACACGTTCCTCAGAACGCAGATCAGATGGCTATTCGAGGGAGGTTTGCAGCGCAGCCACAGCGGTACTATGATGGAGTGGCTTTACCTCCAGTTGAGGCGAACAACTTCTCGATATCCCCGGGGATTTTAAAGTTGCTTACCGAGAACCAGTTCAAGGGGGTGATCGGGAAGGAGAACCCTCACACACATCTGAGGAGATTTCTCATGATAGCCTCCACATTTAATTATAATGGCATGTCTGAAGATGCCAAGAGGCTTAGGCTGTTCCCATTCTCATTGACGGAAATAGCCAAGGAGTGGTACGATAATACGCTCCCGCGGGGAGGTATTACCACTTGGGCCGAGCTCGAGCGTCTGTTCCTCGAGCGATTCTACCCTCCATCTAGGACGATCAAGGCTAGAATTGAGATCTCGTCCTTTCGCCAGAAGTCTGGAGAGGATTTACGCCAAGCGTGGGAGAGATACTCAAACATGCTGATTGAGTGCCCGCAGCACGGGTACAATGAGGGAGACATTATGGCATTCTTCTATAGTGGTGCCAACAAGACGGGGCAAGACCATTTAGACGCTTGTGCGGGCGGAGCATTTTTAAACCAAGGCATAGAGAGGTGTAGAGAGATCGTTGACAACATTGTCACGAATGCCGGTGCTTGGAGTGGAGATGCAGATTTTCAAAGAGTGCATCAGGTTGAAGAGGGAGAAGGAACGAGAAGGCTATTGATGGCCATGATGGAGAAGATAAACAACCTCGAGTTGGGGAAGAGTTTGGGTGGAGAGCATGCAGTAGAGAATGAGAGAGTAGACCAGCCCAGTGGACAGCAAGAGGTAGTCAATTACATGGGAGGTCCGTATTACAATCAGAATGGCTACCAAGGTGGAAATCAGTATGGAAGACCTTCTTATGGCCAGCCATTTGCACCTCCAGGGCCTCAGCCACTTCAAAATCAATGGAGGAACACACAAGGAGTTCAAGGAGGCCAGCAGCCTCCTCAAAACACATGGAGGAAGAATGATAATTTTTCTTATGCTAACCCAAAAACTGGTATTACTGTTCCTGCAGGTGTTGATCCAGGATCGAAGCCTCCGGGTGGAGAAGGCGGTGCCTCAACCGAGGAGATGTTGAGAGCTATTCTTCAGAAGGTGGAGGAAGGTAGCAAGCGGTTGTCATTCTTGGAGTATGATGTGAAGGAGCTGCACAAGAAGGGTGATCAACGTGATCAAGAGCTCCAGAAGATGAACGTTGAGTGGACTAGAACTCAACAAGAGAACAATCGAAGGTTCACCTCTTTAGAGCTCCAGATGAGCCAGATTGCAAAATCAGTGAATAGAATGCCGGAGGGGAACCCGAAAGAGCAGTGCAAGGCGATCCAGCTAAGAAGTGGAACCAATTACGAAGGTCCTCAGATGCCTGCTGATTCTGAGACGCCCCAAGAAGAGATTGAGCCTAAAGGAGATGAGTCCCAGAAGGGGAAAGACTTTGAGGAGATAGAGAGAGTTCCTAAGTGGAAGAAGGCAAAGGAAGCAAGGGATAAAGTGAAAGAAACAGAAAGAGATGAGTGGGGGGGTACCCAAATCTGTGATACCCGTCCCATATCCACAGCGCTTCATGAAAAAGAAGCTTGATGAGAAATTTGCAAAATTTCTTGATGTTTATAAACAATTGCATATTAATATTCCTTTTTATGATGCTTTGGAACAGATGCCGCACTATGCGAAGTTTTTGAAGGACTTGATTGCGAAAAGACGGCGAGTGGATGAGCCGAAGTTGGTGCAGCTGAACCACGAGGTGAGTGCATTAGTGCACAAGGCGCTTCCACCAAAGCTGAAGGATCCCGGTAGTTTCACGATCCTATGTGATATCGAGAACGGGATCAAGAAGGGAGCGTTGTGCGACCTCGGGGCGAGCATCAATCTCATGCCGTTGTCGCTTTTCAAGAAGTTGGAAGGTGTTGAACTTCAACCCACAATGATGACGCTTCAACTAGCCGACCGGTCTATTACTCGACCTCAAGGTGTTGTTGAAGACGTCCTAGTGAGAGTTGGAGATCACATTTTTCCAGCCGACTTTGTAGTGCTAGAAATGGAGGAAGATGAGCACGTGCCCTTGATCTTGGGAAGACCGTTCTTAGCTACAGCGGGGATGGTGCTAGACGTGGCGAATGGGAAGATCACGTTGAAGGTTGATGATCAAGAAGTGAAGATCTCCCTATATGAAGCCATGAAGCACCCGAAGGAGGATGAGAGCTTGTATTGCATGGATGCAATTGATCCTCGTGTTGAAGACACACCTCATATCCCTAACTCTTCTCATATTCATGAATTTTATAATTCTTCACTTGATAATTTAACCCATGAGCGTTATGATCTTGATTATTTTGATAGGGATAAAGTGAAGAAGTTGAAGGATGAAAAGGTGAAGAAAGTGGACGTGGTCCAGTTAGAAGGGAAAGGAGGAGTTAAGAAGAAAAAATCCAAACTCAGGAGATTGTTTAGTAAGACTCCTCCAGATAGAGGCAAGAAGGAGTTGAGACCCATAACACTTGGGGATGAGAAGAGAGCAAAAGGGCTCATGATGGTGGGGCATCAAGGAAAGGAGTTCAAACACCACTCTTATGAGAGTGAGGGAGGTAAATTTGAGTATGATGTCCCATAAGCTCCTTTGAGCTTGGTCCGGCATGAGGACCTTAAAAATAGCGCTTAATGGGAGGCAACCCATTTTTATTTGCTTTTGAGTGTTTTTTTTAGTTATTTTCCTTTTATGTTACTAGGATGTTGTTGAGTCGTATGTTTAACCTCGTACTTGAGAGTTTTATTTTGTAGGCTTGTCTCTAAAGGAGTAAAGGTATCATGGAGTTATTTAGATTGAAGGAACCAACTTGAGACAAGGGAGTGTGCAAAGCTATTGAGAGAAACTGAATTGTTCGGTTGAGGTAACCCACAACCCCAAACTTAGACCTCTAGCAAGGTCGAAGTTTGGGGGGGTGGAGTTTTTTTTTATATGTTTTCTTGTTACATTGCACCGGAGCACCCCTTATCTTTGAGTTGAGTTAGTTATTTGGTGCCTTGAGATGCTCCTTGGGCTATTATTAATTTATTTTGTTACTCAATATTTTATGCCTATCAATCACCTTATGCTTGTTGATTGCTATCTTTGAGTATGATTTGATGAGTAGGGTGAATTGTGAGGCTGAATTAGGAGTTTTCTTGTGTGAGTGTTTGAATTTGAGCTGATTTGAGAAAGAACTTGTATGCTTGTGAATTTTTCTTTTGAGTACTTGTGTGATTAGAGTGAGAATTCACTAGGACTAGCATGGATGTGAAAGCCGTGAGCTTTTGAGCCTTACGAGATTTAAATGCATGATTTAATCTCTTCGTTTGTGAGTGGATCGTCACCTTAGAGAATGCTAGAACTTGCATGTGCTCTTGCTTCTAGATTGTGTCTAGTTTGATATGCCGAATAGGATCTTAGGCCATTTTTGAATTGAATAAGTCACTTAGCCAAAATTTTCCTTACCAATGACATTGATCCCTTGTTAGCCCCTTTGAGCCTAAAGCCTATTTTATTTGCTAGCACATATGAACACTATTCCAATTCCTAAGCCTTTTTGTCCAAATTTGAGTGGAGAATAGGAAAGTGTGAATATGAAGGAAGTGAATTGAGTTGAAAAAAGGAAAAGGCTGTTTGTTGAGTAAATATGAGAAGAAGGTGTGATGAAGTTTTGAGATGTGGGAAAAAGAACAAAAAAAATTGAGAATGAGCAAAAGAAAAAATGAGCTCATGTGTTGTGCGAAAAAGAAAAAAAAAAGTGATTGAAAAAAAAAAAGTGAAAAGAGTGAGAAAGAAAAAAAAATTGAAGTGTTGAGAGAAGTGGAATTGAAAGAGTGTTGATTGAATATATTTGAAGTAGTTTGTTCCTAATCTCGAAGTGCCAAAGTTTGATTTTCTATTCTCCATTCACTTGAGTCACTTTACCATATTGTTATCCCACCTGTCCAAAGAGCCTACATTACAACCTTGAGAAAAGTCCTTTTTGATTCGGCATTGATTTCTAGAGTATGGTCGGAGTTGAGAGCGCTTACAAGCCTATGGCTGCCAATATGTGTGATTGATTGATTGAGTGAGTCCCTTAAACACTGTTATACACTTGTGAGGGAGTGAAACACATCGTTGAGTGCACATCCATGTTTGATCTTGGTGTTTCTTGTTATTGTTGCATGAGTATGATGAAGGAAAGTGAGTGAGTATACGGGTGATTGACTTTTGAAGCTTGAGTTCATTAGCTTGCATGATTGAGTTTTCCTACTCATTCCTAACAATTTCACTTGACTTATTATTTCATTGCTTGGGGACAAGCAATATGGTAAGTTTGGGGGGGTTGATTAGGCGTGAAATTGTCATGATTCGTAGCTAGAAACGCCCTAGTTTTGGTCGAGTTTATAGAGTATTTAGAGTCAAATGAGCATTATTTCTATACATTGATAAATTTGTCTCTTTGATGCTCATAGGTGAATAGAGGACGAAAAACGGAGTTCGTAGGACTTTGAATCGACTCAAACGGATGCCCGGATGAGAAGATATTGAAGAAATACGATTGGTATTAGTGCGGACGAGGAAAAGTATCATTTGGAAGGATTAGAGATCACTCGAGCGCATTGCTCGAGCGCCACCGCTCGAGCGCCTTACTCGAGCGCGCAAACGTACAGAACAATTCTTGCGCTCGAGCAGCTCGAGCGCCACCGCTCGAGCAAATTGCTCGAGCGCCCAAAACATACAGAGAAGATTCAGCGCTCGAGCAGCTCGAGCGCGACCGCTCGAGCGAATGCATCATTCGAGCTACACAGCTCGAGCGTGACCGCTCGAGCGTTTTGCTCGAGCGCCCATATACTTTTGCCTCCGGATGCGTATTTTCGCCCCATTAACTCCCGTTTCGACCCGTGCCTATATATACCTCGTCCAAACACGTTTTGAAGGATCCCCGAACTTTAGAAATAATTTTTAGACTTAGTTTTTAGAGAGAGGAAGAGGAGAAGAACGAACAAGCTTTACTTTTACGTTGTTGAGGTTTTTCATACGAATTCTTAGTTTTCTTTTCGTTTCTTAGTTTCTTTTCATTAGCTTGATTACTTTAAACGTTTTAAACTTCGTTTTAGTTAATTAAATTTCAGTTCTAAGAATTATTTTATTTTAAAACCCTAGTTCATGTTTCTTATTTTCTTCGTTCAATTCATTATGTTTTTATTCGTTGTTTCTTCTATTGCTTTTATTTTTGTTATAACCATGTCCGGCTAAAACCCTTGCATGCTTGGGTTAGGATGAACTCGTAGAAGTAGGATGTGGGTACGTAATTAAGGTAATTGGTGACGTTAGTTTTAATTCTCTTAATTAATGAATTCATATAATTAATCTTAACTCTACCTTTGAATTTCGTACGAAAGTGTTAGAGAGAGGACGACCGCATCACTCAATAACAATTAGTAGTCTTAACGAGAGGGTTTAGGAAAGGTTAATTCATCTACCTGTTTAGCGAAGGAGGACGACCGCATCACCTTAGTTAAATTAGGGTCTCATTAATTAAGCACAATTCATTAACTTGTTAGTGGATTAGTGAAGTCGATTGCTAGGATAAAGTATTAGGGTAAGAAATCTTGAGCTTTCATTCTACGATCTTTTACTTAGGTTAATTCTTGTTTGTCACGATTACTTTGATTATGTACCTACTCCGTTAGTATACGTAGGGATTCCTATCCTAAGCATCACCATCTCATACTTGCATATACACCTTAGATACTTAGTTTAATTTTCCTTTTGCATTCGTAGGATAATTTAGTTAGCTTAATTAATCTTTCCAAAAATTCAAAAACAACACACTCATATTAACTACGACGCGTAGATCTTCAGGGATCTATTTGCATATACACTATCCCTTGGGTTCGATACTACTTGGTCCCTATACTCGCCCATACTACAGTGAACCCGTTCTCTTGCGGGGTAGCTACTAGTAAAAGCTAGTGTAGTTCACGTCAAGTCAGCGGGGAGCCAGTCCGATCGAAAAATTAATTTTGGTCACAATGAAGAGTCGGTCGGAAGTAAGTGTTCAACTCGGTTCATCGATGTCCGACGAGATGCGGACAACGATGACCGCATTTTTAGAAGAAAACTTAGACGTGTTCGCATGGTCCCACAAAGACATGGTCGGGATCGATCCAGCCGTATGTTCACACCAATTGCACATTGATCCATCCCGCAAGCCAATCTCACAGAAGAGAAGAAAATTCGGCCCAGACAAGTATGCGTTCATTGCCACTGAGGTTAAAAAACTGCTCGACAACAAGCTTATCGGGATGGTAGACCCCGACGACAAGCCCCAATGGGTATCCAACGCCGTCCTCGTCAAGAAGAATAACAACACCTGGCGGTTGTGCATCGACTTCACGGACCTGAACAAAGCATGCCCCAAGGATTACTTCCCGATGCCACACATCGACCATCTGGTGGACAACACGGCCGGGCACGAGATGCTCACTTTCATGGATGCATTTGCCGGCTACCACCAGATCCCGATGGCCGCAGACAACCAGAAACACACCACTTTCCTCATCGAGAAGAACATGTACTTCTGGAAGCGGATGCCATTCGGGCTCATGAACGCAGGGGCAACCTACCAAAGACTGGTTAACCACATGTTTCACGACCAAATTGGGGCGACCATAGAGGTATATATCGACGACATCGTCGTTAAAAGCGAGAAGAAGGAAGACCACCTCACTCACTTAGCCGAAACATTCGAAATTTTGAGGAAATATCGGATGAGGCTCAACCCGAAGAAGTGCCTCTCCTCCAGCAAGTCCAACTCGTTAAGCATGGCTTGGTCGTTCCCGGTCCCCACGGGTTGCGAGGTACGGAGGCTTGGGATGATGACCTCGGCCGGGATGACTGCCTCCGTTCCGAAGGCCAGAGCGAAAGGAGTCTCCCCGGTTGCAGTGCGACATGTTGTTCTGTATGACCATAATACTTCGGATAGTTTGCTCGCCCATGTTCCCTTGCTCTCTTCCAACCTTACCTTCAGCGTGTGTTTGATTATTTTGTTTACTGCCTCGACCTGCCCGTTCGACTGGGGGTGGTAGGGTGACGAGAACAGCCTCTTAATTTTGTGCTTCAGGCAGAATCTCTCTATCTCCAACCCGTCGAATTGCTTCCCGTTGTCCGAAATGATTATCTGTGGGAGGCCGAATCGACAGATTATATTGCGCCAGATGAATCTAATGACATGTTCTTGGTCGATTGTTTTTAGCGACTCTGCTTCCGCCCATTTGGTGAAGTAATCCACGGCGACAATTGCGTATTTGACGCTGCCCGGGGCCGTAGGCAAAGGACCAATGAGATCGATCCTCCACTTTGCGAACGGCCACAGGCTTAGGATTGAGGTGAGCTCGGTTGGAGCCTGGTGAATTGCTGGCGAATAGATTTGACACTTGTGGCATGCCCGCGCATAGTTGATCGCTTCCTTCTTTAGAGTGGGCCAGAAATATCCCTGCCAGATTACTTTCTGGGCGAGCACCTGACCGCCGGCGTGGTTCCCGCAACGCCCCTCGTGGACTTCTACCAAGATCTTCCTTCCCTGCCCCGACGTTATGCATTTTAGGAGGGGTAGGGCGAAGCCTCGCTTGTACAACTGGTCCCCAATGATCGTGTACCGAGCCGCCCGAAGCTGTAACTGTCTTGCCGCTACTCGATCATTCGGGAGTTGGCCGTCGCGGAGGTACTTCAGAATGGGGGGTCATCCAGCTGTCCTCCTCCTGCCCCAGATTGGTCACCCGCTGGTTCGAGCTAGACGGGGCGGTCAGGTAGGTGACTGTGATTTGTGACATGTCGGCTGCCCCCTCGGATGTTGCAAGGCGGGTGAGGGCGTCCGCTTGAGTATTGTCGAGTCGGGGTACCACCTCTATGTGGACTTGATCAAATTTTTCGAGGAGGTTCTTGGCTAATCCTTGGTAGGCCAACATTCTGTCGCTGCGTGCCTCGTATTCTCCTGAGATTTGGCATGTAACGAGCTGTGAGTCGCTGTAGACTTGGAGCCTCTTCACTCCCATGGCCATGACCATTTCCAGGCCATTGATTAATGCTTCGTACTCAGCCTCATTGTTAGTCGCGTGGAAATCGAATTCGATGGCCGTCGTGAACGATTGGTCGGATGGGCTGAGAAAGACAATTCCCGCGCCTGCCCTTCAAAGTTGTGGAGGATCCATCGACGTACATTTTCCATGGCGGCTGCTCGATCTTGGACATCGCCTCCGGGTAGGTGAGCTCGACTATGAAGTCGGCCATGGCCTGGCCTTTGATGGACGTTCGAGGAGCGTATGTAACTCCGAATTGTCTGACCTCCACTGCCCACTTGAGGCACCTACCCGCCGTGTCTGGTCGATGTAGCACTTGGCAAAGTGGCATTGTGGTCAGTAGTTCTACTTGGTGATCGAAAAAGTATGGGCGTAACTTACGCACACTCATTACTAGCGCGTAAGCTAACTTTTCCAGGGGTGGGTACCATAGCTCGACGTCGTGGAGTGTCTGGCTGACATAATAGATTGGCAGATGTGCCTGCCCCTCAGCCCGTACTAGCACGGAGCTGAGAGCTGAGTCTGAGGCCGCCAAGTATAGGAAAAGCTTCTCGCTGGGGACGGGTTTGGCCAATACCTGGGCGTTTGACAAATATTCCTTCAAATTATCGAATGTGAGCTGGCTCTGGGGTGTCCAGTTTAGTTTCCCTTTCCGCATGCTGTCGAACAATGGTTTGCACCGGTCCTCCATGCGGGAGATGAAACGGCTGATAGCGGCCAGGCTGCCCGTCACCCTCTGCACCTCCTTTACCGTGCGGGGAGCGCTCATGTCGAGGATCGCCTGAACTTTGGTTGGGTTTACCTCGATTCCTCGCTGGCTAACTATGTGCCCCAAGAACTTACCCGACTCGACGCCGAGCAAAAGAACATAGCTTACAAACGCCGAGCTGAAAAATACTTCAACTCGAAAATCAAGATCAGAGAGTTCAAAGTCGGGGACCTGGTACTGCGACGGACGGTCGGGCAACCCAAGGGGGCATTTGGTCCAAATTGGGAGGGACCCCTAAAGATCTCCAGACGCCTAGCCAACGGGGCCTACGAGCTAGAAAGCCTTGAGGGCAATCCGGCCCAATACCCTTGGAACGCCTCCCTACTCAAAAAGTACTACCAGTAACGGTGAAATAGTTTAACCTGCATCGTCCTATCGAGCGACCTCAATGTAATCGCTCATCGAGCGCAAAATTGTAATCAATAAAAGCGGTTGTTAATTCAATCCAATCTTTGTGAAGTCGATGTCCGTCTATCGGCTAAAACGCTTCACTCATTAATCATTTGGTTAAGTTATTTAAGCGGTTGTTAATTCAATCTCATCTTCGTGAAGTCGCTGCCCGTCTATCGGCTAAAGCACTTCACTCATTAATCATTTGGTTAAGTTATTTAAGCGGTTGTTAATTCACTCATTAATCATTTGGTTAAGCTATTTAAGCGGTTGTTAATTCAGTCCCATCTTCGTGAAATCGCTGCCCGTCTATCGGCTAAAGCGCTTCACTCATTAATCATTTGGTTAAGTTGTTTAAGCGGTTGTTAATTCAATCTCATCTTCGTGAAGTCGCTGCCCGACTATAGGCTAAAGCACTTCACTCAATAATCATGATTCAATCCCATTATTAATTCGATTATCAAACCAAGTTCAAGAAAATAAGAACGAAAAGTGACGATAAAGGAGGAAGATGATTTCATTAAAAGTTCGGGAAAGAAAAGGGTACAACGGCCCGCGGCCAACAAACTTGACAAAATAAAAAAAAAAGGAAGGGAAAAAAGAAGAACACATCACGGAGCCGCCTCGTCCACCACCCCCGGATCCTCGACCACCTCCTCATCGGCCAAAGGGTAGATGAAGGTCGTCGGGTTGCCAAGGAACGACAGGTCCATCCCGCGATCAGCCAAGTCCTTTAAAGTGATATCATAGTCTACCGAGGGGGGATTGGACTCGACGTAGCTCCTTAGATCCTCCAGGGGTCCGGAGTAGTCGGCCTCAGGGTTCCGGCGGAGCAGGGAGCAAATCGAGTCGGCATATGCGTTAATATAGATCATGGAGCCTGCCGACTCGTGTTCGCGATCGAGGCGGGCTCGTTCGATGGCCAGACGTTCGTCGGCCTCCGCGGCAAGGGCCTCACGCGCTCTTCGAACCTCCTCAGCCGTCTTCGCCTCGGCTTCGGCGCGCGCCTTCCTCTCCTCCTCGCAGGCGCCCTCCAGCTCAGCCCGACTCGTGCGGGCGGCCTCCAACTCCTCCTTGAGCTTTTTATTCTCCTCTTCCAGGCGAGCGGCCTCGTCTCTCTTCGTCTGGAAGGCTGCCTTGTAAGAGGAGGCAGTCTGCATCTCCCGCTCGAATTCCAGCATGATGCCCTCCATGGCAATGGCGTTGCGAGAAGTGCGGATGGTCATTGCCCTCATCCGGTCGGCGAGAGGGACAATCCGCGTGGCCTTTTGGCAGTTGAGGGTCCAGGACCGGGGCAGATTTACAACGGCGCGACGAAGGTCCTCCGGCCAGGACTCCGACACCGCCTCCAAGTACGGAGGGTCCTGCGAGCGCAGAAACTGAAGGACCTCGGGCGGGGGCAGTGGATCAGGCCTACAGAACGGCGGGAAGAAAAGTTGGATAAGTTACCTAAATTGCAAAAACGGCCAGGAAACTTGGAAAAGAAAACAAAAATACTTACGTGAGATGATTGCCCCAGCCAAGGAAGGAGAAAACGCTACGGTCGCGAGACGGAGAGGCCGGACTCCCAATAGTCGCCTCGACGGTGCCAGCCACCAGCCCGCCTGTCGCCGGGTCCAAGTTGACGGTCACCATGGCCGAGTCGACCGATGTCTGGCCCTCTACCCGGGCCTGTTTGGCGGCCCATTGGCCGTCGGTAGGGGAGGAAGCCGCGGGCGGCGCGGGAGTCTGTGGGTGGCTACGGATCACCACCCCTGCATGTCGGACGACCCCCCTCTTCGCTAGCTTGGCGGTGGCACTCTTTTTGGGCCCCATAACAACAGTCTCCTCGGAGGTCTCGACGTTGACCACGGGGATGGAGGCCTGGCCGGCGACGGGTACGGGTTGAGGAGGAGGAGACGACGAGGCGGTTGGAGTTGATGACTCCTCTGGGAAGCGTTGTTCTGCAAAAGACGCACGGCGTAAGAATCGAGAAGAAAATCACGAGCAGGAAGGAAACCGGGCGGAAGGGTCTTACCGCCAAAATTCAAGTGACGCGGGAAGGATTGGAGCCCGGACAACCTTCTGTGCTCGTCGCTGTTGAGGAGGTCGACGTCGCGGTTATCCTGGCTCTCCGACCTCACCAAGGCAAGTGCCTGCCGGAAATCATCGGTCAAGTCGGCCTGATTAGGGACCGCGCAGCCTGCACAGTGAAAGAGAAATTAGATCAGTACTAAGGGGTGAGGAGAAAATTCAGCGGTTACCTAGGCGGTTGCAATCTCGGTACTCCCGGGGAACCGGGATAGTTTGCCCATCGACGCTGACGCTCTCCCAGGCACCGCCGACCCACCACCACTTCTCATGCCAATGCGTCACCTTCGACGAGATGCCGAAGACGATAGCATCACCACCCCGGGGCTTCACGGAGTAATACCCGTGGTTCATCCGACCAACCGAGGCCACTGTATAATACAGGTAGTTGATCTCGGCCGGTGTTGGCATACGGTGCAACCCGCGGCGACCAAGAGCGACCATTGCTCCCAAGATATAGCTCCACCCGTTAGGAGTGATTTGAGTGATCGATAAGTTCCAGGCGGCGAGTAGCTTGGAGATGGCCGGATGAAGCGGGAAACGGAGCCCAGCATGGAGCGTGTCCGAATTTATGGCGATTAGGCCCTCAGGGGGATGGTCTGCCCGTTCATTTTCCCAGGGAGCGTAGAAGAAAACATCAGACGGCACCTGGAAGGTCCAGTAAAGCTCCCTGAGGTCGGCGTCCGCGGGCAAGCAGCTGGGGCGACGAGAGGCCCCAAATTCTGTCTCCTGGGCCTCGAAGTATTCTCGGGCAGGGCGTCTCCGCACAAACCGGCTTATATATTTGGTGTAATCGAACTCAATTAGCCTGCTATCCGCGTAGTCGATATTATCAGGAACGACCTCTTGTTCGAACAAGTAGTCCTCGCCCCGGGGCGGGTAGGAGGATACGGGTGAAACCCGGAGCGCGGCGCCCTCCTGTTGGGGGCTCATCTGCTCTAAATCATCGGCAAAGGCATCCACGTCCGTGGAGGTGCCTTCACCTTCTCTGGTGGCGGCGGCGCGAGATGTCCCCTCACCGGAAGGACGGAGGGGCCTCTCGGTACAGGTGGCGGCGTGACGGCGGAAGTGGAAGGTGCCGGCGGCCGCGGTGCTCTCAACGGAGTCACTCATGTTGGGGGGAGGAAAAGAATATGAAGAGGAAAGTAGGAGATTACCTTGGGACTCGAAAAGGATCACCGGATTCTGGAGAAACTCGCCGGAAAACTTGAAGCTTCTTAAGGGGGGCAAGAGATTGCAAAGAGCAAAAGTGAGAAAATGAGATGAGAACCCCTATTTATAGGGGAAATAGGAGGGACTGAATTGCAAAAAACGGGGTCAAAAACTGAATTAAGCAAAATCCAGGGGGGCGCGTAAGGCCACGCGCGCAACGGTTGGGAGGCAGGTTTGGCGGACGTGACCTCTGGGATTCTGCGCATCAGTCACACCATCTCATGACGTCATCAGGCGCGGAATACGAGGTGTCACCTCGGAAGACGGAACGTCACCCCCAAAATTCAAATTCAAATTTAAAATCAAGTCTGTAATTCAACCAGCCCGCCACCCGACGACTGTGGCCCCTCGATGTCGGGCTGGTGGGGCAATTGTTACGCCCGATATTAACTACCCGACCCATCTGGTATCGGGCATGAAACCCACTTACTGTAGCGGGCTCGGATGAGAGTAATCCGCCGCCTGGACGAGCAGGCGAGCGGAGAAGTAGAAGCTACCCGACGCGGACCTCCGGGAGCTGTCGGGCAGGGTACTTAAACCCACAGGTCCGGGGGTCAGGCGGCCAGCGACGAGCTCTGAGGCAGTCCCTCTATCCGCCTACCCATGAAAGGACCACCAAGGTGGTCGCATCCTGACTCGTCACCCGGGTACCCGTGTACCCGTCTGCCCGACCCCAGGCTGCGCCAGCTGTGAGAAGACGTCTAGTGCCATCAGTCCAGAGGATGTGACAGGGTCAAAGAGGGCAGTTGGGGCTAAGTCCCATCATCTCAGGAGCGATAGTGTCATGTGGCGTCTTCCCATTGGCTCATAGGGGAGGTTGTATCCACTCATTACCTTCCAGCTAGGAGTAGGAGGGGCCCACAGGCCCACCAACCAAATATGGGGAAACCCACCTTGTATACTATAAATAGGGCCTTTAATGCCCAAATGTAACACATCACATTTATTATAAACCTACTCTTGAGAGCTCATTTACTCCCACATTTATTGCTTTCGGTCATTACATTTATATAAATCCTACCTGCTAGGAACCCGACGGCGAGATCCTCACGAAATCGTTGTCAACAGAGATGAAGATTACATTGATGATGTACTCGAAAAACCATCTTCAGGTAAATCAATGCTCTTGGCGTGGATAAAATCGATGATGAGGATGCAAATAAGCTGACTTATGTGGAATTTCCAAAGATGTATGTCTGGGATAGAAAAAAATACTAGTGGAAAAAGAGAAAGAGCAGTAGATTTTCTTTTAGGAAGACTATACGGTGTTCTACCGGGGGCTGGTAAAGAGTATTATATGTATCTCTTACTGCCTTATAGTAAAGGATCAACATCTTATGATATGATACGAACCATTGGTGATACGGTGTATGATACCTTTAAAGATGCTTGCTATTCAATGGGATTGCTGGATGATGATCGTGAGTACATTGATGGGATAACAGAGACAAGTTATTGGGTAAGCGCTCATTACGTAAGGAACTTATTCCCTACTCTTCTCATGGAATCTTCAATGAATCTCCGGAAACTATACTCGAAAAGACGTGGGAGTGTATGACAGATGATATATTCTATAAAAGAAGATGAACATTGAATATTCCAGGTATAACATTTAAAAAATTAATTAATTGATTTAGATTGTAAAAATATTTTACAATTATATTTTTTTTAGATTTACAGCTTAACAATAAAGAGTTGAAAAACTTGGCTTTAATTGAAATTGAGAAGCTACTGCAGATGAATGGATCCACTTTGAGTAGATTTGCATCAATGCCAGTACCAGATTTTGAGTTTGAGAATGATGTAGTAAGTAAACTCATTCGTCAAGAATTGAATTATGATTAGTCTTAACAAGGAGAAGAATATGACAAGTTAAGTTCAACTCTAACTCAAGAACAAAAACTTATGGTTAGTGAAGTACTTGAAGATATTTGGTTGCAAAAAGGAAGAGTCTTCTTTTTATACGGATATGGTGGAACTAGAAAGATATTTATTTGGAGAAGGATCTCCACAACAATATGTTCAGAAGGCAATATTGTTCTTAATGTTGCATCACGTGGAATAACATCTCTACTTCTGCCCGGCAGACGTACTTCTTATTCAAGATTTGCTATACCGCTTAATATTGATGAGACTTCCACGTGTAATATAAAGTCGGGGACATATTTTTCCAAGCTATTAAAAGAACAAAACTTATTATATGTACGAGACATCAATGATTAACAAATTTAGCTTTGAAACTTTGGATATAAGCTTGAGGGATATTGTTAGATCTCCAGATGGAACCATGAACGATATGCCTTTTGGTGGTAAAATCGTTGTGCTTGAAGGAGATTTCAAAAAGATACTTCCTATTATACCAAAAGGAAGTCTAGAGGAGATTGTGCACTCAACTATCAATGCTTCATATTTGTGGGATCATTGCAAGGTGTTTTATGCATATTTTATTAAATAATAATTTTTTTAAAGAAATAATTATTGAAAAACTAAATACATCTCATTTGTTTTCAATTTTAAGGTTTTAAGATTGACGAAGAACATGAGATTACAAAGTTCTGATCCCAATACTTCCTCAAATGATGATGATATTGTTAACTTTTTGAGGTGGATTTTAGAAGTTAGTGATGAGACAATTGAAAATAGGCAAGATGATGTCGCTGAGATTGAGATTCCGAAAGATAATTTGATTTATGCTGTCGTTGATCCAGTTGCATCTATAATTGGAAGTATTTATTCATCCTTGATTGATAATTTAAGGTCACATAAATACTTTAAGGATATAGCAATACTTGCAACTACTCATCTAAATGTGGAATCTATAAAAAATTATAAGATTCTATCTATGATTCCGGGTGATAATAAAGTATACTTGAGCTCAGACAGTATCTGTGCCTCTGAATTTCGAGAAGGAGGTAATGGACAGATGGTTACAGTTGAATTTTTAAATTATGTTAGGTGTTTCGGAATGTCAAATCACCGCCTGATCTTGAAAGAAGGAGTGTCTATAATGTTACTAAGAAATATTGATCACAAATCCAGGTGAGATTGATCGTCACCAAACTTGGCAACAACATTCTCGAGGCTGAAATAATATCTGGAAGAAATATTGAAAATAAAGTCTTCATCCCAAGAATGACATTGACAAATTCTGATCTTACATTGCTGGTGAATTTTACAAGACGGCGGTTTCCAATTCTACTGTGTTTTGCCATGACAATAAATAAAAGTAAGGGCAATCATCTTCCCAAACCTTTTTTCACTCATGATCAACTTTATGTTACAGTATCCAGAGTTAGATCGAGTAGAAGATTGAAAATTTTGTCACTTTATTCTAAAGAAAATCCTTCCAAACACGCAACAAATGTTGTTTATAGAGAGATTTTCCACAATTAATAAACATTGTTTTCTAAACATTTGATTAATAATAAATGTCATGAACTTATAATTTATTATCCTTGAAATAGAATTAGTTATTATTAACTAACATTTTTAAAAATACAATAAAAATATTGAATAAATAAAAATAATAATACTAACAACATTTATAAAATTTAAAATAAATTGATTAATAACTATACCATAAATTTTATGTACAACTTCAAAATAATAGCGGGTTTAGCACTAGTTACTCCCAATGAAAAGGAAAAAAAATCTCGAGAAACTATAAATATTAACAAGAGCAATTAACACGTGATGTTGTGTGGAACCATAGGTCAAAATTTAGGTTATTTCGACCCAATTACCGAAGGCCTATTTTATAAATTTGGAGAAGATACAAGTATATTTTACAAAACTACAAAAAATGAGTGGGTTTATACTCACTTTTCTCCATTATTGAAAATCGGTTACTATATAAAGAGTCCAAATCCGCCGTCTCTGAGCCAATCCCCCTCACAGTCTCTCTCTACTCCTCCTCAGCTGCCTAAAACCCCAGACCTCTGAAGCCCCAAAAGGGCCGAATACGCCAGGTTGGCATTCTCCTGAGCTTTATCAAACCGGTAGTATTATAATTTACTAATGCAATCAATAAAACTCTACTATATGTATGTATGTCATATTGATTTTGAGGATTGAATATGATTAGGGTCAAGCAATGATTTCTAATGAGCTTATGGGTTTTTGTTAATATAAAAACTGCTGGGGTATAGACTCGTTGTTCTGTTATCGTCTTTTTTAAATTTCTGTTTGATGGGTTTATCAATTATGTTCATATATGACATGGGTATGACCTTCACCGTTGCTTAGAGAGATTACTGCCTTTTTTTTTTTGCCGATTTTAATTATATAAAGGTGTGTATTTTTCAGAATGGAACTGGTGTTTGTTCTATTTTGCTTGATGTGCATTATTATATGGGAAAGTGGTTATTAAAATTTGGGTTATAGGAATAAGATTAAAACTTAAACTTTGTTGCAATTCTTTATGTTCTTGTGCGTCATATTTTCTTGATCATAGAGTAAAATGGACGGTCGACACATAGCTTCCAATGTGTACCTGTTGTCTACTGATTACAATATGTGTTTATCTTATTTGTTTCTAATCTTAATGTGTTTATTTCTTGATATAAAGAGGTAAAGATGGTGGGAAAATCTAACAGAGGGAGGAATCGCAAAGGTTCACAGCAAGCTGCTGTGGATTCTTCAGATCAGGCAGTTTCTTCGCAGCAAGCTGCTGTGGATTCTTCAGAACAGACAGTTTCTTCTGATGTTCCCTTAAGTGATTGTCCCAGTACTCTAGAGGCTAATGGAGATACAAACTTAAACAAATCAAATGACACAAACTCAGAGATGAAAAACCAGGATAATGCTGCCCAGCAGCACCCAACAAAACAAGGTGGAATTGTCTTCTTTATGGAATATTTTAGCTAAGATACTCGGGAGTCTGACTCCTATTTATCGGCAGATAATTAAATAAACTGAATGGTAGTCAATGTATGAAGCTTAAAAAATATGTGTGCTCTGTGCTTTCTTTTTCTAAAACTTGCATGTTATATGTATGCAGTGATTAAATTATAGTATTGGGTTGCATGGATGAATGAATTGACCATCAATTTTAAATAATGAAAAGCCCATTTCTAGTACTGATTCAATTTCCCATTTTATCAACATAGTATTGCATCCATAGCCATAGGTAGTCTTTGTTACTCTATTGCTATTATATCTGTCTACATGACTACAGCACAATTTTTCTATTATATTTATCTACAAGCCTACGACATAGTCTGTTTTGCTCTTGGCCTGCTGATGTTATTGTGATAAACATGCTCATGTTGTATTGGGTAGGATTTTGACATATTTTTCAGAAGATTATAACTTAGGAAACTAAAAGAATGCTAGATCATATCACTATAATTCAGTATTATACTACTATATTAGTTCATATAACCTCCTCGGTATTTTTTTACATATTCTCTTTGAACCATTGTACACTGTTTTCCTTATCAAGAAAGTGGAATTAATCCAACAATCTCAAGCCGATGAATGAGTGCTTTCCATTTCTAGCTTGACCTTTTTTTTTTTTTTTGAAATTCTGGAATAGATGATCCATTTTTAAAAAGGTCAGTAGACAGGGGTGTAATTTAATACACTGTGACACTGTCTAACTTCTCCTATATGAATGTCTCTCAACCTCAATGTGTTTGGTTTGGTCGTGTTGTACAGGTTTTTGTGCAATGTTAATGGCTGTTATCATCATAATATAGTCTACTAATCCATATGTGAGATGATCAATGTTAATGGCTGTTATCATCATAATATAGTCTACTAATCCATATGTGAGATGATATTAAAGCTCCGGATTTTGCTCTTGCTCAGTGCATGATTAATAGTAAGTGTAGTAGTCTAACAAGCGTAGTTTGACACACGAGAAACTTTGCTTGCATGTGCATCTTTCTCTTGAAACATTGTAATTTTGGTAGTCTAACTCAAAATTATGATGTTTTAGTATTTTGTCTCTTTTCATTCTGTAGAAAATATTCTGATAGCAAACCGAACATTATGTTTCTAACACATATCATGTTGACAATGACAGTTTTGGCAATTCTTGCTCAGTCTTTCTAAATGCGTATTCTTAATCTATTCACTTCAATTCTTTGAGTTTTTCGTGCCAGTTCATTAAAGGAGATGCATAAATTTTGTCGTAAGTCTTAATAATTTGCTGATTGTCTCTAATTGAATGATTATCACTATCGGCCATACTGATTTAATTTCTTATTGTTTAAATAAAACAATTATGAACATTTAACTCCCTTCTCATATCTAATAATTTAAGTCCGACTTTTTCTACATAAATTTTTATATAGGACACTGACATGGATTGATTTTCTCACATCAGACAATATTACACCAACTAACGACAGATTTTCCATTCCTGTAGCAGCTGATATTCATCTTTATCCTGTTCCCGTGAAAACACAAGGAGGGGAAAAGCTTGAATTACAAGTAAGCAGTGACTTCTGAAATTTTTAGAATAGCTGGATTTTTTATAGCATCCGTTGGTGTTATATTCTGAATTTTCTTATTTATTCTGTGTGGCTTAGCAAAATTTTAATGTTAGGTCCATGTATTTAAACCGATTGATATTTGCAGCTGAGTCCTGGAGATTCAGTAATGGATGTGAGGCAGTTTTTACTTGATGCCCCAGAGACATGTTTTCTGACTTGCTATGATTTGTCACTGCACACGAAGGATGGTTCTGTTCATCATCTAGAAGACTACAATGAGATTTCTGAAGTTGCCGATATTACTAATGGGAACTGCTTTATGGAGATGAGTGCTGGTAAGCTTAATCATTTTCCTTAGTCTCTTCTTATGGAAAATAATTGACTACGAGAATTGACTTTTTTTTTTTGGAATAGCTTTCTCCGAAAAGGAACAAACTCAGGCATATGTTTTTGACATGACACTTTCGAATTTCTTCACATGAACTTTAAACTGAAAGTCTCTCTTGCAGCCTTATATGATGATAGGTCCATCAGGGCTCACGTTCACAGAACTAGAGAGTTGCTCTCTCTATCAACTTTGCATTCCTCTTTGTCTACCATACTTGCGCTACAACATGACACTGGAAAAAATGCATCTGCAAATTTAGGAGGTATGTAATTTTTATGTTATTTTGATTAGTTCGTTACTTGTTCTTTCGATTCTGATCATTACCTTTGTCTTTCTCGTTATTGCTGATTTGGTTGGTTCTTTATTTTTCTTTCTTACGTCCATACAGACGGGATGAAAGGTGAAGTGTTGGAGCTAAGTAATTTGGGTTTTATGGAGAATGTTACTGGCTCACTCGCTAA
This sequence comes from Ballota nigra, assembly GCA_947034835.1. NCBI lineage: Eukaryota > Viridiplantae > Streptophyta > Magnoliopsida > Lamiales > Lamiaceae > Ballota > Ballota nigra. The sequence continues at coordinate 91,258,863 of OX344724.1, forward strand.
ATTATTGTCGCCACCCTCTAAAGAGATTAAGTGTGTTGAAAGTATTGTTTTCTCTTCGTTCAATCCTCCTCCGAGCTATAGAAGGTTGTATTGAAATAAAACATTCAAATGTTGCAAAAGTTCTACCTGTCATTTTTCGTTTAGCCTGATGAGAAATAATCGATGCTAATATACAGGCTGATTGTATCAGGCTTTCTGGAGACTTAATTTATTTGGACGTGGTAACACTGGAAGGGAATAAATATTGTATTACAGGAACAACAAAAGCTTTCTATGTCAACTCAAGCACTGGGGATATTCTTGATCCGAGGCCAAATAAATCTGCTTTGGAAGCTACATCCCTGGTTGGCCTTTTGCAAAAACTTAGCACCAAGTTTAAGAAAGGTAACAAGATTTACCTATTTGTAAAGGAACAATATTTCAAATTCACTTCTTAACTTTCCTGTAATATCTGTTTTTTTTTGTTTTGATTTCCTTAGCTTTTCGTGAAATATTGGAATGCAAGGCATCTGCGCATCCCTTTGAAAGCGTCCAATCTCTATTGCCACCAAATTCATGGCTGGGCTTGTATCCCGTTCCTGGTATTGACAATTCTTTTTGTTGTATGGTATTTATACATTTCTGAACTAGGTGAGATATATGTCTCGTCTTGGTTTTTTTTGCGATAATTATGGAGATTACTGTTATGGAGAGAACATATTCTTTGTAGTTGGATTGTTGAGAATATAAATTTATTAATGTTTCGTTTAAACGTCTTGTCAATATCATTTGTTGTGGTCACTGGGAGTCATTTGTAGTGGGTATTTAAAATAGTTGATATTTTGGGAGATTTACAAATGAACTCTCTAACGGATGGTGGAGTCTTAATGGTTGAGATATTTTGTTTAGAACACCCCACAATTCTATAATACTTCATGTACTTTTTGCACACATTTCTACATTCTGGGGAACTTTATATACAAGTGGGATGCTACAAATCTTATAGTCCAAAGGCATAATGCAATAAATGTGCCAAGTGATCCAATTACATTAGACCAAGCTTTCTAATCACTTGAACACCTACTGTGCTTCCCTTAATGTAGACTCATTGAGTCAAACCTGAGCTAGTACATTTTCTTCCTTTTCATCATTTTGTGGATTAATTGCAACGTCATACCTGTTCTGTTTTTCTGTTATTGTGTGCATGGGTTCTGTATTTTTAATCCGTTATCTGTGTATTAAGATGGCTGCCTAATCTGTGATGGGGATTTCAGATCACAAACGTGATGCAGCAAGAGCCGAAAACTCTTTGACTCTGACATTTGGAAGTGAGCTCATTGGCATGCAGAGGGATTGGAATGAAGAGTTGCAGTCCTGTCGGGAGTTTCCACATACTACACACCAGGAGAGGTGTACTTTTAAATTTTGCAGTAGTGATGCAAGACCAATTTGTAAAATACCGTGATTTAAGTTTACTAACCACCTTTTATTTTAATTCCCTTCAGGATTTTAAGAGATAGGGCCCTTTACAAGGTGACTTCTGATTTTGTTGATGCTGCGAATAGTGGTGCTATTGGAGTGATAAACAGATGTATTCCACCTATCAATCCTACTGATCCAGAGTGCTTTCATATGTAAGTATATTTGAATAAGTTATTTCCTTTTGCATTGTTATTGTCCGCAATCACTATCATATTTATTTGTCTTTCTCTTTGTTTTTCTTTTAGATTCCGTTTTGGCTCATTTCATTTGTATTGCTACATAAGTTATGAAGTTCCATGTGCTGCGGAACATCAACTTTTCTAATTGAGACAGATCCTTTGAGTGATATTTATGGAGTATGCGACATTGGTTTTTCTCATCGGCACTCTTTATGCGCACATCAATTCCCGTTTATAAACATGAATACCAACCTGCTTATTCATGTATAAAATGAAAATGTTTTCGCACGTTCAATTTCGGCAAAGCCTCTCTGACAGCTTTACAAATTGTGACCCCTTTTAATATCTGTGTCTCTATTTTCATTGTAAAGGTGTTAACTCAATATCATTTTCCTGGTCAATTTCTAGGTATGTTCATAACAACATATTCTTTAGTTTTGCGGTGGATGCGGACCTCGAGCAATTGCCCCGGAAACAGGCATCAGAAGTAAACTCAAAGGTCCAGAGCCCAGCCTCAGCAGAGAATTCTTCTGAGAAGTTAGACAATAGTCTGCCACAAACTACTTCTGTAGTTTCATATGTGGAGGAATCTGCTGCGTCAAAAATGGAAAATAGCGAGGCATTTTCCTCTGACCTGCCTGCAGAGGCTCAGTTGGCTGAAAATGAACAAGCAATGTATGCAAGTGCTAACAATGATTTGAAAGGCACAAAGGCGTACCAGGAAGCTGATGTCCCTGGCTTATACAATCTTGCTATGGCCATAATTGACTATAGAGGTCATAGAGTTGTTGCACAGGTACATGTTTACTCACTTTTACTCCACAAAGCAGGTTTCATTTAAATTCAGGGTCTGATATTCGACCAGCTAGATGTACACGAAAAATATTACTCTTATATTCGACCAGCTGGGAGTAATATTTTTAGGCTCTCCATTGACTAATTTGCCACATTAATATCCTTTTATGTTCTCTTCTTTGCACCTTTTTAACTGCAGCAATACTGCATTAATTTGCGGTTCCAAAACCTTTCTGATTACTAAAATATTTTATTTTGTCATGACACTATTATATTTATACATAATACTTGATATATCATATTAAGTTGTGTCTGGTTACTTTTCTGTTGCCAGAGTGTGTTGCCTGGTATTCTTCAAGGTGATAAATCGGACTCCCTTCTGTATGGTTCTGTTGACAATGGCAAGAAAATATGCTGGAATGAAGATTTTCATGCGAAGGTAGAACATTTTACGATGAATGTATTTAATTTCGATCAATAATCTGAGAGTTGCTTAAAATCTCAAGCTTCCTCATAACAAAAGCTTCTATCTGTAGTCTAGAACCTTTATCCGCAATATGTTCTCTTCCCCTAATCCTTTAGCTTACTGCTTGTGGTTAGGTTACCTGGCCATTCTTCTTTTTTGCCTTGTCTTATTTGATAAGCATGAATTCAAATTCCTAACCACGAGCAAAGGAATTACAAATTATTTATTTATTTAATATTCCAGTCATTGTGATGATGTCATATCTGGTGAATAAACTTTACTCTCTCTTGGCATTATTGGGCTTTTGTTTTCCCAAACCTGTTGATTAACTTTTTGAACAATTTTACCCTATCCTTTTTCCTAAGCAAGAAAGTAAATATATCTAAACCACCAGGAAATAATTATAGTATGTCTTCTGATCCAAGTCATAATATAAATTTTCTGAGGACTAAAAAGCTTTTGTCTAAATGGGGCCTCTTTTAGCTACTGTCCTAGACATCTAATGTTTGCTATAAATTATAGGTTGAGTACTTCTAAGTTCTTCAGGCATCTTGTAGGTACTAGAAGCTGCCAAACGTCTTCATCTGAAAGAGCACATGGTGCTGGATGGATCTGGTAATGCTTTCAAGCTTGCTGCACCAGTTGAGTGCAAGGGCATTGTTGGTAGTGACGACAGGTGAAACTTCTCTTACCAGCGAGAATATCCAGCTGTCACAATAATTTTTAATATTGACATTTCCTAGATCAATCATTTTTGAAAGTACATGAAATATTTGTCTCAGTTAAGTAGTTAAAGAAAGGTCTCAGGCGCCATTCATGAAATATATGTTCAAATATTTGTCTGTTCTGTAACATATCAAATCATCTCGTCGCCTATTGGCTAATTCTTTGCAAGTTTAATAAATTTCCATCTTGTACTTTTCCTGAACTCGCTATAAACTTTTATGCAGCATACTAAATCCATTTTTTTTTATTATTCCAGGCCGTAGCCACTACAGATACTTAGTAGTTTTTTTCATTTTTACTTTTGTACCAGGCATTACCTTTTGGATTTAATGAGAGTGACTCCCCGCGATGCAAATTATAATGGACCAGGTTCTAGATTTTGCATTTTAAGACCTGAACTGATATCTGGTTTTGCCCATGTACGATTCTGCTTTCCTCATTTCAATATCATTCTCAATCATTTTGGAAATTTAACAATATTAAATTACTACTCTTTTGTCATGGCTAGGCTGAAGCGGCCAAGATGTCAAAATGTGAATCTTCATCAGAACAGGATGGCCCTGTTTCTGATTCCTCAAATGTTGATAGTGCTGCAGATGTGGTGAAAACTGAAGAATATGCAGCCTCATCAATGAGCGACACACAGGTATGGTGTCACGATGCATTAACATTAATCCAGCTTTTATGAGATGATTTACTGGAAAAAAAAATCGGCCATGCTTAGAATTATTAAGATCTACTACCAATGCCGTGAGGTCATGGGTTCGAGTCATCAGTTGACCTTTAAAAAAAAAAGAAAAATTATCAACATCCATACACAAGTGAGGTGGTGAATTACCAGATTATTTATGTATGTTGAAGAATTCCTTCTGGGAATAAAAATCTAGACAAAGTCTTGAGTGACATAAGCAATATTGTAATTAGTTAACTGTCTTCCATTCTCACTTTTCACCAGCAACAATGTCTCCTTACATTATTTGGTTGACTTTAATTTTGTTCGTTATGTTGGACATTTATAATTGTCATTGATTTATGGACAAACGCTATCACACTTGTTCGTTTTACGGCTTTTACCTAGTTTGGTAACATTATAGACGGGTTTCAATAGGGTGCTGAAAAGGTTGAAATGCAAAACCTTCAAGAATGTGGTTCTGACTCAAATGTTGAAGATACGAGCAAAGAGATGCTCTTCAATCCTAATGTTTTTACGGAATTTAAGCTAGGCGGGAATCAAGAGGTAGAGTATGTTGCCTTTCCTAACCATCATTTGGCTTAATATATTTCGAAGTGTGAAATTTGTTGGAATACTTCTCTAGGAGATCACTGCAGATGAGGAAAATGTGCGAAAAGCAAGCGTTCATCTTCTAGATATTGTATTGCCTAAATTCATAAAAGATCTTAGCACCCTTGAAGTTTCACCAATGGATGGACAAACTTTAACTGATGCACTTCATGCACATGGCATCAATGTTCGCTATATTGGAAAAGTAAGCACACTTTTGATGATTTGTAAGATTTAAGATGCTTTTCTGAAATTACATTTCTCTTAGATTTTCTATAACTGGAAGTCTGGATTTGGAAGTCAGGTTTGTTGAGTGTGCCTGAAGAGTCTGGTTCACTCAATGTTTGTGTTATCCTTCAATTTTGCTTAATTGTTCTCATTGGCACTACAGGTTGCTGAAGGGACCAAACATATGCCTCACTTATGGGATCTGTGCTCTAATGAAATAGTTGTCAGATCAGCTAAGCATATTGTGAAGGTAAAGGAAAATTATTTTCGTTGGCGTTGCTAGCAAAACCCTCAAGTTTTTCTCTGCATTTTTTATTTTTATTGGAGTAGTTGATGATCATTATCAAGATTTACTGTTCTGGCTCTAGTCTTTATTGGCTTGTTTGATTGAAGCTAGCCAACTTATAAGGACAAAACTAGAGTTTAAGTTTAACAGCTTCACCAACTTTGATGGTATTGCTTTGTGCAATATGAGATTGGGAATTAAATCATTACTACTTATTTCTGATGTTTTAATCAAACTACTGGTCTATGGTGCTGCACCAATAACTGTTGGTTGCCATGCGCTCTGTGATCCTTGTAGGGTGTATAGACCATAGGGAAGCTACTTCAGATATTACTTGGTGAACTTTGAGTCTTTCTATTTGATTGGATTCTGCATTTCTATTGAAACAATCCATTTGACTGCATCAACTTTCATTATTCACATTTGATAGGATGCATCTATTCAATGCGGATGTTTTCCTTTAGGACATTTGAAATTCACTTTTAGCAAGCTGACTGGGATCCTATGGCTTATTGATTTGTTTCTTTTATATGTTTATACTAGCTTGGTATGATTTTTTCTGATTTCTCCAGTTAAACCATCTGTAAAATTGTTAAATGTAGATTTTTGGCCTTTGTATCACCTTAGTCTATTTATGTCTATTTCTTATTTATATATATATTTGAGTGTGGACTTGCAGGAAATCTTAAGAGATGCAGAGGATCATGATCTTGCGCATGCAATTTCACATTTTTTCAATTGTTTCGTGGGAAAAGTTCAGGCTGCTTTCACGAAAAGTGCTGCCAACAGTTCAAATTCAAAATCCCAGAAAAAGGTATATGACTGGTTAATATGATACCTGCTATCCATTTGGTATTTGTCCTGTCTTGAAATTTTATTGACTTTTATGTTTTTCATTAGTGGGTCTTCTTCTGTATGCTGGTGCACTGAAGGTTATTAAATATAGTGATCTAATTATTGCAAATTCCTTGAAGATGTACAGTCTTGAAAAAGTTAGATGAGTCATGAGAGTATTACTCTATGATTTGGCTCTATTAGTCTTATATTTGGTATCTCATTCTGTTTCCTTGTAACCCTGAAACCCATGCATGCATATTCTACAGGCTTCTGGGAAGTCTACCAAGGGACAAGCTAAATCGAGAAATGTGGGACATGCAAGGAAGAAAGAGTTGTTGTATTTGAGTATCACCTCTGATAGTTTGTGGTCTGATATTCAAGAGTTTGCAAAGCTCAAATACCAGGTTTCCTGATTACTATTTTAACTTATCCCACAAACAGAGCTGCAAATTTTTATTTTAACTTTTTTTGCAGTTTGAGTTGCCAGAAGATGCAAAGCAGCGGGTGAAAAAAATTTCAGTTATACGAAATCTTTGCCAAAAGGTATTTTTTTTAAATAAAAAATTTGTAATCCAAATAGAAGTTCCTTTCTTTTTTGGGCTAACAAATTATCTGCCTATGCTAACTTCATGTCAATGAGAAGTAGGTTTTATCTGCTAGAAAAATGTGCTCTGTCTAGCTGTTCTCTATCTCGTTCAATGTATTAGTTTATTGTCGGCAGATGACTGCTCTATTTCCTATTCTACCTATTTAGCTTTCTGGTATGTGCCTTAGTAATCTGGAGCTTACTGTGTCACAAATTGAGGAATGTCTTGTTTTGTAACCAAGAATATGAAGCACCCTTTCATTTGCCATAAATGTGTTTAATCTTGCTCTTTTTCAAAAAGAAGCCTTGGACAAGCCTTGCATAGGTTTTTGAACACTTCTCCAGCACAGCAACCTATATTGGAATGTGCATGTCAATGTATTAGTTATTGGAGTCTTTAAATATTTTAACTTGGCTTGATACTTTTGGGGGGCGCTTGATTCAAAATTCTTCAATGGAAATTTGTAATGAGAATGGGACATAGGGTAATTGAGGCAGTTAATAAGAATAAAAAATGACCAATCACTTCACTAATACCTGGTATGTCCATACGTGGTGATGAGACTCAAAATAAATTCATCATTATCCTTTGGTTAGCTACATCCCCTTCTATAACCATAAACCCTCAATCATTTCACTATTCCTCAATCAACAATATTTCTTGACTCCACCTATTGCAAGATAAGAGCCAATTACGAATCAGTGTTATTGAATATTCAATGATTCTCATTCCCATCCCCATTCCACTGAAGAATTCGAATCAAGCGCCCCCATATTATGTATTTTAAGGCAAAAAGACTCTGGTTGTTACTTGTTTCTCTTGAGGTTTTATGTGAACAGTTATTTCCTAAATGAAGTTTTGTGTATTAAGTTGTAGTATCTTGTTTTCAGCCTTCTATTTCTTTCTTTGCTCATCTTGTATGTACATAGGGCTCATGCTAGATTACAAATTAGCTCCTAGACGTCCATAAATGTCCCTAAAATTGCATAATAACCAAAGTACTGTAGTAATCCACCAAGAGATAACTAAGTAAAAAATAAATGATGATTGATTATGTAGGTTTAGGCGCCACCCAAAATCACATGGAAATTGAAATTTTAAGTTTTCCCACTTTCGGGTTTATATGCCTCTACACTGATGTGCATTATCATTTGGATTGGTTGCATAATTGTTTTGTCCTCTTAACAGGTTGGAATAACCATTGCTGCTCGCAAATATGATTTTGATGCTCTGGCACCTTTCCAAGTTTCAGATATATTGAATATCCAACCAGTAATAAAGCATTCCATTCCAGTTTGTTCAGAAGCCAAGGATCTGGTTGAAACTGCAAAAGCTCAATTAGCAGAGGTATGGATCACTTTGATTTGTAATCGGGATATTTGATTAGGCTATATATCTCATCTTACAGTACTATTAGCATGTAATCATTAATCATTTTAAATGAATGTGTGGATAACTAAAATATGTGAACTTTTATTGGTTTGTCTTAATTTAAGGAAATTATACTCTAGGAAAAGGTCATTCTACATTTAAATGACAACATATAAATTTATAAACTGGCTTTTATAATCAAGCGTGGTATCATATTATGAACACGTGATATCTGGGAGGGCGCACAATCAGAATTTGGATGTTTTTAACAAAAGATCATAAGTTTGGTTTAGCTACTCAAGAACTTTATTTAATATACTTTAGAACTGCTTGTCTTCAGGGTATGCTTGGTGAGGCATACACACTATTTTCTGAAGCTTTCTCGATCCTCCAGCAGGTATGATTACATGTTCAGTCCTCATTTATCTCACTTTGTTTTCATGTATTCGCAATGTACCATTGATAAAAAAAAATGCAGGTCACTGGTCCAATGCACCGAGAAGTTGCAAATTGTTGCAGGTAATTGTTGTTAAAAACACTCATCTCATCTCCAGTGTTATGTTGTTTCCTTGGATGTGTTGCATGATTCTTGACTTTGTTGATATGTGCTGCTATTTGATATCCTGTTTAATTTTTGCCTGCTGATTCTGCGCATTTGACTTTTTTTATAGATACCTGGCCATGGTCCTGTATCATGCTGGAGATATGGCAGGAGCCATAATGCAACAGCATAAGGAACTAATAATAAACGAACGTTGCCTTGGATTAGACCACCCAGACACGGCTCACAGGCAATTTTTTTTTTCTCTTGTCATTTCATTTAACGAGTTTCATAGGCTATTACGAACTTCTTTTGAATCTATTATAGTAGTTACTTTTGCTGGCTGACACAGTATTAGGGCTCTAGGGAGGTTAAAAATTAAATAGAGCCGCTGCAGCTTGATGATGGGTTCTTATCTTGATGGCATATCCAGTCATGTTAATAATGATTATTGGGGGTTAAGATATTATTTTATTATCCCTGAACCGTATTATTTTGCTGCAGCTATGGGAATATGGCCTTGTTCTATCATGGCCTTAACCAGACAGAGCTGGCATTACGTCATATGTCGCGCGCTTTGCTTCTTCTGGGTTTGTCATCAGGGCCAGATCACCCCGACGTTGCTGCAACTTTTATAAATGTTGCTATGATGTATCAAGATTTGGGAAAGATGGATACAGCACTTCGATATTTGCAAGAAGCATTGAAAAAGAACGAAAGACTGCTTGGGGAGGAGCATATTCAGACTGCTGTGTGCTATCATGCTTTGGCAATTGCATTCAACTGTATGGGTGCCTTCAAGCTTTCTCACCAGGTACGTGCAATGGTTTGATTTACACATACAAATTTATAATGCTCCGTTAAACCTGCCCTTTATATGATCTGGTCTTTGATATAACAGCATGAAAAGAAAACACACGACATTCTTGTTAAACAACTTGGGGAAGACGACTCTAGGACAAAGGAATCGCAGACATGGATGAAAACGTTCAAGATGCGCGAGTTGCAAGTGATTTTCTATCCTAGTTTCTTGATGAATTACTAATATATTGGAATTTTTTTTTTTAAGTCCTGAAAGTTAAACCATTTTTTGTTTCCAGACACCCCATTTTGTCGAATTGAATTTCGTCCCGTTAACTTTCATAATTCAACTTTTGTAGTACTTTGACCGGCTTACATCGGGTTAATAGCCTTCAAAACAAAAATTAAAAAATATAAAAAAATGTCATGTTAGCCCGAAACCGGTTGCTCAGCTGCAGTAGCCGATCAAAAGGCTAATGGGACTAAAGTTGAGTCTTGAAAGTTGACATGACGAAGTTCAATTCGAAAAATGAAGTGTCATGGAAAAAAAAAAAGAGCAAACTTCCAAGGGGAAAAAACCATTTCCCTAATATATATACCAATATCCATCCAATTTTTTTTTTTTTTAAATGTTCATACAGATCAATGCACAAAAGCAGAAAGGTCAGGCTCTGAATGCTGCATCTGCACAAAAAGCTATGGAAATTTTGAAGGTAAATATTTGTACATTTTCAACTCCATTCTCCAATTTATCCTTCACTCACTTCATACACAATGTTTGTCACCAGGCTAACCCAGACCTTATACAAGCATTTCAAGCTGCTGCTGCAGCTGGGGGCACGAGCAATTCTGTTCCCCCTGCAAACAAATCATCGAGCAGTGGTGTTATAAGCGGGAGGGGGGTTGACGAAAGAGCAGCTCGGGCAGCTGCAGAGGTGCGAAAGAAGGCAGCAGCAAGGGGTCTGTTGATACGTCCACACGGTGTTCCTGTCCAGGCTCTGCCACCGCTTACTCAGCTCCTTAACATTGTAAATTCAGGGACGACACCTGATGCCTCAAACAGTGAAGCCAGTGCTGATGGACTGCCAGATGGCGAAGGGGATCGTGTGAAGCCAGATGAGGCTCCAGTTGGATTAGGATCAGGATTAGCTTCTTTGGATACCAAGAAATCAAAAACCAAAAACAAAGGCACGTCTTGATGATCGTTGTGTAGGTTCTTTTTGGTAGGAGTAGTTAACGAGCGTTGCCTCGATTCTTCAAATGGTGAGTGTACTTGATGTGCGTATTTTGGTGTTGTAATCTGTTTTAATCTTGTCGAGTTATATCTGAACGGTGTGAGAAATCGGAAATACTAGTGTTTGCGTTCGTAGGAAGGCAGAAGATGGAATATTCTTCTGGTGTAACGTTTTCCTGAAGCAATGAATAATTTTTCAAGGCGTTGGGTATTTTTGTCTGATTATGTTGTATTCCATCGTCATTCAAATTTATTCTCAATCTATTCTCCCTTCTAAATATCGGTCTTACAATTATTTTTTAAAATTTTGAATGTATTCTACAGTTTTCTTTTTTAAAATAAAATAAAATTATGAGAATAAAATTGGGGATGGAGGGAGTATATATGGGTAGATTGCAATGCTAAATAATCCCGTGAGGCTGTGACCTTGTTTACCAGTAAATTCATTAACTTAATTTCACAAAATGTGTCAATAAAAAAGTGTCGGGTCTAAAAAGGAAAAACTATATACTCTCAGTCGTCAGAATAAGAGAGGTATAATTTTTTTTTATTTATTTTAGTGAAAGTTAAGATTGAATTTCTAAATAGCTAAAGGTATTGCACATAAATGTACAAAGTAATTTGATGGGTGAAATTGGATTTTAGTGTAAATTTTTCGGAGTAATAACTATTGAGTGAGTGCACCGTGCACAAGGTGTATACGAGGGTGTACTTTTATCAATTGAGAGTACACTCTTTTTCTTTTACTATTCAAGATCTGACAATATTTTTCTAGTTCAACCTCAAGTTAATACGTCACAGTAATAAAAGATGTTGCATACTGCCTCGAAATTAATTCTTATCCTTTCAAAAAAAAAAAAATTATTATCCTCTTCTGTAATTTTAATTTAGAAAATAATTTTATTATCGGAAATTGAATCTATACAAAAGAAATTAATTCAAGCCTTGAATTGGAAAGAAGATAAAAATTTGGCTATGAATTGAATCATTTATAAAATGGGATTCCAAAAATTGGATGTTGATATGAAATTTTTTCTTAGAAAAAAGAAAGGCTCAGACTAAATACCCCTCCAACTAATGGAGATACACCTCCACCTAAATTTACCTACTCATTTTAATTGGTATTACTAAATACACAATTCTTATACTACCATTAATACCATTATTTAATAATAAAAAAATTTCTCCTTAATTTTTTTTTTTTTGATTATAGTATTCAACAAACTGTAAATTAACACAATATTTCAACAAAACGTTACCAAAACCGAAACCAAATTTCGGAAAGTTGTTACCAATCAAAGTTTCGGCAACTAGTGTCCGAAAATATATAAAATTTTCGACTAACCAGACCCAAAATATTACTTGAGGGAAATTTGAAAAAAAAAATGGCGAAAAAGACAATCATACAATTTTCAAAGTCGTTCAATGCCTAAAATATCAATTTTTCATACGTATATACACATAATATAAACAACTAACAACATTTAACTTTTAAAACTAGGGTTTATACATTGAAGAGAAAACCTAAACCGAATTTTGGAAACTTTCTACCAAAAATCATTCAAAGTTTCGACAATTGGTGTCCGAAAATATATATAACTTTCGGCAAACCAGGTCCGAAAAATTACTTGACCAAAATTTGAAAAAAAAATATGCACGAAAAAGACAATCATACAACTTTCAACGTCGTTCAATGCCTAAAATATCAATATTCGTACATATATACACACTATACATTGAAGAGAAAACCTAAACCGAATTTTGGAAACTTGCTACCAAAAACCATTCAAAGTTTCGGCAATTGGTGTCCGAAAATATATATAACTTTCGGCAAACCAGGTCCGAAAAATTACTTGACGAAAATTTGAAAAAAAAATATGCACGAAAAAGACAATCATACAACTTTCAACGTCGTTCAATGCCTAAAATATCAATATTCGTACATATATACACACAATATAAACAACTAACAACATTCAACTTTTAAAACTAGGGTTTATACATTGTTACACCCGACAAATATTGCCCGACTATTCGGGTAACGTGCTCAACCCACCAGGCCGAAGTGGCACACGGGCGGGGAAATCAGGATCGTCGGGCTCAACCGAGTAGGCGGGTAGAGCACCCAGCCTACCCGACGAAGACCCCGATGACTTATCGGGAAGCGTACTTGTTGTGTGGACCAAAGGTCGATCGGCCAGCGGCAAGCTCTGGGGCGATCTCTACCCGCTTCCCGTGAAAGGATCCCCGGGCTACTCGCCACCCACACGGTACTCGGTTACCCGGTTACCCGTCTGCCCGATCCCAGACATCGCCAGCTGTGAAAGTATGACCAGTACCATCAGTTCAGAGGATGTGATAGGGTCAGAGTAGGTGGTTGGGCCCAGTCCCATCAGTAAAGAGCGGCAGTGCCAGGTGGCGTCCTCCCATTGGACCATAGATGGAGGCTGTAGCCACTCATTACCTCCCAGCTAGGAATAGGAGGGGCCCACAGACATACCAACCCAAGATGGGGAAACCCACCATGTACACTATAAATAGGGCCTTAAATGCCCAAATGTAGGACACAACACATTTATTGCAAATCTACTCTTGAGAGCTCATTTACTCTTGTATTTACTACTTTCAGTTATCGTAAATACTTAAATCCTACCCGCTAGGAACCCGACGGTGAGATCCTCACGAAATCGTTGTCAACATTTTGGCGCTAGAAGAAGGGTAACTGATATCGAAGTACACTTGGTTTCATTCATCTAGTTACCTCAAAACGAACCACTTCACCCTTTTTTTCTCAAAAATCCCAGCTGATCTCGTTCTAAAAATGGCCACTTCGAAAGCTACCCGAACCCAGCAGCAGGTCGAGGACGTCGGTGAGGCCGCCACTCCGGCTCTGGCCACGGCAGAAACTCTCCAGGGCCCTTTCGAGTTCTTATCCGCAATAAGAACCCCGGAGGACCTCCAAGCGGCAAGAGCAATGATCGAGCGCCGCCAGGCCGAGATCGACGCCGCTCCTATCCGCACTCATCGCCCCGGAAAGGAGCTAGCACGAACCAGGGCCACCAGTAACCCTTGATCCGAGCAAGAGGCGGCCGGGAGGGCCACCAGTAACCCTCGTCCTCAAAATCTAAAAAGACGCCTCGACGAGGAGGCTGACTCTCAGCGACCTCCCGCAGGCTCTGTTTTCTCCAGACTAGGGTCCCAGGCTCGGGGAGCTGCCCAACCCTGCGAGTCCAACGCCAGTTCTAGGCCCCGGGAGCGAGAAAGGGATCGCTCTTCCAGGCATCACAACGACGCCCCGAGGCCATCGGTCCGTGATCGTTTGGGAGACAACCCGCATCCCCACTCTCCCCCGGCGGCCAACAACGCCATGACTGAGATCCTAAAAAAGGTATCAGATCTGGAGGCAAAACTCGAGAGGCGGGACGGGCAACACCACTTCACTCACATGTCTAACTCCCCTCTCGCCGACATCCTGGTACGGGCCCCCGCCCAACCAAAAATTAACGTGGCCGTTGTGGGCCAGTACGACGGGTAGACGGACCCGTCACCCACCTGAGTAAGTACTCCACTTACATGATCTCCATGGGGGCAACTGATGCCACCCAATGCCGGATGTTTCCATTAACCCTCGGTGATAGAGCTCACCGTTGGTACTCCTCGCTGCCCGCGGGGAAGGTGGTTTCATTCCACCAACTGGGGGAGCTGTTCCTGGAACACTTCTCCTCGATGGCGCCACGTCTGGCCGGCGCCAATCGCATGACCAACTTGGCCCAAGGGAAAGACGAGACGGACCGGGCGTTTATCGACCGGGTCGACCGCATCATCATGGAGGGCGAGCCCATCGGGGACGAGGTCAAGCTCGTCGGCATCATAGGCGGGCTCCGCCTAAAGACGAAGCTGTGGAAATCTATGAACAAGGACTACCCCAAGTCCTACGCGGAGTTCCGGCAGTGGGCCAGAAAGATCATCTACAATGCCGACATCCTGGCACAGCGGCTAGGCGAGAGCGTCCCGGCCGAGAAGGAAAAGCCCCGCGCCCAGGCGGGCACCACGCCGAGCCGGAGGAACTTTTCCTACCGTGCCCCCCAGCCGTTCAAACCCTTCGACTCCGTCGAAGTGAAGCTGGCCGAGAAATTATCGGCCACCCCGGAGTACGTCTACGTGCAAATCCGGGACAAAAACATGGTGCCCAAGGCACGACCGTGGGTTCACAAGCCAGAGGTGCAGCTCAACCCCAATAAATACTGCCATTACCACCAGACCGTCGGGCACAACACGAGCGAGTGTCGCGACCTCTTGAAGCAGCTCTGGCGGCTCTTCAAGGAGAGGAAACTGGAGGAGTTCGCGAAGAGACCGGCGGTCAGACCGGAGACACAAGCCATTGCCCACCTCGTGGAACCAAACTGGGAGGCAGCCCTCATATGCCCCCCGATGCCGGAACATCAAGCTCGCCGCGCCGTCAACATGCTCTCCCCGGTGGAAGAATTAGTACCCACCACCTCGCTCTCCAATCGCCGGCAGAAGAGCAAGCTGCGAGCGATGGACAATGTCCATCAAATCACCATGCCGGTCAACATGACGGCAAAAGAGTCAGACCTCCTCGCTTTCAAGAAGGAGGATCGTACTGGGGTCATCTACCCGAACCACGACGCCTTGGTCGTATCCGTCAACATCATGGACGTCACCGTCCATCGCATGCTCATCGATAACGGGGCCTACTACAACATCCTCTTCAAGGCCGCATTCGACCAGCTAGACAACTCCTTCGAGAAGTACGTGGAGCCATGCGACCAGGTCATCAAGGGGTTCGGCGACGCCACTGTGAAACCCTACGGGATAGTTAGGCTAGCCGTAGAATTAGTTTCTAGTATAGACGCTGAGGTTAAGGCTTCGAAACAGCTCGACTTCATTATTGTCGACCAGCCGTCAACCTATAACGGGTTTCTCGGCAGACCGTTCGAGCACGAGTTCGAAGCCGCCGCCTCAGCATTCTATTATTGTATCAAGTTCCCAACCCCCTCCGGGAAGGTGGGAACTCTTAAGGGTAATAAAAAAATGGCACGCAGATGTTTGGCGTATATCGATCTTGCTTTAAATTCTGCAAAACTAGATTACATTTGCACTATCGGGGAGGGAGACATGGACGTGGACGAAGAAAACACCCACAACCCGCTCCCATGGAAGAAGATCCTCCAAATTTCGAAGACGCTCAAATCGAGCTAGAGCCAAGGATCGACTTCGAGCTTATGGAAATCGACAACAATCTAACAGGAGAGATCGACGACCCTCGCTTCGGGGAGCGAGGGGCCAGCCCGATCAAAGAACTAATCTCAGTAACGATGAAGAATCGGCTGCGTCCAACTAGGCTCCAAAATGCCAGACGGGATGCGGGCATCAATGACAGCATTCCTAGAAGAAAACCTAGACATATTCGCCTGGTCGCACGAAGACATGGTCGGGATCGATCCAACAGTCTGTTCCCATCAACTGCATATTGACCCTACCCGCAAACCGGTATCACAAAAAAGAAGGAAGTTCGGCCCAGACAAATATGCGGTCATAGCTACCGAGGTCAAAAAGCTACTCGACAACAAGCTGATCGGGATGGTGGATCCCGATGATAAACCCCAGTGGGTATCCAACGTTGTACTTGTCAAGAAGAGCAACAACACCTGGCGGCTATGCATCGACTTCATAGAACTGAACAAGGCATGCCCCAAGGATCACTTCCCGATGCTGCACATCGACCATCTGGTGGATAGCACGGCCGGGCACGAGATGCTCACTTTCATGGATGCATTTGCCGGCTATCACCAGATCCCGATGGCCGCTGTTGACCAGAAGCACACCACCTTCGTCACCGAGAAGAACATGTACTTTTGGAAGCGGATGCCGTTCGGACTCATGAACGCAGGGGCAACCTACCAAAGGTTGGTCAATCACATGTTTCACGACCAGATCGGAGCAACCATGGAGGTGTATATCGACGATATCGTCGTCAAAAGCGAGAAAAGGGAAGACCGCCTCACTCACCTAGCCGAGACGTTCGAAATCCTAAGAAAGTATCGGATGAGGCTCAACCCGAAAAAATGCAGTTTCGGCGTCGAGTCGGGCAAATTCTTGGGGCACATGGTCAGCCAGCGAGGAATCGAGGCAAACCCAACCAAAGTGCAGGCAATCCTCGACATGAGCGCTTCGCGCACAGCAAAGGAGGTGCAGAGGGTGACGGGCAGCCTGGCCGCCCTCAGCCGTTTTATCTCCCGCATGGGAGACCGGTGCAAACCATTGTTCGACAGCATGCGGAAGGGGAAACTAAACTGGACACCCCAGAGCCAGCTCGCGTTCGATAATCTGAAGGCATATATTTCAAATGCCCAGATACTGGCCAAGCCCGTCCCTGGCGAGAAGCTCTACCTGTACTTGGCGGCTTCGGACTCGGCCCTCAGCATCGTGCTAGTGCGGGCAGAGGGGCAGGCACATCTGCCGGTCTACTATGTCAGCCAGACACTCCACGCCGCCGAGCTGCGGTACCCGCCTCTGGAAAAGTTGGCTTACGCACTAGTGATGAGTGTGCGTAAGTTACGCCCGTACTTCTTCGATCATCAAGTAGAAGTGCTGAACACAATGCCACTCCGACAAGTTTTGCACCGACCAGACACGACGGGCAGGTGCCTCAAGTGGGCAGTAGAGATCGGGCAATTCGGAGTCACATACGCTCCCCGAACGTCCATCAAGGGCCAGACCATGGCCGACTTCATAGTCGAGCTCACCTACCCGGAGGCAATGTCCAAGATCGAGAACCACCATGGAAGATGTACGTCGACGGTTCCTCCACAACCTTGCGGGCAGGAGCGAGAATTGTCCTGCTCAGCCCGTCCGGCCAATCATTCACGACAGCCATCTGGTTCGGTTTCCATGCAACTAATAACGAGGCCAAATACGAAGCGTTAATCAACGGCCTGGAAATGGCCATGACCATGGGAGTAAAGAGGCTTCAGGTCTACAGCGACTCGCAACTCGTTACTTGCCAGATTTCAGGGGAGTACGAGGCGCACAGCGACATAATGTTGGCCTACCAAGGATTAGCTAAGAACCTCCTCGGGAAGTTCGACCAAGTCCACATAGAGGTGGTACCCCGACTCGACAACACTCAAGCAGACGCTCTTGCCCGCCTCGCAACATCGGAGGAGGCAGTCGACATGTAGCAGATCACGGCCGCTTACCTGCCCGCCCCATCGAGCTCGAACCAGCGAGTGGCTAATCTGGGGCGGGAGGAGGATAGCTGGATGACCCCCATTCTGAAATACCTCCGCGACGGTAAACTCCTAGACGATTGGGTAGCGGCAAGACAACTGCAACTTTGGGCCGTCCGATACACGATCATCGGGGACCAGCTGTACAAACGAGGATTCGCCCTACCTCTCCTAAGGTGCATAACGCCGGAGCAGGAAAAGAAGATCTTGGTAGAAATCCATGAGGGACGCTGCGGGAATCACGCCGGCAGCCAAGTGCTCGCCCAGAAAGTTATTCGCCATGGATATTTCTGGCCCATCCTGAAGAAGGATGCGATCAGCTATGCAAGGGCTGTTAGTGTTAGTGTCCTAGAGACAATCCATCGAAAGGACATAATGCTAAGATAATATTCAGATTTGGTTTAATATTATAGTTGGTTTAATATTAAATGTATGGCGTTACACTTATCTGAATATGATGTTTGATTGTTTGCATATATTCTTATTTGTGTTCCCATGAATCATTACTGTCATTGAGTGAGTGAGAACTCAGATGACTTAAGTATGTTTCTCAAATAGCCCCGATCAAGGATCATCAAGAATGGGATATTGATGATGCAATTGAGATTGGTGTGCGATCTGCATCATACTCTTAGAGAGTGTAGTAAGATCTCACTTACTATGAGATACCGGGTATCTCATGATGGATACACAGATACCTTAGAGGGTATTGATATACCCATCCGAGAAACCGTTTGATGTAATTCCACATAATGTGTCTACGGGTGTCTCGGTTAGTGGGAACGATGTGATACTCCTCTGACTTGAGGTCAATACGCACGGCATGTGTGGAGTGGTGAACTTTTACCATGACCGACGCTTGCACCCTTCCACGGGTAGATATGGCATGGATTGGGTTCATCACGAAATGCATGTGCGTGGTAGTTGAGCCAAGAATATGATTCATTCCTCAATGTGGATTTAGAGAGAATACTCGTCTTCTCATCATAATTGGATCTAAGTCGTCGGCCGACGCACATCAACTTAGACTTTGTGGCTAAGTGTGATATACTTGATCAATTAGTGATTGGAGATAATATGATTAGGTTATTTGAATAGACACTTCATCATGTTCAAGACTTAATCGAGTATTTGTGAATGAAAGGAAGATATCACAATAGCCTACAATATTACAGGTAGTTGCAGATTTCCTCGCAACGTACCTCGTATATTGAGAATGTCTGATTTATTGTCTAGGGTTCAATTAAGACCGTTAGTTTGACTAATCGCTCGATATACGAGGGCCTATGGGTCACACAACAAGTAATGACAATTTACCAATTATAGTTGGTTGATTAAATATTGTATTGGATATAATATTTAATTTATGGAGAATATAATAATAATTATATTTGGAATTCATTATTATTATTATTATTTAATTAAATTAGATTTAATTAAATATGAAATCCCAATAATAATATTTGGAATATTATTATATAAGAATAATAGATATGGTAAAAATATTATTCGTAGGAACATATTTAGGGAAATATAATCCGTAGAGATTATATTACGGGCTAGGCCCGATATTTTGCTTAGGAATTAAGCTAAGATAATCCCCATAAATATGTGTCCCATGGGAATTCAGAATGTGACACAAGAAATATAATTTCTCCATAAAATCTCCAGACAGAATTTTCCTAGCAAATTCGTCTCGAGATTCAACGCTGGCATATTGGTGCGGGTTGGTAGAAAACCGTTACGTGGATACCATAGTTGAGGATTCTGCGTGCAAATCATTGTAAGGATTTATTTGTTATTATTAATCCTTTTGTTTTTTATGTTATACAACCATATGTAGATTCGTTGTTGGTGAATCGTATTCTTCCGCTGTACCGAACATGGTGTTCGTGCCTCTAAAACCCAACAGTGGTATCAGAGCATCAGACTCTTTTAATGGTTGTTTAACATGTTTGTTGTTACTTGTGGGTAAAATATGTGCATAAACTATCAATTATTTTGCCCTTAATTTAATTTAATATTTTGATAAAATAAAGTAGTCGTATATAGGGCTGGGTCGGTACGGTATACCGTACCAAAAATCGTATACCGTATACCGTACCGAAAAATTCGGTATGGCATTTTACCATACCGATACCGTACCGAACTTTTCGGTATACCGAAAAATCGGTATGCCTAATTATGTATACCGTACCGTACCGAATGTTATTCGGTATACCGAATCTTAATACGGTATCGATATATACCGTTTCATACCGAAATACCGAAATATACCGATTTATACCGATATTTTGACCATGCCGAAATACCGACTTACCGATTTATACCGACCATACCGAAATTAAGAAATTTTAAACAAAAATCATGCCTTCATATAAAAAAAAAATACATGCCTTTTCAACAACACTATTGAGTATTCGGTATTCATACGGTATGTTAATAATTTTTCGGTATATATACGGTATTTCGGTATATGTGCAGTATTTCAGTATATGTTCGGTATTTCGGTATATACCGAAATACCGAAAATTCAAGATAATTATACCGTTACCGTACCGAATATGTTCGGTACGGTATCATACCATACCGAAATTATCGGTATACCGAAATTTCCGGTATTTTCAATATTTTTTCGGTACGATATGCGCGGTATTTCGGTATTTCGATATTTTTCCCCACCCCTAGTCGTATACGGTGTATAGTTTTCTATTTCCTTAGAGGAGCATCAAGGAAACTATTAACTAATATACCTTTAGCCGTCGTTTTTGACAAATTTAATTCAAAGAAAAAATATTGGATTTATTTTGCTATTCACCCAAATGAAAATTCTTTATTCACCCACCTCTTTTTTAAAAAAAAAAATGTTTAATAAAAATATTAATATACTCTTTATAAAAATTAAACATTATATTTATTAAACACTCGTGTTTTTAACACCATCCCCAAAATCTCATAATTCACGTAAAATTTTCTATTATTTCACACACAGTTGCACCATTAAAAAAAAAAAGTATAATCCTAAAAGTATAAATTATAAAGACACAATTTAAATGAGATTAAAGTATTTTTGTTCTATAAATTGGTACACCATGAAAATAAAAGGAATTGTGATTTTTTTTTAAAACGGCAGGAACCGGTGGTTCAAATAAAATAAAAAATAATTGTTGATGTGCTATTTTTTTAATTTCAAATTGATCGGTGTGTATATATAATAAATGATGTAAATACTATATTAAGGTTATGGTTGTAAATTTTAAGAGGGTGTAATAAGAAAAAATAAAAAAATAAATAATATACATGGTGGGTTAATTTTGCAGTGGGCGAATAAAGTATTATCGTGGGTGTTAATAGCCGTGCCCTTTATTTTATTTAAAAAAAAAACTGGGGAGGAGATTGGAAAGGGAATTAGATTTTTTAGCCGTAACCTCCTTCCAAAACCGCCGCGTGCCCTGCAAATTTTTATAAAAAAAAACGTGTCAACTGGGTTACACGCTTTGATTTTTCGGATCTTCTCGATCGCTCGCTGGGCGAGTCCTTGGACTGCCATGTCGCGCCAGCATCGGTGGGCAGCACCGGAATGGCGGATCTGATGGCCGATCGCCATGAGTTGGCGGCGGCGCTGAGTTGATTCCCGACGAGAACTCAGAGAGCATTTCAGAAGCAGGTCGCTGCTGTCTTTCCCGATTGAAACTCGTTCTGAGATAGTATCCCCACCATTGTTTTGAGATCGTTGTCGCGCCACCATGAGCGTGGCCGCAGTCTTGATCCGTGGTGTCTATTGTAGCAGAAAATACGCCAGATATTGCCAAGGTCTGAGATGGAAATTGGGATTTCCATTTCTGAGGCTCTTAATCTAGCGTGAAGATCCCGAGGATTATTTTTAAGAATTTGATTTTTGCAGGGGTTTATTTACAATTTTAGAAGTATCTGAAAATTGCAATTTTAAACTTCGGGTCTTTCTGCGATTTTTGAATTTTTGGGAATTGCAGTTCGGCCTTGGGGTATTTATCCAATTCTAATTTTCTGAAATAATTGCAGACTGGTCCCTAAGCTATATTTTAAATTCTAGAAAATTAATTAAGGTCTTGTTTGGATTGATTGAATTTTGAAAATTCTGAAAAATCAAATAAAGGCCTTTTTGTTAGACCAAAGTACTAAATTTCTGGAAATTAAAATAAGGAATTATCTTGGTTAGACAAAAATTCTGAAAAACGAGATAAGGGTTGTTTGGTTAGACCAAAATTCTTTAATTTTTTAGAAAATTGAGAATAAATCATATTTGGTTGGACCAGATTTGATAATTTGATATTTTGGGCAAAATAATTTTGAAAACACTTTAGAAATTGATCAAAAGCTTGGAGCTTGTTGATATTTCTATTTTTAGCAATATTTTACCTACGAATAATTAATTGTTAAACACGTTTATTTGATTTACGTGTTATTAAATGTTTTTGCATGTCTATTTGATTTATGTGCTAAATATTTAATATACTCCCCCCGTCCATGAGTAAACTTCCCACTTTCCTTTTCGGGCCGTCCACGAGTAAGTTTCTCATTCCATAAATGGAAATAACAACACTCTATTATATATAAACTTTAACCTTCAAACTCACACAATATTACAAAAATGCCACTCATTCACTTTACTTTTCAACACTATTCATTACTTTATCCCAAAAGTCAACATGTGGCCCACCATATATTAATAAACAAATACACTTTCTTAAACCATTCAACAAAAAGAAGTGAGAAACTTACTCGTGGACGGAGGGAGTATGTTTTATTTATGCAAATTTAATTTCTTGAAATAAAGCATGAGAACTTGATTAGTTGCTCTCCACTTGTATAACTGCTTATGTGAATCGATATTTACATTATTAATTATATAGCCCGCATAAATATTTGGGTAGGCGGCACCCAATAATTGTCGGACCGTTATATATGTTTTGGGTAGACGGCGCCCAAATAAATGTTAGTCCGCATAAAATCATGTTTGGGTAGGCGACGCCCAATAATTGCTCAAATGTGATGTAGTTATCATGTTGGATCTCGATTAAGCAATTAATACCTCGTCTTTAAAATGATCCTCACTAAAATATGGTTTTTCATTAAATTGAATGATGTCTTCCATTAAAATTAAAAGTAAACCGGAGATTTCGTTCCAATGAGTATTTAAGGCCCAAGTCTTTTGCTCGGATCTACATCTAACGGGACTTTTATAGGGACATGTTTGTCGCCGCTTAATGGTTGTAAACCAACTTAATTCTGTTTCACCAGCCCAAGCAGGGAAACGAGAATTAGGTGACATCCGATTGAACTAGGTTCAATCGACTAGGAATTGCGTGAGGCAATTGGTTTAGAAACCTACCAGTTCTGCTGTTGCATTGTTCAGCCCAAGCAGTCATTGTAATAGTAGGAATGTGGATCCTAGTCCATTACAATTTATATTAGATATAAATTCGTACTCTTCCGATGGGGTCGTTGAGTATGTGAAAATAATGGAGACAAAATAAATTAAAAGGCCATGTTTATTTTGATTGCTGAATATTGATCATAGGAGTTATGTGTTTAATTCCCGTTTTAGTTTATTTATCTAAAATTGTTGAAATGAATAACTTGTCATTGAAAAATGTTCTGGAAATAAAAAAAATTTGTTGGGCCAAATTTTCTGGACTGGCACTGAAACGTAAGCCAAGAAGAGATTGAGTACGTGTTAGACACGATAATCCCTTTACCCCTGAGGCTGGTTCAGTTGAGGCTGCATCGTTTGACGTTACAACTCAAAAGAAGCATTAAGTTGATGCTTCCCAGACTCTATATTATGATTGCTCGGCATGACTACCGAATTGCAAGGCAACATGAGAAAATGGATCCCTTCGAGATGCTTAAGCGTCTGAAAGAATCTCTTTGATTCTAGATTTCGTTTGAGATTTATGAAGTGATGAGAGATCTGTTCAGATGTTGATTAGCGAAAGGAGAGAAGATTTCACCTCATGTGTTATCCTCAAGTCGCTCCCCGATTCATATTCTAGTTTCGTAGTAAATTTAATATGAAGAAGACGGAAGCGATAATACCGGAGCCTCATAACATGCTTAAGACTTTTGAGTCTTCCACTGCTAAGGAAAAACCCATGCTCATGGTGAGCGCTTCTACTTCTTCTGACCCGAAAGGCGAGAAGAAGTAAGGCTAAGGGCCCCGAGCCCAACTTCCTGAAGGCTAAAGATGGAGTTCAAAAGTAAGAGCGGGTTGATAAGGATGTGTGCCCCACTACAATAGAAAGGGGCATTAGAAGAAGGACTGCAAGATTCTAACAACCGAGAAGAAAACACAAGGTGTTTTAGTTGCTAGAACAAGTATAGTTGTTATAGATAAACATGTTCAATAATAGTTCAAACTGCTAAGCATTTGTTGAGTTATGGACATGATGTTCTTAATACAAGACAGAAGTAGAGAAACAACTTGGTAAGAGTATCAAGACTCTTCGATTGGATCGAGGAGGTGAGTACCTTAGCCATGAAGTCATAGATTACTTGAAGTTTCATGGGATCCAGTCACAATGGACTCCTCCCGGAACACCTCAGGTGGACGGTGTGTCCAAATGGAGAAACCGAACCGTGTTAGACATGGTATGGTCCATGATGAGTTTTTCCTCTCTTCCAACATTCTTATGGGAATACGCATTACAAACCTCAATCTACATTCTGAATAGGATTCCGTTCAAATCAATTGAGCAGACACCATACGAGCTATGGCACGACAATCTTTTCTACACATTAGAACGTGGGGTTGCCCCGCAGTTGTGAAAAAATGCTAACTGATAAGTTGGAATCCGAATGTGAAAATAGTTATTTTGTGTGATATCCTAAAGAGACAGGAAGATATCATTTCTATCTACCGGAGAAACAACAAGTGATTGTTTCTAGGCAAGCTAAGGTCCTAAAAGACGAGTACGTCTTTAAGGAACAAAACTGTAAGAAGATAGAACTTGAAGAGATTCAAGAACCACGAATTATAATAGAGACTGATAATTTGTCAATAGCAACATGACAAAGAATCAGTGGGAGCATTCAGCGACTCTCATGGTGGAAGTTTATCACTAGGTGATCCTCTTTCAGCCAGTGGGAGCGTAATTGGAGTTGCATTGCCTTCGCAACAACCTCCAAGTGGGCTGAATGAGAATAACATAGTTCAAACTCCCGCCCAAGAGGCATTTGAAAGTGTCGCTCTTGAGGACTATCCGGTCAACGATGAAGTCGCTGCACCACAAAATTTTCACAATCAGAATGTACAGCCTGCACAACCACAACTCTATAAGTCGACTAGGATTCGTAATCCACCCACTAAGTATTATAGGTTCCTCGTGGAGGAACATGATGACGTGGAGATCCCAGATAAAGACGAACCTAGAACTTATACTGAAGCAACATTAGATGTTGACTCAGAGAAGTGGCATGAAGCCATGAAATCCGAGATGGACTCGATGTACACCAATTAAGTCTAGGATTTAATTGAGTTGCCAGAAAGGGGTTAGACCCATAGATTGCAAGTGAGTCTTCAGGAGTAAGACCGATGCAAATGGCAAAGTACAAACCTATAAAGATAGGTTGGTGGCGAAAGGTTATAGTTGGTATTGACTATGATGAGACTTTCTCGCTAGTTGCTAAGATCAAGTCCATTCGAATTTTACTTGCGATAGCAGCACACCGCGATTATGAGTTTTGGTAGATGGACGTCAAAACAGCTCCCCTCAATGGTAACATTGATAAGGGAGTGTTTGTGACTCAACAGGAGGGTTTTATATCTAAGACAAAATCTAATCTTGTGTGCAAGCTTAAACGATTCATCTATGGATTGAAACAAGCTTCTAGGAGTTGGAATATCCGATTTGATGAAACTGTCAAATCCTTTGACTTCATCTGAAACTCGGAAGATCCTTGCATTTATTGTAAACGCAGCGGGAAGAGTATTGTCTTTATAGTCGTATATGTCAATGACATATTGAATATAGGAAATAACATCCCGCCAATGTAGTCCGAGAAAGATTGGTTATCAAAGACCTTCATGATGAAGGATATTGGTAAGGCATGCTACATCTTAGGGATCAAGATCCATAGAGATAGATCCAAGAAGATGGTAGAGCTGTCACAATCCATCTACGTAGATAAGATGTTGAAGCATTTTGCGATAGAGAACTCTAAGAGAGGATCTCTACCAGCAAATCATGAGATAAAGCTGTCGAAGAAGGATTGTCCTTCTAGCGAAGCTGATATCGAGCACATGAAGGACGCTCCATATGCATCTGCAATTGGGTTCCATCATGTACGCCATGACTTACACGAGGCCAGATGTGGCCTACGCTGTCAACATCACTGGTACATACCAGCGGAATCCAGGCGAGCCTCACCGGATTGCTGTCAAGAATGTTATGAAGTACCTCAGGCGTACTAAAGAACATTTTCTTATCTACGGTAGCCAGTCAGAGCTAGTCGTTACGGGCTATGCTGATGCGAGTTTCCAGTCAGCCTGTGAAGATTATAAATCACAGTCAAATTATATATTCAATCTCAATGATGAGGCGGTAAGTTGGAATAGTTCCAAGCAAGATCTCACCGCAGATTCAACAACCGAAGGTAAGTACATTGCTGTGTCAGAAGCCTTTGAGGCTGTCTGGATTTTAAGGTTCTTGAAAGAACTAGGGGTAGTTCCGAGTGCCAGTTGTCAAATAGAGTTGTATTGTGACAATATTGGTGCGATTGCATGAGCAAATGAACCGAGATTTGATAACAGAAATGAGCATGTACGGAGGCGTTATTATTTGATCTGAGAGATCATATCGATAGGAGAAATAAAATTAAAATATTTCCCATAAAGGATAATCTTGCAAATCCTTTTCACTGTTCATGTACACACTAGACATTTGATGGTCTAGGGTTTAGACATGTAGGTGATTGGCTCTAATCCAAGTGGGAGATTGTTAGTGTTAGTGTCCTAGAGACAATCCATCGAAAGGACATAATGCTAAGATAATATTCAGATTTGGTTTAATATTATAGTTGGTTTAATATTAAATGTATGGCGTTACACTTATCTGAATATGATGTTTGATTGTTTGCATATATTCTTATTTGTGTTCCCATGAATCACTACTGTCATTGAGTGAGTGAGAACTCAGATGACTTAAGTATGTTTCTCAAATAGCCCCGATCAAGGATCATCAAGAATGGGATATTGATGATGCAATTGAGATTGGTGTGCGATCTGCATCATACTCTTAGAGAGTGTAGTAAGATCTCACTTACTACGAGATACCGGGTATCTCATGATGGATGCACAGATACCTTAGAGAGTATTGATATACCCATCCGAGAAATTGTTTGATGTAATTCCACATAATGTATCTACGGGTGTCTCGGTTAGTGGGAGCGATGTGATACTCCTCTGACTTGAGGTCAATACGCACGACATGTGTGGAGTGGTGAACTTTGACCATGACCGACGCTTGCACCCTTCCACGGGTAGATATGGCATGGATTGGGTTCATCACGAAATGCATGTGTGTGGTAGTTGAGCCAAGAATAGGATTCATTCCTCAATGTGGATTTAGAGAGAATACTCGTCTTCTCATCATAATTGGATCTAAGTCGCCGGCCGACGCACATCAACTTAGACTTTGTGGCTAAGTGTGATATACTTGATCAATTAGTGATTGGAGATAATATGATTAAGTTATTTGAATAGACACTTCATCATGTTCAAGACTTAATCGAGTATTCGTGAATGAAAGGAAGATATCACAATAGCCTACAATATTACAGGTAGTTGCAGATTTCCTCGCAACGTACCTCGTATATTGAGAATGTCTGATTTATTGTCTAGGGTTCAATTAAGACCGTTAGTTTGACTAATCGCTCGATATACGAGGGCCTATGAGTCACACAACAAGTAATGACAATTTACCAATTATAGTTGGTTGATTAAATATTGTATTGGATATAATATTTAATTTATGGAGAATATAATAATAATTATATTTGGAATTCATTATTATTATTATTATTTAATTAAATTATATTTAATGAAATATGAAATCCCAATAATAATATTTGGAATATTATTATACAAGAATAATAGATATGGTAAAGATATTATTTGTAGGAACATATCTAGGGAAATCTAATCCGTAGAGATTATATTACGGGCTAGGCCCGATATTTTGCTTAGGAATTAAGCTAAGATAATCCCCATAAATATGTGTCCCATGGGAATTCAGAATGTGACACAAGAAATATAATTTCTCCATAAAATCTCTAGTCGGAATTTTCCTAGCAAATTCGTCTCGAGATTCAACGCTGGCATATTGGTGCGGGTTGGTAGAAAGCCGTTACGTGGATACCATAGTTGAGAATTCCGCGTGCAAATCGCTGTAAGGATTTATTTGTTATTATTAATCCTTTTGTTTTTTATGTAATACAACCATATGTAGATTCGTTGTTGGTGAATCGTATTTTTCCGCTATGCCGAACATTGTGTTTGTGCCTCTAAAACCCAACAAGGGCATGCCACAAATGCCAAATTTATTCGCCAGCAATCCACCAAGCTCCAACCGAGCTCACTTCAATCTTGAGCCCTTGGCCGTTTGCAAAGTGGGGGATCGATCTCATTGGTCCTCTGCCCACAGCCCCGGGCAGTGTCAAGTACGCGGTCATTGCCGTGGATTACTTCACTAAGTGGGCGGAGGCGGAGTCACTGAAGACAATCGACCAGGAGCATGTCATTAGATTCATTTGGCGCAACATAATTTGCCGGTTTGGACTCCCACAGATAATCATCTCGGACAACGGGAAGCAGTTCGACGGGTTAGAAATGGAAAAATTCTGCCAGAAGCATAAAACCAAGAGGCTGTTCTCGACGCCCTACCATCCACAGTCGAACGGGCAGGTCGAGGCAGTGAATAAGAAAATCAAACACAAGATGAAGGTAAGATTGGAAGAGAGCAAGGGAACATGGGCAAGCAAACTGCCCGAAGTGCTAGGGTCATACAGAACGACCAGCCGCACGGCCACCAGAGAGACTCATTTCGCTCTGGCTTTCCAGAACGGAAGCGGTCATCCCGGCGGAGGTCGTTATTCCGAGCTTCCGCACCTCACAACTCGTGGGGACCGGGAACGACGAAGCCATGCTAAACGAGTTGGACCTGCTGGAAGAAAGAAGGATGTCCGCCGAGCAGAGGAATATAGCTTACAAACATTGGGCTGAAAAATACTTCAACTCGAAAATCAAGATTAGAGAATTCGAAGCCGGGGACCTGGTCCTACGACGAACAGTCGGGCAGCTCAAGGGAGTATTTGGCCCGAATTGGGAGTGACCCCTAAAGATCTCCAGGCGCCTGGCCAACAGGGCATACAAATTAGAGAGCCTTGAGGGCAATCCGGCCCAATACCCTTGGAACGTCTCCCTACTAAAAAAGTACTACCAGTAGCGGCTAGATAGTTTAGCCCGCGTCATTCTCTTGCCCGCGGGGGGCCTCAATGTAATCGCGTCTCGAGCGCAAATTTGCAATCAATAAAATAGATTGTTAATTCAATCTCGTATTCGTGAAGTCGCTGCCCGTCTATCGGCTAAAGCACTTCACTCATTAATCATGTGGTTAATTTTTAAATCGATTGTTAATTCAATTTCGTATTCGTGAAGTCGCTGCCCGTCTATCGGCTAAAGCGCTTCACTCATTAATCATATGGTTAATTTTTAAATCGATTGTTAATTCAATCTCGTATTCGTGAAGTCGCTGCCCGTCTATCGGCTAAAGCACTTCACTCATTAATTATGTGGTTAATTCTTAAAATTAATGGTTAATTTGATCATGGTGTTCGTGAAGTCGCCGTCCGTATATCGGCTAGAACACTTCACTCGTTAAATATTAATTTGTTGGTCGATTCAACTAAAACTGGGAAAGCAAAAACAAAAGGAAGACAACACCAAAGAGAAAAGAATTGTTTCATTAAATGAAGAGAGATAGGAATTACAGAGGCCCGCGGCCAGCAAACTTAGCAAAAGAAGAAAAAAAAAGACTAACCAAGAGGCCACCCCATCCACCACAAAAGGCTCCTCGGCCGGCTCCTCGTCCGCCAGAGGAGAGATGAAGGTCGTCGGGTCGCCAAGAAACGACAAATCCACCCCGCGGTCAGTCAAATCCTTCAAAGTTATGTCGTAATCCACATAAGGGGGATTGGACTCGACGTAGCTCCTTAGGTCCTCCAGGGGGCCGGTGAGGTCGGCTTTAGGGTTTCGGCGCAGCAGAGAGTGGATCGAATCGGCGTAAGCGTTGATGTAAACCATGGATCCTGTCGATTCGGTCTCCCCGACTAGATGGGCACGTTCAGCGGCAAGGCACACCTCGGCCTCCGCAGCAAAGACATCCCTGGCCTGGCGGACCTCTTAAGCCGCCCTCGCCTCGGCGTCGGCACGCCCCTTCTTCTCCCTCTCGGCGGCGGCCCCCTCCAGCTCAGCGTGGCTCTTGCGGGCAGCCTCCAGATCCTCCCGGAGCTTCTTGTTCTCCTCCTCCAGCTGGGCGGCTTCATCCCTCTTGGTCTGGAAGCTAGCCTTGTACACGGCTAGAGTCCGCGCATCCCGCTCATAATCGAGCATGATGCTCTCCAGAGCGATGGCATCGCGGGAAGCGCGGATGGCGGCCGACCTCAGCCGGTCGGGCACAGAGACGGTGCGGGAGGCCTTCTTGCAGTTGAGGGTCCACGATCGGGGCAGGTTCATCACTGCCTGGCGAAGCTCATCCGGCCAGGACTCGGGGACGGCCTCCGCGTAGGGCGGATCCTGCGAGCACAGGAGCTGGAGAACCTCTGTCGGGGGCAGGGGATCAGGCCTGCAACGCATGGCGACATAGGCAGTTAGCAAGGGAAATGAAGGGAAGAAAAGAAGTTCTAAACGAAGCTAACTTACGTGAGATGGTTTCCCCAGCCCAAGAAGGAGAAGTCGCTGCGGTCGCGGGAGGCAGAGGCCGGGCTCCCCGTGGTCGCCTCGACGGTTCCGGCTACCAACCCGCCCGTGGCCGGGTTCACGTTCACGGTCACCATGGCCGGCTCGACTGATGTCTGGCCCTCTACCCGGGCCTGTTTGGAGAGGCGTTGGTCACCCGTCGGGGATGATGGCACTGTCAGCGCGAGAGTCTGCGGATGGGTGCGAGTCGTCACCCCGGCTGCTCGGACAGCTCCCCGCTTCGTCAGTTTGACCAGAGCGTTCTTCTTGGGAGTCATGTCAACCGTCTCCTCGGAGCTCTCGACGTTGACGACGGGGGCGTGGGGAACCTGACCGGCCGCGGGTTGAGCTGGGGAAGAAGGAGCTGGAGAGGCCGACGATGTGGAGCTCGACGCCGGGAAGCGCTATTCTGGAAAGTACGAAAAAGAAACGTCGAGTAAGAATTTTTCGAGTAAAAAGATACGAGAAGAGATGTGTTGAATGAAAAGGAACTGACTGCCAAAATTTAAATGGCGGGGAAAGGTCTGGAGGCCGGACAAACATCGCTGCTCGTTGCAATTAAGCTGGTCGACGTCACGATTAACGTCGGGCTCAGCCTTCACACGAGCGAGGGCTTGCCGGAAGTCGTCGGTCAGGTCACTCTGGTTGGGCGCCGAGTTGCCTGCACAATGAAATAAAAATTAGATCAGTACTGGGGAGGAAGAAGAAGTTCTAAGGATTTACCTCGACGATTGCAGACACTATATTCCCGAGGAACCGGGATGACTGCCCCGTCAACTCCCACGCTCTCCCAGGCACCGCCGACCCACCACCACCTTTCATGCCAGCCCGTCACCTTCGGCGAGATGTCAAAGACAATAGCATCGCCGCCCCGGGGTTTCACGGAGTAATACCCCAAGTGCATCGGTCCGGTCGAGGCCACGGTGTAGTTAGGTGGTTTAGCTCTTCGGGGGTCGGCATGCGGTGGAGCCCCCGACGCCCGAGGGCGACCATGGCACCCAGCAAGTAACTCCACCCGTTCGGAGTGATTTGAGTAATCGACAGGTTCCACGCGGCGAGCAGCCAGGAAATATCCGGGTGGAGCGGGAAGCGGAGTCCCGCGTGCAACGTGTCCGCATTTATAGCGATCAGCCCTTCTGGAGGATGGTCTACGCGCTCGTCGGCCCGTGGAGCATAAAAATGGACATCGGAGGGCATCTCGAAGGTCCAATAAATTTCCTTGAGGTCGGCATCCGGGGGCAAACAACTAGGGCGACGAGAGGCCCCAAACTCGGACTCGCGGGCCTTGTGGTAAGTGCGGGCTGGGCATTTTTGTACGAACCGGTACATGTACTTGGAGTAATCGAACCCGATCAGTCGGCTATCCGAGTAATCGACGTTCTCGGGCATGGCCTCCTGGTCGAACAAGTAATGCTCTGCCCGAGGCGGGTAGGAGGACACTGGGACAACGCTGAGAACGGGACCCTCCCGTTGAGGGCTCATCCCTTCTAGGTCATCGGCGAAGGCATCCACGTCTGTGGAGGTACCCTCGCCTTCACGGGCGGCGGCGGCACGGGAGGTGCCCTCCCCGGCTTGGCGGCGGCGGCGGCGCAGCGGCGGAAGTGAAAAGCATCGGGGGCCCCGACGCTCTTAATGGAGTCACTCATTGAAAGGGGAGAAGGAATATGGAAAGGAAAAGAAGGAATTACCTTGGGACTCCAAAGGGATCGCCGGATTCTGGGGAGGATCGCCAGAAAACTCGCCGGAAAACTCAAGAACTTGCAAAGGGGGGGCAAAAGAATGAAGAGCGAAAGTAAGAATGAGAAGAGGGGACCCCTATTTATAGGAGAAGTGGGGAGGGACTAAAGTGCAAAAAACGGGGTCAAAAATGAAATTAAGCAAAAGTCAGGGGGGCGCGTGAGGGACACGCGCGCAACGGTTGGGGACAGAATCGGCGGACGTGACGTCTGGGATCTTGTGCGTCAGTCACACCATCCCATGACGTCAGCAGGCGCGGAATACGAAGCGCCACCTCGGAAGACGGAACGTCACCCCCAAAATTCAAATTCAAACTCAAATCCGCGGATCGACCAGCCCGCCACCCGACGACAATGGCCCCCCGATGCCGGGCTGGTGGGGCAATTGTTACACCCTACAAATATTGCCCGACTATTCGGGTAACGTGCTCAACCCACCAGGCCGAAGTGGCGCACAGACGGGAAAATCAGGATCGTCGGGCTCAACCGAGTAGGTGGGTAGAGCACCAAGCCTACCCAACGAAGACCCCGATGACTTATCGGGAAGCGTACTTGTTGTGTGGACCAAAGGTCGATCGGCCAACGGCGAGCTCTGGGGAGATCTCTACCCGCTTCCCGTGAAAGGATCCCCGGGCTACTCGCCACCCACACGGTACCCGGTTAACCGTCTGCCCGATCCCAGGCATCGCCAGCTGTGAAAGTATGACCAGTACCATCAGTTCAGAGGATGTGACAGGGTCAAAGTAGGTGGTTGGGCCCAGTCCCATCAGTAAAGAGCGGCAGTGCCAGGTGGCGTCCTCCCATTGGACCATAGAGGGAGGTTGTAGCCACTCATTACCTCCCAGCTAGGAATAGGAGGGGCCCACAGACATACCAACCCAAGAAGGGGAAACCCACCATGTACACTATAAATAGGGTCTTAAATGCTCAAATGTAGGACACGACACATTTATTGCAAATCTACTCTTGAGAGCTCATTTACTCTTGTATTTACTACTTTCAGTTATCGTAAATACTTAAATCCTACCCGCTAGGAACCCGACGGCGAGATCCTCACGAAATCGCTGTCAACATACATTAAAGAGAAAACCTATGAAATAAGGGACGAAAAAATATACATAGGAAGACAGAAATACTCTCATTTTCACCAGAATCTAGTTAAAAAATACGAATTAATTATTGTTGTGTTGTTTGATCATATTATGACGGAAACGAGATCAATCTTTTTTTTTCCCTTCACACGTACATGGTTGAAAGTCTTCTACGTAAAAATAAGATGTGGGTGTATGTAGTCTTTCATTTTTATTTAATTATTAAGGTTATATATGTAATTTTATAATTTTTAATAAAATATTAAAATATTAATGGAGGTATATCTCCATTAGTTGGAGAGGTATTTATCCTGGGTCAAAAAGAAATAATGGTCTTTATGATGGAATTACCCCAATAGAATTTGGGCCATTATTGTCGACTGCTTTCATCGTACTCAACTCAAGGCGTGTAAGTAAACGGGTCATCCACAATCTCTGCCGAAAAGAAAAATAAGAGAAACGTAGCATAACACAAGAATGAAACCATGACTTCGTGTTTTTGTTACTTTTGGAGTCCACTTTTGCATTTTAGCATTGAGGTCTGAAAAAACTAGACAAAGTTTGGCGAATTTGTTCATAATGTAGCTTTTAAGTAAAGATCTTTCTGAGCTCTACAAAATGGCATCCATATAAAGATTCTAATTTCTAAGATCTTATGAATAATTTTTCAAGGGCCCATTTGGACTTGTTTTTAACATCTTATAAATTATAAATTGTTTTAAAACCTTATAACATTTAAAGTAATTTATAAGTTGTAAAAATATATGGTAGATTAGATCATTTGTAAAAATATTATAAGCTCTAGAACCAATATAATTATAATTTCTAAAAAGGGCATCATTCTAGTTTAGTAGGATGACATACATTCTTTCATTCTATACACACATTTGATTTTTATTTCAATAATTTTCTCATAATACAATAATATTACGAAAAATATCTATTAATCTAGATTTCAACAAATCGGATTACTGAAATTCATCAAATTCAGACTTTTTTTTCCCTTCTAAAAACTACAGAATAAAATATAAAGTTTAAATTCAAGAAATTAAAAACTGATGCTAAAAACTCGTCTAAAGAAGACCAGCGAAGCAAACAGAGCATACAAACCAATTGCTGGAATTAATCATGAACGGATCAAATCAAGTAAAATCAATAATTAACCCAACAATTAAAAAAATGGCAAGTCGATTTTAAAAATTTCCAGTCAATTTTCCATGAGATTAGGTGGGGGAGGGGAAAGAGAATTTTAAGTGTGGAAATTTTGATATAAAAAAAGACTTTTTATAGCTTATTTTTAGATCATGTTATATCTTTTTTTACAAACAAATTTGAAGAACTTTTAAGCTCATGAACATCTTATAAGATATTCAAGACTTATAAGCTCTCAATCAAGTATATTAACTAGTTAGCATATTATTCTCCAACATCAGGGATGAGTCAAAGCAAACATAACCCTGCCAAAAATGCACTAACCATTAACTAGTTAACTATCCAGTAACATAAATAATAGTTCTAATAAAAATTTATCAGTTCAAAGTTCCTCTCTCCTTTAATAACAAAGAGAAGGACAGCAAAATGAAAATATATATGGTTTTGTGGTGCTGGGAATATTCTTCAGGATACACCCAAGTCCTTCACTCTCTGATCCGTATAGAGAGTTGAACGATGGGCAATGTCTGTCATTATTACAGCTAAAAGCATGCATGGAATGAACGCAGCATGCTCCGATTGAATGTGTTATGTACAACAACTAGAGAAAGCTTAGGGATAAAACCTGAATATCGCTGTTTATCGCAATCAAATATGGTCACTGCACTAAATAATTTTAACTAACCTAGCCAGTAATACATTAATCCAAAATTGATTTCAGAGAGGTAGGCAAAATAGAGCAAGTAATATCTTTCTTTCTTGATCCTACTACCTCTTTGGTCCTACTGTTGGGGGTTGGTTCAACCAGATGCTCCTGCAGCAGTATCCTTAACATCTTCCCGGTTCTCTTCTTTAGCAAACTCCTCTATCAATTGACGTTGCCTCTGGCTCAGGTTTCTTCAATAACAAGGACAACAAATAAGTAAAACATGGGATGACGTGATGTCTCAAGCAGAAATTATCTAGTTTTAAAATGTGCAAGGCACCCAGCAAGACATTGAGTATGTGGGTAACGACTATGAATAAAACAAACACGTATCTTTAAAAAAGTATGTGCAATGGGCGGGGCGGTGGCTGATATAATATCAGGGGGTAAAATGCGGTCAAAGTGAGCCCCTTTATTCTATTCTGAATTCTTAATATACGTTTTGACTCATTTGTTTATTTTTCACATTCTTTGGGACATATACCTAATGACTTTGACCATAATGGGAGAATAAAAGACACATACACCAGTTAGAGCTAAGAGTATGCCTAGGAAACCTATCGCACATAGGCACTTTTTGAGTACCAGCATCAAGACAGCTGCACCCCAAGATCAGTACTGATTGAGGAAAGGCCAATGAGAGATATAGACCATAGTATTTATGGAAGCAACAGAAAACAAATATTTTCTAACAAAAAGAGGGAAAACCTCTGGTAATCCAGCACTTACGTTGGCATACTGACGTTGAAATGCACATATTGATCCCCGAACGAAAAGGAGTTTCTCACTTTAATCCCTGCACACGACATCCAAATATTATTATTTTCCTACCAAAACATGCATGCTATTAGGCAAACAAGTCCAGGCACGGTGAGTGTAGGGCTGTAGGCATGGTATTAATGGACAACAAACCATGCACAACAAATTCCCACCAAGGGCAAGTGAATAATACCTACTTTTACGAGATACCCAAACCAATATAAAACATGCTACATAAATGATTTCAGTTACGCTGAGCCAAGAGTAAAGGAGAAAGTAATATATGAAGGTAAACCCTTACCCTTTTTCCTCAAGACAACCTTTTGCCCAGGTTGAGTGCCAGGGCGCACCTGCATGACATAAACAAGTAGAACAAATAAATATTGAAGAAAACATAAATAAAGGTAAAATCCCTGGTGACAGTTTACTACAGCAAAGCACTCTCTACCAAATACTTTGGGATCTGAACATACTGAAGCCCAATCCGTTTTCTCCTAATCCAACCCAAACAAGAAATAGAAAATAAAGGGGAAAAAGCTACAAGTATAACTGTAGCTTTCATCAGCAAAAGGATGATATTTTGAAAAAAAAAAAGTTACAACTACTCTGTTCACATACTTATCATTAATCTATCTATCTAACAATAAATAAATTACACCGCTAAATAACAGACCTTAACAACGACATCTCCACTCAGAGTAGGAACCTGGATTGTTCCTCCCAAAATTGCCTGCATAAGAACATAAGATCTGTTTAGCCGGGCCAAACTGATATAAACTGATAATCAGAAAAAAGGGTAAGAGACCCATGCAAAGCAGCAGTGCCTGTTTTATTCTTGAGATATACATTATATCACTCTAATGATTCAAGCTTGCTATTCTTCAGATACCAACATAGATTTAAGCCACCTTAGCTTCAAAAATCAGTAAATGAGAATCTCCAAACTATAACTAGGAAAATATTACCTGAGTGATGCTCAAAACTGCATCAACATGGATGTCAGCCCCTTCCCTTCGGAACACCGGGTCTTCTCTGACCTGTAAACACATCCATCATAAATTAGAGCATGTAAAACACCAACCACATATTCTATGCTAGGGAACCCTAAGATCAAATAGTGATGGAGCTAATCAAGCAACCTTAAATATAACATAAAGATCACCAGGTTGATTCCCATCAGGATCTGCTCCGCCACTTCTGGGAATTTTAATAGTTTCATTATTATCCACACCTGCAGACAAAAAGTGTAAAAAAGTGACCACACTTGTTAATAGACCTCCTAGAAAAAAAATTCTACAACTCATGGTAGACTAAATCATTTCCGAGATGGCATTCCATTATTATAGCCACCGCTTCATTTCCAAGAACATACAAAAATCAGAAAACAATGTTCACAAGACCCGAGTTCTATATATGATATATCAGTTGATGTTACATAAAATTGGTACTTCCAAGGCAAACCAATCTCAGGATGTCACAAATCGAGAATTTTATATGTTAAATAAACAGTAGTTTCCTCAATGGAGGCTCGAAAAATTAAGTTGATTTGGAAGGAACAATCAATGTAAATTCGTTTTGATTTAAAAAATTGGCAATTGATAAACATCATAGTTTCCAATTGGCTATAACTTTACTAGGAGCTCACCTGCCATGACATTCAACTTCACTGTCTTGGGCCCTCTCATTACCCGCTTACCCTTGCAAGATTTGCAGAAGCTCTGATGCCAAAAAGATAAAACTTTTAACAGACCACATCTTTTCAATGTCAATGTGGGTAACATTATATACTAAATCAATTTCAAAAGAATATCATTACGGTTGACCAAGAAACTAATTTCAAAACAGTTAACAGCAATGCTTCTTCCCAAAACTATGAGACGCATCAATTTCGTGATAGTTGAGTGCATAGCATATAAATAGCTAATATCCCACATGCACACTCGACATAGAGAAATACGAGTGCCACGTAATGTGAAATATCGTCTTAAAAGTTAATTTGTATGATATCTATGCCAATGCACCACTATATATCAATGCTGATCAAAATCCTCCAAAGAAAAACTTCAACAGTTCTTCATGCACAAAATGGTCAGTTAAGAATTACCACCACAAAAAGTTAAGAGAACACATGAAAGTCAAAGCTGCCGAGGCAAGGCCAACAGTGCTCAAAACTAGATTTGTCTAACTGAAGCAAACAAAATATCCCACGAACTTCAATGCATCTATAATTTCATCACAATAAATTATAACTCATTTGAGCTTAGCAGCAAACTCTTTAGGTCTCTGTATGCCATATAGGCATTATATGGGAGATGCAACATGGGAAAACTCTTTTTGTGAAGAGCAGAAGCATTAAGTGCATAGTCTTTTGCTCTACAGATATGTGCATGAATTGCAATTGCATTAAAATAGAATCTTCAGAGGGAAACTATAAGCATGTGATCACAGCAACATGCAGACTTGTTTGTTAAGGTAATAACATAATACTCAATTGAAAATACAGAACATCGTACCGAAACAATTTTCCCAGCTCCTCCACAAGTAGGACAAGTAGATTGAAGTGTGAAAGGACCATTTTGGGAGACAATCTGAGATGACAAACAAGATATTAGTATGAATTTGCCATTTATAAAAAAGGAGTGATGCCAAAAGCACCCACCATCCCAGAGCCTCTACATCGTTTACAAGTTTCAGGCCTTGTTCCAGGAGGAACACCAGCTCCACCTAAAAAATCAGAAAGACCAATTGAGACTGACAGCATAAGAAAAATGGAAGAATGGCATAACGAAGCATATTGGAACCTATGTCAACTAATCAAAGGTAATAAACTCATGCAGAAAAATAACACAAGACATAGCAAATTTTAATTACTTATTCTGGGAAAGACATGACAATACCACAAGTTTCACATGTCAAATCAGTTAGGATAGTCAACGTTTTGGCACATCCTTGGACAGCTTCCATGAAGGATAGCTCAACTGATACCTGAATTCAATACTGAAATTTGTTAAGAATAACTTCCATAAGGTTCATATGCAAGTGAAAACAGTAGCTTCACTATGGAAAGGCAATAACCTTAACGTCTTCTCCGCCCATGTCCCTATTGAAGATGTTGAAAATCTGATCTCAAAGAGAAACAAATATAAAGGAGAGCATAATTAGTTTGCAAACACGAGTAGAAATCACAAAGAATACTTCACAGAGGAAGAACCTAATGCCACTTGGACAGTATTGATATGTGAAGGTCTACTACCATGCAGAATACATCCATATTTTAACTTAAATACACCTCCATACACCAAAAACCACTACATCTAGGATAAAATGTTTATTAGACCAGCTTGAGATCTTAAGCATTTAAAACTTATGGAAAAATATTGTAGTTTATGAATTGCACAGGCAACTTAAGATCACTAAAAGGCAGTCAGCAAGCACTCGATAACTTTTGGTTTTGATGAGTCCACATTGGCTAATAAGTGTCCTATCTCATAATGCACAAAAATAAGTAACAATTATAAGCACCGAGAGAAAAGGAATCTAAGTAGATTGAGAAACAAGGGAAATATAAAAGGAAAAAAGAGTAAGGAAAAAAAAAAGGCACATACAGTGTTTATGACCAAAGACTTACATCAGCATTTCTGAATATGTCCTGGAAAGGATTAAAGCCAGCAGATCCAAATGGATCACCCCCAGGACCTCCACCATTACCAGCACTTTCAAAAGCTTCATGGCCAAGCTGTTGAGTGGAAATTGTCAGAGGACTAGTTAGACCTAAAAAAATGAAGTTGTGATTCCAATATAAAACAGAGG
This sequence comes from Ballota nigra, assembly GCA_947034835.1. NCBI lineage: Eukaryota > Viridiplantae > Streptophyta > Magnoliopsida > Lamiales > Lamiaceae > Ballota > Ballota nigra. Next base: position 91,299,158 of record OX344724.1, read on the forward strand.
AATGAGTGAATCAACTATCATGAACATAGCAACCTATGCATCAACTATCATCCCATATACACAAAATTCAGCTAAAAATGCAATCGAGGATTCCATGCTTGCATAAAATCAGCACTATATTTGTCAGCGGACTTGTGAAATCATAGGTTAACTTGTATACGATTTATATCACTAGATGAAAGTAAGAAACTTAGTCACAAAGAGATGTGAGGAAAAAATGATGCAACCCATGAAACCAATTAGACATTCCCATCACAGTTTCTACCTTTTTAAGTATGTCTAAAACTGAGGATCCTATTAACCCATTCATATGCACATGCATGTACAAGGTTAGATACAGTAGGTGTAAACATAAAAATATATTTGAACCAAGATTAGATGTGATCATGTGATAGTATAATCATATTCGTGACCTGATCATATTGTTGGCGCTTCTCTTCGTCCTTCAAGACCTACAAGAATTGGGACATAAAATAAGACTTAACAAAATACACATGGATTATAGTTGAACCTGAAGATTTTAGAAAATACCTCATATGCTTTCTGGACTTCTTGAAACTTCTTTTCAGCTTCAGGGTCATCTTTATTCATATCAGGATGCAACCTCTTTGCAAGCTGTGCAAGCAAATCATGCAACAACAATAAGACACCGATGAAAGCATTAAGGGCAATAGCTCTAAATAAAAAAAAGACAGTGAGGCAGAAACATACTCCATAATAAGCTTTCTTGATTTCAGATGCCGTTGCATTTCTACTGATGCCAAGGACATCATAGAAGTCCTTTGACAATTGTGCTTAAGCCAGTCCAAAAAACAGAAAGAGTCTCAGTAAAAATGAAGTAAAAGAAAATAAAACAATCAGCTAAGTTAACAATATTGAACCCTGACTCAAACAGAATCTAATCGAACATCTAAACGATGCAATCATTAAAAAGTTGATTCATTTTGACCTTAGACCAAATGAATGAGGATTCCATTATAATAAAATAATTATAAATTTCTTGTATTATATATTCATAATCACAGGTATAATTATAAACATACTTCACTAGTTAACCACGTTCAACATATTCCATCATAAGCACATGACTCAAACCAGTTTGTATACTAACTGGAAGTATGCTTCTTGTTTAAGATTAAGGGTGAAACCTGAAAAATTCGAGATTATGATGCATTAAATATAATAGAAAATTTAAAGCTGGTTGTGCTTCGTTGAGAGCCCAGGAGTCATTTAATTGATGCTAAACCTAACTCCTATAAGGGAATTTATATCATACATGAACAACTTGTTGGACACTACCACTATTTAATATCATAAACTTTTTTCATTCAGTCAGTTAACATCATGCATAACATCACAACCTTGTTAAGATTTTCCCCATAAATACCCAGTCAATAGTTAAATGCCAAATACCAGTAAACATTGAAAGGAAGTCTTCAAAAAGAGAACGAAGAATAAGTGATTACCAGTCCCATGAATTGACCGTGATAGGCGTATACTATCACTGAAAAATCCTGGCTTTGACAGATACTTCCCATTACCTACTGTATTTCATAATTCATCAAAACAAAGAACATCAGAATCACAGGACCAGCGGTAATTCAGAAACTCAATTTCAAAACTTGGTAAATACCGTTTCCGAAATTGGAGTAGAAAAGACCCCTGGATTGATTGCACAGTACGATGCCAACTTTCCTACAGCCGCTCTTCAATAAAGAATAGCAGAATTGCAATCAATAACAACAATAACAAATTACTCCCCCGACAAATACAAACATACGATTATAGGTATGCAGTACCTTTGAATGGGAATTGTGGGCGAGAAAACAGGAGAGAGAATGGCGGGCAAGGCGGAGGCTATGGGATCGGACCATTGGTTGGCTCTGTAAACTGCGCGCGGATGATATCGAACAGGATTCACAGGGAGAGTAAAACCCTAGAGAAACCCCTTTTTTTATTGTTAAATATTGAAATCAATTAAACTGACTACAAGAATCAAGGAGACGTTGTGAGGCCTGAGGGAGAGAGTTCTTTGGAATGTTCTAGTAAGGACGATGAAAGTCGGTAATTATGTTGGCTTTTTTTCTCAATTTTATGGAGTATGTGTTGGGTAACATTATTTAGTATTTACACTATCTATTTTATTTAAATAAGTATAACTTTTTTTTTTTTTTCTTTTTTCTCTCTCTCTTCTCGTTTTTAAATTTCCTCATAGTTATATTTTTCTTCATTTTTCAATTTTTTTCTTTTCTAAAACCTTATAATTCAATTAAAGTCAACATATGATAAAAAAAATATTACTATCTCCGTCCAAAAAAATTTGTCCTATTTTTATGCACTTGGTTTAATGCGATATATCTGAAGGATATTTACGGATATTCTAATATTTATTTTTGAATAAAATGATTATTTATGAAAAATATGCAAAACATATTATGTATAATAAATATATATTATAAAATGACCGTTTTAAATCAATATATAAAATATATAATGTATAATAATATAATATAATTCATATATAATACTGTTACGCCCGATATTAACTACCCGACCCATCGGGAATCGGGCAGGAAACCCACTCACTGTAGCGGGCTCGGATGAGAGTAATCCGCCGCCTGGACGAGCAGGCGAGCGGGGAAGTAGAAGCTACCCGACGCGGACCTCCGGGAGCTGTCGGGCAGGGTACTTAAACCCACAGGCCCGGGGGTCAGGCGGCCAGCGACGAGCTCCGAGGCAGTCCCTCTACCCGCCTACCCGTGAAAGGACCACCAAGGTGCTCGCATCCTGACTCGTCACCCGGGTACCCGTGTACCCGTCTGCCCGACCCCAGGCTGCGCCAGCTGTGAGAGGACGTCTAGTGCCATCAGTTCAGAGGATGTGACAGGGTCAAAGAGGGCAGTTGGGGCTAAGTCCCATCATCTCAGGAGCGACAGTGCCATGTGGCGTCTTCTCATTGGCTCATAGGGGAGGCTGTAGCCACTCATTACCTTCCAGCTAGGAGTAGGAGGGGCCCACCGGCCCACCAACCAAATATGGGGAAACCCACCTTGTATACTATAAATAGGGTCTTTAATGCCCAAATGTAACACATCACATTTATTATAAACCTACTCTTGAGAGCTCATTTACTCCCACATTTATTGCTTTCGATCATTACATTTATATAAATCCTACCCGCTAGAAACCCGACGGCGAGATCCTCACAAAATCGCTGTCAATATTTTGGCGCTAGAAGGAGGGTGACTAATATCGAAGTACACTCGGTTTCGTTCATCTAGTCACCTCGGACAAACCCTTTCCCGAAAGGCTTACCTGTTTCCATTCCAAAAAATGACCACTACGAAAGCTACACGAACCCAGCAGCAAGTCGAGGATGTCAGCGAGGCCGCCACTCCGGCTCCGGCCACGGCGGAAACTCTCCAAGGCCCTTTCGAGTTCTTGTCGGCAATAAGAACTCCAGAGGACCTCCAGGCCGCAAGGGCAATGATTGAACGCCGCCAGGCCGAAATCGACGCCGCTCCAATCCGCACTCATCGACCCAGGAAGGAGCCAGCCCGGTCCAGGGCCACCAGCCAACCACGGCAGGAGCAAGAGGCGGCCAGGAGGGCCGCCAGTAACCCCCGGCCTCAGAATCTAAAAAGGCGCCTCGACGAGGAGGCCGACTCACAGCGGGTATCTCGCCGACCTGCGGGATCCGTCTTCTCCAGACTGGGTTCCCAGGCACGGGGAGCTGCCCGACCCTGCGAGTCCAACGCTAGTTCCAGACCCCGGGAGCGAGAACGGGGCACACTCTCCCAGGCGTCACAACGACACGGCCCCGAGGCCGTCGGTCCGTGACCGTCTGGGGGACAACCCGCGTCCCCGTTCTCCCCCAGCGGCCGACAGCGCTATGGCCGCCATCCTGAAGAAGGTCACGGACCTCGAGGCCAAGCTCGAAAGGCGGGACAGACAACACCACGTCGCCCACATGCCTAACTCCCCTCTCGCCGACATACTAGTACGGGCCCCCGCCCAACAAAAAATTAACGTGGCCGCGGTGGGCCAATACGACGGGGAGACGGACCCCGTCACCCACCTAAGTAAATACTCCACCTACATGATCTCCATGGGGGCGACGGACGCCACCCAGTGCCGGATGTTTCCGTTAACCCTCGGTGACAGAGCTCACCGGTGGTACTCCTCGCTGCCCGCGGGGAAGGTGTTTTCGTTCCACCAGCTGGGGGAACTGTTCCTGGAACACTTCTCCTCGATGGCGCTACGTCTGGGCGGCGCCAATCGCATGGCCAACTTGGCCCAGGGAAAAGACGAGATGGACCGGGCATATATCGACCGGGTAGACCGCATCATCATGGAAGGTGAGCCCGTCGGCGATGAGGTCAAGTTAGTCGGCATCAAAGGCGGACTACGCCTGAAAACAAAGTTGTGGAAATCTATGAACAAGGACTATCCCAAGTCCTACGCGGAGTTCCGGCAGCGAGCCGGAAAAATAATTTATAACGCAGACGTCCTGGCACAGTGGCTAGGCGAGGGCGCCCCAGCGGAGAAGGAGAAGCCCCGCGGCACGCCGACCCGGAGAAGTTTTTCCTACCGCGCACCTCAGCCGTTCAAACCCTTCGACTCCGTCGAAGTAAAGTTGGCCGAAAGGTTGGCGACCACCCCGGAGTATGTCTATGTGCAGATCCAGGACAAGAATATGATGCCCAAGGCGCGGCCGTGGGTCCACAAACCGGGGGTGCAACTCAACCCCAACAAATACTGTCACTACCATCAAACCGTCCGGCACAACACAAGTGAGTGTCGCGACCTCCTGAAGCAACTCTGGCGACTCTTCGAGGAGGGGAAGCTGGAGGAGTTCGTGAAGAGACCGGCGGCTAGGCCGGAGGCTCAAGCCGCTGCCCACCCCGTGGAGCCAAACCGAGAGGCGGCCCTCACATGCCCGCCGATGCCAGAACATCAAGCCTGACGCGCGGTCAACATGCTCTCCCCTGTGGGAGGATTCGCGCCCACCACTTCACTCTCTAACCGCAGACAGAAGAGCGAGCTGCGAGCCATGGACAACGTCCACCAAATCACCATGCCGGTCAACATGACGGCAAGAGAGATAGACCTCCTCGCCTTCAAGAAGGAGGATCGCACTGGGGTCATCTACCCGAACTACGAGCCCTGGTCGTATCCGTCAACATCATGGGCGTCACCGTCCATCGCATGCTCGTCGACAACGGGGCTTACTGCAACATCCTCTTCAAAACCGCATTCGACCAGCTGGACAGCTCCTTCGAGAAATACGTGGAGCCGTGCGACCAGGTCATCAAGGGCTTCAGCGACGCCACGGTGAAACCTTACGGGATGCTAGCCGTAGAATTAGTTTCTAGTATAGACGCTGAGGTTAAGGCTTCGAAACAGCTCGACTTTATTATTGTCGACCAGCCGTCAACCTATAACGGGTTTCTCGGCAGGCCATTCGAGCACGAGTTCAAAGCCGCCGCCTCAGCATTCTATTATTGTATCAAGTTCCCAACCCCCTCCGGGAAGGTTGGGACTCTTAAGGGTAATCAGAAAATGGCACGCGGATGTTTAGCGTATATCGATTTTATTTCAAATTCTGCAAATTTAGATTATATCTGCACAATCGGGGAGAGAGACATGGAAATAGACGAAGAAATCCCACCCAATGCCCGCCCAATGGAAGAAGATTCACAAAATGTTGAAGACACTCAAGTCGACCTAGAGCCCAGGCTCGGGTATGAACCCATGGAGATCGACAGCACCCTAACAGGGCAGATCGACGATCCGCGCTATGGCGAGCGGGGAGCCAGTCCGATCGAAAAATTAATTTCGGTCACAATGAAGAATCGGCCGGAAGTAAGTGTTCAACTCGGTTCATCGATGTTCGACGAGATGCGGACAACGATGACCGCATTTTTAGAAGAAAACTTAGACGTGTTCGCATGGTCCCACGAAGACATGGTCGGGATCGATCCAACCGTATGTTCACACCAATTGCACATTGATCCGTCCCGCAAGCCAATCTCACAGAAGAGAAGAAAATTCGGCCCAGACAAGTACGCGTTCATTGCCACCGAGGTTAAAAAGCTGCTCGACAACAAGCTTATCGGGATGGTCGACCCCGACGACAAGCCCCAATGGGTATCCAACGCCGTCCTTGTCAAGAAGAACAACAACACCTGGCGGTTGTGCATCGATTTCACGGACCTGAACAAAGCATGCCCCAAGGATCACTTCCTGATGCCACACATCGACCATCTGGTGGACAGCACGGACGGGCACGAGATGCTCACTTTCATGGACGTATTTGCCGGCTACCACCAGATCCCGATGGCCGCAGACGACCAGAAACACACCACTTTCCTCACCGAGAAGAACATGTACTTCTGGAAGCGGATGCCATTCGGGCTCATGAACGCAGGGGCAACCTACCAAAGATTGGTCAACCACATGTTTCACGACCAAATCAGGGCGACCATGGAGGTATATATCGACGACATCGTCGTTAAAAGTGAGAAGAAGGAAGACCACCTCACTTACTTAGCCGAAACATTCGAAATTTTGAGGAAATATCGGATGAGGCTCAACCCGAAGAAGTGCAGTTTCGGCGTCGAGTCGGGTAAGTTCTTGGGGCACATGGTTAGCCAACGAGGAATCGAGGCAAACCCAACCAAAGTTCAGGCGATCCTCGACATGAGCGCTCCCCGCACGGTAAAGGAGGTGCAGAGGGTGACGGGCAGCCTGGCCGCTCTCAGCCGTTTCATCTCCCGCATGGGGGACCGGTGTGTTGTGGCACAAATAATCCCGTATTTGGCCTAAATACTATCTCAGAACCGGGGTATACCGGAATCGGGGTTTAGGCCCCGACAATAGGATTTCAGCATCAAATAGTCCGACGGAATCAAAGGTCAAACATCAGTAAAGATATCGAAGTACTGACAAGATATTGTAATATTAGTTTTAATATTGTTCATAACTGTTTGTTAGATCTACGATTGTAATTAATACCCTAAAATAAAGGGTCAGGATGACTTCCTTAGTTGGAAGCTTGGGGCTCTATAAATAGAGGCCCCAACCCATTGTAAAAGAGAGCTCATAAGCTTTCTCCTCCCCAAAAATTCTCCCCACATAAATAAAATGCTAGGCAAGGGAGACCCTCTTCAGGGACTCCCAAAAAGCCAACTTCAAGGGAAGAACCCATCGGTTCTTCCCCCATTCTTGTGTTCTTCGTGTTCATATTATTTTATATGTTCGTTATCAGTTAATCGGGACTACCCATATAGCCACATAAATTCGTCACCTAGATCCGGTAAAATCGGTAACAACAAATGGCGCTAGAAAAAGGGTTATCCTCAACAATTTCACCGATCCATGGGTGAACAGGATGAACACGAAGATTCAATAAACCAAAAATAAAGCTAAGTTTCCTTTTCTCAAAGCTTTGATTCGGGCCAACAATGGCGTCTCTGCTTCATTAGTCACATTAAAAGTGTGCAGCATATTTTTTATTCCTAAAATTCCATTTCATCTCTTTTCAATACGGGGGATTTCAAACTCCAAATTTCTTATCACAAAAGCACAAATCTCAAGTCTAAAGAGATGACTGAGGAATTTCGAAATTAGAAGACTTACGCCTGAAAGCGGGCGGGATCACGACCAAAATAGGTCCTGTCATCTTCTTGGCCGGGAACTGGCGCCGCACGGGCCGCATTTTCCGCTCTGACCGGCCCCGGCGGAGTATCATCAGAGAGGATGATAGGGGCCGGACTCGACCCACGCAGGCCGGTCTCCTCGCTCTCAGTTTCCTCCCGACCCCTCTTCCGGCCGGAGAGTTGGGGAGATGCAGGGGCCTCAGTAGCAGCGGTCCCGACAGCCGGAATCGACCGGAGAGGGAGGGGCTCTTCGATCACGATCCCGGTCCGGGCGCCGGCTCCCTTCTTCTTCCCCTTTGGCCGTCTTCTTCACCGTGCAGGCCCCAATCAAAGAAAACATCTCCGGGCAGCTTTCAAGGAGTTCTGGCGGGCACTGCCTCACGATCGGGAAGTCGGGCACTGCAATGACGAGACACGAAGTGTTAAAAAAAAAAAGGCTGGGACCCGGTCCCGCCCTGGTACTTACCCGTCAATCTCAGATGACGCGGGAACTGGAAGAAGCGGCCGGAAATTCGGGATTGTCGAGTCCGAAGGACGGCCTGATTCCTTTTCGTGGCCGGCAACGACAGAATCCGCTCCCGGACAACCGCAAAGTCGAAATTCAGCTCCCGGTCGGAAGGGCAAGGGTAACCTGCAAAGAGAAGTAAGAAATTAGATCAGTACTCTTAATCCAAATTTAAGCTAAAAATTCCTTACTGGGATTCTTGAGGCGGATGTCGGTCGGAACATCGATCTCCATCCCATCCGGATACCCGGTCTTCCACGCCCCACCGACGAAAAACCACTTCCTCCGATCGTTCCGACCTTTACTCGGTAGGCCGGTCACCAACTTCTGCCCTTTAGTTTGAATGTAGACCTCACCGGTCCCACTCTTTTCACTCTGGATTCGGTAGAGATATGTCATTTCCCCAGGGGTCGGCATCCGGTAGAGCCGATTCTTGCCAAACAAGACCATGACGCTCACAATGATCATCCATGTATTCGGGAGCAGCTGGATGGGCGCCTGGTTCCAATAGTTCAACAGGTACGAGATGGCCGGATGGAGCGGAAATCGAAGTCCAACCTCCATCATGTCTTGGGTCACAACCACCATCCCGCGAGGAGGCTGGTCCGCCCGTTCATTCGGTTCGGGGGCATAGAGTTGGACGTCGTAGGGGATTTCCCAGTCGGCCCGGGCATCATCAAGAAAATGCTGGGTCATTTTGCTCTGAATCTGTCCAATAGTCCACCTGCGAGACTCCTCCAGGTCGGCTATCCGGATGGTGGCCCGATCACGAACGGTCGGCCCCCGCGGGAAATGCTCTGAATACTCCTCGAAGTCGAAAGAAAGGGAATCGACCTCATCTTTCATTTCCACGTACTCCGACCACAGACGAAAGGCCTTTCTGACCTGTTCTCGCCGATCCTGGCTAACACTCCGGCCAGCTGCAGCCGGCCTATCGGCCTCTTCGGTCTCCGATCCCGAGGCCTCATTCGCCATCCCGAGCCTTTGCTTGATTTGTTCAGCCGCGAGATTTTGAAGCAACAAGTTGGTCCCCAAATCGTCGCCTTCGCCGCGGCCACTTTCCTCTTCGTCTTCTTCCAAGAGGTCATCCAGTGGATCCCTATCCTCCACTGGTCGGGCCGCCTCTTCGTTCTCGGATCTTTCCGTAGCCAAAGGAACCCCCTCCCGGGCACCTTCACACAACAGTGACCGTCCCGGGCGTGGGAATAGGGCATCCAAACCATCGTCGTCGTGAGCCCAGATCGAGCCCGCTAGACGAGAAGGAGAGGCTCCACTCCCTCCACGGGAACTTCCTCCCTCTTCGAACAAACGGCGATTGGCTCCGCCACCACCGCCGCCACTCGAGGAGGCGCCACCCCTTTGCCCAGGCGGAGGACCGGCCCATCGTCGCACCATTATGTTAAAAAGAAGCTTGAGTTAAGAAAAGTTGAAAATTACCTTCTCAAAACCACCACTCGCCGCCGTCAGAAGCTTGTCGCCGCCGTGAGAAGTTCGCCGGAAATCGCCAAAGAGCAGCTCCAAATCGCGAAAGAGTAAAAGCCTTTGGGAGTAGAATGACTCCCCTATTTATAGGGAATGGGTGAGGGCCTATTTCTAAATAAAATCCTAGGTTTAGGGACCTAGGCGCAAGAATTTGAAGAGACGGTTTTGGCGTCAGACACCTCGTACATTGCACGCATTAAATGCACGAGATTCGAGGAGATCAAATCATGTCACGCACGTCAGCTTTCAATGCGCGTAATCCGAGGCGTCGCCTGACGTCATGCGCACCTTTTTAGGCAAAATAAGTACAACGCACGTCCTTCCAGTCATCGCATAGCCGTAGGCCGGTCTCCGACCACCCCGGGCAGATCGAGGCCGGCACCAACACAAAACGGCAAACGACCACCTCGCCCCTCACCAACTTTGAGTGACGAGCTGGGGGCAATTGTTGTCACCGTTTCGGACCACATGTCGGATCCGGCCGGAAGAAAGCCGGAAAAGGCAAGGAGATACCCAGAGGTCGGGACCGACCTGGCAGGTCTGTATCCGACCACAGCGGGCTCCGACCACGAGTTTCCGACCTCGAAAGCGAGGCCAGAAACCTGCTTGGGACGCCCGTCCACGTTCATCACAGCCACATTGAAGTCCGGCCGTGGCCGGACCGGCCCGGCCAAGACCAGTGAAGTCCAGCGGAGGTCGCCCGGACGCGACCAACCGGCTGGAAGAATCTCCAACCTCACTGTCCGCCAGGAGGCCGGCCTCCGATCACTCAAGGCCCTCGGCCGGCAAGAGAGATCTGGAGCACGTGATAGAATCAAGCGAGACCCTCCCTCAAGGGGGAAAAAGGTCACCTCCGTACTCAGAGACTCAGAGAATATTCCACCCAAATGAGGAAATTCGCCAGAGAATCGTCCTTTTTGGACACGCGTCAACACCCTAGTGGCCGGCCACTTGCAAGCCCTGACATATCAGAGCCCGCGCGTCCTCAGAGGCAGGAGACATTTAATGCACATGTCCCCCAAGAGGCCGGAAATGACCAACATACCCCTGTAGTGAGAAAACTATAAATACCCCAACATTTGTAATGTAAAAGAGGTTCAATCTCTCCCAGTATAATCAATACATATACTCATTCAAGTCCAGGGACCAACAACCCCTGGCAATTCTTGGTGTTCTTAGTGTTCTTATGCATTTATTGCCTTTCCTCATTCAAGCATTCATTCTAGCATTTAAGAACCCAATCATTTGATGTTTTTACCAAAGCTCTTATAAATAGCCAGTTAACCCCAGCAACAAATATTTGGTAAACAACACGGTGCAAACCATTGTTCGACAGCATGCGGAAGGGGAAACTAAACTGGACACCCCAGAGCCAGCTGGCCTTCGATAACTTGAAGGCATATTTGTCAAACGCCCAGGTGTTGGCCAAACCCGTCCCCGGCGAGAAGCTTTTCCTATACTTGGCGGCCTCAGACTCAGCTCTCAGCGCCATGCTAGTGTGGGCTGAGGGGCAGGCACATCTGCCGATCTACTATGTCAGCCAGATACTCCACGACGCCGAGCTACGGTACCCACCCTTGGAAAAGTTAGCTTACGCGCTAGTAATGAGTGTGCGTAAGTTACGCCCATATTTCTTCGATCACCAAGTAGAAGTACTGACCACAATGCCACTTCGTCAAGTGCTACATCGACCAGACACGGCGGGCAGATGCCTCAAGTGGGCAGTGGAGGTCGGGCAATTCGGGGTCACATACACTCCTCGAACATCTATCAAAGGCCAGGCCATGGCCAACTTCATAGTCGAGCTCACCTACCCGGAGGCGATGTCCAAGATCGAGTAGCCACCATGGAAAATGTATGTCGACGGATCCTCCACAACTTTGCAGGCAGGCGCGGAAGTTGTCCTTCTCAGCCCGTTCGGCCAATCGTTCACGACGGCCATCAGATTCGGTTTCCACGCGACTAACAATGAGGCCGAGTACGAAGCATTAATCAACGACCTGGAAATGGCCATGGCTATGGGAGTGAAGAGGCTCCAAGTCTACAGCGACTCACAGCTCGTTACATGCCAAATCTCAGGAGAATACGAGACACGCAGCGACAGAATGTTGGCCTACCAAAGATTAGCCAAGAACCTCCTCGAAAAATTTGATCAAGTCCACATAGAGGTGGTACCCCGACTCGACAATACTCAAGTGGACGCCCTCGCCCGCCTTGCAACATCCGAGGGGGCAGCCGACATGTCACAAATCACAGCCACCTACCTGACCGCACCGTCTAGCTCGAACCAGCGGGTGACCAATCTGGGGCAGGAGGAGGACAGCTGGATGACCCTCATTCTAAAGTACCTCCACGACAGCCAACTCCCGGACGATCGAGTAGCGGTAAGACAGTTATAGCTTCGGGCGGCTCGGTACACGATCGTCGGGGACCAGTTGTACAAGCGAGGCTTCGCCCTACCCCTTCTAAAATGTATAACACCGGGGCAGGGAAGGAAGATCTTGGTAGAAGTCCACGAGGGGCGCTGCGGGAACCACGCCGGCGGTCAGGTGCTCGCCCAGAAAGTTATCCGGCAGGGATATTTCTGGCCCACTCTAAAGAAGGATGCGATCAACTATGCGCGGGCATGCCACAAGTGTCAAATCTATTCGCCAGCAATCCACCAGGCTCCAACTGAGCTCACCTCAATCCTGAGCCCGTGGCCGTTCGCAAAATGGGGGATCGATCTCATTGGTTCATTGCCTACGGCCCCGGGCAGCATCAAATACGCAATTGTCGCCGTGGATTACTTCACCAAATGGGCGGAGGCAGAGTCACTAAAAACGATCGACCAGAAGCATGTCATTAGGTTCATCTGGCGCAACATAATCTGTCGATTCGGCCTCCCACAAATAATCATTTCAGACAACGGGGAACAGTTCGACGGGTTGGAGATGGAGAGATTCTGCCTGAAGCACAAAATCAAGAGGCTGTTCTCGTCACCGTACCACCCCCAATCGAACGGGAAGGTCGAGGCAGTAAACAAAATAATCAAACACACGCTAAAGGCAAGGTTGGAGGAGAGCAAGAGAACATGGGCGAGCAAGCTACCCGAAGTATTATGGTCATACAGAACAACCTGTCGCACCGCAACCGGGGAGACTCCTTTCGCTCTGGCCTTCGGAACGGAGGCAGTCATCCCGACCGAGGTCATCATCCCAAGCCTCCACACCTCGCAACCCGTGGGGACCGAGAACGACCAAGCCATGCTAAACGAGTTGGACTTGCTGGAGGAGAGAAGACTGTCCGCCGAACAAAGAAACATAGCTTACAAACGCCGGGCTGAAAAATACTTCAACTCGAAAATCAAAATCAAAGAGTTCCAAGCCGGGGACCTGGTACTTCGATGGACGGTCGGGCAACCCAAAGGGGCATTTGGTCCGAATTGGGAGGGATCCCTAAAGATCTCCAGACGCCTAGCCAACGGTGCCTATGAGCTAGAAAGCCTTGAGGGCAACCCGGCCCAATACCCTTGGAACGCCTCCCTACTAAAAAAATACTACCAGTAACGGCGAAATAGTTTAGCCTGCATCGTCCTGACGAGCGACCTCAATGTAATCGCTCTTCGAGCGCAAAGTTGTAATCAATAAAAACGATTGTTAATTCAATCCCATCTTCATAAAGTCGCTGCCCGTCTATCGGCTAAAGCGCTTCACTCATTAATCATTTGGTTAAGTTATTTAAGCGGTTGTTAATTCAATCCCATCTTCGTGAAGTCGTTGCCCGTCTATCGGCTAAAGCGTTTCACTCATTAATCATTTGGTTAAGTTATTTAAGCGGTTGTTAATTCAATCTCATCTTCGTGAAGTCGCTGCCCGCACGGCGTAAGAATCGAGAAGAAAATCACGAGCAGAAAGGAAATCATGCGAGGGTCTTACCGCCAAAATTCAAGTGACGCGGGAAGGATTGGAGCCCGGACAACCTTCGGTGCTCGACGCTGTTGAGGAGGTCGACGTCGCGGTTATCCTGGCTCTCCGACCTCACCAAGGCAAGTGCCTACCGAAAATCGTGGGTCAAGTCGGCCTGATTAGGAACCGCGCAGCCTGCACAGTGAAAGAGAAATTAGATCAGTACTAAGGGGTGAGGAGAAAATTCAGCGGTTACCTCGGCGGTTGCGATCTCGGTACTCCCGGGGAACCGGGATAGTTTGCCCATCGACGCCGACGCTCTCCCAGGCACCGCCGACCCACTACCACTTCTCATGCCAATGCGTCACCTTCGACGAGATGCCGAAGACGATAGCATCGCCACCCCGGGGCTTCACGGAGTAATACCCGTGGTTCATCCGTCCAACCGAGGCCACGGTATAGTACAAGTAGTTGATATCGGCCGGAGTCGGCATACGGTGCAACCCGCGGCGACCAAGAGCGACCATTGCTCCCAAGATATAGCTTCACCCGTTAGTAGAGATGCTCACGGTTCCGGAACCGCCGGCTCCGAACCGGCGGTTCCAAAAGTGGTAATGGAGGAACCGGAACCGAACCGACTGAAAACCGGTTTCGGTTCGGTTCCCGAACCGGCGGTTCCTGTTCCGAACCGCCGGTTCCGGCGGTTTTTAATTAAAATTTTTTTTTAGTTTTTTATTATTTTTACTTGTTTATTTGGGTTTTTTTTAAATGGAAAAAAATTTCATTAGTGATTGAACTATTACAAATTAGTGATTAAACTATTAAAAATTAGCAATTCTAATTTAAAATAAGTATTTAATATCTATTATTACAAACTAATTGAAATATTACAAATTTACAAGTTTACAACTTAAAATCTTAATTTATACAAAATAAATTTTGGGGGGAGGAGTTAAAGAAATTGGACTTGAGCTTAATTTAAAAAAATGAACTTAGAAATTCTAAGTTTGAAACTAAAAAATCTAAGTCACTTTTAGTTTTTTTTTTGTTTTTTAGGGTTTCTACTTGTATTTTTTGGTTTTTTAATCTAAATGTAGATGACATATTAAATGAAAAAAAATTCATTAGTAATTAAACTATTACAAATTAGTAATTGAACAATTACAAATTAGTAATTCTAATTTAAAATAAGTATCTAATATATATTATTACAAACTAATTGAAATATTACAAATTTACAAAGTGAATATTGAATTATTCCAAATTACTAATTACAAGTTTACAACTTAAAATCTTAAATTTTACAAAATAAATTTGGGGGAGGGGTTAAAGAAATTGGACTTGAGTTTACAAAATAAATTTGGGGGAGGGGTTAAAAAATAAATTTAAAAATTCTAAGTTTAAAACAAAAAATTAAGAAATAAACTCAAAATTCTAAGTGTAGAACCGCCTCGGAACCGCCGGTTCCGGTTCGAACCGCCGGTTCCGGTTCCGACTTTTAGTGGAACCGGAACCGAACCGTGTAATTTACGGTTTCGGTTCGGTTCCGGAACCGGAACCGTGGAACCGTGGAACCGGCGGTTCCGGTTCGAACCGGCGGTTTCGGTTATTTTTGAGCATGTCTACCCGTTAGGAGTGATTTGAGTGACCGATAAGTTCCAGGCGGTGAGTAGCTTGGAGATGGCCGGATGAAGCGGGAAACGGAGCCCAACATGGAGCGTGTCCGAATTTATGGCGATTAGGCCCTCAGGGGGTTGGTCTTGTAACGCCCCGTTTCCGGAATGAAGGCCCATGTAGCTTTTAACACTCCGAACTCGGGTCGCCACTTAGTAACTGAAAACTGAGCTTAAAAATTTCTTTTTAATAATTAAGAGACAAGTGTAAATGAAATACTTTGCAGCGGAAGATCATATATAAATTAAGCATGAGTGAACAAGGTCTTTTATTTAACTCTAAAAGTCATAGTCAATGAGGAAATTTGCGTACAAGATATTCATCGAGTAACCTTTAAAGGTTTGTTACTCGACATCATAATTAAAATCGTCTTTAGAAAGAGATTACAATATTATTTAATTATTTATATATATAGCATCAAATATATGGAAACTCTGTGTCACTGCTACAGCTCCGACCCCTCTCGATCATATCCTGAAAAAATATTAAAATGTTGGGGTGTGAGATAAAAATCTCAGTGGGTAACCTTTGTAGTTTCCTTCTTAGATGGAGTTTTGGGTGAAATTTCTTGATGAAACACAGTTGATTTGAGTCCTAGAATTATGGATGGAGGTTTCTTACTTTATATAAGGGCTTGAAGGATTTTAATGGAGAAAAAGAGAGAGTGCCGAGAGAGAGATAGACGAGGAGAGTGGAGAGAAATTGAAAGGCTTTCATATGTTTTCCTTTTCTTTCATCGTGCCTATGTATGTATATATAGAGGGAGATTAGAGAGGGCTAAGAATGAGGGTAGCAATTGATATAGGTGGTTAAATAAGGACCGAGTAAATAGGTAATTAGTTTAGGATTAATTTTAAAAGAAATTCTTAGATATTTTAACTATTCATACTATATTTTAATTACCACTCGTATTTACTACGCATGTTTCTTGTAAACCGTATTATTTAATCATGAAGGAGTCGTATTTTAATAATACGAAAAATATCATAAATGTTGACTATTTTAAACAATCGTATTTATACATCGAATTAATTATTTCATACGTATTAGTTTTCTCATATTTATTATAAGTGCTTCGTTTGGCTATTTTTGGATATTGTAAAATTATTAGACATGATAAGATTATTATCACACTCGTTTGTTACTATATTTTATAACACGCATAACTTTCGTTTGAAAAATGCCCTTTAATTTTAAGGCCTTGTATTTTTCTCTAATTTAATAAAATAAAATCTTATATAGTTTTAATATCATTCAAACCTTAAACTTTTATTCTTAAAAGTGCTAGGAGTGCCCCCGATTCAGAAAGCTCGTCCATTTCCTGAAAAATTAGAACTCGAAGACATACGTTATTCATAAAATACATAAAATATTAAATCATATAATCTTTCTTTCGGGAATTTTGGTTCGGGGTGTCACATCCTTCCCCTCTTAAAAAGAATTTTGTCTCGGAAATTCACTTACTCGTTTTCTTAGGCATGGTTTTTGCAAAATTATTTATTTCATTTTTACCAAGTAGCTTCTCCATTTTCTTATATACAAAGCATATTAACTACGCAAATCAGATTGACTACCCAAGTCTGTTGACTACGAAAGTCTACTTGACTACTAAAGTCTCTTGACTACGAAAGTCTACTTGACTACTAAAGTCTGTTTGACTACGAAAGCCTGTTGACTACTAAAGTCTATTTGACTACGAAAGTCTGTTGACTCTGAAAAGGAAGTAATCACATCAATGTCTACCATTTTGTACTTCATAATATTATAGCTACACTTGTTAGAAAAATAAATAACATGTAGATATGCCTTTTGTTTTAAGAAAAAAAAAAGATATAATCATATTTTGCATCTATTTCACATAATCTTTCTAATTTTTAAACTTTAATTCCTGAGTTTCTCCTAAAATTATTGAATGAAATGTAATAAAATGCTCATGTATCAAAATAACATGTATATTGATGAGTTGAGTGTTAGTAATGTGCCTTATGCATCGATCTAATCACTGTCCTTGAGGATAGCACTAACAACAACTCTTTCCCCTTGACCTTGTACTTGAAAATTCCTCCTTGGTGGTCCTGGTAAGTGGTTGTGTCCTCTCGGTGGCAGGATGATTTGGTTGTTACCCATCGGTGGTCGTCCACCCATTTTTTCAGAACACTCAACAATCTTGTGTCCTGGTCGATGACAATTGTAGCATACTCCTTTTCCATACCAGCATACTCCTTCGTGTCCCTTGTTACACTTGGGACATAGTCGTTGACTCTTTAGCCTAGCTCCAATGGAAAAATTGTTCCCTTTTAAAGATGGGTTTGGGTTTCTCTTAAAGTTGGGTTGTGAATTTTGATTGACTAATATTGTCATCGGGGTTGGCTTAAATTCTAATCCTAAGCCTATTGAGATAATTAGTGCTCGATCAAAGACCTCATGGTAGTTTGGAAGTTTTAGCCCGGCAACCACTCCTCCAACTTCAGGTCTTAAACCTCTTTCAAACCTTTTTGCTTTCTTCGACTCAATCTCCACCAAATGTGGAGCGTATCTAGATAGTTGAATGAACCTCCTCTCGTACTCAGATACCGAGAGTGTTCCTTGTCGAAGATTAATAAACTCTTGTTCCTTTTGATCACACAAAACTTGCGGAAAATACCTTTTCATCACTGCTAGTTTGAACTCCTCCCAAGTGAGGGCTTGTCGCTCTTTTGCGTTCAGTGTTCGTTCATATGACTCCCACCATGGGTTGCATCCTCTGTAAGTTGGAATTGTGCACAAGAGACCTTTTGTGCGTCGGTCAAAACCATATGCTTGTAAATTCGCTCAAGACTGGCAATCCACTCTTCAGTTCCCATGGGTCCTTCTTTCCCATTAAGCCGGGGTGACCGCATACGTCGAAATTGTTCAACAAAATTGTTAACTTGGGGTTCCAGCTGAGGCATAGGTACAATTGGTGGCGGGGTTTGTTGCATATAGTTCTGAAGAGAGTTAAAGAATTTTCTTGCCATGTCGGCCCCAGAGGCCGCGTTTGCGGTTCTTGCCCTACCGATTCCATGGATGGGACCCTAGCCCTACTCCTAGTAGCGCGTGTAGTTCTTCGCGGTGCCATTTAGGGGAGAACTACAAAGGAAAGAATAGATTATTTCATATAGGTATGATAAAATTCAAAACAAAATAACCCAACATTCAACAACACGATACTAATATCAATCGTGTAATGGAGCACACGGTAAATCGGAACATACTGTTGCAATCAGCAGCACGATTATTGGGCTACGACAGTTGCACGTTAGAGAATTAATAACACATGTTGCAAATAATCAGATAAACATAACGAATAGAAGTAGAATGACTCACAAAAATAGTGAGGTAATAATATATATAATTGAACGAGAAAGACGAGTTCTCAAAGTTGAACGGAGTAAAAGAGTCTCCAACGAAATCGGAGGAAAAAAGTCTACAACCAAGGTTCATGGAGGAAAAGAGTCTCCAACGAAATAGTATAGTTTTAAAATAATTAAGAGTACATACAGGTTAAACTAGTAAGGTTTCCGAGTCCGTGACAAAACCGCTTTAATTCTCAAAAGGTTAAATCTAAGTCACATCCACGAATGTCTCAGTTCACTACAACTAGGTCACCTTGCTAGCACAGGAAGATTATCCACAAAAATATGTCTACACCTTCTATAAACTTAAATATATACTAACCAGAAGAGGGCTTGTGAGGACAAGTCTTTCATTTATAAGTCCAGTGCTAAATAGATATAAGATCAGTATGCGATAAAAGAAAAATAGTAATAGTGTATAAACGTTTATTATGCACTTCACTCATATGAAACAAACATACAAATTTTCATAAATACTTATATCATGTGTAGTCAGGTACACTTTTTGCAAACATGTTTATATCACATGAACCGAAAAATTATTCACGTTGGTATGCTCATATCTCTCCATATCAACATTCAAGATTATTCATATCATTTCCTTTCTTAGACCATTTACTCGTACCTTGAAGAATTCAGGAAACCATTTCATACATAAGACTTATATTTCTTGAGTCATAAATAAATTATTTTCATGAAAACTAGAAATCTTCTCATAAATGTATTGCATAATAACTTATCTTTTCTTATTTTTTTATAACTATCGCAAGTGATGTGAATCGAACTTTCATAAATAACTTTGTATCATAACCCAAAATATAAAATACTACATACCTCGAGGGTGCTTCAGCTTGCTGCAGCAGACACATTTTCCCACTAGTAACACTTTTTGAAATTATCTTAATATTTATAATACCTTTAATATAAGTCTTTTAGTAATAATCATATACATATATAATTCATGAATATAAAAGATGAACTTTCTTTTAAAATAAAACTTATATAATAAAAAGTTTTTTTTAGATAAAGAATTTGAAAAATAAGTTATTTTGTCCGAAGGTTTGAACATGAGCTCTGATACCACCTGTAACGCCCCGTTTCCGGAATGAAGGCCCCTGTAGCTTTTAACACTCCGAACTCGGGTCGCCACTTAGTAACTGAAAACTGAGCTTAAAAATTTCTTTTTAATAATTAAGAGACAAGTGTAAATGAAATACTTTGCAGCGGAAGATCATATATAAATTAAGCATGAGTGAACAAGGTCTTTTATTTAACTCTAAAAGTCATAGTCAATGAGGAAATTTGCGTACAAGATATTCATCGAGTAACCTTTAAAGGTTTGTTACTCGGCATCATAATTAAAATCGTCTTTAGAAAGAGATTACAATATTATTTAATTATTTATATATATAGCATCAAATATATGGAAACTCTGTGTCACTGCTGCAGCTCCGACCCCTCTCGATCATATCCTGAAAAAATATTAAACTGTTGGGGTGTGAGATAAAAATCTCAGTGGGTAACCTTTGTAGTTTCCTTCTTAGATGGAGTTTTGGGCGAAATTTCTTGATGAAACATAGTTGATTTGAGTCCTAGAATTATGGATGGAGGTTTCTTACTTTATATAAGGGCTTGAAGGATTTTAATGGAGAAAAAGAGAGAGTGCCGAGAGAGAGATAGACGAGGAGGGTGGAGAGAAATTGAAAGGCTTTCATATGTTTTCCTTTTCTTTCATCGTGCCTATGTATGTATATATAGAGGGAGATTAGAGAGGGCTAAGAATGAGGGTAACAATTTATATAGGTGGTTAAATAAGGACCGAGTAAATAGGTAATTAGTTTAGGATTAATTTTAAAAGAAATTCTTAGATATTTTAACTATTCATACTATATTTTAATTACCACTCGTATTTACTACGCATGTTTCTTGTAAACCGTATTATTTAATCATGAAGGAGTCGTATTTTAATAATACGAAAAATATCATAAATGTTGACTATTTTAAACAATCGTATTTATACATCGAATTAATTATTTCATACGTATTAGTTTTCTCATATTTATTATAAGTGCTTCGTTTGGCTATTTTTGGATATTGTAAAATTATTAGACATGATAAGATTATTATCACACTCGTTTGTTACTATATTTTATAACACGCATAACTTTCGTTTGAAAAATGTCCTTTAATTTTAAGGCCTTGTATTTTTCTCTAATTTAATAAAATAAAATCTTATATAGTTTTAATATCATTCAAACCTTAAACTTTTATTCTTAAAAATGCTAGGAGTGCCCCCGATTCAGAAAGCTCGTCCATTTCCTGAAAAATTAGAACTCGAAGACATACGTTATTCATAAAATACATAAAATATTAAATCATATAATCTTTCTTTCGGGAATTTTGGTTCGGGGTGTCACAGGTCTGCCCGTTCATTTTCCCGGGGAGCGTAGAAGAAAACATCGGACGGCACCTGGAAGCTCCAGTAAAGCTCCCTGAGGTCGGCGTCCGCGGGCAAGCAGCTGGGGCGACGAGAGTCCCCAAATTCTGTCTCCTGGGCCTCGGAGTATTCTCGGGCAGGGCGTCTCCGCACAAACTGGCTTATATATTTGGTGTAATCGAACCTAATTAGCCGGCTATCCGCGTAGTCGATAGTATCGGGAACGACCTTCTGTTCGAACAAGTAGTCCTCGGCCCGGGGCGGGTAGGAGGATACGGGTGAAACCCGGAGCGCGGCGCCCTCCCGTTGGGGGCTCATCCGCTCTAAATCATCGGCAAAGGCATCCACGTCCATGGAGGTGCCTTCGCCTTCTCTGGTGGCGGCGGCGCGAGATGTCCCCTCACCGGAAGGACGGAGGGGCCTCTCGGCACCAGTGGCGGCGCGGCGGCAGAAGTGGAAGGCGTCAGTGGCCGCGACACTCTCAATGGAGTCACTCATGTTGGGGGGAAGAAAAGAGTATGAAGAGGAAAATAGGAGATTACCTTGGGACTCGAAAAGGATCACCAGATTCTGGGAAAACTCGCCGGAAAACTTGAAGCTTCTTAAGGGGGGCAAGAGATTGCAAAGAGCGAAAGTGAGAAAATGAGATGAGAACCCCTATTTATAGGGGAAATAGGAGGGACTGAATTGCAAAAAACGAGGTTAAAAACTGAATTAAGCAAAATCCAGGGGGGCGCGTGAAGGCCACGCGCGCAACGGTTGGGAGGCAAGTTCGGCGGACGTGACCTCTGGGATTCTGTCACGCCATCTCGTGACGTCATCAGGCGCGAAATACGAGGCGTCACCTCGGAAGACGGAATGTCACCCCCAAAATTCAAATTCAAATTCAAAATCAAGTCTGCAATTCGACCAGCCCGCCACCCGACGACTGTGGCCCCCCGATGTCGGGCTGGTGGGGCAATTGTTACGCCCGATATTAACTACCCGACCCATCGGGTATCGGGCAGGAATCCACTCACTGTAGCGGGCTCGAATGAGAGTAATCCGCCGCCTGGACGAGCAGGCGAGCGGGGAAGTAGAAGCTACCCGACGCGGACCTCCGAGAGCTGTCGGGCAGAGTACTTAAACCCACAGGCCCGGGGGTCAGGCGGCCAGCGACGAGCTTCGAGGCAGTCCCTCTACCCACCTACCCGTGAAAGGACCACCAAGGTGCTCGCATCCTGACTCGTCACCCGGGTACCCGTGTACCCGTCTGCCCGACCCCAGGCTGCGCCAGCTGTGAGAGGACGTCTAGTGCCATCAGTCCAGAGGATGTGACAAGGTCAAAGAGGGCAGTTGGGGCTAAGTCCCATCATCTCAGGAGCGACAGTGCCATGTGGCGTCTTCCCATTGGCTCATAGGGGAGGCTGTAGCCACTCATTACCTTCCAACTAGGAGTAGGAGGGGCCCACCGGCCCACCAACCAAATATGGGGAAACCCACCTTGTATACTATAAATAGGGTCTTTAATGCCCAAATGTAACACATCACATTTATTATAAACCTACTCTTGAGAGCTCATTTACTCCCACATTTATTGCTTTCGATCATTACATTTATATAAATTCTACCCGCTAGGAACCCGACGACGAGATCCTCACGAAATCGCTGTCAACAAATACTCTCCGTTTTCAAAGACTCTTCACACTTTTTAAGAAAAATGTGTAATGAATAGAATATTGATTGAAATGTGTAAAGTTTCATTATTAAAGTAATGAAATGGGCTGGAGTATGTGTTAAAAATAATGTCATTTTATGTGAATATGTGAATATTGTGAAGATAAAATCGAGTAGAGATTTTCATTTACCGGCAGGTGATGCAAAAATCGGCTAGACAGCCTCTTACCGACCTGATTTTTGCAAGATCGATGGCCCTAGGTTTTTCCAGGCCTAGGCGGCCGTAGTCACCCTAGACGGCCACAAAGTATAAAAAAATATCTCTAGGCGCCTAGGCTACAGAAAATGTCCGATTATCGATTTTCAATTTTTGCACTCTTGTTTATAGAGTGTGCAAAATATTTTAGGATGGAGGGAGTATTTAATAATATTCTTATAAAACATTGTACACACTTTTTTTTTTCGTCCGTCCCAAACACTTTGCACATTTATAGGAAATATCTACTTAACTTTATCTTCGCAATATTCATATTTACACAAAATGATATTACTTTTTACACCCATTTAAACTAGTTTTATTACTTTAACAATAAAACTTTACACATCATTTTTAGGGATGTCAACGGGGCGGGTCGGGTCGGGGAGGCCATTCCCCATCCTAGAGAAAGTAAACGGGAATTTTTTTTCCCCATCCCTGTCCCCGTGGGGATTCCCAGTTCCCCACCTAACTATTTTTTTTATCTAATTTTTAAAATATAAAATTATATAAAAATTAAAAAACTTAGTCATACACAACAACTAGTTTAAGTTGGTGTTAAAAAAACTAATTTAAACAATTTGAAGAGTCTCTAATTCTAATATTTTTAGTTAACATATATATTAAAGTGAAAATTATATAATTTGGAACTAATAACATAATATTAGATAAAATATAGATGTAATTTTGAATAAATAGTTAATTGAATAGGAAATTATGAAATATTTATTTATAATTTAATTCTAAAATTATATATTATATACATAAAAATATATTAATTATATAAAAAAAATGTGGGTCCCCACGGAGAACGGGGTAGGGAATACTATCCCCGTCCCCGCCTACGGGGAGAAAAAATTCTCCGTCCCCATCCCTGTTTGCTTTGGGGATTTCCCGCCCCGTTCGGGGCGGATCCTCGCGGGGATCGGAGATTCCCCGTACCTTCTAAATACTCTACTCACTATACATTTTTTTTTTAAAAAGTGTGTCCCCCGGAGTGTGAAGAGTCTCTGTTAACGGAGGGAGTATTAAATATGGGGTGGTGTGCATGTGACTCAAAGTTATCTGGTTCTGGTTGTATCTCCACCTTTAAGCCTGGTCGGAGATCAAACCCATTCAGCTACAAAAACAACTATTTACAATCCCAGAGAAGTTCATATTTGTCAAGTTTGACAGAAAAATGCTTAAGAGAGTTTATGTGCTATTTTTTCTTCTTATGCTTACTTCGTATACTCACCACAAAATTTACCTACGTGAACCAAGTTCAAATAAGTTTTTATCCTCTGAGTGTGAAATAAAACAGCCAAATTAGAGACTGCAAAATACAATTACTCATTTGCATGAATGTAAAGGAATCCCACAGAGGCACTTATTATGAAGGAAGGATGAGTTATCCCACCCATCTTTATTGTACCTCAACTTCCAACCACTCGGAATTTCCCCACACAATCTGTTATAACTAACATTCAGAAATTGCAAGTACACAGCATCGGTAATCTGCTCAGGAATCATCCCATAAATCCTGTTATGCGATACATCCAACACATCCAGCGTCTTCATGAACACCACTTTGGAGAAATCAAACTCGAAATCGTTCCTCGATATGACAATGCTGCTTGTTATCTTCCCCTCACCGAACAGCACCGAGGCGTCTCCTGATAACCCGTTTCTTGAAATGTCGACAGATGAGAAGTTAATCCTGGAAAAGGAAGGTGGAATTTGTCCTGATAGCTTATTGTGAGATAAATCCAGGGCTGGAAACTCTGTAGTTCGAGTGAAAAGCTCGGGAATGGGGCCGGTGAGTTGGTTTCGGCTCAGATCAATGGAAGAGTTGTCAAGGAAGGGGGGATTGAACCGGATAAACTGTTGAAGGAAAGATCGAGGAACGCAAGATTGTTGAGATGAGCTAAGAAATGGGGCACGGGGCCTGAGATGTTGGTCCAGCTTATGGCCAAGTATCGTAAGTGTGAGAGTTTTGTGATAGATCGAGGGATTTGGCCCACGAGATTGGGGATTTTGTGAAGTCGGAGATTCTGGAGTGGAGAGTGCGGAAGGGATTGTTCCGTTGAGGTCTTGGTAGGGGGCTATGTCGAGGCCGGTGACGTGGCTGGTCGTCTCATCGCATGTAACGCCGTACCAGTCGCAGCAGTCGAAGATGGGTTTCCAGGTGGGAAAAGGGTCCGGGTTGGAGAAGCTGTGTTTGAATGCTGTGAGGGCAGCTCTGTCTTCGGGGTGACACAGTTCTGCTGCTTCAGAGAAAGAGATTCCATGCCACAGAATGAAGAAGGTGAGTAGCATAGTGCTGTTATCTTGAATTGGGAAGGTGGGGGTTGTTTTTATAAATGGAATTTGGGTCTGAAATCTTGAGTAGTCGATTCATTTGGTCAAAAATGGTGAACTTTGCATTATTGCTTGTTATATTGTGGGCTGCTGTGCATGTGATGTGTGGCTGGACCTGATTATGGCTAATAGAGGGATTTTATGGTCCAAATTCTCCAAATTTAATGGTAATAAGAATACTCGACAGTAGACGAAGTGGTATAGCTTAAGTTGTTAGAGACCCGCTATCAATGCCGTGAATCATGAAACAAGTCAAGTCAAAAAATGATTGTTTGTTGAGGAATAGTGTAATGCTTGTATGGGAGGATGTAGTTAATCGAAATATGATAATTAACTTATTTTGAGTGTCAATGGTTTGTACAAGTATTATGAAGATGAATTGAGCATCTTTTGTTTAATCCTCGAAATAGGAAAAATAAAAATCTTCCTATTTTCTTGCGCCTTGTTCTTTATTCTTTAATGACACCTTGACTGGCAATGAAAAACTAATTACTCTCCGTTCTCTTAATTGAATTGCAACCACTGTAATTACTTTATATTTATTTCCATTATCATTTTAATCGAGGAATTATGAATTAATTGCCATTTATCACTTAGGGTTTTTTCTAGTGTTGTGATTCGAAGGTGTCTCAATTCTTAGTGTTGATCTTCAAAATGTCAGGACCAACACATATGTGATGATTAGGCAAATTTATGTATATATTGTGAACAGTAAGTGGGATTGATAATATAGAGGGGTTGAGAGAGATTTTATGAAATTAGAGGGAATCGCCTGTGGGAGGGGCGAGTGTCCGTTTTTTTTTTTTTTTTTTTTTTCTCACGCCTTTGGGTGTGGCGTGTCCTTTTTTTTTTTTTTTTTTTTTTTTTTATCACGCCTTTGGGAGAGGCGTGTCCCTTTTTTTTTTTTTTTTTTTTTATCACGCCTTTGGGAGAGGCGTGTCCCTTTTTTTTTTTTCTCACGCCTTTGGGAGAGGCGTGTCCTTTTTTTTTTTTTTTTTTTTTATCACGCCTTTGGGAGAGGCGTGTCCCTTTTTTTTTTTTTTTTTTTTTTTTTATCTCGCCTTTGGGAGAGGCGTGTCCCCTTTTTTGTATGATTTAGTAATTATTGTTCAATGATTATGTGATGATTATTCAATGATATATTATAACTAAACCCAAATTGCTATTGGGATGGTGTAAAACCCTAATTGTTAGTGGAGATAAATATAATTGTGTATTGAAATTGGTTTATATTTATACTATCTTAAAAAAAAAATTATTTTATTGGTTCAAAAGAAACTATAAACTATTTCATAAAAGTTGAAAATTATTTCAAACACTAAATAATATTTTTAAGTAATAAATGTAAAATGTAAAAAAAATGACATTTATAATAATAGTACCAATACAATTAGCGATGGCCCAATCGACCACCCGTTCCACATTGCGGCGGACGTCTTTCACGATAATTACGACGAGGTTGTTGTTCATGTTGGCTTGGGCCGGGCTCCTCTCCGTATGTGTCCGCATATGGTATAGGCGTTGAACTGTAAACTGGGCGTTGTGCGAATTGAGGTCGATGTTGATAATAGGTACTCATATTAATACCCGTATTTAATATGTCAGTAAATGAACCAGGCCATGATGTAAGAAGATCTGTCACAGATTTAGTTAATTTAGATCAATAATATATATATATTAAAATATATATTATTTATAAGTTGATATTATATACCTGGTTCATTATAAGGTGTCTGAAAACTGGGTTGAGGTATCTCCTGTTGCAACGTCGATGTAGAAGCAGGCTGGGGTACCCCCTCAACGCTTGCCCAACCAACTATCAAGTTAACAATAACATATCATAAGTAAATAAACATAATCTTTAAAAAATATTATTAAGGGTTATGTGTAACTTTCATACCATTTCCAGCAGGATGTGCGTAAGCTCCAAATCCAAATGAGGGCAACTCATAACTTGTGTGAGGCGTAGGCTGAGGTGGCCACTCATTTGATTGCCGAGCATCTATCAAATTAATAGAAATATACATAAACAAGTAAATATAATTTCTTGAATATTTTTAATTTATTATTGTAACTTTGATAATATTGAATTACACACCGTATGCAGTTGGTGTGTTGCCCAAAATTCGAGACGCTCCATACTGTTGGCCCATCGATGTAGAAGCATCTGTAACATGTTATAAAAATATTTAATAATTAAATAAATATAAACCAAAGGAATATCATATTTACAAGTGTAATTCCGTAAATTGCATACCATTTCCAGCAGTATGTTGTGTGCGGGGCGCTGATTGAGGAACTCGGTATTGAGTACCTTGTCGGGGAAAAGGGGAATCTGATGGCACTGCCGAGGAATGTCTTCTTCGACTCGCAGACGTTGAAGGACCTTCATCGCCGTCACGCTCTACAGACCTCCTTCTTGTTTGTCCTCTACTTGTTTCCCCGACTTCTACGTTTTCAACTGAGGCTCGTGGATGTTCAAGATAAGTAGGAGATTCAATAATAGGCTCCACTTGAGTGATGAAATTCTCAGCTGTTTCTAAAAATTCCACCATTGATGGTCTATTATCAATGTGAGCCCGTCGTTTACTGATTTTAAATTTTCGAAACCAGCTTACCTGTAACAAAAAAATAATAGAATGTTATTCATATTTCAAACATCAAAAATCAATATATAATTAAATTTGTGATATATAATATACCAAAACATCACTGGCAGATGTTCTTGGTGGTTGGAAGCCTCGGACCGGTGCTGCAGTATACTCCTCTGGTGAAATCAATCGTCGTGTAATGTCATAGTACCACTGCATATAGTCTTCCGTGACCGGATCACCCCCGTTGATAGGCGTGCAAGGCATGAATGGTTGCCTGCTTCTCCAATATCTAATCCATTTGTCATGCTTTGTCGTCCAATCAAAGCCGGTTCTCCCCTGGCGGTTATACTCATGCAAGCTCTGGTCCCTTTCCTCTACATGACTTGGAATGTTTTGGACCATTCCAAATTGTCTGAGCACCCTATTCGGATAGTGAAGCTCCACTATCCAAATATTGATCAATGGACATTGCGACCTCCAATTTAAGGTCCAACAACGAGGTTCGAGATTCCTGATCTCCTCAGCGTCCACATCATAGGGATCCCAAATAAACTGTAAAGACACACACAAAACATTAATATCAATATTCTCAAAAAATAATTTATATTAGTTTGAATCATTATAATAATAACTTACTTGACCATTAGACAAACGCTCAAATATGTCGCGATATACACGAATTGAAAACCTCGTGCTGTCAATATGACTGTGATAATGTATCCACCTATAGTAGGTAAAAAAATAAGTATGTATATCCAAACGAATTATAGATAAATGTGTCTATAGAAAAATACCTAGCTCCATACGGTGGAGGCCCCAAATTACGACCATCTACACTTATCTGCCCTTGTTGGAGCATCGGATGTGCGTTCGATGGTTGGATCGTTTTTATCCTTGACCATGCCCATATCTGTTGTTCAATGATAAATTTATTTCAATGTACAATTAATCAATGAAATATTTAAAAGTAATTTAAATTAACCAAGAATTACCTGCAACAAGCATAATGGTCCAGCGATGCTCTTGCATTTATAGTTGCAAGCCATACAGAGTTCGCGATATAAACTCGCTAACACAGCACTTCCCCAGCTGTATTCCCCGACTGTATTCACGTCCCGCAGAAAATACAGATAGACTAATGGGACAGCATTTCGAGAATGGTCGGGCATCATTAATGTTCCCAGGAGTAAAAGTGCACACCCCCGTGCATATTGATCAACGACCTCCTGTGGTGTATAGTCATCAATATCAACAGAATGTCTCACCAATTCGTTTAGGGAAGTCAATTTGATCGCACTATTGCCCCTCATATCATCTTGTTGTATGGTGATGCCCATCAACTCTTCACACAAGCTTTTCCACTGATCAAAGTTATTATATTCATCTCGCCGTATAATGGGCTCTCCTTCTATCGGTAAACCCCATAAAATGGCAACATCTTGCAATGTGACGGTCGCCTCTCCGACGGGGAAATGGAACGTATGCGTCTCTCGACGCCATCTCTCCACTAATGCAGTGATAAGATGACGATCGAGTCTGAATGTCCCACAACGAAGGGAACCGTAAAAACCCATCGTCTTGAGTCTGTCCACCACACGAGAATGGAGTGCGATCTTATAAGGATTTGGGTCTTCTAGTCTAAATGTCCAGAATGGCCCATCACCTCCATTGTATGTACTTAGCACTGTCTCGCTTGTTTTCCTATTAATATAATCTAGCCTCGACCGATGGGTTTGTTGCATGGTGAGTACAGATCTGTTCTTCGGTCCATATAACAGTGCCTCTCTATCAGAATTCATCTATAATTCAAACATTCACACAGATGTATTAGAATTAACACAAATCATACACATAAAACATAAAGCTCAAACACATAAAGGATAATGTATATGAAATTATTCAACATTATTGTCAACATTTTAATTCAATCCTACAAACTAATTTTATTCAACATTTTGATAACATTTTGACAATATTTTGATAGCATTTTGATAGCTCCTAGGGATTTACAACATCAATGTGAAGGACCAGCTCTATCTTGTGCTTGGTACTGTTGTCTAGCGCGGGTTTGGGCCCAATCCATTTCATTATGAATCCTGGACGTCACATCCCGACCACGACGCCTTATCCTGCGATCTGGATTATGTCTCAGCTGAAAATAGGGTTCATCCCACTCCTGAGGATCCGGCAATGGCTCAAAATACCTAGAGGTGTAAGTTGAGGAATACACTGTTGTACTGTAGCATTCGGGCACATATACACTTGGATCGATTTGGAACGCTCTGCACACCTCCAACGCATGTGAGCATGGGATACCATCCAACTTCCACTGTCCGCAATCGCACTCTCGTCTTGATAATGCAACTCTATATGTGCGACACTGTACTGAGCCCTTAATACGGGCAGTAACTCTGGCTGATCCCACCGAATGATTATAAAGTTCTACTTGATGTTTCATCCCCTCTCGCTGCGCTGAATCATATTTGTCACTAACATGATCAGGCCACATCCGATGTCTCTGCACTAAAATCCCTGCTTCTTTAGCACGTTCCATAAATACATTTTTGGATCGTGTGAAGGTTGCACAAACTATAGCTGTAATTGGGAGGCGTCGTGCACCCTTAAGAACACCGTTGATGCATTCGGAGATGTTAGTTGTCATAACCCCATAACGTTGACCTCCATCATGACTAAATGTCCACTTGGCAGGATCGATATTTCGTAGATACTGATGACCCTCTTCACTTAAAACTCGGATTTCGTTCATCTTTGTCTCAAAATGTCTAACCGACAATGCTGTTCCCGCATTGTAACACAAGTCCTTCATCTTTTGACTCTTGAACTGAGTATTAAAATTTGAAGCGACATGTCTTAAACAATAACGGTGCACTCCTCTTGGTGGTGAAAATGCTGGGACTTCTTCCACTGCCTTCAAAATACCCTTATGCCTATCAGAAATAAGGCATATCCCCTCCATATCACCCACAACATGTGTAGCTAACATTCTAAGAAACCATTTCCAAGACCTATAACTTTCGTCATCAACAATGGCATATGCTACTGAAATGATTTTCTGATTAGCATCAAGGGTGTTAGCAATCAGCAATTTGTGTTTGTACTTAGTGTAAAGGTGAGTACCATCTACACAAAGTATTTTGCGACAATGCATGAATGCTTCAACGCATGGCTTGAATGCCCAGAAGACATATCCCAACGTGTGCACATTCCACTCAATCGTATCCCTGTGTTTCCACTCCACAATGGTCCCGGGATTGTATTTCTGCAAGGCTCCCATGTACTTGGGCAAATACTGACATGAACTCTCCCAAGTTCCGAACACATTCTCCCTAGCACGTTTCAACGCTTGCCATGCCTTTTGATATGAAATAATGTAATTATATTTCTTATCTGCATGCTCCACGACATATTTGACGTCGTATGCTGGATCAACTTGTATGAGACTCTCCATGTCAGCTGCAAGCAAGTTTTTACAGAGATTTGAATGATTGCGCGAGTCAATATTCATCAAACAGGTATGTGGCGGCCCCAACCTAGTGATTTCCCAATAATCGTATCTTTTACGGTACGATGCGCGTAAATGCCACTCACAACGTTGCGATGTCGAGCAATTATCATTTTCACTGGCATAGTTCTGCTTACACACCAACTTCATTGTCTTCGAGTTGCTCTCTTCGACTCTATACTCACGTCTTGCATGTCGGACCGAATAATCCTTCACGACATTGATCACAGCATCTTTGTCTTTGAAAATCATCCCTAACCTCAAAACCCCATCATCCGCATCATAACTTAGATCACCACTTCGAACGCCTACTGAATCGACAGGTACATCATCACATGACCTATCAAAAAATGGCACTCCAACCAAATTTGGATGAGGTCTCACTCTTGGCATTAGGGAATTTGGTACAGCAACAGTTGGCATCCAAGGATTGTCAGTGGTACCATCCTCATCAGACGACCCCTCGTCCTCAGAACCATTATCGCTTGGTTCAGAATTACAAGTAAAGTCTGGATATATATCACCAGCTATATCAACTATGGAGGTCCCAACAGGGGCCATCTCAGTGATACCAGAAGGTCCAATATTAGGATCTGAACCCCCGGCATGATATTCAACGTCGGAAGGTCTATCCATATTGACACCACCATGACCTGGCCATTCAGAAGGATAGTACTGGTTCCCCCACTGGCCATGGGATGTTGGGTACTGCACCTTCATTTCAACCTCCACTAATAGCTCAACGGAATTGAGCCCAGCTTGTGGATGGAAGAAGTATCGTAGGTCGTTGTTGTTCCTAATAGGACAACTAGACGAGGCATTCCCATTTTTTATTATGCAAGACACATTCAAAGAATACACTCGCAAATCTAATCCCGTAACCTCAGACAACTCACGTAATAGATCGTAGAAATCAAGCATACGATCAACTCTTCTTTTTCCAATAACAGCTCCGCAAGAGCGCACAATGATTCCAATGTCGCGAGAGGTTGACATATCTTCAACAACACAAAACACTTATAAAAATTTTATCTATAGGCACTAAATTAATTATTGGCCTCAATTATGTTTACATCTAGTATAGTAAATCAAACCCAACACCCTAATTTCCATACATTTTTAGTGTTTTTTTTTTTTGCAGTATTGAAATTTTATTCCGAACACTTTTTGATGGGTGTATTAACAAAAGATAGGAATATATATAGTCTTATTGTTACATTTAATATTCTTAATTCCATTTCTTAATTTTTCACAAATAAAAAGTATTTAATATTCTTAATTCCATTTCTTAATTTTTCACAAATTAAAATTTTCTAAATAGAAAATTCTCAAATACATTGAGAATATAAAATTAATTCGTTTTATTTTATTTTATTTAGTTTATTTTAGTTTATTTTATTTTATGTAATTTCGTTTATTTTACTTTATTTTATTTAATTCATTTTATTTTATTTTATTTTAATTTCGTTTTTTTATTTTAATTAGTTTTATTTTATTTTATTTCGTTTATTTTATTTTATGTAATTTCGTTTATTTTACTTTATTTTATTTAATTCATTTTATTTTATTTCATTTTAATTTCGTTTTTTTATTTTAATTAGTTTTATTTTATTTTATTTCGTTTAATTCATTTTATATTATTTTATTTTATTTTTTTAATTTATTTTATTTCGTTTATTTTATTTATTTTAATTTTAATTTTGTTTTTTTTATTTTTTATTTCGTTTTTAATATTTTATTTAATTTCATTTATTTCATTTTATTTTATTTTATCTCTTAATCTCTTATTATAGTTAAATAAAATTATCTTATGATTGAAAAAATTAAATTTTAAAATGATGATCAATATTTTCATTAAGTAAGTAATCTAGAGTTTTTTAATACACTATATATATTAAATCTAGATTTTTTAAAACACTAAAAACACTAGAATTTTATAAAAATAAAACTTACATTGTATACATAATGGTTATTAACATCACGTTAAAAAAAAGTCAAATTTTACTTTAATAACTTTGATTGATAAAATGTCTAATTTACTCTTCGATTCTTCAAATGTATAAAAGTTATGCATCACCAAAACATTCAAAAAATTAAAAAAGTGTATCATTTTTTATTAAATAAAATTCTACATATATTTGATTAAATAAATTGAATCCCAATTAAATAAATAACACACTATGAGCTTATTAATGGAATTTTAAATCAAAATAAACCAAAAGAACAACACTACTACCAATTTTAAATCAAAATAACAACACTATGACCTTATTAATGTTATTTTAAATCGAAATAGCAACACTACTACCAATTTTAAATCAAAATAAATCAAAAGTAACATGCTAAAACATGTAATTTCTCTAACATATATATATATCGACATTATATATATACTATATATACACTATTTCAAAAAATTGCATGCAAAATAATTCTAAAAATATACAAAAAAATTTGAAATATTTACCACTTAATTGTAGTGTCTGTACTCCTCAGGTAGATAGCAAAATATCAATTCCTCAAGTACGTGAGACTGCAAGTTTGTTATTTTGGAGGGCAAATTTTTTTTTTTCTTATGGACAAGCCTTCATTTGAAGAAGAAGAAGAGAGGAAGGAAGGAGCACGAGGAGGAGTGAGGCAGGAAGGAGTAAGAAGTATCAGTGGGAGGAAGGAGTTATATAAGGGGAGGAGGGAATCTCAGCCAAATAGGTAACGACAGGGTTACGCCTCTGGTAGAGGCGAGTTCAGATAACGACAAAGCTGTTACGCCTCTGGTAGAGGCGAGTTCAGATAACGACAAAGAGTTACGCCTCTGGTAGAGGCGAGTTCCAAACAGATACGACAAAGCGTGTCGGGGGTGGGAAACAGCTGTATAGTTACGCCTCTGGTAGAGGCGAGTTACGAATCTACTTTCTTGATCGCCTCCCCCGATCGCGATCAACCCTATTTTCGAAACCATTTTTCAAGTTGGCCTATTCTTTCTAAATTTCTTCGAGTTTGGCCTATTTAAAAAAATTTGCCTGATGATTATGTATATATTTTATTATATTTTGGTTTTTTGCAAGAATGGGGTCTATGTGCGCCATTTCATATCATGTGGATTTGAACTCTATGGTTTTATCTCTTCTCAAATAGATAAGGTCAAGCATCAACTTTGTATAGTGACCACCATTCATATAGTAGAGTTCCAGCTTACTTACAATCTTATGCCAACATATCTGAAGAAACCAAGATTTTATCATTTGCAAGAAACTCAAATCAAACATATATAGATTATGATCATTTACATGGATCTAATGGAGTCCCACACAGACACTTATTGTGAAAGAAGGAAGTGTTTTCCCAACTCTCAGACCTGTACCTCAACCTCCAACCAGAAGGGATTTTCCCACACAATCTATTATAACTAACATTCAGAATCTGCAAGTACACAGCATCAATAATCTGTGGTGGAATGCTCCCATAAATCTTGTTATGTGATATATCCAACACATCCAAAGACTCCATGAATCTCACTTTTGAAAAATCAAACTCAAACTCGTTTCTTGAGATCAGAATACTTCTAGTAATCTTCCCTTTGCCAAAGAACACTGATGCATCTCCTGATAACTTGTTTCTTGAAATATCAAGCTGGGAGAAGTTTACATTCGCCAATGAAGCTGGAAGATTGCCCGAAAGCATGTTATGGGACAAGTCTACCGCTGGAAATCCTGCTGTTTTTGGAAAGTGGCCGAATGAGTCTGGGATTGGCCCTGTGAGGTGGTTTCGACTGAGATCAATCACGTAGAGATATGCAAGTGTTGGTAGTGAAGGAGGGATTGGACCAGATAAACGGTTGAAAGAAAGGTCAAGGTACCTTAGGTTTGTGAGTTTAGCAAGAAAAAGAGGTACTGGGCCTGAGATATTAGTCCAGCTTATAACTAAATATGTCAAAAATGATAATTTTCCAATTTCAGGAGGGATTTTGCCTACAATATTAGGTAGCTTGTGAAGGCGAAGATATTGGAGGTGTTTAAGTTTGGAAATAGACGGAGGGATTGTACCGTTGAGATCAACGGATGTTATATGGAGTCCAATGACTTTTTTTGTAGTTTCGTTGCATTGGACACCGTACCAATTGCAGCAATGAAACTGAAGATCCCATGAGGAGAATGGGTTTGGATTTGGATTTGAGAAGCTGTTCTTGAATGCTAAGAGTGCAGATTCGTCGTCGGAGTGACAAAGCTCTGCTGATGAGAATGAAGAGAAGAAAATGAAAAGGAGAGGCAGTAGTAGCAACATTCTTCTTTGTTTGATTGATGCTAAGAAAACAGTACTTTTGGACTTGCAACTCAGACTATGCATTTCATCAATTAATAGATGCACGTGGTTTTATATCTTTTCAATGATACAAACTATGAATATCTTACTCGTCATTATATGTCAGTGCTTATGTAAAATTGGTCAATATCTCGTTATCTTCTTTTAGTGTGGGCTGCTGTTATGTGTGCTTGCCTTGCTGGTTTCTACAAAGATTGCAGGTATTGATTATTTA
This sequence comes from Ballota nigra, assembly GCA_947034835.1. NCBI lineage: Eukaryota > Viridiplantae > Streptophyta > Magnoliopsida > Lamiales > Lamiaceae > Ballota > Ballota nigra. The sequence continues at coordinate 91,335,081 of OX344724.1, forward strand.
TTTGAATATATGGCTGCTTTATTAGTGGATTCTTGATATTTCATCTCAATCCAGATTATGTCCATGTGAGTAGCTTGAACTGATCTTGGACCAAAACATCCAAGTTGGTTGATGTGACTACTAAAATCCAAATCATTTGACTTTGAAAATTATACACGCGTTGCCAACTCAAAATCAAATTAACAGCTTACTGCAAAAATATATATATATATATTTTTTTTTTGCTAATCTACATAGATGGGTTATGCTTCACAACATTCATGTCAATGGAGTAGCAATAAGCCCAATTTTTTTTTTGCAGAATATAATTATATTTTACTTCAAAACAAGATACAATTGTACCAAGTTTGCAAGAATAGCAGTATTACGACCAAAATTGTGTAGCAATTTACAAAGCCACACCACTAAATACCCACCACCTCTACATATCACGGCATATCAAAGTGAGTAATATTTCCATGGATGTCTGGGGGGTTATCTTCCAGAGTTTTCTTCAACAGCAAACACAAGGCTGCCCTACCGGTTGATCTCAAGCTCCCGCCCCATTACTTAGTTTAAGCGTCATTTTTATGTTCATGGCTGCCAATTCTGCAGCTAAATATCTGAACACATAAGGCATGGCAACGGTCTCCATCCCCTTACTAGACTGGCAGGCAACACATATAACCTTTTTAGGGGCACGCCCAGGTGGGAGGTCCCTACCAATCATTTCTCGCACTTCTTTCTTATGTGATTGCGCGACGGATGTAGTCAAGATGTTCCCACAAAGGGTGCATACATCAGCAACATGATAATCAGAACTCATGTGGAGCCTATCGTGTAACAGATATGCAGCACCATGAGCCAGCAGGGAATCCCGTTCCATTTCTCCAAAACGTACACCACCACCCCGCTTTCTCCCTTTGATAGGTTGCCTAGTAACCTGATCAACAATTCCTGTAGAACGGACCTGCAAACAAATATAGAATCTTATATGCAATGACCGATTCACATTTAAATCTCTCCCCCCTCCACACACATTGCTCCAAAAATTGAGTCTTTATGTGTTTTAACAGCAGAATTTCTAACCCAATTAATTGAGTGAGGATGCTACAAATCGAAATGAGAAAGATGTTGGTCAAAATTAACAGGATTGGATCAGAAGCTCGATTCATACGCACTTGCTCCCATCACAAGTAGATGTATCTCAGTTACATTAATGGCAACAGATTTCTAATAACATGAATGATAGTAGAAAGCTTCGCACCTGAAATTTATCTGAAACCATGTGCCGAAGACGCTGATAGTATACAGGACCAATAAATATTTCGCATGTTAGTTCTGTTCCATAAACTCCACTGTACAAGACCTCTACACCATGATAGTTGAACCCACGTGCAATCAACATAGAACCAAGTTCATCTGCAAGTGTATTAGAATCAGATTCTGATCCTTCAGATTTCTTCTTCATTGAGCTTGAAAAAGGTGTAGCATCCACAAAATTTCCATGCAAGGCTCCTCCCTGGAACAAAACATAAGATGTATGCTATCTAATCAAGAAATGTGTAGTATTTTATCAATATTTAGATGTTTTACAATATTCAAAATTTAAATTAATTTTCATCATCAAATAAGAATTAGTATATAACTGAACTGCCATTTGAAATGAATACTATGAGCAATCACTTACTTGACCATAGTATAAAATCATGTATTCATGTTGAAGGACATTCACTCCACTTGAACACAGTGAAGTAAGACTTTATCTCAATTCAAGGATTTTGCATATAACATATGTCTTTCCAATGTCAATTTAATTATGCTACTTACAAACAACTAGCCTCTCTAAATAAGAATGTTTTCCTTTTCAGATTATCAAGTAGACTGTCCCATTGCTCAAAAAAGAAAAAAAAAGGGGGGGCTGCCCCAGGTTTTGAGAAGAAAAGATTTGATCCAAAAACCACGTGAGAGGTGGTTTGAAATGGTACTAATGTTGAACTAGTACCTTGTTTTGCTTTAACTGATTTTATCTCATTGCCTGATATCTAAATAAAACCAAGGAATACAAAGCATCATACAGGATACCGTTCAAGAAATAAATACTCCCTCCGTCCCGCAATTACTTTCACACTTGTCTTATTTGGACGTCCCATAATTACTTTCACACCCCATAAAAAGAAATAATTCTTTCTCACAAAAGTCAATAAAGCATAAAGTTACTATTATTTTATTCAACCCACACTCACATACTCCATTTTTTCTTAAAAAATGTGTCATTTGCAAGTATGAAGAAATCATAGGACGGAGGGAGTATTTGTTAAAGTTAACATTTGGTGATGCTTGCTTAATATCACTCTATGTAATATAGACCATCATGCAGGATATTTTATCAGTTAAAGTTAACATTTGGTGATGCTAGCTCAACATCACTCTATGTCATTGGACTATCTAGGCCAAAAAAATAGCAAAAAATAGCTATGGACACTGTCCATACCTTAGCAGCGATTGATTCTAAAAGCATAGCAATGGTCATCCTAGAAGGAAATGCATGAGGATTGATGATAAGATCAGGCCGCATTCCAGTTACTCCTGAAAATGGCATATCAATATCTGGCCATAGCTGAGAGCAAACACCCTTTTGACCATGTCTGCTGCTAAATTTATCACCAATTACTGGATTTCTAGGATGCCGAAAACGAATGTTTGCCTGCATAAAGGATAAGTGAATTCAATTACTACGTCAACTGTATCCGTGCTAAGCTCAAGGACCTGGAGCAAAACTAACATAATAGTTCAATATATGGCTCACATAAATTAGTAAGTGGCACACTCAATTTTACAGATGGAATTACAAATTTTAAATCAAACACACCCATAAGGATGTCACAGCACTTGCATGTAGAACTTATAGCTAACAATAACAATTTGCAAGGAACACCATTGACAAAATTTCTGTTAAGGTAAGGGAGAACTTGATACCACAGTCGTAGTGGAGTAACAAAGAGAAGAGTAGGCCAACTCTGTCACCACATTTGACTGGGAAAGAGGAAGCAAAACAAGGAAATGACTAAACTTACATACAACAGATGGTGTAATCTAAATAGAGAAGTGCAATGGTTATTCCAGATGATTATACACATCCTTCTCACTGATGGGCACTAAATACTCTCCTTTTAAACTTTCCTGTTAAACTAAAGAGTAAAAAAGGGAATCTTTTCCAGTACTGTTCATCCTACATTCTTCCCACAGTTTCTATCAATTATAGGCAGTTATAGAAACATATGAAGGCCTACCTAATCTTAACTAACTTTAGGCCATTGCATGAAAGCAACACTTTTCTCTAAGAAATGCATCAAAGGGTTATTCACATGTGCAATAATAGTAATGTATAACAGGAAAATTCACTAAGAATGCAGAGCTAGTTGTTATCTCATTCAGAAAATTTTGTAATCCATTCAAGTCTGATTCTATTCCAGAGAAATCAAATAAAGACAAAGAATGATAAAATTAGTTGCATTTTCTGCTTTTCTTGTAGATGACCGAATCACAATGTATTTCAATCAATATATAAAATAGACCAAAATGCATAGACTCTATTCAAAGACATGTAAATAGAAACGAGTGACTGAAAAGTCAAGAATATTTTAAGTTATGTTCTTACCTTTTGTACGTGCTTATTGTTTTTCACATCAACAGAAACATAATCGACATAGGCATGGGCTGAACCCTTTAGCTTGTTAGTTGTAACTTTACTTGTAATTTCATTGTAGATGCTACAGTATGGCTCATTGGGGCCAATTCTCTGAAATGGTAATGGAAAAGACTTTGTTAAACTGACAATTAAAATTTGAGAAAGACAAATATTTATATGTATGTCCGCTACCTGCCCAACATATGGGAGCCCGTCAGAATCAATCAAGTGATGACTTGATTTGTCCAAATTGCTTCTCCCAAAGGATCTGTGGGAGCGTTCCGACCTGATGGTTTGCTCAGCCAAGTCAATTGTTTCTGTCTGCAAAAGAGTACACTGTCAGTGTAGGTAGACTAGCTAGCTCGCAGTGGCTAAACTCGAGCACGTCTGTATGTGCACTCAATATACAATACAAAGTTAATTCTTAAGCATGGGATGAAGGCAAATGATTTAAATTTGAAGGCAAATTGTGTGCATGTATGTCTCTGTGGTTTAAAGTCCGGAAACCTATCATCCAATTGTGCAGATAATCTGAATCTTATGATCTTATCATATGTACCAACTATTTCTATCCAGTCCAGCAGATTATATCCATGTAAATGAACATATTTTAGTTAAATACCAATTTGCCCATTGTCAAAATACTGGCACAAGCAAAAGAAATCTTCATCTTTCAATTGCCTACCCATTTTCCACTTCATCCTTCAAAATGCTTCAGTTATTACATACATGTTCTCACAAAGTTACTGTGCAAGCTAACTACCAAATGTTGCTTAGCCAAATAACTTACATTTTTCCTCCTTTTTTTTTTTTTTTTTGTAACAGGCCAACATTTTAAACGGTTCTATTTTTTCATTTTTAATTGTTGGGAGGAGGGAGGATTGGAATTATTTTTTCCTTTCACCAAAGTATGTTCACATCTTGTAAAAGAGGATCTGTCATTCTTAATGTCCAGTCAGCAAATGAGAAATGAACCAAAGATCATGACCAGTTGATAAACCTCATCAAGCAAATGCAACTTGTTTCGTTGGGTAACACTCGGTAGGAAAATCATAGTTATACAATATTCTTCAGACAAACCTATGTGGCTATGTTAATTTGCTTTGAATAGCTGTGGTAGTTTTTAGTCAGTCGAACAATCAACTGAGACAGAATCATCTCCAGCTGAACATAATCTGCTAACAAGATGAATTTCCATTTAACACCTTAACCTATTCAGCTTTGTTAATTCTCTCTTCCTGTAATTTTCTGCAGCTGATTTTTAGCTCATTCCAGCAAAAAAATTCTCTAATACAAAAATATCTTACTCAGAATCAACAAAGAAACAGCCACGAGAACAATCTTATGCTACATAATAAGGATTGTGTAACTATCTGAACAACTTAAAAAGAAGTCATGAGAGCCAAAAGAAAAAACCATATATTGACAAGTGCAAATGAAATGAATAATATATGGACGTGATTTGTCATAGAAGATCCTCTGAGCTGTATCCTTTATAATAAATAAAATGGCATTCTACAGTAAATAAGTCAGATATAAGCTGGGACCTGGTATACGTATCCACGGCACATGCCACGATCCACAGACGATTTATTTAACACCATAGCATCCTCCATGTCATATCTACAATGTGTTGAATGAAACAAATGAAACCGGATTCCCATAGACAGTCAACACAAAAAAATGAAGTGCGATTAATTACCCTGAATATGCTAAAACTGCTACAATGGCATTTGTTCCCAGTGGACAGTCGTCAATATTGTATTTTTCATATGTCTTTGTACGCACAATTGGGGTCTGTGGGGTCTGCAAAAACTCACCAAAGAGTTGAGGGAAGCAGAAGAAAGTTGAGACTTATGCTACAAGATAATGTTTAAAACTACGAAAAAAATGTATGGACAGGTATTATTTAGAAAAGAAAAAAAAATTCTAAACTCAAGTTTAGTACTCCTTCTGTTCCGGAACTACTTACATTGCATAAGATGACACAATTTTAAGAAAAAAGGGAGTATGTGAGCGGGGGTTTGAATAAAATAATGGTACTTTAATACTTTATTGACTTTTGTGAGTGTGGTTTATTTCCTTTTTGGAAGTGTGAAATAAATTGTGGGACGTCTAAACAAGGCAGGCATGCAAATAGTTGCGGTAAGGAGGGAGTATTATTAACACTGCTTAAAAATGGGAATGAAATAGGCCTTTTCAAAATTTAAAAAACATGAGCACAGTTTGATGAACTAACCACCACTAGTAGGAAAGAACATGACTAGGACTAACCTGAAGATGATATAGCTTTTGATCTGCTCGAGAATGTAAAGATTGACAGGAGAAACCCATTGTTTGTTTGGCCATCTATGACAAGATAATGATGAGAAAAGTCAAGTGCAAACCTTTGCATTAGGGATTAAAACAAAATTGAATCCTCACTAAAAATAAGCAGCAGATAAAGACCTGGCACTGGTACATATTACGAGGACTCTGATTATGGTCAGACCAAGGTGTAAGATTTCCAACAACGCTCAATATTCCAGTTGGGTGAATTTCTTCATGAGTAGCAGGAAATACTTCCTTCCTTCCACCATTTCCACCATCCGGACAACTTATTTCCATATAGACCTACATAAAATACACACTCATGTGTTACATAAGCTCGTAAAATGCTGGTGTGGTTAATAATGACAGCTAACAGGCAAATTTAATGAAGTTAAGAATTTCAATTTGTACATGTATCACATAGAGATAGATGTGTAAATTGTAATGTGATGCCACTGGGACATTCCGCCCACCTGCTCGAAGGGTCCAACTAATTCAATGTTGTTGCTCTCTTCAGGAGGTATCAAGATATTCCGCACAGGTCGAATAAATCTTGATGCAGATGTGAACAGGTATAGGCCAGGGTATGCACCACCCATGCTCAAAGGTATATAACCAACCTCAAGATCTTCAGGTATCTGCTATATGTTAAGAGATAAGTGGTGATCAAAATAAGGAAAAAGAGATTTATTTGCGCAAATTAGGGAGAAGCTCACCACAGAAGCTGCTGAAACCTTGAACCTGCGCAGGTGACACACAGCCTTCTCTATTATTTCAGATGCAATAGAACCCACTACACGACCATCTAGAAGAACAGGAAGTACTTCAGGAGGTCCAGCTAGCAGAAGCTTTGGTAATGATGGAGTCATTCCAATGCTCACCAAAACTTTTAGAACTGCCTTTCTGATTTCAAGAAAATCTTTTACATTCCCTTCAGAATCATAATATGATGTTACACCTGCCAAAGTGTGGACAACTGCAATTATATTTCTAGTTTTTTCCACAAAAGATCCCCGAAATACTAAGTGCAGTTAGGCACTGAAAACTGATCTAAAAGCCCACTAGGATGACATTTCTTAAGGTGCCAATTGGTGTGAAACATATTTTTCATTTGATGCCAGTATGGCAGAGGCAATATTGAACATGAATCAACTATTTTACCACCACTATGTACCAAATTCCATTCTCCACTCACCGTGACAATCCAGTGTCATTTTTCATCTTATAAAACTTCCCTGTACAGGTCAACTACATCCAGACCAGCACAACAGTTTCACGCACATAAGATTTTTTTATTTTTTTTAATTAATCAGTGAAAATACAAATTTCCTATAGTTGTGTGTGTGAGTTGGGGGGGGGGGGGGGGGGGGGGGGGGGTTCCTCCATTTTTCTGTGTGGAAACGGGGAGAATGTATATCATACAATATTACTTGCAAGGGATACACAAGAATTTTTTTTTTCTTGTGTGATTCTATCTGCCCACAAGTTCAGCAAGGAAACGATAAAATCTGAAGACAAGTTCTTACGGCACGAGGAAGTCATATGGTTCAACAGCCCACACGGCTCCCCATCAGGTGTGTGAACAGGACACAGAAATCCCCATGATCTGCGAAATTGAACTTGTATGTATAAGTGGGAAATAGATACTGTGACGGGAAAAAAGAGAGAGAGAAGCAGAGAATCGAGTACAATAGACTGCCATCAATAATGACACTAGTACATACTCAGGCAATAACTTCCGTACACTTGTGGTGCGAAGACCAGCAAATGAAGCACCCCGATGAACAGCTCGAAAGTGTGAAAGGAAACGCAGATAATTTAATCTCTCAGCCTGCACTGTCATCCCAGCTCTCTGGAAACGAAGATTACCACTCAAATCAGATATATATATTTTTAGCATGGAGAGCATAGTTTCCAAAATACTGTCTTCTGGAAGGGCATAAATTATTGATTCCAAATAAAAGTAAGTGTTCCCAGGCCACAGCCTAGACAATTAACAACCAAGATGGACAATTGAAAACTTTATGCACCAAAGATTGGATTTAGTCCAAATAAGTAATGCTACTTTAGCTGTGCTAAGCCTAATCAGCATACAAGAGGCCCGTTTCACATAATAACTGTTATAACTAATAAACACAGTATGAAATATTCCAAACAATTCCACAATACATGTAGGGAAGAACCCAAGTCACACATATCTTAACAGTTTCAAGTAAATTTCTGAAATACAATCATCCATAGAAGTGGTATTTTTCCTAAAATTTAAGTGTATCATACAATTCCACAATGTAGCGATGCTTATTTTGTACAATAATGCCGAAAATGTTATCTACATGTTTTTTACTCGGATAAAACATCAAGACCACTGCTAAATGAGAAATATGAAGCTAATAGTCTAATACGATGCTAAGATATATAGTTTTCAGAACCTCTTTTGGACCAGGTCACCAGAGCAATCAACTAGTATCAGATGCATAATCAAAAAACAGATCAAAGGTATATGCAGATTATATGCAATAAACTTGAGCAGATTAGTCATCATATACTTAAACATAACATAGTACTCAAAAAAACAAACACTAGAGATGCCGCATGATCCAGTAGTAATTTCACACATGTCATATCTATACGAGTATACTGATGGTGAATGCCCCTATTCTGTACCTGCTGCAAATCCAGACCAGTTTGTGTATTCAATCTTCCCGTCTTTAACAAATTCTCAATTGCTGCACCAATTTGTCGTGGAGAAGTTTTTTCAATGATCTTCTTGACATCTGCCACTGCCATTAAGCAGAACAAAGCATAGAAATGTCAAGAAAAACAAATCCAATACTTTGTACATAAGAGTATCCTAGAATTTTGATCATAGGAGACTAATAATAGTGGCCAAAATCTATATACAACTTTCGACCCAGAAAAATAAATTAAAGTCCTCTTAGAGCAGTCATTATGCAACTTCAATTTTTCTTTTTTTTAATACGTTTGGTCTGACCAGAAATCTATTTCTGTTCTTTAGAGTTAGTAAAGGACAATAACATTCATGCAAGCAATCACAAAGGCATTATATTTTCAGAAAAAACAATTTCACCTCAACAAAAGCTGATAATAAGAGATTATTTTTAAAAAGGCACATTGTAAAGGAAATAAAATGAATCTTTAGGTTATATTCACATAAGGAGCAATGCGTAATAAATATCCGCTAGAGCAATGTCATAAATCAAAATCAAATCAAAGAAAATAAAACAAGCTAAATTTTAAATGGGTATTATAGGCATACAGCTGCTCAACTCAAACTTTTTGTTAGTATTAGGATTGTCAACTTCAGCTTGAAGAGCCTGTCGTGCCCTCAGCAAAAAGTCTTGTAATTTTTCCTGCAATATACAATATAATAAGCTACATAACAGGGGGAAAAAGGGCAAAAAAAGAAATGTCAGGTGTACAAAGTAATTTGTAAGTTACATTCACGCTAGGGGTGGGGTAAAAACCAAAAAACTGAATTTCCAAACCGAACCTATGAATTTTGGTTAATTCGGTCAAAAAAATTTGGTTTGGTTAGAATTTTTGATAACCAAATTTTATTTGGTTCGGTTATACCATGTAAAAACCGAATACACCGAATTAACCGAACTAAATATATATATTCTTAATTAAATATACTTTTATTGATTTACCCTTTTAAACCCTAATTCATTGATTCTAGGTTTCTCACTTCTCAGCGCTGCTTCATACTTTCATGTCGGCAGCCCCACTGCCCTAAAATTATTCAGTTGCACTGCTCCAGACTCTCTTAGACCTTTATTTCTTTCTCTTTAAAATCATTTCCAAATCTATTTCGTCCACTTCATATTGCAAAGCAGAAAAAGAGGACTATTTCATCCCCTTGCAACAGCAACTATAGCGGCCGCTAATAATCTTTTTATGGGTTTCCATTTGCAGGGTTCAATCATTTATCTTCTTCAGAATATGGTCTTTTTTAATCCTATTAATTTAGTTTTTTTTCAACATCTCTTTTTTTCTTTTACAAGGAATACTCAAGTCTTCTGTACAGCAACTTTTGACATTTGCGATTATGGAGGTGGATACTAAAAAATACTTAATTTATGTTATCGGTTATACCGAATTAACCGAAATAACTGAACTATTATTTCGGTCCTGTTTCGGTTAAAATTTTAGAACTTTCGGTTAATTCAGTTCGGTCGAAAATCAGGTCAAAAACGACCGAACCAACCGAATGCCCACCCCCAATTCACGCACACCATTTTCTGCTTTAGGTATGATCATAAAGAGATGAATAAAGCAATAGTTACCAGCAGAGACTAGAAACGATCTGCAGTCAAAAAGTTCCAATTTTGGAGCACTTGGCTAACAACCATTTATGACAAACTTGTTTTATTTCACATTATTACCAAATCAAATACGACAAAAACAAAAAACAAAAAAAGCCAATACTTTTTACAAATTATACTAACCCACACTCGACTGGCCCAATTGATCGGCTCTCAAAGACCATATTTAAAAAAAACTGAGCATAAACTGGTCTGAAATAGGATAGTAGTAGTACCATCCCCAGGCCTCACAAAGACTAAATAAATAAATTCACATGTTGGAATATAAAGAATTCCAAGAAAAGAAATTAATGCTACACAAAAAAAATTATAAAGCACATTCATGGAATGAAATACCAATTTCTTTTACCTTGAGATAAATCGTTATCAAGTGTCCAGGCAATAAAACCTCTTGGTTTTGTAAAGAATCCGGATTGTCTGGTACCGAAGTTTGGTCTACGAGGGAAAACAGCTTCTGAAGCAATAAGCTAAAAGGAAATTTAAATCAGCTAATTATAATGCACTAAGGTTATAAAAAGTATACAGCTAATTATAAAAAAAACTTATACTCCATCTGTCCCACCATAAGTGACCCATTACTATTTGCACACTTAAGATATGAAGTATTAAAATGTGTAGTGGGGTGTTAAATTGTGATAAAAGGTAGAGAGAGAGAGAGAGAGAGAGAGAGGTAATGAGAGAGAGAGAGAATTGGGGACACACATTTACCAATTACGGAAATGGACAACTTTGTTAGGGATGCCCGTTTTCGCAAAATGGGTAACTTATGACGGGACAAGGGAGTATAAAGGAAGGAGGTTGATGAAACACTAACATGAGTAAATTGAATTTATCGATATTGTCATCCAGATGGACAAATATGTAATCTCTTAACACAGCATCAGCAATCTGCAAAAGGAAGTATGTACAAGTGAGAAGAAGATTGAGTCTCTCATACCAGATCTTTGACTATAAAGATACATGTTCTGCATTCAAATTCTTTTAACAAACAAATTCAAGGTGGCAGAGCTTCAGGATTATCTATTTGATCCCTGAACCATCTACTAAGTGAAAGCAGTCTACATGGGTGGCATGATTCAGGAGCCATGTTCTAGTAATCATGTGAACACCCGTTACAAAAAATAGGAGGTTAGGAAAAAGAAAAAAAAAACTGCTGCTGACTTTTCAAATTTTAAAAGAACGGTAACAACTCCCTAATTAAATTATGTAGCAGTTTCTTTCAGGACATAAATGCCCACTACTTGGGAATTTCATACACATTCTAAGCCTTAAGTATTTTCAAAATCATCTATACACAGAACCTAATCTCAGTTTGTCTTCCGGCACTCACGGTACTTTTCTTTTCTTGTCCATTATTATCTTCAACTATCCACGGTTTTAATCGGAGTCTTCATCGTATTTCAACAATATTAAATTTTTCTAAGTGGTTTCGCTCAACTACTCTTTTGTTCAAAAACTGTATACTTTCGTAAACATATGTAGATTGTATTTCACGTCGAGTTAGATTGAAAGTCTTGACTAAATAGGTTATAAGTCTGATCCAAGCGTATATCCAATTCTCACCATGGTTTAGGCTATAAGTTCTATTGGGGGTATTTTAATATACAAATGGAATAGTTTATTAAATTCTCCAGTTTGTTTAGTAGTGCTCATTGGAATTGCTAAGGTGACTCTTTCAATTGGGATTGTACATGCGATGCTAAGAATACCGATTTCTAATTATATAATCTAAGTAGTTCATTGGTTTAACCTTAGTGCGCCATTTAGTTAGAGGAAGAAACATGTTATTAATATATTTGGAGTTTGGAGAATTCTGGTTTATGTTTTCGAGAAAGTTTAGTTATAGATTTTAATTCAAGGATTCTCCATTATTTTCTAAATAGATTTAATTATCTATTTTTAGGCGACGGTAATTACGAGGGCTAGTTCGTACGAGGCTTCTACGTATCACTTCTTGCATTCGAATTCGAGGTGGGATTTTATTGCTTTATTCTCTACAGTGGTTAGTAGAGCTCTTTTGCATGTGTTATTCGGTGTTTTATGTTTTAAGTAAATGCTTAAGTTATCTACTATGTGAATTGTTTTCCAATGTTATGCAAATGATGAAGTTATTATGGCAAAGTCTAATAGTCAGGGGCCCTATTTGTGGTCCGGGACCGACGGGTCTTCGGGTTTAACCCGCTGTGCTCCAATGTTCTATGGCAATGTTCAATGGCAATGTTCAAAGGCAAAGTATTATGGCATTGTATATGTGTAAATGTGAAAGTGATTTACAAGTGATTACTTAATTATTTATTTCTAACATTAACTCTGAATAACGTGACTCCACTGAGTATGCATGCATGCTCACCCCCAATATTTTTCCCCCTTTCAGGTTGAGGAGTTGGAGGGCGAGGAGTGGTGATGGGAGACGAAATTTTAGATATTATCTAAACTTAAATTAAACTACTCAAGTTTAAAGTTGACTAAGTTTCTACTATTTTTAAGTATTAGACTTACTCTTTACTTTCTTCAGTCTTACGAACTACGTGTGTTATCACTTCTTACTTTAAAAGTATTTTATTCAAATTTGAAAGCCGTTGCTGGTTACCGTTAGAGTGTTTTTAAATTATAGTTATTTTTTCTTTACCGTTATGCATTTAAATTTCAAATTTTAGTTGCGCCCAAGTTAGTTAATATAACTACTTTTTAGGATATCCATTTCATGAAAACTAGGGTGTGACAAATCATCACATCAATATAATCTGTAAAGTAGAATGAACTTACAACAGAGTAGCTTTCTTTTTCTAGTCCCACCATAAGAGGTTGGAAATGCTCCCCTGGAAAAGAGAAGGAAAGGCTTTAGTGAATGCCAATATCTCATGTCAAACACAAAGAATGTATTGAGGCTCAGTACCAATATGTTGCAGACACTGATCACGGGTATATAGAGACAAATTCTGAAGTTCATCCAGAATAATTTTAGCTCTTTCACCAATAAGTTGAGTGCCAACGGATCCCTTAACCCTGTCGTACTTATCATTGTAGCAGCATGTTAAACTCACATAGATTTCATGATCGGTAGTCTCAGCCAGAGCCTACAAAGAGCATATAGTGAGAAAAAAAAAGATCAGAGGTGACTGGTGAAGATTTGTTTCAAAATCTACTAGCCAAAAGCCTTACAGTATCAATGATGACCAACAATTCCCATGTAATATAACTATTTTAGGTCAGTTCATATTTGATCCAACTATACAGCAGTTACAAAGCTTCTTCAGAAGTCAGAAGGCAATCATCAATGATTCTTATCATACATCATCACTCTTCTCTTAATTATGAAATATACAAGTCAATAAATAAGATTCCCATTAGGTTAATAAAAACCCTGAACACTGGAAGTTCACACTCGTGTGTTACACATAGGACCATTTTAGAAGAACTTCAACAGTAATAAACTACAAAGGGACCTCCATAAGAGACGAGAAAACACCCAGTACCTTTAAAATGATGCCAACAGGAAGCAGGTATTCCCTCCCTTGTACCCTAGCACAGGAACTAAGTTAGCTTCCAATGCTTTGAATATAGAACCAGAGTCTGATAAGTTTGAAGTTCTCACCAGAATCCAAGCCTTGCGCTCCCGTTATTAAGATAGTAAAGTTTAACTGTCACAGCAGACTGGTCTTCGCGAACACATCTGAATATTCACCCAAAAAAATTATACTTGCAATGCAAAATTGATACAATGAGAATGTAGTTAATCACATGCAAATATAAAAGCAGATCTCTTCGAAACATTAGATGCCAGTTTCAGGAAAAGTTAATATAGTTGCACTTATATTTGACATCTTACAAACAGGAATGAAGCAAGAAAAATAAGAGGGCAGAAGCTGTTAATTGAGTTCCACCATCCAGATAGAAAACATAACCATAGAGGTGTCTCTTTTATTTCATCTAAAATCACCAAAGCTTATATCATGTAACCTTAACGGTAAAAGTCCTTACTGTAAAGTTTAAACCTGGATAATCCTTTTAACCTCAGGCAAATAAAAGTAACATGAAAAATATTTATTTACATAAAGGATTTCGGAGCTGATTACGTTTCAAAATGTGCCACAGTGAAGATATATCATCTGCGAGATAAAAGATTTGTGCAGCTTGAAGCTAGACCAAGGTAAAATGTTGAGGAAGAAAGAAATAGAACCTTATGACTACGGCTTTATCTGTATATCCTTCACGCTTTTCACGAAATGAATTCCGGATCGTGCTCATTGGCTACACAAGACCACAGGCAGAGTTACATTTATTTAATCACTATATGATGGTCAAAGAAAATATAGATAACTTGAAGCCTCTTTTTTATATATATATAATATATATGAGAGGTAGAAAGGATGTACTTAGATTGTTCCCTTCTTTTACATTTAAATATGTATAAATGTTAAAGGGTGTACTTACATAGTTCCGTTTTGGCAGTATAAGAAGACGAATAACTCTCTCAAGCCCATTCAAGATGAAGTACCTAATGAAAACATAAATCTAAGTACAAACAGAATTAAGAAAATAGTCACTAACAACAAATTCTAAAGGGAGCTGATAATTAACGTACCCTCCCATTTCTGAAGGCTCTTCTTTGTGCAAGACCATTTTTTTGGGATCATTTGCAGCTTTAAGATGACAGAGTTTGGACTACAAGCAAACAAATGATATGTAAAACATCAAGCGCATTAATAAATCAATGGAGGTTTTATGCAGCTGCCAGCTAGGCATCAGACTGTATATGTGCCCATGCCCCCTAGGCTCTAACTTCAATACTGAAAACTCTCTTTCATGTATTTGTTCCCTACTCAGCTAATCTTCCCTACAGGCAATCATCGCCTTAATTACTATTCCAACGATCTCATATCAGCATTCCAACTACAACAGAAAGTTGAAAGGCAAAAGTACTCCTTGAACACCAGGGGGAGATTGGGGGGAGTGGTCTGTTATACTGACTAATAGCTACAAAAACATTATCCAAATGCCCAAACAAGAAATAGAACATGTTTTGACACTATTACCAAACACTCAACAGGGCATCATGCAAATTTACACGTCCAACCTACAAATTCCTATATTTTTTACAAGAACACAAACATAATACCTTCTGATATCCAGGAAACATTGTGAATTGGTAGAGATTTTTCTGTTTAAATTTTATAGTAAAGATGAAAATTATATCCCATTTTTATGAAGAGATAATAGTTGAACTTGAATTTCACTACAATGATTGAATGATAATATTCCTAATCAAATTCCTTTCAACTATCTTGATAAGGAAAATTTTCCCTGAAACACACGAAAAACACGCTAATTACCAGGACTGAAGGAGACTCTAGTCTCTAGATAGAAAATATTGTCAACAAGATGCAATTTTGTGGAAACATCAATCAGTATTCAAGACTTTACCTAAGACTTGATTAGATTGATTCTTGTGTATGGAGTTAAAAGTATGAGAAATTGAGCAACTGCAACTCTGCCCGCTATTAGTTATTTTTCATCTCTAAGATTTTTTAAAGAAGTCAACTCTAATTAATAACATGTGGATATCACGAATAAAAGGTCAACATAAAAGCTACCAAATTATAATCTCATATCTAACACACGAAAGGGCAGAAAACAAAGAAAGTATATTAACTAGTTAACAATGGTCCATGGAGACCATTGATGTATAAGTAACTCAAATCAACAGAACAATCGATCGTCCAAAGCATTATATGGAGAAGGCTAAGCAATGACAAAATCAGTGGATTGCACATAGCATCATTTACCTTCAACATGATAGGAAATTGCCCGAGATTTATTTTTTCTCTTACAATTACTCCATCATCATACTGGAAGTTCGCGTACACCCAAAACTGACCCGCATAGGTGAGCTTTGCTTGTCTGCACTGCTCCAGCCACACACGAAATTTCCGTTAATCTCTAGCAGTGGCTGACTGGATTCAATTGATGTCAAAAGAAGTGTACCTCAAAAGGATATAAAGCATCTGCCATGGTTCTGGAAGATCGTTCTTTCTGAGGAGGATATATCTCAGGATTGTCGTACCACAGTATGGCATTGGTTAAGAATCAACCTTTTAACGTATAAATTACAATAACAAATTAACAGAAAAACATCAACACTCTGGCAAAAGACTAGAACTTTCCAAATAAATCCACAAACTCCATACTATGCTCAAGAACTAATTCAAACAAAAATATAAAATTCACAACATTTCTAAAATTAAAAAGAAAAGAGAAAAGGATATTTCTAAGTTTTAGCTTGGAGAAAGAATCATAAACTTCGACCGGCTTTATGCTCAACATCATTTTCTCGAGGCCGTATTCAACCATGTGATCAAACGAATCGATATGATGCCTGAAGAGCTCCCGAAATGCTTCATAGTCATTCTCCTTCGCCAGGTGGGGCCGCCATGTCTTCCTCTCGGTATTTGCTGCCTTTACGTCCGTGGCCATCGCTGAATTTTGTGCAATTTCTATTTTTATTGAGAACTTTAGCAGATACGAGAAGGCGAGCAACTAGAGTTCAAGTGAATTTTGCGAAGTTCTTTTTCATAAATTGAAAATATAGGAGGAACGTGAAAGCCAGCGATTAGGGTTTAAGAGGGAGTTGCAGGCTTGCAGCCAGGGGTTTAAGGTTGGTTTTAATGATCAAGAGAGGCTTTCTTCGTTAGGGCAGTTTATTGGTCTCGGAATTTGAAATAGGACGGCGGTAGAATTGTTTGATTGGGCTTTAAGCCCACAAAGACGACTCGTTCGTTTCAAGTTAGGTGGCTCATTAAATAAAGCCCAATTTTTAAGCATTTAGCCCAGGTCCCCAGTGGCCCGTTTTTAGTCAATAATTCACGAGTGTTCGAAGTCGAACAAAGAACTAAATTAATCAAATCATAAAAAATGCAAAAAATTATTACAGACAAGAAAAATTCTAAATAATAGTAAAAGAAATTGAGTGTAAGTGAACCTTTTTATTATACGAGAATTGTGTTTAATTGAAAAACATAAGTTAATAAAATTCAAAATCTCAATCCTAATAAAGATGATGAAATAATATAAAGAAACGTAGTTTTAGTATGCACTTGAGTGCATAATATGCATTTAAATTTTGAAAAAAATATCTTAATAAAAAATTGATAATACCTCAAGAACTAATCAGCAATATTCCAACTGAAAAAAAAAATTCAGTTGTTTATGTGTGTTTTGGAAAAAAAAATGAGTTTCAAATACAATTTTAGATTATATACTTTAATGCATGTTAAAATTTGTGAATAAAAAATAGTTTGCTCATTTGGGCCGTCCATTTTAATGCCCATGGGCATGAGCTCTATCAACTCGCCCATCAAGCCCATGGGTCGAATCAAATAGGCCCCAACCCCCATTTTTCGAACCTCTATTTTTGTAGTCGGAGTACTTTCTTACACCTTTTGTTATGCGATTATTCGTACATTTTTTTAATTCATTTTTTTTAAAATTATTTGTACGCTCTAAATATTTTTTTAATCTATGTGCAAACTTATGAAACACATATTTACCTGTATGTTATTATTTTATTTGAAAAAAACTTTTTTTTTTTAAATGTATCATTTTAAGTGTGCGAATAATCTTGAAATGGAGTGAGTAAAATAAATGGTAGAGTCCATATTTTTTTAATTTGCATAAAGAATAAAAAAAAAGTATAAATTATACCAATCTGTTGATGTGAATTGTGAAGTACTCAAAACTAACGACTATGCTAGATTCATGATAAATTTAATTAGTTACCAAAAATTGGAGCAACCAAGTATAGAAAACCGGACTTCTTCCCGGGTATAAATTAGAATTAGAAAAAATTAAAAAAATGAGGGGTGGTTTGGTTGAAATATTTATGGTAATGTATTTCCCTAATAAAAATAATATGTTGGGAGAAAATTATTTCAATGATAGTTGTATTACTAATATGATGCTTCAATTTTAAAATAAAAGTGAATAACAAACAATTGTTGATTAGAAAATGTGAGAGTAATTGAGGAGTATGGTGAGAAAAAAATAATCAAAATGAAGTAGTGATTACCTTATTTAGGAGGAGTGATAATATGTTCTCGTAAACCATCATAATTACTCTAATTTTTTTATTACATTCTCATTACTCTTCACTTGCTAACCCCCCATAATTTCAATCAAATTGGCATAAGAATGATAACGATGGTTAAAATTGTACATCATTGACTACTCATACTCACTTCATAACGTGTGGCCACAGGTTTTTAAACCACATGTGTCAACCTTGAATTCCTTAGGCTCAAGCAAACTACAGGAACATTCTTTGCAGTTTCTGCAAGCCTCGGTACCACGAAGCAGCAACATAGTACCATCTTCACTGCTATAAATTGCTACTTCCACACCCACTCCATATTCCTCATATCTTCAAACTATTTTTCTTTAACGCACACATATATAGATTCATTAATCTTATTCAGTTTTCACCCCCTCAACTATGTCTTTCTTAGCAAGCTTCTTTAACTGCTTCCTTGTTTCGTCGTCTTCACGTGTTTCTGATGCGCAAGCTCAAAAACACGATTCACCATCGCCAAAGAAATCAAAGAAGACTCCACGTGCACCAATTCCTATGTCTTACTTCCCTATAAACTCACAACTTTCACGCTTATAGTTCCTGTGCAGTCTCATACATGATGATGCTTGTTATAATAGCTAGAATTTCATACTTGTAATTGATTCTTTATTGATTCATACGTTTTTATTGGATGTAAATGTAATATTAATTTTGAGAGGAAGCAACATTGTTTTTTGATTTATCCATAAAAAGCTCATGTTATCTGTGTATATATATGTTTTGAATTCATGTTTGGTGTACCCTAAAACAATCAAGATGTTAAAACATCTAATAAGGTCAAAAATATGCATCTCAAACCAACTCCAGAAAAGATTTTACAAACTAATTAAGATTAGAGAAGATCAGCACTTCTTAGCAAATTAAGGCAGGGACTATACATCAATTTAGAGAAAATTAACCAAAATTTCCGAATCCCTGAAATAGAAAACAACCCAAAAAGTCTCACATTCATTGCACACAGAAGCAATGCTCACAGCAGGCTATCAGTTCTTGCAGGCAACCTCCTCAAGAAGTTGGACGCAGAGGAGGGAAGTTGATCATGAAACCTAGGATGTCTCATCGCGTAAAATCCCATGACAGTAAACACAGCTTTAGGATGAGTTACATAAAGCACCACAGAAGCAACCAAACAGAAGATGAGGAACAATGCTGTGGCCCTTGGATCTCTCCAGCTTAGCAGATTGTACACCCTTTCCCCTTGAGTAGCCATGTCACCAAAAACCGTCTGGACCCTCGATGCAATGGCTCTAAGTCGATCATACCGCAGTTTCACAACATCTATTTGCTTCTGAGATGTTGGGAACGAGTCGAACTCCTCGTCAAGTTCATCATTCAGGGCAGTATCAGCTTGAGACAATCTCACATCCATGTGTGGAGGATGCCTAGGCCTAGAACGGTAATTCCACGTCCCGATCAAGAAAAGGTACAGAAACACCGTGCTCATGATCATCCAAGGGAAGCACACGAACGCTAGGAACAGAATGTGGACTAGAACTGTGATGAACGGTTTGTTCCAAGAGCAGATTTGGTCAAACCATTTCACAACTTTGATGATCCCAGATAGGATTTGAGCAATTCTGTAGTGATTGGCTTTGCTCCTTCTTACACTCCACGCGTTCGACCCTACGTCAAGCATGTATTCCACCACTTCTTTTCTCAACGGGGGCTCCGCCCTGCTCAGCCTCATGGATACAATCTGCGTAGCTTGAAACCTCAGAACCTCGATCTGGTGGCAGCTGATTGGTTGAAGATAATGAAGATCTGGAAGCAACGGTTGTGTATACATGTGCAGAATGTTGATCTGAGAAGCACAAGAAAACCTCACAGCTAACTGAATTTCACCCATTTTCTTCACCCCAGAGGGTGAAAGCACAATCAATGGATAAAAATGAGTGTAAACACGCCCAGTCTCGAGTGTGGAAAGCCGAATCCTTACCTTACCGATTCTTGCATCCGTAGCAGCAGCTCCATTCACTCCTTGCAAACGGGAGTTGTCAAAAACCCCTACAGTGATAACCGTGCACGGATCATACACTTCCCAAGTGTACTGTTCATTCCACTTTGGATTGAAACTGGAGAGAATTGTTCTTGTTCTAATCCATTTCTGCCCATACTTGGCCACACAGTAAGCGTCGGTGAATCCTCTACCGTCCTTCGCCTTCATAGCTACGAGATTACGAGCATTCAAAATGCCCAGCTCCAACACTCCTACTGCAGGTTTCCAAAGCTCCCTGGCTGTTGCCCTTAAATCACTACTATAGTGAGTTAACTCATCAAGAACATGATAACCCCCATCTAAAGAGATCCTCAAGTGAACCCTGCTATCCAGTTGCGTCACATTCCGCTGCCCATTCTCCCAAACCGTATGCTTCTCCAGATTGTACCATCTGTTAAGCGGCGGGCTAGAATCGGACCTCTTCTCCACGCCCTGTAAAGAGATCACGCATCTACCTATTTCTTCCTTTTTATTAGCCCCAATTTTCTCATCCACATACAAAACCAACTGATCCTCAAACGGCTCCGCAACTGTAAACATCAAATCCTCATTCCACCATGGATTAACATTCTTGCTCTGAGAAATCTTAGTCCTTAAGGTCATATCCCCAATTGCAACACTAACGTGAATCTCAGGTTGCTGCCTGTTTTTATCACTAAGCTGCAATTCATAAGCCTCGATCACATTTACCCTAAGGTACCACAGCCGAGGCGATAGGTACACCTTCGATCTAATGCTTGTAATGCCATCACCATTCACAGATGTGATATCCAAATGCCAGGCTTCTGGGAAAGCTTCATCCGCTTGTGTCCCCGCCCAAATCGCAATCATCAATTCTCCGGCAACCCTTTCCCCTTTCCAATTCTCCAGCCTGTACCATTCCGGCGCCAACGGAGAATCCGGCGGCACTCTCCTGGGAACATCTAGGGCATCGAACAAAATCATGCCGATCAGATTATCACCCCTTTTACTCTTATCCTTCACCAAAACCTCGATCCGTGGGGCTTGAATGCGCTCTTTCAAAATGGAGAACACTTGATTCCACTCGGGAGTCGACGTGTTTTCGAAATGCTTGGTGACGGACGTAAACCCTCCGACATTCACTTCCACGAAAGGATCGGGGCAGTTAGGCAACTCCTTGGCTTTGACGACTCTCAGGTACAGATATTCCATTTGCTCCACCAAGTCGAGGGCCCGTCCGCCGCCGAGGCTGGGCCGCGTCTCTGTCAATTTGAAATCTACTTCCGGCGCCGTAACGCCGTTTGAGCTTGGATTTTTACTCTGATTCCGGTTTTGATTTGCCATTTCTGCCAACAGAGTTGCGACCCTACAAAAATATTCAAAAAATCAAAGAAATGTTTTATTTGTAGCAGAATCAAAGATGATTGTTGAATTACAACGCTGTTTTTTTTTTTTTTTCAAAATTTCAAAGAGCACCTAAAAATGGAGTGTGATATGAAAGAGAGCCGTTACAAGTATGTTTTCCCTACAATGTTGGGAACGGTTTGAGGAGTAATTACAATGAAGAAATACAAACTCCATATTCAGCAATTCAAATGATGAAATTAATTTGCAATTATGAAATACAAACCCTTCTCTTCACTTCTCTGTGTATCCGCTTACGAACAAGAAATAGTACAGTACCAGGAAGAATGGCAAGGATCGTGAAACGCAGAGTTGCAGGCACGAAAATAAGATTACAGTACGTGGTTTATTGGTTCTCTCTTTGCATTTTTATTTTTATTTATATATATTTTCTTATTACACAACATTGGAATTCATCTAGATTAACATTTTATTTATGTTTTTTTCTATTTAAAATAACTGGGAGATTATAATTGTCACAATGTTATATAAAATACTAACATAATAATTAAAAATCACCACATATATATTTGGTTTACATGATAAGTATATAAGTGACATTACAATTTATTATAAATATCACATGTCACGAATTAAAAATTTGTTATTAATAGCACTTGTCATCATTAATTAAAAATAATGAGGTTTAGTGTGTCATGTGTAATCTTTCAAATGTGTCATGCTAATCATACACAATTCAAATATATTGTGATTAATTTAACTTACTGGTAAATATTAAGGAAAATAGAACTGTGAATGAGTCCCTCTCCTAATTTCTAGACTCGGATGGGATTCTACTAAAGCTGCATGTCGTTATGAAGTGTTAGTGCTCTGCCTTTGTGGTACAAAACTGTACAATGTTTGCACAAATTGGTAAAAATGTTAACTCAGTTTTCTGAAATCTTCTTAAATAATAGTAATAACTATAATACAAAATTGGGTTGGGTTGGGTTGATATCCACCGTAGTATTTTAGTACATCAAAATTTTGGTCCTATCAAATTATTATCTAGATTCTAGAATACTGATAAATTAAGTGGTTATAATTGGGGAATTTGTTAACTTCAACTTGGTACAACATGCCAACGTTACACTACATTTCATACAAGAAAATTAAATAATGCATAGTAATGATTATTATTATTATAAAAAGGTAAAATATTGTGGGAATAAGTTTCACCATACAATTGGTTTGAAGTGTACAAATTGTTTCATTAAATGATAGTAGTTGTTTTTACTAAGGTTGTATTTGGATAGATGAATTTGAACCTATGAATTTTAAATCCATAACCTAAAATCATTCCATTTAATTATTTGGGTAAGATATTCATTTTAATATATTTTAAATACTTAAATTTAACTCTAGTTCACATCGAAGAATTTTAAATAATTTCGTTTTCACTCTGTATATGGTCAAGACACCACCACATTCACCATATGAATTAATCTATGACATATGATTACAAAATTATCTTGATCCTAACTAAAGTCCGAGTTGTTGCTTGATTTGTATGTTTTTCTCGGGATGGAGTTTATGTTTCAATCATTTAACATCGGTACTATACCCTTTATTAACCATGCAAATTAAATATCATTGTGAGATGATAAACGGGAATCGGTTGGAGGATCACTACTTAAATGACCAAAGTCATGATAAAAAGCATATTAATTATAAGGCAAAAACTTGTATGAGACCGTCTCATGGCATGAGACCATACAAATTAACACCTATCCCTACCAAAGTGTTAATGAGACAATGCCCTAGTTACACTCTAATTATAATATTTAATCACAAGATAAATTATATATATAATGGATAACATGTTTGTGCACCTTTTTTAACAGTAAAATTAAAATTAATACCACAAAATAAGTAAAGGGGTACTCAACCTTTACACATATTTACATAGAAAACATTCCACTAATCATGTTTGTGCACTAATCATGCAATTGATGCCATTTTCGACCCATTTGTTAAAAAGTAATATCCGTGTAAGACACATTTTATTTTTGTGGAAACAGTTTCTTTAGAAAATGATGGAAAAATTATATTAATTATATACTAAAATGTGGAGTAGTTCATATAATGAAAAAGGCAAAAACTTGTATGAGACCGTCTCATAATATGAGACCGATCAAATTAAAAAAAGTGATAGGGTTATAATTAAATATGATAGTATTTTTAAAGAAAAGTGATAAGTCACTTTTAACAAATATATTATCACTTTTTGTTTAAACTTTATCACTTTTTAAAAGTGACAACTTTTTAATTAATAAGTGACACGTTTTAAGTTAAAAGTGGATCAAATATTATTGGTCTCATACTATGAGACGGTCTCACACAAGACTTACTCAATGAAAAAACAACAGTACTATTATTTTATCTATACTATATTAAAAAGTCACAAGCAATCTATACTATATTAAAAAGTCACAAGCAAGTGAGAAACATTTTTTGACCAGAATACCCCTGACATCTTTCTCCACGAGCAACTAACCCCCCAAATGACATTCTAAACCCCCATACGCACTCAACCTCTCTCTCCATCCCCCGTCCTCACCCTCTCTCCCCCCAATCCCCCGTCATCCACCCGTCCGGCTCAGGTCAAGAGCCGAATTCCGTCGACACCCCAAAATGATCCTATCAATTTTAACCCTCAAGCCCTCAACACATAGCAATATCTTCACCGTCCCCTTCTCTAAGGTATGTACTCTTTCCCTCTCTTTTCTTTGGGTGGGCGATTTCCTTGCCAAAAAACTGTAATATTTTGATGAGGTTTAAGTTGCCAAAAAATTGTAATATTTTCAAATGGTGGCCGAATTTCTTCAAAGTATGATCTTTCAAGAAATTAAATTTGTAATATTTTGATGAGGTTTAAGTTGAAATGGTGCAGGTATGATTGCAGCTACTTTTGTTTGCCCTTTAGATGTTATCCCGACTAGATTACAGGTCCATGGGCTTCCAAAATTGGTAGTGCAAATATGAGAGGTAAGAGTGCTTGATTTTTGTTTCTTAACTTATTGGTTTGTAGAGTAAATGAGATTAAGGGAGTTCAAGTTCAATTGCTTATTTCTTGGCTGTTTTAATGATATTGTGACTCAGTGATTGTAATAAAGTATTGACTTAGCTGTTGAGGGGCATGAATTGTATACTATACTGCTGTTATTTTGTTGACGATGTCATTATGATGGATTAATTATTCTTTTAGTTACTTGACTTGACTTGATTAACTTTTTGCAGGTGTATTTTACGATTTATGAACAACAAAAGACCCTAACGACGAAGCGTCCTCCACTCCCATGGCTGCGGTAATTATTTCAAACCTCTCCAAACCTCCACTCAAACTCATCGTCTTTCATTTGCATTTGTATTTCATATTTCGTCTTTTGTTCCTTTATTAAAGAACATCGGTATAAAAATAATTGGGGAGTTGTTCGATCACTGCAGAAATGGAGCCAGTTGATGTGGGTAGCAAGAACGAGAACTAATTTGACTGCTTTGGTTTAACATCTGATGGAAAATTAGATGGTCATAATTTGCCTAAACTTGAATCTTACGACTTCGGAAGGAGTGATGTGATTGAAGAAGATGTCATGTGGATGGAACCTGGTCTTGTTTTCTTCGAGGTAATTCTCAATTGATTTGTTTTATGCTGATACATGAATCTTGATTTTTGGCATTTTGAACTCGAATTGCAACTGCACATTAAAGTTGGATACTATTAAAATTAAATTTGTGCCTGTAGTGATCTTGACTGTTTATGTTTTATTGTCTCATATATGCAGGATAATAAGATTTTACTAAAGAGTTTCATCAATGAATTTTCAGGATGGATCTTATTCGAGAGGCCCGCTGGATATCCCAATTGGTGAGTCGGTGGATGAGCCTCAATATTACCTTTCTCCGACATTCAAGTTTGAACAAGTATGTTCCATTTTGGCTAGAGCTTGCCTGTGACGCTTGATTCTAACAGTTCCATTTTTGTTCAGTATTTTTGTTGGCTAGAATTGACTCAGTACACTGTAATGCCTGAAGCAAACAAGTAAAATCAAGTTATATGATCTTACTAAAAAGTTTCATCAATGAATTTTCAGGATGGATGTTATTCGAGACGCCCGCTGGATATCCCAATTGGTGAAATGGTGGATGAGTCTCAATATTACCTTTCCCCGACAATCAAGTTTGAACAAGTATGTTCCATTTTTGCTAGAGTTTGTCTGTGTAGTTTGATTCTAACAGTACCATTTTTGTTCGGTGTTTTGTTGACTAGAATTGACTTTCTTTAGTACGCAGTAATGTCTGAAGCCAGACCTCGGGGGATTTGCTGCTGCTTTGAAAGACAAGGATGTTTGGGTAATGAACGTAGCTCCAGTTAATGCGTCGTCCAAATTGAAGATAATTTATGACCGAGGCTTGATTGGAACAGTTCATGACTGGTATGCATTTTTTTTCCTTTTTGAGAAATATTTCCAGCTTCATCAAACCTCTATCCGTTACCATCTGCTTGTATTATTGACTTGTTCAATCCACTTTATAAATCTAGATTTATCCATCAATAGCCTTGTGATATTTCTGATTCGTAAATTACAATGGAGCAACAATAAACTCTTGTGATTAAAGCAAAGATGTAAATAAAATATCTTAACATTGTCATATATTCCGTTTGCCATTTTAATCTCAAAATTCCAAGCAAACATCTTAATGCAGAGCTAGATTTTTTTTTTGGAGGGGTGGGAGAGGGTGGATTTTAAAAAAAATTCACTTTATATGTATGAATTTTTTTATTTACACCTTTTATTCATAATCCGCCCGTACATATATTCCATGCTAATCTGCATCTACCTGTTGCAGGTGTGAATTGTTGACTTGCTTCACGCCTGGTTAGTCTTCTCAGAGGTCGAGGAGAGAGGTTGCGGCACAGAGGATCTATTAATAGAAATGGATCATATGCTAAGGCCAGAAGACTTTGTCATCATCAGAGACAAACCTTGTATTATTCATTTTGTGCATAAATTCTTGGCTTCTCTGAAATGGGACAAATGGTCTTTAGACGTTGAACCTAGCACCGATGCTCTCTCCACAAACGATGAACGGGTTTTGATTGCAAGAAAACGATTATGGCTGGATATTTGAAGCGCTCAAACCTGCCCACTTGAGTGGTACATAATTTATGTTTCTGTCTACTAATTTATTGGTGGAATGTTAGTGTCTTTTTGGTATCGTTAGGTTTATAACGATTATTGGGATCGATTTGATTCTTGATACCTATGTTTTTGCAAGAGTTTTATGTTTGGCATTTGCTCCTACTATCACTTGGCATATGCAGATGCATTTTAGTTCACCCTATTGAGACTTAGTCAAATCCTCAAGGATTGAGTTAGAAATTTTGTACCATGATTTATCCAGTATGATTTCGTTTTGTCTTTCATTTAACTTGGTTAGGTGATAATAAAAATAGATTCGATCACCATTGTTGGGTACATCCCTTGCTCTCATGCATCTTTCGTATCTTCTAAAAAGATTTAAATTCACGAATATAACATCCTTGTTTTCATGCTTTGTAGTGGCTGAATAACTGTGTGGGGCGGAAAAACTACGTAACATTCATCTCACTTATAGCCATGAGTTTAGTGTGGGTAAGTCTACTGCCGCCCTTTGACTTCAACATTACGGATAATTAATCTCGATTCTCACCCCGTCTCTTTCCACAGCTCATGATTGAAGCTGGAGTTGGCATATCGCAAAATTTATTTGACATCTTTTCGCAGCATTTCTCCTTTTTTATATTTCATCTCCTTTTTACCTCCCAGAACATGTCTTCTTTCATGGATAGCTTTATTTCGCGCTCTCAAGAAGAATTTCCAAACTAGACACGACGGTGTTGATCAAATCAAGCGAGAAACATGTAACAAAAATATTTAATACAAGAAGATTCTGATGTAAAATAATAAGAGGGATTTCACTCAATGAAAGAGAACAAACCTTGTACATTTCATAATAAAAGAACGCACTTTCGCAAAAGTACACTTACAAACAATATCTCTCAAAGACAAAAGGCCAAAACACCCACGCCAACTAAATAAGTCAAGAAAACAACAACGTGCAACGCACGTTCAATCTAACTAGTATATCTAAAAGTACTATACTTGTATTTAATATATTGAAAAGTACTTAGTTGTTGTTAAACGTACAAACTAATATTAATTTTACTAATGTTTTTCAAACACATCCTTTAGTTTTCTTTTGTAGGTAATGTAATAATCAATTAAAATATTGATAAAAATTGAATTAAACTACATCAATAACATATAGAATTAGCCTTTTTTTTATCACATGCCGTTCGTACCGTATAGTGTAGACTAACACATACAGATATTGATAATAATGACTTCAACAATAATATTATTATTGAGTTTCTATTTATTAATAATTACAGATGATCATTTCCTCATATTTTAATATCATAAATATGATTCATATGTATACAGGACTTCGATCATATATTATACGTAAAGCGTATTACATGCATTAGTCCATAGTATAAAGTAAAAGCATCTTTCGAGTACGATTGTAAAATTTAGGGCATCTCCAACAATACTCTAAAATGAATTATATTTTAAGATTTAGAGTATTTCATTACTTCAATAATACTCTAAAATTCATTTGGAGGATGGAGGATTGACAAGAATACTCTATATTTGGAGTACTCCGTCCTCATTTTGGAGGATGATTTTAATTACAATATTGTCATTTTCTTTTTCTTTCTTCTTTTCTTTTTATTTCTACTAAGTTTTTATTAAAAAATAAACTAATTATTTCTAACATTAAGATATCATGTTTTGTGGGACATTCTTGATTTTATATGTCTTTTATTTTTGTTTTCTTTCTCAAATAAAAATTAAACGATAAATTAGGAAATAATGACTCATACAAAATAGGGAAAATAGAGTTTTTTGTCCCGTAAGTTTGGTCACTTTTATTTTTCGTCCTACTAACTTTTGACTTTATTTCTTAGTCCGATAACTTTCAAAAAATTAACATTTTCGTCCTAAAACCGGCTATAGAAGGTCACCCAACCGGTGATGCTGATGTGACACTATTTTTGAATTTTTTATTTATTTAATTATGATATATGTATTAAAATTAAATTAAAATTTATATAAAAAATATTAATTTAAAAATTCAAAAAAAACCCCTTCAAACTCGATACCATCCTCACCACACACCACGGTATGAACCAACCCCAACCCGCAGCCGCCGCCCCTCCCCCGACAGTGCACGCCGGCCATCCTCCTCCGTTGGAAGGATGTGAATGCGTCGCCGGAAATTCAAAAATTTGGCGTCGGAATTTATGGAGTTTCACGCCCTTTCTCTTCGCCGGAAATGGAGAGCCACCGCGCCGATCTGTTACGACGGAGGGAATCAAATTCGAAACCGGAATTAATTAAAGCTTCGATCGACGCTGAAAAAGCTTGAAGCCTCACGCTGTTAATCACCGGAAATTGGAAGAATTGTCGATTTCCGGTGAACAAATTTCCACTATGAATGAGCTTCGAAACCCGGCACAACAAAATTTTGAAGGAAATCACAAAATTCACACAAAAATTTGAAGGATTCCTCACTCCCCATTCATCAATTATTCCGTGAAAAAAAAACTCAAACATTTAATGTAGACGGGGATTCGGAGTCATTTCCCCAACCCTTGCTCTGTTCCCAATTTCAGAATCAAAGCACATATCAGCACTATTCATCGCAATAATATACAAATCAGACGAGAAAGATAAGTTATATAAGGATATACACTAAATAATTTCCAATTGGGGCGGGGGTGGGTGGGATGGCAGCGGCGGCTTGGGGTTACAGCGGCCTGGGGGGGGCGTTGGTTAAGTTGGGGTGGGGAGTGGGTAACCGTGTTTGGGGTGGGTGGGTGAATTTTTTAATTATTATTTTATAAACTTTAATTTAATTTTAATACATATATCATAATTAAATAAAAAATAAATAAAAAAAATCGTGCCACATCAGCATTACCGGTTAGGTAACCTCCTGTAGCCGGTTTTAGGACGAAAATGTAAAATTTTTGGAAGTTATCGGATGAAAAAGTAAAGTCAAAATTTAGCAGGATCAAAACCAAAAGTGACCTAACTTACAGGACAAAAAACTCTATTTTCCCTACAAAATAAATATTACACAACTTTAACGAAGATTGCAACAATGGTCTAAAATGCATATTAAAACATACAACACACGATGAACGAGTTCGGTTTCAACAATTTCTTGGACGTCATCGTCAAATTAAAGATAAGTTGGCTCACTATGAAAAAATTAATTTTATAATTTAATAATACATTACATGAATCATTAATTATTTAAATATATTAAGTTAATTGAAAGAAAGAAAAAATAATAGAAATTATAATAATATAGAGTGTTATTGTTGGAGAAGATTTTTTATATAGAGTACTCTATACTCTAAAATGGAGGATATAGTACTCCAAAATAAGGATGTTGTTGGAGATGCCCTGTCAATACATATGATAATTGAAACTCAATCAAAATACAAGGACCTATGTGGCAATTTATTTGGAAGTAGCCAATATTAACTATACACTGACAAGTAATACACCCTCCTATTTAAAATATTATATGTTATTTTAGATAAATGCACATATATTAATACAACTATATATAAACTGATAAGTAGTAATAGTAATACAACTAATAAAAAACATTTCCTTGTTCATTCTTCCCTATAAACTCACATGTTTCGCGCTTATAGTTACCTATATTTATGATCAGAGCATTCGTATGTTTTATTCGATGCAATATTACTAATTTGGTGAAAAAGAAAGTGAGTTTGAATATTTATTCAAAAGAGTTCCCGTGTTTCTACGTAACGTTGCTGGATTGTGAATAGTTTGCCTGGAACAATCAACTTATCAAAGTATCGAATCATAATATACTATATAGGAGGGGCTGCCAAATCCTATGTGGCGAGCCCTCCATCCTCTATTCTCAAACCTTGCTCTCCCCTTCACTCAAGTTTTTTTCAATCTCAACCGTCCAATATTTTTTGACCAATCTCTACCCTTGATTTGTTTTGTTGTTTGCCTATATATATGTTATTCAATCCATTATACATGTTCATATCTCATCCATTTTTTTCTCTTTCTCTCTTATTCGTGTGCGAGATTACGGAAATTTTTTGCTGTCTTTCTTTTGGTTCGTGTCCATTGTTATAGTGGGTTTTGTTTGGTTTGTTTCCGACTGAGAGACGTTCTTTCCGGGCGAATTTTGGCGAATTTCGATGGTGCCTCCATTTTTGCCGTGTTGCATGTGGATTTGTCGGTGTGGTGTTTACTTTTTTTCTGGAATTTAGTTGTATTGTTAGATTGGTTTCGTTTTATTTTTTTGTTTGTTTCGGTTGTTTCCGTATGTCGATTTCTATATATTGTAATATCGTATGTTTTGATTTTAAGTATGAGATTTTTAGATGTACGTTTCGTTGAACCGCGTTGTATATACTTATATTTTCTATTAATGAAATCAATTTTTTGTACCACAGTTCTTTATTTTTCGACTCCGCGTTTGTATTCTCTTTTGCGCTTGCATTTTTTCATGTTTTTTAAAATCTCGACTCACTTATTAAGTAATGTTGTCGTGGTAGGACATGCTCAAGACTTAAATTTGTTTTATTTCAATTTAAGAAATAGAGAAATATTATAATGCCAATAATTTTTCCTTTAATAACTGCAGCCCGCAAATGTTGGCCTTTGCTGTTGATGATTTACCTGCCTAAAAACAAACATTATTCATATTTTAATTTTATCAGCAACTAGAAAAGAGTTGACTAATTATAATAGGAAGAGGAATAATTTTGGTGAATTAGTTAATAAATAGAATTTATTTAAACCTTATATGAGGAGGAATAGATAGTGGGTATAATTTTTAATTTATAATTTCTCTAACTAAATCATAGGTATCGTTAATTTATACCAATTATATTGATCAGGTATTCACGAAATTGACTCGATGTGCATGTTAATGTGTCGTTTATATAATGACTGAAACTAAGAATGAGCATTCATGGTCAGGTAATCTGTCCATGATTATTATATTAGTATAAGATTTGCTAATTATTAGGAGTTAATATTTAATATATTAAATGAAAGTTCATAGAAATAATTCCATTAGTTTTTATTTCTCTTAATTTTACCATTTAACATTCTCCCTTTAGAATATTAATAGTTAATATATAATTATGTAACGTTCAAATTAATTAAGAAACACAACATGTATAAGACAAAATACTTATTCGTAAGATCATCACATAACTCGCGGACCATTAATGCAAATACATGTACTAATAATAGCACGTTCGGAATCCTGAAATAGTTTTGACTAATTCTTATACAAATTTCAATTCCTGACATTAATTATTAATTAGTGTACAAATTTAAATATTGGAATGCGGCTTTTATGTTTAAAAGTTTTTTTGTTTAGTGTATAAAAATTAATGTGGTGTAGTGTAATTTTTCAAATTTAATTATGCATATGCGGATTTTACGTTTTGCCTAATCTATAGATTATTAAATTAGTACTTCCTTAATTGGGATCTATATGCTTGAAATGTGGTCTATTTATAAAATTTACTATATTTTTTATTTTTAACTTCTAATAGATGTTGACTAATTAAGTAGTAGATAATTTCTATTAATTGTCATGAAACCAACAATTCATGACATTTAAGATGATTAGTAAATAATTTGTATAATCCATTAATGTTGATCGATTTGTCATTATTGGCTAAATCCTTGGTCCATGTTTTATTTGATTAGACAATGATATTTAATATCAATTTATACCAATTAGTGACGAATTATTATAAAAATTAATGTACTATTAACTTAGGTATTAATTTATTCTCCAATTTTAGGGTGTGTCAATTTTTGGCCATGATGGAAATATTGATGTAGATAAATGAGTGGTGAATTTTAAATTTGATAGCCACACACGTCTCTGATGTTATTATAAATTTAAATTCCACAAAATTAAATTTAAGGATTTAAATTTGAGTAACAATTGAGGCACAAATTGCACCGTACAATTAATATTATTTAATTGAAATAATTAATATTATTTAATGAATTTTTTTAACATTAATCAATTAATACTTTTTAGCAAAACAATTGACACTATCATTTAAAAATGCATTTGATTTATGCGGTTTAATGGGTGCACAAAAATATCTTTTAAGATTTATTTTCATATATACATATTCTTTAAGGCAAAAACATATGCACAAATTTGATAAAATTAAATTGACAAAAACTAGGTAAAGTAACAAAAATGCGTTCATTTTATTTTCCCAAAGTTATTTATTCAATTTGAATTTTTGGGTATATTTTTTAGTTTAATAAGAGAGTATCTCAATATCTAAAACAAAAGAGTGGTTGTAAAAAGGAATGAAGTTAATACAGGCATAAAAGACCCTGTTTCTATCGTTGATTTAGTAAAATTAAAGATTCGTGTAAATCCATTCCATTGTTAACCGTTGTTTCTTGGAATTTGTTTATGTAACGTACCCTAATTACGTTGTTCACATAAATTATACCACGAAATCATAGCATAAATTATGTGTTAGTTAGGGTCAAATAATTATTTCATTAAATATATAATAATTGTGGTTACATATTATCCCTATGATAGGTACCTCTTAGTTGGAGATTTTTATCACTTTTCAGTAAGTATCATAGGTTATACATAACATTTCCTTATATGAGTAGGTATGAAGACATTTAAAATGATTGGTAAATGATTTCTTTTGTTTGGTTAGATGATGATAGTAAATATAAATAGGTGTGGAATTAATTTCATGTATTTGTGAACATTTTTTGTAAATTACATTCTTAGTGTAGTAATGAAGACGAATAATTCTAATGTGCCGATTTTTTTCCGCACGTGCTAAGTCTTTTGTTGAAAACGTATATACCACCGATTTATTAAAATGAAAGATGCATATAATACCATTGTTAACAATTATTTTTTGAAATGTGTTTCATGAGAATATATTTTGTGAAAAAGTTTCGTATTTTTCTCCATTAAAATTGAGCTTATTTTTTTTGTTTCTCAATCTTCCCTTTCTTAAATATATTGGTTATATGGGGAAAAAATTATTTTAGTTCACTACCTTATTAGTGTTTGTAAAATTAGGACACTGTCTTTACAGGCTTGCAAAATTGAGACAATATCTTTACGAACTTGCAAAGTGGGGTCAATATCTTTACAAACTTGCAAATCTCACTCTTTTTTAATTTTGTCCAATTTAGGCCAAATTTTATAAAATACAACCAACAGGGCATATCGTAATCAGGCTTTATTTGACCCAAAATTTATAAAATTTAGCCTAAATTTGCCCAGCACAAACGATAATGTCCTTATTTTGCAAGATTGTAAAGATAGTGTTCTAATTTTATAAGCCCATAAAATAGTTTTCTATATTTGTAAGTCCGAAAAGATAGTGTCTTAAATTTGCAAGCACCCGTAAGATAATGTCCTAAAAAAGTAATTATTTCTTGCCTATACAAGTTAATTTAGTGATAAATAATAAGGTATGACTTATTGTATACATATCAATACGTACTTTAGAAAATATTGGTGATCGAGTAGAAACATAATTAACTTCAATGTGGTATTACATATTTAAATCATAAAATATTACTATTGAGAGTATGTTTTAGAATCAAATATAATTATTTTTAGATACACTTTACTTTACCAATTAATGTTCTTTAAATAAACAACTAATATTTTTTGTTACCATTAACTAAATTGGTTATAAGGGAAACTTTGTTATTTTAGGACACTGGCTAATGAGTGTTTGTAAAATTATCTTTACGAGCCTGAAAATTAATCGAGACAATATCTTTACGAACTTACAAAATAAGAATCTTTATAAACTTCCAAAACTAGGACACCATCCTTATATTTTGGTCAATTTAGTCCAAATTTTATAAAAAAAAATACGGCCAACTGGGCATATATATATATATATATATTCGGGCTTTATTTGACCCACATTTTATAAATTTTAACCTAAATTTTATTTAACCAGAAGATGTGGTCATAAATAATAACTTATATAATTACGTAGATAATTAACTTAAAGATAATTATTTTCACATATTAAAAGTTTATTTTAAAAAAACGAAAGATACTATAATGTCCAATAGATTAATTAACTATGGTTCTGATTCTATAAGAAAACAACAACTGGAGATCCACTAAACTCTCACATCTCTTCTCTGAAGCGGTTATCATAAGAATATATTTTTTGAAAAAGTTCCATACTTTTCTCCATTAAAATTGACCTTATTTATTTGGTTTCTCAATCTTGATTTTCTTAAATATATTGGTTTTACGGGAAAATTTATTCTTTTAGGATACCACCTTATGAGTGTCTATAAAATTAGGACACAATCTTTACGGGCTTGCAAAATTGAGACAATACGAACTTGCAAAATTAGGACAACATCTTTATAAACTTGCAAAACTAGGACACTTTCTTTTAATGTTGTCTAATTTAGGCCAAATTTTTTAAAATACGACCAACTGGGCATATTGTAATTGGGCTTTGTTTGACCCATATTTTATAAAATTTAGCTTAAATTTGCCCATAATAAAAGATAATATCCTTATTTTGCAGGATTATAAAGATATTAATATAATTTTATAAGTCCATAAAGATAGTTTTCTAAATTTGTAAGCTTGAAAGGATAGTGTCCTAATTTTGCAAACCCCCATAAGATGATGTCCTAACAAAATATTTTTTTCTTGCGTGTATGAGTTAATTTAGTGATGTATTATAAGGTATGACTTATTGTATACATATCAATTCGTAGTTAAGACAACCTTGGTGATAGATTAGAAACATAAATAACTTTAATGTGATATTACATACTTTAATCATAAAATATTACTATTGAGAGTATGTTTTTAGAATTAAGTTGTTTCATGTATGATATATATACCACTTTATAATTATTTTTAGATACACTTTACTTTAACCAATTAATGTTCTTTAAATAAATAATTAATAATCTTCGTTATCATTTACTAAATTATTTCTAATGGATTTTTTATTTTATTTTAGGACATTACCTTATGAGTGTTTGTAAAATTAGAACACTATCTTTGTGGGCTTGCAAATTAAGACAATATCTTTACTAACATGCATATTCAGGACATCTTTACAAACTTGCAAAACTAGGACACTCTCTTTTAATTTTAGCCAACTTAGGCCAAATTTAATAAAATAAGGCCAACTGGGCATATCGTAATCGGGCTTTGTTTGACTCACATTTTATAAATTTTGGCCTAAATATGCCCAAAATAAAAGATAATGTCCTTATTTTGCAAGATTGTAAAGATAGTGCTCTAATTTTATATGTCCATAAAGATGGTTTCCTAAATTTGTAAGCCCAAAAAGAAAGTGTCCTAAATTTGTAACCATATATGAGTTAATTTAGTTTGTCAATATTTTATTGGTGAAATGTTTTGATTGATATAGATAATAGTATGTAATTCTTAGGAAAATTACACTTTTTTGTCCTTTAACTTTGGTTGACTTTTGTTTTCATCCTGTTTACTTTGAGATTTTGAATTTTATCCTACAACTTATAAAACTTTGTGTTTTTATCCTACTACCTGCTACACTTATAGGTAACTATTGTGGTAAATATCACATGACACCAATTTTTGTAATTTATAGGATGAAGCTCAAAATGTCACGTTAGATTTACCAAAAGAGGTATATGGTATAGCAGGTAATTGGACAAAACAAATAATTTTTTTTAATATATAGGACGAAGTTCAATAACTCAAAGTTAACAGGATGAAAACCAAAGATAATCAAAGTTAAAGGATAAAAAAGTGTATTTTCCCTAATTTTTATGTTCCAAGTTTTTTTAATTAATTATTTTTTCTTAATTTCTTATTAGTACACCTCATCCAGTATAATAGAAGTTAAGTGCAATTGAGTTATAACATAAAACTCATTTAAAAGATATACTCAATCTTATGTATATTTGGTGGTCTAAAATTCTTGATATGATATGTATAATATAAAAGATTTTTAAAAAATATCTAATGTTTGATGCCTCATATAAAGCTACACATACATATATTAATTTAGTTTTTCAATATTCTTATTATATGTGTTTCTTCTAAAGCGACATTGTTGAATGTATTTAGGAAAAATATTTTCTCTTACTGAACTTTTGTAGCAATTAGTAGATAAAAAAAATTACATATATAATAATCTCATTCAGTAATTGTGTTTGACGCTATTTACACCCAAATGTTTAAGATGTTGGTCTTTAAAAATTCTCTACATATAAGGAAGATTAATCTTTGTATTTAAATATTTTTCATTATAAATAAAAGTCAACTTATAATGGTTCTAATTTGTTATAATATTTTGCATCTACGTGTTTAGTAAGACTCTATAGGGAGACTCATGTAAGAAAAATTTATAATAATTTAAATTGTTATTTTGTAATTAAATATTGCATTCTACTTTTGACAAAATAATGGTTTAGGGAACATGTGAAATGTGAGTAGTTGCTTTCAATGTAGTGAGAGCTTTTTTGTTTGATAATATTTTAGTGTTGAATGATTTAATTATTATAGATAATCATATGATTTCTTTATGTTATAAATTTTTTAATTAATTATATATTTTTTCTTATTGTGCATCCAGTATAATGGAACTAGGTAGAATAGAGTTATAACAAATAATTTTTTTGAAATATATACTTACTCCTATGAGAATGTGGTGGTCTGCAAATCAAATAACGTTTGAAATTTTAGATCATGATCTTCAACCTGCATTTATTATCATGGAAAATTAATGTTTTACAAATAATAGTTTATAATGTACATCTTTTATGTGTGGTTAACTTTTTTTAAGACGTGAGATTCTTGATACATATGTTAAGTTAGTTTGTCAATTTCCAAGTACACAATGAAAGTTGTATATAAAAAAAATCAAAATTTGTAATTAGTATTTTTTTTTAAGTTAAGATAAATATTATTGTTTTATACAATATTGAATCAAGTAATGCATAATTGCATGATTACGAACTTGTAAAATTAGGACAATATCTTTACAAACTTGCAAAAGTAGGACACTATCTTTTAACTTTGACTAATTTAGGCCAAATTTTATAAAATACGGCCAAATGGGCATATCATAATTGGGCTTTATTTGACCCATATTTTATATAATTTGGCCTAACTTTCCCAACATAAAAGACAGCGTCCTTATTTTGCAAGATTGTAATGATAGTGTTCTAATTTCATAAGCCCGAAAATATGGTGCATATATTATGTTAGGTTCTCAATGTTCTTAATATATGTTTTACAACTAAAAGTTTATAATATCGCACACTCACATATGCACCAAGTGCCCAATGCACTCACTCAACAGTTGAAATTATTTATACTGAAAAGTGTAGGCTGATTACACTGAAAAGTGGAGTCATACTTTTCAGTGTAAATAATCTCAACTGTTGAGTGAATGCATCATTCATCAAGTACACAAGAGAGTTATTCTTATAATATACTTCATGTGTAGTTAACTTATTTTTAAAACGTGAAATTCTTGATACATATATTAAGTTAGTTTCTCGATTTCCAAGTACACAACGAATGTAGTATATAAACGATATTTTTGAAATTTGTAATTAATATTTTTTTTGTAAAGATAAATATTGTATTTTTTTTAGTGTTTTATATAATTTATATAATATTGAAGCAAATTATACATAACTACATCATTGAGTATTTAGATTACAATTAAACTCAATATATTTTTATTTGTAAATATATAATAAAATTAAAAAAAATACAATTGTTTAATTTATAAATAACTTTATTTACAATCCCGCGAAAATTCGCGGGACTAACACTAGTATAAGTCATAAATACATGATAACTGATTGGCAATTTAATTTCTTAGAAAGTGATGGAAAAATATTGATTTAATTTATACAGCAAAAATGATTAGTTTATATAATAAAAAAATAAATTAGTTTGTGTATTGAAAATAGGAAAACTATTGATTAATATTCCAATGTACAGTATATATTTTCTTTATATTAGTAAACATTTTTCAATATATCCTCCAAAGTTTATTTTTTAAAATCATATAATTCTGACGTGATTAATATTTTTGTTGTTGCTAATTGAAACTATTAGATGGGTTATATTTACGTAAACACTTAAACATAATTGTCATATTATTTTAAATGTAATAACATATTTTGTAAATTATACACTGTTTAACTTTTTTTTTTTAAAGTTATATTTGAGTTCGTGTATAATAAAAAGTGTACATTAACTAGTTAAGAAGTTTTCTTTTTTATCTGATCAAGAGAAAGTAGAGTTTAGGCCAAAATAGTCCCATTGTCTTTTACTTTTATTTTTAAAAGGTTTCATAAAATTTTCCATGGAATAAATTTCGTATTTATTTCAATTGCTCGATTTTAATCTCAAGTCGTCCGAAATAGACAAAATCGGGGTCTGACTTGAACCGAACTTTACTAGCTTTTATTAGAAATTACCCCGCAAGCATACAAGTTCACTGTAGTATTGGCAAGTATAGGGATCAAGTATATCGTACCTCGGGATGGGTTGTATGCGAATAGAGCCCTGGGGATCTACGCGTCGTAATTAATATGAGTGGATGTTTTTGGCTTTTTAAGAATTATTAAATCTAAACTATATTACTTTATCTATGCAAAATAAAGAATAAAATTAATTATCTAAAGGTTTGGTTTCAAATATAAAAAGGTGATGCTCAAGATAGGAATTCCTACGTATACTAACAGAGCTGGTACATAATCAAAATAACAGTGATGTGCAAGAAATAATCCTAAGTATAAGATTGAAAGACTAAAAGCTCAAAAATTAAACCCTAATACTTTGTCCTATCAATCGACTTTACTAAATCAATAATCGAGTTAATGGATTGTGCTTAATTAATGAGACCCTAATTCAACTAAGGTGATGCAGTCGTCCTCCCTAGATAAACCGGTTGATGAATAAACCCCTTCTAAACCCTCTCGTTAAGCCTATTAGTTATTAAAGAGTGATAAGATCATCCTCTCTATAACAGTATTCATACTAAATTCAAAGATAAATCTGGGATTTACTTTAAGCATTCATTAATTAAGAAAATTAAAACTAAACATCACAAGTTACCCTAATTACGTACCAACGTCCTACTTCTACGAGTTCATCCTACCCTAAGCATACAAGGGTTTTAGCCTAGCATGGTTTTAACGATAACGAAAGTAATTAAACAAGCAACGAACGAAAACATAATTAATCTAGTAGAAAAACTCAAGAACATAAACCAGGGTTTAAGAAAGAATTAAAGTCTGAGAATAAATCGAATTAAGGAGAAAATATGAAGTCTCAAGTGTCAAGTATTGAAGAACAAAATATTAAAATAACAAAATTCAAATCTAAACTATGAATTCGTAATGTAAAACCTCAACCAAAAGTAAAATATGCTTCCTCGAACTCTTGGTGCTTTTCTCTCTCTAAAATCTATCTCTATGTGTGAAGTGGTGTTTAAAAACGTGTTCGAAATGGGTATATATAGGCAACGGGTCGAATTGGGCGTTCATGGGCCAGGAAAACGGGTTAAAAGACCAAAGGCGTTGGGCGCTCGAGCTGGACCCGCTCAAGTGGTGGCGCTCGAGCTGTGTAGCTCGAATGATAGTCGTGCTCGAGCGCCCAAAGCTCTCTGTATGTTTCGGCGCTCGAGCTCACCCTGCTCGAGTGGCTCTCCTCTTCAACCAAGTGATACTTTTCTTCTCTCGAACTAATACTATTCGTATTTCTTCAATATCTTCTCATCAGGGCATCCGTTTGAGTCGATTCAAAGTTCTACGAATTTCATTTTTCGCCCTCTATCCATCTATGAGCATCAAAGAGGCAAATTCATCAATGTATGAAAATAATACTCAATTGACTCTAAATACTCATCATATTCACTCAAAACACGGGCAAAACGAGCTACGAATCATGACAATTTCACGCCTAATCAGGGTCATTCCACTCTTGTGCAAGTCACATAGGTCCTTTTTTTGAGCTTTTTGGTTAAGCGTATGTCTGAGGTTTACGTGACATTAAAATGAGGTGTATATAAAAATATTGTCATATGGGGACATATATAATTAATGTCACATAAACTTCTGACACATGGTCAATTGAAAAGCCCAAGAAAATCGACTCACGTGACCTGCACAAGGGTGAAATTACGTCGATTTTGTCAATTTTCGAAGGCTTAGGATTGAAATCGAACAATTGAAATAATTACCAAACTAATTCATTTCATCTAAAAGTTGTGGGATTTTTTTTTTTAAAAAAGTGAAAAAGTTATGGAATGATTAGCTTAAACTTATCTCATAATTATATTGTTAAATATTTAAAATATCGTGTGAGACCGTTAGGTCGTGAAAAAAAGAAGTGAAAAGTAAAATTAAGAAGAAAAAAGAAGTAATATTTATACTCGTTTTCATGAAATAATTGTGAGCAGCGATATCGAGCTCAAACGGTAAATTTTCTTATATATATGCATGCTGTAATGTAGATATCTTGGGTAATAAGTAAAATCTCCTATGTATTTTATATAAATAAAAAAAATTTATATGTTTTAATAAGTGCATAAATGATCTGTTGGGCACGGTTGCTACACTTGCTTTAAATTTATTGTTCATTTTCTTGCAATGAATTGTATATATATCCAAATTGACTAATTTTTTATACATAATTCATCAAATTAATTCATTTTCTTTTCTAACTTCTTTAAATAAATGTTGTGACCAGCTATATTTTTTATTTTGTAAAATTATTTATTTCTACAACGCTTAAACTTATAATTCGTTCATTTGTACGCAATTAATAAGTTACGGGATCAAAATTGAGACAGAAACATAGAACACTAGACTTGTTACGGGACCAAAAACTATTTTTCTTGTATATTGATTATTTCATTAATTGTTTTTAGGGGTAATAATTTTATAGTGCAATATGAGTAGTGATATTAGTGTTTAGTACTACGGATTTTGTTTATTACTGTTGTATTCATTTTGTATAGTGTTATTCTTATTATGCCCTTGTGTGTCAGTTACATTTATCTTTCTAATATGGTAGGTTGAATTTGTTAATATGTGTGAGTTATTGTATGTTAAATGCTTGTAACGGTTTTTGGGGATGTAATGAGTCTTTACTTTAATATTGTTATTGAGTTATCGTGTGAAATGATTATTTGATTGAAATTCTCATGAGATGATCTTTGGCCATATTTTTTTTTCACACGTTTATTCTTTTTGGGTGTGGTTCCCTTTTTTTACTTTGTTTTGTTGCTGTCAATATCTGGTGGGAAATAATTTTGGGTTTGTCGACTACAGTTGTTTGTCGGCAATTGACGGAAAATGACGCCAGGTATGTTGTATTTCTTTGTTGAATGACGTTAGTGTATTTGGGGGTGAGAATGATTTGCAGTGATTTTCTGTTTTCGACTAGGAAATTCTCTTAAACCACGTCATGATTAGGAACAAATTCTTTAAGTAGACAATAATTAAGCAAAAATCTGGCAGAAGCTCCAACCTTGTGCTAATTGCAGGACACAACTATGTTAGACACGACTTCGAACCTCCATATTAGATAAACAAATGTAGAATGTGTGCATAATGTGTGTGGTTCTAGAAGTTGAAGCAATCAGGTGATACGGGCGGGGGTACCTTTTCAGTTTGCTCTAATATTTTTTATAAAAGAGAGAAAAAGCAGAAATCATGAAAACATACCAGTGTGGATCACAGCTTTATGATCTTATAGTAAAGACAGTGCATTGAACCTTTTTTTTTTAATTTTTAATATTCTTCATGCTAGCACAAGCAAATAAATGTAAACTATATATATTACTCGAAATGGCAGAAAACAAGTCTGGTGTGAAATAAATAGATAGAATATTTTTAGTTTGGAACATGAAGTATAGGCTACTTATGAGAGGCACATGGATGCAATAAATAGATAGTAGTGTAGGCATATATTTTTTAGGGTGTTCTAAATCTGGTGTGAAGTCTTAATTTTATTATTATAGATTTATCATTAGGAAACTTGTGGAAAAACTTGATTTTAGTAGTATAAGTTTTTTATTTCGAAAAATTGTGAAGAAACGTGATTTTTAGGTGTATAGTATGTATGTCTTCATCTTTGACAATCTCACTGCTACATCTATATGTATTTAATAGATTATTTAAGTTGTAACTATCTCTACAAAAAAATAAGAAATTGCCTAAGGGAATTGTTAATATAATTACGAAATTTCCATCAAAAAAATTCGTAGTAAGAATTGCATATAAAATTGCCTACAAAATTTTCTAATTATATAGGCATTTTCATTCTCCACCTACAAATAAATTTTCTAGAAATTTTCGTAAGAAAATTGTTTGTGGGTAAATATTTTATATGCGAATTGCGTGTGGATATTTAATGTCTAGGAATTTTATTTTGTAGGCAATCGATTTTGTAGGCAATTTATGTGTGGGTGATGAATGAAAGTGTCTACATGATTATAATATTTTGTAGGCAAATCGTAGGCAACACAACTACGAAATTTTTTGTTGGAAAATTCCGTAGACAAAACTAATTTCTTAGGCACTTTTGCATTTTCTTGTAGTGTATTTTGTTGTTTATTAAATTTTTGGTAGCTAGCATGAGCATATAGTTAGGTGGAAGCATGTAATTTGTGGCATGAATCATACTTGTTTATTAATTAGCAACTTTGTGTTGGATGTTGGCCTCTTCAAGTGTTGCTTGTATACATCTACTTACTTATATAAAGCTTTGTCCATAGATGGGTTGAGATTTGCTGAACAAGTAAACTCATTCTCTGTATTACTAGCTACATGAGAGTACCACATGCATCTACCATGTAAGAATATAATTCATGTTATTTGATTCAAACGGGGCATTGATTCTAAATTTGGGTCAGTAATTTCTATAAGCACCATGGGGTTCCTTATTAACCTATATTTCGAACACACTGAATTAATCTTGAGATTAAAGAAATGAGAGTTTAGATCAGGAAAAGACAAAATGTTTGAAGATTAACTTACTCAATTAGTTTCAATCAAGCGAAACATCCTAGAAACGGACTTCCTGCAAATCTTAGAAATAAAACGATTTTTGATATAATTACATGAATTATACTCTTTTTTTTACATTTAAATATTTTTCGACTTTCAGATGAATGTGTATTGGGAATACATTTTTACAAGTAATTAAAACTGGTACATATTGCAACATATTTAAACATGTAGGTAACCAATTTAAATTGGTAGATGTATTTCTGAATAAATTAAGTGTTCAATGTTGGGCAGTTTTCAGGAATGGTACAATGATTAAGTTGCTGTTTTTTTTTTAAATATGTCATCAACGTTT
Organism: Ballota nigra; assembly: GCA_947034835.1. Taxonomy (NCBI): domain Eukaryota; kingdom Viridiplantae; phylum Streptophyta; class Magnoliopsida; order Lamiales; family Lamiaceae; genus Ballota; species Ballota nigra. The sequence continues at coordinate 91,379,411 of OX344724.1, forward strand.
GTGTTGGATTATATAAAATTTATGTTCATTCAAAGTTCTTTATTTTATAGGTGTTATGGATGATAAAATCGTTCTAAGTGTACAATTTAGGGGAGAAACGAAGTTGATTGCTGTTGGTGATTTATCAACGTTTGATCATTTGGTGTCTCAAGTTGTGGGTAAGTGGGTGGAGTTGAGGGGGCATAAATTTTCATGTCATTATTCTGTGGGTAGTATGGAAAATTGCTGTCTGGATTGTGATGAAGATTTGAGTAATTTATTGTTTACCTGTCGTCATCTCAATGTGAAAATTGTATATGTTTTATTGGCTTCCAAGTTTGTTGTTTCTGATTCGGTTTTGGGAGGTAAGATTGGAATGGCAAAAAATTCTGCACATTTGGGTAGTGATTATGGTGGGTTTATAGGTATTTCTTCGGATGTGTGTGGTAGTATCCTTGATAGTGGGTTGTGTAACTCTAATAAGAGAAAGTCAGTTGATGTACAATCTGAGCTGGGTGATCCATATTTTGTTCCTTGTTATGATGTGTGCCCTAGTTTGAAGAAGAAGGCATTATTATCAGATAGTTGGTCGGACATTATGAATGGAGGTGTGGGTTTAGTATTTAAAGGTGGTGTTGTTGAGTTTAGAAGTGAGCTAATTAAGTATACATCACAGATGGGTTTTAAATTTAGGTACGTTAGGAATGATAGTAGATATATCCATGTCATTTGTCAGGAGTCAGAGAGTTATGGGTGTGAATGGTTTATAAAAGCTAAACGCGTGCCAGTGACTTTATATTTTGAGGTGTCTAAAGCAAATTTAATACATAAATGTGTTGGGAAGTTGGTGAGTGATGAAACTTGTCGTTTGTCGCCGAAGTTGTTGGGTGATTTAGTTGTGCAAAATGTTAGAAGTAAACCAACAATTGGTGGTAGAGAAATTATGCATTTGATTAAGGATAGCTATGGTTTAGATATACCTTATTGGAAAGCGTGGCGTACTGTGGAAGCAGCAAGAGATAAAATTTTTGGTAGTTACGAAGAGTCATATGATCAGTTGAAATGGTATTGTGCAGCTGTTGAATGTACTAATCCAGGCAGCATTGTGTCACTTGAGCCCAATTCAGTTTCTCATCATTTTGAACGTCTTTTTTTATCTTTTAATGCATGTTTGGAGGGGTTTAAAAGTTGTCGTCCAATGTTGTTTCTTGATGGCACATTTATGAAGGGACGTGCTAAGGGTGTTCTTTTATCTGCCACTGCAAAGGATGGGAATAATGGTATGTTTTTATTTTTTTTTGGCTTTTCTGTTTAGTTTAGGTGTGTTGTGTATTCAAGTTATAACTGTTTTTTTTTCTGTCGTAGTTGGGTGTTGTAATTTTTATTGTTATTGTATAGGTTTCGGTTTGTATTTTTGTTATTTGTTATTGTGTGTGTTAATTTTCTTTCTTTCTGAATGTAGGTCTTTTTCCGGTTGCTTTTGCTGTTGTTTCAACGGAAAATTCTACGAATTGGAAATGGTTTTTAGAGAAACTGCGTGATTTTGTCAAGCATGAGAAACAAATTTTCTTTATATCAGATAGGAATTGTGGTTTGATGTCTGCATTCCCTGCTGTGTTTGATGAGCCGGTGCATTTTTTCTGTTTATATCATTTGTTGACAAATTTGAAGGGTCGGTTCTCTAGAGGCTGGAGCAATTCTCATAGATCAAGGCTGGGCGCTCATTTTAAAGAATGTGCATATGCGCCTAATGTTCGCATTTTTGAAGAGAAGCTCGCGGTGTTCAAGCAAGTTGGTGGTGCAATTGCTGAAGAGTGGTTGTTACAACTACCATTTGAGAAGTGGTCTGTTGCCTATTCCCCGCACATTACTAGATATGGTGAAATGACTTCAAATGCTGCTGAGTCATTTAATTCATGGATTCATGAGGCTAGGGCGTTGCCTATTACATATATGATTGATTTTATTCGTAAAGGTAATGTTTATTTTTATTTTTCAAGTTTTATATGTATAATTCATGTTATAATCGTTGTTGTTTATGTTCATGTTGTCTTGGTTGTTTAGGGATTAACCGTTGGTTTGTTGAACGAAGAGTAATGAGCAACACATGGACTGGTGCATTATGTGTTAGCAAGGATGAATTGTGGAATCGGTTGGTGGAGTTTGGGCGTTCATGGTCTGTTGTTCAATGTTCTGGTGGAGATTTTGAGGTTTCATCCAGTCCTTCGGTGCGTGTTGATTTGAGAACTAGGTTCTGTTCTTGTTATCAGTGGCAAGTTACAGGATTTCCTTGCTCACATGCTGTCTCGGTGATTCGTAGGCATTGTCAGTCTGTCTGTAGTCATGTTGATGAATGTTTTTTTACTGCTAAGTATAGGGAATGTTATATGTTTGATATTAATCCAATTCCTGAGACTCTTAGATTTGAATTTCCAGCTGTTAATGATCATCATAGAATTTTGCCTCCTGTGTTGAAGAGGTCTGCTGGTCGTCCGAAGAAGAAGAGAGTATCGTCTTATGGTGAATTTCATAAAAAGAAGTAGGATGACAAATAATGAGAGGTTTATGTGAGGTGGTGTGTATGGTGGAACAATCTAAACTTGTGTTAGGTGTTTGTTATTGCTTTGTATTATTGGTCGGTGTTGGAGTTTTTTTTTCTTACTGTTTAATGACATTGGTGAAATAAGTAATGGTTTTGCATTTTGTTCTTAAAATTGTGCTGTTGTTATCAGGTTTTTTATTTTCATGTTTATCTTTTGGTTTCCATATTTGTTGATGGTTTATATTTTAATATTTATGCACATTTGTTTGTTTAACTGAACATATGCAACTTATTATACAACATATCTGCACATTAATTTTTAATTGTCTTTTTTTTGTTGTTGTAGCATTGTAATTTAAAAGGACAAGTGTTTTGCTAAACATATGCAATTTTTTGTACAACAGAACTGCACATTAATTTGTAAATTGTGTTTTTTTTGTTGTAGCATTGTAATTTAAAAGACCAAGTGTGTTGCTTAAGTTGCACATGCTGTTGTGCATTGCGTGGTCATGATTTTAATTGTTGCACATGTGAAATTGTCCGTCTTAAATATCTGCACATGTGAAACATCTTCAGTATTGGAAATAAGACCAAGTGTCATTATGTAAGATCATGTGTTATTCAAGTGTTATTCTTATAGGCATATCTTTTTTTAAAATTACGTAGGTAGAGTTATGAAAGCTCGAAAATTTATATATTTTTCAAATTTATCAAGGCAGGTAGTAAGAGGTTGGGGAAAACTTAATGTATTGAATAATCCAAAATAATACTTTTTATTTAACCATGTCCCCATCGGTTGGGATATTATTAAAAAATCCAAACATTAATCATCTTGAGTTCATGATCTCATAAAACATATAACTAGTAGTTTATGCATGGACTTTGGTGATTGGGTCCATGAACCAATCCGCCATTTGTGCTCTGTATGTGCCAGCTGATTGCTTAGACAGTACTCCATCCTTCAATGGTTCATTCTTTATGATGCTTTCAATGTAGTTGCATACAGCTACTCCACAATCAAGAGTTCCTGGACTTTGCTGCACACAAGAGTCTGGCACTGGGAGTCCTAGTCCACCATGTGTTAGTGGGTGCTCAATTCTTGATTGCAAGAAAAAATCACGTAAATGTTTCTCCACATATTCAACCTAATGAAATTGTAATTTTGTGTTTGTTATAGAAATATATATTTGGGTTATCAATGTATTAAAATGTAGATTTATTTATGAAGGAACGTACCACACGATGGGACTGGGTTAGGTGTGCGTCCTCTAATCTACGATTCCTTGGTTTCAGTGGGTTGTAGAAGATCCATTTGCATGTGCAAAGTTCTAGCTTTAGTAGCGTCCAATGGTCTCCCGTGGCTCGGGATGTAGAGGGTGTTCCTTTTGGTAGCATTGGAAAGAGGATGACATCTTGGTTCCCAATTGTTTTCAACACATCATCTATGTGTTTTTTTAGCATGACACTTTTTTCCTTTTCTGGAGAGGTAATCAGGCCCTGAAATTTAAATAATTAAAATTACGAATAACTTTTGATGCTTGCAATCATGTTTCTACATAAATTAATTTTTTTGTAGTGCATTTACCCAACATTTCGAGGTGATGATTTTTACGCTCTTTGCATGTTCGGTTTGTCCATATTTCTGCATTATAATTTCTGCCCATGCATCGATAACCTGCAGCATGTTGGTAATGGTTATGTTTAGAAATGTTAGTTAAAGTTTATCATACTAATGTGTAAATCAGCATGTGGATGCAAGGTATAGTCAATATGTGATGGTGTGTAAAGTGGGATTCTAAGGTGTGGGGACAACACGTTCTACCATATTTGTCATTATGAGTATTGGAAATTCATTGGTAACTTAAAATATTCAGTTATTTTAGTTTTTGTACGGGGGATGTTACCGCATCAGAAATTGTGTCGTGATGGAGGATTTTGAGGATGTCTCCAGCTGTCACCGAAGCAAATCCAATCATGCATTTCCAAACAACATGCCTGTGATTAAAGAAATTTATTAGAGCAGTTGGTTGTACTTTTATTGAGCATTAATTTTAAATGTTAAAGTAAGGATGAGTGCTTACACTTCTCCGGTGTCGTCCCAACAATCTCTGAGTATTGCTTTGTGGTTATCAGATGTCTTTTGTACTGCATCCATCTTCTCGTCCATTCTGAATTTTGTTGGTTTTTTTTTATGTCCCCTTTTGGCTTTCACATTGTCTTCGTACTCATCAAGGTTTATAATCTCTGGTGTGTCTGGCTGAGGGGTAAGAGTCTTTGCTTTTCTTTCATACATCATGGTCCTCTTCTTCACCCGTTTTGCAAGTGAGCTTGGTTCTGGGAGTTTGTCCTTTCTTTTGTGTTTGAGGATTGGTGTTTTCTCTTGAGCAACAGGTGGGAAACTCTCAGGGTGGTTGTCAATGGCATCGAAAATCTCTAATGTGTCAAGCAGATCCGTCTTTTCCTTTTGGAGTGCCTCATTTTGGATTTTTGTGATGTGCAGCTCCTCTATTGTGGCCATTCGTGCAAGGTTATCCGGGTTTTCGTAAAGCTGTGTTGGTGTTGGAGCAGTCAGTTCATTCAAATGCTCTACCAACCTCAAATTCTCTTCACGTAGAAGTCTATTCTCTTCTATTTTTTTTTTCATTTCAGCCTCATGTAGTTTTTGCTGTTCGTTTCTAGCTTCCTCCAATTTACTTGCCACATAATCTCTCATCACTACTTTTAGGCTCTCTCTGAACTCTGTGGTCTCCATCGATTTGAGTCTTGCAATCTTCTTGTCCTTATCGACCAATTCTTGCTTGTACTCTTCCAATCGTGCATGAAGTTTCTGGATGTTGTCATTCATTATCCCGTATTCGATTGCACATTCCACATTTTTCTTGACTCCTGAATCATCAATGGTGTCGTTGCCTTGTGCTTCAGAGATGTCCTTGGTGCAATCACCATACTTTTTTGGTTGGGGGTTTTGGATTTGGGGGGTCGGGCAAGTTAGTGGTATATTTAGACAGAAGGATGGGCCATCATCTATTTCAGGCAACAATGGTTGTAGCACAGTGGCACTCTTATTTTCTGGTACCATTTCATTTATGTTGTTGAGGGTAGTTGGGGCTGTTTTTTCGGAGTTGGTAAGGTGGGTACGCTCTTCAATTTTTCTGGGTGAGGGTGGGGGTGGGGGTGGTCTGTTGGGTTCTTGGGTGTGTTGGGGAGGTGGGGGGTTGGTGAAACACACTATGGCAGTTGAAGTGGTTTGGCTGACAGCTTTTTGTTTTGTATCTTTATGTATACCAACATCTTCTGATCCTGAAGGGTTGCACACTTGTGTAGGGTCATTTGGGTGTGGTGATTCAGCATCTTGCACCATTTCAGTGTTTGACCCAAGGTCTACAGTGTCACCATCTTCCTCTCCACTGTTTTGATATCCTACATGGTGGGATACAACCTCTCGTACATTGACAAATCCTTGGGATGACATACCCGCAGTTTCTGGAACATCTTCAGAGGATTGTGTGTTGTCAGATGTGTTGTGGAGGGAATCCCACGTTCGAAACAATGATCGGAAGGTTTTCCTTTCATGGGTACATGCCTGCAATTTTGAATGAAGTATCTGTATGTGATGGGGGAAAAAACTGTTTAGTAAATTTTGATCAAAGTGTAGCATGTGTATGTGGTAGTAATTTTCTTACGTTATCCTGTGTCAGATCGAAGAGTCGTACACGCTTTAGCTTCTTGCACAAGTGGTTCAAATCCCATTTCAAAAAATGGGGAAATTTATCTTCAGATAATGGGCTTATCAAGTTTGTGTACTCGCACAACCAAAACTGCACATAGAGGGGGGGGGGGGGGAATAATGTTAGTTTTTTTTTTTGTTGATGTTGTATGGGGTTTTGTCAAGAGTAATGAGATAAATATGTACTTACCGGAAGTAACATGACACAACCTCCAGCTTTTAGGCCTTTGTTTCTGTGTATTTGGTTTCTCAGCATCTCCACAATATAGTGGCTCCAATCAATTTTGATTACATCACCAAGGTCCTCGAGGTATTTGGTTAGGTGTGGCGACATTGATGCATTCTGGTTTGGCGCCAAGACTGAGGCAAGGAGGTAACACTGGGTGAGTCGAGAGGTGTCTGAGACACTGGTGGCGTCCATTCTTTTGATAACTGTCTTCAGCTTTTCGTGTATGATGTTCTTGTAAAGTACAAAATTTCCTTTTATTTTGCTGATTTCTGGACCAAAGCACCGCTGAACCCATGGTGTGGGTTTGTGTTCTTTGCAGCTGATTGGGATAATTTTGGATCCTCCAGTTATTCCAAATATAAGTTGGACGTCTCTCTTGTAGATGTTCTTCATTTGGCCACCTATGATGAATCGCTCGGTCAAACCATCGAAAGTAGACATTATTTCCTTAATGTTTTCTTCGTGTTTTGAGCATCTTTTCATTAGTGTCGTGGCATCAGATTGACGAATGGCATTGAACATTATCCAAAAAGGTGTTTTCTTGATCTCTCTCAAATGTGAATCATTGAAGTTCAATGCACTCAATTCCTTAATTGCTGTCTTCAGGTTGCTTCTGTAGATGGTTCTTGTTTTTGCTCTCGGATGTGTTCCTGTTCAATAATGTTGGCATATTTGTGTTAATGATATAATTGTTGTGTGGGTGTGCACTTTAAGATCATTATATGTTGCACATGTGTTTTTTGGGATGTGCAATATGTAATGTAATACAGGTTATGACTAAATTTATGTTTTTTTTTAAAAAAGAAAGGTGTCATGAGATGTTATGGAAGGGTTGAAAAATATGTCAATCATAACAATTTATAAAAGTTGAGGGTATCTCACACTACATTTTTTTTCTCTCGTGTTGATGTGTATTGCATTGGTGGGTATCTCACGTACAAGGGAATTGTTCAAGTTGTCACATAAAAAGTGAGGGTATGTCGCATTAAAAAAATCCCAAATAAGACATACAAACTTAGTGTATTGAAGTATTTAAAATCATCAAATTTATAAAAGTGGTTGCACTAACCGGTGCGGTGTCTTCGGGTTTTTTGCTTTCATGTCCTTCTTCTCTTCTTGTCATGGCTGTTTTCTGAAGACGAATCATCATTTGAACTATTCGATGTGTTGTCACTATCATCATCTGTTGGATATGAAAATATAGTTTTTAGAAATAGGAAATGTTGTGTTATATGCAGTGTTGGTAAAGTTTGTGTGTTGTGTTGACCTTCTGTCAGTGATTCGGTGTCGGATAATACAACGTGTGGTGGGTTTCTGTTGGTAGATTTGAATTTGAAATCGCTGTCCAAATTATCTGAAATACATGAATTTAAAATTGTTTAGTAATTTTGTAATTGTTTAGTGTGTCAATTCTTTGAATAAATTTTGTGTAGTAGTTGGTGTAGTGTTGTGTACCTGAGGATGAGATATCTGAGGCACTCAATATCTTATTCCCTGAAAAGTGTAATGGTTGTTAGTAAAATGTTATTGAGGGGGGGGGGGGGTTGTGTCACCCAAATGTACAGTATGTCAACATATACATGGAGTTCATGATCTTGTTTTTGGTGGGTACAGTATGACAACATTTCTTTACTAAGCGTTGTCTCTACATTTTTTTAAAACATACCTTTTCTTCCGTCCTTCATGCCTTGTTTTCTGTTTCAGTGTTCCGCCTTACTCTTTCTGTGTCTGTTTTCTATGTCTCTCTTTGAAGATCGTTCCCTCTTCATTGTTATCTGTTTCAAATATTGATACATGTATCTCAATCAGATGTTTGTGAAAGATTAATTTTTTTCTATAATAGTGCCACATCTCACAAATGTGCTTGAATGCGTTTTCATTCTATGAGGAAGATGATAAAGTAGAGTTCTCTAGAAAAAAATAACTGTAGGTAGGTTGCTAGGATTGTGAAGGTTAAAGTTGAAGCTAATGTAAGATAACTATTTAAGTCACAATGTGTTAATTAATGTTTTATACCATGAGCCTTTATATGTGATACTGTACAGACAAGGTTGTAAAAGTGGGAGCATCAACAAGGACAAGTAATGAGTGAGAAGAATTAGCCAAATAATTGGAATGATAATATATTTGAGGAAAAAAGATGCTCCGGTGATAAATTTCGATGGTAAAAAAAGGCAAAAGAAAAAGTGTAATGTATGGTTGAATGCTTCTTTTAAGTATAATACTGTCAACTAATTTATTTTTAGAGACTGAACATTTCACCTCATCACAAAATAATTGACTTAACAGATGAATACTTTATTTAGGAAATGAAAAGTAAATATTTATACATATGTCCAAAAAGAAGCCATTTTACTAAAAGGGGGGTAGAAATTGGCACGGTTGTGTGATATCGGTCGACCAAGTATTAGTATTGGAATTGATTAATGAACCATTATCACATTGTACATATTCAAAAATTAATAACCTGCTGACATTTTGTAAGGTTGATGAAGTTGTAACTAGTAACCAATTTTACTACCTCCAAATTTCTGCCAGCTAAGAATTAAGAGGTTTCCCCAGTGTTATGTATGCATTGTGATCTAAAAAAATACTGTATTTTATGTCAATTCATCACTTTAATAATCCATTCCCTAAGTTGTAATTTTTCGTTTAATCCATTTTCGGCCTTGTATGTTTAAGAATATTAATTTTAACTAGTGCCCAAATGTTACATGTTGCACATCACACACAAAGGCAGAAACACATTCAAAAGTCGAAACATACAAAAACAATGTTAAAGAATTCTGTGATAGAACAAAATGATTGTATTCAACAATTCAACATGTTTTCAGATTTACTTACTAGTGATGTGGATGGTATAGAGAGGGTGAGGTGAGAGATTTTTTCCCAATTCAGTTAGATTAGTAGGATATATTACTGCAGAAAAAAGAGTCAAATAAAGGTAAAAAAGTCAATGGCATTTGCTTTTAAAAAATGAAGTAATCTACACATATTTTTCCCTTCATAATGTGCTCACTCTTGTCTAATCTACATATATAGAACAGTGGTAGACTTAAATTGAGAAGCAGCAGGAAAATCCTACCTTTACAATCAATGTGTAAAAAATGAATAACCTATGAACAGAGAAAAACTCATTTGACCAATGCTAGTATTCTCAAGAAAGGATTCCCAGAAAATACAGAAGAATGACAAAAATGAGCTTAACTTTAGTGTTTTTAGGATCCACTAACAACACATAAAAATAGCATTTAATATCAATGGTTTCATATAAAAAAAATTGGAGATGAATTAGTAACAGTGGGGAAATGACATGTTCTAAAACTTGAAGATTATGAAAAATTTGGTTAAAAACAAGATTACAGTAGGAAAGAGGCATTTTTTGGGATTTTTGATGGGCCAAACCGCCTTTGGCAGTTTGCAGTGGATAGTTCTCATCGAGATACTTGGAATAAAAAAAAAATTCACCCCAAACAGAGTTTTCTACAAAAAGTTATGGCCATTTGAAGTTATGCAATCTGATCATAGGAATAAAGTATTTTTCTGATCCTTTGATCCACACTGATCATTGAGATTGTTAGCCGTTTATAAGGATTAATTTATCTAACTAAACACACCATACTTACAAGCAGAAGCAGGTAGCAAATCAAATCTATTGCAGTGACAAATTTTTACACATTGGTCCATGCTGCAATGGATATGTTTGTGTGTCGTCTATACATTTAATCAATGAATCGTTAAATTCTTATATTTTCACAATGGCAGTAGAAAAATCAATGTTATGTACTTACACCTAAAACAGATTGGTCCATGCTCATGAATTTTTAACTAACCTATTACTTATAAGAGTTCATACAATTTTACAATAGCAGAAGAACAAAATATTTGATATACAAATATGTCATGTATTTACACCTTAAGGTTTAACATTCTTAGTTCTTCAATAGGGTGAAAAACCTTACCCCAAAAACCTTAGCATTTAATTTAGTTTTTAATTTGAGAGCATCTTATTTTGGAATATACGACAATTCGGGAAATCAGGGTAATTCAATTATGAAAGATAATCATGAAGTGATATAAGAGAAACAAGCTTTTCTGTTTTCAAAATTAGGACGGTAATATAAACACAATGATCATTATTTGTCATCAATTGAAAATAGAATATCAAAATGGTGTGGGGTTTGATTACGCAACTTTCAATTTATGTATCAGAAGATATAAAAGGATGATTGAGGGGTATGGTGGTTGTTTGTATTTTCGTACCTGGGTGATGAACAGGCGCGCGACTGCTTCAGTAGAGGGGCCGTCGCCGGCGGATATAGCAGAGGTGTGATTACAGGGTGTTTTTTGATTCGGTGGCACAGTCACCGGCGAAGTGTTGCAGGGGTAATATTTGGGACCATCTCTGTTGTCGCCGCCGGGAATTTCAGTGTTGTGAATCAAGGGCGTTTCTTTTGTGGTGACGCCGTGGCCGACGGAGTGTTTCAGATGAATTATTCGGCCATCTCTGCCGTCGCCGAAGAGGTAACTTTTTTTATTTTTTTTACTGGTTGTTTTGTGGTAATTTTGGGTATTGTTTATGTACGAGATGAATGGAGGAGATAATGTGTATCGAATATCTCATATTCAATGTTAGAGATTATGGTATTGAATATTTGGTTTAATTGTATATCTCGTGTGTGTTCATTTCTAATTCACATGTGATGATTTTTTGTTTCCCTGTTTATTTAGGGGCATTTAATTGGTTTGAATTATTTTAATGTAGGGTATTTGAGTCTGTTTAGATTCAATTTTGTAGTTTTTAGTAATGTATATTTTTAGTGGAAGGAATGAGTAATGTTTGTTATCATATTGTACCTTAAAATAATCACCCCTTGTTTTTACTCTCTCTCTCTCTCTCTCTCTCTCGCACACACACACACACTCATATTAATTACGACGCGTAGATCTTCAGGGATCTATTCGCATATACACTGTCCCTTGGGTTCGATATACTTGGTCATTATACTTGCTAATACTACAGTGAACCCGTTCGCTTGCGGGTGAGCGACTAGTAGAAGTTAGTTTAATCGCTTCAAGTCAATGGCGCCGTTGCCGGGGATGGCGTTGTATGCTTTTTGAATAGGACTTGTCGATAGCTTAGTAGTTAGTAGTGAGTGATTATTTTCTGTTTTTTTTATTTATTTATTTTTATTCATTCGGCAGTTGCGTTTTGATCTTTCTGCTAGTGTGTCAGGTATATGAAAACACGCTCACAAGGCAATACGAGCGAAGAGAGAATACCATTGGACCCTGAGACAATAGCTAGAAGGAACCGAGCTTTCTTGAGAAGGACGAACGCTGCCGACTTAGGGAAGGAACCAATGGATATCACTAATGAGTTGGACGATGCTGCCAACGATTTTAATCAGGCAGTAGACCGGGTTGATGGCTCTGGAGGGAGTGGTAGTCAGAATCAAGACCAGTTTGTGGATAGTCAGAGCCAGAACCCGGGTGCACAAAATGTAAACAATCCAGCTCAGAATCTTGTCCAAAATCCTCTGAACAACCCTGCTTACCCACAAAACCCAAATAACCCTTTCAATAACCCAATATTCCAACATTACCCATACCCACCATACCCTTACCAACCATACCCGTACCCTCCACCTCCTGTCTACAACCAACCACCTGTGTACCAACAACCTCCAGTTCAACATATACCAGCACCACCTGTTGTTCCTCAGCCTGTGCCCCAGAACGAAGATCAGAATATGGCAATTCGGGGCAGGTTCGCGGCACAACCGCAGAGGTACTACGATGGAGTGGCTTTACCACCTGTTGAGGCGAATAACTTTTCAATTTCCCCAGGAATTCTCAAGCTGCTTACAGAGAATCAGTTCAAAGGGGAAGTTGGGAAGGAGAATCCTCACACTCATTTGAGGAGTTTCCTCATGATAGCATCTACTTTCAATTACAATGGCATGTCTGAAGATGCCAAGAGGCTCAGGTTGTTCCCATTCTCTCTGACGGGAATAGCCAAGGAGTGGTATGACAACACGCTCCCAAGGGGAGGTGTAACCACGTGGGCCGAGCTCGAGCGTCTGTTCCTCGAGCGATTCTACCCTCCATCGAGAACGATTAAAGCGAGAATTGAGATCTCTTCCTTCCGCCAGAAGTCCGGAGAGGATTTACTCCAAGCGTGGGAGAGATACTCAAATATGTTGATCGAGTGCCCGCAGCACGGGTACAATGAGGGGGATATTATGGCGTTCTTCTACAGTGGAGCCAGCAAGGCTGGCCAAGCCCATCTAGATGCATGTACAAGTGGAGCTTTTCTGAACCAAGGGGTAGCGAGGTGTAGAGAGATCGTGGACAATATTGTCACGAATGCTGGTGCATGGAACGATGATCCAGAGTTTCAGAGGGTATGCAAGTTGGAGGAGAATGAGGGTACAAGGAAGCTGTTGATGGCGATGATGGAGAAGATCAACAACCTTGAGATGAGGCAGAACTTGGTTGGAGGGAATGTAGCAGCAAGCGAGAAAGTGGAACCACCCACGAGTCAGCAAGAAGAGGCCAACTATATGGGAAGGCCTAATTACCCACAAGGGGGGTATCCACAAGGTGGAAATCAGTATGGAAGGCCTCCTTATGGCCAACCATTCGTACCTCCAGGCCCTCAGCCACCTCAAAATCAATGGAGGAACACACAAGGGTATCAAGGAGGCCAGCAGCCTCCTCAAAACACATGGAGGAAAAATGAGAATTTTTCTTATGCTAACCCAAAAGCTGGTATTACTGTTTCTGCAGGTGTTGATCCGGGGTCTAAACCTCCTGGTGGAGAGGGCGGTGCATCAATCGAAGAGATGTTGAGAGCGATCCTTCAGAAGGTGGAGGAAGGTAGCAAGCGATTGTCCTCTTTGGAGTACGATGTGAAGGAGTTGCATAAGAAAGACGATCATCGAGATCAAGAACTCCAGAAGAGATACATCGAGTGGAATCGAGTTCAGCAAGAGAACAACAGAAGATTCAATTCTATCGAGTACCAAATTAGTCAGATCGCAAAGTCTCAGCCGAGAGAGCCTGGCAAGTATCCTTCAATGCCCGAGGAAAACCCAAAGGAACATTGCAAGGCTATTGAATTGAGAAGTGGTACCAAATATGATGGTCATGAGATGCCTGCTGATCCTGAGACGCCCAAAGGAGAGGTTGAGATAGAAGGAAAAGAGCCTGAGGCAGTTAGAGATGAGACTGAGGAGGTAGGAGTTGAGAAGGGGATTGAAAGTGAAGGGATTGAGAAGAGGAAAGATGTGGACGAGTCACATGAGAGCAAAGAGCCCGAAGAGGAGATAGAGGAGATTGAGAGAATCCCAAAGTGTAAGAAGGCAAAGGAAGCAAGGAAGAATGCAAAAGAGACGGATAAAGATGAATGGGGGGTACCCAAATCTGTGATACCCGTCCCGTATCCACAACGCTTCATGAAAAAAAAGCTTGATGAGAGGTTTGCTAAATTCCTTGATGTTTTTAAAAAGCTATATATTAACATTCCTTTTTATGATGCTTTGGAACAGATGCCTAACTACGCCAAGTTCCTGAAGGACTTGATAGCGAAGAGACGGAGAGTAGACGGACCTGAGTTAGTGCACTTGAACCACGAGGTGAGTGCTATGGTGCACAAGGCACTTCCGCCTAAGCTGAAGGATCCCGAGAGCTTCATCATTCTTTGTGATATCGGGAACGGGATCAAGAAAGGAGCTTTGTGTGATCTCGGGGCGAGCATTAATCTGATGCCTCTCTCGTTGTTCAAGAAGTTAGAGGGAGTTGAGCTTCAACCCACGATGATGACGCTCCAGCTAGCTGGGAGTAGTGGAGGATGTTCTAGTGACGGTGGAGAATCACGTTTTTCCCACCGACTTCGTAGTACTCGAGATGGAAGAGGATGAGCATGTCCCACTGATTTTAGGGAGACTGTTTCTAGCTACTGCCGGGATGGTGCTTGATGTAGCGAATGGGAAGATCACGGTCAAAGTTGATGATCAAGAAGTGAAGATAGCTATTTACGAAGCTATGAAATACCCCATGGGAGATGAGAGTTGCCACTTCATTGACATCACGGATGCTTGTGTTGAAAACACACTTCTAGACCCTTGCTCTTTCTATGTTCATCAGTTTGATTATCCTATTCTTGACGATCTTTCTTATGATTCTTATGATCTTGATTATTTTGACAGCTTGAAAGACAATGAAGATGTCAAGTTCTTGGAGTTGAAGAAAGTAGATGATGAAGATGACTTGGAAGCTGAGGAGTCAACTTTTGAGAAGATGTTCGATAAGGCGCCACCATTGGAGGCGAAGAAGGAGTTGAAGCCGCTTCCCGACCACCTCAAGTACGCTTACTTGGATGAGATCGACAAATATCCGGTAATTGTATCTGCCCTTTTATCTGATGATCAGCTTGAGAGACTTTTAGTGGTGCTTCGTAAGCACAAATCTGCTATAGGATGGTCGATCGCAGATATTAAGGGAATTAGCCCCTCGATTTACATGCATAGGATTAGATTAGAAGAGGGTAGAAAACCGATAGTGCAAAATCAGCGTAGAGTTAATCCGGTCATTCAAGAGGTGATACATAAGGAAGTGTTGAAGTTGTTAGATAGCAATATAATTTTTGCTATTTCTGATAGTCCATGGGTGAGTCTGTTACACGTAGTTGCTAAAAAGGGGGATACCACGGTGATTAAGACGGAGTCTAATGAATTGGTAGCCACTAGATTAGTGACGGGTTAGCGTGTATATGTTGATTATAGAGAGTTGATCAAGGCAACGTGTAAGGATCACGTTCCTTTACCGTTCCTTGATCAAATGATAGCTGGATTAGGTGGTTTTGAGTATTACTGTTTCTTAGATGGGTACTCGGGGTATAATCAGATCATGATAGCCCCCGAGGATCAAGAGAAAATCACTTTCACCTGCTACTATGGGACTTTTGCTTTTAGGAGGATGCCATTTGGGTTGTGTAATGCACCCGCCACCTTTCAAAGGTGTATGATGGCGATTTTTCATGGTTTGATTGAGAAGATTATGGAGGTTTTCATGGACGACTTCTCCGTTTACGGGGAGTCGTTTGATAAATGTCTAATCAATCTTGAAGTTGTGTTGAGCAGGTGTGAAGAGACGGACTTAGTGCTTAATTGGGAGAAGTGTCACTTCATGGTAAGAGAGGGTATTGTTCTTGGACATCATGTGTCCTCGAAAGGTATCCAAGTGGACAAGGCGAAAGTGATTGCTATCGAGAAGCTTCCACCACCTTCGACCGAGAAGGGGATTCGGTCATTCTTAGGACACGCTGGTTTTTATAGACGTTTCATAAAAGACTTTTCACAAATGGCTAAACCCCTTTTGGGGCTTCTTGAAAAAGAAGTCGCCTTTGAGTTTACTAATGAGTGTTTAGTGGCTTTTAACAGGTTGAAAGAAGCGTTGGTGAATGCCCCGATACTTGTTACACCGGATTGGTCTAGCCCATTCGTGCTGATGTGTGATGCTAGCGATTACGCGATGGGGGTTGCTTTGGGGCAAATTCGTGAGAAGTGTTTTCACGCTATTTACTATGCCTCGAAGATGCTGAATTCTGCTCAAGTGAATTACACTACAACCGAAAAGGAGCTATTAGCGGTCGTGTATGCTTTTGATAAATTTTGACCCTATCTAGTAGGGACGAAAACAATTGTATATACGGACCACGCGGCGATTCGGTACCTTATGAGTAAGAAGGATGCAAAGCCCCTTCTCATTCGTTGGATCTTGCTGCTCCAGGAGTTTGATGTAGAGATTCGAGACAAGAAGGGATGTGAGAACGTGATAGCCGATCACCTTTCGAGATTGGAGCTCACCAAGGAGAACACCGTGGAGGATCGAGAGGTGAACGATGAATTTCCGGATGAGAAGCTCTTTGGATTAGGAGACATCCCTGTGTATCGAGTTGAGGGGAAGGCACCTTGGTTTGCAGATTATGCTAACTATTTAGCAAGTGGAGAGTTGCCCGTTGAGATAGACTCGGTGCATCGGAAGGCATTTTTGAAGAAAGTTTGGGAGTTCATTTGGGATGATCCCTACTTGTTCAAAAGAGGGATAGATCACGTGTTGAGAAGGTGTGTGCCAGAGGAGGAGTGGAGTGATATTATAAGGCATTGTCACGCCTTGCCATGTGGAGGACATTTGGGTGGAGAAAAGACCGGAAGGAAAGTCCTTCAATCTGGTTTTTATTGGCCAACTCTGTTGAGAGATTGCATGGAATGGGTTAAGAGGTGTGAGAAGTGCCAACGATTCGGCTCCATTACTAAGAGGAACGAGATGCCTATGCACGTGTTCATGGAAGTCGAGATATTCGACGTATGGGGGATTGATTTCATGGGTCCATTTTCTCCTAGCAATGGATTCTTGTACATTCTCGTATGCGTTGATTATGTCTCGAAGTGGATTGAAGCTGTCCCAACTCGAGTGAATGACTCCCGAGTGGTCATCGAGTTCTTAAGGAAGAACATCTTTGCATGATATGGAGTTCCAAGAGCTTTGGTAAGTGATGGGGGAAGTCATTTTGTGAACAAATGGATGGAAAAGCTGCTGTCCAAATACGAGGTAAGTCATCGAATCTCTACTACTTATCATCCTCAATCTAACGGTCTTGCAGAGGTTTCCAACCGTCAAATCAAGGAGATTCTTGAGAAGACGGTGAGCATAAGTAGGAAAGATTGGGCGATGAAGCTTGATGATGCACTTTGGGCATATAGGACAGCTTTCAAAACTCCTCTTGGTATGTCACCATATCAATTGGTTTTTGGAAAGGCATGTCACTTGCCCGTGGAGTTGGAGCACAAGGCATATTGGGCGATAAAGAAGCTTAATTTTGATAGCGCCTTGGTTGGTGAGAAGAGATTACTCCAATTGCATGAGTTGAAGGAGTTTCGAGACAGTACCTACGAGAATGCCCGAATTTTCAAGGAGAAGACTAAGAAGTGGTATGATGCACGACTGCGGAAAAAGGAGTTTAAAGTGGGTGATCAAGTCCTCGTATTCAATTCGAGGATGAAGCTGTTCGGTGGAAAGCTTAAGTCCAAGTGGAACGGGCCGTATATTGTGAAGGCAGTGCACAAGAGTGGATTCCTTGAAGTCGAGAAGGATGATGGACAGAAATTCATGGTGAACGGGCATCGAGTGAAGAAATTCTTTAACTTCTCTTATGAGAATAAGGGAGGTATTTTAAATTCACAAGTCCCGTGAGCTCCTTCGAGCTCGGTCCAGCATTAGGACCTTAAAACTAGCGCTTAATGGGAGGCAACCCATTTTTACTTGTTTTTATGTGTTTAGTTTACTTTGTAGTTTTTGGGAATCGTAAGTGTTAACCTAGTGTGTTAGAGTTTATTTGGGGTAGGTTTGCTTAGGGGAGATTGATCGGAGAAAGAGAGCTTAAGGAGGAAAGTCACGAAGTTGAACACGTTTCGAGTAGGGAAGCATTCGATTTTTGGAGTTGAGGTAACCGAACCCCAAACGTCGACCTCTTTGTGAAGTCAAAGTTTGGGGAGGGGGGTGATATTTCTTTTCGTTTGTTACTTTGCATTGATAGTGAGTCGAGTTCATAAGAATTTAGTGCACTTACTCGTACGTACTCATTCTTTTCAAACTTTATTATTGCATAGCAAGAACAAAGTTTGGGGGGGTGTGTATTCGTACTTCGGGTTCGTACACGAAATTCTATGAAAAATTGGTCAAATTTTTCGAAAATATCGATGCATGAGGGTTGTTGGATCGAATTAAGTGTGATGGCATAAGTTTGACTTGAATTGGATTGGTGAATTGCACGTTAGGAAGAGACCCCAACTCCTCGGTCGAATGAGCGACCTGGCTTAAATCGAGGAGTTCTCAGGTTAGTCTATGTTTAAATATGTGTGATGAATGTGTCGAGCGCATTTGGTATGCTAAATTAAGTGTTGAGCGTCGAAATTTGAAAGTGATAGGAGGATCCGCTCGAGGGGCACAGCTCGAGCGCCTCATTCGAGCTAAGGGGTCGAGCAGCCAAAAACTTACAGAAAGTTTTTGCCGCTCGAGGGGCATAGGTCGAGCGCCCCGCTCGACCACTGGAACCGTTCGACCACATAGGCTCGAGCGCACCGCTCGAGCGGGTCTGCTCGAGCGGGTTGCGGGTTTTGCCCAGGCTTTGCTCACTCTATAAATACCCCATTTCACACGATTTCACACACTCTCACACACTCGGAGGTGCGATTTTGAACGAATTCGAACGATTCCAACGAATTGGCCCCAAGTTCATTCGATTTCTTCACATATTTCACGTATTCCCTCAAGAAAGGTATGCAATTTCTATCTTTTGCCTTTTAATTCGTAGTTTAGGCTTGAATTAGGCATGAGTTGATGCATGAGAACTAGGGTTCATGATAATTCGAAAATTTTGGGGATTTTTGCATAGTTCATTGATTCTTCGTTCCTTATTGATGAATGTGGATAATATGCTATGGGTTTGCTGATTTTGCCTTCAATTTCGTGATTGAATGTGTAGGATTAGTGAATCTCTAGAGTGAGAAAATATGAATTTGAGGAAGTTTTGAAATTTGAGATGAAATTGTTGTGGATTGGGATTGATTGAGCATGAATAGGTAGGAGTTGAGTCTTGAGCATGTAAATTACACAATTTTGGGGTAATGTTACTTCATGATAGACTCGATTATTGAATTGTTGAGTGTGATTGATGAATTGTTTGGAATTTACTTGAGAACTTTGAGATGAATGTGATGTGAATTGAGTGAGTCGACTCAAGTTGAGATTGTTAGAAAAGGGAATTGAGAGTACTACTTGAGATATATGGAATCTAATGTTATGAATGAATTTAAAATGCTCTATGTGTCTCAGGTACTATGGCACCGAAAAGGAATGAGGACCGAATCTTGAGCAATGCTGAGTTGGAAGAGTTAACGAATGAGCTTAGGACAAAGGGATTGCTCCCTTCAAGATGGGACAATTTGGAATTCGGGGATAGCTGGACATACGTTACTTATAGATGGAGTTTGGTCACCGGAAAGGTTGTGAAAACCCATAGGCCGGTGGTGCGTTTTATGCAAGACATAGGAATTGAAGCTGAAATAAGGAGGATATTTACGAGGAACGGCATGGATGAGTTCCTCGAGATATTACTCACGATGGACACCCACGCTGATCTGACCGAGCAGTTCCTGGCTACCATAGAAAAGAAGAATGAGTACTCGTTCAAGTTCAAATACAGAAACGAGTGGCAGCATTGTGAGATGAGAGATGTGAACTTAGCGCTTGGGATCCCTGCTCTACCTAGGCTCAACAGGATGTCGAAGTCTTATAATGCGAACGGATTTTAGAAAGACATCACGGGAAGGATGGCCGGTGAGTACAAGGGTCAGAGTGCTCGGGCCTCTGCGATCCGAAACCCAGTGGTCAGGTACTTGGAGCGAATCTTGGGGAATACCATCTACGCCCGTTCTGAGACGGGGACCGTGACGAGCAAGCAACTCTACGGTTTATGGTGTCTCCTTTATAAGAAGGATCACGATTTCGGACGGGACTTCGTGGAGCACAACTACGAGGCGGCATTTAAGCTCGGGGCCAAGACCTCAAAGGTGCGAGGAGGAGGTCTGATCTCGGTGTTCATGAGGCACTTGGGATGTGTGCCCTGTGCATCTCCTGTCCCCGGGAGGGATTTAGACTTTGATCAGTTGAGCCACACTTTGATGTTCGAGCACTGGATGGGGAGTTTTTGTATTCGGTACAAGGAAGATACTCTCTTCCCTCTCCCAAATGACAAGCTCGTAACGTTGAAGGGGAAGAAGAATGTAAACCTGGGGATGAACGGAGAGGGGCATTTAGCTTTGAGCGCCAAGTTTACTCATGATGTGGACAACCGAGGGCTCCGAGACGGGAGGCCTTCGAAGAGAAGCCAGGGTGAAGGGATGAGCGGTGCCGGATCAAGTGGAGTAGCAGACCTCCAAGAAGAAGAAGAGCAAGATTATGAGGCAGACGAAGATGCGGGCGAAGCTGCGGGTGAGGAACCGCAAGAGCTGGAAGTGGATTCACCTGAGGTGCAGTCGCCTAGGCCATGGTATCCCACACAAGAGGAATGGACGCAGATGGGAACCCAGATGCAGACGCTCCAAACTGATGTGACCTACTTGCGTGAGACGCAGGATAGGCTAGATACGAGGACAACCCGAATGGAGGATCAGTTCTCAGACATGCATCGATGGATGGAGTCGCTGTTCGTATCGCATTTGGGGCTGATCATCACAACTACTGCCCACCACCACCTCCGGATGCTTGAGATATATGGGATGCCCCCAATTTTCTTTTTCCTTTTCCTTTATCTTTTCTTTTTCGTTTCTTTTCTTATTTAATTCTGCTTTTGAGTGTGAACTGTAGTGTTTGAGTGGTGTGCATTTTTTTTAAGGGATTGTATTGAAAGCGTTTCAGAATGTTTGGGGTTGAACTGTTGAATTGATTTGATGATTGAGTTATTTCACGCTTATTAACTCTTTTAGACTACTTTTTGTTGATTCTTGAGTATGAATTAGTGAGAAGAGTTGAGTTGTGAAGTTGAGTTGAGAATCCTTTAGTGTGAGTGTTTGAGTTAGAGCAGATTGGAGAGAGAACTAGTATGCTTGTGAACTATCCTTTTGAGTGCTTGTGAGATAAGAGTGAGAATGCACTAGACTAGCATGGATGTGAAAACTGTGAGCTTTTGAGCCTTATGAGATTTTGATGCATGCATTGATCTCTTCGTTTGTGAGTGGGTCGTCACCTTAGAGGATGCTAGAACTTGCATGTGCTCTTGCTTCTTGATTGTGTCTAGTTTGATATGCCGAATAGGATCTTAGGCCATCTTTGATTTTATTGAGTTACTTAGCCAAAATTTTCCTTACCAATGACATTGAATCCCTTGTTAGCCCCTTTGAGCCGAAAGCCTATTTTATTTGCTAGCACATTTTAAACACTATTCCGATTCCTAAGCCTTTTTGTCCCAAGTTGATTGGAGAATAGGAAAGTGTGAATGTGAAGGGAGTAAATTGAGTTGAAAAAGGAAAAGGCTGTTTGTTGAGTGAATATGAGAAGGTGTGATGAAGTATGAGATGTGGGAAAAAAGAGAAAAAAATTGAGAATGAGCAAAAGGAAAAAAAAAAGAGCTCATGTGTTGTGCGAAAAAGAAAAAATGAGTGATTGAAAAAAAAAAGTGAAAAGAGTGAGAAAAAGAAAAAAATTGAAGTATTGAGAGTATGGAATTGAAAGGGTGTTGAATGAACATGTTTGAAGTAGTCTGTTCCTCATCTCGAAGTACCGAAGTTTGATTTTCTATTCTCCATTCACGTGAGTCACTTATCCATATTGTTATCCCACCTGTCCAAAGAGCCTACATTACAACCTTGAGAAAAGTCCTTTTTGATTCGACATTGATTTCTAGAGTATGGTCGGAGTTAAGAGCGCTTCCAAGCCTATGGCTGCCAATTTGAGTGATTGATTGTTTGAGTGAGTCCCTTAATCATTGATATACACTTGTGAGGGAGCGAAACACATCGTTGAGTGCACATCCATGCTTGATCTTGGTATTTCTTGTTATTGTTGCATGAGTATTATAAAGGAAAGTGAGTGAGTATACGGGTGATTGATTTTTGAAGCTCGAGTTCATTAGCTTGCATGATTGATTCTTTGACTCATCCCTAATAATTTCACTTGACTTATTATTTCATTGCTTGAGGACAAGCAATATGGTAAGTTTGGGGGGGTTGATTAGGCGTGAAATTGTCATGATTCGTAGCTAGAAACGCCCTAGTTTTGGTCGATTTTATCTAGTTTTTAGAGCCAAATGAGCACTATTTCTATACATTGATGAATTTGTCTCTTTGATACTCATAGGTGAATCGAGGATGAAAAACGGAGTTCGTAGGACTTTGAATCGACTCAAACGGATGCCCGGATGAGAAGATATCGAAGAAATACGATTGGTATTAGTACGTGAAAAGAAAAGTGTTAGTTGCAAGGAAGGAAGGGCCAATCGAGCACCATCACTCGAACACCTCGCTCGAGCAACATAGGTCGAGTGCTCCAAACTTACAGAGAGTTTTTGCCGCTCGAGGGGCACAGCTCGAGCGCCTCATTCGACCTATAGAACCATTCGAGCAATGCAGCTCGAGCGCCCCGTTCGAGCTATTGAATCATTCGACCAAAGTAGCTCGAGTGCCTCGCTCGACCGGGACAGCTCGAGCGCTTCCGAGGCTTATTTTCCAAATTTCGTTTTTCGGCCCACGAGATCCCGATTCGGTCCGATCTTTATATATACTCTTTACAAACTCGTTTCAAACCACGACTTGACACACACATGAGATTTAGAGTTCGTTTTGGAGAGGAAGGAGAGAAGGAAGTTTACGTTTACGTTTTGTTGAGGTTTTCATACGAATTCTTAGTTTCTTTTCGTCTCTTAGTTTCTTTTAAGTAATTAGACTACGTTAAACACTTCATACTTCGTTTTTATTAATTTAATTTCAGTTTATTCTTTTATTTCATTAAACCCTAGTTTATGTTAGATTTCTTCTTCGTTTTAATTATCATGTTCTTGTTCGTTACTTATTTAATCGTTGTTATTTCCGTTAAATCTATGTCTAGCTAAAACCCTTGCATGCTTAGGGTAGGATGAACTCGTAGAAGTAGGTTGTGGGTACGTAATTAGGGTAACTTGTGACGTTAGGTTTTAATTCTCTTAGTTAATGAATTCTTAAAATTAATCTAGACTTCGCTTTTGAATTTTGTTCGAAAGGTGTTAGAGAGAGGACGACCGTATCACTCTTTAACACCGAGTAGACTAAACGAGAAGGTTTAGGAAGGGTTAATTCATCTACCAGTTTAGCGAAGGAGGACGACCGCATCACCCTAGTTAAATTAGGGTCTCATTAATTAAGCACAATCTATTAAATTGTTAGTAGATTAGTGAAGTCGAGTGTTAGGGTAAAGTATTAGGGTTTAGAATCTTGAGCTTTCACCTTGCATTCTTAGACTTAGGTTATTTCTTGTGTGTCATAGTTATTCTGATTATGTACCTGCTCCGTTAGTATACGTAGGGATTCCTATCTTAAGCATCGTCATCTCTCATTTGAAAACAACCTGTAGTTAATTCGTTTTCCTTAGTATTTTAGTTTACTTAGTGTATTTCAGTTTTAATTAATCTTTCCAAAAATCCAAAAACAACACACTCATATTAATTACGACGCGTAGATCTTCAGGGATCTATTCGCATATACACTGTCCCTTGGGTTCGATATACTTGGTCATTATACTTGCTAATACTACAGTGAACCCGTTCGCTTGCGGGTGAGCGACTAGTAGAAGTTAGTTTAATCGCTTCAAGTCAGTATGTTCGGGGTAGAAAATAATATCAGTGGGAAAAGAGAAAGTACAATAGATTTTCTCTGGGAAGACTATACAGTGTTCTATTGGGGGCTGGTGAAGAGTATTATTTGTATCTCTTATTGTCTTATAGTAACGAATCAACATCTTTTGAGATGATACAAACCATTGGTAATATTTTGTATGTTACCTTTAAGGATGCTTGCTATTCAATGAGATTGCTGGATGATGATCTTGAGTACATTGATGGGATAATAGAGACAAGTTATTGGACAAGCGCTCATCACGTGAGGAACTTATTCATTATTCTTCTCATGCCATCTTCAACGAACTCTCCAGAAACCGTGTTCGAAAAGACGTGGGAGTGTATGCCAGATGATATACTCTATAAAAAAAGATGAACATTGAATATTACAGGTATAACATCTTTAAAAAAATTAATTGATTTAGATTGTAAAAATAATTTACAATTATATTTTTTTGTAATTTTTTTTTTAGATTTATAGCTTAACAGTGAAAAGTTGAACAAGTTGGCTTTAATTAAAATTGATAAGCTACTGCAGATGAATGGATCCACTTTGAGTAGATTTACATCAATGTCAGTACCAGATTTTGAGTTTGAGAAAGATGTAGTAAATAACAAGAATTGAATTACGATCGGCCTGAACAAAGAGAAGAATATGACAAGTTAAGTTCAACTCTAACTCAAGAACAAAAAATTGTGGTTAGTGAAATACTTGAAGTTGTTTGGTTGCAAAAAGGAAGAGTCTTTTTTTTTATACGGATATGGTGGAACTGGAAAGACATTCATTTGGAGAACGACCTCTGCAACAATACATTCGGAAGACAATATAGTTCTTAATGTTGCATCAAGTGGAATAACATTACTCTTCTGTCCGACGGACGTACTGCTCATTCAAGACTTGTTATACCGCTTAATATTGATGAGACCTTCACGTGTAACATAAAGCTGGGGACACATTTGTCCTAACTATTATTGAAGACAAAGCTTATTATATGAGATGAGACACCAACGATTAACAGATTTAGCTTTGGATAGAAACTTGAGGGATATTGTTAGATCTCTAGATGGAACCATGAGTGATATGTCTTTTGGTGGTAAAATCATTGTGCTTGGAAGAGATTTCAGAAAGAGACTCCATGTTATACCCAAAGGAAGTCGAGAGGATATTGTGCACTCAACTATCAATGCTTCATATTTGTGAGATCATTGCAAGGTATTTTATGCATCTTTTATTAAATGATAATATTTTTTTTTAAAAATTATTATTGAAAAACTAAATACATCTTATTTGTTTTCAATATTAAGAATTTAAGATTGACGAAGAACATGAGATTACAACGTTCTGATCTCAATACGTCCTCAAATGATGATGATGATGATATTGTTAACTTCTCAAGGTGGAATTTGAAAGTTGGTGATGAGAAAATTAGAAATAGGCAAGATGATGTCACTGAGATTGAGATTCTGAAAGATAATTTAATTTGTGATGTTGTTGCTCCAATTGCATCTATAATAAAAAATATTTATCCATCCTTGATTGATAATTTAAGGACACATAAATACTTTGAGGATAAAGCAATACTTGCACCTACTCATTGAGATGTGGAGTTTATAAATGATAAGTTTTTATCTGATTTCGGGTGATACTAAAGTATACATAAGCTCAGACAGTATTTGTGTCTCTAAATTTCGAGAAGGAGGTAATGGACAAATGGTTATAATTGAATTTTTAAATTCTGTTAGGTGTTCTGGAATGTCAAATCACCGTCTGATCTTGAAAGAAGGAGTGTCTATAGTGTGTTGGGAAAACTCCAACATAGTGTTACTAAGAAGTATTGATCACAAATCCGATTTGTGCAATGGAACAAGATTGATCGTCACAAAACTTGATAACCACATTCTTTAGACTGAAATAATATCTGGAAGGAATATTGGAAATAAAGTCTTCATTTCAAGAATTACATTGACAAATTTTGATCCTACAATGTCGGTATATTTTACAAGGTGACAATTTCCAATTCTACTGTGTTTTGTCATGAAAATAAATAAAAGTCAAGGGCAATCGCTTTCTACTGTTGGATTGTATATTCCCAAGCCTGTTTTCACTCATGGTCAACTTTATGTTGCAGTATCCGGAGTTAGTTCGAGTAGAAGATTGGAGATTTTGTCACTTGATTCTAAAGGAAATCCTTCCAAATACACCACAAATGTTGTTTATAGATAGATTTTCCGCAATTTGTAAGCATTATTTTCTAAACATTTGATCAATAATAGATGTCATGAATTTATAGTTTATTGTCATTGAAATAGAATTATTTATTATTAGCTAACATTTTAAAAAATACAATAAAAATATTGAATAATTAAAATAATAATAGTAACCACATTTATAATACTTAAAATAAATTAATTAATAACTTTACCATAAATTTTATATACAGTTCCGCGATAATTGCGGGTTTAGCACTAGTATATATATATATATATATATATATATATATATATATATATATATATATATATATATGTTGGGATATGTTTAGTTTTGATGATTTTCCAAAACAACATGTAATAGGTTTGAAAGCAGTCAGGATAGTATCCTTTAGATCAGGTCAGGCTAGGTTAGCTCTCAGTAGAACAGGTTGCTCAGTTGAGGGGGAACTCAGCGAGGGGGAACTTCTCAACACAGCCTGAAGATATCAAGATGACAACCAGAAGAGCTGACTGAAGACATGCCATTGACCTGAACCTGAAGAAAAACCTGAAGGATGTCCCACTGAGTATACACCGGGCTGATCTAAGCTAGGTCAGGTGGACCACTCAGTGAAGAGCATGATCAAGAGGATCAGTGCTGCACCAAGTAGGCCCTGAAGGAGTCAGGCTACTGTGGTCAGGGAAGTTTGTCATTCAGCCTTATGACAAACTTCTTGGAGTGATCTTCAAACAGTCTCTGAAGGACAACTACACTGAGGACGATCAGTCCACTGAAGATCATCAGTCGGTGAAGGAGGAAGCTACCTAAAGTCAGTGGGATCTTGGTCAACCCACTGAGTCAAAGATCCGTGAATCCAGGCCACGTGGACCAATCAGCACGAGGCAGCAACTCTGACACTGACAAAGGCCGAATTCCAAGAAAAGTGGTTGAAACCATTTAATGTTGGATTCAAATGTATCTTCCCTCCAACGGATACATTTGAATCCCCATTATATATACAAGCTCATAGTTGCGTAGTTGGGTGTGTTGTGTTGTTGTAAGAATTGTAAGAAAACAAACACCTACGAGCTGTGAGGGTGTGGGTAGTAGCATACGTGCATGGGAGTTATAAGGAGGGTTTACTCACATCTTAAACACTGACCATTAGGGTCTTCAAATATACACATATGAGTGTTCAGCTTGTAACTCTAGGCTTAGAGAGGTTTTCCCTATCTTAGCTTTTGGCTAACACATTGTAATGGGAAAACCTCACCTAGTTGGAGAAAACCAAACCAAACTAAACCCTTTCAAAAGATTGTTAGGTTTGTAGTGAGGTGAGGAGGGCAGCCCAGGGAGTGGCGTGAGTCCAGTTGTAAGTGCACCTTGGCACGTTAAAAACAAGAATCCAAAGGAGTGGATTTCCTGTTAAATCAGGCCGTGGATGTAAGAGTATTGAGACTCTGAACCACGTTAAACCAAGTGTTATTATCTGGAATGTCTTTTCTTCTAAAGTATTGCGAAAATCAGCTCACTGAGAGCTTTGTTAAGAAAACTTTAGTTAAGCAATCCGGTCAGGGAGATTCCTCTCACTGACCAGATCAGGCTAGGCACTCGAGAGTTCAGTCTCTCGAGTCACTGCCTTGTTGAGAGCCTGAGCTTTCAAGTTTCATCACTGACTTGATAGCTCTGACTCTCAGCAACGCAGTGACTTGAGTATTCCTTCACTGAACTCAGTCAGGGCGCAACGCAAGGTTTAAAAAAAAATTGTTTGCTCCTGAATTCCCATTTTGCCCTTCGAAAACGGGACCATCAATTGGTATCAGAGCGGGTTGTTCACATGACCACTGATCCAGTTTTGTTAAGAAAAATGGTCAACCGAACAGATCTTAAATATTTTAAACTATGGGAATTCCTGCATATTTCAAACTATTACTTGTACACTGACATTATTCTTGTAATAGAAAATCATTTGGTTAGAAGTTTTGGAATCATCAAAAAGGGGGAAATTGTTGGGATATGTTTAGTTTTGATGATTTTCCAAAACAACATGTAATAGGTTTGAAAGCAGTCAGGATAGTATCCTTTAGATCAGGTCAGGCTAGGTTAGCTCTCAGTAGAACAGGTTGCTCAGTTGAGGGGGAACTCAGCGAGGGGGAACTTCTCAACACAGCCTGAAGATATCAAGATGACAACCAGAAGAGCTGACTGAAGACATGCCATTGACCTGAACCTGAAGAAAAACCTGAAGGATGTCCCACTGAGTGTACACCGGGCTGATCTAAGCTAGGTCAGGTGGACCACTCAGTGAAGAGCATGATCAAGAGGATCAGTGCTGCACCAAGTAGGCCCTGAAGGAGTCAGGCTACTGTGGTCAGGGAAGTTTGTCATTCAGCCTTATGACAAACTTCTTGGAGTGATCTTCAAACAGTCTCTGAAGGACAACTACACTGAGGACGATCAGTCCACTGAAGATCATCAGTCGGTGAAGGAGGAAGCTACCTAAAGTCAGTGGGATCTTGGTCAACCCACTGAGTCAAAGATCCGTGAATCCAGGCCACGTGGACCAATCAGCACGAGGCAGCAACTCTGACACTGACAAAGGCCGAATTCCAAGAAAAGTGGTTGAAACCATTTAATGTTGGATTCAAATGTATCTTCCCTCCAACGGATACATTTGAATCCCCATTATATATACAAGCTCATAGTTGCTTAGTTGGGTGTGTTGTGTTGTTGTAAGAATTGTAAGAAAACAAACACCTACGAGCTGTGAGGGTGTGGGTAGTAGCATACGTGCATGGGAGTTATAAGGAGGGTTTACTCACATCTTAAACACTGACCATTAGGGTCTTCAAATATACACATATGAGTGTTCAGCTTGTAACTCTAGGCTTAGAGAGGTTTTCCCTATCTTAGCTTTTGGCTAACACATTGTAATGGGAAAACCTCACCTAGTTGGAGAAAACCAAACCAAACTAAACCCTTTCAAAAGATTGTTAGGTTTATAGTGAGGTGAGGAGGGCAGCCCAGGGAGTGGCGTGAGTCCAGTTGTAAGTGCACCTTGGCACGTTAAAAACAAGAATCCAAAGGAGTGGATTTCCTGTTAAATCAGGCCGTGGATGTAAGAGTATTGAGACTCTGAACCACGTTAAACCAAGTGTTATTATCTGGAATGTCTTTTCTTCTAAAGTATTGCGAAAATCAGCTCACTGAGAGCTTTGTTAAGAAAACTTTAGTTAAGCAATCCGGTCAGGGAGATTCCTCTCACTGACCAGATCAGGCTAGGCACTCGAGAGTTCAGTCTCTCGAGTCACTGCCTTGTTGAGAGCCTGAGCTTTCAAGTTTCATCACTGACTTGATAGCTCTGACTCTCAGCAACGCAGTGACTTGAGTATTCCTTCACTGAACTCAGTCAGGGCGCAACGCAAGGTTTAAAAAAAAATTGTTTGCTCCTGAATTCCCATTTTGCCCTTCGAAAACGGGACCATCAATTGGTATCAGAGCGGGTTGTTCACATGACCACTGATCCAGTTTTGTTAAGAAAAATGGTCAACCGAACAGATCTTAAATATTTTAAACTATGGGAATTCCTGCATATTTCAAACTATTACTTGTACACTGACATTATTCTTGTAATAGAAAATCATTTGGTTAGAAGTTTTGGAATCATCAAAAAGGGGGAAATTGTTGGGATATGTTTAGTTTTGATGATTTTCCAAAACAACATGTAATAGGTTTGAAAGCAGTCAGGATAGTATCCTTTAGATCAGGTCAGGCTAGGTTAGCTCTCAGTAGAACAGGTTGCTCAGTTGAGGGGGAACTCAGCGAGGGGGAACTTCTCAACACAGCCTGAAGATATCAAGATGACAACCAGAAGAGCTGACTGAAGACATGCCATTGACCTGAACCTGAAGAAAAACCTGAAGGATGTCCCACTGAGTGTACACCGGGCTGATCTAAGCTAGGTCAGGTGGACCACTCAGTGAAGAGCATGATCAAGAGGATCAGTGCTGCACCAAGTAGGCCCTGAAGGAGTCAGGCTACTGTGGTCAGGGAAGTTTGTCATTCAGCCTTATGACAAACTTCTTGGAGTGATCTTCAAACAGTCTCTGAAGGACAACTACACTGAGGACGATCAGTCCACTGAAGATCATCAGTCGGTGAAGGAGGAAGCTACCTAAAGTCAGTGGGATCTTGGTCAACCCACTGAGTCAAAGATCCGTGAATCCAGGCCACGTGGACCAATCAGCACGAGGCAGCAACTCTGACACTGACAAAGGCCGAATTCCAAGAAAAGTGGTTGAAACCATTTAATGTTGGATTCAAATGTATCTTCCCTCCAACGGATACATTTGAATCCCCATTATATATACAAGCTCATAGTTGCGTAGTTGGGTGTGTTGTGTTGTTGTAAGAATTGTAAGAAAACAAACACCTACGAGCTGTGAGGGTGTGGGTAGTAGCATACGTGCATGGGAGTTATAAGGAGGGTTTACTCACATCTTAAACACTGACCATTAGGGTCTTCAAATATACACATATGAGTGTTCAGCTTGTAACTCTAGGCTTAGAGAGGTTTTCCCTATCTTAGCTTTTGGCTAACACATTGTAATGGGAAAACCTCACCTAGTTGGAGAAAACCAAACCAAACTAAACCCTTTCAAAAGATTGTTAGGTTTGTAGTGAGGTGAGGAGGGCAGCCCAGGGAGTGGCGTGAGTCCAGTTGTAAGTGCACCTTGGCACGTTAAAAACAAGAATCCAAAGGAGTGGATTTCCTGTTAAATCAGGCCGTGGATGTAAGAGTATTGAGACTCTGAACCACGTTAAACCAAGTGTTATTATCTGGAATGTCTTTTCTTCTAAAGTATTGCGAAAATCAGCTCACTGAGAGCTTTGTTAAGAAAACTTTAGTTAAGCAATCCGGTCAGGGAGATTTCTCTCACTGACCAGATCAGGCTAGGCACTCGAGAGTTCAGTCTCTCGAGTCACTGCCTTGTTGAGAGCCTGAGCTTTCAAGTTTCATCACTGACTTGATAGCTCTGACTCTCAGCAACGCAGTGACTTGAGTATTCCTTCACTGAACTCAGTCAGGGCGCAACGCAAGGTTTAAAAAAAAAAATTGTTTGCTCCTGAATTCCCATTTTGCCCTTCGAAAACGGGACCATCAATATATATATATATATATATATATATATATATATATATATATATATATATATATATATATATATATATAATAACGCTAACCAGCCCATATTAGGAAACCATTGTATTTTTCCGCCCAAATTATTGCTAAATTTGGAAACAATCATATCAAATCTTTGCTATATAATTTTTAAATATATATTATGATAAATATTACTCCCTCCGATTCAAAAAGTTTGATGTTTTAGGATTTGTTGTGAGAATTAAAAAGTGGTGTATAATGACTATTATACCCTTATGATATATTGATTGAATAAAGATTGATGGAAGGTCAACTAGTTTATTTATAGTGTAAAATTATTAAAAGGTAAGGAGAAAGTATGAGTGATATTTAAATAGGGGCATAATAGGAAAATAAGGTGTAAAATACCCTAAAACATCACATATTTTGAAACAAAAAAAACATCCTAAAACATCAAACATTTTGAATCGGAGGGAGTAAATAATAATATAAAAATATAATGAATATATCTTATGATATATAACCTATCTATATTATTATTGGGGTAAATTGCACTAAACCCCCCTGTGGTCTAAAAAATCGGCATGAAACTCCCTCGTGCTTTAAAAATTGCGCGAGACCCCCTTGTGGTTTTATAAATACAACATAAAACCACCAATTCTGTTAAGATTAACAGAAGTGGGATTCACTCGCTTTCCCTGCGAGTTTTTGTGACTTTTTCCAAAAAAAATTAATTAATACATTTATTCCTTCATTAGCTATATTAAATGTTTTTTCATTAAAAATTATTTTTTTATGATCTTCTGCTTTTATATAGTAAATTTATTTAATAATCATTATCTATAAAATATTATATTAATTATTTTTTAAAAAAAATCCTCTTTATGCTAATTATATATTAATACATCATCTAATAAATAATTTATGTATTAATTTATTATTAGAAATATTAAGAAAAATAAAATATTTATAATTTGAATTTTTTTTTTACTCCAAACTCAAATGCACTTAGAAAAATGATTTTTTTTAAATAATTGTAGAATGTTATAGATGATATAAAAAAAAATTGAAGATTTTAGAGAATTTTAGTGTTTCACATCATAAAATAATCTTCATCATCCATCAAAAGAATGAATTAGTATAAATAGGAGATAAAAAAAAAGTTTACTTTTATAAATTGTAAAGCAAATGGAATCTACATCAAATGAATATAGAATTTCAATTTTATTTCAATCTTTATGCACTTTAAAATCATCTGAAAATAAATTAGTAAAAATAAAATATAAGCACATGAAATCATATTGACACATTGCCAAAAATGAAAATATAGGAAAAAATTATGCAAATATTGGTACTACCACCACAGACAAAAACTACTGAAATCGAGCATATTAAGTATCTTGGTACCACCACTTCGCACAAAAAATAAATCCATAAAAAGCAAAACAATGTTTTCATCTTGAGAATTATCTACTTCAAATTTTTTTACTTAGACATTGCTGCATTTTGATTTGGTTGAAAGCTCGTCGCATTTTCCCTTGATGATTGATCTTGTCCATGGTTTACTTCATAACCTTGTTCTTGAGAAGACACCTATAAAAAAAGATATAATATTAAAGTTATTTAACCATAAAAAGAAAAGAAAAAATAAAAATGAAAAAGAAAAATAATACCTGAGAATTGTTATTACATGTTCTTTTGTTGTGATCTATCTTGCCACATTTACTACAGGTTGTGGTTAAACCTTTATTTGAGGCTTTCACTTGATAAATCTTGTCATTACCATCCGCTCTTCTCCTCTTCTTAGGCCTTCCCCGCTTGATTCTCACATCTGGAGGACTAACTGGTCCTTTGCCGGACTCTTTATAATCATGTAACACAGGTACTGGATTAATCATATGTGAATAAATATTCAATAACACTTCCCTTTTGAAATAATTGTCCACATATTCTGTCACATCTAGCCTGTGTAGACTTATGCATGTCATTGCATGACAACATGGAAAACCACACAACTGAAACATGCCACAAAGACAATGACCTTCTTTTAAATAGACAACATAGTTGTTCAGATTGTGCATCACCTCATACTTGTCTTCACCAGACCACTCCGCATAACAATTCCTGCTAATCTTCCTCTGAGCATCTATTTTTTTAATTATGCTTGGACACACAACTTCATTGTATTTCTCTATCCCTTCTATCTTAACTTGAAGTCTAGTCATGCCTTTTTTTCTTATCCACTCAAACATGTCTATTATAGACAAATCTCTTGAAGGCAGTATATATGAGTTAAAAGACTCT
This sequence comes from Ballota nigra, assembly GCA_947034835.1. Lineage (NCBI taxonomy): Eukaryota > Viridiplantae > Streptophyta > Magnoliopsida > Lamiales > Lamiaceae > Ballota > Ballota nigra. The sequence goes on from OX344724.1 coordinate 91,412,981, forward strand.
GAAAAATTGTTCACAATTACACCACATTTTGAATTTCTTGGAAAAAAACATCTTGCCTAATGTTGGGAAAGAATACCTGACATCCACTCATATGCAGTCTGTTCATCCCCTCTTTTTGGAGACAACCTCTCAATCTCTTTCATTATTCGGTGATGATGATTAATCGAGTAGGTTGAGGCAGCCTTCCAAAACAATCTCTTCAACTCCAAACTCCCAAAATTTTGTTTTGAAGTTGTTATACATGTGTCTCACACAAAATCTGTGCTCAAAATTTGGGGCCAACACATTCACAGCCTCAATTAGACCATTTTGCCTATCTGAAATGAATACCCAATCTCTATCAGTTGCTGCCCCAATATCTCTAAACAACAAATTCAAAAACCACTCCCAAGTTTCTTGTTTCTCCACCTCCATATATGCAATGGCTATACGGAGCATATTATCATTGCCATCTCTTCTTACTACTGAAAGCAATTGCCCTGCATGCAATCCTTTCAAGAAACACCCATCTAAACCTATTATAGGTCTGCAACCACTCAAGAAAGCTCAACAATTAAACAATAATCATATAATTTGGAATATTGCAGTCCTACATCCACGCTAAGCAAAGACAATGCATACTTCTTTGCTCTAAATACCTTTGGAATATTGCAGTCCTACATCCACGATAAGAAAAGACAATGCATACTTCTTTGCTCTAAATACCTTATGCATGCTACAATCCACACCACATTCACTCTTAATTTTATTTTTTAATCCATGAAGACTCTCATTAGGATTATCCCTTTAAGGCATCTAACATCCTTCTCCCAATGTATTTATAATTAGCCTGTGTGTTTTCTAATCAGTAAGCACAAGTATGACTTCCACTTATAGTTTTTATATGAAAAGTGGTACTCTTTTGTATCGTAGATGCCCTCAAAGCCCAATCACATCCGCCCTTGCATCTGGCAGTTATCATTTTTTTTTCACATTTAGGATATATTAAACCAAGTCCCTTTCTCACTGCCCAATCTTTTAAAACCTCTCTAAATTTCTCCCTACTAGGGAACTTTAAGCCTACTGACAGGTCAAAATTTCTCATGTTTGTAGACTCATCACATTCATCATTTGCATCTAACTTAACTGCATCATCTAGCTCAACATCACTACACCAATCTTCATCCTCTCTTACCTTGGCGGCAACTGTTCTCTCCTCAACTCTTTGTTTCTTTTTTTTCTCTCATAAAATTTCTTGCCATCTCATGAATTTTCCTTCCATGATCCTCGGGTTTATCAACAAATATATCATTATCGTCTGTGCCCTCTAAATCTTCAAACATCTAAGAAGGGGTTTCAGAGTGCCCATCTGAACTTGAGTCATCATCTCCAGGTATATAATTGGAATATCACTATCACTACCACTAAATTCACCTATAACAGGTTCATTGTCGTCCATCCTATAGCAATAAAACACAAATATCAGTCAAATACACACATCATGAATATGTTTATTACGTGATGACATATACAGAAACCCTAAATACAGAGACATAAAAGAAAAAAAGATAACAACTTTCATAACAATGAGCACCAAAGGGCACCATGAATAGGTTCACTATGTGATAATATTTTAGTTATGTATTACAGAAAAACTAAATACGAGAATGAAAACAAAAATAAGACAACAAAATAGTTGCTCCAATTCTGATAGAACGTGCCGGTGAAGGCGGTCCGTCCCCAAGATTGTTGTTGGGATACCAAACGTGTATAAACAATTAAAGACCTAAACATGCATCTAAAGACAAGTTTAGATTTGTTACCCTTGAAGACCGAGATGTTGATTCCACTAGAAATCTTCTAGTCTGTCTCAAACCTCATTCGTACACCGGGTGGACGGCGAACTAGTGAACATGGAGAAAAGTGCCTCCCAATTTCGTCTCCTCAAAACCCTACTCATGAATTTCAGCTGCTGCTCGTTTTTTCTTAGAGTGCTAGGGTTTCAAAGACGAAATTGAAGCCTTTATATAGACTTCTTAGGTTTCATGGGCCAGACTAAGGATCTGTTAGAAGGTATAGGGTTTGGGCTCCTCACGGACCCAAATACTCTTATGTTCAGCCCAGAACATTTATTTGGTCCGTGAACATTAATTCATTCCACTAGAGAATTAATGTTGCACTCCCATCCTATCCCGAACCGAATCAGGGCTTCTATTAGACTCTATAATTCCCCGTGTTAAAGATATCGCACGTCCATTAATTATTAAAGCTTCTGACCTCTTTAATTAATTAACATTTATTATTCCTTGAGTAGTACCACTCAACCTTGTTGTCGTACGAATATAATCCACCTGCAGGGTTTAATACGATAATCCTTTATGAGTTTCCTCAAGGGGACGTCATCAACCTGGATCACCAGGACACGGTGCCCTAATGTCAATAAATAGATATCGTGCAAACGATGTCACTACCCAAAATACATAGTGCGTTAAATCTAACAAGATTCTCACCCATAGTAAATAGGGATGTTAAATGGGCTGGCCCTAACCCATTAGTGCCTGCCCTACAGGGTTGCGGGCCTAAACGGTCCCGGGCCTTATCGGTTCATTTTAATCGGTCCACTAACACTCAAAACCTAACCCTAACCCTAGCGGTCCACGGGTTAAACGGGCCACTAATGGGCTCAGAAAGAAAAAACTAAAAAAAATTAATTTTTAATATAAAATATAGACATGTAATTGTAATACGATGTCATTTAAACTTAAAATTCACACATCGTTCAAAAATTCATGAAAATTACATTTAAATATTATTCAATATTTCACTTTTTCATGAGATAAATTTATAATATCAATGACGATTTAAGAGGGGGAGGCAATCGACAATGACAATTTGAGAGTCACGCGACGACCGATGAAGCCTAATTGGAAAGATAATAATGAAGTACGGATGTTGAAGTCCTACATTGTTCATGAATTTATAGAAATTATATTCACACTTTGTTCATAAAGTTTAAGTATTAATTAAATGACTAAATTCAATTTCAAGTAATTTAATAAGTTAACTAAATGAAAACATAAATTAACTAAATAAAAACTTGAATATATATATATATAAATCGGACATTGGACTTGGATTGAAAATTTGAAGTTGAAGTAAAATAGGTGGGTTGCATACACGGTTGTAATTGTACAAGTAAAATATATATAAAAAAAGAATCGGGCTAAACGGGTTGGCCCGGTAGACCGGCGGGCTAGCCCTTTTAGCCCTCGGGCTAAACGGTCCGGGCCAAAAAGGCCTGGTTTTAAACGGGCTACCAAATGCTTGGACCTAATCCTTGTTCGGTTCAGGGCATAGCGGGCCAGCCCGCGGCCCGTTTAACATCCCTAATAGTAAATCAAAGTAGTGAACAAGCGCTCCACATATCTAGATATCACAATTATGGTTAAGGATTATAAGAGTCACCAAGACCTTTAGTTCTTCATAACAGTCATAATAGAAGAACATATCTTAACTGTGATATATTCAATACGACATAGCGTACTAGTATGAACTAATGGCCAATACAAGCCACTAACAAGTTCATACTACAACTTATACCAATAGTTATGTCCATAACTATCTCAGTTGTGAATAATGTTTATATCTTATAAGGAACCGACAATGTGATCTTCTGTGTGACTACAAACCCACCACATTATCTACAATATAAGATAAACAGACATACAAGTAATACAAGCAATTAATAAGATTGCAATAATGAGAAAAACCATTTATTTCAGATAATAAGAAAATCGAATATATCCATAAAAGCCCAACAAAAGTTTACTTTACAGTATACACCAACAAATTCATGTGTAATTTCTATAAAAAAAAAGATATTTTAATAAGATCAATACAAGAGAAACTTGAACCTACCTTGCGCACTTCTCGTTCAAAATAAGCAATTTTCTTTAAATAGTTCACAGATTAATGAATTTTTATGTATAGATTTTGAAACTGTATTTGAGGATAAACCCTAGTTTGTGTTGTTGTGATTTATGAGAGAAAACCAACAGGCTAGAAGAATATAATGTGCCATAGGCGTTAATTAACACTGTTAAATTTTTTTTAAAAGGGAGAGTATGCTATATTTATAAAACCACAAGGGGGTCTCGCGCAATTCTTAAAGCACGAGGGGATTTCATGCAGATTTTTTAAACCACAGGGGGTTTTGGTGCAATTTACCCATTATTATTGAGCAGGTCATGTATGAGACCGTCTCATGACATGAGACAATGAGAATTGGTGTAACTGACATTTGCTCATTAACACTTTGATAGAGGTAGGTGTTAATTTATGTTGTCTCATGACATGAGACGGTCTCATACAAGTTTTTGCCATTATTATTATTATTATATATAATAACGCTAACCGGCCTACATTTGGAAACCAATGAATTTTCTCGCCAAAATTATTACTAAATTGAGTATTAAATCTTTTTTTAAATCTTTGGTGTATATATTTGAAATATGTTTTATTATATATATTGACAAATAATTATTTACAAAGTATATTGAATATATTTTTTGAAATATAATTTATAATAAATATGCATAAATAATATCAGAATATATTGAATATATCTTTGAAATATATTATGATAAATCTCTTTATTTTGTAGTAATTTTTTTCCAATTATTTTAAAATAATAATTTTTATATATTTTTGTGAATGATCAATGTATATAAATAATTCGATATATAGTTTGTTAAAGTTTATTTTTTGTAAAAATTATTAAAATAAATATTTATTAATCTGCAAAAAAAAAAAAAAGAATAAAACCACTCTTTAATGTTTGAAGTGTATTAGTTGTTTTCACTAAAGGGTAATAGTTGTTTTCACTAAAGGATATTAGTTGCTTTCATAGAAGAATTTTAATTGTGGAGGGTATTAGTTATTTTCACTGAAGCGTATGAAGAGTATTAGTTGTTTAACTAAAGAATATTAGTTAATTACACTAAAGGGTATTAGTGTTTATACTAAAAAGTATTGTAAAATGATTTATGTATGAATCAATTTCACTCTATACATACTCTTAATTTTTTTTGTAGAAGAGAGATTATCTAGATTAATTGCTATGAAGAAAAATTATAGTAGACATATAACAATGACTATATCAATATATTCTATTAGGCAAACCACCAAATACATATGAGCATTAAACAACTAAATGATATTAATGGTTATACTAAAAAGTATTACAAAGTGATTTATATATAAATCATTTCACTCTATACATATCGAAATTTTTTATAGTAGATATATAAAATTAAGAGTAGGTTTTATGTGAGAACATCTCATGCCATAAAACAGTGGGATGATGTATAAATTGAGCATGACACATTAATGTGTGTTAATTTGTGATATCATGCCATGAGAAGGTCTCACACAAATTTTTGCAAACAATTAATATATCAATATATTCTATTGGGCAAACCACTAACTACATATGAATATATCTATCATATTGGAATAAGTTTGAGAGATATATCTTTGAGTTAATTAATTAACATACAAAAAATACATAAGTTAATGCACTTTGTCGTCTACAAAGCAAAGAAAGGGTAAGATCTCCAACGAATTCTATATTCCATAATATTTATACCTCTAGATTCGATATAATTTTACGGAATAATAATATGAACAATGCATTCCAATTGAATACAAAGCAAAGCTCTGTATGGATTGACCTAACACAAGAATGGATAGAAATTGAGGGTTTCGAACTTTAAACTTAGATTAAATCGGGAGGATACATAATAATGTTGGTTATTTATTTATAAAAATATATGTGAAATGTATACATTCTTAAATTGCATAATTAATGTATGCATTTATCTCAATATTATAAAAAAAATTTAAAAAATTAATATGTACGAGTAACGTATGAAACAAAAGACTTAATAAATAAATTTTTTAAATGAAAAAACAAAGAAGTAAAAAGACTCCATTAATAATTTTATAAATATTTCGTTCAAAACTACATTTAAAGAATATTGTGTACGATTTGAATTATTTGAAGGACAGAACCATACTTGCACATACACTAGAATAACTTGAAGTGTTGCGGTGTGTCGAATCATGATTTGAATTTGAAAGTTGAGACATCAATTATGTAAATCAGAAATATAGATCAGTCAAGAGATTGTACAACAGAACTAGGTTGGCTCTAATAAGACTAGGTGACAGTGATGGTATTGATCACTATACTGTCACTGACTCCATTTTACCTGAGACTTACTTTCAAGTTTTAGAAGAGACAATCACATTAGTTGTCTCACATGAAATATCAATAAGCGTCAATGACAATCGCCGGTTACTGTTGTCATATTCTTGAAGAATCAGTTTTTAGTCACAACCAATCATATGTGGGTGTTTTGAGAGTCACCAAGCACACTAAATTGAAGATTTTGATGTGTGGTGACCGACGATGAACGTTCATCGGAAATTAAAAAACTGTGATTTTTTTAGAGGAGTTTTGAAATCTATAGTCCTTTCGATTTTTCTTACATCCTGTTTAATATGAATTTGTAGGTATTACAAAAATTTCTTATTGTGTAACTCATAAAAAAATTATATGATTGAATACAAATCGTATTAAAATTATCTCTTATAAATAAAATATACTCCCTCCGTCCCATCTTTACTTTCATATATGGAAGTTGCACATTTTTAAGAAAAAAAAGAGTATGTGAATGAGAAGTTGAATATATTGGTAACTTTATACTTTATTGACGAGGGAGATTTATTTCCCTTTTTTTTTGGTGTAAAAGTAATTGTGGGACGTTAAAATAAAACAAATGTGAAAGTAATCTCGGTACAGATGGTGTAATATTTAATACACTTTGCTTTCACAAAAGTTTCTTGACATTTGCATTACGTTCTCTTAAAAAAAAAGAATAATAATATTATTTTTAAATGGAAAATATTTTAATAAAAATACTAAAACATTCTCAAACCTAAACAAATATATTCAATGTAAATTGAAGATTCATAAATTAATTTTACAACTATGGTCGTGCATCGCACGAGTTCAATTACTAGTGAAAAATAAAAACACTAATAACTACTCTCTCGTTAAATTTTACTAGAACTACTTTTCTATTTTAGTCTATCCAATAAAATTAGTCATGTTCCTTAAAAGAACAATATTTTTATACTCTCAACTTACAATTTACTCTCTCCACCCCTATTAATTTTCATATGTGAGGTGATATATTTATAAAAAAATTGTTTTATTGACTTTTAGACCAATAAGTGAAGAATATATTAAAATAAAGTAGATAGTGTGAGAGTTTTTTATTTTCATATTTTAAGGTAGGAAAATTATTGTGAGACGTTTAAAAAAGAAAAATGTAAGAGGGACAAATAGAGTATTTTACTTTTAAATATAATCTACCAACTTTTTTAAAACTCATACAAAAATAAATAAGTCTAGTAAAATTGAATGGAGAGGGGGTAACATGATTGTACTCAAAATTACACATTCACATACAAATGTCGTTTTTTTAGTCTCAACATTAATTAATTTGAAAGAGCGAGTCGATCTCCTTTGCTATACTAGGATGGTTTGCGGCACACTACAACCATTTTTTTTAAATGAAGTATTATGTGAATGATACTTGTAGTAATTATTACTGTGAACAATAATTTATTAATATTTTATATTGAAACAATATCCTTAGGTTATATTTGGATGGAGGGGTTTGGGCTATGGATTTTGAATCCACAATCTAAATTCACTCCACTTGTTTGGATAAGATATGTAAAATAATAGATTTCAAATTCCTTGCTTTGATCCTAATTCAAATTGGAGAAAATTTATATACCTAGCAAAACCACGTCATTTGAAATTTATGATTCTCAAATTCATTCATTTTTAAATCCCTTGCATTTCAAATGGCTTCATCCAAATACAACCTTAGTGAAAATAATTAATATCACTTCAACTAATACTTTTAGTGAAAATAACTAATATCCTTCAAAATTGATAACTTTAATGCAACTCACAAATTCTTTTAGTGTAAATTACTAATACCCTTCAAACAAGTTTTAACATGAATATCATTCAAATAATATCTTCTCATCTTTTTGTATAGTTTTACAAGTTTAACAACGGGGAAATGTTACACTACAATTCTTATTAAATAAAATTGACACAACCGTTGATGACCTTGATCCGAATTGAACAATTAATATCTGTTCAACACTTAAGAAGGTCACCAAACAAGATTATAAGTGATGAATTCGGATAAATAAAGATTAAGTAATAAAGTTGCAAGAGTTTTGCTAATTTTTGAATATATGGACCTTATATTTTCCATCTTATGAGGAGATATTTATAGGCAAACAAACAAGTATGAGGTGTCTACCTCTTAGCCACTCTAATTTACATGCTGACAAGTGTTAAAACACTTGTTTATTCCTAAGCTATTGTATTTTATACAAATGACAAGTGTTATGACGCTTGTTTGCTTCTAATACAATGCCTCATTAGTAGAATTCTTAGGTGTTCTTTGAAGTGCTCAACTGCTCGCCTGAATGCCTTCGTGGTGGGTATTTGAACCTTGTCCCCCTAGCTGCTCGCTCAACTTCTTTTACTCTTTTGACCAGCTACTTGCCTAGGTGTTTGACGCTTTGACTAGCTGCTCGCTCTTCGTCATGTTGTACGTCATTCTTCTTAGCTGCTCGACTGTTAATCCTTTACCCTAATTATTTCTTCTTGCACTAAACATTGTTTAACTGCTCGCCTATTAACAACAACCTTATATGCACCATTTTTCTTATTAAATAAAAAACTCCACTTTGCAGTTTATGAAAAGGTGGTGATTTTATTTACAATTAATTTTTTTATTTTTCTATTTTAATATCATAAATACGATTCACACATATATTAATTTTGATTGTATACATAAAATGTATACTACTCTTATATGGAGTATCATATATAGAGCATTCTTCCAAACTATAAGTATAGTTAGATTAGATTACGATGATAAAATTAACTGGTATAGCATTAACAATTCAAACGTGTGATACTAAAGTATAATACAAAACATACATGATAATTTTGGAATAGTACAAGTAATGCAACCAACCACAAGCATTTCCTTGTTCATCAGACTCAGTATAAGCCAAATTATTTGTTTGTGAACTAATAAATATATATATGTAGATATTGTTGCACTTCAAAAGCACAACTCACCCACTCAATAAATATAATTTTTATATTTTTTTCAGCCCCTTAACCATATACGTCGACTTTGCAAAAATTAGCACGACTCATCATCGGCCAAGAAATTAAGAACAAAAAGAAAGGGCTAATTCCCATGATGGGAAAATATTGATTTATATAAAAAAATATATTAGTTCATATATTAAACATTTTAGTTTGTGGTTAACTTAACTTGCAAAATAATCTACTACATAATAAGAAAAATAGAAAGCGTAAATAAAAATAGTCACTTTCCTAGTTTTGGTTACAGGGAATATTTGGGGGCATGCGCCTACAATTGCTGCATGGTGGTGCTCTTCCTCATGATACAATATATACCATGTTCGCACAAAGATGGAAAAAAATTAATTGTCCGTAGTTATTAACTCAAATTTTATTAATTTTTTTGTCATATTTCTAAATAATTAATGGCCATATATTCATATATACATGTGATTTGATTATACCCGGAGTATCCATCCAAAAAACAATAATGTGAGAAACCACTCAACCTATCTAGCATTTGATCCATAAAAGGAAAATGAAAATGATCCTTGCATGTAGCCTTATTTAGCTCACGATAATGAACACAAACTCTCCATCCCGTGGCTATCCTAGTTGCAATCAATTCATCATTCCCTCATTTCACAACCGTCATCCTTACTTTCTTAGATACCACATGCAAAGGTGAAACTCACTCACTATCCGAAATAGGAAAGATCATATTTGTATCCAAGAATTTCAAAATTTCTTTCCTAATCACTTCTTGCATCTAGGATTCACACGTCTTTGACTTTGCATAACTGATTTTTATCTTTTTCTAAACGAATACGATGCATGCAAATAGCAGGATTAATATCTTTCAAATCACTAATGGACCAACCTATGACAGATTTATGCTTCCTAAGTATATCAAGAAGTGCGCAACTCACGATTATTTAAGGTAGAAGATACAATTACCGGAAATTTTTCTCCTTCTTCAAGGTAAGCATACTTCAAATGTTCCAGTTGTGGCTTTAAACCTTGCTTCTTCTCCTCTTGTGGCACTCCTTCCACGGGTATTCTCAAAGGTAGAAATGGTGTCTTCTTTTCCTAAATTTGGCTCACTTTCTCCTTTTCATCCTTGTTCCTATTAATGCAAACAAGAGAAAGATCATCATTAACATCATCACAGAGAGGATTATTAAAAATGTTAGGATAAAAATGGTCAAGAGAATTCTCCCAAGTTTCTTGAACACAATGCTCAAAGACATCAATTGTCTTGCATTCAAGATCATCCGATGGATGTCTCATGGCATTGTAGATGTCAAAAGTGTCCTCTTCTTTGTCCAAATTCAAAGTGATTTTTCCCGTGAACATGTCAATAACCACACGAGCGGTAGCAAGGAATGGTCTCCCTAAGATCAATGGTACAAGATCATCTTCCTCCATGTCCAATACCACAAAATCAGCGGGGAATACAAACATATCAACTTTTACTAGGACATCTTCAACCACCCCCTTAGGATATGTAAACGAATGATCCACTAGTTGAAGTGTCATAGAAGTGGGCTCAATCTCCCCAATCTTTAATCGATTCAACAAAGGCATAAGATTGATGCTTGCTCCAAGATCACACAAGGCATGCCTCTTTTCTTGGTTACCCAACTCGCATAGAAGGGTGAAACTCCCAGGATCCTTTAACTTTGGTGGCAAACCTTCTTTGCAATAAGGCACTACATTCCAAAGTTAGGTCGATTGTCTCCCTTTCCTCGATTTTCCTCCTTTTAGAGATGAGTTCCTTAAGAAACTTGGTATATGTAGGCATCTCTTCCAAAGCTTCAAGTAGAGGAACATTTATGGTCACCTTTTTTAAAACCTCTAAGAACTTGGAGAACTTCTCATCAATCTTTTTCTTCATAAACCTTTGAGGGTATGGTGGTGGAATAAGAGTTTTTAGAACTCCCTATTCATCACACTCCACCTCTTCTTGTTGTTCTTTCGCCTCATTTGCTCTCTTCCACTTGGGCACCCATTTTTCCTTTGTTTCTTCAATATTTTCCTCCTTTTCTTTTTTGTTCTCCTCAAGTGTTTCTTGAACATCCACCTCTCATACTCATCTTCAATCTCCTTCTCTTTTTCTACTTCCTTCACTCCCTCATCTTGTCCTTCCATGGGCATGCTTGATCCTTCATATTTCATCCCACTTCTCAACTCTATAGCTTTGCAATGCTCCTTAGGGTTGATCTCCGTTGTAGAAGAAAACTTTAATTTCTCACAACTTCCACTTGAAGATGCCACTTGCCCAATTTGGAACTCCAGGTTTTTCATCTGACTTACTAAGGAGTCTACCACATTTGGTAATTGGCTAAGTGGACTAAGTATATTTAGTTGCTCTTCCATTTTGACAAATCTTGCTTCAAACCTAGTATTTTGTAGCTGCGTTTGACTAATGAGAGCGTTTAAAGTATCTTCAAGAGTAGATTTCCCTTCATTATGAGGTGCTCGTGCACTCAGGTCAAACCCCGGTGGAAGTGTTATTGCAGTCTTTGGGTGTTGTTGGGCATGATTTTGGAATGGTGGATTATTTTGGTATTGGTTTTGGTATGGTTGAGGGTTGTGGTTAGGAAATGGTTGGTTCCCTTGGAAATTTCCTTGGTTGTAAGGTGGCTTCCCCATATAGCTTCCTCTTCCACTTGCTCAAAACCATGTGCATATCCACATTTCCAATCACCATCCCCTTCATTTACCCTTCTACCAAACTATCAAACTTTGTAATAAAAGACTTCATCACATCAACTAAGGACTTTACCATTTCCCTTTCTTCAATTTTAGCAATTCACCTTGGAAGATCCATCTCAGTTGTCCAACTAGCCGTGGTGCTAGTGATCTCATCAATCAACTCTAGGGCTTCTTTCCCCGTCTTCTTGAATAAAGAACCACCCGCCGATGAATCTAACTTATCTCTAGAAACTCCATTGCACCTATAGTAAAAGAAACTCACAATTTGCTCGTCCACAAAGCCATGTTGTGGAAACTTCCTTAAAAGTTCATTGAATCTTTCCCATGCATCATGCATATTCTCATGATCCTTTTGACGAAATCCACAAATAAGGGTCTTCAATTGCAACATCTTTGAAGGAGGAAAGAACTTCAAAAGAAACTTATTGCAAAGTTTCTCCCATGAATTGAGACTGTCGTTAGGTAAGGAAGCTATTCAATCCTTGGCTCGACCCTTCAAAGTGAATGTGAATATTAGAGCTCTCCAAGCATCTTTACTCACTCCATTCATTTTTATCGTGTCGACATACTCCAAGAAATGGGCAATATGACGGTTAGGGTCTTCATGTGGAGAATCTCCTCCAATTTGTCTCTTGGAAAGCATATTAAGGAGAGCGGGCTTGATTTCAAAGTTGTTAGCCGCCACGGGTGGTCTGACTATTCCATCATAGTATTCTCGAATTGGCCTTCCATGCCCATTGCCTTCATTAGGAACCTCTCCATTCAGATTTTGATTCATATTCGTCATTGCTCTAATTCTAGCTCGTCTTCGATTCCTCTCTCGATTCCTTCTTCTTACGGTGGCTTCGAGCTCCAAGTTCAAGGGAATTTGTTCAATCCCACGTGCCCTTGTGTTCATGCACACCTAGAAGAACAACCAAAAGTTTGAATTCACAAGATATGATAACCAAGTACAACTCAAAAGTAAAAATACTATCAATTATACTCAACTAAACCTAAGTTACACTCAAATCAATCTAATCCCCGACAACGGCGCAAAAAACTTGATTGCTATTTTTGTTATACACAAAATGAACACCACACAAGTTTACGAGGGTTATCGTAGTAGCCAAGTAATCAAGTTTAATTATCGAACCACAAAACACACATTTTGCATATATATATGTACATACACCTACGTACATATACAGAGTCGGCACCGTCATTCTTTTGGTCTGGGGCGAATATGGAAAAATGGGCTCCTTACGAAGAAAAAAAATTATGTATATAATATATCAAAAAACAATAGAAAAAAATAAACATTATAACATGACTTTATCTAGTATTTTGAGAAACAACATATTCTTAGTAAATTTGTTATAGCATGTCTTTTTCAATACATAAAGTTTCTAATTCATTTAACATTTCTCGCGACATAGTTGATTCATACATACAATTATAACATTGAAGTGTGCACAAATTTAAGTTACATATAAAGTTACCTAAATATTATATTGAATTTCAAGTGTTGTTTTACCAATAAAGTTACCTATAATATTTTTTGTTTAGAAAATAAATCAGTCAAATCAATATCAAATTTTTGTAACGATCATGCTCTTGAAATCATCAATTTTTTCAATGTTCAAAAGGAAATTCGTTAATCATATTTACATGGATAATTTGTTGTAACGATCATTCTCTTGAAATCATCAATTTTTTTTTGTTAACAACTTATGAACTATTTTTGTCAATTCAGCTTTATCAACTTTTGAAGATTTTTCATCAATTTTTTTTACATTACCAAAAACTTTTCATTATATCATTGTTGACAACTTATTAAGACTTTTATTCAGTTTTTTTAAACAATACTACTAGTTACACACATCTTTAATCAAGTTTCTTTTTTACATTTGATAAAAAAATTATCAATTCGTTGTTTACAACTTTATAAGACGTTAATTTGTTCATTTTCAACTTACCAAGATTTTTATCAATAAATATACATATTTATATGAATAACAATTGACCCCTAATAATCTCGGGTGTAGTAATCATTTGAGAATAATACTTTCTTTAAGTTTTGCATGTGTTCATGAATTCAACCCTGCACTATATTGTACACACAATGACGATAGGAGAAAGTTAAACCGTTTCTTTGAATTATTGATTTTTATTAATATATATGGACAGTTTGGCGTTTTATTTAGACCATCAAGGATGGAATTACAGATATAAGAAATACGCTTTATAAATTATATCACATTATATTTTTTATCGGTAGATAATTATTTCATTTTTTAACTTTTTTTTAATTTTGTAGTACTAAAGGAAGACATCAAAGATGATAAGGAGTTCCGTCGAATCTGTGCTATAATAATAGTTAACGTTTTTGGAAATGCACCTCTACATTATGCAGTTTGGCTTGGAAAAGTTGACATATGCTCCTATTTGATCGAGGAATGGAGAGTTGACATCAACACAAAGTCTTACCTAGGTCTTTTTTTTTGTTGAATTAAAAAAATTGGAGATGTTATAAGTAGCTAATTAAAAGACAAAAAAATTGAAATTAAATTTTGAAATGTGTGGAGTATTCTTAAATCAAAATTATGCACTTTCCCTAATTTAAGTTAAAATTCTACAATTAGAAAGTGTGGAGTTTTAGTGATGGCCAAAAGTGAAGGTGGTGTGTTAATTATATTTTAATCAATAGTTTGTTTATATGATTGTGGAGGTGAGAAAATGGAAGAAATTGATCGAGAAGCATACATGTAAAATGTTGATATATTAGGAGTATTTCAATCTTGTGATCTATCATACTCCACCCTAATCCCCAACTCACGAATTAAGTAAATGCTGCAACTTGTTCGTTATATGTTTTGTTGGGTTGAAATTTTTGGATTGGAAAAGTATGATGAATTTGTTATAGATTTTGTGCCGTAGTTGTAATTTATTTTGAATTTGTAATGGCAGGAGACACTCCGCTATTAATTGCCTTAACAGAGGGTCATATTGATGTGGCGAAATTTCTCATTCAAAAGAATGCAGATGTTACACTAAGCAATAGTGGGGGATGGATACCCTTGCACTAGGATTCACGAAATGATAACGACTTTATATATACTCTTACTTGACAACTTTTAATTAAGATTTTGTTTTGATCAAACGATTTAATTTAGGTAGCAAAAACTTATGCACTTGTTGTTGCAACGAGGTGCTGCTTCGAGGTTAATTGTGAGGATGAAACACTACTCCACGTTGCTGCAATACATGGAAGAGTTGAGAGTTTGAATATTTTGTTGACGAAAAAGGCCAAGGTTTAATTATAATATTTGTGAATATTAATTTCCTATGTTAGTTACTATGAATTAATGTTGACAACACTCTTGTACTTGACAGGAAAATTCAGTTGGTGGAATACGCACATATCCTCTACTTTTATGTGTAATCTTGGCGAACAAACCCGAGTGTGCGAGGAAGCTGTTGCAGGTATGTATGTTGCTACGTACTCAATGTGTACTGTAACAATAATAATAAACATGTGCCCTTTTCTTTTCTTTTAAATCCATATAGGCAAAGGCTGAATCAGACATGGGCGCACATGGTTTAAGTGCTTTGGCACACGCAACTGAGAGAAAGGTAGATTGCATTGAGGCCTTGCTAGAGAGGAAAGCTGTCACGAATTCTCTCAGCAAGGTTTGTTTCTCTTTATATTGTGACTAATTCGATGTTAGTCTAAGGTTTGGATATGACTATTGTCGGTGAATTGGTTGATAAATAATTGAGTTAATTGCAAATTATATCACAACCTTTTTGCAAATTGCAATCTAATCTAAACTTTTGAATTTTGGCAAGCAAAACCTCAACTCAACATTTGTTTGCAATTTGAACCAACAAATAAATATTTTATTGTTGAAAAATTATGTTTCATTTACCTGATAATAAATAATTAATAGTAGTAATATGTTTAGATTGGTTTCAGTGACAACATATAATTTATCATCATTTTCGGGCTAATTGAAATCTGTGTTTCGGTTAAAATTGCAACAAAATGTTAAGTTGAGATTTTATTTGCAAAGATTCAAAAGTTTATATTAGATTGCAATTTATGAAAAAGTTGTGATTTTATTTGCAATTAACCCTAAATAATTAGGCTAGGAATCAGGATATGCTAAGGGACAAAACATTTAAGATAAATTTCATGCTTGCCGGATTTTTAATTACATCTTAAAGCTGGTAACTTTGTTTTCTGGATTTTGAATTCAAGATATCTACCCACTGATCACTGATGGATATAAGTATTTTTCAGATTCTGCGATGGACAGCCGTGGAGCACGCTGCTTGGGCAAACATTGAAAAGCTGTTGACATATTGTTACCAAAGACTGAATATATTGATAAAAGAAAATCTAAATGGTTGTATAAGATGCTGTCTCTAGAAACTGAAGAAATGGTCTCAATCAATCTCTTATGCATTTTTTTCCCAGTAATTTATCTTCCTTGATTAATAACAATATCATGATTTCTTGTAGAGAGGGGAAAAAGTCGACGAGGCTTATCGCGATATAAAGCAGTGTGCAGACAAGGCACTTAATGAATGCCGGTACAAAGATGCATCGATAAAATACAATGAGGTAGGGAATCCTGCATATTTAATTTGTAAACAAGCTAAGTGGACGATGACGATCATAATCACATATCAAATTTGTAGTGTATTTACATGAACCCACTCAATGAAACTCTCCTAGAGAAGCAGGAAATACTTACCAATCTTAGGATCATGAATTTTGATAATACTCTCACTACAACATACACATAGCATTTTATTAGTATAGCAAACTAATTAAATGATTAAAACACTAAAAAAGAAATATTGGAGCTCATCCATATGTTCTCCTGACATCCTCATATTCCGAATCCAATTGAAAAACCTTTTTTTATTTATTGGTAAATATTAGTTATTAGTAGTTAGAAGTTAGTTCACCAAGCCCCCAAGAACTCCAAGAAATCTCCAAGCCACCTTATAACTCCCTTAATTCGATCCCATAGGGAATCGAACCCGGGTCACTCACTTGGCCATAAAATACTAGCTTTCAACTAGCAGCTACCCCACAAGAGTATGGAGTCACTATAATATAGGTAAATATTAAGACCAAGTAGTATCGAACTCGTAGGAGGATAGGTATGCACGTAAATCTCTGGAAATCTATGTGTCGTAGCTAATATGAATGCGATTTGGGTATAAAGACAAATATTTAAAATTCAATTCTCAAATACTACTATCTAGCAAACAAAGAACAAATCTGTACTAGATTGAAGTGCAATTAAAAGGAATGATGCTTTGGATAGGAATCCCTACGTATACTAACGAAATTGGTACAACAACTAAAATATCGTGGTGTCTAAAGTAAAATCTTAAGTGTGCTTAAAACTAGACAATCAACTTCCCTCATCCAACACTAAGAATTGTAAAAGTAAAAGCTCAGATATTACTCCAATACTTGACTCTTACGAAACTTAACCTCACTAACCCACTAATCAAATTATATGAATTGTGTTTAATTACTAAGGCCCTAATTCAACTAGGGTGATTCGGCTGTCCTCCCTAGATAAACCTGTTAATTACAAACCCCTTAAAAACCCTCTCCTTAAGCCTATTCGTTGAGAAAGAGTGATTCGGTCGTCCCCTCCTTAACAATTTCCGTACTTAATTTTATGATTATTCTAGGGCTTGTTAGAAATATTCAATAATTAAGAGAAATAAAACTCATCACATCACGGATTATCCTAATCCGCCTACCAAGTTCCTAATTTCTACGAGTTCATCCTATCCTAAGCATACACGAATTTAGCCAAGCATGTTTATAACTAATTCAAAAGTAATGGATATTATAATCAAAGACATAATCAAAATCAACAAGAAATTCAAGAACATATATGATCTATGGAATTCAATTGGACTTAAGAATCTGAAAAAAGAAATCTGGAAAATCAATCTCAATAATCTCTAAAGAATTTATAACTAAGAATAAATCTGAACCGAGAAAATATTAATCGTCTCGTGTTTCTCGTAGTGGTGTAAATCTTCCAATCTTCTCTCCAAACCCTTCCAAGGTCTCCCAGGT
Source organism: Ballota nigra (assembly GCA_947034835.1). Classification (NCBI taxonomy): domain Eukaryota; kingdom Viridiplantae; phylum Streptophyta; class Magnoliopsida; order Lamiales; family Lamiaceae; genus Ballota; species Ballota nigra. Next base: position 91,431,037 of record OX344724.1, read on the forward strand.
ATGTTCTCAGTTTTTCTCTCTAATAAATTGTGTGTTGTTGTGTAAAAATAGGGGTTTCAATTATATTTATATGATTTCCAAAATTGACTCTCAGACCCGCTCGACCACAACCCTTGGTCGAGCGGCCTGCCTAAGTTGCTCCAGTTCTTGCTAAAGTCGCGCTCAATCATGTGCTCTGGTTGAGCATCCTGCTCGACTAGGTGGTCAAGCACCTCTTTTCCCTAGCACCCATATGGTGCTCGGCCAGCTTTGGTCGAGCGGCTTGTGCTTGATCAAGTGCTTTGGTCGAGCGGTTTTTGCTTCTTCTTGACCAGTAGCACTTTTCTTCTCCCGAACTAATACTTTTTGTAAAACTTTCATATCTTCTCAACCGGGAGTCTATTTCAGTCGATTCAAAGTCCTACGATCTCCTTTTTCGCCATCTTTTCTATAATGCATACCAAAGAGGCAAATTGACGAGTTTATGAAAATTGTACACAAATAACTCTAAAATCTCACAAAAAACACTCGTAATGTGCAGAAATGAGCATCAAAATATCACAATTTCACGTCTAATCAACCTCCCAGAGTTACAATATTGCTTGTCCTCAAGCAATGAAATAATAAGTAAAGTGAAATTGTTAGAAATGAATCAAAGTACCAAATCATGCAAGTAATTGCTTTCAACTTTCAAAGATAGGTCACTCACACACAAACTCCTCCCCCTTTCTCCTACTCATGGGTAATTAAGAAAAATCATCAAATCAAGACATGGATGTACTTTCGGTGGTGTGTTTCACTCCTTCACAAGTGTTTATCAATATTAGGGACACTCTCAACAATCATTCACACAAATTAGTGACCATATGCTTGTAAATACTCTCAACTTTGACCACATACAAGAATTCATGCCGAATAAAAAAGGACTTGTACTAAGGTGTAATGTAAGACACTTTGGACAGGTGGGATAAATGTATAGGACAAACTGACTCAAGGGAATGGAGAATAAGAAAATCATAACTTCAATATTTCAATTCATGAAACAGAACATCACTTGTATCAACTTACAATGCACTTTCTATTCCCCTAATCTCAACACCTCAACTTTTCTTATCTACATTCCTTCTTCTCTATTTTCAATTCTTGTCCTATTTTTTTTCTCCATGTATGAGCTCATATTTTCTTTTGCACATTCTTACACTTTTCTTTCTTTCCCACTATTCACGAATTCCCACTAACCCTTTCTTGTACTCACTCAACCACACAGTTATTTGCATCAACCAACTCCACCCCTTTCATTTATGACTTTTCCTATTCTCCACTCAAATTTGGACAAAGAGAGTTTTAGAAATTGGATAAGTTTAAATGTTCTAGCAAAAGAATAGGCTCAAGCTCAAACGGACTAACTAGGGATTAATGTCATTGGTTGGGAAATTTGGCTAAAGTGACTTAATCAATTAAAAAATAGCCTTTGATCACTTTCGACATTTCAAATAATACACAATCAAGAAGAGAGAGTACCCACAAGTTCTAGCACCTCTAAGGTGAAGATACATTCACAATGAATGAGATCAACTTAATGAATTTTAATCTCGTTTTAGGCTCAAATCTCACGATCTTTCACATCCATGCCTAGACCTAGCAACTTATGCCTTTTACCTCACAAGTATTCGAAAGGAACAATTTGTAAGTGCACGACTTTCTTTTCAAATCCACTCTACTCACAACACAAGCACTCTCTAGCACTTATCTCAACCCCATAATCACTCACTTACGAATTCACACTAAAAGATAGGCAATAAATAAGCAAACATGAGAGTTAATAACATGAAATCATCCAATCATCACATAGTTCAACAAATCAACACTCAAGTTTGCAACAAGCATTACATAACCAAGAAATGATGAAGAAGAAGCAGGAAAAAGGAAAAAGAAGCAAAAAGGAAACAAAGAAGTAAGGGGAAAAGTGAGAAATTGAGCCAGTCCCCATAAACGATCACAGCTCTGGCAGCGGTGGAGGTCGATACATTGGGTGGTTGGCTCCCATCTGAGAGATGAACAGGCTCTCCATCCACCTTCTCATGTCCTCGTTCCCATCTCGAATCACCCGAATGTCGTCCTGCATCCGAGTTATATCCTAGAGCATCCCTTATACATTCACCTCAATAGTAGTCACTTGGTGAACTAGTCCAGTCCACTCTAACTAAGACGACATCCACCCTCCATACTGCATAGGCACCTTGGGCATGTCTTCCTCCATCTCGTCTTCTTCCTCATTCCCCCCTCTGCTTGCTCTTCTTCTTCTTCCTCATTAGATTACTGCTGGGCTCGGCTTGAGCCTTCTCCTCTTTGCCTTTTTGCTGTCGGCTCCCTCCATAGACCAGCTGACACGAGCTGCTTCCTGAATTTCTCAATAACCTTAGTGTGTGCCGTCGTGGCCATCCCCAAGTTGGGGATTTTCTTCCTTCTGACTGTAACTAGCTTCTGGTCGGGCAGAGAAAAAAGTTTCCCGTCATTGAATTTCACTCATACTTTCCCCAACTTCCGGTCAAGCATCAAGGACTTAGCCAAATGGTCGAAGTCGATATCCCTCTCGATTAGGGCTCCGGACTGAGGCTCATACTCCATATATCGAATGACAGCAGAAATGAGTCCTCCACCCCTGACACTGGTCTTCTTGTTGGCAACAGTATACAAAATATCCAAATGATGCTCTATGAATGCCCTTCCAATGTACTTAAGAATCTGAATAAAGAAATCTGGAAAATCAATCTCAATAATCTCTAAAGAATTTATAACTAAGAATAAAACTGAACCGTGAAAGTATTAATCGTTTCGTATTTCTCGTGGTGGTGTAAATCTTTCAATCTTATCTCCAAACCCTTCTAAGGTCTCCTAGGTATGTTCTCAACTTTTTGTCTCTAAAAAATCGTGTGTTGGTGTGTAAAAATAGGGTTTTCAATCGTATTTATATGATTTCCAAAATTTACACTCGGACCCGCTCGACCATAGCCCTTGGTCAAGCGGCCTGGCTAAGTTACTCCAGCGTTTTTCTTCTTGCTAAAGTCACGCTTGACCACGTGCTCTGGTCGAGCGGCTCCTGCTCGACCAGGTGGCCGAGTACCTCTTTTCTCCCGCACCCATACGGCGCTCGACCAGCTTTGGTCGAGCGGCTCATACTCGATCAAGTGCTCTGGTCGAGCGGTTTTTGCTTCTTCTTGGCCAGTAGTACTTTTCTTTTCCCGAACTAATGCTTTTCGTAAAACCTTCATATCTTCTCAATCGGGAGTCTGTTTCAGTCGATTCAAAGTTCTATGAGCTCCATTTTTCACCCTCTTTCCTATCATGCATACCAAAGAGGCAAATTGATGAGTTTATCAAAATAGTACACAAATAACTCTAAAATCTCACCAAAAGCACTCATAATGTGGCCTAAATGAGCATCAAAATATCACAATTTCACGTCTAATCAGTCACTCACTAGAGTGAGAAATTCAGTGGCCAGGTGGGGTAAGGCTTTTTAAACGTGCGCATCGCCATATGATAGCTCTTCACAACAAGTAACAACTTATGAGATTAATCTCAAAAGAGTATACATACATACATGCATATATTAATATGTGTAGTGTTACCCCTAAACCTTCCCAGACGCGGCCTAGTCTAATCATGTAAATTTAGGTAATATGATGAGAAAATAATAAAAACAAATTAATGCTCAATTTTGTATTATTATGATCATGCAAGATTGCCACAAGATTTATTTATAACTTTCCATTTTGTATATACTAATGACAGGTAAAGGGTTGGGTATAATTGTACATTCTGGATCTCTACAAAAACTGGAAGGTAAACTCATTAGTTTTGCTGCTATTTAGTCACAATTCCTTTTGGGCACATATTTTCTTTAATTTTGTTTGGTATTTATATTTGCAGAAATAATGGAGGTAATGAGAACTGAAGAGTTCAGAGGGCTTAAAATTCTGCATATTGCTGTTGGAATTGTGGATGTTGGCATGTGTCGTTTCTTGATCGAGAAAGTGGGAGTCGACATTGATGTCAAAACACCAAGGGGTCTCTCTCTTTTTCTGAATGTAATTCTTGCTTTGTTTTTCTTTGTGATGGGTTTTGTTTAATCTTTGGTATACTTTGACTGCTTCAGGGGACACTCCTCTGTTAACAGCTGCAAGATAAGGTCTACTCATGACCAGAAGATATCTCATCAAACATGGGGCTGATATTAATTCAAGTGACGTTGACGGATCTACTCCACTCCATCACATTATTTCACATGGTATGACTCTATACTTGTTTTACTTCATGCATCCTGAATATTTCAACAGTGATGATTAATTACAGAAAATATGGAGTTTCTGAACATGTTGCTGGAATAAGGTTGTGAATATAGAGGCAGATTCGACGCTTGGAACACCGTTACATTGTGCTGCTAGACTTGGGTATCTTGTTACGTGATGGAGCTAAGGTTAGATCTAAATTTTGATAACAAAATGGTTGAAGTTCTTAATGTTAAATCAGAGTGACTGAGCTCTACCAAATTCTGGAGTATCAGATTAGCCAGATCGCAAAATCATTGGGTAGAGAGCTAGGGAAATATCCTTCTATGCCGGAGGGGAGCCCGAAGGAGCAATGCAAGACGATCCAACTAAGAAGTGGAACTAAGTATGGCGGTCTTCCAATGCTTGCTGATTTTGAGGAAATACATAAAGAGATAGAGAAAGAAGATGAAGAGAAGAAAGAGGGTGAAGAGGTTGAGATGGAACAAGTTCAGTAAGAGAAGGGAAAGAAAGACGAAGAGCGAGTCCCAAAGTGGAAGAAGGCTAGGGAAGCGAGGCAGAACATGAAGAAAATCGAGCGAGATGAATGGGGAGTACCAAAATCTGTGATTCCAGTCCCATATCCGCAGCGGTTCATGAAGAAGAAATTAGATGAAAAATTTGCCAAGTTTCTTGATATTTTTTAAAGTTGCATATTATCATACCTTTTTATGATGCTTTGGAACAGATGCCTAATTATGTCAAGTTCCTGAAGGACTAGATAGCTAAGAGGAGGAGAGTTGATGAGCCCAAGTTGGTGCAGCTAAACCATGAGGTGAGTGCATTAATGCACAAAGCGCTTCCCCCGAAGCTGAAGAATCCCGAAAGTTTCACAATCTTATGCGATATAGGGAATGGAGTCAAGAGAGCGTCGTGCGACCTTGGAGCAAGCATTAATCTAATGTCATTGTCGTTATTTATGAAGTTGGAGGGTGGAGAACTTCAGCCGACAATGATGACGCTTCAACTCGCTGACCGGTTTATTACTCGACCTCAAGGTGTGGTTGAAGACGTCCTTGTTAAAGTTGGAGATCATATTTTTCCAGCTGATTTCTTAGTACTCGACATGGAGAAAGATGAGCACGTTCATTTGATCTTGGGAAGACCTTTCTTAGCTACGGCTGGGATGGTGTTAGATGTGGCGAATGAGAAGACCACGTTGAAAGTTGATGATCAAGAAGTAAAGATTTCCCTATATGAGGCCATGAAGTATCCGATGGAGGAAGATATTGAAGAGCTCAAGAGTGTAGAAGTGGTCAAAGTAGAAGAAAAAAGAGAAGTAGGTAAGAAGAAGCCAAAAGTTAAGAAGTGGGTACCTCCATGGAGAGCGAAAAAGAAAGTGAAACCACCGCCTGAGGTGAAGAAGGAGGATGAGAATCGAGTGAAAAACTTAGACAACTTCCCTTTTGAGAGTAAGAGAGGTAAATTTAAGTATCATGTCCCATAAGCTCCTTTGAGCTCGGTCCGGCATGAGGAGCTTAAAAATAGCTCTGCGTGGGAGCCAACCCACTTTTATTTGCTTTTGAATGTTTTTAGTTATTATAGTTTTTGTTTTGAGTCGTAAGTTTTAACCTCGTTCTTGAGAGTTTTTTGTAGGTGTGTCTCGAGACTGCACGAGTTTCCAATGAGAGATGAGGAAAGCAACTCGAGATGGGGATGTGCTACATTGCCAAGTGCAAAGGGGATTATGCGTACGAGATAACCACAACCCCAAACTTAGACCGCTTCACAAGGTCGAAGTTTGGGGGGTGGAGTATTTATATGTTTTATGGTATATATATGCACCAGCGCACTTGAGAGGTTTGATTTATATTGCATAGGCGCACACCCTCTCTTTGAGTTGAGTTAGATTATATATTGTGTCTTGAGATACTCCTTTAGCTGTTTTTATATCGTGAACTAATTGGGTGCTACTACATATTTCATGTTTATTAATTCTCTTATGCTTGTTGATTGCTATCTTTGAGTGTGAGTATGAGTTAGTGAGTTGTGAAGTTGAGTTAGGAGCTAGATTGTGTGAGTGTAGGAGTTAGAGTTGATTTGAGAGGGAACTCGTATACTTACGAATTTTCCTTTTGAATACTTGTGTTATAAAAGTGAGAATTCACTAGGACTAGCATGAATATGAAAGCCGTGAGATTTGAGCCTTTTAGAGATTAAAATTCATTATATTGATCTCTTCGTTTGTGAGTGGATCGTCACCTTAGAAGAAGATAGAACTTGTGTGTACTCTCGCTTCTTGATTGTGTCTAGTTTTAAATGCCAAAAGTGATTTTAGGCCGTCTTTGATTTGTTGAGTCACTTAGCCAAATTTTCCCTACCAATGACATTTATCCCTTGTTAGCCCGTTTGAGCCTTAGCCTATTTTATTTGCTAGCACATTTGAACTTATCCAGATTCTTAAACTCTTTTTGTCCTAACTTGAGTGGAGAATAGGAAAAGTTGTGAATGAGAAAGGGATCAAGTTGAGTTGAGAAGGAGAATTATTAATGCTTGAGTGAATTTGAGGAAAAGGTGTAATGAAGTTTTGAGTTGTGGGAAAGAACAATAATTTGAGAATGAGCAAAAGAAAATATGAGCTCATACATTGTGTGAAAAGAAAGGAAAAAGTGAAGTGATTGAAAAAAGTGAGAGAGTTAGAAGAAAAATTGAAGTGTTGAGAGTAGTGGAATTGAAAGTGTATTGCATGAAGATGATTGAAGTATTCTGTTCCTCGTCTCGAAGTACTGAAAGTTGATTTTCTATTCTCCATTCACTTGAGTCACTTATCCTAAATAGTTACCCACCCGTCCAAAGAACATTACATTACATCCTTGAAAAAGTTATTTTTGATTCGGCATGGATTCTAGAGTATGATCGAAGTTGAGAGTGCTTACAAGCCTATGACTGCGATATGTGTGATTGATTGATTGAATGAGTCCCTTAATATTACTAAACACTTGTGAGGGAGTGAAACACATCGTCGAGAGCACATCCATATTTGATTTTTGTGGTTCTTATTGTTTATGCATGAGTAGGATGAAGGGGGTGAGTTAGTGTGTGAGTGATCGATCTTTGAAGCTTGAATACTATTACTTGCATGATTCGGCTCTATGATTCATTCTTAACAATTTCACTTGACTCATTATTTAATTACTTGAGGACAATCAATATGGTAAGTTTGGGGGGGGGGGGGTGATTAGGCGTGAAATTGTTATGATTTATAACTCGATTTGCCCGTGTTTTGAGTGAATTCGATGAGTATTTAGAGTCAATTGAGTATTATTTTCATAAACTAATGAATTTGCCTCTTTGATGCTCATAGATGGATAGAGGGCAAAAAATGGAGTTCTTAGGACTTTGAATCGACTCAAACGGATGTCCGGATGAGAAGATATTGAAGAAATACAAAAAATATTAGTTCGAGCGAGCAAAAGTATCATTTGGCCCGAAGGAAGAGGTGCTCAAGCAAGGAGAACTCGAGCACCAAACGCTCAAGCACTCGAGTGGGCGCTCGAGTGAACGTGGGTCGAGCGCCAGGCGCTCGAGTAGACCTGCTCGAGCGGCACTTGGGTTCTGGAGGATTTCGAGCGCTCGAGTGCGCATCGCTCGAGTAAGCACTCAGGTCAAGTTTTTGCGTACGATTTCGGCCCAAGATGTTTTTAAATGGCCCATGCCTATATATACCCCATCCCAAGTACGTTTTTGAACACCACTTCATACTTAAAGATAGTTTTTGATAGAGAAGAGCTCAGGAAAGTTTAGCAAGAGTTTTGAACGTGTAATCGAGGTTTTTGATCTTACGAATTCTTAGATTAGATTTTTATTTAGTTCTTTTTTTCTTCAACACTTGATACTATTAAACCTAGTTTTCGTAATTTATTGAGATTCATTTTGAGACTTCAATTCATTGTTAACCCTAGTTTATGTTCTTGAGTTCTTTCTTTAAATTCACCATGTTTATGTTTATCATTCGTATTATAGCTTTCGTTATTTCAATCACCATGTTCGGCTAGAACCCTTGCATGCTTAGGATAGGATGAACTCATAGAAGTAGGACGTTGGTACATAATTAGGATAACTTGTGATGTTTAGTTTTTGGTTCTCTTAATTAGGATACTCCCTCCGTCCCATCTTTACTTTCATATATGGAAGTTGCACATTTTTAAGAAAAAATAGAGTATGTGAATGAGAAGTTGAATATATTGGTAACTTTGTACTTTATTGACGAGGGAGATTTATTTCCCTTTTTTTGTGTAAAAGTAATTGTGGGACGTTCAAATAAAACAAATGTGAAAGTAATCGCGGTACAGATGGTGTAATATTTAATACACTTTGCTTTCACAAAAGTTTCTTGACATTTGCATTACGTTCTCTTAAAAAAACCAAAAAAAAGAATAATAATATTATTTTGAAATGAAAAATATTTTAATAAAAATACTAAAACATTCTCAAACCTAAACAAATATATTCAATGTAAATTGAAGATTCATAAATTAATTTTACAACTATGGTCGTGCATTACACGAGTTCAATTACTAGTGAAAAATAAAAATACTAATAACTACTCTCTCATCAAATTTTACCAGAACTACTTTTCTATTTTAGTCTATCCAATAAAATTAGTCATGTTTCTTAAAAGAACAATATTTTTATACTCTCAACTTACAATTTACTCTCTCCACCCCTATTAATTTTCATATGTGAGGTGATATATTTAAAAAAAATTGTTTTATTGACTTTTTGGACCAATAAATGAAGAATATATTAAAATAAAGTAGATAGTGTGAGTGTTTTTTATTTTCATATTTAAGGTATGAAAATTATTGTGAGACGTTTAAAAAAGAAAAATGTAAGAGGGACAAATAGAGTATTTTACTTTTAAATATAATCTACCAACTTTTTTAAAACTCATACAAAAACAAATAAGTCTAGTAAAATTGAATGGAGAGGGGGTAACATGATTGTACTCAAAATTACACATTCACATACAAATGTCATTTTTTTAGTCTCAACATTAATTAATTTGGAAGAGCGAGTCGATCTCCTTTGCTATACTAGGATGGTTTGCGGTACACTACAACCATTTTTTTTAAATGAAGTATTATGTGAATGATACTTATAGTAATTATTACTGTGAACAATAATTTATTAGTATTTTATATTGAAACAATATCCTTAGGTTGTATTTGGATGGAGGGGTTTGGACTATGGATTTTGAATCCACAATCTAAATTCACTCCACTTGTTTGGATAAGATATGTAAAATAATAGATTTCAAATTCCTTGCTTTGATCCTAATTCAAATTGGAGAAAATTTATATACCTAGCAAAACCACGTCATTTGAAATTTATGATTCTCAAATTCATTCATTTTTAAATCCCTTGCATTTCAAATGGCTTCATCCAAATACAACCTTAGTGAAAATAATTAATATCACTTCAACTAATACTTTTATTGAAAATAACTAATATCCTTCAAAATTGATAACTTTAATGCAACTCACAAATTCTTTTAGTGTAATTTACTAATACCCTTCAAATAAGTTTTAACATGAATATCATTCAAATAATATCTTCTCATCTTTTTGTATAGTTTTACAAGTTTAACAACGGGGAAATGTTACACTACAATTCTTATTAAATAAAATTGACACAATCGTTGATGACCTTGATCCGAATTGAACAATTAGTATCTGTTCAACACTTAAGAAGGTCACCAAACAAGATTATAAGTGATGAATTCGGATAAATAAAGATTAAGTAATAAAGTTGAAAGTGTTTGGCTAATTTTTGAATATATGGACCTTATATTTTCCATCTTATGAGGAGATATTTATAGGCAAACAAGCAAGTATGAGGTGTCAACCTCTTAACCACTCTAATTTACATGCTGACAAGTGTTAAAACACTTGTTTATTCCTAAGCTATTGTATTTTATACAAATGACAAGTGTTATGACGCTTGTTTGCTTCTAATACAATGCCTCATTAGTAGAATTCTTAGGTGTTCTTTGAAGTGCTCAACTGCTCGCCTGAATGCCTTCGTGGTGGGTATTTGAACCTTGTCCCCCTAGCTGCTCGCTCAGCTTCTTTTACTCTTTGACTAGCTACATGCCTAGGTGTTTGACGCTTTGACTAGCTGCTCGCTCTTCGTCATGTTGTACGTCATTCTTCTTAGCTGCTCTGCTGTTAATCCTTTACCCTAATTATTTCTTCTTGCACTAAACATTGTTTAACTGCTCGCCTATTAACAACAACCTTGTATGCACCAGTTTTCTTATTAAATAAAAAACTCCACTTTGCAGTTTATGAAAAGGTGGTGATTTTATTTACAATTTTTTTTTATTTTTCTATTTTAATATCATAAATACGATTTACACATATATTGATTTTGATTGTATACATAAAATGTATACTACTCTTATATGGAGTATCATATATAGAGCATTCTTCCAAACTATAAGTATAGTTAGATTAGATTACGATGATAAAATTAACTGGTATAGCATTAACAATTCAAACGTGTGATACTAAAGTATAATACAAAACATACATGATAATTTTGGAATAGTACAAGTAATGCAACCAATCACAAACATTTCCTTGTTCATCAGACTCAGTATAAGCCAAATTATTTGTTTGTGAACTAATAAATATATATATGTAGATATTGTTGCACTTCAAAAACACAACTCACCCACTCAATAAATATAATTTTTATATTTTTTTCAGCCCCTTAACCATATACGTCGACTTTGTAAAAATTAGCACGACTCTTCATCGACCAAGAAATTAAGAACAAAGAGAAGGGCTAATTCCCATGATGGGAAAATATTGATTTATATAAAAAAAATATATTAGTTCATATATTAAACATTTTAGTTTGTGGTTAACTTAACTTGCAAAATAATCTACTACATAATAAGAAAAATAGAAAGCGTAAATAAAAATAGTCACTTTCCTAGTTTTGGTTACAGGGAATATTTGGGGGCATGCGCCTACAATTGCTGCATGGTGGTGCTCTTCCTCATGATACAATATATACCATGTTCGCACAAAGATGGAAAAAAATTAATTGTCCGTAGTTATTAACTCAGATTTTATTAATTTTTTTTGTCATATTTCTAATTAATTAATGGCCACATATTCATATATACATGTGATTTTGATTATACCCGGAGTATCCATCCAAAAAATAATTATGTGAGAAACCACTCAACCTATCTAGCATTTGATCCATAAAAGGAAAAGGAAAATGATCCTTGCATGTAGCCTTATTTAGCTCACGATAATCAACACAAACTCTCCATCCCGTGGCTATCCTAGTTGCAATCAATTCATCATTCTCTCCTTTCACAACCGTCATCCTTACTTTCTTAGATACCACATGCAAAGGTGAAACTCACTCACTATCCGAAATAGGAAAGATCATATTTGTATCCAAGAATTTCAAAATTTCTTTCCTAATCACTTCTTGCATCTAGGATTCACACATCTTTGACTTTGCATAACTGATTTTTATCTTTTTCTAAACGAATACGATGCATGCAAATAGCAGGATTAATATCTTTCAAATCTATAATGGACCAACCTATGACAGATTTATGCTTCCTAAGTATATCAAGAAGTGCGCAACTCATGATTATTTAAGGTAGAAGATACAATTACCGGAAATTTTTCTCCTTCTTCAAGGTAAGCATACTTCAAATGTTCCAGTTGTGGCTTTAAACCTTGCTTATTCTCCTCTTGTGGCACTCCTTCCACGGGTATTCTCAAAGGTAGAAATGGTGTCTTCTTTTCCCAAATTTGGCTCACTTTCTCCTTTTCATCCTTGTTCCTATTAATGCAAACAAGAGAAAGATCATCATTAACATCATCAAAGAGAGGATTATTAAAAATGGTAGGATAAAAAGGGTCAAGAGAATTCTCCCAAGTTTCTTCAACACAATGCTCAAAGACATCTGAAAGTGTGCGTGTGTTATAAAGTGCAGATGTTGTAACAAATGTTAAAACAAATATTACAACAATCTGGTAAATCAGAATATAGAACGTGTACAGCGGAAGATTTAAACACACTATTGCAAGATGGAATACTTTTTAACACAAACTATCATAAATAGCTTGTGCTAGCCTTATGGCGAAAGGTTCGCTATAAAAGATTAGTGATACAAAAGTTGTGTGAAGAGTATGATCGTTCACAATGGAAACAAGACTCGATATCACCTATCAAATCTAAATTGGCTAAGTGTATAACATAATACACCGTCAAAATTGATCTCACTCTATATCAATGATCTCACTATCTATGAATATAAGTTCGATCACAAGCTATGCGTGAAAAACTCTATTTCAAGGCATAACATAAATGTTGGAATAACTGCCCAATCACCTTTAAACTCAGGATCAACACTAGAGTAGGTGTACTCGTTTACTCCACACTTGGTACTGAAAGATTCGGCCTCTATTTATAGGCAGAAGTCTTCAATCCAAAATAACTTCTCTATGTAACCGCCTCCATGATCTTCATGTTGTCCCACGTCTCTTCCTTTATTCTTCATGCTTCTTGATGCAACCGCCTGATCTAGATAGTTCTAAAATGTCCTGGATAAGTCTGGATCGTGCAGGCCCTTGTAGATCCTTGCAGATCCTTCTGGAACCCGTAACTGCTCATGTTGCTACCAATGTTATGCAACATTCACTGCAACATTGATAATTCCAGAACCTTGTAGATCTTTCTAGATCTTCATCCTGCATGTTAAAACATCTAAGACAACATTTGATCATAAAGTATTGGTTAATGAGAAGAAAGGGCAAATTCATGTTGTTTCAAAGTAAATAGTGAATACTTCACTACCAACAACATCAACAATCTCCCCAATGCTACAACACACCTGATGTATATATTTTTCCAATATATAAGTCAGTGATGTATGTACAATAGAGATCAACATCGTATTTTACACTTATCTTTTCACCCTTGTGTAGCAAAACAGCCAAAAAACAAGATTATCAACTGTAAGTTGAACCACAAAAAACAAGATGAAATAACACTAAGTTAATTTCACCAAAACGGAATGAACATCATCATATATGCCCATCAAAATCAACAGAATGAGTAACATAATGTTTACCCATTCAAATTACAACTTCAAAATAAAATTAATTGATATAAATCCCAACAATTCTAATATAATAACCTAACAACTAATATAATATTGTCTTTCAAAAATTAAAAACATCCTATCATAGCAACAATAATTAAAAAGCATAAATCAACCAAGAGTACTTAGAGGCAATCACAAAAGAGGAACTTGATATCACTGTATAAAATATACAGCTGCAGCTTCAAGCATCTTGCACTAAGCTCCCCCATAAATTGTGCTTCCTCCAGTCTCTAAGATATCTTCAAACCTTGGCTGAGATGTCAGGCAGATCACCATATAGATCATCTTCCTCCTGGATATCAAATGTTGCAAAGTTTGCAACAACATCTGCAGCAGCATCTGCACCTCCTCCAGTCTCATCAGGTCCAGTTGCACCACCTTCCTCAGCAACCTCAGCAGCAACATGCTCATCAGCATTCACTTCATGAATTTCAACTCCCCTGGCAGCAGCAGCAGCAACTGGTACTCCCCCTGTTGTGGTAGAAAGAAGGTTCTTCCAGTAGTTCTTCAGGAATTGAAGTTCATCAATTGAGTCCTGCAAGTGCTTTAGTTGAGTTTGAATAAACTCAGGTGAGATATTCAGAGATTAGGTTGTGGGAGCTGGAATGTTGCTAGGTATGTTCCTAGCATTCTGTGCAGCATCTTGTGCAGGAGCAGGATCAGGAACAGATTGGTGTGGTTCTGCATCTTCTTCTTCAGCATTATCCTGCAGAGGTAAGTCTAACATTCTATTTCCAGACAATAAATAATGAGATATACCCATCAGATGAACTCTCCCCCTCAACAACTCATTCCTTTTGTGAATAAAATTGTGACTCCTCAAATATCCATAAATCAGCACAGAGTAAGGCAGGTTGCCTTTCTCAGAGATCTTCCCAGCAAACTTTATCATGTGATGAAAAATAACCAATCCTAGGTTAAAAAAATTCATCACACCAATTATGTACATCAGTACAGCTTGATCCCTGGTCACCTTTGTGGAGTTTGTGGAGGGTATCCAGTTATACACCACCAGTTTGTTTAAAACTGAGTACAGAGAGGTCAATGAGGCAGCTAACATATTCTTCTTCCATTTGTTAACTCTTCCCCCAGTTAGAACAGTTATGATCTCATCCATATGAGGAACATCTTCTTCCTCAACATCCTCAACATGCAGAAACTGATTAATCAACTTATGAGTAAAAGGAACACTCCTATCTCTAAACTTTACAGCACCATATCACCTAGAATTCCTTCTAGCCTGGTTCTTTCTCAGACAAGCATAAAACTCATACACCCAATCAGTAACAAATGCATCAGCAAAAGTAACAGCATGCATCAAACTTCTTTCTTCTAAAAATCTAACTAGACCCTTGGATTCAAACTCATCAATGTTAATTTTTCTTTCAATTAACAAATTTCTTTTCCTCAACCTTTCCAACTTTTGGTCTAAAGATTCATCATCATCATTATCAGAACTAACATGCTCAACAGAATGTTCAGATGCATTACCTTGATCAGAATCAGTTTTGGTTTTATCTGAGCTACTTTCAGAACTGCTGTCATCAGCTTCAGGTTCTGATGCTGCTGCACTTGTTCCAGCACCACCAGTAGCATACTCAAACTTTCTCTTAGTCCTTATCTAAACTCTTGCTCTCCTCCTCAGTTCAAAAATAGGTACATCACTCTCGTCAGTTTCTTCTTTCTCCTGGCTTTCAGATTGATAAGTCTCTTTCTCAGATGATTCTTTGGAGCTTGACTCCTTTTCAGATTCTGAAAACACTCGAATAGGTCGAGTAGCAACATCTCCTTCATCATCCTTCTTCTTCCTTGCGGTTTCAGAATAGTTCACCCTTTTCTTTGCTCTACCCGATCTCCTCCTTGATTGAACAGGGCTCCTTTTCCTCTTGCCATCCTTTTTCTTCACTGCTTTGGCTATTGGAGCAGGCTTAGAATCCTCAGACATTGAAGAATCAGTTTTGGGTGATTCTTCTTTGTCCTCCTCTGATATTTCAACATCAGGGACCTCAGCATTAGGGCTTTCCTCCCTAGTTTCTTCAGCAACAGTTTCCTTGACAATGGGGGTCTCCTTCGTAGCCTGATCACCTGTTTCAACACTCTTTGAAACATTAGTAGTAGGGATTTTGGCTTGGCTAGAGGATTTAGGATTTTCTGATTGTACAGTCGAAGAAGGGCCTTCGACATGAACAGTAGGAGAAGGGTTTTGAGGTTGGTTCAAGTAGTATGCAACATCTACTTCAATAGAGCCAATGGTTAGTTTGGGAACCACAGGGCTTCCTTGAAGGCTTTGTGCAATGCCGCGTGCGATCGTCTTAAGCTGATCGACAGTGGCCTCATTTGGGATGTAGATGTTTACAGGAAAGACTTGAACAGGTGTTAGAGTAGTAGGAGGTGTTGTGCTCGATGATGGAGCAACAGATGCAACATTCGGGTTTTGGCTTGAGGCCATTTCTGCAAGAAGGTTCAGATTTGAATGTGGAGGAGTTGAAGGGTTTGCGCGAGTTTTTGAACTGTGAGAGGACTTCTTTTGATTTCCAGCCATTAAGTAGATAGTAAAATTAAGAAAAAAATAAAATTTAAAAGAAATAACACTAAAACCCTAAGATGTGAACACACAACTTTCAACACTTATTCGAAAAATCTGAATTTCACTCATATGCTGAACACTGTGAATTAAACATAAGACATGAAGGAAATATATATAGAAGAAAGTACGAAAGTTATTTTAATTACCCATGAAAATGAATATTCTGGAATTTTTAAGAAGTTGAAACTACCCACTCCTCCATAAGAGATCGTGGATTATTTCATGATTTAAAAAAAAATCCGAAATTTAATTAATTAAACACACTAAATTATGCACTAATTGAATAAATTGAGAAACGTGGGTTTATGCATGTGGAAATTAAAAACAAATTCCTGAAAAATCGGTCCAAAATTTAACTTAGAAAAATAAATACGAACTGCATATGATGTTGTATTCAAAATTGGAACACACACTTCAACATCGGTTTTAATATCCAATGTCGCACTTTTTATCAAACACTTTTTAGCACTTTTTATTCACATTGATCCATTTTTTCAAGAGAGTGCATCGTAGCAGCGAACTCCGTGCCCCATAATTACTCAATGGATTTGTGACATTTTGATGTTTTACTAATCACCTTTTGAAAAGAAGACATCGTAGTAGCGAACTCCGTGCTCCATAGTTACTCAGTGAATTAGTTACATCTTGATGTGCTTTTTCAAAAACATATTATGCGTTTGAGAAGAGTGTTTCCTCTTTATTTTTACACAACAAAGGAATTAAGAATCAAAATACAAGAACAGGCTTTAATTAGAACATGCAAATACCCTGATGTTGTTATAGATGTTTTATCAACCATAACAACATCCGCTTCTCAGTTACTTAGATTGTGCACATACCAAGAGATTTCCTCAAGAATAAGAATCTCTCATGGTCTAATGCTTTAGTAAACACATCAGCAAATTGATTTTCAGTGGGTATGTATTCTAACTTCACAATATTCTTCTCTACAAGATCCCTTATGAATACTTATGTGTTTAGTAAGTGAGTGTTGAACTGGATTTTTCGAAATGTTGATAGCACTAGTGTTATCACAAAATACAGTTAAAGTGTCACTCTCTAAACCATAATCACTAAACATTTTACTCAACCAAAGAAGTTGTGTACAACAACTACCTGCTGCAATGTACTCAGACTCTGTAGTAGATTGTGATACACAATTCTGTTTTCTACTATGCCATGAAATCAAATTGTTACCCATGTAAAAGCAACCACCACTTGTGCTTTTCCTATCATCAATATCTCCAGCCCAATCAGCATCACTATATCCAACAAGTACACTGCTTGTGTCTTTGGTATACCATATACCAAGATTAGTTGTACCAGCCACATATCTTATGATTCTCTTGACTGCATTCAAATGAGACTCTTTAGGACAAGCTTGGTACCTAGCACAAACACAAACACTATACATAATATCAGGCCTGCTTGAAGTTAAGTACAGAAGACTACCTATCATGGATCTATACAAAGTTGGATCAACCTCTTGACCAACAGTGTCTTTACACAACTTTTGTGTAGATCCCATAGGAGTTTTCATGACTTTTGAGCTTTCTAAACCAAACATTTTCACTAAATTATTTGCATACTTACTCTGAGAGAAGAAAATACCTTTGTCATTTTGTTTGATTTGAAGTCCTAAAAAGTAATTCAAATCACCTACCATGCTCATCTCAAATGTTGTTGTCATTGCTTCAACAAACTTGTTTAACATAATGTTACAAGTTGAACCAAAAACAATGTCATCAACATATATTTGAGCTATTAACAAGTCTTCTCCAGAATTTTTAATGAGCAAGGTTCTATCAGCCTCTCCTCTTATGAAACCAAATTGCAACAGAAAGTCAGTAAGCCTACCATACCAAGCTCTAGGAGCTTGTTTGAGACCATACAAGGCTTTCTTTAGTTTGTACACATGATCAGGATACTGTGGGTTTTCAAAACCTTTAGGTTGTTTAACAAATGCATCTTCAATTAGTATGCCATTCAGAAATGCAGCTTTTACATCCATTTGATGAAGATTAATGTTGATGTAACATGCAATTGCTAGTAACAGTCTAATGGACTCTATCCTAGCAACAGGTGCAAATGTTTTATCAAAATCAATACCTTCAACTTGAGTGTAACCTTGTGCAACTAATCTAGCTTTGTTCCTAATTATGTTACCAGACTCATCAGTTTTGTTTTTAATGATCCACTTAGTTCCAATGACATTGACATCATCAGGTCTTGGAACTAATGACCAAACATCATTTCTCTCAAACTGATTAAGTTCTTCATGCATAGCATTAATCCAATTTTCATCTTTTAATGCTTCTGTAACATTTTTAGGTTCAATTTCAGAATAGTAACACTGAGCATTCACAATATTGCATATTGAAGACATGCACACAGACCTTACCATATCAACACGATTTTCACCTACTCTTCTTCTTGTTTGAACACCAACTGAAGCATCACCAATAATCTGATTCGAAGGATGACTTTTGGTAATCCAAGTAGCTGGATTCTTCTTTGGAGTATACTGATTGTTCTGTGAAGTATCGACTGAATCTACAGGTGATGTTGAACCAGATGTTGGTGAACGATTCTAATCGTGAGGATTAGTGGCTGTTTTAATCCGTTTTTACGTCACCAATCAATAACGTGTGATTGATTACCACCGTAAATGGTAAATCGGGGTTTAGGTTATCGAATTCGGATATATGAAAATCGAAATTGAAATAATTTCGTATGCGTGTGCGTTAAGGTGTATTTGTGTGTGTTTGGGAGTGTTTATGAATTTTTTTCCCTGTATTTCTCAGCTGGAGAACAACTATTTATAGAGACTAACAAGCATGAGGTGTTCAAGACTCTTGGTCTCCCTAGCCTGCATGCTTGACATGTGTCCATGTGATCTTATCTAAGCTGAATCTTAGTTACAAAGTCTTCTTTGGTCTTATCTCGGACTCATTGTTGTTCGCCTAGGTCGGCTTGATGGATCTTGTTGGTTCTCCAACCGAAAGTTGTTCGCCTCTTGAGGTTGTACTTGGGAAGTTGTTCGCCTTATGCCTTTGTCCAGCTTGGCTTTGGGATCTTTGTCCTTTGTTCACTTGTACATTCTTCCTTGGCTATCTATTGTATCATAGTTTGATAAAGTTGTTCGTCATTGATGACTTCACAGTTGGCTCATTCTTGGTCCCGGGCCTTAATACCTGTTCGCCTATTAGTTGTTCGTCACTTTATACACCCCCCAGATTGATTAATGCACCCAAATCGTGATTTTCTTTGTTGATCTTCCTTGATTTGGTTCATAATCCTCATTGTAGCTTTAATCATTGTTCGTCATTTACTGACAATTGTTCGCCCATCAACAATTGCCCCCTATCCTAACTATACGTTATACCAAACGAGCAACTTTGTGGCGAACAACTATAGTTGGGATATCAAAATAATGAGGATTGGGACGAACATCATTGGTCTGGGCGAGCAACATATGGTCTGCCGTTTCGTCTTCCCAAGGTCTGGGAAGATTACGAAGATGACGCCAGCGCAATGATTGCGCGCCGTTCACGCGCGAGCAACTCCGAGGCCACGCGCCCCTATAATTGCTTATAGGCCCTTCAACTTTTGAACTTGTTTGGAAATTACCCCGTTTTCTCTCACTTTGACCTCTGAGTTTTCGGGAAATTACGCCTGGGACCCCGTTTTTGCTTGGGGTATAAATAGTGGGAAAACTGAAAATTTTCCCACTTTTCTCCCTCTTGCTACAGTGCTCCGGCGATTTCCATCTTCCTCCGGCGATTTCAAGTTTTTTCGGCGTCCGTCCTTCAGTATTTGGCTTCAAATCTTCATTCCCAGGTAGTTACCTTCTTCTTTCTATCTTTTTCTCTACTTTTTCTCTCGAAAATTCAATCGCCGCCGTGTGGATCCGAGCGCCACCGTCTTCTCCGGGAAAGCGCCGCCGTCTGCAACAATATCCGTCATATCCGTCACTACCCAGATTTTCCCTCTCCCTCCTATGTCTTCGCATTCGAGTAATAAAACTGAGGAGACCCTAGATCCCCTTTTTCCCATTGTTGCTCGCGATCTAGAGCCAGTTGAGGTTTCTTCAGCGTCGAACGCTCACGTGGATTCTGTTGTTCGTTCTGTGGAGGACACCAGTGCGGGCCCATCTGGAAGAGGGCTAATAGTTGTGGCGAACAACAATCTGGACGAAAACTCTTCTTCTGCCGAAACTGAAGTTCCAGAATCCAACGAACTTACTCGTGAGTTTTTGGAGGGTATCAATTTTCCATCCCCAAGGATGCGGGAAAGTGAGATCCCGGCTGGGGTTGCTCGCCTATTCGAATGGCGAGCATATGCTGAAAGGTATGCGAACAGCTTTCCTCGTCCACAAAGACAAATAATGGACAAGGTGAAGACTGATTACCAGGCGAGCAAGATCAAGAGTGTTGTTCGCGAAGATGAACTGGATACTATCCGGAAGGACTATAAGATCCCATATGATATTCATATGTGGGCACCTCAGAGGAAGGAAAGAGCTGATCGCCCACCTCCTGGGTGCACGGCGATCAACATCCACACCTTGATTGCTGGGCTGAAGTTACCTCTTCCACCTGTTGTTGGTCGATTCTTAGAGGCGACCAACTTGGCTATCACTCAAATTACCCCAATTGGGTGGATGAACCTCTTAGGCTCTATGTGCCTGTTCGCTTTGGAGGGGTACGTTGATCGGATCACTGCGGAAGAGATCAACTACCTGATGACAATCACAAGTTGCCCCCGAGGAGAAGATGGCTATCACTACCTCAAGGCCAGGACTGGGTTGAAAATGGTGGAAGAGGTGCCGAACAAGATTCGTGATTGGAAACAGCACTTCTTCTGGATTGGGGGTGATTGGCGAGCATCTTCTGGTCCACACGGCGGCCCTGGACGAATAAATTCTCCAGCAGCCTATGGAAAACTGAACGTAAGTTCAATTCTTGCTCGCCTTTGGACAGTTGTTCTAATTTAACTTTTTTTGTTTGTTCGCAGGCCCTCGTCTACCCAAGTGGAATTCGGAAGAAGAGTTGAGCTCCGAGTTTCTGTTTACATCGTGTCTGGTCGGCCTCCGTAACCGAGCAGATAGAACTATTGACTATCTTTGCCGATCAAGGTGTCAAAAAGCTGCTCGCCTCTTGACCTATCCTCACCACCTGGAGGCTCAAGCTGAGGTGCCCCCAGGTATGAAAATTTCTAACTTCCGGTTCAAATGTTTTGTTCGTCAATGTTTTGTTTAACTTGCTCGCCTAATATATATATATTTTTTTTTTTTAGCCGAGCAAGTAACAGTTGCCGTCCCTCCAAGCTACGCTCTTCTCGAGCAAAGGGTCCTTGAAATGGGGCCACCAAGAGGGAAGAAAAGAAGAGGTGACCCTCCCCAAGCTGTGCTCGCCCTGTCGAACAAGCCTGAGGGGGCCAAAGTTCCAAGACCGGCTGCCCCCCCAGTTCAAATTCGGTCTCCTCCCGTCTCCCCACCTCGTGGTGGTAAGCGCCTTAAGAAGGCAGATGGGACCCCACTGGCCGGAGATGTCCCCGGCAAGGGGAAAGAAAAGGTGGGCGAAAGTTATGCTCGCCACGAAGAGGATGTTATAAGGCGTTCTTCTGGGGAGCCCACGGAAAAGTCGGGAAAAGCGAGCAAAGATGTAGGCTCACTCCGTGGCCCAGAAGATCTTACATTCCTAGGATGGGATGATCGGAAGTTTGCCGAGTAAGTATCTATCCTCTCTTGCCGAACAACTTTCATCCATTTTTTTTATTTTTCTAAGTATCAATTGCTTTTTTGTTTGCAGATACCGTGCCGATGATTATCCCGGCCGAGCAAGTGTTGTACATCAGTACGCTTGCTCGAAGACTCCCGTAAACATAAGGGAGATTCCTGGCGAACATGTTCGCAAGGCGACGGAGTTGGTCGCCCGGGCCTGGACGCGTCCTCTGGACAAGGCCATCCTTCAGCAGGGGCAAATGGACAATCTCCATCTCTCGATGATGCTCGTCGCCAACGGCCTTGTTACTTCTCAGAGGGCAATCACCCAAGTTGCCGAGCAAGAAAAGTCTGCTCGCCAATATGCGAATACTGCTCGGCAGCTTACTGAAGAAAAGGATGGCCTGGTGAGCCAATACGAGGCCAAGATTGCTCGCCTTAACAACCAGATCAATGTTTACATTGATGCTGAGCACAAGCTTCAGGCCATGTCCAAAGAGCTGAAGGATAAAGAGGCCCTGCTTGGGGACAAGGAGATTTTGCTCGGTGAGGGAGAGAAGAGATTGACTTCGGCCGAACAAAGAATTGCTGAGCTTGAGGCGGAGAATGCTCGTCTCCGGGAAGCAGAAGCCAACCTCTTCACCCGTGAGCAACTTGAAGAGGAGGTTCAAACTCGTACCGGCCCCATCTCCAACCTTGGATATATTTGTGCCTACGCGGACAGCATCCGTACGGCTGATGCCTATGATTACAAGGAGATGGTGGAGGAGATGGCTAAGGATTTGAATGAGTTCCTCGAGAACTATCCTCCGCCGAACAACGTTAAAATCCAATTGGCGGATTTGGCTGTGCTAGGGGTTAAACTGGATAAACTCGACCCCAGCATCACCATCACTCATCCTCCACCAATTGTTGATGATGGCGAGCAAGGAGATGAACCGGCTGCCGCGGACGAGCAAATTGCTAAAGAAGCGGAGGATAAGGCGGCTGAAGACCTTGCTCGGGACATGATTGTCGACCCCTCTGCCGAGCAACCTCAAGATCCTCCCCCCACCGAACAGCAGTAGTTTTAGGACTTAACTTTTTTCTTTTCTTCTTTTGTAGTAGTTGCTCGCTCCTTTTTTGTAGTACTTGTAATGGCTGCTTCCAGCTTGTACTATTTTTTAGGCTTAATGCCTTTCTTTAATGGAAAATGTCTTTCTCATGTTCGCTCATTTTCTTATATATGTCAATTGCCTTTACATTTCTGTCAATGCTTTTACAATTATAACATATAGTATTGGGCTTTTGTTCGAATTGAACTTTGCCTTTAGTGGAATCAGGGTTTAGCCTTAGGTTCTGTTCATTTTAAAAAACAAACAACCTTTAAGTGGCTTTGGTCCTTAGGTTCTGTTCATTTGTAAAACGAACAACCTTTGAATGGACTTGTACCTCGAGCTTTTGGACTTTTCCTCTTTTGACGAACAACTATTATATTTACATTGCAAAATAATTACAAGTGTTATAAGACTGTCCATCACTATCATATACAATCTGACGAACAACTTTAAACACAAACTAAAACTTGCTCGCTTATAATATCTTGCCGAGCAACTCTATCTATAAAACCAAAAGCACTAGCACCAGACTATACAACGTGCCGAGCAACTTTTGAATCTATATTTGAGAAAATTTTAAAAAATTAGGCAAGTTTTTAGCTGCCTTCTTAGCCTTCCTTCAACTCATACGCATCCCTTGCCCCCCAAGACATTTGTTCGCCCAACTTTATTGATAGTACTTCTTTAGATGCACAGCATTCCAGGAGTATTGGGCCAGCTTGCCTTCCATGTCTTCAATATCGTACACGCCATTGACGTATTTTTCTGTTATACGATACGGGCCCTCCCAAGTTGGTCCCAATACGCCTGGAGGTTGGGCGAGCAACTTTCTTAGAACCAAATCTCCAACTCTGAATTCCTTAACTTTTACATGGGAATTATAGTAACGTTCTGCTCGCTGCTTGTATGTGGCATTTTTTAGCTCGGCATTCAATCTTTTTTCTTCGAGCAAATCCAATTCAGCATTTAGAGCAGAGTTGTTCGCCTGTTCATCAAAGTTGGTCGTCCTGAATGTAGTGGCCTTTAACTCAATTGGTATTACAGCCTCTGTTCCGAAAGCCATTGCAAAGGGTGTTTCTCCGGTGCTCGACCTGGGAGAAACTCTGTATGCCCATAAGACTTCCGAAAGTTCTGTAGACCAACTGCTTTTACTCTCCGCCAGTCGTACTTTTAATGTATGCTTTATGATTTTATTTACGGCTTCAACTTGTCCATTCGACTGGGGATGATAAGGTGTGGAGTAATGTTTCTTGATCCCCCACTTCGTACAGAATTCTCTCAACTCTTGTCCATCAAACTGTGGACCATTGTCTGTCACAATTGCCTGTGGAACTCCGAAACGACAGACAATGTTCTTCCAAATAAAGTTGATCATCTTCTGCTGTGTTATATTCACCATGGCCTCTGCTTCCGCCCATTTTGTGTAATAATCGACTGCCACGACGGCGAATCGAACATTTCCAACTCCAGCCGGGAAAGGACCAATGATGTCCATCCCCCATCTTGCAAAAGGCCATGGGCTGTATACTGACACAAGTTCCTGAGCCGGGGTATGGATGCCTGGGGCAAAAATCTGACATTGATGGCAAGTTTTGGCTTTTTTGATTGCATCTTGACGTAAGGTCGGCCAATAATAGCCTTGTCTGATTGTCTTGTATGCCAAAGCTTGCCCCCCAGTATGATTTCCACATACTCCAGCATGTATCTCTTCAAGTACTGCTTGCCCTTGCCCCCTAGGCAAACACTTGAGAAGTGGGATTGATATTCCCCTTTTGTAGAGTTGCTCGCCCACCAGAGTATATCTGGCGGCTCGCTTTATTAGCTTGGCAGCTTCAAAAGGGTTGTTTGGTTTTTCCCCATTTTTCAAGTATTTGACTATACTTGTTCTCCAGTCTTCTTCTTCACTGGTTTGATCGTCGAGTTGATTGACATTATAACTTACTGTTGATGGATCTTTCATCTTTGTAACTATAATATCTGCCAACTCTATGGGGCCTTCACTCGTTGCTAGTCGGGCAAGCGCGTCTGCTTGAGTGTTGCTCGTCCTTGGAATTTGCTGTATGAAGACTTGCTGCAACATGGACATCAGGTGAGCAACAATCCGTTGATACTCGATCATGTGATCATCTTTTGCTTCGATTCACCTCGGACTTGGTTCACGATCAATTGTGAATCGCCAAATATTTGCAAGCGTCTGACACCAACTGCGAGGGATAGGTGGAGACCAGCGATAAGAGCTTCATACTCAGCTTCGTTGTTGGTTGCCATGAAACCAAATCTGATTGCCGAGGTGAATACTTGTCTGTTTGGACTTATTAATACTACTCCTGCCCCCGAGGCTATGTTGGTTGATGATCCGTCCACATAGAGATGCCAAGGGTGATCAAGTCCTCTCGTCGGATCTGGTGGGAAAGTTAGTTCGACTATAAAGTCGGCTAATGCTTGCCCTTTGATCGCCGTTCGAGGAGCATAGGTCACCCCGAATTGGCTAATCTCCAGTGACCATCTTAAAAGACGACCTGCAGTGTCGGGGCGATGGAGAATTTGCCTGAGCGGGAAAGTTGTTAGAACTTCGACTTGATGGTCAAAGAAGTATGGTCGTAACTTTCTCACGCTCATAACCAAAGCATACGCCAGCTTTTCGGTTGGGGCATATTTGATCTCTGCTTCATGCAAAGCCTGGCTGACGTAATATATAGGTTGGTGGAATTTGCCGTCTTCGCGCACCAAGACAGAGCTGATGGCAACTTCTGATGCGGCTAAGTATAAAAAGAGCTTTTCTCCTGGGACTGGTTTTGATAGGATTTTGACATCTCCCAGGTAGTCTTTAAGTTGATCAAAGGCCGTCTGGCAGTTGTTAGTCCATGCAAACTTTCCCTTTTTGACGGCCTCGAAGAATGGACGGCACTTGTCCCCCGACCTGGATATGAACCGGTTCAATGCTGCTAGGCACCCGGTGAGTCTTTGCACTTCTTTCACTGAACGTGGTGGCTGCATATCCAGGATGGCTTTAACTTTTGAAGGGTTGGCCTCAATTCCCCGCTGGCTAACAAGATGACCCAAGAATTTCCCTGAGTGGACTCCAAAGCTGCTTTTCTTTGGATTCAACTTCATGTTATAGTGTCGAAGAATTTCGAACACTTGAGTCAGATGTTGAAGATGGTCTTCCTTCCTGGGACTTTTGACCACGATATCGTCTACATAGACTTCAACTGTGTCTCCAATTTGTTGATCAAACATCTTGTTCACCAGTCTTTGATATGTTGCTCCAGCATTTATGAGGCCAAATGGCATTCTCTTCCAGCACAGCAAGTTTTTGTTAGTATAAAAAGCTGTGCTTTCTTGATCGTCAGGATGCATTGGGATTTGATGATACCCTGCAAAAGCATCCATGAATGTTAGCATTTCGTGACCCGCAGTGCTGTCCACCAATTGATCGATGTGCGGGAGAGGAAAGTTGTCCTTCGGGCATGCTGCATTCAGATCTGTAAAGTCTATGCATAGCCTCCAGGTTCCGTTCGATTTTCTCACCAGCACAGGGTTTGCTACCCATTGTGGACAAAGTGCTTGACGGATCAGATCGTTGTCTAACAGCTTTTTAACTTCTTCATTCAACGCTTGATATTTGTCTGGGCCGTACTTCCTTCGCTTTTGATGGACGGGCTTTTTTGCTTGATTTATGTTCAGCTTATGACAAGCATGTTTCGGGTCTATCCCCACCATATCCGCATGAGACCAAGCGAAGACATCTAGATTCTTGGTGAGGAACTCTTTCATTCGGGATCTGTAAGGCTCTGGGAGCTCAGATCCTATGAATAATTCAAGATCCTCGTTGTTGGGATTAACTTTGAACGCCTCCAGCTCTTCGACTGGAGTTGCTCGTCGTTTTTGTCCCTTCCAACGGGGATCAAGTATGGGTTCCTCAGGGTTGGAATCATTTTCGATGTCCATCGGCTCTGCCCCCAGGCGGGGTTCAAGATCATCAGTTGGCTCTGTCCCATTGTTGTTCGTTTGTACTTGGCCCTCCAAGTCTTCTACTGAAGGTTGTTCGTCATCACCCCCTTGTTGTTCGTCAGATGGATACTCCTCCCGGGTGGTAACGAGTTGTTCGTCCAACACTTGCTCGTTCAAGTGCTGTTCGTCCGCATCCATGTGGTCGTCTATGTCCATCATATTGTTTAGTATTGATGGTTCGTCGATGGGATAACTTGCTGCTTCCATCATGGATATTTGTACAAATTTTGCTCGTAGCTGTTGAACGCATTCTCGTGCTCTCCGTTGGTCTCCCTTAATTGTGTCTGTTCCACTGGCTGTTGGAAATTTCAAACAATAGTGGTAAGTGGAACACGCAGCTTTAAATTCATTAAGAAAAGGTCGGCCAAGAAACCCGTTATAGGTCGACTCCTGGTCTACAACCAAGAAATCTACCATTCTTGTTATATTTCTTTCGGGTTCATTGGCCGTTACAAGTTGTACAGCTAATGTTACAATTCCCAACGGTGTTGTCACAGCATTTCCGAAGCCTATAATTCTATGTGTTGTATTCCGAACATAACCCGAATAATCTCCCAGATTATCGAGGGTCTTCTTGAATAAGATGTTCGTGTAGGCTCCGGTGTCCACCAACAGTCTGTGGACTCTGGTCCCCATAATCTTGGCACAGATTACGAGCGAATCATTGTGTGGAGTTAAGACGCCTTCAAGGTCTTTTTCGGTGAAAGTTAATTCTGCCGTTTGCATGATAGACGGCTTAACTCCCATCTCTTGTACTTGGCCAATCGCTCGTAGCTCCGCTTTCCTCTTCCGGTTAGAGTCAGGTGGTTGTCCATCAAAACACCCTCCTGCGGGACCTGCGGGTTCCATCATGAACAGGTCTTCTAAAGGTTGAGCCGGCATACTGGGAACTGGTCGTCCGGGTTTGTTGTTTCTCTGAGGTTGACCATCCTCTTCATCTTCTGAGTTGTTCTCCCGAGCTCTTTTCCCAGGTTGCCTCTTAACGAAATCGGAGAGCTTTCCCTCCTCATAAAATCGCCAGAGTTGCTTAAGCAAATCTCTACACTCACTCGTAAAATGCCCCACGCTTTGATGGTAGGCACAATACTTGTTCGGGTTGAGTTTGCCAGTATCCTGACGGATTTTACGTGGTGGGGAAAGCAACTCTTTCTCCTTTACGCTCTCGTACACAGTATCAACTGATACTGTCAATACTTGGTTCAATTTTTCTTTCAAATCCGATCCTTCGGTGAATGCTTTCATATTTTTTGGGACCCTGTAGCTTGTCCCGACGGGCTTTTTGTTATTCTCCTTAGGATCAGCTTTGTTCTCCCCTAAATTTGTTTGTAGGGCCTCGTGCATGGAAACGAAAATGCCAGCTTGGTTTCTGAACTCGGCATAAGTCTTTGGGCACTTCAGACGTACCTCCTTCCATAACTTCGACCCTTTTTTCAATCCGGCCATCACAGCGACGATCTTTGTATCTTCGCTCACCGGTTCTCCTTCTAGCAAAACTTTATCGAATCTTTCCATAAACGCCCGGTCAGTTTCATCATCATTTTGCCTTAAATCTGATAGCCGGTGTTTTTGGGAAAGATACGACCCCGCCGTTGAAAAGTGAGAGAGAAATTCTCGACTTAGCTGGACGAACGAGTGGATTGATGCCGGCGGCATTGATGAAAACCACTTGTGAACCCGATCGCCTAATGTTAACGGAAAATTCCGGCATTGGGTGGCGTCGCTGGCCCCCACGGAGACCATGTAGTCCGTATACTTCGTTAAGTGGACCCGGGGGTCAGTGATGCCCTCATATTGAATGCTAGCTGGAAATTGAATCTTTTTCTGGATCGGGGCCTTCAAAATGTGAGCTGCCAAAGGTGAGGATGGCATGCTGGTCGCTCCCATCCCCCTATGTTGGTCTAGTTGCCCTTGCATGTTCTCCACAGCCCTCCTTAGGCTTGATAATTCATCAAGAGGTGCCCCCTGACTTGGAGGCTGTTCGGCGAGCAAAGGCATTAACC
Organism: Ballota nigra; assembly: GCA_947034835.1. Taxonomy (NCBI): domain Eukaryota; kingdom Viridiplantae; phylum Streptophyta; class Magnoliopsida; order Lamiales; family Lamiaceae; genus Ballota; species Ballota nigra. The sequence goes on from OX344724.1 coordinate 91,459,915, forward strand.
TTTCTGCTCGTCGCAGTCCCTCGCTTGGAGTGGGCACTTCCTGGGCTTGCCTCCTAATGTTGTTCGCCGCATTTGGCCCTAGGCGCCTGAAGGCTGACTGGGTGAGTCTTTCATGGACTGATGGGCGAGGCTGTTCAAAAGTTGCTCGCCCGTCTTCTGCTCCCCGGCGAGCAGCTTCCCGTTGGGGTTGGCTAAGCCTGTCTTGGGCACTGGAACGTGTTGTCCCATGGCTAGACATAGTTGTTCGTCCGCGACCAGACTCAGCCTGTACTTCTTGTTGGTCGTCCACCTTGGCCTTTCCCTTGTTCCGTCTGACTTGGGCACTATCAACCTCTCGCTGTTCGCCCCTAGTGGTCCTGGGTCTAACAACTTCTAGGGACTTGTCCCTTGGCCTTGCCTGTGTTGGCCTAACTTGCTCTTGTTGCCTCTGGAGGGCCTGGAGAGCAGCAATGGTTTTGGCTAACTCGTTGGGGTTGTTCGCCAAAGCCTCCATCTCAGGGGGGAGGTTATGTGTTATGGCTGTATGTTGTGACCTGTTCGCATGTCTCGGGTCACGGTCCTGGTGGTCGGCCGACGTGGCTCGGGTCTGAGATGCTCTTTTTGACAAACGTGATCCTTGGGTCTCTTTAGATTGAGGCATTTCAATTTAAATTACTTCTTAATTTATAAATTGAAGAACACCAAGAACACCAAGAACACTTTTGTTTGTATCTTCAAATATTTCTTGAGATTTCCTTTGAATCTTCAAGTTTTCAACTTGAAGTTCTTGAGTAATCACACTAAACCGAAGGTTCGAACCCTCCTTCTAGCGCCAAATTGTTGGTGAACGAATCTAATCGTGAGGATTAGTGGCTGTTTTAATCCGTTTTTACGTCACCAATCAATAACGTGTGATTGATTACCACCGTAAATGGTAAATCGGGGTTTAGGTTATCGAATTCGGATATATGAAAATCGAAATTGAAATAATTTCGTATGCGTGTGCGTTAAGGTGTATTTGTGTGTGTTTGGGAGTGTTTATGAATTTTTTTCCCTGTATTTCTCAGCTGGAGAACAACTATTTATAGAGACTAGCAAGCATGAGGTGTTCAAGACTCTTGGTCTCCCTAGCCTGCATGCTTGACATGTGTCCATGTGATCTTATCTAAGCTGAATCTTAGTTACAAAGTCTTCTTTGGTCTTATCTCGGACTCATTGTTGTTCGCCTAGGTCGGCTTGATGGATCTTGTTGGTTCTCCAACCGAAAGTTGTTCGCCTCTTGAGGTTGTACTTGGGAAGTTGTTCGCCTTATGCCTTTGTCCAGCTTGGCTTTGGGATCTTTGTCCTTTGTTCACTTGTACATTCTTCCTTGGCTATCTATTGTATCATAGTTTGATAAAGTTGTTCGTCATTGATGACTTCACAGTTGGCTCATTCTTGGTCCCGGGCCTTAATACCTGTTCGCCTATTAGTTGTTCGTCGGGAGTGTTGTTCGTCACTTTATACACCCCCCAGATTGATTAATGCACCCAAATCGTGATTTTCTTTGTTGATCTTCCTTGATTTGGTTCATAATCCTCGTTGTAGCTTTAATCCTTGTTCGTCATTTACTGACAATTGTTCGCCCATCAACACCAGATGCTGTAACATTTGGTGTAACATTCTCTGTTTTCAATGATTCTTTTGGAACATCAGTAACTTCAGTCACATCTTCAGTGTCATTTCCATCTATCAGATTCCTGTCATCATAAAAAAACAACATTCACAGATTCTTGAACAGTGTTAGTTCTAAGGTTATAGACTCTATAGGTTTTGCTATTTCTAGAATAACCTAAGAAAAAACCTTTATCACTCTTAGAATCAAACTTGTGTAGTTGATCTCTATCATTCAGAATGTAACACACACATCCAAAAACATGAAAGTATTTCACATTCGGTTTTTTATTGTTCAAGATCTCATATGGGGTTTTGTTGCTTCCAAATCTAAAATAGACTCTATTAGCAATATGACATGCTGTATTCAATGCTTCAGCCCAAAATTTCTTTGCAAGATTTTTTGAAGTAAGCATTACTCTTGTCATTTCTTGAAGAGTTCTATTTTTCCTTTCAGCTATCCCATTTTGTTGTGGAGTTTTAGGAGAAGAAAACTCTTGGACAATTCCTTTCTTATTACAAAATTCTGAAAACATGCTATTTTCAAATTCTCTACCGTGATCAGATCTAATCCTGCTTACTTTCAAGTTGAAAACAGTTTTAAATCTTTTGTAAAGAATTTTAAAAACATCAAATGTTTCAGATTTCTCTCTTAAGAACTCAATCCAGGTAAACCTAGAGTAATCATCTACCACAACTAGTAAATATTTCTTACCACCAATGCTTTCAGTTTCCATAGGACCCATAAGATCCATATGCAGTAATTCAAAACAACGATGTGTCATGCAATGTGATAACATTTTACGCGACATTCTCACCTGCTTACCTTTTTGGCATGAACCGCATACAGTGGGTGTAACAATCTTCAGTTTTGGTAAACCTCTCACTGCTTCAGACTTAACCAATTTTTGCATGAATCTATAATTTGCATGTCCAAGTCTTTGATGCCATAGGACATTCTCATCACAATTTGACAAATGACATACTTTGTTTGTTCCAATTAGATAACAATTATCTGCTGACCTATTTCCAGTCATTAGACACTTGTTATCCTTGTTTAGAACATAGCATGAATCTTTATCAAATTTAACATGCAAATTATCATCACATAGTTGAATTATACTAAGGAGATTAGCAAGTAAACCATCAACATGCAAAACATTCTTAAGTTTAGGAAAACCTTCAACATTTAAGGTCCATTTTCCAATGATTTTACCTTTTGATCCACCACCATATGTAACAGTTCCACCATTGCAAGGTTCATAGTCAGATAAGTATTTAATATGACCACTCATGTGTCTAGAACAACCACTATCAAAGTACCATAGATCATGAACACATGCTTTCAGAGAAGTTTGAACAACATTACATGTAACATGTTCTTTCATTTTCTTAGCAGATTTTGACCAGTGTTTCTTAGAATGTGAGGACATTTCAGACAACACTTTCTGAATTTCTAGATCCCTTTTCATCTTTTGACAGTAAGGACGAATATGACCAATTTCAGAACAGTAGTGACATACATACTTCTTCACAGGTTTTTCAATCTCATGTATTTTTGTTTTGGAAAAAAGTTCAGTTTTTCCCTTAACAAATTTTACAGGATTATTCACTAATTTAGAAGCTGTCTCACCATAATAGCCCAAACCATGCTTATTAGACTGTCCAGTAGTTAAGGAATCACTTACAATGGAAGAACTTTTAGAGTATTTCTTAAAACTTAAGGTAGAATTTTTCAATTCTTCCTTTAGTTTAGAAATTTCTAAATCCTTCCTTGTTAGAATGACTTCTAACTTTGTCACAGTCTCTTTGAGATCATCATTCTCTTTGGTTATACTGGAATCATCATTTCTTATGTCATTAGAACCTGTCTCATCAACACACCCATTAAAACAGTTCAAATCTGAATGATTTTTGACAAATGTTGTTTCTGATGTTATAACATTGGAAACAACATTAGTGTCTAGATCATCCAGATCATCATCTAAAGAATCATCATAATCAATTCTTGCAGAAAAAGCTAGTTCCTCATCTTTAGAACCTTCAGGTTCATCATCATCTGAGTCATCACTAAAGGTAACACTAAAATTCAGTTTTTGTCTTAACCTGGTATTTGCACACTCATTTGCATAGTGTCCAAATCCAGTACATGCATCACATCTAACTGATTTTCTATATTCAGGATCATACCTTGATTTATTACCTCTGAATAGCTTTGATTGATTCCGATCCTTCATTTTCTCTGGGTCTGATGGTGTGTTGTTGAAAGGAGTTCTCTGTTGGACAATTCCTCTAGATCTATTCAATTTCTTCTTCAGGTAGGAATTGAACTTCTTTGTAAGGAGGGCAATGTGCTCAGGAGTGTCGTAACATTGGTCTAGAACATCTTCATCAGACTCAACTTCAGTCACAAAGGGCTGGTTTTCAGTGTTGGATGATGTTTCACCTTTGAAAACAACAACCTTCTTTCCTTCACTTGTATCATCAGATTGAGTTGTGTTCATCTCATATGTCTTGAGAATACTTACAAGCTCATTCTGACTTAAAGTGTCAGTGTCCTTGGCTTCCTCAATAGCACAAATTTTTGCATCGAACCGTTTAGGAACAGATCGCAAAATTTTGTGTACAACTCGTACATTGGAAATTGGATCACCAAGTGCGTGTGATTCATTGACAATCTCACTCAGTCTTTCATTGTAAGGCATGATTGTCTCATCATCCTTCATCCTTAGATTCTCGAACTTGGTTCCAAGCATTCGAAGTTTGGTCCTTCGAACACTTCCACTTCCTTCGTAGTGCTCTTGAAGCCTCTCCCATGCATCTTTAGCCATAGTACATGTTGATATAATCTTGAACATAGATACATCAACAGAGGTAAAGATAGCATTGAGAGCTTTGGAATTGTAGCTTGCCGTCGTGGTCTCCTCATTTGTCCATTCAATCTCCCGTTTGACTCTTGTCTTGCCATCATAATCTGCTTGATTTCTGGGCCATTCTCAACCGGTCAGAACACTTCTCCAAGCACATTCATCAATAGACTTGATGTACATGCACATCTTAGGTTTCCAATAGGCATAGTTATTTCCATCTAGTATAGGGGGCCTAAGTGGGGTGTTTACAGGATATTCCATAGCAAAAGACACACTTAAAAACTCAGGATCTAAACTTAGTATATCAAGTTTATGGCTCTGGTGACAATTGAAAGTGTGCGTGTGTTATAAAGTGCAGATGTTGTAACAAATATTAAAACAAATATTACAACAATCTGGTAAATCAGAATATAGAACGTGTACAGCGGAAGACTTAAACACACTATTGCAAGATGGAATACTTTTTAACACAAACTATCATAAATAGCTTGTGCTAGCCTTATGGCGAAAGGTTCACTATAAAAGATTAGTGATACAAAAGTTGTGTGAAGCGTATGATCGTTCACAATGGAAACAAGACTCGATATCACCTATCAAATCTAAACTGGCTAAGTGTATAACATAATACACCGTCAAAATTGATCTCATTCTATATCAATGATCTCACTATCTATGGATATAAGTTCGATCACAAGCTATGCGTGAAAAACTCTATTTCAAGGCATAACATAAATGTTGGAATAACTGCCTATCACCTTTAAACTCAGGATCAACACTAGAGTAGGTGTACTCGTTTACTCCACACTTGGTACTGAAAGATTCGGCCTCTATTTATAGGCAGAAGTCTTCAATCCAAAATAACTTCTCTATGTAACCGCCTCCATGATCTTCATGTTGTCCCACGTCTCTTCCTTTATTCTTCATGCTTCTTGATGCAACCGCCTGATCTAGATAGTTCTAAAATGTCCTGGAAAAGTCTGGATCGTGTAGGCCCTTGTAGATCCTTCTGGAACCCGTAACTGCTCATGTTGCTACCAATGTTATGCAACATTCACTGCAACATTGATAATTCCAGAACCTTGTAGATCCTTCTAGGTCTTCATTCTGCATGTTAAAACATCTAAGACAACATTTGATCATAAAGTGTTGGTTAATGAGAAGAAAGGGCAAATTCATGTTGTTTCAAAGTAAATAGTGAATACTTCACTACCAACAACATCAACAACATCAATTGTCTTGCATTCAAGATCATCCGATGGATGTCTCATGGCATTATAGATGTCAAAAGTGTCCTCTTCTTTGTCCAAATTCAAAGTGATTTTTCCCGTGAACATGTCAATAACCACAGGAGCGGTAGCAAGGAATGGTCTCCCTAAAATCAATGGTACAAGATCATCTTCCTCCATGTCCAATACCACAAAATCAGCGGGGAACACAAACGTATCAACTTTTACTGGGACATCTTCAACCACCCCCTTAGGATATGTAAACGAATGATCCACTAGTTGAAGTGTCATAGAAGTGTGCTCAATCTCCCCAATCTTTAATCGATTCAACAAAGGCATAAGATTGATGCTTGCTCCAAGATCACACAAGGCATGCCTCTTTTCTTGGTTACCCAACTCGCATAGAAGGGTGAAACTCCCAGGATTCTTTAACTTTAGTGGCAAACCTTCTTTGCAATAAGGCACTACACTCCAAAGTTAGGTCGATTGTCTCCCTTTCCTCGATTTTCCTCCTTTTAGAGATGAGTTCCTTAATAAAAATGGCATATGTAGGCATCTCTTCCAAAGCTTCAAGTAGAGGAACATTTATGGTCGCCTTTTTTAAAACCTCTAAGAACTTGGAGAACTTCTCATCAATCTTTTTCTTCATTAACCTTTGAGGGTATGGTGGTGGAATAAGAGTTTTTAGTACTCCCTATTCATCACACTCCACCTCTTCTTGTTGTTCTTTCGCCTCATTTGCTCTCTTCCACATGGGCACCCATTTTTCCTTTGTTTCTTCAATCTTTTCCTCCTTTTGTTTCTTGTTCTCCTCAAGTGTTTCTTGAACATCCACCTCTCATACTCATCTTCAATCTCCTTCTCTTTTTCTACTTCCTTCACTCCCCCATCTTCTCCTTCCATGGGCATGCTTGATCCTTCATATTTCATCCCACTTCTCAACTCTATAGCTTTGCAATGCTCCTTAGGGTTGATCTCCGTTGTAGAAGAAAACTTTCATTTCTCACAACTTCCACTTGAAGATGCCACTTGCCCAAATTTGGAACTCCAGGTTTTTCATCTGACTTACTAATGAGTCTACCACATTTGGTAATTGGCTAAGTGGACTAAGTATATTTAGTTGCTCTTCCATTTTGACAAATCTTGCTTCAAACCTAGTATTTTGTAGCTGCGTTTGACTAATGAGAGCGTTTAAAGTATCTTCAAGAGTAGATTTCCCTTCATTATGAGGTGCTCGTGCACTCAGGGCAAACCCCGGTGGAAGTGTTATTGCAGCCTTTGGGTGTTGTTGGGCATGATTTTGGAATGGTGGATTGTTTTGGTGTTGGTTTTGGTATGGTTGAGGGTTGTGGTTAGGAAATGGTTGGTTCTCTTGGAAATTTCCTTGGTTGTAAGGTGGCTTCCCCATATAGCTTCCTCTTCCACTTGCTCAAATCCATGTGCATATCAACATTTCCAATCACCATCCCCTTCATTTACCCTTCTACCAAACTATCAAACTTTGTAATAAAAGACTTCATCACATCAACTAAGGACTCTACCATTTCCCTTTCTTCAATTTGAGCAATTCATCTTGGAAGATCCATCTCAGTTGTCCAACTAGCCGTGGTGCTAGTGATCTCATCAATCAACTCTAGGGCTTCTTTCCCCGTCTTCTTGAATAAAGAACCACCCGCCGATGAATCTAACTTATCTCTAGAAACTCCATTGCACCTATAGTAAAAGAAACTCACAATTTGCTCGTCCATAAAGCCATGTTGTGGAAACTTCCTTAAAAGTTCATTGAATCTTTCCCATGCATCATGCATATTCTCATGATCCTTTTGACGAAATCCACAAATAAGGGTCTTCAATTGCAACATCTTTGAAGGAGGAAAGAACTTCAAAAGAAACTTATTGCAAAGTTTCTCCCATGAATCGAGACTATCGTTAGGTAAGGAAGCTATTCAATCCTTGGCTCGACCCTTCAAAGTGAATGTGAAGATTAGAGCTCTCCAAGCATCTTCACTCACTTCATTCATTTTTATCGTGTCGACATACTCCAAGAATTGGGCAATATGACAGTTAGGGTCTTCATGTGGAGAATCTCCTCCAATTTGTCTCTTGGAAAGCATATTAAGGAGAGCGGGCATGATTTCAAAGTTGTTAGCCGCCACGGGTGGTCTGACTATTCCATCATAGTATTCTCGAATTGGCCTTCCATGCCCATTGCCTTCATTAGGAACCTCTCCATTCAGATTTTGATTCATATTCGCCATTGCTCTAATTCTAGCTCGTCTTCGATTCCTCTCTCGATTCCTTCTTCTAACGGTGGCTTCGAGCTCCAAGTTCAAGGGAATTTGTTCAATCCCACATGCCCTTGTGTTCATGCACACCTAGAAGAACAACCAAAAGTTTGAATTCACAAGATATGATAACCAAGTACAACTTAAAAGTAAAGACACTATCAATTATGCTCAACTAAACCTAAGTTACACTCAAATCAATCTAATCCCCGACAACGGCGCAAAAAACTTGATTGCTATTTTTGTTATACACAAAATGAACACCACACAAGTGTACGAGGGTTATCGTAGTAGCTAAGTAATCAAGTTTAATTATCGAACCACAAAACACACATTTTACATATATATATGTACATACACCTACGTACATATACAGAGTCGGCACCGTCATTCTTTTGGTCTGGGGCGAATATGGAAAAATGGGCTCCTGTCGAAGAAAAAAAATTATGTATATAATATATCAAAAAACAATAGAAAAAAATAAACATTATAACATGACTTTATCTAGTATTTTGAGAAACAACATCTTCTTAGTAAATTTGTTATAGCATGTCTTTTTCAATACATAAAGTTTCTAATTCATTTAACATTTCTTGCGACATAGTTGATTCATACATACAGTTATATCATTGAAGTGTGCACAAATTTAAGTTACATATAAAGTTACCTAAATATTATATTGAATTTCAAGTGTTGTTTTACCAATAAAGTTACCTATAATATTTTTTGTTTAGAAAATAAATCAGTCAAATCAATCTCAATTTTTTGTAACGATCATGCTCTTGAAATCATCAATTTTTTCAATGTTCAAAAGGAAATCCGTTAATCATATTTACATGGATAATTTGTTGTAACGATCATGCTCTTGAAATCATCAATTTTGTTTTTTGTTAACAACTTATGAACTATTTTTGTCAATTCAGCTTTAACAACTTATGAAGATTTTTCATCAATTCTTCGTTAATAACAATACTAAAATAAAGATTTTTCATCAATTTTTTTTACATTACCAAAAACTTTTCATTATATCATTGTTGACAACTTATTAAGACTTTTATTCAGTTTTTTAAACAATACTACTAGTTACACACATCTTTAATCAAGTTTCTTTTTTACATTTGATAAAAAAATTATCAATTCGTTGTTTAGAACTTTGTAAGACGTTAATTTGTTCATTTTCAACTTACCAAGATTTTTATAAAAAATATACATATTCATATGAATAATAGTTGAGCCCTAATAATCTCGGGTGTAGTAATCATTTGAGAATAATACTTTCTTTAAGTTTTGCATGTGTTCATGAATTCAACCCTGCACTATATTGTACACACAATGACGATAGGAGAACGTTAAACCGTTTCTTTGAATTGTTGATTTTTATTAATATATATGGGCAGTTTGGCATTTTATTAAGACCATCAAGGATGGAATTACAGATATAAGAAATAAGCTTTATAAATTATATCACATTATAGTTTTGATCGGTAGATAATTATTTCATTTTTAACTTTTTTTTAATTTTGTAGTACTAAAGGAAGACATCGGAGATGATAAGGAGTTCCGTCGAATCTGTGCTATAATAATAGTTAACGTTTTTGGAAATGCACCTCTACATTATGCAGTTTGGCTTGGAAAAGTTGACATATGCTCCTTGTTGGGAAAATGTATAAGACTTATGTTTTGATTAGATGCCAACATGTTCCTCCTAAGTTGTTTTGTAAGTAAATTATTCAGTAGAGTTAATGTTTAGTTAAACAGTTCAAAGTGTTAAGAACTGAGTACAGTTAGTAATTACATGAGTGTATTTAAGTTTGAAGTCCGCTGAAGATAAAGTCCGCTGAAGGTAAAGTCCGCTGAAGACTAAGTGATCTGAGAAATAAGTCTAAGTCTTGAATGTTTTCTAAGTACATTCTCACTAAGACTAAAACTGTCAGGAGAGGACCAAAGTCCACTGATGGTAACTAACAATGCTAAAACACATTAATAGCTGTTAGTTAATCTGGTTGGAACAAGGCAAAATGAATTTCAGTGAAGCTTACAATAAATGAAGGAATAAGAAGGTTCTCTCAGAGGAGTTCCACCTTAAAGCAAGACAAGAATCTGGGCATGCAGAACTAAGGTCCAATGAGAAGATGACACGTCAGTGTACTTACTGACAGCCGACCTGCCCCGCCTGACAAGTACCAAAAGTCCTTCTCTAGCAATCTACAGAAAGTTGGTAAACTGGCATGGTCTTCCAGCCGTTTCTTGACAAGACTTAAAGCTTCAAATAGAGACGTTTGACCCAATCAGATACAAGAAGACTTACTTGAGAAGATTCAAATCCAACGGGAAGATTTTCAAGGAAGCCTATAAATACAGAAGGACGTGCACTTTTCCAAGCACGGGAAACTCACAAGATCAAAGCTATCTCTACATTCATAACAACTAAGAAGCACTCGAAATTACCTTTGTTTCCCAAGTGTTTCACATTTGTAGAGAGCCTAACAAACCTTCTGTAACCAAGCCTAAAAGCTATATCCAAATCTTAGAAAGAGATAATCCAATCCTAAGCCTTGAGCTAAACTTGTAAGGATTATCTCAAAATAGTTGGAACCAAAACCCTACTCAAAACCCTACTCAGTGTTTAGGTTGAGAGCTAGTGTTAAGTGGTGTTAGTAAGTTGATTGTTGTATCAGTCTGAAAGCTGGTTTGTTTTGGGAACTAGGACCTGGAATTTCCTAGTGATCAATCATCCTAAGAGAGGATTAGTTGATCAGTGCACCTTGGCACTATAACACAAGGAATTCCAAGTGAAAGGAATTCTCCTGTTTGATCAGGACAGTGGACGTAGGAGATTCATCTCTGAACCACTTTATACCTTGTGTTCTTATTATCTGCTTTCCTAAGTGTGTGTTAACCTCGAAGTTTATCAAAGTAAAACGAGTTTTCTAAGGGCTCACTAATCCGCATCTAAAAGCTAATTAAATAGTAGTTCAACTGAAAGTCTTGTGCTTTCAGTGGAGGTATTATCTCAGTAAGCTTTCACAAAGTAACTCTCAGCAGACCTCAAGTCCACTGACGAGCTACTGTCTTAAGTAACCTGATAAGTTTTAAAGAAGTTTTAATTTGTAACAACAGGTGTATTCCCCCCCCCATACAACTGTTTACTCGTTTCGGGACCAACAATTGGTATCAGAGTGGTGGTTTAAAAGACCATTGTTCTAAGTATACCTTGTGCTTAAAGGTATTTTTCAAGGTCACCTGAATTGATATTTGATAAACTTGTTTTTATACTATGGCTGACAATGCAGCTAGGGTAGCACCACCAGCAGAGAACAACATCTGAGTTAATCCCTTGAACCATATGTCTCATCACAAGCTTCCACAATTCTCAGTGGAAAACTATGACTTCTGGAAAATCAGAATGAGAGCTCATCTTGCCTGTGTGCATGATGAAATGTTGAGGGTTATTACTAAAGGTCCATTTGTTTTTATGACACCTAACCCTAGAACCACAGCTGAAACTATTGCAGATCCTAGAGAAGAATGGCCCAAAGATGAAGATAACTTCACTGCAGATGAGAGGAGGAGAAACAACCTCAACTTCATAGCCATGAACATTCTCTACACCACTATTCCAGATTCTGTAATGGGAAGAGTGATCCACTGCAAGACTGCAAAGGAACTATGGGACACTCTAGCTCTCATGTGTGAAGGAACTGATAAGATAAATGAGAACAAGCTTTCAGTAGCTGTTCAAAAGTATGAGCAGTTCACCATGGAGTCTACTGAGACCATTGACCAGCTTGATGGGAGGTTCACAGACATCATGAATGAGATAAATTCTCTGGGAAAAGTCTATACCAAGAGAGAGGTTACCTTAAAGATCCTGAGAGGTCTAACCTCAAGATGGGATGTGTACTCTGTGATGATGCAGAATACCAAGGATCTATCCAGCATGTCTATGCAACAGGTATTCTCTGAACTCAAGGCTTATGAGTTTGATCTGAACAGGAAAAGAGCTCCTGATGAGACCTCAGCTGAGAAGGGAGTAGCCTTCAAAGCTAAAGAGGATGAGCCAAAATCCCCAAAGCCTCAGAAGAGTACAAAGGCAAGCAAGTCTCAAAGCAAGGCTGAGATGCAGGAGGAACTCAGCCTGATGGCTAGGAGGTTTGAACAACTTAACAACCGCTTTGGCAAATATAAGAGATTTTACAGGGATAACAGGGAAGGTAGAAGTTATCCACAAAAGACTACCAGAGAAGGAGAGAAAAGCTCATCTGAGCTGGAAAAGAAGAAGGAATACAAGAATTACACCAAGGCTGAAGGATCATCATCAAAGACCAGAGAGTCCACTGAGGAAAAGAATGATGATGCCAACAGGTGTTTTCAGTGCAAGAAGATTGGGCACTTTCAATATGAATGTCCTCAACTGAGCACTAAAGAAAGAAAGGAAAGGCAAGCCAAAAGAGACAGAAGATATGGAGAAAGGAAAGCCATGATGGCTGGGGATGTTGATGAAAATCTGGAGTCACCTGATGAACTGTTCTCTGATAGCAGTGAAGATGACATGTGTCTCATGGCAAGAGAAGAACCAGAGGTACAATCTAAACCATCCATTTCTCTAGAACACACACCTGAGTTAAGCTCAGAGTCAACTGAGGAATTCAATCTTCAGTCCGCTTTGGAACAATTGATGATTGATTTCTCAAGGTTGCAAGAAGCAAGTCTCTGTCTTCAAGATGAGAACAAACAACTCTTGAGTGAAAACTCCAAGTTAATAGAGTCTGGGAATCAAGCAGATCTGAACTCAGCCAAATCTACCATTGAACTGACAAAAGAGGTGGAAACCCTCAGAAGTCAAGGAAATGGTAGAGATCAACTGATAAAAGATCTCAATGAATCTAAGACAAAGTTAACTGAAGAGAACTTAAAATTGGTAAGCCAAATAAAGGATTATCTCCTGAAAATTGATGTCTTACAAAAATCTGAAGAGACCTTGTTAAAAAGGATTGATGCTCTAAACAAACCCTCTCTTGCCATAGAGGAGATCCAAAATTTTCAAACCAATCCTAATAACAAGTGTGGGATAGGCTTTATTCCAAAACATTCAGAAGGTCCTCTGAGTGTTGCTTCTTCAAGTGGCACAAAGAGAGTTTTTGTCAAGTCTGTGACATTTCAACCACAGACTGTGGATAAAGGAAAAAGACCAGCTGAGATCATTCAAAAGAAAAGTCAATCTAAGCCAAAACCAAATGGAAAGGCTCAGGTGACTTATCAAACTAGATCTCAGCAGAGGTACTATCAGCCGAGGTCTTCACAGATGAAGCAACCTCAGCTGAGAACACCCAGGCATGAGCAGTCCTCAAGGAATGACTCATATGGAAGACCTAGTCCTTTTGTGCCTAAAGGAAAAGGTCCTTCATACCTTTATCAACAAAAACCAAGACCAGGTGCACCCAAGCCAAAAAGAAAGAATGTGAAGAAGGTTCCTGTTCCTTCAAAGGCTGACACCCATAGAAAGTTTACTCCCAAGGCACCCAGGGAGATAACAATCTATGTAGATGTTTATGGAAGACAAATTAGCCAATCTAAAATAATTAGAACTGTGAGGCAAATTTGGATTCCGAAAGGTACAGCTAACCTTGTAGGACCCAACACCAAATGAGTACCTAAAGCTTGATATGTGATTGCAGGGCTCAGTGGACCTCAACAAAGGAGAAGCTCTTAAATCATCAGTCTGGTACTTGGACAGTGGATGTTCTAGGCACATGACTGGCAACAAAGATCTCCTGACAGAATTTGTTGAGAAAGAAGGTCCACAAGTCACCTTTGGTGACAACTCACAAGGAGCCACTAAAGGCTATGGTACTTTAATCATTGGCTCAGTAAGGGTAAGCAATGTATCCTTTGTCAGTGGACTTAAGCATAATCTTCTGTCCATAAGTCAATTTTGTGATAAAGGATACAGTGTTGAATTTTCATGTAACCTGTGTTTTGTTAAGAATGTATCTTCACAACAGGTATTACTAACTAGGTCAAGAAAGGGAAATGTCTATCTTGCAGATTGGAAGTCTTGCACACCAAATGCATGTCTTATTGCTAAGAGCTCAACTGACACTAACTGGTTATGGCACAAAAGGCTAAGTCATCTGAACTTCAAGATGATGAACAGGATAGCAAGACATGGACTGGTAGAAGGAATGCCAAATGAAGTATACAACAAAGAACATATCTGTAAAGCCTGTCAGGAGGGAAAGCAAGTAAAGGCATCCTTCAAAAGCAAAGTAGCAACCTCTACTGACAGAGTACTTCAACTGTTACATATGGATCTTTTTGGTCCAGTAACCCCTGTAAGTATCAATGGGAGAAAATATACACTTGTTGTTGTAGATGACTTCTCTAGGTACACTTGGGTGATATTCCTTGCAAGCAAAAAGGAGACTCAACTGAGACTGCCAGAGCTCCTGAAGAAAGTTAGCAATGAAAAGAGTTTGAATATTGTAAAGATAAGATCAGATAAGGGCACTGAATTCATAAATTCTATTATATCTGATTACTGCAAAGAATTAGGTATTTCACATGAGACATCAGCTGCAAGAACTCCACAACAAAATGGAGTAGCTGAAAGAAGAAATAGGACTCTCAAGGAGGCAGCAAGGACAATGTTAGCTGAAGCTCAAGTTCCTAAAAGATTCTGGGCTGAAGCTATTAATACTGCCTGCCACACTCAAAACAGATCCATGGTAACCAAACATCAAGGAAAAACTCCACATGAGTTATGGAATGGCAGAAAGCCACAGGTATCTTACTTTCATATTTTTGGTTGCAAGTGTTTCATTCACAACAATGGGAAAACTCAACTGAAAGCTTTTGATAGCAAAGCTGATGAAGGAATTTTCTTAGGATATTCCCAAATCAATAGAGCTTTCAGAGTTTACAACTGTAGAACTCTTGTTGTGGAAGAAACACCTCATGTGGTATTTGATGAATCTACTTTTGAGTCCAGAAGTAAGGAGAATGAGGATGTGATAAGCAAAAGGCTAACCAGACTGAGTATCAAATCAAAAGGATATCCTGAGAATTGTGTTGATACAGTCATCCCAACCTGGGACAACCTCAATGATCAACAATTCATAGAGGACACTCAAAATCAGACCACTCCTCAAAGCTCACCTGAGAGCTCTCCTGAAGATATAATTGAACTGATGAACACTATCCCAGTTCAAGAGGTAACCAATGTCAATGAAGATGTGGCCACAGCTGAGACATTCACTGGACCCATCATTCAAGGGGGAACCAATGAAATTACCATTGAGAATGAGAATACCTTGAATGATGACTCAGGACTTCAACCCTCTATCTTATTTCCTGAATTCGATTTCATTCCAATAACTAGTGACTCAACTTCAGAAGAGTTAAACTCTACTGAAGGGCATCAGCCTAGGAGGACTTGGCTCTCAGATCACTCTGTTGAGCAAATCCTAGGTGATCCTTCCTCATGAGTCAAAACTAGAAGTTTTCATGGTGAAAGTGCTTTGTTTTGTTGTTTCTTATCAAACCAGGAACCAAGTTCCATAGCAGAAGCACTTTAAGATTCCAACTGGATTATTGCCATGCAAGAAGAGCTCAACCAGTTCACAAGGAATCAAGTATGGAAGTTGGTGGACAGACCATATCACTGCAATGTGATAGGAAC
This sequence comes from Ballota nigra, assembly GCA_947034835.1. NCBI lineage: Eukaryota > Viridiplantae > Streptophyta > Magnoliopsida > Lamiales > Lamiaceae > Ballota > Ballota nigra. The sequence goes on from OX344724.1 coordinate 91,475,609, forward strand.
CAAGTGGGTATTCAAGAACAAGAAGGATGAGAATGATATCATAGTCAGAAACAAAGCCAGGCTAGTTGCAAAGGGCTACTCTCAAGTTGAAGGATTTGACTATGATGAAACATTTGCTCCAATAGCCAGATTGGAGGCAATAAGGTTATTTCTTGCCTATGCTGCTCACAAGAAATTCAAGGTGTACCAGATGGATGTTAAAAGTGCCTTCTTGAATGGAGTACTCGATGAAGAAGTCTATGTGGAGCAACCCCCAGGTTTTGAAGAAAGTCACAAAGTATATAGACTGAGGAAAGCTCTATATGGACTGAAACAGGCCCCAAGAGCTTGGTATGATACTTTGTCACAATTTCTTTTGGATCATGGTTTTATCAAAGGGAGAGTTGATAGAACACTATTCAGAATCACAAAAGGAGAGGACACATTGCTGGTTCAAATTTATGTGGATGATATCATTTTTGGTTGTCCTAACCAGGTCCTCTGTGAGAAGTTTTCTCAACTGATGAAGGGAAAATTTGAGATGTCTATGATGGGAGAAATGAATTTCTTCTTAGGACTTCAAGTTAAGCAGTCCCCTGAAGGAATCTTCATCAATCAAGCCAAATACACAAGGGAGCTGATCAACAAGTTTGGATGCCAGACCAGCAAGATTGCAAGAGTTCCACTCAACACCAACACAAAGATGGAACCAGATGAAGATGGCGAATCAGTAGACCAAACTCATTACAGAGCCATCATTGGATCTCTACTGTATCTCACAGCAAGCAGGCCTGATATCACTTTTGCAGTTGGGATTTGTGCAAGATACCAAGCCAACCCCAAGAAAAGTCATCTGGAAGCTGCTAAGAGGATTCTCAAATATCTTAAGGGTACTGTGAATATGGGATTATGGTATCCCTCAGATGACAATCTGGAACTCACAGGATACTCAGATGCTGATTATGGAGGATGTAGAATTGACAGAAAATCAACCTCAGGCACTTGTCAATTCTTGGGAAGTAAGCTGATTTCTTGGTTCTCCAAGAAACAAAACTCAGTAGCCACAAGCACTACTGAAGCTGAGTATATGGCAGCTGGAAGTTGTTGTGCTCAAATTCTTTGGCTAAGACAACAACTGAGAGATTACAACATCTTTGCCAATGAAGTCCCTATTTTCTGTGACAACAATAGTGCAATTGCTATTTCAGATAATCCAGTTCTCCACACAAGATGCAAACATGTGGATATAAGGCATCATTTCATCAGAGATCATGTGGAAAAGAAGGACATCAAAATGCTCAAAATCCACACTGACAATCAGAAGGCAGATATCTTCACAAAACCTTTGGCTGAAGCAAGGTTCCAAGAACTGTCAGTGGAGCTTGGACTCCTAGATCCAGGAGAGTAAAGAAAGGATTTAATCTCAGAAGAGTTACCTTCAAGACAGTGGAGGTTCGTATTCAGTAGAGGATCTTTCTCAGAAGAAGCTCCTCATCTCAGAAGAGGTCTGAATATCAGACGAGGTCGAACCTCAGTGGAGGTCAAAGTTTACTTATGTTATTTTTTAAAACAAAAGCCTATTAGTTTTATATATATTTAATTGGTTTAAAAAACTTACTAATGAGTGCTTTCTGGAAAATTAAATCTTTTTCCACTATTCCGAAGAGATTTTGGTATGGCAAGCATTTAATGCGCGTGGTACAAGTCAGACATGCTTTTTCAATTACCTATCTCACGCGCCCTAAAAGCCGGATGATATGACCTTCCGACTACCAACCCTCTCAATCCATACCATTCATTTAGGCGGTTCTTTTCTAACCGTCAAGATTTCTTACAAACTCCCCACTAAACCTTGCAACTACCCACGATCTCAAACCCGATCAATCTCAGACGTTGATTTCTTTGTTTAATCTCACCGTTCTTCACTCATATAAAAACCCCAAACGCTCGCTTGTAAACCTTTTTTAATACACTTCCAAGCAAACACTTACTATCTCTTCAATCTTTTTCTGCAAATTTTCTCAAATCCCACTTGCAACCATGACCAAAATTAACCTAGGGTTTCTGAACAACAAAGAAAATTTCTGGTATGAACCAATAATCCTTTTCAACAACCCATAAATTGAAACAAAACCAGAGTTCTCTCACATTAAGGAGGCTTTGGAGATGGTCAAAGCCGCTGGCTTAGAAAAATTTATATCAGTACATCCAGAGTACTGTTATGATAGGCAAGTTCTTGATTTTTTCTACAACATCTCCAACTCAGACTCGAGAATCAAATCATGTCTATTTGTACAAAGAAAGAAGAAGGTGATGAGAGATGATATCGAGGTTGTTGAGCACCAGAAGATAAGAAAGGAGATTAGGATAAGCGGAGATGATCTGAAGGAGTTATTTGAACTCCCATCTGAAGGCCCAAATCCAGATACTTGTATCTTGGATAAGGAAGAGGAATGGGTCTACATCATCATGGAGAAGAAGGTGAAATACAGTCCCACGATGAACAGAAGCCTACTATTACCAGCATACAATGTCCTCTGCGAGATTGTTGGTAAATGTATCTTGGGAAACCAAGGAAGTACTGAACAAGTGAGCAAGCCGAAGCTCAGGTTAATGAAGGCAATTATTGAGAGCAAGGAGAAGCCATACAACTGGCAGCAGTTCTTTTTTAGAACCTTGAACAGGGAACACTCAAAATTCCAGGCTGACAAAACTCCCCAGTTGGCAAGTAAGCTGAATTTTGCCACTAAAATTTCTTACTTAATTGAGAATGTGGATGTGGGAGTAGACTGGTTGAAGGAGAGGAAGTGGAGTAACTTGAAGACCTTATTCAAGTCTGGAAAAACGCTGAAAACAAGAATGCTCAAGCCTGCTGAGGAGAGCCCAGAGGTAGTTGAGGAAGATGAGGCCAACCTTACTGAAGGGAAGAAGACCAAGCTCAAGAGAAGGCTGGTCAAATTGAGTGACAAGATGGCCCAGCACAAGGAGGCCGAGGCAGTGAAAGCCTCTAAGAAGGAAAGCAGGAGGTCCTCTGAGGCAGAACAGAAGAGTGCCTCAAAGAAAGTCAGAGTCACCAACTCTACTGATGAATCTTCATCAGGTAACCCTGACTCATCATCCAACATCATCTCAACTGAGTCTGACTCAGATGTCCCGGCACCTACCCCCATCAAACTCAGAACAACAAAACCTCGCACCCCTGCCAAAACCAAACGTATCTCCAAAATAACCGAAACCCCCACTGATGGCTCTCAAAAGCCAGTAAGTGGATCCCAAACAACCCCCACTGAACCCATCCCCACCCCCACTGAACCCATCTCCAACCCTACTGAAACCACCCCATCAAACCCTACTGAACCCATCCTCTCAACTCCATCTGAACCCACATCATCAACCCCCACTGACCAAAACCCAACCTCACCTGAAACCCAACCTCAAACCTCATCTGAACAAAACCCTCCTGAATTTCATTCAACTCAACTGGAGTCTATCCCAGAAGAGCCAACCGAAAGCAGATCCCCTACTCCTTCCCTTCCTTCAGACGATGAAGAAGAGTACTCTTTCCTTGATACTCTCAAGGATGAGGTAGCTTACTCTTTAGAGTCTAAATACCCTGACCTTGATCAATTCCCCACACTCAAAGCCCTGTTCTTGAGACTCAGACTCATTGTCCAACTCAAGGATAGAAGACTTGGTGAAATCCTTCTGGCTGTAAGAGGCAGCGATGCAGAGCAGTGGAAGAAGGAGGAAGCTGAGGTGCTGCAATTCGCTGGGATGCACAAGACCAGACTTCTCTGTGATGAGAATATTTTTGAAAGCCTGGTCTTGGAGAAGATTGCAAAGGCTAAGAAGGAGGTAGAAGAGGCTATTGATGGAGGAAAGCCAGCTGAACCCACAACTGAGAAGGAGGTGGAGAAGGAGAGAAGTGCAGTGGAGAAGGCAGTGGAGTCTGAAATTGAAGGAGGTGCTTCACCTAAGCAAGGTGGAGGTGAAGCAGCCAAGGATGTATCCATGGCAAGGGATACTGAGGCTCAAAACTTGCCACAGGAGGGCTCAGTAGAGATGTCTACTGAAGCTCTCCCACAACAGCCCTCAGTGGTGGCTTTAGAGTCAACTGAGGTGTCTGGAACTGGAGAAGTTGAAAAAGAGAGTGAAAAAGAAAAGGAGGTGGAAATCACTGCTGTGAGGAGTGGAGAGATTAGAGCAATCATCCCTGTAAAGGGTGAATTGGCTGAAAAATAGCAGTTGAAAAGAAGAGTGAGGAAGAAAGTAAGAAGAGTGAGGAGGAGGGAGTCCCCATGGAGATAGAAGCATCAGGAGATCTAGGTGGTGAGGTTGAGGGAGTTAAAACTAACACTTCTTGCAATGCAGGTACTCAAACCATTGAAGTTCCCTCAGCTGAGGTCAACCTAACTCCACTGAGTGATGCTGTTCACTCTATCAAAGAAGAAAGCATTCCAACTCTTCAAACTCAGCTCAGGGAGGTCCAGGAGATTGTACAAGAGGAGGTGGATGAGATGGTTATTCTCTCAGACCACATTGATGAACTCATGGAGTCCACAACTACATCACTTCAGAATCTCACACTTAAAGTTGAAGACTCTCAGCAGATGGTGATTGATGTAGTTGAGGGACAAAGTGTGTTAGTCATTGAAGCCCTGAAGAAGCTGGAGGAAACTGAAGAAGAGGCCAGAACCAAATTCCTCAAAGACTCAGTAGAGAACGTATCCATCAACCTGAAGTCATCAGTGGAGGCCTTCTCAGAAGACCTACTTGGAAAGGTTGAAGGATTATGGAACTCTAAAATGTCTGAATTCGAGGCCAAGCATGCTGAGCTAGGAGCCAAACTGGAAGAGGTACTGAAAAAGGCAGCTGAAGACTTTCCAATACAAGAGAAGACTGATGTGCTGATCAATGAAAAGCTTGCGCAGTTTGTTCAATTTGGGCAGACAGCTGGAGCTACCTTGGAAAGGCTTGAAGATGAGGTAGATCACTGCTCAACTGAGCTGAAGGCATTGGCCCATGATCAACTGAAGCTCAACATCACAGTAGCTGAATGTATGATTAGTGCCGGAAAGGGGGAAAAGAGGATAAGTGCGAAGGACATGAAGGCTGATCCCAAGAATAAAATGAACATTATCCTTGAAACCCCTGACTTCGAAAAAGGCCAACAGGTGAAGAGCACCTTGAAGAGAGTTGAAGCTGAAGCTCAGCAGTTAGCAGGATCCAAGAAAGGCAAGGAGACCTCCTCAGCTGACCTTTCAAAGTTCAAAGAGGAGCATTTAAAGGAGAAGGAAGAGAGAGCTGCGAAGAAGGGGGAAACTACAAAGAGGAAGGCATCTGAAGCCCTCTCAGCAGAGGTTGCCAAAAAGACAAGAACCTCAGGGAGGTTGGCAGCTAAGTCCACAACCTCTACTGATGAAGTTCAGGTACTTCTTATTCTCAACCCTGGACCCTTATCTTCTGAACCTCCCAAGTCTGCACCCACAAAAGTCACAGAGCTCGTTGAGCTAATTAAAGAGGCTGGAGGGATGAATGAAAGAGCAAGGAAGCTGACAGCTCAACAACAAGAAAGAAGGATAAGGTGGTTGGTAAGATGGAGACCATTGCAGAGCTAGCAGAGAGGAAAAGAAAGGAGAGGCTAGCCACTTTTGACAAAACTACTTCTAAGAAGTTCAGAAGTGGTTATCTAAAGTGGGCTGCCAAACTGAAGAAAGACAAGATCACACCATCTCAGAAAAGATTCCCTCACCATGATGCCTGGGTTCCTAAGAAGCTCAATGATGCTTGGGAGACTGCAAAGAGAGAATTTGTGTATTCCTTTTATGTCAGTGGAGAGTTAGGAAGGGACAATGCACAAGAAGTCTTCAACTCATGGTTGTTTGATGCCTATCCCAAACTCTATCCCGAGATCAGTGATGCTTGGAATGATGCCTTCCCTGATCAAGCTCTGAAGGCCCCTGAGCCAATCACCTACTGGCCTCCTCAAGATGCAACAGGTGCGGTTGATAGAGAAAGGATCACTGAAGAGTGGACATCCTTATGCGAGCATCTTGGACTCAGAGGACATTCGAAGGAGGTAATGGAAAGGAAGAATGAGCTGAAGATTAGAGTTTTCAAGCAATATGGACTTGAACCTATTTTCGAGTCCATCTGAGAAAGTTGTATCTTTTGCTGGGCATTTGTTTATAAGTCCCAGGTGTGTTTAAGTTTGAGACTTTTTAGAGTTGACTTCATGTAATATGTACTTCATCATTTTTCAATGAAATGAACTCTACTGATGTTTTGCCCAAGATAATATCTCATTATCATTTAGGCTTATGCACTTAAATGTTTTTACTTACAAAATCTGTGAACTTTGAATGTCATCTGAAGAACCTCATCTGAAAGAAGATATGTATTAAGATAGGTTCCGGCATAATCAAAAAGGGGGAAATTGTTGGGAAAATGTATAAGACTTATGTTTTGATTAGATGCCAACATGTTCCTCCTAAGTTGTTTTGTAAGTAAATTATTCAGTAGAGTTAATGTTTAGTTAAACAGTTCAAAGTGTTAAGAACTGAGTACAGTTAGTAATTACATGAGTGTATTTAAGTTTGAAGTCCGCTGAAGATAAAGTCCGCTGAAGGTAAAGTCCGCTGAAGACTAAGTGATCTGAGAAATAAGTCTAAGTCTTGAATGTTTTCTAAGTACATTCTCACTAAGACTAAAACTGTCAGGAGAGGACCAAAGTCCACTGATGGTAACTAACAATGCTAAAACACATTAATAGCTGTTAGTTAATCTGGTTGGAACAAGGCAAAATGAATTTCAGTGAAGCTTACAATAAATGAAGGAATAAGAAGGTTCTCTCAGAGGAGTTCCACCTTAAAGCAAGACAAGAATCTGGGCATGCAGAACTAAGGTCCAATGAGAAGATGACACGTCAGTGTACTTACTGACAGCCGACCTGCACCGCCTGACAAGTACCAAAAGTCCTTCTCTAGCAATCTACAGAAAGTTGGTAAACTGGCATGGTCTTCCAGCCGTTTCTTGACATGACTTAAAGCTTCAAATAGAGCCGTTTGACCCAATCAGATACAAGAAGACTTACTTGAGAAGATTCAAATCCAACGGGAAGATTTTCAAGGAAGCCTATAAATACAGAAGGACGTGCACTTTTCCAAGCACGGGAAACTCACAAGATCAAAGCTATCTCTACATTCATAACAACTAAGAAGCACTCGAAATTACCTTTGTTTCCCAAGTGTTTCACATTTGTAGAGAGCCTAACAAACCTTCTGTAACCAAGCCTAAAAGCTATATCCAAATCTTAGAAAGAGATAATCCAATCCTAAGCCTTGAGCTAAACTTGTAAGGATTATCTCAAAATAGTTGGAACCAAAACCCTACTCAAAACCCTACTCAGTGTTTAGGTTGAGAGCTAGTGTTAAGTGGTGTTAGTAAGCTGATTGTTGTATCAGTCTGAAAGCTGGTTTGTTTTGGGAACTAGGACCTGGAATTTCCTAGTGATCAATCATCCTAAGAGAGGATTAGTTGATCAGTGCACCTTGGCACTATAACACAAGGAATTCCAAGTGAAAGGAATTCTCCTGTTTGATCAGGACAGTGGACGTAGGAGATTCATCTCTGAACCACTTTATACCTTGTGTTCTTATTATCTGTTTTCCTAAGTGTGTGTTAACCTCGAAGTTTATCAAAGTAAAACGAGATTTCTAACGGCTCACTAATCCGCATCTGAAAGCTAATTATATAGTAGTTCAACTGAAAGTTTTGTGCTTTCAGTGGAGGTATTATCTCAGTAAGCTTTCACAAAGTAACTCTCAGCAGACCTCAAGTCCACTGACGAGCTACTATCTTAAGTAACCTGATAAGTTTTAAAGAAGTTTTAATTTGTAACAACAGGTGTATTCCCCCCCCCCCCTACACCTGTTTACTCGTTTCGGGACCAACACTCCTATTTGATCGAGGAATGGAGAATTGACATCAACACAAAGTCTTACCTAGGTCTTTTTTTTTGTTGAATTAAAAAAAATTGGAGATGTTATAAGTAGCTAATTAAAAGACAAAAAAATTGAAATTAAATTTTGAAATGTGTGGAGTATTCTTAAATCAAAATTATGCATTTTCCCTAATTTAAGTTAAAATTCTACAATTAGAAAGTGTGGAGCTTTAGTGATGGCCAAAAGTGAAGGTGGTGTGTTAATTAAATTTTAATCAATAGTTTGTTTATATGATTGTGGAGGTGAGAAAATGGAAGAAATTGATCGAGAAGCATACATGTAAAATGTTGATATATTAGGAGTATTTCAATCTTGTGATCTATCATACTCCACCCTAATCCCCAACTCACGAATTAAGTTAATGCTGCAACTTGTTCGTTATATGTTTTGTTGGGTTGAAATTTTTGGATTGGAAAAGTATGATGAATTTGTTATAGATTTTGTGCCGTAGTTGTAATTTATTTTGAATTTGTAATGGCAGGAGACACTCCGCTATTAATTGCCTTAACAGAGGGTCATATTGATGTGGCGAAATTTCTCATTCAAAAGAATGCAGATGTTACACTAAGCAATAGTGGGGGATGGACACCCTTGCACTAGGATTCATGACATGATAACGACTTTATATATACTCTTACTTGACAACTTTTAATTAAGATTTTGTTTTGATCAAACTATTGATTTTAGGTAGCAAAAAATTATGCACTTGTTGTTGCAACGAGGTGCTGCTTCGAGGTTAATTGTGAGGATGAAACACTACTCCACGTTATTGCAATACATGGAAGAGTTGAGAGTTTGAATCTTTTGTTGACGAAAAAGGCCAAGGTTTAATTATAATATTTGTGAATATTAATTTCCTATGTTAGTTACTATGAATTAATGTTGACAACACTCTTGTACTTGACAGGAAAATTCAGTTGGTGGAATACGCACATATCCTCCACTTTTATGTGCAATCTTGGCGAACAAACCCGAGTGTGCGAGGAAGCTGTTGCAGGTATGTATGTTGCTACGTACTCAATGTGTACTGTAACAATAATAATAAACACGTGCCCTTTTCTTTTCTTTTAAATCCATATAGGCAAAGGCTGAATCAGACATGGGCGCACATGGTTTAAGTGCTTTGACACACGCAACAGAGAGAAAGGTAGATTGCATTGAGGCCTTGCTCGAGAGGAAAGCTGTCACGAATTCTCTCAGCAAGGTTTGTTTCTCTTTATATTGTGACTAATTCACTGTTAGTCTAAGGTTTGGATATGACTATTGTCGGTAAATTGGTTGATAAATAATTGAGTTAATTGCAAATTATATCACAGCCTTTTTGCAAATTGCAATCTAATCTAAACTTTTGAATTTTGGCAAGCAAAACCTCAACTCAACATTTGTTTGCAATTTGAACCAACAAATAAATATTTTATTGTTGAAAAATTATGTTTCATTTACCTGATAATAAATAATTAATAGTAGTAATATGTTTAGATTGGTTTCAGTGACAACATATAATTTATCATCATTTTCGGGTTGATTGAAATCTGTGTTTCGGTTAAAATTGCAACAAAATTTTAAGTTGAGATTTTATTTGCAAAGATTCAAAAGTTTATATTAGATTGCAATTTATTAAAAAGTTGTGATTTTATTTGCAATTAACCCTAAATAATTAGGCTAGGAATCAGGATATGCTAAGGGACAAAACATTTAAGATAAATTTCATGCTGACCGGATTTTTAATTACATCTTAAAGCTGGTAACTTTGTTTTCTGGATTTTGAATTCAAGATATCTACCCACTGATCACTAATGGATATAAGTATTTTTCAGATTCTGCGATGGACAGCCGTGGAGCACGCTGCTTGGGCAAACATTGAAAAGCTGTTGACATATTGTTACCAAAGACTGAAGATATTGATAAAAGAAAATCTAAATTGTTGTATAAGATGTTGTCTCTAGAAACTGAAGAAATGGTCTCAATCAATCTCTTATGCATTTTTTTCCTAGTAATTTATCTTCCTTGATTAATAACAATATCATGATTTCTTGTAGAGAGGGGAAAAAGTCGACGAGGCTTATCGCGATATAAAGCAGCGTGCAGACAAGGCACTTAACGAACGTCGGTACAAAGATGCATCGATAAAATACAATGAGGTAGGGAATCCTGCATATTTAATTTGTAAACAAGCTAAGTGGACGATGACGATCATAATCACATCTCAAATTTGTAGTGTATTTACATGAACCCACTCAATGAAACTCTCCTAGAGAAGCAGGAAATACTTACCAATCTTAGGATCATGAATTTTGATAATACTCTCACTGCAACATACACATAGCATTTTATTAGTATAGCAAACTAATTAAATGATTAAAACACTAAAAAAGAAATATTGGAGCTCATCCATATGTTCTCCTGACATCCTCATATTCCGAATCCAATTGAAAAGCCTTTTTTATTTATCGGTAAACATTAGTTGTTAGTAGTTAGAAGTTAGTTCACCAAGCCCCCAAGAACTCCAAGAAATCTCCAAGCCACCTTATAACTCCCTTAATTCGATCCCAGAGGGAATCGAACCTGGGTCACTGACTTGGCCATAAAATACTAGCTTTCAACTAGCAGCTACCCCACAAGAGTATGGATTCACTGTAATATAGGTAAATATTAAGACCAAGTAGTATCGAACTCGTAGGAGGATAGGTATGCACGTAAATCTCTGGAAATCTATGTGTCGTAGCTAATATGAATGCGATTTGGGTATAACGACAAATATTTAAAATTCAATTCTCAAATACTACTATCTAGCAAACAAAGAACAAATTTGTACTAGATTGAAGTGCAATTAAAAGGAATGATGCTTTGGATAGGAATCCCTACGTATACTAACGAAATTGGTACAACAACTAAAATATCGTGGTGTTTAAAGTAAAACCCTAAGTGTGCTTAAAACTAGACAATCAACTTCCCTCATCCAACACTAAGAATTGTAAAAGTAAAAGCTCAGATATTACTCCAATACTTGACTCTTACGAAACTTAACCTCACTAACCCACTAATCAAATTATATGAATTGTGTTTAATTACTAAGGCCCTAATTCAACTAGGGTGATTCGGCTGTCCTCCCTAGATAAACCAGTTAATTACAAACCTTTAAAAACCCTCTCCTTAAGCCTATTCGTTGAGAAAGAGTGATTCGGTCGTCCCCTCCTTAACAATTTCCGTACTTAATTTTTTGGTTATTCTAGGGCTTGTTAGAAATATTCAATAATTAAGAGAAATAAAACTCATCATATCACGGATTATCCTAATCGCCTACCAAGTTCCTAATTTCTACGAGTTCATCCTATCCTAAGCATACACGAATTTAGCCAAGCATGTTTATAACTAATTCAAAAGTAATGGATATTATAATCAAAGACATAATCAAAATCAACAAGAAATTCAAGAACATATACGATCTATGGAAATCAATTGGACTTAAGAATCTGAAAAAAGAAATCTGGAAAATCAATCTCAATAATCTCTAAAGAATTTATAACTAAGAATAAAACTGAACCGAGAAAGTATTAATCGTCTTGTGTTTCTCATAGTGGTGTAAATCTTCCAAACTTCTCTCCAAACCCTTCCAAGGTCTCCTAGGTATGTTCTCAGTTTTTCTCTCTAATAAATCGTGTGTTGTTGTGTAAAAATAGGGGTTTCAATTGTATTTATATGATTTCCAAAATTGACTCTCGGACCCGCTCGACCACAACCCTTGGTCGAGCGACCTGCCTAAGTTGCTCCAGTTCTTGCTAAAGTCGCGCTCGACCACATGCTCTGGTTGAGCCTCCTGCTCGACTAGGTGGTCAAGCACCTCTTTTCCCTAGCACGGTAGCACCCATATGGTGCTCGACCAGCTTTGGTCGAGCGGCTTGTGCTTGATCAAGTGCTTTGGTCGGGCGGTTTTTGCTTCTTCTTGACCAGTAGCACTTTTCTTCACCCGAACTAATACTTTTTGTAAAACCTTCATATCTTCTCAACCGGGAGTCTGTTTCAGTCGATTCAAAGTCCTACGATCTCCTTTTTCGCCCTCTTTTCTATCATGCATACCAAAGAGGCAAATTGACGAGTTTATGAAAATTGTACACAAATAACTCTAAAATCTCACCAAAAACACTCATAATGTGCATAAATGAGCATCAAAATATCACAATTTCATGTCTAATCAACCTCCCAGAGTTACAATATTGCTTGTCCACAAGCAATGAAATAATAAGTAAAGTGAAATTGTTAGAAATGAATCAAAGTACCAAATCATGCAAGTAATTGCTTTCAACTTTCAAAGATAGGTCACTCGCACACAAACTCCTCCCCCTTTCTCCTACTCATGGGTAATTAAGAAAAATCATCAAATCAAGACATGGATGTACTTTCGGTGGTGTGTTTCACTCCTTCACAAGTGTTTATCAATAATTAGGGACACTCTCAACAATCATTCACACAAATTAGTGATCATATGCTTGTAAATACTCTCAACTTCGACCACATACAAGAATTCATGCCAAATCAAAAAGGACTTGTACTAAGGTGTAATGTAAGACACTTTGGACAGGTGGGATAAATGTATAGGACAAACTGACTCAAGGGAATAGAGAATAAGAAAAACATAACTTCAATATTTCAATTCATGAAACAGAACATCACTTGTATCAACTTACAATGCACTTTCAATTTCCCCTAATCTCAACACCTCAACTTTTCTTATCTAAATTCCTTCTTCTCTTTTTTAAATTCTTGTCCTATTTTTTTTCTCCATGTATGAGCTCGTATTTTCTTTTGCTCATTCTTACACTTTTCTTTATTTCCCACTATTCACGAATTCCCACTAACCCTTTCTTGTACTCACTCAACCACACAGTTATTTGCATCAACCAACTCCACCCCTTTCATTTATGACTTTTCCTATTCTCCACTCAAATTTGGACAAAGAGAGTTTTAGAAATTGGATAAGTTTAAATGTTCTAGCAAAAGAATAGGCTCAAGCTCAAACAGGCTAACTAGGGATTAATGTCATTGGTTGGGAAATTTGGCTAAAGTGACTTAATCAATTAAAAAATAGCCTTTGATCACTTTCGACATTTCAAATAATACACAATCAAGAAGAGAGAGTACCCACAAGTTCTAGCACCTCTAAGGTGAAGATACATTCACAATGAATGAGATCAACTTAATGAATTTTAATCTCGTTTTAGGCTCAAATCTCACGATCTTTCACATCCATGCCTAGACCTAGCAACTTATGCCTTTTACCTCACAAGTATTTGAAAGGAACAATTTGTAAGTGCACGACTTTCTTTTCAAATCCTTTCTACTCACAACACAAGCACTCTCTAGCACTTATCTCAACCCCATAATCACTCACTTACGAATTCACACTAAAAGATAGGCAATAAATAAGCAAACATGAGAGTTAATAACATGAAATCATCCAATCATCACATAGTTCAACAAATCAACACTCAAGTTTGCAACAAGCATTACATAACCAAGAAATGATGAAGAAGAAACAGGAAAAAGGAAAAAGAAGCAAAAAGGAAACAAAGAAGTAAGGGGAAAAGTGAGAAATTGAGGCAGTCCCCATAAACGATCACAGCTCTGGCGACGGTGGAGGTCGATACATTGGGTGGTTGGCTCCCATCTGAGAGATGAACAGGCTCTCCATCCACCTTCTCATGTCCTCGTTCCCATCTCGAATCACCCGAATGTCGTCCTGCATCCGAGTTATATCCTAGAGCATCCCTTATACATTCACCTCAATAGTAGTCACTTGGTGAACTAGTCCAGTCCACTCTAACTAAGACGATATCCACCCTCCATACTGCATAGGCACCTTGGGCATGTCTTCCTCCATCTCGTCTTCTTCCTCATTCCCCCCTCTGCTTGCTCTTCTTCTTCTTCCTCATTAGATTACTGCTGGGCTCGGCTTGAGCCTTCTCCTCTTTGCCTTTTTGCTGTCGGCTCCCTCCATAGACCAGCTGACACGAGCTGCTTCCTGAATTTCTCAATAACCTTAGTGTGTGCCGTCGTGGCCATCCCCAAGTTGGGGATTTTCTTCCTTCTGACTGTAACTAGCTTCTGGTCGGGCAGAGAAAAAAGCTTCCCGTCATTGAATTTCACTCATACTTTCCCCAACTTCCGGTCAAGCATCAAGGACTTGGCCAAATGGTCGAAGTCGATATCCCTCTTAATTAGGGCTCCGGACTGAGGCTCATACTCCATATATCGAATGACAGCAGAAATGAGTCCTCCACCCCTGACCCTGGTCTTCTTGTTGGCAACAGTAAACAAAATATCCAAATGATGCTCTATGAATGCCCTTCCAATGTACTTAAGAATCTATGGAATTCAATTGGACTTAAGAATCTGAATAAAGAAATCTGGAAAATCAATCTCAATAATCTCTAAAGAATTTATAACTAAGAATAAAACTGAACCGTGAAAGTATTAATCATTTCGTATTTCTCGTGGTGGTGTAAATCTTTCAATCTTATCTCCAAACCCTTCTAAGGTCTCCTAGGTATGTTCTCAACTTTTTCTCTCTAAAAAATCGTGTGTTGGTGTGTAAAAATAGGGTTTTCAATCATATTTATATGATTTCCAAAATTTACACTCGGACCCGCTCGACCATAGCCCTTGGTCAAGCGGCCTGGCTAAGTTACTCCAGCGTTTTTCTTCTTGCTAAAGTCACGCTCGACCACGTGCTCTGGTCGAGCGGCTCCTGCTCGACCAGGTGGCCGAGTACCTCTTTTCTCCCGCACCCATATGGCGCTCGACCAGCTTTGGTCGAGCGGCTCATGCTCGATCATCTTTGGTCGAGTGGCTCATACTTGATCAAGTGCTCTGGTCGAGCGGTTTTTGCTTCTTCTTGGCCAGTAGTACTTTTCTTTTCCCGAACTAATGCTTTTCGTAAAACCTTCATATCTTCTCAATCGGGAGTCTGTTTCAGTCGATTCAAAGTCCTATGAGCTCCATTTTTCACCCTCTTTCCTATCATGCATACCAAAGAGGCAAATTGATGAGTTTATCAAAATAGTACACAAATAACTCTAAAATCTCACCAAAAGCACTCATAATGTGGCCTAAATGAGCATCAAAATATCACAATTTCACGTCTAATCAGTCACTCACTAGAGTGAGAAATTCAGTGGCCAGGTGGGCTAAACCTTTTTAAACGTGCGTATCGCCATATGATAGCTCTTCACAACAAGTAACAACTCATGAGATTAATCTCTAAAGGGTATACATACATACATGCATATATTAATATGTGTAGTGTTACCTCTAAACCTTCCCAGACGCGGCCTAGTCTGATCATGTAAATTTAGGTAATATGATGAGAAAATAACAAAAACAAATTAATGCTCAATTTTGTATTATTATGATCATGCAAGATTGCCACAAGATTTATTTATAACTTTCCATTTTGTATAATCTAATGGCAGGTAAAGGGTTGGGTATAATTGTACATTCTGGATCTCTAAAAAAACTGGAAGGTAAACTCATTAGTTTTGCTGCTATTTAGTCACAATTCCTTTTGGGCACATATTTTCTTTAATTTTGTTTGGTATTCATATTTGCAGAAATAATGGAGGTAATGAGAACTGAAGAGTTCGGAGGGCTTAAAATTCTGCATATTGCCGTTGGTATTGTGGATGTTGGCATGTGTCGTTTCTTGATCGAGAAAGTGGGAGTCGACATTGATGTCAAAACACCGAGGGGTCTCTCTCTTTTTCTGAATGTAATTCTTGCTTTGGTTTTCTTTGTGATGTGTTTTGTTTAATCTTTGGTATACTTTGACTGCTTCAGAGGACACTCCTCTGTTAACAGCTGCAAGATAAGGTCTACTCATGACCAGAAGATATCTCATCAAACATGGGGCTGATATTAATTCAAGTGACGTTGACGGATCTACTCCACTCCATCACATTATTTCACATGGTATGACTCTATACTTGTTTTACTTCATGCATCCTGAATATTTCAACAGTGATGATTAATTACAAAAAATATGGAGTTTCTGAACATGTTGCTGGAAAAAGGTTGTGAATATAGAGGCAGATTCGGTGCTTGGAACACCGTTGCATTGTGCTGCTAGACTTGGGTATCTTGTTACGTAATGGAGCTAAGGTTAGATCTAAATTTTGGTAACAAAATGGTTGAAGTTCTTAATGTTAAATCAGAGTGACTGAGCTCTACCAAATTCTGGTTTGTAGGCAAATTCTGGAGTATCAGATTAGCCAAATCGCAAAATCATTGGGTAGAGAGCTAGGGAAATATCCTTCTATGCCGGAGGGGAGCCCGAAGGAGCAATGCAAGACGATCCAACTAAGAAGTAGAACTAAGTATGGCGGTCTTCCAATGCCTGCTGATTTGGAGGAAATACATAAAGAGATAGAGAAAGAAGATGAAGAGAAAAAAGAGGGTGAAATGGTTGAGATGGAAGAAGCTCAGCAAGAGAAGGGAAAGAAAGACGAAGAGCGAGTCCCAAAGTGGAAGAAGGCTAGGGAAGCGAGGCTGAACATGAAGAAAACCGAGCGAGATGAATGGGGAGTACCAAAATCTGTGATTCTAGTCCCATATCCGCAGCGGTTCATGAAGAAGAAATTAGATGAAAAATTTGCCAAGTTTCTTGATATTTTTTAAAGTTGCATATTATCATACCTTTTTATGATGCTTTGGAACAGATTCCTAATTATGCCAAGTTCCTGAAGGACTTGATAGCTAAGAGGAGAGTTGATGAGCCCAAGTTGGTGCAGCTAAACTATGAATTGAGTGCATTAATGCACAAAGCGCTTCCCCCGAAGCTGAAGAATCCCGAAAGTTTCACAATCTTATGCGATATCGGGAATGGAGTCAAGAGAGCGTTGTGCGACCTTGGAGCGAGCATTAATCTAATGTCATTGTCGTTATTTATGAAGTTGGAGGGTGGAGAACTTCAGCCGACAATGATGACGCTTCAACTCGCCGACCAGTTTATTACTCGACCTTAAGGTGTGGTTGAAGACGTCCTTGTTAAAGTTGGAGATCATATTTTTCCAGCTGATTTCATAATGCTCGACATGGAGGAAGATGAGCACGTTCATTTGATCTTGGGAAGACCTTTCTTAGCTACGGCTGGGATGGTGTTAGATGTGGCGAATGAGAAGATCACGTTGAAAGTTGATGATCAAGAAGTAAAGATTTCCCTATATGAGGCCATGAAGTATCCGATGGAGGAAGATATTGAAGAGCTCAAGAGTGTAGAAGTGGTCAAAGTAGAAGGAAAATGAGAAGTAGGTAAGAAGAAGCCAAAAGTCAAGAAGTGGGTACCTCCATGGAGAGCGAAAAAGAAAGTGAAACCACTGCCCGAGGTGAAGAAGGAGAATGAGAATCGAGTGAAAAACTTAGACAACTTCCCTTTTGAGAGTAAGAGAGGTAAATTTAAGTATCATGTCCCATAAGCTCCTTTGAGCTCGGTCCGGCATGAGGAGCTTAAAAATAGCTCTGCGTGGGAGCCAACCCACTTTTATTTGCTTTTGAATGTTTTTAGTTATTATAGTTTTTGTTTTGAGTCGTAAGTTTTAACCTCGTTCTTGAGAGTTTTTTGTAGGTGTGTCTCGAAACTGCACGAGTTTCCAATGAGAGATGAGGAAAGCAACTCGAGATGGGGATGTGCTACATTGCCAAGTGCAAAGGGGATTATGCGTACGAGATAACCACAACCCCAAACTTAGACCGTTTCACAAGGTCGAAGTTTGGGGGGTGGAGTATTTATATGTTTTATGGTATATATATGCACCAGCGCACTTGAGAGGTTTGATTTATATTGCATAGGCGCACACCCTCTCTTTGAGTTGAGTTAGATTATATATTGTGTCTTGAGATACTCCTTGAGCTGTTTTTATATTGTGAACTAATTGGGTGCTACTACATATTTCATGCTTATTAATTCTCTTATGCTTGTTGATTGCTATCTTTGAGTGTGAGTATGAGTTAGTGAGTTGTGAAGTTGAGTTAGGAGCTAGATTGTGTGAGTGTAGGAGTTAGAGTTGATTTGAGAGGGAACTCGTATACTTACGAATTTTCCTTTTGAATACTTGTGTTATAAAAGTGAGAATTCACTAGGACTAGCATGGATGTGAAAGCCGTGAGATTTGAGCCTTTTAGAGATTAAAATTCATTATATTGATCTCTTCGTTTGTGAGTGGATCGTCACCTTAGAAGAAGCTAGAACTTATGTGTACTCTCGCTTCTTGATTGTGTCTAGTTTTAAATGCCAAAAGTGATTTTAGGCCGTCTTTGATTTGTTGAGTCACTTAGCCAAATTTTCCCTACCAATGATGTTGGGATATGTTTTAGTGTTGATGATTTTCCAAAACAACATGTAATAGGTTTGAAAGCAGCCAGGATTGTATCTTTTGTTTCAGGTCAGGCTAGGTTATGTCTCAATAGAATAGGCTGTCAGTTGAGAAGAACTCAGTTGAGGGGGAACTCAGCAACACAGCCTGAGGAAATCAAGTTGACATCAAGAAGAACAGACTGAAGCCAAGTCAGTAACCTGAACCAGAAGAGAAACCTGAAGGATGTCCCACTGAGTGTAAACCAGGCTGATCTAAGCTAAGTCAGGTAGACCACTCAGTGAAGAGCATGATCAGGAGGATCAGTGCTGCACCAAGTAGGCCCTGAAGGAGTCAGGCTACTGTGGTCAGGGAAGTTTGTCATTCAGCCTTATGACAAACTTCTTGGAATGATCTTCAAACAGTCTCTGAAGGACAACCAAACTGAAGACGTTCAGTCCACTGAAGATCATCTGGTCAGTGAAGGAGGAAGCTACCTAAAGTCAGCCCACTGAGTCAAAGATCCATTGGATCCAGGCCACGTGGACCAATCAGCACGAGGCAGCAACTCTGACACTGACAAGGCCGCATTCCAAGAAAAGTGGTTGAAACCATTAATTGTATGGATTCAAATGTAATTTCCTCCAACGGTTACATTTGAATCCACACTATAAATACAAGCTCATAGTTGCGTATTCAGTTGTGTTGTGTTGTGTGTGAGGAGAAAAATCAACACATACGAGCTGTGAAGGTGTGAGTGTTTAGTGCATTATTTTGGGAGTTATAAGGAGGCACAATTCACATCTTGTACACTGAACTTTAGAGTTCATAGATATACACAAATGAGTGTTCAGCTTGTAACTCATAGCTTAGAGAGGTTTTCCTAATCTTAGCTTTAGGCTAACACATTGTAAAGGAAAACCTCACATAGTTGGAGAAACCCAACTGAAACCAAAACCCTCTAGTTAGGTTTGTTGGTGGAAGTTAGTTAGTGAGGAGGGGCAGCCCAGGGAGTGGCGTGAGTCCAGTTGTAAGTGCACCTTGGCACGTTAAAAATAAGAATCCCAGTTAGTGAATTTCCTGTTAAATCAGGTCGTGGATGTAAGAGCTTGAGTCTCTGAACCACGTTAAACTGAGCGTTTACTGTTTTAAGTATTTACTAAAAGTGTTGTGAAAGTCAGCTCACTGAGAGCTTTGTTAAGAAAACTTTATGTAAGTATTCAGGTCAGGGAGAGCCCTTCTCACTGACCAGTTCAGGCAACACACTCGAGAGTTCAGTATCTCGAGTCACTGCCCTGCTTAGAGCATGAGCCTCCAAGCCTCTCACTGACTTGGTAGCTCAGCCTCTAAGCAGAGCAGTGACTTGAAGTGAAACCTCTCGAGTTACTGCCTTGTTACGAGACTGAGCTCGCAAGTCAGTTGCACTGACTTGAGTGCTTTGACTCGTAGCAATGCAGTGACTTGAGTATTATTCACTCTTGCTGAACTCACTGAGTAAAAGGTTTTAAAAAAAATTTGCTTTTGAATTCCCATTTCGCCCTTCGAAAAAATGGACATTTATCCCTTGTTAGCCCGTTTGAGCCTTAACCTATTTTATTTGCTAGCACATTTGAACTTATCCAGATTCTTAAACTCTTTTTGTCCTAACTTGAGTGGAGAATAGGAAAAGTTGTGAATGAGAAAGGGATCAAGTTGAGTTGAGAAGGAGAATTATTAATGCTTGAGTGAATTTGAGGAAAAGGTGTAATGAAGTTTTGAGTTGTGGGAAAGAACAATAATTTGAGAATGAGCAAAAGAAAATATGAGCTCATACATTGTGTGAAAAGAAAGGAAAAAGTGAAGTGATTGAAAAAAGTGAGAGAGTTAGAAGAAAAATTGAAGTGTTGAGAGTAGTGGAATTGAAAGTGTATTGCATGAAGATGATTGAAGTATTCTGTTCCTCGTCTCGAAGTACTGAAAGTTGATTTTCTATTCTCCATTCACTTGAGTCACTTATCCTAAATAGTTACCCCACCCGTCCAAAGAACCTTACATTGCATCCTTGAAAAAGTCCTTTTTGATTCGGCATGGACTATAGAGTATGATCGAAGTTGAGAGTGCTTACAAGCCTATGGCTGCTGATATGTGTGATTGATTGATTGAATGAGTCCCTTAATATTACTAAACACTTGTGAGGGGAGTGAAACACATCGTCGAGAGCACATCCATGTTTGATTTTGGTGGTTCTTATTGTTTATGCATGAGTAGGATGAAGGGGGTGAGTTAGTGTGTGAGTGATCGATCTTTGAAGCTTTAATACTATTACTTGCATGATTCGGCTCTATGATTCATTCTTAACAATTTCACTTGACTCATTATTTAATTACTTGAGGACAATCAATATGGTAAGTTTGGGGGAGGGGTTGATTAGGCGTGAAATTGTTATGATTTATAACTCGATTTGCCCGTGTTTTGAGTGAATTCGATGAGTATTTAGAGTCAATTGAGTATTATTTTTATAAACTAATGAATTTGCCTCTTTGATGCTCATAGATGGATAGAGGGCGAATAAATGGAGTTCTTAGGACTTTGAATCGACTCAAATGGATGTCCGGATGAGAAGATATTGAAGAAATACGAAAAATATTAGTTCGAGCGAGCAAAAGTATCATTTGGCCCGAAGGAAGAGGTGCTCAAGCAAGGAGAACTCGAGCACCAAACGCTCAAGCACTCGAGTGGGCGCTCGAGTGAACGTGGGTCGAGCGCCAGGCGCTCGAGTAGACCTGCTCGAGCGGCACTTGGGTTCTGGAGGATTTCGAGCGCTCGAGTGCGCATCGCTCGAGCGCTAGGCGCTCGAGTAAGCACTCAGGTCAAGTTTTTGCGTACGATTTCGGCCCAAGATGTTTTTAAATGGCCCATGCCTATATATACCCCATCCCAAGTACGTTTTTGAACACCACTTCATACTTAAAGATAGTTTTTGATAGAGAAGAGCTCAGGAAAGTTTAGCAAGAGTTTTGAACGTGTAATCGAGGTTTTTGATCTTACGAATTCTTAGATTAGATTTTAATTTAGTTCTTTCTTTCTTCAACACTTGATACTATTAAACCTAGTTTTCGTAATTTATTGAGATTCATTTTGAGACTTCAATTCATTGTTAACCCTAGTTTATGTTCTTGAGTTCTTTCTTTAAATTCACCATGTTTATGTTTATCATTCGTATTATAGCTTTCGTTATTTCAATCACCATGTTCGGCTAGAACCCGTGCATGCTTAGGATAGGATGAACTCGTAGAAGTAGGACGTTTCTACATAATTAGGATAACTTGTGATGTTTAGTTTTGGTTCTCTTAATTAATTAAATTCTTAAAATAAACCCTAGAATTATCTTGGAATTGAGTACGAAAATTGTTAGAGAGAGGACGACCTTATCACTCTTTAATAACGATTAGGCTTAACGAAAGGGTTTTAAGAGGAGTTTATAATCTACTGGTTTATCTAGGTAGGAGGGCCGCATCACCTTAGTTAAATTAGGGCCTCAGTAATTAAGCACAATCCATATAACTTGTTTAGTGGATTAGTGAAGTAGGTTGATATGGCGAAGTATTAGGGTTAATTCTTGAGCTTTTAGTCTTTCAATCTTGTGTTAGATTAGGGAAGTTGATTTTCTAATTTTAGTACACTTAGGATTATTACTTGCACATCACGATTATTCTAGTTGTTGTACCAACTCCGTTAGTATACGTAGGAATTCCTATCCCGAGCTTCACCATCTCATATTTGCATACAAACCGAAGTTAATTAGTTTAATTCATTCTTTAGCACATAATTAGTATAATTTAGTTTAGAATTAATATCTTAAAATCCAAAAATATACACTCATGTTAACTACGACGCGTAGATCTCCAGGGCTCTATTCGCGTACATACCTTTCCTTGGGTTCGATATACTTGGTCCTTATAGTTGCTAATACTACTGTGATCCCATACTCTTGTGGGGGAAACTACTAGTATAACTAGTATTTTTCGTTCTAGCTATTTTAATATTGTTACCCGTGATCGAGAGGATTACTTCTTATTCCAAATGGACCCTAAAGGACTTGGAAAAATGGATTCATTCTAAAAAAAACTAAAGAAAAGGTTTGAAGCACTCAATCTCATCTGCATTCTTCTTCTTCATTTTTTTATCTATATTAACAATATCATTTCCTGCAGAGAACTCAAACATGGAATAAGAGGAGTGCCTTGGTGAAGCAGCTTGGCGACGATGCACTTAGCTAAGAGGAATACGCTAGGGCAGTCGAATGGTACAGTCAGGTAGTTACATTTGTTGATGATCGGTTCTAATCTCATGGATTAGTGACTGTCTTTAACCAAAATTTAGATCACCAAACAATATCGTGTGATTGATTACTACCGTTTATAGTAAATACAAGGGATCGAATTAGAAAATGATAAATACGTGTATTGATTACGTATTTATTTCGTATGTGTGTATTTTGTGGTTTATGAGTGTGCGTAGGGAGATATTTTTTGTGTATTTGAACTTAATTAATTTTCATTAATGGAGAGCAACTTATTTATACAAGCCACAAAGTAGGTGGTGGACTAGTTTTTTGGACTTCCAAGCTTGCATGCTTGACATATGTCCTTTTGACCTGGTTTGACCTTGTTTAAGCTTAAACTTAGTTACAAAGTCTTCATTTGGGTCTTATCACGTCCTCAGAGTTGTTCGCTTGTGCTTCGTTTGCCGATCTTCATTATGTGCTTTGCTTTGTAAGTTGTTTGCCTCTTGGGAATGATGGATGTAACGTTGTTCGCCTCTAGTGAATGATGGATGTAACGTTGTTTACCCATCGTCTCATCATGGTTTGGATAATCTGGATCTTCATCTTTAGTAGGAGCTGGTCGCATAGAAGATGTTCGCCGGATATACAGGTGGTTATTGTACATACTCTTCCGACTGGTTGATACACCACCCTCTCATCATACCTGTTCGTAACTTATCGGTTGATTAAGTAATACCATAATCCTTGATTAGGGCTTAAAACCTGTTCACCTATTATCGATTGTTGTTCGCCTATCAACAACATTCTTTAAAGTATCATACACGATATTCTTTAAAAGTTTATCATAGTCACATTTATATTGGTTGTAGGCCATATTTATAAAATCATCTAATAAAATACTTATGGCGAATCGGAGCTTATGTTAGGAGCGTATGGGTGAAGGTGTGTTTGCTTTAGCTGACGTCGAGGAATGTGGTGCAAAGACACCAAATTGGCCAGAGGCTCACTTCAGAGTCGGGTGTGCATGGAACGTACTGGAGGTATAATTACTAGGGGTGGAAATAGGCCAGACCACCCGACAGGGGCCTACGGTTTGGCCTACTAAGGACCTAGTCTGATCCGGCCTATTTATTAAACGAGTCAGGTCAAGACTTATTAAAACACCTATTTATTTAAGTAGGCTAGGCTTAGGCTTTGTAAAAGGCCTTAAATGCCTATCAGGTCGGCCTATTTAAAATGATATTCTATATATATATATATATATATATATATATATATTATTAAATATTTATTTTATATATTTATTATATATTTTATTGTATAATATGGACAATTCAAATTAAATATGAATTGTGAAAGGACGGATAATAATTTCAAAGCTACGATTTTTCATATTTATTTTTTTAAAATTTCAGTTTATATTTTTTGAGTCGATGCTAACAATCTCGATTTGACATGACAGTAGTAAAGATAGACAGATATAGTTTTAGACTATTTTAAAAATATGTAAAAAGTTACAATTTTAAATATTGAATATAATACTCCCTCCGTCCCCTATTAAACTTCACACTTTCCTATTTGGGACGTCCCACAATAAATTTCACACCCCAAATAAGGAAATAAAACACACTCACAATACCTACTTTAATTCAAAATACTCTTCTCACATTGGTTGAAAAAGTCAATAAAGCAGTTTTTCTTAAAATCTGTGCCACCCAACCTGTGAAGTTTAATAGGGGACGGAGGGAGTATAAATTAAATTTTAATAGGCTTCTAAAAGGCTCGTAGGCCTGACCTGTTTAGTTAAAAAGGCCAGACCGAGCCTATGGAAAAGCCTATCACAGATAATAGGTCAGACTCAGGCTATGCCTTTGCGAAGTAGGCCTAGGCTTTTCAGTGCAAAGCCTGCCCTGGCCTGACCTGACCTACTTCCACCCTTAAATTCATTATTTGTATGTGTGTTAGCTTTTGAGAATTTCATATGTTTGCTATTTTGAAGAATTTTGCATTTAAAAAAACTTTGGATTTGGATCCCGGGAACGAAAATTTTGAGAAAGCATATAGGTGAGCTTCTATAATTTGAGTGCACTACTTGCTAATTTTGGTACTCACACATGTAATCAATGTTATGTGAAAATAGGCGGCGTGGCATCATTAGGAGGTTTTTTGTCATTGCACAAAGCCGCAAACTCTAGTGCACTATTAACATATACTACTACTAGTCTTGGAAGAATGTGAATGATCTACTGGTATCAAATCCTTTTCTTATTAGGAGAATATTGGTTCGTTAGTGACTTATTACTGCTGGTATTGTTACTCAAACTATTTGCCATGTCCTGTTTCCCATTTCACAATCAAAATTTTCATGATGCCCATGCCATATGTATGCCGTTTTCTTTTTAGAAAAAACAAGACAAGGTCTAAACACTAATTTTACTCTAGTATCAGGATTCACACAAGTCACTTTTAAAAAAATCAAATTCCAAGTGTTTTTGGACCCAGACTTGGCATTCTTGCTATTTTATAACCCTATGTCCATTGCTCAGCCTACAGCCGGCCCCGCCCTCAAACACGCCTCGATCCCTCACAAATCACCCCTAGGTCCTCCAACCCACATCCTTGCCTCGCTGCCACCGTAGCTAAGTGCCCCCATGCCCACATCGCATCAACCGTAACGGTTCAGTGTAAACAACTTAAACCTAGGTGAAAACAACTTCAACTGTTTGAAAATGTACTTGAGTTGCAAGGTGTTAGAAGATTAAACTTACTCATTTTAATATACTAAAAAGATACTCCCTCCGTCTCAAACTCGTTTGCTACATTGCCAAAAAGACTTGTTCCATTACTCGTTTGCTACATCTATTTTTGGTAAAAAAGTAACAATATTTTTTAATATTATATATACCATACACTAATAACAAAAAACATCTACTTTATATTTTATCACTTTAATTGAGTGTTTGCAAATTCTACTTTGTGGGTAGAATCACTTATTTTTTGAAAATAATCTATTTTGAAGTGTTTGCAACTACCACATTAATTATTTAAAATCTATTTTGAAGAAGTTAAAAAAATCTGCTTTTGGATTATCACTACTTTTGTACTTTGAAACTAAAAACCACTATTAATTTTTTTTACAAACACTTCTGTTGGGATATGTTTAGTTTTGATGATTTTCCAAAACCACTTGTAATAGGTTTGAAAACATTCAAGATAGTATCTTTTATTTCAGGTCAGACTAGATTAGCTTTCGGTAGAATAGGCTGTTCAGTTGAGGGGGAACTCAGCGAGGGGGAACTCAGCAATGCAGCCTGAGGATATCAAGATGACACCAAGAAGATCTAACTGAAGCCATGCAAGACCTGAACCAGAAGAGAAGCCTGAAGGATGTCCCGCTGAGTGTAAACCGGGCTGATCTAAGCTAGGTCAGGTGGACCACTCAGTGAAGAGCATGATCAGGAGGATCAGTGCTGCACCAAGTAGGTCCTGAAGGTGTCAGGCTACTGTGGTCAGGGAAGTTTGTCATTCAGCCTTATGACAAACTTCTTGGAAGTGATCTTCAAACACTCTCTGAAGGACAACTACACTGAAGACGTTCAGTCCACTGAAGATCATCAGTCAGTGAAGGAGGAAGCTACCTAAAGTTAGTGGGTCTTAGTCAAACCCACTGAGTCAAAGATCCGTGAATCCAGGCCACGTGGACCAATCAGCACGAGGCAGCAACTCTGACACTGACAAAGGCCTCATTCCAAGAAAAGTGGTTGAAACCATTTAATGTTGGATTCAAATGTATCTTCCCTCCAACGGATACATTTGAATCCCCATTATAAATACAAGCTCATAGCTGCGTATTCAAGTGTGTTGAAGTATTGTGTGTGTGAAGAAAGAAAAATCAACACCTACAAGCTATAAGAGTGTGTGAGTTGTTAGGGAGTCATAAGGAAGTGTTGCTCACACCCACGACACTGATCTTTAGGGTTATCACTTATATTCATTGAGTGTCAAGCTTGTAACTCTTAGCTTAGAGAGGTTTTCCTAATCTTAGCTTTAAGGCTAACACATTGTAAAGGAAAACCTCACCTAGTTGGAGAAAACCAAAACCGAAACCAAAACCCTCTAGTTAGGTTTGTTGGGAGTAAGTTAGTGAGGAGAGGCAGCCCAGGGAGTGGCGTGAGTCCAGTTGTAGTGCACCTTGGCACGTTAAAAACAAGAATCCCAGTTAGTGGATTTCCTGTTAAATCAGGCCGTGGATGTAAGAGCTTGAGTCTCTGAACCACGTTAAACTGAGCATACTTATCTTTCAAAGTATTTACTAAAGTATTGTGAAAATCAGCTCACTGAGAGCTTTGTTAAGAAAACTTTAGTTAAGCAATCAGGTCAGGGAGATTCCTCTCACTGACCAGATCCGGCTAGGCACTCGAGAGTTCAGTCTCTCGAGTCACTGCCTTGTTGAGAGCCTGAGCTTTCAAGTCTCATCACTGACTTGATAGCTCTGACTCTCAGCAACGCAGTGACTTGAGTATTCCGTCACTGAACTCAGTCGGGTGCAACGCGCAGGTTTAAAAAAAAATTTGCTCCTGAATTTCCATTTTGCCCTTCGAAAACGGGACCATCAACTTCCACTTCTAAAATCACTTTATTCCAAAACATTCCCCACTTTTAATTTTACTATAAAAATCAATTAATATCACTTTTGATTTTGCAATAGAGTTTTAAAACACACCCTAAATACTATAAACAACACTTTTCTTAAAATCCGCACATACAGTAACTAAAAAAAAAAATTGGGACGGGGGAGTATTAATTGTTTGTATGGATTGCATTCACTAAAAAAAATATTCAATTTGTTTACTAATAAAATTGGATGATATGTAACCCCTTGCAAAAGGAATGTGGCGGGAAGATTAACTTTTATGATAAAGTTAATATCTATTATTGAAGTGATCGCAATTTCCTATTAAAATAATAAACATAATGTATAAATTTTAAATAATTGAACAGTGACTCCATATAAAAAAAGGTTGGAACGGAGGGGTTATATATTATACTTTGGAATAAAATCATGTCCCTCCTTTTCAAGATTTCTAGGCACTCACAATTCACATAAAGCCAACAAAGAATTTGCCCAGTTGGCGCCACACTATAAGCATGTCACCCACACAAAAAACCCACTTCACAAAATTCAATTATCCGACGTGGCAGCGCCACTTGTGATCGGCATCGAGTGTTGCACATTTTGAAGCACAAACCACCAGATTCGCCACGCTCACCTCTCATGCATGCATGCCACCACCTTAATTTTCTCAAACCCATGCATATATAAATATGTGTGGTTTGTGGTTGATTTCTCAAACACCCAAATCCACTTCAAAGAATATAGCATTTATCTTCACTCCTTCGACTAAATTCCCAACTCAAAATTTCGAGATTAATGGCCCTCAATCTTATCGCCGTCGGATCCATGAAGAGGGTGGACGGCGACAATGATGGAGATTACGATTATGCCCCCGCTGCCTATGAAAAAGCCAGACGAGGCGACGATGATGGAGATTACAATTATGCCCCCGCTGCCAATGCAGAAGGCGGAGGCGATGACGACGATGGAGATTACGATTATGCCCCCGCTGCATGATCGTATAAACATCACTATAGCTAGAATTAGTGTAGTGCACGGCGCCTTATTTTAAAATTCACAAATCCAAATCCTTCCTTCCGGTCTTTTTTGGAAAACTTATTTAGCCAAATCCCCAAATTTTAATTTGTTAGTAGTAGGCTGTAATGATACTGATTTGAATGCTTTCAAACATGCATTTGAAATCTTTAATTGACATCAGATCTTCAATATCATATTTTATTTTTTAACTACCTTTTTTTTTATAATCGTAAATGTTGGATTAGGGTCCACATTAATTATAATGCTTTTCATTGCTTTTTTGTATTTAGTTGTAAAGCTTGATTTAGAAAATCAAAAGAAATGAAAGACAGATATTAAGAGCTTGAAGTTTGAACTATGACGGATGTATGATCTTAAGAAATTCGTAATTATAGTATTCCAATCATTGGGCGGACCGTTCAATATATATAATTAAGTCCGATCCCTAAAAATAAACAAATAGTAGTTTTGTTTTAATTTTTTCCTATAAGCAAGGAAAACAAATGCTGCATGGGCAATCCATTAATGAAATTAACTCTTTAATTATAAAAAAATTTGTAAGATCTGAAACCTCGATCAATATTGTGGTGATTTCTTGATGACGTTTCTAAATTTATCAAGTGATTATCAGGACGGTTTACATTTTTTAATCATATAACGATGTAGTATTTTGTTTCACCTGGAATGAAATTTGAGAAAGATGTTGGCTAAAAACATAGATAAATATACACGAGGTATTACTATATGACAAAATTTTGGTGAGACGGTTTCATGGTAAAAATTCTGTGAAAAATTCATAAATCCTCTAGTCAACTACTAGATATTTTAACATTTTATATTTAAAAACTTGATATTTTAACGTAAATATTGAGGCGGTTTTTTTTATTAAAAATGAATAATTTAAATAACACTAACCTCAATTCTTAATACTCGTAATAATTTTTTTTAATATTAATTGATCAAATATTTAATATTTTAAGTTTTTCAAAATAGTTTAATGGTAAGTATTACTATAAATCATATTTACATAAAATAGTCATTTTTAAGATGTTAACAATTTTTGTGTCGTGTGAAAATAAGTATTACTATTAATGCTTATGATTATATTATCAATTGCTGTTAATTAACTGCAACCATTCATTGAAAATCGGAGAAAAAAATTGTTAGTCCATATTTTTCCGACCAGCAGGTTGCTCTGATGAAAGTATAAACGCGGGACACACATCAATACATTATATATAAAAAAAAAGAAAAGGAAAATACTTTGGGAGTAGAATTAAGAAATTCAAATTATACAAAAGGCTATGTTTTCTTGTAGAAGGATGTAGAAAACATGAAATCATATATGCAAATGAAAGGTAAGTAAGCTGAAGAAGAGAAATGAATTCATTAGTTTCGATCATCTTGTACATGAGTGTATACATTCATATTTATAGAGTTGCTAGAGTGTTGCACAAGATATCTAACAACCTCTCCTCCTAACCGTCTAACTAACTTGACAATTGCATAAGTGTGTGATGGTGTGTGGCATTGCTCCGTAACATACTAACCGAATCCGACTATGCATGCACGCATGTGCATGTGCATGTGCATGTGCATGTATGTAACATATTTAACATCCCCCGTCAAGTTGGACCTAATTCAATGGGAATTAGGTTCAACTTGTCTCTGAAATGAAGTAACAATGGTTTAGGTAGAGTTTTTGTGAAAATATCTGTTAGTTGCTCAGTGGTTCGAACATGATGAAGGTTGAGAAAACCGTCCTTGTAAAGATTACGAACAAGGTGACAATCTATTTCGATATGCTTAGTACGTTCATGAAAGACCGGGTTCTCAGTGATGTGAATAGCTGCTTTGTTGTCACAAGCCAAGGAAACTGGAAGAGTGATTGAATTTGTAGGTCACGAGCAATGTACGAAATCCATTTTAATTCCATAGCAGCAGTAGCAATCGCCCTATACTCGCCTCTGTGGATGACCTCGAAACCATGGATTGCTTCTTGGCTTTCCATGAAACAAGTGAAGACCCTAAGAAAACACAATAACTAGTGATAGATAATCTCGTATCAACTCAACTTCCCCAATCAGCATCATAAAAACCTGATAGAGAAAGAGATAGAGAAGCATGATAGAATAAACCAAGGTGTGATGTCCCCTTTAAGTACTTGAGTAAGTGTAAGATAACATCCCAGTGAGAAGTGCATGGTGTGGTGACAAACTGACTGGGCTGTTGGACTGAAAATGATATATCAGGTCGAGTAGAGCCAATATATATGAGTCTTCCAACAATCCTCCTATATCTATCAGGCTGAGGAAGAAGATTTCCTGTGTTGTTGGAGAGATGAACACCTTGAGGAAATGGGGTAGTAACTGGTTTAGAATCTTCAAGCTTTGCATCTTTAAGTAAGTCAAGGATATACTTGTGTTGGGTTAGTGTTGTACCAGATTCTCCACGAGCAATTTCAATACCCAAGAAATACTTAGCAAACCCCAGATCTTTAATAGTAAAAACCTTGTGCAGATGTTGTTTAAGAGCAAGGATGTCAGGTAGATTGGCTCCTGTTATCAGGATATCATCAACATACACAATAAGGGCCAGGAAATTAAAGGAAGGTCCCATAGTGAATAGACAATGGTCTGCAGAAGATTGCTTGAAACCATATCTAAGTAGAGTGGAACAGAATTCTGAATTCCATTCCCTAGATGCCTGTTTTAGGCCATATAAGCTTTTCTTTAGCTTACAAACAAGACCAGGTGGAGCAGTGTAGCCTGGTGGAGGATCCATATACACCTCATCATTGAGAAAGCCATGCAAAAAGGCATTATTAATGTCAAGTTGACATATAGGCCATTATTTAGCAGTAACCAAGGCAATGAGTATCCTTACTGTAACCGGTTTGGTGACTGGTGAAAAACTCTCATCATAATCGATCCCATATTGTTGGTGATACCCCTTGGCAACAAGTCTGGCTTTATATCTGTCTATAGTGCCATCTGGATGAAGCTTCAACTTAAACACCCACTTGCAACCAATGGAAGACTTGTTAGGTGGTAAAGGGACCAAATCCCAGGTTTCATTGATGTCCAAGGCCTTTAGTTCTTTTTGCATAGCTTCTTCCCATTGTGGATTACCCACAGCTTGATGGTAAGAATGTGGCTCCTTGGTACTAGACACATTAGCAAGAAAAGATGTATAGGGAGGAGTAAAGGAGAAGTAGGACTTACTGATAGAGGGTGTATGAATGGAGGAAGACTCTGAGTGAAAGTCAATTGTGGACAGCAAGCTAGTATCTCCTGTTAAAACAAAATTCTCAAGCCAAGAGGGCTTAGTGATATTTCTGGATGACCTTCTGATAGGTGGTATAACAAGTGGAGGAGCAACAGATTGTGGAGGTGAATGATGTGGACTGATAGGCCAGAGAGTGTGTTTGAGAAGATGAGGGATGTGAACTGATTGATGAAATATGTAAATTGATAGTACTAGGAAGAGGATGATCATCATCAGAATCAGGAAAAAATATGAACAATGGTGGGTCAGTTTGAGAGGTATCTGTTGTACTCAAGGTTGAAAATATCGGTATCGATGGATATATCGAGATCTTAAATTTGTGGAAATATCGATGGATATATCGATATCGAATATCGATATCGGTAAATTTAAAAAGTCATAAAAAATTAATAACAAACATTTAATACATAAAATTTACAATAGAATTAACCAAATTTTACATTTGTGATATTTATCAAAATTATGGATATTTTCTCGATATTTCTCGATACTTTTCGATATTTATCGATTTTTTGTGATATTTTACCGATATTATGCTCAATTTGCACAAAAATATAGTCG
Source organism: Ballota nigra (assembly GCA_947034835.1). Lineage (NCBI taxonomy): Eukaryota > Viridiplantae > Streptophyta > Magnoliopsida > Lamiales > Lamiaceae > Ballota > Ballota nigra. The sequence goes on from OX344724.1 coordinate 91,507,703, forward strand.
AAATTGATCTTGCATATCGATATTTATCGATTTTTTTTACATATATTATGGAAATATCGTTATCCCCCAATATCGATATCGGTGACCACGAAAAATGGATATATCGAGGATATATCGGAGAAATTTCCGGATATTTTCATCCTTGGTTGTACTGTGAAAAAGAAATAGGTGTTCATAAAACCTGACATCTTTGGAGCTAAAAATGGAATGGGATGAAAGATCATATAATCGGTAGGCCTTTTGAGTGGACATGTATCCAAGCATGACACATTTATGTGCTCTGGGTGTAAATTTAGATTTATGTGGAGCAATAATGATGGCAAAGCAAAGACAACCAAAAGTTCTGAGGAAAGAATAATCTGGAGGTTTCTTGTATAGCATTTCAAAGGGAGTTTGCCAAGAAATGAGAGGACTGGGAATGATATTCACCAAGTATGTAGCTGTGAGGATTGAGTAGGGCCAAAGTTTGATAGGAAGTTTTGAGTCAATCATTAATGATCTGGCAACAGTGAGAATATGTCTATGTTTTCTCTCCACTACACCATTATGTTTTGGTGTATAAGCACATCTAGTCTGATGTTTAATACCAAGAGATGTGAATAGTTTCTGGATATCATTGCATAAGAGCTCTGATACCATATAGAAAACGTGAAATCATATATGCAAATGAAAGGTAAGTAAGTTGAAGAAGAGAAAGAAATTCATTAGTTTCGATCATCTTGTACATGAGTGTATACATTCATATTATAGAGTAGCTAGAGTGTTGCACAAGATATCTAACAACCTCTCCTCATAACCGTCTAACTAACTTAACAGCTGCATAAGTGTGTGATGGTGTGGCATTGCTCCGTAACAAACTAACCGAATCCTACTATGCATGCATGTATGTGCATATGCATGTATGTAACATATTTAACAAAGGATATATGCACGTACACACCCAAATTGTTATATTAATTAGTTTGGAAACAAAATACATAACATTAAAAAGGGAATTGTTTAGGCTGCACTTTGTTTTCAATTTTGCGTCGCCACACTTGTGTCAAAAGACACTCAAATTCTACTCCTAAATCCAAATCATCAAATTGACTTCTTCCAAAATTACTTATCACTCAACATATTTTATACGGAACTTTAATCTGCAAAGACAAACATCTTAATAATGTAAGATGTCTAAGTGTGTAATAAATACACGGTTAAGTTTGAAACCGTGAGTGAACATTGTAATGTAATAAATATGAATATCCCACCTTTAAGTGCAATCATCATAAGATATTGCTCATACAATTGAAGACTAGTAGGAGTATTTTTACCTTGTAACTCTTCTCTCGATCTTTCTCTTTTTCTTCCTCTCAATAGCACCATCAAGAACATCAAGTCGCGCGAACAAGGCTTCCCGGGCAAATTTGTGAATAATTAATACCCTAGATACCATCAACGGAAAACTTTTTGACAGAATTAGACCCAAAATCAAACCACAAGAAACCCTCGTTATGTTGCAGAACAACTTGCTGTTTCCCCTTCAAATAAGCCACGATCTTCAATTTCTCTATTAACATGGGAAGATAATATTGCAGGGAAAACAATTTAATCCACGACTTCTCTACTCCATTATCTTTCATCACCCATTAAGGTTTCCCTTTTGGTGTAGTCCAAAGTACAAATTAAACATCCATCCAATCCATCTAATTGAAAATTAGTACAAATATCAAAGCCTGATCTGTCTACTAGGGACAGTGGCAACTCGGAAAATCTTTCAGTTCCAAGATCGAGTGTAATTATCATTGTCGTATCTTTTGAGGGCCAATATAAGGTGCCATTAAAGAAAGTTTCCCCAGAAAATGAATTCTACCAGCGCAATCCTGATTCCTTCTCCAAGAATCTGATTTTAGACTATAAACACGCGTTTGCCAGTACTCATCATCTCTTCATAGTTTATCAATTATGACAACTTTATAGGCATCACCATCATAATCATACCCAAACGCGTAATGCCATTGTGGAGTAGCATTAATTAGTTTGGGTAGCTGATGTCGTAGGCGAGTCGTTAACTTTCATGCAGGCAGGGGTGACCCTGAGGTGGGGTGGAAAGGGCGACCGCCCTAGGGCCCCTAGGTTTGGGGAGCCTACTAATATATATATATATATATATATATATATATATATATATATATATATATATATATATATATATATATATATATATATATATAGGACAACCCTCGCGAATTTCGCGAACTAAAAGATAATTTATATGTATAATAAGTAATTTGATTTAAATATACTTTTACATTTTTAAATATTTTTATGATTTTTCTTTTAGTACATATGAACTAATTAGTCTTAAACCTCTAAGATATATAATATGAATTATGCATTTTAACATAGTTAAGTAATCCAATTAATTAGCTAAAAGACCAATAAATAGCTATGATTTTCACTAAATAAAACAATTAAGTTGATGAAACGGATGCACCAAAATATAGTTACATTCCTAATTTTTTTAAAACATATTTAATTGATGAGTATGTATAGAGTAAAATTGGTTTATATATGAATTACTGAAGGGTATTAGCTGTTTTCACTGAAGAGTATTAATTATTTTACTGGAGAGTATTACTGGGTTACACTGAAGAGTCGTAGTTCATTTTCACTGAACAACTAAGACTTTTAAGTGTAAATCAGTAATACTCTTCAATAAATACAACTAATACTCTTTAGTGAAAATAACTAATATTTTTCAGTGATTCATGTATAAATCAGTTTCACTTTATACTTTGTCTTAATTGATGTATGTGGACAGGTTTTAAATTAAAAATATACAAAATCAATCTTGCTTAAATAAAATAATAACTGATGAATTATTATGGATACTTAAACATTTAAAAAGATTCCAATTATACCAAGTCAAAGTTACCTAAATTATAAAAAGTGTCTAAGTGCAAATATTAATAAAATACACTATAAAATAGACACACACACACACACACACATATATATATATATATATATATATATATATATATATATATATATATACTCGGTAACTTTTAGAATTTAAAATTTTTGCAACTAACTATTTTAAAAGGATATCATTAAAAAAATATAATCAAACCGCAATTACTTCATACGAAACATGTACGGTTCAATCACCTATAATTATTCTTAAATCAACTTCAATTATTCCTAAATTTATTCAGTTAACCATTTATAAAGAAAATCATTAGAAAAGCATATTTAATTGATGTATGTGGAATTTAAAATATACGGAGTCAATCTTGCTTAAACAAAAAAAAATCTCGAACACTCAAACATTTAAAAAGATTTCAATTTTGCCAAGTCAAAATTACCTAAAATATGAAAAGTGTTAAGTGCAAAGAGTAATAAAATACACTATATATATATATATATATTCATGTTTAGAAACTATATACTAACCATTTTAAAATGATATGAAACTAACCATTTTAAAATGATATCATTAAAAAAAATTAATCAAACCGTAATTACTTCATACAAACATGTACGTTCCATTTACCTATAATTACCCTTAAATCAACTCCAATTATTCCTAAATTTAATCAACTAACCATTTATAAAGAAAATCATCATAAATAATTAAATGTGATGTAAAAGAAAATAATGTCATTACATGCTACTCTTCCTCCTTTCTAAAACAACACGGAAGTTTATAATCGGCAAATTTTAGAACTTTAAATTTTAGAAACTAACCAATATTAAATTGATACCATTCTAAAATGCAACATTCACTCCTTTCCAAAACAACACGGAATATTAATATTGGAGATACACGTACTCCACTGAACTTTGACTTTGTAAATTAATCCTAATAGATATTCAATCTATTCGTATAATTTCTAAATCTGACTAAAAAGATTCAATCTTTTTATATATATAATTTCTAAATATTTTAAATGAAATTATTTTAATATAATGCATTCACCAAAGACATTAAATAATTTATAATATTTCAATTGAACCTATCGATAACCAATTCAATTAATTTAAATACAATCCAAACTAATCTGTGCCTAGAAAATAGAAATAGTTTTGCGCCACACCTTAACAAATAAACCGTGCCTATATATAATATCTCATAAATCCACCCACAATATCATAATCTATAATATATTTAATAATCTGCCGATAATTAGATATGCCTTAATTCCAATAATACGATTAATTAGCAATTAGCATTAATCTAGGATAAATTTACCCGATTAATTTAATAAATACCCGATTAATTTGCCATGTTTTGCTCTTACTAAAATATCTATATCGATTACTCAAGAAGTTGAGTATGAAAGTCTCCAATACTAAATAAGGAAATCGCAATGTACCAAGTCAGTCTGGGATAAATTTATCCGATTAATTCACTAAGTGCCCGATTAATTAACCATGCCTTGCTCCTAATAAAATATTTTTATTGATTACCGAAGAAGTTTGAGCAGGAAAGTTTGCAATACTAAATAAGGAAGAAAGGTACTAAATTAATTTATTGACCATATCCGAAATATGAAACTATTCGAATCACAAATAAGATCTAACCCTATCTAAGATCTCCAACTACGCAATTAACAAAAAAACGCCAATTCCCAGAAACTCACTTACAATACACCCCATAGTACAATGATCTAAGAGCAATGAAATAATAAGATCTTCATACAATTTTGGATCAAAAGATATTGAAAACTATTAAAATTTTTAACATGAATGGAAATACAATCTAACGATCTCGTGAAAAATGAACTCATTATGTTGCAGAAGTATAACCCGTCGAATGAGTACAGCACTGTCTTCCCCTCTCGAGAATCGGACGCTCATAATTGGTCGGAATCGAATCCCAAAACACTATCCTTTGATGCCGCATCCCCATAACACTTTAGTGTAGATGGCCGTGTAGAGTATCACCAGCCGGTAGGCGTTCAAATTGAGCATAACCAAATTATAGTGAAGATGGCCGTGTAGAGCATCCCCAAGTGATATGAAAATTGTAGCCCATAGAGCGATTTAAATAGAAAAAAATAAAAAATTATGAACGGTCAAGATTAAAAAGCGCTGCAAAGAAGGAGATGGCAAGAAACTGAAATAGATAGTGGGGGGCTCGCCACATAGGATTTTGCAGCCCCTCCTATATAGTATATTATGATATATATATATATACACTTAAAAAATATATTTGAACAATTGCAAATCTATAATAATATTTTTTGGTTTCTTTTTTATTCAAATAAATTAAGTATATGCTTGGTTGGGAGGTTTAGGATTGGGGAATGAGAATATGAGTCAAATTGATGTTTGGTGAGAAGGTTTCATTCCTTGATAATGGGGAATATCCCATTCCTCCCAAATTTGGGAGGAATGACTTTCATTACTCCAAAAAAAAATATAAAATATTCAATTTTAGTCTTTAAAATAAATTTCAAAATAAAATTAATTTTTTTGTGTAATCAAAAATTGAAATTAGGCCTTCTTTTATATATTATATTTCTCTAAAAAATATTCATCTAATTCCTAAAAAATTTGGGTGAACCAAACATTACCAATGGTAATGATAGTCATTCCCCAGTCCTCACCACCTATCAAACAACACAAATATTACAAGTCTATCATTACCATTCCTCACTGCCATTATTGTCATTCCAATTCCCGCTCCTGATCACGAACTAAACACCCCCTTAAATCTTTGGATAATAATAGTTTAAAAATAATGTCATAAGCATCTCAAGAATACTTTAAAACATGAAAACTCTTTAAATATTGATTCAAATAATTTATTTTCTAAACTAAAAGTGTTAAAATGACTTTATTCGCAGAAAAGTTGGTTGCCTATAGAATACTATTGACTATTTTCGTGACGATGACATCTACAGAAAAAATCTTTTCTAAACTAAAATTGTTAAATATGTACCTACAATCAACTATGTCACAAAAAAAGTTAAATGAATTAACAACTTTATATATCGAGAAAGACACGTTGGAATAAAATAGCTATAATAATAATATTAATGAGAGTTTGCTTTCCAAAATACTGGAAGATGGCATTTTAAATGATTTATGTTTATACTTTATTTCATTTTTTGTACGTAGATAACTAATTTTGTTTGGTGTTTTCAAAAGAGTCTTTTTTTTTTGTTCGCCCCGGGCCTAAAGAATGTCAGGGTCGGCCCTGCATGCAGGCCCATGATCGTATTTGAAGCTCAATGCATAGTTATGTGTTTGTTTATTGTGTAAGTGTTTTATTATGCAGTTTGTGGGTTTTATTTTGCAGTTTATTTTGCTTAAGAGCGGTTCCTAGTACACGTAGTGTCAAGGATCATCGTCTCTTTCATCTTCAATCTCGTGCTATTACGTTTCCACTATGTCTATAACTTGAAATAACGACGATCATCGGTTAAGGGGTTCCATATTACCAATTCATCTCTAACGCTGCTTCTGCCAAAATTGTTATCTATAATTACAATTTTAAGAAATTACAAGGTATTTAAAAAAAATTATAATTTGACATAATAATAACAAAAAAAATCCAGTCCGCGAAATTAGTGGATTTTTTAAAATATATGAGATAATCGAATTTTACAAATATCCAAATATATTTATATTTGGTAACAGATCAATTAATATATCATATCCCCGTTTGGTGTCAACTATTGTTTATCGATCTGATAGCAGAAGATTAGATAACTGACCAGATATTATAAGTAGGATAATTGGACAAAGTGTTTGGTATGCTTTCTTTTGTGGTACGACTAGAGCATGTGTGTGCGTGTTTTTGCACAGTAGAAATTTAATGCCAAATTACACCTTTGTCCTCATGAAAGGGCAAGAAAAAAACAAATAAGCCTCAAGAATCTGCCTAAATTATATTTTCGTGAATATTTTCCCAATTGTAAATCCATCGAAACTTACCACCACCATTTTATTAAAATCCTTCCAAACTCACAAGTACACAACTCACATCTCATTTTCATTTTCTACGGAAAAAGATTGCAATCTCTTGTTCTGCTCTCCATCCACAAACTCAACACTCAAATACATCAATATTATATGTGTTGAAGATTTTTTCGCATCCAACAAATTGAGTCAGATCGAATGAATTGAAGAAAAACAAAAAAGAGAACACCCAATAAAATATGCAAGTGACGGAAAATTATGAAGCATCCATCGACGAGATGTAACAAATTTAGATCAAATCTCACTTAGAACAAGCTTCGCATGGAAAATTGGTCAGAAATATTGTTGTGGTAGAGAGAGGTGTATGATGCGATGTTGAAATTTTACAAATAAGGAGGGCGTGGTTTGATAATTGTAGTAGTCAAAGACTATGTCTTGCATGAGACAATGAGAATGAGTTAGACTAGGGCATTGACTCATTACCACTTTGATAGGGGTAGATATTAATTTGTGTGGTCTCATACAAGTTTTTGCCGAAGTTAAATTTGGACAACTGTTGCGATACGATTTTCTATTAGTGTATTTTGGTGAGATATTATATCCACTAGGCAAATAGTGTTTTGTGGCGGGCCTCGCCACAGCCATGGGCCTTGCTAATAGATAACAAACGACCATTTACCCACGATAACACCCTAATCTCGGCTTAATCACATCTACCAAACTAGGATAGTATCAAATAATGTATTAATACAACATTATACCATAAATAATATAAAATTTCTAAATTTAGGCAATCGAATGAACAATAAACCAATTAAATCTGGCGGTGAAGATGGAAAGAGCCGCCATGAATAAAACTGTTGTAAATAAGTGCGTAAATAAAGAGACAACGTTTGTTGACCCAGATCATCGGGAACGACTACGTCTGGGGGCGATCCAAGCCAGGAGTTCCACTAATATTCTTGTGTATGAGAGTTTTTTCAATAATGAATACAATAATCTATTTATAAGAATAAAACCCTAGTCTAAGATATAAAGCCTGTTGGGTTTCTTGGTCCATAAGTAATGTCCACATCAAATCTTCTAGATTTGGAATAATAAATCTTCTAGATTTACAACACTCCCCCTTGGACATTACGACATAACATAAATGTCTTGTCATGAAAACTCCACGTGCTAGGGATCGACCAAAATAATAAGTAGGGAGGAATGTCATCGATCTTCTAGATCTAAATCTTCTAGATTTATTTCGGGGTTACCGCTCCCCCTGAAGACAACAACATTTTAAGTCTTTGCATCCCAATGCCACGAACATACTTTTCAAAGTAGACGTAGGTAAGGATTTAGTAAATAGATCTGCTAGATTGTTACTAGATTGCACCTTTTGAATGGTAATTACGTTGCTCTTCTGGAGTTCGTATGGGTAGAAAAACTTAGGTGAAATATGTTTCGTCAGGTTTCCCTTGACGTACCCATTACTCATTTGTGCGATCCAAGCAGTGTTGTCTTTAAATATAACGGTGGGAGGTGTATCGCCTTTGGCGATACCACACGAGTCACCAACGTGTTTTACCAATGACCTTAACCAAACACATTCTCGTGCAGCTTCAAATAAAGTTATGATCTCTGAGTGGTTTGAAGACGTGGTAACCATGGATTGTTTAACCGATCTCCATGAGATTGCGGTTCCACCACAGAGAAAAACATAACCAGTCTGGGATATGGCGTTGTGTGGATCAGATAAATAGCCAGCATCCGCATAACCTACTAAGGTTTTGTCTTGGTTCTTACGGTAAAACAGTCCAAGATCTTGAGATCCTTGAAGGTACCGTAGAACGTGCTTAACACCATTCCAATGTCTCCTCGTGGGAGAAGCGCTATATCTCGCAAGCAAGTTGACAACAAATGCAATGTCCGGCCGGGTGTAATTTGCGAGATAGAGCAAAGCTCCAACGGCGCTAAGATAAGGAACTTCTGGTCCCAGAATTTCTTCTGAATCTTCTCTTGGCCTAAATGGGTCCTTATCCACTTCAAGGGATCGGACAACCATTGGGGTGCTAAGTGGATGAGATTTATCCATGTGAAATCTCTCCAATACCTTTTTTACGTAGGTCGACTAATGAATAAAGACTCCTTCTAGGAGGTGCTCGATCTGTAAGTCGAGGCAGTACTTGGTTTTACCCAAGGACTTCATTTCGAATTCAGCTTTCAAGATTGAACTGACTTCTTCAATCTCTTTGCATGTTCCGATTATGTTTAATTAGGTCATCAACATAGACGGATATGATGCAAAAACCATCTTGCGATTTCTTCGAGAATACTCATGGGAAAGTTTTATCGAATGTGTATCCTTTCTTCTGAAGGAATTCACTAAGTCGGTTGTACCACATGAGGCCCAATTGCTTCAGGCCATACAATGACTTTTGCAGTTGTATGCTATACATACTGCGGTTTTCACCATCCCTCATCTGAGGAATGTCAAATCCATCTGGGATTTTTATATAAATGTCGGCATCTAGTGATCTGTATAAGTACGTAGTTACTACGTCCATTAATCTCATTTGGAGATTCAATTTAACTGTCAAAGATATCAAGTAGCGGAACGTTATTGAGTCCATGACGGGAGAATAGGTTTGATCAAAATCAATCCCGGGTCTCTGCGAAAACCCTTGTGCTACAAGCCTCGCTTTATACCTCTCCACAGTATTGTTCTCATTTTGTTTTCGTACAAATACCCATTTATATCCTACGGGAATAGCGCGTGCGGGTGTACGAATGATAAAACCAAATACTTGTCTTTTGTCAAGCAATGCGAGCTCTGCATCAATTGCCTCTTTCCATTTAACTCAATCGGAGCACTTCCGGCACTCGGCGATTGTTTTGGTTCTGGATCTAGATCATTTATAATGGAAAGGGCGATTGACGCTGCAAATGTATCATCGACGACAGTAATATTTCTATTGTATATTTCTCCCGTATCTGTGAAGTTCACAGAGACTTCGACATTTACGTCAATCAAACCTTCCTCATTTCCCATTGTATCTGGGTCTGGTCGTTTCACGGTCCTAGTGCATGGAATTCTTTGTGCACGTACTTCATCACTAGGACTCTCGTCTCCTAGAGACTTGGAGTTATCTAGACGGATCTCTTCTAGAGATTTTCCATTCGAGTGACCAGATTTGCTAGCCTTTCATTTAGGTGTGTTACTATCTCTTGAGGGTCCCTTACGCTTTTGGCGTGTGGGGGCATGCGTACTCATTTTGCTTGGAACCTCAACCCTTTGGGGAGCATTTACTGTAGGTATATGCGATCTAGTCACACCTCTATGGTCAGTGAACGCGTCTGGCAGATTATTTGCTAAGTTTTGCAAGTTAATGATCTTCTAAAATTTCAGTTCAGATTGATTAGTGCACGGATCTAGATACTGAAGATTACTTACGTTCCACGTAAGTTCCCGACATTCATTCAATTTTGAATTCGGATCTCCCCCTAATGCCGGGAAGTCATCTTCATCGAACATGTAATCAGCGAACCGAGCCATTAATTGATCCCCGAACAAAGGCTCGAGGTATTTTACAATGGATGGAGAGTCGTATCCGACGTAAATACCGAGTTTCCTTTGTGGGTCCATAGAGGTTCACTCGGGAATCGTTATTGGTACGTATACCACACATCCGAAAATACGCAGATGGGAAATACTAGGTTCTTTCCCACGCATTAACTGTAGGGGGGAATGATCATTATATACAGTTGGACAGATTTAAATTAAGTGTGATGCATGTAGGACTGCATGCCCCCAGCATGAGGTGGGTAGTTTGGAGTTCATAAGCAATGGTCTCGCGATAAATTTGATACGTTTTATTAGCGCCTCAGCAAGACCATTTTGGGCATGGACGTAGGGGACCGAATGCTCCACTTTAATTCCCAGGGTCATACAGTAATCTGTAAAGGCCTTCGAGCTGAACTCAGCTGCATTATCCATGCGAATCGATTTAATTGGATAATCCGGGATTTGAGCTCTAAGCTCGATAGTCTTCGCAATGAGCTTCGCAAAAGCTTGATTGCGGGTGGACAGCAAACATGCAAATGTCAACCTAGTGGAGGCATCAATAAGGACCATGAAATAAAGAAATGGTCCTGATGCTGGGTGAATCGGTCCGCAAATGTCTCCTTGAATTCGCTTCAAGGAAAACCGGAGACTCTAGTCTAACCTTAGTGCGCGACGGGCACACTATTAACTTAACCTGAAGATATGCATCACAATAAGTTCATCAACAGGAAGGATTCTATTATTCAAATTATTATGACTAATTGAATTAGGTAGAATCCTACGTATCATATATTGTCCTGGATGAGTTAACCGCTGCTGCCTTAATATAAAGAAGTTCAGGTCATGAAATTTCATACTCATGGCTAGATGGAGATTTTGACGGCCGGATGTAGGAATAGTACAATCCGGGGAGAAGTAAGAAAGTTTTTCTATAACTTATTTATGGCTACCTCGAATAATAGTCATCAAAAGGTATTCGTTATTGTTCTCAGTTTGAGTTTCAATGTGATATTCATTAGTCCTAATATCTCTAAAACTGAGCAGGTTACACTTAAATTGTGGAAACAATAAGGCATTATTCATTATGAGTTCAGTACCCACGGGGAGGACAATGTGAGCTCTTCTGGACCCCACTATCAACCTACTATCATTGCTATTGTAGTTATACTCCCCTTACGATTTAACAAGTTATGAAAGAACTTCTTATCTCTTAAGATTGCATGAGTGGTGACGCTATAAACCAAACATAAAACACAATTTCAATCCATCATGCCGGAGGAAATAGCCCAAACATAATAGCTGATATGTTTACTAGCCATGAAAAGCAATATCCAAGTAAATTTAATGGACAGCGTTAAGGTAAACACATCGAAGCTAAAACATAATATTATCCATAAAATAAAATATCTGAAAGAAAGAATCCAAATATAAAGTACTAAAACAATCAAATACACAAATCACTCATCATCTCCAAGGTCCTTGAGCTTGATGCCCAGAGGATCGACGTTGTCTTGGTCAAAGTCTGCTTCAGGCAGTCTGACATAGTGAGATTCGACTCTAGGGGCCTTCCCCTTGCCGTTCTTCTGCTGCTTTTGATAAGCCTCAAGCAAGTTCTTGGGAGTGTGACACGTGCGAGACCAATGGAATCTGCATCCGTATCTGTAGCAGGACTGCTTAACCTTGCCAGATGAAGAGCGAAATTTGAGATTCTGTGACCACCAGATGTACTACGTGTTGACGATCAGTTCTAATCTTGAAGATTAATGGCTGTTTTAGATGGTTAATTGATCATCAAACAATTACGTGTGATTGATCACTAACGTAATTAGTGAATACGGATTTTCGGGTTTAGGTGGATTAGAATCGTATGAGAGCTTACGTGTTTAAGTTCGATTGTAAGTTAATCGAGCTGCTTTAGATTCGTAATCGAAGTTTGGACGTGTGTAAAAATTTGTGCTTCCTTTTCTTTTTTTTATTTGCTGAAAAAAATCTAAGTATTTATAGACTTTTGCCCAGCAGGAGGTGGCACGACCTTTGGCCGACCAAGTCTGCATGCTCGACACCTGTCCTTTGACTAATTTGACCTTATCTTAACTAAATTCTATCCTTATCTATTGGACTTGCTCGCTGTCTAGAGCTGTTCGTCATTTTGAACTTGTCCTTGAGGAGTCTTTAGTCTGATTCTGATGGTCTTTTCTCTTGTTTAATTGTTATTTTGGCGTTGTGGTTGGATCTGATCGGCAGGATGCCGTTTGAGCTCATCATGTGGCTTTTGATCTGATTTTGTTCGCCTGTGTGTCTTGATTGCAAGTAGGTTTTGCTCGCCGGATGTCTTGGGTGAATCATGTGTTAATTCCAACTTAAACTTTGTGTAATTTGCACTAATCCTGGTCGCCCAAATGATGATCCTGCTCGCCTATCAACAATTGCCCCCTTGCCGATCAATAAATTGTGAAGGTGGTGAATGAGCACTTTTTGAGTTGGCAACTTTTAAGTGCCACAAAGGCGAGCAAGAATGTTCCTGGAGCGAGCAGCTTTTCATGGGCGGGCAACATTGGTCGAGCAGACTCGGGTCGGAGACGGTTGGGATCCCAAGGTCTGGGCACGGCTCGAGGTGTGACGTGGGCGAAATGATTGCTACCGCCCACGCGCACACATTCCCGAGGAGACGCGCCTTCCCGTTTTGTCGGACAGGTGCTGCACGCGCCCAGAATTTGCAATTTGGTCCTTCCACTTTCAACTTTGTTCGCCTGGTACCCCGTTTTTCCAGAAGTATAAAAGGAAAATTTTCTTCGTTTTTTTTCATTTTCTCATTGTTTCTTAGGCGCGAATCCTTCTTTCTTTCTTCTTTGAAATTTCCGGCGACGTTTCCAGATTCCGGCGATCTTCGAGCAACGTCAAGGTAGTTTTTTTTTTTTCTGCTTATTTTCTTCTCTTTCTTCTTTTCTTGCTTAGTGTGCGTTCTTGATTCACCGAGAATCCTTACTCCGCTGGGGAAAATTCCGAGCCGCCGTGTTCTCCCTCTGCCGGAATCTGCAAAAAACCCTAATCTCCTCCCCCTAGTTCATTGGATGGCGTCGCACTCCGAGACCGGTTCTTTTCCTCCTCGGAATCCTGAAAAAAGGCCCGTCGAAGAGAATCCACCCATAGTCAATTTGGAATCTGATCCCGAGGCGGCCTCGGTTGCACGTTCGGTTAATTCTGGAGCTCACCCCTCCGGGGAGAGAGAGGAGCGAGCAAATCCTGCTCGCCATCTCTTAGAAGAGACGAGCTCGGATCTCCACGAAGACGAGGATGAAGAAGTCGAGGTACTTCAGCCGGTGAACCTTGACGAGCTGACTTGGGCCTTCCTCAAGGACATTAACTTTCCGGCGCCCAGACTGATCGAACATCGGGTTCCAGTCGCGGTTGCTCGCCGTGTCAACTGGAATGAGTACGAAAAGGAGCACTCCAATCGCTTTGTCATTCCTGCTCGCGGAGTACGGAAACTTAAAGCGACCGAGTTCGCAGCGAGCTGCATCGTATCCGCCATTACCGAGGAACAGTTAATTGAGATTCGGAGGGATTACAAGATTCCCTTTGACATCCCCATGTATGCTCCCTTGGCGGACGACAGAGCTGATCGCCCACCACGCGGACTGACGGCGATCAACCTTGCCACCCTAAACGCTGGAGTCTCTCTGCCGCTGCACCCTTTGGTCGGCCAATTTCTACATGATGTGAACTTGGCTATCACCCAACTTACTCCTGTTGGGTGGATAAATCTGATGGCCCTGATGGTAATGTTCGCCCTGGAGGGGTATCCAAACAGGCTGTCCGCCGAGGAGGTTGGCTACATAATGACGATGACCGGCTGTACTGGGGAAGAGGCGGGCTGGTACTATCTAAAGGCGCGACCAGGCCAAAAACTTGTCGAGGATATTCCTGGGAAAGTGCGGGATTGGAAGCATGACTGGTTCTGGATTGGAGGCGATTGGCGTGCTTCTGCTCGCTCTTCAGGGGGTTCTGAACGAATCGAGACCCCGGCGGAGTTTAGGGAATTAAAGCGTGAGTCTTACCTCTTCTATATCTTTGAAGTGGTTGGACTAATTTTAATTCTCTTTTCCCTTTGTTTCAGGTCCCAAGAACTTTGGGTGGCGAACTGTGAAGAATAGCATAAGCGACCTATTCCTGTTTGTTGCGTGCTTGATCGCCCTTCGTCGCCGAGAAGATCGAAGTATCGGCCATCTCTTCTCCGAGGACACACTGCGAGTTGCTCACCTCACGACCTACCCTCACCATCTCGAGGCTTTAGCTCGTATCCCAGAGGGTAATTATCTTTAAGCTGGGCGAGCAGATCTGGTCGATTTTATACTTAATATTAATTTTGTTTTTCTTTCTTTTTCAGATCAGCTCGCCTCCGTTGCGCTTCACCCTTCCTTCCTTGAGCTTGATAACCGGGTCTGGGAGATGCCGACCAAAAAAGGACGCAAGAAGTCGGATCCCCTCTCAAAAATCATCGCCCTCGCGGCTAAGGGTGGAAAAGGAGACCCTCGACAAGCCGGCGGGTCCAGCTCGGCACAGCCTCCTGCCTCCGTGGCGAGTCCGCCCAAGACACTGGTTCCGAGGGCGAAGAGGCTTCTCCGTGGAGACGGTACCCCCGTCTCCGATACCGAGAAGGCAGCGAAACGAGCAAAGATGGCTCAAGAGAAGGTGACGGTGGCTGTCCGACCATCCGAAGGCGACAGCGAACAAACTCCTTCGGTGGAGCGTCCCGGCGAGCATGCTCTGGTTGTCACCACTCGTGAAGGATCTGGTCCTTCATCTGATCCCACCTACCTTGGTTGGGATAAAGGTCGTCTTGACAGGTATAACCTTGCTCGCCCATTACACTTAGCATTTTTTTTTTTTTTTTTTTTTTTAACTGAAAAATTTCTTTTCAGCTACTCGCCCGAGCAGTATCCAGGGCGATCTAACCTGGTGCATCGATTCGCTTGCTCAAGGGTGCCGACCAACTTGCGCGAAATCCCGGACTCTTTTGTCCGCCGCGCCTCCGAGGTCGTTGCTCGGAGCTGGACCAAGGAGCTTAATGAGACCGTCAAGGCACAAGCGCCTCGTGATAATGGCCGTTTGTGTCTTGTCGAGGCGGGCAACACCTTGGCGGCCGTGCAACGTTTGGTCGACCAAGTTGAGGACCTTGAGAAGGACTCACGACAACATGCGGCCACGGTCAGCCGTATTGCCAAGGAGCGTGATGAAGCTAAGGCTGAGGCGAAGAAGATTATTGCCGATCTCGAGAACAAAGCCAAAGCTCATCAGATTAGCGAGCAGCGTGCCTTGGACCTGCACGTCAAAGTCTCCGAGGAGCTGAAGGTCAAAATGGCCGAGGTTGAGCACATGCGAGCAGAACTTGCTCGTGCCCAGCAGCAGAAGGAGGTCGCCGAGAAATATGCAACTGAAGCGACGGCCAAAATTGCGGACCTTGAGATCCAGCTCGCCAACTCCATTACCCAAGAGGAACTTATTCCTAAAATGGAGGTGAGCTCGATTCTTGGTTACGTAACGGGTTACGCGGAGAGCATCCGTATTGCCCATGAATTCAAGGCTGCCGCAGTTGTTGAGGAGATCGGCAAGGAGTTGTGCAATTTTGTTGAATCTAACCCTCCTGCTCCGGGCACAACTCTGCAAATTGGCGACCTGCCTGAATATGGGATCAAGCTCGACTTCATTGGCCCCGAGATTATTATCACAAGTCCTGCCGAGGACGAGGAAGAAGAGGGCGATGCTGCGGAGGGCGAGCAAATCCTTCCTGCCGATCAAAGTGAAAGAGCTCTGAAGGAACGTGCTGATGCTGAGGGATTGATTGCTGAGCTAACTGAGGTGATCCCAGTTGACCCTGCCATTGAAGGCTCTCCACTTGAAGACCCCAAGGATGACAACATATCTCCTCCTGCCGGACAAGGATCCTAGCGGACAGGATTAGCTAGGAACTTGTACTTCTTTTTTGTTGTTCATCCTTTTGTAATTTTTGGGCGATTAAGCCTTATCATCAATGGATATATTTCGCTTACTTGCTCGTCTTTTATCTCGTATTAATTGTTCTTTGCATCTTTTTCTGTGCTTCAACAATCTTAATGTAGTTGGGCCTTGTTCTTTAAGAACCTTTTTTTTTTTTTTTGCCTTAGGATTTGATGGGCTTTTGGCCTTAGGCTATGTCCATTTAAAAACGAACAGCCTTAAATGGGCTTGGTTGTATAATCAACTTGCGCCTTGAGCTCACATTTCTATTTCAACCGAACAACTTAATACTGAACAAACATTTAAAAATTACAAGTATCAAACGCGACCAAGAACGTAACCTTGCACTAGCTATGTTGGACTTGCTCGACAGAAACAATGTTAAGCTCCCAACTTACTAAAGAACATAATTTACACCAAGAGTCAAAGTTGCTCGACTACTATACAATTTGTCAAGACATCCTTTAGACTCTTAAGAGGAAATGAAATTATTACACTAACATCCCATCATGCGACCAGACTTAAACCAATTCATTTTTGTTCGACCATTTATACTTGGTGAACAATTTCAAAAAATTAGGCAAGTTTTTTGGACCCATCTTGTATCTCTGCCATTCCAGTGCAAGTTTTTTGGACCCATCTTGTATCTCTGCCATTCCAGTTCGCCCAGTGGACTTAGTAGCTCGCCTATCTTAACTTCACTCTCTCATGAAGCAGAACTGGTCGCCTACTGAAAGTATTTCCTTAGATTAGCTGCATTCCAGGAATATTGGGCCGAGTTGCCATCTAAGTCCTCTATGTCATATGCCCCATTGGGTAACCTATCTGTTACCCTGTATGGGCCCTCCCAAGTCGGGCCAAAAATGCCTGGAGGTGGGGCAAGCTTTTTTCTCAGAACGAGGTCACCAACTTCGAATTTTCTTATCTTGACTTGGGAATTATAGTAACGCTCTGCTCTCTGCTTGTACGTGGCATTCTTTAGCTCAGCATGTATTCTTCGTTCTTCGAGCAAATCTGCTTCTGTGGCTAAGGCAGAATGATTTGCCTGTTCATCAAAGCTGGTTGTCCTGACTGTGTCAGTTCTTAATTCAATTGGTATTACCGCCTCTGTTCCGAAAGCCATTGCAAAAGGTGTCTCTCCGGTGCTTGACCTGGGAGAAACCCTATATGCCCACAAGACTTCCGGGAGTTTTTCTGACCAGCTGCTTTTGCTTTCTGCCAGACGTATTTTCAATGTATGCTTGATGATCTTATTTACAGCTTCAACCTGCCCGTTTGACTGGGGATGATAGGGAGTTGAAAAGTGTTTCCTGATCCCCCATTTTGTACAGAAATCTCGTAGTTCCTTTCCATCAAACTGTGGGCCATTATCTGTCACAATTGTTCGTGGAATTCCAAAGCGACAGATGATGTTCTGCCATATGAAGTTGATCATGTTCTGCTGTGTAATTTTCACCATGGCTTTTGCTTCTGCCCACTTCGTATAATAATCGACTGCTATAACGGCAAATCGAACATTTCCCACTCCTGCCGGGAAAGGACCAATAATGTCAATTCCCCATCTTGCAAATGGCCATGGGCTGTAAACCGATACAAGTTCCTGGGCTGGGGCATGGATGCTTGGAGCAAAAACCTGACATTGATGGCAAGCCTTGGCTAATTGGATTGCATCTTTTCGTAAGGTTGGCCAATAGTAACCTTGCCTTATAGTTTTGTAGGCCAAAGCTTGCCCCCCAGTGTGATTTCCACAAACTCCAGAATGTATATCCTCCAGGACTGTCCTTCCTTGCCCCCTAGACAAACATTTGAGTAGCGGGAGTGAGAAGCCTCTTTTGTAAAGCTGTTCGTCTACCAGAGTATATCTGGTCGCCTGTTTTTTAATTCTTTCAGCTTCAAACGAGTTATTTGGCAACTCCCCGTCTTTTAAATATTTGGCTATAGGAGGTCTCCAATCATCATCATTGTTGAACTCGACTACTTGATTTACTTCGTAGTCCATTGTTGATGGTTGAACTTTTTTGGTAATGACAATGTCCGTCAGGTCTGCTGGCCCATCACTTGTTGCTAATCTTGCTAGGGCGTCAGCTTGTGTGTTACTCGTTCGTGGTATCTGTTGAATAAACACTTGATCTAAAAGAGATATCAAGTGAGCCAATATTCGTTGATATTCGATCATTTGCTCGTCTCTGGCTTCATATTCACCTCGTACCTGGCTTACAATGAGCTGGGAATCCCCGAAAATTTGGAGTTGTCTAACTCCAACTGCTAGTGATAAGTGAAGACCTGCAATGAGGGCCTCGTACTCTGCCTCGTTGTTAGTGGCCATGAATTCAAATCTGACCGCTGAAGTGAATACTTGCCGGTCGGGACTGATGAGTACTATTCCTGCCCCCGAGGCCAGATTTGTTGACGAACCATCTATGTAAAGATGCCATGGGTGATCTAGCCCTCTCGTTGGATTTTGAGGGAAGGTTAGTTCAACTATAAAGTCGGCTAACGCTTGTCCCTTAATCGCGGTTCGAGGTGCATAAGTCACGCCAAATTGGCCGATCTCTATGGACCATTTCAATAGACGTCCAGCTGTGTCGGGTCGATGTAATATTTGTTTGAGGGGGAAAGTTGTTAAGATTTCGACTTGGTGATCGAAAAAGTATGGTCTTAATTTCCTGACACTCATGACAAGAGCATAGGCCAGCTTTTCGGTTGGTGTGTACTTTACTTCAGCATCATGCAGGGCCTGGCTGACATAGTAGATTGGCAGGTGAAACTTGCCATCCGCCCGAACTAGTACCGAACTTATAGCTGTGTCAGATGCTGCCAGGTATAAATATAACTTCTCACCGGGAATTGGTTTTGACAAAATTTTTACATCTCCCAGATATTCTTTCAATTGATCAAAAGCTCTTTGGCAGTTTTCTGTCCAAGCAAAGTGGCCCTTTTTGATGGCCTCGAAAAATGGACGGCACTTGTCTCCTGACCGTGATATGAATCTGTTTAAGGCTGCTAGGCAACCGGTCAACCTTTGTACCTCCTTAACAGAGCGTGGTGGTTTCATATCGACAATTGCCTTTACTTTTGTTGGATTAGCTTCGATTCCACGTTTGCTGACCAGATGGCCCAAGAACTTTCCAGAATGTACTCCAAAACTACTTTTCTTTGGATTTAACTTCATATTGTATTTTCGGAGTATGTCAAATACTTGGGAAAGATGATGGAGGTGATCCTCCTTATGGGGACTTTTGACTACGATGTCATCAACGTAGACTTCTACTGTATCTCCGATTTGTTGGTCGAACATTTTGTTCACCAACCTCTGATAAGTTGCTCCAGCATTAATTAGACCAAACGGCATCCTCTTCCAGCACAACAGATTTTTATTTGTATAAAAAGCCGTATTCTCTTGGTCGTCCGGGTGCATTGGAATCTGGTGGTACCCTGCGAAAGCATCCATGAATGTGAACATTTCGTGACCAGCAGTACTGTCCACCAGTTGATCGATGTGTGGGAGCGGAAAGTTATCCTTCGGGCATGCTGCATTAAGATCTGTAAAATCTATGCATAACCTCCAGGTTCCGTTCGGCTTCCGTACCAGGACAGGATTTGCAACCCACTGTGGACATAACGCTTGTTTAATTAAATCGTTGTCCAGCAGCTTTTTGACTTCTTCGTTTAAAGCTTGATACTTATCTGGTCCATATTTTCGCCGTTTCTGGTGGACAGGTTTTCGGGTTGGGTTGATATTCAACCTGTGACAAGCATTCTCCGGGCTGATTCCCACCATATCAGCATGAGACCACGCAAAGACGTCCAAGTTTGCCTTCAGAAAGTTCGTCATGCGTGTTCTGTAAGGCTCTGGGAGTTCAGATCCAATGTAAAGTTCAAGACTGTCACGCTCAGGATTAACCTTGATGGCCTCTAACTCTTCAATAGGAGTTGCCCGTCGTTTCTGCCCTTTCCACCGAGGGTCAACTATTGGCCCCTCCGGACTTGGCTCATCCTCAATGTTCATGGGTTCGGCACCCAATCGAGGGTCAAAGTCATCTGCGGGCCCTGGGTGAGACTCGGCCACCGAAGTTGGACTTCCCTGGTTATCATTTAGGTACGAACGGTCGGCCACGGGAGGTAACACTGCTCTCGGCTGGTTCTGCCCGTCGTCCTGCTGTGTTTGATCGCCTGTGGGCGTCGGTTGGTCGTCAATGTCCATCTTATTGTTTTGGGCTCCAAGGATGTCCTCCAAGATTGAAGGTTCATTTTCGAGTTGACTAGTTGATGCTTCCATCATAGATACTTGTCCCTGCCTTGACTGAATTTGCAGAAGACATTCTCGAGCTTTTCTTTGGTCTCCTTTCACCGTGCCAACTCCACTTGCTGTTGGGAATTTTATGCAATAATGGTAAGTTGAACATGCGGCCCTGAATTCGTTTAAGAAGGGTCGACCCAGGAATCCATTGTACGACGATTCTTGATCGACGACTAAGAAATCCACCATTCTTGCAATATTCTTCTCAGGCTCTTTGATCGTCACAAGTTGCATAGCGAAAGTTACTATTCCCAACGGGATTGTCACGGCATTCCCAAATCCCAGGATACGGTGATTTGTGTCTCTGATGTAGCCTGCATAATCTCCCATTTGATCAAGTGTCTTCTTAAAAAGGACATTAGTGTAGGCTCCAGTATCCACCAGTAATCTATGCACCCTTGCTTCCATAATCTTGGCACATATCACAAGCGAATCGTTGTGGGGGGTCAGAACTCCTTCCAAATCTCTGTCGGTGAAAATTAATTCCGGTGTTTGCATGGTAGGTGGAATGATCCCCATTTCCTGTATATGTCCGATTGCTCGTAATTCTGCCTTTCTTTTCCGGTTAGAGATCGGTGGTCGTCCATCAGAATAACCACCTATGGGTCCTGCGGGTTCCATCATCTGGATATCCGGTATTGGCCCCCCGGCCGGCGCCTGAGCTGGTCGTCCAGCTCGATTCCGATGAGGTGCCTGGTCCTGGTCTTCTTCATCAGAATCTTCGTCTCTGGTTCTTTTGCCGGGCTGTCTTTTCACAAACTCCGATAGCTTTCCCTCTTCGTAAAAGCGCCACAACTGCTTTAGCAAGTCACGACATTCGCTTGTAAAGTGCCCTACACTCTGATGGTAGGCACAATATTTATTCTGGTTCAACTTGCCCGTTTCCTGACGTATCTTACGGGGAGGTGTTAGCAACTCTTTGTCCCGGACACTATTATAAACTGTATCAATTGATACAGTGAGAATGTGATTCAGTTTGTCTTTTAGCTCAGTGCCCTCGGTAAATGCCTTCATATTTTTGGGGGCTCGATAACCAGTTCCAGGTTTCTTTGTACCCTCTTTTTGTTCTTCTTTGTCTCCCATATCCTTTTGTAGGGCTTCATGCATTGAGACAAAAACGCCTGCCCGATCCCGAAACTCGGCGTATGTCTTTGGGCATCTTAGGTGCACATCTTTCCAGAGTTCAGTACCCTTCTTGAGTCCCGCCAAGACAGCCACAATCTTGGTGTCTTCACTAACGGACTCTCCCTCCAACAAGACCTTATCGAATCTTTCTAAATACGATCGGTCCGACTCGTCGTCAGTTTGTTTCAAGTCGGATAACCGATGTCTTTGGGATAGATAAGACCCGGCTGTAGAGAAATGGGATAAGAACTCTTTACCCAGCTGGGCAAACGAATGAATTGAAGCTGGTGGCAAGGCCGAAAACCACTTATGGACACGATCCCCGAGAGTTAAAGGAAAGTTTCGACATTGGGTTGCATCACTTGCCCCCATTGATACCATATAATTGGAATATTTCATCAAATGCACTCGGGGATCCTCCGTGCCCTCATATTGGATACTTGCTGGAAACTGGATCTTTTGTTGAATTGGAGCCTTCAGAATTACTACTGACAAGGGTGAGACCGGTAGAGTCGTGTTCCCATAACCTCTCTGTTGATCCAGCTGGCCCTGCATGCTTTCGATGGCCTTTCTCATGGAGGCGAGCTCCTCTAAAGATCCCCCCTGACCCCGTGGCTGTTCGACGAGCTGAGGCGTACAGCCTTCTGTTCGCTCCATTCCCACATTGGGAATGGGAATCCCCTGGATTGGCCTCCTGGGATTGGGCTCTGCATTCGGACCAAGGCGACCAAAAGCTGACCTAGTCAGTCGGTCAAGGACCGATTGGCGAGCAGGTATTACGGCTGGGCGAGCTGCTCCAGCAGGGGGATGTATCTCCAGGATTCCCGGGCCACGTCGACCCAATCTTTCCAGAGCACTTTGGCGCGTACCCTGACTTGCCGCCATGGCCGGGTTCTGAGTTGATCCTCCCTGACTGGCGACCTCAATGTTCAATTTTTCTTTGCCTTTGGCCTTACGAGCTTGGGCGCTGTCAGCCTCATTCAAATGATCCCCCCTAGCCTTAATATGTTCGCGAGTCTTCGTGGGGCTACCCCTTGCTCGCACATATGATGGGCCAGGTTGGACTTGTTGTCTCTGTAAAGCCTGTAGCATGGCAATTGTACGCGCCAATTCGTCGGGGTTGCGGGCAATGGCGTCCAACTCTGGTGGTATTAACTGGTGAGCAACATTAGTTTGATTCTCTTGGTTGTTTCTGCTCGCCCTTGCTCGCCCACCAGCTTGGGACATTCGAGAGTGCGAATCCCGGGTTATATGTTGAGAACGTTGTGTCTCCCTTGATTGAGGCATTTTCACAGTGAATATCAAGTGTTATTCTTGATGTTCTTGAGTTGTTTTCTTCAAAAACTCAAACTCGTTCTTCAATTCTGGGGTAATCTCTTTGTATTCAATGAAACGGAGGTTCGAACCCTCCTTCTAGCGCCAATTTGTTGACGATCAGTTCTAATCTTGAAGATTAATGGCTGTTTTAGATGGTTAATTGATCATCAAACAATTACGTGTGATTGATCACTAACGTAATTAGTGAATACGGATTTTCGGGTTTAGGTGGATTAGAATCGTATGAGAGCTTACGTGTTTAAGTTCGATTGTAAGTTAATCGAGCTGCTTTAGATTCGTAATCGAAGTTTGGACGTGTGTAAAAATTTGTGCTTCCTTTTCTTTTTTTTATTTGCTGAAAAAAATCTAAGTATTTATAGACTTTTGCCCAGCAGGAGGTGGCACGACCTTTGGCCGACCAAGTCTGCATGCTCGACACCTGTCCTTTGACTAATTTGACCTTATCTTAACTAAATTCTATCCTTATCTATTGGACTTGCTCGCTGTCTAGAGCTGTTCGTCATTTTGAACTTGTCCTTGAGGAGTCTTTAGTCTGATTCTGATGGTCTTTTCTCTTGTTTAATTGTTATTTTGGCGTTGTGGTTGGATCTGATCGGCAGGATGCCGTTTGAGCTCATCATGTGGCTTTTGATCTGATTTTGTTCGCCTGTGTGTCTTGATTGCAAGTAGGTTTTGCTCGCCGGATGTCTTGGGTGAATCATGTGTTAATTCCAACTTAAACTTTGTGTAATTTGCACTAATCCTGGTCGCCCAAATGATGATCCTGCTCGCCTATCAACACTACGACCTCGGCCTTTAACCCAGATCATCTTACTCTCTCCCCCTTCCACGTTTGCAACCAATAATATAATTGTCCCTATACTGCTGCTGGAGTATAAGGCTGCTAGCGTGGAATGTTGACAGATTATTCTGCATCAACTGGGTTACAATACGGTGCAAAGCAGAGTTGTACTCCATTATAGACTTAAGGTCTTGGAAACGGAGTCTCAACCAATCGTATTGTACCGGAGGGAGGAGTATATCATTTTGTTGTTGGAAACGATCCTACAGGGAGTTCCACAATATTCTGGGGTCCCTGAATGAGGATCTGAATGATGAATTCCTCACTCAAGTGGTTCATGAGAAAAATCAACGCTTTCGCCTTCAGGGCGTTAGTGGATTTCGAACCTTCGAGAATTATTTTGCTCATCTCATTTAAGGCTAGATGGAACTCGATATCTAGCGCCCATGTCAGGTAGTTATTACCATCGAGAGCAAGCTCATCGAATTCTTTTATGGTAATATCATATATTTTCACTACGATTTTAAAGTGACATGGTAAGAATTGTGACCAATTTATTGACAACGGAGAAATAAGGATTTATTTAATTATTCTAGAGCACATAGATACAAGTATTGAGCGCCGCCAACCCAAAAAATAAATTTATGGTCCGACAAATACTGGGCGCCGCCTACCCGGGCATAATATGCGGACTATAAAGAAATAAACTATGTGCGGAAAAGTAATGCACATAGGATAATTAAATCACATAAACATGCATAAACAATTAAGGAAGATAATCACATGAAAATAATTTCTAGAAAATATATGATTTAATAGGCAGAGGGAATAATCACAAGGATAATTATTTCATGTATATTAACGCAATTTAACAAAATATTTTCAGGATTAAAAATTAAATTTAACATGGATTTTGTGATATCAAGAACGAGATTGCAAATCACAAAGATCCGGGAAAAACACCGCGTGTGTCGCACATTGAGGACGGGCGTCGGCGCACGGAGGATGGCAGCGGCGGCAGCTGCACGCAACGGGCGGCAGCGGCGGCGCGGCATCAGGTGCGGGCGCACGGTGGTACAGACTGCAGCAGTGCAGGGTGCGCGCGCGAAGGCAGCGGCACGGGGGCGCACTGCAACGCGGCGGACGGCGGTGGCTCGGGGCGCGCTGCGATGTGGTGAGCGACGGCGGCGCGAAGGCGCTGCATCACAAGCAGGCGGCACGGGGCGCGGGTGCGGCGCAAGCAGGCGGCATCCGGGCGCGCGGTGCACGCGAGAAGATGGCACGGGCTCGGGTCGGCGGCAGCGTGCGGCGCTATAGGCGCACGGCTGCGGCCGATCGTCTACGGGCGATGGTCGTTGCTCGTTGATTCAATTCACGAAAATAATTTTAACGAAATGCAATTATACGCAGGTATATTCAGGAACGAAATCAAATTTCAAAGTACACATAAAATCATGTGATTCATATAAAACTATATTAGAGGCGTACCGTATAATCTCAGTTAGGGATTCGTGCTGATAACGTGTTGTAAATAAGTGCGTAAATAAAGAGTCAACGTTTGTTGACCCATTTCGTCAGGAACGACTACGTCTGGGGGTGATCCAAGCCAGGAGTTCCACTAATATTCTTGTGTATGAGAGTGTTTTCAATAATGAATACAATGATCTATTTATAAGAATAAAACCCTAGTCTAAGATATAAAGTCTGTTGCGTTTCTTGGTCCATAAGTAATGTCCACATCAAATCTTCTAGATTTGGAATAATAAATCTTCTAGATTTACAACAATACTAATTTATATTGAGTGTAGTGAGATTTTAAAATTGATTGAAGTATAATCAGGTTTTGAAATCTGATATATATATAATCACACGTGTATTTGTATTGGATATTAGTGTAGAGTTAGATTTAAATTCATGTGAAATTAATTTTATTTTTCTCGATCAGACAAAAAAATATTTACACAAAATAAAATCGGGTTCCAAAATCCATATTATTATTATTATTATATATAATATATAATAACGCTAATTGACCTAATTTTGGAAACCATTAAAATTTTCCGCCAAAATTATTATTAAATTGAGTAATAATCATTTTTAAAGAATCTTAAATTACACCTATAAATTTACCAAGTGACTTAATAAAACTATTGTTGTATTATTATTATTTTTTTATCAGAAAAGGACTATTTCATTGAAGAAATAGCAACCGTAAAGCAAGGAACTCTAGGCTGTGAAAGAATATGAGAATACAAATACAATATCCTAACACTATAAAATTTTCCTAGGATCCTTGAGCCATTCTTCAAAGGAGAATCTAGCGAGGTTTAACGGGTGTACATATAACCAACTCCAAAGTCTACTCTTTATTTCATCTACAATTTGTACAATATTAAACATTATTGTATTATGATTGTCTCTTATAAATAAAATATTTACGTTCTCTTTAAAAAAAATTCAAACAAAAGAATAATAATATTATTATTTGAAATGAACAATATTTCAATAGGAATACTAATAAACACTCTTAAATCTAAACAAAGAGATTACAATATAAATTTGGAATTCATAAATTAATTGTACAATTAAGATCATGCATCATACGGGTTCAATTACTAATAATTTTATCATAATAGGAGCACTTTCTTTAAAATGGATTATACATAATGGCCCCGTTTGGTAGCCCACATGGGAAAAGAACCCAGATGGGCCGTAAGTAAATGGTTGACAAATGCGGCCCATTAAAGGTTAAATTCTGGTGTTTGATACCCACAAATGGAAACAGTTTAGCCCATTTGGTAGAGCCGAAAATATCCATTACAGCAGATTCAAAATTCAATTCTTGTGTTTGATGGTCAATAATCAAACTTTCAAGAAAGAAATTTGGGACAATTATACCCAAAAACCTGATCGTGTATATAACCCCTCATTTTCACTTTTTCGTTCAACCTAGGGTTTTAGATCCCATTGGCGGTATCCACCCACCAGACTTCAGCGACGAAGAAGGAGAGATCGGTTTGTTTTGGTGCAGCTTTAGGTATTGTTTCCGTTTATTTTTCCAACCGCCCTTGTTCTTGCTTGATGATTTTTTTGTTTTTAACCATTGATGACCATGTTCTATTTTATCGATGTATTGTCATAGAGAGCGAAATGGAGAGTGGAGGTAGTAGTAGTTCTGGGTTGAAGAACAAGGGGAAAAAACCGACCGATGCCGGAGGGCTTGGACTCCGTTGAAGAAGTTGTCATGGCCGACTTAATGAAGGAACTCGTGACTAGTGGATGGAGGTCGGAGAATGGGCTTAAGCCTGGCTACCTTTTGAAGTTGCAGGCCGGAATGCAAGCTCGACTTCCCGGTACAGACATCCTTGTGAATCCACACATTAATTCAAGGTTGACGATTTGGAAAAAAGCTCATGGATCTCTCCTCACAATGTTTGCCAACAACTCTGGAATGGACTTCAACCCCGACACTGGTCTAATTGATTGCCATGACGACCAATGGAAACTCATCGCCAAGGTATTTTTATTGTAATATTTGAGTATTTTCCAGTGTTTTATATGAGAATGATTCTGGTATGTTTTGTCTATAATATTTATGCTTTATATGCTTTTTGTTATACTCATACGACATATACTTATGGATTGATGATCTTTCTGGTTTGTGATCTTTTCGGCATTGAGGTCTGTGTTATTTGTGTCATTTGTAGGTTATGGTATGTATGGATAGTTTTTACGATTTACACTTCTTCTCATATAACATACTCCATCCGTCCATGAGTAAACTTCCCACTTTCCTTTTCGGGCCGTCCACGAGTAAGTTTCCCATTCCATAAATGGAAATAACAACACTCTATTATATATAAACTTTAACCTTCAAACTCACACAATATTACAAAAATGTCACTCATTCACTTTACTTTTCAACACTATTCATTACTTTATCCCAAAAGTCAACATGTGGCCCACCATATATTAATAAACAAATACACTTTCTTAAACCATTCAACAAAAAGAAGTTGGAAACTTACTCGTGGACGGAGGGAGTATTTCTGTTGAAAATTACACATGAAGAAAATTGCAGCAATAATTATGTTGGTAACAGCATTGGGTATTATGTTGTCCTTATATGAGTTGTAGGTGGTTTAGATTGAGTGGGTTTATTCTTTGTTCACTGGTGTGTGAGAATGGTGGATTGTAGTTGTGGAGTTCAAATAGAATGATATTGTATGGTCGTCATTTTTTAGTTTGGACTTCAGTGATCTATTTGTTCTTGTTTACAATTATTCACCAACTCATATCGATTTTTCTTTCATTGAAAAAGGCTGATCCAAATGCACTACATATGTGTTACAAAGCTTGGATGTTGTACCAAGATTGGAATGAGATATTTGGAGTGGATAAGGCCAATGGTGGTAATGCCGAAGATGTAAAGGAGGCGACGAACGTACTAGGAAGTGAAGACACTTCTCTAGGTGGCGAAAATTACCCTTATCCCTCTGCAGTAGAATGCGAAGAAGGCCCGATGGACATGGATGTTGAAAGTGAGGCACCCCGAGTGAATACATCAACTGGAAGCAAGAATGTTGGTAAGAAGATGATGAACCAAGCTTTGTCCCCGACTGATAAACTGTGTGATGTGTTGGTGCAGATGAACAACTCCTTCGATCAACGCATGGAGAACCTTATCCAAGCAATTGGATATGATGCAAGCTTAGGCAATACTCGGAAGGAGTTGTCCTCTGTGATTGATGCAATTCCTGAAATTAGCGATGACAACAAAGTTGATGTTGGTCATATTCTTGCAAAGAATCCTGAATGCTTGGAGATGTTCATGAGAATGAAAAATGACCACAGGGCAAAATACATCCGTCGTCTACTTAGTGGCAATTTGAAAGTGTAGGAGATATCTCTATGTGGGTTTTTGAACTTAACTAATTTATGTGTCAGTATTATGAACATTAATTTTGTCTAAATGCATCCTCCAACTTCATGGTGCATTTGGTGACTTTAACTATTCTGTAGAAGTAATGACTACTTTTGTGTATTAGTATCCCCACTATGGCATTTTCATTGTCATTTGTAATTGGGGCTACATGTCAAAAATTGTGTGTCTGCTATGAATTAGAAACTATGGGTCTGCTATGAATTTGTATCTATGGGTATGATCTTGGTATGTTTTGTATATAATTTTTTCATTGCAATATTATTTAGACTTGTTAAACTACATGTGGGCTAGATATTGAATACATGGAAACTGCATATGAATACCATGTAATAATAATTACATACCTAATAATTGTTCTAATTCGGCTATTGAATCATCTAGTGTATGAAACATTCGAAATTGGAATAATCTCTGACAGATGAATTAATTGTATTTTGGATTTTAATATTACATTTTGGATGATCTTAAATTTTATGTGGTTACGTTTTTTAGGATATTGCATGTGACACGGGACGATAACCGTAGAAGACAAACGTTCTTCGTACGAAAGGAAAATTAGGGTATTGAGTATAAGTTTAATAAAAAAGTATCGTCTAAACATTCGTTCTAACAATTTAAAGGGGCCAGAACAACGAAAATAAGCATAATTGCCGAAAATAGACAAATATAAGTTTAAAACAGAAAAGATAGGCCCAACGCTGTCAAATGTTAGAATTTGGGCCAATGACCGCGTACATCACTGCGCGGTGCGCTGTGAGTTCAACTCGAATCGTCGATCCGCTTCCATAAAGGTATCACAATAGCAATTCTGACCCCGACTCCAAAAGTTACGTCCGTTTTGATTTTTGCCGACAAGCTCCCGCAAGCTGCCCCACATCATAATGAAAAATGTGTTCGTCACAAAAAGCATAAATTTCAAATAAAACTTGATTTTATAATATTTTATTAACCTTTAAAACCTATTTTTGAAAATAATCTGTTATTATTTTTAAAGTCTTTTAATTTTTATCATAATCCCCTAAATTCTTGGGTGATGACTAAGCACTTGTGAATAAGCAAGATATGATTTTTCTTATAAAAAAAATGAAGAATAAAAATTGGCATTTAATTGAGACAAAATTTAATTAAATTGGATTTTGAATTTGTAAAAGAAAAATATAGAAATAATTTGTGAAACCAAAATATATGTTCTTGAATGCACTTTGGCCTACATCCTGACCCATATAATGGCCCACTAGGCCAAGTAATTTCCCGCTAATAAATGGTAGGGTATTAACCCTGGGCCAAATAATGGAGCAAATTGTCCAATAAGGTATCAAGCCTCGGGAGGCAATTAAGAGTCACACTTCACAGTTCAAAAAATAAAAAATCCAGTAATAATCAAACTCTCGACGATTGAAGGTTGTCGATTGGAACCGTCCGCCATTGAAGCTTCCGGCAAGCTTCCACCATTGAAGCTTCCGTCCACCTTTGAACAAGTCCTGTTCAATTGCCCAAGGTATGTTCTTTGCTCCACTTTTAGGTCAATTAATCTCAGTAAATTAAAGTATTGGGATGCATATAGTTTGAGGGCAGAGCACATTATTGGCATTGAAGCAGATTATCAATATCTTTCATACCATACGAATATTTGCTTGCATAAATAAATCAAATAAAGGGCGGGTAATGACAATCAATTCTCTACAGATGTTGTTATCTGATTGTTGGATTTGGGTGATGAAATATTGTATGTTGATGTTGATTAACATTGATGTGGGACTGTGATTAACATGGGCTGTGATTAGCATGTAAGAATTAGGGTATTTCCTCTCCAATTGTGGTCCGTTGCTGTTGATGTTGATGTACGTGGAGTGATTAACATTGATGTGGGGCTATGAGTCCATAGCATGTAATTCTTGTAAAAAAAATCCTTCTCCTAGTTGGAAAATGTGACAAAACTTAAATATTTATTATAAGGATAAATGACAGGTCTACTATTGAATTAGCTACACAAATATGATATAATTGGTTTGTCTTGTTTATTGTGGATTAGATGGCTATGGTCCCATTTGACGAGTACTTTGCTGCACGACTATGTTCTCGAGGTGATCTGGGTATTATACCACAAATAATCAAGAATCTAGATGCAAAAAACCAGAAGCGCTTCAGGGAATCGTGTTTTGGTCAGTTTCTCGATTTAGAAAATATACAACTTCAAGGGCAGTTATATCTTCATCTTCTTTTTAAGCAGGATTCTTCTGCACAATTCAAAGACGAACTTATCTTCCACATCAACAACAACAAAGCCCATTTTGGCCCGAAGGAGTTTACGTTAATCACTGGCCTGCAATTCGGTGAGAATGTGTCAATCCCTCAAGAATCAAACATCTACAAGACTGTTTTCAAGAGTAAGAAAATAGTGACAGTCAAAGACATTGAGTCTGCTTTTTTAAAGGCCAGTCATAAAGGGACAAAAGAGCTCAGCTTCAAGTTAGCACTCTTGTGGGTATTGTTTAGTATTTTGATACCAAGAGGCCACGCTAGTAAGAAAATCGAAAAACAGTACATTCACCTTGCAGATGACCTAATCAAGTTTAATAACTATCTTTGTGGTCGTGTTGCCTTCGACTTCTTAGCCACCGAGTTTAAAGCTTGTATGGGAAATCGAAAGTGTGTGAATAATGCCAGGGCTCAAGTCAAGGACAATGGGTGGAGATGCCACATTGATTTTATGGTTTTGGATGGGCATTACAAATATGGGCATATGAAGCAATGCCTTGTGTGGCCAAGTTATGTGCAACATGGAAATAAAAATCCTGGGCATCGACTCCTCGTATGCTTCATTGGAAAGCAAATGGAATTATTCGGTTCGATGAGCTTACAACATATTGTTTCCCAAAACTTAAGAAAGGCGATCAATCAGCAGAACAAGTAAGTTATCTATATTTAAGTTGCATTATAATTCATTCAAGATGTTCGTCTATATTTAACTACAATAACCAATGAATTTATTACATGTAGATGCAAGTGATGGAACATTTGGTTGCTTCGAGAGCGGAAGTCAACACCCCGGCCTATCAAAGTGCAGTCAAGTGGTTGGAGTTGATTGCACACGAACCAACTCAACCTTCGTTAACGACCTGAACAATGAAACATAAGATGAATGATGGTGCTTTTACTAGTACGGGTGTTGCTCATGAAAAGAGTGACTAAAAAAAAGTGCCCTCTGATGAATGAGGAAATGGAGTGGAGGAAACATGTTATGGAGCAACTTGAAAAACTGAACAACAATCAAAGAAAGTTGCACGAGTTGATGGTATCTATAAAGGATAGTCTTCAGGCTGGTCAGGATGATGTTGAGGTGTCTGGAGACAAAATTGAAAGCATAGGAAACAAAAGCATTGACGAAGAGCAAGATGACATCGAGGAGGAAGCTGGTAGCATTGGGGATGAAGATGACACCGAGGAGGAAACTGGTAGAATTGGGGATGAAGATGGCACCGAGGAGGAAGATGATAATTCTGGAGATGAAGATGATATCGACGAGGAAGGTGGTAGTGCTGGGGTGCCAGATGGTTCAGAATCAGCCAAGTATGATGATGAAACACAACAAGATAGATGTACTACACTTGTACCGTGGATCGGTCGTGATAACTGTGCTCCCGAACCGACTGATGAAATGTTCATGGAGGACTATAATCCCTGCATTTGTAATGTTCCAAAAGCAGACATCAACGAGTTTGCTTCGTGGTGGAAATCAAACCAAAAGACTGGCATTGAAATTTCTCCAACGGTTGGAGTGATACCCTCTGTTAACGCACAATGGTTTAACTCAATCTGGAACCCCGATGGATGGCTAAATGGAGAGGTATGTGATTCAATTGTCAACTATTACACGTGTTTCATTGCTTTAAATAATGGTCTGTTATTTTTTTTTACATAGAACGTCGATGCTTTGATGTACTTGATTATGAGCAAAGTGAAGAAATGTTTACCTCTAGAAAAACGTAGGAAAGCAACATTTGTTGATCTCAATTTTGTGGTAAATTTCTTCCCCAACCGAAATATCAACGCTGTCAAGTTTGGCATATTCGTTAAGTATGTTTATGTCAATTTCAGGCAAAGCTTACTTCTTGGATTTTCGACACTTGGGAAAAAGCACAAAAGAAGTGCAATAAAAAGTGGTTGTGGGCAAATCATGCAAAGGCTGCACTAGCACATGTAGAAGGCACTCTCCCGATCAACGGATTTGGTATGCCGTGGTCTTCGGCAGAATATGTTTATGGAGTTGCAAACATTAACAATGCTCATTGGGTGTTGTATGAGATGCAAATAATGTAGCAAACTATAGTGGTCTACGATTCTCTATACGGTTCTCATCCTCCAACAAGACAAGCATCGTTATTTTGTCGACTCGCCATGGTTTTACCTAGCATTTGCCGTCAAGGGAAGGTGTTTGATGTACG
Organism: Ballota nigra; assembly: GCA_947034835.1. Lineage (NCBI taxonomy): Eukaryota > Viridiplantae > Streptophyta > Magnoliopsida > Lamiales > Lamiaceae > Ballota > Ballota nigra. The sequence goes on from OX344724.1 coordinate 91,541,099, forward strand.
TGATCCAAGTGTGTCGGATAAGAAGGCATGGGCTGTTGAAAGGTATGGAAAAATACCACAACAGTCTAATCTTAGTGACTGTGGTGTTATGGCTGTAAAAATATTCGAGTGTATGGTCTTTGGAAAATCGGTTGACGATATTGATCCGAGGTTGTGTGCCAAGTACAGAAAGGATTATTTTGCTGAATTTTTCCACAAAGACAACATATGTGCTACCTAGGGATTTTGACATTATATTTTTTACTATTTACGCACTATGCTTGCTAAACTTTTGTAATTTGTGGTCATTTTGCCTTTGAATACCATGAATACTGATGGATGTAATTTCCATTTATGCTTGCTAGAATATAATATTAGGGAGTTTTGTTGGTATTTTCATGGTATATTATTTTAACTCCAAGGCTGATTAATTTCTATTATTTTTGTGCTACATATGTACGCAGCTCGATTAATTCCACCTTGCATTTTTTTTTGTTTTTTTATCTTCAAGCCTACTTAAGGTAATATAATAAATCCAAGACTGATTTGATCCCAATTGTGGTCCGTTTTGACCATAATAAAATTTGAACATAGTCCCCTTTTAACTCCACAAAGCACAATTAATTTCGCTTTGATCCACTTTTTTCATGCATATTCAAATATTATACTCGACGAAAAGTAATGCATACCAAAACAATAATATTTAAATCCAAACATACAACATTCAACAATAAATACTAGGTGATGGATGATATATAGCTAAATTCAAAGACGTTACATAAGCATGTAATCAACATTAAACCTATATTAAGGCAACATGGAAAATAAAACCATAAACCATAAAAAAACATAAAAACAAAATCCAACTCACACACTTAATTATCTCTACCTGACAAAGAGAACCATTTGTATGGACTTCCTGAACCACATGAACTATTTGATTCCGGATTAGTCGAGCTCATACTTGGTGCGGGTCTTGGTGGAAATGCATTGCGTGGGGGGAACCTTGGGCGAAGACTATCATCATCCCATGCTCAGAATGGTGCGTATATGGGATAATCGTTATTTGTTGGAGTGAATGGTAGGTCAGGTTCATCAAACAACTCCTTTGGCGATGCCCACGTGTAGAAATGATAGGCGAATCAACTTCCTCGTTATCATCATCTGAGACCACAATAGTTTCATTGATCTGCGTCCGTGCACGAGTGTTGGGAACGACCGGTGATGCGTGATCACTAACGTTCATGACTTCAACAATATTCGGTTGGGGGCAGGTGCTTCATCCTCATTGAATAAAAGTGTCATTGACGAATAAAATGGATCGGGCTCACGGTAATATGCTCGAACAAGTGGATCACCCTACCAAGAAATACATAATTAAAATCAAAGGAAACACATGGAAATTAACATATTCAGAAAAAAAAAAACCATACTAATCAAACCTCGATCATTTGTCGCCAAAGCCTCTTGCTAGCAATAATTTTGTTTGACTGATCCATATAAACCTTCTTGGTGGCTATGCACTTGTTGAAAGTATCGTATCTCTTGAGGAGAAATGCAAGATGAATTTTTGCTTCTTCGTAGGAGAAGTTTCTCCAAAAAACGTCATTGACATTGCCAATTGCGTGTGCAACAGCATGAAAGTTAACTGCATTGCGTCCATCCCAATTCCCTCGATGTTTTTGTTGAACTAACGTGTTAACAAAACATGATTCCATTTCGTATGTCCACACTCCATCATAGAAAATTTCATTTTGGGGTGGTATTCTAAGAGGAGCCATTTTACCTTTCAATAACTTTTTTTTTTTTTTTTGCAATGAGTTGTAATCTTACAAATGGGTTTATATAGAGAAGTGTTCATTATAGCAAGGCAAAATTATTACTATAGGACAAATTTTACAAAAGGTAGACCCATTTTGATATGAAAGACTTTGGCCAGTGAGTAACATAGGCTATAAAGTTTCTTAAGTTACCAAGATGCACTTCAATTACAAGTTTACAAAAAAATCTGTTCATATGAGGACAAGATTCCTGCATAAAGTTGAGCTATCACTCAATAGATATTATATTAAAGTTGAGCTATCATTCCAACTACAACGATGTGTTACAATCAATACATGCTGAAAAAGTTGTTGGCCCATATTGCTTCTGCCTTTTTTCAAAAAGTAAGTCAACATGGGAATAATAACAGCTCATTTTTCTGCAAATAAGGTCATACGACAGCCTGGCCTACAGCACACCTAACAATCTGGTCTAGGCTTGGCAGTGGGGCGGGGATTCCCCGTTCCCCGCGGGGAACCGCCCCGAACGGGGCGGGGAATCCCCTCGAAAATTCCCCGCGGGGCGGGGACGGGGATTTTTTTTCCCCCGTAGGCGGGGCCGGGGCGGGGCCGGGGATAGTATTCCCCGCCCCGCGGGGCCCCGACATTTTATTTTATATATATATATATATATATATATATATATAAATTAATAATAAAAATTGTATTAAAAATTAAAAACCCTACCTACTCAGTCAGTAGTACTCCACGGCTCCACCCCATTCTTCTCCTCAAGTCAAGACCTCAACAGCGCCGCTCATCTCCTTCTTCTCCCATTCTTCTCCCACGGTCCCACCCCATTTCTTCTCCTCAACAACGCCGCTCATTCAACCATTTCTTCTGCTCGGCTGCTACCAGATCCAGTCCTGCCGGCCCCGCAGCGCCGTCCACTTTCCAGCGGTCAGCATCGCCGGCCGCCACTCTCCAGCAATCAGCCCCTCCAGCCGCCACTCTGCAACGGTCAGCCCCGCCGGCCGCCACTCTCCAGCGTTCAGTCCCGCCACGACAGCGCCGCCCACCATATCCATACGGTATTATTAAATTTATTTCCTAATTTTTGTTAGTTCATTAAATATCTTAGATTCTTAGTTATTCATTAATTTTTTTTCCTAATTAGAAATTTTTATAGGAAAGAAATTTATTGTTGAATTTGTTCATGCTAGCTTGTATTGGCACCTGCTGACCCGCAATTGATTAGGGAACTGTCCATTCCATTTGTTTAGACATATTTTCACAGAAAACAGAGGTGTTTTCAACTATTAAATTTGTAAAATTCAAAACGAACACAATGATAAAAGCTACTGTTAGTTGATGACAAAATGACAAAGTTTGTTGAAGCTACTGTTAGTTGTTGAAGCAACTGTGTTAAACTGTTAAAGAGCAAAGTTTGGTCAATTGAAAAGTAATTTTGTAATTTAAAAGTAATTAATAAGTTTGAGTGATTTCTCTGATTTCTAAGACTTCTGTAACTCTTTGGTGTTAAAGGTTGACTAATTTCTAAAATTTTGTAATTTATTGGTGTTATGTTTGGATGAAATTAGTTATTATTTACTAATTTTGTTATTATTTACTAATTTTGTTTTGTTTGTTTGTTTTTTTTAAAATAATAGGTGATAATGTCAACTTCCAACGTGCCTACTCAAGACTCTTTGTGTCATCCCGCACCTAGCTCTCAACAACCAAATGAAAATACTCCAATAACCATGTCGGAGGGGGATGAGATTCCAACACCAAATGATTCAAATCAAATAAATTGTACGGATGAAAGTGAAGACACTTTGTCATTGGCAAATAAAAAAGGCTTGAAATCAGAAGCGTGGAATCATTACAAGAGACAAAAAATTAATGGTGTGTGGAAGGCGATATGTTGTTATTGTGACAAAAAGCTTGGAGGAGATACAAAAAATGGGACGAGACACTTGCACAATCATTTCAATATATGTCCATTGAGAAAAACAAGAGACATAAAGCAATCAATTTTGAGGTCCAAGAAAGATGGCGAGGGAAAAGTTAGTTTGGGGACTTACACATTTAATGAAGAGATCGTAAGAAAAGAAATGGCCTCTATGATCATCTTGCATGAGTACCCCTTGAACATTGTGGAACATTTTGGGTTTCGAAGGTTCGTGAGTTCTCTTCAACCACTGTTTAAAGTGATTTCTCGAAATACGGTGAAGAGCGACATAATGAAAATTTATAATTTTGAGAAAAACAAGATAAAGAAGGCTTTTGATAAGAGCACGAGTAGATTTGCCATCACAACGGAGATGTGGACAGCAAGCAACCAAAAGAAAGGATACATGGTTGTTACAGCGCATTTTATTGATGAATCTTGGAAGCTCCAAAGTCGAATTGTCAGGTAATTTTTTTTTTATACTTTGTTAATCTTGTTCATGACTATTTGATTTTGTTATTAACATATTATAATTTACTTTAGGTTTATCTATGTTCCATGCCCACATACATCTGAAGTTATTTGTGATGCTCTTGTTGATTGCTTAATTGATTGGAATCTTGATCATAAGTTGTCGACATTGACATTAGATAATTGTTCAACTAATGATGCTATGATCAATGATGTTCTGAAGAAATTGGATAAAAATGATCTTTGGTTGGATGGGTCATTATTGCATATGCGGTGTTGTGCTCATATTCTGAACTTAATTGTTAAAGATGGTTTGGATGTTATTGGTGATGGTATTGGTAGTATTCGTTCTAGTGTTGCTTTTTGGGTAGCCACTCCTAAAAGATGTGAGAAGTTTGAAGAGATTGCTAATCTAGTGAAAGTTCCAACCTCTAGGAAATTGATGTTAGATTGCAAGACAAGATGGAATTCTACTTTTAAAATGCTTGATGTTGCTATTGGTTATAAGAGTGTCTTTAATCGATTGGCAAAAAAAGAGCCTCTTTATAAAAGTCTTCCAACAGAGAAAGATTGGGAAAATGCTAAAGTCATTTGTGATAAATTGAAGTTGTTTAATAATGTGACTGAGTTGTTTTCGGGGACTGAATATCCTACTGCAAATCTATATTTTCCCAAAATTTGTGAAATTAGATTGGCTTTGAGGAAGTGGCTTAATTCTGAGAATTCCACCATTGTGGATATGGCAAAAAAGATGTTAGAAAAGTTTGAAAAATATTGGTCTCAGATTAATGGTATTATGGGTGTTGCAACTGTTTTGGATCCTAGATATAAGCTTAAATTGTTGGGCTTTTACTTCCCTCTTCTTTACAATAATGGAGATGCTAAGGCGGAGATTGAAAGGATTAAAGGGATTTGTGTTGGTTTGGTGAATGAGTACACATTGAAATCAAAAACTAGTGGAGTTAGTGCTTCTCTACAGTCTACAGCGTCTTCATCCATTGGCATTGATGAAGTAGATCCAATGAGCAATTATGACAAGTTTGTTGCCTCTGAATATGATGAAGATTGTGTAAAATCTGAATTGGATTATTACTTGGAAGAGCCTGTAATTCCAAGAAAGGTTGATTTTGATATACTAAGTTGGTGGAAGAATGCACTCAAGTATCCTACTTTGCAATTGGTTGCTAGAGATGTTTTGGCAATTCCTATCTCTACAGTGGCTTCTGAGTCGGCTTTTAGTACAGGTGGGAGGTTTGTGACACCACATCGTAGTAGACTTCACCATGACACTTTAGAAGCGTTGATGTGTTCACAAGATTGGCTTTGGGCTGAAGCAAAAGGTATTTAATTTACGTAAATATGTGTTATGATTTTTTATTTTCAAGTTCTAAAAATTCTAATAATCATTTTTTGTATTTCAGAGATTGGAGAAACTACTCGTTCACAATGTTCCACACTTCTTGATGATGTTGATAATGAGTTGAATGGGGTAATAACTTATTTATTTTATAATTACATCACTCTTAGTATTTAATATTTATTGTGATAACAATTTACTAATATATAATATTGAAATTATTTATGTTTTTAAGGAGGAGCTTGATATGGATGCACGTGAAATGGAGATTTGAAGGTGTTTAATTATGGGAGAGAACAAATGAGATGAACAATGAACTATGAACTATTTTTAATTTTTGTTGATATTGTACGCTTAAATTTATATTTTGGATTTTTGTTGATGTTGAACTATCTTAGTTTGGGGGTTTTATGTTTTTAATTTTGTTGTTGTTAAATTTGTATATTTTTGTATTAAAATTGTGAAAAATCAGATTTAAAAAAAAAAAAAAAAAAAGGGTGCGGGGCGGGGATTCCCCGAATCCCCGCGGGGACGAAAATCCCCGGCGGGGCGGGGAACGGGGCAAGTTTTTTCCCCAAATGGCTCGCGGGGATTCCCCGTCCCCGCCCCGAATTTTGCGGGGACGGGGATGGGGAGTTGTTCCCCGGCCCCGCCCCGCCCCGTTGCCAAGCCTAATCTGGTCTGCTGTTTTTCGTTGCTCCTTGTGTATCTTAGGAGGTTATCCAAAACTATAATCTTCTTTTCTCAAATTACAATTTAAAATACAACATGAGATAAATAAACAAAATATGATATTTTACAAGTAACATACTTTGTTCGTATATTAACAAGTCTCACATAAAGGAACATTTTAATTGTCAACTATTACAATATGGAAAAAAAAATGTCAAACACAAGTACACAATTAAATTCACGAAACAAGTAGTTCAAATGAAGTCTAAAACTCACCAACAATGAAATAAAAGCCTAAGAACCAGTTTGGTATGCATTCCACAAAGACATGGATAGTGCATCCTTCATATTAGTCCATTCTACAGAAGTTTCAACACCATCAACGTATTCAACATTTTCACCATTAAGATATGCTTGTTGATTGGGCTCCTCATCCCACTGCCTCTCGATAGGACCAACCGGCATCATAGAATGTATGTAATTATGGAGTAAGAAGCAAGCCATTATAAGTCGTACTTGCGTTTTGACCGGGTAATATGCAGCACTTCTAAGGATTCCCCAACGCATCTTCAATACCCCGAAATCACGTTCTATGACATTGCGGGCTCGTGTATGTTGCATATTGAAATGCTCTTGATGATTTATTGGTCTTTGAGATGATGGACCCCACTCTTTGAGGTGATATCGGTGGCCTCTATACGGGACAAGAAACCCCTCACTATTCGCATAACCATTGTCGCAAAGGTAGTAGTACCCTAGAAAATCAAGATAGATTTATTGACTTATCTCTAAAATAATTATTAATGAAACATTCGTGGGTTTAATATGACATTATAGAAATACAATATTTACCTTTAGGGACCTTTAGTCCATGTGGTCTTAGAACAGCATCGCGAAGGACACGACAATCCGCCGCCGACCCTTCCCACCCTGGAAGTACATAAATGAATCTCATTTGTTGATCACATAAGCTTAAAAAATTGGTGGATATATGTCATTTCTGTGTTCTAAAGCGTGGTTTATCGGCAATAGGGACACGAAGATCAATGTATGTGCCATCTAATGCTCCAAGGCAGCCCTATGACAAAAATCAGTTTGTAACGTGTAAACTCGAGATTATGATAGTACATAAAAACAAATAAAAAAAAGTAGGCTTAGATCGTCGTACCTTGAACCACTTCCATCTTGGATGTGTTGAGTCTTCAGGGACGGGCGTGGGTGTAACCAAAAATGTTTCATGTAGTTTTAAAATTGTCTTAAGGACATGGTGGACATAATGTGAAACAATTTGACCTGACCTACTAAAATCAAATTTAACTACGCTGTTCTTTTTGTGATGGGCCAAAACACTCAAGAACATGGCCACTTGTTCTTCAACCCACACATACCTATCATCAAATAACCCTCCAAATTGCCTTAGTAGCACACATAGGTGTGCAAATATGTTACGGTCCATACATAAATTTTGTACACAAGCAGAGTCACTAAGAAAACAGAGCCTATTCAAATGAGCCTGTTGATTTGGCATTCGATCTAACATTAGATATGGTGTAGCATTCTCTACCCTTCTTCGTACCTTCCTATTGACTTTTGTGGAAAAAAAGTGTACCATTAAAAGTATCATTATTTGTTGGTGAAGTAGTTCTTCAATTATATAAAAGATAATAAGACGTTTTTTCATGGTTGGAGTCAACATGATAAAGGTTCGAAGATATTTTCCGGTAACTGCATTGGTACAAAACAATCAATAATCAACATAAATACAATGATAAATTCATCCACATATAATTGCAAAAAGAGTACCACTTAAAACTAGAAAAAATACTCATTTCCTCCATTCACAGTAGGAATCAATTCAAGCCTATTGTTCACATAATCCAATAACATAGATGGAATCAATTCAAGCCTATTGTTCACATAATTCAATAACAGGGATGGAAGACTCCATTAACATAAAGCATAATTCAGAAATTCCAGAACAATAATTAGAATAACAAAAGGGTAACATCTATTCAATAGGAGCATGAAAAAATTCCTGAACATTGATCAACATCTTAAAGCCCAGAAAAATCAATATGAATTTGTGTGCTACTGCTTCACAATGGCGAACAAAATAAAATAAACCAGTATTCAAAACAAAAGGACCTCACAAATATGCAAACCCGTAAAAAAATCTAGGGTTTAGGCCATAGCAAAAACATCAACAATTGAAAAGGAGAGATTGGGAATAATTACCGAGCAGTTTAGATTAGATCGTGAAATACAAGGGCTTGGGACTTGGAACTCTGTTAGATACGTGACGGGTGTTGTGCCCAGCTTCTGGACTCGACCTCCAAACGAAATTCACGAACCGATCTAAGGCTGGGCTGGTGATTTCTTGTGTGAATTAGTGGGGAGGAGTACGATGGATCACGATTTGGCCGTTGTGGGTGGGAGTATATGGTTCCTTCTTGAAGACGAACGATAGCATACGTGAGATTTTGAAAAAGAACAGAGGAAGGAAGATAGGGTAGAGTGTGTTGATTCAAATCGAGTTGTGTGTTTAAAAAAATGAATAATGGAACCTTTTGGCAAGAAAACAAATCGGACCCTACAGACGCGATGGGGTTCACACAGAGCTACAGTGTTTTTGGCGAAACAAATGAACGGGCCGGATGTTTTCAAGGGCCTGCATGAAACGCTTTTTCGGCTACCAAACTTCGGGAATGGTCCGATAGCTTTTATTTCAGGGGTATTTCTCGGCTACCAAACGAGGCCAATTAGGAAATTGAAGGTTAAAGTTTCACACGGGTTGAATGGGGGTTTAATCGAAGGCTTTCTAACTAGTACTGCACGTAAACATAAAATCCAACTTCATCATGTCATTAAAGTGATTAAAGCTCCATTATCTACTATTTCAGGTTTATTAATTCGAGTCTCAACTTGATAGATTAAAAAAATTATTCCAACTTCATAACATCTTTGGGTAATTCGATTGAAATGAGGATCGCTCATGCTTCGGTGAGTTGGATCCATTGTTATATTAAAGATGTATAAGTATCCTGGCCTTGTTTAATTACTCCCTCCATCCGTGAAATATAGTCCTGATTACCTTATTTGATTGTCCACGAAAAATAGTCTTGTTGTCTAAAATTGAAATAATAAATTTTATCTACACTTTTCAACATACATACATAACATTTTTAAAATAATTTATTTTGTACTTGATGTGTTGATGTGAGACAATATTCTTATTTTTTAGATATTATATCAACTTTTTTAATAACCGTGCATAAAACAATAAGACTATATTTCATGGACGGATGGAATATTTATTTTTGGGTGGGTTGATGTGGGTAGGGATGTTAAACGGGCTGCGGATTGGCGGGCTAGCCCGTTTAACCCTGAACCGCACAGGGCTAGGTTCGAAGGGTCTAATGGACCGATTAAAATCCGGACTTTTTTGGTCCGGACCGGTTAGCCCGCGGGCTAAATGGGCTAGCCCGCCAGTTTACCGGGCTGGCCCGTTAGCCCAGATTCTTTTTTATTTTTTTATATTTTTTCTACTTTATTTACATACTGTTACTATTACTTCATTTATTTACATTCTAATTTTTTTTTAGTAAAGGTTCATCTTTAATTTTACCAGATTATGAGAACTTTCTTTACTTGCATTATGTAAACATCCCTTTAATTGTGATGATTACTTTACAATTTTGTGTGTGTTCTGTAATCTCTTTTATAGGTTCTGAATAGCTTGTTTTTCATAATATTTAGTTATTTTAATTAATTTATTTTTAAATGTATCAGTTATGAACTTTATGAACAATTTTTTAACAATATTTGAATTTTTTTAGTTTAAATGGTAGTGGATTACAATTACAAATCTATATTTTATATTAAAAATTAATTCTTTTATTTTTTTTCCCGGAGCCCGTTAGTAGTCCGTTTAGCCCGCGGACCGCTAGGGTTAGGGTTAAGTTTCGAGTGTTAGTGGACCGATTAAAATAAACCGAAAAGTCCCAAAACTATTTAGGTCCGTCGCCCTGTAGGGCTGGCCCTATAGGGTTAGGGCTAGCCCGTTTAACATCCCTAGATGTGGGTGTATTTAGTAAACTTAATTTCTTTTATTAAACAGCCCCCACTAATTTCTCTTGCGCGCCGCCGTCCCTGGTCGCAGTTCGCAGGTAATCGTCGCCAGCGTTCTATTCCGCGCACCGTCGGGGAGATCCGATCATTCATTCACTATGCGCCGTCTCTTCTGTCGCGTAACCTGGGCCATGACAAATGAACCCCTGGAGACTAGAGTATAATCCAAGTAAGTTTTATTCAAGAGTTTATTAAAAATAGGTTCTCCTTTAAGACCCTAAAAACAAATTGGTTTCCTAACTTTCTAAAATTGCACCTAAGTTTAAAAAATATTAATAAAAAAAACCACCCACCCCATCAACAATATTAGCTGTCCCCCACCCCCCACCACAGAAAAACCCACCCGTACCCCCTCTCCCATTTCTCTCTCTGTCTTTCTCTCCCTCTCACAGAAAAAACTCACCATCTCCATCTCTCTTTCTCTCTCGAAAAAAAAAAATAACCTCCGCCCATAACCCAACTCTCTCTCTCCAGCGCCGGCGACCAGAAACTCCGACAGAAGAAAGGCACGTTGGATCGAACACAGAGGGTGTGGTCGCTGCTTCGCAACGGTGGAGGCGCTCGAGATCTGGATCGAACACAGAGGGTGAGGGGCTTGGAGGGGTGTAGTCGCGGCTTCGCACACGGTGGCGGTGCTTGAGATCGATGTGTTCCAGATTCTTAAGCCGACTGGTGGAGATCGCCGACTGGAAATCGCCAACGGTGGAGATCGCTGACTGGAAATCGATGCGTTCCAGATTCGTCCAAGTCGGCAATAGATCTGTCCATAATAGATCCAAATTCGTCCATAGAAGATTCAAGCTCCGCCCTATGCCACAATCCCCCTCTCCTAGACTCCGGGTTTGGAGGCTTGCCCGTTCCGAATCCGAGAAACGACGATGAAATAATGCAAAAGGACCAAATCCCAGGTCGTCTTATTTATCTCTCTTTTCATTTTTTTAAGCTTGCAACCGAATCAATAAGTGTTGGATTAATATTCAACTTTTTTTTAAGAATGAATGCACGTCAACGGAATTAGAGGGGATACACATGTACAAATAGGGTGTTGATGGAATCCTACGAAGATGGAAATATTGATTTATTTTATTGTGATGTTGAATATTTCAATCATATTACTTCTTTTTTGTTGGTAATTTTCAGGAATTTTTGTGAAAAATGTAAAGAAGATTTGTGAAGAAACTGGAAAGAAGACTTTGTGTAGAAATTCTGCAAAATGCAATGAAGAAATTATGTTCAAAATGTCAAGTTTTGAACACTTTTTTCTAACAATGTTTTTGCATTCGTAATTTTTTTATTTAAATATGTATATTTAATATTCTTTGTGTTGGCAAAACAAATAAATTTTTGGCACAACATGTTTGAATGGTAAATTTTCAGATTTAAATATATAAATTTAAAAAAAATTAGCTACACAAATAAATTTTTTGCATTTGTAAAATCTAAATTAATATTTTTTTGAATAGAATTTTTGAATAAAAAACTGTAATATTGAAAAAAATGCAAGAGGAAAATCAGTGTTCCAAATATGTGTTCAAAAATTATATTCAATAGTAATTATTAAATAGGTTATCTTATCATTTTTAAAAATTAAAAAAAAAAAAAATGCTCAAAAATGGTATTCAAAAGCTGGGGAGGGGGTAGGTTGGTAGGCTGAAGAAATCGCTGTAATTACTACATTCTATATTTTATAACTTTAAAAAATATAATAGAAATATAAATAAAGAATAAAAGAAACTAAAAATATTCAAATAAAAGAAGTTGATTTGAGGTTTGGGGCGGGTGGAAAGGGCAGTAGGGGTGGAGAGGGGAGTAAGGAGGGGGGTGGGCGGTTGTGGGTAAGTAAGTGGGGACAAAAAAAAACCTATTTGTATTTTGTAAAATGGGAGGAACTAAATGTTACTCCCTCCGATTCATTTTTTATTATCCGTATTACTATAAAAGGAAAGTTTTTTTTTGTTTTCCACTTACCTAAAATAGCAAAAAGCAAACACTACCCCTTTTAACTTACCCCTTAAAAACATAATTTATTTACACTTATGTCACTACTTTAACAACTTTATACCCACAAATACTAATAAATAACTCTTGCACCTTTTAAAAATCTATTTTATATACCTACAAATACTAATAAACAATTTTTTTTATTAAAACCCGTGCCACTTTGAAAATGAAAAATAAAAATGAATCGAAGGGAGCAATAAACACTAAGGGGCAACCTACTTGTAATTGTCCCTTTATTCAATGCACCACCCTCTAGTTTTTTTTTTTTCCTTGTCTATTTATATTTGTCTTTTTGTATTGCAGATTTGAATGATAGCTTTCTTCATAAATCAAGTTTCGATGTGAGTTTTACTGTTTTACAAGACAATATATATATAGACATATACTCTACGACATCTGGACTGGAGCTACCCCTTGGGTTGTTTCTATAAGACTACCCACATCAACAACCTTCCCTCAATCCAACCTACAATAAAATATTAATTTCATTCTCATCCACCTACACAACCCAACACTTAATTTAACTTTATTCTTCTTATACTTACATTCACAACCCAACCCAACTCAACCCAACCCAACTTAAAATAATTATTATTATTTTATTATTTGTTAATTACATATATTTTATAATCAGTTTTTATTATATTTAAAATGTATAAAAAAATACATAAATTAATTTAATATTCTAAATTTATAATTATATTAAAAAAAATTAGAACATATTTAGAATAAGATACAATAATGAAATTACAATTACAATAGTTGAAATACGAAATTGAAAAGAAATCAATCAAACTACAAATAGATGCACGAAATTAAAAAAAAAATTACAATTACAAAAGATGCAAATTACATATTAATTCCTAGCTAGTTCCAAATTTTTGTCATATATGTTCAATCAAGTCGTTTCTTAGAACGATGTGAGCTTCTCTATTCCGAAGTTGTTCTATGTTAACCATATAAGTGGTCAAATTCGCAATGTGTTCAGTAGAATATTGAAAACGTTGATCATCATTTGTAGGATTATCCATTAAAAATTAAGTGGGATCAAAATAATTTTGGTACGTGTCTCGTTCATCCTCTAAAATTCAGTGGGATCCATGATAGGAATCAAGAGATAAAATGATGAAAAATAGAGGAGAAAATAGACGATATGAGATTATGTTTCAAAATATATCAATATTGGTGTCTATTTATAGAGAATTGAAAAATACGAGTTTTAATATATTTTTTAATTTTTTTTAAATAACTTATTATCCACAATATTTACAATATACATTTTATCTAAAAAAACCTAACCATCCTATAAAATCCTGCCATGTGTCATCAAAGTATTGGGCAACCTTGTCTTTTTCTTCGGTTAGGGTTGAGGCCTGCTCTTCCCGGGTTGCAATGCCCATTATCTTTTTTTTCTGTCATTTTTTGTCCTTTGTAGGTTGAGATCGCGGTTTGCTACCGATGTGGGTAGTCTAAGACTCTATTCAGGTATAACTTTTTTTATTTTTTTTATATAAAAATCGATTTGTACTTAAAACAATAATATGTTATGTTTATAGGCAAGAAGAAGATAAAGTCTGGGTCAGGTTTAATAATAGAACGTAATACTTTTGATGATGGCTGCTCCTTCAAATGCATAATTCTAATAGCGTCTCCAGCAGTCCCTTTCATTGGTGTGAGAGGCCATTCTACGCCTCCAGCAGTGATGCTATACTATGCGCTATTGTAGCGCGGACGCCATCTTCCCAAAACTGACGCCATTTGTGGCGTTTCAAACATAATTTTTTTTTTTTAGTTTTGTTTTAGTTTATATATATATATATTAATAATATTCAATATATTTATAGTTTTGTATCTAGGTAATTCACTATTTATTTAATTAATTCAATTTTTTATATCAACTAAAATAAATTTGTATTGTACAGTTAATTAAGAAAAATTAGAGCAATTAAAAACAACATGCAATGAATTAAAATACTAGGCATCAATTAAAAAATAATGTCAAATAAAAATACATATTAATAAAAAGATACAAATATTACAATACGATTACAATTACATTAAAGTACTAGAAATGAATAAAACTACATAAAAAAAAGCACACAATAGTAAACGAAGATCAAAACGTGCAATAAAAAAATACATAATAACTAATATATTTTCTAGTAATCGGAAAGGCCGGTTCCAGATCCCCCAATATTTGGAAATTCTCCAAACATACCAAACCCGGTATTACTAGAGGTTGACATGTATGCTTCTCACTTTTTTCGAATAATATGTTGTTGCTCCAACTTCAATGTCATACAACATTCGGGATCCTCAATGGAGTCTGGATTCATATTCAAAACATTATCGTCTCGTATTTGTTGCTGAAATTGAAGTGATTCTTTTTTTTAATTGATTTTTTACTTTTAGGGCTTCTACCTTTTTACTTTGTATTTCAATTGCGCGATCTCTATTTTCATACGAATTTTCCATCATTTCCCAAAATTTTTCATTCCCCACTTTAATTGTTTGTAAAATAGTAGACATATCTTCACCTTGTTTCCTCTTTAATTTGGACTTTTTTACCCCCTCAGGGCGTTGTGGTGGAGAACTACGACTGCTATTATTTTCATCACTTAAATTAATTGTGAATGAAGAGAGTGAAGGGCTGGAAGATGGGGAATCCGTGAAATTTTCCTCAACGTTTGAAGAGTTTTCATTGGCAGATGTTTGAGTCTCTTCCAGGATACACAAATATTCTTTAATCGTATTTCAAACATGGACAAATTTGAACCCATCTTCGGAGCCTGTGTCGTTAATGTACGCCTGATGTGCACGTTGAAGCTGCAAACATTATATACAAAGTTGAATTTAAAGACATGTCATCTCAAATAAAAAATAAACCTACTCGATTTCAAATAAAGTTGAAGAAGTAGAGGAAGTGTCATCTCCAGACGTCGAATTTATTGAAAATGAACCTACTCGATTTCAAAATTTCCTTGGCAGATTTAGAAAAATTAAAGACAATGAGGCTCATTTCGCACTTGGAAATGCACTAATTGATCATATGTGGGAAGAATATTCCAATAAGGAATAATGTGTGTGGATTAGTTTGCAATTCTAATTTTTATTGTAATTTTAATTTCGTATGCATTATTTATTTTCTTTGTAATTTGAATTTTTATTGTAATATTATGATGAGTGAAGATTATTTTTAATTAAATTTATTATATTATTAACATTCAAATGAATTATAATATAAATTATTATGGAATAAATAAAAATAATAATTAAAGGAAATTTAATGGAATATTCTATTTTAGTGTAAAAAGTAGTGTAAACTGCTTGCTGACACTATAATAGAGTAGTGCAGAATTGACGAGAGATGCTCTAACCTCAACAACACTGTTGAGAACTTCTGATCATGAACTGATTTCATTGTTAGATTTGAAGGTTTGTTCGCTGAGTAATATATCCAATCCTAATTTTGTAAAGTGTATTTATGGATGTGGAAATGAATGATGTTTTAGGTGTTGGTAGTAGCAGCAGATCACAAAGAGTGATGTGGTGGGCCATGATTTCCATTACAACCTTGCAGCCGTAGCAATTAGGGTGGATAATCCACTGCACTGCAAGTTGCCAAACCCAAGTGTTTGGATGATTCGCCACCGCTATGTCCTCATTGTTTGATGGAATTCAGGTAAAACAATAATAATATTTAGTAATTTTTATTTGAAATTATCACTTGGTTAGATATTAAAATGCTTTTATCAGTATATAGAAATGTAATTTTTTGCTTTATTTTGTGTACTACTGATAAATGCAAGCTCGACTGCAAAGATCTACCTGCCGAATTACCAAGGTGATTGTTTTAACATTTGTAATATTAGACTAATTGTGTATCAATATATTGACAGCTTCTATCAATAGCCATTAAAATAAACTAGTTCAGTCCAATACACCAAAAACTTTGTTGCTTCTTGATTTAAGTAAATAGAAAAAGTGAAAGATTATACAACCAGTAGTACAATATTGGACATCGATTGTGAAATAACTTTGTAAAGTATTGGAAATAGTTTTAAAAACAAAGGAAAAGAAAATCATTCCATTAGATTTTACTTGTTACATCATTCTAGTTTAGGTGAATCAATACATTTAACTTGTGTTCTTTGACATGGTAGGTCAGCATTGGAGGACCCATTATCAATATGGACTTCTTTTCATTTTATTTCACTCCATTTTTGCCAAATGGTGGAACTATTTTAAGAAAAATGGGTAACATTTTAAGTTCTGATGATTTAGTTTTGAATCTCTATTCTATGCACTTTATGACCTGACGATAAGAAAATAATGATGAACTTGAAGGGATTCTCTGTTCCTGTGGTTCTGATAGATAGCTTCGAAGTTTTGTTTGATTTCTTGTGTGTGTATATATATATATTCAAATGTTAAGAATATCTCTTGTATGGTGAGTGACAGCATGAAACTTTTGGTTTGCCTCTTATGTTATTGACATGTTATGCCCCATTTTAGTAATAAAAGTGATAATGCTAAAATGTGACAAATGGTCAGTCGCCTCAATTAATTACAACCTTGAAACAGGGAGAATTGTCGACCTTGGTTCATCAGTAATTCTGAAAATGGAATTGTTGTTAATGAGGTATGCATAAATCTTTGATGTTTGTTTATGGTACATTCTAGTTCTTTTCATGACTTCAATTTTAGTATTATTGTAGTAGTAAATAACCTATAAATTGGATAAACTTTAAAATAAGGGATTATTATTTTTTAAATGGGTCTAGACCTTTTCGATTTTACTAATTTTAAGGAGATTTCTTTTATGGTCACCTTATCATTTCCTCTTTTCTTTTGCGTATTATGTGTCATTTATTATTTCTCTTTTTGGCATTCTGAAATTAAAAAATGGGTGTGGGTCGGTCAGGTTGGATTTAAACATTGGCGTTGACACATCTCTCCCAATTTAAAAAACAGGACAGTTTATTTTAGTACAAAACCTTTAATCCCTTATAATAATAAATATCATTAGATGAATTTGAATTGGTACTATTGGAACTGCTATTGTAGCTTGCATCAATGAACATTGTGTTTTATTTGCAGTTTCCAAGACATGATTAATGGACTATGATCTTTTTTCCTTTTTAATTTAATTGTCCTTAATATCTAAAACATTAAAAATAATTCCTGTTGATCTCAACTGTGTATCAGATTACCCCAGCAGCATCTGCCGGTGACATTATAGTCGAATTTGAGGGGAAATTAGTGCGGAGTACTTTGCAGGTATATTACATTTACTATTGCAAGCATAATATCCATTCTAATATATCTAGTATTGCTTAGACGGACAAATATATTGTGTGCTCATTTTCACTTTAGGTGATGAAAAAATATAAATTAATTTATAGAATCCTGATGCATATGAGATATGTGACTTTAGAGTAGGTCTTGCGTGTGACCATCTACGGTGAGATGGGAGTGACACTTTAACATCCTAGAAGGGATGAGTGTGATAATTGGTACTAGTTTGTGAACCATCGCACACGTTTTTGCTTTGCTGCAACTTTAATATGAATAATGCCAATCCCCATTCATGCAATCCTTTTAAATCGTTCACCTAGTCTCCTTGGATAATGAGAAAAATTCACATTAAAAGGATTAAGACACCATAGGCGAATAAATGATAAAATGAAGCAGGAAAAATTTCAATTCTTATGATGTTATGGGCAACTAATATGTTGCTTTGTCCTGTATTTAGCCTCATACGAAAAATGGACTCTATTAAGTTACTAACTTATTGTTTCTCTTTTTGATATATCACGTATTTGCTACACAAACTCAATATGCAGAAGGTCTAGAAGAAAAAATGAATTGCTTTGCCTTCTCGAGAAAAGAAAGAATAAGATTTAACTGGAATCCCAAATCTCTGTTTTTCTGACTAATCCTCAGATAAGTGATTTATGTTCTGTTTCTTTGATAGTGTTTCAATCTTTTGTTCATTATAAACAATATTTAATCGAAGGATCTGTAAGAGGCTATTCTTTGTGATTATCTTGATAGTATCCATTACTTTCTCATTCCCTCGTTTTTGTCACCCTACTCTTGCCATTATCTTCACCTTTGTTCTGTTGTTTAGGATCCTCATTTATGCTGGTATTGTGAGGTTGCTATATCAATTGCCAAAACTGTAAACGTATAAAGGATTTTTTACTGCGGAAATAATAATTCAAAAAATAAAAAGAAAAATACAACTGAATACTTATTACAATGAGAGGACAGAAAAAGAAGCAGCAATGGTGACGAGTCGATGAAGCCCTCTTCCCGCAAGACAAGATTTCCCCGGTAGTGCTCTTCGGTCTCGGAAATTCGTCTCCAAAGGTAAAACGTCACAATGTCTCCAAGAGTGCAGCACCACAGGTCTTGGAGCTCCGGCGAACAAAACGAGCGCTTCAAACTGGACTGGCTCTTAAGACTCTATATGCAGAGAGACAGAGAGAGAGGAGAAGATTTCTGAATGTGTGGTCAGGCAAATGCATGAGGACGCTATTTATAGGCGAACCTCCACTCAATGCAGAAGGAAAAACCGCGTGGGCATTAAATGCGGACGCGTTTTCGTTGGTGGCAAGAGTTGACCCAGAACGCGTTTCCGTAAATCACGCACGTCCCACGAATTTAGCACACGTGATTTATGTGCTCTTATGAAGTATGTCGATCCGGTTGACCTCTCTAACCGGGTGGGTTTCTGATCCGAATCGACTCAAACTCTGTGGACCCGATATCCTAATTTTTGTTCTCAAAAAAATTAGATACCAACTGGGCCCAAGGCCCAAAGTCCACCCAAAGTCCAATTGCCAAGAACCAAGGCCGCGGGCGCGGGCGCGGGCGCGGCTCGGCTCGGCGCGCGCGCGTGTGGCAACTTTGATTGACTAGCAATCAACTACAATTTATTATACTTCATTATTCCCATACTAATATCATGTATATTAGTATTTCAAAAATCCAATGTGGGATGAATTAAATGACTCATTTAATTCCCAAATTAGGTGTTGAACCTTTCGACTTTCCGATTCAATTTCTCACTCACCGAAAATCGATTTTGCGAGTATGAATACACAATTCTCATCTACTCCAAGAGTAGAACGCACTTGTAACAATTAATTTTCGAGAAATTAATTTTAACACCAAGAATTAATTGGTCAACTATTAAAGTCTCAAATAAACTTTAATACCAATTAATTATAAAATAATACCACCAACCAATTTTCTCTAACAAAAACTTCATTGTGCAGAGTTGGAATTTCCCTGCTTTCATTTTGTTGTTTATTTGCTTTAATGTGAACTTCTCTTATTATCAAACCAGGAATATCAATCATAAATGGCAGATAGACCTGAGAGAAATAAATATTAAGATACATAAATTGAGTTTTCTATTTACATGAATTTTTTTTTTCTTTTTATTAATGTGGCATTGTCAAGTAGAGGGCCACTGGTGGGTTCTATATCATTCCCGGGTGGTCAACACCATAATTTAATTGAAGATCTAAAGGGTATGAGTTTGGTGAAAGTATTTGTTGATAGTAAGCTTAGAAGTCAGCAATGTAAGCAAACAAAGTGGTAATGCTTTAGAACATATATGTTTACCGGAGTTGGAAACACTATGTATGATTTTAATCTCTTTTAAAATCTCTATTCTCAATGTTGTTTCTTCATTTTTGACCAACAGTTGTACGAACTGATTTGGGAATTAGTGGCAAATCTGTAGAGCTGGTTGTGATGAGAACATCTAATTCTTGTGTAGATTTGTCTATTACGATTGGCAAATATTAAAGACAATGATCAGTTTAATGGGTAAATATAAACTTCGTTGAATTGTAAATATGGACGATCGAGCACATGTTGATATCTTTCTTAATTATGCAGCTGGCCGATTGAAGGAGGTGATACTTTTTTTTTTGTAACACTGAAGATAGTGATACTGATTTTGATGATTCATCCGGAGTTGATGCTGATATTGATGATCCACCCGGAATTGCTGGCGATTCAACCGGAGTTTAGTTCCTGATAATAATAATATTTATGTTATGATACTGCTGGAATATTTATGTTATTATTATTACTAGTGGTAGTAGTAATTTTGATAATTAATATTAGTCGATGCATTAATTCTGTAAACGCAGGAGTCGTATGTTATTGCAAATGAGAATTTGTTAGATTATCACATATCAATTATAATATTAGCACTGAAGTATTTATGTTGATAGCAATAGAATATCTAACACTTTTTTTTTTTTCCATAACTAATGTGGGAGATGATTTTACACATGAGACAGTGGAGAAAAAAGTTTTTTTGGTCCCGTAACTTATCTTTTGTCCAATTTACGTCCCAAAAAATTTAACTATTCAATTTTGGTCCCATAACTTATTTAGTTGTCCAATTTTGGTCCCAATTTCACCGGAAAAGCCAAAACGACGTCGTTTTATGTCACGTGTGGCTCACGCACCGGCCAAAATTGAGGATTTCTGTTGTCCATGCTGACGTGGCGCTGACTGTATTTTTTCTTTTTTTAATTAATTATTTTTATTCAATATTTGTTTTCACCTCATTAAATAATAAATAAAATTAATTTTAAATAAGATATCAACTTAATACCTATCCAAACTTACGGATTTACTAAGCCAATTCAAACCAATATTTTTAAAAAAAAAATAGGGAAGATTGAAATCGGATTTCAAGAAAGGTGTCTAAGAGTCTGCCTTTGAAATGACGATGTAAATTCTTTGTTCAGGTAATTCAATTTCTCTTATTTTATGTATTATTTATTTAGAAAATGTGAGTTTGAATTGGTTTAAAAAAATCCGTAAGTTTGAATTGGTATTGAGTGTTATCTTATTTAAAATTAATTTTATTAATTATTTAATGAGGTGGAAACAAATATTGAATAAAAATAATTAATTAAAAAAAATACAGTCATTGCCACGTCAGCATGGGCAACAGAAATCCCCAATTTTGGCCAGAACGTGAGTCACGCGTGACATAAAACGACGTTGTTTTGGCATTTCCGATGAAATTGGGACCAAAATTGGACAACTAAATAAGTTATGGGACCAAAATTGAATAGTTAAATTTTTTGGGACGTAAATTGGACACAAGATAAGTTATGGGACCAAAAAAACTTTAATCTCTGAGACCGTGTGTCATTTAATTAAATGGATCAACATAATTGGGTTGAACATGTATTCGTAAAAATTAGATGGTCCAGGTTAAATACAGTCTCATGTCTTGTGAATACACCCCACCCAAAAAAATGTATTTTTTCCAAAAATTCATATGTTTAGTGTATTTTTTTTGCATATGTTAAAGTTTGGTTCTTATTATTGGATGATGAGTAGCATAACTATTTGAATCGTAAATGTGATAGCCCTGCAACTTTGGAATCACAACACGTGTTTAGGGCCAACATTTAGATGAAATTCTTTTGAAAAATCTTTCTGAACTGAGGACAGGTAATTGGATTCAACATATGGACCACAAAAACAGAAAACAGAACACAATAACTAACATAATTGCAGAGCAAGAGTATAATGTAACAAAAATCATTCAATTAATCTCGTATATGTATACATACCTACACTGCACCCTCTAACTAAAACATAAAGAATAAATAAATACATACATATATATATATATCTTTCCTGTACATGCTCCCTACTAAAAAAAGAATATTGAGATGGGGTACTAATGGAGCTATATCTGCTTATTTAACCGTGTACTATAGATAGTTTCTCCACTCAATTTGGTATTAGATATAGAAGCATGGCAGCTACTATATTCTCTTGAATGCAGCTGCTTCAGTATATGAGTCATTTTGTTACCTAAATTTCACAGCCGTGCCCCGTCTTTTGCCTCAAGGGGTAACTCTCCAGGTGGGAATGGAGTTAGTTAAGAATCGGAATGTGTAATGGTATTATTGCACATGCATTCTGGGATAGGATACTTGGTGACGTCCCGTCCGGCTTTGCTTGTCCTAAGCTCGGGCTGTCCCAAGGAATCGCGGTGCAAGTCCCGTATGATGTTATTGAACTCATCTTCGGGTAGAGAGGAGTCCATAAAGTGTTTGAGCATCTGTCTTTTGTTTGGGATGATGGTCTTTTTGTGCCCTCCATAGGCTCTGTGCCCCTGTTTCAGCAAGAGGAGTTTTATTAAAAAACCAATAAAGGTTAGTAGTAGAGACTTATTGTATATCAAATGGATAGATAGAAATACCTGTATAGCATGGCCCATATTTCCACCATGGGAAGCCATGAACACGTCGCTTCTCTCGGAGACTATATAATCGATAGCAGCCATCAAAGAAGCCTTGTTTTTGAAGGGTTCGAGCTCCCCGGGCAAGGCGATGTCTTCCTTGTTGTAGAAATGAGGGAATTCTTTTGTCAATGGAAGAAGGGTTTCTTTTCCTCCTAATGGAATTCCTCCTGCCCAATAGATCCTCGCACTTTTACGAGCTCCCAAAGCTTTTAGCAACCTGAATACACACACCATTAGTTATTTTCACTGAATTGAAAAGTATTAATTGTGCTTCAGTTACACCATACTAAACATTGTATTAGATCACTTCTATGATTTTGAAATCTCGTACCTTTTAACTTCAATGGCATTCAAGGGGCAGAGGCCAGCGAGTTTCCTTTCATGGTAAGTCATGTTTGATCTCGAAGTCAAGAGCTTAGGATGCGCCTTTCTCTCATTAGTAATCATGTCATCGTATTTTTGAGTAAGACCAGGTAGACATCCTGTTCTGACCCACACATCCTTTTCCATTCTTAGATGGAGGGCAAGATAGGGTCCCTTGCTCCTCATTCTCTCTGTAAGCTTGTTTCCTAGTTCCAGGATACGAGGGGAGAACCTCAATGCATGAAATGCAACCTGCAATTGAAAAGGTACTATTCTCAGTGGGAGGTTTCAAATGACAAATGCTTTATGCTTCAACTCTAAGTTGTCAAAAGACAAGTATAAGGCCATTGTAACATGTAAGTATTGCCACGATACCTTGCAACGAAGCTTTTGAAGGTCGGAAGGGAGATCTTTAGAGAGCCTCGAGTCTAAACCGCGTAATAGCAGCACACCCTCCCTCCTAATCTGCAGGGAACACAAAAGTTACTAGTAAGACCCTTTTGAACCACTTGTGAACACACAACACCTAAGTAAATGAAGCCTTTCAAAACTTTCCCTCCACTTCTAAAGCTGTTTTGATCCATTTTCATTTTTCTATGAAAATGCAAAGAAAGGAAATGATATACAAAAAAAAGTGTGCACCACTTATGTATTAAAATATAAGAGGTGAGTATAATTCAACCTCTTGTGTGTTGACACATAAATGGTGGACTTTATATGCAAAAAATTAACACAATCCAAGTGCCAAATTACACCTAATGTAAAACATACGTTTACAACATTGCAAAGGATTAGATTATTTGAGTGGGCTTTGCATCGCATTCAAGTCAAAAGCGGCTTAAACATTGGAATCATCCACCCAAACCAAAAGCAGGTAATGAGGACAAATTAAAGAATGAAGTGATCCCAAGGTTTGTTGATTTTTAAACAATGCATACGCACATGGCTTTCTTCCAACATTTACTAGGGAAATTAAATAGTATGAATACCCTTTTAAGATACCGCGAACGAATCCACTCCGGCGAGGCGTGGAGGGGAGTCGACTTCTCCTCCACCGGCCTCGTCATCAAATGCGTCGACGGAAGTGAAGATACTATCCGCACATCATCCGCCAAAACCTCTTTGAAATGCTCCAAATCAAATATGTCCGAAAATTCACTGCAATCAATAGTTATGAAATCATTTAATAAATGCTCAATTGATTAGCTGAACTTGTGAAATAAAAAAGAACAAACCTTTCATCACCCCAAATGACATTGACTTGCAAACTGGGGACAACCAAAGTTGCGCCAAGAATTCTTGCAATAACAACAGCGTCAACAATCTGATTCCTCTGCTGATTCATCCCCCCTGCAACCACCACCAGCAAATACTTGCTCCTATCCTTCACAATCCCACCACCCTCTATTCCGTACCTTTCACTGAAACCCAAACACGGCCTAAACCCCAACCCGTCAGGCTGTTTCCAAAACTCCCCCTTCCCGTCAACAAAATCCTCCCTTTTCCCCACACTCGACAACAAACCCGTTTCTTGAGAAACAAAACATGGGTTTCTTGAAAAAGGCATTATGGGATCAAAATTTGACCACATCTTCAACATCCAAACGCAGCACACCAAAAAAACCAAGAAAATGAGGAATCTTGGGCTGCTGAGCAAAGCTCTGAGCTTTGAGTTAGGGGTCTGCTTTTTCTTGGGAGAATGCAGCAAAGATTCGAGGGAAGATTGGGAAATAGAGCTGATTATCTGAGAGGGCACCGAAATGTAACTCTGGTGCTTCTTCCTGTTGCTCTTTGAAACCGCCATTAGACACATTCAGACATACACTAGTAAGAGAGCTCTGTATTAATGTGGTGGGAGGGAGAGTAGTTGTGGTATTATTACTGTTGCAGTCTTGGCCTGAAATTTTCTCTGGGCTTGCAGAGAAAGATTTAAGAGAGAGAGTGTGTGTGTGTGTGTGTGCAGGCGGCGGGAATGCGAAGGCCGACGATGCGCGTTGGGAAAATGGTTTCCAAAATGGGTAATGGGATGGGAAGAGAGTCAGAATGATGCGTTTTGTGTCAGAATTTTGAATTTCTCCCTTGTTTGGCTTGGGATTCCAACTTTCCAAGTACTCATATTGTAATGTAATGTAATATGTGTGGTATTTATAATGTTTGTGATTTCATAATCTGACATTCAATTATATTTATAGAATACATATTCCATATTAATTGCTATAACCTATGGGTTGTGATCTATGTTATCGAGGGCGCAATTTCTTTTACAGAGACAATGAGGTCTCTCGTTAAAAGAAAACGAAAATTAAAAAATATATATATGTAAAGGAATTTTCCACAATTTGCCAATAAATTTTTTTAATGATTTAGACATCTTTATTTTTTAACATACAATTTCCAAGGTAATTATGACGTATAAATAATTTGCCTAAACAAAATTATCTACAATCAATTTATCTATGGAAATTTCTGCCGACAAATTGTTTTTGGGTAGGGAATGAAAATGTTTATTGAAAAATTTGTAATCATATTGATAAATTTCTTAGGTGATTTTTTTATTTTCTTGTAGTGTCTCGTAACGAAGAATTTTTTGTTTTTGATGTTATTTGATTTAATTAAATTTTTACCGAAGTAATTTCAATATAAATTAAATATAATGAGGTCAGAAAATTTTAAAAAATTATGTCAAAGATGTCAGAAAATTATAAAAGATGTGCATGTTAAGAGGTCAGAAAATTTTAATAATATACATGTAAAAGAAAATTAAAATTTCTCGTATAAAAATTTATTGCGCGAGAGACCGTTAGAACGTCATGAGTACTGACTACGGATAATGAATACTTTAACACAATTGGAAATTTTTGTAACAATTGTTTGGTAGTTTGCAATGCAGTCCTTTATCTTTTACGGAATTGCAAGAGAGAGTATAAAACATGAAATTTTTATTTGATGATGTCGTATTAATAATATGTTTATTTTTTACTTTTTTTATTAATAATATGTTTATTTGGAGGTAATCAGACATGAAAGTTTGTACACTTATACACATTCCACTTCGTCTTCAGTCTAACTAAAAAGAAAGAAGAGTAAAAACTAATACTACTCCGCGTTGTAATATAAACAACATTTTTTATAAAAAAAAAAAAAAAAAAAAACCAATAGCATTCAAAATTAATGCATTGTATAAATAATTTAATATTTTTTAATAAAACAACTAATACATCTCAAACTAGTTTCATGGTGAACTTGTTCATAATATTAAATTGATACTATTACATTAATTTACTGATACAATTACATGCATTCATTAAATATATTGCATTTTACACTATGAAATGTTATAGTATCAGTGAATATATATAATAATACCAATAAATGTATATAATATTATTATTGAATACATATAATGGTATATATTAATTTAATATTATAAAACGTATTCATGGAGACAATGTGTTTGAGTTTATATAAGAGTAATCTATTATTATAAAGGAAAAGGAGAGACAAAGTTTGCAATTCAAGTTATCACACAAATTATCTAGTCCGTTTAATATTGAGTTTTGTAAATATTATAATTGACATTGAGTCAAAATGTTACATATTAACATACTCCTAGATAGATATGCGCAAAATATAATATTTTTCATTTTATGTAGATATTTACTAACATGTATGTATAAATAAGTGGATAATCATAAATTATTACATCCGAGATCATGCACGAAGTGCGCAGCATGTAATAAGACGTGGTTTATATGATTGGGCAATTACACCCTAGCTCATTTTGGTGAGGCATGATACAAATAAATCTAAAAAAATGTAATAATTACAAATAAATTTAAAATTTTATTATACTATAAAACAAATTTGTTATCGAGTAATTCGTTATACTATAGTGGACTTATTTATAAATTGTTTTCTATATGATGATTTAGGAGTGGGAGTAGTATTTTATTATAGGAGGTGTGGCGTGCGTTGTGGATGGAGAAGTCGGCTCCAGCTATTCTTTACACGCCCACAAATATATATAACTGCAAACTATAGTGTTAGACGGGTAATAAATTAATAATATGAATTTAGTTAATTAGGTTTTCATTTTTTTTTTATTTGTCAATTCTTATGATTTCTTCATTATTAATTATCATTAACTTTGACAATTTCACAATAAAAAAGTCATATAAGATGATCTCATAAATATATTATTTTTATTGGTAAAGAGCAATTTCATTTTAAAATACGGGTATAAGACATACAAAAAAAATTACATATTACAATATCAACATGCTAATATCATTATTAAATTTATAAATCAATCAATATTCGAAAAATTAGAACATCCTACATTCATGATGTCATTATATAGTAATAACATAGAAATTTATAGTAACATAAAACAGTTGACCATTAAAATACGTATAAGCAATTTATAGTATGGTATGAAATGATGGATGTACATATATTGGATTTGGAGTAGAGAATGGGCTTTAAAAGAATCATGTGACCTGGCGTGCCGCCATTCCATATTCCCGCTCCACCACTCTCATCCCACAGCCTGTTATTTTGTATTTTTTGTTATTTCCAGGATTACCCCTACCTCCATAATAGCTAATCATTTATCACTCCTTTGCCCAAGTAATTCTCCCATTGTATAGTGCTAAAATAAAACTAAAAATAAAAATAAAAATAAATCAAATGGTGTAGTAGTAGACTGTAGACGTGTTATGAAATATATATATATATATAAACAAATATTAATTTAAATTTAATAAGAAAAACAAATTAAATTATAATATAAATTCATATTTTATATAATGTCAAGTTAAATTTTAAAAAGGACCTAAAATGAAAAGGTTATTGCAATGTGAAATTTTAATTGTAAAAGTTTTAAAAATAAATTTTTAAAGGTGACTTTATAGGAAAAGACGTACGTATCATATGTAGGAAGAGCATTAGTTTTCGTTTTCCTATTTTAGTCAAGCACTCCTGGAATTAGTTATAACTACTTAGATTTTAAAGGTTGAGTGTTGCATTGAATTAATTTAAATTGTGATCATGTATAAATTATAATTAGCAGTATATATTGACAATATACTTTAAAGGAGTAAGACATTATTTAATACGCCTACCTTTGCATATTTTGTCATTTATAGTGACAGTCTAACAACTCAAATCTCTAATTTAGTGCCATTAATTTAAATAATTGTTAGCCAACTTGATAATTAAGAGTGGAGACATATATCTTAATGGCAATTCATCATAACTATCTATATATTTGAAATTCAACATATAGCTTCGGATTATTCTCCTCTGTTGCATTATAATAGTTGTAAAAACCAAAAGACTACACCATAGTAAGAGTGTAAGAGTTAGGGTCAACATTGTACATGAGGATTCAATCCAAATTCTTTGACTCTTGGATCACACACCCACACATATTTGAGTTTGAGAGTGTGAGATTCAAAAATCACGATTCTACACAAAAGAGTCTTATTCAGGACTTGATCCTAAGTTACTTCCTACGTCCCGAAGGAACTTGCACACTTTTTTTTTTCGTTCATTCCAAAAGAACTTGCACACTCTATAAAAGGAAACATTGATTTGTATGCACAATCACAAAAATATATACATATTTACTCATATGCAACTATATAGTACTTCTTCCGTCCTCTAATAACTTTCACATTTTTCTTTTTGGAAAGTCCCACAATAATTTTCGGAACCCCAAATATGAAAATAAAACACTATTACAATATCTACTTTTATTCAAAATATTCTTCATTTATTGGTTCAAAAAGTCAATTAAACAATTTTTCTTAAAATTTATGTCACTCCACCTCTGAAAATTAAGAGGGGATGTGGGAGTATATAATTTGGATGACATTTTTTTCCACACATATATAGCCATGCATGGAATATAGTTAAGGTAAAATATTCATGTGTTTATTTGTAGTAATTTGGAAGAGAGAAATACTACTCCTTCATGTGTAAAGCAAGGCATGCGAGCACGTGTTGAATTTAAATATATTAAAATATTAAATCAAGAAAAGAGCTCTCACAGTCTCACTCATAAATGACTTCTTTTCACTGTTTTCACTTTGTTACGAAAATTATGGTGAAAACTTGTATGTAAAGAATGCATAGGTCGTTATGAAAAAGATGTCATCGTTGATATATATAGAAAAGGTTTCACAAATTTATGGTGTGAGAGTAGTTATATTTTATAAATAATTCTTGTATATAGTTTGAAATGTGACTGAAAATTTGGTTGATTATTCCTTGGTATAACGTGTCGTTTACTCTGATGAAAAGATAGATATATACATAGGAAAAAAATTGTACTCTCTTTTTTTTCTAATACTTTCAAAAAAAAAAAAAATTGTAATGTCCCATAATTTTATTTTACATATTTTAAAATTAAAATAAAATTACTTTCACAATATCTACTTTGTTTTAAATACCATTCATTTATTGAATAACAAAGTCAATAAAATATTTTTTCTTTAAAAAATTTACACTTTCTCCTATAAAATATATTAGGGGACGAAGGAAGAAACTTTTATAAGAAAAAAAAAAAACTGGCATTCATCTTGCAAAAAAAAAAATGTATATATAATTTTAAAGATTTGTATATCAGCTAGGGAAATTCTTACATAGATGAAGTATGCTTCATGCGCAAGTATTTGCAGCATGAAAAAGGCTGTACTAAAACATTTAATTTAATAAAAAAATACTGCCCCTAATAATAGGAACCAGATCTCGATATATCTAGCTGGAAACACGCTGGCACTTTTCCAGCATGGCAGATGGTGACTACGACCCCCCACTGGGCCACCTCGGCACCCTCGTAAAGGTAATAGGGGCCCCCCCGAGGAATATGTTTTGTCGTATATTATGGGCTAAGGATCTGTTTGGCTGCGGCTATTTTTATCCCATCTTCAGGGGGCCAATAGCTTATGCCTCATTGTGATTAGTGTCCTGTGCGAGCGGGTCAGTTGCAAACTTGCAATAATAATGCCATTTCAGATTAGCCAATCACCTTCAATATTTGTGGGATTTGAAGAATTTGGTGTCCTTTTCTATCCATATTCAATGAGTCATGAGTTTATCATGACTTTGTAATTAATAATGGTGACTAAATGTTGAAGCAAGGTTACACTTGTATGAAAATTTTCATATTTATCGAAAAATTTAGAACTAATTAAAGTTAATTTTGGAATAAGTCCACTATAAAAAAAATAAGGAGTTAAAAGATGGAATTTGTCTACAACTTTTCTATAATATTTTCTAACATTAAACGTTTCATTCCTTAATTTGTTTTCATAGATAAATTGTCAGTAGATGATATTTTTATAGACAAATTAACCGTATGTAATTTTTTGTAGATAAATTATTTGTGAGTAAGTTTTATATGAAAACGCTTCATAATAAGCTTAACATGAAATAGTTTTAGAGTATCATTAATTTCATCAGGGGTATCATTAAACCTGTCAGGGGTATCACTAATCTGGGTCAGTGGTAATATATTGTAACTGTTTTAGATTTTCTTGAATTCAAACTAATGATACCCCTAATGAGATTAATGATACTCCCGATGAGATTAATGATACTTTAAAATTGTTTCATGGTAAGTTTATCATGAACTACTTTCACATAATATTTTGCCATTATTTGTAGGTAATTTTACTTATCAATTTCATTTCAGCAGAAAAAATTTGTAGGTAATTTGAGGAATGAAAATGTCTATAATTAGAATTTGTTTGGCAAATTGTAAACAATCTGTCAATCTCCACCATTTAAGGACATAATTAATTTTGTTGAAAATTATGCAGTCATGTTGAAAATTCGGTTGCCATTTTTTTACTATTCTTGTAGTGTGAATTATGAATATCATACTCCCTCCGATTCAAAATGTTTGATGTTTTAGGATTTGTTGTGAGAATTAAGAAGTGGTGTATAATGACTATTATACCCTTATGATATATTGATTGAATAGAGATTGATGGAAGGTCAACTAGTTTATTTATGGTGTAAAATTATTAAAAGGTAAGGAAAAAATATGAGTGATATTTTAGGGGGATTTAAATAGGGGCACAATAGGAAAATAAGGTGCAAAATATCCTAAAACATCAAATATTTTGAAACAAAAAAAACACTCTAAAACATCAAACATTTTGAATCGGAGGGAGTATGTATTAACAATTAGATGTGACTTATAATTAATGATTGTTCATGAGGATGAAAACTTATTGATGCCTAAAAATTAAAATTATACGAATATGTTAAAGTTCAACTGTTGTATGTCATGTGAGGTAAAAATTGTAAGTTAATGCGGTAGAAAATATCATGTGAATCAAATCAAGATAATAAAATTTTCATGTTAGTGTATAACACTCCTCAAAATAAACCATACGTTGTGACATTTTTTTGGCAATTCGTGGGCAAGGGATCATTCATTCACTTCTATCACTCATTAGATATATCAGAATTTTGAATTTATTATAATGTATGACTTTGTTCAAAAAAATTAATTTACGCTTGAGGTTAAGTGTCATTTCGTCTCTTTTACTCGAAGAGTAATCATATAATAAATGAAACAAATTAATGACAAGTATAAAAGTACCACTAAGAAACAAAAAAAAAAAAAGAAAAAAAAAAAGTAGTTTGTAACATATATATATATATATATATATATGGATTCTCTCCACTAATTAAATTGGAATCCATCCTTTTTCTAATGATTGATAGAAATATAAAATTTGAAGGAAAATCATCACATTCATATCATATCATATCATCATCCTTTTCTGAACTAACTTCCTCACAATAATGATAAATTAATTAAGACCCAAATCATGGATCAGGCGATTGTACCTGAATGTTATGTAGTTGTAAGGGGGCGCTTGGTTTAGAACATTTCAATAGTAATGAGAATGAAAATTTGTTTTCCATCTATGCCCTCATAATAAAAATGATATGTTGGGGGAAGGGTGGTTCCAGTGGTGGTTGCATTGCTAGTGGCTATGCTAATTTTGGAATAAAAGTGGATAACAAGTGTGTGTTGGTGGTTGTTGGTGGAGTAATAAGGGAGTGATTGAGGAGGATAATTGCAGGAGGAAAATAGGGTAATCAAAATGGAGTATTGATTACCCTATTTAAGAGGAGAGATGATGATTTTGTTCTATGAACTCTCATAATTACACTAATTTCTTAACTCATTCCATTACAATTGAAGAGTTGTTAACCAAGCGCCCCCTAAGTACATTCAAAAGAAAAAGGAACAATTACAACATTAATGACTATATAGTTACACACTTGTTATATTTAATGGGTATTTTTTCTTTAAGAGTTACTATATATGAGCAAATTTAATGCAATTGCACAATAATTTTTCCATACAGCTAATATTATTTGACAACATTCCTGCAATTATTTTAAAATCTCATCCATACTCATAATTGTATTGTCCTATATAAACATGTGTTTGGCGGCCCACGTATTAGCAAAAATAGTTGTTCGTTAACCAAATTTTTGTATGTCATCAAACGCTGGCCAATTTGCAGTAGGGTCAATGGTGAAAACCCCAACACCAATAATTCATAAACAAATTATAGAATGATTGTCAACTATATTATCTATCTTATTAGTGCATGTTAGTTATCGAGATCATCTCATTCATTATTATAATATAAAGTTTACTTTAATTTTTCTATCTTTACATCCAAGAATTGCTTTATATGAGTTCTATGCATTGTTTGTGAATGAAAGAATTAAATATACCAAGATAAAAAAAAAAAAAAAAAGGATTTCTAGTGTATTTGTATATAATTTAATAGATGCTACATTACAAAAAGAATTAAGTAATACTCCTATGTTGCTCGTAAAGTTTAACATTTTATCAAATCGGACGTTCCTATGCCTATTAAATTTAACTTCTTCTTTTTTTCAAGACTTCTTTAATAAAATATTATATTTATTATACATTATCCCTACCTTTTTACACTATTACTTTACATTTTTACTTTTTTTACAATTTCTATCAACAACTTGACAATAGAATATTATATTACACAAAACCCGTGATATTTTTAAAATATTAAACATAATGTGGGATGAAGGAAGTATAATATAAAATGTGTTGAGTTACTGAAATGTGACAAGTGGGTAAATATGATGGAAACATTTGTTTTTTGTTAAGGAAATAGAAAGCTTTACTTGAGACGCTCTATTTTTTGGCAAAATTGATTTAAACAAAAAATAGAAAGAAAAAAACTTTTTATTTGTGTTTAGAATTTACATACGATTCAGGATGGTGATGACCACCAACATACGTGACTTGTGTGATGTGCCATGATAATTACTCTCCGAAATTTAGTTCAATTCAAGTTCGAGTGAATGTATTATATACATATTGTGCATCACAATAGTATTAATTTTTATAGGCAGTGATATTAGTTCTTAAGAATATTATTATTTCTTACTAGTAATAATATTAATATAGTACAGTACACAAGGTGCGCACAATATTTTGTCTAAAATTTAAACATTAGAAATAATATATATTTTGAGAATTCTAACAATGAATTATCATGTTTGAATTAGATTTAAGAATATACTTGATGACTTGTAATATGTATGCATAGATGTGATCACTAAAATGAGCAATTAAACGAATAACCACACCAAAGCATATTAAATTAAACGCCCAAAATTTGAAAAATTGGATCGGGTTAAATTATATTTGGAAGATGAGGCATCATATATACATTTTGATTAATAACAAAATTTTATTATTAAGTAGTAATTATTATTACACTAGATGAGTGTCCCGCGTATTACGCGCGATTTTCGTAATAAATTAATTATAAATTATAATGCATTACATATACAATAACATTATAAATTAATTTGTTCACTGCAAAATAATATAGTTATATTATATAATAAATATATTCAAAATAATGTCACATGTTAAACGCGGTTAAGTCAATATAACGACATATTAAATTTGATCTGAGATTAAAAAATTTAAATAATTAAAATTTTGGTGCACTGTATTTTCAAGATAGTAAATATTTGTCAATTTTAAATGTTAAATTTTTTAATTATTTGATTTAAAAAAAAAAAAACTGAATCAATCATTTAATCAATTAAAAAAATTAAAAGTATTTAATATGTTTATTTCCATTTTTATTTATTTTAACAAATTAGAATTTTCTAAATTTAAAATTCTCATATATAGTGAAACAATAAAATAAGTTAATTAAACATTAAAGTTTCATATAATTAGAGTTTTAAATTTAATTGATCAATTTAATTTAATATATTTTTATAGACTAAAGTTATATACAATAGATATTTTAATTTTCTATACATTAATTGTTTAACTTAATTGGTTAAAATCATAAATTGTACTTATGTGGTCCTAGGTTTGAATCAAAATATATGCATATAGTGACACATAAGCATAATGAATTGACAAGTACGATTTTCACAAGCATGTCACGTAGGATTTAGATGACACATAAGCATATGCGACATAAACAAAATCAACCGCAAGACGATACATATGCAAAATCACACATAATTCAGACCAACTCTCTCTATTAGTATAATAGAGAGTTATATAAGACTTTTTGTCCATATTTAACTCCAATATGTTTATGTTGTACAAACCGTATGCATTTGTCTTAAACAATTATAAGATATACGAATTCAATGGTGTAATAGTGATAAAGCAATGATGAGTTAGGCTTGTACCACTATTGTTTATTAAAAAATATTCCCTACGTCCAAATAAGATATTTCATATTTTCTATTTTGATTTGTTCCATTAAAAATTTGCATGTTTAAAAATAAAAAGTATTCATTAAATTTTACTTTCACAATACTCATATTATATACATAAAAATGTACCTATTATACCTTGTTTTAATTTGTGTGCCAAAAAAAGTACCGCAGTGTGTTTCGATACGGAAGAAGTACCAAATTAAAAAGTTGTATTTAGAACAGACAAATATGTATTTAGATGGTCATTATATTTGCATTTTAATTGTTCGTGATTTTCTTTTGTCATTTTGTTTAAAATTTACTTTTTGAAGTTTTTGCTTCAGAGTGAAAGTACCATTATTGAGGTGGTTTAGCTTGTAGGAGAAAGAATAGTACGCAATTGCTATATGGTTGAAAACTTTCCCATTGTTGCAAGGAATTGAGAGTGGAGATATAATTAAAGCAATGAATTGTAAGCCTCAAACATAATTCTCAAGAATCATTCATCAATCAAAATGATTACAAGGGTTGGATTACTAATAAAAAAATTAAAAAAATATTCAAACTAAAACACCTATTCATCGTTTTATGTATGACATTTATTTTTTTTCCTATGATATTTAACTTATTATATTTTTTTGTCTATTTAAATAGAAATTTTTCATTCATAATATTGGAGTTGTAAGTATGTAAGACTAATCAATCTTGTCATTTGAAATGTAATAAATTAAATTATAAGTGATGTAATTAATCTTTCTAAAATTAAAAGCTTGTTATTCCACGTAAGGAGGACAGCAAGGTAATTTGCCAGCAAAGCTAATTATTCAAGAGTCCAGACTCTAAGACCCACACATGAGGCTGGGGTGACATTTTTCTTCATAAAATTAAGATACCATTATGTCTCTTTACTATGATTGGTGGGATTATTACATGTACTATGAAATACCATATATAATAAACAATAAGTGCAATCATATATGGCCACACAGCTTGGTTATCTTATTCAATTATGTAACTTGCTACTATAAAATTTGCCAAAACGAAAAAGAGAGAAGGAAAATCATTTTACTTATCTCTCTCAACTAGTCTTGTATATGAAGCTTTCAGGTTGTAACCAAATCTCATTATTGAATGTTTAATTTAATTACTAGTTTGGCTATAAATGAAAAGTAAAAGAATATTTTCTCTCTCATATATAGTTCTTATATAAACTCTTAAATGTAAAGCAATATAAAAAAATCTCAAGAGATTAAAATCGATTTATTTTTCAAGTTAAATTAATAAAGTAAAATTAATAAGTCGATTTATTGCAGTTTTATAAAGTAAAATTAATAACTCGATTTGTTTCAGTTTTATAAAATAAAATTAATAAATCGATTTATTTCGAACTCAATCACTACTAGCTACTTGAATATTTCTTCTTGTTTTTATATTTCTTTATAAATAATTATTGAAATTCTTTAGAAACAAAAAGTAATATTCAAGTATTCTTTAGAAACAAGTATAGCTCTAAACAAGTAATATTTAGAAACAAGTATAACTCTAATCAAATGATTATAGCTCCACCACCTGTTATCAAAATATCATTCATTTTAAATTACAACTTTATTGGTAAAAATATCTCTAAACATTACAAATTCACATGGAATGGGTACTAGAACGTTCTAACGACTTTTATAAATTCAAAGTATATGTTACAAGTTACTATTTTGATTTTAAGGTTAAGGTTAGTTCTAACAAATTTATTATAATTGGTTCTAATGTAAATAATATCAAGTTTCTAAATAATATATATTCATTTAAATATATATACATTTTGAGTAAATTTTATATAAAAATGGTTAATGATAAACTTATTATAAAAATATTTTAAAGTATTAAGTATTTGGTCAAAAGTATCAAAAATTTAATCTGGAGCATTGATTTGGTGAAGAAGTGCTCATGTTTTGACCTTGATTTAAGGGCATTTGGTACTTCATTGTGCTAAAAATGCTTGAACGGTATGAATTTGTCTAAATTCGTGTTTTTCGTGATTTGTTAGGATTTATGGTGGAAACCACGAAGAGAAATATGAGTTTACATCTAGTAAAGACCGTGGATTTAAGATTTAAGGAGCTCGAAATGGAGAAACGAGCAAAATGGTGCAAGTGTGGAGCGAAAAAATGAAAAAGAGACATTTTTGGCCTTGCTCGACCAAGAGACTTGGTCGAGCAAGACGGCTTTTGCGTGTTGCCCTAGTTTATACAGAAACTTCGCCGACTTTTGGTCTTGCACGACCAAAACCTGGTCGTGCAGGGTGGCTCGATCGTGCAAGCTTTAGGAAAGTTAAAGTGTGACTTTTGAAGTCGTGCTCGACCAAAACCCATGGTCGAGCACGGTGGCTCTTGCGTGTTGTACAAAAGACTTACAGAAAGTTGAGGAAAATTTGGTCTTGCACGACCAAGGCTTTTGGTTGTGCAGATCAATACGGTCGTGCAAGACTAAAATAGCAGAAATTCAATTTTGATCTAGGAACACGTGCCACAATGGGTAGAAGAGTATTTAAACTCAAGAGCTCGATTTTTAGCAGGTATCATCATTTTTAGAGAGAAAAATGAAGAACCAAAGCTCACACAACATTTTCTTATCAATTTTCTAGCAAATTTAGCCATAGAATAGATTTAGTTTCAATCAATTGTTTTTTACATTTCAAGAAAGAAGATAGTCCTATTTCAAGTTTTCATCAATTTTATAAACCGGAGAGGTGATATCTATCCTTTTATTGCAATTTCTTTCATATCTAAGTAATGGGTAATATGTTTGCTTCTTTTTAGCTATGGGTTTTTCATCTAAGTTCATGGGTTAATCTCCTTATGCCTTGAATGGTGAAAGTTATGTGAGAATTATGATTGATTCTTTGATTTGTGCCTTATTTTGATTGCATGTTGTTTGTGTACTCTTGTTGATTGAAATTTAATTTAGCTCTATGCACAAATTGCTTGTATCGATGTGTTGAGTTATATTAGTGTAGACGAGAGTTATATTAATTTGAGGAATCCATAAGTGAGGATTGTATAGGTACGTTGATCTTGTGTTGATTCGTCGAGAGAGAGTAGAGACATAGGATACCGTCAACGAGCCCTAAGTCTTTGATAGTCTGTTAAAGGATTAGGTGAAGAGATACTTAGTATCATCAATGTATAATTGGAGGGTAGGCAAATTCTAGACAGCGTGGTGGTATTGAACGAGGCAATCAATGAGGCAAAAAAGAAGAAGATAGAGAGAGTTTTCTTTAAAGTCGATTTTGCCAAGGCATACGATGCGGTGGATTGGTCGTACTTGAATTTATTGATGCAGCGTTTTAAATTTCATCCCAAGTGGAGGGGGGAGTGCATGTCGACAGCAACAACTTCTGTTTTAATTAATGGAAGTCCCTCAGGTATGTTTCATTTGGAAAGAGGGTTGAGGCAGGGGGATCCTTTGTCCCCTCTTCTATTCGTTATTGCAGCCGAGGGCCTGAGCATTATGTTGAGTAAAGCTACGGAGATTGGACAGTTCAGGGCAGCTGAGATTGGTTCCGGAAAAGTTAAAGTCTATCATCTTCAATTTGCAGATGATACTTTAATCATGGGAGAGGCATGCCTAGACAATGCACGAGTCCTGAAAAGAATTCTAAGAATTATGGAGCTCATCTCAGGCCTCAGTGTGAACTTTGATAAATGCGATCTTATTGGAGTAAATGTGGACAACGCAAAGCTGTCCGATATGGCTAGAATCATTGGCTGCAACATTGAAAAAACCCCTTTCAAGTATCTAGGGGTAAGAGTGGGCGGAAACCAGAGAGAGACACAGGAATGGGCAGACGTCGTTCAAAAAATCAAGAACAGACTTCGTAGCTGGGAAGACAAGAAACTCTCTCTAGGAGGCAGAATCACACTATTGAACTCGGTGCTTTCGTCATTGCCTTTATATTACCTATCCATGTTTAAGTTACCGAAAAAAAACCCTGAGAGATATTGTTGGCTTGCAAAGAAATTTTCTTTGGGGAGGGGGGGAGTGTTCGAGAAAAACACCGTGGGTTGAGTGGAGTGTAATTTGTAAACAAAAGTCTTTGGGGGGGGGGGGGGGATCGGGGTTAAAAACCTGGAGGGTTTTAATAGGGCTCTTATGGGAAAATGGATGTGGAGATTTTTGAATGAAAAAAGTTGCTTATGGGTAAAAGTAATCGAGTCTAAGTATGGGTCTCGTTGGGGTAGGGGTTCAGAGGGTGTATCTAGAGGTCTTAACGGGGGTGTTTCATGTTGGTGGAGGGATGTTGTTAGATTTTCTTCAGGGGTAGAAGGGGGGTGGTTTAAAGAGGGGTTGGAAAGGGAGTTAGGGGACGGGTTGAATACATTATTTTGGAAGGATGTATGGGTTGGTGGGGAGTCGTTAAGTTCGAAATTCCCTAGGTTATATAATCTAAGCCTAGAAAAGGAAGGGATGGTAGGGCTCATGGGGGTGTGGGAAGGGAATTTATGGTGTTGGAATTGGAAGTGGAGACGGCCACTTCGAGATCGTTTAACAAACTTGCTTAATGATTTAATTACTTTTATTGGCAGATTCAAACCAAAAGCTGGGATTGCAGATCGGTGGAGGTGGAAATTCGACTCAAGTGGGCGGTATTCAACCAAAGAGGCGTACAAAGCAATTATGGAGAGAAGAGAGGTAACACACATTCAAGAGGACAAGAAGAGGTGTTTCAAGATAATTTGGAGCAGTTTTGTACCAACAAAGGTGGCGGCACATGCATGGAGAATCCTACACGATCGATTACCAACAAAGGCAAACCTGAGAAGACGAAACATCCTAAACTCAAGTGTTAGTACGAGGTGTGTTTTGTGCGACGAACAAGAGGAGACGAGCAGCCATATTTTCTTCGGGTGCACGAAAGCCTTCATGATTTGGATGGAGATATTGAGGTGGTTTAACGTCCAAACAGCAACGCACATTCAAGCGACCCAGAATCTCCTTGCTTTTCGAAATTTATCACCCGACAAAATAGGTAAACGTATCGCTTCAAGTGTATGGCTCGGAGTTGTTTGGCTTATTTGGAAATGGAGAAACAAAGTTATTTTTGAGAATGAGGTAATATCGGTTTCAAAGATAGTTGATGAATTAAAAGCAAGATTATGGAGTTGGTTGTATGTAAAGGATCAAGGTTGCACTAGATTCTCTTTCGACGATTGGGTATCCAATCCTAGGATAATTCTCAATTGATAGATAGTACTTGTAATTTCCGGGTATGACTCATACATTTTCAGTTATAAAATTTTCTTTTATTGATCAAAAAAAAAAAATCAATGTATAATTGGAATTTGGCATAAATTGAAAATCAAATCTAAGGATTGCATAACGGAAACCATTTAGGGCAATACCAATCTCATTGCACTTCTTTCGAAGTTAGTATAGTTGTTTTTTTTCTTGCTGAGAATCTCTTTCGTTTACATTAATTGTCATTTAATTTACTTGTTAAAACCAAACCCGAAAACCCTTAAATATAACAGTATGACAATTTTTAAGATTGAGTCCTTAGAGTACTTTCCACTTCCCTTGGTCGATAATTAAACTTGGTCGTTTGCTTTACTATTACAACGAACCTATACACTTGTGGGTGAGTTAGAATTTGTACTGCTTAACGAATTTTGGCAATCAAGTATCATTAATTTGTGTTTAAGAAAAGTTACAACAATTACAATATAATACCACAGCCCCAGCGTGTTGGGAAAATAGGGGTGCCCGAAATCTATTCGGGATGAAATTTAAATACAAATTTAAATACAATTATTACTAGCATGAATTAATCCTAATTAATTCAAATAATAATTCCAACAACTAATTTTCATCATGCATGTTGAATTAATTTCACATATTAACTATGGCGGAATAAACAAGTAAATATGCGATTAACGTACCTCTTGTAGAATTGGCCTTTGGATATACGGGACAATTACGATCTCGCTCTATCGACCCAAAAACCTTCTCAAGTATTTCCCTTTTGCCTCACTTGATCACCGGTGGGAGATGCTTTCAAGTAATTTAATAAACTAAGGAAAAAGAAAAATATCTATGCTTCTTGATTT
This sequence comes from Ballota nigra, assembly GCA_947034835.1. Taxonomy (NCBI): domain Eukaryota; kingdom Viridiplantae; phylum Streptophyta; class Magnoliopsida; order Lamiales; family Lamiaceae; genus Ballota; species Ballota nigra. Next base: position 91,581,951 of record OX344724.1, read on the forward strand.
TTCCAACACATGGAATTATGTACTTGGGGATGAAATAATCATCCCCTATTTATAAGAGGTGATGGCCGAAAATTGTAGGGATATTATGGGCTTGGAGAAAATCTTTTCTTAGTCTCTAAGAAATCTTGAATATATCTCATATATTCTTTTCTCCACAATAAAATATTCCACAAAAATCTCACTCTCCTATTTAGAAGGTAATTTTCGAAAAATACAATAAGAAATCCAAAGATTTGGATCTTCTTGAATATATGAGATATTCTTGTATTCCTAGAATACATATCTTCCATAATATATTTCCAAGAAAATCAACAAAATCTTATTTCTCTTTGATTCTCTTTTTTCGAAAATATACTTGAAAAAATCAGCATATATATAATCTTTTTATTTTAATCACCTTATCATTATTGGGCTACTTAATGGGCTACTTGATGGGCCTTTAAGGAGAATTAAGATTGGACCTCCTAATGGACTTCTGAATTTCAATATTGAGCCACAATATAATTCAACCCATTAATATTAATTATTACCACTAATAAATTAATATTGCACTATCCATCTTAATCCATATTACGATAATATGGGCTCCCGGTTATTATTTCCCGCGTTTAAGATTATCAAGTCCATTAATTAATTAAGCTTCTGAATAGCTCTAAATTAATTAACATCTTTCACCTTGGAGAAAAGACAGCTCAACATTATTATTCGTACCGAAGAAACTAATTCTTCACTTGCAAGATTTGGTACAATAAAACTTCTGAGCCCACCAAGGGGACTAATCACATGAGCCGTACTCGCACGCGTTTCTCCGTATTAAATCTTAGCAACCGTCGTATGATTAATATTACTGCCCAAGACACAAAGTTCGAAGTCGCAATGATTCTCACCCAACATGAATCAAATCAGTAACTATTAAGCACACACGGTCCTATTTAAGTGACGGAGATTAAGAAATCAACAACCACTGAGGTCTAATTCTTCACCTTTCAGAACAGAAGAATTTCTCCTCGCTGTAGGACCTCTTCAACACATACAAAATGTGCTAGTGCAATCTCTTAGTCAAGACAGACCAATCTGAGCCTTACACATCGACCTTTCACGGCGGATTGTTCAATTCCACCTAGGTCGTGAAAATGTGCGTTTAGTTACAAGTAAACTGTTAATGTTATCTTCCGTGATCGGGTATCACCACATTAACTACAATGTAACACGTACTATATATTGAACGGTTTGCAATAGAAATTCAACATTCAATCATAACTAAAGCAAATGTGATAAAATTATTCTCATAAAATGAGTGTTTGATACACAAGTTATACCAAGTAAAAGCATACTTTCACGTATAACTCCAACACAGCGGATGGACCTCAACCTTCCATTGATATGATATTGTCCGCTTTGAATCGAGCCCGCACGGATTTGTTTTGGGGCTTTCCCCAAAAGACCTCATACCAATGAGGATAATTATCCATCCTAATTAATGTCATGTTCCTCCCTTATGAATATATTGTTTATCCCTAATATATATATATGAGAAGAAATCTCAATGAATTAATTATATATCTTTACTTTCAGTTTTTAAAACCAAAACGATAAATTAATTTACTTAATTTTAGAAATAACCCATCTTCATCGTGCGAATGTGACTCTAACTCATAACCACACTAATAACTAATCTAGCTAATGGAGTTTTTATCAACTAAGTTATAATTCCACTGCGTCAACTAGTTTTTAATGTATAAGTCACAATTTACACGAAATTTAATTTCTGAAATTTAATGCGGTACAATTTGGTCGATTCATGTGTTTTTTCATATCATCCCATCTAAGTTCGAACTTAAAACGTGAAATTAATTTATTCAAATTATATATTAATACCTCCCTTACTTATTGGGAGGATTTTTAATTTCCTCTTCACGGAAAAAATTCAGTGAGTGAACAATTTTATTTGAGATGAGTTGAGTTGTTTTCAATGGAAATCAAATCCAAGACACTTGGGCTTGAGGTGTGAAATCAATTCATTTATGAGTATGTATAGAGTGAAACTGCTTCATGCATGAATCATCGAAGAGTATTGATTGTTATCACTAAAGACTATTAGATGTTTTCTCTGAAGGATATTAATTGTTTTCACTGAAGAGTCTTAGTTTATTTTCGTTGAACAACTAAGACTCTTCAGTATAAACTAGTAATATTCTTCAATAGAAAAAACTAATATTGTTTAGAGAAATCAACTAATATCCTTCGATGATTCATGTATAAATCATTTTCACTTTATACTTTGTCTTCATTTATATTATTTCTCTAATATTTCCCCTCATTCATGAGTTGATTCTCATTTTTTCCCTTTTGGGAGAAGACTAATAATAGACAATTTAATATGGGGGAAGTTATTTTTAACATGAATCAAATTACAGACGTGTGGGTGAGAGCCTTTGACTTTGACACTATGAAAAAAAAAAAATTAACTCATCTAAAAATTCGAACTTATAAAAAAAATGTTGAATTATTTAATTTATTGTATTATTTCCCTAATATCTAGTCTGCGGAGTGAATTTTTTTTTTTAATCAGAAAAATATTTCATTAATAGACAAATTTTACCTACAAAAGAGAGGTTTGAGATACACCTCCTCTTATAGGAAAAACGCCCAGCACAAAACCTTAAAACAAAAGCATTACATTACTTTTACAAAATATAAAATGGGTTTGAATTCCACCCCAAGAAACTCGAATTTGTCTTCCACCCCCTATATTACTTCATCCAAATTCAGTAGTTTATCTTAAGTTTTCCAATGACTTTGACTATTAGGACTTATTCCCATCTAGAAATGCATCCTTTTATTCTCACGATAATCAAGTACCATATTTCTAATGAATTGATTCAGGTTCAACCCCGAAGTAAAAATCTTGAATCAAGTAATACTGGAAAGTACTCTTTTTTAATGTGGTCTTCAATGTACATGGTTCTTTCTATCATCAAAGTCTTAATAATAAGTAACCGATGATGTAAAAATCAACTATGGAAAAGCTGATAAAAGAATTATACCATAGCTTTTGAACATGACGGTATGTTATTCCAAGAAATTATCCTATTTGAATTTAAGCTATATATTCACATCTCATTATTAAGTAAATATATATTTCTGGTGGTCGGTTGTTGAAATTGGAATCATGACTAACCACTGCAATAATCTTTGTGGATTAGTTGTTCAATTAAGATGTTACTGGAGCTTAATGTGCTATAACTAATGTCACCAAACGCAACTTTTGAGTATGACTAATTCTATTAATTTTCTTACGTGGATTATGACCTCAAATTGCTGGCCAACAACCCTAAACAAATTAAAGAAAATTAAATGCTTTGTTATGATTGAGGTCAATGAGGTGTCCGAACTCAACTATCCACCTATTTTTATGGTAATTTAGTAGTAATTACGTGTCATTCACGATTTAAATATTGATACATTTTAATGTAAACTTATGTAATGTAAAATAGACTGTGATATGAATCTAAATTAAATTATTCTATTCAACTAATAGATCTTTATTAACTTTTTCAAGAATTTTTTTTATTAATATATATTTTTTGAGGTAATTTTTTTTATCCAACAAAACAAATTTATTAACTAAAAATAGTAGGTACAAGAGATACCCTACACATTTCAATATTTACAATATCAACTATCTTAAATCACTCTAGAATTTGCTAAACAGTCAGAATATGAAAAATTAGAACATCTAAAACATTTAACATATATAGAACCAACTCCAAAGTCTTGCTTTAACCTTTTCAACGACATTCTCCTTTAAAAAAATATCATTACTAAAGATCACTGAATTTCTGTCTTTCCAAAGAATCCGCACTATGCAAAGTCAAATGGTGATTGCTACTTGACCACTTATCTTCCCTCTCGAGAGTTGTTTGTGCCCAATCAAATTTAAAAGAGGGTGTGGATGAAAAATAGTGAAAACACCCAACCATTTGAAGCAGTTCATCCATACATCATGTACAACACCACAATTGAAGAAGAAATGTCTTGTTTTTTTTTTATCGGTAAATGTTAGTTGTTAGTAGTTAGATTAGTTCACAAAATCCTCAAATACACCAAGCAATCTCCAAGTCCTCCTTATAACTCTCATAATTCGTTCACAGAGGGAATCGAACCCGGGTCACTCAATAGAGTGAGGAACCCGGTGACCAGGTGGGCTAAGCCACCTGGTTAGAAATGTCCTGTTGTTTCATCAACGTTCCCACAAAGTATGCATTTTACATCACTGCTTTGATTAAGAATGTATCTCATCCTCAAGTTGCATTTAATTAGTAGTCTATCCCACAGTAATCTCCATACATGAGCTACGACTTTTACCGGGGCAAACTTATTCCAAATTAGTTTAAAACCTTCCTCTTTTTCTGCACCCTTGGCGCGTTTAGCAATGCATTTGTGAGGTAATAACATAAGTGAATATCTTACCAATTTTAATCTAATTATATAAGTTTAAATAACCCACTAAATTTAAGCGTAAATACTAAAATTCTAAGAAAAATATTTAAAAAAATACTTATATAATAAGAAAGTAATTCACTTTTTTTTATTTATTTTTTTAAAATGTCAAGTGATGACTCAAACCGATGAGCTCATGACATAAGTAGTGGCACTTTAACCACCGGGACTATTTCACTTTATCAAATTCACTCCTATATAAAAATTAATAAAAACACACTTGAAAAAAAATGTATATTTTGTATATACAATATGAATGTCAAGCTAAGATTGTTAAAAAATAATTAATATGATATGAAGTGCTATTTTTAGTCAAATAAGTACATTGGTTATACTTGTAGCAATTTTTACTTTACAAATGAGAAAAAAAAAAATAGAGTAGCGCCCATAAAGCAAAATCTCCCGTATACTCGATTTCATGTGATTTTTTTATTTTTTAATTAGAAGAAAACATAAAATTGTCTACAAAAATTACCAATTTAACTACAAAATTTTCAAAAAAAAAAAAATCGTAGTGAGAATTACCTATGAATTTCAAACAAAAATTTTTAATTGTAAAGACATCTTCCTTCCCCACCTACAAAAAAATTTATCTACGGAAATTCCATAGACAAATTGTGTTATAGGTAAAATTTTGTAGGCAAATGACTTGTAGGTACGTACCTACGGATTTTATTTCGTAGGAAAATTAATTTTGTAGGGAAGTTGTTTCTAGCTTGAGAAATGTCGAAGCTTTCATAATTAGAAAATTTTGTAGGCAAATCGTAGGCAATTTTTACTAAAAAAAATTTTGTTGTAAAATTTTTGTAAGCAATTCTAAATTTATAGGCAATTCTTTATTTTCTTGTAGTGGATCTTAAATATCATTATTGTGCAAATGGAATACTGTCATGCATATGTAGAGGGGTGTATTGGTTATATAGTCTGTAGGATATTTTTAGACTTTTAAAGTCTGGTTGTATTCAATCTAGATTTTCAAAAGTCTTTAAAAATCTTGAGGTATTAAATACGGATTTAAAAAACTCTTAAAAAATATTTAGATATTCAACAGTCTATGGATTTTAATACTCCACGAATTTACTTAGATTTCCCTTCCAAAATATGAATAGATTTCACTCTTCAAATAACCAGAGATTTCTACGGATTTTGAAAAGTCTTAAAAAATCTTTAGGTATTCAACAATCTATGGACTTTCTTTGATTCTTTTCCATTGGGATGTTAATGGGGCGGGGACTGGAGGCATCCCCCATCTCCGTCCCTGCAAAATAAATGGGAAAAAGATTTCCCCCATCCCCGCCTCACCGGGGATCCCCGTCTCGCAGCGATTCCCCGTTCCCCACCTACTTATTTTTTTAATAAATAGTTAATTGAGTAGGAAACTATGAAATATTTATTTGTAATTTACTTTAACATTAAAATTATATATAAATATATTAATTATATAAAAAATAATGCGGCTCCCTGCGGGGAACGAGACGGGGATCCCCCGGGCTGAAAATACTATCCCGGTCCCCGCCTACGGGGCAAAAAATATCCCCGTCCCTGTTTGCTTTGGGGATTACCCACCCCGTTGTCAAGTCTACTCTTCAAAAAATATAAATAAATTTTACTCTCCAAAATCTCTTCTAACAACCTGAGACTTCTAATGAGGGCGAGGTATAACGTTGATGGAAATGAAGATGAAATAATAATGTATTTTTTAAACTAATGTATTTTTTTTTCTAAATAATTTGGATAACTTTTTTTTATATACAAGTGTGTTCCATATATATTTACATCAGTGGTTCTAGCGCCGGAGTCTATGTAAATCCATGTAAATCAATAAAAAAAAATTGTATTCCACATGTTGATAGGCGAACATCAATTATTGTTAGGCGAACAAAAATTAAAACCTTAAAAAGGATTATGAAGTCTCAACACCAAGTCAAAGGTGATCAACAAAGAAAATCAAGTCGGGGTGCACAAACCAATTCAGGGAGTGTATAAACTGACGAACAACTATACCGACGAACAACATACTGGCGAACAGGTTTTAAGACCCGAGACCAGATATGGACATTCTGCCAAGTCACTGATGACGAGCAACATTGTCAAAAGGTGATGCATCTACCAGCCAAAGTGATATATGTCGACGAACAAAGGACCAAGATCCCAAAGCCAATCTGAGTAAAACAGAAAGGCGAACAACTTATGAGCTATACATTAAAAAGGCGAACAACTTCTATGAAAAAACCATTCTGGATCAACTAAGCCAACCTGGACGAACAACGATAAAGTCCGAGATAAAACCAAAGAAGACTTTGTAACTAAGATTCAACTTAGATAAGGTCAAACTAAGGTCAAAGGACACTTGTCAAGCATGCAGGCTAGGGAGACCAAGAGCCCTAGACACCTCATGCTTGCTAGTCTCTATAAATAGTTGTTCTCCAGCTTAAGAAATACAAGTTCAAATTCACAAATAATTCCCAAAACACACACTAACAGACTAAAATGTGCACACATACGAAATTAATACGATTTCGACTTTCGTGTTAATCATTCCATATCCCGAATCTTCAATTTACCATTTACGGTGGTAATCAATCACACGTAATTGATTGGTGGTCTTAAACCAAATTAAAACAGTCACTAATCCTATCGATTAAATTTGATCACCAACAAATTGGCGCTAGAAGGAGGGTTCGAACCTTCGATTCAGTGTGATTAATCAAGAACTTCAAGTTAAAGACTTGAAGATTTGAAGAAAGTTTCAAGAAATATTTGAAGATCAAATAGAAGTTTTCTTGGTGTTCTTGGTGTTCTTCATCACAAGAACAAAGACAAATTAATTCAGAATGCCTCAATCAAAGGAAACCCAAGCATCACGCTTGTCAAGGAGAGCATTACCCACCCGAGCTTCGTCGGCCGACCACCAGGATCGTAATCCTAGACATGTGAATAGATCGCAGCATACTGTCATAACTCATAATCTCCCGCCTGAAATGGAGGCCCTGGCGAACAACCCTAACGAATTAGCCAAAACCATTGCTGCTCTCCAAGCTCTACAAAGACAACAAGATCAGAATAGGCCTTCACAAGTAAGGCCTAGGGACAGACCCGTAGAAGTTGTTAGGGCTAGGTCAACCAGGGGCGAGCAACATGAAGTGAACAGTGCCCAGATTAGGCGGGACAAAGGCAAAGCAAAGATGGTCGAACCGAGAGAGGGTCAGGCTGAATCTGCTCGTGGGCGAACAACAATGTCAAGCCATGGAACTACCCGTTCCAGTGCCCAGGACAGACTTGGCCAACCCCAACAACAAGAAAAAGTTGCTCGCCAGGAGGTTAAGCATGGGCGAGCAACATTTGAGCAGCCACGCCCGTCAGTTCATGAGAGACTCTCTCAATCTGCCTTCAGGCGTCTAGGGCCAAATGCGGCGAGCAACCCTAGAAAACAGCTCCAGGATTTTCCCACTCCGAGTGAGGGACTGCGACGAGCAGAAAGGTTGGTACCTTTGCTCGCCGAACAGCCTCCAAGCCAGGGGGCATCTTTGGATGAGCTATCAAGTTTAAGAAGGGCAGTGGAGAGCATGTAGGGACAGTTGGACCAACAAAGAGGTGTGGGGACAACCAGTTTGCCGTCCTCACCACTATCACCTGTCATTCTGAAAGCCCCGATTCAGAAGAAGGTCCAGTTCCCGGCAAGCATACAGTATGACGGTGTTGCTGATCCCAGAGTTCATCTGACAAAGTATTCAGATTACATGGTCTCGGTGGGGGCCAACGACGCCACTCAATGCCGAAACTTCCCCTTAACTTTAGGGGATCGGGTACAAAAGTGGTTTTCGGCGATGCCACCAGCATCTATCCATTCATTCACTCAACTAAGTCGAGAGTTCCTTTCTCATTTCTCAACGGCGGGATCGTACTTGTCTCAGAAACATCGATTGTCGGACCTAAAACAAAATGACGATGAGTCAGATCGGGCATTCATGGAAAGGTTCGACAAGGTGTTGTTAGAAGGTGAACCCGTCAGCGAGGACACGAAAATCGTTGCTGTTATGGCCGGGTTGAAGAAAGGATCAAAGCTATGGAAAGAGGTACGTCTGAAGTGCCCAAGAAGTTATGTCGAATTTAGAAATCAAGCCGGCATATTCGTTTCCATGCACGAGGCCCTGCAATCAAACTTGGGGGAGAACAACGCAGATCCCAAGGAAAATAACAAGAAACCTGGCGTAACAAACTATCGAGTCCCTAAAAACATGAAGGCATTCACTGAAGGGACGGAGCTCAAGGAAAAATTGAATCAAGTACTAACAGTGTCAGTCGATACTGTTTATAAAAGTGTGAAAGAGAAGGAGTTGCTCTCCCCTCCACGAAAAATCCGTCAAGACACCGGTAAACTCAACTCTAACAAGTATTGTGCCTACCATCAAAGCGTGGGACACTTTACGAGTGAATGTAGAGATTTGCTCAAGCAGTTGTGGCGGTTTTACGAGGAGGGCAAACTTTCTGACTTTGTTAAAAGACAACCTGGGAAGAGAGTCCGGGAGAACAACTCTGAAGATGAGGATGATTAACCTCAGAAAAACAATAAACCAGCACGACCAGTTCCTACTATTCCTGCTCGTCTGTTGGAAGATTTATACATGATGGAACCTGCAGGTCCCGCAGGAGGATGTTCTGATGGACGACCACCAATCTCCAACAGAAAAGGAAAGGCTGAGTTGCGAGCGATCGATCAAGTTCAAGAAACGGGGGTTAAACCGTCTATCATGCAGACAGCCGAATTGACCTTCACCGAAAGCGACTTGGAAGGAATATTAACTCCGCACAACGATTCGCTCGTAATCTGTGCAAAAATTATGGGAACACGGGTCCACAGATTGTTGGTAGACACCGGAGCCTACACCAACATCCTATTCAAAAAGACGCTCGATCATCTTGTAGGCTTTGGGAATGTTGTAATAGTCCCATTGGGAATAGTTACTTTAGCAGTACAACTTGTAACGGCCAACGAACCCGAGAAAAACATTACAAGAATGGTTGACTTCTTGGTTGTAGACCAGGATTCAACTTATAACGGGTTTCTTGGTCGGCCCTTTTTAAATTAATTCAAAGCTGCGTGTTCCACTTACCACTATTGTTTGAAATTTCCAACAGCAAGTGGAGCAGGTACAATCAAGGGAGATCAAAGGAAAGCCAGGGAATGTCTTCTACAGTTGCAGGCCAAACATGCATTAGTATCCATGGTGGAAACAATAACTAACTATCCTGCTGATGAACCATTAATACTGGAGAACATGATGGACATAGAGGAAGACCACATGGATACTGACGAACAACATCTTGACGAGCAGGTATTGGACGAACAACTCCTCACCACCCATGAGGAACATCATTCTGATAAACAACAAAAGGGTGGTGACGAGCAACACTCGCCAGATGACTTAGAGGGCCGGGTGTTGACCAAAAACAATGAGTCAGAACCAACAGATGATCTAGATCCCCGCCTGGGAGCAGAGCCCATGAACACCAAAAATGATTTCAACCCTGAGGGACCAATACTTGATCCTCGTTGGAAAGGACAAAAACGACGAGCAACTCCGGTTGAAGAACTGGAGGCATTCAAAGTTAATCCTAAAAACCAGGATCTTGAATTGTACATAGGATCTGAGCTCCCTGAGCCTTACAGATCCCGAATGAAAGAGTTCCTCAGCAAAAATCTAGATGTTTTTGCTTGGTCTCATGCAGACATGGTGGGAATAGATCCAAAGCATGCTTGCCATAGACTCAACATCAATCGAGTAAAAAGGCCTGTCCATCAAAAACGAAGAAAGTATGGCCCAGACAAGTATCAGGCCTTGAACGAAGAAGTAAAGAAATTGTTAGACAACGACTTGATCCGACAAGCACTCTGTCCGCAATGGGTAGCAAACCCAGTCCTTGTGAGGAAACCAAACGGGACCTGGAGGCTATGCATAGATTTTACCGATCTGACTGCAGCATGCCCGAAGGACAACTTTCCCCTTCCTCACATTGACCAGTTGGTAGACAGCACTGCAGGTCATGAAATGCTAACATTCATGGATGCCTTTGCCGGGTACCATCAAATTCCAATGCATCCAGACGATCAAGAAAACACAGCATTTTATACGAATAAAAACTTGTTGTGTTGGAAGAGAATGCCCTTCGGCCTTATCAACGCCGGAGCAACATATCAGAGGTTGGTGAACAAAATGTTCGACGAACAAATCGGAGATACGGTAGAAGTCTATGTAGACGATATCGTAGTCCAAAGCCCCCGAAAAGAAGACCATCTTCAACATTTGACCCAGGTGTTCGATATTCTTCGACATTACAATATGAAGCTGAACCCGAAGAAGAGCAGCTTTGGAGTCCATTCCGGAAAGTTCTTGGGTCATCTTGTTAGTCGACGAGGGATTGAAGCCAATCCAACAAAAGTCAAAGCAATCGTGGATATGCAACCACCACGTTCAATAAAAGAAGTACAAAGGCTTACGGGATGCCTAACAGCATTGAATCGGTTCATATCCAGATCGGGGGACAAATGTCGTCCATTCTTTGAAGCTATCAAGAAAGGACAGTTCACATGGACTAACAACTGTCAAAAGACGTTCGATCAACTCAAAGAATATCTGGGAGATGTTAAAATCCTATCAAAGCCCGTCCCAGGAGAAAAGCTATATTTATACTTGGCAGCGTCAGAAGTAGCCATCAGCTCTGTTCTGGTGCGAGAAGACAGCAAATTTCATCAACCTTTACTACGTCAGTCAAGCTTTACACGATGCGGAGATCAAATACTCTCCAACCGAGAAACTGGCGTACGCACTTGTTATGAGTATGAGGAAGTTACGACCATACTTCTTTGATCATCAAGTTGAAGTGCTAAAAACTTTCCCACTCAGATAAATTCTCCATCGCCCCGACACAGCTGGTCGCCTATTAAAGTGGTCATTAGAGATTAGCCAATTCGGGGTAACCTATGCTCCTCGAACAACGATCAAAGGGCAAGCATTAACCGGCTTTATTGTCGAACTAACCTTTCCACCAGATCCGACGAGAGGACTTGATCACCCCTGGCATCTTTACGTTGACGGGTCTTCAACCAACATAGCCTCGGGGGCAGGAGTGGTTCTAATCAGTCCAGACAGATAAGTATTCACCTCGGCAATCAAATTTGGTTTCATGGCAACCAACAATGAAGCTGAGTACGAAGCTCTTATTGCTGGTCTCCACCTATCTCTTGCAGTAGGTGTTAGACGGTTACAAATATTCGGCGACTCACAATTGATTGTGAACCAAGTCCGAGGTGAATACGAGGCGAAAGACGATCATATGATCGAGTATCAACGAATTGTTGCTTACCTGATGTCCTTGTTAGAACAAGTCTTCATTGAACAAATTCCAAGGACAAGCAACACGCAAGCAGACGCATTGGCCCGACTAGCAACAAGTGAGGGACCAGCAGAGTTGGCAGACATTATAATTACAAAGATGAATGATCCATCAACGAGAAGTTATAATGTCAACCAACTTGATGAACAAGCAAGTGAAGAAGAAGCTGGAGAACAAATATAGTCAAATATTTGAAAAGTGGAGAAAAACCAAACAACCCTTTTGAAGCTGCCAAGCTAACAAAGCAAGCCGCCAGATATACTCTGGTGGGCGAGCAGCTTTACAAAAGGGGAATATCAATCCCACTTCTCAAATGTTTGCCTAGGGGGCAAGGACGAGCAATACTCGAAGAAATACATGCCGGAGTATGCGGAAATCATACTGGGGGGCAAGCCTTGGCATACAAAACTATCAGACAAGGCTACTATTAGCCGACTTTACGCCAGGATGCAATCAAGAAAGCAAAGACTTGCCACCAATGCCAGATTTTTGCCCCAAACATTCATACCCCGGCCCAACAGCTCGTATCAGTTTATAGCCCGTGGCCATTTGCAAGATGGGGGATGGACATTATTGGTCCCTTCCCAGCAGGAGTTGGAGGTGTTCGATTTGCCGTTGTGGCAGTCGACTATTATACAAAATGGGCAGAAGCAGAAGCCATGGTAAGAATCACGCAGCAGAAAATGATCAACTTCATTTGGAAGAACATTGTCTGTCGCTTTGGGGTTCTGCAAACCATCGTAACGGACAATGGTCCGCAGTTTGATGGAAAAGAGTTGAGAGATTTCTGTATAAAATAGGGAATCAAAAAACATTACTCTACGCCCTATCATCCCCAATCAAATGGACAAGTCGAGGCCGTGAACAAAATAATCAAGCATACATTGAAAGTACGGCTAGCGGAGAGCAAAAGTAGTTGGTCTGAAGAACTCCCGGATGTCATGTGGGCATACAGAGTTTCTCCCAGGTCAAGCACCGGAGAAACACCTTTTGCAATGGCTTTTGGAACAGAAGCTGTAATACCAATTGAGTTAAAGACCAGCACATTCAGAATGACCAATTTTGATGAGCAGGCGAACAACTCTGTTCTAGCTACTGAGATGGATTTGCTCGAAGAAAAAAGACTGAAAGCAGCGAGCAGAACGCTATTATAATTCCCATGTTAAAATCAGGGAATTCGGAGTTGGAGATATGGTTCTAAGAAAGTTGCTCGCCCAACCTCCAGGTGTATTGGGACCAACTTGGGAGGGCCCGTATCGTATAACGGAAAAATTCGTTAATGGTGTATACGATATCGAAGATATGGAAGGCAAGTCGGCCCAATACTCCTGGAATGTTGTACATCTGAAGAATTACTATCAATGAGGCGAACAAGTTCTTAATTGGGTGAACAAATGTCTTGAGGGGCCAGTGAACCAAGTGAGGCAAACCAAACCAAAAACTTGCCTAATTTTTTGGAAATTTTGCCAAGTGTAGAATGTAAAGTTGTTCGGCACATTGTATAGTTTAGTGCTGTTTCATCTTTTTTAATTTTAGACAAAGTTGCTCGGCAAAAATATTATAAGCGGGCATGTTCAGTTAGTGTTCAAAGTTGTTCGTCAGATTATATTTGTTAGTGACGAGCAGTCTTACAACACTTGTAAATTTTTCAGTGTAAATATAGTAGTTGTTCGTCGAAGAGGAGAAGTCCAAAAACTCGAGGTACAAGTCCATTTTGAGGACCAAAGCCAATTAAAGGTTGTTCGTTTTTTAAAATGAACAGAACCTAAGGCTAAACCCTAATTCCATTAAAGGCAAAGTTCAATTCGAACAAAAGTCCAACATTATATGTTATAATTGCAAAAGCATTGATAAAAATGTAAAGGCAATTAACATATATAAGAAAATGAGCGAACATAAGAAAGACGTTCCATTAAAACAAAAGGCATTGAGCCCCAAAAATAGTACAAGTGTAAAGTACTACAAAAACGAACAACTTCAAAGAAGAGCCTACCGAACAACTATTACAAAATAGACTATTCTAAGTCCTAAAAACTATTGCTGCTCGGCGGGAGGTTGATCCTGAGTTTGGTCGGCGGGAGGATCAACAATAAAGTCTCTAGCCATGTCCTCTGCGGCTTTTTGTTCCCTTTCCGTAGCAGCCTGCTCGTCAGCAGCAGCCGGCTCCTCTTCTTGCTCGCGTTCATCAACTTGTAGTGGAGGGCGAGTAATGATGATGCTTGGGTCAAGGACATCAATCTTGACCCCCAGTTCGGCAATATCCCCCAGTTGGAGCTCGATGTTGTTCGGAGGGGGGTAGTGCTCAAGGAACTCGGTCAAATCTTTGCCCATCTCTTCCACCATATCTTTAAAATCGTACGCATCAGCCATGCGAATGAAATCGGCATAGGCGCAGATATATCCTAAGTTCGAGATGGGAGCAGACCGGGCCTGGAGCTCAGCCTCAAGTTGATCGCGAGAAAAAGAGTTGGCCTCTACCTCCCGCAGACGAGCAATCTCCGCTTCAAGCTCAGCATTTCTTTGCTCGGATGCGAGTAATTTCTTCTTCTCCTCGCCGAGCAAGGCATCTTTGCTTCCCAATTCACCAGATAGACCCTGAATTTCTTCAAGGTGTTTCTTTTTAGTATCAATGTAAACATTGATCTGGTTATTGAGACGAGCAAGTTTGGCCTCATATTGGCTGATTAAGCCGTCCTTTTCCTCTGTGAGCTGCCGAGCAGTGCTGGCGTAGCGGCGAGCAGCTTCTTCTTGCTCGGCAATCTGGGCCATTGCCCTTTGAGCCGTGACAAGGTCGTTGGCATGGAGCATTATAGAGAGATGAACATTGTCCGCCATCCCTTGTTGGAAGACAGCTTTGTCCAGAGGACGTGTCCAAGCTCGGACGATCAGCTCCGTCGCCCTGCGAACATGGTCACCAGGAATCTCCCTTATGTTAACGGGAGTCTTCGAGCAAGCGTACTGGTGGACAACACTTATTCGCCCAGGATGATCGTCAGCACGGTATCTGCGAACAAGAAAGTAAATGATACTTAGAAAAATATAAAAAAAAAATTGAATCTTGCTCGAGAGAGGCAAGGGTAGACTTACTCCTGGAATTTTCGATCATCCCAGCCCAGATAGGTGAGATCCTCAGGACCGCGAACAGGGGTGGAATCCCTGCCCGCCTTGCCTGTCTTCTCCGCAGGCTCAATGGAGGAGGGTCGAACAGCTTCCCCCTCCGTGTGGTGGCGAGCATGGCTATGCCCCACCTTCTCCTTGCCCTTGGTCCCGGCAGGAGCAGTCTGGGACACAAAGGTCCCATCTCCTTTCTTTAAGCGCTTGGCACCGCGGGGAGATGATGCCGGGGGAGGAGAAGGAGGTAGATTGGATGGGGGCACGGCCTGGCGAGCAACTCTCGCCCCCTCTGCCTTGTTCGTCATCGCCAGTACCTTAGATGGCGGGTCACCCTTATTTCTCCTACCCTTTGGTGGTGCCATTTCAAATACTCTCTGTTCCAAGAGTCCGAAGCAGGGAGGGACGGCGACTGTGACTTGCTCGGCTAAAAAAAAAAAGTTAAGACGAGCAAGTTATAGTGTCAAAGGACGAACAAAGTAATGAAGGAGGAGTTGGAATTTTTTATACCTGGGGGCACCTCAGCTTGTGCTTCCAAGTGGTGGGGATAGGAAAACAAGCGAGCAGCTCTCTGACGCTTCTCGTCGCTCAGATACTGGATAGTCCTATCCGTTTTATTGCGTAGGCCGACCAAGCAGGAAGTAAATAAAAACTCTGCCCTGATCTCGTCCTCCTCTGAGTCCCACTTGGGCAACCGTGGACCTGCAAGTAAACAAGAAAAGTTAAATTAGAACAATACAGTTCAAAAACGAACAAAGATAAACTTACGCTTAATAATTCCATAAGCGTCGGGAGAGTTTATTCGCCCAATGCCCCCGTGTGGACCGGAAGATGCTCGCCAATCACCCCCTATGAAAAAGAAGTATTTTTTCCAGTCCTTGATCTTGTTCGGCACTCCTTCTACCATCTTGAGTCTAGTTCTGGCCTTGAGGTAGTAGTAGTCTTCTTCGCCTACGGGGCATTTGGTGATTGTCATAAGATAGTTGATCTCCTCCGCAGTAAGACGATCAACATATCCTTCAAGGGCGAACAGACACATGGCACCGAGCAAATTCATCCACCCAATTGGTGTGATCTGGGTAATGGCAAGGTTGGTTGCCTCGAGAAAACGACCAACAACTGGGGGCAGCGGCAGCTTTAGACCGGCCATCAAAGTATGAATGTTGATCACCGTGCATCCTGGGGGTGGGCGATCAGCTCTCTCCTTTCTCTTGGGAGCCTACATATGAATGTCATACGGGATCTTGTATGTCTCTCGGATCGAATCAAGATCCTCCTCGAGGACAACGCTCTTGATTTTGCTCGCCTGGAAGTTATTTTTTATCAAATCCATTTTTTGTCTTTGGGGGCGAGCAAAGTGGTTCGCGTATTCCTCAGCATATGCTCGCCACTCGAAAGGTCGAGCAACTCCAACTGGGATCTCGTTTTCCATCATTTTTGGAGATGGGAACCCTATCCCTTCCAGAAATTCACGGGTCAATTCGTCAAATTGGGGATCTTCCGATTCAGCGCTGGACGAAGAGCCTTCCCCAGAATCTCTGCTCGCAACAACCACTATTTCCCTCATAGATGGACGAGCACCAGTATCCTCAACTGAACGAACAACCGAATCAATGTGGGGATTTGACGCCGAGGAAATTTCAAAGGGAGGTTGATCGACGGGAGCCGCGATTGGGAAAAGGGGATCAAGGGTTTCTTCAGATTTGTTGCTCGAGTGGGAAGACATGGAAGAAGAATGAGAAAAAACCAGACGGCGGCGATTTCCCAAGAGAGATGGTGGCGCAAGGTCACACACGGCGGCGATGGGGTCCAGAAGAGAAATAAAAACAAAATCAAGTGAATAAAACAAAAGTACTACCTTAAAACTATGCCGGAAGCAAGAAATTGAAGAAAAAACTCGTCGGAAAGAGCTCGAGATCGCCGAAAATGGAAGAAGTCGCCGGAGCACTGTAGCTAGGAGTGAAAAAGTGGGAAAATATTTGTTTCCCCTTCTATTTATACCCCAAGCAAAAAATAGGGTACGAGGTGTAATTTTCAACAAAATATGGGCCGAAATGACAAAAAGCGGGGTCAATTTGCGAAATCGAGAAGAAATCAAGGGGTCTACGAGCAAATGTAGGGGCGCGTGACCTCGGGATTGATCGCACGTGGGCGGCGCGCAATCATGCCGCCCACGTCATCTTCGTACAACCCCCAGACCTTGGGGAGACGAAACGACGAACCATTTGTTGCTCGCCAGGACCAATGATGTTCGTCCCAACCCTCATCAGTTTAATATCCTAACTATTGTTGCTCGCCCAAAGATGCTCGTCAATAGCAACATCTAGCCAGGATAGGGGGCAATTGTTGATAGGCGAACATCAATTATTGCTAGGCGAACAAAGATTAAAACCTTAAAAAGGATTATGAAGTCTCAACACCAAGTCAAAGGTGATCAACAAAGAAAATCAAGTCGGGGTGCACAAACCAATCCAGGGAGTATATAAACTGACGAACAACTATACCGACGAACAACATACTGGCGAACAGGTTTTAAGACCCGAGACCAGATATGGACATTCTGCCAAGTCACTGATGACTAGCAACATTGTCAAAAGGTGATGCATCTACCAGCCAAAGTGATATATGTCGACGAACAAAGGACCAAGATCCCAAAGCCAATCTGAGTAAAACAGAAAGGCGAACAACTTATGAGCTATACATTAAAAAGGCGAACAACTTCTATGAAAAAACCATTCTGGATCAACTAAGCCGACCTGGACGAACAACGATAAAGTCCGAGATAAAACCAAAGAAGACTTTGTAACTAAAATTCAGCTTAGATAAGGTCAAACTAAGGTCAAAGGACACTTGTCAAGCATGCAGACTAGGGAGACCCAGAGCCATAGACACCTCATGCTTGCTAGTCTCTATAAATAGTTGTTCTCCAGCTTAAGAAATACAAGTTCAAATTCACAAATAATTCCCAAAACACACACTAACACACTAAAATGTGCACACATACGAAATTAATACGATTTCGACTTTCGTGTTAATCATTCCACATCCCGAATCTTCGATTTACCATTTACGGTGGTAATCAATCACACGTAATTGATTGGTGGTCTTAAACCAAATTAAAACAGTCACTAATCCTATCGATTAAATTTGATCACCAACACCACAATCCTGTAAAGTCTATGAAAATTCATATAAATCAATAAAAAAAGTCAGTTAAACTCTGCATGGAGTCTATAAATTTTCTAAATCCACAGACTTTTTAAAGTCCAAAAAAATCCGATAGAATCCTAATTGAATACACCCCTCGTAGTCTCATTATTAAAAGATCAAGCAACTTTTAAATAATAACACTCAGTATACACAATAGTGAGAATAAAAAAGACAATTCATGCGCAACTTTGGTTCACAGGACCTAATTGCACCATAGCTAGCTATGTTTTTCTATTATAAAATAAGAGGAAATCCATTTTCATATATTTGTCAAAAAAAACATGATTTGATTGGGTCTTATATTATTAATATTTTTCTCATAATATCTTTTTGTATATTGTTTTAAAAATTGATGCCTGTTGCTTTCATGGTAGTCTTCCTCCCTCATGAAACTGAAACCCCCCCTCCATGCTTATTCAATGCACGGACAATAAACAAAATAAAATGTGTTGCATAAGATTCTACATCCTATGCATGCGTACATGAAATTGAAGCAGTTGAATGGTTAAAATCAGATTGATAAAGAAGTTGAACCACCTTACTTGATTAATGACATATTATACTAAATTTAGTAGATTAGGTGAAAAATTATGTCAATTATATTTTATTGTGAGTTTTTAGAGGAAAATAGCCTTTCGTCTGCATTATATTTAATTTTGCTGCAGGTGGAATACAATCATTTATGTAAGATATTCTTGAAGTTGATATGTTACAGGTTAATTAGAATTAAAATATAAAATTTAAATATTAGAAATAAAGAAAAGATTTGAGTATTACAAAATATCGTGAAAATGGTTCATACAAAAGGTATTAGTTGTTTCATTGAAAATTATTAGTTGTTTTCATTGAAGAGTATTAGTTGTTGTGTAAATTATTAATACTTTCAATAATTCATGTATGAACCAATTTCACGCTATACATACTTCTTGAAAAAAAAGGTTGTCATTGTCACTTTAATTAAAATCAATGATCATCCCCTATTATACTAATAGGAAGTTTTTCTTGCTTATGTGTCATCGTGTGGTTAATTTCGCTTATGTGTCGTTCTGAGGTTAATTTCGTCTATGTGGCAAGATTGTGAAAGTCATACTAACCAATTTATGAATCTTATGTGTCATCTATGTGGCCTTATTATGAAATAAGAAGTCTAATAAAAAAAAATTGCATTCATATGGATTTGAACCCTATACCTCTTAAATAATATTCATGATGTTTACCAATTAAGTCATGTTATGAATGTTTATAAAATTTGAATACTATTGTATATAACTAAGACTATAATATAAATTTTATTGTGATTATAACAATTTACATTTTATTTAACTATATTTGAGGATATCCTCTATTTAAAAAAAAATCTTAACGTGTTAGTAATTCGAAAGCCATATTACAAATTTAAAACCCACTAATGATTTATATTAATGTTATTTTTATTTTTTATTTTGAAATGCTTAATAATTTATTTTATATATTATATAATTTAAATGACATATGTATAAGTTACATATTTTATATATATGCAAATAACTGCATATTTATATAATATATTATTTAAATAATTAATAGATTTAACATATTTGAAATAAATAAAACTTAAAATATAATATCAAAAATATATTAATAAGTTTACGGTTAATTCTATATTAATTTACGATCTTTAAGCTTAATTTAATCACAACTTTCAATAATCTTATGAAAATTCACTACATCTTTAGTTGTTTCAATCAGATATACGACTTGCACTTTTAAAAGAAAAAAAAAAATCGATGCATGAGAGTGCATTAGTGCTTTGATTGAAAATCTCCCAACATAGAGGAAATTCTTTTAGAGCGGGAAAGAGAAGTATTTGGCGCATAGTTGGGAAAACTATGTCATAATTTTAAATTGTATACCAAATTGAAACAAAAAATTACGTGAATTTTCATAAGAATATTGATATTGAGATTGAGTATAAAAGTCGTGAATTAAAAAAATTTAATTTTATTTTATACATAATATATTTATTATATAATATAATTATATTATTTTATGGTGAACAAATTTATTTAAGTATTATAATACATATATAATAATTTTTTTATAAGAATTATGCGTTATACGCGGACATTCATCTAGTGATCTTATATATCTTAGTATCAATGTAATACGCGAAAATATAGTTGAACTAGTATTTAATAAAAATTAACCCAATAATAGAAGATTAATTGACTCTTTAACAAAATAATAATAATAATAATAAAAATCTGGTCGAACACTGATCGGAGTAATTTGTTAATAATTATATTGATCATGCCTTGTATTATTATTCTCCAAATTTAAGTATTTATAAATCATGATGATACAGAGTATCCGAGCATGAAAGTTGCTTGGGTGAGTCTCCCATAAAATATAAGAGCTATTTTAAAAATAAAACAGCACGCTAAGTAAATGGTTCGAGAATTTACATAAAAATATGATCCTCTTGTCCATATCTATAGCGTCATAACTCATAGTGTTAATAATTTATAATTATTTCCCTGTCAAGTATTGCATTCTTAGATTGGACTTTATTAAAAGAATAGAATTGATTGTTGATTGTTTAGATTTAGATTTTTTATTTTTAAGAAAGGGATTTTTGTTTTGTTTCAAAAAAATTTTATCAGACAAGAAATTTTTTATTCACAAAATAGAGTACAAGTGATACCCAAAGTATACAATATTTACAAAATCAACAATTTAGAATCATTCTCAGGTTTGCTAACCAATTAGAATAAGAAAGACTAGAACATGTTAGTCATTTAACATAAAACCAACTCCACAATCTAACTTTAATTTCCTCCACTGTCTTTTCCTTTATGAAAGGAGTATTACTAAAGATAAGAGAATTTCTATATTTCCTTAGCACCCATACAATACAAAGCCAGATTGAGATTGCAACGTATCCACCATTTGTTTCCCCTTAAAATTCGTCTGTGGCCAAGCAAGTTTGAGAGGGGATGAGAGTGCAAAGCAGCAATGACACCCAACCAATTAAAACAATCCATCCATACCTTATGTGAGGCTTCACACTCGAAAAAGAAGTGTCATCCTGTTTCATCATTTGTTTTACAAAATACACATCTCACATCACTATTCTGAAACAGAAAAACACATCTAACATAGTTAATATCAGTTGATAATGTATAATAATATTGTTATATACACATACACACTATCACTATTGTGCATGCATAATAGTGATAGTGATAGTGTGCAATACAAAATAATAATATTGGAAAAAAATCTAGTTCACGTGAATTTAGGTTCACACGAGTTTTTATCTAATAATATAAGCAAACAACAAAACCAACAATTTCATATAATTTTTTTATTAATTTTTTTGAAAAATAACAAATTTAGAAAGTCGATCTTAAAGTAAATAGTGCCAAAAATAGCGGAATTTAAAACTTGTAACTTGTAACTTGTAACTTGTAAGACACGTCTAAAATAAAGGAGTGTCCCCCGAGTTATACAATTAGGGAGGCAGCCGCTTAACCCAAGCTAGCTAATACGTACTATTTGGAAATATCATCAGGGCAAAAATTTGTATGAAACCGTCTCATGGTATGAAATCATACAAATTAACATTTATCTCTACCAAAATGTTATGAGTCAATGCCCTAGTTACACTCATTCTTATTGTCTCATGCCATGACGGTCTCATACAAGACCTACTCTATCGTCATATATATATATATATATATATATATATATATTAATTGTAGCAATGGTCTGAAGTGAAATGTCCTAGCTAGTTAAATTCTTCGATAGTCTATAGACTTTATGCAGTACATATAAACGTTAATATACATTATAAATTAAATTTATTAAACTCGAAATGAAAAGGAGAAATAAATGTATATATAAGAGCTTAAGTAACACCTATATGAATTGGGACGTGGTATTAATTAGCTTCCTATGTTTCAATATTATATTATAAGGATGTACGATCGTAATTTTGATAATATCTAGATAAACGTTTCTTATGTGATACTAGTTCGAATTGAAAACACACATATATATATTGATATATACACACAATCGATAAGGGTAGCACATAAGACCATTGGATTTAGGTGGAAATCTTTGTAATGAATTAAAGAGATTCGGTTAAATAAAATGCTACATTCACAAATATATTTAATCTAACTATTAATTCATAGTGCGGATTCAAAAAGCATTCATTATTCTCTGTTCTAAAATACAAACAAACATTCATCATTGTGCACGTTTTATGGCACGTGATTAAGAAAGCCATTCATGTGAAATCTGAGATAATTCTGGTGAAAAATCCAATCTAAATTACAGAATAAATCTCAAGCTATATAGAGTAGAATAAAGAGAGACAACAAATATATACAAATTAGTATTTCGTATTCCTTTTGTTGCGTAAGTTGGGTATAAAATTAAGGTATATGAAATTTTGACAAAGAAAAAGTGAAGAGAGCTATGGAGTATACATGTGAGGGTCGAATCATATATTTTCCAGTTATAAGAAGATTATTTAGAGATACAATAGCACTCTTTTTTTCCAAATAAGTTTCTCACTCTTCTTTTCGGACCGTCTCACAATAAAAAATTTCTCCCATGAATAGCTAAAACAATACTTCATATATTAATAAATAAAGAGTAACCCTTTTGTGCACTTGGTGCATGGTGCACTCATTCAACGGTTGAAACTGTTTATACTGAAAAATATGATTTTTTTTTTACAATGCTGAAAAGTATGATTTGATTACAATGAAAAGTGTGGTTATATTACACTGAAATTTTTTAACTGAAAATTGATTTTCAGTGTAATGTAATCATATTTTTCAGTGTAATCAATCCACACATTTCAGTGTAAATAACTTTAATTGGTGAGTGAGTGCACCGTGCACCTGGTGCATATGAGAGTGTTCCATAAATAAATAATTTCTTAAACAAAACAACAAAATGAAAAGAAAAGTTTACTGCAGACGAATGGAATAATAAATTAGGAAGAAACATATGAAAAAAAAAAGACAATTAACTTGAAACAAAATTTAATCTCGAAAGCGATAATTAATACTTATATGAAATGAAGGGAGTACAATTGTAGAATTTCCTGTATACAACGTTGAATAGTTTATAATATTTTCATCTCTTATTAACCCAATGGTCTTATTTAGTGATTTAACTATTTATTTATATATTTCATTCGTCCACTAAAAATATGTTCACTTGCTTTATTCCTCAATTCACCAAGAATATGTTCATTCTTTTTATGAAAATCATCGCTTTATTATCACTTTCACAATCAATTATTTTATTCGTAAGTGAATTCTATAATACCCCAAAATATTATTACTTTGTCTTTTTTTTTTCCCTACAATCTATGTCAGCTCAATGATTATAGTTTTAATAGGCAGGATAAGTAATATTTTTTTTTTCAAGATTTAAAACAAATGATTGGATGTAGGTTCATTGAATTTAGGCCTCAGATGTAGGTGAAATAAAAACTATTGGCAATAAATCTACCATGTGATCCTGACTAATGCTTGCCTTTATCTTCAAACATTTAAGCATTCAATGGCATGAGTAAGTCAATATTCAACCTTTCTAAATAGTCATCCACAAATACACAACTATGAGGTTAAGAATTTTTGTTTTGTTTTATCATATATAGTTTGGACTTGAATATATTAACTTACTTCGTATAGTTTGAGAGTTATTACATGAAATCGATGTTTATTCAGTTCGAATGGCTGGATAGCGATACAATCCCAAGTTTCATTATAAAAGATTGAGTATGTATAGAGTGAAATTGGTTTATATATGAATCAATGAAGGGTATTAGTTGTTTTCACTTAAAAGTATTAGAGGGTGCTTGGTAAAATGGTAAGGAATAGAATGTGTATAGGAATGAAATGGGTATGGAATAATACCCATACTTCACATATTTGAGATGTGTGATGGATTCCTTACTTTTAAGGAATCAAAGTCAAAGTAGTGTAATTCCAAACGCACACTATAACTTTGATTCTATTCCACACCCCTCCAAACCTTCCAACCAAACATCTCCTTAGTTGTTTTTACCGAAAAGTATTACTGGTTTACATTGAAGAGTCCTAGTTTATTTTCACTGAACAACTAAGACTCTTTAATGTAAATCAGTAATACTCTTAAATGAAAATAACTAATACCCTTTAGTGATTCATGTATAAATCGGTTTCACTCTATAGTTTGTCTAAAAGATTAGCAATTTATTATTATTTTTAATTAAAAAAACTCATATCATAATTAATATGTATTTTGGCATAAATCCAAGGATTTGAATCTCAAATTTTCATGTTTGTATTTTTTATCTCTAGCTAATTAATATCCATGTCTTTTTTCTTCTCGGATTGACACAAAGGAAACACATCCAAATCCAGTTGCATTTGTTGTTTGTTGGATAGAGAGCAAGTCATAAATTCATGTTCAACACATCACATTATTGTTCCTTTTTATTAACATTAGTATTAGTTATAACTGTACATAATCGTATGATTCTCAAATGGTAAGTTTACTAGTCTATAATTGAAAGCACTATTTACCTAATTAATATTGTCCATCAAAGTGCGTCACTTTAATATTAAGGTTCATGATTAATTTCTTCAATTAATCATAAAAAAATGTTAATAAAATAATACTCTTTTAGTACTACACATTCACATGCAAATGCAATAAGTGGTATACTGGGAAAAACATGTAAGCTTAAGAATAGTAGCCACCATTTTTCAGATAATGAGAGTGGTAGTGATTATTTATGTAGCATACTTTAACATTTACTTTGAATGATTCACATGCCTCACAATTCACACACATAACAAGTTTCAACCAATTTGTCCAACAAATCAACACAATATAAATACACATGCATATAAATGAGAATGCATTAATATTTTTGTTCATTTTATATATTGTTGGACATAAACTGTTGGTGGGAATCCATATGTAATAAATTGACAAGACTAGGATAAGCTTGGTATGATGAAATGATAAACCACTTTATAATAATATGAGGAAGAGTACTATGTGAGAAACAAAAACAAAGATTGTAGTAAATTTAGGAAGCAAATGAAAGAAAAAGCCATGTTATTTTCATGTGGGAACTGTCTCCTGCCCATGTGCAATTAAGTGCCCTTCTTTCCCCTTTAATCATCCATTTTGTTCTCCTCCCATTAATCCTAACCCCTTGTATTTTGGGCCCTTTCCCTTACTTTTTAAGGACAGCCCTCTTTTTCTACCTGTTAAAAGGTGTGCCTTTTGGACCATATATTGTTTGTCAAGCAATACATTTGTGGGGTTCTTCTATTAACTAATGAATTTTCTCACTTTTGGACCTACCTTCCCAAGTATTCCTCTTTAGTTTGTGGCTGCCTTCATTTCACTGCATAAATAACTACTCAATCGTCCCAAATTAACTTACAAATTTATATACACATTTAAAAATAAAATAAAAAATTACATACAGATATATTTGTGTGTATGCACACAAATAAATATTTCATTTATTGGAGCATGTAAATTCTTTCGGAATAAAACAATAAAACAAATGCACAGATTCTTCTCGGACGGAGGGAGTAGTAATTTTTGTGCTCTTTTTATTTTTTGAAATGTAGTTATTTCATCTGAATTATTCGTTTTATGTGGTGGGTGATTATAATATTATGAATGCTTGTTTTAGTTTATGTTTAACGATTATTGGTGTGGTTTTAATTTTGTGTATTTCAATTAGGAAATGTATCACATGCATCTGCCACATGGAAAAAGAGAATTTGTTGTGACATTCTTATTATTAATTTAATTATATTTCTTTAAAAAGTTAAATTAAAATGAAAATTAAATTAAAGGTGAATGTGATCATTGGTGATAATGAAAGATTGTATGACATTTTAATTAATAAAAATAAAAGTTATACTTTAAAAAGGTTTATATTTTTTTCCCGAGTGTGAGCATATATGTATATATGGATTGAGTGTAAAGCTCGTGAAGGAACTTTTTTATAGTATAACCAGTCTTTTGTGCTTTGAGTGCACGACACAGATATCCTTATCTAATATTTACTCCCTCCGTTCAATTGTACTCATATTTTTTTACGGTTAATTTTTGTCATATATCCGAGGGATTATGAAATATTGTGAGACACATTTATAAATAAAGTAATTATTTATAAATACTCAATCCATATGAATCTGGTTCATTTTATTTATAAACAATCACTTTATTTATAAACATATGATAAAAGAGTATGTATAGAGCGAATCTGGTTCATATATGAATCATTGAAGGGTATTAGTTGTTTTTACTAAAGAGTATTAGTTGTTTCTACTTAAGGGTATTGGTTGTTTTCACTGAAGAGTTTTTGTTTGTTTTCATTGAATAACTAAGACTCTTCATTGTAAACAACTAATACTCTTCACTGAAGACAACTAATATTTTTTAGTGAAAAAACCTAATACCCTTCAGTGATTCGTAAATGAACCAGTTTCACTCTATACTTTGTTATGATAAAAAATAACTGCAAAAAGTATAGGGTTAGTAAAATTGAATGGGGCGAGTATTTGTTTATTGCACAAATAATACAAATTTTGATAATTAATAAAATAGCTCCACCCGGAACATGTTTAAATGACATTTTCCTTGTAGTATTCCTTTTATTAAGAGAAAATTTACTTGAATTTTTTTTCAGACGGAGATATCTACTTCAAATGGAATATTCATTCACTCAGTTTGAATTTTTCTTCTCACGTGAGATGTTTTAAAAGTCTTATAAGAGAGTTGCCTTAAATTTGTAAAATAATAGAGTTTATATGTGATAGTAAATTAGTAGTAATTGTATAAATAAATGAGGGAACCATAAGACGTTTCACAAGAGATTGTTTCAATCAAAATAATGGATTTTTTTTTTTCACTCGATATAATGGACTTTCATAGGATTACGATAGTGATTGTCATTGTATAGATTTGGATGGGGAAACTGTGTTGAATGGTTGTGTGAAGATTTTACCTTTATTTCTTTTTCTTTTTTTTTTTCCTTTTTTTTTTTTTTTTTTTTGGAGTGGGGATTGAATTGTTATAATGACATGTTTGAGGGCTATTTCCCCAACCCCATTTGAGTCCTAGGTTGATTAGTTCGATGGCCCAAATTCAGACTTAAGGTACATTTTTGGGCTTTTTATGTTGAGTGGCTTAGAGCCCAATAGAAGAATATGCCAATTAAAAATTGGGTCAGGATATATACCTCGCCATTATTCGGAGATACACCTATTTATATTATAATTTACCTATTTTAACCTTCTAAAAAATATTAATTTTAATACACCTAACCTAAAAAAAATATTAATTTTAATACACTTAACATAAGACTCAGTCGTTACCTAACCTGCCCACCCCACCCCCGCACCCCTCATCCCCCACCCCCATCTTTTTCTCCTTCAATGCCCCAACCCCCGCAACCCCAAACAGGGGTTTTCTAGCCTGTCGCCCATCTAACATCATCCCCTCCCATTTTCTTTTTCCACCAATTCCCCAACCCCATCCCCCAACAGTGCCCCAACCCACCCCCACCCCTCCCTCCCACCCATCCCCCAAACGGCCAAACCCCTCCTATTCCCCAAACCCCTGCGTACCATTTTTCCAAAACCTCTTTCTTTGTGAAGCCCAAGACCTGCAAACGATGAATGTTTGCTTTTTTTTATGTTCCACCAGCATAATCGGAAAGTAAATAGGTAAGCAATGGGTATTCAACTGTTTTTATGGAAGAAAAAAAAAAATCGAATCTAATATTTACGAAAATTCTTTAGATTTGTTTTTAATTTATTTTTAAATTTTTTTTGTTGTTTAGATGAATTTTATTACTTATTTCTTATTATAATTTTGATTATAATTTTTTTTGTTTTTAAATTATAATTTTGATTATACCTTTTGTTTTTGTTTTTGGAGCCAGTGGTGATGAGTTTTTTTCTATAGTGTGAAGGGATGTTGTTACAGCAGGAAATATCCTCGCCTGACAGAAGGTCAGATTCCTAAAGATACACTGACCCGACAAGATCGAGAGTCTACATCAGAAAAGAGTATTTAATGTATTATAGGTCTACTGTTGATCTTTATATTAATAATTGTAATAAATTCCTAAATAAAGGGTTGAGACGAATTTAGAGCCACTTTTGGGCCTTTAGGGGTGAACCTCTATAAATAGGGGGTCACCCCCTCATTGTAAAGGATGCACTTTTCTCTCATTTCTCATATATCCAAGAAGCTCTCATATTCGTGGGAAGAACGAAAGTTCTTCCCCAACCGTTCGTGTTCGTTTATATTTATTGTTTGTCGGGCATAACCCAAATAGCCACATAAATCTACCCGTACGAAAATGCCTGTCAACAATTTGGCGCTAGAAGGAGGGTCAAATTCGTGTTCATCACGATGGATGAACACGAAGATCTTCTCCTCAAAAATCAAAAAATCAAGTTTTCTTCGGTTCAACACAAATCATCAAAAAATAAAAATAAAAATTTCATCCCATTTTGGATCTGTTTCAACCCATTCTCCAATCAAAATCATCCAACAAAATTCCAAGAAACCTATATCCCAACCCTTAGTACAGCAGCAAGCTCCCATAATCATCCAAACAAAGGTTCAAAACAAAAACTCATTTCCACAACAGGGAAATAAAGCCACGCAGCTAACCAAGAAAAGAAAAATAGAAGAAAGTGTTGTTGCTGTCATTCCGTTTCCGGCGACGGAGCTCGCGGAGCTTTCCGGCACCGACGCGACCTGAAGCCAGCCGCCGTTTCATCATCTCCTTAGACCCACTCAACCGTGTGGGAGATTTTTCAAGTGAAATCAGTGTTAATCTCCAAGCAAAATACTATTTTCTGCTTCAAATCCCCTTAGTGTGCCTTGGTTGGTGTGCCAACCTTTCCACAGCTTTGTCAGCATGCTTTAGGCACGTTTCTCAATGCATGCTGAAAAGTCAAACGATTCCTTGCCTCGATTCGCACGCCGAAGAGACCGATACCCGTCAGCCCGCTGACCGCACCTCCACGCTAGTCGCCTTCCCGAGCCAGCCTCCCCGCTCCGCGGCACCAGCACCCCGCGGTTTTCTCGCTACCCGTCGTCGCCAACGCAGCCTCCGAGTTCCACCGCGGAGGATCGACGGCCTCCGGCCAGAGCTCGCCGCCCGAGCTGATGCCTACTCGTCAACCACCACAGACCCCCCGCGCCGCAACTCGCCAGTCGCCTCATCGCCGCGCAACATGCCCAATCTTCCGGCACCACCATTTAGTCGCTCCTCGACCGTCGCCCACCGCGGGCTCCTGCCCGCATCGCCGCCTTTGTATTCCGGGTCTACCCGCAGCCGACGGCCACCATTACCACCGGGTCGCAGCCTCAGCCTCCGCCTCTCTACGTCGCCGCCCGCCGTTGCTGCACGCGGCCCCTCGCCGCCTGACTTGAAGCGAACTACACTAGCTTCTACTAGTAGCTACCCCGCAAGAGTACGGGTTCACTGTAGTATGGGCAAGTATAGGGACCAAGTATTATCGAACCCAAGGGATGGTGTATATACGAATAGATCCCTGAAGATCTACGCGTCGTAGTTAATATGAGTGTGTTGTTTTTGGATTTTTGGAAAGATTAATTAAAAGACTAAAATAAACTAAGTAAACTAAAGTACTAAAGAAATAAAATTAACTAAGGGTTGGATTCAAATAAGAGATGGTGATGCTTAAGATAAGAATCCCTACGTATACTAACGGAGCAGGTACATAATCAAAGTAATCGTGACAAACAAGAATTAACCTAAGTAAAAGAATGCAAGGTGAAAGCTCAAGATTCTAAACCCTAATACTTTACCCTAACACTCGACTTCACTAATCCACTAACAAGTTAATGGATTATGCTCAATTAATGAGACCCTAATTTAACTAAGGTGATGCGGTCGTCCTCCTTCGCTAAACCGGTAGATGAATTAACCTTTCCTAAACCTTCTCGTTAAGACTACTAATTGTTATTGAGTGATGTGGTCGTCCTCTCTCTAACACTTTCGTACTAAATTCAAAGGTAAAGTTCAGACTAATTATAAGAATTCATTAATCAAGAGAATTAAAACTAACGTCACGAATTACCCTAATTACGTACCCACATCCTACTTCTACGAGTTCATCCTACCCTAAGCATGCAAGGGTTTTAGCCGGACATAGTTTTAACAAAAATAAAAGCAATAGAAGAAACGACGAACATAAACATAATGAATTTAACGAAGAAAATAAGAAACATGAACTAGGGTTTAAAAAAGAAAATAAATACGAAGAACTGAAATTTAATTAACTAAAACGAAATTAAAAGTGTTTAAAGTAATCAAGCTAATGAAAAGAAACTAAGAAACGAAAAGAAAACTAAAATTCGTATGAAAAACCTCAACAAAACGTAAAATAAAGCTTGCTCGTCTCCTTCCTCTCCAAAAACTAAGTCTAAAATTATTTCTAACGTTCGGGTTCTGATGTTCTCCTCAAAACATGTTTGGAAGAGGTATATATAGGCACCGGGTCGAAACGGGAGTTAATGGGCCGAATATACGCATCCGGAGGCAAAAATCCATGGGCGCTCGAGCAAAACGCTCGAGCGGTTCCGCTCGAGCAGTGTAGCTCGAATGACACAATCGCTCGAGCGGTTCCGCTCGAGCTGGTCGAGCGCTGATATCACACTGTATGTTTTGGGCGCTCGAGCGATTCGCTCGAGCGGTGGCGCTCGAGCTGCTCGAGCGCAAGAATAGTTCTGTACGTTTAAACGCTCGAGCAATGCGCTAGAGCGGGGGCGCTCGACCTAGTCACTCGAGTGACCTCCAACTCTTCCCAAGTGATACTTTTCCTCGTCCGCACTAATACCAATCGTATTTCTTCAATATCTTCTCATCCGGGCATCCGTTTGAGTCGATTCAAAGTCCTACGAACTCCGTTTTTCGTGCTCTATTCACCTATGAGCATCAAAGAGACAAATTCATCAATGTGTAGAAATAATGCTCAATTGACTCTAAATACTCTATAAACTCGACCAAGATTGGGGTATTTCAATCTACGAATCATGACAATTTCACGCCTAATCACCGCCATCCGTCACATGCCCAAGTCGCTACCCGCGACGCCGCCCATCGTGCGGCCGATAGATCCGTCTGCCCGCGCCGCCCAATCTGGCCTCCCCGCTTCTTCACGCCAGCCGACGCATCGTGCCCGCACCGAGCGCAGCCGCGCCTCGCGGCCTCCTTCCCGCTGCTCGTACCCACGACCGCCTTCGCCGCCCGCTGTACGCCGCCTCCCCGCGGTCAACCACCCCAGCGACCGGCCCTCCCGGCGTCGCCGTCGCGTGCGGCCCCCAGCGCCGCCGCAGCTCGGCCTCCCCGCATCGGTTGGAGCGGCCACCGACCTGGTCAAGATTTTCTCGCAAGATAGCTCCCCGATCTAGTCAACATAAATGTCTAGATTGGACCAACGAATTTAAATTTGGGGTAGGCTTGTATTATGAGTTATTGGGTTAGTTTTGTTTACAGGTTTGGGCCTTCATTATTTATTCTGGTGGGCCTATATGGGGCCTTATTAATTAGGCTGCTAGTAAAGTAAAATAAAGGATTGGGCCACTATGCAAAATAGGGCATGCTGCTATAATTAATTAAAAAAAAAAAGGGGCAGCAGCTTTGGAGACGAGTATCCGGGACCTCTCCATCAACGGAAAATCTACAGGCAGTCTTTTGCCCACTCACATCAGGTTTATTCCGATAATTTCTTTTAATATATTGCAATTCGCAAATTTCATATAAATTAAAAGAGGGGGCATATATTCATATTTCAAAAATTCAAAGCGAGGCAATTTTTGAAATTCAATTTTCATTTAATATTTCCTTTTAATATATATCGCAACTCGTAAGTTTTCATATATATTAAAAGGCGGGGGCATGGATATACATATCCTACTCATTTTGTGATATCAAAAAATCAAAAAATAAATTATTTGACACTGAGTATTATTAAATACAGTCAGTTGTTTAAAACTTCGAATATAATTTCGAAAAATTATCGAGGTCGATCTCCGAACACAAAACTCAATATTTTATCGGTCGCACTTTTCGACTACAAATATTTGTCCGCCTTCATAGGCGTTGACCGGTCCGCCCTTTCAGGTGTTGACATATCGATTAGTTCGCCTTCACCGGCGTCAACTAATCTACTTCTCGAGTTAATCTGCCTTCTCGGCGTTGATTAGTCCGCCTTCTAGGCGTCGACATTCCGCCTAGATTGGCGAAGTAATCCGTCTCCTCGACGTTGATTAGTCCGCCTTTCAGGCGTAGACGTATTGATTAGTTCACCTTCACAGACGTCAACTAATCTACTCGAGTTAATCCGCCTTTTAGGCGTCGACAATCTGTCTGGAGTGGCGAAGTAATCCGTCTCCTCGACGTTGATTAGTCCGTCTTTCAGGCGTAGACGTATTGATTAGTTCGCCTTCACAGGCGTCAACTAATCTACTCGAGTTAATCCGCCTTTTAGGTGTCGACAATCCGCCTGGAGTGGCGAAGTAATCCATCTCCTCGACGTTGATTAGTTCGCCTTTCAGGCGTAGACGTATTGATTAGTTCGCCTTCACAGGCGTCAACTAATCTACTCAAGTTAATCCGCCTTTTAGGCGTCGACAATCCGCCTGGAGTGGTGAAGTAATCCGTCTTCTCGACGTTGATTAGTCCGCCTTTCAGGCGTA
This sequence comes from Ballota nigra, assembly GCA_947034835.1. Lineage (NCBI taxonomy): Eukaryota > Viridiplantae > Streptophyta > Magnoliopsida > Lamiales > Lamiaceae > Ballota > Ballota nigra. The sequence continues at coordinate 91,614,939 of OX344724.1, forward strand.
GACGTATTGATTAGTTCGCCTTCACAGGCGTCAACTAATCTACTCGAGTTAATCCGCCTTTTAGGCGTCGACAATCTGCCTGTAGTGGCGAAGTAATCCGTCTCCTCGACGTTGATTAGTCCGTCTTTCAGGCGTAGACGTACTGATTAGTTCGCCTTCACAGGCGTCAACTAATCTACTCGAGTTAATCCGCCTTTTAGGCGTCGACAATCCGCCTGGAGTGGCGAAGTAATCCGTCTCCTCGACGTTGATTAGTCCGCCTTTCAGGCGTAGACGTATTGATTAGTTCGCCTTCACAGGCGTCAACTAATCTACTTCTCGAGTTAATCCGTCTTTTAGGCGTCGACAATCCGCCTGGAGTGGCGAAGTAATCCGTCTCCTCGACGTCGATTAGTCCGCCTTTCAGGCGTAGATGTATTGATTAGTTTGCCTTCACAGGCATCAATTAATCTACTCGAGTTAATCCGCCTTTTAGGCATCGACAATCCGCCTGGAGTGGCGAAGTAATCCGTCTCCTCGACGTTGATTAGTCCGTCTTTCAGGCGTAGACGTATTGATTAGTTCGCCTTCACAGGCGTCAACTAATCTACTCGAGTTAATCCGCATTTTAGGCTTCGACAATCCGCCTGGAGTGGCGAAGTAATCCGTCTCCTCGACGTTGATTAGTCCGCCTTTCAGGCGTAGACGTATTGATTAGTTCGCCTTCACAGACGTCAACTAATCTACTCGAGTTAATCCGCCTTTTAGGCGTCGACAATCCGTCTGGAGTGGCGAAGTAATCCGTCTCCTCGACGTTGATTAGTCCGCCTTTCAGGCGTAGACGTATTGATTAGTTTGCCTTCACAGGCGTCAACTAATCTACTCGAGTTAATCCGCCTTTTAGGTATCGACAATCCGCCTGGAGTGGCGAAGTAATCCGTCTCCTCGACGTTGATTAGTCCGTCTTTCAGGCGTAGACGTATTGATTAGTTCGCCTTCACAGGCGTCAACTAATCTACTCGAGTTAATCCGCCTTTTAGGCGTCGACAATCCGCCTGTAGTGGCGAAGAAATCCGTCTCCTCGATGTTGATTAGTCCGCCTTTCAGGCGTAGACGTATTGATTAGTTCGCCTTCACAGGCGTCAACTAATCTACTCGAGTTAATCCGCCTTTTAGGCATCGACAATCCGCCTGGAGTGGCGAAGTAATCCGTCTCCTCGACGTTGATTAGTCCGCCTTTCAGGCGTAGACGTATTGATTAGTTCGCCTTCACAGACGTCAACTAATCTACTCGAGTTAATCCGTCTTTTAGGCGTCGACAATCCGCCTGGAGTGGCGAAGTAATCCGTCTCCTCGACGTCGATTAGTCCGTCTTTCAGGCGTAGACGTATTGATTAGTTCGCCTTCACAGGCGTCAACTAATCTACTCGAGTGAATCCGTCTTTTAGGCGTCGACAATCCGCCTGTAGTGGCGAGGTAATCCGTCTCCTCGACGTTGATTAGTCCGCCTTTCTGGCGTTGACGTATTAATTAGTTCGCCTTCACCGGCGTCAACTAATCTCTTTCTCGAGTTAATCCGCCTTCTCGGCGTTGATTAGTCCGCCTTTTATGCGTTGACATATTGATTAGTTCGCCTTCACCGGCGTCAGCTAATTTGTCTCTCAAGTCGATCCGCCACTCGGCCTTGATTAGTTCGTCTTCACCGGCGTCAACTAATCAGCCTCTCGGCGTGGATCCAGTCCGCATTTTAAGCGTTGACTTTCCGCCTTAATGGGCGAGGTGTTGTTTAGTTCGTCTTTACCGGCGTCAACTAACCTATTCTCTGCTTTGGTTTATCCATGTTAATGGCATCGACCAGTCCGCCTTCACCGGCATCGACTGACCCGCATCGCTTTTGCCCACTTGCGGCCATAATATATCGCGTCTTGGACGCTTTGTTTAATCAACAAATCGATTGTTAATTCAATCTTGTATTCGTGAAGTCGCTGTCCGTCAATCGGCTAAAGCACTATCACTCATTAACCATTTGGTTAATTTTTTAAGCGGTTGTTAATTCAATCCCATCTTCGTGAAGTCGCTGCCCAATCATCGGCTAAAACACTTCACTCATTAATCTGTTGGTTAATGTTGTAAGCGGTTGTTAATTCAATCCCATCATCGTGAATGTCGCTACCCGACCATCGGCTAAAACACTTCACTCATTAATCTGTTGATTAATCTTTTAAGCGGTTGTTAATTCAATCCCATCTCCGTGAAGTCGCTGCCCGATCATCGGCTAAAGCACTTCACTCATTAATCTGTTGGTTAATTTTATAAGCGGTTGTTAACTCAATCCCATCTTCGTGAAGTCGCTGCCCGTCTATCGGCTAAAGCACTTCACTCATTAATTTGTTGGTTAATTTTATAAGCGGTTGTTAACTCAATCCCTTCTTCGTGAAGTCGCTGCCCGTTTATCGGCTAAAGCACTTCATTCATTAATCTGTTGGTTAATTTTATAAGCGGTTGTTAACTCAATCCCATCTTCGTGAAGTCGCTGCCCGTCTATCGGCTAAAGCACTTCACTCATTAATCTGTTGGTTAATTTTATAAGCGGTTGTTAACTCAATCCCATATTTGTGAAGTCGCTGCCCGTCAATCGGCTAAAGCACTTCACTCATTAATCTGTTGATTAACCTTTTAAGCGGTTGTTAATTCAATCCCATCATCGTGAAGTCGCTGCCCGTCAATCGGCTAAAGCACTTCACTCGTTAATCTGTTGATTTGTCTTTTAATTGATTGTTAAGTCAATCTGTTGTCCGTGAAGTCGCTACCCGCAGGCGGCCTAAGCACTTCATTAATTTATCATCGCGGTCCTTACCGCCCTATTACTAAAATTAATGCCGGCCAGCTGCAAGAACTCTTTATTAATTGAACGTCACGGTTCTCGACTCGGGGGCACGACGGAAGATCGTACCCCACCTAACCCGACCAATTTCTAAAAAGTTTGACTATACGAAGGTTACACGGAAGATTCGCCCATCACGAACCCTGTTGTCGAAGACTCCTCCGGGGCATCCGAGCTATCCTGTTTTCAGGCTCGGGGGCAAAACCTATTTGAAGCACAGATCAAGATCGGACTCTGGCCGCGATCAGAGCCCAATCTTGGGGGCAATTGTTACAACAGGAAATATCCTCGCCTGACAGAAGGTCAGATTCCTAAAGATACACTGACCCGACAAGATCGAGAGTCTACATCAGAAAAGAGTATTTAATGTATTATAGGTCTACTGTTGATCTTTATATTAATAATTGTAATAAATCCCTAAATAAAGGGTTGAGACGAATTTAGAGCCACTTTTGGGCCTTTAGGGGTGAACCTCTATAAATAGGGGGTCACCCCCTCATTGTAAAGGATGCACTTTTCTCTCATTTCTCATATATCCAAGAAGCTCTCATATTCGTGGGAAGAACGAAAGTTCTTCCCCAACCGTTCGTGTTCATTTATATTTATTGTTTGTCGGGCATAACCCAAATAGCCACATAAATCTACCCGTACGAAAATGCCTGTCAACAGATATATTAAAATTTATATTTATTATACATGAGAGGGATAAAATAGGTAGTTCACTAAATGTGGAGGTGTATCTACTTATGTTGGAGGGGTATATAGCTGGACCCTTAAAAATTATCCCCTCCTGTCCAATATTAGTAGTCCTACTTTTTAAACTATTATTTTTTGTCATAAGTTGGAGGGTATTGTAAGGTTCATTTATCAATAAAGTTATTGTTTGTAAAAAATATAGGGAGTAGGTCCCAGTCAAAACAATCCTATCTTTTATTAAAATATATACTCCACCAAAAAAAAATATATATATTACATTTTTTTTTAAACTTGACAATTTTTGAAAAGATGTTCAGAAAAAAAAATACTTTAACATATGCATTTTCAAAAAAAAAAAAAATTCCATAAACTGTTATATTTTTGGGGAAAAAAATTTAATATTTTTTTATGGGATGTATTAACAAAGGGCACGGTTATATATACCCCAATTTGATGGGAGTACACCCAATGGATTATTAAACCCTAAATTAGATAAGTACACCCCCAATTAAAACTCTAAAATACCCTTATTTTTTCCTGCGTACACCCACAGGACAGAAAGCCATAAAAGTTGAAGAGGTTTTCGACAGAAAGTCATAGAAGTTGAAGAGGTTTTCGCTCGTTGCCGTCCCACCAGCGCGCTGCCGTCCACCACCGCGCTGTCGCCCACCACCGCACTGCCGTCCACCACCGCACTGCCGTCCACCACCGCGCGCCGTCCCGCCGCTGCACAGTGCGCCGTCCTGCTGCACAGTGCAACGTCCCGCTGCAGTGTGTCGTCCGTCGTGCCGCCGCCTGCGCTGCCCACCTGTGCAGCTGCCTGTGACGTCCGGCATCACAATCCGCTCCATAATGGCCAAAGGTAAATTCTAAAATTCATGCCCTAATTTGTAACAACAGCCAAGATTTCTCCCTATCAAATTAATAGTATTAGTAGAATCTATATTCAGTTTTGTCATGATCATTTAAATTGATAAGTTTCTTCACTTTTCCTGTTGTGTATTGTAATGTACCAACATGCCATGATATGCTCTTCTTTGTATTTGGGTATTGTTTTATTAGATAATCTAATAATCCGTTATAAACTGCTGGATTCATAATTGTAAATGTTGAATTGATCATGTATCATTGAAGTAATATTACACCTAATTAATGAATATGAAATTCAAGAAAATCTTAGCTATTGATTCGTGATAGTTAAATCTAGAATTGATTATTATCAATGGACATTATTAAATTCTCAAAACAGCAAGTTGTTAACATCAATCTATAGAATTTATTAGATGGAGGTATACAAATCAGATTGGTATATGCCTTCTTATCAATTATAGATTGCGTTGTTAACATCAATGATAATCTAAAAAATTGTTATGTGCTAGATAATGATATAAATAACAAATTATCAACTGAAAGTGTATGTTGCTTCTTATTTATATTTCACTTTACTTTTGACTCGGCTATATTTTATTTATGGAAAATGGTTCTCAAGTGTTTTAACAATTGAAAGTAGAATAAAATATGATAATACAAATAATGAAGCAACACTGGAATGTATAGTCATATCAGACGTGTTATTTAATGCCAGAAGTTGCTCTTTGAAATTTGTTTTTGTGCTCAAGTTTCTATATTTCACTTTTTCAATATCTTCAAGTTAAAGCTTACCATAGGTATAAGTTTAGAGCTTTACTTTTGAAATTTACTTTGGTAAAACAAACTTAGTGCAAAATCATCTCCCTTATTCTCCCATCTTTTTCTTTCATTATGTTATTTATATTTTTGTCTCATCAAGAAAAACAATATATCTAGTAGGAGTTAATTACATATATATGTATATTTACATGAAAGAATTGAAATAAGAGTTATGATTTTTAATTTTATACTTTATAGTACTATATATAGATTCTATTTGATCACATAATGTGAATCTGTCTTTCCTTGTACTTGCACGACCTCACAAAAAAAATCTACCAACTTATCCATCTGTGGCGTGTGAATTATCTAATGTATATATGGTGTTTGTGGTAATTACAAAATTGTAAGCATCATTCAAGTGAGTAGATTAAAATATGGTGTATTAAAAAATTCTATATTTTTCTCAGGTTCTGGTGGTAGGATTCGTCCAACTGCTTCTAATAGATGGAAGAAACAAGGGTTACAGCAGGAACCCGAACCACAAGAGTCCGAGCCCGAACCAATGCAACCGGAAGTTGATATAGAAAGGAATGGAGATGAAATGGATGAGAATCATTCTTCCTCTGAGGAGAATGAAGAGGGTGAAGAGGAAGAGGAGGAGGGTGAAGATGAAGAGGGTGAGGCTAAAAATGGGGAGAGAGAGGAGGATGAAGAGGAGGGTGAAGAGGAGGATGAAGAGGGAGACGATATTATCATGCAAGATGAAGACGCATTGCCCAAACACACCCTTCTAAAAAGCTTTAAAGATCATGTGGCTAATTACATAAATCAAGGAACTGATCGAGATGTGTTGAAGTGTCATAGTCATGTGGCCAAACTTTTAGCTTGGGAGATTGATGAAGAAAAGGACTTTCCCCAGTTTCAATCAATTTTTGGTAAATCCAAAATGTTTTACATTAGACGTGGATCATACAAGAACCCAAACAAGAATTTGATCACAGCTTTCGTAGAGAGGTGGCATCCAGAGACCAATTCATTTCACCTCCCTTTTGGTGAAATGACGATTACACTGGATGATGTCTATTGTCTAACAGGTTTACCTGTTGATGGTGTTCCGGTTAAGTCTATTCGTACAGAAAAGGTGAACGGATATGAGGATTTGATGAAATTGTTGGGTAGAACAAAAAAAGAAGCTAAGGAAGCGCTTGGCAATAGACATGGATCTTCTGTGGAACTAAAGTGGTTGAGGGAGACATTTATGCCCTTAATGAACTCCGATGATCATCAAAAAGCATTGTATGCAGCACGAGCATATGTGTTATATGTGTTTGGGACCACCCTTTTTGCTGATAAGAGTGGTACACGTGTTAAAACCTATTGGTTGCAATACACAACGGATATGGCACGGTTCGGAAAGTATGCTTGGGGAACTGCAACACTAGCCTACCTATATAGACAGTTGCGGATGACCTCGAGGTATTCGGTGAAGCAGATTGGTGGTTACGTCACATTACTAGAGGTAACATTCTTAATTGATTTATAATTTTATATGTTAACCATACATTAGATTTTGACCATTATTATTTTAGGCTTGGATATACGAGCACTTGCCTCGTTTGATACTGCCACCCCAAAATTCGCTCTTCCGATATCCTGAACCACTATCTATTAAGTACGCACCCGAAGCACATACAAGCCCCAATTTAGATCGTGTTCGAGACTTCAGAGAGCGGCTAGATGCATTCCGATCAAGCGAGGTTAAAATCTAGTTATTGATTTATTTTCAGGGGATGCATATGTTATATATAAAATTAATGTGTGTGTTTATATTAATTACAGGTTAATTGGAATCCATATCGTGCCATTAGGGGTCATTACCCTTTGCAGGAGGTGTGCTACTTCTACGGGTGCATTTCATGTGGAGACATAGTTGAACCGTATATGCCAGATCGGGTGCTTAGGCAGTTTAACTATGTGCAGACAATTCCTGATGACCCTATTGCTCATAATGTGACGAGGACTGGTGCAAATTCTAGAAAAACGAAGCAAGTTTGGTCTGCATTAGCTGAGTATTTTGTTGCATGGGATACACACATGCTTACAGAGGAAAGACTTGGTGATCGTTGTACCCCTGCCCGAGATTGTGCGGATGGTTACATAGATTGGTTCTTTTGTAACTGTCATCCGTTTGTTTCTACCACGAAGGATGCACTTCCTCCTCGTGGACCTGCTCCTAACCCTGATCCATGGCACAGGATAGATGCAGCCAAGGTTGAGTTGAAAGTATTGGTGGACAAGTACGAGCACAACGGATAATTGACTTGGGAGGAAGCAATACAGAAAGTGAAAGAAACAATAAGTATTCTTAGTGGACCCGAAGAAGGAGAACCATCATCATCTTTACGAGCATCCAAAAAACGGCGCAGGGTTAGGCGCAATTGACTTAAACTTGATAGTTGATGATTTTATGTACTAGACTTGGTAAACTAGTTATTTTGGAGTTATGGATGTTTATAAGACTTGGTTGGTACTAGACTTATGTTATTGTGAATATTTTGGTATTATGGATATTCAGAATTATGTTATTATGAGTATTTTGGAATTATGGATATTCATAGTTGTTTGTTGCATAATTCTACTTATGATATTATGTGTATTTTGGAATTATGGATACTTGTGGTTGTTTGTTGATATTTGATTAGTAATTGTGTCATTTTCAAAAATTTGTGATTAGTAATGGTTGTTTGTTGATATGGTGATTAGTAATGGTTGAAAAACGACCAAGTAAAATGTTCATAAAAAATTGTGAAAAACGACAAAGTAGTAAAATGTTCATAAAAAAAATTTGTACATTTTACAAAAGTTCATAAAAAACTTTCGAACAAGCACCATATGTTAGAAAAAAATATCGTACAGTAGCATAATCACAATTAAAAACGACCAAGTAAAATGTTCATATAATAAATTCGAACATTGTACAAGAGTTCATAAAAATCTTTCGAACAAGCACTATATGTTCGGAAAATAAAATCGTACAGTAGCATAATCTCAATTAAAAATGACCAAGTAAAATGTTCATTAAAAAAATTCGAACGTTGTACAAAAGTTCATAAAAATCTTTCGAACAATCACCATGTGTTCGGAAAATAAAATCGTACAGTAACATAAAAATAATTCGAACATATAGAAAATGTACGATTTTTTTGTCATACAGTATAAATTGGCGAAAACAAGTAAAATGTTCAAACAAAAAATTACGAACTTGCGTCGAATTCATAAAAAAAAAAATATCTTCATTCAATACCATATGCCCTCTAAATTGGCCCAAATTACATAAAAAATATAGTAGTATCAAGTTTCTACATGCTTAAAAGATGAGTAAACAGAAGATACTCCAAAATTATATGACAAAAGAGGTCGGGGCCAAAAGCATTCATTCAATCAATCATTTTATTATCCCAGCATTATAAGCCGTGTACCATCCGTTAGCGACAGGCTGATGGAATTGTGTCCATGAAGAGATGATGGGCGGCAAAGGGCGTCCAACACCAAGGAAAACCTAAAGCAGAAGAATCAATTAATAATTATCATCTAAATAAATATTAAAATATCATTAATACCTGGACGAAGTGATTCTCGTTCTGCAATGACATCCAAATACTTTTCGGCTCTCGGGGCACTTCATTTCTAAAGGGCAAATACGTTAGTGATAGACGTGGGTCGAGAACCACTAATGCAACGTTATACGTTGATGCAACTAAACATCCCAATTGCGGTAGTGAGAACCAGTTAGGTTTATATGCAAACTCGTCAAAGCAATTTAGGACTTTCATTATTTTTTCCACGTCATTATCCTCCGGAAATATTTTTGTATACAATTGTATATTGTGGGAAAGCTCATTCATCAAGTCCATCCGAACACGTGGCCACTCATCCTCGCTAAAGCCCATCAGACCTGCCACTGATCGGAAACCACAATGTCCATCGCCCTTCACATTCTTCACGCCAACAACATAAGATCCATACTCTATCGGGATATCACAATGCTTGGAAACTCCTTTGGCTATTTGTGTACGACGACGGAATATCTATACACATAAATAATTAAATAAAGTAAAAATAACAATAATATGTATAAATTTAGTTTAATCGAAATTTTGAATTACCGGTTGTTTTTTAGGAACTCCATTGCTCTGAAACAAAGGGACTGAGAGCGAGTCATCCACATCATACACATGCTCTTCTTTTTGTATCGAGCAACTTTCAACCATAGATTGTTTAACCTCCCAAAGGCTCGGATCACGTTTGGTGGACGCTTCAGGTCTTTTCTTATTCACACTTTTAGGTCGACCACGAGTATTTACCTTAGGAATTGGTTCAACAAGATCTGTAGTGCCTGGATTTGCAAGCTCCCGCATGCGCTTCAAAAAAATTGATTGTTCCTCTTCAGAGAGAGTCATATAAACCTTAAGCATGTCACCAACAGCATCATCAAACCGATTACGATTGTCCTTTGAAGCATCATCTTTCACAATAGGCTTTAAATCCAATTTTCTCCAAAATGGATCAAGGGCATACACAGGTATTGGTTTGTCCGCATATACATATTCCTCAATCTCGTGAGCACACGGTAAACCATACACCTTTCTTAGGATATGGTTGCAATCCCTTGAATCATACTCGGGCCTCTTTATCAACTTGATTTCATCGAACAACTTCTCTAAAGCAACAAAGGACACCACACACCGTAAATAATTGTAAAAGTTTGAAGAGAACCTATGTTGAGCAACATTTAGACTCTTCTCGAATGAGGCTTTAATTGCAACATGACTTGCAGTAAATAGTGTGTCGCACTTCACCCAACACGTCTCGAAATTACCCAATGAGTTTCCGAGCATTCTCTTCAAAGCAGCATGATGACTTTCAACCCTGAAAATTAAATTAAACACATATTATTCATCATGTTCAATTTACAAAAAAAATAAAAAAATTGAAACAAACATACCGGTTGGTTGTGGTATTTCCATAATGCATGACTTCGTTTGTCCAAGCCTTAACGAACCTTTTTTTGTATGGATTGATCCATTGTTTCATTACATAATCTACTGGCTCATTTGGAAATTTAGTGACAAACATGTGAAGGGCTTCTTCAAATTCTTTCTCAGAATCGGCTTTCCAAACGTTATTATATTGAGCATAAAATTTCTCCCACTCCTTTTCATCCTTGAAATTACCTCTGCAGTTGGCCAACACATTTCGATCAATGTGATATGTGCACAAGAAATGTCGAGCTTCTGGAAATTTCATAGCAACAGCATTCATTAACGCCTTTTCACGATCAGTGATTATAACAGTGGGGTGAGAAGTGCCCAACAAATTTCTAAGCACACCTAATGCCCACATATAGTTCTCCTCTTTCTCCGCCAATAAATAGACTGATGCAATAGAGAATGTCATCCCTGTTGATGTAACTCCAACTATTTCCAAATAAGGTAATTGGTACCTATTTGTCCTGTATGTGCAATCAATCATGAGGACTTTCGGAAAAGCATGCACTAATTGGATAGAAACGGGGTGTGCAAAAAACAACTCGTTCAAAGTGTTTGTTTTCTCACATCTTCTAGATTCTTGGAAATACTTGTTCTCAAACAGTTGACTCATCAAATATTGCAACTGGCTTCGCCCACAATATTGATTCACTCTATGTTTCTTTCTTGCGTTGTATATCGTTCTGAGCGTCGAGTGATTGTTCTCATTCTTCCTTTTCAACGCCTTCAATACTGATTTTGGAGGAGCATTACATTTGGACAGATCAATTACGTACTCTTCCTCTTCAGCAGTTAGGCGACCCATATAAGAATGACCTTCGAGAGTTTCAGAGATGGGATGATTATGTGTACCACACTTGACCTCCAATATCCATTCTGATGGAGATAATTGTGTTCCCTTCAACGCGAATGGGCAACCATATTTCTTGCTACCCGTAGTTCTTCCTTTCATTTGTTCTTCATCAAAATCGGCTTTATTATCAACGCCTTCCTCTAATATTTTGTTACCCTTGTTCTTAGCCTCAACAACCACCTTCTTACGATACACACCGGAACACTCACATGTCAAAAGAACACGTGACTTCTTTCTCCCAACACAGTTATCGGATCGTGCAACAATAATAACTATATTGTGCTCATAGCCTACACGTCGAACCCAATTTAGCAGTGTGTCACGTGACTCAAAATGATCCCTGGTTGTGAAGACACTTGTGTAGTCCATGCACATGTCGTGACACGGGATGCTCCCATCATTTGGTTCGTTTTTTTGTTTTTCTTTTTCTTCTTCTATATCATCAACATTAAATTCATTCTCCACGGTAAATGTATCCCGCCCCTCATCATAATCATCATCGTCCTTAATATCCTCATCGTCTCCTAAGTTCTGGAAAAAAAAAATTAATATAACAAACGTTCGAAAAAATAAAATGAAATTTTAGAATATGTTCGAAAAATTATTTTGAACATTAACATAATGTTCGAAAGTTTTTTATGAACAAATTGTTCGAACATCGGTTATGAAAATATGACATTTGTTCATCAAAAAATTTCGAACAAAAGTCATTTGTTCATATAACCAGTGATGAAATTGTTAAATTCGTAAATATCAACAAATAAACGCGCCAAAACATTCATGCTATCATATTCACGTTCCCAATCCATACAATTTTGAAAACTACTTTAATAATCATATTAGAGCACCAAACAAATCATAAATATAATCCAAAAGGGTTTAGAAAAAAAAACTAAAAAGAAAAAGGTATTTTAAAACGAAACACTTACATATGCATATCTAGCACCACCAAACGAACTCATTCTTGTAATATCCGACCACAATACAACACGTGCAACTCCGAACGACAATTATGATAGTGATCAAAAAAGCAAAAATATTGATCCCTTTCCAATACGCTACGATAGAGATATAATCTTAATGGGTGTACTTACAATATATTTTAACTTGAATTATAAGAAAAGGGTATTTTAGACCTTTTATAGCTATTTTAATTTAATTAAAATTTTAATTAATAATTCAATGGGTGTACTCCCATCAAATTGGGGTATATATAACCGTGGCCATTAACAAAACATAAAATGGTTTATAACCGACCTTAGAATAAAACTAAACCAAAAATTTCTGGCCCACAACTGGCCCGACACCTGTGTGGCTAGTAGCCTAGTATATAGTACATTGAAATTTCCCTTTTCTTTTTCTATTGTAGAAAACAAATTCCCATTCGTAGCGTAGATTGTTATGGAAACTTGAAAAATGCACCAAAAATAAAGTATCGCGACGTTTCCTCAAACAAAATTGAAAATAAAATTATGAGACAAATTATTAGGGTATGTTTGTTTTGAGATTTAGATGCGTGGGAAGTCATAACTTTGAAATTTTAGAATGTGAAAATCTTGATGAATAATATAATTATGAGTTTGTTTTTTAATTTTAATAGGGTGAGATTTTGATTTATGTCAAATCACTGTTTAATTGTGATAGATATTGTAATATTTTATGGGATAATTAATGTGTAGTACATGATTCAATAGAGTATTCGTCTCTGCTACATGACCCATAAAGTATTCTTTTACACTACATTGACTTAATTGTTTAATTTCTAATATACCCTTATTTTCACTCTCCCACGGCCCCATTTTCTGAGCTATCATGTCATCTATTTTCTTCAATTTTGTTTTCAAATTTCAAATTCAGTAACCCCTGTATCACTCTATGAGAAGGAAGAAAAGAAAGAAGTAAAATCGAACGAGAAAGAAGTGAAGGAAAACGTGGCTGAAAAAATAAAAACCACATCTCAAACTGGTGTATATAAAGACGTCCATTGCTTCCGATTTCCTTTTTTTTCTTCAATTTCTGGCGATAATGGTGGAGCTGTGAGTGGTGGCGGCGTGTGAATTTCATGATTTTCAGTGTATTAATGGCAACATCAGCTTCCATCAAGATTTCCTCCACAAATTTTCGGCATTCGAACCTATTTTGGCGAGATTCCTCTTCGTTCCACCATTAATGGCATCGCGAAGCTTTACTAGCGGCTTGAGTTGAATTTCCGAAGTGAATTTCGGTGCAAATTGCTTCAAATTTCGGCTTCGAGCATCTCTCGTGTCCGTCCTCTGCTAATTCCGGCAAGTTACGGTGCGTCAAGCTTTTCCGGCAATTGATGGAGCTTTCCTTCTAAACCCATTTGTTATTTTTAGCACAAGTAATCTCTCTCTTTTCGTAATGAAAATGGCAGTTTCTCTTTCTCCTTGAATTGGTCAACATGGATGTGGGTCCCAACTTCTCTTCTCTTTTGTGTGAATTATTTCAAAAAATGATTTCACCAATTTCAGAAGTTATTTGCAGCATTGATATACAATTTTTTATTGTATGTACAACCACAATATACAATTTTTAATCGTATGTATAATATGTACAAATTTCGATATGGTAGAAAATTAGAAAATATTATGACGTACAATATGTTATAAGATGTACAAATTTTAAAATGGTAGAATATTAGAAAATATCTTTATAGGAAACTTATTTCATTTTTTAAATGGTAGAAAATTAAAATACATTTTGATGTACAATATTTTATAAAATGTACAAATTTTGAAATGATAGAAAACTAGAAAAGATTCATATAGGGGCAAATTTGTACATTAACCTTTATAAAAACTTTCTAGTGTTGACTTTTCCATCTTATGTAGTGGAGCCTAAAGTGGGTTTTACCCTATGTAGTGCTAAGTTATTCCCCCATATTTTACTGTATTGTGTAAAAGAAAAGTAGGAGAGAAATTGAATGGACTATAAAAAAGTGATGACGTAATTGTATTAAATTTTATGAAACGTAGTAATAGATTTATATGTATTTTTAGGTATGAATTGAGGATAAGATTTAAAATCTGGTTTTAAATTTCAGACTCGAATGCAACTTGGATCGCAAAATTCAAAATTTATCTAGGTGAATCTCAAAACAAATATACCCTAAAGTTTTGTGTTTCTTTTCAGAACACCCATTTTTCCCCGTGAATAGTGAGTTTTTCGTAGTTACTATTCCATATTCATTTTACATCTTAATTACTTGATAAATTTTTATCATCTCACAACAGTCTCTTTTTTCAATATTACTTCATTAAGTTCTAGTCTTAAATCTTGATGACTCGATATGTGTTAATCGATTATTAACAAACCATCCTATGTTGTGAATGAAATTTTCGAACGTATGACTTTGAAAAATATAAGTTGTAATTCCATTATTCTGCAATACATTGTCTAAAGACTTTCAATTCTTCACATAATATGGTAACAAGATGCACCTATTACATGACTTAAAAGGGTGTATTCAATTCGGATTTTGTTGAATTTTTTTGGACTTTAAAAAGTTCGTGGATTTAGAAAATCTATAGACTCTATGTAAAGTTTGGCTGACGTTTTTTTATTGATTTACATGGATTTCCATAGACTTGACAAGATTGTGGAATACACTTTTTTTATTGATTTACATGAATTTTCTTAGACTCCGGTGCTGAAACCATTGATGCAAATGTATATGGAACACACTTCTATATAAAAAAATATTATCCAAATTGTTTAAAAAATAACCAAAAATACATTAGTTTAAAAAAAATACATTATTATTTTCATCTTCATTTCTATCACCGTTATACCACAGTCTCATTAGAAGCCTCTGGTTGTTGGAAGAGATTTTGGAGAGTGAAATCTATTTATATTTTTTGAAGAGTAGATTAGGCAGCGGGACGGGGAATCCCCGTGGGGAACCGCGCCCCAAACGGGTCAGGGAATCCCCGAAGCAAATGGGGACGGAGAATTCTTTTGCCCCGTAGGCGGGGATGGGGATAAAATTCTCTGCCCCGCACTTTTATATATATACACCATCTTTGTTCATTAAAATTATGTTCATTGAGTTGGACATGCGTTTCAAGAATATTAGATAAATAGATAAAATTAGGGTATTATTAGGGTACTGTGATAGAATCGTGGGGTTTATATTTTAATAAAATAATTATTTCTGAGTGTGATAATAAAGTGATGATTTCTATAAAATCTGAATAAAGTAATTATTTCTGAGTGTGATAATAAAGTGATGGTTTCCATAAAATAAATGAATACACTTTTGGTGGACAGATGAAGTATTTTATCTCTTTATTCTTTGTGCCTCGGCTGGAAATAAATCATGCGTCTGCCCCTGCCATTAAGTGAAGGAGACTAGTCATACACAAATAGGGTTTCATCTTAAAATCAATTGGTGATAGAAAGAGTAGCCTACTAGGCTTATAAACTAACCTCACTTCTTTCAATTTTTCAATATGGAATGTGTAATTTATCATATCTCAACACGTCTTCCTTACATGTGAATCCTCGTTAATCAAGATAAGATCACTCATGCTTCGGTAATTCGACAACCCATACAGCTAGAACATGGTGCCTGCTCTAATATCATGTAAAAAAAAGTAACATATGAAATTTAGGGTTGCTCTGTTTTGTATTGCATTATCTTAGATCAAATCTCAGCTTATTGTCATATGTATATATATCTATATCTATATTTATATAATATATAAAAAGGGGTAAGTTGCGTCAAATCCCTTTGCGGTTTGAAATATCGGCATTAAACTCCTCTGTGCTTTAAAATTGCGCCAAATCCTCTTGTGGTTTTATAAATATAGCATGAAAACTCTCTGTGGTTTATAAATATAGCATGAAACCCCCTTATAGTTTATAAATATAGCATTAAGCCCCCAACTATGTTAAGATTAACATTAGTGTGCAATTCACGCACGCTTCATGCAAATTTTAGTGAATTTTTTATTTTTTTAATATATTACATAATTATCCTTCCATTAACTAAATTAAATGTTCCTTCTATTATTGATTTTTTTTAAAATTTTATTTATTCATAATCTTATGCTTTTAAATAGTTAATTTATTTAATAATTATTGTCTATAAAATATTATAAATAGACGAGAAGTGAAAACTACTTTTAAAAAATTCTTTTTATATCTAATTATATATTAATATCACATTTAGTAAATAATTTGTAGTTATAAATATTAAGAAAAGTACAAATAAAAATATAAAAGAAATTGGAACCTACCTTGAACACTTCTCGTTCTAAAGAAAATCAGCAACAACAAATTTCTTCTTGGTTAAGTCTTTGTATGTTCACAATAAATAAGTTTTTCAAGAAATTCACATATTTTAAAAAAAAATTGTATAAATTTTGAAATTTTACTTGGAAATAAACCCTAGTTTGAGTTTAGGTGTTTTATGAAAGAACGTCAACAGGTCAGAAGTATATAATAAGTCATACGTGTTATAAATTAACGTTATTAATTTTTTTAAAAGGGATTTTGCGCTATATTTATAAAACCACAAGGGGGTTTGGCGCAATTTTTAAAGCACAGGGGGATTTCATGCCGATTTTCCAAACCACAAGAGGGTTTGGCGCAATTAACCCATATAAAAAGTGTTTTAGAGTTATTAAATCATTTTTGGACTGTTTTACCCCTATTATCTTTTCTTTTGTACATTTGTGTCCATTTTTTTTATTAATTTTTCCATTTCAGCACGTCCTTTTATTTCTCGCATCAAACCCATGGCCTTCTGTTTCTTTCACATGCCGCTCCCCCGAACAGAACCGAGGTCACGATGAGCAATCTCTTTGATGTCTGAGTTGGCTGACGATTAGATAGGAAAGACATGTCAGCCGCTCAGGGGTAATTGCGAAAATCGTCTAGGACCAATCTCGCCATGTCGTTGAGAAGTCTTAATTTGCCCGGACATGAAAATAGACCAATGTTAATCTAGGGTATTTTATTTTTTATATCTTAGAAATATGGCTTGATTTTTTGTTTCAATTTCATATATGGAGGTTCTGCTGGATTTTTGTATTCGCCGATTTAGAATCAGTTTACTTTGTTCGAAAAAATCTTAAAAGAATGACAATCACTGGTTGTAATTAGTTCTTGGTTTTGTTATCATTTAGTTATCCTAATTACGTTTTATGGTTCAGAATTCTCATTTGGTTTGTAATTACATTTTTTGTATTCTTGATTTGGTTCAGAATTTTTTTGTTCAGATTTCTTCATGGCTCTTTTAAAATCTCTGTTTTCGTCTTAGATTTGGATGTGTATGGTTCATCTTAGCCAACAAAGGGCTTGCAACAATTTTTTTTTCTACATGTGTTTTGGAGCTGATGGAATTGTAACTTGGAAGAGTCAAGTTTGCTGATAAAGGATATTCGAGCTAGAAAGTAACTCCAACAGTAAGCAATTATCTTTGTTGTTAAATACTGTGGATTTATATTCTTGATTACATTTTTCGTATTATTTAATTATTTGGCATGGATTCTTTCAGTGAAATTATAATGTTTCAAACAATAATTAGCAATTGATCAATCTATACTTTCAGCGCAGTCACATTACTAATCCACTATGCATGTGAGTAATGATTGGGCTTTAAACTTCTGCAACATGTGTTTTGACCATAGGCATCATTTCGATTTCCCCCATTTTTTCTTATTTTTCCTGAAATTTCCTCAATTTTATTAATTTATAGATTAAGAATGATTCAGGAACAACAATGGGGTTATTCTTAAATATGAAAAAATTGTTTATGTCGAATTATCTCGATTTTTTTTTTCAAATTGTTATTCAAGCTGATTTATTTAGTGTGGATGTTTGTGTTTCCTATTCTGTTTTTTTTTAATAAAACGTGAAGAATTGAAAGGTTGCCTCCAGAGGATCACACTTATTCATATTTATAGCCTATCTGCATCATTGGTTAGTATTATTTATCTATACTATATTAAAAAGTGACAAGAGGTTGAGAAACATTTTTGGACAATTTTGTCCTTAGCATATTTTAATCTTTACTTTTACATCCCAACTACCTATATTCATTTATTTTATATTTATAACTTTTGGAATTCTTACAATAAATTAGTCATGATATATTTTAATCTTGACTCCTAACTATCTATTTTATTTGTTTTACAACATTTGAAATTCTTAAATTAAAAGTTATAATTAGTATTATTTATATAGTCATGTTTATAACTTTTGGAATTCTTACAATAAATTAGCCATGATATATTTTAATCTTAACTCCTAACTATCTAATTTATTTATTTTACAACATTTGAAATTCTTACATTAAATATTATTTATATAGTATTTGCAGTAATCTAATAAGCCCTAAGATCATTTTTGTCGGGTACTCCTCCATTTCCCTCTATACTATATTAAAAAGTGACAAGAGGTTGATAAATATTTTTGGACAATTTTGTCCTTAGCATATTTTAATCTTTACTATTACATCCCAACTACCTATATTCATTTATTTTATATTTATAACTTTTGGAATTCTTACAATAAATTAGTCATGATATATTTTAATCTTGACTCCTAACTATCTATTTTATTTGTTTTACAACATTTGAAATTCTTAAATTAAAAGTTATAATTAGTATTATTTATATAGTCATATTTATAACTTTTGGAATTCTTACAATAAATTAGCCATGATATATTTTAATCTTAACTCCTAACTATCTAATTTATTTATTTTACAACATTTGAAATTCTTACATTAAATATTATTTATATAGTATTTGCATTAATCTAATAAGCCCTAAGATCATTTTTGTCGGGTACTCCTCCATTTCCCTATAAAGTCAGCTCAATATTTTTCTATTTCTGTAATTATAATACTCATTTTGCTTATTTATTTCATAGATTATTGTAATAGCATAAGTGGTAGCAATTAATGATTCAGAACTCGAATTTAATTTTTCTGACTCTAAGTTCGTTCATTCATATATGCAGAGATTGTAGCTCTCTCTATTTTCAATTGCAAAATATGTCGAATAATTTTCTTTTATTTGATTAGTTGCACACTAAATGTTAATTTGTCATGAGTGGTAGCAATTAATGATTCAAAACTCGAATTTAATTTTTTTGAGTCTGAGTTCGTTCAATCATATATTCAGAGATTTTAGCTCTCTCTATTTTCAATTACAAAATATGCCGAATAGTTCCCTTCAATTTTATTAATTTCACAGTAAATGTTAATTTGTTACAATATTCACTGTTTTTCCAGTGAAGTGTTTGGTTTTATGTGCGACCTACGTAATGAGATGGACTAATGATCGATGAAGGAACTCAGAAAGTTGCATAATGTGCTATAAAAAGATAAACTGAAGACTTCTTCTGATACAAGGTGTCATAATAATCAAGCAACAATCATATTAGAAAGGTTGAAGGGGTTAGTGAGAGATGTAATAGAAACGAGGAGATCGTAGTTAATTAGTTGCGGGGTATATATTTATTAGTGAATTATTATTGACCTCAAATTCAAAATTCAAATACTACATGTTTCCTATAAGTTAACAAAATCTTATTCTTCTTAATTTTGAGGTTAACAGTCACATACATTTGACAAGAGCAATCTTCAAAGCAACTTCTCTTATACATTCATGGCAGAAGCTCGGAGAATGAAAGATGAGAAGAGAGCTTAAATTTAAAAATTATTAATTACAAACTTTAGATTGTTTTAACTATTAATTTATATAGGAAGAGTATTCTACAAATTGATTTATTCATATAGTGTTTTTAAAATTGACATTGTTATTGATGCTTATAAACCTTTTTTTTTTCATCCAAGAAAAGTATTATTAATCAAGTATTCTATTTTTCAATTCTCCGACTTCTCATATATACTTACAAACTTGACAAGATCAATCATAGATGTATCTAGGATGTTTGATTAAGAATCAAAGAAACTTGCTTAATTTCTTTAATCAGGAAAAGAATTTAATAAATTATAATTATGATAAATATCATTAAATTTTAAAATCAAAAAACAAAATTTAAAACCAATATAATATAAAAATTAGAGCCTTTCTAAACAAAATATTTATAATTCATAAATCTTTTAAAAAATTATCAAATAAAATTTAGGAAAGCACCTACATCAAATAAGATACCATGAAGAAGTTGACAACCTAAAAATTATACCCGAATGTAGAAGATCATGTGACAGATTATTTTTCGATCTCTCTTAAAAATTATTTTTATGTTAAATTCATTGGAAAATCTTTGTGAATCACATATATGTGTATAAGTGAAGCCTCTACACAGTTTTCTTGAAATATTAGAATATTGAAATCTTGATTTTTAAATCTTTATTTTATTTTTTCAACTAAATTACATACAACGTGCAACGCACGTATATACAACTAGTGTAATATAAGTTATTTGAAGTTTCTCTTGTGATGAATGTTAACTATTGTATTGTTTGTTGTTCTTTTAGATCTTGAACAAGAGTGTAGAAGTCGGAAATCGCTAGTCGGGCGGATTTGGAATGCCTAGCGCTTATGCCGCCTAGGAGGGGACTAGTCGTTGGGAGTTTTTTTTGTTTTATTCAAATTATTACCCTCTATATCTCAATAATATAGTAAAAGTTTATTTGATAGTATTGTAATATGACTTTTTTTTTTTAATTACAAGTTAACATCATAATATCAACTTTCATATGCACATAGTCCAATTAGACAATCACACACATTTATAAAATTAATTGAAATTCTCCAAACGACATCGTTTCAAGGCGGAAAAAATAAAATAACGAATATCTTGTCTGCCTAGACGGATTACACTATAAATCGGGCGGCTGATGACCGCCTAGCGCCTAGGCGGGGGCCTAGAGGGATTTTTGCATCACCGATCTTGAATGATAGTAAATTTAAATTGATATTTTTTAAATATCTGCATTTAGATTATGACCTTTCTCCTCTACTTTCCCCAGAGGAAGACCCGACTTTAATTTAATATTGCTTGATCCTTTTTTTTTTTACTTATATTGGTGATAAATATGAAGATGGTGAAGGGTTCATAGGGGTGAGTGTCCATCTTTCATTTGCACACAATCATTTATATTTATGTAAATGTGCAAAACGGTAGATACACATGGTGGAATGCATCCAATGTATCATCAACACGGTTAATTTATTCTGAATGATAACTTATTAAGTAAAGTAAATTATTTATGTTGTGGAAACTGGATAGATTGCATGTTCATTAGGGCCTTAGGGGCAACTTTCAACGCATATTGAATGCAGATTATCTACTTTTCTTATGTTTATATGTCTTTCAGTTTTTCCACTTTTAGATTTCATTGATTTTATTATTTCTCTATGAAATTGTGGACCAATATTTAGATTAACCCATCCACTATACCCCTTAAAAACAGTAAATATATCTTGATACTCATGCATTGGAGGTGAGATTTAATTTAACCAGAGCAAACCATATAAATAGAAAATATGATCTGATTGAGTAGTTAGTGTCTAATTGTAAGTTTATACTCAATTGTATTTCTTTTTGCATATTACTTTTTATGAGTGAATATATCAACTTTGCTCTTTTTGTATTTTTCTAAATCTTGAAATTGTTCTTGATGATGAATTCTCTTTTGATCTCAATGGCAATATCCAATTTGTGAAAGTCCATGTCCTTCATTTTTTTACCTTGAGAGGAGGAAATGAGTGAGGAAGAGTTTGTAAGAATGCTTGAAGAGCAATACAAACCCAAATCTGATTTTGTTACTCAGAAGATGGTTATGACCACAAAAATTCCATTGAAAGAGACATATATGTGTCATCTTCTAAGGATCCAAAAATTTATAAATTAAAATGCAAGATAAATGTTGTATTTGCTTGAGTGATGCGTTAATTATATATTGGTTGATGCAATTTCTCATGCTTTTGAGTCATGCTATTATTTTATGCCGAAGTAGGATGTGAGAGGTACTCAACTTTATATCTTATGAAAAAAATTATTAGATTTGGACTATAATTTGGAACTAAAATAAAAGTAAAATCTGCATTCAGGATTGATCATGTAAAGGAATTTATCATTATTGAACCTGAAAAACAAACTGAATTTTATTAGGTACCTACTTAATTGGTCCATGTTCGTGCCACATGTTTCCATTGTGTATATATTAATGCATGTACACTGATATTCATGTATGGATTTATGACTAAATTATATGATGTCTTGCTGAAGTTTAAAAAAAAACATGTAATTGAAGAGACAACAATGTCGAATAATAAACTATATCAATTTTTTTTCAGTTAAAAGCAAGTCCAATGCACTATGAGAGGATTTTATCCTGTGAAGAATGAATAATATCATGGTAATCGTGCACATGTATAATATTATTCTTGTGTTGACTAGCTAATTTCATGGTTTATCATCTGATAATCTCATTTCACTTATTATATTTCTTTAATATTTTTTACTAAATTTGTGAATTACTACAAAACTTTTTTTTACAAATCTACTTGTAGGTTTTTGCAATGAATACTGCTACAAATATAAAGATTATCTCACCTTGTCGGTCGATTATTACATGTAAAGCAAACCGCCAAAAATTGATTATGTGTTATCTGTTACAATCAAAGATGTTTCATGAGTCATTCTTTATGTGCCCTCTGCAAGTATCATGCAGAAACAACTTACCATCTCTTTACAGAATGCAGTTCTTCGAAATTTTGTTATTTTATAATTAAAACTAGAATATTTTTGGCTTTTGTTAAGAGAATTTTTTTTAAGATCGACATTCAGTTGTTAAGTCTATTATCTGAAGATTTTAGGTGCTTATTAGAGAATTCAATGACACTTTGAGGGTACTTCGAATATGAACACAAATGATGTTGGTAATCGTACGATTTTCAGTATAAAGGAGAAAAGAGGTAAGACATTTCCATGTAAAATAGCAACCACCTTAACCAAGTTGGGTGAAATAGTTTCGGAACTTAAGAGATTTCTTCTTTGGAAGTTTTGGAATTCGCTTTGGACACTGAATTGACTTCAACTTTGATAACCATTAAACTATCATATGAAATAAACTGGACATTTTTGTGGCTAGAAACTGACACTACGTACTTGTTTTGTAATTTCAATAGCAACACTCCAACATTACCATGGAATCTTCATGACAAATGGCTTTTGGGAACTCATATAATCAAAGGATGCACTTCTAAATTTCACATGTTTACTTGAAAACAAACAATTAGCTTTCGGTATGAATTAAGATTTTTACTGATTAAGCATGATTTTACCTTGTTTTGTTACCCTTTCAAAGTGTTTTTCCTTTGTGCTTTATTTTCTTAGAGTTTAAATGAGACTTTTTTTGGATTAGGATGTCATCTAATTTTAATAGCATAAAATAAAATTTGACAATAAAATATATTTACTACTCATTTTACTAACTACTTATGTGTAACGTACAACACACATGTTATCCAAGTAGTTATTATAAATGTTGTTCTGATTCCTACTCTGCTAACTATTGCTTTCTTTCTTCCTGCTAAGAGAAAACGCCGTGGTATGTTATTCTAATAGTTGTTGATATAAAAGACCAAAAACATGCTTTTATTAGTAAAAATATTCTTCAATTGATACTCTTCAAAAAGCTCAATATGAATACACGAAGGCAAAGTATTGTGTGTGTACTACACACCAATAACTTTTGGTGTGTAACAATTCAATTGGGTCCGGGTCGGGTTAAACGGGTTGGGTATATATATATGTATGACCCGTTTAACCCCATAATTCTATTGCCCTAAATTCCTAATCAGTGAAATTGTGAGAGCAGACCCCCCCATTCATCCTCTTCCACGCGGCGATTCATCCTCTTCCTCTGCGCCGCCGCCGCGCCGCTGCCACCTACGCAAGCCTCCTCCGCGCCGCCGCCGCCTACGCAAGCCTCCTCCACGCCGCCCTACAGAAGTCGCCTCCGTCGCAAATCACTCTCTGTCTCTGAATTTGGTTATGCTCTTCAAAGTAAGAAGGTTTCTCCAACGCGAGTACTACTTTGAAATACAGTATTTCTTCGTGCTGGTATTTTGCTATGCAATTTGTTATGCATGTTGTTTTGTTTGATTTGATTTTCATTTTGTTGGTTTATTGATGATGTCATCGACCTAGATTTCTATAGGCAATAGGAACAGGTAATGTATATTCATTTGATTTGATTTGATGATTAAACGTGCTGTATAATACATGTTTAACTGATCTTGAGAATTATGGAACGGTGTAAATTGTGTTATTGTGTTAATTGTTACTATTAACTTTTTGGGTGGAGTAAATCTGCTTAACTTAGACGAGATTCCTGGATTGTAGACGCGGTTCTGGATTAGGTTAAGATAAAATTTGAAACTTAGGTTATGTACGTATATGTGCTCTGTTGTCTTTAAGGGCATACACAAAATTGTATATTTTCACCATTGATGATGGGGTTCATTAATGGAAGTAATTATTTATATCTTTCATTGTCATTGTAATATTTATTATTGCTGGTTAGTATGCTCCACAAAAATTATGATATTGGTTTTTCTAAGTTCAGATTAAATAGTAGGTAAATCTTATCCAATGTTTATGACTTTGTTTACTGATTCTGAGGTACTTGCATAAGCAATTCACATCCATTCAAAATTTGCAGATATTGCTTTTGAAGATATAATCTATTGTGGGAATATAGAGAGTTGGACAGATTTTGATCAATAAAATAGTTCAACAAAGAGAGTTCCCTGATTGCCATAGATTTGATTGAATACTATGTTAAATTATCTTGCAATAAATATTAAATCCCACTGCAAAGAAAAGAAAAATCTTCCTTTCGGATTTCTTTTTTCGAAAAAGTTGACTGGTCCTTAGTTTCAAGTTTTAGCCCAGTGAATATCTAAGATTTTGTGTCAATTTTTTACAGAAGCCGAACTGAGTATACATAGAAAAAAAATGCAGCTGAACTAAATTGAATTGTAGATAAACTGCAGTTTTTCATTCACTTTATTATATACTTGAGAATTCATTACAAAGAAGCAAATTAAACAAGCATTTGACAGATGACAAAACCCGTGCCTGATGCGCCCAACTCTATTATTCAATCACATACTATGTTACAATTTTACAATTTTACTGACTAACTAGTTCAACTGTTAGATAGATCTCAAACCTGATTAAAGTTTAATCAGTTCATACCTTTGAAATATGTGCAAAAATATTGTTTCTTACTCACCCAAATACTATGCATGTGTGGTTGAAATTAATCACAATTGACAACATATATGCAAAGCTAATTGTTTTTCAGCTATTTTTTTATTTATTTTAAATAAATAAACGACATGGTATTAGCTGATAAACATTATGGTATTAGTGGGTAAATGATATGGTATTAGCTAATAAACGATATGATATTAACTGATAAACATTATGGTATTAGTGGATAAATGTAATGGTTTTAAGGCTGCCACTTTTCCCTCTGCCTATCATGTTTCCGCCCCCTCCGTCCCCAACTGTGGATGTACCTCTCTCTCTCATTTTATTTTTTCCTTTTAAAAAAAAAATTGGTATTGTTTTTTCCTGTGGCTTTTGAACTTGTACAAATGTTCCCATTGATTTAACCTATGGTTTTATTTTATTTTCCAACAGTGAGTGTTGGCACAAGTGCTGCCCCAGGTAATTACACATCTTCACTGATTTATTTCCATTTTCATGTTTATAGCTCACTCTAATCCCAAATGGGTTGAAATCAAGGTGCCTTAGCTTGACTTTCCTTCATCATTGCACTCAAGTTTGTCTCTAAGTAGCGTTAGGGGTTTAAAAAGTCATATTTGGTTGTTGGTCTCATTTATTTTCAAGTGGTGAATTGAGTTGTGTTGTGTGGTTATTATATACTTGAGTAAGTCGCATTATATGTTTGTGCTACAACTGTGTCTCCATAGGCTGCATCTCCAAGCTCAGCTCCAAGTTCGAGCATCGGAGCTAATGAAGTGGCTCCGGGCTCAGCACCAGCACCCTCCGCCTATGGAGCTTCTTCGCTTGCCGCCTCTTTTGTCTTGCTCTTTCTTAATGTGGTAGCTACTGCATTTTAAAAGTAGAAAACTCTATTTTGAGAGAGATCATTAATCTCCGGGAGGAGGAGGGGTACATAGGATTCAATTTGAGCATTTCTTGTTTAGTATTATTGATTGCTAGTATATGAGAATTCTTGTATCAGCGTTTTACTCGATTATTGCATTTGCCTATCTATCTTGTTAATCTCTGTTTGCTGCTTTCATTTTAAGGAACAAGCCTTCTTTGCAAATTCTATTAAATTTCTCAAGATATAGTGTATCAGTGCCAGTGGGGTAAAAAAATTACTCGATATGGTAAATTTTAAATTTTTTCTCGTAGAGGGGCACCTCATGATTGTTTTGCTTGGGGGTCTGGCCCATCAGCACATTTGTTTCATTTACAAAGAACTAGACATGGTATCGGCGAATGCAATGGTTTTAATTCACGAGTTAGACATGGTATCGACGAATGAATGATATGGTATTAGCTAATAAATAACATGGTATTAGCTAATAAACGATATGTTATCGGCTAATAAACAATATGGTATTAGCTAATAAATGATATGGTATTAGCTAATAAACAATATGGTATTAGCTTATTAACATTATGGTATTAGTTGATAAATGCATTGGTTTTAATTGATGAACTAGACATGGTATCGGTGAATGAAAATGGTATTAGTTGATAAACATTATGGTATTAGTGGATAAATGCAATGGTTTTAATTTACGAGTTAGACATGGTATCGATGAATGAATGATATGGTATTAGCAAATAAACATATGGTATTAGCTAATAAATGATATGGTATTAGCTAATAAATGATATGATATTAGCTAATAAACGATATGGTATTAGTGGATAAATGCAATAGTTTTAATTCACGAGTTAGACATGATATCGGTGAATGAATGATATGGTATTAGCTAATACCATATCATTTATTAGCTAATAAACAACCTGATATTATCTAATAAACGATATAGTATTAGCTAATAAACGATATGGTATTAGCTAATAAACGATATGGTATTAGCTGATTAACATTACGGTATTAGTGGATGAATGCAATGGTTTAATTCACAAGTTAGACATGGTATCGGCGAATGAATGATATGGTATTAGCTAATAAACAACATGGTATCAGCTGACTAATACATAAATAAGTTGGAAGGAGAGATCATGTTTTTTCCCAGAATACCAATTCCAAACAAATTAAAATTGTCAAGAAATGCCATAATTCCACAAATGTAAGTGAACTAATTCAACCAGTCAAAATTCATCATCATATTTCTTTTCTTAGTGAATCAGATATCCATTAAAAATGGTATTTAAAAAATACTTCAATAATACATTATCCAGAACTGCAGCCCAATGATTGCATACGGGCAAGTTGCTCAACATCACAAGCACTTATATTAGGATCAAGGATACCAGGAGGAACCACACTCGACAAACTCCCTATTTCAGGCTTGGGAACCGTAGTTGGATGACCTGCTTGGAACATGTTAGGAAGTGTTGTTGGTGCCATGGCTGGTCAAATGTTCTGCAGCATATAATAGACATCGATCATTGGTAAAATAGGCAGAACAGAAGCAGAATTCTGCGGTGGCTGAAAGTTATAAACAAAATAATCATATGTTCTGTTAATACAAAAATGTAATTAATAAAAACAAAATGGTATACAACTAAGAAAATAAAAAATTGGGGAATGCATTTAATCATGCAAAAAGGAGTTAAAATGAGATACCATTAAGGTGGAAGCTTGTTCAACTAAGGGAATTAATTGAACTCATCATTAGATCTTAATGCTAAGCCTCTCAGGTTGCTCGATGAATCTCCTGTAAAGGTAATATAAGCTAATACCATTACGTTTCTCAGCTAATACCATATCACTCGTTCACACATACCATGTCTAACTCATCAACTCGTTCACACATACCACTTACAACCAATATCTATTTTACATTCACCCAATATTTGTTTATAAACTAGTAACAAAGCATGACCTCATCTGATTCTAGCAATTCTGAATAAACAATATAAGATATTCTTTCATTTATAAATTGTGCTAGCCATTCTAAGTTTTTTAAGCTGCTATATATAATGCATTACCATAAGCTTTATTGCAAAAGTTGGGCTTGGACCCTCTCTCTCTCTCTCACACACACACACATACTAGGTATTCTTTACAACATAGTTAAGCAAACACCTAAAAACTGTGATTGGAATCAGTCACATTCACCATTTGTCATTCATTTTGATTGATACTCATTTCATATAGAAACACACTGCAATAAACATTGTGATTCACAAAATCCAGCAATAGCTTGATGAGATAACAATTCAGCAATAGGAACATTGTGATTCTCATTATCTGCAATAAACACACTGCAATAAACATTGTGATTCTCATTATCTGCTTCTTTTCAAATAACAATTCTTAGTATATTCTAACATTTCAAAGCTTTCTTTGATTAATAAGTCAAACCCATGATGAGAATGAAATGTAAAAATCTCACTCCAAATGTAAGATCAGAGCTTGTTAACACTTAACAGGTGCCTCAACATTGCATATTACTATCATATTACAGACACTAGAACAAGAATTTATGTACTACACTGAATAAACCATGATCAGAAAAATTGAGTTAACATGGATATTTTAACTACTACGGACCTACTAAAATCTCTTCCAAGAATTAACTAATTAAAATAACTCACTTATATAGCAAGAAAATGAGATGTTGAAATTGAGTTTAAATCAACTACGATGACCGAACAATTTCATCCCATAACATTATGCACACAATCACACACTTGGCTATATGTAAGAATTTACACAATCCCATAAAAAGGCTCAGATATGATTATGCAATTTGTTTCTTAAGTTTTTTCTTTGATCAGTAACTTACCACATTGCCAAAATGGTGATCCATAGTTTCGACTAGCTGGTGTATAAATTCCAGAATAGCTATCTCATTCTGCAAACGTGGACAACTTAGAGCTTGATCAAAAAATTGAGCAAGCTCATTCAGAAAATCATAGCACAAAATCAGAGAGTTCATACCATTTACACAAGCACCTGCACTAAGACTAGAATCCATCTCATTCGGTTCTAAAATATTATTTATCCTATATCGATTTACACAATTTATCCAACATAGATATTACACACACCAGAAAAACAACATTTAGGACCAAATAAAATACCAAAGACCTCGTTTCAGACGTGGAAAGCCACACAGAAACAGGATGAAATGGATGCAGCAGATAATGAGAATCACAATGTTTATTGCAGTTTGTTTCTCAAATAACAATTCAGCAATAGCTTTGAAAAGAATTTTTATTTGAAAAGAGATCAAATAGTCTTAGAAATTGTGATTCACAAAATCCAGCAATAGCTTGATGAGATAGAAATACCTTCCCATGTGGTTGAACCCAATTCCGGTGCGTCTCCACGCCGATCTTCCCGTCCAGAATTGCTACCTTCCGCGCCTTCCGATGGAGATCCATCGGAATCCATCTAAAATCGCGATGAACCACTCCAAATTCGCAGATAATCGGCTTTCCCTCCTTCAACGGCGTAGGGCTTTTTTTCTCCCGAATTCTGTGTTATGTGTGTGTTTTTTAACGTTGAGTATGTGTTTTCTATTTTTTATATGACGGGTCAAATGGATAATGGGTCGAATTTCCGGGTCATACTCACCAATTATTTTATTGTGTGTGACACACACACAATACGTACTGTTGGGAAAATGTATAAGACTTGTTTTGATTAGATGCCAACATGTCCCTCCCTAAGTTGTTTGTAAGTAAATTATTCAGTAGAGTTAGAGCTTAAATTAAACAGTTCTAAGTGTTAAGAACTGAAGTGCAGTTAGTAAAAACTAGAGTGTATTTTAGTATGAAGTCTGCTGAAGTGAAGTCCGCTGAAGTGAAGTCCGCTGAAGACTAAGTGATCTGAGAAAGAAGTCTAAGTCTTGAATGTTTTCTAAGTACATTCTCACTAAGACTAAATCTATCAGTAGAGGACGAAGGTCCACTGATGGGAACTAACAAAGTACATTTAATGCTAAACATATTTAAAGCTGTTAGTTAATCTGGTTGGAACAAGGCAAAATGAATTTCAGTGAAGCTTACAATAAATGAAGGAATAAGAAGGTTCTCATCAGAGGAGTTCCACCTAAAGCAAGACAAGAATCTGGGCATGCAGACTTAAGGTCCAATGAGAAGATGACACGTCAGTGTACCTTACTGACAGCCGACCTGTCCCAGCCTGACAAGTACCAAAAGTCTTTCACCTAGCAATCTACAGAAAGTTGGTGAACAAGCATGGTTTTGCAGCCGTTTCTTGACAAGACTTAAAGCTTCAAATAGAGCCGTTTGAACCAATCAGATACAAGAAGACTTACTTGAGAAGATTCAAATCTTCCCGAAGAGATCTATATATCAGACGAGGTCGAACCTCAGTAGAGGTCAAGTCTATACTTATGTTATTTTTTCAAAGATAAAGCCTCTTAGTGTTATATATTTTAATTGGTTTCAATATATTTACTAATGAGTGTTTTCTGGAAAACTAAATCTCTTTCCTCTATTCCGAAGAGATTTTGGTATGGCAAGCATTTAATGCGCGTGGTACAAGTCAGACATGCTTTTTCAATTACCTATCTCACGCGCTCTAAAAGCCGGATGATGTGACCTTCCGGTTACCAACCTTTTCAATCCATACCATTCAATTAGGCGGTTCTTTTCTAAACCGTCAAGATTTCTTAAAACCCCCCACTAAACCCTGCAACTATCCACGATCTCAAAATCATTCAATCTCAGACGTTGATTGTGAAATTAGATCTAACCGTTTATTTCTGATATAAAATCCCCAACCTTAAGCTTGTAAACCTTTCCGAATACACTTCCAAGCAAACACTTACTATCTTACTCTGTAATTTGTTCTCTCAAACCCTCTTGTTCAAATGGCGAAACTAAATCTCAGTTTCCTTACCCAAAAAGATAACTTCTGGTATGAACCCATTGTGGTTTTTGATAACCCAGAAATTGAGTCCAAACCAGAGTACGCTCACATCAAAGAGGCCCTTGAAATGATAAAAAGTGCTGGGTTAGAGAAATTCCTATCTGTTCATCCAGAGAACTGTTTTGACAGACAGGTTCTTGATTTCTACAACAATGTCTCCAACTCAGATACAAAGATCAGGTCTCATCTGATCTTGCAAAGGAAGAAGAAAGTTATGAGGGATGACATGGAGGTCATTGAACACCAGAAGATAAAGAAGGAGATTCGTGTAAGCGGAGATGTCCTGAAGGAGCTTTTTGATCTTCCTTCTGAAGGTCCCAATCCAGACACGTGCATTGTGGAGAAGGAGGAAGAATGGGTCAAAACCATAATGCAGAGGAAGGTACCATACACTCCAACAATGAACAGAAGTGAACTCCTGCCAGTTTACAATGTTCTCTGTGAAATTGTGAGTAAGTGTATTTTGGGAAACCAAGGGAGTACTGAGCAAGTGAGCAAGCCAAAGCTCAGGCTGATGAAGGCGATTGTTGAGAGCAAGGAAAGGCCATACAACTGGCAGCAGTTCTTTCTGAGAGCCTTGAATAAGGAGCATTCAAAATTTCAACCCGACAAAACTCCCCAACTATCAAGTAAGCTAAACTATGCAACAAAAATCTCTTACTTGATAGAGATTGTAGACTTGGGCGTAGATTGGATCCCTGACAGGAAATGGAGCACTCTAAAAGTTTTATTCAAGTCTGGAAAGACTCTGGAGGCTAGGATGATTAAGCCTGTTCTGGAAAGCCCAGAGGCAGTAGAGGAGGAGGAAGATACCCCAGCTGAGGGGAAGAAAACAAAGCTGAAAAGGAGACTGGTAAAGTTGAGTGACAAAATGGCTCAACACAAGGAGGCTGTGGCTGAGAAGGCCTTTAGGAAGGAGAAGAAGAGGTCTTCTGAAGCAGTGAAGGAGGCTGCTTTGAAGAAAGTCAGAGTCACAGACTCTACTGATGAGTCTTCATCAGGTAACCCTACCTCTTCCCCCAACACTATCTCAACTGAGTCTGACTCAGATGTTCCTGCTCCTACTCCTATTAAACCCAAGACCAAACCTCGCACCCCTGTAGCCAAAACCAAACGCATCTCCAAAATAACTCACACTCAAACCCCCACTGATGGCTCTCAAAAGCCAGCCAGTGGATCTCAAACTCAAACCCCCACTGAACTCATCTCCACCCCAACTGAAACCACCCCATCAAATCCTACTGAACCCATTCCCCTTCCCTCAACCCCCACTGACCAAAACCCAACCTCACCTGACACTCCTGAAACTATCCCTAACCCTCCTGAAACCCAAACCTCAACTCACCTGGAATCTATTCCAGAAGAACCCACTGATATCAGATCCCCTACCTCTTCCCTTCCTTCAGACGATGAAGAAGAGTACTCATTCTTAGACACCCTTAAGGATGAGGTTGCTTACTCTTTGGAGTCTAAGTACCCTGAACTTGACAACTTCCCCACTCTCAAGGCTTTATTCTTGAGGCTGAGACTCCTTGTCCAGCTCAAAGATAGGAGGCTAGGAGAAATTCTATTGGCAGTCAGAGGCAGCAATGCCGATGATTGGAAGAAGGAGGAGATGGAGGTGTTGCAGTTTGCAGGGATGACCAAATCCAGACTTCTCTGTGATGAGAAAATTTTTGAGAGTCTGGTGATGGAGAAGATAGCTGAGGCTAAGAAGTCAGCTGATGTGGTTGCTGAAGCAGAGGAGGAGAAGGAGAAAGAGATGGAGGAAAGTGTAAAAGGAGGAGGGACCTCACCAAGGCAAGGTGATGGTGAGGTAGCCAAGGATGTATCCAAGGCAAGGGATACTGAGGCTCAAAATTTGCCACAGGAGAGTCCAGTAGAGGTGTCTACTGAGATTCTCCCACAACAGCCCTCAGTGGTGGCTTCAGAGTCAACTGAGGTGACTGGATCAGAAGGAGTTGAAAAGACTGAGGGTGTTGAAAAGGAAGTTGAAATCACCGGAGTTGTGAGTGGCCAAATAAAAGCAATCATTCCTGTAAAGGATGCATTGGCTGAAAAAATCTTAGTTGAAAATAAGAGTGATGAGAGAAGTAAGCCGAGTGAGGAGGAGGGAGTTCCAATGGAGTTAGAAACCTCAGGAGATATAGGTCGTGAGATTGAGGGAGCAAGAACTAACATTGTTTTAAATGCAGGCACTCAAACTGATGAGATTCCCTCAGTCCAGGTCAACCTAACTCCCCTGAAGGATGAAGTGCTTAAACTTCAAGAAGAAAGGCTCCCTGCCCTTGAAGCTCAACTGAAAGAAGTCCAAGAAATTGTCCAAGAGGAGGTAGATGAAATGATCATCCTCTCAGATCACATTGACGAACTCATGGAGTCCACAACTACATCACTTCAAAATCTCACACTGAAGATTGAAGATTCACAGCAGATGGTTATTGATGTAGTTGAGGGACAAAGTGTGCTAGTCATTGAGGCTCTGAAAGATCTGGAGAAGAAGGAGGAAGAAGCCAGAGCTCAATTCCTGAAGGACTCAGTGGAGAACGTGTCCATCAACCTAAAGTCTTCTGTTGAAGCTTTCTCAGCTGACCTTGTTGGGAAAGTTGAAGGGTTGTGGAACCAGAAGATGCAGGAATTTGAGGCAAAGCATGAAGAACTCGGAGCCAAGCTTGGTGAAGTTCTCAAGAAGGCTGCTGAGGACTTCCCAACTCAAGAAAAGACCAACGTGCTTATTAATGAGAAATTGGCACAATTTGTGCAATTTGGTCAAACTGCTGGAGCTGCACTGGAAAGGATGGAAGATGAAGTTGACCACTGCTCGACTGAACTGAAGGCCATCGCTCACGATCAGATGAAGTTAAACATCACTGTGGCTGAGTGCATGATTAATGCCGGAAAGGGGGAAAGATTGATATCTTCTAAAGAGCTGAAGGCTGATCCAAGGAACAAAATGCAAATCATCTTTGAAACCCCGGAGTTCGAGAAAGGTCAACAAATCAAAAGCACCATAAAGAAAGTTGATGCTGAGGCCCAGAAGCTGGCTGAGGAAAAGAAGGGAAAGGAGACCGCATCAGTGGACCTCTCAAAGTTCAAGGAAGCTCATCTGAAGGAGAAGGAAGAGAGAGCTGCAAAGAAGGGGGAACCTGCCAAGAGGAAGGCAACTGATGTACTCTCAGCAGAGGTTGCTAAAAAGACAAGAACCTCAGGGAGGTTGACTGCTAAGTCCACAACCTCTACTGACGATGTTGAGGTACTTCCCATTCTTAACCCTGATCCCTTATCTTCTGAAATTCCCAAGTCTGCACCCACACGAGTTACGGAGCTCACTGAGCTAATCAAGGAGGCTGGGGGAATGAACGAGAGAGCAAGGAAGCTATCTGCCCAGCAGCAGGAGAGGAAGGATAAGGTGGTTGGGAAGATAGAGACCATTGCAGAATTGGCTGAGAGGAAAAGGAAGGAGAGGTTAGCCACATTTGATAAAACTACTTCTAAGAAATTCAGAAGTGGTTATCTCAAGTGGGCTGCCAAACTAAAGAAGGACAAGATCACACCTTCTCAGAACAGATTCCCTCACCATGATGCTTGGGTTCCCAAAAAGCTCAATGATGTCTGGGAGACTGCAAAAAGAGAATTCGTTTATTCTTTTTATGTCAGTGGAGAGTTAGGCAGGGACAATGCTCAAGAAGTCTTCAACTCATGGTTGTTTGATGCCTATCCCAAACTCTATCCCGATATCAGTGGAGCTTGGAATGATGCCTTCCCTGATCAAGCTTTGAAGGCCCCTGAGCCAATCACATACTGGCCCCCTCAAGATGCAACTGGTGCAGTTGATAGAGAAAGGATCACTGAAGAGTGGATATCCTTATGTGAACACCTTGGTCTCAGAGGACACTCGAAGGAGGTGATGGAAAGGAAGAATGAGCTGAAGATCCGAGTCTTCAAACAATATGGACTTGAACCTTTGTCTGAGTCCATCTGAGAAAGATGTATCTTTTGCTGGGCATTTGTTTATAAGTCCCAGATGTTTTTAAGTTTGAAACTTCTTAAGAGTTGACTTCATGTAATTTGTACTTCATATTTTTCAATGAAAGGAACTCTGCTGATGTTTGCCCAAGATAATATCTCATTATCATTTAGGCTTATGTACTTGAATGTTTTACTTACAAAAACTGTGAACTTTGAATGTCATCTGAAGAACCTCATCTAGAAGAAGATATGTAATAAGATAGGTTCCGGCATAATCAAAAAGGGGGAAATTGTTGGGAAAATGTATAAGACTTGTTTTGATTAGATGCCAACATGTCCCTCCCTAAGTTGTTTGTAAGTAAATTATTCAGTAGAGTTAGAGCTTAAATTAAACAGTTCTAAGTGTTAAGAACTGAAGTGCAGTTAGTAAAAACTAGAGTGTATTTTAGTATGAAGTCTGCTGAAGTGAAGTCCGCTGAAGTGAAGTCCGCTGAAGACTAAGTGATCTGAGAAAGAAGTCTAAGTCTTGAATGTTTTCTAAGTACATTCTCACTAAGACTAAATCTATCAGTAGAGGACGAAGGTCCACTGATGGGAACTAACAAAGTACATTTAATGCTAAACATATTTAAAGCTGTTAGTTAATCTGGTTGGAACAAGGCAAAATGAATTTCAGTGAAGCTTACAATAAATGAAGGAATAAGAAGGTTCTCATCAGAGGAGTTCCACCTAAAGCAAGACAAGAATCTGGGCATGCAGACTTAAGGTCCAATGAGAAGATGACACGTCAGTGTACCTTACTGACAGCCGACCTGTCCCAGCCTGACAAGTACCAAAAGTCTTTCACCTAGCAATCTACAGAAAGTTGGTGAACAAGCATGGTTTTGCAGCCGTTTCTTGACAAGACTTAAAGCTTCAAATAGAGCCGTTTGAACCAATCAGATACAAGAAGACTTACTTGAGAAGATTCAAATCCAACGGGAAGATTTTCAAGGAAGCCTATAAATACAGAAGGACGTGCACATTTTACAAGCACGGGAAACTCACAAGATCAAAGCTATCTCTACATTCATAACTATCTAGAAACACTCGAAATTATCATTGTTTCCCAAGTGTTTCACAATTGTAGAGAAACTAACAAACCTTCTGTAACCAAGCTTAAAGCTATATCCAAACCTTAGAAAGAGATAATCCAATCCTAAGCCTTGAGCTAAACTTGTAAGGATTATCTCAAAATAGTTGAAACCAAAACCCTACTCAAAATCCTACTCAGTGTTTAGGTTGAGAGCTAGTGTTAAGTGGTGTTAGTAAGCTGATTGTTGTATCAGTCTGAAAGCTGGTTTGTTTTGGGAACTAGGACCTGGAATTTCCTAGTGATCAATCATCCTGAGAGAGGAAAAGTTGATCAGTGCACCTTGGCACTATAACACAAGGAATTCCAAGTGAAAGGAATTCTCCTGTTTGATCAGGCCAGTGGACGTAGGAGATTTATCTCTGAACCACTTTACATCTTGTGTACTTACATTCTGCTATTTCATAAGTGTGTGTTAATCTCAAGTTTATCAAAGTAAAACGAGTTTTCTAAAAGGGCTCACTAATCCGCATCTGAAAGCTAATTAGATAGTAGTTCAACTGAAAGTCTTGTGCTTTCAGTGGAGGTATTATCTCAGTAAGCTTTCACAGAGTAACTCTCAGCAGACCTCAAGTCCACTGACGAGCTACTGTCTTAAGTAACCTGATAAGTTTTAAAGAAGTTTAAATTTGTAACCACAGGTGTATTCCCCCCCCCCATACACCTGTTTACTCGTTTCGGGACCAACAATTGGTATCAGAGCGGGTTGTTCACATGACCACTGATCTAGTTTTGTTAAGAAAATGGTCAACCGAGCAGATCTTAAATGTTTTAAAACTATGGGAATTTCTGCATATTTCAAATTATTACTTGTGTTCTGACATTATTCTTGTAATAGAAAATCATTTGGTTAGAATTTTTGGAATCATCAAAAAGGGGGAAATTGCTGGGATATATTTTAGTTTTGATGATTTTCCAAAACAACATGTAATAGGTTTGAAAGCAGTCAGGATAGTATCTTTTAGTTTCAGGTCAGGCTAGGTCATTTCTCAGTAGAACAGGTTATCAGTGGAGGAAGAACTCAGCTGAGGAAGCACTCAGAGGAGGAAAGCTCAGCTGAGGGGGAACTCTACTGAGGGATAACTCAGTGAGGGGGAACTCACTGTCAGAGCCTGAGGAAGTCAAGATGACATCACAAAGAGAACAGACTGAAGCCATGTCAGAAGACCTGAACCTGAAGAGAAGCCTGAAGGAAGTCCCACTGAGTATAAATCTGACTTTCTAAGCTGGTCAGTGGACTACTCAGTGAAGAGCATGATTGAGAGGATTAGTGCTGTGCCTAGTAGGACCTGAAGGAGTCAGGCTACTGAGGCTGGGAAGCTTGACAAACAGCCTTATGTCAACTCCCCTGAGTGGACTTCAAGTCTACTGAAGGAAGTCCACAGAGAAGACTTAAAGTCTAATGATGGTTCCTAAGAAGACTTCAAGTCTACTGAAGAAAGGTATCCTGAGAGGACTTCAAGTCAGCTGAAGAGAAGTCACCTGAAGTCAGGACTACCCTGATCAAGTACCCTGAACAAAAGAGTCGTTGGACTCAGTCCACGTGGACCAATCAAGTCAAGGCAGCAAATCTGACAAAAGCTGACAAAGGCCATACTTTACTGAAAAGGAGAATTTCACTCCAGAGATAGTCTGGATTTGAATGTTACTCTCTCCAACGGTAACATTCAAATCCACACTATAAATACAAACTCAAGCTTCATTTGTGAATAAAAAAAAAAAGGAGCTGATGTGAGAGTGGTGCGTTTCAAGGGAGGTATAAGGAGGCACCATCTCCATCAAGAACACTGACCTGAGTTCTTCATAGTCATATTTGAGTGTTCCAGTTTGTATACTCGAGCTCATCATATACATCCTAAGCTTAGAGAGATTTTCCCAACCTTAGCTTAAAGGCTAAAACCATGTAAGGGAAAATCTCACCTAGTTGGAGAGAACCAAACCAAACTAAACCCTTTCCAGAATAGTGTTAGGTGTTGCAGTGAGGTGAGGAGAGGCAGTCCCTGAGTGAAGAGGGATGTGAGGCCAGTTCGAGAGGCAGCTCCGCGGAGGGGTGTGAGTCCAGTTGTGAGTGCACCTTGGCACGTTAAAAACAAGAATCCCGGGTAGTGGATTTCCTGTTAAATCAGGCAGTGGATGTAGGAGCTTGAGCCTCCGAACCACTTTACATTGTTGTGTTCTTTATTGCTTTACTGACTTGCATAACATCAGTGTTAAAACAAAAAATTTCTCCTAATTTCCCATATTGTTCTTTTTTGTGAAAGAAAAACGGGACCAACACGTACTCATACACGAATTGTCATGATAATTGGATCAATTCACTTTTGGCTGTAATTTTCTAGATTTTTTTATCATTCTCATGACTCGTCCTTTTCTATTTTTTTTTTAGGTATGTAATACATCATTGGTCTTTAATTCAACAATAACTACAAAAATTCAGTATTTTTCTCCGAACGTTGCATATTAAGAGGAGTGTATTGGTTTTAGAGTCTGTAAGATTTTTTTAGACTTTTAAAGTTTGGGGGTATTCAATCTGGATTTTCTAAAGTGTTTAAAAATTCTGAGGTATTCAATACGGATTTTAAAAAGTCTTAAAAAATCTTTAGGTATTCAAAAGTCTGGATTTTAATACTCCATGGATTTTCTTTGATTCTCTTCCAAAATATAAATAGATTTCACTCTCCAAAATCTCTTCTTAGAACCAGAGATTTCTACGGATTATAAAAACTCTTAAAAAATCTTTAGGTATTCAACAGTCTATGGACTATCTTTGATTCTTTTCCATTGGGATGTTAACGGGGGGTGCGGGGACGGGGGGTCATTCCCCGTCCCCACGAAATAAATGGGGAATTTTTTTCCCCCATCCAGCCTCGCCGGGAATTCCCCGTTCCCCACCTAATTATTTTTTTATCTTATTTTTAAAATGTAAAATAATATTTAAATTAAAAAATTTAATCATACACAACAATTACTTTAAGTTGGTGTTAAAAAAACTAATTTAAACAATTTGAAGAACCTCTAATTCTAATATTTTTAATTTACATATATACTAAAGTGAAAATTATATAATTTGGAACTAATAACATAATATTAAATAAAATATAGATGTAATTTTGAGTAAATAGTTAATTGGGTAGGAAATTATGAAATATTTATTTGTAATTTACTTTTAAATTTAAATTATATATATAAACAAATATATTAATTAATTATATAAAAAATAATGCGGCTCTCCGCGGGGAACGAGACGGGGATCCCCTGGGCCTGGGAATACTATCCTGGTCCCCGCCTACAGAGCAAAAAAAATTCCGTCCCCGTTTGCTTTGGGGATTCCCTGCCCCGTTCTGGGCAGATCCCCACGGGGATAGGGATTCCCCGCCCTGCTGCCAAGTCCACTCTTCAAAAAATATAAATAAAATTTACTCTCCAAAATCTCTTCTAACAACCAAAGACTTCTAATGAGGACGAGGTATAACGGTGATGGAAATGAAGATGAGAATAATAATGTATTTTTTTTAACTAACGTATTTTTGTTTTGTTTTTTTTTCTAAATAATATGGATAACTTTTTTTTTATATATACAAGTGTATTCCATTTACATTTGCATCAATGGTTCCAGCACCAGAGATTGTGAAAATCCATGTAAATCAATAAAAAAAAGTGTATTCCACAATCCTGTAAAGTCTATGAAAATCTAAGTAAATCAATAAAAAAAAGCCAGTCAAACTCTGCATGGAGTCTATAAATTTTCTAAATCCACAGACTTTTTAAAGTCCAAAAAAATCCAATAGAATCTCAATTGAATACACCCCTCTAAATAACACATGCTACATGATTGATAAATTTTGCAATTTATGAAGGGCTCAGGTTACCTACAATTCTCTTTTTTGTTAATACACACCCATAAAATATTCAGGTTTTTTTAAAAAAAACTTGAAATTTTTTAGAATTTTTTTTTTTCTTTTTGAATTTTTGGGATTTTTTTTTCTGAAAATATCAAGTTTTTCGAATTTATTTTCCAAATATTTTTTTAGTATAGTGTATTAACTGATAATAAAAAAAAGTAACTGTACTTAACTTGCGCCTTTATGAAGTCCAAGACATATACGAGACAAATGTGTTTGGCTTGTATAAGCCCATAAAGTCATAATTATGTGTGTATATATATATTATAAAAGTGTGTTACAATAATACGTGTAGCACGCGAGGGTTAACCTAATTGGTCTTGAAAACACAGTTAAAAAAAAGGCACATAATGACGCCACATAGGATAGTGGAAATTCAGAAATAGACAATAAAAGAATTGAGTGATGCACCAAATAAAAAAGAAAGAGTATGGTAACACACGAAGGTCCTTTAGATACACTATGTCAATTTAGTATAAGTAGTAATACATGTGTGTTCATGTGTACAACTATATTAAGATTTTTTTTTAAATAATTTTTTTTAAGAATTTTCTAAATAAATACACATTATGTAAATTTAGATTAACTAGGTAGTAGCAAATCAAGGCTTATAAGGTAATTCATGATTGTTCATATAGTAACAAATGAATATGTACACAATGTTACTTTGTGGCTAAACAATGTGATACATTATGAAACATCATGTGTTATCATATGGTTTTTTTATAAAAAAAGTTAAATATTATTAAAAGAGAGTACAAGGGTACTCCAACCCTTTACAAATTCAGATTACGAAATGGGCTAGCTCTTTTCCCTACGACCTTACGTGTTCACAATTAGACATCTTCTTGGATTATCTATCCAAGCTCCAAATGGATTATTCATAACAGCTGTCATTTTAACACTTAACCGAGACCAAATTCTCACTTTTATCAAGCTTGCAACTCTAGTCGAATTAGGAGTAGCATTATTGAAAACGAAGTCATTTTTCACCTCACATATAGACCATACGACCCCAGCCCAAAGGGTCGCCGCTGCCTTTGATTTCTTTTCCTTACTGAATACATCACCATGGTGTAAGAAATGGGGGATTGGATCTTCGTGTGGCACCATCTCGATATTCAACCCTTTGTAGCAATCCGTCCACATTTCACGTGCGAATTTTCATCCAAAAAAGAGGTGCGATTGATTTTCCTCTTCATCATCACACAAATGGCATGACAAATCAATAATAATAAGTGCACCACCTCTTCTAATCAAGTTATCCTTTGTAGGCATAATTTCCTTCAAGAGCTTCCACACTATCACTTTAACTCTCCTCAGTGCATAGCAATTCCACAATCTCGAATAGGCCTTTTGTGAATTTTCTTCTTCATTCGGTGCCTCCATTGTTGTAATTATCTTGTAGGCAGCCTTTAATTTGTTTCATAAATGTCATCCACTGCATGTGTTATCATATGTTTAAATACATAATATAGTATCTTTCTTTTTTGGTATGAATGATTTAGTACTCCCTCCGTCCCAAACCAATTTGCACGTTTACTGTTTTCTCGTGTTTTAACGAGCGATTTTTTTATTAGTATTTAAAATGATAAAGTAACTAGTGTTTTGCCTACCCCGAGCGTTGCACGGAAGTCATGTTTTTCCAAATTTTTTAACATATACATTTATACTTTTTATTCTATATTTTACAAACATGTCAATTTTTATTCACATAGATTTAATACAATATTTTTTATACATACATTTTCTAATTACACATAATTATTTACATTAAATTATCACTTTGACTTAAGTTATACAAATTAAAATTATTTACAAATATAATCCTTGCACGGTTTTATTCTTAGTTTATTCATTACCAAGGAAAAACAATTTTGCCCTCCACACACCTTTTATTTACGCGTCATTGCATTACATTTATCTATATATTCTTTAATAATAAAATAATATGTATTTAATAACGTGAAAAACCAATATAACATCAACTTTAAACCTTTTAATATTGATGAATAATTTTTTTATTAAAATTTGCACTATTTCATATGAATAATCTTTTTTTTTACGGACTTATAGATAACCGCAAAAAATGTAAGGACACATCCTTCCTACAGGCAATAATCAAAACACCAACATTACAAATAAATATAAACTAATAAATTTTAAATTAATGAAAAAAAACTGTCACATATATTTATTTAAAAAATTACAATTATTTATCAGACAAATTAATACGCCTCCAACATTTTAAATTAAATAAAGCATCCATTCAAATAACATGAAGTGCACTACTTAAAAAAAATTACACAACTCTATAAATTAATACAAACTTCTCGAAATAATTTTTTGTAGTACTACATTTAACATTATCATTGTGATACTACATTATCCTCAACCTCGCTCGACCGATAAACGTAGAAATTACAAATTAATCATGGCTAAATACAGGTTTTCTTTAAGAAATACTTTAATAGAGGAAAACGATTGATCCTGACTTTTGTTCATTGACATAGCACATGAAAGAAACAATGGAAATTGTTGGCGTGTAAATTTGAAGGATAATATCGAACCAGAAGGAATTAGTGATAATTTGGGTATCAAAGCAAGTCAGAACATATCAGGCCGAATCAACCCAAATCGGACCCAAGTTCAACCAAAATTCAAGCTAAATTGGGCAATAGGCCCGAATATTAGTCTAAATCAGGTTAATTAGCCAGATTTGATTTTATTTAGGTTAATTTAGCTTCAATTTGCGGTTTTTAAAAGCTATTGTTCTTAATTTATCTGTCTGGAGAGTTAAATTCTAATTTTGCTACAACATCTAAGTTACGGTCCTTAAAAACATATTTTTTCCTATAAAGTACAACCTTGGTACACAACAAAAAATATTCTTGATCCGACTCCAACACTTTTGAAAAAGTTAAATCAAACTTTAGTGAGACTAAACATGCAAAAATCTGTCTCACCAATAAACTTGTATCAATAATAAAATGGGAAATTTTCCAATTCTGATATACTACATTATAACAAAACTTTATTATTCTTTAAAAATTTACACATGACACTGGTATGAATCCAAAATATTATAAATCTCAACAAACGACATAAATTTTCAGAATTATTGAATTTCACAGCAAGCTCATTAATTTAACCAACGTTCACTTAATTTATTTTCATTCAATATAATCTCTAAATGATCAATTTGACTTTAACATTGTCCAATATTTATTTTACATCATTGTTCAATTTTTTTTAATAAAAAATACAAAAAATACAAAAAAAGAAAGAAAAGACAATACATCAATTTAAAAAAGTATAATAAACATCAATAAATTATCTCGCTTTGTTGGTTTCTTTTACACTCAATTTTTAATCATTCTACGTAATAGATATTCTTGCATAAATACATTAACTATGTTTTTCACTGGTGGATTAAAGAGGTGGGGGAGTGGATAAGCTTTGTGGTTTTATTGAAATTGGTTGAGATTTTTTTGTAAGTGTAAGTTTTTAAAAAATTTTTTTTTTGTCAGTGTATATGTTAAATAAAATTATATTTTTATAGTGGATATATTCTATAAACATTACAAAATAAGGTATGTAAATTTAGAAGTGGGTAAACTTAGTAAAATAATTCATTAGGATAGTTATGCCTTATAATAAATTTGTTTATAAACAACTTCATATTTAATTTGATCAAGAATTGAAAATTATCATATTTTATTTTGAATAATAATAATAAAAAAATTGTGGGTTCTTAAAATAATTACATAATTGTAAGATCAATGTTATATTT
The DNA here is from genome assembly GCA_947034835.1 of Ballota nigra. Lineage (NCBI taxonomy): Eukaryota > Viridiplantae > Streptophyta > Magnoliopsida > Lamiales > Lamiaceae > Ballota > Ballota nigra. The sequence continues at coordinate 91,658,931 of OX344724.1, forward strand.
AAACATTTCAGAAAATTAAATTTATATTAATAATAGTAACAAACACACAAATAAAATTAAATACTCCCTCCGTCCCGGGAATTTGTTCACACTAGGGTTTGACACATTATTTTAAGAAAAATGAGAGTATGTGAGTGTGGAGTTGAATAAAATAATGATAACTTTATGTTTTATTAACTTTTGTGAGAGAGAGTTATTTCCTTTTTTGGGGTGTGAACAAATTCTCACAGCATTGAAAACAAAATATCAATTTTTCCAAAAAAAAAAAAAGAATTAAAAAAATGTACAAATACCATCGTATAGGACGATAAGCAATACAATATTCTCAATCTTTAATATTCTAAGTAAATTCCGTAGCAATCACCATTAACCTCCATAGTATTATTGTTATAAATTGTACCAGTCTTTATTTTAATCAAGCAATGATATAAGTCACACTTTAACTTTTCGGTAACAAAAAAAGAAAAGAAAAAGGCGAACCTATATATTAACCAAGGCAACTATGCATTAACCAATAAATGATAAACATATAATTTTTAATGGAAGAACTAATGTCTACTACTAAATGAGATATTTTTTGAACAACATAAGAATATATATATTTGTAATTAATTTTTCATATGTAAATTAAGCATGTAATATATTTGCATTTCTTAAAAAAAAAAAAAAAAGCAACTGTAATAAAAGTATTAAATAAAAAATAATTCATTAAAGTTTCACTACTCATGATTCGTAAAATCATATTTTTATTAGGAAATAAGTTTGTTTTCTTATTATTATACTCATATTGTAAAAAAATAAAATTGATCTCCATTAAAAAAAATTATGTGCTATTTATGAACCATAAGGATTTATAAACTATATCATTTGAAACTTTGGAATTATATAGTAAGTATAACTATTGCATACATTAGATTCTTGATTGTATTTAGGGTGTAGTTAGGATTGTATGATGAGGGCTAAAAATAGAAAACTGCTAACTAATATAACTAAAATTATTGAACAATGAACAATGAAAAACTAATAATTCTAATAAGCTAGTCAAAATAAATGGAAAATTTTTACTTTTTGGTTTTAGGTTTAAAAAATTATTAACATTTCTTTAACACATTTCATATAAAAATTGAGATGTTCATATGCATAAAAAATTCAAGTTTTGATATTATTATATGACAATGTATAGAGTGAAAATAGTTTATATATGAACAATTTGAAGGGTATTTTCACTAAAATATATTAGTTGTTTTTACTAAAGGGTATTAGTTGTTTTCATTGTAGGGTATTACTTGAAGGGTATGAAGAGTATTAGTTGTAATTAATCCGTCTAAATTTGATCAAAACTGAATTTTTAATTATGTAATTAATTTTGCAAAAATATAATTACTAATAATAAAATAAAGAATAATTGTTAATGAAAGTGTTTCTTGTTATACTGAAAAATCTATGAAGAATTAATTGGCAACAAATAAAAAAAATCATTTAATAAATAATCATAATTATTTATTATTAAAAAAAATGCTTTATGTTTCAGTTATTTTTTGAAAAATAATCATGTGAGATATTTTTTTCTAAGAAAAATAAGCAGCACCTTTTTTTTAAGGAAATAAACTGAACTTTTCAATTCAATGCTAAAAATCAAGAATTATTTAATATATACGATTAATTATATTAATCATTAATATAAATAAGATGCAAAACCGATAAATTCAGAAAAAAAATATTCTATAGTTTCGATAAATTTGGAAATTTAGGAAAAAAATTCCTATACTTGAATTTCGAAAAATGTCCAATAAAAAAATGAATTATTCTCATGATTTTACATTATGACATAATTTGTACCATTATCCATACACCATAAAATAAAATATACTTGTAGTTATATTTTTTTAATTTTAAAACACAAACTGCTTAAAGGATGCATTGATTTGACTAACTACATGGAATATGTACAAATTATGGAATTTATTTTAATGTCACTATCAAAGCATATAATTAAGAAACTAGTTCGTAAAATGTGCAAGATTAAACTATTCAAAATTATTTATTATTATTAAAACTTGTTGCATTTTTAGAAATTGTATTTTGTTCTTGCAAATATTGCTCAAGCAAATTTATTTAATATCATAAAAATAAATTTATTTGCTAATAATAAAAATAAATTATAATATATTAAGAAAATTATTGATCAATAAAAAGTATATTTGATACGATACTAAAACATTATATAAAATTTATACACTTTTTTTTTTACAATGTATAACATGTTTAATAAAAATCATTGTACTTTTTTAATACATAGTTGGAGAAGTCTAGGTCTTCTCAATTTTATTAACTTAGTACACAAAACTCAAGTTCAGACGGTAAGAGATGATAAGCCTCAAAGAATATGATTGTTCTATATATATGATTAATTAGTTGTATTTTATTTAACTTGCTCAACACTTCCAAATGAAGCTATGTGAAATTTGTAGAGATCGTTCATTATCAATGTTACCATTTAAATTGAAATTCATAGGGAAAAATACAAATAATTTCATTTACAAATAAATAAAAAATAAATAAAAATCCTAAAATCTAAAAATTAAAACAAAAGAGTCTTCAATTATTCAAAAAATCATCAAACCTCTAATTAATAACTCCAAAAATCTTCAACAAATCTTCAAATATTTGAGCAAAAAATTCTTCAACAATTCTTCAAATTTCTGATGAATGGATTGCATAATCTTCAACAAATTTTAAAATCATGATAACTACGTAAGAATACAGTGCATATATACAATCAAACATAACATTCAAAATCTTAATACAAAATATATTTTGTTTACTACTATACACTCTCCAAATCTCTTAAGACTACAAAACCTGGAAAAAAATTATTTCGAAATACCTATCAAACAGATAGTAGAGATTTGAGATGATGAAAATGATCAATGAAATGACCATATATATAGCCTACAAATGTAAGTTGATCCTTGATTTATGCATTTAATCCAAAGGTCAACAATTCATCAGAAGAAATAAACGGTTATAATGTAAAGTAGGATAAAATAATGAATTAAATGACAATTGGTGGTCAAGCTTACTATTATTAGTTAAAAAGAAATGGATGGTTATGATCAAGGGTGAAAAATTTGATCAATGGTCCACAAAGTTTCCCTCCAAAACTAAAAAAAGAAAAATTGCTTGTATTATATATTTACTAGTAACAGACCCACCCGTGCTACGCACGGAAGTCATTTTTTTTTTTCAATTTTTATTCTATGGAGTTTTATATATATATATATATATATATATATTTATTTATTTATACAATTGAATGATTTTAAAATTGACATTTTTTTCTTTAACAAAAATAACTAAAACTAATTGTTACAGAAAAGTCATTTATATTCACAAAACGTGATAAAATGTTATCGTTAATTTTTTTATTATAAATAAAATTACTAATGCATTTACAGGTTTGCTTTAATTTTTAACACAATAACACTAAAAAAATTCGTTAATTTTTCATTTAAAAAGTAGTCCTTGATAAGATTTAAATTATATATGTTCAATAAGACAAATATAATACACAAATTATTATTTACTGTTACAAAGTGAAAATTTGAGAATTTATTAGATCATTTTTTTATTAAATAAATTTGTGTTAATTGATAAAGAGTTAATTGAAAAATACTGTGCAATGAAACATAAATAAATGGTGATTGAAAGATATTATTTTTCTGTTTCGTGATTACTTTGATATTGTCTAATTAAGATATTCCACAAATATTTTCATGCCACATAAAAAGAATAATTTTGCATCACAAAAAGTGATTAAAGTATAAAATTATTATTATTTTATTCAACTCTACACTCACATAACACATTTTTTTTAACAACGTGACACTTTTAAATGTGAAAGAAATAGTGCGATGGAGGGAGTATTTTTCAAATAAATTACAGTCCTCATTTTGTCTGCCCTATTTGAATTTTTTATGGCCGATTGTGCCTAAATTCGGGACTCTTAAAAATTATAGTCCTTAAATTGTCGGCACGAAAAGTAACGGTCCTAATTTTGTTCGTCTAAAAAATTATGGTCCTCTCTTTATCACCCCCAAAATTACGATCCTTAAAAGTATTTTAAAAAATATTATTTTATATTAATAAAGGAACAAACATACAAACAAAATTAAAAATTATTTTTTTAAGTAAACTATAAAGAAAACTTCAAACCATAATAAAAATCACTAAATTCGAATCTCTATAACCCGACAATCAACTATTTTTAAACATTAACATTCACATGAAATAATAATTTTTTGATAAAATTAAAAAAAAAATGTTAAAATATTGCAATACAAATAAAAGAATCAACGAATGAAATTAATTTAAAAAAATCAACATAAAATATTCAACCTTTGTACACTTACAATGGAAATCAATTTTGCTCAAACATCAACACAATTATATTTCTTCAAAAAAATAAAAATAATATTTACACAGTTCAATATTTCTAATGAATTTATACCAAGTTTTAGCTAGACAAAGAATGTGATAATCCATATCAACAATAAATCTGAATTCATAATAAATTGGGAATAAATCTTAAGTTCTAACGCACTTCAACACAATATAACCCGAGTTCATTTAAGTTTACACTTGACATTGGTATGTACGAATAAAACAACAAAAAAATGATACACATATTAGATTTACAATTTCAGTAATGAAAAAAAATGCATCCGAAGATATATAACTATCACCAGAAGACATTTAAATACAATATTATTGCATTTAACAGAAAATTCAATTACTTCACCACATTCGTTGGTTATAATTTTCCTTTAAAATAATCGTTAAAATTATCAATTTGACTTTCAGTTAAAACATTTGGAGAAAAACTTAAATTGTCTTTAAATGGTTCAATTACATTCTTCATTGTTCAAATAGAAAGTAACAAAAAAAAATTGCAATTAAAAAAAAGATAATTACATTTCCTTAAAAAAATATGTTTGAACAAATTACTTTTTTTGTTGGATTCTTTCATACTCAATTCTAAATCTCTCTGACTTATAAAGACTCTTGTACAGTGACGTTAATCATGTTTTCCACCGCTGTTTTAAAGAAGTGGGGGAATCGATATGTTTGATGGTATTGAAATTGAATGAGATTAATTTTAGCAAAAATACTTCGAGAAAAACTTAAATTGCTTATAGATGATCTAATTAAATTTTTCATCACTTTTAAATAGAAAATAATAAAATATATTATATAATACAAAAAATAAAAGTTTATTAAGTAAAGATTAAAAACATATATTACATATTAACAAATTATCTTGTTTTATTGGTTTCTTTCATACTAAATTGTGCAAGGCACTAATAGTTTTTTTTCCTGCTAGAGTAGAAATTTGAGGTAGTAAGTATATTTGGTAGTTGTATTAAAATTAAAGAAGATTGGCGAGTGAATATCTTTAGAGACATAGGTGCAAGTATTATATGTTAAATAAAATTATAATTTTAAAGTTGTATATTTAGTAAAAAAAAAAAAAAAGTGAGTGAGTTAAGAAGTGTGTGAACTTATTAAAATAGAGTGCTAAGATAACTACATTCTATATTAAAAAAATTATCTATAAAAAATATCGTATTTTTCTCTGCATTAATAATTAACATTTTTTCATATTTGATTTTAGATATATAAACAAAAACAATGTTATTTATTTTTAAGATATTTAAATAATATTAAATTTTATTTATATATAAAAATTAATCTACAATATAATCGTAAAAACACACAAATAAAATTAAAAATAAATAATTAAGTCAAAGTTAACAAAAATAAGTATCTCAAGTCATGGGATAATATTTTTTAAGGACTGTAACTTAGTGAGTGACAAAATGGGGAACATAACTTTTGAGATTGTAATTCAGGACAATAATTTTTAAAATTCATGAATTGAGGTTAAACCATCCCAAATAAATCCAAATCGGACGATGCTACATGGCCCGTTTGGGCTGATTTCGATCTAAAATTTGGGCTAATCAACACTGTTTGGTTTGACTGGGGGCTGAATTCGCGCCCAATTTGGGTTTATTAGGCTAATTGTGCCTAAATTTGCAATTCTTAAAAATTACAATCGTTAAATTGTCAATCCCAAAGTTACGGTACTTAAAAAAAATTCAAAATATTAACTTTCACCGTGAGGATTGAGTGGTAGACATTAACTCTTCGAGGTGTTATTTAGCTAGAGAATGGGGCAAAATGAAGACAAAAACTCTTAGGGCAGGAAAAAATGACAATCGTAAATCTCCGAATTGATAATTTGAGGACATTAACTTTTAAAAGAAGTGAATTTTTGGGTTAATTAGGGCTAATTGTGCCTAAATTCGCAACTCTTAGAAATTAGAGTCCTTAAATTATCAACCCCAAAATTACGGTCCTAAAAAAATATTTTCAAAATATTAACTTTCACCTTGAAGATAGAGTGATAGACATGCATTAACTGTTCAACGTGTTATTTAGTTGGGGGAAGGGGTAAAATTAGGACAAAAACTATTTGAGTTGGAAAAATGAGGATCGTAACTCTTTGAACTAATAACTTAAGGACAGTAACTTTTAAAAATAGTACTCCCTCCAATTCAATTTTTACTATTCATTTTACCATAAAAGGAAGATTTTTTTCCCCTTACTCAAAATAGCAAAAAACAAACACTACCCTTTTTAACTTACCCCTTAAAAATATCACTTATTTACACTTACATTACTTTATCAACTTTATACCCAAAAATATCTTCCATAAAGTTGAAAAGACTCTCTTGCCCCTTTCAAGAATCAATTTTATACCCACAAATACTAATAAACAACTCTTTATTAAAATCTGTGTCATTTTCTTATGTACAATAAAAAATGAATCAGAGGGATTAATTTTTTTTTGGATTTATTAGGGCTAATTGTGCCTAAATTTGCAACTCCTAGAAATTACAGCATTTAAATTGTCAACCCTAAAGTTACGGTCCTTACAAAATTTCAAAATATTATCTTTCACCTTAAGGATTGAGTGATAGACATTAACTCTTCGAAGTGTAATTTATAGAAGAAAGGGGCAAAATGAGGACAAAGACTCTTCGGGCTGGAAAATTGAGGATCGTAACCCTCCAAACTGACAATCTAAGGACATTAACTTTTAAAAGTAGTGTATTTTTTTCATATCAACTCAAATCAATTAGAATTGGATACAAATTCAATCCGAATTCAAGTCAAATCACACCAATAAGCGTGAATTTCAAGCCAAGTCAGGCCAATTAGTCCGACGTGCTTTAGTTCAGTCTGATTTGCCCTCAAATCTCGATTTTTTTTTAATTTTCCTATCACCCTTAGCTATGGTCCTTACAAAAATCATTGTTGTTCTAGCATTAAATACCATTATACTTCTTTTAAAAAAATTTAAAAAAAATTATTTGACATTTTTATGGGAAAAAAATTCACAATTTAGGGTCATTTTTCAAATTCCAGATTATCGATGAAGACAAAATAGAATCATGAAATTAAGATAGGGAAAATGAAAGAATAACGAACAAATTCATATACAGCTTGACTTGTGGTCGTCAGGGAATAGCCGAAAATGGCGGAATAACGAACAAATTCAATATATCCATAAAAAGAGATATATCAAATGTTAGTACATAGCTACCAATTTTATTTTTATTTTGCTTTTTTTCGTGACAGTAAAAAAGCAACCAAGAATTGAATATATTATACTTTGCATGATACATGTGAAACAATAACATATTATACACACACACACACACACACACATATATATATATATATATTGATAAAAATAATATAATATAGTAATGCACAATGTATTTTAAAAATGTTTGTGTAGAAGAAAATCTAAAAAAAAAATCGAAGTTTTAATAGTTTAGAGATTTTGTAACACAAACAAAATTACTCCATAAATCCCTTGGTGAGATGTTAAGATGTATTTTCTGTATAAAATATCGTGCTTAGGAAATTAATAGTACACATACATACACTCCAATTTTACTTTGGTGTAGGAGGTGGCGGCCCATTTGCACATGGAGTAAAATGTAATAAAAATATCTTCATAGCCTGGGAAAGAACACCAATCTGTTTTTTTTTTTAACAAAAATGATCCTTAATTTTCACAATAAATAGACAAAGACAACCATCAACCTTAGCCACAAAAAAAATAAAATAAAAAATTCCGTTAGAAATGAATATCCTTGCATTTTGTAAAATTATGGTTAATGGAGCAAGGAGATCCCTAATAACTGAGTCTATGAATTGACCACAAGACTCATTTACCAAAACACATCGCATCTCAGAATCACTACAAAAGAGAAAAAAAAATATCAGACAAATAATGGTAAGAGAATATAAATGTCTTTAAAAAAATCATTATAACAACCCTATCGTCTTGAAGTTGAAGCTGAACAAACCGAACACGCCTAGACATCGGTAAATCAATAATACGAACTGGACCAATATGTAGCAAATGGACACGTATATTTGTAAAAAAAATATACATAATAAAAAAATTCATTACAAAACAGCACAACCTGGAAACCAAATTTGTACATGTATAATTGAAGAACAATTATTAACCACGCAAACTCTTACCACGCAATATTGAAACATCAATATTATGATTTAGAATTTTCTCAAAACTAATGAAGTCAAATACTGATTTTGTAATACTCGATGCAAAACACTCTTGTGTCTCCGTCAAATGGATAAATTTCATCATATATTCATTTTTGGTGTACTTAATTGGTATAGCATTTCGAATAACACCATAATATTTGATATAATATTCTTTGTCTTTGATGACAAAGCCTTCAAACCTTATTATCAAAGAACGTGAAACATGTCAATCAAAAAAAATTTCTCTGACGTCAACTATTAATTATTATTCAGATTTAACAAAAATATGTAAAATAATAAAATTCAACAAATTTGATTGATACATAATTTGATATATGAAAATCAAAAGAATTGCCAACTATAATTTGGGAATCCATCATCACTATATTCATGTTGTTCCTTCTAACAGTAATCCATGTCTGAAGAATTCTTAGATGAATCATTAAGGAACACATTTCAGATAAATAAATTATAATGGTGTAATCATGATGGCAAAATAATAATATAAACTGTCCTACAAAATATATTGCATGTATGATGATATGTATCCATGGGTATATATAATAGAAAAATGAAGCCAAACATATTGAATGATATTAACTATTTTCAAAAAAAAAAAAAAAACTTCCTAACAATTATAATCCAGACTAATTTTATGTAAATTTTAAGTGCATTAAAATTAGAGACCATTTATGACTTAAAATGGTATATCATTCCTATGGAAGCTAAAAATAATTATCATCAAATTGTCTCAAATTGTGAAGTTTACATGGCTTATATTTTCCAGATGATATGTGTCTTTGTAGTAAATAATATGAGCACATGTAAATCTCGACTAAAGTTAATGTTATTAAATTGTCCATCCAAAGATTTAAAGTTCTAATTTTCGTATCACCCCTAGTTATGGTCCTTACGGAAATCATTCTTGCTCTAGCAATAAATACCATTATACTTCTTTAAAAAAATATTTTTTTATTTGACATACTTATGGGAAACAATTCACAATTTAGAGCTATTTTTCAAATTCAAAATTATCGATGAAGATAAAATAAAATAATGAAATTAAGTTAGGGGAAATGACAGAATAACGAACAAATTCACATACAACTTGACTTTTGGTCATCGAAAAATAGCCGGACGAAGGACTGCACATATTTGGATTGAAAAAAGTAATATTTTTGTTAAATTTCAAATTCCAAATATTGACGGTAAAGATGTCACAAAAATATGAATTTGAATTGGAGAAAAAATTCAAGGAGCAAGACGAAGCTATTAAGTGTAGTCACATCGGAGAAGGTGGTGCGCACGTTGAGGGCGGTGCAACGGTCGTGCGCGGTATTTAGAGAAATTGACTAATGAAATTTATGGAAAAAAATATGCACGCAACTTGTGGTTGACTTTTAAGGACAATAATTTCACGGGTCTATAAAAATAGACCATTATATTTTAAAATTTGTAAGCATTACATACTTTGCACCGATTGTCCTAAATATGTAAATGAAAATTTAAGTTATAAATACTTTTTGACTACAAATTGAATAATCTATAATCGAGTCCATTAAAATTGAGCACCATAATTAGTGCAACTATTAACAAAAAAAAAAAATTAGTTTCATGTGAAATTTGTTCATAGTAGAAAAACGATATCATTGTATATATTTACTGATATTATTTATGCATTTACAAATCCTATAATATTTTGAAATATTCTGTAATTTCAATTATAAATTTAATGATATCGGTGAATACATGTGGTAGTATTAATTTTATACTATAAAACTTATTTATAGAAGGTTTTGTGTAACAAAAATAGATATACATAATATATTATGCTCCTTAGGTTAATATGAAATTGACATAATCATGGATGTATGATATAAGAATAGTTCTAGTGTGCACTCACTGATTTTGCAAAAAATATTCCAAGTAGAAATCAGTAATACCCTAAGAAGTAATTAACAATACCCCAAGAAATAACCAGTAATACTCCAAGAATTAATCAATAATACCCCCAATGCAAAAATATACAGTTTGGCGATTTTGTGTGTGTTTTAAAAAAAAAAAAAATTGAAGTCAAAATTTAGTTTAAAATTCAAATGCATGTCACACACTTGAGTGCATGCTATAATTTGTGATGATAATAGTTTAAAATTTAGTTGCAAATTAGAATGAAAGATTTGTTTCCTACGTTGGGGTAGATTCAAATCTTTTCATGACTTTCTATATTAATGTTTTTTTAGATAAATAAAAAATTTCCTAGAAAATGTGTATTGAAATAAATTTTTTTTTTTTTATTAATTAAATATTTTTATTTTAAGAATTCAAATTGACATAATTTAAAATTTATGTCTGAAGTAAAGTGAGAAGATTTGTTCTTAATTTTTCAAATATTTTCGTGATTTTCTACATCAATATATGCATTTTTCTTTAATAAAGAAAGATAAATTAAAAAAATTAAAAAATAATGAGTAAAATCATATTGAAAAAATAAAATGAAAAAAATTAAAAGATACGTGTAAGGTTGGCTAAGGAAGTTTGTTCCCTAAATTTATGGGATGTGACGGTGCAATATGATTGAAATCTTTCTATTATTAACCAATTTAATATTTATTAATTATATTAACAAATAACACGTTGTAAAAAAAATATTATGGATTGCACATCAATAAAGAGCCAATTATGGGTTATCATTATAATAAGGGGCCTATTATGGGTCATCGCTAATATGCATAATTAAAAATTAATTGACATTCAAATTATTTTATTGAAAAACTAATGGACTAAGTTGATGACCATAATTTGATATTGAAATCGTTAATGCTAAGCTAATGTCCATAATTAAACAAAAATGAAAGTGTAACTATATACATTAATAAAAAGATTTTTCTTCACTAAAACCAACTAAAATAAACAATATATTTATTACTAAATAAAAAATATGGATTAAACTTAATATTATTTAAAACTATCTATATTAGATGAGGAGGTATACGGTGAAATTTGTTTGAAGGTATATTAGTAAATTGCAACAAAAATATCAGTGAATTGCACTAAATGTATCAACTGCAAAGTGTATTAGTTAGTTTCACTAAAAGTATTAATTGGTGAAATATTAGTTATTTTCACTAAGACATTAGTTGTTTCAATATTAAGTATTAGTAATTGTTGTTCACGATAATAGTTACAGTGAATATCATTCACATAACATATTGAATTACTATATTATAATATTATAATTATATAAACTTCACTAATAATACTTATATGAGCTTGAAAATAATTAAAAATTAATTAAAAAATATGAACAAAAACAATCGTAGTGGTATGACTACTAAACTATAATACATTAATAAGGATTATACTAAACATAACCCTACGTACAGTATTTGTATTTAATGAACAAGTTGAATGAAAAAAAAAATTATGTAAATGATATTCACAGTAAAACTTATTTGAAGGATATTTGTGAATTATATTAAAATTATTAATGAATTGCACTAAACGTATTAGATTAAAAAGGTCTTAGTTATTTTAATTAAATATATTAATTAGTTTAAGTTGTATTAATTAATTTCATTAAAAGTATTAATTATTTCAATATAAATAGATTGGTGTTCACGATAATAAATACATGAGTATTATTCACATATTTTATGGTAGTAGATAATTCGATGAACATGGATTTATTTTAGGTTGTTATATCTATGAGGATTCCAAAATCAAATCATCAATTAAAAAGTATACATGAAATTTTATTTCTCTATGAATTATCTAAGATATTTCACAATTATCTGTGTGCCTTCTTAAAATAAATAAATTAATGAGTTACAATCTCTAAAAATCATCACAACCATCTTTGAGAATTTAGTTGCAGAAAGAGAAACAATTCAATATTTCTTTCTCATAAAATGAGACCCATTCATTAAAAAAATCATCTCAACTTTATATATAAAAATGAAAGTAACTATACACAAATTATTAGATCACTTCACTCTTAATATAAAAATTGTAAATCTCTTGCCAACATAAAAACTCCATTGAACATCTCCAAACCTTCACACTGTCTTCAACCCTCTAAAGAATATATTGAGATTTCTTCCGAACAATATAAATCCGAACATAAGTTTTAATATACACATACATCATGTACACAAGTTTTCTGTCAATGGCCTAAAATATTTCCCGCCCAAACTGAAATTGGCCTAATCAAAGTTTCCTATGCCAAAAAGCTGAAAGAAAAATACACCATAAAAAGTGCACCATTAACGGTTCATAGGCCGAATTACTTTGCAAAGTATATATATAACTCCATTAAAGATATTTTTCTTACTATTAAAAAAATGTGGAATACGCCAATTGAATTTTACAAAAAAAATTATATATAAAAATGGTGAAAATAAAGAATGGAAATATAAACTTAATAATTTGGCTAACACAGAATCCTCCTAATTAGCCATCATATATCCTTTTTAGTTATTATACATTAACATTTCACATCCAATATTAAAAATATATATATTTTTCAGCCAATCGTAACAAAATTAGCCTATCTTTATCCATGATATCTTATAACCCAAACTCCTAATAAATAATTCATTTACATCTCCTCCACATATACAATCTACAACTCAATCAAATTTTATTTTTTCATTATTGAACAACCCAACACAATCTAAAATAATTTGTATTCTTTATTATCAATTTATATTATATTTATAAAGTAATATATTAAATTATTTGATACTCAAAATTTGTAACTATAATTTTAAAAAAAATTACAATTCTCTTCGTCCCAATATTTTTTGCACACTAAATTAGACACACAAAATTGGACACACTCTAAAATAGAAAATTATACGTATATTTTTGTTAATATTTTCTATTTTAGAGTGTAAATAATTTTGGAAATTACGTTTTAAAAAAAGTTACAATAAATATCATGTTGTTTCTATTGGTATTGAATTAACTATAAACTATAAATATATATATATATATATATATATATATATATATATATATATATATATATATATACCATTTCAAATAAACAAATTACCATAATTGAAGCAAAATAGTGAAATGAATTTGAAAAACCAGCACAATTCCGGATCGGTGCCGAACATATTGTAGAATTATCATGCTTTTTTGTTTTTTTATTTCTTATGTCTTTAGCTTAAAATCGGTCCATAAACATAGTCTTATGCACTTACCAGTTACCGCATCATCCTCACCCCTATATATCTCAACTAACTTTCACGATATATCAAAAAAGAAAAAGGAAAAAAACCTAAATTAAACTTAAAATAATAATAAAATTACAGAATACTTCTGCAACATAGGGTACTTCTGCTTAATTGTCTTCTGGTTCGGGAAGATATGAAGTTCGGGTAGACCCGAGTCGGCGAGTTCCAACAAATCGGGGATTATGGCCACAGAAAACAATAAATCACAATTTTTTTTTTATTTATATTATTAATTGTTCTTATCAAAATCAATTCAAACCACAAGCATCAATAAGAAAAAGGAAAAATCGGGGAAAAAATCCCTCCAGAACTGAATCACGAAAAACAGGGGCATCTATATAGGCTACAAATTCAGAACAACCAAATCGATTTACAAATAAAATGAGGACCAAAGTTTCTTCAATTTTCGACGGACTCTCGATCGATGTTATATACACAATAGACGACGACGAACCACCGGAACCGGCGGATTGATTCTCAGAAACTCCAGACTGACTCCATTAAACTGCAAGCAAACAACATCAATTGAAAAACAAAAAGCAGAAAAGGAGAACAACGAAACAACGATATTACAAATACAGACATAATCCACAATGAAAGAGTACACTGGAATGAACCGCACATATAAAGGACAATGAAAATGTAACGGCCCCTACATTGAAGCACATTAATACCACAAAAACTGCACGTACCTAATGACAATATCAACGGTCAGAATGAAAAAATTAACACAATCACATGGTCAATAACATCTCCCGCCGAAAACTAATTATAGGAAGGTAGTGCGTTTTATATATTATAGATTTATAGATTATAGATTAGAGATAAATTATAGATTTTTAATTCACTTTATAATAGAGAAAATATAGATCTATCATACCCTACTTTAAAAGTCACTTTATCATTTCAAATATTAATAAACAACTTGCTCACTAAAGCACGAAAATAAAGGTTGCAAATTCCTCTGGGATGGAGGGAGTATAATAATAATGAAATAGAGACAGACATTTTTTTACATGACATAACAGAATCATGAGAGTATGATGTTTCAATTATCTGGTAATAGTCAAAGTTGTTCATATTATGTTTATTATGAAATTAAATAAATTAAATAATGTCACACCTCTTTAAAAATTTAAATTTTTAGATGTAATGAAATTCTTTTGTGGTATCTGAGTAAAAATTCTAGGTTTAAACCTTGCTGAAAACAACTCTAACTATTTAAATTATACATTTGTTGACCTTCTCAATCCCCACTACGAAGAAGTTGACGCCAATCTTTAAGTGATGAAGTATATTAGAGAATTAAATAAATTAATTAATTTAACATCTTTATACGTTTAGTCTTTTAGATGAGATAAATCTCTCTTAATATGATTTCACAATCCATAGTCCCGTGATTTGATCTCACCCCGTTCGATGTGTTGTTCTTCATTATTTTTTGCATTTCTAATTTTTTTATGAGTGTCTATAATAGAGATGTGATCTATATGATTAAATTTTGAGTGATTCTTATGTGCACTCAAGTGCATATATGTATGGGTCTGACTATATACCCCTCCATATTTATTTGATGCACTCATCCACTTAACCTACCCGTTTTATTTTACATAATTATTAAACACACCCTCACAATATACCTAAATTACCCCTACCTCTAATATTATTTCAAACTATTCGTACACCCACATAAACCCCTCCCCTTCTACACATTGTGCAACTTCCCTCTTTCTCGCAGTGCCATCACCGCCACGACACCCGCACAACACGCAGCGCCGCCACCGCCACGACATGTAGAGCCACTGCCGGCAATCTCAGGAATGATATCAGCAGCCTCACGACCGCCACCACACCGCAACACCCTCCCTCTTCCTCACAGCGCGATCACCATGACACACAGCGCAACCGCCACAACTGCCCCGAGTTCGCCCTTACCTATGAAGCATAGACCAAGGCGTGGTGAGCCACCGACTGCGAAAAATAAAAATAACACTACGGTTCAACAATATATATTTGAAAAACAACTCATATTTCGGGCAAATTTATATATATGTCAAATACCATATCAAATGGTGAAAATAGGGGACATGAAAAACAATTTTCGTTTATAGGGTTGATCGCCCTTGGGAGAGGCGATCAAAATGGTAGATCGCCCTCACCAAGGACGATCAACTACTAACTACTAAACTATCTACAAGTCCTATTCAAAAAGCATACAACGCCATCCCCGGCAACGACGCCATTGACTTGAAGTGAATTACACTAACTTCTACTAGTCGCTTACCCGCAAGCGGACGGGTTCACTGTAGTATAAATAAGTATAATGGCCAAGTATTATCGAACCCAAGAGATGGAGTGTATGCGAATAGATCCCTGAAGATCTACGCGTCGTAGCTAATATGAGTGTAATGTTTTTGGGTTTTTTAAAGATTAATTGAAAGACTAAAATAAACTAATTAAACTAAGAACGAAAGAGAACGAATTAACTACGGGTTGTTTTCAAGTAAGAGATGGTGATGCTTAGGATAGGAATCCCTACGTATACTAACGGAGCAGGTACATAATCAAGATAACTGTGACGCGCAAGAAATAACCTAAGTAAAAGAATGCAAGGTGAAAGCTCAAGATTCTAAACCCTAATACTTTACCCTAACACTCCACTTCACTAATCCACTAATAAGTTAATAGATTGTGCTTAATTAATGAGACCCTAATTTAACTAAGGTGATGCGGTCGTCCTCCTTCGCTAAACTGGTAGATGAATTAACCCTTTCTAAACCCTCTAGTTAAGTCTACTCGTTGTTAAAGAGCGATGTGGTCGTCCTCTCCCTAACACCTTTCGAACGAAATTCAAAAGTAAAGTTAAGATTAATTTTAAGAATTCATTAATCAAGAGCATTAAAACCCTAACGTCACGAGTTATCCTAATTACGTACCCACAACCTACTTCTACGAGTTCATCCTACCCCAAGCATGCGAGGGTTTTAGCTAGACATGGTTTTAACGTAAACAAAAGCAGTAGAAGAAACAACGAACATAAACATGATTAATTCAACAAAGAAAATATGAAACATGAACTAGGGTTTTAAAGAATTAAAAATACTAAGAACTGAAATTTAATTGATAAAAACGAAGTTTAAAGCGTTAAAAGTTACCAAGCTAACAAAAAGAAACTAAGAAACAAAAATAAACGAAGAATTCGTATGAAAAACCTCAACCAAACGTAAAGTAAACTTGTTCGTTCCTTCTCCTCTTTCTCTTTCTAAAAACTAAGTCTAAAAGTGATGTATTTCGTGGATTCCTCCCCAAAAACGTGTTCGGAAGAATATATATAAGGATCGGGCTGAAACGGGAGTCAATGGGCCAAAAAAACGAATTTTGAAATTTTGCTCTCGGAGGCGCTCGAGCTGACCCGCTCGAGCGGAGGCGCTCGAGCATAGGTGGTCGAGCGAAGAAAATACTCTGCAAGTTTCGGGCGCTCGAGCTGACGAGCTCGAGTTGAGGCGCTCGAGCATAGGTGGTCGAGCGGATCAGGTGGTCGAGCGGAGGCGCTCGAGCAGTGGTGCTCGAGCACTTTTCAGCAGCAGTACACTTGTTCGTAAAATCTTCATATCTCCTCAACCGGGAGTCCGTTTTGGCCGATTCAAAGTCCTACGAACTCCTCTTTTCGCCCTCTATCCATCTATGAAAACCAAAGAGACAAATTCATTAGTTATGAAAATGATACTCAATTGACTCCAAACACTCATAAAAAATACTCAAAACTCGGACATTTCGAGTGACGAATCATGACAATTTCACGCCTAATCAACCCCCCAAACTTACCATGTTGCTTGTCCTCAAGCAACGAAATAACAAGTCAAGTGAAATTGTTAGGAATGAGTCAAAGAATCAATCATGCAAGCAAATAAACTCGAGCTTCAAAGATCAATCACACGTATACTCACTCACTTTCCTTCATCATACTCATGCAACAATAACAAGAAACACCAAGATCCAGCATGGATGTGCACTCAACGACGTGTTTCGCTCCCTCACAAGTGTATAACAATGATAAAATGACTCACTCAATCAATCAATCACTCATATTGGCAGCCATAGGCTTGTAAGCGCGCTTAACTTCGACCATACTCTAGAAATCAATGCCGAATCAAAAAGGACTTTCTCAAGGTTGTAATGTAGGCTCTCTGGACATGTGGGATAACAATATGGTAAAGTGACTAAAGTGAATGGAGAATAGAGAATCAAACTTCGGTACTTCGAGATAAGGAACAGACTACTTCAAACATATTCAATCGACATACTTTCAATTCCAATTCTCTCAACACTTCAATTTTTTTCCTTTCTCACTCTTTCACTTTTTTTTTCAATCACTTTTTTTTTCTCTTTTTCGCACAAACACATGAGCTCATTTTTTTTCTTTTGCTCATTCTCAATTTTTTTCTTTTCCCACATCTCATAACTTCATCACACCTTCTTCTCATATTCACTCAACAAACAACCTTTTCCCTTTTTCAACTCAATTTAATCCCTTAACATTCACACTTTTCCTATTCTCCACTCAAATTGGGACAAAAAGGCTTAGGAATTGGAATAGTGTTCATATGTGCTAGCAAATAAAATAGGCTAAGGCTCAAATGGGCTAACAAGGGATACAATGTCATTGGTAGGGAAAATTTTGGCTAAGTGACTCAATAAAATCAAAGATGGCCTAAGATCCTATTCGGCATACCAAATTAGACACAATCAAGAAGCAAGAGCACCCACAAGTTCTAGCATCCTCTAAGGTGACGATCCACTCACAAACAAAGAGATTAATTCGTATATTAAAATCTCATAAAGCTCAAATCTCACGGCTTTCACATCCATGCTAGTCCTAGTGAATTCTCACTCTTATCACACAAGCACTCAAAAAGAAAAATTCACAAGCATACAAGTTCTTTCTCAAATCAATGCTCATTCAAACACTCACACAAACGAGTCCCTAACTCAAATCCACATATCTACTCTACTCATCAAACATGCTCAAAGATAACAACTAATAAGTAGAATGGGTCAATAAGCACGAAATAAACACAGCGAGTCAAATCAAAATTACTCCGAGGAGCATCTCAAGACACAAATAACCAAACACACTAAAAGATAAGGGGTGCTCCGGTGCAATATAACAAGAAACATAAAAAACTCCACCCCCCAAACTTCGACCTTGCGAAGAGGTCTAAGTTTGGGGTTGTGGGTTACCTCAACCAAACAATTCAGTTTCTCTCAAACGTAGCACACTCTCTTGCTTGAGTTCCTCCCTTTTGAGTACTCCATCGAGACAAGCCTACAAAACAAACTCTCACGTACGAGGTTAAAACTTACGATTCAACAACACCCTAATAACATAATAAGAAACTAAAACAACTAAAAGCAAATAAAAATGGGTTGCCTCCCATTCAGCGTTATTTTTAAGGTCCTTATGCCGGACCGAGCTCAAAGGAGCTTATGGGACATCATACTAAAAAATACCTTCCTTACTCTCATAAGAGTGGTGCTTGCATTCCTTTCCTTGATTCCCTACCATCATGAACTCTTTTCCTTCCTTCTCATCCCCAAGTGTTATGGGTCCCAACTCCTTCTCACCTTTATCTGGAGACGTCTTACCAAATAGTTTCTTGAATTTGAACTTTTTCTTCTTAACTCCTCATTTTCCTTCAAACTGGACCACGTCCACACTTTTCACCTCTTCATCCTTCAACTTCTTCACTTTATCCCTATCAAAATAAGTCAGATGATAATGCTCATGGGTTAACTCATCAAGTGAAGGAGTAACGAAATTATGAACATGAGAAAGATTAGAGATAGGAGGTGTGTCTTCAACATGAGGATTAATTGCATCCATGCAATACAAACTCTCATCCTCCTTCGGGTGCTTCATGGCCTCATATAGGAAAATCTTCACTTCTTGATCATCGAACTTCAACGTAATCTTCCCATTTGCCACGTCTAGCACCATCCCCGCCGTAGCTAAGAACGGTCTTCCCAAGACCAGGGGCACGTGCTCATCTTCCTCCATCTCTAGGACCACAAAATCGGCTGGAAAAATGTGATCTCCAACTCTCACGAGGACGTCTTCAACAACACCTTGAGGTCGAGTGATAGACCGGTCGGCAAGTTGAAGCGTCATCATCGTCGGCTGAAGTTCACCACCTTCCAACTTATTGAAAAGCGACAACGGCATAAGATTGATGCTCGCTCCAAGGTCACACAACGCTCCCTTTTTGATCTCGTTCCCGATATCACAAAGAATGGTGAAGCTCCCGGGATCCTTCAGCTTTGGAGGAAGCGCCTTGTGCACTAACACACTCACCTCATGGTTCAATTGCACCAACTTCGGCTCATCCACTCGCCGTCTTTTCGCGATTAAGTCCTTCAAAAACTTTGCATAGTTGGGCATCTGTTCCAAATCATCATAAAAGGGAATATTAATATGCAATTGTTTAAACACATTAAGGAATTTAGTGAATTTCTCATCAAGCTTCTTTTTCATGAAGCGTTGTGGATATGGGACGGGTATCACAGATTTGGGTACCCCCCATTCATCTTTCTCGGTCTCTTTCACTTTCTCTCTTGCTTCCTTTGCCTTCTTACACTTAGGAACTCTCTCACCCTTCTCAATGCCTTCCTCTTCAAGCTCTTTGCTCTCATGAGACTCATCCTCAACCTTCTTCTCAATCCCTTCACTTTCAATCCCATCTCTATCTTGGGGCGTCTCAGAATCAGCAGGCATCTGAGGACCTTCATAATTGGTTCCACTTCTAAGCTGGATCGCCTTGCAATGCTCTTTCGGGTTTCCCTCCGGCATGGAAGGATACTTACCCGGCTCACTATTCAATGATTTTGCAATTTACCCCATCTGAAACTCTATAGAAGTGAACCTTCGATTGTTCTCTTGTTGAGTTCTAGTCCACTCAACGTTCATCTTCTGGAGCTCTTGATCACGTTGATCACCCTTCTTATGCAACTCCTTCACATCGTACTCCAAGGATGACAACCTCTTACTTCCTTCCTCCACCTTCTGTAGAATCGCTCTCAACATCTCCTCAGTTGATGCACCGCCTTCTCCACCCGGAGACTTTGAACCTGGGTCAACACCCGTAGGAACTGTAACACCCGCCTTCGGGTTAGCATACGAGAAATTCTTATTCTTTCTCCATGTGTTTTGAGGAGGCTGCTGGCCTCCTTGATACCCTTGTGTATTCCTCCATTGATTTTGAGGTGGCTGTGGGCCTGGAGGTACAAATGGTTGGCCATAAGGAGGCCTTCCATACTGATTTCCACCTTGGTAGCCATTCTGATTGTAATACGGACCTCCTATGTAATTGGCTACCTCTTGCTGTCCATTTGGCTGGTCTACTCTCTCATTCTCTGCTGCATGCTCTCCAACCAAATTCTTCCCCAACTCGAGGTTGTTAATCTTTTCCATCATGACCATCAACAGCCATCTCGTTCCTTCACCCTCTTCAACCTGATTAACTCTTTAGAAGTCTGCATCCACATTCCAAGCCCCGACATTCGTGACAATGTTGTCCACGATCTCTCTACACCTCACTATTCCTTGATTAAGGAATGATCCACTAGCACAAGCGTCTAGATGGTCTTGCCCGGCCTTGTTGGCACCACTGTAGAAGAATGCCATCACATCCCCCTCGTTATACCCGTGCTGCGGGCACTCTATCAGCATGTTTGAGTATCTCTCCCACGCTTGACGTAGGTCCTCTCCTTGTTTCTGGCGGAAGGAAGAGATCTCAATCCTTGCTTTGATCGTTCTGGATGGAGGGTAGAACCGCTCGAGGAAC
This sequence comes from Ballota nigra, assembly GCA_947034835.1. NCBI lineage: Eukaryota > Viridiplantae > Streptophyta > Magnoliopsida > Lamiales > Lamiaceae > Ballota > Ballota nigra. The sequence goes on from OX344724.1 coordinate 91,680,667, forward strand.
AGACGCTCGAGCTCGGCCCAAGTGGTAATACCTCCCCGTGGAAGCGTATTATCGTACCACTCTTTTGCTATTCCCGTCAATGAGAATGGGAACAGCCTAAGCCTCTTGGCATCTTCATACATGCCATTATAGTTGAACGTGGAGGCTATCATTAGAAAACTCCTCAGATGCGTATGAGGATTCTCCTTCCCGATCACCCCCTTGAACTGGTTCTCTGTAAGCAGCTTTAAAATTCCCGGGGAAATTGAGAAGTTATTTGCCTCAACAGGTGGCAATGCCACTCCATCATAGTACCGCTGTGGCTGCGCTGCAAACCTCCCTCGAATAGCCATATGTTGATCTACGTTCTGAGTAACGTGTTGAGGATTAGCAGCAGGTACGGGTACTTGTTGGGGTGGTGGTTGGTAAACAGGTGGTTGATTGAAAATTGGAGGTGGAGGATACGGGTATGATGGGTAAGTATAAGGTGGGTATGGGTAGGGTGGATAGGGTAAGTTGTTTTGTGGTAAGTTGGGATGTGGGTAAGCAGGGTTGTTATGAGGATTCTGGACCATGTTATGAGCTGGGCTATTTTGGTTCTGAGTACCCGGGTTTTGGCTCTGGCTCTCTCCTAACGGATCTTGATTCTTGCTGGTGTTGCCATTAATGCCGTCAACCCGGTTCAATGCCTGATTGAACTCATTCTCGGCATCCTCCAACTCATTAGTGATGTCCATCGGTTCTTTCCCTCCGGCAGCATTCATCCTTCGTAAGAAGGCTCGGTTCCTTCTTGCTATTGTCTCAGGATCTGCAGGTAACCTCTCTTCGCTCGTATTGCCTTGTGAGCGTGTTTTCATATACCTGAAACACTAGCAGAAGGATCAAAATGCAACTACTGATTGAATAAAAATAAAAAGAAAATAAAGCACTCACTACTAACTACTAAGCTATCTACAAGTCCTATTCAAAAAGCATACAACGCCATCCCCGGCAACGGCGCCATTGACTTGAAGCGAATTACACTAACTTCTACTAGTCGCTTACCCGCAAGCGGACGAGTTCACTGTAGTATAAATAAGTATAATGACCAAGTATTATCGAACCCAAGAGATGGAGTGTATGCGAACAGATCCCTGAAGATCTACGCGTCGTAGCTAATATGAGTGTAATGTTTTTGGGTTTTTTAAAGATTAATTGAAAGACTAAAATAAACTAATTAAACTAAGAACAAAAGAGAACGAATTAACTACGGGTTGTTTTCAAGTAAGAGATGGTGATGCTTAGGATAGGAATCCCTACGTATACTAACGGAGCAGGTACATAATCAAGATAAATGTGACGCGCAAGAAATAACCTAAGTAAAATAATGCAAGGTAAAAGCTCAAGATTCTAAATCCTAATACTTTACCCTAACACTCCACTTCACTAATCCACTAACAAGTTAATAGATTGTGCTTAATTAATGAGACCCTAATTTAACTAAGGTGATGCGGTCGTCCTCCTTCGCTAAACTGGTAGATGAATTAACCCTTTCTAAACCCTCTAGTTAAGTCTACTCGTTGTTAAAGAGCGATGCGGTCGTCCTCTCCCTAACACCTTTCGAACGAAATTCAAAAGTAAAGTTAAGATTAATTTTAAGAATTCATTAATCAAGAGCATTAAAACCCTAACTTCACGAGTTATCCTAATTACGTACCCACAACCTACTTCTACGAGTTCATCCTACCCCAAGCATGCGAGGGTTTTAGCTAGACATGGTTTTAACGTAAACAAAAGCAGTAGAAGAAACAACGAACATAAACATGATTAATTCAACAAAGAAAATATGAAACATGAACTAGAGTTTTAAAGAATTAAAAATACTAAGAACTGAAATTTAATTGATAAAAACGAAGTTTAAAGCGTTAAAAGTTACCAAGCTAACAAAAAGAAACTAAGAAACGAAAATAAACGAAGCCCAAAAAACGTGTTCGGAAGAATATATATAAGGATCGGGCTGAAACGGGAGTCAATGGGCCGAAAAAATGAATTTTGAAATTTTGCTCTCGGAGGCGCTGGAGCTGACCCGCTCGAGCGGAGGCGCTCGAGCATAGGTGGTCGAGCGAAGAAAATACTCTGCAAGTTTCGGGCGCTCGAGCTGACGAGCTCGAGCGGAGGCGCTCGAGCATAGGGGGTCAAGCGGAGGCACTCGAGCAGTGGTGCTCGAGCACTTTTCAGCAGCAGTACACTTGTTCATAAAATCTTCATATCTCCTCAACCGGGAGTCCGTTTTGGCCGATTCAAAGTCCTACGAACTCCTCTTTTCGCCCTCTATCCATCTATGAAAACTAAAGAGACAAATTCATTACTTTATGAAAATGATACTCAATTGACTCCAAACACTCATAAAAAACACTCAAAACTCGGGCATTTCGAGTGAGGAATCATGACAATTTCACGCCTAATCAATATAGTAGAAATTGATTTGAAATTAAATTCAAAATTCAAATATATTTAGATGTATATAAGAATTTGTGTTAGATTTTTTTGTCCCAAAAACCCCGAATTGACCCATGTGTTGTAAATCTAGAAGATTTGTTATTTCAAATCTAGAAGATTTGATGTGGACATTACTAATGGACCAATAACCTAATGGGCTTCATATCTTAGACTAGGGTTTTACTCTTATAAATATACCATTGTACTTAGAATTGTAAATACTAATACACAAGAATATTAGTGAAACTCCTGGCTTGGCTCGCCCCCGGACGTAGTTGTTCCCGACGAACTGGGTGAACAAATCTCGCCTTTTAATTTACGCAATTATTTACAACACGTTATCAGCACGAGACTCTGCCCGACACTATACGGTATGCCCTAAAATTAATTCTCTATAAAATTATGTGAATTAATACTAATGTCGAATTATTTGATCCATGCGTTACATGATTTATATGCACTAGAATTATTAATTCGATTTTTTTTGTTCTTGCAATTAATTGAATCAAATCGTGTTTCGAATTGGATTAATTTCGAATTCAGAATCGAACGAGCAACGGCCGCCACCCGAAGACGAACGGCCGCTGCCCGTTAGCAGCGCGCTAGGGCGCACGACCGCCGCCCCAAGGGGCAGCGCTGCCGCGCACGCATCGCGGTCCAACAGCGCCTCTGTCGCGCGCAATACAGCCTGGCACCACCGCGCGCCCCGTGGCTCAACAGTCGCCGCCGCCCGCGCACACGCCACACGCAACCCTTTGCGCGCGCCCCCTCGCCGCCGCACCGCCGTGCAAGCTCTGGTTGAAAGTCGTTGAGCGCGCAATAGCGCGTGACATCGCCCGTCGTTCGCACAGTACCGCAGGGCGCGACGACCCATTGCCCGAAGCAGCCACTAGGCGCCGCCCATCGCGCCCCCGTCGCTGCCTCCGTGCGCCTCTGTGCGTGATGTCGAGGCGGAGCGCCGCCTTCACGCTGCCCGCGATGCGCCCGCGGGAATCACCAGGAAAATTTGTCTCAATCGCGCCTGTAGGACACGATCGGGGGTGGGAGTCGTGCCCTAGGGACACAATCACCCACGGCAGTCGCGCCTGCAGGACGCGACTGGCTGCGATTTTTCCTTTCTCGCATTTTGGCTCCCGCATGCACCGCGCACACCACCCATGCGTTCGTCGTAGCACGCGGCGACATACCCCTAGAATTTTGTGAAACCCTAGCCTACTTTTGGGCTCGTTTTTTAGTGTCACAAAATACTAATTAATTTTAATCTAAAATCCTGAAAATATTTCATTAATATACATGAAATATTTAGAAAATTAAATTTGCATGTTTATTAAATCTGGAATTTTCTTTGAAATTATTTTCATGGATTAATTCTCAAGGAATTATGTGTGAATATTTGTTACATATGTATGTCTTTATGATTTAATGCATTATTACTCCCGCACATAGTTTACTATTTATAGTCTGCATATTATGCCCGGGTAGGCGGCACCCGGTATTTGTCGGACCGTAATTTATGTTTTGGGTAGACGACGCCCAATTATTGCCTCTATGTGCTTTAGAATAATCAAATAAATCTTTGTTTCTCCGTTGTCAATAAATTTGGTCATGCCTCTTACCATGTCACTTTAATAATTGTAGTGAATCATGTCTGATATTACCAAAAGAGAATTCGCTGAGCTTGCTCTTGATGGTAGTAACTACTTGACATGGGCGCTAGATGTTGAGATACATCTAGCCTCAACCAACCTAAGCGGTGCTATTGTCGATGATTCAAAATCAACTGACGCTCAGAAGACGAAAGCTCTGATTTTTCTCAGACAACATCTTAATCAGGACCTGAAAAATGAATATCTTACTGAGAGAGATGCCAGAACGTTGTGGAAGTCCCTGAAGGACCGTTCCCAACAACAAAATGACATACTCCTCCCTCAGGCTCAATACGATTGGTTGAACCTCCATTTTCACGACTTTAAGTCTGTAACGGAGTACAACTCAACCCTACATCGTATTGTATCCCAGTTAAAGTTATACTAGCAAACTGTAACTGAGGACGACTTAATCCAGAAGACTTTGTCGACTTTCCACGCCAACAACCTTGTACTCCAGCAGCAGTATAGGGCTAAGAACTACACTATACACTCTGAGCTAATTTCTGCACTTCTAGTGGCAGAAAAGCACAACCAACTCCTTATGTAAAATCATAACTCGAGACCGGTTGGCTCAAAAGCTGTGCCCGAAGCACATGCTATAGCTCAAGGTAGTACAAGTGGTCGCAAGCGTGGAAGGGGGAGAGGAAGTAAACGAACTCGTAGCAAAGGCCGAGGTCGTAGTAAGACCGGTGGTCCAGGTACCTTGAATGACAATCAAGCTCAAGCTCGTGGAAAGGCTACACCTAACACGAATCCTGCTACTAAAAAATCTAGCAATCAAGATAAGGTTGAACAGTCCTGCTACAGATGCGGATGCAAAGGCCATTGGTCTCGCACGTGTCGCACTCCCAAACACTTGGTTGAGGCTTACCAAAAGCAGTAGAAGGACGATAAGAGGAAGGCTCCTAGAGTTGAATCTCACCATGCCAGCCTGCCTGAAGCAGGCCCTGACCAAGACAACGTCGATCCTATGGGCATTGAGCTTAAGGACTTTGGAGATGATGAGTGATTTGCGTATTTGATTAATTTACTATTTTAGTACTTTGTTTTTTGGAATAAGACAATTTCATGTTTTGAATCCTTTCTTTCGGATACTTTATTTTGTTTTATGGATGATACTATTATTTTAGCTTTGATGTGTTTACCTTAAATCGTTGTCCATTACATTTATTTGGATATTTTTGTTCTCATTCATGACTTGTAAACATGTCAGCTATTAGATTTGAACTATTTCCTCTGGTTTGATTGATGCAAATAATGATTTATGTTTGGTAGATAGCGCTACCACTCATACAATCTTAAGAGATAGGAAATATTTTTCTTTCATTCTCCTCCGGACTGTACTATTCCTACATCCGGCAGTCTAATTCCCATCTAGCTATGAGTATGAAATTTCATGACCCGAACTTTTTTAAATTATGGCATCAGCGGTTAGGTCATCCAGGACAAACTATGCTACGTAGGTTTCTATCTAATTCCATTGGTCATAATATTTCGAATAATAGAATCCCTTCTGTTGATGAATTTATCTGTGATTCATGTTCTAAGGGTAAGCTAATAGTGCACCCGTCGCACACTAAGGTTGGAATAGAGTCTCTGGTTTTCCTTCAGTGAATTCAAGGAGGTATTTGTAGACCGATTCACCCAGCATCAGGACCATTTCGTTATTTCATGGTCCTTATTGATGCCTCTACTAGGTGGACATATACTTGTTTGCTGTCTACCCGCAATCAAGCTCTTGCAGAGCTCATTGCGAATACTATCGAGCTTAGAGCTCAATTCCTGGATTATCCAATTAAATCGATTCGCATGGATAATGCTGCTGAGTTAAGCTCAAAGACCTTTACAGATTACTGTATGACACTGAGAATTAAAGTGGAGCATTCGGTCCCATACGTCCATACCCAAAATGGTCTTGCTGAGGCGCTAATAAGACGTACCAAACTTATCGCGAGACCATTGCTTATGAACTCTAAACTACCCACTTCATGCTGGGGGCATGCAGTCCTACATGCATCGCACTTGATACAAATCCGTCCCACTGCATATAATGATCATTCCCCCCTACAGCTAGTGCGTGTGAAAGAACCTAATATTTTCCATCTATGTATTTTCGGATGTGCGGTATATATTCTGATAGCATTACTGAAGCGGACCTCTATAGGCCCACAAAGGAAACTCGATATTTACATCAGATTTGACTCTCCATCCATCGTGAAATACCTCGAGCCTTTGTCCGGGGATCAATTGACGGTCTGGTTCACTGATTGCACGTTCGATGAAGATCACTTCCGGGCATTAGGGGGAGATCCGAATTCAAAATTGAATGAATATCGGGAGCTTACGTGGAACGTAAGTGATCTTCAGTATCTAAATTCATGCACTAGTCAATCTGAACTGGAAGTTCAGAAGATCATTAACTTGCAAAATTTAGCAAACAATCTGCCAGACGCGTTCACTGACCATAGAGGTGTAACTAAATCGCATATACATGCAGTAAATGCTCCCCAAAGGGTTGAGGTCCCAAGCAAAACAAGTACTCATGCCCCCACACGCCAGAAGCGTGAAGGACCCTCAAGAGATAGTAATACACCTAAACGAAAAGCTAGCAAATCTGGTAAGCCGAATATAAAATCTCTAGAAGAGATTCGTCTAGATAACTCAAAGTCTCTAGGAGATGAGTGTCCTAGTGATGAAGCACACGCACAAAATATTCAATGCACTAGGACCGCGAAAAGACCAGACCCAGATACACTGGAAAATGAGGAAGGTCTGGTTGACGTAATCGTCAAAGTCTCTATGAATTTCATATATACGGGAGAAACATATAATAGAAATATTACTGTCGTCGACGACACATTTACAGCGACAATTGCTCTTTCCATTATAAACAATGATCTAGATCCAGAACCCAAAACCATCGCTGAGTGCCGGAGGCGCTCCGATTGGGTTAAATGGAAAGAGACAATTGAAGCAGAGCTCGCATCGCTTAACAAAAAATAAGTATTTGGCTCTATCGTTCGTACACCCACGCGCGCTATCCCCGTAGGATATAAATGGGTATTTGTATGAAAACGAAATGAGAATAATACTGTAGAGAGATATAAAGTGAGGCTTGTAGCTCAAGGGTTTTCGCAGAGACCCGGGATTGATTTCGATCAAACCTATTCTCCCGTCATGGACTCAATAACGTTCCGCTACTTGATATCTTTGGCAGTTAAAATGAATCTCTAGATGAGATTAATGGACGTAGTAACCGCTTTCTTATACAAATCACTTGATGCCGACATTTATATGAAATTCCCCGATGGATTTGACATTCCTCAGATGAGGGATGGTGAAATTCGCAGTATGTATAGCATAAAACTGCAGAAGTCGTTGTATGGCCTGAAACAATCGGGCCTCATGTGGTACAACAGACTTAGTGAATTTCTTCAGAAGAAGGAATACACATTCGATAAAGCTTTGCCATGCGTATTCACAAAGAAATTACAAAATGGTTTTTGCATCATATCCTTTTATGTTGATGACCTGAACATAATCGGAACATGCAAAGAGATTGAAGAAGTCAGTTCAATCTTGAAAGCCGAATTCGAAATGAAAGCCTTGGGTAAAACCAAGTACTGCCTCTGCCTGCAGATCGAGCATCTCCCAGAAGGAATTCTTATACATCAGTTGACCTACGTGAATAAGGTATTGGAGAGATTTCACATGGATAAATCTCATCCACTTAGCACCCCTATGGTTGTCCGATCCCTCGAAGTGGATAAGGACTCATTTAGGCCAAGAGAAGATTCAGAAGAAATTCTGGGGCCAGAAGTTCCTTATCTTAGTGCTGTCGGAGCATTGCCCTATCTCGCAAATTGCACTCGGCCGGATATTGCATTTGCTGTCAATTTGCTTGCGAGACATAGCGCTTCTCCTACAAGGAGACATTGGAATGGTGTTAAACATGTTCTACGGTACCTCCAAGGGTCTCAAGACCTTGGACTATTTTACCGTAAGAACCAAGACAAAACCTTATTAGGTTATGCGGATGCTGGCTATTTGTCTGATCCCCACAACGCCATATCCCAGACTGGTTACGTTTTTCTCTGTGGTGGTACCGCGATCTCATGGAGATCGGTTAAACAAACTATGGTTACCACGTCTTCTAACCACTCAGAGATAATAGCTTTATTTGAAGCCGCACGAGAATGTCTTTAGTTAAGGTCCTTGGTAAAACACATTGGTGACTCGTATGGTATCGCTAAAGGCGATACACCTCCTACTGTTATATTTGAAGACAACGCAGCTTGCATCGCACAAATGAGTAATGGGTACGTCAAGGGAAACTTGACGAAACATATTTCACCTAAGTTTTTCTACCCATACGAACTCCATAAGTGTGACGTGATTACCATTCAAAAGGTGCAATCTAGTAACAATCTAGCAGATCTGTTCACTAAGTCCTTACCTACGTCTACTTTTGAAAAGTACGTTCGTGGTATTGAGATGCAAAAACTCAAAGTGTTATTGTCTTCAGGGGGAGCGGTAACCCCGAAACAAGTCTAGAAGATTTGATCTAGAAGATCGATTACATTCCTCCCTAACTTATTATTTGGCCGATACCTAGCACGTGAAGTTTTTATGACAAGACATTTATGTTATGTCGTAATGTCCAAGGGGGAGTGTTGTAAATCTAGAAGATTTATTATTCCAAATCTAGAAGATTTGATGTGGACATTACTAATGAACCAATAATCTAATGGGCTCCATATCTTAGACTAGGGTTTTACTCTTATAAATATACCATTGTACTCAAAATTTTAAATACTCATACACAAGAATATTAGTGAAACTCCTGGCTTGGCTCGCCCCCATACATAGTTGTTCCCGACGAACTGGGTAAACAAATCCCGCCTTTTAATTTACGCACTTATTTATAACACCATAAATTTTTAACTTGCTTAAAATTGCACGTATTGTTTACGTAATATTGCACATAATAGTAACTCAAAAAATAAAAAGATTAATCAGGTCAGGTGGCAAATCGCACAAAACTTGGAAAAAAATTATTATGTCACCACGAAACTTATTTCCTAAGGAAAAAAAAAATGTAACATGTCCTACATCTTAACCCTACGAGTGTACCTGAAGTAAACTGAAAGCAATTTTAGGGCTTTATTTAATTATTTTACAGCAATTCAACCATCGTGGAAAGTTTCTCGTGCATCAAACATATTTAACATTTTTTTTAATATATTTATATTGTGGAATTGATTCATACATGAATTGTTAAAAAATATTAGTTATTTTTTATCGAAAAATATTAATTTATTTTCAGTAAACAATTATTTAATAATAACAACTAATATTATCATTCAATAGTTCTTGACGAACCAGTTTCACTTTATACTTTATCATATTTATTTTATTCATTTCATACCGAATCAGGGCTATCATATAACTTAGGGGGCGCTTGGTTAACAATTCTTCAATGGTAATGAGAATGAAAATTTATTTTCATCTATGCCCTCATAAGAAAAATGACATGTTAGGGGAAGAAGTGTTCCAATGGTGACATATTGCTAGTGTCATGCCCCAATTTTGGAATAGAAGTTGACAACAAATGGTTGTTGGTGGAGGAATGAGGGAGGAGGATGATTGTAGGAAGAGAATAGGGTAATCAAAATGGAGTAGTGATTACCTTATTTAGGAGAAGAGGTAGTGATTTTGTTCTCATGAACCATGCTAATTACACTAATTTTCAATCTCATTTCCATTACCATTGAAGAGTTGTTAACCAAACACCTCCTTAAATTTGTTTCAATTAGATTCACGAACCGTAGAGAAACGTGCTCGACATGCACCTATTATAAACAATAACCCGGAGCACATCTTACAATTTCCATCGTAATATAAATAAAAAATGAAAATTTCAATTTACTTTTTTAAATTAGTCGTAGATTTAAATATAAAAAATATCAGCGGCTAGGAAAAAAAAAAGACAGTGTTTTATCCATACCATATTATTTCCCATCTTCATTTTAATTTAAATATTAGCAACCGCTCTAATATGTACTTGATGAACGTGTAAAATCAAATAAGTTTATTTATATGTTAATATCAACAAAACCTATATCTTAAGGCATAAGAAGAGTAGGTAAAATTACAAAAAGTGCACGAGTGAATTTGTGCCAAGCCGAAAGCAAAAGGAACCTCTTTTTGGCCCAATATAAGCAAAAACGTCAACGTTATCAACGCGACTCTTCATTCCACAACCCACCACCTCCCACCCCCACATTGTGGCCACGTTGTATATACATACAAAAGTTGTAGGCATCTCCTCCCCCGTTTTTATTCCTTTGTGCTCCCAAATAATCTTCATCGATTTCACAAAATCCAAAATCCATTTTCCTCACTCCCATTCCTCAGATCTCGCCCGATCAATCTTACCTGAGTTTTAGTACGCATTCGGTATTCCAAGGTAGATCAGCCTTTCATTCTGTTAAGATTTCGAGTAAATTATGTAATGCTATTTTGGATTAGTTGAATTGCAGCTTTAGATCTTGTGGATTTAGTCGCTTCATTTATGCTCTGCATTTATATCTTCGATCTCATTATCCAGTAGCTTTGTAGCTGAATCAGAGTGCCTTAAACATTTTTTTTTCATCACTGTTTGTGTGTGTGCGTCTTTTTCCACCATCATATTAGATTTGGACCTATCAAATTGAAAGGTATCTATATTTCACCCTTTACTATCTATTATGCAATTGGAGGTTGAGTTTCGGTGCTCGAATCTACTTTGGTTTGTATAGATAAATTATGTATCTATTGATCCATTTTTAAATTTTGGTTATGTATGTATTTATGTTTAGATCTACGAATTTACTATTGTAAATTTCATATCATGTATGTGTGTAGAACATTCCAGTTCGCCATGTTGATATGGAGATCTCTTAATAAACTGGTTTGAAATTTTTTATTTGGTCATGGCCAGTGATGTAGGCTGTTGATGTGGGTACATGTGTTGGATTGATTAGAATGTTAGTACTTAGCTTTTCAGGTCATCTTTATGGAATGGAAGTATTGAATAATGGCTAATACAGTGGGTTTTAGTTTTGGTTGAGAATGAAATCTAAACTTAAAGATCTAATAGTTGGTGCGGTTTTGACATCATAGGAATGTACTCTTTATTTAAATGCTTGAGCTATTATAGAGGTGAGCCTTTGAACGTAGTATATATATCTCTGTTTTTACACGCCCCTGGTGTCAATATGAGAACATTGTTTTAGGTTTTCATTGATCTCTGAAAATAAATGCGGGTACAATCTGTTCATATGAGGAGCTCAGTTATGCTCTTGCTATGACATATGTGCGGTTTGCATGCGAATGCTGGTGACTAGTGGAGTCCTGGTGATATTTTTACCAAGAGAATAATAACTTGGAACATTTAGTTCTGTTAATATGTTCCACTGATTTTCGCCAAGAAACCCTCGTCTTTGCTGGATATCACTGCATATACTCAGAGGAGAAGTTCCAATTTAATTGTATATTCTATTATTGTAATTTCAATGGCCTACACTTTTCTTTTCCTGTTGCTTCTTTTTTGGTGGCACAACTTCCATGAAATAACACTATTTGAAGGTTTGCTGCCACTAGAAAATCTCTGGTCATATCATCAATTTTTAGACGTTATCTGAGTTTACAACTTTTGTTACTTCTCAAACCCAATGTTAGAAATGATCTATGACTCTGGATTTAACAGCAGAATCTGAATCTCTAATTCTTCAGGGTATGCTTGTTTTGGGATTTAGGTGTGCGGGGGAAGTCATGACTTTTGAAATCTTAGGATGTGAAAATCTTGATGAATAATATAAGTATGTGTTTGTTTTGGGATTTTAGTAGGGTGAGATTTTGCTTTATGTCAAATCAATGTTTATTAGTGATAGATGTTGTATTATTTTATTATATTGTGTAAGAGAAAAGTAGGAGAGAGATTGAGTGGAAGATAAAAAAGTGATGATGTGATTGTATTTAATAAATTAGTAATAGATTTATAGGTATGGATTGAGTTTGAGATTTGAAAACCCGGTTTTAAATCCCAAACTCGTATGGAGCGTGGATCGCAAAGTCCAAAGTCTATCCGGGTGAATCCCAAACAAACATACCCTCAAAGATTTATTTTGATTTTCGGATGTTTTTGTATATCAGGAAGATGTACTTATATTATCTAATGTGCGGTGATGTTTTGACTGATCCTTATTCTCTATTTGCTTGTTCTAATGGTTGTGATTCACTTTAGCTTTATAGGATGGAATTGTTTATGCCAATTCTTTAATACGTAAATTACCTTTGCAGAGGTTCAGTTTTGTAAACACAATCACCACCAACCATGTGGAGATTCAAACCCTTCACACATAAAGAACAAACTGGGCTTGAAAACCGCGTCATTGACATTGGCAATATCAAAGTTCAGGTTCGAAATGCCATTGCTGAAGGTGGATTTTCCTGTGTTTACTTAGCTCGAGATGCGTTACATGGTTCCAAGCAGTATGCGTTAAAGCACATCATATGTAACGATGAAGAGTCACAGGAGTTGGTGATGAAGGAGATTTCAGTTATGAAAATGCTCAAAGGCCATCCTAATGTTGTTACTCTTCATGCCCATGCTGTTTTTGATATGGGTCGTACAAAAGAAGCTCTGCTTCTCATGGAATATTGTGAGAAGTCCCTGGTTAATGTGCTGGAGAGCAGAGGAGGAGCAGGGTTCTTTGAAGAGAAACAGGTCCTCACAATTTTCAGGGATGTTTGCAATGCTGTCTTTGCGATGCACTGCCAGACTCCACCTATTGCACACCGGTAATGGCTTTGACATGCTCACTTTCTTACATGCAGAAATACTGGTCACACGTTGAACAAGTTATAACCTTTTGAATTTCTTTATAGTCATGTATTATGTTCCTTTTTCTACTGCAGATTAAAGCCAAAGGCTAAGGAACAAACTATACGATATATAGATATTTAAGTGTTTTTACATGTCATACTCTCATTATGGAAAGATGTGCACTTTCATGTATTATTACTAGTTTTGGGGTGTGAAGACAATGATATTCTGAAAATTTACTGTGGTGGTCTTACTTTCATTCTTTATGTGCCAACCCCCCCCCCCCCCCCCCCCCACACACACACACACACACACACACATCAGTTCTTCTATATTTTTAGAATATTTCTAATTTTCGACTGATTTTCTCATCATTCCGAGTTTCATCACGTAGAGATTTGAAAGCTGAGAATATTTTGCTGGGGCCTGATGGTATGTGGAAGTTGTGTGATTTTGGTAGTACCTCTACCAACCATAAATGCTTTGACAAACCTGAAGAGATGGGAATTGAAGAAGACAATATACGGAAGTACACAACACCTGCATATAGAGCCCCTGAGGTAGATTGAGGACTTACTGTCAAGAACTTATTGTTACACTTCTTTATGGTATAAGTGTTGATACTTCTCCCTCATTATATGGCTTAGATGTGGGATCTGTTTCGGAGAGAGCTTATAAACGAGAAGGTGGATATTTGGGTAAGTTCCATCTGTTTCTGTATTATATGGATTATATCAGCAAGAACAATCAGTTAGCTTTATTATTATAAGACTTAGCATGCAGTACTGAGTCATGTTGTTTGCAGGCTCTTGGATGTCTCCTTTTCCGCGTATGTTACTTGAAGTCAGCTTTCGATGGTGAATCAAAGCTCCAAATTTTAAATGGGAACTATCGCATCCCAGATTTACCCAAGTACAATACGTTGCTGACGGACCTTATCAGAGAGACACTTCAATCTTCCCCCAATGACAGACCAGATATCACGCAGGCAAGCATTTTGCTTGATTGGCCATTCATCCCCATGAACTTAGGTTAGTTGTAGAATTTTGCACCCATGGCAATCATGCGGGCTAAGGCTGCATGTACGCATTGTAATTCCTTTTGTTGGACACTTTTTTTTGCAGGTCTGGTTTCGTGTTAATGAGCTTTTACCAGATGGGCTTCAGAAATCATTGCCTGATAGACCTCCAGAAATGCCACAGCATAGTACTGATATTTTTGCTGGTTAGGATGCTAAATTTAGTGTTATCAATGTGTTGGTTGATTTCGATATGAAGATCTTCATATTACACCAGAAATTCATATATTTGAACTTCAAATTCTGTTTCCTTGCATTTGTCGGGCACTCTATTGAATTATTTCCTCTTTTCAGGCACACCAAAGCCTGCAAACAAGTCTAGTCCAATGCCGCGTAGAAGTCCTCCTCCTCCCCCCTCATCTGAAGCACCCAAAAAAGCATCGTTGGCCTCAAATAATTCGAGAACAGGGGAAAGCACTGGTCCCGTTGGTGCTTTCTGGGCCACTCAGCATGCTAAAGATTCAGAATGCTTGGATGATAAGACCAGGCCAAAGTATGATGAAGACTCGACTGGCCACAGATCATCTACGAATCTGTTTCCTGATAGTTTGAACCCTAATGCAGAAAGATTAAAACAACCCAAAGCAGAGGCCAAACCAACATTTCAAAATGATGCATTTAATTCTTTTGTGGCTGATTTCAAACAAAGTCCTATCAACAGCCATCAGAAACCAGAGAAGGAAGAGATGTTGGAGGCTGAGTTAAAAAAAATGAAGGAGCAGCTTGCAAATGTCAATGCAGAGAAGGCAGAAATAACCTCCAAATTTGAAAAACTCTCAGCAATTTGTAGGTCACAGCGACAAGAGATACAAGACCTTAAGAATGCTCTTGCTGTGAGAAGTCCATCACCTGGTGGAGGTTCCTCAAGTAACCTAGCTTCTCCCGGAAGCCAATCACCCACCATTCCTCCGGTACCCTTCTGTCCAGCTTTAACCATCTTTGTGTTTTACTTTTTGTAACTTACTCGTGTGTTTATTATTATGACAGAATGAGAAAATTGAAGGAACAGTATGGGAACTTCAACAGGGTTTCTTTGACCGAGGTTCTCCAAGCCCAGACTCCAAACAATGGCAGGCCTTTCCTGATGACCCCAAGCCACAGGCAGTTCCAACAAACAACTTTCCTAAATCTGCTAGAACTAGAAATGGTCAGCAGAAAAATCAGGCTGCTGAAGTGAATTCAGGTGCTAATAACTGGGGTTTTGGCACTGATAGTTTTAAAGTGGTTCCCGGTGCTAGTAGCTCTAAGATAAATGTACCTGTTGCTGGTTTGAATAATTCTCAGCGTTTTGGCGAATCAAAGAGCTCGGCAAATAAGTTGGAGGTCAAGCCTGCTGGATGGGCTGGTTTCTAGTTATCGATTTGTCAGGAAAATATTACAGACGATTAAAAGAACGGGTGAGCGGTTGACTCCCTAGTTTTTTCTCTAGTATTGAGTTTGTTATATGACTGCAATTGTAACAGAGTTGAATATATGTATGTGTCTTCCATTTAAATAGGAATGGTGCGTTCACTTTGTTATTGCCCTTGTGCAAGAAACTGATTTGTCCCGTAGATTTAAGTTGCTATTCGATTTATCGTTTTATCTTTTGGGAGTTTGTGCAATGCAGTCTCTGATTTATGCTGTGCATGCATTTTTCTTTCTATCTGAGAAATAAAGCTTTGCTGTCTACCTCTTTTTCTCGCCTGTTGGAATTGTTTTAAAATTAGTTGTTGCTCCTTCAGCTCTCAGCCACAGTGTCTTTGGAATTGGTTGTATGCATCTCCTATTTTGTGATTAATTACTGTATGTTCTCATATTTAGGTGAGAAATAATTTAAAACTAAAATTTGGTTTTCCTACGTCGCTAAATTCAATATATATTACTCCGTGTGTTGAGCTACGGAAAAAACAGTTAATGCTCTGTAAAACTAGTTACTTTCAAATATCACTTATTTACATTTCATTGCAATATATTTTTCATATATCCTTTAGCAATGAACTAAACTAACTTCAATAAAAAAATGGAACTATCAATCTTCAATTCTACATCTTTTGATACTAATGAATAATTTTTTTATTAAAATTTGTACTGTTCGATGGGTATAATCTAAATTGTAACGGAGTAATGAGAGCTTATTTGAAATGATAAATAATCCGATATTGAGTAATATGCCAATTACCTATATACACATTCAACGGGTTGAAATGGTCCTCATTTGCGTATGTATCTTCAGTCAACAAAGAAAACATTTACGTGTTCATAAAAATACCTGGTAGATTGTGTTGAAAAGTTAACTCTAGGAAATACGTTGCACGGCATAAATTAATACATATAAACTCTATCACGACCAGCATCAAAGAAAACACGTCCATTCCATAGACCTAAATTTTACATTGTTGCCAAAGTCACATTATTCCAATTCAAAGTTCTCCAAGTATATTGTCATATGATACCATCTGAAATAACCCTCATTTGAATAGTAAAAACCCTTCACTTGTAACAACGTTGCAACATCGGAACATAACAACATCCAAATCCATTTTCTCTTCTTACCAATACCATGGCCTTTCCACTTAGTTTATTACAACTCATCATAGTATCTCCTTTTCTGTCAGCCATTCTTGCAGCTACTCAATCAGATTGCCCTATCCCCTTACGTTCATCTATATCTGCAGATGGAAACAGCTCTCCATGGTTTTCACCTTCCGGTGAATTTGCCTTTGGTTTTCGTCCCCTCCCACGTTCCGTTTACAACAATCAAGATCTCCACTTGTTATCAATATGGTACAACAAAATCCCCGAACAAACCATAGTTTGGTCGGAGAATGATCATCCTGTCCCAGAAGGATCAACAATCCAGCTGACAAACGAGGGTCAGCTGATTCTGTACGATCCTCGGGGTGTGGAGATATGGAGGGCTGAGACAGGAGATCAGAGATCAACATGTGGTGCCATGCTAGATTCAGGCAACTTAGTGTTGATAAACAGAGATTCTGACTACATATGGGAAAGCTTCACCTTTCCCACAGACACTATCTTGCCTGGACAAAGCATAAACAGAGGTGGCAGCCTCATATCTCGACAATCTGCGACAAATTTTTCAGATGGAAGGTTCCAGCTTCGAGTTCAAACCGATGGAAACATTGTACTTTTAACCGTATTCTTGCCAACTGGATTCGTCAATGGGGCGTATTGGTCTAGTAGAACAATACGCCCTGATTCCGACTCCCACCTTGTCTTTGATGAGGCCGGGTTTATATACATACGAGAAGGGAACAAAAACATAGACAACATCACGATGAAAGATATGGGAGCAAGACAAGATTTCTATCACATGGCCAGGCTTGATGTTGATGGAGTTTTCAGGCATTATCAACACCCCAAAAGAAACTATGCTGTAGATACTAGAGGCTGCTCATCATCTTGGTCAATTGTCCAGACGACCCCCGAAGATATTTGCAGCGCAATCTTTGATGTTTTAGGGAGTGGGGCTTGTGGTTATAACAGCTATTGTGTGAACTCTAATGGAAAGCCTAGTTGCTTTTGTCCTGAAGGATACTCACCGTTGGATCCACTTGATAGTTCTAGAGGGTGCAGGCCGGATTTCCAGCTGCCAAGCTGTCAACAAAATGGATGGGAATCGAACTTGGAGTTGGTGGAGTTTAAAGAATTGAACAACACGGATTGGCCTTTGGCTGATTATGAGCAACAAACAGGACAAGAAGTGGATAAGGACACTTGTAAGGAGTTTTGCCTTAAAGATTGTTTTTGTGCTGCTGCTATCTATAATGGGAATACCTGTTGGAAGAAGAAGTTTCCTCTTTCTAACGGAAGGCAAGCCAGAGATCTGAACAGGATTGCGTTGATTAAGGTTCCGCGAAACAATGCAACGAGTGCTTATCCACCTGGACGTAAAGACCAGTCTACTTTAGTTATAATCATGTCAGCACTTCTTGGCAGCTCTGTGTTCCTAAACTTTGTCCTGTTGATCGCTATAGCGGGTGGCGTTTTCTTCGTGTACCACAAGAGGCTTCTGTATTTACAGTCGAGTTCAAGTGTATACGGAGTGAGAATGTATTCTTACAAAGAACTCGAGGAGGCAACTGGAGGCTTCAGGGAGCATCTAGGAAAAGGATCTTTTGGAACTGTTTTTAAAGGAGTTGATCGGACGGTTCCCAAGAGATTCATCGCGATCAAGAGATTGGAGAAGGTCGAGGGGGAGGGTGAAAAGGAGTTCACGACTGAAGTGAGAGCGATTGGACGGACTCACCACAAGAACTTAGTCACATTGCTCGGTTATTGTGACGAGGGGCATCACCGCCTTTTGGTGTACGAGTACATGAGCAACGGCTCCTTAGCGGCCCATCTTTTTGGCTTGTCAAGGCCTCGTTGGAACGAGAGGATGAGGATTGCGTTCGGTATTGCACGGGGGCTAACTTATTTGCATGAAGAGTGTGGGACCCAGATAATACATTGTGATGTGAAGCCTCAGAACATACTTTTGGACGAGTTTCTCGCCCCAAAAATCTCCGACTTTGGGTTGGCGAAGCTTTTGCTGTCCGAGCAGAGCCATGCTGCTCGGAGCCACATTAGAGGGACGATAGGATACTTCGCCCCCGAATGGTTTAGGAAGGCGTCGATCACTGCCAAAGTGGATGTTTATAGCTTCGGAGTGATGCTTCTGGAAATAGTGTGTTGTATGTCGAGTGTGGTATTCGGGTTGGGGGATGAAGAGGAGGCGTTGGTTGATTGGGTGTATGATTGTTATAGCAAAAGGAAGCTGAATAAATTGGTGGAAAATGATGATGAAGCTTGTAGTGATATGAAGAGTGTGGAAAGGGTAGTGATGGTGGGCATTTGGTGCATTCAAGAAGATCCTAGTTTGAGGCCTTCCATGAGAAGTGTTAGTCAGATGCTTGAAGGGGTTGTTCAAGTTTCGGTTCCTCCTCGTCCTTCTGGTTTTAGTTCCACATGATTTTGATCCACTTTGATTCAACTTGTTTATAGGAATTCTTTTGTGCAATGACTGTCTTTCACATTTTGAGATATGGTTGAGGAATGTTGTTCAAACGAATTATTTTTTATTCAGTTATCAAACAACTACGAGTTTTGCACAATGTCTTCATAATTCCATATCCAAAAATCCAGTTACAAACAATTTAGTTTGAATCAATTGGAGCCACTAGTTTGCTTCAACTCCAAAAGCATTCAATTTTGTAATGAGCTCCAAAAATATTTGAGATTTGAATTATGCAGTATAGTATCGATCTGTGCAGTTTTCACAAAAGAAAATAATAATAATAATAAATTATACCAACGGTATATATGACAAAGTTATATTGTACCAAATCCAAATATTTGGACCGATTCTGGTGGGCGTAAACTTGGTGAATATTAAAATTTATTTTTGACAAAAATTTATGTGAGACGGTCTCACCATAAGAAATAGACACAAATTAACATTCACCATTTTTCAAGTGTTATTGTGTCATATCCAATTTATGTCGCATTGCACGCAAGACTTACCCTTATTTTAACTTTCCATTGGAGGGTTGGGCTGTTCACAATTCTACACAACTACTTTGTGAAGCGTATTTAAAAAGTACAAAGCATTTTAAAAATGATTTGATTTGGTGAATGATTGCTATTGCAAAAGGAAGTTGAATATATTGGTGGAAAATGATGAAGCTATGGAAGTCATGAATGGTGAGGAAAGGGTGGTGATGCTTTGGTTATGGGAGTAATTGTTTTATAATTATGTTAATATACACTACTCCTAATATTTGGTGCATTCAATAAGATCCTAGTTTGAAGCGTTCCATGAGAAGTGTTCTTCAAATTTTGGTTCCTCTTCGTCCTTCTCTAGTTTTAGTTTCTCTTGATTTTGATCCAATATTTTTAAGATGCCATTCAAATTGTTTGTAGGAATTCTTTGGGGCTATGTATGTATTATGGATCTTTTCAAGGTGTGCTTGATTAGGGGCTTTGGGGGTAAGGAATGAGAATGAAATGAAAAATGGGTGTTTGGTTAAAGACTTTGATTCCTTACTTTGTAGATTTATATTCTAAAAGTAAGGAATCACCTATTTCTTAGTATTTTGGGTGGAATGACTATCATTCCACACCAAAAATTGCATTAATTATTTTTTAATTTATTAAATTGAAATAAAAATAAAAATAAAATATTTTTTATTGTTCAAATGTAAAAATCATTAAGTAATGTTGTTTTCTAAAAAAAATTTAAAAAAGAAGAAGGTTAAATTGATTTCATTCCTAAATAAGTTGGTAAACCAAATACAATTTATAGTCATTCCTATTATCAACCAAACAATACAATTATATGAGCATATTTCATTCTATTTCTCACAACTATCATTACCATTTATATTCTCGTAACAAACCAAGCATCCCCTCAGTTTGTCTTCATCTGCCATGATTTTCTTGATAATCATGCAATTAGATCGCTTGAGGAACCTTGTTCAAGATGATAAATAGTTGAGTTATCGAACAAGTAGTAGTTTTGCACAATTAATTCCTCATATATGCAAAAATCCAAATACTTTTGACAAGTTTAATTTCAGGGCAAATTAGGACTAGCTGAAGGGGGCAATACAATGTGACAGAAAACACCGTTTCGAAGCTGGGTTACTTTTTTTTTTTTGATCGGTAAATGTTAGTTGTTAGTAGTTAAATTAGTTCACCAAGTCTCCATACACTCCCAAAAATCTCCAAGCCTACCTTATAACTCCCATAATTCGTTCCCAAAGGGAATCGAACTCGGGTCACTCACTAGAGTGAGGAACCCGGTGGCCAGGTGGGCTAAGCCACCTGGTTATCGAAGCTGGGTTACTCACATGACATTATGTAGAATTTCCTTTGGTGCCATGCTTGTACTTGTCGGAGAAATTAGTTTTTGTTCACAATTTCAAACACCAATTTGGTGAAACTTATTTCAAAAGTAAAAAAAAAAACCCTCTAAAATGGTTTTATATTATACTCTCTCCGTCCACAAAATATAGGCCTGGTTGCCTTATTGTGCCATCCACGAAAAATAATCATGTTGCCTAAAATGGAAATAATAAACTTTATCTACTTTTTCAACATACAAACATAAGATTTTTAAAATAATTTATTTTGTACTTGATTTGACACAATATTTTTATTTTTTACATATTATATCAACTTTCTTAATAACCGTGCAAAAAGTAACAGGACCGTATTTCGTGGACGGAGGGAGTATTTATTTAGAGTAATTTTTGCCCTCAGCTGTTATGCTATGCAAATTTTTTTTTTAATATACAATACCTTCATAACTTATCAATTAATGTCTACAATAATATAAAACAATACCCCAATGCGAGAATGTGTTTGATTGAGATCATTGGTAAAACACATTGGTGACTCGTGTAGTATTGCTAAAAACGATACATCCCCTACTGTTATATTTGAAGACAACGCAACCTGCATCGCACAAATGAGTAATGAGTACGTTAAGGGAAACCTGACAAAACATATTTTATCAATTTTTTTTTACCCATACGAACTCCAGAAGAGTGGCGTAATTACCATATAAAAGGTGTAATCTAGTGACAATCTAGCTAATTTGTTCACTAAGTCCCTACCTACCTCTACTTTTGAAAAGTATGTTTATGGTATCGGGATGCGAAGGCTTAAAAGGTTGTTGTCTTTAGGGGGTGTGGTAACCTCGAAACAATCATGAAGATTGGATTCGGAAAATCAATAATTGCACTCCTCCATAGCTAAACATTTTATCGCTACATAGCACGTGGAGTTTTCTGACGAGACATATACGTCGTGTCGTAATGTTCAAGGGGGAGTGTTGTAAATTGATTGGTGATAACATTGTGCATATTTTCTTGAGATTTAAGGTCGAATCATGAACAATTGTTTGGATTTTGCAAGAGTTTTGGTGAAAAGGCGTAACAATTGCTTAATTCAGAGACATCTACTGTTTTTCAGGAGATCGAGCTTCAAAAGGTTCAATGCAATCTCAAGGAGAGGACTATTATAGACGAGTGATGAAGAAGAAAGAGAGAAAAGGAAGTAATAATAAATAGTGGGACAAAGTGTTGAGGGTGATGATGGCCTAAAGTGCTTGAAAAATTCGTTGAAAAGTGCAAAATGATTAGTTTGAGAAAAATGAGTGGGAAACAAAGAGAAAAACTGTTCATTGTGTCGAGGAAGAAGAAAAAGAAAAATGAAAAGGGGTAGGCGGAAAAACAAGAAAAGAGGAGAAGTCAAGAAAGGAGGTGAGGAAAGAAAGTGCTTTGAAAAGAAAAGAAGAGAAACAAAAGTTGTGTTGGTTAACAAAGAATGTGAGAAGATTACACACTCTTGTAGCTCTACTTGTTAAGTCAGTCCTTAATCCAAAGTAATCCCACCTTAACCAAAGAGCCTACATTACATCCCTTAAAAAGTCCTCATTGGATTCATTGATGACTTTGCATAAAAGGTAGAGAGTTGAGACCATGGGCAAGCATATGGATGCATTGTTGTGAAATGATTCATTGAGTGATTGCATATCCTTGATACACTTGAGTGGAGTGAAACACGACATGCGAGGAATGTGAGGGTTAAGTGTTCGAATTGCAATGCTTAGATCAAATATATGTATAAAGGATGAGTGATTTAATGATTGAGACATCTCATGGTTTGAGAGAAGCTTGATTATATGTACCTATTGTTGTGGACACATTTGACTGAGTATGACACAATGTTATTCACTTGTTCTTTTCTTTTGATTCGCTTGGGGACAAGCGAAGGTTTAAGTTTGGGGGGATTGATTGGTGATAACATTGTGCATATTTTCTTGAGATTTAAGGTCGAATCATGAACAATTGTTTGGATTTTGCAAGAGTTTTGGTGAAAAGGCGTAACAATTGCTTAATTCGGAGACATTTACTGTTTTTCAGGAGATCGAGCTTCAAAAGGTTCAATGCAATCTCAAGGAGAGGACTATTATAGACGAGTGATGAAGAAGAAAGAGAGAAAATGAAGTAATAATAAAAAACCGGGAGTCAACTCGAGCAAAAGATGAAAATACACCTTGGTCGTGCAACATGGTCGTGCCAGAATTGAGGTCGTGCACGATTTAAAATGGAAAAAATGGTTTTTGAGGTCGTGCACGACCATGAGCTAGTAGTCGTGCAAGAGTGCACGGTCGTGCAGCCTTAAGAAAAGTGTGAAACCGATTAAATGGGGAAGTGCACGACCAGATTTGCTCGTGCAGATCTACACGGTCGTGCAACCCCTGTGTTTTAGCGATTTTAGGCTCGATTTGAAGACGTGCACGACCATGAGGTGTGGTCGTGCACATCTGCACGGTCGTGCAGATTGGATTTTCAGATTTGAACTCTATTAGATCGGGACACGTGCCAACAATCGAGGGGAAGAGTATTTAAGGAGAAAATTCGGAAATTAGAAGGGACCCTCCCCCTGATTTTGAAGGATAGAAGAGCTCTCATGGAAACACCCACTCTCACACACAAGTTTTCTCATTAATTAGCTTAGCCTTAGCTTTTGATTTCAATTTTCATAGAAGTAGATTTCATTTCCAAGCAAGTTTGAAGGATTTTGTTGAAGCTTTCTTACATTTTGTGAACCAAAGAGGTGATATCTTTCTATTTCATTGCAATTTCAATTGATAGTGGTATGGATTTCATGTGTTGTTCTTGTTTAGCCATGGGTTGTTCTCTTAAATTCATGGGCTAACTTCTTTATGCCTTGAATGGTGGAAATTATGTGAGAATTAAGTTTGGGTGTTGACTTATGCCTAGTTTTGATTACTTGTGGATTTATATCCTTATTGATTGGAGTTTATGCTTTGCTCTATGCATGAATTGTTCATATTGATGTGTGAATTCGTTTTGGTGTAGATGAGAATTACATTGACTTGATGAAACCTTCGTATATGAACAAGGAGTGTTTAGATGCGTTTCTCGTTTTAACTCGTCGAGAGAGAGTTAAAACGTAGGATCCATCAATGAGCCTTAAGCATTTGATAGTCCGTTGAATGCTTAAGTGAAGTGTTACTTGATATAGTCCATGAATGATTAGGATTATGGCATAAGTCGACTTTTGAACCTAAGGATCACATAATAGAAACCATTTGAGGCATATCTCCCCCTTGCACTTCGTAGCACGAAGTTAGAGTAGTTGTTTATTTTCTTGTTTAGAAGTTATTTGATTTAAATTACTTGTCATTTACATTTTATCTAGTTAAAACCAAACCCCGAAAACTTCTTTATTTGTAACATCATGTCAACTTTGAGATTGATTCCTAAGAACACTTTCCACCTCATGTGGGTTCGATAAATTTTAACTTGGTCAATTGCTTATAATACGACGAACTCGTTCACTTGCGAGTAGTTCAATTTGTGCTTAAACGAAATTGGCAAACAAGTTTTTGGCGCCGTTGCCGGGGAGGTGACGTGTGTTCTTAGTTGATTTAATTTCGTTGCGTGTTGTTATTTGTTATTTCTTTCATTTTTATTCATTGCTTTTTGCTTTCTTTTCATTTCTCGAGTTCGGTTTGATACGTGGTATTTGTGTAGGTGTATGAACACGAGATCTAGTGGAGCACAACTCATTCCGATAGATTTGGAGATTGAAGCCACGGCTAGACGAAATCAAGGAAGAAATCGTAGGAGAAGAGGAAATCAAAATATGGAGGTAAATGAAGCCAATATGGGTGAAGGAAGTCATAATGGTGATGCAGAACCGGTGAATGAGGGGTTTGTAGCGAATGATGGAAACGGAAACGGGAATCCACAAGTAGCTCAAGGAAGGAATGAAGGAAATGATCCTCATCTAAGACAAGTTCAAGGGGGAAACCTGTTCCATCAACTACAAAACGTCCAACCCTATCCACATTACCCATATAACTACCCTCCACCTCAAAATCAACAACATCCTCACTACCAACAACCACCTAACTATCACCCGTACCCGCCTCAATATCCACCAAACTACCCCTATCCTTACCCTTACCCTATTCCTCAAATGCCAAATCCGCCTCAAAACAACCTGAATCATCAACCTGTCTACCAACCCGAGCCCAATCCCCAAGATCATGAGCCGCTCCTCAAAGATTTTTATGAACCTAAGATGAAGGAGTTTTATGATGGAATAGCAAGGCCGCATATTGTAGCTTAGAAGTTTGAAGTGAGCCCCGCATTGCTCCGTATGTTGAGAGAATCACAATTTGATGGATCAGATGAACGAGAAGATCCCCATGTTCATTTGGGTAACTTTATGGAGGTCTGTGACACCGTGAAATATCCTGGTGTTTCACACGACGCTAAGATGCTACGACTCTTTTCGTTCACATTGAAGGGGAGGGCCAAGAAATGGATACAGAACATGAACCCTATGGCAAACACTTGGGAGGATCTGAGTACTCAGTTCTTGAAGAAGTTCTACCCTCCGTCCAAGGTTCTAAAGGCACAAGAAGCGATCACGAAATTCAAGCAATTTCACGGGGAATCAATAACCGATGCTTGGGAGAGGTACCAAAGCTTGCTATTGGCGTGTCCTTAACATGGTCTACCCGAGGTCCAGACTATCTTATACTTTACCATAGGGCTTAATGAATGGGATAGAAATCACCTTAACTCAAGTGCCGGTGGATCCGTATGGTCGAAAACTGTGAAGCAAGTGAATGAGATAATCGACAACATCGCTGCAAATGACTCATTTTGTAATCCAAGTGGAGGAGGAAAAAGAGATAAAATTGCTGCTTTGGAAGAACAAAACGATGGTTTGAAGAGTGTCATGATGGCTGTGATTGACAAATTGGGGAACCTAAACCTTCCTTCTTCTCATGTGCAAGTTGGGCAAGTGGAAGCAAGCCCTAATGTTCCATCATCGAGTGAAGAAGTGAACTATATGGGAAGACAACAATTCCAAGGAGGGTATCAAAACAATGTGCAAAGTCAAAAACCGTACCAAGCACCACCGTTTCAAGCAAGGTTTCAAGGAGTCTCTCCTCCCAACAATGTGTACCATCAAGGAGGATCTTCAAATCAACCATGGAGGAAACATGAAAATTTCTCATATGGGAACCCTAGAGGAGCAATTCAATTACCAATGGGGGTAGACCCGGGGTCCAAACCTCCTAATCATGAAGGAAAAGGGAATACCGATGAGACTCTTCAATTAATGTTGAAGAATATGGAGGATATGAATCGGAGAATGGAGGAAACTAATCGGAGGATGGATGATACTCAATTCAAAGCTCTCGAATATCAAATTGGACAAATCGCAAGTGCTTTGGGTCCTCAATTAAACAAAGGAAAGTTTCCCTCCAACACTGAGATAAATCCAAGGGAGCATTGCCAAGCCATAGAATTGAGGAGCGGAGCAAGGTATGAAGGATCTTCCATGCCACCACTAGAGGATGAAAGTGAAGGTGAAAAATCACACGATAGCGTTGAGGGGAAGCAAGAAGAGGTGAATAATGAAGAGGAGGAAGAACATGAGAAGAGACGTTTGGAAAAAGGGAAGCAAAAAGTGGAAGAAACCGTGAAAGAAGAAGTCATCCCTAAATGGAAGAGAGTCAAGATGGAGAAAGAAAACAAGAGCAAGGTTGAGGTGGATGAATGGGGGGTACCAAAGTCTTTGGTACCGGTTCCATTTCCTCAACGGTTTATGAAGAAGAAGTTAGATGAAAGATTTGGAAAATTCCTCGATGTGTTCAAGAAGCTTTACATCAACATCCCATTTTATGAAGCCATCGAACAAATGCCAAGTTATGCGAAGTTCTTGAAAGACATATTGGCAAGAAGACGAAGAGTGGAGGAACCGGAAATGGTGAAGTTAACTAAAGAGTGTAGTGAACTTCTTCAAAGGAACTTACCCCAGAAGATGAAGGACCCGGGGAGCTTCACACTCGCTTGCGATATGGGGAACGGAGTGGTGAGAAATGCATTGTGCGACCTTGGCGCTAGTATCAATTTAATGCCTTTTTCGATATTCAAAAGTTTGAGTCAAGGAGAATTGGAACCAACCACAATCACGCTTCAATTGGCGGATGGGTCGACCACAATCCCCAACGGTTTTGTTGAAGATGTGATTGTCAAAGTAGACAATTTCACATTTCCTGCGGACTTCTTTGTGATGGAGATGGAAGAAGACAAAGACGTCCCATTAATCCTTGGTCGACCATTTTTATCTACCGCCCAAGCAGTGATAGATGTCTACAAAGGGAAGCTCACCTTGAAACTAAACGAAGAGGAGATTAATTTCTCCATCAATTCTTCGTTGAAACATCCCATGGAGAAGGAGGAATGTCATGCGGTTGATGTCATTGACTTATGCCTCAAAGAGGCTTGGGAAGAATCTTCTTACAATCTCTTAACTAAAGATTATGTACTTCCTATGTCTAATTGTCATTCTAATGAAATGTTTGTCTCTTGTGATGATAGGTTTATGAATGATGGAGAAGAGGATGAGGCACGATCTTTGGAGGATAGGAAGGTAGAGGAGGTCAAACAAGCAAGATTGGATACTCCATCTCTATTCATACCCGTTCCGGGGAGTGAGCCAAACGAAGAAAAGAAGAACAAGCTAAAGGACCTTCCTGAGCACCTCAAGTATGCCTACTTGGATAGTGAAGGACTCCTACCGGTAATTGTTTCATCTTCTTTAAGTTCGTGTGAGTTAGACAAGTTATTGGATGTCCTTAGAAAACACAAAACTGCCCTAGGTTGGAGCATAGAAGATCTTAAGGGAATTAACCCGGCTATTTGCATGCATAAGATAAGGTTAGAAGAGAATTGTAAGTCGGTTGTACAAAGCCAAAGGAGAGTGAACCCTATACTTCAAGAGGTCATTAGGAAAGAAATTTTAAAACTCTTAAATGCCAACATGATTTTCCCCATTTCCGATAGTCCATGGGTGTCTCCGTTGCATTGTGTGTCTAAGAAAGGGGAAATGACTGTAATTACCACTGAAACTAATGAAGTGATAGCCACTAGGGTAGCAACGGGTTGGCGAGTTTGTGTAGATTATAGGGAATTGAACAAAGCCACTCGAAAAGATCATTTCCCTCTTCCTTTTATTGATCAAATGTTGGACCGGTTGGGTGGCTTTGAGTACTATTGCTTTCTTGATGGTTATTCAGGGTACAATCAAATCATGATTGCCCCTGAAGACCAAGAGAAAACGACCTTAACATGCACCTATGGAATGTTTGCATTTAGGAGAATGCCCTTTGGGCTTTGCAATGCACCGGCTACGTTCCAAAGGTGCATGATGGCCATTTTCCACGGGTTGATAGAAAATGTGATGGAGGTTTTTATGGATGATTTTTCTGTGTTTGGTGATTCTTTTGATTTGTGCCTTAACAATTTGGAACTTGTTCTTGAGAGGTGCCAAGAAACGAACCTCGTCCTTAATTGGGAAAAATGCCATTTTATGGTTAAGGAGGGGATCGTTCTTGGTCATCATGTGTCTTCAAAAGGATTGCAGGTTGACAAAGCGAAGATTGTTGCTATTGAGAGGCTTCCTCCTACTACAAATGAGAAGGGAATTCGATCGTTTTTGGGTCATGCAGGATTTTATCGTCGTTTCATCAAGGACTTCTCTAAGATTTCTAAACCTTTGTCTCATTTATTGGAAAAAGATACTCCTTATGTGTTTTCTGATGAATGTCTTGATGCTTTCAGGAAGCTAAAGTAAGTTTTGGTGAGTGCTCCTATCTTGATAACTCCCGATTGGAGAGAGTCATTTGTGTTAATGTGTGACTCAAGTAATTACGCCATGGGAGTAGCTTTGGGGCAAATGCGTGATGGCCGCTTTCACTTCATATATTATGCTAGCAAAACATTCAACTCGGCTCAGTTGAATTACACGACCACCGAGAAAGAGCTTCTAGCCGTGGTGTACGCTGTGGACAAGTTTCGGCCTTATTTGGTGGGGGCGAAGACCACAGTTTACACCGATCACGCAGCCATTCATTATCTGATGAACAAAAAGGATTCCAAACCAAGATTGATTCGATGGATACTACTTCTGCAAGAATTTGACCTAGACATCGTTGACAAGAAAGGAAAGGAGAATTATATAGCGGACCACTTGTCCCGATTGGAGAGAGAGGAAAATGCATTGGAGGACAAAGAGGAAGTTAAGGAGACATTCCCGGATGAGAAGCTTTTTCGCTTGGAGGAAACTCCCATTTGGAAAGTCGAAAGGTGTGCGCCTTGGTATGCTGACTATGCCAATTTTTTAGCAAGTGGAGAGACACCGCCCGATCTCAACTCATACGAGAGGAAGAAGTTTTATAAAGATGTGAAGAAGTATATTTGGGACGAACCATATCTTTTCCGAAGAGGTGTTGATTCATTGATTAGGAGATGTGTGCCACAAGAAGAATGAGAGAGTATAATTCAACATTGTCACTCACTTCCGTGTGGTGGACATTTCGGGGGTTTGAAAACTGCTTCAAAGGTGCTTCAAAGTGGTTTCTTTTGGCCTACAATCTTCAAGGATTGTCATGAGTTTGTGAGAAGATGCGATCGTTGTCAAAGATTGGGTGGGATTACAAAGAGAGATGAAATGCCATTGAATATCTTCGTGGAAGTTGAGTTATTCGATGTATGGGGACTTGATTTCATGGGACCGTTTCCACCGTCACATGGATATCTCTACATTCTAGTAGGAGTGGATTATGTTTCAAAGTGGATAGAGGCAATACCAACAAAGGCGAATGATGCTAAGGTGGTGATAGCTTTTCTAAAGACGAATATCTTTACTCGATTTGGGGTGCCACGAGCTTTAATAAGCGATGGAGGAAGTCATTTTGTGAACAAATTGATGGGAAGCCTCCTTGCAAAGTATGATGTGAAGCACAAGGTCTCACCCGCTTACCATCCTCAAACTAATGGCCTAGCGGAAGTGTCCAACCGGCAAATCAAACAAATTCTCGAAAAAACGGTGAACCCAACAAGGAAGGATTGGGCAATTAAGTTGGATGATGCTTTGTGGGCATACCGAACGGCTTTCAAAACACCGTTGGAGATGTCCCCTTATCAATTGGTATTTGGGAAGTTGTGTCATTTGCCGGTGGAGCTTGAGCATAGAGCTTTTTGGGCAATTAAGAAGTTGAACTTTGATAGTGGATTGGTAGGGGAGAAAAGGTTGCTTCAATTGAGTGAGCTTGAGGAGTTTAGAGAATCGGCATATGAGAATGCAAAAATTTTTAAAGAGAAGACCAAAAAATGGCATGATGCAAAGCTAAAAAAGAAGGACTTTGAAGTGGGAGAGGAAGTCTTGGTGTTTAATTCACGTTTGAAACTTTTTGCGGGGAAGTTGAAATCCAAGTGGAGTGGCCCGTTCAAAGTTAAGGAAGTCTTTCCTAGTGGTTATCTTGAGCTTGAAAGCAAAAATGGAAGTCGCTTCAAAGTGAATGGTCACCGGGTGAAGTACTACTTTAGTCCTTGTCAAAAGGACGGGGGAGGTACCAAATCTCTTCAAGAGGTTTGAACTCGAATGGGTTCCGTCCGGCATAGGACGATAAAAATAGCGCTAGATGGGAGGCAGCCCATCATTTTTTTTGTTCATTTTGTTTATTTGTCGTTTTTATTGCTTTGTTTTGTTAGTTTATTTGTGTAGGTGGGCTTGCTCTTTGTGTGAAGGAGGTGTTTTTGCTCTATAACGAAGGGGAAGTACTCAAGTTTTGATGGGGTCGTATGTTGGGGCTCGGTGAGAGTTTTGAGCTTTATAGAAAGACGTGCTTGAGGGAACCTTGAGGTACAACACCTTCTTAAAACTTAGACCAAAGTCTAAGTTTGGGGGGGGTGTTCGTCTTTTTATGCATAATTTTTAATTTGCACCGATGCACCCCCGTTTGTGAAAGTTTAGTGATTGTCATTTTTGCTTGAAAATTTTGGATTTAATAGATGATATATACTTGTACATGAATTTTGCCTTGGCATGTGTTGATGATGTGAGGACTAGATTCTTTTTCGGATGTGGAGATGGATTGTTGATTGTTAAGTGTTGAATTCTTTTTTAGTGATATTTGTGAATGTTGTGTTGGTGGCAAGAGACTTATAAACATGCTTGATTAAATGTTTGAGTTGAGTGATATGTTGGATTCGAACATGTGAAATCATGGTTTGTGCAAATTTCATTGTGACACTCTTTTTCCAAACTTTTGAATTGCATAGCAATGAAAAAGTTTGGGGGGTATGTCGTTTTACAATTCCATTTGCATTATCTTACATGTGATTGATTGTTGCGGATTATTGTGGAAAATGGATATTTTCGTTGTTGTGATATTGAATGAGACGAGCAAGACGAGTAAAAATTTTGGTGGTGTGTTGAGGAAGTGCTATTGCTTGGGAAGAGACCCCGATTGCCTCGATCGAACGAGCGACCTGGCTCGAATCGAGGGATCAAAAGGTTAGTTCAAAAGTTGAAATTTTGGGCTAAATTCAAGAGTGCACGACCACTTGTGCTCGTGCAAAAGGCACACGGTCGTGCACCCTTGTAAAAAGTGCGTAACAAATTTTTTTTCACAGCTGCACGACCACCCTTGCTCATGCAAGGTTGCACAGTCGTGCAGCCTTGGAAAAATGCCGTAGCAAAAAAAATTTGGATCTGCACGGTCGTGCACTACCCGAAATTTCAGTTTTTATTTTCGAACTTCCCCACATTCTCACACACTCATACTTTATTTCACACACAAAACCTCTTCTCTCTCACACAAAAGCCGATGGGTCTTCACATTCCACCACCAAAATCTCAAATTGTCTTTCATTCTTCACACAACCAAGGTATGTCATCTCTCTCTCTTCTCCTTTTATGCAAGATTCATGGATTTTTTTATGAGGATTTATGGAGTTCTAGGGCTTAAATTCGAATTTTGATAGTGGGAATGAGACAAATGTTCAATTCCTTGAATTGTTGTTCATGAACCTTGATTGTACTATTCATATACTGTGAAATGTTCACGGAGTTTGCAAGTTTGTGCCCAATTTCGAATTTTAGGTGAAATGAATGTATGACGTTTGAATCTCTTGCCCTTATGCTCGAAATTTGTGGGTTTTGATGAATGTTTGTCAATTTCTTGCTTAGATGAGTTATTTAGGGTGAATTGTTATGAGATTATTGGTTTTTGAATTAAATTGGACCTATTGAGGACTTTTGATAGAATTTTCATTTGAATATGATAATCTTACTCTTGGATTTTACATGACTCATGTACTTTGTTTTAACTTGAGAAACATCATTGTATTGAGAGTTGTGTTTAAATGTCACTTATGTTGACTGATATTGAGCACTCTTTGCTTCTTCATGTAGATGATTGGAGACAAGAATATCATAAACCCTCAAGAAATGATGCAAATTGAGAGGAATTTGGAAGGAAAGAAGCCGTCGAATTTTGAGGTGAACTTCGGAAATTGGTGGCCTTTTTGTGCACGAAGATGGGAAAGGTACATCGATGAAGTCACAGCAACACGATGCCCAACAGCTGAGGTACTCAACCAGCTTGGAATTTATGAGGATGTTAAAGATCTATTTAGTAACGTTGGGATGTCGAAGTTTTTCTTGAACCTTCTGCCCGAGAACAGAGAATTGAAGACTTGCAAAGGATTAACCATGGAGTTTTTAAGTTCAGTAAATGTTCAGAAAGTGGACAAAGATAAGCCAGTGTCCATCACCTTCCTTCTGAGAAGAAATCAATATACAATGACCACGAATGAGCTCAACAAAGCAATTGGAGCACTAAGGGAGAGTGAATGAGGTCATTATGGGAGAAGTGTGAACTACAGAGAGAAGCATGCGTGGGACATGATCACTATGGGGAACCAGGAGCCGGCACCATCCTATTGCTCTCGAGTAGCAAAGGCAACATACATCAGAAATCCAGCTGTGAGGATCTTAGAAAAAATCTTTTCCAATACCATCTTTTCAAGGCCCGAAGGAGGAACAGTGGTGGGTGATGAGTTGTATTGCATATGGGCGTGCATATCTAAAATCAAGTTTAACGCTGCTGCTTTCTTTATGTTACACATTGATCGGAGGATTGCTAAAGGGCAAAAAGAGTTGAACATTGGAGGATTGGTAACTTTGATCGCCAGACATCTGAAGATCAAACTCATTGGAGGTATGGAGTCTCGGTATATGGATGAAGACCATTTGAGAAGGACTCAGACGATTGAGGTTCGAGGGAAGACGTGGTATTACCGTCTTCATAAGGAAATTGTTTTTCCAGTGGACAAGCCGCATTTGACGAAACTCTTTGGGAGGAGAACCTCTGTAAACTTGGAGAATTTGAGCATGACAGGAGAGGAGCATCACACGGTGATTATGTCCACGTTTGAGTATCTTCGGGCTCGTGGTTATCCTGTTGTACATCCAGTTACTGGGGAGAAGATCAAGGGAAGAAAAAAGAATCAGGGAGTTGAAGAAGGAGATGAGTCAGACGAAGAAGGTCAGGATGAAGAAGGAAGTGGGAATGAAGGAAGTCAACCTCAAGAACAAACAGAGGTGCCACCTGCTCCAGAATTCAGAAGATATAGCAAACAACAGAGAGCTCAGGGTGAAGGGTCATCCCAGCAAGTGCCACATGAAAACGTCCCGCCTCAGCCTGACATGGGTGATTGGAGATTGAGCTATCATGATTGGATGATGATGAACACCAGGATGGAGGCTGTAGAGGGATCAGTGAGCAACATTGAGAGGGCTGTACTGAGGATGGAGAGAGCCCAGTTTCCAGATGATGACACTGACCAACCACCACATTTCTGAAGACCCTAATTTGGATAACCTTCCCTATCTTTACCTCTATATCTATCTCTAATCTCTTATTTACTCTGACTTGCATTCGAATTCTGATTACTTTTGATTTGGGGTCTGTAATTATTTTACTTGATGGGTGTTTATTGAATTTATGTTCCTTGGATGCTTTGATATGTTTTGAATGGATGTGCTCAATTGACTTGTGATGAACATGTGTTTACTTGTTGGTGTGTTCATATTAAAGGTTTATGTGATTGAGTTGCTTGAAAATATGAGAGTGATCTTTGATTGTTAGAAAAGTTGTCCTTTGTATAAATATGTCGTGACGAGCATTGTATAGGAAAACTCTTAATTTTCATATTCAATTGACCTTGTGAGATTTGAGCCAAAAATGGGTTTTTAAAATAATCAACCCAATTCATTTGTTGTGTGGAGTCTTTCACAATCTTTTGCACTAGAACTTGCCCTTGGACTTGCTCAACACTTGATGTGGAGTATATTGATGGAAATGATAAGAGGCCTTCTTTGTTAAAGTCACATAGCCAAACAAATCCAACCTTTAACATAAAATTCCCTAGTCAGCCCCGTTGAGCCTTGAACGAAAACCATTTTCTTGAAAAACCTTAAAATTTGAATCGTAGAGCCAAATGCATGTATGAGCCTTTCCAAATCAACTTGTAGGGTTGCAAGAGTGGTAAATAGTGGGACAAAGTGTTGAGGGTGATGATGGCCTAAAGTGCTTGAAAAATTCGTTGAAAATTGCAAAATGATTAGTTTGAGAAAAATGAGTGGGAAACAAAGAGAAAAATTGTTCATTGTGTCGAGGAAGAAGAAAAAGAAAAATGAAAAGGGGTAGGCGGAAAAACAAGAAAAGTGGAGAAGTCAAGAAAGGAGGTGAGGAAAGAAAGTGCTTTGAAAAGAAAAGAAGAGAAACAAAAGTTGTGTTGGTTAACAAAGAATGTGAGAAGATTACACACTCTTGTAGCTCTACTTGTTAAGTCAGTCCTTAATCCAAAGTAATCCCACCTTAACCAAAGAGCCTACATTACATCCCTTAAAAAGTCCTCATTGGATTCATTGATGACTTTGCATAAAAGGTAGAGAGTTGAGACCATGGGCGAGCATATGGATGCATTGTTGTGAAATGATTCATTGAGTGATTGCATATCCTTGATACACTTGAGTGGAGTGAAACACGACATGCGAGGAATGTGAGGGTTAAGTGTTCGAATTGCAATGCTTAGATCAAATATATGTATAACGGATGAGTGATTTAATGATTGAGACATCTCATGGTTTGAGAGAAGCTTGATTATATGTACCAATTGTTGTGGACACATTTGACTGAGTATGACACAATGTTATTCACTTGTTCTTTTCTTTTGATTCGCTTGGGGACAAGCGAAGGTTTAAGTTTGGGGGGATTGATTGGTGATAACATTGTGCATATTTTCTTGAGATTTAAGGTCGAATCATGAACAATTGTTTGGATTTTGCAAGAGTTTTGGTGAAAAGGCGTAACAATTGCTTAATTCGGAGACATCTACTGTTTTTCAGGAGATCGAGCTTCAAAAGGTTCAATGCAATCTCAAGGAGAGGACTATTATAGACGAGTGATGAAGAAGAAAGAGAGAAAATGAAGTAATAATAAAAAACCGGGAGTCAACTCGAGCAAAAGATGAAAATACACCTTGGTCGTGCAACATGGTCGTGCCAGAATTGAGGTCGTGCACGATTTAAAATGGAAAAAATGGTTTTTGAGGTCGTGCACGACCATGAGCTAGTAGTCGTGCAAGAGTGCACGGTCGTGCAGCCTTAAGAAAAGTGTGAAGCCGATTAAATGGGGAAGTGCACGACCAGATTTGCTCGTGCAGATCTACACGGTCGTGCAACCCCTGTGTTTTAGCGATTTTAGGCTCGATTTGAAGACGTGCACGACCATGAGGTGTGGTCGTGCACATCTGCACGGTCTTGCAGATTGGATTTTCAGATTTGAACTCTATTAGATCGGGACACGTGCCAACAACCGAGGGGAAGAGTATTTAAGGAGAAAATTCGGAAATTAGAAGGGACCCTCCCCCTGATTTTGAAGGATAGAAGAGCTCTCATGGAAACACCCACTCTCACACACAAGTTTTCTCATTAATTAGCTTAGCCTTAGCTTTTGATTTCAATTTTCATAGAAGTAGATTTCATTTCCAAGCAAGTTTGAAGGATTTTGTTGAAGCTTTCTTACATTTTGTGAACCAAAGAGATGATATCTTTCTATTTCATTGCAATTTCAATTGATAGTGGTATGGATTTCATGTGTTGTTCTTGTTTAGCCATGGGTTGTTCTCTTAAATTCATGGGCTAACTTCTTTATGCCTTGAATGGTGGAAATTATGTGAGAATTAAGTTTGGGTGTTGACTTATGCCTAGTTTTGATTACTTGTGGATTTATATCCTTATTGATTGGAGTTTATGCTTTGCTCTATGCATGAATTGTTCATATTGATGTGTGAATTCGTTTTGGTGTAGATGAGAATTACATTGACTTGATGAAACCTTCGTATATGAACAAGGAGTGTTTAGATGCGTTTCTCGTTTTAACTCTTCGAGAGAGAGTTAAAACGTAGGATCCATCAATGAGCCTTAAGCATTTGATAGTCCGTTGAATGCTTAAGTGAAGTGTTACTTGATATAGTCCATGAATGATTAGGATTATGGCATAAGTCGACTTTTGAACCTAAGGATCACATAATAGAAACCATTTGAGGCATATCTCCCCCTTGCACTTCGTAGCACGAAGTTAGAGTAGTTGTTTATTTTCTTGTTTAGAAGTTATTTGATTTAAATTACTTGTCATTTACATTTTATCTAGTTAAAACCAAACCCCGAAAACTTCTTTATTTGTAACATCATGTCAACTTTGAGATTGATTCCTAAGAACACTTTCCACCTCCTGTGGGTTCGATAAATTTTAACTTGGTCAATTGCTTATAATACGACGAACTCGTTCACTTGCGAGTAGTTCAATTTGTGCTTAAACGAAATTGGCAAACAAGTTTTTGGCGCCGTTGCCGGGGAGGTGACGTGTGTTCTTAGTTGATTTAATTTCGTTGCGTGTTGTTATTTGTTATTTCTTTCATTTTTATTCATTGCTTTTTGCTTTCTTTTCATTTCTCGAGTTCGGTTTGATACGTGGTATTTGTGTAGGTGTATGAGCACGAGATCTAGTGGAGCACAACTCATTCCGATAGATTTGGAGATTGAAGCCACGGCTAGACGAAATCAAGGAAGAAATCGTAGGAGAAGAGGAAATCAAAATATGGAGGTAAATGAAGCCAATATGGGTGAAGGAAGTCATAATGGTGATGCAGAACCGGTGAATGAGGGGTTTGTAGCGAATGATGGAAACGGAAACGGGAATCCACAAGTAGCTCAAGGAAGGAATGAAGGGAATGATCCTCATCTAAGACAAGTTCAAGGGGGAAACCTGTTCCATCAACTACAAAACGTCCAACCCTATCCACATTACCCATATAACTACCCTCCACCTCAAAATCAACAACATCCTTACTACCAACAACCACCTAACTATCACCCGTACCCGCCTCAATATCCACCAAATTTTTACCCGCTTTCCTTTTTGGTCCGTCCACCAAATTTTTACTCATTCCTCTTTTGGAAATAAACTACACTCACAAACAAAAAATGGACCCCACAGTACCCACCACAATACTCTTACTTTATCTACTTTATTCACTTTTTCAATAAAATATTATTTTTCATTAAAAACTGTGCTCAACAGTAACCGGGTAAAATTTTCGTGGACGGAGGGAGTACTAATTAACTTTAATTTTTTTCAAAGTGTTAATGTGCTATGTTCAATTAATTTTTCATCTCACACAAGACCTGCTCTTCTTGAATTTCTTGTAAGTAGATCGATTCTGGAAATATAGTGAAAATAATTTCATAATTCCTAACCATCTTCCTCTCTTGAGGAACCGAATTCCCAATCTTTTCCTCAATAAATAGACAATTTAATATGAATCGAGTTACTTTCTTTAATAATTGAATCTAGAGATTTGGTGTGAGTTTTTATCTCCAATATCATAAAATAATTTCGTCCCATCTAAATACTCTCTCCGTCCCGAAACACATTGCGGAGTTCACTTTATCTTTGTGTTTTAGCGTGCGAGTTGTTTATTAGTATTTGAAATGATAAAATAATTTTTAAGGCATGGTATGGTAGATCTACCTCTTCTCTATTATAAAGTAATTTTAAAATTATTTTATCATTTCAAATACTAATAAAAAATTTACTCGCAAAAACACGAGAGAAATAGTAACCTCACAATGTGTTGTGGAACGGAGGTAGTATTAAAGTATATGAAAGTGTGCAATTTATTTATACTACTTCTTTAACACTAATATTATAATTCATACCTACAAATAATTGGGTCATCAAACAAATAGAAATTTGATACGTCTGCAAAGAATTCTATATTTTTTTAAGGCAGAATTCTCTAAATTTGAAAATCGATTATATAATTTTTTTTAACAGCACCCCCCAAGGGCGGATCCAGGATTTTATAGTGGGGTGGGCTGAAAAATAAAAATTTCAACACATTTATATACAACAAAATATTTCGATGTTCACTTAAGGGATTTGGATCAAGTGATGTACAGGAGCGTCCTGTGCAACACAAATACATAGTAACACTAATTGGTGTCACCCCACAAAATCGAATACATGGTGACACCAATTGGTGTCACATGTATTTGTGCTGCACAGGACGCTCCTGTACAGCACTGGATCCAAATCCTCACTTAAGTTGTGCTCTATTTCACGGTAGCATTAAAAAACCACTCTCATTTTAACTATAATCTTCAAATATCACAATATCACATCATATATCATTAACTTTCATACATTAATCTACTACCTTGAAATTAATGACATACCTACCCTCAACCAAAAATTATATTATCTACCTTAAAACTAAGATAAATTCTAGGGTGCATCCAAGTGCATAGTATGCACTTGGATTTTGCACCCAATTTGAAATTGATTTTAAAATCAATTTTGACTAAATTCGCGGGTCGGTTGCGGGTCGGTTTGTGGGATCCAACAAAAAATTTGCGGGTCTGGCACAGCCCGACCAAAATTCGCGGGTCTGGCAACAATCGGAGTTGAAAATAGGTCGCGCGCGCTTCGTACCAATACCCGAAGTTATATCACCAATACCCGAAGTTATAATCATCTATACCCGAAGTTATATCACCAATACCCGAAGTTATAATCACCAATACCCGAAGTTATAATCACCAATACCCAAAGTTATATCACCAATACCCGAAGTTATAATCACCAATACCCGAAGTTATAATAACCAATATCACCAATGACCTTTGAACTTTTGGTCAATACATGTATGAAATTAATTAGAAGTTCATGGATTATAATTAATTATGGTTTAGATGCATTATGGGTATCACCTATAAATACCCCATGTATTCATCATTTTGTATCAAGTCACAAGAAAATTAAGTTGAGATAATTCACAATAGTTTCCTCCACTCTTGAGTTTTATACTATTGTAGAAATTCATACTCTTCAATTTCTAACAATGACCGGCCTTGGGAGGCCATCAGAGATGAAGCTGAACCTAGTGCCCTTTTGGGTACAAATCTACGGGTTTTAGTTTTGTTCGATGACAAAGACGGCGGGAAGGAAGATCGGAGAAACTATAGGAAAAGTGCTGGACGTGGAAGGCCCAACCAGAGAAGCCGTATTTGGGAGATGCCTAAGGGTACGTGTCACGGTGGATGTAACAAAGCCCCTTAACGGAGGTACGATGATTAGGGTAAGAAATGAACCCCAAAAGGTGTTTTTCCGATATGAATGGTTATCGGAATTTCGCTACATATGTGGAATGTTAGAGTCGCTTATGCCCTTTTGGGAATGGAGGAAAAGCCGAGCCAAGAATACGCGCGGTATGGTTGAGAGCTGATGGCCAGAAGGGTATCAAATTGGAGTAGATCAAAGAAGAAAATGAACGGAGGAGAATGAAGATTGGAAAATAGAAGCCATAAGAATGGGACTAAGAGAAAACAAAAGGGAAGTAGAGAGAACATGAGAAGGGAAGTTGTTGATGAGCAGTATGAAGGCGGCGATAGCAGAGAAGATCAGCCATATTGATGAGCTCTTTAGCCCAATCTCTAATTTGAGAATTTTCGTGATTTTTGCCATTTTTATTGCCTCCACCCCTTTGGTGTTCAGGCATATTCCAGCGATTCACTACTCATGTTAGCCTAAAATTAGAGCTGGATTAATTTGTTAGGGAATATCGAAGAAATTAGGCTAAAACATCAATAGTGAAAACATTAAATGAAATGATAAATGCTTGAATGAGTGAATGAATGTTTATCATTGTTGGATAATGATGATGAGGTGATGAAAAACAGTAAATAAGAAGAGATTTGTCAGGGGTTTTTGAGCCCTGGACTTAAGTGTGTGTGTGTGTTTTTGTATATTGATGAATCGTGTTGTTTTTTACATGGAGGGGTAATTTGATCATTTCCGGCCTTGGAGGGGACCGTGGCATTAAATGCCTAAAAATCCCTGATACAGCGCTAACGCCCGATCATACTTTGCACAAGGCCTTGAGCCATTCTTCTTTCGCCACGTGTCTCTGGGTGAATATCTTCTGAGCAATTTTTATATTTGTGGAGAATATTCTTTGAGGTGAGACCGATCCTTGGTTCTTTGAGACGAAACTCGACCTCTATGGGGGTGAGAGAGGTCAGATCTTGGGCCTTCGAGCAGCATTCTGGCCTCTCATGTCGGCGGGGAGGCCAGGACCAGAAGCTTTATTGTCGGGCCAACCTCATTTCTCGTCTTGAGATTGGCTTTTGGTTCTCTACTGGTCGGACCGACCTCTCTCCGAGTTAGTGTGAGGTCTCCGAGCTTTCTTAATGTGTTAGAGGTCGAGGTTGGCCGTTTCTCGCTATGGAGGTCTCGGCCGACCTCATATGTTTCCCTTGAGGTCGGATGTTGATCCCTGGAGCTCTCCTAATAATGGCGTTTTGAGCTCGGAATTATTATGGTCACATTAAATACCCTTTTTTTTAAACGGTAAGATTGCATAGACTGACTTGCTATTTAAACGATCGAACATCATGATTGTTTGCTACAAATGGTACTTGTTATACTAAACCCGAAAAAAGACTATACAAGCAACTAAATTTAATGTCCAAAACATCGGAACTAGGGATGTTAAACGGGCCACGGGCTGATGGATATAAATACCGTTTAGCCCTAAACTGTACAGGGTTAGGTTTGAGCATTTAGTGGATCGTATATTGGGTTTTTTTGGCCAGGCAGGTTAGCTCGCAGGCTAAATAGGCTAGCTCACCGGATTACCGGGATAGACTGTTAGCCCAGAAGTCTTTTTCTTTTTAAAATTAATTTCTTACCTTAAGTCGTCTTCGCATAATACTACTTATAAATGAACTTCATAGTTTCCTTTCCAATTAGGTTTTCCAGTCTCCCCTCACATCTTCACCACCCAACGCCCTCACACTCTTAACCCTTATAATTCCTCTGTCTTTGCAAAACTGGTTAAATTCTTCAGACAAATACTCTAAGCCATTATATGTCCTTAGATGTTTCAGTTTCTTTTCACTTATGTTCTCAACTTCAGTAAGACACTCTTTAAACTTATCTAATGCATCAGACTTAGCTTTCAAGATGTAAATCCAAACTTTCCTTGAGAAATCATCAATAATGGACATAAAATACTTACCTCCACTCTCAGTGAGATTCTTTGCTAGCCCCCATAGATCAGAATGTTCATACTCTAGGATTTCTTTGGTTGTGTGTGAACTGGTACTGAACTTCAGCCTCTTTGCCTTTCCATAAATGCAATGCTCACATATCTCTAGCTTTGTGATTGCATCTCCATCTACTAGATTCTGCTTAGGTAATTCTTGCAGCCCCCTTTCACTCACATGAGCTAGCCTCTTATCCCATAACAAGGTATTATCTTTGCCCTTTGTTATATCTGAACTCCCAGTTACTGTACTTCCTCTCAAGAAATACAAGTCATTTCTCCTTATGACTTTCATCACAGCAGTAAAATTTCTTGGTACTATTAGTTCACCTTTCTCAGATTGAAACTTATAACCCATGGAATCCAGCATACAATGCGACATAAGGTTTCTTCTAAGTTCTGGAACATACCTGACATTTAGAAGAGTTCTTATAGCTCCATCAAACATCCTGAGCTTAATAGACCCTATGCCTCTTACCTTACAGACTTGATCATTACCCAATAGCATAGATCCTCCATTCTGGTGCTTAAAATCTGTAAACCACTCTCTTATAGGACTCATATGGAATGTACAGCCTGAGTCAAGTACCCACTCAGATCCAACTTCGAATGAGGTTATTGACAATGCCTCTGAAGACTCATAACCTGAATCAGTTGGCTTATTAGTCACTTGATTTGCTTGATACTTTGATTTGTTGGATGGTTCTTGAACTTGGATATGTATGCTTTCCATTTAGCACACTACTTCTTGAAATTTCCAGGTTCTTTACAGTGAAAACATTTTATCTTCTGGTTCCTGAGTAACATCAGCCTTCTTCTCAAATTTCTTATTTCCATGAACTGCTTTCTTCTTAAAATGATTCTTCTTCTTTTGACTCCCCTTGACAGTTAGCCCTTCTCCTATGCTTGCTTGATTCTGATCAGCCCCCTTTTGCAGTAGCTTAGACTTTAGGGCAATTTGTACATCATCAAGTGTAATTCCTTCTTTGCCTCCTTATAGCAGTGTATTCTTGAAGTTGTCATATGATTTAAGAAGACCACTTAGAAGAATAAGGGCCTTGTCTTCATCTCCAATCTTGACATCAAATTTTTTATAGATCATCCAAGATTTTACTAAATTCTTCTAAGTGCTCCAAGATTAACTTATCTTATGTCATCTTATAGTCATACAACTTCTGCTTCATGTATAATCGATTTGCCAAGGATTTCACCATGTAGAGGCTTTCTAGCTTGTCTATCACTCCCTTTGCTGTAGTTTCTTTGCTAACTTCCCTCAATGCCTTATCACCAAGGCATAATATAAATGCATTGTGAGCCTTGGCCATCATCTTATTTTGATCATCTGTTATGGAATCAGAGGAAACTTCTGTCTTCTCCTTCAATGCATCATACAGACCTTGATGAATTAGGAGTGCTTTGATCTTCACTTTCCAGAGCCCAAAATCCATTTTCTCAGTAAACTTCTCTATCTTAAACTTTCCTGAAGCCCTCTTGATCTCTCACAATCCTTCTTCTTCTTCCCACAGACGACGCCAATTTTTGTGAAAGAATGCAATTCACAATGAAACACTTAATGAAGATTGAAAGAACTAGCTTGAAAGTAAAGAAAGAAACACAAGAATTTAAGTGGTTCAACTATAATTAGTCTACATCCACTATGGAGCTCTGCAAAACCTTTATCGATCAACACTAGGATGGATTCTTTACAAAGTATAGAGCTAAGAATGAGAGTAGCTCTATGCTTGAAAACTGAAACTGAAACTGAAAACTGAAATGAATGTAATGTGTGTTTCCTCTAACTTTGAGTCTTTATAACTTGTTGTGTAGAGGTAGTTACAACCGAATTCTTGAGCCTACTTGTAGCTTGCCACCTCATCTTGTTAATTGTAACTAAGTCTCAACCACCTTGCATGAAGTGAGCAAAGTCACACCAGTAAACTCCTTCAAACGTTTTTCTGTTATAACTGTTTCTTGATGAATGTTGCCCCTGATCCAACATTACTTAATTCAATCACAACTTTCACAAATGCATGAATTAATAGCTGCACACTTACAAGGAGGATGAGATATGGTTAGCACTTCACATTAGCATTTTCTAATCTTCATTTTTGTCACATAATATATCCAAAATGTAAGAAGTGAAATAAACATTGCTAATAGAGCCGTTTTTTTTATATGATATTCAGGTTCGTAGCATAGTCTTTTGGCTATGTTTGTTTATTGATAGTGGGGGATTTTAAACATATTAGGGTGGACTTGATTTTAAATCCATTGTCTTTTGGCTCGTTATTCTTTACTTGGGCCACATTCCAATGTACTGCATGTGTTCTCTCTCAAGGAAAAAAGAACAAAATGACAATTCATTAAAAGACTCTTGAATTATAAACTTT
This sequence comes from Ballota nigra, assembly GCA_947034835.1. Classification (NCBI taxonomy): domain Eukaryota; kingdom Viridiplantae; phylum Streptophyta; class Magnoliopsida; order Lamiales; family Lamiaceae; genus Ballota; species Ballota nigra. The sequence continues at coordinate 91,724,679 of OX344724.1, forward strand.
TGTTCCAAAAGACTTTTGAATTATTTTTTATTTTGAAAAATCTTTACACTATGTGATTCTTGTTTTACATGTCCCTATAAAATTTGTGGAGTAATAATTCTTATTAATATATAACGAATGAGTCAATTTTAATATTATTTTATTCAGGTGATATCTAATACTTCCTCCGTCCAAGGAATTCATTCATACATGGAATGGACACATTTTTTAAGAAAAATGAGAGCATGTGAGTGTAGAATTGAATAATAAAATAATGACAACTTTACGATTTATTGACTTTTGTATGAGAGAGTTATTTTCTTTTTTGAAGTGTGAAAGAAATGTTGGGACGTCCATTTAATGTGAAAGAAATATTGGGACGGTAGTATCAATTTTCAACTAAAAAGCTGGTCTTATTATTATATACTTTAAGAGTTTTTTAAAATAAAATAAAAAGTTTCGAAACCTTATGAAGAAAAAAAATATGTACTCCCTTCGTCTACCAATATTTAATTCACTTTTATTTTTGGGTTGTCCATCAATATTTTACTCATTCTATTTTTAAAAATAAAGTACACTCACAGATAAACAAAAGGTTATCATAATAGCATTTATCTATTTTTAACGTAGGCCATGACATGTATGATTTTTATTTTATTTTTGTTTTGTACTCTTGCCTATATATCGAGATTGATGATAGCTGAATGGACGATGGAGTGAAAATTGGGGTGTGGTGCACATTCAAGTCTTCTAAAATGCAAGTCTTCTTCAAATTGTCGACATGTTTTGCAAAGTTAGATATTGGAAATAAGATATTAATTTAGAGATGATAATTGAATTTGAATTCTGAACCACTTGCATTGACTTGACAAAACTTAACGTGTTCAAAGGTGTAATTATTATTTCCTAAATTCGAGCATTAATCGACTCTTCACTTTTCAAATTAATAATCTGTCACTCTCCCTCCTCCGTTCTTCCTTGGTCACAATGATCTTATCAAATCAATTGCATATATAAAGATAGATATATAATTTAAAACAAGTAACTTATAAATTAGCTTTATTTTCTACAATAAATATTAAATGTAAATAATATCAAAGTAGGCCATGAAAACTCTGTATGATATTTTTAATTTGGTTTTGTACTCTACCCGTCAATGATGATATTGATAAGTATGGAAGGGAGTGAAAATAGGTGTGGTGCATATTTTGATAAGTCTTCTACAAAAGGCAAGTCTCTAACGTGTCGACATATTTTGCAAAATTTTAGTTAGAATAAATAGACATTGAAAATAAAATATTTATTTATTGATGATAGTTAAATTTGAATTCTGAACCACTTGTAAGGTAAAACATGACCTTGCATTGACTCGACAAACCTAAATAATTATTTCCTAAATTCGAGCATTGACTCTTGACTTGAAAATAATTTGTTACTCTCCCTCCACCGTTCATTGTTGGCCACAATGATCTTACCAAATCAACTGCATATATAAAGACAGCTTCAACTCATGTCTACCCTCACAACTATTACTAGTATTATTATCAGGAATTATGGAGAAGTTTGTCCTACTTGTAGAATTTCCTTTGGTGTCATGCTTGTACTTGTCGGAGAAATTAGTTTTTGTTCACAATTTCAAACACCAATTTGGTGAAACTTATTTCAAAAGTAAAAAAAAAAAAAAAAAAAACCTCTAAAATGGTTTTATATTATACTCTCTCCGTCCACAAAATATAGGTCTGGTTGCCTTATTGTGCCATCCACGAAAAATAATCATGTTGCCTAAAATGGAAAAAATAAACTTTATCTACTTTTTCAACATACAAACATAAGATTTTTAAAATAATTTATTTTGTACTTGATTTGACACAATATTTTTATTTTTTACATATTATATCAACTTTCTTAATAACCGTGCAAAAAGTAACAGGACCGTATTTCGTGGACGGAGAGAGTATTTATTTAGAGTAATTTTTGCCCTCAGCTGTTATGCTATGCAATTTTTTTTTTAATATACAATACCTTCATAACTTATCAATTAATGTCTACAATAATATAAAACAATACCCCAATGCGAGAATGTGTTTGGTTGAGATCATTGGTAAAACACATTGGTGACTCGTGTAGTATTGCTAAAAACGATACACCCACTACTGTTATATTTGAAGACAACGCAACCTGCATCACACAAATGAGTAATGAGTACGTTAAGGGAAACCTGACAAAACATATTTTATCAAAAAAAATTTACCCATACGAACTCCAGAAGAGTGGCGTAATTACCATATAAAATGTGTAATCTAGTGACAATCTAGCTAATTTGTTCACTAAGTCTCTACCTACCTCTACTTTTGAAAAGTATGTTTATGGTATCGGGATGCGAAGGCTTAAAAGGTTGTCGTCTTTAGGGGGTGTGGTAACCTCGAAACAATCCTGAAGATTGGTTTCGGAAGATCAATAATTGCACTCCTCCATAGCTAAACATTTTATCGCTACATAGCACGTGGAGTTTTCTGACGAGACATATACGTCGTGTCGTAATGTTCAAGGGGGAGTGTTGTAAATCTAGAAGATTTGGTGTGGACATTACTTATGGGCCAAGTAACATAATAGGCTTTTAGGGTTTTCTATTATTATAAATATATCCCAGTACTCAATATTGTATACACACAGAAATATAGTGGAAAACTCCTGACTTGGTACGCCCCCAAATGTAGTCATTCATGACGAATTGGATAAACAAATCGGTGTTCTTATTTACGCTCTTTAGATAAATCAAATTCCACCAAGATTGACAATAGTGGAAATCATGCCCAGGTGGATTTATGGAAATTAAACTCTACGCTCCTACCTCAATAGCTCTAAAAAAAAAAATGGATTGAGACGCATATCCCTTCCTTCACAATGATATAAGTACACATTTTATGCATACATAATTTTTAATTTGAAAATTTCTCTAAGTGTTATATACTCCTTCCGTCCGTAACACTCTTATTAAAAAAATAGATATAATATGTAAAAAATAAGAATATTGTATCAAATTAAGTACAAAATAATTTCTTTTAAAAATATTTTGTGTGTATGTTGAAGGGTATAAATAAAGATAAGTACTTCTATTTTAAGTAAAAATACCATTTTTCACGTACAGACTAATTAAACAACGTGAACTATTTTTCATAGACGGAGGGAGTAATATGGATATGGGTTATGGGTTTTGGACACACATTTAGACTTTTTTCTTTTTCATTCAGTGTTTTGTCTTGAGTAGGCTTGGCCATAAATTCTCTGGTGGTGTTATAGATGTGGTATTGCTCTCGGAGCTAGGTTATGCACATGCTTGAATTAAGATGCCAATCGAACTGTTTGTTACTCCTGATAGTATGTAGGATATTTTTTTTTGGTGTGATGCTGATTCATGTATTATGACTCTCTTTCAATGTTTTGTTTTGATACTAACTGATTTTTTTTTATTGATAAAAACTTGTGCGAGACGATTTTATGGTGAGACGGTTCATAATCAAATACTCCCTCCGTCTACCAAATTTTTACCCGCTTTTCTTTTTGGTCCGTCCACCAAATTTTTACTCATTCCTCTTTTGGAAATAAACTACACTCACAAACAAAAAATGGGCCCCACAATACCCACCACAATACTCTTACTTTATCTACTTTATTCACTTTTTCAATAAAATATTATTTTTCATTAAAAATTGTGCTCAACAGTAACCGGGTAAAATTTTCGTGGACGGAGGGAGTACTAATTAGCATTAATTTTTTTCAAAGTGTTAATGTGCTATGTTCAATTAATTTTTCATCTCACACAAGACCTGCTCTTCTTGAATTTCTTGTAAGTAGATCGATTCTGGAAATATAGTGAAAATAATTTCATAATTCCTAACCATCTTCCTCTCTTGAGGAACCGAATTCCCAATCTTTTCCTCAATAAATAGACAATTTAATATGAATCGAGTTACTTCCTTTAATAATTGAATCTAGAGATTTGGTGTGAGTCTTTATCTCCAATATCATAAAATAATTTCGTCCCATCTAAATACTCCCTCCGTCCCGAAACACATTGCGGAGTTCACTTTATCTTTGTGTTTTAGCGAGCGAGTTGTTTATTAGTATTTGAAATGATAAAATAATTTTTAAGGTATGGTATGGTAGATCTACCTCTTCTCTATTATAAAGTAATTTTAAAATTATTTTATCATTTCAAATATTAATAAAAAATTTACTCGCAAAAACACGAGAGAAATAGTAACCTCACAATGTGTTGTGGAACGGAGGTAGTATTAAATTATATGAAAGTGTGCAATTTATTTATACTACTTCTTTAACACTAATATTATAATTCATACCTACAAATAATTGGGTCATCAAACAAATAGAAATTTGATACGTCTGCAAAGAATTCTATATTTTTTTAAGGAAGAATTCTCTAAATTTGAAAATCGATTATATAATTTTTTTTAACAGCACCCCCCAGGGGCGGATCCAGGATTTTATAGTGGGGTGGGCTGAAAAATAAAAATTTCAACACATTTATATACAACAAAATATTTCGATGTTCACTTAAGGGATTTGGATCAAGTGATGTACAGGAGCGTCCTGTGCAACACAAATACATAGTAACACTAATTGGTGTCACCCCACAAAATCGAATACATGGTGACACCAATTGGTGTCACATGTATTTGTGTTGCACAGGACGCTCCTGTACAGCACTGGATCCAAATCCTCATTTAAGTTGTGCTCTATTTCACGGTAGCATTAAAAAACCACTCTCATTTTAACTATAATCTTCAAATATCACAATATCACATCATATATCATTAACTTTCATACATTAATCTACTACCTTGAAATTAATGACATACCTACCCTCAACCAAAAATTATATTATCTACCTTAAAACTAAGACAAATTCTAGGGTGCATCCAAGTGCATAGTATGCACTTGGATTTTGCACCCAATTTGAAATTGATTTTAAAATCAATTTTGACTAAATTCGCGGGTCGGTTTGTGGGATCCAACAAAAAATTTGCGGGTCAGGCACAGCCCGACCAAAATTCGCGGGTTTGGCAACAATCGGAGTTGAAAATGGGTCGCACGCGCTTCGTACCAATACCCGAAGTTATATCACCAATACCCGAAGTTATAATCACCAATACCCGAAGTTATAATCACCAATACCCGAAGTTATATCACCAATACCCGAAGTTATAATCACCAATACCCGAAGTTATAATCACCAATACCCGAAGTTATAATCACCAATATCCGAAGTTATATCACCAATACCCCAAATTATAATTACCAATACCCTAAGTTATAATAACCAATACCCCAAGTTATAATCACTAATACCTCAAGTTATATCCCTAAAAAATTATTTACCAATATCTCGAGACTTAATCACCAATACCTCAAGTTATAATCACCAATACTATAAGTTATATTCTCCAATACCCTAAGTTATAATCACCAATACCCTAAGAATTACTCAATAATAATGTATCAAATAATTATTCAGGATTACCCCAAGAGTTAATTACCAATACCCCAAGTTATAATCAACAATACCCCAAGATTTGATCCACCAATACCCGAAGTTATAATAACCAATACCCCAAGTTGTAATAACCAATACCCCAAGTTATAATAACCAATACCCCAAGATATAATCACCAATACCCCAAGATTTGATCACCAATACCCGAAGTTATAATCACCAATACCCCAAGATATAATCACCAATACCCCAAGATTTGATCACCAATACCCGAAGTTATAATAACCAATACCCCAAGTTGTAATAACCAATACCCCAAGTTGTAATAACCAATACCCCAAGATATAATCACCAATACCCCAAAATTTGATCACCAATACCCGAAGTTATAATCACCAATACCCCAAGATATAATCACCAATACCCTAAGATTTGATCACCAATACCCGAAGTTATAATCACCAATACCCCAAGTTGTAATAATCAATTCCCCAAGATATAATAACCAATACCCCAAGATATAATCACCAATACCCCAAGATATAATCAACAATACCCCAAATTGTAATCACCAATATCCCAAGATTTGATCACCAATACCCGAAGTTATAATCACCAATACCCCAAGTTGTAATAAGTCTCAAACAGAAAAAGTAGGCCCAACACTGTCAAACGTTGGAATTTGGGCCCAGACTTGCGTACATCACCGCGCGTTGCGCTGTGAGTTCAACTCGAATCGTCGATCCGCTTTCAAAAAGGTATCACAATAAAAATTCTGAGTCTGACTCCAAAAGTTATGTCTGTTTTGATTTCTACCGACGAGCACCAGGAACGGAGGTCAATTTGGTTCATCACAAAAACTGTCAAGTAAACTGGCGAGAGGCTTCTGAGATTTGGAAACGTGGGCGATGAAGGTTTCCTGGCCGTCGGATTCAGAGGAGAAAGCGGAAGGGAGGAGGAGAGAGATGCGGGTTAGTCTGACCCGCGAGTTTTGGTCGGGTTGGGCTGACCCGCGAATTTTTACTTGGTCAAAATTGATTTTAAATTGAGTGAAAAATCCAAGTGCATAGTATGCACTTGGATGCACCCTAGAACTACTCTAAAACTAATAAACCACTCTTACATTGTACTCCCTCCGTTCCTATTTAATTGTCTCATTTTATCCAAAATGGTGCCCCTTTTTAATTGTCACTCCGCTAATATTAATGCATTTTACCTACCTTTTCCAACAATGCTCCTAATAAATGGTAAAGCTACTCATCATTTTGTAATAAATAAAAATAGTAAATAAGGGTGTAACTGTCATTTGATACCCTAATAAATGAAAAAATTGGTTTGTGTAAATGAATAAAATGAGACAAATAATAAGTGACACAGGGAGTAAATATTATATGGTGTAGGAGTTCAGGGACGGAGGGAGTAAATGAATAATAATGAGTTAATTGTACTTTTAGTCCCAAGAGAGCGAATCCATTTCGAAATGGTAATTTCTACGGCACTTATAGTCCCGTGGTTTTTTTGACACTTTTAGTCTCGTGAGAATATGATAAATTGCATTTTTGTCCCAAAACTGGATAAATTGCAATTTTGTTCCCAGGAGAATAAGATAAATTTGTATTTTTTGGTCCTGGAAAATTAACGAATGAGACCAAAAATGCAAAAAAATAACCACTTTCATTCGTAGGTACCAAAAGTGTTTTGCGCTCATTGTCTTGAGATAAAAAAATATAGTTTTCCCTAATATTAATATTTCATATTTTAGTCTTGGAATAAGTTAAAAAAAAAAAGGAATAAAAAAAGAATTTTTGCGCAGAAAAGCGTGAAAGGTAAAAATAATTGTCCACTTTTCTCATATAATTAAGGATTTAATTTGGGAATACATTGATTTAATTAAGGGTGGGCTCATATTTAATAGTTAACATAATGTGTGTATATATATGTATGAGATTGTTTCGAATCTGCACTGGGCTCAGGCCTCGCATAGCTCCGCCAGTGGCACCCCCCTCCCCCAACCCATCCAAAAAAAAACCTATAATATTAAATCTTATCCGAAAGGATTTAGATTCAATCAATCAATTCAACCCCCTAAATATTTATTATTTTACAAGTTCATTTTTCAAATGATCCATTGCATCAAATTATATGATAAAGCTGATTTATGCATGGTGAATGGTGATGTTAACGGTTCACATCAAGTCGGTTGACCCGCTTACCTAAAAATAATCAATTTTGGACTTTTTTTTTAGATTAATTTAATGACAAACTCTCATTTACATCAAGTGCACGGTGTACTCATTCAACAGTTGATCATGTTTATACTAAAAAGTTTATTTCAATTACATTGAAAAGTGTGATTGGATTACACTGAAAAGTTTACACTAAAAATTGATTTTCAGTGTAATCCAATCACACTGAATTTTCAGTGTAATCCCAACCACACTTTTTAGTGTAAACAGAGTTAACTGTTGAGTGAATGTATCATACACCAAGAGCACAAAAGAGTTAGTCTTGTTTAATTTAATGCATATCAAATCATTTTCACTTTCCTCGTACTTCATTTTCAATTGGATTTCTCTCTGGACTTTTCAGCTTGCTATATGTTCCCATTTGACCTGGACTTGAATAAAATTGTTGGCTTCTTCTATTTGTGCTTCTTCGAGAATATTCAACATATTTTTTTCGAGCGGACCTAGAATATTCAACATTACAATCGCGTAAATTGTGATCCTGTAAGTTTGGATAAATCTAGTTTTTAGTCCTTTATTTTCTTTGATTTTTTTATATTAGTCCATCAACGTCCAATTCATCCCTTCATGTTCAATTTACATTCTTTTCACTGAAAAATCTAATTTTTGCTGAAATTGCAAACAGCAAACGAATAGCTTATATGGGTAGGTGAGTTGAATTAAAAATGTGTAGTTGGCTTCCACGTAGCATTTTAGCCTGAAAACAAGTTTCTCCCAAATATTTTTTAGTTACGTGAGGCGTAAATGCATCTTTCTGGTGTGTGTTGAAATTTTCAGATAAGAAAAGACGAAAAATTGAATACAAAATTATCAAAATTGAACACTGATCTAATGGACTATTGAGGAATCAAAATACACCATTTTTTTATTCACTCAAGTGCATAACATGCACTTGCATTTTAAGTTCAATTTTACTTTTTTCAATTAAACAAAGTTTGAGTATTACTAATGTGAAGGATCAAATGTGAAGTATGTAGTCTGCTGAACTTAATTCAATAGGAGGCTAAGTTGATAAAGTGTTAGCCGTGGGAGTTAGTGAATTTGGGGTACCAGAGGAGATGGACCAGATGAGGTTGACCAGAGAAGCCTGATCAGAGAAGTCTGGCAGGAGAGCTACCAGAGGAGGTCCATCAGATGAGGTCTGGTCAGACGAGTCTGGCAGATGAGACATCAGAGGAGTTCTATCAGAGGAGGTCTGGGACCAGAGGTCATCTGGTGAAAGTGACCAGAATCAGAGGAGGTCTTGTCATCTGATCCTGAAGTCCGTTATTTGCTAAGTACACCAAATTGAAGCTAATTCGAAGGCGGTTCTAACTGAATCAACCATGGCGGTTATTGAAGTCGTTAGCCAGCTGGATAACTACCTTTACTTTGAGTTTGTTACAACTGAATCGAATCTAGGGTTCGTTTCCAATCTCTGTATCTATAAAAGGGGGTTCTTAACTGAGAGAACGAATAACATCATCTGTGAGCGTAAACACGAGAGATTGTGAGATTGTAACGTGTAACTTCCAATTCTTTTCTTAGTGGAATACTCTATCCTCTCGGATCCCGTAGACGTAGGAGTTCTTCTCCGAACCACGTAAATCTGGTGTTCTTGTGTGATTTCAATTTCGTTCTCATTGCTTTCAGATTCCAATTCCCGGAAACAAGTTTTCTTGTGAATCCAAAACGATTAACAAGTGGCGCCGTCTGTGGGAAGTGAAGCAATCATGGCTGCAACTAAGTTCGACATTGAGAAGTTCACGGGGAAGAACGATTTCAGCTTATGGAAGATCAAGATGAAGGCTCTCCTGGTACACAATGGTTTGTACGAAGCCTTGTTGCCACCGGCTCAGGTGGCTTCTGGATCTAATCCGGCGAAGGTGGAGGAGAACAGGAGGAAGGCACACAGTGCGCTTATCTTGTGTCTTGGGGACAAGCCATTGAGGGAAGTATCGAAGGAGGAAACCGCTCTTGGGATCTGGAATAAGCTGGAGCAGTTATACCAGACCAAGTCTGTTACGAACAAGTTATACATGAAACAGAAGCTTCAAGTCTTCAAAATGAGTGAAGACAAGAATCTTGGTGATCAGTTGGACGAGTTCAACAGATTGGTGGATGATCTGGAGAGTTTGGATGTTACAATTGATGATGAAGACAAGTCATTGATGTTGTTGAATGCTCTACCTAAGTCTCTGGAAAATTTCAAAGATGCCTTGTTATTTGGAAGACAGGATCAGGTGATGTTTGATGATGTTCAAACTGCCCTGAAAACCAAGTTTCTACAGATCCAAACTGATGGGAAGAAGCCTGCTGAAGGGTTGAATGTTCAATCCAAGAAGAAGAAGGGGTTTCAGTCCAAGAAGAAGGATGGTGGAAAATGGAATAAGGGTGGGAAGAAATCTGATTTTGTTGAGAAGAGAAAATGTTTCTCTTGCCATAAGGAAGGTCATCTGAGAAAGAATTGCCCTGAAAGGAAGAAGAAAGACAATCAAGGTGATCAAGATGGAGATGCAGCTGTTGTGGAGGTTGATGGATATGATAGTGCAGAGGTCTTGATGGTTAGTCATGAGAGACTAAGTCAAGAGTGGGTCCTGGACTCAGGGTGTACTTTTCATATGTGTCCACATGAAGACTGGTTTCTGGATCTTGAGAAGATTGATGGAGGTCTTGTTCTTTTGGGTAATGATGAGAGCTGTAGAGTGCAAGGATCTGGTTCTATCAAGATCAAGATGTTTGATGGAGTTGATAGGATCTTATCTAATGTCAGGTTTGTTCCTGAGTTGAAGAGAAATCTTGTTTCTCTTGGTACATTGAATTCTAAGGGCTTTGAATTCAAGACAGAAAAGGGAATTCTGTCAATAACCAAATCTGGAAGGATTGTTATGAAATGGACTATAAAGAATGGTTTGTATACTTTGATTGGAAGAACTGTAACAGGGTCAGCTGATGTTACCATAGAGTCTTCTGATGTTAACTTGTGGCATAAGAGATTGTCACATGTTGGTGAGAAGGGCCTGGTGGAGTTATCCAAGAAGGGAGCAATCCCTGGGAAGAGGATATGTAAGCTGGAATTCTGTGAGAGGTGTGTTCTTGGGAAATCAAAGAAGCAAGCATACCAGAAAGGGAAGCATACCACCAAGGAGGTTATGGATTACATACATTCTGATGTATGGGGACCAGCAAGGGTATCCACTCATGGTGGAGGCAGGTATTTCCTTACCTTTATTGATGATTATTCCAGAAAGGTTTGAGTTTACATTCTTAAACAGAAGAGTGATGCCTTCTCTAAGTTCAAAGAATGGTTGATTGAACTTGAGAATAAGAGAGGCAGGACTATCAAGCACTTAAGGACTGATAATGGGCTTGAATTCCTATCAGAGGATTTTCAACAATTTTGTAGGGAGAAGGGTATTACTAGGCATAAAACTGTTCCTTCAAACCCCCAGCAGAATGGTCTAGCAGAGAGAATGAATAGAACTATTCTGGAAAGGGTTAGGTGTATGTTATCTGATGCTCATTTACCTAAGAGTTTTTTGGGGGAAGCTGTTAACACAGTTGTTTATCTCATTAATAAAGTGCCATCATCTGCTATTGAGTTTAAAACCCCCGATGAGGTCTGGTATGGAAAGATATCAGATTACTCAAAGTTGAAAGTTTTTGGGTGCCTAGCTTATGTTCATGTGAGGCAAGACAAACTTGAACCTAGAGCTTTAAAATGTGTTTTCATTGGGTATCCAAAGGGTGTTAAGGGGTACAAGCTGTGGTGTCTAGAGCCTGGGAACCAGAAGTGTATTACCAGTAGAGATGTTGTGTTTAATGAATCACAGATGGGATACAAGTCAGGTGGAGGTGATAGAGAGCCATTAGCTGAAGAGATGGATGGTGTTATTTCTGAGCCAATTACTCAAGTTGAGGTGGAGCCTGATCATGACAATCATGAGAGTGCATCTGGTTCTGAACCAGAGCAGGAAACAGGAGATAATGGGTTATCAGATGAGGATAGTGCACCTGCAGAAGAGGAGGAAGAAGTGCCAGAAGCAGACTTGAGAAATTATAGTCTGACAAGAGACAGATCCAGAAGACAAATACATCCTCCAACAAGGTTTGGCCGTGTGGATCTGGTCTCCTATGCACTTGTTACAACAGAAGCCATAGAGTACCAAGAACCTAAAAGCTATAAGGAAGCCCTTGAGTGTGATGATAGGGAGTCATGGGTTACAGCCATGACAAAAGAGATGGAGTCTCTTAAGAAGAATCATACTTGGATTCTTGTTGATAAGCCATCTAGGCAGAAGCTAATCAGTTGTAAATGGTTGTTTAAAAGGAAGCTTGAATCTGGTGTGAAAGATCAAGTGAGGTTTAAAGCCAGGTTAGTTGCCAGAGGATTTACTCAGAGGGAAGGAATTGATTACAATGAGGTTTTCTCACATGTTGTTAAGCATTGTTCAATCAGATTACTTCTCAGTAGAGTTGTTCAAGAAGATCTGGAGCTACAACAACTTGATGTCAAGACAGCTTTTCTGCATGGTGATCTTATTGAGGATCTGTACATGCACCAGCCAGAAGGGTTTGTTGAACCAGGGAGAGAAGGGAAGGTGTGCTTGCTCAAGAAATCATTGTATGGCCTCAAGCAAAGTCCAAGACAGTGGCACAAGAAGTTCAATGAAGTTATGCTATCCATTGGGTTTGTGAGAAGCAAGTATGATACTTGTGTATACCTGGAAAGGCAAGGTAGTGATGTGATAGCCTATCTTCTGATTTATGTGGATGACATGCTTATTGCCAGTAAAAGTCTTCTGAAGATTCAGAGTATCAAAAGGAAGCTAAGTGCTAGATTTGATATGAAGGACTTGGGAAATGCTAAAAGGATTCTTGGAATGGATATTCTTAGGGACAGGAAAGCTGGAAGACTATTCTTATCCCAGAAGAGTTACATTGAGAAGGTCCTGAAGAGGTTTAACATGCATGAGAGTAGAGCTGTGACAACTCCTCTGGGACAACAGTTCAAATTATCTAAGGAAATGGAACCAAAGTCTGATGAAGAGAAGAAGATTATGATGAAAGTACCTTATGCAAGTGGGGTTGGAAGCCTGATGTATGCTCTGGTCTGCAGCAGACCAGACTTGGCTTATTCATTAAGTATGGTGAGCAGATACATGGCTAATCCTGGGAGATTACATTGGGAAGCTTTGAAATGGATCTTCAGATACCTTAAAGGGTCATCTGATCTGGGTTTGATGTTTGAGAGGATGACTGACCAGAAGAGTCCACTGGAAGGTTTTGTAGATTCTGATTTTGCTGCTAATCTGGACACCAGAAGATCCTTAACAGGATATATTTTTACTCTGTACAATACTGCTATAAGCTGGAGATCTGTTCTGCAGAGTGGAGTAACTTTATCTACTACAGAAGCAGAGTTTGTTGCAGTGTCTGAGGCTGTTAAGGAGGCTTTGTGGTTGAAAGGCATAATCAAGGATTTTGGAATAAACCAAAGGGCTGTGATCATTCATTGTGATAATCAGAGTGCAGTTCATCTGGTTAAACATCAAGTATTCCATGAGAGGTCAAAGCATATTGATGTAAGGTTGCATTTTGTGAGGGAAATCATTGACAAAGGAGTGGTTCTCATCCAGAAGATATCTACAGAGGACAATGTTGCAGATATGTGTACAAAGTCTTTACCAGGGACAAAATTCAAATTCTGTGTTGAATTGGTAAAGATGAGTGTATGGGATGTTCCTTAGGCCCAGGCTGGAGTGTGGAGGAGAGAAGGGGAGGATTGATACTTCTTATCTGAGGTGGAGAATTGTGAAGGATCAAATGTGAAGTATGTAGTCTGCTGAACTTAATTCAATAGGAGGCTAAGTTGATAAAGTGTTAGCCGTGGGAGTTAGTGAATTTGGGGTACCAGAGGAGATGGATCAGATGAGGTTGACCAGAGAAGCCTGATCAGAGAAGTCTGGCAGGAGAGCTACCAGAGGAGGTCCATCAGATGAGGTCTGGTCAGACGAGTCTGGCAGATGAGACATCAGAGGAGTTCTATCAGAGGAGGTCTGGGACCAGAGGTCATCTGGTGAAAGTGACCAGAATCAGAGGAGGTCTTGTCATCTGATCCTGAAGTCCGTTATTTGCTAAGTACACCAAATTGAAGCTAATTCGAAGGTGGTTCTAACTGAATCAACCATGGCGGTTATTGAAGTCGTTAGCCAGCTGGATAACTACCTTTACTTTGAGTTTGTTACAACTGAATCGAATCTAGGGTTCGTTTCCAATCTCTGTATCTATAAAAGGGGGTTCTTAACTGAGAGAACGAATAACATCATCTGTGAGCGCAAACACGAGAGATTGTGAGATTGTAACGTGTAACTTCCAATTCTTTTCTTAGTGGAATACTCTATCCTCTCGGATCCCGTGGACGTAGGAGTTCTTCTCTGAACCACGTAAATCTGGTGTTCTTGTGTGATTTCAATTTCGTTCTCATTGCTTTCAGATTCCAATTCCCGGAAACAAGTTTTCTTGTGAATCCAAAACGATGAACAACTAATTAATAAAAAAATTGAGTATTCAATTCTCCTAGGCTATTTTTTATAGAGAATATTACATATAAGTTTACACTATAGAGTAAAAAATCAATTTGGTTCTTTACCTTTTATTAAATTACAATTTGGTTTAAAAGGTGGGCCCCAACCCCCAAAGACCCCACGCGTCCTTCCCCCACCCACAACAAAAACCCACGCACTCTCTCACTCTCTCACTATCTCTCTCTCTCTTTCTTAATTTCAATTTTTTTCTCTCTCCATCCTCTCTCTCTGGGCGGCGACAAATCAGACGCCGGAGATCCGCATCTGCACGGCCCGGAGACATGGAGAGTCATTGTGTTGGAGGACGATCGCCCTCTCCGTGGTTGTTCCTTAGAGGCGCCGTCACTCTATGTGTTTCAACCCACCGTTCGCCGATCTGTTTATGCCGATTGGCAACGATCGCAGCTTTGCCCACGGTGGCGGAGTTCTAGACCGCCGCCTGAATATCTAGAGCAGACCCGTAAGTGGTGAAATCAAGAAGCCCTAGATCTAGAAACGAAACCCCTAGATCTCAGTGGTCGGACGACGACTCTAATCGCCGCCTCACATGGAAGCCGCCAGTCTGTAAAACGAAGAAATGGTGAGTAATTTTTTCCGATCTCTTGCTTTTTCTGGTTTATTAATTTTCCGATCCCCAATCCACGCATGTGTCTAGTGATCTTTGTGCTGATGAGTTGTGTTAGATTTTTTGTGTAGATGGGTTGTGGTTGATTTGGGCACTGACTAGTATTACTGATGCGTAGTTGATTTGGGGGCTGATTAGAAATTGTGTTGTTGATTTTGTGTAAATGGGTTGTGGCTAATTTGGGGGTGTGTGCGTGTGTTAGTTGTAAATTGTGGCTGATTTTGGGGGATGATTAATATTATTTATGTGTTAATGGTGTAGTTAAAATCTCATTGAAACTGTTTTTTTTTATGAGATATTTTCTCCCTGGAGAAGAATTCAGATGAAGGCGGTGTGAAGATCAAGAACTGGAGATTGATACTGCAGTTTTATATTTTTGCCCACTATTTATGTAGATATACATAAATATGTAATTTTAGTTATGAATTTGTCAAATTCAAATATGTAATTTCTGAATTTTAAATATGCAATTGATGAAACATAGGATGCAACACAATTAATAAAAAAAATTAAATTTATTTTGTTCAAAATATATGTCAAAGTATATCTGTGATAAATATATGTTCAAAAGTCTTGTTCAAAGTATATTTGTATTAAATGTCTGTTCAAAATATATGTGCAACATATATCTGTTCAAAATATATGTGCAAAATATATTTGTGTTAAATGCCTGTTCAAAAGTTGTGTTAAAAAATCGCATTTGAAAAATTGATATTCTAAAAATGTAAAAAAAAAAAAAAATATTTGCTAAAATTGTATTCAAAATGTCCTTGTACAGTTTAAAAAGGAAAGGAATTTAAAAAAATAGAATATAAAAATAGTTCAAGGAATTTAAAAAAAAAACTTTTAATGAGTAAATTAGGTGTTAAAATAATAATAAATATTAAAATGCAAATTGTTTAAAACAATAACCAGTAAAGATGTATTCATTGGGCCGGTTCAAATTATTAAAAAAATTGAACATTTAATCAAATTTAAAAACATTAATAAACATTTTAATGTGAAATAATATTAAAATATTCTCAAGTGACCTTAATGTCACATCACATTACAAAGTGAATTGACAGACATGGGTGGTGGGTGGAATCGGTCAAGAGGTAAAAGAAGGTGGAGGCCCACCACTAAGTGAACCTATTTGTATTTTGTAGAAAGTGTTAAACTAAAGACTAATAAATTCTTTAAGAGTAAACCTATTTGTACCTCCCCTTTTTTATATTTCACTTGTTGGATCTTTAACACATGGACCCGTGATCGTGGTGTTGCATTGAATATTTTTTAAAATTTCATATGTCATACATACAAAAAATGAACATAAGGAGAAATACTAAAAATGACATAGATAAATTCATGTGGTCCACGAGTGCATTTTGGGCTCGTGTCAATTAATCCAACTGTTGGACTCGTCAAAATTATTTTTTCTATCGTTCATAATCCAACGAGCCAAATTCGTACTTAAAAGGACAAAAACTAGATTCACTTAAAGTCATAGGACCAAATTTTAAAAATTGCCTTTACAATCACAATTTTTAGATCATATAAATTTAGTTCAGTTTCTCTATTTCACTTTGTGTATTTCAATACTTGAATCTTTAATATAAGAATCCAAAATCAGGGTGAATTATTTGATAATTTTTTACTATCCACATTTTATACATTCAATCTATAAAATGAAACACAAAATGGAACACATACGATAAAATAGATGATGATATAAACTGACCTTGTTGAGTTGCATTTACCTGGGTTGGGGTTGGGGTTGGCGTTGGCTACACCAATACGGTCACGTTTACGTTAAACTATTTAACTAAATCACTACTAATCACTCGGCTAGAATTTATTATTTATGTTTTAATTCCAACAGTCCTAACTCCATATCTTTTCTAAATTTAGATGGTGCTTGCGTGGTGTGTGTGTGTCTCTCTCTCTCTCAAGTCAAAACACAATAAATTACTTGGAAACAAACATCGAGTAAGCCTAAACGTTATCAAACCAAAAACTAATGAATTCTTGACAGGTTGCACCGAATTTCAGTCAATGCGAAGTTAGTGGGTTTCCTTTTTGAATGTAAACATCCGTAATTCACTGATAAATATTTCCACAAATGAAGCCCAACAATATAATTACAAAATAATCATCAGTTCACTCTTCATATACGGAGCAAAATGTTGATTTAAAAAATACTGCTAGTCTTACTATAGATATAGATATGGCCTTTGGGCACACAATCAGTGTGTTTCCTCTGTTTTCACTCATGATCACCACTCTAATGTCGGCCATTCCTGCAGGTGGGCAATGCAATTGCCCCATACAGTTGGGGTGGTCTCTAGACGCAGGAGACAATAACAGATGGCTCTCCCCGTCTGGCGATTTTGCCTTGGGATTTCAGCTCCTTTCTCCTTCTACTTTAGACAACCAGGACCGCTACTTGTTAGCCATATGGTACAACAAGATACCTGAGGCAACCGTAGTCTGGTCCAAGAACGCTTTTCCAGTCCGAGAAAGATCAAGAATCCAGGTTACGGACAAAGGCCAGTTAATTCTCTCAGATTCCCGGGGCAAAGAAATATGGAGGGCCCCCATAGGAAATCGAGCATCAACAGGTGCTGCCATGCTCGACTCGGGCAACTTTGTGCTGAAAAACGGAAATGATTCCATATGGGAAAGCTTCAGTCATCCTACAGATACCATATTGCCTGGTCAGAAGCTAAGCATGGAAGGAACTCTCACTGCTCGCCAATCTGAGACCGACTATGCAGATGGAAGGTTCTTGCTCCAGATGCAAGGAGATGGAAACCTAGTGTTGTTCCCTCTATCCTTGCCCACCAGAGCCAAACAAGAAGCTTATTGGTCCAGCCAAACCATCAGGAATAATACCGATTCTCAGCTCATCTTCGATAAGGCTGGTAATTACTTGTACATACAGCAAGGGAATGAGAGAAATGACACCATCACCAACAAAGACTTGGGATCAAAACAGGGCTTCCATTACAGGGCCACACTCGATTTCGATGGAGTGTTGAGGCTCTATACTCGCCCCAAAATCACAACCGGACCTGCTCCGCCTTGGGCCGTCCTCCAGATGATTCCGGAAGATATTTGCCGGGCAGTGATCGGGGATATGGGGAGCGGAGCCTGTGGATTCAACAGCTACTGTGTGAGGAGGGACGGAAGGACTGAATGTTTCTGTCCGGAAGGATACTCCGTCTTGGAAAAAGGCCGTCCGGAGAAAGGGTGTAAGCCGGACTTTCGGATGCCTAGCTGCCAGCAAGACGACAAATCCGACACGTATATGGTTGAGCTGAACAACACGAATTGGCCCATGGCGGACTATGATTCACAGGTTGTGGCGGACAAGGATGCGTGTAAGCAATCCTGCCTCGCTGATTGTTTCTGTGCAGCTGCTATCTTTAATAAGGCCAACCAGTGTTGGAAAAAAAGGTTTCCTCTTTCCAACGGACGCCAGGCCCAGGATCTCAACTCCACGCTCGCTTTGATGAAGGTGGTTCGTGTTCCTGACAACGATTCCACAGGGGACAGTACGACGTCTAAGGTGATTCTTGCAGCATTTCTTGGCAGCTCTGTTTTCCTAAACTTCCTTCTGTCAATAGCTGTGGCCGTTGCCGTTTTCGTGGTGTGCCACCACAAGAAACAGTCGGCTTCAACCGTGCAGGGGGTGAAAGTTTACTCGTACAAACAGCTCGAGGAGGCGACCGGAGGGTTCAAAGAGCAGCTAGGTAGGGGATCTTTCGGAACTGTTTACAAAGGGGTACTTCCGTCAATTCCAAGAAAGTATGTGGCGATCAAGAGACTGGACAAGGTCGAGAGGGAGGGCGAAAGGGAGTTCACGACTGAAGTGAGCGCGATTGGACGGACTCACCACAAGAACTTAGTCACCCTGCTCGGTTATTGTGACGAGGGGCATCACCGTCTTTTGGTGTACGAGTACATGAGCAACGGCTCTTTAGATGCCCATCTTTTTCGCGGTGTATCAAGGCCTCATTGGAACCAAAGAATGCTTATTGCATTTGGCATTGCTCGGGGGCTAACTTATTTGCATGAAGAGTGTGGGACTCAGATAATACACTGCGATGTGAAGCCTCAGAACATACTTGTAGACGAGTTTCTCACCCCAAAAATCTCCGACTTTGGAATGGCGAAGCTTTTGCTGTCCGAGCAGAGCCGGGCTGCTCGGAGCCACATTAGAGGGACGATAGGATACTTCGCCCCCGAATGGTTTAGAAAGGCGTCGATCACTGCCAAAGTGGATGTTTATAGCTTCGGAGTGATGCTTCTGGAAATGGTGTGTTGTATGTCGAGTGTGGTATTCGGGTTGGGAGATGAAGAGGAGGCGTTGATTGATTGGGTGTATGATTGCTATAGCAAAAAGAAGCTGAATAAATTGGTGGAAAATGATGAAGAAGCTTGGAATGATATGAAGGGTGTGGAAAGGGTGGTGATGGTGGGTATTTGGTGCATTCAAGAAGATCCTAGTTTAAGGCCTTCCATGAGAAGAGTTAGTCAGATGCTTGAAGGGGTTGCTCAAGTCTCTGTCCCTCCTCGCCCCGAGGGCTCTACTTCGTCTTTGATTTGATCCATCCAAAATTTTAAGATGTCAACAGTTTTAAGGTTTTTTTTTTTTTTTTTTTTTTTAGAAAGCTTGTTTATTATCTGTCTTGATTTTTAAAAAATAACTTCACTTTATAGATTATGATGTGAGGTGTATAGAGCATATATAAAGTAATTTAGACTTGCAACCAGCCTAATTTACTCAAATTGCGAAGCAATATTGTAAATTAAGCTTTGTCTTTTATAACCAATATATTTGTTTATTACATTACTCATAAAACTTTATCATCATTCATTATGTTAATAGTTTCTTAAATGTCCATGCCGATTTTACTTTGTTTATCGTTTATCTAGGTGATTTAATTTGTAAACTTTAGTAGAATTCACAAACAGAATCTGTACCCAATACAAATGCTTATACGAGGCACATCTTCAATACCAGCAACATGTTTAGAAAAATACTTAAGTTCTACATTAAAAAATATGTATTTTAATTATGTAACTTTATATTGTTATAATCTCTCAACCAAATTAAATACAAGGACAGAAAAATAATGACTATAGTGACCAAAATAATATTTTTGTGGTCAACAATCCGACAATTGATCTTTATAATCAAGACATCATCTTAGACTATCCACATTGGTGGGTTTCGCAACCTACAGCTCAGAAGAAGACAAAAAGAAAATGAAAAAAGAAAAGAAAAATAAAATTAAATTGAAGGTTACAACTTGAATGTGTTAGACTACCTTTATCGGCGCCATTTTGACAGTGGCATGGGATAAGGAAAAAAAAAAAAATTAAAATAATGAGAACTTGCAGGAATGACACGCCCCAGAGGCGGTGTTGCAACCTAATGGCAAGAACCTTGCCAATGCCCATAATTGCCATATGTCCTTCTCTGATTTGTTGGGTTAATTTTTTTTTTTTATATATATAATTAGATTTGTAGATATTGAAGATGTTGTGTATTAAAAAAATTTTAAAAAAAAATTAAAATTCGTAAAATAAAATTCTCTACAAATAGAGTCCAATATCCAAATATTTTGAAACACAAACAAATTTTCTTTCTTTCTCTTGTAATATTTCTAGTTTAATTTCTATCATTTGATCTTATTATATGGATCCAAATAATCCCAATTATTTTTCAAACTCTCAAAATTACCCATTCTCTCAAGATTATCCAAACTTTGGATCTTATCTTAGCTCTTCTTTTTCGAATTCTGAAGAATTTTCAAACACACAATATTATCAAAATTCTCAATTTTCTCCGAATCTTAATCAAGTTCCTATCTCCAAACAAATCCCAACATCACAAAATATCTCCCGAAATTTGTTCCAAGAAGCTCCACCGAGAGGCAAAAATAAAAAGGGGGCAAGTGTTCCTTGGTGTGTGAAAGAAGATATAGCTCTAATGACATCTTGGTGTTACGTTAGCACCAATAGTATACGTGGTAAAGATCGGAAGGCTGATTCGTTGTGGAAACAAGTGCAGAATATGTATCAGAAAGCTCAACAAGAAAATCCAAAAGAGATAAATGAAAGAAACAAAGAGTCAATGAAAGGTCGTTGGAAACGACTAAGAGAAAATGCAAACAAGTGGGTTGCTGCTTGCAAGGAAGCAAATCGTCGAAAAAGGAGCGGAATGAGCCAGAACGATATTGAGAAAGAAGCTCATGCAATTTATGAAGCGGGTTGTGGCAACAAGTTTCAGGATTTTATTGTATTTAATGAGGTTATGTGTAAAAATCCCAAATGGGAAATTAAATTAGATCATGATTCAACGCCTGTATTTGATGAAAATGAACAGTATAATGCAGAAAGTGGTGGCAGCTCAAAGAGATCAAAGACCAGTGAAGATGGAGAATATTCCATCCCGACTAAACCCAGAAACTCCAGGCAGTGGATGTTCAACTATTCCACGTCCTATGGGTATAGAACAAGCAAAAAGAAAAGGAAAAAATAAGGCATCACAACCTAATGTAGTTGCTGAAGAGCTTCGTGCAATGAGACTCGTTAGAGAAAAAGAATTTGAAGCGATGAACAATCTGGAAAGAGAGAAAGTGGAATTCGAGATTATGATGTCGAATCGCAAAATGTTGATGGCACTGATGGCGAAAGAACACTTAACCCCTGAAGATGAAGAGATGAAACGTTATTTGATGGGAGTTGTGTTTAAACAGTGAACGTAATTTATTTTCATATAACTTTAGTTTATGTTTTGTAAGACTTTTAGTTTGTGTGTGTGTTTAGTTTTTTGTATTGTCTTGTAGGCCTTTTAATTCGTTTGTCTAATATTTAGTACTGCCTTGTAAGCCTTCTCCACAACTTCGAAAGCATAAGTTATTCGCTCAACACCAAGAGGTTGCGCGAAAAGATGTAGAACGAGCATTTGAGTTCTACAAGCTCGTTTTGCATTTATTCGACGCCCATGTCTTATTTGGGATAAGTCTTTGATGGGAAAAATAATGATGGCTTGTATCATCATGCACAATATGATAGTAGAAAATGAACGAGACACATACCAAAATTACTATGATCCCACATAATTCTTAGTGGATAATCCCACAAATGATGATCACTGTTTTCAATACTCTACCGACCGCATTGCAAGTTTATCCACTTATATGGCTAATAGGGAACTTCTTCGCAATAGAGAAGTTCATATTGCTCTTAAAAACGACTTAATTGAGCATATATGACAAAAATTTGGTCATCAAGACTAAATATATTTTTAGCATTGTGTTTGTAATTTAATATTTCATGCATTTCTATGTAGTTTGTTTATTTCCAATTTCGTATTTTCAAATCTTGTAATTTTAAATTTGTTATTGAGTTAGTAATTTATTTTAAGTGTATAGTAATTTTTTTCTATATGTTTAAGAATTTAGAATATCAAATAATTTTTATATACTCTTTTACACATTAAAATATAATAAAAATTAATTATTCATAATTATATTTAAAAAATAATTATTGTAGGTTGGGTTGGTGTCATTGATAAAGTGTAAAAAAAAAATTAAAATTAAGTTAAATTGAAATTGTATATGTGGATGGGTGAGAAATGAATATTATATTAAAAAGGTGGGTTGTAGTAGTGTCATTGATAAAGATGGTCTTAGGGGCGCAAACTCAACCCATATGAATGGTTGAGTTGTCCAATCAATGCGTGACATGTGGCGCCATATAATTGAATAATTAAATTTTATGTAAATAAAATGTATATTGTAAATATTGTGGATGTTAAATTATTTAAAAAAATGAAAAAACTATCAAAATTCGTACTCCCTCCGTCCCTGAGTAAACTTCTCACTTTCCTTTTCGGGCCGTCCCCCAATAAACTTTCCATTTCATAAATGGCAAAAACAACACTCTACTACATATAAATTTTAACCTTCAAATTTATACTATATTACCAAAGTGTCACTCATTCAATCCACTTTTCAATACTATTCATTACTTTATCCTAAAAGTCAACATGTGACCCACCATATATTAATAAACAAATATATTTTCTTAAATCATTCAATAAAAAGAAGTGGAAATGTTACTTGGGGACGGAGGGAGTATTTTTTAATTCTCTATAAATAGACACCAATATTAACATATTTTGAAACATAATCTCATATCCCCTATTTTCTCCTTTATTCTTTAACATTTTATCTCTTCATTACTACCAAGAATCCAAATCATCCCGATTATTTTTCAAGCTCTCAAAATTTGGAACTAGCTAAAAATTAATATGTAATTTGCATCTTTTGTATTTGTAATTTTTTTTTTTTCGTGCATCTATTTGTAGTTTGACTTATTTATTTTCAATTTCATATTTCAACTATTGTAATTGTAATTTTGTTATTGTATCTTATTCTAAATATGTTTTAATTTTTTTAATATAATTATGAATTTAGAATATTAAATTAATTTATGTATTTTTTATACTTTTTAAATATAATAAAAACTGATTATAAAATATATATAATTAATAAATAATAAAATAATTATTATTATTTTAAGTTGGATTGGATTGTGGATGTGAGTATAAAAAAGATAAAGTTAAATTAAGCGTTGAATTGTGTAGATGAACGAGAGAAAAATTAATATTTTATTTTAGATTGGGGTAGTTATTGTATACTACAATTCTAAAGCTTAAAATACAAAATGGGGTGCAATAAATCCCATTGTACTTTTTGCTACATTTAATGGTCCCCACCATTTAACCAAAATCACATACTCATACAATTTGGTGGGCCATTGTTCAAAGTCAGCTTCTTACAAAATCTGACGCATTATTGACTGGCTGATGTTTTTTGCACATTTCCCGAGGCAAAATTCTGACCAAAAATATATTTTATTTTCGGATGTTTGTAAATTTTGAACATAAACATTAATTTTATGAACACAAGTAATATAAATATTTGAGAATTCAAGCAAATTCAAATTAAAAAAACATTTCATTCATTAATAATTTGAGAATTATATATAAAAATTTCCAAAAGTAATACATATGTAAAATTAGATACATACAGCCTAAAATTTATGAACAAACAGCTAAAAAAATGTGCACAGACGCACATAAATTATGAACAAGCGTTCTGCAATTATGAACAAATGTTACTACATTGTGAACAGAGGGGCCCACACAAAAACGCCCAATACATGTTGCAATTTATCTCTTTTCCAGATACTCAGAGCTGCCTATGTTGTAGCCAATGAACAAACTCAATGTCATTTTAACAAAAAATAGCAACAATGGAGCCTGGTTCTACTTTTGTTGTATTCCAGACCGATCCAAGACCTGTAAACATCATATCATGAAGATTAAAGGCTAAAGAGAGGATAAGGACTATAAACTTCATAAATAGATCCCCCCCCCCCCCCAAAACACTCACACACCCTCTGCATTATGCACACACCTGCACCACCTATTCTCCTCTCCCAACACTGCCGCACACACCTGCACCTACCCCATCCCCACCCCCCATCTCCACTCCCCCAAACACGAAAATTTTGTGGAATACATAGATCTGAAAATGGGAGACTTTTGGATCTGATCTAAGATCCATAGGACAAGAATTTCTATCGGTGGTGGTGATTGGTCGTGGCTACCCCCAATTGTGATAGTGCCGCCGCCGCTTCGGCTACCCCCAAAATCTCTCTCCTGTTTCTTCCAATTTAAAACAAAAATTCCAAAAAAAAAACAACAAAAATCGAATCGGAGATGCGGCCCCTGTAATGATGGAGCTCTTCTCGTCCCAAGGCTGCGCCACCTAGAGAGAACCGCCGCTGCCGCCGCCGCCTGCATTTTCTTTTCGCTGGAGTGATGATGTGCGAGGAAAATCGCAGATGCCCTTGTTCAATTTCATGTGGGCTGTCAAAGACAGAGTAGGGGGCGGCCTTGGTGATGCGGCGGCGAGCGTTGCCTCCGGTGGTGGGGAGGGGTTAGGGTTTCTGATAGTAGAGAGAGAGAGTCGTGAGGGAGAAGGTTGATGGGTAGGTGGTTGGGTTTGTTTTTTAATTTGAGGGGGGGGGGGGGGGGGGAGGGAATTAATGGACTAAATGAATTCTGACACCCCAGAGAGAGAATATGGGTTCTACCATTTAAAATACATTTTGACACATAAATGTATCAAATTGCTCCATGGAGTTTTTGATGTTGTATGATGCATTTAATGCTTAGGGATTGTAGTGTTATGTGTATTTCTCTTTTAGATTAAATCGAAGGTGAGAGTAATGAATATGGATATAGATAGTCACAGAGGAGCCATATATGGCGTCGTCTATGATAAGGACATATCATAAAACATCCTGACATGCTAACTATATGCCTATATCCTTAACAATAATGATGCTACATTTGCTACTTTTTGAGACACAAACCCTAACGTTGTCTCTACTCTATAGCAAGTTATTTTTGGTGCACGATTTCATAAACTTATAATTACCATATATAGTGTCTGTTTATCCAATCAATACAATCTTGACTTAAGAATATTGGATTTCAGTTCTTGCCGTGCTATATTTTCAATCATCAGTCTTTTTTCCCCTTTAACATAATTTTGATCGCTATCTAAAGATACATAATTGAATCAATAACATATGCATAATGACATGAAAATTAGGGGAGATGATTAAACTCTACTAAACAAGCTATGGATGAGCTCGATCGAGAAATGTGTGAAAATTAAGCTTATAACATTCGTTTGTTCGTGCTCATATAGCCAAGGTCTCATATAAACTGAATGTACGGTGCAATCATTCAACAGTTGAGATTATTTATATTAAAAAGTGTAGATTGATATAAAAATCAATAACATTAATTTTTTTCAATATAATTAATCCTTACTATTTAATTTAAATAACCTCAATACTTGAGTGGGTGCACAAGACATACTTCCTTTTATATATTCTTAGGATTTAAAGAGTATTTGTATTGGAATACTTTTCAATAACTTTTTGCATGTGTTGTTATTGACTTTAAAAAAGTACTTTTTTTTTCCTTATATTATTTTTTTAGGTTTCAAATTTTGTTTATGTCCTCTTTAATGGTTACCACCTACTTTAGAAAAAAAATAAAAAAATTCAACTTGAATAGTATAGTATGCGTTCGAATTCACCCAATTAAATTTTAACTGGAGCTAAAAAAAAGAGTTTAGGTACATAGTTTTCTTTCAACATATTTATTTCTTTTTTCTTAACTCGACAGAAAGACCAATTTTATTTTCTCTAAACTCGATTATGACATATGCAATTATGCAAAATATTATATAAAAATAATTCATAGTGAGTTTATCATGAAACTATATTAAAATATCAAATATTTTATTAGGAATATCAATAATTTCACCGAAAGTATCATTAATTTGAGTCGGTAGTATTATATTGTAATTGTTATAAATTTTCTCGAACCCAAACTAATGATCCTTCTGTTCATGAGATTATCGATACTCTTGGTCAATAAAACAGTATCATGAACTATTTTCATATAAAACTTACTCCATACGATAAAGTATTGTGTAAAAATAGTTCATACATTAATCATTTAAAGATTATTAATTATTTTTACTAAAAAATATTAATTTAAATTAATTATTTAACTAAATGATATTAGTTGATTACATTTTAAAAAAATATTACACAGTGTTTTATATATTAACGAATTTCACTTTATACATGATCATTACCTATTAATTTTGCAAAAAATATTTGTGATGCAATGAAATTTGGTTTTATGATATTTTCTTTAAAGGATAAAATTATTTTCAACATCGAATTGGCACGTGTCACGTGTGAAAATTACTCATGAAACGAGTCAAAACGGTTTCGACGGGAAATAACAAATCAAAGTCGGAATTCTAAACCCCACTCTCTTAATCTAATTGAATAAACCTATTTCACGTCCGCGTTCCACAAACACAACACACACTCCTCACACTCGACGGCTCGCTAAATGATTGCGCAAAATCGATTCTGCAATAATCTACGCTCATAACGTTGTGTGAAGTCGGCGAAGTTGCAGCATCGTCAAGGTTTTTCTGCAGCGCGTTTGCAATTTTCAAAGTTACTCGTAGGGTTTCATACTCCTGAGCTGCGATTAATTGTAAATCCTCGATCTCCAAAAGCTGGCTATGGACTATGAGCCATTCGACAGTAGCGGTTAGTAATTGAGTAGAATAATCGATTATTGGCTGTGAATTTTGTTTCTGGGCTATTTTATTTTTGCCTTTTGGGGCTCTGTGAACAATCTTGGGGCTAGGGTTTGTGTAGTTATGTGCATTGTTGTATAATGGCATTTCATTGACCAGGTTTACACTTTCGTTCTTAAATTTTACTCTGGAGAAAAGATTATTCAGGATTCTCTTAATTTGATTATAACTCCAATTTCCTCTTGGTTTTCACCCCTCTAGGTTTTCAAACGATTTCTTTGTGGATAACTGTAATTGGAAGCTTGTCAGTTTCAAGAAGATTTTTTTTTTTTTTTTTGGTATGAGATAGGGCTGCTAACGTTATTCCATTATCTATTCATTGTATAATTGAAGTTTCATCGTTTAATTTTTTTGAATGTTTTAGCGTGGTCTGTTAGATTACCATTACAATTTTTATCATGACGATGTTATCCCAGTACAATTGAGTGAAAAGTTGATGTTATATTGACAAGTTTTGCCCATTTCACCAGCATGCAATATAATGAGAATATAGACTTTTTTGTGTTCTTTGAATACTTTGCTGATTATGTCACTAGCATAGATTCTGCAGCACTTTCATGGTTTATAATTATGCAAGTCTGAGTAAAAAAAGACAGTTTTAACTGCACATTTTTGCTTAAAATTGAGAGATTTTAGTCTCACGTAGTCTGTTGATAACTTCTTGATCTCGGTTAGGTTGCCTGTGATTGCTTTTGCTTGTGCAATGTCATACAGGTGAGACATGATCATCGCAATCAACTGTATATTGAAGAACTCCTGTTTACTTGATAGAAGGCCCATTTGGCTATAGCTGCTAGGAAATGTTACAATTTGAGTATTGCGACAACTGACCACAAGCCTAGGAAAAGAATGGGCCTAGGTGCTATATTGATTGCAGGCAAGCACTTTTTGCGAATGAGTCATCTTTGGTGTTAGGCATGTGACAGCCAACCAACCATTGCATGAAATTCAATGCATGTAAATTTGTAACAAATGGTGAAATGCTATGTTGTTGCTCACTTTCAACAACATGGTCCATCTTCCCTCAGGTTTATTGTCAAGTGTGCAAGTTACATGCGTTGCTGTGGCAGAGGCCGGTTGTAACTCATGAATGGGCAAAGATTACCATACCATATTAGATAGTATAATTAAAGAAGCTAATTCAGAGCAAAATACTTAGATGGGGAAGTCAACCGAGTTTGTGGATGCAATGCAGCTTGTCTTCAGGAGAAGTGTAACTGAGGAAGGTGACTTAAGCTGAGGAATAAAGTGAAAGCCTCATACTTTTCTGTTCAAATGGGATACAACTAGGAACAAGGTGGTGGATAAAGCCTATATGATGCAGTTATTTCTGTTAGGAGACTCCTGAATAGGATTATGAGTATCATTGTAGCCTTACTGTAAATATATGCATATAATAATTAGTGCATATGCATTCCAAGTGGGGTTAGATGATGAAACTAAAAAAGGACTTTTGGGACTCATTCTGTTAGGGTAGTTAGTAAAATATAGCCTTTGGATAAGATTGTCCTAGGTGGAGATGAGACCCAGAGAGTTGCAAAGATTGTAAGGCCATACCAAGAGAATGCTTGACGACGTAAAACTGATTACTTCTCATAGCTTATTTCCTTATTGAGCTTGAGTAGGCAGGCAAAGGTCCTATTAGGCTGAGTATTAAAAGATGGACTATGGAGTGATATTTATGACAGGCTTTTAGATACTCCCTCCGTCCATCAATAAGCTTCCCTTACCATTTTTGGAAACCCACCTACCCCACTTTTATTTTTCTTTATTCTCACACTTCACTTCATTCTCTCTATTCAACCACATCACTTTTACTACACTCTATTTTATATTAATACTCCTTAATCTCCATAAAAAAATTCATGACTTATAGGTGGACAGAGCATAGTTTTTAAAGGCGCAAGGCGCACCAAGGCGCAAGAGGGGTCCTAGTGCCCGAGGCACAAGGCGCGCACCTTAGGCGCGCCTCTTGTCCTTTATTTTTGTAACACATTTCACACATATATTTCTGTAGAAACCATATAAAACCACGTAATACTTACATAAACTCAATAAACAAACCTAATAACACAATGTAAACATGAAATTAATACTAAAGTAGATATATTGGACTTCATTCGCACACAATGACGCAAAAACCATCAAATATTAATAAAACAGCATTTATATTAGTCTAGTTAACTAGTCCTCATCAAATTCAAAGCTCTCCTCCTCATCATCATCGTGAAATTCATCATCATCAATATATTCCTCTTCCTCATATTCGTCTCAACTATCACCTTCATCAATAAGTCTTAAAGATGAGGCTTTTACATTCTTCCCCTTGCCCTTACTCTTATCCACCTGTTTGCCTTTACCCTTACCTTTAGGTGGCCTAACACTTGTACTATCTACATTCATTGATGATCTCTTCCCTCTAGTTTGATATGTCGGCTCATAACTCCCAGTCAAGTCATCACTTCAAATTCCAAACCTACTTCTTCTTCATCGGATCTATCATCCAAGCATTGGAGATTTGAAGTTGACCGTAAACCCTAGATATTATTTTCCTATTTTATATATTTTAAGACTTTTAAAAAATGGGTGATTAATAAAAGTGCTAGTACCTTTAATAAAAAGACCTAAAAGGTTTAGTACTACTTAAATAAAATGACTTAAAACATGTTTGACCAAGAGGCGCACCTTGGTCGCCTCACGAAAGGCGCGCGCCTTGTGATCTGCACCTCATTTTACTCCAGCGAGGCACTAAAACTATAGCCTCGAGCGCTAAGGCGCGCCTTTTAAAACTATGGGACAGAGGGAGTATAAGATAGTGAGTTATTCTTATAAGGATGTGCCACATGTGCGAACGCGATAAGATAAATGTTACTGTAGCTGACCTCTGAAGGGTGGAGATTGGCCTTGATACTGATGATGATGACAGAAGTAGTCAGGCTTAATTAGTAACTGTAATTTATGTAAGCGGTGGGTTATGGTATTTAGTTAGGAGTTGGAGCTTTTCCTTTTAATTTGGAGTTGCGCTGATTGTATTGTGTTGGGGAGGGATCTCTAATCCCTGGTACTTTTCATTTTAAAAGCAATAAAATTATGTTTCTTATCAAAAATAAAATAAAAAGGGTACCGTGGTAACACTTCTGACAGTTTTGCTGGTAACTGTTTATTCTTCAATGTCTAGTCGCTATGTCATTCATCATATTCTTATAGTCAGCCGCTTTGCCATGTGTACTCCCAGATTGAACAACTGGTTGCTACCCTTTGGATCAAAACATGACCACCAAATACAAATTTAATGAACATTCATCAGCTGGCTACTAATTTTGACATTGGTTATTTGAGAACACCTAGTTCAATATGAGTCAGCCCAAAAGCCCTACAGCCTATGTCAAACATTCATGCCATCAATCAATATTTGGAATTAAAAGATTCTAGGTTCCTTCTATGTTAACTTAAGGTGCTGTGCCCCCTTTCTATTTTTATAATTTACTTAGAAACTCGGATTCTTTAAATTTTGTGATCTTATTCTTAACAACTGATGACTATTTTGTTATTTACATGTTTTCTTCAAGAGGTTGTACAGGCTTGAGTAGTTTAAAGGGAACTATTTGCATAGTACTGCACCTTTTTTAAGCAGTTATAGAGGCTTGGATGATAAGGGGCTAAAATGCAATGATGTAGACTTAGGCAGTTGGATGTAGGTGTTCTGATCTTTATTAGTCTGGGATCATAGGTGCTGTATTTAAGTTTGACCTTGAGTTGTGAATTTTCATGTATTACATGGATTTTATCATGAGTATCTGCTTGGTTTACTTTTGTTGTGGATTTGAGGAGGTAATCATTAGCGTATAGCTGGCAGTTATAATGTCAGATTATCTTTGTATTCTATCCACAGAATCTCATTCTGGTGAACATTAGAGTTTGGCACTGTCAAGTTAGATTTCCGCTTAAGGATTTGTATGCATCTGATCGTATTTTTCATGTCATGGTTCTTGTGTACCATCATCTTTGCAGTGGGGAGAATTGATGGCAAAATTTCTGATAATTCTAATGGCCCGAGTGTTCTCTTTATAGGTTTAGTCTTGACATTATGGGCTTTGTAGTTAAGATTCCTAATTCGCATGGGTTTAATCTTTGGCTTTATGAGCTTTGTAGTTAATCTTAATTTCCTCTCCTGTTTATACTTTATTGTTGCTTCAGGAACTGATGATGATTTTCCCCCACCACATCAAAATCAAAATAGAAATCAAAATAGAATGTCAAGAGGAGGCCGCATTTCTAGTAATGGAAGGCCTGCCCCTGTTGTTTCTATGCCATATCCCA
Organism: Ballota nigra; assembly: GCA_947034835.1. NCBI lineage: Eukaryota > Viridiplantae > Streptophyta > Magnoliopsida > Lamiales > Lamiaceae > Ballota > Ballota nigra. Next base: position 91,756,199 of record OX344724.1, read on the forward strand.
GGATGTATGAGGAGCCTGATATGGAAGCCAAAATCCACCAGCTCGAGCAAGAAGCATACAGTTCAGTTCTAAGAGCCTTTAAAGCTCAAGCTGATGCCATTACTTGGGTATCTTTCATTATACTTATTAGTTATTACATGGCATGCATACAATATGGCATGTTTTTGTATCAGATTAATATTTAATGGTATTTTCTTCAGGAGAAAGAAGGTTTAATTACTGAGCTCAGGAAAGAGTTAAGATTATCAAATGAAGAGCACAGAGATCTCCTCAGCAGGGTTAATGCAGATGAAACAATTCGAAGGATAAGGTTTTTTTTATATGTAACAATTTTTGTTTACTTCCTAGAAAGTCAGGCCCGAGTTCTTAATGTGCTGAAATAACTCATCTGTTTTGTCACTTAAAAAATTCGTGAAACACTATCAGCGATTGGAGACAGTCAGGTGCTCCTCAACCAGGCATGCATAGTACTAGTCAAGGTGTCCATGAGGCGTTGCCTAGTCCTTCCATCTCAGCTTCTCGCAAGAAACAGAAAGTTCCCCCATTACCTTCTCAATCCTTTGGCGGGCCATCTCCTTCTTTTCACCCTCAGACGATGGCTGGTGGAAACCAGCCTTCTTCATCAGCAGCAAAACGTGGACCCATGATGGGTGTGAAAGGGAAAAAACATAAACCAGTGAGTTGATTTCACCTGTAAGTTTAATACCACCAGACATCTGTTGTTACTAATTTTAGTTTATAATACACTGTACTGTGCAGATTCCTCCTGGAGCATCTTCCATGAAAATGCAATATCCCTCTGGTCCAGCTGGAAGAGGTCATTTTGGTAATCGTATATCTGGTGGCCTTCCAAATGAACCCGCTGAAGGAGCTTCTCTTGATCCGTTGGTCGGAAGGAGAGTTAGGACTAGGTGGCCTGATGATAATAGTTTTTATGATGCTGTCATAACTGATTATAATCCTGTTGAGGTATATCTAACTTGTGGTGATATCTGACTTTCTTTACACTCATTTGTACTAACATTGTCTCCTTATGCTTTTCCAGGGTCTACATTTTCTTGTTTATGATTTTGGTACTGATCATGAGACATATGAATGGGTCAACCTTTCTGAGGTAGATACATGCTTTCTGTTCTTCATTCAACAATTCAAGTTAATATTTTCATTTGTTTTATTTTTATATTCTTTTTATTTACTAAATTTTTTTTACCTTTGAGTTGATGGATGAGATGTTTCTTGCCTACTGGATAATTTGTACACATGTATGAATTTCAAGTATCCAAAACTATCGTATCCTCGTTTTTGAAATTCTACAGATGTGTTGCAGAGTAGTTATCTATTCAGGCTATCACTCTTGTCAATATCTCAAACCATTACAAAACAACTTGATGTGTACATTTAATTATGTAATACTTGATTGTATCTTAGCTTCAGTGTGATAATACAGCTTATTGATCAAGCCGGCAATAGGTTCCTGCTCTGAGCTTTTACTCATATTTCTCATGATAAAGCATCAGGCAATTGTTATTCATTTGTTCGACCCAAGTTTCTGATGCATGTGTAACATATAAAGGTCTTTGGTTATGATTGTACTGCAGAGATGTATATCATCACTGCGTAGTTCTATCCTAGAGTGCCTGCAACATGGGTTTTATAAAACTTTGCCAATGCTTGGACTGAAATTACACTTCAGCATTTTGTGAAGTCCTCGAATGGGTTTATAATGCTTGTGAAATATGTCGCCATCAGCTAAATCTCATGATTTATGGTTGTTACTGGATAACCTAATTCCAGAGCGGTGGCCAGGACAAGGTAGAAAATGTGACCAAAGAAGAAAGAAAGTAAAAGCTACTGAAGTGCTGTTAAATTGATGGGTCAACCTTATGAGCAACCTAAGGGCTAAGTTTTTTTTTTTTTTTTTTTGAGAGGAAGCCTAAGGGCTAAGTTAACTACAAAAAGAGAAAAACCCTCAATTGTAGACATTAATTTTTATTTTATTTTATTACTTTATTGTTGCTAGAATGGAAATACTATTATGATATATCTTTATATTTTTTCTGCAGATTCCTCCTCAGGATATACAGTGGGATGGTGAAGATCCTGGAATTTCTCAGCATGTGGGTTATGGTGGGCCAGGGCATGGACTGAATAGACCTACTGCTCCAGGTGCTGGAAGAGGAAGAGGATTGGCTAAAAGCCATTCCAAGAAGGACTTCCAACCTTCGCAGAATGGCATCGGAAAGAAGGGGCCAGATGACATTCAGTTGCTTCACACTGATTCTCTAATTAAGGAGGTATGGAATGATGGTATACTGTGTAGATACACAAGTATGCTACTTTATGTTAATTGGGTGTTGGACGTGGCAGGTTGAGAGGGTTTTTGGTGCTAGTCATCCCGACCCTGTAGAGATAGAGAAGGCGAAGAAATTACTGAAGGTCAAAGAACAATTCCACATCTACCATTTGGTCTTATTTATAAACTTTTTTATGTTTCAAGTTTAACCTTTTGGAAATACAGGAGCATGAACAAGCTCTTTCTGATGCCATTGCAAGGCTTGGCGATTTATCTGACGGTGAATGTGGTATGTTTTTCATTAGCTTTATGCAGTTTCTGGTATTTACCACAATTTAGTAATAGGCAGACTGTCCTTGCTTGCTATTTGAGTTACTTGTACTGTCCAATATATGTACCATGGCAACATATTTGACATCTTTTCTAATATCTAAATACAGATGAGGGTGGCCGGTTTTTACATGCACAAGCAATGAACAGAGAATGACGAACATCATAGTTACAAAGTGATCTACATTTATTATGGGAAGGATTTAGAGAGTTGTCGATTAGGTGAAAAAGGTTTGCGTCTAACTACAATTATCAGTATGCTATAATCTAGATTGCTGTTAGGACTGTTGTATAATGCCACAATTCAGCTAAATTTCCTAACAAATGGTTCATTATAGTTTTAGGCCAAAGCCGTAGAAGGGTAGGCTGCCTTTTATTAACCAGATAGTTTTAACGCGCCCGTTATGTTCATCAGCACTAGCTATTAAAGCTTGCCATGTAAAGATTAAGTAGTTTTTTGTTGTGGGGTTTAGCTTCTGTTATTACATTTTGGGCATCTGGCTGGTTAGAGTCTATTGGTTTAACTAACCCACTTAAAATTGAACATATGCTATTTTATTAATAATGTTGTTATTCTGCGTACATTATGGCCCTTGCAAAGGAAGTAGCAATTTTACTATGTTTATTTTAATTAATTCTACTCATCTTAAAGGACGAGTGAGCATCTCAACTTACGCAAGATTTCAGTTCGAATTCTTCTCAGTAGGTTGTAACTCGGAAATAGACGAGTAACCTATCATGTAATAATCAAAAAGGAACTTCAAGCACAATTTATATGTTTTTATGTAAAATTGTAAATATACATTATAATATTTATACGACTTAATTAATATGGGGTGGAATATAGATATACAAAATAAACAAAGCCAGCCTATAGTCCTAAACAATTGGGACTGGGAAATATACCTATGTATTCCAATGTGCAAAATTTATGCCGTTTATTACTCCTTGCCTCCCGAAATTATTTTCACATGTAAGAGCAGTCAAAGTAGGGTGGAGTAAAAAAAATGGTGACAAAATAAATAGCTCAAATGATTAGAACTTTACTATTTATGTCGCTCGAAATTATTTTCATATGTACGAGCAGTCCAAGTAAGAAGGTGGAGTAAAAAAATAATGACAAAGTAAATAGCTCAAATAGTTAGTATTTCACTATTTAGGTCATGAGGATCAAGCAATGATATTGTGTAGTATAAAATTATAGATATAGGGAGACAGGGGGGGTACTAGGTCCCCTGAAATTTTTGGGATGTATACGTATTAGATCAATTTTTGTTCTTTCTTTGAATATGGCTGAGTGGTGGAGGTGTTTTCTTCTTTGTCAAGGATCGAGGGTTCAACTACAAAATTCCTGGGAGTGAATACGTAAGCATGATCCCAGTTTAAACTCTTCACATTTTTTTTTCCTTTTTCTTTTTCTTCTCATTCGGTTGTAAATCGTAAAAAAAGACGACTACTCTATCACGTAGTAATAATCAAAAGGAAATTCGAGCACAATTTAAGATGTTTCTTTAATATAAATATATAACATGTTATATTTTTGGGTTAATTGAAAAAAAAAATCACGAACTTTATACTATTTATCAATTATAACATAAATTTTTAAAGTTTGCAATTCGATGCACGAACTAATTTATTATTGCAATTCAATACATGGTATGAAATTCCAGCGATATGTACACATACGTGGCAACCAGAGCCATGACCAAAGACGCATCACACGCCACGTCAAGTCTGCAAAATTTTATTATTTTTAATATTTCAAAAAGTTCTTTTATAAAATATTGCTCAAACGCATTTAATAATGAATCATAAATGTTGGTGTTTTCTAGTTTATGTAGACAAAATATTTCATAACATACAAATTTGTATCGACATTAGAAAATAAAAATGAAAGACAAAGTATAGAGTGAAACTGGTTTATACATAAATCGCTGAAGGGTATTCGTTGTTTTTATTGAAGAGTATTAATTGTATATACTGAAGATTATTACTGATTTATACTAAAGAGTCTTAGTTGTTCAGTGAAAATGAACTAAGACTCTTCAGTGTAAACCTTCAGTAAAAACAACTAATACTCTTCAGTGAAAATAACTAATACCCTTCAGTGATTCATATATAAATCAATTTCACTCTATACATACTCAAAATAATATTAATATCTTTCAGTATTATTAAACCGTGTTTGAGAAATATTTTATAAAAAAAATATTTTGAAATTAAAAAAAATATTCTTTTAGATTTGACATTTGATTTAGCGTGTGACGTGTTTTTGGTGGTGGCTTCGGTTGCCACGTAGTGTTAGTATCGCAAAAAATTTACACCATGTATAGAGTAACCCAAAAAATTTACACCATGTATCAAATTGCAATAATAAATTAGTTAGTGCATCGAATTGCAAACTTTAAAAGTTTATGTTATATAATTAAAGTTAATGATTTTTTTTCAATTAATCCTATATTTTTCTATAGGAATTAATTATATTGAGTGGGGAGACACACACCCCTATATATTCCAAAATTCGAAATTCGTGCAATAAAATTAATTGGCGGATAATTGCATAGGCGGGGCATAATGTGCATAGCTGCCATATAGGATATAGCCCAGCTCAAGTTTCCACCACATTCCAATACACCTAAATTAAACCCTATACCCCCAACATTTGATAATAAAACGTACAGCATGCAAATCAGCAATCTCCCGCCCCTTTTAAATCTCTTTATTTTATGTTTTTTATAATAAAATTAATTAACTTGAGTTTTTTCTAAAATTTGAGATACGGTTAGGCTTTTGATCAATAAAACCAACTTTCTTGAGAAATAAATTGCAATTTTGAAGATTTATTTTATCCTCAGGTTCGTGAACAATATTGTTATTCTTTTATTCTTTCTAATTTGTTTGCGTTTTTTGTATTAATTAATTTTTTAGTATCTATCTTGTTTAATAGTATTAAGTATGCATTTTGTTCTGTAATGCTTGTCTTTTTCTTTGTATGAAGATCTATAGATAATGTACTTGTTTTATGTATCAAATGATGACGAAGAGATAATTCATTACTCTAACTTAATTTCAAGATTGAAGATTGAAGCTATTTATTTTTCCAAAGCTCTCTTGTATTATTAATAAATTTTATCATCACTAAAAAATCATTTTATATTTATGATCTTATTGTGCATGTTCAACTACAAGAGAAAATGACTAATTTTATGTTTCACTTTTTATTTTCTAGTCCTCCCTATCAATTTCTGTTATTAAGTCTGAATTGGAAATTTAGCAGTTTTGGTTGTTCAAGTTGGACTGACAATCGATCTGTCGTATTATCACATCACATATAGTAGTTATTTGTTCAATTAATTACATGTCTTAAGATCCACAAGAATTGAGCCATATCAAAATACGACGTAGGATCTACATGGCTAATTATATTCAGGGCTCAATCCTATCTTCTCAACTAAGTTTGCATGGATTTAGAGCAAAAAAGTTTAGTAAGAGGTTGATGGTTGGTGTTTGTTATGCAAGACAAAATGATAATAATGTGAATATGAATGAAGAAAAAAGTGAGGGAAAGAAGTTAAAAGTGTTGATAGCTGGTGGAGGGATTGGGGGGCTTGCCTTTGGCAAAGACCAGTGGGTTCGACGTTAAGGTGTTTGAAAAAGATTTGACGGAGCACTGCTTAGGATTCCTCGAATCCATCGACAAAAATGTCGCATCAGAAACTGGTGAATGGGGACGAATCTGAGGATGCAATGGTTACCTATTCCCTCATCAGGTAGCTAGCTATCTATCTATCTATCTATCTGTCAAGAAGACGATGTTCGTCTAAACTTGGGCTTAATGATAAGGAGTTGGTTGTGGAATGCTTGGTACAATATTAGAGGTCATCAGAATCATAAACAGATGACATAGACATGAGCAGCGTGTGGGGAAGGGGAAGGGGCCTCATGCCATGCTACCCAATTCTGTCTTGATTAACTACTTCGCCTCATTCTTCAATCAAAACATCATTTATACTAAAATTATAGCAAAACATTAACAATGAAACTATTAATTTTCTTTGTAATTCACTATTCAATCATTCTTATTATAATACGCAAATCATATACTTAACATTTGAGTTGATCATCAGGATACTTATTCTTACTTTCTCATACAAGAACTTCATTGGATAGATAAGCTAGGTTCACTATATAAAATACAATGTAGAATTCATTATCAAACTTATTTTGAATTCATACCCTAACTCATAACGTCAAATATTGGCCATCAATCTCAATATAATAGTTATTACCCTTAGGGAATGCTTGGTATGTTTTTTTAAAATAGAATAGTGATTCCACAAAGAATGGTGATTCTCAATAATGTGGAATAGTGATTCCTTCCATAACACACGGGTTTATGTATTCCACATATTAAGGAATGATTATTTTAAAAAAATATCATCACTTATTTTCATTTATATAATATTATCTTATAATTCCAACATGTCGACAATAATAATATTATTATTAATACTCAATAATAAAAATACCAATAAAATAGTTCTACTTGGTAAAATTATAAGTAGTATTAAAAATAATAATAATCAATTTCAACCATAATAATAATATTAATATAATAATTTTCAACGATAATATTATATTTCTACACTACTTATATATTAATAAAAATATAAATAATAATATTTGATTATAAAAGTTATCTTAAATAACCATAAAAATAAATAATACTAATAATTTTACTAAAATAATAATAATACAATTAAAAGAAATTTGTAATAATTACAAAAATAAATAATAAATTAATATTAAATAATAATTCCAACAATAAAAAAAATTATTAAATAATAGTAGTATAATGTTATTTTTTTATAAGTATTATTAAAAATATTTTTTAATAATAATAATATTTTTTATTAAAAATAGTGTTATTACGAATATATATAAAAATCTAACAATCATTATTAATATTGTCATTAAATAATTATTTCAACAACCAATTTCAATACTAATTTTAAATAGCTACACACAATAATTACATTTCATTCCTAGTTTATACCAATTATACGAATGATCATTCTTACATCATTCCATTAATGAGTTCATTCCATTCAACTGTTATTCCATTCAATTATATCAATCATACCCTTACTTTCACTAAACTTATTTCCATTTTTTATTTTGAGATGTCCAGCTAGAGCTAGCAAAACGGGCGGGCCAGGTCGACCCGGCCCAGCCCATCGGGCCAATCACTATTTGCGGTCCGGCCCATTTGCATGTCGGGCCTATGAAATCCCAGCCCAGCCCGGCCCAATCCTAGCCCGCGGGCTAACGGGCCGGCCCGGCCCATTTCAATTTTTTTTTCTAATCTCAAAATAATATTTGGTAGGTTTTTTTTTTATTCCACGATATTGAAAATTGAGGGGCTTCATATACAAAATTCCTTATTATGACATTAATTATTAAGTCAAGTATGTTTAAAAAAAATATTTAAATATACAACACTAAATATCATTTAAAAACTAAATATACAACACTAAATCTATAAATATATAAAAGCAACAGCCTTTGTCAAATTTGCAATGTATTTTCTGAGCGAGTGACAAGACACTTGCTTCATGGAGAAACCGTGTTTCTCACGCGCCAAGTTTTGCGTGAATTGTGCTGTTTTATAATACTATTACATATTCTTAATCTTCTTTCAGAAGCTACCATATTTGTCCTGAAAATTCGTGCACCCAGCACAACACGTCTCTAAAAAGTTTCTGCAGAAAGATCATGGATCGAGGTAACTTTAATATAGATTTTCAAATTCAAAATTTTAAATATGCAGATTGAAGGTGTAGCAAAGGCTATAAATAGTGATTGACTGTTTTCATGGGTGCTCCATTGTTGTTCTTGAAAAAATATAATTAGACACATAAATAATATCTTAGGGATACTTCATACTTAAAATTTTGTTGTTATCCCACTAATTGCTTTTCTCATTACTGCAGGGGAAAAGAAAAGATTGAAATCGATTTTAGCTTCAGCGTTCGCGTAGCCAGTGTTCGAAAACTATGACAACAATTAGCATGGTTATTAAAATAGAAGATCGAAGGACCAACCCAGAGGTATTATTGCACAAACCCGTATAATGACGAATTCCTCTGTCTTCTATGCTCGCCGTATTTCTAATCTCAGACACTATGTAAGGATGAACCTTCATCTGCTCAGCATCAGCAACACCGTCGTTGTCCGCCTATTCTTCATGGTTCCTTCAAAATTTCCATTCACTATTTGCAATGATATCAGAATGTAATGACATAATCCCTCTTGCATCTATTATATAATATATTTAAACATACAAGATAAATATTGCTCATACATGTTCAGGAAAATTTTAATTTCTCTCTGTAGAGTTCCATGGATAGATAGACATTTACAGAAGAAATATAGAGAGAACTTTTGTTTGGCTGCGGAAAGATGAAAATGAATTATGTTCTACAAAGTTAGGGTTTGCTCCCTTATATACATATGAGAACTAATACTAGAAGCAAGAAAGAATGATACTACTATTATAAGGTAAAAGATTAATACATTCTTTTAACCCTTAAGACCCCCCCTCAGAATGGGAGTGTATGTTTATCAAACCCATTCTGGATTTGAACTCTTGGAATAAGCTTGGTCCTTGTGGCTTTGTTAGAATATCAGCTATATTCTCAGTGGTAGGTATTTGAACGATCTTGATAACGCCATCTTTGATCTTCTCTCGTGTGTAGTGGTAGTCTATTTGGATATGCTTGGTTTTCTCATGCAAGACCGGATTGTGAGCTATGGAGAAGGCAGCTTTACTGTCTGTGTAGATGAGGGCAGGTTGTGGGTGATGAATCCTTAGATCTTTGAGGATGTATAAGATCCATTGTACTTCAGATGCTGTAGCACCCATGGCCCTATACTCACTCTCAGCTGAAGATTTGCTAACCGTTGCTTATTTCTTGGACTTCCATGAAATGAGGGAATCTCCAAGGTAGATGGCATAACCCGTAATGCTTATTCTAGTGATTTCACATCTAGCCCAGTCTGCATCTGCAAAAGCTTGTAACTTGAATGAGCATTTGTTAGAATATAAAATTCCTAATCCAATAGTGGATTTTATATATCTTAGCAACCTGTGAACAACAGCCATATGTGACTGGTTTGGATTACTCATGTATTGACTTAATGTCTGAATTGCATAAGATAGATCAGGTCTAGTGATAGTTAAGTATACAAGCTTACCAACAATTCTTCTATATTCAGAGGCATTCTCAAGAACAGGACTGTCACTAGTAGTGAAACTCTGTTTTGAGTCCATGGGTGTAGTACAAGGTCTACTACTCAAATATCCACAATTTGTTAAGAGATCAAGAGCATATTTCCTTTGACAAAGTTGTAACCCTTTGTCACTTTTGGCAACCTCAATGCCTAATATATATCTAAGTATGCCAAGATCTTTGATTGTAAATTTGCTATGTAAAAAACTTTTGACACTCAATATTTCAGAAAGTGTATCACCAGTCACAATTATATCATCAACATAGCAAAGAATAACTGTAAAAGAATGTTTAGTTTGTTTAGTAAAAAGAGAAGAATCAGCAAGAGATTGTTCATAACCAAAGTCAATCAATGTTTCAGATAACTTTGTAAACCATTGTTTTGAAGCCTGTTTCAAACCATAAAGACTTTTGTTCAGTTTACATATCCTTGTATCACTCACATCAATATATCCAGGAGGTGGAAGCATGTACATTTCCTCATTTAAATCCCCATGTAAAAAAGCATTATTAACATCACATTGATGTAAATGCCAGTTTTTGGAAATTGCAACAGATAACAGGATTCTAACTGTAGTAATTTTAGCAACAGGGGAAAAAGTATCAAAATAATCAATTCCTTCCTCTTGGGTGTATCCTTTTGCAACTAATCTTGCTTTATACCTTTCTATTGTTCCATCAGGTTTATACTTCACCTTATAAACCCACTTACATCCTATACAGTGTTTTCCAGGAGGTAAGTTAACCAAAGACCAAGTGTTTGTCCTTTCAAGAGCTTCAAGCTCTGAAGACATTGCTTTCTGCCAGTTCTCATCTTTGTGAGCTTGTTTAAAAGTCTTAGGCTCACAAATTTGAGAGATATTGGCAATGAAATGAGAGTAGTTGGAAGAAAGAAGTTTTGTTGATAAAAACTCAGAAATTGGATATTTTACACTTTTGGTAAAAGAAAGGTTCACTGAGCTTTGACTTTCAGAAGCTGTTTTATGATTTAAAGAAGAGGGTAATGATGTTTTGTAAACATCTAAGTAGGCTGGAGTAGTTTTTGATCTGCTGGATCTCCTAAGAGGTTCTTCATAATCATTATTTTGTAAAAGTCCAGCAGGATTTTGATGAGTAAAAGAGTGTATTTCTTCTATAAGATCATTATGAGATAGCTCAGTGTTTTGAGGAACAGGAATGTGATTGTCAACACTATTAGGTAAAGGAGTGTGACCCACATGATTTTCAGTAAAAAGTAATTCAGAATCAGAAACCTGTTGATTCTGGTATTTAAGAATCAAATCATTTATAAATTTATTTGTAGAAACTTTATCAGCAAAGGGATATATATTTTCAAAAAATTTTACATTTCTTGAATTGAAAACTTTACCATTAGAAATGTCCATTAGCCTATAACCTTTAGTGCCAAAAGGATAACCCAGGAAGATGCATTTCATAGCTCTAGGATCAAACTTGTGCCTATTTGCAACTAGAGTACTGGCAAAACATAAGCAACCAAAGTTTCTCAAATGCATATAATCAGGAATTTTACCATATAAAACCTCAAAAGGAGTTTTATTTTCTAAAACATTAGTGGGCAATCTGTTAATCAAGTGTGCAGCAGTCAATATGCAAAAACTCCAGAATTTTAAAGGCAAACATGACTGAAACATCAAGGATCTAGCAACTTGTAATAAATGTTGATGTTTTCTTTCAACCAAACCATTTTGTTGAGGAGTTTCCACACAAGAAGTCTGATGAATAATGCCCATATTATGATAGAATTCATGTAAAAGGAACTCAGTGCCATTATCAGATCTCAACACTTTGATTTGTTTGGAAAACTGAGTTCTAACCATATTGCTAAAATTTTCAAGAGAATTTTTAACAGCAGATTTATGTTTTAACAAATAAATCCAAGTGCATCTACTATAGTCATCCACTATAGTCAAAAAGAATTTATAACCACCATGAGACTCAACAGAAAAGGGACCCCACACATCACAGTGAATTAAATCAAAACATGCAATACTCCTAGAATTGCTAACAGGAAATACACATTTCTTTTGTTTAGCAAGAGGGCATATTTCACACATAGTAGGTAGGTCTTTGCACTTTACATTTAAGGAAGGGATGTGTGATAGTTTCTTACTTGAAGCATGGCCTAGTCTAGTGTGCCATGTATAAGAGTCTATGGTTGCAACATTATTAAGGATAGATCCCATTACAGGAGTTGAAGCCTTAAGGAAATACAGGCCACTTTGTTGCTCAGCAAAACCAATCACCTTCTTGGTCACATTGGCCTGAAATATACAGTGTGAGGACAAGAAACTAACAGTACAATCATTAGTTTTTGTTAGTTGAGAAATAGATAAAAGATTAAAACAAAACTCAGGAACATATAACACATTATGCAGAGTTAAATCATCATTAAGTTTAACTTCACCAGTTAAAGTAGCTATTGCAAATGCATTATTAGAAAGTTTTATTTTAATATCAGAAATAGTTGGAGGTGATGTAAAAAGGTTTTTATCAAACACCATGTGATCTGTTGCTCCAGTGTCAATGATCCAAGTTGATATACCATAAGAAATTGAGTTTAAACATGAATGTAAACCTGAACCAGATGTGTCATCAGGTTGAGCAAAAGCACCAGCAGCAGAATGATGTTTATCCTTGTCCTTTTGCTGCTTGGCAAAGGTCAGAAACTGTTCAAACATATCTTGGGAAAATAGAGGATTAGTAGCACCAGAGTCATGACTAACAGATTCATGAGAAGGAGACTTAGCAGAAGCATGGGATACTGAAGTATCCTGCTTAGGCTTAGTCTTAGCAGATTTAGGACCTCTCCATCCTGGAGGGTATCCTATAATTTGAAAGCATCTATCAACTGTATGACCAGGGCCATCACAATAAGAGCAATGCAAGGGCCTTTTCTTGTCTTTAAAAAATTTTGCATTCTTGGCCAACATAGCAACAGTATCATTACTAACAGTATCAGTATTAGTGTTCAAGGACCTTTGAGACTCCTCTTGCAATAACAGGCTATAAACCTTCGCAAGGGGAGGAAAAGGGACTTGAAGCAACAGTTGACTACGTATGGCAGAATACGAGTTATCAAGACCAATCAAGAACTTCATACAAGCATCTTTCTCTTGAGTTTTACTAAGTTTTAGAGGGAGTTCACAAGTACAATTGATCATAGCACCACAGTTACATTTAAGAGCATGTCGATAACTCATATATTCATCCCAAAGCGACTTAAATTGATTATAGTATGTAACCAACGATTGTGAACCCTTAGAAATTGCACTCAAAGATTTTTCAAGATGATATACACGAGTTAGGTCGGATTGAGAGTACCTGGCATGAAGTTCATCCCAGCCGAAGTGAAATAGTCTAGGGTTTGTTTGATTTCAGCATTGATGGAATTCAAGATCCAAGCCAGCACTAAATCATTAGCCCTAAACCATGCTGCATATATGACAGAATCCTCCGCCGTGGGTTGTGGGAGTGACCCATCAATCAATCGAATTTTGTTCTTAACACTAAGCGCTCGTTTCACAGCGTGGCTCCATGACACGAAATTCGACCCAGTCAACGGATCGAGCACAATAGAGACCGCCGGATTATCATTTGGATGTAGCGCAAGAGGCGATAGTGGATTCAACAGCGGATTCAACGAATTTGGATCGGTTGCCATCGGAAAAAAAATACCGATTAATCGAATCGAGAGTAAGAATACCACAATAACACCGTCGGAAACAAGAACAGATTCGCGAAAAACGTACGAATCGAAAAGGAGACAGAAAAACCCTAAAAGATGAATGCGATTGAGAAAATCGCACAAAAGGGAAAATGATCGGAAGCGAGAAACAACAATCGGATCGAAAGTAGATCAGTTAAGCCTGATCATCTGATACCATGTAGAGTTCCATGGATAGATCGACATTTACAGAAGAAATATAGAGAGAACTTTTGTTTGACTGCGGAAAGATGAAAATGAATTATGTTCTACAAAGTTAGGGTTTGCTCCCTTATATACATATGAGAACTAATACTAGAAGCAAGAAAGAATGATACTACTATTATAAGGTAAAAGAATAATACATTCTTTTAACCCTTAAGACTCTCTTTATCAAATGTCGGTCACAATAAAAATAAATAAAATAGAGATGAAACATATTGAAAAATCATTTCTCTATTTTTTTTTTCTTCTGAGATAAAACACATTTCTAAGGCACATCGAAATTCATTCAGAGTTTAACAAATTGAAAAAAGAAAAACAACAAGCAGGATCGATCAAAGAAGTGAAATAAGTTGTGTAACTTCACAGCTCATTAGGGGAAGAGATGGAGAAATGGTGGCTTATGTCCATAGAGCTTGAGAGATGGACAAGGGGATAGTGAGAAAGGGAAAAGAGGGTAGTGTACCTTGGGAAGGTAAGAGAGAGAGAAGAAACAAATATTGGGAAGAGAGACAATCAATGCTGTGAATAGAGAGAATAGTGGCGGATGGGTTCCATGGGATTGAGGTACATGGGATGGGAGTGGGTACATTGGACATGCTTTAATTTACTGTTGTAATATTGTTCAACAATTTTTTTAACAGATAATTGTTCAACAATTAATTAGTCCAATTTTTTTATGAAATTTAGTATTTATTGTGAATTTAATACATAATAAAAAATTATATGATTAATTAAATAATTATAATGCCCACATAATATACAATATAATCTTTACATATTAATTGATTTATGAATTCTTAAATAAATTTAATTTAATTTTTAATATAATATATTATGCAATTTTATATTATAATATTCAATCCGTGCATCGCACGAGAGAAACACTAGTTCCTTATTATGGCAGTATCAAGTCAAGTATGTCCATATATTTGTAATTACAACACTAAATATCATTTAAAGAAACAACACTAATTATAATCTTTTAAACAAATAGATAAATAAATAAAATCAATCGGGCCAAACGGGCCGGCCCGTGGCCCGTCGGGCCGGGCCAAAAACGGCCCGGTTTTTTCGGGCCTCTATTTTTTGGGCCCAGCCCATGGGCCGGGCCGGACCCAAATTGCCAGCTCTATGTCCAGCAAAGACAATATATAGTTTGACATTCCAAAATTGAGCCATATTAATTAGCCAAAATACGTCTAACTAATTGTGTACACACGTTTAGATATTTTTAAAGGCCAAAATTATAACTTGTAGACACACGTTAACTAGAAATAATCAGGCCGATCCTTGACACTATATGACCTGAGTCGAACAACGAAATTAGGCCCCCTAAAATTATAGAGTGGGTGTTCTGTAAGTTTACGTGAACTCTTTTTTCCAAAAATGTACACAAAATATCACTATTATTATCATACATACTTACTATCATTGTTTTAAAAAAAAAAACTCTACTTTAAAACAGTTATTGTGTATATACATAATAATGGTATGTGCAAAAATCAATTTCACGTGAACTCGGTTCACACAAGTGTTTATCAAAATTATATTCTAAATTTCTTTTATTCTTTCCCCACCAAAATTTCAACTTTGATTATTAAAACTAAAATATTTATTGATTTTTTTTTTATTTTAAGTATTTCTTCAATTTTAACTTTATTTTTTCTTTTAATATCAAAATATATATTTGACATATTTGGTGTTGGAGAAAAAAGTGGATTATAATTTATATATAATTACAAATCATACTATCATTTATCAATCATAAGAAAATGGACACATGTATAGATATAAATAAAAGGGTTTTTCTACGGTCAGTAAGACTTTCGCCCTTCATAACGTCAGTAAATCATTTGATTACCGTTGGATCGAAGATCCAACTTACAATAATTTTTTTAACAGATTGCAATTTGCATTAAAGCGTTTGCACTCTGCATATTGCAATCACACTGTATCGCCCTATTAATAAATTAAATTAATAAATATAAAATTACAAATATACCTTTTTACTTTAAAATAATTTATAAATATTAATTAATTAATAATAAAACCCTTTTTACATATTACTAAAATTACAAATCAATTTACGCCTTGAATCTAATATTCATAACTCAATTCACTGTGTTAATGATAAATAAATTTCTTATGGTGAAGGTCAAATTTTATTTATTTATTTTTAATTTCATGGTTGGCAATTTGAATTAATCATCCATAGCTACGAGCCTACGATGAATCACGTGTATCTTCTTTGGGCAAATTTTTTTATTTAGGCCAATTAGAAAATATGATTGCAAAAATAGGGTTGCTGCAGAAAAGTTTACGTATATAGGGTTGATCGCGCCTGGGAGTGGCGATCAAAAGAGAGGATCGCGCTCACCAGGCGCGATCTACATATAGCCAGCATTTCAACCCCTTGATCGCGTCTGGCAGAGGCGATCAAAAGAGAGAATCGCGCTCCCCAGGCGCGATCAACACCAAGGGGTGCCACGTAGTAGATCGCCCTTACGGGAGGCGAGTCTCGACAACTACTGACACCTTCACATGGCAAGATTCCCAGTCCACGCCCCTCTGCAGCCCACTGCCCACGCCAGCCCCACGCCAGCCTTGCAATTTTGGCGTTTTCTTCTTTGAAATGTGCATATAACTCTTGCCATCAATATTCTTCCTTCTCTACTTCTCACTTCTGTTCTTCTTCCTCTACTATATGCTCCTCCTCTACTTCTCACTTCTGTTTTTCTTCCTCCTTTTTTTCATCCGAAAATTTTAGTATTCCTCATTTCATAATTTTAGTATTCCTCCTTTCATCCGAAAACACAAGGGCTGCTTCCAAAATACAAACCAATCCCCACAAAAATGTAAGTATTTTGATATTTTTAAATTTTTTTGCAGTTTTTTATTTTATTCTAATTTTTTTTTTCTCAATTTGCAGTCTCACATACACACAAAAATAAAAGCTAGTTGGTATTTTGCTATCTACCTGAGGAGTACAGACACTACTATCAAAAGGTAAATTCTTAAAAAAATAATTAATAATATTTTTTGAATTATTTTGCATGCATATATTATCTTTTTTTTTAAATAACGGTGCAAAGGAAATATGCTACTAGATGAAAAATTCTTAGTATATATATGTAAATTGAAGTTATTGTACACATAGTATTTATTCTTGGTTCTAAAGAAACAAACAATGTTATTAAATATTTTAATGAATTTGGAGTCAAAGTTGTTATATTTGATTGCTTATGGGTATTGACACATGTATATATGTAATTATATAAACACATATTATATAATATTGTATATATTTTCATGTTTATAAGAAGAGTGGTGACTAATTGTATGATATTTTGTATATATATTTATTTTTAATTGATAATTTTTTTATGTATGCAATTTTAAATACCGCTACTTGTGACATTTTTTTAAATTAATTTTAGTTCCTTAAAAATTATGTCCAGTAAAATTTGTTCCTATATAAAATTAAATTTATTCATTAATATAATTACACAAATAATTTAAGTAGTACTACCTCCGTCCCAATTACACAAATAATTTAAGTAACACAAAGAAAATGGGATACAAATAACTTTTAAACAACGAATGTACATCTCATTTTTCACATTCAAAGTGTAATTATATTACTTATCTGCATGCTCCACGATACATTTAACGTCGTATGCTGGTTCAACTTGTATGAGACTCTCCAAGTCAGCTGCAAGCAAGTTTTTACATAGATTTGAATGACTGCGTGAGTCAATATCCATCAGACAGGTATGTGGTGGTCCCAACCTGGTGATTTCCCAATGACCAGATCTTTTACGGTATGAGGCGCGCAAATGCCACTCACAGTGTTGCAATGTCGAGCAATTGTCATTTTCACTTGCATAGTTCTGCTTGCACACCAACTTCATTGACTTCGAGTTGCTCTCTTCGACTCTGTACTCACGTCTTGCATGTTGGACCGAGTAATTCTTCACGACATTGATCGCAGTCTCTTTGTCTTTGAAGATCATTCCTAACCTCAAAACTCCATCATCCGCATCGTAGCCCAGATCACCACTTGGAACGCCTACTGAATCAACAGGTACATCATCACATGACCTATCAAAAAATGGCACTCCAACCAAATTTGGATGAGGTCTCACTCTTGGCATTAGAGAATTTTGTACAGCAATACTTGGCATCCAAGGATTGTTAGTGGTATCATCCTCATCAGACGGCCCCTCGTCCTCAGAACCATTATCGCTTGGTTCAGAATTACAAGTAAAGTCTGGATATAGATCACCTTCTATATCAGCTATGGAGGTGCCGATAGGGGCCATTATCTTAGTGATACCAGAAGGTCCAACATTAGGATCTGAACCACCGGCATGACTAGACCCTAAACGTTGGTAGGGTTCATCTTCCCAACCAGCCCACCCATTATGGTTCACTTGTAGGGCCTCGTATGCAATGTTTGAAGGTCTATCCATATTGGCTCCCCCACGACCTGACCCTTCAGAAGGATAGTATTGGTTCTCCCACTGACCATGGGATGCTGGGTACTGCACCTTCATTTCAACCTCCACTAATAGCTCAACTGAATTGAGCCCCGCTTGTGGATGGAAGAAATAGAGAAGGTCGTTGTTGTTCCTAATAGGACAACTAGAGGAGGCATTCTCATTATTTATTATGCAAGACACATTCAAAGAATACACTCGCAAATCTAATCCCGTAATCTCAGACAACACACGTAATAGACCATAGAAATCAAGCATACGATCAACTCTTCTTGTTCCAATAACACCTCCACAAGAGCGCACAAGGATTCCAATATCGCGAGAGATTGTCATATCTTCAAAAACACAACACACTTAAAATTAATATACAAATCTATATTAAATTTGATACTTAAAATGCATCAAATAATTATATAATATATTGACGTATATAACAAATTTTTAAGACCGTTTTGTGTAAACTAGTTTCACGGTTAAATTGGTTTACAATTAATATCTTATAATAAAATAACTAATATCCTTTACACTCCACAATTAATATTCTTCGATTAATTTTTTTAATGAAACAATTAATATTATTCAAAATTACTATATTATAGTGTAAATAATTAATACCCTTTAATTAAAAATAGTTTATTGTAATATAATATATTTATTTATGCATGATATTTTTTTTTT
Organism: Ballota nigra; assembly: GCA_947034835.1. Taxonomy (NCBI): domain Eukaryota; kingdom Viridiplantae; phylum Streptophyta; class Magnoliopsida; order Lamiales; family Lamiaceae; genus Ballota; species Ballota nigra. Next base: position 91,775,240 of record OX344724.1, read on the forward strand.
AAATTAAAATTTAACTTTTTATAAGTTAGTTCCTATCAAACAATATATTTTTATTAATAATTTTAGGATATATTCCAAATAAATTTATAATTCAATAAAATTTATAAAATGATGTACAAAATAAACGTATTTTTATTTTGAAAAAAATGGGTGAATCATATAATTATGTCAAGGAACATGCATCCTCCTAAATATGATATTCCTTAATTTGATTGATGTTTCTCCAAGTGAAATGATATTAAACACCTCAAAATAAGTTATATATTAAAATAATTAAATTACAAAAAAAGACACCTAAACTAAATTCACAGCAAACACAATTACATGTCGATATATGGACAAACTAAATTCATTAAAATATTTAATAACATTGTTTGTTTCTTTAGAACCAAGAATAAATATTATGTGTACAATAATTGCAATTTACATATATATACTGAGAATTTTTCATCTAGATAATATATGCATGCAAAAAAATTCGAAAAATATTATTAATTATTTTTTGAAGAATTTACCTTTTGATAGTAGTGTCTGTACTCCTCAGGTAGATAGCAAAATACCAACTAACTTTTATTTTTGTGCAGAAAAGGGGAGGAAGAAAAATTATTTTTGTGCAGAAAAGGGGAGGAAGCAAGTGTAATTTTCGTGTGGAGAGAATGAGAAGAAGAAGAAGAAGAAAGCAAGTGTTATATGCATTTTAGACAAACATATACGGCCAAAATAGGGGTCTGGCGTGGGCGCGGAGTGGCGTGGGAAGCAGCAACCGCGTGGGAGCCATGTGCGTGTGTCAGTAGTTGTCGAGACTCGCCTCCCGTAAGGGCGATCTACTACGTGGCACCCCTTGGTGTTGATCGCGTCTGGGGAGCGCGATTCTCTCTTTTGATCGCCTCTGTCAGGCGCGATCAAGGGGTTGAAATGCTGGCTATGTGTAGATCGCGCCTGGTGAGCGCGATCCTCTCTTTTGATCGCCACCGCCAGGCACGATCAACCCTATATACGTAAACTTTTCTGCAGCAACCCTATTTTTGCAATCATATTTTCTAATTGGCCTAAATAAAAAAAATTTGCCATCTTCTTTGGGTTAATCATATGATTTTGACTATTTAGGAATTTCTTTTAGATGAACCAATCAATCAGATCAATAGTTAATTTATTTAAACCGATCTGAAAGAAGCATCAAACATGGAAGTTATTTCGTGTAAAATTTTCCGATCTGAAAATTTTCTTCTGGACTTCTATTTTCATGTTGTTTCAATTATATCCTAATATTGAAAATCAAGATAACTGGTATTTTTCCTCGACAAAGAAAAAGAAAAAGAAGAAAAAAATTTGGCGCTACAGATAACTCCGGTAAAAAGCATGACGATTTCTCTCCGACAAAAAGTATGGAGATTTCTCTTTTTACCAAAATAGATCCGGCGAAAAAAGCAACGATTGAGACTGTTTTCCAGAGCTGACCATTATCGAATTGTGTAACCTCTTTTTTAAGAAGATCACCATATTCGCAGCTTCAGTTTTTATTTTAAAGAAGAAGAACTATAAGGGAAAAAAAAAAAGGACGATCACAAAAAAGGGGGTGTGTGTGAGGATGTGGTGGTTATTTTAAGGAAGAAGAAGAACTATAAGGAAAAAAAAGAAAGGAAAGAAGGACGATCACAAAAATGGGGATGGGGGAACGGACGATCAAAAAATAAAAAGGGAAGAATGACAATAAAAAAATGACGATAAAAGATGAAGAAGAAAGACAAGGGGCGAAATAATTTGGAGAGGAGTTACAATGAAATTGAGTTTTCATTTGACTTCAAAATTTAAATATATTTAAAACTCTAATTTAATTTTTTTAATTACTATAAATAAGATATAAGGTTAAAATAACTTTTTCAAAAATAAAAAAACTATAAGGATATTTTTGTAATTTTATAATTTTTCTATAAAAATAATTACTTTCATTAGGGCGAAGCTAGATTGGAAATGGCGAAATTAAATGATGTGTCAAGTTCTTATTGGTTTACTGATGTTAGGAAGGGCGAAAGTTCCTAACCGTAGAAAAACCCTAAATAAAAAAGAGAAGTAGGGACTTATTTCTTAATTCAAAACTCTTTATAAATTATTAAATAAATAGATTTTATAACAAATAAATATTCAATCATCATCAAAATTAATTTAAAATATTATAACTTCAACTACCGAATATTAATTACCTCTTATGATAATATTACAATATAAAAAATTATAACTTCAAGAACCGAATATTAATTACCTTTTATGATAATATTACCATACTAAAATTTTGAAATTGAATTTATTTTAATCAAATTGTGAAGTAAAGTGTATTATATATTCTTGAAAAATATATGGAAAAAAAATTGTTAGACAATAAAGGAGTAATGCATTGGGACACAATTGCTTCAGTGTTAAATATTGCAAGAAATACTTATATATACACATTCATATGTAAAAAAATGGGCCCCATAAAATTTACGATTTTCCCGACTCCAATAAAGAGCGGCCCTGGAAATAATTTAAATAGAAGAAAAGAAAAACCTTTGTCAATACCTGTAATGCACGGATACACGAATAAATAGAGGTATGCAGTATCGGATTCGTATAAGGGGCGGGTGCGGGCGCGATTCGCCTCTGATTCGCACCCGGTGCGCCACCTGGCGAATCCCAAAAAAAAAAAAAAAAAAAACTGAGGGATTCGCGAATCCGGTGCGGCGGAGCAACGAATCCGGTAAGGCGGAGTCCAGTTCAGGTTGGTTTTGACTTTTCAGTTTTTCAAACGGTTAAATCTCCGGTGGAGAACTCGGCGGAGGAAGGGGGGCGATTTTGTCGAGCATCTTAGGCAGTTGGTGTAGCAATTAAGGGGTGAATAAGACTAAAAAAGTGGAAGAGTAACGAACAAGGAGTAGAAGATGGTAGCTGTCGGAATCGATCTCGGGCGATCGAGACGGCGTTGGCGGAGAAGCAGCAGATCTGTGCAGAATTTAAGAGAGAGACGATGACTTAGTTCTCTTGTGTGTGTCCCATTTTATATCTAGGGTTGAGTATGTGCCTATGTGGGCTTTAATTTAATTTGTTTGGGCTCATGTATTTAATGGATTTGGGCTTGGCACTCACATATCAATGGGCTTGGGCATTTGTATATAAGATGCAATATAAAATTTATGGTTGATATGTTGATTGCTAAAATTTTAAAAATTTTAAATATTTTAATATATATATAAACGTATCCTTGCCGAATCGCACCCTTAATTTTTTGAAAACTAGTATCCCCGTATCCGTATCGTATCGCTCCCGCACCCGCGTATCCGCACCCGTGCAACATAGAGTCAATACGAATTCATCAATTTAATTATCTAATTATAAATAACGCGATTGATAATTTTACATTTTTTCTTTTTTACGAAATCGCTATCCGAGAATGTACACGAAACACCAATTGTAGATTGCACCAAAAAAATAAGTAATTCTTAATATATTCGTTGGCTAAAAAGTATTTTGTGTCTTATTTAAAAAAAATCAAAAGACTACTTTCATTTATCCTGCCAATAGTATTATAAGGCTTGTTTGTTAGGCTTGATAAGATAGGTATTAATGTTCAATCCCGCACTATCTCATGTTTGTTACCGTGTTGGAATAATACCTTTAACCTGTTATAATTTTTTGACTCGGTATGGTAATACCTTTACCCATCCCACCCTCCTCATGGTATTACTTAATACCTCTCCTACTTTTTACTTTATTAGTGTAAATGAGGGGTATATTTGTCATTTACTATGTTATCCCATTAAATAATGCATAATAACAAACATGAAATAAGAGTTATCACCTATAGCTTATCACTTGTAACAAACACTTGAATAAATCTACCACGTGTTAACTAATCAACCGTATATTATTTCACCTTATCACAAACATGGTAACAAAGTAAACTCAAAAACCCAAAGCATCGCGGATCGAATTATTATTGCATCGCCGGACAAACAAAATGCGCAGAGAATCTAGATGCTAAAGCTGACTAAATCAAATGGTTCTTAAAAAGAAATTTTGTCTTCATTCTTCAGTCAATTTTCTATGCATAGGTTGTAGTATTTGAGGTTGCAGTATTCATAGATTACTGTTGTGGAATGTGGATTACTTGAACATTAGATGACGTCACTAAGATGCACGCGTGGAATCTGCTAACTAAATTGAAGTATAAGATATATTAATATATATATGACATTATTCACAACAATTGATTAAAGGAGTTCGGTAACTTAACCAGAGCACTGATTATTACAGTTATAGTTTGCTATCACAATCAGTTAGGCAATTTGTTAGTAGCTAGTCAGTTAGAAATCAGTTAATGAAAGACTCTTGAAGTCTCTCACATCTATAAATACACATATAAAGCTTCTGATTAATTGAGTTCAATTTTTTTTTTCTCAGTGATATTGATGTTCATGGCTCCAACTTATGTTGTCAATTAAGTTTGCATGGATTTAGAGCAAAAAAATTCACTAGTAAGAGGTTGATAGTTGGTGTTATGTATGCAAGACAAAATGATAATAATGTGTATATGAATGAAGAAAAAAGTGAGGGAAATAAGGTTGATAGTTGGATGATTTTAAGGTGACGGTTTTCCTTGAGAATGGAGAAAAGCATGAAGGAGACATATTAGTCGGGCAGATGGCCAAAAACTATTTGGTCACAGGGAGCCAAAATACTGGAATTTTATATGCTATTCTGGTGTAGCAGAGTTTCACCCTCATTTTGGGTATGCATCTCTATTAACATTAACTAACTCCCATAGGATCGGATATGAGGTATATCTTGATTATATATGTTACCCGGGCTGTGTTAGTGTAGGTACAAGATATTCGTTGGGACGAATCAGTACTTTGTTGCAGTCGATATTGGAAAGGGGAGGATGCAATGGTATGTGTCTGTCTATGGGTGACAATGCCTGAATTTGAGCCTATTGTTGATATTTATGTAGGTAACAAGGAGTAAGTTGTGGAATGCTTGGGAGATTGATTGGTGCAATGAAAATCATAAACAGAACAGCAAACAACATGATAATGTGGTGTGGAGGCTTATTCACGACGTAGACATGGGGCCGGGTGATTTTGCTAGGCGACGCTGCTCATGCTATGCTACCCAATCTTGGTAGCATGCCTATCGAGGTACCAAACTCGTCAGCATGAGCAACACTCTTGTATATTAACTGTATGCAATTAATATTTTTAATATCATTTAGTGTATACAAGTTTTTATCATTTGATATAATACCCAAAGAAAAACATGTATCGGGGCTTATGCTTGAGCTGCGAAATCTTGCTGAAAAGCATACAATGTCTCAAATTCCATTACAAGAGATAGAATTAGCATTCAAAAGGTATACATCCATGATCCAACCCATATCAAGACTTTCTTTTTCTGGAAATTTGTGTTCATGATATCTCTCTCTCTCTCTCTCCCTTAAATTAAATTAATGACAGATTTGAGAAGAAGAGAATGTTTCGAGTTTGTGTTTGCAGAATAGCTTCAGTTTTGACATCCTACTATCACACATACTTGCTCATTCCTCCCCTTCCCTTCTTTGTAAGTCTTTCATTTGATTCTCACTCTCTATTTGGAATTTCTTTCTAATTATTTTTTATTTCTACTTTTTTCTCCCAGCATTTGTTGTATCGAGCATGCTACTCAACTTGGTTTTTCCAAAACTCATGGACTGGGTTGTTGTTGGGCAGGAGTGAGATGAAGAATTCATATTCCAATTCAATTATTGTTACAGTTAGTCTCACTTGTCATGTTAGTTATGCTTGTAATTCCTATTCAATGTTAAAAACAACATTTTATGTAAGCTTCATTTTTCTTAAAAAAAATTATAAACTTAATCCTCAATTCCTCGCTCTTGGAGGAGTTAAAACTTATTAATAATATAAACTTGATATCATTACATGTATTTTCTGATATAATTACATACACTCACTCATACCATAATATTTTATTCGCTAATTTTAATAGTATCAGGAACGATATATACAATGTTAATTTCAAACTATAAATAAATTCCAGAGGAGAGTTTGTGTCATTTGAGTGATAAACATGTTCACTATTTACAAAATATATGTAGAATTCATTAATCTACTAATATTGAATTCACCCCTCAATGCTCAATCTCAAGTAATCAAATATACTACAAACACAAATTTTGGTCTTGTTATTTCAAGATAGTAATTATTGTTATTTAAATGAATTATGAAATCTTTTATAAGAAGAATTACTTTATTCACCAACAATTAATATACAAGAACCACCTTTCAAGAAAAAAAATGCACGAACCACGGTTTCAGAATTTCTACTTATATCAATAATGTTGAGCTCATCATATAGTATAGTATGCTGTGTGATTTATCTCAATCCCAATTATTGCATAGAAATAGAGTTATTCTAACAGTACTTTTTTTTTTTTTTGAAAGATTATCCTAACAGTACTTATTTGAATGAAAAACTAGGATGAGAATAAATTATCTGGATTAATCGTCATTAAAAAAAATTGACTATCTACAATTTTAAATTCACAAGATAAAATTACCCACTTATACTCGATACTAACCTATGATCTTTTATGATGAGTTCTCTTTCTCCTATAAAGAAAATGAAAAGAAAAAAATGTAATATCCAATAGGAGAATAAAGTATATATATAGAAAAAAAAGTAAGATTAAGAATTAAATATTAGTTCACCATCCCACCTTGATTGCCTTGCCTTAAAGCCAGGTATCATAATGCAATTAAATAATAATTTTATCTCGACTATAAATATTAGGGGGACTTACAATGGGGTGTATTTCCTAAGACAAAATTACAACTAGGTGTAGTACCTTTTTCCAATTGCATATAGGTTAAGTTTTTAGACACTATTCATTGATTAGACATTATTCATCTTACTTTTCATCATTTTATGATTTGATATCTACTTTCCCACTTTTCTCTTCCAGTTTTTTTTAAATTTATCTAAGTTTTATGTTCAATTTTTTAATTAAAAAATACAAACATTTTTTAATTTGCATTTCGTTATTTAATAATTATTCTCGCAAATGTATAGTACAAAAGATAATAACATAGTACAAATTTGAACAATAGTATAAATTTTTAATTTGTGTAAATAAATTATTTGTACCACAGTGTAAGATATAATACTATAGTACAAATATAAAATTTGTAGTACAATAGTGTGGGCATTAGTACAACTGAGTTGTTTGTACTATGGATTAAACATATACCATAATACACATTTTGCATCTAAACAATTCTCTTCTCTTCTCCCCTTCCATCTCTTTTTACAACAAAAGCTCCGTCTCCTGTAACAACAAAAACCCAAATAAACAAATAAAAATATAGAACGAAATTGACTCCAGTAGTTGTGCGAATTGGAATCATCAGGGGCTCAAACAAAATTGGTTCTTTGGGCTATATCAAGAGCGAATCATTTTATTTCAAGCGTGAAAAGGGGAACAACAATTAACAAATTATTAAAATCAGCATAAATACCACCACTCCACTTATTAATAACAAATTAACAATTGCTTTCTCTGAGATAAGGCGAATGAAATTTCTTCAGAAATAAAAGTGGAGAGAGAAAAGGGGCCAAATTGGGGGGTTTTCTCAATCAAATTAGCAAGAATTGAATCTAAAATCATAACAGGGCAATTTCAATAAAGCATTTGTACAAATCATGATCAATTGAACCCATTGAACTAACAAAAAGGCCATAATCTAAACCCCCTTTAGACAACATCCAAACACACATGGATACTTCACAAAATAGCAATCCATAAAAGAGACAAAGATTGGAACTGCAAATTCCGTAAAGCATTTCTACAAATCATGATCTAACCAACAAAAATGCCACAATCAAAACCCCTTTTAGACACATCAAACACAAATAAAAACTTCAAAAAGAACAACATTCATTAAAAGATAGAAACTGGTCACAGATTAAGGGTGAAGAGAGAGGAACCCCTGAAATCGTTTTACGGATCGTTCGAACGCTTCACCACCGCCAAGATGTTCTCCACTTCCACCTCTGCCTCCCTCTGCCGCAGAAAACTAGCGGCGGACTGAGATCTGCGGCTCTCCTCTTCCGAATCTTCATCGCTGCTGAATAATCCATTGTACCTGCACTCAGGAAACAGATCTTCAAATCCGTTATACTTTTTTTTTGGACCTTTTTCTTCTCTTTGGGAATTAAATACAGAGCATCGCTTCTAAATAGCGCGAAAAGATGTCGATTCGAACACAAAAAAAAAACAGTTGTTACCAACAAAAGGAACACCACCAGCCCCGAGCTGAAGAACACGGCGCCGCCGCCGCGTTGGAGGCAGTCCCCACGCCGGAGATTGGCATTGCTTTGAACCCAAAACGGTGTCAAATCTTCCCCATCTCCATCTTCATTCATTTTGCGAAAGATGTCCGTTTGAGGCTTTTTCAATACGGTGGTGATCGGAGTTTGGTGGTTGAATTTAGAGATAGAAATGGACGGCCGGAAATTTTGTGATTTGAATTTAGTGAGAGGAGGCAGAGAGAGAAAGAGATTAAATGAGATGAGGAGAGAAATATGACTGAGGGGATGTATATATTATTAAATTAAAAACTTAACCTGTATGCATTTTAATAAAGGTACTATACCCTAATGCATTTTAGATCTTAAGAGTATACCCTACTGCAATTATCTCTAAATATTATTCTCTCAATCCAATTTTATTAGTCTTGTTTGATTTGGCACAAGTTTTAATAAAATAGTATATTGTATGTATAAGTAAAATGAGTTGTAAGTTGAGAATGTAAATATTTTTATCTTAGGAAATCGACTAATAAAATTGAACATTCGTAAAAAAGAAAACAAGTTTAGTAAAATTGGATGAAGAGAGTAATAAACAACTGTCACATTGAAACTTGTGCCAAAAGGAAAGGGTAATCGAGATGGAGACAAAGTGAGAAACCCTTCGTCTCACGATTACTTTCACACTTTAATTATTTGAACGTTCCACAATTATTTTCACACTAAAAAAAGAAATTTCTCATAAAAATCAATGAAATATAAAGTTACTATTATTTTATTTTATTTCACATTTATATATATATATATATATATATATGTGTGTGTGGGTGAGATGGAGTAATTAGTACTCCCTCCGTCCCGAGTATTTGTTCACACTTGCTTTATATAGACGTCCCGAGAATTTGTTCACACCCCAAAAAATGAAATAACTCTTTCTCACAAAAGTCAATAAAGCATAAAGTTATTATTTTATTCAACTTTACACTCATATACTATCATTTTTCATAAAAAAAAATGTGTCAAACCCTAGTGTGAACAAATACCCGGGACGTATTTTACAAGGGGTTTTATTTTCAACATCTTTTACAATGTTTTTGATACAGTACCAAAATTACTTTTTGTCGAATGATTCAGAATCTCCAAGTGGAAGACCATGGACTCAAAACCCAAGCAAAGAGGCGTATATATACACATGCTTACCCTTCTCCAACTCCATTTTCTCCTGAGGGACTACTCCCAAGTCCCACCCTAAACAAATTACAATATCATCGCCATGATCTTTGTTACTGGAATTCCATTTTCTCCCGATGATTCCTCCCAGGTATCCATCTCTCCCTAATACAATCTTCATAGTTAGAGACTGCTTATGAATTCTGCAGTGCGCAGTTGTTTCAGGACTTAATTTTTTGGGTATTTATGTGATCATTTTGCTGAATTATGTCATATTATAGTTGCAGAATCAGGTCGATTTGTGAATTGTGATGTGGTATATATGGTGTAGAAAAGGATAATTTGATTACTCTGTGTCTCCCTGTATCTGAGAACATTAATGTGTAGAAGCTCGAAGACGATTAGTTTCTTCTGTTTTGTTGTATTGTTTGTGTCGTTCCGTGAGTTATTGAAATGAATACAATTTTAGAACCTATTGTAGGGCTCCCGGTCCTAAAGGTCACATGATTTTTTTTGTCCAGTTACTGCTGAGAAACTCAATCATGGCATAAGTTTTCCGAGATAAGATCTCATTTTATATTTGATGAATTAATCTACTCTCTCTGCTGGGGGGCTCTCTGTTGTGTTATACCAAGCTCGTGCCTTTATTTGCTGTCTTTCCAATTTCCATGGGGGCTCTCTGTTGTGATTTTTAAGCGGGGACATTTGTGAATGACCATTTACATATGTAATTATGTAATCATTCAGGTAGGTAAAACCATTCTGGATGTATCCTAAATGCATGTCTTCATAAAATGTCCTGTAGTTCCCATCCATCTTGCTGTCCCCTTTAAGAGGATAAACTCCAGTTTGATATCGTAGAAAGTCACCATCCTCAAGTTCACTTTAGATTCAGATTTATTGGATGATGCGGCATTCAGCAATGTGAAATGAGCATTTTTCTACTTGTTTGATGTGTTTTACTAAAAATACTTGCACGGAAGAGATTATATATATTTTTTAGTTTTACTACCACAACAATGTCTTTACATTGGGCTTTTTTTTAGTGTCTGTCTATTGATGTTAAGTTTTCATTATTTACAGGGCATGGACACTTTACTTGCTTTGATGGAGCATCCAGTTTTGGTGTCTATATCAAACTCCCTAAACTCTACACAAGAGAAGAAGATCTCAGTTTCTGAAAACTCTAGTTCAGAAAGGTCAAAAATCAGTAAATGGGTCTATATCTTCCAAAGGGAATTTGCAACTGTTGATCCTGCACTTGTGGACGTATGTTTTTATATATGCTGTAAAAGAATTTTCCTTACTATTGAACCTGTGTATAAATCAATGTAACTGATTGTTTTAATAATCTATAACCTAAAGTTCGGAATAGTTAACTCAAAAATTAAATATGAATAACTATCCTTTGATAGACTTCCTTGTAATGCTTTTTCTCTCTGTGTATGGATTCATTTTGCACTTACCCCTTTCATCTCTTTTGCCATATTTTTTCATTGTAAAATTGTTGACATCGGGAAGGGGTAAACTTTCAAGTTGTATGGCTTATCATTACCAAGGATCCAGTTAATTTTGTTATGAAATCTAAAAGCTTTTCAAGTACTTGTCATTAATCGGGCTAGAACTTTGTTTGTTTCAAATTTTTTCCATCTGTATCCTGTCTAATTCTTCAATTGTCTAATTAAGTAATTTCACTGCTCACACGTCTCCTCACAATCTTGATTCAAGTTGGTTGGTACTGATGAGGCAACTACTTGTGTTGGTGTAGCAATAAGAAACTGCAATAGTGGAATGTAAGTGCTACCATGCAGGAATTTATGAATTAATCCAATGATTTTGTGGCTATAGTTATGCCTTGTGTTTTGACTGCAGGATATCCATCGCACATATGGATTTCCCAGAAGTTGTAGAAGGTGGACTGACTCAGATGTTATCTTTAGTTGCTGATCATGATCCTGATGCTCTGTTAGATGTATGATATATTTGTGCTGATTTGCGATTTATATTTGAACTCTTGGTCCTTTCTGGGCATAACTTGTGCAAGATTATGATCTGCAGGTGCATCTGATGGGTGGGTTTGACGATATCTCATCTCAAGTTTGGCCATATTCCCCCTTTTATCTAATTTGTTTAATAAAGACTTTGCTTCTCAGGATGTATTTAATTAAACTGTTGAACTTTCTGCAGAATTCTAATCTTTCTATGGAAAGTCGAAATGAATTGGGAGGATATTCCTATCCTTTGTGTGCAAAGATAATTGAAACTCTGAGGAATCGGAATGAGAAGTTTCAGATTCAAACTCTCCATGTACTTGGGCATAACACCAAATGGGATTCTGAAGGGATCGCAAACCCCATTTTCCATGGATTTGTGGTCAGCTTCAACTTTTCAATTTGTGATGATTTATGTCCTTTTCTTTTCTGATAACCCATGGTTCTGAAACCCTTAAATATGTTGTCTTAGGTGGACACCTCCACAGGATTAATCTTACCTGCCAGCTTTGATGCAACTTCCAGATGCCCTGACGATATCGTCCGGAGAATCAGAGTGACGACTTCGTTTGAGGATCCAACCTGGACTGGGAGGTTGCTTGATACATACGACACTAGTACAGACCAGTTTGTCATTGCTCCATGTGCTTGGTAAAGAGTTCCATCTTTTGCTTCTTCATTTCCAATCTACACCTATCTACTTACATATGGCCCCCAAATTCCACCAAGGCTTCCTTGATAGATCATGAAGCGTCATAGTGTTTCCTTTGTTCTGCTAGGACCATGCGCCAACAACGCATTGCACAGGCACTGCAAGACCTTTCTGATACGGAAATTCTACTGTCATGCTCATCATCACCTTATGCTGAGGGTCCCGATTTTGTGGACAATGAAAGAAGGTTAGTACATATTTCTTTATGATTTGTGGCTGTGTTTTAAGACCTTGGACAAACAGTTTTTTTAGCTAAGAAAGGCTATCTTATCACTAGAAATTATATTTGTAATATTGAAGCACATATACGCTCAATCTTGGTAGTTTTGTTATACATCAACTATGAAACAAAATTGTTTGTCCAGGAAGTGGGATTATTTGATAAAAAACCCAGATTGGAGAAAAACTTTTCCTGCGAAGCAGCCTCGTGTTTTCCAGAGGATAGCAGATGGAACCTGGGTCAAACAGTGAAGAAAATGAAAGTCGATTGCATGGAAGTCACCTTTACAACTTCCCTTTATTGAGGTTATAATTAAAACGAGTGAAAACTGGATACTTGCGCTCTATCTTGGCTGCTTTCTATTTGATTGTATATTCATGCCATTCTGGCGGTTCCCAGCCCTTACGTCTAGGAGGACAATTAATTATTGCTTGTAATGGTACCTTTCAACGACCAATTCTTTTAGGGCAAAATCTTAAGTGAAACGATCTAAACAGTTTTTAATCTTGCACAAATGTTTAGGGCAAATCTCAAGTGAAACAGTTTATATTGCACAATCTCATGCAAGACCTCTTTTTAAATCTCCATTTGATACTTGTACTGCATGTACATCTCTTGTCATATTGTCATCTCTGTTAGTCCCAATCATAGAAAAAATTCAAAACATTTGCAAGATTTTGGGAACTTAAAAAGTGATTTTCTTTTTTTATTGGGCAGCACAAGTCATAGTCATTGAATTAAAATTCGACCCACGAGAGCAAGAGAAACAAAGAAAAACTGATTATTCGCTTTAAATTCTAATCTGAAGCATAACTTTTTTTTTTCAACAAAAAATCTTCTAAAGATCAATAACAAGGTACAACGAGCATTATCAAGCCATTGGGTGACGCAGTTCACTTGCAGAATGCGCAAAATGACATCTATCCCCGTAAGTGCACAACCCCTTGGGGAACTTCTCACACATCTTTTTCTTATAATGGCTTGGTGATGCACCCTGACCGAATGAACCCATTGGCTTCTCTGCCCGACCTACCTTAGCACTAATATTCATGATGAGTTGGCGTACCAGGACACCAGCCTCCTTGATCTGGTCAAAGGTGCCTTCAAGCTCAATATTCCTCTGATTGGGATCCGTCTCGTGATCCTTAACAGATAGCCTGACCCCAGTTTGCCTGCAGATCTCCCTTGAGTTCATACCATTTTTTCCAATAATAGCCCCAGCATATGCAGCATCTACGCTGATTTTTGCAGTTGCTGATGCACCAAAGTTATCCACGGGTAACCTATGTTGGGACGATTCATGACGTTGGGAAAAACCACCATTTGATCCTGTCATTCTTGTATCTTCATAATCATGAGTAGGTGGCCTCATAAGCTCCATCTCACTGTGGGCAAAACGGCATTTGTCACCATATCTGCACCCTTCTGGTGTGTTGATCTTGTTGCAGAGTTTCGATTTCATGGTCTGGGCATCGTTAAAAGATGCACTCCTTCCAACAGGAACAGCACTGTTCCCACCTTTTGCTAACTGAGTTTGTGCACTATAGCCAGGAAGATAATGCAGAAAGTGACATGAATCACCAAAAGAGCACCCTGCTGTGCTGCATTGTCAACACAAAACAATGACATGAGACGCAAGATGCAGAAAAAAATCACAGCAAGAAGCCAAATTCTTTTTATTTGAATACAGGAGCAACTAATAAACCCCTGATAATACAATGGTTCATATAGGAATCCATTAGCTTTCCCATTGGCAGGTTGGGAATGAGATATTGTGAGGCATGGAATTGAGATTTAAGCTCTAACTACTCAAAGAACTTGCTAACATTAACAAGCCGAGTACATAACTAGGACTTCTTCAAGTCTGATTGTCTGAACATAGAACCTCAAATGTCAGCACGCTCTTACTTAGCATGTATTTACAATGTTTTCGCACAACAAATGTACATCTTGAGAACAGAAAGCTTAGTTTTACATAGATTAAGATTATAACCTGAAAAACTTCGTGCATGGCTTTGATTTGCTTCCTACACCAGTAGTAAACGAGTCCATCTCTGTACGAGAGAGTTAATTTTTTACTTCAGTTAATATCTCAATGATTTTTACACCAACCTAAAATAATATCCATATCCAGTAATTTCAATTTGATGATGACGCACAAGACAGGTGATCATAGTTTTTCTAGCATTTCATTCCCCGATGAGACGTATAAATTCTTCATACACTCATTAAGCATGCAACTTTTATACCAATCAACAAAATAATAAAGCATAAAATGAGATACCTAACAGTATTAATACATTGGATTACTGCTTCTTAGAAAATTCTATAAGCTTTCATCAAATATAAATATCTTCCAGTAAATACATACAAAAAATTTTTCCAAAAGATTAAGAAAGGAATATATTTAAAACACAATTAACTTCCGGGACTCGTCAGCAGTACTATATTCTTTACAATCTAGCGCTAATATACGACCGCACGTCAATAGTCACATCAAATCTTAACACACCCATATCAGCAACTCACGTTAAAACAAAAATCCTCAAGCAAGAAAAGTAGGAATAATCATAATTGCAAGAGAAAAAAATTACAAAAAATTATTCAGTAACGATCGACAGACTAGAAAACTGTAAATTTAATAACTAACCTTCCTTCGATTTTTTAAAGCCTCCATTCCCAGAGAAAGCGAAGTCCGTTCTGCCTCTCTTGCGCTCAAAATCCATTACAGCTTCTAGGTTTACTTTATATCGACAATTACAGAAGAATTACAAACGGAATAATATTTTATATATGTATATCGGAGAAATAATGCTATATTACGGTGAGGTTTAGGGCAAATCAATTCGGAAACAAAAAAAACCAGCGGCAAAACCCTAGGGTTTGGGGGCGAAGAATGAGAAGAGGCGGTTCGCGGAACTGAAATAGAGATTCAAATTTAGTTTATAAGTGTTGCGCTTTCCATACACACTATTCAGGCTTTTTATTCAAAGGGCCCCAACAACAAATTCAACATTTATTTGGGCCCATGTCATGGGCTTATCCCACAACTACAAGGCCTGTTTTCGACAGGATTTAGGCCCGATTGTTTAATTACAAGATTTCAATTCTTATTGCCGTTTCACAAAAAAAAAAAAGGAAAATTATTGGAGAATTTCAGGTCACGAGTATTTTTTATTTATTAAACAAGGCTAATATTCTTATCAGCAAAGTATATGGTGAAACCAGTGAAACTAAGAAACTAATTTATAGTAATTAATTGTTTCCTTAAAAATATTAATTTAATAATAATAATGTTAAAAAATACAATTTAATTTCACAAGTTAAACTAGTTCACATTATACTTTGTCTCGATTCAAATGCAATTTGAGACTTGGTAAAGGGGTTTTTTTTTTCCACCATTGTTTTTCCTGTTTGACTCCTTTACTAAGAGAAAATAGAAGATGATAAATTCCAAGTCTGATATCACCCCTAAAAGATAAAGTCAGCTTCTAAGAGTTGGAAAGATTCAATACATGGGGGATCTCCTGCTATTTCTCCCACTCCATCTCTTTCTATTTACATATGATGAAATGTATATTAAAACAAGCAGGTGGTTGAACAGCTTTTTAAAATTGTTTTGGTCACTTAAATATCCAAATTTTACCTAGCCTTCAATTTAAAAAAAAAAAGGGGAACTTATACCTAGCGTGTTTATGTATATAAAATCACAATCTTGCTCAAAAATAATAAATATAAGATTTTACCTTTAGAAATTAGAATTGACACGCCTATTGCAAATTTAGTATTGTGAGTTTTTGGATGGTTTGAAGTGTTTTCTTTACCTATATTATCTACTTTTGAATATTTGTGGTATGTTTAGGAAAAAATGTGAATTTTTTTAAAAGAAAACATATAATATATTAAGATAAAATTCTACTTAATAAAATATCGTGTATACAATTAATTAATCAAATAACTCAGCTTAAAGGAAGAGTGCATTCCTTATTTCTCCCAGTACATTCGAATTAAATCTCAATTTATGGACACCGTCACGTGAAAAATCATGTCAATCACGTGATGTTCGTATGTGACCCTTTATAATTCAATTCTTGGAAATCAATATCCATACATTAATTATTGTGGTGGGGATATGAATATATAACTACATAGCAGGGGTTGACTGCATTTTGAAAACCTGAGTAGAATTATCATTAAATTTGAGCATATGAAGAATTAAATACTACCTGCAGGTGCAGATGTTTCCACCAACCTATTAATTTCCCAAAATCTAATTAAATCCTAAAGTTTCCAAGAAGCACCAACGACGTTGAACTTTGTTGTCTAATCCAGATTTTCTGCTAATGAAATCATCAGGTTTACATTTTGTATTAATATGTGTAACACTTTGTTGACTCTTTCCTTCCACCAATTAAGGTAGTTCAAATTGGAGTGGTTTGACAAAAGATTACATTACATGTCCTATACACGTTTTCAAAAAATTAATTATGACGCTTTTGAATATTAGTTTTTGCAGTTGGGACAAACAAATTGACAAACTTAGCGAATAATCAATCTCTAATGATTATCATTAGTGTTTTTTAACCTGCTGAAAAGTGATGTGAGGAAACCGTGTTTAGGTACAAAACCAAAATCAAGGCAACTAGCAAGGGGCTTTGTCATCATTTTTTCCATTATAATTAATTACTAAGGGTGACATTTATCAGGGTATGGATATGGTGGTTTATTGATGGAGGTGGACTTCAAATGTAATAGGCGGATTTGATGAGTAAGTATTGAATTTTAAAGAGTAGGATTGTGTAAATGTATACCAATTTTTCTTTTTTTTTCTCCGATCACTTGAATTGTACCATTTCGTCTTAATGATAGAATGGATCACACGAGTGTATTAAAAAAAAAAAATACAAGGTGAAATGATAAAATGTGAGTTTCTATCAATTTTATGCTTAGTTATATAAATTGTTGGACTTTTATAAATTTGCAAGTTTGAAAGGTAAAATTATCAATAGATGATTTGAAAGATAAAATCTATCGATTAAAGTTACAAAAGTTTAAGATATATATTGTTTGGCTTCTTATAATTTTCAGTTATTTTAAAGATAATTTTAAATCATAATTTTAAAATTTGTGATACATAAGACTTTCAAAGAAATAAAATCATTATATATTAATTTTAGGATTATGAATAGCAAGATGTCAAATAAGCACTTACATTAGTGAGTCATTAACGGATAAATTTATTAACTTGAAGACCTTAAATCCATGTGTTTATTTTTCAGGCACGACTGATAATTTATCTTTGACGATATATTGATAAAAGTCCTAATTTTGTTGCTTAGACTATGTATATTTAATTAGAAAGTATTAATATAAAAAAATATTAATTCTTAATTCTGTTTTAAACTGTTCTTTAGTATTTTAATATGACTCATTATTTTTCAAAATTAGTTTTCAGAGGTACTCTTAAGTCTTAAATAAGTAAATTATGAATTTCTAAGGATTTCCAAAAAAGAAAAAGAAAAAAAGTTTCAAATATTTAAAACACTTCGTAATCACGCGTACATTATCACATAGGAGTATTTTCTTTTTTGAAGAAATATCACATATTTTCTTGACATCGCATGATGGCACCCGATCAATATAATATTTATAATCATCAATAAATTATATATGTAATTTAATGATTAATCTAAAATTTAATTGAACATAAAACAATACACAATTAAATTGATTATAAAATACTAAGCTAATTAATTGTGAGTAAAATTCAAAAGAAAAATATATATACCAATCGCTCACACATGCATGTGTATGTACTGTTGTGCAAATCTACTATTTAAACTTTTTCTATTAACTCAACGTTGCATTTTTCAATTTGACTTTGAGTTCACATTATTCCATCATCATCCATCATCCATCGTATTGAAAATTAGAATATGAGATAGTCATATATAGATGTATCTATAAAGGTGGTAGCATGCCAATCAAGAACCATTGAATAAACTTCCCATATCTTTTAGCACTATATCCATTCTGCAAAATATTTGTATAATGATTATATTTCATGAATAATATTGTAATCATGCCCATAATGAGTACACCACCTAATGTCACACTAAAATCTTCCAAAAGATTCTTTCTGTTTTGTTATTAAGAATTAGTATTTCTTTTTGGAGGAAATTCAACAGATAAGAATGAAGGGTTGAAACGTATTTCCTAGTCAAATAAAATCTCATTTTCCCTTTTCCAATGTTTCAAAGCCCCTATATAAGTAACAGGGTCGGGAATTATCCCCAGAAAATTCAATTAAATATACTTATCGATTACATTTATTAATTTTGTCAAAATATATAATTTATTTACAAAAATTGACCAAATTAACATTCAATATGATTGAATACAAATCTTGATGATTTCTAACTCACACTAGTTGCTCTTGAATCCCGCGTAACATTGATTATATATTAAAAAAATTGTTATTTATTTTATTTGTTTGATTTAATTCAGTTATAGATATGTCAATTTTTTGAAGAAATGGAGTTCAACACTGTAAAGATGATGGAGGAGATCAAAGGGAGACTATGAAATTGGTTAGTAGCAAAAAATGTAATCCCTTGTAATGCTTCTTTGGGTGATTGGATTCACAATCCGAGACTGATTTTAAACTGATGAAAACTTTTGTAATCTACTAAGCTTTGGGCATTCCTTATGCCTAAATTTTGGGTTGTGAAATAAAATTTATTTTGTCCGATCAAAAAAAAATATGTCAATTTTCTAGTAAATTAATTCAGCTCGATTAATTGAATACACTTTTTTCATATAATTAATATTCTCTTAATTAATTAAATTTTTAATCCTTAAATTTAAATTTATGGTCCTTAATTGATTATTGTCTTGATTAAATTTGTGATTAAAAATTTTAAAATTAGATTAATTAGAAAATACATTTAGAATAGACGACCAAGATTCTTTTTAGGCAAAAACAATTTATAAATTCTAATTAAAACTAAATGTTATAAAATACAATCATTTAATCATTGTAATTTAATTTTAATTTTAAACTAACCTAAAATGAGACACAATTAATTAATCAACTGTAATAAAAAGAATTAAAAAATTAAATTGTAATTGTAAATAAAAAAATTGCTATATATAACTCAAACTAATACAAATTATATTGAAGAATTCAAAATAGATGTTTTCTAGAGAGGTAGGGGTGTTTCACAAATAAATATTAGGGGCAATTGCATTAAGGTTAACTTTTCAAGTGTAAATAACATTGGGGTTAGTTACTTTTTAAAAATTGCATTTGAGTTAACTTTTTTAAAATATACTACTATTTTTCATCATTTTTTTATTTGACATCTACTTTTCCACTTTTTATACCAACTTTTTAAATTTTATCAGAGTTTATGTTCAATTTTTTTGTATAAAAAAACTACAGATATTTTTTTATTTGCGTTTCCGTATTTAATAATTATTCTCGCAAATTTATAGTACAAAAGATAATAACATAGTACAAATTTGAGCAATAGTATAAACTTTTAATTTTACAAATGAATTATTTGTACTATAGTATAAGATATAATATCATACTTCAAATTTATAATTTGTAGTAAAAGAGTGTGGGCATTAGTACAAATTCATAGTAATTTATAGCAATTTTTCCTAAATATTAACACAATAACGAGATTATCTAAGTTTGAACACATCTTTCAATTTATGTTTTAATTCATCATAGTCTTAATTCCTACATAATAATTACATTATTGGTATTTTAAAATACACATACACATTACTAAATAACTAATAAATTTTAAGAAAGATTGATTATCTCTATTTTAATTAAATAAGATCTTGAACTTTATTTAAATATAACAAATCAACATTAAAAAATAAACACAAACGCTCATGTAAAACTTTTTCATTGTACAAAATTAATACTATTAAATTTATAAACTAAAGTTATATTATAAAATGTTATGATATCAATTAACACATGTAATGTTAGTCGTTTCATATTGTGAACATATTTTATATGAAAGTTCAATTTCAGAGTGATTCCTGTATATATTCTCTTATTCAAACCATATATCATTACAAATTAATGGCGTGTGGAAAATACTTTCCTAGAGTTTTCTTGCAAAAGAGGGTCATGATTTTCATTGACCATCGTATACATTGGTTTAGGTGGGAACAGCAACCACCATCCTCGTAATAAGACCATGTTGTCGCTGAAACATGATCATCCCTATTTTTTACTCTTTCTTTTTTTAACAAGAATAAATATGATTAGGTATCTCTCTCTCTCTCTCTAGAATATACTTATTCTTATTATTCCGTACAGAATGATCGCCGTGATTTCATAATTTTACTTCAAATGCTTTAAGTTGAGTTTTATATTAGAGTTATTTAATTGTTAGTTCATATATATGTACTATGATTTTATATAAATTAAAATTAATAGTGCATTTTTAAGTTGTTCCACGTTGGTCCCTCGTGGTGCGTATGGACACCCAAATTTACAATATGTTTGTTCCGGGTGTGTGTGGTTTATATTTTATTTTATGAACAAAGGTTTAAATGAATGGAGATAATGTTAGACGACCGCATGGGCGTAGCTCAGCTGGTTCTTGGGTGGCAGATTGCTACAAGGACGCAGGATCGAGCCCTGACAGCCGCAGTGTAGGAGTTTTATCCCTCCAATGTGGGGGATAGCTCCTTCTGGGCACCAGACACTGGTCCTCCCACCTAATGGGCCGCTGAGTCACCATGATTTACTTCCTCCACCCAATCCTGTCGGGCCAGGGGGTGGGGGCCCTGGGGGCGAGGGCTTCGCCCCTTTTGCTACAAGGAGATAATGTTAGACACTAATCAATTTAGGATCTTTTCAAATTTAAAATTTAAATGATATGAATGACTTTAATTAGTTGTGACATCCAACGGACATATTAATAATTGAATCAATGATCAATCTAGTCATGATATTGGTGTTAGGTTCATTTGGTCGGACCAATTCTCACAGTCCATTGATCTAATTCATAACACATATTCAAAATAGAGAATAATATTAATTAATTAATATCGAACTTAGTTGAATGCAAACAAAAATGTATCTTGTATCTTAATTCTTAAGTATCAGAGGTATGAAATCATATCACATTGACTACGTGTGCATGGCTAAAATCAATAATTTTAGTGATGCAACTTAACCTTATCTTCAATGCAAGAGCTGTCATAGACTTTTCATTTCTTCAAAAAGTGATGATCCGATAAAGATATTATTTATGATCACTAATTAGGACAAAAGCACTTACAGAAAATACGATCTTCATTGGCTTATCTTTATTTTGTATGAGAGTTGGGTTCCACATAATCTCTGACTTGTAAATATTTTTGCGTTATCGCACTGTCGAGTAGTTGTTTTAAGGGGGGCAGTTGTTTTGAGACATTTGTGAGAAGATCAAATTTGTTACTCTCTCTTTTCCGCATAACATCCCACAATTACGTTTACACTTAAAAAAATAAATATATGCTCATAAAATTCAACACAAATTTTCGTATGCACTCAATGCATAACATGCATTTGGGTTTTTAAGTTCAATTTTAACTTCAATTTTAAATTTTTTTTTTTAAACACACAAAAATACACCAAATTGTGTATTTTTTTGCAATAAAGGTATTACTAATAACTTCTTGGGGTATGACTTGAACGCAAAATACTAGTATTCCCAGTAGTTATCCCACAAGAGTATGAGACCACCGTAGTATTAGCAAGTATAAGGATAAAAAATATTGTACCCAAGGGAAGATATATGTATGCGAATAGAGTCCTGAAGATCTACGCGTCGTAGTTAATATGAATGGATGTTCTGGATTCAATGATTGTATTAAACTACTCTAAATTCTACCACTATTATAGCACGTAATGAAATTAAACGAATAACTACGGTTTTAATAAAGTATAAGATGATGATGCTCAGAATAGGAATCCCTACGTATACTAACGGAGTTGGTACGATAACTAAAATAACCGTGATGTGCAAGTATTAATCCTAAGTGTACTAAAACTAGACAATCAACTTCCCTAATCTAGCACATGATTGAAAGACTAAAAGCTCAAGAATTAACCCTAATATTTCGTCATATCAACCTACTTCACAACCCACTAAATAAGTTTATGGATTGTGCTTAATTAATGAGACCTTTGTTTAACTAAGGTAATGCAGTCGTCCTCCCTAGATAAACCGGTAGATGATAAACCCCTTCTATAACTCCCTAGTTAAGCCTATTCGTTATTAAAGAGTGATAAGATCGTCCCCTCTCTAATAATTTTCGTACTCAATTCCAAGATAATTCTAGGGCTTATTATGAGAATTCAATTAATTAAGAGAATATAAACTAAACATCATGAATTATCATAATTACGTACCAACATCATACTTCTACGAGTTCATCGTACCCCAAGCATGCAAGAGTTCTAGCCTAACATGATGACAACGAAAACGGAAGCAATTGGATGAACAATTAACATAAACATGATGAATTTAGTTGAAGAACTAAAAAAACATAAACTAGGGTTAAAGTAATAAACCAAAGTCTCAAAAATGAATCTCAATTAGTAATGAAAACTAGATCTGAAAGTAATAAGTGTTGGAGAAAGAAATAACTAAAGAAAACTTTAATCTATGAATTTGTAGTTCAAAAACCTCGATTACACGTGCAAAACCTCTTGCTAAGCTTTCCCAAGCTCCTCTCAATCAAAATCTATCTCTAAGTATGAAGTGGTGTCCAAAAACGTGCTCGGGACGGTATATATATAGGCATGGGCCGATTAAAAACGTCATGGGCCGAAAAATTCCGCAAAACGCTCGACTTGAGCATGTACTCGAGCGCTTAGTGCTCGAGTGATTGCACTCAAGCACTTGAATCTTACAGAACGTGTACCGCTCGAGCTCCCTTTGCTCGAGCACTTAGTGTTCGACCCGCGACTACTCGAGCACACCGCTTGAGTGATGCCTACTCGAGTGCTCTCTTCTTACAGAAACTCCGGTGCTCGACCTCATGAGCTCGAGCACTTAGTGCTCGACTTGAATCAACTCGAGCACCCTACTCGAGTGCTTGAGCACTTCGTGCTCGAGTCTTCTTGCTTGAGCACCTCCAAGTGATACTTTTGCTTGCTCGAACTAATACTTTTCGTATTTCTTCCATATCTTCTCATCCGGGCGTCCGTTTAAGTCGATTCAAAGTCCTACGAACTCCATTTTTCACCCTCTATCCATCTATGATCATCAAAGAGACAAATTCATTAGTTTATAAAAAATAGTACTCAATTGACTCTAAATACTCATCGAAATCATTCAAAACACGGGCAAATCGAGCTATAAATCATAACAATTTCACGCCTAATCAGGGTATTGTTGATTACTTCTTGAATATCACTGATTACTTCTTGGGTTATTACTGATTTCTATTTAGGATATTTTAACCAAAATTCAAGTGCACACTAGAACTACTCAAAATTTAATAAGGTATTAAAGTGTCAATATTTTATTCAACCTCACATTCGCATACTCTATTTTCTTAAAAAAAATTGTTATTTTCTACTATGAAAGTAGTTTCAGTAAAAATCATCAATTTAAATCTAATTAATATATAAAAATAAATAGGATTTATTTGAATTAAATATGTATAAAATTTCATTTTATATTACACAAAAAAATTTGATTAAAACTACAAAGTTAAGCTAAAAAAAGGTTTAAATCCCATAATAATTAATCATTAACTGCTGTTAAAAAATTCTATAAATTCTTTTTTACTCATCAACCCGTGTTAACTTTTTTTTCTTTCTTTCTACGATGTGATTTATATTTTAGGTAAATGAATAGTACAAGCTAGTATTGTAAGTGAAATTAGGTAATGTAGGAGCGCATGGGCGTAGCTCAGCTGGTTCCTGGGTGGCAGATTGCTACAAGGACGCAGGATCGAGCCCTGGCAGCCGCAGTGTGGGAGTTTTATCCCTCCAATGTGGGGGATAGCTCCTTGTGGGCACCAGGCACTGATCCTCCCACCTAATGGGCCGCTGAGTCACCATGATTTACTTCCTCCACCCAATCCTGTCGGGCCAGGGGGTGGGGGCCCTGGGGACGAGGGCTTCGCCTTTTTGCTACAAGGTAATGTAGGAGTATATATTTTTTATTCAATTATCGTAAACGACGCCGTTTTTCAGCCGGGAACCATGTGCTTGCTGCCAAGCCCAAGTAGGGGATCAAGTAGGGTTGTAAACGAATCAAACAATTTTGGTTCGATTTGTATTCGAAATTCAAGTATTCGTATTCGAAATTTTATAATTCGAATTCGACTATAAATAATTTTTTTGATTCGATTAGTTATCAAATACAAATACAAATACTATGATATTTGATTCGATATTCGTAAATATTCGGTTAA
Source organism: Ballota nigra (assembly GCA_947034835.1). Lineage (NCBI taxonomy): Eukaryota > Viridiplantae > Streptophyta > Magnoliopsida > Lamiales > Lamiaceae > Ballota > Ballota nigra. The sequence goes on from OX344724.1 coordinate 91,800,117, forward strand.
ATATATAATTATATAATTATATAATAATAGTAATAACAAATATAATTATTTATAAAGTTAAGTTCATTATAATTATTTTAAGGATATTAACATTTATAACTGCATTCAATAAGTGAGCTTTTAGACAATTCTTAATTAAATATTTTGATTAAAAAATATTTAATGTAATTTAATTATTAAAAACTTAACAAATTAAAAAAGAATTGCAGGTCAACACTCTTAATTTGATTATTCAAGTGTTTTTCCCATGAATTTGATAATTAATTTTTTTTCATTTACTTACTTAATTATGTTATGCAAATTTTAAGTTTATAGCTTGTTTGTGAATTCAAACAATGACAATTTTGAAATGAATATTTGAATATTGATAAAGTATTATGTGAATAGTACTCATGGTAACTATTGCCGTGAACAACGAATTACTAATATTTCACAAAGTGGTGTAACTTAAGTGGTTAAAATCTCACTACCTATGATACAAATGTTATGAATTCGAGTCACAATTTTATCTATAAAAAAAATACTAATACATTATGTTGAAACAACTAATATCTTTAGTGAGAATAACTAATACCACTTCAACTATTATCTTTAATAAAAACAACTAAATACCATTTGGAGCTGATAACTTTAGTGCAATTCACTGATACTTTTAGTTTAATTTACCAATACCCTTCAAACAAGTTTCATTATGAATATTGTTCACATAATACCTTCTCTTAAATATTACTCCCTCCGTCCATGGGTAAACTTCTCACTTTCCTTTTCGGGCCGTCCACGAGTAAGTTTCCCATTCCATAAATGAAAATAACAACACTCTATTATATATAAACTTTAACCTTCAAACTCACACAATATTACCAAAAATGCCACTCATTCACTTTACTTTTCAACACTATTCATTACTTTATCCCAAAGTCAACATGTGGCCCACCATATATTAATAAACAAATACACTTTCTTAAACCATTCAACAAAAAGAAGTGGGAAACTTACTCGTGGACGGAGGGAGTATTTGTTAGGAACATGCTTGAGAAAAAAAACTGATTCGAATATTCGACTCAAGTATTCATATATTTTCTAATAATTCGATATGAGTTTCAAATCAAATATAAATCACATTTACTGTTCGAAAAATATTCGATTCGAATTTGATATTCGGAATAATTTCACAAATACAAATTCAAATACAGTGGTATTCGACTCGATTCGATTATTTACATCCCTAGGATCAACTCCCTGATCAAGTTCTTAATTTTCCTAAATCAGTAAGAAATACTTAATTATAGAATCGTCTTGATTGATCGATTTGACGAATGAATACACTGAATGTAAAATGGAAATGACGAAGTTAAAGATTGGTGATTGAGATTGGAAAACGATAATTATCAAGGAAAAGTACCCAAAATAAGTGGGAAATTTCCTCTTTTCTGGGTGTAAAAGCACAACTTTCAACATAAAATGATGTGGTCTCGCAAAGTAAATAAGGATAAGGGCAAAACTGTCACATTCAAAATCTTTAAATGGGATCACATATATATTTTCCATTCTTTGATTTGATTCTTGGCTTTCCATTGGGTCATGTCATGCATGTGGATTGGTTTGTATGTCGTGGTACATGCTAATTCTTTTTTCTTTTTCTGCCTAGCTGATCAATTGTGTAATATTTGTATCAAATTTATTTTTGCGTTTTGACACACATATATATATATATCTCATATTTTTTGGCATTAAATTACTCGGATTTTGCCTCTTCACTATGGTACAAATAAATAATGACAAGATCAAATTAAGCATGTGAAATACCAATTAAAAATAGGGTTAATTACCAAAAAAAATTATAAATTTTAGTTTTTATCAATTACAAAATGAACTTTTAAAATTTGCAATTCGATAAATGAATAAATTTATTATTGCAATTCAATACATAGTGCAAATTTTCGGCATTATGTATACTTACGTGGTAGCCGGATTCGACACCAAAAACGCGTCACACGTCACGTCAAATATCAAATCTGCAAAATTTAACTTTTTTAATATTTCAAAAAGTTATTTTATAAAAAAAATATTGCTCAATTTATGTAGAAAAAAATGTCTCACATCATACAAACTTGTACATATACTATAAAACAATTTTATTACTATCTAATTATTAGTAAACCGTGTTTGAGCAATGTTTTATTTAAAAAAAAATCTTCTAGATTTGGCATTTGATGTAGCGTGTGATGTATTTTTTGTGGTGCTTCAGCTACCACGTAGAATTAGTATTGCCGAAAAATTTACACCATTTATAGAGTATTCCTGAAAATTTACACCATATATCAAATTGCAATAATAAATTAGTTCGTGTATCAAATTGCAAATTTTAAAAGTATATGTTGTAATTGATAAAAATGATAAAGTTCATTAATTTGTTTTTTTCAATTAACCCATTAAGAATACTCAATACCTTGATTAACTTCCCAACCTAAATCATTTTTGTGCAAATTTCTGGTAAACCAATTGGACGCAATTTTCAATGATATATTAATTGTTTTTATATATAATATGACTATCAAAATGTAAATAAGTTTCGCGACAAACTGACTCGCATATTTTAAATAAAAGTCAATCGAATTTATTTATATATTTAGCAAATAAAAAAATATTTTTAGTTATGATAATCATTCGTATTATCAATTATAGAAATATAAAAGATATTTTGATCATGCATCTATCACTACTATTATTACCCTTCTTTTCTTTTTTAGATAAACCAAACATCCTAACAATCTTGTAGCATAGATGCTCTTTCTTTTTCTTTTTCTTTTTCTTTTTCTTTTTCTTTTTCTTTTTCTTTTTTTTAGAGAGAGGATAAACGGTTGATAATAAAATCACACATGCCCATTATTATCCAAATTGGAATATATATATATATATATATATATATATATATATATTTATATTGAGAGAAAGGGAGAGACTAGATCTGGATTAATTTGATTGGAAGATAAAAAGGGCTTCATCTGTAGTAGTAATATATTTGATTCAAGGTCTCTATTCTCATTTTTGTTTTGTTCAAATTAATGTTACAGATGGTTAGGCAATAAATGAAATAGACAGATAAACCAAAAAAACGTAGCACAAATCATTGGATGACATATAATATTGGTAGTTGAAGTTTCTAGTTAGGTGATTTGGGTCATGTGATAGTGCCCCCTTTCACTATTACATAATTCCCAATTAGGATTATGGGAATGGGCCCATGGTCGGTTTCCAATTACATCAACACCCCTAATTCATTTTTACTTGGTTTGGTTTTTTAAGATTATATATTTTAATCTTTTTTAATAGTTTTTGTGACTTTCCACGTCACCCAACTTGTGTGGTCACTACTTAATTTGTCTTTCAACTACAAGGGCAATTAAGGTTATGGTTAAATTAATTAAATAAGGTTAGCAGTATAGTAATGCTGCTCTAATTAGCATTTTTCTCACTAATTCCCAGCCATCCTCTCGTTTCCTTTAGTGGATTTATCATGGGTTGACACGTAAGCATGGGTTTTATTTGTCTAATTTTATATTGTCTTTTTCTACCAATTCCTCTCTATGAAAGTTGGCCTCTCGTCTCTTCTTATAGTGGAATTTTATTTATTTAATATAATTAAATATGGTTTGCATCTGGGGGTTCAATGCATGTTTTTCTACTTTTCTTTAATCTAAGCCAGTTCAAAATCTGAACCTTGTGGATTTTCTATATGTGATATTCGGGTGTGGTTAATCAATCATCCACCTTTCAAAATCTTTCCCATTTTATTTTTGCTTTTCGGACCTGTTGATGATCGTATCTAATCGTGAGAATTAGTGGCTGTTTTATTCGTTAATTAGATCTGTTGTGACCGTTTCGGACCACATGTCGGATCCGGCCGGAAGCAAGCCGGAAAAAGCACGGGGACACCCGGAGGGTGGGACCGACCTGGCCGGTCTATATCCGACCTCAGCGGGCTCCGACCTCGAAAATGAGGCCGGAAGCCTGCTTGGGGCGCCCGTCAACGTTCATCGCAGCCACGGTGAAGTCCGGCCGTGTCCAGACCGGCCCGGCCGCGACCAGTGAAGACAAGCGGAGGCTGCCCGGACACGACCAACCGGCTGGAAGAATCTTCGACCTCACTGTCCACCAGGAGGCCGACCTCCGATCACTCAAGGCCCTCGGCCGGCAAGAGAGATCTGGAGCACGTGATAGAATCAAGCGAGACCCTCCCCCAGGAGGGAAAAAGGCCGCCTCCGTACTCAGAGACTCAGAGAATATTCCATCCAAATGAGGAAGTTCGCCAGTGAATCGTCCTTTTTGGATACGCGTCAACACCCTAGTGGCCGGCCACCTGCAAGCCCTGACATATCAGAGCCCGCGCGTCCTCAGAGGCAGGAGACATTTAATGCACCTGTCCCCCAAGAGACCGGAAATGACCAACATACCCCTGTAGTGAGAAAACTATAAATACCCCAACATTTGTAATGTAAAATAAGGTTCAATCTCTCTCAGTATAATCAATACACATACTCATTCAAGTCCAGGGACTAACAACCCCTGGCAATTCTTGGTGTTCTTAGTGTTCTTATGCATTTATTGTCTTTCTTCATCCAAGTATTCATTTTAGCATTTAAGAACCCAATCATTTGGTGTTTTTACCAAAGCTCTTATAAATAGCCAGTTAATCCCAGCAACAAATATTTGGTAAACAACATTTGGCGCTAAAAGGAGGGTATTCTAACCCATCAAACTCATATTTTCTTCACCTCTCTTTGAAGAACACTCACTGTTCTTCAAAACTTCATATCCTCAAATCTTCAAGTCTTCAAACCACAAACTCCTTTTTTCCTGAAAGCAATGGATCCCCAGAGATCATCCCATGCCCACGGGAAAGCCACACGCGTGGCCTCCCCGATTCGTTTTCCGGAGAAACCCCTCCCATCCGAGGGTCGGGGTTTCCTTACTCCTGACCAGGCCGGGTCAGGAAGACGCCGCCAAGCGGAAGAGGCGAGGGGGTGCCGGAGCACCACCTCGGCCTCCAAAAAGAAGGCCCAAGCTCGCGCTCTCAAGGGTAAGGCGAAAGCCAGAGAGCACCAAGGCGAAAGCCAGTGTCGGGCGAACCCCATCTCCGCCCGTTCGCGAGGCTCCGCCCATCCGGTTTTTGACCGTTTGGGTACGACCGACCCATCGTGGTATCCGAGCCGCATTCCCAGTTACGACACTGGGTACGGTGACACTGAGTCCGTCTCCAACTCTGGGAGCACGGCCCAAATGCCCCACAAGAGGGCGGCTGAGGTCAGCCTGACCCCGGCAAACTCCGCCAGGCGCAAGCTAAGCTTCGCCCAAAGCGGCCTTTTGGGACGCGGAGTCCCCCGTGCGGTCGTTTTCGACCGAATCGGTCCCCTAGCCGACGGAGGCGACCAACTGGTCGAAATCCCCAATCCTGAATTCGCCAAGATGCAAAAGCAACTTGACGAAATGAAGGCGCTCCTCGAAGCGCAAGGCCAGACTAAGGCCCGGCCAGTCGCCAGCGAGCCTCTGGCGGTCGATATTGAGCTCGCGCCGGTCCAGCTCAAAATTGTCCCCCCGCCAACCCCTCTCTATGAGGGGAAAACAGATCTGGAGACTCATTTGAGCAAGTTCCGGATCTACATGACCGGGCGCGGCGCAACCGACGCCACGAAGTGCAGGCTCTTCCCTCTCACCCTGGGCGACCTCGCCCACAGATGGTACGTGTCCCTCCCGGCACGGTCCATTGACTCGTTCGCCACTTTAAGCGCCCAATTCTCATCATACTTTGCGGCCAAAATTGCCCAGCCGGAAAGCAGGCATCGCCTGATGCGAATCCGCCAGGAGAAAGAAGAGTCCGACGAGGACTACGTGGCCAGAGTGGACGAGGTCATGCTGACCGGCGAGGCGGTAAGCGATCAACTGGCCTTGCACGCAACTCTGGGGGGCTTCCACGGCCGGTCTCCTATGTTCAAACATCTCACCAAGGATTTCCCTAAGACCTACGCCGAATTCCGCGCCCGAGCCGGCGATTACCTGGCTCAGAGGAAGCTTCTGGCACTAAGGTTGGGGGAGTCCGAGCCGACCCCAAAGAAGACGGAGGCGGCAGCCCAATCCTCCCCCAAGAACGGCCCTAAGGCCAGAAAAGTGGCCAAACCGCCCGGTAACTTCAAGTCCTTCTAGGACGTTGAAGTTCACCTAACTCAGGCCATGAGGCAGTCCCCCGCCCATATCTTCAATGCGATCCAGCACCGGGACGTGCTTCCCCGGCCAAGGCCCTATTCTGGAGACCGGTCCCGGCTGGACCCCAAAAAGTTCTGCGCCTATCACGACTCTATTGGCCACAATACGAGCCAGTGTCGTGATCTCCTAAAGTAGCTTTGGAAGCTGTTTGACGAAGGGCGTCTGAACGACCTCCTACAGAGGCCAGCCGGCCGTCAGGACCAGCAGCAGCAGCAGCAGCCCCAGCGCCATCCTCGAAGGAACGAGGAAGGCGGCCGGCCTCTCAGGCCAGTCGCAGCTTTGGAGGAAGATGATGACGAGGATGACCTCCTCCCACCCATGAATCCCGGCGGTCGGGTCAACATGATCCAGGCCGGCGGAGGGAACCTAGGCGGCCTCACCCCCATCTCGACGCAGTCCAACCGGAAACGGAAAGCAGAGGTCCGGGCGGCGACCAACGTCAACTTGGTCACGCCCCCAGAACCAAAGATTCACAAGAGCTTGGAGATAACTTTCTCCAACCAGGACAGGACTGGGGTGCTGTTCCCGAAGGGCTACGCGTTGGTGATTGCCGCCCGGATCCTGGGCAAAGAGGTTCAGCGTATATTGGTCGACAATGGGTATTTTTGCAATATCATCTTCAAAACGGCCCTTGACCAGCTCGGAGACCTCGTCAACTTCATCGGGCCAATTGACCTTCAACTGAAGGGATTTGGGGACGCAACGGTCGCTGCGTACGGGAGGATAAAGTTCTCCGTGGAACTCATCTGCTGCTACAACGAGGAGGTCGGGATAACTAGGCCATTAGATTTTATAATTGTAGATCAGCCAAGCTCGTATAATGGCTTTCTGGGTAGACCCTTTTTAGAAGTTTTTGAAGCTGTTGCTTCCTCCTACTATTACTGTATCAAATTTCCCACCCCCGAGGGGGTGGTCGGCACCATTAAGGGTGACCAGGCAATGGCTAGAAGTTGTTTGAACTATTCCAACTCTCATTTATTTTCAATTAGCAACGACCAAACACAGGACGGGCCACACCCCGACTCTAAAATGGCCACTCCGGCCGCAGAACCCATCACGGAGGTCGGATCCACATCCGCCGACCCCCGGCCTATGCAGATCGACGATCCCGAGCCAAGGATCGGTTTCGAACCATCCGAGCTCGATCTCGACCCCAGATTTGATTCTTCCGACCGGCGGAGCTATGAACAAGCTACGGCCTTAGAGGAATTGGAACACATTCCAGTCGACCCCTCGAGGCCGAAATTGGAAGTTCTGATCGGCTCTCGCATACCGACCGAAATGCGGGGGGAAGTGATCGAATTCCTCAAAGCCAACGTTGGAGTCTTTGCCTGGTCTCACCAAGACATGGTCGGGATAGACCCAAAACACGCATGCCATCGTCTAAATATTGACTCCAACAAGAGGCCGGTCCATCAGAAAAGAAGGAAGTTCGGCCCAGAAAAGTACGAAGCTTTGGCTGAAGAGGTCAAGAAGTTGCTAGACAACAAGCTGATCGAGCAAGCCCGGGATGAGCCCCAATGGGTCGCGAACGCCGTCCTGGTTAAAAAGACAAACAATGCCTGGAGGCTATGTATAGACTTCACCGACCTCAACGCAGCATGCCCAAAGGATCACTTTCCGATGCCGCACATCGACCACCTGGTAGATGGCACGGCCGGTCACGAGATGATGTCCTTCATGGACGCTTTCGCCGGCTACCATCAAATCCCCATGGCCGTCGAAGATATCAAGCACACCTCATTCCACACGGAGAAGAACATATTCTCTTGGCTCCGGATGCCTTTCGGTCTGATCAACGCCGGCGCGACCTACCAGCGCCTAGTCAACAAGATATTTGCAAATCAGATCGGAAAGACCATTGAGGTCTACATCGACGACATTGTGGTGAAAAGCTTGAAGAAAGAAGACCATCTCAGGGATCTTGAAGAGACTTTCAAGATCCTCAAGACCTACAATATGAAGCTAAACCCAAAGAAATGCAACTTTGGGGTGGAGGCCGGCAAATTCTTGGGGCACATCGTCAGCCAGCGCGGGATCGAGGCCAACCCGGCCGTCCTAGATATGCAAGAGCCCAGGACGATCAAACAAGTGCAGCGCCTGACCGGATGCCTCGCCTCTCTCAACAGATTCATAGCCCGGCTCGGGGATAAAAGTAAGCCTTTATTCTCGACTATTAAAAATGGCAAATTTTCTTGGGATAGGGAAAGTCAAGTAGCCTTTGCAAAACTAAAGGAATATTTGGCAAACCCACAAATCTTAGTCAAGCCAGTCCCAGAGGAGAAGCTTTACTTATATCTTGCGGCCTCCGAGGTCGCGCTAAGCGCGGTACTAGTCCGGGCGGACGGTCAGTACCACCTACCGATCTACTTCGTAAGCCAAGCCCTGCACGATGCCGAGCTCAGATACACCCCGCTCGAAAAGCTAGCTTACACTCTGGTCATGAGTGTAAGGAAGCTAAGGCCTTACTTCTTCGACCACCAGGTAGAGGTCCTCACCACTCTACCCTTGAGGCAAGTTCTACACCGGCCGGACACCAGCGGCAGGTTGTTGAAGTGGTCGTTAGAGATAGCTCAGTACGGGGTCTCATATGCCCCAAGGATGGCCATCAAGGGCCAGGCCCTGGCCGACTTCATAGTAGAGTTAACTTTCCCACCCAAGTTCACAAGAATCAACCACCCCCCTTGGAAACTCTATGTGGACGGATCGTCAACAAATACTTGTGTCGGGGCCGGAATCGTCCTGATCGGCCCGGAGGGCCAAAATTTCACCCATGCAGTCCGCTTCAGCTTCCCGGCCACCAACAACGAAGCCGAGTATGAGGCTCTGGTCGGGGGCCTTGAACTCGCGATCGCCATCGAAGTTTGCCGACTGCACATTTTTATGGACTCCCTACTCGTGGTCAACCAAATCAAAGGTGAATACGAGGCCCGGAGAGAGCAGATGATGAAGTACCTCGACCTGGTTACAACCTTATGTGAGAAATTTCATCAAGTTTTCATTGAGCAGATCCCAAGGGAGCACAACACCCAGGCCGACGCTCTTTCCAAACTTGCAACCGCGGAGGGAGCTACCGACCTCGCCAATATTCAACTTTCCACGCTCGGAACGCCCACGGTCATCCGAGCACATGTGGCGACCGTTCTGAGCACGGAAGAAAATTGGATGACGCCGATCGTAAAGTATCTCAAGACCGGCGGGCTCCCCGAAGATAGAACTCGGGCACGGCAACTACAACTCCGGTCATCAAGGTACACCCTCATCGACGATCTTTTATATAAGAGAAGCTTTACCCTAAAATGCATAACCCCGGAGCGAGGCCGGATCATTCTGGCCGAAATCCACGAGGGGGTATGTGGAAATCATGCCGGAGGACGGGGCCTGGCCCACAAAGTGATCAGACAAGGATATTTCTGGCCGACCTTGAACAAGGACGCCGTCAACTTCGCGAGGTCATGCCACAAATGTCAAGTCTTGGGACCCAATATCAAACTGTCCCCCGAGCAGCTCTCCTCCATGTATAGCCCTTGGTCTTTTGCCCAGTGGGGCATCGACTTGATCGGACCGATGCCCACTGCGCCCGGGGGCCACAAATTCGTCGTCGTGGTCGTCGATTATTTCACAAAGTGGGCCGAGGCCGAGCCACTCAACAAGATCAGCCAGACTCAAATCATCAAGTTCATTTGGAAAAACATCATCTGCCATTTCGGCCTACCTCAAGTGATCATCTCCGACAATGGGAAACAGTTTGACGGTCTCCAGATGATTCAGTTTTGTGAAAAATGGAATATCAAGAAGGTGTTCTCTACCCCCTACCACCCGCAAACGAACGGCCAAGTAGAGGCCGTAAACAAGATCCTCAAGCACACTATCAAAGCCAAGCTTGAGGACAAGAAGGGGAAGTGGGCAGCCGAGCTGCCAGACGTACTCTGGTCGTATCGAACGACCACAAGGAACTCAAAGGGCGAAACACCTTTCGCTTTAGCTTTCGGGACCGAGGCCGTCATTCCTTTGGAGGTCTCCCTACCAAGCCACCGGACGGCCCAAACGATCACCGAAGATAATGACACCGCCCGGATGATCGATTTGGACATGTTGGAGGAAAGGAGACTCAATTCCGACCTCCGAAATGCGGCCTACAAGAAGAAATCCGAAAAAAATTTCAACTCCAAAGTGAAGGCCAGGCAATTCCAGGTCGGGGACCTCGTCCTCAAGAAGGTTCAAGTGCCAAAAGGGGTATTCGGCCCGAACTGGGAGGGTCCGTTCAGGATATCCAAATGGCTCTCCAAGGGAGCTTACGAGCTGGAACTCATGGATGGAACTCCGGACCAATACCCCTGGAATGCAATTCACTTGAAGAAATACTACCAATGATTTTGTACTATGTATTCAAAGTCCTTATCAATACAAAAGCTCTTCGCACAGCTGTATCTTATTTCAAGCACCGGGCTCAGTTCAAAAGCGTATGCCGACCGTATCGAGGTCGGCATATCACACTTGAGCCCGGAAAAGCCACTTGAGGCCATCCAAAAACCGAGCCCAGTTCAAAAGCATACGCCGACCGTATCGAGGTCGGCATATCACACTTGAGCTCGAAAAGGCCACCCTAGCCACTTTAAAAGCCGAGCTCGGTTCAAAAGTGTATGCCGACCGTATCGAGGTCGGCATATCACACTTGAGCTCGGCAAGGCAACCAAGGCAATCCTAGGAACCGGGCTCAGTTCATAAGCATATGCCGACCGTATCGAGGTCGGCATATCACACTCGAGCCCGGGTCAAAATCTCATTCATACTTATGAAAATTTACTTTGATAAGTATAAGAAAGCAAGAGAGCAATAACAAAACAATAAAGTTCAAGGAAATACTAAATTTTATAAAAAGTCAAAACCGGTCTGAAGCCGGAAACATTACAAACGGTTCAAAAAGTACAACGGATCGAAACGAGATAAATCCGGTCGGGAGCCGGTTACATTCAGAAAAGCAGTAAGAAAAATCTAAAGCAATTTAAATTCAAATGTCGCCTTCCCCGGCCGCCGGACTTGCCTGCCCTCCGGTCCTGGCCACATAGTTGGCCACCTCATCGACCAAGGCCTCCACCACAGCCCCATTACCGCCCGGCAACTGGGGTCCCTCCGCAGGGACCTCCTCCTCGTCTCCTTCTTCCTCGTCACCGGCCGGCGGATTCTCACCATTTTTGAACAGCCTGTGCCGATGGGAGAACCATGAGAGGTCCACCCCGTGGTCGGTCTCGAGATCGAGGAAGGGGAACCATATACCATCGCTGATCGGGTTCTTGGCAGCATACTCCCGGAAGTAGTCCTCCTGGGATTTAGTATCGAGATTGGTCTGGCGTCCTACCCGGATCATGCTGGCGGCAGCCACATAGAAACAAAACTCGGAGAACAGCGTCGGGTTCAGTGCGGCGGCCAGATCTTCATTCTTCTTCTCGAGCTCTTTCTCCATCTCCGCCTGCCGGGCCAAAGCCTGGTCGGCGTCCCCTCGAGCTCGGTGCGCCTCCAACCGTAGATCGGCGTTGGCGTCTTCCATCTCAGATACCCGGTTCCGGGCACCTTCCAGGGCTTTGAAGGCCATCTCCGCCCGGCCCAGGGCATCGTCCTTTTCCTTCAGAACGACCTCCATTTGACCGACCGCGCCATCTCTTTCCTTCTTGAGCTGGGCGACTTCGCTCTCTAGCCCGGCCTTCTCCTCCCGGGCGCGGGTCAGGGCGCTCTCGGACCTCCGGAGCGACCTGGAGATCTCGGAAAGCTCGTTCTCCATCGTGTTGACCACGATGGCCGCCTGACTGATCAGTGCGACTCCAGTCCGGCCCGCGTGCCGGGGACGGCGACGATGTCGGCCAGATCCTTCGTCCACGCCTGGGGGAGGGAATTCGCAGCCCGGCGCATGTAGTCCGGCATCTCAGCCGTTGAGCTCGGGGCACGGGAGAGAGGAAGTCGAGCACCAACAGAGGGAGATCGGAATCATTTCGAGTCAACCTGGACAAATGAAAGAGCAAATCAGGTACAGACGAATGAAATAGTTTAGAAAAATGAGAACGTTAATGTTAAAAGACTTACGCTGGGAAGCGGACCGGATCACGACCAAAGTAGGTCCGGTCATCCTCCTGGCCGAGAACGGGCTCCAAACGATCCGCAGCTTCTGTTCCGACCGGCCCGGCCCCAGGTGGGGTATCGTCGGAAATATCTATCGGGGCCGGACTCGACCCATGCTGGCCGGCTCCCTCGATCCCAGCCTCCTCCCAACTCTTTTTCTTCCCCGTGATCGGAGAAGAGGTTGGGACCTCAGCAGCTACTGCCCCGGCAGCCGGAACAGACTGAAGGGGGAGAGGCTCCTCTATTACGATCCCGGTCCGGGCGCCGGTCCCCTTTTTCTTCTTCGCTCCTTTAGCCGCTTTCTTGGCCGCGCAGGCTCCCATCAAGGCAAACATTTCTGGACAACGATCGAAAAACTCAGGGGGGCATTGCCTAACGATCGGAAAATCTGGCACTGCACGATCAAAATCCAAGTTAAAAAAAAAACATATACAGATCGGAACCCTGTCACTTACCCGTCAACTTTATATGACGAGGAAACTGGAAGAATCGGCCGGAAATTCGGGCTTCTTGAGTCCGGAGGACGGCTTGATTCCTTTCAGAGGCCGGCAGTGATAAGATCCGCTCTCTAACGACTGCGAAATCGAAGTTCAATTCTCGATCGGAGGGGCAAGGATAACCTGCGAAAGAAAGTAAAGATTAGATCAGTACTTTTAATTCAAGGGAAAGCTAAAGATTCCTTACTAGGATTTTTAGGGCGGATGTCGGTCGGAACGTCGATCTCCTCTCCGTCAGGGTACCCGGTTTTCCACGCTCCACCAACAAAGAACCACTTCTTCCGATCGTTCCGGCCTTTACTGGGCAGGCCGGTCACCAGCTTCTGCCCATTCGTCTGAATGTAGACTTCGTCGGTCCCACTCCTCTCGCTCTGGACTCGATAGAGATAAGTCATCTCCCCAGGGTTCGGCATCCGATAGAGTCGGTTTCTGCCAAACAAGGTCATGACGCTCACTATTATCATCCACGCATTCGACAGCAGCTGGATGGGCGCCTGGTTCCAAAAGTTCAACAAATACGATACGGCCGGATGAAGGGGGAAGCGGAGTCCGACCTCCATCATGTCCTGGGTTACGGCCACCATCCCACGCGGAGGCTGGTCCACCCGTTCGTTCGACTCAGGCGCGTATAGATGAACGTCGAGAGGTATTTCCCATCCGACCCGGGCTTCGTCGAGGTGACGCTGAGACATTTTGCTCTGCACTTGGCCAATGGTCCACCTACGGGACTCCTCCAGATCGGCTATCCGAATGGTGGCCGGATCACGAACGGTCGGCCCCCGTGGGTAATGATCCAAATACTCCTCATAGTCGAAGGAGAGAGACTCGACCTCATCTTTCCTCTCCATATATTCTGACCGCAGACGAAAGGCCTGTCTGACCTGGTCTCACCGATCTTGGCTGACACTCCGACCAACTGCGGCCAGCCTCTCAACCTCTTCAGAATCGGATCCCGAGGCCTCTCCCGCACTCCCAAGCCTTTCTTTAATCATCTCGGCCGCGAGATTTTTGAGGAGCAAGTTAGTGGCCCGGTCGTCGCCCTCGCCGCGACCGCCTTCTTCCTCATCTTCCTCCAGGAGGTCATCTAGTGGATCCCTATCCCCCACGGGTCGGGCCGCCCCTTCATCCTGGGATCGTTCCGTAGCCAAAGGAACTCCCTCCCGGGCACCTTCACCCAATAATGACCGTCCCGGGCGTGGGAACAGGGCATCCAAACCATCGTCGTCATGCACCCAGATCGAGCTCGCCACGCGAAGGAGAAGCACCACTCCCGCCGCGAGAACTTCCTCCTTCTTCAAATAGGCGCCGATTGGCACCACCACCTCCTCCGCCGCTAGAAGAGCCGTCACCTTTTTGCCCAGGCGGAGGACCGGTCCATCGTCGCACCATTATGTAAATAAAGAAGCTTGAATTAAGAAAAGTTGAAAATTACCTTCTCAAAACCACCACTCGCCGCCGTTAGAAGCTTGTCGCCGCCGTGAGAAGTTCGCCGGAAATCGCCAAAGAACAGCTCCAAATCGCGAAAGAGTAAAAGCCTTTGGGAGTAGAATGACTCCCCTATTTATAGGGAATGGGTGAGGGCCTATTTCGAAATAAAATCCTAGGTTTAGGGACCTAGGTGCAAGAATTTGAAGAGACGGTTTTGGCGTCAGACGCCTCGTACATTGCACGTATTAAATGCGCGAGATTCGAGGAGACCAAATCATGTCACACACGTCAGCTTTCAATGCGCGTAACCCAAGGCGTCGCCTGACGTCATGCACACCTTTTTAGGCAAAATAAGTACAACGCACGTCCTTCCAGTCATCGCATAGCCGTAGGCCGGTCTCCGACCACCCCGGGCAGATCAAGGCCGGCACCAACACAAAACGGCAAATGACCACCTCGCCCCTCATCAACTTTGAGCGACGAGCTGGGGGGCAATTGTTGTGACCATTTCGGACCACATGTCGGATCCGGCCGGAAGCAACCGGAAAAGCACGGGGACACCCGGAGGGTGGGACCGACCTGGCCGGTCTATATCCGACCTCAGCGGGCTCCGACCACGAGTTTCCGACCTCGAAAATGAGGCCGGAAGCCTGCTTGGGGCGCCCGTCAACGTTCATCGCAGCCACGGTGAAGTTCGGCCGTGTCCAGACCGGCCCGGCCGCGACCAGTGAAGACAAGCGGAGGCCGCCCGGACACGACCAACCGGCTAGAAGAATCTCTGACCTCACTGTCCACCAGGAGGCCGGCCTCCGATCACTCAAGGCCCTCGGCCGGCAAGAGAGATCTGGAGCACGTGATAGAATCAAGCGAGACCCTCCCCCAGGAGGGAAAAAAGCCGCCTCCGTACTCAGAGACTCAGAGAATATTCCATCCAAATGAGGAAGTTCGCCAGAGAATCGTCCTTTTTGGACACGCGTCAACACCCTAGTGGCCGGCCACCTGCAAGCCCTGACATATCAGAGCCCGCGCGTCCTCAGAGGCAGGAGACATTTAATGCACCTGTCCCCCAAGAGGTCGGAAATGACCAACATACCCCTGTAGTGAGAAAACTATAAATACCCCAACATTTGTAATGTAAAATAAGGTTCAATCTCTCTCAGTATAATCAATACACATACTCATTCAAGTCCAGGGACTAACAACCCCTGGCAATTCTTGGTGTTCTTAGTGTTCTTATGCATTTATTGTCTTTCTTCATCCAAGTATTCATTTTAGCATTTAAGAACCCAATCATTTGGTGTTTTTACCAAAGCTCTTATAAATAGCCAGTTAATCCCAGCAACAAATATTTGGTAAACAACAAGATCATCAAACAATTACGTGTGATTGATCATTAACGTAATTAGTGAATACGAAAGTTGAGATTAGATAAGAATAAACACGTGTATTGATTACGTATTTATATTGTATGTTCGATAATTGAGGTGCTTTAGATGTATAATCGAAGTGTGGACGTGTATATTAATTTGTGTCTGTTTTACTAGCTGAAAAATCTAAGTATTTATACATGTTTGTCCAGCAGGAGGTGTACAAGACCTTTGACCTCCTTAGTGTGCATGTGTGACACTTGGGTTTTGACTATTTTAACCTTATCTAAACTAAATTCTATCCTTTTACACTGGACTTGCTCGCATTCAGGAGTTGTTCGTCCTGTTGGACTTGTCCTTGAGGAGTGTTTAGTTTGATTTTGATGGTCTTTATTCTTGATAATTTGATGCCTTGATATTGAAACCAAATCTGTTCGCTGATCTGCTAGGTATGCTCGCCAGGGCATCATCTGGGTCCACATGGTCTTTAGATTAAAGTTATTAGGCGAACAAAACCTGCTTGTCTGACGTTTCCAGCTCAACCTGATTTTGTTGGCTTAATTTTGTCTTAAGAGTGAGTACTTTTGGTTAATTTTGCTCGCCCTAATGACGTTTCTGCTCGCCTATCAACAATTGCCCCCTTACCAGTCATTATGTTGTGATAGGGCAAGGCGAACAACTTATGGGTTGGCAACTGTCTGGTGATATGGAGTGGAGCTGATATAACATGGCGTGATCAACTTTTCATGAGCGGACAACTTTGGCCGAGCTAATTGGTATGGGTGACGGTTGGAATCCCAAGGTCTGGGGTTGGGCTCGAGGTGTGACATGGGCGGAATGATTGTCGCCGCCCACGCGCACACGAAACCGAGACGACGTGCCTCCAGTTTTGTCGGAAAGAGTTTGCACGCGCCTGGCAATTGCAATCTAGTCCCTGTACTTTCGATTTTGTTCGCCCGAGACCCTGTTTTTCCATATACTATATAAGGAAAATTTTACCCATTTTTCCATTTTTACTGTTCAACCTCAGCGCCAAAATTCCTTCTTTCTATTTCGAAATTTCCGGCAACAAGACATTAATTCCGGCGACGATTTCTTCAAATCAAGGTAGTAACTTCTTCCTCTTCCTCTTCTTCCTCTTCCTCTTCTTCCTCTTCCTCTTCCTCCTCTTCCTCTTCCTCCTCTTCCTCTTCCTCTTCTTCCTC
Source organism: Ballota nigra (assembly GCA_947034835.1). Lineage (NCBI taxonomy): Eukaryota > Viridiplantae > Streptophyta > Magnoliopsida > Lamiales > Lamiaceae > Ballota > Ballota nigra. The sequence continues at coordinate 91,816,989 of OX344724.1, forward strand.
TTCCTCTTCCTCCTCTTCCTCTTCTTCCTCTTCTTCCTCCTCTTCCTCCTCTTCCTCTTCTTCCTCTTCCTCTTCTTCCTCTTCCTCTTCCTCTTCCTCTTCCTCTTCCTCTTCCTCTTCCTCTTCCTCTTCCTCTTCCTCTTCCTCTTCCTCTTCCTCTTCCTCTTCCTCTTCCTCTTCCTCTTCCTCTTCCTCTTCCTCTTCCTCTTCCTCTTCCTCTTCCTCTTCCTCTTCCTCTTCCTCTTCTTCTTCTTCTTCTTCTTCTTCTTCTTCTTCTTCTTCTTCTTCTTCTTCTTCTTCTTCTTCTTCTTCTTCTTCTTCTTCTTCTTCTTCTTCTTCTTCTTCTTCTTCTTCTTCTTCTTCTTCTTCTTCTTCTTCTTCTTCTTCTTCTTCTTCTTCTTCTTCTCCTTCTTCTTCTTCTTTATTTTTGCAATCGGGGTTTTGAAAAACAACCAAAAGCCCTAAACTCCGCCGTCTGGGATTTTGAACCGTCGTTGTCCTCTGCTCACCACCGGAATCCCCCATTAACGCCCCCCGGAGTTTCTCCGTTTCCATTCTTGTTTAAGACTCCCCATTCTCAATGTCCTCTTATTTCGAAACTGGATCATACCCTCCTCGTAACCCTGGAAAACGACCAATTGAAGAGTCCCCCGTCCCTGTGGAGAAAGAGTTGCGTCGATTCGGGGGCCCGCCTATCTGGAGAAAGAGTTGCGCGAGCAAATCCTGCTCGCCAAGTCGAGGAGGAGACTAGCTCTGACCTCCACGAAGAGGAGGAGGAGGTCGAGGTGTTACAGCTTGTCCGCCCGGACGAACTGATCTGGGAATATCTAAAGAGCATCAACTCCCGATCACTTTGGGACGAGTATGAGAGGGAACACTCCACCCGATTACCTGTACCAGCTCGCGAAAAGCGCAAACTTAGAGCCACGGAGTATGGGGCGAGCTGCATCGTGTTCGCCATCACCGAGGAGGACTTGCCCCAGATTATGAGGGACTACAAGATCCCCTTTGACGTTTATATGTACACTTCCCTCACCAACGATAGAGCAGATCGCCAGCCCCGTGGACTTACGGCGATCAACTTGGCCGCTCTGATTGTCGGAGTTGCTCTTCCACTACACCCCCTGATCGGCAGCTTCCCTGAGCGGACAAACCTTGCCATCACCCAACTAACTCCTGTTGGGTAGATGAACCTCATGTCCATTATGGTACTGTGCGCTCTGGAAGGCTACCCCAATAAGTTGTCCGCCGAAGAGGTTAACTACCTCATGACACTCACTGCCTGCACCGGGGAAGAGGCGGGCTGGTATTACCACAAGGCGCGGCCAAATTTGAGGCTGGTGGAGGATATCCCTGGGAAAGTGTGAGATTGGAAGCATGACTGGTTTTGGATAGGCGGTGACTGGCGTGCTTCTGCTCGCCCTTATGGCGGCCAATCGCAAATTAATACTCCGGCGGAGTTTAGGGACTTGATTCGTGAGTCTTATCCCTTCTATATATTTGAAGTGATAAGACTAATTTCTTTTTTTGTATTTCAGGTCCCAAAAATCTCAAGTGGCGAAGTGTCAAGGACAGTATCAGCGATCAGTTCTTGTTCACAGTTAGCATGATCGCTCTTCGTAGCCAGGCAGATCGTAGCATCAGCCATCTTCGCCTGGAGTCAACGCTCAGAGTTTCTCGCTTCACTACCTACCCTCACCATCTCGAGGCCCAGGCCCAAGTTCTAGAGGGTAAGAGTTTTAAACCGGGCGAACAAACTTGTCCGTCAATTTGAATTTACATAATTTTTCTAACTTAGTGCATTTGATTTCTTTGCAGATCAGCTTGTCACGATCGTCATCCATCCTTCATTCCATATCCTTGATCAAACGGTGTGGGAGATGCCGAACAAAAGAGGGAGGAAAAAGGCCGACCCCCTTACATAAATTATCGCCTTAGCGGCAAAGGCGGGCAGAGATGATCCATGACAAGGGGGTGGATCGAGCTCAGCTAAACAGCCCGCCAAAGATAGCAGTCCGCTCGCGGCTGCTACCCCCAAGTCGAAGATTCTCTTCGAGGAGACGACACTCCCTTCTCCGATGTTGAAAGGGCGGCCAAGAAGGCCAAGGTCGCCCATGGGAGTGGAGCTATTCCTGCTCACCCAACTAAGCCTGAAAGCGGGCGAGATCCTTCTTCGGAGCAATATCACGAGCAGACCCTGGTTGCATCTGCTCCCGAGGCACACGCCGATCATCCTTACGATACGACCTATCTCGGCTGGGATAAAGGTCGCCATGATGCGTAAGTCCTTTGTTGGGAACCTCTCTTCTCTTTCTTTGTGTTGTTGTTGTTTTTTCTCTCTAACACTTTGACATGTTTTCGTGCAGTTATGACCCCAACAACTATCCGGGGCGATCAAACATGGTGCATCAATATTCCTGCTCGAAGGTGCTCGCCAGCTATCGCGAGATTCTGGATCCTTTTGTCCGACGTACCTCCGAGACGGTCCCTCGCTCCTGGACTAAAGAATTAAATGAGATCGTCAAGACACAAACACATCATGATAATGGTCGTTTGTGTCTTATGGAGGTGAGCATATCCCTGGTCGCCGCACAAAAGCTGGTCGACCAGGTCGACGATCTGGAGAGGGATGCCCATCACCATGCAACTATCGTGAGCCGCATTGCCAAAGAAAGGGACGAGGCAAAGGAAGAGGCGGAGAAGATGGTGGCCAGCCTTCAAGATAAGGTGAAACCGCACCAAGTGAGCAAGCAGCGCACCCTTGATCTGCACGTTAAAGTCTCTGAGGAGCTAAAGGCCAAGATGGTCGAGGTCGAACCGCTTCGACCAGAACTTGCTTGCATCCAGCAGCAAAAAGAGGTCGCCGAGAAGTATGCGACGGAAGCAACTGCCAAGGTTGTCGATCTCGAAAATTAGCTCGCTAATTCTATCACTCAAGAGGAGTTGATTACAAAAATGGAGGCGGGCTCGATCATCGGCTTTGTGATGGCCTACGCGGAGTGCATCCGCATAGCCAATGAGTTTAAGGTTGCTCCCATTGTCGAAGAGATCGGCAATGAGTTCAAAAACTTTGTTGAAACTCACCCTCCTGCGCCCGGGACAACTCTCAAATAGGCGATCTGCCAGATTATGGGGTCAACATTGATTTTATTGACCCCCAAGTCATTATCACAAGTCCCCCAGATGATGACGAAGAGGATGAGGCCGTAGAGGGCGAGCAGACCCAGTTGGTCGATCAAAGTGAGAAAGCTCTCTAAGAGCGAGCTGATGCTGAGGGGCTAATTATCGAGCTCACTCAAGAGGTCCCTATTGATCCTTCTTTAGCCGGGACACCTCTTGAAGACCCCAAGGATGACAACATTCCTCCCCCTGCCGGACAGCGTTCTTAGACGACAGGATTAGTTAGGTCTTTTATTCCTTTCTCTTTTTGTAATTGTTCGCTCCTTTGAGGAGTTTCTTTTGTAATCGTTTTGGGTGATTAAGCCTTGTTTATCAATGAACATCTTTTGCTCGTCTTAATCTTTTTACATTAATTGTTCTTTGAATTTATACTTATGCTTAACAATCTTAATGTAGTTGGGCTTTGTTCCTTAAGAACTCTTGCCTTAGAAATTTGAGGGTTTTGGCCTTAGGCTATGTTCATTTAAAACGAACAGCCTTTGATGGGCTTGATTGTATAATCAATTTGTGCCTTTAGCTTGAATCTCTTTTGAACGAACAACTTAAGATTGAACTTGCTTTCAAAAATTACAAGTACAAATGACGACCTAATCTGCAAACCATAATAAACTAAGATGAAGTTGTTCGACCTCTATACATTTTATCAAAAAATCAACTTATCAAAATACATAATTTACACCCAAAGTCAAAGTAGCTCGACTACTATACATTTTATCAAGCTAACCTTGGACTTTTAAAGAAATTAAACTATATACAAGAGGAAGACAATACTTGATCGCAAATATCTTGACCAATCCAATTCTGCTCGACCACCAATACTTAGTGGAATTTTTCAAAAAATTAAGCAAGTTTTTTGGCTCTTCCTTGTGCATATGCCATTTTAGCTCGCCCAGCTAAGTAGCATCACTTTCACTTCTTATAGGCAAAGTAGCTCGCCTATTGAAAATACTTCTTCAAATTAGCTGTATTCCAAGAATATTGGGCCGAGTTGCCATCTAAGTCTTTAATGTCATATGCATCATTGGGTAACCTGTCCGTTACCCTGTATGTGCCCTCCCAAGTCGGGCCAAATATGCTTGGAGGTGGGGCGAGCTTCTTTCTCAAAACTAGATCGCCAGCTTCGAACTTTCTTATTTTAACTTGAGAGTTGTAGTAGCGTTCTGCTCTCTGCTTGTAAGTTGTATTTTTTAGTTCAGCCGTGATTCTTTTTTCTACGAACAAATCTAGCTCGACTTATAAGGCAGAGTTGTTCGCCACTTTTTCAAAGTTGGTTGTTCTCAATATTTTGGTCTTCAATTCAACTGGAATGACAGATTCAATTCTAAATGCTAATGTTAAAGATGTTTCTCCGGTGCTTGACCTGGGAGAAACTCTGTATGCCTACAGTATATCTGGCAATTCTGCAGACCACTTGCCTTTGCTTTCTGTTAGCCGTATTTTAAGAATATGTTTGATTATCTTGTTGACGGCTTCTACCTGACCATTTGATTGTGGATGATAAGGGGTTGAATAGTGCTTTCTGATCCCACACTTTGTGCAGTAGTCTCAAAGCTTTTTTCCGTCAAACTGAGGACCATTGTCTGTTACAAGTGTTTGAGGAACTCCGACCCGACAGACAATGTTCTTCCATATAAAGTCAATTATCTTTTCTTGGGTAACTTTAACTAGAGCTTCTGCTTCTGCCCATTTTGTATAGTAATCTACGGCCACAACAACAAATCGTACATTTCCTTTTCCATGATGGAAAGGTCCAATAATATCCATTTCTCATCGTGCAAACGGCCAAGGACTGAAAACCAAAACAAGTTCTTGAGCAGGGGTACGGATACTTAGAGCAAATATTTGACATCGGTGATAGGCTCTGGCCATCTGGATTGCATCTTTTCGTAAGGTTGACCAATAATAGTCCTGCCTTACAGTTTTGTAGGCCAAAGCTTACCCTCAACATGATTTCCACAGGCTCCGGAATGTATATCTTCCAAAGTAGTCATTCCTTGCCCCCTAGACAAACACTTGAGTAGCGGGACTGAAAAGTCTCTTTTGTAAAGCTGCTCATCTACCGGGGTATATCTGGCTGTTTGTTTTGTTATTCTTGCAGCTTCAAAAGAATTGCTTGGCAGTTCACCGTATTTCAAGTATTTGACTATAGGAGTTCTCCAATCACTGTCATCTTTTTGTTCGACCACCTATTTTACTTTGTAATCCACCGTCGAAGGTTGGGTTTTTCTAGTGATGACGATATCTGTTAGATCTGCTGGCCCATCACTCATTGCTAATCTTGCTAGGGCATCAACTTGCGTGTTGCTCGTTCGAGGTACCTGCTGGATATATACTTGGTCTAACAAAGATACCAAATGAGCAACAGTTCGTTGATACTCAATCATATGTTCATCTCTGGCCTCATATTCGCCTCGTACTTGGCTCACAATGAGTTGAGAATCTCCAAAAATCTGGAGTCGTCTGGCACCGACTTCTAGTGATAAGTGGAGACCTGCAATGAGGGCCTCGTACTCAGCTTCATTGTTGGTGGCCATAAACTCGAATCTAACTGCCGAAGTGAATACTTGTCGGTCGGGGCTTATAAGAACTACCCCTGCCCTCGAGGCCAAATTTGTTGACGAATCGTCTACATAGAGATGCCATGGGTGATCTAGCCCTCTCGTCTGGTTTTGGGGAAAAGTCAGGTCGACTATGAAGTCAGCTAGTGCTTGACCCTTAATCGCTATTCGAGGTGCATAGGTCACTCCAAATTGGCTGATCTCAATAGACCATTTTAATAGATGGTATGTTGTATCGGGTCGATGCAGTATTTGTCTGAGTGGGAAAGTCGTTGGTACTTCGACCTGATGATCGAAAAAGTACGGTCTTAACTTTCTAACACTCATGACCAAGGCATATGCCAGCTTTTCGGTGGGCGAGTATTTTACCTCAGCTTCGTGCAGAGTTTGGTTGACATAATAAATAGGAAGGTGGAATTTGCCTTCTTCTCGTACCAAAATGGAACTTATTGGCACGTCTGAGGCTGCCAGATACAGATAAAGCTTCTCTCATGGGATTGGCTTTGATAGAATATTTATGTCTCCCAGGTAGTCTTTTAGTTGTTCGAAAGCTTTCTGGCAACTGCCCGTCCACATAAAATTGCCCTTTTTGATGGCTTCAAAAAATGAACGACATTTGTCCCTCGATCGTGATATGAACCTGTTTGCTAGGCATCCTGTCAGCCTTTGTACTTCTTTGATGGAACGGGGAGGCTCCATATCAACGATTGCTTTGACTTTTGCAAGATTGGCTTCGATTCCTCGTTTGGATTTCCCTGAATGTACTCCGAAACTACTTTTCTTTGGATTCAACTTCATGTTGTATTTTCAGAGTATGTCGAACACCTGGGATAAATGTTGGAGGTGGTCTTCTTTTTTAGTACTTTTGGCGATTATGTCATCAACATACACCTCCACCGTCTCCCCGATATGTTCGTGAAATATTTTGTTCACCAGCCTCTGGTAAGTTGTTCCTGCATTGATTAATCCGAACGACATTCTTTTCCAGCAAAGCAAATTCTTGTTTGTGTAGAAAACCGTATTTTCTTGATCATCTGGGTGCATCTGGATTTGGTGGTAACCAGCAAAAGCATCCATAAATGTGAGCATTTCATGTGCTGTTGTGCTATCCACCAGTTGATCAATTTGCGGAAGTGGAAAATTATCCTTCGGGCATGCTACATTCAGATCTGTGAAATCTATGCATAGCCTCCAGGTTCCATTTGGCTTTCGCACTAGGATGGGATTTGCAACCCATTGTGGGCACAACGCCTGTTTTATTATGTCGTTGTCCAACAACTTCTTAACTTCTTCATTCAGTGTCTGATACTTGTCAGGTCCATACTTCCGGCGTTTCTGATGGATGGGCCTTCGGGCTGGGTTGATGTTTAATCTGTGACAAGCATCTTTTGGATTGATTCCTACCATGTCAGCATGTGACCATGCAAAGACATCGAGGTTAGCTTTTAAAAATTCTGTCATTCGAGTTATGTAGGGCTTAGGGAGCTCGGATTCGATGTAGAGTTCAAGATCATTACGGCTAGGGTTAGCTTTGAGGGCTTCCAATTCTTCGACTGGAGTTGCTCGCCGTTTTTGTCCCTTCCACCGTGGATCAACAATTGGCCCTTCCGGGCTTAGCTCATCCTCGATGTTCATTGGTTCAGCACCTAAGTGGGGGTCAAAATCCTCTGTTGGATTAGTGTCATTGTTGGTCGCCATAACTGGGCCCACCATGTCGATACATGGACTCAACCCGTCAGTAACCATTGATAATTTTTCTACTGTCAAGGTTTGCTCGCCATCAAGAAACTTCTGTTCGCCCATGGACGAGGGTGGTTCGTCTATGTCCATCTGATCATTCTGGGTCCCCAAAATATCATTGCGGACAGAAGGTTCATCGTCTAGGTGACTGGTTGATGCTTCCATCATAAATGCATTTTCTCTGTTTGGATGAAGTTGAATGAGACATTCTCGAGTTTTCCTTTGGTCTCCCTTTAGTGTTCCCGCACCACTGGCTGTCGGGAACTTAATACAGTAGTGGTAGGTTGAAACTGCAGCTTTAAATTCATTAAGAAATGGTCGGCCAAGGAACCCATTGTAGGTAGATTCTTGATCAACAACCAGGAAATCTACCATTCTAGTTATATTCTTTTCGGGATCTTTGGTACACACTAGTTGTACAGACAACCTAATTATCCCTAACGGGACTGTTACAGCATTTCCGAAGCCTAGGATTCGGTGATTAGAATATTGAATGTAGCTAGCCTAGTCTCCTAGCTGATCAAGTGTTTTCTTGAAGATAATGTTGGTGGAGGCTCCGGTGTCCACTAATAGTCGGTGCACTTTGGTCCCCATTATCTTGGCACATATAACGAGGAAATCGTTACGGGGAATTACAATTCCTTCCAAATCTTTTTCAGTGAAGGTCAACTCTGCTGTGTGAAGAATGCATAGGTTGACTCCCATTTCTTGCACCTGGGCCACTGCACGTAGCTCAGCCTTTCTTTTTCGATTTGAGATTGGCGATCACCCATCAGAACAACTACCAACTGGTCCTGCAGGCTCCTTCATTTGAATTTCAAGAACTGGTCCTCCTGCTGGTGCTGGAACTGGTCGTCCAGCACGATTCCTTCGGGGAGCTTGTTCAGCATCGTCATCTCCAGACTCGTCTTTCCTGCCTCTCTTACCGGGTTGTCTTTTCACAAATTCAGATAGCTTACCCTCCTTATAGAATCACCACAATTGCTTTAGCAAGTCACGATATTCACTTGTAAAATGCCCCACACTCTTATGGTAGGCACAATACTTGTTTTGGTTTAACTTGCTAGCGTCTTGACCTATCTTTCTTGGAGGAGTAAGTAATTCCTTGTCCCGGACGTTGTTGTACACCGCATCGATTGATATGGTGAGTACATGATTCAACTTGTCTTTCAGTTTTGTCCCTTCGTTAAATTCTTTCATGTTCTTCGGGGCTCGATAATCTCCACCGCCAGTCTTTTTCCCACTTTCTTTTTGTTCGCCTTTGTCCCCCATGTCTTTTTGCAAGGCCTTGTGCATGCAGACAAAGACTCATGCCCGATCAAGAAATTCAGCGTAAGTTTTCGAGCATCTGAGATGTACATCCTTCCAAAGTTCAGTGCCCTTCTTTAATCCAGCTAGGACGGCTACAATTTTGGTGCCTTAGCTGACCGATTCCCCTTCTAGCAAGACCTTGTCAATTCTTTCCAAATATGAATGGTCCGACTCATCGTCAGCTTGTTTTAAGTCGGATAACAGATGTCTCTGGGATAGATAAGACCCGGCCGTAGAGAAATGAGGCAAGAATTCTTTGCCTAGCTGGGCAAACGAATGAATTGAAGCTGGTGGCAGAGCCGAAATCCATTTATGAACACGGTCCCCCAGAGTCAATGGAAAGTTTTGGCACAGGGTTGCATCACTTTCTCACATTGATATCATATAATCAGAGTACTTCATCAAATGCACCCGGGGGTCCGCCGTGCCTTTATATTGTATACTTGTCGGGAACTGGATCTTCTTCTGAATTGGGGATTTTAGAATCACTGAAGATAACTGTGAGGTAGAAATAGCAGTATTCCCATAACCTCTTTGCAGGTCTAACTGACCATGCATACTTTCGATTGCCTTCTGCATGGAGACCAATTCTTCTAAGGATCCCCCTTAACTTGGAGGCTGTTCGGCGAACAGAGGTGCATGACCATCTGTTTGTCGCAGTCCCTCACTTGGTATAGGAACCCCCTGGACTGGCCTCCTAGGATTTGGTGCTCCATCTGGGCCTAGGCGACCAAAATTTGACCTAGTCAGCCTCTCGTGGACTGACTGGCGAGCTGGTATGTGGGTCGGGCGAGCTACTTCTGCTCTAGGATGGATCTTCATTGCTCCCCGACCAAGGCGACCTAATCTGTTCAGTGCACTCTAGTGTGTGCCCTGACTAACCCCCATAGCTTGGTTTGGGGTTGATTCTCCATGGTGGTAGCCTCAGTGAGCTATTTCTCCTTGCCCTTCATCTTAGGAACTTGGGCACTGTCTTCCTCATTTTGATCGCCCTTTTTGTTCTTATATTCGCGAGCTTTTGTTGGGCTATGCCTTGTTCGGATATGAGATGGGTCAGGATGTGCTTGTTGCTTTTGTAAAGCCTAAAGCATTGTGATTGTTCAAGATAGTTCATCAGGATTGCAAACAAAAGCATCTAGCTCAGGTGGCTGATTAGGTGTGAAATTGTCATGATTTGTAGCTAGAAATGCCCAAGTTTTGGTCGATTTTGTTGAGTATTTAGAGTCAATTGAGTATTATTTCTACACATTGATGAATTGTCTCTTTGATGCTCATAGGTGAATCGAGGGCGAAAAATGGAGTTCGTAGGATTTTGAATCGACTCAAACGGATGCCCGGATGAGAAGAAATACGAATGGTATTAGTGCGCAAGAAGAAAAGTATCAGTTGAAGAAGAAGGAGAGTCACTCGAGTGGAGTCACTCGAGCACCACCGCTCGAGCATGTTGCTCGAACGCCTAAATTGTCCATAGAATTTTTGTAATTCGAGCCACTCGAGCACCAATGCTCGAGCATGTTGCTCGAGCACCTAAAACTTACAGAGAACTTCTACCACTCGAGCAACTCGAGCGCCATCGCTCGAGCATGTTGCTGGAGCGTTCGAAACTTACAAAACAATTTGGCCACTCGACCAGCTCGAGCACGAGCGCTCGAGCCCTTGATGAATTCGAGCTATTGAGCTCGAGCGCCCCCGCTCGAGCGGGTGCTGCTCGAGCACTTTCATGTTTTTGCCTCCGGGTTCATTTTTCAGCCCATGAGTTCCCGATTCGGCCCGATGCTTATATATACTCGTCCCGAACACATTTTTAGATATCACAACACATAACACATAACTTTTAGAGTTTGTTTTTGTAGAGTAGAAGAGTGAAGAGACGAGCAAGCTTTATTTTTACGTGTAATCGAGGTTTTACTTTACGAATTCTTATTTCAGTTTAGATTTTAATTTATTTTCGTTCGCTCTTTGACATTGAATACTTGAGACTTCGTTTTATCAATCTAATTTCAGTTCTTAGCATTTATTTCTTTAAACCCTAGTTTATGTTTAATAATTTCTTAGTTCAAATCATTATGTTTATGTTCGTTATTTCTTCAATTGCTTTTGTTGTCGTTAAAACCATGTTCGGCTAAACACTTGTATGCTTAGGGTAGGATGAACTCGTAGAAGTAGGATGTCGGTACGTAATTAGGGTAATTCATGACGTTTAGTTTTAATGCTCTTAATTAACGAGTTCTTAAAATCAATCTTAATTTTTCCTTTGAATTTTGTTCGAAAAGTGTTAGAGAGAGGACGACCTTATCACTCTTTAACAATGAGTAGACGTAACGAGAGGGTTTAGAAGGGGTTAATTAATTTTCCGGTTTATTTAGGGAGGACGACCGCATCACCGTAGTTAAATTAGGGTCTCGTGAATTAAGCACTTTCTATTAACTTGTTAGTGGATTAGTGAAGTCGATTGTTAGGATAAAGTATTAGGGTTGAATTCTTGAGCTTTCGTCTTACAATCTTTTACTTAGGTTATTTCTTGCATGTCACGGTTATTTTGATTATGTACCTACTCCGTTAGTATACGTAGGAATTCTTATCATGAGCATCACCATCTCATATTCGAAAACACACACTTTTACGTTCTTAGTTTAATTTTCCTTTTTGCATTCGTAGAGTAATTTAGTTCCGATTATATTTTCTTTTAAAAAACCCAAAAACATACACTCATATTAATTACAACGCGTAGATCTTCGGGGATCTATTCGCATACATACCTTCCCTTGGGTTCGATATACTTGGTCCCTATACTTGCTCATACTACAGTGAACCCGTACTCTTGCGGGGAAACTACTAGTAGAAAACTAGTACGTATTTTCGGTTCAAGTCAGTGGCATTGATTGATGTGTAGCTGTTGGATGGTTTTCTTGCTCGTGCTTGTCTATTTCTGCTCGCCTACCAGCCTGGGACATCCTCGAACGTGAATCCGTTGTAACATGTTGAGAATGTTGGGTTTCATGTGATTGAGACATCTTTGTGCAAAGTGTAAGTGTTAGTCTTCAATGGTTCAAACTTAGTACGAAGAACACCAAAAACACCAAGAACACCCTTGCACCAATCTTCAAAGGAAATCTGAAAATTTCTTCTAATCTTCAAGTTTTTAAGCTTGAAGTTCTTGCTTAATCACGCTTGAATCTTTAATCGGAGGTTCGAACCCTCCTTCTAGCGCCAATTTGTTGATGATCGTATCTAATCATGAGGATTAGTGGCTGTTTTATTCGTTAATTAGATCACCAAATAATTACTTGTGATTGATTACTAACGTAATTAGTGAATACGAAAGTTGAGATTGGATAAGAATAAACACGTGTATTGATTACGTATTTATTTTGTATGTTCGTTAATCGAGGTGCTTTAGATGTATAATCGAAGTTTGGACGTGTATATTAATTTGTGCCTGTTTTACTAGCTGAAAAATCTAAGTATTTATACATGTTTGCCTAGCAGGAGGTGTACAAGACCTTTGACCTCCCTAGTGTGCATGTGTGACACTTGAGCTTTGACTATTTTGACCTTTTCTAAACTAAAGTCTATCATTTTACACTGGACTTGCTCGCATTCAGGAGTTGTTCGTCTTGTTGGACTTGTCCTTGAGGAGTCTTTAGTTTGATTTTGATGGTCTTTATTCTTGATAATTTGATGTCTTGATATTGAAACCAAATCTGTTCGCCGATGTGCTAAATATGCTCGCCAGGGCGTCATCTGGGTCCACATGATCTGTAGATTAAAGTTATTAGGCGAACAAAACTTGCTTGCCTGACGTTTCCAGCTTAGCCTGGTTTTGTTGGCTTAATTTTGTCTTAAGAGTGAGTACTTTTGGTTAATTCTGCTCGCCCTAATGACGTTTCTGCTCGCCTATCAACAAGACCCATTCCCCTTAATATGTAATTAATGATATTTTTGCAAAAAAAACTTCTTAGTAATTTATTAAGATCCCAGATAATGGTGGAATTTTCATTTTTATCAGAGAAGAAAAATATCATTATATAGGGATACTTCAATCCATACCCCAAGCTAAAAATGATCAAACACACCATAATAGTCAAATTCCCGTTATACTCCTTCCATCGCAGTTTTATTTTTCATTTAACTTTACATGAAGTTTAATGTAAAAGTTGAATTGTGGTAGTATTTAAATAAATAAAATAGTTTTTTGCGAAATGGAGTTTAAAAAGGTGATGCACTTTATTTTTATTTTAAAAAAATAGATAAATAAAATTGGAATGGATTTTTTTTTATAAATACAAAAGTAAAACTGAACGAAAAGAGTATATAACACAACATGTACTAGGATTAAGAAGCCAAACCACACGCCCAGTTATGCAATGTCACATGAGTTTTAGTCCGTTTGTAAAATTTCATCCACACCTTGTAAATCAAATCACACTAAAAAAAGAAATATAATCCACTGGATAAAATATTTAAATTGATAAAAGAAATTATTATTCCAAAATTTTTATCTATTTCTCAGTTTTTGAATCACCTGTTTCCGTTCACTCGTCCTCTTGTTGCTGATGCCCACTCGTAGAGCAAGATAAAAGAATGATATAATCCAAATTTCACATCCCAATATTGTCACGTTTCTCAATCTAGCCCGAGATCATTTTGAAATTATTTAAAATATTGTCCAAATATTTCTACAGTTCACTAATTCTATAAAGATTGTGTTGTCCGCGTGAATTTAATGTGTGAAATTTTAATTTACGCCAAATTACAGTTGACAAGTAACTTAAAATCAACTTATTATAATAAAACCTACACATAAACTAAACTAAACTAATCATTAATCACCTTATCAACTTGTATATTAAACTCTGTATTCATAAAAAACAGATGGGTAATTTTGCAATTTCCCATTTTACTATATATATATAAAGAAAAATATACATATAATTGCAGATTTAGCAGAAGAAGACATCAGTTTGCATCAGTCAATTTCATGAAATTTACAGAGAAAGACATAAAAAATAAATAAAGAAAATAAAAATAAATTGATCAGGTAATAAATCTTTATTGGTCTAACAAGTATTCCACATTAAAATTTCTTTTAAATATCGTATTTTCGCGTTTAGAGATCATTAAAGAAATCAATAAGTTTTAGTTTTTTTTTTTTTTTTTTTTTTACTGTCGGAGTTAGAAGTAATATCTATATGTATTAATTTCGTATATATGGATCTACGTTCTATTTTAAATTTTTTTTTTTTGTATATTTTATTCTTATATTATTTATAACTTTGCCCTTAACCACAAATTCTGATTCTGGTACTATATGTATATATGTGCTACTTAAATACTTTCTCCACCCCAATTATTAGGAGGAGATCAATTTCAACTTTGAAAACAAAAATTAAAACAAATAATGTATATTTGAGCGACATGACAGTTTTAAATACCTAATTTTGGACACGCACATATAATGTTAGTAATATTAATAAAAATCGATATAACTAATATTTTGGTATTATTTGCTACAAGATGAAAGTGACCATTTTGATATATACATAATACGTGGATGTTCAATAATTGAAAGAAACCAAAATGTATGGGTATATCTAAAAATGTGTCACATAGCAACTTAAAGGACTTGTAAATAACTTCTATAATAGTTATTAAATACTTATTTAATTCGATTTATATAAACAAAGGTTACCGCGTGAAATGTGAAAAAGGGTAGCTTCCAGGTGCTACGAATCTAGATTACTGATGAGTGACTCATCATATAATTGGAGAAAAATGTCAAGCTCAATACTCTATCAGAGGCTAACTCACTCATATCAATTTTGATAGGGAAAATCTTATTTTTATGAATGGAGATTTATACAAATGGATCATCTTAGTAATTAGGATCTTCGTATATTCTAAATAATCAATGTCAAATTACATTTAAAATAATGTACGCTTGCTGTAACGTTAATCAGTGTGGTAAGTTTTGTACTCTTGATTTTTCTAAGACAAGGTATAAAGTGAAAATGATTCATACATGAGTCATTGAAAGATATTAGTTGTTTTCACTGAAAAATATTAATTGCAACTATAAATACTTTTCAGTGAAAACTAATACTCTTAAATGAAAACCACAATACCTTTCAATAATTCACATATGAACCAATTTCACTCTATACATACTCTTTTCTAACCATAATTTTCATTATCTACATTTTTTTAGAGATATTTATCATTGAAAATGTTTGCAAAACAGCCCGGATATGCTTTTTAATAAAGAATGTCAAAATAAATATTTTAAATGCAATTTGCACTGATATATGGAAATATTTACATATAAATGTGCAATCAGTTGCAAATATAAAAAAAAAAAAAAAATCTAACATGAGAAAGAAAAATATTCGTGAAATTTGATTTGAATCGAGTATGATTAGCAAGATTTGTTGGAAGATCTGAGAGAATTAGATAAGGTCTAAACTGATTTTGGATAAAATTTACATTAATTTGTGCAAATTTTCATAAAAATGTAGACCTATAAAAATATTACATTTGAATATATTTATATTATGCATGGGTAAAGTACAATATTAGTTCCTTTGAAAAAATGCAATATTAATTATTCTTTTAACCTGAAAGTCCCACGTACGCCCAAGGTTACCCGTCATAATATTCCACATTTTTACTCCCACAAGTACGAAAGAAAATAAAAAAATCTCGAAAATACACTTGATTTGTTGTTGTTCATTTGTAACAATTAAAAATAAGTTAAATCCTTTGGATTATTTTAAGGTAAAAGTTTGTGTAAGACTGTCTGTCTCATAGTAAGAAACAATACAAATTAATATTTACCATGCCAAATTATTAATATGTCATGCCTAATTTATACTCATTCCACCGTTTCATGACATGAGAATATTTTTAACACAAGACCTACTTTTAATTAAATAATTGAAAATAAAAACTTGTGTAAACTCAAATTCACGTAAACTCAGTTTCTTCAAATATCATTATTATGTGCACACTATTATGTATGTTCACTATCATTGTTATTCAAATGTAGTATCACTATTTAAAATATCAATCATTTTTTAAACAGTGATAATTGATATACAACAATAATAGTGTATATGCATAATAGTGATACTTGAAAAAAAAATTATGTAACCTTAGGTTCACAAGAGACTTAGAGGGGTGTATTCAATTGGGATTCTATCGGATTTTTTTGGATTTTAAAAAGTTTGTGGATTTAGAAAATCTATAGATTTTATGCAGAGTTTGACTGACTTTTTTTATTGATTTATTTGGATTTTCATAGACTTTGCAGGATTGTGGAATACATTTTTTTTTATTGATTTACATGGATTTACATAGACTCCGACTCTGGAATCATTGATGCAAATATATATGGGACACACTTGTATATAAAAAAATGTTATCCAAATTATTTAGAAAAAAAAATACATTATTATTTCATCTTCATTTCCATCACCGTTATACCTCGCCCTCATTAGAAGTCTCAAGTTGTTAGAAGAGATTTTGGAGAGTAAAAATTTATTTATATTTTTTGAAGAGTAGACTTGACAACGGGGCGGGTAATCCCCAAAGCAAATAGGAACGAAATTTTTTTTGCCCCGTAGGCGGGGACCGGGATAGTATTCTCAGCCCGGGGGATCCCCGTCTCGTTCCCCGCGGGGAGCCGCATTATTTTTTATATAATTAATATATTTATATATAATTTTAATGTTAAAGTAAATTACAAATAAATATTTCATAGTTTCCTACTCAATTAACTATTTATTAAAAATTACATTTTTTTATTTAATGTTATGTTATTAGTTCCAAATTATATTATTTTCACTTTAGTATATATGTTAATTAAAAATATTAGAATTAGAGGTTCTTCAAATTGTTTAAATTAATTTTTTTAACACCAACTTAAAGTAATTGTTGTGTATGATTAAAATTTTTAATTTAAATATTTTTTTATATTTTAAAAATGAGATAAAAAAAATAAGTAGGCGGGGAACCGGGAATCGCCGCGAGACGGAGATCCCCGGTGAGGCGGGGATGGGTGAATTTTTTTTCCCATTTATTTTGAAGGGACGGAGATGGGGAATGATACCCCGTCCCCGCCCCGTTAACATCCCAATGGAAAAGAATCAAAGAAAGTCCATAGACTGTTGAATACCTAAAGATTTTTTAAGACTTTTCAAAATCCGTAGAAATCTCTGGTTATTAGAAGAGATTTTCAAGATTGAAATCTATTCATATTTTGGAAGAGAAATCTAAAAAAATCCGTGGAGTATTAAAATCCATAGACTGTTGAATACCTAAAGATTTTTTAAGACTTTTTAAAATATGTATTGAATACCTCGGGATTTTTAAAGACTTTTAAAAATCCAGATTGAATACCCCCAGATTTTAAAAGTCTAAAAAAATCCTACAAACTCTATAACCAATACACCCCTCTTAATCATAATTGAAATAGAAGAATTAAACCATCAGTCTCCTAGTCCTATACCAACCCATAGGGGTATGTTTGTTTTGGAACTCACTTGGATGGACTTATGGCTTTGCGATCCCGCTCTATACAAGTTTTAGATTTAAAATTCAGTTTTCAAATCTCAAACTATATCCACACCTAAAATTGTCTATTAACCTATTACTCCTACTTTTTACAAAATCCAAAACAATTACATCATCACTTTTTTTTTTTATTTACTCATTCTATTTTTCTACTTTTTTCCTACACAATAAAATATAATAATAAAACATGTATCACTATCAAAATTGATTTGACATAGAGTAAAAATTGCATTCTATCAAAATTTCAAAATAAATAAATACTTCATATCCTGAAATTTTAAACTTATAACTTCACCCACAACAATGTTCCCAAAACAACCCAGGAGATCTAGTCAGGAAGTTCATAAATATTCAATCACTCCCCACACCTATCAATATCATATTAACTTGTAATAATAATTGAATTATTTTAATAATAATAATATAAATAAAATAACAAACTCCCAGTTCTCCCTCTATCAGTAAAAGAAAAAAAAAACGCTAGTAAGAACAGTTATTGAAAAATGATTAAATGCAGTTCTATAAGGGATACTATACAAACATCCTTCCTACTATTTTTGCTTTTAATGATTCATGCGTGAAGGATGCCAATAATTAATTCAATGCTTTCATTTTCATGGTCATCGCGATCATTTATGATGATACAAAAATACACATTTCGTTGTTAATGCACCTTACATTTCTTGCATGATAGTGATAAATATAGCACTACGCATTAATGTTCAAGAAATGAGTGATTTGCCCATTTTGAATTGACAAACTATCGAAAATTACCAATTCAAATTTTAGATTTGCATATTCTTTCTTAATCCAGCTTTAGACTATATACTCGACTTGCCTATACATCGTGTGATTTGTGGGTGATTATACGAGAACAAAGGTATGATTCAAAACGTACAATTTCGAATAAAAGTACAAGCGTGTTCCATTGACAAAATATTAAAAGAAAACATTAAATTGAGTGATTTAATATTTTCAATTTTCAGCGTGTAATTAATTCACATGTTTTCATTTTGCCAGTACATTTACAAGTTACATATAATTAAGTTAAATTATACGGAATAAATTAAGAGATTCTGTAATCGAGGCTAAAAATATGTTTAAGTCTTATTACTGCGTGTCTTTAAAATTTGTAACATGGACTTCATCTTTTAATCACATATACAGGACATGAATATTGTGATTTGTACACACGGAATTTTGGTTTGAGCCACACATCTCAATTCCACATGTCATTCGAGTATGAGTATTAGTTGAGTTAATTTTGAGTATTTTTGTTTCATAATAATCCAATTATGATTACAGATGGCGCCGTAGATGTGAAGAAGTGTCCCATTTAGGGGGCGTTTGGTTAGGAGCACCTCAATAGTAATGAGAATAA
Source organism: Ballota nigra (assembly GCA_947034835.1). Taxonomy (NCBI): domain Eukaryota; kingdom Viridiplantae; phylum Streptophyta; class Magnoliopsida; order Lamiales; family Lamiaceae; genus Ballota; species Ballota nigra. Next base: position 91,835,730 of record OX344724.1, read on the forward strand.
AAAAATTATTTTTCATCTATATCCCCATAATAAAAATAATATGTTGGGGGAAAAATTGTTCAAATGGTGGTTGCATTACTAGTGGCATATCTAGTTTTGGAATAAAAGTAGACAACAAATATGTGTTGGTGGTTGTTGGTGGAGGAATAAGGGAGTGATTGAGTAGGATGATTGTAGGAGGAAAATAAGATAATCAAAATGGAGTATTGATTACCCAATTTAGGAAGAGAGATGATGATTTTGTTCTATAAACCCTCGTAATTATACTAATTTTTAAACTCATTCTCATTACCATTAAAGAGTTGTTAATCAAGTTTTCCCTAAATATATTTTTGAGCATTATCCTCATAACATAGAAACCAATTATTTCTCATGAGATGACAACTCTAACAAAAATTAATTCGCCATTTAAAAAAAAAAAATCAGATCTAATTATTGTATGCAAATAAGAAAGTAGGATTAACAAGTTTAAATTTATCGCACAATTTATCTAAAATTAATGGATTCTGAGATATTACACTATCTCATACATTTTTTTTTTTTTATCAAAACTCATATGGCTTGTGCTTTTTAAAATATGGTAGTTTGGTCACAAAATTTTAATTTATTACTTGCTTATTTATATAACTGGATTTTCATTATCTCATTTAAAAAAAAAAGATATTTATCATTTGCAAATGTTTGCAAATAGGAGTATAATAAAATTGCACTGGTACGCTTTTCGTTATAAAGCATATCTAAAAGAAATTACTTTTTTTGTTTCTTTTCCAATAAAATCAAAATTTATTCTTATTCTTCCACACTTTTTCTAAACACACTACATTCGATTTAATGAGTCCTTAAAATGACGTTTCTCGTTGTCATTTTCTACTAATTTATGGAGATTATTTTTTCAAGGATAAAAAGTTAACGTGAAAATTTAGTAAATAGATGCCTTCGTAATATGTAGAAATAAATTAGAATCCAAAATAATCAGGACTTTTAATTAATTAAAAATAAGTAACATAAACAGAAAAGGTGTTAGATAATTAATTAGATAAGTATATACATAACATTAATTAGATAAAATTGGTACAGCGGAGAAGATCAATTTGAGAGCATGGTCGTGGCTACTTGGAAAATCAAATTTGTTTATGAGATATGATCCGCGTTCGTGTCTGGTTCAGTGAAGGCAATGAGTTGGAGTACCTCTTATACTTTCTGAGTAATAAATTTATTTTACTTATAAAAATAAAAAAATAAATGTCATTTTTTTCGTCATGTGAATATTTTCACATTCAATCTATTCCAACTTTATTTTTATACTTTTATAAAAAATTCAATATAAATATTTATATTTAAAATTTTATACATTAAAAAATATAAACTTTCACTTTTATAAACTTTTAATATGTACAAATATAAAAATAGAATTACGAAAGGGGTATTATTTCTCGAAAATTAATTACTTTGTTGTTGACACAAATGTGACTCTTAAATTTTGAGTCAAGAGGGCATTGACTATCAATATGGAGCAACTAAAAAAGAAGAAAAAGCAATGATGTCACGTGAGGGAGTCACGTGGGAAGTAATGAAAATCAATAATGGGGAATGTACTTGGGTGGTGTGTAGTAATAATTGGTGGAGAGAGAAAGGGCACCTCACTTTAGCGGACACATTCATAAATAAATATGCCAACTTTGTCCCCTGGCCCTGGTCTATAATCGTATTATATACCCTTCACCCCACGCCTTCTCTAATCAATCAACAAGACCATACTTACTTTCATTCAAATCAATTCTCCCAGTTATTACACACCAACACTTTTACCCTAAACCATGCCTTGAACCCCGGGACATCCCTACATGCCTCCACCTATTCACCCTTTTCTCATTAATCTATACGTCTTCAATTGTATCATTATCAACATATTATCCTCTTGCATATCCCAATATTTTAAGTCGTACCAATCATAACATAAACTTGTTAAAAGACAAACATTTTTTGTTTAACTAGATTTACGGAATTTTAACGTGAACATGTGCCCCATCCTTCCCATGAAAAATAAAATGTTAATCCAAGATCATATCAACTATTTTTCTTTTAATAATCATTTTTTGTATATATAAAGTATTATTGCGACTTGTATTCCAATGGAACATTCAAAGTATCACTTTTAAATTCAAAAAGTGACACTTTAGATGCATAAAATTGACATTCAAAGTTAGAGAGTTCACATAAATCGGTTTCACAAAAACCTACACTCCAAGAAAATCTCATATGTGAGACAAATTCTCATTTTTTATATATGACGTAGCAGATGAATTTATAATCAATTTTGTTAAATGATAATCCCTCCATCTCTTATTAATTTTTATACGTGGAATGATATTTAAAAAAAAAGAATTGTTTTATTAATTTTGAAATTAATATATGAAGAGTTTTTGAAATAAAGTGAGAAATATAAAAATATTTTATTTTTATTTTTGAATGTAACATATTGTGGAACGTTTAAAAAAAAATTATTAGACAATTAAAATTTTTTTTTACAATAAAATGAAAAAATGTCTTGTTACGAGGGTCAACTATCACTGTTAATCTCAAGTCTTTTGAGATGAAATTTCTCATTTTGACCATGAAAATGGACTAACTGTTAAAAAAAAAAAATCAAATTAACTACAGTTGCAATTACCATGTAACATCATTTATTACAACTAATGACATGATTAGGATGTTAAACAGGCCGCGGGTTGGCGGGCCAACTCGTTTAACCTTGAACCGCACAGGGCTAGATTCGAGGGGTCTAGTGGACCGCTTAAAAGCCGGGTTTTTTTGGCCCGAACCGGTTAGCCCGCAGGTTTAACGGGCTGGCCCGTTAACCCGAAAGTATTTTTTTTTTTCCTACTTTTCTTATCTATTGTTACTTCATTTATTTACATTCTAATTTAAATTGAAAGTTTGGAACCCTACATTTTCCACGGCCGCTCACTTTCATCGTCCATTGCGCCCAAAAATTAACCTGCCGCCGTCTCACACTGTGAACTTTATGAACAATTTTTTAACAATGTTTGAATTTTTTAGTTTAAATGGTAGTGTATTACAATTACAAATTTATATTTTATATTAAAATTTATTTTTTTCATGAAGCCCGCTAGTGGCCCGTTTAGCCCACGAACCGCTAGGATTGGAGTTAGATTTCGAGTGTTAGTGGACCGATTAAAATGAACCTATAAGATCCGAAACCGTTTAGACTCGCAGTCCTATAAGGCTGACCCTATAGGGTTAGACCCAGCCCATTTAACATCCTAGACATGATCTTGTTTGAAAATTTTATTTTAATATTTGATTTATTTTAATATGATTAAATTGAAATTCTATAAATTCATATATTAGAGTATAAATTAAAATAAATAAAATAAAATTCGTATACTATTACTATCAATATAAAATTTCGATATAATTGAAAATTATAAAACCTCAGAGCTCATATTAACATTAGTTTCAGAACGTACAATAAGATTCCTTTATTACAATCTATCATATAGTATTAGTAGCAAAATAAAAACTAAAGTTAAATGGAATAATTTAACGACGATGTTGAAGAACAAAATCTGGAAAAACACATGTACGGAATCGCATAATACTCTTTACACGAATTAGTTATCATTCAACACTTATAAAGGAATATTGCTTCTAATCTAACAACTAATTCCCTTCGATTTTTCTTCAAACTAATTTCAAAACCAACACATAATGAGCTTAAAAATCGCTCAATTTTTAAAACTCGTAAAAACCATACATACTCGACTCGATCCCACTCCAAACTGACATGTAGTTAATTAAGAAAAAAAAGTAAATATTGCTTTTTTGTTTTTTTCTATATTTACAAGTAATTAATGTGCAGGACCACCCCACCATTTACAGCTGAACTGTAATTCTCTACTCCAATTAATTTACGAAGCTGCAGGTTGATTCGGGTGGGCCGGAGTTTGCGAAAACGGGTAAAATCTGGGTCTTGTTAGTGGAAAAGGAAGTCCTGATTTCGGGTACGAGTCCATCGAGGCGTTCTTGACGCCGCCGCCGGAGGCCACAGTGACGGTGGACTGCGCGGCGGGGGCTACGCGCTCGCAGGAGGGGCACATGGTCAGCGTGGTGGCGGGCAGTTGCATGTAGAATGGATTTGATGTTTTGAGAGCTCTTAATTCCTGTAATTCTTTGTGGAGTCTTCTGTTTTCGTCGGTCAAAGTCTCGCAACATCTTTTTAAGTACTCGCAATCAACCTCCGTCTGCTTCAGCTTAGTCCTGCGCGTTCATTTCACGCGTTAGCCTTTGTGTTTGTTTTTGAATTAATCTATACATACAAATTCGTGTATGTTACATACCTTGCTCTTCTGTTTTGAAACCAGACTTCCACCTGTCTTGGCCTGAGATTAAGCTGTTTAGCAAGCGCAAGTTTCTGCTTCTGTTAAATACAAAAACAGATCATTAGAGAGAATTAATTTAAATACTTTGTTTAAAATTTGAGGCGATTTACTCACGGGATTGAGAGTGTTGTGCTCTTTGAAGCTTTCTTCGAGAAAAGCGGATTGCTCTTTGGATAAACGGAGTTTCTTTCTGGCGTTGACGCCGTTATCGTCGTCGTCGCTGGCTCTCGACGAGGCCCTCTCCGCCTCGACGGCGTCGTTTCCAGTGTTTTCAAAATCTCTTTTGTTACCACTGAGTGTCAGATTTCCGTTGCCGGGGTTTCTATACATGCGACCAAAGTCCATGTGAAAGGGGGACCCGGCGCTGTTCGCCGACGACACTTCCTCCGCCGCAGGTCGCCTGTTTACGTCCAGCCCCTTCGCCGACGATCCATTCTCCGAGCTCCCTGCATAACCCCCAAATCAGAAATTAGATCCTCACACACACACATATGCATCAAATCAAATGTTTAAAAAGCCCATCACGTGTGAACTAATTAAAATATTGGTAGGTAAACAAATTAATGAATTAATTTACCATTATCAGAAGACCAAGGAAGAGATGAAATCTGGCGAGGAACAGGGGCAAGAGGGAGAAGATTCAGCTGTAGAAGAGATTCTCCCTGATTATTATCACTCCCATCTCCCACTGAAATCTCATCCTCTTCTTCATCTTCTTCGTTTTCTTCATCAGATTTCTGAGCTTTTCCCCTCTCTTGATTTCCAGAGTTGAGACCCAAAGTCATTGAAAAGTCAAAATTACCACTTTTCTTGCTATGATTTTGCTGCGGATTTGAATTAGTGTTCTCTTTCAAGAAATCAAGTTTTTTTGACGCATCTCCTAAGCTCAACCCCAGCTCCATTTTTGGGATGCAAGAGAAAAAAGGGCTTTTGGATTTGAGAGTGGAAAGAGTCTTTATAAAGATTCAATCCAGTCTCTGTGAAAATGTTTAAAAAATGAACAAGTACGGCATATTTTAATCAAGGGAGGGGGGACAGGGGGGAGTAGGAGTAGACCACACATGTACCAAGTCATCTCCTTTTTCCTTCTCTTTCACTTTAATTATATAATTATAAATGATTTGCAATTTTCTTTTTACCCAGCCTTTTTAAGGTTTTTTTTTCTTTCAGTTTTGATTTTGGGAATTAAGAATTTTAGTTGTCATGATTAGCATAATGGGAGGGTTTGACCGACATACTCATGTTGACAAACGGTCACACGTGAAACCCCTATTTTTATGAGGCCAAGACATGTCCCTCTTTCAAGATTTGGGGGGACCCTGCCTAAATCCCTTTACATACTTTCCATACACGCCATTTACTTTCTTCGTTACTTTGTTTCTTTTCTTAATTAATCACCATATTAGGATTACTTAATTATATTATAATATGTTGCATGATTTTGGGCTTGTGTTAAAATAAAACGAATTTGTTTTGTCTCGTGCTAGTCTGTGATCAAATGGCATGGACTTCTTATATAAAGCTACTAAAATGATACTTGCGAATTTTGCGAGCTTCAAGTGAGAACGAAAGTATTTATAAATAATAATTATTTAAATAAAATTAATTATTTTTAAAGCGAAAATAAAATTCATTATTCGGGCACAAAACACCAACACCATATTAATTATTATAAAATTCTAAAAACCTATTTGTAACAACATTTATCGTATACTTGCATGATTTTCTCTCAAAATCAAGACACAAATTTTTTAATCAATTTATACTCTTGACCCTGGATACCGCAACGTACAACTATCCATGAGTGAATACATGTTACAGAAAGTACAAACCGACAATTTAAAGAGTTTTCTCTTGACTTTTATTAATAATCATTGCAAAGTAGCGTGAGATGGAAATTGTCTTCTCGTAAAATTAACTGTAGAACGAGATTGTCCTTAACTTTTATTAATAATCATTGTAAAGCAGCGTGAGATGGAAAATTATCTTCTCGTAAAATTAACATGCATGATTATATCTAAATTGCTCATCTTCATTCGTGGAATGAAAACCCTATTCCCAACATTTCTTCAAGATATGATTTTCGCCTCAATGATATGATCTCCCAACCTACATACAATCAATCTTATACCATTACACAACTCCGATTTCATATCAATATTCATGAGAAGAACAATTAGTACACCTTTCTTCAGAACCAAGCGATAACTAGACATTCCAAAACACTTGAGTGAGTTTTAAAAGTTCAACCTAAACTAACTCTCCTTGGCCTCTTTCTCGAAACTCTGATTTGCAAACACTATGATCTCCTAGAATAATCTAAATAATCTTCTCACTGATAGTATGACCCTATCTTCAAAGTACTTATTAGTGTGTAGATTGAGTTCCACAGAAGGATAAATACTCTTAATAATAGCCATAACAGGATCCACATCATCATAAATCAAGTTTTCAGACGAAATCTCAATTTCAGCAAAATCACTCCTGCTATCTCCAAGTTTCCCATCATCAACCTTTAGAATTCAATCAGAAAATTCAACAACTTCATTATTGCTTGAATTTGAACTTGAATTTCCATTTTTCAACCTCATATTTCTTGTTAGCGTCAGTACCTATCAATGTTAAAAAAAATTGTTATATGAATAATTTAGTAATAATAAATTTCCAAAAATCTTAATCTCACAAAATAGTTCATACGTTGACATTATCTTGCAGTTTTCCCACAAATAGGATGAGTTAACCATCGAGTGAATAACATCCTCCCTACTCTCGTTTGGTATAACATGAAATATTTGTCTGAAATCTCCACCAAGAATGGCAATCTTTCCTCCGAAAGGTGAATCATTCACCAAACTATCAATAACAATATCTCTCAACCTACGATCCAATGCTTCGAAACTGAATCTATTAATCATTGGAGCCTTATCCCATATAATTAGCTTTGCTCTTATCAGAAGTTCTGATAGTTCAAATTCAAGAGTTATGTTATAGGTGGACGACTAGTCCATATTAATGCGTATCTTGAATCTTGAATGAGCGGTACGACCACCTGGGAGAAGAAGTGCTACAATTCCATTGGATGCAACATTCAGAACTATATGACCTTCCGATCTTATAGCTGCTGAAAGAGTCTTCCAATCAAATATTTTTCCAGTTTCACCATATTCATATAAGAAGAAAATCACTCATTTGTTCGACAGAACAACCTCAAGTATTTTTTTTTCAAAAGATAACTTTTTGTTAAGACGTGAGCATTAAACCCAAGCTTGAATATTCATCTCCTAAAAGTGCACGATTATAGCTCAACTCCTCACATATCAGCTTGTTAACTCCATGCAACATTATTTATTGATTTGGAATAAGCATTGAAGAAAATCTAGACAATGTGCTACCATTACATTGTGTTACAGCAGGAAATATTCTCGCCTGACAGAAGGTCAGATTCCTGAAGATACACTGACCCGACAAGATCGAGAGTCTACATCAGAAAAGAGTATTTAATGTATTATATGTCTACGGTTGATTGTTAGATTAATATTGTAATAAGTCCCTAAAGTAAAGGGTTGAGACGAATTTAGGGCCACTTTTGGGCCTTTGGGGGTGAACCTCTATAAATAGGGGGTCACCCCCTCATTGTAAAGGGATCACATTTTTCCTCATTCAACATCTATACAAAAACGCTCTCATTCGAGGGAAGAACTTTCGTTCCCCTATCGTTCGTGTTTATTTTACATTTATTGTTTGTCGGGCATAACCCAAATAGCCACATAAATCTACCCGTACGGAAATGCCTGTCAACAATTTGGCGCTAGAAGGAGGGTCGAATTCGTGTTCATGTCAACAGATGAACACGAAGATCTTCCCTCGAAAATCAAAAAATAAAATTCCAAACCCATGAACCCGTTAAAATCCACAAATCATCCAAGAAATATTCATCCCAGAAAACTCCCTGTAGCAAGCCAAGAGCAAAAAAAAAAAAAAAAATTCAGAAAAACCCATTTCCAATTCTAATAACAGCAACAAAGCTCGGCAGCCAACAAAAAATATGGAAAAGGAAGAGGACATGTTGCTGTCGTTTCCGGCAACGCTTGCGAGGCCTCCACCACCGAACCACCGCTCCTCACCATCGGAAGCCACGCTTCTTCTACCTTCGTCGGTGACCACCGCCCCTACCCTTTCTCTAGTAAAGCGGCGCCGTGTCGGTATCCTCGCGGCCCTAGCCCAGCCGCGGCGTCGTCACCGTTGATCCGCTCCGGGACTGTGTGGTGGGTTTTGCAAGCGAAACCACTGGTTTTTGCTTTGAATGGACCGCTGTTTGCCTCGTTTAGCGCACCAGCTTTTTCCCTGCATCGCCAGTTTGCTTTAACACGCTTCCCAATGAACGTTGAAAAGTCAACGGCCCTTTGGGCATCCATTCGTGCGCCTCCGCCGGGCAAACACCTGTGGCCTCCCCGCGGAAGCTCGTTCCCTTCCCGCATCGCAAGCGGCCTGCGGGCTCCGACCCGCCGTCGACAAGTCGCCCTGCCAAAATCGACATCATCCAGCCCGCTGCCCGGTTCCCGAGGACGGGCTTAAGGCACCGTCACACCAGTGGGTCTGGCCTTCCCGCGTCTCGCGCCTACCCGTGCAGCAATCTCGCGATCGCACGTCGCCAACCGCCGGGGGCCATCACTCGCCGACGCTGCGCAGCCGACACGCATGCCTCCCCGTGCACTGACCCCAACTGATCCTATCTAGCCGCTTCCCGACCGTCGAGCACCGCCAACACGAAATCGCAGGGCTGCGATCGCTCACCGCCGCCAGCCGCTCCCCGCAGCCCCTCCTGCCTACACCGCCCGTTGCGGCCTCGCCGTCAAGCGAGCAGGGTCGCCGCTCGCGGCTTCCTCCCTGCGCTGCCAGCGGCCTCCTCGCGTCGTACGGCGCCGCCACTCATTGCCGCCTCCAGGCGCGGTCGCCCCGGACCGAATGGCCGCCTCCCCGCCACCGGCTCGCCGCCGTCGCGCCTACCCGCGACCGTCGTCGCTGCCCGTGGCACGCCGCCTCCCGCTCGGCGGCCTATTTTTCCCGCAGCCTCCCCGCGTTCCCGCACCGCCTTTGGAGTAGCGGCCTCCGACCGTGAAATCTGGTATTGTGATACGCAGAGGGTAATTTACCTTGGGCTAGATCTGTTGATTTACTGGGCCCATTTATTGAGTTAGTTTCAGGGCCCAAATTTATTATTCTGTGGGCTGAAATTGAAAGCCCTGGGCCATAATTAGTTAAGTAGTTAGGCCTGTTAGTATTAAAAGAAAAGGCCCGCATATAGCATAAAAAATACTGGTAAAAAAAAAAAAAGCAGCGGTTTGTGAGACGAGTATTCGGGACCTCTTCATCAACGGAAAATTCTACGGGCAGTCCTTTGCCCACTCGAATCAGGTTTATTCCGACAACTTCCTTTTAATATATATTACAACTCGCAATTTTCATATAAATTAAAAGTGGGGGCATATATTCATATTTAGAAAATTAAAAGCGGGGGCATATATTCATATTTAGAAAATTAAAAGCGGGGACAATTTTTTAAATACAATTTTCATTCGATATTTCCTTTTAATATATATCGCAAATCGTAAGTTTTCATATATATTAAAAGTGGGGGCACGGATATACACATCCTATGCTCATTTTGTGATATCAAAGATAAATTATTTGACTTTGAGTATTATTAAATACAGTCAGTTATTTAAAACTTCGAATACAATTTCGAAAAAATCATTGAGGATGCTCACCGGGTAATTAACTCATATTTAAAACATGGTCACACCTTTCGACTACAAACATTTGTCCGCCTTCATAGGCGTTGACCGGTCCGCCTTCTAGGCGTCGATATTCCGCCTAGATTGGCGAAGTAATCCGTCTTCTCGACGTCGATTAGTCCGCCCTTTCAGGCGTTGACGTATCGATTAGTTCGCCTTCACCGGCGTCAACTAATCTACTTCTCGAGCTAATTCGCCTTTTAGGCGTCGACATTCCGCCTAGATTGGCGAGGTAATCCGTCTTCTCGACGTCGATTAGTCCGCCCTTTCAGGCGTTAACGTATCGATTAGTTTGCCTTCACCGGCGTCAACTAATCTACTTCTCGAGTTAATCCGCCTTCTCGGCGTCGACATTCCGCCTAGATTGGCGAAGTAATCCGTCTTCTCGACGTCGATTAGTCCGCCCTTTCAGGCGTTGACGTATCGATTAGTTCGCCTTCACCGGTGTCAACTAATCTACTTCTCGAGTTAATCCGCCTTCTCGGTGTCGACATTCCGCCTAGATTGGCGAAGTAATCTGCCCGATCGGCGTTGATTAATCCGCCTTCTCGGTGTCGACATTCCGCCTAAATTGGCGAAGTAATCCGCCCGATCGGCGTTGATTAATCTGTCTTCTCGGCGTCGACATTCCGCCTAGATTGGCGAAGTAATCCGCCCGATCGGCGTTGATTAATCCACCTTCTCGGCGTCGACATTCCGCCTAGATTGGCGAAGTAATCCGCCCGATCGGCGTTGATTAATCCGCCTTTTAGGCGTCGACATTCCGCCTAGATTGGCGAAGTAATCCGCCCGATCGACGTTGATTAATCCGCCTTCTCGGCGTCGACATTCCGCCTAGATTGGCGAAGTAATCCGCCCGATCGGCGTTGATTAATCCGCCTTTTAGGCGTCGACATTCCGCCTAGATTGGTGAAGTAATCTGCCCGATCGGCGTTGATTAATCCGCCTTTTAGGCGTCGACATTCCGCCTAGATTGGCGAAGTAATCCGTCTTCTCGACGTCGATTAGTCCGCCCTTTCAGGCGTTGACGTATCGATTAGTTCGCCTTCACCGGCGTCAACTAATCTACTTCTCGAGCTAATCCGCCTTTTAGGCGTCGACATTCCGCCTAGATTGGCGAGGTAATCCGTCTTCTCGACGTCGATTAGTCCGCCCTTTCAGGCGTTGACGTATCGATTAGTTCGCCTTCACCGGCGTCAACTAATCTACTTCTCGAGCTAATCTTCCTTTTAGGCGTCGACATTCCGCCTAGATTGGCGAAGTAATCCGTCTTCTCGACGTCGATTAGTCCGCCCTTTCAGGCATTGACGTATCGATTAGTTCGCCTTCACCGGCGTCAACTAATCTACTTCTCGAGTTAATCCGTCTTCTCGGCGTCGACATTCCGCCTAGATTGGCGAAGTAATCCGCCCGATCGGCGTTGATTAATCCGCCTTCTCGGCGTCGACATTCCGCCTAGATTGGCGAAGTAATCCGCCCGGTCGGCGTTGATTAATCCGTCTTTTAGGCGTCGACATTCCGCCTAGATTGGCGAAGTAATCCGCCCGATCGGCGTTGATTAATCCGCCTTCTCGGCGTCGACATTTCGCCTAGATTGGCGAAGTAATCCGCCCGATCGGCGTTGACTTATCTGCCTTTTAGGCGTCGACATTCCGCCTATATTGGCGAAGTAATCCGTCTTCTCGACGTCGATTAGTCCGCCGTTTCAGGCGTTGACGTATTGATTAGTTCGCCTTCACAGGCATCAACTAATCCACTCGAGTTTATCCGCCTTTTAGGCGTCGACATTCCGCCTAGATTGGCGAAGTAATCCGTCTTCTCGACGTCGATTAGTCCGCCGTTTCAGGCGTTGACGTATTGATTAGTTCGCCTTCACAGGCGTCAACTAATCCACTCGAGTTTATCCGCCTTTTAGGCGTCGACATTCCGCCTAAATTGGCGAAGTAATCCGTCTTCTCGACGTCGATTAGTCCGCCGTTTCAGGCGTTGACGTATTGATTAGTTCGCCTTCACAGGCGTTAACTAATCCACTCGAGTTTATCCGTCTTTTAGGCGTCGACATTCCGCCTAAATTGGCAAAGTAATCCGTCTTCTCGACGTCGATTAGTCCGCCGTTTCAGGCGTTGACGTATTGATTAGTTTGCCTTCACAGGCGTCAACTAATCCACTCGAGTTTATCCGTCTTTAGGCGTCGACAGTCCGCCTGGAGTGGCGAAGTAATCCGTCTTTTAGGCATTGATTAGTCCGCCTGTTAGGCATTGACGGTCCGCCTGGAGTGGCGAGGTAATCCGCCTGGAGTGGCGAAGTAATCCGCCTTTTAGGCGTTGATTAGTCCGCCTATTAGGCGTTGACGGTCCGCCTGGAGTGGCGAGGTAATCCGCCTGGAGTGGCGAAGTAATCCGTCTCCTCGACGTTGATTAGTCCGCCTTTCAGGCGTAGACGTATTGATTAGTTCGCCTTCACAGGCGTCAACTAGTCTACTCGAGTTAATCCACCTTTTAGGCGTCGACAATCCGCCTAGAGTGGCGAAGTGATCCGTCTCCTCGACGTTGATTAGTCCGCCTTTCAGGCGTAGACATATTGATTAGTTCGCCTTCACATGCGTCAACTAATCTACTCGAGTTAATCCGCCTTTTAGGCGTCGACAATCCGCCTGGAGTGGCGAAGTAATCCATCTCCTCGACGTTGATTAGCCCGCCTTTCAGGCGTAGACGTATTGATTAGTTCGCCTTCACAGGCGTCAACTAGTCTACTCGAGTTAATCCGCCTTTTAGGCGTCGAAAATCCGCCTAGAGTGGCGAAGTAATCCGTCTCCTCGACGTTGATTAGTCCGCCTTTCAGGCGTAGACGTATTGATTAGTTCGCCTTCACAGGCGTCAACTAATCTACTCGAGTTAATCCGTCTTTTAGGCGTCGACAATCCGCCTGGAGTGGCGAAGTAATCCGTCTCCTCGACGTTGATTAGTCCGTCTTTCAGGCGTTGACGTGTTGATTAGTTCGCCTTCACCGGCGTCAACTAATCTCTTTCTCGAGTTAATCCGCCTTCTCGGCGTTGATTAGTCCGCCTTTTATGCGCTGCCTCTCAAGACGATCCGTCACTCGGCCTTGATAAGTTCGCCTTCACCGGCATTAACTAATCCGCCTCTCGGCGTGGATCCAGTCCGCATTTTAAGCGTTGACTTTCCGCCTTAATGGGCGAGGTGTTGTTTAGTTCGTCTTCACCGGCGTTAACTAATCTATTCTCTGCTTTGGTTTATCCATGTTAACGGCATCGACCAGTCCGCCTTCACCGGCATCGACTGACCCGCGTCGCTTTCGCCCACTTGTGGCTGTAATATATCGCGTCCTAGACGTTTTGATTAATCTTTTAAGCGGTTGTTAACTCAATCCCATCATCGTGAAGTCGCTGCCCGTCAATCGGCTAAAGCACTTCACTCATTAACCTGTTGGTTAATCTTTTAAGCGGTTGTTAACTCAATCCCATCATCGTGAAGTCGCTACCCGACCATCGGCTAAAGCACTTCACTCATTAATCTGTTGGTTAATCTTTTAAGCGGTTGTTAATTCAATCCCATCATCGTGAATGTCGCTACCCGACCATCGGCTAAAGCACTTCACTCATTAATCTGTTGGTTAATCTTTTAAGCGGTTGTTAATTCAATCCCATCATCGTGAATGTCGCTACCCGACCATCGGCTAAAGCACTTCACTCATTAATCTGTGTATTTATTTTTTAATTGTTAGTTAAGTCAATCTGTTGTCCGTAAAGTCGCTACCCCCAAGCGGCCTAAGCACTTCATTAATTTATCATCGCGGTCCTTACCGCCCTATTATTAAAATCAATGTCGGCCAGCGCAAGAACTCTTTATTAATTGAACATCACTATTCTCGACTCGGGGGCACGACTGAAGATCGCACCCCACCTAACCTATCCAGTTTCAAAAGTTTGACAATACGAAGATGACTTGAAAGATTCGCCCATCAAGGACCCTGTCGTCGAAGATTCCTCCGGGGCATCCGAGCTATCCTGTTTGCAGGCTCGGGGGTAAAACCTATTTGAAGCACAGATCAAGATCGAACTCTGGTCGCAATCAGAGCCCAATCTTGGGGGCAATTGTTACAGCAGGAAATATTCTCGCCTGACAGAAGGTCAGATTCCTGAAGATACACTGACCCGACAAGATCGAGAGTCTACATCAGAAAAGAGTATTTAATGTATTATATGTCTACGGTTGATTGTTAGATTAATATTGTAATAAATCCCTAAAGTAAAGGGTTGAGATGAATTTAGGGCCACTTTTGGGCCTTTGGGGGTGAACCTCTATAAATAGGGGGTCACCCCCTCATTGTAAAGGGATCACATTTTTCCTCATTCAACATCTATACAAAAACGCTCTCATTCGAGGGAAGAACTTTCGTTCCCCTATCGTTCGTGTTTATTTTACATTTATTGTTTGTCGGGCATAACCCAAATAGCCACATAAATCTACCCGTACGAAAATGCCTGTCAACACATTGCAACAATTTAAAGACGACGAATTGCAAAATATGAAGCATCCTCATCAGTTTCCTTCACTGTTGAACGAATACAGTCTTCTGACATGTGTGCACCCCCATCATGATCTATGTTTACAACTGACCTAAAAAATAGAACATGATCACAAAATACTCTATCATGTTTAAACCTTGCAGGTCCAATGTTGAGTTTTAGGAGAATTTCCTTCAACAATGGTTTGAAAGGGACAGTCACGACAATCTCATATAAACCCTAAACCCTGCAATGAATTAATCACACAATTAGTTCAGACATATAAAATTTACATATACTATTAAAAATACATATATATAAAATTTAATAAGAGTTAACTTTACTAAGTGCAGGCTATTTTTTTGGGAAATAAAAAGAATAACGAAATCATGCTTAACTGCAAAATTTTGACGATCAAAATTTATGCACGTTATATCTTACGTACCTAAAAGGAGACAAAGACTGATAGAAATCGAGAGAAACCGAGAATGGGAGGATTAGAAAGAGTACGTATGTGCGAAATAAATAAATTTAAAAAATCGAGTGAAATAAATAAAGAAAATATGTTAAATTTGAAAAACAAAAAAATTGATATGTTAATCAATCAATGTTGAATGATAGATCGAAATTGTATTCTTATATATCAAAATAAGCCCTTTTTTCCAAAAAATTCTTTCATATTTGTTTACTTAATGTTTATAGGTATACGTGCATGTTTTTAAGTATACGTATACATTTGTTTAATTAGTGTGTTTAGGTATACACTTAATAGACAATAATCTTACAAAATTATTGTGTCAACTTAATAATCTCTAATAATTTTAATTTGATACACTACCATATAAATTGGTCAAAACAGTTGTTTTGAATAAATAATGTAATTCAATTGTATTTATATGTGACTACTATAATTTAGTCAGCACAATCTTGAGGAATTGATATCATTAACAAATAAGTTTACTCAATATAAATAATTACTTCATGATTCAAATTTCACTCCTTATTTAACTCTTATTTCTTTAAGTTTATATAATTTAAATTAATTATTAATTATTTCAAACTTTCTAAAAATTATCTTTGGGCTGAATATTGACATTCCATTAATCAATTTGATTCTTAATTATCTTTGAGTAAGCTAACTATTTACACAAATTAAATGTGATTTGCAGTGAATCTTTTTTATCTTGGTGAAATATATTTTAACATGTCAAAATTAAGATATTTTTTCCCCTCTAGGTATACATTGTTAGGGAAATCCCAACATACATATGGGCGAAGTTAAAGTGAAATGTATCCTTAATGAGAATTGCATCGAAAACGTGCACAATATCTAAAAATGCAATTTCAATACTTACCAAATTTGAAATGGAAAAACATGCAATCTGTAATCTATTAATAATTCTAAAAAGTATGGATAAATCATTAATTCAAAGTGTAACTGGCAGTCAAAATTAAGACACAAATCAGTAGCCTAAGATGCAATTACCATGAATTAATCTAATATTGATAACCCAAGAAGTTGATAATAGTCAATTCCAGTAAGGTGCACTCTCATATGCACTTGATGAACGATGCATTCAGTTAACAGTTGAAGTTGTTTACACTGAAAAATGTAGGTTGATAATATTGAAAATTATGTTTAGATTACACTGAAGAGTTTACACTTAAACCCGATTTTCAGTGTAAA
This sequence comes from Ballota nigra, assembly GCA_947034835.1. Classification (NCBI taxonomy): domain Eukaryota; kingdom Viridiplantae; phylum Streptophyta; class Magnoliopsida; order Lamiales; family Lamiaceae; genus Ballota; species Ballota nigra. Next base: position 91,852,143 of record OX344724.1, read on the forward strand.
CTTTTTAGTGTAACCAAATAATATTTTTCAATGTAAATAATCTCAACTGTTGAGTAAGTGCACCATACACCAAGTGCACAAAAGAGTTACTCTTCCAGTAAATATACAATTACAACACTTAATCACTATTTTTTAAGTAGAAATTAATTGAATGGATCAAATGCAAGAATTTGGACGCAATTATAATCCAAAGTGTAATTTTATGTGTACAATCAAGCACAAATCAATATCCTAATACATTCACCTTGCACGCACACTAAAAAGAAACCATACAATAATACCAAGAATTAAACGGAGTTGACTAGAATGCAATTATTAATTCGAAATTTTTTTTTTTTGAACGTAATTATTAATTCGAAATTGGTGATCTAAGAAATTGATAATATTCGACATTAGCTAATTGAGTAGCAAAGCCCACAAATGGAAAATAAAATAAGATCAAGCCAAACATGCATTAACGTGGGTGATAATTCAAAACACTTAATTATCTTGAAGCAAGTCAACTACTTATACAAATTAAGTGCGATTTGCAAGGAATTCTATTTTATATGTTATTACTATAATTTAGTCGGCATAATCTTGAGCAATTGATGTCATTAATAGATAATTTATCTATTCAATATAATAAATCACTTATGATTCAAAATTCACTCCTTATTTAAGTCTTATTTCTTTAAATATATACAATTTGAATTAATTATTTCAAACTTTCTAAAAATTAACTTTGGGCAATTATTAGAATAGGTAGACTAGGGTTTCGCCTTTTGCTACAAAGACTTTTTAACTATTTTTTTATTCTTTTCAATTTTGGTGGCATATATTTTAACATGACAAAAACAAGACATTTTCTTCTATTGCATTTTCATAGTCAATAATAATTCCATAGTCAATAGTAAAACGATGAACCTGGACAAATTGAGAGAATACATAAGACGTAATTTGGAGATCGCAGAGGCTAAAAATGTATCAATCTTCTAAGTAAAAATAAATAACACGGTACAATATGTTTCATTCATTTACATGATTTACATGGATATCTATGAAGAAATAAAATATAACATCTCGATACAAATACACTTAATGTTTACTTATCGCAGAAACACGGTATACACGATAACCAATAAGGCGAACAAACTCTCATTTGGAAGAATGATCCGATACAAACGTACTCACAACCTGTAAAAAGTGAAACGAAAGACGAAGAACAACGACTCATTTTTATATATCTCGAAACAAAAATAACAAAAAAATAGATGTACATGTTAAGTTCACATCGAAAACCTAGATGAAGACACATACAATCCATAAAAACAGAAATGGAGAGATGAATATGAACGATCGTCTATATATCTGCAACAAAACAATAACACCAACGGGAGAAAAAAAAATTAAAAGCAAAATATGGGATGAATGAAATTGGAGGAATTGGACTATTGAAAAACTCAAGAGATGCTATGAATTTATAGAAGAACTGCATAGAAGTGGACGACAGAGATCACTGCAAAGAAATAAATGGATGAGATGAAAATAGAAAAGTGAAATGTTGAGAGAAGAGAGATGTAGGAATGGTGGAATATGAGGGTTGTCACATAGGCACAAAAGATTTATGAATATAGTGTTAGTGTTAGTGTCCTAGAGACAATCCATCGAAAGGACATAATACTAAGATAATATTCAGATTTGGTTTAATATTAAAATTGGTTTAATATTAAATGTATGGCGTTACACTTATATGAATATGATGTTTGATTGTTTGCATATATTCTTATTAGTGTTCCCATGAATCACTACTGTCATTGAGTGAGTGAGAACTCAGATGACTTAAGTATGATTCTCAAATAGCCCCGATCAAGAATCATCAAGAATGGGATATTGATGATGCAATTGAGATTGGTGTGCGATCTGCATCATACTCTTAGAGAGTGTAGTAAGATCTCACTTACTACGAGATACCAGGTATCTCATGATGGATGCACAGATACCTTAGAGGGTATTGGTATACCCATCCGAGAAACCGTTTGATGTAATTTCACATAATGTGTCTACGGGTGTCTCGGTTAGTGGGAGCGATGTGATACTCCTCTGACTTGAGGTCAATACGCACGACATGTATGGAGTGGTGAACTTTGACCATGACCGACGCTTGCACCCTTCCACGGGTAGATATGGCATGGATTAGGTTCATCACGAAATGCATGTGCGTGGTAGTTGAGCCAAGAATAGGATTCATTCCTCAATGTGGATTTAGAGAGAATACTTGTCTTCTCATCATAATTGGATCTAAGTCGTCGGCCGACGCCCATCAACTTAGACTTTGTGGCTAAGTGTGATATACTTGATCAATTAGTGATTGGAGATAATATGATTAAGTTATTTGAATAGACACTTCATCATGTTCAAGGCTTAATTGAGTATTCGTGAATGAAAGGAAGATATCACAATAGCCTACAGTATTACAGGTAGTTGCAGATTTCCTCGCAACGTACCTCGTATATTGAGAATGTCTGATTTATTGTCTAGGGTTCAATTAAGACCGTTAGTTTGACTAATCGCTCGATATACGAGGGCCTATGGGTCACACAACAAGTAATAGCAATTTACCAATTATAGTTGGTTGATTAAATATTGTATTGGATATAATATTTAATTTATGGAGAATATAATAATAATTATATTTGGAATTAATTATTATTATTATTTAATTAAATTAGATTTAATTAAATGTGAAATCCCAATAATAATATTTGGAATATTATTATACAAGAATAATAGATATGGTAAAGATATTATTCGTAGGAACATATCTAAGGAAATATAATCTGTAGAGATTATATTACGGGCTAGGCCCGATATCTTGCTTAGGAATTAAGCCAAGTTAATCCCTATAAATATGAGTCTTATGGGAATTCAGAAAAAACACACAAGAAATATAATTTCTCCATAAAATCTCAAGTTGGAATTTTCCTAGCAAATTCGTCTCGAGATTCAACGCTAGCATATCGGTGCAGGTTGGTAGAAAGTCGTTACGTGGATACCATAGTTGAGGATTCCGCGTACAAATCGTTGTAAGGATTTATATATCGTTATTTATCCTTTATGTTTTATGTTATACAACCATGTTTTAGATTTGTTGTTGGTGAATCGTATTTTTCCGCTGCGCCGAACATGGTGTTCGTGCCTCTAAAACCCAACATATAGTGTTATGATTTAGAAAGCTTATGTTTCTTTGATATAAGAACACCAAATACCGAATAGACTTTTAGTTTTGTATATGATTCTACACAAATTATTTTTTTGTGTGAAAAGTGAGAATTGATATTGTAGACTTGTGTAATGTAACAATATCGAACTAGAAATAAAAAAATTGTGTGGTTGTACGAAATTTTCATACATTGATATTTCTTTTGTGGGCCGTGGTTTTTCTTTGGATTTGAAGTTTCTACATTAAATTATTGAGATGTTGATTGTTGTTTTGGAGGATTATTCTAGAGAGAATTAAAATTCACCTTTTTTTTTTTTACAACAAAGCCTAATACATGAGAATTACACCACAAATTCGACCAGAGGCTATATCCTAAAACAGTGAGGCAGAACTACTTCATTCCAATCGTGAGGAACTGGAGAATAAATACAAGAGGCTAACGCATGAAAAACTTTAAAAGACATTTAGGCAAATAAAACACCCCACACTAAGGTGTCTTTCACCATCTTCATATTCATAGCGCACTCTTCTTGATCAACAAGCCACGGTGATACACTGGGGAATCTCAATGTGTGTCTGGCTCACTACCAGATCTGAAAGAAAAATAAACCAACAGTCTATCCCAAACAAAGTAAAATAAAACAATATAAAAAAACTCAGAAAATAAAAGATAACCGCACAAGGCGTGAAGATCTCACTACTAAGAACTTATACTAAGAACTTAGAGGAGAGGAGAAAAATAAAATCAGAAAAACCTAAACTAAACAACCAAATAACATAAATAAAACTAAAAAGAAAAGAAAAACAATGATTTAACGGGTCAACCTACCAAGCAAACACCGTAGCCACGATACCGTTGGAGGAGATCGACCCGTTGATCTAAAGAGACAACAGTAAGAGAAGACCTTGGCTTAAACAAAAAAATAGACTGTGGGGTGGTGGTGGCCTGATGACTGCGGCGACGGTGGCGGTGCTTATGGAGTCAAGCACTTCTGAATTTTTTCAATGAGAAATGCAAAAACGGAGTGAGAGGGAAGCAACGCAAGAGTGGTGGTGGTGGAGGATGACCCGCTAGGATGGAGTGAAGAGGGAGGCGGCGACGCTCAAAGGGAGTGAAGTGGAGGCGGCGGCGCTAGAATAGATCTAGGGTTTCCTGATTTTAGTTTGGGAATATGAGAGGTTTTAGAGAGAGAAAATTACAACTCAAAACTAGCAATAGTTAAAATTCATCTCTTAAGTTAAAATTCATGTTTGGAGGATTATTTTGAAGAGAGTTCCTACGAAGGTTGAGTTGCAAAGAAGAAATGCTATGATATATTTTCTTTTAATGTACGGTGAAAATATGTCATAGCATTTCTTCTTTGCAACTCAGCCTTCGTAGGAACTCTCTCTAAAATAATTCTCCAAACATGAATTTTAACTTAAGAGATGAATTTTAACTCTTGTTAGTTTTGAGTTGTAACTTTCTCTCTCTAAAACCTCCCCTATTCCCAAAGAGAGGTTTTAGAGAGAGAAAGTTACAACTCAAAATTAGCAAGGTTTTAGTGTTAAAATTCATGTTTGGAGGATTATTTTGGAGAGAGTTCCTATGAAGACTGAGTTGCAAAGAAGAAATGTTATGACATATTTTCTTTTAATGTATGGAGACGCACCATATTTAATGGGCGTTTGCAAGTCATTGGGATTGGTATTAGTATTTTCCTCCAATCCTCTATTTAATTTTCTTCATTTTAGTAGATTAGTTAGTGGAAAGAAAGGGAAGATGGCAATTATTTGTATTTTGACAATGTACCACGTGAGTTTTATGGAAAATAAGAAATGCAAAACTCTTCAAGAACGAGGAGTTCTCAAAGTAGAAAGTGTTGGATGAAATTAAATCGAGACTTTAATGTTGGTTTACAGTCAAAGAAGTAAGGGGACACTTGATTAACAATTTTTCAATGATAACAATAATGAGATAAAAAAAAATAATGTAATTATGATGGTTGATGATAGCAAAACTATTACTTCTCCTCCGAAATAAAGTATTCACTACTTCATTATAATTTTTTTTTTCTTCTCTTACAGTCATCCTCCTCAATCACCTCATATTTCTCAACCAACAAACATTTGTTGTCAACTTCTATGCAAAATTTGAGGCATAATACTAAAAACGCAACCACCAATGGAAAAATCTCTCCCCCAACATATCATTTTTATTATGGGTAACAATTACAAAATAAATTTTTATTACTATTACCATTGAAGAATAAACCAAGCACCCCTAAGATGTTCTAATTTTGTTCTTGGTGATTGACTTTGTAACTCTAATTTAGTGCTAGGAGTATAACTTTGAATAAATAGGCATTGTAGGGTTTTTTTTTTGCTTGTGAGTATAATGTTATATATTTGAGTGGGGGTAATTCTCTTACCTCTACTGTGTTCTTAATTGTTGGGTTTCACCGCCGCTGGCTGCCGTGAAAAGAGAGGTTAAAACAACATACTCAGACTCCTATTTTGGCAATGGTGCAACACACAAATCAAACGTTCTTTACCTCTCTATAACCCGTTTCGTCATTAAGCACGAGAGATTCTCTCACCAAAGGTCTCGTTTGAATTCCATTAAGAATAGGACGCCTTCTCCGACATTTATCATTTAAGGAATGCAATCTCCACCATTAATCAAAGTGATGATTTTGAACTTTGTGTGGTGATGATCGATTCTAATCACGCGGATTAGTGGCTATTTTCAATCATTAATTGGATCACCAAACAATTACGTGTGATTGATTACTATCGTAAATAGTAAAAACGATAGATCGGGTTAAGAAAATGTAAATACGAGTATTGATTTCGTATTTATTTTGTATGTATGTGTAAGTTTAGGTGTATGAGTGTGTGTAAGCAAAGTTTGGATGTATTTATGAATTTTGTCCCCCTTTTATTATTGAAAACTAGTGTTTCTCCCGTGCGATGCACAGATTGAATATTATAAATTTTAAATGTCAGATCGTATAATGACTTATATAAAAAGTTTAATTTAAATTTATTTAATCTATAATTTAATTAATATGTAAAGAATATATTGTATATATGTGAGCATTATAATTATTTAATTAATTATACAATTTCTAATTATATATTAAATTCAAAACTAATACTAAAATTCATAAAATGATTTTAATATTTAACAAAACTTATGTAGTCTAAATAAAAATTATTTAAATTCAATTCATCATATATAGTTAAAGTCAATAAAAAAAAACACTTTAAAAAAATAAAAAAATATTTTAAATATTAATTTTCTTTTAATATGTGCAATATATATATAAATAAAAGTGTTCAAAAGATTACTGTAAAAAAAAAAGTGTTCAAAAGATAATTAATTTGATATATAGTGTATTGAAAATAAATTTAAAATTAATAACTTAAAGAATTTTGAAACTTTGATTCAAAAGAAAAAAGAAAAGAAAATAATAAAGTTAATCCACTCTCTTTAATGAAGAGTGAGATTCACCATTGCACCATAAAACAAGTAGACTTCACTTGCTTTAATAATGCCAACTTTTTATCTCTCCTCACTTCTATTTATATATATATATATATAGATTTATGGTTTTTCTACTAGTCCTCCAAGTAGGAGGTGGTGTGACTCTTGCTCTCCCATGTATGCATGCTTGACACATGGAGAGTTGACTATTTGATCTTATCTAAACTAATTTTTATCCTCTAAGCTGGATTAGCTCCTATTTATGAGTTGCTCGTCTCATTTGGACTTGTCCTTGAGGAGTTCTTAGCTTGATTTTGTTGGTCGATTAGCATTCTGCCTTGGCTCTCTGGCTAAAGTAGCTCGCCATGGTCTTATTTGTATTCGGGAGGTCCTTATTTTTGTGTAGCTCGTCTTGACAAAGTAAGTCACCTAACAGCAGTAGCTCGTCTAACTATTTCTATTCGGCTGGACCTAATCTGACTTGTTTAATCTTTCTTCTTGTGGGATTAATCAACTTAATCTTGTCCATCTTAAGTGTGATGTAGCTCACCTATCAACAAGTTGTTCGTCCATGTGGAAGTTGCTCGTCAAGAGGACAGCTACTCGTCCATGCCGATTAAGTTGGCTTAGTTGTGTAGCAGCTGTTTGTCATGGGGAAGCTGCTCGTCCATATGGAAGCTGCTCATCAAGAGGACAACTACTCGTCCATGTCGATTGACTTGGCTCAGTTGTGTAGCAGCTGCTCGTCATGAGGAAGCAACTCGTCCATGTGGAAACTGCTCGTCCATGTGGATGCTGCTCGTCTATGTGGAAGCTGCTCGTCAAGAGGAGTTAGAGCTGCTCGTCCATGTGGAAGCTGCTCGTCAAGAGGAGAGTTGCTCGTCATGAGGTCAGCTACTCGTCATATATCAACACTATGAAATGAAGGTCAACAATTTAGGCCAATTATCGATACACTATCAACCGAAAGAGAGGAAATAAAAGAGATGTGAGACTGGTCTTTGTTATGACCACATATTCTCTCTCTAAACTCTGCAACTAAAGTTCCTCTCTTCCTTCGACATTAATGGCGGCCGCTTGAGCGGCGCCGCCTATACTCTCTTCTCCTAAGAATCCTCTTTTAGGGTTCTTTGTGAGACTCTCCGCGCCGCCTCCGGTGTGCGTCTCTCGGCTAATTTTTGGGTTTCGATTTACCTTTTTTCTTTGTATTCTTCTCTCTCGAACAACCTCTGTCCGTCTATGCCGCTGCCCGTCTACCGTCGCCGCCCGCCTACTGCTGCCGCCGCGAGCTGCAAGTAGAGGTTCGAGTTTGATCCAGAGATCTGCGACTCAGTGAGTCACCCGACTGAGTTAACCGAGTTAACCCGAGTTTGACCAATTTCTGGCCGATTTCGTACTTCCTAAGCTCCGTCCTTCTCGGATTGCTTGGTGCTACAATTGGGTCTAATGGATCGATCTGATCCACCGGAGCTACGGTGACCGGTGGATGGATTGGTTAATTAGACTCCTTTTATTTATGTTTTATTAGGACCTTGTTATAGTTTTAAATGTGAGTTTTTCTTTTGTTGGTTCCCTTGTGTTGTTGTTCTTTAGGGTTATTTCTTTATGTTGTAATGCTCTCGTTCGTACACCCTCGGTTCATCTTCCTGGAACTGGATATGCCTTAGTGTGGGGCTTCTCCATGTTCCCTGTGCTCTCACCTTGGATGTGCACTGATTGTGTTCTTGGGCTGGTTCTATGCACCCTTGGTTCATTCTTCTGAAATTTGAGTTGTCTTAGTGTGGGGCTTCTCATTGTTCCCCGCGCCTTCATCTTAGATGTGTATTTGGACTGGTTAATTCCTCCTCGGTTCCTCACGATTGGTTCAAGATAGGCCTTCTTCAGACTCTCTGTAGTCTCTTGGACTGAACTTGTACTCTACACTTGTTTCCTTGTATTGCAGTCCGTTTCTTTTGTAAAAAAAAAAAAAAAAATACGAGACTCATAAATTTTTTATTAAATAGACTATCTCAAATACCCTATTTTCAGCCCATTAATGAAATAGTTTTCTTATAAAAACAAAAATAAAGGTAGCAGTCTAAATAAAACCATTTATGTACAGTGAGGTAGAATGTATGGACGCAATATCTGATGCTTTTCTTGCGTATGCATCATTGAACGACAAATGGGATTCGTTTTCTGATTAGTTTGGCGCCCCTAATTATTACTTATGGAAGGCAAAGATGAAACTTTATTTACCAAATACTGACCAAAGTAGCCTAAATGTGAAACTTTTACTCTAAAATTGGACTCCTCCAAAGCCCATCATTATTTTACACTTTGGAAACCTAAAGGCATGTTTGGAAAAAGCAAAAAAGCTTAATTGTTGTAAAATAATAATTAGTTATGGGCCAGGTTGTAAAGAATATTAATTAATCACCCACCCCAAAAAAAGAAACCTGGCCCATAACTAATGCCTTAACACCGACCTACCACTTAATTTTTGTTTTTCTGATTAATTATTCCTTTTTCTTTTCTGAGCCAAACAAAAAACCAGATGTTTTCTTTTCCAAACACTACAAAAAAATAATGATTTGCCTACATAATTAAATTGCCTACAAAAATTTACCTACAAAAATGTTTGTAGTAAAAATTGCCTACGATTTGCCCACAGAATTTTCTAATTATGAAAGCATCTACATTTCTTAACCTAAAAGAATTTGCCTACGGAATTGATTTGCCTACGGAATAAAATCCCTAGGTATAATCACCTACAAGCCATTTGCCTACAAAAATTTACCTACAACACAATTTGCCTACGGAATTTCCGTAGGCAAATTATTGTGTAGGTGGGGAAGGAAAATGCCTATACAATTAGAGATTTTTGTAGGCAATTCGTAGGCAATCCCCCCTACGAATTTTTTTGTTGGTAATTCCGTAGCTATATTGACAATTTCCGTAGGCAATATTAAATTTTCTTGTAGTGAAATTGGATAGACTTCCTTTTATAAACTCGGAATTTAAAGAAGTTAATATAGACAACCGGACCACACTCTTATTATTATCTTTTTGCAAATATTTGTATGAAAAAACACTAATTAACATTCATTTCTATCAAAATGTTAATGTATGCTATTGATAATGAGTCAATGCAAGTTATACTAATTTTCATTTTCATGGTGTTAACAGAATGCATGTCTAATTTGTTAGTTTGGGAAAAAAAAGATTTACGTGTTTGGGTTCTACTCAATTTTGGTTGGTCCGAGAAAAGTGCATATCAATTTGATAAGGAAAAAAAAGCAAACTACATAATTTTATTGCATTCATTAATTAGAGATCTGAATGCACCTTTTTCGTAACACAAATATTTGTAGGCAGAAAGATTTTAGGCTCGAATTCAATGATCATAAAGAATCATCAAAACATCATCAATTTTTTTGAAAGGGAAAACATTATCAATTATTACATCCATGATCAACAATATTGCAAACCCAACCTACAACAAATCATGTGAAGAAACTTTTAAATTCTAACGTAAATCGATTTTGTTCAATTATACCAAATTATTAAGCAACTCGAACGGGGCGTACTATACGCGTGATTTCCCTAATCATCTCACTGCTTCAATGGCTCGATCCATTTTATATAAAATTTGTTTTCTAAAGATATCAACTTTGCGATCGAATACCATTTTCTTATTTTTCACGGGATTCAGATTTGTTACCTAATTAATTGAGTTTGAATTTGATTATATGCCCATCGATGAATATAAATTTATATGGTCACTACCAATGTAATAATGACACATAAGTACGTAGAAGAAGCACTATTATTTTAATTAATTATTTTAGTATGCTTATGTCACTACAAAAAAAACACTGTTTTGCGACGGAATTAGCGACGGAAAATCCGTCGCAAACAGTGTTTTGCGACGGTATCTGCGACGGACACGTATCCGTCCCTAAAACAGCCGTAGCTAATTTTTGCGACGGATTTCGCCTTCCGTCGCAAATTAACGACGGACAAATCCGTCGCAAAATCGGCGGGTCAGACCCGGCCGGGTCACACAGAATTTGCGACGAACAGTATTCCGTCGCAAATATTTCGGGTCAGACCCGTTCGGGTCAACAACATTTGCGACGGCCACATTCCGTCGCAAATGTTTATATATATATATTTTTTATTTTTTTCTGTTATAATTTGCGACGGGTTGTTTTCCGTCGCAAAATTCAATATTTGCGACGGAATTTGGCCGTCGCAAATTACCGAACATATACAAAAAAAAAAGTGGCTCGCGTGGTTCGAGCCCGGGCACCCGAGGCGGCCGGGGCGGGCGCGGACCACTGGGCCAACCGGCCCATCTCTTTTTATATGCGGCCCACCTTCTATATTAGTCTTATTAGGCCTTGAACAATTAATCCATTTTTTGCGTCCAAGGGGAATCGAACACGGGACCTCTTGTGCAAGAGGAGGGGGTGCGCGCCACTAGGGCACAAACTACTTTCGTTTATTTTTATGCAATTAATTGTATATGTATTCAAATTAAGTCATTTTTTTTATAATTCACCAAATTAATTTCTTTTCGTATCTAAGTTGTTTATTAAAATATTTTGTCCAACTATTTTTTTTATTTTGTAAAATTATTTATTTCGACTCCCGCTTAAATTTATAATTCGTTCATTTGTACGCAATTAATTGTATATGTATCCAAATTGACTCATTTTTTTTCTACAATTCACCAAATTAATTCATTTTCGTTTCTAACTTGTTTTTATAAATATTGGGGCCATTTAATTTTTATTATTTCTGTAAAATTATTTATTTCGACTCCCGCTTAAATTTATAATTCGTTCATTTGTACGCAATTAATTGTATATGTATCCAAATTGACTCATTTTTTTCTATAATTCACCAAATTAATTCATTTTCGTTTCTAACTTGTTTTTATAAATATTGGGGCCATTTAATTTTTATTATTTCTGTAAAATTATTTATTTCGACTCCCGCTTAAATTTATAATTCGTTCATTTGTACGCAATTAATTGTGTATGTATCCAAATTGACTCGTTTTTTTTTTTCATAATTCACCATTTTCGTTTCTAACTTGTTTTTATAAATATTGGGGCCATTTATTTTTTATTATTTCTGTAAAATTATTTATTTCGACTCCCGCTTAAATTTATAATTAGTTCATTTGTACGCAATTAATTGTGTATGTATCCAAATTGATTCGTTTTTTTTTTTCATAATTCACCAAATTAATTCATTTTCGTTTTTCACTTGTTTTTATAAATGTTGTGTCCATTAAATAAAAGTAAATTCAAACTAATAAATTCACAAAATTATAAATTAAAGTAACAATTCAAAAATTAAATTAAAGTAACAATTCAAACTAAAAAAAAAATTGTACTTCATAGTTATTAAAAATCAAATTTTTTTAACAATCGGAATTAAATCCGTCTTCCTCTTCATCCTCGCCCAGGTTAACAATCGGCGACATCGATGGCTGGGTCGGCGGGAGCGGCGGCATCGGTGGCGCAGGCATTTGCGCTCGTGGCATTGAATCAGAGGCGAATATCTGCCACCACGCCTGCATGGCGGCTGTATACACCTGCACCTCGACCCGATACCGCTCCACCTCAGCTGTATACCGGTCGTGCGCCTCTCGCTGCTGTCTCTCATACTCTTCCTTCTCTCGCTGCTGCCTCTGCATGTTCTTCATCTGCTCCACCACCATGGCAAGCTGCCTCTCGACCTCACTGGGATGAGAGTCGATGGAAGACTGAGAGGAGGATGAGCCTGAGCCACGAGGTCGGAAAAAGTTCTTTCCGAAGCTGCCCAATCAGCGAACCGCTCCTTTTTAGCCTTGACGTTCTTGAAGTACAATTCATTTTGAACGTCAACAGAAGGCTGTGTGGGGGGCATCGACCCCGACCCCTCTGCCGTTTCCTCAGGCTGAGACTGGGAGGCAAGATCCTCGAGCATCTTTCTCTGCAAATTAATTATACAAAAAATTAAATAAATTGAACACAAAATATAAAATAATACTTTTAATTTTAAAAATTAAAATAATACTATTAATATTAAAATAATACTTACGTGGATCTCGGTAGTACGGCCGTAGGTAGACTTCCCAGTCTCCTCGACGAGTGGGTGGGCGAGCTGCAATCTCTCAAAATGAGAGGGCTCGCGTCCTTGCTCCGCCGCCTAATTATAAAAAAAGATAGTAAAAATTAATACCACTCATAAAAAATTAGGAAAAAAATAATATAAATTCAAAAACTACAAAATTAAAGACGAAACTTACAAATCTCAACCCGTGCTCATAAATGGACCGAGAACCGGCCCGATGTCTCGCCATCCCTTCTCCATCAGGGTCACTACGCCGATTCGCCTTGTTTTTCGCCGACTTCTCTTGGAATTCAGGGGAATCCCAGTAGCGGAGGAATTGGTCCCAAATCGGCCGGTTTTCACTGTCAGTCCCCAGGTCGGTCGCCTTTCCCTTCTTGTACCACTTCTCCCTCATTCTAAAAAGGAGGTCTTTGTACCTTTCCGCCGCATATTTTTCGAAATTCTTCCACATCTGGTCATCGTGCTCCGGTGCCCAGACACATTCTTTCTGCAATTACAATTTAAATGTAAATATATGTTTATATATTTGATATTAATAAACGGTGAATTAATAAATTAAATTAATACCTTAAATTCCTCGAAGTATGTCCTTTTCTTTGCATCAGACACTAGCCTCCAGGTGTAAGCGGTGGGCTCGAATCCACATCCAAGGATGGACCGGGAAACTTGATTAGTAGCCTCATGACCAGGAATCCAACTGTAAAATTAAAACTTCAAAGTTAGTAAAATAATTAGGTTTTAATTAATAAAAAAATTAGTATAAAATATTAAAACTTACGTTGAACCATGTGGCTGAACAGTCATCCGTGGTTCAACAACCGGATGCTGTCTGGAGGAGGATGAGCCCTCAGCAGTCTGCTGTGAGGAGGAGGAGCCCGCACCAGGTTGTGTAGAGGTCTCTGATTGAGACCTCGGTCTGAAAATAGGTGGAACCACGGGTCTCAGTGAGGCCCGTCGTCTCCTCCCTCCTTGCTCTCCTCGACGAGCCTCCTCATCCCTCGGAGGCTCCTAACTGCCACTGTCACTGCCTTGTCCGCTCATCTATAACAAAATTCGAAAAAAAATCAATTCGGCTCTACAATTCAACTATTTCTAAACATGCTTTTAAATTAAATTAAAATTCGATCAACTAATCTAATTCAACTAAAATCAATTCTAAACTTAACAAATTCAACTATTTCTAAACATGCTTTAAAATTAACTATTATAATTCAAACAATTCAACTAAAATCAATTCTAAACTTAACAAATTCAACTATTTCTAAACATGCTTTAAAATTAACCGTTATAATTCAACTAATTAATTCAACTAAAATCAATTCATTTCTAATATAATTCAAACAATTCAACTAATTCAATTCTAAACTTAACAAAAATTAATTATGCTTTAAAATTAAATTAAAATTCAATCAACTAATTAAATTCGATCAACTAATTCAACTAAAATCAATTCATTTATATATAATATAATTCAAACAATTCAACTAATTCAATTATAAACTTAACAAAAATTAAACATGCTTTAAAATTAAATTAAAATTCGATCTACTAATTAAATTATAATTCAACTAATTCAACTAAAATCAATTCATTTCTAATATAATTCAAACAATTCAACTAATTCAATTCTAAACTTAACAAAAATTAAACATGCTTTAAATTAAAATTCGACCAACTTAAATTATAATTCAACTAATTCAACTAAAATCAATGCATTTCTAATATAATTCAAACAATTCAACTAATTCAATTCTAAACTTAACAAAAATTAAACATGCTTTAAATTAAAATTCGATCAACTAATTAAATTATAATTCAACTAATTCAACTAAAATCAATTCATTTCTAATATAATTCAAACAATTCAACTAATTCAATTCTAAACTTAACAAAAATTAAACATGCTTTAAATTAAAATTCGATCAACTAATTAAATTATAATTCAACTAATTCAACTAAAATCAATTCATTTCTAATATAATTCAAACAATTCAACTAATTCAATTCTAAACTTAACAAAAATTAAACATGCTTTAAATTAAAATTCGATCAACTAATTAAATTATAATTCAACTAATTCAACTAAAATCAATTCATTTCTAATATAATTCAAACAATTCAACTAATTCAATTCTAAACTTAACAAAAATTAAACATGCTTTAAATTAAAATTCGATCAACTAATTAAATTATAATTCAACTAATTCAACTAAAATCAATTTATTTTTAATATAATTCAAACAATTCAACTAATTCAATTTAATACCACTTAAAAAAAAATTAAACATGCTTTAAATTAAAATTCGATCAACTAAATCAACTAAAATCAATTCATTACTAATATAATTCAAATAATTCAACTAAAATCAATTCTCTAAACATGCTTTAAAATTAAATTTTAAACGGTAAAAATGAAGAAAACTTACGGTTTATTTGTAGAAGATGACGAAACGAGAACTCGGTGGGGACGTATTGGCTCTACAGTGACGGCACCTGACTTCTCCTTCCTTTTCCTCTCTTTTTCCTCTTCTTTTCTCTCTTTCTCCGCCTGTAAAACGGCGGTTCTGTATAAATAAGTGGAAAATTTTTTGCGACGGACGCCTGTCCGTCGCAAATTTTGCCCGTCAAACGCAAAACGACGCCGTTTTTCACTGATTTGCGACGGCTTTTCCGTCGCAAATCAGTCAACGCAACGTTTCCCAATAAGACGTGTAAAACGGTTCGGATTTGCGACGGAAATTCCGTCGCAAATCAGTCAATGGGCCGTTTCCCGAAAGGCCGCGAATACAAATGTAAGCTTTGCGACGGCTTTTGTCCGTCGCAAATACAAAGTTTAAAATTGCGACGGCATGTTCCGTCGCAAATCAGTCAAACGGGTCGCTTCCCGAACGGTCACCTTTAAACGGGTATGTTTTGCGACGGAATTGCCCGTCGCAAACTCAAAATTGAAATTTGCGACGACCTTTCCGTCGCAAATGTAGCCGGTTCAAGACGAAGGCGGTGGGCCCTAGTGTTTGCAACGGCTTTTCCGTCGCAAATTACTATCATTTGCGACGGACTTCCTAAGTCGTCGCAAATTGTCGTTTTTTGCGACGGCTTACAAAAATCCGTCGCAAATTCACTGAATTTGCGACGGAAATTCTGACCGTCGCAAAAAACCTGTCGCTAATCTCCTTCTTTTTTTGTAGTGTGTGTCATTATCACATCGGCAGTGAACATATATAAGTTTGTGTCTAGTGGTAGACGTATGATCAATTCTATTAATTGAATAACTCTCTTATACTACAATGTTACGTTATATGATACACAATTATCACTTTTTAATAAAATTATAATACTCTTTAATAAAGACAACTAATACTAACAATTTTAATATTTTTTTTATAATCATTTAAATATAAATTTAAATTGCACAAATATGTATAATTGGTATTTGAGTTTGTATAGTGCGATTTATTTGAAAGTGGAAACGCTTATTCTTAAGAGTGATGTTTTTTTTTAGCTAGGATGTGTTGTTTTTATGATAATCCTTATATTTGGATTGAGCCATCTTCCATGGACGACTTTCTCGATCGTTTTTATACTCTTGTGTGTATTTTTTGTTTCTTTTTCATTTGGAAATAAAATTTTATTGTCTACATAAGACAAATTCCTGTTTAATTATTAGTATGTAATAAATTACTTATGAATTAATGATTATAAGAGAGATAAACATGAGAGTTTATTCATAATTTGCTCTTTAATTATTTTCTTTTTTCCATTTTTTTTTCCACCAGAGTCACAGGTCAAAATCGAATCCGATTTCCTGATCTTTCCTTTTCCACTTTAAATTCTCCCAGAAACGCCACAATTACTTCTATTCGATTCGACGTGTAATAAAGGTCAATTTTTTTGACTAATCCCCTCTTTGGTGCAGTTGAAACCGGAGAAATGCCTGTGATGATAATCGAATAATGAAATATATTTCTGTTTTTATCTTCTTTATTTGACTCAAAAATAGTAATCAGTGGACACTGATGTCGGATCATACTTTTGATTACATAAATAGGACCCCTTATAGAACTGTAATACTTAAATTGGAATATTCCTTTTCTTATTTACCTACAATTTTCTTGTATAAATAATTTTCACGGTTAACAATTTTAAGTTCGAGACAAACGACGATTAAACTTAAGTATAACATACGGCGGCGTTAATGTAAAATCATCAAGCATAAACATTATGACAAAATATGATGTGAAAAAATTTCAACATCAAATATATTTGCATTTTTTTACATATTTTTTTTCAGTTATTTTATTTAAAAAAATAATTTATTGTATTATTCCATAATAAAAATAATTAATACCATTTTGAAATTTATCGTAAAATTAATTTATAAATTACAATAACGATACTCATCATTCATAGGATATTGGAAATAAATACGTTATTCATTATTTTCGTTAGAAACATATTAAATAATTTAAATTAGTAATACCTTACAGTAATTAGTTTAGTTATTTCGTTGTGGATTAAAAATTGTTAACGGTTGGATACCGACAGCAGCAATCATCTGCATGCGTGCCACGTAATGAAAACTTGACTCGTCAACTATTGACATATTCATCTGTAGAAAAGTTGTGTTGGAAAAGAAAAAAAAAGAAAAATCTTGTTATTTGATAAAAAATTAAACCATCGTTTTGGCTTTAAATGAATAAAAGATAATAATTAATAACCCATGGTTTTTGGCTTAAAAAAAATAACCCATGGTTTTGAATTTTGGGTAAGTAATTATATAAGTTACAGTTGAAATTTAAGTTCATAAGCCCATCCTCTGAATAAATTACTCCACAAATTATTTGTCTTTTAAACTATTTTGACCATTTTCTTCTTAACCTACCCTTACCAAGAGATCTCTAAGTATTTTTTAATTTGGCAATTTATTATTTATTTATCATTATTTACTACGTCATAAATTATTATTCCTAGTTATAATTTTTTTAATTTATTCTTTTAAATCGAGGGTATAACTATATAAATTATAAGATTTTTTTTTTTTTAATGGAGTAGTTATTTCATTATGTCTTTAAAGTTTAAACTATCGACGACTTACGTTGTTTGGTAAATTGCAATGACCGAGTTTGTCATAATGAGATTTGTTTAATAATTTGAAAATATATCAAGATATGGTTGTAAATTGACGAGCATCAAGTTATTACGTCAAATTAAAAAAAATAAAAGGGAAGATGAATACTAAAATGGAAATTTTGTTGCATTTATAGTAGCATAATAAGCGAGAGATTTTATGGAACGCTCCATATGTTATTACATATATAAGTGTCATCTCAATAGTGAAAACTCTTTTTATATTCTCAAGTAAGTGTCCATTAACATGTTTCTGTTAAGAACTTATTGTTCTTAATTTTTCTAATTTCTTCAAATTTAATTATGAGGTATTCATAACTAATCTTCTTCAACAAGTATTCATAAATAATCAAGAGAAAATTAATCGACCAAAATTTTAAATATTTGGACTTTACATTTTTCTTCATCAGAGAATAGAAGCATTATAGGATATAATTAAACATCACTGCCTACGCCCGTAATTCATGCTTGTCTCGTGCCTCAGTCTTTTGAAAATATTTTTTTGGTAGAACTTTGAAATTATTTTTGTATGTGGGGCATTGCATTAAAAAAAAAAAAATGCAATAAGAGTGATAATAATCAAAAAAGGCATGACAACATTAAACATGGTCTGTTTCTCCACCTTCTCATTTAAAGCTTGCTTTGACTTCCACGTCCCTCACCACACGTGACGTGATAACACATTTTCTCTAATTTATTTAAAAATACTCATATAGAGATGTATTTTATTTGTATATACTCGTATACGTATATCTATTTGACCTTAAATCTACCATGGTAATTAATCGTACATATTTACGGTAGTTTTTTTTTTTTTTTTTTTAAAATCAGTAAGAAAGGATTTTATTTCAAATTAAAATGCAGGGTGTCACGAATACCCAGAGAATGAACGAAGTTTACCATTGAAAAGGTTCAACAAAAGATTCTTCTAGAAAATACAAGTCAATCTAAAAATGAAGTGTTACAGATATCACCAAATCTTTCGACGAGTTACACATTTGCATACTCCTATTTCCAACTTATGCTACATATGAATTGATCATATTGTATGTTACATAAGGCTATTCTTTTATGCAGTATGGATAATACATATTTTCCTATATTTTAATACTACTTAATGTTGATCAACAATGACAAAGAAGTTATCACATACTTTCTATTTGTGCAATTTTATCTCTGATTTCAAATTAAGAAATATTTTTTCTTTTGGAACAAAAGGCCAAAGGTAACATAAAAAAAAGCCAAAATAAATAAGAGGACAAAATAAGCAAATTTTAATTATAAATTCACACTGTGATTGTTTAATTTATAAAATAGTGGACCTAAATTTAGGATGGATGTTTGTATGGAGATGCGGCACACACAGTGAGAGTGGTGTGTGTGGGACAAAGTGACGCACAGTGTGAGGGGGACAAGTCTCCAACAAGTGCAATCATTGGCATCAACACTGCTACAATTACCAGTCCCATTTTTTAGCAATTCTTGAGTATATATATATACACACACCATACTTTGTATGTATCACCAATTATTGCACCACTGATTGAAATCCTCTTTACCTTTTATTTTTCTCCCCACATACCTGCCCATGCTCTCATCCTTTTCTGATAAAAAAACCCAACTTTTTTTTATAGGGCATATGGGGTCCGGTAGATACTACACGAGGCGAATTTATATTCGGGTAAAATAATACTCCCTCTGTCCAATATTAGTAGGCCTATTGTTTGGGCTGTTATTTTTTGTCATAAGTTGGAGGGTATTATGAGATATTGTGAGATTCTTTTATGAATAAAGTGATTGTTTATGAAAAATATAAGTATTATATTTTTCATAAACAATAATTTTATTGATAAATGGACATGACAATACCTCATAATACCCTCCAACTTATGACAAAAAATAACAGCCCAAACAATAGGCCTACTAATATTGGACGGAGGGAGTAATAAATAATAAAAAAATCGTACACTATCTCTTCTTGAGGTGGAATAATATTTGAATATAGTAGTAAATAATTTCATCTCATTTAAAAGTTTAAATGGTATATTGAGGATTTTTGGATCTGCTCGTGATCCTTTAATTTGATTCTGATATCATGAAAGCACTCTATCATATCTAAAAGTTCGAACTTATAAAGAGGTGTGCGATTAATTCGTCTCTATGATATTCCATATATGTTACAAATATTTCTTCCATCCCAACTCTATCTTTACACTTTCTATTTTGATCCATCTCAATTATATCTTCTCACCCTTATAAAGTAAACAAAACTCATTATAAATATTCATATTTAACTACATTATACACTATAAAGCAAAACCATTCACTCTTATTGGTTGAATACTCAATAAAATAAATTTTTTAATATATATGCCCGTAAAAGTATGAAAATAGAGTTGAGACGAAGGAAATATTTTCCCGTATGGACGAATGCATTATTTGAGTAGTAACTTAGAGGTGAAATTGGGATTTGAGTATGGTATGTATGTAGATCCGAGGCGATTAGGTGGGGTGTGTGTAGGAAAGAGCGGAGAAGATGGGGTGGATATTGTTGCCCATTACAGAAAACACAAGAGGTGGGTGACATGTCAAGTGATAATTTCATACCTAACAAATCAAAGTTGAAGCACATGTATGGATCAAATGTTTTTTTTTTTTTCAAGATTGATAGGTGATATAGATCAAATGCTTCTTTTCTTCCAACCCATGATGCGCATCATTCATTCTTAATTAATTTCCATCATCATATGTATCATATAATAACTCTAAATTATTAAATGAAATATAGGATTTGTGCAAAGAATGCTTCCACCCTCTTCAAAATGTTGTCAAAACTATTATAACCTTCTCAGCTCTATCCTACGTTCTTTAACCACGTTAGTGATTGATATTAATTAGCGATAATTCACTTTGGTCCCTTATTGTTAGTGGATTAGACGAAGAACACCATCCAAAATTGCACTATATCACCGGATTAATTGCATTTTTTGTCCCATTGAAATTAAAGTATCATCATCCATCATGTGCAAATTAATCCACTATTAATCCTATGTAATATTACTTTGATCGAAGCAATTTATCACAAATCCAACAAGAAATTCTGTAAGTAATATGGCGAGTCCTTCGCTTTGAAACTTTTACCATTTAATCGCACGATTCGATCTAATAGCCCATCAGCAAAAAATTGCCCATTAGGTGTTTGTAAGCCAAGAATATGTATTGAACCTTCCAGGGGCCCAAAAATAATCCAATACATAAAAGGCAACAGTTACTTGCACAAGCCTTTTTTGTTAAATAAACTACCCACGATATATTTTTTTTCAAAAATTTGAAAAGTTTTCGAAAAATATTTCTGATTTTTTTTTTTTTTCAATTTCACTATGTTCGAATTTCTTTTCAAAAAGATAATAAAATTTTGATTTTTTTTTTTTCCAAACATGTAGTGTATTTATCCTGGTATTGTATTTAATAGAGAGGCTAGTGCAATGCCATACTTAAAAGAAATAAAAAACATTCAAAGGCCCTATAACATTAATTTCCAACCCAAGGCATGTATTTTATCTTCAAAGACTTTGGTTGTACTTAAAATTCCCCCCAAAAAAAAAAAAAAAAAAGAAAAAACGCGTTGTTTCCAGACGTCTTCTCAAAATCCTCCAAATCCCTTTGATATGTGAATTTCAACTTTTATTAAGTTAGTGAAAAAGTTGAAATATGAGGTGAAATATAATTTTGGAATAATGAACCCAACTCACTCTTCTCACATATCACATGCCTATCTATCATGTTAAATTATACTGTCCAGTAGAGTTTGTATAAAGTGAAATTATATTTAATCTTACATAAACTATTTTGTAAAATTTTATAGTAGAAAATTAATACTCCCCCGTCCCTGAGTAAACTTCCCACTTTCCTTTTCGAGCCGTCCTCCAGTAAATTTTTCATTCCATAACTGGCAAAAACAACACTCCACTACATATAAACTTTAACCTTTAAATCTATATATATATATAAAAATAGAAGTGATGAGAGAGAAAAAATTATTATTATTGGAGCAAGTGAAGTTCATTTGCTTTGTGGTGCAATAGTGAGGCTCACTCTCCACCAAAGAAAGTTGATTAATTTTACCATTTTATTTAATTTTACTTTACATCAATAATCTTAAAATTATTTTAAGTTTTTTTTTATTTTAAATCTATTTTCAATACTCTATATATCAAATCAATTGTCTTTTGAACACTTTTAATTTAACATATATATTGCACATATAAAAAGAAAAATCATGCTTAAAATATTTGTTTATTATTTTTTAAGTGTTTTTATTGACTTTAACTATACGATTGATCGAATTTAAATAATTTTTATTTAGATTATATAAGTTTTGATAAATATTTAAATCATTTTAATGAATTTTAGTATTTGTTGTGAATTTAGTACATAATTAAAAATTGTATGATTAATTAAATAATTATATTACATATATACAATATATTTTTACATATTAATTGGTTTATGGATAAAATAAATTTAATACAAACATTTTTTTTTATAATTAGTTCATTATACAATCTCGCGTTTAAAATATATAATATTCAATCCGTGCATCGCACGGGAGAAACACTAGTTCATACAATATTACTAAAGTGTCACTCATTCAATTCACTTTTCAACACTATTCATTACTTTATCCCAAAAGTCAACATGTGACCCACCATATATTAATAAACAAATACACTTTCTTAAACCATTCAACAAAAAAAAAAAAACGGGAAATTTACTCGGGGACGGAGGGAGTACTTTTTAGTGAAACAACATATACCCTTTCACATATTTTAATTCATACTCTTTAGTAAAAACAATTTGTACCCTACAAAACTAATATTCTTTAGTAAAAACAATTTTTTTTTTTAATAAAATAGTTCATACTCTTCAAAATGATTCATGAATAAAACAATTTCACTCTATACTTGATGAAATGGTTGTTACAGCAGGAAATATCCTCGCCTGACAGGAGGTCAGATTCCTGAAGATACACTGACACGACAAGATCGAGGGTCTACATCATAAAAGAGCATTTAATGTATTTTAGATCTACTATTGATTGTTATATTAATAATTGTAATAAATCCCTAAATAAAGGGTTGAGACGAATTTAGGGCCACTTTGGGGCCTTTGGGGGTGAACCTCTATAAATAGGGGGTCACCCCCTCATTGTAAAGGGTTCACTTTTCTCTCATTTCTCATATATGCAAAGAGCTCTCATTCAAGGGAAGAACGAAAGTTCTTCCCCCATCGTTCGTGTTCGTTTTACATTTATTGTTTGCCGGGCATAATCCAAATAACCACATATATCAACCCGTACAAAAATGTCTGTCAACAATTTGGCGCTAGAAGGAGGGTGAAATTCATGTTCATCTCGATGGATGAACACGAAGATCTTCTCCTCAAAATCAAAAACAAATCCTACTAACAAAAGATCCGAATCTGTTCATCATTTCATCAAACAAAAAGCCTTACAAGCATTCTCACAATCCTGTCCCAGACCGAATCATCAAAACAACATCCCAACACAAAATAAAAACAAAGCAAAAAATCCATTTCTTTGCTACAGCAAGGCTCACGCAACTAGTTAAGGAGAGAAACAAAAATTCAAGGAGCTCATTCCATGTACCACAGCAACGGCTAGCCAAAAGAGAAAAAAAAAAAAGGATAGTAGCTGTCCTTTCCGGCGAAGTGTTACCGTCGTTTCCGGCGACGGAGCTCAGCCGCCGGAGTCGCCAAACTCACCGACATGCTCCCCTCACGCGCAAGAAACCACCAAGGTCGCCACTCCACCGTCCCAATGGTCTTCCTCCCAAAAATTCCATCGGTAGAGCGTCTTTTCCGTCCACCTCAGTCGCCCGCCGGAGCACAGCCGCGCTGCTAAACGTTCAAGCAAAATCAAAATATAGGGGCTACTGTTTTGGTTTTCAAATCCCCACTGCTTGCCTCGGTTGATGCGCCCCCTTTCCACAGCTTTTCTGCTTTTGGCACGCTTTCCAACGTTCGTTGAAAAGTCAAAAGTCCCTGCAAACCTCGATAAGTGCGCCGCTGAGGTCGCCCTCAGTCTACGGGTAGCAATACCCGCTACTCGCATTCCGCCGCCATCGCCCACAATCACTGCCTTCGCGGCTTCCTCGCGCTGCCCGACCATCCTACTCGCGCCGCCCAACGGCCTACCAGCCGTGGCCGCCTGCCAGACCACCCCGACAAGGCTGCCCGCACGCACAGCCACACGCTGACCGCACGACCGCCCGGCGCGGGCTCCTCCCCGCGTCACCCCCACTCAGCCGCAGGACCCCGCGACCCCGTCGCCTTCCCGTGCCGGCGCCACGAGGCCTGGGCCTCACCGCGCCGCCGTTGTCCATCGCGGCCTACCCGCAGCAGCCATCGCTGCCCGCGGCCGGCGCCGCGACTGGCCTTCTCCCCGCTCCACGCGATGAGCCCTCCTCTCTGCGCCTTCCCGCTGCTCGTAGCCGCTGCCAGCCATCGTCGACCGAGGCCGACCTCCCAGTGCACACAGTCGCCGCCCGCGGCACGCCGCCTCCCCGCGATCGAGCGCGCGCCGCCTCCGCGCAATCGGCCACCCAGCGCGCACCGCCTCCCCGCAATCGGCCACCCAGCGCACGCCGCCTCCCCGCATCGCCGCTCAACCGCCGCGTATCACCTCCATTTCTTGCCGCCGCGTCGCCCGGCTCCTTCCCGATCAGACCGACATAATTCTCAATTTCAACCTTCAGAGTATTGATTTGGGCTTGGCTGATATCAATTAATCATGTTGGGCCTGGTTTATCTCTACACTACTGGCCCAAGTTTATTTAGGCCATTTGATTTATTTAGTTGGGCCCTTTATAGTTATTAGTTGTTGGGCCTTTTATTTTAAGTTGTAGGGCCTAATTTATTTAATTGTTGGTCCTAATCTAATTTGTACACCCAAAAAAAAAAAAACGGGCAGCAGCTTCTGAGACGGGCATCCAGAGCCTCTACATCAACGGAAAATCTACGGGCAGTCCTTTGCCCACTCACATCAGGTTTATTCCGATAAATTCTTTTAATATATTGCAATTCGCAAATTTCATATAAATTAAAAGCGGGGGCATATATTCATATTTCGAAATTTCAAAGCGAGACAATTTTTGAAATTCAATTTTCATTTAATATTTCCTTTTAATATATATCGCAACTCGTAAGTTTTCATATATATTAAAAGGCGGGGGCATGGATATACATATCCTACTCATTTTGTGATATCAAAAAATAAAAAATTAAATTATTTGACACTGAGTATTATTAAATACAGTCAGTTGTTTAAAACTTCGAATATAATTTCGAAAATGAGTCGAGGTCGATCTCCGAACACATAACTCAATATTTTATCGGTCGCACCTTTCGACTACAAATATTTGTCCGCCTTCATAGGCGTTGACCGGTCCGCCCTTTCAAGCGTTGACATATCGATTAGTTCGCCTTCACCGGCGTCAACTAATCCGCTTCTCGAGTTAATCCGCCTTCTCGGCGTTGATTAATCCGCCTTCTCGGCGTCGATATTCCGCCTAGATTGGCGAAGTAATCCATCTTCTCGACGTCGATTAGTCCGCCGTTTCAGGCGTTGACGTATTGATTAGTTCGCCTTCACAGGCGTCAACTAATCCACTCGAGTTTATCCGCCTTTTAGGCGTCGACGGTCCGCCTGGAGTGGCGAGGTAATCCGCCTGGAGTGGCGAAGTAATCCGCCTTTTAGGCGTTGATTAGTCCGCCTGTTAGGCGTTGACGGTCCGCCTGGAGTGGCGAAGTAATCCGTCTTTTAGGCGTTGATTAGTCCGCCTTTCAGGCGTAGACGTATTGATTAGTTCGCCTTCACAGGCGTCAACTAATCTACTCGAGTTAATTCGCCTCTTAGGCGTCGACAATCCGCCTGGAGTGGCGAAGTAATCCGTCTCCTCGACGTTGATTAGTCCGCCTTTCAGGCGTAGACGTATTGATTAGTTCGCCTTCACCGGCGTCAACTAATCTCTTTCTCGAGTTAATCCGCCTTTTAGGCGTTGATTAGTCCGCCTGTTAGGCGTTGACGGTCCGCCTGGAGTGGCGAGGTAATCCGCCTGGAGTGGCGAAGTAATCCGCCTTTTAGGCGTTGATTAGTCCGCCTGTTAGGTGTTGACGGTCCGCCTGGAGTGGCGAGGTAATCCGCCTGGAGTGGTGAAGTAATCCGCCTTTTAGGCGTTGATTAGTCCGCCTGTTAGGCGTTGACGGTCCGCCTGGAGTGGCGAGGTAATCCGCCTGGAGTGGCGAAGTAATCCGCCTTTTAGGCGTTGATTAGTCTGCCTGTTAGGCGTTGACGGTCCGCCTGGAGTGGCGAGGTAATCCGCCTGGAGTGGCGAAGTAATCCGCCTTTTAGGCGTTGATTAGTCCGCATGTTAGGCGTTGACGGTCCGCCTGGAGTGGCGAGGTAATCCGCCTTTTAGGCGTTGATTAGTCCGCCTGTTAGGCGTTGACTGTCCGCCTGGAGTGGCGAGGTAATCCGCCTGGAGTGGCGAAGTAATCCGCCTTTTAGGCGTTGATTAGTCCGCCTGTTAGGCGTTGACGGTCCGCCTGGAGTGGCGAAGTAATCCGCCTTTTAGGCGTTGATTAGTCCGCCTTTCAGGCGTAGACGTATTGATTAGTTCGCCTTCACAGGCGTCAACTAATCTACTCGAGTTAATCCGCCTCTTAGGCGTCGACAATCCGCCTGGAGTGGCGAAGTAATCCGTCTCCTCGACGTTGATTAGTCCGTCTTTCAGGCGTAGACGTATTGATTAGTTCGCCTTCACCGTCGTCAACTAATCTCTTTCTCGAGTTAATCCGCCTTCTCGGCGTTGATTCGTCCGCCTTTTATGCGTTGACACATTGATTAGTTCGCCTTCGCCGGCGTCAACTAATCTGTCTCTCAAGTCGATCCGCCACTCGGCCTTGATCAGTTCGCCTTCACCGGCGTCAACTAATCCGCCTCTCGGCGTGGATCCAGTCCGCATTTTAAGCGTTGACTTTCCGCCTTAATGGGCGAGGTGTTGTTTAGTTCGCCTTCACCGGCGTTAACTAATCTATTCTCTGCTTTGGTTTATCCATGTTAACGGCATCGACCAGTCCGCCTTCACCGGCATCGACTGACCCGCGTCGTTTTCGCCCACTTGCGGCCATAATATATCGCGTCCTAGACGTTTTGATTAATCTTTTTAAGCGGTTGTTAATTCAATCCCATCTTCGTGAAGTCGCTGCCCGTCTATCGGCTATAGCACTTCACTCATTAACCTGTTGGTTAATCTTTTAAGCGGTTGTTAACTCAATCCCATCTTCGTGAAGTCGCTGCCCGTCTATCGGCTAAAGCACTTCACTCATTAACCTGTTGGTTAATCTTTTAAGCGGTTGTTAACTCAATCCCATCATCGTGAAGTCGCTGCCCGTCAATCGGCTAAAGCACTTCACTAATTAACCTGTTGGTTAATCTTTTAAGCGGTTGTTAACTCAATCCCATCATCGTGAAGTCGCTGCCCGTCAATCGGCTAAAGCACTTCACTCATTAATCCGTTGATTTATCTTTTAATTGATTGTTAAGTCAATCTGTTGTCCGTGAAGTCGCTACCCGCAAGCGGCCTAAGCACTTCATTAATTTATCATCGCGGTCCTTACCGCCCTATTACTAAAATCAATGCCGGCCAGCGGCAAAAACTCTTTATTAATTGAACGTCATGGTACCCGACTCGGGGGCACGACGGAAGATCGTACCCCACCTAACCCGACCGATTTGTTTGAGGTTTGACTATTCGAAGGTTACACAAAAGATTCGCCCAACAAGGACCCTGTCGTCGAAGATTCCCCCGGGGCATCTGAGCTATCTGTTTTCAGGCTCGGGGGCAAAACCTATTTGAAGCACAGATCAAGATCGAACTCTGGCCGCAGTCAGAGCCCAATCTTGGGGGCAATTGTTACAGCAGGAAATATCCTCGCCTGACAGGAGGTCAGATTCCTGAAGATACACTGACACGACAAGATCGAGGGTCTACATCATAAAAGAGCATTTAATGTATTTTAGATCTACTGTTGATTGTTATATTAATAATTGTAATAAATCCCTAAATAAAGGGTTGAGACGAATTTAGGGCCACTTTGGGGCCTTTGGGGGTGAACCTCTATAAATAGGGGGTCACCCCCTCATTGTAAAGGGTTCACTTTTCTCTCATTTCTCATATATGCAAAGAGCTCTCATTCGAGGGAAGAACGAAAGTTCTTCCCCCATCGTTCGTGTTCGTTTTACATTTATTGTTTGCCGGGCATAATCCAAATAACCACATATATCAACCCGTACAAAAATGTCTGTCAACAATGGTATAATTCAAGTGGTTACCTATTATCAATAAGTCGTGGGTTTGAGTCACAATATTACCAATAAAAAAAAAAAGGTTCACCCTATACTTTGGCTATCCTAAATGGTAAGATGCTGTATGCATACCTTTGTTGGGGAAGATTATAGTTAATTACTAGTGTTCCAAGCTGGGCAAATCTTTCCCAACGTAGTATATGTTTCTAGAAATCCGAGTGTTATCACTTTACATTACCACAATTGAGAAAACATCATCAATATACATACATTTTGTTTTCTTTTGTTAATTAAACCATTCTTCTCAAGTGAGAATAAATATTGGGATTTGCAATTCACTTAAGGGAGTGAAATGAACCGTGCCAAATCGAATAGTATGAAACTTAATTCCTCTCGATTAAAAAGCTAGAAACTTGACTCCATCGAGTGTGGTATTTTTGAGCTAGAAACTCAGTAATTTACACAAAAAAAAAAAAAGTCAATAGTTTAGGTTGTAATGTGGACTAAGCCAGGCATGACCTCTCAACTAGTAAACCCACGTTAAGAAATTAGTATCAGTGTTGAATTTTTCTAAACCTTACACTGTAAGGTATTAGAATTGGACAAGATATGAAAATCAGAAAATGAAGGTGGTCCGACACCTTTGAAAATAATGGCTCTGGTCTATTTTGAATAAATAATCATCGTTGGTTGAAGCCCAAGTAAGCCCAAGTTCAATATGAATAATAAATAGCTTAAGCCCAAGCATGAAAGCCCGTTGGTAAACCCAATAGAAAAGGTGCCCTAATATCATAAATAACTATGATACCCTCAGGTATGAAACATTACAAGTATGCTCCTCACATTAGGTAAGGGAGATAACTCTTTCATACTCATCTTCTCTACATCTCTTATAATACTTTACACTATGAAATTATAATTTACTTGAGCGTCGGAGTCCCCGTATCGGGGCCTCCCCCGGCGTATATTTTGCAGGCTTGACGGAACCTAACTTCGTGGAGAAGATGAAGATTTGAGGACGGATATTCCATTTATCATCAGGTTGATAATTTACGTACTTCGAAATTCAATTCAACTCTACTCAACTCATTGAAATGTAAATATTTGTAAATGATATTTAAGTGCAAATTAGTAATTTAAGTACACCATCTGTCGAGTCGAGTGTTATTGAGTTCAATTCAATTAAATTCGAGTCAATTTTGTTATAAATCTAGCATATTTATTATACCAAATTTAGAAGATTTGATGTGGACATTACTAATGGACTTATAACCTAAACGGGCTTTAGGTTTAGTCTATGTTTTTTTCTAGGGTGGAG
Source organism: Ballota nigra (assembly GCA_947034835.1). Classification (NCBI taxonomy): domain Eukaryota; kingdom Viridiplantae; phylum Streptophyta; class Magnoliopsida; order Lamiales; family Lamiaceae; genus Ballota; species Ballota nigra. The sequence continues at coordinate 91,881,757 of OX344724.1, forward strand.
TACTACTAAGTAGTTTTTCTATGTGCGTATTAGCCCCAGTAGTTGAAAAATCCCATATGTCCATGAGGTACAAAATTCAATCAAAAACTACAAAATTGCCCCTAATTTCGTCTGCCTTCCTCTGCCACCTCCAAAAGCCTGTAGCTTCCCATCCCATCAGTTACTGTTCACTTTTTGCCCGTGTATTTTAACCAAACCAGAGTTTTAAAATCATTTTCCAGACATAATTTTCAAATTGGAGAGAGAAAATTGCAGGTTTAGCTACATTTGAAATTTGGCGGTGACTCTGGCGAGGCGAGGCGTGGCGGTGCTGCTACGGGCAGCGACAGACTCGACTCCGGATCGGCGAACACCAACGAAGATCATACTGGTGTCTGGAAGCTATGCTTCACGTTTCCCCCTTCATACTTTTCTTCGAGCTCCATTCAAACCCTAGGTGAGATTATCTACTCTCTTCTCTCGATTCCGCCTTCACTTATTTTTGCGTAATCTTATTTTACGAGATCTATTCCATGTGGTGTGCGCTTCTCCTTATGATTTCTCCATTATTCTTATTTCGCCTTCAATTATTATAACTTTATTATCCTTTTTGTTTGTGTTATTGCAGTTTGTTGATGGTATTTTTCGTTTATTTTTGCAGTAATAACAAATTAAAGCTATGATGTTGGGTGCTTTAAGCCGAAAAGACGCTTCCGGAGCAAAATTTTGCTCCGGTAATTTCCTCGTCCATTCATGAATGGATTAATATGTATTCGTATAGTGAAATGCACTTGGGCTTTGAAATGCTTTGTGAAAATTTGCTCCGGCAAAATATTGAATATCACATTACTGCTTTGGGCTTTGAAACACACTTACTGCTTTGAAATATCACATTACTGCTTTGAAATGCACTTACTGCTTTGGGCTTTGTTCTTTAGTTTAGGGTTCAGTGGAAATTCTAGACTCTTCTCATTAGTGCAATTGCAAGTTTATAGTGTACGTTGTTGATAGACGAATATCAATTACTGCTTGACGAAGAAGACTTAAGGCCTAAATGAGGATTATGAAGTAAAATACTCAAATCAGAGATGACTAACAAGGATAAACAAAATGGGAGTGCACAAATCAATTCGGAAAGTATATTAAATGATGAGAAACTACCTTGACGAACAGCTTATTGGCGAACATGTCCAAGACCCGGGGCCGGATATGATCATCATGCCAAGTCCTAAGTGACGAGCAACATCGCTAAAAGGTGGTGCACTTATCAGCTTGTAAATTATGTGTCGCTAATCGGCCAAATAAGTTAACTAGATCTTTGACGGACAAGAATTAAAGATCCAGAGACACATCAATGTGAAATACTCAGGCGAACAACTTCCAGACCATATGATCAAGGAACGAGCAACAAATTCCAAAGTCACAAGCGGAACCTCCAAGCAAATGACGGCGAACAACAATAGATCCGTGATAAGATCAAACACAAGACTTTGTAATTAAGTTTCAGCTTAGATAAGGTCAAATGTGGTCAAAAGGACACATGTCAAGTAGGGATGTAAAAGAGCCGAGCCGAGCCGAATACCATCAGGCTCGAGCTCGGCTCGTTTGGGTTTTTATAGGCTCGAGCTCGGCTCGAGCTCGGCTCGTTTGCAAATTTTTAGGCTCGCGAATAGCTCGAGCTCGGCTCGTGAAATATTCGTTAACCAAGTAAATGAGCTTAGCTCGAGCTCGGCTCGAAAAAAGCTCGTTTTCAAATTAATCAAGCATAATTCGAGCTTGAGTTCGAATAATTCGGCTCGAAAGGCTCGGTTCAAAAAGCTCGGCTCGAAAGGCTCGGCTCGAAAAGCTAATTAAATTTTTTTAAAAATATACAAAAATAACACATCTAAACTATGTCTACTTAAAAACATAATAGTCCATACTCCATAATAATAAATTTGTCCCTAATAACACATAATAATACTAATATCATAATAAATTTGTCTCTACATTACATTCTTATGGATATATTTTTTAAAATATTTATATAAAAAGAAAAAAATTAATTAAACGAGCCTGCTCACGGGCCTATTTGCGAGCTTAGTAATCGAGCCTATTCGCGAGCTCAGTAAATGAGCCTGTTCGCGAGCCTGCTCGCGAGCTCAGTAAACGAGCCTATTTGCGAGCTTTCGAGCCGAATACCGTCAGGCTCGAGCTCGGCTCGATAAAATAATCGAGCTCGAAATCGAGCTCGAGCTCGGTTCGTGAAACTTAACAAACGAACTCGAATGAATATTTTTTGAGCCGAGTCGCGAATAGCTTGCGAACAGCTTGGTTTGATTATATCCCTATTGTCAAGCATGCAAGCTTGGTAGTCCAAGAGTCATGTACACCTCCTACTTGGTGGTTAGTATAAATAAGTTGTTCTCCAACTATAAAAATAAGTTCAAATTCACAAATACTCCAAATACACACACTCAAACACCTAAATGTGCACACATACGAAATAAATACGAATTCAATACTCGTATAATTCGATTTTATAACCCGAACAATCGAATTTATCATTTACGATGGTAATCAATCACACGTTCTTGTTTGGTGATCCTAAAATCGGTTAAAAACAACCACTAATCCATGCAATTAGAACCGATCACCAACAAATTGGCGCTAGAAGGAGGGTTCGAACCTCTGGTTTAGTGTGATTAAGCAAGAACCTCAAGTTTTAAACTTGAAGATTTGAAGAAATCCTCAAGAAATTCTTGAAGATTCAAACCAAAGTGTTCTTGGTGTTCTTCGAATCCAGACTTTAAGATTCAAAGATAGAGAAGATAATCCAAATCAGGATGCCTGAATCCAAGGAAACTCAAGCCTCACATTTAGCAAGGGAAGTTTCCCTGACTCGAGCATCATCTACAGGTCACCATGATCGAGAACCACGACATGCAAATAAAGTTCGACCATCAGTGATGACTCGTATAGTGCCTCCAGAATTTGAGGCAATAACTAGCAATCCTAGTGAGCTAGCTAGGACAATTGCTGCTCTCCAGGCTATTCAAAAGCAACAAGAATAATCCAGGCCATCACAAGCACGATCAAGGTCTAGACAATTTTAGGTTGTTAGAGCTAGATCTGCCCGGGGCGAGAAACACGAGGTTACCAGCGCCTAAAATCGAGGGGACAAAGGCAAAGCTAAGATGGTGGACCGAACCGAAGGTCAGGCTGAATCTACCTATGGACGAACAATAATGTCCAGTCATGGAACATCCCGTTCCAGTGCACAGGACAGATTGGGCCGACCACAACTTCAACCAGAAGTTGTTCGCTCGGGACTAGAGCAAGGGCGATTAACTTGCGAACAAGCACGCCCGTCAGTACATGAAAGATTGACTAGGTCTGCCTTCGGGCGCCTAGGTCCTAATGCGGTGAGCAATCCAAGGAGGCAGACTTAAGGGGTTCCCCCTCCAAGTGAGGGACTGCGACGAGCAGAAGGACATACGTTCTTGCTCGCCGAACAACCTCCAAGTCAGGGGGCATCACTTGAGGAATTGTCAAGCTTGAGAAAATCTGTGGAGAGCATGCAGGGATAGCTTGACCTTCAAGGAGGAATTGGGGCGACCAACATGCCATCCTCACCACTATATTCAATTATTTTGAAGGCCCCAATTCAAAAAAAAGATACAGATTCCGGCGAGCATACAATACGAAGGCATTGCTGATCCCCGAGTTCATCTAACAAAATATTCAGATTATATGATTTCCATGGGGGCCAGTGATGCCACGCAGTGCCGGAATTTTCCCTTAACATTGGGGGACAAGGTTCATAAGTGGTTTCCTGCCATGCCACCCGTATCCATACACTTATTTGCTCAGTTGGGCCGAGAGTTCCTCTCTCACTTTTCAACTGCAAGATCGTATCTCTCCCAGAAGCACCGACTATCAGATTTAAAACAAAATGATGACAAATCGGATCGGGCTTTCATGGAAAGATTCGATAAAGTGTTATTGGAAGGGGAACCGGTTAGTGAAGATACAAAGATTGTAGCCGTCATGGACGGGTTGAAAAAAAGATCAGATTTGTGGAATGAGGTACGTATGAAGTGCCCAAAGAGTTATGTCTAGTTCAGAAATCAAGCCGACATATTTATCTCCATGCACGAGGCTATACAAACAAATCTGGGGGACAACAAACCTGATCAGAAAGAGAATAATAGGAAATCAGGCGGAACAGGTTACCCAGTCCTGAAAAATATGAAGGCATTCAACGAAGGGACACAGTTGAAGGAGAAATTGAACCAGGTGCTAACATTATCTATCGATACTGTATACAACAATGTAAAGGAGAAAGAGTTGCTCTCCCCTCCTCAGAAAATTCGTCAAGAGACTGGTAAACTTAATCCAAACAAATACTGTGCCTACCACCAAAGTGTGGGGCACTTTACAAGTGAGTGTAGAGATTTGCTTAAGCAACTTTGGCGGTTTTATGAGGAGGGAAAACTCTCTGAATTTGTCAAGAGGCAACCTGGAAAGAGAGGCTGGGAGAGCAGCTCAGGGGATGAGGTTGACGACCAACCTCCGAGGAACAACAGACCTGGACGACCAGCCCCCGCCGTTGTTGCTCGCCCAGTAGAAGATGTATATATGATGGAATCCGCAAGATCAGCCGGAGGATGTTCTGATGGATGACCACCAATGTCAAATTGTAAGAGAAAAGCTGAATTACGGGCAATTGATCATGTACAGAAAATGGGGGTTAATCCATTCGTTCTATAAATATCAGATTTAACCTTTACGGAAAAGGACTTGGAAGGAATATTGACCCCTCATAACGACTCTCTCGTAATTTATGCCAAAATTATGGGAACCAGGGTACATCGATTGTTGGTGGACACCGGGGCTTACACTAACATCCTTTTCAAAAAGAAGCTCGATCAACTGGGAGATTATTCGAGCTACATCCAAGATTCAAATCATCGTATCCTAGGCTTTGGGAATGCTGTAACAATCCCTTTGGGAATAATTAGGTTGTCTGTACAACTTGTAACGACTGAGGAACCCGAGAAAAATATCACAAGAATGGTAGATTTCTTGGTCGTAGATCAAGAGTCGACTTATAATGGGTTTCTTGGTCGACCCTTTTTGAATGAATTTAAAGCCGCATGTTCAACCTGCTTTTATTGCATAAAGTTTCCAACAACAAGTGGGGCTGGTACAATAAAGGGAGACCAAAGAAAAGCTCGTGAATGTCTCCTACAGATGCAATCAAAAGAAGGACGAGTGTCCATGATGGAAGCCACCACCAGTTACCCAGTTGATGAACCATAAGTACTGAAAGATATGATGGAGGTGGAAGAGGATCATATGGATCTGGACTAGCAACTCCTAACCGCTGACAAACAACATTTGGGCGAACATCTCATTGCCACCCAGCAGAAACCTTCACCGGACGAACAACATTTAGGTAGTGACGAGAAACTTGCCATCAATGGCCTGGAGGGCCGTAACCTGGAAAATAATAATGAACCAAGACAGACGGATGATCTTGAACCCCGTTTGGATGTAGACCCAATGAACATCGAAAATGATATCGACCTTGAGGGACCAGTAATAGATCCTCATTGGAAAGGAAAAAAGCGACGAGCAACTCCAGTCGAAGAACTGGAAGCCTTTAAAGTTAATCCTGAAAACGAGGATCTAGAACTATACATAGGATCTGAGCTCCCCGAGCCTTACAGATCTCGAATGAAAGATTTTCTCAAGACGAATCTAGATGCTTTTGCGTGGTCTCATGCAGATATGGTGGTGATAGATCCAAAGCATGCTTGCCACAAACTCAATATCAATCAAGTAAGAAGGCCAGTCCATAAAAAAAGAAGGAAGTACGACCCAGATAAGTATCAAGCTTTAAACGAAGAGGTGAAAAAGTTGCTAGACAACGATCTGATCCGGCAGGCACTTTGCCCCCAATGGGTAGCAAATCCGGTCCTTGTGCGAAAACCGAATAGAACCTGGAGGCTATGCATAGATTTCACGGATCTGAATGCAGCATGCCCGAAGGATAATTTTCCTCTTCCGCACATCAATCAGTTGGTGGACAACACTACAGCGCACGAGATGCTAACATTCATGGACGCATTTGCTGGATATCATCAAATTTCGATGCATCCCAACGATCAAGAAAATGCAGCCTTTTATACCAATAAAAATCTATTGTGTTGGAAGAGAATGCCATTCGGTCTTATCAATGCGGGAGCAACGTATCAAAGGCTGGTGAACAAGATGTTCGATGAACAAATTGGAGACACGGTGGAAGTCTACGTTGATGATATTGTGGTTAAAAGTCCCAAAAAGGAAGACATCTTCAACACTTAGCCCAAGTATTTGATGTCCTCCGATACTACAACATGAAGCTGAATCCAAAGAAAAGTAGTTTTGGAGTGCATTCAGGGAAATTCTTGGGCCATCTTGTTAGCCAGCGAGGTATTGAGGCCAACCCATTAAAGGTTAAAGCGATCGTAGATATGCAGCCACCGTGTTCTGTTGATGTTGTTGGTAGTGAAGTATTCACTATTTACTTTGAAACAACATGAATTTGCCCTTTCTTCTCATTAACCAACACTTTATGATCAAATATTGTCTTAGATATTTTAACATGCAGGATGAAGATCTAGAAGGATCTACAAGGTTCTGGAATACTCAATGTTGCAGTGAATGTTGCATAACATTGGTAGCAACATGAGTGGTTACGGGTTCCAGAAAGATCTACAAGGATCTACAAGGACCTACACGATCCAGACTTATCCAGGACATTTTAGAACTATCTAGATCAGGCGGTTGCATCAAGAAGCATGAAGAATAAAGGAAGAGACGTGGGACAACATGAAGATCATGGAAGCGGTTACATAGAGAAGTTATTTTTGGATTGAAGACTTCTGCCTATAAATAGAGGCCGAATCTTTCAGTACCAAGTGTGGAGTAAACAAGTACACCTACTCTAGTGTTGATCCTGAGTTTAAAGGTGATAGGGCAGTTATTCCAACATTTATGTTATGCCTTGAAATAGAGTTTTTCACTCATAGCTTGTGATCGAACTTATATCCTTAGATAGTGAGATCATCGATATAGAGTGAGATCAATTTTGACGGTGTATTATGTTATACACTTAGCCAATTTAGATTTGATAGGTGATATCAAGTCTTGTTTCCGTTGTGAACGATCATACTCTTCACACAACTTTTGTATCACTAATCTTTTTATAGTGAACCTTTCGCCATAAGGCTAGCACAAACTATTTATGATAGTTTGTGTTAAAAAGTATTCCCTTTTGCAATTGTGTGTTTAAGTCTTCCGCTGTACACGTTTTATATTCTGATTTACCAGATTGTTGTAATATTTGCTTTAACATTTGTTACAACATCTGCACTTTATAACACACGCACACTTTCAATTGGTATCAGAGCCATAAACTTGATATACTAAGTTTAGATCCTGAGTTTTTAAGTGTGTCTTTTGCTATGGAATATCCTGTAAACACCCCACTTAGGCCCCCTATACTAGATGGAAATAACTATGCCTATTGGAAACCTAAGATACGTATGTACATCAAGTCTATTGATGAACGTGCTTGGAGAAGTGTTCTGACCGGTTGGGAATGACCCAGAAATCAAGCATGGCGAGACAAGAGTCAAACGGGAGTTTGAATGGACAAATGAGGAGATCACGACGGCAAGCTACAATTCCAAAGCTCTCAATGCTATCTTTACCTCTGTTGATGTATCTATGTTCAAGATTATATCAACATGTACTACGGCTAAAGATGCATGGGAGAGGCTTCAAGAGCATTGCGAAGGAAGTGGAAGTGTTCGAAGGACCAAACTTCGAATGCTTGGGACCAAGTTCGAGAATCTAAGGATGAAGGATGATGAGAAAATCACGGCTTACAATGAAAGACTGAGTGAGATTGTCAACGAATCACACGCACTTGGTGATCCAATTTCCAATGTACGAGTTGTACACAAAATTTTGCAATCTGTTCCTAAACGGTTCAATGCAAAAATTTGTGCTATTGAATAAGCCAAGGATACTGACACTTTAAGTCAGAATGAGCTTGTAAGTATTCTCAAGACATATGAGATGAACACAACTCAATCTGATGATACAAGTGAAGGAAAGAAGGTTGTTGTTTTCAAAGGTGAAACATCATCCAACACTGAAAATCAGCCCTTTGTGACTGAAGTTGAGTCTGATGAAGATGTTTTAGACCAATGTTACAACACTCTTGAGCACATTGCCCTCCTTACAAAGAAGTTCAATTCCTACTTGAAGAAGAAACTGAACAGATCTAGAGGAAATGTCCAACAGAGAACTCCTTTCAACAACACACCATCAGACCCAGAGAAAAGGAAGGATCAGAATCAATCAAGGTAATTCAGAGGTAATAAATCAAGGTATGATCCTGATTTTAGAAAATCAGTTAGATGTGATGCATGTACTGGATTTGGACACTATGCAAATGAGTGTGCAAATACCAGGTTAAGACAAAAACTGAATTTTAATGTTACCTTTAGTGATGACTCAGATGATGATGAACCTGAAGGTTCTAAAGATGAGGAACTAGCTTTTTCTGGAAGAATTGATTATGATGATTCTTTAGATGATGATCTGGATGATCTAGACACTGATGCTGTTTCCAATGTTATAACATCAGAAACAACATTTGTCAAAAATCATTCAGATCTGAACTGTTTTAATGGGTGTGTTGATGAGACAGGTTCTAATGATATACGGGATGATGATTCCAGTATAGCCAAAGAGAATGATGATCTCAGAGAGACTGTGACAAAGTTAGAAGTCATTCTAACAAGGAATGATTTAGAAATTTCTAAGCTAAAGGAAGAATTGAAAAATTCTACCTTAAGTTTTAAGAAATACTCTAAAAGTTCTTCCATTGTAAGTGATTCCTTAACTACTGGATAATCTAATAAACATGGTTTGGGCTATTATGGTGAGACTGCTTCTAAATTGGTGAATAATCCTGTAAAATTTGTTAGGGAAAAACTGAACTTTTTGCCAAAACAAAAATACATGAGATTGAAAAGCCTGTGAAGAAGTATGTGTGTCACTACTGTTCTGAAATTGGTCATATTCGTCCTTACTGTCAAAAGATGAAAAGGGATCTAGAAATTCAGAAAGTGTTGTCTGAAATGTCCTCACATTCTAAGAAACACTGGTCAAAATCTGCTAAGAAAAAGAAAGAACATGTTACATGTAATGTTGTTCAAACTTCTCTGAAAGCATGTGTTCCTGATCTATGGTATTTTGATAGTGGTTGTTCTAGACACATGACTGGTCATGATAAATACTTGTCTGACTATGAACCTTACAATGGTGGAACTGTTACATATGGTGGTGGATCAAAAGGTAAAATCATTGGAAAAGGGACCTTAAATGTTGAAGGGTTTTCCTAAACTTAAGAATGTTTTGCATGTTGATGGTTTACTTGCTAATCTTCTTAGTATAAGTCAACTATGTGATGACAATTTGCATGTTAAATTTGATAAAGATTCATGTTATGTTCTAAACAAGGATAATAAGTGTCTAATGACTGGAAATAGGTCAGCAGATAATTGTTATCTAATTGGAACAAACAAAGTATGTCATTTGTCAAATTGTGATGAGAACGTCCTATGGCATCAAAGACTTGGACATGCAAATTATAGATTCATGCAAAAATTGGTTAAGTCTGAAGCAGTGAGAGGTTTACCAAAATTGAAGATTGTTACACCCACTGTATGTGGTTCATGCCAAAAAGGTAAGCAGGTAAGAATGTCGCATAAAATGTTATCACATTGCATGACACATCGTTGTTTTGAATTACTGCATATGGATCTTATGGGTCCTATGGAAACTGAAAGCATTGGTGGTAAGAAATATTCACTAGTTGTGGTAGATGATTACTCTAGGTTTACCTGGATTGAGTTCTTAAGAGAGAAATCTGAAACATTTGATATTTTTAAAATTCTTTACAAAAGATTTAAAACTGATTTCAACTTGAAAGTGAGCAGGATTAGATCTGATCATGGTAGAGAATTTGAAAATAGCATGTTTTCAGAATTCTGTAATAAGAAAGGAATTGTCCAAGAGTGTTAGGATAAAAATTTGTTAGTTTTGATGAGTTAAAACAAACCAGAAGATGTAATAGGACCATCTGGACCTGTTAGCCAGATGATGATCTAGATTAGGACTTAGTCTAGGGGGAACTGCCAGACCAGAAGACCTCACCAGAAGAGTCACCAGAAGACCCCTCCAGAGGACTCCACCAGAGGACTTCAGCAGAAGAGATCAGACCAGAGGCAGAGGACCTTCCCCAGACCAGACGAGTCCGGACCAGACGAGTCTGGTGGAACAAAAGATGCTCAGTTTGATCCCCTTTTTCTACTGAGTATTCTGGTTGTTCACCAGATAAGGACCAGAAGACACCGAGGTTGCCTGGTGTCTGGTCCTGCCTTCTCTGGAGAGAATCAGAGTTAGGCAATTGGAAGCATTGACCGTTGGTGATTCAAATCAAGTCAAACAAGATTGGATTGAGAAGATATGAAGACAATCAATCAAGATCACACCAACCCAATCAATCAATTAGGGAATTGATTGATTGAAGCTTCCATATATAGAGGATCTGATTGGATTAGCCTCCCAACGGCTATGTCCCTAATCCCCTCTATATATACTTGAGTGCAGATCAAGAAAAAGCTCTAGAAGTATTCACGCGCATATAGCCATACAAAAGCTTGTGATTACTACGCATATTGCACTCACACTTTGTTCTTAATTACTTATCTACTCGTAAGGAGTTTATACACTCAACCTGTTCATCTTGTTAAGATAAGGTTGGAGTGAGTCTATCTTTAGATCGAAGTTAGATCTAAAGAGTTTGTAAGAAGGTGCTGGTACTTCAGAAATTCCAGTGAGTAAGTTTGTGAGTTGGTTGTTAGTGAGACCCCTTGGTGATAAGGGAGAGTGGACGTAGGATATTTATCCGAACCACTATATATCTTGTGTCTTTTATCGCTTTATCTTAAATATTGTTTTATTGATCTCTTATAAAAGATTTTGGGAAGACATTTTTACATAAGCTTCCGCAATTAATCTATCGAGTGGGACCAACAAGTGGTATCAGAGCAGTGTGTCCACGACCACTGCTTTGAAAAGCTTTTGGTGGTCACCGGGCAGATCCATTGCTCTTTAGTGCTTTTATTCAAGTTCTTGTTATTTCCCTAAATTTCTTATCAATATGTCTTCGAAATCTTCTTATAAGAGTCGCAAACTGCCAGAATTCTCGTTCGAGGATTATAGCCACTGGAGCTTCATGATGAGTAATCATCTTGGAGCTATTCATCACCGCATGTTAGATGTGGTTGAAAGTGGCCCCATTAAATTTTATTGGACTCCTATTGATAGTGGCAGGTCTGAGTCCAGAGAAGAAACTAGCGACGCTGCAGAGGATAGAGTTCCCAGACAACGAATCCTAAAAAAGAAAGACGAACTTGACAACGATGAGAGAAAGCTACATAACCTGGACCAGGTGGCGAGGACTGAGATTATCAACACTCTTACTAAAGAAGTTATTGAAAAGGTCAGGACGTGCACCACTGCAAAGGAGATGTGGGACAAGTTAGCTCTGCTCTGTGAAGGAACAGAGAAGATTAAAGATAACAAGCTCCAAGCTGTTCAACACTCTTTTGACACATTTAAGATGAAACCAGACGAGACCATTGACCAGCTGGACATGCGTCTCACGAATCTCTTGAACAAGGCTAGTGCCTTAGGTAAGACCTATTCTGAAAAAGAGATTAATAGTAAAATATTACGTTCACTAACAAGCAGGTGGAGAATTAAAGTCACTGTGATCAAGGACAACAAGGATCTCAACACTCTGGATCACCATCTTCTGTTGTCTGATCTCAAAGCTTACGAATATGATCTTCAAGAGGAGGATCAAACAGAAGAGGTTTCCTCTTCTGGCCAGAAAGGAGTTGCATTCTCTTCAACTCTCAAATCTGATGCCATGCCAAAGGAGTCTCCTGCAGATGACTTGAGCCTCAAGGAGCAGGTAGCACTTCTAACTCATAAATTAGACAAAATGAGTTCAAAATATGGCAGGTACAAAAGGCATTGGAAGGAGTCTACCAGAAACAGGAAGAGTTCTTTCAAGCCTGCAGAGAAGGAGAAGACATCTGGAGACTCAAGGGAGACCAGATTCAGAACTCCAGAGAGGAGGAGAGATGACAACCCTGGCAGCTCTGGGAGATCAGATCATCAGAGGAGGGATGGTAGCTCTGGCAGACCTGACTACCAGAGGAGAGAAAGTAGCCCTGCCAGATCAGACTACAACCAGAGGAGGAGAGAGCCAAGTCCTAGTCCCAGAGGAGACAATGCCTGTTACACATGCAACAAGACTGGTCACTACAGTTATGATTGTCCTCAGCTTACTCCTAGGGAAAGGGAAGAGAAAAGAATCAAGAGAGATAGGAGATATGCAGATAAGAGAGCACTGCTGGCAGAAGCAGAGGAGGAGGATACTAGTTCCAGTTCTTCTTCTTCTGACTTTGGATCAGATGATGATGTGTGTCTCATGGCAGACATCACTGAGGTAAATGAAACTACTCTTGTTTTATCTAACTCCAAATGTACTGAATCCTCTAATTCATCTGGTAACTCCAGAGAGTCTGATATGCAACAAATGCTATCAGATCTCCAAAATTGTGTCCAACTCTGTCAAAAACTTGAGAAAGAGAATGGTAGGCTCAGAGCTGAAGTTCAATCTCTCTCTCATGAGCACAAATCCACCAGAGAACTCATGAAAGATCATTCCAAAGAAGTCTCTGAACTTCAGGATAAGATCACAGAAAGAGATACTCTGGTCGATCAACTCATGAAAGAAAGGAATTCTCAAGAGGATGAGATCACTGAACTCAGAGCCAAATACCAAACTCTTATCAAGGGAAAACAAGTTGTCCACAACATAGAGGAGATACCTATGCCCAGAGAAGCTCCTAAGATACCATCTGTTGTATCTATCATATCAGAGTCTTCTCAGCGCATTTGTGATAAGAGTGGTTTAGGATATTCTGGAATTACCACTAAGACTCACAAGTACTTTTATAACAAAGACAAGTCTGTAAGAGCTGGTAAAGTGGTAGAAATCTGGAATGATAAAGACTTAACTGGTAATGGTTACAAGGTGGTTCACAATCCTGATTGGAAAAGGAATCACTCTGTTAATCACTTAACTAATGGTCCAGAAGAGTTGACTACTCTGGAAGAGAAGATGCTTGAGAATAAGTGTCAAAAAGGGGAACCATTAAAGATTAATGGTTCTGTGAACAATGAGTCCCAAGGAGTAGGAATTACTCAAATTGAAGGACCCCAGAGAAATCCTCAAAGGGAACCTAAACAGATTAGGGGACCTCAAAGGAAACACTCAAAAAGGGGGAATACCAATCAGAGTAATAACTACCAGAGAAGGAACAATGTTCAACAGAACCAGGTACCCCAAAGACAATTTTCTCAGAAAAATCAATTCTAGAATAGGTATACTCAAAGGAACTATAATCACCAGAACAGGTCTAATTATCAGAACCAGAGGAGGTCTTCCAGACCCATCTATAGAAAACCAACTGATCTGGGAAGTTATGATACCAGAGATGGTTCTTCTAGGATGTACCCTTATAACCAGACCTTTAAGACCATGTCTTTGAGGCAGGCCATTCCAAAGGCCAGATTTGAGAAAAGGTACACCAGACCTGTTTATAGGAAAGGTGTCCTTATCAGACCAGTAGCTCAATATGTCATAGTAAGAGGACATGTACTGGTAGATAGATTTGGAAGGAAGATAAGATCTCCTCATCCATCAAGAGATGATCTTTATCTATGGATTCCTACAAAACCTGCAACTAACCAATCAGGACCCAGCACTAGTAGGGGACCTAATTAATCTCTCTGCAGGTAGATAAGAGTCCATTGGAGAAAGGATTTTCAAGCAACCATGTCTGGTACATTGATAGTGGATGTTCCAAGCACATGACATTCCAGAAGGATAATCTCCAAGATTTCAAGCCATTAAATGGACCAAGAGTGATGTTTGGTGACAACAACTATGGAGTCACCAGAGGAGTTGGAAAGTTGACCTTCAATGGAGTATCTGTAGATGAAGTCTACTACGTAGAAGGACTCAAGCATAATCTGCTTTCAGTATCCCAATTCTGTGACAAGGGATACTCAGTGAAGTTTTCTAGTGATTCATGCACTGTTTTCTCTTCTGATTATAATGATATCTTGCTAATAGGCTTGAGGAAGGGTAACATTTATCTTGCAGATTTTAGCAGTTGCCCAAGGAATGCTTGCCTGGTTGCTAAAGGATCTGCAGAGAACAGCTGGATTTGGCACAAGAGATTGTGTCATCTTAACTTCAAAACATTGAACAAGATTGCCAGAAAGGGTCTCATTCGAGGTCTTCCAAATGAAGTGTTTAAGAAGGATCAGGTTTGTGGTTCATGCCAGAAGGGTAAACAACCCAAGACTTCCTTTAAGGATGTCCAGAGCACAACCACAACCAGAGTACTTCAACTACTTCACATGGACCTGTTTGGACCTGTTTCTCCTCTTAGTTTCAGTGGAAGGAAGTACACCTTAGTAATAGTAGATGACTTTTCAAGATACACTTGGGTAGTGTTCTTGTTTAAGAAAAATGAAACTATAACTAAGCTGCCAGAATTCTTCAAGCAGATTCAGAATGAGCAGAACCAGAGCATAGTCAGGATCAGGAGTGACAAAGGAACAGAGTTTTTGAATTCACATATTGCAGATTATTGCAAGGATCATGGGATTTTTCATGAGACATCTGCTGCCAGAACACCTCAACAAAATGGAGTTGCAGAAAGGAGGAATAGGACTCTCAAAGAAGCTGCAAGAACACTTCTGGCAGAGTACATCACTCCACAGAGATTCTGGGCAGAGGCCATCAATACAGCTTGTTACACTCAGAATAGGTGCCTGATTGCCCAGAGACACAATAAGACCCCATATGAGGTATGGAAAGGTAAAACCCCATCTGTTTCATATTTTCATGTTTTTGGATGTAAGTGTTTCATCCATGACAATGGGAAATCTAAATTAAGAACCTTTGATGCTAAAGTGGCTGATGGAATATTTTTGGGATATTCCAGCACCAGTAAAGCCTTTAGAGTTTTTAATAAGAATTCACTTTGTGTGGAGGAAACACCTCATGTTGTTTTTGATGAATCTACTTTTGAGTGCAAGGTGGATCCTAAGTCTTCTGATGAGACCCAGAATCAGACTACATCCAGAGTTATCAAGGTCAATCCACCTATTCTTGATTCAGATTCAGATTCAGATGAGGACCCATCTCCTGGTTCTCTGAAGCAGCAGCCTTCACAAGGAGCAGAACCAGAAGAGGTTGGAACTCCTGTAGGGGGAAGCTCTTCTGCAGGTGGTGATAATCACCAAGGTACTGCAGAAGATGATCACCCAGGCAAGACCACGGGAAGGAGGACCCTGGTTGATCACCCCAATGACCTGATCTTAGGAGATCCAACTAAGGGTGTCCAGACTAGGAGAACTATTAACTTAGCTGCCTTATTCAGTTGCTATGTGTCCTTGATTGAGCCCAAGAACATCAAGGAGGCACTGAAAGATTCAAATTGGATTGTGGCTATGCAGGAGGAATTGAATCAATTCACCAGACAGGATGTTTGGGAGCTGGTAGACAGACCAAGACATCAAAAGGTGATAGGCACTAAGTGGGTTTTCAAAAATAAGAAATATGAGAATGATGTCATTACTAGGAACAAGGCAAGGCTAGTGGCCCAGGGCTATTCTCAGTCTGAAGGAATAGACTATGATGAGACTTTTGCTCCTGTTGCCAGACTAGAAGCCATCAGATTGTTCTTAGCATATGCTGCTCACATGAAGTTCAAAGTATACCAGATGGATGTGAAATCTGCCTTTCTTAATGGGATTCTCATTGAGGAAGTGTATGTTGAACAACCTCCTGGTTTTGAACAAGGTGACAAGGTGTTTAAGCTTAAGAAAGCTCTTTATGGGCTGAAGCAGGCACCCAGAGCATGGTATGACACTCTATCTCAATTTCTTCTGGACAATGGTTTTACTAAAGGTAAGATTGATAGGACCTTGTTTAGGAAAGAAGAAGGAAAGGACATCCTTCTTGTCCAAATATATGTTGATGACATCATATTTGGATCCCCTAACAAGAAGCTGTGTGAGAAGTTTGGTGAGCTCATGCAGGGACAGTTTGAGATGTCCATGATGGGAGAATTGAATTACTTTTTGGGTTTGCAGGTTAAGCAATCAGAGAAGGGAATTTTTATTAATCAAGCTAAGTACACCAGAAACATGTTAGAGAAATTTGGAATAGGATCTAGCAGAGCAGCCAAGATCCCTATGATGACAAATTTCAACATGGATCCAGATGAGTCTGGAGAGAGTGTGGACCAGACTCAGTACAGAGCACTTATTGGTTCTCTTTTGTATCTGACTGCAAGCAGACCAGATATTACTTTTGCTGTAGGAGTTTGTGCCAGATTTCAAGCTAACCCCAAGAAGAGTCACTTGGAAGCAGCTAAGAAAATATTGAAATACCTTAAGGGAACTGTGAATTTAGGATTATGGTATCCTGCAGATGACAACTTAGAATTAAGTGGTTATTCAGATTCAGACTATGGTGGGTGCAGAATAGATAGGAAATCTACAAGTGGAACATGCCAATTTTTAGGGAATAAATTGGTATCCTGGTTTTCCAAGAAGCAGACTTCAGTTGCTACATCAACAACAGAAGCAGAATACATGGCTGCAGGGAGTTGTTGTTCTCAACTACTTTGGATTAGTCAACAGCTTAGGGACTACCAGATTAGAGCTAAGGATATTCCTATTTTCTGTGACAGTAATAGTGCCATTGCAATCACCCAGAATCCAGTTCTTCATACCAGATGCAAACATGTTGATATAAGGCATCATTTTATCAGAGATCATGTTGAGAAGGGAGATATAAGGATGGAAAAGATTGCAACAGAGAGGCAGAGAGCAGATATTCTAACCAAGCCTTTGGCTGAGACCAGATTCAGAGAGTTAGCTTTTGAGTTAGGATTGTTGGATCCAGAGACAGATTTGATTTAGGGGGAATATCAGAGAAGTATCCTTACTTTATAAATTCTCTTCATAAATTTTCTTTATGCTAACATACCTGCAGATTAGATATATCAGAGAGGGTATACTTCCAGATGAGGTATACACCAGGTGTCACTAATCCCAGATGAGGTGCTGAGTCAGAGATATGTCCAAAGTCTTTATTGACCTGGACCAGATAAGTTCCATCAGAGGAGAAGTATCACCAGACTAGTTGTGGTATCATCTGGTTACAATATCAGGTGACAGGTATGTCTTTTCTACTCTGGCCTCTGATCATTGGGATACACTTTTCAAATTAGTAAGTACACTCAAAACCTTTCAACTTCGAAGTGTATTTAAGACTAGGGTATAGGGCCTAGGCAATCATTTTGCTTTTTCTCTTGACTGCCACAAAACCCCTTTATGCCCAGTCCCAATGACTATGCCAACGCACCAGATTAAATCTGTATTACGCCTTTCATCATGGCCATCGGATTTAATCACTGTGCAAAATGTCAATCAATTCTAAAATTGATTTTGTTTCCTAAATTGAATTTGAAACAACACGCGTTCACACTTCATTTAATTTTCAAGCCACGCATACTACTCTATTTAATTCAATTTTGTTTTCAATCTGTCCTTTCACGTTTCCATACTATTCAAACCCTAACCTCTCTCTGCGAAGCACTTTCTCTCTCTCTCTCTCTCTCACAGTTATGGCACCCAAGTGCAATTTTGATCCAGACTATGTCTGCAAGAAACTCAAGTCAGAAATGGTGGTGGACTTCTATTCCACTAAGAATCCGGCCGCTTTGGAGATTTTGGAACTTCTCCGACGTTCTGGGCTGGAGGAGTTGATCTCAAAGGTTCCCAAGGATCTGCGTACCTTGGATGGTTATGCTGCACAGTTTCTTATCCGGATGAAGATCCATGAAGACTATATTTCTTCCAAGATTGATTCAGAGGATCTTGTTTTCTCTAAGGCAGACTTCTGTGGTCTTTTTGGTAACCTTTCTGCGGAAGGTGTGGACCCACTGAAGTACAGAGAAGGAGAGGCGTTGGAATCCTTCAAGATGTTTGCCAGAAATTCATGCCAAAATATTACCAAGGGTTTCTTGGACAAACATCTTAGGCAGAAGTATAAAGTGCTTTTTGACATTGTGGTGAAGATTCTCATGTGTGAGAGCCATAGCACAGATGCCATCTTCGTTGGCAGGCTCTGTGTTATGAGGGCCATTCTGGATGGTGTTCAATGTAACTGGGCTGAGTTCTTCTGGGGGGTGCTGAGGAAGAACAAGGTGAAAATACAGAAGGAAGAATGCCCCCAGTTGCCAGGAGAGCAACAATTTGTGTTCAATGCTAATGTTTCATTGGGCACAAAACTCACTCTAATTCTGGATTCGATTCTTCCAGAGAAGAAATGGAGACAATCCTGGTGTAAGGGCTTTCATAAGTCCAAGATTATGTTCTCCAAGGATGGTCCTCTCCACGGCCATGCCGACTCTGATGGAGAGCAAGCCATCCCTGCCCCTCCTATTCAATCTATTCCCTCTCCTCCTAAGGGGCAGAGAAGGCAGCAGCAGCAGAAGACACAGAAGAAAGCTGCTGGAGCAACTGGTTCTTCAGCCGTTGCCTTTTCTGGTTCCTCAGAGGAGGACCAGATTCCCCTTATTGATGTGCTTAAGAAGAAGACTGATGATGATAAAACTGTTAAGAAGGCTGGAGCAGCCAAGAGGAAGCAGCCAGACGAGGCCAGGAGAGGTTCTGCTAAGAAGAGGAGGACTAGCAGAAAGGCAAAGAAAACCCTTCTGGTGGATGAGCCATCAGAAGAGGAAGAGGAAGAAGATGAAGTGCCTCTTGTGAGGAAATCCAAGGCCAAGAGAGCCCTTCTACAAGATTCAGACTCTGGATCTGATCTTGGAGAGGCCTTGGAGAAGGCCATTGAGGATGCCACCCAGATGATGGAGGATGCTCCAGAGCTTGTTATGCCTGCTGGTGTTGACCCAGCAGAGGTAAACCCTTCCTTTCCCTCTTCCTCCCCCATAAATCTTGTTTCCCCTTCTACCTCTCCCCCAGATAACATTCCCCAAACCCCATCTGCCTCTGGTAACCCCATTCTACCACCAGAGCAGACTATTCCAGATACACCCGTCTATACTCCCTCTACCATTCCTACACAAACACCTTCTCCCCCAAATTTCCAAACACATATCCCCACTAACCCCTCTCCCCCACCTTCTGT
Organism: Ballota nigra; assembly: GCA_947034835.1. Classification (NCBI taxonomy): domain Eukaryota; kingdom Viridiplantae; phylum Streptophyta; class Magnoliopsida; order Lamiales; family Lamiaceae; genus Ballota; species Ballota nigra. Next base: position 91,901,159 of record OX344724.1, read on the forward strand.
ATCAGAGGTACCCTCAACCTCCTCTGGTGCAGAAGTCCCCCCTTCAAACACTTCCACCTTCCAAATCCCCCATACACATTCTGTACCAGATATCCCTTCCTCTTCTGGTGCAGAGCAACCAATCCCTACCACCTCTACTTCACAAAATCCAAACCCTCCCCAAACCCATACAGACCAGGACCCAACCATTTCTATGGCTCTGGGATTCGCTGGCCCTCCCCGCTCTCCAACCTGTTTATCCAGCGATGATAGTGAAGATGAGGAAGCTTCACTTGAGCCTGTTGACTTAGCCCCTTCCTCCTCTGCCTCTGGGCCCAAACCCTTCACTTTCTCTTCTGCAGAAATGGGTCCCATTAGGCAGAGTATGAGTGTAAGTGCTCAGCTCTGGCTAAGAGAGCATTTTCCAGTTCTTCTGGAGCACTTACCTCTTCTGGCAGAGCTTACTGATGCCAAGGTCTGGAGCAAGGCCAGACTTGAAGATGTGGAGGACCTGGTGCTATTGCTTGAGGAAATGGGTGCCTCCAACTTCACTGCTTGGGAGATTGAGCTGAAGCAGAAGATGAACATTCAGAACCCAGCAGAGCTGGAGACTCCTGGTGCAGCCAAAGTCTTGATTCGCACCTTGCTCATCCAAAGAGGAGTCATGCTCACTCCAGAGGGCCCCACTTACAAGTTTGGTCCTCACTTTGTTTTCCCTCCAGAGCTTTATTCAGACGAGGAGGACTTTGAGATGTCTCCTGCTGTGCTCCAGAAGATGAAGGCTTTCTTCAATGAGCAGATCATGCAGATAGGGCGCTTTTCCAAAGCAATCCAACATATGGCCCCTGCTATGATTGAGCATCAGATTAAGCAAGAGAGGAAAATCTTCCTGAAGCAGATCAAATCTTCTCTGGCAGAGGTTAAAGCTTCGTTCAAGGCTAATGGCTTGTTTGTCAAGCTAGATGTTATGCACAGCCAGAGGCAGCTCCAAGAGCATGTGATGGAGCAGATGAGGCCAGTTTCTGTACTCAAAGTGGAAATGGCCAGCCAGATGATTCAGACTGCTAGACTGAAGGACTCCCTCCAGGAGATGTTGGAGAAGCAAGAGAGACTTGTTGCAGAGTCTAAGGCTTACCTGGAGGAGGCCAAGCAGCTTCGTGATCTTCACTCTTCCTCCAACACTGCCTTGCCTGATCTCATAAGGCAGGTAGTGGAGCCCCTCCTTGATGAAGTTAAAAAGGGGGAAGAGAAGGCCAGAACTGATCTGGCGAAGACCACCAATGAGACTCTGTTTAGCCATGGAGCTCGTCTGGACCTGTTGGAGAACACTTTGGCCCAGGCTGAGTTGCAGAAGAAGAAGAAAGAAGAGTTGAAATCTCTATCTATGGCTAAACAACTTGCTGCAGAAGAAGAGTCATCTGAAGCTGAGCAGGATCCTTCTACCATTCCTGGTCCTGCTAAGAGGAAGATTAGAAAAGTTAAGAAGAGTTTCCTTGAATCTGTTGTCGAAGAAGCAGAGAAGAGATACAAGGAAGAGACTCCAGAGGAGAGGCAAGCCAGAATCAGGAAGAACATAGATGAAGAGCAGAGGCTCAGATATGTTAGGAGACAGAACAAGAAGGCCAGAGAAGCTGGTATTCCTTCTGGTGCAGGTGGCTCAGGACAGAAGAGGAAAGCTCCTGTGGAGGTTATGAACATCTTGCCACTAAGGACAGAAGGGTCTTTTGACTCTACTGTGCCTTATCCTCTGATTGAGAGATGGAGAGAAGCCAAGACCCTCTGGTTCATTCAGCATTATATCCAGAGGCCAGCACCAGAAGATGATGAGCTGATCAACAGAACCTTCCATTCTTGGATGCAAGCCTATGATGCAGACTTGTACAAGCAGCTGATGGATTCAACCATTGAGTTCAACCTGGAGGTGACTGCTCCTGAATTTACTTATCTTAACACTCCCATGATTGGGAACCAGGTGGATTGGGCAGAACTGAAGAAGCTTTACAAGACCAAGGTGTTGGTGAATTTCACCCCAACATCTTCTGCAGAGTTGAAGGCCGTCCAGGATAGGTTCCTTGACTGGTTTCTTGTCCCCAAAGAGAACAGAAGATATGCCTAGAATAGGACAATGAACTTCAATGTAATTTGTAATTATTTTGTCCTCTGATTATTAATGAAAAATACATATCTTCTCTGTTCTAAAGACAACTCCTTGTTGTCTTATTATTTGCCTGATGAGATCTATTCTAAGGTCTCATCCCTTTATTGTTTTCTTGCTTAGTTTACTTTTGATCAGTTCTGGTAGTGTTTTAACTGCATCAAAAAGGGGGAAATTGTTAGGATAAAAATTTGTTAGTTTTGATGAGTTAAAATAAACCAGAAGATGTAATAGGACCATCTGGACCTGTTAGCCAGATGATGATCTAGATTAGGACTTAGTCTAGGGGGAACTGCCAGACCAGAAGACCTCACCAGAAGAGTCACCAGAAGACCCCTCCAGAGGACTCCACCAGAGGACTTCAGCAGAAGAGATCAGACCAGAGGCAGAGGACCTTCCCCAGACCAGACGAGTCCGGACCAGACGAGTCTGGTGGAACAAAAGATGCTCAGTTTGATCCCCTTTTTCTACTGAGTATTCTGGTTGTTCACCAGATAAGGACCAGAAGACACCGAGGTTGCCTGGTGTCTGGTCCTGCCTTCTCTGGAGAGAATCAGAGTTAGGCAATTGGAAGCATTGACCGTTGGTGATTCAAATCAAGTCAAACAAGATTGGATTGAGAAGATATGAAGACAATCAATCAAGATCACACCAACCCAATCAATCAATTAGGGAATTGATTGATTGAAGCTTCCATATATAGAGGATCTGATTGGATTAGCCTCCCAACGGCTATGTCCCTAATCCCCTCTATATATACTTGAGTGCAGATCAAGAAAAAGCTCTAGAAGTATTCACGCGCATATAGCCATACAAAAGCTTGTGATTACTACGCATATTGCACTCACACTTTGTTCTTAATTACTTATCTACTCGTAAGGAGTTTATACACTCAACCTGTTCATCTTGTTAAGATAAGGTTGGAGTGAGTCTATCTTTAGATCGAAGTTAGATCTAAAGAGTTTGTAAGAAGGTGCTGGTACTTCAGAAATTCCAGTGAGTAAGTTTGTGAGTTGGTTGTTAGTGAGACCCCTTGGTGATAAGGGAGAGTGGACGTAGGATATTTATCCGAACCACTATATATCTTGTGTCTTTTATCGCTTTATCTTAAATATTGTTTTATTGATCTCTTATAAAAGATTTTGGGAAGACATTTTTACATAAGCTTCCGCAATTAATCTATCGAGTGGGACCAACAAAGAGTTTTCTTCTCCTAAAACTCCACAACAAAATGGGATAGCTGAAAGGAAAAATAGAACTCTTCAAGAAATGGCAAGAGTAATGCTTACTTCAAAAAATCTTGCAAAGAAATTTTGGGCTGAAGCATTGAATACAGCATGTCATATTGCTAATAGAGTCTATTTTAGATTTGAAAGCAACAAAATCCCATATGAGATCTTGAACAATAAAAAACCGAATGTGAAATACTTTCATGTTTTTGGCTGTGTGTGTTACATTCTGAATGATAGAGATCAACTGCACAAGTTTGATTCTAAGAGTGATAAAGGTTTTTTCTTAGGTTATTCTAGAAATAGCAAAACCTATAGAGTCTATAACCTTAGAACTAACACTGTTCAAGAATTTGTGAATGTTGTTTTTGATGATGACAGGAATCTGATAGATGGTAATGACACTGAAGATGTGACTGAAGTTACTGATGTTCCAAAAGAATAACTGAAAACAAAGAATATTACACCAAATGTTACAGCATCTGGTTCAACATCACCTGTAGATTCAGTTGATACTTCACAGAACAATTAGTATACCCCAAAGAAGAATCCAGCTACTTGGATTACCAAAAGTCATCCTTCGAATCAGATTATTGGTGATGCTTCAGTTGGTGTTCAAACAAGAAGAAGAGTAAGTGCAAATCGTGTTGATAAGGTAAGGTCTGTGTGCATGTCTTCAATATGCAATATTGTGAATGCTCAGTGTTACTATTCTGAAATTGAACCTAAAAATGTTACAGAAGCATTAAAAGATGAAAATTGGATTAATGCTATGCATGAGGAACTTAATCAGTTTGAGAGAAATGATGTTTGGTCATTAGTTCCAAGACCTGATAATGTCAATGTCATTGGAACTAAATGGATCTTTAAAAACAAAACTGATGAGTCTGGTAACATAATTAGGAACAAAGTTAGATTAGTTGCACAAGGTTACACTCAAGTTGAAGGTATTGATTTTGATGAAACATTTGCACCTGTTGCTAGGATAGAGTCCATTAGACTGTTACTAGCAATTGCATGTTACATCAACATTAATCTTCATCAAATGGATGTAAAAGCTGCATTTTTGAATGGCATATTAATTGAAGATGCATTTGTTGAACAACCTAAAGGTTTTGAAAACCCACAGTATCCTGATCATGTGTACAAATTAAAGAAAGCCTTGTATGGTCTCAAACAAGCTCCTAGAGCTTGGTATGGTAGACTTACTGACTTTCTGTTGCAATTTGGTTTCATAAGAGGAGAGGCTGATAGAACCTTGTTCATTAAAAATTCTGGAGAAGACTTGTTAATAGCTCAAATATATGTTGATGACATTATTTTTTGTTCAACTTGTAACATTATGTTAAACAAGTTTGTTGAAGCAATGACATCAACATTTGAGATGAGCATGGTAGGTGATTTGAATTACTTTCTAGGACTTCAAATCAAACAAACTGATAAAGGTATTTTCTTCTCTCAGAGTAAGTATGCAAAGAATTTAGTGAAAATGTTTGGTTTAGAAAGCTCAAAAGTCATGAAAACTCCTATGGGATCTACACAAAAGTTGTGTAAAGACACTGTTGGTCAAGATGTTGATCCAACTTTGTATAGATCCATGATAGGTAGTCTTCTGTACTTAACTTCAAGCAGGCCTGATATTATGTATAGTGTTTGTGTTTGTGCTAGGTACCAAGCTTGTCCCAAAGAGTCTCATTTGAATGCAGTCAAGAGAATCATAAGATATGTGGCTGGTACAACTGATCTTGGTATATGGTATACCAAAGACACAAGCAGTGCACTTGTTGGATATAGTGATGCTGATTGGGCTGGAGATATTGATGATAGGAAAAGCACGAGTGGTGGTTGCTTTTACATGGGTAACAATTTGATTTCATGGCATAGTAGAAAGTAGAATTGTGTATCACAAGCTACTGCAGAATCTGAATACATTGCTGCAGGTAGTTGCTGTACACAACTTCTTTGGTTGAGTAAAATGTTTAGTGATTATGGTTTAGAAAGTGACACTTTAACTGTATTTTGTGATAACACTAGTGCTATCAACATTTCGAAAAATCCAGTTCAACACTCACTTACTAAACACATAAGCATTAGACATCATTTCATAAGGGATCTTGTAGAGAAGAATATTGTGAAGTTAGAATACATACCCACTGAAAATCAATTTGCTGATGTGTTTACTAAAGCATTAGACCATGAGAGATTCTCATTCTTGAGGAAATCTCTTGGTATGTGCACAATCTGAGTAACTGAAAAGCGAATGTTGTTATGTTTGTTAAAACATCTATAACAACATCAGGGTATTTGCATGTTCTAATTAAAGCCTGTTCTTATATTTTGATTCTTAATTTCTTTGTAAAATAAATCTGGACTAAGTATGTTTGTTGTGTAAAAATAAAGAGGAACCACTCTTCTCAAACGCATAATAAGTTTTTGAAAAAACACACCAAGATGTAACTAATTCACTGAGTAACTATGGAGCACGGAGTTCGCTACTACGATGTCTTCTTTTCAAAAGGTGATTAGTAAAACATCAATATGTCACAAATCCATTGAGTAATTATGGGGCACGGAGTTCGCTGCTACGATGCACTCTCTTGAAAAGATGGATCAATGTGAATAAAAAGTGCTAAAAAGTGTTTGATAAAAAGTGCGACATTGGATATTAAAACCGATGTTGAAGTGTGTGTTCCAATTTTGAATACAACATCATATGCAGTTCGTATTTATTTTTCTAAGTTAAATTTTGGACCGATTTTTCTGGAATTTGTTTTTAATTTCCACATGCATAAACCCACATTTTTCAATTTATTCAAGTAGTGCATAATTTAGTGTGTTTAATTAATTAAATTTCGGATTTTTTTAATCATGAAATAACCCACGATCTCTTATGGGGGAGTGGGTGGTTTCAACTTCTTAAAAATTCCAGAATATTCATGGGTAATTAAAATAACTTCCGTACTTTCTTCTATATATATCCTTCATGTCTTATGTTTAATTCTCAGTGTTCAGCATATGAGTGAAAATTCAGTTTTTTCATATAAGTGTTGAAAGTTGTGTGTTCACATCTTAGGGTTTTAGCGTTATTTATTTTAAATTTTATTTTTGCTTAATTTTACTATCTACTTAATGGCTGGAAATCAAAAGAAGACCTCTCACAGTTCAAAATCTCGCGCAAACCCTTCAACTCCTCCACATTCAAATCTGAACCTTCTTGCAGAAATGGCCTCAAGCCAAAACCCAAATGCTGCCTCTGTTGCTCCATCATCGAGCACAACACCTCCTACTACTCTAACACCCATTAAAGCTTTTCCCGTAAACATCTACATCCCAAATGAGGCCACTGTCGATCAGCTTGAGACGATCGCACGCGGCATTGCACAAAGCCTTCAAGGAAGCCCTGTGGTTCCCAAACTAACCATTGGCTCTATTGAAGTAGATGTTGCATCCTACTTGAACCAAACTCAAAACCCTTCTCCTACTGTTCATGTCGAAGGCCCTTCTTCGACTGTACAATCAGAAAATCCTAAATCCTCTAGCCAAGCCAAAAGCCCTACTACTAATGTTTCAAAGAGTGTTGAAACAGGTGATCAGGCTACGAAGAAGACTCCCATTGTCAAGGAAACTGTTGCTGAAGAAACTAGGGAGAAAAGCCCTAATGCTGAAGTCCCTGATGTTGAAATATCAGTGGAAGACAAAGAAGAATCACCCAAGACTGATTCTTCAATGTCTGAGGATTCTGAGCCTGCTCCAATAGCCAAAGCTGTGAAGAAAAATGGTGGCAAGAGAAAAAGGAGCCCTGCTCAATCAAGGAGGAGATCAGGTAGAGCAAAGAAAAGAGTGAACTACTCTGAAACCGCAAGGAAGAAGAAGAATGATGAAGGAGATGTTGCTACTCGACCTATTCGAGTGCTTTCAGAATCTGAAAATGAGTCAAGCTCCAAAGATTCATCTGAGAAAGAGACTGATCACTCTCAAAGCCAGGAGAAAGAAGAAACTGATGAGAGTGATGTACCTATTTTTGAACTGAGGAGGAGAGCAAGAGTTGAGATGAGGACTAAGAGAAAGTTTGAGTATGCTACTGGTGGTGCTGGAACAAGTGCAACAACACCAGAACCTGAAGCTGATGACAGCAGTTCTGAAAGTAGCTCAGACATAACCAAAACTGATTCTGATCAAGGTAATGCATCTGAACACTCTGTTGAGCATATTAGTTCTGATAATGATGATGAAGAATCTTTAGACCAAAAGGTGGAAAGGTTAAGGAAGAGAAATCTGTTAATTGAAAGAAAAATTAACATTGATGAGTTTGAATCCAAGGGTCTAGTTAGATTTTTAGAAGAAAGAAGTTTGATGCATGCTGTTACTTTTGCTGATGTATTTGTTACTGATTGGGTGTATGAGTTTTATGCTTGTCTGAGAAAGAACCAGGCTAGAAGGAATTCTAGGTGGTATGGTGTTGTAAGATTTAGAGATAGGAGTGTTCCTTTTACTCCTAAGTTGATTAATCAGTTTCTGCATGTTGAGGATGTTGAGGAAGAAGATGTTCCTCATATGGATGAGATCATTACTGTTCTGACTGGGGGAAGAATTAACAAATGGAACTACTGGTGGATGAGCAACATTCCAGCTCAGAACAGTAATGATCTCATCCATATGAGGAACATCTTCTTCCTCAACATCCTCAACATGCAGAAACTGATTAATCAACTTAGGAGTAAAAGGAACACTCCTATCTCTAAATCTTACAGCACCATACCACCTAGAATTCCTTCTAGCCTGGTTCTTTCTCAGACAAGCATAAAACTCATACACCCAATCAGTAACAAATACATCAGCAAAAGTAACAGCATGCATCAAACTTCTTTCTTCTAAAAATCTAACTAGACCCTTGGATTCAAACTCATCAATGTTAATTTTTCTTTCAATTAACAGATTTCTCTTCCTTAACCTTTCCACCTTTTGGTCTAAAGATTCTTCATCATCATTATCAGAACTAATATGCTCAACAGAGTGTTCAGATGCATTACCTTGATCAGAATCAGTTTTGGTTCTGTCTGAGCTACTTTCAGAACTGCTGTCATCAGCTTCAGGTTCTGGTGCTGCTGCACTTGTTCCAGCACCACCAGTAGCATACTCAAACTTTCTCTTAGTCCTCATCTCAACTCTTGCTCTCCTCCTCAGTTCAAAAATATGTACATCACTCTCATCGGTTTCTTCTTTCTCCTGGCTTTGAGAGTGGTCAGTCTCTTTCTCAGATGAATCTTTGGAGCTTGACTCATTTTCAGATTTTGAAAGCACTCAAATAGGTCGAGTAGCAACATCTCCTTCATCATTCTTCTTCTTCCTTGCGGTTTCAGAGTAGTTCACTCTTTTCTTTGCTCTACCTGATCTCCTCCTTGATTGAGCAGGGCTCCTTTTTCTCTTGCCACCCTTTTTCTTCACAGCTTTGGCTATTGGAGCAGGCTCAGAATCCTCAGACATTGAAGAATCAGTTTTGGGTGATTCTTCTTTGTCTTCCACTGACATTTCAACATCAGGGACTTCAGCATTAGGGCTTTTCTCCCTAATTTCTTCAGCAACAGTTTCCTTGACAATGGGAGTCTTCTTCGTTGCCTGATCACCTGTTTCAACACTCTTTGAAACATTAGTAGTAGGGCTTTTGGCTTGGCTAGAGGATTTAGGATTTTCTGATTGTACAGTCGAAGAAGGGCCTTCGACATGAACAGTAGGAGAAGGGTTTTGAGTTTGGTTCAAGTAGGATGCAACATATGAGCAACATTCCAGCTCCCACAACCTATTCTCTGAATATCTCACCTGAGTTTATTCAAACTCAACTAAAGCACTTGCAGGACTCAATTGATGAACTTCAATTCCTGAAGAACTACTGGGAGAACCTTATTTCTGCCACAACAGGGGGAGTACCCGTTGCTGCTGCTGCTGCCAGGGGAGTTGATATTCATGAAGTGAATGCTGATGAGCCTGTTGCTGCTGAGGTTGCTGAGGAAGGTGGTGCAACTGGACCTGATGAGACTGGAGGAGGTGCAGATGCTGCTGCAGATGTTGTTGCAAACTTTGCAACATTTGATATCCAGGAGGAAGATGAACTATATGGTGATCTGCCTGACATCTCAGCCAAGGTTTGAAGATATCTTAGAGACTGGAGGAAGCACAATTTATGGGGGAGCTTAGTGCAAGATGCTTGAAGCTGCAGATGTATATTTCATACAGTGATATCAAGTTCCTCTTTTGTGATTGCCTCTAAGTACTCTTGGTTGATTTATGTTTTTTAATTATTGTTGCTCTGATAGGATGTTTTTTAATTTCTGAAAAGACAATGTTATATTAGTTGTTAGGTTATTATATTAGAATTGTTAGGATTTATTTCAGTTAATTTTATTTTGAAGTTATAATTTGAATGGGTAAACATTATGTTACTCATTCTGTTGATTTTGATGAGCATATATGATGATGTTCATTCTGTTTTGTTGAAATTAACTTAGTGTTATTTCATCTTGTTTTTGGTGGTTCAACTTACAGTTGATCATCTTGTTTTTTGGCTGTTTTGCTACACAAGGGTGAAAAGATAAGTGTACAATACGATATTGATCTCTATTGTACATACATCACTGACTTATATATTGAACAAATATATACTTCAGGTGTGTTGTAGCAGAAAGGTCAAATTGGGGGAGATTGTTGATGTTGTTGGTAGTGAAGTATTCACTATTTACTTTGAAACAACATGAATTTGCCCTTTCTTCTCATTAACCAACACTTTATGATCAAATGTTGTCTTAGATGTTTTAACATGCAGGATGAAGACCTAGAAGGATCTACAAGGTTCTGGAATACTCAATGTTGCAGTGAATGTTGCATAACATTGGTAGCAACATGAGTGGTTACGGGTTCTAGAAAGATCTACAAGGATCTACAAGGACCTACACGATCCAGACTTATCCAGGACATTTTAGAACTATCTAGATCAGGCGGTTGCATCAAGAAGCATGAAGAATAAAGGAAGAGACGTGGGACAACATGAAGATCATGGAAGCGGTTACATAGAGAAGTTATTTTTGGATTGAAGACTTCTGCCTATAAATAGAGGCCGAATCTTTCAGTACTAAGTGTGGAGTATACAAGTACACCTACTCTAGTGTTGATCCTGAGTTTAAAGGTGATAGAGCAGTTATTCCAACATTTATGTTATGCCTTGAAATAGAGTTTTTCACTCATAGCTTGTGATCGAACTTATATCCATAGATAGTGAGATCATCGATATAGAGTGAGATCAATTTTGACGGTGTATTATGTTATACACTTAGCCAATTTAGATTTGATAGGTGATATCAAGTCTTGTTTCCGTTGTGAACGATCATACTCTTCACACAATTTTTGTATCACTAATCTTTTTATAGTGAACCTTTCGCCACAAGGCTAGCACAAACTATTTATGATAGTTTGTGTTAAAAAGTATTCCCTTTTGCAATTGTGTGTTTAAGTCTTCCGCTGTACACGTTTTATATTCTGATTTACCAGATTGTTGTAATATTTGCTTTAACATTTGTTACAACATCTGCACTTTATAACACACGCACATTTTCACGTTCAGTAAAAGAAGTTCAAAGACTAACAGGTTACCTAGCAGCTCTAAATAGGTTCATATCCCGATCGAGAGACAAGTGTCATCCATTCTTCGAAGCTATCCAAAAGAGAAAGTTCACATGGACGAGCAACTGCCAGAGAGCATTCGAACAACTCAAAGATTACCTGAGGGATGTAAAGATTCTATCAAAACCCATCTCAAGGGAAAAACTCTATTTATACTTGGCAGCATCTGAAGTGGCAATCAACTCTGTATTAGTGCGACCAAATGGTAAATTCCATCAACCAATCTATTACTTCAGCCAAGCTTTGTACGAATCGGAGATCAGATATTCACCAACCGAAAAGCTGGCATACGCTCTTGTCATGAGTGTAAGAAAGTTAAGACCGTACTTCTTCGATCATCAAGTCGAAGTACTAACAACTTTCCCACTTGGACAAATTCTTCATCGCCCAAACACAACTAGTCGTCTATTAAGATGGTCACTGGAGATTAGCCAATTCGGAGTAACCTATACTCCTCGAACAACGATCAAAGGGTAAACATTAGCCGACTTTATCGTCGAATTAACTTTCCCCCAAGATCCGACAAGAGGACTTGATCACCCATGACATCTCTACATTGACGGGTCATCTACCAACATAGCCTCGGGGGTGGGTGTAGTGCTCATTAGCCCCGACAGGCAAGTTTTCACCTCGGCCATCAGATTCGGGTTCATGGCAGCCAACAACGAAGCTGGATATGAGGCCCTCATCGCTGGTCTCTACCTATCTCTAGCAGTAGGTGTTAGACGTTTACAAATATTTGGCGACTCACAATTGATCGTGAACCAAGTTCGAGGTGAATACAAAGTAAAGGAAGATCAAATAATCGAGTACCAATGAATAGTTACTCACTTAATGTCCTTGTTGGATCAAGTCTTCATTGAACAAATACCAAGGAAAAGCAACACTCAGGCAGATGCATTAGCTCGACTAGCAACAAGCGAAGGTTCAGCTGAGTTGGCGGACATTGTCATAACCAAGATGAACAACCCATCAACGATAAGCTATAACGTTAACCAGCTAGACGAGCAAACTAATGAAGAAGAAGACCGGAGACCAGAAATAGTCAAATATTTAAAAAGTGGGGAAAAACCAAACAACTCTTTTGAAGCAGCCAAGCTAGTTAAGCTAGCCGCCAGATATACTTTGGTAGGCGAGCAAATTTTCAAAAGAGGAATATCAATCCCACTCCTCAAATATTTGCCTAGGGGGAAGGGACGAGCAATACTTGAAGAAATACACGCCGGAGTATGCGAAAATCACACTGGGAGGCAAGCATTGGCGTACAGAACTATCAGACAATGGTATTATTGGCCAACTTTACGTCAGGACGCAATCAAAATGGCAAAAACTTGTCATCGATGCCAGATTTTACCCCGAATATTCACACCCCGACTCAAGAGTTTGTTTCAGTTTACAGCCCCTGGCCGTTTGCATGATGGGGAATGTACATCGTTGGCCCTTTCCCGACAGTAGTCGAGAATGTTTGATTTGCCGTTGTGGCAATCGATTACTATACAAAATGGGTAGAGACAGAAGCTATGGTAAAAATCACACAGCAGAAGAGGAATTAAAACTTTATATGGAAGAACATTGTCTGTCATTTTGGAGTTCCACAAACAATTGTGACAGACAATGGTCCGCAGTTTGATGGGAAAGAGTTGAGAGATTTCTGCACAAAGTGGGGGATTAGAAAGCATTATTCTACCCCCTATCATCCCCAGTCCAATGGAAAATTTGAAGCCGTCAACAAAATTATCAAACATACATTAAAGATACGATTGACGGAGAGCAAAGGGAATTGGTCCGAAGAGCTCCCGGAAGTTTTATGGGCATACAGGGTTTCTCCTAGGTATAACACCGGAGAAATACCTTTTGCAATGACTTTTGGAACTGAAGTAGTTATCCCAATTGAGTTAAAGGCCAATACAATCAGGACGACCAACTTTGACGAATAGGCAAACAACTCTGCTTTAGCTACTGAAATGGACTTGCTCGAAGAAAAAAGATTAAATGCCGAGCTAAAAAATGCTACATACAAGCAGCGAGCAGAACGTTATTATAATTCCCATGTCAAAATCATAGAATTTAGAGTTGGAGATTTGGTTCTAAGAAAGTTGCTCGCCCAACCTCCAGGTGTATTGGGACCGACTTGGGAGGGCCCGTATCGTATAATGAATAAATTTCTTAATGGTGTATACAATATTGAGGACATGGAAGGCAACCCGGCCCAATACTCCTGGAATGCCGTACATCTTAGGAAATACTATCAATATGGCGAACAAGTTCAACCTGTGGGCGAGCAAGAATCTGCACGGACAAGCGAACCAAAAACTTGCCTAATTTTTTGAAAATTTTGCTAAGTATAGAATGAAAAGATGTTCGGCACATTGTATAGCTTGGTGCTGTTCATTTTTAATTCCATGTAAAGTTGCTTGGCAAAAATATTATAAGCGGGTAACTGTTTTATTTTAATAGTTAGAAGTTGTTCATCAGATTGTATATGTTAATGATGAACAATGTTGGAATACTTGTATATTTTCGCGATGTAAATATAGTTGTTCGTTTAAAGAAGAAATCTAAGCTCAAGGTACAATCCAATTTTAAGGATCGAGGCCATTTAAAGGTTGTTCGTCTTTTAAGATGAGCAAAACCTAAGGCTAAACCCATATTCTATTTAAGACAAAGTTCAAATTGAACAAAGCCCAATATTGTATATTATAATTGCAAAAGCATTAGACAATAATGTAAAGGTAATTAACATATGAGAAGAAGATGAACGAACAAAAGATACTTTCATTAATAAAAAAGTCTTCAAGCCTAAAAAATAGTACAAAAAGGGCAACTACAACAAAAGATGACGAGCAACTATTACAAGAGGAATACATCAAGAAATTCTAAGTCCTATTCTTGTTGTTGTTCGCCTAGAGGAGGATCCTGGATCTGATCAGCTGGAGGATCAACAATCATATCGCTAACCATGTCCTCAACCGCTTTCTTTTCTTGCTCGACATCTGCTGCTTGCTCGTCGTCAACAGGAACTGGAGGACGGGTAATGATAATGCTGGGATCAAGTTTATCAATTTTGATCCCATAATCTTCCATGTCTCCCAGCTGGAGTTCTATCCCGTTGGGAGGAGGATAATGTTCGACAAATTTAGCAAGATCCTTCCCGATGTCTTCAACAATATCGGGTCTATCATAGCAACCAACTGCACGAATGCAGTCAGCGTAAGCACAGATATACCCCAAGTTTGAGGAGAGACCCGTACGAACTTGCACTTCTGCCTCAAGTTGCTCGGAAGTGTACATCCCCCCATCACCTTCTTAAGGCGAGCAACTTCAGCCTCGGCCTCGGCCAGCTTTTGCTCGGTAGCAGACCCTCTCTTCTTCTGCTCTTCGAGCTCAACATCCTTACTCTTGAGCTCGGCCGACAACACTTGATAATATTCAATGTGTTTTTTCTCAATGTCGTCGACAAGCTATAGTTGATTTTTCAAGCGAGCAATTCGAGCCTCGTACTGGCTGACCAGTCCATCCTTCTCCTCGGTGAGCTGCCAAGCAGTATTTGAATAACGCCGAGCAGCCTCCTCTAGCTCGGCCAGCAAGGCCATCCCTTTTTGGGCAGTTACAAGTGAGTTGGCGGCCTGCATCATCGAGAAGTGAAAGTTATCCGCCAGTCCCTGTACTGAGATTATTTTATCCAACGGCCTTGTCCATGACCGGGTGATCAACTCAGTAGCTCAGTAGATATGTTCGCCCGCGATCTCCCTTATGTTGACCGGGGTCTTATAGCAGGCATACTAATGAACGGGGCTTGCTCGCCCAGGATGATTCGCCGCCCGATATCTGCGAGCAAAGATATAAATAATACTTAGAAATTTTTATGGAAATAAGAATTTGCAAGGTGCTCGAATATCAAGTTGGGATACAAACTTACTCGGTAAATTTCTTGGCATCCCAGCCATGATGTGTAATATCCTCCGGTCCTCTTGGGGGTGTCTTCCTGTCTTTGCCAACCTTTGCTCGCCCTTTCTGGTGGCTCAATTGAAGTGTGGCGAGCAACTTCAACGGCTTGGGCGCGGGAGGAACCTTTTCCCACGTTTTCTTTCCCCTTATCACCAGTAGGGGCAGCCTGGGTTACAGGGGTCCCATCTCCCCATTTCAATTGTTTAGCCCCATGGGGGGATCGGGCAGGTGGAGATGGTGGAGTGGCACCAGTGGGAAGGGCAGCTTGCCGAGCAATTGGGCCCCGACGGGTTTGTTCGTCATCGCCAATACCTTGGATGGCGGGTCCCCTTTAACCTTTTGTCCTTTTGGAGGTGGCATCTCGTGGACTCTCTGCTCGAGGAGGCCGAAGCACGGAGGAACAACTACTGTAACTTGCTCGGCTAAAAAAAGAAGAAGAAAAGAAAGTATGTTAGACGAGCAAGTTTTAAGATAATAAGTTATTAACGAGCAAGTTTACTTTTGGGAGTTAGAATTTTTTATACCTGGGGGCACCTCAACTTGGGCTTCAAGATGATGTGGATACGTGAACAAGCAAGCAGCTTTCTGGCACTTCACTTGATTCACGTGTTGAATGGTCCTGTCCGCCCTGTCCCGAAGAGCGACCAGGCAGGAAGTGAAGAGGAATTCTGAGCCAATCTCTTCCTCTTCCGTATTCCACTTGAGTAATTGAGGACCTGCGAACAAAAAAGAAGAGTTAAATTAGAACAACTTAATCCAAAGACGAACAAATGCAAGCTTACGTTTAATTTCTCTGTATGATGCGGGGGAATTTATGCACCCAACACCACCGTTTGGACCAGAAGATGCTCGCCAATCACCCCCCTATGAAGAAGAAGTGCTCCTTCCAGTTTCTAATCTTGTTCGGCACCCCTTCTACCATCTTAAGTCCAGTCCAGGCCTTCAAGTAGTAATATCCTTCTTCGCTCATAGGACATTTGGTGATTGTCATAAGGTAGTTGACCTCTTCGTCAGTAATACGGTCAACGTACCCTTCCAAGGCGAACAAACCCATGACGCCGAGTAAATTCATCCACCCAATTGAGGTAATTTGCATGATGGCAAGGTTGACGGCCTCCAAGAAACGACCAACTATTGGGGGCAGGGGCAACCTCAATCCGGTGATCAAAGTATCAATGTTGATCACCGCACCTCCTGGTAGAGGGCGATCAGCTCTCTCCTTCTTTTTTGGGGCCCATATTGGAATATCATAGGGAATTTGATACGCCTCCCAATTAAGTCCAACTCATCTTTGCGAACAACACTTTTTATCCTGCTCGCCTGGAATCCAGTCTTTACCAAATCCATCTTTTGACGTGCGATAAGAGGAAATCTGTTCGCGAACTCAACAACATATGCTCGCCATTTGAATGGGTGAGCAACACCGGAAGAAATCTCATTTTCGAGCATCCTAGGATTTGGGAACACTATCCTTTCTAAAAATTCATGAGTTAACTCGTCGAATTCCGGATCTACCTCTTCAGATTCAGAACTTGAAGAAGACTCTTCGTCCGAATCCTTGTTTGTCGCAGTCGTAACCTCCTCGTCGGACTGACGAGCACCAGTATCCTCCAAGGATTGAACTACTGAATCAACACGGGGGGGGGGAGTCACTTACGAAACCTCGAAAGACGATTGATATGTCACGATCGGGAAGAGGGGGCCCAAAATTTCCACGGATTCGTGGTTACTCGAGTGAGAGGACATGAAATTTGGAGGAATAGGGGTTAATTTTGAAAATACTGGAAAATGTTAGTAAATTCCGGAAAGAGAACTTCGAAAATCACGGTGACAATTTCTCAGAATCGCGGCGGTAGGAATTATCACGGTGGTGTCGGGGCAAGTTTCGAAGAAAAAATGGAAATAAAAAAGATAAGAAAAAGTAAAGAAACAACAAAAAATGAATGAAATACTATGTTGCACAGGTGCGGGGGGGGGGGGGGGGGGGGGGGGGGCGGGGACATGGATTTTCTAAAATGTCAGGGTGCGATACGGCAAGGATACATCTATTTTATTTTTATTTTTTATATATATAACACCTGTTAAATATAAGAAATAATAATTCAAATATCATCATCAACCCAATTCAAATACATAAAACAAGTCACATTATCTTTGGAAATCAACTTGGAAATCACGCAGACGCTGGAACTTGGAAATCAACTTCAATCTTTTTTTTCTTTTAGTTGCGGCAGTCGGTGAAACTGGAAGAAAACAAAATAGGTTTGGTTGTGTAATTTAATTTCCAATTTCTAATATCTACTGTGTCTTGGGACTGGGAAGTAAGTGGGTATTGGTTGGCTTATAAGATAACTTAACCAAAATATTTTATATTTAAGTTTTAAACTTTTTCTAAAAAAAAATAAAAATAAAAAATCAAAATACACCTACGCCCCCTCCTCCCGCACCCGATATGCGTATCCTACAATCGGATACGCGTATCCTTATTTTTTTTACACGGATTCGCAACGTGGTGAATCCCGTGTGAATCCCACGCGAATCGCACCCGCACCCATGCAGTATCCGATACTGCATACCAGTGAATTTTGAAGAATCCGTGCAACATAGTCTATGTTGCACAGGTGCGGGGGGGGGGGGGGGGGAGGGGGTGCGGGCAGATACGGGTGCGGGGATAAGGATTTTTGAAAATGTCAGGGTGCGATACGGCAAGGATACGTCTATTTTATTTTTATTTATTTTTATATATATAATACCTGTTAAATATAAGAAATAACAATTCAAATATCATCATCAACCCAATTCAAATACATAAAACAAGTCACATTATCTTTGGAAATCAACTTGGAAATCACGCAGACGCTGGAACTTGGAAATCAACTTCAATTTTTTTTTCTTTTAGTCTCGGCAGTCGGCGAAACTAGAAGAAAAGAGAATAGGTTTGGTTGTGTAATTTGATTTCCAATTTCTAATATCTACTGTGTTGTGGGAACTGGGAAGTAAGTGGGTATTGATTGGCTTATAAGATAAGCTAACCAAAATATTTTATATTTAAGTTTTAAACTTTTCCTAAAAAAAAAAATCAAAATACACTCACGCGAATCGCACCCGCACCCATGCAGTATCCGATACTGCATACCAGTGAATTTTGAAGAATCCGTGCAACATAGACTATGTTGCACAGGTGCGGGGGGGCGGGGGCGGGTAAGAGCAGATACGGGCGCGGGGATACGGATTTTTGAAAATGTCAGGGTGTGATACGGCAAGAATACGTCTATTTTAATTTTTTTTTATATATAACACCTGTTAAATATAAGAAATAACAATTTAAATATCATCATCAACCCAATTCAAATACATAAAATAAGTCACATTATCTTTGGAAATCAATTTGGAAATCACGCAGACGCTGGAACTTGGAAATCAACTTCAATTTTTTTTCTTTTGGTCGCGGCAGTCGGCGAAACTGGAAGAAAAGAGAATAAGTTTGGTTGTGTAATTTGATTTCCAATTTCTAATATCTACTGTGTCATGGGAACTGGGAAGTAAGTGGGTAATGGTTGGCTTATAAGATAAGCTAACCAAAATATTTTATATTTAAGTTTTAAACTTTTTCTATAAAATAAAATAAAATAAATCAAAATACACCCACGCCCCCTCCTCCCGCACCCGATACGCGTATCCTACAATCGGATACGCGTATCCTCATTTTTTTTACACGGATTCGCCACGTGGCGAATCCCGTGCGAATCCCACGCGAATCGCTCCCACACCCGCACCCATCCAGTATCCGATACTGCATACCAGTGAATTTTGAAGAATCCGTGCAACATAGATTAAATACCTTGGAATTTGAAAGAAATCGCCGGAAAAGCTTGAAGATTGCCGGAAAAGCTTGAAGATTGCCGCAAAGGGTGAAGAGTAGGAAAATTTTCATTTTCCACTCGTTTTTATACCCAGGTAAAAAATGGGGTAAAACCTGGAATTTCCAATAATTCCCGGGGTCAAAATAATAAAGAATGGGGCCGATTTCGAGCAAGTACAAAAGCCAAAGGGTCTATCCGCAATTATAGGGGCGCGTAGCCTCGGGCTTGGTCGCGCGTGGGCGGCGTATAATCATGCCGCCCATGTCATCATTGGACGACTCCCAAGTCTCGGGAAGACGAATCGGCGTCCCTAAAGTTGCTCGTCCAAAGCAAAAGTTGTTCGTCTTTTTCCACGACTAAAATGATATCCTGCCCATAGTTGCTCGATACAAAGTTGCTCGTCCAAAGCAACATCTGGCCAGGATAGGGGGCAATTGTTGATAGGCGAACATCAATTACTGCTTGGCAAATAAGAGTTAAGGCCTAAATGAGAATTATGAAGTAAAATACCCAAATCAGAGATGACTAACAAGAATAAACAAAATGGGAGTGCACAAATCAATTCGGGAATTGTATTAAATAACGAGCAACTTCCTTGACGAATAGCTTATTGGTGAACATGTCCAAGACCCGGGGCCGGATATGGTCATCATGCCAAGTCCTAAGTGGCGAGCAACATCGCTAAAAGGTGGTGCACTTATCAGCTTGTAAAGTATATGTCGCTAATCGGCCAAACAAGTTAACTAGATCATTGACGAACAAGAATTAAAGATTCGGAGGCACATCAATGTGAAATACTTAGGCGAACAACTTCTAGACCATATGATCAAGGAACGAGCAACAAATGCCAAAGTCACAAGTGGAGCCTCCAAGCAAATGAGGGCGAACAACAATAGATCCGTGATAAGATCAAACACAAGACTTTGTAATTAAGTTTCAACTTAGATAAGGTCAAATGTGGTCAAAAGGACACATGTCAAGCATGCAAGCTTGGTAGTCCAAGAGTCATGTACACCTCCTACTTGGTGGTTAATATAAATAAGTTGTTCTCCAACTATAAAAATAAGTTCAAATTCACAAATACTCCAAATACACACTCTCAAACACCTAAACGTGCACACATATGAAATAAATATGAATTCAATACTCGTATAATTCGATTTTATAACCCGAACAATCGAATTTACCATTTACGGTGGTAATCAATCACACGTCCTTGTTTGGTGATCCCAAAATTGGTTAAAACTAGCCACTAATCTACGCGATTAGAATTGATCACCAACATACGCCTTCAGCATGCCAAGGTAGGCACCTTACTTAGAATTTAAAACTCTCATAACCATTTCTCATTATTAGTTATAAATATTTTCTTAAAAGACAGAATTACTACCTTTTGGCTTTTGTAGCTCACTGACGAGGCAAGGGAACTTGAGAAAGAGGTTAGGCAGATTACAAAGGAGAAGAACGAAGCTGTTCGAGGTCAAGACTTTGAGAAAGTAAGACTCACTTGTGATGTCTAGGCATTATGATTGTGCCATGCCATGTACGTAAGATTTAGGTCCCGGGATATGGACACATAATAGATTAAATTGCGATCTTGGTCCCATCTTATTTTGAACATTGAATCTTAATAACTGCTGATGTTTTGTAGATTGTGGAGTGCACCATGGAAAACACTAAGTGGTATATTCTATTTTTGTTCTTTGTGATAAGGATAACAATAGGTGATGTATATATTATGTTTTAATTATTGTGAAGTGTCATATGTGAAGTATGAAGTCTACTGAGCTTAATTCAATAAGGAGCTATGTTGATGAAGTGTTAGCCGTGGGAGTTAGTCTATTTGGGGTATCAGTAGAGTTATATCAGATGAGGTTGATCAGATGAGGTCTAACAGTGGAGTCTCATCAGAGGATGTCTAGACCGGAAGTCATCTGATGGTAAGTGATCAAGTCAGCTGAGGTCAAGTCATCTGATATAAAGTACAAAGACGCGAAACACCAAGTTGAAGCTAACTGAAGGCGGTTCTAACTGAATCAACTGAAGCGGTTATTGGAGTTTGTTAGCCAGCTGGATAACTGCTTTACTTATGAGGTAGTTACAACTGAATCAAGTTAGAGATTCAGCTCAATCTCTGTATCTATAAAAGGGGATTTCTCAACTGAGAGAAGAACTTAGAACTTGACATCATCTGTGAGCGAAAACACGAGAGATTGTGAGCGATTGTAACTTGTAACTTCCGTTTTCTTTCTTAGTGGAATACTCTATCCTCTCGGATCCCGTGGACATAGGAGTTTTTCTCCGAACCACGTAAAATTCTGGTGTTCTTGTGTGACTTTCAATTCTGTTCTCATTGCATTTGATTCCGATTCCCGGAAACAAGTTTTCTTGGTAATCCGAAACCGTGATTAACAAGTGGCGCCGTCTGTGGGAAGCAATCATGGCTGCAACTAAGTTCGATATTGAGAAGTTCACGGGGAAGAACGATTTCAGCTTATGGAAGATCAAGATGAAGGCACTCCTGGTACACAATGGGTTGTACGAAGCCTTGTTGCCACCGGCTCAGGTGGCTTCTGGATCTAATCCGGCGAAGGTGGAGGAGAACAAGAGGAAGGCGCATAGTGCCCTTATCTTGTGTCTTGGGGACAAACCATTGAGGGAAGTATCGAAGGAGGAAACCGCTCTTGGGATCTGGAATAAGCTGGAGCTGTTATACCAGACCAAGTCTGTTACGAACAAGTTATACATGAAACAGAAGCTTCAAGTCTTCAAAATGAGTGAAGATAAGAATCTTGGTGATCAGTTGGACGAGTTCAACAGATTGGTGGATGATCTGGAGAGTTTGGATGTTACAATTGATGATGAAGATAAGTCATTAATGTTGTTAAATTCTCTACCTAAGTCTCTGGAAAATTTCAAGGATGCCTTACTATTTGGAAGACAAGATCAGGTGATGTTTGATGATGTTCAAACTGCCCTGAAAACCAAGTTTCTACAGATCCAAGCTGATGGGAAGAAGCCTGCTGAAGGATTGAATGTGCAATCCAAGAAGAAAAAGGGGTTTCAGTCCAAGAAGAAGGATGGTGGAAAAGGGAATAAGGGTGGGAAGAAATCTGATTTTGTTGAGAAGAGGAAGTGTTTCACTTGCCATAAGGAAGGTCATCTGAGAAAGAATTGCCCTGAAAGAAAGAAGAAAGACAATCAAGGTGATCAAGATGGAGATGCAGCTGTTGTGGAGGTTGAAGGATATGATAGTGCAGAGGTCTTGATGGTTAGTCATGAGAGGCTAAGTCAAGAGTGGGTCCTGGACTCTGGGTGTACTTTTCATATGTGTCCACATGAAGACTGGTTCCTGGATCTTGAGAAAACTGATGGAGGTCTTGTTCTTTTGGGTAATGATGAGAGCTGTAGAGTGCAAGGATCTGGTTCTATCAAGATCAAGATGTTTGATGGGGTGGATAAGATCTTATCTGATGTCAGGTTTGTTCCTGAGTTGAAGAGAAATCTTGTTTCTCTTGGTACATTGAATTCTAAGGGCTTTGAATTCAAGACAGACAAGGGAAGTCTGTCAATAACCAAATCTGGAAGGATTGTCATGAAGGGGGCTATCAAGAATGGTTTGTATACTTTGATTGGAAGAACTGTTACAGGGTCAGCTGATGTTACCATGGGGTCTTCTGAGGTTAACTTGTGGCACAAGAGATTGGCACATGTTGGTGAGAAGGGCCTGGTGGAGTTATCCAAGAAGGGAGCAATCCCTGGGAAGAGGATATGTAAGCTGGAATTCTGTGAGAGATGTGTTCTTGGGAAATCAAAGAAGCAAGCATACCAGAAGGGGAAGCATACCACCAAGGAGGTTATGGATTATATACATTCTGATGTATGGGGCCCAGCAAGGGTATCCACTCATGGTGGAGGCAGGTATTTCCTTACCCTTATTGATGATTATTCCAGAAAAGTTTGGGTTTACATTCTTAAACAGAAGAGTGATGCCTTCTCTAAGTTCAAAGAATGGTTGATTGAACTTGAAAATAAGAGAGGCAGGACTATCAAGCACTTAAGGACTGATAATGGGCTTGAATTCCTATCAGAGGAGTTTCAACAATTCTGTAGGGAGAAGGGTATTACTAGGCATAAAACTGTTCCTTCAAACCCCCAACAGAATGGTCTAGCAGAGAGGATGAATAGAACTATTCTGGAAAGGGTTAGGTGTATGTTATCTGATGCTCATTTACCTAAGAGTTTTTGGGGGGAAGCTGTTAACACAGCTGTTTATCTCATTAATAAAGTGCCATCATCTGCTATTGAGTTTAAAACCCCAGATGAGGTTTGGTATGGAAAGATATCAGATTACTCAAAGTTGAAAGTTTTTGGGTGCCTAGCTTATGTTCATGTGAGGCAAGACAAACTTGAACCTAGAGCTTTAAAATGTGTATTCATTGGGTATCCCAAAGGTGTTAAGGGGTATAAGTTGTGGTGTCTGGAGCCTGGAAACCAGAAGTGTATTACCAGTAGAGATGTTGTGTTCAATGAATCACAGATGGGATACAAGTCTGGTGGAGGTAATGGAGGACCATCAGCTGAGGAGATGGATGGTGTTATTTCTGAGCCAATTACTCAAGTAGAGGTGGAGCCTGATCATGACAAGCATGATAGCTCATCTGGTTCTGAACCAGAGCAAGCACCAGGGGAGAATGAGTCATCAGATGAGGATAGTGCACCAGTAGAGGAGGAAGAAGGAGTGCCAGAAGCAGACTTGAGAAATTATAGTTTGACAAGAGACAGATCCAGAAGACAAATACATCCTCCAGTAAGGTTTGGCCGTGTGGATCTGGTCTCCTATGCACTTGTTACAGCAGAAGCCATAGAGTACCAGGAACCTAAAAGCTACAGTGAAGCCCTTGAGTGTGATGATAGGGAGTCATGGATTACAGCCATGACAGAAGAGATGGAGTCTCTCAAGAAGAATCAAACTTGGATTCTTGTTGATAAGCCACCTAGGCAGAAGCTAATCAGTTGTAAATGGCTGTTTAAAAGGAAGCTTGAATCTGGTTTGAAAGATCAGGTGAGGTTTAAAGCCAGGCTAGTTGCCAGAGGATTCACTCAGAGGGAAGGAATTGATTACAATGAGGTTTTCTCACCTGTTGTTAAGCATTGTTCAATCAGGCTACTTCTCAGTAGAGTTGTCCAAGAGGATCTGGAGCTACAACAACTTGATGTAAAGACAGCTTTTCTGCATGGTGATCTTATTGAGGATCTGTACATGCACCAACCAGAAGGGTTTGTTGAACCAGGGAGTGAAGGGAAAGTGTGCCTGCTCAAGAAATCATTGTATGGTCTCAAGCAAAGTCCAAGGCAGTGGCACAAGAAGTTCAATGAAGTTATGCTATCCATTGGTTTTGTAAGGAGCAAGTATGACACTTGTGTATACCTGGAAAGGCAAGGTAGTGATGTGATAGCCTATCTTCTGATTTATGTAGATGACATGCTTATTGCCAGTAAAAGCCTTCTGAAGATTCAGAGTATCAAAAGGAAGCTAAGTGCTAGATTTGATATGAAGGACTTGGGAAATGCTAAGAGGATTCTTGGAATGGATATTCTTAGGGACAGAAAAGGTGGAAGACTATTCTTATCCCAGAAGAGTTACATTGAGAAGGTCCTGAAGAGGTTTAACATGCATGAGAGTAGAGCTGTGTCAACTCCTCTGGGACAACAGTTCAAATTATCTAAGGAAATGGAACCAAAGTCTGATGAAGAGAAGAAGACTATGATGAAAGTACCTTATGCAAGTGGGGTTGGGAGCCTGATGTATGCTCTGGTCTGCAGCAGACCAGATTTAGCTTATTCATTGAGTATGGTGAGCAGATACATGGCTAATCCTGGAAGATTACATTGGGAAGCTTTGAAATGGATCTTCAGATACCTTAAAGGGTCATCTGATCTGGGATTGATGTTTGAGAGGATGACTGACCAGAAGAGTCCACTGGAAGGTTTTGTAGATTCTGATTTTGCTGCTAATCTGGATACCAGAAGATCTTTAACAGGGTATATCTTTACACTTTACAATACTGCTGTGAGCTGGAGATCTGTTCTGCAGAGTGGAGTTGCTTTATCTACTACAGAAGCAGAGTTTGTTGCAGTGTCAGAGGCTGTTAAGGAGGCTTTGTGGTTGAAAGGCATAATCAAGGATTTTGGCATAAACCAAAGGGCTGTGGTTGTTCATTGTGATAATCAGAGTGCAGTACATCTGGTTAAACATCAAGTGTTCCATGAGAGATCAAAGCACATTGATGTTAGGTTGCATTTTGTGAGGGAAATCATTGACAAAGGAGTGGTTCTCATCCAGAAGATATCTACAGATGACAATGCTGCAGATATGTGTACAAAGTCTTTACCAGGTACTAAATTCAAGTTTTGTGTTGAATTGGTAAAGATGAGTGTATGGGATGTTCCTTAGGCCCAAGCTGGAGCATGGAGGAGAGGAGGAGAGGATTGATACTTCTCATCTGAGGTGGAGAATTGTGAAGTGTCATATGTGAAGTATGAAGTCTACTGAGCTTAATTCAATAAGGAGCTATGTTGATGAAGTGTTAGCCGTGGGAGTTAGTCTATTTGGGGTATCAGTAGAGTTATATCAGATGAGGTTGATCAGATGAGGTCTAACAGTGGAGTCTCATCAGAGGATGTCTAGACCGGAAGTCATCTGATGGTAAGTGATCAAGTCAGCTGAGGTCAAGTCATCTGATATAAAGTACAAAGACGCGAAACACCAAGTTGAAGCTAACTGAAGGCGGTTCTAACTGAATCAACTGAAGCGGTTATTGGAGTTTGTTAGCCAGCTGGATAACTGCTTTACTTATGAGGTAGTTACAACTGAATCAAGTTAGAGATTCAGCTCAATCTCTGTATCTATAAAAGGGGATTTCTCAACTGAGAGAAGAACTTAGAACTTGACATCATCTGTGAGCGAAAACACGAGAGATTGTGAGCGATTGTAACTTGTAACTTCCGTTTTCTTTCTTAGTGGAATACTCTATCCTCTCGGATCCCGTGGACGTAGGAGTTTTTCTCCGAACCACGTAAAATTCTGGTGTTCTTGTGTGACTTTCAATTCTGTTCTCATTGCATTTGATTCCGATTCCCGGAAACAAGTTTTCTTGGTAATCCGAAACCGTGATTAACAATTATGATATGTTTATGGAAATTTTTTATTTGGTTTAGATTGAGTTTTATTTTGCCAAATATGTATTGCCATAGTTAGCATGCAATTCAATGAAATTCGGCATTGCCTATTCCTGTAGGGTTCAATGTATTGTATAAGTTCAATAGATAAAATTATAAGTTCAAAAAATTGCAATTCGATTGGGTGTGAATTGGGTGATGTTTGATTTTGTATACACATGATTTCATTTTTTTAGGGGGGGAATGAGTGAGAAGGGTGGGGGATGCTCTGTTTTTCTTTTCCTCAGTGGGATGACTATGGCATTCTGGCTCTAGTAGTCTTCAAGTTCTATTACTACCTCGGTCCCTTTGATTTTTTCCATAGTAGTACATTCTTCTAAGGTTTTTCGATAATTTAATTACAGAGCCATCATTACACAGCAGAATTCATGGTGCAGCAAGAGCGGTGGGTGGATGTCCTGTGTATGTGAGGTGAGCTTTGTTGCTAGTAAATAATTGAAGAAGATCCTGTTTCTAGTTTCTGTAAATACTTGAACATGTGTTTATTTTCTTGTGTATTCTATAATTTTTGTTTGTGTTGATCTTTACTTTTGTTCATGAATGAATTGCCAGATTATACTTTTGTGTTGAACATATGCTAAACTGCATTGACTTTTGCAACTTATTGATGATTTGGAATATGAACAAGTTATCTGGAGTTCAATATTAACTTCACTCCATGGTGAAACATTCTAAAGTCCTGTATGTTTGAACAACGTTTAGTCTGGTCCGAAGTGTCACAAACCAGTTAATAAGAAGTGCAGCTTTTAATTTCATTATCACAGTTCAATGAATTAAAAACTTAAAATAGTTGCAATTACAATTTTTAAGTTCAAATAAAATCTTCACCCCCGTTGAAGAATTCTAAAGTGCAATTTTTTTCTTTAAAGTTTGATCATACATGTATAAAGTTCAATTTTTATTTTTATTTTTAAGTGCAAATGAAATTTGACTATAAGTTCAAATTTATATTATTAAAGTTCATTATTATAATCACAAGTACAAATTAATTAAAATTTCAATTACAAAATCGCAAAAAAACAATATTTAATTTTTTAATGTATTAAATGTGTAAATCATCTTGTGCTTGTGGTAAATTTCTAGTGGCGTGACTTAATTTATATCATGTATATGATCTTTAATTACTTGTAAAACATGATGTATCTGTGATTCTTGATAATGACTCTCTTCTTTATCATGATGGAGACATTACTTCAATTAGGAAGTGAAAATTTATATTATTAAAGTTCAACAATATATTCATAGGTTCAAATTTATTATATTTCAATTACAAAATTGAAAGTGAAAATTTATTATATTATATTTATGAAAAAGTACAAGTAGGACCCCGAACTATTGCACTAAGTACAAATAGGACCTTAAACTAATTTTTGGCACAAATAAGCCCTAAACTTCAATTTTTGGGACAAATAAACCCTTCAGTTAAGAAGAGTAACAAAAGTTAATTAATATTTATAAATTAACTTGTATTTATTTAAATAAAGTGATAAATCCTAATATAATGACTAATCCAATTTAACAATAAATAATTTATCTTAAACCATGTCAAACCATGACTTCTCCTTGGTCCTAATACCACGCATCCATTAATCTCTCTCCAATCATCCATTAATACCACGAATCCATTAATCTCTCTCCTAATACCACACATCCATTAATCTCCCTCCAATCAATCACGTGAGAAACAACTCCATTTCCGGCGACAACCTCTTCTGATGCGGCTTGAAGCAATTCCGGTGAATTAATTTCTGGTGATTTTTTTACGGTGCTTGAGGCTTCGAGCTTTGAATTCCGGCAAGCTTCCTTCATTAATTGCCTCTCGAATTACGGTGGCATCGAGCATTTCTGGCGTGAGCTCCGGCATTGGTGCACAAGTTTCCAGCGAACGAGCTCCGCTCTTTGAATTCTGGTGCTGCTTCTCTGATTTTCCGACCGATGGCATCCAGGTGGTGGCAAGCTGTTCCATTAATTCCGGCACCACGGCACGCTGCAATTTTCTCCCCGGGCACTCGATTTCACCAGTAGATTTCGACGCTAATTAAAGTATTTTCACAAGTAGATTTCGCATGGCCACAATAGAGGTTTTAGCTTTTAATTCATGGTACTCCAGTGAACTAACATTCTAGGGAATTTTATTTCTTGCAAGAATTGATTAATTCGAATTTCTCAACTGTAGAGTAATAAAGAGAGAGGGAGGTTAAAGTACTATTAATTAGAAAGTTGGTGTGGCAGCAGCTATGAGAAAACAGGTGTGTAAGGTGAGAGAAAATAAGTTTTTGTTGTTGAGGGTAATCTTTAAAAAGTTGATTGCCTAATAGTAAAACCTTCCAAGGGTGTGTACCTAGGAGGCAATTTTTTTTCTACTATAAATAGATCATTGTACTCAAAATTGTAACACGCATACACACAAATATTAGTGAAACTCCTGGCTTGATATGCCCCCAGACGTAGTCGTTATCGACGAACTGGGTGAACAAATTTGCATCTCTATTTTACGCTCTCGAATTACAACACGTTATCAGCATGAGACTCTACCCGCAGCTAATCGGTACAGATCTAAATTATTTTTCTTTATTCCATGATTATTAATTGTCGTATCGAACTCTTTGATCCATGCATATTATATTTTTATGTACACTTGAATTAATGCATCAATTATTATTCTATTTGCAATTAATTGGATCAAATCGAATTGAGAAAAAAAGGAGTTTAAACGAGCGCACGTTGCCGCCACATGGCCGCTGCCCGTGCGCCCCCAGCCTCCGCCGTCCGTTGCGCATGTTGCGCCCGCGCGCCCACAGCACCTGTCGCCCACCGCGTCCGCCTGCGCGCACCTGTCATTGCGCATATTCGCGTGCCCGCGGGCGCTTGTCACTGCATGCACCCGCGCGTGCCCGCTACTACGCGCCCGTTGCCATGTGCGCTCGAGCGCCCGCGCGCCCTTCCGCTGCTTGCCCAGCGCCACGCGTACCCGCACGCGCCTGTCTGCTGCTCATACCCGCGGGCCTGTCGCTGCGCACGCTCATGCACCCGCCAACCAAACCAGCTCGCGAGCCTGCCGCTCTGTGCGCTCGCCCGCCGTTTGCTTCCAGACGTTGAGCCCCGTCAGCTCCGTCCCCGTCCACGCAGCCCTTGCCCTTCTTGCGCCGTATTGAGCCCAATGCGACTTGGACCTTATTATTTATTTTGGCCTTCATTTAATTTCGATAATATTTTTTAGCCCTCAAATTATTTTGTCAAATTTTTCGATAAATACTTGAAAAAATAAATTAAAAGGTAATAATTCTTGCATATTAATTAAACTCGAAATTTTTGGAATTAATTTTAATATTAGTTCTCAATAAATTTATTATTATTATATGCTTAATTGGTATATGCGCATGCTTTTATGATTTAATTATCTTGCATACATTATTACTCTTGCACATAGTCTCCTTATTATAGTCCGCATATATTGCTCGGGTAGACGGCGCCCGGTACTTGTCGGACTGCAAATTAAGTTTTGGGTAGACGACGCCCAATTTTTGCTTCTATGTGCTCTAGAATAATCAAATAAATCCTTATTTCCCCGCTGTCATTAAATTTGGTCACATTTCTTACCATGTCACTTTAAAATTGTAGTGTATAATGTCTGATATTACCAAAAGAGAATTCGCTGAGCTTGATCTTGATGATAGTAACTACCTGATGTGGGCGCTAGATGTCGAGATCCATCTAGCCTCAAGTGAGTTGAGCGAAGCCATTGTCGAAGGTTCAAAATCCACTAACGCCCAGAAGGCGAAAGTGTTGATTTTTCTCCAGAATCACCTGAATGAGGATCTGAAAAATGAATACCTCACTCAAAAAGACCCTAGAACGTTGTGGAAGTCCCCGAAGGACCGTTTCCAACAACAAAATGATATACTCCTCCCTCCGGCACAATACGATTAGTTGAACCTCCGTCTCCAAGATCTTAAGTCTATAACGGAGTACAACTCTGCTTTGCAGCGTATTGTAATCCATTTGATGCAGAACACTCTGTCAACATTCCATGCTTGCAACCTTATACTCCATCAACAATATAGGGTCAAATATATGATCGGTCGCAAACATGGAAGGGGGAGAAAGAGTAAGAAAATTTGGGCCAAAGGCCGAGGTCGTAGACATCCAGTGGTCACAAAACCTCGAACGACAATCAAGCTCAGAATCGTGGAAAGGGTGTACCCAACACGAACTTCGCTCTATGAAAACCTGGCTCTCAAGACAAGATTGAGCAGTCCTGCTACAGATGCGGATGCAAAGGCCATTGGTCTCGCACGTGTCGAACTCCCAAGAATTTAGTTGAGGCTTATCTAAAGCAGCAGAAGGACGACAAGGGGAAGGCCCCTATAGTCGAACCTCACGATGACAACCTGCCTGAAGCATAATTTGACCAAGACAACGATGATCTCTTGAGCTTGTAGCTCAAAACTTTGGAGACAATGATTGATTTTAGTGTTTGATTATTTTAGTACTTTGTTTGTTTTTGGTTAAAACAATTTATATTTTGGATCATATCTTTTGGATATTTTATTTTATGGATGATATGGTTTAGCTTTGATGTGTTTACCTCAATGCTATCCGTTAATTTTTTTGGATATTGCTATTCTTATACATGGCTTGTAAACATATCAGCTATTAGGTTTAGGTTTTTTCCCTCTGGCATGATGAATACAAATTGTGATTTATGTTTGGTAGATAGCGCCACCACACACACAATCTTAAGAGATAGAAAATATTTTCATAACTTGGTAGAACATAAGGGGAGTGTAACTACAATAACCAATGATAATATTATGATAGTGGTCTCCGGAAGAGCTTCCATTATCCTCCCCATGGGTACCGAACTCATAATTGATAATGCTTTATTGTTTCCACAATCTATGCGTACCCTGCTCAGTTTTAAAGATATAAGATCTAATGGCTATCACATTGAAACTGAAACTGAGAATAATAACGGATACCTTTTGATGACTATTACTCGAGGTAGCCGTAAACAAGTTATAGAAAAACTTCACTCATTCTCTTTCGGATTGTACTATTCCTACATCCGGCCGTCTATTCTTCATCTAGCTATGAGTATGAAATTTCATGACCCGAACTTCTTTAAATTATGGCATCAGCGGTTAGGTCATCCAGGACAAACTATGATACGTAGGATTCTATCTAATTCCATTGATCATAATATTTCGAATAATAGAATCCCTCCTGTTGATGAATTTATATGTGATGCATGTTCTAAGGGTAAATTAATAGTGCGCCCGTCGCGTACCAAGGTGGGACTAGAATCTCCGGTTTTCCTTGAACGGATTCAGTGAGACATTTGTGGACCGATTCACCCAGCATCAGGACCATTTCGGTATTTCATGGTCCTAATTGATGCCTCCACTAGGTGGACACATGTCTGTTTGCTGTCTACGCGCAATAAAGCTTTTGCAAAGCTTATTGCAAAAACTATCGAGCTTCGAGCTCAGTTCCCAGATTATCCAATAAAATCTATTCGAATGGATAATGCTGTTGAGTTTACCTCAAAAGCCTTTACAGATTATTGTATGACTCTGGGAAGTAAAGTGGAGCATTCGATCCCCTATGTCCACACCCAAAATGGTCTTGCTGAAGCGCTAATAAAATGTATCAAACTTATCGCTAGACCATTGCTTATGAACTCTCCACTTCATACTGGGGGCATGCAGTCCTACATGCATCACACCTGATACAAATCCGTCCAACTGCATATAATGATCATTTCCCCCTATAGCTAGTGCGTGGGAAAGAACCAAGCATTTCCCATCTGCGTATTTTTGGATGTGCGGTGTATGTTCCGATAATATTACCAAAACAGACCTCTATGGGCCCACAAAGGAAGCTAGGTATTTACGTTGGATTTGATTCTCCATCCATTGTGAAATACCTAGAACCTTTGTTCGGGATTCAATTAACGATCCGGTTCGCTGGCTGCACGTTCAATGAAGATCACTTCCCCGCGTTAAGAGGAGATCCGAATTTAAAATTGAATGAATGCCGGGAGCTTACGTGGAACGTAAGTAATCTTCAGTATCTAGATCCACACACTAGTCAATCTGAACTGTAAGTTCATAAGATCATTAACTTGCAAAATTTAGCAAACAATCTGCCAGACGCATTCACTGACCATAGAGGTGTAACTAAATCGCATATACCTGCAGTAAATGCTCCCCAAAGGGTTGAGGTCTCAAGCAAATCAAGTATACATGCCCCCACACGCCAGAAGTGTAAAGGACCTACAACCAATACAAACACACCTAAAAGAAAGGCCATCAAAACTGGTCAGCAGAACGTGAAATCTCTAGAAGAGACTCGTCTAGAAGACGAGCATCTTAGTAATGAAGCACGTGCACAAAATATTCAAAGCACTAGGACCGTGGAATGACCAAACCCAGATACACTGGGAAATGAAGAAGGTCTAGTTGACATAAACGTTGAAGTCTCTATGAATTTTATAGATACGGGAGAAATATATAATAGAAATATTACTCTCGTCGACGACACATTTGCAGCGACAATTGTTCTTTCCGTTATAAATAACGATCTAGATTCAGAATGCAAAACTATCGCTAAGTGTCGGAAGCGCTCCGATTGGGTAAAATGGAAAGAGGCAATTGAAGCAGAGCTCGCATCGCTAAATAAAAGAAAAGTATTTGGCTCTATCGTTCGTACACCCGGGCGCGCTATCCCTATAGGATATAAATAGGTTTTTGTATGAAAACGAAATGAGAACAATACTGTGGAGAGATATAAAGAGAGGCTAGTGTTATAGCAGGAAATATTCTCACCTGACAGGAGACCAGATTCCTGAAGATACTCTGACCCGACAAGATCGAGGGTCTATATCAGACAAGAGCATTTAATGTACTATAGATCTTCTATTGATCGTTAGATTAATAATTGTAATAAATCCTTAGAATAAAGGGTTAAGACGATTTTAGGGCCACTTTTGGGCCTTTGGGGGTGAACCTCTATAAATAGAAGGTCACCCCCTCATTGTAAGAGTTCACATTTTTCCCCTCATTCATCATATATACAAAAAGCTCTTGTTCATGGGAAGAACGAAAGTTCTTCCCCTACCGTTCATGTTCGATTACTTTTATTGTTTGTCAGGCATAACCCGAATAACCACATACATCTATTCGTACGAAAATGTCTATCAACAATTTGGCACTAGAAGGAGGATTCAAACCCGAAAATTACCCAAAAATCTTCAAATCTTCAAGTGTTCTTGAAGAACACCTTCAAATATTCAAGTGTTCTTCAAGAACACCTTCAAATCTTCAAGTCTTCATAGTCAATCTTCAAATCTTCAAAGACCCCATCTTCAAATCTCAAGTCTTCAAGATTGAATTTTCAAATCTTCAAGAGTTTATCAAGAACACCTTCAAATATTTAAAGGTCAATCTTCAAATCTTCAAGTTCATCTTCAAATCTTCAAACATTAACCAAGAACATCTTTAAATCTTCAAACATTCATATCAATCTCCAAATCTTCATCCATAAACTCAAAAAATTCATATTCACATATATATTTTCCATTCTCAAACTTTTATCAAACACTAAAAAACTTCATTTCATTCACCATGAAAAAAGCCAAAAACGAAAAAAAACATTCCACAAATTTCTCATCTCCAATTTCTACAAAATACATACGGACCCTCTCTCTCTACCTAAAAATCCTTGCCCTTGCAACTCTGGACATACGTATATATGTGTATGTATATGTATGGCAGATTATATATATATATATATAGCTAGACCTGCGCTACGCAACCGCAAGTGGTCTCCAGCCGCCGACCTCCGGGCACCACCAGCCCGACCTCGATCCGAGCGCCACCGTCCGCCACACCTGCCCGCACATCGTCACCGCCCTGGCGGCCTTCCTGTGCCGCCCAGCGCGCCTCCCCATGCCGTCTGACACAGTCTCCTCGCCAAGCTCGCCACCAGTCCTCCCTACAAAGCACGCACTAGCCGCTCGCCGGCACTCTTCCCCACTTCGCCGGGCACAACCAGGTAGCCTTCCCGCTCGCCGCCACCACTGGCTGCCACACAACCAGCCTCGTGCGCCAATGCCTACGGCCACCGCCAGTTGCTAACCGCATCGCTCGTGGCCACCCGCCATCATGCATCGCCATCCGCAGTCTGCTACGCACACAACCTCCACTTTCTTCCTGCACTTTGCCATCGCACCTCCCCGAGCTGCCTGTCGTGCGGCCACCACCAGTCGCCACACCACGGCTGCACCTCGCTACCAGTGTAGCACGCAGCCACCCTGCAGGCTGCCCGACATCCCCCGCCGCCACAACCGTCTTGGCCTACCCGCATCGCCCGAGCGGCCAGGCTTCGTCGCACAGCCGAGTAAAGGTGTTAGCCACCATCACACGGGCACAAGCCCACCCGCATGAAGTCGCCGGTGAGCAACAAGCGACCTCCCAGAAATGGGCCCCGACCACGATTCACCGCCAATCAAGTTTTGCAAGGGAGAGGCCTGCATCTCGTAATACAGAATTGGGCCAGATTTTTATTCAATTTTTTGGGGCCAGATTTCTATTCAATTTTTTGGGCCCAATCTCTTTATCTTTAAACAGTTGGGCCAGGTTTCAAATGAAATTGTTGGACCTTGGATTATAGCCTTATCATTTAGTCTGGCAGCGTTTTAAAAAAAAATAAAAAAAAATGTGTGGGGGCAACAACTTTTGAGACGTGTATTTGGGGCCTCTTCATCAACGGAAAATCTACGGGCAGTCCTTTGCCCACTCGCATCAGGTTTATTTTGATAACCTCCTTTTAATATATATCACAACCCGCAAATTTTCAAATAAATTAAAAGCGGGGGCATATATTCATATTTTGAAATTATTTGGGAATTATAAATCAAAAGGTAAAAAATAATTTCAATAAATTAAAAAGCAGGTGCGTATATACTCGTATTTCGAAAATTCGAAGTGGGGGCAATTTTTGAAATGCAATTTTCATTTGATACTTCCTTTTAATATATATCGCAACTCATAAATTTTCATATACATTAAAAGGCGGGGGCATGAATATACATATCTAAGCTCATTTTGTGATATCAAAAATAAATTATTTGACACTGAATTTAATTAAATACAGTCAGTTATTCTAAATTTCGAATATGATTTCATAAAATTATTGAGGTTGCTCACTGAGTACATAACTCAATGTTTAAAGATGATCACACCTTTCGATTACAAACATTTATCCGCCTTCCTGGCATTGATTAGTCCGCCTTTTAGGCGTTGACGTTCCGCCTGGAGTGGCGAAGTAATCCGTCTTTTAGGCGTTGATTAGTCCGCCTTTTTAGGCGTTGACGTTTCGATTAGTTCGCCTTCACCGGCGTCAACTAATCTACTTCTCGAGTTAATCCGCCTTCCTGACGTTGATTAGTCCACCTTTTAGGTGTTGACGTTCTGCCTGAAGTGGCGAAGTAATCTGCCTTTTAGGCGTTGATTAGTCCGCCTTTTTAGGCATTGACATTTTGATTAGTTTGCCTTCACCGGCATCAACTAATCTACTTCTCGAGTTAATCCGCCTTCCTGGTGTTGATTAGTCCGCCTTTTAGGCGTTAACGTTCCGCCTGGAGTGGCAAAGTAATCTGCCTTTTAGGCGTTGATTAGTCCACCTTTTTAGGCGTTGACGTTTTGATTAGTTCGCCTTCACCGGCGTCAACTAATCTACTTCTCGAGTTAATCCGCCTTCCTGGCGTTGATTAGTCCGTCTTTTAGGCGTTGACGTTCCACCTGGAGTAGCAAAGTAATTTGCCTTTTAGGCGTTGATTAGTCCGCCTTTTTAGGCATTAAAATTTTGATTAGTTCGCCTTTACCAGCGTCAACTAATCTATTTCTCTAGTTAATTTGCCTTTTAGGCATCGACATTCCGCCTGGATTGACGAAGTAATCCACATTCTCAGCGTTGATTAATTCGCTTTTTAGGCATCGATATTCCACCTGGATTGGCGAAGTAGTCTGCCTTCTCGGCGTTAATTAATCCGCCTTTTAGGCATCGACATTCCACCTGGATTGGCGAAGTAGTCCGCCTGCTTGGCATTGATTAATCCGCCTTTTAGGCATCGACATTCCGCCTGGATTGACGAAGTAATCCGCCTTCTCAGCGTTGATTAATCCGTCTTTTAGGCGTCGACATTCCGCCTGGATTGGCGAAGTAGTCCGCCTTCTCGGCGTTGATTAATCCGCCTTTTACGCGTCGACATTCCGCCTGGATTGGTGAAGTAGTCCGCCTGCTGGGCATTGATTAATCCACCTTTTAGGCGTCGACATTCCGCCTGGATTGGCGAAGTAATCCGCCTGCTCAGCGTCGACATTCCGCCTGGATTGGCAAAGTAATCCGTATGTTCGGCGTTGATTAATCTATATTTTAGGCGTCGACATTCCGCCTGGATTGGCAAAGTAATCCGCCTTCTCGACATTGATTAATCTACATTTTAGGCATCGACATTCTGCCTGGATTGGCGAAGTAATCCGTCTTCTCGGTACTGATTAGTCTGTCTTTTAGGCTTTGACGTATCGTGTAGTTCGCCTTCACCGGCGTCAACTAATCTATTTCAAAAGTTAATCTGCCTTATCGGTGTTGATTAGTCCGTCTTTTATGCGTTGACATATTGATTAGTTCACCTTCACTGATGTCAACTAATCTATTTCTCAAGTAGATCCGCCACTCGGCCTTGATTAGTTCACCTTCACCGGCGTCAACTAATTCGCCTCTCGGCGTGGATCCATGACTTGAAGCGACTACACTAACTTCTACTAGTAGCTACCCCGCAAGAGAACGGGTTCACTGTAGTATGGGCAAGTATAGGGACCAAGTATTATCGAGCCCAAGAGATGGTGTATATGCGAATAGATCCCTGAAGATCTACGCGTCGTAGTTAATATGAGTGTAATGTTTTTGGGTTTTTGAAAGATTAATTAAAAGACTGAAATAAACTAAGTAAACTAGAATACTAAAGCAATTAAATTAACTAAGGGTTGTGTTCTAATGAGAGATGGTGATGCTTAGGATAGAAATCCCTACGTATACTAACGGAGCAGGTACATAATCAAAGTAATCGTGACAAACAAGAATTAACCTAAGTATAAGAATGCAAGGTGAAAGCTCAAGATTCTAAACCCTAATACTTTACCCTAACACTCGACTTCACTAATCCACTAACAAGTTAATGGATTGTGCTCAATTAATAAGACCCTAATTTAACTAAGGTGATGCGGTCGTCCTCCTTCGCTAAACCGGTAAATGAATTAACCTTTCCTAAACCTTCTTGTTAAGACTACTAGTTGTTATTGAGTGATGCGGTCGTCCTCTCTCTAACACTTTCGTACTAAATTTAAAGGTAAAGTTCAGATTAATTATAAGAATTCATTAATTAAGAGAATTAAAACTAACGTCACCAATTACCTTAATTACGTACCCACATCCTACTTCTACGAGTTCATCCTAACCCAAGCATGCAAGGGTTTTAGCCGGACATGGTTATAACAAAAATAAAAGCAATAGAAGAAACAACGAACAAAAACATAATGAATTGAACGAAGAAAATAAGAAACATGAACTAGGGTTTTAAAATAAAATAATTCTAAGAACTGAAATTTAATTAACTAAAACGAAGTTCAAAACGTTTAAAGTAATCAAGCTAATGAAAAGAAACTAAGAAACGAAAAGAAATTAAGAATTCGTATGAAAAACCTCAACAACGTAAAAGTAAAGCTTGCTCGTTCTTCTCCTCTTCCTCTCTCTAAAAACTAAGTCTAAAAGTGATTTCTAAAGTTCGGGGATCTTCAAAACGTGTTTGGAAGAGGTATATATAGGCACCGGGTCGAAACGGGAGTTAATGGGCCGAAAATACGCATCCGGAGG
The DNA here is from genome assembly GCA_947034835.1 of Ballota nigra. Classification (NCBI taxonomy): domain Eukaryota; kingdom Viridiplantae; phylum Streptophyta; class Magnoliopsida; order Lamiales; family Lamiaceae; genus Ballota; species Ballota nigra. The sequence goes on from OX344724.1 coordinate 91,939,183, forward strand.
CGAAAATACGTGGTTGCTCGAGCAAAACGCTCGAGCAGTTCCGCTCGAGTGATTCGCTCGAGCGTTGAAACTGTTCTGTAAGTTTTTGGTCGCTCGAGCAAAACGCTCGAGCGCTGGCGCTCGAGCTGCTCGAGCGGTCTTCGGCTGCTGTGCACTCGTTCGTAAAATCTTCATATCTCCTCAACCGGGAGTCCGTTTTGGCCGATTCAAAGTCCTACGAACTCCTCTTTTCGCCCTCTATCCATCTATGAAAACCAAAGAGACAAATTAATAATTTTATAAAAATGATACTCATTTGACTCCAAGCACTCATCGAAAACACTCAAAACATGAGTAAATCGGGCACCAAAACATAACAATTTCACGCCTAATCAACCCCCCCAAACTTACCATGTTGCTTGTCCTCAAGCAACGAAATAATAAGTCAAGTGAAATTGTTAGGAATGAATCAAAGAATCAATTAGTGCAAGCAAATGAACTCGAGCTTCAAAGATCAATCACAAGTATACTCACTCACTTTCCTTCATCATACTCATGCAACAACAACAAGAACCACCAAGATCAAACATGGATGTGCACTCAACGATGTGTTTCACTCCCTCACAAGTGTATATCAATGATTAAGGGACTCACTCAAACAATCAATCACACAAATTGGCAGCCATAAGCTTGTAAGCACTCTCAACTCCGACCATACTCTAGAAATCAATGCCGAATCAAAAAGGACTTTTCTCAAGGTTGTAATGTAGGCTCTTTGGACAGGTGGGATAACAATATGGGGTAAGTGACTCAAGTGAATGGAGAATAGAAAAATCAACTTTGGCACTTTGAGATTAGGAACAGAATACTTCAAACATTTTCAATCAACATCCTTTCAATTCCACTTCTCTCAACACTTCATTTTTTTTTTCTAACTCTTTTCACTTTTTTCAATCACTTCATTTTTTTTCTTTTTTCACACAAACACATGAGCTCATTTTTTTCTTTTTGCTCATTCTCAATTTTCTTTCTCTTTTTCCCACATCTCAAAACTTCATCACACCTTCTTCTCATATTCACTCAACAAACAACCTTTTCCTTTTTCAACTCAATTCACTCCCTTCATATTCACACTTTCCTATTCTCCACTCAAGTTGGGACAAAAAGGTTTAGGAATTGGAATAGTGTTCATATGTGCTAGCAAATAAAATAGGCTTTAGGCTCAAAGGGGCTAACAAGGGATTCAATGTCATTGGTAAGGAAATTTTTTTTGGCTAAGTGACTCAATTAAATCAAAGATGGCCTAAGATCACATTCGGCATATCAAACTAGACACAATCAAGAAGCAAGAGCACATGCAAGTTCTAGCGTCCTCTAAGGTGACGATCCACTCACAAACGAAGAGATTAAATCGTGCATTTAAATCTCGTAAGGCACAACTCTCACGGCTTTCACATCCATGCTAGTCCTAGTGAATTCTCACTCTCATCACACAAGTACTCAAAAGAAAACTCATAAGCATACAAGTTTTTTTCAAATCAGCTCAAACTCAAACACTCACACAAAAGAATTTCTAACTCACCCCTTACAACTCAACCTACTCATCAAATCATACTCAAAGATAGCAATCAACAAGCATAAGGTGATTGATAGGCATAAAATATTGAGTAACAAAACAAATTAATAATAGCCCAAGGAGCATCTCAAGGCACCAAATAACCAACTCAACTCAAAGATAAGGGGTGCTCCGGTGCAATGTAACAAGAAAACATATAAAAAAAAACTCCACCCCCCCAAACTTCGACCTTGCTAGAGGTCTAAGTTTGGGGTTGTGGGTTACCTCAACCGAACAATTCAGTTTCTCTCAATAGCTTTGCACACTCCCTTGTCTCAAGTTGGTTCCTTCAATCTAAATAACTCCATGATACCTTTACTCCTTTAGAGACAAGCCTACAAAATAAAACTCTCAAGTACGAGGTTAAACATACGACTCAACAACATCCTAGTAACATAAAAGGAAAATAACTAAAAAACACTCAAAAGCAAATAAAAATGGGTTGCCTCCCATTCATCGCTATTTTTAAGGTCCTCATGCCGGACCAAGCTCAAAGGAGCTTATGGGACATCATACTCAAATTTACCTCCCTCACTCTCATAAGAGTGGTGTCTGAACTTCTTTCCTTGATGCCCCTCCATCATGAGCCCCTTTGCTCTCTTCTCATCCCCAAGTGTTATGGGTCTCAACTCCTTCTTCCCTCTATCTGGAGGAGTCTTACTAAACAATTTCTTGAGTTTGGACTTTTTCTTCTTAACTCCTCCTTTTCCTTCTAACTGGACCACGTCCACTTTCTTCACCTCTTCATCCTTCAACTTCTTCACTTTATCCCTATCAAAATAATCAAGATCATAACGCTCATGGGTTAAATAATCAAGTGAAGGACTAACAAAATCATGAATATCAAAAGGATTAGGGATAGAAGGCGTGTCTTCAACACGAGGATCAATTGCATCCATGCAATACAAACTCTCATCCTCCTTCGGGTGCTTCATGGCTTCATATAGGGAAATCTTCACTTCTTGATCATCAACCTTCAATGTAATCTTCCCATTTGCCACGCCTAGCACCATCCCCGCCGTAGCTAAGAACGGTCTTCCCAAGATCAGGGGCACGTGCTCATCTTCCTCCATCTCTAGCACTACAAAGTCGGCTGGAAAAATGTGATCTCCAACTCTCACTAGGACGTCTTCAACCACACCTTGAGGTCGAGTAATAGACCGATCGGCAAGTTGAAGCGTCATCATTGTGGGTTGAAGTTCACAACCTTCCAACTTCTTGAAAAGCGACAGTGGCATCAAATTAATGCTCGCCCCAAGGTCGCACAACGCTCCTTTCTTGATCCCGTTCCCAATGTCACATAAGATCGTGAAACTCCCGGGATCCTTCAACTTCGGAGGAAGTGCCTTGTGCACTAATGCACTCACCTCGTGGTTCAGCTGCACCAACTTCGGCTCATCCACTCGCCGTCTTTTCGCAATCAAGTCCTTCAGAAACTTTGCATAATGCGGCATCTGTTCCAAAGCATCATAAAAAGGAATGTTAATGTGCAATTGTTTAAAAACATCAAGGAACTTAGCGAATTTCTCATCCAGCGTTTTCTTCGTAAAGCGTTGTGGATACGGGACGGGTATCACAGATTTGGGTACCCCCCATTCATCTCGCTCGGTCACTTTCACTTTCTCCCTTGCTTCCTTTGCTTTCTTCCACTTTGGAACTCTCTCAACCTCCTCAAGATCTTTGTCCTTCTGGGACTCATTCATGTCTTCATGATTCTCAATTCCTTCACTTTCCATCCCTTTCTCAACTTGGGGCGTCTCAGAATCAGCAGGCATCTGAGGACCTTCATAATTGGTTCCACTTCTAAGCTGGATCGCCTTGCAGTGCTCTTTCGGGTTCCCCTCCGGCATTCTATTCACTGACTTTGCAATCTGGCTCATCTGGAGCTCTAAAGAAGTGAACCTTCGATTGTTCTCTTGTTGAGTTCTAGTCCACTCAACATTCATCTTCTGGAGCTCTTGATCACGTTGATCACCCTTCTTATGCAACTCCTTCACATCGTACTCCAAGGATGACAACCGCTTGCTTCCCTCCTCCACCTTCTGAAGAATGGCTCTCAACATCTCCTCGGTTGATGCACCGCCTTCTCCACCCGGAGGCTTTGAACCCGGATCAACACCTGCAGGAACAGTAACACCAGCTTTTGGGTTAGCATAAGAAAAATTATCATTCTTCCTCCATGTGTTTTGAGGAGGCTGCTGGCCTCCTTGAGCTCCTTGTGTGTTCCTCCATTGATTTTGAAGTGGCTGAGGGCCTGGAGGCACAAATGGTTGGCCATAAGAAGGCCTTCCATACTGATTTCCACCTTGGTAGCCATTCTGATTGTAATATGGACCTCCCATGTAATTGGCTACCTCTTGCTGTCCACTGGGCTGGTCTACTCTCTCATTCTCTATTGCATGCTCTCCACCCAAATTCTTCCCCAACTCTAGGTTGTTGATCTTCTCCATCATGGCCATCAATAGCCTTCTCGTTCCTTCTCCCTCTTCAACCTGATGCACTCTTTGCAAATCTGCATCCAAACCCCAAGCACCGGCATTCGTGACAATATTGTCCACGATCTCCCTACACCTCTCTATGCCTTGATTGAGGAATGCTCCGCCCGCACAAGCGTCTAAATGGTCTTGCCCCGCCTTGTTGGCACCACTATAGAAGAATGCCATAATATCCCCCTCATTGTACCCGTGTTGCGGGCACTCAATCAGCATGTTTGAGTATCTCTCCCACGCTTGGCGTAAATCCTCTCCAGACTTCTGGCGAAAGGACGAGATCTCAATTCTAGCCTTGATCGTCCTAGATGGAGGGTAGAATCGCTCGAGGAACAGACGCTCGAGCTCGGCCCAAGTGGTAATACCTCCCCGTGGAAGCGTATTATCGTACCACTCCTTGGCTATTCCCGTCAATGAGAATGGGAACAGCCTAAGCCTCTTGGCATCTTCAGACATGCCATTGTAATTAAATGTGGAGGCTATCATGAGAAAACTCCTTAGATGTGTATGAGGATTCTCCTTCCCGATCACCCCTTTGAACTGATTCTCGGTCAGCAGCTTTAAAATCCCCGGTGATATCGAGAAGTTGTTTGCCTCAACAGGAGGCAAAGCCACTCCATTATAGTACCGCTGTGGCTGCGCTGCAAACCTCCCTCGAATAGCCATCTGATCTGCGTTCTGAGGAACGTATTGAGGATTAGCAGCTGGTACTGGTACTTGTTGGGGTGGTGGTTGGTAAACAGGTGGTTGGTTATAGACTGGTGGTGGATGATATGGATATGGTGGGTAAGGATAAGGTGGGTATGGGTAATGTTGGTATGCTGGGTTGTGGAAAGGGTTATTTGGGTTTTGTGGGTAAGCAGGGTTTTGGTTCTGGTTTTGGGGTTGTGTTTGTGCAGAGTTGATTGTGTCTTGTGGGTTCGGGTGTGGGCTCTCAGTTCCCCCTATGGGTATCTGCTGATTACTGCTATTTCCATTGGCACCCTCTGCCCGTTCCACAAGAGCAGTATACTCTGCAGCTATCTTGTCTAACTCCCCAAGTTCATCAGAAATTTTGTCTTTGTTTCCCGCGGCAGTAGTCATTCTTCTCAAGAAGGCTCGGTTCCTTCTGGCTATTGTCTCAGGATCTGCAGGTAATCTCTCTTCGCTCGTATTGCCTTGTGAGCGTGTTTTCATAAACCTGAAACACTAGCAGAAGGATCAAAACGCAACTGCCGACTAAAATAAAAATAAAAATAAAACAGAAAAGAAAGCACTCACTACTAACTACTAAGCTATCTACAAGTCCTATTCAAAAAGTATAAAACGCCATCCCCGGCAACGGCGCCATTGACTTGAAGCGACTACACTAACTTCTACTAGTAGCTACCCCGCAAGAGAACGGGTTCACTGTAGTATGGGCAAGTATAGGGACCAAGTATTATCGAACCCAAGAGATGGTGTATATGCGAATAGATCCCTGAAGATCTACGCGTCGTAGTTAATATGAGTGTAATGTTTTTGGGTTTTTGAAAGATTAATTAAAAGACTGAAATAAACTAAGTAAACTAGAATACTAAAGCAATTAAATTAACTAAGGGTTGTGTTCTAATGAGAGTTGGTGATGCTTAGGATAGAAATCCCTACGTATACTAACGGAGCAGGTACATAATCAAAGTAATCGTGACAAACAAGAATTAACCTAAGTATAAGAATGCAAGGTGAAAGCTCAAGATTCTAAACCCTAATACTTTACCCTAACACTCGGCTTCACTAATCCACTAACAAGTTAATGGATTGTGCTCAATTAATAAGACCCTAATTTAACTAAGGTGATGCGGTCGTCCTCCTTCGATAAACCGGTAAATGAATTAACCTTTCCTAAACCTTCTTGTTAAGACTACTAGTTGTTATTGAGTGATGCGGTCGTCCTCTCTCTAACACTTTCGTACTAAATTTAAAGGTAAAGTTCAGATTAATTATAAGAATTTATTAATTAAGAGAATTAAAACTAACGTCACCAATTACCTTAATTACGTACCCACATCCTACTTCTACGAGTTCATCCTAACCCAAGCATGCAAGGGTTTTAGCCGGACATGGTTATAACAAAAATAAAAGCAATAGAAGAAACAACGAACAAAAACATAATGAATTGAACGAAGAAAATAAGAAACATGAACTAGGGTTTTAAAATAAAATAATTCTAAGAACTGAAATTTAATTAACTAAAACAAAGTTCAAAACGTTTAAAGTAATCAAGCTAATGAAAAGAAACTAAGAAACGAAAAGAAATTAAGAATTCGTATGAAAAACCTCAACAACGTAAAAGTAAAGCTTGCTCGTTCTTCTCCTCTTCCTCTCTCTAAAAACTAAGTGTAAAAGTGATTTCTAAAGTTCGGGGATCTTCAAAACGTGTTTGGAAGAGGTATATATAGGCACCGGGTCGAAACGGGAGTTAATGGGCCGAAAATACGCATCCGGAGGCGAAAATACGTGGTTGCTCGAGCAAAACGCTCGAGCAGTTCCGCTCGAGTGATTCGCTCGAGCGCTGAAACTGTTCTGTAAGTTTTTGGTCGCTCGAGCAAAACGCTCGAGCGCTGGCGCTCGAGCTGCTCGAGCGATCTTCGGCTGCTGTGCACTCGTTCGTAAAATCTTCATATCTCCTCAACCGGGAGTCCGTTTTGGCCGATTCAAAGTCCTACGAACTCCTCTTTTCGCCCTCTATCCATCTATGAAAACCAAAGAGACAAATTAATAATTTTATAAAAATGATACTCATTTGACTCCAAGCACTCATCGAAAACACTCAAAATATGAGTAAATCGGGCACCAAAACATAACAATTTCACGCCTAATCAATCCAGTCTGCATTTTAAGCATTAAATTTCCACCTTAATGGGTGAGGTGTTGATTAGTTCGCCTTCACCGGCGTCAACTAATCTATTTCTCGGCGTTGATTTGTCTGTCTTAACGACATCAACCAGTCCGCCTTCACCGGCATCGACTAACCTGCATCACTTTTGCCCGCTTGTGGCCATGATATATCGCGTCCTGAATGCTTTGTTTAATCATTAATTGATTATTAACTCAATCACATATTCGCGAAGTTGCTGCCTGTCAATCGGCTAAAGCACTTCACTATTTTTATCATTGATTAATCAATTCATCGATTGTTAGTTCAATCACGTATTCGTGAAGTCGCTGCCCATCAATTGGCTAAAGCACTTCACTATTTTTATCATTGATTAATCAATTCATCGATTGTTAACTCAATCACGTATTCGTGAAGTCACTGCCCATCAATCGGCTAAAATACTTCACTATTTTTATCATTGATTAATCAATTCATCGATTATTAGTTCAATCACGTATTTGTGAAGTCGCTGCCCGTCAATCGGTTAAAGCACTTCACTATTTTTATCATTGGTTAATCAATTCATCGATTGTTAGTTCAATCACGTATTTGTGAAGTTGATGCACGTCAATCGGCTAAAGCACTTCACTATTTTTATCATTGATTAATCAATTCATCGATTGTTAGTTCAATCACGTATTCATGAAGTCGCTACCCGTCAATCGGCTAAAACACTTCACTATTTTTATCATTGATTAATCAATTCATCGATTGTTAGTTCAATCACGTATTCGTGAAGTTGCTGCCCGTCAATCGGCTAAAGCACTTCACTATTTTTATCATTGATTAATAAACTCATCGATTGTTAAGTCAACATCGTATTCGTGAAGTCGCTGCCCGTCATAAGCTAAATCACTTCACTAGTTTTTTATTTGTTAAGTCAATTAAAATCTGTTGTTAAATCAATCCGTGGTTCATGAAGTCGTTGCCCGCAAGCGGCCAAAACACTTCATTAATTTATCATCGCGGTCCTTACCGCCCTATTGCTAAAGTCGCTGCCCCATGCGGCTATAACACTTTATTAAACAATCACCACGACTTTTATCGCTAAGTTATTTAAATCAATGCCGGCCAACAACAAGAACTCTTTATTAATTGAACATCACTACTCTCGACTCAGGGGTACGACAAAAGATCGTACCCCGCCTAACCCAACCAATTTCAAAAGTTTGACAATTCGAAGATGAATCGAAAGATTCGTCCATCAAGAACTCTGTCGTCAAAGATTCCCCCGGGGCATCTGAGCTGTCCTATTTTCAGGCTTGGGGACAAAACCTATTTGAAGCACAGATCAAGATCGAACTCTGGCCACAATCAGAGCCCAATCTTGGGGGCAATTGTTATAGCAGGAAATATTCTCACCTGACAGGAGGTTAGATTCCCGAAGATACACTGACCCGACAAGATCGAGGGTCTATATCAGACAAGAGCATTTAATGTACTATATATCTACTGTTGATCGTTAGATTAATAATTGTAATAAATCCTTAAAATAAAGGGTTAAGAAGAGTTTAGGGCCACTTTTGGGCCTTTGGGGGTGAACCTCTATAAATAGAAGGTCACCCCCTCATTGTAAGGGTTCACATTTTTCCCCTCATTCGTCATATATACAAAAAGCACTTATTCAAGGGAAGAACAAAAGTTCTTCCCCTACCGTTCGTGTTTGATTACTTTTATTATTTGTCGGGCATAACCCGAATAGCCACATACATCTATCCATACGAAAATGCCTGTCAACAGCTAGTATAGCTCAAGGGTTTTCGTGGAGACCCGGTATTAATTTCGATCAAACCTATTCTCCCGTAATGGATGCAATAACGTTCCACTACTTAATATCTTTGACAATTAAATTGAATCTCCAGATGAAATTGATGAACGTAGTAACCGCATATTTATGCGGATCACTAGATGCCGACATCTATATGAAAATTCCCAATGGATTTGAGATTCCCCAGATGTGGAATGGAGAAAATCGCAGTATGTATATCATAAAACTGCAGAAGTCGTTGTACGGCCTAAAGCAATCAGGCCTCATGTGGTACAACCGACTTAGTGAATTCCTCCAGAAGAAGGGATACACAAGGGATATAGCTTTCCCATGCGTATTCACGAAGAAATCGCAAGGTGGTTTTTGCATCATATCCGTATATGATGACGATCTAAACATAATCGGAACATGCAAAGAGATTGAAGAAGCCAGTTCAATCTTGAAAGCTAAATTTGAAATTAAAGTCTTGGGTAAAACCAAGTATTGCCTCGGCCTGCAGATCGAGCATCTCCCAAAAGGAATTCTTATACACTAGTCAACCTACGTGAAGAAGGTATTGGAGAGATTTCATATGGATAAATCTCATCCACTAAGCACACATATGGTTGTCCGATCCCTCGAAGTGGATAAGGACCCATTTAGACCAAGAGAAGATACAAAAGAAATTCTGGGGCCAGAAGTTCCTTATCTTAGCGTTGTTGGAGCATTACTCTATCTCACAAATTGCACTAGACCGGACATTGCATTTGCAGTTAATTTGCTTGCGAGATATTGTTGGAGTTATACGTGAAAGTATGCTTTTACTTTGTATAACTCGTGTATCAAACACTTGTTTTATGAGAATAATTCTTTTATCGCATTTTCTTTAGTTATGATTGAATGTTGAATATCTATTGCAAGCCGTTCAATATATGGTACTAGTTGCATTGTAGTTAATGTGGTGATACTCGATCACGGAAGACAACATTAACATTCTCCTTGTAACTAAATGTACATTTTCACGACCTAGGTGGAATTGAACAATCCGCCGTGAAAGGTCGATGTGTAAGTCTCAGATTGGTCTGTCTTGACTAAGAGATTGCACTAGCACATTTAGTATGTGTTGAAGAGGACCTACAGCGAGGATAAATTCTTCTGTTCTGAAATGTGAAGAATTAGACCCCAGTGGTTGTTGATTTCTTAATCTCCGTCACTTAAATAGGACCGTGTGTGCTTAATGGTTACCGCTTTGATTCATGTTGGGTGAGAATCATTGTGACTTCAAACCTTGTGCTTTGGGAAGTAATATTAATCATACGATTGTTGCTAAGATTTAATACGGAGAAACGAGTGTGAGTACGACTCGTGTGATTAGTCCCCTTGGTGGGCTCAGAAGTTTTATCGTACCAAATCTTGCAAGTGAAGAATTAGTTTCTTCGGTACGGATAATAATGTTGAGCTGTCTTTACTCCAAGGTAAAATATATTAATTAATTTAGAGCTATTCAGAAGCTTAATTAATTAATGGACTTGATAATCTTAAACACGAAAAATAATAACCGGGAGCCCATATTATCGTAATATAGATTAAGATGGATAGTGCAATATTAATTTATTAGTGGTAATAATTAATATTAATGGATTGAATTATATTGGGGCTCAATATTGAAATTCAGAAGTCAATTAGGAGGTCCAATCTTAATTCTCCTTAAAGGCCCCTCAAGTAGCCCATTAAGTAGTCCAATAATGATAAGGTGATTAAAATAAAAAGAATATATTATGCTGATTTTTTCTTTATTTTTTCGAAAATATGATAGTAAGAAGAAAGAAGATTTTGTTGATTTTCTTGGAAAGATATTATGGAAGATATGTATTTTTGGAATACAAGAATATCTCATATATTCAAGAAGATCCAAATCTTGGGATTTCTACTTATTATTTTTGAAAATTTTAAGCTTATAAGGTGAGTGAGATTTTTTTGGAATATTTTATTGTGGAGAAAAGAATATATGAGATATATTCAAGATTTCTTAGAGACTAAGAAAAGATTTTCTCCAAAGCCAAATAACCTCAAAATTTCGATCACTTACACGTATAAATAGAGGATGATTATTTCATCCCCAAGTACATAATTCCATGTGTTGGAAAAATCAAGAGCATATATATTTTTCTTTTTCCTTAGTTATTTAAATTATTCGAAAGCATCTCCCACCGGTGATCGAATAAGGCGAAAGGGAAATACTTGAGAAGGTTTTTGGGTTGATAAAGCGCGTACGTGTTTGTCCCGTTTTATTCAAAGGCCAAGTTCTATGAGAGGTACGCAAGTCACATATTTTCTTGTTTATTCCACCATAGATTATATGTGAATTAATTCAACATGCATGATGTAAAAATTTGTTGTTGGAATTATTATTTGAATTAATTAGGATTAATTCATGCTAGTAATAATTGAATTTAAATTCGTATTTAAATTTCATCCCGAATAGATTCCGGGCACCCCTATTTTCCCAACAAGTTGTATCAGAGCCACGGTTTCGGGCTCTGATCTTTAAATTGAAATTTAAATTGTTACACATTAAATTGAAATTGGGTAGTAGAATTGCTAGATCTTTTTTGCAGGTATCCAATTGTCATGGTTTTAATGTTGTTATTTTTTTTCATGCGTGTGAATTAATTATTTTTAATTTGATTCGTTCGAATTCGTTTTTCTCGTGAGAAAATCCACGAGTAGATTAGTTGTTTTTATTTTGATTCGATCATTGTAATAGACTAGTCTAGATCTAGTATTTCTTTTTTTGTAAAATAAATTGTAACCGAATCGTGACGAATAACGAAGAATTAAAGACGGCGTACCCGGACGACGCATGCATGCGCGGCGCATGCATGCACGTAAAATAATGCATGGGGTGGAAAAACGAGAACGAACGGCGAAACCCGGTGCACGGGGTGCGCGAGGCACACGACCCGCGCACGACGGGCGCGGCAGCGCGCGCGCACGTAGGTGCGCTCGGCGGCTGCTCGGCGCCGTGCCGAGTGGCATGCGGGCACACTCCGTGGGCCGACGCACGCCGTATCTCGGGCCGTGGATTTTTTTTTAAAATTAATTCCAGTTCTGCATTTTTTTGTGTGATCTTAAACGTCGTCCCGAACCCCAAACGATACTGTTTTGATGAGGTGTTGCTGTTCGAGTGGGAGCGTGTCGAGACGAACGACGGATAGCAACAAGGACGATATTTCGCATCAAGACGTGAAGAAATTAAGCCGTGACCATTGGATTTGAGTGCTCCAATGTGTTTAATTTTGTTTTGATGGATGTTTTATTTCGTGCACTTATTATTATTTGTTAATATGTGTTTGCATGAATGTTATTGTCCAAGAAAAACCTTACTTTCGAAAATTACTAAGTATGTTTATTTAATCGCAATTTTATTTCGGATATTAAAATTGGATTAATTTGGCCTCCATAATTTATTTATTTGTGAAGTTCTTTTGGAATACATTTCCCCCTCGGATCGGCCAAAAGAACGGATTTCACATGAATAAATTCCAAAAGGATGATTGTGGATTATTACTAGTGGCGGTATTGACCCTCACCACGAGTGGCTTGCTCAAAGCGAAATAATAATCCTATATTTAATTATGGTTATTACTTAGGCATAGGAAATTGATATTAACTTACTCCCCTCGGAGTCACTGTCAATTTCTATGTGGTCAAAGTGGGAGCCAACTATTAATTTTGAATTAAGGATTTGTAACTTTTAAGTTTGTAATCCGCTTGAATGTATTTAAATGTATAGACCACCCCTCGTGGCGCATTTAAATTGTTTTGAGATGTTGGCTGATGCATGATTATATTGTTTTAAGGTTTCAATATAATTGATGTGATCGAATTATGTGATAATTTCGTATTTTTCTAGATATTGATATGAATGTATGTTTTATTCTCAGTTCATCATGTCGCAGCCTTTTAATCCACATTTTAGTATACTTAAAGATAACAAACTTGCTGGTGAGAACTATGTTGATTGGAAACGTAATCTTGATATTGTCCTAACCGCTCAACACCACAAATGGGTACTTACTACTCCTAAGCCCCAAGAGCCTGCCGAAGATGCGACCAAGGCGGTCAAGAAAGAGCATAAGAGTTGGTTTGACTCCGATGAGATGGCTAGGTGTACTATTCTGGCTTCAATGTCAGATGTGTTGCAACACCAACACCAACACCAACACATGGAGACCGCCTCTGAGATAATGCTCAATCTTGAAGCGATGTTTAAACATCAGAACCGTACAACTAGGTAAATCACCATGCGAAAGATGCTTTCGTTGAAGATGGTGGAAGGTACGCCCGTAAGGGATCACGTTATCGAGATGATGGGTTATCTCAACAAGTTGGAAGTACTTGGTGCAAAATTTGATCTACCTACTAAGGTCGATTTCGTTCTCCATTCTTTGCCGAAGACTTTGATCAGTTTCAGTTGAACTATCAAATGAATGACCGGGCAAATAGTTTGCCCGAGCTCTTGCAAGCTTTGGTATCGGTGGAGACGTTAATGGATCATCAAACTGTTGCTATGGTGGCAAACGATCCTTCTGCCTCTCCGGGTCCCAAGTGAGGGAAGAAGAGAAAGAGGACGAAAGACCAGACCCAAGCAAATCCAACCGTTGCGAAACCCAAGGCAAAGGGAGAAGGAGGTGGAAAGAAAGCTGCTAAGGGTAAGTGCTTCAATTGTGGTGAAAATGGACATTGGAGGGCGACCTGTTCTAAGCCTAAGAAGGCGGTAAAGAAAGGTAAGTCTCATGCTTTAGTCGTTGAAACATATGTTGCGGCGTATGCTGCCCACGTTTGGGTAGTGGATACCGGGGCAACTGATCATATTTGTTTCACTCTTCAGGGGTTCCAACTAACCCGGTGACTTAGTAAGAATGAAATCACCATCACTTTGGGCGATGCTACGAGAGTGGCAGCCGAAGTAGTGGGAGTCGTGCACCTATCTTTTGAAGATAGAGTTTTAATTTTAAGAGATATTTTATACGTTCCAAACTTTAGGAAGAATTTAATTTCAGTTTCTAAGTTATTTTTTGATGGATATTCAGTTACTTTTAATAAAGTTGTTACTGTTTCTTTTAAGAATGATACTATCTATCATGGAACGTTGGTAAGCAATCTCTATATGATTAAGTGTGCACACCACTCAAATAATGAATCTAATAACACGTCGATCATTTCGAGTAATAAAAGAAAGCATTCTTCGGAGATGAACGAAACACTTCTATGGCATCTTAGACTAGGTCATATTAATCTAAAGCGGATAGAGAGATTGGTGAAAGACGGATCCTTGGAATCATTCCAAGTCGAACCGTTTCCAACTTGTGAATCCTGTTTAGAGGGTAAGATGACCAAGAGGGCATTTGGAGCCAAGGGGAATAGAGCCACGGAAGTGTTAGAACTCATTCATACCGATTTGTGTGGTCCAATGACGATCAAAGCGAGAATGGGGTATGAGTATTTCGTCACCTTCATTGACGATTACTCGAGATATGGGTACATTTATCTTATGAGGCATAAGTCTGAAACTTTTGATAAGTTCAAGGAGTTTAAGGTCGAAGCCGAGAAATATAGGGAAAAGAGTATCAAGTTTCTACGATCAGATCGTGGAGGCGAATACCTCAGCGATGAATACTTGAACTACTTATCGGATGAAAGGATCGTATCCCAGTTAACCACACCGGGAACCCCTCAACAAAATGGTGTGGCGGAACGAAGAAACCGGACTCTTTTAGAGATGGTCAGATCTATGATGAGTTATTCGGATTTACCCAAGTCGTTTTGGGGTAATGCCTTGGAAACGGCAACTTACATTCTAAACTTGGTGCCATCCAAATCGGTTCCTAAAACTCCAATGGAATTGTGGACCGGGCGCAAGCCCAGTCTAAGACATTTGTGGATTTGGGGTTGTCCGGCATACGTGCTAGACAAGAAAGCCGGTAAGTTGGATCCACGTTCGGAATTAAGGCTGTTTATAGGATACCCTGCGGGAACGAAAGGGTGTATGTTCTATAGTCCCAAGGATCAAAAGACCGTGATCAGTACACACTTTAAATTCTTGGAGGAAGACTATATGAACAATCGGAAACCTAAAAGTGAAATTACCTTAGAAGAATTGAGAGATCAAACCTCGATACCAAGTATACAAGATGATGTACCATACGTCACATCTTCACAACCAGAACCCCGTCGTAGTTGGAGGATTTCTAGGCAACCCGAGAGATTCATGGGGATGGGAGAATCTTTGGATTTGGTTCCCGGCGATGAATCAGATCCATGGACATACGACGAGGCAATCCAAGACAAAGACGCGGAGTCGTGGCAAACGACAATGAAAACCGAGATGGGCTCGATTGATCATAATCAAGTGTGGGAGTTGGTCGAACCACCCAATGGGATAGAACCCATTGGATGCAAGTAGGTGTACAAGAGGAAAAGAGGACCGGACAGAAGGGTTGAGACCTTCAAAGCGAGGCTTGTGGCCAAAGGGTATACTCAGAAAGAAGGGATCGATTATGAGGAAACCTTTTTGCCTGTAGCTATGCTTAAGTCCATCCGTATTCTCTTGTCGATTGCTGTGCACCTAGATTACGAGATCTGGCAAATGGATGTCAAGACGGCTTTCCTTAACGGAAGTCTTGACGGGATAGATATCTATATGCAACAGCCCAAATGTTTCATTGAAAAAGGCCAAGAGAATCTCGTATGCAAGCTTAAGAGATCCATTTATGGACTTAAGCAAGCATTGCGTACTTGGAACTAGTATTTTGATCAAGTGATTAAGTCTTATGGGTTTGATCAAAGCGAGTTCGAAAGTTGTGTGTATAAGAAGCGTGACGGAACTGCGGTGGTATTCTTAGTATTATACGTAGACGATATTCTGCTCATTGGAAACAATGTAAAGGTATTGTCAGACGTAAAGGTATGGCTGTCAAAACAATTTGATATGAAGGACTTAGGGGAAGCCGGTCACATCCTTGGGATCAAGATCACTCGCGATCGCAAGAAGAGGATGTTGGGCTTATCGCAAGCTTCATACATTGACACTGTTTTGAAGCGTTTCAGCATGCAAGATTCCAAGAAAGGTTTTGTACCTTTTAGGCACGGAATCCATCTATCGAAAGAAATGAGGCCTAAGACGCAAGCGGAGATAGATGACATGAAAGGTGTTCCGTACGCTTCGGCCGTAGAAAGCCTTATGTATGTAATGCTGTGTACGAGACCAGATATCTGCTTTGCCGTGGGCATAGTGGCAAGATATCAAAGTAATCCCGGGAAAGACCATTGGACTGCCGTAAATTGCATCTTGAGGTATCTGAAAAGAACTCGTGAACGGATGCTAATTTACCAGTCAGATAGTCTAGTTCCCGTGGGATACACGGACTCGGATTTCCAATCAGACATAGACTCAAGAAAGTCAACCTCGGGTAATGTGTTTTGCGTGGGAGGAGGAGCCATTTCATGGAGAAGCGTTAAGCAGAAATGCATTGCCGATTCGACCATGGAAGCCGAGTATGTAGCTGCTTGTGAAGCAGCGAAAGAGGCAGTTTGGCTCAAGAACTTCTTAGTGGACTTGGACGTTGTTCCGAATTTTCCCGACAAGATAAATGTCTTTTGTGACAATGCCGGAGCAGTTGCAAATTCAAAGGAACCGAGAGCCCACAAGGCCAGCAAACACATAGAAAGAAAATACCATCTTATACGAGAAATCGTTAAGAGAGGAGATATAGAGGTTGCAAAGATAGCGTCGGGTGACAACCTAGCGGATCCATTCACAAAGGGTCTGCCTCAGAGTACATTCGAGAGACATGTGGATGGAATGGGAGTCAAGACTATTGCCAATCTGCTTTAAGTATAAGTGGGAGGAATTATTAGGTTAGTGTAGGTTGACATGAGATGTCACGTAGAGCTACTACACTAAGACATGCATGATGTTTACTAAAAAGCAGACTTTAAGTATAAGTGGGAGATTGTTGGAGTTATACGTGAAAGTATGCTTTTACTTTGTATAACTCGTGTATCAAACACTTGTTTTATGAGAATAATTCTTTTATCGCATTTTCTTTAGTTATGATTGAATGTTGAATATCTATTGCAAACCGTTCAATATATGGTACTAGTTGCATTGTAGTTAATGTGGTGATACCCGATCACGAAAGACAACATTAACAGTCTCCTTGTAACTAAACGTACATTGTGTGTATCCGCCGTGAAAGGTCGATGTGTAAGTCTCAGATTGGTCTGTCTTGACTAAGAGATTGCACTAGCATATTTAGTATGTGTTGAAGATGACCTACAGCGAGGACAAATTCTTCTGTTCTGAAATGTGAAGAATTAGACCTCAGTGGTTGTTGATTTCTTAATCTCCTTCACTTAAATAAGACCGTGTGTGCTTAATGGTTACTGCTTTGATTCATGTTGGGTGAGAATCATTGTGACTTCAAACCTTGTGCTTTGGACAGTAATATTAACCATACGACGGTTGCTAAGATTTAATACGGAGAAACGTGTGCGAGTACGACTCGTGTGATTAGTCCCCTTGGTGGGCTCAGAAGTTTTATCGTACCAAATCTTGCAAGTGAAGAATTAGTTTCTTCGGTACGGATAATAATGTTGAGTTGTCTTTACTCCAAGGTGAAATATATTAATTAATTTAGAGCTATTCAGAAGCTTAATGAATTAATGAACTTGATAATCTTAAACGCGGGAAATAATAACCGAGAGCCCATATTATCGTAATATGGATTAAGATGGATAGTGCAATATTAATTTATTAGTGGTAATAATTAATATTAATGAATTGAATTATATTGGGGCTCAATATTGAAATTCAGAAGTCCATTAGGAGGTCCAATCTTAATTCTCCTTAAAGGCCCCTCAAGTAGCCCATTAAGTAGCCCAATAATGATAAGGTGATTAAAATAAAAAGAATATATTATGCTGATTTTTCTTTGTTTTTTCAAAAATATGATAGTAAGAAGAAAAAAGATTTTGTTGATTTTCTTGGAAAGATATTATGGAAGATATGTATTTTTGGAATACAAGAATATCTCATATATTCAAGAAGATCCAAATCTTGGGATTTCTACTTATTATTTTCGAAAATTTTAAGCTTATAAGGTGAGTGAGATTTTTGTGGAATATTTTATTGTGGAGAAAATAATATATGAGATATATTCTAGATTTCTTAGAGACTAAGAAAAGATTTTCTCCAAAGCCCAAATAACCTCAAAATTTCGGTCACTTACACTTATAAATAGGGGATGATTATTTCATCCCCAAATACATAATTCCATGTGTTGGAAAAATCAAGAGCATAGATATTTTTATTTTTCCTTAGTTATTTAAATTATTCGAAAGCATCTCCCACCGGTGATCGAATAAGGCGAAAGGGAAATACTTGAGAAGGTTTTTGGGTTGATAAAGTGCGTACGTGTTTGTCCCATTTTATTCAAAGGCCAAGTTCTACGAGAGGTGCGTAAGGCACATATTTTCTTGTTTATTCCGCCATAGATTATATGTGAATTAATTCACCATGCATGATGTAAAAATTTGTTGTTGGAATTATTATTTGAATTAATTAGGATTAATTCATGCTAGTAATAATTGACTTTAAATTCGTATTTAAATTTCATCCCGAATAGATTCCGGGCACCTCTATTTTCCCAAAATATATAACGGTTCTCCTACAAGGGGACATTGCAATGGTGTTAAGCATGTTCTACGGTATCTCCAAGGGTCTCAAGATCTTGAACTGTTTTACCGAAGGAACCAAGACAAAACCTTGGTAGGTTATGCAGATGCTGGCTATTTGTTTGATCCCCACAATGCCATATCCCAGACTGGTTACGTGTTTCTCTGTGGTGGTACCGCGTTCTCATGGAGATCGGTTAAACAAACCATGGTTACCACGTCTTCAAACCACTCAGAGATAATAGCTTTATTTGAAGCCGCACGAGAATGTGTTTGATTAAAATTCTTGGTAAAACACATTGGTGACTCGTGTGATATCGTTAAAGGCGATACATCCCCCACTATTATATTCGAAGACAACGCAGCTTGCATTGCACAAATGAGTAATGGGTACGTCAAAGTAAACTTGACGAAACATATTTCACCTAAGTTTTTCTACCCATACGAACTCCAGAATAGTGGCGTGATTACCATTCAAAAGGTGCAATCTAGTGACAATCTAGCAGATCTGTTCACTAAGTCCTTGCCTACATCTACTTTTGAAAAGTACGTTCATGGTATTTGGGATGCAAAAGCTCAAAGGGTTGTTGTTTTCAGTGGGAGCGGTAACCCTAGAGCTGTCAAAACGGGCCAGCGGGGCGGGGCGAGCTAAAACCCACAAAAGCCCGCCTTTTGGCGGGGCGATGCGGGGCGAGCCAAAAATTTGGCGGGCTGCAAAATCCCAACCCAACCCAACCCACTTATTGGCGGGCTGCGGGTTTTGGCGGGCCGGCCCACTTTTAATTTTTTAATATATTTTTTATTTTTAAAAAAATTAAAATATATAATTTAAAAGCTCTAATATATAAAATTCATCAAAATCAAATATAATCAAACAATTTATCTTGATAACTATCATTATAAAAATATTAAAATTAAATTTATTATCTTTAATTAGAAAAATAATTTTCTGCAAATTGAAGTTCACAATATATTACAATAATAATTTATAAAAATAAACTCATACAATTCAAATTTATCATCTATGAATATAAATATTACAAAATAACCCTAAAAATGATATTATACTACTTGACAGTGTACAAAAAAATATAAAAAATTATTTTTTTAAAAAACTTTTTTTAAGGTGGGCCGGCTCGCCCCAACCCGCCCCCAACCCGCAAAAGCCCGCGACCCAAACGGGCCAACCTATTTAGGCTCACTTCCAAACGGGCTAAGAAATCTCTAACCCAACCCTCATTTTAAGGATGGCAGGGCGGGCCGGCCCAACGGGCCCAACCCACTTTGACAGGTCTAGGTAACCCCGAAGTAAATCCAGAAGATTTGATCCGGAAGATCAATAAAGTTACATTCCTCCCTAACTAAATATTTGGTCGCTACCTAGCACGTGAAGTTTTTATGACAAGACATATATGTTATGTCGTAATGTCCAAGGTGGAGTGTTATAAATCTAGCAGATTTATTATACCAATCTAGAAGATTTGATGTGGACATTACTAATGGACTTATAACCTAAACAAGCTTTAGGTTTAGACTAGGTTTTTTTTTTCTATTATAAATAGATCATCGTACTCAGAATTATATACACGCATACACACAAATATTAGTGAAACTCCTGGCTTAGTACACCCCAAACGTAATCATTATCGACGAATTGGGTGAACAAATTCGCGTCTCTAATTTACGCTCTCGATTTACAACAAATTTTAAACATTTTCCGAACCAAAGTCCTTAGTAGTTTATGAGCTAAGTCGACCACTAACACCACTAGTTGAATTAGTGATTTTCGGTCACCTTACTCACTTCAATACGACATTCATATCATATTTCCTTACATATTGTAATAAAAAACAATTATTTTCATTAAAAAAATTCTTAAACACATACCATATTACCATTACATAATTTCTCACCGGAATTGCACATAATTTCATCACACAAACAGTTTGTGACAAACTATACTAACATAAAATTAAATAATTAAGCGGCGAATTTGGACCATAATTGAACCTAATACAAACTATCTCCGCCGCCGCTATATCCCCCATCCACTCCACCATCATAATACGAAACTTGATCAACAGTCGCACCCCCTCCCCCCATCCCCATCAAATCCAGACCGCCGCCGCCGCCGCCGAAGAATTCCTGTATGATCGCCTGCGTTGTCGCCTCAGCAGCACCGCTAGCTACCCCATTAGCCGCCTCGAGCACAATTTGGTCCCTCAACCCACTACCAGGACCCGGAGCTCCATAGCCCGGTTGATTTAAACTATTATACGCCACGTTATTTGTGTGAGGCATTTCTACAAGCATGTTCTGTGCGTGCCCGATAACTGGAGTCTGCGGCCTAGGAGGAACACCATAAGGTTGCTGAATTTGTGATCGCGGAATCAACGTCACGACACAGGTTAAATGGACGTCGAATTCGCAGGCGGCGCAGCGGTAGAGCCAGGTCTTGGATGTAACCCGCTTGCAAATATCGCAGGAAAACGAGTTTCCCGGGTACGGCGACGAGAAAGTGAGAGTGAGGGGGTGGTGGTGGGATTGGTGGGCGAATTGCATGGGCAAGCACGCGCATGTCGTGTGGAGATCAACGCCGCAGGGGCGGCAGTGATAGGAAAAGCCGGCGCCCCTGTTTCCGCAGGCGTCGCAGCTGAACAGGGCTTCGGGATAGACGGGCTTTGGGTAGAGGACAAACGCGTGGTTCCGATCGAACTGGTGGTTGAGTTGCTGCGGCAATTGGGAGCAGTTGGTGTGGAGAAAAAAGTTGCAGATTGTGCATCCGTAGATTGGGCCGGAGGCGTCAAGCTTGCAGGCGGAGCACGGGGGAATTGGGCCTAGTGTTGGGAGGTTTAGGAGGTGCAATGGGTGGGGATGACTGAAATGGATGATTGGAGTTTGGTCCGACGTCGTTTCAGCTTCCGGCTTTCCCATTGCTGTATTGTATTGTGTTGTGATGTAAGTGGATTTGTGATATTCAGATGAGTTTGGAGCAACAATATTTATGAAGATTTGGTTGAGGCAGAAGTCAACAAGAAGAGGACAAAGATGGTTTACTTTGATAATGGATAACCAAGTAAACCATGATCTAATTTGCAGGTTTAATTAATGCAGTGTAGCTTCATGCATGGTTTTGCATTATACTGTGATTGCCATTGGGTGTTTATGATGGGGCAGTTGGTTGGTGGATTACCCTGATGAGGTCAACTTATTGGGTAGGCGTAACACAATGTTTCGAAATTAATTCAGGAATCGTCGACGACGGGGACAGAGTTTGACGAGGTCTTGATTTCCTAGGTGGGATTGTTTACAAAGTGAGATCATCTCCAAAATTGTGTAATTATATATGCACTGCCACACAATTCATTTTAATTTGAACAATATTAACAACGACCAACTATTAATTGAGTTAATGTACCACACAATTCAAATATATTTTTGAACAATATTAATAATTGCCAATCCGCAAAACTAATGACAGCAGTGAAGTCGTACTGAAGGTGTGGTTGAATCACCTTCCTCCTAGGGAGAGCTAATGCATTTTTCCATAAAAATAATTGAAAATATTCAAAAATAAATTTAAATTGCACGATGCGCCCGTACAAAAGATATACTCTTTTTTTACGTTTTACTAATTTCAAGTATTGGATTATCTATATATATGCATTTTGAGGATTCCATGGCTGAGTAATATTTTTAGGTTAACAATAGAGAATTCTAAAAGACAAGGTTTTTCACATATACTGGGTGACAAAGAAGTATTCAATAATCTTTTCTTGAATTGGTAAAATGCTGATTGTATTGTGGCAAGAGAGTATAAAAAATACTTATATCCCACTTGATGTATTGATTATAGTGAATGATAATTTATCTTGCAAGATGGGAAAGAAATTATCATTTTAAACGATATAATTATAGCTAACTTGAATGATATTAAATTTTTTTATTTGGAAGTGATTCACCACTACGTTCCCAATTTCAGGAAGAAAGACCGATTCAAAAGATAAAATAATAGAAAATGACTCGAAATAAATTCAAGAATCGTACAATTGCAAGACAGAGTTTGACAATGTGTAGGTTAATTTCTTCAACAGGGCCTGGTTTTCTTGAGGTCGGACGCTGACAGCAGGGTTCTATTAAGTTCCACTTGATTATAATAAATAAGAAATAAGGTATTAAGATTGGAACGACATGCAATGTCTACTTAATTAAATGATCGTCAACTAACTGACGCGTTGACTATTGTATCTGAGGAGGTGATCAACATCACTATCCAATTTAATTCAGGGAAACAAAACTGGTTCTAAGTTATCAAAAATTAAATTAAATCAATGGACTTTGCTAATATTTCATTACATCATTTTTTTTCCAGCTGATAACCATGTGAAGCAGGCGCCCAGCTTAAGTTACAGTATTCATCGATTATCGTGCACCGAATGGCGAATAATAATTTTGTGCGTGTTTTAGGTGACTAGTACATACGTCCTACTTTTATTTCCCAAGCACAAAAACTTATATGTGACTGTTTTGATAAAATGGAGGCGGAAGCCATCAAATTAATCATTTAATTAAATCAATTGTTATTAAATAATAAAATGATGGATGTCCTTTTGATTACTCAAATAATTACATGAATTATGGAGGTGTCATTTTGCTTTCATTATATTAATGTATTTATTCATTTGGACTCCAAAGGATCCTAGAAGGATCCATGCATGTATATAAATAGGTGGTGTCACCTTTATTTTGTAAACATGAAAAAGTTGATCAATACAATTTTATTCTCCCTATATTTCTTCACCTTAACATTTACTTCTTACATTGTTATCTTGTTTTCTCTTCATATTGTTATTTGTTTCACAACACGTTATCCGCACGATTTTCTACCTTGAGTAATATTGAAGATATTCAAGCAAGAGTATATTACATACTTAATCAATTTTGACGTAATACTTTTCCTTTCTCTATTTGTTTTTAGTATGACTAATCTCACAAAATTGGAATTTGCACCTCTCGATATAATTAA
The DNA here is from genome assembly GCA_947034835.1 of Ballota nigra. Lineage (NCBI taxonomy): Eukaryota > Viridiplantae > Streptophyta > Magnoliopsida > Lamiales > Lamiaceae > Ballota > Ballota nigra. Next base: position 91,962,676 of record OX344724.1, read on the forward strand.
GATTATTTTAGGGCTAATGAATTAAGAGTCATAATATTTGGATTTCTTATTGATTTAATGGAATGAAACAAAACGTATTTAAATACTTGAATATTCACATATAATGAGTATCGTATGAAAAAATAGTAATGACAAGAGTCCTGCATGGGATGACCGAAAGTTTAGTGTACTTAGGATTAATGTTTTGTGTAATTTTAACTTGTTTGATATATTCAAACTCAATATACTTGATACCATTGTGGTATCATATTAATAACTTTCAGGAATGTTTAAGATAAAAAAAATAAAATGGTTGAGTCAACTTTAATGGTTAAAAGAAAGAGTTTTCAGTAAAGGTAATTAAATTTCATATTTTCGACAATTAAACTCTAAATATTTTCTTTTGTAATAATATAAAATGACGGTTTGATATGTATATCTGATATAACTTTTAATTGGAATTTTATTAATTGAGATTATTGAATGTCTAATAGTACCAAAGAAGTAATTTTCGTTCATCATAATAGAAAAAAGATCCACTTATATTTTCTGGGTGATCTAAAAGAAAAAGACGACCACCTGAAGATGGCCATCCTTCCAAAAGCCTAGAATGACTGTCTCCACCTACAGCTTCAAGATTTAATCTGTTAATTAATATAATTCGGTTATGTTCTAAAATACTTCTGAATTAAAGTTATGTGGTGAAACCACAATGATAATGATATACTAGAGAAAATATTCTCTACTTTTCATGTTAATTATGCTTCTGCAGCAGGCCAGCAACAATATTGAGAAAATGAATTTAAGATTTTATTCACGAGAAATGGTGAAAGTCTCTCGTTGAATCATCAAAATCATGTTTGAATTTGAAGTGCAAAAATTTTTCAGCAATATTGTTTATATCATTTCATATTTGATGGGGTATATGATCTAGTTTGTTCCAACCATGATTCTTACTTGTTTAATATGTTTAATATTTCATGTTTAGATCACTTAAGATCATGCTAGAATCATAAGGAAAATTTTATGTATGCATTATAGCTCCAACTTCGAAAATGAGATGCTTGTACAAGAATTAAGTTTTATCATTTTAGTTGCATGCAACTGAAAATAGTTTTAAATATTGTTATATTTATGGTTTAATTCTTCCAAAATTCATGTTAGCATGTTTGAGAATAATCTTGTTCTGATTAGACTTAATTTCGTAAATCATGCATAATACAAATAAATAGAAGTTAATCTAGAGCCAAACAATTCGATTTATTTCTATGAAGCATGTACTGACCTAAATCTATTTTCTTTATGGTTAGTAACACAATATAAATGCACTATTTAGTTAGAATTATTGACTAGTACTTATATTTCTAATTAATGTTCTTACTGAAGAAGAATGAATGCTATATATTGGGACTAAAATGATGGTAATGTTTAGTTGATTATGCTTTTACGCACACCATACTTAAAATAGAAAATATTTTTTTTCACTTAGAAAAGGGGGAGACGAATGTTAATACTGTAAGTGGTAGTGCAAACTTGAATTATGGCTCCATAAGAGCCACTGTTTTTCTCCCTGAAAGAACTACGCTTGTTATATGTAATACACTATTGTCGCTCATGTCTCAAATTCTTTGAGTTTTAAAGATCAACCTGTTGATAGGCGAACATAAATTAATAAATGGCGAACAAGGATTAAAGCTACATCAATGATTATGAAGAGCCAACCTCAAATCAAGGGTGATCAACAAAGAAAATCAAGTTGGGGGTGCATCTACCAATCTAAGAGGTGTATAAAGTGACGAACAACTCCCCCGACGAACAACTAATGGGCGAACAGGTATTAAGACCCGAGACCAAGAATGAGCCAATTGTGAAGTCATCAATGACGAACAACTTGGTCAAACTATGATACAACAAACAGCCAAGGAAGTGTGTACAAGTGAACAAAGGACAAAGATCCCATAGCCAAGCTGAACAAAGCCATAAGGCGAACAACTTCCAAAGTACAACCTCAAGAGGCGAACAACTTTCAGTTGGAGAATCAACAAGATCAATCAAGCCGACCTAGGCGAACAACAATGAGTCCGAGATAAGACCAAAGAAGACTTTGTAGCTAAGATTCAGCTTAGATAAGATCAAAGGGACACATGTCAAGCATGCAGGCTAGGGAGACCAAGAGTCTTGGACACCTCATGCTTGCTAGTCTCTATAAATAGTTGTTCTCCAGCTGTGAAATACAAGTTCAAAAAAAGTTAAAATACATAAACAATTCCAAAACACACATAAATACACCTAAAATGCCCACACATACGAAATCAGTTCAATTTCGACTATCGAATTTATTAATCCGATAAATTCACACCCCGATTTACCATTTACGGTGGTAATCAATCACACGTTATTGATTGGTGACGTAAAAACGGATTAAAACAGCCACTTATCCTTACGATTAGATTCGTTCACCAACAATTTGGCGCTAGAAAGAGGGTTCGAACCTTCGATTCAGTGTGATTGCTCAAGAACTTCGAGTCTGAAACTTGAAGATTCAAAGAAATCCTCAAGAAATTCTTGAAGATACAAGCAAAAGTGTTCTTGGTGTTCTTGGTGTTCTTCAATAACAATTTGAAGATTCAGAGATTAAGAAACTAATCCAACATTAGGATGCCTCAATCCAAGCAAACACAAGGATCACGCCTGTCAAGGAGAGCATCTCCTACCCGGGCCTCGACAGCAGAACATCAAGACCGTGATCCTAAGCACGCGAACAGATCACAGCATACAGCCATAACACATAACCTCCCGCCTGAAATGGAGGCTCTGGCGAACAACCCTAACGAGTTGGCTAAGACCATAGCAGCTCTCCAAGCCCTCCAGAAACAACAGGAACAAGCTAGACCTTCCCAAGCAAGGCCTAGGGATAAGTCTCTGGAAGTTGTGAGGGCTAAAAATATTAGGGGCGAACAGCATGAGGTGAACAGCGCTCAAGTTAGGCGGGACAAGGGCAAGACCAAAATGGCTGACTTAAGAGAAGAGCAGGCTGAGTCTGCCCGTGGGCGAACAACTTTGTCAAGCCATGGGACTACTCGTTCCAGTGCCCAGGACAGACTTGGTCAACCGCAACATGTCATGGAAGCTGCTCGCTAGAGAGCAGGTGATGGGCGAACAACTCTTGAACAGCCTCGCCCATCAGTACATGAAAGAATATCTCAGTCCGCCTTCAGACGCCTAGGGCCGAATGCGGCGAACAACCCTAGGAAGCAACTCCAGGAGGAGCCCACCCCGAGTGAGGGACTGCGATGAACAGAAAGGCATGCGTCTTTGTTCGCCGAACAACCTCCAAGTCAGGGGGCACCTTTGGATGAGTTGGCCAGTTTAAGAAGGGCAGTGGAAAGCATGCAGGGGCAATTGGACCAACAGAGAGGTATGGGGACGACCAGCATGCCATTATCCCCATTAGCCCCCCATATTTTAAAAGCCCCAATTCAAAAGAAGGTTCAATTTCCGGCAGGCATCCAGTATGAGGGCCTAGCAGACCCTCGAGTCCACCTTACCAAATATACGGACTACATGGTTTCCGTGGGGGCCAGCAACGCCACCCAGTGCCGGAACTTTCCATTAACGTTGGGCGACCGGGTTCACAAATGGTTTTCAGCAATGCCACCGGCACCAATCAACTCGTTTACCTAACTGGGTCGGGAGTTTCTTTCGCACTTTTCAACAGCTGGCTCGTATCTTTCCCAGAAACATCGACTGTCAGATTTAAGACAAGATGACGACGAATCTGACAGAGCATTCATGGAAAGATTCGATAAAGTGTTGTTGGAAGGAGAACCGGCCAGTGAGGACACTAAAATTGTCGCTGTCATGGCAGGACTGAAAAAAGGGTCAGAACTATGGAAATAGGTACGTTTGAGGTGCCCAAAGAATTACGCCGAGTTCAGAAATCAGGCCGGCGTGTTCGTCTCCATGCATGAGGCACTAGAAGCAAACTTGGGGGAGAACAAAGTAGACCCCAAGGAGAACAATAAAAAGCCTGGTGGAACAGGATACAGAGTCCCGAAGAACATGAAAGCATTCAACGAAGGGACAGAACTCAAAGAAAAGCTCAACCAGGTGCTAACAGTGTCAGTTGACACTGTTTATGATAATGTAAAAGGCAAGGAGTTGCTCTCCCCTCCGCGAAGAATCCGTCAGGACACTGGCAAACTCAACCCCAACAAGTACTGTGCCTACCATCAAAGCGTGGGGCATTTTACAAGTGAGTGTAGAGATTTGCTCAAGCAACTCTGGCGATTTTATGAGGAGGGAAAGCTCTCCGAATTTGTTAACAGACAGCCCGGCAAGAGAGGACGGGAGAGCAGCCCGGGGGAAGAAAGCGATGAACAGCCTCAACGGAATAATCGCCCCGGACGACCAGTTCCCACTGCAGCTGCACGCCCATTGGAGGATATTTTCATGATGGAGCCTTCCGGCTCTGCCGGAGGTTGTTCTGATGGACGTCCACCAATGTCGAACAGAAAGAAGAAGGCAGAGTTACGAGCTATGGGCCAAGTTCAGGAAATGGGGGTCAAACCAACCATCATGCAAACGGCAAAGTTGACCTTTACCGAAGAAGATTTGGAAGGAATCTCGACCCCACATAACGATGCGCTCGTAGTCTGTGTCAAAATTATGGGAACAAGAGTCCACAGACTTTTGGTGGACACCGGAGCCTATACCAACATCATATTCAAGAAAACACTCGACCAACTGGAAGATTGTTCGGGCTACATTCAAAGTACAACTCATAGAATTGTAGGCTTCGGAAATGCTGTAACCACTCCAGTAGGAGAAATTAGACTATCTGTACAACTTGTAACGGCCAATGAACCCGAAAAGAATATTACACGAATGGTTGATTTTTTGGTCGTAGACCAGGAATCAACTTACAACGGGTTTCTTGGTCGCCCCTTTTTAAATGAATTCAAAGCTGTATGTTCCACTTACCACTATTGTATAAAATTTCCAACAGCAAGTGGGACAGGCACAGTGAGAGGAGACCAAAGAAGAGCTCGGGAGTGTCTCCTACAATTAAAAGCAAAGTTTACTCAAGTATCCATGATGGAAGCTACCACAAGCTATCCTGACGATGAGCCGTCAGTGCTGGAGAACATGATGGACATGGACGACCACATGGACACTGACGAACAATACTTGGATGAGCAAGTGTTGGACGAGCAACTTACCACCACCATTGAGGAACTTCCAGCTGACGAACAAAGAAGTGGTGGTGACGAGCAACCTTCATCAAGCAACTTGGAGGGCCGGGTACTGACTAACAACAATGGATCAGAGCCGACGAATGATCTAGATCCCCGCTTGGGGGCAGAGCCCATGGACATCGAAAATGATACAAATCTTGAGGGGCCAATACTTGATCCCCGTTGGAAAGGACAAAAACGACGAGCAACTCCAGTCGAAGAACTAGAGGCGTTCAGAGTTAACCCTGACAACGAGGATCTTGAGCTTTACATAGGATCTGAGCTCCCTGAGCCATACAGATCCCGGATGAAAGAATTCCTCCTCAAGAATCTAGATGTTTTTGCATGGTCTCATGCAGACATGGTGGGGATAGATCCAAAGCATGCTTGCCACAACCTCAACATTAATCAAGCCAAGAGGCCAGTCCATCAAAAATGAAGGAAGTACGGCCCGGACAAATATCAAGCGTTGAATGAAGAAGTTAAAAAGTTGTTAGACAATGATCTGATCCGTCAAGCACTTTGTCCACAATGGGTAGCAAACCCTGTGCTGGTGAGGAAGCCAAACGGAACTTGGAGGCTATGCATAGACTTTACAGATCTGAATACAGCATGCCCGAAGGACAACTTTCCTCTCCCGCACATCGATAAATTGGTGGACAGCACTGCAGGTCACGAAATACTAACATTCATGGATGCTTTTGCAGGGTATCATCAAATCCCAATGCATCCTGACGATCAAGAAAGCACAGCTTTTTACACTAACAAAAACTTGCTGTGCTGGAAGAGAATGCCCTTTGGCCTCATCAATGCCGGGGCAACTTATCAAAGGCTGGTGAACAAGATGTTTGACCAACAAATCGGAGACACGGTGGAAGTCTATGTAGACGACATCGTGGTCAAAAGCCCCAAGAGAGGAGATCATCTCCAGCATTTAACCCAAGTGTTCGAGATTCTTCGGCATTATAACATGAAGCTAAATCCGAAGAAGAGCAGCTTTGGTGTCCATTCGGGGAAATTCTTGGGACATCTTGTTAGCCAGCGGGGAATTGAGGCCAACCCAGCAAAAGTTAAAGCTATTATGGATATGCAACCTCCACGATCAGTAAAAGAGGTGCAGAGGCTCACAGGATGCCTAGCAGCTTTGAATCGGTTCATATCCAGATCGGGGGACAAGTGCCGTCCATTCTTTGAGGCCATCAAAAAAGGAAGCTTCTCATGGACTAACAACTGTCAAAGAGCCTTTGATCAACTCAAAGACTACCTGGGAGATGTTAAAATCTTATCAAAACCAGTCCCAGGAGAGAAGTTATTCTTATACTTAGCAGCATCAGAAGTTGCCATCAGCTCTGTTCTGGTGCGCGAAGACGGCAAATTCCACCAACCTATATACTACGTCAGCCAAGCCTTGCATGAAGCAGAGATCAAATACTCCCCAACTGAGAAGCTGGCGTATGCCCTGGTCATGAGTGTGCGAAAGTTAAGACCATACTTTTTCGATCATCAAGTCGAAGTACTAACAACTTTCCCGCTCAGACAAATCCTCCATCGCCCTGACACTGCTGGACGTCTTCTAAAATGGTCACTAGAGATTAGCCAATTTGGGGTGACTTATGCTCCTCGAACAGCGATCAAAGGGCAAACATTAGCCGACTTTATAGTCGAACTAACTTTCCCACCAGATCCGACGAGAGGACTAGATCACCCCTGGCATCTCTATGTTGATGGATCCTCGACAAATGTGGCGTCAGGTGCTGGAGTGGTACTAATTAGCCCTGAAAGACAAGTATTCATCTCGGCAATCAAATTCGGTTTTATGGCAACCAACAACGAAGCAGAGTATGAAGCTCTCATTGCTGGTCTTCACCTATCCCTTGCCGTAGGTGTTAGACGGTTACAAATCTTCGGAGACTCACAACTGATTGTGAACCAAGTCCGAGGTGAATACGAGGCAAGAGATGATCATATGATTGGTTATCAACAGATTGTTGCTCACCTTATGTCCATGTTAGATCAAGTCTTCATCGAACAAATCCCACGGACAAGCAACACTCAGGCAGATGCTCTGGCCCGATTAGCAACAAGTGAAGGGCCAGCAGAGTTGGCAGACATTATAATTACAAAGATGAAAGATCCATCAACGGTAAGCTATAATGTCAACCAATTTGACGATCAAACTGCCGATGAGGACGACTGGAGAGCAAATATAGTCAAATACTTGAGAAATGGGGAAAAACCAAACCACCCTTTTGAAGCTGCCAAGCTAGTGAAGCGAGCCGCCAGATATACTCTGGTGGGAGAACAGCTTTACAAAAGGGGAATATCAGTCCCACTTCTCAAGTGTTTGCCTAGGGGGCAAGGACGAGCAGTCCTCGAAGAAATTCACGCCGGAGTATGTGGAAATCACACTGGGGGGCAAGCCTTGGCGTACAAAACCATCAGGCAAGGGTATTATTGGCCGACATTACGTCAGGATGCGATCAAGAAAGCAAAAACTTGCCATCAGTGTCAGATTTTTGCCCCGAATATTCATACCCCGGCCCAGGAGCTCGTGTCAGTTTACAGCCCATGGCCTTTTGCAAAATGGGGGATGGACATCATTGGTCCTTTCCCAGCTGGAGTCGGAAATGTTCGATTTGCCGTTGTGGCAGTCGATTATTACACTAAATGGGCAGAAGCAGAGGCCATGGTGAACATCACGCAGCAGAAGATGATCAACTTTATTTGGAAGAACATTGTCTGCCGTTTTGGAGTTCCACAAGCAATTGTGACAGACAATGGTCCACAGTTTGATGGACAAGAGTTGAGAGAATTCTGTGCGAAGTGGGGGATCAAAAAGCATTACTCCACACCTTATCATCCCCAGTCAAACGGACAAGTTGAAGCTGTGAACAAGATAATCAAGCATACATTAAAAGTAAGACTGGCGGAGAGCAAAAGTGGTTGGTCTATCGAACTCCCGGAAGTCTTGTGGGCATATAGAGTTTCTCCCAGGTCTAGCACCGGAGAAACACCCTTTGCTATGGCTTTCGGAACAGAAGCAGTATTACCTATTGAGTTGAGGACCAGTACGATTAGGACGACCAACTTTGATGAACAAGCAAACAGTTCTGCTCTAAGTGCTGAAATGGATTTGCTCGAAGAAAAAAGACTCAATGCTGAGTTAAAAAATGCAACATACAAGCAAAGAGCGGAACGTTATTATAATTCCCGTGTAAAAGTCCGGGAATTCAGAGTTGGAGATTTGGTTCTAAGAAAACTGCTCGCCCAACCTTCAGGAGTACTGGGACCATCTTGGGAGGGCCCATATCGTATAACGGAAAAATTCGTAAATGGCGTATACGATCTCGAAGATATGGAAGGCAAGCCGGCCTCATACTCCTGGAATGCCGTACATCTCAAGAAGTACTATCAATGAATGGGCGAACAATTATCTTGGGGGCAAGTATGGCGAATGAAGTGAATCAAGCAAGTGGAATGGATAAAAAACTTGCATAATTTTTTTAAAAAATTTGGCTAAGTATAGATTAAAAAGTTGCTCGGCACATTGTATAGTCTGGTGCTGCGTCTTTTATTTTTGAATAGAGTTGCTCGGCAAAAATCTATAAGCGAGCAAGTTTTTAGTTTGTGTTCAAAGTTGTTCGTCATATTGTATATGTTAGTGATGAACAGTCTTATAACACTTGTAATTTGTTCAAAATGTAAATACAGTAGTTGTTCGTCAACAAAAGAAAAATCCAAAGCTCGAGGTACCAGTCCATTCAAGGACCAAAGCCATTCAAAGGTTGTTCGTCTTTTAAGATGAGCAGAACCTAAGGTTAAACCCTATTCCATCAAAGGCAAAGTTCAAAAAGCGAACAAAGCCCAATACAATATGTTATAATTGCAAAAGCATTTCATGAAAATGTAAAGGCAATTAACATATAAGAAGATGAGCGAACAAAAGAAAGACATTCATTGAATAAAAGGCTTTAAGCCCAAAAGATAGTACAAGCTGAAAGTAGCCATTACAAGTACCACAAAAAGGAACGAACAACTATTACAAAAAAGATGAAGAAAAAAGCTAAGTCCTAAGAACTATTGTTGCTCGGCAGGGGGAGGATCTTGAGCCTGCTCGGCGGGAGGTTCGACAATCATATCTCGAGCCAAGTCTTCGGCAGCCTTATCCTCAGCCTCTTTGGCACTCTGCTCGACAGCGGCGGCCACCTCTTCCTCTTGTTCGCCTTCGTCAACTGGAGGAGGAGGATGAGTGATGGAGATACTGGGGTCAAGTTTGTCAAGCTTAACCCCTAATACGGCCAGATCCGCCAACTGAATTTCGATGTTGTTCGGCGGTGGATAATGCTCTATGAATTCATTTAGATCCTTGCTCATTTCTTCAACCAAATCCTTGAAGTCATAGGCATCCGCCGTGCGGATGCTGTCCGCATAGGCGCAGATATATCCAAGGTTGGAAATGGGAGCAGTTCGAGCTTGAACCTCCTCTTCAAGTTGCTCGCGGGTGAAGAGGTTGGCTTCCGCCTCCCGAAGGCGAGCATTTTCAGCTTTAAGCTCGGCAATCTCTTGCTCAGCCGCAGTCAATTTCTTTTCCCCCTCGCCGAGCAAGACCTCCTTGTCCCCAAGCAGGGCCTCCTTGTCCTTCAGCTCTTTGGACAGACTTTGAATTTCTTCAAGGCGTTTATGCTCAGCATCAATGTAAACATTGGTTGTTGAGACGAGCAATCTTAACCTCATATTGGCCGACCAGGCCATCCTTCTCTTCAGTAAGTTGCCGAGCAGTGCTGGCATAGTGACGAGCAGATTCTTCTTGCTCGGCAACTTGGGCAATTGCCCTTTGGGCAGTGACAAGGCCATTGGCGACGAGCATCATTGAGAGGTGAAGATTGTCTGCCAACCCCTGTTGAAAAACGGCCTTATCTAGAGGACGCGCGCAAGCTCGAGCGACCAACTCCGTCGCCCTGCGAACGTGCTCGCCAGGAATCTCCCTTATGTTAACGGGAGTCTTCGAGCAAGCGTACTGATGTACAATACTTGCTCGACCGGGATAATCGTTAGCACGATATCTGCGAACAAGAAAGGAAAGAATACTTAGAAAAAATAATAAAAGAAGATGATGGAACTTGCTCGGCAGAAGCTAATGTGGACTTACTCCTTGAATTTTCGCTCATCCCAACCCAGATGGGTGAGATCCTCGGGCCCGCGGCCAGAAGTAGAATCCTTGCTCGCTTTGCCTGTTCTTTCTACAGGCTCAATTGAGCGACAAACAACATCCCCCTCTGGACGGGGATGACTGTGGCCCACCTTCTCCTTCCCTTTGCCACCACCGGCGACATCTTGGGCCAGCGGAGTCCCGTCCGCCTTCTTTAAACGTTTTCCCCCTTGAGGAGGAGAAATCGGGGGAACTGGCCGAGCATGGCCGGAGGGTGCCGCAGACCGAGGAACTTTGGCTCCTTCAGCCTTGTTCGTCATTCCCAGTACTTTGGAAGGCGGGTCCCCCTTCCTTTTTCGGCCTTTTGGAGGCGCCATCTCAAAAACCCTATGTTCGAGAAGAGCAAAACAAGGTGGAACAACAACAGTGACTTGCTCGGCTAAAAAAAAAAAAAAAGGAAAAAATGAGTTAGACGAGCGAGTTATAGAAGTCAAATGACGAGCAAAATTGGTTTTTGGAGTTAGAAATTTTTGATATACCAGGGGGCACTTTAATCTGTGCTTCCAAGTGATGGGGATAAGTAAGCAAACGCGCAGCTCTTTGACGCTTCTCGTTGCTTAGGTATTAGATGGTCCTGTCCGCTCTGTTGCGCAAGCCGACCAAACAGGAGGTGAACAGGAACTCGTCCCCAATCTCTTCTCCTTCCGAGTTCCACTTGAGCAATCGAGGACCTGCGAGCAAACAATAAAAGTTAAATTAGAACAACACATTTCGAAGGCGAGCAAAGATAAACTTACGCTTAATTATTCCGTAAGCTGCGGGAGAGTTTATTCGCCCAATGCCACCGTATGGACCAGAAGATGCTCGCCAATCACCCCCTATGAAGAAAAAATGTTGTTTCCAATCTCTGATCTTGTTCGGCACCCCTTCTACCATCTTAAGTCCGGTCCTGGCCATGAGGTAATAGTAGCCTTCTTCACCAATGGGACATCTGGTGATCGTCATGAGATAGTTGATTTCCTCCGCAGTAAGGCGATCAACATATCCTTCTAGGGCAAATAAACCCATGGCGCCGAGCAGATTCATCCACCCTATTGGTGTGATCTGTGTAATAGCAAGATTGGTCGCCTCGAGGAAGCGCCCAACAACTGGGGGTAGAGGCAACTTTAGACCAGCGATCAGGGTGTCAATGTTGATCGCGGTGCATTCGGGGGGTGGGCGATCAGCTCTCTCTCTCTTTCGGGGAGCCCACATGTGAATATCATAGGGAATCTTGTAGGTCTCCCGGATTGAGTCCAACTCATCCTCGCGAACAACACTCTTGATCTTGCTCGCCTGAAAGTCAGTTTTTATTAAGTCCATTATTTGTCTATCTGGGCGAGCAAAACTGTTCGCATGCTCCTCGACATATGCTCGCCATTCGAAGGGTCGAGCAACTCCTACTGGGATTTCATTCTCCAATATTTTGGGGGACGGAAATTCAATACTCTTTAAGAACTCGGGAGTGAGTTCGTCAAAAAACGGATCTTCCTCAGATTCAGAGCCGGACGAGGAGCTTTCCTCCGAATTACTGCTCGCGATAGCAACCAACTCCCTCCCGAATGACGGGCGAGCACCAGTATCTTCCACCGATCGAACAACCGAGTCCACGTGGGGGTTCGATGCCGAGGAAATCTCAAAAGGAGGTTGATCTTGATGTGCCACAACGGGAAAAAGGGGATCAAGGGTTTCCTCAGATTTGTTGCTCGAATGTGAAGACATGGATGAAAGATAGAAGAACGCAGACGACGGCGACACCACTTGCAGACGGCGGCGATTCCCGGAGAAGACGACGACGCTAATTTCCACACGGCGGCAATGGGAATTTCCGAGGACGAAAAAGAGAAAAAAAGAAAAGAAACAAGAGGATAACTACCTTGCTTCAAAGATTTGAGGCCAAACACTGGAAGAACAGACGCCGGAGAAGCTTGGAATCGCCGGAGGAGGAAGAATCACCGGAGCACTGTAGCAAGAGAGGAAGAAGTGGGAAATATTTATTTCCCCCTTCTATTTATACCCCAAGCAAAAATGGGGTCCAGGGCATAATTTTCTGAAAGTTCAGGGACTAAATTGAAAGAAAACGGGGTAATTTCCGAGCAAGTATAAAAATTGAAGGGCCTACATGCAAATATAGGGGCGCGTGGCCTCGGGATTGCTCGCGCGTGAGCGGCGTACAGCCATGCCGCCCACGTCATCTTCGTACAACCCCCAGACCTTGGGGAGACGAAACGATAGACCATATGTTGCTCGTCCAAGCCAATGATGTTCGTCCTAACCCTCATCATTTTGATATCCTAACTATAGTTGCTCGCCACAAAGTTGCTCGTCTGGGGCAACATATAGCCAGGATAGGGGGCAATTGTTGATAGGCGAACATAAATTAATAAATGGCGAACAAGGATTAAAGCTACATCAATGATTATGAAGAGCCAACCTCAAATCAAGGGTGATCAACGAAGAAAATCAAGTTGGGGTGCATCTACCAATCTGAGAGTGTATAAAGTGACGAACAACTCCCCCGACGAACAACTAATGGGCGAACAGGTATTAAGACCCGAGACCAAGAATGAGCCAATTGTGAAGTCATCAATGACGAACAACTTGGTCAAACTATGATACAACAAACAGCCAAGGAAGTGTGTACAAGTGAACAAAGGACAAAGATCCCATAGCCAAGCTGAACAAAGCCATAAGGCGAACAACTTCCAAAGTACAACCTCAAGAGGCGAACAACTTTCAGTTGGAGAATCAACAAGATCAATCAAGCCGACCTAGGCGAACAACAATGAGTCCGAGATAAGACCAAAGAAGACTTTGTAGCTAAGATTCAGCTTAGATAAGATCAAAGGGACACATGTCAAGCATGCAGGCTAGGGAGACCAAGAGTCTTGGACACCTCATGCTTGCTAGTCTCTATAAATAGTTGTTCTCCAGCTGTGAAATACAAGTTCAAAAAAAGTTAAAATACATAAACAATTCCAAAACACACACAAATACACCTAAAACGCCCACACATACGAAATCAGTTCAATTTCGACTATCGAATTTATTAATCCGATAAATTCACACCCCGATTTACCATTTACGGTGGTAATCAATCACACGTTATTGATTGGTGACGTAAAAACGGATTAAAACAGCCACTTATCCTTACGATTAGATTCGTTCACCAACACAACCGATAAAGGAAATCATTTGGAAAATAACATTGAATTTCCATATCCTTGAACAAAAGAATGCGAACTGAAATTCAAAGGATTATACATTTGCATCCAATTGCAAATCAATTACTGGATGCATTCAGTGACTCCAGAAGAGTTACTAAATCACATATTTATGTAGAATATGTTCTGAAGAAGATTGATGTCCCTGAAGGACAAATACCAAGTGATAATGAACCCGAAGCACGCTTGAAGCGTGGAAGACCTCTTGGTTGACAGATAAAAATCCTCAAAAAAAGAGGATTAAATAAATGTGACGAATCAAAGAAAAATGAAGGACTCACACATAGTGAGAATATTTAGCCTCCTGGAGAGGTTGACTCTAAAGACGATGCTCCTGAAGAGCTAATTTCTGAAGAAAATAATTACTCCCCTATACAACTAGTGTGTTTAAAATAACAATCATTTCCTATCTGCGAATATTTAGTTATGTAACTATATGTGTCACCACCATACCTAGCAAATCAGTTGGCTAATTGCACATTTGTTGAAGAACATTTTCCGGCATTAGGGGAGAGAAGAATCCAATAATGAATGCCGAGAAATTTCCCTGAAGGAAAACTATCTTCAATATTTAAACCCACACACTAGTCAAACTGAACCGGAAGTTCAAAAGATAATTAATTTGCAATATTAACTAAATAATCTGTCATATGTGTATATCAATCATAAAGGAGTGACTACGTCGCATATACCTGCAGTATATGCTCTATAAAGTATAGAGGTTCTAAGGAAATCAAGTATATTTATTTATATGCCAGCAGCGTAAATGACCTCTAAACATGAAAGATATAAATTCATGGTAAATCAAAGCTAGCTAAATATTAAGTTACTCCTGAAATCTCCTGAAGAGATATGTCCCGAAGACGAAAATCCTAGTAATGAAGCACGTGCACAAAATAATCTAAATACTAGGATTGTGGAACGACCAGATGAAAATATTATGGAAAATAATGAAGATTTGGTTGATATAAATAAATACAGAAGAAACTTACAATACAATAATATCATTGTTGACAATATATTTGTGTCCACTATTGCTTTTACTATCATTAATAAAAATCTGGATCCAGTACCTATGTTGGGTGCCAGAAGCACTTTGACTAGGTGAAGAATTATGAAGCAAATTATGGCAAAGCTAGACTCGCTAAACAATATAAAGTGTTGATTTTATTATACGTACACCCTGAAGTGTGTATTTGTACAAAAATAAGAATAACATGGCGGTGAGATACAAAACGAGATTAGTAGCTCAAGGGTTTTCGCAGAGACCCGATATTAATTAGACACATTCTCCTGTTATGTATAAAATATGTTCCGCTATTTAATATCTCTAGCAGAAAATATGAAAATTTGGGAATGCGTCAAATGATGCAATCATTACATATTTATACATTAGTCTTGAAAATGATATCTATATGAAAATCCCTGAAGGATTCAGCATGCCTGAAGCGTGTAAATCAAATCTAAGAGAAGTTTATTAATTCTATCAAATTGCAAAGGTCTTTGTATGGGCTCAAACAGTCTGGACTCATGTGGTATAATCGACTTACTGAATGTGCAGTTAAAGAAGGTTATACCAATGACCCAATATGCCCATGTGTTTTCATAAAGAAAAATGGGTCAAATTTTGTAATAATCGCAGTATATATTGATGATCTCAATTTAATTGAGACTCCTGAAGAGCTCCAAAGTGCAGTTTCATATTTGAAGAAAGAATTTGAGATCAAAGATTTTAGACAGACTAAATTTTATCTTGGTTTGCAAGTTGAGCATTTAGAAAGTAGAATTTTGGTCCACCAAACTGCTTATACCCAGAAGGTATTAAAACGGTTATACATGGAAAGTACACATCCATTTGCCTCAATGGTCGTTCGGTCTCTTGATCCTAATAAGGATCCTTTTAGACCGCGAGAGGAGGATGAAGAAATTCTTGGTCCTGAAGTACCATATCTCAGTGCTATTGGTGCACTTATGTATCTTGCTAATTGTACAAGATCAGATATATCATTTGCAGTAAATTTATTAGCAAGATTTAGTTCATCTCCTACACGACGACATTGGCATGGTATAAAACACATTTTTCGCTATCTCCAAGGAACAATTGATCTTGGTCTATTTTATTCGAATAAATCTCGACCTGAATTACTTGGTATGTGGATGCTGGGTATTTATCAGACCCACATAAAGCAACGTCTCAAACTGGATATGTATTTACATGTGATGGTATACCGCAATTTCATGACGGTCTACGAAACAGTCGCTTGCCGCCACCTCTTCGAATCATGCTGAAATCATAGCAATACATGTGGCCAGTCGAAAATGTGTTTGACTAAGATCAATGACCAATTATATCCGGAAAAATTGTGGGTTGTCACATGACAATGAAAATCCTCCAATTGTATTATTTGAAGATAATGCAGCTTGTATAGCCCAGCTAAAAGGGGGGTATATTAAAGGAGATAGAACGAAATATATTTCACAAAAAATCTTCTTTACTCACAAGTTACAAAAGAATGGTGAAATTGATGTGCAACAAATCCAATCAAGTGACAATTTAGTAGATTTATTTACCAAGGCATTTACCGACGGCAACATTTGAAAAATTGGTGAAGTGTCTTGGAATGCGACGGTTAAAGAATTTTAAATAATATTTAAATCGGAGGGAGAATTATTGTAATAAGTAATACGCACTCTTTTTTCCCTTCACTAGGGTTTTTGTCCCAATGGGTTTGTTTTCCCTAGTAAGGTGTTTAACGAGGCATATTATTTGTGTGATAACAGACATCCAAGGGGGAGTGTTATGAAATCATAAAACGGTGGATGTCCTTTTGATTACTCAAATAATTACATGAATTATGGGGGTGTCCTTTTGCTTTCATTATATTAATGCATTTATTCATTTGGCCTCCAAAGGATCCTAGAAGGATCCTTGCATGTGTATAAATAGGTGGTGACACCTTTATTTTGTAAGCATGAAAAAGTTGATCAATACAATTTTATTCTCCCTATATTTCTTCACCTTAACATTTACTTCTTACATTGTTATCTTGTTTTCTCTTCATATTTTTATTTGTTTCACAACATCAATCAAATAAGTTGATTAATTAAGTCTAAAACATCAGATTGGGCTGGAAAATATATTTGATCAAGTGATTTTTTTAATCAGTAAAATATCACTAATTCATAAAAAAATTGACAATATATATAGGCATGAGTGATACCTTATACTCATTTACTGCTTGTCCTTTTATAAAACCCCAAAAAATATCTTATGTAAGTTAAAAACCATACAGAGGAGATTGGGTGAGGAAAGGGATAAAATCCCTTGGATAAAATGGTCTGAAATCTGCAAGGAAAAAAATTTAGGGGGGCTGGGAATTCGAGAGTTGGGGCTTTTTAATGAAGCTTTGTTGGAGAATGGGTCTGGCGGGTGTTGAATGAAAGGGGTAGATTGTGGGTGAGGGTGCTAGCATCAAAATACGGGGGATTTGAGGGAGATAGAGGGCTGAGAATTAGAGGGAGATGTAGAGGAAGAGGATCGGGATGGTGGAGTGATTTGAAAAAATTAATATGAGGGAGGAGGGGGAAGGGGAGGGTTAAAATATGATTTTGTAAGGGTGCTTGGGAATGGGGAGCATACTTACTTCTGGCGGGATGAGTGGATTGAGGGAGGTTGCATGAAAGATAACTTTCCTAGACTTTACAACTTGAGTCTTCAAAAAATGTAAGAATTAGTGAGATGGGGAAGTGGGAGGGAGGGAGTAGGAGTTGGGTTTGGAGCTGGAGAAGGGAGTTGAGGGAGAGAGAGGCAAACCTTTTCAATGAACTTCTGATTATTTTGGACAGGAATAAACCAAAAGAAGGCAACGAAGACCTGTGGAATTGAAAACACACTCCAAATGGCTTATACTTAACAAGCAAGGCGTACATAATTTTACACAAGAAACAAGAACAAGAAGAAGGAATTCAACAAGACAAAAGAATTTTCAAGAAGATATGGCGGAGTTATGCACCAAGAAGAATTCAAATCTCAGCTTGAAAAGTGGTAAGAGAAAGAATGGCGACAAAGGCAACTTAGTAAAGTGAGTTACCCCATTGAGCTATGATGACTTATTATGCAACTTATGTGGAAAAGAAGACAAAAATACCTCTCACCTCTTCTTCAACTGTAAGTTTGCATCTAAAATTTGGTCGCATTTACATCGATGGTTGAACTTCGTGGTTGTCCCTCATTCGACAACCATTATGAACTTATTACAATATAATGCCTTACTCTCAAATCCGCAAGGTAACAAGCTATAATAAGTTTATGGACGAGTGTGGTATGGGCGATTTGGAAAGCAAGGAATGAGCTTCACTTTGAAATAAAATCCCGGATGCTGGTAAAATAGGAGATGAGACTAAAATCAGAGTATGGTCTTGGATTTCTGCAAGAGAGGAGAATTTGGGACGTGTAATGGTTAGGGATTGGCTTAGAAACTCACTTGAGTGTTTGGAGGATTTAAGTAATCCATTGTAATTGCTGTGTGCTTGAAATCATTGTAAAAGGGTTGAGTACCCCTTGTACTCCACACTTTTATAATATATCTCTTTTACTGATAAAAAAAAAACACTCCAAGAGCTAATTTAGGATTGACAAACCACTCTTGAAAATTTAAATCATGGAATCTTCTCTCCTTGCACATGATCCAACTCCAAGTTCTGATCTTTATTTCTTCCATCAACTACTTCCCCAAAAACTTAATTTGATCAAGTGAATTTAAAGTTGTCTGATTAGTGGCGTAGTGGTGAGAACTTGAAATTTAAGAGTGTGATGCTATATAGGTCTCAGGTTCGAAAATCACTATGCGATAAGCTCTGATAATCTCAGGTTCGAAACCCACTAGATGCGACAAGCTTTGCCAAATAGCTAATTTTGTGCATCATATATCTTTAATTTATTCCCATTAATCACTATAATTAATACTCTTTATTAAAAATTTCATGTAACTTTTTTTAAAACAACAACTTCATTAAACAAGTTAACTCATTACCTTATTTTACTACCTTTTTCCATTTTTATAACTATCATCCTCAACCATTTTCACATTCACAATAACTTTTTATTTTATTCGTCAATAGAGCATATAACACTATTGATTTAACACTTGGAAACAATAATTCATCCAATATATATATCTAAAGGCGGGAAGGAAAAGAAAAAATATTTTCATTTTTATTTAAAAACTCAAAACAAGTGCCCCTTATATGTTTAGAAGCTCATACATTCTATAAAATTATTTGGTAAAATAATGTTAAAACATTTATAAGGTTTTTTTTTTTTGTTTCAGCTTATAAATAAAAAATAAAAAAATTAGGATAACCCGTTACTAACCACCCTTACTCCATCCGGCCACCAACCATAGATTCCATCTCAATTAAAAAAAAAAAAAAAATCATATTAAAACTAAAATAATTTTTTTATTGTAAATTATTAAAGAGCTTAAAAATTTTATTAGTCAAACAATTTAATGTATATATGAAAATATTTTAAAATTACATCTTATAAAATGCAGGTTTAATTAAAATGCCTACATGATACCAACTCATAGATCTTTTCCATTTTAACTTGTGTTGTGAGGATTATTTGTGCAGTCGAGAGAATGAAATGAACCAAGCTCTTACAGCACCACTGTGGATAATTCAACCTGGAATAGAAAATGGATTAATCTGATTCATCTCACTGCACCCTATTCGAACTGATCATATATACACATGATTTATAAAAAAGAAAAGAAATATCATGCATCTTTAATATTGCAGCACTTATCTGCAAAACATCCATGTATAATACAAATTGAAATCCACAAATAAATGAACAAGGATCTTGATCTGAAATAGAGCTGAATCAAGATCTCTCTTTTTTTTTTTTTTTTTTCACAATTTATTGTCTTAGACTTCAACAAAAGGAAGGAAAGCCCTGTTGCAATTTAGAAAGGCAAGAGAAAAAAGAGTGAAGTAAAAAATAAAGATAAAGTTTGTTTGTTTGTTTAGGGTTATCATGAATACTCAGAAAAGACCTCCAAGCCCACCAAGAAGATCAAGACCCCCTCCACCAAGAAAATCCAAACCACCACCGCCGCCCAGCAAAGATTGCAGCGACTCTAGTCCTCCTCCACCGCCGCCCATTAATGCCTGCAAAAAGGCTTGCCCTCCTCCTGCTCCACCACCACCGAAAGCATTCAAACCACCAGGAATACCACCGCCGCCAAACCCACCATTACCATTAATGCTAGATATCATTTGCATCAGCTGTTGTTGTTGTTGCTGTTGCTGAACTCTATTATCAAAACCGCCACCAAAAGCACCACCTCCTCCCGCCAGCACCGCCTGAGTCATGGCGTTCTGGTTCTGAATAATCTGCTGTAACGCCTGAAGAAACACTTCATTCTGTGCCCTGTTCACTCCCAACGCCGCCGGAGTCATCGCCGGAAAACCAACCGCCGGATTAACATTCATCACATTATGAGGAGGAACAAAACCCTGCTGCATAGGAGGCGGCGCCGCTGCAGCATAATACGGAACTCCATGTCCCTGAGGCACCGGTATCGATCTCGATCCCGTCGCCGCCTGCTGCGGTGGCGGCTGCGCCGCCCTCGCGCATTTCAAATGCGCGTCAAATCCGCAGGAAGCGCACGTATAGAGCCAGTGATCCAATCCCTGAGCCTTGCATACGTCACAGACGAAATTCTTGGTATCGTAGGGGGACCCAAAAGTTAGATCGAGCTTGTGCGGGTGATGCACGGTGGTTAAGGTTAGCGGGGCCTCGGCGCAGAGTAGGTGGAGATCAATACCACAGGGCTTGCAGTGGTAGGAGAAGCCATCGCCGTTTTCACCGCAGGCGTCGCAGTTAAAAAGTCCCTGTTCGTAAGCGGGCGTTGGAAAGAGTGTGAAAGGGTGATGCTTGTGGAAAGCGTGGGAGATAGTTTTGGGCATTTGGAAGCATTTGGTGTGGAGGAAATAGTTGCAGAGTGTGCAGGAGTAGATGAGGCTTGAGCCTGAGAGTTTGAGTTTGCATCCTGAGCAACAAGCTGGGGATGGGATACAAGGTTGGTGAGGATAGTTGATGAGTTTGAGAGGGTGTGGGTGGCTGAAATGCAGGATTTTTTTTGTTTGATGTGGTTCTGAGGAGCTGATTTTTCCCATCTCTCTCTCTTCTTTCTCTGACTAACACATGCAAAGGAAAGGATTGAGGCTTTGAGGAGTGAAATAGCAATCGCCACGGTTGACTTTGTTTTTGGTAGAATAAAAATATGAGACTTTTAAAGGTGTTGAAATAGTCAGCGTTTTCCCTGCTCTAACGTGTGTGAGGCTGCTGGTACAGGTACTTGACAAGATTCAATGTTTTTGAAATAAACTTACGTTACGATCTTTAAAATGACCTTTCTCCCTCAAGACATTTGTGGAAATAGAAAGACGTGTTTAACTGTTTCTGTATTGGTCCCAGCCCAATTCATTTGAAACTTTTACACCCATTCTAATTCTACCGAGTTTAGGTTGGGCCATGCTTATTTGAATCATCCTTTTTGTTAAATACACTATCTTCGACTTATGTTTTCGAAACTTTAAAAAATTCCGATTTTCTTTTTTCAATTACACTATGTTCGAAAAAAAAAATTCTGAAAAAGTGAAAAGATTTCGAAAAAAAATTCCGAACACCGAATAATATATTAATTCTGATAGTGTATTTAATAGAAGACTAGTGCAAATAACCCGTGCCTTAGGTTTTAGGCTTCGCAACATCCATTTTAAGCCCACAACCATGTTATTGAATTACCTAATTTTTTAAGTTGCAGTATATGTGATAATTAATTTGTAAAATTAAGAGAATTAAAGGAAACGTTTACTTATACGCATACACATTATTTAGATGATTGATACGTGTGCACGAAAATTAACATTAATCATTCAAGATTCTCCTTTAATTACACTACTCATATATCATTTATTGAGATTAGAGTAGAGTTGCCCAACGGTTACGAACCGTCGATTTCGGTTCCAAACCGCCGGTTCCTAGTTTCAATTTAGTAAAATCGAAACTGAACCATTAAATATTATTGGGCGGTTCCGATTTTGCCGATTTCGATTTTCGTTTAGGTTCTGGTTCTGAACCAGCAGTTTACGGTTTCGAACCGCTTTTTTTTAAATAACTAACATGTAATTTTTTTTCTTAATTCAAGTACAAAAAATAAATAAAAAGAGAATTAAACAAATGAAAATTTTATTGTATTTAACTTTCAACTTACAAAATAAAATTAAAATACAAATAAGTAATAACTAAGGTTTACAAATTTAGAAAATATGAAATACAAAGTCTACAAATTACAATTAAATTTTTTACATGAAAATAACTTTAAAATAATTATAAACAACTTACAATTTAGTACTTACAATCTACCGTACAACAAAAAAAAATTGTAGCCGGTGGTTCGGAACCGGCGATTGAAACCGTGGAATCGCCGGTTCTGAACCGCCAGTTACGATTTTTGATTTACTGGAACCAAAATCGAATCATGTTATACATGGTTTCGGTTCCGGTTTGGTGACAGTTCCTAAATAACCGGTTCCGACTCCGGTTAGAACCAACAAACCACCAATTAGAATCGACGGTCATTTGGATAAGTCTAGATTAGAGTTGCTCAACCGTTCTGAACCGTCGGTTCCAGTTCTAAACCGCTGGTTCCTGATTTCAATTTAGTGGAACTAAAATCGAATTGCTAAATATTATTGGGCAGTTCCAGTTTTGATTTAGGTTTCGGTTCTGAACCAGCGATTTACGGTTCCGAATTGTTCTTTTTTTTTTTAAAATAACTAACATGCAATTTTCTTCTTAAAAGTACAAAAAATAAATAAAAAATGAATTTAAACAAATGAAAATTTTATTGTATTCAACTTTCAACATACAAAATAAAATTAAAATACAAATAAGTAATTTCCAAGGTTTACAAATTCAAAAAATATGAAATACAAAGTTTATAAATTACAATTAAATTTTTTACATGAAAATAACTTATAAAATAAGTTATAAACAACTTACAATTTATACTTATGACTTGAAGCGAATATACTAGTTTTTACTAGTAGCTTCCCCGCAAGAGTACGGGTTCACTGTAGTAGTGGCAAGTATAGGGACCAAGTATTATCGAACCCAAGGGAAAGTGTGTATGCGAATAGATCCCTGAAGATCTACGCGTCGTAGTTAATATGAGTGTATGTTTGGGGATTGAAAATTAAAAGAATTATAAGAATTCATTAATTAAGAGAATTAAAACTAACGTCACGAATTACCCTAATTACGTACCCACATCCTACTTCTACGAGTTCATCCTAACCTAAGCATGCAAGGGTTTTAGCTAGACATGACGTTAACAAACATACAAGCAATAGAAGAAACAACGAACATAAACATGGTAAATTGAACCAAGAAAATATGAAACATGAACTAGGGTTTAAAGAAATAAATACTAAGAACTGAATTTGAATTGACTAAAACTAAGTTTCAAGCGTTCAAAGAAATCAAACTAACGAAAAGAACTAATAAACGAAAAGAAACTTAGAATTCGTATGCAAAACCTCAACAAAACGTAAATAAAGCTTGCTCCTCTCCTTCCTCTCCAGAAACTAAGTCTAAAGTGATTTCTAAAGTTCGGGGATCCTTCAAAACGTGTTTGGAAGAGGTATATATAGGCAACGGGTCGAAACGGGATCTCATGGGCCAAAATTCCCGTAGAGCTCGAGTAGAGCTCGAGTAAAAGTACTCGAGCAATGCAAGCTCGAGTGTCAAATTTGTACAGAACGTGAAAAGTGCTCGAGCCCCTTAGCTCGAGTAGCTCTACTCGACCAGTTCTTGCTCGAGTAGTCTACTCGAGTGCCCGCGTACTCGCTACTCGACCGGCTTCTGCTCGAGTGCACTACTCGAGTGCCTGAGTATTGGCTACTCGACCGAAGCTGGCTCGAGTGCACTACTCGAGTGCCTGAGTAGTGTTTACTCGAGCTCCTTCATCTTGAGTACTTCAATGACACTTTTGCTCGCTCGAACTAATACTTCTCGTATTTCTTCCATATCTTCTCATCCGAGTATCCGTTTGAGTCGATTCGAAGTCCTACGAACTCCTCTTTTTGCCCTCTATCCATCTATAAGCATCAAAGACACAAATTTGTTAGTTTGAGAAAATAATACTCAAATGACTCTAAATACTTATATAAATCCATCAAAACAAGGACATTTCGAGCGACGAATCATGACAATTTCACGCCTAATCAACTTACAACCTACTGTACAACTAAAAATTTATAAATAATGAAAAAGATCAATAAAATATGAAAGTTATCGCAGTTATTAAAGATTATTTGATATATATATATCCAACCGTGGAACCGCCGATTCCGAACCGACGGTTACTGTTATTGATTTAGTGGAACCAAAATTGAACCTTGTAACACATGGTTTCAGTTTCGATTTAGTAACGGTTTCAAAATCACCAATTTTAGCTCCGGTTAGAACCGACAAACAACAGATTAGAACCGACGGTTCCGATTTATTTGGGCAAGTCTAATTGAGACAGTGTAATGGAAAATGTTAACATAGAATATATAGCTGGTAATCTGAAGTCAATAACTTTTGAAGAGTTCTTTTTTTTCTTTTTTAAGATATTGAAACTTAATTGCTAAAGAAAAATAAAATCCTGAATGCATCTTTATATTGTTTTTTTTTTTTAATTTTGAAGGAAAAATGTAGTAATATATAGGGTTAATTTCATATAAATTCACAACCTTTATGCTGAGTATTAATTTAATCATGAAATTTTAATTTTTTGTTAAAACCTTCAATCTTTGACATTGTTGCAATTTAATACACGTTTTTTTCTTCCGGCCGGCAACCGATGATGTGGCTTGCCGGAGTGTGTGTCATCTTGCCACATAGGGTTACACATGTTTATTTTATTTATTTTTTAAATTCACATCACAAGTAACACTTACAATTTAAATAACATCTTTCTACTTAAAATTAAAATAACAACCAAACAAATCTCAAAAACTAAGAACGTAAAGAAAAATATTACATATAATTTATGTTGGTAGTTGTTTAATTTATTTGGTTGCTATTTTAATTTTAAGTAAAAATGTGTTATTTAAATTGTAAGTGTTACTTGTGATGTGGATTTAAAAAATAAATAAAATAAACATGTGTAACCCTACGTGGCAAGATGACACACGCTCCGGCGAGCCACGTCATCGGTTGCTGGCCGGAAGAAAAAAACGTGTATCAAATTGCAACAGTGTCAAAGGTTGGTTTTTTTTACAAAAATCTAAAAGTTCGTGATTAAATTGATATTAAGCATAAAGGTGGTGAATTTATATGAAATTAACTCTAATATATATGTATAAGAAAATGGAAACACTAGAAAAAAGACGTGTTTCTGCGATCGAATTTAGCGATCTCCAAAAAGTCGGTCTCAAACTCATGTATTAGCGACCGATTAGCGATCGAAATTGACCACTAGTCTCAAAGTAAAAAAAATTGTGACCGCCATTGAAATCGGTCTTTAAATCGAACAATTACCAACCGCCAAGGATGGTCGGTCCCTAATTAAACACAATTAACGACTGTCTTGGCGGTCGCTAAACCCAAAGGTCGGTAAAAAAGGACCCGTAATTTTAACCGCCAGATCAGCAACCGCCCAAGCGGTCGCTGATTTCAATTTTATAATCAGCGACTACCTCTCTGGCGGTCGTAGATCGGTATGTTTGACCCGTTCTTGTAAACGGGTGAAGCTCATTAATGGCTGGTTGATTAGCGATTGCTGAAGGCAGTCGCTAATTTTAAAATTGGTCAATAGGATCAATAAAATTGGGGATTAGCGACCGCCTGTAATTTTTTATTTACCCTTTTTAGGGAGAATCCGTACGTCATTTTCTCTCCCACACTTATCCTTTACCACCGCCTCAGTCGAACAATTCATTCCGGTCAAAACACTCATTGCATCCCCGTCTACGCAATAATAGTAAGTTTTTTAAATTTTAACCGTTTAAATTATTTTTAAATCATGTTTTATGAATTATAGGATAGTTATATGCATTTTTATATGTATGTATATGTATATATATATATATATATATATATATATATATATATATATGTTTGTAGGATAGTTATATATACGTTTGTTGTGAAATTATATAATATTGTTGAGGAAATTTTATATTTATGTGTTTGTTGGAATTGATATACATGTTTTATATATAAAATTATATATGTTATTAGGAATACACATGTTTACATGTTGCTTGATATGTTAGTTGATATTTAGTTGATTGGTACCCGTAGGTATAAATTTAGTTGATTGATATACGTAGGTATGAATTTAGTTGATTGGTATTCGTAGGTATAAATTTAGTTGATTAATATACGTAGGTTGAATTTAGTTGATTGGTATTCATAGGTATGAATTTAGTTGATTGATATCCGTAGGTATAGATTTAGTTGATTGATATACGTAGGTACGAATTTAGTTGATTGGTATTCGTAGGTACGAATTTAGTTGATTGGTATACATATGTATGAGTTAGTTGATTGATATACGTAGGTATGATTAGTTGATTGATATACGTAGGTATGAATTTAGTTGATTGATATACGTATGTATGATTAGTTGATTGATATACGTAGGTATGAATTTATTTTAATGTCTATAAATATAACATGGTATGTTGATTTGTTGAATTTATAATTATTACAGATGAGCTCTCAAGATCACAATGATCAAAGTGGGGTTCAAGGTCGGGGTCGGGGGAGGGGTAAGAGGAGGTCGAGATAGTTGAGATCGGAGATCTCGGAGGTTAGATGGGCCCCGGAGATGACACCATCCTATTCACAGTAGTCTAGTGCTGATGCCGGGTCTTCTTCAGCAGCGGTATCTTCGGCTTCACGGCAACATTCTCTGGTGGATAGCAGTCTCACTGTTGTCCCACACGACAATATGTAAGTATTTTTTTAATGAATTATATACTTTTAATTATATTAATATTAACTTGAATTTTTATTTTGATGTCACAGTATGCTTCCAGGCCAAGAGGCTGGCGTTCGCGTCTCAGAGGCCACTAAGAAGATTATGTTTGAGGTTGGTGCCTCCTCGTGGAGCCTAGTGTCCGAGCGAAAGAGGTTGAACTACTTCGAGGAGTTCAATGTATAAAATATTTATTTATTATGATTTTAATTTTTAATATTTTATTTTGAATTTATTTGTTAATATTTGATTTTTAATTTAATTGTTGAAGCTATGCATCTGGGACCCTGCCCACGATAGTGTTATGTACGGCTTGTTCTGCGCGAAAGAGTAGGAGCGATACAAAAATATTATCTACGGGATGAAGAAGCAGTTTGACGCGGGGAAGCAGCTAGAGCCAAATCTGTCTGGAACGCTTTGGTGGATCACTGGAATAATGATGAATTCA
This sequence comes from Ballota nigra, assembly GCA_947034835.1. Classification (NCBI taxonomy): domain Eukaryota; kingdom Viridiplantae; phylum Streptophyta; class Magnoliopsida; order Lamiales; family Lamiaceae; genus Ballota; species Ballota nigra. The sequence goes on from OX344724.1 coordinate 91,989,798, forward strand.
AAGCTAAGTCCAACAAGGCCAAGGAGAACCGGTTGAAGGACCCCACCGGACACGGCGTAGCCAGACATCGGGTTGGATCCTGATCCATCTATGAGCACTCCTTCGCCTTTGTAAGTATTATAATTTTTATTTACATTTGAATATTAATAAATTTTTAAATGCTTAATATTTAATTATCTATTGAATTTGGGCCGTAATAGGAGAAGGAGCACGGACGATGACCCACTCTCTATGAGCAGATGAAGACCTCCCATCCAGTGAACCCGGAGACTGGGACGTCTACCTATGCCCGCACCACCGAGATCCACGTAAGTATTTTTAAACTTTAATTATAATTATAATTGTAATTTAATCATAATTATATTTTATTTATATAATTTTAGAACAAGTTCAAGGATCGTCTCGCCCAGACCTCACAGCAGGTGGCTCCCACCGACGACAGCGGGGAGAACCCTACCCCTCCCCCTCCCCCAATTGACGAGGACCGTATTTATTTAGATGTGGCAGGAGTCAAGAAGAGGAAGATCGTTGGGCAAGGCGACCACAGTAAAGCCGTCCTGCAATCCCACTGCTCCCCCTCAGATGGAGCGTCAGCTAAAAGATGTTCAGAAGAAGATGGAGGTTCTGACGTACTACAACGAGACTTTTCTTCACTGGTGCTCCTTAGTCTCTCAAGAGATGGGAGTTAACCCTCCACCTCCACCAGAGCTTGGTGTCGGGCGGGAGCAGTGGGGGGGGGGGGGGGGGGGAACAGGCACAAAGGGAGTGCAGCCGGTGGAGCAGGCAGCGAGAATGACGATGACGAAAAGAACGAGCCAGTGGTGGATTTCTTCGTATCTGATGAGGAGTAGGTGGAGAGAGAGAGAGAGAGAGAGAGAGAGAGAGAGAGATCAATTTATTAAATTTGTGCTTTTTTTAATGTTATATATTTTTTGTTGAATATTTTAGATTTTTTAATTGATGTTAATATTTCTATTATGTTTTTATTATGATTTTATAATTAATTTGTATTAATCATTATAGATTTGCATATATTGTATGAATATATATATAAATGTACTAGAAAAAAAAGATTTAATTTGATGAATTTAACAAAAAGGGACTCAATTTGGAATTATGTACAATTAAATGCATAAAAATAATTAAATTAATAATTTATTGTAGTCTAAAATATTAAATTTAAAAAATAGAAAAAATTAGTGAACATACATATATAGAAATAATTTAGAAACAAAAAGTAATTTATTTGATGATTTAAAAAAAAATGGGACTCAATTTGGAGTTGTTTACAATTAAATGCATAAAAATGAATAAACTAATAATTTATAGTAGTCTAAAATATTAAATTTGCAAAAAAAATTGTGAATATATATAAATGAATTAGAAAAAAAGAATTAATTTGATAATTTTTTTAAAAAACGGGACTCAATTTGAAGCTATAAACAATTAAATGCATAAAAAAATGGGTTAATTGCAAATAAAATCACAACATTTTCGCAAATTGCAATTTAATCTAAACTTTTGAATCTTTGCAAACAAAACTCAATTTAATATTTGGTTGCAATTTGAACCAACAACCAATTTTTTTACGGTAAAAAAATGATGTTTCACCTACCTACCAATAAATAAGTATTCATATTAATATTGTTGTAAATCTAGCAGATTTATTATTACAAACCTAGAAGATTTGATGTGGACATTACTAATTGACCAATAACCCAATGGGCTTCATATTTAGATTAGGGTTTTACTCTTATAAATATACCATTGTACTTAAAATTGTAAACATATATACACACAACTATTAGCGAAACTCCTGGCTTGGCTCGCCCCCAGACGTAGTCGCTCCCGACGAACTGGGTGGACAAACTTGCGTCTTTATTTATTGCTCTCAATTTACAACACGTTATCAGCACGAGACTCTGCCCGAGATTAACCGGTACAATCTAAATTAAATTTTCTCCATATCATGTGAATTACTTGTCGTATCTAATTATTTGATCCATGCATACTATGTTTTGATATGCACGAGAATTATTACATCGATTTTATTTCGTTTTTTGAGATTAATTGGATCGAATTATTTTTGAAAGAAAAAAAATATAATTTTGAATTAATCGACGAGCAATGGCCGCCGCCCGTTGACCCACGCCCAGGGCTGATCGACCATAGCCTCCAATGCCGAACGACTGCCGCCGCTACGGCCCAGGCTGTCGAGCGCGCTGCCGCGCGCACCTCCACGTGCCGCCCTGGGCAGCCGCTGCCCCTCCCCGTGTCGCCATAGCAAACCGGGTAGGGTGGCGCCGCCTTCGCGCACGACCGCGCTACACCCATGGCCGCCAAAACGCGAAAGGGAACAAATCGCGCTTGTAGGCCGCGATCGCCAGCGGTAGTCGCGTCTACAGACCGCGATCGCCCGCAGTAGTCGCGCCTATAGGCCGCGACTGGCTGGCGATTCCGCACCCGCGCGCTGCCTGCTCCGCGTACACGCTCGTGCACCCCCATGTGCCCATCGTTGCGCCCGTCGTCGCACATGGCAGCGTATCTTCGGGCCCCATGCAGCCCTAGCCCCTTTGGGCTTGACTTGGGCATCATATCTTTTTATTTTGGGCCTGCAGTCCCAATTCTATAAGCAAAAAATAATCTTTTCAATTGATTAAATTTTATTCTCTTGGACCTCTTATTATTTTTCCCAAAAATTAATTATTTCTTTTTGTTGTGACCGTTTCGGACCGCGCATTGGATCCGGCCGGAAGAAAGCCTGAAAAGGCAAGAGGATACCCCGAGGTCGGGACCGACCTGGCCGGCCTGAATCCGACCTCAGCGGGCTCCGAACACGAGATTCCGGCCGCGAAAGCGAGGCCGGAAACCTGCCTGAGACGTCCGTCCACGTCGATCACAGCTACATCAAAGCCCTGCCGTGGCCGGTCCGGCCCGGCCATGATCAGTGAGGTCCAGCAGAAGACGCCCGGACGCGACCGACTGGCTGGAGCGTTTTCCGACCTCGGTGTCCGCCAGGAGACCGGCATCCGATCACTTAAGGCCCCCGGCCGGCAAGAGGGATCTCGAGCACGTGACAGAATCAGGCAAGATCCTCTCCCAAGGAAGAAAAAGGCCGCCTCCGTACCCTGCAACAGAGAATATTCCATCCAAATGAGGAAATTCGTCAGAGAATCGTCCTTTTTGGACACGCGTCGACACCCAAGTGGCCGGCCGCCTGCGAGCCCTGACACATCAGAGCCCGCGCGTCCTCAGAGGCAGGAGGCATTTAATGCACCTATCCCCCGAGAGGCCGGAAAAGACCAACATACCCCTATAGTGAGAAAACTATAAATACCCCAACACTTGTAATGTAAGAGAGGTTCAATCTCTCTCAGGATAATCAATATACACGTTCTCATTCAAGTCCAGGGATTAACAACCCCTGGCAATTCTTGGTGTTCTTAGTGTTCTTATGCATTTAAAGCTTTTCTTCATCCAAGCATTCATTTTAGCATTTAAGAACCCAATCATTTGGTATTTTTACCAAAGCCTAAACAAATAGCCATTCGATCCCAGCAAAATATATTTGGTAAACAACATTTGGCGCTAGAAGGAGGGTTATCTAACCCATCAAACGCATATTTTCTTCATCTCTTTGAAGAACACTCACTGTTCTTCAAAGCTTCACATCCTCAAACCTTCAAACCTTCAAACCTCAAACTCCTCTTGAAAGGAATGGATCCCCAGAGGTCATCCCACGCCCACGGGAAAGCCACACGAGTGGCCTCCCCAATTCGTTTTCCGGAGGAACCACTCCCATCCGGGGGTCGAGGTTTCTTTACCCCTGACCAGGCCGGGTCAGGAAGACGCCGCCAGGCGGAAGAGGCGAGGGGGTGCCGGAGCACCACCTCTGCCTCCAAAAAGAAGGCCCAGGCTCGCGCTCTCAAGGGTAAGGCGAAAGCCGGAGAGCACCAAGGCGAAAGCCAGTGTCGGGCAAACCCCGTCTCCACCCGTTTACGAGGCTCCGCCCATCCAGTTTTTGATCGTTTGGGCACAACGGACCCGTCGTGGCATCCGAGCCGCGTACCCAGTTACGACACCGGGTACGGTGACACCGAGTCCGTCTCCAACTCTAGGAGCACGGCCCAAATGCCCCACAAGAGGGCGGCCGAGGTCAGCCTGACCCCGGCGAACTCCGCCAGGCGCAAGTTAAGCTTCGCCCAAAGCGGCCTCTTGGGACGCGGAGTCCCTCGCGCGGCCGTTTTCGACCGTATCGGCCCCCTAGCCGGCGTTGGTGACCAGCTGGCCGAAACCCCCAGCCCAGAAATCGTCAAGTTGCAAAAGCAACTGGACGAAATGAAGGCGCTCCTCGAAGCGCAAGGCCAAACCAAGGCCCGGCCAGTCGCCAGCGAACCTCTGGCGGTTGATATTGAGCTCGCGCCGGTCCAGCTCAAGATCGTCCCCCCGCCAACTCCTCTCTACGAGGGGAAAACAGATCCTGAGACTCACCTGAGCAAATTCCGGATCTATATGACCGGGCGTGGCGCGACAGACGCCACGAAGTGCAGGCTTTTTCCCCTCACCATGGGCGATCTCGCCCACAGATGGTACGTGTCCCTCCCGGCATGGTCCATTGACTCGTTCGCCACTCTAAGCGCCCAATTCTCATCTTACTTTGCGGCCAAGATTGCCCGGCCGGAAAGCTGGCACCGCCTGATGCGGATCCGCCAGGAGAAAGAAGAGTTCGACGAGGACTACGTGGCCAGAGTGGATGAGGTCATGTTGACCGGCGAAGCGGTAAGCGATCAACTGGCTTTGCACGCAACCCTGGGGGGTTTCCACGGCCGATCCCCTATGTTCAAACATCTCACCAAGGATTTCCCTAAAACCTACGCCGAATTCCGCGCCCGAGCCGGCGATTACCTGGCTCGGAGGAAGCTTCTGGCACTAAGGTTGGGGGAATCCGAGCCAACCCCAAAGGAGACAGAGGCGGCAGCCCAAACCTCCCCCAAGAACGGCCCAAAGGCCAGGAGAGTGGCCAAGCCGCCCGGCAACTTCAAGTCCTTCGAGGACGTTGAGGTTCACCTAACCCAGGCCACGAGGCAGTCCCCCGCGCATATCTTCAATGCGATTCAGCACCGGGACGTGCTTCCCAGGCCAAGGCCCTATTCCGGAGACAGCACGGCCGGACACGAGATGATGTCCTTCATGGACGCCTTTGCCGGCTACCATCAAATCCCCATGGCCGTTGAAGACATCAAGCACACCTCATTCCACACGGAGAAGAACATATTCTCTTGGCTCCGGATGCCTTTCGGTCTGATCAACGCCGGCGCGACCTACCAACGCCTAGTCAACAAGATGTTTGCAGATCAGATCGGAAAGACCATGGAGGTCTACATAGACGACATTGTGGTGAAAAGCTTGAAGAAAGAAGACCATCTCAGGGATCTCGGAGAGACTTTCAAGATCCTCGAGGCCTACAATATGAAGTTGAACCCGAAGAAATGCAACTTCGGGGTGGAGGCCGACAAATTCCTGGGACACATCGTCAGCCAGCGCGGGATCGAGGCCAATCCGGCCAAGATCAAAGCCGTCCTTGACATGCAAGAGCCAAGGACGATCAAGCAAGTGCAACGCCTGACCGAATGCCTCGCCTCTCTCAACAGATTCATAGCCCGGCTCGGAGATAAAAGTAAGCCTTTCTTCTCGACTATTAAAAATGGCAAGTTTTCATGGAATAGGGAAAGTCAATTAGCCTTTGCGAAACTAAAGGAATATTTGGCAAACCCACAAATCTTAGTCAAGCCAGTCCCAGGGGAGAAGCTTTACTTATATCTCGCGGCCTCCGAGGTCGCACTGAGCGCGGTACTAGTCCGGGCAGACGGTCAGAACCACCTTCCGATCTATTTCGTAAGCCAAGCCCTCCACGATGCCGAGCTCAGATACACCCCGCTCGAAAAGTTAGCTTACGCTCTGGTCATGAGCGTAAGAAAACTAAGGCCTTATTTCTTCGACCACCATGTAGAGGTCCTCACCACTCTACCCCTTAGGCAAGTCCTACACCGGCCGGACACCAGCGGCCGGTTATTGAAGTGGTCGTTGGAGATAGCTCAGTACGGGGTCTCATACGCCCCAAGGACGGCCATCAAGGGCCAGGCCCTGGCCGACTTCATTGTAGAATTAACTTTCCCACCCAAGTTCACAAGAATCAACCACCCCCCTTGGAAACTCTATGTGGACGGATCGTCAACTAATTCTTGTGCCGGGGCCGGTATTGTCCTGATCGGTCCGGAGGGCCAAAATTTCACCCATGCAGTCCGCTTCAGCTTCCCGGCCACCAACAACGAGGCCGAATACGAGGCCCTGGTCGGAGGCCTTGAGCTCGCAATCGCAATCGGAGTTTGCCGGCTGCATGTTTTCATGGACTCCCTGCTCGTGGTAAACCAGATCAAAGGAGAGTACGAGGCCCGGGGGGGAGCAAATGATGAAGTATCTCGACCTGGTCACAACCTTATGCGAGAAATTTCATCAAGTTTTCATTGAGCAAATCCCGAGGGAACACAACACCCAGGCCGACGCACTTTCCAAGCTTGCAACAGCGGAGGGAGCAGCCGACCTCGCCAACATCCAACTCTCCACGCTCGGAACGCCCACGGTCATCCGAGCACAGGTGGCAACCGTTCTAAGCACGGATGAAAATTGGATGACGCCGATCGTGAAATATCTCAAGACCGGCGCGATCCCTGAAGATAGGACTAGGGCTCGGCAACTGCAACTCCGGTCGTCAAGGTACACCCTCATTGATGATCTTTTATATAAGAGAAGCTTTACCCTCCCACTCCTAAAATGTATAACCCCGGAGCAAGGCCAGACCATTCTGGCCGAGATCCATGAGGGGGTTTGCGGAAATCATGCCGGAGGCCGGGCCCTAGCCCATAAAGTGATCAGACAAGGATATTTCTGGCCGACCTTGAACAAGGACGCCGTCAACTTCGCAAGGTCATGCCACAAATGCCAAGTCTTGGGACCCAACATCAAACTGTCCCCCGAGCAGCTCTCCTCTATGTATAGCCCTTGGCCTTTTGCCCAGTGGGGCATCGACCTGATCGGACCAATGTCCACTGCGCCCGGGGGCCACAAATTCGCCGTCGTAGCCGTCGACTATTTCACAAAGTGGGCCGAGGCCGAGCCACTCAACAAAATCAGCCAGACCCAAATCATCAAGTTCATTTGGAAAAACATCATCTGTCGTTTCGGCCTGCCGCAAGTGATCATCTCCGACAATGGGAAACAGTTTGACGGCCTCCAGATGATCCAGTTCTGTGAAAAATGGAATATCAAGAAGGTTTTCTCCACCCCCTACCACCCGCAAATGAACGGCCAGGTAGAGGCCGTAAACAAGATCCTCAAGCACACTATCAAAGCCAAGCTCGAGGACAAGAAGGGGAAGTGGGCAGCCGAGCTACCCGATGTCCTCTGGTCATACCGAACGACCACGAGGAACTCGACGGGCGAAACACCTTTTGCTCTAGCTTTTGGGACCGAGGCCGTCATTCCTTCAGAGGTCTCCCTACCAAGCCACCGGACAGCCCAGACGATCACCGAAGACAATGACACCGCCCGGATGATCGACTTGGACATGTTGGAGGAGAGAAGACTCAATTCCGATCTCCGAAATGCGGCCTACAAGAAGAAATCCGAAAAAATTTCAATTCCAGGTCGGGGACCTCGTCCTCAAGAAAGTTCAAATACCAAAAGGGGTATTCGGCCCGAACTGGGAGGGTCCGTTCAGGATATCCAAATGGCTCTCCAAGGGAGCTTACGAGCTGGAACTCATGGATGGAACTCCGGACCAATACCCCTGGAATGCAATCCACTTGAAGAAATACTACCAATGATTTTGTACTATGTTTATCAATTAATACAAAAGCTCTTCGCACAGCTGTATCTCATTTCAAACACCAGGCTCAGTTCAAAAGCGTATGCCGGCCGTATCGAGGCCGGCATATCACACTTAAGCACGGAAAAGCCGCTTAAGGCCATCCAAAAAACCGAGCCCAGTTCAAAAACGTACGCCGACCGTATCGAGGTCGGCGTATCACACTTGAGCTCGGAAAGGCCACCCCAGCCACTTTAAAAGCCGAGCTCGGTTCAAAAGCATATGCCGACCGTATCGAGGTCGGCATATCACACTTGAGCTCGGCAAGGCAACCAAGGCATTCCTACAAACCGGGCTCAGTTCAAAACATATGCCGACCGTATCGAGGTCGGCATATCACACTCGAGCCCGGGTCAAATCTCATTTCATACTTGGGAAAATTTACTTCAACAGGTATAAGAAAACGAGAAAACAATAATAGAGAATAAAATTCAAGGGAAATCTGAATTATATTAAGTCAAAACCGGTCTGGAAGCCGGGAAGTACAACGTTTTGAAACAAAACAAATCCGGTCGGAAGCCGGTTACATTCAGGAAAGCAAAAATAAATCTAAGGAAATTAAAGCTCAAGAGCCGCCTTCCCCGGCCGCCGGGCTTGCCTGAACTCCGGTCCCGGCCACATAATCGGCCACTTCATTGACCAGGGCCTCCACCACGGCCCCGTCTCCGACCGGTGCCTGGGGCCCCTCCGCAGGGACTTCCTCCTCCTCGTCTTCTTCTTCCTCATCACCGGCAGGCGGGTTCTCGCCATGTTTGAACAATCTGTGCCGATGGGGGAACCAAGAGAGGTCCACCCCGTAGTCGGTCTCGAGATCGAGGAAGGGGAACCAGAAACCGTCGCTGACCGGGTTCTGGGCAGCATACTCCCGGAAGTAGTCTTCCTGGGGTTTGGTATCGAGGCTGGCCTGGCGCCCGGCCCGGATCACATTGGCGGCGGCCACGTAGAAGCAGAACTCAGAAAAGAGTGCCGGGTTCTGGGTCGGATCCGCAGGGTCGAAAGCCGGCCGGCTCAGTGCAGCGGCCAGCTCATCATTCTTCCTTTGGAGCTCCTTCTCCGCCTCGACCTGCCGGGCAGCAGCCTGGTCTGCATCCCCCCGAGCACGGTGCGCCTCCAACCGCAGATCGGTGAGGGAGTCCTCCATCTCAGACACGCGGTGCCGAGCATCCTCCAGAGCTTTGTAGGCCATCTCCGCCCGGCCCAGAGCATCATCCTTCTCCTTCAGGACGGCCTCCATCTGCCCGACCGCACCATCCCTCTCTTGTTTAAGCTTGGCGACTTCGCTCTCGAGCCCGGACTTATCTTCCCGGGCACGGGTCAGGGCGGTCTCAGTCCTCCGGAGCGACCGAGAGATCTCGGAGAGCTCGTTCTCCATCGTGTTAACCACGATGGCCGCCTGACTGATCAGCGCGACCCCAGTCCGGCCCGCGTGCCGGGGACGGCGCTCGACAATGTCGGCCAGATCTTTTGTCCACGCCTGGGGGAGGGAATTCGCAGCCCGGCGCATGTAATCCGGCATCTCGGCCGTTGAACTCGGGGCACGAGAGGAGAGGAAATCGAGCACCATTGGAGGGAGATCGGAGTCATTTCGAGTCAACCTGGACAAGTGAAAAGTCAGATCAGGTATAGAAATGAAATGGTATGAGTGAGAATGTCGAAGTAAAAAGACTTACGCTTGGAAGCGGACCGGGTCCCGACCAAAGTAGGTCCGGTCATCCCCTTGTCCAGGAACGGACTCCAGACGAGCCGCAGTCTCTGTTCCGACCAGCCCGGCCCCTGGGGGGGTGTCGTCGGAAACATCTATCGTGGCCGGGCTCGACCCATGCTGGCCGGATCCCTCGATCCCGGCCTCCTCCCAACTCCGTTTCTTCCCCGTAATCGGAGAAGAGGTCGGGATCTCAGCAGCTGCTGCCCCGGCGGCCGGAACAGACTGGAGGGGGAGAGGCTCTTCTATCACGATCCCGGCCCGGACGCCGGTTCCTTTTTTCTTCTTCGCTCCTTTAGCCGTTTTCTTTGCCGCACAAGCTCCCATCAAGGCAAACATCTCCGGGCAACGATCGGAAAACTCAGGGGGGCACTGCCTGACGATCGGAAAATCTGGCACTGAACGACCAAGATCCAAGTTAAAAAAAAAATAATAAATAAATAAATAATACATAAATACAGATCGGAACCCGGTCACTTACCCGTCAATTTTATATGACGAGGAAACTGGAAGAACCGACCGGAAATTCTGGCTTCCCGTGTTCGGAGGACGGCCTGGTTTCTTTCCGAGGCAAGCAGGGACAGGATCCGCTCTCTGACGACCGCGAAATCAAAGTTCAATTCTCGATCGGAAGGGCAAGGATAACCTGCAAAAGAAGGCAAAGATTAGATCAGTACTCTTAATCCAAATTTAAGCTAAAAATTCCTTACTGGGATTCTTGAGACGGATGTCGGTCGGAACGTCAATCTCCGTCCCATCCGGATACCCGGTCTTCCACGCCCCACCAACAAATAACAATTTCTTTCGATCGTTCCGACCTTTACTGGGCAGGCCGGTCACCAATTTCTGCCCTTTCGTCTGGATGTAGACCTCTCCGGTCCCACTCCTTTCGCTCTGGATCCGATAGAGATAAGTCATCTCTCCGGGGGTCGGCATCCGGTAGAGTCGATTCCTGCCGAATAAGGTCATGACGCTCACTATTATCATCCAGGCGTTCGGCAGCAGCTGGATGGGAGCCTGATTCCAGTAGTTCAACAGGTACGACACGGCCGGATGGAGGGGGAAGCGGAGCCCGACCTCCATCATATCCTGAGTTACGGCCACCATCCCACGCGGAGGCTGGTCCGCCCGTTCATTAGGCTCGGGTGCGTAGAGATTAACATCAAGAGGTACCTCCCATCCGGCCCGGGCCTCGTCGAGTTGGCGTTGGGTCATCTTACTCTGTACTTGGCCAATGGTCCACCTACGGGACTCCTCCAAGTCGGCTATCCGAATAGTGGCCGGATCGCGAACGGTCGGCTCGCGCGGGAAATGATCCAGATACTCCTCGTAATCGAAGGAGAGAGACTCGACCTCATCCTTCCTCTCCACGTATTCCGACCACAGGCGAAAGGCCTGTCTGACCTGGTCTCGCCGATCTTGGCTGACACTCCGACCAGCTGCGGCCGGCCTCTCAACCTCCTCGGAATCGGATCCCGAAGCCTCCCCCGTGCTCCCAAGCCTTTCTTTAATCATCTCGGCCGCGAGATTTTTAAGGAGCTGGTTAGTGGCCCGGTCGTCGCCCTCGCCGCGACCGCATTCTTCTTCATCTTCCTCCAAGAGGTCGTCCAATGGATCCCTCTCCTCCACTGGTCGGGCCATCTCCTCGTCCCGGGATCTCTCCGTAGCCAAAGGAACTCCCTCCCGGGCACCTTCACCCAATAATGACCGTCCCGGGCGCGGGAATAGGGCATCCAAACCGTCGTCATCATGGGCCCAGATCGAGCCCGCCAGACGAGAAGGAGAGGCTCCACTCCCCCCGCGGGAACTTCCCCCTTCTTCGAACAAACGACGATTAGCTCCGCCACCGCCGCCGCCACTTGAGGAAGCGCCACCCCTTTGCCCAGGCGGAGGACCAGCCCACCGTCGCACCATTGTATAAGTAAAACGAGTTTTGAGATACGGAAAGTTGGAAATTACCTTCGAAACACCGATCGCCGCCGTGCAAAGTTCGTCGCCGCCGTGAGAAGCTCGCCGGAAATCGCCTAAGGAACTGCAGCAAATCGCAAAGAGTGAAAACCTTTGGAAACGAGGTAACACCCCTATTTATAGGAAATGGGCGAGGGCCTATGTCGAAATAAAATCCTAGGTATAGGGACCTAGGTGCAAGAATTTGAAGAGACGGTTTCGGCGTCAGACGCCTCGTACACTGCACGTATTAAATAAACGGGATTCGAGGAGTCACGTCACGTCAGGCTAGTGCGCGAAACCCGAAGCGTCGCCTGACAACATACGTCACCTCAACCATCTCCTAACCGTTGGCCGATCTCCGATCACCCTGGGCGGATCCAGGCCGGCAACAATAAGAAACGATAAACGACCACCTCGCCCCTCAAATTGAGAAACGAGCTGGGGGGCAATTGTTGTGACCGTTTCGGACCGCGCATTGGATCCGGCCGGAAGAAAGCCTAAAAAGGCAAGAGGATACCCCGAGGTCGGGACCGACCTGGCCGGCCTGAATCCGACCTCAGCGGGCTCCGAACACGAGATTCCGGCCGCGAAAGCGAGGCCGGAAACCTGCCTGAGACGTCCGTCCACGTCGATCACAGCTACATCAAAGCCCTGCCGTGGCCGGTCCGGCCCGGCCATGATCAGTGAGGTCCAGCAGAAGACGCCCGGACGCGACCGACTGGCTGGAGCGTTTTCCGACCTCGGTGTCCGCCAGGAGACCGGCATCCGATCACTTAAGGCCCCCGGCCGACAAGAGGGATCTCGAGCACGTGACAGAATCAGGCAAGATCCTCTCCCAAGGAAGAAAAAGGCCGCCTCCGTACCCTGCAACAGAGAATATTCCATCCAAATGAGGAAATTCGTCAGAGAATCGTCCTTTTTGGACACGCGTCGACACCCAAGTGGCCGGCCGCCTGCGAGCCCTGACACATCAGAGCCCGCGCGTCCTCAGAGGCAGGAGGCATTTAATGCACCTGTCCCCCGAGAGGCCGGAAAAGACCAACATACCCCTATAGTGAGAAAACTATAAATACCCCAACACTTGTAATGTAAGAGAGGTTCAATCTCTCTCAGGATAATCAATATACACGTTCTCATTCAAGTCCAGGGATTAACAACCCCTGGCAATTCTTGGTGTTCTTAGTGTTCTTATGCATTTAAAGCTTTTCTTCATCCAAGCATTCATTTTAGCATTTAAGAACCCAATCATTTGGTGTTTTTACCAAAGCCTAAACAAATAGCCATTTAATCCCAGCAAAATATATTTGGTAAACAACACTTTTAAAATACTTAAAAATTAAATGGTAATAATTCTCGCATGTAAATTAAGCCCGAAATTTTTGGAATTAATTTCAAGTATTAGTTCTCAATAAAATCTTCTTATATGCTTAATTGATACATGTGCATGCTTTTTTATGATTTAATTATCCTGCATGCATTATTACCCCTGCACATAGTATTTTATTTATAGTCCGCATATCTTGCCCTGGTAGGCGGCGCCCGGTACTTGTCGGACCATAATTTATATTTTAGGTAGACAGCGCCCAATACTTGCTCCTATGTGCTCTAGAATAATCAAATAAATCCTTATTTATCCGTTGTCAATAAATTTGGTCACGACCCTTACCATGTCACTTTAATAATTGTAGTGAATTATGTCTGATATTACCAAAAGAGAATTCGCTGAGCTTGCTCTTGATGGTAGTAACTGCCTGACATGGACGCTAGATATTGAGATACATCTAGCCTCAACCAATCTTAGCAGTGCCATTGTCGATTATTCAAAATCAACTGACGCCCAGAAGGCGAAAGCTTTGATTTTTCTCAGACATCATCTTAGTCAGGACCTGAAAAATGAATATCTCACTGAGAGAGACACCGGAACGTTGTGGAAGTCCCTGAAGGACTATTTCCAATAACAAAACGATATACTCCTCCCTCAGGCTCAATACACCTGGTTGAACCTCCGTTTCCAAGACTTTAAGTCTGTGATGGAGTATAACTCAGCCCTACATCGTATTGTATCTCAGTTAAAGCTATGCAAGTAAGCTATAACTGAGGCCGAGTTGATCTAGAAGACTCTATCGACTTTCCACGCTTGCAACCTTGTACTCCAGCAGCAGTACAGGGCTAAGAACTACACTGTACACTCTGAGCTAATTTCTGAACTTCTAGTAGCAGAAAAGCACAACCAACTCCCTATGAAAAATCATAACGCGAGACCGGTTGGCTCAAAAGCTGTGCCCGAGCACATGCTATAGCTCAAGGTAGTACACGTGGTCACAAGCGTGGAAGGGGTAGAGGAAGTAAACGAACTCATGGTAAAGCCCGAGGTCATAGTAAGTCCGGTGGTTCAGGTACCTCGAATGACAATCGAGCTCAGGCTCGTGGAAAGGCTGCATCTAACACGAACCCTGCTACCCAAAAATCTGGAAATCAAGATAAGATTGAGCACTCCTGCTACAGATGCGGATGCAAGGGCCATTGGTCTTGCATGTGTCGCACTCCCAAACACTTGGTTGGGGCTTATCAAAAGCAGCAGAAGGACAATAAGGGAAAGACTCCTAGAGTCGAATCTCACAATGCCAGTCTGCCTGAAGCAGACCTTGACCAAGACAACGTCGATCCTCTGGGCATCGAGCTCAAGGACTTTGGAGATGATGAGTGATTTGCGTATTTGATTATTTTAGTATTTTGTTATGGATAAAACAATTTATGTTTTTTTATCCTTTCTTTCGGATATTTTATTTTATGGATGATATTATTATTTTAGCTTTGATGTGTTTACCTTAAATCGCTGTCCATTACATTTATTTGGATATTGATGTACTTATTTGTGGCTTATAAACATATCAGCTATTAGATTTGGGCTATTTCCTCTGGCATGATGGACGCAAATAGAGATTTATGTTTGGTAGATAGCGCCACCACTCATACAATCTTAAGAGAGGAAATATTTTCATAACTTGGTAGAACGTAAGGGGAGTATAACTACAATAGCCAATGATAGTACGTTGATAGTGGGCTCCGGAAGAGCTTCCATTGTCCTTCCCATGGGTACCGAACTCATAATTGATAATGCTTTATTATTTCCACAATCTAAGCGTACCCTGCTCAATTTTAGAGATATTAGAACTAATGGCTATCACATTGAAACTGAAATTGAGAACAATAATGAATACCTTTTGATGACTATTACTCGAGGTAGCCGTAAACAAGTTAAAGAAAAACTTCATTCCTTCTCCTCCGGATTGTACTATTCCTACATCGGACCGTCTAATCTCCATCTAGCTATGAGTATGAAATTTCATGACCCAAATTCTTTTAAATTGTGGCATCAGCGGTTAGGCCATCCAGGACAAACTATGATACGTAGGATTCTATCTAATTCAATTGGTCATAATATTTCGAATAATAGAATCCCTTATGTTGATGAATTTATTTGTGATGCATGTTCTAAGGGTAAGTTAATAGTGCGTCCGTCGTGCACTAAGGTTGGACTAGAGTCTCCGGTTTTCCTTGAATGAATTCAAGGAGACATTTGTGGACCGATTCACCAAGCATCAGGACCATTTCGATATTTCATGGTCCTTATTGATGCCTCCACTAGGTGGACATATGCCTGTTTGTTGTCCACCCGCAATCAAGCTTTTGCGAAGCTCATTGCAAAAACTATCGAGCTTAGAGCTCAATTTCCGGATTATCCAATTAAGTCGATTCGCATGGATAATGCTGCTGAGTTCAGCTCAAAGGCCTTTACAGATTATTGTATGGCCCTGGGAATTAAAGTGGAGCATTCGGTCCCCTACGTCCATACCCAAAATGGTCTTGTTGAGGCGCTAATAAAACGTATCAAACTTATAGCGAGATCATTGCTTATGAACTCTAAACTACCTACTTCATGCTGGGGGCATACAGTCCTACATGCATCGCACTTGATACAAATTCATCCAACTGCATATAATGATCATTCCCCCTACAACTAGTGCGTGGGAAAGAACCTAGCATTTTTCATCTGCGTATTTTCGGATGTGCGGTATATGTTCCGATAACATTACCAAAGCAGACCTCTACGGGCCCACAAAAGAAACTCGGTATTTACGTCGGATTTGACTCTCCATCCATCGTGAAATACCTTGAGCCTTTGTCTTGAGATCAATTAACAGCCTGGTTCGCTGATTGCACATTTGATGAAGATCACTTCCCGGCATTAGGGGGAGATCCGAATTCAAAATTGAATAAATGCCGGGAGCTTATGTGGAACGTAAGTGATCTTTAGTATCTAGATCCACGCACTAGTCAATTTGAAATGGAAGTTCAGAAGATCATTAACTTGCAAAATTTAACAAACAATCTGCCAGACGCGTTCACTGACCATAGAGGTGTAACTAAATCGCATATACCTGTAGTAAATGCTCCCCAAAGGGTTAAGGTCCCAAGCAAAATAAATACGCATGCCCCCACACGCCAGAAGCGTAAAGGACCCTCAAGAGATACTAGTACACCTAAACGAAAAGCTAGCAAAACTGGTCAGCCGGATGTAAAATCTCTAGAAGAGATTCGTTTAGATAACTCAAAGTCTCTAGAAGACGAGCGTCCTAGTGATGAAGCACGTGCATAAAATATTCAATTTACTAGGACCGCGGAACGACTAGACCCAGATACACTGGAAAATAAGGAAGGTCTAGTTGACGTAAACATCGAAGTCTCTATGAATTTCATAGATACGGGAGAAACATATAATAGAAATATTACTATCGTCGACGACACATTTGCAGTGACAGTTGCTCTTTCTATTATAGATAATGATCTAGATCCAGAACCCAAAACTATCGCTGAGTGTCAAAAGCGCTCCGATTGGGTTAAATGGAAAGATGCAATTGAAGCAGAGCTCGCATCACTTAACAAAAGACAAGTATTTGACTCTATCGTTCGTACACCCACGCGCGCTATCCCTGTAGGATATAAATGGGTATTTGTACAAAAATAAAATGAGAACAATACCATGGAGAGGTATAAAGCGAGGCTTGTAGCTCAAGGGTTTTCGCAGAGATCTGGTATTGATTTCGATCAAACCTATTCTCCCGTAATGGACTCAATAATGTTCCGCTACTTGATATCTTTGGCCAGTTAAATTGAATCTCCAAATGAGATTAATGGACGTAGTAACCGCATACTTATACAGATCACTTGATGCCGACATTTATATGAAAATCCCCGATGGATTTGACATTCCTCAGATGAGGGATGGTGAAAACCGCAGTATGTATATCATAAAACTGCAGAAGTCGTTGTATGGCCTGAAGCAATCAGGCCTCATGTGGTACAACCGACTTAGTGAATTCCTTCTGAAGAAGGAATACACATTCGATAAAGCTTTCCCATGCGTATTCACGAAGAAATCGCAAAATGGTTTTTGCATCATATCCGTTTATGTTGATGACCTAAACATAATCGGAACATGCAAAGAGATTGAAGAAACCAATTCAATCTTGAGAGCTGAATTAGAAATGAAAGTCTTGGGTAAAACCAAGTACTGCCTCGGCCAGCAAATCGAGCATCTTCCAAAAGGAATTCTTATACACCAGTCAACCTACGTGAAGAAGGTATTGGAGAGATTTCACATGGATAAATCTCACACACTTAGCACCCCTATGGTTGTCCGATCCTTCGAAGTGGATAAGGACCCATTTAGGCAAAGAGAAGATTCAGAAGAAATTCTGGGGCCAGAAGTTCCTTATCTTAGCGTTGTTGGAGCATTAATCTATCTTGCAAATTGCACTAGGTCGGACATTGCATTTGCAGTCACTTTGCTTGCGAGATATAGCGCTTCTCCTACAAGGAGACATTGGAATGGTGTTAAGCATGTTCTACGGTACCTCCAAGTGTCTCAAGATCTTGGACTGTTTTACCGTAATAACCAAGGCAAAACCTTAGTAGGTTATGCGGATGCTGACTATTTGTCTGATCCCCACAACGTCGTATCCCAGACTGGTTACATTTTTCTCTGTGGTGGTACCGCAAACTCATGGAGATCGGTTAAACAAACCATGATTACCACGTCTTCAAACCCCTCAGAGATAATAACTTTATTTGAAGCCACACGAGAATGTGTTTGGTTAAGGTCCTTGGTAAAACACATTGGTGACTCGTGTGGTATCGTTAAAGGCGATACACCTCCCACCGTTATATTTGAAGACAACGCAGCTTGCATCGCACAAATGAGTAATAGGTACACGTCAAAGGAAACCTGACGAAACATATTTCACCTAAGTTTTTCTACCCAATCGAACTCCAAAAGAGTAACGTGATTACCATTCAAAAGGCGCAATCTAGTGACAATCTAGCAGATCTGTTCACTAAGTCCTTACCTACGTCTACTTTTGAAAATTATGTTCATGGTATTGGGATGCAAAGCTCAAAGTGTTGTTGTCTTCAGGGGGAGCGGTAACCCCGAAATAAATCTAGAAGATTTGATCTGGAAGATCGATTACATTCCTCCATAACTTAATATTTGGCTGATACCTAGCACGTGGAGTTTTTATGACATGTTATATCGTAATGTCCAAGGGGGAGTGTTGTAAATCTAGCATATTTATTATTCCAAATCTAGAAGATTTGATATGAACATTACTAATGGACCAATAACCCAATGGGCTTCATATTTAGATTAGGGTTTTACTCTTATAAATAAACCATTGTACTTAGAATTGTAAACATATATACACACAACTATTAGTGAAACTCCTGGCTTGGCTCACCCCCAGACGTAGTCGTTCCCGACGAACTGGGTGAACAAACTTGCGTCTTTATTTATTGGTCTCAATTAACAACAAATATGTTTAGATTGGTTCAGATGACAATGCATAATTAATCATTACGTTTGGAAAGATTGAAATATGACTCTTAGTTTGAATTGCTAAGAAATTACAAATTGAGGTTTTGTTTGCAATGATTCAAAAGTTTAGATTAGATTGTAATGTGCGAAAAGGTCGTGATTTTATTTGCAATTAACCCTAAAAAATGAATAAATCAATAATTTATGTTAGGATAAAGATTAGATGTTTTGAAGATGTTAAAACAAGAACTTATAATAGGACTAGCTGAACCTGTTAGTCAGCTACAGATTAGTCTAGGTCTATAATAGGTCTTTGGTTAAGGGGGAAGAAATCTGTGCAGACCAGATGAGGTGACCAGAGAAGGTACCAGATGAGGTACCAGATGAGGTGACCAAATAAGAGGAGTCTAACCAGAGGAGTCTGCCAGAGGAGTCTGCCAGAGGAGCCTGACCAGAGGAGCCTGACCAGAGGAGTCTGACCAGAGGAGTCTGCCAGAGGAGTCTGACCAGAGGAGTCTGCCAGAGGAGCCTGACCAGAGGAGTCTGACCAGAGGAGCCTGGCCAGAGGAGTCTGACCAGAAGACCTCTCCCAGATGAGGTTCAGAGCAGAAGTGTTACCTGACCAGACCAGACCAGAAGACCCCAGACCAGATGAGTCTTGATCTGATGAGTGTGACGGATTAGTTCACCCTCATGGAGGCTGCATGTAATCTGGAGACAAGTAGATTTTGGAGATCATTGATGGAGAAGAAGGCAATCTGGAGAGTCAACTGATGGAGGATTTGATTGATTGCTTGATTGAAAGTCAACTAATCAATCATATAATCAATCTTTGATTGATTATATCCCTCCAATTATGGTTGTTTGAATTGCTAGATTTCCAACGGCTAGTTAATTCCTACAACTATAAATAGGAGTGCTTGGATGAGTTCTATATGAGAGTCGGGCGAGAGCACACAAGACACACGAACTCTTCCACTTACTCACCTTGTTTATTCAAGTTTATATACTCATTAGGAGTTTTTAGTTGGATCTTATAATCAACCTATTCACCTTGAAAGGTTGTTGTAAGCAAGTTGTACGAATGAGCTGGTACTTCCAAATTCCAGTGGTTTGTGAGTACGTTGGTTGGAGAGAAAGTCCCCTTTGGAGAAAGGGAGAGTGGACGTAGGACAAGTTGGTCCGAACCACTATAAATCTGGTGTTCTCTACTTTATGCTTTTAAGTTTTCTGTACTTTTCTTTTAGCACTTAATTTAAAAGGGTTTTCTTAAAAATAAACTCAAAACGCTTTCCGCTGGATAACCTTTTTGGGACCAACAAGTGGTATCAGAGCAGTGTGTCCTACAGACCACTGTTTTGAAATTA
Organism: Ballota nigra; assembly: GCA_947034835.1. Classification (NCBI taxonomy): domain Eukaryota; kingdom Viridiplantae; phylum Streptophyta; class Magnoliopsida; order Lamiales; family Lamiaceae; genus Ballota; species Ballota nigra. The sequence goes on from OX344724.1 coordinate 92,009,618, forward strand.
TTTTGGTGGTCACCAGGGCAGATCCATTTTTTTTAAAACCCAAATATTTGTCGTGCTAACAATTTCTGCAGAAATGGGCTCGAAGAGATGCAGTAGAAGATACACTAGGAGTTTCTCCAAAAGAAGCTTAGCAGATGAGGAAGAAGAGGTATCCACTTCTGGTTCATCATCCAATTTTGGACCAGACGAAGAGATATGTCTAGTAACAGACGAGGTATGTAATCAAACTTCCTCTTCCTTTTCATCTTCTTCTTTTTCTGGACAACCAGAGGAGTCTGATATGCAGAGGATACTATTAGATCTCCAAACTTCTATACAACTTTGTCAAAAGTTGGAAGATGAGAACTCAAAGTTGAAAGCAGAAAATCAGAAGCTTTCACAATGTCTAGGCAACTCAGCTGATCTACCAGCTGAACAAAATCATACACTGGTCGAAGAGTCTTCTGACTTGGCAACCAGGTGTACTGAACAAGTTAAGCTAATAGAAAGGTTGGTTGTTGAAAACATTGAGAAAGACAATGAATATAATCTGCTTAAAGCTAAGTTTGATGAACTCTTCCACCAAAATAAAATTGTAAGAGAAAGTGAGGACAAGCTCAAGATGAGAGTGGAGCAGCTGACTACAGCAAACAATGTTGTGTCATACATAGCTGCCTCATCTCAAAGAGAGCATGATAAAACAGGCCTTGGTTATTCCAAACCTGAATCCTCACATGTTCAGAAAGAAGAACAACCTAGAAATTTTATTGATAAGGGCAAGAGGTCAGCTGACCAGGCAACTCAGCCTAATGGGCAGATGAGTACTGAAACTCAAAAACCCAAAAGGCAGAGGAGGAATCTTGAAAGACCTCAGCCAGGCCAGTAGAGTAGAAGACAGTCTGGATCTTCTCAAAAGAGGCAGAACCAGATAACTCCTACTCACCTGCAGAAGACCTTCAAGTCATCTGCCAGACCAGCTGGAACCTTTGATGGTTCTAGTAAAACTTATCCTTATCAAAAGAATTTCAAGTCTGTTGCTTTAAGACAAGTTACTTCTTCTACTGGACAAGCTCATAAGAGAAGAAGAGCCTCTAGAAGAAATAACCATGTCAAAGGTTCTTTTGTTGAGTGTGTTTTTGTGGATATGTATGGAAGAAAGATAAGATCACCTGATCCAAAAAGGGATGATCTATTCTTGTGGCTTCCTAAAAATTGTGCTAACCCCCCTGGACCCAGAAGGGTACCAAAAAGTTGATTGCCTGCAGATACACAAGAAGACCAGCTGATGTTTTGCCCCAATATCAGTTGAGCATACTTTGAGGGGGAAGATCAGTTGACCCAGCCTGCTAGATTCTTTATCTTGTTATATCAAATTTTTTCTTGTCTTGTTTTATTTAAGTTCTTTCAGTTTTAACATCATCAAAAAGGGGGAAATTGTTAGGATAAAGATTAGATGTTTTGAAGATGTTAAAACAAGAACTTATAATAGGACTAGCTGAACCTGTTAGTCAGCTACAGATTAGTCTAGGTCTAGAATAGGTCTTTGGTTAAGGGGGAAGAAATCTGTGCAGACCAGATGAGGTGACCAGAGAAGGTACCAGATGAGGTGACCAGATAAGAGGAGTCTAACCAGAGGAGTCTGCCAGAGGAGTCTGCTAGAGGAGTCTGGCCAGAGGAGTCTGCCAGAGGAGCCTGACCAGAGGAGTCTGACCAGAGGAGTCTGACCAGAGGAGTCTGCCAGAGGAGTCTGCTAGAGGAGTCTGACCAGAGGAGTCTGCCAGAGGAGCCTGACCAGAGGAGTCTGACCAGAGGAGCCTGACCAGAGGAGTCTGGCCAGAAGACCTCTCCCAGATGAGGTTCAGAGCAGAAGTGTTACCTGACCAGACCAGACCAGAAGACCCCAGACCAAACGAGTCTTGATCTGATGAGTGTGACGGATTAGTTCACCCTCATGGAGGCTGCATATAATCTGGAGACAAGTAGATTTTGGAGATCATTGATGGAGAAGAAGGCAATCTGGAGAGTCAACTGATGGAGGATTTGATTGATTGCTTGATTGAAAGTCAACTAATCAATCATATAATCAATCTTTGATTGATTATATCCCTCCAATTATGGTTGTTTGAATTGCTAGCTTTCCAACGGCTAGTTAATTCCTACAACTATAAATAGGAGTGCTTGGATGAGTTCTATATGAGAGTCGGGCGAGAGCATACAAGACACACGAACTCTTCCACTTACTCACCTTGTTTATTCAAGTTTATATACTCATTAGGAGTTTTTAGTTGGATCTTATAATCAACCTATTCACCTTGAAAGGTTATTGTAAGCAAGTTGTACGAATGAGCTGGTACTTCCAAATTCCAGTGGTTTGTGAGTACGTTGGTTGGAGAGAAAGTCCCCTTTGGAGAAAGGGAGAGTGGACGTAGGACAAGTTGGTCCGAACCACTATAAATCTGGTGTTCTCTACTTTATGCTTTTAAGTTTTCTGCACTTTTCTTTTAGCACTTAATTTAAAAGGGCTTTCTTAAAAATAAACTCAAAACGCTTTCCGCTGGATAACCTTTTTGGGACCAACAATTTATATAAGTCTAAAATATTAAATTTACAAAATTAAAAAAAGTTAGTAAATATATAGGGAGACAAGCAAAAATGGCCAAAATTTAAGGGGGCACTTGTTTTTTGCCCCCTTTTGTAAAAAAGATGTATATTGCCCATTTTGAAGCTAAATTGTCCACACTACCCTTACTCATTCATTTTGCATTTCAGTTTTTTTTCTTCTTCCAATAATAGGATTTTTTTGCATCCAAACACTAACCAATTCAAAGTTAAAAATTATGAAAAAGTTGAAAATTAAAAATTCTGAAAAAAATTGAAAATTAAAAATTCTGAAAAAAGGTAACCCAGGCTTCGGTTTCTTCCTGTCTTCTTCCAATCGGCCGTGTTCTTCCCGTTTTCTACCAATCGGCCGTGTTCTTCCCTTGTTCTTCGGGAATATGGTATGGAGCTTCCTATGTTCTTCCCGTGAGTTTCCCGTTTCTTCCTGTGAGTTTCTCGTGTTCTTCCCCTGAGCTTCCCGTGTTCTTCTCGTAGCATTACAGTTCATCCTATTCAATTTATGTTGATATGGTATGGAAATTCACTCTTTTCATCATTTATTTTGTACTATAGTGTTAATGAAACATGAATTACTCAAAAAATTTCATTCATGTAAATGCCCACCAAGTGTTTGATAAAATTCCTAAATGAAAGATTATAATAACTTGATGTGCTAAATCACTTCCTTGGTCATGTATTTTTCCAATAACTGATATCTCATATTAACCACAATAGTTAGGGTTTGATATAATCCTCAATAATTTTATATTAGTACATTCATATATGGTTCACAATTTTTTGCCAACTATATTCAACTACATGGCAACTGTTTGTCAACTCTCACATCACTATTTATTTTGGAAAGAAAATAGTAGAGTAGGATAAGTGAGCTTTGAGATTTCCACATGATTAATAAAGAATATGTCATGCTCTTTATACTAATGTTTGAAGCTCTATATTGGTTATTTTCTCAATGTACTAATTTTAAGAAATTATGTTTCTTTTGCAGGCTTATTTTAACAATTTACGAGTTTGGACGTTGAAGTACAAAGTGATTTATATACTTGTTTTTTTGTTTGTTATCCCGAAAAGATGTATATGGAAACATACTGATGGACAACCATTAAATATTCAACTTTCACTCGATATGTGAGACGATAAACCAATAGTCGACTTGATTTTTTTAACTTATTTTTTGCAATTTCGAATATTGATGGTTGTTTGATCTTTTTATTGTAGTAATTTATTGTTAAATGACCTGGTGAAAAAATAAAACAATCATTGGCGTGTCAACTATTAATTTTAATCATATGCCAACACTTGTGTCAACCCTATGCCAACTCATTTTTCAACATGGTAAATAATCATACCTATGGGGTCAATTGTTAAATAATCATACATCCGAAAATAATCATACCAACAGAAGTACACATCTCTTCTTTGCTAACAAATATGTCATCTATCTTGAGTTCCCCGGGAGTGAAGTTCACATTTGGAACATCCACATGAGAAGGAGGCAAAGTTGAAGGCATACACGGAATGGACCATAGATGGGAAGAATTTCAGGATGAATCTCGGTGGGATCCTCAGAGGACTCATAATCATCATAAGACTCATCAGAAGAATGATCAACTTCTATACCAATATCATCATCGGATGTGGGGTTGTCTTCACTCAATTCTGGAATGTTTCGCGAAGGATCATTAAATAGATGGTCATCCTTCAAGGCATTGAATGTATTCATCATCTGCAAAAAGCCCCCCCGGTTGTGTGAAAGAAGAACAGCTACCGACAACTCCATCAATGTAAGCTTCAATTATTTCCGGTTGTGTAACTTGACTGGACACATAAATTACAGGCGAATGTGTTGTGCGAAATAGTGACTCAACATCGTCATCAGTATCTATATTAACAATAACCGAATCTCCCTTAACGTTAGCAACTTCAACAATTTGATAATCATTTGCAGTCGTGTTAGCATCTTTCAATACATTATTAAACAACCTTCTAAGACTTGATAGGTTGATATGTTCATCGTGGATAACTTTACCACGAGAAATACTACCCACGTAAGAAGTGTCATCCCATTTTTCGTTAAAATGGACCACAAAAAATCTTCTTTCACTCATCTGGGAACTAGACAAAAGGGTGCGGGTAAGAGTATAAAATAATAAAATCACAGAAAATAAGACCATACACATTCATAACTTTCACAAAAGGTGTTGTTGCAGTTGGCAAAATATTGGCAATACGTTGGCAAGAAATTTGTTGGCACAAAATTCCCTTCAATTTATAAACATCACTCAAAAGAGATATCATAGCTAAATATTCAGAGAAATTCATGCTTCATTCTCACCATACTACAAAATACATGGTCAAATGAGTGAATTTATAACTTGAAGCGAAAATACTAACTTCTACTAGTAGCTTCCCCGCAAGCGGACGGGTTCACTGTAGTATGAGTAAGTATAGCGACCAAGTATTATCGAACCCAAGGGAAAGTGTGTATGCAAATAGATCCCTGAAGATCTACGCGTCGTAGTTAATATGAGTGTATGTTTTTGGATTTTTGAAGAATTAATTTTAAACTAAAATAAACTAATTAAACTAAAGAACAAAATAAACGAATAAACTAAGGTGTGTTTTCAAATAGGTGATGGTGATGCTCAGGATAGGAATCCCTACGTATACTAACGCAGCAGATACATAATCAAGATAATCGTGACGCGCAAGAAATAACCTAAGTAAAAGATTGCAAGACGAAAGCTCAAGATTTAAAACCCTAATACTTTATCCTAACAATCAACTTCACTAATCTACGAACAAGTTAATAGATAATGCTTAATTAAAGAGATCCTAATTTAACTAAGGTGATGCGGCCGTCCTCCTTAACACTTTCGTACGAAATTCAAAGGTAAAGTTAAGATTGATTTTAAGAATTCATTAATTAAGAGAATTAAAACTAAACGTCACGAGTTATCCTAATTACGTACCCACATCCTACTTCTACGAGTTCATCCTACCCTAAGCATGCAAGGGTTCTAGCCTAACATGGTGGTTTGAATAATCAAAGCAATCACAAGAACAATAAACATATGCATAATTGAATTAACTAATAAAATCAAGAACATAAACGAAAGAACAAATTAAAGTCTCCAAAGAAATCTATATAAATCTGAAAAACTAGGTTTAATCATCTCAAAGAGTAAAGAAAGAAAGAATTAATCTAATACGTTCAAAAGAAATACTAAAACTAAGAATTCATAAATTAAAACCTCGATTACAACGTATAAAATTCTTCAAAACTCCTCCCCAAGCTTTCTCCTCGCTCAAAGTATGTAAAAATATGTGTTGGTATGTTGTTATCCTAAAAAAACGAGTTTGGAATGAGTATATATAAGCGTCGGGGCGAACCGGAAACTCATGGGCCGAAAAACGAATTCGGGGGCAAAAAATAGGAAAGTGCTCGAGCAGGGGCGCTCGAGCATGTAGCTCGAGTGGTGCAATCGGTCGAGCGCTGGCGCTCGAGTGCTCTCGCTCGAGTGGTTTTCGGCTGTTGTACACTTGTTCGTAAAATCTTCATATCTTCTCAACCGGGAGTCCGTTTTGGCCGATTCAAAGTCCTACGAACTCCTCTTTTCGCCCTCTATCCATTTATGAAAACCAAAGAGACAAATTAATGAGTTTATAAAAATGATACTCAATTGACTCCAAACACTCATAAAAACACTCAAAACATGGGCAAATCGGGCACCAAAACATAACAATTTCATGCCTAATCAATTTAACACACAAACATATCATATTTTTTTTATTTAGGACTTTTGTCAAACACTTGGTGGGCATCTACATGAAAGAAATTTTACTTAACAAATGCTTTGAGTAATTCCATACCTTTTTACCACAATACAAAATAAATGGCCAATGGGTGAATTTAACACACAAAATATCATATTCTTTCATTTAGGACTTTTGTCAAACACTTGGTGGTCATCTACATGAAAGAAAATTTTACTTAACAAATGCTTTGATTAATTCCATACCTTATCACCACAATACAAAATAAATGATCAAAGGAGTGAATTTTCATACCTTATTGACATAAATTGAATTGAATTGGAGACTCGATCACTTTTGTATCTTTTTTGGTGGAGATACATTGGCCAACCAAACAATGGTGTTTGATTTCTTGAATGAGTGTTATATGAATGAAATTGGCCTCTAAACTCTTGATTTAAGCAATAATATGTTATGTTAAACCTTTATTCGACCTCAAACACACAACAGACATCGAGAAAGCTTTCCCCGTCGGCCATCTTCATCCCCAAAGTTTTTTATTCTTTCAGTTTTCAGTTTTCGAATTTCTCATTTCAATTCCCAGATTTGTATAATCAATTGGAGTGTTTGGATGCAAGGATGTTATATTATTGAAATAAGAATTATTTTCTGAATTTGTAAAATTAATTAGTAAGGGTTGTGTGGACAATTTAGCTCCAAAAAGGGCAATATACATCTTTTTTTTTTAAAAGGGGCAAAAATCAAGTGCCCCCTTAAATTTTGGGCACTTTTGTGTATTTTCACAAATATATATGTATATAGAAACATAAATGAATTAATTTGATGAATTTAAAAAAAAGGGACTCAATTTGAAGTTATATACAGTTAAATGCATAAAAACGAATAATAATAGCAAGTGTCCGAGTGATTCACGTCTCCTCCAAGTGTCCGAGCGGTTCGATCCCTCTTGGGCGCATATATTCCCAATTATTTCTACAAGCCTTACAAGGGCTTATACACAATTTGACTCGCTTTATATGAGCTAATGGATCAGTGGCTCAGTGGTTCGCGCCCCATCCGGACCCTAATGAGAGCGTATTCGAACCCACTAAGCCATATTTTTTTCGCAGGTTCGGTGATTAGCGATCACCATCAGTTCAGTCGCTAATCACAAACTTTAAATTAAACAATTAATTTTATTAAAAATTGATTAGCGCAAAACCCTCGACCCAATCGAGTCAGACCCGGTCAGATCAGCGACTGACTAAAGGCGGTCTCTAAATTTTAGCGACTGCCTAGGCGGTCTCTGAACGACGACTGATTTTAAAAGACGATCGTTAATATTAGATATCCAAGTTTTAACGACCAACTTTTATTGGTTAGAAATCGATCGCTAATCTTATTTTGTGACAAAAAATCGATCGCTAATTCGCATTTTTTTTTATAGTGAAACGTACACAATTTTTCAGATCCTTGCGCAGTTCTCCCCTAAACAATTTAGGAATGGAAACATATCGGATCAAAATCTGAGAAAATTATATGTTCGAAACTTGAGTGATTGGTCAACATATGTTTCTGATGCGTAATCATGAAAAGGATCTGCAAACATTTCCGAAAATACCTATAGAAAGACAAAGTGTTAGACCGTGTCATTCTTATATACATGAAAAAAAAATGAAGCAACACACACACAATAAATATATATATATATATATATATATATATATATATATATATATATATAATTGAAAATAAAAAATTAATATCATTTGTAAATAATAAAATAATTAATTTTAGTAAAGGAAAAAATAAAGGTATTACTAGTATTATTTTTCAAGTAAGTGTTATAACTTTTTTGTTCATCATGGAATATAAATGTTCCACTCAAGTTTTTTGCTTCAAGTAAGTTTTTTTTTTTTTTTTTTGAAACCAATGTATTTTATTTTCAAATTAAAAAATCATAATAAATAAAAAGAAACTCGTAAAAGTCAATGTATATGCAATTAAGCTGACTTTTCCAACTTGAGGGTCCATCCAGGTGATCATCTGTACAAGTCGCATTGCATATATGTAATTGTACGTAACTTCCAAAATTTATATGGTGAGCTAACCAATCACTCCATATATTTTCCCTTCCAACATGGCTATATTAGTATAGGACAAATCCGCATTCAAATGAATAGTATATATTTGGATTTTAAACTCAATTTTAACTTTAATTTTGATTTTTCTCGAAATACACATGAATACACCGAACTGTGTATTTTTTTGTAGTTGGGGTATTGCTGATTATTTCTTGGGGTATTACTGATTGCTTCTTGGGGTATCACTAATTAACTCTTGATGTATTGTTAATTTTTACTTGAATTTTTTTTTTTTTAAATTCAAGTGTATATAATACGCTTAAGTGCACACTAAAACTACTTTTAGTACAAGATTTATAACTCAAATAATTTGAGAGAGAATGGTAGCTCATCAATTACTAGTCTAATTGAAAAGTACCTTGATTAGCGCATAGAATCACATTAGGTTCAATTTAATTCTATTTTCTCCAACCTAATCTCACCACATCATTTTAGGACTAAAAATTAATTGATAAGCTTAATTCAAAATTCTTTAATATTGTTTTCAACCATCCTATTCTAAGGGCCTCTTGCCATAATTCTAGGTTCGCTTCAACTGGATTGATTGGTTAATTTTAAGCAAGTGGCCATGTTAGTTCCGATTGACATATTCAGCATTTATATTATACATATATATATATATATTTGAATTAATAAGTATTTCCTTTATCATTAAATAAATTTTACTAAAAGTTATTCATTATTTACTTTACAAGCGATCTACGTATAAGTGTGTTTAATTGAACCCATATATACATTTTTTATTGAGTCCGTAAAAATTATCGAAAATACATATCCAAAAAGGTATTTGAATTTAAAAAAAAAAAAATTGATTTTCATTATTAATAGAAGGTAAAAAAAGGAAAAAAAATATCTTGGATTTATGTATATCATGTGAATATATAAATGATAGATACAACATCTAAATCAATCATCAATTTACTTGACCCCAATTTCGTTAATTCTTAGTTCTTATCACGTACAATAATAAGTGACCCCCCACAACTAAAATAAAAGGAATAAATTAATGCCCCATAAATGGTCCAGCATTGTGAATTTTCGGTTGATAAAAACTATAAACTTCATCCCAGAGAGAAAAGACCATCCATAGACACCAATAATTAAAATGGCCCTGGTTATGAATCCCTCTCATGATGAGAGAGAAAGAAGTGAGAGAGAGTTACAACAAATCAACCATTTCAGCCATCGCCACCCGTTGCAGTTATCGGAGCTCCACGAAGACGACAAAGCCATATGCTCCGGGTGCGAGGTGGACATTGTGGGGTCCGCCTACATTTGCACCAAACCCGGCTGCGCCTTCATTCTCCACGATCTCTGCCTCGACCTTCCCCGCTATATCCGCCACCACTCCCACCGCAACCACCCTCTAATCCTCCGCTCCTCGCCGCCCTACAACGACGGCGAGTTCACCTGCGACGCGTGTGGCCGTTCAGGGCATGGCTTTACTTACACGTGTGGGACCTGCAAGTTCGATCTTCACGTGGAATGTGCTTCGCTGCCTGAGATGGAGATGCGGAAGGATCATCAGCATCCGCTGGTCTTGTTGTCTGAATTTCCGGAGAAGTTGGAGGGTCAGGATTTAGTGTGCTACGTTTGTGATGATCTTATGGTGAAGGGTTGCTGGATGTATTCTTGTTTGGATTGTATATGTGGGACCCATTTGGAATGTGCACAGACTCTGCGCACGTAGCTTCTCCTGCCACTCTTTCTCATCATACGCCGTTAATTATGAATTTTCTATTTCACCCTAGGACAAATTATTGTATACATCCTTGTTTCGCTTAATATCATTCCATCTGTCCAATCTTATTAATCCTGTTACCATGGGTGTGTTTGCCTGAGCTTTTTATAGCTTATAATTACTTTTTTATTTTTTAAAAGTAATTTTTAGTGTTTTATTTATTATTTAGGTGATTATATCAATAAGTTGGTATTGAAGTGCTTTTAAAAGATTATAAGTTTTATTTGAATTCTATCAACTTTTCTGGAATTCTTTTGCAAACATTATTAACTTTTACTATTAAACACTTTTTTCATAATCATTAATTTTAATCAATTCTTCAAAAGTATAATTTTTTGCAAACACACCCTACGAGATACTGTCAGATTCATTAATAAATAAAGTTATTGTTTGTAAAAAATATAAATATCATATTTTTTATAAACAATCGCTTTGTTTATAAATAGACCTCACAATACCTCATAACACTCTTCAGCTGACAAAATATAATAGTTGGAAAAACATAATTACTACAATTGGTCGGAGGGAATATTTCTTATTTCACTTATCAATGATGCTACTCAGAAGCCAATTGTACTGCACGCACTCATTGAATATATTACTTGTTTCACTTAATAATATTTTTTGTTTACTGAATGGTGTTACTCCAAAATGCAGTTGGTTCACAAGTGTTTCTGTTCGCCATGACCTTTCATTTTGTATTTGATGAGTGATGATTAATGAAATATATCATTCAATGCCCGCTTAGTGCATTAATAATGATATACAAAATACTCGGGAAAAAATCACAAATGGTCCCGTAACTTTGCACAAGTCCACAAATAGTCCTGTAAGTCTTTATTTTATCAGTTTTAGTCCTTTAGGTATCAATTTTAGTCCTTTTCGCCGGAAATTTTTTATTTTGACCGGAAAAGTTACCGGAAATTTGTTGTAGCTTACATAATGAACCGAAAAAAGTATCAAAATGACGAGCTCGATGAGAAGATGAGAATAGTATATGTCTTGACCCAAATATTACCGTATATTGCTCGAAAATTAACCATGAGAATAGACGAAATTCACGATTTTGAAACCCAATTCTTGGGGTGTAATCGAGACATGAAATTAATTGAGGGGTATCATAAATGATCCTAATTCTCCAAAGCCTTATCAAGTCATGCTTCGAATAAATGGCCTTATCGCGGCCCGTTGCTTTCCAGAAACCCGCCGCGGTGGCTCGATTCTTTCGAGTTCCGGTCGGATACTTCTTATCTTTGTGGCTAAAGAAATACCGTTCATTTTGATCTTCCATTCCTATTTTGCATAGCTCTAACAAAATCACCCAAGAAATATGTCAATTTTTTTGGAGTCAAAATGAAATTATTCTTTAATTGTGAAATTAATAATGTAATATACGTTGAAGGTCCCATGGCTCAATTTTGTAAAGATCAACATCTTTGATTACATTCAAGTCAATACTCCTGGAGGTAATCTTCCTCCGAAGATAATAATCGACCAGCTCTTCGTCGGTAGGGTGGAACCGGAAGCCGGGAGGAACATGTGAAAATCGTGAATTTTGTCTATTCCCATAGTTAATTTCCGAGCAATTTACGGTAATATTTGGGTCAAAACATATATTATTCTCATCTTCTCGTTGAGCTCGTCATTTTGATACTTTTTTCGGTTCATTATGTAAGCTACAACAAATTTCCGGTAACTTTTCCGGTCAAAATTAAAAATTTCCGGCGAAAAGGACTAAAATTGATACCTAAAGGACTAAAACTGATAAAATAAAGACTTACAGGACTATTTGTGGACTTGTGCAAAGTTACGGGACCATTTGTGATTTTTCCCCAATTCCAAAATACCAATTCAATTTACAAAATTTCATGTGAACTCGAACCATTAGGCTGAAAACTCTTCTGCAGAGACTGAGTTTTTGGCCTTCACCAGATCGTCTCGTCTCAGTTGTTGCTTGAACTTAACAGTATAATAATAATAAAATTTCCATTTTTCTTTCCGAATAAAGACAGGTAGAAAATTGCTCAAGCCATTTAATGTAGGGCCTATTTCCTTTTTTTTTTTAATAGAGACCACAGAATGAATTACTACTATATTAAATAGGTCCCGGCTGAATAAACCCTCGATTCTTCTATACATAACCCAATTTATTTTTACTAAAAATAGTTTTAATAAAAGTCAAGATTACCCATTCATAAATATTATTTTAATTATGAATTAAATTTCTTTTAGTTTTTCACCTTCTTTTCTCTTCTCAGCATCACAAAATTAGCATTTTGAAATTTCTAAAAACCAAGTTTCTTGATTATTTTCATTAAGACCCTAAAACCTAAATTCTTGGATTATTTTCATTCAAATTAACACAATATAAACCAAGTTTATAGTGTCTAATTAATGAAATCAAACGACAAAAAGAATCACATTATTGTAAGTATTTTTTTTCTTACGTTGAATAACAAGTTAATATGTTACATAGAACATCAGTATTATTTTGTGTGAGATTATGTTCGTGTTTTTTTTCGGTAGCACCAGTGAGTAAAATTCATAGAAGTTAACTTATAGTTTTCTTTGTAAAGGCAAAATATTTAGTGTACTTGGAACAAAATTTTAAACACACTTTGTTAGCCTACGTTGTGTTATTTTTTTTTTTTTTTTTGCAATTCTTTTTCTGCTTTTTTTTAGAGATTAAGAATATCACATTTTTTTATTAAATTGTGTTTGAATGAATTCGGAGGTCAAATTCGTTGTTCTTCCTTTAAAATTTGGGAACTCTTCACTTTTGTTTTGATCGTGTATCACTACAAAAAAAAAACATTATTTTGCGACGGAAAACTTGCGACGGACAATTATCCGTCGCAAATTTCATGCATTTGCGACGGATATTGGAGACCCGTCGGAAAAAAGAGACAATTTGCGACGGAAATAAAAAACCGTCGCAAACTGCACTGTTTTGCGACGGCTAGTCCATCGCAAAGTGTGGGGTCCATTAACTTCGTTGCATACCGACAAATTTTGCGACGGATTAGCTGTCGCAAATTTCAATTTCATATTTGCGACGGACGCGTCCGTCGCAAAACGACCCGGTAAAAAATACCCGTTGGGGAAACGGTCCACTTGACTATTTTGCGACGGATATTGCCGTCGCAATGTTTAACTTCGAATTTACGACGGCATTTTCCGTCGCAAATATTGACCCGACCTTTCGGGAAACGTCGCGCGACCTTTCGGGAAACGTCGCGTTGACTGATTTGCGACGGATTGTCCGTCGCAAAATTTTAAATTTCACATTTGCGACGGCTTGGCCGTCGCAAATACTAAAAAAACGACGTCGTTCAGGTGTTTGGCGGTCGCAATTTGCGACGGACAGGCGTCCGTCGCAAATTGTTTCGCCTTATATAAAGCACAGCGCGGCCGGCGAGAAGAGTAAGAGGAAGAAGAGGAAAAGAGAGGAAAAGGAGGGAGAAGTCGGGTGCAGTCGCTGTAGAGTCAATCCGTCCCAACCGAGTGCTCGTTTCTTCATTAAATCGTAAGTTTTCTTTATTTTTACCGTTTAAAATTTAATTTTCAAGCATGTTTAGAATTTGTTAAGTTTAGAATTGAATTTAGTTGAATTGTTAAGTTTATATTATATTTTTAATTTTAGTAATTTTAGTTGTTTGATTTTAGTTGAATTGTTTTAGTAATTTGTTAATTTTTAATTGTTAAGCATGTTTAAATAATATTACAAAATAATTTTAGTTGATTGATTTTAGTTGAATTGTTTAATAATTTTACAAAATAATATTAGTAAATTGATTTAAGTTTAATATATAATTTTACAAAATAATATTTATAAGTTGTTTGATTTTAGTTGAGTAGGTAGTTTAATGATTTTAAATAATATTAGTTTTTTTATTTAAGTTTAATATATAATTTTACACAATAATATTAGTTGATTGAATTTACCTGAGTAGGTAGTTAATTGATTTTAAATAATATTAGTTGTTTGATTTAAGTTTAATATATAATTTTACAAAATAATATTAGTTGATTGAATTTAGTTGAGTAGGTAGTTTGAATTATATTAGTTATTTGATTTTAGTTTAATGATTTTAAATAATATTAGTTGCTTGATTTAAGTTTAATAATTTTACAAAATAATATTAGTTGATTGATTTTAATTTAGTTGAATGAATTTAGTTGAGTAGGTAGTTTGAATAATATTAGTTGCTTGATTTAAGTTTAATAATTTTACAAAATAATATTATTAGTTGATTGATTTTAGTTTAGTTGAATGAATTTAGTTGAGTAGGTAGTTTGAATAATATTAGTTGCTTGATTTAAGTTTAATAATTTTACAAAATAATATTATTAGTTGATTGATTTTAGTTTAGTTGAATGAATTTAGTTGAGTAGGTAGTTTGAATAATATTAGTTGCTTGATTTAAGTTTAATAATTTTACAAAATAATATTAGTTGATTGATTTTAATTTAGTTGAATGAATTTAGTTGAGTAGGTAGTTTGAATAATATTAGTTGCTTGATTTAAGTTTAATAATTTTACAAAATAATATTATTAGTTGATTGATTTTAGTTTAGTTGAATAATATTAGTTGATTGATTTTATTAGTTGAATTTAAAATTATTACAGATGAACCCAGGTCAAGATAATTTTCTCATTGTCATCATAGTCGACAACAAGTAAGTATTTTTTAATGAATTATGTATACTTTTAATTATATATATTAATATAATTAACTTAATTTTTTAATTTTGTTGTCACAGACTGCTTCCAGCCCATGAGACTAGCTCAATCGTCTCACAAATCATTAGGATGAGACAGTTTGAGTATGGTGCCCACTTGTGGAGTCAAGTGTCCGAGCAAAAGAGGATGGAGTACTTTGATGACTTCAAGGTATAATAAATTTACTTATTATGATTTTAATTTAACTTTTAATTTTTTAATTTATTCGTTAATATTCTATTTTAATTTATTTGCAGAGGCGGTGCGTTTGGGATAGTATTATGTACCAGTTGTTCTGTGCGAAAGCGCAAGAACGGTACAAAAATATTATCTACGGCCTGAAGAAGCGGTGGGAGCGTGGGGATCGGGTGGAGTTGGGTCGAGCACCAGACGGACGATCGATATGGGATGGTTTGGTGGATCACTGGAACAGTGAACCATCATTCAGAAGATCATGAAGAGAGAGAGAGAGAGAGAGAGAGAGAGATAGAGATAGAGAGAGTGGAGAGGGAGAGAAGAGAGAGCCAGTTTGAACAATTTATTTATGTTTTTTGAACAATTTATTTATATTTTTTGAACAATTTATTTATGTTTTTTGAACAATTTTTGTAGCATCATTCCCGGTCACAAGGTTTCCGCCATTATTACAGAGATAATGAGGGATAATCTAGAGGAGAACGCAATGAAGTTCAAACTCGTCTCGTCGCAGCGGAAGCAGTACTACTTGGATGAGTTTCGGGTATATATATGGAAATAAGTTGATTTAAAAATATTTGCATATATATACCCGAAACTCATCCAAGTAGTACTGCTTCCGCTGCGACGAGACGAGTTTGAACTTCATTGCGTTCTCCTCTAGATTATCCCTCATTATCTCTGTAATAATGGCGGAAACCTTGTGACCGTGAATGCTTAGATTCAGTGTTAATTAATTAATTACTTGTAGCAAACATATACATGATCTTAGATCATGTTGTTCTATTATTCATTTATATACCTCGTGAGTTTCATTTAAATGGTCACAACATATATAAAAATAAGTGAGAAACGAAAATGAATTAATTTGGTGAATTTTGAAAAAAAAATGAGTCAATTTGGATACATATACAATTAATTGTGTACAAATGAACGAATTATAAATTTAAACGGGAGTTGAAATAAATAAGTTTACCAAAAAAATATTAAATAGCCACAAAATTTATAAAAACAAGTGAGAAACAAAAATGAATTAATTTGGTGAATTATGGAAAAAAAAAACGAGTCAATTTGGATACATATACAATTAACTGCATACAAATGAACAAATTATAATTTTAAGCGGGAGTCAAAATAAATAATTTTACAGAAATAATAAAAATTAAATGGCCCCAATATTTATAAAAATAAATTAGAAACGAAAATGAATTAATTTGGTGAATTGTAGAAAAAAAATGAGTCAATTTGGATACATATACAATTAATTGCGTGCAAATGAACGAATTATAATTTTAAGCGGGAGTCGAAATAAATAATTTTACCAAACTAATAAAAATTAAATGGCCACAACATTTATAAAAACAAGTGAGAAACAAAAATGAATTAATTTGGTGAATTATAGAAAAAAAAATGAGTCAATTTGGATACATATACAATTAATTGCGTACAAATGAACGAATTATAAAATTATGCATTGTCGAAATAAATAATTTTACAAAATAAAAAAAATAGTTGGGCAAAATATTTTAATAAACAACTTAGATACGAAAATAAATTAATTTGGTGAATTATAAAAAAAATGACTTAATTTGAATACATATACAATTAATTGCATAAAAATGAACGAAAGTAGCTTGTGCCCTAGTGGCGCGCGCCCCCTCCTCTTGCACGAGAGGTCCCGTGTTCGATTCCCCTTGGACGCAAAAAATGGATTAATTGTTCAAGGCCTAATAAGACTAATATAGAAGGTGGGCCGCATATAACAAGGAATGGGCCGGTTGGCCTAGTGGTCCGCGCCCGCCCCGGGTGCCAGGGCTCGAACCACACGAGCCACTTTTTTTTGTATAGGCTCGGTAATTTGCGACGGCCATATTCCGTCGCAAATATTGAATTTTGCGACGGAAAACAGTCCGTCGCAGATTATAATAGGAAAAAATTAAAAAATATATATATAAACATTTGCGACGGAATGTGGCCGTCGCAAATGTTGTTGACCCGAACGGGTCTGACCCGAAAGATTTGCGACGGACTACAGTCCGTCGCAATTCTGTGTGATCCGGTCGGGTCTGACCCGCCACTTTTGCGACGGATTTATCCGTCGGTAATTTGCGACGGACGGCGAAATCCGTCGCAAAAATTAGCTACGGGTGTTTTAAGGACGGATTCATGTCCGTCGCAAAACACTGTTTGCGACGGATTTTCCGTCGCAAATTCCGTCGCAAAACAGTGTTTTTTTTGTAGTGTATATGTTTAAGTGAATAGAATTGTGAGTTTATAATTATTTACTTTTCTTTTTTGTGTTTTAAATTTATGTTAATTTTTTAAAATGATATAATTTTCTAAACTTGTGGTATGTTTAGTAATCTTATAAAATAACGATATCTTTTATGGGGTTTGTATAGTAATTGAGGTATGTATAGGAGAATCGGGAGTTTGTTTAGCCACGGCCTATTAAATATTCTCTCAGTTTCGAAGTAAATTTCTTGTTGTTTTGTTTACAAAAATATATTTCTTTATTAATATATGGTGCTGAAAAGCGAATGAAATAAGTGGATTTTTTTTTATAATATTGTGTGAACTTGATAGTTAAATATTATATGTAGTGGAGTATTGACCATTTATGAAATGAGAAACTTATTATGTGATGACGGGAAAAAAAGTGAGAAACTTACTTTGATATGGAGGGAGTATATTACAAAGAGAGTGTAGAATGGAAATTTAATTTACAACTTTTATACTTTAGTAAAATAATTAATACTCTATTTACCAGGATGATTATCGCATCAAACATGTAAGAGAACCTCCCCAGCAATAATTGTAAGTGCATTTTTTTAAAATGCGGATCCTAAACGGGTCAAATAGGGTCAAATAGATTTCCAAAAAAAAAAAAAAAACCGCATCCATGTAAAACAAAAAACTCGCTCCTAAATGTATTATTATAATGATAAATTTGTGTTATTGCAAGGGCAAATATGTGTTATTAGTCCTTGTAGAAATAAGAATGTGTCCTTATAATAACTATTAAGGACAAATATGTGTACATAAGGGGTCAAATATGTATTTTTTTAATTTATCGTTCATCTCTTTAAATTTATGGTTTTTTTTTTTTCATTTATACTGATTTTGTTCATACAGTAATGCATCATTATCCATACAATAAAAAAAAAAATTGTTAATATCCTCGGAGCAAATATATGCACGAGTCCTACTACTCAAAACTCAAAATCCCCTAAACTCACCCCATTTACTAAACATACCCCATTAAAATTTAAAAATTAACGTAAATACTAAATTTACCCAATTTTATTCCTATAATATCCCTACCTTATTAAAAAAAAAATATTTTCCTATTTCATATTCTCATAATAATTGTCTCTCTTCTCAAGAAATAAATATTATTCTTTCTTATTCTTTAACTTTTGATCGAAATTTGAAAAAAAAATTCTTAAAAAATTAAATATATTTTGAAGAATATTATAAAAAATCAGCCAAATTAAAAAAAAAAATTAAAAATTAATTAATAAAATAAAATTCTAAAAAAATATTTTAAAAAATAAATTGAATTGAATTTTTTTTAATTAAAAATATAATCTGAAAATAAAAAACTAGGTAAATTTTTAAATAATTAAGAAAATAAAATAAATCTTCAAAAAATAAAATTAAAAACTTCAAAAGGAAAATTTTTGAGCCAAATAAAATCAGAAAAATATTTTATAAAAGTCAATTCAATCATCGTAAATATTTAACTTAAAAATTAATTAATTCTTATTTAGTTTTGAATGTTTTTTTATTTAATTAATTTTCTTTAAAAAATCAGACTTTATTTTTGATTGAATTATTTGGAAGATATAAATATTTTTTTAAAATTTAATTTTTCAGATTTTAAAGATTTTTTTAAATTAAATTTCATATAATTTTATTATTTAAATATTTGTCCGATTTTTGTAATTATTTTTCAGATTTAATTCTAACTTTTTAAGATTTTTCAAATGTTTTAAAAGAAAATAAAAAAAAAATTATCAATTTTAATTTAATGTACTAATTTTGAAATTATATAACTTAAAAAACTAAAGTCAAAGTCAACAAAACTTAGATGATAATTTATCCATATTTATATAAGGATTACTTAGTCTTTTTATATATGTCTATTATTATCATTAAAAAGATGGGGTAAGTTTAGAAGATTTTGGGTTTTGAATAGTGAAACTCCAAATATATTATAACACATTTTCCCATATATTACGTAACTTTTTTTTTTTTATGTTCATACATTATAAAGACAAATATTTGTTTAGGTAAGTACAAATATGCATTATTTGTTCTCTATGTTGCATTGGTGCAGTAACGATATTATATGGGTTCTAGTATATGGATCTAAAATAAAATTAGAGTGCGAAAAATACATATTTTTATTTATAATATGCAACAACTAAAAAATATGTATATATAAAATTTGAAATTTTGTAAATCAAATATAGGTAATTTACATTTTCTCCCCCACAAAACTAAAGCATAAATAATTTAAAACGTCAATATATGTTTCATTAATCCTATACATAAGTTATAATTAAGAATTCAATCTAAAACGAGTGTGATACTGTCAATTTAAATTATATAATCTAATAAAATTCAATTGAAATTACATATGATGAAGTATAGAGTGAAAATGGTTCATACATAAACCATAAGAGGGTATTAGTTGTTTTAATTGAAGTGTATTAGTTGTTTTTACTAATAAGTAAAAGTTATGTATTGAAAATAAACTAAGACTCTATAGTGAAAACAACTAATACTCTTCAGTAAAAACAATTAATACTCCTTAATGAAAATAACTAATACCCTTCAGTGATTCATGTATAAACCAATTTCACTATATACATACTCATAACATATTAGAAGCTTAACAAGTTGAATTCGTGCAATGGATTCGTGAATTCAACAATCATGCCCCTTATTTTTTCACAACATATATCTATATTTGATTCGTAATTATATAATTAACGTTTTTTTAATAATACTTAATCAAATTTAAAATCCATAACGTTAGCCTTTTTTTTTTTTTTTGGTGTTTTCAAGTGTTTTATTAATTGATTTTGATGCGAATTGAATTTAGAAATTTGTAATAAATTTCAAAAAATGATATTTGAAAAAAATATAATCCTACATTATAAGAAATTATATAAATTAAATTAAATAGTTTTACAAGGCAATAAATTACTAGCCAAACATAATAATGTCCAAGTAATTTAAAACAACAATTGGGGGTGCTTGGTTAGCAACTCTTCAATGGTAATGAGAATGAGTTAAAAATTAATGTAATTATGAGGGTTCATCAAAACAAAATCATCATCTCTCCTCCTAAAAAGGGTAATCAATACTCCATTTTGATTACCCTATTTCCCCCCTACAATCATCTTCCTCAATCACTCCCTTATTCCTCCACCAACAATCACCAATAAATCTTTGTTGTCCACTTCTATTTCAAAATTAGACATGCCACTAGCAATGAAACCACCATTGGAACAATTCTTCTCCCAACCTATCATTTTCATCATGGGGGCATTGATGGAAAATAAATTTTCATTCTCATTACTATTGAAGTGCTCTTAACCAAGCGCCCCCGAACCTTTTCGC
Source organism: Ballota nigra (assembly GCA_947034835.1). Taxonomy (NCBI): domain Eukaryota; kingdom Viridiplantae; phylum Streptophyta; class Magnoliopsida; order Lamiales; family Lamiaceae; genus Ballota; species Ballota nigra. The sequence continues at coordinate 92,030,409 of OX344724.1, forward strand.
TATACAGACTGGTTATACACAAGTTGGATATGAACTGAATTCCAATCGAACTTGCTTTGGCATGTAAATGTCAACACTCAACACTACTCGCCCACGATATGAGCTTTTTTATGAAACCATTAATAATCAAATTTAATAAAAATGAAATTTGGGTTAAAAAAATACAGATCATCATTGTAAGTTAGTCAACTCAAAACTTGCAAGTCAATCTTCAATAGAGAGAGAGAGGTGGACAAATTCAACTCCCACCTTATGAATTAGAATCTCATAAGTTGGCATCCCCAGGATTCACATTATTTTATCGTCCAACTTGCTCACCTTATTTGACAAAACACAAATTTATATAGTCATCTTCATAATCATCAAACTCATTCAACTCTTGGTTACGAAAAGAAGAGATAGAAAGATGGAGTTGAAGCATTTCAGCCACAATCATTGCCTAGCAAGTCATCAAGTGCCACAAGGCTCACAAATCCAGTGTTCCGGCTGCAAATCTCCGGGCTCTGACAATGTCTACGCTTGCTGGCAATGCTCCTACTTCCTACACGACCAATGTTTTCGCGCAACGCGGTCTCTCAACCACCCCTCTCATCCCCAACATCCTTTAACTCTGGTGCCTTTTCCTACTTATCCCTCTGGTTCTTTTTTCTGCAATACTTGCGGTCACAGTGGAGATGGATTTTCCTATTCTTGTTCTGCTTGTGAATTTGATATCCATCTCCATTGTGCTCTTATGCCTAATCCTAATCCTAATCCACATGTATCCCCTTCTCCCAATTTCAATTCCCATCCTCAAAATCCCATCTATCCTCCTTTCCAAACAAGCGCTTTTCCTGCTTACCCTCCTCCTCCTCCTAATCCTACTCAAACTTTTCCTCAACCTCATCCTACAGGCTATCCCCCTGTTCCAAACACCCCTTTTCCAAATGTCAACCCTGCATTCCCACCCAATCACCCTGCTTACCCCCAACCAAATCCAACACCACCACCACAAAACTTCACTCCTCTAATAAACTTTCCCGCCGCCACCACTCCACCACCTCCGCCGCAACATAATCCAACACTGCCTACTTACAGCACAGTGGTCAACACCACCACCACCACTTCAAACCCTCCAACACCACCACAGCCACAGCCAACTCCGACAAAACCGGCCTCAATGATAAAGCACTTCAGCCACCCCCATTTCCTAAAACCAATGGAAGTCGACCAAAAGAACAAAAAGGCCTGCTCTGCTTGCGAGTTCGAGCTATCCGGCTCTGCCTACTGCTGCACCGAACCCTACTGCACTTTCAACCTCCACAAATCCTGCTTCGACTCCCCCCGCGAATTCCACCACAAGTCCCACCTCCAGCACCCCCTCACACTGCTCACTGCCCCGCCCTACAGCGACGGGTTCACGTGCAACGCGTGCTTGAAGGACGGCAAGGCCTTCGCCTACACGTGCTCCGAGTGCTCCTACGATCTCCACATAGACTGCGTCCAGTGGCCCGACAAAGTGATCCGACCCGACCACAAGCATTCCCTGACGCTGTTCTACTCGTCTCCGGCGGCGGATCAGGCGAGTGCGGACGCGACTTTCGTGTGCGACGCGTGTGAGAATCCGGTGCACGAGATGGCGTGGTTGTACTACTGTCGGGAGTGCGATTTTGGGACGCATCTTGAGTGTATCACTTCTGGGATCAAGAAACAAGACGCGAGTGGTGGGAAATCGGAAGAAGAATTGATGAGGGAACTTGAGCTCAATTTTGCTGTGCTTCAGATTCTAGCACAAGGCAGAAAAAATGCCTTGGAATTGATTTGAAACTAGTTACATGTTATAAGTTTTTCTTGAAAATGATCAATTTAATTATGATGATCTACATGTATCTATGAATTCTTGAGCTTTGGCTTTTATTTTATTTTTTAATCCAAACTTCCAACCGATCGATGATGATCAGACGGAGGTTTCTGGATTCGTTGCAATTTGCAACAACCGCAGTATAAAGTCACAAAAGTCGACTTTGAATTATATTCAACAATGTCTTCAATTCGTAGATCCACCGCAGACCGTCACATATTGGGACAGTTTAGTCGCAAGCTTCCGTTTTTTTAAGTGCGAATTACCAATTCAGATCTACACACTCCCTTTTTTCTATATTTTTTAAGATGCATGAATTGCAAGGAAGTTTAAATTATATTTTTGAACTAGATCTACACACTCCCTTTTTTATATATTGAGCTTAACAATTTTCAAGTGATTTTGTTATCCCTCTTGGATCCAGCTACACATCTCCAAGGTGTTAACTAATTTTCTGTTCTTATTGTATAATTTTATAAAGCAAAAAAGAAAAAACTTATCTACTGATATAATATATATATATATATATATATATATATATATATATATATTAGGATGTTCTAAATTTGAAAAATTACAAGAAGAGGAAATTATTGATTTTGAAACAGGTTTTAAAATAGAAGAAACAAAAAATTCAATAGAGCAAATTATAAATAAAAACATCAATGATTTAAATATTCAAGAACAAGTAGATGATATGATCATAGAATGCATGACCGATCTTGGCATGACGTATGAAGAAGCTTATACTACTTTAGAAAATTATTTCAATCTTCCTTTAGTCTCAAGCATTGCAAATGGTGAAACTATGATAAGAGATTTCTATAAAAAAGAATCAAACTTTATGGATTATACTTTAACTCCTTCCAAACGTGCGAAACCAGAATTTGTACATCCTGGTCAAGGTTCTGTTGAAAGCCTAGGAAGACAACCTTGGAAACTAGCCTCTTTACAGTACGAAGGTGAATCAAGTTTTAAAAGTAAAGGAGGTAGAATGCCTATTGGAAAACTATATAGTTCAGATATGCTCTTAATTGAACAATAGAGTCCACAATTATGGCCAGATGAAATTCTAATTTGGGAACAAACTGTAGTTCGAAATTGGGAAACAAATAAAAAAGATAGTATTGATATGTTCGCATATCTTGAAACAACATTAGGACCAACTGCTTTAGGAATATGGCAGTCAAAAAAGGATCAAAGTCCTGCTGAAATTAACAGAATTAAATCGTTAGGAGACAATCCTTACAATTTCACAAGTCAAATAAGAATCTTATTATTAGGAGTAGATCCTTCTAAAGAAAACACCTTTATTCAAGACACAGCAATTCGAAACCTCGAACAATTAAGTATTTCAGATTTCAAATATATAAAAGAATTCTCTACAGATTTTGCTCGTCTAATATCTCAGACTGGTAAAGCTATGGAAGATGAACTATGTGATATATATTTTGTAAAACTTCCCGGAGATTTAGGAAGAAATATTCACGAAGGATGGAAAAATATTAATAATATTCCAAATTTAGGAATAGGACCTAGAATAACATATACTTTTAATCAACTTGAAAACAAGTGCAAAGAAGCTACTATGAATGAACAAATTAAAAGACAAGCTTGGGCATTTTGTAAAACAGCGGTCTATACTCCTCAAGCTTATGGATACTATGATAAACCTAGAAAAAGAAAATATATTCAAAAAAGTAAAACTTTTGATAGGTACAATAATAATTATGATAAAAATCATTATCTACGAAGACCACAAAAAAGAAATTGCAGATGTTATATATGTGGAGATATTAATCACTTAGCAAATAAATGTCCAGATAAAAATAAAAATCCTCGGAATATAGAAAGATCAAATCTTATTGAACAAATCGGTCAATATGATTTTGAAGAAATTGGCTCAGATTCTGATAACAACTCGGTTTACAGTATTATAAGTGACAATGAAGAAATATCTAAAGTCACTTATACTTATATGAATATAGAAACAAATCAAGAATATGAATGTATTCATAATTGGATAAAAGAAAAAGGAAATAATCATATAAGCTGTTACATATGTAAATTATTTCCTGCTTTAGACAAAAGGTATCAGTGTAATAAGTGCTTTAAAGAGATATGTTTTCTATGCATTAAAAATAAATTTAATATTGAAACAGAATTAAAAGGCCAAATCAATCAAACAACTAATTTCCAAACAGAAAGAATTGAGAAACATGAATTAGCAATAGAATTATTAAATCAGAAGTATAATTCCCTCGACTTTAGAATAAAACAATTAGAAACTAATTCCAAGGGTAAAACCATTAGTATTCAAGAAAGTAATAAAATGTCGGAATTGATGCCAGAAACTATTTTAATAAACAATAATTTAGATAACAAAAGTATAAATAAGGGAATAGGAAATTTAATTACCCTTCAATGCCGTGTCTGGTTAAATCAAAACACTTTCGTAAACCTAGCAGCCCTTCTTGATACAAGAAGCACTAAAAGTATGATAAGTTATGATTTAATCCCTAAAAAGTATCATAAAAAACTTGAATACGACATTGAAACTAAAACAGTTGAAAACAGAATAATAAAAATAACCCATCATATAGAATCTCTAGGAATCCAATTCTTAGATTTTGCTGGAAACTATAGTTTTAAATATGAGTTACCACAAGTTCTCATAAATTCTAAAGAAGTCAAATCTCAAGATTTTCTCCTAGGTCTTAATTTTATAACAAGTTTAAACGGTAGCATTACAATCACAAAAAACAATATTACTTTATCAAAACAAGTTTATAGTTTTCCTACAAATAGATATTAATACATCAGAGTTCGCTCAGAAGCGTGGTGGACTAGGAGAATTAGATTTTTTGAAACAAAATAAAAATCAACAAAATTTTATCGAAAATGAATCTCTAACCCTTTTAGAAAACCTTCTAAGCCATGAATTTGAAAAGGGACCAAATATAACTAAAAGTATAAATTATCCTATCATCCAAAAACTCAAAAAAGAAGAATTAATAGGAGAAGACATAACAAAAAACAGAGTTAATTATGTCTGCAAAATAAAAATAAAAAATCCTGATATAAGAATTATAACTGCCAACATAGAATATAGTCCTTTGGACAAAGAAGAATTCAAAAAACAAATTCCAGAAATGATAAAACAAGGCTTAATTCAAAAATCCGAGAGTCCTCATAGATCAGCAGCCTTTGTTGTTCGAAATCATTCTGAGATTAAAAGAGGAAAAGCTAGAATTGTCTACAATTATAAAAGACTAAATGATAATACTATAGATGATGGTTATAATATCCCAAACAAAGATAGTCTAATAGGACTAATTCAATCAAGGAAAATTTTTAGTAAATTTGATCTAAAATCAGGATATAATCAATTAAAACTTGAAGAATGGTTTAAACCATGGACAACTTTTACCTGTTCAGAAGGACATTTCGAATGGAATGTCCTAAGCTTTGGGTTAAAAAATGCTCCATCAATTTTTCAAAGATTTATGGATAGTATATTTTTGAAATATGATTTTTGCCTCGTCTACATAGATGATATACTTGTGGCAAGTAATAGTTTAAATGAACATGAAAAACATCTTGGAATAATTTTTAACGAAATTAAAAAGCATGGAATAGTTATATCAAAAAAGAAAATGGAACTATTTAAAAGAAAAATCTCTTTCTTAGGGTTAGAAATAGGAAATGGAAAAATTGAACTACAACCTCACATTGCAGAAAAACTATTAAACTTTCCTGATAAACTAGAAGGTCTAAAACAAATTCAAGCTTTCTTAGGACTTCTTAACTATGCTAGAAAATTTATACCAAACCTAAGTAAACTGGCTGGTACGTTATATAGCAAAACTACAAAGAACGGACAAAGGCACTTTAATAAAGAAGACTGCCTGTTAGTTCAAAAAATAAAACAAGCTATAAAAAATATTAAACCATTAGAATTACCCTTAATATCTGATTATATCATTATAGAATGTGATGGTTCTAAAGAAGGATGGGGAGCTATCTTATTATGCAAACCAAATAAGTATTCTACTAGGTCCGAAGAAAGAATAACAGGCTATTCTAGTGGGAATTTTGGAAAAATAGATCAGAACTGGACTTCTTTAGATTTCGAAATACAAACTTTAATAAACGCTTTAGATAAATTTAAAATTCATCTTCATAAGGAATTCACAGTCAGGACAGATTGTGAAGCAATTGTTAAATTTTTAAAAAATAAAAATAGTAAAAAGATTAACAGAACCAGATGGGTTAATCTTCAAAATTTAATCCAAGGAAATGGATATGTCATAAATTTTGAACATATTAAAGGAAAAGATAATAATCTTGCTGACTTATTATCTAGAAATATTTCTAAATTTTTGAATGCAGGATATGGAAAGGAGGTTACTTAAACCAAAAGGCAAGGAGAAACTCTTAGAATCTAAAACCTTAAAAAAGGAAAATTCTAAAGATTCGTTTTCACCTATGGACATTTCAGATGACGAAAAGAATCAAGAAATATCTAAAAATAAAATCATGTTTGGAAACGTTCCTCTGCGACAATATTATGATCCGCTCCAAAGATTCAGAACACTTGTCAAAGTTGATCAAAAGCAGCAGTGTTTACTCGACAATATATGGCATCTTCAAACTCCTCCACAGGCCTTAAACTTCAAATTCCAAGTCCTTAATGCATTATGTGCATATTTTGGACAACTTAATATCCAAAATCCTTCAAAATCTAAATCAGCCTATAAATCTCCTTTTAACTACTATGTAGTATATAGGGGTCTAAAAACTGGAGTTTTCAATAATTTCAACACAGTCAGGCGATATACTCTTATAGCCGACCCAGTCTTTAAGGGGTTCGAAACTTTTGCAGAAGCCATTGACAGTGCCAGAGAAGTTATGGGTTTGAATTTTTATATAGAACCAGAACAGGTCAAATCTTTCTCTGAAATTGCAAAATCGAAACCTGATGAGATAATTCAGGCTCAACGGGAAAAAAATCAAAACTCTTGAATTACAGGTCTTGGATCTTCAGAGAAGACTTATACAACAGGAGCATGATGTAAAAAGTTCTCAGTATAAACTCTTCGAAGAGACTCTAGACTACAAAGAAGAAACGATCGCAACCATGGAAAAAATGATCCAAAAGCTGAATAAAGATCTAAAAGGTAAGGAAGTTGTATCTACTTCTGAAACTGTTAAAAATATTGGGAATACATTCGAAAAATTCAAAGCAAGGTTGATGGATATCCCCTGGATTGAAGTTATGAAACCTGTTCTCGAAAGAATTCCAGATCTCGAACAAGTTATATCATCTAAAATTTTTAAAGATTTTCCAAAACATCTTATCAGTCTACAAAAGGAAGTACTTGAACTTGGATTCGCTTCCAATTATATAGAAAATTCTAAACCTAAAAAGATGAAATACAAGGGGGTCACTCTTAAGCAGAGACCATTCCTTGCAAAAAATCTAAATATAAATCAAATTATTGCACAAGTCAAGGATAACGAAGGAATTTATAGAAATATTTTACCTGGCTTATTTGTTTTACAAATTGATCTAAATTTAACCAATATGCCTGACGATGAAATATTGAAATTCTATCATAACGGTATGATAGACTCTTTAGAATTCAAATTGACTGAAAAAACTGAAAATATTCTAAATTGTCTAGGAGAAAAACTTTTATTAACCGCAGGGAACATGGCTTCCCTAGGGCCTTCTGAAAAGGTTTACTGCAAAATTCTTGCTAGCCTTCCCGAAATATCAAAACTTTCCTATAGACCAGCAAGAAAAAGAATCATCTTAACCGATAAAAGTCATTCTCTTAAGGAACTCGCAGTAAACGAACCTTATGAGATAGGAACTACTGAAAATGAAATAAAAATCCAAACTTTTCAACAATCTAAATTTATTGAAAATTTTCCTTGGGAAGATTTTCATCTTGTTGCCGAAGGACACTATTTACAAATCTGGGCTCCTCTAAATTGGAAATTCTTACTACCATTCTCTGGAGAAGGAGACATGCTTGACTCTCAAAATTGTATCAAAAATACTGATGAAATGTATCTCTATGCCCAAAACTTTTCTCAGGGAGATACGGACCATGATGATGATATCTCAATCGATGAAACTCATAGAGACTATTGAAGAATAAGAAGCTGACAAGTGTCCACTAAAAACGTCAGCCATGACGATTCGAAAAATCCTACTGTTTTACTTTTTCTTTTGTTTTTGTAGGCCATGATTTACAACTTGTATTGATAGCTTAGGTGTTACGCCTTACTTTTTCTTTGTCGGCCATGATTACCGACTTGCATTATTAGCTTAGATTGTAAGCCTTCCTCTCTATATAAGGAGGCTTCATTCTTCATTGTAAGATACGATGAAAAAACTTCAGCAATAATATTAGAGCTTTAAGCACAAATATGCAAGCCTAATTTTCTTCCCTTTCCGATTCCTATAAGTTAGCTATCAACACCCCTTCGGTTTATAATAATGCCCTATACTTTGTAAATCATAATTTTCAAAAAACCCAAAAATAGTATATCCTCTCTTCCCTGTTCTACCGCTTCCACTCTGAAGTCCAGACCTCCTCTCTGTAAGTATGATCTTCCTCCTCTCCTCGGAACTTTGCTTTTATTCCACTCTGTTATTCTGTTTTAAGATATTAATCAGTAGTATTTATTTGTTGTCCTTAGGCTTTATTGATATCCTGTTTGTTTTTCTTTATTTCTGCTTCCATTGTTTTTTGTTCTTGTGTTTCTGTTCTTTTATTTATATGGTTAATGTGTACCAAGCTTTAAAACACACACACACCCCCCCCCCCCCTCTGTAATCTGGTATATATATATATATCAGTATGTGAAGTGTCAAATGTGAAGTATCTTGTCTGCTGTGCTTGATTCAATAAGAAGCTATGTTGTAAATGTGTTAGCCGTAGAAGTTAGTCAAATTTGGGGTACCAGAGGAGGTGGACCAGATGAGGGTGACCAGAGGAGTCTGAACAGAGTAGTCTGGCAGATGAGCTACCAGAGGAGATCCATCAGATGAGGTATACCAGAGGAGTCCTATCAGAAGAGGTCTGGACCAGAAGTCATCTGATGTGAGTGACCAGAACCAGAGGAGGTCAAGTCATCTGATCCAACGATTCAAAGACGCGAATTACACCAAAGTGAAGCTAGCGCGATGTCGGTTCTAACTGAATCAACTGAAGCGGTTATTGAAGTTGTTAGCCAGCTGGATAATTGCATCACATTGAGTTTGTTACAACTGAATCAATTCTAGGGTTCATCTCAATCTCTGTAACTATAAAAGGGGGCTTCTCAGCTGAGAGAAGTAACACAATACACATCACAAGTGAGATCATTTATTGAGTGCAAACACAGAGAGTTTGTGAGATTGAGTGAATTGTAACTTCTTCCATTCTTTCTTAGTGAAACGCTATCCTCTCCGATCCCGTGGACGTAGGAGTATTCATCTCCGAACCACGTAATTCTGGTGTTCTTGTGTGATTTCAATTTCGTTCTTATTGTTACCATAATTCCGATTCCCTGATTACAAGTTTTCTTATGAATCTAAAACGATTAACAAGTGGCGCCGTCTGTGGGAAGCAATGATGGCTTCAACTAAGTTCGACATTGAGAAGTTCACGGGGAAGAACGATTTCAGCTTATGGAAGATTAAGATGAAAGCTCTCCTGGTACACAATGGTTTGTACGAAGCCTTGTTGCCACCGGATCAGGTGGCTTCTGGAACTAATCCAGCGAAGGTAGAGGAGAACAAGAGGAAAGCACACAGTGCGCTTATCTTGTGTCTTGGGGATAAACCATTGAGGGAAGTATCGAAGGAGAAAACCGCTCTTGAAGTCTGGAATAAGCTGGAGCAGTTATACCAGACTAAGTCTGTTACGAACAAGTTATACATGAAACAGAAGCTTCAAGTCTTCAAGATGAATGAAGACAAGAATCTTGGTGATCAGTTGGACGAGTTCAACAGATTGGTGGATGATCTGGAGAGTTTGGATGTTACAATTGATGATGAAGACAAGTCATTGATGTTGTTGAATTCTCTACCTAAGTCTCTGGAAATTTTCAAAGATGCCTTGCTATTTGGAAGACAAGATCAGGTGATGTTTGATAATATTCAAACTGCCCTGAAAACCAAGTTTCTACAGATCCAGACTGAAGGGAAGAAGCCTGCTGAAGGATTGAATGTTCAATCCAAGAAGAAGAAGGAGTTTCAGTCCAAGAAGAAGGATGGTGGAAAAGGGAATAAGGGTGGGAAGAAATCTGAGTTTGTTGAGAAGAGAAAGTGTTTCACTTGCCATAAGGAAGGTCATTTGAGAAAGAATTGCCCTGAAAGGAGGAAAAAAGACAATCAAAATGATCAAGATGGAAATGCAGCTGTGGTGGAGGTTGAAGGATATGATAGTGCAGAAGTCTTGATGGTTAGTCATGAGAGACTAAGTCAAGAATGGGTCCTGGACTCTGGGTGTACTTTTCATATGTGTCCACATGAAGACTGGTTCCTGAATCTTGAGAAGATTGATGGAGGTCTTGTTCTTTTGGGTAATGATGAGAGTTGTAGAGTGCAAGGATCTGGTTCTATCAAGATCAAGATGTTTGATGGAGTTGATAGGATCTTATCTGATGTCAGGTTTGTTCCTGAGTTGAAGAGAAATCTTATTTCTCTTGGTACTTTGAATTCAAGACAGAAAAGAGAGTTCTGTCAATAACCAAATCTGGAAGAATTATTATGAAGGGTATGATTAAGAATGGTTTGTATACTTTGATTGGAAGAACTGTAACAGGATCAGCTGATGTTGCTATGGAGTCCTCTGATGTCAACTTGTGGCACAAGAGATTGGCACATGTTGGTGAGAAGGGCCTGATGGAGTTATCCAAGAAGTGAGCAGTCCCTGGGAAGAGGATATGTAAGCTGGAGTTCTGTGAGAGGTGTGTTCTGGGGAAATCAAAGAAACAAGCATACCAACAAGGGAAGCATACCACCAAGGAGGTTATGGATTACATATATTCTGATGTATGGGGACCAGCAAGGGTATCCACTCATGGTGGAGGCAGGTATTTCCTTACCCTTATTAATGATTATTCCAGAAAGGTTTGAGTTTACATTCTTAAACAGAAGAGTGATGCCTTCTCTAAGTTCAAAGAATGGTTGATTGAACTTGAGAATAAGAGAGGCAGAACTATCAAGCACTTAAGGACTGATAATGGACTTGAATTTCTATCAGAAGAGTTTCAACAATTTTGTAGGGAGAAGGGTATTACTAGGCATAAAACTGTTCCTTCAAACCCCTAGCAGAATGGTCTAGCTGAGAGAATGCATAGAACTATTCTGGAAAGGGTTAGGTGTATGTTATCTGATGCTCATTTACCTAAGAGTTTTTGGGGTGAAGCTGTTAACACAGCTGTGTATCTCATTAATAAAGTGCCATCATCTGCTATTGAGTTTAAAACCTCATATGAGATCTGGTATGGAAAGATTTCAGATTACTCAAAGTTGAAAGTTTTTGGATGCTTAGCTTATGTTCATGTGAAGCAAGACAAACTTGAACCTAGAGCTTTAAAGTGTATTTTCATTGGGTATCCAAAAGGTGTTAAAGGGTATAAGTTGTGGTGCCTAGAGCCTGGGAACCAGAAGTGTATTACCAGCAGAGATGTAGTGTTTAATGAATCACAGATGGGATACAAGTCTGGTGGAGGTGATAGAGAGCCATTAGCTGAAGAGATGGATGGTGTTATTTCTGAGCCAATTACTCAAGTTGAGGTGTAGCCTAATCATGATAGTGCATCTGGTTCTGAACCAGAGCAAGAACCAGGAGAGAATGAGTCATCAAATGAGGATAGTGCACCAGCAGAGGAGGAGGAAGGAGTTCCAGAAGCAGACTTGAGAAATTATAGTTTGACAAGAGACAGGACTAGAAGACAAATACATCCTCCTGCAAGATTTGGTCGTGTTGATCTGGTCTCTTATGCACTTGTTACAGCAGAAGCCATAGAGTACCAAGAACCCAAAAGCTACAAGGAAGCCCATGAGTGTGATGATAGGGAGTCATGGATTACAGCCATGACAGAAGAGATGGAGTCTCTTAAGAAGAATCATACTTGGATTCTTGTTGATAAGCCACCTAGGCAGAAGCTAATCAGTTGTAAATGGCTGTTTAAAAGGAAGCTTGAATCTGGTGTGAAGGATCAAGTGAGGTTTAAAGCCAGGTTAGTAGCCAGAGGATTTACTCAGAGAGAAGGGATTGATTACAATGAGATATTCTCACCTGTGGTTAAGCATTGTTCAATCAGATTACTTCTCAGTAGAGTTGTTCAAGAAGATCTGGAGCTGCAACAACTTGATGTTAAGACAGCTTTTCTGCATGGGGATCTTATTGAGAGTTTATACATGCACCAGCCAGAAGGGTTTGTTGAACCAGGGGGAGAAGGAAAGGTGTGTCTACTCAAGAAATCATTATATGGCTGACTTGTAAGCGAACTACACTAGCTTCTACTAGTAGCTACCCCACAAGAGTACAGGTTCACTGTAGTATGGGCAAGTATAGGGACCAAGTATTATCGAACCCAAGGGATGGTGTATATGCGAATAGATCCCTAAAGATCTACGCGTCGTAGTTAATATGAGTGTAATGTTTTTGGGTTTTTTGAAAGAATTAATTAAGAGCAACTAAAGTAAACTAATTAAACTAAAGAACGTAAGAAACGAATTAACTAAGGTTGTTTTCTAATGGGAGATGGTGATGCTTAGGATAGAAATCCCTACGTATACTAACGGAGCAGGTACATAATCAAAGTAATCGTGACAAACAAGAATTAACCTAAGTATAAGAATGCAAGGTGAAAGCTCAAGATTCTAAACCCTAATACTTTACCCTAACACTCGACTTCACTAATCCACTAACAAGTTAATGGATTGTGCTCAATTAATGAGACCCTAATTTAACTAAGGTGATGCGGTCGTCCTCCTCCGCTAAACCGGTAGATGAATTAACCTTTCTTAAACCTTCTCGTTAAGACTACTAATTGTTATTGAGTGATGCGGTCGTCCTCTCTCTAACACTTTCATACTAAATTCAAAGGTAAAGTTAAGATTAATTATACGAATTCATTAATCAAGAGAATTAAAACTAACGTCACGAATTACCCTAATTACGTACCCACATCCTACTTCTACGAGTTCATCCTAACCTAAGCATGCAAGGGTTTTAGCCGGACATGGTTGTAACAAACATAAAAGCAAACGAAGAAACAACGAACATAAACATAATGAATTGCACTAAGAAAATACGAAACATGAACTAGGGTTTTAAAAGAAAATAAATACGAAGAACTGAAATTGAATTACTAAAAACAAAATTTAAACGTGTTCAAAGTAACGAACTAATGAAAAGAAACTAAGAATTGAAAAGAAACTAGAATTCGTATGAAAAACCTCAACAAAACGTAAATAAAGCTTGCTCGTCTCCTTCCTCTCCAAAAACTAAGTCTAAAATTATTTCTAACGTTCGGGTTCTTGATTTTTTTTTTCAAAACATGTTTGGAAGAGGTATATATAGGCACCGGGTCGAAACGGGAGTTAATGGACCGAAAATACGCATCCGGAGGCAAAAATCCATGGGCGCTCGAGCAAAACGCTCGAGCGGTCCCGCTCGAGCAGTGTAGCTCGAATGACACAATCGCTCGAGCGGTTCCGCTCGAGCCGGTCGAGCGCTGAAATCTCTCTGTATGTTTTGGGCGCTCGAGCACTTCGCTCGAGCGGTGGCGCTCGAGCTGCTCGAGCGCAAGAATAGTTCTGTACGTTTAAGCGCTCGAGCAATGCGCTCGAGCGGGGGCGCTCGACCTAGTCACTCGAGTGACTTCTAACTCCTCCCAAGTGATACTTTTCCTCGTCCGCACTAATACCAATCGTATTTCTTCAATATCTTCTCATCCGGGCATCCGTTTGAGTCGATTCAAAGTCCTACGAACTCCGTTTTTCGTCCTCCATTCACCTATGAAAACCAAAGAGACAAATTAATAAGTTTATAAAAATGATACTCATTTGACTCCAAACACTAATCGACAACACTCAAAACATGAGTAAATCGGGCACCAAAACATAACAATTTCACGCCTAATCAACCCCCCCAAACTTACCATGTTGCTTGTCCTCAAGCAACGAAATAATAAGTCAAGTGAAATTGTTAGGAATGAATCAAGAATCAATCATGCAAGCTAATGAACTCAAACTTCAAAAGTCAATCTCCCGTATACTCACTCACTTTCTTTTATCGTACTCATGCAACAATAATAAGAAACACCAAGATCAAGCATGGATGTGCACTCAACGATGTGTTTCACTCCCTCACAAGCGTATATCAATGATTAAGGGACTCACTCAAACAATCAATCACTCATATCGGCAACCATAGGCTTGTAAGCACTCTCAACTCCGACCATACTCTAGAAATCAATGCCGAATCAAAAAGGACTTTTCTCAAGGTTGTAATGTAGGCTCTTTGGACGGGTGGGATAACAATATAAGGTAAAGTGACTCAAGTGAATGGAGAATAGAAAATCAAACTTTGGCACTTCGAGATTAGGAACAGACTACTTCAAATATATTCAATCAACACTCTTTCAATTTCATACTCTCAACACTTCAATTTTTTTTTTCTTTTTCTTTTCACTTTTTTTTTCAATCACTTCACTTTTTTTTCTTTTTCGCACAAACACATGAGCTCATTTTTTTCTTTTGCTCATTCTCAATTTTTTTTCTTTCCCACAACTCAAATTTCATTCACACCCTTATTTTATCACCACTCAACCAACACAATTTCCTTTTTCAACTCAATTCACTCCCTTCACATTCACACTTTTCCTATTCTCCACTCAAATTTGGACAAAAAGGCTTAGGAATTGGAATAGTGTTCATATGTGCTAGCAAATAAAATAGGCTTTAGGCTCAAAGGGGCTAACAAGGGATAAATGTCATTGGTAGGGAAATTTTTGGCTAAGTGACTAAACATATCAAAGATGGCCTAAGATCACATTCGGTATATCAAACTAGACACAATCAAGAAGCAAGAGCACACACAAGTTCTAGCATCCTCTAAAGTGACGATTCACTCACAAACGAAGAGATTAAATCATGCATTTAAATCTCGTAAGGCTCAACTCTCACGGCTTTCACATCCATGCTAGTCCTAGTGCATTCTCACTCTCATCACACAAGCACTCAAAAGAAAACTCATAAGCATACGGGTTCTCTCCCTAATCAGCTCAAACTCAAACACTCACACAAAAGAATTTCTAACTCACCCTTCACAATTCACCCTACTCATCAAATCATACTCAAAGATAGCAATCAACAAGCATAAGGTGATTGATAGGCATAAAATATTGAGTAACAAAACAAATTAATAATAGCCCAAGGAGTATCTCAACAAACCAATAATCAATCAAACTCAACTCAAAGATAAGGGCGTGCATGCATGTGCAATGTAACAAGAAACATAAAAATCTCCACCCCCCCAAACTTCGACCTTGCTAGAGGTCTAAGTTTGGGGTTGTGGGTTACCTCAACCAACTAATCCCGTTTCTCTCACTAGCTTTGCACACTTCCTTGTCTCAAGTTGGTTCCTTCAATCTGAATAACTCCATGATACCTTTACTCCTTTAGAGACAAGCCTACAAGCAACTCACTCAAATATAAGGTTAAACATACGACTCAAAATACTCCCTAATAATATAAAAAGACACTAAAAATAAATGAAAGCAAATAAAAATGGGTTGCCTCCCATTCAGCGCTATTTTTAAGGTCCTCATGCCGGACCAAGCTCAAAGGAGCTTATGGGACATCATACTCAAATTTACCTCCCCCATTCTCATAAGAGTGGTGTTTGAACTCCTTTCCTTGATGTCCCTCCATCATGAGTTTCTTTCCTCTTTTCTCATTCCCAAGTGTTATGGGTCTCAACTCCTTCTTGCCTCTATCTGGAGGAGTCTTACTAAACAACTTCTTGAGTTTTGACTTTTTCTTCTTAACTCTTCCTTTCCCTTCTAACTGGACCACGTCCACTTTCTTCACCCCTTCATCCTTCAACTTCTTCACTTTATCCCTATCAAAATAATCAAGAACATAATGTTCATGGGTTAACTCAACAGGTGAAGGACTAACAAAATCATGAGTATGAGAGGAATTCGGGAGAAAAGGCGTGTCTTCAACACGAGGATCAATTGCATCCATGCAATACAAGCTCTCATCCTCCCTCGGGTGTTTCATGGCTTCATATAGGGAGATCTTCACTTCTTGATCATCTACCTTCAATGTAATCTTCCCATTTGCCACGTCTAGCACCATCCCCGCCGTAGCTAAGAACGGTCTTCCCAAAATCAGGGGCACGTGCTCATCTTCCTCCATCTCTAGCACTACAAAGTCGGCTGGAAAAATGTGTTCTCCAACTCTCACTAGGACGTCTTCAACCACACCTTGAGGTCTAGTAATAGATCGATCGGCAAGTTAAAGTGTCATCATTGTGGGTTGAAGTTCACCACCTTCCAACTTCTTGAAAAGCGACAACGGCATCAGATTTATGCTCGCCCCGAGGTCGCACAACGTTCCCTTCTTGATCCTGTTCCCAATATCACATAGGATCGTGAAGCTCCCGGGATCCTTCAGCTTCGGTGGAAGCGCCTTGTGCAATAATGCACTCACCTCGTGGTTCAGCTGCACCAACTTCGGCTCATCCACTCGCCGTCTTTTCGCGATCAAGTCCTTCAAAAACTTCGCATAGTGCGGCATCTGTTCCAAAGCATCATAAAAAGGAATATTAATATGCAATTGTTTAAAAACATCAAGGAATTTAGCGAATTTTTCATCAAGCTTCTTTTTCATGAAGCGCTGTGGATATGGGACGGGTATCACAGATTTGGGTACCCCCCATTCATCTCTTTCTGTTTCTTTCACTTTCTCCCTTGCTTCCTTTGCCTTTTTCCACTTAGGAACTCTCTCAACCTCCTCAAAGTCTTTCCCCTTCTGGGACTCATCCATATCTTTATGCTTCT
Source organism: Ballota nigra (assembly GCA_947034835.1). Lineage (NCBI taxonomy): Eukaryota > Viridiplantae > Streptophyta > Magnoliopsida > Lamiales > Lamiaceae > Ballota > Ballota nigra. The sequence continues at coordinate 92,047,336 of OX344724.1, forward strand.
CAATCCCTTCACTTTCAATCCCCTTCTCAACTTCATCTCCTTTAGGCTCAATCTCTTCTTGGGGCGTCTCAGAATCAGCAGGCATCTGAGGACCTTCGTAGTTGGTTCCACTTCTTAGCTGGATCGCCTTGCAATGCTCTTTCGGGTTCCCCTCCGGCATTCTATTCACTGACTTTGCAATTTGGCTCATCTGGAGCTCTAAAGAAGTGAACTTTCGATTGTTCTCTTGTTGAGTTCTAGTCCACTCAACATTCATCTTCTGGAGCTCTTGATCTCGATGATCACCCTTCTTGTGCAGCTCCTTCACATCGTACTCCAAGGATGACAACCGCTTGCTCCCTTCCTCCACCTTCTGAAGGATCGCTCTCAACATCTCCTCGGTTGATGCACCGCCTTCTCCACCAGGAGGTTTAGACCCCGGATCAACACCTGCAGGAACAGTAACACCAGCTTTTGGGTTAGCATAAGAAAAGTTATCATTCTTCCTCCATGTGTTTTGAGGAGGCTGCTGGCCTCCTTGAACTCCTTGTGTGTTCCTCCATTGATTTTGAAGTGGCTGAGGGCCTGGAGGCACAAATGGTTGGCCATAAGGAAGCCTTCCATACTGATTACCACCTTGGTAGCCATTCTGATTGTAATACGGACCTCCCATGTAATTGGCTACCTCTTGCTGTCCACTTGGTTGGTCTACTCTCTCATTCTCTACTGCATGCTCTCCACCCAAACTCTTCCCCAACTCGAGGTTGTTTATCTTCTCCATCATGGCCATCAATAGCCTTCTCGTTCCTTCTCCCTCTTCAACCTGATGCACTCTCTGAAAATCTGCATCTCCACTCCAAGCACCGGCATTCGTGACAATGTTGTCAACGATCTCCCTACACCTCTCTATGCCTTGGTTCAAAAATGCTCCGCCCGCACAAGCGTCTAAATGGTCTTGCCCCGCCTTGTTGGCACCACTATAGAAGAACGCCATAATGTCTCCCTCATTGTACCCGTGCTGCGGGCACTCTATCAGCATGTTTGAGTATCTCTCTCACGCTTGGCGTAAATCCTCTCCAAACTTTTGGCGAAAGGACGAGATCTCAATTCTAGCCTTGATCGTCCTAGATGGAGGGTAGAATCGCTCGAGGAACAGACGCTCGAGCTCGGCCCAAGTGGTAATACCTCCCCGCGGAAGCGTATTATCGTACCACTCCTTGGCTATTCCCGTCAATGAGAATGGGAACAGCTTAAGCCTCTTGGCATCTTCAGACATGCCATTGTAATTAAATGTGGAGGCTATCATGAGAAAACTCCTCAGATGTGTGTGAGGATTCTCCTTCCCGATCACCCCTTTGAACTGATTCTCGGTCAGCAGCTTTAAAATCCCCGGTGATATCGAGAAGTTGTTCGCCTCAACAGGAGGCAAATCCACTCCATCATAGTACCGCTGTGGCTGTGCTGCAAATCTCCCTCGAATAGCCATATTGTGATCTACGTTCTGAGGAACGTGGTGAGGATTAGCAGCAGGTACTGGTACTTGTTGGGGTGGTGGTGGGTAAACAGGTGGTTGATTATAGACTGGTGGTGGATGGTATGGATATGGTGGGTAAGGATAAGGTGGGTATGGGTAATGTTGGTATACTGGGTTGTTAAAAGGGTTATTTGGGTTTTGTGGGTAAGCAGGGTTGTTATGAGGATTATGGACAAGGTTCTGAGCTGGATTCCCTACGTTTCGTGTATCCGGGTTTAGGCTCTGGCTATCCCCTAATGGAATTTGATTCTGGCTACCACTAACTCCAGTGCCTTCAACTCGGTCTACTGCCTGATTGAAATCGTTGGCAGCATCGTCCAACTCATTATTGATATCCATTGGTTCCTTTCCTAAGTCGGCAGCGTTCATTCTTCTCAAGTAAGCTCGGCTCCTTCTGGCTATTGTCTCAGGGTCCAACGGTATTCTCTCTTCGCTCGTATTGCCTTGTGAGCGTGTTTTCATAAACCTGACACACTAGCAGAAGGGTCAAAACGCAACTGCCGATTGAATACAAATAAAAAATAAAAACAGAAAATAAATAACCCACTACTAACTACTAAGCTATCTACAAGTCCTATTCAAAAGCATACAATGCCATCCCCGGCAACGGCGCCATTGACTTGTAAGCGAACTACACTAGCTTCTACTAGTAGCTACCCCGCAAGAGTACAGGTTCACTGTAGTATGGGCAAGTATAGGGACCAAGTATTATCGAACCCAAGGGATGGTGTATATGCGAATAGATCCCTGAAGATCTACGCGTCGTAGTTAATATGAGTGTAATGTTTTTGGGTTTTTTGAAAGAATTAATTAAGAGCAACTAAAGTAAACTAATTAAACTAAAGAACGTAAGAAACGAATTAACTAAGGTTGTTTTCTAATGGGAGATGGTGATGCTTAGGATAGAAATCCCTACGTATACTAACGGAGCAGGTACATAATCAAAGTAATCGTGACAAACAAGAATTAACCTAAGTATAAGAATGCAAGGTGAAAGCTCAAGATTCTAAACCCTAATACTTTACCCTAACACTCGACTTCACTAATCCACTAACAAGTTAATGGATTGTGCTCAATTAATGAGACCCTAATTTAACTAAGGTGATGCGGTCGTCCTCCTTCGCTAAACCGGTAGATGAATTAACCTTTCCTAAACCTTCTCGTTAAGACTACTAATTGTTATTGAGTGATGCGGTCGTCCTCTCTCTAACACTTTCATACTAAATTCAAAGGTAAAGTTAAGATTAATTATACGAATTCATTAATCAAGAGAATTAAAACTAACGTCACGAATTACCCTAATTACGTACCCACATCCTACTTTTACGAGTTCATCCTAACCTAAGCATGCAAGGGTTTTAGCCGGACATGGTTGTAACAAACATAAAAGCAAACGAAGAAACAACGAACATAAACATAATGAATTGCACTAAGAAAATACGAAACATGAACTAGGGTTTTAAAAGAAAATAAATACGAAGAACTGAAATTGAATTACTAAAAATAAAATTTAAACGTGTTCAAAGTAACGAACTAATGAAAAGAAACTAAGAATTGAAAAGAAACTAGAATTCGTATGAAAAACCTCAACAAAACGTAAATAAAGCTTGTTCGTCTCCTTCCTCTCCAAAAACTAAGTCTAAAATTATTTCTAACGTTCGGGTTCTTGATTTTTTTTTTCAAAACATGTTTGGAAGAGGTATATATAGGCACCGGGTCGAAACGGGAGTTAATGGGCCGAAAATACGCATCCGGAGGCAAAAATCCATGGGCGCTCGAGAAAAACGCTCGAGCGGTCCCGCTCGAGCAGTGTAGCTCGAATGACACAATCGCTCGAGCGGTTTCGCTCGAGCCGGTCGAGCGCTGAAATCTCTCTGTATGTTTTGGGCGCTCGAGCACTTCGCTCGAGCGGTGGCGCTCGAGCTGCTCGAGCGCAAGAATAGTTATGTACGTTTAAGCGCTCGAGCAATGCGCTCGAGCGGGGGCGCTCGACCTAGTCACTCGAGTGACTTCTAACTCCTCCCAAGTGATACTTTTCCTCGTCCGCACTAATACCAATCGTATTTCTTCAATATCTTCTCATCCGGGCATCCGTTTGAGTCGATTCAAAGTCCTACGAACTCCGTTTTTCGTCCTCCATTCACCTATGAAAACCAAAGAGACAAATTAATAAATTTATAAAAATGATACTCATTTGACTCCAAACACTAATCGACAACACTCAAAACATGAGTAAATTGGGCACCAAAACATAACAATTTCACGCCTAATCAATGGCCTCAAGCAAAGTCCAAGACAATGGCACAAGAAGTTCAATGAAGTTATGCTATCCATTGGTTTTGTGAGGAGCAAGTATGATACTTGTGTATATCTGGAAAGGCAAGGTAGTGATGTGATAGCCTATCTTCTGATCTATGTAGATGCTATGCTTATTGCTAGTAAGAGTCTGTTGAAAATTCAGAGTATCAAAAGGAAGCTCAGTGCCAAATTTGATATGAAGGACTTGGAAAATGCTAAAAGGATTCTTGGAATTGATATTCTTAGGGACAGAGCAGCTGGAAGACTATTCTTATCCCAGAAGAGTTACATTGAGAAGGTCCTGAAGAGGTTCAACATGCATGAGAGTAGGTCTGTATCAACTCCTCTGGGGCAACAGTTCAAATTATCTAAGGAAATGGAACCTAAGTCTGAAGAAGAAAAGAAGAGTATGATGAAAGTACCTTATGCAAATGGGGTTGGAAGCTTGATGTATGCTCTGGTCTGCAGTAGACCAGACTTAGCTTATTCATTGAGTATGGTAAGCAGATACATGTCTAATCCAGGGAAGTTACATTGGGAAGCTTTGAAATGGATATTCAGATACCTTAAAGGGTCATCTGATCTGGGTTTGATGTTTGAAAAGATGACTGACCAGAAGAGTCCACTAGAAGGATTTGTAGATTCTGATTTTGCTGCTAATCTGGATACCAGAAGATCCTTAACAGGGTATATCTTTACTCTTTACAATACTGCTGTAAGCTGGAGATATGTTCTGCAGAGTGGAGTTGCTTTATCTACTACAGAAGCAGAGTTTGTTGCAGTGTCTGAGGCTGTTAAGGAGGCTTTATGGTAGAAAGGCATTATCAAGGATTTTGGTATAAGCCAAAGGGTTGTGGTCATTCATTGTGATAATCAGAGTGCAGTTCATCTGGTTAAACATCAAGTGTTCCATGAGAGATCAAAGCACATTGATGTAAGGTTGCATTTTGTAAGGGAAATCATTGACAAAGGTGTGGTTCTGGTCCAGAAGATATCTACAGAGGACAATGCTGCAGATATGTGTACTAAGTCTTTACCAGGTACTAAATTCAAGTTCTGTGTTGAATTGGTAAAGATGAGTGTATGGGATGTTCGTTAGCCCAAGCTGGAGTGTGGAGGAGAGGAAGAGAGGATTGATACTTCTCATCTGAGGTGGAGAATTGTGAAGTGTCAAATGTGAAATATCTTATCTGTTGTGCTTCATTCAATAAGAAGCTATGTTGTAAATGTGTTAGCCGTAGAAGTTAGTCAAATTTGGGGTACCAGAGGAGGTGGACCAGATGAGGGTGACCAGAGGAGTCTGACCAGAGTAGTCTGGCAGATGAGCTACCAGAGGAGGTCCATCAGATGAGGTATACCAGAGGAGTCCTATCAGAGGAGGTCTGGACCAGAAGTCATCCGATGTGAGTGACCAGAACCAGAGGAGGTCAAGTCATCTGATCCAATGATTCAAAGACGCGAATTACACCAAAGTGAAGCTAGCGCGATGGCGGTTCTAACTGAATCAACTGAAGCGGTTATTGAAGTCGTTAGCCAGCTGGATAACTGCATCACATTGAGTTTGTTACAACTGAATCAATTATAGGGTTCATCTCAATCTCTGTAACTATAAAAGGGGGCTTCTCAGCTGAGAGAAGTAACACAATACACAACACAAGTGAGATAATTTATTGAGTGCAAACACAGAGAGTTTGTGAGATTGAGTGAATTGTAACTTCTTCCATTCTTTATTAGTGAAAAGCTATCTTCTCCGATCCCGTGGACGTAGGAGTATTCATCTCCGAACCACGTAATTCTGTTGTTCTTGTGTGATTTCAATTTCGTTCTTATTGTTACCATAATTCTGATTCCCTGATTACAAGTTTTCTTGTGAATCTAAAACGATTAACAATATATATTTCCTTTTCACTTCTCTCTTATTTAAATATTTAGCTATAGGACAATTGGCCACATGTTGGAAAATACTGGACGAATTGATCCCACGACAATGGACGTGCCTATAACATGCAGTAGACTTTGGAAAAATTATAAGAAAATGACCAAAAGAACTCATCTAGTTAAATCAAAGTTTAACTCATCCAATAATTATATTGAGTTTTAACATTCGCTACCCACAGAATATATTTTATTGAAGATAAGTTTTGTATAAAAATGGTTTATAATAAATTTAATTATCTTTTGAAGATTTAATGTATAAAATAATTAATTAAGAGTATTAAAAATCTAATCAGGAGTATATAAAATTGGGTCTGTTGTATTTTTATAATTGTTCAAGGATATCAAGAACAATTTATTTTTTAACTATTTAAATTATTCGTATTTAAAAATACTATATTAGTTTTAAAGTATCAAATTTTTTATTTTTTTAAAGTATCAAATATTTAACCAAGATTATCAGTATTTGACCAAGAGTATAAAAAATTAGACAATAATTCATGATATTAAAAAGTGGTTCATTTCATATATATATATATATATATATATATATATATATATATATATATATTAAGTATTGCAATTTTAGTTATCTTTTATTTAAACTATTAAATATTTTGAAAATGGTTATTTATCATGAATATGAGAATTCATGATAATTAACAAATTTAAAAAAATTATATGAGATGTCGTATATGAGAAAAGTTCCCATTACATATACTTTAATTATACGACACTTGGATTTAAAAAATCTATTCGAATTATATTTTGAGGCAAAGTACAATTTCATTTAATACATGGAACCGTCTCACATATAACTTTCTTCTCTATCAAATGACCAGCAATTACGAAATCTGCACCTAATCGAAGGTGCTACTGCATATGCAACCCTAGTGTTTTCTCGTTCATTTTAATTAGCTTAGGCGAGTTGACTATCTTAAGATTCTTAACTCTTATCATCTCCAACTTGTGTATATCCTAAAACGGGAATATAAGATAAGGTTGAAGTTATCAATTTATTTCCCATAATAATAAAACATTATAAAAATTTCTAGCCATCTAGCCAATTAAAATTAATTAGAGTATGTATAGAGTGAAATTGGTTTATATATGAATCATTGATGGGTATTAATTATTTTTACTGAAGAGTATTAGTTGTATTTACTGAAGAGTATTATTGGTTTACACTGAAGAGTCTTAGTTCATTTTCACCGAACAACTAAGACTATTTAGTGTAAATAAGTAATACTCTTCAGTAAAACAACTAATACTCTTCAGTGAAAACAGCTAATACCCTTCACGGATTTATGTATAAACTAGTTTCACTCTATACTTTGTCAATTAATCAATACATCAAAGAAAAAAAAATCATACAGAACACTGCTAGTCTTAACGTGATAGCCAAAATCTGTAATCATGATAGCTAGGGTCAGTATGGGGCTATTAAACAAAATACAAGTTGCCTGATGATGTGATCCCGATCATTCATGAAAAGACAAACATAAAACTAGGTAATCTACCTACCCAATCGAAAACTCCTATTTATAGAAGGCCCTTCTATGATCCCACACAACAATCGAAGAAAAAAGAAGATCACTAACGGAAAGATGAGGCACGGCAGCCACCCCCATAAACTCCATGCTTTACAAAACATGGAAAACAATAACCACCAAAACCTCACATGTTTTGGATGCAAACTTCCCTTATTCGGCACGTGTTACGCGTGCTCAACCTGCAACTTCTACCTCCACAAATTCTGTTCCGAGCTCCCACAATCACGCGTGTTCGAGCTCATCCACCCCCAACACGCACTATGCCTCGTCTACGGGCCCCACGTCACACGTCACACGTAGAGAAGTTGTAAATGTTAAGTTGACGGCAACCTCATCTCTCGGGTAAACGTTACGAAATTGAGAACGTAGTAATAGCTAGATATGCAAGTTGATGGACATTTTGTACCCCCAACTTGCCTGTAAGTATACCAACATGCCATAATGATTTGTTCTTCGTTGACTAATGCTTTAAGGAATTGAGGGAATCTCTGCCGACCTAGCTGTCACGTTCCTGAGATGTTAGCCATAAAAAAAAAACGTAAGAAATTGCAGAAAAAATCCCAATGCGTATATTATATGTATGATTAATTTGCATATACAATATATTGACGAAATTAAAATCGTAATAAAAACAAACAGACTTGCATTTGGATTATATATTATCAAAAATAAAAAAAAATTGTACTCGTTATTCGCATGCCGGCTTATAAGTCCACAATAATTAAGCAATTGAATATAGATCCACCCAATAATATAACCTAATGCAACTTGTTTGTGAATTCTTATTTTATTTTTTTATTCTAGAGATACTCTATTTGATTGCGATTAGCTAATCTTCTCAAGCCAATTTGGCTAAGCTTACACTATATATAAAAATAAATAAAAAATTGCTTACGTAATTTTTCAACATTATGTTCATAGTGAAATTAGCTACGAATTGCCTAGAAAACTTTATAAATATATAGACACCTTTATTCTTCAAAATACAAGCAATTTGCTGACAAAATAAAATTTCTAGATATTAATTATCTATAAACAATTTGCCTACAAAAATTTATCCACAAATAATTTGTCTACAAAAAAATTCCATACACAAATTATTTATAGGTGATGAATGAAAATGTCTATATGATTAGAAAATTTTGCAAACATTCCCCACTATATATTTTTTGTTGAAAAATTTGTAGCCATATTAACAATTTGGGATTATATATTTGTAGGTCCAGTAACTTAGCCCAACTTTGAAATTGGTCCACAACGAATACACGTTGTGAAATTGGTCCTGTAAGTTTGATTTTTTTTTTTAAATTGGTCCTTTGACCTGGTATAGAAGGTTACATTGTCACGTGGATATTATTATTTTTTTTTTTTTTATATTTCAATGTCAAGTCATAATATTTTAATATATTTTTTGGGGATTATATATTTTAATATATTCCTTATTAACTTTTAATGATACTGTAATTCTTAATTAGAGATTAACTAAACTTAAAAAAATAGAGATTAACTATAAAGAAATCTTAAAATACTCACAGTATTCATTGTACATTTTTTATTTGTATTTGTTGAGTAGGTGTTGTGTGAGACTGTCTAATGTAATGAGAAGGTGAGATGAAATATAAATTGAACATGGTGCATTAACATTTTAGTAGAGATGTGTATTAATATTAATTTGTGTTAATTTTAATAGGAAGAATGTTAATTTCTGTTATCTTGTACTATAAGATGGTTTTACGCAAGTTTTTTACCTTATTGAAATATTTAAAAAAATTAAAAAGAATAGGAAATTATTTTCTTTGTATTTGTAAATAAAGTAATTTGAAAATATACTACTCCCTCCGTCCACGAAAATTTTACCCGGTTACTGTAGAGCACAGTTTTTAATGAAAATTGGTATTTTATTGAAAAAGTGAATAAAGTAGATAAAGTAAGAGTATTGTGGTGGGTATTGTGGGACCCATTTTTTGTTTGTGAGTGTAGTTTATTTCCAAAAGAGGAATGGGTAAAAATTTGGTGGACGGACCAAAAAGGAAAGCGGGTAAAAATTTGGTGGACGGGGGGAGTAAGTTTTTTTTCTTGTTGGTAATTTTAATATTCTTTTACAAATTTAATGAATATATTAAAATATATAATCCCCAATAAAAATATATTAAAATATTATGACTTGACATTGAAAAATAAAAAAACAAAAATTAATATCCACGTGGCAATGTAACCTGCTATACCAGGTCAAAGGACCAATTTAAAAAAAAATCCAAACTTACGGGACAAATTTCAAAACGTGTATTCGTTGTGGACCAATTTCAAAGTTGGGCTAAGTTACTGGACCTACAAATATATCATCTCTAACAATTTTTGTAGGCAATTTAATATTTTCTTGTAGTGTTATTTGAAACATCTTATAACTTATTTTAAAAGCTTATAAGATGTCATTTTTAAATATTTTATAGGTTGTTAAAGTATTTGACTAATGCAATTTATAAGATGTTTTGTAATTTTTAATTAAAAAATGTAATTTTAATATAATTAAAATAATTATTTTTTAATTTTTATGTTGAGGTAGAGTTGAGTGATGGTGTGATGGGTGGGATGTAGAGGTGGTTTACAACTTAATTCTTTGGAGGTACTTATAAACTTTTAAATATATGTTATAAATTGTTATAAGATGGGCTGAAGTCGCATCTATTCAAGCTCCATAAATTGGGATTTGAATTAAAAGTTGATTTAAGACATTTCTGACTATCACATATTTTATTGCATCAACATACTAATATACTTATGCAAAGAGATGAAATAATATTTTGCATAACCACAAGCTTAATAGAAGCCTAGAGTGCGACATACTAAAACTCAATTCAGACTCTTAGGTTGTACTTGGTAGGCATTAATAATTTTAGTAGGGGGCATAAATTTAGTATAGAAAAGTCATATAAAATTGTTTGGTAGGACATATAAAAAAGGTCATACTAATTTATGCAAAATTCTTATACTTATAACTTGGTAGGAAGTAATAAAAAAGGTAAAAATTAGCTCCGGCGACTTTCCGGCGCTGGCGGTCCGGCGAATTTCCGGCGGCGGCGGCGGCGGCGGCGGTCCGGCGGCGGCGGTTCGTGTGACAAACCAATAATAAAATAGTACGACCTTTCGGACCGAATTAATTTTGTAAAGGTGAATAGTGTTTTGGAGGTATTACGCCTTACTATTTTACAGGGTCGGGCATATAAGAAACGGGTCGATATTATTTTAGTATGCCCTACCAAGTGGAATATTAATTATACAACACCCCATAATATGGCCTTTTACGGCCTACCAAGTGGAGCCTTAACATGTTATACTGGAACTAAAATCTAGATGGAAGGAATTTGCAAGTTAATGATTCCAGGTGACAAAAGTGGAGTCAAGAAAGTAGGCACCTCAGTCGTTCACATTGCTTATACCACTGGTTTGAAAATCTTTATCATATATATTTGTGAGTTCTTCCCCTCATTACGTGGCATATCTACCTCTTCATTATTTTAAAATCCTGCATTTCCATGACTCCACGTCATTAAGACGGTTTTATCTCCAATGAAATTCTTATCTCATCTTTATCTACATTGCATCTATTTATAAATTAAAATTAAAATTTTACTCCATCCTAAAATTTCCCTCTATTTTGAATCATCCACCCATTTTTCTGCGTCGGTTTTTTTTTTTTTTTATTTAAAATTTAAAATTGCAGTAGTTATTCTATAAAAATTTAAATTGGACGTTTAGATCTTCATTGACTACTTCAATCAAATCTCAATCTCTACATTCTCAACGGCAGTTATTTTCTCTTTTTTTCTTTACACATCTAACCAAATCTCCACGGGAATTTACAGTGGATGCAGTGCAAGTGGTGGAACACGCATTGCTATCTATCTTCTCCTTCGTCTGCACTTCTTTTTTCTTTATTAAAATTTGAAGTTCTATGGATGTCGGATTTCACGAGAGATCAATTTGGGCGGTTACAACAATCTCTCACATCAATTCTCCAGATCCCAATTTCACCTTCGAGGTTGATTCATGTCTTTGCTTTTCCACAACCAATTACATGATATTTTTATCTTTTGAAAATCTCATTTTGAAAAACAAAAACTCATACTTTTTTGTAATGTTTGTTAACAGTGTTTATATAGTTTACTTTTGATTTGATTCCTTGCATTTTAATTTTACGAGTGGTGAATGTTTGATTGAATTTATCCATAATTGTTTGCTGATTATGCACGTTTCTCGTTTCTGTTATTTCTAAAGTGTTTCGTCTATGTAAATTTGTGTAGATTTTATATGAAAATGGTTCATAATAAGTTTATCAGAAAATTATTTTAAAGTATTGAATATTTAATCAAGAGTATCAAAAAATTTATTATTAGTATTATTAATTCGAGTTCAAGAAAATTTACAACAATTACAATATAATATCAGTAACTATATTAATAATAATCCTGATGATATTTTTTATACTAATGATCAAATATTTGAAACTTTAAAATTGTTTCATGATAAGTCTATTATGAACTATTTTCATATAATATTTTGCCTATAGAATGAAAATGATTTATACATAAACCATTGAAAAAATATTAGTTATTTCCACTAAAGAAAACTATTAATTTTTTTTTAATGATATTAGTTGTTTTCACTGAATAATATTAGTTGTTTATTGAATAAACTAACACTCTTAAGTTAAAACAACTAATACTTTTCAATTACTCATGTATGAACTACTTTCACTCTATACATATACTAAAATACAATTGATTTTTCTCAATTGACTGATCGACTCCCCAGTGTGAAAATTTAAAAGTTATTATTCATTAAATTTGTGAATATGAATCAAGAAAAATATTTATTCCAAATTTAATATGAATTTATCTATTACATTTTCGAGAATTATATGTGTTAGTGATGAACAGTCTTATAACACTTGTAATTTGTTCAAAATGTAAATACAGTAGTTGTTCGTCAACAAAAGAAAAGTCCAAAGCTCGAGGTACCAGTCCATTCAAGGACCAAAGCCATTCAAAGGTTGTTCGTCTTTTAAGATGAGCAGAACCTAAGGCTAAACCCTATTCCATCAAAGAAAAAGTTCAAATGCATAAACAATTCCAAAACACACACAAATACACCTAAAACGCCCACACATACGAAATCAGTTCAATTTCGACTACCGAATTTACTAATTCGATAAATTCACACCTCGATTTACCAATTACGGTGGTAATCAATCACACGTATTGATTGGTGACGTAACACAGATTTAAACAGCCATTAATCCATCCGATTAAATATGTTCATCAACAATTTGGCGCTAGAAGGAGGGTTCGAACCTCCGATTCAGTGTGATTGCTCAAGAACTTCGAGTCTGAAACTTGAAGATTCAAAGAAATCCTCAAGAAATTCTTGAAGATACAAGCAAAAGTGTTCTTGGTGTTCTTGGTGTTCTTCAATAACAATTTGAAGATTCAAAGATTAAGAAACTAATCCAACATTAGGATGCCTCAATCCAAGCAAACACAAGGATCACGCCTGTCAAGGAGAGCATCTCCTACTCGGGCCTCGACAGCAGACCATCAAGACCGTGATCCTAAGCACGCGAACAGATCACAGCATACAGCCATAACACATAACCTCCCGCCTGAAATGGAGGCTCTGGCGAACAACCCTAACGAGTTGGCTAAGACCATAGCAGCTCTCCAAGCCCTCCAGAAACAACAGGAACAAGCTAGACATTCCCAAGCAAGGCCTAGGGATAAGTCTCTGGAAGTTGTGAGGGCTAAAACTGTTAGGGGCGAACAACATGAGGTGAACAGCGCTCAAGTTAGGCGGGACAAGGGCAAGGCCAAAATGGCTGACCTAAGAGAAGAGCAGGCTGAGTCTGCCCGTGGGCGAACAACTTTGTCAAGCCATGGGACTACTCGTTCCAGTGCCCAGGACAGACTTGGTCAACCACAACATGTCATGGAAGCTGCTCGCCAGAGAGCAGGTGATGGGCGAACAACTCTTGAACAGCCTCGCCCATCAGTACATGAAAGATTATCTCAGTCCGCCTTCAGACGCCTAGGGCCGAATGCGGCGAACAACCCTAGGAAGCAACTCCAGGAGGAGCCCACTCCGAGTGAGGGACTGCGACGAACAGAAAGGCATGCGCCTTTGTTCGCCGAACAGCCTCCAAGTCAGGGGGCACCTTTGGATGAGTTGGCCAGTTTAAGAAAGGCAGTGGAAAGCATGCAGGGGCAATTGGACCAACAGAGAGGTATGGGGACGACCAGCATGCCATTATCCCCATTAGCCCCTCACATTTTAAAAGCCCCAATTCAAAAGAAGATTCAGTTTCCGGCAAGCATCCAGTATGAAGGCCTGGCAGACCCCCGAGTCCATCTTACCAAATATACGGACTACATGGTTTCCGTGGGGGCCAGCGACGCCACCCAGTGCCGGAACTTTCCATTGACGTTGGGCGACCGGGTTCACAAATGGTTTTAAGCAATGCCACCGGCATCAATCAACTCGTTTGCCCAACTGAGTCGGGAGTTTCTTTCACACTTTTCAACAGCTGGCTCGTATCTTTCCCAGAAATATCGACTGTCAGATTTAAGACAAAATGACGACGAATCTGACAGAGCATTCATGGAAAGATTCGATAAAGTGTTATTGGAAGGAGAACCGGTCAACGAGGACACTAAAATTGTCGCTGTTATGGCAGGACTGAAAAAAGGGTCAGAACTATGGAAAGAGGTACGTCTGAAGTGCCCAAAGAATTACGCCGAGTTCAGAAATCAGGTCGGCGTGTTCGTTTCCATGCATGAGGCCCTAGAAGCAAACTTGGGGGAGAACAAAGTAGACCCCAAGGAGAACAACAAAAAGCCTGGTGGAACAGGATACAGAGTCCCGAAGAACATGAAAGCATTCAACGAAGGGACAGAATTGAAAGAAAAGCTCAACCAGGTGCTAACAGTGTCAGTTGACACTGTTTATGATAATGTAAAAGGCAAGGAGTTGCTCTCCCCTCCGCGAAGAATCCGTCAGGAAACTGGCAAACTCAACCCCAACAAGTATTGTGCCTACCCTCAAAGCGTGGGGCACTTTACAAGTGAGTGTAGAGATTTGCTCAAGCAACTCTGGCGATTTTATGAGGAGGAAAAGCTCTCCGAATTTGTTAATAGACAGCCCGGCAAAAGAGGCCGGGAGAGCAGCCCGGGGGAAGAAAGCGACGAACAGCCTCAACGGAATAATCGCCCCGGACGACCAGTTCCCGCTGCAGCTGCACGCCCATTGGAGGATATTTTCATGATGGAGCCTTCCGGCTCTGCCGGAGGTTGTTCTGATGGACGTCCACCAATGTCGAACAGAAAGAAGAAGGCAGAGTTACGAGCTATGGGCCAAGTTCAGGAAATGAGGATCAAACCAACCATCATGCAAACGGCAAAGTTGACCTTTACCGAAGAAGATTTGGAAGGAATCTCGACCCCACATAACGATGCGCTCGTAGTCTGTGTCAAAATTATGGGAACAAGAGTCCACAGACTTTTGGTGGACACCGGAGCCTATACCAACATCATATTCAAGAAGACGCTCGACCAACTGGAAGATTGTTCGGGCTACATTCAAAGTACAACTCATAGAATTGTAGGCTTCGGAAATGCTGTAACCACTCCAGTAGGGGAAATTAGACTATCTGTACAACTTGTAACGGCCAATGAACCCGAAAAGAATATTACACGAATGGTTGATTTTTTGGTCGTAGACCAGGAATCAACTTACAACGGGTTTCTTGGTCGCCCCTTTTTAAATGAATTCAAAGCTGCATGTTCCACTTACCACTATTGTATAAAATTTCCAACAGCAAGTGGGACAGGCACAGTGAGAGGAGACCAAAGAAGAGCTCGGGAGTGTCTCCTACAATTAAAAGCAAAGTTTACTCAAGTGTCCATGATGGAGGCTACCACAAGCTATCCTGACGATGAGCCGTCAGTACTGGAGAACATGATGGACATGGACGACCACATGGACACTGACGAACAACACTTGGACGAGCAAGTGTTGGACGAGCAACTCACCACCACCATTGAGGAACTTCCAGCTGACGAACAAAGAAGTGGTGGTGACGAGCAACCTTCATCAAGCAACTTGGAGGGCCGGGTACTGGCTAACAACAACGGATCAGAGCCGACGAATGATCTAGATCCCCGCCTGGGGCAGAGCCCATGGACATCGAAAATGATACAAATCTTGAGGGGCCAATACTTGATCCCCGTTGGAAAGGACAAAAACGACGAGCAACTCCAGTCGAAGAACTAGAGGCCTTCAGAGTTAACCCTGACAACGAGGATCTTGAGCTTTACATAGGATCTGAGCTCCCTGAGCCATACAGATCCCGGATGAAAGAATTCCTCCTCAAGAATCTAGATGTTTTTGCATGGTCTCATGCAGACATGGTGGGGATAGATCCAAAGCATGCTTGCCACGGGCTCAACATTAATCAAGCCAAGAGGCCAGTCCATCAAAAATGAAGGAAGTACGGCCCGGACAAATATCAAGCGTTGAATGAAGAAGTTAAAAAACTGTTAGACAACGATCTGATCCATCAAGCACTTTGTCCACAATGGGTAGCAAACCCTGTGCTGGTGAGGAAACCAAACGGAACCTGGAGGCTATGCATAGACTTTACAGATCTGAATGCAGCATGCCCGAAGGACAACTTTCCTCTCCCGCACATCGATCAATTGGTGGACAGCACTGCGGGTCACGAAATGCTAACATTCATGGATGCTTTTGCAGGGTATCATCAAATCCCAATGCATCCTAACGATCAAGAAAGCACAACTTTTTACACTAACAAAAACTTGCTGTGCTGGAAGAGAATGCCCTTCGGCCTCATCAATGCCGGGGCAACTTATCAAAGGCTGGTGAACAAGATGTTTGACCAACAAATCGGAGACACGGTGGAAGTCTATGTAGACGACATCGTGGTCAAAAGCCCCAAGAGAGGAGATCATCTCCAGCATTTGACCCAAGTGTTCGAGATTCTTCGGCATTATAACATGAAGCTAAATCCGAAGAAGAGCAGCTTTGGTGTCCATTCGGGGAAATTCTTGGGACATCTTGTTAGCCAGCGGGGAATTGAGGCCAACCCAGCAAAAGTTAAAGCTATTATGGATATGCAACCTTCACGATCAGTAAAAGAGGTGCAAAGGCTCACAGGATGCCTAGCAGCTTTGAATCGGTTCATATCCAGATCGGGGGACAAATGCCGTCCATTCTTTGAGGCCATCAAAAAAGGAAGCTTCTCATGGACTAACAACTGTCAAAGGGCCTTTGATCAACTCAAAGACTACCTGGGAGATGTTAAAATCCTATCAAAACCAGTCCCAGGAGAGAAATTATTCCTATACTTAGCCGCATCAGAAGTTGCCATCAGCTCTGTTCTGGTGCGCGAAGACGGCAAATTCCACCAACCTATATACTACGTCAGCCAAGCCTTGCATGAAGCAGAGATCAAATACTCCCCAACTGAGAAGCTGGCGTATGCCCTGGTCATGAGTGTGCGAAAGTTAAGACCATACTTTTTCGATCATCAAGTCGAAGTACTAACAACTTTCCCGCTCAGACAAATCCTCCATCGCCCCGACACAGCTGGTCGTCTATTAAAATGGTCACTAGAGATTAGCCAATTCGGGGTGACCTATGCTCCTCGAACAGCGATCAAAGGGCAAGCGTTAGCCGACTTTATAGTCGAACTAACCTTCCCACCAGATCCGACGAGAGGACTAGATCACCCCTGGCATCTCTATGTTGATGGATCCTCGACAAATGTGGCGTCAGGTGCAGGAGTGGTACTAATTAGCCCTGAAAGACAAGTATTCACCTCGGCAATCAAATTCGGTTTTATGGCAACCAACAACGAAGCAGAGTATGAAGCTCTCATTGCTGGTCTTCACCTATCTCTTGCCGTAGGTGTTAGACGGTTACAAATCTTCGGAGACTCACAACTGATTGTGAACCAAGTCTGAGGTGAATACGAGGCGAAAGATGATCATATGATTGGCTATCAACAGATTGTTGCTCACCTTATGTCCATGTTAGATCAAGTCTTCATCGAACAAATCCCACGGACAAGCAACACTCAGGCAGATGCTCTGGCCCGACTAGCAACAAGTGAAGGGCCAGCAGAGTTGGCAGACATTATAATTACAAAGATGAATGATCCATCAACAGTAAGCTATAATGTCAACCAATTTGATGATCAAACTGCCGATGGGGATGACTGGAGAACAAATATAGTCAAATACTTGAGAAATGGGGAAAAACCAAACAACCCTTTTGAAGCTGCCAAGCTAGTGAAGCGAGCCGCCAGATATACTCTGGTGGGAGAACAGCTTTACAAAAGGGGAATATCAGTCCCACTTCTCAAGTGTTTGCCTAGGGGGCAAGGACGAGCAGTCCTCGAAGAAATTCACGCCGGAGTATGTGGAAATCACACTGGGGGGCAAGCCTTGGCGTACAAAACCATCAGGCAAGGATATTATTGGCCGACATTACGTCAGGATGCAATCAAGAAAGCAAAAACTTGCCATCAGTGTCAGATTTTTGCCCCGAACATTCATACCCCGGCCCAAGAGCTCGTGTCAGTTTACAGCCCATGGCCTTTTGCAAGATGGGGGATGGACATCATTGGTCTTTTCCCGGCTGGAGTCGGAAATGTTCGATTTGCCGTTGTGGCAGTCGATTATTACACTAAATGGGCAGAAGCAGAGGCCATGGTGAACATCACGCAACAAAAGATGATCAACTTTATTTGGAAGAACATTGTCTGTCGTTTTGGAGTTCCACAGGCAATTGTGACAGACAATGGTCCACAGTTTGATGGACAAGAGTTGAGAGAATTCTGTGCGAAGTGGGGGATCAAAAAGCATTACTCCACACCCTATCATCCCCAGTCAAACGGACAAGTTGAAGCTGTGAACAAGATAATCAAGCATACATTAAAAGTAAGACTGGCGGAGAGCAAAAGTGGTTGGTCTATCGAACTCCCGGAAGTCTTGTGGGCATACAGAGTTTCTCCCAGGTCTAGCACCGGAGAAACACCCTTTGCTATGGCTTTCGGAACAGAAGCAGTAATACCTATTGAGTTAAGGACCAGCACGATTAGGACGACCAACTTTGATGAGCAAGCAAACAATTCTGCTCTAAGTACTGAAATGGATTTGCTCGAAGAAAAAAGACTCAATGCTGAGTTAAAAAATGCAACATACAAGCAAAGAGCGGAACGTTATTATAATTCCCGTGTAAAAGTCCGGGAATTCAGAGTTGGAGATTTGGTTCTAAGAAAACTGCTCGCCCAACCTTCAGGAGTACTGGGACCAACTTGGGAGGGCCCATATCGTATAACGGAAAAATTCGTAAATGGCATATACGATCTCGAAGATATGGAAGGCAAGCCGGCCTCATACTCTTGGAATGCCGTACATCTCAAGAACTACTATCAATGAATGGGCGAACAATTATCTTGGGGGCAAGTATGGCGAATGAAGTGAATCAAGCAAATGGAATGGATCAAAAACTTGCATAATTTTTTGAAAATTTGGCTAAGTATAGATTAAAAGTTGTTCGGCACATTGTATAGTCTGGTGCTGCGTCTTTTATTTT
Organism: Ballota nigra; assembly: GCA_947034835.1. NCBI lineage: Eukaryota > Viridiplantae > Streptophyta > Magnoliopsida > Lamiales > Lamiaceae > Ballota > Ballota nigra. The sequence continues at coordinate 92,066,305 of OX344724.1, forward strand.
TTAATAGAGTTGCTCGGCAAAAAATTTATAAGCGAGCAAGTTTTTAGTTTGTGTTCAAAGTTGTTCGTCATATTGTATATGTTAGTGATGAACAGTCTTATAACACTTGTAATTTGTTCAAAATGTAAATACAGTAGTTGTTCGTCAACAAAAGAAAAGTCCAAAGCTCGAGGTACCAGTCCATTCAAGGACCAAAGCCATTCAAAGGTTGTTCGTCTTTTAAGATGAGCAGAACCTAAGGCTAAACCCTATTCCATCAAAGAAAAAGTTCAAATGCATAAACAATTCCAAAACACACACAAATACACCTAAAACGCCCACACATACGAAATCAGTTCAATTTCGACTACCGAATTTACTAATTCGATAAATTCACACCTCGATTTACCAATTACGATGGTAATCAATCACACGTATTGATTGGTGACGTAACACAGATTTAAACAGACATTAATCCATCCGATTAAATATGTTCATCAACAATATGATGAATAAAAATTGTTATAAACTCAATTTTTTTTAAATACACAATAATATTCTATTGATTAAAAGGTTTAAATTAAAATTAATACACAATTTATTTTCGACCCCGCGGGTTCTATTCTAGTAATATATATATGCGTTGTTTTATAACCACTATATCCAACACAATCAAACTCGTTCACTGCACAAAGATGGACTTAAAGCATTTCAGCCACAATCACGCCCTGACCTTTCACAAAGTCCCTCAAGGCTCCCAAATCGAGTGCTCCGCCTGCAAATCTGCCGGCTCCGGCGACGTCTACGCCTGCTTCCAATGCAACCACTTCCTACACCAACACTGTTTTCGTGCTGCTCGATCCCTAAAGCACCCGTCTCACCCCCTTCACTCTCTAACTTTGGTGCCTTCTCCTACTTATCCCTCCGGTTCTTTTATCTGCAATTCTTGCAACCTCGGCGGGGACGGATTATCCTATTCCTGTTCCGAATGTGACTTCGATATCCATGTCCATTGCGCTCTAATTACTCCTCCTAATCCCATTCCCCCTGCTGCTCCAAGATCAATCGATTCCTCTGTCCGCCACAAATTCCACCCCCACCCCCTTACCTTGCTCCCCGCCCCTGCCCCGATCTACGGGGACGAATACGCATGCGACGCGTGTCTGAAGGTGGGCAGGGCTTTTGTATACAACTGCGCCACTTGCTCCTATGATCTCCACCCGGACTGCTTCCGCTTGCCCGAAACTGTAACCCGCCCCGATCACGAGCATCCCCTGAGTCTGTCTGCTCCGACGGAGAGCTTCATGTGCGACGTGTGCAAGACTAGTGTGAATGAAAAGGCCTGGTTGTACCGTTGCGGCGACTGCGATTACGGGACGCATTTGGAGTGCGTGCGTTCTGAAGAGCAAGATAATACGGGAGACATTACTGCTCAGTTGTTGGAATTGCGGCAACAGGAGATGCACAATATGTTGCAATTTCAAAGGACTCGAGTAAATAATCAGTTCATTGCTCAAAAAATCCAAAACTCGCTCATAGGAACGTACAGATACAAACAACGGGATGATGATGACTTCTTTATGTCAAACGCCAAACCACCTATTGTTTGAATGCATTTAGACACACAAAAACTGGACGGAGTGCTATTATTGGTGAGACTTCCATCAATGTTTGTGTATCTTTTACGGTAAAAAAAGAACTTACACTTTGCTGTTGGTACATGTATGTGCACTGTTTGTTTGGATAATTTGGAATTGGAGAATCTTCGCTCTTTTCAATGATAGTAAAAATAGTACTCCTTCCGTCCCACCATTATTTGCACACTTTCTTTTTTCGTCCGTCCCAAAATTATTTGCACACTCTAAAAAAGGAAATATTGATTTGCGTGCACACTCACAATAATATACATATATTTACCCATATGTCACTACTTTACTCAAAAAATAACTTTTTCTTAATATGTGTGCCCATTTTTGTGTGCAAAAAATGTTGGGACGCGCGGAGGGAGTATTGATGGTATTTTCTTAGAGATTAAAAGTAGATTATGAACCCGGTTCTTTGTGAGAGTCATCAATATGTAGATTTTTTCTAAGGAGTAGTTATTTATGCCCAGAGTTGTCTTAGATTGCTAATAGTTTTATTGGTTTTTGTTTTTCAACTGTACGTTGTAATTTCTTTTGGGTATATATCTTGTACTACCAATTTTTAGTACAAATACTGGTTAAAAAAAAAAACAGTTTGGCAATCAATAGACGCACAAATATTATTCCATTCGATCTTTACTCCACCTAAAACATTACACAAACAAGACTATTTATAGGACACATTAGATATATAATTTTAGATAATTTAATGGTCATTTGAATCCACAACTTATTAGATTCAAAGAACCGTAAATATTAATCGTTGACCAACCTAAATATATGTATAAGACTCCAAAACCTGAATATCTTTAATAAACTTGACACAATTGATGGCCAGTTTTGTAAATACTTTATTTTCTTCACTTGATCATTTCTTTCCCATCATGTTACTTTGTAAAATGATTGCTATATTTTCATGTCCATAGCCCGTAATCACTATACCAAGAATCTTATAAATAACTATATGAATATTTATATTACATACAATGTCGAATTTTTATGGATCCATCGATCGATCGGACCGAAATAGGTCCGTAGTCCACAGCCCATTGGGTCAATGGTAGTCATTGACCATCGATCAGATCTCAGGCCTCTAGGCCCTCTGTCATTACAAAAATTACTGAATGATCTTGACGAGGTGTTTTCAACTTCAACCATTGTAAGAATGTACTGTAGTTTATTTTAAAGTTGGATAATAGCCCTTTAAAAAAAATTGTAAACCAATTTACCATTTTTTTTTGGGAGTATTTTTTTTATAATATTAGTCGTTTCATTAAAATATACTCCATTTAATAATACTATGTAATAAAAATAAATAATTATCATTTGAACCCCAATATACGGTGTGAATTACTTCTTTTTCCTAGATTACGGTTGGTATCACCAAACTAAAAACAGAAAAACAATTCTCAATGTTACCATCTGACTTCAAAACACCCTTTTATAAAGAACAGTGCAAAAGTTGAGAACAAGCCTTGAGTAGTAGGTAATTAAGATTGGATTGATGGTATACATTGACGCGTGGAACTGGTGTAATTAAAAGTAACGTTGACCGCAACCTCATCTTTCGGGTAAACGCAGGTTCTACGTATTTGATTACAAATGTCAACGCTTACGAAATTGAGTAAGCACTAATTAAATATGCAAGTTTGTTAAAAAATAATAGGCTTAATTGCATATTTAATCACAACCTTTTCGCAAATTGCAATTTAATCTAAACTTTTGAGTCGTTGCAAACAAAACTTCAATTTGTAATTTGTTAGCAATTCCAACTAAAAGACTGATTTCAATCTGCTCAAACGTAATGATTAACTATGTGTTCTCATCCGAACCAATCTAAACATATTAATATGATTACTTCTTCATTGTCAGGTAGGTGAAACATCATTTTCGGATGGTAAAAAACTTGGTTGTTGGTTCAAATTGCAACCAAACATTAAATTGAAGTTTTTTTTGCAAAGTTTCAAAAGTTTAAATTATATTGCAAATTGCGAAAAGGTTGTGATTTTATTTGCAATTAACCCAAAATAATATAGGTTAATTAATTTTACGTCTTTTACATTCAGATATCAAAATAAAATTATTTAATGATATAATTTTTTTTATTAATACCCAACTTTTAAGTTCGATTTTAACCGGGGGGAAAAAAAACAATTCATATAAAATTGTGTATTTGGGCCTCCTAGTTAAAGAGTGGAATTCAGTTTACCCCGACTTGCTTGCAAGACGATAATTATGTGCCACTAGACCATATGATTGGTTCTTCGTTGACTAATGATTTGAGAAATTCACGTCCTTGAGATGTTACCCAAGATCCTAGAAAGCCGTATGTAGTTGAATTTTTTTTCCAATAAAATGGATATATGTATTAATTGTATATATGATTAATATGCATATAAAATATATTGACGAAATTAAACTCGAAATTAAACAAATAGACTTGCATTTGGAATATCTTATCAAAATGAAAAAATGTGTACCTTATTTGAACGCCAACTCATAATTCCACAATTAGCAAATGCATAGATTCATTTTTATAAATAATGTAACCACACTGCTATAAGTACGTACGTACTTGTTTGTTTTTGTCTATCTAAACCAAAAAAAAAAACTCACTATGTTCTAAAACCAGGTGGTGAAGAAGGTGGATAATTCTGATGAGTTAGTCTCTCTATATATGTGTACTGTGAGCAACAGCTCTCCAGTATAGTCCACAAAAGCACATAAACTCCATTAGTTGTGATTTAAATTGCGGAAAAAAAATTAGGGTTTGCTTGGTTGGGTGGTGATTATAAGGTAATGGGAATTAAAAAGTAATTGAGAAGTCATTCAAGTAGAAGGTAATGAATGAAGAGTTATTTAATAGATAAATTATAATTCATTTTCAATTTTATTACAAAGTATTAATAATACCAAGCACTACTAATAAAATCATTTTCATTTCCCATTACCCTATAATCAATACCTCAAACCATTAATCAATTAAAATTCGAGCTAATACATTTCATCTCGAATTCTATTGCATCAGCATATATAGAGTTTACATGTTATTCCGGGACCATAGATTTTTAGGGATAGAGTTTATTTACGTCCCATAACTTTTTCACTTTTCCGAAAACGTCCCAAAAAAGTTAATTTCTCCAATTACATCCCAAAATTACGCTAATTGTACAATTTACGTCCCAAATTTCGTCGGAGTTAGCCGGAGGGGACGAAACGCTGTCGTTTCGACCCCATGTGCCGCTCACGTGCTCTTTTAAAAGGGGCTTTCCGGCAGCTTGCTTATGTGGATATACGTGTGGCATGCCTCACCCAATGAAATTCAAGAAAATGGACATGTCATTTAAAGATATGAGATTTCAATTTAAAAACCCATATACGTGAGTTTAGAAAATATTAAAATAGAATGAAAAATCAATTACAATTTTAAAAACTCTCTGAAACTAATTAAAATTAAAATACCCAAATCTCAGATTTCTTCACAAGATTGGGCGCAAATTTTCTAGGGTTCTCATCTCCTTCCCAAATCGCGATCCTCTCGCTCTTCTCCCTCCCAAAACGTTATTCTTTCTCCCAGATTGTATTTTCCCTTCTCCGGCCTCCCGAATTGCAGTATTTTCTCTTCTCCCACCCGAGTCCCGACTAGCTGTTCGTGAAATGAAGGAATTTTAATTTTTCAATCGAAAAGTGCCGAAATTGTGGGAAGGCAAAATGGTTTTCATGCGTAGAAAAGGTGCGAGAGAGTGGTCCCGCCCAAAGTATGGTAAGTTGTTCTTTTTTATTAAAGTAAGATTCTTCTTTGTCGTGTACTGTTTGTTAGATTTATCTTTGACAAAAGCACAAGCATCAATGGATATTATTGCTACTTTTTGGGCGAGTATTGTATATAATAGTTGGATGGGTATTGAATATTTTTTTTTGTTGATGCCTATTGTGTAAATTAATAATGCAGAAATTGCCCTTTTGTTGTCTTTTAGTTCTATTCTGAGATTTTCATTTATTTTTTATACAGATTCAAAAAGTAAGTATATCACTATGGTTTTGTATTTTTGGGGTCATTTTGAAAACATGCCGTCAACTGAGTATATTGGGGGGATACACTTGTTTATGATTGGGCCAAGGCTAATGAAGTTAAAAAATCAGATTTGGATGAGTTTTGTGAAAAAGAAAGGGTTAAGGGGGAGAAGAAGTATTATATCAAGCTTAGAGATATGGCATTTAAGTTTGTTATTGATGATGAGGATCTTAGAACATGGGCAATCAAATATCTTGCATCCAGTGAGATTCATATATATGTTGAACTAGTACATGTACAACCTGAAAATTTGGGGAACTTAGTTGAACATGATTCTGACTTTGAAAATCCTGATTTTGCAATAGGTAATGAATTAATTAGTGATGATGATGATGATGATGATGATATTTTTGAGAGAAATGTAGAACAAGTGGAGTCTGACCTTGATGAGATAGATGAATCTAATGTAGTTAAGAGTACTGCATATGTTGCCATAAATAGTGAGGATCTTGTGGGTGGTGATGAGAGGGGTAAGCAACCTTTAGATGATAATCAAAGGGGTAATCAGCCTTTAGATGGTAATCAAAGGGGTAAGCAACCTTTAGTGGATGAATCTAACAATGGGGGTGAGGGTGATCCTGATGTCCTTGATGGGGGTGAGGAAGTAGACTTTGATGAGTTTAGATGGTAATCAAAGGGGTAAGCAACCTTTAGTGGATGAATCTAACAGTGGGGGTGAGGGTGATCCTGATGTCTCTGATGAAGATAATGATCAGCCGAAAATACGTGTAAGGGCTCGAGCACTGGTGCAGGTCGAGTGCCCCACTCGAGTGTATTGTTGGAGTTATACCCAACATGTACTTGGTCGAGTGCCCCACTCGAGTGCACTGGTCGAGTGTCTGGTCGCTGTTGTACACTTGTTCGAAATACCTTCATATCTTCTCAACCGGGAGTCAGTTTTGGCCGATTCAAAGTCCTACGAGCTCCTATTTTCGCCCTCTATCCAACTATAAACACCAAAGAGACAATTTAATGAGTTTATAAAAATGATTCTCAAAGGACTCTAAACACTCATAAAAAAACACGTAAAATATGGGCAAATCGGGCTACAAAACATAACAATTTCACGTCTAATCAACTTTATGCAATAACTTGATATCATGTGCTGCTTTAGAGAATGAAAATTTAGATGGTAGATGAGGGAAAGGTTGCATGAAAGTCATGAAGGGAAACTTAGTGGTTTTTAAGGCCAATAAAAGGAATAACTTGTATGTTTGCACTGCTATGCCTGCTTTACTTGCAAATTCTGTTAACATGGTTAAAGAAGATAAAACTGAGTTATGGCATAAGTGTTTAGGTCACATGAGCAATAAGGGTCTAGAAATTCTGCAAAAGGCTGGTAGTTTTGGTGATGATAAACTGTCTAGTATGCCGTTTTGTGACTCTTGTGTGATGGAAAAGCAACATAAGGTGACATTTCCTGTATTCCTCTACCCCAATTTCTCTAAATGCTATGATATTCTTGAATACTTGCATGCTGATGTATGGGGTCCGGCTAGTGAGCCCACCCAAGGTGGTAAGTCATATTTTTTATCTATCGTCGATGATTATTCAAAAAAAGTTTGGGTAATTCTTATGAACAACAAATCTGATGTTTTTACTAAGTTTGATGCATGGAAAACACTTATTGAGAATCAAATCGGTAAAAAGATTAAAGCACTTAGAACTGATAATGGTCTTGAGTTTTGCAATAAATTGATGAATAATTTGTGTGCTAAGTCTGGTATTAAAAGACACTTCACAGTCCTGTATACCCCACAACAGAACGGTGTGGTAGAAAGGATGAACCGAACTTTGGTTGAAAGACTAAGGAGCATGCTTGCTACCTCTGGTCTTTCTAAAAAGTTTTGGGGTGAAGTTGTGTGTACTGCTGTTTACTTGATCAATCGTTCTCCTTTTGTGCCTTTAAAAGGGAAATGTCCCGAGCATGTGTTTACTGGTAAATCTATTGATTATTCTCATTTGAAAATATTTGGATGTGCTGCTTTTGTTCATCAAAAAGCTGATAAACTTGATCCACGAGGTAAAAAGTGTGTTTTCTTGGGTTACCTAGATGGTGTGAAAGGTTACAGGTTATAGTATTTTAATGATGAAGGATACAAGATTATTATTAGTAGAGATGTGATTTTTAATGAATCTGAATATCCTTGTATGCCTGCTTCTGTGCTTTTATGTGATACCACCTCAAATGAGGTGGAGACTGATATGCCTAAAATTGAACATGGTGGTGATGCTTTGAATGATGATAATGAGAATGTAGATGTTGATAATGAGCATGTGAATGAATCTGATATTTCTGAGAATGTGCATGATGATAATGTGCAGGGTGGAGTTTCTGATAGACCTAGAAGGAATATTAGGATGCCCCCCAGATTTGATGATTATTACATAGATGAGCAAGTTTTCAATGTTTTTTATGTACATGAGAATGAACCTAAGTCTTATAAAGTTGCCTTAAAATCTGGAAATTATGCTGATTGGTTGAATGCTATAAAAGATGAAATGAGATCCTTGGATGTGAACCAAACTTGGGTGCTTGTGCCTAGACCTGCTAAATGTTCTCTTGTTGATTGTAAATGGTTGTTTAAGGTGAAGCATGAGCTTAATAATGTTAGATTTAAGGCTAGACTTGTTGCTAAAAGGTTTACACAAAAAGAGGGGGTAGATTATTCTGAAATCTTTGCTCTTGTTGTGAAAATATACTACTGTTCGCGTTATTCTTGCTCTAGTTGCTCATTTTGATTGGGAATTGAGACAAATGGATGTGAAAACTACGTTTTTGCATGGTGATCTTGATAAAGACATTTACATGAAACAACCTGAGGGTTTTATCGATCAAAAACATCCTAGTCATGTGTGTTTTCTTAAAAAAAATCCTTGTATGGTTTGAAACAATCCCCTAGACAGTGGAATAAGAAATTTGATGCTTGCATGAAATCTTTGGATTTGAAAAAAAGTGCTTATGATCATTGTCTTTATTTCAAAAGTGACCCTTCTGTGACCTTCTTCTGGTCATATATGTGGATGACATGTTACTTGTTGGTCCTTGTATGAAAACGATTGAATGTGTACAAAAGTGCTTATGTGATAACTTTGAAAAGAAAGACCTAGGGGATGCTAAAAGGATTTTGGGCATGGATATTGTGAGAAAGAGGAAATAAAGAATTTTGTTGCTTAACCAATGTGATTACGTGAACAAAATATTGAATAAATTTTCTATGGTTAATGCAAAATCTGTAAATGTTCCTCAAGTTGCTCACTTTGTGCTAAGTAAGGATCAGTGCCCCAAGACTGATTCTGAAATTGATGCTATGGAAAAGGTGCCTTACTTTAATGTTGTAGGATCTGTGATGTACCTAATGGTGAGTACTAGACCTGATGTTGCATATGCAATAAGCTGTTTGAGCTGATATATGTCAAATCCGGGTAAGACTCATTGGGAGGCAATGAAATAGCTTCTCAGGTATTTGAAAGGTACAAATGGATGTTGGTCTTAAATTTTCCAAATGTTCTGATGGTGTGAATTTAGTTGGCTATGTGGATTCAAATTATATATGCAAATGATAGAGATAATAGGAGATCAACTACTTCTTATGTCTTTACCTTGTGTGGCTCTTGTATTAGTTGGAAATCTCAATTACAGAATATTGTTGCTCTGTCCACGACTGAGTCTGAGTATGTCGCTATACTGAAGCTGTAAAAGAGGCTATTTGGCAAAAAGGGCTTGTCACTGAAATTGGTTTGCTTAAGAAGAAAGTAGTTATCTAGTCTGATAGTCAATCTGTCATTCAATTGTGTAAAAACCCTATTTTTCATGATAGACTAAACATATTGATGTTAGATTTCACTCCATTCGTGATATCATTGAAAAAGGCATAATTGAGCTTTTAAAGATTGCTTCTAAAAAGAATCCGGTTGACATGGGGACTAAATGTTTAAATTTGGATAAATTTAAGATATGCATGAGGTTGTTGCGCTTTGATTCAGTTGATTGATATGCATCTTACTTGGGGATTAGACTATTTTTTCTTAACATTTTGTGCAGTCATTTATGTTTAAAAGTGTTTGTTTAAAACCTGTGCTAACTTGTGTGTTGAGTGTGCAGGTTTTATGGGTAATGATGAGAAAAATTTCCTTGGTTCCGAATAACGGGTGACAGTGTGTTGGAGATGAACCAAAGAGATGGAGATGTGTTGGGCTTAGTTGCTTGTGGGCATTAAGCTCATTTTGAGTCCACTTCTTCTTTGGTCCATCTCCTTATTCTCCCTCAGGATTCCCCTTTATTAGGCAGCCCCAAGATCTCTCTCTCTCTCTCTATATATATATATATATATATATATATCAATTATTTGCTGGTGATTTGATCCTATGACTATCACAGCCTAAAATTATATTTTAATTGATTGGAAAATTGTTGCCCACCTTTGCTATATAAACCGATCATTCGATATGAGTATTGGAATCCAAAACACGAATCTCTGACTATTCTATAGAGAGTGGGAGAGGTTTGAGAGCTACCAAGGTGAACGTGAGAGGACGAAACCTTTGGCATTGTCTCCTACACGTTGGATGAAAGCTCGTTGGAATACAAGGTTTTGAACCCGTGTATTCTCTAGTATTTTGGTTCGAGTTTGGTGGTACCAAATCCTAACAGTTTGTGTGCATACCCTTGTTAGATTATCTTTTTGTTTGATAGTTGTTATTGTTGGATTGAACCTTCAAACTTCATAAATGACTTTCTACATAGTTTTTATATGTGCAATCAATGGATATTTTCTTACTTTCAAACACACGTTCTGAAATTACAGTACAAAAACTAAGATAAGGTGAAATCCGCTAAACTATTCGATCACTAAAGTAGGCACATGCACTCCATAATATAGAGGTTATAGTGTCGGCACTCCATAAACTATCCGCTAAAACTTCTTCTTTTTTGGTCGTGCGTTGAATGAGCCCGCCGGCACTGCCTTTTATAGGCAAAATTTTTTTTTGCGATGGACAGGAGTTCGTCGCAAAATTTACCATCTTTGACGCCCAAAACGGCGTCGTAATTGGCGTTTTACGACAAAATGTCTGTCGCAAATATTAAAATTAAAATTTACAACGGACACGTCCATCGTAAACCAGTCGCCGGCAATAAATATGCACCGATTCCTGAAAGGTCGCGGTCAAAACGTCCAGTGCCCATCGCAAAACACAAAGTTGAAATTTACGATGGACACTTTCATCGCAAAATTGTCGGTCACAATAAGTTTGCACCGATTGCGAAAGGTCTTGGTCAAACGGTAGGATGCCCGTCGCAATATACAAATTTGAAATTTACGACGGGCAATCCGTCGTAAATTTTGGCGGTATATACGAAGGTCAGGGGCCGCTTATTTTACGACGGACTTATCCGTCACAAATTCACGTAATTTGAGACGGGCTTGTCTAATCCGTCGTAAATTCTAACCGCTGACGAGCACTGGTTAATGTCCGTCGCAAAACATGCATATTTGCAATAGATCCATAGTTCGCCGTTAAAACGCGCATTTTTTGTAGTGTTATGAGAATTTAATACAAATATTTCACATCTCTTAAAAAAATTGTTAAGATGAAACTCATTTATGATATTAAAGAAAAATTCAATTAAAAATAACTTCACTTATATTTAAAAAAAAAAAGAGAAAACTACTAATATTTGAGAGAGATTTTACTATATGTAACCGAAATTTGTACAAGAAAGTTGTAATATAACTTCATTAATTCGAATAAAAAAATACAAATTTATATTATATGTACCGATTGATCAAATTCGGGCAAAATGGAAAATAATTTGACCACATTCAAAATATGAAAATAAAACACTCTTAAAATATTATTTATTTATTGGTTTAAAAATTTAATAAAATATATTTTCTAAAAAAAATGTGTCGCCCGAGGGAGTATGTTATCATGTACATTTTCAATAAAAAAAATAGTAAACTCCACTAGTAGTAGAAATGGTGGAAGATTCCGTATATACTACATAGACACGTCACACGTAGAGAAGTTGTAAATGTTAAGTTGACGGCAACCTCATCTCTCGGGTAAACGTTACGAAATTGAGAACGTAGTAATAGCTAGATATGCAAGTTGATGGACATTTTGTACCCCCAACTTGCCTGTAAGTATACCAACATGCCATAATGATTTGTTCTTCGTTGACTAATGCTTTAAGGAATTGAGGGAATCTCTGCCGACCTAGCTGTCACGTTCCTGAGATGTTAGCCATAAAAAAAAAACGTAAGAAATTGCAGAAAAAATCCCAATGCGTATATTATATGTATGATTAATTTGCATATACAATATATTGACGAAATTAAATTCGTAATAAAAACAAACAGACTTGCATTTGGATTATATATTATCAAAAATAAAAAAAAAATTGTACTCGTTATTCGCATGCCGACTTATCCTACTATACTATAAAGACAAGTGTGTTTTGTCCTATGTGGCAAAGTCACAACACTTTATTTCAAAATCTTTTTTTCTCACAAATTCTTCTTTTTATTTGTAATTTGTAAAATTTGTAATGGTAACTCTCCATTATTATTCCTTCATTTATTCCCAATAATTGCCCATATATTTATTTTAGCTTCATTCTCTCCTCTAAATACGTTAATTTTGTCAACCTTTCTTCATTTCTTCCCAGTTTTTATAGTATAAATACTCCACAGAAATTTGAAGTGTGTCACAATCCAGCTTATTCTTCTTCTTTCTTGTATTTTCGTTTGTTTAGGTTTATTGTTTATTAGTAGTTTGTCACGATTTTTTTGCTTCTCTACTTATTTAGATTTTTTCTCATCTAGCTATTCATTGATTCAAATGTTTTGTTGGTAATTGATTCAATATAATCATTTTATTTCCATTGAAGTTTAGGGATGCATGATTTCTTTGTTCACGAAATCGCGTTAATTTCATTCGGTAATAGAGAATTTGCAATTTTCAGCGATACACCGTTTTATTATTCATCTTAGTGTATTTAGATGTGGAAGGACATCGTCAACAATCACCTTTCAACATGCTCGATGGAAATTGGGTGAACATAACTTGCCTTTGTTTTTTGGAGGAAAAATATTCTTCTTCCATTGATTTTCATTTTTTAAACTTAATTAATTTTATCAGAATTTTTCATTTTGTTTTCCTAATTATTATTTTGTTTCTAATTCTTAATTAGTTCCTTATGTAGATTTTTGTTCAATTTTTATGTAAAAACAAAGGTCACGAAGATGGAGGAGACTGTGGTGTTTGGACTGGATTTATTCAAAGGCAAAGTAATTAGTAGTAATATTGTGATAATGAGATTGCACTCTATATCAATTTTTAGTCTATAGTTCGTTTTATTGATTTGTTCTATTTTAATGATGTAGTAGTGTACAATATCTTTATACTCCTAAAACTCATTTCTAAGAGTGTTTATGTTGCAATCCATCCTTTAAATTAATTAGTGTTTGTGCAATTGTTATAAAAATTTGAGAATATAATAATTATTAGTATACTTAGTTAAAAAAAAAAATTAGCATGAAAGTGTATTACACATACATGCATAACTTAAAAAAAAACGTAATATTCATATGTTGTCACCATCATACACTATATTACACATACATACCTTAAAAAACCAAACTAAACTCCTAGAGGCACTAATTTATAAATTAAAAGTGAATGCATAATCTATGTATATTCCATTACATTTCATTCATTAAATTAGTAGTTTAATATTTTGTACATAATTATAATATATGAATAATTTGCCAAAAGATTTATTATAATAATTAAATATATCATCTTAATATCTATCTTATAAGTAATTTTAAGAAATATAAATAAAAAAAAATCTGCACATGAAAATATTGTTGTTCATGTTAGATCTTTACCACTATCAATGAATATATGTACAATGTTGATGAATGAAATTTTATGACTAAAAGATACTCCATATATTGCATAGAACTCAAACATATATGATTAATATCTTTATTATAATGTGTAGAATATAAAATTTTATATGGAATCATGGTATAGTGATGCTCAATCAGTAATACAATAAGTAAACTATTAATTAATACTCTATATGGACTTTATGAAATATTATTTTATAATTTACTGGGGTTAAAATTCATTGATTCATATAATATGATTATCTGTCACTAATCATGTTTAATTTAATAAGATTAAGAAATATAATATTTTGTGAAGTAAGCAATATTTCTTATTATTTATAATTAATAACATAATTATAGTATTAATGTCGCTATATACTAAGCAGATGAATGTTTTATTTTGTTTCTTATAATTTTTTTTATGTCCACTTGAAGAAGCCAAAAAACGACGTTGCTTAGCATGAAATTAGATATTTGAAATAATTGTAAATTGTTGTGATTAGACGTTACCTGGTACTAATGTCTAATTTGAATTACCTATATAAATGAAAGTAGTGCACTGACTTTGCGTGCTGCATAAATAATTTATATGAATAATAACTTTTATTAAGTCGTTTCATCTTTACTACAACAACCTTGATAGATTACAATATGTAACATCTAAATACAATTATTTCTCATTTGTAATATATTATTGATTGATGATATTAGTCATTAGTTATAGAATAATTAATTCTGTAAGACATTATCATTTATGTACGTAATGTTATCCAAATTATTAATATAATAACTATATGAATTTGGTCTAGGTTAGTTGTTAAAAAATAATTGTATTGTGTAGAAACGAGGTTGATCGATTATTGTTTCTCGAGATATAGGGGTCGTGAATTTTTAGGTATAATTAATCAAAATTTGAAAATGCAGGTCAAGATATGTTTTTAATGTACATTGAACACATAATTATATAATATTTAAAAGTTCAATTTCATCCTTTAAATAGGTTAGGAAATTGAGATTTTTATAGAAAGGATAAGTCAATGGTTTATATTAATGCCTCATAAATAAATAAATAAATATATCTACTTATCTTATTCAAAGTTATCCATATCGACAATATTTTAAACATGTTTAATTGATTTGATATAGCTGATGTGTTTTTAGTTATTAAAAAAAATTGTTTAAATAAAATTTCTGTTAAATTGTTTAAACATTGTTTAGATAAATATTTCGTTAACTTTGGTTTTATGTTCACTTTGAAATTTTGAATATCGTCCTATAACTTATACACATTTGTATTTTTTATCATGTTACCTGATACACCAAGTAACTACTCCCGTAAATCTCACATGGCACAATTTTTTTGTAATTTATAGGATGAAACTCAAAATGTCACGTCAGATTTACCAAAAAAGTTACCTGGTATAGCAGGTAATAGGATAATAAACACAAAATTTGTAAGTTCTAGGATAAAATTCAAAAGTTCAAAATTAACCGGGCAAAAACCAATGATAACCAAAGTTAAAGGATAAACAAGTGCATTTTCCCTAATTTTTATGTTCTAATTTTTTTTCTTAATATCTTATTAATACAGTGCATCCAGTATAATAAAGTTAAGTGTGATAGTGTTATGACATAAAACTCTTTGAAAAGGTATACTCAATCTTATGAGTATTTGGTAGTCTACAAACCAAATGTCATGTGAGATTTTACATCATGATTTTCAACTTATATTTATTATCATGGAAAACTAATATTTTATAATTTGTAAATTTTATTTGTGGTTAACTTATTTTTAATATGTGATTAGATTCTTGATATGATGCATATAAAATAAAAGATGAACATTTTTCTAATGTTTGAAGCCTCATATGAGGCTACAAATACATATATTAAGTTTGGTTTTCAATATTCTTACTATATGAGTTTTTTCTAAAGTGACATTGTTGAATTTATTTAGAAAAAAATATTTTCTTTTACTAAACATTTGGAGTAATTGGTAGATAAACAACCATAGCATATATAATAATCTCATTTAGTAATTGTGTTTGACATTATTTACACCAAGGTGTATAAGATACTATTCTTATTGATTCTTAATATATAGGGAAGAGAAATCATTATTTTTAATATTTTTTATTTTGATGAAATTTAACTTATAATGATAATTATTTAATACTCCCACCGTTTTGGGATTACTTGCACACCTCCATTTTCGTCCTTCACAAATAGGATTGTATTTATACGTCGTGTTTATCATTTTATTATATAAAATATACTCCCTCCGTCCCAAACTTAAATTCCCGTTTACTGTTTGCACGGTTATTAAGAAAAGAATTATTTATTAGTATTTAAAGTGATAAAGTGATGATAAAGTGATAAAGTAGATATTTTGGTTATTAGTGTATGGAGAATATAATATTAAAAAATATTGTTACTTTTTTGCCAAAAGTAGATGTAGCAAATGAGTATGGGACGGACCTTTTTGGCAAATGGGAACTTAAGTTTGGGACGGAGGGAGTACTACTTAAGACTTAATCTTTAACGTTGTCAATAATATATTTTATATAAAAATAATATAAACACAATGTATGAATACAACACTATCTGTAACGGACGAAAAATTGAGGTGTGCAAGTAATCTCAAGATGGGAAGTGTATAATATTTACACCCTATTTGTCGATATTTTTACTATATGAGTTTTTTTTTTTTCTAAATTGGCATTGATGAGAATATCTTTAGGAAAAAACATTATCTCTTAGTGAACAATAACAATTAGTAAATAAAACATTTAGCTTATATAATATTTTTATTCAGGAATTGTGTTTGACGTTGTTTACACCAATATATAAGTTAATCTTATTTAAGCTTCTCCGTGTATAAGATGATAAATATCTGTATTTAGTCAATCAAATGAAATTCAATTTTTAATGGTGCTTATTTGTTCCAATATTTTCCACCTCCGTAATAAGACGCTATATAGGCATGGACTTTCATAATTTAAGTTGTTATTTGGTAATTACATTTTCTATTCACTACATGACAAAATAGTGATTTAGAAAAAAGTTGTAATGTGAGCATTTTTAAAGACGAACTCCAGTGCTTTCATTGTAGTGGTACATTTATATTTGTCAATATTTTAGTGGTGGAATGTCTTAACTATTAGAGATAGTTGTATATAATTCTTAGAAAAATCACACTTTTTTTGTCCTTTAACTTTGGTTTTCATGTTAACTTTGGAATTTTGAATTTCGTTTTATAACTTACAATTTTTTTTTACCCTGTTACCTGCTACACAATGTAACTCTTATGATAAATATCACGTAACACCAATTTTTTGTGATTTATAGGTTGAAATTCAAAATGCGATATCAAATTTATTGAAAGAGTTGCCTGGTCTAGCAAGTAATAGGACAAAAAATAAAAAATTTGTAAGTTATAAAACGAAATTCAAAAGTTCTAATTTAATTGGACGAAAACCAAAGTCAGCCAAAGTTAAAAGATAAAAAGTGTATTTTCCCTAATTCTTATGTTCTAAGTTTTTCTTAATTAATTACTATATATTATTAATACATTGCATCAAATAAAATAAAGTTAGGTGCAATAGACTTATGACATGCTCTTTTAAAAAATATACTCAATCTTATGAGTATTTGGTGGTCTATATATGAAATGTCATTTGAAATATTATATAATGATTTCAACTTATATTTATTATCATGGAAAACAAATATTTTACAATTAAGAGTTTATAATTATATATTTCATTTGTGGTTGACTTATTTTTAAGATGTGATAAAATTATTGATATAATGCATTAAAATAAAGGGTTAATTGCAAATAAAATCACAACTTTTTTACAAATTGCAATCTAATTTAAACTTTTGAATCTTTGCAAACAAAATCTCAATTTAATGTTTGGTTGCAATTTGAACCAACAATAAAAGAGATTATTGTTCAAAAAATGAAATTGCACCTGCTCGACAATGAATAAGTAATCATGTATAGATTGGTTCGAATGACAATGCATAATTAATCATTACATGCAAGCATATTTATTGGATGAATTCAAAATGTCATGCCAGATTTACTGAAAGAGTTACGTGGTATAGAAGGTAATAGGACAATAAACATAAATTTTGTAAGTTGTAGGACAAAATTTGAAAGTTAAAAGTTAACAGGACGAAAACTCAAATTAACCAAAGTTAAAAGATTAAAAAAATGTACTTTACTTAATTCTTATGTTCTAAGTTTTTTTAATTAATTATTTTTATTTAGTGTCTTATTAATACAATGGATCAAATATAATAGAGTTAAGTGCAATAGAGTCACGATATATAACTCTTTAAAAGATATGCTCAATCTTATGTGTATTTGGTGGTCTACAAACCAAATGTCATATGAAATTTTACATCATAATTTTTAACCTATATTTATTATCATTGAAAACTAATATTTTACAATTAAGAGTTTATAATTTATATATTTAATTTTTTGTTGACTTATTTTTAAGACGTGGCCAAAGTCTTGATATGATAAATATAAAATAAAATATTTAAACTTTTTTCTAATGTTTGAGGCCTCATATGAAGTCATAAATACATATGTTGAGTTAGATTCTCAATATTCTTACTATATGATTTATTTTTATTTTATTTGACATTGTTGAATGTATTTAGAAAAAATATTTTCACTTACTGAACATTAGTAGCAATTAGTAGATAAAAAAACTTTAGCATATATAATAATCTCATTCAATAATTGTGTTTGACGCTATTTACACCAAATTAGAAAAAAATACATTTATTGAGGATTCTTTGTATATAATGAAGATATACCTTTGTATTTAAATATTTTCCATTCAGATGAATTTCAACTTATAATGAGGCTTATATATTATAATATTTTCTATCTCCATGTTTCAATAAGACTTTATAGAAAGACTCATGTAATAACAATTTATCATAGTTAAATTTTATATTTTGTAATTAAACATTATATTCTTCTTTTGACAAAGTAATGGTTTAGGAAAAATGTAAAATATGAGTACTTGCTGTCATAGTAGTGGTAGTTTTTTGTTGCAAATATTTTAGTGTTGAATGCTCAAATTATTATAGATAGTCATATGAACTTTTTATGTTCTAAGATTTTTTAATCAAATATATATTTTTTCTTAATTATAATTTAGTGCATTGACTTGAAGCGACTACACTAGCTTCTACTAGTAGCTACCCCGCAAGAGAACGGGTTCACTGTAGTATGGGCAAGTATAGGGACCAAGTATTATCGAACCCAAGGGATGGTATGTATGCGAATAGATCCCTGAAGATCTACGCGTCGTAGTTAATATGAGTGTGATGTTTTTGGGTTTTTGAAAAATTAATTAAAAGACTAAAATAGACTAATTAACTAAAGAATGAAAAAGAACGAATTAACTACGGGTTGTTTTCTAATGAGAGATGGTGATGCTCAGGTTAGGAATCCCTACGTATACTAACGGAGCAGGTACATAATCAAAGTAATCGTGACAAACAAGAATTAACCTAAGTAAAAGAACGCAAGGTGAAAGCTCAAGATTCTAAACCCTAATACTTTACCCTAACACTCGACTTCACTAATCCACTAACAAGTTAATGAATTGTGCTCAATTAATGAGACCCTAATTTAACTAAGGTGATGCGGTCGTCCTCCTTCGCTAAACCGGTAGATGAATTAACCTTCCCTAAACCTTCTCGTTAAGACTACTAGTTGTTATTGAGTGATGCGGTCGTCCTCTCTCTAACACTTTCGTACTAAATTCAAAGGTAAAGTTCAGATTAATTATAAGAATTCATTAACTAAGAGAATTAAAACTAACGTCACAAACTACCCTAATTATGTACCCACATCCTACTTCTACGAGTTCATCCTAACCTAAGCATGCAAGGGTTTTAGCCGGACATGGTTGTAACAAACATGAAAGCAAACGAAGAAACAACGCACATAAACATAACGAATTGAAGAACTAAAATATGAAACATGAACTAGGGTTTTAAAATAAAATAATTCTAAGAACTGAAATTTAATTAACTAAAACGAAGTTTAAAACGTTTAAAGTAATCAAGCTAATGAAAAGAAACTAAGAAACGAAAAGAAAACTAAGAATTCGTATGAAAAACCTCAACAACGTAAAAGTAAAGCTTGCTCGTTCTTCTCCTCTTCCTTCTTGCTCTAAAAACTCTATGAAACGTGATGTGTAAAAGTTGGGGGATCCTTCAAAACGTGTTTGGACGAGATATATATAGGCACGGGTCGAAACGGGAGTTAACGGGCCGAAAATACGAATCCGGAGGCAAAAGTATAGGGGCGCTCGAGCAAAACGCTCGAGCGGTCCCGCTCGAGCAGTGTAGCTCGAATGGTGCATTCGCTCGAGCGGTCGCGCTCGAGCTGCTCGAGCGCTTAAATCATTCTGTAAGTTTTGGGCGCTCGAGCGATTCGCTCGAGCGGTGGCGCTCGAGCTGCTCGAGCGCAAGAACAGTTCTGTACGTTTGCGCGCTCGAGTAAGGCGCTCGAGCGGTGGCGCTCGAGTAGGGCGCTCGAGTGATCTCAAAACTTCTCCCAAGTGATACTTTTCCTCGTCCGCACTAATACCGATCGTATTTCTTCAATATCTTCTCATCCGGGCATCCGTTTGAGTCGATTCAAAGTCCTACGAACTCCGTTTTTCGTCCTCTATTCACCTATGAGCATCAAAGAGACAAATTTATCAATGTATAGAAATAATGCTCAATTGACTCTAAATACTCTATAAACTCGACCAAAACTAGGGCGTTTCTAGCTACGAATCATGACAATTTCACGCCTAATCAACCCCCCCAAACTTACCATATTGCTTGTCCCCAAGCAATGAACTAATAAGTCAAGTGAAATTGTTAGGAATGAGTAGGAAAAATCAATCATGCAAGCTAATGAATTCAAGCTTCAAAAGTCAATCACCCGTATACTCACTCAATTCCTTTTATCGTACTCATGCAACAATAATAAGAAGCACCAAGATCAAGCATGGATGTGCACTCAACGGTGTGTTTAACTCCCTCACAAGTGTATAACAATGATAAAGGGACTCACTCAATCAATCAATCACACAAATTGGCAGCCATAGGCTTGTAAATGCTCTCTACTTCGACCATACTCTAGAAATCAATGCCGAATCAAAAAGGACTTTCAAAAGGTTGTAATGTAAGCTCTTTGGACAGGTGGGATAACAATATGGTAAAGTGACTCAAGTGAATGGAGAATAGAAATTCAAAACTTCGGTACTTCGGGATTAAAAACGATCTACTTCAAACATATTCAATCACTGCACTTTCGCTTTCAATTCTCTCAACACTTCAAATTTTTTTTCTTTCTCTCTTTTTCACTTTTTCAATCACTTCATCATTTTTTTTTTTTTTTTTTTTCGCACAACACGTGAGCTCATTTTTTTCTTCTTTTGCTCATTCTCAAATTTTCTTGTTCTTTTTCCCACATCTCAAAACTTCATCACACCTTTTTCTCATATTCACTCAACATACAACCCTCTCCTTTTTTTCACTCAATTCACTCCCTTCATATTCACACTTTCCTATTCTCCACTCAAATTGGGACAAAAAGGCTTAGGAATTGGAATAGTGTTCATATGTGCTAGCAAATAAAATAGGCTTTAGGCTCAAAGGGGCTAACAAGGGATCAATGTCATTGGTAAGGAAAATTTTGGCTAAATGACTTATTCAAATCAAAAATGGCCTAAGATCCTATTCGGCATATCAAACTAGACACAATCTAGAAGCAAGAGCACATGCAAGTTCTAGCATCCTCTAGGGTGACGATCCACTCACAAACGAAGAGATTAAATCATGCATTTAAATCTCGTAAGGCTCAAAAGCTCACGGCTTTCACATCCAAGCTAGTCCTAGTGAGTTCTCACTCTTGTCACACAAATACTCAAAAGAAAAACTCATAAGCATACTGGTTCTCTCCCTAATCAGCTCAAACTCACTTACCTACACAAAGGAATTTTCAACTCACTTTCACAACTCAACTCTCCTCACTTAGTCATACTCAAGAATAAACAATAAGCAGTCTAGAAGAGTTAATAAGCATGAAATCATCAATCACAGCAAACAAAGCAATTAGAAACAAATCCCTTAATAGTTTAAAGACTTCCAATACAATCCCCAAACAAACACTCCAAGCAAACATTACAATTCATACTCAGGAACAGAAATAAATAAATAAGAGAAGAAAGGAAAAAGAAAAGGAAAGAAAAAGGAAAAGAAAATTGGGGGCTTCCCAAGTCTCTCAAGCATCTGGAGGTGGTGGTGGCCGGTAGCTGGGGTGATCGGGTCCTAAGTGGGAGACAAAGAGTGCCTCCATCCAGCGTTTCAAATCTGAAACCTCCGATCGAACTTCTTGAAATTACCCTCTCATGCTAGAAGCCTCCGTGTACCACTGATTTTGAGTGGTACGAAGCTCCGTGACATCTGCCCTCAGGCCCTGAATGTCGGTCCGCATTCCGTACCACTCCATCTGGTTCGGGTACCACGGCTCTGGAGTCGGTGCATCAGGCATCCCGAACTCCATCTCTTGAGGTCCCTGACCTCCTTCACCCACATCAGCTTCTTCCTCCTCAGCCATGTTTCCTCCTTCCTCGTACTCAGCTTCTTCCTCCTCTTGTAGCTCTGCTACTCCACTCGATCCGGCACCACTCGTGCCTTCTCCTCTGCTCCTCTTGACCGGCCTAACGTCCCGGAGTCCTTTGTTATCTATCTCTGATGTGTACTTAGCACCTATAGCGAGGTGCTGCTCTCCGTTCATTCCGACGTTCTCCTTCTTCATCCCGACAAGCGTCACGAGCTTTTTGTTTGGCAGCGGGAACAAGCCATCATCATTGTACCGGATGCAGTACTTGCCCAACCAGTGCTCAAACATCCAGGTGTTGTTCATCTGCTCGAATCCCAAATCCATGCCCTTGCAAGGTCCAGAGCACGGCTCAAATCCGAGGTGCTTCATCAAAACTGAGATTAGCCCTCCTCCTCGGATCTTCGAGGTTCTCGTTCCAAGCTTGAACGGAGCCTCGAAGTGGTGCTCTAGGAAGTCCCTTCCAAAGTCATGGTCCTTTTTATGCAAAAGGCACCAGATTCCGTAGAGCTGCCTGCTTGTCACCGTTCCCGTCTCAGATCTGGCATAAATCGTGTTCCCCAAAATCCTCTCCAGATATCTGATCACTGGGTTCCGGATAGCCGACGCCCTCGCATGCTGCCCCTTGTAGTCCCCAACCAAGCCCCCCGTGATTTCCTTCCAAAACGCGTTAGCGTTGTACACCTTGCTCTCACGGTTGGGACGAGATAGGGCTGGGAGCCCGAATGCGAGGTTGACAATCCCCACCTCGTGGTATTGCCAATCGTTCTGGTACTTGAATTTGAAGGTGTCGGTGCGCGTCTTTTCTACTGTGGCCAGAAATTGCTCTACCAGATCGGCGTTAGTCTCCATGGTCAGCAGCATGTCGAAGAACTCAGCCATGTTGTTCCTGGTGAATATTCTTCGTATTTCCTCTTCAATCCCCAGGTCCTTCATGAAGCTCACTACTGGTCTCCGGGTTTTCTCAACTTTCCCGGTTATGAGGCTCCATCTGTAAGCCACATACCTCCAGTCATCGTGATAATCTAACCCTCCCCATCTCGCGGGCAACAAGTTCTTCTGTCTAAGCTGTTCTGTTAGCACTCTCACTTCTTCGTCGCTCAGGAGTTTATGTTTGGGAGCCATTGTACCTAATCATGAAATAGCAAGGATTTAAGCAACATTCTTGAAGTTCACAACAGTTCAACATACATTCAAACTCAAGCAATTCCAAGTAATGCATCTCAATTCAATTCAACTCACTATTCATGCTCTTCTCAAGTTCAAAGCAATATTCATTTCAAAGCATTCAATCAAGTTCACAGCAATTCACACAATTAAACCATGTTTTTCGTTCAAAGTTCTCAAGCCTTCAACGCTTAATTCTCCATTTCAACTCAAAATTCCCCACATTTAAGTCTATCATGAAGTAACATTACCCAAGTAACTCATACTCATTCATGCTCAATATCATCTCAATTCACAAAAATTTCTTCTCAACTTGCAAAACCCATTTCCTTTTCTCAAATTCCTATTCCTCACTCTAGAAATTCACCCCTTCTACTCATTCAATTCCAAAATTGAAAGTAAAATAAGCAAACCCATAGCATATTATCAACATTCATCAATCAAGGAATCAAGAATCAACAAGTTTCGCAAAAATCCCCAAAAATTTCGACTAACTCATGAACCCTAGTTCATATGCATCAACTAATGCCTAATTCAACTTTAAACTTCGAATTAATCGGCAAGGGATAGAGATTACATACCTTGGTTGAAGATTTAAGGAGAGGTGTGAAGAAATTCGAACAAATACGTGAAAAATCGAGCAAAATAGTGAAGAATCGCTGAAAATCGCCCCAAATCGCCCCTTGAGTGTGTGAAAATGTGTGTGAAAGTGTGAAAGTGGGTATTTATAGAGGGGAAAGTCCGACGGGTCAACCCGCGACCCGCTCGAGTGATACGCTCGAGCGGTCGCGCTCGAGCAATTCGCTCGAGCGGGTAAAACGTTCTGTAAGATTTGGGCGCTCGAGCGATTCGCTCGAGCGGTGGCGCTCGAGCTGCTCGAGCGCTGGAATGGTTCTGTAAGATTTTTGCGCTCGAGCAATACGCTCGAGCGGTGGCGCTCGAGATGCTCGAGCGCGACAAAATTTCAAGTTCGTTTTTTTATGCTCAACACTTGAAATTTTCATCCGAACCAAGCTCGACAACTTATCACATTCAACCCAAGACACGAACTAACCTGAGAACTCCTCGATTTAAGCCAGGTCGCTCATTCGACCGAGGAGTTGGGGTCTCTTCCATACGTGCAAATCACCAATTCACTTCAAGTCGAACTTAGCACTCTCACTCAATTCGACTCAACGACCCTCAAGCATTGATGTTTTCGAAAAATTTGACCCAATTTTTCATAGAATTTCGTGTACGAACTCGAAGTACGAATACACACCCCCCCAAACTTTGTTCTTGCTATGCGATAACAAAGTTTGAAACGAATGAGTACGTAAGAGCAAGTACACAAAATTCGTATGAATTCGACTTCTACCAATGCACACTAATGAACAAAAAGAAACATCACCCCCCCAAACTTTGACTTCGCAAAGAGGTCGACGTTTGGGGTTCGGTTACCTCTAACTTCAAGAATTGAATGCTTTCCTCTTCGAAATGTGCTCAACTTCAACATGCTTAACTTCATGACTTTCCTCCTTAAGCTCTCTCTCTCAGAATTTCACTCCACGAAGCAAGCCTACATCACAAATCTCAACAAACGAGGTTAACACTTACGATTCCCTAACTACTAAAAATAAACAGAACACTAAAAAAAACAAGTAAAAATGGGTTGCCTCCCATTAAGCGCTAGTTTTAAGGTCCTAATGCCGGACCGTGCTCAAAGGAGCTCACGGGACTTGAGAATCTAAAATACCTCCCTTATTCTCATAAGAGAAGTTAAAGAATTTCTTCACTCGATGCCCGTTCACCATGAATTTCTGTCCATCGTCCGTCTCAACGTCAAGGAATCCACTCTTGTGCACTCCCTTCACAATATACGGCCCGTTCCACTTGGACTTAAGCTTTCCACCAAACAGCTTCATCCTCGAATTGAATACGAGGACTTGATCACCCACCTTGAATTCCTTCTTCTTCAACCGTGCATCATGCCACTTCTTCGTCTTTTCTTTGAAAATTCGGGCATTCTCGTAGGCGACGTCTCGAAACTCCTCCAACTCATGAAGTTGGAGTAATCTCCTCTCACCAACCAAGGCACTATCAAAATTAAGCTTTTTGATCGCCCAATATGCCTTGTGCTCCATCTTCACGGGCAAGTGACATGCCTTTCCAAACACCAATTGATATGGAGACATACCAAGAGGAGTTTTGAAAGCTGTCCTATATGCCCAAAGTGCATCATCCAACTTCATCGCCCAATCTTTCCTACTTATGCTCACCGTCTTCTCAAGGATCTCCTTGATTTGACGGTTAGAAACCTCTGCAAGACCGTTAGATTGAGGATGATAAGCAGTAGAGATTCGATGACTTACCTCGTATTTTGACAGCAGCTTTTCCATCCATTTGTTCACGAAATGACTTCCCCCATCACTTACCAAAGCTCTTGGAACTCCATATCTTGTAAAGATGTTCTTCCTCAAGAATTCGATAACGACACGGGAGTCATTCACGCGAGTTGGGACAGCTTCAATCCACTTCGAGACATAGTCGACGCATACGAGGATGTACAAGAATCCATTGCTAGGAGGAAATGGACCCATGAAATCAATCCCCCATACGTCGAATATCTCGACTTCCATGAACACGTGCATAGGCATCTCGTCCCTCTTAGTAATGGAGCCGAATCGTTGGCACTTCTCACACCTCTTAACCCATTCCATGCAATCTCTCAATAGAGTTGGCCAATAAAAACCGGATTGAAGGACTTTCCTTCCGGTCTTCTCTCCACCCAAATGTCCTCCACATGGCAAGGCGTGACAATGCCTTATGATATCACTCCACTCTTCCTCTGGCACACACCTTCTCAACACGTGATCAATCCCTCTTTTGAACAAGTAGGGGTCATCCCAAATGAACTCCCGAACCTTCTTCAAAAATGCCTTCCGCTGCACCGAGTCTATCTCAACGGGCAGCTCACCACTTGCTAAATAGTTAGCATAGTCTGCAAACCAAGGTGCCCTCCCCTCAACTCTATACACCGGGATTTCTCCTAAGCCAAAGAGCTTCTCATCGGGGAATTCATCGTTCACCTCTCGATCCTCCACGGTGTTCTCCTTGGTGAGCTCCAATCTAGAAAGGTGATCGGCTATCACGTTCTCGCATCCCTTCTTGTCTCGAATCTCTACATCAAACTCCTGGAGCAACAAGATCCAACGAATGAGACGGGGCTTTGCATCCTTCTTGCTCATAAGATACCGAATCGCTGCGTGGTCCGTATATACAATTGTTTTCGTCCCTACTAGGTAGGGTCGAAATTTATCAAAAGCATACACGACCGCTAACAGCTCCTTTTCGGTCGTAGTGTAATTCACTTGAGCAGAATTCAGCATCTTCGAGGCATAATAAATAGCGTGAAAACGCTTCTCACGAATTTGCCCCAAAGCAACCCCCATCGCATAGTCGCTAGCATCACACATGAGCACGAACGGGCTAGACCAATCCGGTGTGACAAGTATCGGGGCATTCACCAACGCTTCTTTCAACCTATTAAAAGCCACTAAACACTCATTAGTAAACTCAAAGACGACTTCTTTTTCAAGGAGCCGCGAAAGGGGTTTAGCTATTTGTGAAAAGTCTTTTATAAAACGTCTATAAAAACCCGCATGTCCTAAGAATGACCGAATCCCCTTCTCGGTCGAAGGTGGTGGAAGCTTCTCGATAGCAATCACTTTCGCCTTGTCCACTTGGATACCTTTCGAGGACACATGATGTCCAAGAACAATACCCTCTCTTACCATGAAGTGACACTTCTCCCAATTAAGCACTAAGTCCGTCTCTTCACACCTGCTCAACACAACTTCAAGATTGATCAGACAATTATCAAACGACTCCCCATAAACGGAGAAGTCGTCCATGAAAACCTCCATAATCTTCTCAATCAAGCCATGAAAAATCGCCATCATACACCTTTGAAAGGTGGCGGGTGCGTTACACAACCCAAACGGCATTCTCCTAAAAGCAAATGTACCATAATAGCAGGTGAAGGTGGTTTTCTCTTGATCCTCGGGGGCTATCATGATCTGATTATACCCCGAGTACCCATCTAAGAAACAATAATACTCAAAACCACCTAATCGATCTATCATTTGATCAAGGAACGGTAAAGGAAAGTGATCCTTACACGTTGCCTTGTTCAACTCTCTATAGTCAACACATACACGCCATCCCGTCACTAATCTAGTGGCTACCAATTCATTAGACTCCGTCTTAATCACCGTGGTACCCCCCTTCTTAGCAACTACGTGTAAAGGACTCACCCATGGACTATCAGAAATGGCAAAAATCATGTTGCTATCTAACAACTTCAACACTTCCTTATGTATCACCTCTTGAATAACCGGATTAACTCTACGCTGATTTTGCACTATCGGTTTTCTACCCTCTTCTAATCTAATCCTATGCATGCAAATCGAGGGGCTAATTCCCTTAATATCCGCGATCGACCATCCTATAGCTGATTTGTGCTTACGAAGCACCACTAAAAGTCTCTCAAGCTGATCATCAGATAAAAGGGCAGATACAATTACCGGATACTTGTCGGTCTCATCCAAGTAAGCGTACTTGAGGTGGTCGGGCAGCGGCTTCAACTCCTTCTTCGCCTCCAATGGTGGCGCCTTATCGAACATCTTCTCGAAAGTTGACTCCTCGGCTTCCAAGTCATCATCATCCTCTACTTTCTTCAACTCCAAGAACTTGACGTCTTCATTGTCTTTCAAGCTGTCAAAATAGTCAAGATCATAAGAATCATAAGACAAATCGTCAAGAATAGGATAATCAAATTGATGAACATAGAAAGAGCAAGGGTCTAGAAGTGTGTCATCAACACAAGCATCCGTGATGTCAATGAAGTGGCAACTCTCATCTCCCATGGGATATTTCATAGCTTCGTAGATAGCTATCTTCACTTCTTGATCATCAACTTTGACCGTGATCTTCCCATTTGCTACATCAAGCACCATCCCGGCAGTAGCTAGAAACGGCCTTCCCAAAATCAGCGGGACATGCTCATCCTCTTCCATCTCGAGTACTACGAAGTCGGCGGGAAAAACGTGATTCTCCACCGTCACTAGAACATCCTCCACTACTCCTTGAGGTCTCGTAATGGACCTATCAGCAAGCTGGAGTGTCATCATCGTGGGTTGAAGCTCAACTCCCTCCAACTTCTTGAACAACGAAAGAGGCATCAGATTAATGCTCGCCCCGAGATCACACAAAGCTCCTTTCTTGATCCCGTTCCCGATATCGCAAAGAATGGTGAAGCTCCCGGGATCCTTTAGCTTGGGCGGAAGTGCCTTGTGCACCATAGCACTCACCTCATGGTTCAAGTGCACTAGCTCGGGTCCATCTATTCTCCGTCTCTTCGCAATCAAGTCCTTCAGGAACTTGGCGTAGTTCGGCATCTGTTCCAAAGCATCATAAAAGGGTATGTTAATATGCAACTTTTTAAAAACATCAAGGAATTTAGAAAACTTCTCATCAAGCTTCTTTTTCATGAAGCGCTGTGGATATGGGACGGGTATCACCGATTTGGGTACCCCCCATTCATCTTTCTCAGTTTCTTTCACTTTCTCCCTTGCTTCCTTTGCCTTTTTCCACTTTGGAATTCTCTCTATCTCCTCAATCTCCTCATCAGGAACTTTGCTCTTCTGGGTCTCATCCATATCTTGACTCTTATCATCAATTTTCATCTTAACTCCTTCCTTCTCACCCTCAACTCCATCACTTTGAGACTCTATCCCTTCTGTCTCATCTTTCTCCTTGAGCGTCTCAGAATCAGCAGGCATCTCGGGACCATCATATTTGGTCCCACTTCTCAACTCAATAGCCTTGCAATGTTCCTTTGGGTTATCCTCGGGCATTGATGGGTACTTGCCAGGCTCTCTTGGCTGAGACTTTGCGATCTGGCTGATTTGGTACTCAATAGAATTGAATCTTCTGTTGTTCTCTTGCTGAGCTCGATTCCACTCGATGTCTCTCTTCTGGAGTTCTTGATCTCGTTGATCGCCTTTCTTATGCAACTCCTTCACATCGTACTCCAAAGAGGACAATCGCTTGCTACCTTCCTCCACTTTCTGAAGGATCGCTCTCAACATCTCTTCGGTTGATGCACCGCCCTCTCCACCAGGAAGTTTAGAACCTGGATCAACACCTGCAGGCACAGTAATTCCAGCTTTTGGGTTAGCATAAGAGAAATTCTCATTTTTCCTCCAAGTGTTTTGAGGAGGCTGCTGGCCTCCTTGATACCCTTGTGTATTCCTCCATTGATTTTGAGGCGGCTGTGGGCCTGGAGGCACAAATGGTTGACCATAAGAAGGTCTTCCATACTGGTTTCCACCTTGTGGATACCCCCCTTGTGGGTAATTAGGCCTTCCCATATAGTTGGCATCTTCTAGCTGACTCGTGGGTGGTTCCACTTTCTCGCTTGCTGCTCCATTCCCTCCAACTAAGTTCTGCCCCATCTCGAGGTTGCTGATCTTCTCCATCATAGCCATTAATAGCTTCCTTGTACCCTCATTCTCCTCCAACTTGCATACCCTCTGAAATTCTGGATCCTCGTTCCATGCACCAGCATTCGTGACAATATTGTCCACGATCTCTCTACACCTCGTTACTCCCTGATTCAGAAAAGCTCCACTTGCACATGCATCTAGGTGGGCTTGGCCAGCCTTGCTGGCTCCACTGTAGAAGAACGCCATTATATCTCCCTCGTTGTACCCGTGCTGCGGGCACTCGATCAACATATTCGAGTATCTCTCCCACGCCTGGCGTAAATCCTCTCCAGATTTCTGGCGAAAGGAAGAGATCTCAATTCTCGCTTTAATCGTTCTCGATGGAGGGTAGAATCGCTCGAGGAACAGACGCTCGAGCTCGGCCCATGTATTAACACCTCCCCGTGGGAGCGTGTTATCATACCATTCCTTGGCTATTCCCGTAAGAGAGAATGGGAACAACCTGAGCCTTTTGGCATCTTCAGACATGCCATTGTAATTGAAAGTAGATGCAATCATGAGGAAACTCCTCAAGTGCGTGTGAGGGTTCTCCTTCCCAACCTCCCCCTTGAATTGATTCTCAGTAAGCAGCTTGAGAATTCCTGGGGAGATTGAAAAGTTATTGGCCTCAACTGGAGGTAAGGCCACTCCATCGTAATACCTCTGCGGTTGTGCCGCGAACCTGCCCCGAATTGCCATATTCTGATCTGCGTTCTGGGGCGCAGGCTGAGGAGCGACAGGTGGTGCTGGTATGTTTTGAACTGGAGGTTGTTGGTACACAGGTGGTTGGTTATAGACAGGAGGTGGAGGATACGGGTATGGTGGATAAGGGTATGGTGGGTATGGGTAATGTTGATATGCTGGGTTGTGGAAAGGGTTATGTGGGTTTTGTGGGTAAGCAGGATTGTTCAGAGGATTTGGGACTAAGTTCTGAGCTGGATTGTTTACATTTTGTGCACCCGGGTTTTGGCTTTGACTATCCACGAACTGGTCTTGATTCTGACCACCACTCCCTCCAGAGCCATCAACCCGGTTTACTGCCTGATTGAAATCGTTGGCAGCATCGTCCAACTCATTACTGAGATCCATCGGTTCCTTCCCTAAGTCGGCTGCGTTCATTCTTCTCAAGTAAGCTCGGTTCCTTCTGGCTATTATCTCAGGATCTGCAGGTATTCTCTCTTCGCTCGTATTGCCTTGTGAGCGTGTTCTCATAAACCTGACACACTAGCAGATGGATCAAAACGCAACTGCCGAATAAATAAAAATAAAAATAAAAAAAAATAAAAACAGTAAATAAGCACCCACTACTAACTACTAAGCTATCGACAAGTCCTATTCAAAGAGCATAAAACGCCATCCCCGGCAACGGCGCCATTGACTTGAAGCGACTACACTAGCTTCTACTAGTAGCTACCCCGCAAGAGAACGGGTTCACTGTAGTATGGGCAAGTATAGGGACCAAGTATTATCGAACCCAAGGGATGGTATGTATGCGAATAGATCCCTGAAGATCTACGCGTCGTAGTTAATATGAGTGTGATGTTTTTGGGTTTTTGAAAAATTAATTAAAAGACTAAAATAGACTAATTAACTAAAGAATGAAAAAGAACGAATTAACTACGGGTTGTTTTCTAATGAGAGATGGTGATGCTCAGGTTAGGAATCCCTACGTATACTAACGGAGCAGGTACATAATCAAAGTAATCGTGACAAACAAGAATTAACCTAAGTAAAAGAACGCAAGGTGAAAGCTCAAGATTCTAAACCCTAATACTTTACCCTAACACTCGACTTCACTAATCCACTAACAAGTTAATGAATTGTGCTCAATTAATGAGACCCTAATTTAACTAAGGTGATGCGGTCGTCCTCCTTCGCTAAACCGGTAGATGAATTAACCTTCCCTAAACCTTCTCGTTAAGACTACTAGTTGTTATTGAGTGATGCGGTCGTCCTCTCTCTAACACTTTCGTACTAAATTCAAAGGTAAAGTTCAGATTAATTATAAGAATTCATTAACTAAGAGAATTAAAACTAACGTCACAAACTACCCTAATTATGTACCCACATCCTACTTCTACGAGTTCATCCTAACCTAAGCATGCAAGGGTTTTAGCCGGACATGGTTGTAACAAACATGAAAGCAAACGAAGAAACAACGCACATAAACATAACGAATTGAAGAACTAAAATATGAAACATGAACTAGGGTTTTAAAATAAAATAATTCTAAGAACTGAAATTTAATTAACTAAAACGAAGTTTAAAACGTTTAAAGTAATCAAGCTAATGAAAAGAAACTAAGAAACGAAAAGAAAACTAAGAATTCGTATGAAAAACCTCAACAACGTAAAAGTAAAGCTTGCTCGTTCTTCTCCTCTTCCTTCTTGCTCTAAAAACTCTATGAAACGTGATGTGTAAAAGTTGGGGGATCCTTCAAAACGTGTTTGGACGAGATATATATAGGCACGGGTCGAAACGGGAGTTAACGGGCCGAAAATACGAATCCGGAGGCAAACGTATAGGGGCGCTCGAGCAAAACGCTCGAGCGGTCCCGCTCGAGCAGTGTAGCTCGAATGGTGCATTCGCTCGAGCGGTCGCGCTCGAGCTGCTCGAGCGCTTAAATCATTCTGTAAGTTTTGGGCGCTCGAGCGATTCGCTCGAGCGGTGGCGCTCGAGCTGCTCGAGCGCAAGAACAGTTCTGTACGTTTGCGCGCTCGAGTAAGGCGCTCGAGCGGTGGCGCTCGAGTAGGGCGCTCGAGTGATCTCAAAACTTCTCCCAAGTGATACTTTTCCTCGTCCGCACTAATACCGATCGTATTTCTTCAATATCTTCTCATCCGGGCATCCGTTTGAGTCGATTCAAAGTCCTACGAACTCCGTTTTTCGTCCTCTATTCACCTATGAGCATCAAAGAGACAAATTTATCAATGTATAGAAATAATGCTCAATTGACTCTAAATACTCTATAAACTCGACCAAAACTAGGGCGTTTCTAGCTACGAATCATGACAATTTCACGCCTAATCATGCATCCAGTATAATGAAAGTTGATTGGATAGATTTATGATAGATAACTCTTTTGAAAGGTGTACTTAATTATTCCTATGAGAGTATGAGTACGTGGTGGTCTACAAATCAAATGACATGTGGAATTTTAGCCCATGATTTTCAACCTATAGTTATTAACATTGAAAACTAATGTTTTACAACTAAGAGTTTAAAATGTACCTCTTTAATGAGTGGTTAACTTATTTTTAAGACGTGAGATTCTTGATACATATATTAAATTAGTTTCTTGATTTTCAAATACACAATGAAAGTTGTATATAGAGAAATTTTCCAAAAATTATAATTAGTATTATTATTTTTTAAGCAAAGATAAATATTGAAGCTTTATTCGTATTTTATAATTTATATAATATTAAAGCAAATAATACACAATTACATTGTTAAGTATTTAAATTTCAATTAAACTAAATATTTCTTTGTTTGTAAATATATTAAAACATCAAAAAAAATATTTTCATATAATTTTTTTATTCTATAAATAATTTTATTTACAATCCCGCGAAATTCGCGGGTCTAACACTAGTAAGTACATAATAAGCAATTGAGCATAGATCCACCCAATAATTAATGTAACCTAGCTATGTTATACTTGTTTGTGAATTTATTTTCATTCTTTATTCTAGAAATACTCTATTTGATTCCCATTAGCTAATCTTCTCAAGCCCATTTGGCTAAGCTACACAATAGAAAATAATAAAATTACCTATAAATTAGAATTGTCTACGGAATTTTTTAACTAAACTTTTTATAGTAGAATTGTCTACAAATTGCCCACAAAATTTTCTAATCATGTAAGCACATTCATTCGTTAAATACAAGCAATTTGTCTACGAAATAAAATTTCAGGGTATAATAAATTACTTACAAACAATTTGCCTACAAAAAATTACCCACAAACAATTTGTTAACAAAAATTTCGCAGCAAAATTCTTTGTGGGTGAGGAATGAAAAAATCTATATAATTAGAAAATTTTGCAAGTAAGTTCTTAGTCAATCTCCACTATAATTTTTTTTCGTTAGAAATTTTGTAGTCATATTAACCATTTCCATAGGTAATTTTATGTTTTCTTATAGTAACATTCGAAACATCTTATAAAGTTGTTTTAAAAACTTATAAAATGTAATTTTTAAGGCAAAAACTTGTATGAGACCGTCTCATGGAATGAGATGAGACAACACAAATTAACACTCACTCTTACTAAGTGTTAATGAGTCAATGCCCTAGTTATACTAATTTCTATTGTCTTATGTCATGAGACAGTCTCATACAAGACCTACTCAATTTTTAAATAGCTTATAGGTTGCTAAAGTGTTTGACTAATAATTAAAATAATTATTTTTTTATTTTTATGTTGAGGTAGAGTTGGGTGAAGGTGAGGGTGGGGTGGGGTGGAGGCGGTTAGAAAATAAATTGAAAATTTTCAATCTATTTTTTTACAACTTATAAGATGTAATTATATTATTTTATAATTTTATAAGCTATTAATCATCTTATTTTCCTAAACACTTTAAGAGTACTTCTAAATTTTTAAACATCTTATAAATTATAATAAAGAGCTCATAAATTTAGTCAAATGAGCTCTTAGAGTGTTCTATTCAAGCTCCATAAATTGGGATTTGAATAAAAAGTCGATCTAATCAACATACTTATGCAGAGAGAGATGAAATAGTATTTTGCTATACACGATCTAGATTGAGTAAAACTAGTTTACGTAACTACATTGTTATGCTTAATAAAAGCCTGGAGTGCGACGTACTAGAACTCAATTCAGACTTTTAACATGTTATACTAGAACTAGATAGAAGGAATTTGTAACATGATTCCACTATAGAGAGAGAGGTGACAAAAGTGGAGTCAAGAAAGTAGGCACCTAGCTCACTCCTTCACATTGCTTAGAGCATCTCCAACCCATTTCTCCACTTTATCGCAGAGTTTCGCGCTATACTGTCGCAAAGTTCGCGCTACATTAAATTTATCTCCAACCGTTCGCGCTACATTCTGCGCTACATATATTTTTTATTTTATTTTAGAGTTAAATTTATATAATTTTAAACATAATACTTACATAATTTTTTATTTTATTTTATATCAATTATCAACTAATATTAAATATTTTTTATTTGAAAAAAATATATATCCAATTATATATATTTATATACGCACTAAAAAATATAGAAAAATATTAAATAAAATAACTTGATACAATGCAATAAAATATTAATATTAAATAAAAATATTAAATAAAATATTAAATTTCATAATGCAATAATACAATCTTACATAATAAAAAAAATACATAATAAAATAAAATATAAACGAAACAAGCAAATTCATAACAACAATAGCAATCGTCTAGATCTCAGAATTAAACAACAAAGTATTATGAAAAGAACTGAAGAACTTCTGCAACAACCACCACCAACAAATAATACATTTGGTATATATGGTGAATATTTTCAAAATCTCGAAGGATCGGGAAGCGATCTCGGAGACTATTAATTATTAGGGTATTTCAATTCAAGTATTTTAATTATTAGGGCATTTACTTTCAAGTATTTTAGAACGTTTAATTTAAGTATTTAAATTACTAGGATGTTTAATTATTATGTTTATGTAATTTATGTATTTCAATGTGTTTTGTGTAATTTAAATATGATTTGAAATATTGTAGCATATTATTTATATTTAAGTTTGATATTTTTTATATGTTCAAAAGATAAATATAATTTGAAATATGATAACATATTATTTAAATTTTATTTCATTAAAAAAAATTATACATTTAACCAAAAAAAAAAAAGAAGAAAATGCTCAGCGCTGTGAACAGTGCAGCGCTCAATTGAGCGCTGACTGTTCACATATGTAGTTTAGCGCAGAAAAGGGGCGCTGGGTTGGAGCATGATTTTAGCTTCAAAGTGGCGTTTGGCGCTAGAGTGGAGACCCATTGGAGATGGTCTTGCTTATACCACTAATATATACTCCCTCCGTCCCGGTCTAAGCGTTCCATTTCTTTTGGTTGAATGGTTTAAGAAATTGTATTTGTTTATTAATATATGGTGGAAAAGTAATGAATAGTGTTGAAAAGTAATGAATAGTGTTTAATAAAGTAATGAATAGTGTTGAAAAGTGGATTGAATGAGTGACATTTTTGGTAATATTGTGTGAATTTGAAGGTTAAAGTTTATATGTAGTAGAATGTTGTTTTTTCCATTTATGGAATGGGACACTTAGTGTGGGACAACCAAAAAAGGAAAGTGGGACACTTAGAGTGTGACGGAGTGAGTATATGCCTTCTTTTATAACCATTATTATATCCAACACAATCAATCTCACTCATTGCAGAGAGATGGGCTTAAAGCATTTCAGCCACAAACACGCCCTGGTCTTTCACCAAGTCCCTCAAGGCTCTCAAATCGAGTGCTCCGCCTGCAAATCTGCCGGCTCCGGCGACGTCTACGCCTGCTTCCAATGCAACCACTTCCTACACCAACACTGTTTTCGTGCTACTCGATCCCTGAATCACCCGGCTCACCCCCTTCACCCTTTAGCTTTGGTGCCTTCTCCTACTTATCCCTCCGGTTCTTTTATCTGCAATTCTTGCAATCTTGGTGGAGACGGATTATCCTATTCCTGTTCTGCATGTGAATTCGATATCCATATCCATTGTGCTCTTATTCCTCCTAATCCCAAGCCACATTCACATAATTACGTTTCTCAACCTCAAACTCCCATCTACCCTAGTCCTCACATTGCTACAATTTCAAATGCTCCACCTCAAACTTCAATCAGCATGCCTGTTTATCCACAACCAAACATCACCCCTCCACCGCCACAGCCAACACATGTTCAAAGCACGGAAACATCCATGATACAACATTTCAGCCACCCCCATTTCTTGAAACCAAAAGAAATCAAGCAAAACATCAAGACAAAACTTAACTGCTCTGCTTGTGAGTTAAACTTATCAGGACCTGCTTACAGTTGCACTGAACCCCACTGCAGTTTCAACCTTCACAAGGCGTGCTTCGACTCGCCTCGTGAAGTCCAACACAAATTCCACCCCCACCCCCTCACCTTGCTTGCTTCCCCTGCCACAACGCCTGGATACACATGCGACGCGTGCCAGAAAGACGGCGGGGCATTTGTATATAACTGTGCCACTTGCGACTATGATCTCCACATAGACTGCGGCCGCTTGCCTGAAACCGTAACCCGCCCCGATCACGACCATCCCCTGAGTCTCTCTGCCCCGGTTTCAGAGAGTTTCTGGTGTGATGTGTGCAAGATTATTGTGAATGAAAAGGCCTTGTTCTACTATTGTGACGAGTGCGATTTCGGGACTCATTTGGAGTGTGTTCATTCTGAGATGAGGGAAGAAGAAAAGGGAGACGTTACAGATCAATTGCTCAAAATGCAGCAACAGCAGACGCATAATCTTATTAGACTGCAAATGGCTCGACAAGAGGCTCACTTCTTGAGTAGTATGTATAATCCATGGAGGTACTACTGAAAAACGTTCCACTGCCCAGATCATTCAACTTTGATATTTTTCTTTTCTTTTATGCGTATTTATCATTAAATAAGTATTTCATATTGTTGAAAAGCGTATTGTTAAATGGAATATGTACTGTGGTTAAAAAAATTAAATCTAGCAAGGATTTTTCTTTTAAGAGGATCGCTAAACTCAATTACGATTTCTTATATATAAGAAATGTTACATGTAAAAAGGAGAAAGGTAGGATGAAACAGCACTAAATTAGAACTCTATCTAAAGAGAAGTTCATCATCTTCGCCCAGGCCAGAACCTGGCCTATCTAAAAGTGCAATAATTTGATTCATAAGTTTAATTTGGAATGATAATACAAATAAAATATAGGATAATTGTGGTAGTCAATAAATATAAAAATAGATGATCAATTCACCTTTATCATACTTTGTATAAGACGTTGACGCTTTATTTTGATTAACTGCCACTACAAGAAAATTTATCTATAGTGATAATAATTTTGCCATTAAATTTTATTTTTTTTACTGCCTCCGTCCCTGGAAAATAATCATGTATTTTTTGCACGTGATTTAATGCAATATGTCGGAGGGAATTAGGGGTTTTCTTAGGTTTGTTTTTTTATCGTTTATAAAAGTATGCAAAACGAATTTTCCATTAACAGTCATTTTATTAAAAAACGAACCTAAAAATTTTTGTAATACTCTTCGACATATCGCATTAAACCACATGCAAAAGAATACGATTATTCTCCGGGGACGGAGGGAGTATTAAAGAGAAGTAATAATGATAAGGTTGACCGGATTTTATCCCTAAAATTCAATTTTCTTGTAACATAGCTCTTATAACTATTAATTCTCCTCAATCATCTCTCTTAATTCCTCAACAAAAAATAATTTTTTTCTCAAATTAATTTAAAATTAGAGCTTAACAATGTAATCATCACTCATATTATAATTCACTTTTTGATGGTTATTATTACCATTATTATTGAATAATAACCAAGTGTGCATTGTACAAATGTGTTGTAATGGGCCCAACGTTGACCGCTACCTCTCTCGGGTAAACGCATATGTATATTTGATTCCAAATGTCAACGCTTACAAAATTGAACAAGTACTGCACAGATAGATATGCCACATTTATTGCCAGTTGATGTACTTTGTCCCCAAATTGCTTGCAAGATTATGACTAGTTCTTCCTTCTTGCATTTGGAGTATCTTATCAAAATTAGAAGTATTGCCTGTATTAGTACTCTATTTGCCAACTCACGAAGCCATAATTAGCAAATGAATTAATTAATGTACGTACTTGCTAGTTGATATACATATTTGTTTGTGAATATTTTAAAGAAATTAAAGAAGTGTCTTTTAAGACTCTCCCATTTGGTGAAGTCGGATGAGCTAATCTTCAGTGTATGTGAGGCACAGCTCTCTCATACAGCTTGTGTTTGCACACAAAACTATTCAACCTCCATATGTTGTGTTTTGAATTGTGAAAAAGGAATTAATTCAATTCACTCGATTAAAATTCGATTTACAACATTTCATATCTCATCTGCCGATCTGCGTCAAAATATTTAAGGATTATACATGTTACTCCCGAAACAAAACAAGAAAATAAGATGAAGTAGCAATAGATTACCTAAATTGAGTAAAATTACTTTAGTTGATGATAAAAATCACGATAATTAATACGACATGCTAATATACAAAGTGTCGTGCACAGGGATGTGCATTCGGTTAACCAAAATCAAAATAACCAAATTAATTTTAGTTCTAATTGAAACCGAATAAGAATAAAACCAAATAAAATCTAACCGAAATTTTCGGTTCGATTTAGGTTAATTAACCGAAAAAACGATTTTTTTTAGAAAAATTTAGGAAGAATAATTATTTAGTGCATTATGTGTAGAGATATTAATATTTAGTACTATGAATTTTATTTTTTATTACTGTTTTAATCAATTTGTATATTATTATTATTATTGTTATGCCCTTAGGTGTGTCGGTTACTTTTGTCTATCTAATATAGTAGGTTTGTTTGCATGGTAATTGTTAATAAGGTGAGAATTATTGTAAGATGAATGATTGTAACGGTTTTTGGGATGTAATGAGTCTTTTTCCTTTAATATTGTTAATGAGTTCTCGTGGTCAATGGTATTTTGCTTGAATTTCTCATGAGTTGATCTCTTGTCGTATTATTTTCACACATTTTATTTTTTTTTGGGTGGTTCATTTTTTACTTTGATTGTTGTCAATATCTGTCGGAAAATTAATTCGGGTTTGTCGGCAATAGTTGTTTGTCAGCCATCGATGAAAAATGACGCCAGGTATGTTCTATTTCTATATTGAATGACGTTAGTGTATTTTTGTCTTCTTTTTTTTTTTTTTTTTTTTTTTTGTAAATGTCATTGACCTCACCTTTTATCAATTTGGGATGAGAATGATTTGCAGTGATATGCTAGTGTGATTTGTGGTTTTTTTTTTAAGGTGGATTATCACATCCAATATCATGTGGAGTTGAAAAGGTTTTGTAATTTTCTTTCATTTTGGTATTTATTGGTAAGTTGCACGGGAGATTGTTGATATATATGGTGAGCGTAGTCATGTTTGTACATTGTGTAAAAGTATATTCATGGCTGCAATTTATAAGAAAATTTAATGTTTTTAGTTCTGAAACAATATTAATGTTTATGCACATTTGTTTGTTTAACTCGAACATATGCAACTTTTTGTACAACAAAACTGCACATTAATTTGCTAATTGTCTTTTTTTGCTGTAGCATTGTAATTTAAAAGGCCAAGTGTGTTGCTAAAGTTGTACATGTTGTTGTGCATTGCATGTTTGAGGTTTATTCTCATATTTTTCCCCATGGTTAAATGTTGTCCAAGTGCATTTTTCTAGTTTTTTTTTAACATGTATATGTGCAACTTTTTAAGGGTAGAAGTTGCACACAATTATACCAAACATGTTTGTGTGTTGTGCGTTAGAGTTTTGTACTCTTTCCCCTCCCTCCCCCGTTTTAAATGTTGACAATGTGCATTTACTAGAATTTTTTTTTTAAGATGTATATGTGCAACTATTTAAGGGTGAAGAATGCGTATGTCTATACAAATTTTTTTTTTTTTTGGGTAAATACCGATGTTGTTTCAGTTGCAAAGGTGTCGTCGGCGGCGGGTATTGCATAGGTGTGGTTCAAGGACGTTTCTATTGCGGTGGTGTCGTCGTCGGCGGAGTGTTGTAGAGGAACTGTTCGGGGCCGACTCTTTCGTCGTCGGCGACAGTGTATTGTCTTCGTCCGAAATTACTTTGTGGGGGTAATTTTTTTTACTGGTTTATTTTTTGGAATTTTGGAGATTGTGTATGTGCGATGAGTGGAGAGATTATAGGTATTGAATATGGGTTTGGAGGAATGAGAGTTTGATTGTATATCTCGTATGAGTTAATTTCATATTTCACATGTGATAGCTATTTTTTTGCCTGTTTACTTGAGTCATTTAATGTGTTGATTTGAATTATTTTAATGATGGGTATTTGAGTCTTTTTAGGTTCAGTTTTGTAGTTTTTACTAATGCAGGTTTTTAGTGAAAGTAATGAGTAATTTGTGGTCTCATATTGTACCTTAAATTAATCCCCCAAAATTTTAAACTTAACCATATACATTAAAACTAAATTTGTCCAAACTCAAAATACACACATCAACCA
Source organism: Ballota nigra (assembly GCA_947034835.1). Taxonomy (NCBI): domain Eukaryota; kingdom Viridiplantae; phylum Streptophyta; class Magnoliopsida; order Lamiales; family Lamiaceae; genus Ballota; species Ballota nigra. Next base: position 92,107,541 of record OX344724.1, read on the forward strand.
TAATCAAAGCTCAAAACATATGTCAAGCTTCTAAAATTCAATACAAAACATACATTTACAGTCCCATAAAATAGTTTATTGTTCAAAAGTCTAAGACATAGTGAGAAGTGGCGGTGTGGACGGGCCGAACCGTGAATGAGAGATGAGATGAGTGAGAAGCCGGCGTGAGAGAGTGTGTGAGAAATAGTAAGAAATTAGGGTTTCTATCATTTTAATATATGTATATTATATTTTATTAATGAGTATTATTTTGGTTTTCGGTTTTTTCGGAAATTTTATTTTAAAAAACCGAAACCAAAAACCAAAATTTTCAAAATACCAAATTAATCGAACAAAAATTTTGATTTTCGGTTTTTACAGAATAATGCTAGCTCAACCCTAGTTGTGCACACTCTTGTTAAATTATCTTTCAGTTTGATAGTTTTCATTGTTGGGTTGAACCTCCAAACTTTGTAAATAGTCTTCTTGATTGTTTTTTTCTGTGCAAACAATGGTTATTTTCTTACTTTCAAACACGCATTCTGAAATTACAATGCAAAGACTGAGATAAGGTGAAATCCGCTAAACTATTCTATCATTAAAAGTAGGCACATGCACTCCATAATAGAGATGTTAAAGTCAACTAAATAAAATAGGTAAGTGCACTCAACCTGTTTGAAAAAATTCTATATATACGCATGTAAATCACCATTATTATATCGAACACAATCAACTAAATCCTCATTCATTACTGAAAACAGAAAGATGTATTTGAAGCATTTCAGCCACAGTCACGGCCTGGTTTTTCACCAAGTCCCTCAAGGCTCTCAAATCCACTGCTCCGCCTGCAAATCTCTGGGCTCGGGTGACGTCTACGCCTGCTGGCACTGCAACTACTTTCTACACGACCAATGTTTTCGTGCTACGCGGTCGCTGAACCACCCGTCTCACCCCCTTCACCCTTTAACTCTGGCGCTTTCTCCTACTTATCCCTCCGGTTCTTTTGTGTGCAATTCTTGCAATCATGGTGGAGATGGATTATCCTATTCCTGTTCTGCATGCGAATTCGATATTCATATCCATTGTGCTCTTATTCCTAATCCCACTCCAAGATCAATCAATTCCTCTGTCCCAAACAACCCTGTTTACCCACCAATTCTTGATCACATTCCACATAATGCATCAATCTATCCCCCTGTCCCAAACAACCCAGCTTACCCACCACCAAACGCCACTGCTCCACCCGTTCAAAGCGACGAAACATCAATGGCAAAGCATTTAAGCCACCCCCATCTCTTGAAACCTAATGAAATTGAGCAGAACAAGGGAAAAGACTGCTCTGCTTGTGAATCCGACTTATCCGGCTCTGCTTACACCTGCACTAAACCAGACTGCAGTTTCGACCTCCACGAGGCCTGCTTCGACTTGCGTCGTAAAGTCCGGCACGAATTCCACTCCCACGCCCTCACATTGCTTGCTGCCCCTGCATTGGATGTATACACGTGTGATGCGTGTCAGGGAGCTGGCAAGGGCTTTGTGTACAACTGTGCCACTTGCTCCTATCATCTCCACATAGACTGCTTCCGCTACCCTAAAACTGTTTCCCGTCCCGATCATGACCACCCTCTAAGTTTGTCAACCCCGATTTCTGAGTGTTTCATGTGTGATGTGTGCGAAATTTTAGTGAATGAAAATGCTTGGGTGTACTATTGCTTTCAGTGCGATTTCGGGACGCATTTGGAGTGTGTGCATTCCGAGATCCAGCTGAAGAATGTGAGCAAAGAAGAAGCTGAGATCGAGCAAGAGAACGAAAGCGAAGAAGTAGAAGAAGAAGAAGCTGAGATCGAGCAAGAGATTGAAAGCGAAGAAGAAGAAGTTGAGATCAAGCAAGAGAACGAAAGCAAAGAAGAAGAAGAAGTTGAGATCGAGCAAGAGAGCGAAAGCGAAGAAGAAGAAGCTGAGATCGAGCAGGAGGACAAAAGCGAAGAAGAAGAAGAAGAAGAAGCTGAGATCGAGCAGGAGGACGAAAGCGAAGAAGAAGTTGAGATCGAGCAAGAAGAAGAAGAAGAAGGAGATCTTGCAGATAGATTGGCGAAATCGCAGCAAAAGTATGCGCATAGTTTAATTATGTTGCGGATGGCTCAACAAAATGCTCAGCTCGTCAACAGCATGGCCAATTCTTGGAGGACTTTCATGTGATTCGTTTGGTTGTGGCCGGTGTGATACCTACTCTAATTTGTGTTCTGCCCTGCCCATCTGTAGCAGATTCAAGTTCCTCAGCTTTGAATTTTCTTCCACTACCTTATGCATATTTGTCATCAATTAAGTTTGTGCTTGACACTGTATTCATATTGTTGAAATCTTGTATTGTTAAACGGAATGTGATACAAAATTTATATCTACCACGGGTTCTTTTTAAACTCGATTAACATTTTATTATACTCTCTCCTTTTTTTTTCATATGTCTCATTTTATTTATTTGCAGAAACCCATTTTCTTATAAATTAAGGTATCAAAATATTCTTATACCCATATTATATTTATATGAATCACAATAAATATTATTTAATAGGAATATTTTGTTGAAAAAAAAAGGTAAAATTGCATTGGTATTTAATACGCATGATGCTAAACCTAAAATATGTGTTTGCAATATTCACCATCCTCCAAAAGTTCCGAATTGCGTTAAAGGGTTTAAGTTAACTTTTCTTTTCTTTTTGACAGGGGGTTTAACTTACCTCAGTTCACTACATTAAGTCTTTTTAAGGTATCATCTTATATTCTATTTCATGATTCAACAACGTATGTACGTAAGTGATGCAATAGGAGAAAGCATATGCGTATTATAAGAATATTCAGATAGTTGCACGTTAATGTGATTAATGTAAATATTCCGTTGATTAAATACGAATACTTGGAAAAATTCAATATATTTTTTTATTTCATTCAAAGTTATTTATTACTCCCTCCGACCCAACATTTCTTTCATACTTATGTCAAATGGACGTTCCAACATTTTTTTACACCCAAGAAAAGGAAATAATTATCTCTTAGAAAAGTTAATAAAACATTAAGTTATAATTAATTTATTCAACTCCACACCCACAAATTCGAATAATGTCTGGAAAAGACTCTTAATACTTATCTTGTACTTAATTAACACGGTATACGAAGAGACTAAGTTAGATGCATATGAATAGAGTTTAAAAGCATTTAATTAGATTCATGCATCTGACTTTATCGGTAAGAACCCGACACTAGGAAATATGAGGTGATATACTATTTTACTATATATGATCTAAATTGAGAAAAGTAACTACGGTGCGCTGCGCATTCATGGGTGATGACTTATTGTCATAAGATGGAATCACCAAACATGAAGATTTGTGAAATTCTCAGGCCTTAAGAGCCTATGATGAGCCAAAATAAATAATCTAATTGTAACAATATTATTTAGATCAAGAAAAAGGATAATTCTAGTCAGTCAATTCGGAAATTTGCAAGCCATATCCATTATAATGACTGGTCAGGTGTGATTCCTATTCAAGTTTTTTTTTTTTGTGGTATCAATAATGAAGTTACTGCCCATCTTTAGCAGATTCAATTTCCTCAACTTTGAATTTTGTAGTAGTTTTTTGTGAATATTTAGTTAGTTTGTGCTAAGTTCGTTGACGGATTTGTAAATATGAAGATTTTCGTTCCTTTATAACAAAATCACAAATATGTCCATGTTTAAGAAATTGATAAAGGATTGTATAAGCATGCAAGTTGATGGACACAACTTGTAGGCGAGACAAATATAAAATAGCAGCAGACCTTATGACTAGTTCTTTGAGGGAATTATATATCTATTTCCCTATTGACTTAAAAAAACCATGTGAAATCACCGTGAAAACTCAGATAACAGTACGATGACTGCATATTTAATGATATGATCGATATAAATAGTATGTATTGGTACAATACAATTAACAGTCGGAGTAGATGCCACCACCTACTCAATAATGTGCAAGAACTAATCAAATGGACTATAAAAAGAAAAATTAAATAAAAACAAGTTTGGCACTCTAACTGTCACACCCCTGATTTAACAATTTCTGAGTTGGCTTTCATCCTATTGCATTAGCAAGTGCATCTGTATATGTATTATGAGATGAAGTAATATTTTGCCATTGATACATGATCAAAATTGACAAACTTACGGTACACGGTCAACTCAGAAATGTGCAAGTAAAGAGGTGACAAACTCATCATTATTATATCAAACACAGTCAACTCAATCCTCATTCATTACAGAAAAATGGAGTTGAAGCATTTCAGCCACCATCATCCCCTGACCTTTCATCAAGTCCCTCCAGGTTCGGAAATCCACTGCTCCGCCTGCAAATCTTCGGGTTCAGGCGACGTCTACGCCTGCTGGCAATGCACCTACTTCCTCCACGACCAATGTTTCCGTGCTACTCGATCTATGAAGCATCCGGCTCATCCCCTCCATCCTTTAACTCTGGTGCCTTTTCCTACTTATCCCTCCGCTTCTTTTTACTGCAATACCTGCAATCACGGTGGAGATGGATTCTCCTATTCTTGTTCTGCATGTGAATTTGATATGCATCTCCATTGTGCTCTTATGCCTAATCCTAATCCTAATCCACATGTATCCCCTTCCCCTCTCCCTTCTCCCAATTTCAATTCCCATCCTCAACATCCCACCTATCCTCCTATCCAAACAAGTGACTTTCCAGCTTACCCTCCTCACAATTCTGTAAATCAAAATTATCCTCCTCATCCTCAATCTACAAGCTACCCTCCCTCTATCCCAAACAGCCCTTTCCCCAATGTTAACCCAAATCTACATATATCCCCTTCCCCTGCTCCAAATTGTAATTCTCAACCTCAAAATCCCATCTATAATCCTCCTCACACAGCACTTACAATCCCAAATGCAACACCACAAACTTCTGTTCCATTATCACCCTTGGCGTCTGACACCAACAATCCTCAACCAGATGCTGCAGTCACCATAATAAAGCATTTCAGCCACCCCCATGTCCTCAACTCCGTCGAAATCGAGGAGAACACCGCAGAAGTCTGCTCTGCTTGCGTGCGGGAGATATCCGGTTCTGCTTACTGCTGCACTGAACCAAACTGCAGTTTCATCCTGGACAAAGCCTGCTTCGACGCCCCACGCGAACTCGCACACAAATCCCACCCCCAGCACTCCCTCACCTTGATGACTGGCGGCTCATTCGATTGCGACGCGTGTTGGAGGTCAGGCAAGGGACTGGCGTACACGTGCCTCACGTGCTCCGTTGTTGTCCACATAGACTGCGTGGACTGGCCTGAAACAGTGGATGCAGGCGTTTCGCACGAGCATGCATTGACTCTCTACTACTCGGGTGAGGACGGGAGTATACCATGCGACGCGTGCGAGGACCCTGTCGAACAAAAGGCGTGGCGCTACTATTGTCGCGAGTGCGGTGTTGGAGTTCATACGGGGTGTTGCTTCAATGGGAGTGGTGGAGAAACAGAAGACGTTCATACGCAGTTATTCAAGATTCAGCGAATGCAGATGCATACTAATTTTATACTGCAAATGTCTAATCAAAATGCTAAGTTCATGGCCAGCTTGTCCGATTCTTGGAAGAATTTTTAGTCGCACATTGTAATTCAACTTCCTCATCTTTGAATTTCTGTCTAGTGTCTATGCTAATTTAGCATGTATGGTGTTTTAAAGTTTGTTGACAGTAATCAGTATCTTCGAATTGTTGAAATCATGTATTGTATTGGAATGTGTAATAATATCTCACAAGGATTTCTTTATTTGAATCACAAGGAGCCCAAACAAGTCTCTTACAGGGGTGACAAATTCAACTCTCATCTTGTCAAGAATCACCAAGGTTTGCACTTGCACCTCAACTAATGTACAAGCCTACAATGAAATGTCCTACTAATTTATCAGGTCGATACGGCCTAACAGACGTCGTATAAGGATGTAAAAGAAATCTTATATGGGGCTTTTCAGCCCCTACCAAACACGCCCACGTTATAATGCATCCCAACTTGCTCAACCTGCATCACAAACATTATAAACAGTGGAGTACAAGCATTTCGGCCACAATCATTTGAGCCAACATAAGTAAATAATAAGCAGTACCTCAAGGTTCTGCAATCCATTCCTCTGGCTGCAGATCTCCAGGATCCAGCAATTTCTATACGAACAATGTTTTTGTGCTCACCGAGAAATCAAGTTTTGAAGGGAATAAAATTAAAATAAAATAAAATCAGAACCATAACACCTTCAACAAAGCTCTTGGTTCTTCTATTTAATTTTCTGTTAAAAATGCATGTTGACCTGAAGATGGGGAATTTCTGTAGGAATCTGTGCATTGGTAGGTAAGTCAACTTAGAAATTTGCAAAGTCAATCTCCATTACAAAGGGGACTAATTCAACTCCTGTCATGTAAAGAATCTCATGAGTTTGCACCTTCATGTATTCACATTTTTTTAACTTCAACTTGCTCAATCTATTTGACAAAATAATTATATATTCATCTTTATCAGCATCAAACACATTCAATTCCAACCCCCATTTGAAAAAGTAAACAGAAAACAGTGATGGAGTTGAAGCATTTCAGCCACAACCATGGCCTGGCCTTTCACCAAGTCCCTAAAGATTCTCAAATCCACTGCTCTGCCTGCAAATCTCCCGCCTCAGGCAACATCTACTCATGCTGGCAATGCAGGTACTTCCTTCACGAGCAATGTTTCCATGCTGCTCGATCTCTGAAGCACCCGTCTCATCCTCACCATCCTTTAACTTTGGTACCTTTTCCTACTTACCCCTCCGGTTCTTTTGTGTGCAATACTTGTAATCATAGTGGAGATGGATTCTCATATACTTGTTCTGCATGTGAGTTTGATATCCATGTCCATTGTGCTCTTATGCCTACTCCCAATCCACATCTATTCCCTTCCCTTCTCTCTGCTCCTAATTATAATTCTCAACCTCAGAATCCCATCTATCCTCCTCACAATGCTGTAAATGCAATCCCACAATCTACATGCTATCCTCCCCCTATCCCAAACAGCCCCTTACCTGATCCCCCTCTTGGTTACCCTCAACCAAATGCAACACCACAAACTCATGTTCATCAGACTATACAAGAATCAACCACCTTAATAAAGCATTTCAGCCACCCCCATTTCCTTAACTCCATAGAAATCAAGGAGAAGAACGGAAAAGTCTGCTCCGGTTGCGAGTGGGAGATATCGGGCTTGGCATACAGCTGCAGCGAACCCCACTGCAGTTTCATCCTGGACAAATCCTGCTTCGACGCCCCACGCGAAGGCACCCACAAATCCCACCCCCACACCCTCACTCTCCTCAACGCTTCCCCTGATGCCCCGTTCGATTGCTACGCATGCTGGAACTCGGGCAAGGGATTTGCTTACACGTGCCGTACGTGCTCCTTTAATCTCCACATAGACTGTGTAAACTGGGCCGAAACAGTGCCCGCCGGTGCTTCTCACCAGCACGCACTTACTCTCTACTACTCAGCCGCTGAGGCAAGCGGACAGCAGGTGGGTATCACGTGCGCTGCGTGCCAGAAACCTGTCAACCAAAAGGCCTGGTGTTACTATTGTCGTGAGTGCGGCGTTGGGTGTCATACGCTGTGCAGGGCGAAGTGGCAGATGGCTGCTCCGGCTGCCGGGAAAACTGAAGATATCACGGATCATTTGGCGAAAATGCAGGACCTACAGTTGCAAATGGAGATGACCCGAATTCATGCTCAGATGATCGCCAGCATTGGCAGTTCCGTTTGTAACTTAATTTGATGGTGCTCATATGTCAAGCTTTGTGCATCCCATCCATGGTGAAGAATTCTACTGCCTCAACTTTCACTTTCTTTTGTATTGCATCCGTATTTATCATCAGCTGGTAACTTCTTCTTAATATATGTTTTTACAAACTTGGTTAATTGCAATTAAAGTTGTAAAGAATAGGGCCGTCGGTTGTGTTGTTAATAAGAACGAGTATGAGTTCTTGAAATTTTCTGTTCAAGTCTCCTTGTTCATGTACGATAAATGGATGAATTTTACATAAAGATACCAAGAAAGAATGATAATTTTTCTAAATTTACATTCCTTAATGGCATTTTTCTACAGAAATTATGTTTCTAATGTGTAGGGAAAATTCACTATACATGTTGATATATTGTATTTTTGTCGATTTTAATAATGCGTCGTGTTCCTGCCTTTTATCTTTGAAGTAGTGAACTGAAATTATGGAAAGCATACTTAAATTATATCAGATTATTCGACCTACAATCATACCATTATGTATCTTATTATGTAGTCTAATCAATGGAAAGGCACGTAACATTTCAACAATATTCGAGCCAAACCATTGACATAAATATTAATAGCAAAACTGCAAAAGAAACATTGCATTTTCCCCAGGATTAATTCAATAATATTTAAGAAATTCTCAATTTATCATACGGACCAAACAAACTATACATGTAAGACATATTAACTGCAAAATCTACATTACAACATACACACAGTAAAGCATGTCCAGTTGTATATACAGCACTATATCTACTCAATTTTGAGGAGCCAATGCAATCCTTACGTGGAACACAGCCATGGCCACTTTCTACGCCTTGCTGCTGGAAGAACGATCCTTCTTCGGCCCTCCTAGAATACGAGATATCTGCAAACCTCTGCTGAAAGCTTGGTTGAACAACATTCTTGTCTGGAATTCAGACACGAAAGGGAACCACGCCAAGAATGCGACTGGAGTGAATAGTAACAATCCGATCAACAGTTCATAACCTCTTGCAAGCGTCCTCACTGATCCCCACACTCTAGTCTTCGCAAGTAAATGTCTCAAAGCTTGTGCAATCTGTTTTGTTATGTGGGAGAGAGAATGAACATGAATGAGTTGTTATCCAAGAAAGGGGCTAAAGGTTCAAAAAGTAATAAGGACACAGTGTTCTAACCAAAAGTAATCCCCATCCAGTCGGCATGAACGCGAGAATGCAAACTATAACATCCAGGAAAGTCATGTGGGGAAGAGCAATAAGGGTAATTAAGACAGCAACAATTGAAAGAAAAATAAGGCCCTTTATCAGTCGAAATACGAGCTGATATTCAGCACTGAATTGCCTTCTTCCAACCGAAACAACCTGCAAAAGTTCAAAACTATTACTCCCTCATGTTCAATTTATTTGTCGTTCTATCTTTTCATTATTTACAAATTAATTGACGTTTTGAGATTATATACCAAAGTCGCCCTTAATTATTTACTCTCCTCTCTAATTAATGAAGTCTATTCCAATTTCTTTAACTTCTTGGCCCTTATCGCTTCTTCTCCTACACACACACACACACATATATATATATATATTTGCAAGCAAAAGCCAGATTATGAATAGAACAAAAACTAATAATGCTAGTAATCTCCTATAATTAGCCATCATCATCAGAAGTACTCTGCAACTCGTAAAGCTAGGCAGAAAAATTTAAAGATCTATCAGTCAAATTATATCTCATAAAAAATTCTCAAACTTGTGTCGAAAGCCAAAAGCATTTCAAAAATAGGTGGTCCTTTTTTTTTTTACAGGAGAAATAGATGGTCTCAGTTAACTAATTAATTAAGACTTGTATCAACATACTCAAAAAATATCCAGTCGAAAGAGTAACTTGGAGAAGAAGATGGTCTGGTTTTCTTATTTTTACCACCAGAGATAATGGTTGTAATAATGGATAAATAATCATTAAATAACGGTAATTTGGGTATAATAGTTGTTTATTAATATGTGTGCGAAACACCAAAACGACTTATATTATAAATGGGAGGGAGTACTGTACAACAACAAACTAAGCCTCTGTCCCACAATATAGGCTGGTAACGGATTAGTTGCTTTCCCAACTCGAATATGAAAAGAAAAGATAGGTAGAGATGGTGTTTCTATAGATAACATTGGGATCCAATTATGGCGTCAACTTCAATATATTAATTCCCAACAGCTTAAGGGCATCAAGAAAAAGGAAAATAAAAAGGAAATAGTGGGAACAGCAGTGCAGTTAGGCTAACAGAAAATGAGAGAAGTGCAGGCATGGTTCTTTAATGGCATATATACACAAATGCAACAGGAGCTCGTTCATACCTTCATGATCAGCAGGATTGCGAAGATCACTACCCATGATAGACCATATATCTGTTCGAGAAGCAGCAAGTGGTAATTATCACAACGAAAAATAGATATAACAACAAAAAGGGGGGAATTCAGAAACACATAAAATTCATTATGGAAAGAAAATCTTACCAAAATGCTCTGGTGTTTCTCAGTAAAGCTCAGGTGATAAATTAGCCCATACTGGTATATGAAAAAACGTATGGACAGCAATATCTCGAAAATTATACCACGTATCCCAGAATGAGAGAGATGCTCTTGTTCGTTTTCCCACCAAGATTCCCAACTCTTTTCTGGAGGCACACCAATGCCTCCACGATTGTTCATCCATTTGATCCAATCCGTCCAGTCATCCAAAATTTTTTGCCATTCAAATCCAGAAGGATTGAAGAGAAAAGGGGCAAAAAGCCATGTGCCCACAAGGATCCATATAGACACAGTGATCAGCACATATGCAACGACGCCTCTGTATGCTCGTCCAAATATATGGTACACGAGAAGTAAAGTCATTAGTTCGATTCCCTTGACAAAATGGCTTCGAGAATACAATCTGTAGTTGTCTGAAAACTTAGCATGAAACACAACAAATCCACGTCCTGTTCCTCTATATTTTGCACCCCCGTGAAGCAAAGTTCGTCCAAAATAATGGGTCCTTGTTCCAAGAGAAAAGGTGAAAAACACGGGAGCAAGTTGTAGTTGCATTAGAACAAAATCGGTTAATGCAGTACGGAAACCCTTCTCAAGCCCTATCTCCATCATCATAGGCAAAGCCATTAAGAGACCAATTTGGATAAAGGATTGAGAAGCGAGAGCAACTTGAAGAGGTTTATTGTCATGTATAGCTGGATGGTCACTTAATCCCTGTTCAAGCCCACTTAATACAAGATAAAGTCGACCGTATAGAAATACGTATACTGTTAATACAGTAAGCTGCCAAATAAACAAAGATTCAGATGCAACGCTACAAAGATTAATTTATAGAGCAAATTGAGAAAGATATAAAGAATACCATAGTACAGAAATAGAAGCCAACTGTTGTGACATAACAGGACAACATGCGGAAGAAGTCGAAGCGATGACCTAGTCTATAGATATCGCGACTCAGAGTCTGTTCCCCATTTCCACAGGCTATCTTTGCTTCAAAAAGTGATATTTGGTTGAGACCCACATCCCTTCCTTTACCCACTTGTATGTACTCATGATGAGTAACATTGCCTCCACGAAGTGTAGAATTATAACCTTCACGTAAATTAAGAGATGCATGATAACACTGAAAACAAATTTTTTAGGAAAAAGTATGAGTTATTTTAAGAATATGATGCCTGCAAAGATATCCTCGCTCAAGTTGATGATTTTAGAAGCTTTGCTGACACCCCCTCTTGTCAGGTGGAACAATCTATCAAATACATCCGGATGGCCATAATGGAAGCGAACCCTGAAACAGTAAAAAACATTGAAATATGAAAATGAATTCACAAGTTTAAAAAGGCATCTCTCATCAATAAAACTGATTAGCAAATATAGGAATTTGATTCTCCATACTACCTAAACTTGTCTTATTATGTTGAAAGCAGAACTCAAAAAGGGAAGTGATTATAGAGAATGAAACTGGACAAGGACCATCTCTCAGAAATATGAAACAAATTTGGAATATGAACTATGACTTACAGATTTAAACAAGAAAATGATTTACTTGAAAACCAACAAAGGATATGGAAGCTGCAATTTAAGAATAGGAAGATATTTTGAGAGAGCTATTATATACAACCAAATCTACTTCAAAAACTTACTTCAAGGGATTTGCCAGCAATCTCTGGGCAATTGTCACAAAACTGTTCTCTTGATTTGACATGAACCAGGCAAGTGAAGAGACACTACAGAAAAACAAAATGATAGGTTAAAAAACTATAAAATTTCAGTTTTCCAAAAAAAAAAAAAAAAATTTACGACAAGTTTCTTCTCAAGGTCCTTGAGCACCCATACCTGCCAGTAAATATGTGCTCTCTAAGTCCAAGAATCGTTGGTTTCCTCACTCCATGCGTTTTGAGAAATTCTTGCAATAGGTTTCTCATTTTGAAGGCCTCTTCCATATAATTGTCCTGGAAATGAAACATTTAATCATCATGATTAGGTTAAAAATTATGAATTCCATTCACATCTTAACTAAAGTTACCTGGTTCATATCAATTGTTTGCAAGCCTTCACCACGGGTGAAGATTATAGCATGGTTTTGATTCTCTGGTTTTCCTTCACCCAATATGGCATATCCTGGAAGTTTTATACGGTAAATAACCTGGAAAGAAAAAATGAGTTGTAGTTAAAAAACATAATATAGTCATATTAAAATAATATATTCTTGACATTGTATACCAAAATTAATAATATATTCTTGACACTGTGGCATGTGGGGGGCCATTGTATACCAAGATCCAATGCTTAAATAAATTAGAACCTTTACAGAGTACAAATACAGAAATGCCTTTGACCAAGATTAAACTCATGAAGCCCGTTTCAAATTCATACTAAGTAATTTTACCTGGTCTAATTTCTGATCTGGCTCAGATGAGTCAACAGATTTTGGTACAGCTTTTACAAGCGCTGAATAGTACACTTTCTCATTCTTTTTACCAGGTTTATCTCCACCTGTTTCTTCTACTTCATCAACATAAGCTACCCGAAGAGACGGATACCTGTTCACAAGGAAATATAAAAGCTCTAACTAATTGAAGGTTTAACCAATCAAGGAACAAAATATTAATCAAGGGTCATACATTGTCATTAGTCTCAAAATATCTGTGGCACGACGATCACCAGATCTTTTCTGAATTCCATATTTCTGGCATGAGACAACATATGTGAACTTCATGTCTGCCACAGCGTGGCATTGTGCAAGTAACGAGCCTTCAGGTTTAACTTGTTCTGCTGGATTCAGTTCAGCAGTCTTGTATCCTTTCATCAAATCTGTAACAAGGATAAAAATTACTATCTGAAGCTCTATTGATGGTGGAGAAACTATGAGAAGTAAATCCCTTGAGCACCTTCCTCTTTTGCCATATCAAGAAAAGCCTGAAGTTCCAGAGCTTGTCGATAGTACATCATGCCTCGTACTGTAAGAGAAATGGTCATGAACATAGAATAACGCCTGAAAACTGGATCTCACTTGAAGAAAGCATAAAAGTATTGACTACCAGTTTTGGTCAATGTTTGTCCTCTATATGATGCCCATAATCGTAATTCCTCTTCAAGTTTTGGATCACCCTTGAGATCATCTTCACTGTTGCAATTAACCCGTTCCAGAAAATTCTCCCATTCATCTGTGTAAATTGATATATTTGTCCATTTTAGAGTTACTAGGTAGTGCCAAGTGTGTGCTAGATGCAATCAAGAATCAATATTAAAAATAAAAAACCTGGGTAAATCTTTTGTAAATAAAACAATATTGAAACACCATCTTCATTTGGCTTTTCCAGCAAATCAACGGAGAAGAGGACCTCTTCATCGAAGTAAGGAGTTAAGATGCTACAGACACATTTAAAGGTGAACGTAAGAATTAGACAACTGCTACAAGAATGAGTCAACAACGACATGCATCAAGAACATTTCCACAATAACAGCATCATCAAGAATGTGTTTGCTTGTTCAAAAATAAAAAATAAAAAAATTGGATGAAATATTTTTAAATGAGTTGGATTGAAATGACATGAATTTACTCAAATCTCCTCTAATTCTTGATAAAAAGTACCATCTCTTTGACACCTGTCAAAAGAACATCCTGAAAATCATATCTACAGCAGTTGGGATTGTTATTTCCAAACTGAAAAGGTTGAAATGAGGAAGAAAAGGAAGCAAAAAAAACAAATATTGTAGCATTTTTTGCCTTAATCATAGAAGAGAAGGAAGAGGGGGGAAGGGGTTTTGGAATGCAACAACTGATTCTTGGGGAAAAATATTAGAAATTTGTGATGTCATCTTGCACAAAACATAGGTTTACAGATCACTATACATGTCGAGCAATCAATGATTAAGCATTTCCTTTAAAATTAAAAAATCATAAGAAACGGATACCCATTGTTATTATAGATTTCACTGATGCTAAATCTTGAAACAAAGGAAGTTAGGAAACGAATTACTTAAAATAAAAAAATCATAAGAAACGGATACCCATTGTTAATATTGATTTCACTGTTGCTAAATCTTGAAACAAAGGAAGTTAGGAAATGAATACTTAAGGAAACTAATACCAGCATATGTTAACAGTGGATAAAGTAAAAGAACATGCAACCACAGAATAACTTTTATCTGAAAACTTACGAGAAGGATAGCATATTGCGAACTTTGGGAGGTGCAGGCATGTCCATAAACAATGAATTTGAGAAAAATGAAATGCGCCTCTGGGCTTCTAAATTGGATGGAACATCCATAGCTGATTCCTTCACGGTGAGGAGCAGATGAAGCCGGTTAATCTGATACATGAGTAACAAAGTTAGTACAGACTAATGGAGTTTATATGTCCGTGTTACCTTCATGAAAGTCATTAATGATTTAAACTTTTATGATGTCTAGGTTTCTCTTGATTATGATGACTGGATGTTAAGTTAGAATCCACAGTAAAACAATAAGGACCTTCTCAAGTAGTGTAAGATGAGGCACATGTACTTACCTTCTCTTTCCATGCCTCTGTAACTTCTCTTATAGGAAAATTAAGTGTCCCAAAGTACTGATGCTGTTGATCAAGAGGGGCCATCCCCTGATGCATGCTGGACCCAACATGGACGGAATCTAGCAAGCTACAAGGTAAAAGAATGAGCAAATTGCTCCACATTAACATGCCAGTTGAGACATAATTACCTTGGAACAGTGTCATCCATTATATCTCTGGTCACAAACTCAAGCAAGTTGAGCATGACAATTACCACTTGATCCTTGTCCTCCTTTCTATTTTCTCTCTGCAGGGTACAAATAATTATACTAAGATTCTCCAGCAAAAATCAAGTCCAACGTAATAATATTTTCAATACTAATTTTACCAGATATTCTATCAGTAGCACAAATTGGTCATAGAGATTAGGGAGAGCACTCATGTTAAATTCCCGCAACAGATCACCCTTCTCTATATGATGATCAACTTTGGAGAAGATCTCATTTATGACTCTGAAATCAGCAATAGAAGATGACTGAATAAATTTCACATGTGATAATCAACATAAAAACATTTCGACATTTTTTGGATGGTAAACTTACAGTTTCTCACGTTCTCCACGAACCAAAAAGTTGATAATGTTTTTACAAGTAGCATAGCACTCACGAACAGCGCATCGCATATATATGTCAGTATTCAATCTCTTATTCAGCTCCCTATCTCTCCCATTGCTATCTTTTGCCATATCCAGAGCTATAGGAAGCTACAGAGAAATAAGGATGGGTGATTTCATTTGTTTGGTTAAGAACTTACAAAATTAAGCCAGTTAGAGACCCCCACCTTGCTAGCGAGTAAAAATGGAGGCCACTGGATAAGGTCCAATTCGCGGTCAGCAGTATATGGAACAAGTAATAGGTTCATTTCCCTGTTTTAGTAAGGAAATCAAAGTTAATAAAAAACAATACAAGAACGCAAGATAATGCTCTCACAAGGGAGAATCTTTTTTATCAGAGAAATTAATTTTATTAAGATTGTGGCTGACTGGCAGGGGCATAAGGTATGCCTTTAACCCAGAGAAAGTTTACAAATTTAGGCACCAGTTGTTACATCTTCAGCTAAACTAACAACCCATTGCAGAAAGTTCACAAGGGAGATAACCGTTACCGGTAATTTATTAGATCCTCTTCCCTAAAACTTTCAACTATTTTGTTCCAGATCTGAGAGAATCTTGCTGCCTCTTTATCTTTATTGGATCGAATCTGCAAAGGCCAGTAAGTTTTCCAATTGGAACTAAATTATCTTCAACATCCAATAGGAGCAAACAGAAAGAAAGAATATAGACAGGAGATAAATCTAAAGACTATCATAGCTAAAACCTCAGTATATTTGCGAGAGAACGTAGCTTTTAGTCCCTTGGGCTTTTCATCTTTTTCTGCTGGAATCAAGCAATCATTGAAAGCGCCAGGCAATGACTGAAAGCGAGATCTAAGCATTCCCAATGTTCGAATCTGAGGACAGAAACATGAACTTCATTGACTCACAGGTATTGATAAGAAATGCAAAATATATTTATTTGTAAAAAATCATGTTCAATTTATGCGATACTAATCAATTAAGGAATTATTATGTTTGTATATAATCACAGAATTAAAAATTGTATACAACAGAAATTTATTTTTCTAACTAAAATTTACCAAATGAACATTGGTGTTGCATTATAAGCCGAAACTAACTGAATACATCTCCTCTTGCGAAAAAGAAAGTGCAACTAGTCATTTTTTGTTGCAAAGAAAAAAAAAGACAGAAAATCAGCCGTAGGAATGAGAAAAGAACGTTGGGATAATAAATCATTTAGAAATTATTCCTAACCACAAGATGCTATTGGTAATTCAAAGCATGAAGATATCACTTGCTGCTATTGTATAAAACAAAATCCAGAAATTCCCTATCATGTTAAAGTCGCTAGATGAAGCCAATTACTCAAAGCAGCAAATCAAGAAATCTGGATTGCTTTATGAATAGAAGAAATGTCGAAGTAGCATTATTTCTTCCATAAATTCTAAGAAATGTCATTTTCTACAGGGAACTTGCTAAGATTAACATTTATCATTAATTATTATATTTCCAGGTAAGTGCGAAAATGTTGAACTAGCATTTTGTAAGCAATATGTTTGATCAGCATGATAGAGAAAGAGGGAGTTGATGCCCAAGAGAATGGTATAGCTGAAGATAAAAAATCTAAAATCAACTTACTTATGTAATCATCTCAAAAGTCTTTAAATTATACCTTCTGAGAAATTTTTAAGGAAATAAATACAAGAAAACTGGGAATCAAATTTTTGACGTGGACGTTCATGCAAGAAACAAATATTTCCTCGAGATAATTAGAGACTCAGCCTACCTCTCCAAGACGACGAAATGCTCCATATATACCACCAAATATAGTGGAGAAGATAGCATACCAAATCTGAGTGTCCATGAAATATACCTAGATGGAATCATTATTAAGAGATGAATAAAGGAGCACACTAAATACAGAAGGGCCAACATAAGAATATATATAAGCTTACAATAATGATGGGGGCCCATAGTGCAATCACTACTCCAATGTTGTTTTTTGCTGAGAAACAAAGTATATTTTAAGATGTTTTTGGTTAGACAAGAAGTTTTCTGCATGCTACAAACATGAATATAATATATTAAACAAACTTGGCCAATATTAACTACCTTGAGGGAAGAACTCATGCCATTGATATGTCCCTATCCTAACATTCATGATGTCTTTTGTTGGACGAACAAGAGGTTTTATCTGTAACCAAGAAAATGCAACAAATCTCATTTGAACCTGCAATCAAATATATAGGGCTTTTGCTTGAAATGATGCTTACAACATTTAAAAACAAACAAGCACCTCTACGTAAAAGCTGAATGCCAACTTTGCAGCCAAGAGGAGAACCCAGTACATTGTGTATCTGGAAAATGAAATCAGCATGAATAAAATTATCAAGCTTGAGTGTATACTGAAAACTAATTGAATCTGAAAACGGAAAGGACGTATACTTGAACACAGAAAATGCGCTCTCTTGCATCCCCCTTCCAACATAAAGACGAGGCTGCAGAGGACATCAAAATGAGAAGTGAGAACATAACACGTGCCTGATCAAAGAACCAAAAAGCATTGTTATGACAGCTGAAAGAATTTCACCTCATCTAAAAGCTTGAACTTATAGAGAGGTGAAATTAATTCATTTATATTGATTCCATAACAACAGCCACGAGGCCCACGATCAACAAATAACATGATAAACATGTTGGTTTGGAACAATATGTGCATACCTGAGACCACCACATCATGAACCTCACAATTTTGTAATCTGATCTTTCAAGGTTCCTCCGAATGAATGGGAACAAAAATAACGACGCAGAGAGCATATTTGGAGATAAGTAGATCAAAACTGCAAGGATGAACAAAGAAGGGGAACCTGAACCACCACCAAACCAGCCCTTAAGGGTCTGTGCAAATCCAGAAGGATTTTTCCAACTAAATGCATAAGTCACTGGCAGTATAATCACCCATGCTGCTGCAGAAACAGCCTTCATAATGTATCTCAACTTCACATGCAGTGACGTACTCATCCTTGCTTTCCAGCTCATAATGATATCAAGAATTGCTGCATGACAATGATGAAAAATCAAATCTCCTGATAAGACTGTACGGTGATCGTTGTATTGGGTTTTAAAAACCAGGATTTGGATTTTGAAATTTAAAATCGGTTTTAGTTCGGGATTTCAAAGCCTGGTTTTCAAAAAACAGTACCACACCCCTACAAACAACCTACAAAACATAATAATTACACAATCATCTAATCATTACAGTCACACTCAACTTTAATACAATAATACAGCATCATTCACTCTTACACATTGATATGACCTAAAGTTAAATCTCATCGTACTCAAAATCCAAAAAAAACAAACACCTTACAATTTATCAAGATTTTAAAATATCCTAGATTTCAAAAACCGGTTTTTAAAAGTCAATTAAAGCCCAAAACAAACATCACCATTCACCAGATGTCCAAATGAGGCATCAAGACCACTAAAGACCGTGACGGTGAAACAGTGAGAGGCAAACTATGTAAAAGAATATAACAAGGCAAATGTTTTAATAGGAAGAAAAATTCCATATGCCAGATTTTGGTTAGATTTCATTCCCAGATACTCCTAATCTGACCAATCCGAAAACTTCATAATCCAAAACAGTATTGACAAAAGACTTGGGCACAAATTACATTTTGATATGTTAAAAGGAAAGCTTAGAACTAAGAAAGATAAATTAACATAAGGTATCTTTTTACCATGTGTGAGTTTTAGAATTGCTGCTGAGATGAAAATGCTTAAAACTTTCTTGAACACATCACCCTCAAATATAGCACTTAGGTTGCCGCTTCCATTCCAAGCTATTATGATCATTGCCTTCAGTCAAAATCATGTAAAATGAAATGATCTCAGAAACAAGGTAGTTATAAAATGCTAAGAAGAATAAAACTACATAACAGTCGAGATACCTGTAGGCACAAAATATAGAAGCTCCACATCCTGTCAAAACTCCTAAATATGTGCCAAAACGAACGAATCTCAACAAAGTTAATTTTGCCGATCCACCGATCTCTTTTTTCCTGAGTATTGCAGATTATCATAAAACAGACACCACGGAATAAGGTCAATAAAATTGAGAAGAAAAATAATTCACGCAGCATTAATAGTACTATCAAAATAGTGACATGATCAAACAGAGAATTCTGGAAAACACAAATTGCATGTGAAATGTCCCTGGAAAGTTGAAACAAGATCTTTCGCCGATAAGGTTGTCTTCACAATGGAAACCCACGGAAGTTCTCTCTTTCTTAGTTTCTCATATTCCATTAAAATTGAGCACCCTTCAGTAAACAATATTTGCAGAATTACAAAATAATACTCCCTCCGTCCCATGATTTCTTTCACACTAGCAAATGACACGTTTTTAAGAAAAAATGGAGTATGTGGGTATGGTGTTGAATAAAATAATGATACTTTAATATTTTATTGACTTTTGTGAGTTTAAGTTGTTTCCTTTTTTGGAGTGTGAAAGTAACTGTGGGAAGTCCAAATAAGACGTTTGTGAAAGTAATCGCGGGACAAAGGGAGTAATTGGGAAGTCTCTATGCCTGGTGTATTGTCCATATTGTTTTTAAAAAAATTAAAGGATTTTTGAGAATTAGATTGAGTCCATAGAAAATGTTCGGGGTAGGATAAATTTAGAGTTGCACTTTGGGCGTCATGTCATAGGAACTTTATAGATATTCATGTTTCAGTAAACAATATTTGCAGTATAATCATTTTCAGCTAAAAGTTTAGTTATGTCATTGTCATTCTTGTTTTGATTACAAATCCCCTATCAGTGTTAGAACAGGATGCATAAGATGTTGGCTTTAGATTTCAGTACAAGTAAAGAAAACTTGTAAAGCTGGTAATGTTCATATGATGCAAGATTCAAAACCACATGTTCAACTATAAGAGATAAAATCATTTTACAATGATGGAAGACCATGCAAAAATTGTCAACCAATTGCAAATTAGTTATTCAGAACATAATTCACACAACTTCCATTTTTCCTATTCAATGACTATAAAGTGATTAAAGAAAATAAGAGTAAAGTACATTATATTAATAGTACAAATGAGCAAACCTACCTCAGTTCTGTCTGCATCTATCTCTTCTACGGGACTGCAGAAGAAATCAGCATCAGCACGCATTGGCCAACCTAGTCTGAAACAATTAACTGACCTACAATTTGATCATAAGTTAAGTCACATAGTCATGGTTATTTTAGATGGCATGTGGTGTCTTTATGTCGCGCTTGTTGCGCTGTTAGAGAGAGAGAATGTAAAAGGCAAAAAATGGTACCAGAAGTATTCATTCAAATCATCATAGTTCCGCCATTGGGAATGTTTGGATTTCCCTCCTTTGCTCCGCTTAGCTTCCTAAGAGGTACAAATGGATAATCATATACACAAGTATAAACTATGGTGAGAAAAAGGGCCAAGAACCAAATCAGAAGCAGCACCTTAGCTATTATATTGTAAATAGGAGTCACAACTTTCGTCAAGAAGGCCTCTTCATCACCACCATAGGCAGGTTTGATGTGCTCTCCTGTCATGGGACTAACACTTCCAGCAAGCAATCCATACAGTTCAAATGCCATCTAAATAAATTGTGACAGAAGATAAAATTACTACCACTTGTTGGTACTAGAGTAGAAAAGGTTAACATAAATAAAATATTCAATTTAAAGATGCTACACTTGTGTGGATGCCTTGATAAGGAAAGGTTTTCCAAGCTTCAGAAGAAAGCATCAGTAATCTCTTTTATCTCAATCAATAATTAAGTGATTTATATGGCAGTCTACATCTCACTTTTATTCACTCAAAAAAGATGCATGTCAACAACAATAGTTATTATTATTACTGTATGTCTAACAGAATATTATTATTATTATTATTACTATAACAATTATTGTTAGATAAGCCAAGATGGCATAAGATTTCATGCGGGCCAAAATTTGAGAGTTAGGGCACCTCAGAGTGGCACGAAAATTTAAATCTATTCTCGCTCCTTATTGCAGCTCAGCATACAAGAATTTAGTGGCAATGTTAAGCTTCAGTGTCTTGCATATTAATAACAAGAGAATGGAATACAAATTGAGTAAATATGTGAAATATATACAAAACTAAATCTATTCACATTACTCAAGTGTTCCCATTCCCCCATGTGAAGTTAAGATCCGGTTTTCAATCCCAGGCGACCTTTTCTTTTTTGCTCATTCCAGTAATTAACATCGCGAAAAAAGAACAGATATGACTATGTAAAGGTCCTGCGAGACATGCAAGGTAAACATTTCAGCACATTTGCATACTTACCAGTTATTCTATCCCTATGTGCAGGTCCCACCCCCAGTAATTATCCCCAGTTTTATGTGCCCTCCCTCCCCATTCCCTCGCATATTTATCCTTAGTTTGAAGCAAAAGACAGAGCATTCAACATTATGGCAAAGAATCACAGATACAAGTCAAATACAAAGTAGATATATAAGAAAAATGAGAATTGCATAAATGCGTACATGATGATATATATAGCAGAGGCATTCTGGCATAAACCGCAAGTTCGCAGCTTCTCCCCAGATAAGAAGATATAGACCCATGTATAATAATTTCCGTTGCTGAACTTCCTGTTGGATGGTCGGCAACCTAATTGAAGATTACATTAGAAGTGATGATGATGATGATTTCAGACTGATTCAAGAACAAGCATCAAGTAAGGATAATGTAGATTCTAAGAAGAAGAAAAACACATACGTTCACGCAAAATGAGGATAATGTAAAGAAGAGAGGAAAGAGAAGTTGTTCATAGACTCATAATTAGAATAAAACCAAAAGCGCAAGGAAAAACAAAAATTTCTTCACCATAAGCTACTTTTCCGACCAAGATACTTGCACCACTTCTTGTAGTTTTTGAAAAGTTTCTTCATGACTTCTGTAAGTGCACGATCATCCAACTGGACAAGAACATAGACAACCCTTAAAGTAGCAGGAACCACTACCATATAATTAGTGTGAGCTCAATGAATTTAAAGCAAAATACCTTGGCCTGTTGATCAGGCTTTGGTTGCCTAATATGTACATTAGCCAGCAGCAAAATCAAGTGCTCCCTCTGGTTCGCCACGCTATCCTTCTGCACTCAAAAAGTATGAAACAATGAAGTACTTGTGCGTAAATTGAGAAATATCAATTATTTTGGTACACCTGTATATGTTAAACCATATGTACATATGTTATTTGTCTGTTATTTCACATTTTCAGGATCTATTCGCATTTGTGAAAATACTAGCAGGACAAAGTGGAAATTGGCACCTGAAAACCAAACATAGACTGAAGCCAATCTAAAATGTCTTCGTCCGGTTTCCTCTTGTACCCCTTAGGCCATGGAAGACCTCTTGTGTTACGAAGTGCAGCAACAGAAGCTTGAATCTTCAAACAAGGAAGTACAAGAAGAATTAGATAAATTTATTGTTATGCAAGTTCCAAATCATAAGAATTGACTAGCAATTGACCTCAGGGTATCTCATGATTGGTTGATGCGAACTTTCCGGGTCAAGAGGAAGAATATTATATGGCACATATATTTGGGTCTTTTCTGTGACCTTGTTGTGTTTTTCCATAATCTGCATGGTTATCAATAAATAAATCTCAGATGTCATGTTTATTTAATAAGAGTACTACAATGTAGCAATAAAGTATATGATCGGCACAAAGACAAAAATGAGAGCACTACCAACCTCGTCATCCAATTCCACTTCAACAGCTTCTGTTAAATTAACTGCCCTTAAGACTTCAAACAGAACTGCGGCTGTTTGATATGCTTTTGTAAGTCGAGCACTGTATCAAAAATATAAATAGTTTGAACACAAATTGACTAATCTTTGTTAAGAAAATGGAAATGATGATTCAGAGTAGTTTACCGATCTGCCTTATCAGCAGCATTTTGCAAAGCCTCAATATACTTCCTGTAGTAGTGCTGATAAAAGCTCTTCATTTCACGTGCATCGCTTCCTTTTCTCGCCGTCAGTGTCGTATCATTTTCCTGGAATATATAATATTAATATTCTGTAAAGATGACATGACATAACAATATATCCTCAAACATAATAAACAAAATCATTTGGGGCCAATGATCCTGCATATTATGGAAACAGATTAATGTCTTCAAGAACATACATTAATCGAGAATGACCAGCATCCTTTAGATTATTTATCTATCTGATTAATTAAAAAGATCGAATAATCTTCTCAAAGACAGTTGAGATGGTCCTTCGAGATATGACTAAAGGAAGTGCTTTCATCTGCAGCATGATAATAGTTACTACGGAAACTTTACCCATTAAATTAAGACAGTGAAATTCTGATTTTTTTTTTCTGCTGTAATAAATCAATACTAGACAGCCTTTTCTTTTAATAGTCTTGGTCAACAAAAAACGACCTTGATAAAGTAATCCAGCCCAATATTTCCAATACAGGATTAAATATAAGGTCGCTTTGTGGTACTTGAGTCAGGATTCTTTTACGGGCTTATCTTTGTCGGATGTAGCTAGAATTGGTGTTTTGCTTTGTAGTTCTACCCTCTGTAAAATTGTAGTTCATTCATCAACGCATTCGACAAGAAGCACTTTCGGAATAACCAACTAAATATTTGATCATTGTCAAAGTTAAGTTCCTAATCAATTTGAATGAAAACACAATAGGACATTTGATTTAGAAAATAAATACAAAAATCATACACGAGGCAAATAATAGCAAATAAGAAATACCGTGTCCAACAAAGCCAATATCTTTTAAAGAATATCAATATCTCAAGTGAACCCAAAACTTAAAAGAGATAGACATAACAATTGCAGCTGAGATTTCGTACCCGTTCAAGACGTTGGAGAAGTGCTGTTTTAAATTGACGAACCCCACGTCCACTAGATGTTGGATCCAGACGATGAGCTTTCTCAAAAGCGTAAAACCGGCCTGATTCCAACAGACATCAAGAGTGGCAAGGATAGAAAAGCACTTAATTTCAGTACAGCATCTTGGTTTATTCATAACTTTCTCTCTTGAGGAAGGGAAATCTTCATATTGCATGTCATCTCACAACATTGTGCCAACAGGAATAATCAAGTAAAAACAATCCATATAAGATGAACTAGAGCCAATGCTAAAAGAGAAATTGAAGAAAGCTGGAAGAAAAGAGAAGAAAAAAGTCGGACTAAGAAACGCCAAACCCTTATTTTCAGTAAATGAGAAATATATTACAGTAACTTTCTGGAACAGTATAATAGTATGATAACAACTAAAAGAGAAGACTGAATGAATCAAATTCTGGCTTAGTCTTCACCGAAACAGAGAAAGGAGTGGACTTTTTGGTATCGGGACTCTATAGTTTAAAAAAGAAAACTCCTTCCCTAATCTATTTGGGACAAAAAGCAGAGAGGTTTTCCATGCTAATACCTCTTTGAACATTGTAATTATATGTCGAAGCAGCTTCCACTTACTATGAATTTCACTGTTTTACAAGACGTGTATTTCCTAACATGCTTGAAGAAAAATTAAGAAATAAATTGTAAATATCACACACCAGAAAAGAAAAAAGAGCATCCAATCGTTGAAAACAAACAAAAGAAAGCACATAAAAGTCATCAAAATTAAATGGAGAGACTGATTTCATCTAAGTACATAAACTGTCAAACTAAAAGGACTAGCAACAAAAAAAAAAAAAAACAATTTTTGCATGTTCAGGTCCAATATCAATGTTTTTATAATGTAATTGTCAGGAAATTGAAGGTTTAGGCTTTAGGATAAAATTATAGCTCAGAGGAAAACGCCACAACAGATGACACACTTTGATCTAAAGATAATAACGGCACTTCATACTGAAAGTATGTACCAAAAACAAGAACATAAGTTACATTGGGACTTACATAGATAAGCTACACGAGGATTTATGGGTTCAACCTCATTGGCAACACGAAGAATTGGAGCAATCTCAACCAGAGATGAAGGCACCACCTCACTATCCATCACCGACTCCCCTAAATTACCAACGGTCTGAGTCCGCAATATCCGCCTTTGCGGCTGAACATCAGACCCCCTTCTCTGATAGGCCATTTCGACCTTAAACCTTTAGAAGGTTAAGAACTTGCTTTAATTGGCCTGTGCAAAACCTTTAAAAATCAGTGAAAATTGTAAATGTCAATGAGACACATTTATAGGGTCATTGTATTGATTCATATAGCAGAGGACTTGTAGCAAAACTTTCAAACAATTTCACTAATTGAAGCATCAGAACATGAAATATTCAAACTCTAATCATTTGTAAACAATTCGACAATAATAAAGTGAAAACCGAAGAGTTCTCCTTAAATAACCAAGAAACACAGTATTGAGAGTCAACGCCAGAGTAGTCAACTTCAAGAGTCAAGAAGTGCCGTCAATTTCTTGAATACCAAGAACCCATACCGCAAAACTCTAAACAGATTCTGCACACTTAATCTTGCAGTAAGAGAAGCCAAAACGAAAAGCAGATGGCAAGTTTCTTGAAGTTCTTGAAAAACAGTTCTTAAACTTACATCTGTCAAGATTTAAAAAGAAAAAGAAACCCCCGTACCTTAACAACAAGCTAAACCCATGTAATCATGCCAATCAGGTTCAATTCTTGATCTTGCAAACCTAAACAAACAAAACCTTAAATCAGGGCATAACAGAGACAACTTTCTCTTCTAATAATAACATACAAAAGAGAGAGAAACGCCAGGAAATTAGTGTCATCAATCTTCTGGGATAGTGAAAATGAAACTGAAATTACCATGAAACCCACCAAGTTGATTCTTGGCATGAGAGTGAACTTTCTTGAAAACAAGAAATCGTAACAGAAAATAAGGGGGGAAACTTGTGAAAGCAAGAACAATTAGTGATTATCTTGTGTGTATAAGGAAAGTAGTATTAGTGGTGGAGTGAGATGTGAGTATAATATCAAGAGGCAAGAGAGCAAAAGCCACCTAACTGATTGAAAGAAAGAAAAGAAAGGTACGCGGGTAACAACAAAAATTAATAATTAATGAAATTGAAAGTTACGAAAATAGACCCTTCCCATATTCCCACATGTAAGTAATAACTCACTTTGGGTTTCATATTTGTCTCAACAGTTGATACTGTATACACTAAAAAGTTAGTCATAATTACACCGAGATTAACTTTTCAGTGTGATTGAAACTAACTTTTCAGTGTATACAGTATCAACTGTTGAGTGAGTGCATCATACACCAAATGCACAAGAGACTTACTCTTCGTCTTTTTATTGAAAGATATATATATCTTATGTAGATTTTTTTTTTTTTTTTGGATAGTATCTTAGGTAGATTTTTAAAATTTTAACTAAAAAAGTCATTTAACTTTTCATGTAGAATTTAAAAATAATGCTAGCGTAAGTATGGGCGAAATTTATGTCCCCTTCAGAAAACTTGAATGATACCCATCACACTTGATAATTCAGGATTTCGAGCGAGAACCATTTATTTACCTTCATAACAATTCTGCTATGATGAATTTTCATAAATAACTTTTGACTTTTAGCAAACTTTAATGATTTTTTAAAAAAATTACTATATAAAGTACATTTGGATTCGCACGAATCACATCTTATTTAGTATCAAGGTTTTTTTATTTGAGTTGCAATTGGAGGACAACATTTCAAAGTTAGGAAGTTGTGAGATGCATGCATCATGATGTATGGTCAACATGAGTCAATTAATGAAACAAAAATTAAATATTTTTTTTTTCTTAGGTGCAGAGAAGAATCGACCATTTGATTATTGATTTAAAATTAATGGAAATGGTAGATGTAATGAATGGTGATGACCAAATAGTATGAAAGTCTTTTTTTTTTTTTTTTTTTTTAACGGGAGCATCGTTAGGTCAATTAATACACTCAAAATGGGAAATCTTTTAATAGGACATGTCTAGTCATAGTCAATTACTACTGTATAATAACAAAGAACCAGTAACAAAGAACCAGTAACAAAGAACGCCCAGATAAATCTATTCCTTCCCACTGTATTAAAGAGAAATTTTTAAGGATAAAAAGGAAAATCCTACGTTACTACTTTTTCAGAAGATAATAAATAATCCATCCATACCACATTAGTTTACATGTAATTTTTTAAAGAAAAGTTGGTGAAAATAATTTATTTTTATTTGAATATAAAATAATATTATAAAAGTATTATAATTAAATATTAGTTTTATTTTAAGGGCGTGAAGAGTATTGTGAGATGAATAAAAAAAAGTATGGAATTTATTGTAGAATAAAGAGATCAATTTTAATAGAAGTACTAAAAATTAATATCTACAAGGAGTTGACGACATTAAATTGTTAATTTACGTTAGCTATCTCTTACACTGCTTAGTGTTTTTCATGAATATTCTCTCATAGTTTGTCAAAAATTATGCAATGTAAAGGAGTTCAGAAAAATGAAAATTATTGGACCCTTAATTCGAAAAAAATTCAAAGAATATTTAGATTTTGTAAAGCTTCTTCAAATAAGTTTCAATATGCTTCTTAAAACTTGAATCAAGCAACATTATAAGTAAATTCATATATATACAAGTTAAGAATATTAAATTAAAGTCATCTAGCTTGAATATAATAGTCAAAAAATAAAGATTACTTTATATTATTATTTGATTTATGATGAATATTAATCTTAAATTTTATGATTTTCATTTTATGAATGCTCATGTTGATTATTTATTTTGAAAAAAAAAAAATGAAAAGATAGATAACTATTCAAGGATTGGATCATTGATTAGGAAGAAAAAAAAAAGGGTAAACCTTGCTGCCACCCTCTATCTCATCCTTGGTTTGCTAGAGGCCCCCCACATTTCACTTGATAAATTATGATTTATTTTTTCGTTGACGAATTATATGAATAAAAATTGACCCTTTTCTAAGCCAGCATATAAAAAGTGATGCGCACATGACACATCTGAGCGGTCATCCTAACTAGTGTCGAAGACTTATCAGTATGAGCATTATATATAAAATATAAGGAGGGATTGGTTCAATTCATCGATTATAATAATAATGAAAATTTATTATAGTGGTTGTATGGCAAGTGTTATGTTTCAAAATTGAGGGTAGTTAATATTTAATACAATTCTAAAGCCTAAATTGCAAAATGGGGGGCAAAAAATCCAAAAACCCAATTTCATACAATTTGGTGGTCTCCACCATTCACCAAAACCACAAGTTCATACAATTTGATGTGCCAGTGTTCAAATTCGAGTCTTACAAAATCGGACACACTTTTGACTGATTGACACCTTTTGCACACTTCACGAGGTAAATATTTAACCAGTAATATATGTTATTTTCGGATATTTGTTAATTTTGAACATAAACATAAATTTTATGAACACAAGTATAAAATATTTTTTTAATATAGATATAAATATTTGAGAATCAAGCAAATTCAAATTCAAAATTATTTTTGTTTCATTATTATCTGGAGAATCCATACTTTTATATAGAGGAAGCATTTTGTGCCTACGTGGCACATTTTCTTTGTCTCTATTTTGTTATCTCTCCATCATCCTTTATCCAAGTTTGTTATTTTGATCATGACTCTTAATCTATTTAGCTTTCGATCTCATCCCTTCATTTTTGTAACGTTTTTCCAATAAATTCCTATAAATTTGTCATGTATTCTCACTTTTGTATTCATTGTTTGCTTGGTCTATGATAGAGACGGTCGTACCACGTCGGACGTGTAGATTTTTTTAGTCTTCTTCGATTATTCCGTCGTTTTTTTTTTTGTATGGGATATTTGATGCATTTTGCGTACATTTTACGTTCGTTTGTACGTAGTTCGGATGACGTTTTTCGTTCTTTTTGTATTCAATATTTGTAAAGATTGTTTACACTTTATAATAAACTGAATTCTTTTTATTGTAAATACATTATACACTTCATAAACATGTTGTGTTCTGGGAAATCTAGGAAAGTATCACTACATTAGAAGTACTGGCGAAATGTATGAACAGAGTTGGATAACCATACATTAGAAGCATTTTTTTTTCTTCCAATTTATCAAATTAACAGATTCTTGAATGGTAAACAATCCTTAACAAGGAAATTAAGTTTTATTCAAATGTAAAAGCCCATGTCTTTTAAGAAGACCCACAACCATGTAAAACAACTCCCTCATTATAGGAACTTATGTAGATATTTAAAGTTGGGTGTCTAATATGATATTTCCATGTTGAATTCTCTTACCATTAATAATTTCTCCCTCCTGCAATTCTTCAGTGATTCCAACAAATTTAGTTGCTTAGAATTTTTCTGAAATATTTGTTGGGTTTTTCCTATATTTGTGAATTATGCGAACATGGAGAAGAGGCGTTTGGTAATTTGCAGAAATATAGGCACATAAATAAAAAACAAAGAGGACGAAGTTATCAACAATTTCACATAGATACACGACGTCGTCTAATTGACAAATGTTGTATAGTCTCAGTCAATTAAAATTTCACAGTGACCTACCCACTCACCCTCACTGAGAGCACATCAACTCCAAATCAATGGCGGCGACCATCTCATGCCACCTCTCCTCCGTTTCCTCACCGGACTCCATTTCTCTCTCCTCATCCTCTCGCGTGGCGCTCTCAACATCCGCAGATTCTCGGGCGTCTCCTTAACTGCTTCGACGATCCGTCGACGAATCTCTTGCAGAAATTCATGCACGAAATATGCAATGGATGGGATTTCCTCCAATTACGTCCAGTAAATGAGTGGATATAACCGTCCATGTATGTTTTTAGATTTTTATAATATACTTATTTAAAATCGTATCTGAACAGAAGAAAATAAAACAAAATCCAAGGCCCATAAAAATTGAATAAATCAAAATTAAGTCAATTATAATTAAATTCGTAATTTTAAATGGTTTGTAAAATCCCAGTAATACCGAAAAGCCCAAATCGATTTTTTAAATTTTTTAATCATTGATCGTTATAGTTTTGGGAATACACTAAAAAACTGTATCCTAATTTAAATTAAGTCAACAATTTCCTATATTATGTAATTTACAAACTAAACGTCCACTCCAAAAAAAGGGCTAAAAATTTGTATTTCAATTAAGGAATATCTACTAAAGTAAGATTTAAGAATCGAAATTATGCTATGTGAATGTTCGAAATTATGGTATGTGAATGTTCGGAATTATAGTATGTGATTGTTCGGAATTATGGTATATGAATGTTCGGAATTAATAATTTTGTTTATTCGTTAATTTATTATTAATAAATTGTATTCAATTCATATGTAATAAATAATATTCGATGATATTTGAAAAAACTTTTATCTTTATTTATAAGACCTCGATTACCGCACTGCAGATTATTAAAATATTATATCGAAGGATGATTTATAATTATTTGATACGGAAATTAAATATTATGATATTTAAAATTCTTTCCATATCCATATTAACTTCTCTCCTATATTTATATACATATATAATGCATGTGTTTAGCAATTCAGTTACTTCCTGCATCAGAGGTCAGTCATGCATTTGGTTGGACAAGGAAAAATATATATTTTGAGGTACACGTTCTCATTTTTTAATTCATTGGTATATTTAGTTGAAAATAGGTATCACTGTGTACATATACTTAATATTTGATTACTTTGTTATCAAAATAATTTTTTTTAATAATTTTTTTTATGTTGATGTAGGATTATTTAATAAAATAACATTTTCATTCTTATAGCTAACCCGAACAATATATTATTGCTTCGGATTGTGGTTACACATATAATGGATCCGACAACTCCACCGGGTTTATCATTTTAAAATTTAAAATTAATATTCTGTTTAATCTAAAATCATATTAATTAAATATTGCAGGTTATTATGATGTTCAAACTGCACAAATGATACATAATAGTAAGTTTTGTGATAACTTTCTTTTATAGTTGTAATATTTTCAATTAATTTGTAGTAATAAATCTTTTATTTTGGATTTATATATTATCTGCGTATAAATTGAATACTATATAAAATGTATATTACATAATCTGAGAGTGAAATTTGAATAATATGCAAGTATAAGTAATTTTAAATTAAGATGCGTCCATTAAATATTTATGTATATGAAAAAATTTATTTACATATAAATATATTTGTGTATGTGTTTATTTATATGGAGTGAGTGTGTACGTGTCTCTATATATGTATGTGAGTAATTATGCACCTATAACTGTTAGCAAAAATATAAATATATGAATATGTGTTTCTGAAAAATTCAACATGTATTTATATAAGTATATGTTTTTTTTTTTTTGTTTACGTAGTGTGGTTAAATATTTATGTTATAACATTGGTCATTTGATTTAAAGGAATCAGTTCAAAATACGCTAGAATGAATAGAAGGTTCATTATTTCAAGGAAACGTGGTAGACAAATTGATACTCGTAACCTCGAATTCATTTAAATATTAAAATTATTAATTTATTTATAATACTTTATTTCAACCTGATAAATACTTTTCTGTATGAATCAGATGATTCATTGAAGAGGACAATGTCAAAAAGTGCAAGAATGCTCAGAAGGTGTATTATATCTATAAAACGATTAAAAACAATAGCAGGTTTGAAAAAAAATTGTAATGCTATTTTTTTTATTTATTAAAATTCTTTTAGAAACATAAATATAGTTAACTGTGTTAACCAATATTTTTTATAATATACAAAAAAATTAATTTAAATATTAACACGAGAGGGAACAATTAATTTATTTTTTTAAATTTCTTTTCTATTGATAAATTGTACTTTATTTTTTTATTCATTAGAAACTTCAAAACTTTCAATTACGTGATTGTTTAATGAACTGTAGATTGTGGATATATATATATATATATATATATAACATGAATGTTGCCTGTACACAAATTTACAATGAATAATTTAATTAATTTTCCTTTTCATTTAGGCACACTGAAAATATTGCAATATGCATTGTATTATAGATATATCATCAGAAGATGTAGTCGACTCTATTGGTGTTTCTCAAACTACACAAAACACATGTATACACAGGGACACGCCACTATCACAAGGTAATCTT
This sequence comes from Ballota nigra, assembly GCA_947034835.1. Classification (NCBI taxonomy): domain Eukaryota; kingdom Viridiplantae; phylum Streptophyta; class Magnoliopsida; order Lamiales; family Lamiaceae; genus Ballota; species Ballota nigra. Next base: position 92,140,120 of record OX344724.1, read on the forward strand.
TAACAAAAAAAAATTGTATAAATTATAACATATTTAATTATGTGTATGTTTTAATTAATTTATTTAAACATTGACAGATAAGGGAAAGTCGCCAATGGATCAGACAAGACCTACTATTTGTAATCATTTGTCTATAATACACAGTTCTAAAAGGAAGTTTCAATTTACTGGTGAATGCGGTAAATTAAATTCTGGAGAAGATTTTTAATATATAAAATATTATTAATTTCATTATTTTGGACTGATTTTCTTTGTTATTCATAAGTTTAATATTCTTATTATTTAGATACAAGTGGAGGAGAACTGTTTCAGCGATTACAAATACAAATAAAAAATCCCTGCAGAATGAAGGTATTAAATATTAGCGTGAATTTTATATTAACTTATATTTGAAAACAATATTTTAATTAATTAAATTTTATTCATCTTTCAATTTCTAGGATATGTAGATTTTGGTGATGCTACTTGTGTTTGCATGCATTGTAATGCTTACATGTGGTATGAAGAAAGAACTTCAAAGACAAGGAGGGAAAATCCACCAAAATTTCATTCGTGTTGTGGTAATGGAAAGGTCCGACTGCCTTTGTTAAGATCACCTCCAGATACATTGATTAATCTTTTATCTTTAAAGGATGCTAAGAGCAAACAATTTATTGAAATATAAGGGCATACAATATGATGTTCAGTTTTACGTCGATGGGTGGAAAAGTAGATTCTTCAATAAACAGGGGTAGATGACCTTATGTTTTCAAGAGGCATGGTGACAATTATCATCAAATTGGTAGTTTATTTCCTGTTCCTGGACAACCACCAAAGTTCTCTCAGTTGTACATCTATGACACAGAAAATGAGACTACCAACAGAATAAAGGCTCTCAGGTCAATATTATTCAACAATACTTAATTCCTTTTAAAAAATTCATTTAACATAAATTTATATAATAATATTTCAAGATTTATTTTTATTTACTAATAATGTATTGTACCTTTTATATATGTATGTCAAAATAGTGATCGGGATAGAGAAAGAGCAAAGAGGTTGGATAATGTTATTGTTGGTGAGTTGTGGAGGATGATTGATTAGTTTAATCCATTTGCTATTCAATTTCAAAATGCAAGAGAGGGAATAATGTCTGGACGTGATCCTTCGTTGAGGTTGAACTTGATTCAGTTGCGAAGCTGATGGAAGGACACATAATCTTCCAACAACATCCGAGGTTGCAGCTCTTATTCCAAGTGATATAGAGGCAATAGTCGAGAAAAGAGATGTTCTGTTAAAGACATGCGACGGAAAATTACTGAGAATAAGTGAACTCCATCCATCGTATCTACCTCTACAATGTCCTTTGTTATTTCCTTATTGCAAAGATGGTTATAGAATTGATGTTAGCCATAATGACTCAGAATCTACAAGTAGAAAGAGGATTAGATTGACAATGCGTGAGTTCTTTACATTCAGAATTCATGAGAGGTTTAACGAATCAAATACTTTGTTTATGTCCAGGAGACTGTTTCAACAGTTTTTAGTAGATTCGTATACTATGATAGAGGCAGAGAGATTGTCCTACATAAAGTTTAATCAGGTGAAGTTGAGGTCTGGTAGAGTATTTGACATTTCATCTGCAGTTCAGACAGGCCATACAAATCCATCCACCGCTGGAAAGAGAATAATACCGTCTTCGTTTATGGGTGGTCCAAAATATATGATACAAAATTTCCAGGATGCTATGGAAATCTGCAAGTATTATTCATATCCAGACTTATTCATCACTATTACGTGTAACCCCAAATAGCCAGAAATATCAAGATTTTTATCTACTAGAGGTCTCGACGCATCTGATTGACCGGATATTTTATGCCGTATTTTTAAAATGAAACTTGATAAGATTGTAACCGATTTCAAGGATCTCCAGATATTTGGACAGATAGATGCAAGTAAGTATTTCCTTACTATATTCAAATTCAAATATAGTTCATCTAATTTAAAATATCTATGTAGGAATGTGAATCCATATTTACTTATATTTTTTTAAATTTATTTGTGAATATCCACAAATTTTAAATTGTAAAAAATATTGATACTAACTACATATTTATAAAATGTTATTTTGTACAGTTGTTTACACTGTAGAGTTTCAGAAGAGAGGTTTGCCACATGCCCACATTCTCCTTTTCTTGAATCGTGATAGTAAGATTCCAAATCCAGATGATGTCAATCGGCTAATATCTGCTGAGATACTTGATAAAGATGAGGACCCTCTGTTGCATAACTTGGTTACAGAATGTATGATGCACGATCCATGTGGATTTGCTAGACTAAAGTCACCATGCATGGTTGTGAAGTATTGTTCAAAGAAATTTCCCAAGAAATATATTAATAATACTTCTGTTGATCAGGATGGTTATCTACTTTATAGAAGGCGGAACAATGGAAGAACAATAACTAAGAGTCAAGTTGAGCTAGACAATGGTTTTATTATACCATACAGTCCCATATTATTGAAGAGATATGAGGGTCATATCAATGTTGAGTGGTGCAATAGACATAAGTTTATCAAGTATCTGTTCAAATATATTAATAAGGGATCAGATAGAGTTACTGTTTCTGTGAGTGGTGAAAAAACGTTCCACATATGAAAATGATGAGATTGAGAATTTCATCACATGTAGATACATATCTCCTTGTGAAGCGGTGTGGAAGACTCTTCAGTTTAATATACACCATAGATTTCCACCAGTTGTAAGGCTAAATTACCATCTCCCAGATGAGCAAAGTGTTGTCTTTGATGATGAGGAATATATTGATGATGTACTTCAAAGGCCAAATGCATACAGGTCAAAGTTTACAGCGTGGATGGAGCGCAACTGAGTATATCGTGATGCAAAGACTCTAACTTACATGGAGTTCCCTTCTAAGTATGTATGGGATAATAAAAAATACACATGGGAGAGAAGACGCAATACTAGGTTTGCTTTGGGAAGATTATATAATGTTCTTCCATGTGCTGGCGAACAATTTTACCTCGGAATGCTACTTCCACATAGTCCAGGTTCTGAGTCCTACGAAGAAATACGAACAATTGATAGTGTTGTACATAATACTTTCAAGGATGCTTGCTATTCCCTAGGGTTATTAGATGACGATAGAGAATACATTGATGGAATAATAGAGTCAAGCTTTTGGGCATCAACACATGTTAGAAATCTCTTTTCAATTCTATTGTTGTCGTCATCTATGAGTTTCCCTGAAAATGTTTTTGATAGAACATTTGATTGTTTGTCGGACGATATACAAACACAACAACGAAGAATGTTGAATTTACCTGGTACAATTACTTATCTCTTTTACTTTCATTTATATGTAATTTAAAAAATTCTAAATTTTTTAATTTTTTTAATTGGCAGATTTAACATTGGCCAGGGAAGAGTTGAAGAATTATGCTTTGCTTGAAATTGAGAAGTTACTGCAATTAAATGGCAATACTCTGTCTAGATATCCTTCAATGCCTCAGGCGAATCAGGATATAATATCAACCTCTGGTAATAAGTTGATACGTGAAGAGATGAATTATGATCGAGAATTGTTGAAAGATGAATATGAAAGGTTGGCTAGAATGCTTACAGGAGAGCAAAATATTGTGTTTAGAGAAATACTTGATGCTGTTTTGAACAACATTGGTGGTATTTATTTTTTTGTATGGGTATAGCGGTACTGGAAGAATATTTATTTGAAAAACTCTATCTGCAGCTATAAGATCATAGGGACATATAGTTTTGAATGTCGCGTCCAGTGGCATTGCAGCACTCCTTCTCCCAAGTGGTCGTACAGCTCATTCCAGGTTTGCTATTCCAATAAATATTGATGAGCCATCTACCTGCAATGTACTTCCGGGAACTGAGTTAGCTGAACTGTTGATTAAAATAAAATTAATTATATGAGATGAAACACCTATGATTAATAGAATTTATTTTGAGGCATTAGATTGTACTTTGCGCGATATTGTAAGAAATCCAGATGGTTCAGATAACGATTCTCCTTTTGGTGGAAAAACTGTTGTTTTTTGTGGGGACTTCAGACAAATACTTCCAGATATACCGAAAGGAAGTAGAGAAGAAGTCATTCATTCAACAATTAATTCATCATTTTTATTGGAGCATTGCAAGGTAAAGTGTACAATAGTAATTATGTATTATATTTGTTAATTACAATTTATAATTTAATTAATATTAATTCCTAACTTCTTCTTATTATTCTTTTAAGCAGGGTACTTACTCTTACTCGGAATATGCGCTTGAATGGTGGAAATAATAATACAGATACAGATAGCCATATTGTTGAATTCTCTGATTGGATTCTAAAAATTGGTGACAGAAAGGTTGGTGATAGCAATGATGGATTTGCTGAAATTGAAATTCTAATGGAAAATTTAATTTATGATGAACCTGATCCTTTAATAGCACTGATTAAAAGTATATATCCATTTGTTGACCATAATTTGTAAACACATAGATACTTTGAAGAGCGAGCGATACTTGCACCCACCCACAGAGATGTTGATTGCATCAATGAATTTTTTTTGTCTATGATTCCAGGAGATACTAGAGTGTATTTGAGTTATGATAGTGTTTTCAAGTCAGAGTTACGCTCCAGTGGGGATAGAGAACTTATTTCAGTAGAATTTCTAAACACTTTGAGGTGTTCTGGAATGTCATCTCATCGATTGATACTTAAAGAAGGTGTTCCAATAGTTCTTCTTAGAAATATTGATCAAAAGTATGGTTTGTGTAATGGCACTAGGTTGGTTGTGGTGAGGCTTGGTAATCACATAATTGAGGCTGAAATAATTGTTGGAAGAAATATTGGAAAAAAAGGTTTTGATTCCGAGGATGATATTGAGTAATTCGGATGTAATTATGCCTGTTAATTTTACGAGGCGATAGTTTCCAATATCACTGTGTTTTGCAATGACCATAAACAAAAGTCAAGGGCAGTCTACTAGGACTCTATATTCCTAAACCAGTTTTCACACACGGACAATTGTACGTAGCATTATCTCGAGTTAAGAGAAGGGATGGGTTGAAGATATTAGCTATTGATTTTGAAGGAAAATCATCCAAATATACAACAAATGTGGTTTATAGAGAGGTTTTTAGAAACTTGTGATAGATTTTACAAATAAATAAATTTTACATAGTAAAAGAATATTTACAAATTGTGATACAATATTACATTAATTTAGGTTTCCTTTCTGTTTTGATTACGAGATTATATATTACTAAACTAATAGTTATACATAAAAAAATTCGAATTTATTTCAGTTACAATAATTTTGGTCATAAATTAATAACATCAATTAAATTTTTTTTTTTAACTAATAATATAACTTAACAAAAGAAGTATATCATTGAAAATTGGTTATATTATATGTTTTACCAATAATAGAAAATACTTCACAATTACTTTATCACAGTCACCTACACACCTTGGACAAAGTATTATATGAAAATAGTTCATGATAAGCTTATCATGAAACAATTTTAAAGTATTATTAATCTCATCGGGAGTACCATTAATCTCATCAGGGGTTTCTTGAACTCAGACTAATGATACCCCTGATGAGATTAATGATACTCTAAAACTATTTCATGTTAAGCTTATCATGAAGCGTTTTCATATAAAACCTACTCCACACCTTGCCATGTAATTTGGTGGTAAACAATGTATGTTATTTTTTAAATTAATAATATAAAATAAACTATATTACTAAATCATAATATTATTAAATAAATGTCCATTGATTAATGTAATATTTATGTTTATTATTATGCAATAAAATATGTTTATAACAAATTATACAACCAATTTAAAGAAAAAATATATTTAAACAATGAGTATTTAAGCCCGCGAAACATCGCGGGTCTATAACTAGTTACATATAAAAAAAAATCGAAAAGTATTACATATGCAAAATTAAGCATATACAACCAAAAACATTATGAACAGACTGCTAAAAAAATGTGCACAAAGCACAAAAATTAATGAACAAATGCTCTCACAAACGAAAAAAAAATATGAACACTCACTAAAAAAAATTGAACAATTGCTATAATATTATGAACAGAGATCTTTTTCGTGTTCGAGACTCCAAAAATCTTCAATTCTACTTGTATTTGAATACCTGAAAATCAAAATAACAAAAAATTATGAAGAGGCTGCATTTTTAAATGATTCTATAATCTGTATAATTGAAAAATATCATCAATTAACCAAAAAAATACACATCTCAAACTATTCCACCATCCTCCCCACACTGCACACACACTCACACTCAACCCACTCACACACAAACCCTGCTTCCCCATACTGCACACACATTGTTGCATATAAAAATGATCTCATTCCACGTTCCAAATATCCAACTCAAATATCATTGTTTCAGCAAACATTCATATGCACATTTTCCACCTAAAATTTAATAATCAATAACAACTAAGAAATAAACTGAGCTGAATTCTCATCTTACAAAACGTCATAATAGAACCCTGAAGAATCCAATCAACCTCAAAATTTCAAGCAATTAAAAAAATTATTCCGCAAAACAGAACAAAAGAAACCCCCAAAAAAATAGCCACAAACAAAAACACATTTATACCTGTGGATGGACCCCCGAAACAGCTGCATCGACCGCCCCCTGCTGTAGTGGGCCCACAGTCGAGGGATAATAGGATCTCAGACCTAGTTCCGGCTGCGGTGCCGGCGTAACCAAAATTATAATCTCACAATATGTACAACATACACCACATCTCCTTCCCACTCACGCGCCCACACACCCACAAAAATAAATACAGATCGATAAAGCTTACTCAGATCTGTTTGCTCGATCGCCTTCTTTTTCCTCCAATCTGAGGCCATAAACTTTTCGACGGTGAAAGATTTGATATCGGATTTCATCGGATTTCGTACAGATTGAAAGGCATTCGTCGGATTTTTTGGCATCGGAGCTTCTGTGCTCCACCACCGCACCGTCGGATTTGGGGCGGTAGAGCGGGGATTTTGGCGGTGGTCTCCGTCGGTGGAATGATTTCTTCCGAGCTTCCATAAATTTTCTCTCAGATATAGAGAGAGAGAGACGAGAGTGAGAGAGAGAGAAATGAGGGGAATGAATTTTGAAATGGAAAATAATTATTAAAAGGTGAGGAGAGATAATGTGGGTCCTACACTTTAAAATACAATTTGATAGTCAATTGTATGAATTTGGGTTTTGGGAAACTCATGTTTTAATTGGCATTTATGGCTTGTGAATTGTACTAGAGTGCATTTAACATGACACATCTGAGCGGTCATCCTAACTAGTGTTGAAAACTTATCAGTATGACCATTATATATAAAAATATAAGGAGGAATTGGTTCAATTCATCGATTATAATAATAATGAAAATTTATTATAGTGGTTGTATGGCAAGTGTTATGTTCCAAAATTGGAAAGAAATAAATAAATGGTTGTTGATAGAGAAATGATTGAGGAGGATTATGAGGAGAAAATGGTAATTAAAATAAGGTGTGATAATTGTTACGAGCATGAACACCGAATCGGCGAATGGCAGAATCGGAGAGAATGGGGTGGCTGGGATTGTTGTCGGAGCCGTGGAAAAAAAGAGAAAAGATAAATTTGTGGGCAAGATGAATGGGTTACAGGAGGAGGTCTTGTTTGGTCTGAATCACAAAGAGAAAGTACAACAATTAGATTCGACTGTGGAAAGGAATTATGAGATTAAATCTTGATAGTACAGTTGTCAAGATTTAATCTGCTTATCTCATTTATTTTAATTCCCTGGAGTTTTGTTAATTTCTCTTTTAGCACCTTATCTTTATGTTATTTGTATTAAGAGCTATGGTCCCCCTTTGTGGGCAATATGTACTGGACGATTGCTAAGGAAATGATATTAGAAAATTAGCACCAAATGCTCTCCCTCTCTTTCTCTCTCTTCTAACTAATTCCTTCCTATATTCTCTTCTTTTTTTTCATACGAAATCAAAACAAATTCCAGAAAAAATTACAAAAAAATGTTGTTTCTCAATCCTATTAATTACAGAGCTTAACAATTGGTATTCCAGAGCCATCGATCCTCGACCATGGCAGAAGTAACATGTTTTAAAGACCTGCAGGAATCACAGAAAAAGTTAGAGAAACTTCTTCAAACGGAGTTTATAAAACGAGAAGCTACTGAAGCTAAAATTCATGATTCAATTCATGATATTACCTCCAAGGTAGTTGATCAACGAGCCGAAATCATGGGCAAATTGGGTGATCAATGTGTAAAAATCATGGGAAAGTTGGATCATGTTACAAACACGTTAGCAACTATTCAATTGCAGATTATGAATTCAGATAAAGGAAAAAGTCAGGTGGAAAGGGATTCAATATTGGGAGATCCTAGTTAAGGATCTAGCAATATTGGAAACACCATTTATCTTCAGGAAACTCCTAAAACAAAGCAGATCCATGAGCACACAAGCCCAGTGGTGCATACACCCATGCCCAGGGTTGAATTTCCCAGGTTTGATGGATCCAACTTGAGGGTTTGGATTCTGAAATGCAACTCTTATTTCAAGCGAATTCCTATGGCCTCTGATTCACACAAGGTAACCCTTGCCTCTATGCATTTCGATGGTAAGGCTGCTCTATGGCACCAAAAATTTTCTCAGAAACATCATGAGGTTAAATGAACACAATTTATTGAAGTACCTACTGCTAGATTTGAGGATATGAGGGAATCTAGAGTCATAGCTGAATTTAACAAGCTTAAGCAAATTGGATCACTGGCAGATTATATTGATAAGTTTGAAGAGCTTAAGGCTTGTATGTTGTTATAGATGGGGGTGGATTTTCTGAGAAATATTTTGTAGCAAGTTTTATAAGTGGCCTTAATGTGGAATTGCAATCAGCTGTTGTTATGTTTGAGCCTAAAACATTGGATCATGCTATTAATTTGGGGAAGAAGCAGATGTTAACTATGGAGGCTTTAACAAGAAAACTCAAACCAGCTAACAACAGAAACTACAATTATCCAACACCAGAAACCACAATGGGAACAAATGTCAAACCCACAACTGCTACACCTAAAACACCCATTAAAGTGCTAACCCCTTCAGAGATGGCTGCCAGGAGGGAAAATGAGTTATGTTATAATTGTGATGCACCATATTCATTTGGCCATAAATGCAAATAGAAAATTGCATACATGGTTACTGCTGGAGATGATGGTTGGCCATATTCTGAGATATCAGCAGAGTTGCTAATCAATGAGTGCATCCAGGATTCTGACCAGATGAAAGAAGTACAGATGTCCTCAGATGCCATATCAGGTGCAGGTGGCACAACTACAATGAGGGTTTTTTGTGAATACAATCAATAGAGGTTGCATATCTTGATTGACACTGGGAGTACTCTTAATTTCATTTAATCATCAACAACTAAGAGGTTAAGGTGTCCTCTTACACCCACTGATCCATTGATTGTTAGGGTGGCTAATGGGCAAAGACTAATCAGTTCTAAGCATGTGGATCCCTTTTGCTGGAACATTCAAGGTCATGAGTTTTCTTATCCATTGAGGGTTTTGGAAAATGATGGGTGTGACTTAATCCTAGGTGGGGATTGGCTTAAGTCTTGCACACCCATTGAAGTGAAATACCCAGATTTCCAATTATTGAATGGCTTACTAAGGTACAAGAGGAGATTGGTGGTGGGATTCAGTGGGGAAATTAAAAGGCTGCTAATGGAGGAGTTTCACCACACCCCTTATGGAGGGCATGCTGGTATTACAGGTACTTATCACAGGATTAAAAGCGTTTTCTTTTGGCCTAATATGAAGAATGGCATCATCTCCATGGTCAAGAATGTGATGTTTGTGCACAAAATAAGGTGGAGCATGGCTTGTATCTTGGATTATTACAACCTTTACCTATTCCAGAGCAGGCTTGGACTCATATTTCTATGGGGCAAAATTGAAGGGCTTCCTACTTCTTGGGGCAAGAATGTAATCTGGGTTATTTTTGACAGGTTCACTAAATACTCTCATTTTATTGCCCTTTCTCACCCCTATACTGCACAAACACTTGCTAAACTTTTTCTGGATATCATATATAAACTGCATGGTATGCCAGTAAACATAGTTTCTGACAGGGATAAAGTTTTTACTAACTTAATTTGGGGTGAGCTTTTTAAGTTGTTGGGTACTAAACTCAACCTCAGTTCGGCCTACCATCCTCAAACAGATGGGCAGACAAAGAGGTTGAACCAGTGTTTGGAACAATACTTGAGGTGTATGGTACATTTAAACCCAAAGCAATGGCTTAAATGGTTACCTTTGGCTTAATTTTGGTATAACACCAATTATCACTCCATCCTAAAGATGGCCCATTTTCAGGCTCTATATGGTTACCTACCCCTTACCCATAACTTAGGTCCTTACCTTGATTCCTTCAATACAGATGTGAAGGAACTTTTACACCAGAGGCAACTAATCACAAAGCAAATTAAGGAAAACTTGAAGGTAGCACAGGATCGTATGAAACTCTATGCTGATAAAATCAACAAGAAAGGAGTTTTGAGGTTGGTGATATGGTTTTTCTCAAACTTCAACCTTTTAGGCAGAATTCAGTCAACCTAAGAAGGAATTTGAAGTTATCATCGAGGTATTTTGGACCCTATAAAATTTTGGAAAGGGTTGGTTCAGTTATGTATCGCCTAGATCTACCTATTGGATCTAAAATACACCCCGTGTTTCACGTTTCACTCTTGAAGAAACAAGTAGGGAAGAATATTGTACCTTCTCAAGCACTGTCGGTGCTCGATGAAGCTGGGGTTATACTTCTACGACCCTTGAAGATTTTGGATCGACGTCTTACCCTGAAAAATAAGAGAGAAATCAGTTAGGTCAGGGTTTTGTGGAAATAAGAAGATTGGAAGGTTGAATCTTGGGAAGATACTCATTTTATCACTAAACTCTTTCCGTCGATTGATCCTTGGGGATAAGGACATTATGATCCGGGGGTTATTCTAACGAGCATGAACATCGAACCGGCGAATGGCAGAATCAGAGAGAATGAGGTGGCTGGAATTGTTGTCGGAGCCGTGGAAGAAAAGGGAAAAGATAAATATGTGGGCAAGATGAATGGGTTACAGGAGGATGTCATGTTTGGTTTGAATCACAAAGAGGAAGTACAACAATTTGATCCGACAGTCGAAAGGAATTCTGAGATTAAATCTTGATAGTACATTTGTCAAGATTTAATCTGCTTATCTCATTTATTTTATTTCCCTGAAGTTTTGTTAATTTCTCTTTCAGCACCTTATCTTTATGTTATTTGTATTAAGAGTTGTGGTCCCCCTTTGTGGGCAATATGTATTGGACGATTGCTAAGACTATGATCAATAACAACCTATATCAACCCAATCTCTCAATAAATAATTCATTTCTCTCTCCTCCACATACTCAATCTACTATTCAACCCAACCTCATTTTTTCCCTTCTTCATTAATAATCCAACCCACCCTAAAATAATTATTAATTTTATTATTTAACAATTATATATACACTATAATAATTTTTTTATATATAAAAATATAAAAAATATTATAAATTATATTATTCAACGCACGTAATTTGTAAAAAATAAATATCATACACTTAAAATAAACTACAATCTCAATAAAATAAAATTTGGAAAATCTTTGGGGTTAAGAAAATGCTGAAAATTTGGATAATTTTTTGAGTTTGGATAGTTTTGAGAGTTTGAAAAATAATTTGGATTACTTGGATCCATGATAGAAATTAGGGGAAATTAGGAGAAATAAAATAAATTTAAAGGAGAGATTATAGAAATTAGGAGTAAAATAGAGAATTTGATGTCTTGATTCAAAGTATATCAATATGTGTGTCTATTTATAGAGAAAAAAAGTTGGGAATTTTGGTGTTATTTTTTTTATATAGTTAATGCATAAAATCGAAAATTTAAATATTATTCTAACATACTTACGCCAGCCAATGAGATAGTGACATGTGTCAATACACATGACACAACTTATCTCAAACTACCGGTTGGTGATGTCATGAGGTCGGCCTTCCCTCCCCCCCCCCCTTTCAAATTTTTTGTCTTGTAGTGGGTTGTGGTTGAGATAAGACATTGATGATCATAGTCTAAGGAAATGATATTAGAAAATTAGCACCAAACACCAAATTCTCTCCCTCTCGTTCTCTCTCTTCTAACTAATTCTTTCCTATCTTCTCTTCTCTTTCCTCATACGAAATCAAAACAAATTCCAGAATAAATTATAAGAAAATGTTGTTTCTCAATCCTATTAATTACAGAGCTTAACAATAATCTTATGTAAGATGGGAATTGGTTTTGTTATCATCAAACATTATAATTACACTAACTTTGGTCTCATTTTCATTCCGATTAAAGAATTTCTAACCAAGTGTCCCCTACATATGATTATGATAATTAGTTTTATTTTGAATCAGAATTCATGTGAACTTTCTATTTCAAATGTGAATGTTATGCATATACTATTATGCATATCAAATATCACTATTTTAAAAAATATTCCCTCAATCCCATAGTAAGTTTCTCACTTTCTTTTCAGGTCGTCTCACAATATGTTTTTCATGCCACAAATGACAAAAATAACATTCCACTACACATCTTTAATCTCTAGATTCACACAATATTACCAAAATTGCTATTCATTTCATTTACTTTATAGCACTATTCATTATTTTACCTTAAAAGTTAATATGTGGTTCACCATATATTAAGCAAGGAGATACCAAATCTTAACGTGGAAGGTGCTTATGCAACGGATGGCAACTAAAGACAATCTTCAAAGAAGAAATATTATCCCAGAGCACGAAGCGTTAACTTGTTTATTGTGTGGCGAAGAAGAGGAAAGTGTCTCCCATCTTTTTATAGAATGTAAGTTCGCGCAACAAGTTTGGTATCTTTGTTATAAGTGGCTTAACATTTTTATGGTCACTCATAGAAATTCGATTATTCATTTTCTTCAACATGAAGAGGTATTTGGAGATCTTAGATTGTTAAAAATAGCTTCAAGTCTTTGAATTTGCATTGTGTGGTGTATTTGAAACGGTAGAAATGCCGCTTTATTTGATAGTGTAATTCCAGACCCTCTTAAAATGGCGGACAAAGTTAGAGCTAAAATTTGATCTTGACTTTCCGTCAATACAAAACTCTCCGAAAATGCTTCGATTGGGATATGACTTTCTTATCCTAGAGCTTGTATAGGTGATAGTGTCTAAGAGGCATCTTTGCGGCCTTCTTGTTACCTTCTCGTAAGTTCGACTATTTGTAAGGGATGGAGGACCCTTATCCAATTATTCTTAATGAAGTTTTCTTTTCAACAAAAAAAAAAAAAATAATAATAACAAATACACTTTTTTAAACAAAAAATTATGGAAAACTTACTCCCAGACGGAGAGAATATTAGATTATTTAGACATATATAGTGAATATATATAACAATAATAGTGGATGTGGGTACCTAACAATTATATAGAAATTGCATTCACGTAAATTCGAATTCACATAACTTTTTATCTAATATTACTACTATATTTTTTGTAGATTTTTTTTTTTTATGCGAAATCAACATACAAATTTATGTCAAATACAAACCAACTCTAAAAACGGGTTAAAAAAAAAAACCCTCTAATAACACGTAAGAATGCATAATTTGTCTTCATCCATCACTCATGAGAAAACATAAAAGAAAAATGGATTTGACTGTAGTAAATTGACAGCATAACAATAATTAAATGCGTTGATTTTACGGGATCCGTAAATAACACTACACTGAGTCAAGCTTATTACAATTTACACATAAATATAGCACATGTGCGGAAGCCTAAGTTTTATGGAGATTAGAAATTTAAAATATCGATTATAATTTATATTAATTAGTGAAATGTTGTGCATTTAAGAAAGACGTATAATCACAATTGTTTAAAGTCTAAACCTTTAATAATAAGCGACATTTTTCATTAATTCAAAATTAGTGAATATGGATTCCGTGGAAATTGTTGAGGCAATTTTTTTTCTCAATGTAAACAATTAAGTTATTTGTAAGAAAATTATCATTCATTTTTGCTCCTAAGTCCCTTTTTTCTTTTTTATTGATTCGGGAAGAATCAATACAAAATATATTAATTTATCAACCAAATGATAAATTTTAAATTTTCGTTTTTTCCATCAATTTTCTGCATTACTGAGACAATGTATAAATGATATGAAAATTTGTATGATCAAATTCATCGAGTTCTACTTGTATTAGTATGTCATAGAATTGATAGCTTAATTAATACTAGTGGACTTTTCATAATTGAGAAAGTGAAATATCTTGAAAATTCTACTAGTATTAATTAAATTATCAATTCGATAAAATAGTTTTCTCGCATGAAAAGAAAGATGTTTGGTTAAAATTTATAGATCAAAATTACAATACAATTAGCGCACGAAAATGTTACTCTTTAGTAAATTAGTAGGTGGAACCAATGTAGCGTTCATTCTTCTTCCTACTCTTATTGGCAATAGAAACCTACAATTGATCACTGCTAATATTAAGTCTAAAAAGAATTTGACAATAATTTGAAATCTACAGGAAGATTTATTGACGAGTGTAGATTGACGTGAATTTAACCAATTACTCTCAATTTGAAATATTAACTTGAAAAAAAAAAGTGAATTTAGAGTTCATCACAACTTCAATAGATTTAAAATCGTTTTTTCCTTTTCAAATGAAATAAAAAAATCAAATGCCATAAAAAACATGAATACACTTCAAACTATAGCTGAAAAGAAATATTGAAACTGTGTGGTGTTCTTGTTGAATACGAGGCAGTAATCGGTCTTAAAAGGTACGATTACATTCATACTAAACATAAAACTTGGGAATAAAAGTAATTAGCAACGTAGTCAAACATGCAACGAGATACAACTCAATGCTGTAATCCTCGTGTTTTCCCCTGCGCAAATGCTTTTCTCAAGCAGTTATTATTATTTAAAAAAAAAAAAAAAGAGAGAGAGTTAAAAGTGTCTTCTACCTTTGGAGACATCAACTTATGCAGCTTTCTTGCTGTGGTTTTCGAGCCACTCCATTGTAACACTCTTTGGCCTCTCCAATGGCAGTCCAAGAGCTCGGTCCCATATTAGCTAAATCGACCAAAACAGAACGTGAGAGTGTTGAGAGAGAGTTATCATGTAAACACTAGAAAACCAGATTGAAGGTCATGCAAGGAAGACAAACCTGTGAACAAATGCCAATAGCTCTTGATACGCCAAATAGAACGGTGTAGTATCTACCAAAATCAATGAGAAAACTGTCACATATTATTTCTTTGCTCGTGTTTTTATTGCTAATCTCTAGGGAAATTAGACCACTGAGGTAAATGGAGCAATTTAGCATTAAGAGAAATTTACAAAATAGTATACCTTGCTTCTGTTAAACCATAATAATTGAGTAATACTCCACTGTGGGCATCTACATTGGGCCATGGGTTTTTCACCTACAAATATCACATCCCAGGAACAAACAATATCAAGCCTAAATTTACCAAAATGCCAATACAAACAATTCACCAATGATTCCTAGCATGATACGAGCCCTACTTCATTATTTTGTTACATTCATTATCCAATTAATTTGGCATCTATAACATCTCATGTAAACTTCGACACAACTTTTAGTTTCGAAACAGGGCCACATACCTTGCCAAGTTCTAATAGTATTGGGGGCACTACTTCATAAAGATTTGAAACCTGCATCAAAAAACATAGAGGATAACGAGGGAAATAAGTTAAAACTATTACCAATGAAGAAGATGATGTCTGAATAATAATCATGTTAACAAGGCTAAAGTGGTAACCATTTTAAACAGAGGATCGTTTGGCAAGTGCTTAAGAGCAAATTCTCTCTGGCACGTGTATCTTGGGTCAGTCTTGCGCAAAACTCCATGTCCGAATCCAGGAACAACCTATAATGCCATGTAAGGAATGATAAGGTCCTAAAGAGATCAATAATGTGAAAATTATAATGATAAATTAAAAGAAGAAATCAATTAAGATATTCTCAAAGCTGAGAAAAAGACATTAGAGTATCATGATAACTAAGACACCGAAATTAAATAATAGATTCTGAATGCTAAGTTAACAGAACAACAAAAAAAGAAAGAGAAGGATAATCAACTAATGGTGAGTGAAGATGAACAGAGCAGAGATTCTTCATTTGATCAACTACAGAAATAGCAGCAGTAGAGTGAGGTTACAGTTTTTTTTTGACTCAACAACAATGGCTGTCTACTAATTATTTGCAAGACTATAGATCTAGTTAACCTATTATAAATATGAAGCAAATCTGACAGACAAGGAGACTCAGGAGAGAGATTTGCAAAGTTCAATAACACCAAATGAGTACCTTGCCACTGTTCAATGTTTTCCAGACATAATCTTTCAAATCATCTTTGCTAACATTTTCCCCACACTCTTCTACCACCGATTTAATCCATAGCAAGACTTCCTGTATTTGATCACGAAATGAAGCACACGGCAAGTAAATATATCAGTTAAGTTACCCTGGAGGTACTGGCGGAAAGCTATTTCAAATACAGCAGGTGAATTTTTTTTATAGGTGAAGTTTATGTTTTTTGTTTGGCGCGACTTTCTGAGCACCTTACATTTTCCATTGTGTATTCTTGTTTTCAGGATGTCTTTTCTTTTTGGTGGGTATAAAGTTTTAATCATAAACACCCGACATTTACTTGGGAACTAACAAAATCTACCTTAGCAAAAAAGAACAAGGATATAAGCTTGAAATGAAGCATTAGTATTGTTGTTCATAGCTCTCATATAAATTAAAATAAAAAACAGAAAAACAAGCCAACTAAAAACAGGATTTTAGCTCTTATGAATTAATAGCTTGAAGAGAAATGCCCGCCACAAGTAGGTTATCACAGGGCATTATTCTTGGCGTGTAACCCAATGCATGAATCCCTAATATACATTAACCATGCATACCACTAATACAAGGCGTAGTCAGAGAAAGAGACCATAAGCAATAATTTGTTTGATATAAAAAAACGATCAGATTGTCTTCGTCCATCACAATGGATCAACGATTATATACTACGATGACTTTTTGGCATATTTGAATTTAGCATGATCCACACAAGGAAACATTGCTTGATTTTTAAGCCACTTAATTTGCAATTGATACCGATTAATCATGAATAAATGATTTGATAAGCATAATACAAACTAACGTCAGAAAACTCGGCATAAGATCAAGGCATCGTAAAGAAAGTTTTAGTGATAGAGAAGGGAACCAAGCTTGAGCTGAATCAAGACTTTAGAAGCCCACATCAATATATCCAAATCAATAGTTTAACTACTTATCAACTGTAACTGCAGTTCTGGACTGCCTCCATAAATCTTTTTGAAAGAGTTAAGGGCAAAATTTCCATAGCTTGTTCGGATCATTTCAGGGGAATATTGTTTTGACCCAGTACATGATAGAAAGGTAAATGAATAATTTTTCATATCAAATTCAATAAACGTTAGCAGCCAATAGGTGGCTTCCTTAAATCGAATTTCTTTCTGAAAATTTGTGGGCAACGTTCTGCATAGCTGACGACGATTAAAGTTGCAAGCTTGGCATGAGAAATTGACAATACACTGAGCAAATAAATTTTAGCACCTGATTAGCCAAGCCATGAAGTGGACCAGCTAGACCATTTAATGCAGCCGCAAATGAGAGATAAGGATCAGAAAGAGCGCTAGCAACCTGTGCATGCACAGTGTCGATTATTAGAGAAATATAAGAAAAATTAATGGGAATAATATGAAAAGTCATACTGTATGAGAATCCAAACTGTCTAGAATGTCTTTAAAGTATACTGTAAAACCAGATAGGCAACTTATGCTCAGTCAAGTCAAAGCCCTTATAACAGCCTTAACAGGGTCATAGAAAGCATAAAGTCGCTTACCAAATGACCAGTATGGGCGCTGACATTCCCACCTTCATGATCACTGCAAGCAGTGTAAATATACAAAGTAAACAAGAGAGGTTAGGATTCAATAGAAATGATACATGCTATTTATTTATATGTATATTCAGTGATCCTGATAACAATTATGTAACACACCTATGGATGGTCACATAAAGCCTCATAAGCTCTTGCATTGCAGGATCATCAAAACCTAGCATATGTGCAAAATTCCCTCCATAATCTAGAGAGTCGTCCATTGGTATGACTTGCCCATTCTTGTACATCCTTCACAAGTTCAAATAAATGTTACTACACAAGTTCAAATAAACATTGCTGGGCGACAACTAACTAAAGATTGCCAATAAGAACTGATTTACATGACCATCAGTTTTTTACTGGCGGTGTTACCGGAATAATTGACATGAATGTATTGCGCTTGAGTAAACAAGATACAAAATTACAAATCCATCTATCAACCTGCGGTATACGTATGAAGCTACAATTGGAAGTTGAGCTATCAAACTAAGGGAGTCCTCATAAGTTGGTTCCCAATACCTGTAGAGGACCAACCATAAGAATCTCAGTAGATGAAAGAAATAATTTTTCAATAGAACATAAAGCCTCAGTAAAATCTTACTTGGATTTATGGATGCCCTTCTCATATGCCTTCTGGAATTCACTTTGAACCTTAAGAAAAATATATTGTGGTTTTCAGTTGCTCTCCTTACATAAAGAGAAAACCATAATGGCTTTCCATGTTTTGATATTTTTGAATGAGTGGGAACAACTTTACTCTAAAAAGAACACGAAAAATGTAAAATACAAGCAAGAACAATAAGCTCAATAAATAGATATGGTGCATGACTGTGTCTTGCAGGGGCTAGTTAAAAGATAGTACATGGCCAAAGTGTGACAATTAGGTAATTCGCGAGTTAGCAAGTAAACTAGTTACAACAAAAAATATGTTAAAGAGTATGTTGAATTTTATAAACAAAAATGTTAATGAATCCATGTCAGAAACCACTGTAAGCGAACAGTGTTATTGTCCAAGAGATTACAGTCAATAGATACTCAAGCAGAACAGCTCAGTCAAGCTAAGTTACTAATAGTGAAGCTAATGCATGCCCAACTAAGAACTAAGGTAATCAAATTTGCGGCACAAGCCATACAACAGTTCTCCAAAACAAACATCATAGAGTTTTTAATCTCCTAGACTTATGTTACATGCCATAAAAATCAAATTATCATATGAGGATACTCAGACTGAGTTACTACTAACCCATTATCAGAGCTATGAAACTGCTGATCTTTCTCTATTTTATTTACCCCTTTTGTCACCTTTCAGCTTCAAAAGTGAGAAAAGAAAAGAAAAAAAACAGCAAGTAGGAAAGGTTATCATAAGGAAGCAGTCATTCTGGTTATGGTATTCAAAAATATGTTCTCCACTTGACAATTATCTATACTGTGAGGATTAAAAAAAAAAAACAAACTAATACGCACTGAATGCATTCAAGATGAAAATTAATGTGAAGATCACATTGTAAACTGTACTTCATGGATAAATAAGCAAAATAAATGAAAATAGTAGTTCATCATTCCACCTGAAGAGCCATTACGCCAGTTGCAAATTGAGTCATCGGGTGAGCAGTAATAGGTAAGGCATCAATTGTTTTATACACATGATCTGCAATTAATTGGAAAAAGGAATACAAATATGAGATTTCATAGATTGCTATAGGGAGCAACTAAAGCACTGAGATCAACCTGCATACATATTAAAATTTCAAGTGCAAAAGAAATGTAGGAAAATTATGAATAACCAAAGTGGAAGAAAAAAAACTTATTGGCATTAATGATTATAGTAACAACTTTTTAAAGGAAAATTTTATAGCACCTTCTTACATAAATTATACAGCTTACTGAAGAAGTTGGTACAATCAGATTTGATGAACAAAATACAGACTGGTTCATCATTATGCTACCAGCCAAAGATAAATCTGAGAGTTTAAGAACCTGGGACTGTAGCACGACTTCTAAGTTCCTTTGACAATGAAGCCACCTGCTCTTTTGTCGGCACCTGACCCAGGCAGTGAAATAATAAAAGATGAGATTTCATAAAAAGATTAAAGCATGGGATAATGCAAGATCATAAGAGAAAATTAAACAGAAAACAAAATACGATGTAGAGCATACAAATTTCAACACTTATCTGTGAAGAATGTCAGATACAGCTAAATACAAACATGAAAAGATGCATTGATATAGCACCCTAAACACAAACATGAAAAGATACAAAGTCAGCACCTACTTTTCCTGTTAGCAGGAGCCAAAGGAGACCTTCAGGTAATGGTTCTCCTCCAGTCTTTGCTGCAGGTAACAACTTCTGACATTCAGGAATAGACAAACCCCGAAAACGAATTCCCTAAGACAATTTAACAAACAAGCATACTAATGAGTAACAATCACACAACTTTAAAATTGCAAGTCTACACATGAAGAACTGCAGATACTCAATTGAAAAAAGAGTATACACCTCTTCAGGATCAAGCAATGAAGTTTCCCACAATAATCCTGTCATCCCTCTCATTCCACCAAGCACCTTTTGGCAATATTATAAATATGCTCATTAATAATAGGGTTGTCAATTATCCTAAAACTTTCAGGCAGATTTGCGGGAAGCATAAAGCAAAGAAGAGACGTACCATATCAACTGTGATGTTGCCCAGTTGAACTTTCCCATGTTCTGACTTAAGTTTCTTCAGGCGTTCCTGAGACAAAGCAACATAAATTGAATTAGACAACATAGATATGGCAATGTATTAAATTAATATTGATATGACAATGTACAAAACGTTTTGGCTATCAATGCTTTTGCAATTCATTGCATGAATAATGAGCAAAATCAAGCAATTATATCTGTACATATCAAGATCCCATTTCGTACTTAGAAAAAGGATCAGATTGCAATAAGTAATTGACAGGCTTAAACCAATAAAACAAAGCATAAACAGTAGAAGATAGTATAAATTAATTGTTTTTTGTCACGGAGAAAGTACCTGTTGTTCTGGAATCAATTCCTGCAACTGAGAACGTAGATCCTATAGAAGTCAAAAATACAAAAACACAAGCAAAATATCAACTTAATCGTTAGAAAATCAAGTGGAAATCATAATATGTGAAAGGGTTCCGAGGAGGAAGAACATGGTTAATCTCAGAGCCCCACTGCTCTTATGATATATGAAAGGCTTATCAGAAACTATGTGTAAGATTTATTTTTAGCTTTTAATTCAGTAATAAGTCGGCAGTTCCGTTACTCTCACCGTTTTTTATCCTTTTGTTATATCTATGAAATTTAAAAGCATTTAAAATGTTTTTGATAGGCAGATAGCAATAGTAGAAATACGATGTACTATTATTCTTCTTTTTCTGTCTATTATCTGGTTTCCACAATTCGCATTGCCCAATTTAGAAACATATTTGCATGATATCATGCCATTTTTCTTTGTTATAATTTCCTAGATCACAAGACATAATTAAATTTGTTATCCCAAATCTTCAAGCACATGTATTGACTACAGCAACCTACCAATAGACTGAACTAAACCAATAACAAGATGGACATTGATCCAATGGAAATCTACAAGATATCAAGAAACAAGCGACACTTACAACATCAGAGGCGGTCTGAAGTTGAAACCAGCGAACAAAATTGCGATGGCCTGGCCCTTGAACCTATTAAACGCATGTTTTAAAAGAAAGGCATTAACAAAACGATGAGAGAATTCATATGTCAGTTTACATCACACTCCTATAAGAAATTTTCTTGACATAAATACAACCCAACCTACTAATTTATTTGAAGTTGCATGAAATCATATGTCAGTTTTCATTTGAAGTTGCATGAATAAAATTATAATCGCCTTTTCTAATTTAATTAGAAAAGGAAAAAAAAAAAAAAACGAATAACCGCAACTACTACAATTACTTACAGTGCGCGGCCGCAGCTTCGACAACAGAGCAACGCTCTTCTGAAATACCATCGCTACAGAAGACCCAAGTTACTGCATAATGTGATTTAATATATACGAATTAAACAATCTACATAAACGCAGAATTCACCAACAGTGTAGCCTAAAACACGAACACAAACGAATCCCAGCACATACAACACATTTTTGTTCTAATGATCGCGTAACAGTAATTTCAAACAGATCAACGATACAATACAAGAAGCAACAAATATACTTGCAGGAAGGAAATAATTACTGTTTAATTAGGAAAAAAATAACGCAATGATTGAAATGAAACAAAAAGTTGGTTACACAATAACGAGGGAAAACCTAGAGCGAGGGAGAAATTGGGGCAGGGTTAGACAAAGTAAGAGACGAATATGGAAATGCTTAGACTACGGAGGATAGATGAATGAATTTGTCGAAGTGAATCGATCAAGAGCTGGCCCCTGCCGATTTTAAGAAGAGAATTAGAAAATTCAACAACGGCTCTTGGTAGTATGGTATTGTGTTGTGCATGTGCTGAAAATTTTGGCTCGGTCCATTTTTCTGTCAAGGATGGTATATTTTATTATTTTATCCGTACCATTGAAATAAGTTTATATAATTTTTTACATAAAATTAAGAAAAAATATTCAGTATTCTTCCCCAAGCACAGCTTAATATACCCCCAAATTTTATATACATACTCCAAAGTAATTTTAGACTAAAGAGTAGGTTTATTGTACAAATATTGTATCGTGCAATATCACACAAATAAGAAAGGATTCTAAAATTTTGCGGGTCAACATTGAGATTCGGGTCAACATAATAAAATTTGCGGGTCAAACGGATCTTCTAAAAAAAATCGCGCAAAAGCATACAAAAAAATTCACTCTCAGGTCTGTTACTTTAAAGGCAAGTGAGTGTTACTGTAAGAGTAAGCATGTGTTACTATATCGGAAATAGTGTTGAATCGCGAAAAAATAAAGGTTTAAATCATGAAGAAGAAAAATTTGATAAACACCAAAAAAATCTTTAAATTATTAGATAATCATAACATCATAATTCTTATTCATGTGTTACCATATGAAATTGGAAATATTTGAACGATAAAAAAACTATATGATTAAGTAATTCATGTGTTACTACATGAACAAATGAGTGTTACTACAAGAACTAATCAGTGCTGCGATATGAGCTAGTAACACACTTTTGCTCATGCGGTACCACTCGTTTGCTCATACAGTAACACAATTTTCAGTAGTATGAAAAATGGGCGATCGTTTGACCCGCGAATTTT
The DNA here is from genome assembly GCA_947034835.1 of Ballota nigra. Classification (NCBI taxonomy): domain Eukaryota; kingdom Viridiplantae; phylum Streptophyta; class Magnoliopsida; order Lamiales; family Lamiaceae; genus Ballota; species Ballota nigra. The sequence continues at coordinate 92,163,474 of OX344724.1, forward strand.
AGAATTTTCTATTTAAGACAGTAAAACACATTTATTCATGTGTTACTACATGAACAAATGAGTGTTACTACAAGAACTAATCAGTATTACGGTATGAGCTAGTAACACACTTTGCTCATGTAGTAACACTCGTTTGTTCATACAGTAACACAATTTTCAGCAGTATAAAAAATGGGCGACCCGTTTGACCAGTCTTTGACCCGCGAATTTTGATTTAATTTATATAGAAAGCAACCGCCAAGCGGGTAGGATTTGGGCATATTACACGGGTCAAACTTTGTGCAATATTGCATATTAGAATTTGTCTAGACTAAAATTCTCTTAGGTTAATTTACTAAACTACCCAATACATACATATTTAATTTAATATATGAATTAGACTTTCTTTCTCTAATAACATTTTTTCACCATCTTCCTTCGTAAACCCAAAAAGTTAAATTCATTCATCATCTTTTTTGAACTCTAGAAAATTAAATTCATTCTCAATGAAATATCAAATAAAATTTAATATATGTATGAAGGTGAGTCTATTTATTCAACTTCATCTTCTTAATTGGATTACTAATTGGATGGAAAACTTTCAAATGGGTTGACATATTAAAAAAATCAAATGGCTTCTGGATCGGATACAAGAATATATACAAAACTAAACTATTTTTTAGGATCTCTTCGCTTTTATCCACCGGAAAAAACAGATCAACAATAAATATGAGCAAAAGAATAACATCGTTAAAGAAGAGTTGGTCACAAGCGCCTCCACCTTTTTTCGTCTTTTTCAACTTTCAGTGATCCATCATATACTCAAGGAAGATGAAAGTTATTTTTTTATTAATTTTCAATGAAAGGGTATAGTGGTTAAAATACGGGTGTGTTTAATAAATTTTAATAAACATTTTTATTTAGTGGGATATATTTAGTAATTGGGGATGTGATGCAGCGGGCGTATCGATCAAAGCACACACCTTCTATCTAACGTTGATTCACACGTGAATGCCGTAAGGATAGGAAACGCAGGGAAAAACCCTAGCAATATTCATAAATCATTCGAACCTCTCAAAACCCTCCACAAGAGTATAAATACGTTCTGGGAATAAAAGACCTAATAAAAGCCCATAATTTGGGTCCAATAATAATAAAAGTACTAAAGCATGTAAAAAATAGTAATTAACTTTAAGCACGGGCCTTTATTTTGTCAAGGCTCAAAGGGTCGGCCTTCATGTGATAAAGGGCCGCAACTTCATCTCCATCATTCTCGTCTTCTTTGGAACGATTCGCCCTCGAATCGGAGTCAACTTCATCTCCGGAAGTGTTGTCGCCCTCGAACGGAATCAGGTGTTTAACGTTAAGACATCAGTTGTGCGGACATGGCTAGGTAGACGAAGGCGGTAGGCATTCGGGTTGATCTTCTCAAGTATCTCGACCGGGCCAATTTTTCGTGAAGCTAATTTGTTGTACTCATGGAGGGGAAACCTGTCCTTCGTTAAAACTGCCCATACATAATCTCCCACCTCGAATTGAACATCACGACGCCGCATATCAGCTGCACGTTTGTAGCGTGCGTTGGAGGCTTCGAGCTGGCGCTGTGTGGAACGGTGCAAGTCTTGGATTTTTGTAATGAGGTCCGTCGCACGGAGGTCCTGAGAGGTAGGAGACGGGAGCTGAAGCAGATCAATCGGAGCGCGGGGAAGGACCCCATACACGATTAAAAACGGGCAAAGACCTGTGCTTCGATTTACGGCCAGGTTGTGTGCGAATTCAGCCGAGCTTAACTTAGTGTCCCACGACTTCAAATTATCCCCTACTAAGCAACGAAGCATGTTGCCAAGAGAACGGTTCACGACCTCGGTTTGTCCGTCAGTTTGAGGGTGATACGCACTACTGAAGTTAAGTGCGGTGTTTGCCATGCGCCAAAGTGTGAGCCAGAAATGGCTAAGAAAACGCGAGTCCCGATCGGAAATAATGGATAGAGGTAGGCCATGCAAACGGAAGATGTCACGGAAGAAGAGTTGTGTGATATGGACAGCATCCGTGGCGCGCTTGCAAGGCAAGAAATGGACCATTTTTGAAAATCTGTCAACCACAACAAAGATAGCATCATGACCACGCTGAGTACGAGGCAAGCCCAAGACGAAATCCATACTAATCGCAGCCCATGGGCGGGAAGGAACCGGTAGGGGTCTATAAAGACCGGCATTGGTTGCAGAGCCCTTAGAAATTTGGAAAATGCGACAACGCAACACAAAGCGCGCCATGTCCCTGCGCGCCGTGGGCCAAAAGAAGCGGCGGAGTAAAATTTCTGTAGAACGGTCACGGTCCACATGACCCGAACCATGGACTTCAGAAATGATGCGTTGCCACAGGCTACAAGCAGGAACACAAAGCAAAATACCCTTAAATAAGAACCCATCCACAATAGAGAAGTTATCAACCGGGTCCAAGGTACAACGAGTATAAATTGGGCCGAAGAAAGGGTCCGTTGGATATAATTCACAGAAGCATTCAAAGCCCGTAACCTCGACACACATGTCGGCGAGAAGGCACTGACGACGGCTCAATGCATCGGTAACTCTGTTCGAAACACCCGATTGATGTCGCACAACGAACGTGAATTGCTGTAAGAACGAGGACCATTTAGCATGGCGAGCTGAGAGGGAATCTTGATTTGCCAAGTGTTTGAGCGCTTCATGGTCCGTGTATAAGATAAATTCACGATGGAATAAGTAGTGGCGCCAATGACGGACCGCCCGAACCATGGCGTAGAATTCAATATCGTACATGCTGTAACGAAGACGAGCGCCCGTAACTTTCTCGCTGAAATACGCAACAGGGCGTCCTCCTTGACTAAGAACCGCGCCAATACCCATTTTGGAAGCATCAGAGTGTAACTCAAAGGGGGTTGCGAAGTCGGGGAGCACAAGAAGAGGAGCATGGGTGAGCTTTCGTTTGATGAGACGAAAGGCAGAATCGGCCGCATCGGACCACGTGAAAACCTTGCCATGCATGGCATCAGTGAGAGGTGCCATGATGGAGCTGAAATGCGATATAAACCTTATGTAGAAAGAAGCAAGGCCATGAAAGCTGCGGACCTGGGTGGCAGAAGATGGAGTCGGCCAATCACGGATAACTTCCACTTTCTGTTCATCCACTTGAATACCCGAGCCGAAAATCCTATATCCCAAGAAAAGGATAGAATCCGTGCAAAAGGTACACTTGGCCGTGGCGGCAAAGAAACGTTCACGCCGTAGAATAACCAAGACCGCACGAAGATGATGGATATGCTCGTCTTCCGATTTGCTGTAGATCAATATGTCGTCGAAGTAAACGACAACACACGTTCCAATCAAAGGGCGTAGAGCTTGATTCATGACCCTCATAAATGTGCTCGGAGCATTCGAGAGGCCGAAAGGCATAACCAACCACTCATACAACCCCTCACATGTCTTGAAAGCCGTTTTCCACTCATCCCCGGGTCGAATTCGGATTTGGTGGTAGCCGCTCTTCAAATCCAATTTAGAGAACATTGTAGCACCACTCAACTGATCCAAAAGGTCATCCAGACGTGGAATAGGAAAACGGTATCGCACAATAATTTTATAGATAGCCCGGCTATCAACACACATATGCCAATCACCGGTCTTCTTTGGAATGAGCAAGGCAGGGACGGCGCAGGGGCTTAAGCTCTCCTGAACTAAACCCTTGTGCAGCAAATCTTCAACTTGGCGACGAAGTTCTTCATGTTCAGCGGGGCTCATGCGATAATGAGGACGATTGGGTAATGGGGCACCCAGTAGTAAGTCAATCTGGTGTTGAATGTCGCGAAGAGGGGGAAGTCCCGTAGGAAGGTCATCAGGAAACACATCGGTAAACTCACGTATGAGATCCTGCACCACTGGTGGTAAAGGGGAAGAATCACTCACATCAAGAGCCAATAACAGCAAGATAAAAGGAGCGGTTGACATATCTCTAAGGAATGATCTGTATGTTGCAAAAAGAACACTGCCACTAGAAGCTGGGGTGGGCAATGAAGAGATTATAGGAAGCAACATAATCTTCATGCCCGAATGGAAGAAAGTATACATATTACGGCGGCCATCATGCGTAACACATCTATCAAATTGCCAAGGTCAGCCCAAGAGTAAGTGGCAGACGTCCATGGGAACAATATCACACCAGATTGAATCAATATATTTATCGCCAATCGAAAATTTAACTAACACACGATGATCAATAGTAACTGACGTGCTTTTCTGAAGCCAAGAAAGACTATATGGGTGCGGGTGTGATTCAGTTGGAAGGGACAATTTAGTAACAACATCAGCAGCAATAACATTCTCGCAAGCACCGGAATCGATAATAAAACGACATACCTTGCCATTGATGGTACAAGAGGATTCAAAAAGGCTGTGGCGTTGAACATCCTCATCAGCATGGCGAGGGGCGAAGCAAGCACGTCGAATCACAAGGGCCGGGCCTGAATTGCCAGAAAGCACAGCCTCTGGAGGTTGGGAATCGCCATAGTCATCAAAATCAGGGGGCCGGCGTATTCAGGGTCAGTGTCCTCGAGGAAGAGACCCCGTGTGCCCGTGTGCTTAGGGCATTGGGCCATCCGATGGCCCGGTTCACCACATGAGAAACATTGGATCGGGCGAGGCGCGGCGGGTGGTGCCGCGCGATTAGCAGGTGGTGGGAAGGGGCCGCGCACTGGGGTGCCACGATGATCCGTAGACTGTGATTGTGGCGGAGGGCGACTAGAGGAAGGCGTGAATGGGCCAGGAGTGCGGCGGGCGAGTTGGCGGTCAAGGGTGAGAGCGTGTTGATGTGCTTCCGAAACCGTAACTGGGGACAAAAGATTGATGACATCCTGAAACTGCATGCGTAACCCCCCGATATAGCGGGAAATTAAATGATCAGTAGAGTCACCCAAATCAACACGGGAAAGTAACTGATAGAACTCCTCCGTATATGCATCAATGCTACGAGACCCCTGGCGTAGATTTTGCAACCGTTGATAGAGCGTACAGCTGTAGTTGAAAGGGAGAAATTCTGCCCGAAGGTGTTTCTTGAACTTGTCCCATGGCGTGATTCTAGGTTTACCCAGATGAACGCGGGCGGTCTTCGCCTGGTGTCACCACGCAGTGGCTCTCCCACGAAAACGGGTCGCCACAAGAGAGACGCGACGATCCTGCGGTACCTCCTTGAAATCTAAGACATCCTCCACTGAAATTAACCAATCAAGAAAGTCATCAGGTTCAAGCCCACCATTAAATTCCGGGAGTTCCAACTTGAAACTCGCCTCCCAAGCGCGGGGGTCGTCTACATGACGCACAGCAGGAGGACGTAATGGGGCGAAAGGATTAGCTATCGTCGCCTCATCATCGGATGAAACCAGTGGTTCTTGGAACAGACCTGGAGGTTGATCACGGTCGGTACGACGAGCAGGCATGTCACGAGCGTTGGTCGCTTGATCCTGAAGCAACTGAACGATAGTGGCCAGTTGCTCTGTGAGTGCATCTAACCGAGTAGCGAGTGCGGCGTCACGGTTGGCTGGGCGAGGCGGCATCTCCGGAGCGTGCCTGGCAACTGGATACCAACTGATGCAGCGGGTGTATCGATCAAAGCACACACCTTCTATCTAACGTTGATTCACACGTGAATGCCGTAAGGATATGAAACACAGGGAAAAACCCTAGCAATATTCATAAATCATTCGAACCTCTCAAAACCCTCCACAAGAGTATAAATACGTTCTGGGAATATGATTAGGCGTGAAATTGTCATGATTCGTAGCTAGAAACGCCCCAATCTTGGTCGAGTTTATAGAGTATTTAGAGTCAATTGAGCATTATTTCTATACATTGATAAATTTGTCTCTTTGATGCTCATAGGTGAATAGAGGACGAAAAACGGAGTTTGTAGGACTTTGAATCGACTCAAACGGATGCCCGGATGAGAAGATATTGAAGAAATACGATTGGTATTAGTGCGGACGAGGAAAAGTATCACTTGGGAGGAGTTAGAAGTCACTCGAGTGACTAGGTCGAGCGCCCCCGCTCGAGCGCATTGCTCGAGCGCCTAAACGTACAGAACTATTCTTGCGCTCGAGCAGCTCGAGCGCCACCGCTCGAGCGAATTGCTCGAGCGCCCAAAACATACAGTGAGATTTCATCGCTCGACCAGCTCGAGCGGAACCGCTCGAGCGATTGTGTCATTCGAGCTACACTGCTCGAGCGGGACCGCTCGAGCGTTTTGCTCGAGCGCCCATGGATTTTTGCCTCCGGATGCGTATTTTCGGCCCATTAACTCCCGTTTCGATCCGTGCCTATATATACCTCTTCCAAACACGTTTTGAAGAGACCCCCGATTTTTAGAAATAATTTTAGACTTAGTTTTTGGAGAGGAAGAAGAGGAACAAGCTTTACTTTGACGTTGTTAAGGTTTTTCATACGAATTCTTAGTTTCTTTTCAATTCTTAGTTGCTTTTCATTAGTTCGTTACTTTGAACACGTTTAAATTTTGTTTTTATTAATTCAATTTCAGTTCTTCGTATTTATTTTCTTTTAAAACCCTAGTTCATGTTTCATATTTTAGTTCTTCAATTCATTATGTTTATGTTTGTCGTTTCTTCTATTGCTTTTATTTTTGTTAAAACCATGTCCGGCTAAAACCCTTGCATGCTTAGGTTAGGATGAACTCGTAGAAGTAGGATGTGGGTACGTAATTAGGGTAATTAGTGACGTTAGTTTTAATTCTCTCAATTAAATGAATTCTCATAATTAATCTTAACTTTACCTTTGAATTTATGTACAAAAGTGTTAGAGAGAGGACGACCGCATCACTCAATAACTATTAGTAGTCTTAACGAGAAGGTTTAGGAAAGGTTAATTCATTTACCGGTTTAGCGAAGGAGGACGACCGCATCACCTTAGTTAAATTAGGGTCTCATTAATTGAGCACAATCCATTAACTTGTTAGTGGATTAGTGAAGTCGAGTGTTAGGGTAAAGTATTAGGGTTTAGAATCTTGAGCTTTCACCTTGCATTCTTATACTTAGGTTAATTCTTGTTTGTCACGATTACTTTGATTATGTACCTACTCCGTTAGTATACGTAGGGATTCCTATCCTAAGCATGACCATCTCTTATTTGAATCCAACCCTTAGTGAATTCGTCTGCTTTAGTATTTTAGTTTAATTAGTTTATTTCAGTCTTTTAATTAATCTTTCAAAAACCCAAAAACATACACTCATATTAATTACGATGTGTAGATCTTCAGGGATCTATTCGCATATACACCATCCCTTGGGTTCGATAATACTTGGTCCCTATACTTGCCCATACTACTGTGAACCCGTTCTCTTGCGGGGTAGCTACTAGTAGAAGCTAGTGTAGTCGCTTCAAGTCAATGGCGCCGTTGCCGGGGATGGCGTTGTATGCTTTTGAATAGGACTTGTAGATAGTTTAGTAGTTAGTAGTGGGTGATTTATTTTCTGTTTTTATTTTTATTTTTATTCAATCGGCAGTTGCGTTTTGATTCTTCTACTAGTGTGTCAGGTTTATGAGAACACGCTCACAAGGCAATACGAGCGAAGAGAGAATACCGTTGGACCCTGAGACAATAGCCAGAAGGAACCGAACCTTCTTGAGAAGGATGAACGCTGCCGACTTAGGAAAGGAACCAATGGATATCAATAATGAGTTGGACGATGCTGCCAATGATTTCAATCAGGCAGTAGACCGAGTTGAAGGCACTGGAGTTAGTGGTAGCCAGAATCAAATTCCATTAGGGGATAGCCAGAGCCTAAATCGGGATACACAAAACGTAGGGAATCCAGCTCAGAACCTTGTCCATAATCCTCATAACAACCCTGCTTACCCACAAAACCCAAATAACCCTTTTAACAACCCAGTATACCAACATTACCCATACCCACCTTATCCTTACCCACCATATCCATATCATCCACCACCAGTCTACAATCAACCACCTGTTTACCAACCACCACCCCAACAAGTACCCGTACCAGCTGCTAATCCTCAACACGTTCCTCAGAACGTAGATCACAATATGGCTATTCGAGGGAGGTTTGCAGCGCAGCCACAGTGGTACTATGATGGAGTGGCTTTGCCTCCTGTTGAGGCGAACAACTTCTCGATATCCCCAGGGATTTTAAAGCTGCTGACCGAGAATCAGTTCAAAGGGGTGATCGGGAAGGAGAATCCTCACACACATCTGAGGAGCTTTCTCATGATAGCCTCAACATTCAATTACAATGGCATGTCTGAAGATGCCAAGAGGCTTAGGCTGTTCCCATTCTCATTGACGGGAATAGCCAAGGAGTGGTACGATAATACGCTTCCGCGGGGAGGTATTACCACTTGGGCCGAGCTCGAGCGTCTGTTCCTCGAGCGATTTTACCCTCCATCTAGGACGATCAAGGCTAGAATTGAGATCTCGTCCTTTCGCCAGAAGCAAGGAGAGGATTTACGTCAAGCGTGGGAGAGATACTCAAACATGCTGATTGAGTGCCCGCAGCATGGGTACAATGAGGGAGACATTATGGTGTTCTTCTACAGTGGTGCCAACAAGGCGGGGCAAGACCATTTAGACGCCTGTGCGGGTAGAGCATTCCTCAATCAAGGCATAGAGAGGTGTAGAGAGATCGTTGACAACATTGTCACGAATGCCGGTGCTTGGAGTGGAGATGCAGATTTTCAGAGAGTGCATCAGGTTGAAGAGGGAGAAGGAACGAGAAGGCTATTGATGGCCATGATGGAGAAGATAAACAACCTCGAGTTGGGAAAGAGTTTGGGTGGAGAGCATGCAGTAGAGAATGAGAGAGTAGACCAACCAAGTGGACAACAAGAGGTAGCCAATTACATGGGAGGTCCGTATTACAATCAGAATGGCTACCAAGGTGGTAATCAGTATGGAAGGTCTTCTTATGGCCAACCATTTGTACTTCCAGGCCCACAGCCGCCTCAAAATCAATGGAGGAACACACAAGGGTATCAAGGAGGCCAGCAACCTCCTCAAAACACATGGAGGAAGAATGATAATTTTTCTTATGCTAACCCAAAAGCTGGTGTTACTGTTCCTGCAGGTGTTGATCCGGGGTCTAAACCTCCTGGTGGAGAAGGCGGTGCATCAACCGAGGAGATATTGAGAGCGATCCTTCAGAAGGTGGAGGAAGGGAGCAAGCGGTTGTCATCCTTGGAGTACGATGTGAAGGAGCTGCACAAGAAGGGCGATCATCGAGATCAAGAGCTCCAGAAGATGAATGTTGAGTGGACTAGAACTCAACAAGAGAACAATCGAAGGTTCACCTCTTTAGAGCTCCAGATGAGCCAGATTGCAAAATCAGTGAATAGAATGCCGGAGGGGAACCCGAAAGAGCAGTGCAAGGCGATCCAGCTAAGAAGTGGAACCAACTACGAAGGTCCTCAGATGCCTGCTGATTCTGAGATGCCCCAAGAAGAGATTGAGCCTAAAGGAGATGAAGTTGAGAAGGGGATTGAAAGTGAAGGGATTGAGAAGCATAGAGATATGGATGAGTCCCAGAAGGGGAAAGACTTTGAGGAGATAGAGAGAGTTCCTAAGTGGAAAAAAGCAAAGGAAGCAAGGGAGAAAGTGAAAGAAACAGAAAGAGATGAATGGGGGGGTACCCAAATCTGTGATACCCGTCCCGTATCCACAGCGCTTCATGAAAAAGAAGCTTGATGAAAAATTTGCAAAATTTCTTGATGTTTTTAAACAATTGCATATTAATATTTCTTTTTATGATGCTTTGGAACAGATGCCACACTATACGAAGTTTTTAAAGGACTTGATCGCGAAAAGACGGCGAGTGGATGAGCCGAAGTTGGTGCAGTTGAACCACGAGGTGAGTGCATTAGTGCACAAGGCGCTTCCACCGAAGCTGAAGGATCCCGGGAGCTTCACCATTCTTTGTGACATTGGGAACGAGATCAAGAAAGGAGCGCTATGTGATTTAGGGGCGAGCATCAATCTCATGCCGTTGTCGCTTTTCAAGAAGTTGGAAGGTGGTGAACTTCAACCCACAATGATGACGCTTCAACTAGCCGACCGGTCTATTACTCGACCTCAAGGTGTGGTTGAAGACGTCCTTGTGAGAGTTGGAGATCACATCTTTCCAGCCGACTTTGTAGTGCTAGAGATGGAGGAAGATGAGCACGTACCCCTGATCTTGGGAAGACCGTTCTTAGCTACGGCGGGGATGGTGCTAGACGTGGCAAATGGGAAGATTACGTTGAAGGTAGATGATCAAGAAGTGAAGATCTCCCTATATGAAGCCATGAAGCACCCGAAGGAGGATGAGAGCTTGTATTGCATGGATGCAATTGATCCTCGTGTTGAAGACACGCCTTCTATCCCTAATCCTTCTGATATTCATGATTTTGTTAGTCCTTCACTTGATTATTTAACCCATGAGCGTTATGATCTTGATTATTTTGATAGGGATAAAGTGAAGAAGTTGAAGGATGAAGAGGTGAAGAAAGTGGACGTGGTCCAGTTGGAGGGAAAAGGAGGAGTTAAGAAGAAAAAGTCCAAACTCAAGAAATTGTTTAGTAAGACTCCTCCAGATAGAGGCAAGAATGAGTTGAGACCCATAACACTTGGGAATGAGAAAAAAGCAAAAGGGCTCATGATGGTGGGGCATCAAGGAAAGGAGTTCAAACACCACTCTTATGAGAGTGGGGGAGGTAAATTTGAGTATGATGTCCCATAAGCTCCTTTGAGCTTGGTCCGGCATGAGGACCTTAAAAATAGCGCTGAATGGGAGGCAACCCATTTTTATTTGCTTTCATTTATTTTTAGTGTCTTTTTATATTATTAGGGAGTATTTTGAGTCGTATGTTTAACCTCGTATTTGAGTAAGTTGCTCGTAGGCTTGTCTCTAAAGGAGTAAAGGTATCAAAGAAGTGGAGATTGAAGGAACCAACTTGAGACACGGGAATGTGCAAAGCTATTGAGAGAAATTGAATTATTTGGTTGAGGTAACCCACAACCCCAAACTTAGACCTCTAGCAAGGTCGAAGTTTGGGGGGGTGGAGATTTTTATGTTTCTTGTTACATTGCACATGCATGCACGCCCTTATCTTTGAGTTGAGTTTGATTGATTATTAGTTTGTTGAGATACTCCTTGGGGTGATTTTGAGTTGACTCGCTATTGCATATTTTATGCCTATCAATCATCTTATGCTTGTTGATTGCTATCTTTGAGTATGATTTGATGAGTAGAGTGAGTTGTAAGAGTGAGTTAGAAATTCTTTTGTGTGAGTGTTTGAGTTTGAGCTGATTAGGAGAGAACCCGTATGCTTGTGAATTTTTCTTTTGAGTACTTGTGTGATGAGAGTGAGAATTCACTAGGACTAGCATGGATGTGAAAGCCGTGAGAGTTGAGCCTTACGAGATTTAAATGCATGAGTTAATCTCTTCGTTTGTGAGTGAATCATCACTTTAGAGGATGCTAGAACTTGCATGTGCTCTTGCTTCTTGATTGTGTCTAGTTTGATATGTCGAATAGGATCTTAGGCCATCTTTGATTTTATTGAGTCACTTAGCCAAAATTTTCCTTACCAATGACATTGATCCCTTGTTAGCCCCTTTGAGCCTAAAGCCTATTTTATTTGCTAGCACATATGAACACTATTCCAATTCCTAAGCCTTTTGTCAAAATTTGAGTGGAGAATAGGAAAAGTGTGAATGTGAAGGGAGTGAATTGAGTTGAAAAAGGAAAAGGTTGTTTGTTGAGTGAATATGAGAAGAAGGTGTGAATGAGATTTGAGATGTGGAAAAAGAGAAAAAAATTAAGAATGAGCAAAAGAAAAAAAAAATGAGCTCATGTGTTTGTGCGAAAAAGAAAAAAAGTGAAGTGATTGAAAAAAGTGAAAAGAGTGAGAAAGAAAAAAATTGAAGTGTTGAGAGAAGTGGAATTGAAAGAGTGTTGATTGAATATGTTTGAAGTAGTCTGTTCCTAATCTCGAAGTGCTAAAGTTTGATTTTCTATTCTCCATTCACTTTAGTCACTTTACCTTATATTGCTATCCCACCTGTCCAAAGAGCCTACATTACAACCTTGAGAAAAGTCCTTTTTGATTCGGCATTGATTTCTAGAGTATGGTCGGAGTTGAGAGTGCTTACAAGCCTATGGCTGCCGATTTGTGTGATTGATTGTTTGAGTGAGTCCCTTGATCATTGTTATGCACTTGTGAGGGAGTGAAACACATCGTTGAGTGCACATCCATGCTTAATCTTGGTGTTTCTTGTCATTGTTGCATGAGTACGATAAAAGAAAGTGAGTGAGTATACGGGTGATTGACTTGTGAAGCTCGAGTTCATTTGCTTGCATGAATTGATTTTTTGATTCATTCCTAACAATTTCACTTGACTTATTATTTCATTGCTTGAGGACAAGCAATATGGTAAGTTTGGGGGGGTTGATTAGGCGTGAAATTGTCATGATTCGTAGCTAGAAACGCCCCAATCTTGGTCGAGTTTATAGAGTATTTAGAGTCAATTGAGCATTATTTCTATACATTGATAAATTTGTCTCTTTGATGCTCATAGGTGAATAGAGGACGAAAAACAGAGTTCGTAGGACTTTGAATCGACTCAAACGGATGCCCGGATGAGAAGATATTGAAGAAATACGATTGGTATTAGTGCGGACGAGGAAAAGTATCACTTGGGAGGAGTTAGAAGTCACTCGAGTGACTAGGTCGAGCGCCCCCGCTCGAGCGCATTGCTCGAGCGCCTAAACGTACAGAACTATTCTTGCGCTCGAGCAGCTCGAGCGCCACCGCTCGAGCGAATTGCTCGAGCGCCCAAAACATACAGTGAGATTTCATCGCTCGACCAGCTCGAGCGGAACCGCTCGAGCGATTGTGTCATTCGAGCTACACTGCTCGAGCGGGACCGCTCGAGCGTTTTGCTCGAGCGCCCATGGATTTTTGCCTCCGGATGCGTATTTTCGGCCCATTAACTCCCGTTTCGATCCATGCCTATATATACCTCTTCCAAACACGTTTTGAAGAGACCCCCGATTTTTAGAAATAATTTTAGACTTAGTTTTTGGAGAGGAAGAAGAGGAACAAGCTTTACTTTGACGTTGTTAAGGTTTTTCATACGAATTCTTAGTTTCTTTTCAATTCTTAGTTGCTTTTCATTAGTTCGTTACTTTGAACACGTTTAAATTTTGTTTTTATTAATTCAATTTCAGTTCTTCGTATTTATTTTCTTTTAAAACCCTAGTTCATGTTTCATATTTTAGTTCTTCAATTCATTATGTTTATGTTTGTCGTTTCTTCTATTGTTTTTATTTTTGTTAAAACCATGTCCGGCTAAAACCCTTGCATGCTTAGGTTAGGATGAACTCGTAGAAGTAGGATGTGGGTACGTAATTAGGGTAATTAGTGACGTTAGTTTTAATTCTCTCAATTAAATGAATTCTCATAATTAATCTTAACTTTACCTTTGAATTTATGTACGAAAGTGTTAGAGAGAGGACGACCGCATCACTCAATAACTATTAGTAGTCTTAACGAGAAGGTTTAGGAAAGGTTAATTCATTTACCGGTTTAGCGAAGGAGGACGACCGCATCACCTTAGTTAAATTAGGGTCTCATTAATTGAGCACAATCCATTAACTTGTTAGTGGATTAGTGAAGTCGAGTGTTAGGGTAAAATATTAGGGTTTAGAATCTTGAGCTTTCACCTTGCATTCTTATACTTAGGTTAATTCTTGTTTGTCACGATTACTTTGATTATGTACCTGCTCCGTTAGTATACGTAGAGATTCCTATCCTAAGCATCACCATCTCTTATTTGAATCCAACCCTTAGTGAATTCGTCTGCTTTAGTATTTTAGTTTAATTAGTTTATTTCAGTCTTTTAATTAATCTTTCAAAAACCCAAAAACATACACTCATATTAATTACGACGTGTAGATCTTCAGGGATCTATTCGCATATACACCATCCCTTGGGTTCGATAATACTTGGTCCCTATACTTGCCCATACTACTGTGAACCCGTTCTCTTGCGGGGTAGCTACTAGTAGAAGCTAGTGTAGTCGCTTCAAGTCAGAATAAAAGACCTAATAAAAGCCCATAATTTGGGTCCAATAATAATAAAAGTACTAAAGCATGTAAAAAATAGTAATTAACTTTAAGCACGGGCCTTTATTTTGTCAAGGCTCAAAGGGTCGGCCTTCATGTGATAAAGGGCCGCAACTTCATCTCCATCAGGATGTGCATAATAAATTTGGGGGTTTGTTTAGCCAGTGTCTTCTTCTAATTAGATGTAAATATGTTAAGTATGGATTTTTTTTGTCAATTGAAGAATATTTTATGTTTTCAATAAGAAAATTGAACTATAATTTGAGATAAATGAAAAGGATAAAAAAAATCTTAATAATATGAGAGTATTTTAATTATAGAAATTATAGTATACACTAAGTGCTTACTAACACTTGGATTTTAAACTTAATTGTAAATTCAAATCAAAATTGAATTTTAGTGGATTTTGAAAGACTGCGGCTATTAACACCCGAACTTTTGCTCTTTAAACCTGAAATATTTATTTTACCAAAATAGCTCAATGTAATTAGACTATTATACCCTTTTACCACTTAAAATCTATTAAAATATAAATTTTAGTTTTGCTCAATACACCCAATCCAATATTTTTTTCTTGTTGATCGTGACTTTATTTCTCCCACACCCAAACTCTTTCTTCTTCATTCTTCACTCAATCACTTAAATCAATACTCATGATAAATGCCATGGAGGAAGAACACACTTCGAAAAATACATGTAATGTAAAATTTCTATGAGTTTATTGTTCTATATGATGTGTTACGGTATAAATCTATATAGAGAAGAATATTTAGGGTTTAAAAGTTGTATTACTTGAGTTACGATGACGATTTTGAGGTTTAAGAATTCTGAAAATCTTGCATGTTTGGCAAACCAGAGCCGAACATTTATCATTATGTTTGGCCAAAGTTGGCCAAACGCAATGATAAATGTTGGCCAAACATTATGAATAAAGTTCGGCTGTTGTTGGCCAAACATTATGAACAAAGTTCGGCCACTGTTAGCCAAACATCATGAACAAAGTTCGGCCACTGTTAGCCAAACATTCTGCATTTTTTTTCTTGTTCTAGTCTTCTGTGTGCGTGAGTGCTCTGCGTTTTGGGTGTGGGTGTGTGATTATTTTGCGTTTTGGGCGTGGGGGGTTTTTTTTTAGTTTTTTATTTGGGTGTGTGGGTTTATTTTAGGTTTAAGATTTGGGTGTATGAAAATGTTGAAATTTAATTTGAGGGATAAAATAGACAATATATTACGGGTGTTTTGAGTAAAATAAAAATATTTTCTCGGGTGTGAAGAGCAACGGGTGTGATGAGCAAAAGTCCGGGTGTTATTAGCCGCGGCCATTTTGAAAATGTCAAACATTGGATTTGAAATTGGGTATAAAACTCAAGTGCATAGTATGTATATGGTGCATAATAGAATTACCCTTTCAATTATGAGGGGTGTCGATGTCTTAAATGATTGAATTGATGTATTGTTTTGTAACATGACTTAATCTACGAGGTCTAATGCGCGAAGAAGAGGTGTGGTTCATTTAGATGATGACTCCAAGTGTGTGTTGTGTGTTGAAGCTTTCAAGACAACATCTCTTCTATTCTTCGATTACTCAGTGTCAATTGTCAAATGGAAGGCATGGGGAGAATATTGCAAGTGGCTCGAAACCCCGATGGTCTTGCAAGTTTGTATGTTGTGTGATTAGGCGTGAAATTGTCATGATTCATCACTCGAAATGCCGTTGTTTTGCTTGATTTATATGAGTATTTAGAGTCATTTGAGTATTATTTTTATAAACTAATGAATTTGTCTCTTTGATGCTCATAGATGGATAGAGGACGAAAAGAGGAGTTCGTAGGACTTTGAATCGACTCAAACGGACGCCCGGATGAGAAGATATCGAAGAAATACAAAAAGTATTAGTTCGGGGGAGCAAAAGTATCATTGGAGTGCACAAGCGAGGAGCACTCGTGCACTTAGTGCACGAGTACTCGAGTACAACGCTCGAGCAGGTGCAACTCGTGCAGTGCGCACGAGTTGACGCGGGTCGTGCACTAGTGCACGAGTGAGGGAGGTCGAGCACTTTTTGCCCTCTGGAAGAATTGGAGCGCACGATGGGGATGAGCTCGTGCACCTAGTGCACGAGCATGCGTGATTTTAGCCCATATGTTCCCGATTCGACCCGTTGCTTATATATACCCCTTCCGAACACATTTTTACGGACCACGACATACACCACTTGATATGAGAGCACTTTTAGAGTTAGTTTTTGGAGAAAAATAGACGAGCAAGCTTAAGTTTACGTTTTTGAGGTTTTCTTTACGAATTCATAGTACGGTTTTGCTTTTTAATTTCGTTTCTTTAGACTTTTGTTCGTTAATACTTCGAGACTTTGTTTTCTTAATCTAAATTAAGTTCTTAGCATTGATTTCTTGAAATCCTAGTTTATGTGTGATAATTTATTCGTTATAATCATTATGTTCATGTTCGTTACTTCTTTAATTGTTTTCGTTTCCATAAAAGTCATGTCTAGCTAAAACCCTTGCATGCTTGGGGTAGGATGAACTCGTAGAAGTAGGTTGTGGGTATGTAATTAGGGTAATTCGTGACGTTAGGTTTTAATTCTCTTGATTAATGAATTCTTAAAATCAATCTTAACTTTACCTTTGAATTTAGTTCGAAAAGTGTTCGAGAGAGGACGACCTTATCACTCTTTAACAATTAGTAGACTTAAGGAGATGGTTTAGAAAGGGTTAATTAATCTACCGGTTTATCTAAGGAGGACGACCGCATCACCTTAGTTTAAATTAGGGTCTCGTTAATTAAGCACAATCTATTAACTCGTTAGTGGATTAGTGAAGTCGATTGCTAGGATAAAGTATTAGGGTATGAATTCTTGAGCTTTCATCTTACAATCTTTTACTTGGGTTATTTCTTGCGCGTCACAATTATTTTGATTGTGTACCTGCTCCGTTAGTATACGTAGGGATTCCTATCCTGAGCATCACCATCACTTATTTGAATTCAAACTTTTGTTAATTCATTTCTTTTGTTGTTTAGTTTAATTAGTTTATTTTAGGTTAGAATTAATTCTTCAAAAATCCAAAAACATACATTCATATTAGCTACGACGTGTAGATCTTCAGGGATCTGTTCGCATACACTTCATCCCTTGGGTTCGATATACTTGGTCGCTATACTTACTTATACTACAGTGAACCCGTACGCTTGCGGGGAAACTACTAGTAGAAAGTTACTATTTTCGCTTCAAGTCAATGGCGTCGTTGTCGGGGATGGCGTTGTATGTCTTTTGAATAGGACTTGTAGATAGCTTAGTAGTTAGTAGTGAGTGATTTACTTTTTTGTTTTATTTTGTACGTATTCGGCAGTTGCATTTTTATTCTTTTGTTAGTGTTTCAGGTTTATGAAAGCACGCTCGCAAAGTGATACGAGCGAAGAGAGATTACAGCTAGATCCTGAGACAATAGCAAGAAAAAACCGAGCCTTCTTAAGAAAGATGAACGCTGCCGGAGAAGAGAACGAGAACGTTAACATGGACATCACCAATGACTTGGATGATGCTGCGAATGAGTTCAATCAGGTAGTGGACCAAGTTGACGGCACTGGCGGGAGTGGTAGTCAGAATCAAGTTCCGTTAGGGGATAGCCAGAGCCAAAACCCGGGTACACAGAACATGAACAATCCAGCTTATAACCTTGTCCAACATCCTTAAAACAACCCTACTTACCCACTGAACAACTTCCCACAAAACAACTTACCTTACCCGTACCCATACCCATACCCATACCCATACCCATCGTATCCATATCCACCATACCCATACCCTCCACTTCCTGTTTACAACCAACCACCAACTTATCAACCACCACCACCCCAACAAGTACCCGTACCACCTGCTAATCCTCAGCACATTCCTCAGAACGCAGATCAGAACATGGCTATTCGAGGAAGGTTCGCGGCACAACCGCAGAGGTACTATGATGGAGTGGCATTGCCCCCTGTAGAGGCAAATAACTTTTCAATTTCCCTTGGAATTCTAAAGCTGCTTACCGAGAATCAATACAAGAGAGAGGTTGGGAAGGAGAATCCTCATACTCATCTGAGGAGTTTTCTGATGATCGCATCCACGTTTAATTATAACGGCATGTCTGAAGATTCCAAGAGGCTCAGGCTGTTCCCATTCTCTTTGACGGGAATAGCCAAGGAGTGGTACGATAACACGCTCCCACGGGGAGGTGTAACCACATGGGCCGAGCTCGAGCGTCTATTCCTCGAGTGATTCTACCCTCCATCGAAAACTATTAAAGCAAGGATAGAGATCTCTTCTTTCCGCCAGAAGCTAGGGGAGGACTTACGTCAGGCTTGGGAGAGATACTCGAACATGTTGATTGAGTGCCCGCAACACGGGTACAATGAGGGAGATATCATGGCATTCTTCTATAGTGGAGCCAGCAAGGCTGGCCAAGCCCATCTAGATGCATGTGCCAGTGGAGCTTTTTTGAACCAAGGGATAGCGAGATGTAGAGAAATCATCGATAACATTATCACGAATGCCGGGGCTTGGAACGAGGATCCAGAATTTCAGAGAGCTTGCAAGTTGGAGGAGAATGAGGGTACGAGGAAGCTGTTGATGGCAATGATGGAGAAAATCAGTAACCTCGAGATGGGGCAGAATCTGGTTGGAGGGAATGTAGCAGTGAGCGAGAAAGTGGACCCACCCACGAGTCAGCAAGAAGAGGCCAACTATATGGGAAGGCCTAACTATCCACAAGACGGGTATCCACAAGGTGGCAATCAGTTTGGAAGGCCTTCTTATGGCCAACCATTTGTACCTCCAGGTCCACAGCTGCCTCAAAATCAATGAAGGAACACACAAGGGTATCAAGGAGGCCAACAACATCCTCAAAACACATGGAGGAAGAATGAGAATTTCTCATATGCTAATCCTAAGGCCGGAATTACAGTTCCTCCAGGTGTTGATCCAGGTTCGAAACCCCCGGGTGGAGAAGGCGGTGCCTCAACGGAGGAGATGTTGAGAGCTATCCTTCAGAAGGTGGAGGAAGGTAGCAAGAGATTGTCCTCTTTGGAGTACAATGTGAAGGAGTTGCATAAGAAGGGCGATCAGCGTGATCAAGAACTCCAAAAGAGAGACATTGAGTGGAATCGAGCTCAATAAGAGAACAACCGCAGGTTCACTTCTATTGAGTATCAAATGAGTCAAATTGCAAAGTCTCAGACGAGAGAGCCGGGTAAGTATCCTTCAATGCCCGAGGGTAACCCAAAGGAACATTGCAAAGCTATTGAGTTGAGAAGTGGGACCAAATATGATGGACCTGAGATGCCTGCTGATTCTGAGACGCCCCAAAGAGAGGTTGAGATAGAAGAAAAATAGCCTGAGGCAGATAGAGATGAGATTGAAGAGATGGGAGTTGATAAAGGGGTTGAGGGTGAAGGCATTTAGAAAAGTAAAGAAGAGGATGAGTCCAATGAGAGCAAAGAGCCTGAAGAGGAAGACATTTAGGAGATTGAGAGAGTTCCAAAGTGGAAGAAGGCAAATGAAGCAAGGAAGAATGTAAAAGAGACTGAGAAAGATGAATGAGGGGTACCCAAATCTGTGATACCTGTCCCATATCCACAGCGGTTCATGAAAAAGAAATTAGATGAAAAGTTTGCTAAATTCCTTGGTGTTTTTAAAAAGTTACATATTAACATTCCTTTTTATGATGCTTTGGAACAGATGCCTAACTACGCCAAGTTCTTGAAGGATTTGATTGCGAAGAGACGGAGAGTGGATGGACCAGAGCTAGTGCACTTGAATCACGAGGTGAGTGCTATGGTGCACAAGGCGCTTCCGCCAAAGTTGAAGGATCCTGGGAGCTTCACCATCCTTTGTGATATCGGGAATGGGATCAAGAAAGGAGCTTTGTGTGATCTCGGGGCGAGCATTAATTTGATGTCTCTTTCGTTGTTCAAGAAGTTGGAAGGGGGTGAGCTTCAACCCACGATGATGACGCTCCAGCTTGCTGATAGGTCTATCACGAGACCTCAAGGAGTAGTGGAGGATGTTCTAGTGACGGTGGAAAATCACGTTTTTCCAGCCGACTTCGTCGTACTCGATATGGAGGAGGATGAGCATGTCCCGCTGATTTTAGGGAGGCTGTTTCTAGCTACAGCCGGGATGGTACTTGACGTAGCTAATGGGAAGATTACGGTCAAAGTTGATGATCAAGAAGTGAAGATAGCTATCTATGAAGCTATGAAATACCCCATGGGAGATGAGAGTTGCCACTTCATTGACATCACAGATACTTGTGTTGAAGACACTCTTCTAGACCCTTGTTCTTTCTATGTTCATCAGTTTGATTACCCTGTTCTTGACGATCTATCTTATGATTCTTATGATCTTGATTATTTTGACAGCTTGAAAGACAACGAAGATGTCAAGTTCTTGGAGATGAAGAAGGTAGAAGATGAGGACGACTTGGAAGCCGAGGAGATAGCTTTCGAGAAGATGTTCGATAAGGCGCCACCATTGGAGGCGAAAAAGGAGCTGAAACCACTCCCTGACCACCTCAAGTACGCCTACTTGGATGAGACCGATAAGTATTCGGTAATTGTATCTGCCCTTTTATCTGATGATCAGCTTGAGAGACTTTTAGTAGTGCTTCGTAAGCACAAATCTGCTATAGGATGGTCGATCGCGGATATTAAGGGAATTAACCCTTCGATTTGCATGCATAAGATTAGATTAGAAGAGGGTAGGAAACTGGTAGTGCAAAACCAGTGTAGAGTTAATCCGGTAATTCAAGAGGTGATACATAAGGAGGTTCTGAAGTTGTTAGATAGCAACATGATTTTTACGATTTCTGATAGTCCATGGGTGAGTCCGTTACACGTAGTTGCTAAGAAGGGGGGTACCACGGTGATTAAGACTGAGTCTAATGAATTGGTAGCCAATAGATTAGTGACGGGATGACGTGTGTGTGTTGACTATAGAGAGTTAAACAAGGCAACATGTAAGGATCACTTTCCTCTACCGTTCCTTGATCAAATGATTGATAGGTTAGGTGGTTTTGAGTATTACTGTTTCTTAGATGGGTATTCGGGGTATAATCAGATCATGATAGTAACTTGTAGCGAATTACACTAACTACTACTAGTCGCTCACCCGCAAGCGGACGCGTTCACTGTAGTAAGAGTAAGTATAACGACCAAGTATATCGAACCCACGAGATGGAATGTATGCGAACAGATCCCTGAAGATCTACGCGTCGTAGCTAATATGAGTGTAATGTTTTTTTGGTTTTTTTGAAAGATTAATTAAAAGACTAACAATTAACTAATTAAAATAAGGAACAAACGAAGCTAATTAACTAAGGGTTGTTTTCAAATGTGAGATGGTGATACTTAGGATAGGAGTCCCTACGTATACTAACGGAGCAGGTACATAATCAAAATAACTGTGACGCGCAAGAAATAACCTAAGTAAAAGAATGCAAGGTGAAAGCTCAAGATTCTAAACCCTAATACTTTACCCTAACACTCGACTTCACTAATCCACTAACAAGTTAATAGTTTGTGCTTAATTAATGAGACCCTGATTTAACTAAGGTGATGCGGTTGTCCTCCTTCGCTAAACTGGTAGATGAATTAACCTTTCCTAAACCCTCTAGTTAAGTCCACTCGTTGTTAAAGAGTGATACGGTCGTCCTCTCTCTCTAACACTTTTCGAACGAAATTCAAAAGCGAAGTCTAGATTAATTTTAAGAATTCATTAACCAAGAGAATTAAAACCTAACATCACAAGTTACCCTAATTACGTACCCACAACCTACTTCTACGAGTTCATCTTACCCCAAGCATGCAAGGGTTTTAGCTAGACATAGGTTTAAAGTAAACTAAAGCAATTAAATAAGTAACGGACATGAACATAATATTTAAGACGAAGAAACGATCGAATATGAACTAGGGTTTTGAGATATAAAAGAATAAACTGAAATTAATTAAACAAAACGAAGTCTCAACGTATTTAAGAACAAAAGACAGGAAGAAACGAAACTAAAAAGTAAAATCGTGACGTGAATTCGTAAGAAAACCTAAAAAAAAAAATGTAAAAATAAACTTGCTCGTCTCTTCTCCTCTTCCTCTCTCTCAAAACTCAGTCTCTAAACGTAGTATGGTATCAAGTGGTTGTTAAAAACGTGTTCGGAAGGGGTATATATAAGCAACGGGTCGAATCGGGAGTTAATGGGCAAAAAACGCGATAGGTCGTGCACTTACTCGTGCACTAGTGCACGAGTAGTGTGTGGTCGAGCACTCCGAAAGTAACAGAACACCAAAAGTGCTCGAGTAGTCGAGCTCGTGCACTAGTGCACGACTTGATTCAGCTCGAGCACTATGCACGACTGACTCGTGCATTCAGTGCACGACCCACTTCCGCTCGAGCACTTTGCACGACCAACTCGAGCACAACATGCTCGAGCTCTTCTAGCTTGTGCACTCCAATGATACTTTTGCTCCCTCGAACTAGTACTTTTCGTATTTCTTCGATATCTTCTCATCCGGGCGTCCGTTTGAGTCGATTCAAAGTCCTACGAACTCCTCTTTTCGCCCTCTATCCATCTATAAGCATCAAAGAGACAAATTCATTAGTTTATAAAAATGATACTCAAATGACTCTAAATACTCACAAAATCAACCAAAACTAGGGCATTTCAAGGGACGAATCATGACAATTTCACGCCTAATCAACACCCCCAAACTTACCATGTTGCTTGTCCTCAAGCAACGAAATAATAAGTCAAGTGAAATTGTTAGGAATGAGTCAAGGAATCCAATCATGCAAGTATATAAATTCGAGCTTCAAAGATGCATCACAAGTATACTCACTCACCTTCCTTCATCATACTCATACAACAACAACAAGAATCACCAAAATCAAACATGGATGTGCACTCAACGATGTGTTTCACTCCCTCACAAGTGTATAACAATGATCAAGGGACTCACTCAAATAATCAATCACACAAATTGGCAGCCATAGGCTTGTAAGTGCTCTTAACTTCGACCATACTCTAGAAATCAATGCCGAATCAAAAAGGACTTTTCTCAAAGTTGTAATGTAGGCTCTTTGGACAGGTGGGATAACAATATGGGTAAGTGACTTAAGTGAATGGAGAATAGAAACTCAAACTTTGGTATTTCGAGATTAGGACTGAATACTTCAAATATTTTCAATCAACACCCTTTCAATTCCATACTCTCAACACTTCAATTTTTTCTTTCTAACTCTTTTCACTTTTTTTTTTCAATCACTTCATTTTTTTTTCTTTTTCGCACAAACACATGAGCTCATTTTTTCTTTTGCTCATTCTCAATTTTTTTCTCTTTTTCCCACATCTCATAGCTTAATCACTCCTTCTTCTCATATTCACTCAACAAACAACCTTTTCCTTTTTCAACTCAATTCAATCCCTTCACATTCACACTTTTCCTATTCTCCACTCAAATTGGGACAAAAAGGCTTAGGAACTTGGAATAGTGTTCATATGTGCTAGCAAATAAAATAGGCTTTAGGCTCAAAGGAGCTAACAAGGGATTCAATGTCATTGGCACGGAAAATTTTGGCTAAGTGACTCAATAAAATCAAAGATGGCCTAAGATCCTATTCGGCATATCAAACTAAACACAATCAAGAAGCAAGAGCACACACAAGTTCTAGCATCCTCTAAGGTGATGATTCACTCACAAACGAAGAGATTCATTAATGCATCAAAATCTCATAAGGCTCAAATCTCACGGCTTTCACATCCATGCTAGTCCTAGTGAATTCTTACTCTCATCACACAAGTACTCAAAAGAAAAATTTACAAGCATACAAGTTCTATCTCAAATCCACTCTAGCTCAAACACTCACACAAAAGAATCTCTAACTCAAATCCACAAATCACCCTACTCATCAAATCATACTCAAAGATAGCAATCAACAAGCATAAGATGATTGATAGGCATGAAATATGCAATAGCGACTCAGATCAAAATCACCCCAAGGAGCATCTCAAGGCACCAAATAACCAAACACACTCAAAGATAAGGGGTGCTCCGGTGCAATGTAACAAGAAACATAAAAAAAACTCCACCCCCCCAAACTTTGACCTTGCGAAGAGGTTTAAGTTTGGGGTTGTGGGTTGCCTCAACCAAACAATTCAGTTTCTCTCAACAGCGTTGCACACTCCCTTGCTTGAGTTCCTCCCTTTCGAGTACTCCATGATTCCTCTATTCTCTCGAGACAAACCTACAAAATAAACTCTCAAGTACGAGGTTAAAACTTACGATTCAACAACACCCTAATAACATAATAAGACACTAAAAACAAATGAAAGCAAATAGAAATGGGTTGCCTCCCATTCAGTGCTATTTTTAAGGTCCTCATGCCGGACCAAGCTCAAAGGAGCTTATGGGACATCATACTCAAATTTACCTCCCTTACTCTCATAAAAGTGGTGGTTGCATTCCTTTCCTTGATGCCCTTCCATCATGAACTCTTTTATTTTGTTCTCATCCCCAAGTGTTATGGGTCTCAACTCCTTCTCACCTTTATCTGGAGGCGTCTTACCAAACATGTTCTTGAATTTGGACTTTTTCTTCTTAACTCCTCCTTTTCCTTCCAACTGGATCACGTCCACACTTTTCACCTCTTCATCCTTAAACTTCTTCACTTTGTCCCTATCAACATAATCAAGAACATAATGCTCATGGGTTAAATTATCAAGTGAAGGATTATAAAATTCATGAATATGAGAAGGATTAGGGATAGGAGGTGTGTCTTCAACACTAGGATCAATGACATCCATGCAATACAAACTCCCATCCTCCTTCGGGTGCTTCATGGCTTCATATAGGGAAATCTTCACTTCTTGATCATCAAACTTCAATGTAATCTTCCCATTTACCACGTCTAGCACCATCCCCGCCATAGCTAAGAACGGTCTTCCCAAGATCAGGGGCACGTGCTCATCTTCCTCCATCTCTAGGACTACAAAGTCGGCTGGAAAAATATGCTCTCCAACTCTTACTAGAACGTCTTCAACCACACCTTGAGATCGAGTAATAGACCGGTCGGCAAGTTGAAGCGTCATCATTGTTGGCTGAAGTTCACCACCTTCCAACTTCTTGAAAAGCGACAACGGCATCAAATTAATGCTCGCTCCGAGGTCACACAATGCTCCCTTCTTGATCCCATTCCCGATATCACAAAGAATGGTGAAGCTCCCAGGATCCTTCAGCTTTGGAGGAAGCGCCTTGTGCACTAATGCACTCACCTCGTGGTTCAACTGCACCAACTTCGGCTCATCCACTCGCCGTCTTTTCACGATCAAGTCCTTCAAAAACTTTGCGTAGTTGGGCATCTGTTCCAAGGCATCATAAAAAGGAATATTAATATGTAGCTTTTTAAAAACATCAAGGAATTTAGCAAACTTTTCATCAAGATTTTTTTTCATGAAGCATTGTGGATATGGGACGGGTATAACAGATTTGGGTACCCCCCATTCATCTTTCTCGGTCTCTTTCACTTTCTCCCTTGCTTCCTTTGCCTTCTTCCACTTAGGAACTCTCTCACCCTTCTCAATGTCTTCCTCTTCAAGCTCTTTGCTCTGATGAGACTCATCCACATCTTTATGCTTCTCAATCCCTTCACTTTCAATCCCCTTCTCAACTCCTACTTCCCTACTCTCATCTCCATATTGGGGCGTCTCAAAATCAGCAGGCATCTGGGGACCTTCATAGTTGGTTCCACTTCTAAGCTGGATCGCCTTGCAATGCTCTTTCGGGTTCCCCTCCGACATGGAAGGATACTTACCCGGCTCTCTATTCACTGACTTTGCCATCTGGCTCATTTGGAACTCTATAGAAGTGAACCTTCGATTGTTCTCTTGTTGAGTTCTAGTCCACTCAACGTTCATCTTTTGGAGCTCTTGATCACGTTGATCACCCTTTTTATGCAAATCTTTCACATCGTACTCCAAGGATGACAACCTCTTACTTCCTTCCTCCACCTTCTGTAGAATCGCTCTCAACATCTCCTCAGTTGATGCACCGCCTTCTCCACCCGGAGGTTTTAAACCTGGGTCAACACCCGCAGGAACTGTAATACCAGCTTTTGGGTTAGCATATAAAAAATTCTCATTTTTCCTCCATGTGTTTTGAGGAGGCTGCTGGCCTCTTTGATACCCTTGTGTGTTCCTCCATTGATTTTGAGGTGGTTGTGAGCCTGGAGGTACAAATGGTTGGCCATAAGGAGGCCTTCCATACTGATTTCCACCTTGGTAGCCATTCTGATTGTAATACGAACCTCCCATGTAATTGGCTACCTCTTGCTGTCCACTTGGCTGGTCTACTCTATCATTTTATGCTGTATACTCTCCAACCATATTCTTCCCCAACTCGAGGTTGTTGATCTTCTCCATCATGGCCATCAACAGCCTTCTCGTTCCTTCACCTTCTTTCTCCTCCAACTTGCAAACTCTCTGAAACTCAGGATCCTCGTTCCATGCACCGGTATTCGTGACAATATTGTCCACGATCTCTCTACATCTCGCTATCCCTTGGTTCAGAAAAGCTCCACTCGCACATGCATCTAAATGGGCTTGGCCATCCTTGCTGGCTCCACTGTAGAAGAACGCCATAATATCTCCCTCGTTGTACCCGTGCTGCGGGCACTCTATCAGCATGTTTGAGTATCTCTCCCACGCTTGACGTAAGTTCTCTCCTTGCTTCTGGCTAAAGGAAGAGATCTCAATTCTCGCTTTAATCGTTCTCGATGGAGGGTAGAATCGCTCGAGGAACAGACGCTCGAGCTCGGCCCATGTGGTTACACCTCCCCGTGGAAGCGTGTTGTCATACCACTCTTTAGCTATTCCCGTAAGTGAGAATGGGAACAGCCTGAGCCTCTTGACATCTTCAGACATGCCATTGTAATTGAATGTGGAGGCTATCATGAGAAAACTCCTCAGGTGAGTGTGAGGATTCTCCTTTCCGATCACCCCCTTGAACTGATTCTCGGTCAGCAGCTTTAGAATTCCCGGGGAAATCGAGAAGTTATTTGCCTCAACAGGAGGCAATGCCACTCCATCATAGTACCGTTGTGGCTCACAACCACAACCAGAGTACTTCAACTACTTCACATGGACCTGTTTGGACCTGTTTCTCCTCTTAGTTTTAGTGGAAGAAAGTACACCTTGGTGATAGTAGATGACTTTTCAAGATACACTTGGGTAGTGTTCTTGTTTAAGAAAAATGAAACTATCACTAAGCTGCCAGAATTCTTCAAGCAGATTCAGAATGAGCAGAACCAGAGCATAGTCAGGATCAGAAGTGACAAAGGGACAGAGTTCTTAAATTCACACATTGCTGAGTATTGCAAGGAACATGGAATCTTTCATGAGACATCTGCTGCCAGAACACCACAACAAAATGGAGTAGCATAAAGGAGGAATAGAACTATAAAGGAAGCTGCAAGGACTCTTCTATCAGAGTACAACACACCACAAAGATTTTGGGCAGAATCTATCAACACAGCCTGTTATACTCAGAACAGATGCCTAATTGTCCAGAGACATAGTAAGACTCCATATGAAGTATGGAAAGGTAAAACCCCACCTGTTTCATATTTTCATGTTTTTTGTTGCAAGTGTTTCATCCATGACAATGGGAAATCAAAATTGAAATTTTTTTATGCTAAAGTAGCAGATGGAATATTTTTAGGATATTCCACCACTAGTAAAGCATTCAGAGTTTTTAATAAGAATTCCCTTTGTGTGGAGGAGACACCCCATGTTGTTTTTATGAATCTTCTATTGAGTGCAATGTGGAATTAAAGTCTTCTGATGAGATACAGAATTAGACTACTCCCACAGTAATCAAGGTCAATCCACCTATTCTTGATTCAGATTCAGATTCAGATGATGACCCATCTTCTGGTTCTCTGAAGGAGAAGGCTTCACAAGGTGCAAAACCAGAGGAGGTTGGAACTCCTGTAGGGGGAAGCTCTCCCGCAGTTGGTGATATTCACCAAGATACTGCAGTGGATGGTCAATCAGGCAAGGCCACGGGAAGGAGGACCCTGGTTGATCACCCCAATGACCTGATAATTGGAGATCCAACTAAGGGTGTCCAGACTAGGAGAACTCTTAACTTAGCTGCCTTTTTCAGTTGCTATGTGTCCTTGATTGAGCCTAAGAACATCAAGGAGGCACTGAAAGATTCAAATTAGATTGTTGCTATGCAAGAGGAGTTGAATCAATTCACCAGATAGGATGTTTGGGAGCTGGTGGACAGACCAAGACATCAAAAGGTGATAGGGACTAAGTGGCTTTTCAAGATTAAGAAAGATGAGAATGATGTCATTACTAGGAACAAGGCAAGGCTAGTGGCTCAGGGTTATTCTCAGTTTGAAGGAATAGACTATGATGAGATATTTGCTCCTGTTGCCAGACTAGAAGCCATCAGATTGTTCTTAGCATATGCTGCTCACATGAAGTTCAAAGTATACCAGATGGATGTGAAATCTGCCTTTCTTAATGGGATTCTCATTGAGGAAGTGTATGTGGTACAACCTCCTGGTTTTGAACAAGGTGACAAGGTGTTTAAGCTTAAGAAAGCTCTTTATGGGCTGAAGCAGACACACAGAGCATGGTATGGCACTTTTTCTCAGTTTCTTCTGGACAGTGGTAAGATTGATAGGACCTTGTTTAGGAAAGAAGAGGAAAGGACATCCTTCTGGTCCAAATATATGTTGATGACATCATATTTGGATCCCCTAACAAGAAGTTGTGTGAGAAGTTTGGTGAACTCATGCAGGGCCAGTTTGAGATGTCTATGATGGGTGAAATGAATTATTTCTTAGGTTTGCAGGTAAAGCAAACAGAGAAGGGAATTTTCATCAATCAGGCAAAGTACATCAGAAACATGTTAGAGAAATTTGGAATAGGATCTAGCAAAGCAGCCAAGATCCCTATGATGACAAATTTCAACATGGATCCAGATGAGTCTGGAGAGAGTGTGGACCAGACTCAGTACAGAGCACTCATTGGTTCTCTTCTGTACTTGACTGCAAGCAGACCAGATATAACCTTTGTAGTTGGTGTGTGTGCCAAATTTCAAGCTAATCCTAAGAAAAGTCATTTGGATGCAGCTAGGAAGATATTGAAGTATCTTAAAGGGACAGTAAAATTGGGGTTATGGTATCCTGCAGATGACAACTTAGAGTTAAGTGGTTATTCGGATTCAGACTATGGTGGGTGCAGAATAGATAGGAAGTCTACAAGTGGAACATGCCAATTTTTAGGGAATAAGTTGGTATCTTGGTTTTCTAAAAAGCAGACTTCAGTTGCTACATCAACAACAGAAGCAGAGTATATGGCCGCAGGGAGCTGTTGTTCACAACTACTCTGGATTAGTCAACAGTTAAGGGACTACCAGATTAGAGCTAAAGATATCCCAATCTTTTGTGATAGTAATAGTGCAATAGCAATCACCCAGAATCCAGTTCTTCATACCAGATGCAAACATGTTGATATAAGGCATCACTTTATCAGAGATCATGTTGAGAAGGGAGATATAAGGATGGAAAAGATTGCAACAGAGAAGCAGAGAGCATATATCTTGACTAAGCCTTTGGCTGAAACCAGATTCAGAGAGTTAGCATTTAAGTTAGGACTTTTGGATCCAGAGACAGATTTGGTTTAGGGGGAACATCAGAGAAGTATCCTTTGTTTCATTTTGATACATAATTTATGTTTTTCACACTAACATGCCTACATGTTAGATATACCAGGGAAGTTACATCTCCAGATGAGGTATGTACCAGATGAGGCGTGTACCAGGTGAGATACATCCTGGATATGGTTCAGAAATCGATTCTAAGAACCAGATGAGATCAGATGAGATGTAACACCAGACTAACCGTGGTATCATCTGGTTACAATGCCGGGTGACAAGTATGTATTTACTTCTCTGGCCTCTGATCATTAGGATACACTTTCAAAATTAGTAAATACACTCAAAACGTTTCGTCTTCGGAGTGTATTTAAGACTAGGGTAGAGGGTCTAGGAACTCATTTCGCTTTTTCTCTTGACTGCCACAAAACCCCCTCGATCCCAGTCCCAATGACCATGCCCACGCACTATATTAAATCTGTAACTTGCCTTTTAATCGTGGCCGTCAGATTTAACAACAGTGCAATATGTCAATCAATTCAAAAATTGATTTTGCTCCCTAAATTAAAATTTTCAATTACACGCGTTCACACTTCATTAATTGATCAAGCCACGCGTCTTGCCCTATTTAACTCAATATTTTCTTCAATCTGTCCTTTCACGTTTCCTTA
The DNA here is from genome assembly GCA_947034835.1 of Ballota nigra. Classification (NCBI taxonomy): domain Eukaryota; kingdom Viridiplantae; phylum Streptophyta; class Magnoliopsida; order Lamiales; family Lamiaceae; genus Ballota; species Ballota nigra. The sequence goes on from OX344724.1 coordinate 92,193,990, forward strand.
CTTTCAAATCCCTAACTTCTCTCTGCAAGTTCTCTCTCTCTCTCTCTCTTTCACGGAAATGGCACCCAAATGCAATTTCGATCCAGAACACGTTTGCAAGAAACTTAAGTCAGAAATGGTGGTGGACTTCTATTCCACCAAGAATCCAGCGGCGCTAGAGATTTTGGAACTATTGAGAAAGTCTGGAGTGGAGGAATTGATCTCAAAAGTCCCCAAAGACTTGCGCACTTTGGATGGATACGCTGCACAGTTTTTGGTCAGGATAAAGATCCACGATGACCACATCTCCTCCAAGCTTGACAAGGAGGATGTCGTTTTCTCGAAGCATGATTTTTGCAGGCTGTTTGGAAATCTTTCTTCAGAAGGTGTGGACCCTTTGAAGTACAAGGAAGGAGAAGCAGTTGAATCCTTCAAGATCTTTGCCAGATCTTCTTGCCAGAATTTGACGAAGGACTTTCTGGACAAGCACTTGGGGCAAAAGTACAAGGTACTTTCGATATTATGGTGAAGGTATTGATGTGTGAGAGCCATAGTACAGATGCCATCTTCACAGGCAGGCTCTGTGTTATGAGGGCCATTCTTGACGGTGCCAAGTGTAATTAGGCCGAGTTCTTCTGGGGAGTACTGAGGAAGAACAAGTTGAAAGTGCAGAAGGAGGAGTGTCCCAGCTTGCCTGGAAAGCAGCAGTACTTCTTTAATGCTAACATATCTCTTGCCACCAAGCTTACCCTGATCTTGGACTCCATCTTCCCAGAGAAGAAGTGGAAGGAGTCATGGTGCAAGTGCTTTCACAAGTCCAAGATCTTCTTCTCCAAGGATGGGCCTCTTCATGGCCATCCTGATTCTGATGGTGAGTAAGCCATCCCTGCCCCTCCTCTCCAAGCAGTGCCCTCTCCTGCTAAGGGGCAGAAGCAGCAGAAGAGTAAGAAAAAGGCTGCTGAGGCTACTGGTTCTACAACCATAGCTTTCTCTGGTTCCTCTGAGGAGGACCAGATTCCCCTTCAAGATGTTCTGAAGAAGAAGGTTGATGGTGAAAAAGCTGCCAAGAAGGCTGGTGCAGCTAAGAGGAAGAGGCCAGAGGAGGCCAAGAAAGTTTCTGCAAAGAAGCCCAGAGCAAGCCGAAGGGCTACAAAGACACTTCTGGTGGATGAGCCATTAGAAGAGGATGAAGAAAAAGAGGTTGAACCTCTTAAGAGGAAGCCAAGGGTCAAGAGAGCCATCTTTCAAGAATCAGACTCTGGCTCTGACCTGGGAGATGCTTTGGAGCAGGCTATTGAGGAGGCCTCTTATCTGATGGGGGAAGCCACGGCTTCAGAGCGGGTAAACCTTTCTCCCCTATCTATCCCCATAAACCTTGTAACCCCCTCTACTTCTCTCCCAGAAAACATATCCCTCAACCCCTCTGGTGCCTCCATTTCTTCACCAGGACAAACCTTACCCGATACTCCCCAATATACTCCCTCCACCATCCCCACACAAACACCTTCTCCTCCTACCTCTCAAATCCCTCTCCCCACAAATCTTTCTCCCCCAGCCCCTGTACCAGATATCCCATCTTCTTCTGGTGCAGAACAACCTTTACCTTCTACCTCTACCTCTCAAACCCCTACCCCTCCCCAATCTCATACTGACCAGATTCCCCCCGCCTCCATGGCTATGGGTTTCCCTACTCCTCCCTCTTCCCCCACCTGCCCATCTAGCAATGATAGTGAAGATGAGGATGCTTCACTTGAGCCTTCTGGCTTAGCCACATCCTCCTCTACCTCTGGGCCCAAACCCTTTTCATTCTCATCTGCAGAAATGGGTCCCATTAGGCAGAGTATGAGTGTAAGTGCTCAGCTCTAGCTGAGAGAGCATTTTCTCATCCTATTGGAGCACTTACCTCTGTTGGCGGATCTGACTGACGCCAAGGTCTGGAGCAAGGCCAGACTAGAGGACGTGGAGGACCAAATGTTGTTACTTGAAGAGATGGGTCCTCCTACTTTTTCTGCCTGGGAGATTGAATTGAAGAAGAAGCTTAATCTCCAGAATCCAGCGGAGTTGGAGACTCCAGAGGCAGCCAAGGTGATGATTCGCACCTTGCTTATCCAGCAGGGAGTTATGATCTCCCCAGAGGGCCCCTCTTATACTTTTGGCCCTCACTTCTCATTTCCTCCAGAACTCTATTCCGATGAAGAAGACTTTGATGTCACTCCTGCCATGCTGCAAAAGATGAAAGCGTTCTTTAATGAATAAATTATGCAGATTGACAGATTCTCCAAGGCCTTCCAGCATATGGCTCCTGCCATGATTGAGCACCAGATTCGGCTGGAGAGGAAGATATTTCTGAAGCAGATCAAGTCCACTTTTGCCTCTGCCAAGGCATCCTTTAAAGCAAATGGACTTATGCTGAAGCTGGATGTGATGCAAAGCCAAAGACAACTCCAGGAGCATGTTTTGGACCAGCTGCGTCCAGTCTCTGTGCTAAAGGTGGATTTGGCTTCTCTGATGCTGGAGACTGCCAGGCTCAAAGACTCCCTCTAGGAGATGCTAGAGAAGCAAGAAAAGCTGGTGGCCGAGTCTAAGGCCTATCTGGAGGAAGCCAGGCAACTCAGTGATCTTCACTCTTTCTCCTCTACTGCCTTGCCTGATCTCATTAGGCAGATAGAGCAGCCCCTTATTGATGGAGTTAAAAAGGGGGAAGAGCAGACCAGAACTGATTTGGCGAAGAGCACTCTGTGTTAGGATAAAAGTTGTATAGTTTTGATGAGTTAAAACAAACCAGAAGATGTAATAGGACCATCTGGACCTGTTAGCCAGATGATGATCTAGATTAGGACTTAGTCTAGGGGGAACTGCCAGACCAGAAGACTTCACCAGAAGAGTCACCAGAAGACCCCACCAGAGGACTTCACCAGAAGACTCCACCAGAGGACTTCACCAGAAGACTCCACCAGAGGACTTCACCAGAGGACTCCACCAGAAAACTTCACCAGATGAGATCTGACCAGAGGCAGAGGACCTTCCCCAGACCAGACGAGTCCGGACCAGACAAGTCTGGTAGAACAAAAGATGCTCAGTTTGATCCCTTGTCTCTACTGAGTATTCTGGTTGTTCACCAGATTAGGACCAGAAGACACCTAGGTTGCATGGTGTCTGGTCTTGCCTTCTCTGGAGAAAATCAGAGTTAGGCAGAGGAAGCTATTGACCGTTGGTGTTTCAAATCAAGTCAACAAGATCAGGATTGGAAAGTTCTGAAGATAATCAATCCAAGGACCCTACCAACCTAATCAATCAATTAGGGAATTGATTGATTGAAGCTTCCTTAAATAGAGGATCTGATTGGATTAGCCCTCCAACGGCTAGCCCTAATCCCCTCTATAAATACAAGAGTGCAGTTAAAGAAAAAGCTCTAGAGAGACTACATACGCGCATAAGTCCATCCAAGCTTTTGATAATCACTCTTAGCACTCTTACTGTTCATAATATTTATCTACTCTTAAGGAGTTGTTGAAACCTCAACCTGTTCATCTACCAGATAAGGTTGTTGGCTGTGGATCTTTAGATTGAAGTCAAATCTAAAGAAGTTGTAAGAAGGAACTGGTACTTCACAATTCCAGTGAGTAAGTAAGTGAGTTGGTTGATAGTGAGACCCCTTGGATAAAAGGGAGAGTGGACGTAGGATATTCAAATCCGAACCACTATATATCTTGTGTTCTTTATTGCTTTCGATTTACTTATTCTCTTATTAGTTGTTGCTCTCTTGTAAAAAGAATTTGAAAGACATATTAACTTAAGCTTCCGCAATCAATCTAACTAGTGGACCAACAAGTGGTATCAGAGCAGTGTGTCCAACGACCACTGCTTTGAAAAGCTTTTGGTGGTCACCGGGCAGATCCATTGCTCTTTAGTGCTTTTATTCAAGTTCTTGTTATTTCACTTAATTTTATCAAAATGTCTGCAAAATCTTCTTACAAGAGCCGTAAGCTCCCAGAATTCTCTTTTGAGGATTACAGCCACTGGAGCTTCATGATGAGTAATCATCTTGGAGCTATTCACCACCGCATGTTAGATGTGGTAGAAAGTGGCCCCATTCAATTTTACTGGACTCCTATTGATAGTGGCAGGTCAGAGTCCAGAGAAGAAACTAGTGAAGCTGCCCAGAAAACTGCAGAGGATAGAGTCCCCAGGCAAATATTCCTAAAAAAGAAAGATGAGCTTGATAATGATGAAAGAAAGCTCTACAACTTGGACCAGGTGGCAAGAACAGAGATCATAAACACACTTACTAAAGAGGTGATTGAAAAGGTCAGAACGTGTGCCACTGCCAAGGAGATGTGGGACAAACTGGCACTACTCTGTGAGGGAACAGAGAAGATCAAAGACAACAAGCTCCAAGCTGTTCAACACTCGTTTGATACCTTCAAGATGAAACCAGACGAGACCATTGACCAGCTGGACATGCGTCTCACAAATCTCCTGAACAAGGCTAGTGCCTTAGGTAAGACCTACTCTGAAAAGGAAATTAATAGTAAGATCTTGCGTTCACTAACCAGCAGGTGGAGAATTAAAGTCACTGTGATCAAGGACAACAAGGATCTCAATACTCTGGATCATCATCTTCTGTTGTCTAATCTCAAAGCCTATGAGTATGATCTTCAAGAGGAGGATCAAACAGAAGAGGTTTCCTCTTTTGGTCAGAAAGGTGTTGCATTCTCTTCAACCATCAAGCCTGATGTCAAGCCAAAAGAGTCTACTGCAGATGACTTGAGTCTCAAGGAGCAGGTAGCACTTCTAACTCGTAAATTAGATAAAATGAGTTCAAAATATGGCAGGTACAAAAGGCACTGGAAGGAATCTACCAGGGACAGAAAGAATTCCTTCAAGCCTGCAGAGAAGGAGAAGACATCTGGAGACTCAAGGGAGACCAGATTCAGAACTCCAGAGAGGAGGAGAGATGACAACCCTGGCAACTCTGGGAGATCAGATTATCAGAGGAGGGATGGTAGCTCTGGCAGACCTGACTACCAGAGGAGAGAGAGTAGTCCAGCCAGATCAGACTACAACCAGAGGAGGAGAGAGCCAAGTCCTAGTCCCAGAGGAGACAATGCCTGCTACACATGCAACAAGACTGGTCACTATAGTTATGATTGTCCTCAACTCACTCCTAGGGAAAGAGAAGAGAAAAGGATCAAGAGAGATAGGAGATATGCAGATAAGAGAGCATTGCTGGCAGAAGCAGAGGAGGAGGATACTAGTTCCAGTTCTTCTTCTTCTGACTTTGGATCAGATGATGATGTGTGTCTCATGGCAGACATCACTGAGGTAAATGAGACTACCCTATGCTTATCTAATTCCAAATATACTGAATCCTCTAATTCATCTGGTAACTCCAGAGAGTCTGATATGCAACAAATGCTATCAGATCTCCAAAATTGTGTCCAACTCTGTCAAAAACTTGAGAAAGAGAATGGTAGGCTCAGAGCTGAAGTTCAATCTCTCTCACATGAGCATAAATCCACCATAGAACTCATGAAAGATCATTCCAAAGAAGTCTCTGAACTTCAGGATAAGATCACAGAAAGAGATACTCTGGTAGATCAACTCATGAAAGAAAAGAACTCTCAAGAAGATGAGATCAATGAACTCAGAGCCAAATACCAGACTCTTATCAAGGGAAAACAAGTTGCTCACAACATAGAGGAGATACCCATGCCCAGAGAAGCTCCTAAGATACCATCTGTTGTATCTATCATATCAGAGTCTTCTCAGCGCATTAGTGATAAGAGTGGTTTAGGATATCCTGGAATTACCACTAAAACTCATAAATACCTTTATAATAAAGACAAGTCTGTAAGAGCTGGTAAATTGGTAGAAATCTGGGATGAAAAAGACTTAACTGGTAATGGTTACAAGGTGGTTCACAATCCTGATTGGAAAAGGAATCACTCTGTTAATCACATAACATATGGTCCAGAAGAGTTGACTGTCCTGGAAGAGAAGATGCTAGAGAATAAATGTCAACAAGGGGAACCATTGAAGATTGATGGTTCTGTGAACAATGAGTCCCAAGGAGTAGAACTTACTCAAATTGGAGGACCCCAGAGAAATCCTCAAAGGGAACCTAACCAGATTAGGGGACCTCAAAGAAAACACTCAAGAAAGGGGAATACCAATCAGAGTAATAACTACCAGAGAAGGAACAATGTTCAACAGCACCAGGTACCCCAGAGACAATTTTCTCAGAGGAATCAATTCCAGAATAGGTATACTCAAAGGACCCTTAACCACCAGAGCAGGTCTAATTCTCAGAACCAGAGGAGGTCTTCCAGACCCATCTATAGAAAACCAACTGATCTGGGAAGTTATGACACCAGAGATGGTTCTTCTAGGATGTACCCTTACAACCAGACCTTTAAGACCATGTCTTTGAGGCAGGCCATTCCAAAGGCCAGATTTGAGAAAAGGTACACCAGACCTGTTTATAGGAAAGGTGTCCTTATCAGACCAGTAGCTCAATATGTCATTGTCAGAGGACATGTGCTGGTAGATAGATTTGGAAGGAAGATAAGATCTCCTCATCCAACAAGGGATAATCTTTATCTATGGATTCCTACAAAACCTGCAATTAACCAATCAGGACCCAGCACTAGTAGGGGACCTAATTGATTTCTCTGCAGGTAGATAAAAGCCCATTGGAGAAAGGACTTTCAAGCAACCATGTCTGGTACATTGATAGTGGATGTTCCAAGCACATGACCTTCCAGAAGGATAATCTCCAAGACTTCAAGCCATTGACTGGACCAAGAGTGATGTTTGGTGACAACAACTATGGAGTCACCAGAGGAGTTGGAAAGTTGACCTTCAATGGAGTATCTGTAGATGAAGTCTACTATGTAGAAGGACTCAATCATAATCTGCTTTCAGTATCTCAATTCTGTGACAAGGGATACTCAGTGAAGTTTTCTAGTGATTCATGCACTGTTTTCTCTTCTGATTATAATGATATCTTTCTAATAGGCTTGAGGAAGGGTAACATTTATCTTGCAGATTTTAGCAGTTGCCCAAGAAATGCTTGCCTGGTTGCAAAAGGATCTGCAGAGAACAGCTGGATTTGGCACAAGAGATTGTGTCATCTTAACTTCAAAACACTGAACAAGATTACCAGAAAAGGTCTCATTCAAGGTCTTCCTAATGAAGTGTTTAAGAAGAATCAGGTTTGTGGTTCATGCCAGAAGGGTAAACAACCCAAGACTTCCTTTAAGGATGTCCAGAGCACAACCACAACCAGAGTACTTCAACTACTTCACATGGACCTGTTTCTCCTCTTAGTTTCAGTGGAAGGAAGTACACCTTGGTGATAGTGGATGACTTTTCAAGATACACTTGGGTAGTGTTCTTGTTTAAGAAAAATGAAACTATCACTAAGCTGCCAGAGTTCTTCAAGCAGATTCAGAATGAGCAGAACCAGAGCATAGTCAGAATCAGAAGTGATAAAGGGACAGAGTTTTTGAATTCACACATTGCAGATTACTGCAAGGACCATGGGATTTTGCATGAAACATCTGCTGCCAGAACACCCCAACAAAATGGAGTAGCAGAAAGGAGGAATAGGACTCTCAAAGAAGCTGTAAGAACACTTCTAGCAGAATACAACACACCACAAAGATTTTGGGCAGAGGCCATTAATACAGCCTGCTATACTCAGAACAGGTGCCTGATTGCCCAGAGACATAATAAGACTCCATATGAGGTATGGAAAGGTAAAACCCCATCTGTTTCATATTTTCATGTTTTTGGATGTAAGTGTTTCATCCATGACAATGGGAAATCTAAATTAAGAACCTTTGATGCTAAAGTGGCTGATGGAATATTTTTAGGATATTCCAGCACCAGTAAAGCTTTTAGAGTTTTTAATAAGAATTCACTTTGTGTGGAGGAAACACCTCATGTTGTTTTTGATGAATCTACTTTTGAGTGCAAGGTGGACTCTAAGTCTTCTGGTGAGGCCCAGAATCAGACTACACCCAGAGTTATCAAAGTCAATCCACCTATTCTTGATTCAGATTCAGATTCAGATGATGACCCTTCTCCTGGTTCTATGAAGCAGAAGCCTTCACAAGGAGCAGAACCAGAAGAGGTTGAAACTCCTGTAGGGGGAAGCTCTTCTGCAGGTGGTGATAATCACCAAGGTACTACAGAAGATGATCAACCAGGCAAGACCACGGGAAGGAGGACCCTGGTTGACCACCCCAATGACCTGATCTTAGGAGATCCAACTAAGGGTGTCCAGACTAGGAGAACTCTTAACTTAGCTGCCTTATTTAGTTGCTATGTGTCCTTGATTGAGCCCAAGAACATCAAGGAGGCACTGAAAGATCCAAATTGGATTGTTGCTATGCAGGAGGAGTTGAATCAATTCACCAGACAGGATGTTTGGGAGCTGGTAGACAGACCAAGACATCAAAAGGTGATAGGCACTAAGTGGGTTTTCAAGAATAAGAAAGATGAGAATGATGTCATTACTAGGAACAAGGCAAGGTTAGTGGCCCAGGGCTATTCTCAGTCTGAAGGAATAGACTATGATGAGACATTTGCTCCTGTTGCCAGACTAGAAGCCATCAGATTGTTCTTAGCATATGCTGCTCACATGAAGTTCAAAGTATACCAGATGGATGTTAAATCTGCCTTTCTTAATGGGATTCTCATTGAGGAAGTGTATGTGGAACAACCTCCTGGTTTTGAACAAGGTGACAAGGTGTTTAAGCTTAAGAAAGCTCTTTATGGGCTGAAGCAGGCATCCAGAGCATGGTATGACACTCTATCTCAATTTCTTCTGGACAATGGTTTTACTAAGGGTAAGATTGATAGAACCTTGTTTAGGAAAGAAGAAGGAAAGGACATCCTTCTGGTCCAAATATATGTTGATGACATTATATTTGGATCCCCTAACAAGAAGTTGTGTGAGAAGTTTGGTGAGCTCATGCAGAGTCAGCTTGAGATGTCCATGATGGGAGAAATGAATTACTTTTTAGGTTTGCAGGTTAAGCAATCAGAAAAGGGAATTTTTATTAATCAGGCAAAGTACATCAGAAACATGTTAGAGAAATTTGGAGTAGGATCTAGCAAAGCAGCCAAGATCCCTATGATGGCAAATTTCAACATGGATCCAGATGAGTCTGGAGAGAGTGTGGACAAGACTCAGTACAGAGCACTTATTGGTTCTCTTCTGTACCTGACTGCAAGCAGACCAGATATTACTTTTGCTGTAGGCGTGTGTGCCAGGTTTCAGGCGAATCCCAAGAAAAGTCACTTGGAAGCAGCTAAGAAAATTTTGAAATATCTTAAGGGAACAGTAAATTTAGGATTGTGGTATCCTGCAGATGATAACTTAGAGTTGAGTGGTTATTCAGATTCAGACTATGGTGGATGCAGAATAGATAGGAAGTCTACAAGTGGAACATGCCAATTTTTAGGGAATAAATTGGTATCTTGGTTTTCTAAGAAGCAGACTTCTGTTGCTACATCTACAACAGAAGCAGAGTATATGGCTGCAGGGAGCTGTTGTTCACAACTACTCTGGATTAGTCAACAGCTTAGGGATTACCAGATTAGAGCTAAGGATATTCCTATTTTCTGTGATAGTAATAGTGCAATTGCAATCACCCAGAATCCAGTTCTTCATACCAGGTGCAAACATGTTGATATAAGGCATCACTTTATCAGAGATCATGTTGAGAAGGGAGATATAAGGATGGAAAAGATTGCAACAGAGAAGCAGAGAGTAGATATCTTAACTAACCCTTTGGCTGAGACCAGATTCAGAGAGTTAGCTTTTGAGTTAGGTTTGTTGGATCCAGAGACAGATTTGTTTTAGGGGGAACATCAGAGAAGTATCCTTTGTTTCTTTCCTTTACTTCATATATTTATTCTCAAGCTAACATGCCTGCAGATTAGATATATCAGAGAAGTTATATCTCCAGATGAGGTATGTATCAGGTGACACTTGTCCCAGATGAGGTGCTGAGTCAACTTCAAGAAATGTCCAAAGTCTTCTCTGACCAGGACCAGATGAGTCGAATTAGAGTAGATTTAGCACCAGACTTGCTGTGGTATCATCTGGTTACAATATCAGGTGACAGGTATGTCTTTACTTCTCTGGCCTCTGATCATTGGGATACACTTTTCAAATTAGTAAGTACATTCAAAACGTTTCAACTTCAGAGTGTATTTAAGACTAGGGTATAGGGCCTAGGCAATCATTTCGCTTTTTCTCTTGACTGCCACAAAACCCCTTTATGCCCAGTCCCAATGACTATGCCAACGCACCAGATTAAATCTGTATCTCGCCTTTCATCGTGGCCATCAGATTTAATCAATGTGCAATATGTCAATCAATTCGAAAATTGATTTTGTTCCCTAAATTAAATTTGCTATTACACGCGTTCACATTTCATTTATTAATCAAGCCACACGTATTGCCCTATTTAAATCAAATTTCTTTTCAATTTGTCTTTTCACGTTTCCATATTCTTACAAACTCTAACTTCTCTCTGCAAAGTATTGCTCTCTCTCTCTCTCTCTCTCTCTCTCTCTCCCTCTCTCTCTCTCTTTCACAGAAATGGCCCCTCCGTGCAACTTTGACCATGCCCTGATGATGAAGAAATTGAAAATGGAAATGGTGGTCGACTTCTACACCACCAAGAACTCATCTGCACTTGCTATTCTGGAATTATTGAGGAGATCCGGAGTTGAAAAGTTGATCTCCACAGTCCCCAGAGATTTTCGCACCCTAGATGGTTATGCGGCCCAGTTTCTGGTACGAATGAAGATCAATGTAAACCATATTTCTTCAAAGATTGACAAGGAGGATTTGGTGTTTTCCAAGCATGAATTCTGTGCGCTGTTTGGAAATATATCTGCAGAAGGGGTGGATCCTTTAACCTACAAGGAGGATGATATTGCGGGTTCCTTCAAATTGTTTGCTCGTTCTTCTTGCCAGAACATCACAAAGGGCTTCTTGGACAAACATCTGAGGCAACAGTACAAGGTACTTTTTGATATTGTGGTGAAGGTGCTGATGTGTGAGAATCACAGCACGGATGCAATTTTTAATGGAAGAATGTGTGTGATGAGGGCTCTGTATGACGACGTCCAATGTAACTGGGCAGAGTTCTTTTGGGGCGTCTTGAGGAAGAATAAGGTTAAAGTGAACAAGAAGGCTTGTCCTTCCAAGCCAGGGGAGATGCAGTTCTATTTCACTGCAAATGTTTCGTTGGGAACGAAACTTACTCTGATCTTGGACTCTTTGCTTCCAGAGAAGAGATGGAAGGAATCCTGGTGCAGAGGATTTCACAAGTCCAAGGTATTATTTTCTAAGGATGGTCCCCTTCATGGCCATCCTGATTCTGATGGAGAAGAAGCCATCCCTGCCCCTCCTCTACAGGCGATACCCTCACCTGCTAAGGGGCAGAAGCAGCAGAAGAAGCAGCAGAGTTCAAAGCAAGCTGCTGGAGCAACTGGTTCTTCTACGGTTGTCTTCTCTGGTTCCTCGGAGGAGGACCAGATTCCCCTTCTGAATATTCTGAAGAAGAAGGGTGAAGTAGCTGAGGCTACTAAGAAGGCTGGAGCAGCCAAGCGGAAGAGGCCAGAGGAGGCCAGGAAAGGCTCTGCTAAGAAGTCCAGGACTAGCAGGAAGGCCAAGAAAACCCTTCTGGTGGATGAGCCATCAGAGGAAGAAAAGGAAGAAGAGGTTGAACCTCTTAAGAAGAAATCCAAAGCCAAGAGAGCCATATTTCAAGATTCAGACTCTGGCTCTGATCTTGGAGAGGCCTTGGAGAAGGCAATTGATGAAGCTTCTCAAATGGTGGAGGATGCTTCTGTTCCAGAGCATGTTGTACCTGCTGATGTTGACTCAGCAGAGGTAAACCCTTCCATTCCCTCTTCTGCCCCTATTAATCTTGTTTCACCCTCTATCTATCCCCCAGATAACCTTCCCCAAACTCCATCTGCTTCTGGTAACCCTATTATTCCACCAGAGCAAACTCTCCCAGATACCCCCGTATATACTCCCTCAACCATTCCTACCCAAACACCTTCTCCTCCAAATTCCCAAACACATCTTCCCACAAACCCCTCTCCCCCACCTTCTGTACCAGAGGTGCCATCAACCTCTTCTGGTGCAGAGATCCCCCCTCCAAACACTTCCACATCCCAAATACCACCTACATCTTCTGTACCAGAGATCCCATCTTCTTCTGGTGCAGAGCAACCCATCCCCTCCACCTCTACCTCACAAAATCCTAACCCTCCCCAAACCCATACAGACTAGGACCCAACCATTTCTATGGCTCTGGGATTCCCTGCCCCTCCCCCTTCTCCCACCTGTTTAACCAGCGATGATAGTGAAGATGAGGAAGCTTCACTTGAGCCTGCTAACTTAGCACCTTCCTCCTCTGCCTCTGGGCCCAAACCCTTCATTTTCTCTTCTGGTGAGATGGGTCCCATCAGGCAGAGTATGAGTGTGAGTGCTCAGCTCTGGCTAAGAGAGCATTTTCCAATTCTGTTGGAGCACTCACCCCTCCTGGCAGATCTGACGGATACCAAAGTTTGGAGTATGGCCAGACTCCAAGATGTTGAAGATCTTATGCTTCTGCTGGAGGAGATGTCTCCCTCTGCCTTCACTGCGTGGGAGATTGAACTGAAGAAGAAGTTAAACATTCAAAACCCAGCAGAGTTGGAGACACCAGAGGCGGCCAAGGTCCTCATCAAAACTCTCCTGATCCAGAGAGGAGTTATGCTCACGCCAGAGGGCTTCTCTTACAACTTTGGTCCTCATTTCACTTTTCCTCCAGAGCTATATTCAGATGAGGAGGACTTTGAGATGTCTCCTACCGTGCTCCAGAAGATGAAATCCTTCTTCAACGAGCAGATTATGCAGATAGGGCGCTTTTCAAAAGATATTCAACACATGACCCCTGCTATGATAGAGCATCAGATAAGGCAGGAGAGAAGGATCTTCCTGAAGCAGATCAAGTCCTCTCTGGCAGAAGTTAAAGCTTCTTTCAAGGCCAATGACCTCTTTGTCAAACTGGATGTGATGCACAGCCAGAAGCAGCTCCAGGAGCACGTGCTGGAGCAGATGAGGCCTGTCTCTGTGCTTAAAGTTGAGATGGCAAGCCAGATGATCCAGACTGCCAAGCTGAAAGACTCCCTCCAGGAGATGTTGGAGAAGCAGGAAAGACTTGTTGCAGAGTCTAAAGCCTATCTAGAGGAAGCCAAGCAGCTGCGTGATCTTCACTCTCCCTCCAACACTGCCTTGCCTGATCTTATAAGGCAGGTAGTGGAGCCCCTCCTTGATGAAGTTAAAAAGGGGGAAGAGAAGGCCAGAACTGATCTGGCGAAGACCACAAATGAAACTCCCTTTAGCCATGGAGCTCGTCTGGACCTGCTGGAGAATACATTGGCCCAGGCTGAGCTGCAGAAGAAGAAGGAAGAGTTCAAATCTCTTTCCATGGCTAAGCAGCTTGCTGCAGAAGAGGAGTCAGAAGCAGAGCAGGATCCTATCCATATCTCTGGACTTGCAAAGAAAAAGATAAGGAAAGTGAAGAAGAGCTTCCTTGAATCTGTGGTTGAAGAAGCAGAGAAGAGATTCAAGGAAGAGACGCCTGAAGAGAGGCAAGCCAGAATAAGGAAAAACATAGATGAAGAGCAGAGGCTCAGATATGTTAGGAGGCAAAGTAAGAAGACCAGAGAAGCTGGCATATCTTCTGGTGCTAGTGGATCCAGCCAGAGAAGAAAAGCTCCTATTGAAGTGATGGAGATTTTTCCACTCAGGACAGAAGGGTCTTTTGACTCTACTGTGCCTGTCCCTCTGATTGAGAAGTGGAGAGAAGCCAAGACCTTGTGGTTCATTCAACATTATATCCAAAGGCCTCCACCAGAGGATGATGCTCTCATCAACAGGACATTCCATTCTTGGATGCAGGCATATGATGCAAGTTTGTACAAGCAGCTGATGGATTCTACCATAGAGTTCAACCTGGAGGTCACTGCCCCTGAGTTTCATTATCTTAACACTCCAATGGTAGGGGACCAGGTTGATTGGGCTGAATTGAAGAAATTGTACAAGACCAAGGTGTTGGCAAACTTCACTCCAACATCTTCTGCAGAGTTGAAGGCCATTCAAGACAGATTCTTCGACTGGTTCCTGGTGCCCAAGGATAACAGAAGATATGCTTAGAATAGGACCAGAATTGCATTGTAATCTGTAATCACTTTTGTCCTTATTATCAATGAAAATCTCATATCTTCTCTGTTCAAAAGACAACCTCTAGTTGTCTTAATTGTTTGTCTGATAAGATCTATTCTAAGGTCTTATCCTTTAATGTTTTCTTGCTTAAGTCTTACTTTTTGATCAGTTCTGGTAGTGTTTTAACTCCATCAAAAATGGGGAAATTGTTAGGATAAAAGTTGTATAATTTTGATGAGTTAAAACAAACCAGAAGATGTAATAGGACCATCTGGACCTGTTAGCCAGATGATGATCTAGATTAGGACTTAGTCTAGGGGGAACTGCCAGACCAGAAGACTTCACCAGAAGAGTCACCAGAAGACCCAACCAGAGGACTCCACCAGAAGACTCCACCAGAGGACTTCACCAGAAGACTCCACCAGAGGACTTCACCAGAGGACTCCACCAGAAGACTTCACCAGATGAGATCTGACCAGAGGCAGAGGACCTTCCCCAGACCAGACGAGTCCGAACCAGACGAGTCTGGTAGAACAAAAGATGCTCAGTTTGATCCCTTGTCTCTACTGAGTATTCTGGTTGTTCACCAGATTAGGACCAGAAGACACCTAGGTTGCCTGGTGTCTGGTCTTGCCTTCTTTGGAGAAAATCAGAGTTAGGCAGAGGAAGCTATTGACCGTTGGTATTTCAAATCAAGTCAACAAGATCAGGATTGGAAAGTTCTGAAGATAATCAATCCAAGGATCCCACCAACCCAATCAATCAATTAGGGAATTGATTGATTGAGGCTTCCTTAAATAGAGGATCTGATTGGATTAGCCCTCCAACGGCTAGCCCTAATCCCCTCTATAAATACAAGAGTGCAGTTAAAGAAAAAGCTCTAGAGAGACTACATACGCGCATAAGTCCATCCAAGCTTTTGATAATCACTCTTAGCACTCTTACTGTTCATAATATTTATCTACTCTTAAGGAGTTGTTGAAACCTCAACCTGTTCATCTACCAGATAAGGTTGTTGGCTGTGGATCTTTAGATTGAAGTCAAATCTAAAGAAGTTGTAAGAAGGAACTGGTACTTCACAATTCCAGTGAGTAAGTAAGTGAGTTGGTTGATAGTGAGACCTCTTGGATAAAAGGGAGAGTGGACGTAGGATATTCAAATCCGAACCACTATATATCTTGTGTTCTTTATTGCTTTCGATTTACTTATTCTCTTATTAGTTGTTGCTCTCTTGTAAAAAGAATTTGAAAGACATATTAACTTAAGCTTCCGCAATCAATCTAACTAGTGGGACCAACACTCTGGAGACCCTCTTTAGCCATGGGGCTCGTCTGGACCTGCTGGACAATACTCTGGCCCAGGCAGAGCTACAGAAGAAGAAGAAGGAAGAGCTGGAATCTCTTACCATGGCGAAGCAGCTGGCGGCAGAAGAGGAGTCCACAGATACTGAGCAGGATCCTATGTCCGTTTCTGGACCTGCCAAGAGGAAGATAAGGAAGGTGAAGAAAAGCTTCCTTGAAGAAATTGTTGAGGAAGCAGAGAAAAGATTTAAAGAGGAGAGTATAGAAGAGAAGTAGACAAGAATAAGGAAGAACATAGATGAAGAGCAGAGGCTCCGATATGTTAGGAGGCAAAACAAGAAAGCCAGAGAAGCTGGTATTACTCCTGGTGTCAGTGGATCCAGCCAGAGGAGGAAGGCTCCTGTTGAAGTGATGGAGATTCTGCCACTCAGGACAGAAGGGTCTTTTGACTCTACTGTGCCTGTTCCTCTCATTGAGAAGTGGAGAGAAGCTAAGACTCTGTGGTTTATCCAACACTATATCCAGAGGCCCCCTCCAGAGGATGATGCGCTTATCAATAGAACCTTCCACTCTTGGATGAAGGCCTACGATGCAGATCTCTACAAGCAACTGATAGATTCCACCATAAAATTCAATCTGGAAGTTACTACCCCAGAGTTTCACTATCTCAACACACCTATGCTTGGGGACCAGATTGATTGGATAGAGTTGAAGAAGCTGTTCAAGACCAAGGTGTTGGTGAATTTCACTCCAACATCTTCTGCAGAATTGAAGGCAGTTCAAGATAGATTCATTGACTGGTTTCTGGTGCCAAAGGAAAATAGAAGATATGCATAGTTTAGGACTCTGAAATGAAATGTAACATGTAATCCTTTGTTCTCAATTATTAATGAAAAGTCATATCTTCTCTGTTCAAAAGACAACCTCTTGTTGTCTTATTGTTTGCTAGATAAGATCTATTCTAAGGTCTTATCATTTTATTATTTTCATGCTTAAGTGTTTATTGTTTTTGATCAGTTCTGGCTAAGTTTTAACTCCATCAAAAAGGGGGAAATTGTTAGGATATAAAATGTTAGTTTTGATGAGTTAAAACAAACCAAAAAATGTAATAGGACCATCTGGACCTGTTAGCCAGATGATGAACTAGATTATGACTTAGTCTAGGGGAACTGCCAGACCAGAAGACTTCACCAGAAGAGTCACCAGAAGACCTACTAGAAGACCCACCAGAGGACTCCACCAGAGGACTTCACCAGAGGACTCCACCAGATGAGACTGACCAGAGGCAGAGAACCTTCCCCAGACCAGACGAGTCCGGACCAGACGAGTCTGGTGAACCAAAAGATGCTCAGAATTATCTCTTAATTCTACTGAGTATTTTGGTTCTTTACCAGATCCAGACCAGAAGATACTGAGGTCACCTGGTACCTGGTCATGCCTTCTCTGGAGAGAATCAGAGTTAGGCATTGGAAGCACTTGACTGTTGGTGATTTAAATCAAGTCAACAAGATCAGGATTGGAAAGTTTTGAAGTCAATCAATCCAAGGATCCCACCAACCCAATCAATCAATTAGGGAATTGATTGATTGAAAGCTTCCCTAAATAGAAGATCTGATTAGATTAGCTCTCCAACGGCTAAACCCTAAGCACCTCTATAAATACAAGAGTGCAGACTTAAAGAAAGGCTCTAGAGATTCTCACGCGCAATAAGAACATCTTCCAAGCCTTGTTCATTCACTCTTAAGCACTATTATTGCTCTTATCTTACATATATACTCTTAAAGGAGTGTTGTAGACTTTAGATCGAAGTTAGATCTAAAGGGATTGTAAGAAGGAACTGGTACTTCACAATTCCAGTACGTAAGTGGTTTGTTGGTCACTTGGTTGGTTAGTGAGACCCCTTTTGATCAAAGGGAGAGTGGACGTAGGACTTGTTGTCCGAACCACTATATATCCGGTCTATTTACTGTTTTTCTTCATTTCTGTCTTAATTTTTATACTTAGTGCTCTTATAAAAGATCTTGATAAAAAGACATAATCTTTAAAAGCTTCCGCAATTAATCTACTTAGTGAGACCAACACCATATATGCTCCTCATTCAACCCACATAACTAGAACAACCTAGGGAACCTATTAAGAAGAGGCTCTGGCCCAACCCGCACACCCTCTAAAATAAAGTCCCTCTCTCATCCCCAAATTGCTTCTTCATCCTATCCCAAAAACATTTCTCACCCCGACCCGTTTTTC
This sequence comes from Ballota nigra, assembly GCA_947034835.1. NCBI lineage: Eukaryota > Viridiplantae > Streptophyta > Magnoliopsida > Lamiales > Lamiaceae > Ballota > Ballota nigra. The sequence goes on from OX344724.1 coordinate 92,211,768, forward strand.
ACCATATCTCTCCACCAACTAGATCATCTACACTCTTTCTCATTAGATACCAAAACCAAGCCTTTATAAACATATTCAAGCACATCCACCATCCATAAACTTTCCTTATCCCAGGTCAAAAGCTTCATATTGAAGGACCCTAACTCTCCAAACCCTCCCCCCTCCCCAATTTGTTTCGATTTATAAACTATACTCCATTTCAACCAAACAACCATATTTTTACATTTACACCTACCCTATAAAAAATTATACTCCCTCCGTCCCGGTCTAAGTGTCTCATTTCTTTTGGATGAATGGTTTAAGAAAGTGTTGGGAAAATGTATAAGACTTATGTTTTGATTAGATGCCAACATGTCCCTCCTAAGTTATTTTTGTAAGTAAATTATTCAGTAGAGTTAGTACTTAGTCAAACAGTTCAAAGTGTTAAGAACTGGAGTGCAGTTAGTAAAAACTAGAGTGTATTTTAGTATGAAGTCTGCTGAAGATGAAGTCCACTGAAAGTGAAGTCCGCTGAAGACTAAGTGATCTGAGAAAGAAGTCTAAGTCTTGAATGTTTTCTAAGTGCATTCTCACTAAGACTAAATCTATCAGGAGAGGACGAAGGTCCACTGATAAAGAACTAACAAAGTACTGTTAATATTAAACATATTTAAAGCTGTTAGTTAATCTAGTTGGAAAAAGGCAAAATGAATTTCAGTGAAGCTTACAATAAATGAAGGAATAAGAAGGTTCTCTCAGAGGAGTTCCACCTTAAAGCAAGACAAGAATCTGGGCATGCAGACTAAAGGTCCAATGAGAAGATGACACGTCAGTGTACTTACTGACAGCCGACCTGCCCCAGCCTGACAAGTACCAAAAGTCCTTCACCTAGCAATCTACAGAAAGCTGGTGAACAAGCATGGTTTTTGCAGCCGTTTCTTGACAAGACTTAAAGCTTCAAATAGAGCCGTTTGAGCCAATCCGATACAAGAAGACTTACTTGAGAAGATTCAAATCCAACGGGAAGATTTTCAAGGAAGCCTATAAATACAGAAGGACGTGCACTTTTTCAAGCACGGGAAACTCACAAGATCAAAGCTATCTCTACATTCATAACAACTAAGAAGCACTCGAAATTATCATTGTTTCCCAAGTGTTTCACATTTGTAGAGAGCCTAACAAACCTTCTGTAACCAAGCTTAAAAGCTATATCCAAATCTTAGAAAGAGATAATCCAATCCTAAGCCTTGAGCTAAACTTGTAAGGATTATCTCAAAATAGTTGGAACCAAAACCCTACTCAAAACCCTACTCAGTGTTTAGGTTGAGAGCTAGTGTTAAGTGGTGTTAGTAAGCTGATTGTTGTATCAGTCTGAAAGCTGGTTTGTTTTGGGAACTAGGACCTGGAATTTCCTAGTGATCAATCATCCTAAGAGAGGATTAGTTGATCAATGCACCTTGGCACTATAACACAAGGAATTCCAAGAGAAAGGAATTCTCCTGTTTGATCAGGACAGTGGACGTAGGAGATTCATCTCTGAACCACTTTATACCTTGTGTTCTTACTTTCTGCTATTTCCTAAGTGTGTGTTAATCTCTAAGTTTATCAAAGTAAAACGAGTTTTCTAAAGGGCTCACTAATCCGCATCTGAAAGCTAATTAGATAGTAGTTCAACAGAAAGTCTTGAGCTTTCAGTGGAGGTATTATCTCAGTAGGCTTTCTCCAAGTAACTCTCAGCAGACCTTCAAGTCCACTGACGAGCTACTGTCTTAAGTAACCTGATAAGTTTTACAAGAAGTTTTAATTTGTAATCACAGGTGTATTCCCCCCCCCCCCATACACCTGTTTTACTCGTTTCGGGACCATCAGAAAGTGTATTTGTTTATTAATATATGGTGGAAAAGTAATGAATAGTGTTGAAAAGTGTATTGAATGAGTGACATTTTTGGTAATATTGTGTGAATTTGAAGGTTAAAGTTTATATGTAGTAGAGTGTTGCTTTTTCCATTTATGGAATGATACACTTAGTGTGGGACAACCAAAAAAGAAAAGTGAGACACTTAGAATGGGACGGATGGAGTATATGTTACTAAGAAATAAGATAATTACGAGTTTTTTTTTAAGTAAACGATAAGAGGATAACCAGTAAATAGACAGAGATGTTAACACAACATTCATATAAGTGATTCGGTCCTTGTCATTCCACGTTTCAATGCGTTCTTCATTTTTATGAACAAGTGCTTTAGTTATAAAAAAAAAAAACATTCTTTTTATAGATGAGATAAATTGGCCACAAAATTAAATTCACTATGTGAATATGATTTGCAGGATGCATAATGTAAATAAAAATAAAATAAAAAGCTCATATTTATTAATTAGAGTAGATATATCAATCCTAATTTTGATCAAATATTTAATGAGTGCCACTACTCAAACCCCAAATTCCTCTAAACAAACCCCATAAAATTTAAGACAAAAATAGACACATTAAGAATGACTAAGATGCCCTTATATACATAAATATGATACTTAATAAACCCTATTTTAATTTCACGTATATTAACACATCACTTAAACCCTTCTAAAGTATTTGATCAATATTCCAACTATCATTGTCATGGAACAAGAAAACTCAAACGAGAACATTAATGTAAGTTTGTTAGTGTTTTTTTATTGTGTTGGTTTAGATGTTTTCATGTAGAAATTGTGTTTACATGAGGTTAAATAAAGGACAGTCGCGCCTTTGTTCGGCCCAAATCGCGGCCGAACGATGCTCAAATGTTCGGCCGCGACATTAAACGTACTAAGTTGTGGGAAAAAATCTAGCCAGTTGTGTTCGGTTCGTTCGACCGAACAAAATACAATATGTGCAACGCCTAGTGGCCGAACACAATTCAATACGTACATAGTATTGCGGCCGAACACAATTCAATGTGTACACAGTCTTGTGGCCGAACACAACGCAAGTTGTACAAATTGTTATGGCCGAACAGAATCTGTCCAGAACATTTTACAAGTTGTGAACAATAAATTCATCGTGTATTTGTAATTTTTAAAGCAATCAATTATCCCATAAATAGTTAAAATTACACTCGCAAATAAAAAGAAGAGAAAATAAATAGTACTATGAAATATGCTACTCCGACGCCAGTATCATATGAATCGTTTCACAAAAAAGCTTGAAAATATAATTCAAAACACTTTTTAAAAATATATAATTTATTAGAGTATATATTTTAATTTGAATATAAGGGGAAAAGTCATAAGAGAGAAAAGCATGTGTTGTGCTTTAGTGAAGCAGAGGGAATTTGCGCATGTGAAGAAGACCATGTTTGGGCCATACCATTACCACCCGCCCACCATACAAGTCTATAACCAAGATCTAATTTTAATTTTTCATAGCAAAAATCAAAGAAACCAAATTATTCAGTAGGCAAAACTCAATACTATATGTAATATGTTATTAATAAGTTAATTCTTAATAGACCCAAGTTCCCAATTTCAAATTTTATATCCTGGAGAGTGGCCTAGAAAGTAGTGTAACTAGTGCCAACTTAATTAAATAAGCTTCGGCCTTTCTTCTCAAAATACTATTGAAATTTAAAAAAAATTGAGGGTTTAGGCCTTTTGATTATGTATTGCAGAAGTATGTTTTCTGCACTTTGATTCCTAGTAATAAACATTTGAATGGCACTCTGCTATACTATGAAATATGGGGTGATAATGCCTTCAACAAGAGCATCCATCAGTTTATCTACTTATTAAACAAGATAGAACAAACTCAAAATCTTAACCAATAGTTGTTTACTTCTGGATTGTGTTCTCAACAATCAAGTTCTCACATACATTCTTTAATTTAATATGGAGATATCTATTCAAGTTCACTTGCTATTACTTGTATTACATTTGTATATGATTTGAGCTTTTATAGTCCTATTACTATGTGTTTATGCAATACTGCAGGTAGCTCAAGAAATTCAGACGGAAGCATAGTATCAAAATGAATTCCTGAAACCAAAATACATGCACTGAAACTTAAGAGTGGACTGTACCAGTTTTTTTTATCAGCCAAAAATAATTTTATTACCACTACAGTGGGTATAAGACATACCCACTCAACTTACAATATAAAGCTGTCAAAACAGAGCTCATCCTACTAATACCATATACCCAAAAATCCCCCAAGCTAGTGCACTTATACTAATGCACACAAACACATATCATAGTTAACAGAAGCTGTCAAAACATAAACTCCTCGTGCTAACATTATTTACCCAAACATCCCTCAGCCTACTACACTTGTACTAATGCAAACAAACAAATATCATAGTTAACACCCCAATACAAAACTGAAACACTCGTGTCTATAAAATACATATGGCCAGAAAACGCATACTCGTTCTTATCCCAAATATCAAATTTATAAATTAAACTTGCCAGTATCATATGCATATATAGAAGATGAGAAATTTGGGGCCAAACTTATTAAACGTACGGTTAATTTTCTGGCCGGACACACGATATAACCTTCTAATTCCCAGTACCCCAAAATCAAAAAAAAAAAAAAAAATAGCAGTAAACACTGAGGAAATCACCTATGGTTTGTATACCATCAATAATAATCATAAAAACAAACCTAAAATTCATACGCATAAACCCTAAAATTTTAGGAAAAGATAAAATTAATATTTAATGGAATTCTTACTGTATCTTTCAATCTCTGAAGGCATTTGTGTTCGTCTTGTTGAAACCTCATGAAATCGCGTACCGTTGCAGTTCACCGAGCATTCACCGAGCAAGAGGAATGGCGCGCGGTTCTTTTTTGATTTCTAAGAAGATAGAGACGTGGGGTTTGTTTAGAGGCAATATTGGGAGAAAGGGCATAATGGTAAAGAAATGGGGTAGGTTTAATACTTAAGAGTTCATTTTTAAATTTAAATGGGGTTTATTTAGTAGATGAGGTTTATTTAGAGGAATTTGAGGTTTAAATAGTGGCACTCATATTTAATTCAACACGAAACATTTATGTTTGTTTTAAAATGAGAAGAGTTGACTGAAGTAGGTGTTAGCGTTACCCTAAATTCTATAGGCTCCCTTTCTGGTAAACCTTTCATATTTCTTAACCATTTCTCCCTTCCCCCTTCTATGATATTGTGTTGGGCGGTGGTCGGTGAACATCGGTGTGCAGAAAGCTGAAGGCTAAGGAAGGAGTGAATTGAGAGGTGTGAGGGAATCGGTTTCGACCGGTTCTTCCCGGTCCAACTTGAATGGCGATTTTTAGTGTGTATTCGGACCGTTTCCTGGTTGAATCCGGCTGTGTGCGGACCACAATTCTATTTCGAATTTCTTCCATTACTAGTACTAGTAGTAGTAGTGACCTTGGGCTGAAAGCACGAGGCATCCTTCGTATAAAATTGCATCCGCGTGTCGTTTATTCTCTCCTTCGTGGCGGTCGACCGATATAAAATTGCACCCGCGTGTCTTTGTCTTCGCTCCGCTTCTCCTTATTTTTAACTCGCTTCCTCTCGTTCCATTTTTGTTCCACCATCACTTCTTTTCCTTCTTCATTTTGGTTGCTTTCAGCATGCGTTCCTGCGTAACAAAGATTACCAAATGGCGTCCGGTTTTGTGGAATTTCACTTCTGTAAGTTCATCTTTTTTTAGTTAATTGATTTTCTTGGATTATGCTTCTTTTAACTGCTTGGATTGCGCTTGTTTCAGTTTCAATTGGTGTGATTGAATGTTTTCTATTTCATGGTGTTTTTTTTGTTTTGGATTCTTTTGTGTCCGTTCTACCATTTAGACTAGTGCTTGAGGATCGAGAAATTGGATTGGTTTATGTGTTTTAATTTTTTAATGAGAATCTCACAGTTTCGATGTCTGTGGAGTACGCTTTTTTATTTTTATTTTCTGCTATTGTCTGGAATGAGTTATATTAGTCTGGGTTGGTGAAAAGTACTTTTTTGAGTGAAATTGTTGTTGTTGTTTTTATTTCTCCCCTTACTAGTTGATCATCACTTCAATATTTGCTCATCTCTTTTCTTTCACATGCTTCCTAATGGCATGATTTGACTTGGTTAGTTTACTACTTATCTTTGTGGAGTTTTTTTCCCCGAGTAGAGTTGAAGGCTACTGTATGTTGAATCATCAAATAATAAGGAAGCAAATTTAATTCCTTTCTAAAGAGTAAAGATTTGTCACTCATTTGGCCTGGTTGAAATCAGAATTGGTTGTTAGTTGCATGAGAACCTTTTCTCATAGTGATAGGCAATACCAACTCATTTTTTTTGTGCATCTGTAATGTATACTAGTAAACCAAGAAACCACTTGAGTTGATTAATTGATTTTTCTTTCTCCAATTTCCTAGTTTGATACTCCATTCGTCCCCCTATTTACTTGGGAAATTTGGAAAAATGCCACACTCAAGTTTTCATTTTTTAAAATGTCACCCAACACTATTTTATACAAAAATGCCACCGAAAAGGTCGCGCAAAGGGTCGTGCGGGGCATTTTTGTAAAAAAAATGTCGAGTGACATTTTTGAAAATGAAAACCTTAAAGTTGCATATTTCTATATTTCCCACCTATTGACTTCTTTTTTGGTTTGGGAAAAAATATTAAGACAATCAGTATAATAATAAATATAGTACAACTGATGTGGTGAAGGGAGAAGAAAAAACAATACTTTTAGGCAAAAGTAGTGATATAAATTTATAAAGTATTTGTCGAAAGTGGAATTGGAAGTTCATAGTGGGACGGACAAAAATAGAAAAACAGGAAGTTTATAGTGGGATGGAGGGAGTATTAATTTACATTTTGATTGTGATTATGTTGTTTTTAGCTTCCTAATCATATGATGCAATCATTGTTCGTTATGTTGCCACCAATTGGCAACTGCTAAATAATAGTTTGCCAATAATGATCAAATTTCAGGCCAACAGCACCATCACACCTGACATTCTACAGAACAACAGTAATGGACAAACTTTTACAAGTGGCCACATTGATGGAACCATGTTGAAGATGTACGGTACTTTATGTAAAAAAATCCCAGCAGATGATCCTAAAGATAATCATGTTTCTGACATGCTAGTTGATTCATTCGGGAGGCTACATACTTATTTAAGGATTTCATTGACGGAACGTTGTAATTTGCGATGCCATTACTGTATGCCTGCTGAAGGTGTAGAGCTCACTCAGGGTCCTCAGCTTCTCTCACAGAAAGAGATTGTCCACTTAGCAGATCTGTTTGTCCGCTCTGGTGTCACCAAAATTCGCCTCACTGGTGGGGAGCCCACAGTCAGGAAGGATATTGATGAAATTTGCTCTCAGCTGTCAAACTTAAGAGGGTTAAAGACACTTTCTATGACTACTAATGGAATTGTCCTGGCGAATAAGCTTCCAAGATTAAAAGAATGTGGACTTAGTATGCTAAACATAAGCTTAGACACACTGGTTCCAGCAAAGTTTGAATTTATGACTCGGAGAAAAGGACATGAAAGAGTGATGAAATCCATTGATACTGCTATAGAGTTGGGATATAATCCTGTCAAGGTATGTTTCACTAATAGACTAAGTATATTGTTGGTTATGCTCAGTTCTTTCTTCTCATTTATCTGAAAGACAATCAACTATATATCTTTTGATGTGATTTATGTCAGGTAAATTGTGTTGTAATGCGTGGATTCAATGATGATGAAATTTGTGATTTTGTTGAACTGACACGTGAAAAACCGATCAATGTGCGGTTTATTGAATTCATGCCTTTTGATGGAAATGTCTGGAATGTGAAGAAACTTGTACCATACGCTGAAATGTTGGATATTTTGGTTAGGTAGAACTCTGAAATCCCATCTATTCTTTTCTGAATACTGTCATTACACTCGGTGAGTGTCTCAATATTTCTGAACAGGTCAAACAAAGTACTTGAAAGGATTCAGGACCACCCAACAGAGACAGCCAAGAATTTCAGAATCGATGGGCATCAGGGTACAGTTTCTTTCATCACATCAATGACAGAGCATTTTTGTGCTGGCTGTAATAGACTGAGACTTCTAGCTGATGGGAACTTTAAAGTTTGCCTCTTTGGTCCTTCAGAGGTAAGATCTTGTTTATCATTGATTGACTCTGTTTTCTTCACTAACGAAATGCCTATGGGACCAATGGGAGGTCTACTCGAAGCATCATCATTTTGCTCCCTAAGTTGTTGGGCATGTTCCCCAAAGGGATGGAGATATTTCATTTTTCAAGTTTAAAAGGTCTTGATCAACTTTTGGTAAAGAATTATTATATATCCAAATAAAATAAACCAAGATAAACTAAAAGTGATCTCTTATCAATTATCTCTATTTTATTTCATAATAATGCAACCATTAATAGGGTAGATATAGTTTTATTTTGTTGTTGGCCTAATAACCAATTTGATGGTGGTTTCTTTCCATTAGTTCCCCCAAAAACTAATTGGAGCTATGGAGCAGATAGATGTGTTTCTCACTTTTGTAACTTCGTGCAGATCTTGCATCATTTTATATGAAATTTTGTTAGAACTTGCTGCTCATATGGTTAAACTTTTACTTATCTCATTCTCATACATAGATATTTCTCCTTTCAGGTCAGCTTGAGGGACCCCCTTCGCAGTGGCGCTGACGACAATGAACTTATGGATATCATTGGAGCTGCGGTAGGTAGCTTCTGTTGTATTAGTATTATTGTTGTAAACACCATTTGTTTGGAACTATTCAGGATATCTTCCATTGCATGACCCCTTGAACCCTGGAATGCTCAGCCTTTTCTCAAATTTTTTCAGTTTTTTGAAAATTACTTCCAATTTGAAGCAGCTATTTTTTGTAATCTCATAGCTCCAAATAATTATTCTGTAACAGGTCAAAAGAAAGAAAGCAGCTCATGCTGGGATGTTAGACATTGCAAAGACACCAAACAGACCAATGATACATATTGGCGGCTAGGGATCACTCTCCATGTACATTATATTCTGAATGTTATGCTGAGGTGAATTTTATATGTCGGTTCTCTTGTTCTATTCCTACTGTACTCCACTGTGTGAATTTTCTGGGGTTTTTCAATCATCTGAAATATGTTACTTTAGTTCTTAACTACATTTTCATCTGCAATATAGCACTATCTTGTATGAGATCTTGTTTATATCATATCAAACTAAGTATCTAAGTTTGAGTGATGTTTAACTTTCCCTTGTGCACATTGTTCAGAAATGAACAGAAATTATCTATAGATGCCATCAAATTTATGTAATTCAGTACATCATCATTTGCACAGTGATGCTAAAATATAGGGCAGTTACTGAATGTTTCGAACCCATGATTTGATGGACCTCATTAGGAATGGCATTGGCTGAATATGCAGTATCAGTAGAACTAAATTACTTTGTCCTGATGAATTTCCCTGGTTCTATGCGTCTAGTGCTATTTGATTGAGCTTACAGAAACTTGGATCTGGAATGATTTGTTTTACGAAATTGCTGCAATGAGCAATTGAATTTTTTTAATGAAGAAAAAAATAAGTTCAAAGTGCTAATCAGGCATCCCTTGTGCTTGAGTTGGTTTTGCTGGAGGGAATTATAGCAATGAACATATAGTATGCAATAGGCATCAGTCACTTTTGGTTGTGTTGAATAAACAGATTTTGTCCAATTCAAATGTTTTATGCTACCTATGCATTGTGTATTTTGCTCGCGTTTTTAATTAATGAGTCCAGGCATCTTAAGCCCTTTTTTATTCTTCATACTATATGTTAGAGATGTAAACGAATCGAATCGAGTTGAATACCACTGTGTTTGAATTCGTATTTGTGAAATTATGTCGAATATCGAATTCGAATCGAATATTTTTCGAATAGTAAATGTGATTTATATTTGATTTGAAACTCATATCAAATTATTAGAAAATATACGAATACTTGAGTCGAATATTCGAATCGATTTTTTTTTTCAAGCATATTCCTAACAAATAATATTCAAGAGAAGGTATTATGTGAACAATATTCTGTTTGAAGGGTATTAGTAAATTAAACTAAAACTATCAGTGAATTGCACTAAAGTTATTAGCTCCAAATGATATTTATTTCTTATTAAAGGTATTAGTTGAAGTGGTATTAGTTATTCTCACTAAAGGTATTAGTTGTTTCAATATAAGGTATTAGTATTTTGTATAGATAAAATTGTGACTCGAGTCCATAATATTTGTATCATAAGTAGTGGGATTTTAACCACTTCAATTATACTAGTAAATATTAGTAATTTATTGTTTACGGTAATAGTTATCATGAGTATTATTCACATAATACTTTGTCAATATTCAAATATTTATTTTAAAATTATCATTGTTTGAATTCACATACAAGATAAAAACTTAAAAATTTGCATAACATAATCAAGTAAGTAAATGAAAAAAAATTAATTATCAAATTCATGGAAAAACACTTTAACAATCAAATTAAAAGTGTTGACCTACAATTTTTTTTTAATTTGTTATTTATAAATAATTATATTTATTATTACCATTATTATATAATTATGTAATTATATATTTAACCGAATATTTAATCGAATATTTACGAATATCGAATCGAATATCATAGTTTTTGTATTTATATTTGATAACTGATCGAATCAAAAAAATTATTTATACTCGAATTCGAATTATAAAATTTCGAATACGAATACCGAATTTCGAATACAAATACCAAATCGAATCAAAATTGTTTGATTCGTTTACAACCCTACTATATGTCTTCCTTGTATAGACGAAAAGTTAATGATGTGTTCAAGATAGTTGTATAAGTTCTATGATGCGCTTTTGCCTTGTAAGTTTCTATCACAAGTGATAATTCAGCATCTCCTATTAAAGTTGTTAAAAAATTGAAATATGCTCGAAACATGCCTGCTTCTTTTGGCTGCTATCCTAATATCTGTGTGTGAGCGAAAACACACAAGCTAATATGCATGTTGAGTATTATGCTTACGATTATTCTGATTCTTTGGTTTCAGGCACCATCTCGAACTTGCTCATGTGGAACTCTCTTGGAGACGTTGGTTCTCCCATGTAGTTGATACACACAGACACAAAGAATGAAAGGGAACCAAAAGCGGAAATCTGCAGAAAAGCGAAAGTTGAAGCTGCATTTTTATGTTGGTTCTCTAGCATGTAAATCTTATGTTATAAGTACTGAAAAAGTATAGACAATAAAAAATTTCAAGTATGTTGTATGTTGTATCTTGAATAAGAGTAACTCCAATATATTATATCCATAAGTAATTCCTTTATATTTCTTTGACTGATAGATAGAATGTTTTAACATATTGGAATATTGTTTCCTAAATGCTCCAGCGCATTTTTCCATTTATACTTCTGAAATTTACATTGAGATGTGTTAGCTTGGTGGTGGTTAGTTTGTTCTTGTCTTGCATATATCTTTTCACAGAAACATCATACCATATATCTTGTCTTGTCGATATACATATTTTTGTCTACAGGCTCTTCTGCTACATGGCTGATGACACACATAACGAGTGATATATATCCACCTGCAAATCATAGTAAATTAAACGGCTGTTAGTAATTTCCTGTGTTTTGAAGTAATAATTTTCCAGATGTTAAACTCATCTCTTTTTAATCCCTCTAATTTGAATCTTCCTCTTCTATTCAGCCTTGTCTTTAGTACCACTAATGAAATACGTAATATTGCACCTTCTTATATTGTTATCAGTTTTGCTGATACTCTTTTGCATCAATTTTCAGGTTATGCTCAATTTGTGCTAAATTCGAAAAAACAATAAGATTGAGATGGACTTAACTGGCAAAAGCTGGGAGAATTCGACTTCCAAGTGTCATATTGGTACTTCTTTTATCCAATAAATATTAGTTGCATATGTTATTTGGTGATGACCAATATCCTGCTTGTTATATATAATTACAAAATCCTTACTGCAAGCTCATGGAATCCTCTGTACATGGTGGAAATCAACCCACTCTTACTATATTGCAGAGTGACCAAATATTGAGAACTTAATTGTCCCAATAAAACAAAGATAAGCATTTCATCCCAAACATAAATTTCAATCATTATAAAGTTATGCCACTAGTGTTTGAGTACATGTACAAAGGTAAATATCCTCTTTTGTATTGGTTAACCAGTCAATCACAAAACAAAGATAAGTATTTCATACCAAACATATTTTTCAATCATTGTAAAGCTATACCAATAGTGTTTGAGTACATGTACAAAGGTCAATATCCTCTTTTGTATTGGTTAATCAATCTGTGAATCACACCTAAAATAGAAACATCCTAAATAGAATGAATATCAGAATAGAGAACAGGCTAAACAGAGATGGCCAACTGGAACAGGTTCTGAATGAGCGCACACATTTTGTTCATACTTATTTCAAGGCGAGGGGTGGGACCCGAGCTACATCTCATCATCTTAATGAGTTCTTCTAGTGAAGGGGATTACACACTTCTCGGTTATGATCTTGAGCTAGAAACCAGAATGACTTGGATTTCTAGGCATGATGAACTTGCTTTCTGAACCAATCCCACAAAGTATCATAGGGAACAAAGAATAAACAATTTTCAATCTTATCAAGCTCACAAAATGTAGGAATTTTTTTAGCAGTGAAGCATCTCACCAAATGGTATTTATTTGAGTAGAACTGAAAGATAGTAGTGGAAATTCATCCATACCATGAAGAAATCCATGTAACTCTTCCAAAAGGCTCAAAAGTTCATTTTGATCCTCCGCATCACATATTTCTTCAATCTCTTTCTTCACCTTTTGTTCATCTTTAAATACTGGTGATTCTGTTTTGTTCCCTGGATTACTGCAGTAAGGCTTCTGATGCATGATCAGGGGTAAGACTTTTGTCCCCATGCTCGTATTTCCTTTCCTTTCCACTGGTTTACCTGTTAGTCTCTGGACAAGCTCCTGGAAATCCTCCACGCTTGTTTTTATGATTTTTGGTTCGACTATGTGAATTATGCGTATCTTTGGCTTTTGCTTGAAAATTGTTCGAGAAAAATCGTTCACAAACAACTTAGGTCGTGACAAGGCTGTCCCAAGTGTGTTAGGATACATTTTTGTTATATTTTGTGGCTATAGATGACTGATGAAGTTGTTTCTGTGTTTGGAAGACAGATAAAGAAATTTGTTTCGTATATTTTGGTTATGATGTTGAAGATTGAGTAGCTCTTTATATTTATGCAGATGGTTTTGTGGCACCTAGACTTGCCTACTTGGATCAATATAGAAACTCCAAGTTGGGAAAGAAATAAATTTTGCCTTTTGGTAGTGATCAGATGAGGTTTCTTTGTCTTAAAGGCAAATTAATTATCTAGTATACTTGGCCGTACCTGTCCATGATCAGGGAGCTTGAAAATATCATTTAAAAAAAATTATTTAGAGTAGTTTAATCAACTTGTAAACAATACATGGATAACCTCCAGTCCTTTTATAATGCTAATTACTACTTAAATTGTAGATTACTCCATTTAAATAATTAGTCAACGTTGATCAATATGTTCTTAACCACACCTGTATCGGATTGATGTTCCATTCTATCTTTTTTTATATCAAGTTGCCTTTTTTGTTTATGATTTAAGAAACAACTCCTCACATTGTAGCACAATGCATAATAATGTCAAATTGTTGAAATTAATGATCTAATGCCAGACAATTATATTCGAAATAATTGTGTATACAATCACCTCCATATAAAAATGATGCATAAAACTTCTGATAATTTGGAATTAATTTTTGTTTCTTACAAGAAATTGCTGATCTGTGAACCCATCATGAGGTTCCAATTTAAATTTTCAGTCATCTTTTTCTTGAATAATTAATATAAATGTGGATCCTGGATAAGTTTTATTACTAGTTCCCACAAATAGAAATTCAAAGAAGATGTTAATGAAGTTAAATTCATATTTATATGTTTTGACTTTCTCGTAGGAGCTTGTGTTGCCTACATGGCATTTCGTTGTCTTTTCATAAGAAAGTCAATCATTGACTAATGGTTTAGTATGGAGCAACTTGCCGAGTATGGCCCAATTTGCTTAAATACTTAATCATTGTGTTAAACATCAAGAAAGCTGTGCCTTTGGGATTACAGAAAATACATGTAAACTACTTGTTTGAAAGCATGAAGTCGTCTTTTACACGTTCTTGTTCACATTTTACTTGTACCGTGTTGACATCGGTAATAACTAATAAGACACACAACATTTTATTCTTCGTCTTAACATGTGTGGAGGGAGAAAAAACCTTTGCGTTCAAATTATGGATTTAACAAAGTACTGTGTAAACTATTTTCCAGTGCAATAGATTTATATTTTATTTTGCATGTTTAACAATATTAGTTATTTTATTATAAGGTATTAATTTGACCATTCACAAAGGATTTATACCTTTAATCATATCTAATATCAGGTTTAACATAAGTAACCACTCAAATTAATATTTTCTGTAGATATGTATAAATTGCGGTTTTACATTCACATTTATTTTAAAAATATTTCTCCATTTGACCTTTATTAAATTTCTGAACACATTTTTAAGAAAAGCTACTGAATTTTTAAGGGTTTTATTGAACATAAAATAATATTGTGAGAGAGTATTTTTTTTATTTTAGGGGTCCGAAAATTAATGTGGGATAGAAAAAAAAAATGTAAAATTTATTGTGACAAGGAAGAAGTATAAAAACGTACCTTCAATGCAGACATATTTGTAGGACAAGTGCAAGAAGTGCCATCCCTCGTATGCAGTATATTATTTTGATTTGATTATTGAAATAGTCATTTAAGAATTTAATGTGCTTTCTCAGTGAAGCCCTTTGAGATGATTACTTATAAATATTACTTATTGAAGTGTTGTAGCCTGTAGGGTTCGTTCGACATCTTACGACATGTATTTTTAAATTTCCATTAAATCTTAATTGAGTTTATGCTAGCTTTAAACAATAAATTAATGACAAAGTATAATGTTAAACTAGTTTATACATAAATCCGTGAAGGGTATTAGTTGTTTTTATTGAAGAGTATTATTGATTTACACTAAAGAGTCTTAGTTGTTCGTTAAAAATGAACTAAGACTCTTCAGTGTAAACAAGTAATACTCTTCAGTGAATACAACTAATACTCTTCAGTGAATACAACTAATATTTTTCAGTGATTCATATATAAACCAATTTCACTCCATACATACTCTAAATTAATAATTGATCAAATAGGTGGATGTTGTGTTTCGTTGGTGGATAAAAAGTAATCATGACATTAATAATTGGAAATGCATTCCACTTCTGGACATATCATTATAAAAATATCGATTTCTGACTAATGCATATGGATTAGTTGGATAGAAGTATAATATGTCGTCAAAGCCCATTGCTGACGTACTATGGATGACGCTTTTGTGCATTTTGGGTCACGACTTTGTTTTCATTTTTTTATTTATTTTTATTTTTTAAGTATAAGTCGGTTGTGAAAGTGGAGTAATTTTTATATAGTTTTTACAATTCCAATTTGGAGAAGATTAAAGTAATTGTGGAATTTGGAAACCTGTACACCAATGACATTAGAGTGGGTATTATGTGTGACTTTTAAGGCCCAGCCCACAAAATAAAAAGACCAAAAAAAAAAACACACATAGTAAAAGGTGAAATTACAGGCAGTAGAAGATTAGAAGCCATAAACACAACGGGGGCACGATTCACAGAGGAGAGGGAGATTCTGGAAAGAAATTTCGATGCATAATGAAGAACCTTACAATTTGGATGGAAATTTTGGATTCTTTGCTAAATTTCGAAGCGTATTTGGAAACCTAAAATCCGATCGCCATTGAAGAAAATACCTTCTATCTGATACCTTCAAAGCAAATGACAAGATATAATGGAAGAATCTGACTTTCCTATGATGTTAACATGCTTTTCCTTTACATTGTATTGGTGAATTAGCTTCAAAAGGTTATAACTTAGAAATAATTGATCCCTTCATGACCTTGTTTTCAGCAATTCGGCCTGATTGCCAAGAACACCCACTACCACAATTTTCACCTTCATCAATTTTCCAGAATTTAACTACTAATTCTCATCTTGAAATAATTATTTCTGGACTTACCTTGTTTGCTTTAGATACTATGTAGCAGAAAGCAACTAGTCCATCATATTTGTGAGATATGGCGAATCACTTCTTTAAGCAAATATTTGAAACTGATTGCCAAACAATTGCTATAATGTAATAATGGTGTTTGCTTCCTATTATGAATGGTTAATTTGATTGCAACCAGAGACTTTCAAGTATTATTCTTTGGGTTTTATTAGTCATTTTGTGATTTTATGATCTTTAGTGCTCATTTTGCTCATCCATATTGAGATTTTATGTTTGCAAAGTTATAGGTGGGTGATGCATGTGGTCATTTTGTGTGGTGTGGTTACTCTCTATTAAATCATTACTTTGAAGCTCATTTATAATCACCACTCCAACTCCCCATGTATATATTCCATTTTTCATTTGTGGTATTTACAAAAAATATTTATATCTTAATTTACTTGTTTTCTATATTTTTTTATTCCATTTTTTTTTTTCTAAACAGAGATTTGAAAATTGATCTTAACCATTCAGTGCGGAGCCTTTTTTATAAATTGAACATGAAGTCCGTCACAAAATTTGAAAGCAACTCAAAGCAAGGGTGTATAAAATTTAGAATTTACTAGAACATGTGTAATAATAAACCAAAACTATAAATTTGCTTTCTTCTAGTTGTAATGTGTCAATAACATTTTATGACACCAAAGTCTAGATATGCAAAGTATCCAGCCATCTTGGACACATCATCTTGAGACAAATAACAATGATGTGTCCAAGCCATTTTGGACACATCATCTTGAGACCAATAACAATGATGTGTCCAAGCCATCTTGGACACATCATTGTTATTGGTCTCATCTTGGACACATCATTGTTATTGGTCTCAAGCCATTTATATATGTAACTCAATAGTTGAAAGTTATGAAAATGAAGTTATAAATAGAAATCAAAACCAATACCACACATCTTGCTTCAACACTAAAAAAAAAGTTACAAGGTAATGCCAATGTATTTGTATAATATCCAGTTCTAGTATCAAATAATCTTTCTTCTCTTCTAACTTCGCTCAAGTTCTTCAACTTTTTTACAACTTCCTTTCTCTTCTACTCAATTTATTTTTCCGTATCGGAGCCTAAAGAAAACAAAATGAAATAGTTAATATTATACATAAATTATCATCACACTTAACAAAATCGAAAAAGTTAAGTTAGTATATACAGTATGCAAATTAATATTTCACTGAACATAATATAAAAAGTTGTTACTAACTTACTAGACAATACGTGAACTAATACTACACAATATGTGAAGTAATACTACTCTGTATGTGAACTAATACTACACTTAAAAGAATGGAAAATGTTGTCAAACTAAGTTACAATACAATATATGAATTAAACTACACACTCTGTGAAGTAATAATACACAATGTACAGGCTAATACTAAACCTAACAAAACAGAAAACACTAATAGTTTAATACTACGTTGTATTTAAACTAATATTACTCAATATGTGAAGTGATACTACACAGTGTACGGACTAATACTACACTTAAAAAAACAGAAAACACCAATAGTTTAATATTACACTATGTGAACTATTACTACAATGTATATGAACTTATACTACTCAATATGTGAACTAATACTACACAGTATGTGAACTAATACTACACAATATATTAACTAATACTACATCCATAACATTAATTCAATTAATTAATTTATTTAATGATTAAAAATTCAGGTGGCCAATTGGGCCCAAAACAACCCCATTTTTTTGGACCTTCAAATTTTAGGCCCTGCCCAACCCAAAAACTATGAAGTATAGTCAAGTCAACTCCCAAGACTACTTTATACTTGGGGCACGATTATTTGTACCCCACTATGTTGCACAGGTGCGGGTGCGGGAGTGCGGGGGCGATACGATACGAGTACGGGGATAAGAATTTTCAAAAAACTTAGGGTGCGATTCGTCAAGGATACGTCTGTTTATTTATATTTTATTATATATAATACTTAAATATATATATATATATATATATATATATTATTTTATAAATAGAATGTATATAATTCACATTTTCTCTGACCCAAAACTTATACATATTCAATCATTTAATATAATTAAGTAACCAAAAATTAATTTAAGTTCCCTTAGCCTAATACATACGTCATAAAGTGATTTCAATATAAAACAAGTGTCACATTGTCAATTTAAATTATATTATATAATAAATTTCAATTGAAATAACATATTTAATATTTAATAAGTAGGATTCGCGAGGAGGATTCGAGTATCCGTTAGTGGATTCGCCACATGGCAGCCAGATTCGCCACGTGGAGAATCTGATTCGGTGATTCAAGAATCGCACCCGTTTTAGGGGGCGGGTGCGAATCCGATACTGCATTGTTATATTTTTAGAAGAATCCGTGCATCATAGGTACCCCATTTTAATGGGAGTACACCCATTAGATTATTAATAATTTTTTTTTAGGGGAAATTAATATTTACTACAATATTTTAGTTCCAATCATTAATTAGTACTACAAATTATTTGAGTTACTATTTGAAACAATTAACATAGTTATATGTCATTTTTGCCCTTTTGTAATTGGTTTTGTAACCGCCATGTTTTTATGGAAAATCATTTCAATTAATTCTATGTTTGTTTGTAATGCTACAAATTAATGACTTGGTATTTTCACCAAATTATCTAATCTTTTGTCGAAGCTTTCATGGTGTTGTGGTTATTGATATCATAGGTGGATAGTCTATTGATTATTGCTATGTTCATGATCTGAATCCTTTGAGAAAAAAATAAATTGAGAAAATTTTCTCCGATTATATCATTAGGCAATTTTAATTTTTGTTTGTATCAATTTTTTGTTATTTGAAGCATCATTAATTTAGTGAAGTGATGTTCATATATATGTGCAATATTTTTAAATTGATATTGCAAGATTATCTATATTCAATGGATATGTGCAATATTTAAAGATATGTAATTTTACAAATGCAAAGTTAATTGCATTTGACGTTGCACATGTGTAGTTCAAATATGTAACGAATTTGCAATATTTTAGAGTAAACAAAATTGTGTATGTGAAATTATTATTTTACATATAATTGAACATGTGCATCATTTTCTAAATTGAAATTGCATATAATCATTTTTTTATGATAATTTCTGTGAACACGTGTAATATGTAAAAACAATTTCATTTACAAATGTAAGGTTTAAAATTAAAAGTATATGTACCCTTTTCAACACATGTGCAGTGTTTACAGTAATAAATATTGCACATGTTCAATGGTTATGTGAATAATATTACACATGTACAATATTTTAAATTGGAATTGCAGATTTTCATTAGTTATGGAAAATTAATGAATATGTCTAATATATAAATTCTACATCATTGAATATACACAAGATTTATAGTATATAACGCTACATATATAGTATGAATATGTGATATATCTTGTATATGTGCACACAGTTCAACACATGTGTAGTGTTTATATTAAAAAAAATGAGACATTCAATTTTTACGTAATTAATATTACACATGTGGAATATTTTTTACAGATACTTACTTTGTACATTTTTTTCCTAAGTCTATATCATTATACATGAACGTTTTTTTTGTTTTTTTTTTGTTTAAGCATTGAATATTTACTATATTTTTTAAGATTGTTTATGGAAAGAAATGTTACCGAAAATTGAAATGTGTATGGACAGCTAAGAAAGGAGAACAAAATCACTAAATTGTTGACTCCTCCCAAACAAAAAAGAAACACATAAGTCATTGTTGTTTACATAATTAAGGGCGTAATTTGGGGAAGAGATTTCAATTTAGATGGAATAAATTTGGTTATGGATATTTTGGTCAATTTGATACCCATTTTGTAGTATTTACTAATAAAATATTTTGGTTATAGTTTTCGGTAATCATTACTTCCATATTGTATCTTAGGATAACTCTCCCATTTTTTTAATTAAATTAAAATAACTATAAAATGTCTAAAGTACCCCTTTTTAATTATAATTCAAGCTAAAATATATTGTAAGTACACCCACCATGATTATATCTCTATCGCGCGTACTGAAAGTTTAAGGGACATTTTTTTTCTTTTCTGATCACTACCATAACAGTCATTCGGAAATGAACGTGCTGCATTGTTGTCGGATATTAAAAGAATGAGGTCGTCCGGTGGTGCTAGATATGCATATGTAAGTGTTTCGTTTTAAAAACTTTTTTTTCTAGGTTTTTTCTTAAAACCCTTTTGGGTTATGTTTATGATTTATTTTATGCTCTAATATGAATACTGTAGTAGTTTTCAAAATTGTATGGATTAGAAACGTGAATATGAAACATAAATATCTTGACGCGTTTATTTGTTGGTATTTACGAATTTAAAAATTTCAGGATTGATTCTTTGAACAAATGACCTTTGTTCGAATTTTTTTGATGAACATATATCGTATTTTTATATCAGGATTTTCGAACAATTTGTTTTTAAAAAAAATTCGAACATTATGTAAATGTTCGAAATATATTTTTGAACATATCTTACATTTTTATTTTATTTTTTCAAACAACGGACGACACAGGGGACGACGTACGGTGCAAGGCTGATGGCGGACAGCCCACCGTGCAGTCTCGAGCGTGACGACAAACCCTTGTGAAGAAGATAGTCGTTTAAATTGGTATGTGGTGGGTGTATGCTATATTTTTCAGTGTAGAATAATTTAAGGGAATTTTAGGTTATTAACTGGGTGTGTACTCATCTTATTTGGGGTATAATAATCCAATTGTGTACTTCTATTAAAATGGGGTACAAATAACCGTACCCTTATACTTGGGTGATACTTGCTAAAGTTTGATCTCATGGTATACTTTTCCAGCCCAACAAGTAAGGCTGATCTCACGGTATACTTATCCAGCCCAACAAGTAAGGCTGAACATGGGCCGACCCACATAGTTTACAATCACCGTATACTATACCTTGACCCTGATCCATGAATTAATATAGGTCTTGTGTACACACGGTGGGTTGGTGTATAAATTGAGAATGACGCGTCATTACTTTGATAGAGGTGAGTGTCAATTTATATTGTCTCGTGTCATTAGATGGTCTCATGCAAATTTTACCTTATCATTTTAATAATTTGGGGTTTTGTTCGATCTTATGTTAATAATTTTGGGCTTTGTCCAATTTTCCTTTTATCTGTTGTTATACCCGGTATTGCTACCCGAGCCAGGAGCAGGGGGAGCCGGTCAGCGAGCCCGACCAAACCGTCGAAGAGAAAGCCAGAGGTGCTACGTCGACGACCACCGAGAGGATAGCGGGTAAAAGCTTTAGCCAGATGACCAGATCCTGTCGGGAAGCAGTTAGCGTCGGGCCATCCCGGACGCTTTCTGCCCGACTCCCGAGGACGTGATCCCCTGGGTGCCCGCCATCTATTCGCTACCCACGTACCCGTGTACCTGGCTACCCGTTCTCAGGCGATGACAGCAACCTAACACCTCCAGTCCCATCAGACGTGCGGATGTGACAGAGTCAAAGTAGGTCCAGCAGGAGGAATCCCATCAATAGGAGTCAACAGTGCTAGGTGGCGCTCCCTTATTGGCCCGTAGAGGGAGCTATAGCCACTTATGGCTATCCAGCTAGGATTCAGTGGGGCCCGCGGGCATACCAGCTCAAGATGGTGAAGCCCACCATGTACACTATAAATAGAGCCTTAAATGCTCATTGTAAGACACAACATATTTATTACAAAGACTCCACTTGAGAGTATATTTTACTCTTGCATTTATTACTCTTAGTTTATATAATCCATAAATCCTACCCACTAGGAGTCGGACGGCGAGTTCTTCACGAAATCGCTGTCAACAATTTGGCGCTAGAAGGAGGGTGACTAATAGTGAAGTATACTCGGTTTTATTTATCTAGTTATTCACATCGAACCACATCTTTTTTTCTCTCGAAAAAACCCGAAATCTCACACCAAAATGGCCACCTCCAAAGCTACCCGCACCCAGCAACAAGTTGAAGATATCACCGAAACCGCTACACCGGCCCCGGCCACGACGGCAACACTCCAGGGGCCTTTTGAGTTCCTGTCCGCCATACGGACTCCGGAAGACCTGTAGGCGGCAAAAACGATGATCGAATGCCGTCAGGCTTAAATCAACGCGGCTCCTATCTGTACCCATCGGGCAGGAAAGGAGCTAGCCTAGACGAGGGCCACCAGCTGTTGGAGTTATACGTGAAAGTATGCTTTTACTTTGTATAACTCGTGTATCAAACACTCGTTTTATGAGAATAATTCTTTTATCGCATTTGCTTTAGTTATGATTGAATGTTGAATTTCTATTGCAAACCGTTCAATATATAGTACGTGTTACATAGTAGTTAATGTGGTGATACCCGATCACGGAAGACGACATTAACAGTTTACTTGTAACTAAACGTACATTTTCACGACCTAGGTGGAATTGAACAATCCGCCGTGAAAGGTCGATGTGTAAGGCTCAGATTAGTCTGTCTTGACTAAGAGATTGCACTAGTACATTTAGTATGTGTTGAAGAGGTCCTACAGCGAGGAGAAATTCTTCTGTTCTGAAAGGTGAAGAATTAGACCTCAGTGGTTGTTGATTTCTTAATCTCCGTCACTTAAATAGGACTGTTGGGACATTGTCAGTTTTGATTAAGATCCCAAAGCCCCTGAAAAGATGATTGCCTTAATCTGTCTTTGTCAGGCTAGTCTTGGTTAGGATTAGTACTTAGTTATTTTACACTTCACAGGTACTCAGTGAGAGGAGAACTCACTGGAGACAATCAAGACTCAGAGCCTGAAGACGAAGAGCACCATCCTGAACTTATGGCAGTCTTCTAAGCTGGCTGAGTAAGTGTCAGTGATGAAGAGTATGACCCTGAGGTCATTACTAACTCAGTCCTGAAGGGAACGGGATGTCACTGAGTTAATAGGAAGACTTGGAGTAGAGCCAAGCAATGCAAAAGGAATTTCAGCGTCAGGACAAGACTGGTGGGCTCAAGACAAAATGAACTTAATAAGACAAGCCTGAAGCTCAGGAATAAGTTCTGACATTCTCACCAACCTGATGACGTGGACCAATCCGAGAAGGACACGCACGTACGGAACCTGACATGAAGACTGAATTCAGACTGCATATTCAACGGGCAAGCATTTAATGTGCATTTAATGCAAATACCAAATCCATGCAAGGATGGCTGCTGCATGAAGATATGTCCGTTTGAAGCCACTCTACATAGATGACTAGAAGGCTATCTCTCCAACGGATAGTTATTCGAATCACCTATAAATACAGAAGGCCTTGAACCCATTCAAGGTTACGGGAAATTTCCAAGCCAGAAATTACTCAAACTCTCAAGCATTCAAAGCATTCAACCTTTAAGAGAATCACTCGAAACCTTCTAAATTTCCCAAGTGTTTCTTAGCAGTTGAGAGTTATTCTGTATTCCAAGAGCTAATTAGAATTATCTCAAGCTTAGAGAGATTATCCAATCCTTAGCATAGCTTTGCCTTGTAAAGATAATCTCAACTTAGTTGGAATCCAAACTGAAACCAAAACCCTAAGATAGGCTTGTTGGGAGTAAGTCAGTTAGAGTGTTAGTAAGTGGAGTTATATAGATCAGTGAGGTTAGCTGGTCTTGGTGCACCTTGACACGTTAAAAACAAGAATCCCTTGAGTGGATTTCCTGTTAAGTCAGGCCGTGGACGTAGGAGCTTGAGGCTCTGAACCACGTTAAACTCCTTGTGTTCTTACTGCTTTGATATTGCACATACTTGCTATATTACTTGTTCATTCATTGCATTCAAGTTTATCAGACCTGAATTAATCAGACTGATCTTCAAAAGAGCACTGCCCTACTAAACACTCTTCAGATTTGAGTAAAACAAGTTTTCAGAAAGCAAACCAAACAAGACTTTAAACTTTCAGGGCTCAAACATTTCCGCACTGAACTTGAACTGATAGTTAGCCAACTGACCCGCACCAAGTGTAGTCAGTAGGTGTGTTATCAGCTCCTAGTTCTTTACCACTCTGAGCAAAGGGGACTCAGTCAGTTTTAAGGTTGAAAAATTGGTATACGCGTATTCCCCCCCCCCCATACACGTATTCCTCAGTCTTGTACCGGGACCAACAAGTGGTATCAGAGCAGTGGTTCGAAAGACCACTGACTTTGAATACTAATAGTTTCAGAGGAGAAACTGTTGGTGGTCACTGAACAGATCTGAGTTTGCTTTTCATAAAACTTGCATCATCATGACTTCGAGGAGACTTGAAGCTTCGTTACCTGAATTCTCTGTGTCTAACTTTGTCTATTGAAAGTTCAGATTAGAAGCACATCTAGATGCCATCCATGACCAGATGCCACGTGTACTCAGGGAGGGACCGATCAAGATCACTATTCCTAACGTCAGAGGACTGGGATATGAGGATCTTGCGATTGGCGTGCAGGTTCCTAAAGAAAGGAAAGACATGACCAACGATGAAATCAAGATGGTGGGACTTGACAACATCTCCAGAAACATCATCTTGCACACGGTGCCCTTCGAGGAGTCAGCCAGACTGATGAACTTAAAGACGGCAAAGGAGGTCTGGGATGAGCTGACAAGGATGTGTGAGGGATCTGAAAAGATCAAGGAGAACAAGAGAAACATTGCCATTCAGAAATTCGAGGCGTTCGAGATGCTGCCCGACGAGAGCATAGATCAAATGGAGTCTAGATTCATCAAGTTGATGAATGAGTTGGTGATGTTGGACAAGGATGTCCCAAGGAGAGATGTTGCTTCAAAGATCCAGAATGCCCTTCCTGAGAGATGGGACAACAGTGTAATTATGCTTAAGAACACTCAGGATATGAGTAACATAACTTCTGCTTTACTTTTTTCAGAGCTCGAAGCGCTTGAATTCGACCTTAACAAAAGAAAGAAGAAAGTACAGTCAGAAGAGGAAGTGAAGGAGAAAACTCCTGAGAAAAGTGTGGCGTTCAAGGCCAGATCTGAACCTGTTGAGCCCTCATCAAACTCTTCATCAAAGTCACTGATGGAGATGAGCAGAGAAGAACTCGCTGAAGAGTACAGCCTGATGGCCAGACGATTCGACAAGCTCAATTCCAGGTTTGGTCGTTATAAAAAGTTTTATCAGGACTCACGTGACAGGAAACCTGAAGGAACCCACCAAAGCTCAAGGAGATATGAGGAGCGAAGGAATACTGACCAGAGGAGAGAACGTGGTGATGAAAGGAGATATTCTGAACCAAAGCCTGAAAGAAGAGATGAACAGAGACGTACTCGCGATGATAGATATCCAACCAGAACTGAAAGCTCACCAAGAACCAGGGAACCTGACTCAAGGAGGAACCCTGAACCAAGAAAAGAAAGAGTAAGTGAGCAGGTAGCATGTTACAACTGTAACAAGATTGGTCACTATCAGTACGACTGCCCGGAGCTGAGTGCGAGGGAGAGAGAGGAAAGGAGAGCCACTAGGGATCTAAGATCTGCTGATCGGAGAGCGATGGTCGCTGAAGATGCAACAGATTCTGACGGTCCTGCTGAAAGGTCACCTGAACTCTTCTCAGATGACGAGTACGATGATGTCTGTCTGATGGCTAGGGATGAGCCTGAGGTAACATCAAATTCTGTTTGTGCTTCTTACACTGGTCAAAATCCTGAGCTTAGCTCAGAGTCAGTTAGAGAAATGAACCTTCAGATCTGTCTTGATCAATTGATGGTTGATTTCTCCAGACTGCAGGAAACTAATGTCTTCTTGGTTGAGGAGAACAAGAAATTGAGTACTGAAGTTCAAAACCTGAATGAACAACTCACTCAGTCTGATCTTAAAGAATCAGCTCAGATTGTGAGACTAACTCAGGAAATTGATATGATCAATTCTGAGCGTCTCCCAAGAGAGAAGATTCTGAAGGAATTGGCTGAGGAAGAACTGGTCAGGAAGGAAGAACTGAAAGTACTTAAGAGTAAGTTTGATGACCTCTTTACCAGACATGAAATCCTGAAAAAGAGTGAGGACTCTCTCAAGAAAAAGGTTGCAGCAATGAATAAATCCTCAGTGGCTAGAGAGGAAATAAATAGCAACCAGATACTTGGGAACAAGAAAAAGGGACTTGGATATGTCCCTGAGAAATCCTCACAGGGCCAGTCTCATGTTGCCTCAGGGAGCAACACTGAGAGGGTATTTGTTCAGACAGGCCAGAGTGCACCTAAGGTTGTGCTCCAGGCCCGTCAAACTGATAAGGGCAAGGAAACCGTTGACACAGTCAGGGTTGCTCCTAAGGTAGCTAAGCCAAAACCCAAGGGAAAGGCAAAGCAGCCTACGGAAGCCCCTGAGAGCTCAGGCCAGGGAAAACCTCAGGGAAAGCAGAGGAAGACTCAGGCCAAGAGCTTTCAGACTGGTCAGCGAGGGTACCATCATGCTTGGCAATACCAACAGGGAAGGCCAAATATGATGACACCCCCGTGGTTTTGGCATCCTGAGGCCTTTAACTGCTTTTCATTCCCTCACTTGCCTAGGGGGAATAGAAATCAGGGTCCTTATCAAGAACAAGGCCCAAGACCTGCTGCACCCAGACCTAGGAAGAACAGGAAGCCAGCCCAAAAAGTACCCACTCAGGCTCCTGTGAAGCCTAAGTCTAGCACCCATACACCATCTTCCTCTCAGGCAAAGAAGAAGAAAGTTGTGTATGTTGATGTTTCAGGGAGATAGATTTACCATTGTGAGGCAATCAAGGTTGTGAAGCAAGTCTGGATCCCGAAGGCTACAGCTGACACGATAGGACCCAACACCCAATGGGTACCTAAAGCCTGATTTGCTTGCAGGCGGCTGTGGATCACAACAAGAGAAGAGGAGACTCAATCAAAGCTGTTTGGTACCTAGACAGTGGTTGCTCAAGGCACATGACTGGAATGAAGAGTCTTCTCTAAGAGTATCAAGCTAAAGATGGTCCACAGGTAACCTTTGGTGATAACTCAAAAGGTGTTACTAAAGGTTTTGGTGTTCTAATTATAGGTACAGTCAGAGAGGAAAATGTGTCCTTTGTGGAAGGACTGAAGCATAACCTGCTGTCAGTAAGTCAATTCTGTGACAAAGGGTTCAGTGTTGAGTTCTCATCGAATACATGTTCAGTCAAGGACAAATCAACACAGGTGCTTCTATCAGGTATAAGGAAAGGTAACATTTATCTCGCTGATTGGAGCAGCACTATTCCTAATACCTGTTTTATTGCTAAAAGCTCTCTAGAGCTCAGTTGGTTATGGCATATAAGATTAAGCCACCTGAACTCCAAGATTCTTAACAAAATTTCTAGACAGTCACTTGTTGATGGTCTACCTAATGAAGTTTTTAGCAAAGATCACGTGTGCAAAACTTGTCAGGAAGGGAAGCAGGTTAGAGCATCATTCAAAGAAAAAGCTTCTTACTCCACTGACAGGATACTTCAGCTCTTGCACATGGATTTGTTTGGTCCCATAACACCTGTGAGTATGAATGGTAGAAAGTATACCCTTGTGGTTATTGATGATTATTCTAGATATACTTGGGTTATTTTCTTGTTAAATAAGAAGGAAACACAGGTGAAGCTTCCAGAGTTGCTCAGGAGACTCAGCAATGAGAAGAATCAGTCCATTACTAAGATCAGATCTGACAAGGGCACTGAATTTATAAATTCATATGTTTCTGACTTCTGTAATGAACTTGGTATAGCTCATGAGACTTCTGCAGCTAGAACCCCACAACAGAATGGTGTCGCTGAAAGAAGGAACATGACACTGAAGGAGACTGCAAGGACCATGCTGGCTGAATCAGGATTGCCCAAGAAATTCTGGGCTGAGGCAATCAACACTGCATGCTACACTCAGAATAGATCCATGCTGAACAAGCAACATGCACAGACCCCATATGAGACATGGAACAAAAGGAAACCTCGTATTTCTTATTTTCATGTATTTGGTTGTAAGTGCTTCATCCTCAACAATGGGAAGACCCAGTTGAAAGCCTTTGATAGCAAATCTGATGAAGGAATATTCTTAGGATATTCTGAAGTTAGTAAAGCCTTCAGGGTTTACAACTGTAGGACCCTTGTTGTTGAAGAATCACCTCATGTTGTCTTTGATGAATCTGCTAATGAGTCTAGGGCAAAGGTGTTGAATCCTGACACTGAGGAGGTCACAAGGAGTGTGACAAGGCTGAGCTTGAAGAATCAACCTGATCCCAAGATCAAGGCTGTGCCAATTCCGAGATGGGATGATGATGACGATCAGGATGATGAATCAGGTGCCACTCCTAAGCCCAGCACATCAGGGATTGTTGAGCCTCAGACTGAGGAACAGGCTCAACCTGAGGTAAGCACCGTCTATGAAGATGCTGTTGCAGCTGAGACGGTTCCTGAGTCACCTCATCAAGGGGGAATCAATGTCCCTGACATTGAGCTGGTTAACCCTTTTGGCATAGACTCAGGATCATCTCCTTCCGTTCAATTTCCTGAATTTTATGAGCCTGTAGACACTAACATTGCAGGTACTTCAGGAACAACTCCTGGCAAGAGAACTTGGTTAGAAGATCATCCCATTGATCAAATCATTGGTGATCCAACTGAGAGAGTCAGGACCAGACGGTTCCATGGTGAGAGTGCATTGTTCTGTTGCTTTCTCTCTGAGCAAGAGCCTCAGAACATTGAAGAAGCTCTCACTGACTCGAACTGGATCATTGCCATACAAGAGGAGTTGAATCAGTTCACAAGGAATCAGGTTTGGGAACTGGTGGATAGACCTAGGCATCAAGGTGTGATTGGTACCAAGTGGGTCTTTAAGAACAAGAAGGATGAGAATGGTGTTGTGGTAAGGAACAAGGCTAGACTGGTTGCAAAAGGGTATTGTCAGTCTGAAGGAATAGACTATGATGAAACTTTTGCTCCAGTGGCTAGGTTGGAAGCTATCAGGTTGTTCCTTGCATATGCAACATACAAGAAGTTCAAGGTGTATCAAATGGATGTCAAGAGTGCCTTCCTGAATGGTGTACTCAATGAAGAGGTATATGTTGAACAACCTCCCGGGTTTGAGGTTGGGGATAGAGTATACCATTTGAAGAAAGCACTCTATGGACTTAAGCAAGCACCAAGAGCTTGGTATGATACCCTCTCTCAATTCCTGATAGACCATGGGTTCAAGAAAGGAACTGTGGATAGGACATTGTTCAGGATCACTGAAGGTGATGACATTCTCTTGGTCCAGATTTATGTGGATGACATAATATTTGGATCACCAAATCATCAGCTTTGTGAGAAATTCTCTAAGCTGATGACTGGTAAATTTGAGATGTCCATGATGGGAGAGATGAACTTCTTCTTAGGATTGCAGGTCAAGCAGACTGATCAAGGTATATTCATTAATCAGGCCAAGTATACAAGAGACTTGATTCATAAGTTTGGTGTTCAGAACAGCAATCCAGCAAGGATCCCTATGAACACAAATTGGAAGATGGATCCTGACACTGAAGGGACTTCAGTAAATCAGACTGAGTATCGTGGGCTGATAGGTTCTTTATTGTACCTGACTGCAAGTAGGCCTGACATTACGTTTGCAGTAGGTGTGTGTGCTAGGTATCAGTCTGATCCCAAGAGAAGTCATTTGGAGGCTGCTAAGAGGATACTTAAGTATTTGAAAAGGACAATCAATATGGGACTATGGTATCCTTCAGATGACAACTTAGAACTGACAGGTTATTCAGATGCAGATTATGGAGGTTGTAGGATTGATAGGAAATCAACCTCAGGGACATGTCAGTTTTTGGGAAGTAAGTTGATCTCGTGGTTTAGTAAGAAGCAGAATTCAGTGGCTACATCCACGACTGAGGCTGAGTATATGGCTGCAGGTAGTTGTTGTGCTCAGATTTTATGGTTGAGGCAACAGTTGAGGGACTACCAAGTGTTTGCTAATCAGGTTCCAATCTATTGTGACAACAATAGTGCTATAGCAATTACTCAGAACCCAGTGCTTCACACAAGGTGCAAGCATGTGGATATTAGACACCACTTCATTCGAGATCATGTGGAGAAGAAAGATATTAGGATGGAGAAGATTCACACTGACAGGCAAAGAGCTGACATCTTGACTAAGCCTCTGGCTGAATCGAGGTTTATGGAACTGTCAGTGGAGTTAGGACTCTTAGATCCGGGAGAGCAGTCAGCGTAGGGTTCTAGGGGGAACTCAGGCCAGACTCGACTCAGCGAGGTATCAGGGTGCTACAATGTCTCCCTGACAGGTATGAGTTCTAACCTGACTCTTGTGAATTTCAAGCGTCTCCCTGAGTCCTTCGTCCTGAAAATCTTTATTAAATGCATTCCGTTTTCATTAAAAGCGCGCCTTTTCATATTTAAAACCCACGCGCACGGAGCATTTAATGCCAGTTACC
This sequence comes from Ballota nigra, assembly GCA_947034835.1. Lineage (NCBI taxonomy): Eukaryota > Viridiplantae > Streptophyta > Magnoliopsida > Lamiales > Lamiaceae > Ballota > Ballota nigra. The sequence goes on from OX344724.1 coordinate 92,242,343, forward strand.
TTTTCATATACGTGTCCGTTTTATACGGAATATGACTGACATGGGGTTTAATTGAAGCTGAGATTAATCTTGGCCCCTCATTTCAAAACCTTTCGACTTCAGGGATCAATCTCAACCCCACGTTTGAGTAACTGACTTAGTCTTATCAATCAAGAGTGCCATTTGAGGTTTTTACGCAAACACAACGCACAATCTGCACACTGAGTTTTCTCTTGCTCAAACACAGATAACTCTTTCGAAAAATCTCTTCCTTTCAAAACAATGGCATTCCTCGATTCTAACTGGACAACCGACAAGATCGTCGACGTTGTCGAGAAGAAACTGGTACACATGGAGCAAGTCATCTCCATGGAAGGTATCTGTCTTACGGTTGAGGAAATCAAACCCGTATTTAAGTGGATTTCCGATGCCGGGTTGGAAACATACTTCACCACCCGACCCATTTCCGTGTTCCCAAGAACAGTTGTGGAAGCATATTTGAATATGTTCTTGCGGAAGGGGGAAGTTTTCACAAAGGTGACTGCGTTGAAGCCGACGGGAGAGAAGGACGGCGACAGCGAACCTCTTTACAACACAGAGGTGGTCACTATCAACTTCAGGCAGGCGGTGAAGGAAGTCTTCAAGCTGCCTTTCTCAGGCATCAACCCAAGAACCTATAAGGAGAACTCAGAGGGAGAGTTTCTTGGGAAGTGGACCAAGTCAGGGTCATCGGAGTTCAGGGCTCGCCAGAACAAGAGTATGTTAAAGCCTGAGTACAGAGCGCTGGTGGACTTGGTGTCCAAGTTAGTGATGGGAGCAACTGGCTCTCACGAGCAGTTGAGTCTGCCCGAGCTGAGGCTCATGGGGGCAATTGCTGATGGAGTGGAAGCAAACTGGGAGCAGTTCTTTCTCGATCAACTCCATCAGGCAGGATTGGACAAGCTTAAGCGAGATGAGGAGGAGAAGCACATTTCCGTCAGTGCCATCTTGCCTTTCGGCACGAGGATGTCCATCCTAATTGCTCATGCTTGCCATGGGTATACCTTCGACTTCGAGGATAGTCTCTCCTCGAAGAAGGTAATGTTTTCCTCACTGAGTGATACTTATTCAGTGCTAGGGCTGACTGATCCCAATGCGAAAGCAAAGGGTCAGGCCAAAAAGCCAGCTGGTAAGGCCAAGAGGGTGGCAACCAGTCTCATTGAACGAGTAGATGAACTCCTTGAGAGGAGTAAGGATGATGAGGAAGTTGCTGCTGAGGAGGTGGAGCAGCCTGAGGTGGAAGCGGCTGAGAAGAGGAAGAGGGTGAAGATAGTGCTGTTAGGGAAGAGCACGAAGTCTGGGACTGAGTCTGATCCCAAGAAGGTCGGGTCTGAGGCTGAGGGAACTGACGATGACGTCAGAAATGAGGGTGCTCAGGGAGAGAGGCCCCTGAAAAGGCTTAGGAAGGGGACCAGAAAATCCCCTGCTAAGAAGCTGCCTGGGGTGAGTGAGAGGGAGAAGTCAAGCTCTCCTGGAGCCTCTGACTTGGAGGAAGTGAGAAAAACTGTCGAGACGGCTGAGTCGTTGCAGCCTGAGACAGTACCCACTCAAACACCCCCACACCCTGAAACCCAAACACCCCTCATTCCTGACCCCACACCTCAAACTCCCCAACCACCCCGAACCTCAGAGCCAAACCATCCTACTGAGTCAGCGCCTTCAACTTCAAACATGAATGAGCCTGACCAGTCAGCCAAGCCAAATATTCCAAACCCCTCAGACTTTCCCTCATACCCTAATCCCAAAGACTGTCCCAAATCCATTTCAGCTGAGGAGGACGAATTCCTCGAAGTGGAGGAGGAGGATTTGGATGAACACATGGCTGGAGGGATTCTGGAGAACACCCTCAGGGGGAACACCACAGAATGGGCAGGAAAGTGCTGGCCTGGGTTATCCAAGTATACTGAGCTGCTGGCGTATGTGATTGAGCTCAAAGTTTGGTTGGACTTCAAACAATCAAACATGCAGGAGCAACATATGCTGGTGGATGCTCGTGGCTGGGAACACTGGGAGGCGGAAGAGGCCAAGATTTGCTCGTTCTTTGGACTTACTAGCTGGCTTCAACTCTTGAACTTTGACAACCTGAAGCAGCTAGTGGCTTATATGATGTCCAAAAGCAAGGTTGACCTCCTATCTGATGACGGGAAGGATGGTGATGAGGATGATGAAGAAGCTCAGGGTGGAGACCTGGAGAAGGCAGTGGAGGAAACTGCACAGGAAGTGGATGAGATGAACTCTGAGCCTCAGGCTCAGGGGGAAGGTGATAAGAACACTGGTGCCAAGGGTGGACCAGTGGCTGAGGATGTTGTGAACATCTCAGCTGCCGATGAGACATCTGTCGATGAAGGGATTCCCTGCCCTGAGACAAGAGAGGAAGATGTTGAGGCATTCAAGGAGACTCTCAGTTCCGAGGGACTTGCTCCCAAGGTTCAAGTTAGCTTAGCTGAGCCTGAGGAGGCGGCTATGACTACTTTACAACTGCCTTCAGTGCACCTTGAAGAAGGGACTGATGCTGCAGGGGCTGACAAGGGAAAGCAACCAATCACTGATGCGGCCGTTGATGATGAGGATGTGATCATAACCGGGGTCGAACGTGCTGAATTCACAAGCATAGTGGAGGTCAAGCAGGAGAAAACCACAGAAAATCTAGCTGAACTTCAGGAGGAGGTAATGAGGCTACGAGCTGAGAAGGAAGAAGACTCCAAGGCCCTGGCGAAGCACATCAGGTGGACGAAGTCAGCTTACAACACCCTTGCTAACAGGGAGCTGATTTTGTTAAAGAAAACGATGACTGACACGGCCAAGTCAGTGAGGAATGAGAGGAAGCGCACCAAGAAGATGCTTAGGAATACTCTCAAGAAGTTTGAAGAGAGGGATGCGATCAGGGACGAGAAGATGAATCAGGCAGTGGACAGGCTTGCAGTTCAGACTGGAGCTATTGTCACTCAGGCCTTGAAGGACTCAGCGTCCAAACTGGAGCTGGAGTCAGGGAGGATGGATCGCACCTCTCAGTCATTGGCCGACACCTTGGCAAAGGCCACTGAGGAATCGGCAAAGATACTAACTGAGGCTAGCAGAGTCAGCGGTGAGTTCTTGAAGGTGGAGGAAAGGATCACCAAGGCTGAACAAAGACTCCAACTCTTCATGGAGGTCTTTGAGAAGAAAGTCAATGCTGCTATCAGTTCAGTTTCTTTTGCAGGCACTGGGATTGCCACGGGAGTTGAGATGCTGAAGGAGGGCGTTTTGGAAGTACAATCCTTAGCCTATTTTTTTATCAACAGTGGAGCTGAGTCACTCCCATCCCAGGCCAATGATGATGCCAAAAAGGGGGAAAAGAAGAAGAAAAGATCCCGCCCTGAGGCATCGGAGGCAGTCAATCAAGGTGAAACCGTTCTAGCTGACCCTGAAGCCAATCCTGATGGGAACATATTAAGAGTAAGGAAGTCAGCTAGGTTAGCGGCAGTAGAAAAGGAAGGAGAAGAAATTGTTGCCAAACTGAGAGAGGAGGCAACAAAGGCAAAGGCTAATGAACCTTCCAAGCAACAACCTGATCCAGTTCAGAGATCGTCTCCCATGAGCTCAAGGAAGAATCCCATCACTTACTCAGGTGAGTTGGTTGCGGAGCTATGTGCTGAAGCGTGGGGAGATCAATATGAAAAATCTGAGGCTATGCGCAGAGCTGAAATTGCTCAGAAGGAGAAGATGCGCATCTTAGAGAAGAAGGTTGAGAAGCTGACGGATATCACTGAGCTTCAACAACGTGAACTAGATGATGCAGTGATCAGCTTGCTAAGGAGGAAGAAGGCGAAGCCTGAGCCAAGGAAGTACAGGAAGAAGCCAACAGTTAGGAAATCAACAATTCTTCAAGTCAGAAGGCCAGAATCAGGAGCAATGGAAGCTTTTGTTGATGAGTTCGTCTCAGAGACATTGAAGGAGTTTTGGACTGATGCAAGGGATGAATTTGTTAGACTGTGGTTTGTTGTGAAGAAGTGGGGCGACACTGACGATATCAATGCCCACTTCACTGACTACATGATGGACAACCATCCTGAACTATTCCAGAAGATCTTGGAGGAGGCTGAGGCAGCTCAAGTTCAAGTGAAGGCTCCTGAGTTCACCATTCGAGCTCCTCCTTTGGTTCCTGGAACTCAAAAGCATGATACAAAGGCCATTATGATGGAAGTCTTGAAGATAGCCAAAGCTGAAGGGTACGTGAATCAACCTGGAAGACTTGACGAGCTGAAGGCAAGAGTTTATGCAGGATATGGACTCAAGCCTGAAATGAGATTAGTCTAGGTGTTCACAGGCTTCTTTGTAATAGATTAGATTCATTGTAATCATTTCCACATCAATCAATGAAATCTATTACTTTTGCCCACAGACAAAAACTCATTGTCTTTTTGGCTGTTGCTTAAAATTCTGTACTTTATCAAGAATTGCTCTAACACTGTCTTATCTTATAGATAGGTTTATCTTGTTTCCTCTAAGTGTTTTGAGGATCTTTTCAGTGTTTTGGCATCATCAAAAAAGGGGAAAATGTTGGGACATTGTCAGTTTTGATTAAGATCCCAAAGCCCCTGAAAAAGATGATTGCCTTAATCTGTCTTTGTCAGGCTAGTCTTGGTTAGGATTAGTACTTAATTATTTTACACTTCACAGGTACTCAGTGAGAGGAGAACTCACTGGAGACAATCAAGACTCAGAGCCTGAAGACGAAGAGCACCATCCTGAACTTATGGCAGTCTTCTAAGCTGGCTGAGTAAGTGTCAGTGATGAAGAGTATGACCCTGAGGTCATTACTAACTCAGTCCTGAAGGGAACGGGATGTCACTGAGTTAATGGGAAGACTTGGAGTAGAGCCAAGCAATGCAAAAGGAATTTCAGCGTCAGGACAAGACTGGTGAGCTCAAGACAAAATGAACTTAATAAGACAAGCCTGAAGCTCAGGAATAAGTTCTGACATTCTCACCAACCTGATGACGTGGACCAATCCGAGAAGGACACGCACGTACGGAACCTGACATGAAGACTGAATTCAGACTGCATATTCAACGGGCAAGCATTTAATGTGCATTTAATGCAAATACCAAATCCATGCAAGGACGGCTGCTGCATGAAGATATGTCCGTTTGAAGCCACTCTACATAGATGACTAGAAGGCTATCTCTCCAACGGATAGTTATTCGAATCACCTATAAATACAGAAGGCCTTGAACCCATTCAAGGTTACGGGAAATTTCCAAGCCAGAAATTACTCAAACTCTCAAGCATTCAAAGCATTCAACCTTTAAGAGAAGCACTCGAAACCTTCTAAATTTCCCAAGTGTTTCTTAGCAGTTGAGAGTTATTCTGTATTCCAAGAGCTAATTAGAATTATCTCAAGCTTAGAGAGATTATCCAATCCTTAGCATAGCTTTGCCTTGTAAGGATAATCTCAACTTAGTTGGAATCCAAACTGAAACCAAAACCCTAAGATAGGCTTGTTGGGAGTAAGTCAGTTAGAGTGTTAGTAAGTGGAGTTGTATAGATCAGTGAGGTTAGCTGGTCTTGGTGCACCTTGGCACGTTAAAAACAAGAATCCCTTGAGTGGATTTCCTGTTAAGTCAGGCCGTGGACGTAGGAGCTTGAGACTCTGAACCACGTTAAACTCCTTGTGTTCTTACTGCTTTGATATTGCACATACTTGCTATATTACTTGTTCATTCATTGCATTCAAGTTTATCAGGCCTGAATCAATCGGGCTGATCTTCAAAAGAGCACTGCCCTACTAAACACTCTTCAGATTTGAGTAAAACAAGTTTTTCAGAAAGCAAACTAAACAAGACTTTAAACTTTCAGGGCTCAAACATTTCCGCACTGAACTTGAACTGATAGTTAGCCAACTGACCCGCACCAAGTGTAGTCAGTAGGTGTGTTATCAGCTCCTAGTTCTTTACCACCCTGAGCAAAGGGGACTCAGTCAGTTTTAAGGTTGAAAAATTGGTATACGCGTATTCCCCCCCCCCATACACGTATTCCTCAGTCTTGTACCGGGACCAACAAGAACCGTGTGTGCTTAATAGTTACTGCTTTGATTCATGTTGGGTGAGAATCATTGCGACTTCGAACTTTGTGTCTTGGGCAGTAATATTAATCATACGACGGTTGCTAAGATTTAATACGGAGAAACGCGTGCGAGTACGGCTCGTGTGATTAGTCCCCTTGGTGGGCTCAGAAGTTTTATTGTACCAAATCTTGCAAGTGAAGAATTAGTTTCTTCGGTACGAATAATAATGTTGAGCTGTCTTTACTCCATGGTGAAAGATGTTAATTAATTTAGAGCTATTCAGAAGCTTAGTTAATTAATAGACTTGATAATCTTAAACGCGGGAAATAATAACCGGGAGCCCATATTATCGTAATATGGATTAAGATGGATAGTGCAATATTAATTTATTAGTGGTAATAATTAATATTAATGGGCTGAATTATATTGGGGCTCAATATTGAAATTCAGAAGTCCATTAGGAGGTCCAATCTTAATTCTCCTTAAGGCCCCTCAAGTAGCCCATTAAGTAGCCCAATAATGATAAGGTGATTAAAATAAAAAGATAATATCTTGCTGATTTTTCTTCATATTTTCGAAAATAAGTAATTCAAGGAGAGAGAAGATTTTGTTGATTTTCTTGAAAAGATATTATGGAAGATATGTATTCTTGGAATACAAGAATATCTCATATATTCAAGAAGATCCAAATCTTAGGATCTCTACATGATATTTTCGAAAATTACCCTTAATTAGGAGAGTGAGATTTTTGTGGAATATTTTATTATGGAGAAAAGAATATATGAGATATATTCAAGATTTCTTAGAGACTAAGAAAAGATTTTCTCCAGGCCCATAAAATCTCTACAAATTTCGGTCACTACTCTTATAAATAGGGGGTGATTATTTCATCCCCAAGTACATAATTCCATGTGTTGGAAAAATCAAGAAGCATATATATTTTTCTTTTTCCTTAGTTTATTAAATTGCTTGAAAGCGTCTCCCACCGGCGATCAAGTGAGGTGAAAAGGGAAATACTTGAGAAGGCTTTGGGTTGATAGAGCGAGATTACAAGTGTCCCGTATATCCAAAGGTCAATACTACGAGAGGTACGTTAATCGCATATTTACTTGTTTAATTCCGCCTAGTTAAATATGTGAAATTAATTTAACATGCATGATGATAATTAGTTGTTGGAATTATTATTTGAATTAATTAGGATTAATTCATGCTAGTAATAATTGTATTTAAATTTGTATTTAAAATTCATCCCGAATAGATTCCGGGCACCCCTATTTTCCCAACAACTGGTATCAGAGCCACGGTTTCGGGCTCTGAATTTTAAATTGGAATTTAAATTGTTAAACATTAAATTGAAATTGGATAGTAGAATTGTTAGATCTTTTTTGCAGGTATCCAATTGTCATGGTTTTAATGTTGTTAATTTCATGCGTGTAAATTAATTGTTTTTTAATTCGATTCGTTCGAATTCATTTTTCTCGTGAGAAAATCCACGAGTAGATTAGTTATTTTTATTTTGATTCGATCATTGTAATAGACTAGTCTAGATCTAGTATTTATTTTTTTTGTAAAAATAAATTGTAACCGGATCGTGACGAAGAACGAAGAATTAAAAACGGCGTACCCGGACGACGCATACAAGCGTGGCGCGTGTATGGATGTAAAATCATGCAAGGGGTGTAGAAAACGAGGATGAACGGCGAAAAAAAATGGCGCACGGGGGTGCACGGCGCACGCCGTGCGCAACGGGTGAACGACGCCGCGCGCACGCTTGCGCGCGCCTCGGGCGCGGGCTGCAGCGCCTCGGGTGCGCCTCGGCGCACCTCCGTGCAGCGCCTCGGGGCTGCGCTTCGGCGCGCTTCGGGCAGCATTTCGGCGCTTCTCGGGCCGGGAAGCGTGCGGGCCCACTTCGTGGGCCGACGCGCGCTGTATCTCAGGCCGTGGAATTTTTTCGGTTCGTGTTTTTTTTCCGTGTGATTTTAAACGTCGTCCTGAACCCCAAACGATGCTGTTTTTGAAGAAGTGTTGCTGTTCGAGTGGGAGCACGTCGAGACGAACGTCGGAAAGCAACAAGGACGATTTTTCGCATCAAGACGTGAAGAAATTAAACCGTGACAATTGGATTTGAGTGCTCCAATGTGTTTAATTTTGTTTTGATGGATGTTTTATTTCGTGCACTTATTATTATTTGTTAATATGTGTTTGCATGAATTTAATTGTCCAAGAAAAACCTTACTTTCGAAAATTACTAAGTATGTTTTTATAATCGCAATTTTATTCCGGATATTAAAATTGGATTATTTTGACCTCCATAATTTATTTATTTGTGAAGTTCTTTTGGAATACATTTCCCCCTCGGATCGGCCAAAAGAACGGATTTCACATGAATAAATTCCGAAAGGATGATTGTGGATTATTACTAGTGGCGGTATTGACCCTCACCACGAGTGGCTTGCTCAAAGCGAAATAATAATCCTGTATTTAATTATGGTTATTACTTAGGCATAGGAAATTGATATTAACTTACTCCCCTCGGAGTCCCTGTCAGTTTCTATGTGGTCAAAGTGGGAGCCAACTATTAATTTTGAATTAAGGATTTGTAACTTTTAAGTTTGTATCCGCTTGAATGTGTTTAAATGTATAGACCACCCCTCGTGGCGCATTTAAATTGTTTCGAGATGTTGGCTGATGCATGATTATATTGTTTTAAGGTTTCAATATAATTGATGTGATCGAATTATGTGATAATTTCGTATTTTTCTAGATATTAATATGAATGTATGTTTTATTCTCATTTCATCATGTCGCAACCTTTTAATCCACTGTTTAATATACTTAAAGTTAATAAACTTTTTGGAGAGAATTATATCGATTGGAAATGTTTTTTTTTTAAATTTGTCCTTACTGCACGAAAACACAATTGGGTTATTTACCCGGCAAGCCTAATGATAAGTCAAGCAATGGGTAGAGGCAGTTTATGATTGGAAGCGTGACAATGAACACATGAAGTGCATCATCTTGACATCTCAGTCTGAGGATTTGAGGCGCGTTCATGGAAACATTGTATCCGCTGTTGAAATCATGGAACACCTTGAAGAGATGTCCTCACATCAAACCCATGACTAATCAGTTCACCAGACATGACTCGGTTAAGTTGGAAATGGTGGAGGGAACGCCCGTGAGGGAGCACGTTCACAAGATAATGGCATACCTTAACAAGTTGGAAGTACTTGGTGCGGATTTTGATTGATTTCATATACCATTCTCTACCGAGAAGCTTTGAGCAGTTTCATCTGAACTGTCAGATGAATGAACGGACAAATCGTTTGCCCGAGCTCTTGCAAGCTTTAGTTTTGGTGGAGGTAAAAATGTAGCACCAGTCTAGTGCTATGGTGGCTAATGGTCCGTCTACCTCTTTTGGTCCCAAGGGAGGGAAAAAGAGGAAGAGAACCAAAGGCCGGATCCAAGCAGATCTAATTGTTGCGAAAGGCAAATGCAAAGGCTAGCATCAAAGGGGAAGTGTTTTAGTTGCGGTGAGAGAGGACAATGGAGGTCTGCCTGTTCCAAGCCTAAGAGGCTAGGAAAGTTAGGTAATTCACACACCTCAGTCGTCGAAACTTGTGAAGTGGCGTATGCTGTCTATTCGTGGATAGTGGATACGAGAGCTACTGATCACATTTGTTTCATGGGTTTAAGCTAACCTGACGACTTAACGGAAGTGAGATCCCCATCACATCGGGCAATGCTACGAGAGTGGCAGCTGAAGCAGTGGGAGAAGTGCGCCTATCTTGTGAAGATAGAGTTATGGTCTTGAGAGACGTTCCTCATGTTCCTAGTTTAGAAAGAACTCAACCTTCAGTTTCTAAACTGTTTGAATAGATACTCTGTTTTTTTAATAAGGATGTTATTATTGCTTGAAACGATTAGTTTATCCGTTCCGGAACTTTAATGGATGATCTTTATACCATTATTTGGGCACACCACTCACAAAATTAAATCTAATAACACATCGATTATTTCGAGTAATAAAAGAAAGCGTTCTTCGGAGATGAACGAAACACTTCTATGGCATCTTAGACTAGGTCATATTAATCTAAAGTGGATAGAGAGATTGGTGAAAGACGGATCCTTGGAATCATTCCAAGTCGAACCGTTTCCAACTTGTGAATCCTGTTTAGAGGGTAAAATGACCAAGAGGGCATTTGGAGCCAAGGGGAATAGAACTACGGAAGTGTTAGAACTCGTTCATACTGATATGTGTGGTTCAATGACGATCATAGCAAGAAGAGGTATGAGTAATTTGATGATTACTCAAGATACAGATACATCTACCTTATGATGCATAGGGAAAGAAGTATCAAGTCTCTACGATTTGTTCGTGGAGGCGAATACCTTAGCAATGAATTCTTGAACTACCTATCGGAAGAAGGGATTGTATCCCTGTAGACCACATCGGGAACCCCTCAATAGAACGGTGTGGCGGAACGAAGGAGCCAGACTCTTTTAGAAATAGTCAGATCCATGATGAGTTATTCGGATTTACCCAAGTCGTTTTGGGGTAATGCCTTGGAAACAATGACTTACATTCTAAACTTGGTGCCATCCAAATCGGTTCCTAAAACCCCAATGGAATTATGGACCGGGGCGCAAGCCCAGTCTAAGACACTTGCAGATTTGGGGTTGTCCGGCATACGTGCTAGACAAGGAAGCCGGTAAATTGGATCCATGTTCGGAATTAAGGTTGTTTATAGGATATCCCATGGGAACGAAAGAGTGTATGTTCTATAGTCTCAAGGAGCAAACTCCTATACCAAGTATACAAGATGATATACCACACGTCATACCTTCACAACCGGAACCCCGTCGTAGTGGGAGGATTGCAAGGCAACCCGAGAGATTCATGGGAATTGGAGAATCTTCGGATTTGATTCCCGGCGATGAATCAGACCCATGAACGTACGACGAGGCAATCCAAGACAAAGACGCGGAAGTGTGGCATACCGCAATGGAAACCGAGGTGGGTTCGATGGATTATAATCAAGTGTGGGAGTTGGTTGATCCACCTAATGGGGTAGAGCCCATTGGATGCAAGTGGGTGTACAAGAGGAAAAGAGGACCGGACGGAAGGGTAGAGACCTTCAAAGCAAGGCTTGTGGCCTGTGGCCTGTAGCTATGCTTAAGTCCATCCGTATTCTCTTGTCGATCGCTGCGCACTTAGATTACGAGATCTGGCAAATGGATGTCAAGACAGCTTTCCTTAACGGAAGTCTTGATGGGATCTATATGCAACAGCCCAAAGGTTTCGTTGAAAAAGGCCAAGAGCACCTCGTATGCAAGCTTAAGAGATCCATTTATGGACTTAAGCAAGCATTGCGTACTTGGAACCAGTGTTTTGATCAAGTTACTAAGTCTTAAGGGTTTGTGATCAAAACAAGTTCGAAAGTTGTGTGCATAAAAGGTATGACGGAACTGCGGTGGTATTCTTAGTATTATACGTAGACGATATTCTTCTCATTGGAAACAATGTAAAGGTATTGTCAGACGTAAGGGTATGGCTGTCAAATCAGTTTGATATGAAAGACTTAGGGAAAACCGGTCACATCCTTGGGATCAAGTTCACTCAAGATCGCAAGAGGAAGATGTTGGGTTTATCGCAAGTTTCATACAAAGCCACTGTTTTGAAGCATTTTAGCATGCAAGATTCCAAGAAAGGTTTTGTACCTTTTAGGGACGGAATCCATCTATCTAAAGAAATATGCCCTAAGACACAAGTGGAGATAGATGACATGAAAGACGTTCCGTACGTTTCGGACGTAGGAAGTCTTATGTATGCAATGTTGTGTACGAGACCGGATATCTGCTTTGCCGCAAGCATGAGGGCAAGATATCAAAGTAACCCCGGGAAAGCACATTAGATTGCAATTAAATGCGTTCTTTAGTTTCTGAAAAGAACTTGGTATGGAATGCTGATTTAACAATCAGACAATCTAATTCCCATGGGATACACGGACTCAAATTTCCAATCAGACATAGACTCCAAAATACCTACCTCGGGTAGTGTGTTTTGCATGGGAGAAAGAGCCATGACATGGAGAAGCGATTTGCAAATATGCATCGCAGATTCGACCATGGAAGCCGAATAAGTAGTTGCTTGTGAAGTAGCGAAAGAAGCGGTTTGGCTCAAGTACTTCTTAGTGGACTTGGACGTTGTTCCGAATTTGCCCGACAAGATAACTATCTTTTGTGACAATACCGGAGCAGTTGCAAATTCAAGGGAACCGAGAGCCCACAAGGCCAGCAAACACATTGAAAGAAAACACTATCTTATACGAGAAATCGTTAAGAGAGGAGATAAAGAGGTGGCAAAGGTAAATGTCGGAGGACAACCTAGTATATCCATTCACAAAGGGTCTGCCTCTGAGTACATTCGAGAGACATGTGGATGGAATGGAAGTCAAGACTATTGCCAATCTGCTTTAAGTATAAGTGGGAGGAATTATTAGGTTAGTGTAGGTTGACATAAGATGTCACGTAGAGCTACTACACTAAGACATGCGTGATGTATACTAAAAGCAGACTTTAAGTATAAGTGGGAGATTGTTGGAGTTATACGTGAAAGTATGCTTTTACTTTGTATAACTCGTGTATCAAACACTCGTTTTATGAGAATAATTCTTTTATCGCATTTGCTTTAGTTATGATTGAATGTTGAATTTCTATTGCAAACCGTTCAATATATAGTACGTGTTACATAGTAGTTAATGTGGTGATACCCGATCACGGAAGACGACATTAACAGTTTACTTGTAACTAAACGTACATTTTCACGACCTAGGTGGAATTGAACAATCCGCCGTGAAAGGTCGATGTGTAAGGCTCAGATTAGTCTGTCTTGACTAAGAGATTGCACTAGCACATTTAGTATGTGTTGAAGAGGTCCTACAGCGAGGAGAAATTCTTCTGTTCTGAAAGGTGAAGAATTAGACCTCAGTGGTTGTTGATTTCTTAATCTCCGTCACTTAAATAGGACCGTGTGTGCTTAATAGTTACTGCTTTGATTCATGTTGGGTGAGAATCATTGCGACTTCGAACTTTGTGTCTTGGGCAGTAATATTAATCATACGACGGTTGCTAAGATTTAATACGGAGAAACGCGTGCGAGTACGGCTCGTGTGATTAGTCCCCTTGGTGGGCTCAGAAGTTTTATTGTACCAAATCTTGCAAGTGAAGAATTAGTTTCTTCGGTACGAATAATAATGTTGAGCTGTCTTTACTCCAAGGTGAAAGATGTTAATTAATTTAGAGCTATTCAGAAGCTTAATTAATTAATGGACTTGATAATCTTAAACGCGGGAAATAATAACCGGGAGCCCATATTATCGTAATATGGATTAAGGTGGATAGTGCAATATTAATTTATTAGTGGTAATAATTAATATTAATGGGCTGAATTATATTGGGGCTCAATATTGAAATTCAGAAGTCCATTAGGAGGTCCAATCTTAATTCTCCTTAAGGCCCCTCAAGTAGCCCATTAAGTAGCCCAATAATGATAAGGTGATTAAAATAAAAAGATAATATCTTGCTGATTTTTCTTCATATTTTCGAAAATAAGTAATTCAAGGAGAGAGAAGATTTTGTTGATTTTCTTGAAAAGATATTATGGAAGATATGTATTCTTGGAATACAAGAATATCTCATATATTCAAGAAGATCCAAATCTTAGGATCTCTACATGATATTTTCGAAAATTACCCTTAATTAGGAGAGTGAGATTTTTGTGGAATATTTTATTATGGAGAAAAGAATATATGAGATATATTCAAGATTTCTTAGAGACTAAGAAAAGATTTTCTCCAGGCCCATAAAATCTCTACAAATTTCGGTCACTACTCTTATAAATAGGGGGTGATTATTTCATCCCCAAGTACATAATTCCATGTGTTGGAAAAATCAAGAAGCATATATATTTTTCTTTTTCCTTAGTTTATTAAATTGCTTGAAAGCGTCTCCCACCGGCGATCAAGTGAGGTGAAAAGGGAAATACTTGAGAAGGCTTTGGGTTGATAGAGCGAGATTACAAGTGTCCCGTATATCCAAAGGCCAATACTACGAGAGGTACGTTAATCGCATATTTACTTGTTTAATTCCGCCTAGTTAAATATGTGAAATTAATTTAACATGCATGATGATAATTAGTTGTTGGAATTATTATTTGAATTAATTAGGATTAATTCATGCTAGTAATAATTGTATTTAAATTTGTATTTAAAATTCATCCCGAATAGATTTCGGGCATCCCTATTTTCCCAACACCAGCAACCCTTGGCCAGAGCGGGAATCGGCCAGGAGGGCCACCACTTATGTGGCCCGGCCTCAGAACCTGAAGAGGTGCCTCGACAAGGAGGCCGACTCCCAGCGTGCCTTTCGCCGGCCAGCGGGTTCAGTCTTCTCCAGACTGGGATCCCAAGCTCGAGGAGCTGCCCGACCCTGCGAATCAAACGCAAGCTCCAGACCTCAGGAGCGGGAAAGGGAATGCTCTTCCCGATGTCACAACGATGCGGCCCCGAGGCCGTCGATCCGTGACCGTCTGGAGGACAACCCGCATCCCCGATCTCCCCCCGCGGCTGACAACGCCATAGCCGAAATCTTGAAGAAGGTATCGGACCTGGAGGCAAAGCTCGAGAAATGCGACGGGCAAAACCACTACGCCCACATGCCCAACTCACTTCTCGCAGACATCCTGGTGCGGGTACCCGCCCAGCCGAAGATCAACGTGGCCGCGGTGGGACAATATGATGGGGAAACGGACCCCGTCACCCACTTGAGTAAGTATTCAACTTACATGATCTCAATTGGAGCCACCTACGTCACCCAGTGTCGGATATTTCCATTGACCCTCGATGATAGAGCTCACCGTTGGTACTCCTCGCTACCCGCGGGGAAGGTGGTCTCATTCTACTAACTGGGGGAATTATTTCTGGAGCATTTCTCCTCCATGGCGCCACGACTGGCCGGTGCCAACCGGATGGCCAACTTGGCCCAAGGGAAAGACGAGTCGGACCGGGCGTACATCGACCGGGTCGACCAAATAATCATGGAGGGCGAGCCCATCGGGGACGAGGTCAAGCTTGTTGGCATCATAGGTTGGCTTCGCCTAAAAACGAAGCTGTGGAAGTCCATGAACAAGGACTACCCCAAGTTTTAAGCGGAATTCCGGCAGCGGGCAGGAAAAATTATTTACAATGCCGACATCCTGGCTCAGCGGCTAGGAGAGAGCCCAGGCAGAAAAGGAGAAGCCCCGCGCTCAGACGGGCACCTCACTGAACTGGAGGAACTTCTCCTACCGGGCTCCCCAACCGTTCAAACCTTTTGACTCCGTCGAGGTTTCTCGGCCACCCCGGAGTACGTGTACGTACAGATCCGGGACAAGAACATGGTGCCCAAAGCCCGTCCGTGGGTCCACAAACCAGGAATGCAGCTCAACCCCAACAAATACTGACACTACCACCAGACCGTCGGGCACAACACCAGTGAGTGTCGCAACCTCCTGAAACAGTTGTGGCGGCGTTTTGAGGAGGGGAAGCTAGAGGAGTTCGTGAAGAGGCCGACGGCCAAACCGGAGGCGCAACCCGCTGCCCACCCCATCAAGCGAAATCGAGAGGCAACCCTCATATGCCCAATGATGCCGGAGAACCATGCCCGTCGCGCCGTCAATATGCCCTCCCCGGTAGGAGGATTTGCTCCTTCCATCACACTCTCCAACCGCCGGCAGAAAAGCAAGCTGCGGGACATGGACAACATCCACCAGATCACCATGCCGGTCAACATGACGGCTAAAGAGTCCTATCTCCTCGGCTTCAGGGAGAAGGACCGTACGGGGGTCATCTACCCCAACCACGACGCCTTGGTCGTATCGATCAACATCATGGGCGTCACCGTCCACCGCATGCTGGTCGACAATGGAGCGTACTGCAACATCATCTTCAAGGCCGCCTTCGACCAGTTGGACAGCTCTTAATGTGGAGCCGTGCGACCAGATTATCAAAGGCTTCGGGGACGCCACAGTGAAGCCATATGGAATAGTTAGGCTAGCTGTAGAGTTAGTTTCTAGCATAGATGCTGAGGTTAAGGCTTTAAAACAGCTCGATTTTAAAATAATCGACCAGCCGTCAACCTATAATGGTTTTCTCGAAAGGCCATTCGAGCACGAGTTCGAAGCCGCCGCCTTAGCATTATATTATTGTATCAAGTTCCCAACTCCCTCTGGGAAGGTGGGAACTCTTAAGGGTAATCAAAAGATGGCACGCAGATGTTTGACATATATCGATCTTGCTTTAAATTCCACAAACCTAGATTTCATTTGTACTATCAGGGAGGGAGACATGGATATAGACGAAGAAAACCCACCCACTGCCCACCCTATGGAAGAAGATTCTCAAACTTTTATAGATGCTCAAATCGAGCTGGAACCAAGAATCGGTTTTGAGCCTATGTAAGGCGATAGCACCCTGATAGGAGAGATCGACGATCCTCGCTTCGGGGAACGGGGTGCCAGCCCAATAGAGAAGCTAATATCAGTAACAATGAAGAATCGACCAGAAGTGTGCATCCAGATCGGATCAAAGATGTCAGATGAGATTCGAGCTACGATAACGACATTCCTGGAAGACAATTTAGACGTATTCGCATGGTCCCATGAAGACATGGTCGGAATCGATCCAGCGATATGTTCCCAACAATTACACATCGACTCTGCCCGCAGGCCGGTGTCACAAAAAAGAAGAAAGTTAAGGCCGGACAAATATGCGGTCATAGCCACCGAGGTCAAGAAGCTACTCGACAACAAACTAATCGGAATGGTCGACCCCGACGATAAACCTCAATGGGTGTCCAACGCCGTACTCGTCAAGAAGAAGAACAACACCTGGCGGCTATGCATTGACTTCACAGACCTGAACAAAGCATGCCCCAAGGATCACTTCCCGATGCCGCACATCGACCATCTGGTGGATAGCACGGCCGGGTACGAGATGCTCACTTTCATGGATGCATTTGCCGGCTATCACTAGATCCCAATGGCAGCCGACGACCAAAAGCACACCACCTTTCTCACAGAGAAGAACATGTATTTCTGGAAGCGGATGCCATTCGGGCTCATGAATGCAGGGGCGACTTACCAAAGATTGGTCAATCATATTTTTCACGACCAGATCGGGGCGACCATGGAGGTTTATATAGACAATATCATCATCAAAAGTGAGAAGAAAGAAGACCACCTCACCCACCTGGCCGAGACATTCGAAATCCTGAGAAGGTATCGGATGAGGCTCAACCCGAAGAAGTGTAACTTCGGCATCGAGTCGGGCAAGTTCTTGGGGCACATGGTCAGCCAGCGGGACATCGAGGCAAATCCAACAAAGGTACAGACAATCCTCGACATGAGTGCTCCCCACACGGTAAAGGAGGTACAACGAGTTACGGGCAGCCTGACCGCCCTCAGCCGTTTCATCTCCCGCAATGGGGGACCGGTGCAAACCTTTGTTCGACAGCATGCGAAAATGAAAACTAAACTGGACGCCTCAGAGCCAACTCGCATTTGACAATCTGAAGGTATATTTATCAAATGCCCAAATACTAGCGAAGCCCGTCCCAGGAGAGAAACTCTACTTATACTTGGCAGCCTCAGAGTCAGCCCTCAGCGCCGTGCTAGTGCGGGTTGAGGGTCAGGCCTATCTGCCAATATATTACGTCAGCCAGACACTCCACGCCGTTGAGCTACGGTACCTGCCATTGGAAAAACTGGCTTACACACTATTGATGAGCGTACGAAAGTTGCGCCCGTACTTCTTCGACCATCAGGTCGAGGTGTTGACTACCATGCCACTGCAACAAGTCTTACATTGACCAGACACGGCGGGCAAGTGCCTCAAATGGGCAGTAGAAATCGGGCAGTTTGGAGTTACGTACGCTCCCCGAACGTCCATCAAGGGCCAAGCAATGGCCGACTTCATAGTCTAGCTCACTTACCCAGAGGTGATGTCCAAAATCGAGCAACCACCGATGGAAGATGTACGTCGACGGATCCTCCACGACCATGCGGACATGGGCAGGAATTGTCCTGCTCAGTCCATCCGGCTAATCGTTTACAATGGCCATCAGGTTTGGGTTCCATGCGACAAACAACGAGGCTGAATACGAGGCATTGATCAACGACCTGGAAATGGCAATGGCCATGAGAGTAAAGCGGCTACAGGTCTATAGCGACTCGCAACTTGTGACATGCCAGATTTTGGGGGAGTACGAGGTGCGCAGCGACATGATGCCGGCCTACCAGGGTTGGCTAAAAACTTACTTGAAAAATTCAACCAGGTGCACATAAAGGTGGTACCCAGGCTCGACAACACGCAGGTTGACGCCCTTGCCCGCCTCGCAATATCTGATGGGGCGATCGATATGTCACAGATCACAGTCACTTACATGCCCACCCCGTCGAGCTCTAACCAGCGGGTGGCTAGCCTAGAGCAGGACGGGGACGACTGGATGTCCCTCATTCTGAATTACCTTCGCAACGGCAAACTCCCAGACGATCGGGTAGCTGTAAAGCAATTGCAACTTCGGACCGCTAGATACATAATCGTAGGGGACCATTTGTACAAGCGAGGTTTTGCCCTACCTCTCTTGAGGTACATAACGCCGGAGCAGGGAAGGAAGATCTTGGAGGAAATCCACGAGGGGCTCTGCGGGAACCACTCTGGGGGCCAGGTACTTGCCCATAAAGTTATCTGCCAGGGCTATTTTTAGCTCACCTTGAAGAAGGACGCCATCAGCTACGCAAGGGCGTGCCACAAATGCCAAATATACTCGCCAGTAATTCACTAGGCTCCGACCGAACTTACCTCAATTTTAAGCCTGTGGCCGTTTGCAAAGTGGGGGATCGATCTCATCGGTCCTTTGCCCATGGCCCCGGGCAGCGTCAGGTACGCAATCGTGGCCGTAGATTACTTCATCAAGTGGGCGGAAGCAGAATTATTGAGGACTATCGACCAGGAGCATGTCATCAAATTCATCTGGCGCAACATAATTTGTCATTTTGGTCTCCCAAAAATCATCATTTCGGACAACGGGAAGCAATTCGACGGGTTGGAGATGGAGAGATTCTGCCAGAGACACAAGATCAAGAGGTGTTTCTCGATGCCCTATCACCCACAGTCAAACGGGCAGGGCAAACAAGTTATCCGAAGTGCTATGGTTGTGAGGACAACCAGTCGCATGACCACCGGGGAGACTCCTTTCGTGCTGGCTTTCGGGATGGAAGCGGTCATCCCGGCGGAGGTCGTCATCTCGAGCCTTCGCACCTCGCAGCTTGTGGGGGCCGGGAACGACGAGGCCATGTTGAGCGAATTGGACCTGTTAGAAGAAAAGAGGTTGTCCGCCGAGAAGAAAAACATAGCCTACAAACGTCGGGCGGAGAAGTATTTCAACTTGAAAATCAAAATAAGAGAATTCAGGGCTGGGGACCTAGTCTTGCGATGGACGGTCGGACAGCCCAAAGGGGCATTCGGCCCGAATTGGGAGGGACCCCTAAAGATCTCCAAGCGCTTGACCAACTGGGTGTACTAGCTCGAGAGTCTTGAGGGCAATCCGGCCCAGTACCCTTGGAACGCCTCCCTACTCAAGAAATACTACCAGTAGCTGATAATCGGTTTTGTAACGGGGGTAGCCCGCGTTCACTTCTTCGCCCGTCGGGGGCCACAATGTAACCGTGTGTCGAACGTATTTTGCAATCAATAAAATCAATTGTTAATCCAATCTTATGTTCGTAAAGTCGCTGCCCGTCAATCGGCTAAAGCACTTCACTCATTAAATCATATGGTTAATCTTTTAATCGATTGTTAATTCAATCTCGTGTTCGTGAAGTCGCTGCCCATCAATCGGCTAAAGCACTTCACCCATTAATCATATGGTTAATCTTTTAATCGATTGTTAATTCAATCTTGTGTTCATGAAGTCGCTGCCCGTCAATTGGCTAAAGCACTTCACTCATTAATCATATGGTTGATCTTTTAATCGATTGTTAATTCAATCTCGTGTTCGTGAAGTCGCTGCCCGTCAATCGGTTAAAGCACTTCACTCATTAATCATATGGTTAATCTTTTAATCGATTGTTAATTCAATCTTGTGTTCGTGAAGTCGCTGCCCGTCAATCGGCTAAAACACTTCACTCATTAATCATATGGTTAATCTTTTAATCGATTGTTAATTCAATCTCGTGTTCGTGAAGTCGCTGCCCGTCAATCGGCTAAAGCACTTCACTCATTAATCATATGGTTAATCTTTTAATTGATTGTTAATTCAATCTTGTGTTCATGAAGTCGCTGTTCGTCAATTGGCTAAAGCACTTCACCCATTAATCATATGGTTAATCTTTTAATAGATTGTTAATTCAATCTCGTGTTCGTGAAGTCGCTGCTCGTCAATCGGCTAAAGCACTGCACTCATTAATTATATCGTTAATCTTTTAATTGATTGTTAATTCAATCTCGTGTTGTGAAGTCGCTTTCCGTCAATAGGCCAAAGCACTTCACTCATTAATCATATGGTTAATCTTTTAATCGATTGTTAATTCAATCTTGTGTTCATGAAGTCGCTACCCGTCAATCGGCTAAAGCACTTCACTCATTAGTCATTTGGCTAATTTTTTAATCGATTGTTAACTCAACCCGGTGTTCATGAAGTTGCTACCCATCAATCGAAAACAACGCTTAAATAAAAAGAACATATCATTAAAATGAAAAGAAAACTGACTGGTTTACAAAGGCCCACGGCCGACAAAAGAAAAAGATAAAATAAAGCCTTCAAGGGTCAACCCCATCAACCACCGCCGGCTCCTCGACCGCCTCATCGTCCGCCAAGGGGTAGATAAAAGTCCCCACGTTGGCCAGGAAGGACAGATCCTTCCCGTGGTGGGTAAGGTCCTTTAGAGTGATATCGTACTCCGCCGACGGGAGGTTGGCCTCCACATAACTCTTCAGATTCTCTAGGGGACCAGTGAGATCTGCCCCAGGATTCCAGCGGAGAAGAGAGCGGATCAAATCGGCGTATGCGTTGATGTAGATCATGGAGCCGTCCGACTCGCTTTTCCCCTCGAGGCGGGTACACTCTGCGGCCACGCGCTCCTTGGTCTCTGCGGTGAGGGCCTCGCGGACCTTCCTGACCTCCTCGGCCGTTTTTACCTCGGCATCAGCGGACCTTCTTCTCGGTCTCGAGGTTGCCCTCCACCTCCATGCAACAGGTACGGGCGGCCTCCAGCCCTCCCTCAAGCTTCTTGTTCTTCTCTTCCAGACGAGCAACCTCGTCCTTCTTCATCTGGAAGGCCGCCTTGTAAGCAGAGGCGGTCCGCATCTCCCGCTCATAGTCGATTAGGATACCCTCCATCGCGATGGCATCGAGGGAGGAGCAGATGGCCGATGACCCCTCCGGTCAGCCAGAGAAACGGTGCGCTAAGCCTTCTGGCAGTTGAGGGTCCAAGACCAGGACAGATTCACCACAGCGCGGCGAAGGTCTTCCGGCCAAGTCTCGGGGATGGCCTCCAAATACGGGGGATCCTGCGAGCGCAGAAACTAAAGAACCTCTGGCGGGGGCAGGGGGTTAGGCCTACAAAACATCGGGGCAGAAAGTTAGCTAAAAGGAAGGATCACAAAACGACCACGAAACTCAGGGAAAATACGAGGGCACTTACGTGAGATGGTTGCCCCAGCCTAGGAACGAGAAGTCGCTCCGGTCGCGAGTGGAGGAAGCCGGGCTCCCAGCGGTAGCCTCGGATGTGCCCACGATCAGGCCCCCGGTGGTCGGGTCCATGTTGACAGTCACCATCGCAGGCTCGATGGGGGTCTGGGCGTCGGTCCGAGCTTTCTTGGTGGGCGCCGAAGGGGCAGCCGGCATCGGAGTCTGGAGGTGAGCCCGGGTAGTTGATCCTGAAGCCCCGACAGCTCCCCGTTTTGCCAGTTTGGTGATGGCGTTCTTCTTGGGCACCATGTTGACCGTCTCCTCGGAGGTTTCACAGTACGACGGGGATTTGGCCGGTGTCGGGAAGGCGCTGGGAAGGAGAAGCTGGAGAAACGTACGATGTGGCCTCACTCTCCGCCGGGAAGCGTTGCTCTGAGGACAAAAGGTGAAAACATCGAGTAAAAGTGAATAAAAAGACGTCTGGCAGAGAAGTTCTTACAACCAAAGTTCAGATGCCGGGGAAAGGTTTGGAGGCCAGAGAGTCTCCGCTGCTCGTTGCTATTTAGTTGGTCGACGTCGCAGTTGACGTCGCTCTCCTCCTTGACAAGGGCCTGCCTGAAATCGCCGGACAGATCACTCAAATTGGGCGCCGAGTTGCCTGCAAAATGAAATAGAAATTAGATCAGTACGGAGGAGGTAGGAGTAATGTGAGTGTATACCTCGTCGGTTGTGGGTACGATATTCGCGGGGAATCGGGATAACCGATCCATCGGGACCCACGCTCTCCCAGGCGCCACTGACCCACCACCATTTCTGGTGCCAGCCCGTGACTTTCGACGAGATGCCGAAGACGATGGAGTCCCTACCCCGAGGCTTCACAGAGTAGTACCCCGCATTCACCGGTCCGGTGGAGGCCACGGTGTAGTATAAATGGTTGATCTCGTCGGGGGACGGCACCGATGAAGCTCCCGACGCCCAAGCGTGACCATGATACCCAAAAGATAACTCCACCCGCTGGGCGTAATCTTGATGATAGACAAATTCCAAGAGGCGAGCAGCCTGGAAATCGCCGGGTGGAGCGGGAAGCGTAGACCTACGTGCAGGGTGTCCACATTAATGGCAATCAGTCCCTCGGCACGCTCGTTTGCTTGAGGGGCATAGAAATAAATATCTGCGGGGACCTCGAAGGTCCAGTAGAGATCCGAGAGGTCCGCATTCAAAGGCAAGCAGCTGGGGCGTCGAGAGGCACCAAAATCGGACTCCCGGGATTCGCAGTAGGATCGAGCTGGGCGACTTCGTTGATGCCCACTAATGTATTTGGCATAATCGAACCCGATTAGCTGACTATCCGCATAGGCGATGTCCTCAGGCATGGCTTTCTGCTCGAAGAGGAGATTCTCGGCCCGGGAAGGGTAGACGGATACCGGAGTAGCACTAAGAACGGGTACCTCGCGTTGAGGACTCATCCTCTCCAGATCATCGGCAAAGGCATCCATATCCATGGAGGTGCCTTCGCCTTCCCAGGCTGCGGCGGCTCGAGATGTTCCCTCTCCAGCTTGGCGGAGTGGTCTCTCAGTGGCGGCGATGACACGGAGGCGGCGGAACTGGAAGACATCGGCGGTGTCGACGCTCTCTACCGAGTCACTCATTTTGAAAGAAGGAAAAAGAAGATGAAGAGGAATTACCTTGGAAGGGAAAGGTCACCGAAATTTGGGGGAAACGGAGGAGGAGTCGCCGAAAAATTTAAATTTTTGCAAGGGTGAAGCGTGAGGGAAAAGAGTGAAAGTGAAAATAAGGGCTGAAGCCCCCTATTTATAGAAGAATTGGGGAAGGACTAAAATGCAAAAAGACGGGGTCAAAATCAGAATTATACTAAAGTATGGGGGGCGCGTGTGGGGCACGCGTCTAGCTACTGGGCGAGAGGATCGGTAGACGTGACGCCTGGGATCCTGCGTATCAGGCACGCCAGCTGATGACGGCAGCAAGCGCAGAATTCGAAACGGTCCCTCGGAAGACGGAACGACTCTCAAAATTTAAAATTGTGGGTTAACCAGCCCACCACCCAACAGCGGGGCCTCCCCGATGACGGGCTGGTGGGGCAATTGTTACACCAGGTATTGCTACCCGAGCCAGGAGCAGGGGGAGCCGATTAGTGAGCCCGACCAAACCGTCGGGGAGAAAGCCAGAGGTGCTACGTCGATGACCACCGAGTTGATAGCGGGTAAAAGCCTTAGCCAGAGGATTAAATCCCGTCGGGAAACGGTGAGCATCGAGCCATCCTGGACGCTTTCTGCCCGACTCTCAAGGATGTGATCCCCTGGGTGCCCACCACCTATTCACTACCCGCATACCCGTGTACCCGGCTACCCGTTCTCAGGCGATGACAGTAACCTAACATGTCCCGTCCCATCAGACGTGCGGATGTGACAGGGTCAGAGTAGGTCCAGCAGGAGGAATCCTATCAATAGGAGTCAACAGTGCTAGGTGGCGCTCCCTCATTGGCCCGAAGAGGGGGCTATAGCCACTCATGGCTATCCAACTAGGATTCAGTGGGGCCCGCTGGCATACCAGCTCAAGATGGTGAAGCCCACCATGTACACTATAAATAGAGCCTTAAATGCTCATTGTAAGACACACCATATTTATTACAAAGACTCCACTTGAGATCACATTTTACTCTTGCATTTATTACTCTTAGTTTATATAATCCATAAATCCTACCCGCTAGGAGTTGAACGGCGAGTTCCTCACGAAATCGCTGTCACATCTGTATTAATTATTTGTTATGAAATAAGTGATGACCTTTTGTTTTTCTCAAATAATTACATGAATTATGGGGCGTCCTTTTGTTATCACAATATAAATGCATGCATTCCTTTGGACTCCAAAGGATCCTAGAATGATCCATGCATGGGTATAAGTATGTGGTATGCTACCTCATTTGATGGGGAAAAGTTACATATAATATAATTCTCCCTACAATATTTTACTCTTCATATTGTCTTCTTTTCTCTACATATTTCATTAGTTTCACAACACGTTATCAACACAATTATCTACTTTGAGCAATATTGAAGATATTCAAGCAAGTATATCATATACTGAATCAATTTTGAGGTAATACCTTTTTCTTTCTTTATTTGTTTTCATTATGGCTAATCTCACATAATTGAAGTTTGCATCTCTTGATATTACCGGAAAAAAGATCTTTCATGGATTCTTAATGTCGAAATTCATCTTGAGGCAAGTGGTCTTGGTGAAACTATTGTGAATAATAATAATGCATCTAACCAAAACCGTGCCAAAGCAATGATTTTCCTTCGTTATCACTTGGATGATGGATTAAAAACTAAATATTTAACTGTGAAAAATCCACTTGTATTGTGGAGGGATCTAAAAAAAAGATACGATCACCTGAAGACGGTCGACCTTCCAAAAGATCGATATGATTGGCTCCACCTACGACTTTAAAATTTTAAAACTGTGAATGAATATAATTCAGTTATGTTCAGAATTACTTCTCAATTAAAGTTATGTAGAGAAAATATAACTGACGATGATATGCTTGAGAAGATATTTTCTACTTTTCATGTCTCGACTTTGCTCCTGCAGCAACAATATCGAGAAAAAGAATTTAAGAAATATTCTGAACTGATTGCTTGTCTTCTTTTGGCCAAACAAAATAATGAGTTATTATTAAAAAAATCATGAATCTCGACCCACTGGTTCTAGTCCATTCCCTGAAGTGAATGTGACTCAATCTCAAACTTCCGGACGTGGTCATTGTAGATACACCCCGTATAACAGTAACAACTATAACCATGACAAGAAACAAGACATCTCCCAGAAGAGAGATCATGGAGAAAAGAAAAGGTACGAGGAAAAATGTTGATCCCACTAGAAACAGTTTTAAAGGGTTAAGAAGTCTAGAAGGGGGGTTGAATAGACTTCTGTCACCAAAACTTGATTTTATAATTTTTTTTTTTAAATTACCAGAAGACTTGATATCTTCTGATCAGAGTCGTCTGGTATGAAATGCGGAAGCTACTAAGTTAACATTTGATAAGAATCATTTTTATGCTTTAAATCTTTGAATGCAAGACTAATTAAGATGCAGTGCAGAAAGTAAATTGTTGGGGAAATCAGGGTGCCCAGATCTATTCGAGATGAAATTTAAATACGAATTTAAATTCAATTATTATTAGCATGAATTAATCCTAAATAATTCAAATAATAATTAATCCAATAATAAATAAATTCATGCATATGAATATAACCACGTAAAATCCTACGGTGGAATATCTCGGAGTTTTACGTGAATACGTACCTCTTGAAGTGATGTCCGAAGAGAATAACGGGACAATTGAAATGATCCTACCAACCGAAAAGCCTTCTTATGTATTCCCCTTTCGCCTTATTTGTTTGTCGGTGGGAAGCGCTTAACGAATAATTTAATAATCTAAAGGAAGAGGAAAGTATTTATTGCTCTCGATTTTTCCAACACATGAAACTTATAAACTGGGGATGAAATAATCACCCCCTATATCCCATATATCCTATATCCTATATGTGGAAGAGGAGAAGGAGA
Organism: Ballota nigra; assembly: GCA_947034835.1. Taxonomy (NCBI): domain Eukaryota; kingdom Viridiplantae; phylum Streptophyta; class Magnoliopsida; order Lamiales; family Lamiaceae; genus Ballota; species Ballota nigra. The sequence goes on from OX344724.1 coordinate 92,268,724, forward strand.
AAATCTTTTCTTGATCTTCAAGAAATCTTGAATATCCCATATATTCTTTTCTCCATAATAAAATATTCCACAAAAAGCTTACCCTCCTAATATATGGGTAATTTTCGAAAATATGAGGAAGAAGAACAAGATTTGGATCTTCTTGAATTTATGAGATAATCTTGTATTCCAAGAATACAAAACTTCCATAATATTTTTTCTAGAAAACCAACAAAATCTTTTATCTCTCTTATTTAATATTTTTAAAAAATAATACTAAAAAAATCAGCAATTATATTTTATTTTAATCACCTTATGATTATTGGTTTACTTATTGAGCTACTTGAGGGGCCTTTAGGAGAACTAAGATTGAACCTCCAATGGGTTTCTGAATTTCAATATTTAGCCCCAATAAAATTCAGTCCATTAATATTAATTAATACCACTATAAAATTAATATTGCACTATCTATCTTAATCCATATTACAATAATATGGGCTCCCAGTTATTATTTTCCATGTTTAAGATTATCTAGTCCATTAATTAATTGAACTTCTGAACAACTCTAAATTAATTAACATCTTGTACCTTAGAGTAAAGACAGCTCAACATTATTATTCGTACCGGAAAACTAATTTCCACTTGCAAGATTTGGTACGATAAAACTTATACAAAATGTGCTAGTGCATTCTCTTGGTCAAGACAGACCAATCTGAGAAATACACATCGATCTTTCATGATGGATTGTTCAATTCCACCTGGGTCGTGAATTTATACATTTAGTTACAAAGAACTATTAATGTGATCTTCCACGATCTGGTATCACCATATTAACTACAATGTAACACGTACTATATATTGAACGGTTTGCAATAAATATTTAACATTCATTCCTATTTAAAGCAATAGTGATAAAAGATTTGTTCTCATAAGTAAATGTTTAATACATAGGTTATACAAAGTAAAAGTATACTTTCATGTATAACTCCAACATAAATAACATAAGATGTATAGTGGTTTGGATATAAAATCCTACGTCTACTCTCCCTTTGACAAGGGGTCTTTCTTACCAACTCACTGGAATTGACAAGTACAAGTTCCTTGTTACACCTTTAGATCTATCGATCTAACTCAATACAACAATCTTATCTAGTTAGATGAACAAGTTGAGTATTCTATTTCCAACAGACTCCTTAAAGAGTAATTATAAAGTATGAATATCACTTGAGAACTGGAATATCTTTTTGCTCTATGGATGTGCTTGAATGGTTCTTGCGTGTATATATTCTTCATTCCAGAACTTCATATTTATAGGGGTGAATTAGGGTTTACCGTTGGAGGAGCGAATCTAACTAGATCCCCTATATTAGGAAGTCAATCAATCAATTTCTCTAATTGATTGATTGGGTTGGTGGGATCCTTTGAATTTGAGTCTCGCTGACTTTCCAATTGTAAAGAAGGAGAGAATTGAATTGAATTCACCGTGTCTCTGGTGATTTGTTTCCACTATATTTATAATTGTACAATGATGATTTACAAGGAAAAGATACAAAAAGATTACAAAAGATATTTACAACAATTCAAAATTATTTGAATTGATCTTACTCTCTAGAATATTCTAATCCTCAAAATATTCCTTATTAACCCCCTCTCCCCTCAAGCTATGTGTGGGATTATCATCAACATTTAGTTTGGATCGGAAAAATTCAAAAAGAGGTCGAGCTAAACTCTTGGTGAAAATATCGGCAACCTGTAGTTCGGAAGGAACAAACTTTGTCTAAAGCTTCTGACTAGTTACAAGTTCACGAATAAAGTGATAATCAATATCTATGTGTTTGGCTCATTTATGAGCGATGGGATTCTGACTTAAGAATAGAGAGCTTTTGTTGTCACATAGAAGCACATGTCGCGATGGGTAGTGCACGGAGCTCACGTAGAAGGTGAGTTAGCCAAATTATCTCTTGAGTAGCATTGACTAGTGCACGTTACTCTAATTCACAGCTTGGACGAGCAAATGTGGGCTGCTTTTTAGCACTCCAGGAAACTAAATTCCTGCCAAGGTAAAGAGCATAGCCATACGTTGATCGACGTGTATCCTCGCAGCGAGCCCAATCTGCATCTGAGTAACCCAAAATGGTATACTCCGTAGAACGGGAGAATGTGAGGCCATAGTGTATAGTGCCCTTCACATATCGAAGTATACGCTTGACAGCCAAGAAATGATCTTCTGTAGGCACTTGAAGAAATTGGCTGACATGATTGACAACATATGAGATATCTGGGCGAGTAATTGTAAGATATTGCAAAGCACCGACTAGAGAGCAAAATAATGTTGGATCCTCGTATGGTTCGCAAGCACGGACTAAAGATTCTCCCAATGGCAAAGAAGTGAAAATAGGCTTTGAGTCGAGCATCGAAGCTTGAGTAAGGATGTCATGAGCATATTTCGCTTGTCCAAGGAATAAACCATTTGCAGTATGAGTAATTTCAAGACCCAAAAAATAGCTGAGTGAACCGAGATCTTTTACTGCAAATTCTTTATTTACCCGAGCAATAAAGTCTTGCAAAAGAGATTTGTTACTGCTAGTAACAATAATATCATCGACATATAAAAATAAAAATATAGTGCAGTTATGGCTATGAAGAAAGAATAAAGATGTATCAAATCTGCTCCTAGTAAATCCCATGGAATAAAGAAAGGAGCTGAAGCGATCAAACCAAGCAAGAAGATAATGGTGACGATAACCTTGTGTATTTTTTAAAAGAATTAGGGGTTTTGTATTTTTCTGGTGATACCATGTAAAGAAGAAGAGAATTGAATTGAATTCACCGTGTCTCTGGTGATTTGTTTCCACTATATTTATAATTGTACAATGATGATTTAAAAGGAAAAGATACAAAAAGATTAGAAAAGATATTTACAACAATTCAAAATTATTTGAATTGATCTTACTCTCTAGAATATTCTAAATCCGCAAAAGATTCCTTATTACCAATCCTGATCTTCAATTTGCTTTAAATCACCAACAGTAAAGGACTTTCTTAAATATCTTCTCATCTGGTCTGCCAAAGTAGAAGACCAGATACCAGAGGACTTAGGAGTTGCTAGATTTAAAGAGTTGTCTAGATTTAAAGAGTTGCCTAGATTTATGAAGTGACTCTAAGACTTTTCTTAAATCACCAGACTCGTTTGGTCTGGGGAATGCTGGAGAGCCTCCTGCTCTGAAACCTTATGTGGAGGAGGTCTTCTGATTGACTCTTTTGGTCCACTAATCCCCCCTAGACAAAGTCCTAATCTATTTCATCAGCTGACTAACAGGTTCAGCTGGTCCTATTACATCATCTGGTTTTAACATCTTCAAAACTAACAATTTATATCCTAACAAAAAATGTTATCAATGTGGCATGGAAGGACATTAGTCCCGTATTTGCCGAACTGCGGACCATCTTATTGAGCTTTATCAAGCTTCCTTGAAAAATAAGAGTAAAAATGTCGAAATAAATTATGCTGATGAAAAAAATAATGATCTTAGAATTGATGATAATGTCATGACTCATTTTGATGTATCTGATTTCTTTGAAGTTACCAAATAATTGTATAATGAATACCCTATGTATAACTTATGAGTATTTATAATTACATTTTCTATTAATGTTTAATTTCTAATTTGTATTTTTTTTCATGAAGAAACAAATGGATGCCAAACTTTTGAGATTAAATAATGATGGTGATATGTGTTTAATTAATAGTGCTACTACACACACTATATTAAAAAAATGCTAAATATTTTTCTCATTTAAAAAAAAAGGAGACAAGTGTTAATACTATTAGTGGTAGTGCAAATTTAATTGATGACTCCGAAAGAGCCACTATATTTCTCCCTGGGGGAACTAAGCTTATCATAAATAATGCACTATTATCTCCTAAGTCTCAAAGAAACTTGTTAAGTTTTAAAGATATCCGCGAAAATGGGTATTCGAGACTCTAACTGAGAAAGATAATGATTTTTTACTAATTACAAAAGTTATTTTTGAAAGAAGTGTGTGTTAGAAAAGTTATTTTCATTTTCTTCTGGTTTGTACTATATGAAAATAAATACAGTATAAGCATATCACCTAATAGACCAGAAGTCTATTAATCCCTAATATTTCATGGTTTGACATGATTACCTTGGACATCTTGGGTTCCATTATGATGAGACGAAAAATTAAAAATTCACATGGCCATTCACAAAAAAAAAGGGTGTTAAATTATAATGAATTCTCATGTGTTGCTTGCTCACAAGGGAAACTAATTACTAGGCCTTCACCAGCTAAAGTGGGGATTGGATCCCTCTGCATTTACAGAACGAATTCATGGTGACATTTGTGGGCTTGTAGATCCACCATGTGGACCATTTCGATATTTTATGGTGCTAATCGATGCATCAACGAGATGGTCGCATGTATGTCTATTGTCCTCTTGCAACCTGGCATTTGCGAGATTACTTGCTCAGATAATTAAATTACGAGCACAATATCCAGATCATCCAATTAAGAAATTTTATCTAGATAATGCGGGTGAATATTCATCACATGCTTTTTATAACTATTGCATGTCAATTGGTATAAGTGTTGAACACCTTGTAGCTTATGTTCATACATAAATGGTCCAGTTGAATCATTTATCAAAAGATTGCAATTATTTGCTAGACCATTGCTAATGAAATCAAAACTTCCATTGTCTGGTTGGGGACATGCTATATTACATGCAATAACACTTGTGAGAATTCGGCCGACAAGTTATAATAATTATTCTCTCTTACAATTAGCTTTTGACTATGAGCCCAATATCTCACATTTGAGAAATTTCAATTGTGTGGTTTATGTTCCCATTACACCACTCAACTGTACTAAATTGGGCCCTCAATGAAGATTTAGAATATATGTTGGGTACAAATTACCTTCTATAATAAAATATATTGAACTATCAGGTTATTTGTTTAATGCGTGATTTGCAGATTGTCATTTTGATGAATCTCATTTCCCGACATTCGGGGAGGTAAGGATCAACCAAAGAAGGAAAACGATTGGAAAATAAAAATGGATTTTCTTGATCCTCGAATGAAAGAATGTGAACTCGAAGTTCAAAGGATCATAGATTTGCAACAAATTGCAAATCAATTACCAGATGCATTTAGTGACTCCCGAAGAGTTACTAACTCACATATTCCAATAGAAATTGTTCCTGTAAAGATTGATGTCCCCGAAGGACAAATAACAAGTGCTAATGAGTCTAAAGCCCGCCTGAAGCGTGGGAGGGTTCTTGGTTCCAAAGATAAACATTCTCAAAAGAAAAAAAGATTAAATAAAATGATGAGCCAAAAGATGATGAAGGATTTACACGTAGTGAATAAAATACCCACATCTACAAATAAAAGGAATAAAAGAATATTTTTTATTCAAATTAATCCACAAACCAAATAAAGAAATTTAGAAAAAGAAAAGATATTGTAATTTACAAATAAGAAATAAACCAACTAGGATAAATTATACTCATATATGAGAAAAAAAATCATTAATCTTCGTGAGGGTCTTCGGCGGTTGGAATATCAGCAAGAGAGGCAGCCCAACGGCGCATGTCCGGGGTGTGGGATGTGTGATCAGATATGGGAGTGTCTGAGAAAATATTGGAAGACCGAGTAAGGATGAGATATACTAGAACATTAACAGCAATGATCAAAACCACTTTCTTTACAATTTCCATAACCATTTCTTCAAAGTTGTTGCCTTCCATCTCCATCTTTTTCAATTAGTCCCACTGTGTCTAATTAGGATGAGTAGTTTTCGGAGAAATGGATGAAACTCAGATAAAAGTTTGATTGATTTAAACTGTGTGGTCTCTCTATATATAGAGGGAAGAGAGAAAGAGAGAAGAAATGATGGAGTTCCGTTGGCTCTCCTATTCAAGGCTAGATGCATTAATTTTCAAGAGTTAACAATTACCAATTAAATTAGCAATTATAGATATTTTACTTGCATAAAATCAATTCTCTTTTTATTTAATTTTCACTAATTGTTAATTTCATATTTTTAAATTTAGGATAAGACTATGAAACTTTCATAATTAAATTTTTTATGGGATTACTTATAAATAGAGATAGTGCTAATTCTTCAACACATATATAGATGCATATACCATATTGTAAAATAAACTTTAATTAAAAGCACTATTTGGCTAAAAGTTTTTTAAAAAATAAAATAAAACACAAATAATATTATATCTAGTTAATCCCATCGTCTTAGAAGTCTGAAATATTTTAAACTTATTATAGATTTAAAATTTAGATAAGTAATTATCTTTTATATTTTAAATAATTTAGATAGGTTAAATTAATTTTAAACTTGGAACTCCCTTAGTTTCATAACTATTTTAAGATAAAGAAAAATTAATATATAAGTTATTCCTTAGTTGGAATGAGGGTTGCAGACGTCCATAACATATTTCTAAATATCACACATTCCTATTTTATTTAAGTTCATGTTCATTCTATCTATTTTTCTCCCTCTTCATTTTGGCATAGAAGACAATATTATACACTCATCACAAAGATATACAAATAAATTATCCATTACCTGGGTATGTACATATTCACTGAACCTCTGTTGCATATTGAAAGAAAAACATACATGTAATGAGAGTCAATGATTAAACTTTTTAAGGAGAGTAATTATGATCCAAACTTAGCAACACTGATAAAAAGGAAAATGAGAGAAGCAAAATTGATGAGATGACAAGCCATAATATCTAAAAGATTAGCAAGATATAATTTATTTGAACCGAAAAGAAAGAGAACTTGATACTTTGAATTCTCTAAGTTAATATCTAACTAATCACCTAAAGTAAATTTTTCATGTTACATAAATTGGTAAACTATTGTTTTTACACATAAAAGGTTTACAGATTTTCAACTCGAAAAAATCTATGTACATAAAATAAATATACCCAATCCTCACATCAACAATCTCAATCTACGTTTTCACTGTTTTTGTCCTGTTGCATGCATTATATTTTGTTAAACATCAATGTATGTAAACATCGAATCATACTGGAAACTATATTTTCCACATAGAAATAGATTTCAAAAATAAAAAAATCAGAATATTAGAAAATTTTGGATAGAGAAGACAAGAAGATAAGCCAAGAGAATAAGATACTAAGAAATAGGAAAATAAATATGTTACACCATTACTTGAAACATATAAATAAACATTTTTATGAATATCTTATACTAAAGTGCATACAATTATTGATCTCAAACTAACCTGTGTATTTTAACTGAGAAAATAAGCTTTTATTATAGAAAAATATGACATAAAGGGATGAGCAATCCCTTAAACTATTGGCTTTGGTAATAAATTGGAATCTAGGTTACTATAGAATGCTATATTGGCTCTTGCTGTAAATCTGATAGCCATATCAAAAAAGAAAAAGAATATTCCTAAGATTTGATATCTTAAGAAGTCTTTGCATGAGTTGATTTCCTGTAATTCAATAAAGCCAAAATGTATGCATTTTTATCTTAAGAATTACATAAAACTATGTATAATAATTAGAGTTAATTTATAATCTATAAATATATAAAAGCAGTAACATCTGTCTAATTTATTGGCACTCCATCTTTGAACGTGAACTGTACTAACTTCCTAGAGAAATAGTGGATTTCACACGCTGCTAATTTGAGTGAACAGTACAAACAAATATTTGATATATATACCAAAATGTGCCCAGACATCTTTATTGAGGTTTCCAACAATGTGATTTTCTTAAATTACAGTTCTTTACCGTGTTAGAAAATAGCCTTAAAAGACTTATTAAACAACCATTGACGTCATTTATTTGTAGTATTATTTTATTTAGAAAATTATTTAAAGAATAATTGTCATGCTCGACTCTCAATAATTTCCTCAAAAGGAATAATTGATTCATGCCAAAATTTAAATTTCAATTTGGATATCAGACTAAAATCCGAAATTTGAATTTGAATTCTCATTTTTAGGTTGGTATTATATAAATAGCTATCAATTATATCAGCTACCTCGTAAATTTTTTTTTTAGATTAGTGAATAAATATATTCTTGTAAATCGTAATGAATTTTGAAGATGTTTCCTGATCGATGATAGAAATTAACCTGCATTTGAAGAAGATGACTTCCTTTAGAATTTGGCAAGTGTATGAGTACAATATTTCATGGTAAAGTGTTTTTACTTTTTTACAATATATGTAGGTATATACTATATAATGCTGAATATTTTTATACAAGGTTGAATATTATATTATAAATTAATATTACTCTATATTCGTTTCACTATTCTAAATTCAAACGCGCTACTGTTAATAAAGGTTTACCTTTGGCGTCGAATCACTAATTGTTGTTGTAAATGCTTATTCATTCATTTGTGTATCATTCAAGAAAAATATGGATAGATTTTAGAACGGATAGAGGTACAGATGATGACAGACAAAATGGTAAGTTTATCTCAGAAATGTTTTGATGGATCCCGCCTGTGAAGGCGGCATGTCCTCAAGATCATTGTTGGGTACCAAAAGTGTACAATTAATAGATAAAACCTAAACATACATCTAAAGACGATTTTAGGTTTGTTACCCTTGACGACTGAGGCATTAATTCCACTAGAGATCTTCTAGTCTATCTTCCAACAGTGTTTGAACACCTAGTGGACGGCGAACTAGCGAACGTGGAAAAAAATACCTCATAATTTCGTCTCCTCAAAACCCTAATCACCAATTTCGGCTGCTGCAATATTAGTGTTAGGTTTTGGACGAAATTAAGATCCTTATATATATACTCCTTAGGTTTCATGGGTCAGACTAGGGATCTATTAGAAGGTTTAGGTTTTGGGCTCCTCACGTCCCCAAATACTCTTATGTTCAGCCCAGAACATTATTTGGCCCAAGAACATTAAGTCACCCCACTATAGAATTAATATTGCACTCCCGTCCTATCCTGATTTGAATCAGGGCTTCTATTAAACTCTCCTATGTTAAAGATATCACACGTTAATGAATTATTAAAGCTCCAGACTACTTTAATTAATCAACGTCTATTATTCCTTAAGTAGTACCACTTAACCTTGTTGTCGTACGGATTAAATCCACTTGCAGGGTTTAATACGACAATCTTTTATGAGTTTCCTCAACGGGACGTCATCAACCTGGATTACCAGGACACATTGCCCTAATGCCAACAAATAGACATCGAACGAACGATGTCACTACCTAAAATACGTAGTGTGTTGAATCTAACAAGATTCTCACCCATGGTAAATCAAAGTAGTGAGCAAGCGCTCCACACATCTAAATATCACATTTAAGGTTAACAATTATAAGAGTCACCAAGACCTTTAGTTCTTCATTACAATCAGAATAGAAGACATGTCTTATTAGTGATCCATTCAATACGACATAGCTTACTAGTATAAACTAATGGGCAGACAAGCCATTGATAAGTTCATACTACAACTTAAACTAATAATTATGTCCAGAATTATCTCAGTTGTGAATAATGTTTATATCCTATAAGGAACTGACAATGTGATTTTCTGTATGACTACAAACTCACCACATTATCTACAATATAAGATAAGCAGACATACAAGCAATTAATAAGAATACAATAATGTGAAAAACCATGTATATCAGATAATAAGGAAATCGAATATATCCATAATAGCCCAACAAAAGTTTGCTTTATAGTATACACCAACAATCTCCCACTTATACTAAAGATAAACTTTTAGTATACACATAAAGTTATAACATCTTTAATTAATATTAGTCAAAATTTCAAAAGTTCACTACTCAAATGCATTATAAGAGGGTGTTTATTTTTTAATAGGAATGTAGTCGGTATTAGTGTGAATAGTTAAAAAATAAAAAAGAACTTATATTTCAAATTGTATTTCAATATCTAATTTATGCAACTCATGTAAAAAAAATACTGCTTAACTGCATGGTTTCAAAATATTTACTTAACAATAGTTATATGTTAAATTATCACATCACATTATGTTTATCTTTTGGTTAATACTGATGTATGTAAAAATGAACAAACATTTATCATAGCACGATATTTATTATTAATAAAATTGATATACAGTGCAATGCACGGGAGGAAATACTAGTTGCAAATAAATTTACAATCTTTTTGCAAATTGCAATCTAATCTTAACTTTTGAATATTCACAAACAAAACTCCAAATTAATATTTGGTTGCAATTCAAACCAAAAAATAAATTTTTTATTGTCCGGAAATGATGTTTAACTTATCTGACTATGAATAATTAATCGTATTAATATATTTAGATTAGTATGGGTGATAATAGATAATTTATTATAATTTTCAATTGTACGCATAATCATTTAATCAATGTACATATTAGTTTGTTTTCAATAGTTCATTGTAAAACCAAATTACACTAAAACTAAATAATGCCACATGGAGAGTACGATTGCAGGTTTATGTGGCATTTTACCGATAATTTTGGTACAGATCCGCCCAAACCTATTAGTAGTTTATTACCGATAATTAGTACTTATGAAACTTATCTCGTTTCTCATTTACATTGAAAGTAATAGGAGATAGAAAAGAATCCACTGGAATATTATTCCCGTTTGAAATTAATTTGCTAATTATGAATATAAAAATGCGCACATTTACAAATACAAAGAATAAAATAATATTTTTTATTCAAATTAATCCACAAACCAAATAAATAAATTTAGAAGAAGAACAAATATTGTAATTTACTAACAAGACATAAACAAACTACGATAAATTATATTCATATATGACAAAAAAAATCATTAATCTTCGTGAGGGTCTTCGGCGGTCGGAATATCAGCAAGAGCGGCGGCCCAGCGGCGCATGTCCGGGGTGTGGGATGTGTGATCAGATATGGGAGTGTCTGAGAAAATATTGGAAGACCGAGTAAGGATGAGATATACTAGAACATTAACAACAATGATCAAAACCACTTTCTTTACAATTCCCATAACCATTTCTTCAAAGCTGCTGCCTTCCATCTCCATCTTTTTCAATTAGTCCCACTGCGTCTAATTAGGATGAGTAGTATTAGGAGAAATGAATGGAACTCAGATAAAATTTTGTTTGATTGAGACTTTGTGATCTCTCTATATATAGAGGGATGGGAGAAAGAGAGAAGAAATGATGAAGTTCTGTTGGCTCTCTTACTCAAGGCTAGTTGCATTAATTTTCAAGAGTTAACAATTAACACTTCAATTAGCAATTACTGATATTTTACTTGCATACAATTAATTCTCTTTTTATTTAATTATCACTAATTGCTAAATTCATATTTTAAATTTAGTATAAGATTATGAAACTTTCATAATAATTTTTTTTTTATGAATTACTTATAAATAGAGATAGTGTTAATTTTTCAACACATATATAGATGCATATACAATATTGTAAAATAAACTTTAATTAAAAGCACTATTTGGCTAATAGGGGGTTTTTTTTTTTTAAATAAACACAAATACTATTATATCTAGTTCATCTCATCATCTTAGAAGTCTTAAATATTTTTAACTTATCATAGATTTATATTTTAGATAAGTAATTTTCTTTTAAATTTTAAATAGTTTAGATAAGTTAAATTAATTTTAGATTTGGAACTCCCTAAGTTTCATAACTAGTTTAAGATAAAGACAAATTAATATATAAGTTATTCCTTAGTTGGAATGAGGGTTGGAGACGTCCATAACATATTTCTAATTATCACACATTCAAATTTTATTTTAAGTTCAAGTTCAATCTATTTTTCTCCCTCTTCACTTTGGCATATAAGACAATATTATACACTCATCACAAAGATATACAAATAAAATAAAATATTATTTATCCCATTATATCATATCATATTTTTGCCAATATTTAATTAGCTGGGTATGTACATATTCACTGAACCTCTGTTGCATATTGAAAGAAATATATACATGTAATGATAATCAATGATTAAACATTGTAAGGATAGAAATTATGATCCAAACTTAGCAACACTGATAAAAAGGAAAATGAGAGAAGCAATATTGATGAGATGATAAACCAAAATATCTAAAAGATTAGCAAGATATAATTTAATTGAACCGAAAAGAAAGAGAACTTGATACTTTGAATTCTTTAAGTCAATATCTAACTAATCACCTTGTTAAAAGATACGTGAAAACTTGTGTTGAGATATAGATTAGATGTTTTCAAGATGTTAAAATAAGAACCTGTAACTAGTCTAAGACTAGAATAAGTCTTAGGCTAAGGGGGAAGGGAATTAGACAAGACAAGAGGAGTCCTGGACAAGAGGAGTTCCGAACAAGAGGAGTTCCAGACAAGGAGGAGTCTTGGACAAGAGGAGTCTAGGACAAGATGAGTCTTGGACAAGATGAGTAGAGGACCAGATGGGGTAGAGGACCAGATGGGGTAGAGGACCAGATAGGGTAGAGGACCAGATGAGGTAGAGGGCCAGATGAGGTAGACAAGAAGAAGTGTACCAGACCAGTCTACCAGAATACTACTCTACCAGATGAGCTCTACTAGACAACTCTACCAGATGAGCTCTACCAGGCTACTCTACCAAGAAGATCTTGTAATCCAAAGATAAGAAGAGTCAAGAAAGATTGGTTGTAGATCATAGAAGAATCAATCAAAGAAGGAGTCAACCAATCAATCATATAATCAATCAAGATGATTGATTATATTCCTTAATTTATAGATGTTTGAATTTCTAGCTTCCAACGGCTAGTTATTTGACACCTATAAATAAGAGTGCATGGTGATAAGTTCAATATAAGAAAGACGGGCAAACGAGCACAAAGGTTAGAGAAACACACGAACACACCATACACTCACCTTGTTCATATAAGTATTATACATACTCTTTTAGGAGTTCTAGTTGGAATATTACTCAACCTATTCACCACATTGAAAGATTGTTGTAAGTTGTATGAAGGAGCTGGTACTTCCTAATTCCAGCGAGTAAGTAAGTTGGTTTGTGAGTGAGACCCCTCTAGTGAAAGAGAGAGTGGACGTAGGATCGTTATATCCAAACTACTATAAAAATTCTCGTGTCTCTTTTATTTACTATTTTTATTTTGAATTTCTGCATAATTAATTTTAGCACTTTAAAAGAGGTTTTTCTTAAAATTAAGTATAAAATGCTTTTCGCTAATAATATTTTAAGGACCAACAAGTGGTATCAGAGCAGTGTGTCCTAGACCACTGCTTCGAAAAGCTTTTGGTGGTCACTAGGACAAGCCCAATTTTTTTTGTGCTAATAATTTCTTGCAGAAATGGGTTCGAAGAAAAGTAGTGAAAAATACCCTAGGAGTCACTCCAAAAGAAGCTTCACAGCCGAAGAAGAAGAGGTATCCACTTCTGGTTCATTATCAAATTTTGGACCAAATGAAGAGATATGTCTTGTGACATATGAGGTATGTAATCGAACTCCCTCTTCTTCTTCTTATTCTTCTTTTTCTGAACAATTAGAGGAGTCTTATACGCAAAAATTGCTATTAAATCTCCAAAAATCTATACAACTTTGTCAAAAGTTGGAAGATGAGAACACAAAGCTGAAAAGCAGAAAATCAGAAGCTTTCACAATATTTAGACAACCCAACTGATCTACCAGCTGAACAGGTTCAAACACTGGTAGAAGAGTCCACTGACTTGAAAACCAGATGTGATGAACAAACTAAGCTAATAGAAAAGCTACTTGTTGAAAACATTGAGAAAGATAATGAATATACCCTGCTGAAAGCTAAGTTTGATGAACTCTTCCATCAAAACAAAATTGTAAAAGAAAGTGAGGACAAACTCAAACTGAGACTAGAGCAGTTGACTATAGTAAACAATGTTGTGCCACACATAGTTGCCCCATCTCAAAGAGAGCATGATAAGACAGGCCTTGGTTATTCCAAACCTGAATCCTCACATGTTCAGAAAGAAGAAAAGTCTAGAAATTTTATTGATAAGGGTAAGAGGTCAGCTGACCAAACAACTCAGCCTAACGGGCAGATGCGTTCTAAATCTAAAAAACCCAAAAGGAAGAGGAGGCATTTCAAAATACCTCAGCAAGGTCACATAGTAGAAAACAGCATGGACCTTCTCAAAAGAAGCAGTCCCAGCTGACTCTTACTCAACTGCATAAGACTTTTAAGTCATCTGCTAGACCAGCTGGAACTTTTGATGGTTCTAGCAAGACTTATCCTTATCAACAAAATTTCAAGACTGTTGCATTAAGACAAGTTATTCCTTCTACTGGACAAGCTCATAAGAGAAGAAGAGCCTCTAGAAGAAATAACAATGTCGGAGCCTCTTATGCTCAGTGTGTTTTTGGGGATATGTATGGAAGAAAGATAAGATCACCTGATTCAAAAAGGGATGATCTATTCTTGTGGCTTCCTAAATATTGTGCTAACCCTCCTGGACCCAGAAGGGTACCAAAAACTTGATTGCCTGCAGATATACAAGAAGACCAGCTGATATTATGCCCCAAATATCAGCTGAGCATATTTTGAGGGGGAAAATCAGTTGACCCTGCTTGATTAGACTTCTCATCTTAAGATTTCAATTTTCTCTTGTCTTGTTTAGATTCAGTTCTTTTACTTTTAACATCATCAAAAGGGGGAAATTGTTGGGATATAGATTAGATGTTTTGAAGATGTTAAAATAAGAAATTGTAACTAGTCTAGGACTAGAATATGTCTTAGGCTAAGGGGGAAGGGAATTAGACAAGACAAGTGGAGTCCCGGACAAGAGGAGTCCCAGACAAGAGGAGTCCCGGACAAGAGGAGTTCCAGACAAGAGGAGTTCCAGACAAGGAGGAGTCTTGGACAAGAGGAGTCTTGGACAAGATGATCTTGGAGAAGAGGAGTCTTGAACAAGATGAGTAGAGGACCAGATGAGGTAGAGGACCAGATGAGGCAGATAAGAAGAAGTGTACCAGACCAGTCTACCAGACTACTACTCTACCAGATGAGCTCTACCAGACTACTCTACCAAGAAGATCTTGTAATCCAAAGATAAGAAGAGTCAAGAAAGGGAAGTCAACTGATATCAAGGAATATTGTTTGTAGATCATAGAAGAATCAATCAAATAAGGAGTCAACAATCAATTAAGATGATTGCTTATATTCCTTAGTTTATAGATGTTTGAATTTCTACCTTCCAACGGCTAGTTATTTGACACCTATAATAGGAGTGCATGGTGATAAGTTCAATATAAGAAAGACGGGCAAACGAGCACAAAAGTTAAAGAAACACACGAACACACCATACACTCACCTTGTTCATATAAGTATTATATCTACTCTTTTAGGAGTTCTAGTTGGAATATTATTCAACCTATTCACCACATTGAAAAGTTGTTGTAAGTTGTATGAAGGAGCTGGTACGTCCCAATTCCAGTGAGTAAGTAAGTTGGTTGGTGAGTGAGACCCCTTTGGTGAAAGGGGGAGTGGACGTAGGATCGTTATATCCAAACCACTATAAAAATTCTTGTGTCTCTTTTATTTACTATTTTTATTATGAATTTCTGCATAATTAATTTTAGCACTTTAAAAGAGGTTTTTCTTAAAATTAATTATAAAATGCTTTCCGCTAATAATATTTTTGGGACCAACAACTTGATTGAGAAAATTATATTGTGTATTGAATGACTCCCAAGAGTACATATTTATATACAAGAGCTAAGCTAATTAACGTAATCGTAAATTCTAAACCTAAAATCCCATTGAAGGCCCTATAATATTTACATATTATTCTAACACTCCCCCTCAAGCTGGGGCATAAATATTGATTATGCCTAGCTTTTTACAAAGATAGTCAACCCTAACTCCATTAAGTGTCTTCATAAAGATATCTCCTAATTGATCTTCACTTCTCATATAATCAATCGCGGTCAAACCTTGATGGATCTTCTCACGGACAAAGTGACAATCAATCTCAATATGTTTAGTTCGCTCGTGAAATACTGGATTAGAGGCAATGTGAAGAGCATCTTGATTATCACACCATAACTTGACAGGTATTGAGACCTTCAAATCAACTTCATTTAGAAACCCATGAACCCAAACGATCTCGCACGCAGCTTTGGCCATAGTTCTATATTCAGATTTTGCACTAGATCGAGAGTCTACATTCCATTTCTTGCTTTTCTAAAAAATCAAGTTTCCCACAAAGAAAATGCAATAACCTGAAGTAGATCTTCAATCTTCTTTTGAGCCTGCCCAATCTGCATCAACAAAACATTCAATCCGATCATGACCATGGACACTATATACAATTCCACGTCCAGGAGTTCCCTTCAAATAGCATAAAATCAGCTCTACAACCTTCCAATGATCTACAGTTGGTGATGACATTTACTAACTCACAACACTTACTGAATAAGCAATATTAGGACACATCATTCTGAGGTAGTTCAATTTTCCTACCAATCTTCTATATCTTCCAAGATCATCAAATAAAGCACATTCTTTCGTGAGTTGTAAATTAGGAACCATTGTAGAGCTACATGGTTTAGCTCCCAATTTTTCTATTTCAAAAAGTAAATCGAGCACATATTTTCTTTGAGATAAGAAAATCCCCTTCTTACATCTACTCACTTCAATACCAAGAAAATATTTAAGAGTCCCCAAGTCTTTGGTAGTGAACTGAGTAGGAAGGAAAGCTTTCAAAGATGCAATCCCTTTAGAGTCACTTCCAGTGATCACAATATCATCCACATACACAGCCATCAACACAATAACACTCTCAGAATTCATATAGAAAATAGAATCATCAAATTTACTTTGCTTCATACCAAACCTCTCAACCGCAAGAAAGAAAGTACCAAACCATGCACGAGGACTCAGTTTCGAACCATACAACGATTTTCGAAGATAACATACCTTATCGCTCCCCCCCGAGAAACAAATTCGCGTGGTTGCTCCATATAAATATTGTCAACAAGATCACCATGAAGGAAGGCATTCTTGATATCCAACTGGTGTAAAAGCTAGTGGTGAGTGGCTGCCAATGAAATCAAAAGTCTAATCGAGGTGAGTTTGGCAACATGAAAAAAGTATCAGAAAAGTTAACACCATAAATTTGAGCATATCCTTTAGCAACAAGACGAGCCTTTAGGCGAGCAACAGATCCACCAGGATTGACTTTGACAGTAAGCACCCATTTGCATCCAATAGGTCATTTACCTTCAGGAAGATCCACCAATTCCCAAGTTCTAGTAGAATCTAATGCATGCATTTCCTCAATCATGGCATTACGCCATCTAGAATGGGCCAAAGCTTCATGAACATTTTTAGGAACAGTCTCAAGTGATTAAACCAAAGCTCGAGAAGAATGTGACAGGTGATCATAGGAAACAAAAGAGGAAATGGGATAAGTGCAAGAACGTTTACCTTTTCGAAGGGCAATAGGGAGATTATCACTTGAAGGAGGATCTGCCGACAAAGATATTGGTTCATCAGGATATGAAATTGGCGGTTCGGCAACTAAATCAGCATAAGTAGGGGCAGATAGTTGCAATCGACACGAGTATGTATGGAGGACAGGGGGTCTAGTGGACTCAGGTAGAGAAACAAGTGGTGGAAGTACTGTATAAACCAGAAAGTCTGTACCCCCCCCCCCTAGTGGGAGGAAGAGAGGAATGTGAGAAAGGTGTATGTTCAGAAAAGACGATATCAGCAGATACGAGATATTTGTTGAGACTAGGACAGAAACACCAATACCCCTTTTGTACCCGAGAATAGCCCAAAAAATGCACTTCAAAGACTTAGGATCGAGTTTTTTAACGTGGGATTGAACATCCCAAACAAAACAAGTGCAACCAAATATTTTAGGCTCAATAGGAAACTTAGACTGGGATGGAAACAGAACATGAAAGGGTGACTGACCACGAAGAACGGAAGAAGGCATGCGATTGTATGAGAAAGCAAGCAGTAGAGACAACATCAGCCCAAAAATGTTTAGGAACTGCCATGTTAAAAAACAAAGCTCTAGCTGTTTCAAGAAGATGCCTATTTTTTCTTTCGGCCAAGCCATTTTGAGATGGCGTGTCAACGCAGGAGGTTTGATGAAGAATACCATTTTACATTATATAATGATGAAATGTGTCAGACAAATATTTCTTACCATTATCACTTTAAAAAAATTTCACAGACACACCAAACTGAGTCTTTATCTCAGCACAAAAGGCAGAAAAGTGTGTAAATACCTCAGAATGATTCTTCATCAAATTTAACCAGGTCATACGAAAATAGTCATCAACAAAGGTGACAAAATAACAAAATCCAGGTTTCGAAGTGATGGGACAAGGACCCCAAACATAAGAGTGTACTAACTCAAAGGGAGCACTTTCTCGTTTATTGACTCAAGAACTTAAACTAACACAATGGTGTTTAGCAAATTGACAAGACTCACAATCTAGAAATGACGACTTAGAGAACTGTGGACACATATACTTTAACAAAGGAAGAGAGAGGTGACCTAACCGACAATGTGCTTCCATGGGAGTGATAGTTCGTTCATGTACATACTACCGATTGGTGTGTATCAAGGATGTAGAGGCCACCTGATTCATGTCCCTTACCAATGATCCTCTTCGTCACAAGATCCTGAAATAAGCAATAATCAGGAAAAAATGTGACACTACAATTAAGGTTGCGTTTAAGTTTACTCACAGAAACGAGGTTAAATGAGAGGTGGGGAAGGTTAAGAACGGATGATAAGGGCAGGAAAGGTGTTGGGTTAATAGTTCTCGATTCCATGACATGAGATTGTGAACCATCACCTAGAGTAACTAGAAAGTGAGTAGTATGTGAGTCAAAGGTAGAGAAAAGTTTCGAGTTACCTGTCATATGATCTATGGCGCCAGAATCAATGACCCACTTAGTCGATGAGGAAACAAGACATGCATTAGAGTTGCTTGACTCATCAATAGTAGATACAAAATTTGTTTGTGACCGTTTCTTTTTCTGAAGTTGCAACAACCTTGCATACTCACGAGCAGAAATCGTGATGGAATTATCAGAATGACCAGAACAACGGTCCAAAAAATTATTCTCTTCAGACATAGTAAATATTAAGCCAACAAAATACTAACTGAAATTTAAGAAATATGACAAGGGATCAAATTTGTACCAAAACCGAAATCACACACCACATGGATGCTGACTCAAACAGGTACACCAACAAAAAGATCTTGACAAGGACGAGTTAAATGCAATTGACCGAAACTGTACTGAAAAACAAAATCACACACCGCTAGGATGTACACGAACAGATGGGGAAAGTCGAGACGAGTTGAACGGTGGTTGCCGGAGAATTTTTCAGCGACAGACGCGCCCTCACGCGCCAGCGGAAGTGGCAGCGAAAGAATACTCCGGCAGGTGCGTGTAGGCCACACGCACGGCGGCTAGCAGCCAGGCTTCTGTCAAAGGTTTTCCAGACGACGGCACATCGATCTGTGGGGGTGGTGACGGTTGGTGGTGGCCGCAAAAGGGTCGTCTGCTACTACCCCTTTGTGCACCCTTAAACCCTAGGTTTCTCAATTCCTAAATTTCCAAATTGAAAACCCTAGATCGTACTGCTCTGCTACCATGTTAGAGAAAATATCAAAATTAGTCCTGTAACTTTGCCCGAGTCCAGATTTAGTCCTTTATCTTTTTAGTTTCTCAGTTATAGTCCTTTTGTTATCAAAAATGGTCCTTTCCGGTAAAAATTTAAAAACTTGGCCGGAATTTGCACTTGCTCCGGCAATAGCGCTCTCGTGGCAATTCACGTCAAAAAATAATTTCTAAAAGTAGAGATTCGAGGCCTATGCAAACTTGTCCATTAATCAGAGCACCTCCACCCTTCATGGGAGGAGGTTTGAGACCTACGTTCACTACACAAACCAGGGAGTATACTTCATTAAGGAAGATTTTTATTGATGGAGGCCGCAAGTTATATTATGACTGTCAAATTGGGCATTATTATTTGGTGGATTGATGTCTTAATTTTTTTTTAAACATAATTCACGTTTTTAATTATTCATTGGAAGCTTCTGAATTCAATATTTGGAGAATGATAGAATGGAAATTCATTACTTGGGCTTAAGTTTCAACCTCTGTTTTCACACTAATATTTATAGTATAAAGGGAAAATTTTGGTCATTCCCATTAATTTTTGGGACCTAAACTGCAATTTTCTAGGACTAAAATTGTAATTTAAACATTTTTTTGGGACAAAAATTTCAATTTTAGTCCAGTTGGTTGATGACAGGGCGTGACGTGGAAATTATGTTTTGACGTGGATTGCCACGGGAGCGCTATTGCCGGAGCAAGTGCAAATTCCGGCCAAAATTTTAAATTTCTGCCGGAAAGGACCATTTTTGATAACAAAAGGACTATAACTGAGAAACTAAAAAGATAAAGGACCAAATCTAGACTCGGGCAAAGTTACAGGACTAATTTTGATATTTTCTCACCATGTTAAATAATACGTGAAAACATGATTGGGAAAATTATATTGTGTATTAAATGACTCCCAATAGTACATATTTATATACAAGAACTAAGCTAACTAAGGTAAACGTAAATCCTAAACCTAAAAGCCCATTGAAGGCCCTATAATATTTACATATTATTCTAACACCTAAAGTAAAATTTTCATGTTACAGAAATTAGTAAAATATTGTATTTACACAGAAAAGGTTTACAAATTTTCAACTTGAAAAAATCTATCTACAAAAAATAAATATACCCAATCCTCACATCAACAAGTACTATAAAATGAATCTCCATATCTCAATCTACTTTTTCACTGTTTTTGTCCTATTTATGCATTATATTTTGTTAAACATCAATGCATGTAAACACTGAATCATACTGGAAACTATGTTTTCCACATAGAAATACATTCGAAAAATAAATCAGAATATTAGAAAAATCTGGATAGAGAAGATAAGAAGACAAGCCACCATGATGAACCTATTAAGAGAATAAGATACTAAGAAATAAGAAAATAATTCTGTTACACCATTAGTTGAAACATATAAATAAACATTTTTATGAATATCTTATACTAAAGTGCATACAATTATTGATCTCAAACTACCCTATGTATTTTAACTGAGAAAATAAGCTTTTATTATAGAAAAAGATGACATAAAGGGATGAGCAATCCATTAAACTGCCGCTTTGGTAATAAAGAGGAATCTAGGTTTCTATAGACTGCCATATTGGCTCTTGCTGCAAATCTAAATGCCAGATCAAAAAAGAAAAATAATATTCCTAAGATTTGATATCTTAAAAATGCTTTGCATGAGTTGATTTCCTGTAATTCAACAATGTCAAAATGTATGCATTTTTATATTAAGAATTATATAAAACTATGTATAATAATTGGAGTTAATTTATAATATATAAATATATAAAAGCAGTAATATCTGTCTAATTCATTGGCACTCCATCTTTGAACGTGAACTGTACTCACTTCCTGGAGTAACAGTGGATTTCACACGCTGCTAATCTGAGTGAAACAGTACAAACAAATGTTTGATATATATACCAAAATGTGCACAAACATCTTTATTGAGTTTTCCAAGAATGTGATTTTTTTTTAAATTACAGTTTTTTATCGTGTTAGAAAATAGCCTTAAAAGACTCATTAAACAACCTTAACCATTGATTGACGTCATTTATCTGTAGTATTATTTTATTTTAAAAAAAATATTTAAAGAACAATTGTCATGCCCAACTCTCAATAGTTTCCTCAAAAGGAAAAATCGAGTCACGCCTAAATTTAAATTTCAATTTTGATATCAGACTAAAATCCAAAATTTGAATTTGAATTCTCATTTTAGTTTGGTATTATATAAATAGCTATCAATTATATCAGCTACCTCGCAATTTTTTTTAGATTAGACAATAAATATATTCTTGCAAAGCGTAATGAATTTTGAAGATGTTTCCTGATCGATGATAGCATTTAACCTGCATTTGAAGAATATGGCTTGCTTTAGAGTTTGGCATGTGTATGAGTACAATATTTCAAGGTAAAGTGTTTTTGTTTTTTTATAATATATGTAGGTATATACTATATAATGCTGAATATTTTTATACAAGGTTGATTATTATATTATTAATTAATATATTACTCTATTTTTGTTTCACTATTCTAAATTCACACGTGCTACTGTTAATAGAGGTTTACCGTTAGCGTCGAATCA
The DNA here is from genome assembly GCA_947034835.1 of Ballota nigra. Lineage (NCBI taxonomy): Eukaryota > Viridiplantae > Streptophyta > Magnoliopsida > Lamiales > Lamiaceae > Ballota > Ballota nigra. The sequence continues at coordinate 92,290,994 of OX344724.1, forward strand.
TTATTGTTGTTGTAAATGCTTATTCATTCATTTGTGTATCATACAAGAAAAATATGGATAGGTTTTAGAACGGATAGAGGTACAGATGATGACATACTAAATGGTAAGTTTATGTCAGAAATCTTTTGATGGATCACGCCGGTGAAGACGGTCTGTCCCCAAGATCGTTGTTGGATACCAAAGGTGTAAAATCAATAGATAAAACCTAAACATACATCAAACGTCGAGTTTAGATTCATTACCCTTAAAGACCAAGACGTTGATTCCACTAGAGATCTTCTAATCTGTCTTCCAATCTCGTTCGAACACCGAGAGGACGGCGAACTAGCGAACGTGGAAAAGTGCATCCTAATTTTGTCTCCTCAAAACCCTAATCACCAATTTCGGTTGCTGCAATATTAGTGTTAGGTTTTGGACGAAACCAAGGTCCTTATATATATACTCCTTAGGTTTCATCGGCCAGACTAGGGATCTGTTAGAAGGTATAGGATTTGGGCTTCTCATGGCCCAAATACTCTTATGTTCAGCTCAAAACATTTATTTGGCCCAAGAACATTAAGTCACCCCACTAAAGAACTAATGTTGCACTCCCGTCCTATCCCGAACTGAATCAGGACTTCTATTAGACTCTCCCATGTTAAAGATATCACACGTCCATTAATTATTAAAGCTTCTGACTGCTTTAATTAATGAACGTGTTTTATTCCTTGAGTTGTACCACACAACATTGTTGTCATACTGATTAAATCCACCTGCAGGGTTTAATACGATAATCTTTTATGAGTTATCTCAAGGGGCCATCATCAACCTGGATTACCAGGACACGGTGCCCTAATGCTAACAAATAGACATTGTGCGAATGATGTAACTACCCAAAATACACAGTGTGTTGAATCTAACAAGATTATCACCCATGGTAAATGAAAGTAGTGAGCAAGCGCTCCACATATGTTTATATCACACTTAGGGTTAAGAATTATAAGAGTCACCAAGACCTTTAGTTCTTCATGACAGTCAGACTAGAAGACACGTCTTATCTATGATCCATTCAATACGAAATAGCGAACTAGTATAAACTAATGACTAAGACAAGCCACCAATAAGTTCATACTATCTCAGTTGTGAATATTGTTTATATCTTATAAGGAACTGACAATGTTATCTTCTGGTGACTATAAACCCACCATATTATCTGCAATATAAGATAAGCAGACATAAAAACAATTGATAAGAATGCAATAATGTGAAAAACTATTTATTTCAGATAATAAGGAAATCGATTATATCCATAAAAGCCCAACAAAAGTTTGCTTTATCGTATACACCAACAATCTCTCACTTGTACTAAAGCTAAATGTTTAGTATACACATAAAATCATAACATCTTTAATTAATATTAGTCAAAATTTCAAAAGTTCACCACTCAAACACATTATAAGAGGGTGCTTATTTATAATAGGAATTGTAGTCGGTATTAGTGTGAATAGTTAAAAAAATAAAAAAAAGAACTTATATTTCAAATTGTATTTCAAAATCTAATTTACGCAACTCATGTAAATAGAATACTGCTTAACTGCATTGATTAAAAATATTTACTCAACAATAGTTATATGTTAAATTATCACATCACATTATGTTTATTTTTTTGGTTAAAACTGATGTATGTACATATGAACAAAAACTTATCATAGCACGGTATTTAGTATTAATAAAATTTATATACCGTGAAACGCACGGGAGGAAATACAAGTTTCAAATAAAATTACATTATTTTCGCGAATTGCAATCTAATCTTAACTTTTGAATATTAACAAATAAAACTTCAACTTAATATTTGGTTGCAATTCAAACCAAAAAATAAATTTTTACCATCCGGAAATGATGTTTCACTAATCTGACAATGAATAATTAATCGTATTAATATATTTAGATTAATTCGGGTGACAATAGATAATTTATCATAATTTTCAATTGTACGCATAACCATTCAATCAATGTATATATTAGTTTGTTTTCAATTGTACAATGTAAAACGTATTACACAAAAGCTAAATAATGCCACTATTTCAGGTTTATGTGGCATTTTACCGGTAATTTTGGTACAACCCCGCTCAAACCTATTATTACCGATAATTAGTATTTACTAAACTTGTCTCGTTTCTCATTTACATTGAAAATAATAGGAGATAGAAAAGAATCTACTGGAATATAATTTCCGTTTGAAATTAATCTGTTATTTATGAATATAAAAATGCCCACATCTACAAATACAAGGAATATAAGAATATTTTTTAATCAAATTAATCCACAAACCAAATAAAGAAATTTAGAAGAAGATAAAATATTGTAATTTACAAACAAGAAATTAACCAACTAAGATAAATTATACTCATATATGAGAAAAAAAATTATTAATCATCGTGAGGGTCTTCGGCGGTTGGAATATCAGCAAGAGAGGCAGCCCAACGGCGCATGTCCGGGGTGTGGGATGTGTGATCAGATATGGGAGTGTCTGAGAAAATATTGGAAGACCGAGTAAGGATGAGATATACTAGAACATTAACAGCAATGATCAAAACCACTTTCTTTACAATTTCCATAACCATTTCTTCAAAGCTGTTGCCTTCCATCTCCATCTTTTTCAATTAGTCCCACTGTGTCTAATTAGGATGAGTAGTTTTCGGAGAAATGGATGAAACTCAGATAAAAGTTTGATTGATTGAGACTGTGTGAACTTTATATATATAGAGGAAAGGGAGAAAGAGAGAAGAAATGATGGATTTCTGTTGACTCTCTTATTCAAGGCTAGTTGCATTAATTTTCAAGAATTAACAATTATCACTTCAATTAGCAATTACTGATATTTTACTTGGATACAATTAATTCTTTTTTTATTTAATTATCAGTAATTGTTAATTTCACATTTTAAATTTAGTATAAGACTATGAAAATTTCATAATATAATTTATTTATGGGATTACTTATAAATAGAGATTGTTCTAATTCTTCAACACATATATAGATGCATATACAATATTGTAAAATAAACTTTAATTAAAAGCACTATTCGGCTAAAATGTTTTTTTAAATAAACACAAATACTATTATATCTAGTTCATCCCATCATCTTAGAAGTCTTAAATATTTTTAACTTATCATAGATTTATATTTTAGATAAGTAATTATCTTTTATATTTTAAATAATTTAGATAAGTGAAATTAATTATAGATTTGAAACTCCCTTAGTTTCATAACTATTTTAAGATAAAGATAAATTAATATATAAGTTATTCCTTAGTTGGAATGAGGGTTGGAGACGTCTATAACATATTTCTAAATATCATTATCAATTTTTCTCCCTCATCACTTTGGCATAGAAGACAATATTATACACTTATCACAAAAATATACAAATTAAATAAAATATTATCTATCTCAGTATACCACATCATATTTTTGGCAATATTTCCATTAGCTAGGTATGTACATTTTCACTGAACCTCTGTTGCATATTGAAAGAAAAATATATATGTAATGAGAGTCAATGATTAAACATTGTAAGGAGAGAAATTATGATCCAAACTTAGCAACACCGATAAAAAAGGAAAATGAGTGAAGCAAAATTGATGAGATGACAAACCATAATATCTAAAAGATTAGCAAGATATAATTTAAGAGTACCACTATTCAAACTCCAAAATCCTTTAAATCTACCCCACCTACTAAACATACCCCATTAAAATTTAAAAATCAACATATATTACTAAATATACCCCATTTTATTCCTATAATATCCTTCCTCCATTAATATTGCCACAATTTCATTAAATCCGCATCACTTACTTAAAATTCTCACCATTCCATATTCTCATTAAAAGCTTTTACTTTTATATTTTTATTCTTTCATATTCTTTGGTTTTAATCAAAATTTAAAAAAAAATTATATTAAAAATTAAATATATTTTAATTTTTTTTATAAATAAGTATTTATCAGAATAAATATCTTAAAAAATATAAAAAATAAAATAAATCTAAAGACAATTTTAATAATCAATTAAATTATATAATATATTTGAATAAAAAATTAAAAGTAAATTTGACAATTATTTTAAATAATTCAGAAAATAAAATAATTTTAAAAAAGTCTAGTTAAATTTTTTTCAAATCATTTAAACCTAAATAAAATTTGACAAAAATTAAATAATAAAAAAATTAAAAAGAATTAAATAAAAAATCAATTAAAATGAAAATTTGAAAAATAAAATAACTATATAAATATAAGAAAAATATCTAAATCTAAACAAATTAAATTTAAAAAATAATAAAAAAATAAAAATATTCAAAAAGTAAAAGACTAAACATAAATAAAATCAGAAAAATATTTTATAAATCTTAATTAAATTGTTGTAAATAATTAAACTAAATAATCAATTAAAATTTTATTTTATTTAGCTTCGATTGAATTTTTATGATTTTTTAAATTAATTTCCTTAATTTAGTTATTTTTAAGATTTAATTGATCTTTTTAACTATTTTTTAGTTTATTTTTTTAAAATTGGATTTGTTTTAGTTAAATTATTTTGAAGATTTAGTTGATTTATTTTCTTTTGTTTTCCAAATTTTTATGAATTTTTTAATTTCATTTAATTTGATTATTTAAATATTTAATACATATTTAAACATATTTTTTTAGGGTTTAAAAAAATGTAAGAAAAAAATTGATCAATTAAAAGTTAAAATACTAATTTTGAAATTAAATGACTTAAAAGGCTAAAGTCAAAATCAATATAAATTTAGAGTAAAATTCATTCCATATATATATATAAGGATAACTTAGTCATTTTATTTATGTCTATTTTTGTCTTTAAAATTATGGGGTTTGTTTAGAGAATTTTGGGGTTTGAGTAGTGGGACTCGTAATTTAATTGAACCCGAAAAGAAAGAGAACTTGATACTTTGAATTCTCTAAGTTAATATCTAACTAATCACCTAAAGTAAAATTTTCATGTTACAGAAAATTGGTAAACTATTGTATTTACACACAAAAGGTTTACAAATTTTCAACTTGAAAAAATTTATCTACACAAAATAAATATACCCAATTCTCACATCAACAAGAACTATAAAATAAATATCCATATCTCAATCTATGTGTTTCATTGTTTTTGCCCTGTTGCATGCATTATTATTTGTTAAACATCAATGCATGTAAACATCGAAGAAACTATGTTTTCCACATAAAAATACATTTGAAAAAAAAATCATAATATTAGAAAAATCTGGATAGAGAAGACAAGAAGATAAGCCACCATGATGAAAGTATTAAGAGAATAAGATACTAAGAAATAGGAAATTAAACCTTTTACACCATTACTTGAAACATATAAATAAACATTTTAATGAATATCTTATACTAACATGCATACAATTATTGATCTCAAACTACCCTATGTATTTTAACTGAGAATATAAGCTTTTATAATAAAAAAAAAAAGATGACATAAAGGGATGAGCAATCCCTTAAACTGTCGGCTTTGCTAATAAAGTAGAATCTAGGTTAATATAGACTGCCATATTGACTCTTGCTGCAAATCTGATAGCCAGATCAAAAAGAAAAAGAATATTACTAAGATTTGATATCTTAAGAATGCTTTGCATGAGTTAATTTTCTGTAATTCAACAAAGCCAAAATGTATGCATTTTTATATTAAGATTTACATAAAACTATGTATAATAATTAGAGTTAATTTATAATATAAAAATATATAAAAGCAGTAACATCTGTCTAATTCATTGGTATTCCATCTTTGAACGTGAACTGTACTCGCTTCCAGGAGAAATAGTGGATTTCATACGCTGCTAATTTGAGTGAACAGTACAAACAAATGTTTGATATATATACAAAAATGTGCCCAGACATCTTTATTGAGTTTTCCAACAATGTGATTTTTTTTAAATTACAGTTCTTTATCGTGTTAGAAAGTAGCCTTAAAAGACTCATTAAACAACCTTAAGCATTGATTGACGTCATTTATTTGTATTATTATTTTATTTAGAAAATTATTTAAGAAACAATAACAAAGAGGGACACATTTTTGCCTCTAAACTCAAAGAGGGGCACCCCTTTTTTAAAAATACAAGGAAGGGTAAAACCCCCTGTTAAAGTTGAAATGTAATGTGACTGACCATCAGTCACTTTTTAAATAAACGTGCATTTTTTTATAATACTTTGCACATAGTGTGCATTTTTAAAATACTTTGCACACAGTGTGCATTTTTAAAATACTTTGCACACAATGTGCATTTTTAATAATACTTTGCACACATAATTATTGTTGTTTTTAAAATACTTTGCACACAATGTGCATTTTTAATAATACTTTGCACACATAATTATTGTTTATCAAATTATTTAAATGTGCACTTTAAATAGAATTTTGCACAGATATAATTATTAGTTATCTTTTAAGTGTTCTATTAATGGTGCAACTTCAATCATTATTTGAGCATACATAATTTTTGCTTATTTTCACTTTTTTTGGAATATCCAATTTGAATATATATTTACACACTATGTATTATACGCAAATAAGCGAATAAAACTGGAAAACACCCATCACAGAATTTTTACATATTAAGATCTGGAAAAAAAAAGCAAGATATCCATTACTGCATCAAAAATCAATCAGAGATAGTATTTAATTGGGTGGGGGGGGGGGGGGTAGAAGGCTTTACGGTGATCTCATGCCGGTATTTGGGGAGAAAAAATGTTGTCATCTCTCTAATCGAGGGTTGAGGCAAATCTGAGGATGGACACTGTGGGGGCGACACGGATCTGGTCAAGACAAGAAGGACTCATGGCGATGGATCTGGGTGCACGCCGTATTTCCACCGCCTCGGCCTTGAGGGTCAACGACAATTTGAAAGAGGGACTCCAAGTGACGCCAATTGAGGGGAGACTTTCAGATCGCCGTAGATCTGAGACAGAACTGAAAAGAGGACTCACTTGACAGTTGATGAAAGAGAGACGACGACAATGAGACTCCATGCGGCGGCGCCCGGCGGTTAAATCGTGACCACACGCACGGTGGTTGATGGGTGTAGAAGTGGCGGTGCCCGACTAACCATAGATCCGGCAAGGTCAGAGCGCCAACTTGAAAGATAGATGGCTCCAAGTGGCGCACGAAGCTAACAGTAATTCAAGCGGCACGGCGGCGGAGGGATGGGCTCACGAATGCTAGTGTTTGAGAGAGGAAGGGGCTGATCGCCTTTTGGGAGTGATTCATGGCAGCGGCATTGGAAAGGAATCACGTTGGCAGCAGCAAATTGCACCGGACTTGAGGAAAAATCCGGTGGAAAAAATGAAAAATGGGGAAAATGATTGAAATGGGATAGAGAGAGAGGGGGGTGGGATAGAAATGGGATTTGGGAAGTGGGGAATGTCGTATGATGGTGGAAAGAAAAGGGTGGGGTAGTGTGGCATGGGGAGGCGTGCACCAGGTTGGAAAAAAATGGTGGGTGGGTATGGATGTGTTTTGCCCCTCATTGTAATTATTTTTAGGACCTGCCCCAAATTGTAATAATGCTACACCTTTTGCCCTTCTATGTAACTACCCTATTATTTAAAGAACAACTATCATGCCCGACTCTCAATAATTTACTCAAAATGAAAAATCGAGATACGCCTAAATTCAAATTTCAATTTGGATATCAGACTAAAATCTGAAACTTGAATTTGAATTCTTATCTTAGTTTGGTATTATATAAATAGCTATCAATTATATCAGCTACCTCGCAATTTTTTTAGATTAGTGAATAAATATATTCCTACAAAGCATAATGAATTTTGAATATGTTTCCTGATCGATGATAGCAATTAACCTGCATTTGTAGAAGATGGCTTGTTTTAGAGTTTGGGATGTGTATGAGTATAATATTTCAAGGTAAAGTGTTTTTGCTTTTTTACAATATATGTAGGTATATATTATATAATGCTAAATATTTTTATACAAGGTTGAATATCATATTATTAATTAATATTACTCTTTATTTGTTTTACTATTCCAAATTCACACGCGCTACTATTAATAGAGGTTTACCTTTGACGTCGAATCACTAATTGTTGTTAAAAATGCTTATTCATTCATTAGTGTATCATGCAAGAAAAATATGGACAGGTTTTAGAACATATAGAGGTTCAGATGATGACAGACTAAATGGTAAGTTTATTTCAGAAATCTTTTGATGGATCGCGCCGGTGAAGGCGGTTCGTCCCCAAGGTCATTGTTGGATACCAAATGTGTACAATCAATAGATAAAACCTAAACATACATCTAAAGACGATTTTAGATTCATTACACTTGACGACCGAGGCGTTAATTCCACTAGAGATCTTCTAACCTGTCTTCCAACCTCGTTCGAACACCGAGTGGACGGCGAACTAGCGAACGTGGAGAAAAGTGCCTCCTAATTTTTATCTCCTCAAAACCCTAATCACCAATTTTGGCTGCTGCAATATCAGCGTTAGGTTTTGGACGAAATTAAGGTCCTTATATATATACTCTTTAGGTTTCATGGGCCAGACTAGGGATCTGTTAGAAGGTATAGGGTTTTGGCTCCTCACGGCCCCAAATACTTTTATGTTCAGCGCAGAACATTTATTTGGCCCGAGAACATTAAGTCACCCCACTAGAGAAATAATGTTGCACTCTCGTCCTATCCCGAATTGAATCATGGCTTCTATTAGACTCTCCCATGTTAAAGATATCGCATATTCATTAATTATTAAAGCTTCTGACTGCATTAATTAGTTAACTTCTATTAATCCTCGAGTAGTACCACTTAAACTTGTTGTCGTACGAATTAAATCCACCTGCAGGGTTTAATACGACAATCCTTTATGAGTTTTCTCAAGGGGAAGTCATCAACCTGGATTAACAGGACACGATGCCCTAATGCCAATAAATAGACATTGTGCGAACGATGTCACTACCCAACATACATAGTGTGTTGAATCTAACAAGATTCTCACCCATGGTAAATAAAAGTAGTGAGCAAGCACTCCACACATATAAATATCACACTTAGGGTTAAGAATTACAAGAGTCACCAAGATCTTTAGTTCTTCATGGCAGTCAGAATAGAAGACGTATCTTATTTGTGATCTATTCAATAGGACATAGTGTAATACTATTAACTAATGGCCAAGACAAGCCACCAAAAAGTTCATACTACAACTTAAACCAATAGTTATATCCAGAACTATCTCTGTTGTGAATATTATTTATATCTTATAAGGAACTGGCAATATGAGCTTCTGTGTGACTTCAAACCCACCACATTATCTACAATATAAGATAAGCAGACATACAAGCAATTAATAAGAATGTAATATGATAAAAAAACCATTTATTTTAGATAATAAGGAAATCGAATATATCCATAAAACACAAATAAAGTTTGCTTTATAGTATACACCAACAATCTCCCACTTATACTAAAGCAAAACTTTTAGTATACACATAAAGTCATAACATCTTTAATTAATATTAGTCAAAATTTCTAAAGTTCAGCACTCAAATGCATTATAAGAGGGTGCTTATTTATAATAGGAATGTAGTCGATATTAGTGTGAATAGTTAAAAAATAAAAAATAACTTATATTTCAAATGGTATTTCAAAATCTAATTTATGCAATTAATGTATAAAGAATATTTCTTATTTGTATGGTTTCAAAATATTTACTCGACAATAGTTATATGTTAAATTATCACATCACATTTTTTTAATACTGATGTATGTAAATATGAACACACACTTATCATAGCACGATATTAGTATTAATAAAACTTATATACATTGCAACACACGAGAGGAAATACTAGTTGCAAATAAAATTACAGTCTTTTTGCGAATTAAAATATAATCTTAACTTTTGAATATTGACAAACAAACCTCCAACTTAATATTTGGTTGCAATTCAAACCAAAAAATAAATTTTTTATATCCCAAAAATGATATTTCACTAATCTGACAATGAATAATTAATCGTATTAATATATTTAGATTAGTTCGGGTGACAATAGATAATTGTTGGTCCCGAAACGAGTAAACAGGTGTATGTGGGGGGAATACACCTGAGGTTATAAATTTAAACTTCTTAAAACTTATCAGGTTTCTTAAGACAGTAACTCGTCAGTGGACTTGAAGTCTGCTGAGAAATTACTTGTGAAAGCTTACTAAGATAATAACTCCACTGAAGGTTCAAGACTTTCAGTTGAACTACTATCTAATTAGCTTCCAGATGTGGATTAGTGAGCCCTTTTGAAAACCTCGTTTTGCTTTGATAAAACTTGTTTGAATAACACACACTAAAGGAAATAACTGAATGTAAGTACACAAGATATAAAGTGGTTCACATATGAATCTCCTACGTCCACTATCCTGATTAAACAGGAGAATTCCTTTCTCTTGGAATTCCTTGTGTTATAGTGCCAAGGTGTACTGATCAAATAATCCTCTCTTAGGATGATTGATCACTAGAATAAATCCAGGTCCTAGTTCCCAAAACAAACCAACTTTCAGACTGATGCAAACAATCAGCTTACTAACATCACTTTAACACTAACTCTCAACCTAACAATTGGGTAGGGTTTTTAGTAGGGTTTGGTTCCAACCGTTGTGAGATAATCCTTACAGTTTAGCTCAAGGCTTAGGATGGATTATCTCTTTCTAAGGTTTGGATATAACTTTAAGCTCGATTACAGAAGGCTTAGAATGCTCTCTACAAAATGTGAAACACTTGAGAAACAAAGGTAATTTCGAGTGCTTCGTAGTAAGTTATGAATGTAGAGATAACTTTGATCTTGTGAGTTTCCCGTACATAGAAATGAGCACGTCCTTCTGTATTTATAGACCTTCTTGAAAATCTTCCCGTTGGAGTTTGAATCTTCTCAAGTAAGTCTTCTTGTATCTGATTGGTCCAAACGGCTCTTTTTGAAGCTTTAAGTCTTGTCAAGAAACGGCTGAAAGACCATGCCTGTTCACCAACTTTCTGTAGAAGGCTAGGGAAAGACTTTTGGTACTTGTCAGTCTGTGACAGGTCGGCTGTCAGTAGAGTACACCTACGTGTCATCTTCTTATTGGGCCGTTCAGTCTGCTTGCTCAGACTCCTGTCTTGATTTAAGGTGGAACTCCTCTGAGAGAACCTTCTAATTCCTTCATTTATTATAAGCTTCTCTGAAATTCGTTTTGCCTTGTTCCAACCAGATTAACTAACAACTTTTAATGTGTTTAGCATTGAATGTGCTTTGTTAGTTCACATCAGTGGACCTTTGTCCTCTCCTGATGGTTTTAGTCTTAGTGTGAATGCACTTAGAAAACATTCAAGACTTAGACTATTTCTCAGATCAGTTGTCTTCAGCGGACTTTGTCTTCAGCGGACTTCATTCTTCAATACACTCCAGAAATTACTAACTGTACTCCAGTTCCTTAACATTTGAACTGATTATCTAAACTCTAACTCTACTGAATACTTTTCTTAAAAATGATTTAGAGGAAACCTTTTGGCATCTAAATTAAAACTTAAGTCTATATAATTTCCCAATTATTTCCCCCTTTTTGATTATGCCGAAACCTATCTTCTCTTTCAGATGAGGTTATTCAGATGACATAAATTTTAAGGATTTTTGTAAGTAAAAGCATTCAAGTACATAAGCCTAAATGATAATGAGATATTATCTTGGGCAAAAAGACAGTAGAGTTTCATTTCATGAAGAATAGGATGAGTACAATTACATGAAGTCTACTGTAAAAGAAGTTCTAACAAAAACAACTGGGACTTATAAACAATTGCCCATTACAAACACTTAACCTTTTCATATGGATTCAAACAAAGGTTCAAGTCCATATTGCTTGAAGACTCGGATCTTCAGTTCATTCTTCCTTTCCATCACTTCATTTGAATGTCCCTTGAGTCCCAAATGCTCACAAAGGGATACCCATTCATCTGTGATTCTTTCTTTGTCCACTGCACCTGTTGCATCTTGTGGAGGCCAATAGATAATAGGTTCAGGAGCTTTTAAGGCAAGGTCTGGAAATTTGACATTCCAAGCTTCATTAATGTCAGGATAGAGCTTTGGGTATGACTCAAATAGCCAATCATTGAATAAGTCCTGAGCATTCTCTTTACCCAACTCTCCACTGACATAGTAAGAGTACACAAACTCCCTCTTGCCAGTTTTCCAAGCATCATTCAGCTTCTTGGGAACCCAAGTATCAATATGGGGGAATTTGGCCTTCGCAAGTGCAACCTTGTCCTTCTTCAGCTTCCCAGCCCACCTTTGATAGTCATTCTTGAACTTCTTGGAAGTGGTTTTGTCAAAGGTAGCTAGCCTCTCTCTCCTCTTCCTTTCTGCTAACTCTGCAATGGACTCCATCTTTCCAACAACTTTATCTCTCCTCTCTTGCTGTTGACCAGTTAGTCTTTGAGCTCTCTCGTTCATGCCTCCAGCTTCTTTGATTAGCTCTGTGAGCTTAGTGACCTTTGTAGGTGCAGACTTGGGGGCTTCAGAAGAGATAGGTTCGGGATTGAGAGTTGGAAGTACCTCTGCTGAGTCGTCAGTTGACTTTGCAGCCAACCTTTCTGAGGATCTTGTTCTTTTTGCCACCTCCGCTGAGAGAACATCAGTAGCTTTCCTTTTTGTGGTTTCCCCCTTCGATGCAACTCTTTCTCTCTTCTCCTTTTCTGCAGCCTCTCTGAACTTGGTTAAGTCCCTCTGTTCTTGGACTTCTTTGCCTTTAACCCCCTTACTTTTCTCATCAGCAGATTTCTGGGCTTCCTTTGTTACCTTCTTCATGGTATTCTTGATCTGCTGACTTTTTGCAAAGTCATCAGTTTCAAGAATTATTTCCATCTCATTGTTGGGATTCATCTTCATCTGCTTTCCACTTACTAATTTTTCCCCCTTTTTAGCATTAATTATGCACTCAGCAACAGTAATGTTAAGCCTCATCTGATCATGTTCAAGGGCTTTGAGTTGAGTAGAGCAGTGATCAACCTCCTCTTCAATCCTTTCCAAGGCTGCACCAGCATTCTGTCCAAAGTTTACAAACTGAGCCAGCTTCTCATCAATGAGGACATTAGTCTTCTCCTGAGTTGGGAAGTCCTCAGCAGCCTTCTTGATCACATCCTTCAGCTTAGCTTCTAGCTCTTCATGCTTGGCCTCGAATTCTGTCAGCTTCTTGTCCCATAACCCTTCAACCTTCCCTATCAGGTCCGATGAGAAAGCCTCTACAGAGGACTTTAGGTTGATGGAGATATTATCAACTGAGTCTTTTAGAAATTGAGTTCTGGTCTCTTCCTCATTTTTCTCCAACTTCTTCAGGGCCTCTATCACCAGCACACTCTGGCCTTCCACTACATCAATTACCATTTGTTAAGAGTCTTCCACTTTAAGAGTCAGGTTCTGAAGAGAAGTGGTGGTAGACTCCATGAGTTCATCAATATGGTCTGAGAGAATGACCATTTCATCAACTTCCTCCTGGACAATCTCTTGTACATCTCTCAGTTGAGTTTGGAGAGATGGAGGCTTTACATCTTCAAGTCTTTGAATTGCATTCCTCAGTGGACTTAAGTGAATTTGAACTTGGGGTACTTCAGTAGATAGAATACCTACATTAGATAACGTGTTAGTACCATCCCCCTCATTCTCACCACCTAAACCAGCTTTCTCATCTATCTCCATATTGACTCCCTCTTCTTCCCTCTTCTCACTCTCTTATTCGACTATAATTTTTTTAGCCAATTCATCCTTTACAGGAATGATTGCTCTTATCTCTCCACTCACTACTCCTGTGATCTCGACCTCTTTTTATTTTTCTTGCTCTTTTTCAACTCCTTCATGTCCAGACACCTCAACTAACTCCTTAGTCACAGCTGAGGGCTGTTGTGGGGGAGCTTCAGTAGACTCCTCTACTGAGCTTCCCTTTGGCAAACTTTGAGCCTCAATATCCTTTGCCGGGGATACATCCTTGGCTACTTCACCACCACCTGGCTGTGGTGAAGTACCTTTCTCCTCTTGGGGCTCCTTTTCCTCCTCTTTTTCCTTCTCTCCCTCTTCCACTTTCTCTACTTCCTCTGACTTCTCCTTTTCTTCTCCAACAACATTCTCTGCCTCAATTGCCATCTCCGCCTTAGCTCCCTTCTCTGCTTCAGCAATTTTGTCCATCACCAGGCTCTGAAAGATCTTTTCATCACAGAGAAGCCTAGTTTTGGTCATCCCAGCAAACTCCAATACCTCTCTCCCCCTTCTTCCATTCCTCAGCATTACTTCCTCCAACCGCCATGAGGATCTCACCCAATCTCCTATCCTTCAGCTGGACAAGTAGCCTTACTCTAAAAAACATTGCTTTCAGGGTGGGGTGCCCATCAAGCTCTGGATATTTGGTCTCTAGTGAGTAAGCCACTTCATCCTTAAGGGTATCAAAAAAGAAGTAACCTTCTTCATCATCTGATGGAATGGAAGGGGTAGGGGATCTGATATCTGTGGGCTCCTCTAGGATTGTTTCTAAGTGAGAAGTATGGGTTTCAGGAGGATTGGGCTCAGATGAGGTTTGGGTTTCAGAAGGGGTTGGGTTTTGTTCAGTGGGGGTTGAGAGAGTGGGTTCAGAAGGGTTTGAGGATGCCTCAGCAGATGCCTCAGAAGGAGTGTCATTTGGGGAACCACTTTCAGGCTGTTGAGAGCCTTCAGTGGGGGTTTTGGAGATTTTGGAAATACGCTTGGTTTTGACATGGGTACGAGGTTTGGTTTTGGGTTTGATAGGGGTGGGAACAGGGACATCTGAGTCAGACTCAGTAGATGTAATGTGTGGAGATGAGTCAGGGTTACCTGAAGATGACTCATCAGTAGAGTTTGATGTTCTGGCTTTCTTTAAGGCACTCTTCTTCACAGCCTCATACGACCTCTTCTTCTCTTTCTTTGAGGCCTTCTCTGCCTCCTCCTTCTTATGTAAGGCCATCTTATCACTTAGGATGATTGATCACTAGAATAAATCCAGGTCCTAGTTCCCAAAACAAACCAACTTTCAGACTGATGCAAACAATCAGCTTACTAACATCACTTTAACACTAACTCTCAACCTAACAATTGGGTAGGGTTTTGAGTAGGGTTTGATTCCAACTGTCGTGAGATAATCCTTACAGTTTAGCTCAAGGCTTAGGATGGATTATCTCTTTCTAAGGTTTGGATATAGATTTAAGCTCGATTACAGAAGGCTTAGAATGCTCTCTACAAAATGTGAAACATTTGGGAAACAAAGGTAATTTCGAGTGCTTCGTAGTAAGTTATGAATGTAGAGATAGCTTTGATCTTGTGAGTTTCCCGTACATAGAAATAAGCACGTCCTTCTGTATTTATAGACCTTCTTGAAAATCTCCCCATTGGAGTTTGAATCTTCTCAAGTAAGTCTTCTTGTATCTGATTGGTTCAAACGGCTCTTTTTAAGCTTTAAATCTTGTCAAGAAACGGCTGAAAGACCATGCCTGTTCACCAACTTTCTGTAGAAGGCTAGGGAAAGAGTTTTGGTACTTGTCAGTCTGTGACAGGTCGGATGTCAGTAGAGTACACCTACGTGTCATCTTCTTATTGGGCCGTTCAGTATGCTTGCTCAGACTCCTGTCTTGATTTAAGGTGGAACTCCTCTGAGATAACCTTCTAATTTCTTCATTTATTGTAAGCTTCTCTGAAATTCATTTTTCCTTGTTCCAACCAGATTAACTAACAGCTTTTAATGTGTTTAACATTGAATGTGCTTTGTTAGTTCACATCAGTGGACCTTTGTCCTCTCCTGATGGTTTTAGTCTTAGTGTGAATGCACTTAGAAAACATTCAAGACTTAGACTATTTTTCAGATTAGTTGTCTTCAGCGGACTTCATTCTTCAATACACTCCAGAAATTACTAACTGTACTCCAGTTCCTTAACATTGAACTGATTATCTAAACTCTAACTCTACTGAATACTTTTCTTACAAATGATTTTGAGGAAACCTTTTGGCATCTAAATCAAAACTTAAGTCTATACAATTTCCCAACAATAATTTATCATAATTTTCAATTGTACGTATTAGTTTATTTTCAATTGTACATTATAAAACCAAATTACACTAAAACTAAATAATGCCAGGTGGAGAGTACTATTGCAATTTATGTGGCATTTTACCGGTAATTTTGGTACAAACCCGGTCAAACCTATTATTACCAATAATTAGTACTTATGAAACTTGTCTAATTTCTCATTTACATTGATAGTAATAGGAGATAGAATAGAATCCACTAGAATATAATTCCCGTTTGAAATTAATTTGCTATATATGAATATAATAATGCCCACATCTACAAATACAAAGAATAAAAGTATATTTTTTATTCAAATTAATCCACAAACCAAATAAAGAAATTTAGAAGAAGAAAAAATATTGAAATTTACAAACAAGAAATAAACTAACTAGGATAAATTATACGCATATATGAGAAAAAAATCATTAATCTTCGTGAGGGTCTTCGGCAGTCGGAATATCAGCAAGAGCGGCGGCCCAGCAGCGCATGTCCGGGGTGTGGGATGTGTGATCAGATATGGGAGCGTCTGAGAAAATATTGGAAGACCGAGTAAGGATGAGATATACTAGAACATTAACAACAATGATCAAAACCACTTTCTTTACAATTCCCATAACCATTTCTTCAAAGCTGCTGCCTTCCATCTCCACTTTTTCAATTAGTCTCACTGTGTCTAGTTAGGATGCGTAGTTTTCGGAGAAATGGATGAAACTCAGATAAAAGTTTGATTGATTGAGACTGTGTGATCTCTATATATATAGGGAAGGGAGAAAGAGAGAAGAAATGATGGATTTATGTTGACTCTCTTATTCAAGGCTAGCTGCATTAATATTCAAGAGTTAACAATTATCACTTCAATTAGCAATTACTGATATTTTACTTGCATACAATTAATTCTTTTTTTATTTAATTATCACTAATTGCTAATTTCACATTTTAAATTTAGTATAAGACTATGAAAATTTCATAATATAATTTATTAATGGGATTACTTATAAATAGAGATTGTTCTAATTCTTCAACACATATATAGATGAATATACAATTGTAAAATAAACTTTAATTAAAAGCACTATTTGGCTAAAATGTTTTTTTTAAATAAACACAAATACTATTATATCTAGTTCATCCCATCGTCTTAGAAGTCTTAAATATTTTTAACTTATCATAGATTTATATTTTAGATAAGTAATTATCTTTTATATTTTAAATAATTTAGATAAGTGAAATTAATTTTAGATTTGGAACTCCCTTAGATTCATAACCATTTTAAGACAAAGATAAATTAATATATAAGTTATTCCTTAGTTGGAATGAGGGTTGGAGACGTCCATAACATATTTCTAAATATCATTATCAATTTTTCTCCCTCATCACTTTGGCATAGAAGACAATATTATACACTTATCACAAAGATATACAAATAAAATAAAATATTATCTATCTCAGTATACCACATCATATTTTTGGCAATATTTCCAATAGGTGGGTATGTACATATTCACTAAACCTTTGTTGCATATTGAAAGAAAAATATAAATGTAATGAGAGTCAATGATTAAACATTGTAAGGAGAGAAATTATGATCCAAACTTAGCAACACCGTTAAAAAAGGAAAATGAGTGAAGCAAAATTGATGAGATGACAAACCATAATATCTAAAAGATTAGCAAGATATTATTTAATTGAACCCGAAAAGAAAGAGAACTTGATACTTTGAATTCTCTAAGTTAATATCTAATTAATCACCTAAAGTAAAACTTCCATGTTACAGAATTTGGTAAACTATTGTATTTACACACAAAAGGTTTGCAAATTTTCAACTTGAAAAAATCTATCTACACAAACTAAATATACCCAATTCTCACATCAACAAGAACTATAAAATGAATATCCATATCTCAATCTATGTGTTTCACTATTTTTGCCCTATTGCATGCATTATAATTTTTTAAACATCAATGCATGTAAACATCGAATCATACTGGAAACTATGTTTTCCACATAGAAATACATTTGAAAAAAAAATCATAATATTAGAAAAATCTGGATAGAGAAGACAAGAAGATAAGCCACCATGATAAAAGTATTAAGAGAATAAGATACTAAGAAATAGGAAAATAAACCTTTTACACCATTACTTGAAACATATAAATAAATATTTTAAGGGTTTTTCTTAGATCAGACACCTTATCGAGTTGCCTGATATCAGGTATGGTCTATAATTGTGCCACGTGTCATTGCACTATATCGCACTGACCTACTACCTGTTGAGTTAAAATATTATATTTAAATTATATTTTAAATTGTATTTTCTTATTTACAATTCTACCCTTTTAAAATTAAATTACCTAAATTAATAACATTCATCTATATATAATTTTCTTTTACAAAAATTCATATATTAATTAATTAAAAATATAAATAAATAAATTAATTAAAACTAAAGAATTAAAATTAGGTTAGATGGACCTTTTCCCCGTTCGCACAACGGACCTTCTTTTACTTCTGCCATTGTTTTCCTTTATATACTTTCTCTGGGTAAACAAATTCACAGGACACTTCTTCAAACTAAAATTTCACAACAATTAATTCACTACTAAATTTTACAACAATTAATTCACTACTAAATTTGGTTTCTCATCAGTTTTTAAATATTTCCTCCATTGCTGGATTTTGATTTCTCAAATTTAAATAGAAGTACCCTAAATTTGGTTGCGAATTTTGCCAGAAAATTAAGTATTTGGAGTTTTAATTATTCATTAAAATGCTTGAAGGCTCAATTGAAACTAAATCTCCTTCTAAGAAAGAGTTCATTGAAGGACTGATATGTGCAATCATGGCTAGTTAGAGCAAAATTAATTTCCCCTTCTTCATCGTTTTCGTTCACGGATATTTCTCCACCATCCGATTCACTCTCCGTCTCATCCCATCCCAGTGCTTTAGGGTCTTTTTTTTTCTGGATTTTTTTATTATTTTTTGTTGCGGCCCGTCTTCGTCGGAGCAATAAGACCAGCTCACCGCCTGTTTAATTCCGCCGACGATAGCTACTGATGAATGATGAGCAATGATGATGAACTTGAATGATATAATAAGCATAGGGATAAAAAAATTAATTTCAAATTTAATTAGAATATTTTTTAATTGTATGATTAAAAATTAATTAGAATATCTTTTTATAAATTAAATAAGGACAAATTTGTAAATTTGTAATTTCAGATTTATAAAATATTAAATTTAATATAATATTTAAATAAAACGACAAACTCGATACCACTCGATAGAAAATTACATCATTAATTCAATAGGTAGCAAGTTATCAAATATAAACCATTAGATTTTATTAGATTTTAGATCTGATGGTTTATAAAGCATACCTGATATCAGGCAACTCGACAGGATGCCTGACCTAAGAAAGCCCCATATTTTAATGAATATCTTATACTAAAGTGCATACAATTATTGATCTCAAACTACCCTATGTATTTTAACTGAGAAAATAAGCTTTTATAATAAAAAAAAAGATGACATAAAGGGATGAGCAATCCCTTAAACTGTCGGCTTTGGTAATAAAGTGGAATCTAGGTTAATATAGACTGTCATATTGACTCTTGCTGCAAATCTGATAGCCAGATCAAAAAGAAAAAGAATATTACTAAGATTTGATATCTTAAGAATGCTTTGCATGAGTTAATTTCCTATAATTCAACAAAGCCAAATGTATGCATTTTTATATTAAGGTTTACATAAAACTATGTATAATAATTAGAGTTAATTTATAATCTAAAAATATATAAAAGCAGTAACATATGTCTAATTCATTGGCATTCCATCTTTGAACGTGAACTGTACTCTCTTCCTGGAGAAATAGTGGATTTCACACGCTGCTAATTTGAGTGAACAGTACAAACAAATATTTGATATATATACCAAAATGTGCCCATACATCTTTATTGAGTTTTCCAACAATGTGAATTTTTTTAAATTACAGTTCTTTATCGTGTCAGAAAATAGCCTTAAAAGACTCATTAAACAACCTTAAGCATTGATTGACGTCATTTATTTGTATTATTATTTTATTTAGAAAATTATTTAAAGAACAATTGTCATACCCGACTCTCAATAATTTCCTCAAAATGAAAAATCGAGTAACGCCTAAATTCAAATTTCAATTTGGATATCAGACTAAAATCTAAAACTTGAATTTGAATTATCATTTTGGTTTGGTATTATATAAATTGCTATCAATTATACCAGCTACCTCGCAATTTTTTTTAGATTAGTGAATAAATATATTCCTGCAAAGCATAATGAATTTTGAATATGTTTCCTGATCGATGATAGCAATTAACCTGCATTTGAAGAATATGGCTTGTTTTAGAGTTTGGGATGTGTATGAGTACAATATTTCAAGGTAAAGTGTTTTTTTCTTTTTTTACAATATATGTAGGTATATACTATATAATGCTGAATATTTTTAATACAAGGTTGAATATCATATTACTCTTTATTTGTTTCAATATTCCAAATTCGCACGCGCTACTGTTAATAGAGGTTTACCTTTGACGTCGAATCACTAATTGTTGTTAAAAATGCTTATTCATTCATTAGTGTATCATGCAAGAAAAATATAGATAGGTTTTAGAACAGATAGAGGTTCAGATGATGATAGACTAAATGGTAAGTTTATTTCAGAAATCTTTTGATGGATCGCGCCGGTGAAAGCGGTCCGTCCCCAAGGTCATTGTTGGATACCAAACGTGTACAATCTATAGATAAAACCTGAACATATATCTAAAGACGATTTTAGATTCGTTACACTTGACGACCGATGCGTTAATTCCACTAGAGATCTTCCACCGATAAAAAAGGAAAATGAGTGAAGCAAAATTGATGAGATGACAAACCATAATATCTAAAAGATTAGCAAGATATAATTTATTTGAAGCCGAAAAGAAAGAGAACTTGATACTTTGATTTCTCTAAGTTAATATCTAACTAATCACCTAAAGTAAAATTTTCATGTTACAGAAATTGGTAAACTAGTGTATTTACACACAAAAGGTTTGCAAATTTTCAACTTGAAAAAATCTATCTACACAAAATAAATATACCCAATTCTCACATCAACAAGAACTATAAAATGAATATCCATATCTCAATCTATGTGTTTCACTGTTTTTGCCCTGTTGCATGCATTATAATTTGTTAAACATCAATGCATGTAAACATCGAATCATACTGGAAACTATGTTTTCCACATAAAAATACATTTGAAAAAAAAAATCAGAATATTAGAAAAATCTGGATAGAGAAGAAAAGAAGATAAGTCACCATGATGAAAGTATTAAGAGAATAAGATACTAAAAAATAGGAAAATAACTCTGTTACACCATTACTTGAAACATATAAATAAACATTTTAATAATATCTTATGCTAAAGTGCATACAATTATTGATCTCAAACTACCCTGTGTTTTTTAACTGAGAAAAATAAGCTTTTGTTATAGAAAAAAAATGTCATAAAGGGATGAACAATCCCTTAAACTGTCGGCTTTGGTAATAAAGTGGAATCTAGGTGACTATATGTTGGTCCCACAAGAAACAATTTAACGGATTACGAAGTCTAGGGGGGCGGGTTGAATAGACTTATGTCACCAAAACTTAATTTCAAACACTTATAAAAATATCAGAAGACTTGATGTCTTCTGATCAGAGTCTTCTGGTAAAGGTATATAATCTGGTCTGAAAATGCGAAAGCAACTATGAACTTTTGGGTTTTAGAGGCATGTAAACACGTAAACATGCGCAGTGGAAATATCATTCACCTACAACGAACAATTAATTGCATAATTAAATACGAGAAATCTTAAACAAGAATTCTTACAGTGCTTCGTATGCGGAATCCTCCACTATGGTATCCACACAACAACTATTCACTGATCCGCACCGAGGTGCCAGTGTTGAATCTCGAGACAAACTTGCTAGGAAAACTCGAGCTAGAGATTTTATGGAGAAAATATATTTCTTGTGTATTTAGGAATTCCCATGAGCCTCATATTTATAGGGATAAACTTTACTTAATTCTTAAGCAATATATCGGGCCTAACCCGTAAATATAATCTCTACGATTTATATTTACCCAAATATGTTTCTACGAATAATATATTTTCATATCTATTATTCTTGTATAATAATATTCCAAATATTATTATTGGGATTTCATATTTAATTAAATCTAATTTAATTAAATAATAATAATTAATTCCAAATATAATTATTATATTCTCCATAAATTAAATATTATATCTAATATAATACTTAATCAACCAATTATAATCGGCGAACTGCCATTTCTTGTTTTGTAACCTATAGGCCCTCGTATATCGAGCAATTAGTCAAACTAACAGGCTTAATTGAACCCTAGACAATAAATCAGACATTCTCAATATACGAAGTACATTGCGAGGAAATCTGCAACTACCTGTAATACTATAACTATTGTGATATATTCCTTTATTCGCGAATACTCGATTAAACCTTGAACATGATGAAGTGTCTATTCAAATAACTTAATCAATATCATCTCGAATCACTAATTGATCGCTCATGTCGCACTTGGCCACAAAGTCCAAGCCGACTTGCATCGGTCGATATCTTAGATCCAATTATGATAAGAAGACGAGTATTCTCTCTTAAATCCACATTGAGGAATGAATCATATTCTTGGCTCAACTACCACGCACATGAACTTCGTGATGAACCCAATCCATGCCATATCTACCCTTGGAGGGTGCAAGCGTCGGTCATGGTCAAAGTCCATCACTCCGCACATGTCGTGCGTATTGACCTCAAGTCAGAGGAGTATCACATCGCTTCCACTAACCGAGACATCCATAGACACATTATGTGGAATTACATCAAACAGTTTCTCGGATGGGTAATACCCTCTAAGGTATTTGTGCATCCATTATGAGATACCTAGTATCTCGTAGTAAGTGAGATCTTGCTACACTCTCCCATAGAGTATAATGCAGATCGCACACCGATCTCCATTGCATTATCAATATCTTATTCTTGATGATCCTTGATTGGGGCTATTTGAGAATCGTACTTAAGTCATATGAGCTCTCACTCACTCAATGACATCATCGATTCAAGGGAACACAGATATGAACAATGCAAACAATCAAACATAATATTCAGATAAGTGTAAAATCATACATTTAATATTAATTCAATCAATAATATTAAACCATAAACTGAACATCATCTTAGTATTATGTCCTTACAAGGGATTGTCTCTAGGACACTAACACTAACACTAACATGAACAACTTTTGTTAAAATCCTGTTTCGTGTATGCAGATTTAAATGCAAGACAATATCAAATGCAGTGCAAAAAGATAAAGAACACAAGATGTATAGTAGTTTGGATATAAAATTCCACTTCCACTCTCCCTTCGTCAAGGGGCCTTTCTCACTAAACCACTCACTGGAATTGACAAGTACCAGTTCCTTGTACACTTTAAATCTAACGATCTAACTTGATACAACAACCTTTTCTAAACAGATGAACATGTTGAGTATATGAATCCAACACAAATCCTTAATGAGTAAATATAAAATCGTGATAGTAACCTAGAGTACTAGAATGTTTTTTGCTATGAGTATGCTTGAATGCTCTTGCGCGTGTATATTCTTCATTCCATGACTTCATATTTATAGGGGTGGATTAGGGGTTAGCTGTTGGAGAGACTAATCCAATCAAATCCCCTATGTTAGGAAGTCAATCAATCAATTTTCCTAATTGATTGATTGGGTTGGTGGGATCCTTTGGATTTGAATTATGTTGACTTTCCAATCCTGATCTTTAATTAGCTTTAAATCATCAATGGTTGGATACTTCCTTTAATAACTTCTCTTCTGGTCTGCGAGAGTAGAGAACCAGAGACCAGAGAACTGAGATGTCATCTGGTCTTGACCAGACTAGTGATCTAAAGATATGCCAAGGTTCTTGAAGTGATTCTAAGACATTCTTAAATCACCAGCCTCGTCTGGTCCATAGAACTATTTTGGCCTGGGGTAAGCTGGGGAGCCTCCTGCTCTGGAACCTCATCTGGCAGAGTTTTCTGGTTGGGTCTTCTGGTCTGACTCTTATGGTATGCTAGTTCTCCCTAAACTAAGTCCTAATCTAAATCATCAGCTGACTAAAGGGTTCAACTGGTCCTATAACATCATCTGGTTTTAACATCTTCAAAACTAACAAAATATATCCTAACAATATAGATTGTCATATTGACTCTTGCTGCAAATATGATAGCAAGATCAAAAAAGAAAAAAAAAGCATTCCTAAGATTTTATATCTTAAGAATGCTTTGCATGAGTTGATTTCCTGTAATTCAACAAAGCCAAAATGTAAGCATTTTTTATCTTAAGAATTACATAAAACTATGTACAATAATTAGTGTTAATTTATAATCTATAAGTATATAAAAAAAGTAACATTTGTCTAATTTATTAGCACTCCATCTTTGAACGTGAACTGTACTCGCTTTCTAGAGAAATAGTGGATTTCACACGCTGCAAACTTGAGTGAATAGTACAAACAAATGTTTAATATATATACCAAAATGTGTTCAGGCATCTTTATTAAGTTTTCCAACAATGTGATTTTTATTTTATATTTTTTTTTTAAATTACAGTTCTTTATCGTGTTAGAAAATAGCCTTAAAAGACTCATTAAACAACCTTAAGCATTGATTGACGTTACTTATTTGTAGTATTATTTTATTTAGAAAATTTTAAAGAACAATTGTCATGCTCGACTCTCAATAATTACCTCAAAAGGAAAAATTGAGTCACGCCTATATTCAAAATTCTATTTGGATATCAAACTAAATTCGAAATTTGAATTTGAATTCTCATTTTAGTTTGGTATTATATAAAGGGATTATATATTTGTAAGTCCCGTAACTTTGCACTGTTTTGAATTTGGTCCACATGAATTACATGTTTTGATATTGGTCCTGTAAGTTTGAGAAAAAACTACCTTGACATTGTTTGAAGATCGCCGGAAGCTGGAAACGATCGCCGGAAATTTGAAAGAAGGAAGAAAGAGGAATGCGCGCTTAAGAAACAGTGTGAAAATGAAAAAAATGAAAAGAAATTTCCTTATATACTTCTGGAAAAACGGGGTACCGGGCGAACAGGGTTGAAAGTGGAAGGACCAAATTGCAAATTCTGGGCGCGTGCAGCACCTGTCCGACAAAACGGGAAGGCGCGTTACCTCGGGATCGTGTGCGCGTGGGCGGCAGCAATCATTCCGCCCACGTCACTGTTGGAGTTATACGTGAAAGTATGCTTTTACTTGTATAACTCGTGTATCAAACACTCGTTTTATGAGAATAATTCTTTTATCGCATTTGCTTTAGTTATGATTGAATGTTGAATTTCTATTGCAAACCGTTCAATATATAGTACGTGTTACATTGTAGTTAATGTGGTGATACCCGATCACGGAAGACGACATTAACAGATTACTTGTAACTAAACGTACATTTTCACGACCCAGGTGGAATTGAACAATCCGCCGTGAAAGGTCGATGTGTAAGGCTCAGATTGGTCTGTCTTGACCAAGAGATTGCACTAGCACATTTAGTATGTGTTGAAGAGGTCCTACAGCGAGGAGAAGTTCTTCTGTTCTGAAAGGTGAAGAATTAGACCTCAGTGGTTGTTGATTTCTTAATCTCCGTCACTTAAATAGGACCGTGTGTGCTTAGTAGTTACTGCTTTGATTCATGTTGGGTGAGAATCATTGTGACTTCGAACTTTGTGTCTTGTGCAGTAATATTAATCATACGACGGTTGCTA
The DNA here is from genome assembly GCA_947034835.1 of Ballota nigra. Lineage (NCBI taxonomy): Eukaryota > Viridiplantae > Streptophyta > Magnoliopsida > Lamiales > Lamiaceae > Ballota > Ballota nigra. The sequence goes on from OX344724.1 coordinate 92,316,983, forward strand.
AGATTTAATACGGAGAAACGCATGCGAGTACGGCTCGTGTGATTAGTCCCCTTGGTGGGCTCAGAAGTTTTATTGTACCAAATCTTGCAAGTGAAGAATTAGTTTCTTCGGTACGAATAATAATGTTGAGCTGTCTTTACTCCAAGGTGAAAGATGTTAATTAATTTAGAGCTATTCGGAAGCTTGATTAATTAATGGACTTGATAATCTTAAACGCGGGAAATAATAACCGGGAGCCCATATTATCGTAATATGGATTAAGATGGATAGTGCAATATTAATTTATTAGTGGTAATAATTAATATTAATGGATTGAATTATATTGGGGCTCAATATTGAAATTCAGAAGTCCATTAGGAGGTCCAATCTTAATTCTCCTTAAGGCCCCTCAAGTAGCCCAATAATGATAAGGTGATTAAAATAAAAAGATTATATCATGCTGATTTTTTATTGAAAATTTCGAAAATAAGGCCTATTTAGGAGAAATAAGATTTTGTTGATTTTCTTGGAAAGATATTATGAAAGATATGTATTCTAGAAGTACAAGAATATCTCATATATTCAAGAAGATCTAAATCTTTGGATTTCTTCTATAATTTTCGAAAACTTCATGAATAATAGGAGAGTGAGATTTTTGTGGAATATTTTATTATGGAGAAAAGAATATATGGGATATATTCAAGATTTCTTAGAGTCTAAGAAAAGATTTTCTCAAGGCCCAAATATACCCAAAAAATTCGGTCACTTCTTATTATAAATAGGAGATGATTATTTCATCTCCAAGTACATAATTCCATGTGTTGGAAAAATCAAGAAGCATAGATATTTTTCTTTTTCCTTAGTTTATTAAATTGCTTGAAAGCGTCTCCCACCGGCGATCAAGTGAGGTGAAAAGGGAAATACTTGAGAAGGCTTTGGGTTGATAGAACGTGATTACAAGTGTCCCGTATATCCAAAGGCCATTACTACGAGAGGTACGTTAATCGCATATTTACTTGTTTAATTCCGCCTAGTTAAATATGTGAAATTAATTTAACATGCATGATGATAATTAGTTGTTGGAATTATTATTTGAATTAATTAGGATTAATTCATGCTAGTAATAATTGTATTTAAATTCGTATTTAAAATTCATCCCGAATAGATTCCGGGCACCCTAATTTTCCCAACAACTGGTATCAGAGCCACGATTTCGTGCTCTGAATTTTAAATTGGAATTTAAATTGTTGAACATTAAATTTGAAATTGGATAGTAGAATTGTTAGATCTTTTTTGCAGGTATCCAATTGTCATGGTTTTTAATGTTGTTAATTTCATGCGTGTAAATTAATTGTTTTTAATTCGATTCGTTCGAATTCGTTTTTCTCGTGAGAAAATCCACGAGTAGATTAGTTGTTTTTATTTTGATTCGATCATTGTAATAGACTAGTCTAGATCTAGTATTTATTTTTTTTGTAAAAATAAATTGTAACCGGATCGTGACGAAGAACGAAGAATTAAAAACGGCGTACCCGGACGACGCATACATGCGTGGCACGTGTATGGAGGTAAAATCATGCAAGGGGTGAAGAAAACGAGGACGAACGGCAAAAAAACGGCGCACGGGGGTGCACGGCGCACACCGAGCGCAACGGGCGCGCGCGCGCCTCGGCAGGCCGCTGCAGCGCCTCGGGGCGCCCCAGGCAGCGCCTCGGCGCGCTTCTGTGCAGCGCCTCGGGCGCGCCTCGGGTGCGCCTCGGGGCCGCGCTTCGGCGCGCCTCGGGCGCTTTTCCAGCGCTTCTCAGGCCGGGAAGCGCGCGAGCCCACTTCGTGGGCCGACGCGCGCTGTATCTCGGGCCGTGGAATTTTTTCGGTTCGGGTTTTTTTTTCGTGTGATTTTAAACGTCGTCCCGAACCCCAAACGATGCTGTTTTTGAAGAAGTGTTGCTGTTCGAGTGGGAGCACGTCGAGACGAACGTCGGAAAGCAACAAGGACGATTTTTTCGCATCAAGACGTGAAGAAATTAAACCGTGACAATTGGATTCGAGTGCTCCAATGTGTTTAATTTTGTTTTGATGGATGTTTTATTTCGTGCACTTATTATTATTTGTTAATATGTGTTTGCATGAATTTAATTGTCCAAGAAAAACCTTACTTTCGAAAATTACTAAGTATGTTTTTATAATCGCAATTTTATTCCGGATATTAAAATTGGATTATTTTGGCCTCCATAATTTATTTATTTGTGAAGTTCTTTTGGAATACATTTCCCCCTCGGATCGGCCAAAAGAACGGATTTCACATGAATAAATTCCGAAAGGATGATTGTGGATTATTACTAGTGGCGGTATTGACCCTCACCACGAGTGGCTTGCTCAAAGCGAAATAATAATCCTGTATTTAATTATGGTTATTACTTAGGCATAGGAAATTGATATTAACTTACTCCCCTCGGAGTCCCTGTCAATTTCTATGTGGTCAAAGTGGGAGCCAACTATTAATTATGAATTAAGGATTTGTAACTTTTAAGTTTGTGATCCGCTTGAATGTATTTAAATGTATAGACCACCCCTCGTGGCGCATTTAAATTGTTTCGAGATGTTGGCTGATGCATGATTATATTGTTTTAAGGTTTCAATATAATTGATGTGATCAAATTTATGTGATGATTTCGTATTTTTCTAGATATTGATATGAATGTATGTTTTATTCTCAGTTCATCATGTCGCAACCTTTTAATCCATTGTTTAGTATACTTAAAGATAACAAACTTGTTGGTGAAAACTATGTTGATTGGAAACGTAATATAAACATGGTCCTTCCTGCGCAAGAACACTATTGGATATTTAGCGTTGACGTACCCAAGAAACCTAATGATAAGTCAAGTAATGGGGAAAAGGCGATATTCGATGATTGGAAGCATTCCAATGAGCACATGAAGCACATCATCTTGACATTTATGTCTGAGGATTTGAGGCGCATTCATGAAGGCATTGAAGCGGCTGTTGACATCATGAATAGCCTTGAAGAGATGTTTCAACATCAGAACCCCATGGCGAATCTGTTCACCATTCGTGAGAAGCTCACGAAGGAAATGGTAAAGGGAACACCCGTAAGGGATCATGTTCTCAATTTTAGGCGCGAGTTTGAGAAACTCGAGTTTCTTGGTGCCGAACAAAGTGAAGAAAGTCAAATCGATTCCATACTCCTAAAGCTATCGAGTAGTTTTGATGGGTTCTTTTGGGAATACGTGTTATCTGAACACAAGTTCACTTTGGATACCCTGCTCAAAGCTCTGATAACGGTAGAGTCATACTTGGGGAGTAAGGACGAGGCTTTGGTGATCAAGAACCTTTTCTCGAAATCTAGGCCAATGGAAGGTAAGATTGAGAAGGAGGTAGTTGATCGGAACCAAACCAGTAGACTCACTTTGGGAGGTAAGAAAAGAGCTTTCAAGCCGTACGGCGTGAGGATACCCGGTAAGAGTAAGTGCTTCAATTGCGGGGAAAGAGGACATTGGAGGTCTACCTGTTCTAAGCCTAAGAAGGCGGTAAAGAAAGGTAAGTCTCATGCTTTAGTCGTTGAAACATATGTTGCGGCGTATGCTGCCCACGTTTGGGTAGTGGATACCGGGGCAACTGATCATATTTGTTTCACTCTTCAGGGGTTCCAGCTAACCCGGCGACTTAGCAAGAATGAGATCACCATCACTTTAGGCGATGCTACGAGAGTGGCAGCCGAAGCAGTGGGAGTCGTGCACCTATCTTTTGAAGATAGAGTTTTAATTTTAAGAGATGTTTTATACGTTCTGAACTTTAGAAAGAATTTAATTTTGGTTTCTAAGTTGTTCTTTGATGGATATTCAGTTACTTTTAATAAAGTTGTTACTGTTTCTTTTAAGAATGATATTATCTGTCATGGAACGTTGGTAAACAATCTCTATACGATTAAGTGTGCACACCACTCAAATAATGAATCTAATAACACGTCGATCATTTCGAGCAATAAAAGAAAGCGTTCTTCGGAGATGAACGAAACACTTCTATGGCATCTTAGACTAGGTCATATTAATCTAAAGTGGATAGAGAGATTGGTGAAAGACGGATCCTTGGAATCGCTCCAAGTCGAGCCGTTTCCAACTTGTGAATCCTGTTTAGAGGGTAAGATGACCAAGAGGGCATTTGGAGCCAAGGGGAATAGAGCCATGGAAGTGTTAGAACTCGTTCATACCGATGTGTGTGGTCCAATGACGATCAAAGCGAGAATGGGGTATGAATATTTCGTTACCTTCATTGACGATTACTCAAGATATGGGTACATTTACCTTATGCGGCATAAGTCTGAAACTTTTGAAAAGTTTAAAGAGTTTAAGGCCGAAGCCGAGAAACATAGGGAAAAGAGTATCAAGTTTCTACGATCAGATCGTGGAGGCGAATACCTCAGCGATGAATTCTTGAACTACCTATCGGACGAAGGGATTGTATCCCAGTTGACCGCACCGGGAACCCCTCAACAGAACGGTGTGGCGGAACGAAGGAACCGGACTCTTTTAGAGATGGTCAGATCCATGATGAGTTATTCGGAGTTACCCAAGTCGTTTTGGGGTAATGCCTTGGAAACGGCGGCTTATATTCTAAACTTGGTGCCATCCAAATCGGTTCCTAAAACCCCAATGGAATTGTGGACCGGGCGCAAGCCCAGTCTAAGACATTTGCGGATTTGGGGTTGTCCGGCATACGTGCTAGACAAGGAAGCCGGTAAGTTGGATCCACGTTCGGAATTAAGGCTGTTTATAGGATACCCGGCCGGAACGAAAGGGTGCATGTTCTATAGTCTCAAGGATCAAAAGACCGTGATTAGTACACACTTTAAATTCTTGGAGGAAGACTATATGAACAATCGGAAGCCTAAAAGTGAAATTACCTTAGAAGAATTGAGAGGTCAAACCTCGATACCAAGTATACAAGATGATGTACCACACGTCACATCTTCACAACCGGAACCCCGTCGTAGTGGGAGGGTTCCTGGACAACCCGATAGATTCATGGGGATAGGAGAATCTTCGGATTTGGTTCCCGGTGTTGAATCAGACCCATGGACGTACGATGAGGCAATCCAAGACAAAGACGCGGAGTCATGGCAAACGGCAATGGAAGCCGAGATGGGTTCGATGGATCATAATCAAGTGTGGGAGTTGGTCGAGCCACCCAGTGGGGTAGAACCCATTGGATGCAAGTGGGTGTACAAGAGGAAAAGAGGGCCGGACGGAAGGGTTGAAACCTTCAAAGCAAGGCTTGTGGCCAAAGGGTATACTCAGAAAGAAGGGATCGATTATGAGGAAACCTTTTCGCCTGTAGCTATGCTTAAGTCCATCCGTATTCTCTTGTCGATCGCTGCGCACCTAGATTACGAGATCTGGCAAATGGATGTCAAGACGGCTTTCCTTAACGGAAGTCTTGACGGCATAGATATCTATATGCAACAGCCCAAAGGTTTCATTGAAAAAGGCCAAGAGAATCTCGTATGCAAGCTCAAGAGATCCATTTACGGACTTAAGCAAGCATCGCGTACTTGGAACCAGTGTTTTGATTAAGTGATAAAGTCTTATGGGTTTGATCAAAACGAGTTCGAAAGTTGTATGTATAAGAAGCGTGACGGAACTGCGGTGGTATTCTTAGTATTATACGTAGACGATATTCTGCTCATTGGAAACAATGTAAAGGTATTGTCAGACGTAAAGGTATGGCTGTCAAAACAATTTGATATGAAGGACTTAGGGGAAGCCGGTCACATCCTTGGGATCAAAATCACTCGCGATCGCAAGAAAATGATGTTGGGCTTATCGCAAGCTTCATACATTGACACTGTTTTGAAGCGTTTCAGCATGCAAGATTCCAAGAAAGGTTTTATACCTTTTAGGCACGGAATCCATCTATCGAAAGAAATGAGCCCTAAGACGCAAGCGGCGATAGATGACATGAAAGGTGTTCCGTACGCTTCGGCCGTAGGAAGCCTTATGTATGCAATGCTATGTACGAGACCGGATATCTGCTTTGCCGTGGGCATGGTGGCAAGATATCAAAGTAATCCCGGGAAAGACCATTGGACTGCCGTAAAGTGCATCTTGAGGTATCTGAAAAGAACTCGGGAGCGGATGCTGATTTACCAGTCGGATAGTCTTGTTCCCGTAGGATACACGGACTCGGATTTCCAATCAGACATAGACTCAAGAAAGTCAACCTCGGGTAGTGTGTTTTGCATGGGAGGAGGAGCCATTTCATGGAGAAGCGTTAAGCAGAAATGCATCGCCGATTCGACCATGGAAGCCAAGTATGTAGCTGCTTGTGAAGCAGCGAAAGAGGCAGTTTGGCTCAAGAACTTCTTAGTGGACTTGGACGTTGTTCCGAATTTGCCCGACAAGATAACTGTCTTTTGTGACAATGTCGGAGCAGTTGCAAATTCAAAGGAACCGAGAGCCCACAAGGCCAGCAAACACATAGAAAGAAAATACCATCTGATACGAGAAATCGTTAAGAGAGGAGATATAGAGGTGGCAAAGATAGCGTCGGGTGACAACCTAGCGGATCCATTCACAAAGGGTCTGCCTCAGACTACATTCGAGAGACATGTGGATGGAATGGGAGTCAAGACTATTGCCAATCTGCTTTAAGTATAAGTGGGAGGAATTATTAGGTTAGTGTAGGTTGACATGAGATGTCACGTAGAGCTACTACACTAAGACATGCGTGATGTATACTAAAAGCAGACTTTAAGTATAAGTGGGAGATTGTTGGAGTTATACGTGAAAGTATGCTTTTACTTGTATAACTCGTGTATCAAACACTCGTTTTATGAGAATAATTCTTTTATCGCATTTGCTTTAGTTATGATTGAATGTTGAATTTCTATTGCAAACCGTTCAATATATAGTACGTGTTACATTGTAGTTAATGTGGTGATACCCGATCACGGAAGACGACATTAACAGTTTACTTGTAACTAAACGTACATTTTCACGACCCAGGTGGAATTGAACAATCCGCCGTGAAAGGTCGATGTGTAAGGCTCAGATTGGTCTGTCTTGACCAAGAGATTGCACTAGCACATTTAGTATGTGTTGAAGAGGTCCTACAGCGAGGAGAAGTTCTTCTGTTCTGAAAGGTGAAGAATTAGACCTCAGTGGTTGTTGATTTCTTAATCTCCGTCACTTAAATAGGACCGTGTGTGCTTAGTAGTTACTGCTTTGATTCATGTTGGGTGAGAATCATTGTGACTTCGAACTTTGTGTCTTGGGCAGTAATATTAATCATACGACGGTTGCTAAGATTTAATACGGAGAAACGCGTGCGAGTACGGCTCGTGTGATTAGTCCCCTTGGTGGGCTCAGAAGTTTTATTGTACCAAATCTTGCAAGTGAAGAATTAGTTTCTTCGGTACGAATAATAATGTTGAGCTGTCTTTACTCCAAGGTGAAAGATGTTAATTAATTTAGAGCAATTCGGAAGCTTGATTAATTAATGGACTTGATAATCTTAAACGCGGGAAATAATAACCGGGAGCCCATATTATCGTAATATGGATTAAGATGGATAGTGCAATATTAATTTATTAGTGGTAATAATTAATATTAATGGATTGAATTATATTGGGGCTCAATATTGAAATTCAGAAGTCCATTAGGAGGTCCAATCTTAATTCTCCTTAAGGCCCCTCAAGTAGCCCATTAAGTAGCCCAATAATGATAAGGTGATTAAAATAAAAAGATTATATCATGCTGATTTTTTATTGAAAATTTCGAAAATAAGGCCTATTTAGGAGAAATAAGATTTTGTTGATTTTCTTGGAAAGATATTATGAAAGATATGTATTCTAGAAGTACAAGAATATCTCATATATTCAAGAAGATCCAAATCTTTGGATTTCTTCTATAATTTTCGAAAACTTCATGAATAATAGGAGAGTGAGATTTTTGTGGAATATTTTATTATGGAGAAAAGAATATATGGGATATATTCAAGATTTCTTAGAGTCTAAGAAAAGATTTTCTCAAGGCCCAAATATACCCAAAAAATTCGGTCACTTCTTATTATAAATAGGAGATGATTATTTCATCTCCAAGTACATAATTCCATGTGTTGGAAAAATCAAGAAGCATAGATATTTTTCTTTTTCCTTAGTTTATTAAATTGCTTGAAAGCGTCTCCCACCGGCGATCAAGTGAGGTGAAAAGGGAAATACTTGAGAAGGCTTTGGGTTGATAGAACGTGATTACAAGTGTCCCGTATATCCAAAGGCCATTACTACGAGAGGTACGTTAATCGCATATTTACTTGTTTAATTCCGCCTAGTTAAATATGTGAAATTAATTTAACATGCATGATGATAATTAGTTGTTGGAATTATTATTTGAATTAATTAGGATTAATTCATGCTAGTAATAATTGTATTTAAATTCGTATTTAAAATTCATCCCGAATAGATTCCGGGCACCCTAATTTTCCCAACAGTCACACCTCGAGCCGTGCCCAGACCTTGGGATTCCAACCGTCCCCGACCCGAGTCTGCTCGACCAATGTTGTCCGCCCGTGAAAAGTTGCTCGCCCCCGGGACACTCTTGCTCGCACTAGTGACACTTAAAAGTTGCCAACCCAAAAAGTGTTCATTCACCATCTTCACAATTTATTGATCGGCAAGGGGGCAATTGTTGATAGGCGAGCAGGAGCAACATTTGGGCGACCAGGATTAGCGCAAATCACACAAGAATTAAAATGGAGTTAACACATGATTTACCCAAGATATCCGGCGGGCAAAACCTACATGCGATCAAGACACATAGGCGAACAAAATCAAATCAAAAGCCACATGACGAGCTCAAACGACGTCCTGCCGATCAGATCCAACCACAGCGCCGAAATAACAATTAAACAAGATGAAAGACCAGCAGAATCAGACTAAAGACTCCTCAAGGATAAGTCCAAAGTGACGAACAGCTCCTGACTACGAGCAAGTCCAGTAGATACGGATAGAATTTAGTTAAGATAAGGTCAAATTAGTCAAAGGACAGGTGTCGAGCATGCAGGCTTAGTCGGCTAAAGGTCGTGCCACCTCCTGCTGGGCAAAAGTCTATAAATACTTAGATTTTTTTCAGCAAATAAAACAAGCACAAATTATTATACACGTCCAAACTTCGATTGCGAATCTAAAGCAGCTCGATTAACTTACGATTGAACTTAAACACGTGAGCTTTCGTACGATTCTAATCCATCTAAACCCAAAAATTCGTATTCACTAATTACGTTAGTGATCAATCACACGTAATTGTTTGATGATCAATTAACCACCTAAAACAGCCATTAATCTTCCAAATTAGAACTGATCGTCAACAAATTGGCGCTAGAAGGAGGGTCCGAACCTCCGAATCATTGAATACGAGAAGATTACCCCAGAATTGAAGAACAAGTTTGAGTTTTTGAAGAAAAAACTCAAGAACACTAAGAACAACACCTGATATCTTCTGTGAACATGCCTCAATCACGAGAGACACAACGTTCTCAACATATAACCCGAGATTCACACTCCCGAATGTCCCAAGCTGGTGGGCGAGCAGGGGCGAGCAGAAACAACCAAGAAAATCAAACTAATATTGCTCGCCAGTTAATACCACCAGAGTTGGACGCCATTGCTCGCAACCCCGACGAATTGGCGAGCATAATTGCCATGCTCCAGGCTTTACAAAGACAACAATCCCAACCTGGCCCATCATATGTGCGAGCAAGGGGTAGCCCCACAAAGACTCGCGAACATGATAAGGCTAGGGGGGGTCATGTGAATGAGGCTGATAGCGCCCAAGCTCGTAAGGCCAAAGGCAAAGAAAGATTGAACGTTGAGGCTGCCAGTCAGGGGGGTTCAACTCAGAATCCGGCCATGATAGGAAGTCAGGGCACACGCCAAAGTGCTCTTGAAAGATTGGGACTTCGTGGCCGAGGAGTCATGGAAGTCCAGCCCACTGCAGGAGCAGCTCGCCCAGCCGTAGCACCTACTCGCCAATCAGTCCATGACAGGCTGACCAGGTCAGCTTTTGGTCGCCTTGGCCCAAATGCAGAGCCCAATCCTAGGAGGCCAATCCAGGGGGTTCCCGCTCCCAATGAGGGACTGGAGCGAACAGACGGCTGTGCACCTCTGCTCGCCAGACAGCCTCAGAGTCAGGGAGGATCCTTAGAGGAGCTCGCCTCCATGAGAAAGGCCATCGAAAGCATGCAGGGCCAGCTAGATCAACAAAGAGGATACGGAAACACGACTCTTCCTGTCTCACCCTTATCTGTGGTGATTCTGAGGGCTCCAATTCAACAAAAGATCCAGTTTCCAGCAAGTATCCAATATGAGGGCATGGCGGATCCCCGAGTGCATCTGATGAAGTATACCAATTATATGGTATCAATGGGGGCAAGTGACGCAACGCAATATCGAAACTTTCCTTTAACTCTCGGGGATCGTGTCCATAAGTAGTTTTCGGCCTTGCCACCAGCTTCAATTCATTCGTTTGCCCAGCTGGGCAAAGAGTTCTTATCCCATTTCTCTACGGTCGGGTCTTATCTGTCCCAAAGACATCGATTATCCGACTTGAAACAAACTAACGACGAGTCGGACCGATCGTATTTGGAAAGATTCGACAAGGTCTTGTTAGAGGGAGAATCCGTCAGTGAAGACACCAAGATTGTGGCTTCTTGGCTGGGCTCAAGAAGGGTACTAAACTCTGGAAAGATGTGCACCTAAGATGCCCGAAGACATATGCCGAGTTTCGGGATCGGGCAGGCATTTTTGTCTCCATGCATGAAGCCCTGCAAAAGGATATGGGAGACAAAGGTGAGCAGAAAGAGGGTGCGAAGAAGCCTGGAACCGGTTATCGAGCTCCCAAGAACATGAAAGTATTTACTGAAGGGACGGAGCTGAAGGACAAACTGAACCATATTCTTACCGTATCAATCGATACAGTTTACAATAGTGTCCGAGACAAAGAATTGCTAACACCTCCCCGTAAGATACGTCAGGATACGAGCAACTTGAACCAGAATAAATATTGTGCCTATCACCAGAGCGTGGGACACTTTACAAGCGAATGTCGTGACTTGTTGAAGCAGTTGTGGCATTTTTATGAAGAGGGAAAGCTATCCGATTTCGTTAAAAGACAGCCCGACAAAAGAAACAGAGACGAAGATTCTGATGAAGAAGACCAGGAACAGACACCTCATCGGAATCGAGCTGGGCGACCAGCTCAGGCACCTGCCGGGGGACCAGTACCAGACATCCAGATGATGGAACCTGCAGGACCCATAGGTGGTTATTCTGATGGACGACCACCAATTTCTAATCGGAAAAGAAAGGCAGAATTACGAGCGATCGGACATGTACAAGAAATGGGGGTCATTCCACCTACCATGCAAACACCAGAATTAACTTTTACTGATAGAGATTTGGAAGGAGTACTGACCCCACACAACGATTCGCTTGTGATATGCGCCAAGATTATGGAAACGAGGGTGCATAGATTGCTGGTGGATACTGGAGCCTATACTAATGTCTTTTTCAAAAAGACGCTTGATCAAATGGGAGATTATGCAGGCTACATCAGAGACACAAATCACCGTATCCTGGGATTCAGAAATGCTGTGACAATCCCGTTGGGAATAGTAACTTTCGCTATGCAACTTGTGACAGTCAAAGAGCCCGAGAAGAATATCGCAAGAATGGTGGATTTCTTGGTCGTCGATCAAGATTCATCATACAACGGATTCCTGGGTCGACCTTTCTTAAACGAATTCAGGGCTGCGTGTTCAACTTACCATTATTGCATAAAATTCCCAACAGCAAGTGGAGTTGGCACGGTGAAAGGAGACCAGAGAAAAGCTCGAGAATGTCTTCTGCAAATTCAGTCAAGACAGGGATAAGTATCAATGATGGAAGCGTCAACTAGTCAACTCGAAAATGAACCCTCAATCTTGGAGGACATCCTTGGAGCTCAAAACGATAAGATGAACATTGACGACCAACCTTCGCCCACGGGCGACCAGGCACAGCAGGGCGACGAGCAAAACCTGCCGAAAGCAATATTACCCCCTGTGGCCGACTGTTTGTGCCCAAATGACAACCAGGAGAGTCCAACTTTGGTGGCCGAGTCTCACCCAGAGCCCGCGGACGATTTTGACCCCCGGTTGGGTGTTGAACCCATGGACATCGAGGATGAGCTAAGTCCGGAAGGACCAATAGTTGACCCTCGATGGAAAGGGCAAAAACGACGGGCAACTCCCGTTGAAGAATTAGAGGCCATCAAGATTGATCCTGAGCGTGACAGTCTTGAACTTTACATTGGGTCTGAACTCCCTAAGCCTTACAGAACGCGCATGACGGACTTTCTGAAGGCTAACTTGGACGTCTTTGCATGGTCCCATGCTGATATGGTGGGAATCAGCCCGAAGGATGCCTGTTACAGGTTGAATATCAACCCAGTCCGAAAACCTGTCCACCAGAAACGGCGAAAATATGGACCAGACAAGTATCAAGCTTTAAACGAAGAAGTAAAAAAGTTGCTGGACAACGATCTAATTAAACAAGCGTTATGTCCACAATGGGTAGCAAATTTTGTCCTGGTACGGAAGCCGAACGGAACCTGGAGGCTATGCATAGATTTTACAGATCTTAATGCAGCATGCCCGAAGGATAACTTTCCGCTCCCGCACATGTTCACATTCATGGATGCTTTCGTAGGATACCACTAGATTCCAATGCACCCAGACGACCAAGAAAATACGGCATTTTATACAAATAAAAATCTGTTATGCTGGAAGAGGATGCCGTTTGGTCTAATCAATGCTGGAGCAACCTACCAGAGGCTGGTCAACAAGATGTTCGACGAACATATAGGAGAGACAGTAGAAGTGTACGTCGACGACATAGTCGTCAAGAGTACACAGAAGGAAGACCACCTCCATCATCTTTCCCAAGTATTCGACATACTCCGAAAATACAATATGAAGCTAAATCTGAAGAAAAGTAGTTTTGGAGTACATTCTGGGAAGTTCTTGGGCCATTTGGTTAGCAAACGCGGAATCGAAGCTAATCCAGCAAAAGTAAAGGCGATCGTCGATATGAAACCACCACGCTCTGTTAAAGAAGTGCAAAGGTTGACCGGCTGCCTAGCAGCTTTAAACAGGTTCATATCACGATCAGGAGACAAGTGCCGTCCATTTTTTGAGGCCATCAAAAAGGGCAACTTTGCCTGGACAGAAAACTACCAGAAAGCTTTTGATCAATTGAAAGAATATCTGGGAGATGTAAAAATTTTGTCAAAACCGATTCCCGGTGAGAAGTTATATTTGTACCTGGCAGCGTCTGACATGACTATAAGTTTGGTGCTAGTTCGGGCGGATGGCAAGTTTCACCTGCCAATCTACTATGTCAGCCAGGCCCTGCATGATGCTGAGGTGAAGTACTCACCAACTGAAAAGCTGGCATATGCTCTTGTCATGAGTGTCAGGAAATTAAGACCATACTTTTTCGATCATCAAGTCGAAGTCTTGACAACTTTCCCACTCAGACAAATATTACATCGACCCGACACCGCTGGCCGTCTTTTGAAATGGTCCATAGAGATCAGCCAGTTTGGCGTGACTTATGCACCTCGAACCGCGATTAAGGGACAAGCGTTAGCTGACTTTATAGTTGAACTAACCTTCCCTCAAAATCCAACGAGAGGGCTGGATCACCCATGGCATCTTTACGTGGATGGTTCATCAACGAATCTAGCCTCGGGGGCAGGAATAGTGCTCATCAATCCCGATCGGCAAGTATTCACTTCAGCAGTCAGATTTGAATTTATGGCCACCAACAATGAAGCTGAGTACGAGGCCCTCATTGCAGGTCTTCACTTGTCACTAGCAGTTGGAGTAAGACAACTTCAAATTTTCGGAGACTCCCAACTCATTGTAAGCCAAGTACGAGGTAAATATGAGGCCAGAGACGAGCAAATGATCGAGTATCAACAAATAGTGGCTCACTTGGTATCTCTTTTAGACCAAGTGTTTATCCAATAGATACCACGAACGAGCAACACACAAGCTGACGCCCTAGCAAGATTAGCAACAAGCGATGGGCCAGCAGACTTGACGGACATTGTCATTACCAGAAAAGCCCAACCATCAACAATGGACTACGAGGTAAACCAAATAGTCGAACACGACAACGATGAAGATTGGAGAATTCCTATAGTCAAATACTTGAAAGACGGGGAGTTACCAAGCAACTTATTTGAACCTGAAAGAATAAAAAAACAAGCGACCAGATATACTCTGGTAGACGAACAGCTTTACAAAAAGGGCTTCTCACTCCCGCTACTCAAGTGTTTGTCTAGGGGGCAAGGAAGGACAGTCCTGGAGGATATACATTCTGGAGTTTGTGGAAATCACACTGGGGGGCAAGCTTTGGCCTACAAAACTGTAAGGCAAGGTTATTATTGGCCAACCTTACGGAAAGATGCAATCCAATTGGCCAAAGTTTGCCGCCAGTGTCAGGTTTTCGCTCCAAGTATTCATGCCCCGGCCCAGGAGCTTGTATCGGTTTACAGCCCATGGCCATTTGCAAGATGGGGAATTGACATTATTGGTCCTTTCCCGGTAGGAGTGGGAAATGTTCGATTTGCCGTCATAGCAGTCGACTATTATACAAAGTGGGCAGAAGCAAAGGCCATGGTAAAGATTACACAGCAAAACATGATCAACTTCATATGGCAGAACATTATCTGTCGCTTTGGAATTCCACGAACAATCGTGACAGATAATGGCCCGTAATTTGACGGAAAGGAATTAAGAGATTTCTGCACAAAATGGGGGATCAGGAAACACTATTCGACTCCCTATCATCCCCAGTCAAACGGGCAGGTTGAAGCTGTAAATAAGATCATCAAGCATACCTTGAAAATACGTCTGGCAGAAAGTAAAAGTAGCTGGTCAGAAAAACTCCCGGAAGTCCTGTGGGCATATAGGGTTTCTCCCAGGTCAAGCACCGGAGAAACACCTTTTGCAATGGCTTTCGGGACAGAGGCGGTGATACCAATCGAATTAAAGACTAACACAGTCAGGACGACCAGCTTTGATGAACAAGCAAATCATTCAGCTTTGGCCACAGAAGCAGATTTGCTCGAAGAAAGAAGATTACATGTTGAGCTAAAGAATGCCACGTACAAGCAAAGAGCAGAGCGTTACTATAATTCCCAAGTCAAGATAAGAAAATTCGAAGTTGGTGACCTCGTTCTAAGGAAAAAGCTTGCCCCACCTCCAGGCATTTTTGGCCCGACTTGGGAGGGCCCGTACAGGGTAACAGACAGGTTACCCAATTGAGCATATGACATAGAGGACTTAAATGGCAATTCGGCCCAATATTCCTGGAATGCAGCTAATCTAAGGAAATACTTTCAGTAGGCGACCAGTTCTACTTCATGAGAGAATGAAGTTAAGATGGGCGAGCTACTAAGTCCACTGGGCGAACTGGAATGGCAAAGATACAAGATGGGTCCAAAAACTTGCCTAAATTGTTTGAAAATTTTCACCAAGTATAAGTGGTCGAACAGAGTTGAATTGGGTTAAGTCTGATCGCGGGCTAGGAGGCCAGTATCTTGTATGGTTTTATTTCTTCTTAAGAAGTCTAAAGGATGCCTTGACAAATTGTATAGTAGTCGAGCAACTTTGACTCCTAGTGTAAATAATGTTTTTTATTGGTTGGAGGCTTAACCCTGTCTTGGTCGAGCAGATCCAACCTAGCTAGTACAGGATTATGTTTTTGGTCGCTTTCAGCACTTGTAATTTTTTAAGATCTTTTCAATGTCAAGTTGTTCATTTAAGCAAAAGTATAAGCTCAAGGCGCAAGTTGATTATACAACCAAGCCCATTGAAGGTTGTTCATTTTTAAATGAACATAGCCTAAGGCCAAAAGCCCATTAAATCCTAAGGCCAAAAAAGTTCTAAAGGAACAAGGCCCAACTACATTAAGATTGTTGAAGCACAGAAAAAGATGCAAAGAACAACTAATGTAAGATAAAAACGAGAAATTGAGCAAAGTATATTCATTGAAGATGAGGCTTAATCGCCCAAAAATTACAATAAAGATGAGCAACTACAACAACAAAAAGAAAAGAAAAATACAAGTCCCTAGCTAATCCTGTCCGCTAAGATCCTTGCCCGGCAGGAGGAGAAATGTTGTCATCTTTGGGATCTTCCAGAGGAGAACCTTCGAGGGCAGGGTCGACTGGGACCACTTGGGTTAGCTCGGCGAATAAACCCTCGGTGTCAGCCTGCTCTTTGAGAGCTCTTTCAGTTTGATCAGCCGGCAGGATTTGCTCGCCCTCGGCAGCGTGGCCCTCCTCATCTTCCTCGTCCTCTGGAGGACTTGTAATAATTATCTCCGGACCAATGAAGTCGAGTTTGACCCCATATTCAGGCAAGTCGCCAATCTGGAGAGTTGTGCCAGGAGCAGGAGGGTTAGATTCAATGAAGTTGCACAGCTCCTTGCCGATCTCCTCAACAACTGCGGCAGCCTTGAATTCATGAGCAATACGGATGCTCTCCGCATAACCAGTTACGTAACCAAGAATCGAACTCACCTCCATCTTAGGAATAAGTTCCTCTTGGGTAATGGAGTTGGCGAGCTGGATTTCAAGGTCCGCAATTTTGGTTGTCGCCTCAGTCACGAATTTCTCAGCGACCTCCTTCTGCTGCTGAGCGCGGGCAAGTTCTGCCCGCATTTGCTCGACTTCGGCCATCTTGACCTTCAGTTCTTCAGAGACTTTGACATGCAGGTCCAGGGCACGTTGCTCGCTAACTTGATGAGCTTTGGCTTTATTCTCAAGGTCGGCAATAATCTTTTTTGCCTCAGCCTTAGCGTCATCGAGCTCCTTAGCAATACGGCTGACGGTGGCCGCATGCTGACGTGAGTCCTTCTCAAGGTCTTCAACCTGGTCGACCAAGCGCTGCACGGCCGCCAGGGTGTTGTCTGCCTCAACAAGACAGAGACGGCCATTGTCACGAGGCGCCTGTGTCTTGACGGTCTCGTTTAGCTCCTTGGTCCAGCTACGAGCAACGACCTCGGAGGCGCGGCGGACAAAAGAGTCCGGGATCTCACGAAGGTTGGTCGGCACCTTCGAGCAGGTAAAACAATGCACCAAGTTAGATCGCCCTGGGTACTGCTCGGGCGAGTAGCTGAAAAGAAAATTTTCAGTTGGTAAAAAATAAGATGAGAAAAAATGCTAAGTGTCCAGGGCGAGCAGGGTTGTACCTATCAAGACGACCCTTATCCCAGCCGAGGTAGGTGGGGTCGGATGAAGGGCCAGAACCTTCACGGGTAGTGACGACCAAAGCTTGCTCGCCGGGGCGCTCCACAGAAGGAGTTTGCTCGCTGTCGCCTTCGGATGGTCGGACAGCCACGGTTACTTTTTCTTGAGCACTCTTTGCTCGTTTGGCTGCCTTTTCAGCCTCAGAGACGGGAGTGCCATCTCCGCGAAGAAGTCTCTTCGTCCTCGGGACCAGTGTCTTGGGCGGACTCGCCACTGGGGCAGGAGGCTGTGCCGAGCTCGACCCTCCGGCTTGCCTAGGGTCGCCTTTTCCACCCTTGGCCGCAAGGGCGATGATCTTCGAGAGGGGATCCGACTTCTTGCGTCCTTTTTTGGTCGGCATCTCCCAAACACGGTTATCGAGTTCTAGGAAGGAAGGGTGAAGCGCAACTGAGGCGAGCTGATCTGTAAAGGACATGAAAAACAAATTAATACTATGTGTAAGGCCGACCAGATCTGTTCGCCCAACATGAAGATACTTACCCTCTGGGATACGAGTTAGAGCCTCGAGATGGTGAGGGTAGGTCGTGAGATGAGCAACTCGCAGTGTATCCTCGGAGAAGAGATGGCCAATACTTCGATCCTCTCGGCGACGAAGGGCGATCAAACACGCAACGAACATGAATTGATCGCTTATGCTATTCTTCACAGTTCGCCACCCCAAGTTCTTGGGACCTGAAACAAAGGAAAAAGAGAATTAAAATTAGTCCAACCACTTCAAAGATATAGAAGAGGTAAGACTCACGCTTTAATTCCCTAAACTCTGCCGAGGTCTCGATTCGTTCAGAACCCCCTGAAGAGCGGACAGAAGTACGCCAGTCGCCTCCGATCCAGAACCAGTCATGCTTCCAATCTCGCACTTTCCCAGGGATGTCCTCGACTAGTTTTTGGCCTGGTCACCTTCAGATAGTACCAGCCCGCCTCTTCCCCAGTGCAGCCGGTCATCGTCATCAGGTAGCCAACTTCCTCGGCGGACAGCCTGTTGGGATATCCCTCCAGGGCGAACATCACCATCAGGGCCATCAGATTTATCCACCCAACGGGAGTAAGTTGGGTGATAGCCAAGTTCACGTCATGTAGGAATTGGCCGACCAAAGGGTGCAACGGCAAAGAAACTCCAGCATTTAGGGTGGCGAGGTTGATCGCCGTCAATCCGCGTGGTGGGCGATCAGCTCTGTCGTCCGCCAAAGGAGCATACATCGGGATGTCAAAAGGAATCTTGTAATCCCTCCGAATCTCGGTCAAGTTCTCCTCGGTGATGGCGGACACGATACAGCTCGCTGCGAACTCGGTCGTCTTTAGCTTTCGTACTCCGCGAGCAGGAATGACAAAGCAGTTGGAGTGCTCCTTTTCGTACTCATTCCAGTTCACACGGCGAGCAACCGCGACTGGAACCCGATGCTCGATCAGTCTGGGCGCAGGGAAGTTGATATCTTTAAGATAGGCCTAGGTTAGTTCGTCAAGGTTTACCGGCTGAAGTACCTCGACCTCTTCGTCCTCGTCTTCGTGGAGGTCCGAGCTTGTCTCTTCTAAGAGCTGGCGAACAGGATTTGCTCGCTCCTCTCTTTCCCCGGAGGGATGAGCTCCAGAGTTGACCGAGCGTGCAACCGAAGCCGCCTCGGGATCGGATTCCAAATTGACTATAGGAGGATTCTCTTCGACGGGCCATTTTTCAGGATTCCGGGGAGGAAAAGAACCGGTCTCAGAGTGCGACGCCATCCAATAAGTTAAGGGGAAGAAGTTAGGGTTTTGCAGATTCCAGCAAGGGAAGAACACGGCGGCTCAGAATTTTCCACGGCGGAGTAGGAATTCTCGGTGAGTCTAGAACGCACACGACGCAAGAAAAAAAGAAAGAGAAGAAAAAAGCAGAGAAAAAACTACCTTGACGTTGTTTGAAGATCGCCGGAAATTTGAAAGAATGAAGAAAGAGGAATACGCGCTTAAGAAACAGTGTGAAAATGAAAAAAATAAAAAGAGATTTCCTTATATACTTCTGGAAAAACGGGGTACCGGGCGAACAAGGTTGAAAGTGGAAGGACCAAATTGCAAATTATGGGCGCGTGCAGCACCTGTCCGACAAAACGGGAAGGCGCGTTACCTCGGGATCGTGTGCGCGTAGGCGGCAGCAATCATTCCGCCCACGTCACAACTCGAGCCGTGCCCAGACCTTGGGATTCCAACCGTCCCCGACCCGAGTCTGCTCGACCAATGTTGTCCGCCCGTGAAAAGTTGCTCGCCCCCGGGACACTCTTGCTCGCACTAGTAACACTTAAAAGTTGCCAACCCAAAAAGTGCTCATTCACCATCTTCACAATTTATTGATCGGCAAGGGGGCAATTGTTGATAGGCGAGCAGGAGCAACATTTGGGCGACCAGGATTAGTGCAAATCACACAAGAATTAAAATGGAGTTAACACATGATTTACCCAAGATATCCGGCGGGTAAAACCTACATGCGATCAAGACACATAGGCGAACAAAATCAAATCAAAAGCCACATGACGAGCTCAAACGACGTCCTGCCGATCAGATCCAACCACAGTGCCGAAATAACAATTAAACAAGATGAAAGACCAGCAGAATCAGACTAAAGACTCCTCAAGGACAAGTCCAAAGTGACGAACAGCTCCTGACTACGAGCAAGTCCAGTAGATAAGGATAGAATTTAGTTAAGATAAGGTCAAATTAGTCAAAGGACAGGTGTCGAGCATGCAGGCTTAGTCGGCTAAAGGTCGTGCCACCTCCTGCTGGGCAAAAGTCTATAAATACTTAGATTTTTTTCAGCAAATAAAACAAGCACAAATTATTATACACGTCCAAACTTCGATTACGAATCTAAAGCAGCTCGATTAACTTACGATCGAACTTAAACACGTGAGCTTTCGTACGATTCTAATCCATCTAAACCCGAAAATTCGTATTCACTAATTACGTTAGTGATCAATCACACGTAATTGTTTGATGATCAATTAACCACCTAAAACAGTCATTAATCTTCCAAATTAGAACTGATCGTCAACAGTTTCCCTTTGGCGTCGAATCACTAATTGTTGTTGTAAATGTTTATTCATTCATTTGTGTATCATGCAAGAAAAATATGGATAGGTTTTAGAACAGATAGAGGTACAGATGATGACATACTAAATGGTAAGTTTATGTCAGAAATCTTTTGATGGATCGCCCCGGTGAAGGCGTTTTGTCCCCAAGATCGTTGTTGGGTATCAAACGTGTAAAATAAATAGATAAAACCTAAACATGCATCTAAAGATGAGTTTAGGTTCGTTACCCTTGACAGTCGAGGCGTTGATTCCACTAGAGATCTACTAGTCTGTCTTCCAACCTCGTTCGAACACCAAGTGGACGATGAACTAGCAAACATGGAGAAAAGTACCTCCTAATTTCGTCTCCTCAAAACCCTAATCAACAATTTCGGTTGTTGTAATATTAGTGTTAGGTTTTGGATGAAATTAAGGTCTTTATATATATACTCTTTAGGTTTCATGGGCCAGACTGGGGATCTGTTATAAGGTATAAGGTTTGGGCCCCTCACGACCCTAAATACTCTTATGTTCAGCCCAAAATATTTATTTGGTCAGAGAATATTAATTCATCCCACTAGAGAATTAATATTGCACTTCCGTCCTATCCCGAACTAAATCAGGGCTTCTATTTAGAACCTATAATTTCCCGTGTGAAAGATATCGCACGTCCATTAATTATTAAAGCTTCTGACTGTTTTAATTAATTAACGTCTATTATTCCTTGACTAGTACCACTCAGTCTTGTTGTCGTACGAATTAAATCCACATGTAGGGTTTAATACGACAATCCTTTATGAGTTTTCTAAAGGGGACGTCATCAACAGGGATTACTAGGACACGATGCCCTAATGCCAACTAATAGACATCGTGCAAACAATGTCACTACCCAAAATACGTAGTGTGTTGAATATAACAAGATTCTCAACCATGGTAAATCAAAGTAGTGAGCAAGCGCTCCACACATCTAAATATCACACTTAGGGTTAAGAATTATAAGAGTCACCAAGACCTTTAGTTCTTCATGACAATCAAAATAGAAGAACATGTCTTATCTGCGATCCATTCAACACGACATAGCGTACTAGTATAAACTAATGGCCAAGACAAGCCACCAACAAGTTCATACTACAATTTAAACCAATAGTTATGTCAAGAACTATCTCAGTTGTGAATAATGTTTATATCTTATAAGGAACTGACAATGTGATTTTCTGTGCAAACCCACCACATTATCTACAATATAAGATAGGCAGACATACAAGCAATTAATAGGAATTAGAGCTGGCAAAACGGGCGGACCGGCCCGGACCAGCCCATCGGGCCAATCACTATTCACGGGCCGGGCCATTTGCATGTCGGGCCTATAAACTCCCAGTCCAGCTCGGCCCAATCCTAGCCCGTGAGCTAACGGGCCGGCCCGGCCCGTTTCAATTTTTTTTTCTAATCTCAAAATAATGTTTGGTAGGATTTTTTTTCTTCCACGTATTGAAAATTGAGGGGCTTCATCTACAAAATTCCTTATTATGACATTAATTATCAAGTCAAGTATGTTTAAAAAAAAATTAAATATACAACACTAAATATCTTTTAAAAACTAAATATACAACACTAAATTCCTTATTATGGCAGTATTAAGTCAAGTATGTCCATATATTTGTAATTACAACACTAAATATCATTTAAAGAAATAACACTAATTATAATCTTTTAAAAAAATAGATAAAATAAATAAATAAAATCAACCGGGCCAAACGGGCCGGCCCGTGGCCCGTCGCGCCAAGCCCATTTGGCCTGCCGGGCCAGTCGGGCCGGGCAAAAAATGGTCCGGTTTTTTTGGGCCTCTATTTTTTGGGCCCAGCCGGCCCGTCGGGCCGGGCCCAAATTGCCAGCTCTAATAGGAATGCAATAATGTGAAAAACTATTTATTTCAGATAATTAGAAACTCGAATATATTCATAAAAGTTCAATAAAAGTTTTCTTTATAGTATACACCAACAATCTCCCACTTAATACAACCTAAACTTTTAGTATACATATAAAGTCATAACATCTTTAATTAATATTAGTCAAAATTTCAAAAGTTCACCACTCAAATGTATTATAAGAGGATGCTTATTTATAATAGGAATGTAGTCGGTATTAGTGTGAATAGTTAAAAAATAAAAAAGAAGTTATATTTAAAATGGTATTTCAAAATCTAATTTATGCAACTCATGTAAAAAGAATACTGCTTAACTGCATTGTTTCAAAATATTTACTCAACAATAGTTATATGTTAAACAATCACATCACATTATGTTATTTTTTTGGTTAATACGGATATATGTACATATGAACAAAAACTTTTCATAGCACCATATTTAGTATTAATAAAATTTGTATACCGTGCAACGCTTGGGAGGAAATTAATACTAGTTGCAAATAAAAATACAATCTTTTCGCGAATTGCAATCTAATCTACTTTTCAATATTGACAAACAAAACTCCAACATAATATTTTCTTGCAATTCAAACCAACAAATAAATTTTTTATCATCCGAAAATGATGTTTCACTAATCTGACAATGAATAATTAATCGTATTAATATATTTAGATTGGTTTGTTTGACTACACATAATTTATCATAATTTTCAATTGTACGCATAATCAATCAATCAACGTACGTATTAGTTTGTTTTCAATTGTACATTGTAAAATCAAATTACTCTAAACTAAATAATGTCATGTGGAGAGTACTATTGTAGATTTAGGTGGCATTTTTTCCGGTAATTTTGGTATAGATATACCCGCTCAAACCTATTAGTACCGATAATTAGTGCTTATGAAACTTATCTTGTTTCTCATTTACATTGAATATAATAGGAGATGGAAAAGAATCCGCTGGAATATAATTTTCGTTTGAAATTAATTTGTTATTTATGAATATAAAATGCCCACATCCATAAATACAAGGGATAAATGAATATTTTTTATTCAAATTAATCCACAAACCAAATAAAGAAATTTAGAATAAGAAAAAACATTGTAATTTACAATCAAGAAAAAAACCAACTAGAATAAATTATACTCGTATATGAGAGAAAATAAATCATAAATATTCATTAGGGTCGAAATATCAGCAAGAGCGGCGGTCCAACGGCACATATTTTGGGGGTGTGGGATGTGTGATGAGATATGAGAGTGTTTGAGAATATATTGGAAGACCGAGAAAGGATGAGATATACTAGAACTTAAACAACAATGATCAAACCCATCTCCATCTTTTTCAGTTGTGTGTCTAATTAGGATGAGTAGTACTTAGAGAAATGGATGAAACCCATATAAAAGTTTGATTGATTGAGATCGTGTGATCTCTATATATAGAGCGAAGGAGAAAGAGTGAAGAAATGAGAGAGTTCTATTGGCTCTCTTACTCAAGGCTAGCTGCATTAATTTTCCAGAGTTAACAAATTACCACTTCAATTAGCAATTATTAATATTTTACTTATATACACTTAATTTTCTTTTTATTTAATTATCACTAATTGCTAGTTTCATATTTTAATATTTGGTATAAGACTATGAAACTTTCATAATATAATTTATTTATAGGATTACTTATAAATAGAGTGTGCTAATTCTGCAACACATATGTGTACGTATACACAATATTGTAAAATAAACTTTAATTAAAAGCACCATTTAGCTATTTTTTTTATATAAATAAACACAAACACTATTATATTTATAGGATTACTTATAAATAGAGACATTGTTAATTCAACAATCTATATATGAACGCATACACAATATTATATATATATATATATATATATATATATATATATATATATATATATTATCGATAAGGGGGATCCAAACCCATAACATTGCAGGGCGGTTAGAGGGAGTGAAACTCTTACAACTAGAGTTATTCCACTTTATTTTATATATATATATATATATATATATATATATATATATATATATATATATATATAATTTGTGGATATTAACCGTATTTAAATTTTATTAATTAAAACCAAATTTGTGTGTAAGAGAAAATTTTATATGAAAATAGTTTATGATAAATTTATTATAAAACTGTTTTAAAGTATAGATTATTTGACCAAAAGTATCGATAAATTCATCAGGAGTATTATTAATCTGAATTCAAGAAAATTTACAACAATTACAATATAATATCACCGACCCAGATTAATGATACTCCTAATGAGATTATCGATACTCTTAATCAAATATTCGATACTTTAATTTAGTTTAATGATAAATTTATCATAAACTACTTTTATATTAATATTTTACCTTGTTGTAAATATCATAATGAAACTCTGTCTCATATATGAATGATCTCACAAGACTAGTTCAAAAGCATAAACAATACTCCCTCTGTTCTTAAGAAATGAGCTTGATGTCTTTGAAATGATTATTTAAAAAATAGATATTATGTATAAAGAATAAAAATATTCTATCAAATCAAATATAAAATAAATTATTTTAAAAATATTATGTATATATATTAAGAGGGTAGATAAATATGATTGCTTTCACTTTATGGAACATAACTATTTTTTAATAATTTTTCAGAGGGAGCATTGATTGTAGAATCTTTTCGATTCAATTAATTATCTTAACTAGTTCGTGGTATGTAGTCAGCTGTACAAATTTTAGGATAAATGTTATCTAAAATTTGGTAAGGTCAAATGGGACTTTCAGATTAAGGCGATGACTAGTAACATTATTAGTTGGATAATTGAATACATCCAAACTACTGCATAGTTACATAATTTTCAGAAGTCAAATGTTGATGTTTTTAAATATTAGTACTAATCTCCGTGCAAGTGGCTTTTGTGTAATACTATAACATATGATATGATTGAGGGGTCCATATATACATGTTCCCCTACGATTAGCACCCTTAATTATGATACTTTTAGTGGGTGTTAATACTCGTGCTTTTTCCCCCTTTTTAAAAAAAGATATTTGGTGTAACAAGTTTATAAAACATACACATATATTTCAATTTAATATATTTAATTATTAATTATTATGATAAATGCAACATTAAGACTTTTTGGTATGCTTGGAGGGCATGAAGTCTAGAATAAAAATGAGAGGTATGATTAAGGGATTTGATTCTACGAATAGTATTTTGATATTAAAAAAAAGTGAGGAATACAAGTCATATAAATAAACATTTTAATGAATATTTTACTTAAAGTGCATATAATTATTGATCTCAAACCACCGAGTGTCTTTTCACTGAAAAAATAAAATTTTATTATATGATGACATAAAGGGATGAGAAATCCCTTGCTACGTTTACTTTGTTGGGTGAGATAAATTAGGTTAAGTTAAAAGATTGGATAAGGATAAGTTAAGGTGAGTTAACTCTTGTTTACTTTGTATAAAGAGGACTGTGGGTTTAAAATAAAATAATAGTAAATTTACAAAAATACCCCAATCCAATCTACTAGAATAGTCCACATCTTTCCATCTCTTTCTTCCTCTGCAACAAAACCACCAAACCGTATACTTTTATTTTCTCACTCTTATTACTCAATTTTTTTTCTTACTCAAGTTCTCTAGAAAAATCTGCACCACATTCCTTTCTCCTTTCCCCTTTCTCCTTTCCCTTCCCTGTTATTATTAGAGAAACAATCGAAATCGAAAAACGGCTTTGGTGGGTGCTCTGTTCAATTGACTTGTGGCTTTTATGGCAACTGGTATAGTTTATGTGGCTTTTTTTGAGCAATTGATGGGTGTTTTTTTCAATTGATACGGTCAGTGTTGTAAGTAGTGATTCCGGTGAAATTTCTTCTCTCCCCCTCTCTTTTCTTTTTCCGGTCAGTGTTGTAAGTGGCAATTCCGGCGAAATTTCCTCTCCCCCCTCTCTTTTCTTTTTCCGGCGAATTTGTGATTTTACTCCCTTTCTCTCTCTTATTTTCATTGCTGGAACAATTCAGCCAAAGGATACGGGGGTATATTTGATATTTTCACCCTAAATTTGATTGTACAGTGTTTAAACCGTCCAAATTGGCGAGTTTATTTAAACCATCAAAATGCATTGAAAATTGTGTTAACCCGGGTCGGACGGTTAACCCGCAAAACTTAAATGGGAAAGTAAACAAGTGACAAGGTCCTATTAATAGTCTTATCAGGCCTTATTGGCGAAAGTAAACACAGGCTTAAAAATGTGTTTACCTTCAAGGTTAAAGCTAGATTGGACAAATAATAGACCTTTGTCCGCTGTTTACATTTCCAGTTAAATTTTGCGGGTAAACCAATTGACCCGGGTTAATACAGTTTTCTATGCATTTTCACGGATTAAATAAAGGGCGCGGCTATTAACACCCACAAAAATACTTTGTTCACCCACTACTAAGTTAACCTACCATACTTTTTTTTTTTTTTTTAATGTACCCCCTTAAAATTTACAAGTATATCCTTAATGTAATAATAAGATCATTCACTAAATATACACATCCACCAATTTAAAAAAAAAAAAAAAAAAGCACGTCAACACCTTCTTTTTTTTCTTTCACAGTGCCGACCCCACAAACCACCATCACCAACCTTATTTTTTCTTTCTTTATTTTTTTCCTTTCATTTTCATGGTGTACCAATTTAAAGAAAAAAAATAATAATTTAATCTCATTAAATTGTTCTATGGTTTATATTTTCATGATCATACTTTTTTTTTCTTTTTTTTTTAATGGTGTAATTGTGTATGTTAAAAAATAGTAAAAATTGTGTGAATTATGAGATTTTGGGCAAAGCGTTGAAAGAGTGAACATTTAATAAATTTAATGTTTATTTTTTATAAAGAGTATATTAGTAATTTTTATTAAATATATTCTTATTTAAAAAAAAAAAAAGTGGGTGAACAAAGTATTTTTATGTGGATGAATAGCATTGCCCTTAAATAAATCGTCCATTTTGGGCGGATTATACACTGTTCACTCAGGTTTAGAGTAAAAATGTCGAATATATCCCCAATATCCCTAAGTTCCAGCTACGAATTTGAGGGAAAAGGGAATAAAATCACCGAAACGAAAGAAGAGAGAGAAGAAGAATTTCGCCGGAAAAATTACAATTGCCGGTTTATGTGAGGCGGAATTCCAGTAGCCACTATTTCGAACCAGATGATGAATTGAGGGCTTTCACCACCGCCTCACAATATCAAGTTTATCTTCCCTCTCACAAAGTCACAATCAATTTTCTCCAAAAAAAAAAAAGAAAAAAAATTCAATGTTTGAGTTAAATCCATGGAAGCGGGACGATAAGAAGGAATCGAGACGAGAAGAAATCAACTTTAAAATCTCCCACAATCATAACCCAATACCTTAATCGGCGCCCGGCGGCGATGAATACCAAAGTCAGCGGCGAATATGCGGCGGCGATGAATACCATAGTCGGTGGAGAATAGGTGGCGACGAAGAAGAAAATTGCAGCCAAAACAATCGTGGTGATACGGTGATGAAGAGAAAATAAAACGAATTAGACAATCACTAAGAAACAATTTGGAGCGTTCTTAAAATGAAACCCTCTAGAATTTTGATTTGGATTAACAGAATAGGGGAAAGTGAAGGAACTCTGTTTCTATTTCTGCGAATCTGGTAGCAAAAATTAGAAGAGGGTAAAAAAGATGATTATAGATTAAGGGTTATTTTAGTAAATTCATAGTTATCTTACTATCTCATTTCCAATTTAAAAATTGGTGTTGCTTTTTGCCATTTTAGAAAATGGGTAAACAAAAAAAATCTTCCTTTTTGGACTTTTGGTTAAATAAAATTTGGACGAAGGGAGTATTTCATACCAATGATATATTTTATGCAAACTAAACAGAAGTTAACTCCATGAAGTTATCTTTATCTTCCCAATTATCTAGTCCTGTATAAAACTGGTAAAAGTAAACGCAGTCAACTGTCGACTTTTGTTATAAAGTGGAATCCAGGTAACTATAGACTACAATATTTACCCTTGCAGCAAATTTGATAGCTAGATCAAAAAAGAAAAAGAAGATTCTGAAGATTTCAATATCTTAAGAATGCTTTTCATAGGTTGATTTCTTGTAATCCAACAAAGCCAAATTTAAGCATTATTACCTTAAGAATTAAATAAAATTATATATAATAGTTAGGGTTAATTGCAAATAAAATCACAATATTTTCGCAAATTGCTATCTAATCAATTTTTAAATATTGACAAATAAAATTTCAACTTAACATTTGGTTGTCATTCGAAGCAACATATAAATTTTTTATTGTCCCAATATGATGTTTCATTTACCTGTCAATGAATAATTAACTATATTAATATTTTTAAATTGATTCGGGAGACAACACATAATGTATTATATTTTCAATTGTACGCATAAGCAATCTACGTATGTATTAGCTTGTTTTCAATTGTACATTGTAAAATCAAATTACTCAAAAACTAAATAATATCTTGGGGAGAGTACTATTGCAGTTTTAGGTTGTATTTTACCGATAATTTTAATACAAACTCATTCAAACCTTTTAGTATCGGTAATTATTACTTATCATTTACATCGAAAATAATAGGAGATAGAAAATGTTTCATTCCTATTTGAAACTAATTAGGACCTAGCTAATACTCCCTCCTTCTCATCATTATTTGCACACTAATTTTATTTTCGTGTTTTAGCGATCGAGTAGTTTATTAATATTTGAAATGATAAAACAACTTTTAAGGTAGAGTTTGATAGATTTATCTCTCCTCTATTATAAACTGATTTAAAAATTATTTTAGGATTAAGTGCAGGATAATACAACCCCGAACCACTTTTTACAAATTGGTTCAAAATAATTGAACAGATGCACAAAAATAAGTTGAAAATAAGTATATATTTTTTGAACACTGTACTATCTTGTAAATAGTGGTCTGGAATTGTACCATTTTGTGAACGCCCCATTATTTTATCATTTTAAATACTAATAAAAAAATTCGCTCGTTAAAACACGAAAAAACAGTAAAAGTGCGAATAAAGGTGGAACAGAGGTAGTACTAATGTTGATAGGCGAACATCCGTCAGAGTCGGGCGAACAGAGATTAAAGTCTTAATAAGAAATTAACAAAGAAAACAAAAGGAGAGTGTGTGAATCAGTCCGAGAGGTGTATAAAACGACGAACAAGTGACGAACAACATGCTGACGAACAGATTTTAAGACCCGAGACCAGACATATACATTCTGCTAAGCCACTAATGACGAGCAACTTTGATCATAAGTGGTGCACTTACCAACCTGAAAGGTGTATGAAAACGAACGAGGAATCAAGGTTCCCCAGCTCATCTCAACCCGAAGTCCAGGCGAACAACTTCCAAGTCATGTCCACAAAAGGCGAACAACTTTTGTGAGGAAACCATACGGGAACAAGTAAGCCGACTTGAGCGAACAACAATGAAGTCCGAGATAAGACCAAAGAAGACTTTGTAACTAAGATTCAGCTTAGATAAGGTCAAACAAAGGTCAAAGGACACATGTCTAGCATGCAAGCTAGGAAGTCCAAGAGTCTTGGACACCTCCTACTTGCTAGCCTCTATAAATAGTTGTTCTCCAGCTGAGAAATACAAGTTCAAATTCACAAATACTCCTAAAACATACACTTAAACACCTAAACGCACACATATACGAAATTGATACGATTTCGACTTTCGCAACTACGATTTCGTAACCCAAGCTTTCGATTTATCATTTACGGTGGTAATCAATCACACGAAATTGATTGGTGATCCTAAACCAAACTAAAACAGTCACTAATCCACCTGATAAAATTTGATCACCAACAAACTGGCGCTAAAAGGAGGGTTCGAACCTTCGATTTAGTGTGATTAGTCAAGAACTTCAAGTTGAAAACTTGAAGATTTGAAGAAAGCCTCAAGAAACATTTGAAGATTCAAGTAAAAGTGTTCTTGGTGTTCTTCATCATAAAAATTAAGAGAATTTAATTTGAAATGCCTCAATCCAAAGAAACACAAGGTACACGCTTATCAAGGAGAGCATCTCCTACCCGAGCTTCATCGGCTGACCACCAGGATCGTAATCCCAGGCATGCGAACAGATCGCAACATACGGCCATAACTCATAATCTCCCACCTGAAATGGAGGCCCTAGCGAACAACCCTAACGAACTGGCCAAAACCATTGCTGCTCTCCAAACTCTTCAGAGACAGCAAGAACATAATAGACCTTCACAAGTAAGGCCTAAAGACAAACCCCTGGAAGTTGTTAGGGCCAGGTCCTTTAGGGGCGAACAACACGAAGTAAACAGTGCCCAGGTCAGGTGGGATAAAGGCAAAGCCAAAGTGGTCGAGCCAAGAGAGGGCCAAGCTGAGTCTGCTCGCGGGCGAACAACAATGTCGAGCCATGGAACAACTCGTTCCAGTGCCCAAGACAGACTTGGCCAACCCCAACAACAGGAGAAAGTTGCTCGCCGGGAGGCAGAGCATGGGCGAGCAAAATTTGAACAACCTCGCCCATCAATCCATGAAAGACTCTCCCAATCTACCTTCAGGCGCCTAGGGCCAAATGCGGCGAGCAACCCTAGAAAACAGCTCCAGGACATACCCGCTCCGAGTGAGGGACTGCGACGAGCAAAAATGTTTGTACCTTTGCTCGCCGAACAGCCTCCGAGCCAGGGGGCATCTTTGGATGAGCTATCAAGCCCGAGAAAGGCTGTGAAGAGCATGCAGGGACAATTAGACCAACAAAGAGGAGTGGGGACGACCAGCTTGCCCTCCTCTCCCCTATCATCTCTCATTCTGAAAGCCCCGATTCAGAAAAAGGTCCAATTCCCAGCAAGTATCCAGGGTTCATTTAACGAAGTACTCAGATTATATGGTCTCTGTGGGAGCCAGCGATGCCACCCAATGCCAAAACTTCTCATTAACTTTAGGGGACCAGGTGCACAAGTGGTTTTCGGCAATGCCACCAGCATCTATCCATTCGTTCGTTCAATTGAGCCGAGAGTTCCTTTCCCATTTCTCAGCGGCGGGATTATATTTGTCCCAAAAACACCGATTGTCAGACCTAAAACAAAATGACGACAAGTCAGATCGGGCATTCATGGAAAGGTTCGACAAGGTGTTGTTGGAAGGTGAGCTCGTTATGGCCGGGTTGAAAAAAGGATCAAAGCTATGGAAAGAGGTACGTCTGAAGTGCCCAAGAAGCTATGTCGAATTCAGAAATCAAGCCGGCATATTTGTTTCCATGCATGAAGCTTTGCAATCAAACTTGGGGGAGAACAAAGCTGATCTCAAGGAGAACAACAAGAAACCTGGCGGAACAGGCTACCGAGTCCCGAAAAACATGAAGGCATTCAATGAAGGTACGAAGCTTAAGGAGAAATTGAACCAGGTGCTAACAGTGTCAGTCGATACTGTATATGAAAATGTGAAAGAGAAGGAGTTGCTCTCCCCTCCACGAAAAATCCGTCAGGACACTGGCAAACTCAACCCTAACAAGTATTGTTCCTACCATCAAAGCGTGGGGCACTTTACGAGCGAGTGTAGAGATTTGCTCAATTAGCTTTGGCGGTTCTACGAGGAGGGGAAACTATCCGACTTTGTTAAAAGACAACCCGGAAAGAGAGTCTGGGAGAACAACTCTAAGGATGAGGATGATCAACCTCAGAAGAACAATAAACCAGGACGACCAGTTTCGGCTGTTGCTGCTCGTCCACTTGAAGACCTATACATGATGGAACCCGCGGAACCAGTGGGAGGATGTTCTGATGGACGACCGCCAATCTTCAACTGAAAAAGAAAAGCCGAATTGCGAGCGATTGATCAAGTGCAGGGAATGGGGGTTAAGCCATCCATCATGAAAACAGCAGAATTGACCTTTACCGAGAAGGATTTGGAGGGAATCTTGACCCCCATAATGATTCGCTCGTAATCTGTGCCAAGATTATGGAGACCAGGGTACACAGATTGTTGGTGGACACCGGAGCCTACACCAATATTCTTTTCAAGAAGACGCTTGATCAACTTGGAGACTACTCGGGCTACATCCGACCATCAAATCACAGAATTTTAGGCTTCGGAAATGCTGTAACAGTCCCATTAGGGGAAATTAGGTTGTCCGTTCAGCTTGTAACGGTCGAGGAACCCGAGAAAAACATAACAAGAATGGTTGATTTCTTGGTCGTCGATCAGGAATCAACTTACAATGGGTTTCTTGGTCGACCTTTCCTAAATGAATTTAAAGCTGCATGCTCAACTTATCATTATTGTCTGAAGTTCCGAACAGCAAGTGGAGCAGACACAGTAAAGGGAGATCAAAGAAAGGTCTGGGAATGTCTCCTGCAATTGCAGGCCAAGCATGCATTAGTATCCATGATGGAAACCACAACTAGCTATCCTGCTGATGAACCATCAATACTGGAGAACATGATGGACATAGAGGAGGACCACATGGATACTGACGAGCAACACTCCGACGAACGAGTGTTGGACGAACAACTCATCACCACCCATGGGGAACTTCCATCTGACGAACAACAAAGGGGTGGTGACGAGCAACACTCATCAGATGACTTGGAGGGCCAGGTGTTGACTAACAACAATGAATCAGGACCAACATACGATCTAGATCCCCGCCTGGAAGCAGAGCCCATGAGCATCGAAAATGATTTCAACCCTGAGGGACCAATACTTGATCCTCGTTGGAAAGGACAAAAATGACGAGCAACTCCAGTTGAAGAACTGGAGGCGTTCAAAGTTAATCCTGAAAACCAGGATCTCGAATTATACATAGGATCTGAGCTCCATGAGCCTTACATATCCCGAATGAAAGAGTTCCTCAGTAAAAATCTAGATGTTTTTGCTTGGTCTCATGCAGACATGGTGGGAATAGATCCAAAACATGCTTGTCACAAGCTCAACATCAATCAAGCAAAAAAGCATGTCCATCAAAAACGAAGAACATATGGCCCAGACAAATATCAGGCTTTGAATCAAGAAGTAAAGAAGTTGTTAGACAATGACCTAATCCGACAAGCACTCTGTCCACAATGGGTAGCAAACTCAGTCCTTGTGAGGAAACCAAACGGGACCTGGAGGCTATGCATAGACTTTACAGATCTGAATGCAGCATGCCCGAAGGACAACTTCCCTATCCCTCATATTGACAAGTTGGTGGACAGCACAACAAGTCATGAAATGCTAATATTCATGGATGCCTTTGCCGGGTACCATCAAATTCCAATGCATCCGGACGATCAGGAGAACACAGCATTTTATACAAACAAAAACTTGTTGTGTTAGAAGAGAATGCCTTTTGGCCTCATCAACGCCGGAGCAACATACCAGAGGTTGGTGAACAAGATGTTCGACGGACAAATCGGAGATACGGTAGAAGTCTATGTAGACGATATCGTAGTCAAAAGCCCCCAAAAGGAAGACCATCTTCAGCATTTGACCCAGGTGTTCGATATTCTTCGACATTACAATATGAAGCTAAACCCGAAAATGAGCAGTTTTGGAGTCCATTCTGGAAAATTCTTGGGCCATCTTGTTAGTCAACGAGGGATTGAAGCCAATCCAACAAAAGTCAAAGCTATCGTGGATATGCAACCACCACGTTCGATAAAAGAAGTACAAAGGCTCACGCGATGCCTAGCAGCATTGAATCGGTTCATATCCAGATCGGGGGACAAATATCGTCCATTCTTTGAAGCCATCAAGAAAGGACAGCTCACATGGACTAACAACTGCCAAATAGCGTTCGACCAACTTAAGGACTACCTGGGAGATGTTAAAATTCTATCAAAACCCGTCCCAGGAGAAAAGCTATACTTGTACTTGGCAGCGTCGGAAGTAGCAATCAGCTCTGTTCTGGTATGGGAAGATGGCAAATTCCATCAACCTATTTACTACGTCTCCAAGCTTTGCACGAGGTGGAGATCAAATACTCTCCAACCGAGAAACTAGCGTACGCACTTGTCATGAGTGTGAGGAAGTTACGACCATACTTCTTTGATTATCAAGTTGAAGTGCTAACAACTTTTCCACTCAGAAAAATTCTCCATCGCCCCGACACAGCTGGTCGTCTACTAAAATGGTCACTAGAGATTAGCCAATTCGGGGTGACCTATGCTCCTCGAACAGCGATCAAAGGGCAAGCGTTAGCCGACTTTATAGTCGAACTAACCTTCCCACCAGATTCGACGAGAGGACTTGATCATCCTTGGCATCTTTATGTTGACGGGTCTTCAACCAACATAGTCTCGGGGCAGGAGTGGTTCTGATCAGTCCGGACAGACAAGTATTCACCTCAGCGATCAGATTTGGTTTCATGGCAACCAACAACGTAGCTGAGTATGAAGCTCTCATTGCTGGTCTCCACCTATCTCTTGCAGTAGGTGTTAGACGGTTATAAATATTCGGTGACTCTCAATTGATTGTGAACCAGGTCCGAGGTGAATACGAGGTGAAAGACGATCACATGATCGAGTATCAGCGAATTGTTGCTTACCTGATGTCCTTGTTAGAACAAGTCTTCATTGAACAAATTCCGAGGACAAGCAACACACAAGCAGATGCGTTGGCCCGACTAGCAACAAGCGAAGGACCTGCAGAGTTGGCAGACATTGTAATTACAGAGATGAATGATCCATCAACGAGAAGTTACAATGTCAATCAACTCAACGAACAAACGAATGAAGAAGAAGACTGGAGAACAAGTATAGTCAAATACTTGAAAAGTGGGGAAAAACCAAACAACCCTTTTGAAGCTGCCAAGCTAACAAAGCAAGCCGCCAGATATACTCTGGTGGGCGAACAGCTTTACAAAAGGGGAATATCAATCCCACTTCTCAAATGTTTGCCTAGGGGGCAAGGACGAGCAATACTCGAAGAAATACATGCCGGAGTATGTGGAAATCACACTGGAGGGCAAGCCTTGGCGTACAAAACTATCAGACAAGGTTATTATTGGCCAACTTTACGTCAAGACGCAATCAAAAAAGAAAAAACATGCCATCAATGCCAAATTTGTGCCCCAAACATTCATACCCCGGCCCAACAGCTCATATCAGTTTATAGCCCATGGCCATTTGCAAGGTGGGGGATGGACATTATTGGTCCCTTCCTGGCAGGTGTTGGAAATGTTCGGTTTGCCATTGTGACAGTCGACTATTATACGAAATGGGCGGAAGCAGAGGCCATGGTGAAGATTACGCAACAGAAAATTATCAACTTCATTTGGAAGAACATTGTCTGTCGCTTTGGGTTCCGCAAACCATTGTGACAGATAATGGTCCACAATTTGATGGGAAGGAGTTGAGAGACTTCTGTGCGAAGTGGGGGATCAAAAAACATTATTCTACGCCCTATCGTCCCCAGTCGAATGGACAAGTCGAAGCTGTGAACAAGATAATCAAGCTTACCTTAAAAGTACGGTTAGCGGAGAGCAAAAGCAGTTGGTCTGAAAAACTTCCGGAAGTCCTGTGGGCATATAGAGTTTCTCCCAGGTCAAGCACCGGAGAAATACCTTTTGCAATGGCTTTCGGAACAGAAGCTGTAATACCAATCGAGTTAAAGACCAACACATTCAGAACGACCAATTTTGATGAGCAGACGAACAACTCTGCTTTAGCTACTGAGATGGATTTGCTCGAAGAAAAAAGATTAAGTGCCTAGCTAAAAAATGCTACCTACAAGCAGCGAGCAGAACGATATTACAATTCCCATGATAAAATCAGGGAATTCAGAGTTGGATATTTGATTCTAAGAAAGTTGCTCACCCAACCTCCAGGTGTATTGGGACCAACTTGGGAGGGCCCGTATCGTATAACGGAAAAATTCGTTAATGGTGTATACGATATCGAAGATATGGAAGGCAAGCCGGTCCAATACTTCTGGAATGTTGTACATCTAAAGAAGTACTATCAATGACTCGAGCAAGTTCTTGATTGGGCGAGCAAATGTCTTGGGGGGCAAGTGAACCAATTAGGGCAAACCAAAAACTTGCCTAATTTTTTGAAAATTTTGCTAAGTATAGAATGAAAAGTTGTTCGGCACATTGTATAGTTTTAGTGCTGGTTCATCTTTTTTAATTTTAGACAGAGTTTTGCTCGGCAAAAATATTATAAGCGAGCAGGATTTTGGTTAGTGTTCAAAGTTGTTCGTCAGGTTGTATATGTTAGTGACGAGCAGTCTTATAACACTTGTAATTTTTTTACATTATGTATATATAGTTGTTCGTTGAAAGAAAAGTCCAAAAGCTCGAGGTACAAGTCCGTTCTGAGGACCAAAGCCAATTAAAGGTTGTTCGTCTTTTAAGATGAGCAGAACCTAAGGCACCCAAATTCCATTAAAAGGCAAAGTTCAAATCGAACAAAGCCCGAAATTATATGTTATAATTGCAAAAGCATTGACAAAAAAATGTAAAGGCAATTAACATATAAAGAAAATGAGCGAACAAAAGAAAGACATTCATTAAATAAAAAAGGCATTGAGCCTCAAAAATAGTACAAGAATTCTAGAAGTGTACTACAAAAAGAGCGAACAACTATTACAAAATGAAGACTATGCTAAGTCCTAGATCTATTGCTACTCGGCAGGAGGAGGGCCTTGAGTCTGGTCGGCAGAAGGATCAACAATCATGTCTCTAACCATATCCTCAGCAGCCTTTTGTTCCCTGTCAGCTTGCTCGTCCGCAGCAACCGGCTCCTCTTCTTGTTCGCCCTCATCAACTTGAGGTGGAGGACGAGTAATAGTGATACTAGGGTCAAGGCTGTCAATCTTGACCCCCAGCTCGGCGATATCCCCCAACTGGATTTCAATGTTGTTCGGCGGGGGATAGTGCTCCAGAAACTCAGTCAGGTCCTTGCCCATCTCTTCCACCATATCTTTAAAATCGTACGCATCAGCCATGTGAATGCAATCGGCATAGGCGCAGATATATCCCAAGTTTGAGATGGGGGTGGACCGGGCTTGGAGCTCAGCCTCGAGCTATTCGCGGGTGAAGGTGTTGGCCTCCACATCCCTAAGGCGAGCAACTTCCGCTTCGAGCTCGGCAATCTTCTACTCGGCCGCGGACAGTTTTTTCTTCTCTTCGCCGAGCAGGGTATCTTTGCCTCCCAATTCACCAGATAAACCTTGAATTTCTTTAAGGCATTTCTTCTCATTATCAATGTAGATGGTAAGCTGGTTATTGAGCCGAGCAATCTGGCCATTGAAGTTGTTCGCCATCGTGTCTTTTTCCTCGGTAAGTTGGCGAACAGTGGCAGCGTGATGGCGAGCAGCTTCTTCCAGTTCCACCACCTGAGCCATTCCCCGTTGAGCAGACACGAGGGAGTTGGCAGCTTGCACCATTGACAGATGAAAGTTATCAATGGCCCCTTGGGCAAGGACGGCTTTGTTCAATGGCCTTGACCAGGCGCGAGCAACTATTTCAGTCGCCCGACGAACATGATCATCAGGGATGTCAAGAATGTTCGCCGGGGTCTTCGAGCATGCGTATTGGTGGATCACATATGCTCGCCCTGGGTGGTCATTAGCCCGATACCTGTGAACAAAAAAGTTTTGAGACTTAGTGAATCTTTAACTTATTCAGTTCTTGGAAGAGTTTAAAGGAGAATCATTACTCGGCAAATTTGGCTCCGGCCCACCCGAGATAGGTGATGTCCTCAGGTCCGCGAGGAGGAGTGTGCCTATCCTTGCTCGATTTTTCTCCTCTCTCACAGTAGGAGAATGGCGAGCAGCCTCGACGGAAGGCAGACGACCAGAAGACCCTCCCACCTTGGATTTCCCCTTGTCGGTGGTGGAGGGTAGCTGGGATACATACGAGCCATCACCTTTCCTCAGCCTTTTAGAACCGTGAGGAGAGGGGGCAGGGGCCGGGGTAGGCGATGAGCTCGGCGGAAGAGTTGTCCGTTGGGTTTGCTCGGCAGCAGAGGCCTTGTTGGTCATCGCCAACACCTTGGAAGGCGGATCACCCTTCTTTCTTCGTCCTTTTGGTGGCACCATTTCGAATACCCTCTGTTCTAGGAGAGCAAAGCTGGGAGGGACGAACACAGTCACCTGCTCGGCTAAAAAAAAGAGTTAGACGAGCAGTTATATCCTTAAGGGTGAGCAAGAATGGGGGCAAAGCTTGAAACCTTACCAGGAGGAACTTCAGCTCGGGCTTCTAAGTGATGAGGATAAGTGTAAAGATGAGCAGCTTTTTTACACTTATCCTGATTCAGATATTCCACCGTCCTCTCAGAGATATTGCAAAGAGAAACGAGGCAAGACGTGAAAAGAAACTCAGAGTTGATCTCCTCTTCTTGGCTCGCCCACTTCAAAAGCCGAGGACCTGCATAAAAGAAAAGAAAAGTTAAAATTAGTCCCATTTGTATTACTTAAAAAATACATTTGGGGCTCACGGTGAAGTGCTCCATAGGAATCCGGAGTCTGAATCCGTATTCTATCCCCATGCTCGTTCGCATCTGCTCGCCAGTCGCCCCCAATGAAGAAAAACTGGTGTTTCCAATCCCTAATCTTGTTCGGCACCCCCTCGACGATTTTTAATCCAGGGCGAGCCTTCAAGTAATAATAACCATCCTCGCCAGCTGCGCATTTGGATATGGTCATCATATAATTCACCTCATCTGGGGTAATCCGATCAACATACCCCTCGAGGGCGAACAAACTCATCACACCTAGAAGGTTCATCCATCCAATAGGATTGATTTGAGTAATGGCCAGGTTGGTCGTCTCCAAGAAGCGACCAACAATGGGTGGAAGTGGAAGTCTTAGCCCTGCCATAAGAGTATGAATGTTGATCGTCGTACACCCTAGAGGTGGCCGATCTGCTCGCTCTTTTCTATGGGGAGCCCACATAAAAATGTCCAGATGAATCTGATACGTCTCCGTATGCCCGCCAGATCCTCTGGGAGAACAGAGCTCCTAATCCCGGATGCTTGAAAACTAGTCCTAGGAGACTTAAATTTACGCCTCTGAGGGGTCGGAAAGTTGCTCGCGTATTGATCCACATATGCTCGCCACTCAAATGGGCGAGAAACTCCTACAGGGATTTCGTTCTCCATATACCTAGGGTTTGGGAATTCGATCCCTTCCAAAAATTCCCTTGTGAGCTCGTCAAATTCGGGATCCTCCTCTTCGCCAGAATTTGAGCTGGACGATTCAGATTCGATCCCCGCACGGGAAGGGTCGTTCGTTTCCTCCTCGTTCGGCTGGTTCCCAGAATCAACTACTTCCCCTTGTACACCAATCTCCCGTTGAATTTCGGATGAAACCTCAAAAGGGGGTTGATCACCGTATGGGATTACCCTTAAGGGGTCAGCTTCGAGGACACCGGAGGGGGTTCTACTACTAGAATGGGAGGACATTGATTTTTGAGACGGAGGATGGGTGGTGAAGATTTTTCCGACGAAGTTCTTGAAGATGCCGATGGATTTCTCCCAGAAGAATTACGAATATGATGTTTAAAAAAAAAAAAAAAAGAGTTAGAAGTGATGAAAAATTGAGACTAAATACCTTAAAATCGCAATAAGTGTCGCCGGAATAAACTCAGAGGTCGCCGGAAAAAGGAGGAATTCGTCGGAGACTCAAGGAAGGAAAAAGTGGGAAATAATTCAATTCCCACCTGTATTTATACTAAGGCCAAAAAACGGGGTAAAATTTGTAATTTCCCCCAAGATTTGGACTGAATTGAAGAAAAACGGGGTAATTTTCGAGCACAATCGAAAATCCAGGGACCTACGTGCAAACTTTAAAGCGCGTGACCTAGGGATTGCTCGCGCGTGGGCGGCGTGTAATCATGCCGCCCACGTCATCCTTGTTGGTGTATACTGTAAAGCAAACTTTTGTTGGGCTTTTATGGATATATTCAATTTCCTTATTATCTGAAATAAATTGTTTTTCACATTATTGCAATCTTATTAATTGCTTGTATTACTTGTATGTCTATTTATCTTATATTGTAGATAATGTGGTGGGTTTGTAGTCACACAGAAGATCACATTGTCAGTTCCTTATAAGATATAAACAGTATTCACAACTAAGATAGTTCTGGACATAACTATTGGTATAAGTTGTAGTATGAACTTGTTAGTGGCTTGTCTTGGCCATTAGTTCATACTAGTACGCTATGTCGTATTGAATGGATCACAGTTAAGACATGTTCTTCTATTCTGACTGTTATGAAGAACTAAAGGTCTTGGTGACTCTTGTAATTCTTAACCCTAATTGTGATATCTAGATATGTGGAGCGCTTGTTCACTACTTTGATTTACTATGGGTGAGAATCTTGTTAGATTCAATGCACTATGTATTTTGGGTAGTGACATCGTTTGCACGATGTCTATTTATTGGCATTAGGGCACCGTGTCCTGGTGATCCAGGTTGATGACGTCCCCTTGAGGAAACTCATAAAGGATTGTCGTATTAAACCCTGCAGGTGGATTTAATCCGTACGACAACAAGGTTGAGTGGTACTACTCAAGGAATAATAGATGTTAATTAATTAAAGCGGTCAGAAGCTTTAATAATTAATGGACGTGCGATATCTTTAACACGGGGAATTATAGAGTCTAATAGAAGCCCTGATTCGGTTCGGGATAGGACGGGAGTGCAACATTAATTCTCTAGTGGAATGAATTAATGTTCACGGGCCAAATATATGTTCTGGGCAGAACATAAGAATATTTGGGTCCATGAGGAGCCCAAACCTATACCTTCTAACAGATCCCTAGTCTGGCCCATGAAACCTATATAAAGGCTTCAATTTCGTTCTTTGAAACCCTAGCACTAAAAGAATTTCGTGAGCAGCTGAATTTCGTGAGCAAGGGTTTTTGAAGAGACGAAATTGGGAGGCACTTTTCTCCACGTTCGCTAGTTCGCCGTCCACCCGGTGTACGAACGAGGTTGGGAGACAGATTAGAAGATCAGTAGTGGAATCAACGCCTCGGTCTTCAAGGGTAACGGATCTAAACTTGTCTTTAGATGCATGTTTAGGTCTTTAATTGTTTATACACGTTTGGTATCCCAACAACGATCTTGGGGACGGACCGCCTTCACCGGCGCGATCCATCAATCCTCGTGTCCCCCCCAGAGCCTGGGAAGACGTAACGGCGGCCCCGATGATGCTCGTCCATGTAAGGCTGTTCGTCCAAACCACTACTAAGAAGGTATCCCAACTATAGTTGCTCGTCACAATATTGCTCGTCTGAGGCAACGTCTAGTCGGGATAGGGGGCAATTGTTGATAGGCGAACATCCGTCAGAGTCGGGCGAACAAAGATTAAAGTCTTAATAAGAAATTAACAAAGAAAACAAAAGGGCAGTATGCGAATCAGTCCGAGAGGTGTATAAAACGACGAACAACTCCGGTGACGAACAACATGCTGGCGAACAGATTTTAAGACCCGAGACCAGACATAAATATTCTGCTAAGCCACTAATGACGAACAACTTTGATCATAAGTGGTGCACTTACCAACCTGAAAGGTGTATGAAAACGAACGAGGAATCAAGGTTCCCCAGCTCAACCCAACCCGAAGTCCAGGCGAACAACTTCCAAGTCACGTCCACAAAAGGCGAACAACTTTTGTGAGGAAACCATACAGGAACAAGTAAGCCGACTTGAGCGAACAACAATGAAGTCCGAGATAAGACCAAAGAAGACTTTGTAACTAAGATTCAGCTTAGATAAGGTCAAACAAAGGTCAAATGACACATGTCTAGCATGCAAGCTAGGAAGTCTAAGAGTCTTGGACACCTCCTACTTGCTAGCCTCTATAAATAGTTGTTCTCCAGCTGAGAAATACAAGTTCAAATTCACAAATACTCCTAAAACACACACTTAAACACCTAAACGCACACATATACGAATTGATACGATTTCGATTTTCGCAACTACGATTTCGTAACCCAAGCTTTCGATTTATCATTTACGGTGGTAATCAATCACACGAAATTAATTGGTGATCCTAAACCAAACTAAAACAGTCACTAATCCACCCGATTAAATTTGATTACCAACAACTAATTTCCAATTTATCAATATAAAAATGCCCACATCAAGGAATAAAAGAATATATTCATTATTTCAATCAATCCACGAACCAAATAAAGTTGAAGAAGAAAATACATTTACAGTCAAGAAAAGAACCAACAAGAACAAATTATATACTACACGAGAGGAAAAAAAAAAAGATCATAAATCTCCACGGCTGAGGGAGCGGAGGAGTCCTCCTCCGTTGGGGGAGGGAGAGAGCTCTCCGCCGGCCGGCATATCAGCAAGAGCGGCGGCCCAGCGGCGGATGCTGAGGGTACGGGCAGGTCTGAATGTGTGATGGGGTTTGGGAGTGTTTGAGAAAATATTGGAAGACTGAGAAAGGATGAGATATACTAGAGCTTGAACAGCAATGAACAAACCCACTTTCATTACAATCCCTTCTAAGCTGCCTTCCATCTCCATCTTTTTTAATCAAGACTCTTTCTCTATATATATATCAAAAGTTGTATGTGTGTCTAACTAGGATGAATAGTATTTGGAGAAATAGATGGAACTCCGATAAAAGTTTGATTTGAGACTATTAATATGTGATATCTCTATATATAGAGAGAAGGAGGGAGGGAGGGAGAAAGAGAGAAGAAAGGAGGGAGTTCTGCTTCTTAGCCGACCTGTTTGACTTGGCTTTCTTCAAGCTGCATTAATTAATTTTCATGAGTTACCACTTACCACGTCAATATATTTTACTTGCATGCAACTTTATTTTTATTTAATTATCACTATTTGCTAATTTCTTATTTTTAAATTTAGTATAAGGCTATGAACGTTTCAAAAAATACTTTATTTATAAGATTACTTATAAACAGATAGTGCTAATTCAACGCAGTTATATGAACCCATATTATATATTGTAGCATTATAAGAAAATAAAAAATTGTTTACGAAATTAAAATTGTTAAAGAATTTTTCAATAATTTTTTTTTTTATATTAGAATAGTTCCTACAATTTTTA
The DNA here is from genome assembly GCA_947034835.1 of Ballota nigra. Classification (NCBI taxonomy): domain Eukaryota; kingdom Viridiplantae; phylum Streptophyta; class Magnoliopsida; order Lamiales; family Lamiaceae; genus Ballota; species Ballota nigra. Next base: position 92,360,382 of record OX344724.1, read on the forward strand.
AATGGTCATGTATGTATCTTTATTTTTCAACTTACAAGCAATTTTTCTACGAAATAAAATGTTTAAGTATTAATTTTTTTCAAATAATTTGTCTATAAAATTTTACCCATAAACAATTTGCTTAAGAAAATTTTGTAGACAAATCATTTGTAGACAAAGGAATGAAAATGTACATATAATTAAAAAAAAATTGTAGGCAATTTTATAGGCAATCTCCAGTACAAAAAAAAATTGTTAAAAATTTTATAATTATATTGACAATTTTCAGCAATTTGTGAATTTTAATCCTATTTAAATTTTACTTTAAAAGCAAATTGTGGTGTAAATACTAAAGTGGAACTCAGTCTAATACATATATGATCGCACAAGACTAATTCAGAGGCGTAAACAGATTCAATTAATTATCATACCTAGTTCGTGGTAATTAGCTGTATTAATTTTAGGATAAGTGTTGTAAAAGAATTGGTAAGGTCAAATGGGACTTTCAAATTAAGGCGACGACTAACAAGTTAATTAGTTGGATGATTGCATCCAAGAAACTACTGCATAATCACATAATTTTCAGAAGTCAAATGTTGAAGGTTTTGCCTTTTAAAATCTCTGTGCAAGTGTCTTTTGTGTAATAAAAAAAAATGACTTGATGGGTCCATATATACATGTTTTCGCACGATTAGCACCCTAATTATAACAAGCTTCTTTTCGAAAAATACATGCAATCCAAATAAATAATTACTCTTAAGTTACGTTCTATGATAGTTGGTAAAGTGCTTAATAATTATGATATTTCTAGTGGGTGTTAATAGTTGTGCGTTTGAAAAAAAAAAAAAAAATTGGTGCAACAAGTCTATACAACATACACTTATATTTTAATTTTATTTATTTAATTAATTATAATAATTGATATATACAACTATCACTTTGAGGAGTTTCAAATTCGGAAAATAAAAATAAAACTAGCGATTAGGATTTTCATTGATTCATTGATTTACCACTGCATAGTCTGATCAACTCTTAGCTATTATGAACTACTATCTATATTCAAACTCTATCTTTATATTTGTGTTGGACACATATATTAAAAACAAATATTATTATTGACTATTCAGTGAGTGTTTATATTGTTTGGTGTATAATGTGACAAAATATTTATTTATATATTTTTTTAAGAATGTAAAGATAGAGTTGAAATTTGAGACAAAATATTGAAATGAAAAGTGTGAAAATAATCCCGCAATAAAAATAGCACTAATTATGCAATTTTTCAGAAGTCAGCTGCACTTAACAAGCAAGGATTCTTCACTTTTCAACTCAAAAGAAATTCAACTTAGGTCCCCGAGTCGAATTTGACAATTATTAATGCTGACTAGGATTACTCATCATGCCTCAATTATTATTTATTATAAGGATACCTTTTCTATATTATTTCCATTATGAATAATTGATAAGATAAAGAGTACTACAATGGGCTGCTGCCGGCTCCCGTTGGTAATTAATGTTACGTTCATGTGTCACATTTATATATTTCTTTATCTTTATGATACTGATACAATTTATTTATTTTTAAAAGCACACTCTCATATGCATTTAGTGCATGGTGCACTCACTCAATAATTGATGTCGTTTACAGTTTAACACTAAAAAATGTAGACTTATTATACTGAAAAGTGCAGACTGATTATATTGAAAAGTGTGGTTAGATTACACTGAAAATTATAGTGTAATAAATCATATTTTTCAATATAAATAATTTCAATTGTTGACTAAGTATACTATATACTAAATGCACAATAGAGTTACTCATTTTTAAATGTCAAATGATGACACATAGGCATAACCTTACGATATAGATAATGATGTTTTAAACCCAATATATATTACCGTTCGTCTATAATGATACAAAATTAATTGAATAAGTATATCAATTGTGAACATATTAACATGTATGTTCATGATGAGTAAAGGAGCAATTTCCCTTTGGAAGAATTCAGTATAAGGCCTAATTTAAAACTTCAAGTCCAAATATAGGTCCCCATTTTAATTGTAAATGTCTTGAATGCAAATTCAATTTTTATTTATTTCTTAATTCAAGGTCTAGTTTAATTTTTTTATTTTTTTATTCAAGACCCAGGTTTTTTTATTTTCAATTCAAGTCATACAGAATTGTCGGAAATAGAATTGTCTATTAAATTTTCCAACATAATATTTTTATCGTGAGATTGCCTACAATTTTTTTAATCTAATAGATTTTTTCATTCCTCTACCTACAAGCAATTTACCTGTGAAATCAATTTGTCTATGGAATAAAATTCTTGTGTACTAATTACCTACAAACTATTTGCCTGCGAAAATTTTGCAGGCAAATTCTTCATAAGCAAAGAATAAAAGTGTGTATATTTGTCCGGGTCGGATTGTATTTGATGAATTTTTTCCAAAATCTCACGCAAGTCAAATTTCAATATTTTCGCTCCCATTTTGTGTTATTATATGGGCAAATACATGTTACTGAAGGACAAAATGGGTGTTACTATTTGGCTAAATGTTATTTTTTCATCAATATTTATGTATTTTTATTGAAATAAATATTTTTTCATACAATATAAGAGCAAAATGTTTGTTACTATCCATTCAAGTATTGATTTTCACAAATATTTATTTATTTTTATAAAAATAATTATTTTTCCATACAATAACACATGTAAAGTAGTGAAAAATGTATTAATGTAATAACATAAATGTCTTACTCAATGAATAAAGATATGTTTGCACAAATACATAAAAGAACTCTCCCAGGTTGTGTTATCATAAGGACAATCATATATTACTATTGGAGCAAATATGTGTTAATGTTAGAGCAAATGTGTGTTACTGGTGGAGAAAATATGTGTTGATGTTAGAGTAAATATGTGTTACCGCAAATGTGTGTTAATGTTAGAGTAAATATGTGTTACCGCAAATATGTGTTAATGTTAGAGTAAATATGTGTTGTAGCAAATGTGTGTTAATGTTAGAGTAAGTGTGTGTTACTACAAATATGTGTTACTATTGGAGCAAATATGTGTTATATGTTAGAGAAAATGTGTGTTACTATTGGAGCAAAGTATGTTAATGTTAGAACAAATGCGTGTTAATGTTATAGTAAATGTGTGTTATTGCAAATGTGTCTTAATGTTGGAGCAAAAATGTGTTAATGTTAGAGCAAATGTATGTTACTATTGGAGAAATGTGTGTTATTATATGAAACAGTAAATCTACATTTAAAGGGATGAAGAATAAATTAAAAAATACATATTTGTTCTTGTAATAATACATATTTGCCCTTATTTTTATTTTAAAGTACAAAAATCTGTTTTTTTTTTTTAAGGACTTGTATTACACATTTTGCCTTACAATAATACACATTTGCTCATATAGTAACACAATCTATGAGAAAATCCTGAAATAAGCCTTGTGCGATTTTAATTTTTTAAAATCAGTTTGACTCGCTTAAAATCCGCAAATTTTGACCTAGAGCGACTAGACCCGCCGCTTAGTTATATTTTACATATGAATTATTTCTGATGTTTTACAAGAGGGTGCGTCTTAAAATTAATATATACACACGATTTGGTAAATTCTACGCCTAATCTAATTAACTAATATAAACATGAGTTTGGTAACGACTCTTAACTTTTGTGGATGAAATTCTTCTCGTATTAGGTTTACTTTGACAACACGAGAAGCAACTAGTTTTGAACACCAAAAGCATAAACATTTTTGTAATCCTTTGAAGTGTGGCGATACATTTTGCACACTTTTTTCCAACTAAAATCGGCATCAAATAGTTCTTTTAATTATTTGGGAAACGCAAGAAGCATTAACCAGAGACTGTTAGGCAAAACCCAAAGTATACCGCTTATGTGAAACTCCTTAATTTGATCAATTTTATGAATACGTTTAATTTTTTTTATCAATTTAACGGTGATAAGATCAACACGATTGTGATTTTATAAATCAAGTATGCATGTCTACAAAATCGATCGTATGATCGGCACGTCTTCAACATTGATTGTAATATATTTTGCTTTCAAACGTATTTATATTATGCAAGGGTGCAGATGGCGTTTGGCGCTCGACAGGCGGTATATGGCCACCGAGGTTTTTATTTTTATTTTTTTTCTTCTTTTTTATTATTAAATATATTTTGTTTAATATTTATCAAAGTAATAAAGTTCCATGTTTCCAACTTAATTTGTTTATTATCCAATTTAATAATTAAAGTAATTAAGTAAAATTAAACACATCTCCAACAAAATGTCCAAATTACTAAACTACCACAATTCACAATCCACATACATGCAACTTGTTATTTTCCTTTTAATTTTTCTTTTTTTTCTTTTTAATTATATAACATTTTAAAGTTATTAAAAATTTTAAAAAAAAGTCTCTAGGCATTGCCTACCGCCGAGGCCGCCTAGGCGCCGCCGAAACCGCCTAGGCGCCGCCAAACGCAGTTTCCGCCAAATACGACCGCTTTGAATTAATCGTCGGCGGTAGGTGCTGACAAGCGCCTAGGCGGCCGCCTAGACGGCCTCGGCGGCCGCCATTTACATCACTGATATTATGACAATGTTAGAAAACTTCCTATACCGTTGTTTCAAAATAATTGTCTATATCGTTGGAAAAAAAAAGTAGAATTATATTGATTTTGGAGCGGTGACAGATAAAATTAAACAAAATTTTAGATAAAATTGGACAGTTAGTTTGAAACGGATGAAGTATTAAGAACGGATCAAGGTAAAATTATAAATAAATTTGTCGAGAACATTAAATATAAAGACCTTTTTATTAGGGTTGTTCACCGTACTGACCAAAATGGATATTTGAAAATATCCGTGTCCGTACCAAAAATCGGTTATTTTAAAATTCGTGTGTCCATGTTCATACCGAAAGTTTGGTACGGTACGGTACGAATATTTAATTTTTGGGTACGGATCGAAGCGAATTTTTGGTTACAAACGGATCAGATCTGTACGGAACGGAGCGGAAAATGGATTTTTTTTACACCTTTTATTTATCATTCTCTCCTTTTTTTAATCAATTTAAAAAAAATATCTATGCATACACACTCACACGAATACTACGCAACTTCAACCACAATCAAACATATATTGTTACAAGCTTGAATATAACACATTATATGATAATGAATGGTTACAAAATTAATGCAAACCACCACCAATAGAGTATTTAAAATACAATATCTAAATTATATATTTAAAAATTTATTTTGAAATATCTTGTGAATGGAAAGTATATTAAAATCACGTAATTCCTGACACATGATACATCATATCCAAGTTTTTGTAAAAAATGAATATACATAAAAATAAAATTAAAAGAATAAAAATTTAATTTAAATCATTTTAATATACACCTAAACATAAGTTAACGTTTTAAGAACTTAACAAGATAAATAATATTCCTTCCGTCTCAAAGTTGTTTGCTACATTGTCAAAAAGATCTGTCACATGCTCAATTGCTACATCCATTTTTGGCAACAAAAAAAAAAACAACAACAATAATTTTTAATATTATGATATCGTATAATTGTACTTGAATTTAATAATATTATAATAATATTTGATAAATAAAATATAATTAAATTTAATACATATTTAATTTAGCACGGCACGGTTACATTCGGCTTTTCGGTACGGTTAATTTGGTAATACCCAGATTCGTACAAAAATAATTCAGTTTGATTTCGGTACGTTTAAAACAAAAAAAAAAATCTATAATTTTTTTGGCTCGATTTTTTTCGATGTGAATTTGGGTAAGAACTCGGTAATCAATAAAATCCGTGAACTGCCCTACGGCTCTTGTTATCTAATGGTATTTTTTTTTTTTTTTTTGGACAGAATCTAATGGTATTTAATAATTTATAATTTATACTTCATAATGCCTAGATTAGATACACATGCAAAGAAATGCCACGTTGAGGCCATCATACGAAGATCGACGACCGACGTTGTTGGGCTCCCATGTGGGTTAAGCCCACTAGCTAGATGGGCCTTTCACCTATTTTTTTGGTAGGGGAAATTTCACTCATAAAATTTGATTGTTCACCACCTTCAATTTATTTATTTTTCTAAATTTATATATAGAAAAACTAGACTACGCTTTTATAATATTTTACTAAAATAAAATTAATTAGTTCACCACCCTCACCAAAAATAAAAATCCCAAAATCCTTATTTTTTTTGTAATCATTTTTTTAAAGTTTGATATATTTGTGCAATGTTTGTGTTTATTTGTGCTATTTTATGTATATTAGTGTTGTGTGAGTAATTAAATATAATAAAAACGAATATATGTTGGTCATACATGTTTCTCGCGCTTTTTAATCGTATCATTGTTTTTAATTTTGTTCATTACTGGTCTTTCGAATATTTTAGAATTGTTCGAATGAGAATGTAGAACATTTAACTAATGTTAAAGAATTCGAACATTTGGTTCTTATATTTTTGTCGAACATAATTTAAATTTCCGAATAGATCGCGAGAACATCCATCAATTGTTTGGTAAACCGGAAAAGAACAAATTTGTGACGAAAATTTACATTTATCCATGGAACGATGGGGAGGGGAGACGAAATGACAGATGACACACACAGAGCGATGACGGCGCACTCCACGGAGAGGAGACGATAGCGGCGGTGATGGAGTGTTGACACGTTTTTTGTAAATTTTGAAAGAGGGGGTGAAAATGCAAATGAAAAAATATGCTGAGAATGAAAGGTTATGTAGGGTAATTTGTTTGGGGTGAACTGAACTGTGCAATGGTGAATTGAATCGTGCGGTGGTGAACTGAATCGAGGGGTGAACAATTAAATTTTGTCTTTTTATTGTTTGCAATGGTCCAATAGATACTAGTGGCACTTGGTTGGAAATATTTCAATGAAAATTAGAATAAGGGTATGAATATTTTCACCTTCAAAATTTGATTGTTCACCACTTTCATTTTTTTTAAATTCATAAGTAAAAAGACCAAACTACCTTTTCGCAATATTTTACTAAAATGAAATCAATTAGTTCACTCCTCTAACTAAAACGAAATAATACCATCGCCATTTTTCAGTTACGTACGTTTGCATTGAAGAACCATGAATCCCTTTTATTTGTAGCATTTTATATATGCTAGTGTTGTGTGTGTAGTTAAAATGTAATAAGAACGATTATATGTTGGTCATACATGTTTTCCGTGCTTTTTGATCGTGTCGTCGTTTTTTATTTTGTTCATGACTGATTTTTCGAACATCTGAGAATTGTTCGAACAAAAATGTAGAAGATTTAACTAATGTTCCAAAAAGAATTCGAAAACTTGTTCTTATACTTTTGTTGAACAAATCTCAGTTGTTCAAAGATTTATTTCGAACATAACAAAAAAGTTCGAATAGATTACAAGAATATCCATCAATTATTCAGTAAACCAGAAAAGAACAAATCCGTGATGATTTCATGCTCTCACCAAGTCATGGATGACCTTAAAAATGGAAGATTAAACACGGTCATCCTCACGTACCGTCCGGAAAAGAAAAACAAAAAACTTACCTTTATCCATGAACGAAACGGTTATGGCGACAGCAGGAGAGACAAAACGATGTTGATGAACGATGGCGGTGCACTCCATGGAGGGGCGACGATGGAGGAGGAGCATTGGCGTTTTGAGGGGGGAGGAATGAGAATGCAAATGAAAGAATATGCTGAGAAGGAAGGGTTATGTAGGGTAATTTGTTGGGGGTGAACTTTCAGAGTGGTGAATAATTAAATTTTGGGGGTGAAAAGGTTTGTTTCCTAAGAATAATTATAGAATAATTATGATGGTTGGGTTGGAATTGATCATGTGTTCACCGATAGACACAAATTTACATATCCATTGTGAATGTAATTACTAATAACACATACACAAATAGTCCACTATTATTTATTGATTAGTTAAACGTGTTTATATGTCATTAATACATTCACGGTGGACATATAAGTTTGTGTCCACCGGTGGTCATATGATCATTTCTGTTATGATGGTTAAATAGAACAAAAAATAATTACATTATTTCTCCTCCTAAATAAGATAATCATTATTCAATTCTCAGAGGTTGACCTAGTCGTGAGGGCTTGACATTTAGGAGTGTGATGTTCTATAGGTCTCTGGTTCAAAACTCACTAGGTGAGATTAATTTCTGAGATGGGTCAGCCCATACAGAGCTAAGTTCTGGCTTGAACTGGGACCCCCACTAGTGGATGGTGGGTTATGGGTTCCCCGAATTAGTCAGTCAATGAGTCAAATACCGAACCAAAAAAAGAAAGAAAAAAAAGATAACCATTATACACATATAGTGAAAATAATTGGTACTCCCTCTGTCCAGGGATTTGCACCATGCCTTTTGCACATGAATCTAAAAAAAATATTTTTTTTTAATAAAATATTGGCATATGGATAAATATTTGTATATTTTTGTGAGTGTATATACAGATTAATGTATTTTAATTTGAAGTGTACAAATTTATATGAAACGTTCAAATACAATATGTATGCAAATATTCTTAGGCGGAGGGAGTATATTAGAGTAAAGAATATAATAAAATTTATTATAACAAACAGGCATCTTATAACATATCCTGATCTTAAAAAGAAGTCTACACTAATTAGTTAAGGTAAATGATTTTTTTTGCAAATTTTATTTTATTTTAAAAATAAGAGCATCCTCACACACACACATATTTATAGGCTCTTCTGGTAAGAAATTAAATCTTACATTTTAAACTTTACCAATTGCTTTAGGAGCTTAAAACTCTCCGCCAAACATTCTCCTAAGGTATGTTTGTAATTTAAATGTGCGAGAGAAGTCATGACTCTGAAATTTTAGAATGTAATTTTTTTTTTAATGAATAATATAAATATAAAATATGTTTTATTTTGAGATTTTACTTTATATCAATATTTAATAATAATTAATGTTGTATTATTATATTAGGAGAGAATGAGTGAATGATAAGAAAATGATGATATGATTGTATTAAATTTTGTGAAAAATAGTTATAGATTTATAGATATATTTAGATATAGATTGAATTTGTAATTTGAAAACAGAATTTTAAATACCTAATTCGTATGGAGCGCGTATAGCAGATTTCAAGACAAACATAACCTTAGTTACAGCTTGAAAAGTAAGGTTCCACAGTAACCGCTGCCCATAGGCGAAAGCAGTGAAATTAGTAAAAGCAACATTAATTCTCTTCACCACGATAGAGTACAAAATCTTGAGCAGTAAGTTCAGAATCTTCATTCTAATGCAGCATGACTTGGCAAATCAACTATCAAAGAGAAGCTTAACTGAAAGAGAACCATTTCGTTATTACTTCTAACAAAAAATTGTAGCAAAAAGTTTTCAAGTCTCTAATAGCATTGATTACAGTTTCTGGTAGAAGAGAAGAGAGAGGACGGGAATGGAAGAAAATAGTCGAAATTCACACTTTTATGTTATTGAACAGAAGAACAACCGTTCATGGCAAATTTACACTTCACTAGACCCATCATATGTATAAGATGGTGTCAGCCTCCTAAATATACATAACCTGAAAACAAGACGAAAGACGTCAACATTAGAGGTACGATTCAGCAAAGACAATATCACAGTGCGAGATAATAATTTTTGAAGTAAATGATACTAATTTAATAATCAACCCAATTGAATCATAAAACTTCAGCACATCATTCTTAATTTCTGCAGCATGCATGACATATGCAGTCTTTTTTTTTTAAACGAATGATATATGCAGTAATGCCTACAGAGAAGTCTGGGAAATTAATTTGACATGTACTGAAATCATCATGACCAAACACCAAATGGAATCAAGTGAATAACTATATGTTCCATTTAACATTTCAAGTTGAAGATGAACTCAATAGATATTTTGCATCTTAAAAGTATTATTCCAAAAATAAGAGTGTTCTCAAGTTCTTCTGTCTCTGTTCAAATTCATGTTATACACAGAACATGTTTATTATAAAAGCATATTCAGGGACAATGAGAGACCTATGAGTATATCGTAAGCCTGAATAGACAAGAAGACTAGAGTACTCCAAATCTTCAGACGAGGGATATGTTCACAACTTACCACATCAATTCTAGGAAATAACAACAGAATACTCTAACCTAGACCAAATAAAATCCAAGACGACAATTTTACAACTAGACAAACTTTAGCAGATTGACTCACCATTATCACAAACCCCTCATCTTCTGACACAAAAATCACCTGATCATTACAAGTGGGATACACTATATATACACATTGTCTACAATCCATGATGATACATGAGCGAACTAGATAGCAGCAAGTTGAAGATGATGTCTACTCAATATATCCAAGACATATCCAAAGCTCACATCGGTCATATTACACAATTCCTAAACTTAGTACAAGATCAGAACTGTTTACGTTCATCCAACACCTAATTGGCAATATAAGTGATGAACCAAAAGTATTACACAGACATCATTTCATCAGCCTATCATAAGCAACAGAATATTGATGAGTATTTTTAACTAGGACAAAAATGAAATTTGTAAAAGAGTTCACAAATGAACAAAGGGAAACCAAGAGCCAAATATAGAAATTAGTTAAATTTTCCAAGAAACAAGATGGAACTTTGAATAAAACAAATTTAATCAAGTGAGAACGAAAACTCATCCCAACGTGGTAAGGAAGGTTAACGGGTGCCTGAGTCTTAATTTACACTTGGGACGAATATAGGAAGTCTGTATGCTAGAGGTTATAGCTAAAAACAAGCATTAAACCGACTCAAACACCATATTTAAAGTTGGCATGAAGAGTGATTCACACTCTGTCACACCGACTATAGTTGACAGCAGCTATGCTGACAATCCGACCCACCAATGAGCAAAGGGCACTTGTTTGGCTTAGAGCCCATCGATCCCCTTCCTAACAACTGTGTGTAAAGGGAAGTATAGGACTCAACAAAAGCTAGGGCTAGTTACTGCATTCCTTCATGTCAAATATTCCCTTTGATAATATTATGGTAAGAGTCCGCTCTGCTGGATTTCATGTACACAATAACTTGATTTTAATTGCCTCATTTATCATGCTATCATCTCTAATTTGCAACATCTAAAGCAAGGAATTCTTATTTTGTGGTGACCACTGAAAATGTATTTGCTCAATCTATTTTTTCCAACTACCTCTTGGTACCTATGGGGATAAATCAATTTTCAGAACAAACTCTTCAAATTTCTATTTCCTGATGAACTAAGGAAATAAGGGATAACTTATTCGATTTCTCAAATGCAGTCAAAACACCTGTGAACTGTGCAGACACAGAGGAAAGGTACATTTCACGCCAGACAGTTCTGGACAGAACGTAAGCTCTCCCAAAGTTGTAGGTTTATGCTAGGAAGACAATGATTAAAGCAGACCTCAGGGCATAAACTAAATGAGAACAATCGAATTAACACTTTAATAATCAAGAAAGTGTATGGGAATAAAACTAGAATTACTTTAAAACATCACCAAAAAGAACTCCTTTTTCCAGTGGAAACTCGGGAGGTTAGAGTTTCTAACAAACTCAAGATTAAGGGACCATTCTAACTCATCACTGGATGCAACTGCTTCAATATCATACAGCAACCTCATATCAATCATGGAAATCGGAGTTTCAAGATACTCAACAACCTAGGGGCAGATATTAAACGACAGTACTATTTTATCTATGACTTCCACTCAAACACTCCACAAGACCTCAGTTAAGAAATAACACAAACTCTTAAAGTCATGCACGACAAACAAGATGATCAATTAACCGATGCAACTTAAGAAAAATATAAGAATGGATGAACTATATTATACCTATAATTTCAGCCGATACGCAGCAAAATCCAGGACTCACTAGAACAGCACTTCACCTCCTAGCAAATGCATCACCATCATCATTCCCTCCCCCACCGCCACCTCTCTCCTCCACCTGCCACCTCGGCCAACTCGACACAGTCTCCACACTATTTTCCCTCTCCAAGACCTCATCGCCTCTCTCCACCTCCCCAATCTGGGTCGGCGAGAACAAATTCCCCTCACTTCCACTCCCAACATTATTACCCTCATCATTCCATCGATGCCGCCTAGCAATATTCCTAAGAGTGTTGGTAAATCCATACAAATCCACCTCATCATCTACCAATTCTTCAAGCGTAACATTTCCCCCATACTCCTCCCCCTCATTATCCTCCACCTTCGGCAGCTTAAAACGACACACGGGGCACGAATTATTAATCTCGAGCCAAGGAACAATGCAATCTGGATGATAAGTGTGTTTACACGGCATCATTTTGACGACGGAGTTCACTAGGAAGGGGTCCTTACATACTGGGCAGAGCAAAGTGGGGTCACTCTCGGCGGTGATAGTGACCTCTTCGAGCGATTCTATGGAGGACTTTGGGGCGGGATCAGATCGGGGATTGGCGGCGTCGGAGGTGGTGGTGAGATGGTGAATTAGGCGGTGGAGATAGGGGCTGTTGAGGAGGAAATTGTCGTCGGAGGGGGTGAAAGTGGGAGGCGTAGGAGGGGAGACGATGTCCTCCATTTCCATCTGCTCGAGGGAATCGCGGTGGCAGTGGGGGCAGAGGAGGGCGTTGGGGGTTGGGGACGGGGGTAGGCCGATGCTCATGTCGCACGAGTGGCACCAGTAGGCCGGGTGGTAGAAGAGGCGCGGCACCACGGTGGAAGGGGAGGCTGACATAGCGCGACGGCGGAGGAGAGTGGCGGCGAGATTTATTGAGGATAGATAGGGCTTGAATTGGACTTTGGATTTGGGGGTGGGGGGAGAAACCGGGGGAGGGGAGGGGAGGGGGGCGGAAGGAGGTAAAGTGGGGTTAGGCCCGACGTTAAGTCACGGTACGTAGGGAAGACGTTGATATTGACTTTTAACATTTTATCAGAATACTAATTCATCGTATAATAATGCAAAAATTTACATAGAAATTAATGTATAGTAAGTGATTTTATTTTTATCATTTTTGTTATGCCTCATTCAGTGAGATTGACTTTTCATAGTACAAGTGCAACACTCATTAATTCACAATTATTTACAAAATTAGATACGACATCATATAATCACAATCATGTGCAATTTTTAGGTTTCATTTTTTCAGAGTTTGGAAGAATTGAAATTTCTTCACACGAAAAATGAAGATTTCACAAGTCAAATGTTGGCAACGGTAAAAAAAATTTGTGCAAGACTCAATCCCATAGCCTCACTTTATTTTAATACATAATTGAGTTAAAGATTATAAAATCCTATATGGTTAATTACAAAAAATATATAAAATTTTAAATTTTTTATCGATTACAATTTAAATTTTTACTTTACAAATTAATACACTATTTTTCTTAAATTTTGCAATTTAAAATATTTAAATGTTAATTGAATGATGTCCCTGTTGAAATTTGAATCCAAAATATCAATCATTTATTAATAAATATTACATTCTTAAAAAAAAGAAATACATGATGTGCCTCGAAAGAGTCTCAGGTAAGACAAACTCATCCGTTTAATATATAAATCTATAACTATAATAAGTGCATATTTAATCAATGAAACTTCATCCCATGCAAACCTTTTGTATATGATTACCTATATACGTTTGAGGTTGTATATATATAATTCCCCACTATTTTTAAACTAGAACATTATGAGCTTCTTTAAACTAATATTAAAATTTTAACAACTCTTTAACATAATACTTTTCTCCAACTCCAACCACACTTAAAAAATATTAATATTCAAGTGGCGCAACACCTACTCCACACCATTCACATGTTTATAAAGGAAAAAAACAAAAAAAAATCAACAATAACAATATTTGATATAAAAGAAATATTAGGTACATTATGCGGTCCCCGGCAAAACAATAATACTCGCTGCTCAAACAAAAAATGAAAAAAGTATAGCTCAATAGATCAAGAGGAAAATTTAGTCATTCTAGATGTAGATATTATCGACACGCTATTATTCTCAAGCATCAACGAACAATAGTGGCCTACCTTATTAATATATAAATTAAATTTAGCTTTGCAATCAACAAAGTCGCTTTGGCCGAGTGGTTAAGGCGTGTGCCTGCTAAGTACATGGGGTTTCCCCGCGAGAGTTCGAATCTCTCAGGCGACGGATTATTTTTTTTGACACATTTTTCTATCAAAACATTAAAAAATAATTCCCCATGCAATATAGGCTAGAAATTTCAATCTCTCTGCATAATGTTCGTGGGGATTCAAACAAAGAGCCGATCACTTCATTCCCTTGCTTGAAATTGACACACAACAGAATATCATTGTATGCTTTTTCTCAGCTGGGTCAGAGTTTTGAATAAATTGATGAATTTTTAAAATACAATTGCAAATATATTGTCTGGTTGAAGCTTCCATTTTAAACTGTGTGTGAAATCATTACAGCCAGGATTATCACGGTTATGGGGGACATCGGAAATTGCCCAAAAAAAACCCCTTATAATTTCAATACTCAACATCTGAAGACCAGAAACTGAAACAAAGGCATCGCAGCAACAGGCGAGGTTCATTAAAATTAAAATTACATTTCACTCCAACGAAGGAAAATCATTTGAAACCTCAATTCCAAACTGAAAACCACTTCAAAACATAATAAGAAAAAAACAGAGAAGTGAACCCCGACACACAATATATACGATTAACCAGAATTAATCTTGGAAGCCTCGAGATCGGCGGCCTGTTTGAGGAAATTCTTTTCCCCATCTTCAAGAGCCATCTGGATCGGGTTCGACCCGAGCCCATCGGCCACAGCCAGCAACATATTCTTCAACTCATCTCTGAACTCCTTCTGATCCACCGTGCCGCTATTATCGCAGTCGAATTGGGTGAAAATTGAGTCGTAGAGCTTCGTGAGCTCCTCCGGCGTAGTGGCCACGTCCACCCCGAAGTCAGTCTCGATGAGCCTAAGCGACTCGAAGGCCCGCCGGAGCTCCGACCTCGAGAGAACGCCGTCCTTGTTGATGTCAAGCGCCGCGAACGCCTCGTCCACGCTTTTCTGGAACTGGGCCTCGTCGTTGACGAAGGAACGGACCGTTGACCCGTCGATTATCACCACTCCCATGTCTCTGATTTTTGGGGAATTTGAAAGTTAGGGTAGGGATTTGGGTGAGAACTTTTGGGGGACGAGATGAGGAGACACGTTGAATTCAGAGCATGAAATAGGTAAGATTTGGGTGTGGGTTCTGCGGGCACGTGGTTTAGTGCGCTCATGGCATCGAATAAATGTTATTTTTATTTTTTAATGAATGAATGGGAATAAATTCGGTGTTTTATGACCTTTATGTCTTATTCTACGTCCCTCAGTGGATATTAAAATTCCAATTAAGATAACGTATTCAACGTTATTTCATTATTTGTTTTTTTATACAATAATTTAAAAAAAAAATACCAAATGCAATTTAAACGTATTTCCGAAAAATATTATTAAAAAATAAGTTTGAGTGGCACATTATATGTAATGTATACAATTATATGTCTTAAATGATTGATATGTGCGCATTGTAATTTTCCTTTCATGATTTCTCATTAATTTCAATCTCCATGTGTCATTATATACTTTGAATTCAAAATATTATTTATTGTATTTGATATGTATTAAAAAAAGTAAAACACACCCAAAATGGAACAGTGAAATAAAGTAGAGAATGATAAATCTTATATGGGATCAACTCGTAGTAAAATGAGATACTAATTGAAATGATTTATTAATATTTTCGTAAGATCGGCTACTATGCGAATTATACCTAATTTTAGTTATTCTATTATAGTGCAAGTGGAAACTTTTTATATACAGCAATTCAGAACATTTGTCCGAAGTATTTTGTAACAACTTATAGTAGCTATTCTACCGTGGTAAAAATGGTTGGAGCGTGGAGCTTGAATAGACTGTACAGTAGAATTCAAAATTGTTGAATTTTTTTGCCCATGTTTTTCAGTCCAATTAATCCTCATGGGTAATGGTTAGAACTAATTGTAATCTATATGGATAGATGTTTTTCCCTTGCATCCGATATAAAAAAAAATATAGTGAAAAACTTTGGATTGACATCGCTCCTAGACGTAGTCGTAAGACGAATTGAGTGAGAATTTTTTTTTATTCTTCTATCTTTCATGATTGTGTGTGTGTTTTTCTTAACAAGAATCTGCACGATTCTACCATCCCATGCCATGAAACAATTTTATACAAGACCTACTCAATTATTTACTAACGACGTGTGAGGAGTAAGACATAACTAGCCAGAAAATTAAATACGCGTCAAAATAGCTGGAGAAATATGGAAAAATTTCACTTTCAAGTTTTTATTTTTAAAAATATCACCCAATATTTATTTTACAAAAATGCCCCACATAATTCTTGTGTTATCATTTCGATGGCATTTTTGTAAAAAAAATGTTAAGGGATATTTTAAAAAATGAAATCTTTGAGTGTGATAATATTTTCAAATTTCCCAATAAGATGGGGTTAACTCTGTTGTGACATAATAGGATTATAGAGCATAAACAAGAAACGTAAAGAAGACAAGAGATTTACGTGGTTCACCAATAAATTGGCTACATCCACGGGCAGAGAGGAGAACAGATTTTATTACTGATGTAGGTTACAGATTACAGATCTCAAAGACTATATATATAGCACTGAGATAAAACACTGAAATTGGGCTTAAGGCCCAATACTGCATACCGTTGGGCCGGGGGCGTCTCCGCCCCCCCGGACCCCCAGGCAAGGGGGACGTCGCTCAGAGAAGTGTGTGATTCAAGACATATCAACAAATCTCCACCTTGACTTGAATCTTCCTTGCAGATGCATCATTACAATGCCAGATGAAACAGACTCCTCCTTTCTGCCTCAGATTTGCCCTCCTTGGGCAACTAACAGCTTGTGACGTTTAGCAAGTCCAAACAATGTCGAAACTTGTTATGCGGGACTGGCTTGGTGAACATGTCAGCAGGATTATCAGCAGTACCTACTTTCATCACCTTGATTCTCTGCTCATTCCTCATAAAATGATACCTCACATCAATATGCTTTGTCCTCTCATGATGGACCTGATCCTTGGTCAAACAGATTGCACTCAGACTGTCACAGAATACAATAACTTGATCATGATGTAGACCAAGATCACCTACAAGCCCTTTCAACCAAACTCCCTCTTTAGCAGCTTCTGTCAGTGCCATATACTCTGCTTCAGTTGTAGACAAAGTAACTGTAGCCTGCAGAGTTGCCTTCCAACTAACAACAGAACCACAAAAAGTGAAAACATAACCAGTCATAGATCTTCTACTATCAACATCTCCAGCATAGTCAGAATCAGAATAACCAGTCACATAAATGTGAGCATCACCTCCATAAATGAGACCAACATCAGACGTACCTCTGAGATAACGAAAAATCCTCTTCACAGCTTGCCAATGCTCCTTTCCAGGTTGTCCCATGAACCTGCTGACAACACTAACAGCATGTGCAAGATCTGGTCTAGTGCAGACCATAGCATACATCAAACTCCCTACTGCATTAGAGTATGGGACTCGAGACATGTACACCTGCTCAGCTACAGATTTTGGTGCATGATCAGTGGATAAATGAATATTTGTAGCACTTGGAGTATCAATAGGCTTGTCGGTAGACATGCCAAATCTAGACAAAATCTTCTGAATGTAACTCTTCTGTGACAAGAAAAGCTTCTTCTTCTCTCTTTCCCTATATATCTCCATACCCAAAATTTTCTTGGCAGCACCCAAATCCTTCATATCGAACTCAGCACTGAGCAGATCCTTCAACTTCTGAATATCAGACTTGGACTTTGCAGCTATGAGCATATCATCCACATACAGGACAAGATAGATCATGGAACCATCATCAGCTTTGTTGTGATACACACAACAATCATACGGACTCCTGTTGTATCCCAACTGGATCATGTAACTGTCAAACCTCTTATACCACTGCCTTGGAGACTGCTTTAGCCCATATAAAGACCTCATCAACTTGCAAACATAATCTTCCTTCCCCGGAACCTGGAACCCCTCTGGCTGAGTCATGTAGATATCGTCTTCGAGCTTTCCATGTAGAAAAGTTGTCTTCACATCTAGTTGCTCAAGTTCTAAATCCTGATGTGCAACCATTGCTAGTAACACTCTGATGGAAGTGTGTCTGACCACTGGTGAGAATATCTCATTATAATCAACCCCCTCCTTCTGTGTGAACCCTCTTGCAACTAGCCGAGCTTTGTATCTCACACCCTCACCAGGTGTGGTTTCTTCCTTCTTCTTGAATATCCATTTGCAAGTAACAATCTTCCTCTCCTTAGGCCGTTTGACCAGCTCCCAAGTCTCATTCTTGGCAAGCGATTCCATCTCTTCTCTCATTGCAGTGAGCCATTGGGCCGACTCACTGCATGAAACAGCCTCTCTGTAGGTGAAGGGTTCTTGAATCACACACTTCTCTGAGCGACGTCCCCCTTGCCTGGGGGTCCGGGGGGCGGAGACGCCCCCGGCCCAACGGTATGCAGTATTGGGCCTTAAGCCCAATTTCGGTGTTTTATCTCAGTGCTATATATATAGTCTTTGAGATCTGTAATCTGTAACCTACATCAGTAATAAAATCCGTTCTCCTCTCTGCCCGTGGACGTAGCCAATTTATTGGTGAACCACGTAAATCTCTTGTCTTCTTTACGTTTCTTGTTTATGCTCTATAATCCTATTCTGTCACAACAAACTGGTATCAAGAGCCTGGTCGTTTCGATCAGGGTTTTTTCCGCACTATTAGGGTTTTTTGGAGCCGATCGAGAATGTCTGCTTTCAACGTAAAGGTTGACAAATTCACCGGGAGAAATAGTTTTGGCTTATGGCAAATCAAGATGCGATCTCTGCTGAAGCAGCAGGGTTTGTGGGCGCCGCTATCAGGAAAACCTAAATCTGAGGATGCAGATGAAGAAGAGTGGAATACCCTAGAAGAAAAGGCCCACTCGACTATCATGCTATGTCTGTCTGACGATGTTATCATCGAGGTTGCGGATCAGGAAACTGCCGATGGTCTCTAGAAGAAGTTAGAGAGTCTCTAACCAATAAATTGCTTTTGAAGCAACGTCTGTTCCGTTTACGCATGCAGGAAGGTACACCCCTTCGGTAAATTAAACAAAATTTTACTAGATTTGCGTAATATTGATGTTAAAGTAGAAGATGAGGACGCTGCTTTAATTCTGTTAGTATCTTTGCCTGAATCGTATGAGAATTTTGTTGAATCGTTTATTACTGGGAAAGATACTCTGTCTCTGGAAGATGTTCGATCTGCCCTCCACAGCAGAGAAGATCGTCAACAGGCAACTGGCTCGGCCACAGAAAATCAGGCATCGGGGTTGTATGTCACGGGTAAGGGACAAAAGAAATCTGGGAAGAAAACTGGAAAGCCGAATCAGAAAGGTTCAAAAGGTCCTAAACCCAATGACATCTGCAATTACTGTAAAGAACCAGGGCACTGGAAGAATGATTGTCCTAAGAAGAAGAGGAAGCAGGAGAAGAAAGAGGGTGTCGGCGGTTCTGCAGCTGTTGCAGAAACTGATACAAATTCTGAAGATGATCTGGCCTTGGTTGCAGCTGAACAGTCACATCGTAATGATGTGTGGGTTCTTGATTCTGGGGCATCATACCATATTTGTCCTAACAGGGAGTTCTTCTCGACCTATGAGCAGATAGATGGAGGAAATGTTACCATGGCTAACAGTGCTGCCTGCAAGGTGGTTGGGATTGGCTCAGTCAGGATACGGACACATGATGGGGTATTCTGCACCTTGGATGAAGTCAGGCATGTTCCACAGATGACGAAGAATCTGATATCATTGAGTCTCCTTGACAGCAAGGGTTTCAGTTTCAAAGGTGAAGGTGGAGTTATGTTTGTTTGTCAAGGTTCAAAGGTGGTTCTGACAGGCTTGAAACGTGGTACCTTATATTATCTGCGAGGTTCCACTGTGACAGGTTCTGCTGATGTTGCATCATCTGAGGTTCAGACCATGGATATGACCAGGTTGTGGCATATGAGGCTCGGTCATATGGGAGAAAGAGGGATGCAGATTTTGTCAAAGCGGGATCTTCTATCTGGGCATAAAGTGCAGAGTCTTGAATTCTGCGAACATTGTGTATTTGGGAAGCTTCATCGCAGCAAGTTCCCAAATAAGGCAGTTCATCAGACCAAGGGGACTCTTGACTACATTCATATGGATTGTTGGGGTCCGTCACGTGTTGAGTCTATTGGAGGCCACAGATATTTTGTGTCTATGATTGACGACTACTCAAGGATGACTTGGGTAATTATGATGAAACACAAAAGTGAAGCTTTCAAGAAATTCAAGCAGTGGAAGGCGTTGGTAGAAAATCAGACTGGGAAGAAGATCAAGAGACTGCGAACTGATAATGGCCTGGAGTTCTGTTCGTCTGAGTTCAATGAGTTCTGCAAGGATGCAGGGATTGCTCGACACCACACTATTCGACATACACCGCAGCAGAATGGTGTGGCAGAGCGCATGAATCAGACATTGCTGGAGAGAGCAAGATGCATGCTCTCGAATGCTGGTTTGGCTAGAAAGTTCTGGGCAGAAGCAGTAAACACGGCGTGCTATCTGATCAACCGTGGTCCTCACACTGGCATTGATTGCCAGACACCTTATGAGGTATGGTCTAATAAACCTGCAGATTATTCTTTGTTGAAGGTTTTTGGTTGTACTGTTTACTATCATGTTAGTGAGGGTAAATTAGAGCCAAGAGCTAAGAAGGGTATATTCGTTGGTTTCGGGGATGGAGTTAAGGGATATAGAATCCGGTCACCTTCAGAGAATAGAGTTATATTCAGTAGGAATGTGATTTTTGATGAGAATTCTATGTTTAACCCCACTGTGAAGTCTGTTTGTACAGAAAATTGTAGTAGTGTTGATAAACAGGTGGAGCTGCAAGTCACTCTCGATGAGAGTAAATCACAACTCCAAGGTGGAGAAGATCAACATACTCCTGCTGAAAGTACAAGTTCTGATGTTCATCCAGAAGCTCGCCAGACAAGCATATCTGTTGATAGAGCTAGGAGAACAGGCGTGAAGCCTCCTGTGCGGTACGGTTTTGAGGATATGGTGACTTATGCATTACAAGTCGCTGACGAGGTGGAAGAGGACTTGTAATGCATAAGTCACCATATCCTCAAAACCGTACCGCACAGGAGGCTTCACGCCTGTTCTCCTAGCTCTATCAACAGCTATGCTTGTCTGGCGAGCTTCTGGATGAACATCAGAACTTGTACTTTCAGCAGGAGTATGTTGATCTTCTCCACCTTGGAGTTGTGATTTACTCTCATCGAGAGTGACTTGCAGCTCCACCTGTTTATCAACAAACTCTAAAGCACATAAACGTAGTTTCTATCCCAAGTCGGCGATAGAATTTAGGGCCCGTTTGGTTGAGATCATGATTATAGGGTAATGGGAATGATTCTATTAGTAGTGCTTGGTATTATCAATACATTGTAATAAGATTGAAAATGAATTATAATTTACCTATCAAATGACTCCTCATTCATTACCCTCTGCTTAGATGACTACTCAATCACTTTAATTCTCATTACTCTATAATCATTACCCTCAACCAAGCGGACCCTTACTCTAAAAAAGGGTGGGAAATCCCTAATAAATTCCAATAAACGTGAAAGGTCCAAATTATCCGAGACAAATTAAAACAAAAAATTCAGATTTCAAACCCCTCTTCTTCCAGAATCCGATTTGGTCAACGACTTGAGTCGCACAAGAAAATTAACCTTGCTGTCCATACTCCTCTCCTTCTTCTTCCTCCTCCCATCAAACTTCTCCAAATTATCCGGCGACTCACACAACCTCCGACCAGCAATGCTCTCAGGCACATCATCGTATTCAATGCTTCCTTCCATAGCATCCACATCAGCACCCAAAATCTTTGCCTGCATGGCGGATATAACCGCCTTGACCGCCACATCAGCATCCCGCCTATTCCTGAGCAGGATCTCCCCGACCTGAGCCGGCGTCAGGGCCCCACCGGACCTCATGCAACTCTCCACCACGTCGAACAGCTCGTGCGACTCCACCCCCAAGTAGTTCCTCACCAGCGCCTTCAACGCATGCATCCCGCACGTGCCCAGGCTAACGTGCACGTCCATGCGCCCGCATCTAAGAAGCGCCGGGTCCACAGCCTCCCTGTGGTTCGTAGTGAACACAATCACTCTCTCCTCCCCGCAGCACGACCATAACCCGTCAGTAAAATTCAGAAGCCCCGATAGCGTCACCCGCCCGTTCTCCTCCCCGCCGTCACCCGCACGCGCACTTTTCTTCGATGAAGCGGACCTTGTATTCTTCGCCAACCTATCGCCCGTCAGATCAATGGAGCAATCAATGTCCTCGATCACAATAATCGAACGGTTGGTAGTTTGTATCAGCAAAGCCCTGAGCTCCGAATTGTCCGCCACTTTACTCAGCTCCAGATCGTACACATCGTAACGAAGATAATTCGCCATAGCGGCAATAAGGCTCGATTTTCCCGACCCCGGAGGACCATATAATAAATACCCTCTTTTCCATGCACGCCCGATTTTTCGATAGAACTCCCTGCCCTCACCAAACGCCGTCAGATCATCCACCAGCTGCTTCTTCAGCTCCAGCTCGAGCGCCAGGGTTTCAAACGTGGCGGGGTGGCGGAACGGCACGGAGGACCACCCCGACTCGTACGAGCCGTGGCCGTTGTTGGTGAAGAGGCGGCGGTCGCGCGACACGCGCTCGAACTCCATGGCACGCGCCGCCACTTGGTCCAAGTAGGGTGACAGAAGATCGATGCGCGAGCGTTTGGGGAGCTTGAGGGTGAAGCTGCGCTTCTCCTCGACGGAGTCTTGGAGGGTGTCGACGTGGTGGGTCCAGGAGAGGCGGTGGCCGTTAAAGGCGTCGTTGACGGTGTGGTTGGGGGCGACGGAGTAGGAGATTGCGTTGGAGGATTTGGAGCGGGAGAGGGTGAGGCGGCGGCAAGTGGAGGAAGGGTTGAGGGAGTTGAGGTAGACGGTGACTTGACGGTAGAGGTCGTTGACGTCGACGCCGCAGTAGCCGTTAAATTCGGGGATTTCGTAGTAGGAATGAGGGCTGAGGAGATCTTGGAGGGATTCGTAGAAGCAATGGAACCATGCAAGGAATTGGGAGGGGAGAATGTTTTGGAGGACGGTGAGAAGGCCTAAGAGAGACCACAATTGGGATAATATTTCCATGATAATAATTACGTGATAATATATCCAGATAGGTGAATCAGGCGTTCATATGACTTATAATGAGAACAAGACAAGAAGATATATATATTAGGGCTAGAAAGAATTAAGTTGGATGAGGAGAAAGAAGGTGTAAAGATAAAGCAAATTTATAAAGATGAAATGAGGAGACTATTCAATTCATCATGCTTTTGCTTTTCTCTGTTGATGATTTATCGAGCATCCATATTTATCCACTTTCTCTGCTTCTTTTTATTTGTCACCTTCTCGATCGATTTCGTCTATCCACCATCTCTTGTCTTCAACATCATCATATTTGCAAATTATACTACCAAACAGTTATTTTCCGAGATGTGTAGTATATATCATTATTAAATAGATTAATTAATGGCTTCAAATGATTAACATTTAATTAATTTGTACATATTTATTTGGTATATATGTTTAAGTATATATATATATATATGCACATTTGAAAAAAAAAATCATCTCATCTAAATTAAAGTTCCAATTTACACATAAATGTAAAATTAATTTATTTATATTATTTTCTTAATATTCTCCTCACTTATGAACTGAATTCCCAACTTTTTATCTTGAGAAGATTCAATGATAACAATTTAATATTGATTTATCCATTTATATTATTTTTTTAACACTATTTCATATATATGCGCGTGTGTATATAGGATATATATATGTATAATAAGATCTGCAGACACTTATAACTAATGTTAAGGGAAGTAATTAAATGAATTAATTTCACACCCTTCTACAAGTTCGGACTTTTAGATGAGGCGGAATTCTTTCATGGTATCAGAGCCAATAGGCTCACGCCCGGACAAAGATCCTAGGTTCAATTCCTGTTGAAAGCAACTCCACCCTATTAAATTGACCACTCATTGGGCCTCCCCAAAGTGGGAAAATTGAGTTCGGTCCATGAGTGAGGGGGAGTGTTAAGGGAAGTAATTAAATGAATTAATTTCACACCCTTCTACAAGTTCGGACTTTTAGATGAGGCGGAATTCTTTCAATTAAATATGCTTCAAGTTGTGTCCAGCTTTATCTTTTGTTCTTGAAATTTTGGGTCTTTTGATGTAATTATTGTTCTTTAATTGGAGTAAGTTACGCGTCATGAGAAGCTGACAAAACAAAAGCGATGTCTCCTCAGTTTGATCTTTGTACTTCTAAAGATCAACTCCTTATAATTGTCTATTATTTAAAGATAAATAAATTATGTATGTACATATATATATATATATATTGTTAATGGAAATAATTAAATGAATTGATTTTACACCCTTCTACAAATTTGAACTTTTAGATGAGACGAAGTTTTTTATGGTATCAGAGCCACAAAGCTCACGTCCGGATAACGTTTCTGGGTTCGATTCCCCTTGAAAGTAACTTCCATGGAGAGTGTTAAAGAAAGTAATTAAATTAATTAATTTCACACCCTTCTACAAGTTCGGACTTTTAGATGGGGCGGAATTCATCCATATATTATACACACACATTTGATATTGGGGTTCCATTTGTACGTACATATTTTAAAGAAACTCGATGTAATACTTCTTTAATTTGTTTTATTTGAAGGTTTATTTAGTTATTTAATATGAACTTCAATAAATAAATTGTAACAAGCTAGGTATGTGGGAGCGTGTAAAATAAAGGTAGCACATGGCAATATTTGCTTTGAGAATTTTTTTGTCATCTTTATTAGGCCATTGCTTTGATAAAAGTAATATTTTCTTATCTATTCATATTTTTGCCCGTCCATTAATTTTACCTTGAAATGCACTTTTATATTTCTTTAACCATTTCCTTTTCTTTCTTTTTTTTTTCCCCCATTTTTGTTTTTGCCCAAAATGCAAGCTTAGAATAAGTTCAAATGCTTTGTAGAATGGAGGTCAGCGTGCTCGTAAAGCGCGATTTATGAGTAGCAATAACCGTGTATACATAAAGCGTAAAAAACTTAAAGGGCCAAAAAATTAAAAAAGAGTTCGCATGAATGCCAAAAAAATCAAATTTGTGAAAGAAAGAAGAAAACTAACTTTAACTTTGTTGACACATGTTCTCCACTATGTTTAGTAAGATCTGTCACTTTCAAACAGTGTTATTATAGTCTTGCAAATTGATATATATTGATAATGTATATTTGATGAGTAATGATGCTTGGGTTTCTTACCTTCAATTGTATGATTAAACTTTTTTTTTTTTTTATCCATCGATCAGTAAGCCATCATTAATAAAACCAATTCTTGTCGTCATTCATTTGAAGACTCGCTTAAATAAGTATGTCGTACTTATAAAAGGTACCACGACAAATAGAGATTTGATTTAAAAATTGAGCTCCTTATCACTATTGTTGTGCATTCAGTATATTAGTATAGTTAATACATACATGATACATGACGTACGTTTGAGCAACAAAATATGGGATAAAGAATTACTTTATTTACACAACATCGGAGCCTCAATAAAGCACAAGTGCACTAAAACATGTAGTACCAATTCTCTTCTTTCTGCACGGCTTTTTTTTTTTTTTTTTTGGGAGGGAATATTTTATTATTTATATTATTATTATATACTTGTGTGTATTGCATGAAAGAAAGGTCATGGGAAAAGTAATATTTAACAAAAGGCGAATAAAATTTATAAAGCGTTGGTTGCAATCTCTTTTAGGCTTATAAATCGTTTAATATTTTTCATTAAATTTACAATATAAGAGTAATTAATTAAGGTTGAGTATATGTACATACTATCAATATATGTGTACTTTAGAAATGCCTTTATGCTAGGTAGTAGTTGAAGATAGAGTTTGTGGCGCTTCAGTTCCGTTAAGGGCGTTTATTCGATAAGATTATTAAAAAAAATAAAAGTCCATTTTTTAAAGAAAAATTGTAGTCTTTGGAAGATGCATATTGTATAAATAATTGCTTCAGCCCGTAAATTATACCACACTAGACAATTAGCTACGTAGAATGGACTCGATTGAATTAGACGTTGAACTCGTACGTGATCTTTAATCGTCGTGGTCACTTACTGCATAAACTCGAACATAAACCCAACCGGGACAGAGTTTTTTACGTACTATAATTTTTTACATTTTCCAAAAACGTCCCAAAAAAGTTAAATTCCTTAATTACGTCTTAACTTTTGGCTAAGTGTACAATTTATGTTCCAAAATTGTCGGAATTGACAAAACGCGGTCGTTTTACCTCATTTGTCGCGCACATGCTCATTAAATTTAGTATTTTTTCCGGCAAAAATACTTATGTGGATATTAAATTTATTTTTTAATTATTTTTCAGCCTAAAATAAATTTATAATAAGTCCACCTCATTTTAATATTTAAAAAAATCTGAAAAAATATTTCACTGCCACTGGATCATCTTCTCCTCTTACGCTTTCTTTTTTTTTTTTGTCTAAATTAGTAGATTTTTTATTTTATTTTGTTAATATGTTGAAGAGTTGATATATAGTGTCAATTTATCATGTGTCCATTTTTTTCAATTTTATTGGCTACATACTATGGTCAGCACGTCACACTGGTCTACCTAAGCATATTCGCCAAATTCCCAACTTTAACGAGCATGTGCGCGACACATCACTACAAGAAAGTTTAATATTGCCTACGGAAATTGTCAATATAGCTACGGAATTACCAACAAAAAAAATTCATAGGGGGAATTGCCTACGAATTGCCTACAAAATTCTCTAATTGTATAGGCATTTTCCTTCCCCACCTACACAATAATTTGCCTACGGAAATTCCGTGGGCAAATTGTGTTGTAGGTAATTTTTTGTAGGCAATTGGCTTGTAGGTAATTATACCTAGGGATTTTATTCTGTAGGCAAATCAATTCCGTAGGCAAATTGTTTTAGGTTGAGAAATGTAGATGCTTTCATAATTAGAAAATTCCGTGGGCAAATCGTAGACAATTTTTACTACAAACTTTTTTGTTGGTAAATTTTTGTAGGTAATTTAATTCCGTAGGCAAATCATTATTTTCTTGTGGTGCATGAGGTAAAAGGACTGTGTTTTGTCAATTCCGACAACTTTGGGATGAAAATTGTACACTTAGTCAAAAATTGGGAAGTAATTGGAGAAATTAATTTTTTTGGAACGTAAATTGTACACTTAGCCAAAAATTGAAATGTAATTGGAGAAATTAACTTTTTTAGACGTTTTTTTGAAAATGTGAAAAATTATGGGACGTAAAAAAAACTCTATCCTAAATCCAACCCCAGATCCCAGATAAAATGAATATCTAAGATATTAAAACCCCAAAATTTAAAAAATGAAATGCTTTATTTGCAACACCGAGCTTGCAGCATAAATTATCAAACTTAAACTAAATTTTCAAAAATGATGACACTTCCAACCAACTGCATCAAGTCGAGAAAAATGCACTTTTGATCCCACAGGTCACGGGTACTCACGCTTTTGGTCTCAATACTCTTCACTTTGGTCACATTCGTCAAATTTCAAGCAGTTTTGGTCCCACCTGTTAACATTCTATCTTATCTAAAATTAGTGAATCATTGTTATGTTTTATTCTAAGAGTTGTTAAAAATATTAAACAAATTATTTCAGGTGAAAGATTGTTGTACGAGATTACGGTCATGTGGTTGATGAAGACAACTGAGTTTGGTGCAATGGAGCACAATAAAAAAATCAGATGGTTGGAAGAAGAGGAGTATCTTTTGGGACTTGCTTTATTGAAGCACGTTGTTGATTCGACACAATTTTGATGTAATGCATATAGAGAAAAATATTTTCGACAACTTGTTTCATACGGTCTTGGGTACTGAAGGGAAGACCAAAGACACTTCTAAATCCAGAGATAAGCTGAGCCTCTTTCTGTTCTTGTGCTTCACTGCACAAGGATGAGTGGATAAGGACGTATCCACAAAACTCTTACACAATTAGTAAAGCAAAGAGGAAAGATTTGTGTAAGTGGGTGAAAGAGTTGAGCTTCCCTGACAATTATGTGTCGAATTTGGGTGACAGAGTTGACACGGAAATCAGGAAGTTGTCTGAGATGAAGAGTCATGATTGTCATGTGTTCATGCAGCAGTTGTTAGCGATTGCATTTCGGTTCACTTCCGAAGAATGTATGGAGTGCCATCACGAAATTAATTTTCTTTTTTCAGACACTTAACGGCCTCAACGATTACAATTGAGGACATGAGATATTTGGATGAGGAGATCCTCGTTATTCTATGCAAGTTTGAGCGATTTATTCCACACAGCTTCTTCGACTTGATGAAGCACTTACCCGTACACTTAGCGTATGAAGCCTCAATTGCTGGTCCCGTACAGTATTGATGGATGTACCCTTTTGAGAGGTAATTCTATACTATTTTTTAGATCGACTTTTAAGATCAATACTAAAGAATGTTTCAAACACTTCTTGTTTTAGATGGTTTCGGTTTTGGATTCCAACTATGTGTGATTATCCTTACAGGACAAAGCTATGCTAAGGATTGGATAATCATTCTAAGCTTAAGATATGACTAGCTCGCTCAATGGAATACAGAATAACTCTCTAACTCTAGAAATACTTTGGAAATTAAGGTTGTTCGAGTGCTTCTATGAATGCAGGTTGCTTTGAGCGCTTGAGAGTTTGAGTAATTCCAGGCTTTGAAATTTCCCATAACCTTCATTGGGTCCAAGGTCTTCTGTATTTATAGGCAACTTTGAAAACTATCAGTTGGAAGAGATAGTCTTCTAGGTCGTCTTCGTGTAGGATTCTTCAACAGATATAATCTCCATGCAGCAGCTGCCCTTGCATGTATTTGGTAATTGCATTAAATGCATGCCCGTTGAATTGTGCAGGGATGTCATGTTCAGGTCAGTGTTCGCACAGGACTTGGCGCTCTCTGATTGGTCCACGTAATCAGGTAGGTGAGAATGTCAGAACTCATTCTTCAGTTCAGTCTTGTCTTTACTGAGTTCATGTCTTTCCCAAATACTCAGTGTGATCATGTTCCCTACAGGCTGAGTTAGCAATGATCTCAGGATCATACTCTTCATCTTGGCACTTACTCAGTCAGCTTAGATGAACTGCTATAAGCTCGGAATGGTGCTCTTGTGTCTTCAGGCTTCAGTCTTGATTGACAACAATGAGTACTCCTCTCATTGTGTACCTGTGAATGTAAAATATTCTTAACATACAAACCTAACCAAGACTAGTCTGACTATTACAACACATAGGCAACTCATCTTTTCAGGGTCTTTGGGATCTAATCAAAACTGATATTGTCCCAACAAACCATTCTAAAAATGGGAGATTTAATTCCAACTTTAGTACGATTCAGCCGTACTCTAAGTTCACCATTTGTACATGCCATTAAAATTTATTTGCGAAAGGGTTTGACGTGTTATAGCCAATGAACTTAGATAAATTCCGACATATCATATTATTATTTTAGATGGACTAACTGCTCATGCTATAATATGTATGAATCTAAATTGGATTTTAAGACCACATCTACAACTCTTCAGGAGGTTGGATTTTGTTACTGAGGTCTTCAACGTTTTAGGCGTGCTTTAGATTCATTGGCATGTAATATTTTGTCCTTCAAGGACATCAATTTTAATCGGGGATTTTCTATATAAATATGAGATTCAATAACTCTGTTGGAGTTGTTAAAGACATCCGGTAATTGAGTTGTAATTTTTCGAAAATATTAATCATGACAAAGCATAAAGTCTTAACATGCATAAAAATCACAAAATATTGATACTGTGTATCTTGACAACTCATGGTCTTTAATGTCATGTCACTGACAATGTTCATGTTTGCTTCAGGCAAACTGGTATGCTGAGATTCGCTTGGGGAATACTCGATCTCGACCACCTCAACAATTATTTGGAATCGGCCATACTTTTCATCTATCGATATTTTCTGCTATCGATTTTGTTGATGATCGTTTCTAATCACAAGGATTAATGGCTATTTTTAATTGTTAATTGGATCATCAAAC
This sequence comes from Ballota nigra, assembly GCA_947034835.1. Lineage (NCBI taxonomy): Eukaryota > Viridiplantae > Streptophyta > Magnoliopsida > Lamiales > Lamiaceae > Ballota > Ballota nigra. Next base: position 92,390,745 of record OX344724.1, read on the forward strand.
AATAACGTGTGATTGATCACTAACGTAATTAGTGAATACGAAAATTCAGATTTGGATATAATAAACACGTGTATAGAATACGTATTTAATTCATATATAAGATAATCGAGGTGCTTTGAGTGTATGATCGGAGTTTGGACGTGTATATAAATTTGTGCTTATTTTATTAGCTGAAAAATCTATGTATTTATACATGTTTGCTTAGCAGGAGGTGTACAAGACCTTTGACCTTCCTTGCATGCATGTGTGACATTTGGAATATTGACTATTTGACCTTATCTAAACTAAATTTTATCCTTTTACACTGGACTTGCTCGTATTCAAGAGTTGTTCGTCCTGTTGGACTTGTCCTTGAGGAGTCTTTAGCTTGATTTTGTTGGTCTTTATTCTTGATATTTTAATATCTTGATATTGTAGCCAAATATGTTCGCCGATGTGCTAAATATGCTCGTCGGGGCATCATCTGGGTCCACATGGTCTTTAGGTTAAAGTTGCTCGCCTGACTAATGTTGCTCGCCGAATCAAGACCTGTTCGCCCGACACTTCCAGCTCAACCTGGTTTTGTTGGCTTAATTTTGTCTTAAGAGTGAGTACTTTGGGTTAATTATGCTCGCCCTAATGACGTTTCTGCTCGCCTATCAACAATTGCCCCCTTGTCAATTATTATGTTGTGATGGGGTAAGGCGAACAACTTATGGGTTGGCAACTATCTGGTGGTATGGATGCGAAATGATGTAGCATGGCGCGATCTACTTTAGAAAGGTGAACAACTTTGACCGAGCCAATTTGTATTGGCGACAGTTGAGATCCCCAGGCGTTGGGTGGAGCTCAAGGTGTGACGTGGGCGGAATGATTACCGCCGCCCACGCGCACATGAAATCGAGGTAACGCGCCTCCAATTTTGTCGGAGTAGGGCTGCACGGGCTTCGTAATTGCAATTTGGTCCTCACACTTTTAAATTTGTTCGCCCGAGACCCCATTTTTCTATACACTATTTAAGGAAAAAACTTACCATTTTTACTCATTTTTACTGTTCATTCTCAGCGCGAAAGCTGTTCCATTCCCATTTCGAATTTCCGACAACAAAACTCCATTTTCGGCGACGATTTCTTCGTATCAAGGTAATAATTTCATCTATTTTTCTTCTTCGTTTTTGTGATTGTGGGTGTGAGAAACACCTAAAAACCCTAAACTCCACCGTCTGGGATTTTGAACCGCCGTCATTTCCCTTGCTTGCCACCGGAATCCGTCATTAACACCTCCGAAAGCTTTTCCATTTCCATTTTTATTTAAGATTTTCCATTCCAAATGTCCTCTCACTCCGAAACTAGATCATACCCTCCTCGCAACCCTGGGAAACAAACAATCGAAGAGTCTCTCGTCCCTGTGGTTAACTTGGAATCCGACCCCACGCGGCCTCAGTAGCGCACTCCGTCAATTCAGGGGCCCGTCTATCTGGAGAAAAAGTTGTGCGAGCAAATCCTGCTCGCCAAGTTGAGGAGGAGACCAGCTCTGACCTCCACGACGAGGAAGAAGAGATCGAGGTGTTACAACCTGTCCGCCTGGACGAACTGACCTGGGAATATCTAAAGGACATCCAGTTCCCCATGCCAAGCCCTATCGAGCACCAACTCCATGTTGCCATTGCTCGCCAAGTTGTTTGGGAGGAGTACGAAAGGGAACCCTCTGCTCGATTTACCATACCAGCCCGTGGAAAACGGAAACTTAGGGCCACGGAATATGGGGCGAGCTGCATCATGTCTGCCATTACCGAGGAGGACTTGCCCAAAATAAGGAGGAAATACAAGATTCCCTTTGATGTTCACATGTACGCCCCTCTGAAGGATGACAAAGCTGATCGCCGACCTCGCGGGCTCACGGCGATCAACTTGGCCACACTAAATACCGGGGTGACCCTTCCTCTACACCCGCTGGTCGGCGGATTTCTCGAGCAAATCAATCTGGCCATCACCCAACTAACTCATGTTGGGTGGTTAAACCTGATGTCAATAATGGTGTTGTGCGCCCTAGAGGGTTATCCCAACAAGCTGTCCGCCGAGGAGGTCAACTACCTCATGACGCTCACGGTCTGCACCGAAGAAGAGGCGGGCTGGTATTACAGGATTAATGGTTGTTTTTAATTGTTAATTGGATCATCAAACAATAACGTGTGATTGATCACTAACATAATTAGTGAATACGAAAATTCGGATTTGGATAGAATAAACACGCGTATAGAATACGTATTTAATTCGTATATAAGATAATCGAGGTGCTTTAAGTGTATGATCGGAGTTTGGACGTGTATATGAATTTGTGCTTTGAGCTTGATTCTCCTGTGAACAAACAACTTATAATTGAACTTGCTTCCAAAAATTACAAGTATAAATGATGACCTAATCTACAAACCATAATAAACTAAGCTGAAGTTGTTCGACCTCTATACATTTTGTCAAACAATCAACTTATCAAAACACATAATTTACACCCAAAGTCAAATTAGCTCGATTACTATACATTTTATCAAGCTAACCTTGGACTTTTAAAGAAACCAGACTATATATAAGAGGAAAACAGTACCTGGTCGCAAATAACTTGACCAATTCAACTCTGCTCGACCACCAATACTTGGTGAAATTTTTCAAAAAATTAGGTAAGTTTTTGGATCTTACTTGTGCACATGCTATCTTAGCTCGGCCAAGAAACTTAGTAGCTCGCCCAGCTAAGTAGCATCACTTTCACTTCTTATAGGCAAAGTAGCTCGCCTATTGAAAATACTTCTTCAAATTAGCTGCATTCCAAGAATATTGGACCGAGTTGCTATCTAAGTCTTCAATGTCATATGCACCATTGGGTAACCTGTCCGTTACCCTGTATGGGCCCTCCCAAGTCGGGTCAAATATGCCTGGAGGTGGGGCGAGCTTCTTTCTCAAAACTATATCGCCAACTTCAAATTTTCTCATTTTAACTTGAGAGTTGTAGTAGCGTTCTGCTCTCTGCTTGTAAGTTGCATTTTATAGTTCAGCTTTGATTTTTTTTTCTTCGAGCAAATCTAGCTCGACTGATAGGGCAGAGTTTTTTGCCACTTCTTCAAAGTTGGCCGTTCTTAATATTTTGGTCTTCAATTCAACTGGAATGACGACTTCAGTTCCAAATGCTAATGCAAAAGGTGTTTCTCCGGTGCTTGACCTGGGAGAAACTCTATATGCTCACAATACATCTGGCAATTCTGTAGACCACTTGCCTTTGCTTTCTGTTAGCCGTATTTTAAGGATATGTTTGATTATCTTGTTGACAGCTTCTACCTGACCATTTGATTGTGGATGATAAGGGGTTGAATAGTGCTTTCTGATCCCCCACTTTGTACAGAAGTCTCAAAGCTTTTTTCCATCAAACTTAGGACCATTGTCTGTCACCAGTGTTTGAGGAATTCCGAATCGACAGACAATGTTCTTCCATATAAAACCAATCATCTTTTCTTGGGTAACTTTAACTAGAGCTTCTGCTTCTGCCCATTTTGTATAGTAATCCACGGCCACAACAGCAAATCGTACATTTCCCTTTCCATGCGGGAAAGGTCCAATAATATCCATTCCCCATCGTGCAAACGGCCAAGGATTGAAAACTGAAATGAGTTCTTGAGCAGGGGTACAGATACTTGGAGCAAATATTTGACATCGGTGACAAGCTCTGGCCATCTGGATTGCATCTTTTCGTAAGGTTGGCCAGTAATAGCCTTGCCTTACAGTTTTGTAGGCCAAAACTTGCCCCCAACATGATTTCCACAGGCTCCGGAATGTATATTTTCCAAAGTAGTCCTTCCTTGCCCCCTAGACAAACACTTGAGTAGCGGGACTGAAAAACCTCTTTTGTAAAGCTGCTCGTCTACCAGGGTATACCTGGCTGCTTGTTTTGTTATTCTTGCAGCTTCAAAAGAATTGCTTGGCAGTTCACCGTCTTTCAAGTATTTGGCTATATGAGTTCTCCAATCATCGTCGTCTTTTTGTTCGACCACCTGATTTACTTCGTAATCCACCGTTGAAGGTTGGGTTTTTCTAGTGATGACGATGTCTGTTAAATCTGCTGGCCCGTTACTCGTTGCTAATCTTGTTAGGGCATCAGCTTGTGTGTTGCTCGTTCGAGGTACCTGCTGGATATATACTTGGTCTAACATAGATACCAAATGAGCAACAATTCGTTGATACTCAATCATATGTTCGTCTCTGGCCTCATATTCACCTCGTACTTGACTTACAATGAGTTGAGAATCTCTAAAAATCTAGAGTCGCCTGGCTCCGACGGCTAGTGATAAGTGGAGACCTGCAATGAGGGCCTCGTACTCAGCTTTATTGTTGGTGGCCATAAACTCGAATCTGACCGCCGAAGTGAATACTTGTCGGTTGGGGCTGATCAGAACTACCCCTGCCTCCGAGGCCAAATTTGTTGACGAACCGTCTACATAGAGATGTCATGGGTGATCTAGCCCTCTCGTTGGATTTTGGGGAAAAGTCAGCTCGACTATGAAGTCGGCTAATGCTTGACCCTTAATCACTGTTCGAGGTGCATAGGTTACCCCAAATTGGCCGATCTCTATAGACTATTTTAACAGACGGCCTGCCGTATCGGGTCGATGCAGTATTTGTCTGAGCGGGAAAGTTGTTAGTACCTCGACCAGATGATAAAAAAAGTACAGTCTTAACTTTCTAACACTCATGACCAAGGCATATGCCAGCTTTTCGGTGGGCGAGTATTTCACCTCAGCTTCATGCAGAGCTTGGCTGACATAATAAATAGGAAGGTGGAATTTACCTTCAACTCGTACCAAAACGGAACTTATTGCCACGTCTGAAGCTGCCAGATACAGATAAAGCTTCTCTCCTGGGATTGGCTTTGATAGAATCTTTACGTCTCCCAGGTAGTCTTTTAGTTGTACGAAAGCTTTCTGGCAACTGCCCATCCACATAAAATTGTCCTTTTTGATGGCTTCAAAGAATGGACGACATTTGTCCCCCGATCGTGATATGAACCTGTTTAAAGCTGCTAGGCATCCTGTCAGCCTTTGTACTTCTTTGATGGAACGAGGAGGCTCCATATCAACGATTGCTTTGACTTTTGCAGGATTGGCTTCGATTCCCCGTTTACTAACCAGATGGCCCAGGAATTTTCCTGAATGTACTCCAAAACTGTTTTTCTTTGGATTCAACTTCATATTGTATTTTTGGAGAATGTCGAACACCTGGGATAAATGTTGGAGGTGGTCTTCTTTTCGAGTACTTTTGACGACTATGTCATCAACAAACACCTCCACCGTCTCCCCGATATGTTCGTTGAACATTTTATTTATCAGTCTTTGGTAAGTTGCTCCTGTATTGATTAATCTGAATGGCATTCTTTTCCAGCAAAGTAAGTTCTTGTTTGTGTAGAATGTCGTATTTTCTTGATCGTCTGGGTGCATCGGGATTTGGTGGTAACCAGCGAAAGCATCCATAAATGTGAACATTTCATGTCCTGCTGTGCTATCCACCAGTTGATCAATGTGCGGAAGTGGAAAATTATCCTTCGGGCATGCTGCATTCAGATCTGTGAAATCTATGCATAGCCTCCAGGTTCCATTCGGCTTTCGCACTAGGACAGGATTTGCAACCCATTGTGGGCACAAAGCCTGTCTGATTAGGTCGTTGTCTAACAATTTCTTAACTTCTTCATTCAGAGCTCGGTACTTGTCAGGCCCGTACTTCCGTCGTTTATGGTGAATGGGTCTTCGGGCTAGTTTGTGACAAGCATATTTTGGATTGATTCCCACCATGTCAACGTGTGACCATGCAAAGACATCGAGGTTAGCTTTCAAAATTTTTGCCATTCGAGTCCTGTAGGGCTCAGGGAGCTCGGACCCGATGTAGAGTTCAAGATCATCACGGCTAGGGTTAACTTTGAGGGCTTCCAGTTCTTCGACTGGAGTTGCTCGCCGTTTTTGTCCCTTCCACCGTGGATCAACGATTGGCCCTTCTGGGCTTAGGTCATCCTCAATGTCTATGGGTTCAACACCTAGGCGGGGATCAAAATCATCTGCTAGGCTGGGGATAATGCTGGCCGGCAGGATTGGATCCTCCAAGTTAGTACCCATAGGTCTTATCGAAGGTGATTCCGCCGCCGGACAAAGTTGTTCGCCATTTTGCAGTTACTGATCGCCTGTAGTGAAGGTCTGGTCGTCAGCTTCCATTGAATTATTATGAGGCCCCAAAATGTCATTGAGAACCGAAGGCTCTCCGTCATAATGGCTGGTGGAAGCCTTCATCATCTATACTGGTTTTTCACTTGGACGTAATTGAAGGAGACATTCACGAGCTTTTTTTTTGTCTCCTTTAAACGTCCCTGCCCCACTTGCTGTTGGGAACTTAACACAGTAGTAATAGGTTGAAACAACATCTTTAAATTCATTTAAAAAAGGTCGGCCCAGGAACCCATTGTAGGTGGATTCTTGATCAACGACCAGGAAATCCACCATTCTAGTTATATTTTTTTCGGGATCCTTGGTCGATATAAGTTGTACTGACAACCTAATTATTCCTAGGGGTTTAGTTACAGTATTTTCGAAGCCTAAAATTCGGTGATTAGAATCTTCAATGTAGCCAGCACAGTCTCCTAATTGGTCAAGCGTCTTTTTGAAGATGATATTTGTGTAGGCTCCGGTGTCCACCAATAAATGGTGCACTTTTGTCCCCATTATCTTGATACAGATTACGAGGGAATTGTTATGGAGAGTTACGATTCCGTCTAAGTCTCTTTTTGTGAAGGTCAACTATGTTGTATGAAGAATTGATGGGTTGATCCCCATTTCTTGAACCTGTGCTATTGCAAGTAACTTAGCCTTCCTTTTCCAGTTTGAGATTGGGGGTCGACCATCAGAGCAACCACCGACAGGTCCGGCAGGTTCCATCATTTGAATTTCAGGATCTGGGCCTCCTGCTGGTGCTGGAACTGGTCGCTCGACACGATTCCTTCGGGGAGCTTGTTCAACATCGTCATCCTCGGACTCGTCATCTTTGCCTCTTTTACTGGGTTGTCTTTTCACAAACTCAGATAGCTTACCCTTCTCATAGAATCACCACAATTGCTTTAGCAAGTCACGACATTCACTTGTAAAATGCCCCACACTCTGATGGTAGGCACAATACTTGTTTTGATTTAACTTGTTAACATCTTGACGTATTTTTCCTGGAGGAGTGAGTAATTCCTTGTCCCGGACATTATTGTGCACCGCATCGATTGATATGGTGAGTACATGATTCAGCTTGTCTTTCAGTTATGTCCCTTCGTTAAATGCTTTCATGTTTTTCAGGGTTTGATAACCTACACTGTCAGTCTTTTTCCCACTTTCCTTCTGTCCACCCTTGTCCCCCATGTCTTTTTGCAAGGCTTCGTGCATGGAGACAAAGACTCCTTCCCGATCATGAAATTCAGCGTAAGTCTTCGGGCATCTGAGATGTACATCCTTCCAAAGTTCAGTGCCCTTCTTTAGTCCAGCTAGGATAGCTACAATTTTGGTGTCTTCGCTGACTGATTCTCCTTCTAGCAAGACCTTGTCAAATCTTTCCAAATATGAACTGTCCGACTCGTCGTCAGTTTATTTTAAGTCGGATAACTGATGTCTCTGGGATAGATAAGACCCGACCGTAGAGAAATGGGACAAGAATTCTTTGCCTAGCTGGGCAAACGAATGAATTGAAGCTGGTGGCAGAGCCGAAAACCATTTATGGACACGGTCCCCCAGAGTCAATGGAAAGTTTCGGCACTGGGTTGCATCACTTGCCCCCATTGATATCATGTAGTCAGAGCACTTCATCAAATGCACCCGGGGGTTCGCCGTACCTTCATATTGTATACTTGCAGGGAACTGGATCTTCTTCTGAATCGGGGCTTTCAGAATCACTGAAGATAATGGTGAAGTAGGAAGAGTAGTAATTCCCATAACCTCTTTGCAGGTCTAACTGACCCTGCATACTTTTGATCGTCTTTCGCATGGAGACCAATTCTTCTAATGATCCCAACTGACTTGGAGGTTGTTCGGCGAACAATGGTGCGTGACCATCTGTTCGTTGCAGCCCCTCACTTGGTCGGGGGGCATCATGGATTGGCCTTCGTGGATTTGGAGCCCCATTTGGGTCGAGGCGACCAAAAGCGAATTTGGTCAGCCTCTCGTGAATAGGTTGGCAAGCTGGGCGAGCTCTTCCAGCCTCTGGGTGTTCCTCAAACACCCTATGTTCAGGGCGACCAATTCTGTCCAGCGCACTCTGGCGTGTGGTCCCCCGGCTTACTCCTGTAGCACGATTTGGGGTTGATTCCACATGGCTAGCTGGTTTGTCGAGCTGTTTCTCTTTGCCCTTTATTTTACGAACTTGAGCGCTGTCGGCCTCATTTTGATGGTCATCTCTGGCCTTCTCATGCTCACGAGCTCTTATTGGGCTATTCCTAGCTCGGACATGAGATGGACCAGGTTGTCCTTGTTGTTTTTGTAAGGCCTGAAGCATTGCAATAGTCCGAGCTAGTTCATCAGGATTGCGAACAAAAGCATCTAGATCAGGTGGCATTGGTTGATGTGTAGTTGTTGGATAGTTTTCATGTCCGCGTTGAGCTACTTCTGCTCGTCCGCTAGCCTGGGACGCTCTTGAATGTGAATTTCTTGTAACATGTTGAGAATGTTGGGTTTCATATGATTGAGGCATCTTTGTGCACAGTGTAAGTGTTAGTCTTTAATAGTTCAAACTTGGAACGAAGAACACCAAGAACACCCTTGCACCAATCTTCAAAGGGAGTCTGAAAGTTTCTTCAAATCTTCAAGTTTTAAGCTTGAAGTTCTTGCTTAATCACGCTTGAATCCTTAATCGGAGGTTCGAACCCTCCTTCTAACGCCAATTTATTGATGACGTTTCTAATCACAAGGATTAATGGTTGTTTTTAATTGTTAATTGGATTATCAAACAATAACGTGTGATTGATCACTAACGTAATTAGTGAATACGAGAATTCAGATTTGGATAGAATAAACACGTGTATAGAATACGTATTTAATTCGTATATAAGATAATTGAGGTGCTTTGAGTGTATGATCGGAGTTTGGACGTGTATATGACTTTGTGCTTATTTTATTAGCTGAAAAATCTATGTATTTATACATGTTTGCCTAGCAGGAGGTGTACAAGATCTTTGACCTTCCTTGCATGCATGTGTGACATTTGGAATATTGACTATTTGACCTTATCTAAACTAAATTCTATCCTTTTACACTGGACTTGCTTGTATTCAAGAGTTGTTTGTCCTGTTGGACTTGTCCTTGAGGAGTCTTTAACTTGATTTTGTTGGTCTTTATTCTTGATATTTTAATGTCTTGATATTGTAGTCAAATCTGTTCGCCGATGTGCTAAATATGCTCGCCGGGGCGTCATCTGGGTCCACATGGTCTTTAGGTTAAAGTTGCTCGTCTGACTAATGTTGCTCGCCGAATCAAGACATGTTCGCCTGACACTTCTAGCTCAGCCTGGTTTTGTTGGCTTAATTTTGTCTTAAGAGTGAGTACTTTGGGTTAATTCTGCTCGCCCTAATGACGTTTCTGCTCGCCTATCAACAGATTTTATTCAAGTTTTGTCAATGAATATAATCCTTTAGGGATTTTTATAAACGACAATGGATATAATCCTTCAGGGATTTTTATAAACTACGATGAATATAATCCTTCAGAGATTTTTATAAACTACGATAAATATAATATTTCAGGGATTTTCATAAACAATTGATATATTTGATTAAGCGTGAAATTATTATGTTTTGTAGCCCGATTCGTCCCTATTTTGAGCATATTTGATGAGTATTTAGAGTTATTTGAGTATCATTTTCATAAACTTACAAATTTGTCTCTTTGATGCTCATATTAGGAAAGATGACGAAAATGGAGTTCGTAAGACTTTGAATCGACTCAAACGAACTCCCGAATGAAAAGATATTGAAGAAATACGATGAGATTCATACCAATTCAAATAAAATATTAAATTTGTAAGGGATACAAAATTATATTTTCTCTTTTATAAAATAATATAATAATAGGTTTTCTCTTTTTCCCAAATTTTGTAGTCCTAAATCCGGGTCAATTGCATATTCAATCCCACATAAATTTTACCTCGCAAAAAAGTGACTTTTATTTACAATTTTAGTAAGAAATTTTGTGAAATTTCTATTTTTATCAATTTTATTCCAATGGGAATTCTGGTCATCTAACAAATTCCATCAAATAGTTAAAAGTATTAGGTCCAAATCGCAAAAAAATGACCATTTTTTAACATAGATACAAAAGTTGTTTTTGGAAAATTCTCGTGGAACGGGTACTAACTTTGTAATTTATAGACGATCTAAATTACTGAAAAAATTTCATCTCATCTAAAATTAATTTTAAATTTTGAAATTGATGTGAAATTAGTTCATTTATTTATTTCCCTAATACTCTCCCTTCCTCATGGTCTAAATTCTCAACTTTCTCTCTTTGGGGAGGAGATCTAGTGAGTAGATAAATTTAATAAGGGTGAAATTGCCTTCATCGAATCATGGGGAATTCGAACCCAAGATCTTTGAATTTGGGTGTGGATTTTATGACTCTTATACATTAACGAAGGAATTTAATCTCATCTAAAAGTTTGAACTTGTATTACAGGTGGACTCCCGGACCAATTCAAATACTTTAGTTACATGGCCCGGCTTTGTGCCTTTGTTAGGTTTTTTTTTCCCTGGGCTGATTTAGTGTATTAGGCCACGCCAAGTTTTTTGCACACCTATTTAGTAAATGCACCCTCACTTTTTTTTTCTTAAAAAAAAAATCAAAATTACCCTTCTCTTAAGTTTCTCTCATTGTTATTACTTATTACTTCCTTTGTTTAAAAATAAATGTTGTTTTAAAGATTTAGTTTTAAATTAAAAATTCTAAAATTTTGACATATATACTCCACATAAATCACTAAAAGATATTTTAATGTAGAGTAGGTCTTGTATGAGATCGTCTCATGGCATGAGACAATAAAAATGAGTGTAACTAGAGCATTGGCTCTTTAACACTTTGGTAGGGGTAGGTGTTAATTTGTGTGGTCTCATGTCATGAGACGGTCTCATACAAGTTTTTGTCTTTAATGTAATTCCTAAAAAATCTATTATATTTTGAATTCGAATTTGGGATAAATTAGGTGAAGAAAATGTGAAAAATAGCTAAAACGACATTTATTTTGAAATAAAATTTAACCTCGACACTTGAAACAGATGGAGTAGTAGATAAACCCCCTATTTAAATACGTATCCGTCTATCAGGTTTCCCCCACTCGTATATGTTTGAAATTTTGCGATTGTACAATTTTTAGAAAAAAGAAATTGAGAACTTACTTTTTTTTTTTTTTGAAAAAAAAAAGACTGATTTTGGAGGTTTTGGGGTGTATATAAAAAGAAAAAAGACGTACGGAAATTTTTCTCTCCACTTCTAATTAAATATTTTTTATTTTAAATTGTCTCGCCATTTTCAATATTGCTTTCTGATTGATTTTTTTTGTTAAAATAAATTTATTCTCTTTTCTTTTTCTATTTTTTTTTTAATCTCCGTAATCTTGACTGTACATATCTTAGATTCCAATTTTTAGAGTAGGGACTCGGTCGGGGCCCAACCTTCTTAACCCACACAAACACAGTTGAAATCAAACACAATTTTTACAAACACTCGCCCTACCTTGAAATCAAAGCTCTGTCTTCCCCTGCCTGCCTCCCTTTCACTCTCTGCTCAATCTGCCTTGTACAACTTTATTTTTATTGCAGCTGATGAAATTTTAATTGATTTAAACTTGATATTTGTGTCCCGACCGTTATGTGCATGGCAGTTCTCGTGGAATACTAATTATGTACATACTTTTATGTGCTAGGAGCCTTTTTGGTGTTCAAATGATCAATTTATTTATGAAGACATTTTTTTATCAAGGTACATATATTCTTTTAAATAGCTAATTTAATTTGTTAGTTTTTTTGCGAATCGAGCATTCAATTTCCACTACAGCATTGCAATTATAGAGATTGCAACGGATGTTCCACTTGAAACTGCAAGATTGAAGTTAATCGATGATTCAATTACAATTGATCCAAATGCTCGTTATCAAAATTCACCAGAAAATTATCAATCGCGCAAATATAAACTAATTCTTGGGAGTACTGTGGTAGCATTTGGGCGCTACATCCTTTGTACCAACCAATTAAGCTTCAATGTGGTGGGAACAATTGAAAAAGAAAATGTATGTATACTCCAATAAGGCTTATACTTTAGATAGTTAATAAATTGGGTGCTTATTACTTGACGAAATGTGGTCGTAATTTCTATTTAACATCACTCACTTTTTCTAGGACGTGTGTTATACCTCATCTTGGGATGAAGTTTTGGAATCTTTATATGGCTGGATCTATTATTTGGAAAAGGTGATACAAAAATTTCCAAATATCTACAAGGGTGTTACTATTAGAGAGGTATGTGGAAAACACTAGGGTTTTTTTTTTTTTTACTTGGTTTTGTTAATTGTCTTGTGATCTCATTTATTGATTTTCAACCAGACTGTATCAGAGTTTCCGGCGCTCGCCGAGGACATCATTGTTAAATGTGATGTAAAGCCGCATTTTGGAGGTATGTCAATTTCTTCTTAATATTTTTATCTAATTCTCTTTTACCTGTTATTGTTATCAGTTTTTTCAATTGATTTGGCACAAGGTTGGGTAACCTGTGAATTTAACTATTTTGCGATGGTTCATTTCGATGCGTGACCGTGACTTTCAATGATGTTGAACCACATCAAATGTACAGGTAATAATCACTGCTTCCGTTGCTATTTCTTTGTAGAATTATTGGCAATGCAGCTAATTATTTGACTGTAAGTGAATTTAATTTCAGATGGCCTTTAGGATCGGAACAATTCATGGGAATAACACTGCGTCATAATAATAATAATAATAATAATAAAATAATATTATTATTATTATTATTATTATTATTATTATTATTACTACGTGGTATTGGATCTGATTTACGTTTGAGGCTTCCGAGTTTTCTGGTTAATCATATAATTAATTAATATTATTAGCTTCCAATAGTTCACTGTTTTTAGGATGGAGGCTTCAAGTATCTTTCCTTTCTTTGGAAGTGTAATTTATCTTTAATTAGTCATTTGTTTCCGTTTGTAATCTTCATATTACCAATTAATACAAGCTGTGTCTTATAATCGTTATATATGTATTCAATATTCCATTCGTTTCCTTCGTACATGTATTTTAGATACTTTGGAATAAACAAAATACTAAAAAAGCAAAACATCAATATTCCATTCGTTTCCTTCGTACATGTATTTTAGATACTTTGGAATAAACAAAATACTAAAAAAGCAAAACAAGAAAAGTAGATTTTATATGAAGATGTTTCATGATAAGCTTATTATAAAATAATTTTAAAGTATTAAATATTTAATTAGGAATATTAATAGTTGGGATTAAGACAAATTTACAACAATTATAATATAATATTAATATCTAGATTAACAATACTTCTGATGAGATTTTTTATACTCCTAATTAAATATTTGAAACTTTAAAATTATTTCATGATAAACTTAGTATGAACTATTTTCATACAATACTTTGCCAACAAAAAAAATTCAAAGCCGTAATGATGCATTTTGCTAATATTTATAGATGCACCTTAATTAGATATTTTAATTATCTAAAAAAAGTTGAGTTAGATCTGGGGCTGAAAATCAAACCACAATTTGAGATCGTTCGATAAACAATCATTTGAGTTCGGTTCGATATCGAAATCAAACAAGCTTGAATGTAACTTTATGTTCGGAATACTCTAAAGTTCGGCTCGAACTCGTTAACTAAAGAAAGATAAAACATATGTAAAAGTGTCAAACTATTCGAGCTCGACTCTATTGTTGATGATCTTGATTCAATGTAGATGATTAGTGGTTGTTTAGGCTTGGAAGATCATCAAACAAGATAATTGAACTAGGATTAATTACTAAATAAGGATTGAGAATCGAAATTGCAAGAGTTTGGACTTGTTTTTTAATGAATGAACTCTCTCTTTTTCCTTCTCATGAAGGGATATTTATAAGGTACAAGCAAGCATGAGGTGTCACCTCCTTAGTCATCCTAATTTATACATTGACAAGTGTTTAGACACTTGTTTAAGTCCTAAGCTAGTACATGTTACACAATGACAAGTGTTAAGACATTTGTTTGTTCCAAATGTAATGTCTAATTGGTGGGATTCTTGATGATCCTTCGGGAGCCCTATTGCTCGCCTGCTCGCCCTTTTGGTTCATTCTTGAATCCTCTTGTTAGTGCTGCTCGCTTATCTTTATTCCTTTGTGACCTGTTGCTCGTCTGACCAGCTTCTCGTCTAATGTGTTTTGACACTTTACACAGCTGCTCGTCTTATTCAATTTATTAAAGCTAAATCCCTGCTGCTCGCATCCTTTAATCTTTTTATTTCTAATGACCTTTTAGCCATTCATTTACTTTTAATTAGCTTAATCATGTTGCCCGACTGCTCGTCTATCAACAATGCCCCCTAGTTTGATGAAAATCAACTAATTTTTAGGTCAAACTATAGTTGTTAGGTTATGGGCGAGCAACAAGGATTTGAAAATTTTGAGCGGGAAAATTTTGGGCGACCAGTAGGGCGCGACTCTTGGACTGGTGACGGTTCGAGTCCCGAGGTGTGTCTTACGAGGAGATGTGGGCGGTTGGTGATATCACTGCCGCCCACGCGTGTTTCAAAAATTGCTCGTAGGGGCCTATCATTTCTTGCGAAATTTCAATTTGCCCCCCATTTCTCTTCTTATAAATATCCCTTTTCTTCCTCTTTCATTTATTTTCGTTTCTTCACACAAGATTTCACCATTGTTAACTTTTCAAGCTTTTCAATTTCTTCAATCTCTACTCAATTCCTGCTGATTCGCTCCATTTGAAGGTAGATTCATCATTTCTTTGATCTTAATTCTTTCCTTTCACGCGCATTTTCGGTTTTTTCTTAATTTCTTGCACTTAATTCTGATCGTCGCCGCATTCAAATGCCATCGCCATCGCCATCGCTGCCGCCGCGTCATTACCGGCGCCACCGTGTTTCCTCCTTCAATTTCTTGTTTTAACTCTTTATTTGGATAGAAAAAAAACCCTAACTTTCGTCCCATGGCATCTCCGTCTTCGAGCAAAACTATCTCCGATGAACATCCCGGCCGAAATCCTGGGAAACGGCAGATTAAATTATGAGGAGACACCCCCTGCTCCTCGCCGTTTGCTTCGTCAAGCTATTACTCGGAACCCTCGTACTCTACTCGTTGACGAGGACACTGGCTCAGAGGTGAGCTCTGTTGCTTGCTCCGTTGATGCCTATTACGCTGTGAATAGTTCGGGCGAGTAGGACGTCGTCCAACCAGTTGCTCGCCCAGACATAGAAAGCAACACTTCATCTGACTTGGGGGAAGACTCCATGGAGGTCGCCACTGAAATTGATGAAATGAGCATCCCTGAGGTTGTTGGGGCGAGCAGGTGGGCGATTTGAGAGGCGGCCAACTGGGTCAATCTTCCCGTGGGGTGACTTGGAAGTTCCTTAGGGAAATTAACTTCCCCATCTCCAAACCGACTCCTGAGTCTCAGATTCCCGAAGGGATTGTACGCAGACAAGAATTGATCGACTACGTTACTCGCCACCATTATTCCTTCCCACATCCTGAAAGGATTATTATGAAGGCTCAAAAGACTCAGTATACGGCGAGCAAGATACCAAGCCTGATCACGAAGAATAACTTGGCTCGTATTCGCTCAGCCTACCGGATTCCTTACGATATTTATTTATATGCCCCGCAAAAATGAGAAACGGCTTATCGCCCCCCTCCCGGTTGTACAGCTATCATTCTTGATGTTCTGAATGTCGGGTTCCCACTGCCTATATACCCCGTGATTGGTCGCTTTCTCGAGGATACTAACTTGGCAATCACTCAGATAACCCTAAACGGGTGGAGTGACTTACTTGTTTTTATAACTCTCTTCGGACTTGAGGGTTATAAGAACAAGATAAGTACCGTCGAGATACACTACGCAATGATCATTTCCTCGACTGCCAATGAAGAAGGAGTGGGTGGTACTACATCAAGGCCTGCAGTGGCGTAAAATTGATTGAAGGGGTGCCTAATAAGGTGAAGAGTTGGTACATGCAATTCTTCTTTATCGGCAGTGATTGGCGGGCGTCCTCTGACTTTTCTGGCGGTCCTGGTCGTATCAACTCCCATGAGGGCTTTGGCGAAATACGGCGTAGGTTTCACTTTTGTCTTGTTATGGCCAGGGTAAAACTAATTTTAATTTTTTCTCTTTTGTTGTTTTGCAGGTCCGCGTATCTTGAGGTGGGGACATCCTGAGTTGAGTGAAGAATTCCTATACGTCCTCACCGTGATTACTCTTCGGAATGTGAGTGACCGCAGTATCAAGCATCTCTCCAAGCCTCATTGCCGCAAGCTTGCTTTGTTGACTACGAGTGCTCATCACTTAGAGGCTCAAGCGGCTATCCCAGAAGGTACCTTAACGTTTTTCCTATCCTGTATATGTATCTTTTTTATTTCTTGGTCGTCTGGTCGCCTAGTCGCCTTCTTCATTGTCAACTTTTATTTTTGTTTATTTTCAGAGCAAAGAGTGACCGTTGTTGTTCTCAAAATTCCGGAGTGTTATCACCTTCTTGCTCGCCGCGTCAAACAGATGGCCGCCGAAGACACTTCCAAGAAGAAGAAATATGATCCTCCCACTTCTCTCATCAAACTGAGAGCCGAAGAAGATGAAGAAGAGGAAACTCCCCAGGCAAAGGGCCCTGCTCCTCGCCCTCCTCCTTGCTCCTCGCTGCCCATGGCACAGAAGGATAACGGGGCAAGAAAATACTCACTAAGGAGGTTTCCCCTGCCCGCAAGGAAGATGATCGCTTGAAAAGAGCTAGAGGGCAATCTCAGGCGAGTAGGAGGGACGTGCTGCGCTTCTCGTCTGTAGAGGAAGTGAGCAAGCAGCAAGTTGTTGGCGCCATCGTGGCGAGCAAGAGGAGAGGGTCTTCTCCGGATAACTCATACCTGGGTTATGACCCTATTAAACTGAAGGAGTGAGTCTTATTCTCTACTGCTCGGTTGGTCGCAACCTTGTTGTTTTTATCCATCACTAACTTTATTTTTCTTGATGCAGGTATAAGCCTGAGGAGTACCCTGGGCGGGCAAAGGTACTCCACCAATTTAGTTGTGTCAAATCTGCCTCTCCCTATCAAGACATCCCTGATTCTCATGTCAGGCGAGCAACTGAGCTCATTCCTCGCTCATGGACCATGTTGTGTGAGGAGATCGTACAGGGCCAGAGTCTGGGTAACAATGCCCGCCTACTGAGCTACAACGCTAGCAACCAGGTTATTGCTGCTCAGAAGGTCCTCGATCAGTCCATTGAGTTGGAGAGGATCAACCGGGGTTTGGGGAGGAAGATTGACCAGTTCGAGGCAGAGAAGGCTGCCATTCTGAAGAAGGAAAATGAGGAATTGGCTCGGCTGAATGGCGAGTACGAGAAGGCCAAGCTCAGCTGGGAAAGGAGTCTGAAGGCTGCTGAGGACAGGGAGAAGGTCGCTCTGAACGCTTCCGAGAAGTTAAAGTTGGACTTGGGGATCGCAACTGATCGTCTTCATGTCCTAGAGACTAAGAGTGTCGGCCTAGTGGAGAGGGTCGAATCCTTGAAGGTTCACGTTACTCGTCTGGAGGCGGAGAAGAAACGGGTCGTCTCTTACACCAACTATGTGCAGGATGTGACCAATAACACCAACTTCGGTTATATCTGCGCATATGCTGATTGTGTCCGGTCTGTGAAGTATGCGCTCGATAATGGTCTTGATATCATGACTTCGGTCACGAAAGACTTCACGGACTATATCATAGAGAACCCGTCTGCCGCCGGCTTTGATATCCTCATTGCTGACCTAGGGGATATGGGTGTGAACTTGGACGTCTTCAAAGATGATGTCCGGGTGATTGCCCCGAAGCTGAGGACTGAGGAGGTGAATAAAGATGCCTCGGTCTTTGACGCTTTAAGCCCCCTTTTCTCAGCTCCCTTGGATGGAGCGGGCACTTCAGCTGCAGCTGGCGAGCAGCAGGTCCCTTAGCCGACCACCGCCGATGCCGCTCCTCCAACCGAAGCACCACCTGCTCCCCCGGCTCCTCAAGAATTAAGACTCTTGTTTTTAACTTTCGAACCTAGCTTTGTAGTAGGTTTCTGTATTGTTCTTTCCTTTTGATTGTACTTCTCTATCTTTTATTAATGCGATGAACTTGTTCTTTTCCATAGCTTGTTTGTGTTAATATTTTCTTCGTACTTGCCCCACTGCTCGCCCCCTTCATTATGCTCCATATTTTTGCTTAAGCACTTCTCTTTTATTTTTCAAGAGTAAAGTACTTATTGTTTGCAAATTTGTATGTATGATTTTATGTTGGCCTTCTTGGGTTCTCGAGGAACTTGACCTTCATTTATTAGGCTTTCTATGGTCCTTATTGGACTTAACCTTTTTATTTTTTCAATCGAGTCCTGCTGCTCGCCTCATGTTGAACTTGTGCTTTAGTATGCTTTGCTTTGGGCGAGCAGTTGGACTTTATGGCCGAACAGACGGTATGGGCGAACATGTGGGCCTTTGTGCCTATATAATTTTTATACTTCACATAACATTCGATACATTACATAACCATTTTTGTTACTCAAATTTGATAATCTTATACACTTACTGGATTACTTCTATTTACATAACCTTTGATACTAAAAAGTTTTAAAATTTACAACCAAATTTATAACGTACAATAATTGATATGCAAAATTTACATCGACTCTTGACTATTGATAATATTTCTTCAATAAGGTCGCATTCTAGGAGTATTGGGCCGAGTTGTCTTTTCATATCTTCAAGGTCATACGTGTCATTATACCACTTGTGGGTTATCCTGAATGAGCCCTCCCAAGTCGGTCCAAATACTCCCGGTGGTGGTGCTAATACTTTCTGAAGCACCAGATCTCCGACCTCGAATTCTCTGATTTTTACTTGCGAAATGTAATATTTTGCGATTCTTTTTGTATATCGCATTCATTTCTGCTGAAATCCTTTTTTCATCAATCAAATCCATTTCCGCAGCTAAAGCCGCGCTTTTTGATTACTCGTCGAACCCTGTTGTTCGCTCTGTTGGCACCTTGAGTTCTACTAGTATGACTGCTTCGGTGCCAAATGCCATAGTAAATGGTGTTTCCCCGGTGCTCATCCTATATGATAACCTGTAGGCCCAGAGTACTTCTGGCAATTCCTCTGACCATTTGCCTTTCTTGTCTACCAAGCGAATCTTCAAGATGTGTTTGATTATCTTGTTGACTGCTTCAACTTGTCTGTTGGATTGAGGATGATAGGGCGTTGAAAAGTGTTTATTGACCCCTTTTTTTTACAGAAGTCCCTTATCTTCTTACCTTCGAACTGCTTTCCATTGTCTGTTAAGATTGCTTGTGGGACTTCAAATAGGCACACGATATTTTTCCAAATAAAGCTAATCATCTTTTCTTGCGTGATCGTCATGAGTGCTTCTGTCTCGACCCATTTTGTATAATAGTCCACGGCCACTACCGCAAATTTCACATTCCCCTTTCCGGTTGGGAAAGGTCCTATGATGTCTATCCCCCACTTTGCGAATGGTCATGGACTATTTACTGATATTAGTTCAGTTGGTGGTCTATGAATGCTGGGGGCGAACAGCTGGCACCTATGACATGTTTTTGCAACTTTTATTGCATCTTGCAACAGAGTTGGCCAATAGTATCCTTGTCTCACAGTTTTGTATGCTAATGCTCGCCCTCCTGCATGATTTTCGCACACACCTTCGTGAATTTATTTTAAGACTTCTTGACCTTGCCCCATTACCAAATATTTTAGTAGGGGAAGTGAAAATCCTCTTTTGAACAGTTGCCCATCCATGATAGTGAACCTTGCTGCTCGTCTGGTCGTCTTGGCTGCTTCTTGTGGGTCTTCGGGTACTTCACCATCCTTGAGGTACTTTAATATTGAAGTTCGTCAGTCATCTTCCTCGAATTTCTCCTCAACTTGATTGATTTTGTAATCATTAGTTGATGGGTGAAGTACTTTGGTTATTGTCACTTCTGAAATTTCTGCTGGTCCCGTGCTGGTAGCCAGACGAGCAAGTGCATCTGCTTGGGCATTATTATCTCTTGGCACTTGTTCAATGTAGATTTGTTCGAATAAGGAGGCTAGATGAGCTACAATTTTTTGATACAGAGCCATGTTCGCATATTTTGCCTCGTATTCTCCTCGGACTTGGTTGACTATTAACTGCAAGTCTCCATATATTTGCAATCTCCGTAGCCCCACAGCCAATGCTAACTGAAGTCCGACAATCAGTGCTTCATACTCAGCTTCGTTGTTCATCGCCATGAACTCAAATCTGACAGCTGAAGTGAATACCTGCCTATCAAGGTTGATCAGCACTATTCCGGCTCCTGATGCTGTATTAGTTGATGATCCGTCAACGTACATGTGTCATGGATGGTTATGACCTCTCGTCTGATCTTGAGGAAAGGTTAGTTCGACTATGAAGTCGGCTAATGCTTGTCCTTTGATCATTGTTCGAGGTGCATAATATATTCCGAACTGGCTTATTTCGAGGGACCATTTGAGGAGGCGACCAGTAGTGTCAGGCCTTTGTAAAATTTATCTCACTGGAAATGTTGTCAACACCTCTACCTGATGGTCAAAGAAGTATGGACGTAGCTTTCTTACACTCATTACTAGTGCGTAGGCTAACTTCTCCATCGGTGAATATTTGATTTCTGCTTCGTGTAAGGCCTGACTCACATAGTAGATTGGTAAGTGAAATTTTTCTTCTGCACGAACTAATACCGAGCTGATCGCCACTTCTGAGGCAGCCAGGTATAAGTACAACTTTTCTCCCGAAATAGATTTTGATAGTATCTTAGTGTCACCAAGGTATTCTTTCAGTTGCTCAAACGCTTGTTGACAACTGCTTGTCCATTGAAACTGGCATTTCTTGATAGCATCAAAGAAAGGTCGGCATCTATCACCGGATCTCGAAATGAATCTATTCAAGGCTGCTAAACATCCAGTGAGTTGTTGAACTTCCTTGACTGATCTTGGTGGCTGCATGTCCATAATTGCCTTCACCTTTGACGGGTTTGCTTCAATGCCCCGCTGACTGACCAGGTGTCCAAGGAACATTCCTGAATGAACTCCAAAGCTGTTTTTTTCGGGTTTAGCTTCATGTTGTAAGCCCGGAGTATTTCAAATGCTTGTGATAAGTGCTCTAGATGGTCCTCTGACTTGAAGCGAATATACCAACTTTTACTAGTGGATTCCCCGCAAGCGTACGGGTTCACTATAGTATGAGCAAGTATAATGACCAAGTATATCGAACCCAAGGGATGAAGTGTATGCAAATAGATCCCTGAAGATCTACGCGTCGTAGTTAATATGAGTGAAATGTTTTTGGATTTTTTTGAAAAGAAAAAATAATCTATACTAAATTACTCTACGAATGCAAAAGGAAAATTAAACGAAGTATCTAAGGTTTGTATGCAAGTATGTGATGGTGATGCTTAGGATAGGAATCCCTACGTATACTAACGGAGCAGGTACATAATCAAAATAACTGTGACGCGCAAGAAATAACCTAAGTAAAAGAATGCAAGATGAAAGCTCAAGATTTTAACCCTAATACTTTATCCTAACATTCGACTTCACTAATCCACTAACAAGTTAATAGATCGTGTTTAATTAAAGAGGCCCTCATTTAACTAATGGTGATGCGGTCGTCCTCCATAGCTAAACCGGCAAATTAATCAACCCCTTCTAAACCCTCTAGTTAAGTCTACTAGTTGTTAAAGAGTGATGCGGCCGTCCTCTCCCTAACACGTTCGTACGAAATTCAAAGGAAAAGTTAAGATTGATTTTAAGAATTCATTAATTAAGAGAATTAAAACCTAACGTCGCGAATTACCCTAATTACGTACCCACAACCTATTTCTACGAGTTCATCCTATCCCAAGCATGCAAGGGTTTTAGCTAGACATGGTTTTAATGAAAACTAAAACAATAGAATAAATAACAAACATGAACATAATGATTAACACGAAGAAAAGATCAAACATAAACTAGGGTTTCAAGAATTAAAAGAATAAACTGAAATTAAATCAATAGAATGAAGTCTCAACGTGTTCAAGAACAAAGATCTGAAGAAACGAAACTAAAAAGTAAAACCCGGATGTGAATTCGTAAAGAAAAACCTCAAAATACGTAAAAGTAAAGCTTGCTCGTTCATTCCTCTCCAAAAACTAACTCTAAAACGATCTCGTATCAAGTGGTGGTAAGTGGTCATCTCCAAAAACGAACTTGGGATGAATATATATAAGCGTCGGGCCGAATCTGACTTGCATGGGCCAAAATTCCCGTCAAGCTCGAGTAGTGCTCGAGTAGAAAGTACTCGAGCAAGTTTTGCTCGAGTAGTTAAAACTTACAGAACCCAAAAAGTACTCGAGCTCCTTAGCTCGAGTAGTACTACTCGACCAGCCTCAGCTCGAGTGCTCTACTCGAGTGCTCGAGTAGTAGTTGTTAGTGTTAATGTCCTAGAGACAATTTTTTGTGAGGACATGATACTAAGATGATATTCAGTTTATGGTTTAATATTATTGTTTGATTTAATATTAAATGTATGGCTTTACACTTATCTGAATATTATGTTTGATTGTTTGCATTATTCGTATATGTGTTCCCTTGAATCGATACTGTCATTGAGTGAGTGAGAACTCAGATGACCGAAGTACGATTCTCAAATAGCCCCGATCAAGGATCATCAAGAATGGGATATTGATGATGCAATTGAGATTGGTGTGCGATCTGCATCATACTCTTAGAGAGTGTAGTAAGATCTCACTTACTACGAGATACCGGGTATCTCATGATGGATGCACAAATACCTTAGAGGGTATTGGTATACCCATCCGAGAAACCGTTTGATGTAATTCCACATAATGTGTCTACGGGTGTCTCGGTTAGTGGGAGCGATGTGATACTCCTCTGACTTGAGGTCAATACGCACGACATGTGTGGAGTGATGAACTTTGACCATGACCGACGCTTGCACCCTTCCACGGGTAGATATGGCATGGATTGGGTTCATCATGAAATACATGTGCGTGGTAGTTGAGCCAAGAATAGGATTCATTCCTCAATGTGGATTTAGAGAGAATACTCGTCTTCTCATCATAATTGTGCGACGCGAGCGATCAATTAGTGATTTGAGATAATATGATTAAGTTATTTGAATAGACACTTCATCATGTTCAAGGCTTAATCGAGTATTCGCGAATGAAAGGAAGATATCACAATAGCCTACAATATTACAGGTTGTTGCAGATTTCCTCGCAACGTACCTCGTATATTGAGAATGTCTGATTTATTGTCTAGGGTTCAATTAAGACCGTTAGTTTGACTAATCGCTCGATATACGAGGGCCTATGGGTCACACAACAAGCAATGGCAGTTCGCCGATTATAGTTGGTTGATTAAGTATTATATTGGATATAATATTTAATTTATGGAGAATATAATAATAATTATATTTAGAATTAATTATTATTATTATTTAATTAAATATGAAATCCCAATAATAATATTTGGAATATTATTATACAAGAATAATAGATATGGTAAAGATATTATTCGTAGGAACGTATCTAGGGAAATATAATCCGTAGAGATTATATTATGGGCTAGGCCCGATATCCTGCTTAGGAATTAAGCCAAGTTAATCCCTATAAATACGTGTCATGGGAATTCAGAAAAAGAGACATAAGAAATATAATTTCTCCATAAAATCTCTTGTTCGAGTTTTCCTAGCAAGTTCGTCTAGAGATTCAAAGCTGGCACCTCGGTGCAAATCGGTGAATAGCTGTCGCGTGGATACCATAGTAGAGGATTCCGCATACGAAGTTCTGTAAGAATCTCGTTTAAATATTCTTGCAAATTAATATGCAATTAAATTGTTCGTTGTTGGAGAACGTTTATTTCCGCTGCGCATGTTTACGTGTTTACGTGCTTATAAATTCCAACAGTGGTATCAGAGCTCAGGCTCTTGTTTAAGTGCATAAATTGTGTTATTGCGTGAGTGACTTGTTGAATGCTTTTCAATTTAAAGTTAATTTACGTGATTAATTGCCCAAGTTTGATTAATATAGTTTGACTTCTTGTGATTTGAATCACTCACTGTTTGACTAATGAAACATATTAATCAAGTCGCCATTTTCTGTTAATATTTAAATTCTTGGTTTACACCAAAGGTTTTGTTAATAAATAAAACTGGCTAAACCCTGAATAAGGGATTTTTCCCGCTGGGCGGGTTTTTTCAAGAGCGCCGTCGGCTGAAATTAATACTGAGTTTTATAATAAAAAAAAAAAAAAAAAAGCTCTTCGACAGTGGCCGCTGTTCGGAGGGGATGACGGAAAGTACGCAAAAGGCGGTCGGCGACCTCTGTTTTTAGCCGATAATTCGGACGGCTGATGGAGGCGGCTACCGACAGCCGTTAATTCTTGTGGCGGCCGATCGACACAGACGGGCGGCGCTGGGCGTTGTTCTGCGTCTGAGTCAGCGGCGCGACTTGCCACGGCTGCGCACGTAGGTGATGGCCGCTGGATCTGTTGATTCCCGGCGTGAGTTGCAACAAAGGGGACTATTTGTTGGGCCTAAAAAAAAAAAATTTAGTAATGGGCCGCCTAAAATTGGGCCCTATTTTTAAATTAATTCTTTTTAATAATGGGCCAGATTTAATTAAATAGGCCAATTTATTTAAGTTTTGGGCCTGAAATTTAATTAACTCTTGTTTTAATATTAAAAGGATATTTTGGTTGGACCAAAATAATTAAATTTAATTGGATTAATTGTGATTTCGATAATTAAAATTATTATTTTAAAATTAAAATTAGATTTTAATTTTGCTTTAATAATATGGTAATTATTTTTCCCACTTGGTTAACTTTGAATTTGTTAACGCACTTTATAGTCCGTTTTATAATTGTTTGGGTAGGCGTCGCCCAATAATTGCCGGACCGTTATATATATGTTTTGGGTAGACGGCGCCCAAATAAATGTTAGTCCGCATAAAATCATGTTTGGGTAGGCGGCGCCCTATAATTGCTCAAATGTGATATAGATTAACATGTGGATCTCGATTAAGCAATTAATACCCCGCCTTTAAAATGTTCCTCGCTAAAATATGGTTTTTCATTGAATTGAAAGATGTCTTCCATTAAAATTAAAAGTAAACCGGAGATTTCGTTCCAATGAGTATTTAAGACCCTAGTCTTTTGCTCGGATCTACATCTAACGGGACTTTTATAGGGACATGTCTGTCGCCGCTTAATGGTTGTAAACCAACTTAATTCTATTTCACCAGCCCTAGCAGGGAAACGAGAATTAGGTGACATCCGATTGAACTAGGTTCAATCAACTAGGAATTGCGTGAGGCAATTGGTTTAGAGACCTACCAATTCTGTTGTTGCAATGTTCAGCCCTAGCAGTCATTGCAATAGTAGGAATGTGGATCCTAGTCCATTACAATTTATATTAGATATAAATTCGTACTCTTCCGATGAGGTCGTTGCGTATGTGAAAATAATGGAGACAAAATAAATAAAAGGCCATGTTTATTTTGATTGCTGAATATTGATCATAGGAATTATGTGTTTTAATTCCCGTTTAAATTTTATTTCCTAGGATTGTTGAAATGAATAACTTGTCGTTGAGAAGTGTTTTGGAAACAAACAAATTGGCTGGGCCAAATTTTCTGGACTGGCACCGAAACGTGCGTTTGGTGCTTAGGCAAGAAAAGATTGAGTACGTGTTGGACACGCCAATTCCTGTTACCCCTGAGGCTGGTTCTGAGGAAGCCGATGCGTATGACGCCGAAGCTCAAAAGAAGCATCAAGATGATGCTTCCCAGGCTCAGTGTGTTATGTTGCTCGGCATGACTCCCGAGTTGCAAAGGCAACACGAGAGGATGCTTCCCTATGAGATGCTTAGACATTTGAAGGATCTCTTTGATTCTGAGTCTCGTTTCGAAATTTATGAGGTGATGAGAGATCTGTTTAGATGTCGGCTATCTGAAGGAGGGAAAGTCTCCCCTCATGTTTTGAAGATGATAGGGCTAATCGAGAAACTTGGTCGTTTGGGCATTGAGCTGCAGACCAATGTTGCTGTTTATGCCATTCTTCAGTCGCTACCCGATTCATACTCGAGTTTCGTAGTAAACTTCAATATGAATAAGACGGTTTCGACCATGCCTGAACTTCATAACATGCTCAAGACTTTTGAGTCCTCCACTGCTAAGGAAAAGCCTGTGCTCATGGTGGGTGCTTCTAGTTCTTCTGCCTCTAAAGGGAAGAAGAAGCAAAGAAGCAAGGCTAAGAAAGGCTCTAAGCCTGATTTCCTCAAGCCGAAAGGTGGAATTCAAAAGAAGGAGCGGGTAGATAAGGATGTATGCCTCCACTGCAAGAAGAAGGGGCATTGGAAGAAGGACTGCAAGGTTCTAGCAGCTGAAAAGAAGGCACAAGGTGCTTCAGCTACTGGAGCAGGTATGTTTGTTATTGAGATAAACATGTCCACAAATGATTCTAACTGCTGGGTATTGGATACCGGTTGTGGCTCACACATTTGTACAAATGTGCAGGGGCTCAAGGACAGCAGAGCGGTTAGACCGGGTGAAGTCGCCCTTCACGTGGGGAATGGAGCAAGAGTTGCTGCTGAACGTGTTGGGACTTATGTTTTAGACTTACCTTCTGGTTTTAGACTTGAATTAAATAATTGTTATTTTGTTCCGTCTATTACTCGTAACATTATTTCCGTTCCTATGTTAGACATTGAGGGATTTTCCTTCCGTTTTGCAAATAATACTTGTTATTTTTCGCTTAATGGTGATGTTTATGGAAATGCTCCTCTTGTGAATGGTTTATATTTGTTACATTGTGGATATAATGTTCTTAATATACAAAATAAAAGACTCAAGCTTAGTAATCATGAAAACCCGACTTACTTGTGGCATTGTAGACTTGGTCATGCAAACGAGAAAAGAATCGCACGGTTAAGAAAGTTAGACTACTTGACCTCATTTGACTTAGAGTCTTATGGAAGTTGCGAATCTTGTCTCATGGGCAAGATGACCAATAAACCCTTTTCGGGGAAAGGGGTGCGTGCCAAAGAAGTTCTAGAGTTGATCCACAGCGATGTTTGTGGACCATTGCCCACTCTAGCTAGGGGTCAATTCGGCTACTTCATTACCTTCACTGACGATTACTCAAGATTTGGATACGTGTATCTCATGAAACACAAATCCGAATCGTTTGAGAAATTTAAGGAGTACAAGGCCGAAGTAGAGAATCGTCTTGGTAAGAGTATCAAGACTCTTCGATCAGATCGGGGAGGTGAGTACCTTAGCCACGAATTCATGGATTACTTAAAGCTTCATGGGATCTAATCACAATGGACTCCTCCCGGAACCCCTCAGATGAACGGTGTATCTGAAAGGAGAAATCGAACCCTGTTGGACATGGTCCGATCCATGATGAGTTTTGCCTCTCTTCCAACATTCTTATGGGGACACGCATTGCAAACCTCAATCTACATTCTGAATAGGATTCCGTCTAAATCAGTTGTGCAAACTCCATACGAGTTGTGGTATGGCAAGAAGCCATCTTTTCTACACATTAGAACGTGGGGTTGCCCTGCAATTGTGAAGAAAATGCAAACTGATAAGTTGGAATCCAAAGGTGAAAAAAGTTATTTTGTGGGATATCCTAAAGAGACTAGAGGATATTATTTTTATCTACCGGAGAAACAAACGGTGATTGTTTCTAGGCAAGCTAGGTTTCTAGAAGACGAGTATGTCTTTAAGGAACAAAGTCGTAAGAAGATAGAACTTGAAGAAATTCAAGAACCACAAATTAACATAGAGACTGATGATTTGTCAAAGCAACATGACAAAGAATCAGTGGGAGCATTCAGCGACTCTCATGGTGGAAGTTTATCACTAGGTGATCCTCTTTCAGCCAGTGGGAGCGTAATTGGAGTCGCGTTGCCTTCGCAACAACCTCCAAGTAGGCTGAATGAGAATAGCATAGTTCAAACTCCCGCCCAAGAGGCATCTGAATGTGTCACTCTTGAGGACTCTCCGGTCAACGATGAAGTCGCTGCACCACAAAATTTTCATGATCAGAATGTACAGCCTGCACAACCACAACTCCGTAAGTCAACTAGGATTCGTAATCCAATCGATAGGTATTATGGCTTTCTCGTGGAGGAACATGATGACGTGGAAATACCGGAAAAGGACGAACCTAAGACTTACACTGAGGCGACATTAGATGTTGACTCAGAGAAGTGGCATGAAGCCATGAAATCCGAGATGGACTCGATGTACATCAATCAAGTTTGGGACTTGGTTGAATTGCCAAAAGGGGTAAAACCCATAGGTTGCAAGTGGGTCTTCAAGAGGAAGACCGATGCAAATGGCAAGGTACAAACCTACAAGGCTAGGTTGGTGGTGAAAGGGTATAGTCAACGTGAAGGCATTGACTATGACGAGACCTTTTCGCCGGTTGCAAAGATCAAGTCCATTCGTATTTTACTTGCGATAGCCGCACACTATGATTATGAGATTTGGCAGATGGATGTCAAAACAGCCTTTCTCAATGGAAACATTGATAAGGACGTGTTCATGACTCAACCGGAGGGTTTTATATCTAAGCCAAAGTCTAATCTCGTGTGTAAGCTCAAACGATCCATCTATGGATTAAAGCAAGCTTCTAGGAGTTGGAATATCCGATTTGATGAAGCTGTTAAGTCTTTTAGCTTCATTAGAAATCCGGAAGATCCATGCGTTTATTGTAAACGCAGCGGGAAGAGTATTGTCTTTATAGTCGTATATGTCGATGACATATTGATTATAGGAGATAGCATCCCGCTCATGCAGTCCGTGAAAGATTGGTTATCAAAGACCTTCATGATGAAGGATCTTGGTGAAGCATGCTACATCTTAGGGATCAAGATCCATAGGGATAGATCCAAGAAGATGTTAGGGCTGTCACAATCCACCTACGTAGATAAGGTGTTGAAGCGTTTTGCGATGGAGAACTCTAAGAGAGGGTATCTTCCAGCAAATCATGGGATAAAGCTGTCGAAGAAGGATTGTCCTTCTAGCGAAGCTGATATCAAGCACATGAAGGATGTTCCATATGCATCTGCAATTGGATCCATCATGTACGCCATGACTTGCACTAGGCCAGACGTGGCCTACGCTGTCAGCATCACGGGTAGATACCAACAGAATCCAGGTGAGCCTCACTGGATTGCTGTCAAGAATATTCTTAAGTACCTCAGACGTACTAAAGAACATTTTCTTATCTACGGTGGGCAATTAGAGTTAGTCGTCACCGGCTACGCTGATGCAAGTTTCCAATTCGACTGTGATGATTACAAGTCGCAGTCAGGATATGTCTTCACTCTCAATGGAGGTGCGGTGTGTTGGAATAGTTCCAAACAAGCGACAACCGCGGATTCAACAACTGAGGCTGAGTGCATAGCTGCGGCAGAGGCTGCCAAGGAAGCTGTTTGGATGAGAAAGTTCTTAAGTGAACTAGGGGTAGTTCCAAGTGCTAGTAGTCCAATAAAGTTGTATTGTGACAACACTGGTGCGGTTGCACAAGCAAAGGAACCGAGATCCAACAACAAAAACAAGCATGTACCAAGGCGTTATCACTTGATAAGAGAGATGATCGCTAACAAGGAAATAGAGTTAGAGCGCATTCCCACAGATGATAATTTGGCTGACCCATTCACCAAGGCTTTGAGTGTTCATGTACACACTAGACATTTTAATGGTCTAGGGGTTAAACATATGGGTGATTGGCTCTAGTCCAAGTGGGAGATTGTTAGTGTTAATGTCCTAGAGACAATCTTTTGTGAGGACATGATACTAAGATGATATTCAGTTTATGGTTTAATATTATTGTTTGATTTAATATTAAATGTATGGCTTTACACTTATCTGAATATTATGTTTGATTGTTTGCATTATTCGTATATGTGTTCCCTTGAATCGATACTGTCATTGAGTGAGTGAGAACTCAGATGACCGAAGTACGATTCTCAAATAGCCCCGATCAAGGATCATCAAGAATGGGATATTGATGATGCAATTGAGATTGGTGTGCGATCTGCATCATACTCTTAGAGAGTGTAGTAAGATCTCACTTACTACGAGATACCGGGTATCTCATGATGGATGCACAAATACCTTAGAGGGTATTGGTATACCCATCCGAGAAACCGTTTGATGTAATTCCACATAATGTGTCTACGGGTGTCTCGGTTAGTGGGAGCGATGTGATACTCCTCTGACTTGAGGTCAATACGCACGACATGTGTGGAGTGATGAACTTTGACCATGACCGACGCTTGCACCCTTCCACGGGTAGATATGGCATGGATTGGGTTCATCATGAAATACATGTGCGTGGTAGTTGAGCCAAGAATAGGATTCATTCCTCAATGTGGATTTAGAGAGAATACTCGTCTTCTCATCATAATTGGATCTAAGACATCGGCCGATGCAAGTCGACTTGGACTTTGTGGCCAAGTGCGACGCGAGCGATCAATTAGTGATTTGAGATAATATGATTAAGTTATTTGAATAGACACTTCATCATGTTCAAGGCTTAATCGAGTATTCGCGAATGAAAGGAAGATATCACAATAGCCTACAATATTACAGGTTGTTGCAGATTTCCTCGCAACGTACCTCGTATATTGAGAATGTCTGATTTATTGTCTAGGGTTCAATTAAGACCGTTAGTTTGACTAATCGCTCGATATACGAGGGCCTATGGGTCACACAACAAGCAATGGCAGTTCGCCGATTATAGTTGGTTGATTAAGTATTATATTGGATATAATATTTAATTTATGGAGAATATAATAATAATTATATTTAGAATTAATTATTATTATTATTATTTAATTAAATTAGATTTAATTAAATATGAAATCCCAATAATAATATTTGGAATATTATTATACAAGAATAATAGATATGGTAAAGATATTATTCGTAGGAACGTATCTAGGGAAATATAATCCGTAGAGATTATATTATGGGCTAGGCCCGATATCCTGCTTAGGAATTAAGCCAAGTTAATCCCTATAAATACGTGTCATGGGAATTCAGAAAAAGAGACATAAGAAATATAATTTCTCCATAAAATCTCTTGTTCGAGTTTTCCTAGCAAGTTCGTCTAGAGATTCAAAGCTGGCACCTCGGTGCAAATCGGTGAATAGCTGTCGCGTGGATACCATAGTAGAGGATTCCGCATACGAAGTTCTGTAAGAATCTCGTTTAAATATTCTTGCAAATTAATATGCAATTAAATTGTTCGTTGTTGAAGAACGTTTATTTCCGCTGCGCATGTTTACGTGTTTACGTGCTTATAAATTCCAACAGTAGCTACTCGATCAGCCTCAGCTCGAGTGCTCGAGTAGTAACTACTCGACCAGGCTTGGCTCGAGTGCTCTACTCGAGTGCTTGAGTAGTCAGTACTCGAGCTCCTCCAGCTTGAGTACTTCAATGACACTTTTGCTCGCTCGAACTAGTATTTCTCGTATTTCTTCCATATCTTCTCATATGGGCATCCGTTTGAGTCGATTCAAAGTCCTACGAGCTCCTCTTTTCGCCCTCTATCCATCTATAAGCATCAAAGAAACAAATTTATTAGTTTATGAAAACGATACTCAAATGACTCTAAATACTTATGTAAATTAATCAAAACAAGGGCATTTCGAGCGAGGAATCATGACAATTTCACGCCTAATCATCCTCCTTCCTTGGACTTTTGACGACTATGTCATCCACGTATACTTCTATTATCTTGCCAATGTGTTCATTGAACATTTTATTGACAAGTCTTTGGTACGTGTCTCCCGCGTTAATCAATCCGAACGACATCCTCTTCCAACATAATAAGTTTTTGTTGGTGTAAAATGATGTGTGCTCCTTGTTGTCTGGGTACATTGGGATTTGGTGGTAGCCTGCAAATGCATCCATGAATGTGAGGAGCTCGTGCCCGGCCGTGTTGTCTACCAGCTGGTCAATGTGTGGAAGTGGGAAGTTGTCCTTCGGGCATGCAGCATTCAAGTCGGTGAAGTCGATGCACAGCCTCCATATTCCATTCGGCTTTCGGACTAGCACCGGGTTCGCCACCCATTTAGGACATAAAGCTTGTTTGATAAGATCGTTGTCTAGTAGATTCTTCACTTCCACATCCAATGCCTCGTACTTGTCGGGTCCAAATTTTCTTCTTTTTTGCTTTACCGATTTCTTAGTTGGATCGATATTTTAGCCTATGACAAGCATGCTCAGGGCTAATGCCTACCATATCGGCGCGTGACCATGCGAACACATCGAGATTAGACTTGAGGAATTCTTTCATTTTGGATCTGTATGGCTCAGGGAGCTCAGATCCAATAAAAAGTTCCAAGTCTTCTTGGTTCAGGTCAACTCTTATTGCCTCCGATTCTTCAATCGGCGTTGCTCTTCTCTTTTGGCTTTTCCAACGAGGATCGATTATGGGTCCTTCTAGGTTAAGCTCATCTTCAATTATCGGCTCTGCTCCTAGCCGTGGCTCGATATCTTCAACTTCTTTTGGAACAGGCACCGCCTCTTCTCCCCGCTGCTCGTTTTGGACCTTCTGCTCGTCTTCCCTCTGCTGTTTGTCTACTTCCATCATCTCTATGTCTATGGATTCCATAATTTCATCTAAGATGGAAGGTTCGTCTTCAACCCTGCTGCTCGGTTGTTCATCCATGACGAACACTCTGTTGTCTTTTGGTTGTAGTTGCAGGAGGCACTCTCGAGCTCTCTTCTGGTCGCCTTTCACTATACCTGACCCTTTTAAAGTTGGAAATTTAAGAGAATAGTAGTACGTTGAAACGGCTGCTTTGAATTTATTCATGAAAGGGTGATCTAGAAACCCATTGTAGGTAGATTGTTGGTCTACAACCAGAAATTATATCATTCTAGTCAATCTCCTATCAGGGTTCTCGATTAATACAAGCTCAACCGATAACGTAACTACACCTATGGGAATGGTTACAACTTCTCCAAATCCCACTATCTTGTGATTATAATCTTTTACATATTCAGCATAATCTCCTAACAGATCTAATGTGCTCTTGAACAAGATATTTGTGTAGGAGCCGGTGTCCACTAGCAGGCGATGGACTCGAGTTCACATGATGTTGGTACAAATGATCAGTGAATCATTGTGAGGAGTGAGTATCCCATCCAGATCTTTTTCTGAGAATGTTAAGTCTCCCGTCTTCTTAGTTGCCGGGTTCACTCCCACTTCTTTAACCTGAGCTACGGCCCTGAGCTCCGCCTTCCTCTTTCTCTTGGACATTTGGGGTCTTCCATCCGAACAACCTCATATCGGTCCAGTTGGTTTGAGCATCAAGATTTCTCGTACTGGTTCAGCTGGAGCTGTCATTGTCTTCTTTCCTTTCTTATCCCTCCTGCTCGGCTGCTCGTTACTCTCATCATCTTTCGAGCTCGAGGATGCTGTTGCTCTTGGTCTCTTTCCCGGTTGCCTTTTTACAAACTCTGACCGTTTTTCCTCTTCGTAAAACCTCCATAACTGCTTCAGAAGATCCCGGCACTCACTTGTGAAGTGGCCTATATTTTGATGATACGCGCAGTATTTGTTTGAGTTTAACTTTTCTCGTTCTTGTCGAATCTTCCTAAGCTCTGATAACATGTCTTTATCTTTCACATTGTTGTAGACGGCCTCTACTGACATAGTTAGGACTTGGTTCAGCTTTTTTTTTTTCAAATCTGCTCCTTCATTAAAGGCTTTCATGTTTTTGGGAGCTTTGTATTCTCCTCCTGATTTTTTCCCCGATTTTTCTGGTCAACTTTGTCTCCCAATTCCTTTTGAAGAGTCTCTTGCATTGAAATGTATATTCCAGCCTTATGTCTAAATTTTGCATAAGTCTTGGGGAAGGCTAGATGCATTTCCTTCCATAGGTCAGTTCCTTTCTTGAGTCCCGCCATCACGGCTACAATCTTTGTATCCTCGCTTACCATCTCTCCTTCCAATAGGACTTTATCGAATCTTTCGAGAATTTTTCTATCTGACTCATCATCTCCTTGCTTCAGATCCGCCAACTGGTGTGTTTGTGTTAAATAAGACCTGGCGGTAGAGAAATGGGATAGGAACTCCTTGCTCAGTTGTGTAAAGGAGTTGATGGATCCTGGGGTCAATGCTGAGAACCATCGTTGAGGTCCATCTCCAAGTGTAAGTGGGAAATTACGGTATTGTGTCACGTCTGTAGCCCTCATTGATATCATGAAATCTGAATATTATATCAGGTGGACTCTTGGGTCTGTCGTCCCTTCATACAGGTTGATAGCCGGGAACTGTATTTTCTTTTGTATGGGAGCATTCAAGATTATGGAAGATAATGGTGATGATGGCAACACCGTCGATCCAACACCTTTTTGGGTTTCCAACTGTTTCTGCATTTCTTCCACTGCTTTTTTCAAGGCTTGCCACTCATCTGGAGACGTTCTTCCATTGGAAGGCTGTTCATCGTGATCAAGTTCAACAACTTCACCACGATGCAGTCCCTCTCCAACGGGACGTTTCTCCTGTGTAGCTCGCCTAGCAATGTTGCTAGCTCTGTTGGGACACAAACGGCCAAAAGCTGATCTCCTTAGTCTATCGTGGACTGAGGGGCGAGTAGCAGGGTGTGCTCGCTCCTCGCTCTTCTGGAGAGTTTCTCTCCTATCTCTTCTGCGATTCTCTATTCTTACTCTTGTTTGAGTGAGGCATGTATCCTTGGTTGTCTCCCTGCTCGACTCCTCTCCTCCCCCAGGGGTGGATTCGCCCCGGCTTCCCAATTGTTCGCTTATCGGGGCCTTGCCTCTGTTCCTTCTGGCTTGGGCACTATCTGCCTCATCCACTCGTATATCATCATGTTGTTTGGCCACCTGCTCAGCTACTCGGTTGCTCGCCTCCTAAGCTCTTGATGGCCCTATAGCTTCTTTACGTCTTTGCAATAATTGTAAGACGGCATTCATTTTCGCCAATTCTTCTGGGTTTCGAGTGAGAGCTTCCACCTTCGGAGGGAGAGTGTCGATGGTGACTTGCACGTTTCTTCGGGATGTCGTCCGCACCATCGTGCATGATCACCCGTTGACGATACCCTAGTTCGTGACTTGTTGGACATGTGTGTACTTGATGATTGTCGCTATTGCGATCTTGCCATTATCAAATATTGAATGTTTTGATGAAGGTTTTGTGCTTATGATTGTCAATTTAAGAATAACTAGCCTTGTATGTGTGAATTTGGCTATTTACAAACCCTAATTCACACATGCATGCATTCAAATTCTTAAATGTGAACAGATTTGTCACAAATGATCACCAAATACCTTTGTATTCCAGTTTCCGATGACTTCTCACCGGATTTCGGCGACTTTTTGCAACATTACTTCAAATCTTCAACCAACCGGAGGTTCGGACCCTCCTTCTAGCGCCAATTGTTGATGAACTTGATTCAATGTAGATGATTAGTGGATCATCAAACAAGATAATTGAACTAGGATTAATTACTAAATAAGGATTGAGAATAGAAATTGCAAGAGTTTGGACTTGTTTTTAATAAATGAACTCTCTCTTTTTCCTTCTCATGAAGGGATATTTATAGGGTACAAGCAAGCATGAGGTGTCACCTCCTTAGTCACCCTAATTTATACATTGACAAGTGTTTAGACACTTGTTTAAGTCATAAGCTATTACATGTTACACAATGACAAGTGTTAAGACACTTGTTTGTTCCTAATGTAATGCCTAATTGGTGGGATTCTTGATGATCCTCCGGGGTGCCCTGCTGCTCGCCTGCTCACCCTTTTGGTTCATTCTTGAATCCTCTTGTTAGTGTTGCTCGCTTATCTTTATTCCTTTGTGACCTGCTGCTCGTCTGACCAGCTGCTCGTCTGACCAGCTGCTCGTCTAATGTGTTTTGACACTTTACCCAGTTGCTCATCTTATTCAATTTATTAAAGCTAAATCCCTGCTGCTCGCCTCCTTTAATCTTTTTATTTCTAATGACCTTTTAGCCATTCATTTACTTTTAATTAGCTTAATCATGTTGCCCGACTGCTCGCCTATCAACATCTATTAATTATCAAACAAACTCAAACATGAATATCAAAGCTCGATAACTTTTTAAACAAGCTTGAACAACAGTACGTTTGACTGCTCGGCTCTTATATTATTCTTATTATTATTTTAAATGAAAAAAAATAATATATTTGAACTAAATTTGATAGGGCCCTCCTTTAATTTTTTTTTTGTTAAAAATAAATTGACAAAACAGTTGGCAAACGATTGGCGCGCAGTTCCAGTTGAAGTTATCCCCGAATTCCCCAACAATTCCAACTATATGCCAAATATTTTTGGGCAAAAAAAGAATTTTTTTTTTTAAACGAGGGCAAAAGGATTTACCCCACAAAACTTAGTGTAGTTTTGTGTATTTTCTCTTTATTTTAATGTAGTTTGTGTAGTGTTCTGTTTGTTATCTTGTTTTGTGTAATTTTGAAAAGATTCTTTTCGAATTACAAATACGCATAGGGATGGTAATAGGGCGGGTTTAAACTTGGAGCCCTATTGAAATCCCCCAGCTTGAAGTGCATTTGGACCCAGTTAAGCAGGTTCGGGAAGGGTCATGGTTTTTATAGGACCCACCCCGTGAACTCGCCTAATTATATATTTGTTATATATATATATATATATATATATATATATATATATATATATACACGCATTTATATGGACTTATATTCAAATTAATATATTTTAAATTTATTAAAGACAAAGTATAGAGTGAAAATGGTTTATACATGAATCATTGAAGGGTATTAGTTATTTTCACTAAAAAGTATTAGTTGTTTGCACTGAAGGGTATTAGTTGTTTATACCGAAGAATCTTAGTTGTTTACTGGAAAAAAAAACTAAGACTCTTTAGTATAGTCACCTAATACTTTTCATTGAAAACAACTAATATTTTTTAATAAAATTAACTAATACCCTTCAATGATCATGTATAAACTAATTTCACTCTATACATACTCTTATTAATATATTGATTATACAAATTTTTTATAAGTATTGAATGAATATTAAATATTAATTTAAACAAACATATATTTTAAATTTAATTCTTAATGTTGAATTATATATTTTATATTTTTTTAAATAATATAAAATTAAATGGAGCAAAGCGAGTTGAACCTTGTAAGTACAGGTCCATAAAAATTATGATATG
Source organism: Ballota nigra (assembly GCA_947034835.1). Classification (NCBI taxonomy): domain Eukaryota; kingdom Viridiplantae; phylum Streptophyta; class Magnoliopsida; order Lamiales; family Lamiaceae; genus Ballota; species Ballota nigra. The sequence goes on from OX344724.1 coordinate 92,428,298, forward strand.
ACTTGTTATTGGCCATACCCATTCCAAAATTGAATAGATGGAAATCAAAAAAAAAAAAAAGGATATTAATATGAGATCACACCTACAAAATTGAATAGATGAAAACCCAAAAAATGGATATTAATATGAGATCACACCTACAAAATTTAATAGATGAAAAACCATCAACAAACAACATGGAGTTGGGTAATATACGCAATCAAATGTCCTGCCAGATGAACCTAATTGCAGATAGAAATATGTCGCTCTACCCACCAAATAATGTCCCCATTCATTTGTTTCAGTGTTTTTCCTGATAGAATTTTCGTTTTTGTTTTATAGTTTTTAATTGAAGAATGATCTTACGTGAAACCCTTTTTATTTAGGAGGAAGATCCGACCTATTTAATTTCTTTTTTTAATAACATTTGTTTAACTTTTCACGCAAGTTTTTGTGTTATGTGAATTAAAAAATAAAATTTCCATTAGTAATATGTGATTGCGTACCATGAACAAATCGACAAAGCAAACTTTCATAGCAAAATTCTGTGGTTACAAAATTAAACTAATGATAAGGTTAAATATATGTCTACCAAAAAAAAAATGTAATTACATGTACGATATAATTTCGACTTTTATGTACACAGATTTTTATTGTCGGAGTTCTCCATCAATTATTATTGTTGTTACTAGATCTAAATTCTAAGTAGTATCAATTGCATTGATTTTAAATTAGCGGGTAGATAATAAAATAAATAAATTCCCAACCGCAACTTTTATTGTGTATATCTACAAATTCCGATTATGTACGTAAAATTGAAGATGCTTGTTCGTCGTAACCTTCCCTTGTCCTTTTTCTTCCTCTAGCTTCTCACTCTACATATTAACTTAATTTATTGCCACAATTTTTTTCTTCTAATTAGTAAATTATATTTGAGGCCAGGTTTATGTCGAAATTATTTATAATTTGTACGTATATAATAGATCTGATTGTATCCATTAATTTTTGTTATAGTTGACCTAGTGATGCAAGCAATTCTAGTCAAGGGGTAAACTTCATATTTACATCGATTCAACAATAAGCATATTCCTCTCTGAATTTGACTAATTAAAATCTTACTCGGATGTTTGTATAGCGAATTATGTTACCTAACTTTGTAATTATTCATTTATCCTCCCCTTATCTGTTTGTTAATAAAAAAAATGTCGATGGTCCTCTTTTGTCGTAAAAAATAAATTAATCAACTTTTGAATTGTATAATTTACAATAAGCATAGATGTTGATGTCTCTTCTGACTCGTAAGACCATCTCATAGTTATACGTGACAATCAAATTCATAATATACCCTCCGTATTCTATTGAATTTTACAAGTAGTTGGATACATTGTTTTAAGAGTAACTCTATTTTACACTGGTGTATGGTGTACTCACTCAACAGTTGATATTGTTTACACTGAAAAGTTGATCCTAATTACACTGAAAAGTTGGTCCCAATTACACTAAAAACTACTCCCTCCGTCCCCTAATAATATTCACACTTTCCTATTCGGGACGTCCCACAATAATATTCACACTTCAAAATACCCCCAAAAAAGAAAATTTTCAAAATATAAATACCCTTACAACATCAATTTATTTACCCTTTGTTGACAGGCATTTTCGTACGGGTAGATTTATGTGGCTATCTGGGTTATGCCCGACAAACAATAAATATAAACGAACACGAACGGTTGGGGAAGAACTTTCGTTCTTCCCACGAATATTAGAGTTTCTTGGATATATGAGAAATGAGAGAAAAAGTGCGAATCCTTTACAATGAGGGGGTGACCCCCTATTTATAGAGGTTCACCCCCAAAGGCCCGAAAGTGACCCTAAATTCGTCTCAACCCTTCATTTTAGGGATTATTTACAATATTAATATAAAGATCAACAGTAAACCTATAATACATTAAACACTCTTTTATGATGTAGACCCTCGATCTTGTCGTGTCAGTGTATCTTCAGGAATCTGACCTCCTGTCAGGCGAGGATATTTCCTGCTGTAACAATTGCCCCCAAGATTGGGCTCTGACTGCGGCCAGAGTTCGATCTTGATCTGTGCTTCAAATAGGTTTTGCCCCCGAGCCTGAAAACAGGTTAGCTCGGATGCCCCGGGGGAATCTTCGATGACAGGGTCCTTGTTGGGCGAATCTTTTGTGTAACCTTCGAATAGTCAAACTTTTTCGAAATTGGTCGGGTTAGGTGGGGTACGATCTTCCGTCGTGCCCCCGAGTCGAGAACCGTGACGTTCAATTAATAAAGAGTTATTGACCGCGATGATAAATTAATGAAGTGCTTAGGCCGCTTGAGGGTAGCGACTTCACGGATAACAGATTGACTTATCAATCAATCAAAAGACGAATCAACAGATTAATGAGTGAAGTGCTTTAGCCGATTGACGGGCAGCGACTTCACGATGATGGGATTAAGTTAACAACCGCTTAAAAGATTAACCAACAGGTTAATGAGTGAAGTGCTTTTAGCCGATGATCGGGCAGCGACTTCACGAAGATGGGATTGATTTAACAACCGCTTAAAAGATTAACCAACAGGTTAATGAGTGAAGTGCTTTAGCCGATGATCGGGCAGCGACTTCACGAAGATGGGATTGATTTAACAACCGCTTAAAAGATTAACCAACAGGTTAATGAGTGAAGTGCTTTAGCCGATGATCGGGCAGCGACTTCACGAAGATGGGATTGATTTAACAACCGCTTAAAAGATTAACCAACAGGTTAATGAGTGAAGTGCTTTAGCCGATGATCGGGCAGCGACTTCACGAAGATGGGATTGATTTAACAACCGCTTAAAAGATTAACCAACAGGTTAATGAGTGAAGTGCTTTAGCCGATGATCGGGCAGCGACTTCACGAAGATGGGATTGATTTAACAACCGCTTAAAAGATTAATCAACAGGTTAATGAGTGAAGTGCTTTAGCCGATGATCGGGCAGCGACTTCACGAAGATGGGATTGATTTAACAACCGCTTAAAAGATTAACCAACAGGTTAATGAGTGAAGTGCTTTAGCCGATGATCGGGCAGCGACTTCACGAAGATGGAATTGATTTAACAACCGCTTAAAAGATTAACCAACAGGTTAATGAGTGAAGTGCTTTTAGCCGATTGACGGGCAGCGACTTCACGATGCAGAGAATAGATTAGTTAACGCCGGTGAGGACGAACCAAACAATACCTCGCCTAGTAAGGCGGAAAGTCCACGCTTAACATGCGGACTGGATCCACGCCGAGAGGCGGATTAGTTGACGCCGGTGAAGGCGAACTTATCAAGACCGAGTGACGGATCGTCTTGAGAGGCAGATTAGTTGACGCCGGTGAAGGCGAACTAATCAATATGTCAACGCATAAAAGGCGGACTAATCAACGCCGAGAAGGCGGATTAACTCGAGAAAGGGATTGGTTGACGCCGGTGAAGGCGAACTAATCAATACGTCAACGCCAGAAAGACGGACTAATCAACGTCGAGGAGACGGATTACCTCGCCACTACAGGCGGATTGTCGACGCCTAAAAGGCGGATTAACTCGAGTAGACTAGTTGACGCCGGTGAAGGCGAACTTATCAAGACCGAGTGACGGATCGTCTTGAGAGGCAGATTAGTTGACGCCGGTGAAGGCGAACTAATCAATATGTCAACGCCTGAAAGGCGGACTAATCAACGTCGAGGAGACGGATTACTTCGCCACTACAGGCGGATTGTCGACGCCTAAAAGGCGGATTAACTCGAGTAGACTAGTTGACGCCGGTGAAGGCGAACTTATCAAGACCGAGTGACGGATCGTCTTGAGAGGCAGATTAGTTGACGCCGGTGAAGGTGAACTAATCAATATGTCAACGCCTGAAAGGCGGACTAATCAACGTCGAGGAGACGGATTACTTCGCCACTCTAGACGGAATGTCGACGCCGAGAAGGCGGATTAGCTCGAGTAGATTAGTTGACGCCGGTGAAGGCGAACTAATCAGTACGTCGACGCCTGAGAGGGCGGACTAATCGACGTCGAGAAGACGGATTACTTTGCCAATCTAGGCGGAATGTCGACGCCTAAAAGGCGGATTAATCAACGCCGATCGGGCGGATTACTTCGCCAATCTAGGCGGAATGTCGACGCCTAAGAGGCGGATTAATCAACGCCGATCGGACGGATTACTTCGCCAATCTAGGCGGAATGTCGACGCCGAGAAGGCGGATTAATCAACGCCGATCGGGCGGATTACTTCGCCAATCTAGACGGAATGTCGACGCCTAAAAGGCGGATTAATCAACGCCGATCGGGCGGGTTACTTCGCCAATCTAGGCGGAATGTCGACGCCGAGAAGGCGGATTAATCAACGCCGATCGGGCGAATTACTTCGCCAACCTAGGCGGAATGTCGACGCCTAAAAGGCGGATTAGCCAACGCCGATCGGGCGGATTACTTCGCCAATCTAGGCGGAATGTCGACACCTAAAAGGCGGATTAGCTCGAGTAGATTAGTTGACGCCGATGAAGGCGAACTAATCAGTACATCAACGCCTGAGAGGGCGGACTAATCGACGTCGAGAAGACGGATTACTTCGCCAATCTAGGCGGAACATCGACGCCTAAAAGGCGGATTAATCAACGCCGATCGGGCGGATTACTTCGCCAATCTAGGCGGAATGTCGACGCCGAGAAGGCGGATTAATCAACGCCGATCGGGCGGATTACTTCGCCAATCTAGGCGGAATGTCGACGCCGAGAAGATGGATTAACTCGAGAAGTAGATTAGTTGACGCCGGCGAAGGCGAACTAATCGATACGTCAGCGCCTGAAAGGGCGGACTAATCGACGTCGAGAAGACGGATTACTTCGCCAATCTAGGCGGAATGTCGACGCCGAGAAGGCGGATTAACTCGAGAAGTAGATTAGTTGACGCCGGTGAAGGTGAACTAATCGATACGTCAACGCCTGAAAGGGCGGACTAATCGACGTCGAGAAGACGGATTACTTCGCCACTCTAGGCGGAATGTCGACGCCGAGAAGGCGGATTAACTCGAGAAGTAGATTAGTTGACGCCGGTGAAGGCGAACTAATCGATACGTCAACGCCTGAAAGGGCGGACTAATCGACGTCGAGAAGACGGATTACTTCGCCAATCTAGGCGGAATGTCGACGCCGAGAAGGCGGATTAACTCGAGAAGTAGATTAGTTGACGCCGGTGAAGGCGAACTAATCGATACGTCAACGCCTGAAAGGGCGGACTAATCGACGTCGAGAAGACGGATTACTTCGCCACTCTAGGCGGAATGTCGACGCCGAGAAGGCGGATTAACTCGAGAAGTAGATTAGTTGACGCCGGTGAAGGCGAACTAATCGATACGTCAACGCCTGAAAGGGCGGACTAATCGACGTCGAGAAGACGGATTACTTCGCCAATCTAGGCGGAATGTCGACGCCTAGAAGGCGGATTAACTCGAGAAGTAGATTAGTTGACGCCGGCGAAGGCGAACTAATCGATACGTCAGCGCCTGAAAGGGCGGACTAATCGACGTCGAGAAGACGGATTACTTCGTCAATCTAGGCGGAATGTCGATGCCGAGAAGGCGGATTAACTCGAGAAGTCGATTAGTTGACGCCGGTGAAGGCGAACTAATCGATACGTCAACGCCTGAAAGGGCGGACTAATCGACGTCGAGAAGACGGATTACTTCGCCAATCTAGGCGGAATGTCGACGCCGAGAAGGCGGATTAACTCGAGAAGTAGATTAGTTGACGCCGGTGAATGTGAACTAATCGATACGTCAACGCCTGAAAGGGCGGACTAATCGACGTCGAGAAGACGGATTACTTCGCCAATCTAGGCGGAATGTCGACGCCTAGAAGGCGGACCGGTCAACGCCTATGAAGGCGGACGAATGTTTGTAGTCGAAAGGTGTGACCATGTTTTAAATATTGAGTTATTTATTCGGTGAGCAACCTCAATGATTTTTTCGAAATTGTATTCGAAGTTTTAAATAACTGACTGTATTTAATAATACTCAGAGTCAAATAATTTATTTTTGATATCACAAAATGATCTTAGGATATGTATATCCATGCCCCCGCTTTTAATATACATGACAGCTTACGAGTTGCGATATATATTAAAAGGAAATATCAAATGAAAACTGCATTTCAAAAATTGCCCCCGATTTTAATTTTCGAAATATGAATATATGCCCCCGCTTTTAATTTATATGAAAATTTGCGAGGTGTAATATATATTAAAAGGAAATTATCGAAATAAACCTGATTCGAGTGGGCAAAGGACTGCCCGTAGATTTTTCGTTGATGACGAGGCTCTGAATGCTCGTCCCGGTGTTGCTGACCTTTTTTTTTTTTTTTTTTTTTTGGACTGGTGTACAAATTAAATCAGGCCCCAAAATTAAATAAAGGGGGGCCAACATGCTAAATAAAAAATGGCCCAACAGAATTAATAAACCTGGCCCATCATTACAAATAAAAAATGGCCCAGCCCAATTAGGTATACTAAGCTTTAGGAGATTAGCCCCAATCCCAAATCTCAGAAACACTTCGACGCGCAGGGTTGCGGGCAGAGAGGTTTGTCAGTTTGCAGCGGCGATTGTCGGCCGGAGGTCGCGCCCGGCCACGGAGTGGCGGCGCGAGGAGTCGGTGGCCGCTCGGAGAGGTCGCGGGCGGCGGGGAGGCCAGTCGCGTGGGCGGCGGCCGTGCGCACCGGGAATCACCGGTGGCTGCGTGACGAGCGGCGCGGGGAGGCTGTGCGGCGAGCGCCCTGTCGGGGAGGAGCGGTGGCGCGGAGGCCGCGCGGTGCCGATCCGTGGTGGTGGCCGAGCCCGATCGTGGCAGCGACGCGGGGAGAATTTGAGGGCAGCGGGTCGAGAACGGGAGGCCGTGCGGGGCGGCGGTACGACGACGCGGGGAGGCCAAGCGGCGAGGGTACGACTGGGAGGAGCTGGCGGTTGCGGGAAGCGAGACGGCCGTGCGGGAGGCGGCGACTCGGCCCAGCGTCTGGACGGGCTGGAGATCTGGGCGACGCTGGCCTTGCAGCGGCGATGTTGGGCGGCTGCGATGTTGGGAGCTTGGCTGCCCTATGCGGACGCTGGCGGGGAGGTTGTTTGTCGAGTCGGCGTCACGCAACCCGGGGCGACTAGGCCGTGGTAGCGGCGCGGGTAGGAGCCCGCGTTGGGCGACGGTCGAGGAGCTACTCTGGCTGCCCGGCCGCGGGGAGACACCAAACTCGGGCGGGGGCGATGGTCGGAGACTGCTGGGCCCCGCGGGCAGACGAGTGCGACCTCGGCGGTGCGCAGATCGAGGCATGGAATCATTTGACTTTTCAACGTGTCTTGGGAAATGTGCCTAAAGCACACTGATAATGCTGTGGAGAAGTTGGCACACCCACCAAGGCACACCAAGTGGGATTCATAGCAGAAAACAGAACTTTCGCTTGAAAAACCGGTGACTTTACTAGAGAGAAACGGGACAACGGCGGTGAAGGCGCGGCGGCCGGGCCTGGGCCGCGGCAATGATGGCTCCGTCGCCGGAAACAGGGGCAGCGCTAACCGGAAACGCCCGCAACACTCTTTCTTCTCCTTTCTTTTTCTGTTAGCTGTTGATGTGGTATAGGAAATGGGTGTTCCTGAATTTTGGAACGTTGTTTTCATGCTTCGGTTTAGAACGGGTTTGGATTTTTTGTTTTTGAATTTTTTGGGTATGGATGAATTTGTGAGCTTGTTGCTGTAAAAATTTGAAATCAATGTTGACACTCTTGAAACGAACTCTACAGATTCGACGAAGACAAATAGATGAGTAATGTGATATATGGTATATGATTTTGCAGGATATTTGTTTGATTTTTTCCTTGTATGGTTTGGATCGAAAAGATTTAAGGTTTATGGAATCTGGTTTCTTGATTTTGAGGGGAGGATCTTCGTGTTCATCCATCGAGATGAACCCGAATTGACCCTCCTTCTAGCGCCAAAATGTTGACAGCGATTTATGACTGGTCTCGCTGTCGGGTTCCTAGCGGGTAGGATTAGATATTAATGATGACAGTGAGTGATAAATGTGAGAGTAAATGAGCTCTCAAGTATGTCTTTGCAATAAATGTGGTGTCTGTTACAAATTGGCATTCAAAGCCCTATTTATAATGTACAAGGTGGGGGTTCCCCAAGCTTGGTAGGTGGACTCGTGGGCCCCTCCTACTCCTAGCTGGAAGGTAATGAGTGGCTACAGCCTCCCCTACGAGCCAATGAGGAGACGCCACGTGGCACTGTCACCCCTGAAGTGATTGGACTTGGCCTCAACTGCCCTCTTTGACCCTGTCACATCCTCTGGATTGATGGCACTCGACGTCCTCACACAGCTGGCGCGGTCTGGGGTCGGGTAGACGGGTACTCGGGTACCGGGAAGCGAGCCCGGACAAAAATGCCCCGGTTGGCCATTTGCGGGAAGGCGGGTAGAGTACCTGCACAGGGGCTCGTCGCTGACCACCCGATAACCGGGCATGTGGATTGTAAGTACCCTTCCCGGCCGATCCCAGAGGCTCAAGTCGGGCAGCCTCTGGGTCCCCGCCCGTCTGTCTGACCGGTCGAAAGACTGTTCTCCTCCGAGCCCGCTACAGCAGCGGGCCTGTATCCGATACCCGATGGATCGGGTAGTAAAATATCGTATGTAACAATTGCCCCACCAGCCCGACATCGGGGGGCCGCAGACGTCGGGTGGCGGGCTGGTCGAACTGCTGACCATCTTGATTTCGAATTTGAATTTTGGGGGTGACGTTTCGATTTCCAAGACGATGCCTCGTCTGCCGCGCCTGCTGACGTCACGGGATGGCGTGACTGATGCGCAGAAATCCAGGGGTCACGTCCGCCGAACCTGCTCCCCAACCGTTGCGCGCGTGACTCCCACGCGCCCCCCAGAACTTTGTTTTATTTCATTTCCGACCCCGTTTGTTTGCTGTTTAGTCCCTCCTTTTTCTTCTATAAATAGGGGCTCCCAGCCCATTTTCTCATTTTCCCTCTCTTGCAAACTCGTGCCCCCCTTAAGGATTTTTAAGTTTTCCGGCGAATTCCTCAGATTCCGGCGAACTCCCCAGATTTCGGCGATCTTTCTTGAGTACCAAGGTAATTTCTTGCTTCTTTCATCGACACTCCTTCTCCTTACTTAATTTTCGTCATGAGTGACTCCGTCGAGAGCATCGGCGCCGCCGATGCTTATCACTTCTGCCGCCGTGCCGCCGCCGATGCCGAGAGGCCTTTCCAACCGGCCGGGGAAGGAACGTCCCGCGCCGCTGCCAGAGAGGGCGAGGGCAATTCCACGGATGTGGATGCCTTCGCGGACGATTTGGAGGGGATGAGCCCCCAACGAGAGGGGGAAGCCCTAAGCGTTTCCCCGGTCTCCGCCTACCCGCCCCGGGCCGAAGATTTCTTGTTCGAGCGGGAAGCCGTGCCCGACCAAATAGAATACGCGGACAGCCGGCTAATCGGGTTCGACCACTCGAAGTATATGAGCCGGTTCGTGCGAAAGCGCCCTCCCCGTGCATATCTCGAGGTGCAGGAGACTGACTTTGGGGCCTCTCGCCGCCCCAGCTGCCTTCCCCCGGACGCCGACGTGAAGGAGTTGTACTGGACATTCCAGGCGCCCTCCGACGTCTTCTTCTACGCTCCCCGGGAGAATGAACGGGCCGACCAACCTCCGGAAGGCCTAATCGCCATAAATGCGGACACCCTTCATGCCGGGCTCCGTTTCCCGCTTCACCCGGCCATCTCCAAGCTACTCGCAGCCTGGAATCTGTCGATCACCCAGATCACCCCGAATGGGTGGAGCTACATCCTGGGGGCAGTGGTCGCTCTCGGTCGGCGCGGGCTGCATCGTATGCCCACTCCGTCCGAGCTCAATTATCTATATTACACCGTGGCCTCGGTCGGGCGGATGAACCTTGGGTATTACTCCGTGAAGCCCCGGGGTGGAGATGCCATTGTCTTCGGCATCTCGCCGAAGGTGACGCACTGGCAGGAAAGGTGGTGGTGGGTCGGAGGCGCCTGGGAGAGCGTTGGCATAGACGGGCACACCATCCCGGTTCCACGGGAATATCGGGAGCGCAACCGTCGAGGTAAATACTGAATTTTTCTTCGTTTCTTAGTACTGATCTAATTCTTCTTTCATTGTGCAGGTTGCGCGGTACCCAATCAGGCCGACCTGACCGACGACTTCAGGCAGGCGCTTGCCTTAGTGAGATCCGAGAGCGTGGACAATCGCGACGTCGAACTTCTCAACGACGACGAGTACAGAAGGCTCTCCGGACTTCAGACTTTCCCGCGCCACTTGGATTTCGGTGGTAAGACCATTTCCTGCCCGACTCTCCTTATACTCGTTCTCGCTTCTCGATTTCTAATCTTGTCACTCTTTTCGCAGAGCAACGCTTCCCGGCTGAATCCTCCACGCCATCGACCTCCCCGGCAGTTTCCCCAAGGACCGCACCCGAGGCCGGCCAGGCAGCCATCCCGATCGTAAACGTCGAATCGTCCGAGGAGACCGTCGACATGGCGCCCAAGAAGAATGCCCTGGCCAAGCTGGCAAAACGGGGAGCCGTCCGTGCCGCCGGGGTGGTGATCCGCAGCCCGCCCGCGGCCCCGGTGCCCCCGACATCCTCCTCCCCGGCAGACGGGCAGCGCCCACACAAGCAGGCCCGGGTCGAAGGCCAGACATCTGTCGACCCGGCCATGGTAACGGTCAACCTGGACCCGGCGACTGGCGGGCTCGTGGCCGGCACCGTCGAGGCGACTTTAGGGGGCCCGGCCTCCCCTGCCCGGGATCGCAGCGACTTCTCATTCTTGGGCTGGGGCAATAACCTCACGTAAGTATTACGTTTTCTTCTCTTAAGTTTTCTAGTCGATTTTGTGATGTAGGATTTTTGACATGTCTTCTCTTCCCGTGTTCACGCAGGCCTGAGCCTCTGCCCCCGCCCGAGGTTCTTCAATTCCTGCGCTCGCAGGAACCTCCGTACTCGGAGGCCGTGCCTGAGTCTTGGCCGAAGGAACTACGCCGCGCCGTGCTGAATCTTCCCCGGTCCTGGACCCTCAATTGCCAGAAGGCCTCGAAGACCGTCTCGCTCGCCGACCGGATGAGGGCGGCGGCCATCCGTACTTCCCGCAACGCCATTGCCATGGAGGGCATTATGCTCGAATACGAGCGAGAGATGCGGACTGCCTCCTCCTACAGGGCAGCCTTCCAGTCGAAGCGGGACGAAGCTACCCGCCTAGAAGAGGAGAACAAGAAACTCCGGGAGGAGTTGGAGGCCGGCCGAGCGAGTCGGGCCGAACTAGAGGGGGTCCTCGAGGAGGAAAGGAGGAAGCGCGCCGAGGCCGAGGCGAGGACGACTGAAGAAGTCCGCCAAGCCAGGGAGGCTCTCGCGGCGGAGGCGGAGAGGCACCTGGAGTCCGAGCGTGCCCGATTGGCCGCTGAGAGCGAGTCGGCTGGGTCCATGGTGTACATTAATGCTTACGCCGACTCGATTCGCTCCCTACTCCGTCAGAATCCCCAGGCCGATTACTCCGGGCCTCTGGCCGATTTGAGGAGTTATGTCGAGTCCAATCCTCCCTCCTCGGACTATGATATCACGCTGAAGGACTTGGTCGATCGCGGGCTGGATCTGTCGTTCCTTGGCGACCCAGCGACCTTCCTTTACCCGCTTGCCGACGAGGAGGCGAATGAGGACCTGGGGGTGGTGGACGAGGCGCACCCGTGATTTTTCTTTTCTTTTGTTTTGTTAAGTTTGCTGGCCGCTGGCCGTTTTGTATTTTCTCTTTTCCTCCTTAATGAAATTACTTTGCCCTTCATTTCGCCTTGTCTCCTTGAACTTTTAGTTTTCCAGCCGGGTAAATAACGTAAATAACTGTTGACAGGCATTTTCGTACGGGTAGATTTATGTGGCTATCTGGGTTATGCCCGACAAACAATAAATATAAACGAACACGAACGGTTGGGGAAGAACTTTCGTTCTTCCCACGAATATTAGAGTTTCTTGGATATATGAGAAATGAGAGAAAAAGTGCGAATCCTTTACAATGAGGGGGTGACCCCCTATTTATAGAGGTTCACCCCCAAAGGCCCGAAAGTGACCCTAAATTCGTCTCAACCCTTCATTTTAGGGATTATTTACAATATTAATATAAAGATCAACAGTAAACCTATAATACATTAAACACTCTTTTATGATGTAGACCCTCGATCTTGTCGTGTCAGTGTATCTTCAGGAATCTGACCTCCTGTCAGGCGAGGATATTTCCTGCTGTAACACCCTTTTGTCATTATGTTGGCCCACATTACCAACTTAATTATTCATCTTAAATTACTTAAACACACTTATAACAACTCAACCCAATTAACACCCTAAACCCAATACACATAAAATACCCAACCCAATACACATAAAATACCCAACCCAATACAATTAAAATACCCAACCCAATACAATTAAAATACTCAACCCATTCTATACCCCAAATCTGGATCCTTCTACACTCTTCTCTCTCTCGTACGAAACCCTATCCCATTCCCTCCCACTTCCTCTCCCTCTCGTACGCAAACCCTAGCCATTCCCATCCCCCTTCATCTCCCTCGTACGCAAACCCTAGCCACCCAATAGCTTCCTCCAACCATGTTATTCCCTCCGATTTTTTGGAGTTGGAATCCATGGTGGTGGGTGATTCGGAGGATGGCGATGACTTCGTCGTTCCGGAAAGCCCTGTGCTCGATTCTTCATCCACCATAAAATCAAACATTTCCATGTTTGATTTGCTTATATATGAAGCCACTATGTCTGATTCGTTTTTTTCGGAGGCCACCATATCCGATTCTGAGATTTCGGAGGCCACCATGCCCGATTCTTTGATTTCGGAGGTCACTATGTTCGATTCGTTGAAATCGGAGGCCCCCTTCCTCGATTTGGTCCATTCTCAGGTCGATTCTGAGCCTCTCATGTCCGATTTGGTTATTTCGATGGCCGATGATGTCCGATGTGAGGCCCCCGTGCTCAATGATGTCCGATCTCGTCCTCCGATGGCCGATGATGTCCCAGCTGAGGCCCCCGTGCTTGATTCTGAGTCATGCATGTTCGATTTGCCCTGTTACACGAAGTCAAAGTTCAATTTCCCCGATCCCTCTGAGCTGCCTTCGTTTTATGCCCCACCATCCAGAATTATTTGGCTGGTGTTGGGAAAAATATAGGGGTGCCCGGAATCTATTCGGGATGAATTTTAAATACGAATTTAAATACAATTATTACTAGCATGAATTAATCCTGATTAATTCAAATAATAATTCCAACAACTAATTATCATCATGCATGTTGAATTAATTTCACATATTTAATTAAGCGGAATAAACAATTAAATATGCGATTAACGTACCTCTTGTAGAATTGGCCTTTGAATATACGGGACAATTAAAATCTCGCTTTATCAACCCAAAGCCTTCTCAAGTATTTCCCTTTTCACCTCACTTGATCGCCGGTGGGAGACGCTTTCAAGTAATTTAATAACTAAGGAAAAAGAAAAATATATATGCTTCTTGATTTTTCCAACACATGGAATTATGTACTTGGGGATGAAATAATCATCCCCTATTTACAACTCATAGTGGCCGAAATTTAGTGGGTAATTGGGCTTTGGAGAAAATCTTTTCTTAGACTCTAAGAAATCTTGAATATATCCCATATATTCTTTTCTCCATAAAAAAATATTCCACAAAAATCTCAACCTCCTATACAAGCTATAACTTTCGAAAATTATTAGAAAAGATCCCAAGATTTGGATCTTCTTGAATATATGAGATATTCTTGTATTCCAAGAATACATATCTTCCATAATATCTTTTCAAGAAAATCAACAAAATCTTTTCTTCTCCAATATAGCTTTTTTCGAAATTTAGGTGTAAAAAATCAGCATAATATTATCTTTTTATTTTAATCACCTTATCATTATTGGGCTACTTAATGGGCTACTTGAGGGGCCTTAAGGAGAATTAAGATTGGACCTCCTAATGGACTTCTGAATTTCAATATTGAGCCCCAATATAATTCAGCCCATTAATATTAATTATTACCACTAATAAATTAATATTGCACTATCCATCTTAATCCATATTACGATAATATGGGCTCCGGTTATTATTTCCCGCGTTTAAGATTATCAAGTCCATTAATTAATTAAGCTTCTGAATAGCTCTAAATTAATTAACATCTTTCACCTTGGAGTAAAGACAGCTCAACATTATTATTCGTACCGAAGAAACTAATTCTTCACTTGCAAGATTTGGTACAATAAAACTTCTGAGCCCACCAAGGGGACTAATCACACGAGCCGTACTCGCACGCGTTTCTCCGTATTAAATCTTAGCAACCGTCGTATGATTAATATTACTGCCCAAGACACAAAGTTCGAAGTCACAATGATTCTCACCCAACATGAATCAAAGCAGTAACTACTAAGCACACACGGTCCTATTTAAGTGACGGAGATTAAGAAATCAACAACCACTGAGGTCTAATTCTTCACCTTTCAGAACAGAAGAATTTATCCTCGCTGTAGGACCTCTTCAACACATACTAAATGTGCTAGTGCAATCTCTTAGTCAAGACAGACCAATCTGAGCCTTACACATCGACCTTTCACGGCGGATTGTTCAATTCCACCTAGGTCGTGAAAATGTACGTTTAGTTACAAGTAAACTGTTAATGTCGTCTTCCGTGATCGGGTATCACCACATTAACTACTATGTAACACGTACTATATATTGAACGGTTTGCAATAGAAATTCAACATTCAATCATAACTAAAGCAAATGCGATAAAAGAATTATTCTCATAAACGAGTGTTTGATACACGAGTTATACAAAGTAAAAGCATACTTTCACGTATAACTCCAACAATCTCCCACTTATACTTAAAGTCTGCTTTTAGTATACATCACGCATGTCTTAGTGTAGTAGCTCTACGTGACATCTCATGTCAACCTACACTAACCTAATAATTCCTCCCACTTATACTTAAAGCAGATTGGCAATGGTCTTGACTCCCATTCCATTCACATGTCTCTCGAATGTATTCAGAGGCAGACCCTTTGTGAATGGATTTACTAGGTTGTCCCCGACGCATATCTTTGCCACCTCTTTTCTCCTTGCTTAACGATTTCTCATATAAGATGGTATTCTCTTTCTATGTGTTTGCTGGCCTTGTGGGCTCTCGGTTCCCTTGAATTTGCAACTGCTCCGGCACAATGATTGTGATGGGCAAATTCAGAACAACGTCCAAGTCCACTAAGAAGTATTTGAGCCAAACCGCTTCTTTCGCTACTTCACAAGCAGCTACTTATTCGGTTTCCATGGTCGAAACTGCGATGCATTTCTGCAAACCGCTTCTCCATGTCATGGCTCCTTCTCCCATGCAAAACACACTACCCGAGGTTGACTTTCTTGAGTCTATGTCTGATTGGAAATCCGAGTCCGTGTATCCTACAGGAACTAGACTATCCGACTGGTAAATCAGCATCCGCTCCCGAGTTCTTTTCAGATACCTCAAGATGCACTTTACGGCAGTCCAATGGTCTTTCCCGGGATTACTTTGATATCTTGCCACCATGCCCACGGCAAAGCAGATATCCGGTCTCGTACACAGCATTGCATACATAAGGCTTCCTACGGCCGAAGCGTACGGAACACCTTTCATGTCATCTATCGCCGCTTGCGTCTTAGGGCTCATTTCTTTCGATAGATGGATTCCGTGCCTAAAAGGTACAAAACCTTTCTTGGAATCTTGCATGCTGAAACGCTTCAAAACAGTGTCAATGTATGAAGCTTGCGATAAGCCCAACATCCTCTTCTTGCGATCGCGAGTGATTTTGATCCCAAGGATGTGACCGGCTTCCCCTAAGTCCTTCATATCAAATTGTTTTGACAGTCATACCTTTACGTCTGACAATACCTTTACATTGTTTCCAATGAGCAGAATATCGTCTACGTATAATACTAAGAATACCACCGCAGTTCCGTCACGCTTCTTATACACACAACTTTCGAACTAGTTTTGATCAAACCCATAAGACTTAATCACTTGATCAAAACACTGGTTCCAAGTACGCGATGCTTGCTTAAGTCCGTCAATGGATCTCTTGAGCTTGCATACGAGATTCTCTTGGCCTTTTCCAATGAAACCTTTGGGCAGTTGCATATAGATCCCATCAAGACTTTCGTTAAGGAAAGCTGCCTTGACATCCATTTGCCAGATCTCGTAATCTAAGTGCGCAGCGATCGACAAGAGAATACGGATGGACTTAAGCATAGCTACAGGCCACAGGCCACAAGCATTGCTTTGAAGGTTTCAACCCTTCCGTCCGGTCCTTTTTTCCTCTTGTAAACCCACTTGCATCCAATGGGTTCTACCCCACTGGGTGGCTCGACCAACTCCCACACTTGATTATGATCCATCGAACCCATCTCGGCTTCCATTGCCGTTTGCCATGACTCCGCGTCTTTGTCTTGGATTGCCTCATCGTACGTCCATGGGTCTGATTCAACACCGGGAACCAAATCCGAAGATTCTCCTATCCCCATGAATCTCTCGGGTTGCCTGGGAACCCTCCCACTACGACGGGGTTCCGGTTGTGAAGATGTGACATGTGGTACATCATCTTGTATACTTGGTATCGAGGTTTGACCTCTCAATTCTTCTAAGGTAATTTCACTTTTAGGTTTCCGATTGTTCATATAGTCTTCCTCCAAGAATTTAAAGTGTGTACTAATCACGGTCTTTTGATCCTTGGGACTATAGAACATGCACCCTTTCGTTCCGGCCGGGTATCCTATAAACAGCCTTAATTCCGAACGTGGATCCAACTTACCGGCTTCCTTGTCTAGCACGTATGCCGGACAACCCCAAATCCGCAAATGTCTTAGACTGGGCTTGCGCCTGGTCCACAATTCCATTGGGGTTTTAGGAACCGATTTGGATGGCACCAAGTTTAGAATATAAGCCGCCGTTTCCAAGGCATTACCCCAAAACGACTTGGGTAAATCCGAATAACTCATCATGGATCTGACCATCTCTAAAAGAGTCCGGTTCCTTCGTTCCGCCACACCGTTCTGTTGAGGGGTTCCCGGTGCGGTCAACTGGGATACGATCCCTTCGTCCGATAGGTAGTTCAAGAATTCATCGCTGAGGTATTCGCCTCCACGATCTGATCGTAGAAACTTGATACTCTTTTCCTTATGTTTCTCGGCTTCGGCCTTAAACTCTTTAAACTTTTCAAAAGTTTCAGACTTATGCCGCATAAGGTAAATGTACCCATATCTTGAGTAATCGTCAATGAAGGTAATGAAATACTCATACCCCATTCTCGCTTTGATCGTCATTGGACCACACACATCGGTATGAACGAGTTCTAACACTTCCATGGCTCTATTCCCCTTGGCTCCAAATGCCCTCTTGGTCATTTTACCATCTAAACAGGATTCACAAGTTGGAAACGGTTCAACTTGGAGCGATTCCAAGGATCCGTCTTTCACCAATCTCTCTATCCACTTTAGATTAAAATGACCTAGTCTAAGATGCCATAAAAGTGTTTCGTCCATCTCCGAAGAACGCTTTCTTTTATTGCTCGAAATGATCGACGTGTTATTAGATTCATTATTTGAGTGGTGTGCACACTTAATCGTATAGAGATTGTTTACCAACGTTCCATGACAGATAACATCATTCTTAAAAGAAAACAGTAACAACTTTATTAAAAGTAACTGAATATCCATCAAAACAACTTAGAAACCGAAATTAAATTCTTCCTAAAGTTTGGAACGTATAAAACATCTCTTAAAAATTAAAACTCTATCTTCAAAAGATAGGTGCACGACTCCCACTGCTTCGGCTGCTACTCTCGTAGCATCCCCCAAAGTGATTGTGATCTCATTCTTGCTAAGTCGCCGGGTTAGCTGGAACCCCTGAAGAGTGAAACAAATATGATCAGTTGCCCCGGTATCCACTACCCAAACATGGGCAGCATACGCCGCAACAAATGTTTCAACGACTAAAGCATGAGACTTACCTTTCTTTCCACCCTTCTTAGGCTTAGAACAGGTCGCCCTCCAATGTCCCTTCTCACCACAATTAAAGCACTTACCCTTAGCAGCTTTCTTTCCACCTCCTTCTCCCTTTGCCTTGGGTTTCGCAACGGTTGGATTTGCTTGGGTCTGGCCCTTCGTCCTCTTCCTCTTCTTCCCTCCCTTGGGACCTGAAGAGGAAGACGGACCGTTTGCCACTATAGCAACGGTTTGGTGATCCATTAGAGTCTCTGCCGATACCAAAGCTTGCAAGAGCTCGGGCAAGCTATTTGCCCGGTCATTCATTTGATAGTTCAATTGAAACTGCTCAAAGCTCTTCGGCAGAGAATGGAGAACGAAATCGACCTTAGTAGGGAGGTCAAATTCCGCACCAAGTACTTCCAACTTGTTGAGATAACCCATCATCTCGATTACGTGATCCCTTACGGGCGTACCTTCCACCATTTTCAACGAAAGCATCTTTCGCATGGTGATTTGCCTAGCCGTACGGTTCTGATGTTGAAACATCGCTTCAAGATTTTGCATTATCTCAGAGGCGGTCTCCATGTGTTGGTGTTGGTGTTGCAACACATCTGACATTGAAGCCAGAATAGTACACCTAGCCATCTCATCGGAGTCTAACCAACTCTTATGCTCTTTCTTGTCCGCTTTCGTGGCATCTTCGGCAAGCTCTTGGGGCTTAGGAGTGGTAAGTACCCACTTGTGGTGTTGAGCGGTTAGGACAATATTAAGGTTACGTTTCCAATCAACATAGTTCTCACCAACAAGTTTGTTATCTTTAAGTATACTAAACAGTGGATTAAAAGGTTGCGACATGATGAACTGAGAATAAAACATACATTCATATCAATATCTAGAAAAATACGAAATTATCACATAAATTTGATCACATTAATTATATTGAAACCTTAAAACAATATAATCATGCATCAGCCAACATCTCGAAACAATTTAAATGCGCCACGAGGGGTGGTCTATACATTTAAATACATTCAAGCGGATCACAAACTTAAAAGTTACAAATCCTTAATTCATAATTAATAGTTGGCTCCCACTTTGACCACATAGAAATTGACAGGGACTCCGAGGGGAGTAAGTTAATATCAATTTCCTATGCCTAAGTAATAACCATAATTAAATACAGGATTATTATTTCGCTTTGAGCAAGCCACTCGTGGTGAGGGTCAATACCGCCACTAGTAATAATCCACAATCATCCTTTCGGAATTTATTCATGTGAAATCCGTTCTTTTGGCCGATCCGAGGGGGAAATGTATTCCAAAAGAACTTCACAAATAAATAAATTATGGAGGCCAAAATAATCCAATTTTAATATCCGGAATAAAATTGCGATTATAAAAACATACTTAGTAATTTTCGAAAGTAAGGTTTTTCTTGGACAATTAAATTCATGCAAACACATATTAACAAATAATAATAAGTGCACGAAATAAAACATCCATCAAAACAAAATTAAACACATTGGAGCACTCGAATCCAATTGTCACGGTTTAATTTCTTCACGTCTTGATGCGAAAAAATCGTCCTTGTTGCTTTCCGACGTTCGTCTCGACGTGCTCCCACTCGAACAGCAACACTTCTTCAAAAAAACAGCATCGTTTGGGGTTCGGGACGACGTTTTAAAATCACACGAAAAAAACACGAACCGAAAAAATTCCACGGCCTGAGATACAGCGCGCGTCGGCCCACGAAGTGGGCCCGCGCGCTTCCCGGCCCGAGAAGCGCTGGAAAAGCGCCCGAGGCGCGCCGAAGCGCGGCCCCGAGGCGCACCCGAGGCGCGCCCGAGGCGTTGCACAGAAGCGCGCCGAGGCGCTGCCTGGGGCGCCCCGAGGCGCTGCCGACCCCAGCTGAGGCGCGCGCGCGCCGTGCGCGCGGCGCCGTGCGTCCGTTGCGCACGGTGTGCGCCGTGCACCCCCGTGCGCCGTTTTTTCGCCGTTCGTCCTCGTTTTCTTCACCCCTTGCATGATTTTACCTCCATACACGCGCCACGCATGTATGCGTCGTCCGGGTACGCCGTTTTTAATTCTTCGTTCTTCGTCACGATCCGGTTACAATTTATTTTTACAAAAAAAATAAATACTAGATCTGGACTAGTCTATTACAATGATCGAATCAAAATAAAAACAACTAATCTACTCGTGGATTTTCTCACGAGAAAAACGAATTCGAACGAATCGAATTAAAAAACAATTAATTTACACGCATGAAATTAACAACATTAAAACCATGACAATTGGATACCTGCAAAAAAGATCTAACAATTCTACTATCCAATTTCAATTTAATGTTCAACAATTTAAATTCCAATTTAAAATTCAGAGCCCGAAACCGTGGCTCTGATACCAGTTGTTGGGAAAAATATAGGGGTGCCCGGAATCTATTCGGGATGAATTTTAAATACGAATTTAAATACAATTATTACTAGCATGAATTAATCCTGATTAATTCAAATAATAATTCCAACAACTAATTATCATCATGCATGTTGAATTAATTTCACATATTTAATTAAGCGGAATAAACAATTAAATATGCGATTAACGTACCTCTTGTAGAATTGGCCTTTGAATATACGGGACAATTAAAATCTCGCTTTATCAACCCAAAGCCTTCTCAAGTATTTCCCTTTTCACCTCACTTGATCGCCGGTGGGAGACGCTTTCAAGTAATTTAATAACTAAGGAAAAAGAAAAATATATATGCTTCTTGATTTTTCCAACACATGGAATTATGTACTTGGGGATGAAATAATCATCCCCTATTTATAACTCATAGTGGCCGAAATTTAGTGGGTAATTGGGCTTTGGAGAAAATCTTTTCTTAGACTCTAAGAAATCTTGAATATATCCCATATATTCTTTTCTCCATAAAAAAATATTCCACAAAAATCTCAACCTCCTATACAAGCTATAACTTTCGAAAATTATTAGAAAAGATCCCAAGATTTGGATCTTCTTGAATATATGAGATATTCTTGTATTCCAAGAATACATATCTTCCATAATATCTTTTCAAGAAAATCAACAAAATCTTTTCTTCTCCAATATAGCTTTTTTCGAAATTTAGGTGTAAAAAATCAGCATAATATTATCTTTTTATTTTAATCACCTTATCATTATTGGGCTACTTAATGGGCTACTTGAGGGGCCTTAAGGAGAATTAAGATTGGACCTCCTAATGGACTTCTGAATTTCAATATTGAGCCCCAATATAATTCAGCCCATTAATATTAATTATTACCACTAATAAATTAATATTGCACTATCCATCTTAATCCATATTACGATAATATGGGCTCCGGTTATTATTTCCCGCGTTTAAGATTATCAAGTCCATTAATTAATTAAGCTTCTGAATAGCTCTAAATTAATTAACATCTTTCACCTTGGAGTAAAGACAGCTCAACATTATTATTCGTACCGAAGAAACTAATTCTTCACTTGCAAGATTTGGTACAATAAAACTTCTGAGCCCACCAAGGGGACTAATCACACGAGCCGTACTCGCACGCGTTTCTCCGTATTAAATCTTAGCAACCGTCGTATGATTAATATTACTGCCCAAGACACAAAGTTCGAAGTCACAATGATTCTCACCCAACATGAATCAAAGCAGTAACTACTAAGCACACACGGTCCTATTTAAGTGACGGAGATTAAGAAATCAACAACCACTGAGGTCTAATTCTTCACCTTTCAGAACAGAAGAATTTATCCTCGCTGTAGGACCTCTTCAACACATACTAAATGTGCTAGTGCAATCTCTTAGTCAAGACAGACCAATCTGAGCCTTACACATCGACCTTTCACGGCGGATTGTTCAATTCCACCTAGGTCGTGAAAATGTACGTTTAGTTACAAGTAAACTGTTAATGTCGTCTTCCGTGATCGGGTATCACCACATTAACTACTATGTAACACGTACTATATATTGAACGGTTTGCAATAGAAATTCAACATTCAATCATAACTAAAGCAAATGCGATAAAAGAATTATTCTCATAAACGAGTGTTTGATACACGAGTTATACAAAGTAAAAGCATACTTTCACGTATAACTCCAACAGCTGGATGTGCCAGGTTCTGACCTCCAGATGCCTTACTATGGCCCTTTGTATGAAGGACCTAAGGCCAAAAGTGATGATTTTAAGGCATTCCTCCAAACTATGGTGAAAATTTATTATTCCAGTTTTGAGGTATATTTATTCTTCCATTTTTTCGTTTTATACCCTTATATGTGGCTATTTGTGATGAAAATAAACTGATGTGCCTATTTGTCTTCCTATTTGTGATGAAAATAGGCTTATATGATCAATTATGTTCCTATTTGTGATTATCATGGTCTTATATGTCTATTTATGATTCTGTTTGTGATGAAAATGGGCTTGTATGATGAATTATGTTCCTATTTATGATTATCATGGTCTTATATGCCTATTTATGATTCTGTTTGTGATGAAACTAGTCTTATATGATGAATTATGTTCCTATTTGTGACCTGCATGACCTTATATGCCCTAATATGTGAAAGTTTTATGATGAAAAAGAACAAATATGCCTATTTATGATTCTGTTTGTGATGAAACTAGTCTTATATGATGAATTATGTTCCTATTTGTGACTTGCATGACCTTATATGCCCTTATATGTGAAAGTTTTGTGATGAAAATGAACTGATATGCCTATTTATGTTCCTATTTATCATGAAACTGATCTTATATGATGAATTATGTTCCTATTTGTGACTTGCATGACCTTATATGCCCTTATATGCCCTAATATGTCAAAGTTTTGTGATGAAAATGAACTGATATGCCTATTTATGTTCCTATTTATCATGAAACTGATCTTATATGATGAATTATGTTCCTATTTGTGACTTGCATGACCTTATATGCCCTAATATGTGAAAGTTTTGTGATGAAAATGAACTGATATGCCTATTTATGTTCCTATTTATCATGAAACTGATCTTATATGATGAATTATGTTCCTATTTGTGACTTGCATGACCTTATATGCCCTTATATGCCCTAATATGTGAAAGTTTTGTGATGAAAATGAACTGATATGCCTATTTATGTTCCTATTTATCATGAAACTGATCTTATATGATGAATTATGTTCATATTTGTGACTTGCATGACCTTATATGACCTTATATGTTCCTGTTTGTGATGAAAAAGAACTGTCTCAGTGATGAGTATGAGCTTATATGATGAAAACCTGTCAAAATGTGTAACTTAGTTGGTTGACAGCTGATATTTATGCAGGAATTGGTCAATATCAGTCCTTGTATTAGCATTAGACTCACAACTAGGCATTGTTACTAGTTTAGGAGACCATGTGCAATTGTATGATGCATTAGAGTCACCACTAGGCATTGTTCCTAGATTAGGAGACCATATGCAATTGTATTTATGCATTAGAGTCACCACTAGTTTAACAAACTAGTTAGGAGTCTCCTTGCCCTGTGATGAAATCTTTCTGAGGGCAAGTGAGGTTAAACACAAACTATCAACCCAATTATATTGATTGATCTTGTACACAAAAGGTTTGTTTACAACTTAAACACCTCCAATTTTTACAAAAACACTTTCAAATCTAAATGTGTTTAAGCTGTAAACTTCAAAAAGTGAGCAAAAAAACTATCTCCCCCTTAATCCATCATTAATATCCTAGACTTGTCAATACACCTCCTTCATCTGTCAGTCCATCCATCTCCTCAGCTTCAATCAACAAGTTTAAAAATCTTGGGGATATAACCTTGGGGATATACCTTTTTGACTTGCATGATCTGTAAGGTTCTTCTTCCCCTTCTGCTAAGTAAAAATCCTCAGTTGTTCTTGACATGTAGAACCATTTTTCATCTATGTGTACAACATGGAACATACCTGAAAATTTAATTGTATTGCCTATACTATCAAGAACCAATGCATTCAAACTGAACTTGATCCTATCAAGCTTGTTCTTTTCTGTGAGAGTTGGTTTAATTGCATTTGAATGCTTCCTGATCTTCCCTGACTTAATCCATCTCCAAACTTGTGTTTTGCTTACCCCCAACTCCCTGGCCACACTCCTTAATGTGGCTCTTTGGTGTAATGGAATGGCCTTGAACCTTTCCAAATCAAAATGTAAGTGCTTCTTCTTTGTTTGCCCCTTTTTGTTGGTCTTTATTTGAACTGGAATGCCTTCTAACATTTGATTTCTTGCAACTTTCCATATGTATTGCACTCCTCTTCTTGTAATCTCAAACTGTGCAGCAGCTTCCTTGACCTTTCCATGAAGCACCTTGCCATTTTTACTGTTTGCAATAAGGAATTGAGCAACTAGGTTTTTCTCATCTAAGGTGAGATCTTTTTTTTTTTTGTCTCATTTTGTGTTGTTAGGTAGAGTATTGAATGTTGCATTCAATACAACTAATGATGCCTATTTACTGTCTTGAAACAGGGGGGAAACTGCAATTTGGGGCTGTGATTAGTGTTGATTTGACACTTGATTTGGCCAAAAACAATTTGGTGGGAACTTTGAATTTTTTGAAAATTTTGGGCTAATTTCAGCTTATAAATGTTTGTGTTTTGGGCTGAAAGCTTTGTTCATATTGGTGTTTGTAATTTTTGGGCTGTAAGAACAGTTTATGTAAAATATGTATTTATGAACAGTGTATTTTTTGTACTGTGAACAGTACGTATTTGTATTTATGAACAGTGTTTTTTTAATGAACAGTGCATATTTGTATTCATGAACAGTGTATCTTTGTATTTGGTGGGAGTCATTAACTTTAAACATAAAGTTAAACTCTTTGGCTTTCATCTTTAATATTTGGTCAACAAGTCAATAAAACAACTTTTTCTTAAAACCTGTGCCCAACAAAGTGTGAATATTATTGAGGGACGGAGGGAGTATTTTTCAGTGTAAACTTTTCAGTGTAATTGAGACCAATTTTTCAGTATAAACTTTTCAGTGTAAATAGTATCAACTGTTGAGTTAGTGCACTGTGCACTTGGTGCATATGAGAGTTTGCCTTGTTTTAAAAGAAGTTGTTGAAAAATAATATTCTCTATGTCCAATTTTATTAGTCCTATTTTTTCGATTGTTATTTTTATTATAAATTGGATGGTACTATTAGGTATTGTGAGGTTCAATCGTGAATAAAATGATTGTTTATAGAAAATATGACAAAAAAAATTCTTGTGACAAAAAATAATAACTGAAAAAATAGAACTACTAATATTGGACGGAGCTCACGGAGAAAGTATTTTTTAGAATTCTATTTGAATATACAATAATATTATATTCATATTAAAGGTATAAATATGAACGGAAAATGAAAGTGTAAAGCTTATAGTAAAATCAAATTATTACAACTTTCTAGTATATTGCATTTAAAAAAAAAAACAGATAAATTGTGCTCCTTTCATTTCGAAAATTTATTCTCACTTCCTTTCAAAAAATAAAATTATTTTAACTTGTCTTTTTAATCCGTTCAATAAATATATACACATACCCATTACAGAAATAATTATTTTATTATCATTAAATATAAAAAAAACAATACCTTTTTTATCCACCGTACCTCATTCATTTTTCTAAAACATTTTGCCCATTTCAATAAAAATGAAATTTGGGGACAGAGTTCTGTCAAAAAAAAAAAAAATATATGTGGGGACGGAGTTTGCATGCTTAATTAATTTGAATTCTAATCTTCTCACCAAAGTAAAATTCATAATCATCAAGTAGAAATTACACCCCAAAAACTAGGGAAAGAAAAGGGGGGGGCCACCAGCAGCAGATGTACAATATTCACATCGATTAATACGGATCATATATATATATATATATATATATATATAATTAAACTCTATATATATAAATCAAATTCTACAAGTCAACAGCAACGACCGATTGAGGGATCAAGTGAGCAGAGGAAACCAGCGTTCACGAAAATCAGACTGGTACGAAATCATGAAGAAAAGAAGCACAAGCACTGCACCAACTCCCCAGGGCGTCCCGCCGGCGTTGTTGAACGACTCTTTCTCCGGGAAGGGTATGAAGGAGAAGGACGACGAGAGCAGGTGGACGCCCAGGAGCAGCAGCAGCGGCGACACCATCAGAACCAGCTTTAATTGATCGAATATGCCTTCGAAAATGGATTCATAGTTGATGTACCACGTGATTCCGACGAACATGGAGAGAATGAGAAAGAAGAAGCAGAGGTGGACCGGCGGCAGCGACTGGTTGTAACTGTTTGACATTTTGTTGGAGAAATTTGGAAATGAAAAGAGCGTGGTTTTGATTTGTGATTGGAGTAATTTGAGTGAGTGGTCCAAGATTTTGGCCTCTTTATATAGACGAGGGAGTGGGAGTGGTTAAGGTTTAGTTAATTGGAAGTGGTAGACTTACGCGCTTTCGAGGGTAGTCTTTGCCACGTGCACATAATGTTAGGCACACTGTAGTTTAGATGGAAACAAAATTAGTTCCTGGTCTACTACTGTAGCTCATGTATTGATTGACATTCATAAATTGACTCTCGAATCATCCATTTCTTTCTTTTCTATATTTCAGTTTCATTATTCATAATCTACTAGAGTTTATTTAATTTTTTATCCCATATATGTCACTAATTTTAAATGCAACTTAATTTTTTTTAGTATATAATATAATTGTATAACTTAATCACTCAACGGATAATGTAAATAAACTACAAATTAATAAAAGTTAAATGACAAACAAATAAATATAATAAATTAACATAATTCCAACTTGCAAATAGAATTGGTTTCAGTAGACAATCATACACATAATTTACATTAAAGTAAGTGAAATTCCATAAACAGCATCACTTCAAGATGAAAAAAAAAAATTAGAACAATGGATGTCTAGTCTGCCTAGACGGATTACACTAAAATCGGGTCGGCTGATTATCGTCTAGCGCCTAAGCAGTCGTTTTAGAGGGTTTTTTGCATCATTAATATTAGTACATATGTTTGATGGAATATTTTTATTCATCATATAAATACAAGTGATTATGTATAGAGTGAAATTGGTTTATATATGAATCATTAAAATGTATTAGTTGTTTTCACTAAAGAGTGTTAGTTGTTTTCACTGAACAACTAATACGATTCAATGAAAACAATTAATAATTTTCAGGGACAAACTCTATAGTGAAAATAATTAATATTTTTCAACTGTTCATGTATGAACCATTTTCACTCTATACTTTGTCAATGTTGTGTGACGAATAATCCCTTCAGGACGAGGACGAATACAAGGATTATCATCTGGTCTCGTCTCGTCACGAATGACATCAGGATTTCGCTTCGCCCATCAGGTGTCCGGCCTCGTCATATGGACGACCAGGCTCGATAAAGATACTGCCTAGACGAAGAAGAGTTTAGGTAAAGTAAGTATCACATTCGTCTAATAAGACGAGACGGCCACGCGATCAATCATCATCCGCTGTTGAGGAGATTGAGACGCCATCAAATAACTTTCCCGATTCCCGATACCAGATACAAGAAATCACCACCAACTTGGCATGGGAAGCCATACTTATGGAAGAGAATCCCGCGATCTCGGGGAAGATACGATCTCCCTTTCCACGTGGCCGGCTATGATAGGGCCAAAACCAACAACGCGGAAGATATTTTTTACTAACCCGGTATGGGTCTGGCCCAGCATTAAATGCTGGGCTGTACCTGTCAATCAACGGGTCAGTCCAAGGGGAAGCCCTTGGACTATAAATACTTGTTCAAACCACATTAAATGACACGAACAACATTAAAGCCCAAGTCAAAAACTGACTTGGCAAAACTTCGTACATTTATTGCTTCTGTTCATCATTTATCATTAAAGGCCCCAAACCTATAATACTCGATTATATTCACAAATCACATAGCCGTTACCCATCCAAAAGTCACATCAATCCGTAATTAGATACATATTTTGGGTAGCAACAGTCAATATGAGTATGTATAGAGTGAAATTGGTCCATACATGAATCACTAAAAGATATTAGTTTTTTTTACCAAAGAGTATTAGTTGTCACAATTTTATCAACAAAAAAAAAAAACAAAGAGTATTAGTTGCTTTCATTGAAGAGTATCGGTTTATTTTCACTAAATACACATCACCGATTCATGTATGAACCATTTTCATTCTATACTTCGTCTATAAGTATTATACTCCGCTCGTCACTTATTATTTGTCTCATAATTTCATTCATTCGTACAAACCAATTTTCTCATTTATTAGGGTATCAAAGAATGCATTCACCCTTATTTATTACTCTTTTTATTATAAGAATATGATTAATTCTACTTTTAGGGACATTGCTGAAAAATAAAATAAAAAATAAGTATTAGTATTAGTTGAGTGATAATTAAAAAGAAAACTAATATTAGATAAAATGAAACCAATAAAAAGGGAAGAAGGGAATATCATGTTTAGAATTTGGTATTTAAAAAAAAAAAAAAAAAAGCTCTTAAATATGGAGCCATAGTTGTGACGAAGTCGAGATTTGATGGTAAACTCAATCATATAATTTTAAAAGATTTTTGAGTGTGCGTAAGATGAAGGAAAGTAAATATAGAAGATCTTTTGTCTTACTATTTTTTAAGTCTGTCATTCATAGAAGATCTTCTTACTGTTTTTGAAGTATGTATTCATTGAAGATCTTCTTACAATATAGCCATAACACAGTAATATAACAAGATTTTTTTTACAATACAGCCGAAACACAGTAATATATCAGATATGGAAGATATTAGACGCCATTATTTAGGAGGAAAGAAATCATAAACAATATGGTGTAGATGTTCAATATTATTCGTTGATCATAAACATTTCTTATGCGCGGGGGGGGGGGGGGGGGGCTGACGGATTTGGATTGGTTGTGCTGTACAACACCGGATCCAAGTCCCTGACGGATTTGGATTCGGACTCATTTAAGATTGTAATATATTGGCTTAATCTTATATGGATTTAATGCACCGTGTAATTTAAGTGTATTTTTTAAAATTATTTCTATTATTAATAAAAAGTTACATTTAGTTGTATTGAAAATTAATTTAATAAGAGATAATCTTTTAGTACAAAATATTTATTTGTGATAAACTAATAATAGGAGTAACTTTTCGAAAATACACATATATTGTACGTTGCACCTCGTTTAATATTTGTAACTAGTGTACGAGATTTTATAAGATAATTCATGATTATTAATTTGAAGCTAAAATATTTTCTAATAAAATTTGAAATTATATTTTATTGATTATTCATAACATTAAATGATGACAAAGTATAGAGTGAAACTAGTTTATGCATGAATCACTAAAAAGTATTAGTTGTTTTCATTGAAGAGTATTAGTTGTATTTACTGAAGAGTATTACTGATTTACACTAAAAAGTCTTAGTTGTTCAGTGAAAATGAACTAAGACTCTTCAGGGTAAACCAGTAATACTCTTTAGTAAAAACAACTAATACTCTTCAGTGAAAACAACTAATATTCTTCAGTGATTCATATATAAACCAATTTCACACTTCCTTTTTTGGAACGTTCCACAATAACCTTTACACTCCAAATATGGAAATAAAACGTTCTCACAATACCTACTTTAATTCAAAATATTCTTCATTCATTGGTTGAAAAAGTAAATAAATCAATTTTTTCTTAAAATTTGTGTCACACCACCTCTGAAAGTTAAGAGGGGGCGGAGGGAGTATCATTTATTAAATTATTAATATATGAATCTTTTTAAAATCTTTTCTACCTAAAACTAATCATTCAATAAACAATTATCACTCAATTCACAACTCTTTTATTAACATTTTTTTAAATTATAATATATCATTATATTTAACATGTGTTGGATGATTTTCGTTGAACTATTTAGTATTGTGATACTTAATTTGTGAAATTTATAAACATCATTTTTAACTGTGATTTCTATCTCAATTTAACGTGACTGATGTTATAGGATGATTATATACCCCCCCCCCCCCCTCCCCTTTTTGTAATTGTAAATAGGGGAGAGCAGAGTTCGGTTAAAACCGAAAAATCGAACCGAACTGAAATATCAATTCGGTTCGGTTATTTTGGTTTTCGGTTCGGTATCGGTTTTAAAAATACCAAAATAACTGAAATCGAAACCGAAATGAGAGAATATATATAAGTATCTAATTTCTAACTCTAGTTACATTTACTCATTTCCAAATTTACTGTCTTCGTCTCTTCTAGTCTTCCCTTCCCATTCTCTAATTTTTTATTGTGGTTTTTTTGTTTTGGTTGCAATCTATTAATACATACGGGCTTGAGTTGTTAGCAGATTATAAGCGTAAAAATATGGTCCAATTTAAAAGTCCATTATATTTCGATTTTTCGGTTATTAACCGAAACCGAACCGAAATTTTCGGTTTCAGTATTTTCGGTTTTAAGAAATTTCGGTTCGATTTCGGTTAGTTTTATATATAATTCGGTTTATTTCGGTTATGACTTTTCGGTTCGGTTAGGTAACCGAACCGAGCCATGCTCTGCCCTATTTGTAAATACATATTTTTGCATAAGAAAATTAATAATAGTTGACAAATCCAAAATAACTGAATAACCAAACTTAAATAATTTAATTCGATTCTTACACAATTCGGTTTGATTTTGATTTTAAATTTTAAATTGCAATTTGTTTGATTCAGTTTAAAATCACGCCAAAACCGACTGACCTATATACATAAGTTGTGTTTGAAATTTAGTGATTGTTAAAATTGATCGAAAAAAATTATATTTTGTGGAAATATTAATTTAGCGATTGTGAAAAAAAATTGTTTGATTGTGAGAGTGATGAGTGTTTGCAAAATTTGAATAAAATAAATATTGAGTGTTTGACATAAAATTTGAATAGAGTAAATTATTAGTGAGAATCTATATTTAGAGTAGTTGATTAATTTAAATACACTTGTTAAATTAAAAAAAAAAAAACACTCAAAATTACTTCTTTACCTAATTCTAGGTGAATATAGATTCTTATAATTTTTCAAAAAATACACCCTGCATAAAAGCAATTACTTAATTTGCAAGAAGCCTCCTGAATTTGATGATAAAACTTATGTCTTGTTAAATCAAGCAAAAAGCTCAATTCGTCACTTTACAAACTGTGCTTGTGAGAAAGCTTAGCTTGATGGAGCTTTCTGCTTTAAGTCATTTACAATTTAAATGAGGAATATTGGGAATTTGGGTGCATGTTAGTTAAGCGCGTGTGATTAAACTAATTTTCTTCCAGGTGAAGCATGAGCATGAGCATGAGCATGACATTAAGCGTAGGCTTTTCACTTTGTCGATGCATCATGTATGGGATTCTCTTCTCTCATACATAAAAGTACGCTAGAAAACACAAATGGACGGTGAAGATTGTACTACTTTAATTAGTTTTCTTTTCTTATGCTGACACAGAGACTACTCCTAACCTTACACGTGTTGCCGACCACTACCAGATCT
Source organism: Ballota nigra (assembly GCA_947034835.1). NCBI lineage: Eukaryota > Viridiplantae > Streptophyta > Magnoliopsida > Lamiales > Lamiaceae > Ballota > Ballota nigra. The sequence goes on from OX344724.1 coordinate 92,459,937, forward strand.
TGGTGTCCCCCCTCTTGCATTTGCATGGGAGGTACTAGATTTCATGTTGCAATTATTAACATTAATTAAAACGACTTTGAGTGTTCGTAATATTTTCATTTTATGTTTCGTCTAATTAAAAATAATAATCCTAGAAGTAGGTGCAAGTCGGTACGTACTACTCCCTCCGTCCATGAGTAAACTTCCCACTTTCTTTTTCGGGCCGTCCACAAGTAAGTTTCCCATTCCATAAATGGAAAAAGCAACACTCTACTATTTATAAACTTTAACCTTCAAACTCACACAATATTACCAAAAATGCCACTCATTCAATTTACTTTTCAACACTATTCATTACTTTATCCCAAAAGTCAACATGTGGCCCACCATATATTAATAAACAAATACACTTTCTTAAACCATTCAACAAAAAGAAGTGGGAAACTTACTCGTGGACGGAGGGAGTACATAGTAGTTCTACTTGAGGAGCCTTTTTACTCTTTTCATCATTTGATGATTACTTATATTCTGGACTCGTTAATTTATTTATATATATATATATATATATATATATATATATATATATATATATATATATGTGTGTGGATTTTTTTTTTTATAAATATAATAGATGGAAAAAAACTCACAATTAACTTGGCTCTTCTTTTATGGATTGTGTGTTTTCTAATGTTTGATTTGTTTGAACATGTGTAAGAGGTTCTTAGGTCAACTTTTAATTTCTTTTTACTTTTAATTTATGTTATTCATATAAGTATTTATGTACTCCCCCACCCCACCCCAAAAAAAAAAAAAAAAAAAATTAGTCTTAATTTTTTCCATTTTTCTTTTGGTACGATATATTAGAGGGTATTATGAAAGTATACAATTATTTATTATTCATAAACATTTATTTTATTCTTAAATGGACCTCACAATATCCCAAAATATTATTTAATACTCCCTCCGTCCATGAGTAAACTTCCCACTTTCCTTTTCGGGCCGTCCACGAGTAAGTTTCCCATTCCATAAATGGAAATAACAACACTCTATTATATATAAACTTTAACCTTCAAACTCACACAATATTACAAAAATGCCACTCATTCACTTTACTTTTCAACACTATTCATTACTTTATCCCAAAAGTCAACATGTGGCCCACCATATATTAATAAACAAATACACTTTCTTAAACCATTCAACAAAAAGAAGTGGGAAACTTACTCGTGGACGGAGGGAGTATATAAAAATAAATAAATATGACCATTTTTCACTAGATTGTGGTAATATATATTTCCTACATTTGTTTAAACTTATCATATAAAATTGAGTCTTATCCAAACACGGTAGATCAGATGAATCTAAAACTAGACTACTAAATAGGTACTATGAATTATTGAAAGTACTAAATAAATACTTCTATAGCGACAGTTTCTACTGGTGAGGGCCGTGGGTAGGGTTCTACAACCGATCAGCTATGCGGGAGCTTTTACTTGAGGTGTGCTAGCTAGGAGGATTGCTTTTAAAAAATCCCATATTAGATTTTGTATTTAAATATATACCTAAGTATATTTTAAATTGATTTAGCTCCTCAAAGTTTTATTTATCTGCATATCAAAGTGTCTAGTCTAGCTCTCACTTAGTGCTGTACGCGCGCGCGTTCGGATTTAGTCGAAAAAAATTAAACAAACGTTGGTTTCTCAGAGTTAAACAAAGTATTGGGCTCCTAAATTTTTAAATCAGTAGAACTCCTTTTAATTTAGTCACGGTCTCATATACACGTGATATATATTATACTCGCTTAACAGTTGAAGTTATTTACATTGAAAGGTGTAGGCTGAATATACTGAAAAATTTACTCTATATTATTTCCTAAAAAAATTGCTGATTTTGAAAGTTTGAGGTGTATTTAATGATTTCAAAGTTTAGGATTTCTTTAAGAAATACTCCCTCCGTCCATGAAATATAGTCCTGGTTGCCTTATTTGGCTGTCCACGAAAAATAGTCTTGTTGCCTATAATGGAAAGAATAAACTTTATCTACTTTTTCAACATACACACATAACATTTTTAAAATAATTTATTTTGTACTTGATTTGACACAATATTCTTACTTTCTACATATTATATCAACTTTCTTAATAACCGTGCAAAAAGTAACAGGACTCTATTTCGTGGACGGAGGGAGTAGTCACTACTAGAAAATCAATAATATTGAAAAAAATTCAGTACAATCAACTCATATATATTTTTCAGTATAAACAACTTCAACTGTTAAGTCAGTCCACTATGACCAGGTGCATAAAACACTTACTCATTAATTTATAATGATGATGTCATAATTTTTATATATGTAGTCTATATTCTATTTATAAAAAATTAAATAAAAAATATAAACCTTTGGCTAGTTTTTGAGGGGCGTGCCCTGAACCACTGTGTCGGAGATTAATTAAGAACAATGGACAAGATTAAGCTTAGATTAATTTTGATTCCTGAAATTTCAGGAAAGAGGAGAATATTCTAGATTAGAAAGATGAGTCCAAGACAGATTAATTTATTGAAACCCAAATGATCAGATCGATTAACTCTTCATTTTAATATTTTAGTCAAAGTTCTTTCTTACAAAATGGGTTCCACTATTATTTGTTCTACTCCCTCCTAGTAATCTCTACCATTTTCTTTTTCGATATTCTACCATACTTTTCACATTTCATATATGAACATAAAACATTTTTACCATTCTTACTTTTTTTTTAAATGCTTTTTATTTAGGGTCCGCTTGGTTGGGTGGTGATTATAGGGTAATGGGAATTAAAGTGATTGAAGAGTCATTCAAGTAGGGAGTAATGAATGAGGATCCATTTTATAGGTAAATTATAACTCATTTTCAATCTTAGTACAATACATTGATATTGTCAAACACTACTAATGGAATAATTCTCATTACCCTATAATCAATACCTCTAACCAAGCGGGCCCTTATTGTTTCAAAAAATCAATAAAATATTTTTTTTCTTAAAAAAATATGGTACTCTACATATAAAATTAACAGGTGACGGAGAAAGTGCTATATTTTAAATTTTCTCCACACACACATGACCACATATGCATATATATGTGGGTCCGATTATGGCTCAAATCACCACAAGAAAATATAAAGTTGTCAATAAAAATTGTCAAAATAACTACAAAATTTTCTAATTATATATGAATTTTTATTTCTTACCTACAAAGAATTTGTCTACGAAATTTCGTATGGAAATTATTTGTGAGTAAATTTTTGTAGACAAACTTCTTGTAGATAATTAATATCTAGCTACATTTTGTAGATAAATTATTTGGAGGTTGGCGAATGAGAGTGTCTACATTATTAGAAAATAATTATAAGCAAGTCGTAGGCAATTCTACTATAAAAAAAAATTATTGGAAAATTTCGTTGACAATTTTAATTTTATACATAATTTTTTATTTTTTAATATTGGATGTAGTGATGCAGACCCCACAAAATTTCTGGTAAAAACAAGACATGATTCTTGTCGTAGTCGTAGACGTAGACGTTTACTTCACAATTTGCTGAATTGCTTCGTTGGTGTTCATATGTAAGCATTAGATCACTGTGTTGCCTAAGTTTTAAATCGAAATATTATCAAAAATGATGATAATGTTCAGATAACAAGAGCAGAACAACGGTCATCACGATTTTTGAAATAAAATACTTTAAACAAGCAAATAGTAATAATATTATCAATACTCATACAATTTTATACATTCAAAGAACAATAATATACATTAAAACATCATAAGACCAACAAAAATTTACCCTAGTCAACATTTAGAAAATCATGTTTTTAAAAAATACTAAAATACTTATATGTATGTATTCAGGGAAGATCGTTCATCTTTACAACATTGGCCTTCACAATACGTTCACATTAATGGAGTTTCAAATTTCCTTGTGTTTTTTTCCGTTGTTTGTAGCATTGTTCGAATATCTTCTTCAAATGTGGTGGGTGGTGTATTTACTGATATATGTTTGGATTCTTGACTTTTCATATGTTTACTTTAAAAATTAAAATTTTGTGTAGTGTTTTTATTAGAAAAGTAAGTGCCAATAACCTGGGCCCAAAGGGATTCATGATAAAATCCCAATATACAATGCGGAAAGCCCAATATTTATTGCCGAAAGCATGAATACAGGTTTTTGTCCACTCTTAATCGTCGAACAAAATGGAGAAGATTGGAAATCAGATTTGGTAATGATCGATAATGGATTCCAAAACTTCTAATCGTCGAACTTCCAGCATCGAGTCGATGGAGATGGAAGGAAAATTTTGGGAAGACAAAAAATGGAAGAACAGTTTTAAGGAGAGAGAAAGTGAGAAGAAAAAACGTGTTGGGTATATATATTCACAACAAACGAATTGGGTATGAGTTAAAAAAAAAGGCACACACTCTCGTATGCACTTGGTTTATGGTACACTCGTTTAATAGTTAAGGTTGTTTACACTGAAAATTATAATTAATTACACTGAAAAGTATGGTTAGATTACATTGAAAACTAATTTTCAATAAAAACTTTTTGGTGTGACCACACTTTTCAGTGTAATCGAATCATACTTTTCAGTGTAAACAATCTCAACTGTTGAGTGAGTGCACCATACACCAAGTGCACAAGAGAGTTACTCATGAGTTAATTGCATGGATTTTTTACATGGATCTGACTATATACATCTCCATATTTATTAAATATCCCCACCTTATTTTTGAATTATTATAATAGATTTTTCAAAAGACTTTTATACCCTCTCATTCAAAAAGTAAAAATCTAAATACTTGATATATTTACCAGAATACGAAAAAACACAAGAAACACAAGAAGAGAAGTTACATTGAGCGTGAATGAGAAGAGCAAATCCATCTTCTTCACCATTTTATCATCTTTACGACGGTAATACAGTCTTAGTTCGTATGTTTTGTTACAAAAATGGTGTACACGCAGTAGTCTTACGCTACTTGTGTAAGTGCATTTGTTTGAATATTTGTTTAATGAAATATAACTTTATTTTTAATTCGAATGTTGTTTTTTGTGTATGTTTTGAGTAATAGTACACCAAGTTTTTTGTATTTTTTAGCCTATAAGTTTGATGATAATGTGTTATTGTTATTCTCGCATTTAAAAAAAAAATTGTGACACTGATTTTCGAACCTGGTTTGTTGAAAATGGTTAGGGTTTCGATAAAAATTGTCGAAAAATCGTTAGAGTTTCAAAAAGACTTACTTTGTCGAAATTTTAGTCATTTTTCTATAAGTTTTTACCAAAATATGAGTTGTTTTTCAAATAAATATTATTGAATCGTAATGTTATTTTTTGTTTTTCTTTCAGAATTTGCTCGGGTCGTGGTTCGTGAGGCAACTGACGGTCTTGACACCAGGATCGTGGCGTTGCATGCAAAAGTGAGAAAAAGGGAAGGAAGTATGTAGAACGCGAGGAAAGGGAAGAGGTTTTTGTGGGTGTATCAAAATTTTAAAATAATATTAGAAGTAGGGTAATGTAGGTATATTATGGGGGGTATATCTAATAATTATATAAAATATGGTGGATAGATTAAGCGGGTGGGGATATCTAATAACTATGGAGAGGTATATAGTTGGACCATTTTACATGTGCTATATGGCACATGACTTTAGTTGTCATATCATAATAGATACTCTCTATCCACACCAAAAATAGCCTTATAGGTTTTTTTTTCGACTATTAGAAAATCGATATAATATGGAAAAAGTAAAAGTATTGTATCTAATTAAATACAAAATAAATTATTTTAAAAATGTTATTAGTGTATTTTGGAAAATGTAGATAAAATTTACAATTTCTATTTTAGAAAACATGACTATTTTTTGTGGACGGACAAATAAAAAAATCAAAAATATTTATTTTGAATGGGTGGAGTATATAAATATTGATAATAATAAATACTCCATCCTTTTTATATTGTAAGCCATTTTATACTTCTGCACAAATATTATTGTAATTAAATTATACCTAAATTAACTTTATTTAATGATATTTTGATAGAAAAATAAAACTATTATCCGCTTGGAAGAAAAAAGGAAAAAGTTTTTTAAGAAAAAAAAAATTATATGAAATGACCTAATACATGAAATATGGCTTATTTGTTCTATTACTATGATTCATGTTATATTTTAAGAAAAATTATTGTTCAAATATCAAGAGAGAGAAAAGTCAAATATTGTGCTTCATTTGGTATAATTCTCAATAGTTATTCTTGTATGCACCCAAGAGTATGTAATACAATTGAATTTTAAAAATCAACACTATTTAGTGTGTATTATGTATTTTGAACCAGTAATACCTAAAATAATAATCAATAATACTTCAATAGTAATCATCAATACCCCAAATAGCAATTAAGAGCATCTGAATCTTGGAGGAAGCAGAAGAAAAGGAACACAACAAGGGCAAGGAGATGGAGACAAATGTTTCTTAATGAAGATAGTATCATATAACGTGTGGGGATTAGGGAGTTCGGTGAAGAAGAAAGAGGTCATGGAGTTGATAATGAGTCAGAAAGCGGAGTTTTGCTGCATCCAAGAAACTAAATTGGAGAGTATATCGAAAGCCGAGTGCGAAGCCATTTGGGAAAGGGGTAGATTCGGATGGGCATTTAGAGAATCTGAAGGAAGATCAGGAGGCTTGCTATCGATCTGGAATACTGAGGTATTTTTCCTTATCAGTTCTTGGCTTATGCTAGGGGCTCTCGTTGTAAATGGGTTGTGGGGACGGGAGAGGGTGATGTGTTGTATCATTAATGTTTATTCACCATGTTTGTTGCCTGATAGAGAAGAATTGTGGGATAGAATTTCTTTGGTGGTTAATCAGAATGCATCTGTGTGTGTTTGTGTTATTGGGGATCTAAATTCTATTCGAAGAGCTTTGGAGAGAGTAGGTAGGGGAGTAATTCTGAATAATAGAGAAATACAAGGGTTCGATTCGTTTATTAGGGGGGCACGTTGTTGGATTGGTCCCTACATGGCAGAAAATATACTTGGTACAGACCAAACGATACTTGCAAAAGCCGACTGGATAGAGCACTCGTCAATGGGTTGTGGTTGTCAAAATGGCCGAATTCAGCACTATAAGGATTGAGGCGGACTGCATCGGATCACTGTCCGATATCACTTGGTGTAAAATTTAAGTATTGGGGACCAAAACCTTTTAGGTGCCTCAGTGCCTGGCTTTCGCACCCGGATTTCAAATCGTTCGTGAAAAATAAATGGGAGAATTACACTGTTGGTGGCTGGAGCAGTGATTAGGCGTGAAATTGTCATGATTCGTCACTCGAAAAGCCCTAGTTTTGGTTGATTTTGATGAGTATTTAGAGTCATTTGAGTATCATTTTCATAAACTAATGAATTTATCTCTTTGATGCTCATAGATGAATAGAGGGCGAAAAGAGGAGTTCGTAGGACTTTGAATCGACTCAAACGGATGCCCGGATGAGAAGATATCGAAGAAATACGAAAAGTGCTAGTTCGAGGGAGCAAAAGTATCATTGGAGTGCACAAGCTAGAAGAGCTCGAGCACAAGTGCTCGAGTGGTCGTGCATAGCGCACGAGAGGAAGCAAGTCGTGCACCCCTGCACGAGTGCTCGTGCAGTGTGCTTGAGCAAGGCATGCGGTCGTGCACTAGTGCACGAGCTCGTGTGGTCGTGCAGTTTTTCGGTTCTGGACAATTTGAGGTGCTCGAGTGGGATGTGCTCGTGCACTAGTGCACGAGCAGTGCACGAGCAAGCGCATTTTTTGGCCCATACGTTCCCGATTCGGCCCGATGCTTATATATATTCGTCTCGAGCACGTTTTGAAAGAGAACACACGGATTATCACTTAAAAAATTACTTTTAGACTTAGTTTTTAGAGAGAAAAAGAGGAGAAGGAACGAGCAAGCTTTAATTTTACGTTTCGAGGTTTTTCTTTACGAATTCACATCACGGTTTTACTTTTAAGTTTCGTTTCTTCATATCTTTGTTCTTGAACCCGTCGAGACTCGTTTTATTGATTTAATTTAAGTTATTCCTTTATTTCTTGAAACCCTAGTTTATGATTGATCTTTTCATCGTTATAATTATCATGTTTATGTTCGTTATTTCGTCAATTGCTTTTGTTATCGTAATAACCATGTCCGGCTAAAACTCTTGCACGCTTGGGGTAGGATGAACTCGTAGAAGTAGGATGTGGGTACATAATTAAGGTAATTCGTGACGTTAGGTTTTAATTCTCTTAATTGATGAATTCTTAAAATCAATCTTAACTTTGTCTTTGAATTTCGCTCGAAAAGTGTTAGGGAGAGGACGACCGCATCACTCTTTAACAACTAGTAGACTTAACTAGAGGGTTTAGAAGGGTTAATTAATTTGCCGGTTTAGCTATGGAGGACGGCCGCATCACCATTAGTTAAATGAGAGCCTCTTTAATTAAGCACGATCTATTAACTTGTTAGTGGATTAGTGAAGTCGAATGTTAGGATAAAGTATTAGGGTTTAAAAATCTTGAGCTTTCATCTTGCATTCTTTTACTTAGGTTATTTCTTGCGCGTCACAGTTATTTTGATTATGTACCTGCTCCGTTAGTATATGTAGGAATTCCTATCCTGAGCATCACCATCACATACTTGAAAAACACATCTTAGATACTTAGTTTAATTTTCCTTTTGCATTCGTAGAGTAATTTAGTTTAGATTATTTTCTCTTTTCAAAAATCCAAAATCATTTCACTCATATTAACTACGACGCGTAGATTTTCAGGGATCTATTTACATACACACTTTCCCTTGGGTACGATAATACTTGGTCCCTATACTTGCCCATACTACAGTGAACCCGTACTCTTGCGGGGAAGCTACTAGTAAAAGCTAGTATATTCGATTCAAGTCAAGCAGCTATATCTTAAAAGAGAAGTTTAAATTGTTGAAGGCAGATATAAAAGATTGGAACAAACAGGTGTTTGGAAAGCTGGAGGAGAACATTGAGAATCATAAAAAAGGAGATATTTCGCTCGGACATGCAGGATGAAACAGCAGGCTTATCAGAAGTTGAAGCAGTCCATAGAAATGCTACAATGGCTACGCTCTTCAGAGATCTTAAATGGATGAACAATTTATTGGCTCAGAAGGCAAGGAGTAGATGGATTAAAGATGGAGATGGGAACTCGAAAGCATTTCATGATATTATCAATCGGAGGAGAAAGCGAAATGAGATTACGGGCATAAACATTGAGGGTCAGTGGCTAGAGGAGGTGTGTGAGGTGAAACAAGGTATTTTCAAATTTTACAAAAAATATTTCCAAAAGGTGCAAATTCATAGACCTACGGTGGCCTATAATTTCACAAGCAGAACGATCTCAGAGCTTGACAATTTCTGATCTCACCAATTTCTGATCTCACCGTTCTAGGAAGATGAAGTTTTGAGAAGCACTATGGTCTTGTGATGGGATGCTGAAGAGCCCGAGCCCAGACGATTTTAATTTTAATCTTTTGAGAGAGATGTGGTCATGGTACAAACAGAATTTTATGCAAATGATGCGGGGTTTTCATCAAAGCGGGAAGCTGGTCAAAGGTATAAATCCATCCTTCATTATTCTTTTAACTAAGAAAGAGAAAGCAAATGGGTTGGAGGATTATAGAGCGGTCTCATTGATTGGAGGAATCTACAAGATCGTATCCAAAATATTGGCTAACAGATTGTGCAAAGTAGTTGATTCTATCATCTCGGACAATCAATGTGCATTCACTGGGGGTAGATAAATATTGGACAGTGTGCTAGTGTTGAACGAGGCAATTGATGAGGCCGAGAAAAGAAAAATCCAAAGAATGTTCTTCAGGATAGACTTTGCAAAAGCGTATGACTCAGTTGACTGGTTTTTCTTGGATACGCTTGTGGAAAGGCTTAACTTCGACCCTAAATGGAGGGGATGGATCATGGAATGTGTGTCAAGTGCTTCCACTTCGGTTTTGGTAAATGGCAGTCCATCGGGGGAATTTTGTTTGGAACGAGGTTTAAGGCAAGGGGACCCATTATCCCCATTCCTTTTCATCATAGTCACGAAAGGTCTAAGTATTTTGATAAAGAAGGCAGTGGAGGAGAGTGAATTCACAGCAGCTGAAATAGGGGCTAACAAAGTACGAGTTTCACATCTCCAATTCGCAGACGATACCATTTTGATGGGGGCAGCAACGAAGGAAAATGCTCGGTATTGAAGCGGATTCTAAGATTAATGGAGATCATTTCTGGGCTGAAAGTAAATTACAATAAGTGCAACATTTATGGTGTCAATGTGGAGGAATCGTCTATGATTGGATTGGCGAATATTTTGGGTTGTAGAACGGACAAACCGTCTTTTTCATATCTTGGAGTGAAGGTGAGAATGAATCATAAACGAGCAGCAGAATGGGAGGATGTTATTCTAAAATTCAAAACAGGCTCAAGAGTTGGGAAGACAAGAAAATCTCAATAGGGGGCAGAATCACACTGTTAAACTCGGTACTCTCGTCTTTGCCTACTTACTCTATAAAATTCCAAAAAAAAAACCTTGAGAGTTATTGAGAGCTTATAAAGAAATTTTCTATGGGGGGGTAGGGAGAGCGACTGAAAAATTTCATGGGTTGTGGAGTGTTTTTTGTAAGCATAAATCTTTAGGGGGTTTAGGGGTAAAAGATTTGGAGATGTTTAACATTGCACTTTTAGGGAAATGGAGATGAAGGTGTCTAGTCGAAAAAAACAGCTTGTGGGTAAGAGTACTTGAATCAAAATATGGGAATCTGGGGGAAATGGGAGGTAGCATGAGTCCTTTAAGTTTAACTAGGGGTTGTTCGGGATGGTGGAGGGATATTGTAAAGTTGTCATTGGGAGATGAAGGGGAGTGGTTTCAAATGGGGATTAGGAAAGTGTTGGGCAATGGAAAGAAAACAGTTTTTTAGCTTGGATAAGGAATGGAAGGTGGGGTGTATGGGGGAATGGGAAGGGAATGGGTTGTAATCGAATCGAATCGAAGCGAATATCACAGTATTCAATTTGTATTCGTTAAACTATTTGAATATTCATATTCGATTAATATTCTAATATTAATATTGATTCGTATTCGATTCGAAATTGATATTTGAATTATTTGATTCGATTCGAATATTCGATTCAAAATTTATTTTTATTATCTTTTTAAAGACAAAAATCTATTGTAATATTACATTTCAAAAATTAAATAAAAATAAGATAATTAGAAATGCTTGCAAGAGCCATAGAAAGCATCAAGAATGATAAAATTACAAAATTTTTCGAATCAATACATCAATTGAACTCAAAATTGCAAAAATAAAATAAAATAATAACAAATCTGTTATTTTTCCCAAGAATCTAAAATAGGGTGTAGAACTAATAGGAAAAAGTAGATCTACTTCATTTCCAAAATCAAACTAAAAGACTCCTCACAAATCAAGCAGCCTCTATACGATTTGTGACTCGATGATAACTTCGAAGTCCATTTTGCACCCAAAAAAAAGAAAGTAGCTGGTAGAGTTTGTTTACAACGACAACTGGAAAAGGTTTGGACCGAGTTGAAAGGCAACCGATGAGAGCTTAAGAGACTGAAGCCATGGTAGGGGGGAGTCGAGATGTACCGATCGTGAAAGGGGGAAATTTTGAGAAACAGTCGGTGAAAAGTTAGTAACCACCGCTAGTGTAGATGAATGGTAGAGAGAAGATTTTCTTTTCTAGGGTTTCTTCCGTCAAGCATCAATTAGAATACAGGTTCCAACTTTTCGTTTTATATTTTCAATTAGATCATATTGGACTTCCAATTAGATGAAGGTGATATTTAAGTTGATTGACTTAATTAGCTATTGTTGGCTACTGGGCTGAACAAGGCCCTAGTCCATAAGTGGGTGGATAAGGGCCTACCTATAAGATGATGATTATTATTATTATTATTATTATTATTATTATTATTATTATTATTATTATTATTATTATTATTATTATTATTATTATTATATTTTAAAATATGTAATTGAATATTTACGAATATCTAATCGAATATCATAACTTTGTATTCGTATTTGAATAATAATTAAATCGAATCGAATATTTTTAACCGAATTTGAATCATAAAATATCGAATACGAATATTAAAATTCGAATACGAATACTGAATCGAACCAAAATTATTTGATTCGTTTACAATCCTAAGTGGAAGTGGCGATGGAGAAGGGAATTGTTCGATAGGGAGATGGATTCTTTAAATTGTCTTTTGTCTTTGATTAACAGGTTTGCACCCAAGACGGAGTGGAGGACACTTGGAAGTGGGAGACAGCAACTGAAGGGATGTACTCAACAAAGAAGGCGTACAAGACTCTTATGACACGGAAGCAAGCTACCCAACAACCTAGCTTGGTCAAGAAATGATTCAAGGCGATTTGGAGGAGTTTTGTGCCGCCTAAAGTCGTTGGCCATGGATGGAGACTTCTACACGAGAGATTGCCAACAAAAGATAACCTCCAGAGGAGACGGGTGCTCAACAAAGACAACGACCTAAATTGTGTTTTTTTGTGAAGAACACGTTGAGACTTGCAAGCATTTTTTCTTTGGCTTCCCTAAGTCGAATGAGGTGTGGATGGAAATAGCAAATTGACTCAACTTCTCAACATCGTTTCATGTGGTACCTAATGCAAATTTGGAGGCATTCAGATCGATAATACCGGGTAGAAGAGGCAAAAGGTATGCTTCGAGTATTAGGCTAGGTGTGGTGAGGGTTCTTTGGAAATGGCGTAATGAGTTAATATTTAGGAATGTTGTTCTACCGTTGCTGAAGATAGTTAAAGAGATAAAAGTTAGAGTGTGGAGTTGGTTTTTTTGTAAAAGCACAATCAGTGTCTAGATTTAGTTATGCGGATTAGATAGGTAACCCAAGAATGGTTCTTAGATGTTAAGAGGAACTATCTTTGTATTTACTGGTACTTCTGATACCTTCATCTTTTATTGAAAAATCCCTTTACTGATAAAAAAAAAAGTAAACAATAATGCCCCAAGTAATAATACATAATATCACGAGTAATAATCAACAATACTTCAAATGGTAATTAACAATAGTTAAGTAGTAATAAAAAAATACCTTAAACAATAATCAACAATACCTCAATACTTATATATATATTTCTTTTTTAATTGAAAAAGTCAAAATTAATCTTACAATCCAAATGCATGTTATGTATTTGAGTGTATATAAGGTTGTGTGAATTCTCAGGCTGCTTTGATTTTCTTTTACCTTTTATATGATATTATTGAAGTACAAGTTACAACATATTATAAATAGGGGGAACATTCGGTTATTCGGTCATCGAATCAAACCGAATAGTAATAATCAAAAAGCCTCTAGTCGGTAATAGAAATAGCACTATAACCGAATTTCAACCGAACTGAAGTATTTCGATTCAGTTATTAATCAAAATAATCGAGATGCATTATGTGTATTTTTTTTACTTTTTGGGCCAAAATAATAATTAAAAAATCTTCTATAAGTCCATAAAACAACAACTACTATTTCTAAATCATTTATAGAAGTATAGTAACACCCAAATAAATTAAGAGTCCATAAAAAAAATGATATCATCCAAGAATTAGTCGTATACTAAAATAATTGTTCGATATTATTCCATAATAGTCATAATCATCAATCATCAATACCCCTATATAGACCAAACAATTTTTTGCCTATGTGACACACCTCACCTCTTCTCATATCTCAAACCTTGGCTTCTCATTGAATCAAGGTGTACATTTCATCTTGACCTTCGATTTTTTCACATTTTATCTCGTCTGTTGATCGATGTCCAGTTTTTCTATAAATTGGGCTTTGTCCTCCTCATTTTCATCCGTCATTCTCTTCTTTCTTTATTTTTTCTTATTTTAACCGTCGTTGATATTCTACTCTCCTATTTTCTATGCAATTTTTTTTTTCTTTTTTGACATTTTTGGTGTTCGTGTGCTCCCGTCGTTCGAGGCTTCAGTTTGAAGGATTCATTCCGGTGTTTTATTTTCAGAGTACCGTATGATCGAGCATCTTATTCGTTTTTTATATGTAGCATAAAAGTTTTCACCGCATGGCTTGTGCCAACGATTTCCTATGGATCGATGTTGTTTTCGTTTGAATATAATAGTTGTTTCGGTAACTCGACTTTTGTAGTCGTCTTCTGCAAGGACAGATCCTATATTACGCCCGTAACTTGGCATTGTATTATCCATCATGTAATATTTTTTGTTAATCAATAAGTTCTAGATTTTTCTTTGTATATATCTTTTTGCGTTGTTTTCAATTCTCATTATCATTCATTATTTTCTCTCCATGCCTGCTAATTTCTGCCACTATTTCCTCTCAAACTCTCCACATTTCATTCCAAGTATTGCTCTTTGCGGACATATTCAGGCGACCATAAGTTGATTCTAATGTCAATCAAATTATACATATTAACGGATTTTACTATAATACAATACAGTTTAGACTTTTAAATTTTAAAACATTTATTAATAACAGTTTTTTATTAAACATGAATTTAAATTTTCCATAAGAATATGGTATGTAATTATTTTCTTCTGGAATAAACTAGTGATCGAAAAACTCGTGCTTCGCACGGCCAGAATTTGTTACATTGTTTAAACAATAATAATTAACGCATTTTAATCATAAAACTGAAAATCTACAAAAAAAATTTTTAATATAACTAAAAAAATTCTTGGACTCAAATTAACGATACTTCTCATTAATTTTTTATATTCTATTTATAATATTCAATACTTTAAAATAGTTTCATGATAAGTTTATCATTAATTATTTTCATAAAAAAATTACTCCTGTAATAGGATATAAATTGGACATGTCGCATTAATATTTCAACATATGTGTATTTAAATTTATATTGTCTAATATCATGAGACAATCCCACGCAAGTTTAACTTATAATTAAAATACTTTAAACAATAATCCACAATATAACAATCTAAAAAAATACATTTTCTTATGCCAAGATCAATTACATAATAGTAATTTATTACTTATTGAATATTTGGAACAATTGATTTTATTGGTTAAAAGAATAAAATGATACTAATATAAATACTTAAAAAAATATTAATACAATCAAATCAATTGTATCAACCCTTTTGTAGGGATTACCATCATTTCAGTGTATGAAAAATTTATGTCTCAATAAGAAATTAAGAATATAACCTAACATGTTTGTAACATGAGCCTTTTTTTATCTAATAATAAGAATCTAATTTAATATGAATAACATTGAAAATAACAGTTTATTGTGAATAAAGTTAGTTAATAATAAACGTAATAAATACTTTTTTTTGAACGGTTAAACATAATAAATACTTTAATAGATGCATAAATTAATTATTGCTATACAGAAGAAATAATGTAACGCCCCGAACCCAGAATATATTAATTATATCGGATTCGAAGTGTTATTGTGATCAAAAGTTCGAATTATAAAATTTTTGAAAGAGATATAACTGAAATGAGAGAGAGAAGTTTCATGCAGCGGATAAGTGGGAAGGAATATTATAACGTAAGTGTATTTGTATATATATAAAGATGGATAGAGGGTTCTGTATCTTCAGAATAATACACACTGAGTTTGGATAATTTAAACACACGGAAAGAGTATCGTCTTGCATGGCAGTATCGATAACATTTATTGGGAAATAAAAATAATAGGCATCATTGTATTAGTAATAATATATTTTAAGCAAAAGGGAGACTTTGTGTCTTATGTGTCACTGTCCTTGCTCCCCGTAATTGAAATCTGCAAGGGGTTAGGAAAAAAGGGGCGTGAGAATTGAATTCTCACTTATGGGTGATTGCAACATCATGGGATTGGTAAATCCGAAATATATATTAAATTATACTCATTAATAAAGTATTTATTTTATTTAATCAGTTGTCGTATATAAAAGATTATAAAGATTTAAACGGTAATTAAGCATATTTCGCATGATATAATTGAAATAGCACAAGTTGGTTCACATTAGGGCAAAGCCCAAAGTCATATCACATATTATCACAACTATCAAACCATAAACGTACAACCATTCCACTTCCATCATAGTTACTCTTTTCAACTCCAACCATCAACAACCTTGATTCCGAGGGCGTCCAACGACAGCGTCCCCGGAGACCGGAAAAATAATCAACGACCTTGATTCCGAGGGCGTCCAACGACAGCGTCCCCGGAGGTCGGAAATCAATACCCAAATCACAACTCCGTACTTACTGATTTTCCATAAAACTGATACAACAACTTCATTGAGAAAATACTTGACTGATAACTGAACTGATTCATGCTCACGTAAGGTGTTTACTCATGCAGTGGTGATCGACTCACAAAACAACAGGCTAAAATATATAACATATGTAGTTATATCACATAATTCAAACAGTTATATGGGTAGGTGTTACATTTATGTTGGATTAGATACTTTTGATTTGATTTAGTCGAGTTCAGAAAATACCGGCACGACGTTATTAATAGCAGATCAATCAACGGATCATCACCCACCTGATTGTTCTGAGTTCCGGGAATATTGGGTAGGCAGACAGTCGAGTCCTTCGTGCGTGTTCCGAAAAGTACAGAATCCTAATAAGGAGTATTTCGATTAAAAGATTGACTTTTGAATTTGAAAAGCTTAAGAGTGCGAAATTCGAGGATTGAGTAGGTCGTTGTCTTCAGAAAACTATTGAAAACTAAAGTTTTCAAAGGTTGATTTCAAATTGATAAGTACACCTCTTTTAAAGAAGAGGTGTATTAGGGGAGTGTATTTACTAAATTCAGTGCTGCAACAGGGGGTGTATTTACTGAATTTAGTGGTGTAACAGAGGGTGTATTTACTGAATTTGGTGGTGTAACAGGGGGTGTATTTACTGAATTTAGTGGTGTTCTCAAAAAGGCCTTTTAAGGAAAAATATAATTATTAAACTTGGAAAATACTTAGAAAAATAAGATTATTACTTAATAAAATTAAAGAAAAGGTTATTCTTTCTTAAGAATTCTATTTCTTGTTTTTAAACGAAACTCGAATATAAAAAATTCTCTTTTCTAAACTTATTAAAAGACTTTATTTTGTGTTTTTCTAAAATTCTAACAGGGGTACGAGGTGAAGACGAGTTTCCCTTTGTTTACGAAATTTATTCAAAAGTGTTTTTATCCTTGAAAAACATCAAAACAAGGATACTATAGGATTTTGCTAATATCATCATAATACTAAAACAATGATCAAGAATAATACTAGTCCTCTAAGTCATTAATACCATCCATCTAAAACAATAATATTTCAACATCCAACCACTATTACCAAACACTAAACTAAAAAAATTCCAATCTCATGGTTTGTGAAAGAAATAAAACAAAGAAACAACTATCCAAAAACTCACATCTAAAGAGTGATACAAGTGAAACAAAACAATAATACTAAATAAGTTAATAACTAATACTAAACATCTAATCTACAAATTTAACAGTAAGTTTTCTCTCTTTTCTTGTCCCAAGCTTCTAACAATTAACAATCTAACCCAAAAATTTACCCAAGATGAAAAACGAAGATAGAAACCTTACGAGCTTCAGTTTGAGACGTTAAACGGGCGGCCTAACGGCGTCGTTTTGAAACCCGGAAATTGCTCACGAAAATTGGGCAGCCTTACGGCGTTGTTCGGGAATTCGGAAATGAAATTGGACAGCCTAACGGCGTCGGTTGGAAATTCCAGAAATTGGCAATAGCAACCGGTTCAACGGCGTCAAAATCGAACGGAAAATAACGAAAGTAAGCCTTCGGTTAGAAATTGGAATAACCCGATGTTCGAAATCGAATTTTAAACGGAAAGAATTTCGAATAAAAGAGAAGAGGATTCAACTTACGGGAGATGGAGGAGGAGACGGCGGCGGCGTGCGGCGGAGCTACGGCTTCGGCGGCGGTGCGACGTACGGATGAAGAGCGAGAGCGACGGAGAGCAGGGGAAGCTGGGTCGCGGTCGCGGAGGAGCTTCGGCGGCGCTGGGCTTCGACGGTGCTGGAGTGGCGACGGCGGCGTGCGGGGAAGGCGTCGCGGCGGTGGTAGGCGTCGCGGCAGTGGGAGGCGGCTCCAGCGGCGACGCGGCGTGCGGCGAGATGTGGGCGGTGCTCGCGGCGGTGCGTCTGGGCTGGGCACGGCGGCGTTCCGCGGTGGAGGAAGAAGGAAGCGGAGGAAGGAGGAGGCCGAAGGAGGAGGAAGAAGGAAACGTGCGTGAGAAGAGGGGAAAAATGAGGAGAGAGAGAGAAAATTCTTCTATTTATACTCCCTCTTTTTCAACCTTATCTAATCCTTTTAAAACTTATCCAAGAATTCGATATTTTCGTTCCCAATTGATACGGTTCAGGGATCGTTTGGTTCACGAGTGTAATCCCGATTCAGAAAATAATACAGTTTTAAAACTCAATTAATATTTTATTGTATTTTGATTTTTCTCAAAAAATTAAACGGATCGAAATCCTTAATTTAATTTGAATAATTAATTTCTCGTAGTCCTTTATTCGTTTGAAAGAATTCGTTTTCTTTCTTCGAATTTAGGAGTTTTATAAAAAGGGTAAGTATATTTAAATACACAAAAACACACAAAAATAATTAAAAAATAAAAGAAACAAAGAAGAGAAAATAAAATAAAATAAAATAAAATAAAAAGGTTTCTAATTAAGAAAATGGTACAGAACGGGACGGGGTATTACAAATAAATCTATTGTACACATAATACATGGTGAACTCACTCATCTTTTGAAATAATTTACACTAAAAATTATGATTTGATTATACTAAAAATAATGTTAGATTACATTGAAAAATTTTACTTTGGTTAAATATTTTCAATACAAACAATTTTAATATAATCTAACCATGTTTTTCACTGTAATCAACATAAACTTTCCAGTGTAAACAATAACAATTGTTGATTAAAAGCACCGTGCACCTGGTGCATATGAGTCCAGCCACAATAAATTATGTTTATATTTTTTATGTTTCATGTGTTACAATAATATATTACTTCAAACATTAAATAACTTTAAATTTATTTTAAATATAGACTTACTTAAATTATTTCATCATCAAAACATAACCATTCAGAAATATTTCAAACTTTAAAACTCTAAATATAATAATTTGTTTTAGAAATTATAGTCCTCAAATTGTCAACTCCAAAGTTACGAACCTTAAAAAAAAATTTAATATATTAACTTTCACCTTGAAGATTAAGTGATATACATTAACTTTTGGAGGTGTTATTTAGCTGGGGAGAAAGGAAAAATGAGGAAAAAAAACTCTTTGGGCTGGAAAAATAAGGATTGTAACTCTCTGAGCTAACAATTTAAGGCTATTAACTTTTAAAAGTAGTGTATTTTTATCATATCAACCCAAATTAGTGTATTTTTAAACAGATACATAATGATAACTCATTTTTATTATCAAACTTGAAAAAACAACAATTCTATATTAGTAAAAGAACAAACACACAAACAAAATTAAAAATCAAATTACTTAAGTAAGATATAACAAAAATAATTATCACAAATCATAATAAAAATCGCTAAATTCAAACCTCTGTAACTCAAAAGTCAATTGTTTCTAAACCTTAAAATCCATATAAATAATATTTTTTTGATACATTGAAGAGAAATAACAATACAAATAAAATAACCAACAAATGAACTCAATTAAAAAAAGTCAATATAAAGTATTCAACCTTGCTTCACAAATAACGAATCAATCTTGCTCCAACATCAATATCATTATATATCTTCAAAACAATTTTATCATCTTTACACAATCCAACATTTCTAATAAATTTATATCAAGCTTTAGTTAGACAAAATATTTGATAATTCATGTTACTAATGAACTTGGATTCATAATAAATTGAGAATAAATCTCCAGTTTATAATAACCCAAGTCCATTTAACTTTTCACCAGAAACTTGTATGTGCTAAAAAAACATATTAAACTTACAATTACAGAAGAAATTAAAAAAAACGCAATAAAGAAATTTAAATTTCACCGGACAATGTTTAAATACAACATTATTGCATTTACAGAAAACTCAATTATTTCACCAATCTTCACAGGTCCTAATTTTCCTTAAAAAGTCTAAAAATGATCAATTTAATCTTCAGCTGATACATTTGGTGAAAAATCTAAATTGTCTATAAATGATCCAACAACATTATTCTCTTATTAAACAGAAAATAATTAAAAATAAAATGAAAAAGGATAATTTTATTAACTTTGAAAAGGAAAATATAATGCCTAAATTCACGACTCTTAAAAATTATAGTCAGCACGAAAAGAAATGGTCCTTATTTTGCCCTCCTAAAAAATTATGGTCATCTCTTTGCTACCCCCAAATTTATGATGCTTAAAAGTATTTTTTGAAAAATATTTTATATTAATAAAGGAACAAACAGACAAAATAAATTTAAAAATAAAAAATTTAAGTAAGCTATAAAAAAATTTCAAACCATGATAGATATAACTAAATTCGAATATCTATAACCCGACAATCAAATATTTAAGCATTAACATTTACATAAAAGTAGTGTATTTTTGTCATATCATATCAACCCAAATTAGTTAGAATTGGGTACAAATTAAATCCTAATTCAAGCCAAATCGTGCCAATACGCGTGAATTTTAAGCCAAGTAAAGCAAATCAGTCTGAGTTGCTTTGATTCAGGCTGATTTGGCCTCAAATCTCGATTTTTAAAAGTTAATGTCCTTAAATTGTTCAGCCAAAAATTTAAAGTCCTAGTTTTCCTATCACCTCTAGTTATGGTCCTTACGAATACCATTATACTTCTTTAAAAAATTAAAGATTTTATGCAATACAATAATTATTACAAATTTAAATGAAGCTTTAGTAAGATAAATTGTGCAACGATCTGTGTAATCAATAAACTTGTATTCATACTAAATAGGAAAAAAAATTTGTTCTGAAATACTTCAAACATGACTCTTCTCCAAAAAGTTTACACCCGATTATTATGCGATAAAAAACCAAAAAGAAAAACAACCACAATATTATTTAGGGTGTAAATAATTATATGACTTTCATCATAAATACAACCAAATTTAAAAATTAAATTATTTATACATAGTTGATTAACACTTATGGAAAAAAAACTTAAATTGTTTATATATGGTCAATTATAATTTTTTTTATCATTGTTCAAAAATTAAATTACAAAAATATATATTATAAGAATATGTATAGAATGAAATTTTTTCATACACGAACCACTTTACAATACATTTTAGTATAACCAACTAATACTCTTTAGTGTAATACACTAATACCTCAACGGAAACAACCAACATTCTTCAGAACAGGTAAAATAAAATAATTATGTTAGTAGTATAATAAATAGTAAACATGCATAATTGACCTGTAATCCTCAAAACTGCAACATATATTGTTTGTAGTTTTACGATTATGATTATCTTTATGAAACAATAATTTTTTCACGCTCAGTTGACCTATAATCCTCAAAACTGCAACATATATTGTTGACCATGACTAAATACATACTCTTTTAGAAATACTCAAACATGAAAAAATGATTTACCTTAACTTTTTTTTGTTGACATGACATTTGGAACAATTAGTGGGAATTGTCTACACACAATTTTAACAGTAACCTAGGATCAGAAGGATTAAGTGAACTATGAGTATCAATGTTAATTCACCATTGTTGTTACCCATAAGAATCTTGGCACTGATTAATTATCACTCAAAATAGGTATGCGTCCAAAGAAATATAAAATAGTAGAAAGAGAAAATTACTACTCCCTCCGCCCCATCTTAACTTTCATAGGTGAAGTGTCACAGATTTTAAGAAAAACTGCTTTATTGACTTTTTAAATCAATGAATGAATAATATTTTGAATTAAAGTATGTAATGTAAGAGTGTTTTATTTACATATTTGAGGTGTGAAAGTTATTGTGGGACGTTCAAAAAAGGAAAGTATGAAAGTTATTAGGGATGGAGGGAGTATTACATTAAGATTCAATAATAAAACATAAAGGATATATGCAAATTACTTTATTTTGTTGGTTTCTTTCACACCCAATTATAAGTTTCTATGTCTAATAGACACTCTTTTGCAAAAACGATAATCCTACTTTTTTACCATAGGATTAGAGAAGTGGGGAAGTGTGTATGGAGAATAAAAGTTTTTTGGTCCCATAACTTATCGAGTGTCCGATTTTGGTCCCAAAAATTTTAACTCTTCAATTTCGGTCCCATAACTTCTATGGTTTGCCTAATTTTGGTCTCATTCTTACTGAGAAATTTCTTTTTGGTCCCATAACTTATTGAGCATTCGATTTTAGTCCCAAAAAATTTGACTCTTTAATTTTGGTCCCGTAACTCCTATGGTTTGTCCATTTTTCAACCACATATTAGTGATATGGAAAAAATGATTAAAAATACAAAATAAAAAATATATATCGTTTTGCGGACACATCTTCGAAGGTACCATAACGGCCAAAATTCAGGCAGAATGTGAGTTGAGTATGACAAAAAAGGGCACCATTTTTGTATTTTTAAAGAAAATGGGGCCATAAATGGACAATCCCTAGGAGTTATGGGACCAAAATTGAAGAGTCAAAATTTTTGGGACCAAAATCGGACACTTGATAAGTTAAGGGACCAAATAACTTTTTTTCTCAGTATGTATGTATGTTGGTTGTATTGAATTGAATGAGATTGGTGTGTGAGTCGGTTTAGAAATATGAGTGTAAGTATTATATATTGGATAAAATTATATTATTAAAGTGGGCATGTTTAGTAAAAATTATAAATGAAGTGAGTGTACTTAGTATAATAATGGGTATAAATAGATGCAACTTATGATTTATTTTTTATAACTCATCATCCGTTCAAAGAAACAACTAATTTGGTGGACCAAAGCTGACATTATAATAAATGTTTATCCACAAACAATTTCATATTTTATTTTATTTTTAAAATTATTAATTTCATTATTTGATTTTTAACTAAATAATATAATTGTTAATTTTAATTATCAGTTAAGAATTTATAGCAATAAATAATCGTAAACCACAATTTTAGGGATATTTTTTTATCATTTGTTAATGAGTAAGTCTCTTGTGCATTTAGTGCATAGTGCACTCACTCAAAATTGGAATCTATTTACACTGAAATGTATGAGCTACTACATTGAAAAGTGTGGTTGATTATACTGAAAAGTTTTTAATGTTATTGGTTTTTAGTGAAATCAATCTACATTTTTCAATATAATCGGCTCACACTTTTCAGCGTAAACAACCACAATTGTTGAGTGAGTGCACTATGTACCAGGTGCATATGAGACATTGACTTTGTTAATTGAGACAAAAAAAAATTATGTAAAGTTAAGTGATGCAATATTCATTGGTTAATTATGCAACGATAAAAAAAAAAAATACACTGTTATATTTGCAACAATGACTAAATGCAATTGTCATGTTTATCTTGAAATTATGTAACTAAAGATAAAATTTTGTGTGAGATCGTCTCATAGTATGAAACAACACAAAGTAACACATATTAATAATATATCATGCACATTTATGCATCATTCCGTCATCTCATGGAATGAAACAATTTAACACAAGATTTACTCGTTAATAAATTATGACATTATACCATGATAAGAATATATAATTGATTTTGTGATCAATACAAATTATTAGTATAATTTAAAAGTTAGAGATTTATAACTTAACTATAACATCCATGTTGGGAAATTGTATAGACTTAAGTTTTGATTAAGATGCCAAAATATTCCTCCTAAGTTATTTGTAATTAAAATGTTCACTAGAGTTAGTACTTAGTTTAAGTCAGTTCAAATGTTAAGGAACTGGAGTGCAGTTATAAATTTCTAGAGTGTATTGAAGAAGGTAGTCCACTGAAGACAAGTGATCTGAGAATTAGTCTAAGTCTTGAATGTTTTCTAAGTACATTCTCACTAAGACTAAAGCCATCAGGAGAGGACCAAGATCCACTGATGAGAACTAACAAAGCACATTAAATGCTAAACACATTAAAGGTTGTTAGTTAATCTGGTTGGAACAAGGCAAAACGAATTTCAGTGAAGCTTACAATAAATGAAGAATTAAGAAGGTTCTCTCAAAGGAGTTCCACCTTAAAGCAGGACAGGATTCCGAGCAAGCAAACTGAACGGCCCAATGAGAAGATGACACGTAGGTGTACTCTACTGACAACCGACCTGTCTCAGACTGACAAGTACAAAAGTCTTTCCCTAGCTTTCCAGAAGGTTGGTGAATAGGCATGGGTTTTTCAGCCGTTTCTTGACAAGACTTAAAGCTTCAAAAATAGCCGTTTGAACCAATCAGATACAAGAAGACTTACTTGAGAAGATTCAAATCCAACGGGAAGATTTTCAAGGAAGCCTATAAATACAGAAGGACGTGCTCAGTTCTATACACGGGAAACTCACAAGATCAAAACTATGTCTACATTCATAACCTTTTAGAAGTACTCGAAATTACCTTTGTTTCCCAAGTGTTTCACATTTGTAGAGAGCATAACAAGCCTTCTGTAACCAAGCTTAAAAGCTATATCCAAACCTTAGAAAGAGATAATCCATCCTAAGCTTAGAGCTAAACTGAAAGGATTATCTCACAACAGTTGGAACCAAAACCCTACTCAAAACCCTACTAAGTTGTTAGGTTGAGAGTTAGTGTTAAGTGGTGTTAGTAAGCTAATTATTTGTATCAGTCTGAAAGTTGGTTTGTTTTGGGAACTAGGACCTGGAATTATCCTAGTGATCAATCATCCTAAGAGAGGATTAATTGATCAGTGCACCTTGGCACTATAACACAAGGAATTCCAAGTGAAAGGAATTCTCCTGTTTAATCAGGACAGTGGACGTAGGAGATTCATCTCTGGACCACTTTATATCTCGTGTACTTACATTATGTTATTTCCTAAGTGTGTGTTACTCACTCAAAGTTTATCAAGTAAAACGAGTTTTCTAAAGGGCTCACTAATCCGCATTTGAAAGCTAATTAGATAGTAGTTCAACTGAAAGTCTTGAGCTTTCAGTGGAGGTATTATCTCAGTAAGCTTTCATAAGTAATTCTCAGCAGACTTAAAGTCCACTGACGAGTTACTATCTGAAGTAACCTGATAAGTTTTAAAGAAGTTTAAATTTGTAACCACAGGTGTATTCCCCCCCCCCCCCCCATACACCTGTTTACTCGTTTCGGGACCATCAATCCATTTATAAATTTATATTGTTCCAATGATAAATTGATTTGACCAATTTCGATATTTAAATGAATCTGTCTATATACAAATAAATACTATAGTGATGACTATATAATCTAAAACATACATAATAAATTTTTTTGAATATTTTATAAAGTGGGTCGGTGAAAATCTACCTCAAATACTACTTTTTAACATAATATGTATGTGTTTGTATATATATGATTGTGTTTGTGTGTGAGTGTATTTAAAAATAATCAGTATATATACTTTATTATAATTAATATTAAAAGAATTAGATAGTATTTTTTTAAGAAGATTATTATTATTATTAACAAATGTAATTGAATCATACTTCAATTATTATAACTAAATAAATTATAAACGTGCAAGATGAGTATTTTATAAATTAATAGAAGTATTGCAAGACTTAACATATGTATTTTTGATAAAACAATGATCAACTCAAACTTTTAAGGTGTAAATATTTATACTAATTTTCCTCATAAATACAACCAAATTTAAGAAAGAATTAAATACTTTGATTCTGTATATAAATTAATATATATGTCAATTTTGGGCCACTCCATAATTTAAGTAAAAATATCATAAATTAATAATGAATGAAACATAATTACCTAAATATTATATAATTAATAGTCAAATTTACTAAAAAAAAAAAACTTTACAAAAATACCGAAAATAATTCAAGTTTTACAAATGTTAATTTTATATTTATTAGTATTAACCCATATTAATTTCAATTATTACCGCCTTCATTTATCTCCTTAATTATCTGCAACAATAGCGAAATAACAATGTAGAACTCGGAAATTAAATAGAATCTCCATAAATCAAGGAACTAATCTACAACAAACAAATTTAATATGCATATTACTATACCATTGGATATTCCGTAAATATATACATCAAATATATTCTTTTATCCTCAATCATATCTATTTGGTATAAATAAAATAATGCAAATTTATTGCTTTTAATTTCATATATATTAATTTAAACAATTTTCTTTCAATGAATTAAATAGACAACTAATACACAAAATATTATATATTTTAAGATAAATTGTAAATATGATGTGAAATTTTGGTGGTTAATTTTTTAATAAGTAAACTACTTTACATAATTACGTGAATGGGAAGGAAAGTAGTTAGATTTTTTTTTTTTTAAATATAAAATTTTAGAAGATAAACATTATCAAGAGGAAGCAGTTAAACAATTCTGTTGTGATAATTTCATCTTTAGATTTATAATCAAACGTGTAAGATAAAAATATGAATCTAAATTAACAATAACTGCAATTAGGTGATGTGGGTGTAATTTTATATTAGTTCATATAATTTCATTTTAATATTAATTATTTTCATATATATATATATATATTTATTTATACATAAGATATTCATATATAAAAGTACTCTTGAATTAAATTTGTAAAATATTGGTTACCTTATTTTCTAGAAGCTTTATTTTATTTTAGTATAAGGATTGTTAAGTAGATTAAATATTCTTTTTATTATTAAAAAAAGAAATATTTAATAATATAAAAATATAATGATAAGTCTTGGTCCTCAAGTTAGTTTCTTTAGGAAGTCACGATCTCACCCATATTCTCAACCTTATTCCACTGCGATTTTTTTAACAAAAACATATGATCCTCACATCTTTAATACTCATACTCTTTTCTCTCCAAATAAAATCACAGAGAAATCAGCCCTTTATTCTGATATTTTTTTTTTATCGACACCTCTCTGTTTATTTTGCAATTTCCAAGTAAGTTGGGGTCTTTCTCTCACTCTGAAGATTAACCTTGTGGGCAAACTTTCGGTACGCTAACCCTAATAATTTCTTTTCTGTGGTAACAATAATGGGTTGTCACAATCTCATCCAGCAAGATTCAGTACTACTATTTCTCTCTTTTTGGTAGACTTTCAATAAAACATATGAAATTTATTCAAACATGCAAGATGAAAAATGAATCATACACACTCATAAAAAATATCATAAGATTTTGAATACAATAATACATCTTTCAACGTCTTTAGATCTTCGATAAAGTCTTTACAGATCGAAAGAATATAATGTTAAAAATTTGATTCAATTAAAAAAACTATCTATCACTAACAAAGGGAAGGGCCGACAATTGTAATTTCTTATGTGGTCAAATTCCCAAAATTCTCTTATGTGTGCGTGATCGGATTGAGTTAGTGGCCGTGGCAATTAAGTTTCAGTGCCCTATGCAATGGAAGGGCGGCGGCGGCAACATAAAAAAGTGTAATCTGCATACGGTGCTAAAGAAGTAGATATTCCAGGACGGATATATGAAAGAAGCATTGACCGATCTGCACAAACCCAAGAATCAATTCGAAGAGCAAGAACCACAATACATCAGAGATGATGCAAAATAAAATGTGAGTAGAATCCAAGAGAAATGTGGGAATATAAATAATGAATCCTAAACCAAAACGGCAGCAAAATTTAGGAAATTGAATTGAACAAAAACAGTCAAACATACCATAATAACCACACAATCAAACGCGGACGACCGAGATCAAATCAGATGAAAACGATCAATGGCCAATATAGTTTCCCGCCAAAACTTAAAATTGGCAATGTTGTTTGTATTATATAGTTATAGATTATAGATATAGATAATCTAATTAATACTGTTTGACTATGAAAGTCAACAAAATTGATTAATGGCTAATTATCGTGAAACGTGTGAATTAACTATATGACTTTTTAGCTATAATATTTAAACAGATATGGAAAAGAAATTGATGTCTAACTATAATAAACCAAGCCAATTATAAGATCACCTAAATTTAAGCTAATTTATTCAATTCCTGTTAATTAATGCCCATTTAAAAAAAATTACATTTATGTATGGTTAGTTAGACTTCACGTCAATTCTGAATTTATTCCTTAAATTTTGGCGTGAAATAAATGTAAAATAAAATAAAAATCTCCATTAAATTAATTATGTTTATTATATTAATTTGTACATACCATAATTCTAAGTTAACTATTTCATTTATTGATCATAATAATTACAGTATTATATTTTGATGTATTAAATATTTATGGTAAAATTGTCATAACTAGATCCAATTTAATTTCTTAATAATTTTCCTTTTGGATGAATGTTTTCTAATTCCAAGAATTTAGAGATTAAATTCATTTGCAGATTATAATTATTAGGCTAACTACTATGACTAGAAACCAATCCATATGTATGTAAACCGTTACTCATAATAAGCATGAATATTTAGGCTTGGCAACGGGGCGGGGAATCCCCGAAGTAAACGGGGACGGGGACGGGGATAGTATTCCCCGCCCCGTTCCCCGCGGGGACCCGTATTCTTTTTATATAATTAATATTTTTTATATGTATATAATATATTAATTTAGAAGTAAATTATAAATAAATATTTCATAATTTTCCTACTCAATTAATTATTTATTTTAAAATTACACCTATATTTTATTTAATATTATGTTATTAGTTTCAAATTATATAATTTTCACTTTAATACATATATTAACAAAAAATATTAGAATTAGAGACTCTTCAAATTGCTTAAATTAATTTTTCTTAACACCAACTTAAATTAATTGTTGTGTATGATTAAATTTTTAAATTTATATATTATTTTTTTTATTTTAAAAATTAGAAAAAAATTAATTAGACGGGGAAGGGGAATCCCCGCGGGACGGGGATGGGGGAAAAATTCCCCGTTTATTTCGCGGGGACGGGGACGGGGACGGGGAATCCCCGACTTCGCGGGGACGGGGATGGTGAATGGCATCCCCGGCCCCGCCCCGCCCCGTTGTCAAGCCTATGAATATTTTGAGTAATATTCTATATATACAAATTATTGAATTTAAAATAAAACATATGATGTATTTTGTATATAAAGTGATTATTCACGTTGATTAAGCTGAGTAATGAAATTCTTACGTATTTGCATCTCTCTTAATTCACATTTTAATAAACTTTCTATTATACTTAATGTATAAATGGTAAACAATTTGTATGACTTGTTTGAAAACCAATTCATACTCAATTATAATTAATATTATGGGTAATATAATTGGGATAATTCCATAATAATCACAAATTAGCCATAAATTTGAAATTTTGTATAGTATTTGATATGTACAATGCTTATTATTAGGCGATTCATACGTAATTCATATTAATGATGTGATTTAAATTATAATGTAGTTATTTTTAGATTTTATTACTGATTGAAGTATATTTAAAGTATGTCACTCTCTTATATGCACCTGGTGCACGGTGCGCTCACTCAAATCATATACGAGGGACTAATATCAAACATATTCAATATGGACTTTCAATTTTATGCTCATGGTGTGATGTAATTTAACGGTATTCATTGAAAATATTATGCATGTTATAGTTTTGTCCGGTAACTCTTGGAATTGCTATAAAAAAATGTCGAGGGACCAATATCAAACGTTGAGGACATATTAGTTAGTTTTACTTTATTAAAGGGAGTTTAGTTCAAAAATTACTAAATGATATATTGAAAAAATTAGTGCAGTGGGGGATAAATAAGAGATGTTTGGAAATGATTAGTTTAAGAGTGTAAAACTATTTTTCCATAGTTTGGAATAATTTAAATTCTAACAGAGGGAGTATCAAATGAGATTTTAATTTTATCATGTATTGTATATAATTTTCGTAATATATTTAAAAAAACACAAAAAAATATATTTAAATCATCTTTTTCTATACATACAATTTTTTTTTTCAGCTCGCGAAATTCACGAGGTCTTATCTAGTAACTGAATAATGTTCTTACTACTCCAAAATAGATTAAAAAGGGTGTATTGGATTAGAATTTCGCAGGATTTTAAAAGACTTTTTATTATAAAAAAAAGTCTGCTGGTATTCAATCAGGATTTTATGTCACTTAAAAACAATCAACTGGTATTCAATCTGGATTTTCAAGATTTTTTAAAGAGTCCATTAATAATATTCACTAGTATTCATTCGAGAATTTTTATTATTTAAAAAAAATCCATTGGTATTAGAAAATATAAGGATTTTAAAGGATTGTAGTGTTAGATGGTTTTGAAGGACTTTTAGTTGTTTTTATACATACCAACAATCCCATCAAAACCCATAGGATTTTAAAGGACTTTTGAAGTGACTCTTTGAAGTGTTTTCTTCGGTAATGTCTTTATCTTTATCTTTTCACTTTTGAATATATATTATACTATCCACGCCACCATAATTTCACTCCCATCATACTCCAATACATATTGAAATCTCTTTTTTGATCGACCTCTGATTCCCAAATCCATCATCATCTTCATCCTTGTCGATTCCTCTGAGGTAAAATCAGCAACCGACTTTATCTTTTTTTTTTATATTTGGTTTAATAATTGTTGTTTCTCCATGGATATTTGTTTGTTTATATAATCTGTTTTCAATGTTTAAATTGTGTGATTAATTAATTTGGATTGATCACCTAGGTTAATGAGTATGTAAATTTAATTGATAAGTCGTAATTATTTGTGCTATTTTGTGTGTTTTGATCGATTGTTTTATAACAATAATTCTTTATTTTACTTGTAATTGTATGATTTATGCTATTATAGTCTCGATACTTTGATTGTATATTTTTCTATTAATTTCAGGGTATTTTTGAACTTGTGAGTTGAGTGGAAAAATTACTGGGACCGATTAGGGGTGGGAAAAAATACCGAAATACTGTGCATATCGTCCCAAAAAAATACCGAAAATACCAAAATTTCGGTACAGTACCGAAATATTATCGGTATGAAACGGTATACCTTTATATTTTTCGGTATGGAATGGTATACCTTTACATTTTCTAATTTCGGTATGCCAAAAATATCGATATATATCGGTATTTTTGGTATGAAATGGTATACCCATTATTCAGTACGGTAAGGTATAAATTTTTAGGCATACCGAAATTTCGGTATACCGAAAACTTCGGTACGAGATCGGTATGAAATTTTACCATATCGAACCTTTCGGTATGGTATGCAGTTTTCGATATAGTATACCGTACCGACCCGTACCGATACAACTGGTGTATAGATAAGAGACTTGGACCATGTGAAACTTCTCAAAAACTAGGTTCAAGCGTACCTGCTTAAATCAGAGAAAGCACAAGGTTCTTCCCTTTCTTCAGGGTATGTAATAATTATCTAACAATAAAAATTATAAATAAAATGACACTACTATATTTATATTTTTCATACGAAAATTATTGTATTAGGATTGCATTGGCGCTATTGACGGGACACATGTTTCAGCAATGGTAAGGGGACGAGATGTAAGCAGTTATCGTGACCATCATGGAAAGATATCACAAAATGTATTAGCCGCTTGTAATTTTGATTTGGAGTTCATGTATGTTCTTAGTGGGTGGGAGGGTTCAGCTCATGATTCTAAGATACTAAATGATGCTATAACAAGGAGGAATGGATTTAAAGTGCCACAAGGTAAATACTTATTTTTTATATTAATATTATTAGTATTATTATAAGAGTTTATTACAAATAGGTTCCTTCCTTACACTCAAAAAAATAAATTGATTCTCTACTTTTAATAAAATACATCTAGGTTTTAAAAAGTGGTCCCTACACTCAACCCATCCCACCGTCCGCCTCCCACTCCCCCACCCACTTTTTACTAATCCTCTCTCTCTCTCTCTCTCTCCCCCCTATCTCATTTCAAATTGCCTCTCTCTCTCTCTAAAATGGAGTCCCTCTCTCTAAAATGGAGCGTCTCTCACACGCAGCGCCCCCTTCTTCCACTCAGCACCGCCGCCCCCTCTCACACGCAGCGGCGCCGCCCCCCTCTCACACGCAACGGCGCTGCCTCCCTCTCCCACGCACCGGCTACGCGAAGTGCCGCCGACCCTCTCTCACACGCAGCCATGCCACCGTACCACCGTCCGCTCTCTCCCACGCACCTGCTGCCCTCTCTCTCCCACGCAGCAGCACCGGTGATGCCCACTCCACCGATCAGCAATGTTCGGCGCCGATCTGAGGGAGGCCATTAGATCCGTCCATTAAAAATTAACGCGCCGCCTCTCTCAACTTGACTTGAAGCGAATATACCATCTTTCTACTAGTAGTTTTCCCGCAAGAGTACGGGTTCACTGTAGTATGAGCAAATATAGGGACCAAGTATTATCGAACCCAAGGGATGGAGTGTATGCGAACAGATCCCTGAAGATCTATGCATCGTAGCTAATATGAATGTATGTTTTTGGGTTTTTGGAAAATTAATTAAAAGCAACTAAAATAAACTAATTAAACTAAAGAACGAAATACGAATTAACGAAGGTTTGTATTCAAATAAGTGATGGTGATGCTCAGGATAGGAATTCCTACGTATACTAACGGAGCAGGTACATAATCAAAGTAACTGTGACAAACAAGAAAATAACCTAAGTTAAAGATTGTAAGATGAAAGCTCAAGATTTCAAACTGTAATACTTTATCCTAGCAATCGACTTCACTAATCCACTAACAAATTAATAGATTGTGCTTAATTAAAGAGACCCTAATTTAACTAATGGTGATACGGCCGTCCTCCTTAGCTAAACTGGTAGATTAATTAACCTCTTCTAAACCTTCTAGTTAAGTCTACTCGTTGTTATCGAGTGATAAGGTCGTCATCTCTCTAACACTTTTCAAACGAAGTTCAAAGGAAAGTTAAGATTAATTTTAAGAATTCATTAATTAAGAGAATTAAACTAACGTCACGAATTACCCTAATTACGTACCCACATCCTACTTCTACGAGTTCATCGTAACCTAAGCATGCAAGGGTTTTAGCCGGACATGGCTTTGACAATAATAAAAGCAATAGAAGAAGTGACGAACATAAACATAATGATTTGAATGAATAAAAGATCAAACATAAACTAGGGTTTAAAGAAATACTTGCAAAGAACTGAAATTTAATTAATAAAAATGAAGTTTAAAGTGTTTAACGTAATCGAACTAATGAAAAGAAACTAAGAAACGAAAATAAACTAAGAATTCGTACTAAAACCTCGATTAAACGTAAAGTAAAGCTTGCTCGTCTCTTCTCCTCCAAAATCTAACTCTAAAAGTAATATGGTATCAAGTGGTGTGTGTCGTGGTGTGATCTCTAAAAACATGTTCGGAAAGGGTATAAATAGGCAACGGGTCGAATTGGGAGTTAATGGGCCAAAAATCACGTACGCTCGTGCACTGCTCGTGCACTAGTGCACGAGCTCATTCCACTCGAGCGCTCCAAATCGTCCAGAGAGCAAAAAGTGCTCGATCTCCCCTTGCTCGTGCACTAGTGCACGACCCGCGTCTGCTCGTGCACCCTGCACGAGTGCTCGTGCACTAGTGCACGAGTTGCACCTACTCGAGCGCTATACACGACTGCTCGTGCAGGGGTGCACGAGTGCCCCTTGCTTGTGCGCTCCAATGATACTTTTGCTCCCTCGAACTAATACTTTTCGTATTTCATCGATATCTTCTCATCCGGGCGTCCGTTTGAGTCGATTCAAAGTCCTACGAACTTTTCTTTTTGCCCTCTATCCATCTATGAGCATCAAAGAGATAAGTTCATTAGTTTATGAAAATGATACTCAATTGACTCTAAATACTCATATAAATCAATCAAAACAAGGGCATTTCGAGTGACGAATCTCAGAATCATGACAATTTCACGCCTAATCAACCCCCCCAAACTTACCATGTTGCTTGTCCTCAAGTAAAGAAATAATAAGTCAAGTGAAATTGTTAGGAATGAGTCAACGAATCAAATCATGCAAGCAAATGAACTTGAGCTTCAAAGATCAATCACAAGTATACTCACTCGCCTTCCTTCATCATACTCATGCAACAAGAACAAGAAACACCAAGATCAAACATGGATGTGCACTCAGCAATGTGTTTCACTCCCTCACAAGTGTATATCAATGATAAAGGGATTCACTCAAACAATCAATCACACATATCGGCAGCCATAAGCTTGTAAGCACTCTCAACTCCGATCATACTCTAGAAATCAATGCCGAATCAAAAGGGACTTTTCTCAAGGTTGTAATGTAGGCTCTTTGGACATGTGGGATATCAATATGGTAAGTGACTCAAGTGAATGGAGAATAGAAAGTCAAACTTTAGTACTCCGAGATTGGGAACAGAATACTTCAAACATTTTCAATCAACACACTTTCAATTCCAACACTCTCAACACTTCAATTTTTTTTCTTTCTCACTCTTTTCACTTTTCTCAATCACTTCACTTTTTTTTTCACAAACACATGAGCTCATTCATTTTTTTTTTCTTTTGCTCATTCTCAACTTTGTGTTCTTTCCCACAACTCAAAACTTCATCACACCTTCTTCTCATAATCACTCAAGCAATCACATTTTCCTTTTTCAATTCAATTCAATCCCTTCATATTCACACTTTTTCTATTCTCCACGGCTTAGGAACTGGAATAGTGTTTAAATGTGCTAGCAAATGAATTATGCGGTTGATTAGGCGTGAAATTGTCATGATTCGTCACTCGAAATGCCCTTATTTTGATTGATTTATATGAGTATTTAGAGTCAATTGAGTATCATTTTCATAAACTAATGAACTTATCTCTTTGATGCTCATAGATGGATAGAGGGCAAAAATAGGAGTTCGTAGGACTTTGAATCGACTCAAACGGACGCCCGGATGAGAAGATATCGAAGAAATACGGAAAGTATTAGTTCGAGGGAGCAAAAGTATCATTGGAGCGCACAAGCAAGGAGCACTCGTGCACCCCTGCACGAGCAGTCGTGTATAGCGCTCGAGTAGGTGCAACTCATGCACTAGTGCACGAGCACTCGTGCAGGGTGCACGAGCAGACGCGGGTCGTGCACTAGTGCACGAGCAAGGGGAGATCGAGCACTATTTGCTCTCTGGACGATTTGGAACGCTCGAGTGGAATGAGCTCGTGCACTAGTGCACGAGCAGTGCGCGAGCGTACGTGATTTTGGCCCATTAACTCCCGATTCGACCCGTTGCCTATTTATACCCCTTCCGAACATGTTTTTAGAGATCACACCACGACACACACCACTTGATACCATATTACTTTTAGAGTTAGATTTTGGAGGAGAAGAGACGAGCAAGCTTTACTTTACGTTTAATCGGGGTTTTAGTACGAATTCTTAGTTTATTTTCGTTTCTTAGTTTCTTTTCATTAGTTCGATTATGTTAAACACTTTAAACTTCATTTTTATTAATTAAATTTCAGTTCTTTGCAAGTATTTCTTTAAACCCTAGTTTATGTTTGATCTTTTATTCGTTCAAATCATTATGTTTATGTTCGTCACTTCTTCTATTTCTTTTATTATTGTCAATGCCATGTCCGGCTAAAACCCTTGCATGCTTAGGTTAGGATGAACTCGTAGAAGTAGGATGTGGGTACGTAATTAGGGTAATTCGTGATGTTAGTTTAATTCTCTTAATTAATGAATTCTTAAAATTAATCTTAACTTTCCTTTGAACTTCGTTTGAAAAGTGTTAGAGAGAGGACGACCTTATCACTCGATAACAACGAGTAGACTTAACTAGAAGGTTTAGAAGAGGTTAATTAATCTACCGGTTTAGCTAAGGAGGACGGCCGTATCACCATTAGTTAAATTAGGGTCTCTTTAATTAAGCACAATCTATTAATTCGTTAGTGGATTAGTGAAGTCGATTGATAGGATAAAGTATTAGGGTTTGAAATTTTGATCTTTCATCTTACAATCTTTAACTTAGGTTATTTTCTTGTTTGTCACGGTTACTTTGATTATGTACCTGCTCCGTTAGTATACGTAGGAATTCCTATCCTGAGCATCACCATCACTTATTTGAAAACACACCTTATAGTTTCTTTCGTTCTTTAGTTTAATTAGTTTATTTTAGTTTAGAATTAATTCTTTAAAAAATTCCAAAAACATACACTCATATTAGCTACGACGCGTAGATCTTCAGGGATCTATTTGCATACACACTTTCCCTTGGGTTCGATAATACTTGGTCCCTATACTTGCCCATACTACAGTGAACTCGTACTCTTGCAGGGAAGCTACTAGTAAAAGCTGGTATTTTCGATTCAAGTCAATGGCGCCGTTGCCGGGGATACGGACACGGGTATGGTGGATACGGATAAGGAGGGTATGGGTATGGATAAGGT
Organism: Ballota nigra; assembly: GCA_947034835.1. Taxonomy (NCBI): domain Eukaryota; kingdom Viridiplantae; phylum Streptophyta; class Magnoliopsida; order Lamiales; family Lamiaceae; genus Ballota; species Ballota nigra. The sequence goes on from OX344724.1 coordinate 92,496,536, forward strand.
AAGTTGTTTTGTGGAAAGTTGTTCTGTGGGTAAGCAGGGTTATTTTGAGGGTGTTGGACAAGGTTATGAGCTGGATTGTTTACGTTTTTTGTACCCGGGTTTAGGCTCTGGCTATCTCCTAATGGAACTTGATTCTGGCTACCACTCACTCCAGTGCCCTCAACCCGGTCCACTACCTGATTGAACTCATTCGCAGCATCATCCAACTCATTACTAATGTCCATGTTCACGTTCTCGTTCTCTCCTCCGGCAGCATTCATCCTTCTTAAGAAGGCTCGGTTTCTTCTTGCTATTGTCTCAGGATCCAACTGTAATCTCTCTTCGCTCGTAGCACCTTGTGAGCGTGTTTTTATAAACCTGAAACACTAACAAAAGAATAAAAACGCAACTGCCGAAAATACTACGAAATAAAATAGAAAAGTAAATCACTCACTACTAACTACTAAAATATCTACAAGTCCTATTCAAAAGACATACAACGCCATCCCCGGCAACGGCGCCATTGACTTGAAGCGAATATACCAGCTTTCTACTAGTAGTTTCCCCGCAAGAGTACGGATTCACTGTAGTATGAGCAAGTATAGGGACCAAGTATTATCGAACCCAAGGGATGGAGTGTATGCGAACAAATCCCTGAAGATCTACGCGTCGTAGCTAATATGAATGTATGTTTTTGGGTTTTTGGAAAATTAATTAAAAGCAACTAAAATAAACTAATTAAACTAAAGAACGAAAGACGAATTAACGAAGGTTTGTATTCAAATAAGTGATGGTGATGCTCAGGATATGAATTCCTACGTATACTAACGAAGCAGGTACATAATCAAAGTAACCGTGACAAACAAGAAAATAACCTAAGTTAAAGATTGTAAGATGAAAGCTCAAGATTTCAAACCCTAATACTTTATCCTAGCAATCGACTTCACTAATCCACTAACGAATTAATAGATTGTGCTTAATTAAAGAGACCCTAATTTACCTAATGGTGATACGACCGTCCTCCTTAGCTAAACCGGTAGATTAATTAACCTCTTCTAAACCTTCTAGTTAAGTCTACTCGTTGTTATCGAGTGATAAGTGTTGGTGATCGATTTTTATCGGATGTATTAGTGACTGTTTAGGTTCGGTTTAAAGATCATCAATCAATTACGTGTGATTGGTTACCACCGTAAATGGTAAATCGAGGGTTCGGGTTATGAACTTGTAAATATGAAAGTCGAAATCGTAATAATTTCGTATGTGTGTACGTTTAGGTGTATTAGTGTGTGTATTGGGAGTGTTTATGAATTTGAACTTGAACTTGTATTTTTTAAGCTGGAGAACAACTATTTATAGAGACTAGCAAGCATGAGGTGTCTATGACACTTGGTCTCCCTAGCCTGCATGCTTGACATGTGTCCTTTGACCTTAGTTTGACCTTATCTAAGCTGAATCTTAGTTACAAAGTCTTCTTTGGTCTTATCTCGAACTTCATTGTTGTTCGCCCAGGTCGGCTTAGCTGATCCAGGATGGTTTTTTTATCAAAGTTGTTCGCCTTTTGGGTACATGGCTCAGAAGTTGTTCGCCTTTGTGTTTTACACAGATTGGCGTTGGGATCTTGATCCTTTGTTCGTCGACATGCACCTCTTAGGTTGGTAGATTCACTATCTTTTATCAATGTTGCTCGTCATCAGTGGCTTAGCAGAATGTTCATTTCTGGTCTTAGGTCTTAATACTTGTTCGCTAGTATGTTGTTCGTCGGTAGAGTTGTTCGTCAGTTTATACACTCCCTGAATTGATTTATGCACCCCGACTTGATTTTCTTTGTTAATCATCTTTGATTTGGGGTTGATTCCTCGTAATCTTTATTAAGGCTTTAATTCTTGTTCGCCAATCATCGATTTATGTTCGCCTATCAACAATTGCCCCCTATCCTGACTATATGTTGTCCCAGACGAGCAACTTTGTGGCGAGCAACTATAGTTAGGATATCTTCTTGGCATGAATCTGGACGAACATCATTACTTTTGGCGAGCAGCTCCAAATTCACCGTTTCGTCTTTCCACGATCTGGGGGGCGTACGAGGATGACGTACGCATCATGATTGCGCGTCGTCCACGCACGATCAATCCCGAGGCGACGCGCCCCTATAATTGTGCGTAGGTCCTTCGATTTTTCTTTATTTTTGAAAAAAGACCCCGTTTCCTCTCAATTCGGCCCATATTTTGTTGAAAATTGCACCTTGTACCCCGTTTTTGCTTGGGGTATAAATAGAAGGGGAAACAAATATTTTCCCACTTTTTCACTCTTTGCTACAGTATTCCGGTGACCTCTTCCATTTCCGGCGATCTCGAGCTCTCCGGCGTCCGTTCTTCCAGTATTTGGCTTCAAATTTTGTTTCCCAGGTAGTTACTTTCTTTCTTCACCTCATTTCTTTTGTTTTTTCTTCAAAAACCTCCATCGCCGCCGTGTGGGGCTTTGCTCCGCCGTCTTCTCCGATGAATCGCCGCCGTCTGGTTCTTCTTCTCCATTCTCCTCCTATGTCTTCGCATTCGAGCAACAAATCCGAGGAAACTCCTGAACCCCTCTTCCCTATTGTGGCACACGAGAATCAACCCCCTTTCGAAGCCTCTTCGGCATCGGATTCCCACGTAGACTCCATTGTTCGATCGGTAGAAGATACGGGTGCTCGCCCGTCGGGGAGGGAGGTGGTGGTTGCTGCGAACAGAGATTCCGATGAAGGCTCTTCGTCCAGCGCTGAATCGGAAGATCCTCAATTCGACGAATTGACTCGTGAATTTTTGGAAGGGATAGGGTTCCCATCTCCAAAGATGATGGAAAACGAGATCCCAACTGGAGTTGCTCGGCCCTTCGAATGGCGAGCATATGCTGAGGAACACGCGAACAACTTTGCTCGCCCACAGAGAGAAGTGTTGGATTTGGTGAAGTCCGAATTCCAGGCGAGCAAAATTAAAAGTGTTGTTCGTGAATACGAGTTAGACTCGATCCGGGAGACCTACAAGATTCCCTACGATATTCATATGTGGGCCCCCAAGAGAAAAGAGAGAGCTGATCGCCCACCTCCAGGATGCACGGCGATCAACATTCATACTTTGATCGCTGGATTGAAATTGCCTCTTCCACCCATTGTTGGTCGCTTCCTAGAGGCGACCAACCTTGCAATCACTCAAATTACTCCGATTGGGTGGATGAACTTGTTGGGGACAATGTGTCTGTTCGCACTGGAGGGGTACGTTGATCGTATAACTGCAGAAGAGATCAACTACCTTATGACGATCACAAGATGTCCCCTTGGAGAGGAAGGTTACTACTATCTCAAGGCCAGGACAGGATTGAAGATGGTAGAGGGAGTGCCGAAAAAAATCCGCGATTGGAAACAACACTTTTTCTTCATCGGGGGTGATTGGCGAGCATCTTCTGGTCCACACGGTGGTGATGGATGAATAAATTCCCCAGCCTCTTATGGGAAATTTAAACGTAAGATTATTTTCTTGTTCGTCCTCGAACTGTACTGTTCTAATTTAACTTTTCTTGTTTGTTCGCAGGCCCTCGTTTACCCAAGTGGAACTCGGAGGAAGAAGAGATTGGCTCAGAGTTCCTCTTCACCTCCTGCTTGGTCGGTCTTCGCAATAGAGCGGAAAGGACCACTGAGTATTTGCGTGAGGGAAAGTGCTTGAGAGCTGCTCGCCTACTTACTTACCCTCACCATCTAGAGGCCCAGGCAGAGGTACCCCTAGGTATGAAAATTTTCTATCACTTTGCGCACACTTTGTTCGTCACCGTCCTTTCCAACTTGCTCGCCTTAACCTCATATTTATATATTATATTTTTTTTATTTAGCCGAGCAAGTCACCGTTGCCGTTCCACCCTGCTTTGCCCTCTTGGAGCAAAGAGTCTTCGAGATGGCGCCTCCAAAGGGACGGAAGATGAGAGGTGATCCGCCTACCAAAGTACTGGGAATGACGAACAAGGCTGAAGGAGCCAAAGTTCCTCGGCCCGCGGCACCTTCTGGCCATGCTCGGCCAGCTTCTCCGATTTCTCCCCCTCATGGGGGGAAATATTTAAAGAAGGTAGATGGGACTCCACTGGCTCAGGATGTCCCCTGCGGTGGCAAGGGGAAGGAGAAGGTGGGCCAGAGTCATGCTCGCCCCGAGGGGGATGCTGTTCGCCATTCCTCCGTCGAGCATACCGAAAGAACAGGCAAAGCGGGCAGGGATTCCACTCCTGTCCGCGGCCCTGAGGACCTTACCCATCTGGGTTGGGATGATCGGAAATTCAAGGAGTAAGTTTACCCCTGCCTTTGCCGAGCAGGATTCTCTTTTTTTATTATTCTTCTAAGTATCCTTTACTTTCTTGTTCGCAGATATCGTGCTGACGATCATCCCGGTCGAGCAAGTGTTGTACATCAGTATGCTTGCTCGAAGACTCCCGTCAACATAAGGGAGATTCCTGGCGATCATGTTCGCAGGGCGACGGAGTTGATCGCCCGAGCCTGGACACGCCCCCTGGACAAAGCCGTCTTCCAACAAGGGCTGGCGGACAACGTCCATCTCTCTATGATGCTCCATGCTAATGGCCTTGTCACGGCCCAAAGGGCAATGGCCCAGATTACCGAGCAAGAAGAATCTGCTCGCCGTTATGCCAGCACTGCTCGGCAACTCACAGAGGAGAAGGATGGCCTCATCAGCCAATATGAGGCCAAACTTGCCCATCTCAATAATCAGATCAATGTTTACATTGATACTGAGAAGAAGAACCTTGAAGAAATTCAGGGTCTATCTGGTGAATTGAGAGGCAAAGAGGCCATGCTCGGCGAGGGGGAGAAAAGATTGTCCGCGGCCGAACAAGAGATTGCCGAGCTTAAAGCAGAAAATGCTCGTCTTCGAGAGACAGAAGCCAACCTCTTCACTCGCGAGCAACTTGAAGAGGAAGTTCAGGCTCGAACTGCCCCCATTTCAAACCTTGGGTACATTTGCGCCTATGCGGACAACATCCGCACGGCCGATGCTTATGATTATAAGGATATGGTGGAAGAAATGAGCAAGGACTTGAATGAGTTCATGGAGCACTATCCACCGCCGAACAATATCGAGATTCAGCTGGCGGATTTGGCTGTACTAGGGGTTAAACTTGACAATCTTGACCCCAGTATTGTCATTACTCATCCTCCGCCTCCAGTTGATGAAGGCGAAAAAGAGGAAGAGGCGGCTGTGGCTGACGAGCAAAATGCTAAAGAGGCGGAGGATAAGGCAGCTGAAGATCTGGCCCGAGATATGATCGTTGAACCTCCCATCGATCAAACTCAAGATCCTCCTCCTGCCGAGCAGCAATAGTTCTTAGGACTTAGCTTTTTTCTTTTTATCTTCCTTGTAATAGTTGTTCGCTCCTTTTGTAGTACTTGACTTCTAGGATCATTGTACTATTTTTTAGGCTTAATGTCTTTTGATTAATGGAATGTCTTTCTCATGTTCGCTCATTTTCTTTATATGTTAATTGCCTTTACATTTTTGTCAATGACTTTGCAATTATAACATATAGTGTTGGGCTTTTGTTCGAATTGAACTTTGCCTTTAGTGGAATCAGGGTTTAGCCTTAGGTTTTGTTCATTTTAAAAAATGAACAACCTTTAAGTGGCTTTGGTCCTCAATATGGACTTGTACCTCGAGCTTTTGGACTTTTCCTTTTTGACGAACAACTACTATATTTACATTATGAAAAATTTACAAGTACTGTAAGACTGCTCGTCACTAACACATACTACCTGACGAACAACTTTGAACACTAACAAAAAAAACATGCTCGCTTATAATATTTTTGCCGAGCAACTCTGTCTAAAATCAAAAGATGAAACAACTCAAACTATACAATGTGCCGAACAACTTTAAATTCTATACTTAGCAAAATTTTCAAAAAATTAGGCAAGTTTTTGGATTGCCTCACTTGGTTAACTAGCCCCCCAAGAAATTTGTTGGCCCAATTAGAAACTTGTTCGTCTCATTGATAGTACTTCTTCAGATGTACAGCATTCCAGGAGTATTGGGCCGGCTTGCCTTCCATATCTTCAATATCGTATACACCATTAATGAATTTTTCCGTTATACGATACGGGCCCTCCCAAGTTGGTCCCAATACACCTGGAGGTTGGGCGAGCAACTTTCTTAGAACCATATCTCCAACTCTGAATATTCCCTGATTTTAACATGGGAATTATAATAGCGTTCTGCTCGTTGCTTATAGGTAGCATTTTTTAGCTCGGCATTTAATCTTTTTTCTTCGAGCAAATCCATTTCAGTAGCTAGAGCAGAGTTGTTCGCCTGCTCGTCAAAGTTGGTCGTCCGGTATGTGTTGGTCTTTAACTCGATTGGTATTACAGCCTCTGTTCCGAAAGTCATTGCAAAAGGTGTTTCTCCGGTGCTTGACCTGGGAGAAACCCTGTATGCCCATAAGACTTCCGGAAGCTCTGTAGACCAACTGCTTTTGCTCTCCGCTAGCCGTACTTTTAACGTATGCTTGATGATTTTGTTTACGGCTTCGACTTGTCCATTTGACGGGGGATGATAGGGCGTAGAATGATGTTTCTTGATCCCCCACTTTGTACAGAAATCTCTCAACTCCTTTCCATCAAACTGCGGACCATTGTCTGTCACGATGGTTTGTGGAACTCCAAAACGACAGACAATATTCTTCCAAATGAAGTTGATCATTTTATGTTGCGTGATTTTCAACATGGCCTCTGCTTCTGCCCATTTTGTATAATAGTCGACTGCCACAACGGCAAATCGAACTCCTCCAACTCCCGCCGGGAAGGGACCAATAATGTCCATCCCCCATCTTGCAAATGGCCACGGGCTATAAACTGATACGAGTTGTTGGGCCGGGGTATGAATGTTTGGGGCAAAAATTTGACATTGATGGCAAGTCTTTGCTTTCTTGATTGCATCCTGGCGTAAAGTTGGCCAATAATAGCCTTGTTTGATAGTCTTGTATGCCAAGGCTTGCCCCCCAGTATGATTTCCGCATACTTCGGCATGTATTTCTTCGAGTATTTCTCGTCCTTGCCCCCAGTCAAACATTTGAGAAGTGGGATTGATATTCCCCTTTTGTAAAGCTGCTCGCCTACCAGAGTATATCTGGCGGCTTGCTTTGTTAGCTTGGCGGCTTCAAAAGGGTTGTTTGGTTTTTCCCCATTTTTCAAATATTTGACTATGTTTGTTCTCCAGTCTTCTTCTTCACTTGCTTGTTCATCAAGTTGGTTGACATTATAACTTCTTGTTGATGGATCATTCATCTTTGTAATTATAATGTCTGCCAACTTTGCTGGTCCCTCACTTGTTGCTAGTCGGGCCAACGCATCTGCTTGTGTGTTGCTTGTCCTTGGAATTTGTTCAATGAAGACTTGTTCTAACAAGGACATCAGGTAAGCAACAATTCGCTGATACTCGATCATGTGATCGTCTTTCGCCTCGTATTCACCTCGAACTTGATTCACAGTCAATTGTGAGTCGCCAAATATTTGTAACCGTCTAACACCTACTACAAGAGATAGGTGGAGACCAGTAATAAGAGCTTCGTACTCAGCTTCGTTGTTGGTTTCCATGAAACCAAATTTGATTGACGAGGTGAATACTTGTCTATCTGGACTAATTAGAACTACTCCTGCCCCCGAGGCTATGTTGGTTGAAGATCCGTCAACGTAAAGATGCCAGGGGTGGTCAAGTTCTCTCGTCGGATCTAGTGGGAAGGTTAGTTCGACAATAAAGTCGGCTAACGCTTGCCCTTTGATCGCAGTTCGAGGAGCATAGGTCACCCCAAATTGGCTAATCTCCAGTGACCACTTTAATAGGCAACCAGCTGTGTTGGGGCGATGGAGAATTTGTCTGAGTGGGAAAGTTGTTAGTACTTCAACTTGATGATCAAAGAAGTATGGTCGTAACTTTCTTACACTCATGACGAGTGCGTACGCCAGTTTCTCAGTTGGAGAATATTTGATCTCCGCGTCGTGTAAAGCTTGACTGACGTAGTAAATAGGTTGATGAAATTTGCCGTCTTCTCGCACCAAAACAGAGCTGATGGCTACTTCTGATGCTGCTAAGTATAAATATAGCTTTTCTCATGGGACGGGTTTTGATAGGATTTTAACATCTCCCAGATACTCTTTGAGTTGGTCGAACGCCTTTTGACAGTTGTTAGTCCATGTGAACTGTCATTTCTTGATTGCTTCAAAGAATGGACGACATTTGTCTCCCGATCTGGATATGAACCGATTCAATGCTGCTAGGCATCCTGTAAGTCTTTGTACTTCTTTTATCGAACGTGGTGGTTGCATATCCACGATTGCTTTAACTTTTGTTGGATTGGCTTCAATCCCTCGTTGACTAACAAGATGGCCTAGGAATTTTCCTGAATGAACTCCGAAACTACTCTTCTTCGAATTCAACTTCATGTTGTAGTGTCGAAGGATTTCGAACACCTGGGTCAAATGTTGAAGATGGTCTTCCCTTCGGGGGCTTTTGACTACGATATCGTCTACATAGACTTCTACCGTATTTCCGATTTGTTCGTCGAACATCTTGTTTACCAACCTCTGGTAAGTTGCTCCGGCGTTGATAAGGCTGAAGGGCATTCTTTTCCAACACAACAAGTTTTTATTTGTATAAAATGCTATGTTCTCTTGATCGTCTGGATGCATTGGAATTTGATGGTACCCGGCAAAGGCATCCATGAATGTTAGCATTTCATGACCTGCAGTACTGTCCACCAACTGGTCAATGTGAGGGAGTGGAAAGTTTTCTTTCGGGCATGCTGCATTCAGATCTGTAAAGTCTATGCATAGCCTCCAGGTCCCGTTTGGTTTCCTCACAAGGACTGGGTTTGCTACCCATTGTGGACAGAGTGCTTGTCGGATTAAGTCGTTGTCTAACAACTTCTTTACTTCTTCATTTAAAGCCTGATACTTGTCTGGGCCATATTTTCTTCGTTTTTGATGGATAGGCCTTTTTGCTTGATTGATGTTAAGTCTATGGCAAGCATGCTCTGGATCTATCCCCACCATGTCTGCATGAGACCAAGCAAAAACATCTAGATTTTTGCTGAGGAACTCTTTCATTCGGGATCTGTAAGGCTCAGGGAGCTCAGATCCTATGTATAATTCGAGATCCGGGTTTTCAGGATTAACTTTGAATGCCTCCAGCTCTTCAACTGGAGTTGCTCGTCGTTTTTGCCCTTTCCACCGAGGATCAAGTATTGGTCCCTCAGGGCTGAAATCATTTTCGATGTTCATCGGCTCTGCCCCCAGGCGGGGATCTAGATCATCTGTTGGCCCTGATTTGTTGTTGTTAGCAACACTTGGCCCTCCGAGCCATCATATGAATGTTGCTCATCACCACCCCTTTGTTGTTCGTCAGGATGATGTTCCTCATGGGTGGTGAGGAGTTGTTCGTCCAACACCTGCTCGTCATGATGTTGTTCGTCAGTATCCATATGGTCTTCCTCTATGTCCATCATGTTCCCCAGTATTGATGGTTCATCAGCAGGATAGCTAGTTGTGGCTTCCATCATGGATACTGATACATGTTTGGCCTGCAACTGTAAGAGACATTCCCTGGCCTTTCTTTGATCTCCTTTGATAGTACCTGCTCCACTTGCTGTTGGAAATTTCAAACAATAATGGTAAGTGGAACATGCAGCTTTGAATTCATTTAAAAATGGTCGACCAAGAAACCCGTTATAAGTTGAATCCTGGTCTACAACCAAGAAGTCAACCATTCTTGTAATATTTTTCTCGGGTTCGTTGGCCGTTACAAGTTGTACTGCTAAAGTAACTATTCCCAATGGATCCGTTACAGCATTTCCGAAACCTATTATTTTGTGAGTCGTATCCCGAATGTAGCCCGAATAATCTCCTAGATGATCGAGCGTCTTTTTGAATAGGATATTGGTGTAGGCTCCGGTGTCCACCAACAATCTGTGGACTCGTGTTCCCATAATTTTTGCGCATATTACGAGCGAATCGTTGTGCGGAGTTAAGATTCCTTCCAAGTCATTTTCGGTAAAGGTCAGTTCTGCTGTTTGCATGATAGATGGTTTAACCCCCATTTCTTGGACTTGATCGATCGCTCGTAGCTCAGCTTTCCTTTTCCGGTTGGAGATTGGCGGTCGTCCGTCAGAACACCCTCCCGCGGGGCCTGCAGGTTCCATCATGTATAAGTCCTCCAACGGACGAGCAGGAATGGTAGGAACTGGTCATGCTGGTTTATTGTTCTTCTGAGGTTGATCATCCTCGTCCTCAGAGTTGTTCTCCCGGACTCTCTTCCCGGGTTGTCTTTTAACAAAGTCGGAGAGCTTTCCGTCCTCGTAGAAACGCCATAGCTGTTTGAGCAAATCTCTACATTCACTTGTAAAGTGCCCCACGCTTTGATGGTAGGCACAATACTTGTTAGGGTTGAGTTTGCCAGTGTCTTGGCGAATTTTCCGGGGAGGGGAGAGCAACTCCTTATCCTTCACATTTTCATAAACAGTATCGACTGACACTGTTAGCACTTGGTTCAACTTTTCTTTGAGTTCTGTCCCTTCAGTGAATGCCTTCATGTTTTTAGGGACTCGATAGCTTGTTGCACCAGGTTTCTTGTTGTTCTCCTTGGGATCAGTTTTGTTCTCCCCCAAGTTTGATTGTAAAGCCTCATGCATGGAAACGAATATGCCGGCTTGATTCCTGAATTCGGCATAACTTCTTGGGCACTTCAGACGTACCTTTTTCCATAGCTTTGATCCTTTCTTCAACCCGGCCATAACGGTAACGATTTTCGTGTCCTCACTGACGGGTTCACCTTCTAACAATACCTTGTCGAACCTTTCCATGAATGCCCGATCTGACTCGTCGTCATTTTATTTTAGGTCCGACAATCGATGTTTCTAGGACAAGTATGATCCTGCCGTTGAGAAATGGGAAAGGAATTCTCGACTCAGTTGAGTGAAATAGTGGATAGATGCTGGTGGCATTGCCGAAAACCACTTGTGTACCCGATCCCCCAAAGTTAAGGGGAAATTTCGGCATTTAGTGGCGTCGCTGGCTCCCACCGAGACCATATAATCCGAATACTTTGTAAGATGAACTCTGGGATCAGCAACACTGTCATACTGTATGCTTGCCGGGAACTGGACCTTCTTCTGAATTTGGGCTTTCAGAATGACAGGTGATAGTGGTGAGGATGGCAAACTAGTTGTTCCCACACCTCTTTGTTGGTCCAATTGTCCCTGCATGTTCTCCACTGCCTTTCTTAAACTTGATAGCTCATCCAAAGATGCCCCCTGACTTGGAGGCTGTTCGGCGAGCAAAGGTACCAACCTTTCTGCTCGTCGCAGTCCCTCACTTGGAGTGGGCAACTCCTGGAGCTGTTTTCTAGGGTTGCTCGCCGCATTTGGCCCTAGACGCCTGAAGGCAGATTGAGAGAGTCTCTCATGAATTGATGGGCGTGGTTGCTCAAATGTTGCTCGCCCACGCTCCACCTCCTGGCGAGCAACTTTGTCTTGTTGCTGGGGTTGGCCAAGCCTGTCCTGGGCACTGGAACGGGTAGTTCCATGGCTCGACATTATTGTTCGCCCGCGAGCAGACTCAGCCTGGCCCTCTCTTGGTTCGACCATCTTAGCTTTGCCTTTATCCCGCCCGACCTGGACACTGTTTACCTCGTGTTGTTCGCCCCTGGTTGACCTAGCCCTAACAACTTCTACAGCTCTATCTTTAGGCCTCACTTGTGAAGGCCTATTTTGATCTTGCTGTCTCTGTAGTGCCTGGAGAGCAGCAATGGTTTTGGCTAGTTCGTTGGGGTTGTTCGCCAGGGCTTCCATTTTAGGTGGGAGGTTATGGGTTATGGCCGTGTGCTGTGATCTATTCACATGTCTATGATCACGATCCTGGTGGTCGGCCGACGAGGCTCGGGTGGGAGATGCTCTCCTTGACAAGCGTGACGCTTGGGTTTCTTTGGATTGAGGCATTCCGAATTAATTTGTCTTAATTCTTATGATGAAGAACACCAAGAACACTTTTGTTTGAATCTTCAAATATTTCTTGAGGTTTTCTTTGAATCTTCAAGTTTTCAGCTTGAAGTTCTTGAGTAATCACACTAATTCAAAGGTTCGAACCCTTCTTCTAGCGCCAAATTGTTGGTGATCGATTTTTATCGGATGTATTAGTGACTGTTTAGGTTCGGTTTAAAGATCATCAATCAATTACGTGTGATTGGTTACCATCGTAAATGGTAAATCGAGGGTTCGGGTTATGAACTTGTAAATATGAAAGTCGAAATCGTAATAATTTCGTATGTGTGTACATTTAGGTGTATTAGTGTGTGTATTGGGGGTGTTTATGAATTTGAACTTGAACTTGTATTTCTTAAGCTGGAGAACAACTATTTATAGAGACTAGCAAGCATGAGGTGTCTATGACTCTTGGTATCCCTAGCCTGCATGCTTGACATGTGTCCTTTGACCTTAGTTTGACCTTATCTAAGCTGAATCTTAGTTACAAAGTCTTCTTTGGTCTTATCTCGAAGTTCATTGTTGTTCGCCCAGGTCGGCTTAGCTGATCTAGGATGGTTTTTTTTATCAAAGTTGTTCGCCTTTTGGGTACATGGCTCAGAAGTTGTTCGCCTTTTTGTTTTACACAGATTGGCGTTGAGATCTTGATCCTTTGTTCGTCGACATGCACCTCTTAGGTTGGTAGATTCACCATCTTTTATCAATGTTGCTCGTCATCAGTGGCTTAGCAGAATGTTCATTTCTGGTCTTAGGTCTTAATACTTGTTCGCTAGTATGTGGTTCGTCGGTAGAGTTGTTCGTCAGTTTATACACTCCCTGGATTGATTTATGCACCCCGACTTGATTTTTTTTGTTAATCATCTTTGATTTGGGGTTGATTCCTCGTAATCTTTATTAAGGCTTTAATTCTTGTTCGATAATCATCAATTTATGTTCGCCTATCAACAATAAGGTCGTCCTCTCTCTAACACTTTTCAAACGAAGTTCAAAGGAAAGTTAAGATTAATTTTAAGAATTCATTAATTAAGAGAATTAAACTAACGTCACGAATTACCCTAATTACGTACCCACATCCTACTTCTACGAGTTCATCCTAACCTAAGCATGCAAGGGTTTTAGCCGGACATGGCTTTGACAATAATAAAAGCAATAGAATAAGTGACGAACATAAACATAATGATTTGAATGAATAAAAGATCAAACATAAACTAGGGTTTAAAGAAATACTTGCAAAGAACTGAAATTTAATTAATAAAAATGAAGTTTAAAGTGTTTAACGTAATCGAACTAATGAAAAGAAACTAAGAAACGAAAATAAACTAAGAATTCGTACTAAAACCTCGATTAAACGTAAAGTAAAGCTTGCTCGTCTCTTCTCCTCCAAAATCTAACTCTAAAAGTAATATGGTATCAAGTGGTGTGTGTCGTGGTGTGATCTCTAAAAACGTGTTCGGAAGGGGTATAAATAGGCAACGGGTCGAATTGGGAGTTAATGGGCCAAAAATCACGTACGCTCGTGCACTGCTCGTGCACTAGTGCACGAGCTCATTCCACTCGAGCGCTCCAAATCGTCCAGAGAGCAAAAAGTGCTCGATCTCCCCTTGCTCGTGTACTAGTGCACGACCCGCGTCTGCTCGTGCACCCTGCACGAGTTGCACCTACTCGAGCGCTATACACGACTGCTCGTGCAGGGGTGCACGAGTGCTCCTTGCTTGTGCGTTCCAATGATACTTTTGCTCACTCGAACTAATACTTTTCGTATTTCTTCGATATCTTCTCATCCGGGCGTCCGTTTGAGTCGATTCAAAGTCCTACGAACTCCTCTTTTCACCCTCTATCCATCTATGAGCATCAAAGAAGTTCATTTGTTTATGAAAATGATACTCAATTGACTCTAAATACTCATATAAATCAATCAAAACAAGGGCATTTCGAGTGACAAATCATGACAATTTCACGCCTAATCACAACTCTGGATCTGTTGGCTTGCCTGTTCCAGATTCGAGATACGATGAAGATAAACAACAGTCAAAAGGGGTGTGAAACGCGAACAACAAACCCAGGTTTCGACCACATTAGACGACTCCAAAATCATCGAATCAGGTTATCTTATTTCCCTTGTGCAAACATCAATGAACCTTTGCCGAATTTTTTTTTTTACTGTGATGTTGAGTATTTTTTATGAATGAGTTAGCGTTCCTATGAAGATGGAATTATTGATTTATTTTTACTGTGATGTTGAGTATTTCAACCATATTACTTCTTTTTGTTGGTAATATTCAGAAATTTCTATGCAAGATGGGAAGAAAATTTGTGAAGAAACTGGAAAAAAGATATGAAGAAACTGGAAGGAAGATTTTTGTGCAGAATATCCTGCAAAATGTAATGAAGAAATTCTATTCAAAATGTCCAGTTTTGAACATTTTTTTTGCACAATATTTTTGCATTCACAATTTTTTATTTAAATATATATATATATATATATATATATATATATATATATATATTTAACATTCTTGGTGTTGAAAAAACAAATAAATTTTTGCACAACTAGTTTGCATTGGTAAATTTTCAGATTTAAATAAAAAATTTGTATTTGTAAAATCTAAATTAATATTTTTTTTAATAGAAAATTTGCAAACGCAATAAAAAAATATCCAAATTATTGAAAAAATTGCAAGAGAAAAATCAGTGTTCTAAATTTGTGTTCAAAGATTGTATTCAAACGATTACATGGTGGTAGGCTGAAGAAATGACAGTAATTATAAATTTTTTAAAATATAAAAAGAAATATAAAAAAGGACAAAAGGAATCAAATTCAAATACAAATAAGGGAAAATAATATGTTCAAAAATTGTTTTTTTTTTTGGGGGGGCAGAGGACTGAAGAAATCAGTAATTACTAATTTTATAATTTAAAAAAAAAAAAAAATATATATATATATATATATATATATATATATATATATATATATATATATATAATAGAAATATAAACAAAGGGTAAAAGAAACTAAAAATTTAAATTGATTTGATGGAAATGACTTGTGGTGGGTGGAAATGGCAGAGGGGGTGGTGGGACGGGTGGATAGGATGGGATGTAAGGCCTGGGCCCACAAAAAGAGAACCTAATTGTATTATCTAAAAAGGGGAGAACCAAACATTAATCTTAAACCTTATATAGCCAAACCTCTTATTGCCTATGTGGCATGCTTAAGAATTCTCATTGTAAAGAATCCCCCCCCCCCCCCCCCCCCTCTCATTGAATCATTTATTGCAAAATGATCTCGACCGTTATTTCATTTTATCTTGATCGTGTTCGTCCATTTTCTCCTCAAATTATCTATAAATTTATTTTCCATCTATCATCATTTCATTCACCTTTCGTCCTTCTCTCCCGTTCATCCGCTTTCTTCCGTCTTATTTTGTTGTTGCCGGTCGTTATCAAGGGTTTGCTTCTTCCGGTTCCTTGCTCGACTTCGTGCGCTGCCGCTATTTCGTTTGACTCAATCGTCGCGTTGGGAGCTATTCATGTAATATTACTGTAGCCATTATAGATTGTTATTGTATAGGATTTTTTCCATCTTTCATTTTTTTTTTGTCAATGTATGATCAATCCATTTGCTGAACAACGAGTAATGTCCTCGCGACGTTGTATTATTTCTTCGTTCATTGTTATAAAAATTATGGATTTTTTCTTTTGTCATAACTTCCACATTCTTTCTTGCTTTTTGTCATTTCGATTCCGCATTGCATTGGTTGACGGTATTGAGATTAACGTTTGTCTCATATCTTCGTCTTCTATTTCTCGATTCAATGTATGCATTCCGCGCGATATTTGGATTCAAAGTTATTATTGTGTTTTCTAGGCGTAAATTTGAGTAATGTTTGTCTCTTATCTTCGTCTTCTATTTCTTGATCTTCTTATGCATTCCGCTATAAATTGATTCCCGATATTTGGATTCAAAGTTATTATTGCGTTTTCTAGGCCTAAATTTGAGTACATCTAATTTTTCATTCTTTTTTAGTCGGATCCTATAATTTGGAGAATTCCTGTTTTGGTAGATGTGAGGTTTTTAATATTTCTCTATATTCTTTTAGTAGTTTCTGAAATTTGCATGATTTCCTGTTTTAGCTCTTCTTGACTTGCCAAGTATTTCGGCGTGAGTAATTGTCTTTCAATAAATCATTTTGAATATGTTGTTACAAAATTTACCACTGTATATTTTCCTATATTTGTATATATTGAAATATCCTTTATATTTACAAGGTTTCCAAATTTAGTCCTGGTTGATTTGCCAAGTTTATTGGCGTTCATAATTGTCCCAAAAAAAAGAATATTCATAAACTAATTTGTCAAAATTTTATTTATTGAGACCGCATTTATTGAATTATTCTTTAAATTTACAAGGTTTCCAAATTTTGTCCTATTTGACTTGCCAAGTATTTTGGCGTTGATAATTGTCCCAAAAACGGAATATTCATAAACTAATTTATCAAAATTGTATTTTTTGAGACCATATTTATTGAATAATTCTTTAGATTTACAAGGTTTCCAAATTTAGTCCTATTTGACTTGCCAAGTATTTTGGCGTTGATAATTGTCCCAAAAACGGAATATTCACAAACTAATTTGTCAAAATTGTATTTATTGAGACCGTATTTATTGAATAATTCTTTAGATTTACATGGTTTCCAAATTTAATCCTGTTTGACATGCCAAGTATTTTGGCGTTGATAATTCTCCCAGAAAAAGAATATTCATAATCTAATTTGTCAAAATTGTATTTATTGAGACCGTACTTATTGAATAATTCTTTAGATTTACAAGGTTTCCAAATTTAATCCTGTTTGATGTGCCAAGTATTTTGGCGTTGATAATTGTTCCAGAAAAAGAATATTTAGGATCCTGATTGTGGTCTATTTAGGATAGTAAACGTGTGTTAATAATAGAATTGGTCAAAATTGAATTTACTTAAATATGTTGCCATTTTTTGGTCTATACTAGATAATGTGTCATAAGATATCTCCTCTTTTAAATACGTTTTGGTTTATAATTTAATCTCTTATTTATTGAGATCTCCCGATTTTAATCTAATTGCATTTTGTTAGGATAGGTCTTAAAATCGTGGAGATATAATGGGCCAAATATTTCAATTTGTTCCCTCTTCAAACTTTTTCTCCATTTTTTTTATATTATGTTTAGTTGCCTCGTCTTTGTAGATAAAATCGTAACCGTGCAAATTGTAATATTTGATGTGGCACTCTTCGCGTTCCCTATTAAATTTTGATTTAAAATACCTAAAATATAGTAATTTTTCCTTATTAAATCAAATGGTCAGAATCTAATTTGCTTAAATATGCTGCATTTTTATGTACCCATACTGCATAATTGCCCATTAGATATAAATTCCTTTTAATTTTTTTATTAAATTCTTGTTTAATTTTTTATTAAATTATAATTTAATTTCACATCTAATGTAAACTTTTTAACAGTTGGATTTAATCCTATATAGTCAAATGTGCTTAGATTGCTCCCGAATTTAGTGTATCTATTATTTGTTGGGTGAATTAGTCAACAGTTAATTTTGTTAAAATCAAGTTCAATAAAAATATGTTGCCCTAGATGATTTCATAATTATGTCGTCCGAAATGTTAATGCCTCTACTCAATTGGATAAAATTTAATTTATTATTTTTAATATTCCATAATTTGTTTTTTGTGTTGTTTTACTCTAATTGCAAACTCCACTTTACTTCGTAGATGAACATGATATGCCTTATCGTGTGCATTCTGTGGTTACTACGTGCGAAGTCCCTCCACCGCCAATCATAACTAAGTATGATGTAGTACTTTTTTTTTTTTTGTTCCAGTTCTCCAATTTTTTTTTTTTTTTGCAATAATTATAAATAGTTTAAGTGCTAGGTGATTGTTATTTATCTTACTGATAATTTTATTCTTCTTTGTTTCATCTATCGACTATTCCAGAGGGTTTTACTATCCGTACGTGCTATGATTTTACGGAATGGATGACTCGACTGGTGAGTTTATTTTCTTCAGTCTTTGTGTATAATCTCTCTTTGTGGTAAATTTTGATTTTATGTATGTCTTCTAAATTATCTTTTCTTATTTTATTATTTTTTTATAGAAACTTCCGTCTTCCGCACGAGTTCTTTTTTACGATACTAGCAGGATGCTTGCAGTGCGGGAGAATATGCAGGGTAGAATATTCAGTGTTGGCTACGAATTCAGGGATATAATTAAGAAAAAAAAGCTATCTCAGATGCTACGTATCTCCAATAATTGGTGTGAGGTCGTTTATTACCACATGAGGATTCAGTGTGGTGATGAGATTTACCTAAGTTTTAATGATAAGTTTTTCACAATTTCTATTCCACGTGTTGTGGGATGATTGTGTTTCGTGTTTTATTTCGCCGCTTGGAGTGTGTTTTAAACCTTTTTCTTTTCGCCGTATCTCATTTTTTTAGATTTGATACATTGATTGGTAAGATACTTCACTACATTATTATTTTATTCGCCCTATGAATTAGTTCATATTACTCTTAATCTCGATATAATTGCTTAAAGATTTTGATGTTGTGTTATTGCAAATTTAAGTTCTCTAAAATTATTTTCCGAGTAATGCTTTAATATCAATGTTGATGGAAACTATTTATTAGTGCATTTTTTCTCTCAATGGCGTTTTGTGATGCAAGTATGGTACTGTGTCTTTGTTGTTGCCTTTGACAAAATTATTTATTTTTCGAGCTTTGTTTAGAGTTTCCAACTGAGCGACACTTTTGTATTGTGATTGGCTACCAATTGCAAAAAATATTATAGTCTCTATTATCTGAAAATACCTAAGTTCTTTTTTTCAATTTTTTTTTGTTCATTTCCTGATCCTCGCTCCACCATAGCAGTGATTACCTTTGAGAGGACCAAAAAATCAATTTATGGACCCTAATTTATACATAAAATATGATTTTAATTGGTCGATTAATAGCTCTATGAGTAGGTGATATAGGAGAAAAAATAAATAACAAGAGATGTATTATTCCAAATTATTCGAAATATCTATTCCACAAGTTGTGGGATGATTTTGATTCCCATTATATTCCGATGCACTGAGTGTGTATTAAACCTTTGTCTTTGTGCCTTATCTCATTTTTTAAATTTTGATACATTGCTTCGTAAAATACCTACTAAATTATTATTTTATACAGTCTATGAATTGGGTCATATTACTCTTAAGCCCGATATAATTGCTTAAAGACTGCGATGTTGTTTTATTTTAATTTTAGTCCTCTAAAAAAAATTATGGGTAATGCTTTAACAACAATATTGATGCTAATTATTTCCAATTTTAATTATAGATATTGTATTTGCCATATAAGTTTATATCAATATTGATTTTTCATTTGAAACTTATTTTATAAATTGTCCTTTATAAGAGCACCCACAATGGGAGTGAGGACTCCCACGTGGAATACTACCCCTCACCCTAAATCAAGGAATGAGTGAATGGGGAGGTAGTGATGTGGCATGGGAAGCAAGTTTGGGGAAGGACTGCTACTACCCGGGTAGTGCTGAAAAAAGTGAGGAAATGCCTTGTGGTCCCCATGTTTTTGTGGTCCCCATGTTTTTTTTTTATCTGGTTTGATTTGGAAAATATGTAAACCTCTGTGTAAATAATTTATTTATTTTCCTTTGTTAATAATTGTATGAGATTTAACCAAAATAAAATAAAATAATTGTTTGCGTCGAACAGTAGTGAATGGCCTATTCTTCCTTTTATTTTCATCTTTAATTAAACACTTAGTTGTTCTTTAATCTTTTCATTTATTGCATTTTTTATGTTATACTCCTAGGTTCGCTTTCAATGAAATATCAATAATATTTTGTCAAAATATAGTCTAACATTTTTTTAATATTATAATTAATTTGATTGTAAAGTCAAATCATAAATAAAAAATTGTTAATAAAAATAGTAGAATTAGTGGGACCATGAATAAATAGTTTTGAGGTAGGATGCATTGGAAGGGGTAGGAGTTTTTTGAGTTAGAGGTATTAAACTTTTGAGGTGGCACTCATGTGACACACATGTGGCACTTTCCTCACTCAAAATTTATCACTTGCACTGTAGATGCTCTAAATTTGACGCAGTTTAGCACAGAGTGATGTGTTTGAATTTCTATATTCAATCATATTGATATTCAACATAATTTAATTTTTCACATTTGGGGGGAATTGTGCGCAATACTTTGGACTGTAACATCGGGACCTTTGTTCCTTGCCGTTTCCAAACTTGTATTGCACTGATATATTTTGGATACACTATATTAAAAGATTTTTGTTTGTGCATTTATATTACAGATGTAGGTCTTAAAACTTATATAATTAATATATTTAATGCCAAGCATAATCTTGAACAAATGTAGCCTTTGCCGGAAAATAGCCAAAGAATTGAGCTTAGGTTGGAAACTGCAAAATTAAATAGTACAAGTTGCAATTTGATAAAAATAATAGTACATGTTGCATGTTGGAAAATGGATAATAGATCAAATTACAAATTGATATTAACCCTATATAATATCCTAATTAAATATTGTTGTTACCAAATAAACCAATTCATAGTCAATATTCTAATTAATGTGAATCATTTTCTGCATGAACACTGCACATCAAGTTAACCCTCGCGACTCTTCTCTGAAGCGGTTATTCATAAGAATATATTTTTTTGTAAAAGTTTCATACTTTTCTTCATTAAAATTGACCTTATTTTTTGGTTTCTCAATCTTACTTTTCTTAAATATATTGTTTATAAGGTAAAATTGTGATTTTAGGACACTACCTTGAGTGTATGTGAAATTAGGCCACTATATGTATGGGCTTGCAAAATTGAAACAATGTCTTTACAACACTTGCAAAACTAGGACACTATCTTTTAATTTTTGTCAATTTAGGCCAAATTTTATAAAATATGGCCAAATGGGCATATTGTAATCCGACTTTATTTGACCCACGTTTGTAAATCTTGGCCTAAATTTGTCCAATACAAAAGATGGTCCTTATTTTGCAAGATTGTAAAGATAATGTTCTAATTTTATAAGTTCATAAAGATAGTTTACTAAATTTTTTAGCCCAAAAAGATATTGTCCTAATTTTGCAAACACTCATAACATAATATCCTAAAAAATAAAATTTTCTTGCGTATATGTGTTAATTTATTGATAAATTATAAGGCAAACTTATTATATACATAATAATTCGTAGTTCAGATAACATTGGTGGTATTACATATTTTAATCATAAAGTATTATAATTGAGAGTATGTTTTAGAATTCAATTGTTTCATATATGAACCACTTTATAATTATTTTTAGATACACTTTACTTTAACCAATTAATGTTCTTTAAACAAACAATTAATACTCTTCGTTACCATTAACTAAATTGGTTATAAGGAAAAATTTATTATTTTAGGACATTACTTTACGAGTGTTTGTAGAATTAGGACACCAACTTTACGGGCTTGAAAAATTGAGACAAATATCTTTACAAACTTGCAAAATTAGGATAATATTTTTACAAACTTGCAAAAACTAGAATATTATCTTTTAATTTTAGCCAATTTGGCATATCATAACCGAGCTTTGTTTGATCCATATTTTATAAAATTTACCCAACATAAAATATAATGTCCTTATTTTGCAAGATTGTAAGACAATGTTCTAATTTTATAAGCTCATAATGATATTTTTTAAATTATTAAGCCCGAAAAAATAGTGTCCTAATTTTGCAAACCCCATAAGTTAATGTCCTAAAAAAAAAAATTTTTTTCTTGCGTATATGAGTTAATTTAGTGATAAATTATAAGTTATGACTTATTGTATACATATCAATTTATAATTTAGACAATATTTATAATAGATTAGAAATATAATTAACCTCATAGTGATGTTCCATATTTTAATCATAAAATATTACTATTGAGTAAGTTTTTTAATTAAATTGTTTTATATATGAATCACTTAATAATTATTTTTAGATACACTTTACTGTAACCAATTAATGTTTTTTAAATAAACAAATAATAATCTTTATTACCATTAATTAAATTGGTTACAAGGGAAATTATTTTTTAGGACACTTCCTTATGAGTGTTTGTAATATTAAGACACTATCTTTACGAGCTTGCAAAATCGAGACAATATATTTACCAACTTGCAAAAGTAGGACAATATCTTTACAAACTTGCAAAACTAGGACACTATCTTTTACTTTGGTCAAATTTTATAAAATATGGCTATCTGGGAATATAATAATCGGGCTTTATTTGACCCATATTTTATAAATTTTGGCCTAAATTTCATTTAAGCGAAAGATATGGTCATAGAAAATAATATCTACAATTACGTAGATAATTAACTTGAAGATAGTTTTCACATATTAAAAAGTTTAATTAAAAAAACGAATGGTACTATAATGTCTAATAAATTAATTAATTATGGTTTTGATTATACAAGGAAACAACTACTAGAGGTCGAATCAACCCTCTCAACTCTTCTCTGAAGCGGTAACCATAAGAATTTTTTTTTTTTTTTTGAAAAAGTTCCATACTTTTTTTCCATTAAAATTGACATTATTTTTTATTTCTCAATCTTGCTTTTGTTAAATATATATGTTATTTTAGGACAATAATTTTTTTATAAAATTAGGACATTATCTTTATGGGCTTGAAATATTGTGACAATATGTTTACGAACTTGCAAAATTACGATAATATCTTTACAAACTTGCAAAACTGGGACACTATCTTATAAATTTGGTCAGTTTAGGCTAAAATTATAATATACGGCCAAACGGGCATATCATAATCGGGTTATATTTGACCCATATTTTATAAAATTTGACCTTAATTTGCCCAACATAAAATATAGTGTCCAGTAAAATATATGACTACAGTATAAATGAATCTCTGACTTTTTCGTACTTTTGCAAAATTTTAATAAGCAATGAAAACGACTCAAAAACGGATGTGATCGTTATAGCATGCAAGTATACAACCAAGTAGTTATCGACCGTGGACTTTAGAGATCGGTGGAGCCCTAGAATTATGCATTGTCATAATGTTATAGCTACATTTTTTGGGGTTTTTAAGCTAAATGAAATTTAAAGACAATAACTAAATTAACAAATAGAAATAAAGCAAACAAATCAAACTAAAAAAACAATTTAAAACTTCATGAAGAAGTGCAAGTGGAGAGTAATATTTCGGGTGTCGTCCTTATAACAAAATCGATGCTACATATGTTAATTTCATTTTTCTTATGTTATTTCATAGATTTTAACTAAGAGTTATCACTAATGATTTGAAGACCGATCCCTTTTGAGGATTGACTGATCAATAGAGTTAACTAGCACCTAATTAACTAACGAATGCTCAAAAGATAGTGAATAACTTGAAGCACGCGATCCACACAGTTATTGGACCATTTTCTCGAAAAAACCATTTTATTAAACCCGCATTGGAATTTTGCTACATAATTTAATCGAATTCTACTTTTTTTAGCCCATCTCATGTTGATCGTCGCGTCAAATTTTTTATTTTATAATTTTTTTTATGTTAGTTGTATTGCTAATTCGATGGACAAATATTTTGTAGATATTTTGACTTTGTTTTGATTTTGGAAATAATATTTCTTGATATAATAGTTATCTATGTATTTTGGCTAATTCTTTACACGCTAGAGAAAGTAACCACACCGACATTACTCTTGATTTTGTTGTTGTTGTGTAGGATCCTAACCATTCTTAAATTATCATGATAATCCCAATATTACGATTAATCATAATCGAGGATAAATACATTAAATGCAGAATTAGGAAATAATATAATTATTTTTATTCATACTCCTAAAAAGGTGTGTGCAAGATACAAAATCGACAATGACAAAATAAATAAAGGTAATTGAATATGGACATTTTGTGAACATTTTACACACTTTAAATGTGAACTATTTTTATGGGACGGAGTGAGAATTTTACACACTTTAAATTTATAAATGACTATAATTTGAAAAAAAAAAATGAAAATGTGGACTATGCTTATAGGGGAGATGGGGTATGATAAGTTTTGTGGATAATGTGAATGATATAGAGTCTTATTATTTTGTGTCCACCATTTATGTATCAAAATATAAGAGGTTATTAATAGATTAAAATATTAGAACTTTTTAAAATAATCCACCTTTAATATTTAAGAGATGGACATATTACTTTTGCCATATTTAGTCCTTCAATTTTTATAATGTTTGAAATCATAGGTCTGTTCAAGTGTGTCTTGGCAAGTGCGAGGAGGAAAAATTGTGCCTCTTTCATTTGTTGTTATTCTGTGATATATATATATATATATATATATATATATATATATATATATATATATATATATATATATATATATATATATATGTATATATATATATATATATATTAGTTATTTGGATATTAATTTAGTGTTTATGTAATATTTCAGCAAATGGACCGTCACACTATTCATATTGTTGAGGGAGTTGACCGCAATGGAGAGGGAAAAAAAAAGCTAGAGGTCGATGTATCTCTGGTACATGTTTATTGCAATCTTTGTGGTGGTTTTTCTTCTACATGATAAATTCGTAGTGTTAAGATTGAGAGAGTGTGGTTTGTTAAAATTTATGAGGAGATAATTTTTTATATTGTTGTATTTTGCAATGACTATTAATAAAAATCTAGCTAGGTCAATCTCTTTCTACCGTTGGACTTTCTTGAGTCTTGACTCCAAATGGAAACCTTGAAAGTATAAAACGATTATTTGTATTTAATGAAATAATTGAGAAATTGTGCCTCCGTCATTAATAATTTATTAAAAATAATAGAATCACATTCATATGGACATACACTTATATTGTGTTATTGAACAAAAAAATCTAACAATACCTTTTGATACCCGCGAAATTCGCGGGATTACAACTAGTAAACATATATGGAGAGAACCTATATGTAATTGTCCATTATTATCTATACATATATAATAATAAAATTTTCTTCCATTTTTAGAAAATTTTATTCTTCATCCAAATTCTAATTACTAAATCTGCCCATATAATTATTGTATTTTACATGATTTTGAAGACATGCGTTTTTTATTATTGGGGGTATACATAGAGTTGGATTCTTTAACTGCTCTTAATTAAATGGTTGAAGTGTTGTCTAATGAGTATTTTTATTATTTTACTGTATTTTTTTAAAATACCAATCCCAATATAAAGTTAATTGTCTTTTCTACATGTATTTGTAATTAATGATGTGTAATAATTTAAAATTTAAATATCGATCTTAAATTTTTTTATTTTTCATATACTTTTGTCTAATATAAGGAGCTCTCCTCCCAGATTTTCTCTCTCAGGATCTTTACAACTGGTTTGAAAAAAAAGGGATTCCCATCATCTATTTTAGGTGAGTAAATCTCATTTTTTTAGAATTAATTATTAATTATTGCGACTAAATTCATAGTGATGGGGGGATTGCATTCTATTACTATTTTAATAGAGAAAGATTGATATTCATATTAAAGGGGTGTTGTTTATCAAAGGGGCCGTTCGTCTTTTGAATTAGACGGAGGAGACGACCGGAAGTTTGAAAGGACTTTTCAGTCGACATAAGAGACGCGGTTTAGGATATAATTTACTTTGTGCTTTTGTATTTGAGATGGGTATTTCTTCACATGTAATGTGTAGTCCAATATAAAAAGAAGGCAATGTGTTGTTTACTCTGCTCTCTTAGGAAATTAAAATTTGTATTTTGAATTGAGCTTGCAAATTAAATTAATCATCATCTAATTTCAGCGAGTAAGTTTATGTATTGTGGTTTATATTCCCAGTGATGGATGGATTGTATCTTAACAGAGAAAGAGAGGTATTCACATTAAAGGGTATTGTGTATCAAATGAGAAATTAATCATTCGAGTTAGACGAAGGAAACGACCGGAGATTTGAAAGGTTTTTTCACATGTAATGGGTGGTCCAATAAAAAAAAAGGTAATGGATTGTGTATTTTGATTTTTTTTTTTTTTTACAAATCAATATTTGTATTTGGGATCGAGCTTGCAATGTTAATTATGACAAAGTATAGAGTAAAATTGGTTTATACGTGAATCTCTGAAGGGTATTAGTTGTTTTCATTGAAAAATATTAGTTGTATTTACTGAAGAGTATTACTTATTTACACTAAAAAGTCTTAGTTGTTCAGTGAAAATGAACTAAAACTTTTTAGTGTAAACCAGTAATACTCTTAAGTAAAAACAACTAATACTTTTCTTTGAAAACAACTAATACCCTTCAGTGATTCATATATAAACAAATTTCACTTTATACATACTCGTTAATTATTTTGGTTAACTCGATCGCTAGCAAATTAATTTGTTTTGGCTTACTCGATTACTTACAAATTAATACATAGTTGTGCAATTCATTTGAGCTTTTTGGAAGAAAAAAATAATATATATTTTAGGCTTAAAATTACATAATTAATTTTTAATTTGTTTTAGTTTTGTATAATTTTATTTGAATCCATAAATAAATATTCCAAAATTTATAATATCGCATTTTTTTTATTCACATAATGGTTAATAACCCATTCACCATACATAGATTTAATTTGGAAAATGTCATTTTATGCGGATAAGGCTAATTATAAGAATTATACATATTATATGTCAACACACTATAAATATAAATTTCATTTTCTAATAGTTGCCTACTAATACACAAAATTATATTAATAATTTCAATGTTAAATTTATTTTTCTTGCATATTTACGTTCATATCTAATATGGTATATCACCGTGCATCACATTGTTATATTATGTAACAACTAATGAAATTTGATGGTCGTGCACGTTCTTGAAGCAAAAAAAATTACCGGGATCAACGCAAGACAATGGGTGTTGATTCTAAGAATGACACCCACTCTATCAAATCTAAACTTCCTTACAAATTCTAAATAAGTCAATTTTCACTTATGATTTATTACGCTCTAATCATTAGTAAGTGTCATCGCTTAAGAATGTCCGACTTTGAAGAGAACAATTTTCAGTCATGACAATTATATGTTGAATTGTTCAAAGTAATCAAGCGAGGACCTGAATTTTTTTTATAAGTGATGGAAATACAAGAGTAGAAAAGCGATATCCAAAGTTGTATTCAAAAAATTTAAGGAGACACAGTAACTTACAAGTTTGGCTTACTTAATAATGTAGACATTTTTCACTTTTTGAGTGCAAAATATTATTTCACTTAAGTCCAATAGCAAAAGAAGTTTAGAAAACATGGATTAAACATAACAAAAAATAAATAAAAACGAATACACATTTACAACCAAACTTAATACAATAAGCATTTGAACTCATAAACCGTGCAATGCACGGGTGAATTACTAGTAATACTAATATTATATATTGTATATGTAATTATGTAAATATTTTTTTGTGGTTGTGGATTTCCTAATCGACGTCAGCTTTTTGCTCAATTTTGAGGTGCAAGATATCATCTACAAAATTTTGCAGGTCAGGGTAATGAACCTGAAAATGAGAAAGAATTGTTCAATCTTCGTCATGCGTCTTTAAGGAATGTGATCGAGAGAATATTTAGTATTTTTAAATCAAGGTTCACAATTTTTAAGTCAGCACCTCCATGTTTATTTAAGACACAAGCAGAACTTGTATTAGCATGTGCAGCTCTACATAACTTTCTTCGCAAAGAATGTCGTTCTGATGAATTTCCAGTATAATCGGTGGACAAACCTTCATCTTCAACATTACTGATTAATGAAGACCATAACTTTGAACCTATTATTCAAACCCAAGAACAAGAGCGACTAGACACTAGTGCTTGGAGGACTAGTATAACTATGAATATGTGGACGGATGCTATTTAGGAGGACATGATATTATGGAGATTTTTTTTTTGTCTTTGACTCTTTTTGAATTCGAATGTATGAAAAAAAATCTTGAACTCTTTGTATGTCACAAATCCATAAAATTCTGCAAAGTCCACAAAATCTTACAGCATCCATTAAAATCCTGATTTAAAAAGTCTTATAGAATCCTACAAAATCTTAAAAGTCATAAAAATCCTGCAAAGTCTTTTAAAATCTGTATGACTTTTTTCAGCTAAAAAAGTCTTTTAAAATCCTAATCCAATACCGGACGGGATCTCCTGTAACACAATGATGTAACATCTCCTGTTACACTGTCTAGATTACTGCCACATGTCATAATTGATAAAGATTAACTTAATCAAAGTAACCATGGATTAAAGAAATCCCTATTTCTATCCATCAAATCTTACCTAATATATTCCCTTCCAAACATAAATTTATATTTAAATTATTTTCACTTAACTTTTTTCTATATAATCAAGATTATTATTGTAATTTTATAAATAATTTAATATAATCATTAGAAAAAGTCCAAATTAATTATGAATATTCAAGATGCAAAACATTTGAATCAATTATAAAGGCGTTCAAAAAAAATTTAATTATAACTTAACATGTCTTAAAAATAAATATAGATCAATCAATATACATATTTATTTGGAAGAGAAGAAAATAAATATGTATTTACTTAGTTCTTGGTAAAATAAAAATAATTATATTATAGTATTATACTTAAATATATTTTTAGTGATATGTTGTATTCAAATAATTGACATACTAATTATTACTAATTTTTTTATTTTACAAAATAAATCTTTTTAATGATTAACCCTCTTATATATTTGTGATTTGAAAACAATAAGAATTTTAATTTAAAAGGCATAATTCTTTTACCAATATTTAACTTAGTTATTAATTTTTCCAAAAAAAAAAAAAACTTAGCTGTTAATTTGTTTGATAATGATTTTTAATTTATTAAACATATTTGAGAAAAATCTTTAATTTGATGTAAGTATAATTTTAAAAAAAAAATATATATACTTACATCAGAAAAATTATACTTGAGCAAGATTTTAGTTTGAAATAAATTTATATATCTTTTAAAAGAGTATATAAGAGTAAAACTGATTTATACATGAATCATTAAAGTGTATTGGTTGTTTTCACTAAAAAATTTTTAGTTTATTTTTAGTACACAACTAATACTCTTCATTGGAAAAAAGTAATACCTTCAGTGGTTCATGTATGAACCATTTTCACTCTATACTTTGTCTTTTTAAAAATGTGTTTGACACTGTTACTTAAGATTTTGAAAAGAAATAACAATTTATATTTTAAAAAATTCTTTCAATTGTATAAGCACTATATACAATTTTAATATATTTATTAGCATAATTTATTATTATTTTACCTATGTTTTTTAATATAAATTAATAACGATATAATGGACTATTTAAAATAAATTGACTATATTTGAAAATAAATTATGAATATAGGTGTACGTATAAATTTTTTTAGTTTATTTAATTTTTGCATTCACATTTTAAATTTGTTAAAATCGGTTTTTTTTTTTGTTTATTTTCAATATATTTTAAAAAACACTATATTTCATATACTCATATCTTAATACTTGATTTTAAAATTTTAAATATGGGATAAGATTTTAAATAACTGATAAAACATTTTTGTAAATCTTATATGGGGTAAGATTTGATATAAGATATGATATAGATTATATAGGGATTTCTCAAACCATAGTTAAGTTAATTTCAATCCATATAGGACACGTGTCAATTATCTAATGGTGTAACAGGAGATGTTACACCATTGTGTTACAGGAGATCTCGTCCGATCCAATACCACCCCCTAAATGTCCATATTACAAACATAATAACAATCTATAATAATATGCACAATCATGAACCAAAATAATACTATATTATTAATTATTAAATTTATTTAATATATTATCATAAAATTATTAATTAAATTAAATTTACTGTTAATTCAGTTTTTTTGTTACAATAATCGAAACTGAACTGAAATATCGAATAACCGAATTAAATTGTACACTTCGATTCGATTCGATTCGATCGGTTCCTTTCGTTTTAATCAATTGGTGCACACCCCCAGTTGTAAATGTAAATCATAAAATAAATTCTTAAATCTTTTTTCACAGATAGCGGGAAGGAAGGGGTTTATCTCCCTGTCTCCACATTACCGCTGAAAGCATAGAAATTAAGAAACGAAGCCCAATCCCCAGATTTTAGTCCTCATGGGCGTCGTCGACTTGTTGCCTCCTCTCTCGAACGCCGTACAAGCTTGACTTCCAGATTACCGATTTTGGTAAGTAATAATTCACACTTCTCTTAAGTTTCTTTTGCAATGATTATTAAATTTCAGATTCCCTTTCGTAATCGTTTCTTGTTAAAAATTGGAAACAATATTGAAGCTTTGCATTGTTAGTAAAACCAAATTTGGTTACCATTAAATTTAACTGTGGGGATTGAACGTCATAGTTCTGGATAGAGTAACAAATATGGTGCTAACTTTAGGGGGGAAAAGAAGAAGAAAGAAAGCGCTCATTTAAGCTTAATGAAATTGAACGAGTAGCGAAATGAATCTGGCAACAATGCCTTCTTCTGACAATAGCAGCTTATACCTTTACTGGAATTAGTAATGACCCCAGCCTTAATTCGGTCTTAATTCTCAGCTTATCCCTCACTCCACCGCCTCAACCCTATTTTCAGCATCTCCCGCACAGTAAGCTGCATCTGTGTTGGCACCAAGCGTCCTGCTTTTGAAGGTTCCTGTGTTTAAAGTTCTTTCTTGTAATGCTCTGTCTCTAATTATTGGCTTCATTTCTCATCGAGTTATGGGGATTCTGTTCAATTCATGCAACTACAGAATAATGAAAGCTAACCGAGAAATACCTTGGATAAATTATTATCAGTGATATTCATATTATTTATGTTTTGTAAGGGTTCCCTTTTTTGTTTAGAACCGTCATGATGTTGTAAAAGAATCTGTTTTCAATTGTAAGCATTCTGAATTCATTGGCTTGATAGAATCAGAAGAGTTTTTTATTTAAAAAGAAATGGTTCGATTTGTTAAGTTCTTTAGTTAATTTATAGCTCAATGTAGTGTTCGTTTCAGAATTGCACTTACATTTCTTATTCTTCAGCTACCATTTGAGAAGAAATTGCGCCACAGATTCTTGAGAAGAAAGGAAGAGTACAAATAAACTAAAAATGGCACCCGTGCTGTCAACAATCTCCCTGTCTTCAATCGCCACCAATCTAAGAAGTATCAAGCTATCATTGGACAACAATTTTGGAGCATTCCCTTCATCAAAATTTCAGATTTCTACTGGTATGTTTTCTTCGTTTCTGATGTATCTTTCATTTTCTTTCACTTTCATGCAATAAGCATAGAACCCACTAGTCAAAATCACATGTTTACAGGGTTAGTTATAGGAAGAAAGAAGGATAAGCATATCAATAAAGATTTATACATAGTACAAGGAAGTGAAGCAATCATCCATAAAACTGAGAAGAAACATGGGAGGGATTCAAGAAAAGGTGACAGAGGTTTGATTTTGAGTGAAGGCAGAGAGGATGATGAGAATTATGGGGTTATATGCCCTGGTTGTGGAGTGTTTATGCAAGATAAAAATCCAAATCTTCTAGGGTATTTTCAGAAAAGAGAGAAGAAAGTAGAAGAGTCGAATGAGACTATAGAGGTTGAAGAGTCGAATGACACTATAGAGGTTGAAGAGTCAATCAAGATTATAGAGGTTGAAGAGCCGATGGAGACTATAGAGGTTTTGTTAGATGAGAATTTTGATGATGTTGAAATCTCTGAAGATGAAGAGGGTTTCGGTGATTTTGAAGATGATGGGGATTTTGGTGATTTTGAAGATGATGATGAGGATATTGAGGTTGAAATTAAGGGTAAATTGGGGAAAGTCGATAAGGGTGGGATTGATTTGGAGTCAGATGATTGGCTATCGGAGTTAGAAGATGATGAAGATGATTATTTGAAAGAATCAGATGGATTTGCTCCTGCTGGTGTTGGGTTTGGCAATGTTACCGAGGAGATACTAGAGAAGGCAAAGAGGAAGAAGGTGTCCAAAGCAGAGAGGAAAAGAATGTCCAGGGAGGCTCAAAAGGAGAAGGTGGAAGTGACAGTTTGCGCGAGGTGTCACTCCTTAAGAAATTATGGGCAAGTTAAGAATCAAGTAGCTGAAAATTTGATACCTGATTTTGATTTTGATCGATTGATAAGCACTAGATTGATGAAACCCACTGGAAATGCAGATGCGACGGTTGTGGTTATGGTGGTTGACTGTGTTGATTTTGACGGATCATTCCCTAAACGTGCAGCCAAGTCCTTATTCAAATCATTGGGAGAGGGTAAAGATGGTTCAAAGCATAGTAAAAAGTTGCCAAAGCTTGTTCTTGTTGCTACCAAGATTGATCTTCTTCCTTCCCAGATTTCACCTGCAAGATTGGATAGATGGGTTCGGCACCGTGCTAAGGCAAACGGTGCACCTAAGCTAAGTGCGGTGTATATGGTTAGTTCTAGGAAGGATTTGGGTATTAGAAATTTACTTGCATTCGTCAAGGACTTGGCTGGCCCTAGAGGAAATGTTTGGGTTATCGGGGCTCAGAATGCTGGGAAATCAACATTGATCAATGCATTTTCCAAAAAAGAAGGGGTAAAGGTTGCAAAGCTGACAGAAGCTCCTATTCCTGGAACAACACTTGGGATACTCAGGATAGGAGGGATTTTGCCTGCTAAGGCAAAGATGTATGATACTCCAGGACTTTTGCACCCATACTTAATGTCTATAAGGTTGAACCGGGAGGAGCAGAAAATGGTTGAGATACGAAAAGAGCTTGCACCCAGGACATTCAGGATAAAGGCAAGTTACTGACTACATACAATTCAGTGTCACAACCAAATGCACTGTAAGGTGTTCAATTTAAAGTTAAAACATAGATGTTGAGTTGATCATGTAGGTGCGTGTCTTTGTTAATTGTGAAATAACCATCTCATGAGTAGGCTTTGACAAGTGTAGGATATTTGCAATTAGATGATTTTATTCTTTAAATGAGCAAGAACCTGTAGTGTCATTCTGTGCGAGATAGGGAATGACCATGATTTACTGGTCCTGTTCCGTTTTAGTCAATTATGATCATTATTGGTCTAATGCATCTCGTAATTAGCTGAAGAAGGCTTGATAATCCGTCTATTGATTCTCTCTTCTGCTATGACTTCAAACTCTTTCTCTACGTCTCTTTCAATTGAACATGTCACATGTGATCTGTTGATTTTTCTTCCCTTGTTTAACGATTTCCTTAATTTATTAAAGCATCTATTAAATTTTGCATTATCAAGCTTAACACAAGATCTTAACCCATGCAGGCTGGTCAAGCCATACATGTTGGTGGCTTAGTTAGACTTGATCTTGACCAGGCTTCTGTAGATACTATTTACGTCACAGTTTGGGCATCACCTAGTGTTTCTCTTCACATGGGAAAGATAGAAAATGCTGCTGAGATAAAGGACAAGCATGCTGGAATTAGACTGCAGGTAATTCTGAGCCACTTAAAGTAGAAAAAAAATGGCATTTTGGTTTTGATGCAACCTGAATCTACGATAAAATGCCCTATATATTTGTTTCAAATATTCTCTGTTACTCCCACTTCATTGTGGTATACTTTACCGAATAAAGTAATGTAGAATGAGTTATATTATGTCTTTATCCTCATCAATATGCCAAGGTTTCCTTCCCATGGAAATATGTTCAGTATATATTTTTCATGTAAATAAAATCTTGATTTAGATAATGCTTATGATAATTTTATCTGGGTTTCTCTCTTGTTTCAGCCACCTGTTGGGGTAGACCGCGTTTCTGAATTGGGTGAATGGGTAAGAAAAGACGTTAAAGCAAGTGGAACGAGCTGGGACGTCAACAGTGTTGATATTGCAGTAGCAGGTTTGGGTTGGTTCTCGTTAGGTCTGAAAGGCGAAGCGAACTTAAGCCTATGGACGTATGATGGCGTGCTCATCACATTTCGGGAACCATTGGTGCTCGATCGCGCATCATTTCTCGAGCGGCCTGGGTTTTGGCTGCCAAAGGCTTTATCTGAAGCTTTAGGGAATCAGAGTAAACTTGAAGCTAAATCTAAGAGAAATAGAGATCAAAGTGTAGATGCGCTTTCTGAAGTATCTAGTTGAGACTATGTTATAATGTAAAAAAAATATACTCCCTCCGTCCCCTAATAATATTCACACTTGTGTGGGCACAGGTTTTAAGAAAAACTGCTTTATTGACTTTTTGAACCAATGAATGAAGAGTATTTTGAATTAAAGTAGGTAGTGTGAGAGTGTTTTATTTCCTTTTTTGGGGTGTGAATATTATTGTGGGACATCCCAAATAGGAAAGTGTGAATATTAAGAGGGGACAAAGGGAGTATATCATAATTTTTTTCCCATCTAAATTATGGTCATTGCCCACTTGACATCAGAATCAACTTATGATCCCATTTAGATAACTTTGAAAATTTTGTGAAATTTCATAACCTGCCACCCCTGGAGATCACCATTCCCATCTCTTATCTTTCGCCTTTTATTTATTATTTTTGAATGGTTATTTTATGTCACTATACTTCTATTTATCTGTATATGGGATCTCTTGGATTGCCTTTTTTGTGGGCTGGACTGCTTATCCCACATCCAGGCATGGCCTCACATCTCTTATTCAACCTCAGCCAACAGCGTTGAATATCTTTTTGTCCTTTTCTATGCCTTTAAAAAATAAAAACATTCTTAGTAACTCTGTTCCGTTACCTAGTCTACAGTCTGCATAATTAACTTCTGAAATAATTTTTATTTTATTTTCTATTGGCTATATAATAATGTCATCATTATTATTAAAAATAAAATATGTAAGATAATCTTTTGGTAATCAATGAGGTTGCTTGTAATTGGCTCAAAAGTGGGCTACCGAATCCCAAAGTGTGTGCTCGAATTCCAATGCACATCTTTATTAGCACAAAACCAGAATTTCAGACTGTACACTTCTGCTAGGATCTCATGTTATTGGCTACTCCGCAACTAACTAATTTCCATAGTTGAACATAGCTAATAGTTCATCCCCTACTGATAAAATCTACGCCCTCCGTCCCATTATAAATTTTCTACTTTTCTTTTTTGGATGTCCCACTATAAGTTTCCTATTCCATAAAAAGCAAAAAGCAACACTCCATATATTAATAAATTAATACTTTCTTAAACAACTACTCCCTCCAATTTAAAATACATGTCATTTTAGCTATTCACATCATTTACAATTTAGATGTCACTTTGCACTTTTCAAGGTTAATTAATTATGTTTCTTCCAAATTTACCCCTAAAATTATTAAAAATAACTTATATAATGATAGGTTTCAAAGTGTTATGTAGAATCTCAAAGCTATTAATTAAGGGTATTGAAAGAACTCAATGATTACCTTAATATGTGTGCAATAGTCTAAAATGACATCTATTTTAAATAGGAGGGAGTATTTTTTACTTTTTCACAACTCCCCATTACTTTATACAAAAAGCAACATATGACCCACCATATATTAATAAACAATACACTTTCTTAAACAAATCAACAAAAAGAAACAAGAAACTTATACCGAGACGGAGGG
Organism: Ballota nigra; assembly: GCA_947034835.1. Lineage (NCBI taxonomy): Eukaryota > Viridiplantae > Streptophyta > Magnoliopsida > Lamiales > Lamiaceae > Ballota > Ballota nigra. The sequence goes on from OX344724.1 coordinate 92,532,250, forward strand.
AGTATAACTTTTTTTTTTCGAAAAATAATAATTGAGAATTCATTATACTTGCATTTGCATAGAAGCATTTAAAATGCAAGACTTTTAAAATGAATGGATTCTCAAATTCATAAATTTTAAATAATATAATTTTACTATACATTTGCAATTCTTTCGATTTGAACTAGAATTATAATAAGAAATTTGAAATTCGTTCATTTGAATATTATATACAAACAAGTGGAGTAAATTTAGGTTGTGAACTTAGAATTCATAGCTCAAAACCTTCCATTCATACATAACCTATAAGTCTTGATTAGTTTTTTTCTAGGTTAATTGTTTAAGTAGTAATGTCTTCGTCCGTAACTATTGCACATCGTCTATATCAAAATTATTTGCACATTTCAAAGAAAGAAATATTGATTTGTATGTATACTCACAAAAATGAATATATATTTACTCATATGTCACAATTTTATTCAAAAAATAATTTTTTTTAAATGTGTTTGAAAATAATCATATAAATTTGACAAAGTTTTATTTGAAAATAGTTTATAATTAACTTATTATGAGATTATTTTAAAGTATCAAATATTTGATCAAAAATATCAAAAATTTTCATAAGGAGTATAAAAAAATCAAGGCCAATGATATTATATTTTAATTTTTGTATGACCCACAACTTTTGATACTCCTGATGAATTTTTTTATTTTTTAGATCAAATATTTGATATTTTAAAATAATTTTATGATAAGCTTAGCATCAACAATTTTCATATAAGACCTATTCGATAAATTTTATATTCAATATATAATTTTTATCGTCATATTTTGCCGTTGTATTTATATTTAATTATTGTAAAACATGATTCAGTTTCTTTATTTAAAAAATAATAAATTAAAAGTAAAAATTATCACAATTTAGAATTAGTTGAAATTGTATTCTAAATAAATTATTTGAAGAACTTATTTGAATAAAATTTCAAAACTATAAGGCCTTGTTTGTTTTGGGATTCACCCGAACAGGACTAGAACTTTCCGGCCCCCGTCTCATTCTAGTTAGAGATGTAACATCCAATTTTTATATCTCATTCTTCATCCACACCTATAAATACTTATTATTACTCATCATAATACAATTAACTTTATCACTTTTCTCCCACTCAATCATTACTCACATATCACTTTTCTCTCACTCTCACACTTTTTTTCCTACTTTTTTCTTACACATCCTACCCTATTTTTACACATGATTTGACATAAAATAAAATTTCACCCTACTAAAATCCCAAAACAAACACACACTTTTATTATTATCAAAGACCTTACATCTTGTGAATGTAAAGTCATGACTTCACACGCTCACCTAAATCCAGAAACAAATAAGCAATAAGGGTCTGCTTGGTTCACCCCTTTGAAGGTAAAGAATGGAAAGAAAGTGAATGAAGAGTGTTTGGTATATACCTTTGGTTCGTGCTGCAATAGTTTCAAATCCTAATACCTCATTCCTTATGTTTCCTAAGGAATTACTTTCATTCCACACCTCTACTCTAAAAAAAAAAATATCTCATTTCCCTCCATTTCTTTATATTCATTACTCATTTATTCCATGTCTTCCACTCTTTTATCATTGTCCATCCATTAGATTTTTCTCATTTAAAAGATAGTATAATGATCAGACCAAATAAATGAATGATGTGTCACATTGTAAAATTGAAGTCCATATACCCTCTTTATACTCTATTTTTATTAAAAATGTCATAAAAAATAATTTTTAAAAAAAATAATTAGATTGATTCCAATTCTAAGGAATTTTGACAAACCAAATAAAATCAATGGTTATAAAAGTGATTTCCAATATCAACCAAACAATACAAAATTTAAGGAGTATAGACTGTATAATCATTCAATTCTTCACTACTATCATTATTATTCCCTTTCTCATTCCTTGCAATATACCAAGCATACCCTAATTCTAAATCAAAACAACTCTATCATATCATTGACACATGGGGTGTATTAAACATGCAAACGAGTCATAAACAAACAACATCTAGAGATAATACACCAACAAAACAAATTTGATATTAGTTTACAAGTGAATTTGAAATTTTATTCTTTAATTATTTGAGTGAATAACTTATGGCTAATTTTACGACTGCAGGCATCATATTTATTCAAAGGAATGAAAAAAAAAAAAAAATGTTACGTAATTTCTTTCCTAAGATCATCAATTTATTATATAAAATGGCATTTCACCAACTAATTATGTTATGTTTGAGGATTTCAGAAATTAGTCAAATAATAATTAATTGATTAGGTTCTACATAAGACTTTCTATCATATCACAGGGTGCACAATATGATAGACATATGTCAGTATTATCACAAACAAATAAAATGCAACACATTTGCTCATTAACAATTCATTTACACACCAAATTTGAAAAATCAAAATCTACCAATTTGCAAAGTTTGAGAATCAATTAAATATATTGGAAAAGAAAAATTCACAGCAACAAAACGAACCCTCTATTAGTTTATGGGGATTTGACTTTATCTTAAATAAAAAAAAGTTGTGGGACTGTCACACATAGTCAGATTTAACCATTAAATGGACGTATCAAAGCAAAGAGCATTATTCTTGTGGTCATCTCTTAATTCTCATAAAATATCCCAACTCAGGGTCACTATAGTACTTTCACTTATGGCGGTTCCAATTTGCATTCCCAACGTCCATGGCCTAGGTGGCGCCTTTCCCCAATTCCAAACATTTGTGGCTCTCCCCTATTAGTATTTATGCCAACGCAATGCATTTCATTCAACAACAAAGTGAACTCAACAAGTTATCCCTTTCTCGGCCCATAAGTTATACCAATCCCATAATATCTTTCAATTTTCACATTCAAGTCTCTGATCCGTTCAAGTATACAATTAATGCGCGCAAAAAGTTGATGGCCTCTGCTTAAATCACGTGAAGAGGTATGAATTTGCTCTATTTGGCGCAAACTTTTATCCCAAAAATAGTATCGATTTTGTTTCGCGGGAAGATTTTGTGTGTGTGTTAGTTTTAGTAGTCATTTTGAGAATATTATGATTTTCGAGATCGGTGAAATGGAGATTTAATGGCTTAATTAGCAAATCCTTTGTTGCTTGAATGAACTGACTATTTTTTCGAATCAAGAGATGATTTCCTATTCAGTGTTTGTGAATTCGAGATAAGGGTGAAGCGGAATAAAGCAGAGTCATTATCAGTGTTTCGTATACTGTCCATTTTAACGTTGGAAATGCTTTATATTGCTTTAAAGTTGAATTGTGGAGTTTCGCTATGAGTTTATATTGAATTTGAGTATTTATCGTTTCTAGCACCAATTTGGCTCACGAAAATACTGTGAGATTTTGAATGGAAGTTTACTTAACCCCCACAACTTTGACACTTAGTTAAGTAAGCGGCTTATATCAGAATACTCCCATCTCCATCGATTTCATTAGGTCCCATTGGCAGGAGTGAAATGGAAGAAGGGATGGAGGTGGAGGGTATGGGCTTGAATCTCATTACCCCATTGGTGGGACCATGGATAGAGCACAAGAGGGATCCATGGTCCCCTTGTTTATTGAACTCTTTCAATGTGGATTCTATCAATTGCTATCCACTAAAATAGAATATACAGCGCTGGAAGATTCTCAGTTTTGCTTTGGCTGCTTTTGTGTGTTCTTATTTAGCATCTTTGGACTCCCTTATCAGTTCCCAAAAAGGAAATAAATCCGATGATCGCCTAAAGATCATGATTTCCTTTTTCTCTCCCACCCCCAACTCGGCCATTAAAAGGAGGTCTGGCCATGAAGGATACATGTACTTATGAGAGAAATTACGCTTTACACAACGTATTATTTGTTTGAAGTATTCATGAGGAAGAAATGGGAATTGACTTGCAGGATATCACCACTTCAAGCAGTATGACTGGGGGCACAAGGGATGGTGATGAATCGTGCACCGAGCCTGTCGGACGATGCTCCGTCTTTTATTATGGGGTAGGACATATGCTCAATGACGTCACATCTGCCTGTTGGTTTACATATCTCTTAGTATTTTTGACAGATATTGGACTGCCCCCAAGGTTTGCACTTCATCAGCTTCTTGCTTACTTATTCAGTTTATACTTTGAACTTGGAGTGTATGTTCTTTGTATTTCACATTGCCTGCAATGGTATATACCACAAAGGAGTCACCTGAAAATATATTAAGTAACGTCTGTTACTGTTGGATCTCAAAGTTGCAGTATAATTATACTTGGCACTTGTAACAAATGCTTCTTTAAATGTGGTTCTTGTGTTGCTAAGCTGGTAAAATATTTGCACAGCATCATTCATATACCATTAGCTTCTAGATCAGTGGTGACTGCTAATCAGGCCCAAAAAAATTACATTATTCTATGATATGCAGGTTGAGTTCACCGTAATACGGGCTGTGGAAAAGAAACAAATTCAAAATATTAGCTAGAGTGGCCAAATTTTAGATTCACGAAGAATTTAATACTTTATAGCTACTTGTGGTTTCTTAAATTACATGTTACTGGTACTCTTCTTTCCTTTTAAATTTTATATGTTGGCTTTTCTTTTAAGCGATGCTGCTCTTGTCATGCTCTCTGGTCAAATTGCTGATGGATTCACAACCATATTTGCAGGCGAACTGGTACGTATTAACAAAGTAAACAAGTGTTCTGATAAGTTATTTTATTTTAAGAAGCAATATACGTTTCCTTATGCTTTGCAACATAGCAATAACTGTTGCACATAATTTAATAACCTTACTCTTACAGAGTAATCAGTTTTACATCTATATTCTTGTGTAGTAAAGAATGCTGTATTATCAGAATTGCTGCTTACATTGGTTAACTACTTGTATCCGTAAAAAAGTGATATATCGACTTTATATGATAGATAGACAGGTACGGGAGCTTCAAGTTATGGCATGGTGCCGGATCTGTTGTGGTTGCAGTTTCATTTTCTTCAGTTTTTGGCGGTTGCTTGCCTTGCAAAATTGTGGGCTCCTACTCATCAACTGTACGAACCATCAGCTATAGCCTCTTTGCTGCAATTTTCAACGTTGGCTGGGCTGCTACTCAAGTGTCACACATGTAATGAAATCTTTCATCATATTAGTAAATATGTGTTGCTGCTTCTGTTGCTGTAATAACATACGAATCTGAATCAGTTTATGGAATACGCTTCATACATACTTCGTACTCAATTCATGATGTATGATCTACTGAATTTAATTAGAAATGATTAAAATTAGTAAGGGATTTAAGGAATTATGTTGCTTGCACGTGTTATAGGTCAATGGTGAACTGCATCACCCTGAACTCAACAAGCAGAGTAGTTATGGCTAGCTGTCGCAATGCCTTTACAATGGTTGAAGTTCTTTTATACTCTTTCCACACGTTCTTCGTTTTTGGTCATTTCCTTAACATATCTACTGCAGGTTGCCAACCTTAGTCTATATGCCGTTGCTTTTGTGGTGTTCAACATTAACTCTAAAGAGTCCATTATTGATGTTGAGAATCAGGTACACAAGATATTAATTGTTTGTTCTCTAGTCTTCTTGGAATTTTCTTTGGAGGTTTCCTTATTTTAATTAAATTGTTCAGTACCGCTGGATTGCATATGCATCAATCTTCATTGGGTGTTGTTTCGTCGGTGTATTTCATCTTGGAACGGCAGAGCCAAGGTTGGTAACATACTCTATTATGATGCTCTGATGGAAATTGTTTCTTACATCTGGTAAACTGCCCCCTTTATTAATCATTCATGCTTTATAATTTTGAGTCATGTGTCATGTACTTTTTTTACTTTTGAAATTTGTTCTTGCAGGTTGAAAAGAGAAGCTCATGAAAAAGGTTATGCAAGAATTTCATGGACATACTGGTTTAGCAAGTTGTTGTACCATCAGGTGGCACTTGTTTATGTGCTAACTAGACTTGTCACAAATGTTTCACAGGTTAGCCTGCATATAGTTAGATCTGTTTCGCTTTATTTATAAAGACCGACTCTCTTGATTAAACCAAAGCAGTAACATTTTTTTTTTTTTTATCTTCTTTGCTGTGGTGGATCAGTCATTTCTTGCTTTCTATGTCATCAATGATCTGCAAATGACACAATCTTCTAAAGCTCTGGTACCACTTTTCAGTACTTTCGTACGACTTATAATCTCTGAAATAATTTGAATATTTCATTGATTTGAATTTTGTTTGTTGTGTGTTGTTTGTGTGCCTAGGTTCCTGCTGTCATCTATATCTGCAGCTTCATCATATCAATCCTCCTACAGGTTACCTTGAAGCCAATATACACATGAAGTTCTTACAGTTTTTATCACCATTTCCTATTTCTTCTGGAATTCACCTCAAGAGTCTAATATATAGGAGATCGCCTGGACTAGTCAACGCGTGAAGATTTTCTATTCTGTTGGAGGCCTTCTTTGGATAATTTCGGGTACTGGGATCCTCTTTCTGCCAAGCAGCATGAAGGCTTTCATGTACGTTTTATCGATAGTGATTGGAGTTGCAAATGCCTTGATAATGGTAAGGATAAGATTAACCTTTTATAATTCCAGTCAAAGTTTAATAGCAGACTAGCAGTAACTATCATCACGTAACTTACTTTTCCTCTGTTGATATTAACTTGCTTTTGTTATGCTGCTAATTTCATTGTATTTATCTTTGGGTTAATTTCCAATTCTTTCGATAGTTAGAGACAAATTAAATATGCATTGGTCAATTGTTTGATCAATAGTTATGAATTGGTCGTAGTAATGTACTACATAATATTGACTTGTGATCAGAAAGTCTTCATTTAAGTGTGATTACGTCCTCTATAAAATGACAGGTATCGGCAGTGAGCATGCAGAGTTTTCTAGTTGGTCGAGATGTCAACGGATGTGCCTTTGTTTACGGGTCATTAAGCTTTTTGGACAAAATAATATGTGGACTAGCTTTAAGTGTTCTTGAATCATATCAAAGTAAGTTTCTCTTTGTCTTATTATTCGATTCTAGTCACTTTTTTCGGAAAATACTTCTCTCTTCTGGCTCTCGTACGAAAATTAATTGCAATGTTTTAGACTCTGCTGGGATTAATTGGTTTTATATTTTTGTGTGCAGGTTCTACACCGGAGGTGCGGAACACTCATAGTGCGAATTTCTCTTTCTCTGTTTCCAGATACGGACTGGGCCTTGTTCCAGCTATTTGTTCACTAGTTGGGGTATTCGTGACACTCAGCATGAAGATTCCGGAGGAGCCGAAATTGCGTGCTTTGAGGGACCCGCTACTCGCGTAGGTAAAAACATGTGAATACTCGGTAGTAAAGGCTGATTGCAAAATTCATTAGCAACAAATGAAATCAGGAATGAACCGAACCCTCTACCCTCTCCATTTAAACCAGTCGTAAATTTCGTGGATTAGCATTAGATAAGGTGGATGATGATGTAAGAAATGGCTAAGAACGAGTGAAATGCACAACTCTTAAATAGTGAGGTTCTGGATCTATTCAAGGTCTCGTATCCAAAGCACGTCGATTCGATTAGTTTGATCAGATCGATTGTCCACAAGCTGCTAATTCGATTGGATTTTGATTTTTCTTGATATGTAAATATAGTTTTCGCTTGGATCATCGGTTTCGATTGTTGTAGGACAGAAGATAGATTCAAATCGCTGTTGTTTTCATAAATGTTTTCTATTTGTAATTATATTAACAGTACCTCACTATTTTTTTTAATTTATTTAGCAGCTAACATTACCGGGAATGTGAAAACTGCTTAGAGTTCTTGGACATGCAATTTGAAATCAATATTTCTTCCCTACTGAAGATTCAGATTTTTTTTTGTTATTATTTTTTAAAACGGTAAAATGAAATTCATTATGAAGTCGAGCACATACGGTATTTAACACGTATAAAAAACAAAAGAAATGTTGTAAATCTAGCAGATTTATTATACCAAATCTAAAAGATTTGATGTGGACATTACTAATGGATTTATAATCTAAACGGACTTTAGATTAGACTAGGTCTTTGTTCTTATAAATAGATCATTTTACTCAGAATTGTATAGACTCATACACACACATATTAATGAAACTCGTGGTTTGGTACGCCCCCAAACGTAGTCGTTATCGACGAACTGAGTGAACAAATCTCGCGTCTCTATTTTACGCTCTCGATTTATAACACATTATAAGCACGGGACTTTGCCCGAGACTATAATTGGTACGATCTAAATTAATTTTCTCTATAGCATGATTATTAATTGTCGTATCAAATTACTTGATTCATGCGTATTATGTTTTGTATGCACTTGAATTATAGCATCGATTTTTATTTCGTATTTGCAATTAATTGGATCAAATCGAATTGAAAAAAAAATCTTATCGAGCGCACGGTCGCCGCCGCTCGTCACGACCTCACGGCCGTCGTGCGCTGCCCGAAGCCGCCTCCAGGCCACCGCCGCTCGTCGCGACCGCCGCGCGCTCGCAGTGTCGCCATCGTGCGTCCACCCCGCCACCATCGCGCTCCCACCGCGCTGCCTGTTGCGCGCCCATCTCGCACCTGCCGCAGCCGCCATGGCTGCTCCCGACGCTAGTTGCGGCTCGGTCCCTCCTCCGCTCTTGCGCTTTGTGCGCTGCCCTGATTTCCTTTGGGCCTTTTGTGGCCCAATTCGTTTGGGCCACAAACTGATACAAAAAAAAAAAATGTGTTCTGGGCCTGAAGCCCAAAGAGCTGGAATAATTTATGTGGACTCACTCTACTTTAATATTTTGGGCTTGCAGCCCCAATCACATAGGCTGAAATTATTTTTTTGGAAAATTAAATTTCATTACTCTTTTGGGTCTCATACAATTTTAATTTATTTTTGTGCCCAATTTAATTTATCAATTTTCGTAATTATACTTGAAAAATTAAATAGTAATAATTTTTGCATATAAATTAAGCTTGGAAATTTTAAGAATTAATTTAAATATTAGTTCTCAATAAATTGTTTTATATGCTTAATTGATATATATGCATGCCTTTTATAATTTAATTATCTTGCATGCATTATTACTCTTGCACATAGTCTATTTATTATAGTCCGCATATATTGCCCGGGTAGGCGGCGCCCGGTATTTGTCGAACCGTAATTCATGTTTTGGGTAGACGACGCCCAATTCTTGCTTCTATGTGCTCTAGAATAATCAAACAAATCCTTATTTCTCAATTGTCAATAAATTGGTCACAACTCTTACCATGTCACTTTAAAATTGTAGTTTATAATGTCATATTACCGAAAGAGAATTCGCTGAGCTTGCTCTTGATGATAGTAATTACCTGACATGGGCGCTAGATGTTGAGATTCATCTAGCCTCAACTGAGTTAAGCGAGGCTATTGTCGATGATTCGGAATCAACTAACGCCCAGAAGGCGAAAGCTTTAATCTTCCTTAGACATCACCTTAATCAGGACCTGAAAAATGAATATCTCACTGAGAAAGACCCCCAAATGTTGTGGAAGTCCCTGAAGGACCGTTTCCAACAACAAAACGATATACTCCTCCCTCAGGCTCAATACGACTGGTTGAACCTCCATTTCCAAGACTTTAAGTCTGTGACGGAGTACAACTCAGCTCTACATCGTATTGTATCTCAGTTAAAACTATGTAAGCAAGATATAACTGAGGCCGAGTTGATCCAGAAGACGCTATCAACTTTCCATGCTAGCAACCTTGTACTCCAGCAGCAGTATAGGGCTAAGAACTACACCGTACACTTTGAGCTAATTTCTGCACTTTTAGTGGCAGAAAAGCACAACCAACTCCTTATGAAAAATCATAACTTGAGACCGGTTGGCTCACAAGCAGTGCCCGAAGCACATGATATAGCTCATAGTAGTACAAGTGGTCGCAAGTGTGGAAGGGAGAGAGGAAGTAAACGAACTCGTAGCAAATACCAAGGTTGTAGTAAATCCTGTGGTCCAGGTACCTCGAAAGACAATCAAGCTCAGGCTCATGGAAAGGTTGCATCTAACACGGATCCCGCTTCTAAAAAATCTGGCACTCAAGATAAGGTTGAGCAGACCTACTACCGATCCTGATGCAAAGGCCATTGGTCTCGCACGTGTCGCACTTCCAAACACTTGGTTGAGTCTTATCAAAAGCAGCAGAAGGACGACAATGGGAAGACTCCTAAAGTCGAATCTCACCATGCCAGCCTGCCTGAAGCAGACTTTGACCATGACAACAACAACCTTTTGGGCATAGAGCTCAAAGACTATGAAGATAATGAGTGATTTGTGTATTTGATTATTTTAGTACTTTGTTTTTGGATAAAACAATTTATATTTTTTTATCATGTCTTTCGGATACTTTGTGGATGATATTATATTTATGTTTTAACTTTGATGTGTTTACCTTAACGCTGCCCATTAAATTTACTTGGATATTGCTATTCTTATACATGGCTTATAAACATATCAGCTATTAGGTTTGGGTTCTTTCCTCTGGCATGATGGATACAAATAGTGATTTATGTTTGGTAGATAGCGCCACCACACATACAATGTTAAGAGATATGAAGTATTTTCATAACTTGGTAGAACGTAAGGGGAATGTAACTACGATAACCAATGATAATATTATGATAATGGGCTCCGGAAGAGCTTCCATTGTCCTCCCCATGGGTACCGAACTCATAATTGATAATACTTTATTGTTTCCACAATGTAAGCATACCCTACTCAGTTTTATAGATATAAGATCTAATGGCTATCACATTGAAACTGAAACTGAGAATAATAATGAATACCTTTTGATGACTATTACTCGAGGTAGCCGTAAACAAGTTATAGAAAAGCTTCATTCATTCTCTTCCGAATTGTACTATTCTTACATCCGACCGTCCAATCTCCATCTAGCTATGAGTATGAAATTTCATGACCCGAACTCTTTTAAATTATGGCATCAGCGGTTAGGTCATCCAGTACAAACTATGATACGTAGGATTCTATCTAATTCCATCGGTCATAATATTTCGAATAATAGAATCCCTCCTGTTGATGAATTTATATGTGATGCATGTTATAAGGGTAAATTAATTGTGCGCCCGTCGCGCACCAAGGTGGGACTAGAGTCTCCGATTTTTCTTGAACGGATTCAGGGAGACATTTGTGGATCGATTCACCCAGCATCAGGACCATTTCGGTATTTCATTGTCCCAATTGATGCCTCCACTAGGTGGACATATGCCTTTTTGCTGTCTACCTGCAATCAAATTTTTGTAAAGCTCATTGCGAAAACTATCGAGCTTTCCCAGATTATCCAATTAAATCGATTTGCATGGATAATGCTGCTGAGTTTACCTCAAAGGCCTTTACAGATTACTGTATGGCTCTGGGAATTAAAGTGGACATTCGGTCCCCTACGTCCACACCCAAAATGGTCTTGCTAAAACGCTAATAAAACATATCAAACTTATCGCTAGACCATTGCTTATGAACTCTAAACTACCCACTTCATGCTGGGGGCATGCAGTCTTACATGCATCACACTTGATACAAATCCGTCCATCTGCATATAATGATCATTCCCCCCTACAGCTAGTGCGAGGAAAAGAACCAAACATTTCTCATCTGTGTATTTTTTAATGTGCGGTATATGTTCTGATAACATTACCAAAGCGGACCTATATGGGCCCACAAAGGAAGCTAGGTATTTACATTGGATTTGACTCTCCATCCATCGTGAAATACCTAGAACCTTTGTCTGGGGATCGATTTACGGCCTGGTTCGCTGGCTGCACGTTCGATGAAGATCACTTCCCAACATTAGGGGGAGATCCGAATTCAAAATTGAATGAATACCGGGAGCTTACGTGGAACGTAAGTAATCTTCAGTATCTAGATCCACACACTAGTCAATCCGAACTGGAAGTTCAAAAGATCATTAACTTGCAAAATTTAGCAAACAATCTACCAGACGCGTTCACTGACCATAGAGGTGTAACTAAATCGCATATACCTGCAATAAATGCTCCCCAAAGGGTTGAGGTCCCAAGTAAATCAAGTATATATGTACCTACACGCCAGAAGCGTAAAGGACCTACAAAAGATACAAGTACACCTAAAAGAAAGGCTAGCAAACTGGTCAGCCAAACGTAAAATCTTTAGAAGAGATTCGTCTAGATAACTCAAAGTCTCTAGAAGAGACTCGTCTAGAAGACGAGCGTCCTAGTGATGAAGCACGTGCACAAAATATTCAATGCACTAGGACCGCGGAACGACTAGACCTAGATACACTGGGAAATGAGGAAGGTCTGGTTGACATAAACGTTGAAGTCTCTATGAATTTCATAGATACGGGAGAAACATATAATAGAAATATTACTGTCGTCGCGATGTATTTGCAGCGACAATTGCCCTTTCCGTTATTAATAACGATGTAGATCCAGAACCCAAAAATATTGATGAGTGTCGGAAGCGCCCCGATTGGGTAAAATGGAAAGAGACAATTGAAGCAGAGCTCGCATCGCTAAACAAAAGAAAAGTATTTGGCTCTATCGTTCGTACACCTGTGCGCGCTATCCCTATAGGATAAATGGATTTTTGTACGAAAATAAAATGAGAATAATACTGTGGAGAGGTATAAAGTGAGGCTGGTAGCTCAAGGGATTTCGCAGAGACCCGATATTGATTTCGATCAAACCTATTCTCCCGTAATGGATGCAATAACGTTCCACTACTTAATATCTTTGGCAGTTAAATTGAATCTCCAGATGAGATTGATGGACGTAGTAACCGCATATTTATACGGATCACTAAATGCTGACATCTATATGAAAATCCCCGATGGATTTGAGATTCCCCAGATGAGGAATAGTGAAAATCGCAGCATGTATAACATAAAACTACAGAAGTCATTGTACGGCCTAAAGCAATCAGGTCTAATGTGGTACAACCGACTTAGTGAATTCCTCCAGAAGAAGGGATACCCGATTGATATAGCTTTCCCATGCGTATTCACGAAGAAATTGCAAGGTGGTTTTTGCATCATATCCGTTTATGTTGATGATCTAAACATAATCAGAACATGCAAAGAGATTGAAGAAGTCATTTCAATCTTGAAAGCTGAATTCGAAATGAAAGTCTTGGGTAAAACCAAGTACTGCCTCGGCCTGCAGATCGAGCATCTCCCAGAAGGAATTCTCATACATCAGTCAACCTACGTGAAGAAGGTATTGGAGAGATTTCACATGGATAAATTTCATCCACTTAGCACACCTATGGTTGTCCGATCCCTCGAAGTGGATAAGGACCCATTTAGACCAAGAGAAGATTCAGAAGAAATTCTGGGACCAGAAGTTCCTTATCTTAGCGCTGTTGGAGCATTAATCTATCTCGTAAATTGCACTAGACCGAACATTGCATTTGCAGTTAATTTGCTTGCGAGATATAGCGTTTCTCCTACGAGGTGTCATTGGAATGGTGTTAAGCATGTTCTACGGTACCTCCAAGGGTCTCAAGATCTTGGACTGTTTTATCGTAAGAATCAAGACAAAACCTTGATAGGTTATGCGAATGCTGGCTATTTGTCTGATCCCCACAATGCCATATCCCAGACTGGTTACGTTTTTCTCTGTGGTGGTACCGCGATCTCATGGAGATCGGTTAAGCAAACCATGGTTACCACGTCTTCAAACCACTCAGAGATAATTGCTTTCTTTGAAGCCGCACGAGAATGTGTTTGATTAAGGTCCTTGATAAAACACATTGGTGACTCGTGTGGTATCGCTAAAGGCGATACATCCCACACCGTTATATTTGAAGACAACATAGCTTGCATCGCACAAATGAGTAATGAGTACGTCAAAGAAAACTTGACGAAACATATTTCACCTAAATTTTTCTACCCATACAAACTCCAGAAGAGTGACGTGATTACCATTCAAAATGTGCAATCTAGTGACAATCTAGCAGATCTGTACACTAAGTCCTTACCTACATCTACTTTCGAAAAGTATGTTTATATTATTGGGATGCGAAAGCTTAAATGGTTGTTGTCTTCAGGGGGAGCGGTAACCCCGAAATAAATCTAGAAGATTTGATTCGGGAGATCAATTACATTCCTCCCCAACTAAATATTTGGTCGTTACCTAGCACGTGGAGTTTTTATGACAAGACATATATGTTATGTCGTAATGTCCAAGGGAGAGTGTTGTAAATCTAGCAGATTTATTATACCAAATCTAGAAGATTTGATGTGGACATTATTAATGGACTTATAACCTAAACAGACTTTAGGTTTAGACTAGGTCTTTGTTCTTATAAATAGATCATTGTACTCAAAATTGTATACACTCATACACACACATATTAGTGAAACTTCTGACTTGATACGCCCTAAACGTAGTCGTTGATCGACGAATTGGGTGAACAAATCTCGCGTCTCTAGTTTACGCTCTCGATTTACAACAAGAAGTACAAAGAATCAATACTCCTCCCCTAATTACAATTGCAAAAAGAATTACATTAATACATCTCGCAACACCTTATACTTATGTATGATACTTTTTATCGACAATCAAGGCCAAATTATTTTTGTCACTTCTCCAACTGTATTTTCTTCAACTAGATGTCCATATCTTTAATGAAAATATCGAATGGTCTGAATTTCTCAGTTTTGAAGAAATAAACGAGTAACGTCGAAGGACGAGGATAATACTTTTTTTTAGAGAGGGAGGATAGTAATTGGAGTTGAATTGATATAAAATTGATTTATAACTAATATTTTATAATGAGGCAATTAATACCTTTGGTGAAATAACTTATACTTTTTAACTATTTTTTAATAAAACACTTAGTATCATTCAAAATTAATATAATGGGATGCACAGAGTAATGTAGTAGATAATACCTTAATTTAATAAAGTGGATGTAATAACAGGGTGTATAATAAAAGTGTAGTGTTTCAAACTTCTTATAGTTAAAAAAAAAAGTTAATTTGAGCATAAAGTCGGATATTTTATGTTACAATTTTAAATAATAATCAGATAAATCGCTTTAAAAACTACTCCCTCCGATTCAAAATGTTTGATGTTTTAGGGTGTTTTTTTTGTTTCAAAATATTTGATGTTTTAGGGTATTTTACACCTTATTTTCCTATTATGCCCCTATTTAAATTCCCCTAAAATATCACTCATAATTTTTCCTTCCATAAATCTCTTTTTCAATCAATATATCATAAGGGTATAATAGTCACTATATACCACTTCTTAATTCTCACAACAAATCCTAAAACATCAAACATTTTGAATCGGAGGGAGTAATTCTAAGAAGAGAAAGCAGTTGATGATCCACTCAAAATTAGAATTGATTCCAGGTTCTTTTCTAAATAAAGACAACTTGATTGTTTTACATTTCTATGCTTAGATTTTTTTGGAGTTAATTGGGTACTCAGTTAAATTGCAAAGGAGTAAATGTGTTTCTAATTTTGAAATTTTGACGGAAAAACTAACAGAAGATATTTTAAGGGAAAAATACAACTGGTTTGAGACTTTGAGGACAGAAATCAACACCTAATCAAAATCAAAATTTAACACCGTTTAAAAAAAAAATTAAATTAAAAAGAGCCGATCCTCCAAATTTAGATTCTCTCTCTTCCCCCCTCGGTTCCACCATCTCCCTCCGCTCGCTTACTCTGCGAGTTCTCTCTCCTCTTCTTCCCCTTTCTCTCTCTACATATACAATCGTGTCTCTCTTTTCCGCCAAAGCCCAAGCCGTTCGTAGACCCCTGAATCTTGGCTGGGGTCGAGTTATACCTCCCGAGGGGTCATTTTTCTATAGTGGAAAGCGGCAGCGTACTGAACAACGGTGGATCTGAGAATAAATCAAGATGAGCGCGGATCTGGTGGCCGAGAGCACGCATGGCAATCTGGACGAGCAGATTGCCCAGCTCATGCAGTGCAAGCCTTTATCTGAGCCCGAGGTTTGCTTCATTCTTTGCTTTTCTTTTGTTCTTTATTTTTTGGGTTTTTCTGATTTTGCATCTGTAATTTTTAGGGTCAAGTTTATACAGATCTGGTAGAGGTGATGAACTTTATATGCTTAGAGGAATATGAGATTTTTGTTTCGTGCATTTTTATATTTTATGGTAATAACTTGTGTAGTTTTGGATAACCTACCTCGAGGATTTTCTCGGCTGTTACGGAAGTTATGGGAATCAATGGAATGAGGATTGGTGCACATTACGCATATTAATAAATAGCAGTTTTCTTAAAAAGTAATTCAAAATTCGAATTTAGGGACTTGAGGGAGAGATGTAAAATGATTTTGATTATAATTGGCAGGAATTAGAAAATTGTTTTGGCAAAAAAAAAAATGATGTTCAGGTGAACAAGAAGCTGAAGTTGTTACTCTTCTTGACTCTGGTTAATTAGTTGATTAGAGAATCAAGAACCTTGCAAGAAAATACAGGGAGTTGGAACAAGTAATAATAGATAATGATATGTTCGAAGAAATGGTCTTCTCCTTGATACATTACTTTCTTACGTCCCGATTAACTTTGTGTTCAACTGCTATGCCTCTTCCCAGAACTTACCAACTGCCTCAAAACTTGATACCTGATAAGTCACTCTATTGACCTCTTGTCGTCTTTGAGAGAGAGAGAGAGAACTTAATGCTGATGTTGCTGTCCTTAATTAAATTCCTCGGCATGAACTACCTTATGCAAACCAGAATAAATTGCTTGGGAAACTTTTGATTATTCCCTTTTTCATCTGACCAAATACCTAATCGAAATTGTTTTAGGCAAAATTCAGTTACCTCATAGTATATAGATGTATGACTGCTTCACTGAGCCTGGCCCTTGGTTTCTGGGCAGCTTTGTCACCTCAATTTTGTTTAATTTAGAATTATCATGGTAAAATTATAGCTGATGCTGATGAATGGACCATGTTGTTTGATCTCTACTTTACATGTGTTGTGTGTTTTGTTTTAATCTTGGCATCTTTATTATGCTTATTATCTGGTGGATAAAATAGGCATTGTAGATTGAGAGTATGGATCAATTTATGAATGCAGGTTAGGGCCTTGTGTGAGAAGGCTAAAGAGATACTAATGGAAGAAAGTAACGTTCAGGTATGTGTATTGCATCTTTCCTACTGTTCTTTAAAAAAATATACATAGAAAACTACACCAGTTTTTGGAAAACTACCAGATTTGGGAAATATTCAACATGATTATGAAATTGGCTTCATACAGCTTATGGTTCTAGGGATTCTTGGAAAAAGGAAATGATTGTAAATGTAGTAGCTGCCAACTAATTTTATTTTTCCAACTAGTTCATAATCTTAGTTAGCATGCATTTTAATATTTAATTATACTATCTTTTGTCTAAGATCCCCGTGTCTGATGTTTTTAGTGGATACTTAAGATGTTGGTATAATCCATGCCTGTCCTATCTATAAGATAACTGAATCATGCATTCACGCCCAAAAAGTTATTCTATTCATAAGTTTCATTTGGTACTTTCTTTTGACGTATTTTAAGAAATAATTTACTCGTTGATGATGCTAAATTGGTTCTTTATTGCTGCAGCCGGTAAAAAGCCCTGTGACAATTTGTGGTGATATTCACGGTCAATTTCATGATCTTGCGGAACTTTTCCGCATTGGAGGGAAGGTATTATTGTTGCCCATAACACATGCCTTTTCTTCTATTTGTTTATTATAACTGAATCCTTCAGTCAAACGAATGCACTTGCGTACGACTTTTGTCTTATTAAAAAAAAGAAAAAGAGGAAAGACTTTTGTCTTGTCATATGATAACAGAAAAAATTGAAATATTGGATGCAAATATATTTTTGTCGACGATAGATCTTAGATGTTATATCTGTGCTACGCCACTCTTTAAAATGCAGAATTATGTTTTTATATCCTGCTTATTTCTTATTCATGATGGTAGTTTAATGATTCTAATAATCTAAAGTAAATTGAATGGCTTACTGTGTTTATTTTTTGTATATGCTTCACATATTGGATTTGAATGATTCTACCTTAGCTTTTCTTCTTAAATGATGGCCCCTTCACACACATCGATTCGATTTGCTTATTGAGTTTTATTCAAGTTGAGTGATGGTCAACTTGACTCTCACTATGTCATCATTAAATGCCGAATTGTGTCCTTTTAATCTGCATATTTCACATTCAGGATGGTTTGATTATGGTTTCTACTTATTTGCTTAAGTGGAGGATCCTTATCCTACGATGACTCCCTTTCATTTTACTTATCATTGTCAGTATTGATATTTGAAAGATATTTACCAATTTTGCCAATTTAAAATAATGCAAGTTCAATGTGTTTTATTTGTTTCCTGAGCATTTCTTTTCTATGTAATTACATTCTCTTGTTTATAATTGGGAAACTTTGTTTTGATGGACCATCTTCATGATCTGCAATAATCCTATACTTGGTTGTAAAATTTATGACATGCTTCAATGTATGAATGCTGCTTCGAGATCATTCTGCTTATAATCTGTCTGTTACACAAGATTAAAATCAGATATAAGCTTTACTAATAAGATTCACTGCTTATGTTTATTTTATTTTTGATCGGTAAAGTTGTGACTCGAACCCATGACCACTCAGTTATTGGTAGTGGATCACTACTTATGTTTGTAATCATGCTTGTGGCAGATGAGTTGTAGAATTTTTTCACCATGGGGATAGGGATATATCTCAGGGTTTCTTGTCTCCCCCTTTGACAAGATGTGGGGAGGTTAGTTTAAAATAGTTTTAGATAGTAAAATTTTGTGAACTTTGTCTTCTTTTTTTTTTTTTTTTGCTGGAGTCTAGCAACCTTCGTACTTCGTCTAAGTAATAGCTTTTATTTTGCTACTTTGTGCATGCTTTTCTTGGGTTAATTCTCTTGTAATTTATGCCTTTCAGTTTCCTGTTTAAAATGTATAATTGATGCTTGACTGGGTTACTAACAGAGTTCAATTTTCTAATTGACAGTGTCCGGACACAAACTATCTATTTATGGGAGATTATGTTGATCGTGGGTATTACTCTGTGGAAACTGTAACTGTAAGAACAAGCTCAATGATAGTTCTTTTGCCATTATCGCAATGTTGCTTGTGAATTTCAGATTATGGTACTGGTGCATCTCTTTAGGAGTTTGCATCCTGCTCTTACTATACATTCTTCTCCTATTTTTTCTTTTGTCCCTTTATTTTGGTAGTTCGTGCAAGTGGGATTGTAATTGAGCACCCATAAAGTCATAAACGATCATTTGTGTGGTGCACCTTTCGACATTTTATGAAATGCAACCATTTATTGGAGATTCTTATAGTCCTATCTTCTGCAGCTTTTAGTGGCTCTGAAAGTGCGTTATCCACAGCGTATCACTATTCTTAGAGGAAATCATGAAAGTAGACAGGTATTAATTTCCATTACCAATTAGGACCTTAACAGATAAAGATTAGTTTTACCTTTTGTTTTATTTTCGTTTATTGATAGACATGTATATTTTGGTTACCTTTCATATCCTCTTTGACTTAATATGTTAGCATTGTAGGGGTGATTGATCAAATTGAAATATCAATCTCCTTAATGCTAGAAAAATAATTTACTTCAGTTAATACTTTATGTGGTTTCAATCTTCTAGGTTTTATGATTTTCTGAGTGTGCAGCTGTTGCATTTGATTGATAGTTCCAGATTTATATGTGTACTATATGATTTCAACTGGGTTTATCACATATTAGATCTTGATAGGTCTTGGCCTGGGGCTTAACTTTACTATATCCCAATTTGGCCCTCAGCATACATTTTTTGAGGTTGCTAGATAGAAACTTCTTCCCAATTTAGTTAACTGTGTGTATAAGCATACACATGTTTTCCACATTAGTCTTTAATGCCTTCATATTCCCATTTATTTTATTGCTTCTCCCCCTATCTTGTCTTGCTGGAGGCAGATTTTTTAAAGTTGTTGCCTTACCTTGTATCCTCAAGTTCCTTGCATCCCTTATCAGTTTGAGTGTTTGTCATCTGAGGAACTAAAGATTTTTAATATATTACTATGGAAACTACTGCCTGTCTGCCACTTGATCTTGATTCCCGAACTTGTTCTGTTCTTTTAATTGGTAATCTGTTTTTGGCTAGTGCTTGGACTGATGCACATATTGTTTTTTTTTTTTTGTCAGATCACTCAAGTGTATGGCTTTTATGATGAATGTCTACGGAAGTGAGTTTTTTTATGTTTCCATGTGGTCCATTTTTTTCTTTCTTATTGTTATAATATTTTGTAATTTACTTTTACTGTCTTCGAAAAAATCTTAAAATACTTGTGCTGATTAGTAATGTTAACACCTTGTTGTTGTAAATGGAATTTTCTCAATTAAGAAATTAGATTTATAAATTTCAAAATTATGATATTGGTTATATTAATAATTCTAGCAATGACCTTCATCTGCATTTTGAATGTTGCATGTTTGAAATTTATGTATGCAAATTTTCGCACCCTACATTAATACCTTAATACTCTTGCTTCGGTCATAGGTATGGAAATGCCAACGTTTGGAAGACATTCACCGATCTGTTTGACTATTTCCCCCTGACAGCATTGGTTAGTATAAGTTTCTTCCTTATTATTGTTCTTTCACAATTTTGCTGCCACTGTCTTCTACGAAAAGTTTGTTTTACTTTAGTACTGGTCAAATGTTAATTGCAGATTATGTCTATACTGATTCCTGTTAGACATCATATACAATGACTGGATAAATTTTTTGAAATTTCCCAACCTGGCAATTTTAGGGAAACCAAGTATAAGATTCAAATTAGTGGTGTGTGTGGGTCTACCTATCTTTCTTTTTTCGTCTTGTAGGATCAGATTCTTTTATGTGTGTTTCCTTTACTGAGCATGCAAGTAAATCAATTTTCTTTGTGTAGGTTGAATCAGAAATATTTTGTTTACATGGTGGATTGTCCCCATCTGTTGAAACTCTTGATAACATAAGAAACTTTGATCGTGTTCAAGAAGTTCCACATGAAGGTCCAATGTGTGATCTGTTGTGGTCTGATCCTGATGATCGTTGTGGTTGGGGTATATCCCCCCGTGGTGCTGGGTACACTTTCGGCCAGGTAAGCGCTTATCTGTGCGACGAACACTATGGTGGTTCCCTTCTTTCTTAAACTTGCTGATTTTTTGCTCCTTTTCCAGGACATATCTGAGCAATTCAACCACACAAATAATTTGAAACTAATTGCTAGGGCTCATCAACTGGTCATGGAAGGATATAACTGGGCCCATGTAATTACTGAAATTCACAGTTTTAAGACCTTGTATATCTTTATTACCATGAGAAAATGGATAGTTGATTTCTGATGTCTACCACAGGAACAAAAGGTTGTCACGATTTTTAGTGCACCGAATTATTGTTATCGCTGTGGAAATATGGCATCCATTTTGGAAGTTGATGATTGTAGGGAGCACACCTTTATCCAGGTTTGCCTCACCCCTCACACAATCTATGTTGCTTTGACTTTTTTTCAATCATCCATAATATTCCTTATATTCATACATATATATATATATATATATATATATATATATAGAGAGAGAGAGAGAGAGAGAGAGAGAGAGAGAGTTGTTAATTTGGGTTGTTTATGATGTGCATTTTTGTGATTACATAGAGATGGTTGTTAATTTGGGTTGTTTATGATGTGCATTTTTGTGATTACATCATTGTAGTTTGAGCCAGCTCCAAGGAGAGGCGAACCTGATGTAACTCGGAGGACGCCCGACTATTTCTTGTAGAAGTGAGAATTGTACTCTCTTTTGCCTGCATGATGTGTCTGGTTCGAGGTGCTTGCATGTGTCTGTTGCTGATATGATATTCGGGTTATTAGGCCTTTTTGAAGGTGGTGCGACTGAGAAAAGGCATGCAAGATAAGGGGCCCCGATGTCTTTTAAGTTATATTCTAACCTATCTTAGGGTTTAGCGTTGGAGAAGTTGGGTTAGGAATTGCTTCTCTGTATCTTGCTTTTTTCATTTTTTGTTTTGTTTTGTTTATGTTGTTCTGTTCCCCCCTTCTTCTGATAGCTTTCTTCTTTTGTCTTTGTTTTTTGTTTATCACTGCCATTCTGTGGAAGTCTGTTTTTGGAATTAATACTGAATTTCAATTCTTGTCTCTTTTTTAATTTTTTTGGATGTGGTGATTTAATGGCTATATGAAAATTTTAATTTATTAAAGATTTTTTTTTAATTTATCGACGTAGTTGATCATGCGTGAAGGGGTCCATGTCCAGAAATAGATTCATTTGAATTTCGCCCTTCATCTTCATGGCATGGAATCCAGTGACTAAATTAGGGGTGAAAAATGTACAATTTTGTTCACCATTAACGAGTGCTAACCCTTGCTGCCAATATATTTGTTTCAAACTCATTTTCAATTTTTCATCATTTGTTGTATCGTCTGATTACCACCCACACTCATCAATTAGAGAAGAGTCGAAGAGATGCTATTGTAGTAAAGAGAACTTGTATCAAACATTCCAGAATACTTGTACCAATACACCCATTGACGTGATAATTGATTCTGGCTTCTTAGTCGGTGATTTATTTTTATATTTTTTCTAAAGTTACTCTTCGCTTTGAAAGTTGTTTGTTTACAGATTCATCTTAATTATGGTGTTGATACTGATAAAAATCTCTCTCTCCAGTCTTCACACACACACACAGACAGATTGAGATAGCTTACCAACAGGAGAAATTTTTGCATGAAAGATGGGAGAAAAGGAAATATCAAGCAACACTACGTTCTGAGAATTGTCCTTTATTATCACTAAGGTTGTTTCAGAACCCTTAGCCTTTACATCTCATCTCACCCTGCCTATCATCTTTGCCTTAAGTAAATGAACTATAAATTAAACTAAAAGAATAAAAAAATATAAGAATCAATGAGTTAGTAAATGGCCAGAAACAGAGTGGAGGTCCATTGATCCTTTTGATGCATTCTCAGCAGCATTAGCAACACCACATTTGGACATTGCTTTCATTCCCTTGCAAGATTTCATATGCCCATGCAGTTTCTCCGGCTTGAACGGCTTCCCACATTGTCTGCATGCCAACAAACCATCATTTACACATGCTTTATTAAGACACTAATAACAATGTCATCAATGCATACATGACATCAAATCAAGGTTCATCAAGGACAAACAATAGTGTTACTAGTACTACCTAAATTTTTTACCAACTTACGAGCAATTTGGTCCATAAACTGGCTTGTAAGCAGCCCTCTGATCTCTTGCTTCACTCTTAGATGAAACCTTAACCCCATCAAAGCTCTTCCTGTAAGAATTCAAGAAGCACTCATCATCATATATAAAGATTAATTTCAAGACATAGTGAAAAAATGTAAGATGTGTACACCTGTTATTCCATTGTGGTTGAGTCCAATTAGGATTCCCAAAAATCCTCTGAGAGTGAGAACCCCCAAAGACCTCTTTTCGGCATATAGAAGCCGAATGGAAGCTTCCAAGATCACTAGAACACATACTCAAACAAGGCTTATTATTTTGCTTATTTATTGCTTTAACAGAATCATTGGTTCCTACATCACCACATGTGATCAAATTCCTGATCATGGAATGGTTCTTGCTCTTTGTGCATTGGGGCTCTGACGATGACATCTTCGAAGAATCGGCAGCAGCAGCTTCTTTACTAATCTTGTGATCATCATTCTTAACTTTCTTGCTGCTCTTCTTGCCCAAAAATGCGGAGTAAAAGGCCGAAGAAGGCTTAGTTTTATCGTCGCAAATTGGCTTTTCGTGCTTGGTTATGCTTGGAAGTTTGTCCAAATCTATTCTCGCGGAATCATCCGTTACTGTGGATGTTTCTGAGCTGAAAGTAGGGGATTCTTCTTCGATTTCTGATGATGATTTTGTTGAAACATAGAGTGAGGGCTCTGTTGTAAGGCCCTGATTTTCTTCTTTGCATGATGTCTTTTCATCTTTTTCCTTGCCAACTTTGTAACAAAAACAGTAATAATTAGATTTATAGCAATGGAAAAACAAACTATGTGTACACATACTTAGATTTAGCATTTTCATTCAAAAGTTCAAAATCACCTTTGGTAGTGGAGGAAATCTTTGATCCTTTAAGGACATATTCATTGTCCGAAATCGGATTAATGAGATCATCATCTAGCAAATCTTGCCACACATATCCAGTCCTGTACTTCCTAATTTTTTTTAAAAAAATGAAAAATGACAAAAATCAAACAACAAATTTTTTGTTTTAAATAAATGTACTTATATCGAATAGTACCTCTTATATGACCAAGAAAATGATTCTGGTATCTTTTTCCCTCTCAATTCTCCCAACCATCTCTTAACATCTGCATATCACAATTAATTTATACGTCGAATCAGTAATAATAATACGAAACGAGACGTATACAAACCTCGTAATCGAACGCCATTTCTAGAGAGATGATGGACTCGAATAAGATGGGGGTGTTCGATGCTGCCATTTCGACTAAGAAAGTAGACAATATGAAGTCTTCTCACTTCTGCTCCACTTTGTGTTTCCATTAATCTTCAACCAAAGGTGCAAAATTAGCAATAGTACACAACAAAAGTAGCTCCTTTTTAGGCTGAAAAATACATTATATGAATTAATTAATTTCACCGTTTTCCATTTTCCGAACTAAAACAAAAACATAAGAATAAGATCAAACAAGCGAAACCCAAGAAAGAAACATTTGTTCTAAGCCGGCTTCCTATAACCACACAACACATACACTAAAGATCAAGAAAATTCATTAAATAAAAACAGTTGTGTGATTAAATAATCATTGAAAAACATTATGGATTAGCAGGCGGAGACCAAACATGATGCTTTATTGAGGGACAATAAAATTCTTACGAATATCGAAAAGATTATGGGATGAAGAGAAATTTTTACCATATAAAAATGATGTGCTTTTGTGCAGGAGAAACAGCACGCAGTGAGGAAAAATTGGTTAGTTATATAATAATAAGGGGTTTTGTACACATGGAATAGATCTGTAACTATAACAAACTATAAAAAGGGGGGGTAAACTTGGTCTACCCGCCAATAAATTTCATCTGATTTCGGGGGATATTGTTATTAGTATATCTGGCAGCTTTTGACCAACTTTTATTTTAATTTACTTTTTTTGTGCATGCATGATTTTATAATCATATAAAGTACCTAACATTTATATACACACTATATTAACACGTAATTACAAGGCATTTTTCAAATTGATCCAAGTCTTTTTAATAGTTATGATAAAAATGCGTTTGATTGATTATGGCATGTATATTTAATTTTGTTGGGTTTGAGGGAATTTTCTCTTTATATATAGTTAAGTGATTAATAAGGAATGACGTTACAAATACAAAAATATTTCCTTGATAATTGTTTCAGTGATCAGTAATTTCAGGAGATTTACTAGGGATAATTCTTTTGATGATTAGACTTTTTTTTTTTTTTTATTATGTTGAGGAGATTCTTGAGCCAAACTCAATTAGCCCACAATACTAGGACAAACTCCTCTTTTACATCGGATAGGTAAAGATTAATTCCATTGGTCAACTTTTTTTTAAGTAGTTTTTCATACAAATTAAGAAAACTATTACACAATAAATATATGTGTAATTAGTCTATTTTAACCCCTATATTTACCTATATGGTCATTATGACAGAATTAGAATATGATTAATTCTCTTGAAATAGTGTAAAATCACAATTACTTTGGGTTGAAAAAAAATTCTATGAAAGACAAAATGGTCATTAAATTAATTAATGGAACAAATCATTGTTTGATTGTAAAGGTGAAAATAAGGCAGGTTGATCTGCTACCCCATCATTCATTTCATATGTAAATCCTTAATTTGTTTAAATTAGCGAATCTTATTTTGAGGGCCGATGTATTATGATCATGTACTATAAAATTATTATATAAGGGGAAAATTATATTATTACTTATTCAATGAGTTCCTTTTTAATTTATAAACAAAGTTCTACAGAATAGACGGATCAGTTCGTGGGCCAAATCTTGTGTATACTACATTATTATTCCTAAAAATATATCATTTCTTAGTTAACTTACTTTATAGAAAATTAGCCTAAGATAATAGATAATTAGTTAACTACTTTGTTTATATTTGGGTGTACGTGTCTATTTATTAATAAAATCATTGTTTGTGACTTGCTAGTAACGTCCAATGATAATATCAATAACACAAATTCTAATATGCAATATTGCATGGTGCAATATTGTTTTAAATAAAAAATTTCAAAATTTGCGGATCAAAGGCGGGTCAAACGGGTCGCCCATTTTTTATACCGCTGAAAATTTGTTATTGTATGAATAAACGAGTGTTACTGCATGAACAAAAGTGTGTTACTGCTTTAAATAGAAAATTCCAAAATTCGCGGGTCAAACGGTTCGCCCATTTTTCATATTGCTGAAAATTGTGTTACTGTATGAAAAAACGAGTGTTACTGCATGAGCAAAAGTGTGTTACTAGCTCATATCGTAGCACTGTTTAGTTCTTACAGTAACACTCATTTGTTCATGTAGTAACACATGAATTACTTAATCATATAGTCTTTTATTGTTCAGATTCTTTCAATTTCATATGGTAACACATGAATATGAATTATGATGTTATGATTATCTAATAATTGTAAGATTTTTTGGTGTTTATGAAGATTTTCTTCTTCTTCTTCATGATTTAAACCTTTATTTTTTCGTGATTCCACACTGTTTCTGATATAGTAATACATACATACTCTTACTAAAAACCCACCTGCCCTTAAAGTTACACAGACCTGAGAGATAAAAATTTTATTTGCTTTTGCACGATTTTTTTTTTTGAAAGATCCATTTAACCCGCAAATTTTATTATGTTGACTCGAATCTCAATGTTGACCCACGAGTTTTTCAACTTTCTTTTATTAGTTTGTATTGCACGGTGCAATATTGCACCCAAGACCCATTCTTTCAATAATTAAGAATAAATTTGGTGGGCAATACAACAAATTAGGTACACAAAGTCACATAAGTATTAATTTGATAGTAATGTCGTATAACAAAAACAACTAATACTATCAATGACGAACGTATAAATTTTGTGTAGTCAAGACATAAAATTGAAGAAAATAAAACCTAAACGAACTTATAAGTAATTAAAATTTTGAATTACAACATGAAATTTTGATTTAATTTTACACTACAAAAAACTCGCTGATTAATGACGGAAATTTGCGACGGACACCTTATCCGTCGCTAATTTTAGTATTTTGCGACGGATTAGCGACGGGTTTTGACCATTATTCGTAAATTTTAAAAATTTGCGACGGACTTGTCCATCCGTCGCTAATTCTTAGGTTTTGCGACGGAAAGTCCGTCTCAAATTTTAAAATTCAAATTCAAATTCAAAAAAATAATTAAATAATTTGCTACGGATACGTGTCCGTCACAAATTTTGGCTACCCGACCGGGTCTTGACCCGACTTATTTGCGACGGAAAGTCCGTAGCAAATTTGAAATTTAAAATTAGCGACGGACATTTGCGACGGAATGTCCGTCTCAAATTTCAAAGTTGAAATTTAAAAAATTAATTAAATAATTTGCGACAGCCACGTGTCCGTCACAAATTTTGTTGACCCGACCGGGTCTTGACCCGACTCATTTGCGATGGAGAGTCCGTAGCAAATTTTAAATTTGAAATTAGCGACAGACATTTGCGACGGAATTTCCGTCTCAAATTTCAAAAGTTAAATTTAATAAATTAATTAAATAATTTGCGACGGACACGTGTGCGTCACAAATACAATTAATTGCGTTCAAACGAATAAATTATAAATTTATGCATTGTCGACATAAATAATTTTACCCAAAAATGGGTTGAACACAACGTTTTATTTTAAACAAGTTAAAAATAAAAAGGAATAAATTTGGTGAACTATGAAAAAAATGAGTCAATTTGGATACATGTACAAATAATTGCGTACAAATGAATAAATTATAAATTTACGCGTCATCCAAATAAATAATTGTACAAAATAAAAGGTTGGGCACAAAATTTAATTTTAAACAAGTTAGAAATGAAAAGTAACAAATTTGGTGAATTATGAAAAAAGAATGAGTCAATTTGGATACATATACAATTAATTGCGTACAAATGGACGAATTATAAATTTATGTCTTGTCGAAATAAATAATTTTACAAAATAAAAGTTTGGGCACACCATATATATAAACAAGTTATAACGAAAAGGAATTAATTTGGTGAATTATGGAAAAAAGACTCAATTTGGATACATATACAATTAATTGTGTACAAATGAACGAATTATAAATTTACATGTTGTTGAAATAAATAATTTTACAAAAAAAAAAAAGGTTGGACACACTATTTATATAAACAAGTTAAAAACGAAAATAAATTAATTTGGTGAATTATTAAAAAAAAAAGGACTCAGTTTGGATACATATACAATTAATTGTGTACAAATGAACGATTTATAAATCTATATGTTGTTGAAATAAATAATTTTACAAGAAAAAAAAAGTTGGGCACACCATTTATATAAACAAATTAGAAATGAAAATGAATTAATTTGGTGAATTATGAAAAAAAAAATATCAATTTGGATACATATACAATTACTTGCATACAAATGAAAGAATTATAAATTTACGCGTTGTTGAAATAAATAATTTTACAAAAAAAAAAAGTTGGGCACAACATTTATATAAATAGGTTATGAACGAAAATGAATTAATTTGATGAATTATTAAAAAAAATGACTAAATTTGAATACATATACAATTAATCGCGTAAAAATGAACAAAAGAAGCTCGTGCCCGAGCAGCGCACGCCTCCTTCGCATACACAAGTGGTCGCGTGTTCGATTCCTTTAGGGTGCAAACTTGGATTTAATTGTTCAAGGTCCAATCTTGTTAATATATAAGGTGAGCCGCCTATGATAGCTTCAAGGCTGATGGCTTAGTGGTTCGTGCCCGCCCCGGGTGCTCGGAGGGCCTGGGTTCAAACCACGCGAACCACTTTTTTTTTTTTTAATGTAGGCTCAGGATTTGTGGCGGACACATGTCCGTCGCAAATAAATTTGTGTAGAATTAATTTAATAAATTAAATAAATAATTAGCGACGGACATGTACGTGTTCATCGCAAATTTTGGTGATCCGGCTGGGTCTTGACCCGACTAATTTGCGACGGATTTAACCGTCGTTAATTAGTGACGGACCCCAAAAATCCGTCTCAAATATTAGCTACGGCTGTTTTAGAGACGTCCACGTGTTCGTCGCAAAATTCATCGTAAACAGTGTTTTGAGATGAATTTTCCGTCGTTAATCTGTGTATTTGTAGTGTTAGATCTATGAATGATATATATAAGTTCAATTTTGAATGAACAGTGAAGACTATTTTAGTTTAATAGTTGAAATTACTATTTAAAATATTTTACAATTTTCAACACAAATAAAACATTAAATAATTATTCTAAAAGGCTGCAAACTCCAAATATGTTCCCTAATTTTATCATATATAAGTGAACTAAGTACTTTAGTTAAGAAAATTGTGCAAAATTTTAATTTAAAATTTAGTAAGGATAATGAACATAAAGATTCTTCCCAAGAGACCATCAACAATCATCTTAGGAAATAGAAGTATGAACTAATTACCAAAAATTGTTTGTCGCTACCTGCGCTAAGAGAGAAGAGGTTGAACGTGCAACCCTTTACAAAGACGACTACTGTGACTGTGAGTCGCTTTTGAACCTTCAGTTTGTTTTCATTTTAAACACTATTTCTAAAAATAAAAAATAAAAAATTAAGAGTAAGATGACAACTATTTTTTAGTAATAAAAAATAGGTCTTATATGAGAGCATCTCATGAGGCAAAATATAAGTTAGACAATGACGCAGGATGAATATTAGTTTGTGAACCGTATACATCTCACATATTTTTTTTTTCAAATAAATTAATATTCATTTTGTAACGTTACGGTAGATTCGAATAGTACGTTTCTAAAAAAATCAGTCTCAAGTAGAATTATTAAATTAAAAGCGTCGATCTTTACCAATTCGGCTACGATTTTAGAGTTCTACGTATATAAACGCTCTCTCGCACTAGTTTTCAGTTTTCACACGATACTCTTGAAAATGAAAAATGTAATTAATATTTTATTGAGGGGTAATTTTGTAACTTTCAATGTAAAAGTAAATAAATTGGTTCGATGGAATTTAAAAGTAATGATATTATTAAATATGTGAATAATTTGAGGGGGTAGTTTATGAATTTTTTATTTTTCTTCTTTCTTTCTTTCTGGTATGAAAATGGATGTGAAACTTACCAATAACGAAAGTGAAACAGGACGAAGGGATAGGTGGTGAAACACAAGAAAATGAAAATATTGCAGTAGTTTTGGATTTTAATTATGGAAAGAAAATAATGGGGTAACTAATTTTGCATGAAAATATGAAAGTATGAAAAAGGACATGCCATCCACCCATGCTATAAATTTGTTTCTTCTAAAGTTTGGGTTAGTTGTCCAGCTTTAAATAGTGCTTAATTAGAATGAATATGATAATAACAGGTCAACAGCTGCAGAAAATAAATTTTTTAGATCATCCATGCCTAACTAATTAGCTTTTTATTAAAAAATATTCTTAAAAGCAAAGTAGGGTTTGAATAAGTTTTACGGTTAAACTTATTAGTTGTAAAGAGTATTAATTATTTTCATTAAAAAAATACTCCCTCCGTCCTAGTTTTGTTTTCTCATTTGTCAAAAAGGTCCGTTCCAATTTTGTTTTCCCATCCTTAAAATGGAAACTATTTTATTCATTTAAATAATACTTTATTCACCATTCACAATTCTCAATACTACTTTATTCACCATTCATCATTCTCAATACTACTTTATTCATTTAAATACTAAAATCCAACTCGCGCATTAAACTCCGCGCACAGTCAAACGGGAAAACAAAATTGGGATGGAGGAAGTATTAGTTATGAATGATATTAGTTGTTTTCAGTAGATGATATTAACAGTGACAGATCTAGAAATTTTAAATAGAGTATGCATAACTATGAGAATATAATTTTTTTTGTAAATCATACTATTAGAAATGTAAAATAAATCGTAAAATGAAAAAATAATTAAACAACATATGAAAAATTTAGAACTAAAATATACTCCCCCAGTCTCACAACTACTTTCACACTTGTCTTATTTGAACGTCCCACAACTACTTTCACACTCATAAAAAGAAAACAATTCTCACACAAAAATCAATAAAGGAAAAAAAATTTATTCTTTTATTCAATCCCACACTCATTTACTCCATATTTTCTTTAAAATGTATTATTCTTTATTACGAAAGTAGTTTTGGAACATAAGGATTATGAGTAGGTTTTATATGAAAACGCTTTATAATAAGTTTAACATGAAATAATTTTAGAGTATCATTAATCTCATCAGGAGTATCATTAAACTTGTCAGGGGTATCACTAATCTGGGTAAGTGGTATTATATTGTAATTGTTTGAAATTTTTCTTGAACTCAGACTAATGATACCCCGAGATTAATGATACTTTATAATTGTTTCATGATAAGCTTATCATTAACTATTTTCATATAATACTTTGCCAAGGATTATTGTATTAAATAAATAAATAAATAAATATATATATATATATATATATATATATATATATATATATATATATATATATATATAACATGAAATAATTTTTTATAGTCCAAAATTTAGATTAAGAGGGGTGTATTCAATTGGGATTCTATCAGATTTTTTTGGACTTTAAAAAGTCTGTGGATTTAGAAAATCTATAGACTCCATGCAGAGTTTGACTAACTTTTTTTTATTGATTTATTTGGATTTTCATAGATTCTGACGCTGGAACCATTGATGCAAATATATATGAGCCACACTTGTATATAAAAAAAAATTATCCAAATTATTTTTAAAAAAATACATTAGTTATAAAAATACATTATTATTTCATCTTCATTTCCATCACCGTTATACCCCGCCCTCATTAGAAGTCTCAGGTTGTTAGAAGAGATTTTGGAGAGTAAAATTTATTTATATTTTTTGAAGAGTAGACTTAACAACGGGGCGGGTAATCCCCAAAGCAAACAGGGACGTGAAATTTTTTTGCCCCGTAAGTGGGGACCGAGATAGTATTCTCAGCCCGGGGGATCCCCGTCTCGTTCCGCGCGGGGATCCACATTATTTTTTATATAAATAATATATTTATATATAATTTTAATGTTAAAGTAAATTACAAATAAATATTTCATAGTTTCCTACTCAATTAACTATTTATTAAAAATTACATTTTTTTGTTTAATGTTATGTTATTAGTTCCAAATTATATTATTTTCACTTTAGTATATATGTTAATTAAAAATATTAGAATTAGAGGTTCTTCAAATTGTTTAAATTAATTTTTTTAACACCAACTTAAAATAATTGTTGTGTATATTTAAAGTTTTTAATTTAAATATTTTTTTATATTTTAAAAATAAGATAAAAAAAATAAGTAGGCGGGGAACGGGGAATCGCCGCGAGACGGGGATGGGGGAAATTTTTTTCCATTTATTTTGCAGGGACGGAGATGGGGAATGACCCCCCGTCCCCGCCCCGTTAACATCCCAATGGAAAAGAATCAAAGAAAGTCCATAGACTGTTGAATATTTAAAGATTTTGTAAGACTTTTCAAAATCCGTAGAAATCTCTGGTTATTAGAAGAGATTTTGAAGAGTGAAATCTATTCATATTTTGGAAGGGAAATCTAAGAAAATTCGTGGAGTATTAAAATCCATAGATTGTTGAATACCTAAAGATTTTTTAAGACTTTTTAAAATCTGTATTAAATATCTCAGAATTTTTAAAGACTTTTGAAAATCTAGATTGAATACCCCTATACTTCAAAAGTCTAAAAAAATCCTACAAACTCTATAACCAATACACCCCTCTAAATGTGAAACATAAATATGACTCCGTATACAGAGGAGTAAATCCTCAAAAGTAAGGGTATGCACGATTCATCGATAAATATTAGTTTAAGAATATTAACTAATTTCATTAAAAAGTAAATGTTACACCCAGTATTGCTACCCGCCCAATTGGGTAGCCAGGATCACATACCAGATCGAAGAGCGGTTTGGCGAGAAAATCCTGTTGCAGAGCCCGACCGAATCGACGGGCAGCGTGCCAGAGCTGCCCGACTGCGACCTCCAGGAGCAATCGGGAAAATGACTTGACCTATGGACTGGGGCCACTCGGCCAGCGGCGAGCTTTGGGGCAGTCTCTACCCGCTTCCCGGTGAAGTGATCCCCAGGATGCCCGTGACTTGAAGCGAATTACACTAACTTCTACTAGTCGCTCACCCGCAAGCGAACGGGTTCACTGTAGTATAAGTACGTATAATGACCAAGTAGTATCGAACCCAAGGGATGGAGTGTATACGAATAGATCCCTGAAGATCTACGCGTCGTAGTTAATATGAGTGTATTGTTTTTGGATTTTTGGAAAGATTAATTAAACTAAACTAAAATTATCCTACGAATGCAAAAGGAAAATTAAACGAAGTATCAAAAGGTGTGTTTTCAAATATGAGATGGTGATGCTTAAGATAGGAATCCCTACGTATACTAACGGAGTAGGTACATAATCAGAATAACTGTGACACACAAGAATTAACCTAAGTCCAAGAATGCAAGGTGAAAGCTCAAGATTCTAAACCCTAATACTTTACCCTAACACTCGACTTCACTAATCTACTAACAAGTTAATAGATTGTGCTTAATTAATGATACCCTAATTTAACTAAGGTGATGCGGTCGTCCTCCTTCGCTAAACTGGTAAATGAATTAACCCTTCCTAAACCTTCTCGTTAAGACTACTAATTGTTATTGAGTGATGCGGTCGTCCTCTCTCTAACACTTTCATACGAAATTCAAAGGTAAAATTAAGGTTAATTATAAGAATTCATTAACTAAGAGAATTAAAACTAACGTCACGAATTACCCTAATTACGTACCCACATCCTACTTCTACGTGTTCATCCTACCCTAAGCATGCAAGGGTTTTAGCCGGACATGGCTTTGACAAACATAAAAGCAATAGATGAAACAACGAACATAAACATAATGAATTGAACGAAGAAAATAAGAAACATGAACTAGGGTTTTAAAAAAAATAAATACTAAAAACTGAAATTTAATTAACTAAAACGAAGTTCAAAGCGTTTAAAGTAATAAAGCTAATGAAAAGAAACTAAGAAACGAAAAGTACTTAAGAATTCGTACGAAAAACCTCAACAAAACGTAAGTAAACTTGCTTCTCTCCTTCCTCTCCAAAAACTAAGTCTAAAAATTATTTCTAAATTTCGGGGCTCCTTCAAAACGTGTTTGGAAGAGGTATATATAGGCACCGGGTCGAAACGGGATCTCATGGGCCGAAAAACGAACTTTGGAAAATAGGCCTCGGAGGCGCTCGAGCTGTCCCGCTCGAGCGGGGCGTTCGAGCTGTCCCGCTCGAGCGGGGCATTCGAGCTTATGTGGTCGAACGGATTCATGGCTCGAATGGGGCGCTCGAGCTGTGTTGCTCGAGTGGTTCTAGTGGTCGAATGATGCGCTCGAGCTGTGCCCCTCGAGCGGCAAAAATGTTCTGTAAGTTTGGAGTGCTCGACCTACGTTACTCGAGCGAGGTGCTCGAGTGATGGAGCTCGAATGGGCCCTCCTTCCCTGCAACTAACACTTTTCTTCTCACGTACTAATACCAATCGTATTTCTTCGATATCTTCTCATCCGGGCATCCGTTTGAGTCGATTCAAAATCCTACGAACTCCGTTTTTCATCCTCGATTCACCTATGAGTATCAAAGAGATAATTTCATCAATGTATAGAAATAGTACTCATTTGGCTCTAAAAACTCAATAAAATCGACCAAAACTAAGGCGTTTCTAGCTACGAATCATGACAATTTCACGCCTAATCAACCCCCCCAAACTTACCATATTGCTTGTCCTCAAGCAATGAAATAATAAGTCAAGTGAAATTGTTAGGGATGAGTCAAAGAATCAATCATGCAAGCTAATGAACTCGAGCTTCAAAAATCAATCACCCGTATACTCACTCACTTTCCTTTATCATACTCATGCAATAATAACAAGAAACACCAAGATCAAGCATGGATGTGCACTCAACGATGTGTTTTACTCCCTCACAAGTGTATATCAATAATGAAGGGACTCACTCAAGCAATCAATCACTCAAATTGACAGCCATAGGCTTGTAAGTGCTCTTAACTCCGATCATACTCTAGAAATCAATGCCGAATCAAAAAGGACTTTCTCAAGGTTGTAATGTAGGCTCTTTGGACAGGTGGGATAACAATATGGGCAAAGTGACTTAAGTGAATGGAGAATAGAAAATCAAACTTCGGTACCTCGAGATAAGGAACAGTCTACTTCAAAAAATTTCAATCAACACTCTTTCAATTCCACTTTTCTCAACACTTCAATTTTTTTCTTTCTCACTCTTTTCACTTTTTTTTTCAATCACTTCATTTTTTTTTCACACAACACATGAGCTCATTTTTTTCTTTTGCTCATTCTCAATTTTTTTTCTCTTTTTCCCACATCTCATAACTTCATCACTCCTTTTTCTCATATTCACTCAACAAACAACCCTTTCCTTTTTCAACTCAATTCACTCCCTTCACATTCACACTTTCCTATTCTCCACTCAAATTGGGACAAAAAAGGCTTAAGAATTGGAATAGTGTTCATATGTGCTAGAAAATAAAATAGGCTTTAGGCTCAAATGGGCTAACAAGGGATTCAATGTCATTGGTAAGGAAAATTTTGGTTAAGTGACTCAATAAAACCAAAAATGGCCTAAGATCTTATTCGGCATATCAAACTAGACACAATCAAGAAGCAAGAGCACACACAAGTTCTAGCATCCTATAAGGTGACGATCCACTCACAAACGAAGAGATCAAGTAATGCATCAAAATCTCACAAGGCTCAAGTCTCTCGGCTTTCACATCCATGCTAGTCTAGTGCATTCTCACAATCATCACACAAGCACTCAGAAAGAAAATTTGTAAGCATACGGGTTCTCTCTCAAATCAACTCTAACTCAAACACTCACACAATAAACTCCTAACGCAACCTCACAACTCAACTCTACTCATCAAGTCATACTCAAAGATAGCAATCAACAAGCAGAAGGGGTCAATAAGCATGAAATATGCAATAGCGAGTCAACTCAAAATCACCCCAAGGAGTATCTCAACAAACCAATAATCAATCAAACTCAACTCAAAGATAAGGGCGTGCATGCATGTGCAATTTAATCATAAAACGAATAAGAAACTCCACCCCCCAAACTTCGACCTTGCTAGAGGTCTAAGTTTGGGGTTGTGGGTTACCTCAACCAAATAATTCAATTTCTCTCAATAGCTTTGCACACTCCCTTGTCTCAAGTTGGTTCCTTCAATCTCCACTTCTTTGGTACTCCATGATACCTTTACTCCTTTAGAGACAAGCCTACAAGCAACTCACTTAAATACGAGGTTAAACATACGACTCAAAATAACTCCCTACTAACTAAAAAAACTCAAAGCAAATAAAAAAATAATGGGTTGCCTCCCATTCAGCGCTATTTTTAAGGTCCTCATGCCGGACCGAACTCAAAGAAGCTTATGGGACATCATACTAAAAAATACCTCCCTTACTCTCATAAGAGTGGTGCTTGCATGTCTTTCCTTGGTGTCCCTCCATCATGAGCTCTTTTGCTCTCTTCTCATTCCCAAGTGTTATGGGTCTCAACTCCTTCTTTCCTTTATCTGGAGGAGTCTTACTAAACAACTTCTTGAGTTTGGACTTTTTCTTCTTAACTCCTCCTTTTCCCTCCAACTGGACCACGCCCACTTTCTTCACTTCTTCATCCTTCAACTTCTTCACTTTGTCCCTATCAAAATAATCAAGAACATAATGCTCATGGGTTAAATCATCAAGTGAAGGACTATAAAATTCATGAATATGAGAAGGATTAGGGATAGGAGGTGTGTCTTCAATACGAGGATCAATTGCATCCATGCAATACAAACTCTCATCCTCCTTCGGGTGCTTCATGGCTTCATATAGGGAAATATTCACTTCTTGATCATCAACCTTCAACGTAATCTTCCCATTTGCCACGTCTAGCACCATCCCCGCCGTAGCTAAGAACGGTCTTCCCAAGATCAATGGAACGTGCTCATCTTCCTCCATCTCTAGGACTACAAAGTCGGCTGGAAAAATGTGATCTCCAACTCTCACGAGGACGTCTTCAACCACACCTTGAGGTTGAGTAATAGACCGATCGGCAAGTTGAAGCGTCATCATTGTGGGTTGAAGTTCTCCACCTTCCAACTTCTTGAAAAGCGACAAGGGCATGAGATTGATGCTCGCCCCTAAATCACATAGCGCTCCTTTCTTGATCCCGTTTTCGATATCACAAAGAATAGTGAAGCTCCCGGGATCCTTCAACTTCAGTGGAAGCGCCTTGTGCACTAATGCACTCACCTCGTGGTTCAGCTGCACCAACTTTGGCTCATCCACCCGCCGTCTTTTCGCGATCAAGTCCTTCAGAAACTTTGCATAATGCGGCATCTGTTCCAAAGCATCA
This sequence comes from Ballota nigra, assembly GCA_947034835.1. NCBI lineage: Eukaryota > Viridiplantae > Streptophyta > Magnoliopsida > Lamiales > Lamiaceae > Ballota > Ballota nigra. The sequence goes on from OX344724.1 coordinate 92,570,021, forward strand.
TAAAAAGGAATGTTAATGTGAAGTTGTTTAAAAACATCAAGAAATTTTGCAAATTTTTCATCAAGCTTCTTTTTCATGAAGCGCTGTGGATACGGGACGGGTATCACAGATTTGGGTACCCCCCATTCATCTCTTTCTGTTTCTTTCACTTTCTCTCTTGCTTCCTTTGCCTTCTTCCACTTAGGAACTCTCTCAATCTCTTCACTTTCAATCCCCTTCTCAACAGTAACACCTCCATCTTTCTTGTGTTCTCTTTCTCCCATCTCAACTTCCCCTTGGGGCGTCTCAGAATCAGCAGGCATCTGAGGACCTTCATAATTGGTTCCACTTCTAAGCTGGATTGCCTTGCAATGCTCTTTCGGGTTCCCCTCCGGCATGGAAGGATATTTTCCCGGCTCTCTATTCACCATCTTTGCAATCTGGCTCATCTGGAACTCTATAGAAGTGAACCGCCTATTGTTCTCTTGTTGAGTTCTAGTCCACTCAACATTCATCTTCTGGAGCTCTTGATCTCGATGATCACCCTTCTTATGCAACTCCTTCACATCGTACTCCAAGGATGACAACCTCTTGCTACCTTCCTCCACCTTCTGAAGGATAGCTCTCAACATCTCCTCGGTTGATGCACCGCCTTCTCCACCAGGAGGTTTAGACCTCGGATCAACACCTGCAGGAACAGTAATACCAACTTTTGGGTTAGCATAAGAAAAATTCTCATTTTTCCTCCATGTGTTTTGAGTAGGGTGCTGGTCTCCTTGTACTCCTTGTGTGTTCCTCCATTGATTTTGAGGTGGCTGTGGGCCTGGAGGTACAAATGGCTGACCATAAGAAGGTCTTCCATACTGGTTACCACCTTGGTAGCCATTCTGATTGTAATACAGACCTCCCATGTAATTGGCTACCTCTTGCTGTCCACTTGGCTGGTCTACTCTCTTATTCTCTACTACATGCTCTCCAACCAAACTCTTCCCCAACTCGAGGTTATTGATCTTCTCCATCATGGCCATCAATAGCCTCCTCGTTCCTTCACCCTCTTCAACCTGATGAGCTCTCTGAAAATCTGGATCTCCATTCCAAGCCCCGACATTCGTGACAATGTTGTCCACGATCTCTCTACACCTCTCTATGCCCTGATTCAGGAATGCTCCGCCCGCACAGGCGTCTAAATGGTCTTGCCCCGCCTTGTTGGCACCACTGTAGAAGAATGCCAATATATCCCCCTCATTGTACCCATGCTGCGGGCACTCTATCAGCATGTTTGAGTATCTCTCCCACGCTTGACGTAGGTCCTCTCCTTGCTTCTGGCGGAAGGAAGAGATCTCAATCCTTGCTTTGATCGTTCTGGATGGAGGGTAGAATCGCTCGAGGAACAGACGCTCGAGCTCGGCCCAAGTGGTAATACCTCCCCGTGGAAGCGTATTATCGTACCACTCTTTGGCTATTCCCGTCAATGAGAATGGGAACAGCCTAAGCCTCTTGGCATCTTCAGACATGCCATTGTAATTGAAAGTAGAGGCTATCATGAGGAAACTCCTCAAGTGAGTATGAGGATTCTCCTTCCCGATCACCCCCTTGAACTGATTTTCAGTAAGCAGCTTTAGAATTCCTGGGGAAATAGAGAAGTTATTTGCCTCAACTGGAGGCAGTGCCACTCCATCGTAGTACCTCTGTGGTTGTGCCGCGAACCTGCCCCGAATAGCCATATTGTGATCTGCGTTCTGGGGCACAGGCTGAGGAGCAACAGGTGGTGCTGGTACGTGTTGAACTGGAGGTGGTTGGTACACAGGTGGTTGGTTGTAAACAGAAGGTGGATGATATGGGTATGGTGGATAAGGGTATGGTGGGTATGGGTAATATTGGTATACTGGGTTGTTGAAAGGGTTACTTGGGTTTTGTGGGTAAGCAGGGTTGTTCAGAGGATTTTGGACAAGATTCTGAGCTGGATTGATAACGTTTTGTGCACCCGGGTTTTGGCATTGACTATCCCCTAACGGATCCTGGTTCTTACTGGTGTTGCCCTCAGTGTCGTCAACCCGGTTCAACCCCTGGTTAAACTCATTCTCGGCATCTTCCAACTCATTATTGATGTCCATTGGTTCTTTCCCTAAGTCGACAGCGTTCATCCTTCTCAAGAAGGCTCGGTTCCTTCTAGCTATTGTCTCAGGATCTGCAGGTAACCTCTCTTCGCTCGTATTGCCTTGTGAGCGTGTTTTCATAAACCTGACACACTAGCAGAAGGATCAAAACGCAACTGCCTAATAAATAAAAATAAAAATAACACAGAAAATAAATCACCCACTACTAACTACTAAGCTATCGACAAGTCCTATTCAAAAAGCATACAACGCCATCCCCGGCAACGGCGCCATTGACTTGAAACGAATTACACTAACTTCTACTAGTCGCTCACCCGCAAGCGGATGGGTTCACTGTAGTATAAGTACGTATAATGACCAAGTAGTATCGAACCCAAGGGATGGAGTGTATACGAATAGATCCCTGAAGATCTACGCGTCGTAGTTAATATAAGTGTATTGTTTTTGGATTTTTGGAAAGATTAATTAAACTAAACTAAAATTATCCTACGAATGCAAAAGGAAAATTAAACGAAGTATCAAAATGTGTGTTTTCAAATATGAGATGGTGATGCTTAAGATAGGAATCCCTACGTATACTAACGGAGCAGGTACATAATCAGAATAACTGTGACACACAAGAATTAACCTAAGTCCAAGAATGCAAGGTGAAAGCTCAAGATTCTAAACCCTAATACTTTACCCTAACACTCGACTTCACTAATCTACTAACAAGTTAATAGATTGTGCTTAATTAATGAGACCCTAATTTAACTAAGGTGATGCGGTCGTCCTCCTTCGCTAAACTGGTAAATGAATTAACCCTTCCTAAACCTTCTCGTTAAGACTACTAATTGTTATTGAGTGATGCGGTCGTCCTCTCTCTAACACTTTCATACGAAATTCAAAGGTAAAGTTAAGGTTAATTATAAGAATTCATTAACTAAGAGAATTAAAACTAACGTCACGAATTACCCTAATTACGTACCCACATCCTACTTCTACGTGTTCATCCTACCCTAAGCATGCAAGGGTTTTAGCCGGACATGGCTTTGACAAACATAAAAGCAATAGAAGAAACAACGAACATAAACATAATGAATTGAACGAAGAAAATAAGAAACATGAACTAGGGTTTTAAAAAAAAAACTAAAAACTGAAATTTAATTAACTAAAACGAAGTTCAAAGCGTTTAAAGTAATAAAGCTTATGAAAAGAAACTAAGAAACGAAAAGTACTTAAGAATTCGTACGAAAAACCTCAACAAAACGTAAGTAAACTTGCTTCTCTCCTTCCTCTCCAAAAACTAAGTCTAAAAATTATTTCTAAATTTCGGGGCTCCTTCAAAACGTGTTTGGAAGAGGTATATATAGGCACCGGGTCGAAACGGGATCTCATGGGCCGAAAAACGAACTTTGGAAAATAGGCCTCGGAGGCGCTCGAGCGGGGCGCTCGAGCTTATGTGGTCGAACGGATTCATGGCTCGAATGGGGCGCTCGAGCTTTGTTGCTCGAGTGGTTCTAGTGGTCGAATGATGCGCTCGAGCTGTGCCCCTCGAGCGGCAAAAATGTTCTGTAAGTTTGGAGTGCTCGACCTACGTTGCTCGAGCGAGGTGCTCGAGTGATGGAGCTCGAATGGGCCCTCCTTCCCTGCAACTAACACTTTTCTTCTCACGTACTAATACCAATCGTATTTCTTCGATATCTTCTCATCCGGGCATCCGTTTGAGTCGATTCAAAGTCCTACGAACTCCGTTTTTCATCCTCGATTCACCTATGAGTATCAAAGAGATAATTTCATCAATGTATAGAAATAGTACTCATTTGGCTCTAAAAACTCAATAAAATCGACCAAAACTAGGGCGTTTCTAGCTACGGATCATGACAATTTCACGCCTAATCAGCCCGCCATCTACTCGATATCCGGATACCCGTCTGCCCGATCCCAGGCATCACCAGCTATGAAAGTACGTCCAATGCCATCAGACCAGAGGATGCAATAGTGTCAGAGCAAAGTAGTTGAGACAGATCACATCAGTAAAGGGCAACAGTGTTAGGTGACGTTTCCCCATTAGTCCATAGAGGGAGGCTGTAGCCACTCATAACCCCCAGCTAGGAATAGCAGGGGCCCACGGGCATACCAACCCAAGGTGGGGAAACCCACCATGTACACTATAAATAGGGCCTTAAATGCCAATTGTAACACACAACTCATTTATTGCAAAGTCTCCACTTGAGAGCTCATTTATTCTTGCATTTACTACTTTCAGTTCTCATAAATATATAAATCCTACTCGCTAGAAACTCGACGGCGAGATCCTCACGAAATCGCTGTCAACAATAAAAAAATATTCTACGCAAAACAGTTTCACTATAAAAAAAAATTACACACTATATACATATTCATTGTTAAACAACTTTGGGGCGATCGATGAGCTAGGGATTTCGTTGTCATCTGTCAATATCGTCATTTGTCAATGTTTGGTAATCATTATGTTGTCATTCTTCAAAATTAAGAATTGGAGAAGAGTAATTTTTGGGTACATATTGAAGTATATATTTTTTTTTCAGAAGTTATTTTTATTATAATTGAAAAATTATCTCTTATTAAATATATTTTTCATGACTAACAATAACAGACAGGGTGTGGCTATTTACACCCACAAATTTACTTAGCATACACACTCCTAAATTAACTCACCATATATTTTAACTACATTTTATATTTTTTTTAGTACACCTCCTTAAAATTTACAAATATAACCCTAATTATCATTTACACCGCTCAACTATATATATACACACCCACTAATTTAATTTGTAATTTAAATTTAAAAAAATTGCACACTCCACCCTTATTTTCGTTGTCCTCCCTCCTAAACCACCCTCATAACCTTGAAACCACGTCTCAATCCAAAAGCACCATTCATCGTGTCCCTCTTTGTTTTTTTTTTTTCGGCGTTTCCAACCCCACACCCCCTCCCCCATCTTTATGAAAAAGACTAATTTAATTTATTTATACCTGTGAATAAATTCATAGAAGAAAAATATTAATATCATTTAATATTGTATGTATATTATTTAACTTATCTAATTTTATTTATTATATTAATGATTTTACTGTTCGTGAAAGAGCACTTGTGTGGGCAAAAAAATAGTAAGTATATATGCGTGTGCGTGGTTTTGAAATTTTATGTGGGTTTAAAAAACATGAGTAATATATAATAAACAATATTTATTTTATTATAAAAGGGTACTATCGTATTTTTTATTAATAATATTTTTTCCAAACTAAGAGATGGGTGAACAACGTATTTTTGTGAGGGTGAATAACCTTAACATAAATTTCAGTAATAATAAAAATAATTTTTTAAAATTTCACTTAAGTTGCACAATGCACTTGATGCATCCAAGACTATATCATTGTGAAATTGATTGCTTAATTTAAACTTAAATCATTGTCCAATACATAACAAAGGAATAATACTCCCTTTGTCAACCAAATTTATTCTCCATTTACTGTATGGTACATGATTTAATAAATGTATTATTTTATTAAAAAAATAGATAAAGTAAAAGAATTTTGAGGTATAGTTGGACCCATTTATTTGTTGGTGGATGTTGCTTATTTAAAAAAATAAAAAATTTGCATGAGATAACACAAATTAATATACATCCCTGTTAAAATGTTAATATGTGTCATGCTCAATCTATATCCCATCTAGAGCTGTCAAAATGGGCCCGATCGTTGGACCAACCCGAGAAGCCCAGTTTTAAGGACAGGTTGAGCCTCAAAATCGTAGGTCTGAAAAGAATCGGGTTTGTTTTTGCCCGATTTTATGCCTTGAGCATTACGACAATATATTTATATTGTATTTCATTACATTCATAAAAATGTCGTATGAAATTCATTATAATTCACTATCTTATTTGTTTTGTATAAAAATAGAAATATGTGAATAACAAACATAAATATCAGTAATCGACTTCAAAAAGGTTATGAATGCTAAGCATGAATTATGAGATGAAGAAACACAATTAATTAATTTATATAACAATCTGATAAAATTACCCTCTAGACTATCTGTAAAGTATGACAAAATATGATAAAATTAGAGAATCACAAAATTACTAATAAAATTACAGAAACCTTTATGGTATGTTTAAAATGATCTTTATTATCATGCATCACTGATAAAATTAATTGTTGAATTGTTGGCGAATTAAATAAATTTTTATGACTATATGATTAGTATTTGTGTACTATTACCAATTAATGAGGTCTATATAGAAATCAGGTGTTATAACAATATTTATTAAAAAAAAATTAAGACCAGGCCGGTTTGGCTCGATAGTCCGATGGCCCGTGTAGGTTCAGAATGGGCTTGGAAATATATGGCACGAAAACAATTGGGTCCGGCCGCCTGAAAAAAGTGCATGGCCCGGTAGCCTAACCTGGCCCATTTGACGACTGTAAGTCCCCATCCCACTGTCTCATGGCATGATATGGTCTCACACAAGTCCTACTTAAAAGAAAATGTATAAGTTTGATGGACAAACCAAAAATAAAAGTGAGAATAAATTTGGTGGACGTAGAGAATAATTATTTGTAAACATTGAAATAAAAAAGATAACAGTAAAAAAAAATATCTTTTTTAAGAAATGCTTAAGTGTTAATTTTGCATCCTCAAGATATTATATTTTAGTTGAAAAGTAATTTATTTTGGACAAATGTCAACTCAAGGCCTTAAAAATACTAAATTATCAATTTAGGGTTTAAAGGATTTTTCATATCGATTCAAAACCTGAAAAATAGAATACCATCAACTGAGATCCTAAAAAATAGAACATACCAATTTAAGATTAAGAAAATATTACTAGTAAGACAATATTTGTTATATTATAATTTAGGCTCCGGCTAAACAAACCCCCAAATTTACTGTATATACCCCAAAAAAATTAACAAAAATAGCTTTTTATAAAATGTCTATATTACCCATTATACTTTAATTATAGATTAAATTTTATTCTTTTCTTTGTCATTTACTTTTCTCATCTTCCTCCTCACGCCAAGAACCCTTAATCATCTTGAGTATTCATGTCAACATATAAAAAAAACAATTTTGTTCTCTTTCATAGTCTTATGATTTTTTTGGCCTAAATCATGATTGCCAATGGACACAGAGCAGTTGAGCCTTAGGTTTGTGCTACTTCTTGTCTGCAAGTATTTTGAATTTCGACGCTCACCATTGTTGTGTTCAATCTTATCTTAATTTAATGGGAGAGGTGTTAATGAAAGAACAGAGAGAAATAGGAGTATGTGGGGATAATTTAGGAGAGAATTAGGAGATCAGAGAAGCGTGAGAAAATGAGCAATAAAGAATTGAGAAATTTGATATTTATGAATGACGATCATGAATATCAAATTTTACGACGGATTTCTCAGATTAACCAATGTTGATTAATAATGATTACACGTAATTGCTGTAAAAAGGATTAGGAATAGGAATATATAAACTCTTGATGAATGTCTGCAAGTTATTTTTTTCTTTCCCAAAGGGCAAAATTGTCTAGATTGGGGTGTGTATAGCAATTTAAAAAATAATATATATTTGAAAAGGGGTATAAATAGTAATTGGGGTGTGTACAGTAGATTTGGGGGTTTGTTTAGCCACAGTCTATAATTTATATTCTTGTTTAGCTATATAATTGTTTTCCATTATTACTTTATTTTTCATTTTTTACACACGTGGAAATTAATATAATTTTTATTTTTTGAAGTTGTGATTTATAAAATTATAACCAGTGTTCTAAAAGTCGTTAGTCGATCCGATTAGTGGGGTCTAGCGACTAGACGAGAACTAGTCGGGAACTAGTCGAAACCACCTAAATGAATTAAATAAATATTTTTTAATAAATTAGTACATTAAATACATAAAAAATATATAAAACATCACCATTCTTCAATATTTAAATTATAAGTGATACATCATCACCCTAAACAATACTCCCTCCGTCCCAGTTTTATTTTCCCGTTTGACTGTGCGCGGAGTTTAATGCGAGAGTTGAGTTTTAGTATTTAAATGAATAAAGTAGTATTGAGAATGATGAATGGTGAATAAAGTAGTATTGAGAATGGTGAATGGTGAATAAAGTATTATTTAAATGAATAAAATAGTTTCCATTTTAGGGATGAGAAAACAAAATTAGGACGAACCTTTTTGGTAAATGGAAAAAAAAAAACTGGGACGGAGGGAGTACCATAAAACTCAAAACTCAATAAAGTAGCAAGGATGCATATTAATATAAATAAAAAAATATTATCCAAATTCCATTGGAAAGCTGGGGGCGTAACGTGGAGGGCTGGGGGCGTTCGGTGGTGGAGGGTCGGGGTGCGGCGATCGCTGGTGGATGCGTGGCGTTTGGTGTCCGTGGTGGAGAGGTTTGATAGTTAGGTTAAAAAATAAAAAGTGAATTGCATAATTAATTTATTACTTATTTTGATAAAAAAAAATGGATTAAACGAATTAGACGTCGACTAATCGGATTATTCATTGTCTAATTACATAATCATTTTTTTTATTAGTTTTAACTAAAGTTGGAAAGGTTTGGGGCCGATTAGTCGCCCGACTAGACCTTTTTTCGTAACACTGATTATAATTGAATAAATATAAATTATAAGATGTAAAATATGATTTTAAATTGTAGGAGTTCTAAATTAATAGTAGTTTCTATCTTTCAAACTCGAAATAAATAGTTTTCTTTTTTAAGGTCTTGAATAAATAAGAAAAATCTTTAACACTACATTCTAAATCGATAATATTACTATCTTTTAAACTATAGATTGATAAACCTCTATATTTTTCCTTACATTTTGTGAGATAATTCCACACAAGTTTTCACAAAATTCGAAAAAAAGCCTGCATCATATTAATTTTAATATTTTGGACTAAACAACACTTCTGCACATCGATTACACGATAACTAATGCAAAATTTAGCTAACGTGTTAAAATGAATTTCTTATAAGTAAAAGCGGAAGATAAAATATAGTCCGTGATGTAGTAATATTATAGAAAAGAAAGACCGAAAAGTATAAGTTTATGTAGTTAAAAATATTAGTTAGAATGACGGGGAAAAATAATGGTACATTAAAAAAATACTAATATTGCTAAGCATACTCCCTCTATCCCGGAAATTTGTTCACGCTTGCTTTATATGGACGTCCCGAGAATTTGTTCACACCCCAAAAAAAGAAATAATTTTCTCTCATAAAAGTCAATAAAACATAAAGTTATCATTATTTTATTCAACTTCACACTCACATACTCTCATTTTTCTTAAAAAATGTGTCAAACCCTAGTGTGAACAAATTTCCGGGACGGAGGGAGTATTAAATAGTATTCTTTTTAATATATCCTTTTCTGTGTGGGACCTACATTGACTTATTAGATCATGAATAAAAAATTCAAAATTACCCACCACATCGGTGCAGTGATGCTTAGAAGTTTTATATTAGAATATGTATGAAGTAAAATTGGTTTATGCATGAATCAATAAATGATATTTTGTTTATGCTGAAGAGTATTAGTTGTTTTCACTGAACACTTAATACTCTTCAATGAAAATAATTAATACCCTTCAGTGAAAATAATTAACACTCTTTAATAAAATAAATTAATACTCTTCAATAATTTATATATGAACCATTTTCACTCTATACTTTGTGTTTATCTTGTGATTCTTAAAACTTTATTTCTTACCACTAATTCTTAAAAAAAAATTACTTTATTTGATTAATTTAAATAAGTGTGGTAAAAATTTGCATGATATCATTTTATAGATAGTACAAATTAACACATATTCATGTCAAAGTGTTAATATATCATAACCAATTTATAATCCATTTCATATGTCACGATATCACGTAAGGTTTACTCCATAATAACTTTGACTTCTAAAACATAACTCTTTTTTTAGAGACAATTATAAATTCAGAAGCCAGTTAGAAAAATTGCAGAGAGCAAGGATAATATTCAATGACACGTAGTAAGTGGTAATATTAAAATTCAAGTTGAATACAATTCGTAAAATATAAATTCAAGTAATTTTGCATGGTCACAATAATTTCTGAGATATATTTTATTATACTATATTTCCAAACCTCTCCAAGATGATGTGTCAGCACCACATTTCTTCTAAAATGATGTGGCACCTCTCAAATCATTTATTTCGAAATCCTGCATTCTCCTTAAAAGTTATTTTAGGTATATTTTAAATCATATTAAGACTTAATCTACACCATATATTTTATACTTTTAATCTCAACCGTACATTTCATTTTTCATTTTCTATAAATGTCAAATCTCACTTTAGTTTTCATTCTGATTTACAACCCTAATCATCTTCAGTTCTCTTTATTTTCTCATTCATTGTTTGATTTTTCTTTATAGGTATAATATTTTGTTTTCTCTTCTCTTCTTCTCTAACATTGTCGTCTCTCTTTTCTCAGGTTATTCACGAACTGCCGCCTCCACATGAATTTTTTCCCTCGGACCACCGCGGCCTTGAACCGCATCGGAATACCGCAACCACCACATCGGGTAAGAGATCAATTTTATTTTAATCTAATTGAATCGTCATTTTTTTTCTTGCATAAATATGAATAAATACTTGGTATGACGATCCAACCCCGGAGCATCACTGTAACAAAAAGGGTCTCACAACCCCTGTGTATCGGGATAATTTGGAAATCGACGGATGAAGATTTTTTTTAGTTTTTTTAGGAATTAATTATTTGTAAAATTTAGAGTTGTTATTCTCTATAGTATACTATAAATCTAAATAAAATTCAATCAATGTAAACAAAATATATATGTATAATATGAAATATTCTTTTAAACAATAAATTAATGCAAGCAATTATTTTTTTCATTGTTGGATGTTTTATTTTTAGGATTTATTTTTTGCAACATATTGATATATGTGAAATTTGTAGGAGAGAATTCAAAATATTTTGGAAAAGATATTTTCACCGAAATAGCGTATGATACTAAAAAAATCTTGCAACCAAATAAAATATATTTCCTTCAATAATAGATTGTAATAGAAAATTTTATTTTTGGATTAAATTATACGGCCAAAATAGATTATTAAATTGCAAAATATAGATATTCTTTTATGGACTAGGATTTTGATATTTTTTTTAATATTTTTCAACATACAAATATTAAAAGAGTATTGTAATTGATAAATAAGTAAAAGATTGTTAAATCTTATATAATTAATGTATATGTTTTTTCTTAAAATATGTGGAATAATTTTTTTATGGATTAGTAATGATAGTGATGACAAAAAAAAAATTGATTTACTAATGGAAATAAAATATTTACGAATAATATGAAATAATATTTTAAATATTATATTAATGCAAGCAAGTTTTTTTTTTTTCACAGTTGAACAAAGTTGAAATATTTCAGAAAATATATTGTCACCGAAATAGTGTATGATAATAATATCTTGCCTTCAATAAAAAAAATATTTATGTAAAATATGAAATATAATTTTAAATATTATACTAATGCAAACATATCTTTTTTCACAGTTGAACGATTTCTTTGTTTAGATATTTTTGGAAGTTATTTTTGCAAAATAATAGATGTGAAATTTGTAGGAGAAAATTGAAATATTTAAGAAAAGATATTGTTACCGAAATAGTGTATGATACCAAAAAAAAAAATGCCACCAAATATAATATCTTGCCTTCAATAATAGATTGTAATACAAAAGTTTATTTTTGGATAAAATTTTACCGCCAAAATAAACCATTAAAATGTAAAATACATATGTTCTTTTCTAGACTAGGATTTCAATTTCTCTTTTATAATGTTTTAACATGAAAATATTAAAATAGTATTGCAAATGATAAATAAGTAAAAGACTGTTATATAATTAATGTATATTTCTAAAAAATTATGTGGAATAAATTTCATGGTTAAAAACTTACAGTGTTGGCCAAAAAGAACTTTAAAAATATGTGGAATGAATTTAAGTATTAAAATTTTAAGAAATGTCTTACTCTAAAGTACAATAATTATGAATATATTTTAATCAATGGAAACAAAATATTTACGTATAATATGAAATATTATTTTAAACATTAAATTAATGCAAGTAAATTTTTTTTCACAGTTGAACGATTTCTTTTCTAAGATATTTTTGGAATTTATTTTTGCAAAATATTGATAGATGTGAAATTTGTAGGAGGGAATTAAAATATTTTGGAAAAGATATTGTCACTGAGATATCATATGATTCCCAAAAAATATTGCCACCATGTAATATTTTACCATGAATAACAGATTGTAATACACACTTTCTTTTAATAAAATTCTAACTGCAAAATACAATTTGAAACTGTAAAAAGTTTCAGACCGCGAAATTCGCGGGGGTGCACCCTAGTTGTATTAATACATGCAGGTCTGGGTGACAAATGTGATGATATGGATGCTTTTGTTGTACCTACTTAAAACAGAATTAGAGATAAGACAATAATAGTTAATTAGACACTTAAACGGAATCTGATTGCCATCATTTGAAGAAAAATACATTGGATATTGGGCCATGAATTTGGGCCCATGTAATAAGGTCTGTTTAATGCAAGGCTACGGATATTTTCAACCCCAGAATTTAGTACTTCAGTCCCCAATTTTTTTTAGAATATTTATCATTTGTTAGAAAAAATGATTAGAACATTATTCACCCCCTACAAAAATATTTTAAATTACATAATGTTCTAATCGTTTTTTCGAACAGATGACGTATGTTCTAAAAAAATTCTTGAACAAAAATTTAGGGGTGAAGTACTAAATTCTGGGAGTTAAAATATTCGTACCCTTAATGTGAAAAGGGTAGGGATCGATATTCTTTTAGGTCGGATATATACAGACTATTGAAAGTGAGAGACAAGAATATCCGGCCGGAGAAGACAGAGGTCGACGCTGCCATGGACAGACTACTGTTGAAGGCGACACACATTGGTCTCAGAGCATATTTTAATAATTTTCTAGGGTGATTCTCCGAGGTCGTGATAGAATATTTTTTGACACTGATTTATTGAAAATTGTACTTTTTTCCACATACATTTGCGAAAATTTCAAGTTATTTCGGCAAGTAAATTTGTGTTGGAAAAATTGATTGTGTTGTTTAGTTATTATTAAATGAGGCTGGGTAACACTCATGTTTAATAAATTAAATAATTGATAAAAGTTTAATTTTCGAGAAATTAAATGTCGTATGGTTGATCTGTTCTCCGAGTAGATGATCGTGGTATATTTAAAGTCTCAAAATCGAATTTCGGTATTAATATACGAAGTTGAAACGTTGACTTGAACCAAAAATACTGGCTTTCTACTAGTAGTTTCCCCACAAGAGTATGGGTTCACTGTAGTATTGGCAAGAATAGGGACCAAGTATTATCGAACCCAAGGGAAGGTATGTATGCGAATAGATCCCTGAAGATCTACGCGTCGTAGTTAATATGAGTGAAATGTTTTTGGATTTTTGAGAAAAATTAATTAAAAATAAACTAAACTATCCTACGGATGCAAACAGAAAGTTAAACTAAGAATTTAAGATGTGTTTTTCAAATAAGGGATGGTGATGCTCAGGATAGGAATCCCTACGTATACTAACGGAGCAGATACATAATCAAAATAATTGTGACGCGCAAGAGATAACCTAAGTAAAAGAATGCAAGATGAAAGCTCAAGATTTTAAACCCTAATACTTTATCCTAATTAACATTCGACTTCACTAATCCACTAACAAGTTAATAGATCGTGCTTAATTAAAGAGACCCTCATTTAACTAATGGTGATGCGTCCGTCCTCCATAGCTAAACCGGCAAATTAATTAACCCCTTCTAAACCCTCTAGTTAAGTCTACTAGTTGTTAAAGAGTGATGCAGTCGTCTCCTGCCTAACACATTCGTACGAAATTAAAAGGAAAAGTTAAGATTGATTTTAAGAATTCATTAATTAAGAGAATTAAAACCTAACGTCACGAACTACCTTAATTACGTACCCACATCCTACTTCTACAAGTTCATCCTACCCCAAGCATACAAGGGTTTTAGCCGGACATGGTTATAACGATAACAAAAGCAATTGACGAAGTAACGAACATAAAGATGATGAATTGAAGTGAAAAACTAAAAAGCATGAACTAGGGTTTGAAAGAAAATAATTCTAAGAACTGAAATTAGATTAATAAAACGAAGTCTAAAGTATTTAATGTAATCAAACTAATGAAAAGAAACTAAGAAACGAAAATAAACTAAGAATTCGTACTAAAACCTCGATTAAACGTAAAGTAAAGCTTGCTCGTCTCTTCTCCTCTTTCTCTATCTAAAAACTAAGTCTAAAAGTAATTTGGAATGTAATTAAGTGGTGTCAAGTTCTCCGTAAAAAGGTGCTCGGAATGGGTATATATAAGCGTCGGGCTGAAACGGGAACGTATGGGCTGAAAAATCACGCAAGCTCGTGCACTGCTCGTGCACTAGTGCACGAGCATATCCCACTCGAGCACCCCAAATCATCCAGAACCGAAATAGTGCACGACCACACGAGCTCGTGCACTAGTGCACGACCACATGCCTGCTCGAGCGCACTGCACGACTGCTCGTGCAGGGGTGCACGACCTTCACTTCCTCGAGCGCTATACACGAGTGCTCGTGCAGGGGTGCACGAGTACTCCTTGTTTGTGCATTCCAATGATACTTTTGTTCCCCCGAACTAATACTTTTCGTATTTCTTCGATATCTTCTCATCCGGGCGTCCGTTTGAGTTGATTCAAAGTCCTACAAACTCCTCTTTTCGCCCTCTATCCATCTATGAGCATCAAAGAGACAAATTAATTAGTTTATGAAAATGATACTCAAATGACTCTAAATATTCATATAAATCAACCAAAACACGGGCATTTCGAGTGACGAATCATGACAATTTCACGCTTAATCAACCCCCCCAAACTTACCATGTTGCTTGTCCTCAAGCAATGAAATAATAAGTCAAGTGAAATTGTTAGGAATGAGTCAACGAATCAAATCATGCAAGCAAATGAATTCGAGCTTCAAAGATCAATCACAAGTATACTCACTCACCTTCCCTCATCATACTCATGCAACAACAACAAGAATCACCAAAATCAAACATCGATGTGAACTCTACGATGTGTTTCACTCCCTCACAAGTGTATATCAATGATAAAGGGACTCACTCAAACATTCAATCACACATATTGGCAGCCATAGGCTTGTAAGCACTCTTAACTCCGACCATACTCTAGAAATCAATGCCGAATCAAAAATGACTTTTCTCAAGGTTGTAATGTAGGTTTTTTGGACAGGTGGGAATCAATATGGTAAAGTGACTCGAGTGAATGGAGAATAGAAAATCAAACTTCGGTATTTCGAGATTAGGAACAGACTTCTTCAACATATTCAATAAACACACTTTCAATTCCAACACTCTCAACAC
Organism: Ballota nigra; assembly: GCA_947034835.1. Taxonomy (NCBI): domain Eukaryota; kingdom Viridiplantae; phylum Streptophyta; class Magnoliopsida; order Lamiales; family Lamiaceae; genus Ballota; species Ballota nigra. The sequence goes on from OX344724.1 coordinate 92,585,632, forward strand.
TTCAATTTTTTTTTCTTTCTCATTTTTTTTTCACTTTTCTCAATCACTTCACTTTTTTTTTCACAAATACATGAGATCATTTTTTTTTCCTTTTGCTCATTCTCAATTTTTTCTACTTTCCCACAACTCAAAACTCAATCACACCCTTATTTTATCACCACTCAACCATCATAATTCTTTTTCTCAACTCAAATCAATCCCTTCACTTTCACACTTTCCTATTCTCCACTCAGATTGGGACAAAAAGGCTCAGGAATCGGAATAGTGTTCATATGTGCTAGCAAATGAAATAGGCTTAAAGCTCAAATGGGCTAACAAGGGACAAATATCAATGGTAAGGAAAATTTAGGCTAAGTGACTCAATCAAAACAAAGATGACCTAAGACCACATTCGACATATCAAACTAGACATAATCAAGAAGCAAGAGCACACACAAGTTCTAGCATCCTCTAAGGTGACGATCCACTCACAAACGAAGAGATTATTTTGTGCATCAAAATCTCATAAGGCTCAAATCTCACGGCTTTCACATCCATGCTAGTCCTAGTGCATTCTCACTCTCATCACACAAGCACTAAAAAAGAAAAATTCACAAGCATACGAGTTCTTTCTCAAATCAACTCTAACTCAAACACTCACACAAAAGAATTCCTAACTCAACCTCACAATTCACCCTTCTCATCAAATCATACTCAAAGATAGCAATAAGTAAGCATAAGCTGATTGATAGGCATGAAAGATGCAATAGCGAATCAGATCAAAATCACCCCAAGGAGCATCTCAAGGCGCCAAATAACCAAACACACTCAAAGATAAGGGATGCTCCGGTGCAATGTAACAAGAAACATAAAAAACTCCACCCCCCAAACTTCAACGTTGCGAAGAGGTCTAGGTTTGGGGTTGTGGGTTACCTCAACCAAACAATTTAGTTTCTCTCAACAACGTTGCACACTCCCTTGCTTGAGTTCCTTCAATCTCCACTTATTTGGCACTCCTTCGAGATAAGCCTACAAAATAAGCTCTCAAGTACGAGGTTAAACGTACGACTCAACAACACCCTAATAACATAATAAAACACTAAAAATAAATAAAAGTGGGTTGCCTCCCACACAACGCTATTTTTAAGGTCCTAATGCCGGACCAAGCTCAAAGGAGCTTATGGGACATGATACTAAAAAATACCTCTCTTACTCTCATAAGAGAAGTTGTTTAAGTTCTTTGCTCTATTCCCATCTTCTTTTTCACCTCAGATGGTGGGCGTCTCAATTTCTTCTCACTCTTTTCGTGAGGAGTCTTACCAAACAGGTTCTTGAATTTGGACTTTTTCTTCTTAACTCCTCATTTTCTCTCGAGCTGGACCACGTCCACCTTTTTCACTTCTTCATACTTCAATTTCTTCTCTTTATCCCTATCAAAATAAGTCAGATCATAATGCTCTTGGGTTAAATCAACATGTGAAGGATTATCAAACTCATAAATAAAAGAAGGATTAGGGATAGGAGGTGTGTCTTCAACACTAGGATCAATGACATCCATGCAATACAAACTCTCATCCTCCTTCGGGTACTTCATGGCCTCATATAGGGAAATTGTCACTTCTTGATCATCAACTTTCAACGTAATCTTCCCATTTGCCACGTCTAGCACCATCCCCGCCGTCGCTACGAACGGTCTTCCCAAGATCAGGGGCACACGCTCATCTTCCTCCATTTCGAGCACTACAAAGTCGGCTGAAAAAATGTGATCTCCAAATCTCACGAGGACATCTTCAACCACACCTTGAGGTCGAGTAATAGACCGGTCGGCTAGTTGAAGCGTCATCATTGTCGGCTGAAGTTCACCACCTTCCAACTTCTTGAAAAGCGACAAGGGCATAAGATTTATGATCGCCCCTAAATCACATAGCGCTCCTTTCTTGATCCCGTTCCCAATGTCACATAAGATGGTAAAGCTCCCGGGATCCTTCAGCTTTGGAGGAAGCGCCTTGTGCACTAATGCACTCGCCTCATGGTTCAACTGCACCAACTTCGGCTCATCCACTCGTAGTCTTTTCGCGATCAAGTCCTTCAGAAACTTTGCATAGTTGGGCATCTATTCCAAAGCATCATAAAAAGGAATGCTAATATGTAATTGTTTAAACACATCAAGGAATTTAGCGAATTTCTCATCAAGCTTCTTTTTCATGAAGCGTTGTGGATATGGGACGGGTATCACAGATTTGGGTACCCCCCATTCATCTCTCTCGGTCTCTTTCACTTTCTCCCTTGCTTCCTTTGCCTTCTTCCACTTAGGAACTCTCTCAACCTTCTCAATGCCTTCCTCTTCAAGCTCTTTGCTCGCTTGAGTGCTTTCACCCTTAACCTTCTTCTCAACTCCTACCTCCCCACTCTCATCTCCATCTTTCTTATGTTCTTTCCCCTCTATCTCAACATCTCCTTGGGGCGTCTCAGAATCAACAGGCATCTGGGGACCTTCATAATTGGTCCCACTTCTAAGCTGGATAGCCTTACAATGCTCTTTAGGATTACCCTCAGGCATTGAAGGGTATTTGTCAGGCTCTCTATTCAATGACTTTGCAATCTGGCTCATCTGGAACTCTATAGAAGTGAACCTTCGGTTGTTCTCTTGCTGAATCCGATTCAGCTCTACATCTCTCTTCTGGAGGTCTTGATCACGCTGATCAACTTTCTTATGCAGATCTTTCACATCGTACTCCAAAGATGATAAACGTTTGCTTCCTTCCTCCATCTTCTGTAGGATAGCTCTCAACATCTCCTCAGTTGAGGAACCGCCTTCTCCACCCGGAGGTTTTGAACCTGGATCCACACCTGTAGGAACTGTAATACCCGCCTTTGGGTTAGCATATGAAAAATTCTCGTTCTTCCTCCATTGGTTCTGAGGAAGCTGCTGGCCTCCTTGGTACCCTTATGTGTTCCTCCATTGATTTTGAGGCGGCTGTGGACCTGGAGGTACAAATGGTTGGCCATAAGAAGACCTTCCTTGAAAATTTCCACCTTGTGGATACCCATTCAGATTGTAATAAGGACCTCCCATATAATTTACTACTTCTTGCTGAATTGTGGGCTTGTCCTCTTGCTCATTCTCTGCTGCATTCCCTCCAACCATATTCTTCCCCAACTCAAGGTTGTTAATTTTTTCCATCATGGCCATCAACAGCCGTCTCGTTCCTTCACCTTCCTCAACCTGATGAACTCTCTGGAAATCTGCGTCCACATTCCAATCCCCGGCATTCGTGACAATGTTGTCCACGATCTCTCTACACCTCACTATTCCTTGATTCAGGAATGATCCACTAGCACAGGCGTCTAAATGGTCTTGCCCAGCCTTGTTGGAACCACTATAGAAAAATGCCATGACATCTCCCTCATTGTACCAGTGCTGCGGGCACTCTATCAATATGCTTGGGTATCTCTCCCACGCTTGACGTAGGTCCTCTACTTGCTTCTGGCGGAAGGAAGAGATCTCAATCCTTGCTTTGATCGTTCTGGATGGAGGGTAGAATCGCTCGAGGAACAGACGCTCGAGCTCGGCCCAAGTGGTAATACCCCCCCCCCCCCCCCCCCGTGGAAGCGTATTATCGTACCACTCTTTAGATATTCCCGTCAATGAGAATGGGAAAAACCTAAGCCTCTTGGCATCTTCAGACATGTCATTGTAATTGAAAGTGGAGGCTATCATTAGAAAACTCCTCAGATGAGTATGAAGATTCTCCTTCCCGATCACCCCCTTGAACTGGTTCTCTGTAAGCAGCTTTAGAATTCCCGGAGAAATCGAGAAGTTATTTGCCTCTACTGGAGGTAATGCCACTCCATCATAGTACCGTTGTGGCTGTGCTGCAAACCTTCCTCGAATAGCCATATTCTGATCTGCGTTCTGAGGCACTGGCTGAAGAACAACAGGTGGTGCGGGTACTTGTTGGACTGGTGGTGGTTGATAGACAGGTGGTTGGTTGTAAACAGAAGGTGGAGGGTACGGGTATGGGTGATAAGGGTATGGTGGGTATGGGTATGGTGTATAAGATAAGTTGTTTTGTGGGTAAGCAGAGTTGTTTTAAGGATTTTGGACAATGTTCTGAGCTGGAATATTTACGTTCTGCATGCCCGGGTTTTGGCTCTGGCTTTCCCCTGACGGATCTTGGTTCTTATTGGTATTGCCTTCAGTGCCGTCAACCTGGTTCTATATCTGATTAAACTCATTCTCAACAACATCCAACTCATTAGTAATGTCCATTGGTTCTTTCCCTCCGGCAGCGTTCATCCTTCTTAAGAAGGCTCGGTTTCTTCTTGCTATCGTCTCAGGGTCCAACGGTATTCTCTCTTCGCTCGTATTGCCTTGTGAGCGTGTTTTCATATACCTGACACACTAGCAGAAGGATCAAAACGCAACTGCCGAATGAATAAAAATAAAAATAAAACATAAAATAAAGCACTCACTACTAACTACTAAGCTATCTACAAGTCCTATTCAAAAGACATACAACGCCATCCCCGGCAACGGTGCCATTGACTTGAACCGAAAATACTAGCTTTCTACTAGTAGTTTCCCCACAAGAGTATGGGTTCACTGTAGTATTGGCAAGTATAGGGACCAAGTATTATCGAACCCAAGGGAAGGTATGTATGCGAATAGATCCCTGAAGATCTACGCGTCGTAGTTAATATGAGTGAAATGTTTTTGAATTTTTGAGAAAAATTAATTAAAAATAAACTAAACTATCCTACGGATGCAAACAAAAAGTTAAACTAAGAATTTAAGATGTGTTTTTCAAATAAGGGATGGTGATGCTCAGGATAGGAATCCCTACGTATACTAACGGAGCAGGTACATAATTAAAATAATTGTGACGAGCAAGAGATAACCTAAGTAAAAGAATGTAAGATGAAAGCTCAAGATTTTAAACCCTAATACTTTATCCTAACATTCGACTTCACTAATCCACTAACAAGTTAATAGATCGTGCTTAATTAAAGAGGCCCTCATTTAACTAATGGTGATGCGGCCGTCCTCCATAGCTAAACCGGCAAATTAATTAACCCCTTCTAAACCCTCTGGTTAAGTCTACTAGTTGTTAAAGAGTGATGCGGTCATCCTCTCCCTAACACGTTCGTACGAAATTAAAAAGAAAAGTTAAGATTGATTTTTAAGAATTCATTAATTAAGAGAATTAAAACCTAACGTCACTAACTACCTTAATTACGTACCCACATCCTACTTCTACAAGTTCATCCTACCCCAAGCATACAAGGGTTTTAGCCGGACATGGTTATAACGATAACAAAAGCAATTGACGAAGTAACGAACATAAACATGATGAATTGAAGTGAAAAACTAAAAAGCATGAACTAGGGTTTGAAAGAAAATAATTCTAAGAACTGAAATTAGATTAATAAAACGAAGTCTAAAGTGTTTAATGTAATCAAACTAATGAAAAGAAACTAAGAAACGAAAATAAACTAAGAATTCGTACTAAAACCTCGATTAAATGTAAAGTAAAGCTTGCTCGTCTCTTCTCCTCTTTCTCTATCTAAAAACTAAGTCTAAAAGTAATTTGAAATGTAATCAAGTGGTGTCAAGTTCTCCTTAAAAACGTGCTCGGAAGGGGTATATATAGCGTCGGGCTGAAACGGGAACATATGGGCCGAAAAATCACGCAAGCTCGTGCACTGCTCGTGCACTAGTGCACGAGCACATCCCACTCGAGCACCCCAAATCATCCAGAACCGAAATAGTGCACGACCACACGAGCTCGTGCACTAGTGCACGACCACATGCCTGCTCGAGCGCACTGCACGACTGCTCGTGCAGGGGTGCACGACCTTCACTTCCTCGAGCGCTATACACGAGTGCTCGTGCAGGGGTGCACGAGTACTCCTTGCTTGTGCATTCTAATGATACTTTTGCTCCACCGAACTAATACTTTTCGTATTTCTTCGATATCTTCTCGTTCGGGCGTCCGTTTGAGCCGATTCAAAGACCTACGAACTCCTCTTTTCGCCCTCTATCCATCTATGAGCATCAAAGAGATAAATTCATTAGTTTATGAAAATAATACTCAAATGACTCTAAATACTCATATAAATCAACCAAAACACGGGCATTTCGAGTGACGAATCATGACAATTTCACACCTAATCAAACGTCACAAGTACTTTAATGATATTAAAGGTGTTAAATGTTGAATATTTAACCTGAGAAGTTAATTATCTCACATTGAAAAAAATGAAGAATTATTAACTCCTTATTAATAGGGATAAGTGATGTTAATATCAAAATTATAATGTCTTAGGAAATGTTCCTATTGACCACACACACGCGTGCCGCCCCCTGCCCGACCGGCCGTCTGACCCAATATCCAAATAAGCCCGTCCTCATTAATCTGAAGTTAAATCCACTTTTCCAGGTTACAAATAGGGAAGTCTCATATCCATTCATTCAGAAAAACAACCAGAAATCCCTGATTCCTGCATGCATACATAATTTTCTGCCAACTTTGTATTTTTCACTCTAGAGCATATATAAATCAGTTCAGTTTTCAACGTTCTTACTTTTGTTCGTAGTAACTTTTATACTTTGTGGTGCAGCTAGTGTAAAAGACGAAAGTCGTTTTACCTCTTGGAACATTACGTCGAATCGTGTGCACTAGTCGGGACGTATTTATTTTGCAAGAGAATGGATTTTCTTGACTCGACTTTAGTCACCTCCGTTCGTGTTTCAACTGTTTGGAAAGTTGCTGATCAGAGTCCAAAAGATTGCAGTTGTTCTTTATTGAAGAAAAATAAAAGTTGTAATTTTCTTTTATTTTATATTTTTATTTTTTCCGGACACTTTATAAGTCATCGTTGGTGCACTATAAATCAACAATTTGTTGGAAAAAGGGCTCAATTTTCAACAAACTAATACTACCTCCGTCCCAATTTTGTTTACCTATTTGACTTTTGTTGACTTTAATGTGAGACTTAATTTGTAGTATTTAAATGAATTTTTTTTTTTTATGATTGCGTATTATTCAATTTAAGTGCATGAAACAAAATGAAGAAGCTTTTCTACGTAATTATTAGTGGAATAGGGTTTAATTTAGAAGTGTTTGAAGGGGATAAATATTGAAATGGGTAAACAAAATTGGGATGAATAGAGTATAAAAAATTGTCCTGGCGCAAAAAATTAATAAAATACGAGAATAACTTATCCTATATATTACATTACACATAAACAAAAACAAGAACAAGAGCTTAGGCAAGAGGGGAGGTGGGTTATTTATTGATGCAATTTCCTTATTTTTGAGTCATTAGCGCATTTTAAATATTTGACATTTATATTAAAATAATTTAAAATGAAGGTATGTGTATCTTTTAAAAGTGTATCTTGGATCCTATTCTTTTTGAGTTAGTCTCTTGTGCAACAAGTACACCGGTCATCGTACAATTCAGTGTATTTTCAAAAAGAAACTTATGTTATAATTGAAAAGTTACCTCTTGTTAAATTATAGCTGATGTAACTTTTCCGTAAAAACAAAGAAAACTTTTTAGTGATAATAGAGATAATTTTTAAAAAATACATGTGCATTTGATGTATATAGGACTATACCATTCCTTTTTAGATAAATATAAATATAGCCTTACTTAATTGCTTGATGAATATAGGACTATACCATTCTTTTTTAGATAAATATAAATATAGCCTTACTTAATTGTTTCAGCTCGACATTATGAGTTTATTATTAATTCAATTTAATTTTTTTTGAATAAGTTAAATCTTAATTTTCTTGAAATTTCAACATCAGCCATTACCTTTTGTTAGCACATTAAATTTTATATCCTGTATGATATTTAAAATTCTTATTCTTGATGTACCAATTTTAGCAACAAAGTAAGTAATCAGAGTGATTAAATTTGTTAGTTGCCTATCCAAAAATTGCAGCAGCCCACATCCTATAGAATAACACGATATATAATACACCCTATACAATTTAGCATCACTTAATTAACATCTTAATAAGAATAGGGCCCAGCTAAATACCCCTCCAACATTAGGAGATACACCATCTAAATAGAAAAAATAATAATAAAAATCCTAAACTGCCCTTACATTTTAGGTTTAGAAAATACACCTCCAATCTCTTAACACTAAAAAATATTTATATTAGAAGTCCACCGCCCATCGCCGCCGTCCGGCGCTCTCAGCTGCCCACCGCAGCCCCAGTGCTACCATGCAATAGTAGATTTTCTTCCCTCTATCCTAACTAAACATACAAATCAAAAAAGACAATGAAGAAATCTAGAGAGTAGGAAGAAGAAAATAAAGAAAAATTTGAATACCTTTTTAATCAATAAAATTTATGCTATTCTCAAAACTTACTTGTGGAGACACACTGTTGTTGTGTGGCGGCGGCAGTGCGGCGACGCCACAAGGGGGCTGCGGTCGGGCGCGCGGAACTACAGGTGTAGGTTGTCGGCCGACGCAGAACTACAGGGGCAAGCGGTTGGGTGGTGCAATGCTATAGGGGGCGGCGGTCGGGTAGCGCTAAAAGAGAGAGTTGGTTGAGCGGCGTTAACACAGAGGTGAGAGAGTGAGAAGACGGGATAAGAGGAGAAGAAAAAGAGAGATAATTTAGAGGAATATTATAAAAGGGTATAAAATATAGGTGTATCTACTATTTAGTTGGACTTTAAGAATATTGTGTGTACAACAACAGTAATTTACAAATAATGGGTAAATAACAAAAATAAAATACAAGATTGAAATAATTCAAAACATAAGAAAGTAAATCACACACAAAATAAGAGTTCAAGATCTTTCATCACCGGACCAATTATCTTTCCCCTTAGGCCCAGTAGGCCCATCTTCACCAAACACCTCATTTGGAAGACCTCTCACAAGTTTATCAAATGCAGTCTTCAATTTCCCAGGCAAAAGCTTCTCCACATTCTTAACCTCTTCATCAAAGCTGTAGGTGATCTTTGGGCCCCATTTTCTTGCATAGTTCAGCCACGCGGGCTGAACGAACACCGAGCCCAAATACTCGGCATCGACCACTAAAAACTTCGATCCAGTTTCCATCGAAAATTTTCCCTTACCGCTATCATTTCTTATCCCAATATTCCCACTCCCTTGCAACACTAGGCCTTCCTTGGGGTAAAAGGCGTGCCCGTGCAACGACGAATACGTCAACGGCCTATTCCCATTCTCGAATTCCAATTCCGATGCATCGACCCAAACACCCCTACTATGTTGAGAAAAGTACACACTCTTCAACTCCCCATTAAAGTTGCTAATCCTCAAAGTAAGATGCTCCCAATCACCAATATGTTGTCCGATTTTCCCTAACGACACGTTGAAAAACTCGATTTTTGCCCTGGACGGGCCGTTGAAAGGGTAGTAAATCCACGTCGCTATATCCGTAAACGTCCCACCAAACATCGGCTTCACATGCATATAAGCATACGCATCCGATACATCACCTTTCTTCACTCTTTCCCTCTCCGCATTATCAACAGGAAGATCGATCCAATACGCATCGTCGTTTTGACCGCCTTGTGGGAGATTCGACCCGCTCGGGTCGATTCTCACGGGATTCGACTCGTCCCCTTTCGTGTACAAAAGCGCGCCATTCTCGAACAACCAAGCCACGGATGAAGGGAAGTACTCTTCATCAGGGTGAAAATACACACGTGGAGAATAAGCTTGAACCAATGCATTAATCTGATCACCATTAGGCATAGCTTTTCGACCACCATCAACATTTTTCAAACAAGGCAAATCCAAATCAACCCCATTATTTTGAACAACAAATGTTCCCATAAGAACCCCCATAGCTTCAACTCCCCTGCTCCTTGGCCTAGAACTATACACATTAATCCCATTAGTACTAACCTCCTTCTCCAACCCCCACACCCACGTCCCATTCTCATTCGCCTCCGTGAAATCAGCCCGAACGCATCGGGTTTTATCAAGGGCCGGCTTGTCAGACGAGCCCGTGATAACAAGCCCGACGGCCTTGTAGCCATCGGGAGGCGTTGGAAGCCAAATGTGGCCTACCCCGTCCTGTTTAATTTTGGAAGAATCGCTACTCCAAACAAGAGTATAATCAGTTGGCGGCTTGAGTGCACCGTTTGATGAATCGTTGGTTGCATCTTTTCCGACAAGAACAAAACCCGAAAGAGGCTTGTTGTTGGGTTGGGCGTAGCAACCAAGCATGGAGAATCCATCAGGAATTGAGGATGGCTCGAAAAATGTTGCTCCAAGATTATCGGGCCCACCTTCTTTAGTAGCCCAAACTTTGTCCAATTTTGACACTTGTTGAATTTCTAATCCTCCTAGATCGATAATCCCACTTGCAAAACCATCACCTGAATCATACAACATAAACAGCGCGTTTGATAATCGGTTCGGATAAGACACGAGTCTTAATTAATTTACCCTATATATCATGTTATAACGTGTTAGTGAGTTAGTGCAATCATGTGATAGCAAAATTGTTTCATCTCATCTAAAAGTTCGAACGTCAATGAGTACACAATTTAATATGGGTGGAGTTATTCTCAGCGGGATCGAATCCGAAATCTTTGTTTGGGGTTTGAGCCTTTTTTACTCTGATACCATGAAAGAGTTTCATTTCATTTAAAAATTCAAACTTACAGATAGGTTGTATGAACACATAAAATTGGCCTTGTATATGTGACAAACGAATGTCTAGATGGATTTATCTATTTTATAACACAATGTCTACATAATATCTGGGTTAGTACATAAAATCGGGCTGGTACTTTTAAGGGCCAAAATGTTAGCACAATAGATGAGATAAACATATGTTTAGAAGAATTAATCTATCTACCCTATATAAAATTAACAGTAGGCGGTCTCCCTCCTGGAATTTTTTTATTTACGTCTTTAATTTGTAAAAAAATTGTATTTTGCCTTCCTAACATTGTGAAAACTTTCATCACCTTGGTATAAAATTCTGGATCTGTCCTGAATTTAAGGCTATCATGTAAAGCAAATATGTTGTAATTTAAATATATATATGGGCCTTAATTAGCATGGAAGTGGAGACATGTGAATATTGATTCATAGTCATACCTGAAGGCCAGGAGGGGAGTGCGGAAGGAAGTGTGAAGGAGGTTTCAATAGGAAGACGCTTGGGCTTTTTCTTGAAAACATCTGAAATCTTTGAAGAAACACTCCCCATAGTTTTATTAACTTCTAAAATCCAACTACTAACTTAATTTTCCAATGATAGATTATATATATAAGTATGATGATATGATATGAACAATGGAAGAGACGTATATTCTGATGTAAATTGGAAAGGGTACAAAAACCAAAGACCAAGCAAGAAACGGCCTTTTTAGTTCTTTTTTCGTGCAAGGAATAAACCTTTGATGATTTCAGTTTCACATTTGCTTTGCTATATATAATAAGTTCAATCGTTTCTTTATTATTAAAATATTAATCATCCACGCATCATGCATGTATTTTAAATTGTATTTCTAGCAAATTTACCTCGTGCGACTTACAAAGATGGGTTTCGTGTAAGCATTCACAAGAAATAATATTAGTAAAATTACAAGGGGTGGTTAGCTTGATAATATTTCTAAATGATGTTATTATTAGGATATAATATGACTGTGTTTAAGCAATTTCCCCGAACCTTGATCATACAAGCAACAACTAATCATCAAATTAAATAATATGAATAATTTTGGCATATGCTCAACGTATATTCATGGTCCGTTGAACATCGATTTTTAATATATACATATATTAAATAAATAGCCAATAACTATGTGAGGATAATACCTGGAAGAATTTCTGAGCTGGTTAGCAGAGAGAAACATTTTTTTTTTTTTGTTGACGGTAGCAGAGAAACATTTTTTAATAGTGCTTAGCACGTTAATTTGGACAAATTTGATCACCAATTAATTATGTTTTGTAGTAAACAATGCCATAATAATTGTGCATGTTCGCATTACATGTCTAATCTATATGAGATAGGTGTACATAATTAACAGCATTCACATTGGTATCATAATTGAAATATATTTAAATGTATCACAACCTGAAAAAAAAAAAAAATGTGTTCATTAGTTAGCCTACTGTCTCACTCTTTCTATATATATGAAGTTATATTGCTGATATTTTTTTTCTGGTAATTCTAATATCATATATTGACTCCACACTCCAGCTTATTGATTCGTGGTGATGCGCCATAATTGAAAAGTATAGATCCATATGTATGATTGAAAGTTTTCTTTATGATGTGTAATATCTTTTTTATTTGGAGATCATTATAAATTTTATTATATAACACACACACACACACACAATTACAATTGTACTAGTGAAATACTATAATTTGAGTAGGATAAGAAAGAGCATCAATTATATATGAAGGTGATACATTTGTGAGTTGGAGTTGAGAAACTCATTAGAGCACGTGTTCAATACGACACGAAAATGCGATATTATATTCGCTTTTGCTTTCACCATTCAATGTTTGCTCCTTTCAATATTCCAGATGGCTGGCCGGGGTTGGTTTTATTTAATGCAAAAACTATGTATTCACATGCATTATTACTGTACATATATATAACACATGCATCGTTAATTAAAATAAAATAGCATCATAAGATACCATTTTATAAAAGCTAATAGAAAATTGTCAAATTGACATCACATTAAACTTAATTATATCATACATATGATGACGATATAGGAAACAACTTATCCATTTTTTTTAAGTCACAAGTCACAACATATATATACAGAGCCCAGAAAGCTAAGTTTAAGTGGATAGATATCCAATCAACTTGTTTGCTTTAAGTAATCATTTCTTTTCTATCCAAAGTCTTCATTTCTGTTTTTTGCGTGTGGTGCGGCTCTGTCACACGTGATTCTCAGATCAAATTAGTATTCTTAATTTGTAAATATTTCAATTTCACTAATAATTTGATACATTAGAATATAAAATTTTAAAAAAGTGAGTTGTAGAAAGATTAAGCGCAAATAGTATTCATGTTATTAAGTGAATTTTTTTATTAATGAACACATATTTAATTATTTATAATAAAATACAAGATATGTAATATTTTATCAACATCATAATGAGAACGAAAGATCGAATCTTATTCATTACACTGTTTCATAAATAATAATTTAGTTACGTAATACTTTTTGTTAGTCACAACATACGGCCAAGAAAAATAAATTAGTGAAATGACTTTTATGTTTGCTTTTACGTAATGATTTCTTTTTTATCCAATCTTCCCTTTCTGTTTCTTTTACATCATACGAGGTTCTCCATACTTCATATCATATTTTTAGCTGGGAAATCTCAAGTTCTTTTTAATTTGTCGTGTTACAGACATAAAATGTAATAGACTCGATACACAATGCATATACTATATAATTAAGTTCGTGAATCTTATCCACATATACTTTATCAGGTGAATGTGTGTGATTATGCAAACAATCATGACAATATTATATATAAAGTGAGTGAATGATTACAAACCATCAATACTATATGTAATTAATTAGGAGTAATTCGTATATGCATATTTGCATATGTACGTAAATTTGAAATAATTTAATCACATCTAAAGGTTCGAACTTGTAAAAATAAGTTGAATTAATCCATTTATATATTTTTTTTAATACTCCCCCTTACTCACGGACTGAATTTATGGTGTACTTATTTTCAGTGAGAATCGAACCCAAGACATGTGGACGCCTTTGACTCTGATACTATGAAAGAATTATATTTCATCTAAAAGTTCAAACTTGTAAAGAAGTGTAAAATTAAATATTTATATTATTTTCCTAATAAAATCAAATTAATATTTTCCTAATAAAACCAAATTAAGATAGATACCTTTTAAAATAATAAAAATGGGCAATCCATTTAACTGGATCCGAATAAATTTAGTTAACTGGATTAGTTTTAGATAATTGTACATACACATTTACACAAAAATGTTTTTAATATAAAGGTTACATACATAAATGATACTAGCTCCCTCCATCCATAAAAAAAAATAGTTCTTTTTTTTTACACGTAGTTTAATACAATGTGTCAATAAGTATTACAAAGTACTGTAAAGATTATGTTTTAATAAAATGATAACTAATGAAAAGCATGTAGTGGCAAATTGGTAATGCATGATTTATGGATTAGTATAGACTATGGGTTAAGATGGCCCATGAAGCTTAAAGCTAAATTTATCCAAATATAATAATTGGGCTTATTATGCCTTTCAATTGTTAGAGACTAGCAGAACAGTATATTTTAGGCCAAACCTCAGCCCATACATATCGCAACTTCTTATTTTCCCATTTTTAGGTTTTATTAGTTTATGATTTAACAACTCAAAGACCTATAAGTGAAGGTGAGTGTTCAAACTTGGTCATTAATTTGAACTTCAATCAAGAAATTGTACTTTAGGATCACATTAGTATTCCATCCATATTTTATTATTTGATGTTTTATGATAGCATTTCTTTTAACTAATTAATATATGATAAAAATTTGTGTGAGATAATTTCACGGTACGACGGTTTACAAATTAGCATAACTTAACATTAATTAATTTTAAAGTGTTAAGGCGTCATGCTCAACTTATACTCCATCTTACCATGAGACGGTTTACTTCATCATTTCCTCATTTTCCCATTATTTAATCCCAAAAATCTCTTAGAGTTTTTAATTTATTGATGAAAATAGGATTGTACTAATTATTTATTATTATTTATATTTTATGTAGTTTTAGGTTTTAATTAATTGTTAGTGGCTTATGCTTTTAGGGCTTATACGCCTAAAATCCTAATTTGTTTCTTATAAATATTATAATGACAGTTTACCTTTTTTCGTGTTTTAAATTGTTATTCTTCTGGTATTCATATCGAATCAACAGAGCGATCACGTTAGTCACGTTTATCGTATATCCTGGGTATTTTTAAAATTAACCAACGTTTATGTTGGTGATCGGTTCTAATCGCGTGGATTAGTGGCTGTTTTTAACCGGTTTTGGGATCACCAAACAAGAACATGTGATTGATTACCACCGTGAATGGTAAATTAGGTAGTTCGTATTGTAGAATCGTAAATACGAGTGTTAAATTCGTATTTATTTCATATGTGTGCACGTTTAGGTGTGTTAGTGTGTGTTTTGGGAGTATTTGTGTATTTGAACTTGTATTTCTTAGCTGGAGAACAACTATTTATAGAGACCACCAAGTAGGTGGTGTACAAAACTCTTGGACTTCCTAGCTTGCATGTAGGACAAGTGTCCTTTGACCTTGTTTGACCTTATCTAAGCTAAAATTTAGTTACAAAGTGTTCTTTGGTCTTATCTCGGACTCATTGTTGTTCGTCTTGATGGGCTTGGTTGGTCCAAATTGTTCTTTTGGTAAAAGTTGTTCGCCTCTTGATGTTATGGTTTGGAAGTTGTTCGCTTTTGTATTCCGTATAGGTAGGCTTCGGGATCTTGGTCCTTTGTTCGTCAACATACACCTCTTAGGCTGGTAGATGCACCACCTTTTGGCAATGTTGCTCGTCATTAATGACCTGATGTAGGGTCCATATCTGGCCTCGGGTCTCTGGACCTGTTCGCCAGTATGTTGTTCGTCGTGGGAGTTGTTCATCATTTAATACACTTCTGGATTGATTTATGCACTCCCCTTTGATTTTCTTTGTCAATCATCTCTAATTTGGTTTTGATGCTTTGTAATCCTCATTAGTGCTCAAATTTTTTGTTCGCCCTATATTGATTAATGTTAGCCTGTCAACAATTGCCCCCTATCCTTACTAGACGTTGCTTCAGACGAGCAACTTTGTGGCGAACAACTGTAGTTAGGATATCATCTTGGTATAGATTTGGACGAACAACATTGCATTGGCGAGCAACTTCGAGGCCACCGTTTCGTCTTCCCACGATCTGGGGGATATCCGAGGATGACGTAGGCGACATGATTATGCGCCGCCCACGCGCGAGCAATCCCAAGGTCACGCGCTTCCCTATTTGCATATAACTCCTCCGATTTTCAATCTTGCTCGAATTTGACCCCGCTTTTTATCAATTTGGCCCATGTATTTTTAGAAAATTACGGGTTTTACCCCATTTTTCTTAGGGGTATAAATACGAGTGGGAAATGAAAATTTTCCCACTCTTCACTCTCTGCTATAGTTACTCCGGCGAACTCCACCATCTCCGGCGATTCCAAGCTTTTCCGGCGTCGATTTCTTCAAATTTCGGTCTTTAATTGTTCCTCCAGGTAGTTATTTTACTCTATTGTTATATTTTCCTCTTCTCTCTTTCTTTTCTTTCTTTTTCAAATTTCGCCATCACCACCGTGTGAGGTCCAGCGCTGCCGTCTGCAAATCACCACTGGGGTCTAATTAAACCTCTAAAAACTCTTTAGTCTTCAATTTCCTTGTTCCTAATCCCATGTCCTCGCATTCGAGCAACCATAGTTCCGAGGAAACCCTTGATCCTCTATTTCCGATTGTTACTTACGAAAACCAGCCTCCGTTCGAAATTTCATCGGCGTCGAACCCCAACGTTGATTCAGCTGTCCGATCTGTGGAGGAAACTGATGCTCGCCCATCTAGAGGAGAAGTTGTCGTTGTGGTGAGCAAGAATTCAAACGGGGGTTCGTCATCCAGCTCTGAATTGGAGGAAGATCCCGAATTCGACGAACTTACTCGCGAGTTTTTGGAGGGGATAGACTTTCCGCATCCCAAAATGCTGGAAAATGAGATCCCACCTGGAGTTGCTCGCCCCTTTGAATGGCGAGCATACTCAAATGAACATGCGAATAGCTTTTCTCGCCCCAAACGATAAATTATGAAATTGGAGAAGACTGAGTTCCAGGCGAGCAAAATTAAGAGTGTGGTTCTTAAGGAAGATCTTGATTTGATCCGAGAGACATATCAAATCCCTTTCGATATCCATATGTGGGCTCCCAAGAGGAAGAAGAGAGCTGATCGCCCACCTCCAGGATGCACGGCGATCAACATTGACACGTTGATTGCCGGGTTGAGGTTGCCGCTGCCCCCAGTTGTTGGTCGCTTTTTAGAGGCGACCAACCTTGCCATCACCCAGATTACGCCCATTGGGTGGATGAACTTGCTCGGCACAATGAGCCTGTTCGCCCTGGAGGGGTATGTTGATCGTATCACGGTCGAGGAAATCAACTACCTCATGAGATTACCAAGTGTCCCGTAGGCGAAGAAGACTATTACTATCTAAAGGCCCGGACTGAACTTAAGATGGTAGAAGGGGTGCCAAACAAGATCAGGGACTGGAAGCAACACTTCTTCTTTATTGGGGGTGACTGGCGAGCATCTTCTGGCCCACACGGTGGTGTTGGGCGGATAAACTCCCCCACATCTTACGGAAGAATTAGACGTAAGCTTATTTTTGTTCGTCTTTGAACTGTGTTGTTCTAATTTAACTTTTCTTGTTTGCTCGCAGGTCCTCGATTGCTTAAGTGGAACACAAAAGAAGAAGAGATTGGCTCGGAATTTCTCTTTACCTCCTGTTTGGTCGGCTTACGAAATAGAGCAGACAGGACCATTCAGTATTTGAGCGAAAAGAGATGTCAAAGAGCTGCTCGCCTGCTCACATACCCTCATCATCTTGAAGTCAGAGCTAAGGTGCCCCCAGGTATGAATTTTTACCAACTCCCATGAACTTGTTTGTTCGTCTAGGAGAAGTTTAAATAATACTTGCTCGCATAATTCACAAATTAATTCTCTTCTCATCATTCATTTTTTTTAGCCGAGCAAGTCACAATAGCAGTCCCTCCTTGCTTCGGCCTTCTCGAACAAAGGGTGCATGAGATGCCTCCGCCGAAGGGAAGAAAGATTAAGGGGGACCCGCCCTCCAAGGTGTTAGCCATGACGAACAAACCTGAGGGGTCGAAAGTTGCTTGGCAGGCTGCCCCTCCACCAAGCGTTCCAACCCCATCCCCCCTGCCTTATCTCCCCATGGGGTAAAAAGATTGAAGAGGGGTGATGGGACCCCTATCAATGTAGCTGCCCCGGCCCAAAATAAGGGGAAAGATGAAGGGGGAAAAAGGGCATGCTCGCCCCCACCACGAGGATGTTGCTCACCATTCTTCCCTCGAGCCAACTGAAAAGGCGAGCAAAAGTGGGAAGGATATCACTCCCATTCGCGGCCCAGAAGATATCACCCACCTTGGTTGGGACGAATGCAAATATACCGAGTAAGTATACCTTCCTTTTTTCGTAGTCTTAATTCCAGTTCTTCTCTCTTGAATTTTTCTAAGTGTAAGTATATAACGTTGTTCACAGATACCAGCCTGAGAACCATCCCGGGAGAGCAAACCCGGTACATCAATATGCTTTCTCCAAGACCCCCGTTAATATAAGGGAAATTCTGGGCGAGCATGTTCAGAGGACCACGGAGTTGATCTCCAGGGCTTGGACCAGGCCCCTGGAGAAGACTTTCAATGGGCGGGGGGTGGCGGACAACTTCCACTACGTCGTGCTTCAACATGCTAACGCCCTTCTGACTGCCCAGAAGGGGATGGCCCAGCTCGCCGAGCTAGAGGATGTTATTCGCCGGTATGCAGGTACTACTCGGCAGCTGACTGAGGAAAAGGATGGCCTCATCAACAATTACGAGGCCCAAATTGCTCGTCTGAACAATCAGCTCAACCTCACTCTCGACTCCGAGAAGAAACATCTCGAGGACATTCAAGGCCTGTCCGCCGAGCTGAAATGTAAAGAAGCTTTGCTCGAAGAAGGGGGGGAAAGGCTAACTGCTGCTGAGCAGAAAATTGCTGAACTCGAGGCGGAAGTTGCTCGCCTCAAGGAGGTTGATTCCAGTATGTACACCGGCGAGCAACTGGAGGCCGAGCTGCAAGTCCAATCTGCCCCCATCTCCAACCTAGGCTATATCTGCACCTATGCCGACTGTATTCGTCTGGCTAATGCATACGAGTACAAAGATTTAGTGGAGGAGATGGGCAAGGATTTGACTGAGTTCATAGAGAACTATCCCCCACCTAACAATATTGAAATCCAGTTGGGGGATATGGCAGATTATGGGGTTAAGATTGACCATCTTGACCCCAATATCATTGTTACCCGTCCTCCAGCCCCAGCCGAGAAAGACGAGCAAGTTGCTCATGACGAGCAAACCGTTAATGCCGAGCAGGCTGCTCAAGAGCAGGAACAGAAAGCGGCCAAGGACTTGGCCAGGGATATGATCGTTGACCCTCCTGTCGATCAAGTTCCAGATCTTCCTCAGAGCAAGCAACAATAGAATTAGGACTTAGAATTTCTCGATATTTCCTCTTGTAATAGTTGCTCGTTCTTTTTGTAGTACTCTTCTTCCAAAATCCTTGTACTATTTTTGAAGCTCAAAGCCTTTTATTATTGAATGTCTTTTTGTTCGCTCATTTTCTTTTTATATGTTAATTGCCTTTACATTTTTGTTCAATGCTTTTGCAATTATAACATATAATGTTGGGCTTTGTTCGATTTGAACTTTGCCTTTTAATAGAATATGGGTTTAGCCTTAGGTTATGTTCATTTTAAAAAACGAAAAACCTTTAAATGGCCTTAGTCCTTAAAGATGGACTTGTTCCTTGAGCTTTGGACTTTTCTTTTAACGAACAACTATATTTACATCGTGAAAAATTACAAGTGTTGTAAGACTGTTCATCATTAACATATACAATCTGACGAGCAACTTTGAACACCAACTAAAGCATGCTCGCTTATAACATTTTTGTCGAGCAACTTTGTCTAAAAAAAAAAAGAACCAGCACCAGACTATACATTGTGCCGAACAACCTTTCATTCTATACTTAACAAAATTTTCAAAAAATTAGGCAAGTTTTTGGTTCATTTGACTTTCTTGCCCCCCAAGACATTTGTTCGTCCAACAATTGAACTTGTTCGACCTACTGATAGTACTTCTTTAGATGTACAGCATTCCAGGAGTATTGGGCCGGCTTGCCTTCCATATCTTCGATATCATATACGCCATTAAGAAACTTGTCCGTCATACGATACGGACCCTCCCAAGTTGGTCCCAATAAACCTGGAGGTTGGGCTAGCAACTTTCTTAGAACCAAATCTCCAACTCTGAATTCCCTGGTTTTAACACGGGAATTATAATAGCGTTCTGCTCGCTACTTATAGGTAGCATTTTTTAGCTCGGCACTTAATCTTTTTTCCTCGAGCAAAAATCCATTTCAGTAGCTAGAGCAGAGTTGGTCACCTGCTCATCAAAGTTGGTCGTCCTGATTGTGTTGGTCTTTAATTCAGTTGGTATCACAGCTTCTGTTCCGAAAGCCATTGCAAAAGGTGTTTCTTCGGTGCTTGACCTGGAAGAAACTCTATACGCCCATAAGACTTCCGGAAGTTCTTCAGACCAACTACTTTTGCTCTCCGTCAATCGTACTTTCAACGTATGCTTGATAATCTTATTAACAGCTTCGACTTGTCCATTTGATTGGGGATGATAGGGAGTAGAATAGTATTTTTTGATCCCCCACTTCGTACAGAAGTCTCTTAATTCTTTCCCATCAAACTGCGGACCATTGTCTGTCACAATGGTTTGTGGAACCCCAAAATGATAGAAAATGTTCTTCCATATGAAGTGATCATCTTTTGTTGCGTAATTTTCATCATGGCCTCTGCTTCTGCCCATTTTGTATAATAATCGACTGTCACGACAGCAAATCGAACATTTCCAACTCCTGATGGGAAGAGACCAATAATGTTCATCCCTCATCTTGCAAATGGCCATGGGCTGTAAACTGATACGAGCTCCTGAGCCGGGGTATGAATATTTGGGGCAAAAATCTGACATTGATGACAAGTTTTTGCTTTCTTGATTGTGTCCTGACGTAAAGTCGGCCAATAATAACCTTGTCTGATAATCTTGTACGCCAAGGCTTGCCCCCCAGTGTGATTTCCACATACTCCGGCATGTATTTCTTCGAGTATTGCTCGTCCTTGCATCCCAGGCAAACATTTGAGAAGTGGGATCGATATTCCCCTTTTGTAGAGCTGCTCGCCTACCAGAGTATATCTGGCGGCTTACTTTGTTAGCTTGGCAGCTTCAAAAGAGTTGTTTGGTTTTTCTCCACTTTTTAAATATTTAACTATGTTTGTTCTCCAATCTTCTTCTTCGCTTGCTTGTTCGTCTAGTTGGTTGACATTATAACTTATTGTTGAAAGGGTCGTTCATCTTTGTGATTATAATATCTGCCAACTCTGCAGGCCCTTTGCTTGTTGCTAGTCGGGTCAATGCATCTACCTGAGTGTTGCTGGTCCTTGGAATTTGTTCAATGAAGACTTGATCCAATAAGGACATTAAGTGAGCAACAATCCGCTGATATTCGATCATGTGATCGTCTTTTGCTTCGTATTCACCTCGGACCTGGTTGACAATCAGTTGTGAGTCGCCAAATATTTACAAACGTCTGACACCTAATGCAAGGGATAAGTGAAGACCAGCAATAAGATCTTCATATTCGGCTTCGTTGTTGGTAGCCATGAAACCAAATCTGATTGCCGAGGTGAAAACTTGTCTTTCAGGGCTTATCAAGACCACTCCTGCCCCTGAGGCTATGTTGGTTGAAGATCCGTCGACATAGAGATGCTAGGGATGATCTAGTCCTCTCGTTGGATCTGGTGGAAAAGTTAGTTCGATAATAAAGTCGGCTAAAGTTTGCCCTTTGATCGATGTTCGAGGAGCATAGGTCACCCCAAACGGCTAATCTCTAGTGGCCATCTTAATAGACGACCAGCTGTGTCTGGGCGATGGAGAATTTGTCTGAGTGGGAAAGTTGTTAGCACCTCAACTTGATGGTCGAAGAAGTATGGTCGTAATTTCCTCACACTCATAACAAGCGCATACGCCAACTTTTCAGTTGGGGAATGTTTGATCTCCGCTTCGTGTAAAGTTTGGCTGACGTAGTAGATTGGTTGATAAAATTTATCGTCCTCTCGTACCAGTACAGAGCTGATCGCCACTTCTGACGCTGCCAAATACAAATAGAGCTTTTCACCTGGGATGGGCTTTGATAAAAATTTAACATCTCCCAGGTAGTCTTTAAGTTGGTCGAACGCCTTTTGGCAGTTGTTAGTCCACGTAAACTTTCCTTTCTTGATGGCCTCGAAGAATGGACGATACTTATCTCCTGATCGGGATATGAACCGGTTCAATGCTGCTAGGCATCCTGTGAGCCTTTGCACCACTTTTACTGAGCATGGTGGTTGCATATCCACGATGGCTTTGACTTTTGTTGGATTGGCCTCAATTCCTCGCTGGCTAACAAGATGTCTCAGGTGTTGGAGTTATACGTGAAAGTATGCTTTTACTTTGTATAACTCGTGTATCAAACACTTATTTTATGAGAATAATTCTTTTATCGCATATACTTTAGATATGATTGAATGTTGAATATTTATTGCAAATAGTTCATAATAGTACTAGTTATATTGTAGTTAATGTGGTGATTCCCGATCACGGAAGACAACATTAACAGTTTCCTTGTAACTAAACGTACATTTTCACGACCTAGGTGGAATTGAACAATCCATCGTGAAAGGTCGGTATGTAAGTCTCAGATTGGTTTGTCTTGACTTAGAGAGCACTAGCACATTTAGTGTGTGTTGAAGAGGACCTACTGTTAGTGTTAGTGTCCTAGAGACAATCCATCGAAAGGACATAATACTAAGATAATATTCAGATTTGGTTTAATATTATTATTGGTTTAATATTAAATGTATGGCGTTACACTTATATGAATATGATGTTTGATTGTTTGCATATATTCTTATTAGTGTTCCCATGAATCACTACTGTCATTGAGTGAGTGAGAACTCAGATGACTTAAGTATGATTCTCAAATAGCCCCGATCAAGGATCATCAAGAATGGGATATTGATGATGCAATTGAGATTGGTGTGCGATCTGCATCATACTCTTAGAGAGTGTAGTAAGATCTCACTTACTACGAGATACCAGGTATCTCATGATGGATGCACAGATACCTTAGAGGGTATTGGTATACCCATCCGAGAAACCGTTTGATGTAATTCCACATAATGTGTCTACGGGTGTCTCGGTTAGTGGGAGCGATGTGATACTCCTCTGACTTGAGGTCAATACGCACGACATGTATGGAGTGGTGAACTTTGACCATGACCGACGCTTGCACCCTTCCACGGGTAGATATGGCATGGATTGGGTTCATCACGAAATGCATGTGCGTGGTAGTTGAGCCAAGAATAGGATTCATTCCTCAATGTGGATTTAGAGAGAATACTTGTCTTCTCATCATAATTGGATCTAAGTCGTCGGCCGACGCCCATCAACTTAGACTTTGTGGCTAAGTGTGATATACTTGATCAATTAGTGATTGGAGATAATATCATTAAGTTATTTGAATAGACACTTCATCATGTTCAAGGCTTAATTGAGTATTCGTGAATGAAAGGAAGATATCACAATAGCCTACATTATTACAGGTAGTTGCAGATTTCCTCGCAACGTACCTCGTATATTGAGAATGTCTGATTTATTGTCTAGGGTTCAATTAAGACCGTTAGTTTGACTAATCGCTCGATATACGAGGGCCTATGGGTCACACAACAAGTAATGGCAATTTACCAATTATAGTTGGTTGATTAAATATTGTATTGGATATAATATTTAATTTATGGAGAATATAATAATAATTATATTTGAAATTAATTATTATTATTATTTAATTAAATTAGATTTAATTAAATATGAAATCCCAATAATAATATTTGGAATATTATTATACAAGAATAATAGATATGGTAAAGATATTATTCGTAGGAACATATCTAGGGAAATATAATCTGTAGAGATTATATTACGGGCTAGGCCCGATATCTTGCTTAGGAATTAAGCCAAGTTAATCCCTATAAATATGAGTCTTATGGGAATTCAGAAAATACACACAAGAAATATAATTTCTCCATAAAATCTCAGTTTGAATTTTCCTAGCAAATTCGTCTCGAGATTCAACGCCGGCATATCGGTGCGGGTTGGTAGAAAGTCGTTACGTGGATACCATAGTTGAGGATTTCGCGTACAAATCACTGTAAGGATTTATATATCGTTATTTATCCTTTATGTTTTATGTTATACAACCATGTTTTAGATTCGTTGTTGGTGAATCGTATTTTTCCGCTGCGCCGAACATGGTGTTCGTGCCTCTAAAACCCAACACCTACAACGAGGATAAATTCTTCTGTTCTAAAATGTGAAGAATTAGACCTCAGTGGTTATTGATTTCTTAATCTCCGTCACTTAAATAGGACTGTGTGTGCTTAATGGTTACTGCTTTGATTCATGTTGGGTGAGAATCATTGTGACTTCGAACCTTGTGCTTTGGGCAGTAATATTAATCATACGACGGTTGCTAAGATTTAATACGGAGAAATGCGTGCGAGTACGGCTCGTGTGATTAGTCCCCTTGGTGGGCTCATAAGTTTTATCGTACCAAATCTTGCAAGTGAAGAATTAGTTTCTTCGGTACGGATAATAATGTTGAGCTGTCTTTACTCCAAAGTGAAATATATTAATTAATTTAGAGCTATTCAGAAGCTTAATTAATTAATGGACTTGATAATCTTAAACGCGGGAAATAATAACTGGGAGCCCATATTATCGTAATATGGATTAAGATGGATAGTGCAATATTAATTTATTAGTGGTAATAATTAATATTAATGGATTGAATTATATTGGGGCTCAATATTGAAATTCAGAAGTCCATTAGGAGGTCCAATCTTAATTCTCCTTAAAGGCCCCTCAAGTAGCCCATTAAGTAGCCCAATAATGATAAGGTGATTAAAATAAAAAGAATATATTATGCTGATTTTTCATGGTGATTTTCGAAAGTGACTTATTTGGAGAAAGAAAAGATCTTGTTGATTTTCTTGAAAAGATATTATGGAAGATAAGTATTCTTGGAATACAAGATTATCTCATATATTCAAGAAGATCCAAATCTTGGATTCTTACTCAATAATTTCGAAAATTACAAGCCTAATTAAGAGAGTGAGATTTTTGTGGAATATTTCATTATGGAGAAAAGAATATATGGGATATATTCAAGATTTCTTAGAGACTAAGAAAAGATTTTCTCCAGGCCCATAAAATACTATAATTTTCGGCCACTACTCTTATAAATAGGGGATGATTATTTCATCCCCAAGTACATAATTCCATGTGTTGGAAAAATCAAGAGCATATATATTTTTCTTTTTCCTTAGTTATTTAAATTACTTGAAAGCATCTCCCACCGGTGATCAAGTAAGGCGAAAGGGAAATACTTGAGAAGGTTTTTGGGTTGATAAAGCGTGATCGTGATTGTCCCGTTTATTCAAAGGCCAATTCTACAAGAGGTACGTAAGTCACATAAATTCTTGTTTATTCCGCCTAGATTTTATGTGAATTAATTCAACATGCATGATGATAAATTAGTTGTTGGAATTATTATTTGAATTAATTAGGATTAATTCATGCTAGTAATAATTGAATTTAAATTCGTATTTAAATTTCATCCCGAATAGATTCCGGGCACCCCTATTTTCCCAACAACTGGTATCAGAGCCACAGTTTCGGGCTCTGATCTTTAAATTGGAATTTAAATTGTTTAACATTAAATTGAAATTAGATAGTAGAATTGCTAGATCTTTTTTGCAGGTATCCAATTGTCATGGTTTTAATGTTGTTAATTTTTCATGCGTGTGAATTAATTGTTTTTTATTCGATTCGTTCGAATTCGTTTTTCTCGTGAGAAAATCCACGAGTAGATTAGTTGTTTTTATTTTGATTCGATCATTGTAATAGACTAGTCTAGATCTAGTATTTATATTTTTTGAAAAATAAATTGTAACTGGATCGAGATAAAGAACGAAGAATTAAAGACTGCGTACCCGAACGACGCATGCATGCCCGGTGGCCAGCTGCTCGGCGTCGTGCCGGGTGGCGCGCGGGCCCACTCCGTGGGCCGACGCGCGCCGTATCTCGGGCCGTGGAATTTTTTTAAATTAATTTCAGTTCTGCGTTTTTTTGTGTGATTTTAAACGTCGTCCCGAACCCCAAACAATGCTGTTTTTGATGAAGTGTTGTTGTTCGAGTGGGAGCGTTATCGAGACGAACGATGGAAAGCAACAAGGACAATTTTTCGCATCAAGACGTGAAGAAATTAAACCGTGACAATTGGATTTGAGTGTTCCAATGTGTTTAATTTTGTTTTGATGGATGTTTTATTTCGTGCACTTATTATTATTTGTTAATATGTGTTTGCATGAATTTTACTGTCCAAGAAAAACCTTACTTTCGAAAATTACTAAGTATGTTTCTTTAATCACAATTTTATTCCGGATATTAAAATTGGATTAATTTGACCTCCATAATTTATTTATTTGTGAAGTTCTTTTGGAATACATTTCCCCCTCGGATCGGCCAAAAGGACGGATTTCACATGAATAAATTTTGAAAGGATGATTGTGGATTATTACTAGTGGCGGTATTGACCCTCACCACGAGTGGCTTGCTCAAAGCGAAATAATAATCCTGTATTTAATTATGGTTATTACTTAGGCATAAGAAATTGATATTAACTTACTCCCCTCGGAGTCCCTGTTAATTTTTATGTGGTCAAAGTGGGAGCCAACTATTAATTTTAAATTAAGGATTTGTAACTTTTAAGTTTGTGATCCGCTTGAATGTGTTTAAATGTATAGGCCACCCCTCGTGGTGCATTTAAATTGTTTCGAGATGTTGGCTGATGCATGATTATATTGTTTTAAGGTTTCAATATAATTGATGTGATCGAATTATGTGATAATTTCGTATTTTTTCTAGATATTGATATGAATGTATGTTTTATTCTCATTTCATCATGTCGCAACCTTTTAATCCACTGTTTAATATACTTAAAGTTAATAAACTTTTTGGAGAGAATTATATCGATTGGAAATGTAATTTTAAATTTGTCCTTACTGCACGAAAACACAATTGGGTTATTCACGTTAATAAACCCGACAAGCCTAATGATAAGTCAAGAAATGGGAAAAGGCAGTTAATGATTGACAGTGTGACAATGAACACATGAAGTGTATCATTGATTAGGCGTGAAATTGTTATGTTTTGGTGCCCGATTTGCCCATGTTTTGAGTGTTTTCGATGAGTGTTTGGAGTCAAATGAGTATCATTTTTATAAACTTATTAATTTGTCTCTTTGGTTTTCATAAATGGATAGAGGGCGAAAAGAGGAGTTCGTAGGACTTTGAATCGGTCAAAACGGACTCCCGGTTGAGAAGTTATGAAGGTTTTACGAACATGTGTACAGCCAGCGGTCGAGCGCCTTCGCTCGACCTCTTGACCGCTCGACTAGCGCTCAAGCTGCACCTGCACTCGAGTGTTTTTGCGTGTTTTTGGCCCAAAATTGCCCAAATTCGTCCCAAAGCCTATATATACCCCTTCCAAGCATATTTTCACATATCACCACATACCAACACATATTTTTACATACTTTGAGCAAGGAGAAAACGTGGAAGGAGTTTTGAAGAATTTTATACGTTGTAATCGAGGTTTTAATTTACGAATTCTTAGTTGGGCTTTTCTACGGTCAGGAAGGCTTTCGCCCTTTCTGACGTCAGTAAACCAATAAGAATTTGCCACATCATTTAAGTTCGCCATTTGCGATCTAGCTTCGCCCGAAATAAAAATATATATATTTTTAATATAAAAAATTATAAAATTACAAAAATATCCTTACAATATTTTTATTTTAAAAGAAATTATTTTAATCTTTTTTCTTTTTTATAATAATTAAAAAAATCAAATTAATGTTTTTAAAAATCATTCAAATTTTAAAATTAAATCAAAACTCAATTCTCATCCTAATTCCTTTCATCTAAATTACTGAAGAACATCAAAGAGCCATTGACCCCATTCCTCCCGTCGACAGCAGGGATTATTTTCATCGCTACGTTCTGAACAAAGTATTTAATTGGTTGTAATACTTCTTGATATTTGATTCCTGCATTATTTTCGCTCTTTTGTGAATTTTTTATGGAATTTTGGATCTGATTAGAAACACCTCATTACATTTCAGCGAGCCCATAGTTGTGAAAGAGGCAGACTGCAGATATGGACAAGGACATTGTGGTGTATCGACAACAACTGATTGGTTACTGAGGTACGTCTTATTACTCAGATCAATCCATGTTTCCTTCCTTTTCATTGTTTTATATCCCTTATTTTCTGTCTTATTTGCTCTGCTCATCTTCTAATTATTTGTGCATTTTTAAAAGGAGTTGTGATGAAATTAGATGGAGAAATGGAGTTATATAATGAAAATAGAGAAATATTTAGATGAGTTTTGCAGAAATGGAGTGTTTGTGATGTTGGGTATAAATTGGATGGAGGTAAGGCGGTCATCAGCTTTGTATTCCAGTATTTCGTGGTATCAAATGAAAATATATGTTCCACTTTTTATGTTCCGCTTTGTATTCCATAGTTTGGATGATTGACAATTGAAATTTTAAAAAATATAAAATGAATCACCATGATACTGGTCCACCCTTTAATTAAAGATCCAATAGGTGGAACACCAAGTGGAATATGAAAAGTGGAACAGAGGAATTGTCTTGATATCATGGTCTGTTTTTCCTGCTAATTGATCTGCTATAACTGACCTCCTGCATGCTCACCAATTTTAATTAATTAATTTTTTCTTAACAAAATCATGTGTGCAAATTCTAAATATAATTCCAGCTTCATGTAATCAGTAATTCACTCGCTTCTAATGGTGGTATAGAGGCTGCAGATGATTCTGTCTTCTTCATCAGAAATTTCTCCATGTTTAATGTTTGGTCTTAGGTAGTTTAACCATCTTTGTCTGCAGCCTTTCCACATCTTCTCAGACCTTTAATTGGGTGAGGAACACCACAATTCAATGCCAACAAAAACAAGGAAGAAGATAATAATAAAAATCCAAAAAAACTTTGAGGGATAGCAATCCAAATTCTACCAGTTTCATTCTTGTCTATTTATTATTTCTGCTTAGCTTCACTAACAGCTGACCATGCCCCTTTCTTCACATTTGCCTTGACAAAATGGAGTTTGTCCCCTCTCTCTCTAACAGTGCGTGTATGTGTGTATTTTCTCAGGTTTGAGAAAAAAGTCTTGAAGGTTGTGAGAGTTGGGATTTCTGTTTGTTTATAAGACTACTTGTTCTAGTAAAATGAACTGTATGTTACACTTACACACACACATATATATATATATATATGAGCTTGTTTAATGCTTGCCCTGAAGACGAGGAATATTCATTGTTTTCCTCCGGATTCCGCTGTTTGTGAAAATTGATTTTGTTTACCGAAGACCCATTAATAAGCTCACACCCTTATTACCCAATTTCAATTGATTATATATACCATTTGGGAGGTGATATTAATTTGTAATACCCCTCGTTATCCCAAATATGTGGTAAAATATATTCCTAAAAATTAAATTAATCCATGTCCTATCAATCAAAAAAAGGAACTCCTCTCCTCCAGTTTTGGCTTTATATATATATATATATCTTCTCAAGAATTCAAGGATAGGCTGCCTAAGAAATTAATGACATATATAAGTTCATTGCTATCTGAAAATGATTGACCACTTTTAATCTGATCACATGATAGTTTCCCAGCCTTGGCTATGTGGGTTTGTTTAGGAAGTCCATTAAATATAGGAAATAATGGAGAAGCTAGCTTAATTAGATAGGAGGTCAACACTTTGAATCATGGGGAACTCTTATGGTTCTTTATACTTTTATTTATCCATTTACTGGGTTTTCATCTCTAATCTACAATAGGCTTACTGCAACAACAATATGGATAGCATTAAATATGACATAGGGACAATCTCAAAAGGCATATGTGCGTTTACACATGAAAACAATGAGGCGTGTCTGTGGAATATATGGAAGAAAGTACGCATCTTCTGAATATTTTCTACTTTAATGAAATAATTGAATTATATTCACGATTACATCTTTTTTTTTTGAACTGGTTATTGGGGTGAAAAGGCAAGTTTCAATATGTTGCAACTTGTAACACAAGAATCCTTCGTGTTTCTATAAAAGAAACCTTCAGTAATCATGCTCAGAAAATTGGTAAAGGCATCATTAGTTTGCAACTTGAAATGGTGAATACAGTTTCTATAAAAGAAACCTTCAGTAATCATTACTCTTGGTGATGTAATCAAGATGTTGGAAATCTTTATATTAAATGGTGAATACAGTTTCTTATTATATAGACGCATGGGCATTTCTGTGTTAGTTTCACCGCTCTCTTGTTTGTCCTTTATATATTACTTAATTGCAATTTACTTGAAATATATGCACATTTCTCAGCCTCTGCTCTCCTGAAGAACACAAGATCAGAAGAATGATATTTTTAAGTGGAGAGACAGATGTTCTCTTGCTACTGGAATTGATGGAACACATCCAGACACTAAACAAAATGATAAGGCCACAAAATGAAAAGGAGGAAATTAAGCCTACGTCTGGTGTGAAGACTGATGCCCCAATGGTTCCTGGAAAATGGAAACTGCAAATTCAGGGAGGTAGAGAGGAGTAGACTCTGTTATCTTTTGCAAGGATGATGTTATTGTGTGTAGGATAATGGAGTTCTATAAAATCAAGAAGATAACAAGGATGATGTTGCTGTGGGTGGTATAATGGAGGTCTATAAATTCAAGAAGACCTCCCCATTCGAAGGTCATCTTAGGAAAATACATAAATATATTTCTTTGTTGATGGGATTATGATTTGTGCTAATTGATGTGAACTGGGATGAGTAGTAGATCTAAAGTTGCATTTTTTGGTGTGCTTGTTATATGTTCGATCAATTGCCTGTGAGAGTTATGATGACGTTTCCTTTCTTGGTAGAGGCAATTTCGATGTAGCAGTAAAATTGAAATGGGTCAGGAATTAATTATGGTCACTCATCGTCTTTTATGGGTATACTTGGGATCGATTTTCCTTAGTAGCTCGGAGATATTCTTCGACGTATAAACTGATCTCGGAGCAATCATACATGCTAAGAAATTGAGTTTTTTTCACTTTTGGTCCCATTGGACATCTAATGTTTTACTTTTGGTCCCAAGCAAAACACTTTTGGTCCCATTGGAATAATTTTTTGCACTTTCAGTCCCACTCGTTCCAAAACTTGCAATATTGGTCCCAAAGTTAACATCCACTTAACGGATCTAACGGACTTGCACTTTTGGTCCCATAGGATACACTTGCACTTTTGGTCCCATAGGATACACTTGCAGATTTGGTCCCATAGGATTAAAAAAAATCACTTCCTTTTACTTTTTTTACCAAAATAATTTTATTAAAAGAAATATAATTACAATATACATACATATTTATTTTTATTTTACAATAATATATATATATTATTTTAATAAAAAAATTAATTAGAATAATTTAATCTATATTAATTATTTAAAATTAGAACAATTTTTTTAACTTTTGTGCCATTTTTTTAATAATAATAATAATTTTCTCAACATCTTATGTAATTACTAGTTCACTAATAATCCCCTATAAAAATCTCTAAATTACATATAATTTCACTAACGATTACACACAAGAACATCTTTCTTTTGTTTCATTCCTAAAATTTAACAATACACCCACATAAAAATTATATTATCCATGTTTAATTCAATTTAATTTTTAATAAGGTTTTTAGCATGTACAAAAATTGCTATGTTACAAAAAATATTTATAAAAATTGGTATGTTGATGTCATTCAAAAATTGGTACGTTATTAAATAAAATTGAACAAAAATTGGTATTAACATGTACAATTTTTTTTTTGCTATGTTATAAATACTGAACCGTACAAAAATGGTACTAACATGTACTAAAATTTTGGTATGAACACGGACACTCATATTCTAAATTACCTAAATTTTTCTGTGGTTGAGTCTATAGAAAATTGAAAGGTGAAGACTGTAGATGATTTTTCTAACTTTGTGGTGTGCAAGTTATTTTGAAATGTTCAAATAAGAAAATGTGCAAGTTATTATGGGACTGAGTAGTAATAATTTTTTAAAAATTATAATAATTTTTTAAAAATTATAATAATTTTATTTATTATATATCTAAAAAGGGTTAGTTGCAAATAAAATCACAACATTTTCGCAAATTGCAATCTAATCTAAACTTTTGAATATTTGCAAATAAAACTCCAACTTAACATTTAGTTGCAATTCGAACCAACAAATAAATTTTTCGTTGTCCGAAAATGATGTTTCACTTACTCGACAATGAATAATTACTTGTATTAATATGTTTAGATTGGTTCGGATGACAAAACATAATTAATCACCATTTTCGGGCAGATTGAAATATGTCATTTGGTTAAAATTGCTAACAAATTTAAAGTTGAAGTTTTATTTGCAACGATTCAAAAGTTTAGATTAAATTGCAATTAGCAAAAATGTCGTGATTTGATTTGCAATTAACTCATCTAAAAATTACAATAATTAATAAAAACCTTATTAAAAATTAAATTGAATTAGATTAAAAGAACACGGCATAGGGTAAAATATTATTGTTGAACATAGGGTAAATTATTTACAATAAATATTTATTTGTTTTTTAATTAAATAGAACATAGGGTAAATTATTATTGTTGAACAATCATCATAAAAAAAAGACAATATAATTTTTATGTGGGGGCATTGTTAAATTTTAGGAATGAAATAAATTAAAAGAAAGATGTTCTTGTGTGTAATCGTTAGTGAAATGATATGTAATTTAGAGATTTTTATAGTGGATAATTAGTAAACTATTAATTAAATAAGATGTTGATAAAATTATTATATGTATTTAAAAGATGGCACAAAAGTAAAATAAATTGTTCTAACTTTAAGTAATTAATATAGATTAAATTACTCTAATTAATTTTTTATTAAAATAATATAAATATATATATATAAATTATTGTAAAATAAAAATAAATTTGTATGTATATTGTAATTATATTTCTTTTAATAAAATTATTTTGGTAAAAAAAAGTAAAAAAAGTGAATTTTATAATCCTATGGGACCAAATCTGCAAGTGTGTCCTATGGGACCAAAAGTGCAAGTGTATCCTATGGGACCAAAAGTGCAAGTCCGTTAGATCCGTTAAGTGACCGTTAACTTTGCGACCAATATTGCAAGTTTTGGAACGAGTGAGACTGAAAGTGCAAAAAAATATTTCAATGGGACCAAAAGTGTTTTGCTTGGGACCAAAAGTAAAACATTTGATGTCCAATGGGACCAAAAGTGCAAAAAAACTCCTAAGAAATGTGTCTTTTGAGGGCCAAACAGAGAATAGAATTCTCACTAAAGATCCTTGTTTAGTCGGCATTGCTTTTTTTTTTTTTAGTAGTCGGCATTGCTTGATTATGGGTTTATGTAGTAAAGCATATTTAGAAAAGTCTAGGTGTGTGGGATAAATGTAAGAATTAATGGTTGTTTTATTCGAAATGAACAAGGATGATAGTCTGCTAGAAGTTCTACTAAAGAATGCAGAAATTGTTATTGTTATTGTCATGCTTGTTTTAAGTTGGTAATCCCAGGAACTAGTCTGGAATGTTTTATATCAAGTGCAATTTACAGCGTTTAGTTATTTTATCAGAAAAAGACTGTGTGCAACGTAATAGCTAAACAATTGCTTAGTAAAATAAATTGGATTGCATGAGTGAAATTGTGTGCTTACTTTTGAAATCTGATTACAAAATTGCAGGACAAAATTCCTATTTAAAAAAAAAAGTTCAAAACCGGGTACCCGATTTCAGATCTGCAGCTACCCGATATTTTTCGGATCGGGTACCCGATATTTCGGATCGGATCCACACAAAAGATACCCGAAATTTCGGGTACCCCGAACCCGACCAACCCGATCCGATGCCCAGTCCTACCGGCACTACCAATTGGTTCAACATCAACAGCTAAGTCACTATCGATAACTAACTCAATGCTTTTGCTATCAACAACAAACTCTAAATTACAAACATCAACATCAGTATCATCAAATACTACTGAATAACCATCTCATCACTACTATCACCCCCTACTCCTATACTATTAATTTGTACAGTTCTCTCATCATATCATTCCACTGATTATCAAGATTTCAGGATCTTTCTTTTGCCTCTTCCGGACCTGAAAAGATCCAAGATGGTAATCGTTTATATTGCAGGGAAGATATAATGACCTGAAGAATATTGTCATCAACCGACCATTATTAAAACAATAGCCATATTTCCATTACTGAAATCATGATAATCAATTACAAAGTCATGGAAAAAATTACAATATTCAATTGCAAAATAATGAAATGTCAACGGCAGTAGTTGGCCTCATTTCACATCTTAAATACTCTCTTCACTCAGTGGCTCTTTCCACCAAAAAATAAAAAATAAAAATAAAAAACAGAAGATTTTAGGAGTGTTCCATGTGATCAACAACTAAATGCGTTTCCTTGAGGTGTAAGTGCACATGTGAAATATGTTCGAAAGCCATACAAAATTCATATGGTTGTACTCTTACCTTTTCTGCTTCCAATTTTCTTCTCTGCAAGAATTCAAGGATCAGTTGAACTTCTGAGCTACTGGCTGAAATTGCCTGCAAAAGACCAAAGATGGATAAAAGGAGAAAACACAAACACCCGAAATTATCAATCTATATGATGTTCTCAGTAGTCAGAACTTGCCTCCAAATCCAAATTGATTTTCCATATATATCCATTAGAAACATCACATACAAGATCAGGAACAAGAAAATTCCACTGATCTCCATATATAGTTACTTCGGTGTCACTCGGACTTTTTGATTCTGAAGTTTCAGAAGCTTTAGAAGAAATTTGAGTGGATGCAACATTAGCTTTGGAAAACCCTCTAAAAAATAGAGGCAGCAGAGCAGAAATGGGTGATAATGAATCTGCAAATAGGTCGTATATAATGACAACTTTTGCTTCCACTTGATGAACTAGTAAAACATTGTCAACCACACACACAACAATTTTATTTGAGTACACTGGCACAGAACCCTGAAAAACAAACATTGTTGCAGAACATAAAGAAAAAATGGAGAGAGTACTAGGGTTGTGGGATTAATACCAAATTCTAATGATGCACTGAGGTTTATCAATATCAGCATATAAATTCCAAAATTAGACAACAAAGTTCAAATGGAAGATTTTAGAATCTAATGATTGACTCTGGTTGATTGGTAAAATAGTTGAGAAGGACAATGCAGAGAATGCACTTCAGATAGAACAACTAATTGCAAAAAAATTGTCAGCTTAATGATCATATCCTTATCCCTATCATAGCAGAAGGATTTCCAGAAATGTCCAAAAGATCCTAGTGGAGCTTGAATTCTTCATGAGAAGTAAGAAAACCTTATCCCATGTTTGCTTTCAGGGGTAACCTAAAGTTAACTGCATTTGAAAAGTCAAATGAGGCACTGCTAACCATCACATATGTTCATACATTTCCCAAGCATTTGGATACACATAGCTCTTTTAGTTTAATTATAGAGAAGAATTTTCTAGGAAATATATCTGTACATACTATGCTTATAGACTTTCCCAGGCATATTTGGGGAAGAACCATGAGACACTTAGTTTACATTTCGGTTGCACTGAAGATTAAATCCATCAATTAAACGAGTAACACGGCTTTCAGAAAACAACTTGCCTGTTGTACAACAGCATCTCTGTAAAACCTGTAAGAGTGAAGTAGCATTGCAACTCTATCAAACTGCAGGCAATAAATTATGCCATACCTGTAAAATTGTGAAAAGAATTATGATAAAGCGGTGTCATCTCGAATTCTATACATTATTTAGCAATGAGCTAAAGGCTAAACAAGAACATACACAGTGATAATATGGACATCTTCAGCAGCAAGAGAGGGATTATTATTTGCCTGAGGTTTGGCCATCACCATCTCAAACTTGGGCAGGCGGATTATATCAGCAGATGACAGCTAAAATGAAATGTAATAGATTTGTCTATATGAAAGATACTAGTGTTGTTTGATTGGAAAATAATTATAACATGTCAAGTTATTAAAAGAAAAACGAGGCTACAATAAGTAAGATAACTTTGTTCCCATCCCGAGGCATTAAAGAAACCAACAAGAGAATGCCCATTCTTCTATATGCAGCTTAATAGTTTCATAATCAGTCATTGAAGATTACTTCCAGCATAAGAGCGTAAATCAAGTAGGGAATATATTAGGATGAATTGAGAAATTAAATTGTCAATTAAATACAGAAACCATCATTACTAACATCATAAATACATACTTCACATAAAGTGTCAACAAAGCTAGGTATGAAGACAGGGAGTTGAGTCTAGATAGGTGAGCACCTCCTACCTAATAACCAGTAAAGGTCTTGCACTGCACTCCTGAGGCAAGTACTACCAACCTGCTTTCATGAGTGTAGATATACCAGCTAATGCTCAATTTCTTTGTCTGGACTAAATGAAGGTTCCGGGACTCATTATTGTATGAGTATAACTCTAGCCCACTGCAATCATATACGTCATTAAATAACTTAAAATAAAACCATGACGGAGATAAAGTTCTCACAAGCATACTTGCAGCAAGATAAATACATCATGCCTAGAGACAGCTTAGAAACATGGACATGAAAATAATCACGTATAAGGTAAATATAATTTGTAGTTTATTATCTCCAGAAAATCATACAAGACAATGTCTCCAAAATCAGAAGTACATAATTGATATCATGAACGGCTAAATGCATGGTATGCCCCTCTGGGAGTTTTTATTTGGCAGAACAATTCAGAAATTAAAGGGACAAGGATGAGGAGAATCTAGTGGTAGGATAAATTTAGGAAAAAAATAAAAAATATCCGAGGCTAAGGAAGCATTTCTGCTTTCAAAAAGTCTAATGCGCTCTTACCTACAATATTAATACATTCCACTTCCACAGCGATCCACATGGGTTTTAAGTAGTTACCTGGTTTTCACAAACACAATATCACAGGTCGGAGAATCTGTCCAAAAGAATCCCAGGATGTTTTTTCCATTTCATCACTTCCAGAGCTTGAATTCGAGTAATTCTGGCTATACCTAATTGGTCCTCTCTCACTCCCCTCTAAATCCCTCTGCGAATACCTTTTCCTGTACTCTTCCCAAAGGCACACCATATGAAGATCCCTTATAAGTTTTGCTTCCTCCCCTGTATATTTACCACCTTTGAAATGAATAAGCCATTATAAGTGTTTGATGCATCCAAACAAAGGATGGATTAAATTAGAAGAGAAAAGAATTTTCTGCTTTCCCGTCTCTCTCTTGTCTCTAATATATTGGATGCCTGAATAATAGGGAACTGTGTTCTCACTTACTTTGTTAGTATTCTGTCCAGCAGTTCTCCACCTTCACACAACCTATAGGAAAAGAAAAGGAGAAAGAGCTAATATCAAAGTTATATACTCGAGTGGTTTAAAGACTCACAGCATGAATCATGTAGCTGGCTTAAGGACACTCACCTCCTAATTTTAAAAATGATACTTACCACTGTAAATACATGTTCTGGAATTTATTTCAATAATTTAAATGATTTTCTATAACTATTCTAGTGGAAAATAAGTCAGGAATCAAACTTCAATGTATTTCTTCTAGTGAGATTTCCTTATAAAAAAAATCATAACATTGAAGACAGACCATTCATCCTGGATGACAAAACGATTATAGAAATCCCAGTAGACAAAAATAGTAAGACACACTGGGGGAATTACTGTGAATTTGGGAAATATCAAAACTCTTTGGAGCTGGTAATAGAAAAGGAAGCTCCAGGTAGCCTGCCTTAGATCATGTTCAATGACACTCCAAGAGAAGGAGTTTAGTCCCGTTTTGGAGTGTCATGATTCAGCTCACAAAAATGGAGAAATGGAGTTAATATTGAATTCATTCCAACCTAGTATCCACTAAGTCTAACTAATAGAAAATATGTCTTAATTAGCTGGAATATAAAGCTCAAACCCAAAGCATCAAGATATGCTCTACACCCTGTAATAGCATCCAATATTCTCAATTCTCAATGCTCATTTAACTCCACAATACATCACAGTAAACAACATGCTAGACAATTTTTTAAACAACTAATGGTGCTTTAAACAAATGAACTCACACAAACATATATATGAACATAAATTATTTGCTTTAAAATTTGATTTAGAATAATCAAGAATTATCGCAAGCCTCAAACTCAAATAAATTTGTTTGTGCACTGTTAAAATTCACACAAACTACTCTACATATTCATTTCATATAACAAAATATAAAAAGGCCTAGAGGTAAAAATGCTGAAATAAACCAAAGTTGGGGCTGAAGCCCTCA
Organism: Ballota nigra; assembly: GCA_947034835.1. NCBI lineage: Eukaryota > Viridiplantae > Streptophyta > Magnoliopsida > Lamiales > Lamiaceae > Ballota > Ballota nigra. The sequence continues at coordinate 92,624,128 of OX344724.1, forward strand.
CGCCAGCAATCTTCTTAAGGAATCTCCCCAAACCCAACACAATTACAAGTAACACAGCTACAATTAAGAACTACCTAATTCATAAGCGCTTATATCCATGATTATGCATATAATGCTCAGGTAACTTTGTAATACCAATTTGCATAGCTTAATTTTTAAACAATAAAAGCGTAATTATTTGCACTAGCTCAAGTTACAGAGTATTAGAGTGTGACTGTATAAATCCGAACCTGGAGGCATCGTGGTGGAGGAGGCGACGCGGTGGAGGCGGCGTCACACCAGTGCTTCGCTGCAGAGGAGTCGACGCGTGGTGCGGCGCAGCGGCGGAGGTCTTGATGGAGTTGTCGATGTGCCGTGCGGCGTCGCGGCGGAGGACGGAGGGCGGTGCGGCGGGCCGCGGTGCAGCGTCGCGGCTAAAGCGGAAAGGTTAAATGGTGATATTGAAGCGGAAGGGTTGAATGGTGATTTAATGAATTTTAATGGTTATTTTAATTGTAATGACAAATAATTCAATTTAATGGAATATGTTATTTGAATTTTAATTAATTTTAATGGTTGTTATTGAAATATTATTAAATATTAATTCATTAATATTCTAAATTATTTTAAGGTAAAAAGGGTATTTTTGTAATTTTATATTTATTAATTTAATTTATTAGTAGGGCGATGCAGTGCGATTGCAATATGCAGAGTGCAAACGCGTTAATGCAGAATGCAATCCATTAAAAAAAATATTATACGTTGGATCTTCGATCTAATGGTAATAAGAGGGTTTACTGACGTCAGGAAGGGCGAAAGCCTTACTGACCGTAGAAGAACCCTTCTTAGTTTTAGTATTTCTTTTGAACGTATTAGATTAATTCTTTCTTTCTTTACTCTTTGAGACGATAAACCCTAATTTTCCAGATTTATATAGATTTCTTTAGAGACTTTAATTTGTTCTTTCGTTTATGTTCTTGATCTCTTTCGTTAATTTAATTATGCATATGATTATTGTTCTTGTGATTACTTTTATTATTCAAACCACCATGTTAGGCTAGAACCCTTGCATGCTTGGGGTAGGATGAACTCGTAGAAGTAGGTTGTGGGTACGTAATTAGAGTAACTTGTGACGTTAGGTTTTAATTCTCTTGGTTAATGAATTCTTAAAATTAATCTAGACTTTATTTTTGAATTTCGTTCGAAAGGTGTTAGAGAGAGGACGATCGTATCACTCTTTAACAACGAGTAAACTTAACTAGAGGGTTTAGGAAAGGTTAATTCATCTACCAGTTTAGCGAAGGAGGACGACCGCATCACCTTAGTTAAATCAGGGTCTCATTAATTAAGCACAATCTATTAACTTGTTAGTGGATTAGTGAAGTCGAGTGTTAGGGTAAAGTATTAGGGTTTAGAATCTTGAGCTTTCGCCTTGCATTCTTAGACTTAGGTTATTTCTTGTGTGTCACAGTTATTCTGATTATGTACCTGCTCCGTTAGTATACGTAGGGATTCTTGTCTTAAGCATCATCATCTCTCATTTGAAAACAACCCGTAGTTAATTCGACTTCTTTAGTTTAACTACGACGCGTAGATCTTCAGGGATCTGTTCGCATACACTCCATCTCGTGGGTTCGATAATACTTGGCCAGTATACTTACTCTTACTACAGTGAACCCGTCCGCTTGCGGGTGAGCGATTAGTAGAAGTTAGTGTAATTCGCTTCAAGTCAATCATCTTGACATCTCTGTCTGAGGATTTGAGGCGCATTCATGAAGACATTGCATCTGCTGTTGAAATCATAGAAAGCCTTGAAGAGATGTTTTCACATCAGAATCCATGACTAATCAGTTCACCAAACATGACTCGGTCAAGTTGGAAATGGTGGAAGGAACGCCCGTGAGGGAGCACGTTCTCGAGATAATGGCATACCTTAACAAGTTGGAAGTACTTGGTGCGGATTTTGATGTGCCTTCTCAGGTTGATTTCATATACCATTCTCTACCGAGAAGCTTTGAGCAATTTCATCTGAACTGTCAGATGAATGAACGGACAAGTCGTTTGCCCGAGCTCTTGTAAGCTTTAGTTTCGGTGGAGGTGATAATGGAGCACCAGTCTAGTGCTATGGTGGCTAATGGTCCGTCTACCTCTTTTGGTCCCAAGGGAGAGAAAAAGAGGAAGAGAACCAAAGGCCGGATCCAAGCAAATCCAATTGTTGCGAAAGGCAAATGCAAAGGCTAGCATCGAAGGGGAAGTGTTTTAGTTGCGGTGAGAGAGGACAATGGAGGTCTGCCTGTTCCAAGCCTAAGAGGCTAGGAAAGTTAGGTAATTCACACACCCTAGTCGTCGAAACTTGTGAAGTGGCGTATGCTGTCTATTCGTAGATAGTGGATACGAGAGCTACTGATCACATTTGTTTCATGGGTTCAAGCCAACCCGACGACTTAACGGAAGTGAGATCCCCATCACATCGGGCAATGCTACGAGAGTGGCAGCTGAAGCAGTGGGAGAAGTGCGCCAATCTTTTGAAGATAGAGTTATGGTCTTGAGAGACGTTCTTCATGTTCCTAGTTTAGAAAGAACTCAACCTTCAGTTTCTAAACTGGTTTTGAATAGATACTCAGTTTCTTTTAATAAGGATGTTATTATTTCTTGAAACGATGAGTTTATCTGTTCTGGAACTTCAATGGATGATCTTTATACCATTATTTGGGCACACCACTCATAAAATTGAATCTAATAACATATTGATTATTTCGAGTAATAAAAGGAAGCATTCTTCGGACATGAACGAAACACTTCTATGGCATCTTAGATTAGGTCATATTAATCTAATGCGGATACAAAGGTTGGTGAAAATGAATCCTTGGAGTCACTTCTAGTTGAGTAATTTCCAACTTGTGAATCCTGTTTAAAGGGTAAAATGACCTAGAGGGCATTTGGAGCCAAGGGGAATAGAGCCACCAAAGTGTTAGAACTTGTTCATACCGATATGTGTGGTTCAATGATGATCATAGCAAGAAGGGGTATTAGTAATTTGTCATTACTTGAGATATGGATACATCTACCTTATGATGCATAGGGAAAGAAGTATCAAGTTTCTACGATTTGATCGTGGAGGCGAATACCTTAGCAATGAATTCTTGAACTACCTATCGGACGAAGGGATTGTGTCCCTGTTGACCGCACCGGGAACCCCTCAATAGAACGGTATGGCGGAACGAAGGAAGCAGACTCTTTTAGAAATAGTTAGATCCATGATGAGTTATTCGGATTTACCCAAATCGTTTTGGGTAACGCCTTGGAAACAGCGGCTTATATTCTAAACTTGGTGCCATCCAAATCGGTTCCTAAAACCCTAATAGAATTGTGGACCGGGCGCGAGCCCAGTCTAAGACACTTGCGGATTTGGGGTTGTCCGACATACGTGCTAGATAAGGAAGCCGGTAAGTTGGATCCACGTTCGGAATTAAGGCTGTTTATAGGATACCCTGCGGGAACGAAAGGGTGTATGTTCTATAGTCCCAAGGATCAAAAGACCGTGATTAGTTTGCACTTTAAATTCTTGGAGGAAGACTATATGAACAAAAGAAAGCCCAAAAGTGAGATTACCTTAGACGAGTTAAGAGGGCAAACTCCTATACCAAGTATACAAGATGATGTACCACACGTCACACCTTCACAACCGGAACCCCGTCGCAGTGGGAGGATTGCTTGGCAACCCAAGAGATTCATGTGGATAGGAGAATCTTCAGATTTGATTCCCGGCGATGAATCAGACCCATGGACATACGACGAGGCAATCCAAGACAAAGACGCGGAGTCATGGCAAACGGCAATGGAAACCGAGATGGGTTCGATGGATCATAATCAAGTGTGGGAGTTGGTCGAACCACCCAATGGGGTAGAACCCATTGGATGCAAGTGGGTGTACAAGAGGAAAAGAGGATCGGACGGAAGGGTTGAGACCTTCAAAGCAAGGCTAGTGGCCAAAGGGTATACTAAAAAAGAAGGGATCGATTATGAGGAGACCTTTTCGCCTGTAGCTATGCTTAAGCCCATCCGTATTCTCTTGTTGATCACTGCGCACCTAGATTACGAGATCTGGCAAATGGATGTCAAGACAGTTTTCCTTAACGGAAGTCTTGACGGGATAGATATCTAAATACAACAACCCAAAGGTTTTATTGAAAAGGCCAAGAGCACCTCATAAGCAAGTATCACGTACTTGGAACCAGTGTTTTGATCAAGTGATTAAGTCTTATGGGTTTGATCAAAACGAGTTCGATAGTTGTGTGTATAAGAAGCGTGACGGAACTGCGGTGGTATTCTTAGTATTATACGTAGACGATATTCTGCTCATTGGAAACAATGTAAAGGTATTGTTAGACGTAAGGGTATGGCTGTCAAATCAGATTGATATGGAGAACTTAGTGAAAGCCAGTCACATCCTTGGGATCAAGATCACTCGAGATTGCAAGAGGAGGATGTTGGGCTTATCGCAAGTTTCATACGAAGCAACTGTTTTGAAGCATTTCAGCGTGCAAGATTCCTAGAAAGATTTTGTACCTTTTAGGCACGAAATCCATCTATCCAAAAAAATATGCCCTAAGACGCAAGTGGAGATAGATGACATGAAAGACGTTCCGTATGTTTCGGACGTAGGAAGTCTTATGTATGCAACGTTGTGTACGAGACCGGATATCTGCTTTGTCGTGAGCATGTTGGCAAGATATCAAAGTAACCCCGGGAAAGCACATTAGATTGCAATTAAATGCGTTCTTTAGTTTCTGAAAAGAACTTGGTATGGAATGTTGATTTAACAGTCAGACAATCTAATTCCCATGGGATACACGGACTCAAATTTCCAATCAGATATAGAATCCAGAATATCTACCTCGGGTAGTGTGTTTTACATGGGAGAAGGAGCCATGACACGGAGAAGCGATTTGCAGAAATGCATCGCCGATTCGACCATGAAAGCCGAATAAGTAACTGCTTGTGAAGCAGCGAAAGAAGCGGTTTGGCTCAAGTACTTCTTAGTGGACTTGGACGTTGTTCCGAATTTGCCCATCATAATCACTGTCCATTGTGATAATGTCGGAGCAGTTGCAAATTCAAGGGAACCGAGATCCCACAAGGCCAGCAAACACATTGAAAGAAAACACCATCTTATACGAGAAATCGTTAAGAGAAGAGATAAAGAGGTGGCAAAGATAAATGTCGGAGGACAACCTAGTACATCCATTCACAAAGGGTCTGCCTCAGAGTACATTCGAGAGACATGTGGATGGAATGGGAGTCAAGACTATTGCCAATCTGCTTTAAGTATAAGTGGGAGGAATTATTAGGTTAGTGTAGGTTGACATGAGATGTCACGTAGAGCTACTACACTAAGACATGCATGATGTATACTAAAAAGCAGACTTTAAGTATAAGTGGGAGATTGTTGGAGTTATACGTGAAAGTATGCTTTTACTTTGTATAACTCGTGTATCAAACACTTGTTTTATGAGAATAATTCTTTTATCGCATATGCTTTAGATATGATTGAATGTTGAATATTTATTGCAAACAGTTCATAATAGTACTAGTTACATTGTAGTTAATGTGGTGATACCCGATCACGGAAGACAACATTAACAGTTTCCTTGTAACTAAACGTACATTTTCACGACCTAAGTGGAATTGAACAATCTACCGTGCAAGGTCGATGTGTAAGTCTCAGATTGGTCTGTCTTGACTTAGAGATTGCACTAGCACATTTAGTGTGTGTTGAAGAGGACCTACAGCGAGGATACATTCTTTTGTTCTGAAATGTGAAGAATTAGACCTCAGTGATTATTGATTTCTTAATCTCCATCACTTAAATAGGACCGTGTGTGCTTAATGGTTACTGCTTTGATTCATGTTGGGTGAGAATCATTGTGACTTCGAACCTTGTGCTTTGGGCAGTAATATTAATCATACGACGGTTGCTAAAATTTAATACGGAGAAACGCGTGCGAGTACGGCTCGTGTGATTAGTCCCCTTGGTGGGCTCAGAAGTTTTATCGTACCAAATTTTGCAAGTGAAGAATTAGTTTCTTCGGTATAGATAATAATGTTGAGCTGTCTTTACTCCAAGGTGAAATATATTAATTAATTTAGAGCTATTCAGAAGCTTAATTAATTAATGGACTTGATAATCTTAAATGCGAGAAATAATAACCGGGATCCCATATTATCGTAATATGGATTAAGATGGATAGTGCAATATTAATTTATTAGTGGTAATAATTAATATTAATGGATTGAATTATATTGGGGCTCAATATTGAAATTCAGAAGTCCATTAGGAGGACCAATCTTAATTCTCCTTAAAGGCCCCTCAAGTAGCCCATTAAGTAGCCCAATAATGATAAGGTGATTAAAATAAAAAGAATATATTATGCCAATTTTTCATGGTGATTTTCGAAAGTCGCTTATTTGGAGAAAGAAAAGATCTTGTTGATTTCCTTGAAAAGATATTATGGAAGATAAGTATTCTTGGAATACAAGATTATCTCATATATTCAAGAAGATCCAAATCTTGGATTCTTACTCAATAATTTCGAAAATTACAAGTCTAATTAAGAGAGTGAGATTTTTGTGGAATATTTCATTATGGAGAAAAGAATATATGGGATATATTCAAGATTTCTTAGAGACTAAGAAAAGATTTTCTCCAGGCCCATAAAATACTATAATTTTCGGCCACTACTCTTATAAATAGGGGATGATTATTTCATCCCCAAGTACATAATTCCATGTGTTGGAAAAATCAAGAGCATATATATTTTTCTTTTTCCTTAGTTATTTAAATTACTTGAAAGCATCTCCCACCGGTGATCAAGTAAGGCGAAAGGGAAATACTTGAGAAGGTTTTTGGGTTGATAAAGCGTGATCGTGATTGTCCTGTTTATTCAAAGGCAAATTCTACAAGAGGTACGTAAGTCACATAAATTCTTGTTTATTCCGCCTAGATTTTATGTGAATTAATTCAACATGCATGATGATAAATTAGTTTTTGGAATTATTATTTGAATTAATTAGGATTAATTCATGCTAGTAATAATTGAATTTAAATTCGTATTTAAATTTCATCCCGAATAGATTCCGGGCACCCCTATTTTCCCAACACCAGGAACTTCCCCGAATGAACTCCAAAGCTGCTTTTCTTTGGATTCAACTTCATGTTGTAGTGTCGAAGGGTTTTAGACACCTGGGTTAAATGTTGGAGGTGATCTTTCTTTCGGGGACTCTTGACCACGATATCGTCTACGTAGACTTCTACAGTATCTCCAATTTGTTCGTCGAACATCTTGTTCACCAACCTCTGATATGTTGCCCCGATATTGATGAGGCCGAATGACATTCTTTTCCAACACAACAAGTTTTTATTCATATAAAATGCTGTATTTTTTTTATCGTCTCGAAAATTTGGGGCACAGTTGAAGTACATATCTTCTTTTGTTTGTTCTAAAGGTGGGTTTGAGCTTTCTGGTTTTTCATGTTGTAAGTCTTGCGGAATTTCTATTTTCGAGAAATCATATTTTTCTAGGGAAAGTTTTGTCTCTATTTCTAGATCTTTGGTATGTAATGTAGTAATCTCCTTTTGTAAATTATTGATTTCAAATTTAAGATTATTAATTTCTTTTCTTAGATCATTAGTGGTTCTTTACCTTTAAATCAGATTTTATAAATAAAGCCTTCCCAGTTTGGTTTACCGAATGGTGGAGGATTTTTGGACCAATTACAGAGATGTTACCAACCTCAGTCAAATTAGCTATTAAACCCTTAGTTCACATGGGAGTAGACGCACCAGTTTATATTGCCCTAAGAGATAATAGACTTATTAAGTATAAAAATTCTTTATTATCCATGATTCAAACTAATATTTGCAACGGGCCTATGTACTTCAACTGTGCCCCAAATTTTAGTGTTGACCTTACTGATCCCCATATTTTAGATTCCTTGATATTAGACATTCATCTTAAGAACAATGAATTCAAAGACAACTGTAAGAATTTTGCAGTTATATTTAGGGTTTATTATAGGGTTATGTCTTCCCAGATTAATCCTAAATTCATGTTTACTCCTACTGACAAAGATGAAACCGTTTTACTACAAGTAAATGCGGATAATCCAAGTACTTTTATTCCTAAAAGACTTAAATGGAATGAGATAACCATCCCAGAAGAATTTATTATTCAAGCTCCTCAAATTCCTAGGAACATTACTAGAAGAGAGGTATCAGATATCTCTGAAGATTCCGATGGTAGAATACTCATTAGATTTAATTCCTTTAGAGAAACAAAGAATAATATACGAATACAAGAGGTTAACTCTAGGCAATCCTTTTCCGACAACTCTAGCCGGATAAATAATCCTTTCAGAGCTAATGTCACTTCTACCTCTACTAATGCTTTTATTAATAATGAAATGAATGTTAATTACAAAAGCCCTTTACCTGATACGAATTATCAAAGTAATGAATCCTCGGTAGGATCTCCTACTCATTCCCAGATGGCTGGGATAAATGTTATTGAAGTTCTCGACTTCTCTGCTAACTTTAAATATCTTGATGAAGAATTTAATGATTCTGATAATCAAGAAAGAAGAGATTGGTTTTTAAAATTAGACAAATCTTTTCGTGATAAACTTCAAAAGGAATGGATAAAAGATCTTCAAATGTATAAATTTAATTTCCCTATTTTAAATTGGTTTGACACCTATTGCCAAATCGAGGATATTCAAAATGTCTACTCTTTAGAACAAATTAATGTCCAGACAAATCTTTATAAAAAATGGGAATTAGCAGATGGAAATAATATTACTGCTTCGATGAAGGCTGTTTTATATTTATCCTTTTCGTCAACCTGTATTTGCCAAAATCCTGATTTTAAATCAAATTTAGAAAACACACAGGCATTCTGAAGTCTATTAATAAGGTCCCTTTTATTAGGGATGGGATATCTAATCCATTCTAAAACTTCGTTGAGAGGTTTATAATTGATAACAAGCCTAGGAACTCCTCTTTCTTTTTCAGCTTGATTATTAACATAAAAAGCTGCACAGCTCCAAGGAGACTTAGAATGTCTGATAAGTTTTTTGTTTAATAAGGAATCTATTTCTTTTTTACAGGTATTTAACAAATCATGGTTCATTTGTATAGGTCTTGCTTTAGTAGGAATGAGTTTTTCGTTAAAATTTGTGATGTAAGGAAGAGAAACCGTATGTTTCTTTCTTTCCCAAAAAGCATTAGGTAGGTCGGAACAGACCTCTTGTTTGATTTTTGATTCTAAATCTAAAATTTTCTTTTGTGTAGATTCGCTTTTCAAATCTTCTTCTATTTTTAAGTAAGTAATTTCTTCTTTAAGGGTTTGGATATGTAATTTTTTATTTTGAATAGAATTGATTTGTTTATAAACAAAATGATTCTGCAGAAGGGATATTTCCCTATCTTTAATAGGATTTAAGAATTTAAAATTTATATCTTTTCCCATAATATTAGTAGTGATTCCATTACCATTAACCATAAAAGGATATATGGTAGTTAGGAAAGGATTTCCTAAAATAATGTTTTGATTAAGATTTTTAACAAGTATGAAAGGTGTTTTAAAACAATACCCTTCATTACAAATATGGGAATTAGTAAGTTTGTATTCTATATTTAAGGGGGTAGCATTAGCTGCTACAAGTCTTTCATTAGTTTTTTCATAATATTTAGAAGGTATAAGCCCTTCTCTTATGCAGTTTTGATCTGCTCCGCTGTCGATTAAACAGGAAACATTGATACGGAGGTCATTAACAACCAAAGTAATAACCGAATACCATTTTTGATAAGTGATACTTTGAATGGCTAATTCAGTTATTCTATTATCTTCTTTTGTTTGTGCTAAAGGTGGGTTTGAGCTTTCTATTTTCGAGAAATCATATTTTGCTAGGGAAAGTTTTGTCTCTATTTCTAGATCTTTGGTATGTAATGTAGTAATCTCCTTTTGTAAATTATTGATTTCAAATTTAAGATTATTAATTTCTTTTCTTAGATCATTAGTGGAGACAGTCATAGAGGTTTGACTAGAGATGGAAGAAGTTGGTACTTTGCTTAGTATTTTGGTGATGCTAAAGGGTTCAAGATTATTCATTAATTTATTAGTCTTTTTATCACCAGTTTTTTCTTTGCTTAAGACTAGTTCCTTTAGTCTGATAAGATAATTATGTCTATCCTCAGGATTAGGAACCTTTTCTATGAGATCGAAAAGAAGTTCTTGTTCAGAGTTGTCATTAGTGATGACATTTATGGATAAAGGACAGAATCCATTGCAAGATTCATCACTATCACTAGAGGAAGTTTGAGTAATATTATCATCTGCATTATCCTCTTGTTCAGAGGATTCTGATACTTCTGGAGTGTCAGAAATCATAAGAGCAGATATTTTTTGTTTAAGATCATCGTGATTTTGAAAGATTTCGTCAATCTTTTTCTTAAGGGGGCATACATCTGCTTTATGTCCCTTTTTATGGCATTTATAACAAGTGGGTTGATAGTTCTTTTCTTTGTTAAAACTTTTCTTGAAAGGTTTTGTATTAGGCTTCTTTTGTTCAAAAGTTTTATCATTTTTAAAGAACCTTTTCTTTTTATGAGGGTTTGAAGAATTTTTTAACCTTTTCTTTTTCGAAGAAGGGGCTTGGATTTTTTGTAAACCAAAGGCTTCGCAAAATGTTCCAATTTCCTTTTTATAACTAGATTTTTCTTTACCATATCTATTTTGGATTTTGAGTTCAGAACATAGAAGTAAACCTTCTTTTTTTATAAAAGCAAATAGTTGTCCGTAAGTAATTTCATTAAAATTTACTACATCACAAGCTTCTTTTAATTTTTGATGTATTCTAGTGCCAAATAATCTTGGTAAGCCTGCGATGAATCTTTCTTTCCAGAAAGGGGCATTACAGTCAGATCTCTTTAAAACTAGAGTGAGGAAAACATCCTTATACCACCTATAATCTGATAAAGTGGGACAAGAAAGATTTGAAAGAACAATTTGCCTAGATTCGTTATCTTCTCTAGGATTTCCTATGAAATACATAGCTATAGTTATGATGAGATAATCCATAGCATCGGATTTTATAACTATGGAACCATCTTCCATTTCACTAGTAGAAGTATGTTGATAAATGTTCATTTTATCAGTTTCATTAATTGAGTTATCCCACCAATGTTTTAGTTGGCCAGTGAAATCAGAGACTATAACAGCGACAGTCTGATCTTGAGTGAGATTCGATTTTATACCGTAGGCCATTCCGGCCATTCCCATTTCTTGTAAGGTATTTATAATTTCATTTTCAGATTTTCCATCAATGTTCCATTCTTAGATTGATGTTCCGTTAAATTTGGAAGTTTTGAATTGGGAACGTTCTTCATATTGTATGTCAGGAGGAGTTGGTTTGCTATAGTGATTTTTGAAACCAGTATTGTACCTTATTCTATTAATACTTGGATCTTCATCCGAATCTTCTAGAGCATTTATATCTCTATCTAAATAACTAATATTTTCATTAGTGTTGGAAGAGGAAGCTAAAGCAGCAAGTTGGCTATTGATCTTACTAACTATACTTTCATTAGTAACTAATTTAGTTTTGAGTTTCTTTTCAATATTTTCAGGGATACTGATGGACTTGAAATGAGGAGTAGAAAGATTGTTAGGAAAATTACTCGGGTTTTGAATACTAAAAGCTTTAGAGTCAATCTTATTGGATAATAAATCAACTTGGTCGGCAATAGTATGAAGAATTTGATTAGAAAAATTATTTTGTTCATGAATTTTTCTAATATCTATCATAGTAGGAGGATCCGAACCACTCCTACCAGTTTTGAAAGGAGCAGCAATGACCTGTTCATCAGCTACTTGTATTTTTATGCTTTGCAAAGGGGGATGTATAGCAGTAATATTATTTCCATCTGCTAATTCCCATTTTTTATAAAGATTTGTCTGGACATTAATTTGTTCTAAAGAGTAGACATTTTGAATATCCTCGATTTGGCAATAGGTGTCAAACCAATTTAAAATAGGGAAATTAAATTTATACATTTGAAGATCTTTTATCCATTCCTTTTGAAGTTTATCACAAAAAGATTTGTCTAATTTTAAAAACCAATCTCTTCTTTCTTGATTATCAGAATCATTAAATTCTTCATCAAGATATTTAAAGTTAGCAGAGAAGTCGAGAACTTCAATAACATTTATCCCAGCCATCTGGGAATGAGTAGGAGATCCTACCGAGGATTCATTACTTTGATAATTCGTATCTGGTAAAAGGCTTTTGTAATTAACATTCATTTCATTATTAATAAAAGCATTAGTAGAGGTAGAAGCGACATTAGCTCTGAAAGGATTATTTATCCGGCTAGAGTTGTCGGAAAAGGATTGCCTAGAGTTAACCTCTTGTATTCGTATATTATTCTTTGTTTCTCTAAAGGAATTAAATCTAATGAGTATTCTACCATCGGAATCTTCAGAGATATTTGATACCTCTCTTCTAGTAATGTGCCTAGGAATTTGAGGAGCTTGAATAATAAATTCTTCTGGGATGGTTATCTCATTCCATTTAAGTCTTTTAGGAATAAAAGTACTTGGATTATCCGCATTTACTTGTAGTAAAACGGTTTCATCTTTGTCAGTAGGAGTAAACATGAATTTAGGATTAATCTGGGAATACATAACCCTATAATAAACCCTAAATATAATTGCAAAATTCTTACAGTTGTCTTTGAATTCATTGTTCTTAAGATGAATGTCTAATATCAAGGAATCTAAAATATGGGGATCAGTAAGGTCAACACTAAAATTTGGGGCACAATTGAAGTACATAGGCCCGTTGCAAATATTAGTTTGAATCATGGATAATAAAGAATTTTTATACTTAATAAGTCTATTATCTCTTAGGGCAATATAAACTGGTGCGTCTACTCCCATGTGAACTAAGGGTTTAATAGCTACTTGAATGAGTCCAAAATGCATATATCTAAAAATTTTCTCCAAATATTTTTGAATAGAAACCTTAGATAATAAAGGTATGCTTTGAAATTCATTTTGTATAGAGATAGTTTCTTCATGAGTTTTAATAGAGTAAGCAACCTTGAAATCAAGGAGACCAATTTGATAAAGAGAATTAATAGGTTGATCATGTATAGTCCAATTAGAGTAATTAGTAGGCATAGAAATGTCACTACTACAGACAATACCAGAATTATTAGTAGTTCTATTTTTGGAAAGCATTGCTCTAAGCCTGGACGTCATTAATATTTAATTATTAATAGTGTTTGTTGGGAAAATGTATAAGACTTGTTTTGATTAGATGCCAACATGTCCCTCCTAAGTTGTTTTGTAAGTAAATTATTCAGTAGAGTTAATGTTTAGTTCAACAGTTCAAAGTGTTAAGAACTGGAGTACAGTTAGTAATAACTAGAGTGTATTTTAGTATGAAGTCTGCTGAAGATGAAGTCCGCTGAAGTGAAGTCCGCTGAAGACTAAGTGATCTGAGAAAGAAGTCTAAGTCTTGAATGTTTTCTAAGTACATTCTCACTAAGACTAAATCTATCAGTAGAGGACGAAGGTCCACTGATAAAGAAACTAACAAGTACATTGAATGCTAAACATATTTAAAGCTGTTAGTTAATCTGGTTGGAACAAGGCAAAATGAATTTCAGTGAAGCTTACAATAAATGAAGGAATAAGAAGGTTCTCTCAGAGGAGTTCCACCTTAAAGCAAGACAAGAATCTGGGCATACAGACTTAAGGTCCAATGAAAAGATGACACGTCAGTGTACTTTACTGACAGCCGACCTGCCCCAGCCTGACAAGTACCAAAAGTCTTTCACCTAGCAATCTACAGAAAGTTGGTGAACAGCATGGTTTTGCAGCCGTTTCTTGACAAGACTTAAAGCTTCAAATAGAGCCGTTTGAACCAATCAGATACAAGAAGACTTACTTGAGAAGATTCAAATCCAACGGGAAGATTTTCAAGGAAGCCTATAAATACAGAAGGACGTGCACATTTACAAGCACGGGAAACTCACAAGATCAAAGCTATCTCTACATTCATAACCATCTAGAAGCACTCGAAATTATCATTGTTTCCCAAGTGTTTCACAGTTGTAGAGAGCCTAACAAACCTTCTGTAACCAAGCTTAAAAGCTATATCCAAATCTTAGAAAGAGATAATCCAATCCTAAGCATTGAGCTAAACCTGTAAGGATTATCTCAAAATAGTTGGAACCAAAACCCTACTCAAAACCCTACTCAGTGTTTAGGTTGAGAGCTAGTGTTAAAGTGGTGTTAGTAAGCTGATTGTTATATCAGTCTGAAAGCTGGTTTGTTTTGGGAACTAGGACCTGGAATTTCCTAGTGATCAATCATCCTAATAGAGGAGAAGTTGATCAGTGCACCTTGGCACTATAACACAAGGAATTCCAAGTGAAAGGAATTCTCCTGTTTGATCAGGCCAGTGGACGTAGGAGATTTATCTCTGAACCACTTTACATCTTGTGTACTTACATTCTGCTATTTCATAAGTGTGTGTTAATCTCAAGTTTATCAAAGTAAAACGAGTTTTCTAAAGGGCTCACTAATCCGCATCTGAAAGCTAATTAGATAGTAGTTCAACTGAAAGTCTTGTGCTTTCAGTGGAGGTATTATCTCAGTAAGCTTTCACAGAGTAACTCTCAGCAGACCTCAAGTCCACTGACGAGCTATTGTCTTAAGTAACCTGATAAGTTTTGAAGAAGTTTTAATTTGTAACCACAGGTGTATTCCCCCCCCCCCCCCCCATACACCTGTTTACTCGTTTTGGGACCAACAGTGTTTAATAATAAGTAGAGTATTATCAAGAATTGAAGTTTTATAGGAACACAACCGGGAACACCAGTTAAGGCTTACCAACGGATTAACGCTTACCAACATAAAACAACAAGAGATAAAATCTAAGTATTATAAAAGACTAAAATAACTAAACACTAATTCAATCAAAGAAAAGATTAATGTTTTCTTAGATAGAATTACTAATGCAACTAATGGCTCTGATACCATCGAAGCAGGAACGAAGTTGTAAGCGGAAATATAAACAGCCTTTACTGTCCCTTTTGGACATTATGAATGGAACGTAATGCCTTTTGGGCTAAAAAATGCTCCTTCAGAATTCCAGAATATTATGAATGATATTTTTAATAACTATTCATATTTCTCTATCTGTTATATTGATGATGCACTTATTTACTCTAAAAATATAGATCAACACTTTAAACACTTAAACATTTTTATACAAATAGCAAAGAAAAATGGTTTAGCGATATCCGCCCAGAAAATAAAAATTTTTCAAACAAAAATTAGATTCCTTGGTCACGATATATTTAGAGGAACTATCAAACCAATAGCTAGAGCCATTGATTTTGCTGACAAATTTCCCGATATTATAAAAGAAAAGACTCAGCTACAAAGATTTCTAGGCTGCTTAAATTATATCTCAGACTTTTTCCCCAAGCTTCGCATAATTTGCAACCCCTTGTTTCAAAGATTAAAAAAGAATCCACCAGCTTGGACAGATACCCATACTAATATAGTAAAATCTATCAAGAAACAAGTTAAGTCTTTGCCCTGTTTAGGAATACCTAAAAAGGATGCTTTTATGATAATAGAAACAGATGCCTCTGACTTCGGTTTCGGGGGGATCTTAAAGCAAGTTAACAAAACAGAAGCAGATAATACTGTTTCAAAAGACCAGTTAGTAAGATTTCACTCAGGTAGCTGGACTGGACCCCAGCTAAACTACTCCACTGTTAAAAAGGAAGTTTTATCTATTGTTCTTTGTATATCCAAATTTCAGAGCGACATTTTTAACAAAAGATTTCTCCTTAGAATTGATTGTAAATCTGCTAAAGAGATACTTCAAAAAGATGTAAAAAACATCGTATCAAAGCAAATATTTGCCAGATGGCAAGCAATTTTATCAAGTTTTGATTTTGATATTGAATATATCAAGGGAGAGGATAACTGCCTCCCTGATTTTCTAACGAGAGAATTTTTGCAGAATTCAAGGAATGCAGAGACCTAGATCAACTACTCCTAGTTACTATACTCAAAGAGCAATTACCAATTTCAGCAATGACAATCAATTCAAGTCTTTAGAAGACATTCCAGCTCCATCATATGCCGGAGCAATTACTCAACCAGCTCCTTCTTTTCCAACTACCCAAACCAAAGCCCAGGTTATCCCACTAAAAAATGGCTATTTTCTTAAACCAGAAGTTGAGCATATTACTCCTACTACTCTTACTGTATTAGGAAACTTATCCAAGCTAGTTGAGCTTACTCAAAATATCTTCCCACCCGATTGTCAATGGTTTACCGACAATCCTCTAAAGACCCAAGAGTTCTATGAATACATCCTTGTAGACTCAGGAGCAGCAGAAATTACTCATACCTATCATCCAGAAGATAAGAGCAAGATCGCTTACTCAAAATGCATTATCAAAAGAGTTTTAAAATTCAACGATTGGACTCGACCTTATGAAAACAGGCCATTTACTCAAAATTACAACCCGGGAGGGTATAGTTATCCCGATTACAAGAACGCCTGGTTTAGGGCCTTCCTCATGAGGTCCTTTGACCATTCCTGGTTCTTTACCTTTAAATCAGATTTTATAAATAACGCCTTCCCAGTTTGGTTTACCGAATGGTGGAGGATTTTTGGACCAATTACAGAGATGTTACCAACCTCAGTCAAATTAGCCCAACAACAATTTCTTGTCAGATCCAAAGAAGAACCATTCAGGAGACACCTGATGTTCTTTGCAGAATTCAAAGTACCATGGATCCTATGTTGGAATTACTCATTCAAACAATTCTACCCCCAGCCATACAACATCTCTATCATCAGAGAATTTAAAGTAAAGTGGTGGGTAAATTATTCTGATAAATATTGTGATACTTGTGTTGTCAACAGGTTTTTTGACACAGGCGAAAATCCAAGCTGGGAAAAGGAGGCATCTCCATCCCAACAAACTGTGTCTAATCCAAGACAATCCAATACTCCATCCCAACGAACTATGTCTAATCCAAGACAATCCAATACTCAAGGTTTCGATATTTGTTTCGGACCTCCTCCTACTCCTAGCAATTCATCCAAGATTTCCTCCTCTCCAAAAATTCGACATCAAGCCTCTTCTTCAAAAAATAAATCAAAAATCAAGAAAGAAGCCTCTTCTGATTCTGATCTAGACGAAGAGGATCAGAAACTATTCCAAAAATTTGCCAAACAATTCTTGAAAGCCAAAAAGAAATCCGGGTCAGAAATGGACTCCGACCCAGCCAGTTCCGATCATGATTTTGATGATTTATTTGGTGGGCCCTGTGCCCAAGACCCTTTTCTTTAAATAGAAAAATCAAATTGATAGGAACATTAAAAATTTAGACAAATGAACAAATCTGTGATGTCTAAATTTCCTGTCAAATACTCAAAGTTTCTTCCATAAAACAGGAATATCAATATTTTGGATAAATGAACGTAAAGCGATATCTAAAATACCTGGTTATTACTCAAATACTCAATACAGGTACAAAAGACGACGTATTCATACTTGGCCGACACAAGATGCCCTCATACAGTGAAGCAGCCGGTCCCACAACTAAACTACACTCAAAGCTTTGCCAGCTGCTCCCATACAGTGAAGCCGCCGGTCCCACACTCAAAGCTCCACTCAAAATTCGTCACAATAGTCAAAAGTAATAAATAAAGACGATACCCACTACGCATCCACTATGCAAATGGACCCCTCTCCGCCTCTCCTATTGGCGGATTTAGTTTTTCTTTTTCATTGTTTATTTCTGTTACAAGTCCGCCCTGTCTATATAAGGACTTGGTTTGTGTTTTAGAAGAGCACGCTTGAGTTGATACTCGCCCTCTTCTCTCTCTCTCTTTTCAAAGTTTTCTATCCTTGTGCTTCATTGTCGTTTTTACGATTACTCCTGTAAGTCTTTATGTTTCTATAATTTCTGTAATTGTTATTCAATTTTATGAATAAAATGTTTATATTTCCGCTTACAACTTCGTTCCTGCTTTGATAGAAACATAAAGACTTACAGGAGTAATCGTAAAAACGACAATGAAGCACAAGGATAGAAAACTTTGAAAAGAGAGAGAGAGAAGAGGGCGAGTATCAACTCAAGTGTGCCCTTCTAAAACACAAACCAAGTCCTTATATAGACAGGGCAGACTTGTAACAGAAATAAACAATGAAAAAGAAAAACTAAATCCGCCAATAGGAGAGGCGGAGAGGGGTCCATTTGCATAGTGGATGCATAGTGGGTATCGTCTTTATTTATTACTTTTGACTATTGTGACGAATTTTGAGTGGAGCTTTGAGTGTGGGACCGGCGGCTTCACTGTATGGGAGCAGCTGGCAAAGCTTTGAGTGTAGTTTAGTTTTGGGACCGGCTGCTTCACTGTATGAGGGCATCTTGTGTCGGCCAAGTATGAATACGTCGTCTTTTGTACCTGTATTGAGTATTTGAGTAATAACCAGGTATTTTAGATATCGCTTTACGCTCATTTATCCAAAATATTGATATTCCTGTTTTATGGAAGAAACTTTGAGTATTTGACAGGAAATTTAGACATCACAAATTCGTTCATTTGTCTAAATTTTTAATGTTCCTATCAATTTGATTTTTCTATTTAAAGAAAAGGGTCTTGGGCACAGGGCCCACCAAATAAATCATCAAAATCATGATCGGAACTGGCTGGGTCGGAGTCCATTTCTGACCCGGATTTCTTTTTGGCTTTCAAGAATTGTTTGGCAAATTTTTGGAATAGTTTCTGATCCTCTTCGTCTAGATCAGAATCAGAAGAGGCTTCTTTCTTGATTTTTGATTTATTTTTTGAAGAAGAGGCTTGATGTCGAATTTTTGGAGAGGAGGAAATCTTGGATGATTTGCTAGGAGTAGGAGGAGGTCTGAAACAAATATCGAAACCTTGAGTATTGGATTATCTTGGATTAGACATAGTTCGTTGGGATGGAGTATTGGATTGTCTTGGATTAGACACAGTTTGTTGGGATGGAGATGCCTCCTTTTCCCAGCTTGGATTTTCGCCTGTGTCAAAAAACCTGTTGAAAACACAAGTATCACAATATTTATCAGAATAATTTACCCACCACTTTACTTTAAATTCTCTGATGATAGAGATGTTGTATGGCTGGGGGTAGAATTGTTTGAATGAGTAATTCCAACATAGGATCCATGGTACTTTGAATTCTGCAAAGAACATCAGGTGTCTCCTGAATGGTTCTTCTTTGGATCTGACAAGAAATTGTTGTTGGGCTAATTTGACTGAGGTTGGTAACATCTCTGTAATTGGTCCAAAAATCCTCCACCATTCGGTAAACCAAACTGGGAAGGCGTTATTTATAAAATCTGATTTAAAGGTAAAGAACCAGGAATGGTCAAAGGACCTCATGAGGAAGGCCCTAAACCAGACGTTCTTGTAATCGAGATAACTATACCCTCTCGGGTTGTAATTTTGAGTAAATGGCCTGTTTTCATAAGGTCGAGTCCAATCGTTGAATTTTAAAACTCTTTTGATAATGCATTTTGAGTAAGCGATCTTGCTCTTATCTTCTGGATGATAGGTATGAGTAATTTCTGCTGCTCCTGAGTCTACAAGGATGTATTCATAGAACTCTTGGGTCTTTAGAGGATTGTCGGTAAACCATTGACAATCAGGTGGGAAGATATTTTGAGTAAGCTCAACTAGCTTGGATAAGTTTCCTAATACAGTAAGAGTAGTAGGAGTAATATGCTCAACTTCTGGTTTAAGAAAATAGCCATTTTTTAGTGGGATAACCTGGGCTTTGGTTTGGGTAGTTGGAAAAGAAGGAGCTGGTTGAGTAATTGCTCCGGCATATGATGGAGCTGGAATGTCTTCTAAAGACTTGAATTGATTGTCATTGCTGAAATTGGTAATTGCTCTTTGAGTATAGTAACTAGGAGTAGTTGATCTAGGTCTCTGCATTCCTTGAATTCTGCAAAAATTCTCTCGTTAGAAAATCAGGGAGGCAGTTATCCTCTCCCTTGATATATTCAATATCAAAATCAAAACTTGATAAAATTGCTTGCCATCTGGCAAATATTTGCTTTGATACGATGTTTTTTTACATCTTTTTGAAGTATCTCTTTAGCAGATTTACAATCAATTCTAAGGAGAAATCTTTTGTTAAAAATGTCGCTCTGAAATTTAGATATACAAAGAACAATAGATAAAACTTCCTTTTTAACAGTGGAGTAGTTTAGCTGGGGTCCAGTCCAGCTACCTGAGTGAAATCTTACTAACTGTTCTTTTGAAACAGTATTATCTGCTTCTGTTTTGTTAACTTGCTTTAAGATCCCCCCGAAACCGAAGTCAGAGGCATCTGTTTCTATTATCATAAAAGCATCCTTTTTAGGTATTCCTAAACAGGGCAAAGACTTAACTTGTTTCTTGATAGATTTTACTATATTAGTATGGGTATCTGTCCAAGCTGGTGGATTCTTTTTTAATCTTTGAAACAAGGGGTTGCAAATTATGCGAAGCTTGGGGAAAAAGTCTGAGATATAATTTAAGCAGCCTAGAAATCTTTGTAGCTGAGTCTTTTCTTTTATAATATCGGGAAATTTGTCAGCAAAATCAATGGCTCTAGCTATTGGTTTGATAGTTCCTCTAAATATATCGTGACCAAGGAATCTAATTTTTGTTTGAAAATTTTTTATTTTCTGGGCGGATATCGCTAAACCATTTTTCTTTGCTATTTGTATAAAAATGTTTAAGTGTTTAAAGTGTTGATCTATATTTTTAGAGTAAATAAGTACATCATCAATATAACAGATAGAGAAATCTGAATAGTTATTAAAAATATCATTCATAATATTCTGGAATTCTGAAGGAGCATTTTTTAGCCCAAAAGGCATTACGTTCCATTCATAATGTCCAAAAGGGACAGTAAAGACTATTTATATTTCCGCTTACAACTTCGTTCCTGCTTCGATGGTATCAGAGCCATTAGTTGCATTAGTAATTCTATCTAAGAAAACATTAATCTTTTCTTTGATTGAATTAGTGTTTAGTTATTATAGTCTTTTATAATACTTAGATTTTATCTCTTGTTGTTTTATGTTGGTAAGCGTTAATCCGTTGGTAAGCCTTAACTGGTGTTCCCGGTTGTGTTCCCATAAAACTTCAATTCTTGATAATACTCTACTTATTATTAAACACTATTAATAATTAAATATTAATGACGTCCAGGCTTAGAGCAATGCTTTCCAAAAATAGAACTACTAATAATTCTGGTATTGTCTGTAGTAGTGACATTTCTATGCCTACTAATTACTCTAATTGGACTATACCTGATCAACCTATTAATTCTCTTTATCAAATTGGTCTCCTTGATTTCAAGGTTGCGTACTCTATTAAAACTCATGAAGAAACTATCTCTATACAAAATGAATTTCAAAGCATACCTTTATTATCTAAGGTTTCTATTCAAAAATATTTGGAGAAAAATTTTAGATATATGCATTTTGGACTCATTCAAGTAGCTATTAAACCCTTAGTTCACATGGGAGTAGACACACCAGTTTATATTGCCCTAAGAGATAATAGACTTATTAAGTATAAAAATTCTTTATTATCCATGATTCAAACTAATATTTGCAACGGGCCTATGTACTTCAATTGTGCCCCAAATTTTAGTGTTGACCTTACTGATCCCCATATTTTAGATTCCTTGATATTAGACATTCATCTTAAGAACAATGAATTCAAAGACAACTGTAAGAATTTTGCAGTTATATTTAGGGTTTATTATAGGGTTATGTCTTCCCAGATTAATCCTAAATTCATGTTTACTCCTACTGACAAAGATGAAACCGTTTTACTACAAGTAAATGCGAATAATACAAGTACTTTTATTCCTAAAAGACTTAAATGGAATGAGATAACCATCCCAGAAGAATTTATTATTCAAGCTCCTCAAATTCCTAGGCACATTACTAGAAGAGAGGTATCAGATATCTCTGAAGATTCCGATGGTAGAATACTCATTAGATTTAATTCCTTTAGAGAAACAAAGAATAATATACGAATACAAGAGGTTAACTCTAGGCAATCCTTTTCCGACAACTCTAGCCGGATAAATAATCCTTTCAGAGCTAATGTCTCTTCTACCTCTACTAATGCTTTTATTAATAATGAAATGAATGTTAATTACAAAAGCCCTTTACCAGATACGAATTATCAAAGTAATGAATCCTCGGTAGGATCTCCTACTCATTCCCAGATGGCTGGGATAAATGTTATTGAAGTTCTCGACTTCTCTGCTAACTTTAAATATCTTGATGAAGAATTTAATGATTCTGATAATCAAGAAAGAAGAGATTGGTTTTTAAAATTAGACAAATCTTTTCGTGATAAACTTCAAAAAGAATGGATAAAAGATCTTCAAATGTATAAATTTAATTTCCCTATTTTAAATTGGTTTGACACCTATTGCCAAATCGAGGATATTCAAAATGTCTACTCTTTAGAACAAATTAATGTCCAGACAAATCTTTATAAAAAATGGGAATTAGCAGATGGAAATAATATTACTGCTATACATCCCCCTTTGCAAAGCATAAAAATACAAGTAGCTGATGAACAGGTCATTGTTGCTCCTTTCAAAACTGGTAGGAGTGATTCGGATCCTCCTACTATGATAGATATTAGAAAAATTCATGAACAAAACAATTTTTCTAATCAAATTCTTCATACTATTGCCGACCAAGTTGATTTATTATCCAATAAGATTGACTCTAAAGCTTTTAGTATTCAAAACCCGAGTAATTTTCCTAACAATCTTTCTACTCCTCATTTCAAGTCCATCAGTATCCCTGAAAATATTGAAAAGAAACTCAAAACTAAATTAGTTACTAATGAAAGTATAGTTAGTAAGATCAATAGCCAACTTGCTGCTTTAGCTTCCTCTTCCAACACTAACGAAAATATTAGTTGTTTAGATAGAGATATAAATGCTCTAGAAGATTCGGATGAAGATCCAAGTATTAATAGAATAAGGTACAATACTGGTTTCAAAAATCACTATAGCAAACCAACTCCTCCTGACATACAATATGAAGAACGTTCCCAATTCAAAACTTCCAAATTTAACGGAACATCAACCCAAGAATGGAACATTGATGGAAAATCTGAAAATGAAATTATAAATACCTTACAAGAAATGGGAATGGCCGGAATGGCCTACGGTATAAAATCGAATCTCACTCAAGATCAGACTGCCGCTGTTATAGTCTCTGGTTTCACTGGCCAACTAAAACATTGGTGGGATAACTCAATTAATGAAACTGATAAAATGAACATTTATCAACATACTTCTACTAGTGAAATGGAAGATGGTTCCATAGTTATAAAATCCGATGCTACGGATTATCTCATCATAACTATAGCTATGTATTTCATAGGAAATCCTAGAGAAGATAACGAATCTAGCCAAATTGTTCTTTCAAATCTTTCTTGTCCCACTTTATCAGATTATAGGTGGTATAAGGATGTTTTCCTCACTCTAGTTTTAAAGAGATCTGACTGTAATGCCCCTTTCTGGAAAGAAAGATTCATCGCAGGCTTACCAAGATTATTTGGCACTAGAATACATCAAAAATTAAAAGAAGCTTGTGATGTAGTAAATTTTAATGAAATTACTTACGGACAACTATTTGCTTTTATAAAAAAAGAAGGTTTACTTCTATGTTCTGAACTCAAAATCCAAAATAGATATGGTAAAGAAAAATCTAGTTATAAAAAGGAAATTGGAACATTTTGCGAAGCCTTTGGTTTACAAAAAATCCAAGCCCCTTCTTCGAAAAAGAAAAGGTTAAAAAATTCTTCAAAACCTCATAAAAAGAAAAGGTTCTTTAAAAATGATAAAACTTTTGAACAAAAGAAGCCTAATACAAAACCTTTCAAGAAAAGTTTTAACAAAGAAAAGAACTATCAACCCACTTGTTATAAATGCCATAAAAAGGGACATAAAGCAGATGTATGCCCCCTTAAGAAAAAGATTGACGAAATCTTTCAAAATGACGATGATCTTAAACAAAAAATATCTGCTCTTATGATTTCTGACGCTCCAGAAGTATCAGAATCCTCTGAACAAGAGGATAATGCAGATGATAATATTACTCAAACTTCCTCTAGTGATAGTGATGAATCTTGCAATGGATTCTGTCCTTTATCCATAAATGTCATTACTAATGACAACTCTGAACAAGAACTTCTTTTCGATCTCATAGAAAAGGTTCCTAATCCTGAGGATAGACATAATTATCTTGTCAGACTGAAGGAACTAGTCTTAAGCAAAGAAAAAACTGGTGATAAAAAGACTAATAAATTAATGAATAATCTTGAACCCTTTAGCATCACCAAAATACTAAGCAAAGTACCAACTTCTTCCATCTCTAGTCAAACCTCTATGACTGTCTCCACTAATGATCTAAGAAAAGAAATTAATAATCTTAAATTTGAAATCAATAATTTACAAAAGGAGATTACTACATTACATACCAAAGATCTAGAAATAGAGACAAAATTTTCCCTAGCAAAATATGATTTCTCGAAAATAGAAATACCGCAAGACTTACAACATGAAAAACCAGAAAGCTCAAACCCACCTTTAGCACAAACAAAAGAAGATAATAGAATAACTGAATTAGCCATTCAAAGTATCACTTTAAAAAATGGTATTCGGTTATTACTTTGGTTGTTAATGACTTCCGTATCAATGTTTCTTGTTTAATCAACAGCGGAGCAGATCAAAACTGCATAAGAGAAGGGCTTATACCTTCTAAATATTATGAAAAAACTAATGAAAGACTTGTAGCAGCTAATGCTACCCCCTTAAATATAGAATACAAACTTACTAATTCCCATATTTGTAATGAAGGGTATTGTTTTAAAACACCTTTCATACTTGTTAAAAATCTTAATCAAAATATTATTTTAGGAAATCCTTTCCTAACTACCATATATCCTTTTATGGTTAATGGTAATGGAATCACTACTAATATTATGGGAAAAGATATAAATTTTAAATTCTTAAATCCTATTAAAGATAGGGAAATATCCCTTCTGCAGAATCATTTTGTTTATAAACAAATCAATTCTATTCAAAATAAAAAATTACATATCCAAACCCTTAAAGAAGAAATTACTTACTTAAAAATAGAAGAAGATTTGAAAAGCGAATCTACACAAAAGAAAATTTTAGATTTAGAATCAAAAATCAAACAAGAGGTCTGTTCCGACCTACCTAATGTTTTTTGGGAAAGAAAGAAACATACGGTTTCTCTTCCTTACATCACAAATTTTAACGAAAAACTCATTCCTACTAAAGCAAGACCTATACAAATGAACCATGATTTGTTAAATACCTGTAAAAAAGAAATAGATTCCTTATTAAACAAAAAACTTATCAGACATTCTAAGTCTCCTTGGAGCTGTGCAGTTTTTTATGTTAATAATCAAGCTGAAAAAGAAAGAGGAGTTCCTAGGCTTGTTATCAATTATAAACCTCTCAACGAAGTTTTAGAATGGATTAGATATCCCATCCCTAATAAAAGGGACCTTATTAATAGACTTCAGAATGACTGTGTGTTTTCTAAATTTGATTTAAAATCAGGATTTTGGCAAATACAGGTTGACGAAAAGGATAAATATAAAACAGCCTTTACTGTCCTTTTTGGACATTATGAATGGAACGTAATGTCTTTTGGGCTAAAAAATGCTCCTTCAGAATTCCAGAATATTATGAATGATATTTTTAATAACTATTCAGATTTCTCTATCTGTTATATTGATGATGTACTTATTTACTCTAAAAATATAGATCAACACTTTAAACACTTAAACATTTTTATACAAATAGCAAAGAAAAATGGTTTAGCGATATCCGCCCAGAAAATAAAAAATTTTCAAACAAAAATTAGATTCCTTGGTCACGATATATTTAGAGGAACTATCAAACCAATAGCTAGAGCCATTGATTTTGCTGACAAATTTCCAGATATTATAAAAGAAAAGACTCAGCTACAAAGATTTCTAGGCTGCTTAAATTATATCTCAGACTTTTTCCCCAAGCTTCGCATAATTTGCAACCCCTTGTTTCAAAGATTAAAAAAGAATCCACCAGCTTGGACAGATACCCATACTAATATAGTAAAATCTATCAAGAAACAAGTTAAGTCTTTGCCCTGTTTAGGAATACCTAAAAATGATGCTTTTATGATAATAGAAACAGATGCCTCTGACTTCGGTTTCGGGGGGATCTTAAAGCAAGTTAACAAAACAGAAGCAGATAATACTGTTTCAAAAGAACAGTTAGTAAGATTTCACTCAGGTAGCTGGACTGGACCCCAACTAAACTACTCCACTGTTAAAAAGGAAGTTTTATCTATTGTTCTTTGTATATCCAAATTTCAGAGCGACATTTTTAACAAAAGATTTCTCCTTAGAATTGATTGTAAATCTGCTAAAGAGATACTTCAAAAAGATGTAAAAAACATCGTAACAAAGCAAATATTTGCCAGACGGCAAGCAATTTTATCAAGTTTTGATTTTGATATTGAATATATCAAGGGAGAGGATAACTGCCTCCCTGATTTTCTAACGAGAGAATTTTTGCAGAATTCAAGGAATGCAGAGACCTAGATCAACTACTCCTAGTTACTATACTCAAAGAGCAATTACCAATTTCAGCAATGACAATCAATTCAAGTCTTTAGAAGACATTCCAGCTCCATCATATGCCGGAGCAATTACTCAACCAGCTCCTTCTTTTCCAACTACCCAAACCAAAGCCCAGGTTATCCCACTCAAAAATGGCTATTTTCTTAAACCAGAAGTTGAGCATATTACTCCTACTACTCTTACTGTATTAGGAAACTTATCCAAGCTAGTTGAGCTTACTCAAAATATCTTCCCACCTGATTGTCAATGGTTTACCGACAATCCTCTAAAGACCCAAGAGTTCTATGAATACATCCTTGTAGACTCAGGAGCAGCAGAAATTACTCATACCTATCATCCAGAAGATAAGAGCAAGATCGCTTACTCAAAATGCATTGTCAAAAGAGTTTTAAAATTCAACGATTGGACTCGGACTTATGAAAACAGGCCATTTACTCAAAATTACAACCCGAGAGGGTATAGTTATCCCGATTACAAGAACGCCTGGTTTAGGGCCTTCCTCATGAGGTCCTTTGACCATTCCTGGTTCTTTACCTTTAAATCAGATTTTATAAATAACGCCTTCCCAGTTTGGTTTACCGAATGGTGGAGGATTTTTGGACCAATTACAGAGATGTTACCAACCTCAGTCAAATTAGCCCAACAACAATTTCTTGTCAGATCCAAAGAAGAACCATTCAGGAGACACCTGATGTTCTTTGCAGAATTCAAAGTACCATGGATCCTATGTTGGAATTACTCATTCAAACAATTCTACCCCCAGCCATACAACATCTCTATCATCAGAGAATTTAAAGTAAAGTGGTGGGTAAATTATTCTGATAAATATTGTGATACTTGTGTTGTCAACAGGTTTTTTGACACAGGCGAAAAACCAAGCTGGGAAAAGGAGGCATCTCCATCCCAACAAACTGTGTCTAATCCAAGACAATCCAATACTCCATCCCAACGAACTATGTCTAATCCAAGACAATCCAATACTCAAGGTTTCGATATTTGTTTCGGACCTCCTCCTACTCCTAGCAAATCATCCAAGATTTCCTCCTCTCCAAAAATTCGACATCAAGCCTCTTCTTCAAAAAATAAATCAAAAATCAAGAAAGAAGCCTTTTCTGATTCTGATCTAGACGAAGAGGATCAGAAACTATTCCAAAAATTAGCCAAACAATTCTTGAAAGCCAAAAAGAAATCCGGGTCAGAAATGGACTCCGACCCAGCCAGTTCCGATCATGATTTTGATGATTTATTTGGTGGGCCCTGTGCCCAAGACCCTTTTCTTTAAATAGAAAAATCAAATTGATAGGAACATTAAAAATTTAGACAAATGAACGAATTTGTGATGTCTAAATTTCCTGTCAAATACTCAAAGTTTCTTCCATAAAACAGGAATATCAATATTTTGGATAAATGAGCGTAAAGCGATATCTAAAATACCTGGTTATTACTCAAATACTCAATACAGGTACAAAAGACGACGTATTCATACTTGGCCGACACAAGATGCCCTCATACAGTGAAGCAGCCGGTCCCACAACTAAACTACACTCAAAGCTTTGCCAGCTGCTCCCATACAGTAAAGCCGCCGGTCCCACACTCAAAGCTCCACTCAAAATTCGTCACAATAGTCAAAAGTAATAAATAAAGACGATACCCACTACGCATCCACTATCCAAATGGACCCCTCTCCGCCTCTCCTATTGGCGGATTTAGTTTTTCTTTTTCATTGTTTATTTCTGTTACAAGTCCGCCCTGTCTATATAAGGACTTGGTTTGTGTTTTAGAAGGGCACGCTTGAGTTGATACTCTCCCTCTTCTCTCTCTCTCTTTTCAAAGTTTTCTATCCTTGTGCTTCATTGTCGTTTTTACGATTACTCCTGTAAGTCTTTATGTTTCTATAATTTCTGTAATTGTTATTCAATTTTATGAATAAAATGTTTATATTTCCGCTTACAACTTCGTTCCTGCTTCGATGGTCTCCAAGGTGAAATATATTAATTAATTTAGAGCTATTAAGAAGCTTAATTAATTAATTGACTTGATAATCTTAAATGCGGGAAATAATAACCGGGATCCCATATTATCGTAATATGGATTAAGATGGATAATGCAATATTAATTTATTAGTGGTAATAATTAATATTAATGGATTGAATTATATTGGGGCTCAATATTGAAATTCAGAAGTCCATTAGGAGGTCCAATCTTAATTCTCCTTAAAGGCCCCTCAAGTAGCCCATTAAGTAGCCCAATAATGATAAGGTGATTAAAATAAAAAGAATATATTATGCCGATTTTTCATGGTGATTTTCGAAAGTGGCTTATTTGGAGAAAGAAAAGATCTTGTTGATTTCCTTGAAAAGATATTATGGAAGATAAGTATTCTTGGAATACAAGATTATCTCATATATTCAAGAAGATCCAAATCTTGGATTCTTACTCAATAATTTCGAAAATTACAAGCCTAATTAGGAGAGTGAGATTTTTGTGGAATATTTCATTATGGAGAAAAGAATATATGGGATATATTCAAGATTTCTTAGAGACTAAGAAAAGATTTTCTCCAGGCCCATAAAATACTATAATTTTCGGCCACTACTCTTATAAATAGGGGATGATTATTTCATCCCCAAGTACATAATTCCATGTGTTGGAAAAATCAAGAGCATATATATTTTTCTTTTTCCTTAGTTATTTAAATTACTTGAAAGCATCTCCCACCGGTGATCAAGTAAGGCGAAAGGGAAATACTTGAGAAGGTTTTTGGGTTGATAAAGCGTGATCGTGATTGTCCTGTTTATTCAAAGGCCAATTCTACAAGAGGTACGTAAGTCACATAAATTCTTGTTTATTCCGCCTAGATTTTATGTGAATTAATTCAACATGCATGATGATAAATTAGTTTTTGGAATTATTATTTGAATTAATTAGGATTAATTCATGCTAGTAATAATTGAATTTAAATTCGTATTTAAATTTCATCCCGAATAGATTCCGGGCACCCCTATTTTCCCAACACCAGGAACTTCCCCGAATGAACTCCAAAGCTGTTTTTCTTTGGATTCAACTTCATGTTGTAGTGTCGAAGGGTTTTAGACACTTGGGTTAAATGTTGGAGGTGATCTTTCTTTCGGGGACTCTTGACCACGATATCGTCTACGTAGACTTCTACAGTATCTCCAATTTGTTCGTCGAACATCTTGTTCACCAACCTCTGATATGTTGCCCCGATATTGATGAGGCCGAATGACATTCTTTTCCAACACAACAAGTTTTTATTCATATAAAATGCTGTATTTTTTTTATCGTCTGGATGCATTGGGATTTGATGGTACCCGATAGAGGCATCCATGAACGTTAGCATCTCGTGACCCGCAGTGCTGTCCACTAATTGATCAATATGGGGGAGAGGAAAGTTGTCCTTCGAGCATGCTGCATTTAGATCCATAAAATCTATGCATAGCCTCCAGGTCCCGTTTGGTTTCCTTCCGCACAATAACTGGGTTTGCTACCCATTGTGAACAAAGTGCTTGTCGGGTTAGATCGTTGTCTAACAACTTCTTCACCTCTTCATTCAAAGCTTGATACTTGTCTGGACCGTACTTTTTTCGTTTTTTATGGACTGGCCTTTTTGCTTGATTGATATTAAGCTTGTGGCAAGCATGCTTTGGATCTATTCCCACCATGTCTGCATAAGACCAAGCAAAAACATCTAAATTCTTGCTGAGGAACTCTTTCATTCGGGATCTGTAAGGCTCAGGAAGCTCAGATCCTATATACAATTCAAGATCTTCGTTCCCAGGATTAACTTTGAATGTCTCCAGTTTTTCGACTGGAGTTGCTCGTCGTTTTTGTCCTTTCCAACGGGGATCAAGTATTGGTTCCTCAGGGTCGAAATCATTTTCGATGTTCATGGGCTCTGCTCCCAGGCGGGGCTCTAGATCATCTGTTGGCCTGAACCCATTGTTGTTAGCCAACATCTGGCCCTCCAAGCCACTTGTTGTATGTTGCTCGTCACCATCCCTATGTTGTTCGTTAAGTTGGAGTTCCCCATGGGTGGTGTGTTGGGAAAATAGGGGTGCCCGAAAACTATTTGGGATAAAATTTAAATACGAATTTAAATACAATTATTATTAGCATGAATTAATTCTGATTAATTCAAATAATAATTCCAACAACAATTTTATCATCATGCATATTGAATTAATTCACATAAAACCTATGGCGGAATAACAAGGAATTTATGTGATTACGTACCTCTCGTAGATATGGCCTTTGATTATCACGGGACGTGCTACCAACCAAAAGACCTTCTCAAGTATTTCCCTTTCGCCTCGCATGATCACCGGTGGGAAGTGCTTTCGAGCAATTAGAATAACAAGGAAGAAAGAAAAAATATTATTGCTGATTTTTTTTTCAACATTGTGAAACTGCAAACTGGAGATGAAATAATCATCTCCTATATATAAGACTAGGAATTTCGAAATTTGCATATGGAATAGGGGAGAGAAAATCTTTTTCTTGGCCTCCAAGAAATCTTGAATATATTTCATATATTCTTTTCTCCATAATAAAATATTCCATAAAAATCTCACCTTCCTAATATATGAGATTTTCGAAATTCATGGGAGAAATAAACTAGATTTGGATTTTCTTGAATTTATGAGATAATCTTGTATTCCAAGAATACATATCTTTCATAATACATTTCCAAGAAAATCAACAAATCTTTTCTCTACCATATCTATAAATTTCAAAACTATAAGCAAAAAATTAGCAATAATAATTTTCTTTTATTTTAATCACCTTATTATTATCGGGCTACTTATTGGGCTACTTGAGGGGCCTTTAGGAGAATTAAGATTGGACCTCCAATGGACTTCTGAATTTCAATATTGAGCCCCAATATAATTCAGCTCATTAATATTAATTAGTACCACTAATAAATTAATATTGCACTATCCATTTTAATCCATATTACGATAATATGGGCTCCCGGTTATTATTTCCCGCGTTTAAGATTATCAAGTCCATTAATTAATTAAGCTTCTGAATAGCTCTAAATTAATTAACATCTTTCACCTTAGAGTAAATACAGATCAATATTATTATCCGTACCGAAGAAACTAATTCTTCACTTGCAAGATTTGGTACAATAAAACTTCTGAGCCCACCAAGGGGACAAATCACACGAGCCGTCCTCGCACACATTTCTCCGTATTAAATTTTAGCAACCGTCGTATGATTAATATTACTGCCCAAAGCACAAGGTTTGAAGTCACGATGATTCGCACCCAACATGAATCAAAGCAGTAACCATTAAGCACACACGGTCCTATTTAAGTGACGGAGATTAAGAAATCAATAACCACTGAGGTCTAATTCTTCACATATCATAACAGAAGAATTTATCCTCGTTGTAGGTCTTCTTCAACACATACTAAATGTGTTAGTGCAATCTCTTGGTCAAGACAGGCCAATCTGAGATATACACATCGACCTTTCACGGCGGATTGTTCAATTCCACCTGGGTCGTGAATTTGTACGTTTAGTTACAAGAAAAACTATTAATATGATCTTCCGTGATCGGGTATCACCACATTAACTACAGTGTAACATGTACTATATATTGAACGGTTTGTAATAGTTATTCAACATTCAATCATAACTAAAGCAAATGTGATAAAAGATTTATTCTCATAAATAAGTGTTTAATACATGAGTTATACAAAGTAAAAGCATACTTTCACGTATAACTCCAACATGGTGATGAGTTGTTCGTCCAACACTTGCTCGTCAGGAGGCTGCTCGTCAGTATCCATATGGTCCTCCGCCATGTCCATCATGTTCTCCAGCACTGATGGTTCATCAACTGGGTAGCTGGTGGTGGCTTCCATCATGGATACTTGTGCCTGTTTTGCTTGCAGTTGTAGGAGACATTCACGTGCTTTTATTTGGTCTCCCTTTATTGAGCCTGCTCCACTTGCTGTTGGGAACTTTATGCAATAGTGGTAAGTTGAACATGCAACTTTAAATTCATTTAAAAAAGGTCGACCAAGAAACTCGTTATAGGTCGAATCCTGATCTACGACCAAGAAATCTACCATTCTTGTTATATTTTTCTCGGGTTCCTCGACCGTTACAAGCTGAACGGACAACCTAATCTCCCCTAACGGGACTGTTATAGCATTTTCGAAGCCTAAAATTCTATGATTTGAATCTCGTATGTAGCCCAAATAATCTCCAAGTTGGTCGAGCGTCTTTTTTAAAAGGATGTTGGTGTAGGCTCCGGTGTCCACCAACATTCTATGTACTCTGGTCCCCATGATCTTTGCACAAATTATGAGCGAATCATTGTGTGGAGTCAAAATCCCGTCCAAGTCCTTCTCTGTGAAGACTAGTTCAGATGTTTGTAGGACGGAGTAATTGATCCCCATTCTTGGTCGATTTCTCGTAATTCGGTTTTTCTTTTTCGGTTGGAAATTGGTGGTCGTCCATCAGAACATCCTCCCGCAGGTCCTGAGGGTTCCATCATGTATAAATCTACTAATGGACGAGCAACAATGGTGGGAACTGGTCGCCCGGGCTTATTATTCCTTTGAGGTTGACCATCCTCTTCATCCTCCGAGTTGTTCTCCCGGGCTCTCTTTCCAGGTTGCCTTTTGACGAAGTCGGAGAGCTTTCCCTCCTCGTAGAACCGTCAAAGTTGCTTGAGCAAATCTCTGCACTCACTAGTAAAGTGCCCCATGCTTTGATGGTAGGCACAATACTTATTAGGGTTGAGTTTGCCAATCTCTTGGTGAATCCTACGGGGAGGAGAGAGCAACTCTTTCTCCTTTACACTTTCATACACAGTATCGATTGATACTGTTAGCACTTGATTCAGCTTTTCTTTTAGCTTCGTCCCTTCGATAAATGCCTTCATATTTTTAGCGACCTGATAGCCTGTCCCACCGGGTTTCTTGTTGTTCTCCTTGGGATCAGCCTTGTTCTCTCCCAAGTTTGCTTGCAGGGCTTCGTGCATGGAAACGAATATGCCGGCTTGGTTTCTAAATTCAGCATAGCTTTTCGGGCACTTCAGACGTACCTCCTTCCATAACTCCGATCCTTTCTTTAACCTGGCCATGACAGCTACTATTTTTGTATCTTTGCTAACTGGCTCCCCTTCTAACAATACTTTGTCGAACCTCTCCATAAATGCCCGGTCTGACTCGTCGTCATTTTACTTTAAGTCCGATAACCGGTGTTTTGGGGATAGATATGATCCAGCTATTGAGAAGTGGGAGAGGAACTCTCGACTTAGTTGAGCAAACGAGTGGATTGATGCCGGTGGCATTGCAGAAAACCACTTGTGTACTCTGTCTCCCAAAGTCAAGGGGAAATTTCGGCACTGGGTGGCATCACTGGCTCCCACTGAATCATGTAGTCCGAATACTTCGTTAAATGGACTCGGGGATCGGCAATGCCTTCATATTGTATGCTTGCCAGAAACTGAATCTTTTTCTGGATTGGGGCCTTCAATATGATAGATGATAAAGGAGAGGATGGCATGTTGGTCGTCCCCATCCCTCTTTGTTGGTCAAGCTGCCCCTGCATGCTCTCCACGACCTTTCTTAGGCTTGACAACTCATCCAGAGATGCCCCCTGACTTGGAGGTTGTTCAGCGAGCAAAGGCACAGGCCTTTCTGCTCGTCGCAGTCCCTCACTTGGAGCGGGTATTTCCTGAGGTTGTTTCCTAGGGTTGCTCGCCGCATTCGGACCTAGGCGCCTAAAGGCAGACTGTGATAGCCTTTCATGCACCGATGAACGAGGTTGCTCGAAAGTTGCTCGCCCATCCCCTAATTCTTGGTGAGCAGCTTCTTTCTGAAGTTGGGGTTGGCCAAGCCTGTCCTGTGCACTGGAACGAGTCGTTCCGTGACTGGACATTGTTGTTCGTCCTTGTGCAGACTCAGCCTGACCCTCTGTTTGGTCGGCCACCTTGGTTTTGCCCTTATCCCGCCAGACTTGGGTACTGTTTACTTCATGTTGCTCGCCCCTATTTGACCTGGCTCTTATAACTTCCACTGGTCTAATCTTAGACCTTGCTTGTGAGGGTCTATTTTGTTCTTGCTGCCTCTGGATGGTTTGGAAAGCAGCAATGGTTTTAGCCAGTTCACTAGGGTTGCTCGCCAGAGCCTCGAATTCTGGTGGAATGTTATGGTCTACGGTGGTAAGTCTTGATCTGTTCGTATGTCTAGGCTCACGATCTTGGTGGCCAACTGACGAAGCTCGAGTGGGAGAAGCTCTCCTCGATTGACGTGAAACTTGTGTTTCTTTAGATTGAGGCATCTTGATTTGAATTTTCTTCTCAATCTTTGAGTCTTCAAATTTAATATTGAAGAACACCAAGAACACTTTTGTTTGAATCTTCAAGAATTTCTTGAGGATTTCTTCAAATCTTCAAGTTTTTAAACTTGAAGTTCTTGATTAATCACACTTAACCGGAGGTTCGAACCCTCCTTTTAGCGCCAAATTGTTGGTGATCGGTTCTAATAGCATGGATTAATGGCTGTTTTTAACCGGTTTTGGGATCACCAAACAAGAACATGTGATTGATTACCACCGTGAATGGTAAATTCGGTAGTTCGTATTGTAGAATCATAAATACGAGTGTTAAATTTATATTTATTTCGTATGTGTACACGTTTAGGTGTGTTAGTGTGTATTTTGGGAGTATTTGTGTATTTGAACTTGTATTTCTTAGCTGGAGAACAACTATTTATACAGACCACCAAGTAGGTGGTGTACAAAACTTTTGGACTTCCTAGCTTGCATGTAGGACAAGTGTCCTTTGACCTTGTTTGACCTTATCTAAGCTAAAACTTAGTTACAAATTCTTCTTTGGTCTTATCTCGGACTCATTGTTGTTCGTCTTGATGGGCTTGGTTGGTCCAAATTGTTCTTTTGGTAAAAGTTGTTCGCATTTTGATGTTATGGTTCAGAAGTTGTTCGCTTTTGTATTCCGTATAGGTAGGCTTCGGGATCTTGGTCCTTTGTTCGTCAACATACACCTCTTAGGCTGGTAGATGCACCACCTTTTGGCAATGTTGCTCGTCATTAATGACCTGATGTAGGGTCCATATCTGGCCTCGGGTCTCTGGACCTGTTCGCCAGTATGTTGTTCGTCGTGGGAGTTGTTCGTCATTTAATACACCTTCTGGATTGATTTATGCACTCCCTTTGATTTTCTTTGTCAATCATCTCTAATTTGGTTTTGATGCTTTGTAATCCTCATTAGTGCTCAAAATTTTTGTTCGCCCTATATTGATTAATGTTCCCCTGTCAACAATTTACACTATTGTATCATGTTTCTATTGCATTACTTATCTTTATTAATTAATGTTGGAAAATATTGGTTTTGACCATATTTAATTAAATATTAAGTGACGATTTAATTATCCATTTTGCGAAATGGATTTGGTTGGTTCGATTTCTCAAAACCAAATTTAGGGTGAATGAGAAATTAATATCATTTAATATGTGGATAAGTACATTGATGAATGTATTTATAAAGGTAATAGTGAAGGATTGCGACTTATAGGCATGAAGTGTCATGTCTTTTGATAAAACTATTTCAAAGGTTGTGTCTTTAAGAGATATAACTTTTGGTGAATAGTTGTGAATTTCCAAGAGTTATAACTTTTGAAAAATAAGAGTTATAGTGAAGAGTCGCAACTATTACCTAACGACCCTTGGAAATCTATAAATAGACCCCACACATTTGTTATTTTCATTCAGTTCGAAATGATATACATTCATTTGGAAATCGATTTCCTACAAGTGCATATGCATATTAACGTTACTAGTCTTGCATTAGAGTTGTATCAAGAAAGTTCCGGATACCCGAGTCCGTTCGCCGATAGCTTCCGTTTCGTAGTGCAGCGGGCAGAAGGCTCTAAAGTCGTTGTATCTTGGGAGCAATTGTCATAGAACCGTATTGCACCTGAGTACGGGGCAATATCATCTGACGGAGAGCGAGTTAAACGCGTGCCTCGACTTTCATATTAAGTCTGTGTGATGCATAAGTCATCTTCGACTACACACACAACATTATTCCTAATTTTTTTTTCCAACAACGTAAGACGATATTGCCCCGTACTCAGGTGCAATACGGTTCCATGACAATCGCCCCCAAGATACAATGACTTTAGAGTCTTCTGTCCGCTGCACTACGAAATGGAAGCTATCGGCGAACGGACTCGGGTATCCGGAACTTTCTTGATACGACTCTAATGCAAGACTAGTAACGTTAATATGCATATGCACTTGTATGAAATCGATTTCCAAATGAATGTATATCATAGACTTAATATGAAAGTCGAGGCACGAGTTTAACTCGCTCTCCGTAAGACGATATTGTGTGTATTCGGAGATTGATTACTATTACTGCTCAATCCCATCAATTTATGCCGAGAAACTTTGCCGAGATTGATTTTTAGGGAAGTTATTTTAATTGAGTATGTATAGAGTGAAATTGGTTTATATATGAATCACTGAAGGGTATTAGTTATTTTCACTGAAGAGTATTAGTTGTTTTCACTGAAGAGTATTACTAGTTTACACTAAAGAGTTATAGTTCATTTTCACCGAACAACTAAAACTTTTTAGTGTAAATCAGTAATACTCATCAGTAAATACTATTGGAGTTATACGTGAAAGTATGCTTTTACTTTGTATAACTCGTGTATCAAACACTCGTTTTATAAGAATAATTCTTTTATCACATTTGCTTTAGTTATGATTGAATGTTGAATTTCAATTGCAAACCGTTCAATATATAGTACATGTTACATTGTAGTTAATGTGGTGATACCCGATCACGGAAGACAACATTAACAATTTACTTGTAACTAAACGTACATTTTCACGACCTAGGTGGAATTGAACAATCCGCCGTGAAAGGTCGATGTGTAAGGCTCAGATTGGTCTGTCTTGACTAAGAGATTGCACTAGCACATTTAGTATGTGTTGAAGAGGACCTACAGCGAGGATAAATTCTTCTGTTCTGAAAGGTGAAGAATTAGACCTCAGTGTTTGTTGATTTCTTAATTTCCGTCACTTAAATAGGACCGTGTGTGCTTAATGGTTACAGCTTTGATTCATGTTGGGTGAGAATCATTGTGACTTCGAACTTTGTGTCTTGGGCAGTAATATTAATCATACGACGGTTGCTAAGATTTAATACGGAGAAATGCGTGTGAGTATGGCTCGTGTGATTAGTCCCTTTGGTGGGCTCAGAAGTTTTATTGTACCAAATCTTGCAAGTGAAGAATTAGTTTCTTCGGTACGAATAATAATGTTGAGCTGTCTTTACTCCAAGGTGAAATATATTAATTAATTTAGAGCTATTCAGAAGCTTGATTAATTAATGGACTTGATAATCTTAAACGCGGGAAATAATAACCGGGAGCCCATATTATCGTAATATGGATTAAGATGGATAGTGCAATATTAATTTATTAGTGTTAATAATTAATATTAATGGGCTGAATTATATTGGGGCTCAATATTGAAATTCAGAAGTCCATTAGGAGGTCCAATCTTAATTCTCCTTAAAGGCCCCTCAAGTAGCCCATTAAGTAGCCCAATAATGATAAGGTGATTAAAATAAAAAGATAATATTATGCTGATTTTTCTTTATAATTTTCGAAAAAAGCATTATTAGAAGAGAAAAGATTTTGTTGATTTTCTTGGAAAGATATTATGGAAGACATGTATTCTTGGAATACAAGAATATCTCATATATTCAAGAAGATCCAAATCTTGGGATCTCTTACTAATATTTTTGAAAATTATAGGCTTAAAAGGTGAGTGAGATTTTTGTGGAATATTTTATTGTGGAGAAAAGAATATATGAGATATATTCAAGATTTCTTAGAGACTAAGAAAAGATTTTTTCCAAGCCCAATGAACCACTTAAAATTTCGGCCATTACCTTATAAATAGGGGTGATTATTTCATCCCCAAGTACATAATTCCATGTGTTGGAAAAATCAAGAGCATAGATATTTTTCTTTTTCCTTAGTTTATTAAATTACTTGAAAGCATCTCCCACCGGTGATCAAGTGAGGTGAAAGGGAAATACATGAGAAGGTTTTTGGGTCGATAGAGCGAGATCGTGATTGTCCCGTTTATCCGAAGGCCAATTCTACAAGAGGTACGTTAATCACATATTTACTTGTTTATTCCGCCATAGTTAATATGTGAATTAATTCAACATGCATGATGAAAATTTGTTGTTGGAATTATTATTTGAATTAATTAGGATTAATTCATGCTAGTAATAATTTAATTTAAATTCGTATTTAAATTTCATCCCGAATAGATTTCGGGCACCCCTATTTTCCCAACAACTGGTATCAAAGCCACGGTTTCGGGCTCTGATCTTTAAATTGGAATTTAAATTGTTAAACATTAAATTGAAATTGGATAGTAGAATTGCTAGATCTTTTTTGCAGGTATCCAATTGTCATGGTTTTAATGTTGTTAATTTCATACGTGTGAATTAATTGTTTTTTAATTCGATTCGTTCGAATTCGTTTTTCTCGTGAGAAAATCCACGAGTAGATTAGTTATTTTTATTTTGATTCGATCATTGTAATAGACTAGTCTAGATCTAGTATTTATTTTTTTTGAAAAATAAATTGTAACCGGATCGTGACAAAGAACGAAGAATTAAAAACGGCGTACCCGGACGACGCATACAAGCGTGGCGCATGTATGGATGTAAAATCATGCAAGGGGTGAAGAAAACGAGAACGAACGGCGAAAACCGGCGCACGGGGTGCCCGGTGCACGACCCGCGCGCGACGGGAGGCCGGCGCCGCGCAAGCGTGCGCGCGCGCCTCAGGCGCGGCTGTGCAGCGCTTCGGCGCCTCGGCTGCAGCGCCTCGGGGTGCTCCGCGCAGCGCTGTATCTCGGGCCGTGGAATTTTTTTGGTTCCATTTTTTTTCGTGTGATTTTAAACGTCGTCCCGAACCCCAAACGCTGTTGTTTTGATGAAGTGTTGTTGTTCGAGTGGGAGCATGTCGAGACGAACGTCGGAAAGCAACAAGGATAATTTTTCGCATCAAGACGCGAAGAAATTAAACCGTGACAATTGGATTTGAGTGCTCCAATGTGTTTAATTTTGTTTTGATGGATGTTTTATTTCGTGCACTTATTATTATTTGTTAATATGTGTTTGCATGAATTTAATTGTCCAAGAAAAACCTTACTTTCGAAAATTACTAAGTATGTTTTATAATCGCAATTTTTTTCGGATATTAAAATTGGATTAATTTGGCCTCCATAATTTATTTATTTGTGATGTTTTTTTGGAATACATTTCCCTCTCGGATCGGCCAAAAGAACTGATTTCACATGAATAAATTCCGAAAGGATGATTGTGGATTATTACTAGTGGCGGTATTGACCCTCACCACGAGTGGCTTGCTCAAAGAGAAATAATAATCCTGTATTTAATTATGGTTATTACTTAGGCATAGGGAATTGATATTAACTTACTCCCCTCGGAGTCCCTGTCAATTTCTATGTGGTCAAAGTGGGAGCCAACTATTAATTTTAGATTAAGGATTATTAACTTTCGAGTTTGTAATCCGCTTGAATGTATTTAAGTGTATAGACCACCCCTCGTGGCGCATTTAAATTGTTTCGAGATGTTGGCTGATGCATGATTATATTGTTTTAAGGTTTCAATATAATTGATGTGATCGAATTATGTGATAATTTCGTATTTTTCTAGATATTGATATGAATGTATGTTTTATTCTCAGTTCATCATGTCGCAACCTTTTAATCCACTGTTTAGTATACTTAAAGATAACAAACTTGTTGGTGAGAACTATGTTGATTGGAAACGTAACCTTGATATTGTCCTAACCGCTCAACACCACAAGTGGGTACTTACTACTCCTAAGCCCCAAGAGCCTGCTGAAGATGCCACGAAAGCGGTCAAGAAAGAGCATAAGAGTTGGTTTGACTCCGATGAGATGGCTAGGTGTACTATTCTGGCTTCAATGTCAGATGTGTTGCAACACCAACACCAACACATGAAGACCGCCTCTGAGATAATGCACAATCTTGAAGCGATGTTTCAATATCAGAACCGTACAGCTAGGCAAATCACCATGCGAAAGATGCTTTCGTTGAAAATGGTGGAAGGTACGCCCGTAAGGGATCACGTTATCGAGATGATGGGTTATCTCAACAAGTTGGAAGTACTTGGTGCGGAATTTGACCTCCCTACTAAGGTCGATTTCGTTCTCCATTCTCTGCCAAAGAGCTTTGAGCAGTTTCAGTTGAACTATCAAATGAATGACCGGGCAAATAGTTTGCCCGAGCTCTTGAAAGCTTTGGTATCGGCAGAGACTCTAATGGATCACCAAACCGTTGCTATGGTGGCAAACGGTCCGTCTTCCTCTTCGGGTCCCAAGGGAGGGAAGAAGAGGAAGAGGACGAAAGGCCAGACCCAAGCAAATCCAACCGTTGTGAAACCCAAGGCAAAGGGAGAATGAAGTGGAAAGAAAGCTGCTAAGGGTAAGTGCTTCAATTGTGGTGAGAAGGGACATTGGAGGGCGACCTGTTCTAAGCCTAAGAAGGCGGGAAAGAAAGGTAAGTCTCATGCTTTAGTCGTTGAAACATATGTTGCGGCGTATGCTGCCCATGTTTGGGTAGTGGATACCGGGGCAACTGATCATATTTGTTTCACTCTTCAGGGGTTCCAGCTAACTTGGCGACTTAGCAAGAATGGGATCACAATCACTTTGGGCGATGCTACGAGTGTGGCAGCCGAAGCAGTGGGAGTCGTGCACCTATCTTTTGAAGATAGAGTTTTAATTTTAAGAGATTTTTTATACGTTCCGAACTTTAGAAAGAATTTAATTTCAGTTTCTAAGTTGATTTTTGATGGATATTCAGTTACTTTTAATAAAGTTGTTACTGTTTCTTTTAAGAATGATGTTATCTGTCATGGAACGTTGGTAAACAATCTCTATACGATTAAGTGTGCACACCACTCAAATAATGAATCTAATAACACATCGATCATTTCGAGTAATAAAAGAAAGCGTTCTTCGGAGATGAACGAAACACTTCTATGGCATCTTAGACTAGGTCATATTAATCTAAAGCGGATAGAGAGATTGGTGAAGGACGGATCCTTGGTGTTAGGATAAAAATTGTTAGTTTTGATGAGTTAAAACAAACCAGAAGATGTAATAGGACCATCTGGACCTGTTAGCCAGATGATGATCTAGATTAGGACTTAGTCTAGGGGGAACTGCCAGACCAGAAGACTTCACCAGAAGACCCCACCAGAGGACTTCACCAGAGGACTCCACCAGAAGACTTCACCAGATGAGACAGACCAGAGGCAGAGGACCTTCCCCAGACCAGACGAGTCTGGTAGAACATAAGATGCTCAGCTTGATCCCCTGACTCTACTGAGTATTCTGGTTCTTGGCCAGATGAGGACCAGAAGACACCGAGGTTGCCTGGTGTCTGGTCTTGCCTTCTCTATTGAGAATCAGAGTTAGGCAGAGGAAGCTATTGACCGTTGGTGATTCAAATCAAGTCAACAAGATCAGGATTGGAAAGTATTTGAAGATAATCAATCCAAGGATCCCACCAACCCAATCAATCAATTAGGGAATTGATTGATTGAGGCTTCCTTATATAGAGGATCTGATTGGATTAGCCCTCCAACGGCTAGCCCTAATCCCCTCTATATATACAAGAGTGCAGTTCAAGAAAAAGCTCTAGAGACTCTACACGCGCACATAGCATACTAAGTTTTTTGATCACTACGCATTTGCACTCACTTTGTTCTTAATTACTCATCCAACTCGTAAGGAGTTTATATACTCAACCTGTTCATCTTGTTAGACAAGGTTGGAGTAAGTTTGTCTTTAGATCGAAGTTAGATCTAAAGAGATTGTAAGAAGGTGGTGAGACCCCTTTGATCAAGGGAGAGTGGACGTAGGATATTCAGATCCGAACCACTATAAATACGGTGTTATTTATTGCTTTCTTTTATACCTGTTGTTTATTATTTGTGCTCTTAGAAAAGATTTTCTCTAAAGACATTTTGGTTATAAAGGCTTCCGCAATTAATCTATCTAGTGGGACCAACAAGTGGTATCAGAGCAGTGTATCCAACGACCACTGCTTTGTAAAGCTTTTGGTGGTCACCGGGCAGATCCATTGCTCTTAAAGTGCTTTAGTTAAAGTTCTTATTATTTCCCAAATTTTATTTAAAATGTCTGCAAAATCTTCTTATAAGAGTCGCAAATTGCCAGAGTTCTCATTTGAGGACTATAGCCACTGGAGCTTCATGATGAGTAATCATCTGGGAGCTATCCACCACCGCATGTTAGATGTGGTAGAGAGTGGCCCCATTAAATTTTACTGGACTCCTATTGATAGTGGCAGGTCAGAGTCCAGAGAAGAAACTAGCGATGCTGCAGAGGAGAGAGTTCCCAGACAATGAATCCTAAAAAAGAAAGAAGAACTTGACAACGATGAGAGAAAGCTATATAACCTGGACCAGGTGGCAAGAACCGAGATTATTAACACTCTCACCAAGGAGGTAATAGAGAAGGTCAGAACCTGTGTCACTGCGAAGGAGATGTGGGACAAACTTGCAATTCTCTGCGAGGGAACAGAGAAGATTAAAGATAACAAGCTCCAGGCTGTTCAACACTCGTTTGATACGTTCAAAATGAAACCAGACGAGACCATAGACCAGCTGGACATGCGCCTCACAAACCTCCTAAACAAGGCTAGTGCCTTAGGTAAGACCTACTCTGAAAAGGAAATTAATAGTAAAATTTTGCGTTCACTAACTAGCAGGTGGAGAATCAAAGTTACTGTGATCAAGGACAACAAGGATCTCAATACTCTGGATCAGCATCTTCTGTTGTCTGATCTCAAAGCTTACGAATATGATCTTCAAGAGGAGGATCAAACAGAAGAGGTTTCCTCTTCTAGCCAGAAAGGAGTTGCATTCTCTTCAACTCTCAAGCCTGATGTCAAGCCAAAGGAGTCTACTGCAGATGACTTGAGCCTCAAGGAGCAGGTAGCACTTCTAACTCGTAAATTAGATAAAATGAGTTCAAAGTATGGCAGGTACAAAAGGCATTGGAAGGAGTCTACCAGAGACAGGAAGAGTTCTTTCAAGCCTGCAGAGAAGGAGAAGACATCTGGAGACTCAAGGGAGACCAGATTCAGAACTCCAGAGAGGAGGAGAGATGACAACCCTGGCAACTCTGGGAGATCAGATTATCCGAGGAGGGATGGTAGCTCTGGCAGACCTGACTACCAGAGGAGAGAAAGTAGTCCAGCCAGATCAGACTACAACCAGAGGAGGAGAGAGCCAAGTCCTAGTCCCAGAGGAGACAATGCCTGCTACACATGCAACAAGACTGGTCACTACAGTTATGATTGTCCTCAGCTTACTCCTAGGGAAAGAGAAGAGAAAAGAATCAAGAGAGACAGGAGATATGCAGATAAGAGAGCATTGCTGGCAGAAGAAGAGGAGGAGGATACTAGTTCCAGTTCTTCTTCTTCTGACTTTGGATCAGATGATGATGTGTGTCTCATGGCAGACATCACTGAGGTAAATGAAACTACTCTAGTTTTATCAAATTCCAAATGTACTAAATCCTCTAATTCATC
The DNA here is from genome assembly GCA_947034835.1 of Ballota nigra. NCBI lineage: Eukaryota > Viridiplantae > Streptophyta > Magnoliopsida > Lamiales > Lamiaceae > Ballota > Ballota nigra. The sequence goes on from OX344724.1 coordinate 92,668,666, forward strand.
TGGTAACTCCAGAGAGTCTGATATGCAACAAATGCTATCAGATCTCCAAAATTGTGTCCAACTTTGTCAAAAACTTGAGAAAGAGAATGGTAGGCTCAGAGCTGAAGTTCAATCACTCTCTCATAAGCACAAATCCACCAGAGAACTCATCAAAAATCATTCCAAAGAAGTCTCTGAACTTCAGGAAAAGATCACAGAAAGAGATACTCTGGTAGATCAACTCATGAAAGAAAGGACCTCTCAAGAAGATGAGATCAATGAACTCAGAGCCAAATACCAGACTCTTATCAAGGGAAAACAAGTTGCTCACAACATAGAGGAGATACCTATGCCCAGAGAAGCTCCTAAGATACCATCTCTTGTATCTATCATATCAGAGTCTTCTCAGCGCATTTGTGATAAGAGTGGTTTAGGGTATTCTGGAATTTCCTCTAAAACTCATAAATACTTCTATAATAAAGACAAGTCTGTAAGAGCTGGTAAATTGGTAGAAATCTGGGATGATAAAGATTTAACTGGTAATGGTTACAAGGTGGTTCACAATCCTGACTGGAAAAGGAATCACTCTGTTAATCACATTACATATGGTCCAGAAGAGTTGACTGTTCTGGAAGAGAAGATGCTAGAGAATAAGTGTCAAAAAGGGGAACCATTAAAGATTGATGGTTCTGTGAACAATGAGTCCCAAGGAGTAGAAATTACTCAAATTGGAGGACCCCAGAGAAATCCTCAAAAGGAACCTAAACAGATTAGGGGACCTCAAAGGAAACACTCAAGGAAGGGGAATACCAATCAGAGTAACAACTACCAGAGAAGGAATAATGTTCAATAGAACCAGGTACCCCAGAGACAATTTTCTCAGAGGAATCAATTCCAGAATAGGTATACTCAAAGGAACTATAATCACCAGAGCAAGTCTAATTATCAGAACCAGAGGAGGTTTTCCAGACCCATCTATAGAAAACCAACTGATCTGGGTAGTTATGACACCAGAGATGGTTCTTCTAGGATGTACCCTTACAACCAGACCTTTAAGACTATGTCTTTGAGGCAGGCCATTCCAAAGGCCAGATTTGAGAAAAGGTACACCAGACCTGTTTATAGGAAAGGTGTCCTTATCAGACCAGTAGCTCAATATGTCATTGTCAGAGGACATGTGCTGGTAGATAGATTTGGAAGGAAGATAAGATCTCCTCATCCATCAAGGGATGATCTTTATCTATGGATTCCTACAAAACCTGCAACTAACCAATCAGGACCCAGCACTAGTAGGGGACCTAATTGATTTCTCTGCAGGTAGATAAGAGCCCATTGGAGAAAGGATTTTCAAGCAACCATGTCTGGTACATTGATAGTGGATGTTCCAAGCACATGACCTTCCAGAAAGATAATCTCCAAGATTTCAAGCCACTGAATGGACCAAGAGTGATGTTTGGTGACAACAACTATGGCGTCACCAGAGGAGTTGGAAAGTTGACCTTCAATGGAGTATCTGTAGATGAAGTCTACTTCGTAGAAGGACTCAAGCATAATCTGCTTTCAGTATCCCAATTCTGTGACAAGGGATACTCAGTGAAGTTTTCTAGTGATTCATGCAATGTTTTCTCTTCTGATTATAATGATATTTTGCTAATAGGCTTGAGGAAGGGTAACATTTATCTTGCAGATTTTAACAGTTGCCCAAGAAATGCTTGCCTAGTTGCAAAAGGATCTGCAGAGAATAGCTGGATTTGGCACAAGAGATTGTGTCATCTTAACTTCAAAACACTGAATAAGATTGCCAGAAAAGGTCTCATTCGAGGTCTTCCTAATGAAGTGTTTAAGAAGGATCAGGTTTGTGGTTCATACCAGAAGGGTAAACAACCCAAGACTTCCTTTAAGGATGTCCAGAGCACAACCACAACCAGAGTGCTTCAACTACTTCACATGGACCTGTTTGGACCTGTTTCTCCTCTTAGTTTCAGTGGAAAGAAGTACACCTTAGTGATAGTAGATGACTTTTCAAGATACACTTGGGTAGTGTTCTTGTTTAAGAAAAATGAAACTATGACTAAGCTGCCAGAGTTCTTCAAGCAGATTCAGAATGAGCAGAACCAGAGCATAGTCAGAATCAGAAGTGACAAAGGAACAGAGTTTTTGAATTCACACATTGCAGATTACTGCAAGGACCATGGGATTTTTCATGAGACATCTGCTGCCAGAACACCCCAACAAAATGGAGTAGCAGAAAGGAGGAATAAGACCCTCAAAGAAGCTGCAAGAACACTTCTGGCAGAATACAGCACTCCACAGAGATTTTGGGCAGAGGCCATCAATACAGCTTGCTACACTCAGAACAGATGCCTGATTGCCCAGAGACATAATAAGACTCCATATGAGGTATGGAAAGGTAAAACCCCATCTGTTTCATATTTTCATGTTTTTGGATGTAAGTGTTTCATCCATGACAATGGGAAATCTAAATTAAGAACCTTTGATGCTAAAGTGGATGATGGAATATTCTTAGGATATTCCAGCACCAGTAAAGCTTTTAGAGTTTTTAATAAGAATTCACTTTGTGTGGAGGAAACACCTCATGTTGTTTTTTATGAATCTACTTTTGAGTTCAAGGTGGATTCTAAGTCTTCTGATGAGACCCAGAATCAGACTACACCCAGAGTTATCAAAGTCAATCCACCTGTTCTTGATTCTGATTCAGATTCAGATTCAGATGCTGACCCATCTCCTGGTTCTCTGAAGCAGCAGCCTTCACAAGGAGCAGAACCAGAAGAGGTTGGAACTCCTGTAGGGGGAAGCTCTTCTGCAGGTGGTGATAATCACCAAGGTACTGCAGAAGATGATCAACCAGGCAAGACCACGGGAAGGAGGACCCTGGTTGATCACCCCAATGACCTAATCCTTGGAGATCCAACTAAGGGTGTCCAGACTAGGAGATCTCTTAACTTAGCTGCCTTATTCAGTTGCTATGTGTCCTTGATTGAGCCTAAGAACATCAAGGAGGCACTGAAAGATTCAAATTGGATTGTTGCTATGCAGGAGGAGTTGAATCAATTCACCAGACAGGATGTTTGGGAGCTGGTAGACAGACCAAGACATCAAAAGGTGATAGGCACTAAGTGGGTTTTCAAGAATAAGAAAGATGAGAATGATGTCATTACTAGGAACAAGGCAAGGCTAGTGGCTCAGGGCTATTCTCAGTCTGAAGGAATAGACTATGATGAGACATTTGCTCCTGTTGCCAGACTAGAAGCCATCAGATTGTTCTTAGCATATGCTGCTCACATGAAGTTCAAAGTATACCAGATGGATGTGAAATCTGCCTTTCTTAATGGGATTCTTATTGAGGAAGTGTATGTGGAACAACCTCCTGGTTTTGAACAAGGTGACAAGGTGTTCAAGCTTAAGAAAGCTCTTTATGGGCTGAAGCAGACACCCAGAGCATGGTATGACACTCTATCTCAATTTCTTCTGGACAATGGTTTTACTAAGGGTAAGATTGATAGGACCTTGTTTAGGAAAGAAGAAGGAAAGGACATCCTTCTGGTCCAAATATATGTTGATGACATTATATTTGGATCCCCTAACAAGAAGATGTGTGAAAAGTTTGGTGACCTCATGCAGATTCAGTTTGAGATGTCCATGATGGGTGAGATGAATTACTTTTTAGGTTTGCAGGTTAAGCAATCAGAGAAGGGAATCTTCATTAATCAGGCAAAATACACCAGAAACATGTTAGAGAAATTTGGAGTAGGATCTAGCAAAGCAGCCAAGATCCCTATGATGACAAATTTCAACATGGATCCAGATGAGTCTGGAGAGTGTGTGGACCAGACTCAGTACAGAGCACTTATTGGTTCTCTTCTGTACCTGACTGCAAGCAGACCAGATATTACCTTTGCTGTTGGAGTTTGTGCCAGATTTCAAGCTAATCCCAAGAAAAGTCACTTGGAAGCAGCAAGGAAGATTTTGAAATATCTTAAGGGAACAGTGAACTTAGGCTTATGGTATCCTGCAGATGACAATTTGGAATTGAGTGGTTATTCAGATTCAGACTATGGTGGATGCAGAATAGATAGGAAATCTACAAGTGGAACATGCCAATTTCTAGGGAATAAATTGGTATCCTGGTTTTCTAAGAAGCAGACTTCAGTTGCTACATCAACAACAGAAGCAGAGTACATGGCTGCAGGGAGCTGTTGTTCTCAACTACTTTGGATTAGTCAACAGCTTAGGGATTACCAGATTAGAGCCAAGGATATTCCTATATTCTGTGATAGTAATAGTGCTATTGCAATTACCCAGAATCCAGTTCTTCATACCAGGTGTAAACATGTTGATATAAGGCATCATTTTATCAGAGATCATGTTGAGAAGGGAGATATAAGGATGGAAAAGATTGCAACAGAGAAGCAGAGAGCAGATATCTTAACCAAGCCTTTGGCTGAGACCAGATTCAGAGAGTTAGCTTTTGAGTTAGGATTGTTGGATCCAGAGACAGATTTGTTTTAGGGGGAACATCAGAGAAGTATCCTTTATTTCTACTTTATTGCATATTCTTTATTTCGTTTAAAACTAACATACCTGCAGATTAGACATATCAGAGAATGTACCAGATAAGGTATGCACCAGGTGACACTTGTCCCAGATGAGGTGCTGAGTCAAATATCCAGAATCTTCTCTGACCAGGACCAGATGAGTTTCATCAGAGGAGATGTAACATCAGATTAGCTGTGGTATCATCTGGTTACAGTATCAGGTGACAGGTATGGTTTTACTTCTCTGGCCTCTGATCATTGGGATACACTTTTCAAATTAGTAAGTACACTCAAAACCTTTCAACTTCGGGTGTATTTAAGACTAGGGTATAGGGCCTAGGCAATCATTTCGTTTTTTCTCTTGACTGCCACAAAACCCCTTTATGCCCCGTCCCAATGACTATGCCAACGCACCAGATTAAATCTGTATCTTGCCTTTCTTTGTGGCCATCGGATTTAATCACTGTGCAAAATGTCAATCAATTCAAATATTGATTTTGTTCCCTAATTTAATTTTGGTATTACACGCGTTCACACTTCATTTATTACTCGAGCCACGCGTATTACCCTATTTAAATCTAATTTTCTTATAATCTGTCTTTTCACGTTTTCATACTTTCAAACCCTAACCTCTCTCTGCAAAGTTCTTCCCTTCTCTCTCTCTCTCTCTCATAGATATGGCTCCCCCGTGTAATTTTGACCATGAATTGATGATGAAGAAACTTAAAACGGAGATGGTGGTTGACTTCTACACCACCAAGAACTCGTCTGCTCTTGCTATTTTGGAACTATTGAGGAGATCCGGAGTTGAGAAGTTGATCTCCACCATTCCCAGAGATTTTCGTACTCTTGACGGTTATGCGGCCCAGTTTTTGGTTCGCATGAAGATCAATAAAGACCATATTTCTACAAAGATTGACAGGGAAGATTTGGTGTTTTCCAAGCATGATTTATGTGCCCTGTTTGGAAACATTTCGGCGGAAGGAGTGGATCCTTTAACCTACAAGGAGGATGATATTGTGGGCTCCTTCAAACTGTTTGCTCGTTCCTCTTGCCAGAATATCACGAAGGGATTTCTGGATAAGCATCTGAGGCAAAAGTACAAGGTACTTTTTGACATAGTTGTTAAGGTGTTGATGTGTGAAAATCACAGCACAGATGCGATCTTTAATGGAAGAATGTGTGTGATAAGAGCTTTGTATGACGGCGTCCAATGCAATTGGGCAGAATTCTTTTGGGGCGTCTTGAGGAAGAATAAGGCGAAGGTTAACAAGGAAGCTTGTCCTTCCATTCCAGGGGAGATGCAGTTTTATTTCACTGCTAATGTTTCGTTGGGTACGAAACTTACCTTGATTTTGGACTCCTTGCTTCCAAAGAAGAGATGGAAGGAGTCTTGGTGCAAAGGTTTTCACAAGTCTAAGGTGCTATTCTCAAAGGATGGTCCCCTTCATGGCCATCCTGATTCTGATGGAGAAGAAGCCATCCCTGCCCCTCCTCTTCAGGTAGTACCCTCTCCTGCAAAGGGGCAGAAGCAGCAGCCAAGGCAGAAGGCCCAGAAGAAAGCTGCTGGTGCAACTGGTTCCTCAACCATTGCCTTTTCTGGTTCCTCGGAGGAGGACCAGATTCCCCTTCTTAACATTCTTAAGAAGAAGGGTGGTGATGATGATGAAGCTGTTAAGGCTGGGGCAGCCAAGCGGAAGAGGCCGGTGGAGGCCAAGAAGAAATCTGCCAAGAAGCCAAGGACTGGCAGAAGAGCTCCGAAGAAAACCCTCCTGATGGATGAGCCATCAGAGGAAGAAGAGGAAGAGGAGGTTGAACCTCTTAAGAGGAAGCCCAGGGCCAAAAGGGCAATTCTACAGGATCCTGACTCTGGATCTGATCTTGGTGAGGCCCTGGAGAGAGCTATTGATGAAGCTTCCCAGATTATGGAGGATACTCCAGAGCTCGTTGTGCCTGCTGGTGTTGACCCAGCAGAGGTAAACCCTTTCTTACCCTCCTCTACTTCCATTGATCTTGTCTCCCCCTCTACCTCCCCACCAGATACTCAAACACATCCCATCTCATCTGCTCCTGGTGTTCCTTCTTTCTCACCAGAGCAGACTCTCCCAGACACACCTACATTCTCTACCTCAACCATTCCTCAAACACCCTCTCCCCCATCTTCCCATATACCTCTAAACACAAACCCCTCTCCCCCACCTTCTGTACCAGAGGTACCCTCAACCTCTTCTGGTGCAGAAATCCCCCCTCCAAACACTTCCACCTCCCAGATACCTCCTACACCTTTTGTACCTGATTTTTCATCATCTTCTGGTGCAGAGCAACCCATTCCTACACCATCTACTTCACAAAATCCTAACCCTCCCCAAACCCATACAGACCAGGACCCAACCATTTCTATGGCTCTGGGATTCGTTGGCCCTCCCCCTTCTCCTACCTGTTTAACCAGCGATGATAGTGAAGATGAGGAAGCTTCACTTGAGCCTGCTGACTTAGCACCTTCCTCCTCTGCCTCTGGGCCCAAACCCTTCACTTTTTCATCTGCAGAAATGGGTCCCATTAGGCAGAGTATGAGTGTAAGTGCTCAGCTCTGGCTAAGAGAGCATTTCCCAGTTCTTCTGGAGCACTTACCACTTCTGGCAGACCTTACTGATGCCAAGGTCTGGAGCAAGGCCAGACTTGAAGATGTGGAGGACCTAATGTTGTTGCTTGAGGAAATGGGTCCCTCCAACTTCACTGCTTGGGAGATTGAGCTAAAGCAGAGAATGAATATTCAGAACCCAGCAGAGCTGGAGACTCCTGGTGCTGCTAAAGTCTTGATTCGCACCCTGCTCATCCAGAGAGGAGTAATGCTCACTCCAGAGGGCCCCACTTACAAGTTTGGTCCTCATTTTGTCTTTCCTCCAGAGCTATATTCAGATGAGGAAGACTTTGAGATGTCTCCTACCGTGCTTCAGAAGATGAAAGCTTTCTTCAATGAGCAAATCATGCAGATTGGGCGCTTTTCAAAAGCTATTCAACATATGGCCCCTGCTATGATAGAGCACCAGATCAAGCATGAGAGGAGAATCTTTCTGAAGCAGTTAAAGTCTTATCTGGCAGAGGTAAAAGCTTCTTTTAAGGCTAATGGCTTATTTGTCAAGCTGAATGTCATGCACAGCCAGAAGCAGCTACAGGAGCACGTGCTGGAGCAGTTGAGACCTGTCTCTATGCTCAAAGTGGAGATGGCCAGCCAGATGATTCAAACTGCAAAGCTGAAAGACTCCCTCCAGGAGATGTTGGAGAAGCAAGAGAGACTTGTTGCAGAGTCTAAAGCTTACCTGGAGGAGGCCAAGCAGCTGCGTGATCTTCACTCTTCCTCCAACACTGCCTTGCCTGATCTTATAAGGCAGGTAGTGGAGCCCCTCCTTGATGAAGTTAAAAAGGGGGAAGAGAAGGCCAGAACTGATCTGGCGAAGACCACAAATGAAACTCTCTTCAGCCATGGAGCTCGTCTGGACCTGCTGGAGAATACTTTGGCCCAAGCTGAGTTGCAGAAGAAGAAGAAGGAAGAGCTCAAATCCCTTTCCATGGCTAAGCAGCTTGCTGCAGAAGAGGAGTCCGAAGCAGAGCAGGATCCAATTTCCATCTCTGGACCTGCAAAGAGGAAGATAAGGAAAGTAAAGAAGAGCTTCCTTGAATCTGTGGTTGAAGAAGCAGAGAAGAGATTCAAGGAAGAGTCGCCTGAAGAGAGGCAAGCAAGGATAAGGAAAAACATAGATGAAGAGCAGAGGCTCCGATATGTTAGAAGGCAAAATAAGAAGAGCAGAGAAGCTGGCATCACTCCTGGTGCTAGTGGATCCAGCCAGAAGAGAAAAGGGCTTGTTGAAGTCATGAACATCCTTCCTCTCAGGACAGAAGGGTCCTTTGACTCAACTGTTCCTGTGCCTTTGATAGAAAAATGGAGAGAAGCCAAGACTCTCTGGTTCATTCAACATTACATCCAGAGACCTCCACCAGAGGATGATGCTCTCATCAACAGGACCTTCCATTCTTGGATGCAGGCATATGATGCAGATCTGTACAAGCAGTTGATGGATTCAACTATTGAATTCAACCTGGAAGTCACTGCTCCTGAGTTCCATTTTCTCAACACTCCAATGGCAGGAGACCAGGTTGATTGGGCTGAGCTGAAGAAACTGTACAAGACCAAGGTGTTGGCAAACTTCACCCCATCATCTTCTGCAGAGTTGAAGGCCATTCAAGACAGGTTTCTTGACTGGTTTCTGGTGCCCAAAGATAACAGAAGATATGCTTAGAATAGGACCAGAAATGCATTGTAATCTGTATTCTTCTTTGTCCTTATTTTTAATGAAAATCTCATATCTTCTCTGTTCTAAAGACAACCTCTTGTTGTCTTAATTGTTTGCCTGATAAGATCTATTCTAAGGTCTTATCCTTTATATGTTTTCTTGCTTAAGTCTTCTTTGTGATCAGTTCTGGTAGTGTTTTAACTCCATCAAAAAGGGGGAAATTGTTAGGATAAAAATTGTTAGTTTTGATGAGTTAAAACAAACCAGAAGATGTAATAGGACCATCTGGACCTGTTAGCCAGATGATGATCTAGATTAGGACTTAGTCTAGGGGGAACTGCCAGACCAGAAGACTTCACCAGAAGAGTCACCAGAAGACCCCACCAGAGGACTTCACCAGAGGACTCCACCAGAAGACTTCACCAGATGAGACAGACCAGAGGCAGAGGACCTTCCCCAGACCAGACGAGTCCGGACCAGACGAGTCTGGTAGAACATAAGATGCTCAGTTTGATCCCCTGACTCTACTGAGTATTCTGGTTCTTGACCAGATGAGGACCAGAAGACACCGAGGTTGCCTGGTGTCTGGTCTTGCCTTCTCTATTGAGAATCAGAGTTAGGCAGAGGAAGCTATTGACCGTTGGTGATTCAAATCAAGTCAACAAGATCAGGATTGGAAAGTATTTGAAGATAATCAATCCAAGGATCCCACCAACCCAATCAATCAATTAGGGAATTGATTGATTGAGGCTTCCTTATATAGAGGATCTGATTGGATTAGCCCTCCAACGGCTAGCCCTAATCCCCTCTATATATACAAGAGTGCAGTTCAAGAAAAAGCTCTAGAGACTCTACACGCGCACATAGCATACTAAGCTTTTTGATCACTACGCATTTGCACTCACTTTGTTCTTAATTACTCATCCAACTCGTAAGGAGTTTATATACTCAACCTGTTCATCTTGTTAGACAAGGTTGGAGTAAGTTTGTCTTTAGATCGAAGTTAGATCTAAAGAGATTGTAAGAAGGTGCTGGTACTTCGGAAATTCCAGTAAGTAGTGAGTTTGTTGGTTGGATAGTGAGACCCCTTTGATCAAGGGAGAGTGGACGTAGGATATTCAGATCCGAACCACTATAAATACGGTGTTATTTATTGCTTTCTTTTATACCTGTTGTTTATTATTTGTGCTCTTAGAAAAGATTTTCTCTAAAGACATTTTGGTTATAAAGGCTTCCGCAATTAATCTATCTAGTGGGACCAACACTTGGAATCACTCCAAGTCGAGCCGTTTCCAACTTGTGAATCCTGTTTAGAGGGTAAGATGACCAAGAGGGCATTTGGAGCCAAGGAGAATAGAGCCACGGAAGTGTTAGAACTCGTTCATACCGATGTGTGTGGTCCAATGACGATCAAAGCGAGAATGGGGTATGAGTATTTCGTCACCTTCATTGACGATTACTCAAGATATGGGTACATTTACCTTATGCGGCATAAGTCTGAAACTTTTGATAAGTTCAAAGAGTTTAAGGCCAAAGCCGAGAAACATAGGGGAAAGAGTATCAAGTTTCTACGATCAGATCGTGGAGGCGAATACCTCGGTGATGAATTCTTGAACTACTTATCGGACGAAGGGATCGTATCCCAGTTAACCGCACCGGGAACCCCTCAACAGAACGGTGTGGCGGAACGAAGAAACCGGACTCTTTTAGAGATGGTCAGATCCATGATGAGTTATTCGGATTTACCCAAGTCATTTTAGGGTAACGCCTTGGAAACGATGGCTTATATTCTAAACTTGGTGCCATCCAAATCGGTTCATAAAACCCCAATGGAATTGTGGACCGGGCGCAAGCCCAGTCTAAGACATTTGCGGATTTGGGGTTGTCCGGCATACGTGCTAGACAAGGAAGCCGGTAAGTTAGATCCACGTTCGGAATTAAGGCTGTTTATAGGATACCCTGTGGGAACGAAAGGGTGTATGTGCTATAGTCCCAAGGATCAAAAGATCGTGATAAGTACACACTTTAAATTCTTGGAGGAAGACTATATGAACAATCGGAAACCTAAAAGTGAAATTACCTTAGAAGAATTGAGAGGTCAAACCTCGATACCAAGTATACAAGATGATGTACCACACGTCACATCTTCACAACCGGAACCCCGTCGTAGTGGGAGGGTTCCTAGGCAACCCGAGAGATTCATGGGGATAGGAGAATCTTCAAATTTGGTTCCCGGTGTTGAATCGGACCCATGGACGTATGACGAGGCAATCCAAGACAAAGACGCGGAATCGTGGCAAACGGCAATGGAAGCCGAGATGGGTTCGATGGATCATAATCAAGTGTGGGAGTTGGTCGAGCCACCCAGTGGGGTAGAACCCATTGGATGCAAGTGGGTGTACAAGAGGAAAAGAGGACCGGACGGAAGGGTAGAGACCTTCAAAGCGAGGCTTGTGGCCAAAGGGTATACTTAGAAAGAAGGGATCGATTATGAGGAAACTTTTTTGCCTGTAGCTATGCTTAAGTCCATCCGTATTCTCTTGTCGATCGCTGCGCACCTAGATTACGAGATCTGGCAAATGGATGTCAAGACGGCTTTCCTTAACGGAAGTCTTGACGGGATAGATATCTATATGCAATAGCCCAAAGGTTTCATTGAAAAAGGCCAAGAGAATCTCGTATGCAAGCTTAAGAGATCCATTTATGGACTTAAGCAAGCATCGCGTACTTGGAACCAGTGTTTTGATCAAGTGATTAAGTCTTATGGGTTTGATCAAAACGAGTTCGAAAGTTGTGTGTATAAGAAGCGTGACGGAACTGCAGTGGTATTCTTAGTATTATACGTAGACGATATTCTGCTCATTGGAAACAATGTAAAGGTATTGTCAGACGTAAAGGTATGGCTGTCAAAACAATTTGATATGAAGGACTTAGGGGAAGCCGGTCACATCCTTGGGATCAAGATCACTCGCGATCGCAAGAAGAGGATGTTGGGCTTATCGCAAGCTTCATACATTGACACTGTTTTGAAGCGTTTCAGCATGCAAGATTCCAAGAAAGGTTTTGTACCTTTTAGACACGGAATCCATCTATCGAAAGAAATGAGCCCTAAGACACAAGCGGAGATAGATGACATGAAAGGTGTTCCGTACGCTTCGGCCGTAGGAAGCCTTATGTATGCAATGTTGTGTACGAGACCGGATATCTGCTTTGTCGTGGGCATGGTGGCAAGATATCAAAGTAGTCCCGGGAAAGACCATTGGACTGCCGTAAAGTGTATCTTGAGGTATCTGAAAAGAACTCGTGAGCGGATGCTGATTTACCAGTCAGATAGTCTAGTTCCCGTAGGATACACGGACTCGGATTTCCAATCAGACATAGACTCAAGAAAGTCAACCTCGGGTAGTGTGTTTTGCATGGGAGGAGGAGCCATTTCATGGAGAAGCGTTAAGCAGAAATGCATCGCCGATTCGACCATGGAAGCCGAGTATGTAGCTGCTTGTGAAGCAGCGAAAGAGGCAGTTTGGCTCAAGAACTTCTTAGTGGACTTGGACGTTATTCCGAATTTGCCCGACAAGATAACTGTCTTTTGTGACAATGCCGGAGCAGTTGCAAATTCAAAGGAACTGAGAGCCCACAAGGCCAGCAAACACATAGAAAGAAAATGCCATCTTATATGAGAAATCGTTAAGAGAGGAGATATAGAGGTGGCAAAGATAGCGTCAGGTGACAACCTAGCGGATCCATTCACAAAGGGTCTGCCTCAGACTACATTCGAGAGACATGTGGATGGAATGGGAGTCAAGACGATTGCCAATCTGCTTTAAGTATAAGTGGGAGGAATTATTAGGTTAGTGTAGGTTAACATAAGATGTCACGTAGAGCTACTACACTAAGACATGCGTGATGTATACTAAAAGCAGACTTTAAGTATAAGTGGGAGATTGTTTGAGTTATACGTGAAAGTATGCTTTTACTTTGTATAACTCGTGTATCAAACACTCGTTTTATGAGAATAATTCTTTTATCATATTTGCTTTAGTTATGATTGAATGTTGAATTTCTATTGCAAACCGTTCAATATATAGTACATGTTACATTGTAGTTAATGTGGTGATACCCGATCACGGAAGACAACATTAACAGTTTACTTGTAACTAAACGTACATTTTCACGGCCTAGGTGGAATTGAACAATCCGCCGTGAAAGGTCGATGTGTAAGGCTCAGATTGGTCTGTCTTGACTAAGAGATTGCACTAGCACATTTAGTATGTGTTGAAGAGGACCTACAGCGAGGATAAATTCTTCTGTTCTGAAAGGTGAAGAATTAGACCTCATTGGTTGTTGATTTCTTAATCTCCGTCACTTAAATAGGACCGTGGGTGCTTAATGGTTACTACTTTGATTCATGTTGGGTGAGAATCATTGTGACTTCGAACTTTGTGTCTTGGGCAGTAATATTAATCATACGACGGTTGCTAAGATTTAATACGGAGAAATGCGTGCAAGTACGGCTCGTGTGATTAGTCCCCTTGGTGGGCTCAGAAGTTTTATTGTACCAAATCTTGCAAGTGAAGAATTAGTTTCTTCGGTACGAATAATAATGTTGAGCTGTCTTTACTCCAAGGTGAAATATATTAATTAATTTAGAGCTATTCAGAAGCTTGATTAATTAATGGACTTGATAATCTTAAACGCGGGAAATAATAACCGGGAGCCCATATTATCGTAATATGGATTAAGATGGATAGTGCAATATTAATTTATTAGTGGTAATAATTAATATTAATGGGCTGAATTATATTGGGGCTCAATATTGAAATTCAGAAGTCCATTAGGAGGTCCAATCTTAATTCTCCTCAAGTAGCCCATTAAGTAGTCCAATAATGATAAGGTGATTAAAATAAAAAGATAATATTATGCTGATTTTTCTTTATAATTTTCGAAAAAAGCATTATTAGAAGAGAAAAGATTTTGTTGATTTTCTTGGAAAGATATTATGGAAGATATGTATTCTTGGAATACAAGAATATCTCATATATTCAAGAAGATCCAAATCTTGGGATCTCTTACTAATATTTTCGAAAATTATAGGCTTAAAAGGTGAGTGAGATTTTTGTGGAATATTTTATTGTGGAGAAAAGAATATATGAGATATATTCAAGATTTCTTAGAGACTAAGAAAAGATTTTTTCCAAGCCCAATGAACCACTTAAAATTTCGGCCATTACCTTGTAAATAGGGGTGATTATTTTATCCCCAAGTACATAATTCCATGTGTTGGAAAAATCAAGAGCATAGATATTTTTCTTTTTCCTTAGTTTATTAAATTACTTGAAAGCATCTTCCACCGGTGATCAAGTGAGGTGAAAGGGAAATACTTGAGAAGGTTTTTGGGTCGATAGAGCGAGATCGTGATTGTCCCGTTTATCCAAAGGTCAATTCTACAAGAGGTACGTTAATCTCATATTTACTTGTTTATTCCGCCATAGTTAATATGTGAATTAATTCAACATGCATGATGAAAATTTGTTGATGGAATTATTATTTGAATTAATTAGGATTAATTCATGCTAGTAATAATTTAATTTAAATTCGTATTTAAATTTCATCCCGAATAGATTCCGGGCACCCCTATTTTCCCAACAACTGGTATCAGAGCCACGGTTTCGAGCTCTGATCTTTAAATTGGAATTTAAATTGTTAAACATTAAATTGAAATTGAATAGTAGAATTACTAGATCTTTTTTGCAGGTATCCAATTGTCATGGTTTTAATGTTGTTAATTTCATATGTGTGAATTAATTGTTTTTTAATTCGATTCGTTCGAATTCGTTTTTCTCGTGAGAAAATCCACGAGTAGATTAGTTGTTTTTATTTTGATTCGATCATTGTAATAGACTAGTCTAGATCTAGTATTTATTTTTTTTGAAAAATAAAGTGTAACCGGATCGTGACGAAGAACGAAGAATTAAAAACGGCGTACCCGGACAACGCATACAAGCGTGGCGCGTGTATGGACGTAAAATCATGCAAGGGGTGAAGAAAACGAGAACAAACGGCAAAAACCGGTGCACGGGGTGCACGGTGCACGACCCGCGCGCGACGGGAGGCCGGCGCCGCGCAAGCGCACGCGCGCCTCAGGCGTGGCTGTGCAGCGCTTCGGCGCCTCGTCTGCAGCGCCTCGGAGTGCTCCGCGCAGCGCTTCTGGCCGGCACTTCAACGCCTCGGCTGTCCTGGCCGAGAGGTGCGCGGGCCCACTCCGTGGGCCGACGCGCGCCGTATCTCGGGCCGTGGAATTTTTTTGGTTCCGTTTTTTTTCGTGTGATTTTAAACGTCGTCCCGAACCCCAAACGATGTTGTTTTGATGAAGTATTGCTGTTCGAGTGGGAGCATGTCGAGACGAACGTCGTAAAGCAACAAGGATAATTTTCGCATCAAGACGCGAAGAAATTAAACCGTGACAATTGGATTTGAGTGCTCCAATGTGTTTAATTTTGTTTTGATGGATGTTTTATTTCGTGCACTTATTATTATTTGTTAATATGTGTTTGCATGAATTTAATTGTCCAAGAAAAACCTTACTTTCGAAAATTACTAAGTATGTTTTATAATCGCAATTTTTTTTCGGATATTAAAATTGGATTAATTTGGCCTCCATAATTTATTTATTTGTGAAGTTTTTTTGGAATACATTTCCCCCTCGGATCGGCCAAAAGAACTGATTTCACATGAATAAATTCTGAAAGGATGATTGTGGATTATTACTAGTGGCGGTATTGACCCTCACCACGAGTGGCTTGCTCAAAGCGAAATAATAATCCTGTATTTAATTATGGTTATTACTTAGGCATAGGGAATTGATATTAACTTACTCCCCTCGGAGTCCCTGTCAATTTCTATGTGGTCAAAGTGGGAGCCAACTATTAATTTTGGATTAAGGATTTGTAACTTTCGAGTTTGTAATCCGCTTGAATGTATTTAAGTGTATAGACCACCCCTCGTGGCGCATTTAAATTGTTTCGAGATGTTGGCTGATGCATGATTATATTGTTTTAAGGTTTCAATATAATTGATGTGATCGAATTATGTGATAATTTCGTATTTTTCTAGATATTGATATGGATGTATGTTTTATTCTCAGTTCATCATATTGCAACCTTTTAATCCACTGTTTAGTATACTTAAAGATAACAAACTTGTTGGTGAGAACTATGTTGATTGGAAACGTAACCTTGATATTGTCCTAACCGCTCAACACCACAAGTGGGTACTTACTACTCCTAAGCCCCAAGAGCCTGCCGAAGATGCCACGAAAGCGGTCAAGAAAGAGCATAAGAGTTGGTTTGACTCCGGTGAGATGGCTAGGTGTACTATTCTGGCTTCAATGTCAGATGTGTTGCAACACCAACACCAACACATGGAGACCGCCTCTGAGATAATGCACAATCTTGAAGCGATGTTTCAACATCAGAACCGTACGGCTAGGCAAATCACCATGCGAAAGATGCTTTCGTTGAAAATGGTGGAAGGTACACCCGTAAGGGGTCACGTTATCGAGATGATGGGTTATCTCAACAAGTTGGAAGTACTTGGTGCGGAATTTGACCTCCCTACTAAGGTCGATTTCGTTCTCCATTCTCTGCCAAAGAGCTTTGAGCAGTTTCAGTTGAACTATCAAATGAATGACCGGGCAAATAGTTTGCCCGAGCTCTTGAAAGCTTTGGTATCGGCAGAGACTCTAATGGATCACCAAACCGTTGCTATGGTGGCAAACGGTCCGTCTTCCTCTTCGGGTCCCAAGGAAGGGAAGAAGAGGAAGAGGACGAAAGGCCAGACCCAAGCAAATCCAACCGTTGTGAAACCCAAGGCAAAGGGAGAAGGAGGTGGAAAGAAAGCTGCTAAGGGTAAGTGCTTCAATTGTGGTGAAAAGGGACATTGGAGGGCGACATGTTCTAAGCCTAAGAAGGCGGGAAAGAAAGGTAAGTCTCATGCTTTAGTCGTTGAAACATATGTTGCGGCGTATGCTGCCCATGTTTGGGTAGTGGATACCGGGGCAACTGATCATATTTGTTTCACTCTTCAGGGGTTCCAGCTAACCCGGCGACTTAGCAAGAATGAGATCACAATCACTTTGGGCGATGCTACGAGAGTGGCAGCCGAAGTAGTGGGAGTCGTGCACCTATCTTTTGAAGATAGAGTTTTAATTTTAAGAGATGTTTTATACGTTCCGAACTTTAGAAAGAATTTAATTTCAGTTTCTAAGTTGTTTTTTGATGGATATTCAGTTACTTTTAATAAAGTTGTTACTCTTTCTTTTAAGAATGATGTTATCTGTCATGGAACGTTGGTAAACAATCTCTATACGATTAAGTGTGCACACCACTCAAATAATGAATCTAATAACACATCGATCATTTCGAGTAATAAAAGAAAGCGTTCTTCGGAGATGAACGAAACACTTCTATGGCATCTTAGACTAGGTCATATTAATCTAAAGCGGATAGAGAGATTGGTGAAGGACGGATCCTTGGAATCACTCCAAGTCGAGCCGTTTCCAACTTGTGAATCCTGTTTAGAGGGTAAGATGACCAAGAGGGCATTTGGAGCCAAGGGGAATCGTTGGGTCTAAGGTCTATACCGAATCAACGCGTAGAAGGGAAGTGGAGTGTGTGATCATTGTGATGAAATTATGATGGAGGGGTGATGTCTCCTCGAATCAAAATGGCGTTTCGAGGAGGAAGAGAACTAAAGCCTTTGGCAGATTTGAGCGGTGGTGTTCGAATCCGCAGCGGCCTGAGGATGGTGTTGTGGCGCCCTTACTCATCATTGAATGGACGCGGCGGCTCCAAAAGAATTTACCCAGAGTGAGTTGCGTCGAATGGCAGCGAAAGAGGTGAAGTTCTCGTCTCTCTTCTCTGACTTCTCAAGCCATGTGGCACCTGATAATATATTAATAATGTTGGGACCGGAGGATTTTATTAATTTATAGAGATATTATTATATCGATAAATTAATAATTTATTAATTTAAAGAGATTTTAACGTATATGCACAGTTCACCTTCAAAGTTTCAAATTCTATTAATAACTTTAAGTATACATGCATAATTATTGATGAAAATTAAGTTAAAATACAAATGTACTAGTAGAATTCCATGAACACAAACTCACGTGGAAGTTGGAATGGCTTGTTTAAATTAATTAGTTTTGGAAAATACAAAAATATGGTTCATTGGAATAACATTTGTGCATTGAATCATGGATAGAAGTCAGCACTATATATTTATCCATTGGAATCTTGGTAAATCACACACAAAAATGGCCACTCATCTAAAAGGAATTCAAAAATCAACCATGACCAACCAACAACGAAAGATGTTATGTGAGTATAAGAGAGATCAACCTGGATGCACTCAGAATGATTTGGTGAAATGGGTTGAAAAATCTTTCAATTTGAAAGTTAGTCAAGCAACAATTTCGAACACTCTTAAGAGATCTGTAGAATTCCTATCATCTGACTTTGAGAAAAGTGGGTCGTCTAAGCGTCAGAAATCAGCCAAGTATCCGGACCTTGAGAAGGTTATTTATGAGTGGTTTCTCCAACATCAAGAGCTTGTGAATATAACTGGGGAGCTAATCTTAGAGAAGGCGAATGAGGCGCTTAAGCTTTTACATCCAGAGGATCCCGCAGATCATCGTCTTTCACAAGGTTGGCTTGAGAAATTCAAATCAAGGCATGGTACCAAATCATATCGCTGTTTCGGAGAGAGTGAATCAGTCGACATGCATGATATGGAGAATAAATTGGAGTCCATTAGGGAAAAAATTGATCAATTTCCAAAGAAAGATGTTTTTAATATGGATGAAACTGGTTTGTTTTACAGGTTACAGGCTGATCATTCACTTGCAACAAAGCAACTTGAAGGTAGAAAATAAGATAAGGAGAGGTTGATAATTGTTATTTGTTGCAATGAAGATGGCTCTGAAAAAATTCCTCTATGGATTATTGGTAAGTATGCAAAGCCCCGTTGTTTTAAGAATGTCAATATGAATAGCTTGAACTGTCAATACCGTGCCAACAAGAGAGCTTGGATGATTGGAGTGCTTTTCGAAGAATATGTTCGTTGGCTGGATGAACAAATGCATGGAAGAAAAATTCTTTTGGTAGTCGATAACTGTCCAGCTCATTCAAACAATATTCAAGGTTTACGAAACATCAAGTTATTTTTCCTACCCCCAAACATGACCTCAAAAATTCAACCATGTGATGCCGGCATAATAAGAGCCTTCAAAATGTATTACCGCAATAGATTTTACTATAAGATTTTGGAAGGCTATGAGTTAGACATATCATCTCCAGAAAAGATCAATGTTTTAGATGTTATCAATATGGCAGTGTCAGCTTGGACCGAAAATGTTCATCAAGAAGCAATAGCAAATTGCTTTCGACACTGCAAAATTCGCTCGAAAAATCAAAGCGACTCAAGTGCAAATGATGCAACTCCTGGAGAAGACATTCGTGAGCTTGAGAATTTGATCACCGGTATGCAATATCACCACAAAATGGATGTGAATCAGTTGCTCGACTTTCCGGGTGAAAATAATCAATGTCACGAAGTTCAGAGTCTAGAAGAGATAGTGGCCGATGTCATTCATAATCCGGAATATGATGAAGCAGAGGATGATTCAATAGCTTTGCAACCGGTCACTCTAAAAGAAGCATTGCAAGCATCAACAACTCTTCATAACTTTTTGTTGCAGTACGAGAAGACAACGTCACAACTATTGGGTGCAGTAAGGAGATTTAAAGATGAGATCAACATAGATTTGAAGTTCAAGAAAAAGCAAGTTACAGTAGATTCTTACTTTACTAAGTTGTCTTAAGAATATTCAAGTGCATCATATATATATACGGATTATTTTTAATAATTATTAATTTATAGTTTCGTCGAGACCAATATATATATACACTGGGATCTCAAAAAAATTATTATCTTATAATTTTATTGATTGGGTCCCAAATTTGTACTGGTCCCAACTTGGGACCGGACAAATTATTAGTTTTAGCGAGGTTATTAATTTATCGAGTATTAATTTAACGAGGTTTTACTATATATATTATATATTATATTGGGCATTTTTCCTTTTGAATTTAATTGGGAGTTTGTGCCGAATCAATATATCTTATATGATTTTAATTGATAAATTAAGTTGGGAAGTCAATTGGCATTGGATATATTGTTGACCCAATTAATTAATTAAATGGGGACATTAGGCAATTCGTCTGATTGAAAAAAAAAAAAAAAAAATTAGTACGTAACTAATTTTCATTTGGGTTGCGGTAATAAATGTGGGCCTAATTAATAAGGTCTTTTGGGCTAATATCCTTATGCCAAAGAAATTTAACATTGGGGCCGTTAATGTTTTGTGCTTAAGGCCTAATTGGTTATTTGTTTAATCTGGGTCATCATTAATTAGACCATGTAGTTGGTCTTTTCTGGCAAGTAATACATCGGGCTGTTAGCTTTAGTGTGATTATTGCACATGGGCCAAATACATATTAAGCCATTTGGTTTGAAATTTTCGGCTATACGCCACCGCATTATATTCGTGGGTTAAATCTCACATGAGTCATATGTGCTTGAGAGCACAAATTGTGATATGGATTTAGTCCAAAAAGATTTGAGCAGTATAATTCGTTTGAGAATTGCTCGCGAATAAATGGTGGCAATTAATGTCTCACTTAAAATTGTGATTTGGATTTAGTCCAAAAGATTCGTATAATTCGCTTGAGAATTTCTCGCGAATAAATGGTGGCATTTAGGGGCCTCATTTGAAATTGTGCTAGAGAGCACAAACAGTGTGAATTTAATTCACAAGATTTGACTCATATAATTTAATGGAAAATTATTGAGAGTCAAAGGTGGCAATTACGGCCACACTGTAAATTGAATTTAATTTAGTATTTGACCAAGATTAAATTTCGGATTTGGAGTGAGACTTCAAATGTTTGGTTTTCCAATTTATTTCGGGATTGTGTCCAAATTAATATTTGATGAAATATTAAATGGAAAGGACGGGCAAATTCGAACAAATGTGGGAGATAAATTCTCACCATAAATACATTCGAATGTGGGGGTGGGGGTGGGGGGGAGGTCTCTTCATGATATACATTCAGAATGTAAGGTGGTTTAGCTTGAGGCGTGATCTTGAAGCTAAATGGAAAATCAAGAGGTAGTGGCCAAGGAGGCTAGTGGAAAAGTTTCCACACGTGAATTTGTTCAATCTCGTTCGTGAAAAGTCACCACACAAGGAGATAAATTTGTGTAAAGTGTGAGGATAAAGTGATCCTACAATTATCTCGAAGTGTGGGGGTGACTTTAAAGATTGAAGCACTGACAGTGTGCTTATCAATGTTAGTTGAACAAATCATAAATTCCTGCGTGGAATTTTGTATGGAAATATTCAAATGTGTTGGAAGGATACACAAAAAATGAACTGAATATTTTGACACAAACTCCAAGCCCATCAGTTAAAATGTGGGGGATAAGTGTTATGAAAATCCTCTAAAAAATATGCAATGATGATTGCATTGAGACAAAAACCCGACCAGTTAAAGATGAAATGTCTTAAAGGATTACGGGTAAGGGGAATGAGGTTAAAACCCACACATAAAAGGGTGTTTATAGCGGAAACTCGTCCATGATGACTGGAGGATCCCAAGAACTTGGTTCAACGAGACAACTAAGTTATGAAACACTCAGATGTGCACTTGAAAAAAAAACTTTTGCAACCTATTCTCGAATCCCTCAAGTGCAAAAATGTACCTCTTCAGGTGCAACAAAACCTGATGACGTGTGGTAAGGTTAAGCTTAATTGCTTTTAATGATTCCTATATCCCAAGGGTGAGGTATTGCAGGTTACCCTTGATAGGAGATCACCTATATAAGCGTTGAAGTGGGGCCGCTTCCGACTGAGAGAAATTCAGTACAT
This sequence comes from Ballota nigra, assembly GCA_947034835.1. Classification (NCBI taxonomy): domain Eukaryota; kingdom Viridiplantae; phylum Streptophyta; class Magnoliopsida; order Lamiales; family Lamiaceae; genus Ballota; species Ballota nigra. The sequence continues at coordinate 92,690,487 of OX344724.1, forward strand.
GCTTATGAATCCGAGATATGGTCCAGGGTCAAAATGGACAACAACGTGAGAACCAAAAAGGTATTAGAATCGTTATTGTGTGAATGTCATTGTCTTGGTTTACACAAAGAGACGACCAGTTCAAGACATCGTGTTCACTGAGTGGCGAGTAAATCCGATGGCATCTCACTAGGGAAGGTTCAAAGCCTGAAGCTGTCTATCCCGATGCAGTAACGGTTCGTCGGAACTTTCTTAGGGTGTCACATGCATTAATTTCATTCATGTGGGGGATTGTTGGAAAATATTGGTTTTGACCATATTTAATTAAAAAAAAAATTATCGTAGTTAAATTGGTTCACCAAGTCTCCAAATACTCCAAGAAATCTCCAAGCCCACCTTATAACTCCTATAATTCGTTCCTAGAGGGAATCGAACCCGGGTCACTCACTAGAGTGAGGAACCCGGTGGCCAGGTGGGCTAAGCCACCTGGTTATATTTAATTAAATATTAAGTGACGATTTAATTATCCATTTTGCGAAATGGATTTGGTTGGTTCGATTTCTCAAAACCAAATTTAGGGTGAATGAGAAATTAATGTCATTTAATATGTGGATAAGTACATTGATGAATATATTTATAAAGGTAATAATGAAGGATTGCGACTTATAGGCATGACGTGTCATGTCTTTTAATAAAACTATTCCAAAGGTTGTGTCTTTAAGAGATATAACTTTTGGTGAATAGTTGTGAATTTCCAAGAGTTATAACTTTTGAAAAATAAGAGTTATAGTGAAGAGTCGCAACTATTACCTAACGACCCTTGGTAATTTATAAATAGACCCCCCACATTTGTCATTTGCATTCAGTTCGAAATGATATACATTCATTTGGAAATCGATTTCATACAAGTGCATATGCATATTAACATTACTAGTCTTGCATTAGAGTCGTATCAAGAAAGTTCCGGATACCCGAGTCCGTTCGCTGATAGCTTCCGCTTCGTAGTGCAGCGGTGAATAGTTGTATCTTGGGGGCGATTGTCATGGAACCGTATTGCACCTAAGTACGGGGCAATATCGTTTTACGGAGAGCGAGTTAAACGCGTGCCTCGACTTTCATATTAAGTCTGTGTCATGCATAAGTCATCTTCGACTACACACACAACATTTATTCCTATTTTTTTTTTCAACAATTAATGAAGGATTTTGTCATTATACCACTCATCCTTAATTTTCCAATAAAATTTTAAAACACCAAATAATTAAAAACGAAGAGAGTATTATTCATGCTCTTCTCCTACTATAAATCTTTTTTTTTTTTCGAGTAAGTAGTGAGATTATGTATATAAAGATATAATTAAAATTCAAAATTATAGCATTCCAAATGGAGTTCAACTATTTTTTTTTTTCCTTTTTTAATGCTTATGTCAACTGTAAAGAGCTAATTTTTTTTTTTATAAGATGTCATATTTGAAGCATACAATTGTCACCATCTCATTCAAAACGAATTTGATGTCACTCAGTTCATTATTAGTATAATTGGGAAAAAAGAACACATTTATTTTCAGTCAAGTTGCGCAAAGATGTTTGCCGGCCGTTTTAGCTGATTTATTATTTACTAAAATGTGTGAGCATTTAGCCTATAGAGTATAGCATGCAGTTGAATTTCTTGTATAGCTAAATTGAAGTTGCGTTTGTCATTATCTTTCATACCAATAAATTGTGTAAAAAGAAATATAAAATGATAATGTGTTGAAGAGAATAATTAATGGATTTAGAACGATCATTTGGAAGATAGTGAGAATTTGAAATTTTCATTTTGTATATGTTGTAACGAGTTTCGTAGTATGAAATTTATATCAATATATGTATCCATTGATATTATTAAATGTATTCACTATTACTATTAGACTTATAAATTGAAATTATAGTATAAAATGTTATGATATCAGTAAATGCATGTAACAATATCAATGAATACATGTTGTAGATATATTTATGAATAATTCCACAAATATGTACATTAATTCAACTCTATAAACAATTCATTGGATTCATATACATATAATAGAGCTTTCAGATAGAACGAGATTTTAAATCAACGGATCAAACTAGGTATACAGTGATAAATAAAAGGTTAAATTTGGAGTTAACTACTAATAATGGTTTTTTGTCCTTTAACATTACCATATTCTTATTGGCATTAAAATAATGGAGTATGAATGAATGATTATGACCTTACTGTAAAAGTTATGATATAGGTCTTGGTATGAAGATGAACCGATGCTGAATAAATTTTAAAGTTAAAATTCCGTGGACAATCCTATAACTCCAAATCATTAGCAAACAAAGTACTAGTGAACGTCAACTTAATTACACATCTTTTACTATTTCTCATTGCATTTGAATCCTATGTCTAATTTTATTAACGTATATTATATACCCTATATAGTTATTGGCATATTTCATATTACAATATATGAGTTATGCCGATATTTCAATTAAAATAAAATAAAATTGAAAATTTGAGTTTATAATATTCAATCTTCTAAAGTTTTTAGTTTTATTATTTTGTCTTAAAACTCTCTTTTTTTTTTAATGAATCTATTCGTTACACTCTACGTACGCCAACTAATATAATATGCTGCGCCTGCTAGGCTGATTTTGCATGTTGTATCCAACAAATCACCTTTAAAATGTATATAACATTAATCCCATCCCATTATCATAATAGCTAGTAAGATGTTTTTATTTAGTAAATCAACTTAATAAATAAATCCAAAGAGGATATATAAACAGACACAGTGCATGGTCTAATGAATCATAATAGCAATCAACAAAGCCTATAACATAATTATTAACTACAGCCAAAATATGGATTATCCAACTAATCCCTCATTTTCCCGCCTCTTAATCACCTTAATAATTCTCTATACAACACTATACACCATTCCTCAAATCTCAGCCGTTGGATATCCAATCAACGTCTGGCCCAAGCCCACCACTTTCCATTGGGCCCAGCCGCAGGCAATCGCGCTTTCCCCCAATTTCACCATCTCCGCCCCGCCCCATCGCTACCTCGCCGCCGCAGTCCACCGCTACCGCCGCCAGATCCTGACGGAGCACCACCACCCCCTCGTCACCCCACATCTCAACCTGACGTCAGCGCCGCCGCTGACCAGCCTCATTATAACGATCTCCGACGCCTCCGCTCCGTTATCTCACGGCGTTAACGAATCGTACTCCCTCACCGTTCCTCACAACGGAGGCGCGGCGGAATTAGACGCCGGCACCGCTTGGGGCGCGATGCGGGGGCTGGAGACGTTTTCGCAATTGGTGTATTCAAATCCAGCTAGGGTTGCGTGCGGGTTGTACATTTTCGACGTACCGCTGTTTATGCACAGGGGAATCATGCTCGATACTTCGAGAAACTATTACGGAGTTGAGGATTTGGTGCGGTTGATTCGGACGATGGGAATGAATAAATTGAACGTTTTCCATTGGCATATAACGGACTCGCATTCGTTTCCGTTGGTGGTGGCGTCGGAGCCGGCGTTGGCTGAGAAAGGGGCGTACGGCGAGGGGATGAAGTACACGGCGGCGGATGTGAAGAGAATGGTGGAGTACGGGATGGAATATGGCGTTAGAGTTGTGCCTGAAATTGATATGCCTGGTGAGTTTTATTTACATAATTATTACTCTATTTAAATATTTTTCAATGCATATGTAATGCTCAAATGTTCTCCATCTTTTCTACTCCCACCGTCCATGAAAAATGGGCTTGTTACTTTTATTACGGTTATTAAGAAAATTAATATAATATGTAAAAAGTAAGAATATTGTATCAAATCAAATACAAAATAAATTATTTTAATATTAATATTATGTGTGTGTTAAAAAAGTAGATAAAGTTTATTTTTACCATTTTAGGCAACATGACTATTTTTCGTGGACGGCCCAATAAGGCAACCAGGACTATATTTTGTGGACGGATGGAGTATTTTTTTTACTTTCCATAATTGATACTCTTTCTTTTTTTTTTAATAACTTTCGTACTTTTTTTTTTTTGGCGTTCCACAATAAGTTTCAGACCTTAAATATAAAAATAAGTACTACATAAATAACATAACCATTCCATCCAATAATGATATATAAAATTATCATTTTGAGATATCTTATTATATAGATTTACTTTGCATTCCAATAGTATTACTATTAACTAACCACCACCACCACCCCCCCCCCCCCCCAATTTAATTTCAAAAGTGTCATTTAATTTCATAGTTTTATGTGAATTAAAAAAATTAGTATAAATTAAATGAATTGATAATGAATTTTATACATGCTTTAATTTATGTGCAAAATGAAATTTGCATATTATTGTTGGACGTAGAGAGTGGTAATATATCCCCTATTATACTAATAGGGAGTTTTACTTGCTTATTTATCGACCGGTGGTTGATTTGAATGGCGTGTCGTATTTTTATGAAGTTTGAAAATTTTATAAATGATGTGGTAGTATTATATTGGTGTGTATTCAATATGTGGCATCATAACGATGAGTCTAATTAAAAAAATGTAGTGACATAGATTCGAACCTTGCACCTCTTGCATAATTTTTAGTATTACTTACCAACTAAACTAATTTATAGGCTTTTACATATTTTCAATAACTATTTAGCTTATGTCCATAAATGTTATTATATAATCTATTGTATCTCACTTTATTAATGAATTGTAAATTTTAAAAATTCTAATTACGTGAAAATTAATATTTTAATTAAATTATTCATATTGTCTTAAAATCAAAATAATTTTTATTTATTTAATTTTATCATATTAATAAGCATTAGACCTCAAATTGCACGATGCACCTGAGTTACACTGAAAACTTCATATTAGTATAATAGGGAATAAGAAATATTCAACATACTTTAATATGTTTGTAAGGAAATATATTATATGCAAAAATATACAATATTAAAAAAATAACTTTACTTGAAGTATTTAATATATATATATATACACATGCACACTCTCATACGTATCAGGTGCATGGTGCACTCACTCAACCGTTAAAATTGTTTACACTGAAAAGTGTAGGTTGATTACACTAAAAAGTTTACATTGAAAACTGATTTCAGTGTAAACTTTTCAATGTATTCTAACCATACTTTTTAGTGTAATCAAATTATATTTTTCAGTATAAACAATCTTAATTGTTGAGTGAGTGCACTATGCACCAAGAGCATAAGAGTTACTTTTATATATATATATATATATATATATATATATATATATATATATATGTGTGTGTGTGTGTGTGTGTGTGTGTGTATTTAATAAGTCTCTTGTGCATTAGGTGCATTATGCAATTCAAGTGTACTTTTAAAATGTTACGATTGTTCTTATGGAACATTTAGTGTTGTTTACATTTAACAATTATTGCAACCCTAATTGTTCAGTGTAAACAACTCTTATTATTCAGTATAAATAAATTTTCTAAAAATATATTTAAGTTGCATGGTACACTTGATGCACATAAGACTTTGACATATTTAAAAAGAAAAAACTTATTTCAACCCGCGTATTATGCGGGATTATGTTCTAATATATTTATATAAACAATTGAGTATGAAATATGAATAAAATGATGTTATTAAATGTTCGTGTATATATAATATTAGGTAGTTAAATTGTATTAATAAACATTTATTATAATTTATTATTTTATAAAATGCATTATGTTTCAGTTTATTTTAGTTTTCATGTTTAAGTCATATTATTTTATATTTTCAGTCAAATTTAACACAGCAACTAAACACTAGATTAATCCTATAAAATATAAACATAATGTATTTACTATAAAGTGCAACTGATCTAAGATATGATTTTTCAAATTCACTTTAAAATCTATGTTAGGGAATAATAAAAGTTATCAAAAACAAAAGGACGCGGATATATTCTCCCTAAAATTCAGTAGTTCATCTCTCTTGACTCTTGTTCGGCAGTTTTTTTTCAATTATTGTCATTTGTTTGAGAACACGATTCAAATTGTTATTGTATTTTAGAGATTTTCATGAGAGGTGAACTGAAAATTTAGATTGTAAATTAAGAAGATCGTAAAAGAAATCAAAAAGTCACATGCGGTTGCCTGGTGGGCCACTATTTTGGCACTTCACTCAGTAGTCGGTATTGCGTTGGGACCAAGCCCATACTCATGCCTTTTCGGGCTATGACTTTTTGAGTTTAGTAGGGCTATCTAGGGGTGGACCAAATACCGAAAATACCGGTATACCGCACTTACCGTATCGAAAAATACCGAATTTATTGAAATTTTCGGTATACCGAAAATTTCGGTACGGTATGATACCGTACCGAAAATTTCGGTAACGGTATCGGTATGGATTTTAGAAAATTTCGGTATACCGGTATATACCGAAATACCGAAATATTTTCGGTATAAGTCGGTATACCGGTATACCGACTTATACCGAAAATATTTCGGTATTTCGGTATATACCGTGCCGATATTTATTATTAAATTTTAATTTATTTTTATATTAAATAATTAATTAACTATTGAACCCTACTTCAATTATTGAGTTACCAAATTTGAAACCCACTTTCTTATTTCTTTTCACACGACGGCAGCCTTCCTCCCAAACCCTAAGCCTTCGTCCTCCCAAGTCCCAACTCCTGAGCCATCGTGAATAAATCGGCCGCCTGAGAGTGGCGCCGCCGAGTGCCTCCACCACCGCCGTCGTCGTCAAGCTTCCCACAATCCCACCTCGGATCCGGCGATTGCAGACTTGGAACTTGAGGAAATTGAGAAGTAAGTATACATATTTCTGTGGTTTTCTGCTTAATTTATTCACCAATTACTTTCTGAAACTGAGTATTGCGAGATAAATCCTCCCCATTATCTGCTCCACTGGAGTTAATTAGATGTTATTTTTATAAATTATATATTATAATATTTAATTTGAATAATTTGATCTCCATATTGAAGTCAGTGGAATGGGTAAAACTCGACTGGTCCGCAAGTTGTGTACCCATCCAATATTTTCTTGACGATAAGGTCCGGTTTGAAAATAATTAATTTGACAAAAAATAGCAGCTTCTGAATAATATATTTCATAAGAAATTAATATGATGATTGATGAGTTAATTAATAGGATAAGGAAAAGATGACTTGTTATGAAATACTAACTAATTTGCCTCATATTAATATTATATAGTACATAAGCAGAAAGTAACGAATTCTTAGTAAGATAGATAAATTATTAATTGATTTGAAATCTAAATGATTCCAATACTCTACTCCAAGGAAATTGCGTCACCGTTTGACAAGCATTTTTTTTATCAGTCCATTTGACAAGCACATATTCTGATACAATTTAAGTAAGTATACAATTTAATTCCAAGATTTGGATTATGGTGACTAATTATTTATTCACTTTTCTGTTTTATAAATACAATGATGGTATAATGTTTATATTATAAATAAATAATACACAATTCATTTTATTTATTTGATTGACTTAGTCTTGCCTTTTTTCAGATGGAATCCGAATCTTCTCACTCGTTGCTAAGTCCATCGACTCCAACCGATGCACCAAATACAGAAGATACTAATACACGTGGTGAGTTCTTTAGTCGAAAACGAGCAAAAAAAGACTCAAAGCCTCCCACGGCTCCTAGGAGTCAATATTGGAACCATTGTGAAAAGAAGATTCGAGCACTAGATGATGGGAGCACGCAACCATATGGGGTATGCAACCGATGATGACCTTGAATTATATAAGGAGATTGAAGAAATTGAGAAGGGTAAGAGTTCTTTTATCTTTAGTTTTTTTAATATAATATTAAGTATATTGATAATGATAATTTTTTATTCACTTTGACAGCTACAAATGCCATTCAAGATTATTCTTGAACACTTGTCTCATCCTCATCTTAAGAAGTAAGAACGTCTCGCTATTTTTTTTTTTTTGTGTGTGTGTTAAATTTCAATTCAGCCATACTCGTTTTATATCTGTTCTAGAGTGCAGTTTGTATGGTTCTATCAGTCATTTTAATAAAAACAATGTTGTCGAGATGAAACTGTGAGAAAATCGTATGGTTGCTGTAATTTCAATTCTAGATATCGTTTTGTTTATTAGGAGTACTTATTAGGGTTACAGTTAGTGATTATGTTTACTTTATTGTTAGTTGTTGATCTGGACATATAATTTACCTCTGATGAACTGTATTGGAGGGAGAAGAATGAGTGCTATTTACATGGTTTTGTGTAAAATTTCATCAGTGTATACTTTAATTTTTGCCAAACTCCATCTATAATATTTTTAATTTATTTCTTTTGCAGGTTCTTGGAATATTGAAGACTTGGATTTAAAAATGAACAATGTTATGTATTTGATCATGTATTGTAGTATTTTAATATCTTTTGAGACATGATTGCGTTTTTAAGTTTGTTGTGTTGGACTTTTGGAACAAGAGTTGCTTTAGTATTTTGTATTTTTGTTATTTGGATGGTATTTTTTTTAAGTAATTTCAGTATATGCACAGATTTCGGCATGAAACGGTATATCGGTATGGACCGGTATACCAATATGACCATTATTTCGGTATGGACCAATTTTTCCGGTATGGATCGGTATATACCGGTATTTCGGTATGAACCGGTACGGTACGACATACCGAATGTTCGGTACGGTATACGGTATGCTATTTTGGTATACCGAAATTTCGGTATACCGAAATTCGGTATACCGAATTTTTCGGTACGGTATCGGTATGCAAAAATGCATACCGAAATTTTCGGTACGGTATACGGTACGGTACGGTATGACCGGTACGGTACGGTATGCCAGCCCTAGGGCTATCCACACGCTTTCGAATATTTTTAGGTCTAACAAGACTTTTCAAGTATTACGTTAAAAAAAAAAAAAAAAAAAAACAGACTTTTGAAGTACCGATTTCTCTTTCACATCCGGATCTGGAGAATTTAGTGTGAGGAGATTTTAAATTTGAGAAGAAGTTCACTTAAATATTTAGATTATAATTTTATTTTAAAAAGATCATACTATTTTCTAAATATGATTCGGTTGAAGCTTAAATAAGCTTCATAAGTCCATAAATTCATCGTCTACTTTTGGCGGTGAACTCCTTAAATATTATGCAATTTTTAAAAAGGAATTATCTATAAAACTAAATATTTTTTAAAACGTGACATTTGCATGTTGAACATAAGACAAATTTCACGTATTCTTAATTGAAACTTGTCCAAATAAACGAATTTTATAATTACCATGATTATTTTCACTATTGTACCATGAGATTGCAATTCTGAATTCATATTATTTGCATGAATGCAGCACACACAGGATCATGGGCTAAAGCCCATCCAGAAATTGTCACCTGCGCAGACAAATTCTGGTTGCCCGCAGGATCAGACTGGTCTGACCGGTTCGCAGCTGAGCCAGGAAGTGGCCAACTCAATCCTCTAAACCCTAAAACCTACCAAGTTGTCGAAAACGTAGTCAACGACGTCGTTTCCATGTTTCCCGAACAATTCTTCCACGCCGGTGCCGACGAGATCACTCCAAACTGCTGGAAAATCGATCCTTCAATCCAAGCTTTTCTGTCGAACAACCGAACACTCAGTAACATTCTCGAAATCTTCATCAATTCCACTTTACCTCACATCCTATCTCTGAATCGAACCGTTGTTTACTGGGAGGATGTTTTGTTGGACGCTAATGTAAATGTGCCCTCTTCTTTGCTTCCACAAGAGAATGTGATTCTCCAAACATGGAACAATGGCCCGAATAACACGAAAAGGATAGTTGAGTCGGGTTACAGGGCGATTGTTTCGTCGGCGGAGTTTTACTACTTGGATTGCGGGCATGGCGACTTTGTGGGGAATAGTAGCCTGTATAACATGCCGCCTGGTTTTGATCAGGTGAATAATAGTGGATCTTGGTGTGGACCGTTCAAGACGTGGCAGTTGATTTACAACTACGATATAACGTACGGATTGAGTGAGGAAGAGGCGGCGCTGGTGATCGGAGGGGAAGTGGTGCTGTGGTCGGAACAAGCTGATTCTACCGTCATGGATCAGAGGATCTGGCCTCGAGCTTCTGCAATGGCGGAGGCGCTGTGGTCGGGGAACCGAGACGAGTCAGGAAGGAAGAGATTCGCGGAGGCTACGGATAGGTTGAATGAGTGGAGGTACAGAATGGTAACGAGGGGAGTAGCAGCTGAACCTATTCAGCCTCTTTGGTGTATCATGAATCCAGGCATGTGTAATGCTGTCCAGTAGTCATTAAGCAAGAAAGTGTTGTTCTTTTACTGGACTGAAATTGATTGGTTACAGTGGTTATATAGTTGTATCTGCTCTTATCAGAATCTGAAATCTTGAAATTTATACTTTCACACAAATATGTTACAGAGACAGGGAAAGGGAAAAGAAAGAATAGGTGCGTGTTTCTTTAATTTAAGAAACTTACACAACCAACATCACTCATTATCCTACCTAGATGCAGCATTCCAATACAGAAGAACCTTCTAACATAGGTACACAAATGAATAATTGACAAAGCATATTTTATACTACCTTCAATGGCCAACCTGTCCTAAAACAAGTTTATTTTTTCCATTTTGGAAAGAAGGAAACAATCCTAAAACAAAGGTTTCACAAGAAGGAAAACCACTCAATACTAAAATCCAATTTTTTCACACCTGGAACTTTTATATATTTTGTTCCTTAGGGGCAGTTAGGGTTCCTCCCAGGTCCTCCATAGTAGAAGAAATTGCCCCATTCACCGTTCTTACCGAGCTGAACATCGTAGCAACTCGATTGCTCAGTGAAAATGCTGATGTCTTTGGGAGTCCTCAAGTTGTTTGACTGGTCAACGACCTGAATATTTCTGATGTAGCTGGATTTCCCAAATCCCTCTTCGGGGAAATGGCCACTACCCATTTGTGTGGTGGTGTGCTGACCATCCGATTGCGAATTCACCACTTCTCCACCCCATTCGATCATCGAAGCACTGTCTGATAAGTAGGAAAACAGAAAAGCCGGCCAGTATCCCAATACATAGTCATTCCCAAATTGCATCCACCAGTTTCCCTCTTTTGGGTCCTAAAATGATTTTTACAGCATTATTCATCAATGTAAATATATTATTATTTATTATTATTGTTTACTCGCAGTATAAATAAAGAAAATTATAATGACAAAAAGCTTTCAGACTTTTGCACTCAATATTCTTAAAGCCAAGAAAAGAATTTAAAAATGTGTGCCAGCTTAGAAAACAAAACAGAGAAAAGCATGGAAACAAATATAATTGTCAGAGATTCCATCATTCCATGGAAGTATAATATATCCAAGATCTGAATGAAACTCATTTGTCCGTCGTGTAGTATATTATTCAGCAACAGCTGCCGGATAGCATTTTTATCAGAATTTTAAATTGTTAATCATTGCAGGGCCAATGTTGTTAAGTAGCAAATTAAATAATACCTTCCAGACAAGAATGCTGATGTCATATTGGGAGCTATGGTAATTCGAAATGGGGTAGATGCTGGCCCCCATTGCTATTTCATTGTTGATTTGAACAAATCCCGAGCAGAGCAAGTTGTAGCAGCCCGTGGCTTGATATGCATCGCTCTGCCATTTGAATTTATTCAAGATAGAGATAATGAGGCCAATTTAGATGTACATATGAATGCTAGCTGTACAAAAGAAAAGGGACAAAATGACCAATTTCTTGAAAAGAAACTCATGACTTACGGTCCAGTAAGTGAAGAGTCTAGTGTTGTTATCTCCATACAAATCTGGGCTAACCTGTTTTTTACACCCCACAAAAATAAACGTAGGTAAAAGAAAATGTTAGTAGGTATGATTGTCACAAAATTACAGCAAAAGCGAGATGAAAAACTACAATATTCACCTGCCATCCTGCTTCAATGCTATTGAGATCTGAGGCAAAAGAACCTCCAAGAATCCAGAGCTGGGATAAGCTGAATTCATTTGGCTGTTGGATTTTTGGATCCCATACGTTTATCGTCGCCTTTGCTCCGTAGTATTGGTCACCTTCAACATAGGCTATGGCGTGCTAAAGAACTCCAAAATAACAAAACCGGAAAAAGATTAAACAAAATCACTTAAACAACTTGAAATAGCACGAAAAAGCAAGAAAAAGGTCTAGATAGAAAGCAACTATTGCACAAAAAGATTTCGTTATCATTCAGCCCCTTTTCCAATATTCAATACAGTCCCACTTTCAATTCACAAAAGATGGATTCAAATTTGAAGTCATGAACACGAACACGAATTCGATGCTAATTCCATGTTTAGGAGCCCTAAAAAATGATAAATAGGATTACCTGATGGCCGTTTTGGTTAATAAGGTCAGGCTCTGGAGCAGAAGATGTTGGTCTAGGAATGCTTTTGTGCTTCTTTTTCCCAAATGACTGCACAGAGCTTGCCCTAAGCACGTCATCTTTTCTGGTTCTTCTAATGGGAATTGTTCCCTTTGGGCATCTCCCATTCATGTGCCACTGCTGAGTTATGGGCTTCGGCCCGACTTCCAATTTCTCACTCTGACTAAACAATCCTTCCGGATGATAACTCGGCCGCATCTGCCACAATTGAAAAATTCAACAACACTATCTCCATAACTTGGGGGAAAATAAGATTGGGAGAAAACTGGGGACCTGGATTGTGTGATTTTTGAGATGAGGATGATCGAAAGCTGGTTGGTGGGATACATGGACACAGTCTATGATATCACCATCTGGACTCTGCGTTTTTGGGAATAAATCAGCACAGTTTTTTCATGTGTACAGAAAATACTCTCTCACACACACACGCACAAATTGAGCATGCAGAATAATACCTTGATGGACTTTTGAGAAGGCTTGTTCAGGCGGGCCAATTGCTGCTCAACTTCAAGTTTCCGGCGACGGCCACTCAACCGGGCGGCGGCTCCAAATTCCGGCGCCGCTAACAGAAAAACAAACCAGAAAAACAGTTTGGCCTTCATATCCTTTAACGCGACCGCTCAAAATTCCAGGAATAAGCAATGATCAATGGAAGTGTACTCGTTCAATAATAGTACCATGGATATTTGAAATTTTGAACACTCAAAAGAGCTCACAAATTCTGCTTATCCTCTGTGCCCCATTCGGTCCTTATCATGCTAGTAAGTGGTAAACACTTTTTCCCCCAAAAAAAATCTTAAATAAATATGATATTATAAAATAAATAAATAAAAGGGAGGATTTTTTTTTGAAAATGAAATTGTTAGTCGAGGAAAAATCCAAGATAGATTGCCGACGCCGAGTTAGTTGTTGCGACTTCGTTTCTATTTAACTCGTGAGAGGGAGGGGTAGAAGTGGAATATTGAGGGTAGGGGGTTTTAGCGAGAGGACTGGAGGAGATGGGGTATGGGGCGTCGTCGTTTCATTCATCATCTCACTCCACTTCTTTTTCGTTTGGGATTTCAACAGTTGCTTTATTTGTCGTTTCAGTTGAGTTCCCCCGCTATTGCTATTGCGTTGTTGACATGTGACCTGGAGACGGGGATCTGCTGCTGCGACGCCCATCGATTTTGTGTGTGACGCATATCCAACGGCTCTCATTTTATGATGCTCAATAATGGTACGGTAACCCACTTAATATTTCCATTACTTTCTGGACATTTTCGCCTTCTAATTAGTGTTCCAAATTTAAGTGATTTTGTAACATAATTTTTTTTAGTTTCTATGTTCTTTTTTGTTTTAAAATCCATAATTGAATTTTGCATTTTACAACTCATTCTAGTTTGACTTTTAAAATTAAAATTTTGAAATCCTAATTCTATAACTCTATAAATAATATATAAACTATTATTTTATTTTTACACCATAAAGGTAAAATTTACCCTACTCAAAACATAAAAATAACACAGATTTTAAAATCTCATGGATTTCAAAAACCATAATTTTTGCAAATCTATTTTTTAAAATCACTTGAAACAAAAACATCACCTAAAATCTCAATTTAGTAGAAGAATGTAAATTAATTGTTGATAAGATGTGGGGCTCAATTTAAATTTATTATCTCAAATTAAATTGGACCAGCCTAATTAATACTAGGCAATTAACTTTGTATATAAAGTTGGTGGAGTACGTATCATAGGTAAAGTTTAAACCATTGTAAAATATTTAACTTAAAAAATTTGTGGGATAAACCCCACTTTCTTTGGTATGTACCAGACAACTAATGTGAATTGAATTGTACATGTCTCATATCCATATATATTTATACAAACACAAATTCTAGCACGCACTCAAATGCATAATATGCACTTAGGTTTCAAACTTAATTTTAACTTTAGTTTTGATTTTTTCAAAACACACACAAATACACTGAATTGTGTATTTTTTCAGTTGGTTTATCATGTATTGTTAGTTTATCTTAAAAAAAATTAATGAATAAAAATCTTCTTAAACTATGTATACAATTAATACTTAAGCGCATAATAAAAAAAAATTATTTTCATTTAAAAAATAATAATTTTATTTGTTTGTATTTACGTGTACTCTATGTGGATATCTAGCTGTCATGCATATCGTAAAAATTATTAGAAGTACCGAATTGCAAAACTTAAAAAAAATATATATATTAAATTGCAAAGAAAGAAAATAATATATTGTAATTGATAAAACCATACAAATTGTGATTTTACTTTTTTCAATGAACTCAATAAAAAAACCTACAACAATACCTTAATAAAATATCTCCATATGCTTTTGAAAAAAAATAAAACATGTTTATAAATTTAAGATATCTTTAAGAAAAACATTTAATTAACATATCATGCATTATACCGGCACTAAAATTTAAATTTTAAAATGGACGATCACATTTCTTTAGTTCAATCAGCTCCTTAATCATAGTAGGGTTTTTTTTTTTTAATTCTTTGTTGAATAAATTTACTTATTATAACCAAATTAAATGAAAATTATGATAGCTGATTTGTTCCATAATTGAAGGAGTTATTAATTTCCTGTTAATGTATATGGTGAAGTTTGAGTAGTTCTAGTGTTCACTTGAGTATATGATATGCACTTAAATTTTGCAAAATGTACCCCAAATAGAAATCAGTTATACCCCAAGAAGTAATCGGTAATACCCTTAGTGATACCCCAAGAAGCTAAGTAACCTAGAATACCCTAATTGTAAAAAAATACACGGTTTAGTGTGTTAGAATGTGTTTTGAAAAAATTAAACTTAAAATTCAAGTGCATGCGCACTTAAGTGCATGTTAGAATTTATGTTGAAGATTATAGTATTAGTTTCTTAACTAAAGGAGTTGTTACTTACTTTCGGTGTACTTTTAAAAACTAAATCTAAAAATCCTTGACTAAAAATAGGGAAATTTTAAAAGTTATGCACGTTTAAAGATTTATATTGTAGGTTATATGGAAGTAACTAATTTTAATAACATTAATACTAATTAATTTACTACGTCTAGAAATTAGATATAAAAAGTGTTGACCAAAATATTAAAATGAATAGAATATACTTTGTTTAATCAATATACTAGGAGTGAGCAAGATTTATTATTCATATAAATTAAAAATGTAGGAAATAGGTTATTTGGTTAAGAAATGGAGATTTAGTACTAAAATTTTTCTACCAAAATCGAAGATAAATAATATAATGTAAAAATCAACAAGAAATATTCAACATTACAGTGTCTAATTTGATGAAACATGTGTCAAATAAATAAGTGTTAATGATTAGTCATTATTATTTTATGTATAACAATTATTAAATTTCATTATATCCCCTATCTATACATATATAATAACAAAAACTTATACTAAAAATAGGAAAGAAAATTGTGATACCAAAAGTCCATTTCTAATTTGGTCATCAATTCTAAAACTTACATATTAATTAATATAATAAATATCAATTAACATATATATTAGAAAAATAAATGTAATATTTTTATTAAAGGCTTTTCACTTGAAAATGAAAAACTTTTTATCTCATTTTATTGTTTTAATTAACTAGAATATCATGCATATATGTGTGTATATATACTTCATTCCTTTAATTTTTTTTTTGTTGAGTATGTATAGCGTGAAATTGGTTCATACATGAATTACTTAAGGGTATTAGTTGTTTTCACTAAAGAAGATTATTTATTTTCACTGATGAATATTAGTTGTTTTCACTTAAAAGTCTTAGTTTGTTTTTAGTAAACGACTAATACTCTTTAGTAAAACCAACTAATACACTTCAGTAAAAACAATTAATACTCTTAAGTGAAAACAATTAATACTCTTCAATAATTCATGTATGAACCATTTTCTCTCTATACTTTGACTTTTTTGTTCTAAGTAATATAATATTCATTTTCTTTATGTGTGTGAATTTATCATTATGATGATTATATTATATTTAATTTAAATCACAATATTTTTTTAGTGTTTATCAATTATAACATGTATTTTTAAAATTTATATTTCTATACACAAAATAACTAATAGTTGCATTAATTTGATGCACCGGACTAATTTGCGACGTGACTAAAATAATGTGGCTATCAAGATTTAGTCTGGTGCAAAGCTGACAAAGATTATGTGATTCGAGTACGAGAAATATATATATATATATATATAATATAATTTTATGAATTAAATATTTAGTACTATAAGATGGTCAAATAAACTTAATTTGAAGGAGTTGTAAACTATAACTTAATGTGATTAATATCTAAATCAATTTACTTATATTTATATATGTAGGGTTTGTAGCAATATATCATTACATGTTATAAAAACTAAAACAAATAAAATATATATATGTGTGTGTGTGTGAGCGTGTGTCTGTTCATATTTGTGTATATACCAAAAATAGCAACTAAATTTTGCATATATACCAAAAATAGCAACTAAATTTTGCATATAGAAAATTTGCTTAAAAAAATAAACATAAATATAAAAAAACTAATTTACAAATTCTTAAATTTGAATAATTTTTACCATTCTAATTATAATATTACAAATTTTAGTCGTGAAAATCAATTATTACATAGTTAATCAATTAATTAAATTAAAAATTAACAAATGGTGTTTTTTTAATTTAAGTTATGATGATGCCCTAAAACAATTAAATACGGTCAATTATTGTGTGTAACATTGATGTACTAGATGAGTGTCCCGCGTTTTACGCGGGTTGTTCATATAATTAGTTTAAAAATTAATTTTTTATTGACAAATCATTACATTACTCAATATTATAATGTTGTCAGTGTAGGGCTCGCTTGTTATACATAATTCTTTTTAATGTTATGATTATAATTATTATTATAAAAATATAATATTTGATTATTAAATAATTATTTTAAAATTGAAATATATTCACATGCAAAGTTAAATAGTAAAAAAGTTTAATGTCTATTAATAAGATAGAGTTAAATAAATAAATATAATTATTGTGATTTGAAAAAAATATGAATAAGTCAATTAAATATTAATTTTCACATAATAGAATGTTAAACTTTTTTATTAATAAATTCATCAATATATTAAATATTTAATTTTCATGACCACAAATTAAAGATTTTCTAAAGCATATAAATATCTCAAATATAGTGAGATAAAACACAAGTTCATGCAATAAACAATCACACCATATTTTACACATATTTATATGTTTAAGTTCAATATAATATTATGTTTGAAAATGGAAGTACGACAAAATATTTGATATAAAATAAAGATTGATACGAAGAAGTGTTCAATACAAAAGAAATTAAAATTATTTACAATTGTATAGATGACTTAGTGAGTAAGTAAATAAGAATGATGCAAGAGGTGTAAAGTTCAAACCTTAATTATTGTAATTCTTTTATAAACTAAACATTAAAATGCCGCGTGGAAGCCACATATTAAAAACAAAACCAATAGAAAAATGACACATCATTATCACACATATATGCACTTTATGAAAATGTGACACTTCATCCAAACTTTATAAGAATTTGACACATCATCCAAATTAACCACAACATGACACTTCATCAATTACAACTCCCTATTAGTAATATATAAGGGATAATTCATTTATTTTATTTAATCACATCAAACTTTTATGTATTTGCAAAAAATAATTGTTTATGTATTTTATATACTTAAATATATTTGTTCATCGTAAAATAATATAATTATATTATATAATGAATATATTCTAATAATATATATGTATAAAATTATGAGTTAATTTCTTATTAATTCACGATCTTTATGCGCAATTTCATTTTAATTACGATTCTCAATATTCTCTTTGATTCTCTTGGATGGTTTCCTCGATCGATTTTCCATCCAAGCACTAATGCACTCTCATGCATTTTTTTTTTTTTTTTTGCTAAAAATACAATTCATATATCGGATTGAAACAACTAAAGATGTGATTAATTTAAATGTTGTGATTAAATTGAGATTGAGCCTAAAGATTGTGAATTAATATAGATTCCATAAATTATTTAAATCCATAAATTATTTAAATAATATATTTTACGATATAAATATGTTGTTTATTGTACATGTACAAAATAAGTAATTTCCATGCATGCATATATATATATATATATATATATATATATATATATATGTCATTAAATTATATAATATAAAATAAAATAATAAATATTTTAGAATAAAAAATAACGTTGACAATATAAATCATTTGGAACTTTAATATGACTTACTATTTAAAATATATAAAAATTATGTTAAATAAAATAGATATTCAAAATATGTGCATATTTATAAATGTGTGCCATGTTTAAATATTACATTTATTTTAATTAGAGAAAATATTATTACACACATATAATAACACATGTTAAAAACAATTAAGTCAATAAAAAAATAATATATCAAATTTGATTTAAAATAAATAAAAATTTAAAAAATTATAATTTTGGTTTACTGTGTTTTCTAAACAATAAGATTTGCCAATTAAATGTTAAAAATAAAAAAAATTAATTAATTATTTAATTGATAGTATAAATCAAAATTATTGAATATACTTAAATTCTATCTTTTAATTTTTTACAAATTAAGATTCTCTAAATAGAAATAAAAACAATTCAGTTAAACATTAAAATTTCACATAATTAGAATTTTATAAATTTAATAACACATAGAATTAAATATACTTTATTAACATAATTTTTTAAAATATAGGATATCATCAAATATAGTTAAATACAATAGAATTTGTTATTTGAAGCTATTCATAACATAGCTTAATTGGTAAATATCTTAAACTCTACTCAGGAGGTGTAGAGTTCAAATCTCTATAAATGCATTTTTTTTTTCACAAGGATACATAAGATTCATAAAGCCACATGTGTAGGTTGTTGATAGGCGAACATCAACTAGATATGGAGCGAACAGTTATTGAAGTCTAAAACAAAGAAAATCACGATTTGGGCGCATTAACCAATCTGGGAGGTGTATGAAGTGACGAACAACTCTCCCGACGAACAACTAATGGGCGAACAGGTATTAAGGCCCGGGACCAAGAATGAGCCAACTGTGAAGTCATACATGACGAACAACTTGGTCAAAATATTATACAACAAATAGCCAAGGAGGTGTGTACAAGTGAACAAAGGACAAAGATCCCAAAGCCAAGCTAAACAAAGCCATAAGGCGAGCAACTTCCAAAGTACAACCTCAAGAGGCGAACAACTTTCAGTTGGAGAACCAACAAGATCAGTTAAGCCGACCTAGGCGAACAACAGTGAGTCCGAGATAAGGACCAAAGAAAACTTTGTAACTAAGGTTCAGCTTAGATAAGATCAGAGGGACACATGTCAAGCATGCAGGCTAGGGAGACCAAGAGTCTTAGACACCTCATGCTTGCTAGTCTCTATAAATAGTTGTTCTCCAGCTTATTTATGTAATTTTGAAATTTCAGACTAAAAACACACATAAATTCACCCAAACTCACACATACACGAAATTATTTCAATTTCGATCTTCATATTACCCGAATTCGTTAACCCAAACCCCGATTTACCATTTACGGTGGTAATCAATCACACGTTATTGATTGGTGACGTAAAAACGGATTAAAATAGCCACTAATCCTCCCGATTAGATTCGTTCACCAACAATTTGGCGCTAGAAGGAGGGTCCGAACCTCCGGTTTAGTGTGATTACTCAAGAACTTCAAGTTGAAAACTTGAAGATTCAAAGGAAATCTCAAGAAATATTTGAAGATACAAACAAAAGTGTTCTTGGTGTTCTTGGTGTTCTTCAATTTATAAATTAAGAAGTAATTTAAATTGAAATGCCTCAATCTAAAGAGACCCAAGGATCACGTTTGTCGAAGAGAGCGTCTCAGACCCGAGCCACGTCGGCCGACCACCAGGACCGTGACCCAAAACATGCGAACAGGTCACAGCATACAGCCATAACACATAACCTCCCCCCCTGAGATGGAGGCTTTGGCGAACAACCCCAACGAGTTGGCTAAAACCATAGCTGCTCTCCAGGCCCTCCAGAGGCAACAAGAGCAGGTTAGGCCAACACAAGCAAGGCCAAGGGACAAGTCCCTAGAGGTTGTTAGGCCCAAGACTACCAGGGGCGAGCAGCGAGAAGTTGATAGTGCTCAAGTCAGACGAAATAAGGGAAAGGCCAAGGTGGTCGACCAAAGAGAAGTACAGGCTGAGTCTGGTCGCGGACGAACAACTATGTCTAGCCATGGAACAACACGTTCCAGTGCCCAAGACAGGCTTAGCCAACCCCATCAACGAGAAGCTGCTCGCCGGGGAGCAGAAGATGGGCGAGCAACTTTTGATCAGCCTCGCCCATCAGTCCATGAGAGACTCACCCAGTCAGCCTTTAGGCGCCTTGGGCCAAATGCGGCGAACAACATTAGGAGGCAAGTCCAAGAAGTGCCCACTCCAAGCGAGGGACTGCGACGAGCAGAAAGGTTAATGCCTTTGCTCGCCGAACAGCCTCCAAGTCAGGGGGCACCTCTTGATGAATTATCAAGCCTAAGGAGGGCTGTGGAGAACATGCAAGGGCAACTAGACCAACAGAGGGGGATGGGAGCGACCAGCATGCCGTCCTCACCTTTGGCAGCCCACATTTTGAAGGCCCCGATCCAGAAAAAGGTTCAATTCCCAGCAAGCATTCAATATGAGGGCATTACTGACCCCCGGGTCCACTTATCAAAGTATACGGACTACATGGTCTCCGTAGGGGCCAGCGACGCCACCCAATGCCGGAATTTTCCATTAACATTAGGCGATCGGGTTCACAAGTGGTTTTCATCAATGCCGCCGGCATCAATCCACTCGTTCATTCAGCTAAGTCGAGAATTTCTCTCTCACTTTTCAACGGCGGGGTCGTATCTTTCCCAAAAACATCGGCTATCAGATTTAAGACAAAATGATGATGAAACTGACCGGGCGTTTATGGAAAGATTCGATAAAGTTTTGCTAGAAGGAGAACCAGTGAGCGAAGATACAAAGATCGTCGCTGTGATGGCCGGATTGAAAAAAGGGTCGAAGTTATGGAAGGAGGTACGTCTGAAGTGCCCAAAGACTTATGCCGAGTTCAGAAACCAAGCTGGCATTTTCGTTTCCATGCACGAGGCCCTACAAACAAATTTAGGGGAGAACAAAGCTGATCCTAAGGAGAATAACAAAAAGCCTGTCGGGACAAGCTACAGGGTCCCGAAAAACATGAAAGCATTCACTGAAGGATCGGATTTGAAGGAAAAACTGAACCAAGTATTGACAGTATCAGTAGATACTGTGTATGAGAGCGTAAAGGAGAAAGAGTTGCTCTCCCCACCACGTAAAATCCGTCAGGATACTGGCAAACTCAACCCAAACAAGTACTGTGCCTACCATCAAAGTGTGGGGCATTTTACAAGTGAGTGTCGAGATTTGCTCAAGCAACTCTGGCGATTTTATGAGGAGGGAAAGCTCTCTGACTTCGTTAAAAGGCAACCTGGGAAAAGAGCTCGGGAGAACAACTCAGAAGACGAAGAGGATGGTCAACCTCAGAGAAACAGCAGACCCGGGCGACCAGTACCCAATATGCCAGCTCAACCTTTAGAAGACCTGTTCATGATGGAACCCGCAGGTCCCGCGGGAGGATGTTTTGACGGACAACCACCCGACTCTAATCGAAAGAGGAAAGCGGAGTTACGAGCGATTGGCCAAGTGCAAGAAATGGGAGTTAAGCCGTCTATCATGCAAACGGCGGAATTAACTTTCACCGAAAAAGACCTTGAAGGCGTCTTAACACCACACAATGATTCGCTCGTAATCTGTGCAAAGATTATGGGGACCAGAGTCCACAGACTGTTGGTGGACACCGGAGCCTACACGAACATCTTATTCAAGAAGACCCTCGATAATCTGGGAGATTATTCGGGTTATGTTCGAAATACAACACATAGAATTGTAGGTTTCGGAAATGCTGTGACAACGCCGTTGGGAATTGTAACATTAGCTGTACAACTTGTAACGGCCAATGAACCCGAAAGAAATATAACAAGAATGGTAGATTTCTTGGTTGTAGACCAGGAGTCGACCTATAACGGGTTTCTTGGCCGACCTTTTCTTAATGAATTTAAAGCTGCGTGTTCCACTTACCACTATTGTTTGAAATTTCCAACAGCTAGTGGAACAGGCACGATTAAGGGAGACCAACGGAGAGCACGAGAGTGCGTTCAACAGCTACGAGCAAAATTTGTACAAATATCCATGATGGAAGCAACAAGTTATCCCATCGACGAACCATCAATACTAAACAATATGATGGACATAGACGACCACATGGATGCGGACGAACAGCACTTGAACGAGCAAGTGTTGGACGAACAACTCGTTACCACCCGCGGGGAACCTCCATCTGACGAACAACAAAGGGGTGATGACGAACAACCTTCAAAGGAAGACTTGGAGGACCAACTACAAACGAACAACAATGGGACGGAGCCAACTGATGATCTAGAACCCCGCCTGGGGGCAGAACCCATGGACATCGAAAATGATTCCAACCCTGAGGAACCCATACTTGATCCCCGTTGGAAGGGACAAAAACGACGAGCAACTCCAGTCGAAGAGCTGGAGGCGTTCAAAGTTAATCCCGACAACAAAGATCTTGAATTATTCATAGGATCAGAGCTCCCAGAGCCTTACAGATCCCGAATGAAAGAGTTCCTCACCAAGAATCTAGATGTCTTTGCTTGGTCTCACGCAGATATGGTGGGGATAGATCCGAAACATGCTTGCCACAGGTTGAACATAAATCAAGCAAGGAAGCCCGTCCATCAAAAGCGGAGGAAGTATGGCCCAGACAAATACCAAGCCTTGAATGAAGAAGTTAAGAAGTTGCTAGACAACGATCTCATTCGACAAGCACTCTGTCCACAATGGGTAGCAAACCCAGTACTCGTGAGGAAACCAAACGGGACCTGGAGGCTATGCATAGATTTTACGGATCTAAATGCAGCATGCCCGAAGGACAATTTTCCTCTCCCACATATCGATCAATTGGTGGACAGCACTGCAGGTCACGAGATGTTAACATTTATGGATGCTTTCGCTGGGTATCATCAAATTCCTATGCATCCAGATGATCAGGAGAACACGGCGTTTTATACAAACAAAAACTTGCTGTGTTGGAAAAGAATGCCTTTTGGCCTCATAAATGCCGGAGCAACATATCAAAGACTGGTGAACAAGATGTTTGATCAACAAATTGGAGACACGGTTGAGGTCTACGTAGACGATATCGTTGTCAAAAGTCCCAAGAAGGAGGACCATCTTCAACATCTGGCTCAAGTGTTCGAAATTCTTCGGCACTATAACATGAAGTTGAATCCAAAGAAAAGTAGCTTTGGAGTCCATTCAGGGAAATTCTTGGGTCATCTTGTTAGCCAGCGGGGAATTGAGGCCAATCCTTCAAAAGTTAAAGCCATCCTGGATATGCAGCCACCACGTTCAGTGAAAGAGGTGCAAAGACTCACCGGGTGCCTAGCAGCGTTGAACCGGTTCATATCCAGGTCGGGGGACAAGTGCTGTCCATTCTTCGAGGCCGTCAAAAAAGGAAAGTTTGCATGGACTAACAACTGCCAGGCGGCCTTCGATCAACTTAAAGACTACCTGGGAGATGTCAAAATCTTATCAAAACCAGTCCCAGGAGAAAAGCTCTTTTTATACTTAGCCGCATCAGAAGTTGCCATCAGCTCTGTTTTGGTGCGCGAAGACGGCAAATTCCATCAACCAATTTATTACGTCAGCCAGGCTTTACACGAAGCAGAGATCAAATATGCTCCAACCGAAAAGCTGGCGTATGCTTTGGTTATGAGCGTGAGAAAGTTACGACCATACTTCTTTGACCATCAAGTCGAAGTTCTAACAACTTTCCCGCTCAGGCAAATTCTCCATCGCCCCGACACGGCAGGTCGTCTCTTAAGATGGTCACTGGAGATTGGCCAATTTGGGGTGACCTATGCTCCTCGAACTGCGATCAAAGGGCAAGCATTAGCCGACTTTATAGTCGAACTAACTTTCCCACCGGATCCGACGAGAGGACTTGATCATCCTTGGCATCTCTATGTGGACGGGTCATCAACCAATATAGCCTCGGGGGCAGGAGTAGTATTAATAAGTCCAAACAGACAAGTATTCACCTCGGCAATCAGATTTGGTTTCATGGCAACCAACAACGAAGCTGAGTATGAAGCTCTTATCGCTGGTCTCCACCTATCCCTTGCAGTTGGTGTCAGACGCTTGCAAATATTTGGCGATTCACAATTGATCGTGAACCAAGTCCGAGGTGAATACGAAGCAAAAGATGATCACATGATCGAGTATCAACGGATTGTTGCTCACCTGATGTCCATGTTGCAGCAAGTTTTCATACAGCAAATTCCAAGGACGAGCAACACTCAAGCAGACGCACTTGCCCGACTAGCAACAAGTGAAGGCCCCATAGAGTTGGCAGATATTATAGTTACAAAGATGAAAGATCCATCAACAGTAAGTTATAATGTCAATCAACTCGACGATCAAACCAGTGAAGAAGAAGACTGGAGAACAAGTATAGTCAAATACTTGAAAAATGGGAAAAAACCAAACAACCCTTTTGAAGCTGCCAAGCTAATAAAGCGAGCCGCCAGATATACTCTGGTGGGCGAGCAACTTTACAAAAGGGGAATATCAATCCCACTTCTCAAGTGTTTGCCTAGGGGGCAAGGGCAAGCAGTGCTTGAAGAGATACATGCTGGAGTATGTGGAAATCATACTGGGGGGCAAGCTTTGGCATACAAGACAATCAGACAAGGCTATTATTGGCCGACTTTACGTCAGGATGCAATCAAAAAAGCCAAAACTTGCCATCAATGTCAGATTTTTGCCCCAGGCATCCATACCCCGGCTCAGGAACTTGTGTCAGTATACAGCCCATGGCCTTTTGCAAGGTGGGGGATGGACATCATTGGTCCTTTCCCGGCTGGGGTTGGAAATGTTCGATTCGCCGTCGTGGCAGTCGATTATTACACAAAATGGGCGGAAGCAGAGGCCATGATGAATATAACACAGCAGAAGATGATCAACTTTATTTGGAAGAACATTGTCTGTCGTTTTGGAGTTCCACAAGCAATCGTGACAGACAATGGTCCACAGTTTGATGGACAAGAGTTGAGAGAATTCTGTACGAAGTGGGGGATCAAGAAACATTACTCCACACCTTATCACCCCCAGTCAAATGGACAAGTTGAAGCCGTAAATAAAATCATAAAGCATACGTTAAAGGTGCGACTGGCGGAGAGTAAAAGCAGTTGGTCTACAGAACTTCCGGAAGTCTTATGGGCATACAGAGTTTCTCCCAGGTCAAGCACCGGAGAAACACCCTTTGCAATGGCTTTCGGGACAGAGGCTGTAATACCAATTGAGTTAAAGGCCACTACATTTAGGACGACCAACTTTGATGAACAGGCGAACAACTCTGCTCTAAATGCTGAATTGGATTTGCTCGAAGAAAAAAGATTGAATGCCGAGCTAAAAAATGCCACATACAAGCAGCGAGCAGAACGTTACTATAATTCCCATGTAAAAGTTAGGGAATTCAGAGTTGGAGATTTGGTTCTAAGAAAGTTGCTCGCCCAACCTCCAGGTGTATTGGGACCAACTTGGGAGGGCCCATATCGAATTACAGAAAAATACGTCAATGGCGTATACGATATTGAGGATCTGGAAGGCAAGCCGGCCCAATACTCCTGGAATGCTGTACATCTAAAGAAGTACTATCAATAAAGTTGGGCGAACAAATGTCTTGGGGGGCAAGGGATGCGTATGAGTTGAAGGAAGGCTAAAAACTTGCCTAATTTTTTAAAAAAAAAAAATTTTTCTTAAGTATAGATTCAAAAGTTGCTCGGCACGTTGTATAGTCTGGTGCTAGTGCTTTTGATTTTATAGATAGAGTTGCTCGGCAAAAAATATTATAAGCGAGCAAGTTTTAGTTTGTGTTTTAAAGCTGTTCGTCGGATTGTATATGATAGTGATGGACAGTCTTATAACACTTGTAATTATTTTGCAATGTAAATATAATAGTTGTTCGTCAAAAGAGGAAAAGTCCAAAAGCTCGAGGTACAAGTCCATTCAAAGGTTGTTCGTTTTATAAATGAACAGAACCTAAGGACCAAAGCCACTTAAAGGTTGTTTGTTTTTTAAAACGAACAGAACCTAAGGCTAAACCCTGATTCCACTAAAGGCAAAGTTCAATTCGAACAAAAGCCCAATACTATATGTTATAATTGTAAAGGCATTGACAGAAATGTAAAGGCAATTAACATATATAAGAAAATGAGCGAACAAAAGAAAGACGTCCATTAATCAAAGGCATTGAGCCTCAAAAATAGTACAAGCTGGAAGCAGCCATTACTAGTACTACAAAAAGGTACGAGCAACTATTACAAAAGAGATGAAGAAAAAGCTAAGTCCTAAAAATTACTGCTGCTCGACGGGAGGAGGATCTTGAGATTGCTCGGCAGGAGGGTCGACAATCATGTCTCGAGCAAGGTCTTCAGCTGCCTTATCCTCCGCCTCTTTAGCAATTTGCTCGTCCGCGGCAGCCGGCTCATCTCCTTGCTCGCCTTCATCAACTGGAGGAGGAGGGTGGGTGATGGAAATACTGGGGTCAAGTTTGTCAAGTTTAACCCCTAGTACGGCCAAGTCCGCCAGCTGAATTTCGATGTTGTTCGGCGGTGGATAGTGCTCCATAAATTCATTCAAGTCCTTGGCCATTTCTTCCACCAGGTCCTTGAAGTCGTAGGCATCAGCCGAGCGGATGCTATCCGCATAGGCACAAATATATCCAAGGTTGGAGATAGGACCGGTGCGAGCTTGAACCTCCTCTTCAAGTTGCTCTCGGGTGAAGAGGTTGGCTTCGGCCTCCCGAAGACGAGCATTTTCAGCTTTGAGCTCGGCAATCTCTTGTTCAGCCGCAGTCAATTTCTTCTCCCCCTCGCCGAGCAAAACCTCCTTATCCCCGAGCACGGCCTCTTTGTCCTTCAGTTCTTTGGACAAAACTTGAATTTCTTCAAGGCGCTTGTGCTCAGCATCAATGTAAACATTGATCTGGTTGTTGAGGCGAGCAATTTTAGCCTCGTACTGGCCGACCAGGCCGTCCTTTTCTTCAGTAAGCTGCCGAGCAGTATTCGCATAAAGGCGAGCAGACTCTTCTTGCTCGGCAACTTGGGCAATTGCCCTTTGGGCAGTAACGAGGCCATTGGCGACGAGCATCATGGAGAGGTGGAGATTGTCCATTTGCCCCTGTTGGAGGATGGCTTTGTCCAACGGACGCGTCCAGGCTCGGGCGACCAACTCCGTCGCCTTGCGAACATGCTCGCCAGGAATCTCCCTTATGTTAACGGGAGTCTTCGAGCAAGCGTACTGATGTACAACACTTGCTCGACCAGGATAATCGTCAGCACGATATCTGCGAACAAGAAAGGAAAGGATACTTAGAAAAATAATAATGATGAATCTTGCTCGGCAGAAGCTGATATGGACTTACTCCTTAAATTTCCGCTCATCCCAACCCAGATGGGTGAGATCCTCGGGGCCGCGACCAGAAATGGAATCCTTGCTCGCCTTGCCTGATCTTTCCACAGGCTCAATGGAGCGACGAGCAGCTTCCCCCTCTGGACGAGGATGACTCTGGCCAACTTTCTCTTTCCCCTTACCTGCAATGGGGACGTCGTGGGCCAGCGGAGTCCCATCCGCCTTCTTTAGGCGTTTCCCCGCGCGGGGGGGAGAGATTGGTGAAGACGGCTGGGCAGGGGCTGGAGGAGCAACGGGCCGCGGGACTTTGGCCCCCTCCGCCTTGTTCGTCATCCCCAGAATCTTCGTGGGCGGGTCACCTCTCCTCTTCCGTCCCTTTTGAGGCGCCATCTCGAAGACTCTTTGTTCGAGGAGTGCAAAACTGGGGGGAATCGCAACGGTGACTTGCTCGGCTAAAAAAAAAAAAAAAGTGTTAGACGAGCAAGTTGTAAAAGTATAGTGACGAGCAAAAGTAGAATCAAGAGTTAGAAATTTTTCATACCTGGGGGCACTTCCGCTTGTGCTTCCAAGTGATGAGGGTAAGGAAACAAGCGAGCAGCTCTCAGGCACCTTCCCTCACGTAAATACTCGGTGGTCCTATCTGCTTTGTTACGAAGGCCGACCAGACAGGAGGTGAATAGAAACTCTGAGCCGATCTCTTCTCCTTCCGAATTCCACTTGAGCAGTCGAGGGCCTGCGAGCAAACAATAAAAGTTAAATTAGAACAGTACAGTTCAAGGGCGAACAAGAAAATAATCTTACGTTTAAATATCCCATAAGAGGCTGGGGAATTTATTCGTCCATCACCACCGTGTGGACCAGAAGATGCTCGCCAGTCACCCCCAACAAAAAAGAAGTGTTGCTTCCAGTCACGAATTTTGTTCGGCACACCTTCCACCATCTTCAATCCTGTCCTGGCCTTGAGGTAGTAGTAACCTTCCTCTCCAGGAGGACATCTTGTGATCGTCATAAGGTAGTTGATCTCTTCTGCAGTTATGCTATCAACATACCCCTCTAGTGCGAACAGACACATTGTCCCCAACAGGTTCATCCATCCAATTGGAGTGATTTGGGTGATAGCAAGGTTGGTCGCCTCTAGGAAACGACCAACAACGGGTGGAAGAGGCAATCTCAATCCTGCGATCAGAGTATGAATGTTGATCGCCGTGCATCCTGGAGGTGGGCGATCAGCTCTCTCTTTTCTCTTGGGAGCCCACATATGAATATCGTAGGGAATCTTGTAGGTCTCCCGGATCGAATCCAGTTCATGCTCGCGAACAACGCTTTTGATCTTGCTCGCCTGGTACTCAGTCTTCACCAGATCCAATACTTCTCTTTCTGGGCGAACAAAGTTGTTCGCATACTCCTCAGTGTATGCTCGCCATTCAAAAGGCCGAGCAACTCCAGTTGGGATCTTATTTTCCGTCATTCTTGGTGAGGGGAACCCTATTCCTTCTAGAAATTCGCGAGTTAGCTCGTCAAAAAATGGATCTTCTGATTCAGCGCTGGATGAAGAATCGTTCTCCGAATTTCTGCTCGCTGCGATCACTATTTCTCTCCCAGATGGGCGGGCACCAGTATCCTCAACTGAACGAACCACCGAATCCACGTGAGGATCCGATGCCGAGGAAATCTCGAAGGGAGGTTGATCGATGGGGGCCGCGATTGGAAAGAGTGGATCAAGAGTCTCCTCAGATCTGTTGCTCGAGTGCGAAGACATGGAAGAAAAAGGGGGAGAAAAGGAACCAGACGACGGCGTTTCGTCGGAGAAGACGGCGGCGCGAAAACCCACACGGCGGCGATGGCGTTTTCGAGAAAATAAATACAGAAGAAGATAGAAGAAGAAGAATAGCTACCTGGGATTTAAAATTTGAAGCCAAATACTGAAGGACGGATGCCGGAGAGCTTGAAATCGCCGGAGGAGGATGGAAATCGCCGGAGCACTGTAGCAAGAGGGGGAAAAGTGGGAAAATTTTCAGTTTTCCCACTATTTATACCCCAAACAAAAACGGGGTCCCAGGCGTAATTTTCCGAAAGTTCTGGGGCTCAATTGAGAGAAAACGGGGTAAATTCCGAGCTAAACTAGAAATTGAAGGGCCTATAAGCAATTATAGGGGCGCGTGGCCTCGGGGTTGCTCGCGCGTGAACGGCGCGCAATCATTACGCTGGCGTCATCTTCGTACAACTCCCAGACCTCGGGAAGACGAAACGACGGACCATATGATGCTCGTCCAGACCAATGATGTTCGTCCCAACCCTCATTATTTTGATATCCTAACTATAGTTGCTCGCCACAAAGTTACTCGTCTGATGCAACATCAAGTCAGGATAGGGGGCAATTGTTGATAGGCGAACATCAACTAGATATGGAGCGAACAGTTATTGAAGTCTAAAACAAAGAAAATCACGATTTGGGCGCATTAACCAATCTGGGAGGTGTATGAAGTGACGAACAACTCTCCCGACGAACAACTAATGGGCGAACAGGTATTAAGGCCCGGGACCAAGAATGAGCCAACTGTGAAGTCATACATGACGAACAACTTGGTCAAAATATTATACAACAAATAGCCAAGGAGGTGTGTACAAGTGAACAAAGGACAAAGATCCCAAAGCCAAGCTAAACAAAGCCATAAGGCGAGCAACTTCCAAAGTACAACCTCAAGAGGCGAACAACTTTCAGTTGGAGAACCAACAAGATCAGTTAAGCCGACCTAGGCGAACAACAGTGAGTCCGAGATAAGGACCAAAGAAAACTTTGTAACTAAGGTTCAGCTTAGATAAGATCAGAGGGACACATGTCAAGCATGCAGGCTAGGGAGACCAAGAGTCTTAGACACCTCATGCTTGCTAGTCTCTATAAATAGTTGTTCTCCAGCTTATTTATGTAATTTTGAAATTTCAGACTAAAAACACACATAAATTCACCCAAACTCACACATACACGAAATTATTTCAATTTCGATCTTCATATTACCCGAATTCGTTAACCCAAACCCCGATTTACCATTTACGGTGGTAATCAATCACACGTTATTGATTGGTGACGTAAAAACGGATTAAAATAGCCACTAATCCTCCCGATTAGATTCGTTCACCAACATAGGTTCCATAATTATGTCACATAGGTGGAAATGACATGTAAATTATTTTTCTCTAAAAATTTCACAAAATGACATGTAAGCAAAATAAATGAGAGAATGACATGTGGATAGTTGGAACTCCCTTTTAGTAATATAAGGGATGAGATACATCTAAAATATGGGTATGTTTATCACTTACCTATTTACTCACCATTAATTCTATACATTTTGTCTCCCAAATGAGTATATCATCAAAATTAGAGTATAATAACTCTTCTAAAATTTTGCATCACGTTTATCAAGAGTTAAGGTCAATCGCTAAAAAATATTGAACCTTTCTTGAGGAGGTGAGTTTTCAGCCATGAACAATTACACTCGGTATCCAGAGAACCATGCGACAAGACTTGAAAATCTGAATATGCGATGGAGATGATAATATCAGAAAATCAACAATCAACATGGTTTTATAAGGAAGTGTTTCAAATTTTATAAGCAAATAAAGTTCATATGAAGTCTCTTTTTTTAGTATCATTATTATGCATATTCGTTATTATTATTTAAAAATATTTGATTTTCAAACCTTGATAATGCACATGCATAATAGTGATAGTGATATTTGAAGAAACTGCATTCATGTCAACTCGAGTTCACATAAGTTTTTGTCAAATAAATACGATATCTTTCGAATAAGTTTACTTAACAATGTAAATATTTTCCACATTTCGAGCGCAAAACATTTTCAATGCCTTCAAAAGAAAGCAAAAAAAGGTTCACATGTCATCACATAAAAAAAAAAACACGATTGTGATATATATAAATTAAAAAATGAAATATCAACAACACACATGATGTAATTAAAAGGAAAATATATATATATAAATAACAACTATTTCTACCCCATTTAACACAAAAATAAACATACATTTTTTCTCAATTGAAATAACTACAACAAAAACAAACATTATATTTATATTATACTTACAAACCGTGCGAATGCACGGGTGATATGCTAGTTATACTAATAAGGAGTTCATACCAATGATGTGTCATTCTCACATTGATTTGACTTATGTGATAATTAAATGATGACTTAACAATTAAACCAAACTAATAATGTTTATACATTTTGAATGCATATTATAGTTAACTTGAGTCTATGAAGTACATTAAAAAAATTCTTGTGATTTTACCCATTTATATTTATCCAACTACATTTGATGATGACTAAAGAAAATATATTTAAGAATGATTAAAAAAAATTGAGTTGACCTCAGATTTAAATAAAATCTTAACAATTCAAATCAGAAATTAAATATATTTATTCTGCTATTATTAAATTGATTAATTAAATTGTAAAAAAATTGTGAAATCTAAACATTTAATTTACTTTATCTTTATTGTTTCACTATATTTAAGAATTTTTTATTTAGAAAATAATAACTTATGAAAATTCAGACAATGGATTCTCCATATATACTAATAGAGAGGGTATAGTGTTTATGTGTCAATTTTTTTTTTTTTTTGATGATGTGTCATCAATTGAATAGCTAGAATTATGTGTATTTATTGGGATATGTTTTAGTTTTGATGATTTTCCAAAACCACATGTAATAGATTTGAAAGCAGTCAGGATTGTATCTTTAGTTTCAGGTCAGACTAGGTTATTTCTCAGTAGAACAGGTTGTCAGTTGAAAATAACTCAGTTGAGGGAACACTCAGTTGAGGGGGAACTCAGCAACACAGCCTGAGGAAATCAAGATTACATCACAAGGAGAACTGACTAAAGCCACGGCAGAGACCTGAACCTGAAGAGAAGTCTGAAGGATGTCCCACCGAGTACAAACCTGGCTGATATAAGCTAAATCAGGTGGACCACTCAGTGAAGAGCATGATCAGGAGGATCAGTGTTGTACCAAGTAGGCCCTGAAGGTGTCAGGCTACTGTGGTCAGGGAAGTTTGTCATTCAACCTTATGACAAACTTCTTGGAGAGATCTTCAAACAGTCTCTGAAAGACAACATCACTGAAGACGTTCAGTCCACTGAAGATCATCAAGTCAGTGAAGGACGAAGCTACCTAAAGTCAGTGGGTCTTGGTCAACCCACTGAGTCAAAGATCCGTTGGATCCTGCCCACGTGGACCAATCAGCACAAGGTGGTAAATCTAACACTGACAAGGCCGCATTCCAAGAAAAGTGGTTGAAACCATTAATTGTATGGATTCAAATGTAATTTCCTCCAACGGTTACATTTGAATCCACACTATAAATACAAGCTCATAGCTGCGGTTTTGTGTGTGAAGAAAGAAAAATCAACACCTACAAGCTATAAGGGTGTGTGAGTTGTTAGGGAGTCATAAGGAAGTGTTCCTCATATCCACGACACTGACCATTAGGGTTTTTACTTATATTCATTGAGTGTCAAACTTGTAACTCTTAGCTTAGAGAGGTTTTCCCAATCTTAGTTTGAGGCTAATACATTGTAAGGGAAAACCTCACATAGTTGGAGAAACCAAACTGAAACCAAAACCCTTTAGTTAGGTTTGTTGGTTGAAGTTAGTTAGTAAGGAGAGGCAGCCCAGGGAGTGGCGTGAGTCCAGTGTTTTGTACACCTTGACACGTTAAAAAACAAAAATCCAAGTTAGTGGATTTCCTGTTAAATCAGGTCGTGGACGTAGGAGCTTGAGTCTCTGAACCACGTTAAAATGTGCGTACTTGTCTTTTAAAGTATTTACTAAAGTGTTGTGAAAATCTGCTCACTGAGAGCATTGTTAAAAGAAAACTTTGGTTAAGCATTCAGGTCAGGGAGAATCCTTCTCACTGACCAGTTCAGGCAACGCACTCGAGAGTTCAGCATCTCGAGTCACTGCGTTACTTAGAGCATGAGTCTCCAAGTGCTCACACTGACTTGGAACTCAGTCTCTGAGTAAAGCAGTGACTTGAAGTGAAACCTCTCGAGTCATTGCCTTGTTACGAGACTGAGCTCGCAAGTCAATTGCACTGACTTGAGTGCTCTGACTCGTAGCAATGCAATGACTTGAGTATTATTCACTCTTGCTGAAATCCTTGAGTAAAAGATTTTTAAAAAAAATTAAAAATTTCTCCTGAATTCTCATTCTGCCTTTCGAAATCGGATCCAACAGTATTATTAAATGTCAAGTATATAGAGGGTAAATTGCATGATGATACGCTAATTAAAATATAATTAGTCGTCTATACAATTGTATTAACAGGTTATGTAAAGTAAAATTATTGTAAAAAATAGTTGATTCAATCAATTTTTATTAATCCATATATGTGTACATATTATTATTATTTAAAAAAAAATGAATATACAGTAATATATGATATATATATATATATATATATATGTAAATATACAATATAGGCTTCAATTAATTTTTTTTATTAATTGTATAATAAATTGAAATTAATATTATAATATTATTTCACATGCTTATAATAATTTAAATACCTAGCATGTATTGTGATATAATTATAATATATTAATTTAAAATTGACTAAAAATTAAATTATAAATATTAATTTCAATTACCATTAATTGAATTAAACAATATAATTGTACACACACATTTAGATATAATGCATAATATTGTAAAATTAAATTCAATGGAAATTTCGTGTAATACGAGGGATCACATCTAGTATGAACATAAAAGTGAACCATATTTATTACTCAATAAATTAGTTTAAGGTAATATAGAAAAAATTATACTCCCTCCGTCCATGAGTAAACTTCCCACTTTCCTTTTTGGGCCGTCCACGAGTAAGTTTCCCATTCTATAAATGGAAATAACAACACTCTATTATATATAAACTTTAACCTTCAAACTCACACAATATTACCAAAAATGTCACTCATTCACTTTACTTTTCAACATTATTCATTACTTTATCCCAAAAGTCAACATGTGACCCACCATATATTAATAAACAAATACACTTTCTTAAACCATTCAACAAAAAGAAGTGGGAAACTTACTCGTGGACGGAGGGATTAGTATTTAAATTAAAGTATGTAAATTCAATGCATTTATTGAGAAATAAGTGGCAACACTTAATTATTTTCATATATTTATCTTGATTCATTCCGTTTAAATTATTACTTTCTATTTTTATTTTAACTAATAATGGTCATAATTAATACTTTTTCTGTCCCAGTTTTGTTTTCCCATTTGCAAAAAAATGTTTGTCCCAATTTTGTCTTTTTATCCCTAAAATGAAAATTACTTTATTCAGTTAAAAAATATTTTATTCACCATTCTCAATACTACTTTATTCACCATTCATCATTCTCAATACTACTTTATTCATTTAAATACTAAAATTCAACTCTCGCATTAAACTCCGCGCATAATCGAACGGGAAAACAAAACTGGACGGAAGGAGTACTATCAAATCAATAAATTATGTCATAACTATTTTCAAAAGTCGTTCACGATCAATTGAATAAGAGGAAGATCAATGTTGGGTCATATATTGTCAACAATATCTTCATGATTCCACAGAAAATAATTTTCCGGAAAAAAATCTCCAATCCTATAAAATAGAGACAATTTTTTAAAAATAGAAACAATTATATAAGGAAGAAACCCTACATAAAAAATTATATATAAACGTAGAAACTATAAGACATTATCTTATAGGGATCCATTGAACAACTTGCAAAAACCCAATAAAAAATACAATGATTTAAATTTACGATCAATGTCAACATATCATAATAGAAGAACAAAATTTGGTAGGCAAGAAATGAAATGAAATGAATGTTAAAAAAAAGAGTAGGATATTAAAAATGAGTATGAGAATGAGAATTGTAATATGAGAATGGGAATTGCAATATATATAGAAGAGGATGAAGAATTAAACGATCAAAATTATCATTAGTAGATGGATGGATGACATTAAAAGAAATTAAAAGAGTGGTTGAGATGAGAGTATTTTTTAAATATAAGTGTGTATTTTTGTCACATATTCTCCCAAAACTTTATCTTTGTAGGAGAGTAGGATTAAAAAGAGATCAGTTTTTACATTGTAGTCTAATCTAAAAGACTAACACAACTATATAAGAGAAGAATATTAGGTTAAGAGTGAGAAGTTCATCTCATCTAAAAATTTGAATTTGTAGAAATTAAGTCATTTAGATATATATTTTTTTACACTCTCCTTCACTCATGGGTCGAACTCTCAACGTTTCATCTTTGTGGAGCAGACCCAATGAGTGAACAATTTAATATGGGTAGAGTTATTTTCAAAGAGAATCGTAGTCAGAATCTTTGTATGGGCGTGAGCAAATATGTTCTGATACCATGAAATTTTTTTATTTTATCTAAAGGTTCGAACTTATAGAGAGGTATAAAATTAATTCATTTAAATATTTCTTTTACAAAGAGCTCCATACAATTATGAAACACAATAATACCTTTCTTAATATTTTAATTAGATCCAATATTTTAACAGGCAACATGCATAAAATTCAAGGTAAAATATTATATGAAAATAGTTCCTGATAAGTTTATCATGAAACTATATTAAAGTATCGAATATTTAACCAGGAGTATCGAAAATCTCACCAGGAGTATCATTAATCTGGGTAGGTAGTATTATATTGTAATTGTTGTAAAATTTCTTGAACTCAAATTAATGATAATCCTGGTGTGATTATCGATACTCCTGGTCAAATATTCGACATTTTAAAATATTTTCATGATACGCGTATGATGAACCATTTTTAAATAAAACTTACTCCATTATTATCTCATAAAAACATACAGTTTAGGAACTCAAAACTTGAAGCGTAGATCTTTGTATAGCTAATGATTTTTTTTTATGTAAATATTCATATAAATTTTAACGTGAAATTTTGTTATGTAAGACGAATTGAAAAAAAATTAAATTAAATATATTTTGTAAGCCTACTAATATATATATTAAATTGTATTGACGTGTCATACAATTATTTAATTAAATTTTTTTTTAATTATGTGCAAAACTCAACAAACACTAAAATTTATAATATAATATTAAAACTAAACAAAAAGTTTCATAATCTAAAATGAAATTTGAATTCAAACTTATATATATATAAAATAAGACTAATAACATTTTTAAAATGATAAAATTATTATTTCAAATTTGAATTTTATAAGTACGACATAAATGTAAATTAAAGATATTTAAAAGATCATTAATAAAGTAAAAAGTATGTCAAAATAGATTTAAATAAAATTTATTGAAATATGAAAATGATAGTAACTCAAAAAAAAAAATATTAACTTTTTTTATTGGTATAACAAAGTCACTCTCTTTGATAGAGAGTGAGACTCGTCATTACACCACAAAACAAATGTACTTGCTCCAATAAAACTAATTTTTTCTCTCTTCTGACTTTTATATATATATATATATATATATATATATATATCCCCTGAATTGCACGATTTTTACTGCGTATAATTATTTATATAATTATCATGATTTAATTATTAATATATATTTTTCATCACTACTTGTGTACATATAAATAAGGGTTAATTGCAAATAAAATTACCATAATTCCGTGAATTGCAATTTAATCTCAACTTTTGAATTTTGATAAATAAAAGCATACTTTAACATCTTTTTGCAATTCAAGCTCAAGAGCAGAAGATCTCCTTATCAGAAACCATTGTTTTCTTTATGTTTAAACTCGGAACAATATCGTAATGATATTTATAAGCGGAACAATGTCGTTTAATTCTTCTAGATAGGATGTCACGTCATTTCGAGTCTGGAGATTTTTGCCCGTGAATTCAAATTGCAGAAAATTGTTAAAGCGAAACTTTATTTACCAAAATCTAAATATTGGAATTAGATTGCAATTCGCGAAAAGGTGGTGAATTTGTTCGCAATTAAAGCTATAAATAAAGGATTTTATCAAATAAGCAATTTTAATGATATTTGAAAAAGTATTTAACGGTTGCTCAAAATGAAGAATGTTGTTATAAATTGACAAATTTTGATACATAGAATTTAGATGTACAGTGTGAATAAAATACAATTTTCCTTTTTTTCAAAAAAAGAAAAAGAAAAAAGAAATATGACTTTTTTTTTTACACTAACAAATACGACTTTGAAAGAGCAAAGAAATTTTTTTTGTCACATCTACAATTTGCATCGCATATTAAAATAGAACTCCTTAATAATATGAATTATAAGAAACTGTCACATTTTGTATATATAAAGCTCGAAACTACAATTTTTTTGGGCTTTAGATTTAATAAATAATGGTGGAGTGGCATGCCTAATACTTTAAAGATTTTTTTCCATTGATTCTAACACCATTGGTAACCTCACGCATAAACACGGTAGAAAAAAAGTAACAACTTTTTGCAGAAAATATTTAAAAATAATAATTTTCAGAAATAGTACATGAAATGGGAGGAAAAATGAAATTTGCTATTTTTAGTAGGCTTTTGTGTTCTTATAGATATATAGATAGAATTTCTTGCAATAATGTAATTGATAACCAATTATCACATTCACCAAATTGAATCTTAGATATGTAAATTAATTGAGACAAGTTTTTCTTTACTTTGAACGAAAATATAGCCTTTTCTTGCCCAATTAATTGTTATTGTTGTGGACTGCACTCTAGCAGGTAAAAAAAGACATAATGTAACTAAAGACTCTTGTATTATAAATTTTTGTTTATGATTTTCTTTTTTGTTAATTTGTATTGTAGAATGTGAAAGTTGATATTTCACAAATTGGCAAGTCAAAGAATACATACAATTTATTTTGTACAGGTTAAACATATTTTTTAGTGCACATCTTTTCATTTTATACGATTACTAATTAGTGGACAAAAGAGTCTTGTAAAATACAAATTAATATTTTAAAAAAATTAGGCAAAAAAAAAAATATTTGAGGTCCTTTGGAAAATACAAATATGAATACGTAAAACAATATACCATATAATTAATTTGATATTTTCCTTTGTTATGGCAAGGGCAGACATTTTTAAAAAGTAGATATGAGATAGTCAATATCTCATCATTGGACCATATTGTCTGAAATTAATTATCACTTGTTACTTCATGATTTAATAGTTCAATTTAATCATCAAAAATTAGTTAATCATCTTCTGTATAAGCACAATCATTAGCTGCCTTCAAATTTCAACATACGACGCAACCACTTTGCCATGATGAAATTAGCTTTGTTGCATGTTTATTATACTTAATTAATCCAAACAATTAAATTAAATGGCCTTAAATTCATTATTAAGTATACATCACAAATTTTGTGTTTAGTTAATTTCGTATTTTATATTACAAAATATATATATATATATTTCATACAAAACGTTATGGAAGTTTCCTTTTTTTAAATAAAAAAAAAATTATGTTCAGTTCGAACATTTAATTTACTCTACGACTGAAAAACCAAATTCCTTATCATGCAAGTTACCAAAATAATTGTATGGAAGATGGATATTGTCAAGTTACAAAAAGTAATTCAGAGTCTTTAATTAGATAAAAAAAATTGTGACACAATCTTATACTTGGACTACCGTAAATTCATTGTCACTTTTCATTTTTCAATAAAAAGATGATTGTTTTTCAATGTAAAATGTTTATTATTATTAAAAAATTTGTATTAAAATTAGGGATGACAATGGGGCGGGGCAGGGCGTGTACCTAAGTACCCAAACCCGTCCCGTTCCTATCCCTAGTCGCCCAGGTCCGCCCCGCCCCACCCCATTCTTATCTCAAGAAAAATATACATATTTTAAAATATAGGCAAATACATATTATAAAATTAAATTCACAATTAAATTAAACAATAAACATAACCATCAAACCACAAATTCATCACAATTTCATGACAATAAGTCTAATCAACAAATTCAAGATAATTACGAGTCCAGAATTAACAAAAAAATATATATGAATGACATAATTAATTGTAAGCCTATAGTTTAATATATATTAATAAAATATATATTAATTTATGGATGTGATTATTACATCTGATATTTACTACCCGACCCATCGGGTATCGGACATAGACCCACTACTGTAGCGGGCTCGGATAAGAGTAGTCCACCGTCTGGTCAGACAGACGGGCGGGGACCTAGAGGCTACCCGACGCGAGCCTCTGGGAGTTGCCGGGCAGGGAACTTATAACCCACAGGCCCGGGTATCGGGCGGCCAGCGACGAGCTCCGGGGCAGGCGCTATACCCGCCTACCCGTAAATGAACCACCTAGGTGCTCTCGTCCGGACCCGTCTCCCGGTACCCGAGTACCCGTCTGCGCCAGCTGTGAGAGGACGTCGGGTGCCATCAGTCCAGAGGATGTGACAGGGTCAAAGAGGGCAGTTGGGGCTAAGTCCAATCACCTCAGGGGTGACAGCGCCACGTGGCGTCTCCTCATTGGCTCGTAGGGGAGGTTGTAGCCACTTATTACCTTCCAGCTAGGAGTAGGGGGACCCACAGGTCCACCAACCAAGCATGGGGAACACCCACCTTGTACACTATAAATAGGGCTTTTAATGCCCAATTGGAACACACATCACATTTATTACAAATACACTCTGGAGAGCTCATTTACTCTCACATTTATTACTTCTTCTTATCATTAATATCGAATTCTACCCGCTAGGAACCCGGCAGCGAGATCCGATATAAATCGTTGTCAACATTTTGGCGCTAGAAGAAGGGTGACTAATATCGAAGTACACTCGGTTTCGT
Organism: Ballota nigra; assembly: GCA_947034835.1. NCBI lineage: Eukaryota > Viridiplantae > Streptophyta > Magnoliopsida > Lamiales > Lamiaceae > Ballota > Ballota nigra. The sequence goes on from OX344724.1 coordinate 92,731,454, forward strand.
TCATTTAGTCACCTCGAACAAAACCTCATCCACTTTCATTCCAAAAATGACCACTTCGAAGGCCACACGAACCCAGCAGCAAGTCGAGGACATCGGCGAAACCGCCACTCCGGCTCCGGCCACGGCGGAAACCCTCCAGGGTCCTTTCGAGTTTTTGTCGGCCATAAGAACCCCGGAGGACCTCCAGGCCGCAAGGGCCATGATCGAACGCCGTTAGGCCGAGATCCACGCCGCTCCTATCCGCATTCACCGACCTGGAAAGGAGCCGGCCCGGAGCAGGGCCACCAGCCAGCCACGGCAGGAGCAAGAGGCGGCCAGGAGGGCCGCCAGCAACCCTCGGCCTCAGAATCTAAAGAGGCGCCTCGATGAGGAAGCCGACTCACAGCGGGTTTCTCGCCGACCTGCGGGATCGGTTTTCTCCCGATTGGGATCCCAGGCTCAGGGAGCTGCCCGACCTTGTGAGTCCAACGCCAGCTCCAGGCCCCGGGAGCGAGAACAGGCGCGATCTCCCAGGCGTCACAACGACGCGGCCCCTAGGCCGTCGGTCCGTGACCGCTTGGGAGATAACCCTCGTCCCCGTTCTCCCCCCGCGGCCGACAACGCTATGGCCGCTATCCTAAAGAAGGTCATGGGCCTTGAGGCCAAGCTCGAGAGGCGGGACGGGCAACATCATGTCCCCTACATGCCCAACTCGCCCCTCGCAGACATCCTGGTGCGGGCCCCGGCCCAACCAAAAATCAACGTGGCCGATGTGGGCTAATATGACGGAGAAACAGATCCCGTCACCCACTTGAGCAAGTATTCTACTTACATGATCTCCATGGGGGCCACAGACGCGACCCAGTGCCGGATGTTTCCGTTAACCCTCGGTGATCGAGCACACCGTTGGTACTCCTCGCTGCCCGCGGGGAAGGTGGTTTCGTTCCACCAGCTGGGGGAGCTGTTCCTGGAACATTTCTCCTCGATGGCGCCATAACTGGCCGGCGCCAATCGCATGGCCAACCTGGCCCAGGGGAAGGACGAGACGGACCGGGCGTACATCGACCGGGTCGACCAGATCATCATGGAAGGCGAGCCCGTCGGGGACGAGGTCAAGCTCGTCGGCATCATAGGCGGGCTCCGCCTAAGAACGAAATTATGGAGGTCCATGAACAAGGACTATCCCAAGTCCTACTCGGAGTTCCGGCAGCGGGCTGGGAAGATCATCTACAACGCCGATATTCTGGCGCAGCGGCTGGGCGAGAGCACACCGACGGAGAAGGAGAAGCCACGCGGCACGCCGTCCCGAAGAAGCTTTTCCTACCGGGCCTCCTAACCGTTCAAACCCTTCGACTCTGTTAAAGTGAAGCTGGCCGAAAGATTGTCGGCCACCCCGAAGTACGTCTATGTGCAGATCCGGGACAAAAACATGATGCCCAAGGCACGGCCATGGGTTCACAAACCAGGGGTACAGATCAACCCCAACAAGTACTGCCACTACCACCAGACCGTCGGGCACAACACAAGCGAGTGTCGCGACCTCCTGAAACAACTGTGGCGACTCTTCGAGGAGGGGAAGCTGGAGGAATTCGTGAAGAGACCGGCGGCCAGGCCGGAAGCTCAAGCTGCTGCCCGCCCCGCAGAGCCGAACCGGGAGGCGGCCCTCATATGCCCGCCGATGCCAGAAAACCAAGCCCGCCGCGCCGTCAACATGCTCTCCTCGGTGGGAGGCTTCGCACCAACCACCTCGCTGTCCAACCGCAGGCAGAAGAGCGAGCTGCGAGCAATGGACAACGTCCACCAAATCACCATGCCGGTCAACATGACGGCAAGAGAGACGGACCTCCTCGCTTTCAAGGAGGAGGATCGCACGGGGGTCATCTACCCGAACCACGATGCCCTGGTCGTGTCCGTCAACATCATGGGCGTCGTCGTCCATCGCATGCTCATCGACAATGGGGCCTACTGCAACATCCTCTTCAAAGCCGCATTCGACCAGCTGGACAGCTCCTTTGAGAAGTATGTGGAGCCATGCGACCAGGTCATCAAGGGCTTCGGCGACGCCACAGTGAAACCCTACGGGATAGTTAGGCTAGCCGTAGAATTAGTCTCTAGTATAGACGCTGAGGTTAAGGCTTCGAAACAGCTCGACTTTATTATTGTCGACCAGCCGTCAACCTATAACGGGTTCCTCGGTAGGCCATTCGAGCACGAGTTCGAAGCCGCCGCCTCAGCATTCTATTATTGTATCAAGTTCCCAACCCCCTCCGGGAAGGTTGGGACTCTTAAGGGAAATCAGAAAATGGCACGCGGATGTTTGGCGTATATCGATGTTATTTCAAATTTCGCAAATCTAGGTTATGTCTGCACAATCGGGGAGGGAGACATGGAAATAGACGAAGAAAACCCACCCACTGCCCGCCCGATGGAAGAAGACTCACCAAACTTTGAAAAAATCCAAGTCGACCTAGAGCCAAGGCCCGGGTACGAACCCATGGAGATCGACAAAACCCTAACAGGACAGATCGACGATCCACGCTACGGCGAGCGGAGAGCCAGTCCGATCGAAAAATTGATTTCGGTCATGATGAAGAATCGGTCGGAAGTAAGTGTTCAACTCGGTTCATCGATGACCGACGAAATGCGGGCAACGATGACCGCATTTCTGGAAGAAAATTTAGACGTGTTCGCATGGTCCCACGAAGATATGGTCGGGATCGACCCAGCCATATGTTCAAACCAGTTGCACATTGACCCATCCCGCAAGCCAATCTCACAAAAAAGAAGAAAGTTCGGCCCAGACAAATACGCGGTCATTGCCACTGAAGTCAAAAAGCTGCTCGACAACAAGCTTATCGGGATGGTCGACCCCGACGACAAGCCCCAATGGGTATCCAACGCTGTCCTCGTAAAAAAGAGCAACAACACCTGGCGGCTGTGCATCGATTTCACAGACCTGAACAAAGCTTGCCCAAAAGATCACTTCCCGATGCCACACATCGACCATCTGGTGGACAGCACGGCCGGGCACGAGATGCTCACATTCATGGACGCATTTGTCGGCTACCGCCAGATCCCGATGGCCGTAGACGACCAGAAACACACCACTTTCCTCACCGAGAAAAATATGTACTTCTGGAAACGGATGCCGTTCGGGCTCATGAACGCAGGGGCAACCTACCAAAGGTTGGTCAACCACATGTTTCACGACCAAATCGGGACGACCATAGAGGTATATATCGACGACATCGTCGTCAAAAGCGAGAAGAAAGAAGACCACCTCACACACCTAGCCGAAACATTCGAAATCTTGAGAAAATACCGGATGAGGCTCAACCCGAAAAAGTGCAGTTTCGGCGTCGAGTCGGGCAAGTTCTTGGGGCACATGGTTAGCCAGCGAGGAATCGAGGCAAACCCGACCAAGGTACAGGCAATCCTCGACATGAGCCATCCCCGCACGGTAAAGGAGGTGCAGAGGGTGACGGGCAGCCTGGCCGCTCTCAGCCGTTTCATCTCCCGCATGGGGGACCGATGCAAGCCTTTATTCGACAGCATGCGGAAGGGGAAACTAAATTGGACTCCCCAGAGTCAGCTCGCTTTCGATAACTTGAAAGCATACCTGTCAAACGCCTAGGTGCTGGCCAAACCCGTCCCCGGCGAGAAGCTTTTCCTATACTTGGCGGCCTCAGACTCAGCTCTCAGCGCCGTGCTAGTGCGGGCTGAGGGGCAGGCACATCTGCCAATCTACTATGTCAGCCAGACACTCCACGACGCCGAGCTACGGTACCCACCCCTGGAAAAACTAGCCTACGCTCTAGTAATGAGTGTACGCAAGTTGCGCCCATACTTTTTTTATCATCAAGTAGAGATACTAACCACAATGCCACTTCGACAAGTGCTACATCGACCAGACACGGCGGGCAGATGCCTCAAGTGGGCAGTTGAGATCGGGCAATTCGGAGTCACATACGCTCCCCGAACATCAATCAAAGGCCAAGCCATGGCCGACTTCATAGTCGAGCTCACTTACCCAGAGGCGATGTCCAAGATCGAGCAGCCACCGTGGAAAATGTACGTTGACGGATCTTCCACAACTTCGCGGGCAGGCGCGGGAATCGTCCTTCTCAGCCCGTCCGGCCAGTCATTCACAACAGCCATCAGATTTGGTTTCCACGCGACCAACAATGAGGCCGAGTACGAAGCATTAATTAACGGCCTGGAAATGGCCATGGCCATGGGAGTGAAGAGACTCCAAGTCTATAACGACTCACAGCTCGTTACATGCCAAATCTCAGGAGAGTACGAGGCGCGCAGCGATAGGATGTTGGCCTACCAGGGATTAGCCAAGAACCTCCTCGAAAAATTCGATCAAGTTTGCATAGAGGTGGTACCCCGACTCGACAATACTCAAGCAGACGCACTTGCCCGCCTCGCAACATCCGAGGGGGAAGCCGACATGTCCCAGATCACAGTCACTTACCTGACCGCCCCTACGAGCTCGAACCAGCGGGTGACCAATCTGGGGCAGGAGGAGGACAGCTGGATGACCCCCATTCTAAAGTACCTCCGTGACGGCCAACTCCCAGTCGATCGGGTAGCGGCAAGACAGTTGTAGCTTCGGGCGGCCCGGTACACGATCATCGGGGACCAGTTGTACAAGCGAGGCTTCGCCCTACCCCTCCTGAAATGCGTTACGCCGGGGCAGGGAAGGAAGATCTTGGTAGAAGTCCACGAAGGACGCTGCGGGAACCACGCCGGCGGCCAGGTGCTCGCCCAGAAGGTTATCCGGCAGGGATATTTCTGGCCCACCCTAAAGAAGGACGCAATCAACTACGCGCGGGCATGCCACAAGTGTCAAGTCTATTCGCCGGCAATCCACCAGGCTCCAACCGAGCTCGCCTCAATCCTGAGCCTGTGGCCGTTCGCAAAGTGGGGGATCGATCTCATTGGCCCTTTACCTACGGCCCCGGGCAGCGTCAAGTACGCAATTGTCGCCGTGGATTGCTTCACCAAATGGGCGGAGGCGGAATCACTGAAAACGATCGACCAGGAGCATGTTATCAGGTTCATCTGGCGCAACATAATCTGTCGATTCGGCCTCCCACAGATAATCATTTCGGACAACGGGAAACAATTCGACGGGTTGGAGATGGAAAGATTCTGCCAGAAACACAAGATCAAGAGGCTGTTCTCGTCACCCTACCACCCCCAGTCGAACGGGCAGGTCGAGGCAGTAAACAAAATAATCAAACACACGCTGAAGGCAAGGTTGGAGGAGAGCAAGGGAACATGGGCGAGCAAGCTACCCGAAGTGTTATGGTCATACAGAACAACCTGTCGCACCGCAACCGGGGAGACTCCCTTCGCTCTAGCCTTCGGAATGGAGGCAGTCATCCCGGCTGAGGTCATCATCCCAAGCCTCCGCACCTCGCAACCCGTGGGGACCGAGCACGACCAAGCCATGCTAAACGAATTGGACCTGCTGGAGGAGAGAAGGCTGTCCGCCGAGCAAAGAAACATAGCTTACAAACGGCGGGCTGAGAAATACTTCAACTCGAAAATCAAAATCAGAGAGTTCGAAGCCGGGGACCTAGTGCTTCGACGGACGGTCGGACAACCCAAAGGGGCATTTGGTCCGAATTGGGAGAGACCCCTAATGATCTCCAAGCGCCTAGCCAACGGAGCCTACGAGCTAGAAAGCCTTGAGGGCAATCCGGCCCAATACCCCTGGAACGCCTCCCTACTAAAATAATACTACCAGTGACGGCAAAATAATTTAGCCCGCATCATCATGACGACAAAATAATTTAGCCCGCGTCATCATGACGGGCGACCTCAATGTAATCGCTCTCCGAGCGCAAAAGTTGTAATCAATATAATCGGTTGTGAATTCAATCCCATCTTCGTGAAGTCGCTGCCTGTCAATCGGCTAAAGCACTTCATTAATTAATCTGTTGGTTAATTCTTTAAGCGGTTGTTGATTCAATCCCATCTTCGTGAAGTCGCTGCCCGACATTCGGCTAAAGCACTTCATTAATTAATCTGTTGGTTAATTCTTTAAGCGGTTGTTGATTCAATCCCATCTTCGTGAAGTCGCTGCCCGTCAATCGGCTAAAGCACTTCATTAATTAATTTGTTGGTTAATTCTTTAAGCGGTTGTTGATTCAATCCCATCTTCGTGAAGTCGCTGCCCGACATTCGGCTATAGCACTTCATTAATTAATCTGTTGGTTAATTTTACAGTTGTTAGTTCAACCCTATCGCCGTAAATTTGATGCCCGTCTATCGGCTAGAGCGCTTCATTTTTTATTATCCAATTACGTTATTAACCCAATCGTCGAACTAAGTGCAAAGAGACAAGAACGAAAGTGAAGTAAAGAACAAAGGAGATTTCATTAAAAAGGTTCGCAAAAAGGAGAGTACAAAAGGCCCGCGGCCAACAAACTTAACAAAATAAAAGAAAAAACAAGTTCACGGGGCCGCCGCGTCCACCACGCCCGGATCCTCGGTCGCCTCCTCGTCGGCCAGAGGGTAGATGAAGGTCGCCGGGTCGCCGAGAAACGACAGATCCAGCCCGCGGTCGACCAAATCCTTCAGAGTGATGTCATAGTCCGGGGAGGGAGGATTGGACTCGACATAACTCCTCAGATCAGCCAAAGGCCCAGAATAGTCGGCCTCGGGATTCCGATGGAGCAGAGAGCGAATCGAGTCGGCGTAGGCATTAATGTACACCATGGATCCGGCAGACTCGTTCTCAGCGGCCAATCGGGCACGCTCGGCTTCCAGGCGCGTTTCCGCCTCCGCCGCAAGAGCCTCCCTGGCTTGGCGGACTTCTTCAGCCGTCCTCGCCTCAGCTTCGGCGCGCGCCTTCCTCTCCTCCTCGCAGACACCCTCCAATTCTACCCGACTCGCTCGGGCGGCCTCCAGCTCCTCCCGAAGCTTTTTGTTCTCCTCTTCCAGACGGGTGGCTTCGTCCCTCTTCGTCTGGAAGGCTGCCTTGTAGGAGGAGGCAGTCCGCATCTCCCGCTCGAACTCGAGCATGATGCCCTCCATGGCAATAGTGTTGCGGAAGGTGCGGATGGCCGCCGCCCTCATCCGGTCGGTGAGCGAGACGGTCCTCGTGGCCTTCTGGCAGTTAAGGGTCCAGGACCGAGGAAGATTCAGCACGGCGCGACGAAGGTCCTCCGGCCAAGACTCCGGCACGGCCTCCGAGTACGGAGGATCCTGCGAGCGCAGGAATTGAAGGACCTCGGGCGGGGGCAGAGGATCAGGCCTGCAAAACGACGGGAAGGAAAGTTGTGTTAAACGGCCTACATTGCAAAATCGACCAAGAAACTTGGAAAAAGAAACAAAATACTTACGTGAGGTGATTGCCCCAGCCCAGGTAGGAGAAATCGCTGCGATCGCGAGCAGGGGAGGCCGGGCTCCCTATAGTCGCCTCGACGGTGCCGGCCACAAGCCCACCCGTCGCCGGGTCCAAGTTGACCGTCACCATGGCCGGGTCGACAAACGTCTGGCCTTCAACCCGGGCCTGTTTCGATGGACGCTGGCCGTCCATCGGGGAGGAGGATGTCGGGGGCACCGAGGTCGCAGGGGGACTGCGGATCGTCACCCCGGTGGCGCGAATGGCTCCCCGCTTCGCCAACTTCGCCAAGGCGTTCTTTTTAGGAGCCATGTCGACGGTCTTCTCGGAGGATTCTACGTTGACGACCGGGATGGCTGCCTGACCGGCCTCAGGTGCTGCCCTCGGGGAGGCTGCCGGAGAAGCGGACGGTGTGGAGGATTCGGCCGGGAAGCGCTATGCTGCAGGAGGAATGACGTGTTGGAAATCGAAAAGGCTATAGCGAGCATGAAAAATCATCAGGCGGGAAGAAACTTACCACCGAAATCCAAGTGGCGCGGGAAGGTTTGGAGCCCGGACAGCCTGCAGAAGTCGTTGCTGTTGAGAAGATCGACGTCGCGATTATCCAAGCTCTCGGACTTCACCAGGGCAAGTGCCTGCCTAAAATCGTCGGTCAGGTCGGCCTGGTTTGGGACCGCGCAGCCTGCACAATGAAAGAAGAATTAGATCAGTACTAAGGGATGAGGGAAGAATTTAGTGTCTACCTCGGCGGTTGCGATCCCGATACTCCCGGGGAACCGGGATGGTGTGTCCGTCAATACCAACGCTCTCCCAAGCGCCGCCGACCCACCACCACTTTTCCTGCCAGTGCGTCACCTTCGACGAAATGCCGAAGACGATGGCATCTCCACCCCGGGGCTTCACGGAGTAATATCCGTGGTTCATTCGGCCGACCGAGGCCACGGTGTAATACAGATAGTTGATCTCGGACGGAGTAGGCATACGATGCAGCCCGCACCGACCGAGAGCAACCATCGCCCCCAGAATGTAGCTCCACCCGTTCGGGGTGATCTGGGTGATCGACAGGTTCCAGGCGGCGAGCAACTTGGAAATGGCCGGGTGAAGCGGGAAGCGGAGCCCGGCATGGAGTGTGTCCGAGTTAATGGCAATTAGGCCTTCCGGAGGCTGATCGGTCCGTTCGTCCTCCCGGGGAGCGTAAAAGAAGACGTCGGAGGGCGCTTGGAAAGTCCAGTATAGCTCCTTCAAGTCGGCATCCGGGGGGAGGCAGTTGGGGCGACGAGAGGCCCCAAATTCGGTGTCCCGAGCCTCGCGATACGCACGGGCAGAGCGCCTTCGCACGAACCGGCTCATGTATTTCGAGTAGTCAAACCCAATTAGCCGGCTGTCCGCGTAGTCTATTTGGTTGGGCACAGCTTCCTGCTCGAATAAAAAATCTTCGGCCCTGGGCGGATAGGCTGAGACTGGGGAGACGCTTAGGGCTTCCCCCTCTCGCTGGGGGCTCATCCCCTCCAAATCTTCCGCGAAGGCATCCACGTCCGTGGAATTTCCCTCGCCCTCTCTGGTGGCGGCGGCGCGGGACGTTCCTTCCCCAGCCGGATGGAGAGGCCTCTCGGCTTCGGCGGTGGCGCGGCGGCGGAAGTGATAAACATCGGCGGCCCCAATGCTCTCGGCGGAGTCGCTCATGACGAAGGAAGAGTAGAAAAGAGAGTTTCGAAGAAGAAAACAAGAAAATTACCTCGGAATTCGAAAAAGGTCACCGGAATCTGGGAAACTCGCCGGAAAACTTGAATCTTGCTTAAGGGGGCGCGAGATTGCAAAAGAGTAAAAATGGGATAATGGGCTAAGAGCCCCTATTTATAGGAGAAATAAGAGGGACCAAATTGCAAAAAAACGGGGTCAAAAATGGAATAAAACAAAACTCAGGGGGGCGCGTGGGGGCCACGCGCGCAACGGTTGGGGAGCAGGTTCGGCGGACGTGACCCCTGGACTTCTGCGCATCAGTCACGCCATCCCGTGACGTCAGCAGGCGCGGCATACGAGGCGTCGTCTCGAAAACCGAAACGTCACCCCTAAAATTCAAAATTCAAATTCAAAAGTATGCAGTTCGACCAGCCCGCCACCCGACGACAGCGGCCCCCCGATGTCGGGCTGGTGGGGCAATTGTTACACCTAATATTTACTACCCGACCCATCGGGTATCGGACATAGACCCACTACTGTAGCGGGCTCGGATAAGAGTAGTCCACCGTCTGGTCAGACGGGCGGGGACCTAGAGGCTACCCGACGCGAGCCTCTGGGAGCTGCCGGGCAGGGAACTTATAACCCACAGGCCCGGGTATCGGGCGGCCAGCGACGAGCTCCGGGGCAGGCGCTATACCCGCCTACCCGTAAATGAACCACCTAGGTGCTCTCGTCCGGACCCGTCTCCCGGTACCCGAGTACCCGTCTGCGCCAGCTGTGAGAGGACGTCGGGTGCCATCAGTCCAGAGGATGTGACAGGGTCAAAGAGGGCAGTTGGGGCTAAGTCCAATCACCTCAGGGGTGACAGCGCCACGTGGCGTCTCCTCATTGGCTCGTAGGGGAGATTGTAGCCACTTATTACCTTCCAGCTAGGAGTAGGAGGGACCCACAGGTCCACCAACCAAGCATGGGGAACACCCACCTTGTACACTATAAATAGGGCTTTTAATGCCCAATTGGAACACACATCACATTTATTGCAAATACACTCTGGAGAGCTCATTTACTCTCACATTTATTACTTCTTCTTATCATTAATATCGAATCCTACCCGCTAGGAACCCGGCAGCGAGATCCGATATAAATCGTTGTCAACAATGATTATGTTAATTTGAATGATAGAATTGAATAAATTGAGTCAATAATTATTATGCACTTTTGTTGATATATTTATTATATATCTTTTTATATATTTACTATATATATATATATATATATAATAGATTACGGGGCGGGGTGGGACAAGGCAATATATATACTCATACCCGATCTGCCCCACGTGCGGCGGGGCAGACCTGCCCTATTTTCAGGATGGGGCGAGGCTGAACTGGGCAAACCGGAGCGGAGCAGGGCGGGGCGGCCTCGGGCAGACCGTTTTGCCCTTCCTAATTAAAATTATACATTTTGCATATTTTTTTTAAATAATATAATTACCTTAAAGTAAAACAGTAATAATTTTATTAAAATTGTTTCTATCAAGATTTGCTCCTTTAATTTTATAAACCCGGGAATCCAAGCTATAATTTAAGATGGAGATGAAACATATCGAAACAAGAAATTAAAGCAAAATGATGATGACGTTTGATGAGATGTGACAAAAGTGAAGTGAAATATCACATTTTCTATATTGAATTATAATAAAACGTTGGCATATATACGTATTTAGTTCGAAATTCGAAATTAAAAAAGGAAAAAAAAACTCATAGAGTACATGTGAGGAAAACCAGTCTTTAACATGACCCTTATAATAGAGGGACAATAATATCCAGTTCCTACCAATTGGAAGACAAGAACATGGGAAGCAATTTAATTTAGTGCCACAGTATAACTAGATATTCGAAAACAATCACAATTAATGTAGTTTGGTTGTGTTACAAATTGACAAAAAATAAGTTGTGTGGAGGTGCTTCCTTCAGTTCAGCCTCACCATATATGGGAGTGTAAATATACCTATAAAGATTGCAGTAATTAATTAATTATTATCCCTCACGTGATCAATTATATAGGGGTCGATTATTTATTCCTTTCGAATTGATATATGCGCTCGATCAATAATAAAATCTTATTACAGATACTCCCCATCTGCAACTTCTCGATCAACCTCGCGGCACTAAAAGCTTGTTTTGCTAGGTTTATTTAAAATATTTTATAACTGGTTTTGAAAAATTATAAAATATAATTTTTAATTTATAAATTGTTAAAGTGTTTAGCTAATAAAATTTATAATTTTTTTAATAATCTATAATAATGTTTTTTAATTTTAAATTTAATATACAATTATATATATATATATATAATTCTTTTTTATATAAATTGAGGTAAAGATGAGAGAAAAGTTGGTGGAGCATAGGGGTGGGGTGTTATAATTTATAAGTTGTTATAAAATTATTTTAAGATCTTATATTATAAGTTATTAAATAATGTACTTTATCAAACACTATAGGTCTTTTTAAAATCCTAAAGCGCTTATATATAAGATGTTTTAATGCCATACAGGCTCTAAGTTAATTATTTTTACTTTTGAAAATAAGGGAAATTCTAATAGTAAAATTAATTTTTATAAGTCAAATAATTTATACAAGGGATTCTAATTATAATGTATATTCAACATGATTAATTTATTAAAAAGAAAAATAGAATTACCTTTTTTTTAAAGGAAAATAGAATTAACTTTTCATGCTAATAAATCTTTATATTCTTGCTTCTAAATCTTAACTTTTTTGGTGTCCTCTCAACATTTTTTATGGGAACAACTAGGGGTGGATCAAATATAAAAAATATTGGTATATCGTACTTTATCATATCGAAAAATATCGAATTTATTGAAAATTTCGGTATACCGTAATTTTGGGTACGATATGATACCGTACCAAAATAATTTCGGTATGGTATCAGTATCAATATTTAGAAAATTTCGGTATACAATATCATACCGAAATATTTTCGGTATTGTCGGTATACCGATAATATTCCGGTATTTCGGTAAATCGGTATATACCATGCTGATAATTTATTATTAAAATTTAATATTTAACTTACTTTTATATTTAATAATTAGTTAAATATTTCGGTATGGACCGGTATGATCGGTATATCGACATGACCGATATTTCAGTATGAACCAGTATTTCGCTATGGACCAATTTATACCGAAATATCGGTAAGGTACGACATACCGAATGTTCGGTACGGTATGTGGTGATGTTTTTTTGGTATACAAAAATTTTCGGTACGATACAATATGGTCGGTACGGTACGGTATGTCATCCCTAACAACCCTAATTTTTAAATATTTATCGAGATGTGTGAAAGAATAATAATAATATGGGATCATAATTCCATAATTATCTATTTTCCATAAATATATAATTGAAAGATATTTCGATATGCCAATATCATAATATCCTAATTTGATGTTAGATGCCACAAAATCATCAAATAATTTAATATTATTATCCAAATAAAATTAATCCACAAAATTACCAACATGATGGAGCCACAAGACGGGCCAAGATCAGACCCAATCAAATCAATCAATTTATTAATCTCATTCTATTCTAATAAAATAATTAGCCAGTAACTCTTTATCTAATCAAAATTACTGAAATTAATTATTAATTACTCCATCCACTCACCATTTTACCCACTTTCTTTTTTGAGTTATCTTGTCCACAAATTTTTTATCCATTTTTTTTTTTAAATAAGCATCACTTACAAATAAATAAATGAATTCCACAATATCTTCTACAATATCCTTACTTTATCTATTTTTTTCAATAAAATATTAATTTCCATTAAATTGTGTATCCAACAGTAATGGAGTAAAAATTCCGTGGGTATTATTTTCATATTGACTGTTCCTTCATTTACCTTTTCAATATAATGAATTCATGATTGTAGAATTTATCATATGACATGTTTTCTTTAACAATTTTTATGGTATCACTGATTCTACATGAACAAGTTTCATAAGTATGAAATTTATCATTACATACATTCACTTATATTATTACATGTTTCACTGATACCTAAGACTTGTAAACTGAAGTCACAATATAAATTGTTATGGTATCAGTGAATACATCTAATGGTATCAACAAATACATCTAATGACATCAATTTCATACATATGAACATAAAATTGAAACACTTTGTATTATTAATTTTAGTATTATTATAGTTTAAGTATTTTAATTTAAGTTAATGAATAAATTGGGCCATGGGTTTAGTTAATTTTAGTATTATTATAGTTTAAGTTAATGAATAAATTGGGCCATGGGCTTAGTTTCTTAGGGCCTAAGTTAGGGTTAGGTTTTTTTATTTTAGGGTCCAGCTAAATACCCCTCCATACATTATTGATACACCTTCGGATTAATACACCAACCATACATTTTAAATATTTATTGATACACACCCCAAAACTTCCAACATTGCCCTTATCCTTTACCTTTCCTCTTTCAAATTAATTAACAAATACACACTCCCTCCCAAATTTCAGCAAACGTGATGGCAAGAATGAAGAAGAGGAAAAAATGACATTATGAGGATTTTGTGACACTTTATCATCATTGGCATTTGATTCGAGAATAAACTGTTAAAATAATTTCGGCCAGTATGATTCCAAAAATAATAAAAAAAATCGGAAATATTTTACTGGAAAAAGATCAATATTTCGGAAAAGTTTAACCGAAATATGAACAGAATTTTAGTTTTCGCAAAACACTAAATAATTTCGGCAATATTTTTCCGAAATATTACAAAATTTTCAGCAAACCAGATTTGAAATTTTCTTGGCGGAAAATTTGAAGAAAAAAACGCGCGAATGACAATCTTAAGACTTACAACTTCGTTATATGCCCAGAATTCCAACATTTCGTGCACAAAAATACATAGTATAAATAATATAACAACTTTTAACATTCAATACTAGGGTTTATGAATCTATGAAATAAGGAATAATGAAAAACATACATATGTATTTTGAAACTCTTTCATTTTCTCCAGATTATCACTGAAAAATATGAAATAATCGTTGTGGTGTTGTCTGATAGTGATATGATGGTGACAACGTGAATATGTGTTTTCACGGTGAAGATGATGAATATTTGGCTGTCAACGTGAACCGCAAAAAATAAATAGATGAGGGGGTGTGTATGAATTATTAATTATTAGATTTTTTTTTAATTATCAAGGTTATATGTGTAATTTAATAATTCTAATAAATTAATGAAAAAATGAAAGAGGTGTATCAATAATGCATGGAGGGGTATTTAGCCGGACACTTTATTTTATTTAAGTTAGTTTTTCCAGAATTCAAATTTATCTTTAGATCAGAAAATTTTAGGCAACTTTGGTTGTGACATAGATTTATCTCTGTGACAGAGTGTAGCACTCTGTGGCCTCATTTGAGGAGCCCCGTTATTATCAATAATATTACTTTCTTTTGTTTCATTCTCTTAAACTCTAACAAATTTGGTCCGACCTACCGAATCCTCATGGCACGGATGGAATATAGTGTTGAGACGTTAGAGTTAGAAGAAAACAAAAGACTCTCAACTCAATTAAAGAGAGAAAAAAATGACTCTCAATTCAAGAAAGGAAATCATATGCTCTCAACTAAGGAAAGAAACCAGGGCTAACACAGTCTAAAAGAGATGTGGAGGATGACATCGTGTATAATCTTCAAAGTGTTGGGAAATTAATAAAATAAGCAAGAAATTAAAAAAAATACCACCACAAAATCTAACGTGGAAACTAAAAAAATGGAGAACAAATCACGGCACACCAATGAGATATCACCATATGATAAATTCTTAAAATTGCATAGAATTTATTTCTTTCACTTAATCTCTTACACTATTTCAAGTCTACAATGACTCTCACCCTTCTCATTAGACTATATTAGAAGAGAATATAAGAAATAAATTATAACTAGAATCGAATACAAGACTAAAGTGTATTTATTGTCTTAGAAAGTTGTTTCCCTTTTGTCTCATGTGGGAAAAAAGACACTCTCAACTAAGGAAAGAAAACAACAGATACTAAACTCAAGAGAGGAAATCAAATGCTTCCAACTAAGGAGAGAAACAAGGGCCAATACAGACTGAAAGAGAAGCGGAGGAGGACATCGAGTATAATCTTCAAAGGTAGGGGCTGCACAAACGACTCTAATCTAATACATACAAAAATTAAAAGGCAATCTAGTTACGAAAATTAAAGGATAACTAGTTTTCCAAGAGGTTCAAATCGCGCTAGTTAGAATTCCACTAATGTTGATTTATGAACAAATTTAACGACAAAGCACAAAATGACACTCTAATGAGACCATTTTACTTTTCCATACCCATCCCAAATCCATTTACAACTATCTACCCTGACCTATTAGTTCCAAGGATCCTCGGATACATCCTATTCTCATTTCTATCTATTAATTCTATTATCATCCTTATCTATTAATTCAATTTGAACTTTTTCATTCTCATTGATTATTGAAGCTATTTTTTTTTCTGTAAATATTATTTTGTGAAAACATTATATAGATGTTATTTTCAGAGGTAAATACCATATATAGACAAGTTGATCGAATCTTTATCTAGGCATAGAAGACAAGATTTGAACTCATGCCGAAGAGGGCCAAATTTAACCCAACTTCATCACGGGAAAATATCAAAATTAGTCCTGTAACTTAGGTTGATTCCAATTTAAGTCCTGTAACTTTTTATTTTCTCAATTTTAGTCCTGTAACTTTTTATTTTCTCAATTTTAGTCCTGGAGTTGTCAATTTTAGTCCTGTAACTTTTTATTTTCTCAATTTTAGTCCTAGAGTTATCAATTTCAGTCCTTTTTGGTATTAAAATTAAAATACTCACCGGAAGAATTGGAGTTTTTTTTTATTTCCGGAAAATTGTAAACGTGGACTACCACATAATCAAAAAATTAAACGACCATCTAATTATAATTGACCCGTTTGGAAACAAAAATGGCCTCGACCCAAATTAGTGATTTTTTTTTTTTAATTTTGAGGCAATATAAGGACTAAAATTGACAACTTCAGGATTAAAACTGTGAAAATGAAAATTTACTGGACTAAAATTGAAAAAATGAAAAGTTACAGGACTAAAATTGAGAAAATGAGAAGTTACAGGACTAAAATTGGAATCAACCTTAGTTACAGGACTAAAATTGACAACTCCAGAACTAAAATTGAGAAAATAAAAAGTTACAGGACTAAAATTGGAATCAACCAAAGTTACAGGACTAGTTTTGATATTTTCTCACTTCATCACTATCCCCATTTGGTTGTGTAAAAGTTAAAATTCAATCACTTGTTTAGGATGCCCTCTACTGGGCTTTGGGTTGTTGAGAACAGATCATTCTAAAAGGCTGACTGAGATTGCCTACAACTACAATCCTATTTTTTGGTAATACATCCCACCCATAAAATGTTCCAAAAAAAATTCGAAAAATTTGACAAATTTTTGGATTTCTTTTTCGAAAATGTGTAGCTTTTTTGTCGTTTTCTGAATTTTTTATTTTTTTCCCCAAAAATTATCAAGTTTTTCAGATTTGTATATGAACATTTTTTAGTTGAGTGTATTAACAAAGATTGGCCAGTATTTAATTTGAGCCTTTAAAAACCTGGAAAAGCCCAATTGTATAGCTGATCTAACGAGAACCAAAATGATAGGCCCAGGTTATCTGCATTTACTTTTGTTAGTAGTTCATGCATTATAGAATCATTACACCCATCTTAATATATCATTTCTTTTTAAACCCCTAATTTCCTCCTCCTTCCCCTCCCCGTAGCTGAACTGCTATTTTTTTTTTTTTTTTTTCTGAATTGGTTCTTAGAGAAATTTAAGGTAGGTAATTTTTTTTCCCGAGTTTGATTCATATGTTTATTTTAGGAACGCCACAAAGATAAGCAAGT
The DNA here is from genome assembly GCA_947034835.1 of Ballota nigra. Lineage (NCBI taxonomy): Eukaryota > Viridiplantae > Streptophyta > Magnoliopsida > Lamiales > Lamiaceae > Ballota > Ballota nigra. The sequence continues at coordinate 92,748,466 of OX344724.1, forward strand.
TTTGAGGATGATAAGTGGTGGAAGTTTTTTATTAAATTTTCTATGCCCACGGGAAGTTTGGTGGGTGTATCAATTTTTTATTGAGCGAGAGTGATGAGACTATACTTGTCATTTCACATGTTATTAAAGTGAGATATTACCTCCGTCCCAAAGCAGTGGAGGATCCAGTCATTTAAATTTGGGAGTACAAAATATAATTAATACATTTTTAAGTATACTTTTCTGAATAATGGGGTACAAATATATTTTTTTACATAGAAAATTGAAAGAAAAAAATTTTGGGTTGAATCCGCCACTGTCCCAAAGTTATTTGCTAAATTGCCAAAAATACTCGTTATATACTCAATTGCTACATTCATTTTTTATAAAAAAAAAAAAAAAAACTTTTTAATATTATATTTTTAATACACTCTAATAAAAACATCTATTTATCACTTTAAATACTAATAACCAACCATTTTTTTAAATATGTGCAAATAGTTATATAGAAAACAACCATGGATCAGAGGAAGTAATATCTTAAAGTGTGTATTTGTGTATATTATCAACAAAAGTAGGTGCATATAACCTGGGCCTAAATGATATTATGGGGCCAAATAAATATCTTTTGGGCCCATATCATATATAGTGATAAGGCCATAAGTCCAGTGCTTTGCAGGGTAGGGTCTTGGATCTGTTTCTCTCAGGACAATGACTAATGGCAGAATGATGGGGCATCAATAAAAATATATAAATATAAATAGGTCTTGTACGAAACTGTTTCATAAAATAAGACATTGAAAATGAGTATAATTAGAGCATTGACTCATACCATGAAACAAATTCATACAACTTTTTCCCAAAAAAATTATATAGAGAGAGATAGAGAGAGACACCACAAAAAAATTGTTATGTTTATTTTTTTTATTTTTTTTGAGAACATAAGACAAATTATACCCTATCGGCCTATTTGATATTGTTATACGATTGCTTTTAGAATAATATCAATTTACAATTTCTCCGGTTTTTTTTATCTATTTGTAATCTATATAAATTTTTATTTGATTGCAACTAAAATTTTCTTTTTGTGGCCACTAGTTCCACTATGTGCAGCTGGAAAATACTAAAAAGTAAAGTTTAGATTGCAATTAGTTAATTTCGTATAATTTTAGACTATAATCACATAAATAAATTGTACAACTTACAAATACATAAAATGATCTTAATACGAGTTGTAAATTAATAATAGCCCTTGCTTTTAATATATATTGCTGAAGTATAACATCTCTAAAACTTGAAATTTCATGGGTGACTCGAAGAAATTACATGGTTCCGATGTATTCATAATCCCTCTTTTACCGTTAATATATTATAATCGGATTTTTATAAGAATGAATCAATGTTTGTTAATACCCATTTTTTATTTTTAAAGTACACTAATTCTTTGCCCAGCTCATCAATTATGCACACCATTATGTTGGTCCCATTGACTAGTATTGTCGAGCTAGTTTAATTTATTTAATCAACTAAAAAATATTGGAATCAAGAAAAAAAATCTTTAAAGGTAGCTGAAACAGATGGTTGTTCAGTCTTTTTATGCCCCTCCTAATTAAATCAATTTTGGACCTACAATCACAAATAATCAACGCATTTCCCTTAAATGATAACCATGAAATGAATTTGAAGAGCCGTTTAATTAAATAACAAGTTAATTAAAGGGCCCATAAAACTTTTGTTTGGTTGTTTGAAAAGAATATTGGGTGCAAATCAAGAGATCAATAAGCACACGACCTCAGATTTTTGGCATCAATATTTCATTTTTGTATTTGGTTAACATTTCTATGACAATATTATATTTCCAAAGATTAATAAGTATATAATATTAACATACAATAAGAAATAAATTACGAACACGAGAAGTGGTTTTACAAGTGAGCTAAATCAGTCACGAGCTATTCGACCTTTAAATACAAAGTCGATTCAATTTGAATCCTAAAAATATTTTCTAGTTGAACTCGGAACTAATAGCATTGATCATAATTACAATTTACAAGATCATAAGTTGAACTAGTGCTCAACTCATTAATAACAAAATAAACTAAAGTATATATTGAGTAATTCTTATAAGTGACATACACTTGAATTTTGCAATAATTTTGATTTTTCAAAGTTCATTAAGTAAATTGAACATTGAAAAGTTAAAATAAATTTAAAGTTTGACTTAAAATTCAAGTGCATGTTATGCACTTGGGTATATATAATAGTTTGTAATGTATATAAATAAATAATTTGTCATACATATATATATATATAGAAGGTGAGTTACTTGTGAGCTTATAATTTTGAAACAAATTATTTATATAAAGTTCATAATTGAAACATATGAAAAGTTCATTCAACTAAATCTTAATATTTTTTATCCGACTCGGTTAAAGCCCTGGATAATAAGAATATGAAAGCTTATATGCATTTGGTGCACAAATTATAAATTTATGCATTTATTAGTTATATTAGTTTGAATATTTTATTTCACGTTTTGGTATGTTTTAATTATATTAGTTTATAAGTCTGTACGTATAAGTTAGAGTCGTCAAAGTGGGTTGGGTCCATTGAGCCGACCCACCCACTATACATAAAATGTAAAGGAAAATAATAAAATAATTAATTTTACACCCTTCTATAAGTTCAAACTCTTAGATGAGGTGAAATTCTTTTATGATATCAGAGCCAAAAGACTCACACCCGAACAAAAATCTTGTGTTCGATTCCTGCTAAAAGCAACTCCACTCATATTAAATTGTCCATTTATTGGGTCTCTCCAAAGAGGAAAAATTGAGTCCGGCCCATGAGTGAGGGGTAGTGTAAAAAAAATAAAAAATTAAATGAATTAATTTCACACGCTTCTACAAGTTAGAACTTTTAGATAAGGTGAATTTTTTTCTTTTTTCATAAAATGAGGATTGGGTCAAGAATTTTTAGCCGACTGGTTTGGACCGCGGACTTTAGTAGGTTGGGGGCGGGCTTTGGCAGGCCGACCGGCCTCCAAAAAAGTTTGTTTTTTTTAATAATTTTTTTATATTTTTTGTACATTGTTAATCATTATAGTATCATTTTTAGAACTATTTTGTATCATGTCCTTGCGTATATATAATTTATGTTTGGTTTGTTCATAAAATTTCAAAATTGTGTAATTGAAAAATATATTACTATTGTTTTTTTGAATGAATACTTATCGAGATTAATTTTTGAAATTTAAATGTATTTTTAATTCTAAAATTTTAGAGCGCATCCAAGTGCTTATTATGCAATTAATTTTAAAAATATTTTATCAATTCAATTATTTTTTCAATTAGAAATATATTTTTAATAAAATATTGAAGTATTATATATTATTAAGTAGGATTTTTCCGAACTATAACTGGTATATTATTGATCATCACTTGGTTTATTATTGATTTTGTTTAAAATATTAGTGATTATTCATTGTAGTATTATTGATTATAGTTTAAGTTATTGTTGGTTATTAATCGTCGTTTACTGAATAATAAAAGGATAAAATTATGTGTTTTTTCATATTTTTGGCAATTCGATTTTTTTTTATATATCCAAGTGTATGTACTTGTTTTCATAGTAGGACTATTCTTTTTAAAGACTACAACTAAATATACCCACAAAATTAATATGCAAACCTGATTTACTTTATGCACCCCATTAAAAATAATTACATTATTAAGGTTTATTGAACAAACTCCACTTTTGACAATTATATCATCTCTTTGTAAAGTTAAACAAAAAAATTTTACACCCCCTTCCATTCTAATTCACATTTTTTGAACATCAAAATCTCGGACTCAATTTTTTTAATTAAACCAAGAAAATTATGTTTATTTTTAACAATTATAGTTAATAGTACATGTAGAGTTTGCATAAGGGCATTTGCAGTTAAGGGAGAGAGGAGATATAAAACAAGAGAATTTTGTTAACCAGACTAGAAACAGCCGTGACAAGCAAAAATGTGCAATAGACTATGAATATACCATTTATTTTTTGGTATTCTTAGAGCAAAAAACGCCTTCAAATATGATATTTTAATCAAAAGGGCATGCAAATTGAAGGCCAAATAATTGGATATCAAGTGTGCATAAATCGTGTAAGCTTTTGTTGAAAAAAGGTTAACATATACTATCAGTTGATGGTAATATTGTCATATAACATATGTGCATTATAGTTTTAAAATATTTCGGGGTATGTTTAGAAATTTCGGGGGTTTATATAGTCGTATCCTTTTTTAAATTCAAATTTATTTGTAGATACTTTTAGTAACAAAATTTTTGAGATGTTTGTAAAGAATGCATCACATATCTTTTTTATGTCATTAATATACTGATAATTATTTTATATTGTATTCCTTAAAACTTATATGTATGATGAAAGTAAGAATTGTTTTAACGTAACAAAATGCAAACATTTGTTTATCATGTCAAAAATTTAAGAGAACTTGTTTTGATGATACAATGATTTATTATATATATATATATTTAAAAAATATTTTAATATTAATGATTTTGTTATAAAAAAATCTAGATTTTATATGAGACCGTCTTATTATATGAGACAGTGAGATGCAGTATAATTTGGACATTGATGCATTAACACTTTGGTAGGAGTTCGTGTTAATTTTTGTGTTTTCATGCCATAAGAACAGTCTTATACAAGTTTTTGTCTATAAGAAATATTATAAGTTTAGTTATATGTTACTCCATCCGTCCTGTAAAAGTATGCTCAGTTCTTTGCACGTGGTTTAATGCAATATGTCGGAGGGTATTATGGAGTATTGTGAGGTCTGTTTATGAATAAAATGATTGTTTATTAAAAGTATGTATGATATATTTTCCATAAACAATTATTTTATTCATAAATAGACCCCATAATACCCTCCGACATACCACATTAAACTACGTGTAAAGAATTGAGCATATTTTTACAGGACGGAAGGAGTAAAAAACCAAATGAAATTTTTTTAGCATTAAAACTTAATTTTATTAATTGTTATATTTAAAGAATTGTAAAAAAAAAATTGCATATAAAAAGAGATTGAACACCGACCAAAAGTAGATTTAATTTTGCATATAAATTAAGCAAATAGCCACCCCAAGAAGCATAATCAAGAAGAAAATTCAAACTGAAAGCCCACATTCTCCACCGACCCTAAATAAAAGGAAATTGAATTCAATTTCATTACAAAAAGAAAGATTAGTGGATTCGACCAGAGAATTTCGGAAGAGTGGGACCCACCCAACATGTCATATCCTTTCCAGGTGTTCCAGTCAGATCAAAAAGCTTATTTATTTTTATTTTTATTATTTTTTATTTTCCTAGTCTTTTCATTCTTTCAAAATATTAAGGTTAGAGTACTAGTACTACAGCCTGCAATCCTATGTTGATCAAAAGCTTTACAACTAGAATCCCCATGTGATACCTGTAGATTCATTTATTTATTTTTATTATAAAAAAACTAAAAGGAAAAAACAATGAAAAGTAACATAGTTTTAAGTTAAATTTAAATATGAGAAATCAAATTTAAAAGTTAGCTCAAATTAAGAGATACATCGCTCCCTGATAGTAGGTTTGTTTTAGACTTACTTCCTTTATTCCCTCTTAGATGGAGTGACACAAATTTTTTAAAAATTTAATTTATTAATTTTTTCAATCAACGAATCAAGAGTACTTTGAATTAAAGTAGGTAATGTGAGAGTATTTTATTTCCATATTTAGAATGTGAAAGTTATCGTGGAACGTCTCCAAAAAAGAAAGTATGAAAGTTAATAGGAGACGGAGGGAGTATAACATTATAACTTCGTTCAGTAATAGTAGTCCTATTTTTCGAATTGTAATTTTTTGTTATAAGTTGAAGGACATTATGAGGTATTATAAGGCCCATTTATGAATAAAGTGATTGTTTATGAAAAATATGATACTTATATTTTCATAAACAACAACTTTATTAATAAATGAACTTCACAATACTTCATAATACTCCACAACTTATGACAAAAAATAATAGTAAAAAAAAAACAACTAATATTAAACGGAGGGAGCATAAGATTTATCTTTTAAAATTATTAGCATATTCTTTTTTTTTAATTATACCGGTTAAAATTCAATATCCATCAAAATCCTAATCCATAACATCTATCCTCTTTTATATTCTCTTTTTTTTTTCCTTCCCCAATAACACAGACTTTTATTTTTTACAATAAAATAATTTTTCCATTAAAACCTTTTTTATTTCACCATGTTTTTCTCAACCCTACTCTATTACATCTTCTAAATAAATATATACAAAATCAAATATATACATTTTTTACTATTATGTAAATTTCTTAATGATGATTTTCCCAACCCCCTACAAGTTACAACTCGAAAGAAAGATACTCTCAAGTCTGCGAGTGCAAGCCAAACATTAGGTTGATAAGAGATTTTTAAATGCACTTAGAAAGAAAAAATATTATCTCGACTAGAAATTTATATTTTACCATGCGTTGATAAAATTGTATTTTTTTTTTTTAAGAGTTTGGCTTACAAAAATAATTACTAATTCACGTGAGTCTAAATTCCAGAATCTCTTTATGAAAAGTATGTCGGACTAATTGAATAGTACTTAGATAGCACTAATAAACTATAAAACCATTCGAAACCTTAATTAGGCTTAACATTGCACATGCAATGGAACAGAAGAATATAACTAATTAAGATAATTTTTAAGAAAATCGAGTCAAAGAGAAAAGAACCACATAATTTAGACAAAAAATTCTATATGCAATTAATAATTTTGACTAAAGATTGACTCATAACAAAAAAACCAAAATATGTTAATTATAAAAAAGAAAAGATTTAAATTATAGGCTAAAAACATAAATACATTTTCAATAATAACGTATTAGATCTATTTTTCATTTTTGGATGTCCAAATTTATTAGGCCTATTTCCTTAAAAAAATATTTTACACTCTTAATTTACAACATTCTTTACTTTTATACACTATTCTCATTTTCTTAAACACATGTCTAAACAAATAGGTCTAGTAAAATTGGACGGAATGAATAATAATTTTCATGATATGAACCAATGGACTAATACTTTTCAAATGCTATATTTTATATTTCGTGAAAAAATATAAAAAAACAATTTAATTGGAACTTTTTTGGTAAAGATTGCACTAGGTACATTGTGCCATTGATTTGATGAGGTGTTTTTTGGTTAATATATAAATGAAAAGACATAATATTGTATATAAACAAGGAAGTATCCACTTCAACTTGGGATGACAATTTTTTTTTTTTAAATCAGTAAAATTGTGACTCGAATCCATGATCTCTCAGTTATATGTAGTGTAATTCTAACCACTTGAGTCATACCACTTCGTCACTCTTAGTGTTGATTACAAATTCACCAAAATAACTCAAAATATAATTTTAAAATTTATGAAATGGCCTCATCAGAAAATTTTAATGAATTTGTTTCTATTGAAACTTATATTCCAAATTCACGGATTGCCATCAAATTTCACCTTGAGAAAATGGATTAATTAAACCCTAGAGGGTGAATAAGGGCCAGGAGAGTCATTAAGGCTAAGACATCTTTAATCTTGTAAACTATCATGATTAAAGAGAAAGCAAGGGGGACCAACCATTTTAAAATAAAAGCAATTTGAACAATTCTGCTACTTTTGCCTTGTGAAGAAGATGCACGTCATAATTATCAACCAATATATACACATTTAAATTTGCAAGCCTACAGGTCCACTCATTAGCATGCTACAATCATATTCTTGTATTTTTCAACTCAACTATTCCTTAGATCATCAACTAGAAATGAAATGGGCTCACCTTGTTGTTTACGCAATTGGGGTGGCCGACTCTAGGGTCACACAAAAAACGAGCACGTGCCACAAAAGCGTGTGAACGATCATCCATCTAACGAGATTCTGCAGGTGCCATGTCAGCGTCCAACGTGGACGGAGAAAAATGAGTTGACAGAAGGTGGGGAAGGGGCGGTGAGGGGTGGCTGGCTGAACTGCCTTTTGCTTTTGTGTTTTCACCACCTTCATTACTTCAACTTTTGGAGTGCCTTCAAACATTCCTTTTTCTACATTCCTGACTACTTTTTATTTGAAAATTTTCAGCAGTCATCAATTCTCAAAACTCTGTCATCTCTCCCTCTAGACAAGAAGATTCATTCATGCTCGCATAGCCTTCATCAAGAATGGTGAGTTACTAGTGATCATGAGATGATGATTGTCCCAATTTAAATGCATTTAGAATTAATCTTGTGCTTCTTCAATGCCTCAGGGTACTCCAGTAAACATCATTGTTGGATCCCATGTTTGGGTTGAGGATCCTGAACTCGCCTGGATCGATGGACAAGTCCTCGAGATTAAAGGATCGGATGCATCGATACTTACCACAACTGGCAAGACTGTAAGTCAATTTCATATCCCAATTCAATTGGAAATTACAACCAAATTGCATATTCTACATGATGCAAGCTATTATACATACAACTATTCAGAAAACTGAGTACTTTAACAGCATGTATAGCTTTCATATAACTCAAGATCATGATCATCTAAGATATGATAGATATGGAACCAAAGTTAGTATGATAATAAATCATTTTAGCATTTTTTTTCATCAGCTCAAGAAACATGTGCGTACCTCTCTGTTTAGTGGTTTCGTAAACATTTGTTGCGAGCAAATTCAGGTATAGAAAAGCAATCTGACCTAAACATTTGAGAGAATTCTTCGTTTCAGATAGTTGCAGCTATTTCAAGTATATATCCAAAGGATACGGAAGCGCCCCCAGCTGGGGTTGATGACATGACCAAGTTAGCTTACCTCCATGAGCCAGGGGTGTTATACAACCTTGCATCTCGTTTCGCCCTCAATGAGATATACGTAAATAACCATTTCAGTGAAATATTTATTACTAAAGCATCCATAAAAAGGTTCTTATAATGGTTTATAGATAGGCTAATTATTTAAAAATATTTGCAGACTTACACAGGGAACATTTTGATAGCGGTGAATCCTTTCCAGAGATTGCCACATTTGTACGATGTCCAGATGATGCAGCAGTACAAAGGAGCTGCGTTTGGAGAGCTAAGCCCTCATCTCTTTGCAATCGCAGATGCCTGTTACAGGTATATTCTTGGAACATTAATTGATTGATTAAATTAACCATTAGATAACATAGTTAAAGAGTCCGAATTTCATATTTCAGGTCAATAGTTAATGAACATGGAAGCCAGTCTATCTTGGTGAGTGGAGAGAGTGGAGCTGGAAAAACTGAGACGACGAAAATGCTCATGAGATATCTTGCTTTTATGGGTGGGAGGTCTGGAACAGAAGGGAGAACAGTAGAACAGCAGGTTCTGGAGGTAAGTAGAGATAACTCTATATATCCTAATTATCATTTCTTATATCTAGATTCACAGAAAACTGAGAATTCAATTTCTTCAGTCCAATCCAGTCCTGGAAGCATTTGGCAATGCAAAAACAGTGAAAAATAACAATTCCAGGTGAACAAATAGCATAACAAATTCTCTAATTCATTTTTTAAACCAAGTATCTTGGGTTTGTTAAATAGGGACTCACAAGTCTGTTTTTCAGTCGTTTTGGTAAATTTGTAGAGATCCAATTTGATAAGCATGGGAAGATTTCAGGAGCTGCTGTTCGAACTTATCTCCTAGAAAGATCACGGGTTTGTCAAGTCTCTGATCCAGAGAGGAACTATCACTGCTTCTACATGCTTTGTTCAGCGCCACCAGAGGTGATTTGGAAAACTATAACAAGGAACTTAGATGACCCCATCACAAACTGTCTGATAAATGTGTACCTATTAACTGCAGGAAGTTAAAAAGTATAAACTTGGAGATCCAAGAAAATTTCATTATCTAAATCAAAGTAATTGCTATGAAGTGGCAAATGTAGATGATGCCAGAGAGTACCTGGAAACCAGAAACGCCATGGACATAGTTGGAATCAACCAGGAAGAGCAGGTGGGCCCTCAATCTGGAGATTAGAGTCTTAAATCAGAATCACAATCAATGTTTTACAACGTTTTTATCTTCTGTGTAGGAAGCTATATTCAGTGTAGTAGCTGCTATACTTCATATGGGGAATATTGAGTTTTGCAAAGGGAGTGAAACGGATTCTTCTAAACTAAAAGATGATAAGTCTAAGTATCACCTTCAGACAGCAGCTGAGCTACTCAGGTAAGAACTCTCTTCAATTTGGCATTTCTTTATACTATTCTTAGCTGTTGTTCCAAATGCATTTACACAGGTGCAATGAGAAGGCATTGGAGGATTCTCTTTGCAAGCGTGTAATTGTTACTCCTGATGGAAGTATCACAAAGCCACTTGATCCAGCAGCAGCCGTCACAAGCCGGGATGCTTTTGCAAAGACGATATATTCAAGATTATTTGACTGGTAAGTGAATCTATCAAGACATTTTAATCAATAAAATCTCACCATTTGTAAAGGCAAAGAAACCAAGAAACACAATAAAATGCCAGGAAGAACAAAAAAAGTACTATCTCTCAGATGAGTTTCTTGGCATAGGAAGATCGAAATATACATGTTCGAAAACCTTGATATCAAAAGAGAGCAAAGTTATTGTATACTTCTGTGTTATGTTCCTTTAAATTTCAAAGTTCAAGAATGAAATGATTATACTGGTGAGTGAAAATTTCATGCATAACAGAATACTTCTTTTCTAATATAATGACAGGATTGTGGACAAGATAAACAATTCAATTGGGCAAGATCCCAATGCTAAAAGCATAATTGGAGTCCTAGATATCTACGGGTTCGAGAGCTTCAAAGTTAACAGGTCCTCGTTGCCTTCTCTTTTGATATAATAGTGGCATTGCACCTGAAGGCTAACTTGTCTTTATCTTGCATACCACAGCTTTGAGCAGTTCTGTATTAACCTGACAAATGAGAAGCTGCAACAGCATTTCAATCAGGTACGATGAGATTGGTCTGATAGCTATACCATGCGTACTTCTGATTTCATGTGCATGCTTATATTGGATGAACATATGTACAGCATGTGTTCAAGATGGAACAAGAGGAGTATACAAAGGAGGAAATCAACTGGAGTTACGTTGAATTTGTAGACAATCAAGATGTCTTAGATCTTATCGAAAAGGTATGTGGACTATCATTACAAATGATGCATGTGAACCAAAACAAATTCATAACATACAACGATATTTGAATATTTAATTTACCTTGCAGAAACAAGGAGGGATAATTGCTCTACTTGATGAAGCCTGGTAAGTTCCTCAAGACACCTGCTTTATAATTTTAGGGTAATAGAATGTTGAGAAATTTTATATTTAATACTAAGGAACATGCACGTAGCTTATGATTTTCCATCTCTTGCAGCATGTTTCCAAAATCAACACATGAAACCTTTGCGCAAAAGATGTATCAGACTTATAAAGCGCACAAACGCTTTAGCAAGCCCAAGCTTGCTCGAACTGATTTCACTATAAACCATTATGCTGGTGATGTATGTGCAATTATGAGGGGGAAAAACATTATTTTTTGTGCATATCATTTTCTCATCTTTCTGTTCTCTCTGAATAGGTTACCTATCAAGCCGATCAATTCCTGGACAAGAATAAGGATTATGTTATTGCAGAACACCAAGCTCTATTGACTGCTTCTAGTTGCCCATTTGTTGCAAATCTTTTCCCTCCGTTGTCTGATGACTCATCAAAGCAATCCAAGTTTTCTTCCATTGGTACCCGCTTCAAGGTAGGTAAAATCAGTAAACTGGAGTGACAATTTATCGTAGTCTTATTCTCCAAATGCATTATGACACCTATCATGAATCCTCAGCAACAACTACAATCATTAATGGAAACACTGAGCACAACAGAGCCACATTATATCAGATGTGTAAAGCCAAATACAGTTCTGAAGCCTGGTATATTTGAGAATGACAACGTTCTAAACCAGTTGCGATGTGGAGTAAGTCACTAGTTGATCTCTGATTTTGATGGAATATTACTATATTCAAATTTCTGAGATTTTCTGTGATTTAGCATCATTGTTGTGTTTATAAACATCTGAGGACACTGTTGCAGGGAGTTCTAGAGGCCATAAGAATAAGTTGCGCTGGATATCCAACGAAACGAACATTCGATGAATTCATAGACCGGTTTGGAATGCTAGTTCCAGATGTTGTGGATGGGTACGTAATGTTGTGGATGAGAATAGTGACAATGGAAATAGTCATTTTGTACTTAATAAATGATAATACTAGCATCTCTATTTTTTCTATGTTACAGTTCTGATGAGAAATTAGCATGCATTACAATATGCGACAAAATGGGATTAAAAGGATATCAGGTAATAGTTACCACAGTAGTGACATCGGTTTGCAATTTAGCACTAATTTTTTGATATATACCTCAGATTGGAAAAAACAAGGTATTTCTTCGAGCAGGGCAGATGGCTGAATTAGATGCTAGAAGAGCTGAAATTCTGGCTCATGCAGCAAAACGCATTCAAAGGCAAATTCGAACACACCTTACGAGAAAAGAGTTTATTATCCTAAAAAAAGCTACCATAAATTTTCAGACACTATGGAGAGGTAACCTAGTATATTGATAAACTCTCACTATGAAAATGCCATTAGAAATGCCACAAGCTTATAGTCTATTTTCAACATACACCGTTGTCATACCTAATTTCTTTTGGATGTTACACAGCACGACTTGCACGTAAGCTTTACGAACTCATTAGGAGAGATGCTGCTTCAATCCGAATACAGAAACATGCACGTGCCCTAGCAGCAAGGAGATCTTACACAAAATTGCAAGGGGCAGCAATAGTAATTCAAACTGGCTTACGAGCAATGGCAGCACGAAATGAGTTCAGACATAGAAAACAAAATAAAGGAGCAACAATCATTCAGGTACTCAAAAATTATGCTCACATATCATAATACTAGCATCAATCCAGATACTTATCTAATCTTTTCTCCAGACACAATGGAGAAGTTTCCATGCCCTTTCTGCCTATAAGAGGCTGAAGAAGTGCAGTATTTCACTTCAATGCCTGTGGCGAGCTAGGGTAGCAAGAAAGGAACTTCGAAAACTGAGAATGGTCAGTGTATCTGCCTATCACTTTCTATAATCGAATTGCTAATGAGTGCAACAAGTTGATTTCTAATACTGAAACTGTCCTAACGCAGGCTGCAAGAGACACAGGAGCACTCAAGGAAGCAAAGGACAAGCTGGAAAAGCGTGTAGACGAGCTTACATGGAGATTAGACATTGAGAAGCACTTACGAGTAAGCACTTAGAATATGATTCTGTTCAAATATCCCATAATGTGTCATCTACAATTAGCAACTGAATTATAAGCTATTAATTGCAACCTTGAGCTGACAACTTGCCAGTAAATTTAAAGTTGCTGGTGAAGTATGTTAATATGTAGTTGAGTTGTGATGATACGTATTTCAAAAAATAAATTTATCATAAGTCAACTAAAAGAATAATCATCTTGCAGGTGGATATTGAAGAAGCAAAGGGGCAAGAAATAGCAAAACTGCAGACTGCTTTACAGGATATGCAAACACAGCTCCAAGAAGCACATGCTGCAATCATTCATGAAAAAGAAGCTGCCAAGAAAGCAATTGAAGAAGCCCCACCAGTCATCAAAGAGGTACCAGTTATTGACAACACAAAGGTGGAGCAATTGACAAACGAAAACCATGAACTCAAGGTAAAACAACTAAATTATACTCCATGCATAAGGAGATGGGTTTATCATTGGCAGTCATCACAAACCAAATCCAGTTGATGAGTAGTCCATTATCTAGCCAATGAGAATCTACATTAGCTATAGTGAAGTATGAAAGATTTCTGTGATGCAATATTGTTAAAAAAGATACATACTTCACAAAAAAAAAAAAAAAAAATCTGGTAAAGGAGGAAATAGAGATAAAACTTAGAGAGAGAGGCTATCACGAGTCAGATTAATATGTATACATATTGCATGGCATAGAAGACGTCGACAAAACCCAATGCATAATGATCTCAACATAAACAATTAATTAGTGTATTGGATTTGGTGATTGAGGAAAATTGTGGATAACTTATAGAAAAATTCTACATAACTCAAGGATAGAAGTAAAGTATAGATGTTGTATACATAGACTGTTTGAAATGTGAATCATAGTGATCATTCCTATATGGATATGGAGCATGAGGCAAGAAATACTTTTTCTCCAAAAATCAGACTGCAAGATTAAAAACTAGCTCATTTGATATAAATAGGGCTGGAAACCTAATTACAAGTGCAAATTTGCAGGAGGTTATTACTGAATTAAAGGAGCGAGTAGAGGTATTTGAGCAGAATCTTTTGAAGGTGGAAAAAGAAAGCCAAGACAGATTTAAAGAAGCAGAGGAAGCACAGATGAGAGCTTCACAACTACAAGAGACCATTGAAAGGTATCTGCTTTTGAGATACCTGCATTTGTACCCTTAGCAGGATTATTAACTCGGTTATAACTATATCTACTTTACATCTATTCAGATTAGAAGCGAACCTCTCTAATCTCGAATCAGAGAATCAGGTTCTACGCCAGCAGGCTTTGGCCGAATCAGCTAAAGAGGACCTCACTGAGGAAATAGAATTGTGAGTATATAAAAGAATGGTCTTTTCACCTTAAGATTTGAAATTTGTCCCTGCAGCAACTTCAAAAACATGAAGGATTTAAGTTTGCACTTACTTTCTGTAATTTGAAATCATGAGATATGAATATCCTCCATGTCAGAGAAGTCTCCTCGTATTTTATTTACGACAATTCTGCGGGTTCTTGAAAAATGGATTTGTGTAAAACATAAGCTTTGGATGAACACAGTTCATCAGCTGGTATGCATTAGAGAACCAATCCATTAATTTGCTGGCTTGTGACTAAATAGTGTATACATCAGCTAACAAGAAAGTTGAAAGTACAAACAGATACTACTTAGTTGATAATAATGTCATCATTTGAAGCAGTTAGCTAGTAGTCACCTCAATTATGGTTCTTGAATATAGTTCATGGTAGAGAGTGATTTTCTTTTAATGTCAGATTGAGGGGAAAGATCAGAGATTTGGAGTCGGAGAACAAGCTTCTCCACAGTCAAAAAGTCATTGTGGAGCAAATCAGAATTTCCGATGAACAAGTTAGCTTACCAGTAAAGGTACAGCAGGTTTCACTTGCAACTAATTGCTAAAGTTCTATCTAATTGATCACTGGATGCTATAAAATGCAGGATTTGGATAATGGGTATCAGAGCCATAACGGCTTTCAAATAATTGAGGAGCACTCAATAACAAAAGTAGAGCAACATATAAATGAAGTAAATAAGGTTCCATTCAAAAACTTCATATATGATTATAAGTTTCTTACCAATGGTGTTCAGTTAATAAGTGAGTTTTGTTTAGGATTCCGAGCCTATTCCTGTTGTCCTCACTAAACAGAGATCCTTGACAGATAGGCAACAGGTATACCAATTAAACTTAAATATGAAATGGATTCAGATAGTGATTTCTAATTGCATTTCATATGTCAGGAAAACCACGATGCACTAATCAAGTGTCTTCTTGAAGACAACCGGTTTGATAAGAACAGGCCTGTTGCTGCTTGTATTGTGTACAAATCACTCATCCAATGGAGATCCTTCGAAGCAGATAAAACTAATATCTTCGATAAGATTATTCATGCAATCCAATCATCAATAGAGGTACCCAAACAGGAATGCAGACAATTAGACATCTTTAACACATTATTTGCTACCTTTGGTCCTTTCAAAAGTGTACCTGCTAACAAGACTATTTCCATGGGCAGAACCTGGACAGCACCAAAAATCTCGCCTACTGGCTGTCAACAACTTCAACTCTTTTGTTTCTTTTGCAAAGAACAATCAAGGCAAGCAACACATCATCAGTGGCTTCGAAACGAAACCGAAGTTCACCAATGTCGCTTTTTGGTAGAATGGCACAGGTAAGCCATTGATTTTGAACCATTCACCTGGTTAAAAGCACGGACAGTTATTACATGTCTAGGTTTCTATTTTCAGGTGCGATCATCTTCTATGATCACGGGACTATCCAGTGGATACAGCGGGATGGAGGGCAACCCGATCTCAAAATCAAGGATTGTAGCTAAATACCCAGCTTTATTGTTTAAACAACATTTAACAGCCTGTGTTGAGAAAATATTTGGGATGATTCGTGATGGGTTGAAGAAAGAGATCAGTCCCTTTCTTAATTTGTGTATACAAGTAAGTAGCTTATCAATTTCAAAAGATTACTAACGAACATCTTTTACAATACACAAATTCATGTTAAAAAAATGTCTTAATTAAACAGGCACCAAGGGCTGCAAGGATCAGACCAGTGAAAGGGTCATCTAAAACCATCCATTCACATAGCATAACAAAACAACAGGGATCTAGTATCCACTGGCAAAATATCGTCCACAGCTTTGATCATACCATGGGCATATTGTCTGAAAATCATGTAAGTCGAAGTTCTTTATTCCATCTTTTTGCCTTGAGCTTCTGCACATGAATAAAAATGATTATCCATGTCATTGAATATTTATCCAGGTTCCATCGACCATCACAAGAAGAATTTTCAGCCAGGTTTTCTCATTCATAAATGTGCAGCTTTTCAATAGGTAAGAAACACTCCTATGTCCATCCTTGCTACATAAAAGATTTGGAATGAAATCTGCAATACATTTTGCTTTCATTTTCAGCTTACTGCTCCGACGTGAATGCTGCTCATTTAGCAATGGTGAATATGTAAAGGCAGGTTTACAAGAACTAGAAAACTGGTGTGTCAAAGCAACAGCTGAGGTAAATACCTACGTGAAAAAAAAAACATTTGCGCATAAGGGAAGACCAATTAATTGGAAACTAATAATGTATCACATATTTCCATTATGTTGTAGCATGCTGGATTCTCATGGGATGAACTCCAACACATAAGACAAGCTGTAGCTTTTCTGGTATGGTTATATGAATCTACTTCAGATTGCATTAAATTGAGAGTAATCATATTTGATTAAACCAAGCTTAAACTTTGACAGGTCATGCATCAGAAAACTCACAAGTCGTTGGACGAGATAACAAATGAACTCTGCCCGGTATGATTGAGTTTAAGTTATTTTCAATATTATTACTAAAAGAGGCCATAAGGTATATCTGCTGCCCACCTAATATAACATCAAGGGTCTTTTTTTTTTTTTTTTGTCGATTTTGATCAGGTTTTGAGCATCGCACAAATATATAGAATAGGAACCATGTTTTGGGATGACAAATATGGAACCCAAGGATTATCTAGAGAGGTAATGACTCTTCTTTGTTGCTATTTGACGTTATTCAGGTCTCCTATGGCTCACCACACCCATAAACCCTTAGCTAATTTTAATTGAATTCATGCAAGCATTAGCAATATTTCAAGCATTTTAGAGCACAAATACAAGAAATATCACACCTAATTCCTATCGTCAAAAATCTTAGATTTCTGTTCTTGTAGTCCTAAGAAAAATCATCCTATTGAAACCACAACTCATGTGTGATCAGTGTCTCAAAGATAACTAAAAACCTATGTTTTCCACAAGCTAGAAAAAAGGTGTCATGGTTCTTCTTTTGCATGCTCTATAGTCTAATGTACCTTCAGATGAAAGAGTTTCTGCTTTTCTTGAAGGGGGAAAAATGAAACATCGTATTTCTTTCAAAAAGCATATAAATGAAGCCAGTTTAACGAATTAGCCTTCCACTCACTACAACTATCTGTTAATAGGTGATCGCAAAGATGAAAGCACTGACAGTAGAAGATTCAATGTCTACACCAAACAATACATTCTTGCTCGATGTGGATGCAAGGTAAAAAAAACTTTAAAACTTGAGACCTGAGAACTTAAAATTAAATAAACAACATGCACTTATGCTTATTGTGCAAAAAATGCAGCATACCTTTCTCCATGGATGAGATATCACAGTCGTTTCAAGATATCGATGTATCTGATGTGGATCCACCACCTCTTCTTCGTCAGAGATCAGACTTCCATTTTCTGTTGCAGATAACAGAATGAGAATTTCGCAATTCTCCAATTTTGATTCCATACACAGAAGTACAGTTTTTTCCATTATTTTTTGGGTGGTGAGAGAGTGTGAGTGTTCAAATTGTAAATCCTGTTCTTTCCATTTAACCATAGTTTTCTCTTTGCTGATTCTTTTATCACTTGTAATCCAGACAACAATCATACAATTGTTTGAAGCATATGGTTAACTTATTTGCAACAATTACAAAACAATGAGTCCATTGAAAAGCCATTCATACTAGCCTTGATGAGCAATAAATACATACTCTCTCCGTCCCGGAGAGCCCTTCACACTTTCCTTTTTCGTCCGCCCCACAACACCCTTCACACCCTAAAATAGAATAAACTATCTCCCACAAAAGTCAATAAAGTATTAAAGTATCATTATTTTATTAACCTCACACTCACATACTCCTCTTTTCCTTAAAAAACGTACATTTCAAAGTGTGAAGAGTTCTTTGGGATAGAGGGAGTATAATTTATCCTCTCACTGTCAGTTACATTAATTTATTCACCAAAATACATAGCTCCAATCTGGGCAGTTCATCATATGGCAATGGCTACAAATGGAAGAAAAGGGAAAAGAGCTGAACCCAAGTATCTTTGTCCAGATATTGAGTACATAAAAGTTTGTAAAAATCATCAAAGTTGCAGAAACATGCACGCAGTCTGGTTTCATTTCCATTCATTCGTTTCCTTTCACCAAATACGATTGCTATTAATAAATTTTTCCACCTAGCTCAAAATATCAGTTATATATATTCTAAAATAATTATATGTTTAGTTATATTCTATACTAGCTTCATGAAAATAACATCGACAAAACATCTGCAAACCACGACAAAATAAGATTAAACATACCTTCCTCAAGTTGCACAAACATGTCAAATTCATAGGATAATCAACAATAAATTATCAAGAGAGATTAAACTTTAGGTAAAACATCGCAGATACCAACAAGCAAATGCGAATACGTATCATACACTGAACGTAAAAATATTACGTTTCAAGTTTTTCTTCAATAAATCGAGATAATAGGTATATAGAGGAATTGAATCGTAATGAGAAGATCAAATACCACGTGAGGACTGACGAGGGACAACATGTATACTCGACGGGGAATTCAATTTCCTCCATGATCAAATGTTTGTTGGAAAAAATGTTGAACACGGAAAGATGATGTACTGAGATATGGGCCATATAGTAGGCCCATTTAAGTGATCCACTAAAAAATTTAAAATGGGCCAAATAATTTGTTGAAGGCCAAAGTTATATACAGTCCTATCTTTTGTTAATACAACCCCACCAAAAAGTGTTCGGAAAAAAATCCAAAAATTTTGACAATTTTCGGAAAAAATTTCCGAAATACAAAAAAAAACACTGAACATATGAATTTTCGGAAAAAATTTCCAAAAATTGTTACTTTTTTCGGAAAAAATTTCCGAACATTTTTTTGGGTGGGGTTGTATTCACCAAACATGGGATTGTACTTAACCTTGGCCTTTGTTGAAAAAATGACTAGGGGACGATTGGTTAGCAACTCCGTAATGGGAACAAAACGGATTTGATATAATGCCCACCGGTGGGCACAAACTTATACGCCCACCGCGAATGTGATAATGACACGTAAGCAAATTTAAGTAACTAGTGGTCGTCCTACCCGTGCTTCGCACTGACATAATTTGTTACAATTTTTCAAATATACTAATAACTCAATTATAATTAAAAAAGAAAAACTAAATAACTACAATTTTTTTTAACAAAGATATAACTAAACACTTTTTTTATCATGATCAATGATACTTCTGGTAAAAAAATTGATACTCACAATTCAATATGTTTATATAAGCTTTAATTTCCACATATAATTTTAAATCTTTGTTTGAGCATGAGTCTTATTTGCCTGGCTAACAACAAGTATTTCTTAAAATTCAATGTAATGTGAATACTTTAATGAAAAACATAAATTTTATACACACTTTAATATATATGTAAAATAATTACATGCAACGAGTAACTCTATTATACATATTGTGAATAATGTGTTCACTAATCAATTCAAACTATTTACACTAAAAAGTAAGATTTGATTAAACCAAAAAGTGAATTAGATTAAACTGAAAAATTTGCAATAAAATTAATTCAATGTAAACCTTTAATTGTATTTTAACTATATTTAGCATTGCTATACTTTTAAGTGTAAACAACTTCATTGTTGACTGAGTGCACTTTGCACCTGGTACATAATGAGTCCAACCATTTATCTAGCAACATACATTACCTAGATAGTACCAAATATTTGATACAATACATCCATAATACACTGTAATAAATAATTATATTCATCTTCCCAAGAAATATACATGATAATGCTAATATTGGAAGTGGTTAATAATTATTTTGTTCCATATTTAAAAACTTCAGCTTTCGTATTCCTCATAAATCAACAAAAAATAATACTATATTAAACTATGAATAGACTGGATTCCACTATATGTGTCTCTCCCTCTTACCATTCAAACATAAACACCATTCTTCAATTCTGGAATTATCCATTCCACCCCTTCTCCTGAAGACGAAGCAAGGTTAACAGTACTTGCGGAATCAGTCGAACTCAAAGAAAGGAACGAAAACATTTCTACAATCCTTAATTGATTTTACCAAAGGACAAAAATCCATTGTCGACTACAATGGTTAGTATACTATCCATTCTGTTATAAATTTTGACTTTCATTTCTCTATTTTATAGATTATATGTAGCCCCTTATTATTGATCAAAATCACAATACCAAAATTTACAGATTTGTGATTTTATGAACTAATCATGCATCAAGCAATCAAAATTACACCAACGGTTCGCTTGCATGTTGGATTAAAGTCGTTAGGAAGATATTCTCCCAAAAAAAAAAAGTGCAGATCTATTTGTACCAACAACAATTGAAGTTTTGATTCGTCATTTCCGGAACATCAAAACGCAAGATTAAGGTACTCATTTCATCATGTCTATTATAATTAACCCTGTTTGTTTGATTTTTTTTCTTTAAAAAATAAGATTAATAAATCAATACTGAGCTTTCATTGATTTTAAAAATATTTGACCACAAAGTTAAGCACAATTGAAAAATTCAGATCCCACAGAAGAGTCGAAGATGCGAGAAACATAGCGAAGACGGATCAAAATGGATTTGAACTTGTTCGAAGACCAAGCGAAAAAAGCATAAATGGTATGTATGTTGATTATGATATTGGATTTTATCTAAAAAATAACTATCTTCGATTTTTACAAAAGGGCACACCACTGACTGTAAAAATTCTTGTGCATGTCGACTTAGTAGTATAAAAACCATAAATTTTATTCAAGTTTTGATTTAAATGTCCATATATTTTTTAAACAAAATTCAAGTGTAAATCCTACACAAGTTTTGCAGAAAAATAAAATTCTTGAAACAGAGAACTAAGTAATAATAATATTTGAAAAAATATTTGGATGCTTACACAGACTCAAAAAAACAGAGAAAAGGAAAAAAAAACTAAAAAATGAATGTTTCTTTTGTAATTGAGTATTTTTGCTATTTCTATTTTGAATTCATCATCTTGAATTGCTACTACTAATTGATTTGATTTAAAAAAAGAGCTCAAAGAAAGTTAAATGATCATCATCAAATACACTTGATCTAGTATAAACGAAAGTGTGGCAAGCAGATATAGATACACTGGAGGAAGAAAAGAGCTTTTGAGTGACCGTTCTAGTTTCAGTAACTTTCACGCTCCACACTTTGTTCGGAAGATGTCTGGGGTGCTATCTTTTGTTTTTTGAATCATTTATGCTCTGTGTCCCTACATATATATATGCATGTTTTGTTGGGTTTTAGAGGGGCGAACATCATGTTCGGCGCAGCGGAAGAAAACGATTCACCAACAACGAATCTGAAACACGGTTGTATAACATAAACATAAAGGATAAATAACACGTATATAAATCCTTACAGCGATTTGTACGCGGAATCCTCAATTATGGTATCCACGTAACGACTTTCTACCAACCCGCACCAATATGTCAGCGTTGAATCTCGAGACGAATTTGCTAGGAAAATTCAGACTGAGATTTTATGGAGAAATTATATTTCTTGTGTATCTTCGAAATTCCCATAAGACACATATTTATAGGGATTAACTTGGCTTAATTCCTAAGCAAGATATCGGGTCTAGCCCGTAATATAATCTCTACAGATTATATCTCCCTAGATATGTTCCTACGAATAATATCCTTACCATATTTATTATTCTTGTATAATAATATTCCAAATATTATTATTGGGATTTCATATTTAATTAAATCCAATTTAATTAAATAATAATAATAATTAATTCTAAATATAATTATTATTATATTCTCCACAAATTAAATATTATATCTAATACAATATTTAATCAACCAACTATAATTGGTAAATTGTCATTACTTGTTGTGTGACCCATAGGCCCTCGTATATCGAGCGATTAGTCAAACTAACGGTCTTAATTGAACCCTAGACAATAAATCAGACATCTCAATATACGAGGTACGTTGCGAGGAAATCTGCAACTACCTGTAATATTGTAGGCTGTTGTGATATCTTCCTTTCATTCGCGAATACTCGATTAAGTCTTGAACATAATGAAGTGTCTATTCAAATAATTTAATCATATTATCTCAAATCACTAATTGATCAAGTATATCACACTTAGCCACAAAGTCTAAGTTGATGCGCGTCGGCCGACGACTTAGATCCAATTATGATGAGAAGACGAGTATTCTCTCTAAATCCACATTGAGGAATGAATCCTATTCTTGGCTCAACTACCACGCACATGCATTTCGTGATGAACCCAATCCATGCCATATCTACCCGTGGAAGGGTGCAAGCGTCGGTCATGGTCAAAGTTCACCACTCCACACATGTCGTGCGTATTGACCTCAAGTCAGAGGAGTATCAAATCGCTCCCACTAACCGAGACACCCGTAGACACATTATGTGGAATTACATCAAACGGTTTCTCGGATGGGTATACCAATACCCTCTAAGGTATCTGTGCATCCATCATGAGATACCCGGTATCTCGTAGTAAGTGAGATCTTACTACACTCTCTAAGCGTATGATGCAGATCGCACACCAATCTCAATTGTATCATCAATATCCCATTCTTGATGATCCTTGATCGGGGCTATTTGAGAATCATACTTAAGTCATCTGAGTTCTCACTCACTCAATTACAGTAGTAATTCATGGGAACATAAATAAGAATATATGCAAACAATCAAACTTCATATTCAGATAAGTGTAAAGCCATACATTTAATATTAAACCAATAATAATATTAAACTAAATCTGAATATTATCT
Organism: Ballota nigra; assembly: GCA_947034835.1. NCBI lineage: Eukaryota > Viridiplantae > Streptophyta > Magnoliopsida > Lamiales > Lamiaceae > Ballota > Ballota nigra. The sequence goes on from OX344724.1 coordinate 92,772,014, forward strand.
TAGTATTATGTCCTTTCGATGGATTGTCTCTAGGACACTAACACTAACAATCTCCCACTTGGACTAGAGCCAATCACCTACATGTCTAACCCCTAGACCATCAAATGTCTAGTGTGTACATGAACAGTGAAAATGATTTGCAAGATTATCCTTTATGGGAAATGTTTTAATTTCATTTCTCCTATCGATATGATCTATCGGATCAAATGATAACGCCTCCGTACATGCTTATTTCTGTTATCAGACCTCGGTTCCTTTGCTCATGCAATCGCACCAATGTTGTCACAAAATAACTCTATTTGACAACTGGCACTCGGAACTACCCCTTGTTCTCTTAAGAACATTAAAATCCAAACAACCTCAAAGGTTTCTGATACAGCAATGTACTTAGCTTCGGTTGTTGAATCTGCGGTCAGATCTTGCTTGGAACTATTCCAACTTACCCCCTCATCATTGAGATTGAAAATATAATTTGACTGTGATTTGTAATCTCACAGTCTGACAGGAAACTCGCATCAGTGTAGCCCGTAACGACTAGCTCTGACTGCCTACCGTAGACAAGAAAATGTTCTTTAGTACGCCTGAGGTACTTCATAACATTCTTGACAACAATCCGGTGAGGCTCACCTGGATTCCGCTGGTATGTACTAGTGATGTTGACAGCGTAGGCCACATCTGGCCTCGTGCAAGTCATGGCGTACATGATGGAGCTTAATTGCAGATGTATATGGAACGTCCTTCATGTGCTCGGCATCAGCTTCGCTAGAAGGACCATCCTTCTTCGACAGCTTTATCCCATAATTTGCCGGTAGAGATCCTCTCTTAGAGTTCTCTATTACAAAACGCTTCAACACCTTATCTACGTAGGTGGATTGTGACAGCCCTACCATCTTCTTGGATCTATCCCTATGGACTTGATCCCTAAGATGTAGCATGCTTCACCAAGATCCTTCATCATGAAGGTGTTTGATAACCAATCTTTCACGGACTGCATTGGCGGGATGCTATTTTCTATAATCAATATGTCATCGACATATACGACTACAAAGACAATACTCTTCCCACTGCGTTTACGATAAACGCAAGGATCTTCCAAATTTCAGACGAAGTCAAAGGATTTGACAGCTTCATCAAATTGGATATTCCAACTCCTAGAAGCTTGCTTCAATCTATAGATGGATCGTTTAAGCTTACACACAAGATTAGATTTTGGCTTAGATATAAAACCCTCTGGTTGAGTCACAAACACTTCCTTATCAATGTTACCATTGAGAAAAGTTGTTTTGATGTCCATCTACCAAAACTCATAAACGTGGTGTGCTGCTATCGCAAGTAAAATTTGAATGGACTTGATCTTAGCAACTGGCGAAAAAGTCTCATTATAGTCAATACCGACTATAACCTTTCGCCACCAACCTATCTTTATAGGTTTGTACTTTGCCATTTGCATCGGTCTTACTCATGAAGACTCACTTGCAATCTATGGGTCTAACCCCTTTCTAGCAACTCAATTAAGTCATATACTTAAATGGTGTGCATCTAGTCCATCTCGAATTTCATGGCTTTATGCCACTTCTCTGAGTCAACATCTAATATTGCTTCAGTATAAGTTCTAGATTCGTCTTTGTCCGGGATCTCCACGTCATCATGTTCCTCCACGAGGAACCTATAATACCTAGTGGGTGGATTACGAATTCTAGTCGACTTATGGAGTTGTGGTTGTGCAGGCTGTACATTCTGATTATGAAAATTTTGTGGTGCAGCGACTTCATCGTTGACCGGAGAGTCCTCAAGAGCGACACTTTCAAATGTCTCTTGGGCGGGAGTTTGAACTATGTTATTCTCATTCAACCCACTTGGAGGTTGTTGCGAAGGCAATGCAACTCCAATTACGCTCCCACTGGCTGAAAGAAGATCACCTAGTGATAAACTTCCACCATGAGAGTCATTGAATGCTCCCACTGATTCTTTGTCATGTTGCTATTGACAAATTATCAGTCTCTATATTAATTTGTGGTTCTTGAATCTCTTCAAGTTCTATCTTCTTACGGCTTTGTTTCTTAAAGACGTACTCGTCTTTTAGGAACTTAGCTTGCCTAGAAACAATCACTGTTTGTTTCTCCGGTAGATAGAAGTGATATCCTCTTGTCTCCTTAGGAAATCACATAAAATAACTATTTTCACCTTCGGATTCCAACTTATCAGTTAGCATTTTCTTCACAGCTGCGGGGCAACCCCACGTTCTAATGTGTAGAAAAGATGGCATCTTGCCGTTCCATAGCTCGTATGGAGTCCGCTTAACTGATTTGGACGGAATCCTATTCAGAATGTAGATTGAGGTTTGTAATGCGTATCCCCATAAGAATGTTGGAAGAGAGGAAAAACTCATCATGGACCTTACCATTTCTAACAGGGTTCGGTTTCTCCTTTCGGACACACCGTCCATCTGAGGTGTTCCGGGAGGAGTCCATTGTGACTGGATTCCATGAAGCTTCAAGTAATCCATGAATTCATGGCTAATGTACTCACCTCTTCGATCTAATCGAAGAGTCTTGATACTCTTGCCAAGTTATTCCTCTACTTTGTATATTAAGAACATCATGTCCATAACTCAACAAATGCCTAGCAGTTTGAACTATTAGTGAACATGTTTATCTTAACAACAACCATACTTGTTCTAGCAACTAAAACGCCTTGTGTTTTCTTCTTGGTTGCTAGAACCTTATAGTCTTTCTTCCAATACCCCTTTCTATTGCAGTGGGGCACACATCCTTGTCTACCCGCTCTTACTTTTGAACTCCACCTTTTGCCTTCAGAAAGTTGGGCTTGGAGCCCTCTTAGCCTTACTCCTTCACTTCTTCTCGCCTTTTGGGTCAGAAGAAGTAGAAGCACTCACCATGAGCACATGTCTTTCCTTAGCAGTGGAAGACTCAAAAGTCTTACGCATGTTATGAGGCTCCGACATCGTCGCTTCCGTCTTCTTCATATTAAATTTACTACGAAACTAGAATATGAATCAGGGAGCGACTTGAGGATAGCACATGAGGTGAAATCTTCCATCCTTTCGCTAATCGACATCTAAACAGATCTCTCATCACTTCATAAATCTCAAATGAGATCTAGAATCAAAGAGATCCTTCATACGCTTAAGCATCTCGAAGGGATCCATTTTCTCATGTTTGCCTTTGCGATTTCGAAGTCAAGTCGAGCAATCATAACATAGAGCTGGGAAGCATCATCTTCATGCTTCTTTGAGTCATAACGTCAAACGTTGCAGCCTCAACTGAACCAGCCTCATGGGTAAAGGGATTATCGTGTCTAACACGTACTCAATCTCTTCTTGCCTTAGCACCAAACACACGTTTCAGTGCCAATCCAGAAAATTTGGCCCAGCCAATTTGTTTGTTTCCAGAATATTTTTCAATGATAAGTTATTCATTTCAACAATTAATAGAGAAATAAACTAAAACGAGAATTAAACACATAATTCCTATGATCAATATTCAGCAATCAAAATAAACATAGCCTTTGAATTTATTTTGTCTCCATTATTTTCACATACTCAACGACCTCATCGGAAGAGTACGAATTTATATCTAATATAAATTGTAATGGACTAGGATCCACATTCCTACTATTACAATGACTGCTAGGGTTGAACATTGCAACAACAGAACTGGTAGGTCTCTAAACCAATTGCCTCACGCAATTCCTAGTTGATTGAACCTAGTTCAATCGGATGTCACCTAATTCTCATTTCCCTGCTAGGGCTGGTGAAACAGAATTAAGTTGGTTTACAACCATTAAGCGGCAACAAACGTGTCCCTATAAAAGTCCCGTTAGATGTAGATCCGAGCAAAAGACTAGTGCCTTAAATACTCATTGGAACGAAATCTCCGGTTTACTCTTAATTTTAATGGAAGACATCTTTCAATTTAATGAAAAATCATATTTTAGCGAGGATCATTTTAAAGGTGGGGTATTAATTGCTTAATCGAGATCCAATCATGATAACTTCATCACATTTGAGCAATTATTGGGCGCCGCCTACCCAAACATGACATGTGCGGACAAACATATACAGGGCGCCGTCTACCCAAACATATAATACGGTCCGACAAATATTGGGTGTCGCCTACCCAAACAATTAAATGCGGACTAAATAACTAACAATGTAAATATCGATTCACATAAGCAGTTATACAAGTGGGGAGCAACTAATCAAGTTATCATGCTTTATTTCAAAATTTAAATTTGCATAAATAAAACATCTGATAAATATTTAGCACATAAATCAAATAAACATGCAAAATATTTAATATTTATAAATAATCAACATTTATAAATAACACGCAAATCAAATAAACGTGCTTAACAATTAATTATTCGTAGGTAAAATATTGCTAAAATTAGAAATACCAACAAGCTCCAAGCTCTCGGTCAATTTCTAAAGTCATTTTTAAAATTATTTTGCCCAAAATATTATTTTATCAAATTATCGAAATTTGGTCCAACCAAACAGCCCCTTATTTAAATATTAGAATTTCAAAAAACTTCAAAATAAAGTTTAATTTTAATTTCAAGAATTTATAAAATTCAATTAAAACAACAATTTTTTTTTTAAAGATTTCTGAAATTCCCTCAAGCCAAATAATGCTTTAATTTTTTTTTCAGGGGCTTATTTGCAAATAATCATATTATTGCATAGAAGGGCCTGGAGAGAATCAAATTCTCACCCCAGGCCCTAATTCAAATTCGACCAAGAACAGGAAATTAAAAGGGAGCCCAGCCCAACTAGCACTCCCAGCCCATGTTATGCCTTCAATCTGCATACAACAAAATCTGCAGTCCTAAACTGCACATAGCAGCGGCTTCGCATGCCCGTACGATGCCATGACTGGCCGTTAATCAATACAGCCCCGCCGACTAAGCCGAGGACGACGCCTAGCGCCGCCGACTCAGCCGCGGACGGTCCCATAAGACTCGGCCAAAATCCCAGCGCTAGCCACGAATTCCGGCTACGGATCCGACTCGCAATCAAATCGTGATTTTATCGAACGGTTAGACCCAATTCCTTGCAGCGCCATGGTCCGATTTCCGGTGATCCGCCAGGAAAGACTCAGATCGGCGGCATAGCGGAAGGAGATCATTGCTTGCCCAGCAAGCTCTCCTCGCCGCTTCCATGGCGGAAACTGTAACTATTCACGAATGCCCAGATTCCTTTTTCATTTTTTTTTAAATCCAAAATCTCAGTGGCGCATACATGGCGGACTTCACTCCCTGATCGTCGAGAGAGACTCGTCCAGTGAGTTATCTCTTTCTGGCGGTCAATCCAGACATGGAGTCGGGTTCAAAACCCGAATGGTGTGGTACAAGTTCAGTAGAGAACGCAGAACCCAGTTCTGTAATTTTTTTTTTTTTTTTTTAATTTATTATTAAAATCCAAATTTTAATAATATTCAATCACAATTAATATGGCACGTAAAGGAAATCTTTATTAAGAAAGAAAGAAAAAATCCCACAACCCGGGACTAGGATTAGTGGAAAGGGTGGGCCTCATTAAAAATCTTATCGTAAATCTCCCTTGAGGACAAACCGATGTAGGCGAAAAAGAGTTGCCAACCACCCCAACCACTAAACCTAAATAGGAACAGCAGCAACAGATTGCTTATCGTCGGGGTACTCATTTATCAATGGCTAATATCGTTTACGAACGTTTGCCTCTTTTCTGTAAGGAATGTTCGGTAATTGGTCATACCGTTGCTTCTTGTAATAAAGTTAAGGCACGGTCTGGTGGTGGCCCTTTGAGACGGAGAAGCCGGCCTCGGACTGGTATTGCAAAACCTTCGGATACGCATGAACCAGATCAAGGGCGCGATGTTAACTTCAGTTCGGAGGAGCGTCTTAACTTACCCTCTGAAGTTGTAGCTCGGAGGGATGCTGCGGATCTTGCTGCTGAAGTTGCAAATTTTAATGAAATTGAGAATATGGAACGTTCCTTGGTTCCTTATGTTGTTGATGACTCTCCATCTGTTGAGGATACTTCTATTCCAACCTCGAATCCATTTGTTATTTTGCAATCGGATGATCATCAGGAGGTTTCTTTTAAAGATGATCAACAGTCTTTGCAAGTGATTAACTCTGATGTTGGCACTTCGAATGAGGTTTCCCTAGTGACAGCTTCTTCTCACGAGGTCCCCGCTGAGAAGGACCACCTCCAAGTGAACCGTGTTGCTAAGGATTCTGTAAAGCAAAAACGTAAATCTCCTCGTCTGGGAACCATTCCGTCTTCTGCTCCTGGAGGAAAGAAGGATGGCTCTTTGCCCACAGGGGTCCCACTGAAACCTGCTTTAAAGAAAAATCTTGTGACACCGGCGGCTTCTACCACGTCTGAAACGTCGGGTACGATTGAGAAATTAAAGGACAAGGCTAAGACACCATTTGTTATTGCTATGGGACTTTCTAAATTCGGGGAAATGGTACTCGTTAGTTCGAAATCGTGGGCGGATAAATCTGATTCCCAGCCTCTACAGTCGCCGAAGCACGGCTCAGACTCTATTCAATGATTGTTCTTTCTTGGAATGTCCAAGGCCTGGGGAACGAGCAAACTCGCAATGCTTTTGCTTCGTTTTGCCATAACCACAAGCCGGATTGGGTCGCTGTTTATGAACCAAAAATTCGGATATCTTCTATTCCGGCTTCTTTTTGGAAATGGGTGCAACTGCAGCTCTTTGCTGAAAATACCAGAATTGCCAAACGCCCAAATACTTGGCTTCTTGGCAGGCCTGAGCTTCTTCACCAGGCGCACTTACTTCATTCCTTCGAACAGGCATTGATAGTTTCCTTTCAATCTCCTACCTGTGTCTTCGCTTTGGTCCATGCACATAACAGTTATGTTCTTCGTCGCTCTTTATGGATGGAGTTACTCCCTTTTTCAGATCAGAATTTTTGTGCTATTGGGGATTTTAATGCCGTGGTCGGGATTGAAATTCGGAACCCAATTTTGAATTCGAAAAGAACCGGAAGGCAGAGACCAAAGACGCCGATGGGAAACACGCTCCCGATCTTCCAAATTTTCCAATAAAACGGTGTAATAACCCTTACCCAGAGGAATCATTTTAATGCGCCCGTGCAACTGCCAAGAAGACCGAAGTTGTTCTTTTATGACCACCATAGTGGCTTGAGGTCTACCTGGGGGAGTAGACATACGGCCAATGAAGGCTTGTTCAAACTCACGAAGTCCCTGCTGGTAATCTTCCTCCGGAATGTCCACCATAAAACACTGACCCTGGCTAGCACGGGGCAAGTCTTTAGGAATATTCATCTTCTGGGGAACAATCTTAGCAGCAGTGGCCTCAGCAAACGATTTCCCTCCCTGGAAACCATCAATGAATGTGCGTGAAGGCAAGTCCGTAGGTGTGGGGAGGGCAGGATAATCCACAGAGGAAGTCCAAGCATCAAGAGAAACGGTAACCGCATCCGTCACCTGAGGAAAATGAGCAGCCGTAGTTGCTGGTTTTCCAATAATATTAGAAACATAGTGTGGGGCAAAAGACTTACTGAGTGCGCCGGAAACAATAGAAAAATTATTTCCGGCTGTAGTCGCAAAGGCGCCAAGGGTATCCCCAACATCATGAGTCCGAGAAATTGGCAAAACACCCGTGTCCTGAAAAGAAATAATAGAGGGGTCGATCTGTTGTGTCATATTCGATGAACTGATATTAGGAACCAAAATAGACTCACAAGATGCGCCGGAAATGGTTAAGGGATCGTTTCCGGCTGTAGTCAATGGTGCGCCAGGAGGACCACACTGTTCTTGCATAATTGAAAGAAAACCACCATGGGGAGTGGATTCTGGAGGTAGGGAAGCCGTACCATAAGATTGATTGTTCATCGGCGGTCACCGTGAAATCCGCCGGAGAAGAAGTCATAATCGGAAAAAGATTTAGGAAGAAGTCATAATTCAATCACAATTAATATGGTAGCATGCTTCGAAAGCATCAATATTTAAAAACAATACCAGTACTCAAAATTCTGATATTCTCGAAAATACCGTAATAAAAGGACTTCTGATTAATGAAGTCAAAAATTTCAGTCCAACCGAAAAATTCAATTTCACAGGAATGAAGGGCAAAATTTGCTTTGAAAAATATGCACATATTTTACTTACAAATTTGAAAAATATGCATATACAACCAATAAATTAAAGCTGTGCTCTGATACCACTGTTGGGTTTTAGAGGGACGAACACCATGTTCGGCGCAGCGGAAGAAAACGATTCACCAACAACGAATCTGAAACACGGTTGTATAACATGAACATAAAGGATAAATAACACGTATATAAATCCTTACAGCGATTTGTACGCGGAATCCTCAACTATGGTATCCACGTAACGACTTTCTACCAACCCGCACCAATATGTCAGCGTTGAATCTCGAGACGAATTTGCTAGGAAAATTCAGACTGAGATTTTATGGAGAAATTATATTTCTTGTGTATCTTCGAAATTCCCATAAGACACATATTTATAGGGATTAACTTGGCTTAATTCCTAAGCAAGATATCGGGTCTAGCCCGTAATATAATCTCTACAGATTATATCTCCCTAGATATGTTCCTACGAATAATATCCTTACCATATCTATTATTCCTGTATAATAATATTCCAAATATTATTATTGGGATTTCATATTTAATTAAATCCAATTTAATTAAACAATAATAATAATTAATTCCAAATATAATTATTATTATATTCTCCATAAATTAAATATTATATCTAATACAATATTTAATCAACCAACTATAATTGGTAAATTGTCATTACTTGTTGTGTGACCCATAGACCCTCATATATCGAGCGATTAGTCAAACTAACGGTCTTAATTAAACCCTAGACAATAAATCAGACATTCTCAATATACGAGGTACGTTGCGAGGAAATCTGCAACTACCTGTAATATTGTAGGCTATTGTGATATCTTCCTTTCATTCGCGAATACCCGATTAAGTCTTGAACATGATGAAGTGTCTATTCAAATAATTTAATCATATTATCTCAAATTACTAATTGATCAAGTATATCACACTTAGCCACAAAGTCTAAGTTGATGTGCGTCGGCCGACGACTTAGATCCAATTATGATGAGAAGACGAGTATTCTCTCTAAATCCACATTGAGGAATGAATCCTATTCTTGGCTCAACTACCACGCACATGCATTTCGTGATGAACCCAATCCATGCAATATCTACCCGTGGAAGGGTGCAAGCGTCGGTCATGGTCAAAGTTCACCACTCCACACATGTCGTGCGTATTGACCTCAAGTCAGAGGAGTATCAAATCGCTCCCACTAACCGAGACACCCGTAGACACTTTATGTGGAATTACATCAAACGGTTTCTCGGATGGGTATACCAATACCCTCTAAGGTATCTGTGCATCCATCATGAGATACCAGGTATCTCGTAGTAAGTGAGATCTTACTACACTCTCTAAGAGTATGATGCAGATCGCACACCAAACTCAATTGTATCATCAATATCCCATTCTTGATGATCCTTGATCGGGGCTATTTGAGAATCATACTTAAGTCATCTGAGTTCTCACTCACTCAATGACAGTAGTGATTCATGGGAACACAAATAAGAATATATGCAAACAATCAAACTTCATATTCAGATAAGTGTAAAGCCATACATTTAATATTAAACCAATAATAATATTAAACTAAATCTGAATATTATCTTAGTATTATGTCCTTTCGATGGATTGTCTCTAGGACACTAACACTAACATGTTTTTCTTGAATAATGTTGATTAATGAAATAGTAATCTTTTTTAAAATTGAAGATAAAAAGAATTATATAAACTAACCATAAACATTAAGGCTATGTTCTTTTTTAGTTTTAAGTGAATTTAAAAAATCGACTTTTGAAAATCAGTGATTTTTGTAATCTATGAGGTTTTTAAAATCTGTGAGCTTTGTTCTTGAGTAGGGTAGATTTTAAATCAAATATGTAAAAGTAAATTAGTGTTGTATAGGTTATTTATAGGGTTGTAGGATTATGATTTTTAACTCCAATTACTCTATCACTCAACCTAATGATAATTAACCTATAAATAAAAAAATAAAAAATAAAGTATTAAACTTTAATTTGTGAAAAAAGATGAAAGTTAGTGATTAATAAATTTCAAATGAATATATGATAATAAACTAACTTGGTTCCATGAGATAATTCTCTTAAAGAATCTATATTTCCCAACAAAATAATCAGTGTTTCAACATAGCCAAACACACCGGAGAACTTTAATGTGTTGAGATATTTATAAGTATGCACATCGGCAAGAACCTTAAAATTCAAATCGGGTCTGCAAATACTATCGGAATATTTAAGTGATTCTTTCTCATTTAACTGAAGCATGTAATCGTTTGTAAATTTAACATAATCAGGTGTCGGTGCCAGGATAACTCCTGTAGAAATTCTTGAGCATACTTCTTAAATCTGAAATTAGGTTAAATACAATCAACAATAGTAGCAATAGAATCATCAATATTACTAATATAGCTGGTGAAGTTATTATGCTTGGCTATTTTTTAAATTAAATAAGAATGATGATTACTGGTTAGTATATTTAGGGATGTGAATGTAAGTATTGTATGTTAGATAAGATTATAATTTTATAGTGGTGTAGTTAATAAAAAAAAAATATAAAAAGGGGTGGTGAATTTAGAGGTGTGTGAACTTAGTAAAATAGTGATGTAGATAGTTGCGCTCTATAATTTTTCTTTCTTTATCATTATCAGATGGAGGTCGTGTTCTCACACATTCTGAGAGAGGGTAACGTTGCAGTTGATGCTTTGGTCAAGAGACGTGAGACTTGCACTTGGATATGTAATTGCCCTGATTTTCTTGCTTCTTTGTTATGTTTGAACATGAACAAAACTTTTTGCAGGCTTTGATTTTGTTGTTGTTTAGCTTTACTTATGTTTTATGTTTCTCGGGGTTGCATCCCCTGCTTTGGTCGTGTGTTTGGCCTACTCCTTCTTTTGATTACTATGCTTGTATGACTGTGTTGTTCCTTCTTTTTATTCCCTGACCCGGGGTTGTGGGGTCCTCCTTTTTTCTTTTAATTAATAATATAACCTAATTTGCTAAAGCGAAAAGGCTTCATTTCGTAATTTTTAACTATGCAACATAATATGTTATTTTTTAAAAAGACCATCTAATTAATAATATATTTGTTAATTTTTCCAATAATTTCGGGTTGGGTATGAAATATATTACAATCAACCTTGAATAATTAATTAGAAATATGTATAGTGTGAAACTTGTGTATATATAAATCACTCTTCACTATTTTCTAGTAGAACAACTTACACCATTTAGTGTAAACAATTAATGTACTTTAGCGAAACAACTCATATCCTTCAACTCATACTCTATACTGATAAAAATTTGTATCCCCCATAACTAATACTACCTTTGTTTCAGATCGGTTTTTCCCACTGATATATGAGCACGATAAATAGGAAAAAATAGTTTATTTTTATCGGTAAAATTGTGGGGTCATAGGTAGTGGGACTCTAACTACTTTATTAAAGTGATAAAGTAAGTGTATTGGTCAAATCAACTTTATTTGTGTGTTTGTGCTTATGTAGGAAAAAAGTAATGATATAAAAGCTAAATAAATGAGAATTTTGATGGTAAAGGTTGTGAGAAAACTTTCATTTTTTTGGGTGTGAAAACTAATGTGAGACAATACAAAAAAGAGAGTGTAAAAATTGATATTGGGACGAAGGGAGTGCTCTTTAGTGAAAATACTAATTCCTTTAGGCTACATTTATTTCGAGATTTGAGTGTGTGTGTGTGAAGTCATGACTTTAAATCCAGAGAATGTAAAATTCTTGATAAATAGTAAAAGTATGTACTCTCTCCGTCCTGTAAAAGTATGCTCAGCTCTTTGCACGTGGTTTAATACAATATGCCGAAAAATATTATGGGATATTGTGAGTCGTTTATGAATAAAGTGATTATTTATTAAAAATATGTATGATATAGTTTCCATGAATAATCACTTTATTTATAAACAGACCTCACAATACCCCATAATACTCACTGACATATCGCATTAAACCATATGCAAAGAACTTAACATACTTTTACAGGACGGAAGAAGTATTTTTTTGGGATTTTGGTATAGTGAAATTTTAATTTATGTCAAATCATGTGTAAAGGTAAAGTAAGGTGCGTAAGACTAAAGTAGGAAAGAGAAGTATGAATGAGAAAATATGATACTCCCTCCATCCCAGTTTCATTTTTCCGATTGACTTCGCACAAAGTTTAATGCGAGAGTTGAATTGTAATATTTAAATGAATAAAATAGTTTTTTGTGAGGTGAAAATTGTAAAAAGGTGAATGCACTTTATATTTATTTTGGAAAATGTGAAAATAAAATTGGAACAGACCTTTTTGACAAATGAGAAAATAAAACTAGGAAGGAGGGAGTTTGTGAGTAATAAAGTGAATTGTATTTGTAAGAATAATACTATTTTTAAATTATATAAAATGAATTGTATTGAGAAGAGTAATAATAGATTTTAGAGGTATTTATAGGTGTGGAGTGAGAATGGAATGTGAAAATTGGATTTTAAAGTTTAAACTCGAGTGGGATAGGGACCGAAATGTTCTAGTCCTGTTTGGATAAATTCCAAAACAAATGTAGCCTTAGTGAAATAACTCATACCATTCAACTCATAGTCTTTGGTGAAAATAATTTGTACCATCCATTACTAATATTCTTTAGTGAAAACAACTAATACATTTTGATGAAATAACTTATACCCTCTCTCTCCTAGTTTTGTTTTTCCACTCCATTATTCGCCCCCTTCAAATACTTCTAAATTATATCTCATTCCAATAATAATTAAATATAAAAACATCTTTATTTTGTCTCATTTATTTAAATTGAATAATACGTCATCATCAAAAAATTATTTTATCTATTTAAAGGCAAAGTATTATATAAAAATAGTTCATAATAAATTTATCATTAAACAGTTTTAAAGTATCATTAATCTCATCATGAGTACCATTAATCTAATCAGGAGTATCATTAATCCGAGCTCAAGAAAATTTACAACAATTACAATATAATACCACTGACCCAAATTAATAATAATCCTGATGAGATTAATTATACTTAAAAAAATTCATGATAAATTTATCGCGAACCATTTTTATATAAAACCTACTCCATTTAAATACTACAAAGAAACTCCCACATTAAAAGTCAATAAAAATTATATGAGAAAACCAAACTGGAATGAAGGGAGTATATTTTAAAATAATTTATGTATGAATTCATTTCACTCAATACTCGGGGGACTTATTTGATTCTAACGAATAAATTGAGGGACATATTTGACCCGTTTCCCTATAGTATAAGATGTAAACAAATTTTAAATCAATATATTTATTATAATTTGAGGTACAAACATTTGGGCCTTTCCCGGTGCTAAAATACATCTAACAAATTTGATATCCTAAATATTTATTATTAACGTTGTTTCATTCAAATTTTTTATTTATTTAAAGACTTAATATATTTACATTTAAAATAAATGGTTCATTTTTTACAATAACGAATTAAAAATTAATGAGGCAATTATTATTATGAATTATTTTAAAGACAAATAAACGATTCATTTTTTACAATAACGAATTAAAAATTAATGTGTCATGCTCAATTTATACTTCATCTCATCGTCTCATGGCATGAGTCAGTCTCACACAAGACTTACCCTACTTCCTACTTTTAAATATTGATGAGATATAAAAAATTAATATTATTTTATTTTATTATGTAAAAGGTAATATTGACGTTAATAGTTTATTCGCTAATCTTGTATTTAATATTGTTTTTTTCACATAATAACTGATAATTATCAATGGATATAATTATAATTAATTTATGAACGAAATTTTAAGCCTAAAATATTCCATTAAAATATTTGTAAACATAATGTTAATTATACCTCATTTCTAATCTTATTTTATAATAATATATTTTCAAACCTCTCCAAAATGATGTGTCAACACCACCTTATTCTTAGGCTGATGTGGCATGTCTCAAATCTCTCCATTTTGAAATACTGCGCTCTCATTAAAAGTTGGTTAAACTTTTAATCTCGACCCTTCGTTCTATATCATTAAATCTAAACCATTAATTTATATCTGCATAATTAATGCAAATAGATATTTTTTCCATTTTCTTATTTAGTTATTTTTAGAATTTATTATAAATCATATTTTTTCCGAACCTTAATGTAATTAAATATGATCTACTTATTGAATGAATCTAAATTTATCATTTTTAAGTTTGAGTTAGTATATATAGTATAATATAATGTTCGATTATTTTTTCCTAAAATAAAAGGTATATAGTTATATATTCCAAATAATATTCATATGTGATATATTCTTATTATTGACAAGATATAATATTGCATGCATTTTTTTTTATTATAAATAAAAGCATATTGTATTTCATTTTTTCACATCAAAGTTTTATTTGTTCCACTCTTTTGATGAGATTTCTCCCATCAATTATTGGTTAGTTATATATCTATTGTTATTAGTATATTTATTTTATAATTAAATTCATCATTTTAAGTGCTCACAATTTGATTAGATTTAAATATCAATATCAATATGAATGTAATAATGATTGTTGATTTATGCTCTACATCGTTCAGTTTAAATATTCTTCATGTGAAAAAATAATAGATTTAACTATATCATATATTTTTATCTGAATAATTATGATGGTTTAATTGTTGTAATTTAAATCTCATTTTAGATTTCAAGAGTATGACACCTCAATTTTCTCTGATTTCTAATATCAAGAGTGAGAGCCAAAAATTGAGCGTTAAAGTTAGGATTGAAAAAGTTGGACAATATTTTTTAATGATTTTAATAGAGACAAGTTCTACTTGGAACTCATTTTGATCGATGAACAAGTATTTGTAACGTTAAAGTTTATTTCAAATTTTGTATTGTTTCTTATATAAATTAATTTCTTACCGTATACTCCCAATAACTAATAATGTTGATTAATTTATAAATTATTCAATATTGAAATTGAAATTGATTATTATTAAATTATTAGTCTAAGTAATGTTATTCCATAATTGTTATTAATTTATGTGAATTTTGATGTTTTTTTTTTAATTATTTAGTTTGTATGATATACCTATAGGGTTTAGTGAAGGGCATGGGCCACAGCTAAACAAACCCCATAATTTATTGTATATACCTCGAATTTTTTTAAACAAAAATACTCTTATATTAAATGTCTATAGAAAATAAATATAATATATTTTTTCAGTACGCGAAATTCGCGTAGGTACACTCTAGTTTATAAATAATCTTTAATCATGAAGTTCTTTTAAAATTTTGGGTATGACAACTTTGAAATAGTGCTAATTAATACTATTAAATTTTGTCGAGTCAACCTTAACTCCCTAATTAATAGTATTCATGAATGGAAACTATTAAAAGTCATAAATATATAATAGCACTAGGATTTCTTTAAATAGTTTTGGCGCCAAAGATTTTCGACCGTTGATCTATTTTTCATAAACTGATCATAACCGTTCAATTTTCTTATGGTAATTTGTGAATAATAAGTATTGAATTTGTTCAACAATTCAAGCATAATTATAACGGTTATTTTTATTAATTGTAAATGTGTGAAAATGACTATATTTTAGGATCATTGACATAACTAATAATTTTTTTAGGCTGAATTAAAGGAAGCATTTTTTTAACATCTCTATATATAATCAAGTCTTATCCCCACTCACAACTTAACAATCCATCATTGAGACCAAGAAGACCTTGGCCTGTGAGAAGAGGTTACAGTTGAAGATTATATAGTTTGGCATATATATGAGCCTATTCCATAGGGAAGTATTGAATGAGGAGAAGGAACTAAGAACGTAGTGGTAAATTATGTATTTGAATTTCTATTTTAATGTACTTATTATTTGTAAATGTGTTCGTATTCGTATTTAAATTTGCGGATTTTATGTCCATTCGAAGTTTTGAATGTATTTTGAAGATTCGTTTAGAATTGGAATTTTGTTGCAGATGTTCATCAAAATTTTAAATAATTGAATATATAAAAATATATTCATTAGAGAAACTTCCCAATAACTTTCTTAAAATTAGAGATCAAAGTATTCTCCAATAAATTTCCAAGAAGAAGATGGTTTCACGGGATTATAGAAAAAGACGGATGAAATATCACTATGTTGATAAAGCGGTTTTGATATGGTGCGATGGATTATGTGAAAAGAGTGGAATTAAACGTGGAAGGCAGATTTGATCGGTATAATTATTTGTTATATTAATTCAGGTGATTACAATCCGTAGAAATAGTTTATAAGTATTTTCACCAACATAATACAAGTATAAGACTTTTTCAATTATTATCCTTTACATTTTTCTATTTCCCTATTGCCTATATATATATGCATTATAGTATAATTTGTATATTTACGTATTTAATAAGATTTGAAGATATGCAATGTATTCCATTTATATTTTATCAATGTCCTTTCATCATCATCATTCTATAACTTTTGTTAAATCTGATGATATTTCGATATTGTGCTACTCTTTTTATCAGACTATCATTGAAAAAAAAATTAAAACCAAAGAGAAAGAAGATTAACAGTGTATATTATACACAACTAATATATTCTGCTAAAAATATGTAATTAAGAAGTAGCAGGGAATTAGTAAACTGAATTCCTCTAATTAAGCAAAGAGTTAACATGTTGGTACTTTTATTATCACTGTGTATTTTATTTTATTTATGATACTTTTGTTATCCTCATTTAGTGCCTACTTTTCAGTTGAAGATATATAACATGATATATTTATGAGCGTGAGGAAAATTTGTTTAAACGTTAAAAAAAAAAGAAAAAAAAAAAGAAGGAAGTAAAGCACAAAAGAGAATAATATTTTGTGATATTAGATTTCAAATTGATTCGATATGTTTATTTGTATCTCTTCTCTTAAATTATTTGTTTACCCTTGAATCTCTATTTTCTACATTGCGAATTTGCATTATTATTGCATTATCTAATTATTATGTGAAAAAAATATATTAGATACAATATTTTTACATAATAAATTAAAATACATTAACCTATATATTTCATCCAGTATTTAAAAGTAATATAATAATTGTATCATTAATTTTTAATTGGTTATTATTAAAAAAAAACATATATTTGATTTTAAATGTAATTTTATTAAATCTTTAAATATAATATCATTGTTACTAGAAATAATAATTTGAATGTAGCAACATTAGAAAAATATTTAGAATATCTAATTTGATATACGCATTTTAGAATGGGAAATATAGGGGTGGAGCAAATACCGAAAATACCGGTATACCGCACTTACCATACCGAAAAATACCGCATTTATTGAGAATTACGGTAATGGTGTCGGTATGAATATTTAGAAAATTCCGGTGTTCGGTATCATATTGGTATACCGAAAATATTTCGGTAATACCATACCGATAATTTATTATTAAAATTTAATATTAAAATTATTTTCATATTAAATAATTAGTTAAATATTTCAGTATGAACCGGTATTTCGGTATGAATCGGTATGGAATGGTATATACCGAAATATCGGTAAGGTGCGGCATACCGAATGTTCGGTACAATATGCATTTTTGGTATACCGAAAATTTCAGTACGGTATCGGTATGGATTTTTGCATACCGAAATTTTTGGTACGGTATGCGGTACGATACGATATGGCCGGTATAGTACGGTATGCCGGAAATATTTGCACCTCAAATTATGATCAATATATTAATTTTATTATTTGTTTACATCTTACTGTAACGTAAAAATTATAGTAGTGATTGATTAATTATGGTATGTGTGTAGAGGTTTTTTTGAGTTAAACTACTGAGTTCTTTATAAATTCATTTTTTGAATATAACTAATTAGGGCAAAGTATTATAATGAAATTAGTCCATATATGAACGACTTTGAAGGGTGTGTGTTATTTCACTAAAGGGTGTTATTTGTTTAACTAAAAAAAGTATTAATTTAGGAGGGTACAAGTTGTTTTCACTGAAGAGTTCGAGTTGAAGGGTATAAATGATTTCACTAAATTGTAATAGTAGTTTTCACTAAAGGGTATAAGTTCTACTAAAAAATATTGTAAAGTAGTTTATGTGTGAACAAGTTTCACATTATACTACTCCTAATTAAGTATTCAAGGTTGATTGTAATATATTTTAATTTCAATCCAATATTAATTAGAAGAATTAACAATTGTATTATGAATTGGATAATTTTTGTAAGGAATAACATATTACATTGCTTAATTAATACTCTCCGTCTCAAGTTAGGTTTCACAATGATTTAGACAAAAAATTATAAAAACAAGTTTTTTCGCATTATCATAAATATATAATAGCAAAATGATTTCCTTAAATAGTTTTGGAGGGAGAGATTATCAACCTTTGATTTTTTTTCAGTTGTATATCATGGCCGTTCAATTTGGTGTATGTTATGTATGGAATTGTTTTTATTATTAAAAAGAAAGTTGTGTTTGTATTTTTTTATTTAGTAATTTAGGAATTGCAGCTAAATTATGTACTTTGATTTTTTTATCATTCATTGTTATCCATTAAATTGATTTCTGTAATTTAGGAACCGTTACTCTTTTTTTTTTCCCTATATATATTCTTCATTTTCTTCTTCCTCATTATCATCTCTGAATTTTAGTATTGAAAATTATAGTAGTTCGTAGTTTTAATATATGATTTGCAAAGTGAAGCCCCTGATTTACTGCTGCCGATTTGGCACGGGATATAGTAGTTGATCGGATAAATGAAAAGTTGTGGCCTTGTGGGATGAGTGAAGAACACAACGAGGAAAAAGATTAATGTTTAAGTGCGTGTATTATATACAACTAACAATATCCATGTAAATCTTATACTCTGAAAAATATACCCGATATTCAAACGAATTAGTTAACTTTGAGAAGGTTTTTAAGATTTTTTTTTTTATTTCATGCATTTATTAATTTGCTCAAGCATCTCCTTTAATTCAGTTACCCACTTCCTCCTATATATATTGGGTAGTAGTATATATATTTGGTTAAGATTAGTCTGGGCTGTGATCTAATTTTTGGAGATTTATATGTAATATTAATTAAGATATTATCTCACTTTTTTATTTTTTACTCCAACAGGTTTTTCTCTTTCCATCATATTAAGTGTGATGTCCCACTATATTTTACACGAATTAATTTTAAAATTAACATAAAAATATTTAAAGTTTATGAAACCCAAATAAAAATTAATGTAATCCATCAAAGCTCTTAATTATAGAGATGTGATGAATAAAGAAGAAAGAGAGTATACCATAGAATAAATAATTTATATTTTTTTAATAAAATATGATAATAAAAAACAAACTCTCTTTATAAAAAAACGAATCGTATTGAGGATGTATTTTTTTAATCAAGTTGTGATCTCTAAATATTAATAGTTTATATATTGTTTTTTTATAATTTAAAAAATGCACACAAAGGGTAATTTAATTTAATCATTTGTCCATCAATAACGAAGGATTTAAAGTTGACTTCATAACAAAGTATGATACACTAACCCCCATTATTTTAAGGTTGATTGCAGTACGCATACATTTATAATTAAAGAGTTTTTTTCGATCCAATATAAATAAAATTGAATAATTATATAAATCATAAAGGCAAAATATAGAGTGAAATCAATCAATAGATATATGAACTAAAGAGTATTCGTTCGAAGGTACAAATTATTTTCACTAAAGAGTATGAGTCGAGAGGTATGAAGGGTGTGAGTTGTTTCACTAAAAGGTATGAGTTGGAAGATATGAAGGGTATGAGTTGGTTACATTAAGCAATATGAGTTTTCTATTAAAAAGTATTGCAAATTAATTATGCATTAATGAGTTTCACACTATATATACTCCATGAATACATTATGCTTTTAAAAATAAGGTTTTATTAACATTATATTTACCAATATAACTTTCGTATTTCTATGAAATTTTTATACTAGAAAAATATTGGAAATTACAAATTTTAATAAGGCGAAGCCAAAATAATCAAATAAATCTTTTTTTTTCCTATTCCTAAACTGTAGGTGCTTAATAATATTTGTTAAGATTTGGTAGAATGATTTCCGGTAAGATTTGATCAAATTATCGACTATCATGGCTCAATTTTGTATATATATTATAAAGATGTCAATTCATAATTAATTGTATTTAATGATAGCCTTCTTATGTTTTCTAAATTATAAAATGTTAATTTTTAAATCATCATATATCAAATTACTGTATTTTGAATATAACTAGCAAATAAAAAAAATTATACTAGAATTTATTTGAATCTTCACAAATTCTAGCATTCATTCAAGTGCATGTCATGCACTTTAATTTTAAACTCAATATTATGACATCTCAATATGTATAACCCACATATGATTATTAATTTAGTATAGTTCCTATTGTAGTCATGATACCCATTAATTTTTTTTCATATTTTATAATCAATTTTAAATATTTTCAATCTATAAACATGATTTGACTATGATATTATGAAGATGTTTATTAAATGCACAACAATTATGGAAAATATGGTGGACGAGGATTTCGAGGGAGGTCTTGCTTGAGATTTAGTTATGGGTTTTTCATGAATTACTATTGTTTATGATTTAGTTAGTTATAGAACAATTTCACTCTATACATACTCGAGAGTTAATATTTTGAAAATATTTTTTATGGACCATAACTTTGGGGTTAGCATTTTACGGACTGTAATTTTAAAGAGTAACGAATTTATGCACAATTAGCCCTAATAAACCCAAATTGGGCCCGAATATAGTCCCTCAGTCAGGTCGAATCGGGTCAATTAGCCAACATTTAAGCTTGAATTCAACCAAATCCGGCCATGTAACATAGTTCGATTTGTGTGTACTTGTGATGGTTTGACCTCAATTTGCGACTTCCAAAATTATTTTCCTTAATTACAATCTCAAAATTTATGTTCCAAATTTTGTCACTCATTAAGTCACAACCCTTAAAAAAATATTTCCCATCGACCTAATATACTTATTTTTGTTCTATTTATCTTAATAATTTGTTTCTTTTAACTTTGTTTCTCTGTTATTTTACGATTATATCGTAATTTTTGCTTATAAATAGTATTAAATTTATTATTATTTAAATGTTTAAAAAAAATTTGTTTTATGTATCAAAAATCAAATATTAAAATTATTAATTATT
The DNA here is from genome assembly GCA_947034835.1 of Ballota nigra. NCBI lineage: Eukaryota > Viridiplantae > Streptophyta > Magnoliopsida > Lamiales > Lamiaceae > Ballota > Ballota nigra. The sequence continues at coordinate 92,793,402 of OX344724.1, forward strand.
AATCAAATTAAATATATATATATATTATATAATATAACTATCTTCCCATACTATTTTAATAAGTTCGTCCACTTCTTAACTCACTCGACTTTTTTTTTTTACTAAATATACAACTTTAAAATTATAATTTTATCCAACATATAATACTTGCACCCACGTCTCTAAAGATACTCACTCGCCAATCCTCTTTAATTTCAATACAACTACTAAATATACATACACGTCTTTGCACAAGACTGTCTATTACTTAAATATTTAATTATTTATTTTATTTTTGTAATTGTTACTTTATTAATATAAAATAAGGACCACTACTTTTTCGGGCTGCCAATTTAAGGACTGTAATTTTTAAAAGTTGTGAATTTAGCCACAATCAATCGTAACAAACCCAAATTTGGCTCAAATTTAATCCACATTCAGTGCAAATTAGGTCAATCAGCCTGAGTTTCAGATCGAGTTCAGCCCAAACCGGGCCATGTAACATATCTCGATTTGATTTAACTTACACTGGTTTGGCCTCGGTTCATGACTTTTATATTACTTTTATTTGAATAGTGATAAAAAATTATATTGGATCATGTATACGCAATTTAAGTTTTTTTCATAATGTTTTTGCTGAAATCAATCCCATCCAATTTCAATACCATTAAACATATCGACTCCCCTACCTCTTCAAACCAGTGATGAGAAACATAATTAGTGTCATAGTACAATGGGTGTGAAATAAACCAACAATGAAAAGTAATTTATTTAGACGTATTATGTGTTTTTTAAAGTTAATGAAATTATCTTTTATTTTATTATATTATATTTTATTACTTTTGGTTTCATTGGTGAAGAATGTTATTTGGTCATTTATAAGCAATTTAAGTTTTCCTCCAAATGTATCAGCTAGAAGTAAAATTGATCATTTTGAAGATATTTCTAAAGAAAATTAGAACCGGTGAAGGTTTGTGAAGTAATTGAGCTTTTGGTAAAATTCAATAATGCTGCATTTATACGTTATCTGGTGAGAGTTATATTTCTTTGGATGCATTATTTTAATTTTTTTATTGAAACTGTAAGCTTAATATGGTTTCATCTTTTTAGTAAAACATACAAGTGTCAAATGAAAAGTTAAATGAGCTTGGGTTATTATGATTGGAGATTTATTCTCAATTTATAATGAAATTAGGTTTATTGATGACATGGATTATTAAAATCTTTGTCTAGCTAAAGCTAGATTTTAATTTTTTAGAAATATTGAATTGTGTAATGATGATAAAATCGTTTCGAAGAAATATAATAGTATTGATGTTGGAGCAAGATTGATTTTCATTGTTTGTGAACCGGTGTTGAATACTTTATAATGGCCCTTTAATTGAGTTCATTTGTAGGTTCTTTTATTTGTACTGTAATATTTTAACAATAATTATTTTATGTGGATTTTAAGGTTTAGAAACAGTTGACTTTCGGGGTTACAGAGATTTGAATTTAGTTATTTTTATTATGATTTGAGGTACTTATTTTTGTTAATTTTACTTAAGTCATTTGATAATTAATTTTATTTGTGTGTTTGTTCCTTTATTAATATAAAGTTGATTTTCGAAAAGTTTGAAAAGAACAATGACTTTGTTATTATGTACCTATTTAAAAATAAAAAACTTCTTTTGTTCCTTTATTTTTATTAAAAACAAGTTTAAATTGTAATAAAATTAAATATGAAATTTTTATAAATAATATATTATAGAGGAACTATCCACACCACTATTTTACTAATTACACCCACCTCATTTATAGTTTTTACTAAGTATAATGCTTATATACACATTTCTAAAAATATTTACCTATCAATATCATTTAATTTCCATACAACTACCAAACATACTCACCCCTCCTTTTCTGTTTTATCCAACATAGTGAAACATGATTAACATTTTGTACAAGAGGTCTATTAGGTAGAATGACTTGAAATTGGTTGTGAAAGAAAGAGAAAAAAGTAATTTGTTCAAATTTATTATGTTTTCCTTAATGTTTATGTAGCAATATTCATTTCATTGTTAAAATAATGTTAAAAATGTTAGATTGCAAAAAGATAATAAAAATAATTATTATTAAGAAGTATAATGGCATTGATTTCAGAGCGAGAATTATTTTCATTATATATGTTCCAATGGATAGTACTTTATATTGATCTTATTAACTAAGTTCCTTTATCGATTCTTTTATTTATATTGTAATATTTTAACAACGATTTATTATTTTAAGTGGATGTTAAGGTGTATAAAAAATTCACTGTCGAGTTACGAAGGTTCGAGTTTGGTGATTTTGATTATGATTTGAGGTACGTATTTTTGTTATATTTTGGTTAGGTCAATTTATATTTAGTTTTGTTTGTGGGTTTATTACCTTTATTAATGTAAAATACATTTTTTCAAAAAAGTTTGAAAATAACAATGACTTTAGTATTATGTAGCTATTAAAAACAATAAACAAGTTTGTTTTTATTTTTTAATAAAAAAATATTAAAATTATTAATTGGTGATCTAATTAAATGTGAAATTGTTTGTAGATAAATATATTATAGACCGCAAAATTTTGTACCTTGGATTAGTTGGTCCTTGGACTGAATATCGAGACTCCAAAAAATAATAAGATGTAAGTATCGACATCTGCTATTTTAATATGTTTAACCACCTTATTTAGAATTTTTACTAGATTTACTCACTTTAAAATTAAGATTCTATTCTATATATAATATTTACACATACCACTTATCAATCTCATATAATTTTATTAAAATCATCAAGCATATCCACTCACCTACCTCTCTAATCTAAAAGTGAAAAATATGATTAACACTTTTGTACAAAAGTGTCTATTAGGCAGAGGGGTTAAAATTGAGTTTGAAAGAAGCCAATCAAACAAGATAATTTGTTTGAATATTAATATGCTTTTTATTAATTGAAAATGTAATAGCCATTTTTTGATTTATTATATAATATTAAATAATCTGTTTGAACAGTGATGAGAAATGTTATAGGACCATTTATAGATATTGTAAGTTGTCCTACTAATGTTTCAACAAAAAGTCAAATTGATCATTTTGAAGAAAAATTTGAACCAACAAATATTGATGAAATCATTGAACTTTTTAGAAATGCAATAATGCTGAATTTAAATATCCGTTTGTGAGATTTATATTTATTTGGATGCATATCTATTTTCATTAATTTTTTATTGATACTGTAAATCTATTTGTTTTTCATCTTTTTTTTTAGCATATAACACTGTGTTGTGATTTTATTTTTTCTTTTTTGGAGAAGAATCAGGTTTTATTATATTGAAGTATGTCAAAATTGAAAATTTATTCTCGATTCATTCTGAATTAAGGTTTATTGGTGACATGAGTTATCGCATGCTTTGTCTCACTAAAACTTGGTGTAAATTTTTTAGAAATGTTGGTGTAAAAAGTTTAGAATTATTTTAAAAAAGAGTAACGGTAATGATGTTTGAGCAAGATTAATTTATGTTGTTTGTGTATCAAAATTGAGTACTCTATATTGATTTTTTTTATAAAGTCATTTTGATATTTTATTTGGTTTTCTAAATTTCAATGACCATATAATATTTTTTATAATTTTGTTTTTATTATATAGGTTGGTTATCACTAGGTTGAGTGATAGACTAATTGAGGTCAAGGTTCTTATTGGTAGCAACGTTGGTGAACTAACATTAATAGCAAGATTGTCATTGCCTCATTTTGATTACATGTTGCAATTTTGATTGTTTCGTATGTTATGTAAATAAATAAAACTCAAGGTTAATCATTTTAACATGTTGGAGTATTTCTTAAAAAATCTATTTTTTAGTCATGGTCAGCTTTATAGATATTGACAAAATTTATACTAATATGTATATATGTATTTATATTTTTTCAAATATTTTAAATTTATAGTTGTTTCGTAATTTAATGTTTAGGTTTTTTTTTTAAATCAAGCATAATTGTATATTTATGTTATCACTGTGTTTGAAATCATTATTATTTTTTCTTAGTATGGATATAATTTTTTATGTTATATTTTGTGTGTAATTGATTAATATTTAACTAAATAAATAGTTTATTAGTTTATATATGTTTCTTAATGATTTTTCTTTTATGTTGATGTAATTGAGAATGACAATTGATGAGATTAAAAATTGTTGTCTTTTTTAAATCGATAATATATTTTGTTTCTTGATAGAGTCTGCATGATTTTGATGGGATGTTTGTAGTAGTTGTTGATAACAATTTAACATTCCGTATTAGAATGATTTCACAAGATTTATCATATAATAGGTCTGAATTGAGAATTGAATATAAAGTTTTGCTAAAAAAACTTAAATTATAAACATCGTGTTGTTTATGATACAATAATTAGATAATTAGTAATGTCGAATATTGATGAAATTTATATATATATATATATATATATATATATATATATATATATATATATATATCTGATGGTATTGGAAAAATCTTTTTATGGAAGACGTTATTTGTAGGACAGTGATTTGAAGGTAAGTTAGTATCAAATGTAACATCCAGTGATATAATATCACTTTAATTTTAGTTCAAGAAGAAATTTAGTTATATCTTTTTTAATTTTTTTTTTTTTGTAAATTTTCAAATTTATAATTAAAATTTATTAATTATTATAATTTAAACAATGTAACAATTTTGGCCGTGCGAAGCACGGGTTTTACGATCACTAGTTATAATGATAAAGCAAGAACAACTATGTCAAATCTAATTTTTAATAGTGTGTGTGAGTTAATTGGTTGAAAAAATTAATGACATAGAGGGTAAATAAGTGTTCATTGTGAATTTATGAGTAATTTTTATTTATTTTCTATATGTCAAATTTGCTCATATGAGTTTGAAGTTTACCTGATAAAGCACTAAGGTTGTAATTTTTTTGTAATTTCCCGGTGAAGGGGATGACGTAATTTTTTTATTGTCGTTTACTGTTAAAATATTATGGATCTAATTTAAGTAAAAATATATATTTGTATACCACTCATGATAGTAGGAGTTATTTTTTCTTGAAAGTCGTTTTTACTAATTCAAGAGATTATAGGTGCAAATTTGAAATCATATTTCCTATTTAAACATTTTCAGCAATTTTTCAATATTTTAGGAACTATTTTGAACTGTTTTCCGAGATTTATGGATATTATTTATATGAAGCAAAGTTTGTAGTAGCTATATTGGGAAAATTACAGTAAAAGTAATTATATGTCGATCATCATACATATATAATAGCATCAGGATGTCCATATATAGTTTTGGCGTCATTTCATTGTGTCCGTTGATGTACTTTTCTGTTTCTTATCTTAGCCATTGGATCAATTTCTCGATTTTATATGGAATGGTTTTTATTGTTGCCTTTGTATCATTTTTAATGTAATTGCTGGGATTGGTTAATTCCCCAGAATTAGTGCTTGATATTTGGGACCGTTAAACTTTTTTTTTACCTATATATAGGTATGTTCCATTCATCTACATCATTGCTTACTTTTTCATTTTTTTTTTTGTTGCAGGAAAATTCTTTCTATTGAAGAATTTTGGAATATTTGAGAAGGGTCAATGATCATGTGGATGGGTTGTATTTTTTGTGCTTAAGGATTTTCTAAACAATTTCAAGGTTATATGTATCTATAGGTGCATAGTTGCAGATTGTTATTTGTTTCTCATCTGACACCAACCAACTGTTGATTTGGTACAACCGCTGATGTCATTATTTTTGTTAATGATGGATTGATGGAATTTTGTATTGGTCTTAATTGCATTTTCCTCATTCATTCCGTGTAAATAGTTGAGTGAAATTCAAATATACTTTATATTCTATTAGTAATATGATCATTTTTATATTTAATGTGTTTATACTTTATAGACTCCAAGATTAACAAGTGTGTACAAAAAATAAATAAAATCGAGCATAATGTATTTCATAATTGGCAGATCATCTAATCAATTTTGTTATTAATTTAAATATTTAATAATAATTGTCAAAACATATACAAAATTCAATGATTAACTTATGAGATCGTTTGTCAACATTATTACATTTAAATTCGCTGATATATTTTGGCTCATTTAAGACCTTAATAAAAAATCTTTCAAATACACATACCTAATCTTTTAGTTGTATTTTAGTTAAAGCATATTTGCTAATGATATTAATTCATATGAATTGATCTTTTTTGTTTGTGTAAAATTTGTAAATTGTTATTATAAAGTTGACATATCTTCAATAAAAAAGTATATATAGTTATGAACTAATTCCTTAAATCTCGGTGATGATATCAAATCATCGTTATAAAGCAAAGATATATCCTGCTTAATAAAAAATCTTTCAAATACACATACCTAATTTTTTTTAGTTGTATTTTAGTTAAAGCATATTTGCTAATGATATTAATTCATAGGAATTGATTTTTTTATTTGTGTAAAATTTGTTAATTGTTATTATAAAGTTGACATATCTTCAATAAAAAAAAATATATAGTGATGAACTACTTCCTTAAATCTCGGTGATGATATCAAATCATCGTTATAAAGCAAAGATATATCCTTGACTAATTAATTAATCATATTAATTTAATTAATATGTAAAGATGATAAATGTAATTCATTATAATATGGACATATTAGAAATTTATTTAATTATAATACTATATGTACTTAATTATATTATTGATTCAACTAATATTTTGTTAAATATGTAAGTGAAGTTTTGTATAGAGTACAAAATATTATAAAAACGATAATATAGGTATAAAAAATGCAAGTATATTATTTCATAATTTTATTAGGATCGGGTATTGTTTTTATTAGACTATACCTATTTATCTTTCAAAATTAGTCTATATTATTTATTCAAAATCGATCTCATTTTTTATAAATATAATCTATTTATTTTCATATCAAGTTTAATTAATATCTCCACTATATCGTAAAACTTAGAGTCACGTTGGTTTGACATGTTCTAATAATTTAGGATTTTATTTTAGTTTGATTTATTTTTAAATTTTGGAGATATATTCAAAGATTTACTATTTCAATTCAATATTTTATTTATTTAAAATCGAATTATGTTTTCAAGTATTATTGTTAACTAAAATATCTTTTGAGGAATTATTATTAAGAAAATGTATCTAAATTAAAAGTACATGAGTCATTTTTATATTTACCTTCAGAATCAATATCATTCCATGAAAACAACTAATATTCTTTAATTAGTTCATGTATGAACCATTTTGACTTTATACTTTGTCATAAATTTAAAAAAATCATTGATAATATTAAGCATTTAAAGTATACAAAAAATATAAATATCAAGGCAATCATGGGTGTAATTGAATTTTTTATACGTATATATTACGTTCTATTGTCATTTATAATTTAATAAAATTTACTGAGTAACAACTTTAAAATATATTATACGGATCAAGTTTTATTTGGGGTAATACTATATATGTGTATGCATATAATCACTAAATCTCATGCATCATTTATTAAAGGGTTAATTGCAAATAAAATGATGACTTTTTCGCTAATTGAAATTTAATCTAAACTTTTGAATCGTTGCAGATAAAAATTCAACTTTAGATTTGTTAGCAATTCTGACCAAATGGTAGATTTCAATCTGCTCGAAAATGATGATTAATTATGTGTTGTCATTCGAACTAATCTAAACACATTAATACAATTAATTATTCATTGTCGAATAAGTAAAACATCATTTTCGGACAATAAAAAATTTATTTGTTGGTTCGAATTTCAAACAAATGTTAAGTTGGAGGTTTGTTTGCAAAATTTTTAAAAGTTTAGATTAGATTGAAATTTGTGAAAATATTGTGATATTGTTTGCAATTAACCCTTTATTAAAAGACAAAGTATAGAGGGTCAATGTTTCATATATGAACTGTAAAAATAAACTAATATTCTTCAGTATAAACAAATCATACCCTTCAGTGAGAACAATTAATACTCTTTAGTGAAAACAACTAATATCCTTCAACAATTCATGTATGAATCATTTTCACTCTATACATACTCTTACTTTAATATTTTATATTTTTATATTGTGGTACACTAATTAATAAAGGGCAAATTATTGAAAGAAATTGATTCATATATGAATCACATTGAAAAATATTAGTTTTTTCATTAAAGGGTATTAGTTGTTTTAAGTAAATGATATTAGCTCTGGAGGGGACAAGTCGTTTCACTAAAAAGTATGGGTTGAGAGGTACAAAGAGTATAAGTTGTTTCACTAAAGGGTGTTAGTTGTTTACACTAAAGTGTATTAGTTGTTGTAATAAAAAGTATTACATACATTTTCAATGTTAATGTGTTTGATTATTTATATAAATTTTGTTTTAAATCAATAAAAGTACAGAGCGAAAATGGTTCACACAAGAACCATTTGATAAACCTTTGTTGTTTTCACTAAAGAGTATTAGTTTTGAAGGGTATTAGTTGTTTTAGCTGAGGTATTAGTTGATTACATTAAAGAGTATTAGTTGGTTACCCTAAAAGGTATTGTAAAGTGGTTCATATATGAAACAATTTCAGTCTATACAAATTTTTTATATATATAATTTAACTTTAATAATAAATAATAAAATAAATTCTAGCTCAACCATATATAAACTATTTAAGTTTTCCTCCAAAATGTTAATCGACTATGTATAAACAATTTAATTTTTAAATTTGATTATATTTATGATGAAAATCATATAATTATTTACAACCTAAATAATATTATGGTTGTTTTTTCTTTTTTTTTTATAGCGCATAACAGGATCGGGTGTAAACTTTTTGGAGAAGAATCATATTTTATTATATTTGAAGTAATTCAGAACAAAAGAATTTCCCCTATTTAGTATGAATACAAGTTTATTTTTGGCACAAATCGTCGCATAATATGTTTCACTAAAGTTTCTTTTAAATCTGTTATATTGTTGTATTGCATAAAAATGATTAATTTTTAATTAAGTCACATCGTTTATTCTTTAATTTGTATTGCGCAATTTTAACGATGATATAATATGTTGTTATCGTATTAAATGTTTATTTTTTTTATTTGGGAGTTAAGGTTTAAAAACAGTTCATTATTGGGTTATAAAGATTCGAATTTTGTGATATTTATTATGATCCGTGGTACTTTTTTTTATATTTATCTTAAACCATTTGTATTTTGTTTGGATAATTGTTACCGCTATTGATATAAAATTATTTTTTCTAAAAAGTTTTAAAATGACACTTATTTTATTATTACATTACTATTATAAAAATAAACAAGTTTGTTTTTTTTTTATTAAAAATTAAATATGGGGATTATTAATTAAAAAAATTAATAAATTTATTATAAGGAACAACTATCTACACCCACTATTTTACTAACATTCAGGGGACGCTTGGTTAACAACTCTTCAATGGAAATGGGAATGAGATTGAAAATTAGTGTAATTAACATGGTTCATGAGAACAAAATCACTACCTCTCCTCCTAAATAAGGTAATCACTACTCTATTTTGATTACCCTATTCTCTTCCTACAATCCTCCTCCTCAATCACTCCCCAATTCCTCTACCAACAACCATTTGTTGTCAACTTCTGTTCCAAAATTGGGGCATGGCACTAGCAATGGTGTCACCATTGGAACACTTCTTCCCCTAACATATCATTCTTTTTATGAGGGCATAGATGAAAATAAATTTTCATTCCCATTGCCATCGAAGAATTGCTAACCAAGTGTCTCCTCACTTATTAATCTCATTTAATTTCAATATAACCACCAAACATATCTATTTCCCACCTCTTAGTCTAGCAGTGAAAAACATGATAATCTTCTTTCCACAAGAGCGTCTATTAGCAGAGGGGCTTAAAATTGGGTATGAAAGAAACCAACAATGCAAGATAATTTGTTCAAAAGAATTATGATTTTTTAATGTTAATGTAATAATCATCTTTTTGTTATATTGAAGTATTTCAGATTAAAGAATTCTTCCCGGTTTATTATGAATACAAATTTATCGGTGACACAGATTGTTGCATGATTTGTCTCACTAAAACTTGGTTTAAATTTGTAATAAGTGTTGAACTGCGTAAAAATAATTAAAAATTTAAGAAATGTAGTGATATTTATGTCACAGCAAGTATAATTTTCTATTTTTGTGTACAAGATTGAGTACTTGATAAAGAGTAATTTTGTAAGAACTGTAACTTAGGGTGATAGGAAAATTAAGACTTTTAATATTCAAATGGATTATTTAAGGACAATAGCTTTTAAAAGTCGTGAATTGAGGCCAATCAGCCTGAATCTAACCAAATCGGGCTAATTGGCCAAATTGACCTAAAATTCGGACTTATTGACATGATTTAACCTGAATTTGTGTTCAATTTGGATCAAATTTGGGTTGATTTAAGATGATATGGCTTAGATTTGCTACTTTATAAAATTATTGTCCAAAAATTGTCAACTCGAAGAGTTACATCCTCATTTTGCCAGCCCGAAGAGTTGCAGTCCTTATTTTTCCCCGCCAAGTTACAGTCCATAAAATTTTTATTCCTATACTTGATATTGAATCTTTTATTTGTATTGTTAAATTTAAATGACGATATAATATTTTATTAATTGTATCTAAGATTTATTATTTTATCTGAATATTAAAATTTAGAAGCAGTTCACTGTGCGGTTAAAGAAGTTTGAGATTAGTGATATTTATTATGACCTAGGTTACTTAATTTTGATATATTTTTCCTTAAATCATTTGTTATTGGAATGTGGTCAAACAAAACATGTTTCTCATCTTACCGGTGAGGATCAAATTGACTCTTCAATTGTGTTTTTTTTTTTTTTGCTCATATATGAGCCTTTTTTCTAATTGAGATCAATAGACCACAAATCTTAATAAAATAAAAAAAACAATCCGTAAAAGTTATCCTAGATCATTATACATTTTGCATCCTACAACTATCACTCCTCACTCAGTTTAATAAAAGTGAAACATATAGAAAAGTTCATCTTATTCTCATTGAACCTAACGTCTGTGAACAAAGTAAGACCTTCAAAGAGTTCATCAATAGGCTTTAATTCTTGGGAGTTCCTTGGGGAAGATGTGCACCCACAAAATGAAATTTGTGCTCGCTGGAAACTCTGTAGATAGTTAAAAGTCCATTCAACTTTGAAGTTGCCACAATATGCCGACCCCGACAATCTATTTTTTCCCATGTTTCACATCACACCGTTTCTTCCAGATTCCCTAGGCTGCCTCACAATTTCTTCAAGGCTTATGCTCTTGCTATTAGCATATCTTTTGCTGAGACATTTGATAGTTGCTAGACCCATACCATCCTAATTTCTAACCACAAATTGAGCTTTTTTCAAATATGTGCAGTCGACGGGTAGGAGAAAAGAGCATAAATGGTGTGATAATTAGGAGTTATAGGAACATGGTGATTAGACAAATTACCTTTTGAGATAATTAAATCATTAGTCATTTTCCATTACAGGCTTTAGGGGGAGTATTGAGAGACTAGATTTTTTGCCACCATATTGTTTCAAACTCTTTGTTAAAAGTATCTTCTTCCTTGTGTTGGCTGACTTTTCTCCTCCAAAAAATATTATATCCTAATTTTATAAAAAAAAAATCCTTTAATATCCGACCTCTAAAAATGTAAATCACCACGGTCAGTTCCACAAATGGGAGTTCATTTGAATAATGGATTCTATTTCAAAAAGAAGAAAATATATCTTTTTTAAAAGATCTTCATTTCAGATGTCTGATGGGAGTAAAAATGATCAACTAATGAATCACTTGCCGCCCTTGATTTTAGTCGACCATCATCTTGGTAAATAATTATTGACTTGACATCGTTTATTTTACAACGTATTGAATTCTCCAATAGTTCTCTACTCCAGCAGATTAGATAATATGATTATAGAAAAGACATGTTCAAATGTCTGCGGTGGTAATCCAATATTATATAAATAATTTTAAATCTTACAGGTTTTGATTATATTTAAGATTGATATCAAACACACTATTTGATTAAAATGAGTTGATGGTAATAATTATAAATATCTATTTTATAATAAAATATATACATTTTCATGTTACGCTTACGTATAATTAGAAAAAATTGTTTAAAATTAAACCATTGTGTGAAGAAATTGTGACATTTGTAAAATATAAAAGTATATATAATTATATTTTAAAAAATAGTAATGGAAATGACTTCCGTGCGAAGCACGGGGCCGAGACACTACTAGCATTTCACAAAAAAAATACCAATATTTCTTTTGTATGCAATATTTCTACGAAATATATATATATATATATATATATATATATATATATATATATATATATATATATATATATATATAGTTATTTAATTTGTTTTGGTTACTTATTACTACAATTGCATTATTATTTATTGTAACTTTTGCGTTCATTGATGTATATAATGACTCAATAAGATGTCACCAATTTATATATTTGATTAAAGATAATAATAATTTATTGAAAATTTTGTAAGAATTGAAGTGTATTTTGCATGTGTGTACGAGTGAATTGCTTATGATATAAAAAATGAGAATTTTTTTAAGGCCCATAATTAAGAGGCTTTGAATTTTTAGGATAATGATTTTAATGACATGTGAATATAAGAGATATGGTTCTAAAATCTGCAAATGTAGGACAATCGTGCAACGTACGTAACACTTACAAAATTTAAAATATAATGATCTACTTTTATAGATCCGTGAATTATTGTGTTAAAAAGTCAACCCAAGTTACGTGCCTATTTTCCCCCGTATATTTTCATTAGTCAATTTCTCTAAATGTCGCACGTGACCGTTCACCACCTCAACGTGCGCCACCTTTTCTGATGTGGCTACACCTAATAGCTTCGTCCTGCTCCTTGAAATTTTTCTCCAACTCAAATTCATATTTTTGTGACATCTTCACCGTTAATTTTTTAATTTTGAAATTCAACAAAAATATCACATTTTTCAATCCAAATTTGTATAGTCCTTCATCCGACTATTTCACGATGACCACAAGCCAAGCTGTATGTGAATTTGTTCGTTATTTGCCATTTCCCCTTACTTAATTTCATGATTCTATTTTGTCTTTATCGATAATTTTGAATTTGAAAAAATGACCCTAAATTGTAAATTTTGTCCCATAAGTATGCCAAATAAAAAATTATTATTTTTTTAATTTTTTTTAAGAAGTATAATGGTATTTAATGTCAGAGCAAGAAGGATTTTCATAAGGACCATAACTAGGGGTCATAGGAAAATTAGGACTTTAAATCTTTGGCTGGACAATTTTAGGACATTAACTTTAGTCGAGATTTGCATGTACTCTTATTATTTACTACGACGACGCATATCATCTGCGAAACAGAAGCCATGTAAACTTTACAATTTGAGACGATTTGGTGATGATTATTTTTATATTCCATAGGAATGGTATACTATTTTAATGCATCTATGTGGATTAGATACAAGTCATAAATGGTCTCTAATTTTAATGCACTTAAATTTTATATGAAATTAGCCTGGAATATAATTGTTAGCATGTTACATTTTTTTTTGGGAAATAGTAAATATCATTCAATATGTTCGTCTTTATTTTTCTATTATATTCCCATGACACATATCATCATGCATACAATATATTTTGTGGGATAATTTATATTATTATTTTGTCATCATGATTGCACCGTTATTATTTATTTATATATCTGAAATGTGTTCCTAAATAATCCATGTAAGAATTCTTCAGACATGGGTTACTGTTGGAAAGAACAACATGAATATAGTGATGATGGATTCTCAAGTTAGAAATTCTTTTGATTTTCATATATTATGTATCAATTAAATTTGTTGGGTTTTATTTTTTAACATGTTTTTATTAAATCTGAATAATAATTAATTGTTGACCTCAGGGAATAAAAATTTGATTTAGGTGTTCCACGTTCTTTGATAATAAGGTTTGAAGGTTTTGTCATCAAACACAAAGAATATTACATCAAATATTTTAGTATTATTCAAAATGCTATGCCAATTAATTATACAAAAAATGAATATGTGATGGAAATTATCCATTTGACAGAGATACACGAGTGTTTTGCATCGAGTATTACAAAATTAGTATTTGACTTCATTAGTTTCGAGAAAAGTCTATATCATAATGTTGATGTTTCAATACTGCGTGGTAAGAGTTTGTGTGGTTAGTTATTGTTCTTCAATTATACATGTGCATATTTGGTTTCTAGGTTGTGCTATTTTGTAATTGATTTTTTCGCTATGTATATTTTTGTTACAGATATATCTGTCCATTTGCTACATATTGGTTCAGTTCGTGTTAATTATTTGCCGATGTCTGACTGTGTTCAGTTTGTTCAACACTAACTTCAAGACGATAGATTGTTATAATGAATTTTTTTAAAGACATTTATATTCTCTTAGCATTATTTGTTTGATATTTTTTTTCTCTTTTGTAGTTGATTCTGAGATGCAATGTGTTTTGGTAAATGAGTCTTGTGGTTAATTCATAGACTCATTTATTAGGGATCCCTTTCATCCATTAACCATAATTTTACAGAATGCAAGGATATTCATTTCTAACGAAGTTTTTTATTTTTTGGATGTTAAGGTTGATAGTTGTCTTTGCAAATTAAGGAATCCCCCCCCCCCCAGAAAAATAGCTTGGTGTTCTTCTTCAAGCTACGGGGATATTTTTCAATCGAGACATTGACATGGAGTTGTCTGATTGTTTCAGCTTGATTGAAATATGAGGTTTTTAATAATGTTACATCATTATAATAATAGAGATTGTTAATAAATGTAAGTTTGTCTTTGGACACACTATTATGTGATATATAATTATTAAAATGAATATGTTATTTATTGTATATTATCTTGCATTTGTGATTTATGTATATATATATATATATATATATATATATAAAAGTTTTCTAATTTGATATTGATTGTGTCGTTTGCTGTCATTTGAATTTGTCTTTTACAAAAATGTTCTTATATGTTATCTGAAGGAAAAAAAAATTATAAATTAAATTTAGTAATTTGTGTGTCAATTATAAATTTTTTTATATATCAATATAAAAATATAATTGAGTAGTTTAAGTACAAAATTATCTACTATAAATTAATGGACACGGTGCAATTATTTCTAACTTAAAAAAGGAAAGTGTTGATGCTTAAGGGGATTGAAGGAGACGTGTTCCCTTAAATGGTTCAAAAACTACGAGATGGGTATAAAATTCATTAGGCTTAAAAAAATACACTTTATCCCATGTGAAAAGGAGCCGCCACCTCCTTCACCAAAGTAATATTGGAGGGTATATATGTGTACTGTTAATTTCCTAATCACGATATTTCATTCACAAAATGCATCTTAACATCTCTCCAAGGGATTAATGGAGTAATTTTGTTTGTTTTAAAAAAAAACTATAAACTATTAAAATTCGGGATTTTTTTTTAGATTTTCTTCTACACAAACATTTTTAAAATCTTTCAAAATAAAAGTTTATGCTTTCATAAAATTTAAAATACATTGTGCATTACTATATTATATCATTTTATCAATATATATATATATATGCATATAATATTATTGTTTCGCATGTATCATGCAAAGTATAATATATTCCATTCTTAGTTGCATTTTGACTGTCACAAAGATAAATAAAAATTGTGTGCTATGTACTAACATGGATATATCTCTTTTTATGATAATATTGAATTTGTTTGTTATTCCGCCATTCCCAGCTTTTTCCCGATGACCACAAGTCAAGTTGTATATGAATTTGTTCGTTATTTTGTCATTTCCCCTAACTTAATTTCATGATTCTATTTTGTCTTCATCGATAATTTTGAATTTGAAAAATGACCCTAAATTTTGAATTTTTCCCTCATAAAAATGTCAAATAAAAAACTATTATTTTTTTAAGAAGTATAATGGTATTTAATGCCAGAGCAAGAATGATTTTCGTAAGGAACATAGCTAGGGGTGATAGAAAAATTAGGATGTTAAATCTTTGACTGGACAATTTAAGTACATTAACTTTTAAAAGTCGAGATGTGTGGCCAAATCAGCCTGAATCAAAGCAAGTCAGAATAACTGGCCTAACTTTGCTTGAAATTCGCGCATATTGTTGTGATTTGGCTTGAATTCGGATTAAATGTATACCCAATTCTAACTGATTTGAGCTAATATGACAAAAATACACTACTTTTAAAAGTTAATCTCCTTAGATTGCCTACTCGGAGGGTTACGATCCTCGTTTTTCCTGCCCGAAGAGTTTTTATCCTCATTTTTCTCATTCCCCAACTAAATAACACATCGAAGAGTTAATGTCTATCACTCAATCCTTAAGATGAGAGTTAATATTTTGAAATTTTTTAAGGACCGTAACTTTGGGGTTGACAATTTAAGGAATGTAATTTCTAGAAGGTGCAAATTTTGGTACAATTAGCCCTAATAAATCCAAAAAATTCACTACTTTTAAAAGTTAATGTCTTTAAGTTGTCAATTCATAGAGTTATGATCCTCATTTTTCCAACCTGGAGAGTTTTTGTCCATTTTAACCCTTTTCCCAACTAGATAACACCTCGAAGAGTTAATGCCTATAACTCATTCTTTAAGGTGAAAGTTAATATTTTGAAAATATATTTTAGGACCGCAACTTTAGGGTTGACAATACAAGGACTGCAATTTCTAAGAGTTGCGAATTTAGGCACAATTAACCCTAATTAACCCAAAAATTCACTTCTTTTAAAAGTTAATGTCCTTAAATTGTCAGCTTGGAGATTTACGGTCGTTGTTTTTCCAGCCCAAAGAGTTTTTATCCTCATTTTACCTCTTTCCCCAACTAAATAACACCTCGAATAGTTAATATATATCACTTAATCCTCAAGGTGAAAGTTAATATTTTGAAAATATTTTTTTAAGGACCGTAACTTTGGGGTTGACAATTTAAGGACTATAATTTCTAAGAGTTTCAAATTTAGGCACAATTAGCCTAAGAAACCCAAATTGGGCCCGAATTCAGCCCTTAGTTAGACCAACCCGTGTTAATTAGCCCAAAATTTAGATCGAATGCAGTCCAATCAGGCCATGTAGCATAGTCCGATTTTGATTCATTTTGGATGGTTTAACCTCAATTCGTGACTTTTAAAGATTATTGTCCTTAATTACAATCTTAAAAGTTATGTTCCATATTTTGCCATTCACTAAGTTACAGTTTTTTAAAAAATATTTTTTTCCGTGACTTGAGATACTTATTTTTGTTAAATTTGTCTTAATAATTTATTTTTAATTTCATCTGCGTGTTTTTAAGATTATATTATAAAATTATTTTTTGCTTACAAATATCATTAAATTTATTACTCCCTCTGTCCCCGAGCTTTCTCTCCATTTCTTTTTGTTGAATGATTTAAGAAAGTGTATTTGTTTATTAATATATGGTGGGCCACATGTTGACTTTTGAGATAAAGTAATGAATAGTATTGAAAAATGAATTGAATGAGTGACACTTTTGGTAATATTGTGTGAATTTGAAAGTTAAAGTTTATATGTAGTAAAATGTTATTTTTGTCATTTATGGAATGAGAAGTTTAGTGGGGGACGACCTAAAAAGGAAAGTAGGAAGTTTATTCAGGGACGGAGGGAGTATTATTTAAACGTAAAAATAAATAACATTATTTTTATTTTATATATCAACAATCAAATCTGAAAAATTGTTAATTATTAATGTAGAGAAAATATGATATATTTTATAGATAATTTTTTTTTTTATAGAAAGTAGTTATCTTACCGCTTTATTTTAATAACTTCACCCACTTCTTAACTCACTTACCTTTTCTTTTTCTTTTTTACTAAATATACCACTTTAAAATTATAAATTTATCTAACATATAATACTTGCACATATATCTCTAAAGATACTCACTCGCCAATCTTCTTTAATTTTTATACAACTACCAAATATACTTACTCTCTCAACTTTCTACTCTAGCAGGGAAAAAAAAATATCAGCGTCTTGCACAATTTGGTATGAAAGAAACCAATAAAACAAGATAATTTGTTGATATGCAATATGTGTTATTAACATTAAAGTAATAAACTTTTGTTCTTTGTATTATATTATAGATTTTATTAATTTCTGTTTGAACAGTGATTAAAAGTTCAATTGGATCATTTATAGGTAATTTAAGTTTTTCTCTAAATATTTTTGCTGATATTAATCTCATTTAATTTCAATACCATCAAACATATTGACTCCCCCACCTCTTTAAAACAACGGTGGAAAATATGATTAACATCACTGTACAAGAGTTTTTATAAGTCGGAGGGATTTAGAATTGAGTATGAAAGAAACCAACAAAAGAAAGTAATTTGTTTAGACATAGTTTTTTAAGGAAATGTAATTATCTTTTTTTTTTTTTACTTTCTGTTTGAACAATGAAGAATGTAATTGAACCATTTATAGACAATTTAAGTTTTCCTCCAAAAGTTTCAGCTGAAAGTCAAATTGATCATTTTAAAGATTGTTTTGAAGAAAATCAGAACCAGTGAATGTTGGTGAAGTAATTGAGCTTTCTGTTAAATGCAATAATGCTGAATTTAAACGTCATCTGCTGATAGTTATATTTCTTTGGATGCATTTTTTTCCTTACTGAAACTGTAAATTTAATATGTTTATCATCTTTTTATTTTTTCTTAGTACATACCAGTGTCAGGTGTAAACTTAAATGGACCCGACTTATATCATATTGAAGTGTCTTATAAGTTAAATTTTATTTCCAATTTATTATGAATTCGGGTTTACTCTTGATACGAATTATCACATTCTTTGTCTAACTAAAATTGGTATAAATTTATTCGAAATGTTGGACTGCGTAAAGATGATTTTTATTGAATAGATATAATTGTGTTGATATTAGAGCAAGATTGATTTTCATTGTATGTGTACAAAGATTGAATATTTTACAATTTTTTTAATTAAGTTCATTTTTTTATTCTTTTATTTGTTTTGTAATATTTTAACAACATTTTTTTTAATTATATAGATTTTTTTTTATGTGAATGTTAATGTCTAAAAATAGTTGATTGTCGGGTTATAGAGATTCGAATTTAGAGATTTTTATTATGGTTTGAAGTTTTCTTTATAGTTTACTTAAATATTTGATTTTTAATTTTATTTGTGCGTTTTTTCCTTTATTAATATGAATTTTTTTTTTTTAAAAAATACTTTTAAGGATTGTAACTTTGTGGGTGATAAAGAGAGGATCATAATTATTTGGGCTGACAGAATGAGGACCATTACTTTTCGTGCTGACAATTTAAGGACTATAATTTTTAAAAGTCGCAAATTTAGGCACAATCAACCACATTAAACCCAAATAGAGCGGACAAAATGAGAACTGTAATTTATTTGAAAAATACTCCCTTCGTCTCACTGCTTCTTTCACATTTGAAAGTGTCACGTTGTTTAAGAAAAAGTGTGATATGTGAATGTAAAGTTGAATAAAATAATGATAATTTTATACTTTATTCATTTTTCGTGATGCAAAATTATTTCTTTTTTATGTGGCATGAAAATATTTGTGAAATATCTTAATTAGGCAAATATCAAAGTAATCACAAGACGGAAAAAACAATATCTTCCAAATACCCTTTATTTGTGTTTTATTGCACAATATTTTTCAATAAACTCTTTATCAATTAACTTAAATTTATTTAATAAAAAAAATGATCTAATAAATCCTCAAATTTTCATTTTTTAACAGTAAAGAATAATTTGTGCATTATATTTGCCTTATTTCACATATATAATTTAAATCTTATCAAAATGACTACTTTTTTAATGAAAAATTTACAAATATCATTTTTGTAAATGTTATTGTGTTAAAAAATTAAAGCAAACATGTAACTGTATTAGTAATTTTATTTATAATAATAAAAAAAATGAATGATAGCATTTCATTTATTTTTGGAATATAAATGGTTTTTCTACAACTATTAGTTTTAGTTATTTTTGTTAAAGAAAAAAAGTTCAATTTAAAATAATTAAAAAAAAATATATTTATACATATATATAATATAGAATAAAAATTGAAAAAAAAATGACTTCCGTGCGAAGCATGGGTAGACCTGTTACTAGTAATTTTAGTAGGCAGTATACATATTAATTTAAAGTTAATTTGATATTAAGAAAAACTTAATTAGTGAACCTAATCAATCAATTATTTAATCATCTGCATATTTATGGATAGGTACGAATACAAATAAAGAAAATACATTTAATATTTGGATGATTATGAAATCGTGTTCTATGATTTAACTAAGCCACAAACTAATTTCTATTATTCGAATGAATTGATGTTGATATTTTAGAGATAGTAGTTGCTTATGATAGCAGTTCTTTTTTGTTAGGTGACGGTCATCGAATATAGAAATTGAGTAAGTCTCTTGTGCATTTGGTGTATGATACACTCATTCAACAGTTGATAATGTATATATTGAAAAGTTAGTCTCAATCACACTGAAAAATTAGTCTCAATTACACTGAAAAGTTTATACTGAAAATCAGTTTTCAATGTAAACTTTTCAGTGTAATTGAGACCAACTTTTCAGTGTAATTGAGACTAACTTTTTAGTATATACAGTATCAATTGTTGAGTGAGTGCACCGTGCACTTAGTGCATATGAGACTTTGCCATAAAAATTCATAATCTAAGTGCAATTTGTCATTGTGATTCTCATTATTTTTCATATATAAATTGTTCCAGACCATATTGTCAAATTTATTATTTCAATTTTTGTGGTATCTTGATCTATATTATTCACTTACTGAAAAGAAAAAAATTGTTTTTCAAAAAATAGATAAAAATGAAATAGCTTAAGTTAATCAAAGCGTGTCAAATCGATATAAGATTCAATTGAGGCATTACATCATGAAAAATAGTAAACTCATGAAAAGCAAAAGAGTGTTGTGCTAATTGGTGCACAAAACCTCCGACATTGGCTATATCCTCCTCATCGTCATCATTTCAAATTCTGTAAATGTACCGGACGTTATTGCCCCCAAAATAAAAGAAATTGTCATAGCACACAAATGTTCTACATTGAACACCCTCTCCTCAAAATATAGCAGATGTCTTTCAAATCATAAGACCCAAATCAACACAACAAAAAATTGTTTTTCATCCTTCAGTGATTTTGTCGCAGCAAGCTACACCCCAATACAATAAATAGTTTTACAATAACTATTATGTCTAATACATATTAAAGATAAATATATACAATTATGCAAAAAAAAAAAAAAAAAATCTAAACTGAAAACAATTGTTGAAAAGTTGACGACGCAACTATTACATTACAAAGAACTCACTACACATTTCATAAGCAAAAATTAAAACCGAATACAATGGTTGAAAAGTCGAAGATCCAAGAGTATAAATAGGCCACATATTGAAACAATTTTTAATTAGATGTAAATTAAAAATAAATTATACTCCAATTTACCATGTTTACAAAGCAATGAAAAATGAACGGTTCTGATGTAATAAAGACTATTGATCAAGGGCTGAAAAATGTTCCCACTCAAATCTATATAAGGAAGATTAGCTTGTATTATATATTTATAGATTATAGATTATAGATTTATAGATTATAGATCAATTAAAATAATAGTGGAGCCCCTGTTTAAATTTGCTTACGTGTCATTATCACATTCGTGGTGGGCATATAAGTTGTGCCCACCGGTGGACATTATATCAAATCCGGGGAACAAAATCACCACCCTCTCCTAAGTAAGGTAATCACTACTTCATTTTGATTACCCTATTCTCTTCCTACAATTCTCCTCCTCAATCACTCCCCCATTTCTCCACCAACAATAATTTGTTGTCCACTTCTATTTCAAAATTAGGGCATGACACTAGCAATGGAGTCACAATTGTAACAAGTCTTCTCCCAACATATCATTTTTATTATGGGGCATAAATGAAAAATATTTTTCATTCCCATTACCATTGAAGAATTGATAACCAAACGCCTCCTAAATTTCGACAAATATTTGCCAACACTGTCTCATATAATATTTTTGAGATTATGCCCAAAAAATATTTGATACATTTTTATCAAAATGTAGACTAAATTTGGACAAATAGAGTAGACACATTAGTAGGGCGGGATGAGTTTGGAGCAAGGATGAAAATAACCGGATATAACCCTGATATATTTTCGATATATCCATTTCTTGTGGTTGCCAATATCGATATTGGGGATAACAATATTTCCATAATGTTCGTAAAAAAATTGGTAACAAGGATAAATATCAATATATAATATCAATTTCATTTGTACTTTTGTAAAATTTGAGTATAATATTGGTAAAATATCGAGAAAATATCGAAAAAATATAGAGAAATATCGAAAAAGTATCGGTAATTTCGATAAATATCGATTAATATCACAAATGTAAAATTTGCTTTATTTTTATTGTTAAATTATGTATTTAAAGTTTGTTATTAAATTTTCTTAATTTTTTAAATTTACTAATATCAATATTTGATATCGAAATATCCATCGATATTTTCACAAATTCAAAGTCGATATCGAAATTTTCAATCTTGGTTTGGAGGGTATATTGTCGGGCCGCCAATTATATTTAAGAGAAATTTAAATGGGCCCAGCCCAGTAATAAAACTGCAAGTCGGTAATTCACATTTCCAATTTAAATTATTAAATTATTCATTTTTATTTTTCGAGAAATGAGAATTTCCGATTCATCTCTTTTTCCGTTCCCTCGCCGCTGCTTAAACCCTGCTACTCCACTTTCAACAGTCGATGCCCGCCGCCGCCGGCAACCCACCCCGTGCTTCCATTAACACACACAACACACAGTAATAAGCTAAACACTGCAGTGGTATATGGCCATCTAGAATCAACCAAGTAAATAATCCTTCTTTTCAACCGAAACAATTTCTATTATAGTTCAGAATGTCGTTCCATTCCGTTTTAATCCAGAAACTCCTCAAATCCAACGCCCACATCGGCCGCCGCGTAACGGGCAATCACTTCAAGATCTTCTCCGAGGGCACACGCAACTCCGTCAATATCATTGATTCCGATAAGACCCTAATTTGCCTCCGCAGCGCCTGTAATTTCATCGGCCATCTTTCCCGCAACAATGGGCGTGTACTCTTCGTAAACACCAATCCCCTATTCGATAAAATCATAGCCCAGACGACGCAAGCCATAGGAATCAAAAACGACAAGACGTGGCGCCTTGGAGGCTTTTTAACAAACAGTTCGAGCCCTAGGATTTTTCGCGGGAGGAACAAAAAGTTCAATCTATGTGCCGTTAATCCTCCGGATTGTATAGTGATCGTCGATACAGAGGGGAAGAGCTCGGTGATTAGGGAGGCGCACCGGCTGAAGATTCCCGTTGTTGGATTAGTGGATTCGAGCATGCCCTGGGATACATTTAAGAGGATAACGTATCCTGTACCTGCTAATGATTCGATGGAGTTTGTGTATTTGTTTTGTAATTTAATCACGAAGACCATCTTGAAAGAGCGGAAAGATGCTGCATTGGAGAAAAATGAGGATCCGCTAACAGGGTATACAAATATTGCCTCCTTAGTGCCTTTTAGGTTAATGATTGTTGTTTTACAGTCATTTGTGCCTGTTATACAGCCACAGTATGATATCTGGTCCAGATATTCGTATCATGCCCGATCAGTTTGTAAATTACTCAGTGTTTTTGATGTCTGATTTTTTCTTTGGACAATTTCTGCCTGTTCTTTGCTGGTAATCCCTAAATACATCTGTTTAATAGTGCTAGATTTGTATGTGATTGCAAAGATACTTGAATTTTGGTAAGAAATTACTTTGTTTATCAACTTAAAACCATTTTATGTGCGTTCTCACCCTATAATTTGTTTTCCAGTTCATTTCATTTTCACGTTTATACTTCTTTTCTCATGTGGAATTTGCATGTGCTAGAGGAAATGTTGAACAAGACAACCAGATTGGTCAAGCTGCTCAAGTGTTTCCTTATGAAAGATTACAGCCTGTTTCTGAGGGTAAACATGCGATTTTTTTTCCCTGACTTGCTGAAACTATATATTTGTTGAGTAATGACTGTGGTCAAAAGATACGTGGAATTGAGAATGACTGGGATGTTCTTATTAATTTTTTTTTTTTTTTTTGTTATATTTATGCTATGACTCATGGGTTCATTCAGTTATATTCCGAACATGTATGCTGATTTATGGAGTATTCTGATCATGGAAATTTGATTCCTAAGCATTGAAATTTTTAATGCTTGATGGTTCCCATTTCTACTAATTCTTTTTTTGAATAACTAACCAAATGTTATTTTTACATAGCATTGCTCTTATTTTTCTGAACTGAGTTCCATGAACTTAGGCAATACCTTCTTGAAATGAAAATTCAGATTTTAATAATTTTTGTCTTGTGTTAATTCAGAGTTATCAAAAAGTCACAATTTTTTGGCAATTTGTACTTCATCTGATCTCCACCTGGAATATCATTGACCGACTTTTTAAGGCTTTAGTATGATGAGCACTTGTATGAAATAATAGTAACTATAAAAGCCTTTTTCTTTGGTGATTTGTTTTTTGTGCCCTGCTTTTCAGTTGCTCTATTCCACATGAGCTGATTTATTACATTGTTATGCTGTTACATTTTCTACCTTTCTTGCAGATTTCTCAGAAAAGGTTCTTTTGGAGAAGCTTGTCATAGTGAAGTTTAATGGCAGTCTGGGGACAAGGATAGGATTTAATGGCCCCAAGTAAGTGTTTCTCTAAGACAACATAATTTGATCTAGTGTCCTACGATGAAAATTTTTGATTGTTAAGGGTTTACTTCTTTTTGAATCATTGTGGAAGCTGTAGCTTTCAATTTATTATTATTTTTATTATTATTATTATTATTAATGACATTTTTTCCTCTTTCTGATGATTTCACAAGTTTGCTGCATTGATCTTTTCCTGGTTGAGTTAAAGTAATAATTATGCATGTTGCTTGCAATTCAGACTTAAGTGCCGGAAATTGATACTCCCTCCATCCCCCATATTTATTCCCATCGAGTTGGGCATGAGTTTTAAGGAAAATGAGATAAAGTAAAAATATTGTGGGGTTTTTGTGGGGTCCATTAATGAATAAAGTGATTGTTTGTGAGTGTGATAATAAAATAATATTTTCCAAAAAAGGAATGAGAATTGATTTGGGGGATGGACAAAAAAGGAAAGTGAGAATAGATCTGGGGGGACGGAGGGAGTAGTTTTTTTGTACTAAAGAAAAATTTGAAGGAATTAAGGTTTTAATGCTTTCTTTCTCATTTTCATATTAAGCTCCAAAAATCAAGGTTCATGTATATAATAGTGATGGAAATCTTTTTGAAGGCAGCAGGGAATTTATTTGTTCATCATATTTGGGCATGAAGTTTTTTGGTTTGACTCTTATTTCTGTCTAATATTTGATGTCAAGTGAAGTAATAATTGTGTGAGGATTACTTAGAAAACTCATATGAACCCTCTATATCTCTCTGTCCATGCTAGCTTTTTATACATCCAATGTTGAATGATATAGGTGTACGATGGAAATTAGTGGCGGTTTGACATGCCTCGACATGATAATCAATCAAATTGAGGTCATTTTCCCTGAACTTTGTTCGTTTGGCACAATCCACCATTCTATTATCGTTGGGAACTTTACCCAGGATCTTCACTAGTCTCCTCTTGGGTATCTTACATTTTTATGTCTATAGGCTCTCAATGCAAAATATGGATGCGACATTCCTCTACTTTTATTGAATGCAGGCAGTGCACATAGGGGAGTATTGAAGGTAGCTTTTCTTGCATATTTATATAGAGCTGGGTTTTTTTTTTTTTTTTTTGAAACTAACGGTTGCTGCTTTTTTTATGTTAGTTCTTGGAGAAGCACCCGAATAAAAACATTCATTGTGTTCCACAGGTTCATTATGTTGATCCTTCTGTTGTTTGCCTCTGTGATTTAATCCAAGCATCTGCCTATTGTTAATCTTTATTTACTTAGTTTTTGGTACCATACATGTTCTTTTACAGAGCAGTCTTCACCTAGACAATTTCAGCAACTCGTCATCTACCTCAACTAAAGGTCAAGATAATGAGGATGAAATGTAAGTTTTTCCTTCTCGTCTGGAAGATTATGAATTTTTTATGACGAGTTATAATAGTGTCGTTTTTTTTCCTTGAGTGATGCTTTCTTGTTCTATGTGATTGTCCATTAAATTTTTGGATATTTCTCGTCACTGTTTTTTTGAAAAACTATCATCCTATTACTTTGGATTCCTCAGGTCGTTCACAATCGACCAATAGCTTGCGCAATCAGTAATCAATATGTAATTCTGCATGTAAAAAATTTATAAGCTAGTGAGGGCATGTGGATAATTTGCGGCCCTGAGTACGGCCTGTTTTTCACCCATTCATTCTTCAATATTTATATAGCCTGGTCCTTGTTATTGAACATTATGGAGAGTTTGACTAATTAAATTTAGTTGGTAACATGCTGTTGATAATTTGATACTTAAAAAGTCTTCTCAGGAAAGAGCCATTTGGAGTTTGGAACTTTAGCTTAAAGTTGAGGATGTTGTGTTTGTTGTCATCCAAATCCATCTATGGTTCTTAAATATGTATGCTTTATTGCTTTTAAGTTTTTAGACAAAAAAATTAGCCTGTTAGTGTGATTTAGAACATAAATGTGCTGCACTTCCTCATGCCTCTGAATATGATTCTATATTTTCCAGCCTGATACTAGTATACTACTTCTTGAGCTAATCCATGTTGTACAGCATTTTTTAGTTTCCGTATCAAGATTTAGTATTAGATTGAAAACCATAATATTGCTCCCTAATTACACAACTTGATGTTGCAACATAATGCTTTCTACTCTCTGACCAGATCATCAATAAAAGAACCCCCTGTGGCCCACTTTCAAAGAGCCTTAATCCAGATAACACTACCCAACAGAAAGAATACCAAGAGAAAGCTATAATATGTTTTGCCTCCAAAGGCTTGATTGCCTCTAGGACACTGTTGTGCTTGTTTTTACCTCTTAATGCATATTTATATGTATGCCTCAGCTGCTGGGATGCTTTGTATGTTCTTGCTTGTAAGGGTATATGCATATCAAATTTGTGTTTATAATGTTGACTTTTCTTTTTACATGTGTAGGAATTCCTTCAAACTTGCTGAGGTCGTCCTCCCACTTGTGAATAGTGGGAAATTGGGTGAACTATTATCACAGGTAAGCTTTTACTCCTCATCTGTATCTCCTTTTTAGTAAAATTTCAGAGAACTCATTTATTAAGTATATTTGGACTGATGAGCTTTCTTTTTTCCTACAGGGCAAAGAGTTTATTGTGATGTTGGGTTCTGATAATCTTGCTCAGGTCGTTGACCTTAGTATCCTTTATGAATCACAATAGTTTTCACTCGTTGAATGTTCACTTCTTCGCCAAATTCTTATGACCTTCATATCTGGACGTCTGCATATTCTAATAAAATAAAAACATGCCTATTGAGCTCCTTAAGCAGGGTTATAGAAATCTTATATCATATGATGGAGAACGATATTGGGTTTTGCGTGGAGGTATGCTCAACAAATTTCCCAAATTGCTCTTGGCCTTTGTCGGTAACCATATTCTTTGTGCATGCAGGTGATGCCTAAATCCTCTGAAATAGAAGAGAGTAAACATTCTCAGAATGAAGAAGACACTCCGGTCAGTTATGTTTTAACTTTGGTTTGTTTTTGTGGGATTTTCTCATTTCCATCATTTTATTTGAGAATTATTCTTTTATAAGAAAAGTGAAGTGGAAATGTGTATTTTCATTAGAAACTGATTAAATGAACTTGATTTCTGCTTTGGAATAGTAAATTATGAAAAATTTATCTGTAAGAATGGTTTCAGAAACCCATCTTTCAATACATTGTACAGAAAATACAAAGTAATAATGAGATTCACTATCTGACACTTGGTACTGAAATAAAAATATTGGTACACTGATTCCCAACAATATTGACAACCTGCAATGTGGTGACTGTATATCAGTTTTTGCAATATGGTGATTGGAGCCGGATCAAAGTATTCTATACCACTCTGGGTTTCATAAAACAGCCATTGAGGATCAAAAGTTGATGGTAGTTTTAATTACTTTAGAAATACTTGTTTGATCATTTTTTTGGGATAAGTGGATTATTTAAACTGAAGTTTACCTTCATATTATTAAATTTGAGATTGACTTATTACTACTCCCTGCGTCCACCATTATTCGCACCGTTACTGTTTTCTCGTGTTTTAGCGAGCGAGTTTTTTATTAGTATTTAAAATAATAAAGTAATTTTTAAGTTACTTTATAATAGAGGAGAGATAGATCTATCATACCCTACCTTAAAAGTTACTTTACCATTTCAAATACTAATAAACAACTTCCTCGCTAAAACACGAAAAAAAAGGTAGTGTGCAAATAATCATGGGACTGAGGGAGTACATAGTAGACATCATATAAAATTTTCTTCTGTGCTTTTCAGTTGTTCATGTACAGTTTTAAGCTCGACCAGGACATATATATTTGGAATGTTGAGGTTGCATAAAGTCAAGCTATAGGTCTATATAAGATTATCAAATATTCATGAACTGATCTCTCAACTATGGTCAAGGAACTTTGTATACATGTGTTACCCTTTCCCTCAACATTCTGATGTCTTTTTCTTCTTCTTTTTTCTTTTTTGCTTTTCTTGGGGTTTCTTGAAGGTTCAAACCACAAAGAAAGACTGGAAATTCATCGACACAGTGTAAGTTGCTCTTTGCCTTCATTTTCTTTTTCACAAGGAAATCAGCTATTTCTTCCATTCCTCATTAATCCTGTGTATTGGTAGATGGATGGGCATTCAGTCTATAGAAAATGTTTTGGAAGGACGTGCGGCAGAAGAAAATCTCACCATTTCTAAGGTAGCAATTGTGTTTATTCTAAGGCAAATCTGGACATGGATGGCTAGGCTCCCATCTTTTGTTGCATATAACATTGTTACTGCTGTATTTCTTGAGTGTTTATTCTTTGTACATGGCATATTGTCTATTCTATGCATCTTTCGTATATTTTATGTATTATATTTTACAAATTTGCTGAAATTGATATCGTAGCTCCTCTCATACGTATCTTTCAGCTTTTCGATAATCATTTCGCATTAAGTGTTCCAAAGTCAAGATATCTTCCAGTTGAAGGGACATCAGACCTACTTTTGCTACAGGTCAAATATTAGTCCTTACCTGAGTATCATTTGATTTGTAAAATGTTAAGTTTCATGTATATATTTATAACTACATTCTGCTTATGCAGTCGGATCTGTACACCACAAGCGAGGGCACTGTGGCCCGAAATACAGCCAGAGAAAATCCCGCTGACCCATCCATTGAATTAGGACCACTATTTAAAAATGTACTGTTTTCAAACCTGAAGCTTTTGTGCAATACCTTTTTCTTAACCTGTACTTGGAATCCCATTATTGCTTTTTTTTTCCTTTCTTAGGTCAATGAGTTCAAAGAGCGCTTCAAGTCGATTCCAAGTATTATTGGACTTGACAGCTTAAAGGTGACTGGTGATGTTTGCTTCGGGTCTGGCATAACTCTAAAGGTAACTTAGGTTCTGCTTAAGCTGAATTTCATGCCATTTTTGTGAGCATATAGATATATAGTAGAACTTTATATGCTGTGCCTTTTTATTTTTGGATAATAAAAGTAGGTAAATAAACGCACCAAAAAGCTACTTGAAGTTACAAAGTGGGGAACAGGACGAATAGTTGCTTGTCACGCACAAATACACTGACACATATTTTGTTAATGAAGCAAGAGGATAATATAACTGAATCATTAGTTTGATCATAGATGACCTATTACTTTGTTGTGACGTGTGAGCATTTGCCTCGGGATATTCCCTGCTATGGAGAAGTATATTAAATCATATCAATTTGCTGTTTCTTTAATTGTGCAACTGTTTCTTGATTTTTTTTTTCCGTTTAACCTTGGCTACCCAAGGGAAAAGTCACTATCCATGCCCCACCTGGTACGAAGATAGAAATTCCTGATGGCGCAGTGCTGGAAGATACGGTAAGGATGAGATCTGAAAGGAAAATGATCGCCATTTGATGTTTCTGATAACTTTTATGGTTTACTAATAATTGTATGCAATTTTCCTTTACCAGAGTATTACTGGCCAAGAAGACCTAGAACGAGTACTCCAGTAGCTTCTTTATATCAACCACAAAATCAAGCAAACTCATTGCCAGGAAATTTTTGTTACTGAATTTTGCATTTATTTTTCTTGGAACATTACTTTTTTCTCCTATGCCTTTGACAAGGTATACGAAAATTCGTATCAATAACTAGTCTACCATGGTGTTTGCTTTTTCTTGCGAAAGGAATGTTTGGTTTTTTAAGTGGAGAGCGCGTTTTCTTAAAAATAGTGCCCACGTTTCCCCTCTTGGAGTTATCCAGTTTCCGGGAGGGATTATGTTGTAAGCTTTCGTTATTGAGGGGGAAAAGTATTCCAGAATCTATAAAGAGGCAAGTTGAGCATATTCGCTCCTGTTGCCTAGAGAATTACAAAATCCAGTTGATAACTTGTATGTTCTAAAGATTTGTTATTGAACAGGAAAATAATGTAATTTGTTTCACCTATATATTTTTTGGTGCAACTTGACCAAAACCTCGAAAGGTGGGCACTGTAATTGTGCCTTTGTTGATTTATTATTTATTGCGTGTAGAATGCGAGACAATATTTCATATATGTTGAGCAAAAAGTTTTCAATTTAGTGAAGAGGGTCGTGGATTGGTATATTGGAAGAAATCTTTTATTATGCAATGGTACATCTTGATCGGAAATGATGTTCGAGTGAACACTGTTCATCACTTATGGTGTCATATTATATAAGCAAGAGCGTTACAATTATATAATTGATTGTTTATGTGACATTGCAATATAAATGGTGTATATATAAGTTGATATCAAAGAAGAATGGTAATATACTTTTATTATATGTCATTTTTCAAGATAGTTTTAGCTAAATCCTTGAAATTGCACTCACGTTTCTTCATGTTCTATAATGATAATTCTTGTAGAACATATAACTTCAATATCCATAAATTTTACATTTTATTTGATGTATTTAATTTTTTTAATTATTTAAATCCATAATTCAAAAAATAATAGATGGATTTCTTACTTCCTCAGTTCATAATTATTTTTAAACTACTTTTTTTCTTGTATGTTAGCGACCAAGTTATTTAGTAATATTTGAAAAGATAAAATTACTTTAAAAAAATGGTATGATAGATTTATATCTTAATTGTTATAAAGTGACTTAAAAATTATTTTATCATTTTAAATAATAATAAAAATGATCGCTAAAATACGAGAAAACAGTAACTATGAAAGAAATTCTAGGACGGAGAGAGTATTTATTACTCCATCCATTCCCTTTTTTATTGTCACTTTTTTTTTTTTACATGAGTTTTATTGTATGAGTTGTTTAAAAAATTATGTATAGTGTAAAATTTGTTTAATATAAATTACTTTACAATATTTTTTAGTATAATAATTCACATCCTTTAATGAAATCAACTAATACCCTATAGTGAAACATCTCTTATTCTTCAAAGTAATTTATGTATAAATTAGTTTTACTCTATATTTTGTCTTTGTTGTAGTGATAAAATTGCTTTTAGTGATATTGTGATAAATAAAAAATGTAATAAGGGGAATAAAACTAGTTTTAGTAACATTATGGTAAATAATACCATCCCCGTCTATACTAAATGGTTTTGGTTGCGTTATTTGTCTATCCACATAAAATAGTCTTGTTTTCTAAAATGAAAATATAAATTTTATCTACATTTTTCAACATAGACATACTATATTTAAAATAATTTATTTTATACTTGATTAAACACAATATTTTTATTTTTACATATTATATCTATTTTTTTAATAATCGTGAAAAAACAGCAAACCTATTTTTTTTTTAAAGGAGAGAATAATTGATTATTTATGAAAAGGACAATAAAAAAAATAGAATTTTTTGGCAAGTGAGCAAATGGGATCGAGAGAGTAATAAAAACGCAAAGAATTGGAAATAGAGAATATTTGCTCAAAATTTTATAGGCGTTTTTTGTCATACTTTAAGAAAAATAATTTTTATCAAAAAAATTGACAAAACAGTTGGAAAAAAGGTTCCGATCTTTTGACAACTATTTTGCCAATTTTTTTTTTTTTTTAAATATTCTTTTAAAAATGTTAGAGAAAAAAACAATTGCCAGCAAATTTAAGCACAATATTGTAAATTTACAAATAAGAAAGGAAAATAAATTATAAATTATAAATTATAGTGGTATAAAATACAATACTATAGTAATAATAGACTATGAAAGACCCTATAAAATTCCTGACCCTCTCCAAGTTTAAAGTTTGGCGTGTGTGGATAAGAAAACCAGAAAATCAATCACAATGTCAATCTCTTCCCTCTCCACCACCGTCCCCGTCTCAAACCTTTCCTCCTCCTCCGCCACCACCTCCGCTACCTCCTCCTCCTTCCTCTTCCGCCTCCCTATCAAACGCTTCTCCTCCCTCTCTCTCAATGCTGCTTCCCCATCCAAACCCCCACTCGTCTCCGCTTCAATGGAGGCCGGAATCGGCATCATGGCCACCAAACTAGGGATGATGTCCTACTTCGACACTACCGGCGCCGTCATTCCCGTCACTGTCGTCGGCTTCCGCGAGGGCAATATTGTCACTCAAGTGAAGACCGAGGCCACCGACGGCTACGACGCCGTTCAGGTCGGGTACCGAAGGGTCCGTGACCGGAAACTGACGAAACCGGAAATGGGGCATTTGGAGAAATCCGGAATTATTCCACTGCGGCATTTGCAGGAGTTTCGGCTGCAGAACATTGAAGGATTTGAGCCTAATCAGCGAATCAAGGTGGAAGAGCTCTTCAAGGAAGGCGATTTGGTGGATGTTTCTGGAAATACAATTGGAAAAGGGTTTCAGGGTATGCGTTTTTTCTTTTCTTTTTTTTACAATTTATGTTCTTGTGCGTGTCTGTTGCTCTGAGTTTCTTTGGAATTTAGAGATGGTGCAATGCATTATAGCTATGATTCTGTTTGTGAGAGGATAGAGTTAGATATCATTATTTACAACTGTGAGTACTTTTTTTTTTTTTGGACGAAACTATATATGGATCATTTTGACAATCATGGACAACTGTGTGCTTGAAGTTTTATATATTGTAATTTCAAGAAATCACATATTGTTCACAATGTCTCGAGGTGCTATTTTTACAATTCTATG
Organism: Ballota nigra; assembly: GCA_947034835.1. Classification (NCBI taxonomy): domain Eukaryota; kingdom Viridiplantae; phylum Streptophyta; class Magnoliopsida; order Lamiales; family Lamiaceae; genus Ballota; species Ballota nigra. Next base: position 92,826,896 of record OX344724.1, read on the forward strand.
GATAGAAAGAATGTAGGTGATTGTCATTGAGTGGATGTTTTGAGTAATGGAGTGGGAATAAGGCTTTGGTTCCTCCCAGACCTGCTGTATGCATCCCTCAGTTGCTTCTTTTATTTTTTAGTACTATACTTGCACACTTATCTTTTTGTCTGTCTCACAATAACTTGCACATGTTAAAAAAGAAATCCTTGATTTGTGTGCACACCCACAAAAGTATACCCATATTTATCCATATGTAACTACTTTACTCAAAAAACATTTTTTTCTTAATTTGTGTGCAATTTTTTCCAGGTCGGAGGGACTACCGTTTGCTTTTGTTGTCCTTGAGTGGTTGTTCTTTGAGTTATGGAGTTTAAAAAACAGTTTTATTTCCTCCTGCCCCTTTGAAACCTATACCCCATGTATATACTTTGCTTCTGTGTCCTGAAAAGTTTCAAAGAAGCATTTTTTTTGTTATGCTTTTGAATCAGCATAAATCTGGTAGAGAGTTGATGTCAAAGCTTGTTGGATTGTGTTGTGTAGGTGGCATAAAGAGGCACAATTTCAAGCGAGGTCTCATGACTCACGGGTCCAAGAGTCATAGACAGCTCGGTTCGATTGGTGCGGGGACTACTCCTGGACGAGTGTATCCAGGCAAGAAAATGCCCGGGAGAATGGGAGGCACCAAGACCAAGATTAGAAAGCTCAAGATTATGAAGATTGACACTGAGCTTAATGTTGTCATGGTCAAAGGTGCTGTTCCTGGTAAGCCAGGAAATCTTCTCCGCATTACTCCAGCCAAAATTGTGGGAAAAAACATTCCCAAAAGCTAGTTTGGTGCCTGTATTTCTACAAATGAGATTTTGTGTAATGCATAAATTTATTTAGTTCTTCAAAACAAGTAGGCATATAAGCTCATAGTGCTTGATAATGCCTTTTTCTTTTTCCTATTTTTTTCCCCTTCAAAATCTTGTTCAAATGAGATGGATTGTAGATGAAAATGACACTCTCCATCATTATTGCTTCTTTTAATATCAAATGAGATGTCGGGAGCTTATTAGATGTATTAAAATAACGCACAAAAATCAAAATTTATTTTGAAAAAGTGAACCTAAGCTTATTTCCGGAACAACTTAACTTTAAAATAAGAATTAGCGTCTTATATATTTGTAAAATGTTATGTAGTACAAACTATGCCAACATTTCCGTAGAAAACGCAGGAAAAGATATACTGGATGTCAGATACGAAGACATCTGAATGCTGGTATATACATTAATTTTGTTGATGAAAATGAAAATGTTCATCATTCTACTTCATTCTAGCTCTTTCAATCAGTGAGAAAACTATGTGAAATTGATATGGTTAAGCAAGTCCAAATAATATATTAGTTCCTTTTTTCCGAAACAAAGTAATATAGTTAGTTAAGTGTCAAACAAAGGAGTAAACCTAACCTAGTCATGAAACTCAGGTTCATGTGGCTTTGCCAATCTAATCTTGCTAACCGAACCCCCAGATTTTGTACGAAATTTGTGAACTCCACGTATAGCATTAGCTGCAAACCTCGAGGCTAACATAGTCGCGCTAACCTTATTCGAACGGGAACGAGAATGAGACTTAGCCGATGTGCCAGTAATCAATCCCTTCTGGACGTCATCATCGTCTCCATAGTCTTCGTCTGAACTACCTTCTCCACTTTCTTCGCCATAATGAAGCTCAACAAGTTTCCTTCTAGAATACCGTCTCCATGCTGCTTGAATAAACGTGGCCGCCCACGTCCTCCACTGCTGCGAGTAGAATCGGAACGTCTGCTGAACCTGTCGACTGTGGATGCGCCTAAACTGACTCGTGATATATTTGAGTTCATCCGCTGTTAAGGCGAATGCCTCCACTTCGGTCAAAGCTTTTACCGTACGTGTAGAAGGTGGAAAGTTGGTTGCAGATTTGGGATCCAGAGCCCACGTGAGGAGCTCCTCTCCACAGAAATCGCTTTCCTTTAGGAACCCACGGTTGAAGAAACCCGATCTTCCACCATCTGTAGTCACACTCTCTAATCGACCACGGATGATGAAGAGCATCTCGTCCACTGGATCTCCTTCACGAAGTACGAACGTGTTCTCCGTGTATAAACTGGGTTTAAGCCTTTCACAAATGGCATCCAGCAATCTATCATCCATGTTTGCAAAGAGAGGGACCCTTCTGACCAAATTCAGACAGAGGTGGCGTTTAATATCTCTTCTGAGGTCTTTGGGCAGGTTTTGGACCAAGCTCTCCTCATCGACACCTCTAGTTTCCACCCATTTGTACTGATCGTAGCGCCTTACTCTTTCCCTCAGCTCTGGTGGCAGTACTCTGTGATGCATCCATTGCTCGGAGTCCCGTCTTTTGATCCTCATTTCCTCCAGCCGAACAGATAGAGATTGAAGATACGTCTGTAGCAAAAGCATAAAAGAAAAAAAAAAAGCTGTCAAATATTGGTATAAATCTAAGTGAATGTGAAGATTTATATGTAGATCACTCTATAATAGCAAATTGATTCATTTGTCAATGTTATAGCGCTCTCTTTTGAACAGATTTTGAGTGATTTGGGTGGGGATTTAAAATAATTATATACCTGCATGTTACCAATGAGAAGGGCAAAGAGGAGAAGGCCAAGAATGGCTACTGCTATCGAAAACAGAACTTCTCCTGGATATGTACTGGTTATGAGCCCCTGACCAAGTGTGCTGCACATATTCAAATCAAATTAGTTACGATGAATTCTGTCCGTGCAGATACATGATAATCCAGTAGATGCAGCTTTACAAGAACAAGCATATATGCATTTCTTAACAAGGCTTAGGTCTTGTAATTAATTGTACAAGGGTTCTTATTCACATAGGAAAACTTACAGTACCTTAGATTCTGCAGGCCCCACCACAAGCAATAGAAGTATTTTGATATAAAATGATCAGATTCAAGAACTCCAGATGATAAAGCTTGTTCATATATCCCATACTTGAATTGTGTTTTTCCATCATTGTCTACTGCACATTTTGGTTCAATAACCTCCTTGCTGACATTTTTCCATGTATCAAGGTTTGAAACTTCGTGAGCACAATAAAGATTTTGGGGATTACATTCTGGACTTTCTCTGCATGCTATATCCCAGCATGTATCTTTGCGTTCAATTGCTAATAGATACCATAAGGCCCCAAGAATCTGTTATGCCATTTATAATAATATGAGAGCGAGCAAGCTTCTATGATGTTTCTAAATATTGTGTTATATAAATTTAAGTGTTCGCAGATAACATTTGCTTACGTGACTAGCAAGCATGAACCATAACAAGTAATACGCTGCACCCGCCCATGCAGTTTCTGCAAAGACGCCTTGGCTTTTCTTTAACTCTGAAGAAAGAGGAATAAAGCGCACAAACCTGGGTATGTATTGAAGAAATACAATTATCACTAATGCTTTTTTTGTACCCAGTACATCTGACTCTTCTGCTCGGTGCAAAAACCTCCATACAACAATCTGTCAAAGGCAACAACTTAGAAACTGAACATCAATAACTAAAACTTCCACAACGACAAAGTGGTAAACAGAAAATCATTTAATAAAGTAATGTCTGAACTAACATAACTTGTGTGCAAGTGAGTATGACTGTGTTTCCTTTATTTCTTCTCTTGTTCTTCCTGATTGAATTTTGACTGAGTTAAAACATCTTGCACCTTAGCAGAGTACTTAATACTCTGTATATATAGTTTCCAATTTAGGTTTAAGATTCAGCCTAGTCAGCAAATATACGTGAAACATGCAGTGAGATAATTCGAGATTGTAGGAGTGTATAAGTAGACATAATGGTCAAAGTCTTGAAAGAAAAGGAGGCGTGTTCTACATCTATTCCATAAAAATTAGTAGCATCTTGCTTCTCGGACTATGCTGGTGGTATTAAAGTTCAGAATATAGCAAGTAAATACTATTTCAAAGCATTGAATAATTTAAGCCTTAAGCTAAGAACCAAATTGGCACAAACACGACAATTAGAATGAAAGTTTCTTAAATTATTTTCAATCAAAGTTCTTCAATTCATTATCAGAAACTCAGTATTAATGGTATTCATATACAGTTTCATGATCTGCCAGTATTATTCATACCTGTGGTAGAGGTAGCACCGAAAAGAGATCCACAAAAAAATAGCGATGTATATACCGCTTTGCTATTTCTTTGGGATCAATCACAAGTTCTCCTCGTCCAAAAACTCGAGATGAAGGTGCAATAAAAGCTGTGCGGAATTGCAGAGCTATGCGCATAATGTAGAAGAAATCGACTGTAGTCCTCAGAGCTGTTGTTGTGTATGCCAAACTTTCATCAATATGAAGGCACATTTTATCAACCTGGAAAACTGGAAGAAACAAAAATAGAGGATCTATTGATACTGCAAAAATGCAGGAGAGGAGTAAAAGCTTATTCCAAAACAAGACACTCTTGTCTTGAGGATCAACTATCTTCTTTTCAGAAACTTTAAGATCCTCTGGGAACACTGCTCTCGTGACTCCTGATCTTAGTGTTCGCCCAAATGAAAAAAGTCCTTCAGACCCTCTTTGGAATCCTACTTTGAACGACTTTGATGCAGGGGCACCGGAAGGCCCTTGATTCTCTATTCCAAATACAGATCTATTCTTTCCAGCCATATCAGATCTAAAAGAGCCAAATTCGTCCAACCTACGTTTAAAACCAGGGTTTAGGCAAAAACACAGCAAAAAATACGTCATTTTACTACTTTGGATGAAAACTTGTGCTGATTTCATGGATTATTCTTCCAGAATGGAGGAAAGCACTACTAAATAAAAGGCCAGCATATACATAGATTCATCATGACAATATAAAGCAGGGAGGCAGACAGAGAATTTGGGATTACTTCACTTGTATCAGGTATATACATGAAAGCAAAGATGACATTATTCTTATGATGCTATCTATTGCTGAGCAAAACATAAAACACCACGTACACTCTTGTTTTCCATATTATCACAAAGTATTCATGATTAGCATGTCTAATTAGCAAATGCAGTTGCATTACAAGTCTTCTTTTTACAAGACTTGAAAAAAGGATTCATCAAATTGATAGTTGAAGACTAGAGTACCTTACAAATTTCTCCTTCTGCCCCCCTATATATTGTGTCTTGTAATTGGAATCAAACATCGTGCCGGATGCCTTGCATAGCAAATAGGGGCCAGCTTACCACCCTAAAGAAAATAGAAGAATTTTCTCGAATTAATTCCAAATTCATTTATGAAACCCCTAATCTGAGCAAATTTGTTAAGATGGTTGAGCCCTAGTTGTGTGATTTACATCATGTATGAATGTAATCAAATTCAACACAAGAGAAACTAGATTTTTAAAACAATTAAGAAAAATCACAGGAAAAGGGGGAAATAAAACCAATGCCTGGAAAACAAACCATAATACAACATAATATATACTTCAAAAGAGGCATAAATCGCTTCTCTTATTCGAAGGGATCGAGAAATTTGACGAAAATAATTATCATAATGTTCATACCTAAATTTGACGAACCAAACACAGACGCATCTCCCAATCTGACGACTAAAATAAATGCTCTAAACATAAAAAGCTACGGAAAAATTAATCACTTGACGTTTCTAAAAACGATCATGCCAGGAAGTGCGTGAAAAAACTGTAGATTGAATGCACAAGAAACTGCCCCGAGCTTTTCACCATGCATGCGTGATAAAACTGTTGCGTGAGAATTGTGAGTGGAGGACAGAATAGGAATTTTGGGGGCATATTTATTTATTTATTCGTATTCCTTGGCGAGAGAGTGGTTTTCGCGCCACAGACAACCAAATCAACCAAACTCTCTTTACACTTGCATACCCACTTTCTTTTTTCTTTTTCAAGATTTAATGTTACCATAAATTCATTTTCTCAGGTGAAATTCTTTAAGCTGATTTAAAAAAAAAAAAAAAAAAAAGTATTCTATTTCATATTGTGCGTTTCTAAATTGATTTCACTATAAATTGTGTTAGTCAAAGGGTCAACTCATTGACATGTGTTCTTGTTAGGAATTCGGACTCTTTTGGGTGTCATTAGTGTTAGGGGTGGAAATAGATCAGACTACCCGACAGGGGCCTACAGCTCGACCTATTAAAGCTCAATTCGACTCGTTTAATAAATGAGCTAAACTCAATTTTCTTTAAAAACTTATTTATTTAAATAGGTCAAACATAATTTTTTTTTTTTATGTTTTTTAAGCCCAAACCTATTTAACTATATTAATATATATATATATATATATATTTATATATATAATACAATACATATATAATATAATATAATATAATAAATATTCAATATATATATATATATGTAAGAATATTACTTAGTATAAATTTAAATATTATTTGAATTTGTTATTATGCTATTATTTGATAATCCTTTGGTAAATTGTTTTTATTCTTCAATTTAAGATTTAAAGAGTTAATTGTTATAATTTAATAATAATATAATTATTGAATATAATTTTGTAAACATGATTAAAAAGGTCCCTAAAAAACTTTCAGGTCAGACCTATTTATTTAAAAGGTTATGCCAATGCTCTGAAAAAAGCCTATGACAGTTAACAGGTCAGACTTTGGCACAAATATTAAATAGCAGGCCCACACTGTTCAATGAGAAGTCTATCTCGACTCGACCTATTTCCACCCCTAATTATTGTTATGCCAAACCTCCAATTTTTGTGGATGATTTTTTCAATAGATGTCACCATTATCTCTAAAAAAAATTCATTTTTTTTTTTTTTACAACCAAATCTGAAAAATGAGCCTTGTTATGGGGTGTGGAGGTTTGTAGTTGGATTTGAACTCCACTTCTTTTAGTATCAAAACAAATGAGGATTGATATGTTAATTAATAAAAATAAAAAAAAACAAAACAAGAAAGATGAACAAGCAATTTCTCTCGGGGAGTTGTATCAGAATGAAGAACCAAGTAATTTATCAAAATTCAAATAAACAGTTATGAACTCATAAATATGTTTCCTTTCATAAGCAGAAATAACATTGTATGTTTATAATACAAAAATGTGGTATTCACAAATGATAGAACTATTCTTAACATAATATATAATGTTGTTGCTGGAAACAGATGAAGATCAGAAAATTGAATATCCATTATACTCAACTTGAACCAGAAAATGAGACTCAAGAATGAAGGTGGTTCTTCTACTGGACTGGACTAACTCAAAGAACTTGGGGGGTGTTATGGCATTACGTATTGTTGCAACTGCTTTGTTCTCTTCTTGTTCTTCAACTTACGAAACGCACACGACTCTATCTGCCTAATTCTTTCCCTGCTAACGCCCATAAGCTCCCCGATTTCTTGCAAAGTCTTCATTCTACCATCCTCTAACCCGAACCTCCATGTGATGACTTGCTTTTCTCGAGGATTTAGACTATTTAGAACGTTTGCTAAATCTTGTCTCATAAACTGCTTAATCAGAATCTCCTCAGCTGTTTCTGCTTCAGGGTCTGCGATAACTTCCTGGAGAAGAAAAAATGGAACTGAGAAATAAGAGATGATGGAATAGATAAGTTGATAATGTATGTGATATTGGGTCATACCGAGGGTTTGAGGTCCAGGTTGATCCCGATTTTCTGATCGAGGGATCTTGGAGCTTTGGGGGTCATCATGACTGCAGTGAGCCGCTTCATTGATAGCCCTGTTGCTTCAGCAACTTCTTCGTCATTAGGAACTCTACCATTTTCACTGTAGAGCTGCTTTCTTGCTTCTTTCACTCTATAAGTAGCCTCAACCATGTGAAACTGTTACGCAAGCAAAGCTGTAAGTTCTCATGCTGTCATTTCTAGCTTGCAAACTTTGAAATCCAACTCTAAAACATCAAAATTAATAATCAAAATTTGATATATTTTTTTTCATATTGGGAAAATCCTTACGGGTAATCTAATTGTTCTAGACTGGTCGGAAAGGGATTTCCGCACTGCTTGTTTTATCCACCAGTGAGCATAAGTGGAGAATTTGAAACCTTTAGATGCATCGAATTTCTCTGAACCTCTCACCAGTCCTCTGCATCCTTCCTGAGGACATAACCAATAAGAACAAATAATAAGACAGTTGTACTTCAGAAATAGGCAATGAGTTTTATCTACTGCATTATGTGCTTCAAATTCGCCAATCAAATACACCAACCGACTGAGTACCTGAACCAAATCTTGTAGATTCATCCCAGCTCCCTGGTAATTTTTTGCAATAGAAATAACTAGTCGTATGTTGCTCTTAATCATTTTATCTTTGCATAGAATACCATAGTTTATTTGTTCCCTCAAGGTTTTCTGCTCTATACCAGCAGCTGCAGCCCATTGGGCAAAAGTAGGCTCACCACCACAACGCTGTACAAGCTCCTCATGAAGTCTTTCCAACTTCAGTAGGACCTGCATTCACAGTGGATGACTATTAAAGAAGAGCAGACACATGAATCAGCTAACGGGGGCATATGGATGGTCATGGCAGGAGGGTTACTGAAATAAGAAAACAAGGAACACTTTTTTTTTTTCTTTTTTCTTTTTTTGACGGGAAAAACAAGGAACTCAGTTTATCTAACATAGTTAAGTGAAAGACTAAATCATACAAGTCATAAAATGCACAGAGAGATTTAAAATTGAACAAAAAGTTAAATACTAATATCAATCAGTTAAAATACTAGAATCTTCGACAAATTAAATTAGCACAACAAGACCGTTTAATATTTATCATTAGAGGACCAATCGAGAAAAAAAAAGCACAGTGATGTAGGAAAGCACAGTTATATTGAGCCGAATATAAATGTGGCGCGTCACAGAGTTAAATATATGCACTCAATGATACACCATAAATTCCAGGCTAGGCAAGAGAAAAAGTGATGAAAGTGAACTTGAAAGTTAAAGACTCATTAAAACAAATATGAAGGCAACACCGGTACGCGAAAACCTTTTAGTTTTGTCTTTGGATTGTTTTTCAAAACTAGAGCAAGGTCGGTTTATAAATAAATGATTTAGCAAAGGAGATATCAACATTGATCAATAAATGATTTGGCAAAGGCGATACTGCCACATATTTCACAACATTGCAGGTGAATCACAAAATAAATGAACACGTTGAAAGGTGAAAAACATAATGGGAAGCCAAATTTCTCTAAAGCTACCTGGATCCCAGCTGACAACATCTGTTCCTCCGAAGCAGTAAGTAGCCTAGAAGAACTTGTAGTCCCTCTTAAGTAACGCAAGGGATCATTATAATCTACTTCCTGTACAGAAGAACGCCTTTTCCGGCTAGAAGAACCAGATTTTACAGACACGATGTTGGCTGCTGCCTTTTCCGCTGCTTTTGTTCTCCTGGCTTTTCGTTCTGTTTGGCGGTTTGATCTGACAGCTATACTACTGGACAGTTGTGCCTCAAGAAGTTCAAGTTCCTCCACACTAGGCTCCACATCATCAGATTTTGCAAGGGTGGGAGAAGCTGTATAGTTTTCGCCAGACCCTATTTCAGCAACTTTAGCTTCACTGGGAATGGCTCTAGCTGCAAACTGGGTAAACTGACTCTTTTCAAATACTGAAGTATCAACTTCAGGTATCGTTTCTGAGGTACTGCTAGCAGACTCTGTGGAGTTATGCTGGCAAACCATCATAGCTGTATCTTTAGCTACCTTGAGTGCTGCCTTGGCTAAAGCAAGTGCTTCAGATGCAGCAGCAGTGATAGTAGCTTCTTCACTCATAAGAAGAGTCTCCTTATCCGAATTTGTTCCAAGATTTAGCTACATGTATATACAATAATCATTATAGCATCAGCTTACTAGTGCTATTAAGAACTCTTTTTTAAAATACTAAAAGAATAAAAAATTGAAAGCAGAAGCTAGGACATAATTTCCCATCTCTGAGTGGGAATTTGACCTTATAAAAGTTGTACATAGTAGAAAGCACTCTTATGTGTAGGCTCAGTACTAGACACAAACACGTCTGGAATTAATTACAATAGAGACCATATGATATTGAATATGATGCTTATTGCCCATTTTGTATAAACAGCAACAAAAGAATTCAGCATGTTTCTAACCACCGAAATTCAGGATAATTTGCTGAAAACCTTCTTTTGTTTCAAGATAAATTCTTGTCACTATTGACGAATGGTACATATGCATAAAAAAGATCTGTATCCTACCTCAGATGGGGAGCCAATTGCTCCAACATATGTCGATGGTTTATTTGAAACAATAGGAATTGGATGAGTATCTAAAGTAGGTATTTTCTCCAAGTCGAGCATTGCAGTTGAGTTTGATGTTGTCCATGATCTGTTGGCAGGTACAGAATTAGGAATAGCTTCTAACGGTGACAACTGTAGCTTCTCAAATTCGAGAACTGTAGATGTTGCTGTCGGCGTTGGTGCTGATGTAACAGATAAGATACATTGTGTTCGAAATGTGATAGCCTCTCTAACTTTTGCTGCACAACAATCCATTATAAAAATAAATATACAAATTTATAAGCTTGAGTCCACCAATAGCACTAGAATTTCCCCTCGCCACTGGGATAAGCTACTAATTTCAGGTTCTATGATGAGAAGCAACACTAGTAGATCATAAATACTACATTCCTTTATTAGAGAGATAATTAATGGAATTACAAAGCAGTAAACTAAGAACTGGTGTTCAACCACCTACAGTAAACTAAGATACACATGGTGATTTACGTTCTATTATCTAGAAAGAAAGTATAGCCTCACTTCGACATATTCACATTTCTAGAAGAAGCAACATTGATGTTTTGTAAGTGCAACAATGAAAAGAACTATCTGTTAGTGGCAGTTCTCAATGTACAGTAACACGAGGTTTAAATCGCAGTACTTTTGGTAACTCTAATTATGTATGACATGCATAAATTTCTAACATTGATTAAATGTTTGTTTGAGTGGTATGTGAACCAGGCTAGAATTAGTAAATAAATGTTTCCAAAGCCTTATGTATTACATAAATCACATATGACATTATACTTTCTTCCTAACATATATACCAAAGAACAGCTAATACAGCATAATGTCAACAATGTGAGATTACTCAATCGAACCCAAAGAAAATGAAACAAGTCATGGTAATTTATGTCATCCGATGTCAGACACACTGTGACTGTAAATACACAACAATGTGGGAGCAACAATTCGGAGTCGGTGAATTCACCAGACTGAAACTAAAGTCATCTCACTCCACAACACACATAAAGGGGCTTTTTATATTGCCCAATACAAAACGGAATATTTAGAAATAAGAATGTCATTGCACCATAAGTCCTCCGAAAATCTCTTAAACATAACATTCCAGATAGAAAGCAACAAAAATTGGACAGATGTAAGGAATGATGCGAATGGTAATCAGTAATAGGAAAATAAAAACTACACAGAAACACACACTTAACACAAAATCAACATTAGAAACACATAAAAATTAACGCGGAGAGAGAAATGACTCACATGAGTGTAGAGAAGAATGGCTCTGGGACTTGAAGTTGACTGCAAAAGTATCCGGCGAGCACTTGAATTGTGGCAACAGGCACGACATACTTGTCATATATATTCATTCACATACGCATATATTCATACTTTCAAACATCATGTTTTTCAAAACAATTCCGCGGCTTCGTATCGCAGATGAGCCAATGAAGCAGGATAAATTAGTTGAAGAAGGTATAAGATGGATATGAAGAAATTGAAGAAGCTACTGCGAATAGGCGTCTGTGTTGGAGAGAGAGGTGAGGGAGTGACAGAAAGGGATAATAAAACGGATAAGAGGAGTAGTAGTAGAAATTGCTTGGGAATGAGGATGAGAGGAAGACAACAACCAGGCTCCACCCCATCACTCTCTCTCCCTTGTTATTTTTTTATGTGGGCTTCTTTTGGGCTTCAAGGATGTGTGGGTCATTATTTTGGGCCTTATGGCTCTATTTATGGGCTTTTTCTTGTAGGTGTAAAGTCGCACAATCAGTACAATGATTTATTTTATCATATTTTCGAGTAAGAAAATATGTTTTATTTTGTAAGCTATCTTTAAAAGAAAAACATTTTTTCAAAATAAATATAAAAATGACTCTTCTGTTTTTCGGGAAAAAAAATGTTACTTTTCATTCTTACACAACCCATTTATCTTTTCCATTAGAGAAAATATCACAAAATCGTCTACGAAAAAGTTTTATAGTCTAAAATTTTGCGTTTAGTGATACCATAATATTTTATACTGCAATTTTAATTTATAAATTTAATGGTATCGTAAATGTATATAATAGTATCAATTTCATATAATGAACAAGTTTCACGAGAGACATACAAAAAATGCTATATTCGCTCCAATTTACTTAATTATGTTTTATTTAATTATAAATATTACTCCGAATCAATAGCATCAGACAAAACTAATTTTTGTCAAATTTCAAAAAAATCATATAAGACATCTTGGAAAAAAAAAAAAGAGAAAAAAAAAACAGAATAGTGGAATTCTGAAAAGAACAAATTTTGGAAAATTGTTTTTGAGTGGCAAAGTGGCTCAAAAATCTAAAAGCCGGAGGTAATGTGAGCAAATATATAAATTGTGGGGTAGGGGTGTTATTTCCGTAAATATTCTGACCAAAATAAAATGGTGGGGGCTCCGCCGCTTTCGCTTTCGCTTTCGCTTTCATTCGCTTAAACCCGCTGAGTTTCCCTCTGTCTCCTTGACGTCGTCATTCGCCCTAACCGGTGAACTTCTCAGCTTCCAAACCCTAGAAGAAACAAAATGTTAAACCCATCGAGATTTCTCCGGGGGTGTAGGGCCACTTTCGCCCTCAACTATTCCACCGTCAAAGCCGCCGCTCCTCCAGCCTCCACCAAACCCACCAAAGCTGCCGCCGCCCCTGCCAAATCAACGAAACCGAAGAAGACTGCTCCCAACACAGGGATAATGAAGCTAGTACCTGTGTCGCCCGCCCTCCAGAGTTTCGTGGGTGTTCCAGAAGTTTCTCGAGTCGAAGCTGTGAAGAAAGTCTGGGCGCACATCAAGGAAAATAATCTCCAGGTACTAATATACGATTTTTGTTGTTACTTTTGCATTTCTGATCTTCCGTTTGTTTTATGGTTTTGTTTGGATTGGTGTCTGCGTAAATGTTGAAAATGAATGTATGGTATATGTGATTAGGGTTCAATTTGAATATTCTATTGACACGCAGTTGTAAGCCTGATTTTATAATGTAAAAATATGTGGAAGGAATATTCTTCTGGTCTCTCTTATATACTATGTGTTAGATTCATAAGAAGTCTTGATATGCTAGAATCGAACTAATTGTTTGGCATTACTGTAACTATGTTCTGAGGACTGGGATCATTATTGAGCTTTTTTTTTTTTTTTTGTTATATGATTTTTCATTCTGCTGTTTTACATTTTCTTGCGTCTTCTAATCCCATAAATGTTACATGTATTTGGAGAACTGAGATAATTCTTATACCATGTTTGTTCCAACCCATAAAGGTTAATCTGAAACCTTTAGGTTGCATTTGGATGGAGTCATTTGAAATGTAAGGGATTTGAAAATGAATGGTTCTCAAATCTATGGATTTCAAATGACATGATTTTGCTAGGTATTTGCAATTTCTCCATTTTGAACTAGGATTATAGCTAACAATTTGAAATTCATCTATTTGTGAATATTTTAACCAAACAAGTGGAGTGAATTTAGATTGTGAATTTAAAACCTATAGCTCAAAAATCCCTTCATCTAAACACAACCTTAGATTTCTACTCCATTCAACTCATACATCTATTTCCTTCATACTTCAGCGAGGATTGAACAGATTGGCATATTAATACCAGGCTTGGAAATGAAATTTAATTGACTTTTCCGAGATTAGAATATCAACCAAATCTTGCATTGCAGTTCAAGAATGACCTTGTGGGAGCTGTGCTCATCTGTAAGACATCCTTATTTGGTCCCATATAAGGATGGGATTTTGAATATGTAGCAGCCCTTACTAGAGTGTATATTGAAATCCATTCAAATTTTACTTTAAAATTTAGTTTAAAATGAAAGTAATGGATATCAAAACCATAGCAATCTAAACAACCACCAAAAATTTGCTGTATTTCAAATCCAGTGACTATCTTTTTGTTTTGTTGTTTATCGAACTGTAACCATAGCTTGGGCGTTTTTCCCTGCAGAACCCATCGGATAAGAGGGAGATCTTTTGTGATGCAAAGCTTCAGCAACTGTTTGGAAAGGAGAAGGTGGGGTTCCTTGAGATTGCAAAGCTGCTTTCTCCTCATTTTGTGAAGACTAGTTAGTAGCTGACTAAGTAGCCACCAGAACCACCACTGGGTAATGGGGTTAATGTCTGCATCTCAGTTGCATACAATTTCTGGATATCGTATGTAACCTTTTGCTATTGGGACTTCTGGCTATTTATGTTTCTAGCTTGGCATCGTGTAAGAAAAGTAGGATGATTGAATTTGTTTATGACATTTTCTTTCTATTTCATGCCCTTGCGTTTTTCTCTGTTGTTTCCTCTGTTCTCTGTTTTTCTATGAAGAAATTTGAGAAGGCTCTGCATATGTTTGGGTGGAGAAAAACCACATGTTATCTTGTTTTATCAACTTCTAATTTCTTTGTTGGGATTTTTCAGTTAGAGCTTGGTTTTAAAAAGTTAAAAATCAGTCACTGTTATAAGTTTTTATCATTTCTCTCTCATGAATCAATGTTTACTGCCCACGCCCTACTATCCTGGTCTAGGGTGTGCATAATTTCGATAAAATCTAACAAACAGAATCAAATTTTATTTTGGTTCGGTTTCAAATTTTTGCAACATGAAATTTGACAAAATAGAAACCGAGCCAATTAAAGTTTACATATATAAGAAAAGGAAAAAAATAAAATAGTGATAAGTGTTTTAATGTGAAGTCAAATTATAATTTCTCTTCAATCTCATATTTAGTGAATTAATTTACAAATTTTTATTCTATGTTATAAAAGAAATGTGTTCGTATTTTATATTGGAAATGCCGTAAAAATATTAAAAAATACTCCCTCCGTCCCAAACTCATTTTCCCGTTTATTGTTTGCATGAGTTTTAAGAAAAAAGTTGTCTTTAGTATTTAAAGTGATAAAATAGATATTTTTGGTTATTAGTGTATGGAGAATATAATATTAAAAAATATTGTTACTTTTTTACCAAAAGTAGATGTAGCAAACGAGTATGAGACACACCTTTTTGGCAATGTAGCAAACGAGTTTGAGACGGAGGGAATATATAATTTGGATAACCGACCGAACCAGTTATTTAGATTCAATTATAGTTAGAGTTTTCAAAACGGGCCAGTTGGGCAAGCTAAAATCCGCCTTATGGCGGGGCGATGTGGACCAGAAATTTGACGGGCTGCAAGACCCCCAACCCAACTCACTTATTGACAGGCCGCGGGTTTTGGTGGGATGACCCACTTTTAATTTTTTAATATATATGTTGGGATATTTTAGTTTTGATGATTTTCCAAAACAACATGTAATAGGTTTGAAAGCAGTCAGGATAGTATCTCTTAGTTTCAGGTCAGGCTAGTTTGTTTCTCAGTAGAACAGGTTATCAGTGGAGGAAGAACTCAGCTGAGGGGGGAACTCAGTAAGGGGGAACTCTACTGAGAGGAACTCAGTGAGGGGGAACTCTGCTGAGAGGAACTCAGCTGAGGGAAGAACTCAGTGAGGGGGAACTCACTGATATAGCCTGAGGAAGTCAAGATGACATCACAAGGAGAACAGTCAGAAGACCTGAACCTGAAGAGAAGCCTGAAGGAAGTCCCACTGAGTATAAACCTGACTTTCTAAGCTGGTCAGTGGACTACTCAGTGAAGAGCCTGATCAAGAGGATCAGTGCTGGGCCTAGTAGGACCTGAAGGAGTCAGGCTACTGAGACTGGGAAGCTTGACAAATAGCCTTATGTCAACTCCCCTGAGTGGACTTCAAGTCTACTGAAGGAAGTCCACTGAGAAGACTTAAAGTCCAATGATGGTTCCTAAGAAGACTTCAAGTCTACTGAAGAAAGGTATCCTGAGAGGATTACAAGTCAGCTGAAGACAAGTCGCCTGAAGTCAGGACTACCCTGATCAAGTACCCTGAAGAAAAGAGCCGTTGGACTCAGTCCACGTGGACCAATCAAGTCAAGGCAGCGAATCTGACAAAAGCTGACAAGGCCATACTTTACTGAAAAGGAGGATTTCACTCCAGAGATAGTATGGATTTGAATGTTACTCTCTCCAACGGTAACATTCAAATCCACACTATAAATACAAACTCAAGCTTCATTTGTAAGTGTGCAAGTGCGAATGCGAGAGCTGGAGGTGTGAGAATGGTGCAAGTTAATAGGGAGGCATAAGGAGGCACCATCTCCATCAAGAACACTGACATTGAATTCTTCATAGTCATATTTGAGTGTTCCAGTTTGTATACTCGAGCCCATCATATATATCCTAAGCTTAGAGAGGTTTTCCCAACCTTAGCTCAGAGGCTAAAACCATGTAAGGGAAAACCTCACCTAGTTGGAGAGAACCAAACCAAACTAAACCCTTTCCAGAATAGTGTTAGGTGTTGCAGTGAGGTGAGGAGAGGCAGTCCCTGAGTGAAGAGGGACGTGAGGCCAGTTCGAGAGGCAGCCCAGGGAGTGGCGTGAGTCCAGTGTACCCGTGCACCTTGGCACGTAAAAAACAAGAATCCCAAGTAGTGGATTTCCTGTTAAATCAGGCAGTGGATGTAGGAGCTTGAGCCTCCGAACCACTTTACATTGTTGTGTTCATTATTTCCATACATCAGTTTACTTCAGTGTTTTAAAAAAAAATTCCCTTAAATTCCCATATTGTCCTTGTTTGTGAAAGAAAAACGGGACCAACAATTGGTATCAGAGCGGGTTGTTCACATGACCACTGATCCAGTTTTGTTATGAAAAATGGTCAACCGAACAGATCTTATATGTTTTAAATTATGGGAATTTCTGCATATTTCAAATTATTACTTGTGTTCTGACATCATTCTTGTAATAGAAAATCTGTTTGTTAGAAGTTTTGGAATCATCAAAAAGGGGGAAATTGTTGGGATATTTTAGTTTTGATGATTTTCCAAAACAACATGTAATAGGTTTGAAAGCAGTCAGGATAGTATCTCTTAGTTTCAGGTCAGGCTAGTTTGTTTCTCAGTAGAACAGGTTATCAGTGGAGGAAGAACTCAGCTGAGGGGGGAACTCAGTAAGGGGGAACTCTACTGAGAGGAACTCAGTGAGGGGGAACTCTGCTGAGAGGAACTCAGCTGAGGGAAGAACTCAGTGAGGGGGAACTCACTGATATAGCCTGAGGAAGTCAAGATGACATCACAAGGAGAACAGTCAGAAGACCTGAACCTGAAGAGAAGCCTGAAGGAAGTCCCACTGAGTATAAACCTGACTTTCTAAGCTGGTCAGTGGACTACTCAGTGAAGAGCCTGATCAAGAGGATCAGTGCTGGGCCTAGTAGGACCTGAAGGAGTCAGGCTACTGAGACTGGGAAGCTTGACAAATAGCCTTATGTCAACTCCCCTGAGTGGACTTCAAGTCTACTGAAGGAAGTCCACTGAGAAGACTTAAAGTCCAATGATGGTTCCTAAGAAGACTTCAAGTCTACTGAAGAAAGGTATCCTGAGAGGATTACAAGTCAGCTGAAGACAAGTCGCCTGAAGTCAGGACTACCCTGATCAAGTACCCTGAAGAAAAGAGCCGTTGGACTCAGTCCACGTGGACCAATCAAGTCAAGGCAGCGAATCTGACAAAAGCTGACAAGGCCATACTTTACTGAAAAGGAGGATTTCACTCCAGAGATAGTATGGATTTGAATGTTACTCTCTCCAACGGTAACATTCAAATCCACACTATAAATACAAACTCAAGCTTCATTTGTAAGTGTGCAAGTGCGAATGCGAGAGCTGGAGGTGTGAGAATGGTGCAAGTTAATAGGGAGGCATAAGGAGGCACCTGTTGATGACCTTTTCTTACTAAGAAGATTAGTGGCTGTTTTTCATCTAATGAAGATCACCAAACAAGAATCAAGATCATAGAATTTGGCTAAGTAAAGCTCAAGAAATAATTTGACAAGAGTTTGGACTTGTATTGAATTGTTCTCATTTTTCATGTACAAGAAGGGAGTATTTATAGACATACAAAGTGGCCATGTGTCACCATCTTGATGGCTTAGCCATTGGATCTTTGCCAAGTGTTAGGACACTTGTACAACATCTACACTATTACTCATTGGATGGGTGCCAAGTGTTAGGACACTTGGACCATATCTAAGCTAGTGACTCTTGGAATTCCCCATATTGTACTTGGTCTTTGGCACTTCTGAGATGCTCTCGATGATGACCGGCTGCTCGCTTGTACGTCTTTGTTAGATGTCATGATCCTTTGCGTTCTTAGCTGTTCGCTCCTCGCTTGGGATTGTTTTACAATGTTGCTCGCTTTACTACGAACATGCTCGCCCAAATTGGCTTTGGCTTGAGCCGCTTGGCACAACTGTTCTTTGCAAGTCTGCTTGCCACATTAGTACTTTTCTACAGAGCTGTTCGCCCTACGAATCTGCTAGCTCTGCTACGAAGCTGTTCGCTCCACGAGGCTGCTAGCTCATTTGATTTGTTATCCTGTTGTCAAGTTTAATGATAATCTTTCGTTGATTAAATGCGAAGTTGTTCGCCCATCAACAATTGCCCCCTAGCTTGATCTTATGTTGAATATGGAGTGATCAACTAAGACCAAGCTATAATTTTATCTTCGAATAATGGGCGAGCAGGAAGAGAGTATAGTAAGCTACATGGGCGAGCAAACGCGTAGGCGAGCAAACGAGCAATGGGAACTAAAATGCGCGACCAGCAGTGAACATCCTTTCGTGTCGCGACGGTTGGATTCCCGAGGCACGGAATGCGAGGCGTCGCGTCAGTCACGCGCGACCCCCAATTTGCTCATAGGGGCCTACGGAATTTTGCGAAAATTGCATTTTCGACCCAGCCTCATTCTTATAAATAGGCGATTTCCCATTCATTCCTCTTTCTTTCTTCTTTCGATTTTCACGTTTCCGCCATTGACAAACGCTTCGAAGCTTTCCCGTCTTCGTGATTCTTGTGCTTGAATCTTCTCTTGTGTCAAATAGATCTTAGTTTCAGAAGGTAATTCATCTTGTATTTCTTTTTTCTACTCTTAATTTCGTAATTTCTGCACTTTTTCGTATTTCTCGCGACTGTGGGTGTGATTCCGGCCGTGAACCGCCGTCGCGCCGCCGTGCTGTTGATTCCGTTACCATCGTAACTCCTCCGTCGCCGGCGTTATCCTTGCATACCACCTCACACTTATCCAAATCTCTACTTTTTTTGAATGGATTTTTCCCCCTCAAGTTCCTCCCAATCCGGACCCGGGCGAAATCCGGAAAAACGACCCGTAAATCTGGATTCTCCGCGCAGATCTGTTCGCCAAGCGTTGGCGAACAACCCGCGCACGTTGTTGGTGGACGAAGACACGGACTCGGATGCGAGCTCCGTTGTTCGCTCGGTAGAGACGTGTGCCGCTGATCGCTCTGGCGATCAAGAAGATATTCACCATCCTGCTCGCGAACCTGAAACGTCTTCTGATCTTGGTGAAGATTCCACAGAAGTGGCCGCGGAGATAGAGGGTTCAATTGACCTCGAGGACGACCAAATTGGCCCTGCTGGCGAGCAGCGAGTTGGCGAGCAAGAAGGTCCTTTGCTCACTTGGGAGTTTTTAAGGGAAATCAATTTTCCCATCTCTCAAACTACACCCGAATCTCGGATCCCGGAAGGAGTTGTTCGCGATAATGAGTGGAGGGACTATGCTGCTCGCTACTCGAAGACTTTTGTCACTCCATCGAGGGTAATCATGAAGAAACAAAGTGGGGACTTTGCAGCGAGCAGCCTCGATAGCGTGCTTTTTGAGGAAGACCTGGCGAGCATCCGTGCTACCTACAAGATTCCGTACGACATTTTTATGTACATACCAAAGGAAGGAGAAACTGCTGATCGCCCTCCTCCTGGTTGCACGGCGATCAATTTGGATGTGCTCAACACGGGTTTTCCTCTCCCCGTTCATCCACTTATCGGGCGATTCTTGTCCGACATGAACCTGGCGATCACCCAGATTACTCCAAACGGTTGGAGTAGTCTCCTAGCCTTCATGACTCTTTTTGGTCTTGAGGGCTATAAAAACAAGATAACAACCGCGGAGATTCTCTACGCCTTGACTATTTCTACTCAAAAAGAGGATGGAGCTGGTTGGTATTATGTTAAAGCGAAGACCGGGCTGAAACTCATTGAAGGAGTCCCCAATAAAATTAAGGGTTGGCATCGCCAATTTTTCTTCATTGGTGGTGACTGACGAGCAGCGGAGGGATTCGCCGGCGGGCAGGCGCGCATCATGTCGCCCGAACGCTTTGGAAATGCTAAACGTAGGCCTTCCTTTATCTTATTAGTTCATAAATAGGACTAATTTTAATCCTTTTTGTTGTTTTGCAGGCTTGAGAAATTTGAAGTGGGGGAACCCTAATCTGAGCGACGAGTTTCTCTTCACCTTAGCCATCATCTCTCTTCGCGACGTTGCTAGTCGCGACATACACCATCTCTCGAAGGCTCATTGTCGCAAACTTGCTGGCTTGGTCACGAGTCCTCACCATCTTGAAGCCCAAGCCGCCGTTCCAGAAGGTAACTTTTTTTTATTTTTGCTCGCCAATCATTTTTGCTCGTTCATCATTCTTGCTCGCCTAACACTTGTATTTTTCTTGTCAGATCAACAAGTCACTGTTGCTATCCCAGCTGTGCCCGAGTCATATTATCTACTCGCCAATCGAGTTAAACAGATGGCTGATGCTTCAAGGAGAAAGATGGATCCTCCCCTCGCTATCATGCGTCTCCGGGCCGGAGAGAACCCTTCTGGTCGCCCAGCCGCCGGAGCTGGTCGCCGCAAACCTGCGGCCAAATCTACTCCCTCTCCACGGGATGTAAGGAAGGATAAGGAGAGGGAAAAAGAGAGAGAGAAGAAGAAGGCGCCGCGAGGCGATGATGCTCGCGGCGATGATCGCGCCTCTAAGCGGTCAAAGACCATGGCGGAGGCGAGCAGTGCTGCTCCTCGATCTCCTGCCTCTAGATCCACCTCTTTGGAAGTGGTGGACGAGCAACAGGTGGTCGCTAGCGTGGCGGCGACCAAAACGGTGGTGTACCCCAAGGATCTCTCCTACTTAGGTTGGGATCCTTCTAGAATTAAAGAGTAAGTTGTTCGCTTTTTCAGGTTTTGTTGTTCGTCTGATCTTAGTCATCATTTTTGTTCTTACTCTTAATTCTTCATTTGGTTAGGTACAAACCGGAGCGTTATCCCGGTCGAGGAACTGCTCTTCACCACTTTGCTGTTGTGAAGGATGCCCCCCCCAGCTTTCGCGACATTCCCGATGCTCCTGTCCGTCGAGCAGCTGAGATGGTCCCGAGAGCTTGGACCAAATCGGCGAACACCCTTGTCACGGGTCAGACTGTGAGCGACAATGTTCGCCTGATGGCGTACAATGCTAGCCATCAAGTGGTCCAGGCTCAAGTGCTGCTCGATCAAGTTCTGGATCTCGAGCGAACAAACCGCGATTTGGGCCGTCGCGTGGAGAGGATGGACGAGGAAAGAGCCTCTGCCATCAAAGAATGCAAGGCCGAGCATGCTAAGATGCTGGCTTTGATGGAGAGGAAGATGGAGGCCTCGTTAACTGGCGAGAAGAACGCCTTGGAGAAGGCTGAGAAGATGCTGCTGGAGGTGAAGTCCTCAGACTTGAGAGCTGAGAGAGCCGAGAAGGAGCGTGCAGACTTATCTGCTCGTCTGCTCGCTGCCGAGGAGCATGTCAAGAGGCTGGAGGAAGAGCGCCAGAATCTGATCGAATACGAAGTCCATGAGCAGGAAGTGATGGACAAGACCAATTTCGGGTACATTTGTGCCTTTGCGGAATGTTTACGGTCTGTCCACTTCGCTCACGATCATAACCAAGATATCCGTGATGCGGTGAAGGCGGACTTCGTTGAATACGTGAAAAATTATCCTCCTCCTCCTGGCTCGACTTTGTTCGTCTCCGATTTGGCCGACCTCGGCTTTCCTTTGGAAGTCTTCGGCGAGGACGTCGACATTGCTGCTCCTACTTACGGCGGTCAGCCTGACCCTGCTCCAGCGGCGACCAACGCGGCAGCCGCTGATGAGGTTTTTGAAGGGTTGCCTTCGCTTCCCCTGACCCCTATAGACGGGGCTGGTACAAGTGCCCAGGGCGAGCAGCCGAGCGCGCCGGCTACCAGAACTGAAGATGCTCCTCCTCCTCCTCTTCCTTGAAGACTTGTTTTTTTTTTTTTTTTTTTTTTTTTTTTTTTTTTTTTTTACAATAGACCCATACAAGGTGACGAATAAGTGGCACAATGGCACATACGACCTTGAAGACATGGAAGGCAAGTCGTCTCAATACTCCTGGAATACAACTTTACTCAAGAAGTACTACCAATGAAGTCCTGTAAGTCTTAGAAAGTTTGTAAATAAGATCCTTTGTAAATTTTTGAAATTTTTGCACAAGTTTATAAGCGAGCAGATTTGCATTTATCTTACTAGGCGAGCAGAATTGTTTTTATCTTTTGTCTTGCTGAATTTCAGTTTTTGAGCCTTGAGTCCAAATTACTTAGTTGCTCGCCCAAAAAATTAGCAAAATACGAGTCTGTTATAAGACGAACAGAAAAGCTTATTAAAAGCAAAAGTAAGGCCAAGTCCATAAGCGACCAAAATGGCCCAAACAACTAAGGCCAAGTCCATAAGCGACCAAAATGGCCCAAACAACTAAAGGTCAAGTTCTATAAGAACCAGATGACCAACTGAAAATTTGACTAAGTGTTTACCTTAAGAAAAAGGAACACTAAGAAGATGTCATAAGCAAAAAGCAATAGGCGAGCAACTAAGTAAGACGACCAAAGAGGCGAGCAATTAAGTAAGACAAACAGAGAAGCACAAATTTATAGATTAGCAAAAGTGTTCATATCATTAGATCAAAAAAGTTACAATAGGATGTATAACATTTCTGTATTTCTCAATCCTATTGTAACTTTTTTGATCTAATGATATGAACACTTTTGCTAATCTATAAATTTGTGCTTCTCTGTTTGTCTTACTTAATTGCTCGCCTCTTTGGTCGTCTTACTTAGTTGCTCGCCTATTGCTTTTTGCTTATGACATCTTCTTAGTGTTCCTTTTTCTTAAGGTAAACACTTAGTCAAATTTTCAGTTGGTCATCTGGTTCTTATAGAACTTGACCTTTAGTTGTTTGGGCCATTTTGGTCGCTTATGGACTTGGCCTTAGTTGTTTGGGCCATTTTGGTCGCTTATGGACTTGGCCTTACTTTTGCTTTTAATAAGCTTTTCTGTTCGTCTTATAACAGACTCGTATTTTGCTAATTTTTTGGGCGAGCAACTAAGTAATTTGGACTCAAGGCTCAAAAACTGAAATTCAGCAAGACAAAAGATAAAAACAATTCTGCTCGCCTAGTAAGATAAATGCAAATCTGCTCGCTTATAAACTTGTGCAAAAATTTCAAAAATTTACAAAGGATCTTATTTACAAACTTTCTAAGACTTACAGGACTTCATTGGTAGTACTTCTTGAGTAAAGTTGTATTCCAGGAGTATTGAGACGACTTGCCTTCCATGTCTTCAAGGTCGTATGTGCCATTGTGCCACTTATTCGTCACCTTGTATGGGCCCTCCCAAGTCGGGCCGAATACTCCTGGTGATATTAAAACTTTTCGAAGTACCAAGTCCCCAATTTCGAATTCTCTTGCTTTTACTTGAGAATTGTAGTACTTTGCTGCTCTTCTTTTGTAAATTGCATTTTTCAATTCTGCTGTTATTCTTTTTTCTTCAAGCAAGTCCAACTCTGCCGCCATTGCAGAGTTGTTTGTTTCTTCGTCGAACGCAGCCGTTCGTTTTGTCGGGACTTTTAACTCAATCGGAATTACTGCTTCTGTCCCGAATGCCATTGTGAACGGTGTTTCGCCTGTACTTGTTCTGTGGGATACTCGGTATGCCCATAACACCTCTGGTAGCTCTTCTGACCATTTTCCTTGCTTGTCAACCAAACGAATCTTCAGTATATGCTTGATTATTTTATTCACTGCTTCCACTTGACCGTTTGATTGGGGGTGGTATGGTGTCGAGAAATGTTTCTTTATTCCCCATTTTTCGCAAAAATCTCTGATCTCTTTTCCCTCAAACTGCTTTCCGTTGTCCGTCACTATCGCCTGAGGGACCCCGAAACGACAAACAATGTTTTTCCAGATAAAGTTGATCATTTTCTCCTGTGTGATCCGCCCGAGTGCTTCTGCTTCCGCCCATTTCGTGTAGTAGTCAACAGCCACTACCGCGTATCGAACATTTCCTTGTCCTGGGGGAAAAGGCCCGATAAGGTCAATTCCCCATTTCGCGAACGGCCATGGACTATTGACTGAAATCAATTCATGTGGGGGTTTGTGAATGTTTGGGGCGAACAATTGACATCTATGACAGGTTCGGGCAATCTTGATTGCATCTTGGAGGAGAGTTGGCCAGTAATATCCTTGCCTTATTGTTTTATGTGCTAAAGCCCGTCCTCCGGCATGATTTCCGCATACACCTTCATGGATCTCTTTCAGCACTGTTTGTCCTTGGCCCCTAGCCAAACATTTCAGAAGTGGGAGCGAAATTCCTCTCTTGTACAACTGCCCGTCCATCATGGTGTACCTTGCCGCTCTTTTAACCAACTTGTTAGCTTCAAATGGGTTGTCCGGTTTTTTATCGTTTTGCAAATATTCAACGATCGGCATCCTCCAGTCGTCTTCTTCGAAATTTTCGTCGATCTGATAGATCTTGTAATCTTCGGTTGATGGTTTGGACATCCTTGTTAGCGTCACTTCCGACAATTCTGCTGGTCCGGTGCTGGTTGCTAGCCTGGCTAATGCATCTGCTTGAGCATTATTGTCTCTTGGTATTTGTTCAATGTATATTTGTTCGAACAAAGAGGCCAAGTGAGCAACAATCTTTTGATACAAAGCCATGTCTTCATCTCTTGCTTCATATTCTCCTCGAACCTGGTTGACGATCAATTGTGAATCTCCAAAGATTTGCAACCTCCGTACTCCAACTGCTAATGCTAGGCGTAATCCGACGATCACAGCCTCGTACTCTGCTTCGTTGTTCGTTGCCATGAACTCGAATCGAACAGCTGAAGTAAAAACTTGCCTGTCCGGGCTTATCAAGACTATACCTGCTCCCGATGCTGTATTTGTTGATGAACCATCAACATACATGTGCCAGGGATGGCTATGCCCTCTCGTTGGATCTTGGGGGAAAGTTAGTTCGACTATAAAGTCTGCTAAGGCTTGCCCCTTGATCGCTGTTCGAGGAACATACGAAATCCCGAACTGACTGATTTCCAAGGACCACTTTAGGAGCCGACCAGCCGCATCGGGTCTATGCAGTATTTGCTTGAGTGGGAACGTTGTCAACACTTCCACCTGGTGGTCGAAAAAATATGGACGAAGTTTCCTGACACTCATTACCAGCGCATATGCTAGCTTTTCTGTTGGTGAATATCTGAGCTCTGCTTCGTGCAAGGCATGACTTACATAGTAGATGGGCAGGTGGAACTTTCCTTCTGCACGAACGAGCACTGAACTGATTGCTACCTCTGAGGCCGCCAAGTACAAGTATAACTTTTCCCCTGGGATTGGCTTGGCAAGAATTTTTGTATCACTGAGGTAATCTTTCAGCTGCTCGAACGCTTGTTGACAGGCGTCTGTCCATTGAAACTTTCCTTTCTTGATGGCCTCGAAGAATGGCCTGCACTTATCTCCGGATCTTGAGACGAACCTGTTCAAAGCTGCTAGACATCCAGTTAGTCGTTGGACTTCTTTTACCGATCTAGGTGGTTGCATTTCCATGATTGCTTTCACTTTCACTGGATTTGCTTCAATTCCACGCTGACTAACCAGATGTCCCAAGAATTTCCCAGAATGGACTCCGAAACTGCTTTTCTTGGGGTTCAACTTCATATTGTAGGTCCGAAGTATCTCAAATGTTTGAGCCAGGTGCTGCAAGTGATCTTCCTTTTTTGAGCTCTTGACAACAATGTCGTCCACATATACTTCCATCGTCTTCCCGATGTGATCATCAAACATCTTGTTGACTAGCCTCTGATATGTAGCTCCAGCATTGATTAGCCCAAATGGCATTCTCTTCCAGCATAGCAAGTTCTTGTTGGTATAGAACGCAGTGTGTTCTTGATCATCGGGATGCATCGCGATTTGATGATATCCTGCGAATGCATCCATGAACGTTAGCAGCTCATGTCCGGCGGTGCTATCAACTAGCTGGTCAATGTGAGGCAATGGGAAGTTGTCTTTCGGGCAGGCGGCGTTAAGATCTGTGAAATCGATGCAGAGTCTCCATGCTCCAGTTGCTTTCCTGACCAAAACTGGATTTGCCACCCATTGCGGGCATAACGCTTGTTTGATTAAGTCGTTATCCAGCAGCTTTTTGACTTCCACGTCGAGCGCCTCGTATTTGTCGGGTCCAAATTTTCTCCTTTTCTGATGGACTGGCCTCTTCCCCGGGTCGATGTTGAGTCTGTGACAGGCATGTTCGGGGCTGATGCCCACCATGTCTGCATGCGACCATGCGAACACATCGAGGTTTGCTTTAAGAAACTCAATCATGTTGGTCCTGTACGGCTCTGGTAGCTCGGACCCTATGAAGAGTTCTAAGCCCTCTTGGTTCGGGTCGACTTTTACAGTTTCCAACTCTTCGACCGGGGTAGCCCTTCGTTTTTGGCCTTTCCATCTGGGGTCAATAATGGGCCCTTCTATCTTTGGCTCATCTTCGATTTCCATCGGTTCTGCCCCCAGTCGTGGCTCTATGTCCTCTGCATCAACGTTCATTGCCCTTGTTTGTTCTTCCTCGTTGCTAGTAGTAGCAGCTTCTGTTTCTCCTGTTTGGGCGAGCTGTTTATCTTCGCGTTCCTGCTCGTCCTCGTCCAACTGTGCGTCTACGCATATCTGCTCGCCAATGCGCAGCTGTTCGTCTGCGCACAGTTGCTCGTCGCTGCGTGGTTGTTCGTCTGTGCAAAGCTGCTCGTCGACTTCCATTATTTCAGTGTCAACGGAAGTCATGGCCTCGCTATCATCTCCGTCCTTGTCTGAGCACTTATCCGCCATGTTGACTTGGTGATCCTGCAACTGTATTTGCAACAGACACGCACGAGCTTTCCTTTGGTCTCCTTTGACTGTACCTGCACCCTTCTTTGTTGGAAATTTTAGACAATAATAGTACGTTGAAACAGCCGCTTTAAATTCATGCAAGAAAGGACGGCCGAGGAACCCGTTATAAGTGGACTGTTGGTCTACAACCAAGAAGTCTACCATTCTATTCATTTTCCTCTCCGGGTCCTCAACTGATACAAGCTCAACTGCCAACGTAACTATTCCTAGCGGGGTGGTTACAGCATTTCCAAAACCCACAATCTTGTGATTACAATCTTTGATGTACTCAGCACAATCTCCTAGCTTGTCCACCGTGCTCTTGAACAGGATATTTGTGTAGGAACCAGTGTCGACAAGTAGACGATGCACCTTTGTCCCCATGATATTGGCGCAAATGACCAATGAGTCGTTGTGGGGAGTAAGTATCCCGTCTAAGTCTTTTTCTGAGAAAGTCAGGTCCCCTGTTTGCTTGGTCGATGGATTTACCCCCACTTCCATTACCTGATCTATTGCTCTCAGCTCTGCTTTCCTCTTTCTTTTTGACATAGGTGGTCTCCCATCAGAACAACCACCTACTGGCCCAGTGGGTTCCAGCATCAGGATTTCTGGGATATGCCTTGCTGGAGCTGCTGGGACCTTCCTTCCCCTCTTACCAACTTTGCTTGGTTGGTCATCACTATCTTCATCATCCGAACTGGATTGCACTGGCGCCCTTGGTCTTTTACCTGGTTCCCTCTTCACGAATTCGGACAGCTTCCCTTCCTCATAGAACCTCCACAACTGCTTCAATAGATCTCGGCACTCGCTCGTGAAGTGGCCGATGTTCTGATGATAAGCACAGTATTTGTTCGGGTTCAGCTTTCCTCTCTCTTGCCTTATCTTCCGCGGCTCTGACAACATTTCCCTGTCCTTAACGTTGTTGTACACAGCATCCACGGACATAGTAAGGACTTGACTCAACTTTTCTTTCAACTCAGCTCCATCATTGAATGACTTCATGTTCTTCGGAGCTTTGTAATCACTTCCTCCCGACTTCTTGTTAGACTTTTTTGGATCAGTCTTGTCTCCCATCTCTCGGTGTAAGGCCTCCTGCATTGAAACGTGAATTCCCGCTTTGTGTCTGAACTCTGTGTATGTTTTCGGGCAAATCAGATGCATTTCCTTCCACAAATCAGTTCCTTTCTTTAAACCAGCCATCACTGCCACAATCTTCGTGTCTTCACTCACCATCTCGCCCTCCAGTAACACTTTATCAAATCTTTCCAGAAATTGCTTGTCAGACTCCTCGTCTCCCTGCCTAATATCTGCTAGACGGTGTCTGTGGGTCAAGTAAGACCCGGCAGTTGAGAAGTGAGACAGAAACTCTTTGCTTAGCTGGGCAAAAGAGTTGATGGAGCCGGGAGCCAATGCCGAAAACCATCTGTGCGGGCCATCTCCCAGGGTGAGTGGAAAATTTCGGCATTGCGTGGCGTCGGTCGCCCCTATTGAGATCATAAAACCCGAATACTTCGTCACATGGATACGGGGGTCCGACGTTCCCTCGTACAGATTGATGGCTGGGAACTGTGTCTTCTTCTGGATCGGTGCACTGAGGATAGACGGAGATAATGGTGAAGATGGGAGAATGGTTGATCCGACACCTCTCTGAGACTCCAACTGTTTCTGCAATTCTTCAATTGCCTTTCTCATTTCCTGCAACTCATTCGGGGGAGTTCTCCCGATGGAAGGCTGTTCATCGTGATTGGGTTCAGTGACCTCTTCACGATGCAGTCCCTTGCCAACGGGACGTTTTTCCTGAGTTGTCTTCCTAGCAGCGTTGCTAGCTCCATTTGGCCCTAGCCGGCCAAAAGCTGACCTCCGGATTCGGTCATGCACTGATGGGCGAGCAGGATGGTGTGATCGCTCCTCATGCCTTCGGGACGGCTCCCTCCTATTTGCATTCCTTGTTCCTAATCTCTCCAATGCACTGGTTCGAGACGTACTCTTGCTTGATTCCTCTGCTCGACTCGGTGATGATTCTCCTCTGCTTCCTAGACGTTCGCTCAGTGGAGCTTTTCCTTTATTTCTGCGAACTTCCTCGCTGTCGGCCTCGTCCCGACGTGCATCTTCTCTCATTTTACTCCTTTGTTCGCCAGTACGCTCCTGCTCGCCTGTTCGTCTGGTCGTCACAGGTGCTCTTGACGGTCCTGCTATATGTCGATTTTGCAAGGATTGAAGAACAGCAATGGTTTTTGCTAGCTCTTCAGGATTTTGAGCAAGAGCTTCAACTTCTGGTGGAATCGTGTCAATAGTGACTTGTATATTCCTCTGCGAAGTTGCTCTCACTGTCCGTGCATGTCCTTCGGTGGAAGAAACCCTAGTTCTTGGTCTACGACTTGGAGATATGCTCGAATGTCGTTCTTCTTGCGATCTAACCATCTTGGCTATCGAAATGTGGGTAAATAAGCAAATGGATGAAGTAATCTTGTACTTACAGCACCTTTTCCAAGGATTACTAGCCTTGTGTGTGATTGTAAAGGTTTGAAAACCCTAGTTCATGCACACATGCATTGAAATCCTTAAAGTGTTGTAAATCTTTGTCCTCTTCGATTTTTTCTACAATCGAAGGTTCGAACCCTCCTTCTAGCGCCAATTGTTGATGACCTTTTCTTACTAAGAAGATTAGTGGCTGTTTTTCATCTAATGAAGATCACCAAACAAGAATCAAGATCATAGAATTTGGCTAAGTAAAGCTCAAGAAATAATTTGACAAGAGTTTGGACTTGTATTGAATTGTTCTCATTTTTCATGTACAAGAAGGGAGTATTTATAGACATACAAAGTGGCCATGTGTCACCATCTTGATGGCTTAGCCATTGGATCTTTGCCAAGTGTTAGGACACTTGTACAACATCTACACTATTACTCATTGGATGGGTGCCAAGTGTTAGGACACTTGGACCATATCTAAGCTAGTGACTCTTGGAATTCCCCATATTGTACTTGGTCTTTGGCACTTCTGAGATGCTCTCGATGATGACCGGCTGCTCGCTTGTACGTCTTTGTTAGATGTCATGATCCTTTGCGTTCTTAGCTGTTCGCTCCTCGCTTGGGATTGTTTTACAATGTTGCTCGCTTTACTACGAACATGCTCGCCCAAATTGGCTTTGGCTTGAGCCGCTTGGCACAGCTGTTCTTTGCAAGTCTGCTTGCCACATTAGTACTTTTCTACAGAGCTGTTCGCCCTACGAATCTGCTAGCTCTGCTACGAAGCTGTTCGCTCCACGAGGCTGCTAGCTCATTTGATTTGTTATCCTGTTGTCAAGTTTAATGATAATCTTTCGTTGATTAAATGCGAAGTTGTTCGCCCATCAACAGCACCATCTCCATCAAGAACACTGACATTGAATTCTTCATAGTCATATTTGAGTGTTCCAGTTTGTATACTCGAGCCCATCATATATATCCTAAGCTTAGAGAGGTTTTCCCAACCTTAGCTCAGAGGCTAAAACCATGTAAGGGAAAACCTCACCTAGTTGGAGAGAACCAAACCAAACTAAACCCTTTCCAGAATAGTGTTAGGTGTTGCAGTGAGGTGAGGAGAGGCAGTCCCTGAGTGAAGAGGGACGTGAGGCCAGTTCGAGAGGTAGCCCAGGGAGTGGCGTGAGTCCAGTGTACCCGTGCACCTTGGCACGTAAAAAACAAGAATCCCAAGTAGTGGATTTCCTGTTAAATCAGGCAGTGGATGTAGGAGCTTGAGCCTCCGAACCACTTTACATTGTTGTGTTCATTATTTCCATACATCAGTTTACTTCAGTGTTTTAAAAAAAAATTCCCTTAAATTCCCATATTGTCCTTGTTTGTGAAAGAAAAACGGGACCAACAATTGGTATCAGAGCGGGTTGTTCACATGACCACTGATCCAGTTTTGTTATGAAAAATGGTCAACCGAACAGATCTTATATGTTTTAAATTATGGGAATTTCTGCATATTTCAAATTATTACTTGTGTTCTGACATCATTCTTGTAATAGAAAATCTGTTTGTTAGAAGTTTTGGAATCATCAAAAAGGGGGAAATTGTTGGGATATTTTAGTTTTGATGATTTTCCAAAACAACATGTAATAGGTTTGAAAGCAGTCAGGATAGTATCTCTTAGTTTCAGGTCAGGCTAGTTTGTTTCTCAGTAGAACAGGTTATCAGTGGAGGAAGAACTCAGCTGAGGGGGGAACTCAGTAAGGGGGAACTCTACTGAGAGGAACTCAGTGAGGGGGAACTCTGCTGAGAGGAACTCAGCTGAGGGAAGAACTCAGTGAGGGGGAACTCACTGATATAGCCTGAGGAAGTCAAGATGACATCACAAGGAGAACAGTCAGAAGACCTGAACCTGAAGAGAAGCCTGAAGGAAGTCCCACTGAGTATAAACCTGACTTTCTAAGCTGGTCAGTGGACTACTCAGTGAAGAGCCTGATCAAGAGGATCAGTGCTGGGCCTAGTAGGACCTGAAGGAGTCAGGCTACTGAGACTGGGAAGCTTGACAAATAGCCTTATGTCAACTCCCCTGAGTGGACTTCAAGTCTACTGAAGGAAGTCCACTGAGAAGACTTAAAGTCCAATGATGGTTCCTAAGAAGACTTCAAGTCTACTGAAGAAAGGTATCCTGAGAGGATTACAAGTCAGCTGAAGACAAGTCGCCTGAAGTCAGGACTACCCTGATCAAGTACCCTGAAGAAAAGAGCCGTTGGACTCAGTCCACGTGGACCAATCAAGTCAAGGCAGCGAATCTGACAAAAGCTGACAAGGCCATACTTTACTGAAAAGGAGGATTTCACTCCAGAGATAGTATGGATTTGAATGTTACTCTCTCCAACGGTAACATTCAAATCCACACTATAAATACAAACTCAAGCTTCATTTGTAAGTGTGCAAGTGCGAATGCGAGAGCTGGAGGTGTGAGAATGGTGCAAGTTAATAGGGAGGCATAAGGAGGCACCATCTCCATCAAGAACACTGACATTGAATTCTTCATAGTCATATTTGAGTGTTCCAGTTTGTATACTCGAGCCCATCATATATATCCTAAGCTTAGAGAGGTTTTCCCAACCTTAGCTCAGAGGCTAAAACCATGTAAGGGAAAACCTCACCTAGTTGGAGAGAACCAAACCAAACTAAACCCTTTCCAGAATAGTGTTAGGTGTTGCAGTGAGGTGAGGAGAGGCAGTCCCTGAGTGAAGAGGGACGTGAGGCCAGTTCGAGAGGCAGCCCAGGGAGTGGCGTGAGTCCAGTGTACCCGTGCACCTTGGCACGTAAAAAACAAGAATCCCAAGTAGTGGATTTCCTGTTAAATCAGGCAGTGGATGTAGGAGCTTGAGCCTCCGAACCACTTTACATTGTTGTGTTCATTATTTCCATACATCAGTTTACTTCAGTGTTTTAAAAAAAAATTCCCTTAAATTCCCATATTGTCCTTGTTTGTGAAAGAAAAACGGGACCAACAATATATTTTATTTTTAAAAAAATTAGAAAATATAATTTAAAAACTCTAATACATAAAATTCTCCAAAATCAAATGTAACCAAACAATTTATCTTGATAACTATCACTATAAAAATACTAAACCAAATTTTATTTTACAAATAAAGTTCATTATTCTTTAATAAAAAAAATTATTTTATTGAAGTTTATAATATATTAACGTTAATAGTTCATAAAAACATATTCTTACAATTTATATTCATCACCTATGAACATAAATTTTACAAAATAGTCCTAAAAATGATACTATAATTGTTGACAATGAATAAAAAATGTAAATTTTATTTTTAATGAATAAATATTTTTTAAAATGGGCCGGCTCGCCCCAACCCACGGCCCAAACTGGACACCCCATTTAAGTCGGTTCTAAACAGGCTAAGAAATTCTTAACCCAACCTCATTTTAAGTATGGGGGGCGGGCCGGCCCAATAGGTCCAACCCACTTTGACAACTCTAATTATAGTTAGTACACCTCTGTTTGTTTCGATTTAAATTTTCTATTCAATTTTTTTTTTTTTTTCTAAAAGTTTAGTTTACTCTTTATAATACCAAACCGAAAATTGCACATACTAATTAAGAGCTGATGAGTAGCCACAAGAACCAGCACTGTGTAAGGGGGGTAGTGTCTTCTGTATCTCATTTATAAGTTGCATATAGTTTCTTGATATAGTATGTAACCTTTTGTTATCGGAAATACTGGCTACTTATGTTTCTAGCTTGGCATCATGTAAGAAACGTAAGATGATCCAATCTGTTTATGAAATTTGCTTTCTATTTAAACCATATATGTTATCTTGTTTTTCCAACTTATAATTTATCTGTTGGGATGTTATTAATTAGAGCTTGATTTTCATCATTTCTTCCCATGAATCAGTGTTCACTATCCTGAGTTCTTTTTCATTGAGGATGATGAATTATGAATACTACAGCAGAAAATAAATCCGGTTCTGATATGAATGAAGTCTGAATTTTCCAATTGAATAACTACAACAATTTACATCATTCTTGAGCACCTAACTCTGCAGCTAGTTGAGAAGGTGGTGTATCCATTGCTCAACAATCGCCGGAGAGCCATACCAGGGTCTCGTTTCATCATCCGAACCAACGGGAGAGTGGTAAACTCCATCGAAGCTGATGTTAAGTGCACCTTCCAGATGTGCAGACATCTCCGGCACGACTCCGTCCCCCCATACATCTGCCTGCCCACAAACCTAGTATGCATTCTCCAAAACATTAGATTTTATCAAACATATAATGCCATCTGAACCAGCAATACTTTTACCTGCTTATAACCTTGACCTACGAATCGAGCTCGCAAAGTGGTAGATGCTGGTCCCGATGTACCAATGGCAGTCGTTTCACCAACTGGTAGGTCGATTTCAATCGGAACTTCAGCATTATCGTTGTTACTCGATCCAAGTAAACGAGCCCCTTGTATGTACCTGTGAGATGCATGAATAAAGCGATATGCTGATCATACAGAGCATCAAGTAAACGAGCCCCTTGTATGTACTCTTAAGGGTGCATTTTGTAGGTATTTTGAATTTACCTCCCTGCAATGCAAACATATCTTAGTTCTGGTGTGTAGACAGCTTTAGCACAATGGTTTTCAACATAATCCAAGAGGCCCCTAGTTTGGTCTATGACTCCTGATATGCCTTTAGGTGGTGCACTGACAAACAAAAGAAAAACATTTATCAAAATCCACAAACGCCATTTCCATTAATTTAACAATCGGGGAAAACCACATTATGAAGAGAGAACCAATTATATATCATAAATGAGAACTGCTATTGCTGAAAAGAATTTACATACAGGTGTGGAGTTCCTAATGTTAAGAATAGGGAAACATCAGATGTGCCAAATTCTTGCAAGTAAACACGGCCCAGCCATCCTCCTGCTGAGTGCCCAATCAAAGATACAGTTGAACCTACAGCAAAAGTTGTCTAGATTATGAATGAAACAACTCAAAAATGTCCATTGATCAACCTAGTTCCCACCAGAAGGAAGTAAAAGGGAAACGGTGAAATTGTGTCGCATCCATTTTAGATGTAGTAGTATCTGGTCTGATGAAGTTCCACATTTTGCTTAAGAACCCAAATAGAGACGAAGACTGAATTTAAAGGCAAGTTATTAAAACAAACATTGTTATGAACAAGACAGCCCTTCATGGCTTCACCCATGTGCATATTGCAATAACATGTCTATTTTGATATTGGGAAAATGACCCAGATAGACATGCTACTCATGTATTGGAAATAAGCTTTAGACACACAAAGTTAGGTCCTACAAGTCATCGATACAATATGCATATGCTTTGACTCGTGCCATATACGAAATGAATTCCCTGCATTTTATCTGACTGGTTGCATAGTCTGTCTCAAGATACGAAATCCAAAGTTTATTGCCTGAAAATAACTAAATCAGAGATCACATATTAGCTCATTTCATGCCTGTTAAACTCAGGAATGCAGGACTATGGAAGGGCTTATGGTTGGGATCGAAAATCTTAGGAACTAATCACTGATAACAAGGGAGCCAGGCAGGGTGAAACACAAATTTTGAAGGCTAATAAGGGCAACTGAAGTTGAATCAAATTCAAACCTTAATTCAAGATAAGGAAATCACAGAGGATCATAAAGAGGGAAAAAAAAAAAAAAAAAAAAGAGTCTAAGACATGGCAACACTGCATTAAATTTGCAAGTAAGCTATAGCTAAAACAATGCTGAAAAATTGAAAAAAATTAACCTCCAGCCAACTCCTTTGCCTCGTTCATGGCTTCTTCAACCCTCTTAAGATACCTACCATACATTTTATATAAGAATTCATAGACACAATAAAAAGAGATCAAAATCCTGTCAAAAAAATAAATAAAAAGAGATCAAAATCAAAATGATCACCAATCGAGAACGGGACGAGGGCGGAGAGTGCCTCGCCAATAATTTGAGTCCAACAGTCCAGCATTTCTCAGCCAATCAATTCTGGAAACTTTGGCAATCACACTTGGCACATTATAATCTTTCAAAATTAGGGCTAATTTCTGGTAGTCGTTCGTATTATTCCCCAATCCCTGCAAAAACACAAAGATAAGAATGAAATTGTCAGGAAATTAAAGAAATGCAACACACCGAGAAAGCGAAAGAGAGGTTTAACCGGAAGAATGACGGCAGGGCGGTGAGTGGCGGTAGTGGTGGTGGAAGATTTAGAGTCGCTCTGCGAAAGTGTGGAACTGCAATTGCAGCACCGCCGTGAGAATTTCACCTGTGATGGCGGAGGAAATGGTGGCCAAGCCAAAGCCACGGCCATCTTCTTCCGCCGACCAACGACCAGTTGAGACGTTTGTGGTAGTTAACGC
Organism: Ballota nigra; assembly: GCA_947034835.1. NCBI lineage: Eukaryota > Viridiplantae > Streptophyta > Magnoliopsida > Lamiales > Lamiaceae > Ballota > Ballota nigra. Next base: position 92,863,104 of record OX344724.1, read on the forward strand.
GCACTACGTTTTGCCGCGTTTCATCGATTAACATCACAATAATGTTTTTAAACAAACAAATTCAAATAAATTTGTTCTTGTTATTGAAATTTGAATGAATATTATTTTATTTTCAATCTTCAGCCTTAACTTATTTATTTAAAATCTCATTAAATTTACTATAAATGCTTATTTTATTTCTAAATGTATCTCACCAATCACTCAATATTTTTACTTTATTTAATTTTTTTAAAACGCTTGCCCATAAAAAAGAGAACGATTTTTTTTTAATGGATGGAAGACCCTCTTTAAGTTGACAAAGTCTTATAATTTTATTAAAAATATATCAATTTATCGGTATCAATTATTTTTATATAAGAATATTAATTTATTAAATTATAAAATGATGGCTGTGAATCAAATATTATATAGAACTGATGAAGAAAGATTTAGAGGCATCACCATTTTCCTTTAAAAAAAATCCGAGTCGTTTGAGATACTCTAAATAAACATTATTTTGATATTATAATCGATAAAACTCATTAAGATTATACTCTCTCCGTCCAATATTAGTAGTCCTATTTTTTTTGTTATTATTTATTGTCATAAGTTGGAGGGTAGTATGATGTATTGTGAAGTTCATTTATCAATAAAGTTATTGTTTATGGAAAATGTAATACTTATATTTTCCATAAACAATAATTTTATTGATAAATAAACCTCACAATACCTCATAATACCCTCCAACTTATGACAATAAATAACAGCTCAAAAAGTAGGACTACTAATATTGGATAGAAGGAGTATTATCTTACTGGTAAATTCCAAGAGTGAAACCATCTATCATTGGCAGTTTTGGTGACTATGAGCCCATTATGAATATATATTATAAACAAACATGCATTCAGTAGTTTTAATAGGTGAAAATTTAGGAGCTTAAAAAAGAAATTGTAAAATTAGAGGACACATATATAGAGAATATTTTTCTTGCATTTCATTGTATTTATGAAAAAATCACAAGACCAACACTACAATTCACGGTCTTATTTGTTGAGTGTAGAAAGTAGAAATACATGAATAACATGTTAAATTTCTACAAATCACTATTTTTCTTCTATACATATAGATCAATAAATGACTCCAAAAAGATTGTGAAAGCTTTATGGGATGAAGAATAGGAGCGGAAATACCTTAATATGCTCCTAATAAACAAAGACTATATAGATTACAATCGATATAATTAGCACAATATTTGTAGATTAATAAGTTGTGAAGGTGAATTAAAGGGTGTATTGCTTATAATGTATGTGGTGGTGGAGGTTGTGAGGATGAAGATGGAGGCGAAGGCAGTGAAGGACTGAGTGGTGGTGGAGGGGATACAAATGAACATGGGGGGTAATTGAGAGCTTGGTGGTGGTTGATATATATGTGAAAGAGAATTATGTAGTGGTGTTGAAGGGGGTGAAGGTGAAGGTTGAGATAATTGAGAATGCGGTGGTAGAGGCGGTGTTAGTGAAAATGGAGGTGAAGGAGAACTAGGTGGTGGTGGTGAGAAGGTGAAGGAGTTGGGGGAGAAAAAGATGGAGGTGAAGGAGGAGGAAGTAGTGGTAAAAAAGAATTGGGTAATGGTGATTGAGAAGGTGGAGGCGGTGATAGAGATGTAGGAGGAAGTGGTGGTGAAAAATATGGGGGCGGTGGCGGTAGGGGTTAAGAAGGTGGAGGATGAGGAAATGGTGGTAAAAAATATAGGGGCGGAGGAGATGGAGGTGGTTGAGTACTAGGTGGCGTTGGAGAGGATGAAGATGAAAGAGGTGGGGGTATTAGAAAAGGCGAATGAGTTAATGAAAATAAAGATGGAGGTGGTGGGGGTGGAGGTGCCTGAGCACTGGGTGGTGATGGTGATCGAGGTGGTTGAAGAGCATATAGAGATATAATGGATGGAAATGGAGAAGACGATGGAGAATTAAATGGTGGTGGTATTAGAGAAGAGAGAGAAGGTGGTGGAGAGAAAGAGAATAGATGTGGTTGAGTATTTAGGTGGTGTTGGAGAAGACGGAGGTAGTGGTAGTGGTGTTAGAGATAGAGGTGGAGGGGGTGGGGATGAAGGTGGTGTTCGAGGCAAATAAGATGAAAATGGAGGCGGTGGTGGTAGAACAAACGGTGAAAATTTTAGTGGTAGAAGAATTGGAAATCTATGAGGAGGTTTGCTGCGATAGATAAAATATTGGTAGTGGAGGCAAATTTAAAGTAAATGACATGCAATTTGGCATTGGTGTTGGTATAGGTATTGGTATGAATGTAGTCTTATTGGTTTTAAGTAATTTGAATGAGAACACAAATAAAATCCACAATTTCATATTGTTTGAAGTTCGCTATTAGTAATAAAGAAAATATTATATTTTTCTATTGAATAAATTCCTGTTGTATAGAAAAAATTAAAGTTACTTTTTCTCTCTCTATAACATTTCCATTTCCTCAAACTAAAAGAACAAGAAAATCCAAGATCTATATAAGCGGCACCGCCTCCCTCTCCTCTCTTCCCCGACGTTTCTTCCCTCACCACTACCGTCCTCGCGGAGGCCTTGCACTTGCCTCCCTCCACCCCGCTGTTACGTTTCTCCTTGAAAAATTCAGAAGCACTTGAATCCATAAGCACTACCGTCGCAGTTACCGCGCCACCCACCACCTTTAAGACGATCTATTTATTAATTTAAGTAGATGTCCTCTCTTACTATTGTTTCTTTAGATCAACGAGCCGATCTCCTCTAACAGCACAGTGGCTGCGGTGCCCGCTTGGTAGGTTGACCCATTAGATCATTCTTTTTCCTTTTTTTCTTGGTTCTTGGTTTCTTTTCTGTTCTTTGGTTGTTTCTTTTTGTTGGGAAAATAGGGGTGTCCGAAAACTATTCGGGATGAAATTTAAATACGAATTTAAATAAAATTATTACTAGCATGAATTAATCCTAATTAATCTATCTATATATATATAAAAGTAGAAGTGAGGAGAGAGAAAAAGTTGTTATTATTGGAGCAAGTGAAGTCCACTTGTTTTGTAGTGCAATGGTGAGTCCCACTCTCCATTAAAGAGAATGGGTTAACTTTACCATTTTCTTTTCTTTTTTATTTTGCACCAATAATCTCAAAATTCTTTAAGCTATTAATTTTAAATCTATTTTCATCACATTACATATCAAATAAATTATCTTTGGAATATTTTTAATTTAACATATATACTGCACATATAAAAAGAAAAATCATATTTAAAATATTTATTTTATTAATTAAAAAAAATTATTGACTTTAAATAATTTTAAATATGATGGATTGAATTTAAATAATTTTTATTTAAACTATATAAGTTTTGTTAAATATTAAAATTATTATATGAATTTTAGTATTTTTTGTGAATTTGATACATAATTAAAAATTGAATGATTAATTAAACAATTGTAATAGTTACATAATATACAATATAATTTTTATATATTAATTGGTTTATGGATTAAATAAATTTAATTAATTTTTTATATAATCCATAATGCTATTACATATTTAAACTTTATAATATTAAATCCGTGCATCGCACGGGAGAAACACTAGTTCAAATAATAATCCCAACAACAATTTTATCATCATGCATGTAGAATTTATTCACATAAAACCTATGGCGGAATAACTAGGAATTTATGTGATTATATACCTCTTGTAGATATGACATTTGATAATCACGGGACTATCACGAACGTGCTACCAACCAAAAGACCTTCTCAAGTATGTCCATTTCGCCTTGCTTGATCACCGGTGGGAAGTGCTCTCAAACAATTAAAATAACCAAGGAAAAAAAATTGCTCTTGATTTTACAACACATGGAATCATGTACTTGGGGATAAAATTATCATCCCCTATTTATAACAAGGGGTGGCCGAATTTTTGCCTTGGAATATGGGTGAGAAAATCTTTTCTTGGGCCTCCAAGAAATCTTGAATATATCCCATATATTCTTTTCTCCATAATAAAATATTCCATAAAAATCCCAACCTCCTTATAAATATGATATTTTCGAAAATCTTAGGGAGAAGATCCAAGATTTGGATCTTCTTGAATTTATGAGATAATCTTGTATTCCAAGATACATATCTTCCTACTTGCTTGTATGCCTATAAATATTTTTTTCATAAGAAGGAAAATATAAGTTCAATTATTAAAAAAATTAGTCAAACTCTTGCAAATCCATTCCTTGATCCTTACTTACATAAATCCAACATTCTAAGTTTTGTTTGATGATCTTTCTTAGCATAAACATCCACTAATTCATCAAATTGAATCAAGGTCATCAACAATTGGCGCTAGAAGGAGGGTCTGAACCTTCGAATATTGAAGAATCCGTGTAAGTTTGGGAAATTCTCATCGGATTTTGGGAAAAAGTCGCCGGATTCTAGAAATATTGGCCGGAAACTGAGTTCTACTTGACTTTTATGACATTTGGGAATACTCTTACGCTAATTGCTCTTAGAATAAGTAGTATTGAATACAAATGATCCCCAATAAATACCTTAGCATATTGGAATGGCAAGATCACAAGAGGCCCGATCATCAAATGCATCGAGTCGCAATCGTCAAACTAGGGTTTCTTGGACACACAAGAACAGTTCGAGCAACTTCTCATAAATATTTTCAAGTCACCATTGATATACTCCCTCCGGAGGTCGAAACTCTCGCCCAGAATCCTGACAAATTAGTAAAAATGATAACCGTGCTCCAATCATTGCAAAAATGGCAAAGAAATGTCGGACCATCAAAGGCTCCAGAAACGAGCAATCGAGCAGACGAGTAAAGGACCAAAAGGTAGGAGGATGGGCGACTAGATGAGGCGGATAGCGTGGAAGTCCACAGAAACAAAGGAAAGGCTCCTATGAGCAAGCGACTAGGAAGTAAAGGAGAGTCGACTCCGAGGAGAGCCGACGAATCGAGAAAAAATTCCTCTCACACCAGTGCTATGGAGAGGTTGGGCAATAGGGGCAAAGAAAGGAGGGAGGTACCTCAAAGAAGCAAGGAGCGAGCATGCACAGCTGCTCGTCCCTTAGTGCATGATCGAATCAGAAGATCGGTTTTTGGCTGATTAGGACCCAACAGAGCTAGCAACATTACTAGAAAAACAACTCAAGAGAAGCGTCCTGTTGGTGAGGGTCTGCGTCGGGAAGGAGTCGTTAAAGTCAATCACGACGAACAACCTTCCAACGGGAGGACTTCTCCAGACGAGTTATAGGCTATGAAAAAGGCAATCGAAGAATTGAAAAAGCAATTGGAGTCACAAAAAGGAGTCAGGTCAACTATTCTCCCATCTTCACCACTAGCCTTCTCAATCTTGAATGCGTCGGTCCAAAATAAGATCTAATTCCCGTCCATCAGCTTGCACGAGGGAACTTCGGACCCCAAAGTCCATTTGACAAAATACTCGGACTTCATGATCTCAATGGGGACTACATATGCTACCCAGTGCCGAAACTTTCCACTTACTCTTGGAGATGGACCCCACAGATGGTTTTCTGCGTTAGCTTACGGGTCTATCAGCTCGTTTGCACACCCGAGCAAGGAGTTCTTGTCCCACTCCTCGACAGTTGGGTCTTATTTAACACAAAGACACCTGTTGGCGGATATTAAACAAGGAGACAAGGAGTCAGACAGGAAGTTCCTAGAAAGATTTGACAAGGTTCTCCTTGAAGGTGAAACGGTGAGCGGGGACACCAAGATAGTGGCAGTGATGGTTGGGCTGAAGAAAGGGACAGATTTGTGGAAGGAAATACATCTAACTTGTCCCAAGACTTATGCTGAATTTAGGCATCGGGCTAAAATTCACGTTTCAATGCAAAAGCGCTCCAAAAGAAGTTGGGTAACAAAGCTAACCCGAAGAAGTCGGGAAAAAAGACCAGCGGATGTGATTACAAAGCTCCGAAGAATATGAAAGCATTCAATGAGGGAGCCGAGTTGAAAGAAAGACTGAATCAGATACTCACGATGTCCATGGACGCGGTGTATAATAGTGTCAAAGACAAAGACATGTTGTCCGAGCCACGGAAGATCAGACAAGAGAGAGGAAAATTGAACCCGAATAAATATTGTGCATATCATCAGAACATCGGCCACTTTACAAGCGAATGCCGAGTTTTGTTAAAGCAACTGTGGAGGTTCTACGAGGAAGGAAAATTGTTAGAATTTGTGAAAAGAGCACAGTGGAAAAGGCCAAGAGCAGCCGCACCATCCAGCTCGGATGATGAAGATAGTGGCGAGCAGCCGAGCAGCCGAGCAGGGCGAACAAGTAAGGAAGAAAGGTCCCCACATCCCCCTGCAGAGCCGGTTCGTGAAATTTTAATGCTTGAACCAAATGGACCAGTTGGTGGTTGCTCTGATGGAAGACCATCTATGTCCAAGAGAAAATGAAAGACATAATTGAGGGCGGTCGCACAGGTGAAAGAAGTTGAAGTGAACCCATCAACCAAACAAATTGTGGACTTAATCTTTTCTGAGAAGGACTTGGATGAGATTTTGACTCCTCAGAATGACTCCTTAGTACTCGTCAACACCGGTACCTACAAAAATATCATGTTCAAAAAGATGTTGGATCAACTAGGCGACTATGCAAGTTACATCGAAGACTACAATCATAGAATCTTAGGGTTCGGAGATGCTGTAACAATCCGCTTATGGATAATTAGATTGTCAGTCGAACTTGTATCGGCTGAGAACCCAGAGAGAAGGTTGACTAGAATGGTAGAATTCCTAGTTGTAGATCAACAATCTACCTACAACGGGTTCCTCGGCCGTCCTTTTTAAATGAATTCAAGATAACTATTTCAACATACTACTATTGTGTAAAATTCCATACGTCAAAAGGTGCAGGTACCGTCAAAGGTGATCAGAAAAAAGCTCGGGAATGCATCTTACAATTACAATCAAAAGAACAAAGGGTATCCATGATGACCGAACAACCGAGTAGCAATGCTGAAGATGAGCCCTCCATCCTTGATAAAATCATAGAATCTATTGATACGGATATGATGGAGGTGGACGAACAACTGCGTGAAGACGAGTATGAGGGCAGAGATGAATAGCTGGACGAAGAAAGAAACGAAAAAGTCGCACCTACTCAAAATGAAGTTAATGATATTGAACCTCGTCTGGGCGTCGAACCAATGATGATCGAGGATGAATTAAATATGGAAGAGCCCATTATTGATTCTCGCTGGAAAGGACAGAAGCGAAGAGCAACCCCGGTTGAAGAGTTGGAAGTAATTAGAGTCGACCCGAACCGAGAGAACTTAGAACTCTTCGTCGGATCTGAGCTCCCAGAGACATACAAATCCAAGATGGAGGAGTTTCTTAAAAGTTAATCTTGATGTGTTCACATGGTCACATGCAGATATGGTAGGCATTAATCCTGAACATGCCTGCCATAGAGTCAATACTGACCCAATGAAAAAACTGGTTCAGCAGAAAAGAAGAAAATATGGGCCAGATAAATATAAAGCACTTGATGTTGAAGATAAGAAGTAGTTGGACAACGATCTAATCTAACAGGCTCTCTGTCCAACATGGTTGGCAAATCCGGTGCTAGTACGAAAACCAAACGGAACATGGAAATTGTGCATTGATTTTACAGATTTGAATGTTGTCTAACCAAAAGACAACTTCCCATTGCCATACATCAACCAGCTGGTAGACAACACAGCCGGACATGAACTCCCAACTTTCATGGACGCCTTTGCTGGATACTATCAAATCACAATACATCCAAATGACCAAGAGCACACATCATTCTACACCAATAAGAATCTGTTGTGCTGAAAAGAATGTTGTTTGGGTTAATCAATGTCGGAATTACCTATCATAGACTGGTTAACAAGATGTTCGATGAACATATTGGCAGGACAATGGAAGTGTACATGGATGCTATCGTTGTTAAAAGTCCGAGAAAAGAGGTAATTTATTGTTCTCTCACTACCTCTAAAGAAGTAGATTGCGGAGAAACGGTAGCAAGCTCTTTCCTGCTAGTGTTCGTCTGGCCCTTGGAATGTTGGACCTGTCTTCATACCTATTTACGGGGGACCCCGTCTTTAGTAAGTTTCCTCTTTCCTCCTCGCCCTTGATCTTTCTATTTTGGCGATGAGGAGGGCTGAGCTGTTGTGCGAGCAGCAGTAGGCTTAGAGCGGGGAACAGTGCATCCAGGGTCAGCAGGTTGCCCAGATCTCAGTCGAATCAAGGTCGTAGGAGGATCATACTTCTTTCTAGAAGGGTCTTGGGAGGCCATTTGTCGAACTCTCTCGGCGAGCAAGAAGTAGGCTTGAGGTATAGATGGCACAACAACGGTAATTTATTTCTCTAACACAAAATAAATAAACACTATTAGCAATAAAAAGCGAACATGTGAAAAATAATGATGATGGTGAAGTTTACCTTCGGGAATCACCGCTTGAGCTTCAAGGTGATGAGGACTGGTGGTTAAGCGAGCAAGCTTGCGACAGTGAGCTTTTGACAAGTGAAGGAAATCACGATCCTCAGCGTTGCAAAGAGAAATGACGGTCAACGTGTACAAAAATTCCTCACACAACTCAAGATGGCCCTATTTCAAAATTCTTGGACCTGCAAAATAACAAAGAAAATAAAATTAAAATTAGTTCCACTTGATCTAGGATAAGACAAAGTGGAGCCTACGTTTAATATTGCCAAAGAATTAAGGTGATTGAATGCACACTTATCTGCCAATAAACCCCTCGGTTGCTAGCCAATCCCCACCAATAAAGAAGAACTAGTTGTGTCAACTCTTGACCTTATTGGGGACGCCCTCAATCAACTTTACCCCCCTCCTGGCCTTCACATAGTACCACCCTTCCCCATCTTCCTTGTGGGCGGAGATCATCATGACATAATGAATCTCTACGCCGATCTTGTTTTTATAACCCTCAAGGCCAAAGAGGGTCATAAGGGCGAGCAAATTACTCCAACCATTAGGGGTAATCTGAGTGATTGTCAAGTTGATGTCCTCCAGAAAACGACCAACCACAGGGTGTAAAGGCAAAGAAAAACCAGTATCGAAGACATCCAAGTTGATCGTTGTGCAGCCAGGAGGGGGCGGTCAGCTGTTTCCCCTTTCTTAGGAGCATAGAGGAAAATGCGTACGGAATTTTGTATGTTGCACGGATGCTCGTCAGGTCGTCCTCGGTGATCAAACTAGAAATTTTGCTCCCCACATACCTAATTTCTGGGATTTAAACCAAAATAGTCCTGTAACTTTTTGCCTTTATTGAAATGGTCCTCTATTTATTTACTTTATTGATTTAGTCATGTATGTTTTCTAAATTCACCAATTTCGTCCTAATTAGTGGGAAAAAACATTAAATTGTGTCGTTTCAGTCACGTTCCGGTCGCGCGACCGCGTTTTCCGGCGAAAACTTATGATGTGGCATTTTTTTACGACGTGACACGCTGAGTGGGATATTTTGCCAATTAAAAAAAGCTAAAAATTCCAACTCATTCATTTGAATAAAAATAAATTTAAAATTTAAAATTATTTAAAAAATTCCAAAAGTTAATAGCAGGGCATTGAAAAAGTCGTTTAAAAAAAATCCAAAAAGGCTGAAAACTTAAAATAAAATTTAATTAAACCAAATCTAATTCTAAAAGAAAAGGTCAAAGCCCATATCAAATAAATGTAATACTCAAGTTTTATAAAAGAAAATATGAGAATTGGATATCAACACACAATTCCAATCCAAAAACCCTAGAAAAAAAAAAAAAACCCAAATTGCTTTCCCCAAAGCTCACAGAAACTAGTGCACAAAATTGAGAAGATGGCTCATTGCAGTGGAACCCAAGGTCCAGTTAGATGTTATTGCAGTGTCCAGAAATTTCAACACCAATGAAATCACGTACCATAGAGCGAAGCTGACCACTGTCTTGAGCCTTTGTGGCGCACAAACACCATGAGAGCGAAGGTAATTCTTCGATTTGAGGGGATAAGGGTGAGATTCAATTTGGGATTGGCGAGGATATGGGTTATTTTTATTTGATATGGATTTTGACCTTTTCTTTTAAAATTATATTTAGATTAATTAAAATTTGCTTTAAGTTTTCAGCCTAAACCTTTTTAAATTCTTTTTTTAAACGACTTTTTCAACTTTTTCAGTTCCCTGCTATTAACTTTAGGAATGTTTTAAATAATTTTAAATTTATTTTAATTTTATTTTTATTCAAATGAATGAATTGGAATTTTTAATTTATTTCTTTTTTTAAATTGGCAAAATATCCCACTCAGCGTGCTGCGTCGTAAAAAAAAATGCCACATCATATGTTTCCGCCGGAAAACTCGATCACGTGACCGGAACGTGACTGAAATGACACAGTTTAATGCTTTTTCTGGCCAATTAGGACGAAATTGGTGAATTTTGAAAATATACAAGACTAAATCAATGAAGCAAATAAATAGAGGACCATTTCAATAAAGGTAAAAAGTTACAGGACTATTTTGGTTTAAATCCCCCTATTTTCTTGAGCTCCCATGATCACTCTGGAAAGAGGAGGGAAGGTCCTTGAGTAGCGAGCATCATACTTCTCCCACTCTTGTTCGCGGACAACGCCTTCTGGAATTTGAGACTCCGGATTGACCTCAGACATTGGAAAATTGATCTCCTTCAAGAACTCCCAAGTCACCTTGGGAATATCTTGTTCGCCTTGTTCATCACCAGCTTCAGCCTCCTCAGAAACACTCATCTCCTCGATCTCGGTAGCTACCTCCTCGGAATCCTCCACAAGATTGGAAGAGGTATCCCCTTCGGCACGAGAGCGAGCAACTGGTTGGTTGATAATTTATTTGTTGGACCTGTCAACTGTTAGAGAAAATGGTTGGTGGCATTAATTTATAATTAATTGGTATTAAAGTTTATTTGAGACTTTAATAGTTGACCAATTAATTTTGGGTGTTGAAATTAATTTCTCAGAAATTAATTGTTACAAGTGTGTTATACTCAAGAAGTAGATTAGAATGGTGTATTCATACTTGCAAAACCGATTTTCGGTGAGTGAGAAATTGAATCGGAAGTCGAATAGTTCAACACCTAATTATGGGAGTAATGAAGGAATTAAATAAGTAATTTAATTCTTCATCCCCCATTGGATTTTTAGAATATTAATATACATGATATTAGTATGGAAACAATGGAGTATAATAAATTATAGTTGATTGCTAGTCAATCAAAGTTGCCATACGCGCACGCACGCCGAGCCTGAGCTTGAGCCCGTGGCCGTGGCCTTGGACTTGGACTTGGTCTTGGACTTGGACTTGGTCTTGGTCTTGGTCTTGGCAATTGGCAATTGGACTTTGGGCCTTGGGCCCATCGGGTATCTAATTTTTTGGAGAACGAAAATTAGGATATCTGGTCCACAAAGTTCGATTCGATTTGGTTTAGAGAACCGTCCGGTTAAGAGAGTCGAACTGGTTCGGTTAGATACTTCATTGAGCGCATTTTACACATATGCTAAATTTGTGGGATGTTACCAGCGCATTCAGTGGAAACACGTCTGGTCAACTTCGGTTTCAGTCATGACCACCAACGAAACGCGTCCGCATTAAATGCTCATGCATTTTTTCTTCTGCATTGAGTGGAGGTGCGCCTATAAATAACGTCCTCATGCATTTTGTCTGGCCACACTAAAAAAACTTCTCTTCTCCCTCTGTCTCTCTGCATATAGAGTCTTAAGAGCCAGTCCAGTTCGAAGCGCTCGTTTTATTCGCCGAAGCTCCAAGACCTGTGGTGCTGTACTCTTGGAGACGATAGTGACGTTTTACCTTTGGGGACAAATTTCCAAGACCGAAGAGTACTACCGGGGAAATTTTGTCTTGCGGGAAGAGGTCTTCCTCGACTCGTCACTCGCTACTGTTTTTCCTTTTCTTATTCTATGTAATAGTTAAATCGAGTTGTAATTTTCTTTTATTTCTGTTTGAATTATTATTTCCGTAGTCAAATCTAACTTTTTTTTACATCAACAGCATATGCTTCGACCAAGAAAACAACTGAGCTCGACTTAGAGCCTGTTTCCTCGTCACTTAAGAAGGTGCGAGGATTGTTTAAAGGAGCCTGGTGAGCAGATATCCTTGGAGACATGATTGGATCTTCCATTGGATTTTTTCCAGTGTTTTTCCCAGGGTATCTATCGGAAATTGTGGTACTCGAAGATGGAGAAGCCATTATTTTGAATGTGAAAAGAGGATCAAATGAATGATCGAAGTAAAAGGGAAAGTGAAGATAGAACTAGAGGCGCTACGGTGGCGCCAATGGCGGAGGCACGGTGGCGACTTTTTGAATAAACGGGAATATGGAACAAAAGGAAAAAATTGAAAGCAGTAAAAACTGATTGAAAGAAGAAATCAATGATTTACCTTGAATGCACGGGATAACCGGTGGAGATTCAGAAGAAAACACAAAAATCACAATGAAAAGCTTCAAAGGATTAGCAATGGCGAAAATTTGGAAAAAGGAGGAATGAAGATGAATTAGGGTATTTATAAGAGAAGAAAATGGGGGCAAAAAGTAAAATTTCCAAAAGTATATAGGCCCCTATTAGCAAATACGCGGGCGCGCGTGGGCAGCAGTTGATGTTATCACTGCTCACGTCGTTACAAATTCCAAGGTTCTTGGAAACTTAACCGTCAAAATTTGAATGGGCAAACCAGTTGTTGGCCCAAAGTTCCCGCCCAAGGAAATCTAACCTTAAATGCTCGCCCTATCATAAAACAACATCCAAAAATTGTAGCTTGACCTCGGTTAGTTGATTCTCATCCTAACAAAAGATCAAGCTAGGGGGAAATTGTTGATAGGCGAGCAGCCGAGCATGGAATTAACATAAAGAAATGATGATTAAGGTAGTAATGACAAGAGGCGAGCAGTTGTGCATGAAATATATGATCTGTGAAAAGACGAGAAGTTGGTCAAAAATGTCAGAACACCCAGGCGAACAGCTGGAAAGAACAGGGAAAGCCGAGCGAGCAACTAAGAAGAAAGGTCCAAGTACCCAATACAAAGGTATGCTGGCGAGAAGTTGAACACCTCGAAGAACAACCAATAATCCCACTAATTAGACATTGTACTAGGAGCAAACAAGTGTCCTAACACTTGTCATTTGCATGAAAAACAATAGCTTAGAGTTAAACAAGTGTCTAAACACTTGTCAAACATGTAAATTAGGATAGCTAAGAGGTTGACACCTCCTACTTGCTTGTATGCCTATAAATATGTCATAAGAAGGAAAATATAAGTTCAATTATTAAAAAAATTAGTCAAACTCTTGCAACTCCATTCCTTGATCCTTACTTACATAAATCTAACATTCTAAGTTTTGTTTGATGATCTTTCTTAGCATAAACAACCACTAATTCATCAAATTGAATCAAGGTCATCAACACACTCCAAAGAGGTGATATCCTTTATATATTGCATTTTCCTTGTCAATTTCATTATGGGTTTACTTAATTTCATCATACTATCTATGGATTTTATGTTTCTAGCCATGAGTTAATCCCCAAATGCTTTGGATGTATGAATTATGATGGAAATTAGTGTAATTATGTTATTATATCCTTAAATGTGCTATTAATTTGGTTTGATAACTTCTATTGATGAGTTATTCTTGATTGGATTGGTTGATTGGATTCATTGGCTCTGGTTAGATTGATTCGTATTACAGCTCGAGTTGGATATGGGTTAATTGGGCTTGTTGTGAGGGATTCACTTGATTAGTTAGATTTTCTTAGTAGTTTTACTTAACCGAGAGAGGGTAGATGACTTAGATCACCATCAGTAGACTTCATGTGCTTAAACTTGAGGGTTCGGGTACTTACTGAAGAGAGAATTCTAGAGGTGCATCACATGCTTCTAGACATTCACTATCCTATGAGTTTTTGGTAGTGCTCTAGATGGCTTTGATACCATTGTGAGCGGAAGGCAGAATGATGAACATAAAAGATAAATTAGCATTGTAAGCGGAAGGCAGAATGATGAACATAAAAGATAAATAACAAGCAGTAATTAATATTGATACAGTAATTAATATTGATAAAGTTTAAAATTTACAATAATGGAAAAATCTTACAGTAGTAGTAGATTGAATACAGGTTGAAGTGGTACTCGAAGATGGAGAAGCCATTATTTTGAATGTGAAAAGAGGATCAAATGAATGATCGAAGTAAAAGGGAAAGTGAAGATAGAACTAGAGGCGCTACGGTGGCGCCAATGGCGGAGGCACGGTGGCGACTTTTTGAATAAACGGGAATATGGAACAAAAGGAAAAAATTGAAAGCAGTAAAAACTGATTGAAAGAAGAAATCAATGATTTACCTTGAATGCACGGGATAACCGGTGGAGATTCAGAAGAAAACACAAAAATCACAATGAAAAGCTTCAAAGGATTAGCAATGGCGAAAATTTGGAAAAAGGAGGAATGAAGATGAATTAGGGTATTTATAAGAGAAGAAAATGGGGGCAAAAAGTAAAATTTCCAAAAGTATATAGGCCCCTATTAGCAAATACGCGGGCGCGCGTGGGCAGCAGTTGATGTTATCACTGCTCACGTCGTTACAAATTCCAAGGTTCTTGGAAACTTAACCGTCAAAATTTGAATGGGCAAACCAGTTGTTGGCCCAAAGTTCCCGCCCAAGGAAATCTAACCTTAAATGCTCGCCCTATCATAAAACAACATCAAAAAATTGTAGCTTGACCTCGGTTAGTTGATTCTCATCCTAACAAAAGATCAAGCTAGGGGGAAATTGTTGATAGGCGAGCAGCCGAGCATGGAATTAACATAAAGAAATGATGATTAAGGTAGTAATGACAAGAGGCGAGCAGTTGTGCATGAAATATATGATCTGTGAAAAGACGAGAAGTTGGTCAAAAATGTCAGAACACCCAGGCGAACAGCTGGAAAGAACAGGGAAAGCCGAGCGAGCAACTAAGAAGAAAGGTCCAAGTACCCAATACAAAGGTATGCTGGCGAGCAGTTGAACACCTCGAAGAACAACCAATAATCCCACTAATTAGACATTGTACTAGGAGCAAACAAGTGTCCTAACACTTGTCATTTGCATGAAAAACAATAGCTTAGAGTTAAACAAGTGTCTAAACACTTGTCAAACATGTAAATTAGGATAGCTAAGAGGTTGACACCTCCTACTTGCTTGTATGCCTATAAATATGTCATAAGAAGGAAAATATAAGTTCAATTATTAAAAAAATTAGTCAAACTCTTGCAACTCCATTCCTTGATCCTTACTTACATAAATCTAACATTCTAAGTTTTGTTTGATGATATTTCTTAGCATAAACAACCACTAATTCATCAAATTGAATCAAGGTCATCAACACACTCCAAAGAGGTGATATCCTTTATATATTGCATTTTCCTTGTCAATTTCATTATGGGTTTACTTAATTTCATCATACTATCTATGGATTTTATGTTTCTAGCCATGAGTTAATCCCCAAATGCTTTGGATGTGTGAATTATGATGGAAATTAGTGTAATTATGTTATTATATCCTTAAATGTGCTATTAATTTGGTTTGATAACTTCTATTGATGAGTTATTCTTGATTGGATTGGTTGATTGGATTCATTAGCTCTGGTTAGATTGATTCGTATTACAGCTCGAGTTGGATATGGGTTAATTGGGCTTGTTGTGAGGGATTCACTTGATTAGTTAGATTTTCTTAGTAGTTTTACTTAACCGAGAGAGGGTAGATGACTTAGATCACCATCAGTAGACTCCATGTGCTTAAACTTGAGGGTTCGGGTACTTACTGAAGAGAGAATTCTAGAGGTGCATCACATGCTTCTAGACATTCACTATCCTATGAGTTTTTGGTAGTGCTCTAGTTAACTCTATTGATCACTCAAGTTTCAAAAGGGAAAGGTCTTCAACTATTTAGTGATAGCTATTAGTCGAATACCAATGATATAGCACATGAAAAATCGTAATAACATAAGTAGAACCGAGTGAATCATAATGATTACACTCGAAGCATTACTTTCACATTTGCACTTCAATCCTGAAGTTAGTTAATATTTGCTTGTTATTTTTGTCAGCCATTTTCCTTACGTTTATTTTATTTGATTTACTTCTTCTAAAATTTCCTTAAAAACCGAACACACTTTTATAACACTATGTCAACAAATAATTTTAGGGGTCCATCGATTTTCTAGGTTTTTGGTTCGATATACTTTGTCGTATATTTGATTTACTACTATGATCTCATCCGTTTTTTGGTCGTGTAGTCCGGCATATTCCCGAGAGGCTATTGATGAGGTGGGGACCACACTTGGTAAAGCTCTTCCTATAACAAGCAAGATAGAAAAGAATGAGAAAGATATTGGGCAACATTCCAACGAGACGTCAACCAATACTATTTTTTTATTGACCGGTGGGGTCTAAGAAGAAGTCTAGGATGGGGGTCAACAGAGCGAACTCGGAGTCAAGTAAAAGAAGACTAAGGGGTCTCCCAGTGTTTGGGGGCGGAGGCGCTGGAGAAGGACCAATGCTATGATAATAATTAAAAAAAAGTGCAAAAATTCGACGAAGTCAAAGAGCACTAATTTTCACATCTTCTCTACATCCTTTCTTGCAATTAAGATATCTTGAACTATGAAACAATATGGTATGATGAGAATTCTCTATAATTTGAACGCAGTAGACTCAGAGTCCCCGCGCTGATGTCTTTCCAGACATGGTTTTATGCAAGCATGCCATTGTTTGTTGACATAACGTTTTGTAGGTCCAACAAATCGAATTGAAGCAAACCAAGTGGAGCAGATGAACACTCGTATCCACATCAATATCTAGGGGCAACTTGGTTTGGGGGTTTGAACAAGGGAACATTATAAAATGAAATTAATATGTTTGGTTGAAGGAAATGATGTGTTTAATTATAAAATCTTGGGAATTAAAGACACAAATTGATTTCTAATTTTTTTTTTGTTGGAAGAAATGACCTTCATCCCTTCCTATAATTCATGCATATATATTATTTTTATTATTTATTTTGATGTATTAAATTTGTAATTATTATATTATATTAATCATTATAATAATTTATAAATTTTTTAATACAAAAAATTTATCATTTTTTTTATCTAAATAACAATCTACGATAATGATAGTTATTCATTGGGCCATGAAAATATGGAAGGTGGGATGCTATATTGGGCCAGATTTTCGCACAATTTCACAAGTGTTTTTGAGCTGCTACGCACTAATTTTGCTTCGTCCATATCTTGAGCTCTCGAACTCCGATTGTCTTGATTCTTTTTTTGTTGCGATCCTAATTCGAGAAGCCTCACATGGTTCAAATCTCTTCTCCATAAACCCACTGGATCCGTCTCATTATCTTTTCTCCCCTCACTCAAAATATTCCAAAAAACCCTTTAATTCATAGAAAAATATAAAATCAATGCATTGAGAGCATAATAACATAAGTCGGATAATTACGAGTAAAATATAAAATTATTGTTATAAAACAACCAATTAAAACATACAATTTACTCAATAATTACGACTTATCATTCATATTTACCAACTAAACAACTCAGTAATAATTAGCATTCACATTAATGTTTATTACTACTGTTAAACTCTTTCTCATTTTCATTGCTTTAAGCATATCAAGCACCCCTTATAAACTAATCCCTCATGTCACTACAGTTTTTAATACACCCTTAAATAATACCTTACATCCCTTCAATACAGTAAAAATAATAAACATATCCTCAACTTTACACGTTTTAATAATAATAAACTACAATTTTTTTAAAAATTGTGTCATTTTTAATTCCAACAATCTAAATGGGAGTATTATATTTTGATGATGTCTCCCCAAATAAATTCATCTACTTTTCGTTGAAATGCTTTTCCTCATATTCTCCTAAAAATGATACATAAATTTTAATCTTTCATTTAAAGGTTTTCCTTGAGATAGTTTTAGGAATCTATATCACCTTAAAAACATAAGATAAAAAGTACTCTAAAAAAACAGTATACAAAAAAAAAAAAAAAATTTATCACTTATATGGTAAATTGATATGTGCGTATATATATATTTTTTTGTGTCTCATACATAACTCTCCAATTGCAGAAATTAGTGTGTACTAAATTGATGTTAATAACAAAATAGAAGGACTGTTTGGTTAAATTATTACATTTTCGAAAAGTAACCGCTTCCTCAACGGTCGTTAACTACCTCTAACCCTCCCGCTTAACGCAGACAATTGTACAACGAATCCCCTCTCAGTTTTTCCGATCATCATCCGAAACTCGACACAAAGCCTCCGCAGCGGCGCTTGGTCCACACCGGGCGTCGCCGCCACTATCACCACCACTACGCTGAAATGGAAAATTCAAGGGCGCTCGTCCCGTTTGACGACCCTTCATCCTCGTTCTTCATCGGAGATCCCACCCTCGACCTTTCGGAACCAATAAACGACCAAACATACCCCTTAAACTTGGAGAATAATCAAGAATGGGATGATCTGTTTGATTCAGAGGACCCTTTATCGGATCCTGTGTTGTGGGAACTTTGCCATGGTAGTGATGATGTAATCGAAAACTCTCGGGCTGGGCCTTCGGAACAAGGATGTAGTAGCCATGGAATGAACGATTATTGCCCTCAAAATCCTCCAGTATTTGGAATTGGAGATCAATCAGGAGGATTATTAGTCCCGGCATCTCAGTATAATTGCATTTGTTGCCATGTACTCAGAGAGATTACTCACACCAATGGTAATTAAGTTGGCATTAATTCACTCTTTTCCATACCTTAAGTTCAGTAAATATGAAACAGATGATTTCACGTGCCTTAATTTGGTATTTATTTGTAGGTGTACACGTAAAGCGGCTTGAGATACATGGAGCATTTGGGGTAATCACTCATGCAGTTTTAGGGGTATATGATTTTTACACCTCTATGCTGACCCAGGATTTCCAAATGTTCGAGTAAGTCGTCTCGAATATATGTTTTCAATTATGCGGATCAGATTCTGTGTTCCACTTTTTGCTTCTATATGATGAAACAACAAAATGGAACATAAAAAATGATACGGGGCGTTAATTTTAGTTGTTGTATGATAGTTTTCACAAGGAGAGTGCAGAGGTGGTGAAGAAGTTCTTGGTCCAATATTTTGAGACTTGTAAACAGGAGGGTTATACTCCAATGCAAGATCCTCTCTCAACCTTCTATGAAGCATTGAGCGTCGGATTAAATGAACCTGAAACAACAAATGATTTTCCTCAATTGTTACCAGAAAATACAGGTTAGTTATGGAAGATCACTCACCTGATTTTTTGTTAGAAGCATAAATCACATTCTTATGATAAATCTCACTGTTGATCTGATGCATTATAGGGGATTGTCAATTCGAGACGTTGAATCAACCAGAAAGTGGAAGTAATCAGGGTGGATACATGAAGATTCCACTCTCCATGCAGGTGGTTGTGTTTTCTTATAACTATTTAAAGAGACTAATAGTAGCTATTGATATAGGGGATTTAAGGTCATACATTCGAAATTTGATTGATATTTAGTAATGTGCAGAGGGAAAGAACTAGAAAACTGAAGCTGATGGACTTCAAAGATTACTTCAGCCTTCCAATAGGAGAAGCTGCCCAGAAGTTGAGTTTATGTCCAACTGTGGTCAAGAAGATATGTCGCAAGAATGGTGTTAAAAGGTGGCCTTACAGAAAGGTTTCCCTTCTCTCTCTCTCTCTCTCAAACTCACTTTCTCTAATTTATTATATCTCCCTTCACATATTATATTATTGCAGATAAAAAGCATAGAGAGAAAACTTTCCAAGTCAATCAAGATTTTAGATGCAAGTGTTGGTGAGGAAAGAACACAGGCTCTAGAGGATATCCAAAAGTATAAGCAAGAACTTGCTAATATTTATGAACCATTTACAAACTAGCAGTCTTGTAAATTCTATTTTTTTAGGGTGGGGGAATGAAATATGTGATACTTTCTTGTAAATAGATAGATTATTCTGTTTTAATTGTATTTTAGATAAGATATACATGTACCCCTCAGAAATAGACACCAATTAGTAGTATGCATTTCCAAACTCCAAATCCAGTTCTTCTGTACATAATGTCATACAACAATGGGAGGGAAAAATTAAAAGTACCTATAATTAATCTTGGCTCAAGAATCAATCTATCTTTAGATGTATATATATATATCACCAAGAATGGCTACCTCTACGGATCTTTCTCCGAAAAGGTCTACAGGCTTCGATACTAAGATCAACGGCAGCCGCAAGAGCCATGAAGATTGCAGCATCCTCCACACACGTCACGTGCCTCATGGCGAGCTGCACACGAGGCTTGCTCAACTTCCCTTCCCCCTGCACCCTACAGCTCATAACGAACCCACCAGCAACGGGGCTCAGCCCCGCAAAGTCTCCACTGCTCTGTGGGCTTGGCAATGGAGTTGCTGCTGCTTGAACCTGTCTATCAGTATCTATGAAGAACTCCCCACCTTTTTCCGAGTTGATAAGTATCTCCGAGATTAGAAAGTCCACCCCTTCTCGTCCATCTGAGAAAACATGGAAGCGAAAGCAGATACAATCCCGGATCCCTCGTTCACGCCACGCTTCGAGCTTTCCCCATGGCTGCCAGCTCTCGGGTCTGCATGCATCGGGCCGGACGATCAACCAGGCTCCTGGGTTGGATTTCGCCACCCAATCACAACCTGTTGCCGGAACGAAAGGAGTTGTTATGAAAGCTGCTGATACAGCTGAGCCCGATAGATCGTGTATCTTCACCTTCCACCCTTTCCTCTCTCGTCTCTCGTTGTCCTGGTACGAGCCGTCTGCAGAATTTGACCAGAAGTTGCTCAGTGGATCTGACTGGGACATTCTGTAAACAATAAACAATCAATATCCAAATAAATAAACTAGTTTCTAAGAAATAGAGTAGGAAGAGAGCAAGCATTTCCACATCACCTGTCTTGACTAAACTTGCAGCTAAAAATAGGCTGCTTCACCGTGCCTTGATGCTGAACGATTTGTGGACTCAATTTAGTCTCGTCTTCAAATTGAAAGACGTATCTTGGGTCAGGGTCCAGCTTCACCAGTAAATGGAGCTCGGCCCCAGGTTTACCGTTCTCCTGCCTGTTTTTCCCGATACCAATCCATCCATTAAAGAGAATAACCGGCTTTCCTTGGCACCATTCGGGGCCCACATTCAGCCTAAATGTTCCAATCTGCTGCCTCTTGACTCCAACGCCGCAGTGGGTGCCTTTTCTCCCTGTAAAGACCAATATCTCCAAACTTGAATGAGGGGCATAGAAGCAGCCGGGTGTCTGTAGTGCTTTCAAGTCCGATTCTTCGAGATAAAAGCTGGATGCTATACTTTGAGTATTGGGAGTAGCTTCGGGGGATGGTATGAAGGGGATTGGTGTACTCTGCATAGGGAAGCCACGAAGACGAATCTCGCACACACATGGAGAAGAGAAGGGAGAAATACCAGATTTTGCTGCTGTCCCCGGAAATCTAATCCCCAGAGACCCGATCGACAACCTAATAAAAGCCTGGGGATCCATTACTGTTAGAAGAAGTAGTCCATTTGCAGGAACGTTTTATGCGTAAGCTTGAAGATCTGTCACATAAACAGCCCATAATTAGGAAGATATGCTAAGCAATTAATGAGCAAGGAAAATCATATGCCAAACTTGAGATACACAAAGCTTTATTTTAATTTTATCTAAGCAAAACTCGCATTACTGAAGCAGCACTTGCTCAACAACTATGCAAATGATAAGGCATCATGATCCAATAAAAGCAAAGGCCAAAAGTAAAATGGGAAAGTAGTGCATCGTTTGCTTTCCTCAATGATTAACCGAATCAAGAAACTTATATGAAAATGTTTCTAGGAAAAGTAAGCTGACTCTGTGTATACCTTTGGTCACACTTAAAGATTAAAACTGATAATTGTTTAGGTATAAACAATCATGTCATCTCTCTTATTCTTACGAGCAGGGACCGTTGATAGTTTCCTGTTCAGTTACAAAGTGTCAATATGGACTATGGGCAGAGCTATAGCATATTTGTCATCAATTTACACCCACTTTTCAAAACTTGTTAACTACAACCCCATTCAGACTTGAATAATAGAATTGTCAGCACAGTTGTGCTATTTGATGGAATCTCCTTGGTTTAGAACTATCCTAGAAAAGCTTATTCTCTGTGCTCAAAGTCAATACTTCTCGAATTGAACTGAATTGATAATTCTGACGCCCTCCATCGTTTCTCTTAGCAAATCCCCATTTGTAATAGTATCATTGTTCTTCTCATCTTTCAATTATAAATTATTATTTCTAAATTATCACCCAATCCTCACCACTCTTCGGATACTATTCACACAAATTGTCTGCCAATTATGTCACTCCAGGTATGCATAAAAATCAAGATTATTTTTCCCCACCAAAAAAGAAAAGAAAAAAAGAGAAACAGAACCAAAATCAAGTGATAACCAGTCAACACGCAACACATGAATAAAACACCAGAACACAACTTCAAAAGCAGTAGAAACCCACAAAAGAAAGTCAAATTCACCCAAAACCCAGAATTTCACAAGCATCCCAACACTCCAAATACACCAATATGGAACAACAAAACAAGAAAAGATGAGCAAAAGACCCACCTCTTCTCCTTGAAAATCCTTCCACTGAGCTTTCAAGAATTCACCACAGAAGAAAAGCTGCTAAATTGCCATGGCCTTTTCCGAATAAAGCAAGGTTCAAGACTGAAACTTTAACTCTCTTTTCTGCAGAAACACACACGCATTCAAATGGGGTTCACCCCTTTTCTTTTGTAGATCCAAGAAAGATAATGCAGAGATATCAGAAAGGAGAGGATTTTGGCAAATAGATAGAAGGAATTAATGATAGGACCAAACCCACCAAACACGGCCTCCAAGAATAATTACATAGACTAAGCAAACACAGATCACAAGAAATGCATACTGTTTGTGGGATTGAACAAGTATGAGTGTGTATATGTGTGTACGGTTTATAGAAGGAACAAATTAGCGGAGAAAGTAAAGGAGACGAATATTACCATTATATATTTTTACTACGTAAAAAACTGATATAAGTGGATGACAGTCCACAAGTTTTAAGATTTCTATCCCTTAATTAAGTGTGGAAAATACTTTCCAATAATTGGGACTAAATTTCTTTTGAAAGAGTTTGCATATCTGAAAATATACGGTCTCTTTAACCGGAAGAGAATATTTATTGTGTCTTACAAAAGTATATTTTTAATTATTTATTTAATTTAAATGTATTAAAACTCGAAATGAACTTTAGAATTCCCTCAGTCCCCAATTTTATTCTCATGAAAATAATAAGTACGGATTCTTTAAAAAAATAAAATTAAAGTAAGAATATTATAGAACCTATTTATAAATAAAATAATAATTTGTAAGTGTAATAATATAATAATTAATAAAAATAAGAATAAATTTAGAGTACGGACAAAAATGAAAATGAAAATAAATTTATGGGAGGGTAGGAGTAATATTTAATCAGAGAAAAGAAAAAAGTAATTTTAGTGTGCACTTGACCACGTGATATGAACTTGAATTTTGATAAAAAAAAAAAAGTACTCTAATAAGTAATTAATAATACTCAAGAAATAATCAGTAATACTCTAATTGCAAAAAAATATACAGCTCAGTATATTAGTGTGTATTTTGAAAATAAGTTAAAATTGAACTTAAAATCTAAAATTTATGTTATGCACATGGAGAAAGTATTAACCTTACATATTATTTATAACTGTTAACCACAAGTTAAATGAAACGTAATCAATAAATCTTGTGTATCAACATATTAAAAAAAATTATTCAACACATACCATTAGTAATTCCCTCATTAATGTAAAAATTCTAAAAATATTGTTCAACACATACCATTGGTAACCCCCTCATTAATGTAAATATTCTAAAAAAGGAAACAATTGTCTACTATTGTAACAAGATTTCAATTAGAAATACGTTCAAAATACACCTGATTTAAGACTTCATTCAGGGCATAATATTTTATGTATGTAAAATGTGTATAATTGAAGCTTTAATTTTAACAAAACTACTAATTATTACACTACACGTATATACAGAATATTTTTCAATCATTGGCTAAACATCCTAACTAATTAAAATAAATCCTCAGAGTAAAGAAAATAATATTTTTGCAGCCACTTCCTGCTAATTCTTTTCCAGCAAGTTCCTTTATCTGTCCTTTAATATTTGGTGATAAAAAATAGTTTGGTTGGTGGCAGTTGGTACAGATAAAATATTTATCAATTTCATAAATTGAAGATATTGTGAGTAAAAGTGAGGAATATGTTATTTTCATTATATACATGTAGAGACAACCCATATATGTATAGGCTGGAGGGGGTGGGGTGGGGAATTTGGATACAGCTGTAACCAACCCGTTGGAGATGAACAATAGTTACGAGACAGTCCATTTTGAGAATGACTTTGAAAACGTTCCCATTTTCCCTTTTAAATACGTACACTATATAATGAGGAAATATATTAATTCCTATAAATAATTACGCTGTTATAGGCTTATAGCACTTTCAAAAGTCAAATACATTTACATGATTTCCATAATAATTGAATAAATTAAATATTCCTTATAATTTCTTTCCCAAAAAAAAAAAGCGTGTAGCTGTTGTCCGACTACGTGCATCGAGTAATAATTAAATTAAATACAATATTGGGTTTTCTGTTAATATAATAACTAATAAAAAAATAATAATACTGTGTTGGAATTTACATAATTAACAAAAATTAACTGAATTTTGTAGACAAGTCAAGCATTACGTCTCGGCTGTACTTTTTAAGACGACAAGTATTTTGTATAATAATTTACTGCAATTTGCAGTGACCTTTAAAAAAAAAAAAGTGAGATACAGCTAATAAATATGATGTTTAAACTGTATTGATTAATTTGTTATAGCTTATCTTAAATAATAAAGTAAAAAAGTTGACTGGGCCATGTATTTATACATAATAACTCTGATTGAAGCTGATTAAGCAAAAATAATTTAATTTATTCTTGCAACTAGTTGGATATCTAGCTTTCATTGGCTTAAAATGATTGCTAATTAAAATCTAAAAGAGTTTCGCCAACCAAAAGGAGATCGGCTTGACATTGACAAAATGAAAAAAAATTAGTAATTGTAGTTATAAATTTTAATGAAAAGTAGAGATGTAATTAGAAACCATGTTGAATTTGGATGAATAAAAGGATCACTTATTTTAATTTAACATTTCATTATGTGTCCAATTTACGTATAGCTGGTGATACTTTAAAAACAAAATTTTAAATTGTAATATGAAATTACAGGTCCTAGAGCCGGAGGGGTAGTTTAAAAATATGTCTGTCGGTATGGTGTATTTGATATTATTGGGATTTAAACCAAATCCGGCCTCTATCTTTTCACATTTATCTAAATGATCCTCTATTTATTTGCTTTATCAATTTAGTACTCAATTTCTTCAAGTTTCGGCAAAATAGTCCTAATTTGGTGAAAA
This sequence comes from Ballota nigra, assembly GCA_947034835.1. Taxonomy (NCBI): domain Eukaryota; kingdom Viridiplantae; phylum Streptophyta; class Magnoliopsida; order Lamiales; family Lamiaceae; genus Ballota; species Ballota nigra. The sequence continues at coordinate 92,888,719 of OX344724.1, forward strand.
ATTGTTCTAATTGATTTTTTGTATTTTATTTCAATTTTTTTTTATTTGGCAAAGATGGCTACCTAGCGTGCCACATTGAAAAAAAAAAAAAAACACCACAGGCTTCCCCCGAAAAATTAGTGTGCATGACTAAAAAAGTGGCATTTTATGCTTTAAGCGTCCAATTAAGACCTAATTGGAGAAATGTGAATTGATACATGACTAAATTGGTAAAGAAAATAAATATAGTACCAAAATGGTGAAGTTTTGTACCTTTTTAGGCCATTTAGGATCAATTTGGCGAAATTTAAATAGATACGAGACTAAATTGATAAAACAAATAAATAGAGGACCATTTTGATAAAGGTGAAAAGTTAGAGGATGGATTTGATTTAAATCTTTGATATTATTATAAGAATAATTTTTTTTTGAAAATAGTTCATGATAAACTTATCATAAAATTGTTTTAAAGTATCGAATATTTGATTAAGAGTATTTATAATTTTATTAAAAATATCATTAATGTGGGTTCAAGAAAATTTACAACAATTACAATATATATATAATACCACCGACTCAGATTAATGATACTCCTGGTGAGGTTATCGTAACTACTGGTCAAATATTCAATATTTTAATATAATTTCATGATAAATTTATCATGAACTGTTTTCCTATAATACTTTGTCTTATTGTAAACTTTCGCTTCGATACTCCCTGCTTCGAAAATATATTTTTTTACTGATAAAAAAAATTCATAAAATCATTAAAATGGATATTATGTCGTGAAAATAGAACATGGGATCGATTAAATATTTAAATAGTAGGATTCACATAGCCAATCATTTATCTAGGGGACCATTGTAGTTTTATAGATAAATTAATTTTGTTTCACTAGCAATAACTAGTGCTTGGCAACATCTACAAAATTTTTGGTTTTTTTTTTTCTTAAAAAAATTATTTCAACTTTTATCTTTCCTTGTTATTGACCCTTATGAATTTGTGATGACTTCTTTTAATAATGAATTGATGGAAGCTTATTGGATTAAATGTAGAAAGGTGTCGAAAAAAAACAAAAGACAAATCAAAGAGTGGATTTTGATGATTAAATTATCAAAAGAGGGTATCACATGGGATCTAAGTTCTAAAAATGATTCAAAGAAAATGCCCAATCAGAAAGAAGTCTTTCTTGGTATCACTTTTAGGTTTTTCTTTTTTCTTTTTCCTTTTTTTCTTTTTACGTTTGGTAAAAAAAATTAAAATTAATTGAATTATCGATCACATCATTATTAATTAGTCCGGATAAGGCTGGTTATTATGAAATGTTATGTTAGGTGGTGAGCACCGTGATACTGGAAAATGTAAAATGCAAAACTCGAAACTTGTGTAATATATAGTTTTTTGTTTAATTGTAATTTAAATTAAATTACATTTTAAACTAATTTTTTTTTATTTTGTTAAAAAAGTTCCAATTTAACTTTTTTTTTTTTTTTAAATTAAGACTTACATACATATTTGTCTTTACTCGTTGCTGATATGACGTTTGCGTGGCAACCGCTTAAAAAAACTTTAATTAGATGTCAAATAACTTTAAGGCTTATTTGCAATTTAAATCACAACCTTTTTAAAAAATTGTATTTTAAACTAAAGTTTTGGATCTTGTTAAATATAAAAGCTCCAATTTAATTTTTTTTGGCAATTAAAACTTACGGTTAAATTTGCAGAGGTATGTCGTTGATGCGGCGTCTACGTGACAACATTCCAGAAAAAATTTAAATATTGTAACAAAAAACTTTAAATACATGACAAAATAAAATCCTCAATTTTCAGATAATTTTCCAAAATTCCAAGTCTCAATTTCATGGTAAAATGGATGTGTTTATCTTATTTGAATTCATTTATGTTCTGTTAATACAAGTATTTTGTATCTTGATTTCATCTTTTCTTTACTTCTTTTCTTTTTATTTGTATTCATTTATTTATGTTCTTATTAATACAAGCATTTGAAATTTGAAAATTTAATTTTAAGTTATGTCACGTATTTAAAGTTTTTTGTCACATTGTCACATAGATGCCATGACAGCGATGTGCCTCTGCAAATTTGTCGTAAGTTTTAATTGCAAAAAAAGAAAAGGTTAAATTGGAGTTTTGTACCTGATCCAACAGTTTAACTTAAAATGTAATTTCGAAAAAAAATCATGATTTAAATTGCAATTAAATCTTAAAGTTATTTTCGATTTAATTTAAGTTTTTTTGGGCAGTTGCCACGTAGACGCCACGTCACCAACGGGTAGGGGCAAAACTGCTCATAAGTCTTAATTGCCAAAAAAAAGCTCAATTGAATTTTTTTTAATAAGATCCAAAAGTTTAGCTTAAAATGCAATTTTGGGAAATGTTGTGATTTAAATTGCAATTAAACTTTATTTTTTGAAAATAATTATGAACTTCATTTTCGGTGCTAATGATTCGTATGATATTTGTTTTTCAGGATACAATGATTAAGAAGCAATTATATAACACAATATCTAGTTCAAAGCATATTGAAAAGTTGTCTGAAAATATTATCGGAATAAAAATGAAATTCGAACACAAAAACAACGCTATAGAATTTTACCAATTGCGGAGATAATTTGTGTGCTTCTCTATCGTTTCAGTGTCTCTTCCATCAACATTTGTGGTGTTATTTATAGCCCTCGAATTTGAATTATTGGAGTGTGTCAATAATTTTAAACTGAGAATAGACCGTGTTCACACAAAAAACCGTGTTCACACAAAAGTTCGTGTTTCATAGATCAATTTCAGCCACAATTTGCATACACATACACCCTCCCCACTCCTACGCGTGCACGTGAAAAGAGGATCACAACATATACTATTTTTTTTTTCCTATGTAGAACAAACACTTTTGTTTTTCATTTTTTCAATTTTTGGTTACTGGATTTTGAAAAAAATTAATTTCTCATCCAGACATTTTTACCAACAATTTATGCTCAAGTTGCTTATATTTCAACTAATATTATTACTTATAAAAATTAATACTATTATTAGTAATATATGGTGCACAAAATGTATATAATACCTTCTTCTCGCAAATTAATTTAGTAGATTTTTTTAGAAGAACTGGTTGAGCAAAGAGAAATAAAATGGAGAAAGTTTTCACCAAAAATGCGAGCATGAGAATAAATAATAAAGATAAGGTATTATGTGAACGATATTTACAGTAAAACTTGTTTGAATGATATAAGTAAATTGCATTAAGGGTATCAACTCCAAAATTGTATTCACTAGTGATAATAGTTAAAGTGATACTAATTATTATCATTAAATGTATTAATTATTCCAACATAAGGTATTAGTAAATTATTGTTCACGATAATAGTTACCACAAATATCATTCGCATAAAATACTTTGCCATCAATAAATTATTTATAGTTAATTACACGGAATATTGTAATTGTAAAAATAAGCTAATAAAATGCGTCAATTTATTATCCTTTTTTGAAAGGAATGAAATATAGTTATGGATATGATGTGTTTTCTGTTATGTAAATTAATAAATTAGAAAAAATAAAGTACTGAATGAAACGAAAACATATATGATAAGCGGATAAATTATTAACGAATAATAATAATAATAATAATAATAATAATAATAATAATGTCGGCATCCACCGAATGTAAAATCTATAAACTGAAACAAGATTGTATAGTCTTTCAACCCAATAATATCTTACAATTTGTTTTTCTATATCCTCTAGAAATTCAAAATATTTATAATTCCTACTAACAGAATCTATTTTATCTTTTATGTGGGCTCTATTTTAGTATCCATCTCCAAAGTACTTATTTTGTGAACAAAAAGAAATAGATGAAATATTTGGTGAATATTGATTATTATTGTGAATAGAGAATATGGATAAGTGACAGGTAATGTGGAAGTGAAGTAGCGGCGCATTTGGGGCCCAAAAGAGCGACTTTGCCGCCAAAGGGCACATGCCGCTTAAACACCAATCAGCGCTTCTTCCAAATTCAACACTTTCAAACAACCACCACCATCCCGTCAAAAAAAAAAAAAAAAAAAAAAAAAAAAACAACCACCACCATGTGAAACTCCATACACACCTCTTAAATTCATTCTTTTGGAGGGACATTGCTCTTTAATTTTCAGATAAATATTTGTTCCAATGTGTCGGATGATATTTTATTTTATTTTATTAATAAATATCACGCGTGGATTAATAATATTTCAACAAAATAATTGTGGAAGACCTCATTAAAAAAGAGTTTTAAATTTCAGGAACTTAATAAATAAAAGTACATGGACTCAATAAAATAAAACGTTAAATATAAAGGGTTTAAAAATGCAAAACTAATTGTGATTCTATAATTGACATACAATATAATATCATGATATACTAATAAAATAAGATAATATTCCAACATATGCTGGACATTAGTACATATTGGGAAAGGTGGACTTTCTTTTAAGCAAGCAAATGGGAATTCAATGAATTAGGTAAGGTTTAATATAGGATATTCATAGAGTCATAGTGATGGAGTATATTTTTTCTAGGTTCATTTGATTAATCATGTAATTCATCGAGATCCAACCAATGTATGTATCGATATAAACAAACCAAGATTTTATCTTCAAATATTCAGAGTATTTGGTGAGTGGTTGGTTGCCAAAAAACAATCATTTTTGCTCCTTAAATGGATTCCATCTTCTTCTAATATTAATTAAAGTGAAAAACTGTCTAATCTATTTGTATTATCTACATTCACAATCTCAATCTTATAATATGGATAAGACAGGGGATTTATGTATTATCTCTTTTATCGCATGTTTATTTGTATTTTTAAACTATACTCTCAATTTTGGTATAAATGTCCAACCTATATTATGTAATAAAACACTACAAAACCAAACATATGTTATATTAATGCAAACTTTAACTATATAAAATACTCTCTGTTATATTACATTACATGTGTCAATACACAACAGTCAAATGTCATTTATATGAGAAAAAATTTAAATCACATGAGGGTTATAAACTCATTAATATGTACCATAATAATATCAACATTAAGTGTGATTATTCATCATAACTGTATTTCATCTCATATTTTATTGTTTTATAACAGTAAATGCGGCTATGAATAAAATAAATTATGTTAGAGCGGGCAAAACAAAATATGTTTGTTGAGGTATACATGCAATGCAAGTGAAAGTAGAGACAAGCCTTCTGATAACACTCTACTTGTTTTCTGCAAATTCCTCATGTGATATGGACCTTGTCTTTTTATTTTATTTTTTAAATTTTCTTGTAATGTGAAAATAGAGTAGTGGTCCTCAACAGAATCAAGACGTTGTATAAGTATATGCAATAATAATAAATGTGGGGGACTGATGCAGATTGCTACCTTATATAATCTAATCTATTTACATTTTGGCAACTTGGTACTAAGTAAGAGGCTAAAAATGTTGATGATTTCCTTTAGAGCACGCAACCCTAATAAAATCTTGGGGAAGTCCGGTATGAGTGTGAGTACTCATACTTCTTTTTTTTTTTTAAATTTTAGACATTATAAAAATATGTAAAAATTACGCCTTATATTTTGGTAAATATTAAATTATACATATACACGTGTATAATCTACAAATTTTAGCTAGGATATATATATATATATATAAATAAATAAAATTACAGACTATGATTTTTGTAAATTTAGTAACATTAGAAAAAAAATCAGTACAATTATATCATAAAATTTCTCTTATATATTCCTCATAGTATATCAAAATTATTTCATGAATATACCACGCATTATAATATATGGCATTAGATCACACAATAAATAATAAGATGATGTAATAAAGAAGTAATTATAAACGACTAATATTACTCTCTATTCGTTTAAAAATAAGATCTCTGCGCCCTAATCTTTCAATATAAAAATAGGTGGTCAAAAAGACAACAGCTTAAAATCTTATATTAATTGTGTCCCTATAAATAAATTCAAAGGAAAAAAACATCAAAGCTAGGTTATTCACCGTCGGCATTGCAAATTTGCAACTGGTTGGGATTTAATTTTTTTTTATTATGTATGTAGAATTTCTTTTTATATATGTTTTGAAGTAATAAAATTTTGTCATTTTATGTATTTGAAATAATTTTTTAGCAATTTTTTTTTATCCCATATACATTTCATCACTCGGCATGAAATCATGGATCTGTCTACATATATATATAACTATAACCCACACAAAACATTAAAATAAAAAAGGTTGGTAATTGGCATAGTTAAAAGTAAAACTCCTAGTCAAAAATGTGAGGAAAGAGAGAGAAGAGTCGAGCAAGTTGCAGTGTGAGCATTAGCATTAGCATTAGCATTAGCATATGCATAAGGACTACTTAATGAGAAAGCAAGTAGACAGCAGCACATGCCCACTTCTAATTACCACACAAATTTTGCACCTATACAATACAATAAATCTTGACAACGGATTTGGTAGGCCAACAACTCATGTTTATCTTAATTTTAATCTTCAAATTTATGTGACTGCAGGAAAAGCCCACAATAAGGACTACCAACTCACTGCAATCAATACATCCAAACTCATTTTGAATTCGGATCATTCGATTAAGATCTTCTATTTGTCAAATGCAGGTCATATATACCGCAATGGTATCATAGATATACAAGATCAAACATCAGTTTTAATCATTCCATGTGCTCAGTTTGATCTAGCCAAGCAGCCAAATCGCCGTAATTATAAGGACAGTTTTGCTGCAACATTTAGTATTTAATACTATTACCATGTTATTTAAAATAGCTCTAAACGGCAGGATGTTGACTTCAGTAATTAAATTGTGTCACCACTAATGCAAGGTAGTCACTACTTACTGTCTTTCTTTTGGAACCTAAAGATGAGCTGAAAAAATTTCAGCCCAACTAACTGGAAGAAACAACATCCTTGATCTGGGGTGCCATAATCATCAAGATATAAGACATATACCTAAAAACGTAATAAATCTTCGATATGACAAAAAAGTAGGCCTGGAAATTTTATTTTCAAACAGTTGATAAAAGGGATGCATTTGTAAGTGTAGGGTGGAGATAGTGAGTATGCAAACTTTTGTGGGAAACTAAAAAAGAAATTATGCAAACTTTTCTGGGATGGAGGGAGTACTATATTACACTCAACCAAGCTAAGAAATCAGAGATGCTAGACTTCATGGACTCGTATTGTTCTTTAGGCTCTGTGATTCATAAAGAGAATAAGAATTCCCTAATAGGGATGGAATAAAATCTGAGCTTATATATACTCCTCAGATGTCTTATAATTAAACATCACCAGTCAGAAAGTCACCCAAATTCAAGTAAAGAAGCCAACACAAAAGAATATATACAGAACCTGTGCTAGAACACCCAATATTATATTATTTCACAAAGTAAAAAAATTCAGAAATCAAATACCATCTCTATCAAACCTATACTTAACGAAATTATGTTTCAACACAAGGCCGTAGATAAATTCATCAATCCAGAAATAAAACGATGACCATAAAGAAAATAGTATAACAGCAGCAGATGCCAGTGATTTAAGATATTCAAGTGGCACTTTGTTGCATTACTTCCATTTTTTGAACTTATGCCTCCCAAACATGCCATGCTTCCCAAACTTCCCGTGTTTACCAAACTTCCCGTGTTTGAACTTGCCGTGCTTAAACTTTCCATGGTGGCCACCAAAAAAACCGCCATGAGGACGGTATCCCCCGTGTCCGTGTGTCAAGTGATGGGCCCCGTAAGCAGCTGCAGCTGCAGCAGCGCCACCAGCTAAGAGCCCTCCCATTCCTCCTGCAATTGTTTTTTAATTACAACATTAATAAGTCGCTGATCAGTACATCAGGACAAGGACCATCAAACAAGCTCAGCTAAACACCATCCAGGTCTAACCATTTAACATTGTATCTATCCAATCACCTTCATGTTTCTGACTCTGATTTTAAATTGTACTATCAACTCACATGGTTAAAAAATGCAACCATGAATAAGACTTCAACTTATACTACGGATGACAATTAATTGAAGTCAATCTATGATGACCGAATCTCACAGAAGAACAACGAAATCAATGGCTCAAAACTGGGGTAAAGAGCAAAAAAAATCTCCTGTATTTGATGATAAATGCATAAAATACCTGTGTTTCATTATTGCATGAAACCCCCTATGTTTGATAATAATATGCACGAAACGCACATTAACCACTTTCACTCAAAGAACACTAACAACGTAAAACTGAAGCGTGTATATAATTGTCATTTACTTAAACAAATGCACTCACACAAACTCAGATGGAAACATATAGACACAAAACATGTGCGTATCAAGGTGTCAAGAAGTGGATGGTGGAAATTTTGTGCATAATTTTACCAAACACGGGCTTTATGCATTTAATGAAACATAAAGGGGTTTTTTTGTGCATACTTTTATCAAACATAGAGGGTTGTATGCAATTAATGAAACAAAGGGGTGTTTTGTGCATTTACCATCAAATATAGGTTTTTTTTTTTTTTTTGCTTTTTACCCCTCAAAACTGATGCAAAGAGACGAGGATAAAAGACACTTCACGATCAAATGCATCAGAACAGAGATGAAATATAATTGGTAATAAAATCAATATCAAGATACCTGAATGAGAGGAACCATGATGACCTGCTGAAGGATATCCATGAGGAGGATACCCGTGTTGGGGAGGATATCCTGCTGGGGGGTACCCTGCTGGTGGGTACCCTGACGGTGGGTACCCTGGCCCTGACGGAGGATATGGGCCTGCAGGAGGATAACCTGTGTGATAGCCATGGGGAGGATATCCATGTTGGGGAGGATACCCTGCAGGAGGGTAAGCTCCATGTGAAGGGTAATGTCCTGCTCCAGCAGCATATCCGGCAAGACTAGAGAACAACCCTTTGTCCTGTTCGTTGGGATTACCGTGATTGTCCCTTCCATCTGGACCACCTCCCATCATTCCTTTACTTGAATCAAATCCACAAACTGCGACAAATGAATCATGCTACAAGTTATAAGCAAAAAAACTAGAGTAGTTCTAGTGTGCAATACCCCAAGAAGACATCAGTAATACCCCAAGATAACATCAATAATACCCCAATTGCAAAAAAACACACAGTTAGGTGTGTTTGTGTGTATTTTGAAAAAATCAAAATTAAAGTAAAATATGAGTTTAAAATCCAAGTGCATAGCGTGTGTATTTTGAAAAAATCAAAATTAAAGTAAAATATGAGTTTAAAATCCAAGTGCATGCTATGCACTTGGATGCACTCTAGGATTTGTCAAAAAACTAATGTTTTTATCTCTGCACTGCCTTGCTTTGGTTTATGATATACAATTCATAACATAGAGGTACGACTACAAAAACTAGGAGATGTTAGACAGCAAAAAAAAACACTATCGTTAAGGGTTTACGTTGTATACAAAATGTTCTTTTATCACAAATTGATCTGAAGATTCAGAACAATCAACAGTTGCAGAAAGCATATATCACAATATTGTTCAAGAATTATCAATTACTTGCACTTAACTTCGTGGAACAAACAAAAAACAGCATGTTAATCTTCTTTTCTCACAGATCTGGTGTCAATAATCAATAATCAGACAAATGATCAGACAAATGAAATCCTAATGAATCCCAAAAGATCAGATCACAGAGCCTTCTCCTTCCCCCATCAACAACGAAAAGAAAGAAAGCAATCTTATATCAAATTCACACTTCACCATAAACGAGAGGGCTTAAACGGGCACATGATAGCTTGTAACTTGATATGATCATACACAAATTAATCAATAATCCATAGTCAAAAGGGAATCACCAAATAAAATACTAGGGCATGCACCCATGCATTAGCGATCCAACCCCCCACCCTAAAATATAGCAGATTTCCCTAACTAATATCAAAGAAACAAGAAATCAAGCACTATCGTCGTATATCAATAACAACAGCTAAAATACCCAAGAAACAAAGATATAAAAGCAAAAAAAAAAAAAAAAAAACAATTTGATGCAAATATTAATCATTACCCACAAAATTAGGAAACCTTCATACGGAAACAAATTCAACCAAATATTTAAATATGCGGGCAAGGGAGCAAAAGAGGAAAAAAATTACCTAATGAAATTCCCTTCTCGATCGAGCCCTACTTCGTTTTTCGGATTTATGAAGATGAATGAGACAAACAAATATGATCGCACAGAATTCTCCTGATATATGGGGATATTTGAAAACGTCATATGCTTATCTTAATTTTACAAGTCACGCGTTTCTTCTACGCGTGCACTTTATTTGGTGGTCCTCTTTTATCTGCCCATTAAATTAAAGAATTTTTTTTTTTTTTAATACTCTTTCTTTTAATTACTTCCATCAAATTTGATCTTATCCTCTATTTACATATAATAAAAATTAGTGTGTAGTGCCCGAATTATAAACTCGTACTCAATCCGGTTTTAAATAAAATCTTTTATGAATTTTGGACAATGTTTAAGCATATGAGATATCTCTGTACGTTCATTTTGTACATGGTTTACTGTAAATGTCAAAAGATATTATATAGTATAATGGAATAAATTTATTAATAAAATAATTGTTTATATAAAATATATCACACATATTTTCTTAAATAATCATTTAATTCATAAACGGACCTCACAATACCCTATAATACCCTCAGATATATTGTATTAAGTCACATGGAAATGAGCATACTTTTCGTAAACGAAGGGAGTAATATTATTCAAAATAACCCTTGTTTTATATAGAAAATAATATTTCATTAGCTCAAATGTAATTATTTATCTGGTAAAAATATTATGTAAAAAAAAGGGTTTTCATAAACTTAATTAATGCGTACGCCTTAAACAAAATCACGTGCATCTATTTTTTATTGTAACTAACAAATGACACGCGATGATCAAAATAAGATTTCAAGTATCTAGAAAGAAAAGTAAAAACACATTAAATTTTGTATGGTCTCGCCAATAATTTAGTTCCCAATTGGGTAAATAATAGTAAAAGTTTGACGCGTGATCTTAGACTAATATTGTTACAATTTTGAATTCTTTGCGAATGTTGTGGTATAGAAATTTCTTAGAAATTGAACCCAATAAAAGGGTTTTCCCTTTTTACTTTTTCTTTTTGGGAAATTGAATCATTTCACTAAGTTAGAATAAATGAGGTGGGAATTTATTGAATTCAAACATCCGCTCTAAAAGCGCAAGTCGGTTGTCGACTTCCTAACGAAGATTGATTCGATTCAAGATTTAATGGTCTATTTTAAATGTTCTATATGAGAATCTCGTGAGTTTGGAAAGAAAAATAATGCTCCTTTGTCTCTATTTTTATGGGAGGAGATAACACAATTTTTTTTTTTAAAGAAGTAAATATGTGAGTGTGAATCGAATATGTTTCAAAATAAAATTATTTTATTAATTTTTGTGAGAGAACTATTTGGCCAAAACAATAATTGATCGAAATTTATATTGTTTTATTTATTTTGATAGAATTTCATGTATTCATTTATGACAAAGAATTATATGAAAATAGTTCATGATAAGCTTATTATGAAACAATTTCAAAGTATCATTAATTTCATCGGGAGTATCATTAATCTCATAATGAGATTAATAATACTCTAAAACTATTTCATGTTAAACTTATTTTGAAGCGTTTTCATATAAAATCTACTCTTCATGGAACAATTTCTCCATCCACGCAGGTATATTCTCTCCACTCCAAAACTTCCTTGGAATGTGATTAAATGCCATCACAGTTAGCCTTTAATACATCCTCAAGCATCCTTCCTTGAGGGCCATAAATCTTCTCCCCCTTCTTGATAGTTTGTATTGCTTCCATAGAATCCGAGAAGATGTGAATCCCTTCCATTCCATTGCCCCTGCTTTTCCTCATACCATGCATTATAGCGGCCAACTCTGCTCCCAGCACTGACCCAGGTGAGCTTATTTTTGCAAAGCCCGCCTTCATCAAACGACCATTCGATCCCAAAAGCACGTATCCCGTTGTGTAAATCCCCTTCTCATTGTCGAACCCGACATCGACCAGAAGCTTTCCAGTGCTTATATTCCTTCGTTCTCCTCCTCTCATGTTGAAGCTGGTTTCTTTCCTCTCCTTAATTTCCATAGCTTTCTTAGCTTGTTGGTAACTCTGAAGGTAGTACAAAGCCCATTCTACATTAACATTCCCAGCTCTTTCTCTTTTAGTCCAAATGTCGCCATCGTGCATGATTTTGCACCTTTCTTTCCATATGGCCCAAGCTACCATCACTACTTGCTCCAAATTGTATCCACCCTTATTTTTACCAAGATAAGCCAGTCACTCTAACGTTGGCCAATGCTTCATTTTTTTTAGTGTATGCCACACCTCCATCTTTTTCCAAATATGCTTGACGCCAGGGCAGTAGAACAACCAATGTTTCGTATCAGCTATGAAATAGCCGCATAGAAAACAATTTGGCCGCATTGGGACATGGTGCTGTTGCCACTATATTATTAGCAATTTTCCAAAGAAAAACTCTAACTTTAGGCGGCAACTCTACTTTCCACATTTTAGTCCACCATTTCTCCATCCACTTCTCATTCGAAGGACTTGGCTCCATATTTTTTATCCCACTTTTTGTCAGTGCGTGCTTATAACCGGACTTCACCGTGTACTTTCCTTTCGAATCGAACCTCCAATATCTCGAATCTCCATTCTCCCTAGCCCCAATCGGAGTTCTTAGGATTGCCTCTGCTTCAAAGGACAAAAAAGCCTCCCGAACCAAATTTTCATTCCATTTCAAGTTCGGCTCAATAAACCTTGCTACCTTCGAACCACTTGCGATCCTCGATTTTATTCTTCCATCTTCAAGATTAGGAATCCAAGCATCTTTGCCATCCCCAATTCTCCAAAGCAGCCCCGAATTCAACAAGCCTCTGCTCCAGCATAATGACCTCCAAATAAAAGAGGGGTTAGAGCCTAAACTCGCGTCCATCACATCCTCTTGTTTGAAGTATCTTGCTTTAAAAACTCTCACCACCATGGAATCTGGGAGGCAAATCATCCTCCACACCTGTTTTGCTAAGAGAGCTTTATTGAACAAAGAAAAGCTCTGAAATCCAAGCCCCCCCATAAATTTCGGTTTGCTGATTGTTTCCCAACTCTTTCATGTAATGCCCTTCCCCTGTTCATTGTTTCCCCACCAAAATTTTGTAATCATGCTCTCAATTTCATGGCAGATTGAGAAGGGGATCCTAAAGCACGACATCGCATATGATGGTATGACATTTAACACCGCCTTTATGAGAATTTCTTTTCCTCCTTCCGAGAAATCCTTATTCCTCCAAGATTCAATCTTTCTTGCAATCCTGTCCCTCAAATGCCCGAATTGAAACCTTTTCTTTTTTATGGAGAACGTTGACAATCCAAGGTACATATCATGTCCCTGAGTGAATTTTACCCTCAGTATTTCCTTCACTTTATTTTTATTGTGACTTGATATTTCTGGGCTGAACGTGACCGCCGACTCTGAGGCCCTTTCATACGCATCAAGACACTTCTTAAGCCTCTCTGATGAAAACAAGGATGTCATCCGCAAAGAATAAATGAGATATTGTTGGGCCATCTCTTGTTATTGCAACTCCCATCATTTCTTTCCGTTGAACTGTTTTTGTTATGAGCGAGGATAGCCCTTGAGCACAGAGGACAAAAAGATATGGTGACAATGGATCCCCTTACCTGAGTCCTCTCGACGGCTCCAAGTTGCCAAATCTTCTGTTATTCAGCTTGAAAGTGTATGAAACGGAGTTCACACATCTCATAATCATGTCTATCCATTTAGATTGAAAGACCATCTTGCTCAGCAGCTTTTCCAAATACTTCCACTCGACTCTATCGACATGTCAAGCTTTAGTGCTGCATAGCCCATGTTGCTTCTATTATTTCGTAACCAATGCATACACTCATAACCCACCAAAATATTGTCAGTAATTAGCCTTCCGGGCACAAAGGCACTTTGAGTCGGATCAATGATTTCCGCCATCACTTTCCTAAGCCGATTAGTGATGGTTCTAGCAAGTATCCTGATGCTGGGAAATCGCCTTGGATGGATTAAGTTGGAACGCAGCAATCTTAACTTCTTCCTCAGTGAAAGGGGTATTGAGATAATTATTCATGCTCTCCGTAACCACTCCGTCCATATTATTTATAACCTCATCAATGCATCTTGGATCTGGCTTCGAGGTAGTGAAAAGCGCTGAATAAGTCCCCTCGATAATCTGCCCAATAGTGCACCATACCCCGTTCTCGTTAAAGATTCCATTAATAGTATTTATTCTTCTCCTCTCTGAAGCTTTACTAGGAAAGTATTTTGTATTTCTGTCCCCTGCTAGTATCTAATTTTTATTGAGGTCCATTGAAGAATTAAATTGAAATTGAGACGAGTCGATTAAAGCAAGAAATCCCGGAGAAATTAATTTCAGCAATACCGAGGCTTAAAATCGGGCCCATTTATGGAAATAGCAAAAGCCCATTTGCTATCGATGTGAAGATCATTTAAATGGTAGCAAGTGTCGCGTGATAATTTTTATTTTTAAGAATAGAAGCAGCTCCATTTTAAGTTGTTTGTAAGTTAGGGTGCAACCCTGCTCTCTAGTTTAGTTTTCCTTTTTACGAGCTGCAAAACTGTTTGTTTTTAATTTGGGCTTTGGCTAGTGAAAACATTTTGTTTTGACTAGATAAAGACACAGTATTTGATTTGTTCGTGGATGTGTGCTTTCATTTATCCCTTGTTACTCTACAACGCTATTGAAATAAAAACATCACAACTATCTATTTGACAATTCAGAATATCCTGTAATTGCAAATACTCTCAAATCATTTAAAAAATATTGTGTTCTCCTTTAAATATTGATAATGCTCGTAACCTCTTTAAAAACAGCTTAAAATTTATAAATTGTTTTAAACAACTTGTAAACTTAGCCAAAGACATCCGCATTAAAGAAGGGATGTTTCAACATATATAATTATCCACTCCATTTACTGTTTGTAAATTTAGAGAGAGAAACACACAAAAAGAATATGCGTGCTTGAAAATAATGGCCATCAAGCACAAGAATCATTAGTACCATCATAACCATTACTTTGGTTCACCATCATAACCATCACTTTGGCTCTTCCTTAAACTGAGATCATCAAATAATTCTGAGAAAGTGTGCTGATAACATTGGAGAAAAGTGACCAGAGCACAAATATCAAACCCACAACCCCAATTTCTTTTTATCGATTAATATGTTGGAATACAACATTAATTATTTCTATAGATTGTTCATTTACGGTATTAGGTACCATGCATTTCAAATACATTTTAAATGATATCACTTATTTCACTGAAATATATTAGTTGGTCAATATATTTAATGTTTTAACTGAACAATTTTAATTATTTTTATTGAACGATATTAGTTATAAATCAATTTCACAGTAAAACTGGTGCACCATCTTTTTAAACAGGGCACTTAGGTGTTAATTTTTTTTTCTTAGATTTTACTCGTATATAATATTATATTTAAAGTTTTTATTTTAACCTTTGCGGTTACATGCACACATTTTGTGAAGTCAAGTCAATAAAACCTTAATTTGAAATATTTTACAAGCTCCACACACATCGGTTCTTGGTCATCTTTTTCTTAACTTGCCTCTTAATGTGTTCCAATTTGATAGCTAGAAAGAAAGATAAACAACACAAACACATGCAAATGTGTGAACATTTTTATGCATGAGAGAGTGAGAAAGATACATATTCACTGTATTGATCTAGCTAGTATATATTAAAGCACATAAGGGATGAAAGCGTAGAAAAAAGGGCAAGCTTCAAATTACAACCAAAAAGGAAATTGAAAGGTTCATGGAAGTAAATATTTGTTTACCCTTTCCTTTCTCTCTCATTTAACACCTGCTATATATGTAAACCCACCTAACTAGAACTATGATTATAAGTGAATTTTTTTTAATATATGAGATAGTTAAAAAGTGACTGATCACTAACTGATGGCCTATATAAAGGGGAAAACAAATTGTTTTCTTAATTATGCATTGAAAGATATGTGAATTTTTTCATTCATTACCTAATAGTGAGAATCAAATACCATGAAATTGTGGATTTTATTTGCTTTCTCCCTGGTGTTGCTTGAAACCAATAAGGCTACATTCATACCAATACCAATACCTATACCTATACCAACACCAATACCAAAATGCATAATATTTCCTCCAAATTTGCCTCCATTACCAATATCTCTTCCAATATTTTGTCCTTCTCCGCCACCCCCACATAGATTTCCAACACCTCTGCCACCAGGTGTTCCACCGTTTGTTCAACCACCACCACCTCCATTTTTATCTCCATCTCCATTGCCTCCAACAGTACCACCTTCATCCCCATCCCCTCCACCTCTATCTCTAACACCACCACTACTTTCTCCGCCATCACCTTCATCCTCTCCTACACCACCTAGTACTCAACCACCTCTATTCTCATCCTTTCCACCACCTCCTCTCCCTTCTCTAATACCACCACCATCTAATTTTCCATCGTCCTCTCCACCTCCACTCCCACCTTCTTCATCTTTATCTCCACCATCTCCTCCATCTATTCTAATACCGTCACCAACTCCTCCTCCGTCTCCATCCCCTCCAACAACACCTCCCTCTTCACCTCTATTTCCACCACCACCACCCCCAATTTTTGTGCCACCACTTCCTCCTCCTCCTCCTTCTCCACCACCATCCCCATCGCCTCCATCTTTTTCTCCACCACCTCCTCCACTTTTTCATCCACCATCACCATCTAATTATCCATTATCTCCATCTCCACCACCGCCGTCACAGCCACCGAGTTCTCAATTACCCCAACCTTCATCTTCACCACCACCACCTAGTTCTCTTTTACCTCCACCTCCACCACCTATTTCTCCATCCTCACCACCGCCACAACCACCGAGTTCTCAATTACCTCAACCTTCATCTTCACCACCACCGCCTAGTTCTCTTTCATCTCCATATCCACCTCCACCACCTATTTCTCCATCCCCACCACCGCCACAACCACCGAGTTCTCAATTACCCCAACCTTCATCTTCACCACCACCACCACCTAGTTCTCTTCCACCTCCATATCCACCCCCACCGCCTATTTCTCCATCCCCACCACCACCAAGTTCTCAATTTCCTCCACCTTCATCTCCACCCCCTCCATCTCCTCCACCTTAACCGCCACATCCATTATAAG
Source organism: Ballota nigra (assembly GCA_947034835.1). NCBI lineage: Eukaryota > Viridiplantae > Streptophyta > Magnoliopsida > Lamiales > Lamiaceae > Ballota > Ballota nigra. Next base: position 92,906,060 of record OX344724.1, read on the forward strand.
CAATACATATGCACCCTTTAACTCAACATCACAACTTATTATTCCACCAACGTTATGCTAATCTCTGCCGCCACAATATATAATCCTTGTTTATTACGAACATAATAAGGTCTTTCCACTCTGTATATTGATATATAAGCTAATTAATAATGTAACTTCGTCCAATAATTCATGACTTAGCCTTCACAATCTTTTTTAAATCAATTACGTACTTATTGTTATGCATGGGAGAAAAGTGGTGAATTATAGAAATTTGGCATGCTATTCATGTATGTGTACTTTTACACTCGACAAATAAGATCTTGAATTGTAGTTATGGACATGTGATATTTTCTTGAATGTAATAAAATGCAAGAGGAACATTCTCTACATGCACATGGACGTACCCAAAATTTCGTCCCAAGTAGATCGAAATATAAAGAAGTTATATTTTATAATTTAAGGGAGAAATATTAATTTGCAAAATATTAGGTTGTGTTTGGATACAGGTATTTGGGTTATGGATTTTAAATTTACAACCTAAAACCACTACACTTGTTTGTGTAAAATATTAAATTAATGAATTTCAAATTCCATCTTTGATTCTAGTTCAAATTCAAGGAATTTAACTACCTAGCAAAATCATATAATTTGAAATCCTTAAATTTCATTTTCAAATATCTTGCATTTCAAATGATTTCATCCAACTGCAACCTTAAAGTAGTTCCAAATCATCACAAACTTCCTTAGTTACTACGACATGTTTGGTAGGGAGTATTAAAGAGTGATAGATACACTAACCCATCTAATATGATATTTTGTTATCTATATCTATTAACATATTGACCCGGTATTAAATTAGGATTCAATTTCTACTATACTAATTTCATGTGTTTATGCATCTCATCTCAATAGATGGTATTGTTAAAACTATAGATAATTATTAAATTTTTTTCCACTTTCTACGCCAAATGTATCAACTTCTCCTTAAAAAAAAGGAACAAAACTAGAATTCTCTCTCCCATAACCTCCATTTTCTGTTAATGAAGAGCAGAACAAAAATCAATTAACGCTTAAAATCTCAAATTTTTAAGACAAAATAAATGAACTTGTACTCCAATGACAGAGAGAAGACGCTGCAATGGGTGCCCACTGACGATAGATGCATGATAAGAAATGTGCTTTTAATTTTTGTTCAGCATACTAATTTATAAATCTATTTTACTTCTGGTTACAAATTTTGTATTTTATTTTATTTTGTTGTAGTTTGCGTTTCATAACAAAGTTTATGATGCCGAGTTTCGGAACTTATGTAAGTTATATTTATTTCCTCACTATCGAAGCATAATTCTTGGAAATGATAAAACTGTAAATTGTCCTAGAGTTTTTAGGTTAAAAATGACCTTTTTCATATTTATCAACAAATTTACATAGGCTAGCGAATGAAGTATAAAATATAGCAAGCTCTCATATGCACCAAGTGCACGGTGCACCCACTCAACCGTTGATATTGTTTATCTGAAAAGTTTGTTCCAATCACACTGAAAAGTGTAGTTGGATTACACTGAAAAGTTTGTTCCAATTAAGTTTTTCAGTGTAATCCAACCAAATTTTTCAATGTAATTGAAACAAATTTTTCAGTGTAAACAGTGTCAACTGTTGAGTGGGTGCACAAGAGAGTTACTCATAAAATATATCACATTGTATACCAAGCAACATATATTATATATATACATAAACTTTGTATAATATAAAATATATCACTTTGTATACCAAACGACACATATTATATGTAGACATAAAATTCGTATAATGAATCAAAGTTTAAATTATCTTATCGTATCATATACATGCTATCAAACGGTCCATATCCAACTTTCAATTCCTTACCATTATTTTTTTATTTTTCATATTTCATTATTTGGATTTGGTTGCTAACATTGTTATCCAAGAGGAGGGAGGGGGTTGGATGTCTTGTAGACCAAATTACAACTAAAAAATATTTGGGGAGGATCACCCTTAGATACAAAATGAAAGCAATAATTACTTATCCATTTGACCAAAATCCTGCATTAGTAATTACTACAAATATGAATTTAAAATGACTCATATACCCAGTGATATTAACCCAAAAAAATTCCATTAAATGACCTTAATATTTGCCACGAAATCAGCTACCATGAGAATTACTTAAATTTGAATTATACTTGAAAATCAAACAATGTGAATATAAAAATTTAATAATACATATTTTTTTAATCTAGAAATATCAAAATTTACATGAATAATACTCATGTACAAGTACACTTTACATGAACAATACATATGTGCAAGTGAATGATTTTATTTACCGCATCATGTGCATAATTCAATATTGAATATGTTGCACATGTGCATAAATAGTAACTGAAACACTTCACATGTGCAACTTCGACAAAGGTTTACATGAAAATTGTCATTTACAAAGTTAAAACGTAAACAATTTTTGTAAAACTATGTGCAATTTTAACGTTTCAAAAATTGCAAATGAAACCACCAATAGCAACTAAGTTGGTTTTTCTCTTACACTTAGAACAATCTTGTCATCTATAACACCTGCTAAACAAATAAAATCTTCTATATAAAATAATTCTATTTACGAATACACAATTGTCCACACGTAAAATATGTGAAAAAATGAATACCAAAAAAAAAAAAAAAAACAAGAACAAACTAAAAATATCTCTTCTCCTTGGTAATCTAACTGGTCACGTAGATCCTTCTTTTCAACCAAGGATTGTTCTCACGTGAATCTCCTACACAAACATGAAGATATGAGTTGATTTGGTAATGGTCATCTACTTGGTAAGTCCTATGTTGTATTAATTCCTCCACAAAGCGAATATAAAACATGTTGACGATAAATTAGAATAAAAGAGATAAAACTCACGATCATGATTGCATAATTAATCAACCACAAAAATAAGGAAAAAACATAACATAATGCATCAACCGTTACAAGCATTTAATTTCGATAACTACTACCATAATAAACAAAAATAAACAACGTTCACAATGAAGGGTAAAAAAATAAAATTACCATTCAAATTGAGTAAATTAATAATTCAAAATTTTCATAGTATCAAATAATAATAACTCCCCACATAATGCACTAACAAATAATTCTCCCAAATATTTGGAGTACTGCTTAGAGCATCACCAATGCTAGTAAGAAGTTTTGAGGAAAGAATTTGACACATGTGTGTCACCTCACAAATTTTATACCTCTATCTTAAAAAACTCATACCCCTCCCAATGCATCCTACCAAAAAATAACTATTCATGGGTCCCACTATACTATCATATATCATATTCATCATTAGTTATTTAATTTATAATTTGACTTGTGCAATTAAATAATTATATTAAAGAAAAATAATTGTTGTTGCAAGAGTAATTATATTATAATATTCATTCATTAATTATACTCCCTCCGTCCCAGTTTTGTTTTTCCATTTGCCAAAAAAGTCCGTCCCAATTTTGTTTTCTCATCCCTAAAATGGAACCTACTTTATTCATTTAAATAATATTATATCCACCATTCACAATTCTCAATACTACTTTATTCACAATTCATCATTCTTAATACTACTTATTCATTTAAATACTAAAATTCAACTCTCGCATTAAACTCCGTGCACAGTCAAACGGAAAAATAAAATTGGGACGAAGGGAGTATTATTTATAATATTAATTATTAGTGGTTCCTAATTCATTTGCAAATTAAAACCAACAATAATGATTAATAGTGTGTAAAAAAAAAAATGGCTGCAAGTCTACTATTGCCGAATGAATCCAAAATATTGAATTAAAAAATATTATGATTGGGCCCAAAATAGGAAGCAATTGAAAGCCACTTGCCAACAAATAAAAATCTTCCTTTTTTTAACGTGCCCACGCCCCACTCCCCCAATCTCTCTTCTCCCTTCTTTTTTCTTTTTTTTTTTTTTCTTCTACCCAGGTAGAAGCAGACCTTCCTCATTTCCTCTACCCATACCACCCAACTCACAACCCTTTCTTCCCCATTTTTCAGGTAGAAGCATAATGTCACATCATATTTCTACCTAGCATTGGAGATGCCCCTAAGCATTTGATAATACTATTCATTCAAGCATTCTCGAAATACTATCACCTAAATTCCAACGGCGAATAAAATTCTATAAATAAAAAATGTGTAATGAAAATAGGTGTAATTAGGACATTGAGTCATTATATGTTAATTTGTGTGGTTTCATGTCATTAGACGGTCTCATACAAGTTTTTGTCATAAAAACACAATCAATATTGCAAAGGAAATGATAAAAATCGTGAATGGAACACCTTCAAAGAAAGCAATTCGATCATACTGAAAAAATTGATGATTTGATAAAATTGCTTACAATTTGGCACAACAGAAATGGTGTAAATTTCTACAGATTGTTCCTATGGGTACAGAAATTGCATGAATCAATAAGGGGAAAAAAATATACCGCCACGTGGCAAGAATCAGATGTAGAAGAATACATCATCAGCAATGTTCACATTCTCAGCAATTTTTGCCTTGTAAAATTTGGTCAAACTATCGCCATCTTGACTGTGATCATTCAACGGCCTGGATTCCTCCACGTCACCCAGCAGTTGCCTCGCAGCTCTAGTAACCGGACAGAGAAGATCTCCTCCTTCCACTGCGTTCCCGGCGCCGGCGTTTAAATGACAGTTAGTGCCGTCTGTCGCCGGCGACCGCCGCTGAGAACTTACCCGATTCTCCGCAAATTCGATCTCCGGACTCGGCGATGGACTGCCGTTGGGGCTTTCGCTGCTCGGCCCCGGCGATGGACTGCTGCTGGGGCTTTCGATGCTCAGCGCCGGCGCAGGGGACGGAGATCCGACCGAATCGGAATCGATTGCCCAACTTGGGATATACCAAGGCGCCGGAGACGGATATTGGGGCGAATCCTCAACGGCGGAGTCACCAGAAAATGGAGACGGAGAAGGAACCCTTCGAGAATCCTCTGTATATGCCGGTGCCGGAGACGGAACCCTAGGCAAACTGCCTTTCGTAGAAACAATCGAAAACGGCGAGGGGGAAGGCACCAAATTGTTGGTGGCAATTTTCGTATTCCGATGAGAATCGGCGACATCATCCAACGAAGACACGACGGAAAGCACAACGATCCACCTGTTGTGGTAAACCTCCACCATCTTCATAAGAACGCCGTCCACATTAACGGCGCCGTCAACCGTTTCAACGATGACGGTTTTGTTCGGAGCCAAAGTGAACAGCTCCACCCGACCCGACTTTTCGAAATCTGCAAAACGCTGTCGTATCGGCACGACGTGGTGACGGAAATCGTAACGGAAACCGTCAGGTTTCATAAAGAGGGTTTCGTCAGAAACCGCGAATACAGTAATGGACGTCAGAGATAACAGCTCAGATCTACGGATCGCCATGGCCGCGGCCACCACATTGTAACCCTTCCGCCACAATCCCCTCATCGCCCGGTCGAGGAAAATCCGGTTCACCTGGCGCGGGACGGCGTCGGCCGTCGGCTCGATGTACGGAACAGAGCATTTAGTGGCGAAGGAAGGGTCGAGTGCGCCGTCGATTCCGTGGACGGTGAGATGCTCGTCGACGTACAGATCCGGCTGGCGGATCACGACGGAGGTGATTGGATTTTTGAACGGGGAGGCGGAAATGGAGACTTCGCCGAAGGAATTGCGCAATAGGTAGAGGCAATTGTTGTTGTAGAAAGTGCGGAGCTCGTCGCCGTCGTCACGTGAGGAGAGGGCGGGCCAAGTGAGGATGAGGGGAGGGCTGAGGGTGTGGTAGAGGAGGAGGGGGACGGAAGGTCGCGGCGGAGGGCGCTGTCTGTTGAGAATTCTGGCGGAGGAGAAGGAAAATGCGAAATCGGGCGGGGCGAGCAGAGTGCCGGAGAAGTTGGTGGTGGTGGTTATGGAGACGATGAGGGAGGCGAAAATGGAGTAGCCTCGGCTGCGGAGGGTATCGGCGGCGAGAGTAGCGGAGGAGGGCGGTGATAGGAGGGGGACGGCGGTGGAAGTGGCGCCGGAGATCCAGGAAAGGAGGCAGAGGAGGGAGAGGAGGTTGATGCAGGAGGGATCCATGGATGAATTTGTTGGTTTGTGAAAGAGATTTGTTGAGAGTGTATAGTGAGATGGTGAAGCATGTATAGGCGGGAAAAAACAGAGTAACCGCTTCTGCAATCCAAGAACGGTTTTCAGGCTGCAGCTGTTAGTTGGTTTCCTCCACCTTATTTAATTTTCCATTTATATCTTCAAGTTTTCATTAATCAAAATCTTCAATTAAAATTGTGCAATCCTTTTTTTTTTTCTTAAGCAAATAAATCGTGAAATCCTAATTCAAGTTTAAGTACTATCGGAGAAGGAAAAGTCCTGGGTGTGAGTAAATTTTACTGTCAAATTTGTTTGAAAGACATCAATTGTTGAATAATATTTATTATTTTATTATAAATTATTAATTGTAAAACAATTTTATGATAAAATTACTTCACAAAAAATCAACCTACAGTGTTACACATCTTAATATTAACTTTGAGTTATTGATTACTATATTCTAGGACTATACAGAATAGGGATTACGTTAGGTTGATTAGGCTTTTTTATAAACAAATGTGTGCGACGGTCAATTGTGTAATGTTATACATATAAGAAAACGATTTAAAATGAATTAAATAATTCTTTACTAATTTAATTTGAATGTTTCTTTTTAACTAATTAATGAATTTAAAAAATTTAATATAATATATAAATATCTTTAGACTTTGTAGGAACTTATGGTTTGGCTTACAAAATTATATTTTAATTTTTCTAGATTGTTAAAATTGTATTATTAAAATATTCATTTCTAGCAAGAGAGATGTCAAATAATTTTTTTAAGACTGTGATGATAGCAATTTCATAGTTATGGAATTTATTGAAAGAGTACCAGTGGTTAGGATTGTAAACGAATCAAACAATTTTGATTCGATTTGGTATTTAAATTTGAAATTTGGTATTCGCATTCGAAATTTTAGAATTTGAATTCGAGTACAAATAATTTTTTTGATTTTATTAATTATCAAATACAAATACAAAAACTATGATATTCGATTCGATATTCTAAATATTCGATTAAATATTCGGTTAAATATATAATTACATAATTATATAATAACTAGAGTGTACCCACGCGAATTTCGCGTACTGAAAAAATATATTATATTTATTTTCTGTAGACATTTAATATAAGAGTATTTTTGTTTAAAAAATTTCGAGGTATATACAATAAATTATGGGGTTTGTTTAGCTGTGACTCGTGCCCTTCACTAAACTCTATAGGTATATCCTACCAACTAAATAATAAAAAAAAACATCAAAATTCACATAAATTAATAACAATTATGGAATAACATTACTTAGACTAATAATTTAATAATAATCAATTTCCATCTCAATATTGAATAATTTATAAATTAATCAACATTATTAGTTATTGGGAGTATACGGTAAGAAATTAATTTATATAAAAAAACAATACAAAATTTGAAATAAACTTTAAAGTTACAAATACCTGTTCATCGATCAAAATGAGTTCCAAGTAGAACTTGTCTCTATTAAAATCATTAAAAAATATTGTCCAACTTTTTCAATCCTAACTTTAACGGTCAATTTTTGGCTCTCACTCTTGATATTAGAAATCAGAGAAAATTGAGGTGTCATACTCTTGAAATCTAAAATGAGATTTAAATTACAACAATTAAACCATCATAGTTATTCAGATAAAAATACATGGTATAGTTAAATCTATTATTTTTGCACATGAAGAATATTTAAACTGAACGATGTAGAGCATAAATCAACAATCATTATTACATTCATATTGATATTGATATTTAAATCTAATCAAATTGTGAGCACTTAAAATGATGAATTTAAATATAAAATAAATATACAAATAACAATAGATATATTGTTGATAGGCGAGCAAAATCATCATCTGGGCGGTTAGGATTAGCTCAAAACACCCACGGTTAAGACGAAGTTAAACCAGGATAAAACAAGGTATCTGACGAGCAGAACCTGCACGCCGAGCAAGACTAACTGGGCGAGCAACTTTAGCTTTAAGATTCACCTAAGATATCTGGCGAGCAGAATCTGCACACTACACTAAGACGGATAGGCGAACAAAATCAGATCAAAAGCTACATGATGAGCTCAATTAGCGTCTCGCCGACCAGATCCGACTACAATGCCAAGATAGCAACCAAGTGAGACAAGAGACCAACAGAATCAAACTAAAGACTCCTCCAGGACAAGTCCAATATGACGAGCAGCTCTTGACTGCGAGCAAGTCCATCAAGATAATGATAGAATTTAGTTAAGATAAGGTCAAATTAGTCAAAGGCCAGGTGTCGAGCATGCAAGTCTGGTAGGCCAAAAGTCACGACACCTCCTGCTAGGCAATTGTCTATAAATACTTAGATTTTTTCAGCAAATAAAACAAGCACAAATTATTATACACGTCCAAACTTCGAATATGAATCTAAAGCAGCTCGATTAACTTACAATCGAACTTAAACACGTAAGCTTTCATACGATTCTAATCCACCTAAACCCGAAAATCCGTATTCACTAATTACGTTAGTGATCAATCACACGTAATTGTTTGATGATCAATTAACCATCTAAAACAGCCATTAATCTTCAAGATTAGAACTGATCGTCAACATATATAACTAACCAACAATTGATGGGAGAAATCTTAGCAAAAGAGTGGAACAAATGAAACTTTGATGTGAAAAAATGAAATACAATATGCTCTTATTTATAATAAAAAAAATGCATGCAATATTATATCTTGTCCATAATAAGAATATATCACATAAGAATATTCTTTGGAATATATAACTACTAGTGTGTACCCCCGCGAATTTCGCGGTCTGAAATTTTTTACAGTTTCAAATTGTATTTTGCAGTTATAATTTTATTATAAAATGTGTGTGTTACAATCTGTTATTGATGGTAAAATATTACATGGTGACAATATTTTTTGGGAATCATATGATATCTCAGTGACAATATATTTTCCGAAATATTTTAATTTACTTCTACAAATTTCACATCTATCAAGATTTTGCAAAAATAAATTCCAAAAATATCTAAAAAAAGAAATCGTTCAACTGTGAAAAAAGATTTTCTTGCATTAATTTAATGTTTAGAATAATCTTATTATACGTAAATATTTTATTTCCATTGATTAAAATATATTCATAATTATTGTATTTTAGAGTAAGATATTTTTTAAAGTAATAATACTTAAATTGATAGTAAAGAAACTTAGTGTTCTTTTTGGCCAACACTATAATTTTTTAACCATGAAAAATTTATTCCACATATTTTTTTTTTTTAGAAATATACATTAATTATATAACATTCTTTTACTTATTTATCATTTACAATACTAATTTAATATTTTCATGTTAAAACAATATAAAAGAAAAATCGAAATCATAGTCTAAAAAAGAATACATGTATTTTACAGTTTATGGTTTATTTTGGCGGTAAAATTTTATCCAAAAATAAGCTTTTGTAGTTCAATCTATTATTCAAGGCAAGATATTATATTTAGTGACAATTTATTTTTATTTTTTTGGTATCATACACTATTTCGGTGACAATATCTTTATTCTTAAATATTTCAATTTCCTCCTACAAATTTCACATCTATCAATACTTTACAAAAATAACTTTCATAAATATCTAAGCAAAGAAATTGTTCAACTGTGAAAAAAGATATGCTTGCATTAATATAATGTTTAAAATTATATTTCATATTTTACATAGATATTTTGTTTATTGAATGCAAGATATTATATTTGGTGACAGTAATTTTTTTGGTATCATACACTATTTCGGTGACAATATCTTTTGTGAAATATTTCAACTCTCTCCTAGAAAAAATCCACATCTATCAATATTTTGCAAAAATAACTTCCAAAATATCTAAGAAGAGAAATTATTCAACCATGAAAAAATACTTGCTTGCATTAATATAATGTTTAAAATAATATTTCATATTATGCGTAAATATTTTATTTTCATTAGTAAAAAAAGTTTCTTTTTTGTCATCACTATAATTACTAACCCATAAAAATTTATTCCACATATTTTAAGAAAAAATATATACATTAATTATATAAGATTTAACAATCTTTTACTTATTTATCAATTACAATACTCTTTTAATATTTGTATGTTAAAAAATATTAAAAAAAAATCAAAATCCTAGTTTATAAAAGAATATCTGTATTTTGCAATTAATAATCTATTTTGGCCGTATAATTTTATCTAAAAATAAACTTTTGTATTACAATTTATTATTGAAGGCAAGTTGGTTGCAAGATTTTTTTAGTATCATACGCTATTTCGGTGAAAATATCTTTTCCAAAATATTTCGAATTCTCTCCTACAAATTTCACATATATCAATATGTTGCAAAAAAAAAAAAAAAAAAAATCCTAAAAAACAAAAAAAAAATCATCCAACAATGAAAAAAGAATTGCTTGCATTACATTATTGTTTAAAAGAATATTTCATATTATACATAAATATTTTGTTTACACTAATTAAATTTTATTAAGATTTATAGTATACTATAAAGAAATAACAACTCAGTAGTAACAACTCTAAATTTTACAAATAATTAATTCATAAAAAAAACTAAAAAAAAAAAAAAATTACATCTGTCGATTTCCAAATTATCCCAGTAAACTGGGGCCGTGAGACTGTTTTTGTTACGGTGATGCTCCGGGTTTGGATCGTCATACCAAGAATTTATCCATATTTATGCAAGAAAAAAAAAATGACGATTCAATTAGATTAAAATAAAATTGATCTCTTACCCGATGTGGTGGTGTGCGGTATTCCGATGCGGTTTAAGGCCGCGGTGATTCGAGGGAAAAATCCATGAGGAGGCAGCGGTTCGTGAATAACCTGCGAGAAGAGAGACGACATCGTGAGAGAAGAAGAGGAGAAATAATATTATACCTATAAAGAAAAATCAAACAATGAATGAGAAAATAAAGAGAAGAGAAGATGATTAGGGTTGTAAATCCGAATGAAAACTAAAGTGAGATTTGACATTTATAGAAAATGTAAAATGAAATGTACGGTTGAGATTAAAAGTATAAAACTCATGGTGTAGATTAAGTTTTAATATGATTTAAAATATACCTAAAATAACTTTTAAGGAGAATGCAGAATTTTGAAATAAAATGATTTGAGAGGTGCCACGTCACTTTAAGAGAAATGTGGTGCTGACACATCATGTTGGAGAGGTTTGGAAATATAGTATAATAAGATATACCTTTTATTTTAGGAAAAATAATCGAACATTATATTATACTATATATACTAACTCAAACTTAGAAATGATAAATTTAGATTCATTCAATAAGTAGATCATATTTAATTACATTAAGGTTTGGAAAAAATATGATTTATAATAAATTCTAAAAATAACTAAATAAGAAAATGGAAAAAATATCTATTTGCATTAATTATGCAGATATAAATTAATGGTTTAGATTTAATGATATAGAACAAAGGGTCGAGATTAAAAGTTTAACCAACTTTTAATGAGAGCGCAGTATTTCAAAATGGAGAGATTTGAGAAATGCCACATCAGCCTAAGAATAAGGTGGTGTTGACACATCATCTTGGAGAGGTTTGAGAATATTATATTATAAGATATAAGATAGTAATAATAAATACTCCCTCCATCCCTAAGTAAACTTCTCATTTTCTTTTTTGGCCGTTCCCCACTAAACTTCTAATTCCATAAATTTTATTATTAAAGTGTTTTTCCATAAATTTGATAATTAATTTTTTTCATTTACTTACTTGATTATGTTATGCAAAATTTTAAGTTTATAGCTTGTTTGTGAATTTATACAATGACAATTTTGAAATGAATATTTGAATATTGGCAAAATATTATGTGAATAATACTTAAGGTAACTATTACCGTGAACAATAAATTACTAATATATGACGAAGTGGTATAACTAAAGTGGTTAAAATACCACTACCTATAATACAAAGGTCATGAGTTCGAGTCACAATCTTATCGATAAAAAAAATACTAATACCTTATGTTTTCAACTAATACCTTTATTGAGAATAACTAATATCACTTCAACTAAATCCTTTATTAAAAACAACTAAATACCCTCTGGAGCTCATAACTTTAGTGCAATACACTGATACTTTTAGTTTAATTTACCAATACCCTTCAAATAAGTTTCATTGTGAATATTTTTCACATAATACCTTCTCTTGAATATTATTTGTTAGGAACATGCTTGAGGAAAAAATTGATTCGAATATTCAACTCAAGTATTCGTATATTTTCTATAATTCGATATGAGTTTCAAATAAAATATAAATCACATTTACTATTCGAAAAATATTCGATTCGAATTCGATATTCGAAATAATTTCACAAATATAAATTCAAACACAGTAGTATTCGACTCGATTCAATTCGTTTACATCCCTACCAGTGGTCACCAATTTAAGAAAATGTGCTATTACTTAACTAATTATTTACTTGACACCATAATATAAGTGGTAGAAATATAAATTGATGCTTGGCGGTGGACAACCGGCCCACTTCCTTTAGCCCTAACTTCTGGACAAAAAATTATTTATTTACCTTAAATGATTATGACAAACTATTATGTGAACCTAGTTTACCAGACTCCGCTATGAATATTGCTATAAAAATTCTTATAAGAATTAATACTATTGTATAGTGGTGTATGGTGCATAAGGTCATAATATCATTCTCTTTACAAGCAATACTATTAGTTTTTCTTAAAACAACAAAATGCATGTTCTACCATATTTAATTATAAATTGGTATTGTGTGAACCTGTTTCACCATTAAATAAGTTTATAGTTAATTCCTTTTACTAAAATAACTATATCATTCAAAATTAATGCATTAAGTAAAAAATAATCAATACCATTTGATGATACAATTAATATTCCTGAAAACAAGTTTCATAATGAAACTTGTTCCCACAATGCTTTGTCTTTAATTTTATGATACAATAAGTAAACTAACTCAAAAGATTCCATGCATTTGAATATGTGATTCATGTTGAGACCTCAAAGTTGGACCTACCTTACTGGGGTGAGAATTAACTATCAACTAATTCATAAACCTGCGAATTTTTGGATTGAAATTTTTTTTTGTTATTATTATTTTAAATTATAATTATTAATTTTTTAAAAAATATTTTATAATTTCGATATAATATTAAAATTATAATTATAATCCAACAAATAATAATAAATACTGAACATGAATAAATAGAAAATTTAAAAAATGTTAACTAATTCACACATTCAATATCAAATTAGTATAACACAATATTACTTAAAATTACAGTTGTTGTATACTTGCATGCCCAATTCTCCCCCATGACATGAAGATACAATAACAATCGAATGCAAAAGTTTAACTCTAAAAATAGAACCACACATTTCAGATCTAAAGGTAACACATTTGACAAAAAAGATGTCATAATTAAAATAAAATATTGTGTAGATGTTTGTGTTGGAACAATTGATTAATGCACAATTCAACAATAAGAACTGACTTTAAGCGCCAATCTTTTTTTTTTTTTTTTAAATTCAATTTTCCTTTTAGACATTTCACATATAAAGATATTTTGGAAAAAAAAAATTAAAAAAAAATCAAAATCCTACTCTATAAAACAATATATATATTTTACAGTTTCAAATTCTATTTTGCAAATAAAATTTTATCCAAAAATAAAAAAATTGTGTTACAATCTATTATTGATGGTAAGATATAATATTTGGTGGCAATAATTTTTTGGGAATCATATGCTATTCCGGTGACAATATCTTTTAAAAAATATTTCAATTCCTTGTTACAAATTTCACATCTATCAATATTTAGAAAAAATATTTTCCAAAAATATCAAAGAAAAGAAATCGTTCAACCCTGAAAAAAGATACATTTTCATTAATTTAATGTTTAAACTCTTGCGTTAATTTAATGTTAATTTAAAATAATATTCCATATTATACGTAATATTATGTTTCCGTTGATTAAAATATATTCAAATTTATTGTATTTTAGAGTAAGATACTTTTTAAAATTATAATACTTAAGTTGTTAGTAAAGAAATTTGATGTCTTTTTTGCCAGCACTATAATTTATATCCATAAAAAACTTATTGTACATATTAATATATATATATATATATATTAATTAATTATATAACATATAACATCCTTTTACTTATTTATCATTTACAATTCTATTTTAATATTTGTATGTTAAAATAATATAAATGAAAAATCAAAATCATATTCTATAAAAGAATGTATGTACTTTACAGTTTAATAGTCTATTTTAGCCGCATAATTTATCCAAAAATAAACATTTGTATTATAATCTATTATTGAAGGCAAGGTATTATGGGTGTGTTTGCAAGAGATTGTATTCACTATAATCACTTTTTTAACTTTTGAAAAATATTTTAGCGTGTTTTATTTCTATTCTAAGTGATTATATAATCTAACAAAAGCTATAATCTATAAGTTGGTAATAGGGTGCTTTTAGGAGATTATAAACTTTATTTGAATTCTATCAACTTTTTTTACAAACACTATCAACTTTTCTTGAATTTTTTTGCAAACATTATCAACTTTTACTATTAAGCACTTTTTTCATAATCACTAATTTTAATCAATTCTTCAAAAATATAATTTTTTTGCAAACACACCCTATATTTGATGACAAGATTTTTTTGGTATCATATATTATTTCGGTGACAATATCTTTTCTTAAATATTTCAGTTCCCTCCTACAAATTTAACATCTATCAATATTTTGCAAAAATAAATTTAAAAAATATCTTAGAAGAGAAATAGTTCAACTGTGAAAAAAGGTCTACTTGCATTAATATAATATTCTATATTTTACGTAAATATTTTGCTTCCCCATTGATTAAAATATATTCAAATTTATTGTATTTTAGAGTAAGATACTTTTTAAAGTTGTAACACTTAAATTGTTAGTAAAGAAACTTAATGTCCTTTTTTTTTTGTTTTGCCAACACTAAAATTTTCTATCCATAAAAAAGTTATTCCACATATTTTATGAAAAAATATATACATTAATTGTATATGATATAAATATTTTTTTTACTTATTTATAAATTAGAATACTCTTTTAATATTTGTATGTTGAAAACAATTATAAAAGAAAAATTGAAATCCTAGTCTAGAAAATAATATATGCATTTTGCATTTTAATAGTCTATTTTGGCCGCATAATTTTATCCAAAAATAAACTTTTGTATTACAATCTATTATTGAAGGCAAAATATTATATTTGGTGGCAAAAAATTGTTTGTATCATACACTATTTTGGTGACAATATATTTTCCAAAATATTTCAATTCCCTCCTACAAAAAATTCACAAATATCAATATTTTGCAAAAATAACTTTAAAAGATATCTAAGAAAAGTAATCCTTCAACCATGAAAAAGAAAAAATAAAAGGTTTCTACATTACCTTTAGTTTGCAAAAATAACTTCCCGAAATATCTAAGAAAAGAAATCCTTCAACCATGAAAAAAAATAAGTTTCTACATCACCTTTAGGTTACCTGCAATACAAAACAAAGAAACATAAAATTTAATTAGATTTCACCAATAACGCACACCTTATTCGGAAAAGAATAATAGTTTGATCAGAATCATAGGCGTGCGGTGAGACAATCTTCAGAAAGAGAAAAAAGAGTTGTTGATGACCTTGATTCGAATTAGATAATTAGTGGCTGTTTTAACACTCAAGAAGGTCATCAAACAAGATTACAAGTAATGCTTTTGTGTGAGTAGGGGTTAAGAAATAAAATGGCAAGAGTTTGGTTCTTTTCTTGAATATTTCAACTTATTTTCACCCTTTTATGAAAGGGTATTTATAGGCTTACAAGCAAGTAGGAGGTGTCACTTTCTTAGCCCTTTGATTTTGGCTTTGACAAGTGTTTAGCCACTTGTCTTATTCCTAACCTATTACACTTTATACAATGACAAGTGTTTAGTACACTTGTTTGCCTCTAAAGTAAAAATAGTTAAAAGACCATAAAATTAATGGATGGAACAAAATTGCAAAAAAAGAAAAAAGTACCAAAAAGTCGCAGAAAAATTGCAAAAAGTTTGATACCATGATTCTGTTATCTAATATATATATATATATATATATATATATATATATATATATATATATAATTAAGGACTAAAAAAGGTTTGATACCATGATTTTGTTATCTATTCTCCTGTTTGTACATATACTTCTATTGTAACTCGAATACTATTCTTACAGACGGACGTCATAGCAAAAAATCCTCAACAAAGTAAAGACGACACTCAACTTAAACCACATCACGTGAATAAAAAATATAAATATATAAATATAAAAATAGAGATAGAAATACGCAAAAGACTGAGAAATTTAAATTTTTAGTCCTATGAGAACAGCCGGTTTGCAACAATGGTGCTTTTTTTTATATATTTCATGTCCCGTATTTTTTTCAAATTTGGTCCCATAAATAATTACAGGTAAGTCCCAAGAGAATGCATAAGTTGCAATTTTGGTCCAAAAAAAATTCTATCTTCAGTCCAATGTTTACAAATTTGCAAGAAAAAGAAAAGAAAAGAAAAAAACGGACAAAAAAAGAATGTGGAGCAAAATTATTACTCTCTACGTCCCAATATTTTCTCCATACTTGCCTTAAATGGACGTCCCAAAATTTTCTTCACACCCCGAAAGAGGAAATAACTCTCTCTCACAAAAATCAACAAAACATAAAATTACTATTATTTTATTCAACTCCATACTCACATACTTCTCCCTTTCTTATAAAATGTGCCCATCCCAAGTGTGAAAAACTTCTTGGGACGGAGGTAGTACATATTTGTACATATACTTCCATTATAACTAGACTACTATTCGCACAAATTGACGTCATACGAAAAAAATCACTAACAAAGTATAGACGATACTCAAGTTAGACAACATCACACAAATAAAAAAAATACAAACCTCCAAATATAAAGATAGAGACTGATATAGTCACATGAGAATAGACGGTTCACAACAATGCTCCTTCTTTAGATATCTTAGGTCTCATAGATTTTTCTAAATTTGGTCTCATAAATAGTTGTAGTTAGGGATGTTAAACGGGCTGGCCCTAACCCATTAGGGCCAGCCCTACAGGGCTGCGGGCCTAAACGGTCCCGGGCCTTATCGGTTCATTTTAATCGGTCCACTAACACTCGAAACCTAACCCTAACCCTAGCGGTCCGCGGGCTAAACGGGCCACTAACGGGCTCCAAAAGAAAAAACTAAAAAATCTAATTTTTAATATGAAATATAAACATGTGATTGTAATACGATGTCATTTAAACTTAAAATTCACACATCGTTAAAAAATTCATGAAAATTATATTTAAACATTGTTCAACATTTCACTTTTTCATGAGATAACTTTATAACGTTAATGACGATTTAAGAGCCGGCGGCAACCGACAATGACAATTTGAGAGTCATGCGACGACCGATGATCCCCAATTGGAAAGATAATTATGAAGTACAGATGTTGAAGCCCTACATTGTTCATGAATTTATAAAAATTATATTCACACGTTGTTCATAAAGCTCAAGAATTAATTAAATGGTTAAATTCAATTTCAAGTAATTTAATAAATTAACTAAATGAAAACAGAAATTAACTAAATAAAAACTTGAAAATATATATATATATATATATATATATATATATATCGGACATTGGACTTGGATTGAAAATTTGAAGTTGAAGTAAAATAGGTCCGGGCCAAAAAGGCCCGACTTTAAACGGGCCACCAAATGCTTGGACCTAACCCTTGTTCGGTCCAAGGCTAAACGGGTCAGCCCGCCAGCCCGCGGCCCGTTTAACATCCCTAGTTGTAGTGAAGTCCTAAAAGAATGTATAAGTTGCAATTATGGTCACAAAAAAATTGTAGCCTCAATTAGTAAATTAATGGATTACAACAAATCTAAAAAAAAAAAAAATGCACACATAGAAAGAAAAAAAGGCAAAAAAAGGAGTGTGGACCAAAATTATTACATATTTGTACATATAATTACATTATAACTCGACTACTATTTGCACATATTGATTCCATATCAAAAAATCACAGATAAAGTATAGAGGGCACTCAAGGTAAACAATATCACGCAAATAAAAAAATATAAATCTCCAAGTATAAAGATAGAGACGGATATATGGACCTTAACCCAATTATAATTTTTATTTTGGTCCCATGAGAACAGGCGGTTTGCAACAATGACTCTTCTTTAGATATCTTAGGTCCCGTAATTTTTTCAAATTTGGTCTCATAAATAGCTACAGTAAGTACCAAAAGAATGCATAAGTTGCATTATTATCCTATGGATATTTTAGGAATATTTCAAAAACATAATGATAGAAGTTAGTATATTATAAATAATTTAGGACTAATTTTAAAAATTTTAACACAATATTTTTTAAGAATTTAGTCTTCCGCATTAAAAACTCGGCGCATATTTTTTGAAATATCCTATAGGACTAATTTCGGACTAATTTAAAATCTCAGCTCACGTTTTAGGAATAATCTAGGACCAATTTTGGATTTTTAACACAATATTTTTTAAGAATTTTAACACAATATCAAAGAGACATTAGCTAAAAAAAAAAGAAAACAATCGCTAGAAATCCGTAGTCAATATGACTAATATCGGTACTGCAAGTTTTTTTATTAGTAGAAAAAGTTAGAGGACCAAAATGACAACATGTATAATAATTTTAATGTGGGAGGACCCTAAAAATGGAAATGAAAATGAAATTTTTTATGTTGGCAAAGATAGTTTGAAAAGTATTTGACACATATCTTCCGTACAAAAAAAAAATGAATATTGTATAATGAAACTACCAATTCTATCGTGCAATCAAAACCCCAACAATTGGCTCATCACACAGTATCAGACATGCCTAGTATATAGCATAAATTATTTCCAAGCATCACATGACATTTAGTCTGAATATATGAAATTATTTAATTCGTCAGCCCAAAATAAAAAAGTACTTACGTTGTCATAAAGTAAAAGTTAATGGCCTAAATTCAGATTATTAATTTATGGAAATTACTTTGTTGAAATTATGATTACTTTGAGGAACCTAGCTTTTTCTTCTAAATATTAAACATAAATGGATAGCAGTGATTAGTGTATGATCGTTGAATATGGACTCCTGGCATTTGTTTTCTATATTTTTTATTTACCTTTTGCTAATAAAAATATTGAACGAATATATAAATTTTTCGAATATACACAATTATATTATTTAAAGTGAAAATTGTTGTCTATTCGAAAAATACGACAATTTAAATCACTGCAAAAGACCGCTTTATGACCATCCATGTGCATTAACAACGAAAAATACACTTATTATATTCTATGGATAGTAGCCAAATATACATATTTAAAATTAATAGTGTATGAATCAAGGTAAATAAATAGGAACATGTTGAAATAATGTCATATATCAATAATAAACAATTACCACATCACAGCACATACAATATCATATGCATCATGTGATCAATTTAGAAGGTGAAGAAAGTAACGAAATATGCTTATTTTTCGAAAATGTGTTATTCCAAATCACCACGATACAAAACTATAGAACCATATTCGAAAAATAAAAACACCTATTTGCAACAACTATATTTTTTAAAATAATAATTAATTTTTTTTTTGTTGATTCATGAATTCAACAAATATATGCCACTATCCACCCATTTAATTCTATTTAAAGAGAAAATGACTTAATCACAATTCATTTTAAGTAATTCCTAATTATTCACAAAGCACCAATTCAACAATGAAATTCATAATCCAAAAATATTATAGATGTCAAATAAATTAGGCCTGAACAATTTTTTCATTAAAATAATCAATTTGTCTAATAATATCAATAGTTTAGGACGAATTTCAAATTACCGGAAAAATCAACAACCAGTTTTTTTATCATACCATATATGAACTTTCTTTATATAAGAATACAAAATTAATTCAAATTAAATCTCAATTATAAGACTTAATCACAATTCATTTGAATTAAACCCTATTTGTGTGGCTTCTATTAGTCTAACAACCCTTACTTACAAGACAATCACCCCAACTACTCAAAAAACACCAATTCAACAATGAAACTCATAATCCAAAAATTAGAAATCTCATATAAGTTGGACCTGAACAATTATTTTCATTGAAATAAACAATCTGTCTAATAATATCAATACTATAGGACGAATTTCAAATTGCCGAAAAAGTTAACAACCGATATATATATAAACAATATTAATTAACTGAAATTAAATAAGAATTATGGGACTTAATCACAATCCATTTGGATTATTTCCTATTTATGTAGCCTTACTTAGTCCACAACCATTACCTCCAAGATCATAAACATGACTTATTTTTCATATTTAAATATTAAAATAATCAGGTTATTGGTCCATTTTTTTTTAAGTATACTTATACACTACACAGTTTATTATCATACTTACTTACTTAGTTAAATATGGCATAAAACCTATGAGGAAGGATAGGCAAAATTAATCATATAATAAATACATTTACATGCCTTAATTATTTATTCCTAAATCATTATTTTAATAATTGCTAAAGTAAATGAAATCCTCCAATTTGAAGTAAAAATTTACTTTGTCATACAAAAAAAATATGAATTTATAAAGTTAATTAGATCCAAGTAAATTTTAAAAATATTTGGATCCAAAAAGTAAATTTAAAAGAAAAGAATAGTAAAAATAAGTTAAAATAGAAGGTAGAAGAATAAGGAAAAAACACAATTAAAAAAAGTAGAAGTAAAAAAGAAAAATGAAATATGGTTAAAAAAAATAAGATAAATAGAGTTGTCATATAGCGAATCATAATGATTTATCATAATAACCCAACTTAACAGCTCCGACAACCCACAAATTATATTGTGGATAAATGGATCTAGTTTCATTTATAAACAAGATTCACTCTATACTTTGCCTTTAAGATGTACTTAATTCACTAACATTTGAAAAGTAACTTTCATGTTTTCATAATCTCGAACCAAAATTGAAGTAAATGCCTTAATTATTTATTCCTAAATCATTATTCTAATAAATGCTAAAGTAAATAAAATCCACCAATTTAAACCGCATTAAAACCATGAACATGCATTTCCATTATGTCAAACTTGTATCCAATATAATGTATCAAATATTAACCATACTTTTCTTTATCAGCCGATCACTAAAACTCCTTATAATTTTCATCCAACTATTCACGTATTACATCCAATTGTTTTTATATATATGCGTGTTTCAACACCGAGTGGAGTAATAAAGTTACGAAAATTTTGACAACAAGATAAAAGAATTACAAAAGGGTGGAGAGATATAGAAAAATACGCGGTTTAACGACGGAAAATTTGCGACGGCAAAATATCCGTCGCAAATTTCGTGTATTTGCGACGGATTTGGGCAAGCCGTCGTAAAAAATGTCGGTTTGCGACGGATATGAAATTCCGTCGCAACAGTTAGTGTTTTGCGACGGAAATGTCCGTCGCAAATCCTAGGGCCCACCACCTTCGTTGTACTCCTGCTCATTTGCGACGGATATATCGTCGCAAAGTCAAAATTGAAATTTGCGACGGAATTTTCCGTCGCAAAACGACCCGTTTAAAAGTAGCCACCCGGAAAATGACCCATTTGCCTGTTTTGCGACGGAATAGCCGTCGCAAATTTTAAATTCATATTTGCGACGGCCACTTTTCCGTCGCAAAATTGAGTAGTTGAAGCTCGTCAGAGGGGTTGGTGACCAATAGTTGACCTGGGTCATCGCAAAGCGTATTTGCGACGGAATTGCCGTCGCAAAATATAGAATTTGCGACGGAAAATCAGTCCGTCGCAAATTTGTGCAGATTTATAACAACCCCCTTCCTTTTCCTTCCCTTTCACTTTCACTCTTCTTTCCCTTTCACTTTCACTCACGAAAAAAAAAAGAAATGATGCGGTTTTCATATGTTCTTCACGTATAATTGGTGTATTTGTCATTGCCTTCAACCT
The DNA here is from genome assembly GCA_947034835.1 of Ballota nigra. Taxonomy (NCBI): domain Eukaryota; kingdom Viridiplantae; phylum Streptophyta; class Magnoliopsida; order Lamiales; family Lamiaceae; genus Ballota; species Ballota nigra. The sequence goes on from OX344724.1 coordinate 92,928,329, forward strand.
CACCGTACGTATTTGTCATTGCCTTCTACTTCACCGTACGTTTTCACATTTTTAACCGTTTAAATGTCATATTTTTATTGTTTCAATTTTTTAGTACACTATTAGGTAATGAGCATGATATATGTTTATTTGATGGGTTTAGGTATTATTGATGATATATGTTTATTTGATGGGTACGTTAATTTTAGTTTGTGTGATATTTATACCTATTTTTAGTCGAAACTCTGCTCAATTTTTATGTACACTATTAGATAAATTGTGTGATATTTGTTTATTTGATTGGTTTACTATGATTGATATATATGGTTGTGTTGGATTGATTTTTGTGAAGGAAAATTTTGTATATCCTTATTTTTAGGCAAACTCTGCCCAATTTTTTATAACTCACGTGATATTTACTTTTAATCTGTAACAGATGCAATTTCCAGATCGTGGTTGGATGTACTCAATACCTAGAATGATAGGAGGAGGCATTAACTCTGCCTTTTGCAATAAAATTGATGAGTTTATTGAGTTTGCACTACAACATCCATGCAGTATGGATTGTATGGGTAATATTAGGTGTCCGTGTAAAGACAGAAGATGCAGAAATATGAGATTCTTGAGTGTTGATGAGGTTAGAACTCATCTTGTGATTTCCGGTTTTGTTCCCCGTTATTACAACTGGACCAGTCACGGTGAACAACGGTGGAATGTTGACATCGAAACCGTAGAATACTGGTATACTGGGTGGAGCGGTGGTGGAAATTTTGATGTTGGTGGTTCAAGTTATGTTCCGTATACTCAATTTGAACCACAAATAGAGGATGAACCTGATAGATATCGGATGATGATTGCAGAATCTGTTTTGGGTGGTCAACCACAATTCAATGAAACACTTATGGAGGAGGAACCAAATCATCGGTCAAAGAAGTTTTTTGATATGCTTAAAACCGTTGATCAAAAGTTGTTTCCTGGTTGTGAGACTGAGACGCAATTGTCATTCAATGCTCAAATGTTGAACATCAAAACTGAAGGCAAGGTCAGTCAAAAAGTGTTCAATCAATTTGCTAAATTGTTCAAACGAGCTCTACCTGAAGACAACACGGCGCCTGATAATTTCTATCAGAGCAAGAGGCTCTTGAAGGATATGGGTCTACCCTTTGAGAAGATTGATTGTTGTACAAACGGTTGCATGTTGTTTTGGGATGAGGATGAGGATGAGGATCATTGCAAGATGTGTGGTCACCCACAGTACAAACCATCTGGTCGTACAAAAAGTAAGAAGAAAGTGCAGTTGAAGGCTTATAAGGCAATGTATTACCTTCCCATCACTCCTCGTCTAGAGAGGTTGTATCAGTCCAGTGCCACGGCTAAAGACATGATATGGCATGCTGAGGAGTGTTCTGGTGAGAATTCTGGAGATATGCGGCATCCTGCAGACTCGGAGGCATGGAAACATCTTGATAGGGAGTTCCCAGATTTTGCAAGGGAGACGAGAAATGTGAGGTTAGGCTTGTGCACGGATGGTTTTGCCCCATTTGGAATGCACGGAAAAAAGTATTCATTATGGCCTGTGCTGTTGACCCCGTACAATCTACCTCCTTGGTTGTGCATGAAGCCTCAACATATATTTCTTAGTATCTTGGTGCCTGGACCACACAACCCCAAGCATAAATTGGATGTATATCTCCAGCCATTGATTAAAGAGTTGAAATCTTTGTGGTCTACGGGGGTGGAGGCCTACGACGTTCATAGGAAGCAGAACTTCACGATGTGAGCTGCACTTTTGTGGACCATTAGTGACTTTCCAGCATTTTCTATGTTGTCTGGGTGGTCAACAGCAGGAAAACTAGCATGCCCGTATTGCATGGACAGTTCTGATGCATTCTATCTTCCGTTGAGTAGAAAAGTGTCATGGTTCGACAACCATCGCAAGTTTCTTCCTCCTGATCATCCCTTTCGGAGGAACAAAACAGACTTTCTAAAGGGTAAAAATGCAGTAGGCCGCCCAAGACCACGGATTCGATCAGGTATGTGTCTGGGTACTGAATCACTACTGATGTCTATGTGTCTCATATATATAAGTTAACCATATATAAATTAATTATTTCAGGTGATTCGTTGTTGTATGAGGTTACAGTCACTGATTTGATGAAGACAACTGAGGCGGGTACAATGGAGCACAATAAACGTATCCAGGGTGGTTGGAAGAAGAGAAGTATCTTTTGGGACTTACCTTATTGGAGCAAGTTGTTGATTCGACACAATTTGGATGTGATGCATATAGAGAAGAATGTTTTCGACAACTTGTTTCATACGGTCGTGGGTACTGAAGGGAAGACCAAAGACACTTCAAAATCCAGAGATGAGTTGAGACTCTTCTGTTCTCGTGCTTCCCTACACAAGGATGAGCAGACAAGAACATATCCCCAGGCCTCTTACACAATTAGTAAAGCAGAAAGGAAGAATTTGTGTAAGTGGGTGAAAGAGTTGAGCTTCCCTGACAATTATGTGTCGAATTTGGGAGACAGAGTTAACACGGAAACCGGAAAGGTGTCTGGAATGAAGAGTCATGATTGTCACGTGTTCATGCAACGACTCTTACCTATTGCATTTCGGTACTCACTTCCCAAGAATGTATGGAGTGTCATCACGGAATTAAGTCTCTTTTTCAGACACTTAACGGCATCAACGATTACAGTTGAGGACATGAGGCGTTTGGATGAGGAGATCCCTGTTATTCTATGCAAACTTGAGCGGATTTTTCCACCCAGCTTCTTCGACTCGATGGAGCACTTACCCGTACACTTAGCGTATGAAGCCTCAATTGCTGGTCCCGTACAGTATCGATGGATGTACCCTTTTGAGAGGTAATTCTATACCATTTTTTAAATCGACTTTTAAGATCAATACTGAATAAATTTTCTAACACAAGAATGTTTTAGGTATTTGCACAATTTAAAGCTCAATATTGGAAATGCGGCCCACATCGAAGCATCAATTGTTAATGCATACCTTACTGAAGAGGTTGGAGCATTTTGTTCTTACTACTTCGGCGATCAAGTTCAAACCAGAATCAGAAATGTGCCTCGCAACTACGATGGTCGTGGAGTAGACCATCCCCTTCGTGATGTTGAAGGTATGTTATCTGTATTTTTGCATCCGGGTCGACCAATGGGTAAGGGCACCAAACGACCGTTCAGGGGCAGTATTGAAGAGGAAACAATACATTCATATGTTTTGATGAATTGTCCTGAAGTCCAACCGTATATAGAGTAAGTAATTTAATTTTATAGTTGAGTTTTTTACAATATGTATACTGTTGATATCTGAAAAGTAATTAATTTCTTTTTTCTGATATATAAGCATGTTCTGTGAGTATAAGCGTCAAGTAGAACCAGACATCACAGATGCAACAATTTTTCAATCCATCCGCAATGATTTTATGTTTTGGTTCCAACGTTACGTGAGTACCACATAATTATATGATTTTTACCTTATAACAAATATGTTATTATTTTTATACATGATAATTTAATATTTACAGGGACAAAATGACCTACTTAATAACAACCCACATCTTGAAGCTCTGAGCAAAAGACCACTACGTAGTGTGGTATCATACCACGGATATTACGCAAATGGATACAAATTTCATACTGAAGCGTATGCTTCAACGAAATCGACTACAAACAGTGGTGTTTGCGTTATCGGTGCAAACTACAACGAAGAACCCATCGATTACTATGGAGTGCTGCAAGAAGTAGTTGAAATAGAATATCCGGGTTGGCCGAGCAAGACGATAGTGTTGTTCTTGTGTGAATGGTATGATCCAGGGAACCAAGGAACAAGAGTCGACAAAAACTACAAGATTGTTGATATCAACACCGGAAAGAAGTTTCCGGCGGCATACGATCCTTATATTTTTGCAACGCAAGCATCTCAGGTATATTATTGCAAATACCCCGGATCAAGTAGGCCCAACTTGAGGACAGTTTGCAAAGTAAAGGCAAGATCACTGGTTGAAGTTTCTAATCCGTCAAACAAAGACGGTGTAGAACCAACAGATCCATTTCAAACAGAGATACAAGAGGCTCAAACAGAGGTTGATCAAGCAGGTGTGAATATTTTTGTCGACTTACTTGCTGCAAATCCAGAAATAATAATGATTGAAAGTGATCATGAGGGTGATGGACAAGAGCGCGGTGGGGAGGAAGAAGAAGAGGAAGAGGAAGAGGAAGAGGAAGAGGAAGAGGAAGAGGAAGAGAAAGAGGATGAAGATGAGGAAGAGGATGAAGATGATGATGAGGATGACGAGGAAGAAGACGACGATTAGAATTACTAAATTATTGTATATATAACAAGTGAAAAACGAAAATGAATTAATTTGGTGAATTGTAGAAAAAAAAATGAGTCAATTTAGATACATACACAATTAATTGCGTACAAATGAACGAATTATAAATTTAAGCGGGAGTCGAAATAAATAAATTTACAGAAATAATAAAAATTAAATGGCCCCAATATTTATAAAAACAAGTTAGAAACGAAAATAAATTAATTTGGTGAATTGTAGAAAAAAAAATGAGTCAATTTAGATACATACACAATTAATTGCGTACAAATGAACGAATTATAAATTTAAGCGGGAGTCGAAATAAATAAATTTACAGAAATAATAAAAATTAAATGGCCCCAATATTTATAAAAACAAGTTAGAAACAAAAATGAATTAATTTGGTGAATTGTAGAAAAAAAAAAGAGTCAATTTGGATACATACACAATTAATTGCGTACAAATAAACGAATTATAAATTTAAGCGGGAGTCGAAATAAATAGTTTTACAGAAATAATAAAAATTAAATGGCCCCAATATTTATAAAAACAAGTTAGAACGAAAATGAATTAATTTGGTGAATTGTAGAAAAAAAAAGAGTCAATTTGGATACATATACAATTAATTGCGTACAAATGAACGAATTATAAATTTAAGCGGGAGTCGAAATAAATAGTTTTACAGAAATAATAAAAATTAAATGGCCCCAATATTTATAAAAACAAGTTAGAAACGAAAATGAATTAATTTGGTGAATTGTAGAAAAAAAGAGTCAATTTGGATACATATACAATTAATTGCGTACAAATGAACGAATTATAAATTTAAGCGGGAGTCGAAATAAATAATTTTACAAAATAAAAAAAAGAGTTGGGCAAAATATTTTAATAAACAACTTAGATACGAAAAGAAATTAATTTGGTGAATTATAAAAAAAATGACTTAAGTTGAATACATATACAATTAATTGCATAAAAATAAACGAAAGTAGCTTGTGCCCTAGTGGCGCGCGCCCCCTCCTCTTGCACAAGAGGTCCCGTGTTCGATTCCCCTTGGACGCAAAAATGGATTAATTGTTCAAGGCCTAATAAGACTAATATAGAAGGTGGGCCGCATATATTAAGCAATGGGCCGAGTGGCCCAGTGGTCCGCGCCCGCCCCGGCCGCCTCGGGTGCCCGGGCTCGAACCACGCGAGCCACTTTTTTTTTTGTATAGGCTCGGTAATTTGCGACGGCCATATTCCGTCGCAAATATTGAATTTTGCGACGGAAAACAGCCCGTCGCAAATGTTGTTGACCCGATCGGGTCTGACCCGAAAAGTTTGCGACGGACTACTGTCCGTCGCAAATTCTTGACCCGGTCGGATCTGACCCGCCGATTTTGCGACGGATTTGTCCGTCGTTAATTTGCGACGGATGGCTGAATCCGTCGCAAAAATTTGCTACGGCTGTTTTAGGTACGGATACGTGTCCGTCGCAGATCCCGTCGCAAAACACTGTTTGCGACGGATTTTCCGTCGCTAATTCCGTCGCAAAACAGTGTTTTTTTTGTAGCATGTATTAATGGCGGCAAGAAAATAGATCACCATGTAGTTTGAAAACTGATACTTGTTAATATTAAAATTTTGTAGAGCAAGATCCCATATAAATAAATATTTTAGAATTGGGATTGGCTTGGAGTCAAATAATACAAAATATTTATTTCAAAAGATTTAAAATTAAAATAGGGAAGAAAATATACTTTATAGAAAAAAATAAGGAATTTAGAATCTTAATATTTGATTTTAAATTAAAATTTATTCTTTAGATAATAATAAAATTTCAAATAATATCATTTGATAAATCTTATAATAAATGAAAAATCTATAACTTCCATATATTACTCGTTATTTGGGAATAATAATGGAGTAAATAATAATTGGGGTATTATACCTCTCGTACCAATTAATCCCTGAGATTTTCAGTAATGGTGCTACAAATTGGAATTAATGAAAATGCAAAGTTATCTAGATAATTAAATTAATTTTCCATGGCCTATAAAAGCATATGCTCAAACCAAAAAAAATAAAAAATCATTCACACTAAATCATCATTTGCTAAAGAAAAAAAAAATATTCATCATGGGTGCAACAGTAGAGGTTACTCTAGTGTGTGCAACCTTAATCCTCGTAATCTGCATTCCAAATTTCCAACTCTCCGAAGCATCCGGTTTCTCTATACATATATTTAATGATAATATTTGTTTTATCATGAAGAGTGCATATTACCCTCTGATTATCAAACATATTTATAAAGTTTAAGCAAGTTAATTATCTATAATAATTATTGAATTTTTCAAGGGAAAAATCCAAAGGGCAAATATCAGAATATAAAGCTATGACCCCTTGTACCAATCCGTGAAAATTTCAGTAATTGTGCTACAAATTGGAATGAGTATGTATAGAGTGAAATTGGTTTATATATGAATCACTGAAGGGTTTTAGTTGTTTTCACTAAAGAGTATTAGTTGTTTTTAGTGAAGAGTATTACTGGTTTTCACTGAAGAGTCGTAGTTCATCTTCACTGAACAACTAAAACTCTTTAGTGTAAATCAGTAATACTCTTCAGTAAAAACAACTAATACTTTTCAATGAAAACAACTAATATCATTTAATGATTCATGTATAAATCAGTTTCATTCTATACTTTGTCAATTAATTGGAATTAATGAAAATGCATGTCTATGATGCAAACTTATCTAGATAATTAAATGAATTTTCCAATGGCCCTACACAAGATATTCCCTATAAAAGCATGCTCAAACCAAAAAAATAAAAAATCATTCACACTAAATCATCATTTGCTAAAGAAAAAAAAAATATTCATCATGGGTGCAACAGTAGAGGTTACTCTAGTGTGTGCAACCTTAATCCTCGTAATCTGCATTCCAAATTTCCAACTCTCCGAAGCTTCCGGTTTCTCTATTGATCTCATCCATAGAGAGTCCCTACAATTCCCTTCCCCTAGTCCAATTTATACGTCTTTCGAGCACGTCCAAAACTCGTTACGCCGATCATTCAACCGCGTGAAAACCCTTTTCCCGGACAACAACTCCATAAGGTCGGCCTCGAGCGTGGGAGAATACCTAATGAAGCTTTCCCTCGGTACGCCTGGAACTGAAACTTTGGCCATCGTCGACACGGGAAGTGACCTAACGTGGGTGCAATGCATTAAAACAAAAATTGCCTCTCTCAACGTACAAACCGGTTGCTTGTAATGCGCTCTCCTAAATAGGCCTTCCTGCAATGGTACTAACAAAACGTGTGCTTATGCTGTGGGGTACGGCGATGGTTCCAATAGTGATGGTGAACTCGCTACTGAAACCATAGCACTCGATCGGAACTACAAAAATTCCTAACCTTGTCATTGGACGCGGACACAGTGATCAAGGTATAAATTGTAGAGTTAATACCAATATGATATTTTCTTTTTCATCCATTTGTAATTTATATCATCTTTTCATCCATTTGCAATTTACTTATACAAAATTATCCAATCAATTTTGTATAGTATAGGCTGCATCCCAATGAAAATAATTCTACATATTTTAAATTGGTAAAAGATGATCACATAACAAATTACAGATTAATATTGATATAAAATTATATTTACGCATTAGATATTGGAATTAATAATCCCCAAGATCCTAGATATTTTATGTTTTAAAACATTTTTTATATAGTGTGTGTGTAAAATTAATTAAGGATGAGATATTCTTCATTAATTTTCTTACGTTCCTTCATTTTTTGGCCACAAAAAGGATAAAGAGAGAAAAGTGTAAACATTAATATTTAAAATACTAAATAATTATAAACAAGAATATTGTTTTAAAACATCAATTATGTAAGATGGAATATATATTATTGCTTATTATGTAAATATCTATAGGTTTGAGCATTTTAACTGGGAGTAGGTTTTATATGAAAATGTTTCGTAATAAGTTTAACATGATATAGTTTTAGAGTATCATTAATCTAATTGGGAGTATCATTAAACCTGTCAGGGGTATCATTAATCTAAGTTCAAGAAAATTTAAAATAATTTTTTTGAACTCAGATTAATGATACTTCCAATGAAATTAATGATATATACTTTAAAATTGTTTCATGATAAACTTATGATGAACTATTTTCATATAATACTTTGCCTTTTAACTAACACTATAAATTAAATATTTTATTGGTTTTATACTGCAGGAGCATTCAGCGATGATGCAACAGGGATCGTAGGATTAGGTGGAGGAAAAGTGTCGTTGATCAAACAGTTGGGATCTCAGATCCAAGGAAAGTTTTCCTACTGCCTTGTTCCACTTTCAGGCAACACTAAACCGGTGCCAAGCAAGATGAATTTCGGCGATGAAGACGCCGATCGTCCGAAAATTCCCCGACACTTTCTACTACCTCACATTGGAAGGAATGAGTGTCGGAGGTATTAGGCTGGACTTAATTCCGGAGAATGAGGACACGTGGGACGAACATGATCACGGGGCGGGGAACATATATATTGACTCCGGCACAACCCTCACTTTTCTCCCAACCAAGTTGTACGGAAGTGAGGAAAGCTCAAGGAAATCGTCGACCCAGCGGAGATTTTGAATTTGTGCTATCGTGCAACGTGGAGGACTCTGAGTGTTCCCAAAATTATTGTGCACTTTAAAGGGGCAGATTTGGAGTTGAAGGCTGAGAATACTTTTGTTAAGACAACACCGAGTTCTCTGTGCCTTGCTTTTGCACCGACTACAGATATTTCTGTTTATGGGAATTTGGTTGGGTACGATTTGGAGGAGAAGACAGTATCGGTCAAGCCTACTGACTGTACCAATGCTGCTTAATTTTGTATTGCTTGTATTTATTAAGGACTCATTTGATAAGGGTATAAGAATTTTTTGTATTGCTTGCATTTATTAAGGCCTCATGTGACAAATTTTTGTTTGTTTGATAGAAGAAGATAATTTTTAGTAAAACAAATACTACAAATTTTTTAGAAAATCCATTTTGTCTTCTAACTTTTTTCAACAATTTCTAGGCTAGTGTTCCGCCTTCTTCAACCTCCATTTACTCACTTTCCAATCCTTATTTTAGAATTTCGAAAAACCAGTTGAAAATTTAAAATTAAAATGAGAACCTATAAATTTCATTACACAAACCTGTTGAACTTTCTCATTGATCTAATTTAATTACTGATTTTATTGCTTGAGAGTAAAAGTTGTACATAGCATGTATTTATACAATGGTTGTGTAACTAACTATCTTCTAGTAGGTTCTTTGCTAACTAACTTGCAAATCCCTAACTGAATATGTGTAACTAACTAACAATATGTATTGCTTCTAGAGTCTTCATGAGGAGTAGGGACGTATGCATGTGTGCATACTTCAATACGCACCGTTGATTATGGACCTTCTCCAGAAGTAAGACCAAGAAGCAAGCACAAAGAACGAAAGCGAGCTGGAGCCAGTGGCTTAGTAAAGACGTCGGCTGGTTGGTCTTCAGAGGAAATGTAACGAACATCAATGACTTGATCCTGAACTTTCTCACGTAGGTAGTGCACATCAATCTCTATGTGTTTTGTACGAGAATGTAGGGCAGGACTATAAGAGAGTGTGACTGCCCCTTGGTTGTCACACCAGAGCAAAGAAGGAGTGCGAAGCGGAAGACGAAGCTCCAAAAATAACGAAGCAATCCAAATGATGTCAGTGGCTGAAGAAGCCATCGAACGATATTCGGCTTCAGTTGTGCTTCGAGAAACAGCTGATTGTTTCTTGGAGCACCATGATAACAGATTAGAACCGAGCATAACACAATAACCGGAGGTGCTACGTCTATCATCCAAGGAAGAAGCGAAATCTGCATCGGCAAAGGTCTGCAACTGAAAGTTAGAAACAGGTGTGAAGAGTAAACCAGAATGTATACTACCTTTTAAGTACCGAAGAACTCGTTTGCAAGCTCCCCAATGGTTCGTGGTTGGAGAAGCAAGAAATTGACTCAACTTGTTGACACTAAATGCAATGTCAGGACGAGTGAGAGTGAGATATTGCAAGGCTCCTACCACACTACGAAAAAGGGATGGTTGAGAGAAGGGAGGACTGTCATTTTGTGTAAGTTTAACACTAGGGCAAGCCGGAGTGGGGCAAGGCTTGCAAGAAGAGAGATTAGTATGAGCAAGTAGTTCCTTGACATACTTAGATTGAGAGAGTTTGATGCTATGTCTAGCAACAGAGGCTTCTATGCCAAGAAAGTAATTAACACAACCAAGATGCTTCAAGGAAAACCTTTGATGAAGAGTGTCAATCAGCTGAAGAATGGCACCATTGTCATCCCCGGTTATAAGGATGTCATCCACGTATACCAAGACAAGAATTCTCATACCATGAACAGACTTGTAGAAAAGACAATGATCGGATTTACTGTGAACAAAGCCAAGATGAAGCAGAAATGATTTAAGAGTATCGTACCATGCCTTTGGTGCTTGTTTCAAGCCATAAAGAGCCTTTACTAACTTGCAAACATGATCAGGTTTAGACTTATCAATAAAACCCTCAGGTTGCAAAATATACACCGGTTCATGTAAGTCTCCTTTAAGGAATGCATTATTAATATCTACCTGTTGAACTTGCCATCCAAATGTAGCAGCCAAAGTGAACATAATACGAATAGTGATATGCTTAACAACTGGGGAAAATGTCTGAAAGTAATCAACCCCGGCATTCTGCTGAAAACCCCTAGCAACAAGCCTAGCCTTGTACCTCTCCACTGATCCATCAGCTTTGAACTTAACTCTAAAAATCCATTTGGTGGAAATAGGTGTAATGTGGGAAGAAGAAGGAACAAGTTCCCATGTATTGTTGGCCATTAAGGCATCATACTCATCTATCATAGCCTGCTTCCATTGAGGCACCAGAAAGGCCTGAGCCACTGTGTCAGTTTCTGGAAGATTAGGAAGAGCAGAAGAAACAAATGTTCTTGGCTTGAATATGCCAGCTTTAGCTCTGGTAATCATGGAGTGAGTGGGAGCAACAGAAGGCTGCACATTGACTGGAAAAGAAGTGTTATGATGAGGAGGAGAAGTAGAGCTAACAGGAGCAGAAGAAAGCACAGGAGAGTTTGTAGCAGCAGGGTTAGGAGATGAAGTATGATGTGGAGACATAGGGTACTGTGGAGAACCGTGGTGAAAATTATGAGGAGAATGTGGAGAAACAGAATGACCAGGAGAGGGCAAAGGAACATAACCTGTGTGTGGAGAATTAACTGGTGTAGGGGGTGTATGGAGAATAGGAGTATTGAGCTTAACCAAAGCAGGAGAGAAAGAGCTGGAGTGTGAGTTAGAGTTATGAAACAAAGGAAAAGGAAACTCTGATTCATTAAACTCAACAGTGGCAGAAATGTAAATTCTCCCTGAAGGATGTAAGCACCTATATCCCTTATGAAAAGGACTATAACCCAGAAAGAGACACTTATCTGATCTAAACTGAAGTTTAGAGGAATTATATGGTCTGAGGAAGGGAAAACAAGAGCAACCAAAAGCCTTGATGAAGGAATAGTCAGGAGAAGAGTTAAATAGGGACTGATATGGGGAAATGTTGTTAAGCACAGGAGTGGGAAGTCTGTTGATTAGGAACACAGAAGTGCAGAAGGCATCCCACCAAAATTCCATAGGCATCTTAGCATGAGCAAGTAAGGAAAGTCCCATTTCTGTAATGTGTTGATGTTTCCTTTCAATTAGTCCATTTTGTTGGTGTGTATGAGGACATGAATGCCTATAAACAATACCCAGAGACTGAAAGAGTTTATGCAAAACAGTGAACTCCCCACCCATATCTGATTGAAACATTTTTATCTTAGTTGAAAACTGCCTTTCCACCAGATTAATGAAACCAATAACAGCAGATGCAACTTCAGACTTGAGCTTGAGAGGAAATAACCAAGTGTACCTAGTACATTCATCAACAAGAGCTAGATAGTACCTAAAACCTTCAGTTGAAACACTCGAAGATGGTCCCCACACATCCATGTGAATCACAGTAAAAGGCACAGTAGCATGATTAACAACAGGCTTAAAAGATTTCTGATGCATTTTACCCATTTTACAGGCCTCACAGAATGACAAGTGTTTATCAGATACATTCAAGGACTGTAATACAGTGGAAAGAGTATCATAGCAAGGATGCCCAAGCCTGATATGCCACAAATCAGCCTTGCTTATTGAAGAAGAAACAACATTACATTGAGGAAAATTAGAAGACTTAGAAACAGCAGATTTTCTCAAGTCAGCAACCTCCAGTTGATAAAGGCCATCCTTAAGAGCTCCTCTCAAGAGAATTTTGCTGGTTTTCTTGTCCTTGACAAAACATGCAGTAGCATGAAACTCAATAATAGCATCATTATCATTCAAGAATTTAGATATGCTGACCAGATTCTTTGTTATGTCAGGAACATGAAGAACATCACAGAATATCAAAGGTTTGCCACTATCTAGGCTTGGAACATGCATTGAGCCAGTGTTTAAGATTTGTGCAGTTGAACCATTACCAACAGTAAGCTTAGAGTTACCTGTATAAGGCTGCTGAATATGCAGGTTGCCAAGAGAGGATGTGATATGGTGTGTGGCTCCACTGTCCACATACCACTCAGGACCTGCAGAAGGCTGAGAGGATGTACCATTCTCAAGAGAAGAATTAGTAACATAAGCACAAGGATTATTCTGAGGTGTAGTAGTTTGTGTAAAGTGAGCAATATTAGCCTGAGAGTGTCCATGAGAAGGACCAGAAAAAACATGATGCATAGAGTTGTTGGTTAACTGATTTCCAGAATTACCATGGGACTGATCTAGACCTTGGAATGATTGATCAAACCTCTTGAAACACTTTGCAGCAGTGTGATTTGTCTTGCCACAAATCTGACAAGGAGATTTAAATTTGGTGAAGAATTTAGGCTTGCCTTTAGGCTTACCACCAGTACCAGACTTAGAATCCTTAGAGACAAAGTTAGCTGAAGGAAACACAGAGGATGAAACCGGCATCAAATGTTGATTAGCTGTGAGCTGTTGAAGACGCATTTCATGAGATAGAAGAATAGCTTGAACTTCAGAAAATGAGATAGAGTCAGATCTAGTTGTTAGATTGACCACAACAACATCATATTCAACACCAAGACCACCAAGAAGGTGCATAATTAGGTCATCCTCACTCAGTTCATGACCAGCGGCATGAAGCTCATCCGCAATAGATCTGATCTGGAGTACATACTCATCAATAGAGGAATTGCCTTTCTTCAGAGTTTGGAGTCGATACCTGAGATTCATAGCCTTGGCTTTGGATTGAGACTTGAACAAATCATCAAACACCTTCCATACATGAAAGAAGTGACTGCATCGATTCACATGGCCTAACATTGACTCAGAAATCGAGCATAGCATCCAACTTAAGAGGAATTGATCCCGTTGATGCCACAATTGTGCATCAAGGTTCAGCTGAGAGACACCAGAATCATCAACCGAAATCAAATTTGGAACATCCTTGGCTGTGCAAGTGAGAAAGTGCTCAAAGTTATGAGCTCTAGCAACCGCAAGGACTTGATTACGCCAGAAAAGGAAGTTATTACGATCCAGGCGAATTGAAAGAGTAACAAAAGATTTGGGAAGAGAAGAGGAAGACGAATCCATAGCAGAAGAGAACATGTGAAATAAAGGAAGGAGAAAACGTGAAGAACACGGGAAGATCAACCAGTCGAACCAAGGAAGATGATCGCAACCGAACTCAACGATACCATGTTGAACTTTCTCATTGATCTAATTTAATTACTGATTTTATTGCTTGAGAGTAAAAGTTGTACATAGCATGTATTTATACAATGGTTGTGTAACTAATTATCTTCTATTGTAACTAACTATCTTCTAGTAGGTTCTTTGCTAACTAACTTGCAAATCCCTAACTGAATATGTGTAACTAACTAACAATATGTATTGCTTCTAGAGTCTTCATGAGGAGTAGGGACGTATGCATGTGTGCATACTTCAATAAAACCTTTGTTTCGGAAAGATTATATCATATATATGAGTATAATGGAATAGAAGCATACATTATATCTTACCACGTGAGATAATTGATTGTGATTTTTTATTTATGGATAAATTGATTCATTTAGTTTGCAGATTGATGCATCTAATTATGTCTATAATTAAGCTCATAAATTCTTATATATATGGTGTTCTGGTTTCATACGTAAAATTTCAGAAAACACTGAACATATAATTATCTCTGCATCTTCTAGAGTATGAACTCCATTAGTCTAAAGTGTGGAATATAGATGCATACTCTAGGCAAGATCCACGTGTTCTTATTCCGCTGCTCATCGAGGTATAAATAAATTATTTATTAAAAATTTTATGCTTTTAATACTAACAGTGGTATCAGAACCATAAGGCTCGATCTCGCCTCATATGTTTAACTATTTGTCAAAAAAAATTGGATGTACATATATACATTTTATGTGATCTATATATACATCGCATGCATACTTGTTTATTTGTTTGATTAATTGATGCTTGTTCTGCGTATATGTATATACAATACATATATACTTTTGTTATATATATATATATATATATATATATCCATGAAACATACATATATTAACATGGCACATACATATATTAACATGGCACATACATATATCCATACACAATAAACATATATATATATATGCCATTGTAAAGCCTGTACATCACATATATAGTTTGATGAATTTTTTAGAATACATGCTTGGTCCTGCTGCGTAAATTTAATGGGCCTGGTTTTGAGAATTTGATTCTCCCCAGGCCCTTCTATGAATAACCGAATTACTTTCAAATAAGTTCCTGGATTAATATCCTTAAAGGCCAAGGTTATATACAATCCTATCTTCTATTAATACAACTCCACGAAAAAGTGTTCGAGAAAAATATTCGAAAATTGACAATTTTCGGAAAAAGTTTCCGAAAATGTAAAAAAAAAATACTGAACATATGAATTTTCGAAAAAAAATTCCGAAAATTGTTACATTTTTCGGAAAAAATTTCTGAACATTTTTTTGGGAGGGTTGTATTCACAAATCATGAGACTGTATTTAACCTGGGCCATCTTTAAATTATATTTTAAAGTCATGTTTGTCAGAATTTAATTTTGGCAAAGTGTTGTTTGTCTTAGCTTTCTGAAAATTTAAAAATGGACTATTTAGTTGGACCAAATTGATAAAAAAATTAATAAATTAATAATTTTGGGCAAACTAATTTTTTAGAATTAATCAAGAGTTTGGAGCTTGTTGATATTTTTTTTAACAATATTTTATATACGGATAATTAATTGTTTTACACGTTTATTTATTTTACGTGTTATTTACAAATATTAAATGTTTTGCATGTTTATTTGTTTTATGTGCAAAAGATTTATTAAATTTTTTATGCATGCAAATTTTATTTTTTTAGGCATGAGAACATGTTAAAATTTTATTTGATGATCCTTTAAGCTTTATTATTTTCTTTTTGTGTATGAGATTTGATCATGAGTCATGATGACACGTTTTTTTATCCTGTCCACTTGTAAGAAATAATAAAATATTAAAGTGGATCGGAATAAAATTTATACAATTGACTAATATCTAATAAGTTGTGCATTAATACATAAATGGATGCACAATTAGCTTTTTCTGATCTTTACGGTTCTGAAAAATTGGATGGCTAGAAATATGTCATGTGGCACCATAAGATATAGTTTTTGTTGCATCAGAAGGAAGTTATTGATCATCTTACCAACTCAATGGCTCCACCAGTTGAGCCAGAAAATGGACAAAATGCTCAATATCATCGCGATTTGGACGCGTACAATAAATGGGCAAGTAAAGATAACTCTGTGCGCTATACTATGTTGAGCTGCATGTAGGATCATCTGATCTGTGAGTTTGAAAGATATCTCACGGCTTAAGAGCATTGGGAAGGTCTGAAGGTCACGTATGGTACTACCTCTGCTACGAGACTAAGTTCTCTTACCCTTAAGTTCAACAAGTACGTACTTGACCCAAATAATTCCATGAGTAAGTATTTTGATGTCATGAGATGAGAGACATGATTCGAGAACTTCAGATGCTAGGAATGAACTCACTGATGAACAACAAGTTTTGACAGTCTTAAGGTTGCTACCTGAGCAGATTTTGGGACATGTTAAGCTTGTTCTCACTCATAATGAGCAAATACAAACTTTTTACAATCTCGCCAGTTATATTAGGTTTGAGGCTAACCGTCGAGAGACTGAGAAAGCACAAGCACAAACTGTTATTCTTGTCGCATGCGCTGAAAAACATAAGCCTTACAAAGGTAACTATTGGAATAAGCCGAAAGATAGTGCTGCATAGAGCACGACTAAGAACCAAACTTGGGCCCAAAAGGTGATAAGACTAAAAAGCATCATTGTGGAAAGCCGAGCGGAAAGAAAAAAGAATACTTGCTTCAACTGTGGAAAGACGGGTCACTTTACTAGTATTTGTACTGAGGCAAAGAAGGTAATACCCGCTTCTAGCTCACCAGAGTTATTTGTTTGTTCACATGTATTAGTTGTTAATTCTATCATTTGTTGGATTGTAGACACTGGAGCAACCAAACATGTGACAAGAGAGAGAGCAGGATTTGTAGATTACCATCGAGTGACAATATACAACTAGTACATTGCTATGGGTAATGGTGCACAAGAGGAAGTTGTAGGAGTTAGTTCCTTCCAAATAAAACTGAGCACATGGCATATGTTGGCCCTTACTGGTGTGTTTTTTGCGCAAGCATTCGATGTAATTTACTTTAAGTTTCAACACTTTTGTCTTCTGGTTTTTCTTTTCTGTTTGATTAGTTATCGTTATCTATTTTTCGTGGTAATAACTTATATGGCATGGGACATTTGAATAATGGTTTTTTCAAATTCGACTTATTCAATAACTACACTTTATTTATTTCTTCGTTTGTTAATGTAAATTATGATTCTGTGAAATGACATGCAAGGTTGGGACACATAGGGCAAGAAAGAATGACTAGGTTAGCTAGAGAAGGTCTTTTAGAAAATCTCGCTAAAATCAATCTTCCTGTGTGTGAACCATGCTAGGCAGGAAAAGCCTGCTGAAAGCCTTTTGGAAAGGCACATAGGGCTACTCAACCTCTAGAACTTGTTCACTCAGACATATGCGGACCTGTGAATGTGAGAGCACAACACGATGCAACTTATTTCCTCACTTTTATTAATGATTATTCACACTATGGTTTAGTGTATCTCTTATCTCACCGCTCAAAAGCACTCGATTATTTTATGCAATTCTTAGTAGGGGTTGAGAACCAAAGGGATAAGAAACTTAAGGTTTTACGCACTGATAAAGGACGAGAATATTTATCAGATCAATTCAAATAATATTGTGAGGAAAGAGGTATCATTAGACAACTAACTATTCCATATACTCCGCAACAAAATGATGTTGCGGAGAGGAGGAATATAACACTTCTAGAAAATGTCAGAACAATGATGGTGCGGGCAAATCTTCCAATATCCTTTTGAGGAGATGTAATTTTGACTGCTGCTTACATATTGAATCGTGTACCGTCTTAGTCAATCCCTTCAATGTCATATGAATTGTGGCATAATGGAAAACCTAACTTAGAAGTTTTATGCCCTTGGGGGGCAGCCGGGTTTGTCTACACCACTTCTCATAAGTATGGGAAACTTGGTCCTAGAGCGATCAAATATACCTTTATAAGGTATTGTGATTACTCAAAAAGATATGTCATGTATGGAAACCACTCGGATGAGGGAATGATTGAAATTGAGTCGCGCGATGTTGATTTCCTTGAAGAGGAATTTCTAATAATAGGAGAAGTAAAGTGGAGTCTTGAACATTATGAGGAACAAGACGCTAGAATTCTTGGCGAGGATAAGATTTTACAATCTGATCCAGCTACCGACGAGAATGATGATAGCGATCCCAGAGCCAGTGGGTGTGATCCACTTGATGATGACTCTCAGGATCTCGAACTACGACAGAGCAAGCGTGGAGGAATACCCCGAAGATGTTTTGAAATTGAGGGGTAATCTTTCATGTGTGCAGTCGTAGATATTGATAAACCAACCACTTATGAAAAGGCTATGACTTCTCCAAACGCCAAAGAGTGGATAAATGCTATGGAGGATGAAATGAACTCTCTGGCTAAGAACAAAGTTTGGAAGCTTGTCGATCTACCGTCTGCATACAAAACTATTGGAAACAGGTGGGTTTTCAAAGTCAAGCGTAAGACAAATGGTTCAAAAGACAAGTATAAAGCTCGCCTAGTGGAGAAAGGCTTTACACAAGAGAAATGTGCAGGTCAGGCGCTGGATGAGCGACTAGACTAAGACTCGTATCATTTTTATGTGAGCTCTTATGGTGATTAAAAATGTCATTTGGGACTTCGGACTCTGTCATGATGTGTAAGCTTGATGACGCTACTTTAGCATATATCTAAAGGCCAAGATTCATTTGGTTTGTCGGAGCATGACTAGCAAAGCTGTCAAGTCCAAGCTGATTGGCATGAAGGGCCAAGGAAAAACTATGTTGGTAACGCACTTGTGTACTATAACTCAAAGGTTGGCTGACTAAGTCAAAATATTATTTGACGTAGTCTTGAGTATAGTTATGAACAATATGTGGTCAAACATGCTCTTTGAATATACATATGAGGGGTCATTGGTGTTTGACTTGGTGCGACCATATAGTTTGGGATACATAGCGAGTCTCCTGACTTAATGAGTTATGTTGGTTGTGTGATAGCTTGATATAACTCCCCCCACTTTGTTCCATCTTGTTCTCACTTGGTTGCACACTTTATTCTAAGTATGATAAAAGTTATGCAAGTTGAGAATTATAACTTCAATTGGATTTGACCAGATATATGTATGAATAGGAGATGTTGAAAAAATTATACCATATGAGTATAATGGAATAAAATCATACATTATAGCTTACCATATGGGATAAAAATTGTGATATTTTATTTATGGATAAATTGGTTCAATTAGTATGCACATTGATGCATCTAATTATGTCCATAAGTATGCCCATAAATCCTTCTATATATGGTATTTTGGTTTCATACGTAAAATATTAGAAAACACAGAACATATAATTCTCTCTGTATCTTCTAGAGTATCACCACAAGAACTCTATTACTCTAAAGTGTGGAATCTATATATTCAATGGTTTCCAAACGTAAGCCGATTAAATTTATTATATATATATATATATATATATATATATACTAGTGCAATACCCACAAATTTCGTGGGCTTTTAAAAAATTCTATTAATGTTTAAAAAGAATTCAGCCTTTTGAAAAGTATTGTGTAATATTTTATGAATGATTCGTAATGCTAATTTTGTGAATTTTATTTTTAAATATATATAATATTCACCACGAATTAAAATTTGGTACACACCAATAAGTACATTGTTCAAATAAAGAAATATTGAGTTTAATTGAAATTTAAATACTCAATGATGTAATTATCTATTATTTATTTAAATATTATATATATTATATAAAACACTAATAAAGCTACGATATTTATCTCTACTAAAAAATACGACTAATTAAAAATTTTGAAAACTTTCTTTATATACAACTTTCATTGTATACTTGGAAATCGAGAAACCAACTTAATATATGTATCAAGAATCTCGCACCTTATACGTAAGTTAACCCCACATGAAAGAGGTACATAACTCTATTCAACCTAGTTTCATTATATTGGATGCATTATATTATAATTAAGAAAAAAATATATAATTGATTGAAAAAATTTAGAACATAAAATATTCATATAACTATCTATAAATAAAAGCATTCAACACTAAAATATTGTCAAACAATAAACTACCACTACAATGAAGTGCTCACATTTCACATTTTTTCTAAACCACTATTTTGTCAAAAGGAGAATGTAATATTTATTACAATATAACAATTTAAATTATGATAAATTGTTCCTACATGAGTCTTTCTTTAGAGTCTTACTAAACACATAGATAGAATATTCTATAATAAATAAGCATCATTATAAGTTGAATTTCATCTGAATGAAAAATATATAAATACAAAGATTTATCTCCTTATATATGGAGAATACTCAAGAACAATATCTTATACATTTTGGTGTAAATAACGTCAGACACAATTAACGAATGAGATTATTATATATGATATAGTTTTTTTATATACTAATTGCTACAAATGTTCAGTAAGAGAAAATATTTTTCTAAATACATTCAACAATGTCACTTTAGAAAAATCTTATATAGTAGAAATATTGAGAACCTAACTTAATATATGTATTTGTAACTTCATATGAGGCCTCAAACATTAGAAAAAAGATTAAATCTTTTATTTTATATGTATCATATCAATAATTTGACCACGTCTTAAAAATAAGTCAACCACAAATGAAATATATAAATTATAAACTTTAATTGTAAAATGTTTGTTTTCAATGATAATAAATATATATTAGAAATCATGATGTAAAACTTCACATTATATTTCGTTTGTACCATCAAATAAACATAAGATTGAGTATAACCTTTTAAAAGAGTTCTATGTTATTACTCTATTGCACTTAACTTTATTATATTGGATGCATTGTATTAAAGAGACATTAAGAAAAATAATTAATTAAAAAAACTTAGAACATAAGAATTAGGTAAATGTATTTTTTTTATCCTTTAATTTGGTTGACTTTGGTTTTTGTCCTCTTAACTTTGAACTTTTGAGTTTCGTCTTAGAACTTATAAAATTTGTGTTTTTTGTCCTATTACCTTCTATACCAGGTAATTCTTTCAGTAAATTTGACATGGCATTTTGAATTTCATCCTATAAATTACCAAAAATTGGTGTCACATCAGATTTACCGGAAGAGTTACCCAATGTAGCAGGTAACATGATAAAGAAAAACATAAATTTTCGTAAGTTATAGGAGGAAATTCAAAATTCCAAAATCAATAGGATGAAACTCAAAGTCAACCAAAGTTAAAAGTAAAAAAAGTGTAATTTACCTTAGTATTACATACAACTTTCTATAGTAATTAAGACATTTTACCACTAAAATATTGCCTCACAAAAAAAAGTACCACTACAATGAAAGCAAGGAGAGTCTGTCTTTAAAAGTGTTCACATTACAATTATTTTCTAAACCACAATTTTGTCAAATAGAGAATACAAAATGTAATTACA
Source organism: Ballota nigra (assembly GCA_947034835.1). NCBI lineage: Eukaryota > Viridiplantae > Streptophyta > Magnoliopsida > Lamiales > Lamiaceae > Ballota > Ballota nigra. The sequence continues at coordinate 92,949,946 of OX344724.1, forward strand.
AAATTACAACTTAAATTATGGAAGTTCATCCCTCTATTTGTATATGAGTTTCTTTTTTATATATAATCTTAATCAATGTGGAGGAGGAAAATATTAGAACAATAAGCACCATTATAAATTGAATTTTATTTAAAAATATCTAAATACAAAGATTTATCTTCTTTGTATATGGAGAAGCACAAAAAAGATTACCATATATTTTGGTGTAAACAATGTCAAACACAATTCATGAATGAGAATATTAGATAAGTTATATTTTTTATCTACTAATTGCTACGAATGTTCACTAAACGATAATGTTTTCTTTCTAAAGACATTCAACAATGACACTTTAGATAAAATCATATATTATAAATATTGATAACCTAAACACCGAGGTGGAAATGTTATAATAAATAAGTCTCAGTATAAGTTGAATTTCATTTGAATAAAAAAAAATACAAAGATTTTTCTTCCTTATATATGGAGAATCCTTATGAACAATATTTTATACATTTTGGTGTAAATAGCGTCAAACACAACTACTAAATGAGATTATTATATATGTTAGGGTTTTTTATCTACTAATTGCTCCAAATGTTCAGTAAGAGAAAATATTTTTTTCTAAATATATTCAACAATGTCAGTTTAGAAAAAAACTCATGCAGTAAGAATATTGAGACCCTATCTTAATATATATTTTTGTAGCTTTATATGAGGCCTACAAAATTTCTAAAAAGTTTAACTCTTTTATTTTATATGCATCATATAACAAATCTGATCACGTCTTAAAAATAAGTCAACCACAAATAAAATATATAAAGTATAAACTCTTAAGTGTAAAACATTAGCTTTCCTTGATAATAAGTATAGACAGAAAATCATGATGTAAAATTTCACATGACATTTCGTTTGTAGACCACCAAATACTCATCATAAGATTAAGTATATCTTTTAAAAATTTATATGTCATAAGTCTATTGCTCTTAACTTTATTATACTATATGTTATATTAATAAGGTATTAAGAAAAAAATTAGAACATAAGAATTATGGAAAATGCACTTTTTTATCCTTTAACTTTGGTTGACTTTGATTTTCATTCTGTTTTATTTAAACTTTTCATCCTATAACTTTCAAAACCTGTGTGTTTTTATACTATTACTTGCTAGACCAGGTAACTCTTTCGATAAATTTGACGTCGCATTTTGAATTTCATCCTATAAATTACAAAAAAAAAATTGGTGCCACGTGAGATTTATCCGAAGAGTTACCTGGTGTGGCAGGTAACAAAATAAAAAAAACAATTTTTTGTAAGTTATAGGATAAAATTCAAAATTCTAAAGTTTACATTATAAAAACCATAGTCAATCAAAGTTAAAGGATACAAAAGTATAATTTTCCTAAAAATTACATACAACTATCTATAATAATTAAGACATTTTACCACTAAAAATTTGACAAACATAAAATGTACCACTACAATGAAATCAAGGATTGTCTGTTTTTAAAAGTGCTTACATTACAACTTTTTTTTCAAATTACTATTTTGTCAAATAGAGAATTAGAAATATAATTACAAAATAACAACTTCAATTATGAAAGTTCATACCACAATTCTTACATAGTTTATATATATATATATATATATATATATATATATATATATATATATATATATATATATATATATAATCTTATTTAATATGGAGGTGGAAAATATTATAATAAAATGCACCATTATATATTTAATTTCATTTGATTAAAAAATATCTAAAGATTTTTTTAGTATATTGATAGTGTATTAATTTCAAGTATACATTCATATATAGCCAAACCCGATCAATTGGTAAATAAATTTGATCACTAATTCCAATTTAATTCAATTTTTTATGGAAAAAATAGCATTATTACCGCACCAGAATCAACTCGACCCTAATTATCTATCCTATTCTGAGCCATTTTTAATTTAGAAGAATGTATATAAGGCAAGCGGTAGCAATTAATAACATATCCATAAAATTACTACCCTTACATAACCAAATTTATATGTATCTAAGAGGGGTGTATTGGTTATAGAGTCTATAGGATTTTTTTAGACTTTTAAAGTTTGGGTGTATTCAATCTAGATTTTTAAAAGTCTTTAAAAATCCTGAGGTATTCAATACGGGTCGGCCGACGCTAAGCAATCCTGCATAATAATAATAAAAATCGAGATGGGAAAATAAGAAACTCGAACGAAGAACGAAACGAAAAGGAAGAAGAGAGAACAACACATTCCATTAGGAAGATGTGAGGTTTGAAATGAAAATAAACGTATCATAGAAGATCTTATATATGGAAAATAAAAGAAAATGGACGGTCGAGATCAATATATAAATAAAAAAATCCTACGGCCTAGATCACATAACATTCCAAGTTAACCACACATCAAAAATTTGAAATAGAGGAGGATGACCTTGCCACATAGGATTTTACATCCTCCTCTTTATTAGATATCAAGATATATTAATTAATTTTAACAATTTAATGTAATATAAAAATATCTTTTAGACACTGTTAAAATTAATTTTTAAATTTAATGTAATATAAAAAGAGATTATTACAAATAAGGTCACCTTTAAGTGTTAAAACTCATTTTGGTTCTCCACCTTTATAAAATAACAAATAGGTTCTAAAAGTGGTCCCCACACACCACACAACACATTAATCACACCCCACCCACCCCACCTTCCTCTCTCCCCCATTTTACTCGGTCCTTTCTCCCTTCTACACATTTCAAAATTTTTTCTCTTTATTTCTCTCTTTCTCTCTCATCCTCACCATCACCGATTCTCTCTTCTCCTCACACACACAAATTAATAACCATATCTCCATCTCTCTGTTTTTCTCACACGAAGGCTTTGACCAAGGCGACGGTGGAGGCTATGCGGTCGACGGCGGTAGCGGAGGTTATGCGAAATAGGCGTGGTCGACGGTGGCGCGGCTCGAGAACCGCCGCTTGAAGCGGTGACGGCAGCGGCGATCTGCAAGGGTGACGATCTTGAGGATGTTGTCACTCGAACTCCCCGCCCCCCTCCGCCTCTCTTTCTCCCTCAGTGGTGGCGCGACGCCCTTCACTCAGCGGCGGCGATTTGAGCAAGAATGCCCACATATCTGCAAAGGGGCGACTTCGATCTGAGCGAGATCTGCTCATTTTTTGCTAGGTACGTATGTAATGGGTTTGGGGGAAAATTAAATTAAATTTTGGGGTTTTTTTCTAAGGTAAAGAAATTTGGATTTTGTTGGATAAGCGGTTGGAAAATTGGGGTTTTGTTACACCCAGATGGAGTACATATGTGTGCTGGCGATCTGAGCCGACGATCATGCGCCACCATAATCCGTCCAAAAAAAATTCAGGTAGTCTTTTTTTGCACATTAATGGACCTCTGTGTTAATCTAGTATAATTGTGTCTGTTTTTTCCCTTTCATTTTTTTTTAAACTTGCAACATAATTAATAAGTGTTGTGTTAATATTTTTTTTTTATGAATGAATACGAATCTAAATACGAGGGACAAATATGTACAAATAAGGTATTGATGGAATTATTGATTTATTTTCTCTGTGATGTTGAGTATTTTAGTCATATTATTTCCTTTTGTTTTGGTGATTTCAGGAATTTTTGTGTGAAATGTAGAGAAGATTTGTGAAGAAACTGGAAATGAAGAATTGAGAAACGGGAAGGAAGATCTTTGTGAAGAAATTCTGGAAAAGTGTTATGAAAAAATTCTGTTCAAATGTCAAGTTTTGTACACTTTTTTTTAACAATGTTTTTGCATTTGTAATTTTCTGATTTAAATGTGTATGTTAATATTTTTGGTGCATCTAACACAAATAGATTTCTTGCAATGGTAAATTTTTAGATCTAAATATTGTAAATTTAGAATTTTTGGCTACACAAATAAATTTTTTGCACACTAATTTTGAATTGTAAATTTCAGATTTAAAATAATATTTTTTGCATAGAATTTTTGCTCAATCAATAAAAAAGTACCAAAATAAGTACTTAAGAAGTGTAAAATTAAAATATAAAGGGGAAAAAGTCAATGTTCAAAAAATATGTTCAGAAATTGTATTTAAAAGTGGGGGTGGAAGGTTGAAGAAATTACAGTAATTACTAAATTTAATATTTTATAATTTAAAAAGTATAATAGAAATATAAATAAAGACAAAATAAAACTAAAACTTCAAATTTAAAAAGTTGGTTTTGATGGGAAAGGGCTTGGGCGGTGGAAAGGACAGTAGGGTGGGGAAAGGAGGGAGGTGGGGGGAGGGGGTCACTAAAGAGAACCTATTTGTATTTTCTATAAAGTAGAGAACCAAACACTAATAAACATTAATGAAGAGAATCTACTTGTAATTGTCTCATATAAAAATATGGGAGAAAAGCAAAATTGCCCCTTTTTGTATGGGCAAAATATTTTTTGCCCTACTTTCCAAAAAAGATGTTTTTTGCCCAAAAAATGTTGGCAAAACGGTTGGCAAAGAGTTGGCACTCATGCCAACCTGTGTGTCAACCATTCGCCAACCTTTTGCCAACATTTTTCGGGCAAAAAACAATTTTTTTACAAAAGGGGTAAAAAATAAGTGCCCCCTTAAATTTTGGGCACTTTTATATATTTTCTCTAAAAATATCACCAGAAAATGGAGACGGAGAAGCAACCCTTCAAGAATCCTCTGTATATGCCGGTGCCGGAGACGGAACCCTAGGCAAACTGTTGGAAATTGGTTTTAATTAAGGTTTCATACCATGACTTTGACCAATTTTTTTAGGAGTAAAAACGTTAGTTTTTGGGAAAATAAAATTAACGATGTTGTTCTACTCGCGGAGTAGATGAGCGTGGTATATTTAATATCTCAAAACCGATTTCCGGTGAGTGAGAAATTAATTTGGGAAGTTGTAGTATTAATCATTTGTGTTGAATAAATCCATGAGAAATTGAAAATGAAGTTTCATCCCACATTGGAAAATTACAAGAAGATTGTCTTGTATATAAGTAGGAAAGTATTCATGTTCTTTAAATTGGGACATGGGGACCCTAACCATGGACCACACACGCGCGCGCGCGCGCACCCCGCCCCGCCCGGGCCCGGGTTCTTGGTTCTTGGCAATTGGGCTTTGGGTGGGCTTTGAGGCCTTACCTATATTTTTAGAGTACCAAAAATATAAAATGACCCAATACCTTTTTGGATCCAATCGGTTCGGGTGACCCATATGAACTTGGGTCGGCCCACTTCGGTTGGCCCATTTAGAATTGGGTCGGCCCACGAACTTATTTAATACACCTACAAATTTGATTAATACACTCCATAGTATCTGGAATATTCCGACTTGCTTCCCAAGAATGAGAAACTGCGTTTCTCTCCACTACAGAACGTGGGTGATCCATGATCACCACGTACTCCACTCCAGCAACCTTCAGATGGGTCGGATTTCCACCTATATATACCCCATTTCGTCCATTCTTTCGAACATACTTACGAAACCAAAAATTCCCGAAATCATTTTGCTCCAGAATTCCATTTACGCTCATAATTTCGATTTAGTTCACCGGAAATTCATACTTGGTGGTGCTACCAGTGTGAATCGATAAACCGTTTTACCTTTGGAGACTTGTACGCATTCACCGTAAGCACTGTACGAGCGTATTTAGTCTTGCGGGAATAGGTTATTCCTAGACTCAATTTCATCATGAATTCGTTTCGTGTTTCTTTTCATAAATTCTTCAGTGTTTCGAAATACACTCTCACCCCTTTCTATAACAATCGCAAGACTAAATTGCTTTACTATTTCGTTACACTGATATGTCGAACCATAACTCTGACAACGAGATGGACGTGTCTTCACCGACTAAGGATGATCCTTCTGACACTAATAAGGTTGGTAATCCTGATCCTGCCAAGGAAATCACCTCAGGTAATCCAACCACAATCCCTCCTTTCGAGTTTGGGAATTTTGGCAACTTTTTTGCCGAATGGATGAAAAACCAAGCTAATGGCAATCCCTTCGTGGGAAATACTAATCCCTTTGTGGGAACCTCTAGCACTAATCTCTTTGTGGGAAGTTCTAGTGCTAATCCCTTCGTGGGAAATGTTGGCGGCAATCCTTTTGTAGGAAATACCGGAGTCAATCCACTTTTGGCTACTAACCAGGCCTCCCTTCAAGGGGCTGTTAGGCCGGTGGTAGTGAAAGGAGAAAAACCCGAAAAGTTTTCGGGTAGTGACTTTAAAAGGTGGCAAAAGAAGATGCACTTCTATTTGACCACCATCTCTTTGGTGAAATACATCAAGGAGGATAGTCCGAGTGCTCCTGCTGATGATGCTACTCGTGAGACAAGGATCGCTTATGACACTTGGATCCACGATGACTATCTCTGCAGGAACTACATTCTGAATGGGCTGTCTGATGCTCCCTGTGATGTGTACGATGACTACCCGACTTCCAAATCTCTATGGGAGTCCTTGGAGAAGAAGTACAAGACTGAAGACGCGGGAACTAGCAAGTTCGTCGTCTCCACCTTGTATGACTTCAAGATGGAGGACAACAAATCTGTTGTCGAGCAAGTGCAGAAGCTGCAAGTTATCTTCCACAATATTGCAGTGCAAGGGATGGAGCTTCCTAAAGCCTTTCAGGTGGCTACTGTGATAAACAGACTTCCTCCTTCTTGGAAGGAGTTCAAGTCCTACCTCAAACACAAGCAAAAACAAGTGACGATGGAGGACCTTGTTACCCGACTCCGGATCGAGGAGGATAACAAGAAAAGGGAAAAGAGGGGCTCGACTGCTTCCATCGAGGCCAAAGCAACCTAATGGAGAAAGGCGAACCATCAAAGAAAAGGAAGCATCAAGACGACAAGGGCAAAGGCAAGGCTATTGCTGCTGCTGCTGCCCCGAAGAAGTTTAGCGGAAAGTGCTACAACTGTGGCAAACCCAACCATCGGACAGCTGATTGTCGTCAGCCCAAGAAAGAAGACAAAGGGAAGAAGAACTCCGTGAACGTTGCTGAACGTGAGCTTACGGAGATGGACATGTCCGCTGTGGTGACCGAGGTCAACTTGGTGGACAACAAGAAAAGTTGGTTCGTGGACACTGGTGCCACTTGCCATGTTTGCTCGGAGAAGTCTGCCTTCTCCACTTATACTCCTGCTGAGGGGAGAAAGCTCTACATGGGGAACCAAGCCTCGTCTGAAGTGGCTGGTGTCGGAATGGTGGTAATCAAACTGACTTCGGGAAATGAGCTGAAACTGAAGGACGTGCTGCATGTCCCGGACATCCGGAAGAATCTGATTTTGGGGTCTCTTTTAGTTAGTAGTCAGTTTAAACTAGTGTTTAAGTCAAACGGCGTTGTACTTAGCAAGTTTGGCATCTTTCTAGGAAAAGGTTACCTCGAGAAGGGCCTTTTTAAGATGTCTGTCATGACTGTAAGCCGTGATGGCAAAAACACTATTATGAATGAGAATGCTTCTACTTCTGCTTATATCGTTGAGTGTTCCTCTTTGTGGCATTTTAGATTAGGACATGTTAATCTAAAATCTATAAAACGTTTAGTAAATTTGGATTTACTTAAAATTGAAAATGTTGATACATCCAAAAGATGTGAAATATGTGTAGAAGCAAAGATGACTAAATTACTATTTAAGTCAGTTGAAAGGAACACTACTCCTCTAGAATTAGTTCACACTGATGTGTGTGACTTAAAATTTGTGCAAACTAGAGGTGGAAAAAAGTATTTTATTACTTTTATTGATGATAGCACAAGATTCTGCTACGTTTACTTACTACGAAGTAAAGATGAAGCTATTGAAGCTTTTAAAAACTATAAAAGTGAAGTAGAGAATCAAATGAACACTACAATTAAAGCAATTCGTAGTGATAGAGGTGGAGAGTATGTGGCTCCGTTTGAACAATTATGTGCCGAATTTGGCATCATACATCAAACGACAGCTCCCTACTCACCTCAATCGAATGGTATTGTGGAGAGGAAAAACCGAACTTTGAAAGAGATGATGAACGCAATGTTAATCAACTCGGGTTTACCTCAGAACATGTGGGGGGAAACTATTCTGTCAGCTAACCACATTTTAAATAAAATTCCACTTAAGACTCAAGATAAGACACCTTATGAGTTGTGGAAAAATCGCAAACCTTCATACAAATACCTCAAAATGTGGAGGTGTTTGGCTAAAGTTGAAGTGCCACTTCCTAAACAAGTGAAAATCGGACCTAAGACGGTTGATGGGATCTTTATAGGATACGCCTTCAATAGTAGTGCCTATCGGTTCTTGATTCATAAATCAGAAATAGCCGATATGACAGTAGGTACTACAATAGAATCAAGGAATGCTGTGTTCTTTGAAAATGTGTTCCTGTGTAGGGACAAAGAAGAAGTGAGTTCAAATAAACGAACTCATGAAGAATCAAGTGAAGCTGCAGGCCCTTCCACTCAGCGGAATGAAGAACCAAGACGCAGTAAACGAGCTAGAATTGATAAGACCTATGGTCCAGACTTCATCACGTATGTGTTAGAAGAAGAACCTAGGACTATCAAAGAAGCTCTTTCCAGACCAGATGCATCTCTCTAGAAAGAAGCAATAAACAGTGAATATGATTCAATTCTGCAAAATCATACATGGGAGTTGGTTGACCTCCCTAAAGGTTGCAAGATCTTAGGATGTAAGTGGATCCTTAAAAGAAAGTATAAAGCAGATGGATCTATTGACAAGTATAAAGCCCGTTTGGTTGCAAAGGGTTTTAAACAAAGAGAAGGACATGATTTCTTTGACACCTACTCTCCGGTTACAAGGATTACATCCATTCGTGTACTTATCACGATTGCTGCTTTGCATAATCTCGAAATACACCAAATGGATGTAAAGACTGCTTTTCTTAATGGAGAGATGGATGCTGAGATATACATGGATCAACCAGAGGATTATGTTGTACCCGGGAACGAGAAAAAAGGTTTGTAAACTCGCGGTCGTTGTGTGGACTTAAACAAGCTCCTGTACAATGACATTTGAAATTTGACAATATTATGTTGTCAAATGGATTTCGAATTAACGAATGTGACAAATGTGTGTATGTGAAAGATACACCAAATTGATTTGTTATCGTATGCTTATATGTTGATGACATGTTAATCATAGGTAACAATTCAAATGTGATCGTTAATACGAAAAATATGTTAAAAAGAAATTTTGACATGAAAGATATGGGTTTAGCAGACGTGATTCTAGGAATCAAGATAGAAAGAACTTCAAATGGAATTTCTTTAACACAATCTCATTATGTTGAGAAAGTCTTGAAGAAATTCAAAGCATTTGATGATCCACCTGCTAAAACACCATTAGACCCGAATGTTCATCTGAAGAAGAACCGAGGTGAGCCTGTGAATCAGTTAGAGTATGCAAGGATCATTGGAAGCGTGATGTACATTACAAATTGCACATGTCCTGATCTTGCATGTCCTGTGAACAAACTAAGCAGGTACACGAGCAATCCAAGTCACGAACATTGGAAGGCTCTGAAAAGAGTCTTGAGATACTTGAAGTATACTCTTGACTTTGGGCTACACTACACGCAACATCCAGCTATTCTTGAAGGATACAGTGATGCTAATTGGATATCCGATAGTAAAGATTCGTTCTCAACTAGTGGATATGTATTCACTATTGGAGGAGCTGCTGTATCGTGGAAATCCACAAAGCAAACGTGTATTGCCCGTTCCATAATGGAATCTGAATTCATCGCTTTGGATCAAGCTGGTGAAGAAGCTGAATGACTTCATAATTTCTTAGAAGACATTCCTTGTTGGAACAAACCAGTACCATCTGTAATGGTACATTGTGACTGTCAAGCTGCTATTGGAAGAGCTTTGAGCAGTATGTACAACGGAAAGTCGAGACATATTCGTCGTCGACATAACTCCGTTAGACATTTGATCTCAACTGGTATTATAACAATTGATTATGTAAGATCAATTGATAACATAGCGGATCCGCTCACGAAGAGCTTGAACCGAGATCAAATGAATAATCTGATAGAGGGAATGGGTCTGAAATCCACAAATTAAACTGAAACAGTGGTAACCCAACCATGATGACTAGAGATCCCAAGAACTTGGTTCAAAAGGAAAAACTAAGCTGTGAATGTTAGTTGTACAACACTTGAAAATCGTGACCGTTCCTGACAGCACTGTGTCAAGTGTTAGTGAACCCGTGAGTTGTGGTAAAGGATAAATCTTTGACTTTTAATGATTCCTATGAGTCCAGGTGAGACTGAGTATGACGGGATACTCGAAAGGAGATCACCTATATAAATGAGAAGTGAGGGCCGCTTCGACCAAACATTTATGAATGCAAAGGGCGTCCAGGGCCAAAATGGACAAAAACGTGAGAACAAATCGGAATCGAGACTGACTTGTGTTTGCACTGTCTGTAAGGTATACGCTAAGGAGGATTAGTTCAAGGCATCATGTCCACTAAGCCGCCGGTATACCCGATGGTGTCGGGCTACGGAAAGTTCAAAACCATTGGTTACTTATCCGGAGGCAATGAGGTCTCAAATGAGCTAAACGAAGAAGCTTGACTCTGTATAGGTGCAATTCTCACTCATGTGGGAGATTGTTGGAAATTAGTTTTAATTAAGGTTTCATACCATGACTTTGACCAATGTTTTTAGGAGTAAAAATGTTAGTTTTTGGGAAAATAAAATTAACGATGTTGTTTTACTCGCGGAGTAGATGAGCGTGGTATATTTAATATCTCAAAACCGATTTCCGGTGAGTGAGAAATTAATTTGGAAAGTTGTAGTATTAATCATTTGTGTTGAATAAATCCATGGGAAATGGAAAATGAAGTTCCATCCCACATTGAAAAATTACAAGAAGATTGTCTTGTATATAAGTAGGAAAGTGTTCATGTTCTTTAAATTGGGACATGGGGACCCTAACCATGGAACACACACATGCGCGCGCGCGCCCCGCCCCACCCGGGGCCGGGTTCGTGGTTCGTGGTTTGTGGTTCTTGGCAATTGGGCTTTGGGGCCTTACCTATATTTTTAGAGTACCAAAAATATAAAATAGCCCAATACCTTTTTGGATTCAATCGGTTCGGGTGACCCATATGAACTTGGGTCGGCCCACTTCGGTTGGCCCATTTAGAACTTGGGTCGGCCCACGAACTTGTTTAATACACCTACGAATTTGATTAATACACTCCAGAGTATCCGGAATATTCCGTCTTGCTTTCCAAGAATGAGAAACTGCGTTTCTCTCCACTACAGAACGTGGGTGATCCATGATCACCACGTACTCCACTCCAGCAACCTTCAGATGGGTCGGATTTCCGCCTATATATACCCCATTTCGTCCATTCTTTCGAACATACTTACGAAACCAAAAATTTCCGAAATCCTTTCGCTCCAGAATTCCATTTACGCTCATAATTCCGATTTAGTTTGCCGGAAATTCATACTTGGTGGTGCTACCAGTGTAAATCGATAAACCGTTTTACCTTTGGAGACTTGTACGCATTCACCGTAAGCACTGTACGGACGTATTTAGTCTTGCGGGAATAAGTTATTCCTAGACTCGGTTTCATCACGAATTCATTTCGTGTTTCTTTTCATAAATTCTTCCGTGTTTCGAAATACACTCTCACCCCTTTCTATAACACAAACTGCCTTTCGCAGAAACAATCGAAAACGGAGATGGGGAAGGCACCAAATTGTTGGTGGCAATTTTTGTATTCCGATGAGAATCGGCGACATCATCCAACAATGTCACGACGGAAAGCACAACGATCCACCTGTTGTGCTAAACCTCCATCATCTTCATAAGAACGCCGCCCACATTAACGGCGCCGTCAACCGTTTCAACAATGACGGGTTTGTTCGGAGCAAAAGTGAACAGCTCCACCCGACCCGACTTTACGAAATCTGCAAAACGCTGTCGTATCGACACGACGTGGTGACGGAAATCGTAACGGAAACCGTCGGATTTCATAAACAGGGTTTCGTTAGAAACTGCGACTATAGTAACGGACGTCAGAGATGGTGAAGTTATGTGTAAGCATGTATAGGCGGGAAAAAACTGAGTGAGTGAGTAACCGCTTCTGCAACCCAACAACGGTTTTCAGGCTTTAGCTGTTAGTTGGTTTCCTCCACCTTATTCAATTTTTCCATGTATAATCTTCATGTTCTCATTATCAAAATCTTCAATTAAAATTGTGAAATCCTTTTTTTCTTTAAGCAAATAAATCATGAAATCCTAATTCAAGTTTTAAGTATATTGGAGAAGAAAAGGTCTTGTGTGCGAGTAAATTTCACTGTCAAATTTGTTTGAAAAACATCAATTGTATGAATTGTTGATACTGCATAGCATTAATTTTAAATGATATTAATTATTTGACCATAAATTATTAATTGTAAAACAATTTTATGTTCAAATTAGTTAGCATTAAGAGTAGGTGACACCATTTTATACCAATCATACTATCATACTCGAGAATAAAAGTTTTTTGGTCCCATAACTTATCGAGTGTCCGATTTTGGTCCCAAAAATTTTGACTCTTTAATTTTGGTCCCATAACTTCTACGGTTTGCCCAATTTTGGTCCCATTCTTGCTGAAAAATTTCTTTTTGGTCCCATAACTTATCGAGTGTCCGATTTTAATCCCAAAAAAATTGACTCTTCAATTTTGGTCCCCTAACTCCTATGGTTTGTCCATTTTTCAACCACATATTAGTGATATGGAAAAAATGATTAAAAAATGCAAAACAAAAAAAATGTCGTTTTTCGAACACATCTTCGAGGGTACCGTAAAGGCCCAAATTCGGGCAGAATGTGAGTTGAGCATGACAAAAAAGGACACCGTTTTTGTATTTTTGAAGAAAATGAGACCAAAATTGGACAATTCCTAGGAGTTACGGGACTAAAATTGAAGAGTTAAAATTTTTGGGACCAAAATCGAACACTTGATAAGTTATGGGACCAAATAACTTTTTATCTCTATCATACTCCCTCCGTTCCAGGAATATGTTCACAGTTACTGTTTTCTCGTGTTTTAGTGAACGATTTTTTTATTAGTATTTAAAATGATAAAGTAATTTTTAAGTTACTTTATAATAAGGGAAAAATATTTTTTTAGGCCCGTATCTTTAGGGTGGTTGGAAAAAAGGACAATATGTTTTCGGGCTTGGAGAAAAAGGACAATAACTTTAAAAAGTGGTAAATGTAGGACAATTGAGCCCGAATTAGGTCCCATTGTCCTACATTTACTACTTTATAAACTTATTGTCCTCCTTTTCCAAGTCCAAAAACAATTGTCCTCCTTTTCCAACCACCTTAAAGACACGGGCCTAAAAAATATTTTTCTCCATGGATTTGAATTTGATGAGAAAAATAGTCCAGTGTTTGTCTTGTTGATCAAGAATCAAATTTATCTATTTTTTGTTACTTAAGATTTGCATGATATATTTTAGTATTTGAATGTATAGTTGTAAATTGAGAAATGTAGAATAATGTTACTTCAAGTTTTTATTTTAAAAATTGTCACCTAATTTTACTTTATTTTAAAATGCCGCTGAAAATGGTCACACAAGGGCCACACAGGGGGTCACACAAAATATTGGGTGATAATTTTGAAAATGGAAACTTGATAGAGACACTTGTGCATATTTTCCTTGTAAATTTGACACTTTTACTTTTTATTAATGTAAAGACTTTGAAATTTAAATTCAGTACAACTTCAAACGATATTTTTTTTTAAAGAAGTTTCAGTGAAATGACAAAAAATTTTGTGAAATTTATTTGTGATTCAATTTTTCTTATCTAACTGTTGATGAGCGACCAGGCGAGCAACAACGATTGAAGAATTAAAAGAACTAAAACTAAAACCAAGAAAGAGGCGACCAAGAACGTACAAAGAAGAACAAAGCTGTTGGCGACCAGGAGCGTAGTCAGACAAGTGGCGACCAACATAGCAAAGTATAAAGAATAAATTAATATAAGGAGAAAAAACAAGTGGCGACCAGCAGGTCCATGATACCCCGCAAGGATATACAAGAGAGCAAAAGGCCACCAGAGAAAGCAATTGAGTTATCTCAAAAGACCAAGCACAACATTGAGAACTCCAAGAGTCACTAGTCTAGATATGATCCAAGTGTCTTAACACTTGGCATAAATCTAATGGTTAATATCTTAGATGTTGTACAAGTGTCTCAATACATGGCAAAAATCCAATGGTTAAACCATTAGGGTAATGACACATGGCTTTCTTGTGTATCTATAAATACCCCCTCATTTGTATGAAGAAAGGGGATTTTTTCCATAATTCAAAATATTACCAAAAACTCTTGCAAATTTACTTCTCTCATATTACTTAATCAAATTTTATGATCTTAGATTTTGTTTGGTGATCTTAACAAAGAAAAACAGCCACTAATCATCATTGATTAGAAAAGATCATCAACAATTGGCGCTAGAAGGAGGGTTCGAACCTCCGTTTCACAAAAAAGTCGAAGGAAGGTTGAAGAACTCCACCGGAATCTGCAAAATCCGGCCGGACTCCGGGAGGAAGCCATCGGAAATCAAATGTACACATTATTTGAAGCAAAATCAGTCATCTATACATTACTTTGAGAGTTTAAATGCATGTGTGTATGAACTAGGGTTTTCAAACAACCATATTCATACAAACAAAGCTAGTAACTCTTACGAAAGGTGTTTGTTGGAGATAAAATCACCCCATTCATTTGCTTACCACTTGTCCTTCGGTAACCAAAATGGTTCGATCACAAGAAGAACGACATTTGAGCACGTCTCCAAGTCGTAGGTCAAAAACTAGGGTTTCGTCTACTGAAGGACATGCACGTATAGTAAAAGCAACTTCGCAAAGAAACGTCCAAGTTACCATTGATACAATCCCGCCGGAAGTAGAAGCTCTTGCTCAAAATCCCGAAGAGCTAGCAAAAACGATTGCTGTTTTACAAGCATTGCAAAGGCGACAAATGGTCGGGCCATCAGGGACGCAGGCGGCGACCAACAGGGCGAGCGAGCAGCGAAGCGAAAGAAGAAAAGACGCACGAAATGACGAGGTTGACAGCGAAGAAATCCGTAGGAATAAAGGGAAAGCTCCTTTAAGTGAAAGACTTGGAAGTCGAGGAGAGTCCACTCCGGGGACAGGTGAGGAGTCGAGCAGCGGGGACACAAGGAGTATAAGCCACTATCGCACAAGAAGAGCAAGTTATCGCGGAACACATAGGGACGATCAACTGAGAGGCGAGGAGCGAGCACCGGGGCAAACGCACCCTGCTGCTCGCCGCTCAGTACATGAAAGGCTAAGAAGATCAGCCTTTGGGCGACTAGGTCCCAATGGAGCCAGTAACATCGCTAGGCACGCCACTCAAGAGAAACGTCCCGTTAGCAAGGGACTGCGTCATGAAGAGGTCATTGAACCCAATCATGACGAACAGCCTTCTAGCGGAAAAACGTCTCCAGATGAGTGGCAAGCTTTGAAGAAAGCGGTGGAAGAGATGCAAAAACAGTTGGAGGAAAAGAAAGGCGACGGATCGACGATGTTGCCATCATCACCCTTGTCCCCGGATATCCTTAATGCGCCAGTACAAAAGAAAGTACAATTCCCAGCCATTAATTTGTACGAAGGAAATTCAGACCCGAAAGTACACCTGTCCAAGTATACCGATTACATGATATCGGTTAAGGCATCCGATGCAACTCAATGTCGGAATTTTCCGTTGACTCTTGGTGACGGCCCTCACAGATGGTTTTCTGCAATAACTCCAGGCTCCATCAGTTCGTTCATGCAACTCAGCAAGGAATTTCTCTCGCACTTCTCCACGGTCGGGTCTTACCTTACGCAGAGACACAGGCTGGCAGACATTAAGCAAGGAGACGAAGAGTCGGACAAGCAATTTTTGGAAAGATTCGATAAAGTTCTGTTGGAAGGCGAGATGGTAAGTGAAGACACAAAAATAGTTGCAGTAATGGCAGGGCTGAAAAAAGGAACCGAGTTGTGGAAAGAAATGCACTTAACGTGTCCAAAAACATACATGGAGTTCCGACACAAGGCTGGGATTCATGTATCGATGCAAGAGGCGTTGCAGAAAGAGCTGGGTGATAAGAATGATCCCAAGAAAGCTGGAAAGAAACCCATGGGGAGTGATTACAAGGCTCCGAAAAACATGAAAGCTTTTAACGAAGGAGCAGAAATGAAGGACAAGTTAAATCAGGTGCTGGCTACGTCAATAGAGGCGGTGTACAACAACGTCAAAGACAGAGACATGTTGTCGGAACCAAGAAAGATCCGGCAAGAATGCGGAAAGTTGAATCCAAACAAATACTGTGCTTACCACCAGAACATCGGACATTTCACTAGTGAATGCCGTGATCTGTTGAAACAATTATGGAGGTTTTATGAGGAAGGTAAACTGTCCGAATTCGTGAAGAGGGAACCAGGAAAGAGACCTAGGGAGGTCAATCTGCCTAGTTCGGATGACGAGGACAGTGACGACCAACCAACCAAAGCAACCAAGAAGGGAAAGAGAGTCTCAACAACACCAGCAGAGCCGATGCGGGAAGTTCTTATGCTCGAATCAAGTGGACACATTGGGGGATGTTCAGATGGAAGGCCTCTGATGTCAAAAAAGGAAGAGGAAAGCGGAGCTAAGGGCGGTAGCCCAAGTGAAAGAGGTAGGAGTCAACCAGGCCACCAAGAAGACGGGAGACCTAGTATTTTCAGAAAAAGATTTGGACGGTGTGCTCGCTCCGCATAATGACTCGCTGATCATATGTGCTAACATCATGGGGACCAGAGTCCACCGACTGCTTGTGGATACTGGATCATACACCAATATTCTGTTTAAAAGCACATTAGATCAAATAGGAGATTGTGAGGAATATGTGAAACAATGTAATCATAAGATAGTGGGATTCGGTGATGTTGTAACCGATCCCCTAGGAGTAGTTACGTTATCAGTCGAACTTGTATCGACCGAGAATCCTGATAGGAGGATGACTAGAATGCTAGAATTCTTAGTAGTAGATCAGCAATC
Organism: Ballota nigra; assembly: GCA_947034835.1. NCBI lineage: Eukaryota > Viridiplantae > Streptophyta > Magnoliopsida > Lamiales > Lamiaceae > Ballota > Ballota nigra. The sequence goes on from OX344724.1 coordinate 92,967,037, forward strand.
TTCCTATAACGGATTTCTCGGTCGTCCTTTTATCAATGAATTCAAAGCGGCTGTTTCAATGTACTACTATTGTGTCAAGTTTCCAACATCAAAGGGATCAGGTACAGTTAAAGGCGATCAAAAAAGAGCTCGTGAATGCCTCCTGCAGATGCAGCCTAAAGACAACCAGGTGTCAATGGTGGACGAACAGCCGAGCAGGAGCGCTGGAGATGAACCTTCAGTACCCAACGATGTTATGGAATCCATCGATACAGAAATAATTGAGATAGACGAACAACAGGGTGACGAGCAGGAAATCCGCGGCGAGCATGAGGAACAAGAGATTACATCTTGTTCAAACAAAGACGAAGACATCGAACCACGGATGGGAGCGGAGCCGATGATAGTTGAAAATGAACTCAACTTGGATGGACCCATCATCGATCCTCGATGGAAAGACCAAAAAAGAAGAGCAACACCGGTTGAAGAGTTGGAAGCAATCAGAGTTGACCCGAACCGAGAAGACTTAGAACTCTTCATCGGATCTGAGCTCCCAGAGCCTTACAGATCCAAGATGGAAAAATTCTTAAAGTCCAATCTTGATGTATTCGCATGGTCACATGCAGATATGGTAGGCATCAACCCTGAGCATGCCAGTCATAAGCTAAATGTTGACCCAACTAGAAAACCGGTGAAGCAGAAGAGGAGGAAGTTTGGACCCGATAAATACGAAGCATTGGATGTGGAGGTAAAGAAGCTTTTAAGCAACGACCTTATCAAAGAGGCGCTATGTCCCAGATGGGTGGCAAATCCCGTATTAGTGAAAAAATCAAATGGTGCGTGGAGATTGTGTATTGATTTCACGGATTTGAATGCTGCGTGCCCAAAAGACAATTTCCCGTTGCCACACATAGATCAACTAGTGGACAACACGGCAGGACATGAACTCCTCACATTCATGGATGCATTTGCGGGCTACCATCAGATACCCATGCACCCGGACGACCAGGAGAGTACGGCTTTTTACACCAACAAAAATTTGTTATGTTGGAAGAGAATGCCGTTCAGGTTAATCAATGCAGGTGCCACGTATCAGCGACTCGTCAACAAAATGTTCAATGAACACATTGGCAAAACAATGGAGGTGTACGTGGACGATATAGTCGTGAAAAGCCCGAGAAAGGAAGACCATTTGGAACACTTAACACAAACGTTTGAAATACTCCGAGCATATAACATGAAGCTGAATCCTAAAAAAAGCAGCTTCGGAGTCCATTCAGGCAAGTTCCTCGGGCATCTTGTTAGCCAGCGAGGCATTGAAGCAAATCCATCAAAAGTGAAAACTATTCTAGACATGCAGCCACCAAGATCCGTCAAGGAAGTGCAGCGGCTTACAGGATGTTTGGCAGCTCTGAATAGATTCATATCAAGGTCTGGTGACAAATGTCGACCTTTCTTCGATGCTATAAAGAAAGACGGATTCCAATGGACAGATCATTGTCAGCAGGCATTTGAACAGTTGAAAGAATATCTTGGCGATACCAAAATCTTATCCAAACCTGTCCCAGGAGAAAAACTATACCTCTACTTGGCAGCCTCAGAGGTGGCCATCAGCTCGGTTTTGGTTCGAGCAGAAGGAAAGTTTCACCTGCCCATATACTATGTAAGCCAGGCATTACATGAAGCCGAAGTCAAATATTCCCCAATGGAGAAATTGGCATACGCGTTGGTGATGAGCGTCAGAAAATTACGGCCATATTTTTTCGACCACCAGGTAGAAGTCCTGACAACTTTCCCGTTAAGGCAAGTCCTGCAGCGACCAGACACTGCTGGTCGCCTCCTCAAGTGGTCCCTCGAAATAAGCCAATTTGGGATATCATATGCACCTCGAACAACGATCAAAGGATAAGCGTTGGCCGACTTTATAGTCGAACTAACCTTTCCTCAAGATCCGATGAGAGGCCATAATCATCCATGGCATATGTATGTCGACGGATCATCCACCAACGTAGCATCAGGAGCCGGAATAGTGCTAATCAGCCCAGACAAACAAATTTTTACCTCAGCGGTGAGATTTGATTTTATGGCAACCAATAACGAGGCCGAATATGAGGCACTGATAGCCGGACTCCGTCTGGCATTAGCAGTCGGGGTAAGGAGATTACAAATATACGGAGATTCGCAATTGATAGTTAACCAAGTCCGAGGAGAATATGAAGCTAGAGATGAGAGCATGGCACTATACCAGAAAATCGTAGCCCATCTTGCTTCCATGTTTGAACAAATATACATTGAACAGGTACCCAGGGAAAACAATGCCCAAGCAGATGCGTTGGCTCGCCTGGCCACCAGCACAGGTCCAGCAGAGTTGTCAGAAATCACCATCATAAAAATATGTCGTCCATCAACATTTGACTACAAAGTAAATCAAGTAAACGAAGAAGGCGAAGAAGATGATTGGAGGGCACCTATTGTCAAATACCTCCATGATGGTGAAGTATCGGGGGATCCTCAGGAAGCAGCCAAAATAGCCAGACGAGCAGCAAGATTCACAATCATGGACGATCAGTTGTACAAAAGAGGATTCTCGCTTCCGCTATTGAAATGCCTAACAAGAAGGCAAGGACAGGAAGTTTTACAGGAAATTCATCAAGGCGTCTGCGGAAATCACGCTGGGGGGCGTGCATTGGCCTACAAGACAGTCAGACAAGGGTATTACTGGCCAACATTACTGCAAGATGCTATCAAAGTAGCAAGAACTTGTCACAGATGTCAAATATTTGCACCCAACATCCACAGGCCACCAATAGAAATGATAGCAGTTAATAGTCCATGGCCATTTGCAAAATGGGGGATTGATATCATTGGACCCTTCCCAACTGGAAAGGGAAATGTGAAGTTCGCCGTGGTAGCTGTGGATTATTACACAAAATGGGCTGAGGCAGAGGCACTCGTGACAATCACACAAGAAAAGATGATAAATTTTATATGGAAAAGCATCGTATGTCGGTTTGGAGTCCCACAGGCAATCCTGACAGATAACGGATGACAATTCGAGGGCAAGAAAATAAGAAATTTTTGCGAAAAATGGGGAATTAAAAAGCATTTTTCAACCCCATACCACCCGCAGTCCAACGGTCAGGTGGAAGCAGTCAACAAAATAATCAAACATATATTGAAGATCCGGTTGGTAGATAAAAAAGGAAAGTGGTCAGAAGAACTACCAGAGGTGCTATGGACATATCGAATATCCCACAGGACAAGTACGGGAGAGACCCCTTTCACCATGGCGTTCGGAATTGAAGCAGTGATACCTGTGGAATTGAAGGTCCCAACAGAACGAACAACAAAATTCAATGAACAAACAAACGACGAGACTTTAGCTGCAGAGATGGATTTGGTTGATGAAAAAAGAATTTCGGCGGAAATAAAGAACGCGGTATACAAGAGAAGGATCGCGAAGTATTACAATTCACAAGTAAAGGTCAGAGAATTCAAAATTGGAGACCTCGTGCTCAAAAAGATTTTGGGAACATCACCAGGAGTATTTGGACCGACTTGGGAGGGCCCATACAAGATAACTCAGAAATGGAACAACGGCACTTATGATCTAGAAGACATGAAAGGCAACCCGGCCCAATACTCCTGGAACGCAGCTTTGCTGAAGAAGTATTATCAATAGACAGGAAGTTGCAAAGAAAATGTAGAATTTTAATTCAAAACAAAATTCCATGACGTTTCGTATCTATCTGAAAACACAGTTGTAAATACTATGGAAAATATTCAGGATCTTGTATATTATGAATATATATGTTGTATTGCAAAAAATAGTTGTCAAAATTATTCGCTTGATAAAGTAAGTTGTTCGCTCAAGACAGTCATGCAGGAGGCGAGCAACAATGCTAAAAGCGACCAAGACCCAAGACCAAATCCACACGAGAATAACAAGGCCCCAATTTATGGGCGACTAAGAGAGAAACATTCAATTCAAAGCCAAGTCCATGAAAGGATCAAGAGGCCCAGTTATTTAAGGCAAGTCTTTTTAAAAGACAATAAGCCCATGTAAGCCGATCAGGCGAGCATTAAGGCACAAAATGTTGATTCTAAAAAAAAAAAAAAAAAAAAAAAAAAAATGCGCGAACAAGAAAGAAACAAAAGAAATAGAAACAAAAAATTTAAACTTTTCATTCATTAAGAAAACAAGTTGTTACATCAAAAGGGAAGTGAAAGAGTACAAGCTAGCCTTAATACAAATTTAAAAAAGAAACAAAAAATACAAGATCTTCAGGATGGAGGAGCTGGAGGCGCATCCGTGATCGCTGGAGCAGAAGGTGTTTCTTCAGTAGTGGCCGCCACAATCGTGGTCGCCAGAGCGGAGGTGCTCGCTCCTTCAATCGGGGTCAAGGGGAGAGAGTGAAGGCCATCGAAGATGTCCGCCTCCTTACTCGGCTGCTCGCCGGAAGACTCGGGAGGAACAATTTCAACACCTTCACCAAAAATGTCCAAGGGAATTCCCATCTCCCCAAGATCAGCCAAGGGAAGCCTAAACCCTTCACCAAGGGGATTGCTTTGAACATAATCAACAAAGTCCTTTTTTGCAGTGGCCAAAACGTCTAAGTTATGGTCCAAAGCGAACTTCACCGATCTTAAGCTCTCAGCATAAGCACAGACATATCCCAGGTTGGTGTTGTCCGCCACATCTTGAGCATAAAGGTCGTAGGCGACCATCCCGACATTCTCCTGCTTGAGGCGAGCAACCTCGGCTTGAAGCTCCTCCACTTGGGCGACCATGGCTGTCTTTTCAACCTCTAGCGCTCGTACTCGCTCATCGGCCACTCCTAACTCAAGAGAGAGCTTCTCCGATTGATTCAGAGCAAATTGCTCGCTGGCCAAGGAAGCGTCATACATTTGCTCCAAATTTGCTATCGCTTTGGAGTGTTCAGCTTTCTCCTGGGCGAGCTCCTCATCCTTCTTCTTTAGGGTAGCCGCTTTCTCCGCCTCAAAGCCTTCAATCTTGCGGCCAAGACTACGATTGGTCCTTTCCAACAGAATAATTTGATCCAGTAGTCTTTGGGCCGCCACAGCTTGATGACTGGCATTGTAGGCGACCAAGCGAGCATTATCGCTGGCAGTTTGATCCTGGATGATCTCCTCGGCAGTCCTAGTCCAAGCACGAGGAACCATCTCGGTCGCCCGGCGAACATGAGAGTCCGATATGTCCAAGTATGGAGGGGGAGTTTTGACACAGCTAACACTGTGAAGCACTTCTGTTCGCCCAGGATGCTCTTCAGGTTTATACCTAGAAAGAAAGTAAAATACTAAATAAAGTGAAAAAGATTTAAACAGGCGACCATCGGAGAAGAATTTGGGAACTTACTCCCTCAGCTTTACAGGGTCATATCCCAAATACGTGCGATCATTTGATGCTCGATTTTTCACCAATATAGCAGACACGGCTTGTTGCTCACTCACGACCTCAACGGAAGAAGGCCTTGGAGACGGAGAGTTTGGATCTCGGCTGCTCGCCTCGATCATAGTTTTAGAACGTTTGGATGGTCGCTCGGTGACCTCCTTCTCGCCACGAGAACTCTCTCGGGGAGTCTTCTTCGAACCTTTTTCTTTTTCCTTCCCCCCACCACGGGAGGAAGTAGCAACCTTGGGGGCTCCTTTAGATTGGCGACCAGGAGCGCCTGGCTTTTCCCCAGCCCGGAGACGCATGAGGGAGAGGGGTGGATCCTGTCTCTTTCTTGTAGGCGCTTCAACGGCCATCTGTTTTACTCGAGCGGCCAACAGATGATAAGACTGTGGGATAGTTGGGATGGCAACGGTCACTCGCCGATCTGTTTTTAAAATCAAGATAGAATTAGAAGGGGCGACCAGGCGGGCAAGCGAACAAAGAAGTTAAGTAATTTACCTTCAGGGATGTCTGCTTGAGCCTCCAAGTGATGAGGACTCGTGAAGAGTTGAGCAATCTTCCGATGATTGGCTTTCAAGAGATAGTTTATGTCGCAAGTAGCAGGATCTCGCAACACGATCAAGGCCAAGGTGAAGAAAAACTCGTCACTCAATGCTGGTTGTCCCCACCTCGCAGCTCTGGGTCCTGCAAAACAACAAAGAGACAAAAATTAAAATTAGTCCTCGACGCGGTCCCAAAAGAAAAACAAGGATGCCTACGTTTCATTTTCCCAAAACACTCGGGAGTATTAATGCGCGCCTGGCCGCCAGAAAAATCCGCCGATGCTCGCCAATCTCCACCAATGAAGAAGAATTGGTTGTGCCAACTCTTAACTTTGTTGGCGACCCCAGTGATGAGCTTCACCCCGGTCCTCGCCTTTACATAATACCAGCCGTCACCTTCTTCGCTACAGGCTGAGATAACTAAGGCATAATGGATCTCCGCCGTGCTAAGCTTGTTTTTATACCCTTCAAGGCCGAAAAGAGTCATCAACGCAAGCAAATTACTCCACCCGATGGGAGTAATTTGGGTGATTGCTAGATTGATGTCCTCCAAAAAGCGACCAATGAGGGGATGAAGCGGCAAAGGAAACCCCGTGTTAAGAATGTCAAGGTTGATCGCTGTACAGCCTGGAGGGGGGCGATCAACAGTGTCTCCTTCCTTGGGGGCATAGAGAAAAATATCGTATGGAATTTTGTAATAAGACCTAAAACCCTCCAAGTCGTCCTCAACAACCAGGCTCGAAATCCTGCTCGCCGCGTAAGTGTTGATATTCTTTTGAGCGGGCACGATTGCACGTGGGCGAACAGGGAAAACACGAGAATAGCGAGCAGCATACTCCTCCCACTCATCTTGGCGAACAATGCCTTCAGGGATTTGAGATTCAGGAGCCACTCTGGAGGTGGGAAAGCCAATCTCCTCGAGGAACTCCCAAGTGACCGATAGTGGTGGTCGCTCCACTCCAGACTGGTCACCCTCCGCATCAATCTCAGCGGCCACTTCCTCTGAATCTTCTCCCAAGTTAGAAGAAGTCGCTCCTCCAGCATCAAGGCGACCAGCAGAATTCTGGACCTCATCATCGCCAGAATTTTCAGAGGCGTGTTCTTCGACTGAGCGAACAACAGAGGACGCCTCCGAACCCGTCTCTTCGTCGAGCAATAGTGTCCTCGGATTTTGTGCCAGAGCTTGTCGAATCGATCGGCGAGGAGCAGAGGAAGCGTTTTCTTCCATGGGACGTTTCCCAGGGTTCCATTCAAAAATCTCGATTGAGGCACCCTCATTCGAAGAGGACATTGTGGGGAATAAAAGAGAAGAAAGGAAAATGAAAAGATATAAAAATTTAGAGACGCCGGGAGACCGACGGCGGCGCTGGAGAATGAGTAGCGGCGGCGCAAAATTTTCAATAAGACAGATTAAATATGAAATCAAAAGCAAAATCAAAGAAAGAAATAAGTTTAGAAAGTAGTAATCAAGGATTACCTGGAAATCGCACGTGAATTCGATCGGGAACTCGACAAGAATGGACGACGAAAAGCTCGAAGGGGCATTTTAATGGCGGAGGAGATGAAAAATTTCGAAAGAATGAAAGGAGGGAGAAGATGAAGTATTTATAAGGGTTAAAAACGGGGGCCAAAATAGAATTTACAAAAATTCTATAGGCCCCTACCCGCAAAAATAGCATGGACGTGGGCGGCAATGATGTCACCTGCCGCCCACGACGCTTCGAGTCCCGAGACCATTGAGAATCCAACCGTCGCATATACGTCTAATACCTTCATGCTCGCCCAGATGACCGGATGCTCGCTTAAAAGTTCCCCATCTAACGAAAGTTAAGATCTGTTGTCCGCCTAATAAATACAAGAGGCATTCTATCAAAAGTTGTGCCTTGTTCCTTGTTAGTCAAATACTTTCCTAATAAAGAACAAGTCAGGGGGAAATGTTGATGAGCGACCAGGCGAGCAACAACGATTGAAGAATTAAAAGAACTAAAACTAAAACCAAGAAAGAGGCGACCAAGAACGTACAAAGAAGAACAAAACTGTTGGCGACCAGGAGCGTAGTCAGACAAGTGGCGACCAACATAGCAAAGTATAAAGAATAAATTAATATAAGGAGAAAAGACAAGTGGCGACCAGCAGGTCCATGATACCCCGCAAGGATATACAAGCGAGCAAAATGCCACCAGAGAAAGCAATTGAGTTATCTCAAAAGACCAAGCACAACATTGAGAACTCCAAGAGTCACTAGTCTAGATATGATCCAAGTGTCTTAACACTTGACATAAATCTAATGGTTAATATCTTAGATGTTGTACAAGTGTCTCAATACATGACAAAAATCCAATGGTTAAACCATTAGGGTAATGACGCATGGCTTTCTTGTGTATCTATAAATACCCCCCCATTTGTATGAAGAAAGGGGATTTTTTCCATAATTCAAAATATTACCAAAAACTCTTGCAAATTTACTTCTCTCATATTACTTAATCAAATTTTATGATCTTAGATTTTGTTTGGTGATCTTAACAAAGAAAAACAGCCACTAATCATCATTGATTAGAAAAGATCATCAACACTAACCCCAAAAGATTGTGACTTATAAAGTGAAAAGAAAATTATTTTATGAAAGAAAAGAGATAATACAACAATTAAATGTGAGCAAGTGATAAACAATAAGAACAATTAACACAAACACAGTTTGTTGATTCACATGGATACAAAATTGCACTCAAAGGGAGAAGAAACTCATGATCAATATCTAATCTTCATTTGAAAATTATCGTTTACATTAGGAAAAATAATATTTAAATATAATAACTTACTATGAATGATCTTTAAAGCTCACATAAATAAACGTCAACATTAAATTAAATAATTATGTTAACAATTAATTTAAACCCAAAACATTAGATAAAACTATTAGCTCGATCAAACTTTTGACTTTTCCATTTATGCTTAGCAATCTCATCGTCATCGTTCCCTCCCCCGAAAGCATTAATTCGCCCTCGAATCAAAATTAGTCTCATAGTAGGTTGAAGGAAAAAATATATTTTTAGGCCAGTATCTTTAGGGTGGTTGGAAAAGAAGGACAATATATTTTCGGGCTTGGAGAAGGAGGACAATCCGTTTAGAAAGTGGTAAATTTAGGACAATGGGACCTAATTCGGGTTTAATTGTCCTGCATTTACCACTTTTTAAAATTATTGTCATTCTTCTCCAAGCCCGAAAATATATTGTCCATCTTTTCCAACCACCCTAAAGATACGGGCCTAAAATTTTTTTTCCCCTTATAATAGAGTAGAGATAGATCTATCAAACCCTACCTTAAAAGTTACTTTATCATTTCAAATACAAATAAACAACTTGCTCACTAAAATGCGAGAATAAAGGTATTGTGAATAAATTCTTGGGACGGAGGGAGTATATGTTATGGTGATACTTAAATATGAAAATACACCATTATTTAACTATTTGTTTACTATAACATAATAGCATAAGCGGTGGAGATATAAGTTAGTATTGGACGACGGACATGTACATAGATTTGAGGCTTGGTAACTAAATATGTGCAATTTATTTGTTTGACCCACTTCCTTTAATCCTAACTTCTTGACAAAAAATAATTTGTTTCAAAATTGAATGACAAAAAAAAAAAAAAAAAAAAATGCTTTCCTTCAGCCATTAAAATCTATATTCCCCTCCCCCTTTTTTTTTTAAGGAATTGTATGGTTAGATTATATAAATGATGATGTGAATTTGTAAGGCTCCATTTGGAGTCATGGGATTATATATAATAAAAAAATAGTATATTTTATATAAAAACGCTTTATAATAAGCTTAACATAAAATAGTTTTAGAGTATTATTAATCTCGTCAGGAGTATCATTAAACCTGTCAGGGGTATCATTAGTCTGGGTTAACACTACAAGAAATTCGCATTTTAGCAACGAATTTTAGAAACGGATAAATATTCGTTGCTAATACAGGCCGATACTAACGGATTTGCAACAAATTTTTTTGTAGCACAATACTAACACTTTACTAACAGATTACCAACAAAGTTTTTCTAACAAAAGTTATTCCATTGGTAATTAATTGCTATGTAATTTATTAAATACTATTATCTATTTTAACAATAAATCACCAACTGAATTGTAACTAAATTTTGTAACAACAGAAAATTTCCTTTGCTAAATATACCATTCTTTTACCAACAAAACTTTTCCGTCGGTAATTTTTTCTTTCTAATTTTAAAAATGGATATGTTACTTAGCTCTCATTTCGTTTTTTCTGGAAAAGGAAATTATATTAATCATGAAAATACCTAATTCGTCTTCTCCGTACAGAAAAGCCCTCGTGAAAACCTTAATCTCTACCACATAGCTCAGGCGTTGCGTTCTCCCTGCAGCATAGCTCCGGCGTCGGCGTTGACGTCCTCCTTACATCATAGTCGTCGCGACTCCGTTAGCTTCTGCTTTAATCAGTAAGTTTATTTGATTGTTGATATTCTTCAGTATAATCTGTTTATTGATATTCTATGTCTCCCCAATTAGCTTCTGCTTTAATGCCGTAAACACGCCGGTGATTATCTTCTTCAGCGGAGTTAAGCTTAAGCCGCTCGAGACTAAACGATGGAGAAACAATTTTGTTTGCCGAGCTGCTTCTTCCGCTGCTATTTGTGACCTTAATGCCGATGGTATTAGGCATCCTCTGGATAAATAGGTAATTCTGCAATTATTTGATTATTTTTGTGTTTTGTATGATATATTGTAATTTTTCTGATTTCTGTTGGGTATTTGATCTCAGAATACGTTGATTTTGAAGGCGATTCATGGGTTAAACGAAATCGAAAAAGCTTTTTTAGGTACTGCAATTCAGTTATCATTAATCAACTATTGGTTTAAAAGCAGTAGCTAGTATACCTAGTTTAATCTATAGGGATTTGCGTTCATTTATATTAAATTAAGGTTGTATTTGGGTTGAAGGATGGATATGAAATTCATGAGGTCATTTTTTTTATTTCTTTTGAGTAATTATGGTGAATTATTGAAATATAATCAATATGAACCATCTAAAGTCCTTCCCTTTGAATTAAATCCTCGAACCAGACTATTTCTTGGGGTAAGGAAACTATCATAGTTAAAATTCTTTATTGCTGAAGTCAATTTGGAATTGGGGTTCCAGGGACTGTATAAGAGCAAGTTAGGCTTCTGGAGAATATAGGGACATCAGTTCTTGTTTATGAGAATCAGGTCCATTAACTGTTCTCAATATTTTTTTGCTTCTATGATGAACTCAAAGTTGTAATTTCATTTACTCGTATAACTGAATGGTCTTGACTTGTTTCTAAAGCTCCCTGAGCTTCACGGGTTGATGCTAGAGGCAGCTAGTATACTGAACATCGGGGCACCAGACCTATATCTACGCCAAAGCCCTGTCCCCAATGCATACACTTTGGCAATTAGTGGGATGAAACCATTTGTTGTTGTCCATACAAGTTTAGTGGAGCTTTTGTCTAGAAAGGGATTGCAGGTTTGTATTCTAGTCATATACTATGCTTGAAATATTATTTTGATACATTTTGCTGCATCTATTGCTGCTATTTCATATTGAAAATCCAAACTGTAACTCACAGGCTGTTTTGTCTCATGAGTTGGGTCATCTGAAGTGTGACCATGGCGTGTGGCTCACATTTGCTAATATTTTCTGACTCTTGGAGCATATTATGTACCTGGTAAGTTCTTGCTTTTCAGTTTTCAGCTCGATTCATGATTGATGGCTTTGAGTATTGCAGAAAAGTGGACTTGTGAATTGTGATGTGGCAATTAAATACTAATCACTAATTAAATACTATAATTAAAGGTATTGATGCTTGATTCTGTTGGTGTTCAATTTAAGGTTTCAATTGATCAGCCACGTAATTTTTTATATATTCTCGATACCAATACTTTAGATTGGTTATACACTCTAAGTTTAGATGAAGTAAAAATACAATTTTTTGATAAAATTGTTCATTTTTCACTCATGATTGTGGATATGTCAAGTTTATGGTGTGTATAAAAACTATTTTTGTTCATACATTTGAGTAGCATTTGCCCTTAGTTTCTGGACTTATCTCTTGCCCTAAAGAGTGGTTTGCATAGTTTTATGGTCCGACTGAAGTAACAAATGCTTGTAACTTGTATAACTATATCTCAAATTCAAATGGAAATGATCCAAGTTCTTCCAAAGAGTGATTTTCTGATTCTATAATTTCCCCTGTCCTCAGTGACTTTGTACCACTAAAATGGAGGATTTTTTTTGGCTTACATATATTAGTAGTACACTACAATGTGGTGGTATGAGTATCTTCTCCCCAAACATATCTCATTCAAAAATGTTATCTTTCCATGAGCTTGTAGACACATGAAAAAAAGCTACTTTGTGTTTTTTTGCCAGAAAATAAAGGAAAGCAAAATGAAAGTGCTTTTCCTTTTAAGTCCAAAATCCCATTTATCCTGAAGGGTTATGCCTATATTGCTATGAATCAGGTAAATATGCTGCTGGAAAACTTTCAATGCAGATTTGAACTCTTCTTCATCATTTTGTGATTGAGTTCCGATTGTCTTTACAGGTGCTTTCCCTCATATCACAATATCGCAGCCAACTTCCAATTAACAAGCAGGTCCTTCTCAATCTCTCGTCTTAGTCTCTTCTATATTTTATTATTTTTTACATTTTAATTTTGATGTGCTAAGTTGCTATATTTATGAGTTATGAACAAAATTGATGGCTGAGCTGTTGAGCAGTGTCTTGGTTTGGTCTGATTTTTATTGGTCATCTATTACTTTGACAATGTTTGTTACATAAAGACACGAATCAGGGGTTTTCATTAAAACAATTACCCTATGTGGGTGTTTTGGAATGTCCAAGATTTCCTTAGTTTTAGTTCATTTAAAACTTCACGATGTGAAAAGCCCTATTGCTTAAATTTTGAGGTAAAATCGCGGTGAAGAATTTTGGAAGAAAGTTCTATAAACTTATTCGATATATCATCTTTTTGCATCCTTAATCAGGATCCATTTTTTCACTTTTAGCTTGCCAGTATTCCCATTTCCTAGAGCATGAAATCTTAATATCTATTATATCTTACCTTGTATGCTGCCAGTAAATGGATATATATGATCAGAGAGCAAGAGAAGGGCCAATTGACTCCTGTAGGTATGCATTGTGATTCTTCAAAAAATACAAATTCAGATTTTTGAAGTATTGTTGATCCTATTTTATCTAATTTCAACATAGATCCATTGGAGAGGTCCAGGAAAGTTGATGATTACTACATGAACATTGTTGCAGAGGTTAAAAAGCATCGCATCTATGGGTTTGGTAATTTGGGCTCGTCTCAGACTTCCATAGGAATGGATGTCGAGTGCATTCGAGAGCTGAGGGTCGAGTCGAGGTCCAACAAGTATTGGACGATGTTGTGGCACGACAAACACAAATGGAGGAGACTATACGTACTCTAATGGCCCGTTTCAACACCTCGGAATCCAACTTACCAAGAGCCTCTTGATTCCAATTATGCTAGTATTTGGGTGTGTTTTACTTTGAATTATATTCGAAATTATACTTTGACATATTACATTCGAAATTATGACTTTGAATTTGAAGTTTATGTTATTATGAGTATATGGATTATATTGATTCTTAGCAAATTTTAATTTATTATGTTTATTGAATAACAATATAGGAAAATTATAATAGGGACAAAAATATTAAAAAATAAAAAATAAATAAAAATTACCAACGGAAATAGTAGTTATTACCTTTGTCCAACTTTATTAATAAATTAGCAACGGATTACCAACAGATTTAATTATCAACGGATTACCAACAGATTTAATTATCAACGGATTACCAACATAATTTAGCAACGGATTACCAACAGAATTTTGACGGATTACAACGCTGATTTAGCAACGAATTTTGTTTACCAACCGTTTTACCAACGGATTACCAATAGATTGATCATATAAACTAATATTTTATTTTCCGTTGGTAATCCGTTGATAATCTGTCGGTATTTTTTACTAACGAAATACTATTCCGTTGGTATATTTAGCAACGAGTAGAATAACAACTGAAAATATTCGTTGTAAATCCGTTGCTAATCCGTTATTAAATGCAAATTCGCTGATTAGCAACGGAATTTTTCCGTTGCTAAAACGCAAAAATCTTGTAGTGGTTTAAGAATATTTATAACAATTTTCTTGAACTCAGACTAATGATACCCCTGATGAGATTGATGATACTCCTGATGAGATTAATAATACTTTAAAATTGGTTTATAATAAACTTATCATGAACTATTTTCATATAATTAATACTTTGCCATAAAAAATCACATTCATATTTTTTTGATATCTTTATCATACATTCTTTTATATATTACAAAAAAAATGTCACTTTTATTCGTAATAATTTGCTTTAATTCTTTTATTATATAGTAAATTAAATTCTTCTCGCATTGTTGCCCCTTTCCAAATCACTAAAATTACTTAATAAAGGATTATTTGATCTCGGTGGCTCTAGCAAATTTTTTATCTCATTTTTTTACTATTTCCTACATGTATTATAAATTCTATACGTAACTTGAACTTTTTTGTGTGCCAAATAGAATTTTTTTTTTAATAAAAATATGTTTCTAGAATAAAATATTCCCTTAAAAAATAGGAAAGAAAAATGGGTTCAAGTTTCGTATTGGCGCGCAAAATCTCTCCCTATTAACAAAATCCAAAAAATATTACCAATTAAATTTGAAATTTGGTCCAAACTATGTAGACCCTAGTTTTTTTTTTTTTTTTTTTGCAAATTCCCTTTTCTATATTGGCACTCTGTTGTGCTTGTGATATTAATCTTCTCCCTAGTAAATTTCCTTCCTCCTTCTTAAGCATGAAAGAAACTAACTAATGGTGAAAACGTAACGTATTTTACCATATTTGTGGTGAGCCTAGTGACTAATAACTAAATTAAGATGTTGACAATGGTACTTGATCCTAATTACTAAAATTGGGAAAAAAATAATATTTTTAGATGATTGCTTGAGACAATGTAATATTAGACGATTTGTTAAACTAATTAAAATTTAGTAACTATACTCACTAAGTATATACTAATCTAATATAAATTATTTTTAATCTAATTAAACAATTTTGGTCATATGTAAGAAAATATTGATTAGATATTTTTAAGACCTTATTCTGAAAAGTGAAAAGACATAGAGAAGATCATCCTTCAAATTAATGCATCAAATATTGTGATTTCACTACAAGAAAATTGATTTTTGGTGACAACAATTCTGTCATGACCTATCATTATTGTTTTTCTAGTTAAAAGTCTTTAATGACAGAACAACCTTTAATGACAGGATCTTGCCATTAAAGGTTGTTTCCTGTCATTAAAGATTTTTAACTAGAGAAGCAATAACGACATAATTACTGTCCCTAAAGATCATTTTTCTTGTAGTATTTAATGACTTCCGATCATGTCTATGAAAAGGATTTGTAAATGTAGTAGAGGATATACAATTATACACTCCAGAAAAATGACAACGTATAGAGGGAAAATGATTTATACATATATAAATCATTAAGTGATATTAGTTGTTTTTGCTAAAGAGTATTGATTGTTTTCATTGACGGGTATTAGTTGTCTATTGAAAACAAACTAAGACTTTTCAGTAAAAAAAACTAATATTTTTAAGTGTAAACAACTAATACTCTTTAGTGAAAATAACTAATACCCTACAATAATTCACGTATGAATCAATTTCACTCTATACATATATTTAATGATAATATTTGTTTTATCATGAAGAGTGCATATTACCCTCTGATTATCAAACATATTTATAAAGTTTAAGCAAGTTAATTATCTATAATAATTATTGAATTTTTCAAGGGAAAAATCCAAAGGGCAAATATCAGAATATAAAGCTATGACCCCTTGTACCAATCCGTGAAAATTTCAGTAATTGTGCTACAAATTGGAATGAGTATGTATGGAGTGAAATTAGTTTATATATGAATCACTGAAGGGTTTTAGTTGTTTTCACTAAAGAGTATTAGTTGTTTTTAGTGAAGAGTATTACTGGTTTTCACTGAAGAGTCGTAGTTCATCTTCACTGAACAACTAAAACTCTTTAGTGTAAATCAGTAATACTCTTCAGTAAAAACAACTAATACTTTTCAATGAAAACAACTAATATCATTTAATGATTCATGTATAAATCAGTTTCATTCTATACTTTGTCAATTAATTGGAATTAATGAAAATGCATGTCTATGATGCAAACTTATCTAGATAATTAAATGAATTTTCCATGGCCCTACACAAGATATTCCCTATAAAAGCATGCTCAAACCAAAAAAATAAAAAATCATTCACACTAAATCATCATTTGCTAAAGAAAAAAAAAATATTCATCATGGGTGCAACAGTAGAGGTTACTCTAGTGTGTGCAACCTTAATCCTCGTAATCTGCATTCCAAATTTCCAACTCTCCGAAGCTTCCGGTTTCTCTATTGATCTCATCCATAGAGAGTCCCTACAATTCCCTTCCCCTAGTCCAATTTATACGTCTTTCGAGCACGTCCAAAACTCGTTACGCCGATCATTCAACCGCGTGAAAACCCTTTTCCCGGACAACAACTCCATAGAGTCGGCCTCGACGGAGATTATTCCGGGCGAGGGAGAATACCTAATGAAGCTTTCCCTCGGCACGCCCGAAATCGAAACTTTGGCCATCGCCGACACGGGGAGTGACCTAACGTGGGTGCAATGCAAGCCGTGCCCGGTTTGCTTCAAACAAAAATTGCCTCTCTTCGACCCGGCCCAGTCATCCACGTACAAACCGGCTGCTTGTAATTCTGAGACATGTGATCTCCTAGATAGGACTTCGTGCAACGGTACTAACAAAACGTGTGCTTATGCTGTGGGGTACGGCGATGGTTCCAATAGTGATGGTGAACTCGCTACTGAAACCATAGCACTCGGAACTACAAAAATCCCTAACCTTGTCATTGGATGTGGACACTATAATCAAGGTATAAATTGTAGAGTTAATACCTCAATTTGTAATTTATATAATTTTTTCATCCAATTGCAATTTACTATACAAAATTATCCAATCATCTTTGTATAGTACAAACTGCAACCCAATGAAAACAATTAATTGTACATATGTTAAAATGGTAAAAAAGATCTCATAACAAATTAATATTGATGTAACATTATATTTACGTATTAGATATTGGAATTAATAATCATATTTTAGGTTTTAAAACTTTTTTTAGTGTGTGTAGAATTAATTAAAAATGAGATATTCTTCATTAATTTTTTTTTCTCCTTACGTACCTCCATTTTTTGGCCACAACAAGGATATTAAAGGGAGAAAAATGTAAAAAATAATATTTAAAATACTAAATAATTATAAACAAGAATATTACTATAAAACATCAATTATGTAAGATGGATATATATTATTGCTTATTATGTAAATATCTATAGTTTTGAGAATTTTAACTAGCACTATAAATTAAAGATTTATTTGTTCTATACTGCAGGCTCATTCAGCGATGATGCAACAGGGATCGTAGGATTAGGTGGAGGGAAAGTGTCGCTGATCAAACAGTTGGGATCTCAGATCCAAGGAAAGTTTTCCTACTGCCTTGTTCCACTTTCAGGCAACACGAAACCAGTGCCAAGCAAGATGAATTTCGGCGACGAAACGGTGGTTTCCGGTCCCGGCGTAGTGAAGACGCCGATCGTCCCAAAATCCCCCGACACTTACTATTACCTCACATTGGAAGGAATGACTGTCGGAGATATTAGACTGGACTTAATTCCGGATAATGAGAACACGTGGGACGAACATGGGTCCACAGAAGGGAACATAATTATTGACTCCGGCACAACCCTCACTTTTCTCCCAACCAAGTTGTACGACAAGGTAGAAGCGGAAGTGAGGAAGCAAATTAAGCTGAAGGAAATAAAGGACCCAGCAGAGATTTTGAATTTGTGTTATCTTACGACGGGGAAGACTCTGAGTGTTCCCAAAATTACTGCACATTTTAAAGGGGCAGATTTGGAGTTGAAGGCTGAGAATGCTTTTGTTAAGACGACGCAGAGTTCTCTGTGCCTTGCTTTTACGCCAACTTCGAGTGTTTCTATTTATGGGAATTTGGCGCAGATGAGTTTCTTGGTTGGATATGATTTGGAGGAGAAGACGGTGTCATTTAAGCCTACTGATTGCACCAATGCTGCTTAATTTTATGTTGCTTGCATTTATTAAGGATTGATTTGAAAGGGGATATAAAAAAAAAAAAAAAAAAAAAGGATAAAGATAGGAATTGAAATATATTCTAAGGGTCAATAAATTTGTTGATATTTGGTATTATTTAATTAAAATCATGTGACAAATTTTTTATTGTGTGATAGAAGAATGATAATTAATAAAACAAATACTACAAATTCGTGAGAAAACCCATTTTATCTTCTAACTTTTTTCAACAATTTCTCTGCTAGTTTTCAAACTTCTTCAACCTCCATTTACTCACTTTCCAATCCTTTTTTTAGAATTTCGAAATATCAATTGAAAACTCAAAATGAGAGCTTATAAATTCCAGATCACAAAAAACTTTGCAAAATCATAAAATTTTAAGAATACCAAACATGTCCTTAAAATGAAGAGCAGGTTTTGCATAATTTGGGCATGACGCAATTTAAAAGAAAAAAAATTGTGTTAATTTTTAAATCGACCCCACGAATTTTTGCCTAAAATAAAACTATATAACATGAAGACGAGGGATATAAGAAACCGGCACAAGGACTAATGAAAACCGTGTAAGAAAGGAGATATTTGGGGAATCATCGAGGCTATAAGGTGGATTAAAGAGTTGGGATATAATAATGTGATTATTGAAAGGAAGCAATGTATGCTTATGAATAGCCGGACAATATCAATTTGGATGTTACACATATAATAAGACGATTTAAAATTAATTAATTTTAAAATATTTGTTCATTAAGTAAATTTGAATGTTCACTTTTAACAAATTAATTAATTTTAACAATTTAATGTAATATAAAAATATCTTTAGACTTTGTAGGAACTTATGAGTTGACTCACAAACATTATATGTTAATTTTTTAGATGGCTTAAATTGTATAGTTAAAATATTCATTTATAGTAGCTGAGAGTTATCAAATGATCTTAAGGAACAAAGTAATACTTTACTTTGTACCAAATAATACTATCATTCTAAGTAATACTTTACTTCACATTATGTATTACTTTTCTTATTAACTCTTAGTGTTCCTCACTTGTATATAAGAGGGCACAATTTCCCCTTTTTATTTTATCAGTTGTAACATGCAAAAATCTCTTTCTCTCAATCAATAAGAAATTTTCATCTTCATTCGATTCGATTCATGAGTTTCTACATGGTATCAGATGATCAGGTTATTCTGATCGTTTGCTTTCATTGTTTTCGATCCATTTTTTGCTTCCGGTTACATATTTGTGGCGATTTGTGCGATATCTCATCGCATTTTTTTCTAGGGTTTCTTGAATCGTACGATTTTTCGCGACTCAATCTTTTGTTTTGTTCTCGATCGATCTATTATGGATCTTGTTTGGTACTATTGTTCGTGTTGATGGGCGAGCAGAATCGTCACATGGGCGATTAGGATTAGCTTCAAATACCCACGATCAAGACGAAGTTAAGTTAAGATTAACCAAGGCATCTGGCGAGCAGAACCTGCACGCCACATAAAGATAAATAGGCGAACAAGGACCAATCAAAATGTTTTGAATTCGGATCAAGGTCAAAAAAGTCCACCTACTGCATGGCCGACCAGATTCAACCTCAGTCCCCAAAGCCACTTTTCGACAAAGATCAGAGACCAGCAGAATCAGACTAAAGACTCCTCCAGGACAAGTCCAACATGGCGAGCAACTCTTGATTGCGAGCAAGTCCAACAAGATAAGGATATAAATTAGTCTAGATAAGGTCAACTTAGTCAAAGGCCAGGTGTCGTGCATGCAGGCCTGGTAGGCCAAAAGTCACGACACCTCCTGCTAGGCAATTGTCTATAAATATTTAGATTTTTTCAGCTAATAAAACAAGCACAAATTATTATACACGTCAAAACTTCGATTACGAATCCAAAGCAACTCGATTAACTTACAATCGAACTTAAACACGTAAGCTCTCATACGATTCTAATCCACCTAAACCCGAAATTTCGTATTCACTAATTACGTTAGTGATCAATCACACGTAATTGTTTGATGATCGATTACCACTAAAAACAGCCATTAATCTTCGAAATTAGAACTGATCGTCAACAAATTGGCGCTAGAAGGAGGGTTCGAACCTTCGAATCGTTGAATACGGGAAGATTACCCCAAGATTAAAGAACAAGTTTGAACTTTTGAGGAAAATTCAAGAACACTAAGAACAACACTCGATATCTTCTGTGAACATGCCTCAATCACAAGAGACACAACGTTCACAACATATAACCAGGGATTCAAGTTGGTGATCAATTTTTATCGGATGGATTAGTGACTGTTTAAGTTCGGTTTAATGATCATCAATCAATTACGTGTGATTGGTTACCACCGTAAATGGTAAATCGAGGTTCGGCTTATGAAATCGGATATACGAAAGTCGAAATCGAAATAATTTCGTATGTGTGCCCGTTTATGTGTATTAGTGTGTGTGTTTTTGGGAGTGTTTATGAATTTGAACTTTTGAACTTGTCTTTCTTAAGCTGGAGAACAACTATTTATAGAGACTAGCAAGCATGAGGTGTTCCTAACTCTTGGTCTCCCTAGCCTGCATGCTTGACATGTGTCCTTTGACTCTAGTTTGGCCTTATCTAAGCTAAATCTTAGTTACAAAGTCTTCTTTGGTCTTATCTCGGACTTCATTGTTGTTCGTCCAGGTCGGCTTAGTTGATCCAGGATGGTTCTCTCATAAAAGTTGTTCGCCTTTTGGGTGTATGGCTCAGAAGCTGTTCGCCTTTGTGTTTTACACAGATTGGCTTTGGGATCATGGTCCTTTGTTCGTCAACATACACCTCTTAGGCTGATAACTGTAATACTTTTACCAGTGTTGTTCGTCATTATTGACTTGGTGGTGGGTCCATATTTGGTCTTGAGTCTTTAAACCTGTTCGTCAATATCTTGTTCGCCAGATAATTGTTCGTCAGTTTATGTACTCCCCAGATTGGTTTATGCATCCGACTTGATTTTCTTTGTTGATCATCCTTGATTTGATGTTGGCTCTTCATAATCCTTGATAAGGCTTTAATTCTTGTTCGCCATTTATTAATTTATGTTCGCCTATCAACAATTGCCCCCTATCCTGGCTATATGTTGCCCCAGACGAGCAACTTTGTGGCGAGCAACTATAGTTAGGATATCAAAATGATGAGGGTTGGGGCGAACATCATTGGCCTGGGCGAGCAACATATGGTCTGTCGTTTCGTCTCCCCAAGGTCTGGGGGTTGTACGAAGATGACGTGGGCGGCATGACTGTGCGCCGCTCACGCGCGAGCAATCCCGAGGCAACGCGCCCCTATATTTGCATGTAGGCCCTTCGATTTTTATACTTGCTCGGAAATTACCCCGTTTTCTTTCAATTTGGCCCGTATTTTGTTGGAAATTACGCTTTGTGCCCCATTTTTTGCTTGGGGTATAAATAGAAGGGGGAAACAAATATTTCCCACTTTTTCCTCTCTTGCTACAGTGCTCCGGTGATTCTTCCTTCTCCGGCGATTCCAAGCTTCTCCGGCGTCTGTTCTTCCAGTGTTTGGCCTTAAATCTCCGAAGTAAGGTAGTTACCATCTTGTCTCTCCTCCTTTTTTCTTTTTGTCCTCGTAAATTCCCATTGCCGCCGTGTGGAAATTAGTTTCGTCGTCTTCTCTGGGAATCGCCGCCGTCTGCAAGTGGTGTCGCTGCCGTCTGCGTTCTTCTATCTTTCTTCCATGTCTTCATATTCGAGCAACAAATCTGAGGAAACCCTTGATCCCCTCTTTCCCGTTGTGGCACATCAAGATCAACCTCTTTTTGAGATTTCCTCGGCATCGAACCCCCACGTGGACTCGGTTGTTCGATCGGTGGAAGATACTGGTGCTCGCCCGTCAGAGAGATCCGGGAGGGAGTTGGTTGCTATCGCGAGCAGGAATTCGGAGGAAAGCTCCTCGTCCGGCTCTGAATCCGAGGAAGATCTGTTTTTTGACGAACTCACTCCCGAGTTCTTAAAGAGTATTGAATTCCCGTCCCCCAAAATATTGGAGAATGAAATCCCAGTAGGAGTTGCTCGACCCTTCGAATGGCGAGCATATGTCGAGGAGCATGCGAACAGTTTTGCTCGCCCACATAGACAAATAATGGACTTAATAAAAACTGAATTTCAGGCGAGCAAGATCAAGAGTGTTGTTCGCGAGGATGAGTTGGACTCAATCCGGGAGACCTACAAGATTCCCTATGATATTCACATGTGGGCTCCTCGGAAGAAAGAGAGAGCTGATCGCTGACTTGAAGCGATCTACACTAACTTCTACTAGTCGCTCACCCGCAAGCGGACGGGTTCACTGTAGTAAGAGTAAGTATAATGACCAAGTAGTATCGAACCCAAGGGACAGTGTATATGCGAATAGATCCCTGAAGATCTACGCGTCGTAGTTAATATGAGTGTATGTTTTTGGATTTTTTAGAAAGATTAATTAAAACTAAAATAAACTAATTAAACTAAAATACTAAAGAAGACGAATTAACTAAGGGTTGGATTCAAATAAGAGATGGTGATGCTTAAGATAGGAATCCCTACGTATACTAACGGAGCAGGTACATAATCAGAATAACTGTGACAAACAAGAATTAAACTAAGTATAAGAATGCAAGGTGAAAGCTCAAGATTCTAAACCCTAATACTTTACCCTAACACTCGACTCCACTAATCCACTAACAAGTTAATGGATTGTGCTTAATTAATGAGACCCTAATTTAACTAAGGTGATGCGGTCGTCCTCCTTCGTTAAACCGGTAGATGAATTAACCTTTCCTAAACCTTCTCGTTAAGACTACTAATTGTTATTGAGTGATGCGGTCGTCCTCTCTCTAACACTTTCGTACTAAATTTAAAGGTAAAGTTCAGATTAATTATAAGAATTCATTAATTAAGAGAATTAAGACTAACGTCACGAATTACCCTAATTACGTACCCACAACCTACTTCTACGAGTTCATCCTACCCTAAGCATGCAAGGGTTTTAGCCGGACATGGTTGTAACAAACATAAAAGCAATAGAAGAAACAACGAACATAAACATGGTAAATTGAACGAAGAAAATAAGAAACATGAACTAGGGTTTTAAAAGAAAATTTTTCTAAGAACAGAAATTTAATTAACTAAAACGATGTTCAAAGCGTTTAAAGTAATCAAGCTAATGAAAAGAAACTAAGAAACGAAAAGAAACTAAGAATTCGTATGAAAAACCTCAACAACGTAAAAGTAAAGCTTGCTCGTTCTTCTCCTCTTCCTCTCTCTAAAAACTAAGTCTAAAGTGATTTCTAAAAGTCCGGGTATCCTTCAAAACGTGTTTGGAAGAGGTATATATAGGCACCGGGTCGAAACGGGAGTTAATGGGCCGAAAAAACGCATCCGGAGGCCAAAATATGGAAGTGCTCGAGCAAAAACACGCTCGAGCGGCCCCATTCGAGCATATAGGTCGAATGTAACAGGTGCTCGAGCGCTCCCGCTCGAGCTGGTCGAGCGGCAAAACTTTTCTGCCATTTTTAGGTCATTCGAGCAACACGCTCGAGCGCTGGCGCTCGAGCTGCTCGAGCGGTCTTCGGCTGCTGTGCACTTGTTCGTAAAATCTTCATATCTCCTCAACCGGGAGTCTGTTTTGGCCGATTCAAAGTCCTACGAACTCCTATTTTCGCCCTCTATCCATCTATGAAAACCAAAGAGACAAATTACTGATTTTATAAAAATGACACTCATTTGACTCCAAGCACTAATCGAAAACACTCAAAACATGAGTAAATCGGGCACCAAAACATAACAATTTCACGCCTAATCAATCGCCCACCTCCCAGATGCACCGCGATCAACATTGTCACCCTGATCGCTGGTCTAAAGTTACCTCTACCCCCAGTTGTTGGGCGCTTCTTCGAGGCGACCAATCTTGCTATTACACAGATCACACCAATAGGGTGGATGAATCTGCTCGGCGCCATGGGTTTATTTGCCCTAGAGGGATATGTTGATCGCCTTACTGCGGAGGAAATCAACTATCTCATGACGATCACCAGATGTCCCATTGGTGAAGAAAGCTACTACTACCTCAAGGCCAGGACCGGACTTAAGATGGTAGAAGGGGTGCCGAACAAGATCAGAGATTGGAAACAACACTTTTTCTTCATAGGGGGTGATTGGCGAGCATCTTCTGGTCCACACGGTGGCATTGGGCGAATAAACTCTCCCGCAGCTTACGGAATAATTAAGCGTAAGTTTATCTTTGCTCGCCTTCGAAATGTGTTGTTCTAATTTAACTTTTATTGTTTGCTCGCAGGTCCTCGATTGTTCAAGTGGAACTCGGAAGGAGAAGAGATCGGGGACGAGTTCCTGTTTACCTCTTGTTTGGTCGGCTTGCGCAACAGAGCGGACAGGACCATCCAATACCTAAGCGACGAGAAGCGTCAAAGAGCTGCTCGTTTGCTTACTTATCCCCATCACTTGAAAGCACAGATTGAAGTGCCCCCTGGTATATCAAAAATTTCTAACTCCAAAAACCAATTTTGCTCGTCATTTGACTTCTATAACTTGCTCGTCTAACTCATTTTTTTTTCATTTTTTTTTAGCCGAGCAAGTCACTGTTGCTGTTCCACCTTGTTTTGCTCTCCTCGAACATAGAGTTTTTGAGATGGCACCTCTGAAAGGCCGAAAAAAGAAGGATGATCCGCCTTCCAAAGTACTGGGAATGACGAACAAGGCTGAAGGAGCCAAAGTTCCTCGGTCTGCGGTACCTTCCGGCCATGCTCGGCCAGTTCCCCCGATTTCTCCTCCTCAAGGGGGGAAACGCTTAAAGAAGGCGGACGGGACTCCGCTGGCCCAAGATGTCACCGGTGGTGGCAAAGAGAAGGAGAAAGTGGGCCACAGTCATGCTCGCCAAGAGGGGGATATTGTTCGCCGCTCATCCGTCGAGCCTATGGAGACGACGGGCAAAGCGGGCAAAAGTGTTACCCCAATCCGCGGCCCTGAGGATATCACCATATTGGGTTGGGACGAGCGAAAGTTCCAAGAGTAAGCATATCTAGCTTTATGGCCGGCGAACAACTTTTAAGAACATCTTGTAACTTGGGTTTTTGTTTGCAGGTATCGGCCTAATGACCATCCTGGGCGAGCAGCTGCGGTCCATCAATACGCCTGCTCAAAAACTCCGGTTAACATTCGCGAGATCCCGGGCGAACATGTTCGTCGGGCAACTGAGTTGATCGCCCGATCGTGGACCCGGCCTCTGGAGACGACCGTTTCCGCCCAAAGCATTGCGGACAACTTCCACTTTTCTTTGATGCATCATGCAAACGGCCTTGCCATCGCCCAGAAGGGAATGATCCAGCTCACCGAGCTCGAAGATGCTGTTCGTCGCTACGCCAGTACAGCTCGGCAGCTGACCGAAGAGAAGGATGGCCTGGTCGGCCAATATGAGGCCAAAATTGCTCGCCTTAATAACCAGATCTCCCTCTACCTTGACAATGAGCAAAAACACCTTGAAGAAATTCAAGGTTTATCCAGAGAATTGAGAGGCAAAGAAGCCATGCTCGGCGAGGAGAAGAGCAAACTGTCAGCGGCCGAGCAGAAAATCGCCGATCTTGAGGCGGAGGTTGCTCGTCTCCGGGAGTCAGAAACCAACCTCTTCACACGCGAGCAACTTGAAGAGGAAGTTCAGGCTCGGACTGCTCCCATTTCCAACCTTGGATATATCTGCGCCTACGCGGACAGCATCCGCTCGGCCGATGCTTATGACTACAAGGACTTGGTGGAAGAAATGAGCAAGGACTTGAATGAGTTCATCGAACAATATCCGCCGCCGAACAACATTGAGATCCAGCTGGCGAACCTGGCTGAATTGGGGGTCAAGATTGATAAGCTTGACTCTAGCATTACTGTTACCCATCCTCCTCACCATGCTATTGAAGACGAGCAAGAGGGAGAGCCGGCCGCTGCTGACGAACAAACTGCTAAAGAGGCGGAAGATAAGGCAGCTGAAGACCTTGCTCGGGACATGATTGTCGACCCTTCTGCCGAACAAATTCAAGATCCTCCTTCTGCCGAGCAGCAGTAGTTTTAGGACTTAGCTTTCTTCTTCATCTTTTTTGTAATAGTTGTTCGCTCCTTTTGTAGTACTTGACTTCTAGGATCATTGTACTATTTTTGAGGCTTAATGCCTTTTGATTAATGGAATGTCTTTCTTATATTCGCTCATTTTCTTTATATGTTAATTTCCTTTACATTTTTGTCAATGCCTTTGCAATTATAACATATAGTGTTGGGCTTTTGTTCGAATTGAACTTTGCCTTTAGTGGAATCAGGGTTCAGCCTTAGGTTCTGTTCATTTTAAAAAACGAACAACCTTTAGGTGGCTTTGGTCCTTAGGTTCTGTTCATTGTAGAAAACGAACAACCTTTAGGTGGACTTGTACCTCGAGCTTTGGACTTTTCCTCTTTGACGAACAACTATTATATTTACATCCATAAAAAATTACAAGTGTTGTCAGACTGCTCGTCACTACCATATACAAATCGACGAACAACTTTAAACATTAAGCAAAAAATGCTCGCTTATAAGATTTTTGCCGAGCAACCTTATCTAAAATTTAAAAAAGATGAAAAAGCACTAAACTATACAATGTGCCGAACAACTTTAAATTCTATACATAGCAAAATTTCAAAAAATTAGGCAAGTTTTTGGCATGCCTTACTTGGTTTCTCTGCCCCCAAGACAGTTGTTCGTCCAATTAAGAACTTGTTCGCCTTATTGATAATACTTCTTTAGATGTATGGCGTTCCAGGAGTATTGGGCCGGCTTGCCTTCTATATCTTCGATATCGTATACGCCATTAACGAATTTTTCCGTTATACGATACGGGCCCTCCCGAGTTGGTCCTAATACACCTGGAGGTTGGGCGAGCAACTTTCTTAGAACCAAATCTCCAACTCTGAATTCCCTAAGTTTAACATGGGAGTTATAGTAGCATTCTGCTCGCTGCTTATAGGTAGCATTTTTTAGCTCGGCACTCAGTCTTTTTTCCTCAAGCAAATCTATTTCAGCAGCCAGAGCATAGTTGTTCGCCTGCTCATCAAAGTTGGTCGTCCTGATTGTGTTGGTCTTTAACTCGATGGGTATTACAGCTTCTGTTCCGAAAGCCATTGCAAAAGGTGTCTCTCCGGTGCTTGACCTGGGAGAAACTCTGTATGCCCATAGGACTTCTGGAAGCTCTGTTGACCAACTGCTTTTGCTTTCCGCTAGCCGTACTTTTAACGTATGCTTGATGATTTTGTTTACGGCTTCGACTTGTCCATTTGACTGGGGATGATAGGGTGTAGAGTAATGTTTCTTGATCCCCCACTTTGTACAGAAATCTCTCAACTCTTTTCCATCGAACTGCGGACCATTGTCTGTCACGATGGTTTGCGGAACTCCAAAACGACAGACAATGTTCTTCCAAATGAAGTTGATCATTTTCTGTTGCGTGATTTTCAACATGGCCTCTGCTTTTGCCCATTTTGTGTAATAATCGACTGCCACAATGGCAAATTGAACTCCTCCAACTCCTGCTGGGAAGGGACCAATAATGTCTATTCCCCATCTAGCAAAAGGCCATGGGCTATAAACCGATACGAGCTGTTGAGCCGGGGTATGAATGTTTGGTGCAAAAATTTGGCATTGGTGGCAAGTCTTTGCTTTTTTGATTGCATCTTGGCGTAAAGTCGGCCAGTAATAGCCTTGTCTGGTAGTTTTGTACGCCAAGGCTTGCCCCCCAGTGTGATTTCTGCATACTCAGGCATGTATTTCTTCGAGTATTGCTCGTCCTTGCCCCCTAGTCAAACATTTGAGAAGTGGGAGTGATATTCCTCTTTTGTAAAGTTGCTCGCCTACCAGAGTATATCTGGCGGCTTGCTTTATTAGCTTGGCAGTTTCAAAAGAGTTGTTTGGTTTTTCTCCACTTTTCAAATATTTGACTATATTTGTTCTCCAGTCTTCTTCTTCACTGGCTTGATCATTTAGTTGGTTGACATTATAACTTGTTGTTGATGGGCCATTCATCTTCGTAATTATAATGTCTGCCAACTCTGCAGGTCCTTTGCTTGTTGCTAGTCGGGCCAATGCATCTGCTTGAGTGTTGCTCGTCCTTGGGATTTGTTCAATGAATACTTGATCTAACAAGGACATCAGGTGAGCAACAATCCATTGGTATTCGATCATATGTCCGTCCTTCGCCTCATATTCACCTCGGACTTGGTTCACTATCAATTGTGAATCGCCGAATATTTGTAAACGTCTAACACCTACCGCAAGGGATAGGTGGAGACCAGCAATGAGAGCTTCATATTCAGCTTCGTTGTTGGTAGCCATGAAACCAAATCTGATTGCCGAAGTGAATACTTGTCTGTCTGGACTGATTAAAACCACTCCTGCCCCCGAGGCTATGTTAGTCGAAGATCCGTCCACATAAAGATGCCAGGGGTGATCTAGTCCTCTCGTCGGATCTGGTGGGAAGGTTAGTTCGACTATAAAGTCGGCTAACGCTTGCCCTTTGATCGCTGTTCGAGGAGCATAGGTCACCCCGAACTGGCTAATCTCCAGTGACCATTTTAATAGACGACCAGCAGTGTCGGGGCGATGGAGAATTTGTCTGAGTGGGAAAGTTGTTAGCACTTCGACTTGATGATCAAAGAAATATGGCCGTAGCTTCCTCACACTCATGACAAGCGCGTACGCCAACTTCTCAGTTGGGGAGTATTTGATCTCCGCCTCATGCAAAGCTTGGCTGACGTAGTAGATAGGTTGGTGGAATTTGCCGTCTTCCCGTACCAGAATGGAGCTGATGGCCACTTCTGACGCTGCCAAGTATAAATATAGCTTTTCTCCTGAGACGGGTTTTGATAGGATTTTTACATCTCCCAGATACTCTTTGAGTTGGTCGAACGCCTTCTGACAGTTGTTAGTCCATGTGAACTGTCCTTTCTTGATGGCTTCAAAGAATGGACGGCATCTGTCCCCGATCTGGATATGAACCGATTCAATGCTGCTAGACATCATGTGAGTCTTTGCACCTCTTTTATTGAACGTGGCGGTTGCATATCCACAATGGCTTTAACTTTTGTTGGGTTAGCCTCAATTCCCCGTTGACTAACAAGATGACCCAAGAACTTGCCTGAATGGACTCCAAAGCTGCTCTTCTTTGGATTCAGCTTCATGTTGTAGTGTCGAAGAATTTCGAACACTTGGGTCAAGTGTTGGAGATGGTCTTCCTTACGGGGACTTTTAACTACGATGTCATCGACGTAGACTTCTACTGTATCTCCAATTTGCTGGTCGAACATTTTGTTCACCAGTCTTTGATAAGTTGCCCCGGCGTTGATGAGGCCAAAGGGCATTCTCTTCCAACACAACAAGTTTTTGTTTGTATAAAATGTTGTGTTCTCTTGATCGTCTGGATGCATTGGAATTTGATGGTACCCGGCAAAGGCATCCATGAATGTTAGCATTTCATGACCTGCAGTGCTGTCCACCAACTGATCAATGTGAGGGAGTGGAAAGTTGTCCTTCGGGCATGCTGCATTCAGATCCGTAAAATCTATGCATAGCCTCCAGGACCCGTTTGGCTTCCTCACAAGGACTGGGGTTGCTACCCATTGTGGACAGAGAGCTTGTCGGATTAGGTCATTGTCTAACAACTTCTTTACTTCTTCATTTAGGGCTTGATACTTGTCTGGGCCATACTTCCGTCGTTTCTGATGGATGGGCCTCTTTGCATGGTTAATGTTTAGCTTGTGGCAAGCATGTTTCAGATCTATCCCCACCATGTCTGCATGAGACCAAGCAAAAACATCTAGATTTTTGCTGAGGAACTCTTTCATTCGGGATCTGTAAGGCTCAGGGAGCTCAGATCCTATGTATAATTCGAGATCCGGGTTTTCAGGATTAACTTTGAACGCCTCCAGCTCTTCAACTGGAGTTGCTCGTCATTTTTGTCCTTTCCACCGGGGATCAAGTATTGGTCCCTCAGAGTTAAAATCATTTTCGATGTTCATTGGTTCTGCCCCCAGGCGGGGATCTAGATCTTCTGTTGGCCCTGATTCGTTGTTGGTAGTCAGCATCTGGCCCTCCTGGTCATCATTTGAATGTTGCTCGTCACCTCCCCTTTGTTGTTCGTCAGGATGATGTATCTTATGGGTGGTGAGGAGTTGTTCGTCCAACATCTGTTCGTCGTGATGTTGTTCGTCAGTATCCATGTGGTCTTCCTCTATATCCATTTTGTTCTCCAATATTGATGGTTCATCAACTGGATAACTGGTGGTGGCTTCCATCATAGATACTTGTGCATGTTTTGCTTGTAGTTGTAAGAGGCATTCCCGAGCCTTTCTTTGATCTCCTTTAACTGTGCCTGCTCCACTTGCTGTTGGAAACTTTAAGCAATAATGGTAAGTTGAACAGGCAGCTTTAAATTCATTCAAAAAAGGTCGACCAAGGAACCCGTTGTAGGTCGATTCCTGGTCTACGACCAAGAAATCTACCATTCTTGTAATATTCTTTTCAGGTTCCTCGATCGTTACAAGTTGTACAAGCAAAGAAATTTCTCCCAACGGGACAGTTACTGCGTTTCCGAAGCCTAGGATTCTATGGTTTGAATCCCGGATGTGGGCTGAAAAGTCTCCCAGTTTATCGAGTGTGCTTTTGAACAAGATGTTGGTATAGGCTCCAGTGTCGACCAACAATCTATGGACTCGAGTCCCCATGATCTTTACGCAAATTACAAGCGAATCGTTGTGTGGGGTCAAAACTCCTTCAAGATCTTTTTTCGTGAAGGTCAGTTCTGCCGTCTGCATGATAGATGGTTTGACTCCCATTTCCTGAACTTGGTCGATCGCTCGTAATTCAGCCTTTTTTTTCCGGTTGGAGATTGGCGGTTGTCCATCAGAACATCCTCCTGCGGGACCTGCAGGTTCCATCATGTATAAATCTTCCAACGGACGAGTAGGGATGGCAGGAATTGGTCGCGCCGGTTTATTATTCTGAGGTTGATCATCTTCGTCCTCAGAGTTGTTCTCCCGGATTCTCTTCCCGGGTTGTCTTTTGATAAAATCGGAGAGCTTTCCGTCCTCGTAGAAACGCCAGAGCTGTCTGAGCAAATCTCTACATTCACTTGTAAAGTGCCCCACGCTTTGATGGTAGGCACAATACTTGTTAGGATTGAGTTTGCCAGTGTCTTGGCGAATTTTCCGGGGAGGGGAGAGCAACTCCTTATCCTTGACATTCTCATAAATAGTATCGATTGACACTGTCAACACCTGATTCAACTTTTCTTTGAGTTCCGTCCCTTCAGTGAATGCCTTCATGTTTTTAGGGACTCGATAGCTTGTTGGACCAGGTTTTTTGTTGTTCTCCTTGGGGTCGGTTTTGTTCTCCCCCAAGTTTGACTGCAGGGCTTCATGCATAGAAACGAATATGCCGGCCTGATTTCTGAACTCGGCGTAGCTTCTGGGGCACTTCAGATGTACCTCCTTCCATAGCTTTGACCCTTTCTTCAGTCCTGCCATAATAGCAACAATTTTTGTGTCCTTGCTGACGGGTTCACCCTCCAATAGCACCTTGTCAAACCTTTCCATGAATGCTCGATCTGACTCGTCATCATTTTGTTTTAGGTCTGACAATCGGTGTTTCTGGGACAAGTATGATCCCGCCGTTGAGAAATGAGACAGGAACTCCCGACTCAGCTGAGTGAATGAATGGATGGATGCTGGTGGCAATGCTGAGAACCATTTGTGCACCCGATCTCCCAAGGTTAATGGGAAATTTCGGCATTGAGTGGCATCGCTAGCTCCCACCGAGACCATATAATCTGAGTATTTTGTTAGATGAACTCGGGGATCAGCAAGGCCGTCATACTGTATGCTTGCAGGGAATTGGACTTTCTTCTGAATCGGGGCTTTCAGAATGTAGGTTGATAATGGTGAGGATGGTAAACTGGTCGTCCCTACACCTCTTTGCTGGTCCAATTGTCCCTGCATACTTTCTATCGCCCTCCTCAAGCTTGATAGCTCATCCAGAGATGCCCCCTGACTTGGAGGCTGTTCGGCGAACAAAGGTACACACCTTTCTGTTCGTCGCAGTCCCTCGCTTGGAGAAGGCAAATCCTGGAGCTGCTTTTTAGGGTTGCTCGCCGCATAAGCTCCCAAACGCCTGAAGGCAGATTGAGAGAGTCTTTCATGGACCGAAGGGCGAGGCTGTTCAAATGTTGCTCGCCCATGTCCTTCTTCCTGGCGAGCAACTTTCTCCTGTTGCTGGGGTTGGCCAAGTCTGTCCTGGGCACTGGAACGGGTTGTTCCGTGGCTCGACATTGTTGTTCGCCCGCGAGCAGACTCTGCTTGGCCTTCCCTTGGCTCGACCATCTTAGCCTTGCCCTTGTCCCGCCTGACCTGGGCGCTACTCACCTCACGTTGTTCGCCCCTTGTTGACCTGGCCCTAACAACCTCCAAGGGTCTATCCTTAGGCCTTGCTTATGAAGGCTTATTTTGTTCTTGCTGTCTCTGGAGAGCTTGGAGAGCAGCAATGGTTCTAGATAATTCGTTAGGATTGTTCGCCAGGGCCTCTATTTCAGGGGGGAGATTATGTGTTATGGTTGTATGTTGCGACCTGTTCACATGTCTAGGATTTCGATCCTGGTGGTCGGCTGACGAGGCTCGGGTGGGAGAAGCTCTCCTTGACAAACGTGATGCTTGGGTTTCCTTTGATTGAGGCATTTGAATTAGATTGTTCTTTAATATTTATATTGAAGAACACCAAGAACACTTTTGTTTGAATCTTCAAGTATTTCTTGAGGTTTTCTTTGAATCTTCAAGTTTTCAGCTTGAAGTTCTTGAGTAATCACACTAAACCGAAGGTTCGATCCCTTCTTCTAGCGCCAAAATTGTTGGTGATCAATTTTTATCGGATGGATTAGTGACTGTTTAAGTTCGGTTTAATGATCATCAATCAATTACGTGTGATTGGTTACCACCGTAAATGGTAAATCGAGGTTGGGGTTATGAAATCGGATATACGAAAGTCGAAATCGAAATAATTTCGTATGTGTGCCCGTTTATGTGTATTAGTGTGTGTGTTTTTGGGAGTGTTTATGAATTTGAACTTTTGAACTTGTCTTTCTTAAGCTGGAGAACAACTATTTATAGAGACTAGCAAGCATGAGGTGTTCCTGATTCTTGGTCTCCCTAGCCTGCATGCTTGACATGTGTCCTTTAACTCTAGTTTGACCTTATCTAAGCTAAATCTTAGTTACAAAGTTTTCTTTGGTCTTATCTCGGACTTCATTGTTGTTCGTCCAGGTCGGCTTAGTTGATCCAGGATGGTTCTCTCATAAAAGTTGTTCGCCTTTTGGGTGTATGGCTCAGAAGCTGTTCGCCTTTGTGTTTTACACAGATTGGCTTTGGGATCATGGTCCTTTGTTCGTCAACATACACCTCTTAGGCTGATAACTGTAACACTTTTACCAGTGTTGTTCGTCATTACTGACTTGGTGGTGGGTCCATATTTGGTCTTGGGTCTTTAAACCTGTTCGTCAATATCTTGTTCGCCGGATAATTATTCGTCAGTTTATGTACTCCCCAGATTGGTTTATGCACCCCGACTTGATTTTCTTTGTTGATCATCCTTGATTTGATGTTGGCTCTTCATAATCCTTGATAAGGCTTTAATTCTTGTTCGCCATTTATTAATTTATGTTCGCTTATCAACAATTCACACTCCCGGATGTCCCAGGCTGGAGGGCGAGCAAGGGCGAGCAGAAATGACCAAGAGAATCAAACTGATGTTGCTCGTCAGTTAGTACCACCGGAGTTGGACGCCATTGCTCGTAACCCCGATGAATTGGTGCGCACAATTGCCATGCTCCAGGCTTTGCAAAGACAACAAGCCCAACCTGGCCCTTCATATGTGCGAGCAAGGTGTAGCCCCACAAAGACTCGTGAACATAAAAAGGCTAGGGGGGATCATTTGAATGAGGCAGACAGTGCCCAAGCTCGTAAGGCCAAAGGCAAAGAAAAACAACACGTCGAGGCTGCCAGTCAGGGAGGTTCGACTCAGAATCCGGCCATGGCAGGGAGTCAGGGCACACGCCAAAGTGCTCTTGAAAGATTGGGTCGTCGTGGCCGGGGAATCATGGAAGTCCATCCCATTGCAGGGGCAGCTCGCCCAGCTGTAGTACCTGCTCGCCAATCAGTCCATGACAGGCTGACTAGGTCAGCTTTTGGTCGCCTTGGCCCGAACGCAGAACCCAATCCTAGGAGGCCAATCCAGGGGGTTCCCGCTCCCAATGAGGGACTGGAGCGAACAGACGGCTGTGCGCCTCTGCTCGCCAGACAGCCTCAGAGTCAAGAGGGATCCTTGGAAGAGCTCGCCTCCATGAGAAAGACCATAGAGAGCATGCAGGGCCAACTAGATCAACAAAGAGGATATGGGAACACAACTCTTCCAGTCTCACCTCTATCTGTGGTGATTCTGAAGGCCCCAATTCAACAAAAGATTCAATTTCCAGCAAGTATCCAATATGAGGGCACGGCGGACCCCGGGTGCATCTGATGAAGTATACAAATTATATGGTGTCAATGGGGGCAAGTGACGCAACACAATGTCACAACTTTCCTTTGACCCTGGGGGATCGTGTCCATAAATGGTTTTCAGCTTTGCCACCAGCTTCGGTTCATTCGTTTGCCCAGCTGGGCAAAGAGTTCTTATCCCATTTCTCTACGGCCGGGTCTTATCTATCCCAAAGACATCGGTTATCCGACTTGAAATAAAATGACGACGAGTCGGACCGATCGTATCTGGAAAGATTCGACAAGGTCTTGTTAGAAGGGGAGTCTGTCAGTGAAGATACCAAGATTGTGGCCGTCCTGGCTGGGCTCAAGAAAGGCACTGAACTCTGGAAAGATGTACACCTAAGATGCCCGAAGACATATGCTGAATTTCGAGATCGCGCAAGCGTCTTTGTCTCCATGCATGAGGCCCTGCAAAAGGACATGGGAGATAAAGGAGAGCAGAAAGAGGGTGCAAATAAGCCTGGAACGTGGTTATCGAGCTCCCAAGAACATGAAAGCATTTACTGAAGGAACGGAGCTGAAGGACAAATTGAACCACATTCTTACCGTTTCAATTGATACAGTTTATAATAACGTTCGAGACAAAGAATTGCTCACACCTCCCCGTAAAATACGTCAAGATGCAAGCAAGTTGAACCAGAATAAATATTGTGCATACCACCAGAGCGTGGGACACTTTACAAGCGAATATCGTGATTTGCTGAAGCAGTTGTGGCATTTTTACGAAGAAGGAAAGCTATCCGAGTTTGTTAAAAGACAGCCCGGCGAGAGAAACAGAGACGAAGATTCTGATGAAGAAGACCAGGAACAGGCACCTCATCGGAATCGAGCTGGGCGACCAGCTCAGACACCAGCTGGAGGACCAGTTCCAGATGATGGAACCTGCAGGGCCCATAGGTGGTTATTTTGATGGACGACCACCAATTTCTAATCGAAAAAGAAAGGCAGAATTACGAGCGATCGGTCATGTACAAGAAATGGGGATTATTCCACCTACCATGCAAGCATCAAAATTAACTTTTACCGACAAAGATTTGGAAGGAGTACTGACCCCTCACAACGATTCGCTTGTGATATGTGCCAAGATTATGGAAACTAGGGTGCATAGATTGCTGGTGGATACTAGAGCCTACACTAATGTCCTTTTCAAAAAGACGCTTGACCAAATTAGAGATTATGCAAGCTACATCAGAGACACAAATCACCGTATTCTGGGATTCGGAAATGCTATGACGATCCCGTTGGGAATAGTAACTTTCGCTATGCAACTTGTGACGGTCAAAGAGCCCGAGAAAAATATTGCAAGAATGGTGGATTTCTTGGTCGTTGATCAAGAGTCAACGTACAACGGATTCTTGTGTCAACCTTTTTTAAATGAATTTAGTGCCGCCTGTTCTACTTACCATTATTGCATAAAATTCCCAACGGCAAGTGGAGTTGGCACGGTAAAAGGAGACCAGAGAAAAGCTCGAGAATGTCTCCTACAAATTCAGTCAAGACAAGGACAAATATCTATGATGGAAGCGTCAACCAGTCAACTTGAGAATGAACCCTCAATTTTAGAAGACATTCTTGGGGCTCAAAACGATAAAATGGACATTGACGACCAGCCCTCACCCATGGGCGAGCAGATGCTGCAAGACGGCGAACAAACCTTGCCAGATGCAATATTACCACCTATGGTTAACGAAACATGTCCAAGTGACATCCATAAGGGCCCAGTTGTGGCAACCAAACCCTGCCCGGAGCTTGTTGAAGATTTTGACCCCCGGTTGGGTGCCGAACCCATGAACATCGAGGATGAACTAAGTCCAGAAGGACCAATAGTTGACCCTCGATGGAAAGGGCAGAAAAGACGGGCAACTCCGGTCGAAGAATTGGAGGCCATCAAGATTGATCCTGTACGTGATGGTCTTGAACTTTACATCGGGTCTGAACTCCCTGAGCCTTACAGAACTCGCATGATGGACTTTCTGAAGGCTAACTTAGACGTCTTCGCATGGTCCCATGCGGACATGGTGGGAATCGATCCGAAAAATGCTTGTCACAGATTGAATATCAACCCAGTCCGAAAACCTGTCCACCAGAAACGACGAAAATATGGACCAGACAAGTATCAAGCTTTAAACGAGGAAGTCAAAAAGTTACTGGACAACGACTTAATTAAACAAGCGTTATGTCCACAATGGGTTGCAAATCCTGTCTTGGTACGGAAGCCGAATGGAACCTGGAGGCTATGCATAGATTTTACAGATCTTAATGCAGCATGCCCGAAGGACAACTTTCCGCTCCCGCACATCGATCAGCTGGTGGACAGTACTGCCGGTCACGAAATGTTCACATTCATGGATGCCTTCGCAGGATACCACCAGATTCCAATGCACCCAGATGACCAAGAAAATACGGTCTTTTATACTAACAAAAATTTGTTATGCTGGAAGAGGATGCCGTTTGGTCTAATCAATGCTGGAGCAACCTACCAGAGGCTGGTCAACAAGATGTTTGACGAACATATTGGGGAAACGGTGGAAGTGTATGTCGACGACATAGTCGTCAAGAGTACACAGAAAGAAGATCACCTCCATCATCTTTCCCAGGTGTTCGACATACTTCGAAGATACAATATGAAGTTAAATCCAAAAAAAGTAGTTTTGGAGTGCATTCCGGGAAGTTCTTGGGCCATCTGGTCAGCAAATGCGGAATCGAAGCTAATCCAGCAAAAGTGAAAGCGATCGTCGATATGGAGCCACCACGTTCTGTTAAAGAAGTGCAAAGGTTGACCGGTTTCCTAGCCGCTTTAAACATATTCATATCACGATCGGGAGACAAGTGCCGTCCATTTTTTGAGGCCATCAAAAAGGGCAACTTTGCCTGGACGGAAAGCTGCCAGAAAGCCTTTGATCAATTAAAAGAATATCTGGGAGATGTAAAAATTCTATCAAAACCAATTTTCGGTGAAAAGTTATATCTATACCTGGCAGCGTCTGACACGGCCATAAGTTCGGTGTTAGTTCGGGCGGATGGCAAGTTTCACCTGCCAATCTACTATGTCAGCCAGGCCCTGCATGATGCTGAGGTGAAGTACTCACCAACCAAAAAGCTGGCATATGCTCTTGTCATGAGTGTCAGGAAGTTAAGACCATACTTTTTCGATCATCAAGTCGAAGTATTAACAACTTTCCCACTCAAACAAATACTACACCGACCCGACACCGCAGGCCGTCTTTTGAAGTGGTCCATAGAAATAAGCCAGTTTGGCGTGACATATGCACCTCGAACCGCGATTAAGGGACAAGCGTTGACCGACTTTATAGTTGAACTAACCTTCCCTCAAAATCCAACGAGAGGTTTGGATCACCCATGGCATCTTTATGTGGATGGTTTGTCAACGAATCTGGCCTCGGGGGCAGGAATAGTGCTCATCAGTCCCGACCGGCAAGTATTCACTTCAGCAGTCAGATTTGAATTCATGGCCACCAACAATGAAGCTGAGTATGAGGCCCTCATTGCAGGTCTTCACTTGTCACTAGCTGTTGGAGTAAGACGACTCCAGATTTTCGGAGACTCCCAACTCATTGTAAGCCAAGTACGAGGTGAATATAAGGCCAGAGACGAGCAAATGATCGAGTATCAACGAATAGTTGCTCACTTGGTATCTCTGTTAGACCAAGTATTTATCCAGCAGATACCACGAACGAGCAACACACAAGCTGACGCCCTAGCAAGGTTAGCAACAAGCGATGGGCCAGCAGATCTGACGGACATTGTCATTACCAGAAAAGTCCAACCATCAACAATGGACTATGAAGTAAACCAAGTAGTCGAACATAACAACGACAATGATTGGAGAATTCCTATAGCCAAATACTTGAAAGACGGGGAGTTGCCAAGCAACTCATTTGAGGCTGAAAGAATCAAGAAACAAGCAACCAGATATACTCTGGTAGATGAACAACTTTACAAAAGAGGCTTTTCACTCCCGCTACTCAAATGTTTGTCTAGGGGGCAAGGAAGGACAATCCTGGAGGATATACATTCTGGAGTTTGTGGAAATCACACTGGGGGGCAAGCTTTGGCCTACAAAACTGTAAGGCAAGGTTATTATTGGCCAACCTTACGAAAAGATGCAATCCAGTTAGCCAAGGCTTGCCACCAGTGTCAGGTTTTTGCTCCAACTATTCATGCCTCGGCCCAGGAGCTTGTATCGGTTTATAGTCCATGGCCATTTGCAAGATGGGGAATTGACATTATTGGTCCTTTCCCGGCAGGAGTGGGAAATGTTCGATTTGCCGTCATAGCAGTCGATTATTATACAAAGTGGGCAGAAGCGAAGGCCATGGTAAAGATTACACAGCAGAACATGATCAACTTCATATGGCAGAATATCATCTGTCGCTTTGGAATTCCACGAACAATTGTGACAGATAATGGCCCGCAGTTTGACGGAAAGGAGTTGAGAGACTTCTGTACAAAGTGGGGGATCAGGAAACACTATTCGACTCCCTATCATCCCCAGTCAAACGGGCAAGTTGAAGCTATAAATAAGATCATCAAGCATACATTGAAAATACGCCTGGCAGAAAGCAAAAGTAGCTGGTCAGAAAAACTCCCGGAAGTCCTGTGGGCATATAGGGTTTCTCCCAGGTCAAGCACCGGAGAAACACCTTTTGCAATGGCTTTCGGAACAGAGGTGGTGATACCAATCGAATTAAAGACCAACACAGTCAGGACGACCAGCTTTGATGAACAAGCAAATCATTTTTCTTTGGCCACAGAAACAGATTTACTTGAAGAAAGGAGACTACATGCTGAGCTAAAGAATGCCACGTATAAGCAAAGAGCAGAGCGTTATTATAATTCCCAAGTCAAGATAAGAAAGTTCGAAGTTGGTGACCTTGTTCTAAGAAAAAAGCTTGCCCCACCTCCAGGCATATTTGGCCCGACTTGGGAGGGCCCGTACAGGGTAACAGACAGGTTACCCAATGGAGCGTATGACATAGAAGACTTAGATGGCAACTCGGCCCAATATTTCTGGAATGCAGCTAACCTAAAAAAATACTTTCAGTAGGCGACTAGTTTTGCCTCATGAAAGGGGGAAGTTGAGTTGGGCGAGCTACTAAGTCCATTGGGCGAATTGGATTTTCAGTGATACAAGATGGATCCAAAAACTTGCCTAATTTTTTGAAATTTTCACCAAGTATAAATGGTCGAACAAAGTTGAATTGGGTCAAGTCTGGTCGCGTGCTAGAATGCCGGTATCTTATATGGTTTTATTTCCTCTTGAGAGTTTAAAGATGCCTTGACAAATTGTATAGTAGTCGAGCAACTTTGACTCCTGATGTAAATTATGTTTTTTAATGGTTGGAAGCTTAACATTGTTTTTGTCGAGCAAATCCAACCTAGCTAGTGCAGGATTACATTCTTGGTCGCGTTTGATACTTGTAATTTTTAATATTTGTTCAATATTAAGTTGTTCGTTCAAAACAGAAATGTGAGCTCAAGGCACAAGTTGATTATACAACCAAGCCCATTAAAGACTGTTCGTTTTTAAATGGACATAGTCTAAGGCCAAAAGCCCATCAAATCCTAAGGCCAAAAAGTTCCTAAGGAACAAGGCCCAACTACATTAAGATTGTTGAAGCATAGACAAAAATGCAAAGAACGATTAATGTAAGATAAAAAGACGAGCAATTGAGCAAAATAGTTCCATTA
This sequence comes from Ballota nigra, assembly GCA_947034835.1. Taxonomy (NCBI): domain Eukaryota; kingdom Viridiplantae; phylum Streptophyta; class Magnoliopsida; order Lamiales; family Lamiaceae; genus Ballota; species Ballota nigra. The sequence continues at coordinate 93,007,622 of OX344724.1, forward strand.
AAGATAAGGCTTGATCGCCCAAGAAGATTACAACGAAGACGAACAACAACAACAAAAAAAGAAAGAGTACAAGTTCCTAGTTAATCCTGTCCGCTAAGATCCTTGCCCGGCAGGTGGAGAGATATTATCATCTTTGGGATCTTCTAGAGGAGAGCCTTCGAGGGCAGGGTCAACTGGGACCACTTGGGTTAGCTCGGCAATTAGCCCCTCAACGTCAGCACGCTCTTTTAGAGCTCTCTCACTTTGATCGGCAGGCAGGATTTGCTCGCCCTCGGCAGCATCGCCCTCTTCTTCTTCCTCTTCCTCGGAAGGACTTGTGATAATAATTTCAGGACCGATGAAGTCGAGCTTGACTCCATAGTCAGGCAGGTCGCCAATTTGGAGAGTTGTGCCCGGGGCTGGAGGGTTGGATTCGACGAAGTTGCAGAGCTCCTTGCCGATCTCCTCAACGACTGCGGCAACTTTAAATTCGTGAGCAATTTGAATGCTCTCAGCATAGCCTGTCACGTAACCCAGAATGGAGCTCACCTCCATCTTAGGAATAAGTTCCTCTTGGGTAATGGAGTTGGCAAGCTGGGCTTCGAGGTCAGCAATTTTGGCCGTCGCCTCGGTCGCGAATTTCTCAGCAACTTCCTTCTGCTGCTGAGCGCGGGCAAGTTCTGCTCGCATCTGCTCGACCTCGGCTGTCTTGACCTTCAGCTCCTCGGAGACTTTGACGTGCAGGTCCAGAGCACGTTGCTCGCTAATTTGATGAGCTTTGGCTTTGTTCTCGAGGTCGGCGACAATCTTCTTCGCCTCTGCCTTAGTATCATCACGCTCCTTAGCAATACGGCTGACAGTGGCCGCATGCTGACGAGAATCCTTCTCGAGATCCTCAACCTGGTCGACCAGACACTGCACGGCTGCCAGAGTGTTGCCCGCCTCAACGAGACACAGACGGCCATTATCACGAGGTGCCTGTGTCTTGACTGTCTCATTCAGCTCCTTTGTAATACCCCGTCCCGTTTTATGCCTTTTATATTACTAGAACCCTTATTTTATATTATTATCTTTGTTTCTTTTTATTTTTTTTATTTTGTGTGCTTTTGTGTAATTTAAATATATACCCTTTTTACAAATTCCTAAATTCGTCGAAAGAATCGAATCTTTCAAAGCGAATAAAGGACTGCGAGAAATTAAAAACCCAAGATTAAAAATTAGGATTTCGATCCGTTTAATTTATTGAGAATAATTAAAATACAATAAAATATTATTCGAATCTTAAAACTGTATTAATTTTCAAATCGGGATTAAACTCGTGAACCAAACGATCCCTGAACCGTATCTAGTGGGATCGAAAAATATCAGAATTAAGGGGGGATTAATCCTAACCACATAATTTACTTTTCTTTTTAAATTAATTAATTAATCTCATCCACATGTTTTTCCTCCTTTTAAATTAAATAATTAATTAAAGTTTTTTTTATATACTCCCTTCTCAAAACTTACGCAGGAAGAAAAATCAATTCCCAATTTCACTATCTTCCTCTCCCTTCTCTCTTACTTCTCTCTCTCGGCCCTCTCTCCCTCTCTTCCTCCTCCGACCGCAAAGCCACCGCCTCCTTCCTTCACCGTCGGGCTCGACGCCGACCCCTGCCTCGCGAGCAACGCCGCCCGACGCCTCCCGCTTCCAGACGTATCCCTTCGCCGCCGTGCTCTCAACCCTGACGCAGCGCCACCACCGGAGTCGCTCCGCCTCCCTTCGCCGACGCCGTCCACCGCTGCGCCTCCCGCGACCGCCGTGCGACGCCCACGAAGCAACGCCGCCACGCGCCGCTTGACGCCAAACGCCGCCGCTAGCCCAGCCGTCGCGACGCCTCTCCCCGCCAAGCGCCGCCGACCGATTGCTTCGGTGAGTTTTGAATCTTGCCCGTTCGTTTCAAATTTAGCAGCCCCTTTTGATTTTAATCTCTCAATTTCACTCTTCCTTTCCAATTGAAATTGAGGTGCTATTGAATTAATCTCCTTCTTTTCATCTTCGTACTTTCCGATGATGCCTCCTTGAATCGCTGCTGCCGGAAATTTTGGAAGGACCGAAACGATGTCGTTATGCCGCCGAAATTATCCGACGAGCCACCAATCGAACGCCATTAGGCTGCCCGATTTGGGACTCGTAAGAATTGCTAATCCCCTCTCTAATTCTTGTAGTAGTTGGGATAGAAATTGGACTGGTATTTCTTTTGTAAAGGTTTAGTATCACTGTTTTAGTGATATAGTGTTATTGGTTTTGACCATTAGTATTTTACTTGTATGAGTATTATTCTTATAGATGTGTGGTACTTGGACTTAGTGGATTGATATTATTCTTTTAGTTGTTTAGTATCATTCCTATGACAGTTTTGTATCATTGTTTTAGTTGGACAAACTATTAGTATTGTTGAATTTATTGTTTAGTGTTGTTGGTTTAGCTGTTAAGTATTATTGATTAGTTGGAGGGTATTAGTGAATGTATGAATTAGTTTGGTTTGGTTAGCTGTTGAATGGTGATGAAGTTGTTGTTTAAACACTGTTGGGTAATTTTCATAGACAAATGGAAACTCGTCTTCACCTCGTACCCCTGTTAGAATTATTAGAAATGCAAAATAAAGCCTTTTAATATAATTCGTTATTTTAGAAGAATTACAAACCAACTTTAGGAATACCACTAATATTAGAAAAAGAAGAATACCTTTTTATAAACTATTTTTAGTTTATAATATAATTCTCTTAGAAAAGTCCAAGTCTTTTAATAAGTTTAGAAGAAAGAAGTTTTATATTCAAGTTTTCGTTTAAAAAACAAGAAATAGAATTCTTAAGAAAGAAAAACCTCTTCTTTAATTTTATTAATTTTTCTAAGTAATAATCTTATTTTTCTAAGTATTTCCAAGTTTAATAATTATATTTTTCCTTAAAAGGCCTTTATTAAGAACACCACTAAATTCAGTAAATACACCCCCCTATTACACTACTGAATTTAGTAAATACACCTCCCAATACACCTCCTCTTGAAAAGGGGTGTACTTATCAATTAGAAATAAACCTTTGAAAACTTTAGTTTTCAATAGTTTTCTAAAGACAACAATCTACTCAATCCTCGAGTTTCACACGCTTAAGCTTTTCAAATTCAAAAGTCGATCTTTTAATCGGAATACTCCTTATTAGGATTCTGTACTCTTCGGGACACGCACGAAGGACTCGACCGTCTGCCTACACAATATTCTCAGGACTCAGAACAATCAGGTGGGTGATGATCTGTTGATTGATCTGCTTATAATACGTTATGCTGGTATACTCTGAACTCGACTAAATCAATCTAAAACAACTAATCCAACATAAATGTACACCCTATTATATAAGTGTGTGAGCTATACGATATTATTATATATATATATATATACCTTATATGGATTGTTGTGTTTATCTAATTATATAAATTGATTATGACTGCATGGTAATAAGGACATGTTGTGAGCATGAATCTTTTAAGTATGAATTATGTGTATTCTCCCCATGTTTCGAAATGATAGTTTTTGTGAGGAAAAGGAAAGCTGGTAATTATTCTTGCGGAATGACGCGTATGGCCATGAGTGACAATAAGTCAGATTCATGGTCACTGGTAATTATTTTGTGGAATGACACGTACGGCCATGAGTGATAATAGATCAGATTCATGGTCGCTGATATTATTTGTGGTGACCATGAGTGATAATAATTATTCAGATTCATGGTCACATGATTTGTTGGTGAGAAATGGTTTGGGAGAGATTCACGATGTGTTGGAAATGATTTTGACAGATTATGCCGTTACTTGAAAAATGACTTTGGGCTTTGCCGCTTACTGTGAATAAACTTGTGATATTTCAATTATATGATGTGAAACCTGTTATGCCCAACTGATTATTATGTGAACTTGTTATTTATATGATATATGATGTTTGAATTTTTATGTCAACTGATTAAAGGAATTATATTTTTATTAATGAGTATAATTTAATATACTTCGGATTTACCAATCCCATAACGTTGCAAATCACCCATACGTGGGAATTCAAATCTCACGCCCCCTTTTTACAACCCTTGCAGATTATGAGTTCGTGGAGCAAGGACAGTAATAGAGACGACACGGAATTCCCCACTTAAATAAAATGATACTATTGATAATAAGCTTTATATATGTGTGTGAGATATATTATAAATATTATTCTATTCATTTCTTCCGCTGCATAAAAACTCATCATCTCTCATTTCCGTTATATTTCCTTCAAAAATTTTATAATTCGGACTTTTGATCACAATAACACTTCGAATCCGATATAATTAATATATTATGGGTTCGGGGCGTTACAGGTGGTATCAGAGCTTAGGTTCAAACTTTCGGACCTAAACTCAAAATCATTGTTTTCATCAAGCCAAAATCCTTTTCATAAATTAAAAATTTCTTATCATGTAAGTATAGATCACTAATTAAATCACTTGAGGGGAAATGTGTCTTCTATTACCGTCAGAAGCTCCTCGAAGGTATGTTCTTATTTTATTGCCTTAAAGTTTGTGATATTACGACAACTTGACTTTCATAACAAAACTCCAAATAAAAGACCGCGAACTCGAAACAACACATACGAGGTATAGAAAGAACCCCGAAATGTCGTTTATAATACTATTGAAATACAGATAATTAGTGAATGATAGAAATGAATATATTTGTGTAAATTTATGAACTTCATAAATGATGTTATATGATTATTTGAACTATGTGCCTTAATTGTTTAAATTATATTTCTGCAATAACTAAAATTTTGACTAGGAATTTCCTTCCCATATAAGAATCCATCTAAGATAGTTATATCCTGATAATTAGAAGACACTGAGCTAACCTTAGAATCTATCAGTGCGTTTATAACCCAATTCACGAGACTGTGTGCAATGGCAAGAGCCACTCCAATATCCCACGACGAGACATATTTGATAGTCGTGATTCGTTTTGCCAGAAGGGTTACTGAGTTGTTCTCCGTCCTATCGCTGTAAGACTACTCGAACGGACGAGAATAGAAGACCCAGTACAAAGGCCCCACATTCACTTGGAGACATACCTAGAAAGAAGTCGGCGATGGGTATTTCCATATGATAGTAGTGATCAGTCAGAGTGATCAAATCCTTTTAAACAGTTATCCTTTTGATATAGTCACAAATACGTACAACATAGACATGCCACCCTTTCCTGACATATAGTAGTAGTCAGATGTATGACTGTTTTACTTAGACCATAATAGCATAGCTTTGACTCACTCCTTTTGTCGCTTGTGATCCATTTGATGTGAGGACACGATGCTATAGCATTACCTAGAACCCTTTTGCATTCTATGACGTAATGTAAGGAGACTGACTCCGTAGAACCAAAACTTTTAGATATATATATACTTATTATGTGCTCACTACTTGTCAATGTGTTTTACTTGCTTTATATATTAAATGTCATATTTTATCTGATTATCACTTAATGACACATTACTAGTTCCTAGAATACTGTGCGAATGTGAGCACTGTACCATTGGGGCCCCAATGCGCAGCTGGTGAATTACGTACCACACGTGTTTTCAGTGAACGTTGTGTGTTAATTTTGGTTAGTCCGATTATGTTTTTATAACTTTCTCACACCTATACATATCGTAAAAATATTATTCTTTTCCGATCAGAACCACCTTTAGAATGGCACCAGAACGTAGACGTGAACGACCCCACGTTAACCCTATTACTATGTCAGTGAATCCTATAGGACAGAACCCACCTTCTCAGACTGAACCTAAGCCACCTCAGCAGGCCGCACTAAGAAATGTCTGGAACTACTATGGAAATTAAGGACCGAATTTGAGGTTTACCCCTAACGCTAAGCGGTCACTTGATAAAGTCCGATCTACACACCCTTGAGATGAAAATCTTTGGTATAATCTTAGGCTTTTACTAGTTAACAAAGGATGAAGCGATAATAAAATGCGCAGAACGAGAGATCAACCTCAAAACCTGTAATGTTCAACGCTTCACATTTCGTGAAATTAGGACCGAGAAGGAAACCTGAGTAATATCAGCAATCCAAGCTGCGGTAATATTACGAAAGGAGGAATGCCAAACTTACCTCGTCCATACCTCAGCAGAAGGGAAAGACGACAAGTTGTTCATCAAGGTGCCAGTTGTAGATGGATATCTTGACGTGTTTCCTGAGGAATTAATCGGGTTACCTCCTGATCGTAAGATAGAGTTCTCCATCGACTTGATACCTGGGGCAGCACCAGTATCTAAAGCACCCTATTGAATGGCGCCAAAGGCATTAGAAGAACTGAAGGAACAACTGCAATGCTTGCTTGAAAAGAAGTTCATCAAGCCTAGTGCATCACCATGGGGAAACACCCGTGTTGTTCATAAAGAAGAAAGATAGGACGTTTCGTATGTGCATAGACTACCGAGGTCTCAATCAACTGATCATTAAGAACAAATATCCTCTTCCGAGGATAGAAGACTTGTTCGACCAGTTGAAGAATGCTACAGTATTCTCAAAGATCGATCTGAAGTCTGGTTACCACCAGCTAAAGGTCAAGAGCGAGAATATTCCGAAGACAGCATTCTGGACTTGATATGGACATTTCGAGTTCACCGTGATACCTTTCAGAGTAGCAAACGCTCCGATAATTTTCATGGGTGTGATGAATAGAGTGTTTCATCCGTACCTGGACCAATTCGTCATCGTCTTGTGTACTCTAAGAGCAAAGAGCAACCCGAAGAACATCTCAAGGCAGTCTTAAAGACAATGAGACGAGAGACGTTTTATTCCGAATTCAGCAAGTGTGAATTTTGGATCAACTGCTTATGTATCGATTAGTATTAGAGCATCTCACTCTCTTGTGTCTAAGAATTTAAGAAAATTTGAGGATATAGAGTATAGAAGAATAGACCTTAAGTGAAAGTGAACTTTGAGGACTACAATGAGAACCTAAAACTAAGTGAATTGATTGGAGATAGACTTGGATGAACATTAAATAGAAACTGAACTGCACGTTCTTAAGTTGAGTAGCTAGACGTTATTGAAAACGAACTAGTTTTATGCATAAGAAGAAATATGAAACATGGGAATAGTTACTTTCTTTTGGGATAACATAAGATTTTAAGCTTAAGTAGAGCCTTTTGTGGAATGAGTAAGCTAGATGTGACCTTAAGTCTTACGTGTTAAGATTAACATTTATATGTTATGGGAATACTTTAGTTGAAAAAGAAAGGACAATTGATTTTTATCTATGGGATACATAAGGAAAATTGGCAACTATGTAGGAAGAAAAGTTTGCATGCTTGAGGACTAGAAAACCTTCAAAGTGTTAGATCAGGTAGAGTGACAACAAACTTAGTCGACCAAGAAAACCGAGAAGTTATTTTGGCTTTAACTAATGGAGGACCTTTCAGAAATCAAACCTCCCCACTAAGGTTTACCACACCTTTTTGGACCAGAAGTTTTAGAGTAAGTAGTTACACAAAACTTTTTTGGGTGGAGTAAGATATAGTACCAGTTCATCCTACACCTAGAATTTTCCACACAGTATTGTGCAGATCACCAACGACCTCCAGGATTGTTACATCCTCTGGAGATGCCAGAGTGGAAATGGGAGAACATCACTATGGATTTTGTCACCAGATTTCCGAAAACGGTGAAGAATCACGATGCCATTTAGGTTATCGTAGATAGACTTACGAAAACTGCCCACTTTATCCCTGTCATAATGACGTATGCGTTGGACAAGCTCGCCTAACTATACATAGCAGAGGTAATTAGACTGCACGGTGTACCAGTCTCGATAGTGTCCGATAGAGACCCCGTTTTACCTCCAAGTTCTGGGGAAGACTGCAATGAGCCTTAGGGACTGAATTGAAATTCAGCATCGTATACCACCCGCAGAGTGACGAACAATCGGAAGGAACATTCCAGACACTCGAAGGTATGCTGAGAACTTGCGCTTTAGATCTCGCAGGAAGTTGGAAGAGCCACCTGCCATTTTGTAGAGTTTGCATATAACAACAGTTAACAGGCGACAGTACAAACGGCACCGTACGAAGCACTTTACGGGAAAAGGTGTAGATCACCAGTTTGTTGGGATGAAGTCGGAATTCGAAAGATTCTCAAACCCGAACTAGTTGAAGGATCGGTTGAGATAGTCGCAAAGATTAAAGGAAGAATCAAAGCGGCTCAAGACCATCAGAAGTCATATGCGGACGCTAGGAGAAGAGATTTACAATTCGACATTGGCGATAAAGTATTTCTCCGAGTGACACCAATGAAAGGTCTAATCCGTTTTGGTAAAAGAGGTAAGCTAAAGTCGCGATACAATGGGCCATTTGACATCCTGAATAGAATCGGGGATGTGGCTTATCGCTTAGCACTACCACCAGAGTTATCGCGAGTGCATGATGTGTTCCACATATCTACACTCAGGAAGTACATAAGCGATCCAAACCCTGCTTTAGTCGTATAGATTTAGGTTTAAGCTGTGACCTAACTTATGAAGAAGTTCCAGTTACTATCCTAGGAAGGAAGTTACACTTATTAAGGAATCAAGAGATACCATTAGTTCTAGTCCAGTGAAGCTGACACGGGAAAGAAGAAACAACTTGGAAAGTTGAGGATGAAGTCCTAACCAAATACCCTCAATACCTAAGCAATACCTAGAAGCTGAATTTCGGGGGCGAAATTCTATTAAGGGGGTGAGGATGTAATACCCGTCCCGTTTTATGCCTTTTATATTACTAGAACCCTTATTTTATATTATTATCTTTGTTTCTTTTTATTTTTTTTATTTTGTGTGCTTTTGTGTAATTTAAATATATACCCTTTTTACAAATTCCTAAATTCGTCGAAAGAATCGAATCTTTCAAAGCGAATAAAGGACTGCGAGAAATTAAAAACCCAAGATTAAAAATTAGGATTTCGATCCGTTTAATTTATTGAGAATAATTAAAATACAATAAAATATTATCTGAATCTTAAAACTGTATTAATTTTCAAATCGGGATTAAACTCGTGAACCAAACGATCCCTGAACCGTATCTAGTGGGATCGAAAAATATCAGAATTAAGGGGGGATTAATCCTAACCACATAATTTACTTTTCATTTTAAATTAATTAATTAATCTCATCCACATGTTTTTCCTCCTTTTAAATTAAATAATTAATTAAAGTTTTTTTTATATACTCCCTTCTCAAAACTTACGCAGGAAGAAAAATCAATTCCTAATTTCACTATCTTCCTCTCCCTTCTCTCTTACTTCTCTCTCTCGGCCCTCTCTCCCTCTCTTCCTCCTCCGACCGCAAAGCCACCGCCTCCTTCCTTCACCGTCGGGCTCGACGCCGACCCCCGCCTCGCGAGCAACGCCGCCCGACGCCGGCCAGGGGATCGCGAACGTCGCCTCCAAGCGCCGCCGTCCTCCCGCTTCCAGACGTATCCCTTCGCCGCCGTGCTCTCAACCCTGACTCAGCGCCACCACCGGAGTCGCTCCGCCTCCCTTCGCCCATGCCGTCCACCGCTGCGCCTCCCGCGACCGCCGTGTGACGCCCACGAAGCAACGCCGCCACGCGCCGCTTGACGCCAAACGCCGCCGCTAGCCCAGCCGTCGCGACGCCTCTCCCCGCCAAGCGCCGCCGACCGATTGCTTCGGTGAGTTTTGAATCTTGCCCGTTCGTTTCAAAATTAGCAGCCCCTTTTGATTTTAATCTCTCAATTTCACTCTTCCTTTCCAATTGAAATTGAGGTGCTATTGAATTAATCTCCTTCTTTTCATCTTCGTACTTTCCGATGATGCCTCCTTGAATCGCTGCTGCCGGAAATTTTGGAAGGACCGAAACGATGTCGTTATGCCGTAGAAATTATCCGACGAGCCACCAATCGAACGCCGTTAGGCTGCCCGATTTGGGACTCGTAAGAATTGCTAATCCCCTCTCTAATTCTTGTAGTAGTTGGGATAGAAATTGGACTGGTATTTCTTTTGTAAAGGTTTAGTATCACTGTTTTAGTGATATAGTGTTATTGGTTTGACCATTAGTATTTTACTTGTATGAGTATTATTCTTATAGATGTGTGGTACTTGGACTTAGTGGATTGATATTATTCTTTTAGTTGTTTAGTATCATTCCTATGACAGTTTTGTATCATTATTTTAGTTGGACAAACTATTAGTATTATTGAATTTATTGTTTAGTGTTGTTGGTTTAGCTATTAAGTATTATTGATTAGTTGGAGGGTATTAGTGAATGGATGAATTAGTTTGGTTTGGTTAGCTGTTGAATGGTGATGAAGTTGTTGTTTAAACACTGTTGGGTAATTTTCATAGACAAATGGAAACTCGTCTTCACCTCGTACCCCTGTTAGAATTTTTAGAAACGCAAAATAAAGCATTTTAATATAATACGTTATTTTAGAAGAATTACAAACCAACTTTAGGAATACCACTAATATTAGAAAAAGAAGAATACCTTTTTATAAACTATTTTTATTTTATAATATAATTCTCTTAGAAAAGTCCAAGTCTTTTAATAAGTTTAGAAGAAAGAAGTTTTATATTCAAGTTTTCGTTTAAAAAACAAGAAATAGAATTCTTAAGAAATAAAAACCTTTTCTTTAATTTTATTAATTTTTCTAAGTAATAATCTTATTTTTCTAAGTATTTCCAAGTTTAATAATTATATTTTTCCTTAAAAGGCCTTTATTAAGAACACCACTAAATTCAGTAAATACACCCCCCTGTTACACTACTGAATTTAGTAAATACACCCCCGAATACACCTCCTCTTGAAAAGGGGTGTACTTATCAATTAGAAATCAACCTTTGAAAACTTTAGTTTTCAATAGTTTTCTAAAGACAACAATCTACTCAATCCTCGAGTTTCACACGCTTAAGCTTTTCAAATTCAAAAGTCGATCTTTTAATCGGAATACTCCATATTAGGATTCTGTACTCTTCGGGACACGCACGAAGGACTCGACCGTCTGCCTACACAATATTCTCAGGACTCAGAACAATCAGGTGGGTGATGATCTGTTGATTGATCTGCTTATAATACGTTATGCTGGTATACTCTGAACTCGACTAAATCAATCTAAAACAACTAATCCAACATAAATGTACACCCTATTATATAAGTGTGTGAGCTATACGATATTATTATATATATATATATATATATACCTTATATGGATTGTTGTGTTTATCTAATTATATAAATTGATTATGACTGCATGGTAATAAGGACATGTTGTGAGCATGAATCTTTTAAGTTTGAATTATGTGTATTCTCCCCATGTTTCGAAATGATAGTTTTTGTGAGGAAAAGGAAAGCTGGTAATTATTCTTGCGGAATGACGCGTATGGCCATGAGTGACAATAAGTCAGATTCATGGTCACTGGTAATTATTTTGTGGAATGACACGTACGGCCATGAGTGATAATAGATCAGATTCATGGTCGCTGATATTATTTGTGGTGACCATGAGTGATAATAATTATTCAGATTCATGGTCACATGATTTGTTGGTGAGAAATGGTTTGGGAGAGATTCACGATGTGTTGGAAATGATTTTGACAGATTAGGCCGTTACTTGAAAAATGACTTTGGGCTTTGCCGCTTACTGTGAATAAACTTGTGATATTTCAATTATATGATGTGAAACCTGTTATGCCCAACTGATTATTATGTGAACTTGTTATTTATATGATATATGATGTTTGAATTTTTATGTCAACTGATTAAAGGAATTATATTTTTATTAATAAGTATAATTTAATATACTTCGGATTTACCAATCCCATGACGTTGCAAATCACCCATTCGTGAGAATTCAAATCTCACGCCCCCTTTTTACAACCCTTGCAGATTATGAGTTCGTGGAGCAAGGACAGTAATAGAGACGACACGGAATTCCCCACTTAAATAAAATGATACTATTGATAATAAGCTTTATATATGTGTGTGAGATATATTATAAATATTATTCTATTCATTTCTTCCGCTGCATAAAAACTCATCATCTCTCATTTCCGTTATATTTCCTTCAAAAATTTTATAATTCGGACTTTTGATCACAATAACACTTCGAATCCGATATAATTAATATATTCTGGGTTCGGGGCGTTACAGGTGGTATCAGAGCTTAGGTTCAAACTTTCGGACCTAAACTCAAAATCATTGTTTTCATCAAGCCAAAATCCTTTTCATAAATTAAAATTTTCTTATCATGTAAGTATAGATCACTAATTAAATCACTTGAGGGGAAATGTGTCTTCTATTACCGTCAGAAGCTCCTCGAAGGTATGTTCTTATTTTATTGCCTTAAAGTTTGTGATATTACGACAACTTGACTTTCATAACAAAACTCCAAACAAAAGACCGCGAACTCGAAACAACACCTACGAGGTATAGAAAGAACCCCGAAATGTCGTTTATAATACTATTGAAATACAGATAATTAGTGAATGATAGAAATGAATATATTTGTGTAAATTTATGAACTTCATAAATGATGTTATATGATTATTTGAACTATGTGCCTTAATTGTTTAAATTATGTTTCTGCAATAACTAAAATTTTGACTAGGAATTTCCTTCCCATATAAGAATCCATCTAAGATAGTTATATCCCGATAATTAGAAGACACTTAGCTAACCTTAGAATCTATCAGTGCGTTTATAACCCAATTCACGAGACTGTGTGCAATGGTAAGAGCCACTCCAATATCCCACGACGAGACATATTTGATAGTCGTGATTCGTTTTGCCAGAAGGGTTACTGAGTTGTTCTCCGTCCTATCGCTGTAAGACTACTCGAACGGACGAGAATAGAAGACCCAGTACAAAGGCCCCACATTCACTTGGAGACATACCTAGAAAGAAGTCGGCGATGGGTATTTCCATATGATAGTAGTGATCAGTCAGAGTGATCAAATCCTTTTAAACAGTTATCCTTTTGATGTAGTCACAAATACGTACAACATAGATATGCCACCCTTTCCTGACATATAGTAGTAGTCAGATGTATGACTGTTTTACTTAGACCATAATAGCATAGCTTTGACTCACTCCTTTTGTCGCTCGTGATCCATTTGATGTGAGGACACGATGCTATAGCATTACCTAGAACCCTTTTGCATTATATGACGTAATGTAAGGAGACTGACTCCGTAGAACCAAAACTTTTAGATATATATATACTTATTATGTGCTCACTACTTGTCAATGTGTTTTACTTGCTTTATATATTAAATGTCATATTTTATCTGATTATCACTTAATGACACATTACTAGTTCCTAGAATACTGTGCGAATGTGAGCACTGTACCATTGGGGCCCCAATGCGCAGCTGGTGAATTACGTACCACACGTGTTTTCAGTGAACGTTGTGTGTTAATTTTGGTTAGTCCGATTATGTTTTTATAACTTTCTCACACCTATACATATCGTAAAAATATTATTCTTTTCCGATCAGAACCACCTTTAGAATGGCACCAGAACGTAGACGTGGACGACCCCACGTTAACCCTATTACTATGTCAGTGAATCCTATAGGACAGAACCCACCTTCTCAGACTGAACCAAAGCCACCTCAGTAGGCCGCGCTAAGAAATGTCTGGAACTACTATGGAAATGAAGGACCGAATTTGAGGTTTACCCCTAACGCTAAGCGATCACTTGATAAAGTCCGATCTACACACCCTTGAGATGAAAATCTTTGGTATAATCTTAGGCTTTTACTAATTAACAAAGGACGAAGCGATAATAAAATGCACAGAACGAGAGATCAACCTCAAAACCTGTAATGGTCAACGCTTCACATTTCGTGAAATTAGGACCGAGAAGGAAACCCGAGTAATATCAGCAATCCAAGCTGCGGTAATATTACGAAAGGAGGAATGCCAAACTTATCTCGTCCACACCTCAGCAGAAGGGAAAGACGACAAGTTGTTCATCAAGGTGCCAGTTGTAGATGGATATCTTGACGTGTTTCCTGAGGAATTAATCGGGTTACCTCCTGATCGTAAGATAGAGTTCTCCATCGACTTGATACCTGGGGCAGCACCAGTATCTAAAGCACCCTATTGAATGGTGCCAAAGGCATTAAAAGAACTGAAGGAACAACTGCAATGCTTGCTTGAAAAGAAGTTCATCAAGCCTAGTGCATCACCATGGGGAAACACCCGTGTTGTTCATAAAGAAGAAAGATAGGACGTTTCGTATGTGCATAGACTACCGAGGTCTCAATCAACTGATCATTAAGAACAAATATCCTCTTCCGAGGATAGAAGACTTGTTCGACCAGTTGAAGAATGCTACAGTATTCTCAAAGATCGATCTGAGGTCTGGTTACCACCAGCTAAAGGTCAAGAGCGAGAATATTCCGAAGACAGCATTCTGGACTTGATATGGACATTTCGAGTTCACCGTGATGCCTTTCAGAGTAGCAAACGCTCCGATAATTTTCATGGATGTGATGAATAGAGTGTTTCATCCGTACCTGGACCAATTCGTCATCGTCTTGTGTACTCTAAGAGCAAAGAGCAACCCGAAGAACATCTCAAGGCAGTCTTAAAGACAATGAGACGAGAGAAGTTTTATTCCGAATTCAGCAAGTGTGAATTTTGGATCAACTGCTTATGTATCGATTAGTATTAGAGCATCTCACTCCCTTGTGTCTAAGAATTTAAGAAAATTTGAGGATATAGAGTATAGAAGAATAGACCTTAAGTGAAAGTGAACTTTGAGGACTACAATGAGAACCTAAAACTAAGTGAATTGATTGGAGATAGACTTGGATGAACATTAAATAGAAACTGAACTGCACGTTCTTAAGTTGAGTAGCTAGACGTTATTGAAAACGAACTAGTTTTATGCATAAGAAGAAATATGAAACATGGGAATAGTTACTTTCTTTTGGGATAACATAAGATTTTAAGCTTAAGTAGAGCCTTTTGTGGAATGAGTAAGCTAGATGTGACCTTAAGTCTTACGTGTTAAGATTAACATTTATATGTTATGGGAATACTTTAGTTGAAAAAGAAAGGACAATTGATTTTTATCTATGAGATACATAAGGAAAATTGGCAACTATGTAGGAAGAAAAGTTTGCATGCTTGAGGACTAGAAAACCTTCAAAGTGTTAGATCAGGTAGAGTGACAACAAACTTAGTCGACCAAGAAAACCGAGAAGTTATTTTGGCTTTAACTAATGGAGGACCTTTCAGAAATCAAACCTCCCCACTAAGGTTTACCACACCTTTTTGGACCAGAAGTTTTAGAGTAAGTAGTTAGACAAACCTTTTTTGGGTGGAGTAAGATATAGTACCAGTTCATCCTACACCTAGAATTTTCCACACAGTATTGTGCAGATCACCAACGACCTCCAGGATTGTTACATCCTCTGGAGATGCCAGAGTGGAAATGGGAGAACATCACTATGGATTTTGTCACCAGATTTCCGAAAACGGTGAAGAATCACGATGCCATTTAGGTTATCGTAGATAGACTTACAAAAACTGCCCACTTTATCCCTGTCATAATGACGTATGCGTTGGACAAGCTCGCCTAACTATACATAGCAGAGGTAATTAGACTGCACGGTGTACCAGTCTCGATAGTGTCCGATAGAGACCCCGTTTTACCTCCAAGTTCTGGGGAAGTCTGCAATGAGCCTTAGGGACTGAATTGAAATTCAGCATCGCATACCACCCGCAGACTGACGGACAATCGGAAGGAACTATCCAGACACTCGAAGGTATGCTGAGAACTTGCGCTTTAGATCTCGCAGGAAGTTGGAAGAGCCACCTGCCATTTGTAGAGTTTGCATATAACAACAGTTAACAGGCGACAGTACAAACGGCACCGTACGAAGCACTTTACGGGAAAAGGTGTAGATCACCAGTTTGTTGGGATGAAGTCGGAATTTGAAAGATTCTCAAACCCGAACTAGTTGATGGATCGGTTGAGATAGTCGCAAAGATTAAAGGAAGAATCAAAGCGGCTCAAGACCGTCAGAAGTCATATGCGGACGCTAGGAGAAGAGATTTACAATTTGACATTGGCGATAAAGTATTTCTCCGAGTGACACCAATGAAAGGTCTAATCCGTTTTGGTAAAAGAGGTAAGCTAAAGTCGCGATACAATGGGCCATTTGACATCCTGAATAGAATCGGGGATGTGGCTTATCGCTTAGCACTACCACCAGAGTTATCGCGAGTGCATGATGTGTTCCACATATCTACACTCAGGAAGTACATAAGCGATCCAAACCCTGTTTTAGTCGTATAGATTTAGGTTTAAGCTGTGACCTAACTTATGAAGAAGTTCCAGTTACTATCCTAGGAAGGAAGTTACACTTATTAAGGAATCAAGAGATACCATTAGTTCTAGTCTAGTGAAGCTGACACGGGAAAGAAGAAACAACTTGGGAAGTAGAGGATGAAGTCCTAACCAAATACCCTCAATACCTAAGCAATACCGAGAAGCTTAATTTCGGGGGCGAAATTCTGTTAAGGGGGTGAGGATGTAATACCCCGTCCCGTTTTATGCCTTTTATATTACTAGAACCCTTATTTTATATTATTATCTTTGTTTCTTTTTATTTTTTTTATTTTGTGTGCTTTTGTGTAATTTAAATATATACCCTTTTTACAAATTTCTAAATTCGTCGAAAGAATCGAATCTTTCAAAGCGAATAAAAGACTGCGAGAAATTAAACACCCAAGATTAAAAATTAGGATTTCGATCCATTTAATTTATTGAGAATAATTAAAATACAATAAAATATTATTCGAATCTTAAAACTGTATTAATTTTCAAATCGGGATTAAACTCGTTAACCAAACGATCCCTGAACCGTATCTAGTGGGATCGAAAAATATCAGAATTAAGGGGGAATTAATCCTAACCACATAATTTACTTTTCTTTTTAAATTAATTAATTAATCTCATCCACATGTTTTTCCTCCTTTTAAATTAAATAATTAATTAAAGTTTTTTTTATATACTCCCTTCTCAAAACTTACGCAGGAAGAAAAATCAATTCCCAATTTCACTATCTTCCTCTCCCTTCTCTCTTACTTCTCTCTCTCGGCCCTTTCTCCCTCTCTTCCTCCTCAGACCGCAAAGCCACCGCCTCCTTCCTTCACCGTCGGGCTCGACGCCGACCCCCGCCTCGCGAGCAACGCCGCCCGACGCCGGCCAGGGGATCGCGACGTCGCCTCCAAGCGCCGCCGTCCTCCCGCTTCCAGACGTATCCCTTCGCTGCCGTGCTCTCAACCCTGACGCAGCGCCACCACCGGAGTCGCTCCGCCTCCCTTCGCCGATGCCGCCCACCGCTGCGCCTCCCGCGACCGCCGTGCGACGCCCACGAAGCAACGCCGCCACGCGCCGCTTGACGCCAAACGCCGCCGCTAGCCCAGCCGTCGCGACGCCTCTCCCCGCCAAGCGCCACCGACCGATTGCTTCGGTGAGTTTTGAATCTTGCCCGTTCGTTTCAAACTTAGCAGCCCCTTTTGATTTTAATCTCTCAATTTCACTCTTCCTTTCCAATTGAAATTGAGGTGCTATTGAATTAATCTCATTCTTTTCATCTTCATACTTTCCGATGATGCCTCCTTGAATCGCTGCTGTCGGAAATTTTGGAAGGACCGAAACGATGTCGTTATGCCGCCGAAATTATCCGACGAGCCACCAATCGAACGCCGTTAGGCTGCCCGATTTGGGACTCGTAAGAATTGCTAATCCCCTCTCTAATTCTTGTAGTAGTTGGGATAGAAATTGGACTGGTATTTCTTTTGTAAAGGTTTAGTATCACTGTTTTAGTGATATAGTGTTATTGGTTTTGACCATTAGTATTTTACTTGTATGAGTATTATTCTTATAGATGTGTGGTACTTGGACTTAGTGGATTGATATTATTCTTTTAGTTGTTTAGTATCATTCCTATGACAGTTTTGTATCATTGTTTTAGTTGGACAAACTATTAGTATTATTGAATTTATTGTTTAGAGTTGTTGGTTTAGCTGTTAAGTATTATTGATTAGTTGGAGGGTATTAGTGAATGGATGAATTAGTTTGGTTTGGTTAGCTGCTGAATGGTGATGAAGTTGTTGTTTAAACACTGTTGGGTAATTTTCATAGACAAATGGAAACTCGTCTTCACCTCGTACCCCTATTAGAATTTTTAGAAACGCAAAATAAAGCCTTTTAATATAATCCGTTATTTTAGAAGAATTACAAACCAACTTTAGGAATACCACTAATATTAGAAAAAGAAGAATACCTTTTTATAAACTATTTTTATTTTATAATATAATTCTCTTAGAAAAGTCCAAGTCTTTTAATAAGTTTAGAAGAAAGAAGTTTTATATTCAAGTTTTCGTTTAAAAAACAAGAAATAGAATTCTTAAGAAAGAAAAACCTTTTCTTTAATTTTATTAATTTTTCTAAGTAATAATCTTATTTTTCTAAGTATTTCCAAGTTTAATAATTATATTTTTCCTTAAAAGGCCTTTATTAAGAACACCACTAAATTCAGTAAATACACCCCCCTGTTACACTTCTGAATTTAGTAAATACACCCCCGCATACACCTCCTCTTGAAAAGGGGTGTACTTATCAATTAGAAATCAACCTTTGAAAACTTTAGTTTTCAATAGTTTTCTAAAGACAACAATCTACTCAATCCTCGAGTTTCACACGCTTAAGCTTTTCAAATTCAAAAGTCGATCTTTTAATCGGAATACTCCTTATTAGGATTCTGTACTCTTCGGGACACGCACGAAGGACTCGACCGTCTGCCTACACAATATTCTCAGGACTCAGAACAATCAGGTGAGTGATGATCTGTTGATTGATCTGCTTATAATACGTTATGCTGGTATACTCTGAACTCGACTAAATCAATCTAAAACAACTAATCCAACATAAATGTACACCCTATTATATAAGTGTGTGAGCTATACGATATTATTACATATATATATATATATACCTTATTTGGATTGTTGTGTTTATCTAATTATATAAATTGATTATGACTGCATGGTAATAAGGACATGTTGTGAGCATGAATCTTTTAAGTTTGAATTATGTGTATTATCCCCATGTTTCGAAATGATAGTTTTTGTGAGGAAAAGGAAAGCTGGTAATTATTCTTGCGGAATGACGCGTATGGCCATGAGTGACAATAAGTCAGATTCATGGTCACTGGTAATTATTTTGTGGAATGACACGTACGACCATGAGTGATAATAGATCAGATTCATGGCCGCTGATATTATTTGTGGTGACCATGAGTGATAATAATTATTCAGATTCATGGTCACATGATTTGTTGGTGAGAAATGGTTTGGGAGAGATTCACGATGTGTTGGAAATGATTTTGACAGATTAGGCCGTTACTTGAAAAATGACTTTGGGCTTTGCCGCTTACTGTGAATAAACTTGTGATATTTCAATTATATGATGTGAAACCTGTTATGCCCAACTGATTATTATGTGAACTTGTTATTTATATGATATATGATGTTTGAATTTTTATGTCAACTGATTAAAGGAATTATATTTTTATTAATGAGTATAATTTAATATACTTCGGATTTACCAATCCCATGACGTTGCAAATCACCCATACGTGAGAATTCAAATCTCACGCCCCCTTTTTACAACCCTTGCAGATTATGAGTTCGTGGAGCAAGGACAGTAATAGAGACGACACGGAATTCCCTACTTAAATAAAATGATACTATTGATAATAAGCTTTATATATGTGTGTGAGATATATTATAAATATTATTCTATTCATTTCTTCCGCTGCATAAAAACTCATCATCTCTCATTTCCGTTATATTTCCTTCAAAAATTTTATAATTCGGACTTTTGATCACAATAACACTTCGAATCCGATATAATTAATATATTCTGGGTTCGGGGCGTTACATCCTTGGTCCAACTGCGAGCAACGACCTCAGAAGCGCGGCGGACAAATGAGTCCGGAATCTCGCGGAGGTTGGTCGGCACCTTTGAGCAAGCAAAACGGTGCACCAAGTTAGATCGCCCTGGGTACTGCTCGGGCAAGTAGCTGGAGAGGAATCCTCAGTTAGTAAAAAAAAAGAGTAAAGAAGAAAAGAAAATGCTAAGTATCCTGGGCGAGGAGAGTAGTACCTGTCAAGACGACCCTTGTCCCAACCAAGGTAGGTGGGGTCGGGTGAAGGGCCGGATCCTTCACGAGCAGTGGTGACCAAAGCTTGCTCGCCGGGACGCTCCACGGAGGGAGTTTGCTCGCTGTCGCCTTCAGATGGCCGGACAGCCACGGTCACTTTTTCTTGAGCAGTCTTTGCTCGTTTGGCCGTTTTTTCGGTATCAGAGATGGGAGTGCCATCTCCACGAAGAAGTCTCTTCGTCCTCAGAACCAGAGTCTTGGGTGGACTCGCCACTGGGGCAGGTGGCTGTGCCGAGCTCGACCCTCCGGCTTGCCTCGGGTCGCCTTTTCCACCTTTAGCCGCTAAGGCAATAATCTTTGAGAGGGGGTCAGACTTCTTGCGTCCTCGTTTCGTTGGTATTTCCCAGACGCGATTATCGAGCTCGAAGAAGGAGGAGTGAAGCGCAACTGTGGCGAGCTGATCTGTAGAGGATATAAAAAACAAGTTAACGCCAAGTATAATGCCGACCAGATCTGTTCGCCCGACAAGAAAAGATACTTACCCTCTGGGATAGAAGCTAGAGCCTCAAGATGGTGAGGATAAGTAGTAAGATGGGCAACTCGCAGAGTATCCTCGGAGAAAAGATGGCCAATGTTGCGATCTTCTCGGCGACGAAGGGCGATCAAACACGCAACGAACAAGAATTGATCGCTGATGCTATTCTTTACAGTTCGCCACCCCAAGTTTTTGGGACCTAAAACAAAGGAAAAAGAGAATTAAAATTAGTCTAACCACTTCTAAGTTATAGAAGAGGTAAGACTCACGCTTTAATTCCCTAAACTCTGCCGGGGTCTCAATTCGTTCAGGACCCCCTGGGGTGCGAGCAGAAGCACGCCAGTCGCCTCCGACCCAGAACCAGTCATGCTTCCAGTCTCGCACCTTCCCGGGGATGTCCTCAACCAATTTCTGGCCTGGTCGCGCCTTTAGATAGTACCAACCCGCCTCTTCCCCAGTGCAGCCTGTGATCGTCATTAGGTAGCCAACTTCTTCGGCGAACAGCCTATTGGGGTATCCCTCCAGGGCGAACATAACCATCAGAACCATCAAGTTTATCCACCCAACGGGAGTAAGTTGGGTGATAGCCAAGTTCACGTCATGAAGGAATTGGCCGACCAAATGATGCAACGGTAGAGAAACTCCAGCGTTCAAGGTTGCAAGGTTGATCGCCGTCAATCCCCGTGGTGGGCGATCAGCTCTGTCGTCCACCAAGGGAGCATACATCGGGATATCGAAAGGAATCTTGTAATCCCTCCGAATCCCGGGCAAGTCCTCCTCGGTAACGGCGGACACGATACAACTCGCTGCGAACTCGGTAGCTTTAAGCTTACGTACCCCGCGAGCAGGAATTACGAATTGGTTTGAGTGCTCCTTTTCATACTCGTCCCAGTCTACACGATGAGCAACCGCGACTGGAACTCGATGCTCGATCAGTCTGGGCGCAGGAAAGTTGATGTCTCTTAGGTAGGCCCAGGTTAATTTGTCAAGGTTCACCGGCTGAAGTACCTCGACTTCTTTGTCCTCGTCCTCGTGGAGATCCGAGCTCGTCTCCTCCAAGAGCTGGCGAGCAGGATTTGACTCGCGCCTCTCTTTCCCCGGAGGGACGAGCTCCAGAATTAACGGAGCGTACAACCGAAGCTGCCTCAGGATCGGACTCCAGGTTAACGATAGGAGGATTCTCTTCGATGGGCCATTTTTCGGGGTTCCGGGGAGGGAAAGATCCGGTCTCGGAATGCGACGACATCCGGTAAGGGGAAATAAAAATTTGAGTGTTTTGCAGATTCCGGCGAGGAAGAACTCGGCGGTTTAGGACTTTCCACGGTGGAGTAGGGATGTTTATGCAACAAGGACACACACAACGCAAGAAAAGAAGAAAGAGAAGAAGAAAGCTAAGAAGAAACTACCTTGAAGTCGTTGGAAGGTCACCGGAAACTGGAAACGTTCGTCGGAAATTTGAAAAAGGAAAGAAGGAGAGATACGCGCTCAATAAAAAGTAAAAATTACAAAAAATCGCAAATTTTTTCTTTATATTCTCTCTGGAAAAACGGGGATCCGGGCGAGCAAGTTAAGAAATCGAAGGACTAAAGTGCAATTTTTGGGCGCGTGCAGCACCTGCCTGACAAAGCGGGAAGACGCGTCACCTCGGGATCGTGTGCGCGTGGGCGGAAGCAATCATTCCGCCCACGTCACACCTCGAGCCGTACCCAGGATCCCAACCGTCACCGGTCCAAGTCTGCTCGACCAATGTTGTCCGCCCGTGAAAAGTTGCTCGCCCCCGCGACATTCTTGCTCGCACCAGTGACACTTAAAAGTTGCCAACCCAAAAAGTGCTCATTCATCATCTTCACAATTTGTTGATCGGCAAGGGGGCAATTGTTGATAGGCGAGCAGAATCGTCACATGGGCGATTAGGATTAGCTTCATATACCCACGATTAAGACGAAGTTAAGTCAAGATTAACCAAGGCATCTGGCGAGCAGAACCTGCACGCCACATAAAGATAAATAGGCGAACAAGGACCAATCAAAATGTTTTGAATTCGGATCAAGGTCAAACAAGTCCACCTACTGCATGGCCGACTAGATTCAACCTCAGTCCCCAAAGCCACTTTTCGACAAAGATCAGAGACCAGCAGAATCAGACTAAAGACTCCTCCAGGACAAGTCCAACATGGCGAGCCACTCTTGATTGCGAGCAAGTCCAACAAGATAAGGATAGAAATTAGTCTAGATAAGGTCAACTTAGTCAAAGGCCAGGTGTCGTGCATGCAGGCCTGGTAGGCCAAAAGTCACGACACCTCCTGCTAGGCAATTGTCTATAAATACTTAGATTTTTTCAGCTAATAAAACAAGCACAAATTATTATACACGTCCAAACTTCGATTACGAATCCAAAGCAGCTCGATTAACTTACAATCGAACTTAAACACGTAAGCTCTCATACGATTCTAATCCACCTAAACCCAAAATTTCGTATTCACTAATTACGTTAGTGATCAATCACACGTAATTGTTTGATGATCAATTAACCACTAAAAACAGCCATTAATCTTCAAAATTAGAACTGATCGTCAACAGTTCAGATTTCTTTCGATCTGCTCCGATTCGATGGCTACAGATCCTACATCTCTAAATCTGTTACTTAACCCACTATCGCCGCTGGCCCTTCACCCGAATGATAATCCAGTTGTCTCTATTGTTTTAGATCTGTTGACTGGGCCTAACTTTGTTTCATGGAGCCACGATGTGAAGCGTGCCCTAAGCGTCAAGAATAAACTCCGTCTTATTGATGGTTCTCTTCCGCAACCGTCGGAGGATGATGCTGTAATATATGTTTCCTGGTTCAGGGCAAATGACCTTGTACTTGCGTGGATTTTGAATTCCATACATGCCGATATCAAGCAAACCCTAGATTACTTCACCTCTGCGAAAGAAGTCTGGGATGAGCTTCACGATGTAGAAACTCATGAATCGAATCGAATGAAGATGAAAAGTTCTTATTGATTGAGAGAAAGAGAGTTTCGTATGTTATAACTGATAAAATGAAAAGGGAAAATTGTGCCCTCTTATATACAAGTGAGGAACACTAAGAGTTAAAAAGAAAAGTAATACATAATGTGAAGTAAAGTATTACTTAGAATGATAGTATTACTTGGTACAAAGTAAAGTATTACTTTGTCCCTTAAGACCCCCCCTCCCTCTCAAAATGGGAGTGGATGTTAATCAGTCCCATTTTGTCCTTGAATTCTGTGAATTGGCTTGGTCCTTGAGGCTTTATGAGAACGTTGGCAATGTTTTCTTCTGTTGGTATTTGGATGATCTTGATAACTCCATCTTTGATCTTCTCCCTTGTATAGTGATAGTCAATTTGAATGTGCTTTGTCTTGTTGTGTAGGACTGGATTGTGAGCAATACAGAATGCTGCCCTGCTGTCTGTGTATATCAAGGCAGGTTGAGGATGTGGTATCCTCAAGTCTTTGAGTATTTAGAGAATCCATTGTAATTCTGAAGCAGTTGCACTCATTGCTCTATATTCGCTTTCTGCCGATGATTTGCTGACTGTGTGTTGCTTTTTGGATTCCAGGATATGAAGAAATCTCCCAGATACACAGCATAGCCCGTGATGCTCCTTCTTGTTACTTCACACCTTGCCCA
This sequence comes from Ballota nigra, assembly GCA_947034835.1. Taxonomy (NCBI): domain Eukaryota; kingdom Viridiplantae; phylum Streptophyta; class Magnoliopsida; order Lamiales; family Lamiaceae; genus Ballota; species Ballota nigra. The sequence goes on from OX344724.1 coordinate 93,032,037, forward strand.
ATCTGCATCTGAAAAAGCTTGCAACCTGAAAGAATTTGTGTTAGGATATAAAATGCCTAAACCAATTGTGGACTTTAGGTACCTTAATAACCTGTGTACTGCTGTCATATGAGCATGAGTTGGTTTACTCATATATTGGCTAAGAGTTTGTATAGAATAAGATAAATCTGGTCTAGTAATAGTTAGGTAAAGTAGTTTACCTACCAACCTTCTGTATTCAGATGCATCAGCTAATAAAGGAGAAGAAATATCAGTAAATCCTTACTTAGAATTCATGCGAGTAGTGCAAGGTCTACTTCCCAAGTAACCACTGTCAGTTAATATATCAAGAGCATACTTCCTTTGACAAAGCTGTAAACCGTTATCACTTTTGGCTACCTCAATACCAAGAATGTATTTGAGAGTGCCCAGATCTTTTATTGTAAACTTTGTGTGTAAATTTCTTTTGATATCAGTGATTTCTGAAAGACTATTTCCAGCAATGATAATGTCATCAACATAACATAGCAAAACAGTAAAGGAATTACAAGTTTCCTTTGTAAATAAAGAAGTATCAGCAAAGGATTGCACATAGCCATAATCAACTATGGTTTCAGAAAGTTTTGTAAACCACTGTTTTGATGCTTGTTTTAAACCATACAAGCTCTCATTCAGTTTACACACCCTTGGATCATCATCTTGAATGTATCCAGGTGGTGGCAGCATATAGACTTCCTCATATAAATCACCATGTAAGAATACATTGTTTACATCACATTGATGTATATGCCAGTTTTTAGCAATAGCAACAGTAAGTAAAATCCTAACAGTAGTGATTTTAGTAACAGGAGAAAAAGTATCAAAGTAATCAATACCCTCTTGTTGGGTGTATCATTTGGCAACTAATCTGGTCTTGTACCTTTCTATTGAACCATCAGACTTATACTTAATTTTGTACACCCATTTACACCCTATACAGTGTTTACCAGGAGGAAGAGTAACTAAGGACCAGGTTTTTGCCCTTTCTAAAGCTTGAAACTCATAAGTCATTGCTATTTGCCAGTTCTCATCTTTGTGAGCTTGTTTGTAAGTTTTGGGCTCACAAATCTTAGAGATGTTGGCAATAAAATGAGTGTAAGTATGAGGAAGTTTGTTTGTAGAAAGACAATCAGAAATTGGATACTTAACAATCTTTGAAATGATAAGATTTGCAGAACTTTGTGATTCAGACTCCTTTGAAATAATATTGGGTTTTAAGGAAGCAGGAAGATTAGTTTTGTAAACATCTAAGTAGACCTGAAGATTTCTTGATCTACTAGATCTCCTAAGAGGCTCTTCTTCCTCATGATTTTGGTTATTTGGAGGATTTGGTTGAGTAAGATCATTGATCTCTTCAATTAAATCACTATGAATAAAATCTTTAATTAATTCTTTTAACCGAAAATAAAATTTAGTAAAAGAAGTAGAATTAGTCAGCACTAATTGACATGACGAAGTCGAAGAATTGAACTTAGCAAAAAAAAAAAAAAAAAAAACACCAGAAACTAAATTATAAGCTCGCCTAATCAAAAAAAAATTCAAACACTGGGAATATATTTAAGAAGATCCTTGATTAAATTATACACAAATCAAACATTTCGTGCATTTGAATGTGTGATTCATGTTGAGACCTCAAAGTTAGGCCACAATGGAGTGGGAATTAACAGAATTAACCATTTTTTATATGACATCTTTATCTGACATTCTCCCATAAAGTCGTTGCGTGTCCAAAACTTGTGAATAAACCTTATAAATCAACAAGAATTGTCACTTCCTTTTATTCGTAATAATTTTTTTTAAAGTCATTTATATATAGTTAATTAAATGCTTCTCGCATTGTTGCCCCTGAACTCTTAATCACTAACATTGTGTTTGAGCTATGGATTTTAAGTCTACCATCTAAATCCACTCCACTTATTTAAGTAAAATATTTTGAACCGATAAATTTCAAATTCAAAGCTTTGATCATATTTTAAAATGGAGGAATTTAAAAAACCTAGAAAAATAATATCATTTGAAATCCTTTATTTTTATTTTAAATCCATTCATTTTTAAATTCTTTGCATTTCATATGACCCAATCCAAATTCAACCTAAAATCACTCATAAAGGATTATGTTTAGTCGTGGTGGCTGCATCTCTTTTTAATTCCAACTTTTTTAAGGGGAAAATTATTTTTTTCGTACTGTAACTTTACCACCTTTTAATTTTCGTCCTACCGACTTTTCGATTTTAATTTTTATCCTATAACTTATTAAAATTTTTGTTTTTAGTCCTACGACCTGTTATTGTAGGTAATAGGTAAAGATGATGTGACCCTTATTTTCTTTTTAAGTAGGAGTTTTTTTGTTTGTTTAGGGCTTGAAAGATGAGTCAACTATCTATCGAGGGCCTAAAAGGGAATATCTATCATAAAACTATCGATTTAAGGCTCAAGAACTTAACACCGTTAACAAACCATCCAACGGAAGTTGACGTGGCGATTGAGTTGCCACATAATATTTCCACGTGTCATGCAATACCATTAAAATAAATTAAAAGATTTAACACTAGGGGCAAATCAATTGGCGCTGCTTGATATTCTTAAAGATCATATCATTCATATAAATCAATTAGTCCAACGGAAAGAAGAGGCAATCAGAAGCCGCTATTATTAGATATAGTGAACACAAGAATAATACAAAATTGAACCAAGCAGAAGAAGAAACAAAGAGGAAGAATGAAGAAATTGTTAAATTCAATAAATTAATATTCTCCCGTCACAAACAATAAATGGAAAAAAAAAAACATAAAAACATTGATTTACAATCATCGTGGTCGTGAAAGTATGTATTCATCAAAGATGGTGAAAACAAGGTTTAGTATAAAAGGGACACGTACGGCTGCGACAATTGACCGAAGATATTTTTTTTGGTTTACCTTTATATTTAATATTTTAATTGTTTTGGATGCCACATGAAAATATTTTTGGCAATTAATTATCACGCCAGCTTCCATTAAATGGTTTATTAACAGTGTTAAAATTTTGAGCCTTAAATCGATAGTTTTATATGAATCAAACCTAAAATCGATAGAATTTTTCTTTTAGGCCCTGTATCGATAATTGACTCATCTTTCAAATCCTAAATCGAAAAAACTCCTTAAAAAAAAAAAAGTGATATGTGGCTTCCAAACAACTTTCTTCCTTCTCCCAGTCAACGAAAAAGGAACTCTAACATTTCCTCGCAAGTTTATGCATAGTGTCTGTGCTAATATTTTTCCTCCACCAATAGGATTATGAGAATACATCGATCATGGGTCAACTAATCGTGGAAATATAACATATTTTACCATATTTGTGGTGAGAGATCTGGTTTATGATTAATTTATTTTATTTTATAAATTCAAATAAAAAAAATTATTTTTATAAGTTTTAAAAACCAAACTTGCCTTCACGATTTTTCAATTTTTAAAGAACTTGTAAATATTATAACTTCACTTATTATCGCTATTACTATTACGAAATATTTTATTAAAGAAACTGTTTAGAGTTTTCAATTTTCGTCACCCAAATTTTCTATTCGTAAAAAGGTATTGCATTTTTTAAGGGAAAAAATCCAAAGGGCAAATATCTGAATTTAAAGCTATGACCCCTTTTACCAATATGCGAAATTTTCAGTAACGGTGCTACTATAGGGAAATTAATGAAAATGCATGCTAATGATACAAGGAAATCTAATTCGTGCACGATAATTAAATTGATTTTCCATAATATTTCTTATAAAACCATGCACAAACCAAACAAACCAAAACCATCCAAACTAAACCATCATTTTCTAAAGAGGAAAAAAAAAAAAAAAATCATGGGATCAACATTAGAGGTTACCCTAGTATGTGCCCTAATGATCCTAATCTCCATGCCAAAATTTCAACTCACTGAAGCTGCCGGTTTCTCCATTGATCTCATCCATAGAAACTCCCTACAATCCCCTTCCCTTTCCTCTTCCCCTAGTTCCATTTACTCCTCGTACGAGCATGTCCAAAACTCGTTGAGACGGTCATTTAGCCGCGTGAAAACCCTATTCCCCGACAACAACTCCATTGAGTCGGCCTCGACCGAGATTGTTCCGGATGGGGGAGAATTCCTAATGAAGTTTTCCCTAGGTACTCCAGGAACCGAAACTTTGGCCATCGCCGACACGGGGAGTGACCTAACGTGGGTGCAATGCAAGCCGTGTCGGGTTTGCTTCAAACAAAATGCACCACTCTTCGACCCGGCCCGGTCCTCGACTTACAAACCGGCTGCTTGTGATTCCAAGGTATGCAATCTCCTAGATAGGAGCTCGTGCGATATTACTAAGAAAACGTGTAGCTATACTATGGGGTACGGTGATCAGTCCTATAGTAAGGGTGAACTCGCTACCGACACCATAACACTGGGAACTACGAAAATCCCTAATGTTATCATTGGATGCGGACACAATGAACAGGGTACGTGCTATTAGATTGTTGAATTAATATCAATTTGCAAGATGTCCTATCATCTTTTATCAATTTTTATAGTCTGCACAATTTTTTTTTATCCAATTACAATCTATATATACAAAATTATTCAATTGCAATATTTTATAACATAATAGATTGCAATCAATCAATTATATAATATATATTGCGAAAAAAAAAAAATTACACAAGTTTCAAATTAATAAATGATTATTAGAACAACTTGCAAAATGTGCTCACCGGAGTTACAAACTTATATGTCCACCATTAATATTGTGATGATATGTACATAAGCAAGGGGTGACTTATCTTTATTGATTATTTAAGTGTGTTATGTGTCATTAGTATATCGATGATGAATATATAAATTTTTGCTCATCACTAGGCATTTAATCATTTTCGTGAAAATTAGTATTAATCCAATATTATTAGCTTATGATACCGGAAAGCCCCTAAGATATTAAATGATTCATGTTTTAATTTTATTTTTAATAATTAAGAATGAGTGCATAGTAATAAATATGGTCTTCATTAATTGTTTACGTGATCCCTTCATTTTAGGACACAATAGTGATAATTAACTAATAGAGATTACTGTGAAAATTAATATTTAACATATGAAATAATTGTAAACAAGAATACTATTTTAAAACATAAATTCATTGTATTTTTATTTTCTTGTACGCTTTTTAATTTTCTATATATCACATATTTGAGAAAAATAGTTTTTTGGTCCCGCAACTTGTCTAGTGTCCAATTTTGGGCCCAAAAATATTAACTTTTCAATTTTGGTCCCATAACTTATTGAATCGTCCAAATTTGGTCCCAAATGGGACCAAAATTGGACGATTCAATAAGTTACGGGACCAAAATTGAAAAGTTAATATTTTTGGGACCAAAATTGAAAAGTTAATATTTTTGGGACCAAAATTGAATAATTAAATTTTTTGGGACCAAAATTGGACACCAAACAAGTTAGGGACAAAAACTATTTTTTCGTATTCATTAATTTTTTTTCTTTTCTCACCTTATATGTATATATGTATATATATATATATATATATATATACACATACACACACATATACATATATCAAACACTATTTAATTAATTATACTCTAAAATAATCTTTGTAATAATCATGCATATATTATTGGTGGAGACGAGATCACGGTAGCAATTTGAAATTATTTTACGAAGATATGGAGAATCAAAATTTATATGAAAATTAATAATTTATTATTTTATTTACTCTATCGCAATTTAAATTCTTAGTTAGTAATTAAAAATTCATTATTAGTATTTTATGGGAGCTTTGTAATTCATCTTAAATAATAATTATTGGAATTGAAAAATAATGGGTTATTATTTTTCATGTTTTATAGATATTTTTTAAATATTTGTATTTATATTCATGAAAAATAAATCCATTGATATATATATGTATATATATATATATATATACATACGCACACATACACATATATCAAACACTATTTAATTAATTATACTCTAAAATAATATTTGTATTTGTATTCATGAAAAATAAATCCATTGATGTATATATATATATATATATATATATATATATATATATATATATATAAAAGGTGAGAAAATAAAAAAAATTAATGAATGAAAAAATAATTTTTTGTCCCTAACTTGTTTGGTGTCCAATTTTGGTCCCAAAAATTTTAATTATTCAATTTTGGTCCCAAAAATTTTAATTATTTAATTTTGGTCCCGTAACTTATTGAATTGTCCAATTTTGGTCCCATTTGGGACCAAATTTGGACGATTCAATAAGTTATGGGACCAAAATTGAAAAGTTAATATTTTTGGGACCAAAATTGGACACTAGACAAGTTGTGGGACCAAAAAACTATTTATCTCCACATATTTAAAGAATATCAAGTAAATTTGTTATATATTGAGGTGTCCCATTATATAAACTATGCGTGATTTTTTCCTTAAACTATTCCTACTTAATTTCACAAAAGTGTCTATATTTAATCTCATAAAATTATATGAATGGGAATAGAAGAGAAAGTTTATTGAATTGAATAACTTGATCATGAATTTTTACATATACCGCAATTTACATGTGTTTAAAAAAAAAAAACACTTGTATTTTATGTTTTGAGGGAGGGAGTACAAATTAGTAATACTATGGATGGTTTGGTTTGGTACAGGCACATTCGGTGCTGGTGCATCAGGGATCGTTGGTTTAGGAGGAGGAAAATTGTCTCTAACCTCGCAGATGGGATCTCAAATCCAAGGAAAGTTTTCCTACTGCCTTGTTCCCTTCTTGGGCAACTCGAAACCGGAGTCGAGCAAGATGAACTTCGGTGACAACGCAGTGGTTTCTGGCGCCGATGTTGTGAAGACGCCGATCGTCCCAAAATCCCCCGACACTTACTATTACCTCACATTGGAAGGAGTGACCGTCGGAGATAAACGACTGGACTTAGTTTCGGAGAATGACAGGTGGGAGGATCAGGATTACGGTACCGATTCCACAGAAGGGAACATAATTATTGACTCCGGCACAACCCTCACTTTTCTCCCATCCGACTTGTACGAAAAGGTGGAAGCCCAAGTGAGGGAGCAAATTCAGTTGAAGGAAATTAGTGACCCGGCCGGGATTTTGAAATTGTGCTATCTTGCTAATGGGGAGACTGATGAGAGTGTTCCCAAGATTACTGTGCATTTTAAAGGGGCGGATTTGAAGTTGAAAGCTGCAAACGCTTTTGTTAAGACCACTGAGACTTCTCTGTGCCTTGCTTTTACGCCGTCTACCAGTATTTCTATTTATGGGAACTTGGCGCAGATGGGTTTCTTGGTTGGCTATGATTTGGAGGAGAAGACGGTCTCGTTTAAGCCTACTGATTGTACCAAGGCTGATTAATTCTTTTGTGTTCTTGCATTTGTTAACAAGCTTTGGTGTTTGACATGCCCTTGGCTTGGTAATGTAATTTCTTAATAATATTTCATTGTCTTAAGAAAATAATAATATACTATAATATTTCATTCTACGTACTTTTTCTGTTTCTGACGGTGATTAATTAACTAAGCCTGTAAAAGAAAGAAGAAAGGCATGTCTTAATCAGGGCAAAGTATATGTGTTTTCTTTAATAGTATTAATTCTTTTATTAGAATGTATTAGTTTGCGGGTAATATATTTTACTAAAACAGCTAATACCGATTCGAAGTGAAACTGCTTTATAAGAGAATTACCTTATTAGGCATAGAAAAGAAATTCTACTGCAAATTAAACCACGACAACAACACGTAATTAATCTTTATTTTGGGATCGATTACGTGTGATATTTTAGCTTATTAGGAATAGAAAAGAAATTTGACTTAAAAGAGTATACTATTTAAAAAGCCAAAAAAAAAAAAAATAATAATAACAAGAGAAGATAGTATTTCTCCAATACAATTATAGTATAAAAAAATTCTGATAGAAAATATAAAAGAGACATTAAATTTAGATTTCTAGTTTTGGGACCAATCACCCATCCATCATTTAGTAGGGACTCAAGTGAAGTTAGAGCTATATGCACCGATTTAACGCATAAATCGATAACACTTTAATTTTAAAATTGAAACTTAAAAAGAAACATATTTCTAAATTTTAACTCTACATCACCGTATATCAACTCTGAGAGTTAATCCCAAATCCAAGAATTTGGCTTGGTAACAATGGGAAATTCTTCATTTCATAAATACGCTATAATTCAATTCCAATTAAGTACAAAGAAAGATGTCAAAAAGAGAATTATTGTCATAAGTAACATTGATACCACGATATTCTTTTGAAATGCAAAAAAATATTGAAATCTCAATACGAACCATAATAATATAATAAAGTCGAGAGAGTCAACCACAATATTCGGAAACTCATTCAATATGAGATATCAAAATGTACATACCAAAACCTCAAGATTTTTTTCAATTCAGACAATGCAAATGAAATTATCGATTCCCTATTTAATGTTACACTTATATTTTATAGTGTGGATGAATAACATGAAATATAAAAATATAATTAATAACCTAATAAGATTAAACACAAAATAGAATACTAAACAGATGAACAATTATGCCACTTAATGAAAAGCTACTGTAATCATGACACAATTATATCTCACGATTTCACAGCTTCCCACAATCTGTGGGCTTAAACGACACCGTCCTCTTATCAAGATCATACCCTACCAAGAAGTTCACCTGTTGTATATTTCCATAAATAGCAATATCGTCCGTTGGTTTCAACGCCAAACACAGCGCAACATCGCTCGTTCTAACAAAAATATTATCATGATTTAACTTCACATCAGCCCCTTTAAAACGAACAACGATTTCAGGAATATTTTCTATCTTTTTTCGCGTGTGATAACATAAATTCAACAACCCTTCCGGGTCATCAATCCGCTTCAACTTCACTAATCTTTCTATAGCTTTCTCCACCTTATCATACAACCCGGAGGGTAGAAATGTCAATGTTGTCCCCGAGTCTATAATTATGTTCCCTTTTTTTTCGGAATCAGAAAAAAAGTTATCATTTCCAACTCTGATCCCTTCCAGTGTCAAATAATAGTAAGTCTCCGGATCCTTCTTAACCAAGGGCGTCGACACGACCCGTTTACCCGAAACCTTAGCAATTGGACCGAACCGTAACTTACTTGAACCCGAAAATGCATTCAGGCAGTAGGAGAAGTTTCCTCCGCCTAATTGTCGAACAAGTGAGGCTTTTCCACCTCCTAGCCCGACAATACCCGATTCACTACCCGAGAATACGCCTCCATTTCTAAATCCACATCCAAAAATAATGTTGGGAAAAGATACAATTTTCTTACCCGAACGTGTCATTTTTTGTGCTCCACCCTGTGTTCCATAGGCTGAATGTATGATATAGGGAATGTTAAAATATATCCAACGAAATATCATATGTGTTAAAGATATAGGTAGTGGAATTACTAAAAAAAAAAAAAAAAAGAATTGTCTACATAATTTTTAATTTGATTATAGAATTTCCTATGAAAAAATAATTATCTGCGACAATTGTTTGCAGGTAATTTCATTTCGGTGGACAAATTATTCGTTGAAATTCCGTAGCCATGTTAAAAATTCGAAAACCAATCTTTTATTTTATCATAGCGAATAAATATTGAAATTTAAAAAGTGACACAAAGAAATTAAACGGTTACCAGTAGAGGTGGCCAAGGTAAATGTATCCGTTGCAAGTTCGCCATATGAGTACGAATTGTCTCCGTAATGCTCCGCATAGAGGCAGTTTTTTTCCTTAATGCTGCAATAACTCTCTTGTAAATAATTGCATCTCTTAGTATGGCAAGGAATGTTTTTGTAGGTGTGGGAGCTTTTAGGCTTAAAAATTGGTAAACTTTGGTTGAAACATGTGGTACAAGGTTGGCATTGCGTCCATATGACGTCACTTCCCGTATCGGCTATGCCTATGGAGGGGACCGGCGGGGAGCCGATGGAGAATTTCATCAGATAGTCTCCGCCGGAGTAGATTAGGCCTGATTCGGGCGCCTTGAATCGACGGCTGTTATTTGATGATCGTTTTAGTGCGTTGATAGTGCGTTGGAATGGTGTCAAGGAAGGATTGTAAGAGGGAGATAGAGGAGAGTCTCTGTGGATTAGATGAGTGGTGAAACCAATATCGGGGCTTGATTCTACCAATAGATCATGTTTTGAGATTGAAAGAAAGGAAATTAGTGTTATGTAAACGATGAACTTTGATTTGGCCATGATAAGAGTAATAAGAATGATGTTTATTGAAAAGAATTGCAAAGCATTATTTATAACTTTATAAGGAATTATATACTCAATTTTGAAAGAGGCTAGGTTAGGAGTATCTTGAATTTTTGGCTGTACAACTTTGCATGAAGTGGCTACTTCTCTTAGCCAGCTTTTGGTTTCTAATAATATTTCTTTCCCTACCAAAATAGACACACCATTTATTTTTATTCCTTATTGGGTGTCTATTTAGTGGTTTTAAAAAAAAAAAAAAAAATTAGACAGTCTTACCCTTGATCAATCTTCATCTCGTCCTTCTTGTGTCGAAGTTCATTTCTTATTCTTGTACTTACTAAAAAATTCTGCATTCTAGCATAATAAAAGAAGAGAGAGAGAATTGGAGAATTAGAAAGAAAAAATTATGATATAGTAAGAAATATATGATGGATGAGCAATATAAATCAATTTTTTCCTATAGCTAAAAAATTCAAATATTTAGATATGGTGGGGTACGTAAATAGGGAAAATATAGGTGAAAATAGCTAAAATAATTAATAATTGGAAACAAAATGTAGAGTTAAAAAAACTAATAGAAATGGAGAAAGATTTTTTATTTTATTTTTTTTGGGGGGAAGGAAAACGGAGAAAGTATTAAGTTTCTGTTAAAAAGAAAAAAGAAGGATATGATTATTGAATTTATTGAGATTTGGCAATGAGATTATACCTTCGATATAATTCTTGCTAGGCGTTCACTCTTCAACCTTAGCACGTGATATAATTAATAAAATTCGGTAAAGGCACTTAATTGCTAGTAATAGACTAATAGTTTGAATTTTTTTTTTTCTATAGGCGACAGAAGTTTACTTAAAAGCCTGCCTAATTTTGTAAAGTCAAATAAGATATTTATAATAATAAGAAAATATTCAAAAAGATTATACTATAAATAAAAAATAGGGTAGGGAGGTTAAAAGAAAAGGGTAGGGCCCGTGGGGATATTTAACCTTAATTTGCTTGCTCAGATATAGATGGTAAAAATTTAATTGTTAAATGGCACTTGTAAGTAAACACCATGATTCAACACACAAACTCAATATTCGATGAGCACTTATTTTCGAAGTGAAAACTGAAACGAGTAGTACCATTTGACTAATGTACACAATGTAAAATTGCATATGGTCAAATAAAATCATAATAATACAAAAATTTAATACACACACAAAAATTTGTCATATTGCACATAAACACACGTGGACACACATAAATATTAACTACACACTAAGACGACGCACAACAATTGATGTATCAAAAATATGTAATGATACAAAAAACATCGTCACATAAATAATATCAGCTCAGAATTGAGCAACTCTCTTGTACACTTGATGCATGATACACTTAGAAAAAATTACTTTTTTTGTCCTATAACTTTACCACTTTTTTATTTTCATCCTGTTGACTTTCAAATTTTGATTTTAGTCCTGTAACTTTACCTCATTTTGATTTTCGTCCTGCTGATTTTTGAATTTTAATTTTCGTCCTGTAACTTATATATATTTTTTATTTTGGTCATATAACCTACCAACCTTTGTAGGACTAAAATCAAAAAGTGGTAAACTTACAGGACCAAAATCAAAATTTGAAAGTTAGCAGGACGAAAATAAAAAAATATAAAGTTACAGGACTAAAATTAAAATTTGAAAGTCAGTAGGAGGAAAATAAAAAAGAAGTAAAGTTACAGGACGAAAAAAATCATTTTCCCATACACTTACTCAACAATTGAAGTTGTTTACACTTAAAAGTATGATTTGATTACACTAAAAAGTGTGGTTAAATTATACTGAAAAGTTTACACTAATAATATTTTTCAGTGTAATCAGCTTATACTTTTTAGTGTAAACAAGCACTACAAAAAACTCGCGTTTTAGCGACCGGCATTAGTGACCGCCTTAAAATCGGCCGCTAAATATTATATTAGCGACCGATTAGCAACCGTCGTAGACCATTGGTCTCAAATAAAAAAAATGTGCGACCAATGAGGTAAGCGGTCGCTGATCGAAGGATTAGCGACCGCCTACGACCGTCTAGGCGGTCGCCAAAACTCAAAGGTCAGTCAAACTTGACCAATTCAATTTACCGCCTGATCAGCGACCGTCAAGCGGTCTCTAAATTCAATTTTCAATTAGCGACCGCCTTTGCGCGGTCGCAAAATTGTCAGTTGACCCTTTCTTGGAAAATGACAATGGTCATTAAATGCTGGGGGATTAGCGATAGTCGTAGGCGGTCGCTAATCACAAATTTGGTCTTTTGGGACCGTCCGTGATTTGCGACCGTCTTTGGCGGTCGCTAATTTTTTTTGCCCTTTTAGTCACAGGCCGTACTCACTTTCGGTCTTCGCAAAAAAAAAAAAAAAAAAAAAAAAACTCCGCCGCCGCCGCCATCCGTCGAGCTTTTCGTTCGGGCCAATACCCTCCCTGCTTCTCCGTCTATCTAATAAACGTAAGTTTTTCAAACTTTAGCTGTTTATATATATATTTTTGTATATTTGAATAATACATGAAGTTAGATATATATATATATATATACGTATATATATGAATTTAGTTGGTTTATATTCGTAGTTGTGCATTTAGTTTAGGGATATTCGTAGTTGTGAATTTAGTTGATTTATATTCGTAGTTGTGAATTTAGTTGATTTATATTCGTAGTTATGAATTTAGTTTAGGGATATTCGTAGTTGTGAATTTAGTTGATTTATATTCGTAGTTGTGAATTTAGTTTAGGGATATTCGTAGTTGTGAATTTAGTTTAGTTATATTCGTAGTTGTGAATTTAGTTTAGAGATATTCGTAGTTGTGCATAAATATAATATGTTATGTTAATCTTTTGTATTTAAATTTATTACAGATGAGCTCTCATGATAACCCCGATCAGAGTGGGGCACAGGGTCAGGGTCAGGGTCGGGGGAAGAGGAGGTCAGGGTCGTTGAGACTGGTGCTCCAGGAGGTTCGACGGGCCCCAGAGATTACACCATCCTCCTCACAGCAGTCCTTTGCTACTGGCTCTACTACTGTTGCCGGATCTTCGGCTTCACGGCAGCATCCCCTATTGAATAGTCGTCTCACTGTTGTCCCTAGCGACAACATGTAAGTATTTTTAGATAACGAATTAAATAATTTTAATTGTATTCATTAATATTAATTATTAATATTAACTTGAATTTTTTTTATGTTACAGTATGCTTCCAGGCCATGAGACTAGCGGTAAGGTCTCAGAGGCCATTAAGAAGCTCCTGTTCGAGGTTGGTACACTCGTGGTCCATGGTGCCCGAGCGAAAGAGGAGGGAGTACTTCGAGGAGTTCAAGGTATATTTATTATAATTTTAATTACATTTAATATTTTATATTGAATTTATTTGTTAATATTTTATTTTTAATTGAACTGCAGAAGTTGTGCGTCTGGGATTGAGCCCATGATATTGTTATGTATGGCTTGTTCTGCGCGAAAGCGCATGAGCGGTACAAGAACATTATCTACGGGCTGAAGAAGAAGTTCGATAAGGGGGAGCAGCTGGAGCTGGGGACAGGGCCAAACGGACGTTCCGTCTGGGACGTTTTGGTTGCTCACTGGAATAGTGAGGAATTCAAAGCCAAGTCCGAGAAGGCTAGGGAGAACCGGTTAAAGGACCCCACCGGGCACAACATCGCCAGACATCGGGCTGGATCCCGGTCCATCTACGAGCACTCCCTCGTCTTTGTAAGTATCTATTGAAATTTAATTTACATTTGAATATTAATAAATTTTTAATTATTTAACATTAATTTAAATATTTATTGAATTTGGTTTGCAACAGGAGAGAGATCACGGACGAAAGCCCTCTCTCTATGAGCAGATGGAGATCTCCCACCCAGTGAACCCGGAGACTGGAAAGTCTACCTACGCCCGCACCACCGAGATCCACGTAAGTGTTTAAGTAATTTAAATTAATTTTTATTTTAATTATTATGATTATAGTTTAATTATTATAATTTTATTTTATTATTATTATTTCAGAATCAGTTTAAGGATCGTCTCGCCTAAACCTCGCAGCAGGTGGCCACCGGAGACGACAGCGGAGAGAACCCCACCCCTCCCCGGATTGACAAAGACCGCATCTATTTAGATGTGGCCGGAGTCAAGAAGGGGAAGGTCGTAGGGTAGGGGGGTCACAGTAAGGCCATCTTGCAGACCTACCGCCAGAGCAGTGGGTCGTCATCCTCAATCGACTCTGCTCCCTCTCAGTTGGAGCGTCAGCTGAGGGACGTCCGGAAGCAGATGGAGGCCCTCACGAGCTACAACGCGATTCTTCGGGATTGGTTCACCAGTGTCACTCAGCAGATGGGCATTCACGCTCAACCCCCACTCCCACCACATTTTAATGTCGGGTAGAGCGGTGCCGGGGTGAGTGGGCACGGAGGTGGTGAGGGCGATGACGAGAGTGGGGATGATGATATCAATATCAGCGGGTTCCTCTCTGGAGGGAGGGAGGGAGGGAGGGGGGGGGGGGGGGATCTTTTTTAATTTTTTTTAATATTTTTATTTGTTGAATGTCTTTTATTTTGTATTGAGTAATATAGATTTGCATATATTTTTAATTGAATAAAAAAAGTTAGTAAATATATATATATATATATATATATATATATATATATATATATATATATATATATATATATATATGTATATATATAAACGAATTAGAAACAAAAAGGAATTAATTTGATGAATTTTTAAAAAAAATTGGAGTCAATTTGAAATTATATACAATTAAATAAATAAAAACGAATGAATTAATAATTTATAATAGCCTAAAATATTAAATTTATAAAATTAATAAAAAAAAGTTAGTAAATATATATATAAACGAATTAGAAACAAAAAGGAATTAATTTGATGATTTTTTTTAAAAATGGGAGTCAATTTGGAATTATATACAATTAAATAAATAAAAACGAAAAAATTAATAATTTAGAATAGTCTAAATTATTAAATTTATAGAATTAATAAAAAAGTTAGTATAACAAAAAAGATTGAATTTGATGATTTTTTTTTTTAAAAGGAGTCAATTTGATTACATATACAATTAAATGCAAATAAATGAACAACAATAACATGTGTCCTAGTGGTTCCTTTTGGGCGCATGGGCGCGAGTTCAAACCCAATGAGTCACTTCTTTTTATGCTGGATCGCTGATTAGCGACCGCCATAGTGTCGGTCGCTAGTCAGAAAATTAAATAAAAAGTTAATTTTATTTAAATAAATAAATTGATATTTTTTGGCACTCATTTGCTAAAAAATATTTACTTTTCATTACGCAAAGTTAAATCTAATAATAGTATAATACATGTACAAATTGAGGAGAACAATTGATAAAATTAAACATTCTAAACTGTACTATATGTTCAATGGAAAAAGTATAATTCCGACCTTTTATGTTATTAAGTGGGGGTGCCCTATATCTATAAAGAAATTTAGGAAAATATACGTTCAACTCCTAAAGTGTTAGGATATTGAAGATTAGAACAGCATCCTTCCGGGGGTTTTTAATTTTCCTATTATATATAGAGAATTTTTTATATATATATTTTGAATTAATGAAATTTTGTCATTTCATCCCAAATAATTTTTTTTACCCCCTATACATTTCGCTCTCCTTGAGACAATTTCCAGAATCCATCCCCGATCCTTCCCATATCTATAAAGAAATTTTGGAAAATATACGTTCAACTCCTAAAGTTTTATGTTAGGTAGAAATTATTTTTAATATTTTTTTTCAGTAAATAAGTCTTTCAAGTATTTTTGTAAGCCAACACATTCTACCAACCTAGCAGTAGAGGAGTAATTTCTCGCCTCTCTCTAACCAAAAAGAAAAATCTCCAGTGCAAAGCTCTTCCCGTGTCTTTACTTTATGTTCGACTGCAGTGCCGTAGGGGCCGCCTTCTCCGGCCAGTCTTCTTAGTTTCCATCGGCTGGTTTTCTCGTTTCTCCATCGTTGCCAGACCTCTTGTCATGAGGAAGGACAGATTCTAAAAATTAAAGAACTTGAGTCGAAATTAAAATTGGCCACTCTTAGGGGGCGCTTGGTTAACAACTCTTCAATGGTAATGAGAATGAGATTGAAAATTAGTGTAATTTGCATGGTTCATGAGAACATCACTACCTCTCCTCCTAAATTAGGTAATCACTACTCCATTTTGATTACCCTATTTTCTCGCTACAATCATCCTCCTCAATCACTCCCCTATTCCTCCACCAACAACCATTTGTTGTCCATCTCTATTCCAAAATTGGGGCATGACACTAGCAATTGAGTCACCATTGGAACACTTCTTCCCCTAACATATCATTTTTAATATGAGGGCATAAATGGAAATCAATTTTTATTCCCATTACCATTGAAGAATTGTTAACCAAGCGCACCCTTAATCTTTTTCAATTATACTCCCTACTACGACGCATAATTGTTTCTACTTTACTGTTAGTACAGATTTAAAAAAAAAAAAAAAGAGTTGTTTTTTAGTATTTAAAGTGATAAATATATATATTTTTTGTAAAGAGTGTATGGAGAATATAATATTAAAAAGAATTATTATTTTTTTACCAAAAATAGATGTAGTAAACAAGTATGGAACGGAGGCACTTATGCTTAAACTAATATGACTAATATTTTAGAAACAATTATTTAAGAGTATGTATAGTGGGAAATTGGTTCATACATAAATCATTGAAGGGTATTAGTTGTTTTCACTGAAAATTATTAGGTGTTTTTACTGAAAATTATTAGCTGTTTTTACTGAAAATTATTAGTTGTCTTCACTAAAGAGTCATATTTTGTTTTCACTAAATAACTAATGCTCTTCGGTGAAAAGAACTAATACACTTCAGTGAAAACAACTAATACCCTTCAATAGTTTATGTATGAACCATTTTCACACTATACTTTATCATTATTTAAATACAACCCACCTTACAATTTTAGGAGACATGATACTTGAGAATTTTTTTAATTAAAAACTGAATAAACTGATCATAAACTAATTAATTAGTCAACAAAAGGAAAAAAATTAACACATGGAAATTTCGTCAAATTCAAAATATTATTTTAAATTTCATCACGTTATTAATCAATAATATATTGTAGTATTAAAATTTTAACATATTGCAATTTTTAATAATTCAATCACACAAAAAAATATACATATACAACCTTATAAATAGAGTATGTGTAGAGTGAAATTTGTTCATACATGAATCATTGAAAAATATTAGTTATTTTCACTAAAAAATACTATTTGTTTTCACTTGAAGTGTATTAGTTGTTCCCACTAAACAACTAATATTCTTCAGTGAAAACAACTAATATCCTTCAGTAAAAACGATTAATATTCTTTAAGGAAGACAACTATAATACTCCTTAATGGTTCATGCATGAACCATTTTCACTATATATTTTGTCTCATAAATATAAATTACCTGATGGATTTTGAAATAAAAAATTGTGCTAATACCTAGGGTATGTTTGCTTTGCGGGATTAGAAGGGATTGATACTTTAATCTCATGCAATCATGTGTTTGGTTTTTGTGACATCAGCCTGAAATAAATGATCATAGGGATAATTAACACATGGATGTGGTTGGACTAATTGTTCTATAAAGAAAGGATAATTATTTATCAATCATATTTATCAATGCAAACAAGCCCTTAATGTTTTGTATGATATTGGTGGTGGCAGGATTAATTAATTATAAACAATTTAATAGAACCTTGGCTCAGTGGAGGGCTTGAAATTTAGAAATGTGCTCCATTCTAGATTTCAAGTTCAAAACTCACAAAATGTGATCCTATGATTAATTGATCCTTGTACTTAGATATCGAGTATTAAAAATAAAATAATTTAATTAATAAAGGGTATACAGATTAAATAAGCCCCAATTTAAAGGGTATACACCTAGTTGAAAATGGAAAAATTAAATAAAGGCGTTAATCGATTCGTCAAGTTTTTTTCCTTTGTTCACGCCTTTGTACGGTTTTTAGTTTATTATTTGGGTACAGATTGATGTTGTTTCACTACAAATAAAACACTGTTTTGCGACGGAATTTGCGACGGAATATCCGTCGCAAACAGTGCTTTGCGACGGAATTTGCGACGGACACGTGTCCGTTTTTAAAACAACCGTAGCTAATTTTTGCGACGGATTTTGGATCTCTGTCGCAAATTAACGACGGATAAATCCGTCGCAAAAATGGCGGGTCAGACCCGGCCGGGTCGCACAGATTTTGCGACGGACAATATTCCGTCGCAAATCTTTCGGGTTAGACCCGATCGGGTCAAAAATATTTGTGACGGTCATATTCCGTCGCAAATATTTTTATATATTTTTTTTTATTTTTTCCTGTTATAATTTGCGACGGGCTCTTTTCCGTCGCAAAATTCAAAATTTGCGATGAAATTTGTCCGTCGCAAATTACCGAGCCTATACAAAAAAAAAAAGTGGCTCGCGTGGTTCGAGCCCGGGCACCCGGGGCGGGCGGGGCGGGCGCGGACCACCTTCTATATTAGTCTTATTAGGCCTTGAACAATTAATCCGTTTTTGCGTCCATGGGAATCGAACACGGGACCTCTTGTGCAAGAGGAGGGGGCGCGCGCCACTAGGGCACAAGCTACTTTCGTTTATTTTTATGCAATTAATTGTATATGTATTCAAATTAAGTCATTTTTTTTTATAATTCACCAAATTAATTTATTTTCGTATCTAAGTTGTTTATAAAAATATTTTGCCCAACTATTTTTTTTATTTTGTAAAATTATTTATTTCGACAATACATAATTTTATAATTCGTTCATTTGTACGCAATTAATTGTATATGTATCCAAATTGACTCATTTTTTTTCTATAATTCACCAAATTTATTCATTTTCGTTTCTCACTTGTTTTAATAAATGTTGTGGCCATTTAATTTTTATTATTTTGGTAAAATTATTTATTTCGAATCCCGCTTAAATTTATAATTCGTTCATTTGTACGCAATTAATTGTATATGTATCCAAATTGACTCGTTTTTTTTATAATTCACCAAATTAATTCATTTTCGTTTCTCACTTGTTTTAATAAATGTTGTGGCCATTTAATTTTTATTATTTTGGTAAAATTATTTATTTCGACTCCCGCTTAAATTTATAATTCGTTCATTTGTACGCAATTAATTGTATATGTATCCAAATTGACTCGTTTTTTTCTATAATTCACCAAATTTATTCATTTTCGTTTCTCACTTGTTTTAATAAATGTTGTGGCCATTTAATTTTTATTATTTTGGTAAAATTATTTATTTTGACTCCCGCTTAAATTTATAATTCGTTCATTTGTACGCAATTAATTGTATGTGTATCCAAATTGACTCGTTTTTTTTCTATAATTCACCAAATTTATTCATTTTCGTTTCTCATTTGTTTTAATAAATGTTGTGGCCATTTAATTTTTATTATTTTGGTAAAATTATTTATTTCGACTCCCGCTTAAATTTATAATTCGTTCATTTGTACGCAATTAATTGTATATGTATCCAAATTGACTCGTTTTTTTCATAATTCACCAAATTAATTTATTTTCGTTTCTCACTTGTTTTAATAAATGTTGTGGCCATTAATTTTTATTATTTTGGTAAAATTATTTATTTCGACTCCCGCTTAAATTTGTAATTCGTTCATTTGTACGCAATTAATTTTATATGTATCCAAATTGACTCGTTTTTTTTCTATAATTCACCGAATTTATTCATTTTCGTTTTTCACTTGTTTTAATAAATGTTGTGGCCATTTAATTTTTATTATTTTGGTAAAATTATTTATTTCGACTCCCGCTTAAATTTATAATTCGTTCATTTGTACGCAATTAATTGTATATGTATCCAAATTAACTCGTTTTTTTCATAATTCACCAAATTAATTCATTTTCGTTTCTAATTTGTTATATATACAATAATTTAGTAATTCCAATCGTCATCTTCTTCCTCTTCTTCCTCTTCATCCTCATCATCATCATCATCATCATCATCATCCTCCTCCTCCTCCTCCTCCTCCCCCTCCCCCTCCCCCTCCCCCTCCTTCTCCTTCTCCTTCTCCTTCTCCTTCTCCTTCTCCTTCTCCTTCTCCTTCTCCTTCTTCTTCTCCTTCTTCTTCTCCTTCTTCTTCTCCTTCTTCTTCTTCTTCTTCTTCTTCTTCTTCTTCTTCTTCTTCTTCTTCTTCTTCTTCTCCTTCTTCTCCTTCTTCTCCTCCTCCTTCTTCTCCTCCTCCTTCTTCTTCTAGTAAGTCGACAAAAATATTCACACCTGCTTGATCAACTTCTGTTTGAGCCTCTTGTATCTCTGTTTGAAATGGATCTGTTGGTTCTACACCGTCTTTGTTTGACGGATTAGAAACTTCAACCAATGACACTACAAGAAAATGTGTTTTTTGTAACGAAAAATTTGGTTACAAAAAATCTATTTTTGGTTACGAAAACTTTTTGTAACGAAACTTTCGTTACAAAAGTTCGTCTTATAAAGTCCGTCGCAAATAGTTTTTGTAACGAAAAATAACCCAATTTCGTTACCAATACAATTGTAACGAAACCTTTTTCGTTACAATAAATTTAGTACCAGTAATCAAAGTTTCGTTACTAAAAGTCAATTTCGTTACAAATAAATTATTACATAAAATTATATATATAATATTTAGATATTTGATTCGTTACTAATGTTTCGTTACATTTACTATTTTATTTCATTCAAAAGAAAAATAGGTTATTAATAACTTAATAACAAAGGAAAATAATGAAGATGGCCATATGAGAAAACATAAAAATAAATGGTCATAACGCAATAATTTTATTTAAAAGAAATAACAATTCACCAAATACATTAATGTAAACAACGTCAACATAGTCATAAAAAAAACTCTAACATTGTATTTAAACACTTCAATATACATAATAACATAAATAAATAAAAAATTAATCAAAAGGGTTGAGTTAAAATAGAAGTCTTGATTTGTCTTCTTGTCCACAATCAAATTGAAGCTTCATTTTCCTACAAAAGATGCATAATATTAAAATATTATAAAATTATGAATTTATAATGGACAATAAGATATAAAAAAAATTGGCACAACAAGATTAATACTATAATGCACAACAGTAATATATTGTAATATATTATAACCGAAGCAATTAACAAATACGCAACGAGAAATTTCAATCCAGAAAATTATTTAATCATAAGGGAAAATGACACATATTCTGAAGTTCAGAGCATAGAAGAAATTGTAGCAACAATGTTCGAGAATAATGTGTAGGATGACAATGACTATGGTGCAATACCTTTGGAACCAATTACGAGAAATAAATCACTTAGAGCATTCAGAACACTTTATAATTTTTTGGTGCAATTTGAGAACACAACACCAGAACTATTGGATGGGATAAAAAAAAAATTAAAAATGAGAAAAATTAGTCAAAGTTATTGTTAAAAATATATATCGAGGAAAATAAGTGAAAAAATTGTTCATATACTTTGACCTCACTTGTTGGTCATTCAATATAACAACTATATATGATACTTTGCCTGCCCTCTGCAGTCTTTCTAACAAGTTGCAGTCATACCTCCTTTGGAAAAAAGGAAAAGTTAGCAAAGAAGACGACTTCAAAGTATAGGAATTGCTTCCTCAATACGAAGGCATTAAGAAGCATAATACATTGCTACTGCAGTTATTCTACGTGTGTTCGACAACTAGGTACCCTTAAGTGAATTAATCTTGCATCATCACAAGTATACCTGGACAGCAAATTGTCCTGTCCCTCCTGCAGCAGCAGTGACAAGAACAGTATTCCCTGTGCCCATTTGAGCTGCCTACATCAGCAGTAAAGGGAAGAAGATGTTAGCCAAACCATTCCACATGTGAAATGCAAACCTGCATTGAAACAAGTTTTTGCTAGCAACATTAGCTTGAATTACGTTGGGAAGCTGCTTTAGGTTATCCACCTTGACAACAGGAAAAAAGAAATTGCATCCATTCAAATGGCACTTGACATTATCAAAAAACACAAATTAAAATAGTTAATACTACTTACCATGATACATCTGGTTCCCCATGATTTTAGGAGTTGAAGTGGATTCAAAGTTATAGGTCCAAGGGCAAGATACATCAAACCTTAACAATCTCAAACATAGTCTAGCCCCCTAACAAATATTCTTTAGGGTTTGAGATCCACTCCATATTGTACACCATACTACTCTCCCTCCTATGCTTAAACCAATCCTACAATCTCACACAAGTACACAACACAAATCAAAGCATTCATCTAAACTCAATCGCCAAGCTAGTTTAATTGTATAATTTCAAATTATCTAGAATCCACATAATTTACAATTGCAAAAGATCTAGATAATTTTTTGCTCAATTCGTAAATTATAAATGCATAAATCACCACCGAATGCACAAAAGATCTACACAATTCATAAATTCAAATTATCCACGCTATTAATTTAATTTCAAATCATAAATGCATAAATCACCACCGAATGCTTTCCCAAGACCACACAGGCTTAAAATTGAAAAGATGGAGATAACACAAATGTATAATGTATAATTCACAATCATTAATTTAATATTTAATCCAAAAATTACAAGAATAATCTTAGCCAAATAAGAGAATTAGATACCTGAGAGGAGAGAGCACTGCCTGTGTCTGTGAGAACAGGGGCTGCGAAACCGGAAGGGGTGCGCGCAACCGCAAAAAGTGTTACACGACAAGAAGCATCGAAAGAGGGTAAGGGCGCCGGAGGGGATGGCGTCGCCGCCGAACAGGTTGACGCAGGACGTTTTGATTTTTTAAATTTAGAACTACAACACGAGAATCAGAATTTTAGGGCTTATAGGAGTTGTTATTTTTTTTCTTTTTAAAGTGGCAAAAGGTTTAGGATTCCTTCCACTTTTCTGAAATTCTTTTAATGCAGCTGCGCTTAGCATTTTTTTATTTTAATTTGAGCTTGTTTTCAAAATACATACTATAATCCTCAAAACAACTAAAAAAACACAAAGTATAAAATTTTTTAATTTTAATTTGCGTGTGTTTTCAAAATACATACTATAATCCTCAAAACAACTAAAAAATAAAGTATGGAGTGAAAATGATTTATACATGAATTATCGAAGGTTATTAATTATTTTTACTAAAGAGTATTAATTATTTTTATTGAAGGGTATTAGTTATATTCACTTAAGAGTATTAGTTGTTCACTTAAAATAAACTAAGACTCTTTAGTGAAAACAACTAATACCCTTAATTGAAAACAAATAATACTCTTTATTGAAAATAACTAATTCCCTTCAATAATTTATGTATAAACAAATTTCACTCCTATACATACTCATTAAATTAAGATATTGGATTAGTGGAATAAATAGGATGAAAGCTTACACCGCTCATATTTTTAGTAGGCAAAGTATTATATGAAAATAGTTCATAATAAGTTTATAATGAAATATTTTTAAAGTAGCATTAACCATATCAGGAGTATCATTAATCTCACCAAGAGTATCATTAATCTGAGTTAGTGGTATTATGTTGTAAACTTTCTTAAACACAGATTAATGATACTTCTGATGAAATTAATGATACTTCTAATGAGATTAATGATATTTTAAAATTATTTCATGATAAGTTTATCATGTCATTTTTATATAAAACCCACTCTTCTTAGTAAATTGTAATATTAATTAAAATTTGGAATAAAATGAAATAATTTTTTTTTATTAAATCGTTGTGGGTGTGACAGGATAAGGGCAAACAAAGGCAAAATTAGAAGTCATTAAGTGGTAGGACATTTAGTTTACATATGCTTTTTGAAAAGATAATAAAATTTGAAAAAAAAAAGTCATTTATTATTTGTAACCAATAATTTTTTATTTGTAACGAAAATTACTTATTGTTATTTAAAATATGATTTTTGTAACGAAAATAAAATTTCGTTACAAAAAGTCATCTTTAAGTAACCATTTAAATGTTGGTTACAAATAAATTCGTTACTAAAAATTCATTTTCTTGTAGTGTGATCTTGCCTTCACTTTGCAAACTGTCCTCAAGTTGAGCCTACTTGATCTGGGGTATTTGCAATAATATACTTGAGATGCTTGCGTTGCAAAAATATAGGGATCGTATGCCGCCGGAAACTTCTTTCCGGTGTTGATATCAACAATCTTGTAGTTTTTGTCGACTCTTGTTCCTTGGTTCCCTGGATCATACCATTCACACAAGAACAACACTATTGTCCTCTTCGGCCAACCCGGATATTCTATTTCAACTACTTCTTGCTGCACTCCATAGTAATCGATGGGTTCTTCGTTGTAGTTTGCACCGGTAACGCAAACACCACTGTTTGTAGTCAATTTTGTTGAAGCATACGCTTCAGTATGAAATTTATTGTGCGTTTATTGTGCTCCATTGCACCCGCCTCAGTTGTCTTCATCAAATCAGTGACTGTAACCTCATACAACAACGAATCACCTGAAATAATTAATTTATATATGGTTAACTTATTTATATGAGACACATAGACATAAGTAGTAATTCAGTACCCAGACACATACCTGATCGAATCCGTGGTCTTGGGCGGCCTACTGCATTTTTACCCTTTAGAAAGTCTGTTTTGTTCCTCCGAAAGGGATGATCAGGAGGAAGAAACTTGCGATGGTTGTCGAACCACGACACTTTTCTACTCAACGGAAGATAGAATGCATCAGAACCGTCCATGCAATACGGGCATGCTAGTTTTCCTGCTGTTGACCACCCAGACAACATAGAAAATGCTGGAAAGTCACTAATGGTCCACAAAAGTGCAGCTCGCATCGTGAAGTTCTGCTTTCTATGAACGTCGTAGGTCTCCACCCCCGTAGACCACAAAGATTTCAACTCTTTAATCAATGGCTGGAGATATACATCCAATTTATGCTTGGGGTTGTGTGGTCCAGGCACCAAGATACTAAGAAATATATGTTGAGGCTTCATGCACAACCAAGGAGGTAGATTGTACGGGGTCAACAACACAGGCCATAATGAATACTTTTTTCCGTGCATTCCAAATGGAGCAAAACCATCCGTGCACAAGCCTAACCTCACATTTCTCGTCTCCCTTGCAAAATTTGGAAACTCCCTATTAAGATGTTTCCATGCCTCCGAGTCTGCAGGATGCCGCATCTCTCCAGAATTCTCAACAGAACACTCCTAAGCATGCCATGTCATGTCTTTAGCCGTGGCACTAGACTGATACAACCTCTCTAGACGAGAAGTGATGGGAAGGTAATACATTGCCTTATAAGCCTTGAACTGCACTTTCTTCTTACTTTTTGTACGACCACATGGTTTGTACCGTGGGTGACCACACATCTTGCAATGATCCTCATCCTCATCCTCATCCCAAAACAACATGCAACCGTTTGTACAACAATCAATCTTCTCAAAGGGTAGACCCATATCCTTCAAGAGCCTCTTGCTCTGATAGAAATTATCAGGCGCCGTGTTGTCTTCAGGTAGAGCTCGTTTGAACAGTTTAGCATATTGATTGAACATTTTTTTACTGACCTTGCCTTCAGTTTTGATGTTCAACATTTGAGCATTGAATGACAACTGCGTCTCAGTCTCACAACCAGAAAATAGCTTTTGATCAACAGTTTTAAGCATATCAAAAAACTTCTTTGACCGATGATTTGGTTTCTCATTCATAGGTGTTTCATTGAATTGTGGTTGACCACCCAAAACAGATTCTGCAATCATCATCCGATATCTATCAGGTTCATCCTCTACTTGTGGTTCAAATTGAGTATATAGAACATAACTTGAACCACCAACATCAGAACTTCCACCACCGCTCCACCCAGTATACCAGTATTCTACGGTTTCGATGTCAATATTCCACCGCTGTTCACCGTGACTGGTCCAGTTGTAATAACGGGGAACAAAACCGGAAATCACAAGATGAGTTCTAACCTCATCAACACTCAAGAATCTCATATTTCTGCATCTTCTGTCTTTACACGGACACCTAATAATACCCATTCAATCCATATTGCATGGATGTTGTAGTGCAAACTCAATAAACTCATCAATTTTATTGCAAAAGACAGAGTTAATGTCTTCTCCTATCATTCTAGGTATTGAGTACATCCAACCACGATCTGGAAATTGCATCTGTTACAGATTAAAAGTAAATATCACATGAGTTGTAAAAAATTTGGCAGAGTTTGCCTAAAAATAAGGATATACAAAATTTTCCTTCACAAAAATCAATCAAACACAACCATATGTATCAATCATAGTAAACCAATCAAATAAACAAACATCACACAATTTATCTAATAGTGTACAGAAAAATTGAGCAGAGTTTCGACTAAAAATAGGTATAAATATCACACAAACTAAAACGTGCTCATCAAATAAACATATATATATATATCATCAATCATACTAAAACCCATCAAATAAACATATATCATGCTCATTACCTAATAGTGTACTAAAAAATTTAAACAATAAAAATATGACATTTAAACGGTTAAAAATGTGAAAACGTACGGTGAAGTTGAAGGCAATGACAAATACGTACGGTGAGGTTGAAGGCAATGACAAATACACCAATTATACGTGAAGAACATATTAAAACCGCATAATTTCTTATTTTTTTTGTGAGTGAAAGTGAAATGGAAGGAAAAGGGAAGGGACTGATATAAAACTGCGTAAATTTGCGACGGCCTTAATTTCCGTCGCAAATTTCACATTTTGCGACGACTATTCCATCGCAGACATCATTTGCGACGACACGGGTCAATTATTGGTCACCAACCCGTCTGGCTAGTTTCAACCGCTCAAATTCGCGACGGAAAAGGGGCCGTCGCAAATTTGAATTTAAAAATTGCGACGGAAAGACGTCGCAAACTGTAACCCGGTCGAATTTGCGACGGACATGTGGTCCGTCGCGAATGTTTTGTCGCAAATTTGCGACGACTTCCGTCGCAAATTTAATAAAACGCCTGCGTTTTATGCCTCCGTCGCTAAATTCCGTCGCAAATTTGTGACGACTTACTATTTCCGTCGCAAAAGCGGTCAACATTGACCAGCTCACGAAATCCGTCGCAAAACTGCCAAAATGCCGTCGCAAATGACATAATTTGCGACGGACATACGTCCGTCGCAAATTTTCCATCGCTAAACACCGTCTTTTTTGAAGTGTTTACTCATTAATTTGTATAAGTTTGAGTCCAGTCTTATTCAGCATTACTCGTTTAAGTAGTCATATGACATGATGTTTTTAGATCCGGAGCTGGTTTTATTGGTTTTCTTTCTTTCACTTTCTAACTTCTCATTCAATTGGGTTGTGTTACTTTGACTATAGGTTTAATTGTGTTGTTTAATACTCCTTTGCTAATTTTTTTTTTTTTTTTTAAGAAATTGCAAGTTCAAATAAACCTTTAATTTTTCTTAGTCCAAATAAATCCTTTATCTTTTCAAAATTTAACAAAGAGACACTTTCATGGACCAAATATATATATTAAAAAATTGTATTTAAATGATAAATTCCCTAATTTTTAAGAAAAAATATAATAAAATTTCAATTCACAAAATCATGCCAACATAAAAAAACTTACAAAAATGAAAATACAATATTATTATTTTTCTAATCGAATCATATTTTTTTTTAAGAAACACAATTAATAATTTCTAAAACTATTGAATTAAAATTAAAAAAGATAAACAAATTAATAATAAATTAGATAACAAATAAGAAAATGTATTTTTTTTTATATAAGTAGAAGTGTATTTTTATTTAATTATAAAAAAAAGGTTAATTTGACCAATGAAGCAAAAGTTATATTTGTTTAAAATTAAAGGATTTGTTCATACTTAAAACATGCATTAATTTTAATTGAACTTTGAGGTAATAATACACACACATATATATGTTTATGTGCCTTATCCCAAGAAAATAAATCACATATTTGCTTCCATTTTACTCCTTCTATCTCATATAAATTCGCAAACTTGTCATTTTGGTTCGTCCCTTCTATTTGCATACTACCAAAAAAAAAAACATTGAATTGCTTGCACATGACTCACAAACTTATATGCATATATACTTATATGTCACTATTTTATTCAAAAGACATATCTTTCTAAAAAATTGTGTCATCTCTATGGATGCAAATTCAAGTGGTACAGGGGAATAATAAACTTCATGTGAGTGCCAAACAATTAAGCTCCCTTCAATCTCTCTCAATTGGACGGACTGTTTTGGGCTCACGATATGGACTTCCATTTTATAAATAAATGGGTTAATTTCATATAAATTCACGACCTTTATGCTTAGTATCAATTTAATCACGAACTTTTAGATTTTTGTAAAAAAACTCAACCTTTGATATTTGTTGCAATTTGATACACGCTATTTTTCTTCCTGCCGGCAACCGATGACGTGGCTCGCCCGAGCGTGTGCCATCTTGCCACGTAGGATTACACATGTTTATTTTTATTTATTTTTTAAATCCACATCATAAATAACACTTACCATTTAAATAACATAATTCTACTTATAATTAAAATAGCAACTAAATAAATTAAACAACAACCAAATGAATCTCAAAACTAAGAACGTAAAGAGAAATATTATATATAATTTATGTTGGTTGTTTAATTTATTTGGTTGCTATTTAAATTTTAAGTAGAAAGGTGTTATTTAAAGTGTAAGTGTTACTTGTGATGTGAATTTAAAAAATAAATAAAATAAACATGTATAATCCTACGTGGCAAGATGACACACGCTCCGGCGAGCCACATCATCAGTTGCCGGCCAGAAAAAAAAAAAACGTGTATCAAATTGCAACAAATATTAAAGGTTGGGTTTTTTTTACAAAAATCTAAAAGTTCGTGATTAAATTGATACTAAGTATAAAGGTCGTGAATTTATATGAAATTAACCCTAAATAAATTCAATATTTTGGCGATTCAATTCTTTGTTCTTGATTTATTTCTGGCAGACATTTTTCTTTACAAAATCCTCATTTACGAGCAGGACAATATATTTTTTCATATCAATTGTAATGAGTCAATTTAATGTAAATCGAAAATTATACCAAACTAAACTAGATAAGCCCATGAATTTCAAATTTAAGAAATTCACAGTTCAGATGGCAAAGTATTATATGAAAATAGTTTATGATAAGCTTATCATGAAACAATTTTAAAGTATCATTAATCTCATCGGGTGTATCATTAATCTCATCAGGGGTATCATTAATTAGAGTTCAATATTTCTTGAACTCAGACTAATGATACCCCTGACAGGTTTAATGATACTCCTGATGAGATTAATGATACTCTAAAACTATTTCATGTTAAACTTATTATAAAGCGTTTTCATATAAAACCTACTCCAGTCAGATTCATTCAATAAGTTGAATTAAATCAAATTAAGGGAAAGATTTAAAAAAAATAGGTCCTCAATAAAATCAGCCCTATGAAAACTCAATTTCCTTGCTGCTCAGGTGAGTTCCTTTTACCAAGTCACTGTTTATGACTATGAGTCATCAGCTCATTCTTCAACAAGCATGCAGTCATAGCCAAGACTCCTCCCACTACTTGGGAGTTTACGGGTTACATGTTCTATTTCCCTTTCCAATGGGGTTCTTTTTACCATTTCCCACGGTATTACTTTATTATTGGTCACCTAAGAGTAGTTAGTCTTGCAACGTGGTCCTTATTGATTCACATAGAATTCCACGTGTCTCATACTAATTAAGGTATCTTAATAAAAATAAATAAAAAATAATTTGAATGATTAGAACATCACTAACTATTTCTTTCCCACATTTCAAATAGAAACAACATTAATAAAAACGTCCTCATAATATAAATTTAAATTATATTTCATAATTTTAATTGTGATATGACCAAGTTTTTTCACTAAACCCAACCATTAATACATAAAAGTTAGTAAAGGGACACAATAAAGGAACAAAAATATCCTTCATTTGTGTGTCTCCCTCGTATAAAAGTTATAACATTTTCATCAAGAAACATCCTATCCTCATTTGGCACAATCAGCAGGCCTAAAAGACACACTCCCTTTCTCAAGATCATACCCCACCAAGAAATTAATCTGCGCCACATTTCCATAGAAACCCACATTCCGCTGCGAAGGCCTAGCAGCAAAGCACACCGAATCATCACTTGTCCTAACAAAAACATTCTCATGCCTCAGCTTCACATCACCTCCCCTGAAGTGAACAACCACATCCGGAATCTCCACGTCCCCCTGCGTAAAATAACACAATCCAAACACCCCGTTCGGATCCTTAATTCGCCTCAGTTTGATCGAATCCGCCAAAGCTTTCTCAATCTGGCTGTAAAATCCAGCAGGAAGAAACATCAACGTCGTCCCGGAGTCAATAATAATGTTCCCTTCCTCCCGGGGCGACCAGCTCTCCACCCTCCGGTTCCCCACACTAATTCCATCCAACGTCAAATAGTAAAAGTTTTCCGGATCTTTCTTCACCAACGGCGTCGTCACCCCCGAAACCGTCCCGCCAAAATTCAACTTCCCGGAATTCAAATTCTTCAACGGCGCCAAGCAATACGAAAACCTGCCCTGACCCAACTGCCGAACAAGAGACACCTTCCCACCTCCAAGACCAATAATCCCCGATTCTCCCCCTTCAAAAACGACGCCGTTTCTAAACCCACACCCGAATAAAATATTCGGCACGCTAACCTTTCCGAATGTGAAGGTGTCCGTTGCGAGCTCGCCCTGCGTGAACGACCCGTCCACGTAGGACTCCGAATAGAGGCAGTGATTCCCTGCCCCGCGGCCGCACGCGAACTGTTTCATGGACCTGCAGCTGGGGGCATTGCAGGCAACTTTTTTGTAAGTAGAAGAAGTGGTTGGCGGAAACAGGGGTGAGATTTGTTTGAAGCATTTGGAGCAGGGCCGGCATTGTGTCCATATGATGTCGCTACCCGTGTCGGCTACGCCGAATGACGGCACGGGAGGCGAGCCCACGGAGTATTTCAGTAAATATTCTCCGCGGGCACTTGATAATTCCGGGGCAGGGGAATTTATTTTGTGATTATTCAAGTGTTGGAGACGATTGAGTGATCTTTGTAACGAGTTTAGGAGACGTTGGGAGTGGGATAAGGAGGAATTGTAGGAAGGAGACTGAGGTGAGTATTCTCTGTGGATTAAGTCAATTGTGAAGCCATTGCTGGTTGATGGATCACATAGAGACAAGGAGACTAGGGAAAATAGGGCTAACAAAATTGAATTGAGGAAGATTGTTTTGGCCATGAGCTTTTTACAAGATTTTTTTGTGGAGGGAATAGAATGATGTAAGATTTTACACTTTCAGTGCCAAATATATAGGCTGATCTTGTGTCTATGTGCATGTACCAATTATATATAAATTTGTTTCTATATTCTCGTCATTAACTAATATAACTTTATGTATTAATTACATTTAAAAATATAATTAATACTTACTCCCTACTATTCAAAAATAGTGATGTTTTAACATTTGTTGTTGAAATTAAGAATTAATGCATATTAACAAATATATCCTCGTGATTTATTGAAAGTTTTATCATATTCTTTAATTATAGTTTTCAATAAATTTATTAAAAATAAATTTAAATATGAGTGGGTTTTTTTTTTTGGAAATTAATTAGCGATATAATGGAGAAATAAAGTAAAAAATAAGTAAAACGTTAAATATTTTAAAACAAGAAATCTATCCAAAAACATCACTAATTTTGAATTGGAGCAGTATTAAATAGGGGGTTATATTGTACTCCACTCTACGTATCATCACTAATTTTGAATTGGAGCAATATTAAATAGGGGGTTATATTGTACTCCACTCCACTCTACGTATCGGATTTGTTTTTCTAATAACTTTTTTTTTAATATTTGGTGAGATTTAAAAGTATAATTAATACTTATTAAATAGGGTTATATTGTACTCCACTTTACATATTGAATTTGTTTTTTAGATATTTTTTTTTTAATATTTGTGAAAAGCCTAACAAACTTATATAATTGGGATGAAGAGAGTAATTATTTATAGCACAAAAGAGATGGAGGCTACAGTAAATTTTTGTATATAACAAGTTCATACACAATTTAAGTGCATTTTTTAATTATATCAATTATTTTTACTAAAAATATATCAGTATAAATAACAAACAATATATTTAAATTGCACAGTGAACAAAAAAAGACCTGCAATTTTTTTTTTTTTTTTCAATGGCAGTATAATATTGGTAACAAGGTTAATTACCCTTTTGCAGCCAAACCAACCATAAAATTGATGCCATGTATAGCTAAGGAATAGGGGTTAGTGCAATAAAACTGGTAACAAGGTTATTTAGAGTAATCTACCTATTAAACTTGTTCATAAATTAGAAATTAGAAATTGATATTATTACATATATTTACACTATCATTTTTAACATTCTATTTAAAATATGGATTCTTCTCATAAGAATATTCTATTTTAAAATGTGGATTCTTCTCATTATAATATTCTATTTAAAATATGGATCCTTCTCACATTAATTCATTAAATTTAATAACTTTACTATTTAGTTCTACCATTTAGCATCTTAATTGATGCAATAAACTAATAATTATAATTATTCAAAGTTTCCTATTTCTTGGTCGATCGAGATTTATATCACTGAATAATTACTATATTCATATTTTTATACAATGAAAATTTGGAAAGACTCGTTAATTGTATTTTTGGTTAATAAATTATTTCTTAAACTTCTAGGATTTATACTATAATTTTTTTTTCTTTATTTTTTTTTTATAAAATTTGTAGTGTTATTAGGACATGCTTGGTATGGTGAAATATATAAAGAATGGAATGATCATTCCTTTATCTATTTCAAATACAATGTTTAATTTTTTTTTTTTTTTAAATAGAATAGTGATTTCACAAGGAATGAAGATTTCTAAAAATATGAAATAATGATTCCTTTCATACTCCATGATCTTATGTATTCCATATCTTGAGAAAGGATTATTTCTTTTCCAAAATTATCATCTATTATTTTTATCCATATAATATTATTATCTAACACTACAAAAAACTCGCACTTTAGCGACCGAAATTAGCGACCGCCGTAGACCACTGGTCTCAAATCAAAATATTTTGCGACCGATGAGGTAAGCCGTCGCTGAATCGAAGGATTAGCGACCGCCTACGATCGCCTAGGCAGTCGTGAAAACTCAAAGGTCAATCAAACTATTTACCGCTTGTTTAGCGACCGCCAGGGCGGTCTCTAAATTCAAATTTTTTATTAGCGACCGCCAGTTTGCGGTCGCAAATCGGTCAGTTGACCCGTTCTTGGAAACGGGCAAGGGTCATTTAATGCTGGGGGATTAACGACCGCCTGTGGCGGTCGCTAATCACAAATTTGGTCATTTATGACCGTCCATATAAGTGATTAGCGGCGGTCGCTAATTTTTTTTACCTTTTTTAGTCACAGGCCGCACTCACTTTCGGCCTACGCTAAAAAACCTCCACTGCCGCCGCCGTCCGTCGAGCTTTCTGTTCCGGTCAATACCCTCCTTGCTTCTCCATCTATCTAATAAACGTAAATTTTTCAAACTTTAGCCGTTTATTATATATCTTTGTATATTTGAGTAATGCATGAAGTTGGATATATATATATATATATATATATATATACACGTATATATATGATTTTAATTGATTTATATTCGTAGTTGTGAATTTAATTTTGGAATATTCGTAGTTGTGAATTTAGTTGATTTATATTCGTAGTTGTGAATTTAGTTGATTTATATTCATAGTTGTGAATTTTCGTACTTGTGAATTTAGTGATTTATATTCATAGTTGTGAATTTTGTTGATTTATATTCGTAGCTGTGAATTTCGTTTAGGGATATTCGTAGTTGTGATTTAGTTGATTTATATTCGTAGTTGTGAATTTAGTTTAGGAATTTTCGTAGTTGTGAATTTAGTTGATTTATATTCGTAGTTGTGAATTTTCGTAGTTGTGAATTTAGTGATTTATATTTGTAGTTGTGAATTTTGTTGATTTATATTCGTAGTTGTGAATTTCTTTTAGGGATATTCGAAGTTGTGAATTTAGTTGATTTATATTCATAGTTGTGAATTTAGTTGATTTATATTTGTAGTTGTGAATTTAGTTAGGGATATTCGTAGTTGTGAATTTAGTTGATTTATATTCGTAGTTGTGAATTTAGTTGATTTATATTTGTAGTTGTGAATTTTCGTAGTTGTGAATTTAGTGATTTATATTCGTAGTTGTGAATTTTGTTGATTTATATTCGTAGTTGTGAATTTCGTTTAGGGATATTCGTAGTTGTGAATTTAGTTGATTTATATTCGTAGTTGTGAATTTAGTTGATTTATATTCGTAGTTGTGAATTTAGTTTAGGATATTCGTAGTTGTGAATTTAGTTGATTTATATTCGTAGTTGTGAATTTAGTTTAGGAATTTTCGTAGTTGTGAATTTAGTTGATTTATATTCGTAGTTGTGAATTTAGTTGATTTATATTCGTAGTTGTGAATTTAGTTGATTTATATTAGTAGTTGTGAATTTAGTTTAGGAATTTTCGTAGTTGTGAATTTAGTTGATTTATATTCGTAGTTGTGTATAAATGTAATATGTTATGTTAATATTTTGAATTTTAATTTATTACAGATGAGCTCTCATGATAACCCCGATCAGAGTGGGGCACAGGATCGAGGACAGGGGCGAGGGAGGGGGAAGAGGAGGCCGGGGTCATTGAGACCAGTGATCCCGGAGGTTCAACGGGCCCCGGAGATGACACCATTCTCCTCACAGCAGTCCAGTGCTGCTGGCTCTACTACTGTTTCCGGATCTTCGGCTTCACGACAACATCTCCTGATTGATAGTCGTCTCACTGTTGTCCCTAGCGACAACATGTAAGTATTTTTAGATAACGAATTAAATAATTTTAATTGTATTCATTAATATTAATTATTAATATTAACTTGAATTTTTTTTTATGTTACAGTATGCTTCCAGGCCATGAGACTATCGGTAAGGTCTCAGAGGCCATTAAGAAGCTCCCATTCGAGTTTGGAGCCCACTTGCGGTCCATGGTGTCCGAACGAAAGAGGAGAGAGTATTTTGAGGAGTTCAAGGTATATTTATTATAATTTTAATTATATTTAATATTTTATATTGAATTTATTTGTTAATATTTTATTTTTAATTTAACTGCAGAAGTTGTGCGTCTGGGACGAAGCCCATGATAGTGTTATGTAAGGCTTGTTCTGCGCGAAAGCGCAGGAGCGGTACAAGAACATTATCTACGGGCTGAAGAAGAAGTACGATAGTGGGGCACAGCTGGAGCTGGGACTAGAGGGTCAGACGGACGTTCCGTCTAGGACGCTTTGGTTGCTCACTGGAATAGTGAGCAATTCAAAACCAAGTCTGAGAAGTCCATGGAGAACCGGTTGAAGGACCCCAACGGTACGACATCGCCAGACATCGGGCTGGATCCCGGTCCATCTACGAGCACTCCCTCGCTTTGTAAGTATCTATTGAATTTTAATTACATTTGAATATTAATAAATTTTTAAATGTTTAACATATCATTGAATTTGGTTCGAAACAGGAGAGAGAGCATGGACGAAAGCCCTCTCTCTATGAGCAGATAGAGATCTCCCACCCAGTGAACCCGGAGACTGGGACGTCTACCTACGCCCGCACCACCGAGATCCACGTAAGTGTTTAATTAATTTTGATTAATTTTAATTTAATTATTATAATTGTATTTTAATTATTATAATTGTATTTTATTTATATAATTTTAGAACCAGTTTAAGGATCGTCTCTCCCAGGCCTCGCAGCAGGTGGCCCCCGGAGACGACAGCGGGGAGAACCCCACCCCTCCCCGGATTGACGAGGACCGCATCTATTTAGATGTGGTCGGAGTCAAGAAGGGGAAGGTCGTGGGGCAGAGCGGTCACAGTAAGACTGACTTGAAGCGACTACACTAGCTTCTACTAGTAGCTACCCCGCAAGAGAACGGGTTCACTGTAGTAAGAGTAAGTATAGGGACCAAGTATTATCGAACCCAAGAGATGGTGTATATGCGAATAGATCCCTGAAGATCTACGCGTCGTAGTTAATATGAGTGTATGTTTTTGGGTTTTTGAAAGATTAATTAAAAGACTAAAATAAACTAAGTAAACTAAATTACTAAAGCAAACGAATTAACTAAAGGTTGGATTCAAATAAAAGATGGTGATGCTTAGGATAGGAATTCCTACGTATACTAACGGAGCAGGTACATAATCAAAGTAATCGTGACAAACAAGAATTAACCTAAGTAAAAGATCGTAGAATGAAAGCTCAAGATTTCTCACCCTAATACTTTATCCTAGCAATCGACTTCACTAATCCACTAACAAGTTAATAGATAGCGCTTAATTAATGAGACCCTAATTTAACTAAGGTGATGCGGTCGTCCTCCTTCGCTAAACCGGTACATGAATTAACCTTTCATAAACCCTCTCGTTAAGACTACTAATTGTTATCGAGTGATGCGGTCGTCCTCTCTCTAACACTTTCGTACGAAATTCAAAGGTAGAGTTAAGATTAATTATATGAATTCATTAATTAAGAGAATTAAAACTAACGTCACCAATTACCTTAATTACGTACCCACATCCTACTTCTACGAGTTCATCCTAACCCAAGCATGCAAGGGTTTTAGCCGGACATGGTTATAACAAAAATAAAAGCAATAGAAGAAACAACAAACATAAACATAATGAATTGAACGAAGAAAATAATAAACATAAACTAGGGTTTGAAAGAAAGAAATTCTAAAAACTGAAATTTAATTAATAAAAACAAAGTTTAGAACGTTTAGAGTAATCAAGCTAATGAAAAGAAACTAAGAAACGAAAAGAAAACTAAGAATTCGTATGAAAAACCTCAACAACGTAAAAGTAAAGCTTGCTCGTTCTTCTCCTCTTCCTCTCTCTAAAAATTAAGTCTAAAGTGATTTCTAAAGTTGGGGATCCTTCAAAACGTGTTTGGAAGAGGTATATATAGGCACCGGGTCGAAACGGGAGTTAATGGGCCGAAAATACGCATCCGAGGCGAAAATACGTGCGCGCTCGAGCAAAACGCTCGAGCGGTGGCGCTCGAGTGATTCGCTCGAGCGCCAAAACTGTTCTGTAAGTTTTTGGCCGCTCGAGTGATTCGCTCGAGCGCCGGCGCTCGAGCAAATCGCTCGAGCGCTGGCTGCTGTGCACTCGTTCGTAAAATCTTCATATCTCCTCAACCGGGAGTCCGTTTTGGCCGATTCAAAGTCCTACAAACTCCTCTTTTCGCCCTCTATCCATCTATGAAAACCAAAGAGACAAATTAATAATTTTATAAAAATGATACTCATTTGACTCCAAGCACTCATCGAAAACACTCAAAACATGAGTAAATCGGGCACCAAAACATAACAATTTCACGCCTAATCAACCCCCCCAAACTTACCATGTTGCTTGTCCTCAAGCAACGAAATAATAAGTCAAGTGAAATTGTTAGGAATGAGTCAAAAAAAATCAACTCATGCAAGCAAATGAACTCGAGCTTTAAAGATCAATCACCCGTATACTCACTCACTTTCTTTTATCGTACTCATGCAACAATAACAAGAACTACCAAGATCAAGCATGGATGTGCACTCAACGATGTGTTTCGCTCCCTCACAAGTGTATAACAGTGTTTAAGGGACTCACTCAATCAATCAATCACACATATTGGCAGCCATAGGCTTGTAAGCACTCTCAACTCCGACCATACTCTAGAAATCAAAGCCGAATCAAAAAGGACTTTTCTCAAGGTTGTAATGTAGGCTCTTTGGACAGGTGGGATAACAATATGGGGTAAGTGACTCAAGTGAATGGAGAATAGAAAAATCAACTTTGGCACTTTGAGATTAGGAACAGAATCACTTCAACATTTGCAATCAATACACTTTAATTCCACTACTCTCAACACTTCAAATTTTTTCTTTCTCACTCTTTCACTTTTTTTTTTTCAATCACTTTTTTTTTTCTTTTCTTTTTTTTCGCACAAACACATGAGCTCATTTTTTTCTTTTTTGCTCATTCTCAATTTTCTTTCTCTTTCTTTCCCACAACTCAAATCTCATTCACACCCTTATTTTATCACCACTCAACCATCAATAACTCTCCTTTTTCAACTCAAATCAATCCCTTCACATTCACACTTTCCTATTCTCCACTCAAATTTGGACAAAAAGGCTTAGGAATTGGAATAGTGTTCATATGTGTTAGCAAATAAAATAGGCTTTAGGCTCAAAGGGGCTAACAATGGATTCAATGTCATTGGTAAGGAAAATTTTGGCTAAGTGACTCAGTAAAATCAAAGATGGCCTAAGATCACATTCGGCATATCTAACTAGACACAATCAAGGAACAAGAGCACACACAAGTTCTAGCATCCTCTAAGGTGATGATTCACTCACAAACGAAGAGATTAATTCATGCATTTAAATCTCATTAGGCTCAAATCTCACAGCTTTCACATCCATGCTAGTCCTAGTGAATTCTCACTCTCATCACACAAGTACTCAAAAGAAAACTTATAAGCATACGGGTTCTCTCCCTAATCAGCTCAAACTCAAACACTCACACAAAAGAATTTCTAACTCACTCTTACTACTCACTCTACTCATCAAATCATACTCAAAGATAGCAATCAACAAGCATAAGATGATTGATAGGCATAAAATATTGAGTAACAAAACAAATTAATAATAGCCCAAGGAGTATCTCAACAAACAATAATCAATCAAACTCAACTCATAGATAAGGGTGTGCATGCATGTGCAATGTAACAAGAAACATAAAAAACTCCACCCCCCCAAACTTCGACCTTGCTAGAGGTCTAAGTTTGGGGTTGTGGGTTACCTCAACCAAATAATCCAATTTCTCTCAATAGCTTTGCACACTTCCTTGTCTCAAGTTGGTTCCTTCAATCTGAGTAACTCCATGATACCTTTACTCTTTTAGAGACAAGCCTACAAAATAAAACTCGCAAGTACGAGGTTAAACATACGACTCAAAATACCCTAATAATATAAAAAGACACTAAAAATAAATGAAAGCAAATAAAAATGGGTTGCCTCCCATTCAGCGCTATTTTTAAGGTCCTCATGCCGGACCAAGCTCAAAGGAGCTTATGGGACATCATACTCAAATTTACCTCCTTTACTCTCATAAGAGTGGTGTTTGAACTCCTTTCCTTGATGTCCCTCCATCATGAGTTCCTTTCCTCTTTTCTCATTCCCAAGTGTTATGGGTCTCAACTCCTTCTTGCCTCTATCTGGAGGAATCTTACTAAACAATTTCTTGAGTTTTGACTTCTTCTTCTTAACTCCTCCTTTCCCTTCTAACTGGACCACGTTCACTTTCTTCACCTCTTCATCCTTCAACTTCTTCACTTCATCCCTATCAAAATAATCAAGATCATAACGCTCATGGGTTAAATTATCAATTGAAGGACTAGCAAAATCATGAATATCAGAAGGATTAGGGATAGAAGGTGTGTCTTCAACACTAGGATCAATTGCATCCATGCAATACAAGCTCTCATCCTCCCTCGGGTGCTTCATGGCTTCATATAGGGAGATCTTCACTTCTTGATCATCAACCTTCAACGTGATCTTCCCATTCGCCACGTCTAGCACCATCCCCGCCGTAGCTAAGAACGGTCTTCCCAAGATTAGGGGCACGTGCTCATCTTCCTCCATCTCTAGCACTACAAAGTCGGCTGGAAAGATGTGACCTCCAACTCTCACTAGGACGTCTTCAACCACACCTTGAGGTCGAGTAATAGACCGGTCGGCTAGTTGAAGCGTCATCATTGTGGGTTGAAGTTCACCACCTTCCAACTTCTTGAAAAGCGACAAAGGCATCAAATTAATGCTCGCCCCGAGGTCGCACAACGCTCCCTTCTTGATCCCGTTCCCAATATCACATAGGATCGTGAAGCTTCCGGGATCCTTCAGTTTCGGTGGAAGCGCCTTGTGCACTAATGCACTCACCTCGTGGTTCAACTGCACCAACTTCGGCTCATCCACTCGCCGTCTTTTCGCAATCAAGTCCTTCAGAAACTTTGCATAATGCGGCATCTGTTCCAAAGCATCATAAAAAGGAATGTTAATGTGAAGTTGTTTAAAAACATCAAGAAATTTAGCAAACTTTTCATCAAGCTTCTTTTTCATGAAGCGCTGTGGATATGGGACGGGTATCACAGATTTGGGTACCCCCCACTCATCTCTTTCTGTTTCTTTCACTTTCTCCCTTGCTTCCTTTGCCTTTTTCCACTTAGGAACTCTCTCTATCTCTTCAAAGTCTTTCTCCTTCTGGGACTCATCCATATCTTCATGCTTCTCAATCCCTTTACTTTCAATCCCCTTCTCAACTTGGGGCGTCTCAGAATCAGCAGGCATCTGAGGACCTTCATAGTTGGTTCCACTTCTAAGCTGGATCGCCTTGCACTGCTCTTTCGGGTTCCCCTCCGGCATTCTATTCACTGACTTTGCAATTTGGCTCATCTGGAGCTCTAAAGAAGTGAACCTTCGATTGTTCTCTTGTTGAGTTCTAGTCCACTCAACGTTCATCTTTTGGAGCTCTTGATCACGATGATCACCCTTCTTATGCAACTCCTTCACATCGTACTCCAAGGATGACAACCGCTTACTTCCTTCCTCCACCTTCTGAAGGATCGCTCTCAACATCTCCTCGGTTGATGCACCGCCTTCTCCACCAGGAGGTTTAGACCCCGGATCAACACCTGCAGGAACAGTAACACCAGCTTTTGGGTTAGCATAAGAAAAGTTATCATTCTTCCTCCATGTGTTTTGAGGAGGCTGCTGGCCTCCTTGAACTCCTTGTGTGTTCCTCCATTGATTTTGAAGTGGCTGAGGGCCTGGAGGCACAAATGGTTGGCCATAAGAAGGCCTTCCATACTGATTACCACCTTGGTAGCCATTCTGATTGTAATACGGACCTCCCATGTAATTGGCTACCTCTTGCTGTCCACTTGGTTGGTCTACTCTCTCATTCTCTACTGCATGCTCTCCAACCAAACTCTTCCCCAACTCGAGGTTGTTGATCTTTTCCATCATGGCCATCAGTAGCCTTCTCGTTCCTTCTCCCTCCTCAACCTGATTAACTCTCTGAAAATCTGCATCTCCACTCCAAGCACCGGCATTCGTGACAATGTTGTCCACGATCTCCCTACATCTCTCTATGCCTTGATTGAGGAATGCTCCGCCCGCACATGCATCTAAATGGGCTTGACCATCCTTGCTGGCACCACTATAGAAGAATGCCATAATGTCTCCCTCGTTGTACCCGTGCTGCGGGCACTCAATCAGCATGTTTGAGTATCTCTCCCACGCTTGGCGTAGGTCCTCTCCTTGCTTCTGGCGGAAGGAAGAGATCTCAATCCTAGCCTTGATCGTCCTAGATGGAGGGTAGAATCGCTCGAGGAACAGACGCTCGAGCTCTGCCCAAGTGGTAATACCTCCCCGCGGAAGCGTATTATCGTACCACTCCTTGGCTATTCCCGTCAATGAGAATGGGAACAGCCTAAGCCTCTTGGCATCTTCAGACATGCCATTATAATTAAATGTTGAGGCTATCATGAGAAAGCTCCTCAAGTGTGTATGAGGATTCTCCTTCCCGATCACTCCTTTGAACTGATTCTCTGTCAGCAGCTTTAAAATTCCTGGGGAAATAGAGAAGTTGTTTGCCTCAACAGGAGGCAAAGCCACTCCATCATAGTACCGCTGTGGCTGCGCTGCAAACCTCCCTCGAATAGCCATCTGATCTGCGTTCTGAGGAACGTGTTGAGGATTAGCAGCAGGTACTGGTACTTGTTGGGGTGGTGGTTGGTAAATAGGTGGTTGGTTGTAGACTGGTGGTGGATAGTATGGGTATGGTGGGTAAGGATAAGGTGGATATGGGTAATGTTGGTATACTGGGTTGTTGAAAGGGTTATTTGGGTTTTGTGGGTAAGCAGGGTTTTGGTTATGAGGATTATGGACAAGGTTCTGAGCTGGGTTC
This sequence comes from Ballota nigra, assembly GCA_947034835.1. Lineage (NCBI taxonomy): Eukaryota > Viridiplantae > Streptophyta > Magnoliopsida > Lamiales > Lamiaceae > Ballota > Ballota nigra. Next base: position 93,074,556 of record OX344724.1, read on the forward strand.
CCTACGTTTTGTGTACCCGGGTTTAGGCTCTGGCTATCCCCTAATGGAATTTGATTCTGGCTACCACTAACTCCAGTGCCTTCAACTCGGTCTACTGCCTGATTGAACTCGTTGGCGGCATCGTCCAACTCATTATTGATGTCCATTGGTTCCTTTCCTAAGTCGGCAGCGTTCATCCTTCTCAAGAAGGCTCGGTTCCTTCTGGCTATTGTCTCAGGGTCCAAAGGTATTCTCTCTTCGCTCGTATTGCCTTGTGAGCGTGTTTTCATAAACCTGAAACACTAGCAGCAGGATCAAAACGCAACTGCCCAATTGAGTAAAAATAAAAATAAAAACAGAAATTAAATCACCCACTACTAACTACTAAGCTATCTACAAGTCCTATTCAAAAGCATACAACGCCATCCCCGGCAACGGCGCCATTGACTTGAAGCGACTACACTAGCTTCTACTAGTAGCTACCCCGCAAGAGAACGGGTTCACTGTAGTAAGAGTAAGTATAGGGACCAAGTATTATCGAACCCAAGAGATGGTGTATATGCGAATAGATCCCTGAAGATCTACGCGTCGTAGTTAATATGAGTGTATGTTTTTGGGTTTTTGAAAGATTAATTAAAAGACTAAAATAAACTAAGTAAACTAAATTACTAAAGCAAACGAATTAACTAAAGGTTGGATTCAAATAAAAGATGGTGATGCTTAGGATAGGAATTCCTACGTATACTAACGGAGCAGGTACATAATCAAAGTAATCGTGACAAACAAGAATTAACCTAAGTAAAAGATCGTAGAATGAAAGCTCAAGATTTCTCACCCTAATACTTTATCCTAGCAATCGACTTCACTAATCCACTAACAAGTTAATAGATAGCGCTTAATTAATGAGACCCTAATTTAACTAAGGTGATGCGGTCGTCCTCCTTCGCTAAACCGGTACATGAATTAACCTTTCCTAAACCCTCTCGTTAAGACTACTAATTGTTATCGAGTGATGCGGTCGTCCTCTCTCTAACACTTTCGTACGAAATTCAAAGGTAGAGTTAAGATTAATTATATGAATTCATTAATTAAGAGAATTAAAACTAACGTCACCAATTACCTTAATTACGTACCCACATCCTACTTCTACGAGTTCATCCTAACCCAAGCATGCAAGGGTTTTAGCCGGACATGGTTATAACAAAAATAAAAGCAATAGAAGAAACAACGAACATAAACATAATGAATTGAACGAAGAAAATAATAAACATAAACTAGGGTTTGAAAGAAAGAAATTCTAAAAACTGAAATTTAATTAATAAAAACAAAGTTTAGAACGTTTAGAGTAATCAAGCTAATGAAAAGAAACTAAGAAACGAAAAGAAAACTAAGAATTCGTATGAAAAACCTCAACAACGTAAAAGTAAAGCTTGCTCGTTCTTCTCCTCTTCCTCTCTCTAAAAATTAAGTCTAAAGTGATTTCTAAAGTTGGGGATCCTTCAAAACGTGTTTGGAAGAGGTATATATAGGCACCGGGTCGAAACGGGAGTTAATGGGCCGAAAATACGCATCCGAGGCGAAAATACGTGCGCGCTCGAGCAAAACGCTCGAGCGGTGGCGCTCGAGTGATTCGCTCGAGCGCCAAAACTGTTCTGTAAGTTTTTGGCCGCTCGAGTGATTCGCTCGAGCGCCGGCGCTCGAGCAAATCGCTCGAGCGCTGGCTGCTGTGCACTCGTTCGTAAAATCTTCATATCTTCTCAACCGGGAGTCCGTTTTGGCCGATTCAAAGTCCTACAAACTCCTCTTTTCGCCCTCTATCCATCTATGAAAACCAAAGAGACAAATTAATAATTTTATAAAAATGATACTCATTTGACTCCAAGCACTCATCGAAAACACTCAAAACATGAGTAAATCGGGCACCAAAACATAACAATTTCACGCCTAATCAAAGACCATCCTTCAGACCTACCGCCAGAGCAGTGGATCGTCCTCCTCGATCGACTCCGCTCCCTCTCAGGTAGAGCGTGAGCTGAGAGCCACCCGAAAGCAGATGGAGGCCCTCACGAGCTACAACGCGAGTCTTCGGGATTGGTTCACCAGTATCACTCAGCAGATGGACATTAACGTCCAACCCCCACTCCCACCAACATTTTGATGCCGGGGTGAGCAAGCACGGAGGTGGTGAGGGCGAGGACGATGGTGGGGATGATGATATTGATATCAACGAGTTCCTCTCTGGAGAGGATTGACGAGAGATAGATGATTTTTTTTTATTTTTTGTTGAATATTTTATTTTATTTGTTGAATATTATAGATTTGCATATATTTTCTATTGAATAAAAAAATTAGTAAATATATATATAAACGAATTAGAAACAAAAAAAATTTAATTTGATGAATTATATATATATATATAAACGAATTAGAAAAAAAAGATTTATATATATATATATATAAATGAATTAGAAACAAAAAAAATTTAATTTGATGAATTTAAAAAAAAAAACGGGAGTCAATTTCGAATTATATGCAATTAAATGTATAAAAACGAATGAATAAGTAATTTAGAATAGTCTAAAATATAAAATTTATAAAACTAATAAAAAAAAGTTAGTAAATAAATATATATAAACAAATTAGAAGCAAAAATGAATTAATTTGATGAATTTAAAAAAAAAAGGAGTCAATTTGAAATTATATGCAATTAAATGAATAAAAACAAATGAATTAATAATTTAGAATAGTCTAAAATATTAAATGTATAAAATTAATAAAAAAAAGTTATTAAATAAATATATATAAAAGAATTAGAAGTAAAAATAAATTAATTTGATGAATTTTAAAAAAAATGGGAGTCAATTTGGAATTATATAAAATTAAATGAATAAAAACGAATGAATTAATAATTTAGAATAGTCTAAAAAATTAAATTTATAAAATTAATAAAAAAGTTAGTAAATACATATATATAAACGAATTGGAAACAAAAATGATTGAATTTGATGAATTAAAAAAAAATGGGAGTCAATTTGAGGTTATATACAATTAAATGCAAATAAACGAACAAGAATAACATGTGTCCTAGTGGTTTACACCTCTTCCGGTCTACCCGGAGGTTGTGGGTTCGATTTCCCTTGGGCACATATTTGCCCATTTATTATTTATATTTATATTTATTTCTACAAGCCTCACAAGGGCTTATATACTACATGGCTCGCCTAATATATGATAGTGGGTCAGTGGCTCAGTGGTTCGCACCCCGCCCGGACCCTAATGAGCGCGGGTTCGAACCCAATGAGCCACTTTTTTTTATGTTGGATCGCTGATTGGCGATCGCCTCCAGTTCGGTCGCTAATCAGAAAATAAAATAAAAAAGATTAATTTTTTTTCAAAAAATAAATTAGTGACCGCCTTAAAACGGTCGCTAATTCATGACCCGACCGGATCGGACCCGATTGATTCAGCGACCGACTATAGGCGGTCGCTGATATTAGCGACCGCCTCGATGGTCATAGATTAGCAACCGATTTTAAAAAGCGGTCGCTAAAATTAGCTCCCGTTTTTTAACGACCGATTTTTTCCGGTCAGAAATCGGTCGCTAAATACGTTTTGCGACCGAAAATCGGTTGCTAATTCTCCTTTTTTTTTTTAGTGTAACCCCAACAATCAATACTAACAAAATTTTTATGTAATAATAAAAATATGAATAAGAAATACATTCAATAAAATTATAAGTAATAGTACTAACAAATATCAACCATAATAATATTAATATAATAATTAAAAATAATAATATTAAAATAATAATTTTCAACAACAAAATTATATTTCTATAATATAATTATATAGTAATAATATAAATATAAGCAATACTAATATTGTTCAATAATATAAATAAAAATATTATAAATAAAAGTTAATAATAATATTTCTAATTTCTTTTATTATTCATAAAAATCAATAATAAAAATACTAATAAATAATAATTTCAACAATTAATAATAAAAATATATATTAATTTAATGAAAATCCATAATAATATTAATAATGCGTTTATAATTATAACTATTATTAAAACTATATAACAAAAAAATTAATAATAATATTACTATGAGGAATATATATTAAAATCTTAACAACCAATGATAATATTATTATTAAATAATAATTCCAACAACGAATAATAATAATTATAATTTAAATATATTTATACAATAGTTACATTTCAAACCTAATGCATACCAGTAATAGGAATTAGGACTGTTCACATAGTTCGGAGATTATCGAACTCGTATCTAAATTCGCACCGAAAAAGAATTGAACTGAAAAAATTCGTTGATTTTTTTACTTTAACTGAACCAAAAGATTTTTACGGTATGAATCTGAATATTACCAAATTAGTCGGTCCGAAAAACCGAATAAGACCGTATCGAACTGAACCGAATAACCGAAATAAATATTAAACTTTAATTATTACTAATTTATGTTTTCATAGAACAAATAATATTTTATTTATTATGTTAAGTTTATAAAACGCATGTTTAGTTGGGTTTGAACCAAGGATCTCATGAGCATATTTTCTTACGAAAATTGTTATATAAAATATTCTAGGATCTAGGATCCGTAGAATAACTCATATTAAAAATTTGCGGGTCTTCCCATATTAACTTTCATCGCCTGAAATTTATCCTCTTCCTACTGTTACTGGATCAACCCGTAACAGCATCAACAGTTGCCCCGCCCCCAAACCCCAACCCATGCCCAAGTCCAAGCCCTCCAAATCCCCCATTCCATCGTCCAACAACATCAACAGTACCCCCGCCCCCCAACCCCCACCCCTACCAAATTCCAAGCCCCGCTACATCTCAACCCCACTCCCCCACCACCCCCCATACATTCCAAATGCCCTAATAGTATTTGGAAATAGTTATTTGTTAATTGTTCTTCATATTTAAGTTTTAAAATTAGTAAATGAAATAAAATTTATGGGATTTCGTATCATTGTACTAGACTAATTCACCTTTTTAGAAACATAATAGATAGAATTCTTGCCATTTTAACGTGTTACTATTGGAACAAATATATGTTACTGTTAGAGTAAATATGTGTTACTATTGGAGAAAATGTGTGTTATTAAAAATATATGTTACTATTGGAGCAAAATGTGTGTTACTAAAAATATGTGTTACTATTGGAGCAAATGTGTGTTACTGTCAGAAAAAATATGTGTTACAATTTGGAGCAAATGTATGTTACTATTAGAGTAAATATGTGTTACTGCAAATGTGTGATAATGTTAGAGTAAATGTTGTTACTTAAAATATGTGTTACTATTGGAGTAAATGTGTGTTACTGTTAGAGGAAATATATGTTACTATTGAAGCAAAGTGTGTTAATGTTAGAGTAAATATGTGTTACTGCAAATGTGTGTTAATGTTAGAGTAAATGTGTGTTACTAAAAATATGTGTTGCTATTGGAGCAAATATATGTTACTGTTAGAGGAAATTGTTGATAGGCGAACATCAATTACTACTTGGCGAACAACAGTTAAAGCCTAAATGGAGATTATGAGGCAACATATCCTAACCAGAAATTGCTAACAAGTATAGACATAATGGGAGTGCATATATCAATTTGGGAGGTGTATTAAACTATGAACAACACTCTCGACGAGCAGCTCATCGGCGAATAAGTTTAAGGCCCAAAGCCGGATATGGACTCCGCCAAGCAACAATGCCGAAAGGCGGTGTACTTACCAGTTCATGAAATGTACAATGCCTATCAATCCACCCGATCAACCAAGTTCCTGACGAATAAATGTTAAATATCCAGAAGGCCCACCCATCGAAAATACAAGCGAACAACTTGTGAGTCACCTAAACAAGAGGCGAACAACTTCTACAGAGGAACTACTAGTGATGACCTACCAAGCAAAGTACGGCGAACAACAATGGATCCGAGATAAGACCAAATACAAGACTTTGTAACTAAGTTTCAGCTTAGATAAGGTCAAATGTGGTCAAAGGACACATGTCAAGCATACAAGCTTGGTAGTCCAAGAGTCATATACACCTCCTACTTGGTGGATAGTATAAATATTTGTTCTCAAGCAATAAAATCTAAGTTTAAATTCACAAATACTCCAATTACACACACTCATACACCTAAACGTGCACACACACAAAATAAATACGAACTCGATATTCGAATTTACGATTTAATAACCTGAACAATCAAATTTACCATTTACGGTGATAATCAATCACACGTTCTTATTTGGTGATCCTAAAACCGGTTAAAAACAACCACTAGTCCTCACAGTTAGAACCGATCACCAACAATTTGGCGCTAGAAGGAGGGCCTCGAACCTCCGGTTGAAGTGTGATTATCAAGAACTTCAAGTTTAAGACTTGAAGATTTGAAGGAATCCTCAAGAAATTCTTGAAGATTCAAATAATAGTGTTCTTGGTGTTCTTCAAATTTGAGAAGATAATTCAAATCAGGATGCCTCAATCCAAAGAAACTAGGATTTCACATCCCTCGATGGGAGTTTCCCCGACCCGGGTCTCGTCCACTGATCATCAAGATCGTGATCCACGTCATGCGAACAAGGTTCAACCCTTGGTTGCAGCCCACATAATGCCTCCAGATTTAGAGGCATTGGCTAAAAACCCCCAAGAATTGGCCAAAACAATAGCTGCTCTCCAGGCAATCCAGAAGCAACAAGAACAACATAGACTTTCACAAGCAAGGTCTAAGTCTCGCCAACTAGAAGTAGTGAGAGCAAGGTCTGCTCGCGGCGAGCAACATGAGGTCAACAGTGCCCAAAACCGAGGGGACAAAGGCAAAGCTAAAATGGTGGGACAAACGGAAGGTCATACTGAATTTGTCCATGGGCAAATAGCAATGTCAAGCCATGAGACATCTCGTTCTAGCGCACAGGACAGATTGGGCCGACCACAACCCCAGCCAGGAGTTGCTCACCCAGATCAAGGGCAGGGGCGAGCAACTCACGAGCAAGTACGCCTGTCGGTGCATGAAAGGTTGACAAGGTCCGCTTTTGGGCGTCTGGGGCCGCATGCAGTGAGCAACCTAAGAAGACAGCCTCAAGAGATTCCCCCTCCAAGTGAGGGACTGCGGCGAGCAAAAGGACAAAAATCCTTGCTCGTCTAACAGCCTCCAAGTCAGGGGGCATCTCTTGATGAATTGTCCAGTCTAAGAAAAGCCGTGGAGAGCATGCAAGGACAACTTGACCAACAAAGAGGGATTGAGGGCTACCAGCATGCTATCCTCACCATTATCTTCAATTATTCTGAAGGCCCCAATCCATAAAAAGATACAATTTCTGGTAAGCTTACAATATGAAGGCATTGCTGACCCCCATGTCCATCTAACGAAGTATTCAGATTACATGATCTCAGTGGGGGCAAGCGATGCAACTCAGTGTCGGAACTTTCCCTTAACTCTGGGGGACAGAGTACACAAGTGGTTCTCTGCAATACTACCAGCATCCATCCACTCGTTTGCTCAGTTGAGTCGAGAGTTCCTCTCTCACTTTTCAACTGCAGGATCGTACCTTTCCCAGAAGCACCGATTATCAGATTTAAAACAAAATGATGACGAATCGGACCGGGCTTTTATGGAAAGATACGATAAAGTATTGTTGGAGGGGGAACCAGTTAGTGAGGATACAAAGATTGTAGCCGTCATGGCCGGGTTGAAGAAATGATCAGACTTATGGAAGGAGGTACGACTGAAGTGCCCAAAGAGCTATGCTGAGTTCAGAAATCAAACCGGCATATTCATCTCCAAGCATGAAGCTTTACAAGCAAACTTGGGGGACAACAAGGCTGATCCAAAGGAGAACAACAAAAAGCCCGGTGGAACAGGCTACCGAGTCCCTAAAAATAACAAGGCATTCACTGAAGGGACAGAACTGAAGGAAAAACTAAACCAGGTGCTAACAATATCCATCGATACTGTGTACAACAACGTGAAGGAGAAAGAGTTGCTCTCCCCTCCTCGGAAGATTCGTCAAGAGACTGGCAAACTCAACCCAAACAAATATTGTGTCTACTACCAAAGTGTGGGGCATTTTACGAGTGAGTGTAGGGATTTGCTCAAGCAATTGTGGCAATTCTACAAGGAGGAAAAGCTTTCCGACTTCGTCAAAAGGCAACCTGGGAAAAGAGGTCGGGAGAGCAGCTCAGGAGATGAAATTGGCGATCAACCTCCACGGAACAATAGACTTGGACGATAAGCCCCTGACGTTGCTGCTCGTCCGGTGGAAGATGTATACATGATGGAACCCTCAGGACCTGCTGGAGGGTGTTCTGATGGACGAAAATCAATGTCTAACCGTAAGAGAAATGCGGAATTACGAGCGATTGATCATGTACAAGAAATAGGGGTTAATCCATCCGTCCTACAAATATCGGAATTAACCTTTACTGAGAAAGACTTGGAGGGACTATTGACCCCCCCATAATTATTCTCTCGTGATTTGTGCTAAAATTATGGGAACCAGAGTGCATAGATTGTTGGTGGACACCGGTGTTGGAGTTATACGTGAAAGTATGCTTTTACTTTGTATAACTCGTGTATCAAACACTCGTTTTATGAGAATAATTCTTTTATCGCATTTGCTTTAGTTATGATTGAATGTTGAATTTCTATTGCAAACCGTTCAATATATAGTACATGTTACATTGTAGTTAATGTGGTGATACCCGATCACGGAAGACAACATTAACAGTTTACTTGTAACTAAACGTACAGTTTCACGACCTAGGTGGAATTGAACAATCCGCCGTGAAAGGTCGATGTGTAAGGCTCAGATTGGCCTGTCTTGACTAAGAGATTGCACTAGCACATTTAGTATGTGTTGAAGAGGTCCTATAGCGAGGATAAATTCTTCTGTTCTGAAAGGTGAAGAATTAGACCTCAGTGGTTGTTGATTTCTTAATCTCCGTCACTTATATAGGACCGTGTGTGCTTAATAGTTACTGCTTTGATTCATGTTGGGTGAGAATCATTGCGACTTCGAACTTTGTGTCTTGGGCAATAATATTAATCATACGACGGTTGCTAAGATTTAATACGGAGAAACGCGTGCGAGTACGGCTCGTGTGATTAGTCCCCTTGGTAGGCTCAGAAGTTTTATTGTACCAAATCTTGCAAGTGAAGAATTAATTTCTTCGGTACGAATAATAATGTTGAGCTGTCTTTACTCCAAGGTGAAATATATTAATTAATTTAGAGCTATTCAGAAGCTTAATTAATTAATGGACTTGATAATCTTAAACGTGGGAAATAATAACCGGGAGCCCATATTATCGTAATATGGATTAAGATGGATAGTGCAATATTAATTTATTAGTGGTAATAATTAATATTAATGGACTGAATTATATTGGGGCTCAATATTGAAATTCAGAAGTCCATTAGGAGGTCCAATCTTAATTCTCCTTAAGGCCCCTCAAGTAGCCCATTAAGTATCCCAATAATGATAAGGTGATTAAAATAAAAAGAAAATATTTTGCTGATTTTTCTAAGTAAAATTCGAAAATTGCATGATAAGAAAGAAAAAAAAGATTTTGTTGATTTTCTTGGAAAGATATTATGGAAGATATGTATTCTAGGAATACAAGAATATCTCATATATTCAAGAAGATCCAAATCTTGGATTTTCCTCTTATTATTTTCGAAAATTACATTTAAATAGGAGAGTGAGATTTTTGTGGAATATTTTATTTTGGAGAAAAGAATATGTGGGATATATTCAAGATTTTTTAGAGTCTAAGAAAAGATTTTTTCCAAGCCCAAAATATGTCAAAAATTTCGGCCACTCTTGTCTATAAATATGGGGTGATTATTTCATCCCCAAGTACATAATTCCATGTGTTGGAAAAATCAAGAAGCATAGATATTTTTCTTTTTCCTTAGTTTATTAAATTACTTGAAAGCGTCTCCCACCGGCGATCAAGTGAGGTTAAAAGGGAAATACTTGAGAAGGCTTTGGGTTGATAGAGCGAGATTACAATTTTCCCGTATATCCAAAGACCAATACTACAAGAGGTACGTTAATCGCATATTTACTTGTTTATTCCGCCTAGTTAATATGTGAAATTAATTTAACATGCATGATGATAATTAGTTGTTGGAATTATTATTTGAATTAATTAGGATTAATTCATGCTAGTAATAATTGTATTTAAATTCGTATTTAAAATTTCATCCCGAATAGATTCCGGGCAACCCTATTTTCCCAACAACTGGTATCAGAGCCACGGTTTCGGGCTCTGAATTTTAAATTGGAATTTAAATTGTTAAACATTAAATTAAAATTGGATAGTAGAATTGTTAGATCTTTTTTGCAGGTATCCAATTGTCATGGTTTTAATGTTGTTAATTTCATGCGTGTAAATTAATTGTTTTTTTAATTCGATTCGTTCGAATTCGTTTTTCTCGTGAGAAAATCCACGAGTAGATTAGTTGTTTTTATTTTGATTCGATCATTGTAATAGACTAGTCTAGATCTAGTATTTTTTTTTTTTGTAAAAATAAATTGTAACCGGATCGTGACGAAGAACGAAGAATTAAAAACGGCGTACCCGGATGACACATACAAGCGTGGCGCGTGTATGGACGTAAAATCATGCAAGGGGTGAAGAAAACAAGGACGAACGGCGAAAAAAACGGCGCACGGGGGTGCACGGCGCATGCCGTGCACACCGCGCGCGCGCCTCGGGCGCGAGGCTGCAGCACCTCGGGGCGCTCCGGGCGGCGCCTCAGCGCACCTCCGTGCAGCGCCACGGGTGCGCCTCGGGGCTGCACTTCGGCGAGCTTCGGGCAGTGTTTCGGTGCTTTTTGGGCAGGGAAGCGCGCGGGCCCACTTCGTGGGCCGACGCGCGCTGTATCTCGGGCCGTGGAATTTTTTCGGTTCGTGTTTTTTTTTCTTGTGATTTTAAACGTCGTCCCGAACCCCAAACGGTGCTGTTTTTGAAGAAGTGTTGCTGTTCGAGTGGGAGAACGTCGAGACGAACGTCGGAAAGCAACAAGGACAATTTTTCGCATCAAGACATGAAAAAATTAAACCGTGACAATTGGATTTGAGTGCTCCAATGTGTTTAATTTTGTTTTGATGGATGTTTTATTTCGTGCACTAATTATTATTTGTTAATATGTGTTTGCATGAATTTAATTGTCCAAGAAAAACCTTACTTTCGAAAATTACTAAGTATGTTTTTATAATCGCAATTTTATTCCGGATATTAAAATTGGATTATTTTGACCTCCATAATTTATTTATTTGTGAAGTTCTTTTGGAATACATTTCCCCCTCGGATCGGCCAAAAGAACGGATTTCACATGAATAAATTCCGAAAGGATGATTGTGGATTATTACTAGTGGCGGTATTGACCCTCACCACGAGTGGCTTGCTCAAAACGAAATAATAATCCTGTATTCAATTATGGTTATTACTTAGGCATAGGGAATTGATATTAACTTACTCCCCTCGGAGTCCCTGTCAGTTTCTATGTGGTCAAAGTGGGAGCCAACTATTAATTTTGAATTAAGGATTTGTAACTTTTAAGTTTGTGATCCGCTTGAATGTATTTAAATGTATAGACCACCCCTCGTGGCGCATTTAAATTGTTTCGAGATGTTGGCTGATGCATGATTATATTGTTTTAAGGTTTCAATATAATTGATGTGATCGAATTATGTGATAATTTCGTATTTTTCTAGATATTAATATGAATGTATGTTTATTCTCATTTCATCATGTCGCAACCTTTTAATCCACTGTTTCGTATACTTAAAGTTAATAAACTTTTTGGAGTGATTTATATCGATTGGAAATATTTTTTTTAAAATTTGTCCTTACTGCACGAAAACACAATTGGGTCTATTGCATAATTGAATGTTGAATTTCTATTGCAAACCGTTCAATATATAGTACATGTTACATTGTAGTTAATGTGGTGATACCCGATCACGGAAGACGACATTAACAGTTTACTTGTAACTAAACGTACAATTCACGACCCAGGTGGAATTGAACAATCCGCCGTGAAAGGTCGATGTGTAAGGCTCAGATTGGTCTGTCTTGACCAAGAGATTGCACTAGCACATTTAGTATGTGTTGAAGAGGTCCTACAGCGAGGATAAATTCTTCTGTTCTGAAAGGTGAAGAATTAGACCTCAGTGGTTGTTGATTTCTTAATCTCCGTCACTTAAATAGGACCGTGTGTGCTTAGTAGTTACTGCTTTGATTCATGTTGGGTGAGAATCATTGTGACTTCGAACTTTGTGTCTTGGGCAGTAATATTAATCATACGACGGTTGCTAAGATTTAATACGGAGAAACGCGTGCGAGTACGGCTCGTGTGATTAGTCCCCTTGGTGGGCTCAGAAGTTTTATTGTACCAAATCTTGCAAGTGAAGAATTAGTTTCTTCGGTACGAATAATAATGTTGAGTTGTCTTTACTCCAAGGTGAAATATATTAATTAATTTAGAGCTATTCAGAAGCTCAATTAATTAATGGACTTGATGATCTTAAACGCGGGAAATAATAACCGGGAGCCCATATTATCGTAATATGGATTAAGATGGATAGTGCAATATTAATTTATTAGTGGTAATAATTAATATTAATGGGCTGAATTATATTGGGGCTCAATATTGAAATTCAGAAGTCCATTAGGAGGTCCAATCTTAATTCTCCTTAAGGCCCCTCAAGTAGCCCATTAAGTAGCCCAATAATGATAAGGTGATTAAAATAAAAAGAAAATAATATGCTGATTTTTTCCTTTAATTTTCGAAAAATACATGATAAGGAGGAAAAAGATTTTGTTGATTTTCTTGGAAAGATATTATGCAAGATATGTATTCTAAGAATACAATAATATCTCATATATTCAAGAAGATCCAAATCTTGGATTTTCTCCATGTAAATTTCGAAAGTTTCATATTTATTTAAGGGAGTGAGATTTTTGTGGAATATTTTATTATGGAGAAAAGAATATATGAGATATATTCAAGATTTCTTAGAGATTAAGAAAAGATTTTCTCCCTGCCCATAAAATCTCTACGAATTTCGGTCACCCCCCTTTATAAATAGGAGATGATTATTTCATCTCAACGTACATAATTCCATGTGTTGGAAAAATCAAGAAGCATAGATATTTTTCTTTTTCCTTAGTTTATTAAATTGCTTGAAAGCGTCTCCCACCGGCGATCAAGTAAGGCGAAAGGGAAATACTTGAGAAGGTTTTTGGGTTGATAAAGCGTGTACGAGAGTCCCGTTTTATTCAAAGGCCAAGTTCTACAAGAGGTACGTTAATCACATATTTACTTGTTTATTCCGCCATAGTTAATATGTGAAATTAATTTAGCATGCATGATGATAATTAGTTGTTGGAATTATTATTTGAATTAATTAGGATTAATTCATGATAGTAATAATTGTATTTAAATTCGTATTTAAAATTCATCCCGAATAGATTCCGGGCACCCCTATATTTTCCCAACAACTGGTATCAGAGCCACGGTTTCGGGCTCTGAATTTTAAATTGGAATTTAAATTGTTGAACATTAAATTTGAAATTGGATAGTAGAATTGTTAGATCTTTTTTGCAGGTATCCAATTGTCATGGTTTTTAATGTTGTTAATTTCATGCGTGTGAATTAATTTGGTTTTTAATTCGATTCGTTCGAATTCGATTTTCTCGTGAGAAAATTCACGAGTAGATTAGTTGTTTTTATTTTGATTCGATCATTGTAATAGACTAGTCTAGATCTAGTATTTATTTTTTTGTAAAAATAAATTGTAACCGGATCGTGACGAAGAACGAAGAATTAAAAACGGCGTACACGGACGACGCATGCAAGCGTGGAGTGTGTATGGAGGTAAAATCATGCAAGGGGTGAAGAAAACGAGGACGAACAGCGAAAAAAACGGCGCACGGGGGTGCACGGCGCACGCCGTGCGCAACGGGCGCACGGCGCCGCGCGCCTCGGCAGCTCCCTGCAGCGCCTCGGGGCGCCTCGGGTGCGCCTCGGCGCGCCTCCGTGCAGCGCCTCGGGTGCGCCTCGGGGCTGCGCTTCGGCGCGCCTCGGGCGCTTTTCCAGCGCTTCTCGGACCGGGAAGCGCGTGGGCCCACTTTGTGGGCCGACGCGCGCTGTATCTCAGGCCGTGGAATTTTTTCGGTTCGTGTTTTTTTTTCCGTGTGATTTTAAACGTCGTCCCGAACCCCAAACGATGCTGTTTTTGAAGAAGTGTTGCTGTTCGAGTGGGAGCACGTCGAGACGAACGTCGGAAAGCAACAAGGACGATTTTTTCGCATCAATACGTGAAGAAATTAAACCGTGATAATTGGATTCGAGTGCTCCAATGTGTTTAATTTTGTTTTGATGGATGTTTTATTTCGTGCACTTATTATTATTTGTTAATATGTGTTTGCATGAATTTAATTGTCCAAGAAAAACCTTACTTTCGAAAATTACTAAGTATGTTTTTATAATCGCAATTTTATTCCGGATATTAAAATTGGATTATTTTGGCCTCCATAATTTATTTATTTGTGAAGTTCTTTTGGAATACATTTCCCCCTCGGATCGGCCAAAAGAACGGATTTCACATGAATAAATTCCGAAAGGATGATTGTGGATTATTACTAGTGGCGGTATTGACCCTCACCACGAGTGGCTTGCTCAAAGCGAAATAATAATCCTGTATTTAATTATGGTTATTACTTAGGCATAGGAAATTGATATTAACTTACTCCCCTCGGAGTCCCTGTCAATTTCTATGTGGTCAAAGTGGGAGCCAACTATTAATTTTGAATTAAGGATTTGTAACTTTTAAGTTTGTGATCCGCTTGAATGTATTTAAATGTATAGACCACCCCTCGTGGCGCATTTAAATTGTTTCGAGATGTTGGCTGATGCATGATTATATTGTTTTAAGGTTTCAATATAATTGATGTGATCGAATTTATGTGATAATTTCGTATTTTTCTAGATATTGATATGAATGTATGTTTTATTCTCAGTTCATCATGTCGCAACCTTTTAATCCACTGTTTAGTATACTTAAAGATAACAAACTTGTTGGTGAGAACTATGTTGATTGGAAACGTAACCTTGACATTGTCCTAACCGCACAACACCACAAGTGGGTACTTACCACTCCTAAGCCCCAAGAGCTTGCCGAAGATGCCACCAAAGCGGACAAGAAAGAGCATAAGAGATGGTTAGACTCCGATGAGATGGCTAGGTGTACTATTCTGGCTTCAATGTCAGATGTGTTGCAACACCAACACCAACACATGGAGACCGCCTCTGAGATAATGCAAAATCTTGAAGCGATGTTTCAACATCAGAACCGTACGGCTAGGCAAATCACCATGCGAAAGATGCTTTCGTTGAAAATGGTGGAAGGTACGCCCGTAAGGGATCACGTAATCGAGATGATGGGTTATCTCAACAAGTTGGAAGTACTTGGTGCGGAATTTGACCTCCCTACTAAGGTCGATTTCGTTCTCCATTCTCTGCCGAAGAGCTTTGAGCAGTTTCAATTGAACTATCAAATGAATGACCGGGCAAATAGCTTGCCCGAGCTCTTGCAAGCTTTGGTATCGGCGGAGACTCTAATGGATCACCAAACCGTTGCTATGGTGGCAAACGGTCCGTCTTCCTCTTCGGGTCCCAAGGGAGGGAAAAAGAGGAAGAGGACGAAAGGCCAGACCCAAGCAAATCCAACTGTTGCGAAACCCAAGGCAAAGGGAGAAGGAGGTGGAAAGAAAGCTGCTAAGGGTAAGTGCTTTAATTGTGGTGAGAAGGGACATTGGAGGGCGACCTGTTCTAAGCCTAAGAAGGGTGGAAAGAAAGGTAAGTCTCATGCTTTAGTCGTTGAAACATTTGTTGCGGCGTATGCTGCCCATGTTTGGGTAGTGGATACCGGGGCAACTGATCATATTTGTTTCACTCTTCAGGGGTTCCAGCTAACCCGGCGACTTAGCAAGAATGAGATCACAATCGCTTTGGGGGATGCTACGAGAGTGGCAGCCGAAGCAGTGGGAGTCGTGCACCTATCTTATGAAGATAGAGTTTTAAGAGATGTTTTATACGTTCCAAACTTTAGGAAGAATTTATTTTCGGTTTCTAAGTTGTTTTTTGATGGATATTCAGTTACTTTTAATAAAGTTGTTACTGTTTTCTTTTAAGAATGATGTTATCTGTCATGGAACGTTGGTAAACAATCTCTATACGATTAAGTGTGCACACCACTCAAATAATGAATCTAATAACACGTCGATCATTTCGAGCAATAAAAGAAAGCGTTCTTCGGAGATGGACGAAGCACTTTTATGGCATCTTAGACTAGGTCATTTTAATCTAAAGTGGATAGAGAGATTGGTGAAAGACGGATCCTTGGAATCGCTCCAAGTTGAGCCGTTTCCAACTTGTGAATCCTGTTTAGATGGTAAAATGACCAAGAGGGCATTTGGAGCCAAGGGGAATAGAGCCATGGAAGTGTTAGAACTCGTTCATACCGATGTGTGTGGTCCAATGACGATCAAAGCAAGAATGGGGTATGAGTATTTCGTTACCTTCATTGACGATTACTCAAGATATGGGTACATTTACCTTATGCGGCATAAGTCTGAAACTTTTGAAAAGTTTAAAGAGTTTAAGGCCGAAGCCGAGAAACATAGGGAAAAGAGTATCAAGTTTCTACGATCAAATCGTGGAGGCGAATACCTCAGTGATGAATTCTTGAACTGCCTATCGGACGAAGGGATCGTATCCCAGTTGACCGCACCGGGAACCCCTTAATAGAACGGTGTGGCGGAACGAAGGAACCGGAATCTTTTAGAAATGATCAGATCCATGATGAGTTATTCGGATTTACCCAAGTCGTTTTGGGGTAATGCCTTGGAAACGGCGGCTTATATTCTAAACTTGGTACCATCCAAATCGGTTCCTAAAACCCCAATAGAATTGTGGACCGGGCGCAAGCCCAGTCTAAGACATTTGCGGATTTGGGGTTGTCCGGCATACGTGCTAGACAAGGAAGCCGGTAAGTTGGATCCACGTTCGGAATTAAAGCTGTTTATAGGATACCCGGCCGGAACGAAAGGGTGCATGTTCTATAGTCCCAAGGATCAAAAGACCGTGATTAGTACACACTTTAAATTCTTGGAGGAAGACTATATGAACAATCGGAAACCTAAAAGTGAAATTACCTTAGAAGAATTGAGAGGTCAAACCTCGATACCAAGTATACAAGATGATGTACCACATGTCACATCTTCACAACCGGAACCCCGTCGTAGTGGGAGGGTTCCTAGACAACCCGAGAGATTCATGGGGATAGGAGAATCTTTGGATTTGGTTCCCGGTGTTGAATCAGACCCATGGACGTACGACGAGGCAATCCAAGACAAAGACGCGGAGTCATGGCAAACGGCAATGGAAGCCGAGATGGGTTCGATGGATCATAATCAAGTGTGGGAGTTGGTCGAGCCACCCAGTGGGGTAGAACCCATTGGATGCAAGTGGGTTTACAAGAGGAAGAGAGGACCGGACGGAAGGGTTGAAACCTTCAAAGCAATGCTTGTGGCCCGTGGCCTGTAGCTATGCTTAAGTCCATCCGTATTCTCTTGTCGATCGCTGCGCACTTAGATTACGAGATCTGGCAAATGGATGTCAAGGCAGCTTTCCTTAACGAAAGTCTTGATGGGATCTATATGCAACTGCCCAAAGGTTTCATTGGAAAAGGCCAAGAGAATCTCGTATGTAAGCTCAAGAGATCCATTTACGGACTTAAGCAAGCATCGCGTACTTGGATCCAGTGTTTTGATCAAGTAATTAAGTCTTATGGGTTTGATCAAAACGAGTTCGAAAGTTGTGTGTATAAGAAGCGTGACGGAACTGCGGTGGTATTCTTAGTATTATACGTAGACGATATTCTGCTCATTGGAAACAATGTGAAGGTATTGTCAGACGTAAAGGTACGGCTGTCAAAACAAATTGATATGAAGGACTTAGGGGAAGCCGGTCACATCCTTGGGATCAAAATCACTCGCGATCGCAAGAAGAGGATGTTGGGCTTATCGCAAGCTTCATACATTGACACTGTTTTGAAGCGTTTCAGTATGCAAGATTCCAAGAAAGGTTTTTTACCTTTTAAGCATGGAATCCATCTATCGAAAGAAATAAGCCCTAAGACGCAAGCGGCGATAGATGACATGAAAGGTGTTCCATACGCTTCGGCCGTAGGAAGCCTTATGTATGCAATGCTGTGTACGAGACCGGATATCTGCTTTGCCGTGGGCATGGTGGCAAGATATCAAAGTAATCCCGGGAAAGACCATTGGACTGCCGTAAAGTGCATCTTGAGGTATCTGAAAAGAACTCGGGAGCAGATGCTGATTTACCAGTCGGATAGTCTAGTTCCCGTAGGATACACGGACTCGGATTTCCAATCAGACATAGACTCAAGAAAGTCAACCTCGGGTAGTGTGTTTTGCATGGGAGAAGGAGCCATGACATGGAGAAGCGATTTGCAGAAATGCATCGCAGATTCGACCATGGAAGCCGAATAAGTAGTTGCTTGTGAAGTAGCGAAAGAAGCGGTTTGGCTCAAGTACTTCTTAGTGGACTTGGACGTTGTTCCGAATTTGCCCATCACAATCATTGTGCCGGAGCAGTTGCAAATTCAAGGGAACCGAGAGCCCACAAGGCCAGCAAACACATTGAAAGAAAACACCATCTTATGCGAGAAATCGTTAAGAGAGGAGATAAAGAGGTGGCAAAGATAAACGTCGGAGGACAACCTAGTATATCCATTCACAAAGGGTCTGCCTCTGAGTACATTCGAGAGACATGTGGATGGAATGGGAGTCAAGACTATTGCCAATCTGCTTTAAGTATAAGTGGGAGGAATTATTAGGTTAGTGTAGGTTGACATATGATGTCACGTAGAGCTACTACACTAAGACATGCGTGATGTATACTAAAAGCAGACTTTAAGTATAAGTGGGAGATTGTTGGAGTTATACGTGAAAGTATGCTTTTACTTTGTATAACTCGTGTATCAAACACTCGATTTATGAGAATAATTCTTTTATAACATTTGCTTTAGATATAATTGAATGTTGAATTTCTATTGCAAACCGTTCAATATATAGTACATGTTACATTGTAGTTAATGTGGTGATACCCGATCACGGAAGACAACATTAACAGTTTACTTGTAACTAAACGTACAATTCACGACCCAGGTGGAATTGAACAATCCGCCGTGAAAGGTCGATGTGTAAGGCTCAGATTGGTCTGTCTTGACCAAGAGATTGCACTAGCACATTTAGTATGTGTTGAAGAGGTCCTACAGCGAGGATAAATTCTTCTGTTCTGAAAGGTGAAGAATTAGACCTCAGTGGTTGTTGATTTCTTAATCTCCGTCACTTAAATAGGACCGTGTGTGCTTAGTAGTTACTGCTTTGATTCATGTTGGGTGAGAATCATTGTGACTTCGAACTTTGTGTCTTGGGCAGTAATATTAATCATACGACGGTTGCTAAGATTTAATACGGAGAAACGCATGCGAGTACGGCTCGTGTGATTAGTCCCCTTGGTGGGCTCAGAAGTTTTATTGTACCAAATCTTGCAAGTGAAGAATTAGTTTCTTCGGTACGAATAATAATGTTGAGCTGTCTTTACTCCAAGGTGAAATATATTAATTAATTTAGAGCTATTCAGAAGCTCAATTAATTAATGGACTTGATGATCTTAAACGCGGGAAATAATAACCGGGAGCCCATATTATCGTAATATGGATTAAGATGGATAGTGCAATATTAATTTATTAGTGGTAATAATTAATATTAATGGGCTGAATTATATTGGGGCTCAATATTGAAATTCAGAAGTCCATTAGGAGGTCCAATCTTAATTCTCCTTAAGGCCCCTCAAGTAGCCCAATTAAGTAGCCCAATAATGATAAGGTGATTAAAATAAAAAGAAAATAATATGCTGATTTTTTCCTTTAATTTTCGAAAAATACATGATAAGGAGGAAAAAGATTTTGTTGATTTTCTTGGAAAGATATTATGCAAGATATGTATTCTAAGAATACAAGAATATCTCATATATTCAAGAAGATCCAAATCTTGGATTTTCTCCATGTAAATTTCGAAAGTTTCATATTTATTTAAGGGAGTGAGATTTTTGTGGAATATTTTATTATGGAGAAAATAATATATGAGATATATTCAAGATTTCTTAGAGATTAAGAAAAGATTTTCTCCCTGCCCATAAAATCTCTACGAATTTCGGTCACCCCCCTTTATAAATAGGAGATGATTATTTCATCTCAACGTACATAATTCCATGTGTTGGAAAAATCAAGAAGCATAGATATTTTTCTTTTTCCTTAGTTTATTAAATTGCTTGAAAGCGTCTCCCACCGGCGATCAAGTAAGGCGAAAGGGAAATACTTGAGAAGGTTTTTGGGTTGATAAAGCGTGTACGAGAGTCCCGTTTTATTCAAAGGCCAAGTTCTACAAGAGGTACGTTAATCACATATTTACTTGTTTATTCCGCCATAGTTAATATGTGAAATTAATTTAGCATGCATGATGATAATTAGTTGTTGGAATTATTATTTGAATTAATTAGGATTAATTCATGATAGTAATAATTGTATTTAAATTCGTATTTAAAATTCATCCCGAATAGATTCCGGGCACCCCTATATTTTCCCAACACAGAGCACAACCACAACCAGAGTTCTTCAACTACTTCACATGGACCTGTTTGGACTTGTTTCTCCTCTTAGTTTCAGTGGAAGGAAGTACACCTTGGTGATAGTAGATGACTTTTCAAGATACACTTGGGTAGTGTTCTTGTTCAAGAAAAATGAAACTGTCACTAAGCTTCCAGAATTCTTCAAGCAGATTCAGAATAAGCAGAACCAGAGCATAGTCAGAATCAGAAGTGACAAGGGGACAGAGTTCTTGAATTCACACATTGCACAGTACTACAAAGAACATGGGATTTTTCATGAGACATCTTCTGCCAGAACACCTCAACAGAATGGAGTAGCGGAAAGGAGGAATAGAACCCTTAAGGAAGCTGCAAGAACTCTTCTGGCAGAGTACAACACACCACAAAGGTTTTGGGCATAAGCTATCAACACAGCTTGCTATACGCAGAACAGATGCCTAATTGCCCAGAGACATAATAAGATACCATATGAGGTATGGAAAGGTAAAACTCCATCTGTTTCATATTTTCATATTTTTGGTTGCAAGTGTTTCATTCATGACAATGGGAAATCTATATTAAAAACTTTTGATGCTAAAGTAGCAGATGGAATATTTTTAGGATATTCCACTACTAGTAAAGCATTCAGAGTTTTTAATAAGAATTCACTTTGTGTGGAGGAAATACCTCATGTTGTTTTTTATGAATCTGCTGTTGAGTACAAGGTGGAATTAAAGTCTTCTGGAGAGACACAGAATCAGACTACTCCCAGAGTAATCAAGGTCAATCCACATATTCTTGATTCAGACTTGGATTCAGATTCAGATGTTGACCCATCTTCTGGTTCTCTGAAGGAGAAGTCTTCACAAGGAGCAGAACCAGAAGAGGTTGGAACTCCTGTAGGGGAAAGCTCTTCTGCAATTGGTGATATTCACCAAGGTATTGCAGAGGATGATCAACCAGGTAAGACCACGGGAAGGAGGACCCTGGTTGATCACCCCAATGACCTGATAATTGGAGATCCAACTAAGGGTGTCCAGACTAGGAGAACTCTTAACTTAGCTGCCTTATTCAGTTGCTATGTATCCTTGATTGAGCCCAAGAACATCAAGGAGGCACTAAAAGATTCAAATTGGATTGTTGCTATGCAAGAGGAGTTGAATCAATTCACCAGACAGGATGTTTGGGAGCTGGTAGACAAACCAAGACATCAAAAGGTGATAGGCACTAAGTAGGTTTTCAAGAATAAGAAAGATGAAAATGATGTCATTACTAGGAACAAGGCAAGGCTAGTGGTTCAGGGCTATTCTCAGTCCGAAGAATAGACTATGATGAGACATTTGCTCCTGTTGCCAGACTAGAAGCCATTAGATTGTTCTTAGCATATGTTGCTCACATAAAGTTCAAAGTATACCAGATGGATGTGAAATCTGTCTTTCTTAATGGGATTCTCATTAAGGAAGTGTATGTGGAACAACCTCCTGGTTTTGAACAAGATGACAAAGTGTTTAAGCTTAAGAAAGCTCTTTATGGGCTGAAGCAGACACCCAGAGCATGGTATGATACTCTATCTTAGTTTCTTCTGGACAATGGTTTTACTAAGGGTAAGATTGATAGAACCTTGTTTAGGAAAGAAGAAGGAAAGGACATCCTTCTGGTCCAAATATATGTTGATGACATTATATTTGAATCCCCTAACAAGAAGCTATGTGAGAAGTTTGGTGAACTCATGCAGAGCCAGTTTGAAATGTCTATGATGGGTGAAATGAATTACTTCTTAGGTCTGCAGGTAAAGCAAACAGAGAAGGGAATTTTTATCAATCAGGCAAAGTACATCAGAAACATGTTAGAGAAATTTGGAATAGGATCTAGCAAAGCAGCCAAGATCCCTATGATGACAAATTTCAACATGGATCCAGATGAGTCTGGAGAAAGTGTGGACCAGACTCAGTACAGAGCTCTTATTGGTTCTCTTCTGTACTTGACTGCAAGCAAACCAGATATTACTTTTGTTGTGGGTGT
Source organism: Ballota nigra (assembly GCA_947034835.1). Taxonomy (NCBI): domain Eukaryota; kingdom Viridiplantae; phylum Streptophyta; class Magnoliopsida; order Lamiales; family Lamiaceae; genus Ballota; species Ballota nigra. The sequence continues at coordinate 93,097,342 of OX344724.1, forward strand.
GTGTGCCAGATTTCAAGCTAATCCTAAGAAAAGTCATTTGGAAGCAGCAAGGAAGATATTGAAGTATCTTAAAGGGACATGGAATTTGGGGTTATGGTATCCTGCAGATGACAATTTAGAGTTAAGTGGTTATTCGGATTCAAATTATGGTGGGTGCAGAATAGATAGGAAGTCTACAAGTGGAACATGGCAGTTTTTGGGGAATAAGTTGGTCTCTTGGTTCTCTAAGAAGCAGACTTCAGTTGCTACATCAACAACAGAAGCAGAGTATATGGCTGCAGGCAGCTGTTGTTCACAACTACTCTGGATTAGTCAACAACTTAGGGACTACCAGATTAGAGCCAAGGATATTCCAATATTCTGTGATAGTAATAGTGCAATAGCAATCACCCAGAATCCAGTTCTTCACACCAGGTGCAAACATGTTGATATAAGGCATCACTTTATCAGAGATCATGTTGAGAAGGGAGATATAAGGATGGAAAAGATTGCAACAGAGAAGCAGAGAGCAGATATTTTGACTAAGCCTTTGGCTGGGTCCAGATTCAGAGAGTTAGCATTTGAGTTAGGCTTATTGGATCCAGAGACAGATTTGTTTTAGGGGGAACATCAGAGAAGTATCATTTGTTTCATTCTATTACTTAATATATATATGTTTTTAAACTAACATGCCTACAGATTAGATGTATCATGGAAGTTACATCTCCAGATGTGTTTCACACCAGATGAGGCTTGTACCAGATGAGGTACATCCCAGATGAGGTGCTGAATAAGATTCCAGAAAAGTCCGGAGTCTTCTCTGACCAAAACTAGATGGGTTTCATCAGATGAGCTGTAACACCAGACTAGTTGTGGTATCATCTGGTTACAATATCAGGTGACGGGTATGCCTTTACTTCTCTGGCCTCTGATCATTGGGATACACTTTTCAAATTACTTAATACACCCAAAATGTTTCAACTTCAGAGTGTATTTAAGACTAGGGTATAGGGCCTAGGCAATCATTTTGCTTTTTCTCTTGACTGCCACAAAACCCCCTCGAACCCAGTCCTAATGACCACGCCTACACACCAGATTGAATTTGTATTTCGCCTTTTAATCTTGGCCATCAGATTTAATTAATGTGCAATATGTCAATCAATTCAAAAATTGATTTTGTTCCCTAAATTAAATTTGGAAATTACACGCGTTCACACTTCATTAATTGTTCAAGCCTCGCGTCTTGCCTATTTAAATCAAATCTTGCTTCAAACTGTCTTTTCACGTTTCCTTATTTTCAAAGCCCTAATTTCTCTCTGCAAGTTTTCTTTCTCTCTCTCTCACTCTCACAGAAATGGCACCCAAGTGCAACTTCGATCCGGAGTATGTTTGCAAGAAGTTGAAGTCGGAAATGGTGGTGGATTTCTATTCCACCAAAGAATCCAGCAGTACTGTAGATTTTGGAATTGCTTAGGCAATCTGGAGTGGAGGAGTTGATTTCCAAAATTCCCAAGGACTTGCGCACGGTGGATGGGTACGCTGCCCAGTTTCTTGTCAGAATGAAGATCCATGATGATCACACTTCCTCCAAGATTGATAAGGAGGATGTCGTCTTTTCGAAGGCCGATTTCTGCAGTTTATTTGGTAACATTTCCTCGGAAGGTGTAGATCCCTTGAAGTATAAAGAAGGAGAAGCGTTGGAGTCATTCAAGCTTTTTGCCAGATCTTCATGTCAGAACTTGACGAAAGGCTTTCTAGACAAGCATTTGAGGTAAAAGTACAAGGTACTTTTTTACATTGTGGTGAAGGTTTTAATGTGCGAGAGCCATAGCACAGATGCCATCTTTACTGGCAGACTCTGTGTTATGAGGGCCATTCTGGATGGTGCCCAATGCAATTGGGCAGAGTTCTTCTGGGGGGTGCTGTGGAAGAACAAGCTGAAGGTGCAGAAGGAGGAGTGCCCCCAACGGCCTGGAGAGCAACAATTTGTTTTCAATGCCAATGTATCCTTAGGCACAAAGCTCACCCTAATCTTGGACTCAATCTTTCCAGAGAAGAAGTGGAGAGATTCCTGGTGCAAGGGATTTCACAAGTCCAAGATCCTCTTCTCCGAGGATGGTCCTCTTCAAGCAGTTCCCTCACCTGCAAAGGGGCAGAAGCAGCAAGGTAAGAAGAAGACTGTTGAAGCTACTGGTTCTTCAACCATAGCTTTCTCTGGTTCCTCAGAGGAGGACCAGATTCCCCTTCTTGATGTGTTGAAGAAGAAGGGTGATAGTGAAGAAGCTGCCAAGAAGGCAGGGGCAGCCAAGCGAAAGAGGCCAGAAGAGGCTAAGAAAGCCTCTGTAAAGAAACCCAGAACAAGCAGAAGGGCCAAGAAGACACTTCTGGTGGATGAGCCAACAGAAGAGGAAGAAGAAGAAGAGGTTGAGCCTCTTAAAAAGAAGAAATCTCGGGCCAAGAGGGCCATTCTTCAAGAGTCAGATTCTGGATCTGATCTTGGAGATGCTCTGGAGCAGGCAATTGATGAAGCTGCCAGAATCATGCAAAACTCCACTGCTCCAGTCCCATCTATTGAGGTAAACCCTCCTATCCCTACCTCTACCCCCATTAATCTTGTTACCCCATCAACCTCTCCCCCAGAAAACCCTCCCCAAAACCCACCTTCAGCTTCTGGTGCCCCCTTTGCTTCAACAGAGTAGACCCTGCCTGATACCCCCTTATACACTCCCTCCACTATACCTATCCAAACACCTTCTCCCCCACCTTCCCAAACACCTCTTACCACTAATCCCTCTCCCCCAGCCCCTGTACCAGAGGTGCCATCCACTTCTGGTGCCATCCCAGCCTCTGTACCAGAGATACCATCTTCCTCTGGTGCAGAACAACCCCTTCCCACAACCTCTACCTCACAAAATCCCACCCCTCCCCAAACTCATTCAGACCAGAACCCATCTATCTCCATGGCTCTAGGACCTCTTGCCCCTCCCCACTCTCCCACCTGTCTGACCAGCGATGATAGTGAAGATGAGGATGCTTCACTGGAGCCGGAGGTCTTAGCACCATCCTCCTCTGCCTCTGGGCCCAAACCCTTCACTTTCTCATCTGCAGAAATGGGTCCCATTAGGCAGAGTATGAGTGTAAGTGCTCAGCTCTGGCTAAGAGAGCATTTCCCTATTCTTTTGGAGCACTTACAACTTTTGGCAGATCTCACTGATGCCAAAGTGTGGAGCAAGGCCAGACTTGAAAATGTGGAGGACCTCATGTTGTTACTTGAGGAGATGGGTCCTCCCAATTTCACTGCCTGGGAGATTGATCTCAAGAAGAAGCTCAACATCCAGAATCCTGCAGAGCTTGAGACCCCAGAGGCAGCCAAGGTGTTGATCCGCACCTTGTTGATTCAGAGAGGAGTTATGATTTCTCCTGCGGGCCCCTCATACACATTTGGCCCTCCCTCCACCTTCCCTCTAGAGCTCTACTCTGATGAGGAGGACTTTGATATCACTCATGCCGTGCTGCAAAAGATGAAGACTTTCTTCAATGAGCAGATCATGCAGATTGGGCGTTTCTCTAAGGCAATTCAACATATGGCCCCTGCTATGATTGAACACCAGATCCAGCAGGAGAGGAAGATCTTCTTGAAGCAGATAAAGTCCACCTTTGCAGCTGCCAAAGCCTCTTTCAAAGCCATTGGCCTCCTTGTTAAGCTGGATGTTATGCACAACCAGAAGCAGCTCCAGGAGCTTGTGCTGGAGCAGCTGAGGCCAGTTTCTGTTTTGAAGGTTGAGATGGCCTCCCAGATGTTGCAGACTGCTAAGCTTAAGGACTCCCTCCAGGAGATGTTAGAAACGCAGGAGAGGCTAGTTGCGGAGTGCTAGCCTAAGCTTGTCAGTGAGATTGATTCTCCCTGACTAAAATACTTAGCTAATCTTCTTTTCAAACTTTTCAAGTACACTCAGAGAGCATACACTACAAATAATTAGCAAGTGCTTAAACGATAAACAACGCTCAGTTTAACGTGGTTCAGAGACTCAACCTCCTACGTCTACGGCCTGATTTAACAGGATATCCACTACTTGGGATTCTTGTTTTTAATGTGCCAATGTGCACTCACAACTGGACTCACGCCACTCTCTGGGCTGCCTCTCCTCACCTCACTACAAACCTAACATTCTTCTGAAAGGGTTTAGTTTGGTTTGGTTTTCTCCAACTAGGTGAGGTTTTCCCTTACAATGTGTTAGCCTTAAGCTAGGATTGGGAAAACCTCTCTAAGCTATGAGTTACAAGCTTGACACTCAATGAATATGAGTGATAACCCTAAAGGTCAGTGTCGTGGGTGTGTAACACTTCCTTATGACTGCCTAACTGTTGGAGTTATACGTGAAAGTATGCTTTTACTTTGTATAACTCGTGTATCAAACACTCGTTTTATGAGAATAATTCTTTTATCACATTTGCTTTAGATATAATTGAATGTTGAATTTCTATTGCAAACCGTTCAATATATAGTACATGTTACATTGTAGTTAATGTGGTGATACCCGATCACGGAAGACAACATTAACAGTTTACTTGTAACTAAACGTACAATTCACGACCCAGGTGGAATTGAACAATCCGCCGTGAAAGGTCGATGTGTAAGGCTCAGATTGGTCTGTCTTGACTAAGAGATTGCACTAGCACATTTAGTATGTGTTGAAGAGGTCCTACAGCGAGGATAAATTCTTCTGTTCTGAAAGGTGAAGAATTAGACCTCAGTGGTTGTTGATTTCTTAATCACCGTCACTTAAATAGGACCGTGTGTGCTTAATAGTTACTGCTTTGATTCATGTTGGGTGAGAATCATTGTGACTTCGAACTTTGTGTCTTGGGCAGTAATATTAATCATACGACGGTTGCTAAGATTTAATACGGAGAAACGCGTGCGAGTACGGCTCGTGTGATTAGTCCCCTTGGTGGGCTCAGAAGTTTTATTGTACCAAATCTTGCAAGTGAAGAATTAGTTTCTTCGGTACGAATAATAATGTTGAGTTGTTTTTACTCCAAGGTGAAATATATTAATTAATTTAGAGCTATTCAGAAGCTCAATTAATTAATGGACTTGATATTCTTAAACGCGGGAAATAATAACCGGGAGCCCATATTATCGTAATATGGATTAAGATGGATAGTGCAATATTAATTTATTAGTGGTAATAATTAATATTAATGGGCTGAATTATATTGGGGCTCAATATTGAAATTCAGAAGTCCATTAGGAGGTCCAATCTTAATTCTCCTTAAGGCCCCTCAAGTAGCCCATTAAGTAGCCCAATAATGATAAGGTGATTAAAATAAAAAGAAAATTATATTGCTGATTTTTCTCTCTTAATTTTCGAAAATTGATATCTTGGAGCAAGAAAAGATCTTGTTGATTTTCTTGAAAAGATATTATGGAAGATAAGTATTCTTGGAATACAAGATTATCTCATATATTCAAGAAGATCCAAATCTTAGATTTTTTGTTTCATTATTTTCGAAAATTATCACTTAATTTGTAAGGTGAGATTTTTGTGGAATATTTTATTTTGGAGAAAAGAATATATGGGATATATTCAAGATTTCTTAGAGTCTAAGAAAAGATTTCTCCAAGCCCATATTACACATGAAATTTTCGGCCCTTACATCTTATAAATAGGGGATGATTATTTCATCCCCAAGTACATAATTCCATGTGTTGGAAAAATCAAGAAGCATAGATATTTTTCTTTTTCCTTAGTTATTAAATTGCTTGAAAGCGTCTCCCACCGGCGATCAAGTGAGGTGAAAAGGGAATACTTGAGAAGGCTTTGGGTTGATAGAACGTGATTACGAGTGTCCCGTATATCCAAAGGCCATTACTACGAGAGGTACGTTAATCGCATATTTACTTGTTTAATTCCGCCTAGTTAAATATGTGAAATTAATTTAGCATGCATGATGATAATTAGTTGTTGGAATTATTATTTGAATTAATTAGGATTAATTCATGATAGTAATAATTGTATTTAAATTCGTATTTAAAATTCATCCCGAATAGATTCCGGGCACCCCTATTTTCCCAACAACTGGTATCAGAGCCACGGTTTCGGGCTCTGAATTTTAAATTGGAATTTAAATTGTTGAACATTAAAATTGAAATTGGATAGTAGAATTGTTAGATCTTTTTTGCAGGTATCCAATTGTCATGGTTTTTTAATGTTGTTAATTTCATGCGTGTGAATTAATTTGGTTTTTAATTCGATTCGTTCGAATTCGTTTTTCTCGTGAGAAAATCCACGAGTAGATTAGTTGTTTTTATTTTGATTCGATCATTGTAATAGACTAGTCTAGATCTAGTATTTTTTTTTTTTTGTAAAAATAAATTGTAACCGGATCGTGACGAAGAACGAAGAATTAAAAACGGCGTACCCGGACGACGCATACATGCGTGGCACGTGTATGGAGGTAAAATCATGCAAGGGGTGAAGAAAACGAGGACGAACGGCGAAAAAACGACGCACGGGGTTGCACGGCGCACACTGTGCGCAACGTACGCACGGCGCCGCGCGCACGGCGCGCGCGCGCCTCGGCAGCGCACTGCAGCGCCTCGGGGCGCCTCGGGCGCGCCTCGGGCGCGCCTCGGCGCGCCTCCGTGCAGCGCCTCGGGCGCGCCTCGGGTGCGCCTCGGGGCTGCGCTTCGGCGCGCCTCGGGCGCTTTTCCAGCGCCTCTCGGGCCGGGAAGCGCGCGGGCCCACTTCGTGGGCCGACGCGCGCTGTATCTCAGGCCGTGGAATTTTTTCGGTTCGTGTTTTTTTTCCGTGTAATTTTAAACGTCGTCCCGAACCCCAAACGATGCTGTTTTTGAAGAAGTGTTGCTGTTCGAGTGGGAGCACGTCGAGACGAACGTCGGAAAGCAACAAGGACGATTTTTTCGCATCAAGACGTGAAGAAATTAAACCGTGACAATTGGATTCGAGTGCTCCAATGTGTTTAATTTTGTTTTGATGGATGTTTTATTTCGTGCACTTATTATTATTTGTTAATATGTGTTTGCATGAATTTAATTGTCCAAGAAAAACCTTACTTTCGAAAATTACTAAGTATGTTTTTATAATCGCAATTTTATTCCGGATATTAAAATTGGATTATTTTGGCCTCCATAATTTATTTATTTGTGAAGTTCTTTTGGAATACATTTCCCCCTCGGATCGGCCAAAAGAACGGATTTCACATGAATAAATTCCGAAATGATGATTGTGGATTATTACTAGTGGCGGTATTGACCCTCACCACGAGTGGCTTGCTCAAAGCGAAATAATAATCTTGTATTTAATTATGGTTATTACTTAGGCATAGGAAATTGATATTAACTTACTCCCCTCGGAGTCCCTGTCAGTTTCTATGTGGTCAAAGTGGGAGCCAACTATTAATTTTGAATTAAGGATTTGTAACTTTTAAGTTTGTAATCCGCTTGAATGTGTTTAAATGTATAGACCACCCCTCGTGGCGCATTTAAATTGTTTCGAGATGTTGGCTGATGCATGATTATATTGTTTTAAGGTTTCAATATAATTGATGTGATCAAATTTATGTGATAATTTCGTATTTTTCTAGATATTAATATGAATGTATGTTTTATTCTCAGTTCATCATGTCGCAACCTTTTAATCCACTGTTTAGTATACTTAAAGATAACAAACTTGTTGGTGAGAACTATGTTGATTGGAAACGTAATATAAACATGGTCCTTCCTGCGCAAGAACACTATTGGATATTTAGCGTTGACGTACCCAAGAAACCTAATGATAAGTCAAGTAATGGGGAACAGGCGATATTCGATGATTGGAAGCATTCCAATGAGCACATGAAGCGCATCATCTTGACATTTATGTCTGAGGATTTGAGGCGCATTCATGAAGGCATTGAAGGGGCTGTTGACATCATGAATAGCCTTGAAGAGATGTTTCAACATCAGAACCCCATGGCGAATCTGTTCACCATTCGTGAGAAGCTCACGAAGGAAATGGTGAAGGGAACACCCGTAAGGGATCATGTTCTCAATTTTAGGCGCGAGTTTGAGAAACTCGAGTTTCTTGGTGCCGGACAAAGTGAAGAAAGTCAAATCGATTCCATACTCCTAAAGCTATCGAGTAGTTTTGATGGGTTCTTTTGGGAATACGTGTTATCTGAACACAAGTTCACTTTGGATACCCTGCTCAAAGCTCTGATAACGGTAGAGTCAAACTTGGGGAGTAAGGACGAGGCTTTGGTGATCAAGAACCTTTTCTCGAAATCTAGGCCAATGGAAGGTAAGATTGAGAAGGAGGTAGTTGATCGGAACCAAACCAGTAGACCCACTTTGGGAGGCAAGAAAAGAGCTTTCAAGTCGTACGGCGTGAGGATACCCGGTAAGAGTAAGTGCTTCAATTGGGGGGAAAGAGGACATTGGAGGTCTACCTGTTCTAAGCCAAAGAAGGCGGTAAAGAAAGGTAAGTCTCATGCTTTAGTCGTTGAAACATATGTTGCGGCGTATGCTGCCCATGTTTGGGTAGTGGATACCGGGGCAACTGATCATATTTGTTTCACTCTTCAGGGGTTCCAGTTAACCCGGCGACTTAGCAAGAATGAGATCACCATCACTTTGGGCGATGCTACGAGAGTGGCAGCCGAAGCAGTGGGAGTCGTGCACCTATCTTTTGAAGATAGAGTTTTAATTTTAAGAGATGTTTTATACGTTCCGAACTTTAGAAAGAATTTAATTTCGGTTTCTAAGTTGTTCTTTGATGGATATTCAGTTACTTTTAATAAAGTTGTTACTGTTTCTTTTAAGAATGATATTATCTGTCATGGAACGTTGGTAAACAATCTCTACACGATTAAGTGTGCACACCACTCAAATAATGAATCCAATAACACGTCGATCATTTCGAGCAATAAAAGAAAGCATTCTTCGGAGATGAACGAAACACTTCTATGGCATCTTAGACTAGGTCATATTAATCTAAAGCGGATAGAGAGATTGGTGAAAGACGGATCCTTGGAATCGCTCCAAGTCGAGCCGTTTCCAACTTGTGAATCCTGTTTAGAGGGTAAGATGACCAAGAGGGCATTTGGAGCCAAGGGGAATAGAGCCACGGAAGTGTTAGAACTCGTTCATACCGATGTGTGTGGTCCAATGACGATCAAAGCGAGAATGGGGTATGAGTATTTCGTTACCTTTATTGACGATTACTCAAGATATGGGTACATTTACCTTATGCGGCACAAGTCTGAAACTTTTGAAAAGTTTAAAGAGTTTAAGGCCGAAGCCGAGAAACATAGGGAAAAGAGTATCAAGTTTCTACGATCAGATCGTGGAGGCGAATACCTCAGCGATGAATTCTTGAACTACCTATCGGACGAAGGGATTGTATCCCAGTTAACCGCACCGGGAACCCCTCAACAGAACGGTGTGGCGGAACGAAGGAACCGGACTCTTTTAGAGATGGTCAGATCCATGATGAGTTATTCGGATTTACCCAAGTCGTTTTGGGGTAATGCCTTGGAAACGGCGGCTTATATTCTAAACTTGGTGCCATCCAAATCGGTTCCTAAAACCCCAATGGAATTGTGGACCGGGCGCAAGCCCAGTCTAAGACATTTGCGGATTTGGGGTTGTCCGGCATACGTGCTAGACAAGGAAGCCGGTAAGTTGGATCCACGTTCGGAATTAAGGCTGTTTATAGGATACCCGGCCAGAACGAAAGGGTGTATGTTCTATAGTCCCAAGGATCAAAAGACCGTGATTAGTACACACTTTAAATTCTTGGAGGAAGACTATATGAACAATCGGAAGCCTAAAAGTGAAATTACCTTAGAAGAATTGAGAGGTCAAACCTCGATACCAAGTATACAAGATGATGTACCACACGTCACATCTTCACAACCGGAACCCCGTCGTAGTGGGAGGGTTCCTAGACAACCCGAGAGATTCATGGGGATAGGAGAATCTTCGGATTTGGTTCCCGGTGTTGAATCAGACCCATGGACGTACGATGAGGCAATCCAAGACAAAGACGCGGAGTCATGGCAAACGGCAATGGAAGCCGAGATGGGTTCTATGGATCATAATCAAGTGTGGGAGTTGGTCGAGCCACCCAGTGGGGTAGAACCCATTGGATGCAAGTGGGTGTACAAGAGGAAAAGAGGACCGGACGGAAGGGTTGAAACCTTCAAAGCAAGGCTTGTGGCCAAAGGGTATACTCAGAAAGAAGGGATCGATTATGAGGAAACCTTTTCGCCTGTAGCTATGCTTAAGTCCATCCGTATTCTCTTGTCGATCGCTGCGCACCTAGATTACGAGATCTGGCAAATGGATGTTAAGACGGCTTTCCTTAACGGAAGTCTTGACGGCATAGATATCTATATGCAACAGCCCAAAGGTTTCATTGAAAAAGGCCAAGAGAATCTCGTATGCAAGCTCAAGAGATCCATTTATGGACTTAAGCAAGCATCGCGTACTTGGAACCAGTGTTTTGATCAAGTGATAAAGTCTTATGGGTTTGATCAAAACGAGTTCGAAAGTTGTGTGTACAAGAAGCGTGACGGAACTGCGGTGGTATTCTTAGTATTATACGTAGACGATATTCTGCTCATTGGAAACAATGTAAAGGTATTGTCAGACGTAAAGGTATGGCTGTCAAAACAATTTGATATGAAGGACTTAGGGGAAGCCGGTCACATCCTTGGGATCAAAATCACTCGCGATCGCAAGAAAAGGATGTTGGGCTTATCGCAAGCTTCATACATTGACACTGTTTTGAAGCATTTCAGCATGCAAGATTCCAAGAAAGGTTTTATACCTTTTAGGCACGGAATCCATCTATCGAAAGAAATGAGCCCTAAGACACAAGCGGAGATAGATGACATGAAAGGTATTCCGTACGCTTCGGCCGTAGGAAGCCTTATGTATGCAATGTTGTGTACGAGACCGGATATCTGCTTTGCCGTGGGCATGGTGGCAAGATATCAAAGTAATTCCGGGAAAGACCATTGGACTGCAGTAAAGTGCATCTTGAGGTATCTGAAAAGAACTCGGGAGCGGATGCTGATTTACCAGTCGGATAGTCTAGTTCCCGTAGGATACACGGACTCGGATTTCCAATCAGACATAGACTCAAGAAAGTCAACCTCGGGTAGTGTGTTTTGCATGGGAGGAGGAGCCATTTCATGGAGAAGCGTTAAGCAGAAATGCATCGCCGATTCGACCATGGAAGCCGAGTATGTAGCTGCTTGTGAAGCAGCGAAAGAGGCAGTTTGGCTCAAGAACTTCTTAGTGGACTTGGACGTAGTTCCGAATTTGCCCGACAAGATAACTGTCTTTTGTGACAATGCCGGAGCAGTTGCAAATTAAAAGGAACCGAGAGCCCACAAGGCCAGCAAACACATAGAAAGAAAATACCATCTGATACGAGAAATCGTTAAGAGAGGAGATATAGAGGTGGCAAAGATAGCGTCGGGTGACAACCTAGCTGATCCATTCACAAAGGGTCTGCCTCAGAGTACATTCGAGAGACATGTGGATGGAATGGGAGTCAAGACGATTGCCAATCTGCTTTAAGTATAAGTGGGAGGAATTATTAGGTTAGTGTAGGTGGACATATGATGTCACGTAGAGCTACTACACTAAGACATGCGTGATGTATACTAAAAGCAGACTTTAAGTATAAGTGGGAGATTGTTGGAGTTATACGTGAAAGTATGCTTTTACTTTGTATAACTCGTGTATCAAACACTCGTTTTATGAGAATAATTCTTTTATCACATTTGCTTTAGATATAATTGAATGTTGAATTTCTATTGCAAACCGTTCAATATATAGTACATGTTACATTGTAGTTAATGTGGTGATACCCGATCACGGAAGACAACATTAACAGTTTACTTGTAACTAAACGTACAATTCACGACCCAGGTGGAATTGAACAATCCGCCGTGAAAGGTCGATGTGTAAGGCTCAGATTGGTCTGTCTTGACTAAGAGATTGCACTAGCACATTTAGTATGTGTTGAAGAGGTCCTACAGCGAGGATAAATTCTTCTGTTCTGAAAGGTGAAGAATTAGACCTCAGTGGTTGTTGATTTCTTAATCACCGTCACTTAAATAGGACCGTGTGTGCTTAATAGTTACTGCTTTGATTCATGTTGGGTGAGAATCATTGTGACTTCGAACTTTGTGTCTTGGGCAGTAATATTAATCATACGACGGTTGCTAAGATTTAATACGGAGAAACGCGTGCGAGTACGGCTCGTGTGATTAGTCCCCTTGGTGGGCTCAGAAGTTTTATTGTACCAAATCTTGCAAGTGAAGAATTAGTTTCTTCGGTACGAATAATAATGTTGAGCTGTCTTTACTCCAAGGTGAAATATATTAATTAATTTAGAGCTATTCAGAAGCTCAATTAATTAATGGACTTGATATTCTTAAACGCGGGAAATAATAACCGGGAGCCCATATTATCGTAATATGGATTAAGATGGATAGTGCAATATTAATTTATTAGTGGTAATAATTAATATTAATGGGCTGAATTATATTGGGGCTCAATATTGAAATTCAGAAGTCCATTAGGAGGTTCAATCTTAATTCTCCTTAAGGCCCCTCAAGTAGCCCATTAAGTAGCCCAATAATGATAAGGTGATTAAAATAAAAAGAAAATTATATTGCTGATTTTTCTCTCTTAATTTTCGAAAATTGATATCTTGGAGCAAGAAAAGATCTTGTTGATTTTCTTGAAAAGATATTATGGAAGATAAGTATTCTTGGAATACAAGATTATCTCATATATTCAAGAAGATCCAAATCTTAGATTTTTTGTTTCATTATTTTCGAAAATTATCACTTAATTTGTAAGGTGAGATTTTTGTGGGATATTTTATTTTGGAGAAAAGAATATATGGGATATATTCAAGATTTCTTAGAGTCTAAGAAAAGATTTCTCCAAGCCCATATTACACATGAAATTTTCGGCCCTTACATCTTATAAATAGGGGATGATTATTTCATCCCCAAGTACATAATTCCATGTGTTGGAAAAATCAAGAAGCATAGATATTTTTCTTTTTCCTTAGTTATTAAATTGCTTGAAAGCGTCTCCCACCGGCGATCAAGTGAGGTGAAAAGGGAAATACTTGAGAAGGCTTTGGGTTGATAGAACGTGATTACGAGTGTCCCGTATATCCAAAGGCCATTACTACGAGAGGTACGTTAATCGCATATTTACTTGTTTAATTCCGCCTAGTTAAATATGTGAAATTAATTTAGCATGCATGATGATAATTAGTTGTTGGAATTATTATTTGAATTAATTAGGATTAATTCATGATAGTAATAATTGTATTTAAATTCGTATTTAAAATTCATCCCGAATAGATTCCGGGCACCCCTATTTTCCCAACACTAACAACTAACACACCCTCACAGCTTGTAGGTGTTTATTTTCTTCTTTCACACACACCTTACAACGAAGCTATGAGCTTGTATTTATAATGGGGATTCAAATGTATCCGTTGGAGGGAAGATACATTTGAATCCAACATTAAATGGTTTCAACCACTTTTCTCGGAATGCGGCCTTGTCAGTGTCAGATATGTTTGACTTGACTTGATTGGTCCACGTGGACTGAATCCAACGGATCTTTGACTCAGTGTGCTTGATCAGGGCGCACTGACTTCAGTTAGCATATCCTCCACTGGCTCTGACGATCTTCAGTAGACATACTTGTCTTCAGTGATGTTGTCCTTCAGGGACTCTTTGAAGATCATTTCCAAGAAGTTTGTCATAAGGCTGAATGACAAACTTCCCTGACCACAGTAGCCTGACTCCTTCAGGGCCTACTTGGTGCAGCACTGATCCTCCTGATCATGCTCTTCACTGAGTGGTCCACCTGACCTAGCTTAGATCATCACGGTTTACACTCAGTGGGACATCCTTCAGGCTTCTCTTCTGGTTCAGGTTGCAGGCACGACTTCAGTCAGTTCTTCTGGGTGTCATCTTGATATCTTCAGGCTGTGTTGCTGAGTTCCCCCTCACTGAGTTCCCCCTCAACTGAACAGCCTATTCTACTGAAAGCTAATCTAGCCTGACCTGAAATAAAAGATACTATCCTGACTGCTTTCAAACCTATTACATGTTGTTTTGGAAAATCATCAAAACTAAAACATATCCCAACAATTTCCCCCTTTTTGATGATTCCAAAACTTCTAACCAAATGATTTTCTATAATAAGAATAATGTCAGAACATAGGTAATAGTTTGAAATAAGCAGGAATTCCCATAGTTTAACACGTTTAAGATATGTTCGGTTGACCATTTTTCTCAACAAAACTGGATCAGTGGTCATGTGAACAACCTGCTCTGATACCAATTGATGGTCCCATTTTCGAAAACCAAAATGGAAATTCAGGAGCCAATTTTTTTTAAACTGTCCTCAGGGAGTTCAGCAAGAGAGAGAAATACTCAAGTCACTGCTCTGCTCAGAGGCTGAGCTACCAAGTTAGTGAGAAGGCTTGGAGGCTCATGCTCTGAGCAAGGACAGTGGCTTGAGATGCTGAACTCTCGAGTGCGTTATAAAACACAGCTTGCACCCAGACTGAGTTCAGTGACGGAATACTCAAGGCACTGCGTTGCTGAGAGTCAGAGCTATCAAGTCAGTGAGGAGACTTGAAAGCTCAGGCTCTCAACAAGGCAGTGACTCGAGAGACTGAACTCTCGAGTGCTAGCTTAAGCTTGTCAGTGAGAATGATTCTCCCTGACTAAAATACTTAGCTAATCTTCTTTTCAAACTTTTCAAGTACACTCAGAGAGCATACACTACAAATAATTAGCAAGTGCTTAAACGATAAACAATGCTCAGTTTAACGTGGTTCAGAGACTCAAGCTCCTACGTCCACGGCCTGATTTAACAGGAAATCCACTACTTGGGATTCTTTTTTTAACGTGCCAAGGTGCACTCACAACTGGACTCACGCCACTCCCTGGGCTGCCTCTCCTCACCTCACTACAAACCTAACATTCTTCTGAAAGGGTTTAGTTTGGTTTGGTTTTCTCCAACTAGGTGAGGTTTTCCCTTACAATGTGTTAGCCTTAAGCTAGGATTGGGAAAACCTCTCTAAGCTATGAGTTACAAGCTTGACACTCAATGAATATGAGTAATAACCCTAAAGGTCAGTGTCGTGGGTGTGTAACACTTCCTTATGACTCCCTAACAACTAACACACCCTCACAGCTTGTAGGTGTTTATTTTCTTCTTTCACACACACCTTACAACGAAGCTATGAGCTTGTATTTATAATGGGGATTCAAATGTATCCATTGGAGGGAAGATACATTTGAATCCAACATTAAATGGTTTCAACCACTTTTCTCGGAATGCGGCCTTGTCAGTGTCAGATGTGTTTGACTTGACTTGATTGGTCCACGTGGACTGAATCCAACGGATCTTTGACTCAGTGTGCTTGATCAGGGCGCACTGACTTCAGTTAGCATATCCTCCACTGGCTCTGACGATCTTCAGTAGACATACTTGTCTTCAGTGATGTTGTCCTTCAGGGACTCTTTGAAGATCATTTCCAAGAAGTTTGTCATAAGGCTGAATGACAAACTTCCCTGACCACAGTAGCCTGACTCCTTCAGGGCCTACTTGGTGCAGCACTGATCCTCCTGATCATGCTCTTCACTGAGTGGTCCACCTGACCTAGCTTAGATCAACCCGGTTTACACTCAGTGGGACATCCTTCAGGCTTCTCTTCTGGTTCAGGTTGCAGGCACGACTTCAGTCAGTTCTTCTGGGTGTCATCTTGATATCTTCAGGCTGTGTTGCTGAGTTCCTCCTCACTGAGTTCCCCCTCAACTGAACAGCCTATTCTACTGAAAGCTAATCTAGCCTGACCAGAAATAAAAGATACTATCCTGACTGCTTTCAAACCTATTACATGTTGTTTTAGAAAATCATCAAAACTAAAACATATCCCAACACTCTCCAACGGCTATACCCTAATCACCTCTATAAATAGAAGAGTGCAGTCTCAAGAAAAAGAGTTAGAGAAATCCTACGCGCACGAAGTTATATTCCAAGCTCTTGATTATCAAGCATATAGCACTCTTATTTTGTTCATACTTTCATATTCACTCTTAAGGAGTTGTTGGATCTCAACCTGTTCATCTTCAAGAGAAGGTTGAAAGCTTTAGATCAAGTTAGATCTAAAGGGTTTGTAAGAAGGAACTGGTACTTCACAATTCCAGTACGTAAGTTGGTTGTTGGTTGGTTAGTGAGACCCCTTTTGATCAAAGGGAGAGTGAACGTAGGACTTGTTGTCCGAACCACTATATATCCGGTCCATTTACTGCTTTATTCATTTCCAGTTTTATCTCTTTTGTTTAGTGCTCTTATAAAAGACTTTGCTAAAGACATTTCCCTCAAAAGCTTCCGCAATTAATCTTCTTATTGGGACCAACACAATTCATGCCAAATTCAAGCCTAAACTACGAATTGAATGAAAAGAATAAGAGATTACATACCTTGTTGAAGGATTGAAGAAGATCCATGAAGAAAAATGAACAAATCTTGAGCAAATCATGAAAAGCATTCGAAATCGCCCAAATCCGCCCAAAATCGCACCCACTCGTGTATGTAAGTGTGTGTAAAAGTGTGGGGAGGGGTGTTTATAGAGTGACGAAACCTAGGGCAAAATCCGAGTTGCGCTCGAGCTGCTCCCGCTCGAGCGGGGGCGCTCGAGCTACATAGGTCGAACGGCACAATCGGTCGAACGCATGCGCTCGAGCGCGAGAAACTCTCTAGATAATTTGGGCATTCGAGCCCCACATGCTCGAGCGGAGGTGCTCGAGTGGCTTCACTCGAGCAGTTCCCCCATCTTACAAGCTTGACACACGACCAAAAATCAAAATATTCATACGAACCAAGCTCGAAACAATCATCAAACTCATCTAAACTTGAACTAACCTAAGAACTCCTAGATTTAAGCCAGGTCACTCATTCGACCGAGGAGTTGGGGTCTCTTCCAAACGTGCAATTCACCAAGCCAATTCACGTTACACTTATGCACTCATACTCAATTCTATCCAACTAACCTCATGCATCGATATTTTCGAAAAATTTGACCAATTTTTCATTAGAATTTCGTGTACGAACTCGAAGTACGAATACACACCCCCCAAACTTTGTTCTTGCTACGCAATAATAAAGTTTGAAAAAGAATGAGTACGAATGAGTCGTGCACTAAATTCTCATGAACTGAAATCACTATCAATGTAGAGTAATGAACGAATAAAAACTTCACCCCCCCAAACTTCGACTTTGCAAAGAGGTCTATGTTTGGGGTTCGGGTTACCTCAAACTCCAACAATCGAATGCTCAACTACTCAATGTCTCATCATCATCATGAATTGCTTCATCTTAAGCTCACTTACTCGAATCAAGCACCACGAATCAAGCCTACACAAAAAATCTCAACAAACGAGGTTAACATATACGATTCACAAAACGACAAAACAAACAAAACACATAAAATCAAATAAAAATGGGTTGCCTCCCATTTAGCGTTAGTTTTAAGGTCCTAATGCCGGACCGAGCTCGAAGGAGCTCACAGAACTTGAGAATCTAAAATACCTCTCTTATTCTCATAAGAGAAGTTGAAGAATTTCTTTACTCGATGCCCGTTCACCATGAATCTATGTCCATCCTCCTTCTCGACTTCAAGGAATCCACTCTTATGAACTTCTCTCACAACATACGGCCCGTTCCACTTGGACTTGAGCTTTCCATCAAACAACTTCATCCTCAAATTGAATACGAGGACTTGATCACCCACTTTGAACTCCTTTTTCTTCAATCGAGCATCATGCCATTTCTTGGTCTTCTCCTTGAAAATTCGGGCATTCTCATAGGCACTCTCTCGAAACTCCTCCAACTCATGCAGTTGAAGTAATCTCTTCTCACCCACCAAGGCACTATCAAAATTCAGCTTTTTGATCGCCCAATATGCCTTGTGCTCCAACTCCACGGGCAAGTGACATGCCTTTCCAAAAACTAATTGGTAAGGAGACATACCCAGAGGAGTTTTGAAGGCTGTCTTATACCCCTAAAGTGCATCATCAAGCTTCATTGCCCAATCCTTCCTACTGATGCTCACCGTCTTCTCAAGGATCTCCTTGATTTGATGATTCGATACCTCTGCAAGACCGTTAGATTAAGGATGACAAGCAGTAGAGACTCGATGACTTACCTCATATTTTTACAGCAACTTCTCCATCCACTTGTTCACAAAGTGACTTCCTCCATCACTAATCAAAGCTCTTGGGACTCCATATCTCGCAAAAATGTTCTTCCTCAAAAACTCAATAACCACTCGGGAGTCATTCACTCTTATCGGGACAGCTTCAATCCACTTCAAAACGTAATCGACGCACACGAGAATGTACAAAAACCCATTGCTAGGAGGAAATGGACCTATGAAATCAATCCTCCATACATCAAATACCTCGACTTCCATGAATACGTGCAGCGGCATCTTATCCCTCTAGTAATAGAGCCAAATTGTTGGCACTTATCACACCTCTTAACCCATTCCATGCAATCTTTCAAGAGAGTTGGCCAATAAAAACCAGATTGAAGCACCTTTCTTCCGGTCTTCTCTCCACCCAAATGTCCTCCACATGGCAAGGCATGACAATGCCTTATGATATCACTCCACTCCTCCTCTGGCACACACCTTCTCAACACATGATCAATCCCTCTTTTGAACAAGTATGGATCATCCCAAATAAATTCCCGAACTTTCTTCAAAAATGTCTTCCGGTGCACCGAGTCCATCTCCGCCGGTAACTCTCCACTTGATAAATAATTAGCATAATCAGCAAACCACGGCGCTTTCCCTTCAACTCAATATACCGGAATGTCTCCTAAACCAAACAACTTCTCGTTCAAAAATTCATCGTTCACCTCTCGATCTTCCACTGTGTTTTCCTTTGTAAGCTCCAATCTCGAAAGGTGATCGGCTATCACATTCTCGCATCCCTTCTTGTCTCAAATCTCGACATCGAATTCCTGGAGTAATAGGATCCAACGAATGAGACGGGGCTTTGCATTCTTCTTGCTCATAAGGTGCCGAATTGCTGCATGGTCCGTATATACTATTGTTTTCGTCCCTACTAGGTAGGGCCGAAATTTATCAAAGGCATACACGACCGCTAACAGCTCCTTTTCGGTCGTAGTGTAATTCACTTTAGCAGAATTCAGCATCTTCGAGGCATAGTATATCGCGTGAAAATGATTCTCTCGAATTTGCCCAAAGCAACCCCCATTGCAAAGTCACTAGCATCACACATAAGCACAAACGGGCTAGACCAATCCGGGGTCACAAGTATCGGGGCATTCACCAACGCTTCTTTCAACCTGTTAAAAGCCACTAAACACTCGTTAGTAAACTCAAATGCTACTTCTTTTTCGAGAAGCCACGAAAGGGGTTTAGCAATCTGTGAAAAGTCTTTTATGAAATGTCTATAGAATCTCGCATGTCCTAAAAATGAACGAATCCCCTTCTCGGTCGAAGGTGGTGGAAGCTTCTCAATAGCAATCACTTTTGCCTTGTCAACTTGGATACCTTTCGAGGACACATGATGTCCAAGAACAATACCCTCTCTCACCATGAAGTGACACTTCTCCCAATTAAGCACCAAGTCCGTCTCTTTACACCTGCTCAACACAACTTCAAGATTGATTAGACATTTATCAAATGACTCCCCATAGACGGAGAAGTCGTCCATGAAAACCTCCATAATCTTTTCAATCAACCCATGAAAAATAGACATCATACACCTTTGAAAGGCGGCTGGTGCATTACACAACCCAAACGATATCCTCCTAAAAGCAAAAGTCCCATAATAGCAGGTGAAGGTGGTTTTCTCTTGATCCTCGGGGGCTATCATGATCTGATTATATTCCGAATAGCCATCTAAGAAACAATAATACTCAAAACTGCCTAATCTATCAATCATCAGATCAAGGAACAGTAGAGGAAAGTGATCCTTACACGTTGCCTTGTTCAACTTCCTATAATCAACACACACACGTCATCCCGCCACTAATCTAGTGGCTACCAATTCATTAGACTCAGTCTTAATCACCGTGGTACCCCCCTTCTTAGCAACTACGTGTAACGGACTCACCCATGGACTATCAGAAATTGCAAAGATCATGTTGCTATCTAACAGCTTTAGAACCTCCTTATGTATCACCTCTTGAATTACCGGATTAACTCTAAGTTGATTTTTCACTACAGTTTTTCTACCCTCTTATAATCTAATCCTATGCATGCAAATGGAAGGACTAATTCCCTTAATATCCACAATCGACCATCCTATAGCAGATTTGTGCTTACGAAGCACTACCAAAAGTCTCTCAAGCTGATCATCAGATAAAAAGGCATATACAATTACCGGATACTTATCGGTCTCATCCAAGTAGGCGTACTTGAGGTGATCGAGGAGTAGTTTTAGCTCATTTTTCGCCTCCAATGGTGGCGCCTTATCGAACATCTTCTCGAAAGTCGACTCCTCGACTTCCAAGTCGTCCTCATCCTCTACTTTCTTCATCTCCAAGAACTTGACATCTTCATTATCTTTTAAGCTGTCAAAATAATCAAGATCATAAGACTCATAAGATAGATCGTCAAGGATAGGATAATCAAACTGATGCACATAGAAAGAGCAAGGGTCTAGAAGTGTGTCTTCAACACAAGTGTCCATGATGTCAATGAAGTGACAGCTCTCATCTCCCATGAGGTATTTCATAGCTTCATAAATAGCTATCTTCACTTCTTGATCATCAACTTTGACCGTAATCTTCCCATTCACTACATCAAGTACCATCTCGGATGTGGCTAGAAACGGCCTTCCTAAAATCAGCGGCACATGCTCATCCTCCTCCATATCTAGTACTACAAAATCTGTGGGAAAAACGTGATTCTACACCGTTACTAGAACATCCTCCACCACTCCTTGAGGTCTTATGAGAGACCTATCAGCAAGCTGGAGAGTCATCATCGTGGGTTGAAGCTCACCCCCTCTAACTTCTTGAATAATGAAAGAGGCGTCAAATTAATGCTCGCCCCAAGTTCACACAAAGCTCTTTTCTTGATCCCGTTCCCGATATCACATAAGATGGTAAAGCTGTCGGGATCCTTTAACTTGGGCGGAAGTACCTTGTGCACCATAGCACTCACCTCGTGGTTCAAGTGCACTAGCTCAGGTCCATCCACTCTCCGTCTCTTCGCTAACAAGTCCTTCAGGAACTTGGCATAGTTAGGCATTTGTTCCAAAGCATCATAAAAAGGAATGTTAATATGTAACTTTTTAAAAACATCAAGGAATTTTGCAAACTTTTCATCTAGTTTCTTTTTCATAAACCGCTGGGGATATGGGACAGGTATCACAGATTTGGGTACCCCCCATTCATCCCTCTCAGTTTCTTTCACATTCTTCCTTGCTTCCTTTGCCTTCTTCCACTTTGGAACTCTCTCAATCTCCTCAATGTCTTCCTCGAGGTCTTTTTTCTTCTGGGTCTCATCCATATCTGTTGGTCCCACTAAGTAGATATATTGCAGAAGCTTTAAAGATTATGTCTTTAGCAAAGTCTTTTATAAGAGCACAAGAATAAAGCAAGACAGTAAATAAAGAAAGCAGTAAATGGACCAGATTTATAGTGGTTCGGATTATAAGATCCTACGTCCATTCTCCCTTCTTAACAAAGGGGCCTTACTAACTAACCAACAAACTACTTGCGTACTGGAATTGTGAAGTACCAGTTCCTTCTTACAAACCCTTTAGATCTAACTTAGATCTAAAGTCTACAACCTTCAACCTTTTCTTAGAGATGAACAGGTTGAGATCCAACTACTCCTTTATGAGTAAATATAAAAGTATGAACAAATAAGAGTGTTATGTGCAAGATAAGACTATGGCTTGGAATATGACTTCGTGCGTGAGAGATTCTAGAACCTTTCTTTGAGTCTGCACTCTTGTATTTATAGAGGTGAATAGGGTTTTGCCGTTGGAGAGCTAATCTAATCAGATCTCTATTTAAGGAAGCTTTCAATCAATCAATTCCCTAATTGATTGATTGGGTTGGTGGGATCCTTGGATTGATTGACTTCAAAACTTTCCAATCCGATCTTGTTGACTTGATTTGAATCACCAACGGTCAAATGCTTCCAATGCCTAACTCTGATTCTCTCCAGAGAAGGCAGGACCAGACACCAGGAAACCTCAATGTCTTCTGGTCCAGAGTTGGTTAAGAAACAGATTACTCAGGAGAATCAGGAGTTGATTCTGAGCATCTTTTGTTTCACCAGACTCGTCTAGTCCGGACTCGTCTGGTCTGGGGAAGGTCCTCTGCCTCTGGTCAGTCTCATCCGGTGAAGTCCTCTGGAAGGTCTTCTGGTAGGTCTTCTGGTGACTCTTCTGGTCTGGCAGTTCCCTCTAGACTAAGTCCTAATCTAGTTCCTCATCTGGCTAACAGGTCCAGATGGTCCTATTACATCTTCTGGTTTGTTTTAACTTATCAAAACTAACAACTTTTATCCTAACAATTTTCCCCTTTTTGATAGAGTTAAAACACAACCAGAACTGATCAAATAAAGATACTTAAGCATAAAAACAATAAAATGATAAGACCTTAGAATAGATCTTATCAGGCAAACAAGAAGACAACAAGGAGTTGTCTTTAAGACAGAGAATATATGATGTTTCATTAATAATAAGGATAAAAGGATTACATATTACAATAAGTTTAGAATCATATTCTAAGTATATCTTCTATTCTCCTTAGGCACCAGAAACCAGTCGAAGAATCTGTCTTGGATGGCCTTCAACTCAGCAGAAGATATTGGGGTGAAATTTGCCAACACCTTGGTCTTGTACAACTTCTTCAGCTCTGTCCAGTCAACCTGGTCCCCAACCATAGGAGTGTTAAGATAATGAAATTCAAGGGCAGTCACCTCCAGGTTGAACTCTATGGTTGAATCCATCAACTGTTTGTAGAGCTCTGCATCATACACATTCATCCAAGAGTGGAAAGTCATGTTGATGAGCGCATCATCCTCTGGTGGAGGCCTTTGGATGTAGTGTTGGATAAACCATAAGGTTTTGACTTCTCGCCACTTCTCTATCAGAGGAACATGCACAGTAGAGTCAAAAGACCCTTCTGTCCTGAGTGGCAAGATCTCCATCACTTCAACAGAAGCCTTCCCTCTCTGGCTGGATCCACTGGCACCAGAAGGAACGCCAGCTTCTCTGTTCTTCTTGTTTTGCCTCCTAACATATCGGAGCCTCTGCTCTTCATCTATGTTCTTCCTTATCCTTGATTGCCTCTCTTCTGGCGTCTCTTCCTTAAATCTCTTCTCTGCTTCTTCAACAACAAATTCAAGGAAGCTCTTCTTCACTTTCCTAATCTTCCTCTTGGCAGGACCAGAAACTGAGATAGGATCCTGCTCTGCATCAGTGGACTCCTCCTTTGCCGCCAGCTGCTTAGCCATGGTAAGAGATTTTAACTCTTCTTTCTTCTTTTTCTGCAGCTCTGCTTGGGCAAAGTATTCTCCAGCAGGTTCAGACGAGCCCCATGGCTGAAAAGGGTCTCAAGAGTGGTCTTCGCCAGATCAGTTCTGGCCTGCTCTTCCCCCTTTTTAACTTCATCAAATAAGGGCTGCACCACCTGCCTTATGAGATCAGGTAAGGCAGTGGAGGAGGAAGAGTGAAGATCACGGAGTTACCTGGCCTCCTCCAGATAGGCCTTAGATTCAGCAACCAGCTTCTCTTGCTTTTCGAGCATCTCCTGGAGGGAGTCCTTGAGCTTAGCAGTCTGCAGCATCTGAGAGGCCATTTCCACTTTAAGCACTAAAACAGGTCGCACCTGGTCCAGAACATACTGCTGGATCTGCCTCTGGCTCTCATGCACATCCATCTTCAAGTAGAGGCAGTCAGACTTGAATGCAGGTTTGGCAGAGGCAAAGACAGCCTTGATCTGCTTCAGGAACTTTCTTCTCTCATCCTTTATCTGGTGCTCAACCAGAGCAGGCGCCAAGTGCTGCATTGCCTTGGAGAATCTGCTGATCTGCTGGATTTTCTCATTAAAGAACAGCTTCATCTTTTGGAGGACAGCAGGAGTCACATCAAAATCCTCCTCATCAGAGTAGAGCTCTGGAGGAAATGTGAAGTGAGGGCCAAATTTGTACGAGTGGCCCTCTGGGGAGATCATCACTCCCTGCTGGATCAGCAAGGTGCGGATCAACACCTTGGCTGCTTCTGGGGTCTCAAGCTCCGCAGGATTCTGAATGTTGAGCCTCCTCTTGAGATCAATCTCCCAGGCAGTGAATGTGGATGGACTCATCTCTTCAAGCAATAACATCAGGTCCTCCACATCCTCAAGTCTGTCCTTGCTCCAGACTTTGGCGTAAGTCAGAACCGCCAAAAATGGTAAGTGCTCCAGAAGGATTGGGAAGTGCTCTCTTAGCTAGAGTTGCGCACTTACACTCATATTCTGTCTAATGGGACCCATTTCTTCAGATGAGAAGGTAAAGGGTTTGGGCCCAGGGGCAGAGGAGGATGATGCTAAGTTCTTAGGCTCAAGTGAAGCATCCTCATCTTCACTATCATCGTTAGATAGGCATGTGGGAGAGGGAGGGGGAGCAGTAAATCCCAAGGTCATGGAAACAAGGGGGTTCTGTTCAGTGTGAGATTGGGGAGGGGTAGGGATTTGTGAGGTAGGGATTGAGGGAATAGGTTGTTCTGCACCAGAAGAAGTAGATGGAACTTCTGGTACAGAGGCTGGGATGGGAATTTGTGAGGGGGAGGAGGGTGGAAGGGGTTGTTCTGCACCAGAAGTTGATGGCACCTCTGGTACAAGGGCTGGGGGAGAAGGACTTGTGGGGAGAGGGTTATGTGAAGTGGGGGGAGAGGGTGTTTGAATAGGGATGGTGGAGGGAGTGTATATGGGTGTATCAGGTAGGGGCGGCTCTGGTGAAGGAATGGGGGCACCAGGAGCAGGGGAGGGGATTTGAGTAAGTGTTTCTGGGGGAGATGCAGTGGGGGTAACAAGGTTAATGGGGATAGAGGGGGGATCAGAGGGGTTTACTTGAACAGGTGAGACTGGAGCAGCTGATTCTTGCATCAACATAGTAGCTTCATCAATGGCCTTCTCCAGTGCATCCCCAAGATCAGATCCAGAATCTGACTCTTGAAGAATGGCCCTCTTGGCCTTAGACTTCCTCTTAAGAGGCTCAGCCTCTTCTGCTGCTTCCTCTACCTCTTCTTCTAATGGTTCATCCACCATAAGAGTCTTCTTTGCCCTCCTTAAAGTTCTGGGCTTCTTGGCAGAGGCTTTCCTGGCATCATCTGGCCTCTGCTTCCTCTTGGCTGCTCCTGCCTTCTGGGCAGCCTCACTTACCCCCTTCTTCTTCAATGCAGCTTGAAGAGGGATCTGGTCATCATCTGATGAACCAGAGAAAGCCACAGTTGAAGAACCAGTTGCCTCAGCCTTCTTCTTCTGGCTCTTCTTTGTCTTCTGCCCCTTAGCAGGCGAAGGCACTGCTTGGAGAGGAGGGGTAGGGATGGCTTGTTCTCCATCTGAATCGGCATGGCCATGGAGAGGGCCATCCTTGGAGAACAAGATCTTGGACTTGTGATACGCTCTGCACCAAGATTCCTTCCATTTCTTCTCTGGAAACAGAGAGTCCAAGATCAAGGACAACTTTGTCCCTAAAGACACATTTGCAGTTAAGCAGAACTGCAATTCCCCAAGCTTTGAAGGGCACTCCTCCTTCTTCACCTTCGCTCTATTCTTCCTCAACACTCCCCAGAAAACTCCGCCCAATTGCACTTCACTCCATCGTACAAGGCCCTCATAACACAGAGCCTGCCAGTGAAAATGGCATCTGTGCTATGACTCTCACACATCAGGATTTTGACCACAATGTCAAATAAGACCTTGTATTTCTGCCTCAAATGTTTATCCAAAAACCCCTTAGTCAAATTCTGGCAAGAATTTCTGGCAAACAGCTTGAAAGACTCCAACGCCTCATCTTCCTTGTAAGTCAACGGATCTACCCCTTCAGTAGAGATGTTCTCGAATAAATGGCAAAAATCATGCTTCGAGAACACCACATCCTCCTTATCGATCTTGGAGGAGATGTGATCATCATGAATCTTCATGCGAACCAGGAACTGGGCCGCATAACCATCCAAAGTCCTGAAATTCTTTGGAACAGTTGAAATAAGCTTCTCCACTCCTGCTTTCTGGAGAAGTTCCAATATGGCCAACACCGCTGGGTTCTTGGTGGTGTAGAAGTCAACCACCATCTCAGACTTCATCTTTTTCATCACATATTTGTGAACAAAGTTGCACAAGGGAGCCATTTCTGAAAGAGAAAGTATGAGAGAGAGAGAAACTTGCAGAGAAATGTTAGGGTTTGAGAGTAAGAAAACGTGAAAGGACAGATTGAAAAAGTTTTGGTTTAAATAGGGAAAGACGCGTGGCTTGAATAATTAATGAAGTGTGAACGCGTGTGAAATCCCAAATTTAAATTATGGAACAAAATCAATTTTTGAATTGATTGACATCTTGCACTGTTGTTAAATCTGACGGCCACGATTAAAAGGCAAGTTACAGATTTAATATAGTGCATGGGCATGGTCATTGGGACTGTGATCGAGGGAGTTTTGTGGCAGTCAAGAGAAAAAGCCAAATGATTGCCTAGGCCCTCTACCCTAGTCTTAAATACACTCTGAAGATAAAACGTTTTGAGTGTATTTACTAAATTAAAAAGTGTATACCAATGGTCAGAGGCCAGAGAAGTAAATACATACCTGTCACCTGGTATTGTAACCAGATGATAGCACGATTAGTCTAGTGTTACATCTCATCTGGTTCTGGTTAGAATAGACTCCAGATTTCTCTGGAATCTGGTTCTGTACCTCATCTGGAATGTACCTCACCTGGTACAAATCCCACCTGGTACATACCTCACCTGATATGTACCTCATCTGGAGAAGTAACTTTCCTGGTATATCTAACCTGTAGGCATGTTAGTTTGAAAATAAATAAGTATGTAGTAAAATGGAACAAGGATACTTCTCTGATGTTCCCTCTAAACCAAATCTATCTCTGTATCTAATAATCCTAACTCAAAAGCTAACTCTCTGAATCTGGTTTCAGCCAAAGGCTTAGTCAGATATCTGCTCTCTGCTTCTCTGTTGCAATCTTTTCCATCCGTATATCTCCCTTCTCAACATGGTCTCTGATAAAATGATGCCTTATATCAACATGTTTGCATCTGGTATGAAGAACTGGATTCTGGGTGATTGCTATTGCACTATTACTATCACAGAAGATTGGAATATCCTTAGCTCTAATCTGGTAGTCCCTTAGCTGCTGACTAATCCAGAGTAGTTGTGAGCAACAGCTGCTTGCGGCCATGTACTCTGCTTCTGTTGTTGATGTAGCAACTAAAGTCTGCTTCTTAGAAAACCAAGATACCAATTTATTCCCTAAGAATTGGCATGTTCCACTTGTAGACTTCCTATCTATGTTGTCATCTGCAGGATACCATAACCCCAAATTCATTGTCCCTTTAAGATACTTCAATATCTTACTAGCTGCTTCCAAATGACTTTTCTTAGGATTAGCTTGAAATCTGGCACACACACCAACAACAAAGGTTATATCTGGTCTGCTTGCAGTCAAGTGCAGAAGAGAACCAATAAGTACCTTGTACTGAGTCTGGTCCACACTCTCTCCAGACTCATCTGGATCCATGATGAAATTTGTCATCATAGGAATCTTGGTTGCTTTGCTAGATCCTACTCCAAATTTCTTGTTAGGATAAAAATTGTTAGTTTTGATGAGTTAAAACAAACCAGAAGATGTAATAGGACCATCTGGACCTGTTAGCCAGATGATGATCTAGATTAGGACTTAGTCTAGGGGGAACTGCCAGACCAGAAGACTTCACCAGAAGAGTCACCAGAAGACCCCCCCAGAGGACTTAACCAGAGGACTCCACCAGAAGACTTCACCAGATGAGATCAGACCAGAGGCAGAGGACCTTCCCCAGACCAGACGAGTCCGGACCAGACGAGTCTGGTGGAACAAAAGATTCTCAATTTGATCCCCTTATTCTATAGAGTATTCTGGTTGTTCACCAGATAAGGACCAGAAGACACCGAGGTTGCCTGGTGTCTGGTCCTGCCTTCTCTGGAGAGAATCAGAGTTAGGCAGAGGAAGCTATTGACCGTTGGTGATTCAAATCAAGTCAACAAGATCAGGATTGGAAAGTATTTGAAGATAATCAATCCAAGGATCCCACCAACCCAATCAATCAATTAGGGAATTGATTGATTGAGGCTTCCTTATATAGAGGATCTGATTGGATTAGCCCTCCAACGGCTAGCCCTAATCCCCTCTATATATACAAGAGTGCAGTTCAAGAAAAAGCGCTAGAGACTCTACACGCGCACATAGCATACTAAGCTTTTTGATCACTACGCATTTGCACTCACTCTGTTCTTAATTACTCATCCAACTCGTAAGGAGTTTATATACTCAACCTGTTCATCTTGTTAGACAAGGTTGGAGTAAGTTTGTCTTTAGATCGAAGTTAGATCTAAAGAG
Organism: Ballota nigra; assembly: GCA_947034835.1. Classification (NCBI taxonomy): domain Eukaryota; kingdom Viridiplantae; phylum Streptophyta; class Magnoliopsida; order Lamiales; family Lamiaceae; genus Ballota; species Ballota nigra. Next base: position 93,126,035 of record OX344724.1, read on the forward strand.
ATTGTAAGAAGGTGCTGGTACTTCGGAAATTCCAGTAAGTAGTGAGTTTGTTGGTTGGATAGTGAGACCCCTTTGATTAAGGGAGAGTGGACGTAGGATATTCAGATCCGAACCACTATAAATACGGTGTTATTTATTGCTTTCTTTAATACCTGTTGTTTATTATTTGTGCTCTTAGAAAAGATTTTCTCTAAAGACATTTTGGTTATAAAGGCTTCCGCAATTAATCTATCTAGTGGGACCAACAAGTGGTATCAGAGCAGTGTGTCCAACGACCACTGCTTTGTAAAGCTTTTGGTGGTCACCGGGCAGATCCATTGCTCTTAAAGTGCTTTTGTTAAAGTTCTTATTATTTCCCAAATTTTATTTAAAATGTCTGCAAAATCTTCTTATAAGAGTCGCAAATTGCCAGAATTCTCTTTTGAGGATTACAGCCACTGGAGTTTCATGATGAGCAATCATCTTGGAGCTATTCACCACCGCATGCTAGATGTGGTTGAAAGTGGCCCCATACAATTTTACTGGACTCCTATTGATAGTGGCAGGTCAGAGTCCAGAGAAGAAACTAGCGATGCTGCAGAGGATAGAGTTCCTAGACAACGAATCCTCAAAAAGAAAGAAGAACTTGACAACGATGAGAGAAAGCTATATAACCTGGACCAGGTGGCAAGAACCGAGATTATCAACACTCTCACCAAGGAGGTAATAGAGAAGGTCAGAACCTGTGTCACTGCGAAGGAGATGTGGGACAAACTTGCAATTCTCTGCGAGGGAACAGAGAAGATTAAAGATAACAAGCTCCAGGCTGTTCAACACTCGTTTGATACGTTCAAAATGAAACCAGACGAGACCATAGACCAGCTGGACATGCGCCTCACAAACCTCCTAAACAAGGCTAGTGCCTTAGGTAAGACCTACTCTGAAAAGGAAATTAATAGTAAAATTTTGCGTTCACTAACTAGCAGGTGGAGAATCAAAGTTACTGTGATCAAGGACAACAAGGATCTCAATACTCTGGATCATCATCTTCTGTTGTCTGATCTCAAAGCTTACGAATATGATCTTCAAGAGGAGGATCAAACAGAAGAGGTTTCCTCTTCTGGCCAGAAAGGAGTTGCATTCTCTTCAACTCTCAAGCCTGATGTCAAGCCAAAGGAATCTACTGCAGATGACTTGAGCCTCAAGGAGCAGGTAGCACTTCTAACTTGTAAATTAGATAAAATGAGTTCAAAGTATGGCAGGTACAAAAGGCATTGGAAGGAGTCTACCAGAGACAGGAAGAGTTCTTTCAAGCCTGCAGAGAAGGAGAAGACATCTGGAGACTCAAGGGAGACCAGATTCAGAACTCCAGAGAGGAGGAGAGATGACAACCCTGGCAGCTCTGGGAAATCAGATTATCAGAGGAGGGATGGTAGCTCTGGCAGACCTGACTACCAGAGGAGAGAGAGTAGTCCAGCCAGATCAGACTACAACCAGAGGAGGAGAGAGCCAAGTCCTAGTCCCAGAGGAGACAATGCCTGCTACACATGCAACAAGACTGGTCACTACAGTTATGATTGTCCTCAGCTTACTTCTAGGGAAAGAGAAGAGAAAAGAATCAAGAGAGATAGGAGATATGCAGATAAGAGGGCATTGCTGGCAGAAGCAGAGGAGGAGGATACTAGTTCCAGTTCTTCTTCTTCTGACTTTGGATCAGATGATGATGTGTGTCTCATGGCAGACATCACTGAGGTAAATGAAACTACTCTAGTTTTATCAAATTCCAAATGTACTGAATCCTCTAATTCATCTGGTAACTCCAGAGAGTCTGATATGCAACAAATGCTATCAGATCTCCAAAATTGTGTCCAACTTTGTCAAAAACTTGAGAAAGAGAATGGTAGGCTCAGAGCTGAAGTTCAATCTCTCTCTCATGAGCACAAATCCACCAGAGAACTCATGAAAGATCATTTCAAAGAAGTCTTTGAACTTCAGGATAAGATCACAGAAAGAGATACTCTGGTAGATCAACTCATGAAAGAAAGGACCTCTCAAGAAGATGAGATCACTGAACTCAGAGCCAAATACCAGACTCTTATCAAGGGAAAACAAGTTGCTCACAACATAGAGGAGATACCTATGCCCAGAGAAGCTCCTAAGATACCATATGTTGTATCTATCATATCAGAGTCTTCTCAGCGCATTTGTGATAAGAGTGGTTTAGGATATTCTGGAATTACCATTAAAACTCATAAATACCTTTATAATAAAGACAAGTCTGTAAGAGCTGGTAAATTGGTAGAAATCTGGAATGATAAAGACTTAACTGGTAATGGTTACAAGGTGGTTCACAATCCTGATTGGAAAAGGAATCACTCTGTTAATCACATAACAAATGGTCCAGAAGAGTTGACTGTTCTGGAAGAGAAAATGCTAGAGAATAAGTGTCAACAAGGGGAACCATTAAAGATTGATGGTTCTGTGAACAATGAGTCCCAAGGAGTAGAAATTACTCAAATTGGAGGACCCCAGAGAAATCCTCAAAGGGAACCTAAACAGATTAGGGGACCTCAAAGGAAACACTCAAGAAAGGGGAATACCAATCAGAGTAACAACTACCAGAGAAGGAACAATGTTCAACAGAACCAGGTACCCCAGAGACAATTTTCTCAGAGGAATCAATTCCAGAATAGGTATACTAAAAGGAACTATAATCACCAGAGCAAGTCTAATTATCAGAACCAGAGGAGGTCTTCCAGACCCATCTATAGAAAACCAACTGATCTGGGTAGTTATGACACCAGAGATGGTTCTTCTAGGATGTACCCTTACAACCAGACCTTTAAGACCATGTCTTTGAGGCAGGCCATTCCAAAGGCCAGATTTGAGAAAAGGTACACCAGACCTGTTTATAGGAAAGGTGTCCTTATCAGACCAGTAGCTCAATATGTCATTGTCAGAGGACATGTGCTGGTAGATAGATTTGGAAGGAAGATAAGATCTCCTCATCCATCAAGGGATGATCTTTATCTATGGATTCCTACAAAACCTGCAACTAACCAATCAGGACCCAGCACTAGTAGGGGACCTAATTGATTTCTCTGCAGGTAGATAAGAGTCAATTGGAGAAAGGACTTTCAAGCAACCATGTCTGGTACATTGATAGTGGATGTTCCAAGCACATGACCTTCCAGAAAGATAATCTCCAAGATTTCAAGCCATTGAATGGACCAAGAGTGATGTTTGGTGACAACAACTATGGAGTCACCAGAGGAGTTGGAAAGTTGACCTTCAATGGAGTATCTGTAGATGAAGTCTACTACGTAGAAGGACTCAAGCATAATCTGCTTTCAGTATCCCAATTCTGTGACAAGGGATACTCAGTGAAGTTTTCTAGTGATTCATGCACTGTTTTCTCTTCTGATTATAATGATATTTTGCTAATAGGCTTGAGGAAGGGTAACATTTATCTTGCAGATTTTAACAGTTGCCCAAGAAATGCTTGCCTAGTTGCAAAAGGATCTGCAGAGAATAGCTGGATTTGGCACAAGAGATTATGTCATCTTAACTTCAAAATACTGAATAAGATTGCCAGAAAAGGTCTCATTCGAGGTCTTCCTAATGAAGTGTTTAAGAAGGATCAGGTTTGTGGTTCATGCCAGAAGGGTAAACAACCCAAGACTTCCTTTAAGGATGTCCAGAGCACAACCACAACCAGAGTGCTTCAACTACTTCACATGGACCTGTTTGGACCTGTTTCTCCTCTTAGTTTCAGTGGAAGGAAGTACACCTTAGTAATAGTAGATGACTTTTCAAGATACACTTGGGTAGTGTTCTTGTTTAAGAAAAATGAAACTATGACTAAGCTGCCAGAGTTCTTCACGCAGATTCAGATTGAGCAGAACCAGAGCATAGTCAGAATCAGAAGTGACAAAGGAACAGAGTTTTTGAATTCACACATTGCAGATTACTGCAAGGATCATGGGATTTTTCATGAGACATCTGCTGCCAGAACACCCCAACAAAATGGAGTAGCAGAAAGGAGGAATAGGACCCTCAAAGAAGCTGCAAGAACACTTCTGGCAGAATACAGCACTCCACAGAGATTTTGGGCAGAGGCCATTAATACAGCTTGCTACACTCAGAACAGATGCCTGATTGCCCAGAGACATAATAAGACTCCATATGAGGTATGGAAAGGTAAAACTCCATCTGTGTCATATTTTCATGTTTTTTTTATGTAAGTGTTTCATCCATGACAATGGGAAATCTAAATTAAGAACCTTTGATGCTAAAGTGGCTGATGGAATATTTTTAGGATATTCCAGCACCAGTAAAGCTTTTAGAGTTTTTAATAAGAATTCACTTTGTGTGGAGGAAACACCTCATGTTGTTTTTGATGAATCTACTTTTGAGTTCAAGGTGGAATCTAAGTCTTCTGATGAGACCCAGAATCAGACTACACCCAGAGTTATCAAAGTCAATCCACCTATTGTTGATTCAGATTCAGATTCAGATGATGACCCATCTCCTGGTTCTCTGAAGCAGAAGCCTTCACAAGGAGCAGAACCAGAAGAGGTTGGACCTCCTGTAGGGGGAAGCTCTTCTGCAGGTGGTGATAATCACCAAGGTACTGCAGAAGATGATCAACCAGGCAAGACCACGGGAAGAAGGACCCTGATTGATCACCCCAATGACCTAATCCTTGGAGATCCAACTACGGGTGTCCAGACTAGGAGAACTCTTAACTTAGTTGCCTTATTCAGTTGCTATGTGTCCTTGATTGAGCCTAAGAACATCAAGGAGGCACTGAAAGATTCAAATTGGATTATTGCAATGCAAGAGGAGTTGAATCAATTCACCAGACAGGATGTTTGGGAGCTGGTAGACAGACCAAGACATCAAAAGGTGATAGGCACTAAGTGGGTTTTCAAGAATAAGAAAGATGAGAATGATGTCATTACTAGGAACAAGGCAAGGCTAGTGGCTCAGGGCTATTCTCAGTCTGAAGGAATAGACTATGATGAGACATTTGCTCCTGTTGCCAGACTAGAAGCCATCAGATTGTTCTTAGCATATGCTGCTCACATGAAGTTCAAAGTATACCAGATGGATGTGAAATCTGCCTTTCTTAATGGGATTCTCATTGAGGAAGTGTATGTGGAACAACCTCCTGGTTTTGAACAAGGTGACAAGGTGTTCAAGCTTAAGAAAGCTCTTTATGGGCTGAAGCAGGCACCCAGAGCATGGTATGACACTCTATCTCAATTTCTTCTGGACAATGGTTTTACTAAGGGTAAGATTGATAGGACCTTGTTTAGGAAAGAAGAAGGAAAGGACATCCTTCTGGTCCAAATATATGTTGATGACATTATATTTGGATCCCCTAACAAGAAGATGTGTGAAAAGTTTGGTGAACTCATGCAGAGTCAGTTTGAGATGTCTATGATGGGTGAGATGAATTACTTTTTAGGTTTGCAGGTTAAGCAATCAGAGAAGGGAATCTTCATTAATCAGGCAAAGTACACCAGAAACATGTTAGAGAAATTTGGAGTAGGATCTAGCAAAGCAGCCAAGATCCCTATGATGACAAATTTCAACATGGATCCAGATGAGTCTGGAGAGTGTGTGGACCAGACTCAGTACAGAGCACTTATTGGTTCTCTTCTATACCTGACTGCAAGCAGACCGGATATTACCTTTGCTGTTGGAGTTTGTGCCAGATTTCAAGCTAATCCCAAGAAAAGTCACTTGGAAGCAGCAAGGAAGATTTTGAAATATCTTAAGGGAACAGTGAATTTAGGATTGTGGTATCCTGCAGATGACAATTTGGAATTGAGTGGTTATTCAGATTCAGATTATGGTGGATGCAGAATAGATAGGAAATCTACAAGTGGAACATGCCAATTTTTAGGGAATAAATTGGTATCCTGGTTTTCTAAGAAGCAGACTTCAGTTGCTACATCAACAACAGAAGCAGAGTACATGGCTGCAGGGAGCTGTTGTTCTCAACTACTTTGGATTAGTCAACAACTTAGGGATTACCAGATTAGAGCCAAGGATATTCCTATATTCTGTGATAGTAATAGTGCCATTGCAATTACCCTGAATCCAGTTCTTCATACCAGGTGTAAACATGTTGATATAAGGCATCATTTTATCAGAGATCATGTTGAGAAGGGAGATATAAGGATGGAAAAGATTGCAACAGAGAAGCAGAGAGCAGATATCTTAACTAAGCCTTTGGCTGAGACCAGATTCAGAGAGTTAGCTTTTGAATTACGATTATTGGATCCAGAGACAGATTTGTTTTAGGGGGAACATCAGAGAAGTATCCTTTATTTCTACTTTATTGCATATTCTTTATTTCGTTTAAAACTAACATACCTGCAGATTAGACATATCAGAGAAGGTACCAGATAAGGTATGCACCAGGTGACACTTGTCCCAGATGAGGTGCTGAGTCAAATGTCCAGAATCTTCTCTGACCAGGACCAGATGAGTGTCATCAGAGGAGATGTAACATCAGATTAGCTGTGGTATCATCTGGTTACAATATCAGGTGACAGGTATGGTTTTACTTCTCTGGCCTCTGATCATTGGGATACACTTTTCAAATTAGTAAGTACACTCAAAACCTTTCAACTTCGGAGTGTATTTAAGACTAGGGTATAGGGCCTAGGCAATCATTTCGCTTTTTCTCTTGACTGCCACAAAACCCCTTTATGCCCCGTCCCAATGACTATGCCAACGCACCAGATTAAATCTGTATCTTGCCTTTCTTTGTGGCCATCAGATTTAATCACTGTGCAAAATGTCAATCAATTCAAATATTGATTTTGTTCCCTAATTTAATTTTAGTATTACACGCGTTCACACTTCATTTATTACTCGAGCCACACGTATTACCCAATTTAAATCTAATTTTCTTACAATCTGTCTTTTCACGTTTTCATACTTTCAAACCCTAACCTCTCTCTGCAAAGTTCTTCCCCTCTCTCTCTCTCTCACAGATATGGCTCCCCGTGTAATTTTGACCATGAATTGATGATGAAGAAACTGAAAACGGAGATGGTGGTTGACTTCTACACCACCAAGAACTCGTCTGCACTTGCTATTTTGGAACTTTTGAGGAGATCCGGAGTTGAGAAGTTGATCTCCACCATTCCCAGAGATTTTCGTACTCTTGACGGTTATGCGGCCCAGTTTTTGGTTCGCATGAAGATCAATGAAGACCATATTTCTACAAAGATTGACAGGGAAGATTTGGTGTTTTCAAAGCATGATTTCTGTGCCCTGTTTGGAAACATTTCGGCGGAAGGAGTGGATCCTTTAACCTACAAGGAGGATGATATTGTGGGTTCCTTCAAACTGTTTGCTCGTTCCTCTTGCCAGAATATCACGAAGGGATTTCTGGATAAGCATCTGAGGCAAAAGTTCAAGGTACTTTTTGACATAGTTGTTAAGGTGTTGATGTGTGAAAATCACAGCACAGATGCGATCTTTAATGGAAGAATGTGTGTGATGAGAGCTTTGTATGACGGCGTCCAATGCAATTGGGCAGAATTCTTTTGGGGCGTCTTGAGGAAGAATAAGGCGAAAGTTAACAAGGAAGCTTGTCCTTCCATTCCAGGGGAGATGCAGTTTTATTTCACTGCTAATGTTTCGTTGGGTACGAAACTTACCTTAATTTTGGACTCCCTGCTTCCAGAGAAGAGATGGAAGGAGACTTGGTGCAAGGGATTTCACAAGTCTAAGGTGCTATTCTCTAAGGATGGTCCCCTTCATGGCCATCCTGATTCTGATGGAGAAGAAGCCATCCCTGCCCCCCCTCTTCAGGCAGTACCCTCACCTGCAAAGGGGCAGAAGCAGCAGCCAAGGCAGAAGGCCCAGAAGAAAGCTGCTGGTGCAACTGGTTCCTCAACCATTGCCTTTTCTGGTTCCTCGGAGGAGGACCAGATTCCCCTTCTTAACATTCTTAAGAAGAGGGGTGGTGATGATGATGAAGCTGTTAAGGCTGGGGCAGCCAAGCGGAAGAGGCCAGTAGAGGCCAAGAAGAAATCTGCCAAGAAGCCATGGACTGGCAGAAGAGCTCCCAAGAAAACCCTCCTGGTGGATGAGCCATCAGAGGAAGAAGAGGAAGAGGAGGTTGAACCTCTTAAGAGGAAGCCCAGGGCCAAGAGGGCAATTCTACAGGATCCTGACTCTGGATCTGATCTTGGTGAGGCCCTGGAGAGAGCTATTAATGATGCTTCCCAGATTATGGAGGATTCTCCAGAGCTCGTTGTGCCTGCTGGTGTTGACCCAGCAGAGGTAAACCCTTTCTTACCCTCCTCTACTTCCATTGATCTTGTCTCCCCCTCTACCTCCCCACCAGATACTCAAACTCATCCCATCTCATCTGCTCCTGGTGTTCCTTCATTCTCACCAGAGCAGACTCTCCCAGACACACCTACATTCTCTACCTCAACCATTCCTCAAACACCCTCTCCCCCATCTTCCCATATACCTCTAACCACAAACCCCTCTCCCCCACCTTCTGTACCAGAGGTACCATCAACCTCTTCTGGTGCAGAAATCCCCCCTCCAAACTCTTCCACCTCCCAGATACCTCCTACACCTTCTGTACCAGATATTCCATCATCTTCTGGTGCAGAGCAACCCATTCCTACACCCTCTTCTTCACAAAATCCTAACCCTCCCCAAACCCATACAGACCAGGACCCAACCATTTCTATGGCTCTGGGATTCGTTGGCCCTCCCCCTTCTCCTACCTGTTTAACCAGCGATGATAGTGAAGATGAGGAAGCTTCACTTGAGCCTGCAGACTTAGCACCTTCCTCCTCTGCCTCTGGGCCCAAACCATTCACTTTCTCATCTGCAGAAATGGGTCCCATTAGGCAGAGTATGAGTGTAAGTGCTCAGCTCTGGCTAAGAGAGCATTTCCCAGTTCTTCTGGAGCACTTACCACTTCTGGCAGACCTTACTGATGCCAAGGTCTGGAGCAAGGCCAGACTTGAAGATGTGGAGGACCTAATGTTGTTACTTGAGGAAATGGGTCCCTCCAACTTCACTGCTTGGGAGATTGAGCTAAAGCAGAGAATGAATATTCAGAACCCAGCAGAGCTGGAGACTCCTGGTGCTGCTAAAGTCTTGATTCGCACCCTGCTCATCCAGAGAGGAGTAATGCTCACTCCAGAGGGCCCCACTTACAAGTTTGGTCCTCATTTTGTCTTTCCTCCAGAGCTATATTCAGATGAGGAAGACTTTGAGATGTCTCCTGCCGTGCTCCAGAAGATGAAAGCTTTCTTCAATGAGCAAATCATGCAGATTGGGCGCTTTTCAAAAGCTATTCAACATATGGCCCCTGCTATGATAGAGCACCAGATCAAGCATGAGAGGAGAATCTTTCTGAAGCAGTTAAAGTCTTCTCTGGCAGAGGTAAAGGCTTCTTTTAAGGCTAATGGCTTATTTGTCAAGCTGGATGTCATGCACAGCCAGAAGCAGCTACAGGAGCACGTGCTGGAGCAGTTGAGACCTGTCTCTGTGCTCAAAGTGGAGATGGCCAGCCAGATAATTCAAACTGCTAAGCTGAAAGACTCCCTCCAGGAGATGTTGGAGAAGCAAGAGAGACTTGTTGCAGAGTCTAAAGCTTACCTGGAGGAGGCCAAGCAACTGCGTGATCTTCACTCTTCCTCCAACACTGCCTTGCCTGATCTTATAAGGCAGGTAGTGGAGCCCCTCCTTGATGAAGTTAAAAAGGGGGAAGAGAAGGCCAGAACTGATCTGGCGAAGACCACAAATGAAACTCTCTTCAGCCATGGAGCTCGTCTGGACCTACTGGAGAATACTTTGGCCTAGGCTGAGTTGCAGAAGAAGAAGAAGGAAGAGCTCAAATCCCTTTCCATGGCTAAGCAGTTTGCTGCAGAAGAGGAGTCCGAAGCAGAGCAGGATCCAATTTCCATCTCTGGACCTGCTAAGAGAAAGATAAGGAAAGTGAAGAAGAGCTTCCTTGAATCTGTGGTTGAAGAAGCAGAGAAGAGATTCAAGGAAGAGTCGCCTGAAGAGAGGCAAGCAAGGATAATGAAGCACATAGATGAAGAGCAGAGGCTCCGATATGTTAGAAGGCAAAATAAGAAGAGCAGAGAAGCTGGCATCACTCCTGGTGCTAGTGGATCAAGCCAGAAGAGAAAAGGGTCTGTTGAAGTCATGAACATCCTTCCTCTCAGGACAGAAGGGTCCTTTGACTCAACTGTTCCTGTGCCTTTGATAGAAAAATGGAGAGAAGCCAAGACTCTCTGGTTCATTCAACATTACATCCAGAGACCTCCACCAGAGGATGATGCTCTCATCAACAGGACTTTCCATTCTTGGATGCAGGCATATGATGCAGATTTGTACAAGCAGTTGATGGATTCAACTATTGAATTCAACCTGGAAGTCACTGCTCCTGAGTTCCATTTTCTCAACACTCCAATGGCAGGAGACCAGGTTGATTGGGCTGAGCTGAAGAAACTGTACAAGACCAAGGTGTTGGCAAACTTCACCCCATCATCTTCTGCAGAGTTGAAGGCCATTCAAGACAGGTTTCTTGACTGGTTTCTGGTGCCCAAAGACAACAGAAGATATGCATAGAATAGGATCTGATCTTCAATGTAATCTGTAATCATCCTTGTCCTTTCTATCAATGAAATTCATATCTTCTCTGTTCAAAAGACAACCTCTTGTTGTCTTAATTATTTGCCTGATAAGATCTATTCTAAGGTCTTATCCTTTAATGTTTTCTTGCTTAAGTTTATTATTTTTGATCAGTTCTGGTAGTGTTTTAACTCCATCAAAAAGGGGGAAATTGTTAGGATAAAAATTGTTAGTTTTGATGAGTTAAAACAAACAAGAAGATGTAATAGGACCATCTGGACCTGTTAGCCAGATGATGATCTAGATTAGGACTTAGTCTAGGGGGAACTGCCAGACCAGAAGACTTCACCAGAAGAGTCACCAGAAGACCCCCCCCAGAGGACTTCACCAGAGGACTCCACCAGAAGACTTCACCAGATGAGATCAGACCAGAGGCAGAGGACCTTCCCCAGACCAGACGAGTCTGGTGGAACAAAAGATGCTCAATTTGATCCCCTTATTCTACTGAGTATTCTGGTTGTTCACCAGATAATGACCAGAAGACACCGAGGTTGCCTGGTGTCTGGTCCTGCCTTCTCTGGAGAGAATCAGAGTTAGGCAGAGGAAGCTATTGACCGTTGGTGATTCAAATCAAGTCAACAAGATCAGGATTGGAAAGTATTTGAAGATAATCAATCCAAGGATCCCACCAACCCAATCAATCAATTAGGGAATTGATTGATTGAGGCTTCCTTATATAGAGGATCTGATTGGATTAGCCCTCCAACGGCTAGCCCTAATCCCCTCTATATATACAAGAGTGCAGTTCAAGAAAAAGCGCTAGAGACTCTACACGCGCACATAGCATACTAAGCTTTTTGATCACTACGCATTTGCACTCACTCTGTTCTTAATTACTCATCCAACTCGTAAGGAGTTTATATACTCAACCTGTTCATCTTGTTAGACAAGGTTGGAGTAAGTTTGTCTTTAGATCGAAGTTAGATCTAAAGAGATTGTAAGAAGGTGCTGGTACTTCTGAAATTCTAGTAAGTAGTGAGTTTGTTGGTTGGATAGTGAGACCCCTTTGATCAAGGGAGAGTGGACGTAGGATATTCAGATCCGAACCACTATAAATACGGTATTATTTATTGCTTTCTTTAATACCTGTTGTTTATTATTTGTGCTCTTAGAAAAGATTTTCTCTAAAGACATTTTGGTTATAAAGGCTTCCGCAATTAATCTATCTAGTGGGACCAACATTTCTCTGATGGAATATTTTTAGGAAAGAAGAAGGAAAGGACATCCTTCTAGTCCAAATATATGTTGATGACATCATATTTGGATCCCCTAACAAGAAGCTGTGTGAGAAGTTTGGTGAGCTCATGCAGGGACAGTTTGAGATGTCCATGATGGGAGAGATGAATTACTTTTTAGGTTTGCAGGTTAAGCAATCAGAGAAGGGAATTTTTATTAATCAAGCAAAGTACACCAGAAACATGTTAGAGAAATTTGGAGTAGGATCTAGCAAAGCAGCCAAGATCCCTATGATGACAAATTTCAACATGGATCCAGATGAGTCTGGAGAGAGTGTGGACCAGACTCAGTACAGAGCACTTATTGGTTCTCTTCTGTACCTGACTGCAAGCAGACCAGATATTACCTTTGCTGTTGGAGTTTGTGCCAGATTTCAAGCTAATCCCAAGAAAAGTCACTTGGAAGCAGCAAGGAAGATTTTAAAATATCTTAAGGGAACAGTGAATTTAGGATTGTGGTATCCTGCAGATGACAATTTGGAATTGAGTGGCTATTCAGATTCAGATTATGGTGGATGCAGAATAGATAGGAAATCTACAAGTGGAACATGCCAATTTCTAGGGAATAAATTGGTATCCTGGTTTTCTAAGAAGCAGACTTCAATTGCTACATCAACAACAGAAGCAGAGTACATGGCTGCAGGGAGCTGTTGTTCTCAACTACTTTGGATTAGTCAACAGCTTAGGGATTACCAGATTAGAGCCAAGGATATTCCTATATTCTGTGATAGTAATAGTGCCATTGCAATTACCCAGAATCCAGTTCTTCATACCAGGTGTAAACATGTTGATATAAGGCATCATTTTATCAGAGATCATGTTGAGAAGGGAGATATAAGGATGGAAAAGATTGCAACAGAGAAGCAGAGAGCAGATATCTTAACTAAGCCTTTGGCTGAGACCAGATTCAGAGAGTTAGCTTTTGAATTAGGATTGTTGGATCCAGAGACAGATTTGTTTTAGGGGGAACATCAGAGAAGTATCCTTTATTTCTACTTTATTGCATATTCTTTATTTCGTTTAAAACTAACATACCTGCAGATTAGACATATCAGAGAAGGTACCAGATAAGGTGTGCACCAGGTGACACTTGTCCCAGATGAGGTGCTGAGTCAAATGTCCAAAATCTTCTCTGACCTGGACCAAATGAGTTCCATCAGAGGAGATGTAGCTGTGGTTTCATCTGGTTACAATATCAGGTGACAGGTATGCTTTTACTTCTCTGGCCTCTGATCATTGGGATACACTTTTCAAATAAGTAAATACACTCAAAACCTTTCAACTTTGGAGTGTATTTAAGACTAGGGTATAGATCCTAGGCAATCATTTCGCTTTTTCTCTTGACTGCCACAAAACCCCTTTATGCCCCGTCCCAATGACTATGCCAACGCACCAGATTAAATCTGTATCTTGCCTTTCATCGTGGCCATCGGATTTAATCACTGTGCAAAATGTCAATCAATTCAAAAATCAATTTTGTTCCCTAATTTAATTTTGGTATTACACGCGTTCACACTTCATTTATTACTCGAGCCACGTGTATTACCCTATTTAAATCTAATTTTCTTACAAATGGTCCTTTCACGTTTTCATACTTTCACACCCTAACCTCTCTCTGCAAAGTTTTTTTTCTCTCTCTCTCTCTCACATATATGGCTCCCCCGTGCAATTTTGACCATGAATTAATGATGAAGAAACTCAAAACGGAGATGGTGGTTGACTTCTACACCACCAAGAACTCGTCTGCACTTGCTATTTTGGAACTTTTGAGGAGATCCGGAGTTGAGAAGTTGATCTCCACCATTCCCAGAGATTTTCGTACCCTTGACGGTTATGCGGCCCAGTTTTTGGTTCGCATGAAGATCAATGAAGACCATATTTCTACAAAGATTGACAGAGAAGATTTGGTGTTTTCCAAGCATGATTTATGTGCCCTGTTTGGAAACATTTCCGCGGAAGGAGTGGATCCTTTAACCTACAAGGAAGATGATATTGTGGGTTCCTTCAAACTGTTCGCTCGTTCCTCTTGCCAGAATATCACGAAGGGATTTCTGGATAAGCATCTGAGGCAAAAGTTCAAGGTACTTTTTGACATAGTTGTTAAGGTGTTGATGTGTGAAAATCACAGCACAGATGCGATCTTTAATGGAAGAATGTGTGTGATGAGAGCTTTGTATGACGGTGTCCAATGCAATTGGGCAGAATTCTTTTGGGGCATCTTGAGGAAGAATAAGGCGAAAGTTAACAAGGAAGCTTGTCCTTCCATTCCAGGGGAGATGCAGTTTCATTTCACTGCTAATGTTTCGTTGGGTACGAAACTTACCTTGATTTTGGACTCCTTGCTTCCAGAGAAGAGATGGAAGGAGTCTTGGTGCAAAGGATTTCACAAGTCTAAGGTGCTATTCTCTAAGGATGGTCCCCTTCATGGCCATCCTGACTCTGATGGAGAAGAAGTCATCCCTGCCCCTCCTCTTCAGGCAGTACCCTCACCTGCAAAGGGGCAGAAGCAGCAGCCAAGGCAGAAGGCCCAGAAGAAAGCTGCTGGTGCAACTGGTTCCTCAACCATTGCCTTTTCTGGTTCCTCGGAGGAGGACCAGATTCCCCTTCTTAACATTCTTAAGAAGAAGGGTGGTGATGATGATGAAGCTGTTAAGGCTGGGGCAGCCAAGCGGAAGAGGCCGGTGGAGGCCAAGAAGAAATCTGCCAAGAAGCCAAGGACTGGCAGAAGAGCTCCGAAGAAAACTCTTCTGGTGGATGAGCCATCAGAGGAAGAAGAGGAAGAGGAGGTTGAACCTCTTAAGAGGAAGCCCAGGGCCAAGAGGGCAATTCTACAGGATCCTGACTCTGGATCTGATCTTGGTGAGGCCCTGGAGAGAGCTATTAATGATGCTTCCCAGATTATGGAGGATTCTCCAGAGCTCGTTGTGCCTGCTGGTGTTGACCCAGCAGAGGTAAACCCTTTCTTACCCTCCTCTACTTCCATTGATCTTGTCTCCCCCTCTACCTCCCAACCAGATACTCAAACACATCCCATCTCATCTGCTCCTGGTGTTCCTTCATTCTCACCAGAGCAGACTCTCCCAGACACACCTACTTTCTCTACCTCAACCATTCCTCAAACACCTCCTCCCCCATCTTCCCATATACCTCTAAACACAAACCCTTCTCCCCCACCTTCTGTACCAGAGGTACCCTCAACCTCTTCTGGTGCAGAAATCCCCCCTCCAAACACTTCCACCTCCCAGATACCTCCTACACCTTCTGTACCAGATGTTCCATCATCTTCTGGTGCAGAGCAACCCATTCCTACACCCTCTACTTCACAAAATCCTAACCCTCCCCAAACCCATACAGACCAGGACCCAACCATTTCTATGGCTCTGGGATTCGTTGGCCCTCCCCCTTCTCCTACCTGTTTAACCAGCGATGATAGTGAAGATGAGGAAGCTTCACTTGAGCCTGCAGACTTAGCACCTTCCTCCTCTGCCTCTGGGCCCAAACCATTCACTTTCTCATCTGCAGAAATGGGTCCCATTAGGCAGAGTATGAGTGTAAGTGCTCTGCTCTGGCTAAGAGAGCATTTCCCAGTTCTTCTGGAGCACTTACCACTTCTGGCAGACCTTACTGATGCCAAGGTCTGGAGCAAGGCCAGACTTGAAGATGTGGAGGACCTATTGATGTTGCTTGAGGAAATGGGTCCCTCCAACTTCACTGCTTGGGAGATTGAGCTAAAGCAGAGAATGAATATTCAGAACCCAGCAGAGCTGGAGACTCCTGGTGCTGCTAAAGTATTGATTCGCACCCTGCTCATCCAGAGAGGAGTAATGCTCACTCCAGAGGGCCCCACTTACAAGTTTGGTCCTCATTTTGTCTTTCCTCCAGAGCTATATTCAGATGAGGAAGACTTTGAGATGTCTCCTGCCGTGCTCCAGAAGATGAAAGCTTTCTTCAATGAGCAAATCATGCAGATTGGGCACTTTTCAAAAGCTATTCAACATATGGCCCCTGCTATGATAGAGCACCAGATCAAGCATGAGAGGAGAATCTTTCTGAAGCAGTTAAAGTCTTCTCTGGCAGAGGTAAAGGCTTCTTTTAAGGCTAATGGCTTATTTGTCAAGCTGGATGTCATGCACAGCCAGAAGCAGCTACAAGAGCACGTGCTGGAGCAGTTGAGACCTGTCTCTGTGCTCAAAGTGGAGATGGCCAGCCAGATGATTCAAACTGCAAAGCTGAAAGACTCCCTCCAGGAGATGTTGGAGAAGCAAGAGAGACTTGTTGCAGAGTCAAAAGCTTACCTGGAGGAGGCCAAGCAGCTGCGTGATCTTCACTCTTCCTCCAACACTGCCTTGCCTGATCTTATAAGGCAGGTAGTGGAGCCCCTCCTTGATGAAGTTAAAAAGGGGGAAGAGAAGGCCAGAACTGATCTGGCGAAGACCACAAATGAAACTCTCTTCAGCCATGGAGCTCGTCTGGACCTGCTGGAGAATACATTGGCCCAGGCTGAGTTGCAGAAGAAGAAGAAGGAAGAGCTCAAATCTCTTTCCATGGCTAAGCAGCTTACTGCAGAAGAGGAGTCCGAAGCAGAGCAGGATCCAATTTCCATCTCTGGACCTGCTAAGAGGAAGATAAGGAAAGTTAAGAAGAGCTTCCTTGAATCTGTGGTTGAAGAAGCAGAGAAGAGATTCAAGGAAGAGTCACCTGAAGAGAGGCAAGCAAGGATAAGGAAGAACATAGATGAAGATCAGAGGCTCCGATATGTTAGAAGGCAAAATAAGAAGAGCAGAGAAGCTGGCATCACTCCTGGTGCTAGTGGATCCAGCGAGAAGAGAAAAGGGCCTGTTGAAGTCATGAACATCCTTCCTATCAGGATAGAAGGGTCCTTTGACTCAACTGTTCCTGTGCCCTTGATAGAAAAATGGAGAGAAGCCAAGACTCTCTGGTTCATTCAACATTACATCCAGAGACCTCCACCAGAGGATGATGCTCTCATCAACAGGACCTTCCATTCTTGGATGTAGGCATATGATGCAGATTTGTACAAGCAGTTGATGGATTCAACTATTGAATTTAACCTGGAATTCACTGCTCCTGAGTTCCATTTTCTCAACACTCCAATGGCAGGAGACCAGGTTGATTGGGCTGAGCTGAAGAAACTGTACAAGACCAAGGTGTTGGCAAACTTCACCCCATCATCTTCTGCAGAGTTGAAGGCCATTCAAGACAGGTTTCTTGACTGGTTTCTGGTGCCCAAAGACAACAGAAGATATGCTTAGAATAGGACCAGAAATGCATTGTAATCTGTATTCTTCTTTGTCCTTATTATTAATGAAAATCTCATATCTTCTCTGATCAAAAGACAACCTCTTGTTGTCTTAATTGTTTATCTGATAAGATCTATTCTAAGGTCTTATCCTTTATATGTTTTCCTGCTTAAAGTATTCTTTGTGATCAGTTCTGGTAGTGTTTTAACTCCATCAAAAAGGGGGAAATTGTTAGGATAAAAATTGTTAGTTTTGATGAGTTAAAACAAACCAGAAGATGTAATATGACCATCTGGACCTGTTAGCCAGATAATGATCTAGATTAGGACTTAGTCTAGGGGGAACTGCCAGACCAGAAGACTTCACCAGAAGAGTCACCAGAAGACCCCACCAGAGGACTTCACCAGAGGACTCCACCAGAGGACTTCACCAGAGGACTCCACCAGAAGACTTCACCAGATGAGATCAGACCAGAGGCAGAGGACCTTCCCCAGACCAGACGAGTCCGGACCAGACGAGTCTGGTGGAACAAAAGATGCTCAGTTTGATCCCCTTATTCTACTGAGTATTCTGGTTGTTCACCAGATAAGGACCAGAAGACACCGAGGTTGCCTGGTGTCTGGTCTTGCCTTCTCTATTGAGAATCAGAGTTAGGCAGAGGAAGCTATTGACCGTTGGTGATTCAAATCAAGTCAACAAGATCAGGATTGGAAAGTATTTGAAGATAATCAATCCAAGGATCCCACCAACCCAATCAATCAATTAGGAAATTGATTGATTGAGGCTTCCTTATATAGAGGATCTGATTGGATTAGCCCTCCAACGGCTAGCCCTAATCCCCTCTATATATACAAGAGTGCAGTTCAAGAAAAAGCTCTAGAGACTCTACACGCGCACATAGCATACTAAGCTTTTTGATCACTACGCATTTGCACTCACTTTGTTCTTAATTACTCATCCAACTCGTAAGGAGTTTATATACTCAACCTGTTCATCTTGTTAGACAAGGTTGGAGTAAGTTTGTCTTTAGATCGAAGTTAGATCTAAAGAGATTGTAAGAAGGTGCTGGTACTTCGGAAATTCCAGTAAGTAGTGAGTTTGTTGGTTGGATAGTGAGACCCCTTTGATCAAGGGAGAGTGGACGTAGGATATTCAGATCCGAACCACTATAAATACGGTGTTATTTATTGCTTTCTTTAATACCTGTTGTTTATTATTTGTGCTCTTAGAAAAGATTTTCTCTAAAGACATTTTGGTTATAAAGGCTTCCGCAATTAATCTATCTAGTAGGACCAACACAAAAACATGAAAATATGAAACAGATGGGATTTTACCTTTCCATATCTCATATGGAGTCTTACTGTGTCTCTGGGTGATTAACCATTTGTTCTGAGTATAACAGGCTGTGTTGATAGCTTCTGCCCAAAATCTATGTGGTGTGTTGTACTCTGCTAGAAGAGTCCTTGCAGCTTCCTTTAGGGTTCTATTCCTACTTTCTGCTACTCCATTTTGTTGGGGTGTTCTGGCAGCAGATGTCTCATGAAAAATCCCATGGTCTTTGCAATACTCTGCAGTGTGTCAATTCAAAAACTCTATCCCTTTGTCACTTCTGATCCTGACAATGCTCTGGTTCTGCTCATTCTGAATCTGCTTGAAGAATTCTAGCAGCTTAGTGATAGTTTCATTTTTCTTAAATAAGAACACTACCCAAGTGTATCTTGAAAAGTCATCTACTATCACCAAGGTGTACTTCCTTCCACTGAAACTAAGAGGAGAAACAGGTCCAAACAGGTCCATGTGAAGTAGTTGAAGTACTCTGGTTGTGGTTGTGCTCTGGACATCCTTAAAGGAAATATTGGGTTGTTTACCCTTCTGGCATGAACCACAAACCTGATCCTTCTTAAACACCTCATTTGGAAGACCTCGAATTAGACCTTTTCTGGTAATCTTGTTCAGTGTTTTGAAGTTAAGATGACTCAATCTCTTGTGCCATAACCAGCTGTCTTCTGCAGATCCTTTAGCAACCAGGTAAGCATTTCTTGGGCAACTGCTAAAATCTGCAAGATAAATGTTACCCTTCCTCAAGCCTATAAGCAAAATATCATTATAATCAGAAGAAAAGACAGTGCATGAATCACTAGAAAACTTCACTTAGTATCCCCTATCACAAAATTGGGATACTGAAAGCAGATTATGCTTGAGTCCTTTAACATAGTAGACTTCATCTACAGATACGCCATTAACGGTCAACTTTCCAACACCTCTGGTGACTCCATAGTTGTTGTCACCAAACATCACTCTTGGCCCATTCAATGGCTTAAAATCCTAGAGATGATCTTTCTGGAATGTCATGTGCTTGGAACATCCACTATCAATGTACCACACATGTTTGCTTGAAAGTCCTTTCTTCAATGGGCTCTTATCCTCCTGCAGAGAGATCAATTAGGTCCCCTACTAGAGCTGGGTCCTGATTGGTTAGTTGCAGGTTTTATAGGAATCCAAAGATAAAGATCATCCCTTGCTGGATGAGGAGATCTTATCTTCCTTCCAAATCTATCTACCAGCACATGTCCGCTAACAATGACATGTTGAGCTACAGGTCTGATCAGAACAACTTTCCTATAAACAGGTCTGGTGTATCTTTTCTCAAATCTGGCCTTTGGAATGGCCTGCCTTAAAGACATGGTCTTAAAGGTCTGGTTGTAAGGGTACATCCTAGAAGAACCATCTCTGGTGTCATAACTACCCAGATCAGTTGGTTTTCTATAGATGGGTCTGGAAGACCTCCTCTGGTTCTGAAAATTGGATCTATTCTGATGATTAAATTCCTCCTGAGTATTCCTGTTCTGGAATCTTCTTTGAGCATACCCCCTTTGAGATCCCTGAATCTGATTGAGGTTCTCTGGTTCAATATATCTCCTTTGATATCTCCTATTCTGATTAGGTTTCCTCTTAGAGTTTTCCTTCTGATGTCCCCTAATTTGCTTAGGTTCCACTCTTTTAGGTTTCCTCTGAGGTCTCCTAATCTGGTTAGGCATCTGAAAAGAACCATCAATCCTCATAGGTTCTCCTATCTGGCGTTATTGCTCTAAGATTTCCTCTTCCAGTTCAGTGAACTCATTGGGAACATCATCTAGATGGTCAGCAGAGCAGTCTTTATTCCAATTAGGATTTTTAACTACTCTGTAACCTTTTCCATTAGGATCCTTTTCATCCCAGATTTCTACCACTTCACTAGATCTTTTAGAAAACTTGCCTTTATTGCATAAAAATTTAGTAGATCTGGTTGTAATTCCAGAATATCCTAAACCACTCTTAACATGTACTCTTTGAGAAGATCCTTGTATCATGGATACAACAGTTGGAGCTTCTCTGGTCTTAGGTACTTCCATGATAGGTTGTTCAACTTGCTTACCCTTGATTAGATATTGGTATTTGACCTTAAGCTCATTGAACTCTTCTGCCTGAGAGTTCTTCTCTTTCATGAGCTGGTCTACCAGAGTATCTCTTTCTGTGACCTTTTCTTGAAGTTCAGAGACTTCTTTAGAATGGTCTTTCATGAGTTCTCTGGCAAATTTTTGCTCATTAGATAGAGACTGAACTTCAGCTCTTAGCCTACCATTTTCCTTTTCAAGCTTTTGGCAAAGTTGAACACAATTTTGGAGATCTGATAGCATTTGTTGCATATCAGACTCTCTGGAAGCACCAGATGAATAAGAGGATTCAGTATATTTGGAATTTGATAAGCATAAGGTAGGTTCATTTACCTCAGTGATATCTGCCATAAGGCATACATCGTCATCAGATCCGAAATCAGAAGAAGAAGAACTGGAACTAGTATCCTCCTTCTCTGCTTCTGCCAGTAGTGCTCTCTTGTCTGCATATGTCCTATCTCTCTTGAGTCTTTTCTCTTCTCTTTCTCTAGGAGTCAACTGAGGACAATCATAGCTGTAGTGACCAGGCTTGTTGCATGTGTAGCAGGTGTTGTCTCCTCTGGGACTGGGACTTGGATCTCTCCTACTCTAGTTGTACTCTGTTCTGGCTGGACTACTTTCTCTCCTCTGGTAGTCAGATCTGCTAGAACTGTCATCCCTCCTCTGGTAATCTGATCTCCCAGAGCTGCCATCTCCCTTCCTCTCTGGAGTTCTGAATCTGGTCTCCCTAGAGTCTCCAGATGTCTTCTCTTTATCTGCAGCTTTGAAAGAAGTCTTCCTATCTCTGGTAGATTCCTTCCAATGCTTTTTATACCTGCCATATTTAGAACTCATCTTATCAAGTTTACGGGTTAGAAGTACTACCTGCTCCTTGAGACTCAAGTCATCTGAAGTAGACTCCTTTGACTTATCATCAGTCTTGATAGTTGAGGAAAAGGCAACTCCTTTCTGGCCAGAAGAGGAAACCTCTTCTGTTTGACCCTCCTCTTGAACATCATACTCGTAAGCTTTGAGATCAGACAACAGAAGATGATGATCCAGAGTGTTGAGATCCTTGTTGTCTTTAATCACAGTCACTTTGATTCTCCACCTGCTGGTTAGTGAACGCAAAATTTTACTATTGATTTCTTTCTCTGAATAGGTTTTACCTAAGGCACTAGCCTTGTTAAGGAGATTTCTGAGGCGCATATCCAGCTGGTCAATGGTCTCATCTAGTTTCATCTTAAAAGTGTCAAACGAGTGTTGAACAGCTTGGAGTTTGTTGTCCTTGATCTTCTCTGTTCCCTCACAGAGCAGTGCAAGTTTGTCCCACATCTCCTTGGTAGTGGCACATGTTCTGACCTTTTCAATCACCTCCTTTGTAAGTGTGTTGATGATTTCAGTCCTTGCCACCTGGTCTAGGTTATACAACTTCCTTTCATCATTGTCAAGCTCGTCTTTCTTCTTTAATATCTTCTGTCTAGCGACACGATCACCAGTTCTCTCCTCTGCAGATTCACTTGCTTCTGCCCTGGACTCAGACCTGCCATCATCAATAGGAGTCCAATAAAATTTGATGGGGCCACTTTCTACCGCATCTAACATGCGGTGGTGAATAGCTCCAAGATGATTACTCATCATGAAGCTCCAGTGGCTGTAATCCTCAAAGGAGAATTCTGGTAACTTGCGGCTCTTATATAAAGATTTAGAAGACATTTTTACAAATCTTAAAAAAAATTAACAAGAAATTAACCAAACACAATAAAGAGCAATGGATCTGCCCGGTGACCACCAAAAAGCTTTACAAAGCAGTGGTCTTTGGACACACTGCTCTGATACCACTTGTTGGTCCCACTAAGTAGATATATTGCAGAAACTTTAAAGATTATGTCTTTAGCAAAGTCTTTTATAAGAGCACAAGAATAAAGCAAGACAGTAAATAAAGAAAGCAGTAAATGGACCAGATTTATAGTGGTTAGGATTATAAGATCCTACGTCCACTCTCCCTTCTTAATAAAGGGGCCTTACTAACCAACCAACAAACTACTTGCGTACTGGAATTGTGAAGTACCAGTTCCTTCTTACA
Organism: Ballota nigra; assembly: GCA_947034835.1. Lineage (NCBI taxonomy): Eukaryota > Viridiplantae > Streptophyta > Magnoliopsida > Lamiales > Lamiaceae > Ballota > Ballota nigra. The sequence goes on from OX344724.1 coordinate 93,148,707, forward strand.
AACCCTTTAGATCTAACTTAGATCTAAAGTCTACAGCCTTCAACCTTTTCTTAGAGATGAACAGGTTGAGATCCAACTACTCCTTTATGAGTAAATATAAAAGTATGAACAAATAAGAGTGCTATGTGCAAGATAAGACTATGGCTTGGAATATGACTTCGTGCGCGAGAGATTCTAGAGCCTTTCTTTAAGTCTGCACTCTTGTATTTATAGAGGTGATTAGGGTTTTGCCGGTGGAGAGCTAATCTAATCAGATCTCTATTTAAGGAAGTTTTCAATCAATCAATTCCCTAATTGATTGATTGGGTTGGTGGGATCCTTGGATTGATTGACTTCAAAACTTTCCAATCCGATCTTGCTGACTTGATTTGAATCACCAATGGTCAAATGCTTCCAATGCCTAACTCTGATTCTCTCCAGAGAAGGCAGGACCAGACACCAGGCAACCTCAATGTCTTCTGGTCCAGAGTTGGTTAAGAAACAGATTACTCAGGAGAATCAGGAGTTGATGCTGAGCATATTTTGTTTCACCAGACTCGTCTGGTCTGGGGAAGGTCCTCTGCCTCTGGTCAGTCTCATCTGGTGAAGTCCTCTGGAAGGTCTTCTGGTAAGTCTTCTGGTAGGTCTTCTGGTGACTCTTCTGGTCTGGCAGTTCCCCCTAGACTAAGTCCTAATCTGGTTCCTCATCTGGCTAACAAGTCCAGATGGTCCTATTACATCTTCTGGTTTATTTTAACTCATCAAAACTAACAACTTTTATCCTAACAATATCTTTACTCTTCTGAGTGCATTCACCCTCAACCCCTTTCTCAACTCCCATCTCCTCAATCTCATCTCTAACTGCCTCAGGTTCTTTTTCTTCTATCTCAACCTCTCCTTGGGGTGTCTCAGAATCAGCAGGTATCTGGGGACCATCATATTTGGTCCCACTTCTCAACTCAATAGCCTTGCAATGCTCCTTTGGGGTTCCCTCGAGCATTGAGTGATACTTGCCCGACTCTCTTGTCTGAGACTTTGCAATTTGACTGATTTGGTATTCAATAGAAGTGAACCTACGGTTGTTCTCTTGTTGAGCTCGATTTAGATCAATGTCCCTTCTTTGGAGTTCTTGATCACGCTGATCTCCTTTCTTATGCAATTCTTTCACATCGTACTCCAATAAGGACAATCTCTTGCTTCCTTCCTCCACCTTTTGAAGGATAGCTCTCAACATCTCCTCAGTTGAGGCACCGCCTTCTCCACCCGGGGGTTTTGAAACTGTATCAACACCTGGAGGAACTGTAATTCCGGCCTTCGGATTAGCATGTGAAAAATTCTCGTTCTTCCTCCATGTGTTCTGAGGAGGCTGCTGACCTCCTTGATACCCTTGGGTATTCCTCCATTGATTCTGAGGAGGTTGTGGACCAGGTGGTACAAATGGTTGGTCATAAGAAGGTCTTCCAAATTGATTGCCACCTTGTGGATACCCGCCTTGTGGATAGTTAGGCCTTCCCATATAGTTGGACTCCTCTTGCTTACTCGTGGGTTGGTCCACTTTCTCACTCACTGCTACATTCCCTCCAACCAGATTCTGCCCCATCTCGAGGTTACTTATCTTCTCCATCATCACCATCAACAGCTTCCTCGTCCCCTCATTCTCCTCCAACTTACAAGCTCTCTGAAATTTTGGGTCCTCGTTCCATTGTCCGGCATTCATAAAAATATTATCTACGATCTCTCTGCATCTAGCTGTACCATGATTCAGAAATTCTCCACTAGCACATGCATCAAGATGGGCTTGACCAGCCTTGCTGGCTCCACTGTAGAAGAAAGCCATGATATCCCCCTCATTGTACCCGTGCTGCGAGCACTCAATTAACATGTTAGAGTATCTCTCCCACGTCTGACGTAAGTTCTCTCCTGGCTTCTGGCGAAAAGAAGAGATCTATATCCTAGCTCTAATGGTTCTAGATGGAGGGTAGAATCGCTCGAAAAACAGACGCTCAAGCTCGGCCCATGTGGTTACACCTCCCCGTGGGAGCGTGTTATCGTACCACTCATTTTCTATTCCCGTTAAAGAGAATGGGAACAGCCTGAGCCTCTTGGCATCTTCAGGCATGCCGTTATAATTGAACGTGGATGCGATCATCAGAAAACTCCTCAGATGAGTATGAGGATTCTCCTTCCCAACCTCCCCCTTGAATTGATTCTCGGTAAGTAGCTTTAGAATTCCAAGGGAAATTGAGAAGTTGTTTGCCTCTACAGGAGGCAATGCCACTCCATCATAATACCGTTGCGGCTGTGCCACAAACCTTCCTCGAATAGCCATGTTCTGATCGGTGTTCTGAGGAATGTGCAGAGGAATAACAGGTGGTACGCGTACTTGTTAGACTGGTGGTGGTTGATAGACTGGTGGTTGGTTGTAAACAGGAGGTGGAGAGTACGGGTATGGTGGATAAGGGTATCGTGGGTATGGGTAAGGATAAGGTAAGTTGTTTTGTGGGTATGCAGGGTTGTTCTGAGGATGTTGGACAACATTGTGAGCTGGATTGTTTTGATTTTGTGTACCCAGGTTTTGGCTCTGGCTTTCCCTAACGGAACTTGGTTCTAACTGGTATTCCCTCCAGTGCCGTCAACCCGGTCCACTGTCTGATTAAACTCATTAGCAGCAGCATCTAATTCATTACTGATGTCTATGTTATCGTTCCCTCCTCCGGCAGTGTTCATCCTTCTTAAAAAGGCTCGGTTTCTTCTTGCTATTATCTCAGGATCAAGCTATATTCTCTCTTCGCTCGTATCTCATTGCGAGCGTGTTTTCATAAACCTGAAACACTAACAAAATAATAAAAATGCAACTGCCGAACACGTAAGAATAAAATAAAAAAATAAAGCACTCACTACTAACTACTAAGCTATCTACAAGTCCTATTCAAATAACATACATCGCCATCCCTGGCAACGACGCCATTGACTTGAACCGAAAATACTAACTTTCTACTAGTAGTTTCCCTGCAAGCGTACGGGTTCACTGTAGTATAAGTAAGTATAGCGACCAAGTATATCGTACCCAAGGGAAGGAATGTATGCGAAAAAATCCCTGAAGATCTACGCATCGTAATTAATATGAGTGTATGTGTTTGGGTTTTTAAAAAGAAAATATAATCTAAACTAAATTACTCTACGAATGCAAAAATGAAAATTAAACTAAGAACGTAGAAGTGTGTTTTTGAATATGAGATGGAGATGCTCAGGATAGGAATTCCTACGTATACTAACGGAGCAGGTACATAATCAAAATAACCGTGACGTGTAAGAAATAACCTAAGTAAAAGATTGTAAGATGAAAGCTCAAGAATTCAAACCCTAATACTTTACCCTAACAATCGACTTCACTAATCCACTAACAAGTTAATAGATAATGCTTAATTAACGAGACCCTAATTTCACTAAGGTGATGCGGTCGTCCTCCCTAGATAAACCGGTAGATTAATTAACCCTTTCTAAACCTTCTAGTTAAGTCTACTAGTTGTTAAAGAGTGATAAGGTCGTCCTCTCTCTAACATTTTTAGAACAAAATTCAAAGGTAAAGTTAAGATTGATTTTAAGAATTCATTAATTAAGAGAATTAAAACTAAACGTCACAAATTACCCTAATTGCATACCCACATCCTACTTCTACGAGTTCATCCTACCCCAAGCATGCAAGAGTTTTAGCCGGACATGGCTTCAACGATAACAAAAACAATTGAAGAAGTAACGAACATAAACATAATAATTTGAACTAAGAAATTATTAAACATAAACTAGGGATTAAAGAAATAAATGCTAAGAACTGAAATTAGATTGATAAAAATGAAGTCTCAAGTGTTTAACGCCAACGAGCTAATAAAGAGAAACTAAAAATCGAAAACAAACTAAGAATTCGTAAGAAAACCTCGATTAAAAATAAAAATTAAGCTTGCTCGTCTCTTCTACTCTTTTTCTCTCCAAAAACTAACTCTAAAAGTGATATGGTATGAAGTGGTTCTGTGATCATCCCCAAAAACGAGTTTGGAACAAGTATATATAAGCATCGGGCCGAATCGGGGACTCATGGGCCGAAAAACGAATCTGAAGGCAAAAGGGGAAAAGCGCTCGAGCGGGGGCGCTCGAGCTTAACATCTCAAATGACTCTGGGGGTCGAGCGCTGGCGCTCGAGTAGTGTAGCTCGAACAGTGCAATGGCTCGAGCGCTAGCGCTTGAGTAGCTCGAATGCTTGAAATCCTCTGTAAGTTTTGGAGGCTCAAGCAATACCCTTGCTCGTGGCGCTCGAGTGACACAGCTCGAGTGGCCCTCCTTCTTCTTCAACTGATATTTTTCTTCTCGCGCACTAATACCATTCGTATTTGTTCGATATCTTCTCATCCGAGTATCCATTTGAGTCGATTCAAAGTCCTACGAACTCCATTTTTCGCCCTCAATTCACCTATGAGCATCAAAGAGACAAATTCATCAATATGTAAAAATATTACTCAATTGACTCTAAATACTCAATAAAATCGATCAAAACTAGAGTATTTCTAGCTACGAATCATGACAATTTCACGCCTAATCAACCACCAAGTCGAAGTGCTAACAACTTTTCCACTCAGACAAATTCTTCATCGCCCAGACACAGCTGGACGTCTATTAAGATGGTCACTAGAGATCAGCCAGATAAATAACCGTGACATGCAAGAAATAACCTAAGTAAAAGATTGTAAGATGAAAGCTTAAGAATTCAAACCCTAATACTTTATCCTAACAATCGACTTCACTAATCCACTAACAAGTTAATAGATAATGCTTAATTAACGAGACCCTAATTTAACTAAGGTGATGCGGTCATCCTCCCTAGATAAATCGGTAGATTAATTAACCCTCTAGTTAAGTCTACTAGTTGTTAAAGAGTGATAAGGTCGTCCTCTCTCTAACACTTTTAGAACAAAATTCAAAGGTAAAGTTAAGATTGATTTTAAGAATTCATTAATTAAGAGAATTAAAACTAAACGTCTTAAATTACCCTAATTACATACCCACATCCTACTTCTACGAGTTCATCCTACCCCAAGCATGCAAGGGTTTTAGCCGGACATGGCTTCAACGATAACAAAAACAATTGAAGAAGTAACGAACATAAACATAATGATTTGAACTAAGAAATTATTAAACATAAACTAGGGTTTAAAGAAATAAATGCTAAGAACTGAAATTAGATTGATAAAAAACGAAGTCTCAAGTGTTTAACGTCAATGAGCTAATAAAGAGAAACTAAAAATCGAAAACAAACTAAGAATTCGTAAGATAACCTCGATTACACGTGAAAATTAAGCTTGCTCGTCTCTTCTCCTATTTTTCTCTCCAAAAACTAACTCTAAAAGTGATATAGTATGAAGTGGTTCTGTGATCATCCCCAAAAATGAGTTCAGAACAAGTATATATAAGCATCGTGCCGAATCGGGGACTCATGGGCCGAAAAACGAATCTGAAGGCAAAAGGGGAAAAGTGCTCGAGCACCACCCGCTCGAGCGGGGGCGCTCGAGCTTAACAGCTCGAATGACTCTGGGGGTTGAGCGCTGGCGCTCGAGTAGTGTAGCTCGAACAGTGCAATGGCTCGAGCGCTAGCGCTCGAGTAGCTCGAATGCTCGAAATCCTCTATAAGTTTTGGACGCTCAAGCAACACCCTTGCTCGTGCGGTGGCGCTCGAGTGACACAGCTCGAGTAGCCCTCCTTCTTCTTCAACTGATACTCTTCTTCTCGCGCACTAATACCATTCGTATTTCTTCGATATCTTCTCATCCGGGCATCCGTTTGAGTCGATTCAAAGTCCTACGAACTCCATTTTTCACCCTCAATTCACCTATGAGCATCAAAGAGAAAAATTCATCAATATGTAAAAATAGTACTCAATTGACTCTAAATACTCAATAAAATCGATCAAAATTAGAGTATTTCTAGCTACGAATCATGACAATTTCACGCCTAATCAACCACCAAGTTGAAGTGCTAACAACTTTTCCACTCAGACAAATTCTTCATCGCCCAGACATAGCTGGACGTCTATTAAGATGGTTACTAGAGATCAGCCAGTTTGGGGTAACTTATACTCCTCGAACAACGATCAAGGGGCAAGCATTAGCCGACTTTATCATCGAGCTAACTTTCCCCCAAGACCCAATGAGAGGGCTTAATCACCCATGGCATCTCTTTGTTAATGGATTGTCCACCAACATGGCCTTGGGGGCAGGTGTGGTGCTCATTAGCCCCAACAGAAAAGTTTTCACCTCGGCTATCAGATTTGACTTCATGGCCACCAACAATGAAGCTGAATATGAGGCTCTAATTGCTTGTCTCCACCTATCACTTGCAGTAGGTATTAGACGACTACAAATATTCGGTGATTCACAACTAATTGTGAACCAAGTCCGAGGTGAATATGAAGCAAAAGATGACCATATGATCGAGTATCAGAGAATAGTTGCTCACCTGATATCCTTGTTGAATCAAATTTTCATTGAACAAATACCAAGGACAAGCAACACTCAAGCGGATGCATTAGCTCGACTAGCAACAAGTGAAGGACCAGTTGAATTGACAGACATTGTCATAACCAAGACGAACAACCCGTCAACGATAAGCTATAATGTTAACCAGCTAAACAAGCAAGCTAATGAAGAAGAAGACTGGAGAACAGAAATAGTCAAATATTTGAAGAGTGGGGAAAAACCCAAACAACTCTTTTGAAGCGGCAAAGTTAATTAAACGAGTCGCCAGATACGCTCTGGTGGGAGAACAACTTTTCAAAAGAGAAATATCAATCTCACTCCTCAAATGTTTGCCTAGGGGGCAAGGACGAGCAATACTTGAAGAAATACATACCGGAGTATGCGGAAATTACACTGGGGGGCAAGCCTTGGCATACAAAACTATCAGACAAGGTTATTATTGGCCGACTTTACGTCAGGATGTAATCAAGAAAGCAAAAACTTGTCACCAATGCCAGATTTTTGCCCCGAACATTCACACCCCGTCTCAGGAGCTCGTGTCAGTTTATAGCCCATGGCCATTTGCAAGATGGGGTATGGACATTATTGGTCCCTCCCCAACAGGAGTTGGAAATGTTCGATTTGTCGTTGTGGCAGTCGATTATTATACAAAATGGGCAGAAGCAGAAGCAATGGTGAAAATCACACAACAGAAGATGATCAACTTTATATGGAAGAACATTATCTGTCGTTTTGGAGTTCCACAAATAATTGTGACAGACAATGGTCCGCAGTTCGACGAAAAAGAGTTGAGAGACTTTTGCACAAAGTGGGGAATCAAAAAGCATTATTCTACTCCCTATCATCCCCAGTCTAATGGACAAGTCGAAGACGTAAATAAGATTATCAAGCATACATTAAAAGTACGATTGACAGAAAGCAAAGGCAGTTGGTCTGAAGAACTTCTGGAAGTCTTGTGGGCATACAGAGTTTCTCCCAGGTCTAGCACCGGAGAGACACCTTTTGCAATGGCTTTCGGAACAGAAGTCGTAATACCAATCGAGTTAAAGGCCAATACAATCAGGACGACCAACTTTGATGAATAGGCGAACAACTCTGCTTTAGCTATTAGCTACTGAAATGGATTTGCTCGAAGAAAAAAGATTAAATGTCGAGCTAAAAAATGCTACATATAAGCAGCGAGCAGAACGTTATTATAATTCCCATGTCAAAACCAGGGAATTCAGAGTTGGAGATTTGGTTCTAAGAAAGTTGCTCGCCCAACCTCCAGGTGTAATGGGACCAACTTGGGAGGGCCCGTATCGTATAACGGATAAATTCCTTAATGGTGTATATGATATAGAAGACATGGAAGGCAAACCGGCCCAATACTCCTGGAACGCTGTACATTTGAAGAAGTACTATGAATAGGTCGAACAAGTTCAACTGTCGGGCGAGCAAGTATCTTAGGGGGCAAGTGAACCAAATGAATAAAAAGCTTACCTAATTTTTTGGAAATTTTGTTAAGTATAGAATGAAAAGTTGTTCGGCACATTGTATAGTTTGGTGTTGTTCAAGTTTTTGGTTGTAAATAGATTTGCTCGGCAAAAGTACTATAAGCGAGCAAAGGTTTTTTGTGCTAGTGTTCAAAGTTGTTTGTCAGATTGTATATGTTAATGATGAACAGTTTTAACACACTTGTAAATTTTCACGATGTAAATATAGTTGTTCGTTGGAAGATAAGTCTAAAGCTCAAGGTATGAGTCCAATTTTAAGGATCAAGGCCATTTAAAGGTTGTTCATCTTTTAAGATGAATATAACCTAAGGCTAAACTCATATTCTATTAAAAAGGCAAAGTTCAAATCGAACAAAGCTCAATAGTGTATGTTATAATTGCAAAAGCATTAAACAATAATGTAAAAGCAATTAACATATCAAAAGAAGATGAGCAAAAAAAAAATACTTTCATTAATAAAAAGGCTTTAAGCCTCAAAAATAGTACAAAGGTTCTGGAAGAGTACTACAAAAATGACGAATAACTATTACAAGAGATTACATCGAGAGATTCTAAGTCCTAGCAGAGGAATCTAAGTCCTACTCCTGATGTTGCTCGCCTTGAGCCAAATCCTGAGGCTGGTCGGCAGAAGGATCAACAAGCATGTCACTAATCATCTCTTCAGCCGCTTTCTTTTCCTGCTCGGCAGCATCTTGATCGGCATCTGCTGCTTGCTCGTCTTCAACAGGGATTGGAGGACGGGTAATGATAATGCTGGGATCAAGTTTATCAATCTTGATCCCATAATCTTCCATGTCTCCCAGCTGGAGTTCTATCCCATTGGGGGGAGGATAATGCTCGACAAATTCGGCAAGGTCCTTCCCAATGTCTTCAACAATATCAGGCCTATCATAGCAACCAACTGCACGAATGCGGTCAGCGTAGGCACAGATATACCCCAAGTTTGAGGAAAGACCCGTACGAACTTGCACTTCAGCCTCAAGTTGCTCGGAAGTGTACATTCCCCCCATCACCTCCTTGAGGCGAGCAACTTCGGCCTCGGCCTCTGCCAGCTTTTGCTCGACGACAACCTCTTTCTTCTTCCGCTCCTCGAGCTCAACATCCTTACTCTTGAGCTCGGCCGACAACACTTGATAATCTTCAACGTGTTTTTTCTCGATATCGTCGGTGAGCTTCAGTTGATTATTCAGGCAAGCAATCCTGGCCTCATACTGGCCAACCAGGCCATCCTTCTCCTCAGCGAGCTACCGATCAGTATTTGAATAATACCGAGCAGCATCTTCTAGCTCGGTGAGCTGGGCCATTCCCTTTTGGGCAGTAACAAGGGAGTTGGCGGCTTGCATCATCGAAAAATAAAAGTTTTCCGTCACTCCTTGTGTAGAGATGGATTTCTCCAATGGCATTGTCCATGACCGGGCGATCAACTTTGTGGCCCAGCGGACATGCTCGCCCGGAATCTCCCTTATGTTGACCGGGGTCTTGGAGCAGGCATACTGATGGACAGGTCTTGCTCACCCAGGGTGATTTTCCGCCCGGTAACTGCGAGCAAAGAAATAAGCAATACTTAGAAATTTTCTTGGAAATAAGAATTTGCAAGGTGCTTGGATACCAAGTTGAGATACAAACTTACTTGGTAAATTTCTTGGCATCCCAGCCAAGATGTGTGATATCCTCCGGCCCCCTTGGAGGAGTTTGCCTATCTTTGCCTCCCTTGCTCGCTCGATCCGCTGGCTCGACTGAGGTGTGGCGAGCAACTTCCTCGTGGGGGACGCGAACATAACTACCACCCATCTTGCCTTTCCCCTTATTGCCAGCTGGGGCGGCTTGCACCACGGGGGTTCCATCTCCCATTTTCAATCGCTTGGCCCCATGAGGAGATGGTGCTGGGGGAGGTGGTGGTGAAGCACTTGGGGGAGGGGCGGTCTGCCGAGCAACAGGAGCCCCAGCAGGCTTGTTCATCATTGCCAAGACCTTGGAGGGCGGATCTCCTTTGATTTTTCTTCCTTTTGGAGGCAGCATCTCGTGGACTCTCTGCTCTAGGAGGCCGAAGCAAGGAGGAACAACTACTGTAACTTGCTCGGCTATATAAAAAAATTATTGTTAGACGAGCAAGTTTTAAAATAAGAAGCTATTGACGAGCAAGTTTGCTTTGGAGAGTTAGAATTATTTATACCTGGGGGCACCTCAACTTGTGCTTCGAGATGGTGGGGATATGTGAACAGGCGAGCAACTTTTTGACACTTCTCTTTGTTTACGTGCTCAATGGTCCTATCAGCCTTGTCATGCAGGGCGACCAAACACGAGGTGAAGAGGAACTCTGAGCCAATCTCTTCCTCTTCGTTGTTCCACTTGAGCAATCGGGGACCTGCGAGTAAATAAGAAGAGTTAAATTAGAACAACTTAATCCAAAGACGAACAAAAGCAAGCTTACATCTAATCTTCCCATAAGTGGTGGGAGAATATATGCGCCCAGCACCACTACATGGATCAGAAGATTCTCGCCAATCACCCCCGATGAAGAAAAAGTGTTCTTTCCAGTTTCTGATTTTATTCGGCACTCCTTCAACCATTTTTAGTCCAGTTCGGGCCTTCAAATAGTAGTACCACTCTTCACCCACTGGACATTTGGTGATCGTCATCAGGTAGTTGACCTCTTCAGCAGTAATACGGTCAACATACCCTTCAAGGGCGAATAAACCCATGACGCCGAGCAAATTCATCCACCCAATTGGCGTAATTTGGGTGATGGCAAGTTTGGTCGCCTCCAAAAAGCGACCAACAACTGGGGGCAGTGGTAATCTTAACCCGGCAATGAGGGTGTCGATATTAATCACCGTACATCATAGTGGGGGCCGATCAACTCTTTTCTTCTTCTTCGGGGCCCATATATGGATATCGTATGGAATTTGATACGCCTCCCAGATTAGGTTAAGTTCGTCTTTGCGAACAGCGCTCCGAATCCTGCTCGCCTGATAATCAGTTCTCACCAGATCTAAAACTTATCGTTGAGGCCGAGGAAAACTGTTCGCAAATTCAGCAGCATATGCTCGCCATTCAAATGAGCGAGCAACTCCAGAGGGGATTTCATTTTCAAGCATCTTAGGATTTGAGAATTCTATCCCTTCAAAAAATTGATGAGTTAGCTCGTCGAATTTCGGATCTAACTCTTCAGATCCAGAACTTAAAGAAGACTCTTCGTCCGAATCCTTGTTCGTCGTAGCCGTAACCTCCTCGCCAGACTGATGAGCACCAGTATCCTCCACCGATCGAACTACTGAATCGACGCCGGAGAGAGTCACTGACGAAACCTCAAAAGGCGGTTGATATTCCACGATTGGGAAAATGGGGTCCTAAATTTGCACAGATTCATGGTTACTCGAGTGAGAGGACATGGAATTTCAGAGAATATGAGTTAATTTTGAAGATACAGGGAAAGGTTAATAAATTCTGGCAAAAGACCTTCAGCACGACGACAATTTCTCAGAGTCACGGCGGTAGGAATTGTCACGGTGGTGATGGGGGCAAGTTTCGAAGGAAAAAAAAGGATAAGAAGAAGTAAAGAAACAACAAAGACGAATTAAATACCTTGGAATTTGAAAGAAGTCGCCGGAAAAACTTGAAGATAGCCGGAAATGGAGTTTTTCGCCGGAAGTTTCTGTAGCAAAGGATGAAGAGTGGGAAAATTTTCATTTCCCACTCGTTTATATACCCAAGCGAAAAATGGGGTCAAATCCGTTATTCCCTCAAAATTCAGGGATCAAAATGATAAAAAGTGGGGTTATTTTCGAACAAATTCAAATGTTAAAGGGCCTACACGTAATTATAGGGACGCATGGCCTCAAGCTTGATCGCGCGTGGGCGGCGCCTAATCATGTTGCCCACGTCATCATTGGACGATTCCCAGATCTTGGGAAGACGAAACGATGGCCTCGAAACTGCTCGTCTGAGGGAAGCTGTTCGACCCAATCCTTACCAAGATAATATCCTGACTATAGTTGCTCGCCACAAAGTTGCTCGTCTGCAGCAACATCTAGCCAGGATAGGGGGCAATTGTTGATAGGTGAATATCAATTACTACTTGGTGAACCACAGTTAAAGCCTAAATGGAGATTATGAGGCAGCATATCCTAACCAGAAATAACTAACAAGGATAGACAAAATGGGAGTGCATCTATTAATTCGGGAGGTGTATTAACCGACGAACAACACTCTCGACGAGCAGCTCGTCAGGGAATAAGTTTAAGGCCCAAAGCAGGACATGGACTCCGCCGAGCAACAATGCCGAAAGGCGGTGCACTTACCAGATCATGAAATGTACAATGCCTATCAATCCACCGGATCAACCAAGTTCCTGACGAACAAATGTTAAATATCCAAAGGCCCACCCATAAAAAATACAAGCGAACAACTTGTGAGTCACCTAAACAAGAGGCGGACAACTTATACAGAGGAACTACTAGTGATGATCTACCAAGTAAAGTACGGCGAACAACAATGGATCTGAGATAAGACCAAATACAAAATTTTGTAACTAAGTTTCAGCTTAGAGAAGGTCAAATGTGGTTAAAGGACACATGTCAAGCATGCAAACTTGGTAGTCAAAGAGTAATGTACACCTCCTACTTGGTGGATAGTATAAATAGTTGTTCTCCAACAATAAAATCTAAGTTCAAATTCACAAATACTCCAATTACACACTCATACACCTAAGCGTGCACACACACGAAATAAATACGAACTCGATACTCGTATTTACGATTTAATAACCCGAACAATCGAATTTACCATATACGGTGGTAATCAATCACACGTTCTTATTTGGTGATCCTAAAACCAGTTAAAAACAGCCACTAATCCTCACGATTATAACCGATCACCAACAGAAATATGTGTTACTATTGAAACAACTTGTGTTAATATTAGAGTAAATGTGTATTATTGCAAATGGGTGTTAAAGTTAGAGTAAATGGGTGTTATTAAAAATATGTGTTACTGTTAGAGAAAATATGTGTTACTATTGAAGCAACGTGTGTTAATATTAGAGTATATGTGTATTATTGCAAATGAGTGTTAAAGTTAGAGTAAATGGGTGTTATTAAAAATATGTGTTACTATTGAAGCAAATATGTGTTACTGTTAGAGGAAATATGTGTTACTACTGAAGAAAAGTGTGTTAATGTTATAGCAAATGTGTATTATTGGAAATGTGTGTTAATGTTGGAGCAAAAATGTATTTGATGTTAGAGCAAATGTAAGTTATTGTTGGAACAAATATATTTTAATATATAAAACCATAAATTTAAATTTAAAGGGATGGGAAATAAATTAAAAACACATATTTGATCTCGTAAAAATATATATTTGTCATTATTATTATTTTAAAGTATAAAAAACCTATTTTTTAATGACTTGTAACACACATTTGCCCATATTGTAACATACATTTTGCCTATTCTGTAACAAAAAGTGGGAGCGAAAATCCTGAAAACAACATATATCATTTAGTGAAATACTTTATACCCTTCAACTCATACTTTTCAATGAAAACAATGTATACCCTTCAAAATTAATACCCTTAAAAAGATAATTCATACCCTTCAAAGTGATTTATGTATAAACAAATTATACTATATACTTGGACATTATTTATAGATTACCTGGCCATAATAAGCACTTCTTCAATCCCAATTTTATTTTCTCATTTCATTATTCACCTATTTCAAATACTTCTAAATTACATCTCATTCTACTAATAACTATATAGAAAAACAATTTCATTTTGTTTTATTCACTTAAATTGAACAATACATTATCATTAAAAAAAACTATTGTATCCATTTTAAATTCTATAAATTAAGTTTCACATTAAAAATTAAGAAAAATTAATTGAGAAAATAAAATTGAGACACTGGGAGTAACAATAAATAAACAATGGTTCTTATTGTAAATCTAGAAGATTTATTATTCCAAATCTAGAAGATTTGATGTGGACATTACTAATGGACCAATAACCTAATGGGCTTCATATCTTAGACTAGGGTTTTACTCTTATAAATATATCATTGCACTCAAAATTGAAAACACTCATACACAAGAATATTAGTGAAACTCCTGGCTTGACTCGCCCCCAGATGTAGTCGTTCCCGACGAACTGGTGAACAAATTTCGCCTTTTATTTTACGCACTTATTTACAACACGTTATCAGCACGAGACTCTGCCCGAGACTATACGGTACGTCCTAAAATTAATTCTCCACAAACTATGTGAATTATTGATTCAATTTGTTTTCTTTCGTTCTAACTATGAATTATTGATTCAATTTGTTTTCTTTCGTTCTTGCAATTAATTGAATCATGTTGTGTATTGAATTAAATAAATATTAGATTGAGATACGAGACGACGAACGACCGCCCCCCGTCACACGTACGATAGGGTGCACAGCCACCGCCCCAAGGAGCAGCATCGCCGCGCACGAACAACGGCCCAGCAGCGCCACCGTCGCGCGCGTCTGACGCGGCCCAGCAGCACCACCGTCGCACGCGTCCGGCACGGTCCAGTAGCACCGCCACCGAGAGCCCAGCGATCCAACAGCCTCACTCGCACCCGTGCATGCAAGCTGCGCACGTCGCCGCGTGCACTCCTGCCGCAGCCCTCGCGTGTGCCACACGCCTACTGCTGCCCTCGCGTGCGCCAGCCGCTGCCCATCGCGCGCGCCTGCCGTCATCCCCGTGCGCAGCCCACTGCGCGCATGTCGCGAGCGCACCCACCGTGCCCCTCACGCGCACATTGCGCGCACGCCACGCCGACGTCGTGTGCGCCTCGCGACCCTGCTAAGCCACCATGCCCTCGTGACCCTACGTGCACCGCCATAGGGTATGCCACCGTCTAGCCTCCGTACACTCCTGTGTGTCGCGTTGAGGCCGACACCAACCCCGCGCAACCATCGTCGCATATGTCCGAGTATTTTGTGAAACTCTAGCCCGCTTTTGGACTCGATTTTGGGGCATCACAAAATACCAAATTAATTTAAAAATCCTAAAAATATTTCGTTAAATTTCATTAATATACATGAAATATTTAGAATGATGAATATGCATGTCTATTAAGTTGTAAATTTTCTTTGAAATTATTTTCATGTGATTATCGTTCAAACTAAATTGGCTAATATGCATGTTTTTATGATTTAATTATCCTACATGCATGTCTTCCCCCCCCCCCCCACATAGTTTATTATTTATAGTCCGCATTTTATGCCCGGGTAGGCAGCGCCCGGTACTTGTCGGACCGTAATTTATGTTTTGGATAGACGGCGCTCAATTCTTGTCTTTATGTGCTCTAGAATAATCAAATAAATCCTTATTTCTCCATTGTCAATAAATTTGGTCACGCCCCTTACCATGTCACTTTATTAATTGTAGTGAATTATGTCTGACATCACTATAAAAGAATTCAATAAGCTCACTCTCGATGGTAGAAACTACCTGACATGGACGCTAGATGTCGAGATCCATCTAGCCTCGAATAGGTTGAGCGAAACCATTGTCGAAGGTTCAAAATCCACAAACGCCCAGAAGGCGAAAGCGTTGATTCTCCTTAGGAACCACATGAATGAGGGTCTAAAAATGAATACCTCACTCAAAGGGACTCCGGAATATTGTGGAAGTCCCTGAAGGACCGTTTCCAACAACAAAGTGACATACTCCTCCCTCCGGCACAATACGAGTGGTTGAACATCCGTTACCAAGACCTTAAGTCTATAACGGAGTACAACTCTGCTCTGCAGCGTATTGTAACCAGCTTGATCCAGAACTCTGTATCAACATTCCACGCTAGCAACCCCGTACTCCAGCAGCAGTATAGGGCCAAACATGCGATTGGTCGCAACCGTGGAAGGGGGAGAGAGAGTAAGAAGTTCTGAACTAAAGGCTGAGATCGTAGTTCATCCGGTGGTCACAGAACCTGGAATTTCGCTCCACAAAAACCTAGCTCTCAAGGCATGATGGAGCAGTCCTGCTACAGATGCGGATGCAAAGGCCATTGGTCACGCACGTGTCGTACTCCCAAGCACTTGGTTGAGGCTTATCTAATAATGCAAAAGGACGACAAGGGAAAGGCTCCCATGGTTGAACCTCAAGATGACAGCCTGCCTGAAGCAGAATTTGACCAAGACAACAATGATCTCTTGAGCCCGTAGCTCAAAATTTATGAGACAATAAGTGATTTGCACATTTGATTATTTTAGTCCTTTGTTTTTTTATAAGATAATTTTATGTTTTGGATCATTTCTTTCGGAT
The DNA here is from genome assembly GCA_947034835.1 of Ballota nigra. Taxonomy (NCBI): domain Eukaryota; kingdom Viridiplantae; phylum Streptophyta; class Magnoliopsida; order Lamiales; family Lamiaceae; genus Ballota; species Ballota nigra. The sequence continues at coordinate 93,165,001 of OX344724.1, forward strand.
ACTTTACTTTATTTTATGGATGATACTATTACTTTAGCTTCGATGTGTTTACCTTAACGCTGTCCATTAAATTTACTTGGATATTGCTATACATGGCTTGTAAACATATTAGCTATTAGATTTGAGCTATTTCCTCTGGCATGATGGATTGAGATTGTGATTTATGTTTGGTAGATAGCGCCACCACTCATACAATCTTAAGAGATAAGAAGTATTTTCATAACTTGGTAGAACGTAAGGGGAGTATAACTACAACAACAATGATAGTATGTTGATAATGGGCTCCGGAAGAGCTTCCATTATCCTCCCCGTGGGTACCGAACTCATAATCAATAATGACTTATTGTTTCCACAATCTAAGAGTACCCTGCTCAATTTTAAAGATATAAGAAATAATAGCTATCACATTGAAACTGAAACTGAGAACAATAACGAATACCTTTTGATGACTATTACTCGAGGTAGCCGTAAATAAGTTATAGAAAAAACTTTCTTCCTTCCCCTCCGGATTGTACTATTCCTACATCCGGCCGTCCAATCTCCATCTAGCCATGAGTATGAAATTTCATGACCCGGACTTCTTTAAATTATGGCATCAGTGGTTAAGTCATCCAGGACAATCTATGATACGTAGGACTCTATCTAATTCAATTAGTCATAATATTTCGAATAATAGAATCCTTCATGTTGATGAATTAGTTTGTGATGCATGTTCTAAGGGTAAGTTAATAGTGCGACCGTCGCGCACTAAGGTTGGACTAAAGTCTCCGGTTTTCCTTGAACGGATTCAGGGAGACATTTGTGGACCGATTCACCCAGCATCAGGATCGTTTCGATATTTCATGGTCCTTATTGATGCCTCCACTAGGTGGACATATGCCTGTTAGCTGTCTACCCGCAATCAAGCTCTTGCAGAGCTCATTGCGAATACTATCGAGCTTAGAGCTCAATTCCTGGATTATCCAATTAAATTGATTCGCATTGATAATGCTGCTGAGTTCAGCTTAAAGGCCTTTACAGATTACTGTATGGCCCTGGGAATTAAAGTAGAGCATTCGGTCCCCTACGTCCATAACCAAAATGGTCTTGCTGAGGCGCTGATAAAACGTATCAAACTTATCGTGAGAACCATTGTTTATGAACTATAAACTACCCACTTCATGCTGGGGGCATGCAGTCCTACATGCATCGCACTTGATACAAATCCGTCCAACTACATATAATGATCATTCCCCCCTATAGCTAGTGCATGTGAAAGAACCTAGCATTTCTCATCTGCGTATTTTCGGATGTGCGGTATATGTTCCGATAACATTACCAAAGCGGACCTCTATGGGCCCACAAAGGAAACTCGGTATTTACGTCGGATTTAACTCTCCATCCATCGTAAAATACCTCGAGCCTTTATCCGGGGATCAATTAACGGCCCGGTTCGCTGATTTAACTCTCCATCCATCGTAAAATACCTCGAGCCGTAAGATTACTTCCCGGTATTAGGGGGAGATCTGAATTCAAAATTGAATGAATGTCGGGAGCTTACGTGGAATGTAAGTAATCTTCAATATCTAGATCCACGCACTAATCAATCTGAACTAGAAGTTCAGAAGATCATTAACTTGCAAAATTTAGCAAACAATCTGCCAGACGCATTCACTGACCATAGAGGTGTAACTAAATCACATATACCTACAGTAAATGCTCCCCAAACGGTTGAGGTCCCAAGAAAAACAAGTACTCATGCCCCCACACGCCAGAAGCGTAAAGGACCCTCAAGAGATAGTAATACACCAAAACGAAAAGCTATCAAATCTGGTCAGCCGAATGTAAAATCTCTAGAAGAGATTCGTCTAGATAACTCAAAGTCTCTAGGAGACGAGCGTCCTAGTGATGAAGCACGTGCACAAAATATTCAATGCACTAGGACCGCGGAACGACCAGACCCAGATATACTGAGAAATGAGAGAGGTCTGGTTGACGTAAACGTCGAAGTCTCTATGAATTTCATAGATGCGGGAGAAACATATAATAGAAATATAACTATCGTCGACGACACATGTGCAGCGATAATTGCTCTTTCCATTATAAACAATGATCTAGATCCAGAACCCAAAACCATCGCTGAGTGCAGGAAGCGCTCCAATTGGGTTAAATGGAAATAAACAATTGAAGCAGAGCTCGCATCGCTTAACAAAAGACAAGTATTTGGCTCTATCGTTCGTACACCCGCGCGCGCTATCCCTGTAGGATATAAATGGGTATTTATACGAAAACAAAATGAGAACAATACTGTGGAGAGATATAAAGCGAGGCTTGTAGCTCAAGGGTTTTCGCAGAGACCCGGGATTGATTTCGATCAAACCTATTCTCTCGTCATGGACTCAATAACGTTCCACTACTTGATATCTTTGGTAGTTAAAATGAATCTCCAAATGAGATTAATGGACGTAGTAACCGCATACTTATACGGATCACTTGATGCCGATATTTATATAAAAATCCCCGATGGATTTGACATTCCTCAGATGAGGGATGGTGAAAATCGTAGTATGTATAGCATAAAACTGCAGAAGTCGTTGTATGGCCTGAAATAATCGGGCCTCATGTGGTACAACCGACTTAGTGAATTCCTTCAGAAGAAGGAATACACATTCGATAAAGCTTTCCCATGCGTATTCACGAAGAAATCACAAAATGGTTTTTGCGTCATATCCGTCTATGTTGATGACCTGAACATAATCGGAACATATAAAGAGATTGAAGAAGCCAGTTCAATTTTAAAAGGCGAATTCGAAATGAAAGCCTTGGGTAAAACCAAGTACTGCCTCAGCCTGCAGATCGAGCATCTCCCAGAAGGAATTCTTATACATCAGTCGACCTACGTGAAGAAGGTATTGGAGAGATTTCACATGGATATATCTCATCCACTTAGCACCCCTATGGTTGTCCGATCCCTCGAAGTGGATAAGGACCCATTTAGGCCAAGAGAAGATTCAGAAGAAATTCTGGGGCCAGAAGTTCCTTATCTTAGTGCTGTTGGAGCATTGCTCTATCCCACAAATTGCACTCGGCCGGACATTGCATTTGCTGTCAATTTGCTTGCGAGACATAGCGCTTCTCCTACAAGGAGACATTGGAATGGTGTTAAGCATGTTCTACGGTACCTTCAAGGGTCTCAAGATCTTGGACTGTTTTACCGTAAGAGCCAAGACAAAACCTTAGTAGGTTATGCGGATGCTGGCTATTTGTCTGATCCCCACAACGCCATATCCCAGACTGGTTACGTTTTTCTCTGTGGTGGTACCGCGATCTCATGGAGATCGGTTAAACAAACTATGGTTACCACGTCTTCAAACCACTCAGAGATAATAACTTTATTTGAAGCCGCACGAGAATGTGTTTGGTTAAGGTCCTTGGTAAAACACATTGGTGACTCGTGTGATATCGCTAAAGGCGATACACCTCCCACCGTTATATTTGAAGACAACGGAGCTTGCATTGCACAAATGAGTAATGGGTACGTCAAGGGAAACCTGACGAAACATATTTCACCTAAGTTTTTCTACCCATACGAACTCCAGAAGAGTGACGTGATTACCATTCAAAAGGTGCAATCTAGTAACAATCTAGCAGATCTGTTCACTAAGTCCTTACCTACGTCTACTTTTGAAAAGTCGTTCGTGGTATTGTGATGCAAAGACTCAAAGTGTTGTTGTCTTTAAGGGGGGCGGTAACCCCGAAGCAAGTCTAGAAGATTTGATCTAGAAGATCGATTACATTCCTCCCTAACTTATTATTTGGCCGATACCTAGCACGTGGAGTGTTTATGACAAGACATTTATGTTATGTCGTAATGTCCAAGGGTGAGTGCTGTAAATCTAGAAGATTTTTTATTCCAAATATATAAGATTTGATGTGAACATTACTAATGGACCAATAAACTAATGAGCTTCATATCTTAGACTAGGGTTTTACTCTTATAAATATACCATTGTACTCAGAATTGAAAATACTCATACACAAGAATATTAGTGAAACTCCTGGCTTGACTCGCCCCTAGACGTAGTCGTTCCCGACGAACTGGGTGAACAAATCTCGTCTTTTATTTTACGCACTTATTTACAACAGTTCTAAAGGAAAAAAGGGTAAATGAACAACACAATATTTTATTTTGGGCACGAAAAGTCAAAGTGGTCGCCCGTTAGCCCAAATATAAATTGGCCCAGGTTATATACCGCCTATGTTTTGTTAATACATTTTATTCAAAAATGTTCATAATTTTTTTTCGAAAAATGTAATATTTTGGGAAAAAATAATAATTCAAAAATGCATTTTTTTTTTTCATTTTCGAAAAAAACAATCTAAAAATTATCAAGTTTTTCAAAAAGAAAAAATAATTAGAACATTTATTTTAGAAAAGAGGGGCCATATAAATTAGTGAAAAAATTGTTGCACAAATAATATGAACCCAAGCAACCCCTCATATTTGATTTTGGGCCGCAAAACCAAAGTCCCTAATTAGCCCAGGTAACAAAAACAAATTCAAATACTCGATACAGGTTAAATATATTCCCATATTTTATTAACACACCCAAAAAAATGTTTGAATTTTTTTTTTTTTGAAAAATGTATCAATCTTCGATTTTTTTTTTTAAAATTCATATGTTCAGTGTTTTTCTTTTGCATTTTCGGAATTTTTTTTAAATGTGTCAAAATTTTCGAATTTTATTCCAGAACATTTTTTTTGTGTAGAGTGTATTAAGAGAAGATAGAACTATATATAACTTTGACCAATAAACTATTTATACCTCAAGCTATTTATTAAAAAAAAAAAAAAAAAAACTATTTATATCTCAGGAATCAAGACATTTTCATTTTCTCCCTCAACTTTTCAGATGAAAGCGGCAAAGCAGTTCAGGAATTTATCTTGTAGAAGCAGTTTCATTTACGCTGCTGCAATCTCGAAAGCATTATCTTCATCGCCCAACAGAAGAAATCTGCAAAAACTTCATTCCCTGGTAATCACATTTGGATTACACAAGTCTCTTTCTCTCTCTGGCAAATTAATATCCAAATACTCCCAACTGAAAGACCCTGCTTCTTCTTTATTAGTTTTTCGTGGAAATGCATGCACAAATAATACATATATATGGAATACAATTATTAGGGCGATGAACCATAGTGGGTTTTATAAAAAAGCATTAGCATTTTACGCGGAGATGAGAAAATCAGAGGTGAAGCCTGATAGTTACACATTTCCCTCAGTTATCAATGCTTGTGGGAGTTTGATGGATTTTGAGAAAGGGAGAGTTGTTCATGCGCATGTTTTGGAATCGGGTTTTAAGTCTGATTTGTATATAAACAATGCCCTAATAGATATGTATGCGAGATGTAATGAACTGGGACGTGCCCAAGAACTGTTTGATGAAATGCCGCATAAAGACATTGTTTCATGGAATAGTTTGATTTCTGGGTATTCTTCCAATGGATACTTCAAAGAAGCATTGCAAGTGTATAATCAATTAAGATTGAACAGCTTAGTCCCGGATTCGTTTTCATTTTCGAGTGTTTTACTGTCTTATGGTGGACTAGGGGAGGTTGCAGAAGGTGAGATAGTTCATGGTTTGGTCGAGAAGGCTGGGACACGTAGCGACGTGATTGTCAGTAATGGGTTGCTCTCAATGTATTTTAAGTTCAATATGTTGGATAATTGCTGGAGGATTTTTAATGAGATGGTTCGAAGAGATAATGTTACTTGGAACACCGTAATTTGTGGATATTTTGAAGCAGGCCGGTATCAAGAGTTGATAAGGCTATTTTCAGAAATGGTTAGACAATTTGAACCTGATATTTTGACGATCACATCTGTTCTCCGTGCCTGTACTCATATTGGGGACTTGACATTCGGAAGATATGTCCACGATTACATGCTTAATAATGGATATAAATGTGATACTCTGATCACTAATATTATTATTAACATGTATGCAAAATGTGGTGATATGTCACATGCAAGAGAAGTGTTTGAGAACATGAGGGACGATGATTTGGTGTCATGGAACTCGATTCTTAATGGGTATGTTGAAAATCAGTCGTATGAGGTGGCGATGGAGCTTTTTAGGAGGATGAAGATAAAGTTCCAACCTGATTTTGTAACATATGTGGCACTTCTTTCTATCTGTACAGAACTAACAAGCCTGAATTATACAGAGGAACTCCATTGTGATATATTGAAACACGGGTTTGACGCTACTCAAATTGTAGGAAATGCTCTGGTGGATGCATATGCCAAATGTGGAAACTTGGAGGATTCATTGAAGCAATTTGAGAATATGAAAATTCGAGATACAGCTTCATGGAATACAATAATAGCTTCGTGTGGTCATTCTGAGAACGGTATTCTTGGTTTCAAAATGCTTAGCAGGATGAGATTAGAGGGAATAATTCCAGATGCGCCTACTTTCTTAAGTGCATTGCCTTTGTGTTCTTATCTCATTGCTAAGCGACAAGGAAAGGAGATGCATGGCTGCATTCTTAGATATGGTTTGGAGTCCAATATTCCCATTGGTAACGCGTTGATTGAAATGTATTCCAACACTGGAAGTTTAAGGAATGCGGTACTTGTATTTGAGCAAATGAAAGAAAGAGACGTGGTTTCTTGGACAGCCATTATTTCATCATACGGAATGTATGGTGAAGGAAGAAAGGCCCTTGAAGCTTTTCAGCTTATGAAGACAGGTGGCATTCTCCCTGATCATATCGTCTTTGTTGCTGTCATTTACGCCTGTAGCCATTCTGGTTTAGTGCAAGATGGGTGGGCTTGCTTTGAGCAAATGCAGACAGAATATAACATTGTGCCAGAGATGGAACACTATGCTTGCATGGTTGATCTTCTTTCACGCTCTGGCCACTTAACCGAAGCTGAGGAGTTCATTCTTTCCATGCCATTGAAGCCCGATGCAAGCATATGGGGTACTCTGCTAAGTGCCTGCAGAGCACATGGAGATGTGAAGATTGCAGAACGTGTTGCAAAACATGTTCTTCAACTAAAAGTCAATGATCCAGGATATCATATTTTGGCATCAAATATGTATGCTGGCTTGGGAAGGTGGGATCAGGCGAGAAAAATAAGAACGTCTTTAAGAGCTAAAGGAATCAACAAAGACCCTGGTTGTAGTTGGCTGGAGATCTAAAATTGGGTATACTATTTTGGAGCAAGTGATCGTTTATTTAAGCAACAAAATGAAGTTATTGTGTTTGAATTCAGTTCGTATCTGAATACGTAAATTGATATATATGATTATGCAGGTGATCATTTGAAATGATACAAGGGCATGGAAGGTCTCTTAGATCAAGTCATGATCTTTGAAGGTAATTTATATTATTGTTTCTCGCTATAAATATCACATAAAGAAGACGAATTTAGCATTGCATACTTGGATTCAATTTCTACAATGCCATGGATAACACTTGGATGTTTTCTAATTTGAACAATCTATTGATTGTTTCCTTTTTTCCCATTTTCTAACTGCTATTAATTATGTGAGAAATCCATTTTCACAATCAGACACTCTCATTATTACAACCAATAAGATAAAAAGATGTTCAAACTTGAAAACAAATACTTATTCAAGATTAAATATTATTTCGCAGTAAAACTACGAGTAAAGGACACACTCAACCCATAGATTCTGATTCATTCAGCTTGTTTAAGATAGGGTTCCCGCATAGCCTTGAAATTCTTCGACCATCTTGTCTCGAGGTGGCCAGCATTCTTTTATTACTGGATCATTCGCAAAGTTATTCATCCATGCTGATAAGCACGGAAATACCTCTGCATCAATTAATTTCACGTCAGCAATCTCTTCAAGGATACTGATCAAATTGGCCATCCACCCAAATGCAATATCGAGATAACCAATTTTGTCCCCACCGAAGAATTTCTTCCCCTTTAGCTTTTCTTCCAAAAATTTCAAATTCCCAGCTGCTTGAGCCATAGCTTCCTCTTGAGCTTTTCCTTGAGAGGTGAACACACTCCATATTGATGGCAAAACCTGCTTTTCATAAAGCATAGGTATATGTTTTCTAGATTAATAGAATTACATAATTAGATGTGCAGTGTGTGAAACTTCATGAAACTGGTATATAAAAGATGAGCAGTAGTTCTAGGCATAAATTCAGGAATTGGTATTATCTGAACCAGTTTCATTGTGGTCTATAACTAATACCTTATAGTGAAACAACTAATACTCTTTTGTGAAACAGCTGATACCCTATAAGTATGACGAAATAACTAGATAATTCAATAGTCAATACTAATGCCTTATACTAAAACAGCTAATACCCTTTAGTCAAGCTGTGAAACAACTAATACTCTCAGACTGTGCCTAAATTAATTAAGGCAATATCTTTATAGATAATTCCAATGAAGACATATCATGAGGTAAAGGATTGTTCATACCTTGTCTTCTCCAAATTTTGCCCAAAATCGAGCCATGGCTCTCTCATAAGGGTCTTGGGGAAGGAGAGGAGACTGCTTCCATGTCTCATCAATGTACTCTAGAATCACAAGGGACTCACAGATTGGTTGTCCGTTGTGCACCAAAATAGGTATCTTCTTGTGTACAGGGTTGTACTCCAGGAGTGCAGCACTCTTGTTCTTTAGATCGTCGAACACATTTTCAAACTCCAAGCCTTTGATCTTGAGGGCATGTACAACCCTCAAAGCATATGGACTTGTCCATGACCTAAACAGCTTCAATTCTTCTGCCATTTTTTTCTTTTGATAGGAAGTGTGTTTATGCTAATCTATGGTTATATTTATGGAAGAGTAAAAGACTGTTTCTTTGGCCATTTATTACACTGAACACACGCGCCAACAGTTGCGTGAACAAGTTTTCATTTGATTTTTATTTTTTGCAGGATACTTCGTCTTCTTGGATTATTTGATGCTAGTCTTAGTAACCTACGTCAGGTACTTTGTCTTTTATTACTGATAATGTAAAATTTATGGTGAATTACTCACCTATTATAGGAAATTGATCTTTTTTTTTGTGCATTTCTTATTAATTTCAGAGAAAAGTAGACCTATAAATATAATAAATTAATAAGTGAAAATACAAATAAAATGGGACCTATGCGTTGTTGAATTTTGACTAGTCTGGCGATTGCCTTAAGGAATCAAACTTGGTCAGTATTGCACTAATTTCCACATTCTCCAAACTTGGTCAGTATTGCACTAATTTCCACATTCTCCTATTAATTTTTATATGTGGGTGACACATTTTTTAAGAAAAATTGTTTATTAATTTTTTGAATCAATAATGAAGAGTATTTCGAAGTAAAGTGTATAGTGTGAAAGTTTTTTATATCTATTTTTGGGATGTGAAAATTATTATGAAACATTACAAAAAAGAAAGTGTGAAATTTATTAAGGGGACGAGGGAGTATTAATTTTTTTTACCAAGCAATCATAAAGAGACAGAGAAAATGTTGTCACAGTCAACATGTTTAGTTAGGATGATGATAAGGTCGAGGTTTGTAGGTGTGGTGGTTGTGGGGATGTTGATATGTATGGGTTAAGATTAACTTATTTTACTGATTTCAGAGTTAAAGTCAAAGTATAGAGTGAAACTAATTTATACATAAATCCGTGAAGAGTATTAGTTGTTTTCACTGAAGAGTATTAGTAATTTTTACTGAAGAGTATTACCATTACACTAAAGAGTCTTAGTTGTTCGGTGAAAATGAACTAAGACTCTTCAGTGTAAACCAGTAATACTTTTCAGTAAAAACAACTGATATTCTTCAGTGAAAACAACTAATATCCTTCAGTGATTCATATATACATACTCAGAGTTAAATAGTTAAAAGAAATATGAATCTAAGTTTATTAATTACTACTACGTACACTTTTCCCCAAATATATGACTACATACCTGCTTATTTTTTAATGTGCATAATATATCAAATTTTAAAACATAATGCTAGGTTTTGTGCAACTCTTAACATAATTATAATATTTAAGAGGAAATTATGAAATTTTATCTATTGAGCTGTGTACCTTTGACTTAAAATATTGATGAACTTTTCTGTTTGTGAAAAAAATTCATTTGTATAATAATTTAAAGTAATTCTCAAAAAATAATTGAATTATTCTTTTCCATATAAAGGAGCACATGGATAAAATATACAAGAGGAGTTTGTTGGAGCTTGATGAGAATGGTCAGTAATACTTAACAGTAACCCTAAACTTGTTCTTGAAAATTTTGATCTAAACAGGACAACTGCTGCTTTTAATTTCTTGGGATAATATGGTTCAACTGTTACAGTGATCTTCAGTTCATATCTTGTTAGATTTTTGTTTATTTACATGTTTATATATTAAATTTGACATTTCTACCCTTGGTATATGAAACTCATTTACTTAGTAGCAGATGTAAAACCCCCCCATCTATGACTAAATTGTGCCCTGTTATGAATCCTGCATCATCACAGGCCAGAAACAACACGGCCCGGGCAACATCGTCCACGCTCCCTCCCCTGCCCCTCAGTAGACTCCCCCTCTCACCTACAATCCTGCTAACATCACCTGCCTGCAGATACTCGTTCCCGAGCATCTTTCTGTATGCACTCACCAGCATCTAGGAGGGCACCCCGTGTGGTGAAATGCAATTCACCCAGATACCATGCACTCCTAGCTCACAGGCAGTGGTTCTAGCAAGTCCAAGAATGGCCTCTTTTGGATAATGTGTAGGCATGGGATGCTAGGCCTCCCATGATAGCTGCTGAACTTGACGAGCATATGATGGACCCCACAACTTTCCCCGCAATCATTGCACGTGCATTGTGTTTGATCCCGTGCACTACTCCGTTCAAATTTATCTGGAGAAGGGCCATCAGCTGCTCCATTTTGAGGTTTGTGATGCTCCCTTCTGGACCGGATATTCCAGCATTGTTGAACATTATATCCAGACATCCCTTCCAATCAACAGCGAGGTGGATTGCTCGCTCAACATCTCGTTCAATGGATACATCGCAGTGTGAGTAGCGCCCTCCGATTGATTCAGCTAGTTTTGACCCTTGTTCATCTAGTATATCAGCAATGACAACATGGGCTCCGTTCTTAGCGAACAATTCTGATGTGGCTGCTCCAATCCCCCTCGCTCCACCAGTTATCACTGCAACTTTTCCTAAAATCTTCTTTTACAGAAAAATGAAGACTTGAAAAGATCAGAAAAGGAAGAAGATACACTGAATCGAAGTAGTTGAAGGTACGTATTCCAACACTGGAAGTTTAAAGAGTGCGGTACATGTATTTGAGCAAATGAAAGAAAGAGACGTGGTTTCTTGGACAGCCATTATTTCATCATACGGAATGTATGGTGAAGGAAGAAAGGCCCTTGAAGCTTTTCAGCTTATGAAGACAGGTGGCATTCTCCCTGATCATATCGTCTTTGTTGCCGTCATTTACGCCTGTAGCCATTCTGGTTTAGTGCAAGATGGGTGGGCTTGCTTTGAGCAAATGCAGACAGAATATAACATTGTGCCAGAGATGGAACACTATGCTTGCATGGTTGATCTTCTTTCACGCTCTGGCCACTTAACCGAAGCTGAGGAGTTCATTCTTTCCATGCCATTGAAGCTCGATGCAAGCATATGGGGTACTCTGCTTAGTGCCTGCAGAGCACATGGAGATGTGAAGATTGCAGAACGTGTTGCAAAACATGTTCTTCAACTAAAAGTCAATGATCCAGGATATCATATTTTGGCATCAAATATGTATGCTGGCTTGGGAAGGTGGGATCAGGCGAAAAAGATAAGAACATCTTTAAAAGCTAAAGGAATCGACAAAGACCCTGGTTGTAGTTGGCTGGAGATCTAAAATGGGGCATACTATTTTGGAGCAGGTGATCGTTTATTTAAGCAACAAAATGAAGTTATTGTGTTTGAATTCAGTTCGTATCTGACTACGTAAATTGATATCTTTGATTATGCAGGTGATCATTTGAAATGATACAAGGGCATGGAAGGTCTCTTAGATCAAGTCTTGATCTTTGAAGGTAATTTATGTTATTGTTTCTTGATATAAATATCACATAAAGAAGACGAATTTAGCATTGCATACTTGGATTCAATTTTTACAATGCCATGGATAACACTTGGATGTTTTCTAATTTGAACAATCTATTGATTGTTTCCTTTTTTTTCCTATTTTCTAACTGCTATTAATTATGTGAGAAAATCCATTTTCACAATCAGACACTCTCATTATTACAACCAATAAGATAAAAAGATGTTCAAACTTGAAAACAAATCAATCTGAAACAGACTGCTCAGCCACAACTGTTACTTATTCAAGAGGAACTATTATTTCGCAGTAAAACTACGAGTAAAGGACACACTCAACCCATAGATTCTGATTCATTCAGCTTGTTTAAGATAGGGTTCCCGCATAGCCTTGAATTTCTCGACCATCTTGTCTCGAGGTGGCCAGCATTCTTTTATTACTGGATCATTCGCAAAGTTATTCATCCATGCTGATAAGCACGGAAATACCTCTGCATCAATTAATTTCAGGTCAGCAATCTCTTCAAGGATACTGATCAAATTGGCCATCCACCCAAATGCAATATCGAGATAACCGATTTTGTCCCCACCGAAGAATTTCTTCCCCTTTAGCTGTTCTTCCAAGAATTTCAAATTCCCAGCTGCTGGAGCCATAGCTTCCTCTTGAGCTTTTCCTTGAGAGGTGAACACACTCCACATTGATGGTAAAACCTGTTTTTCATAAAGCACAGGTATATGTTTTCTAGATTAATAGTATTTAGATGTGCATTGTGTGAAAAATCATGAAATTGGTATATAAAAGATGAGCAGTAGTTCTAGGCATAAAATCAGGAATTTGTATTATCTGAACCAGTTTCATTGTGGTTTATAACTAGTACCTTATAGTGAAACAATACTCTTTGGTGCAATAGCTGATACCCTTTAACAAAATAACTAATATCATTCAATACCAATACCTTATACTAAAACAGCTAATACCCTCTAGTCAAGCTGTGAAACAGCTAGTACTCTCAGACTTTCACTAAATTAATTATGGCAATTTCTTTATAGATAATTCCAATCAAGACATATCATGAGGTAAAGGATTGTTCATACCTTGTCTTCTCCAAATTTTGCCCAAAATCGAGCCATGGCTCTCTCATAAGGGTCTTGGGGAAGGAGAGGAGACTGCTTCCATGTCTCATCGATGTACTCTAGAATCACAAGGGACTCACAGATTGGTTGTCCGTTGTGCACTAAAATAGGTACCTTCTTGTGTACAGGGTTGTACTCCAGGAGTGCAGCACTCTTGTTCTTTAGATCCTCGAACACATTTTCAAACTCCAAGCCTTTGATCTTGAGGGCATGTACAACCCTCAAAGCATATGGACTTGACCATGACCTAAACAGCTTCAATTCTTCTGCCATTTTTTTCTTTTGATAGGAAGTGTGTTTATGCTAATCTATGGTTATACTTATGGAAGACTAAAAAGACTGTTTCTTTGGCCATTTATTACACTGAACACGCGCCAACAGTTGCGTGAACAAGTTTTCATTTGATTTTTATTTTTTGCAGGATACTTCGGCTTCTTGGATTATTTGATGCTAGTCTTAGTAACCTACGTCAGGTACTTTCTCTTTTATTACTGATAATGTAAAATTTATGGTGAATTTCTTATTAATTTCAGAGAAAAATAGACCTATAATAAATTAATAAGTGAAAATACAAATAAAATGGGACCTACGCGTTGTAGAATTCTGACTAGTCTGGCAATTGCCGTAAGGAATCAAACTTGGTTAGTATTGCACTAATATCCACATATATTACTCCCATTTTCCCCTATTAATTTTTATAGGGGGAGTGACACACTTTTTAAGAAAATTTGTTTATTAATTTTTTGAATCAAATAATGAAGAATATTTTGAAGTAAAATGAGTAGTGTGAGAGTATTTTATTTCTATTTTTGGGATGTGAAAATTATTATGGAACATAAAAAAAAAAAAGAGTGTAAAATTTATCAGTGGGTGAGTATTAATTTTTTTTACCAAGCAATCGTAAAGAGACAGAAAATGTTGTCACAGTCAACATGTTTAATTAGGATGATGATAAGGTCGAGGTTTGTAGGTGTGGTGGTTGTGGGGCTGTTGACATGTATAGGTTAAGATTAACTTATTTTACTGATTTCAGAGTTAAATAGTTAAAGAAATATGGATCTAAGTTTATTAATTACTACTATGTACACTTTTCCCCAAATATATGACTACATACCTGCTTATTTTTTAATGTGCATAATATATCAAATTTAAAAACATAATGCTAGGTTTTGTGCATCTCTTAACATAATTATAATATTTAAGAGGAAAATATGAATTTTTTTCTATTGAGCTGTGTACCTTTGACTAAATATATTGATGAACTTTTCTGTTTGTGAAAAATATTCATTTCTATAATAATTTAAAGTAATTCTCAAAGAATAATTGATAAGAAGTATTCTTTTCCATATAAAGGAGCACATGGATAAAATATACAAGAGGAGTTTGTTGGAGCTTGATGAGAATGGTCAGTAATACTTAACAGTAACCCTAAACCTGATCTTGAAAATTTTGATCGAAACAGGACAACTGCTGCTTTTAATATCTTGGGATAATCTGGTTCAACTGTTACAGTGATATTCAGTTCATATCTTGTTAGATTTTTGTTTATTTACATGTTTATATATTAAATTTGACATTTCTACCCTTGGTATATGAAACTCATTTGCTTAGTAGCAGATGTAAAACCTCCATCTATGACTAAATTGTGCCCTGTTATGAATCCTGCATCATCACAGGCCAGAAACAACACGGCCCGGGCAACATCGTCCACGCTCCCTCCCCTGCCCCTCAGTAGACTCCCCCTCTCACCTACAATCCTGCTAACATCACCTGCCTGCAGATCCTCGTTCCCGAGCATCTTTCTGTATGCACTCACCAGCATCTCGGAGGGCACCCCGTGTGGTGAAATGCAATTCACCCGGATACCATGCACTCCTAGCTCACAGGCAGTGGTTCTAGCAAGTCCAAGAATGGCCTCTTTGGATAATGTGTAGGCATGGGATGCTAGGCCTCCCATGATAGCTGCTGAACTTGACGAGCATATGATGGACCCCGCAACTTTCCCTGCAATCATTGCACGTGCAGCGTGTTTGATCCCGTGCACTACTCCGTTCAAATTTATCTGGAGAAGGGCCATCAGCTGCTCCATTTTGAGGTTTGTGATGCTCCCTTCTGGACCGGATATTCCAGCATTGTTGAACATTATATCCAGACGTCCCTTCCAATCAACAGCGAGGTGGATTGCTCGCTCAACATCTCGTTCAATGGATACATCGCAGTGTGAGTAGCGCCCTCCGATTGATTCAGCTAGTTTTGACCCTTGTTCATCTAGTATATCAGCAATGACAACATGGGCTCCGTTCTTAGCGAACAATTCTGCTGTGGCTGCTCCAATCCCCCTCGCTCCACCAGTTATCAGTGCAACTTTTCCTAATAATCTTCTTTTACAGAAAAATGAAGACTTGAAAAGATCAGAAAAGGAAGAAGATACACTGAATCGAAGTAGTTGAAGGTACGTATTCTACCAACCTTTTAGCCGGTAGATAATGAATCATGTCACCAGCTGAACCCATTGCGTTTTTGTGATCTGTTTTACAGCAATTCTTGCATGGTATATATAGCTAATTCTTGCTTGGGAGTGGTTGATTGTTTGGTTTTGCTCACTATTTTCATTCACATAAAGATTGCTGCTAATTTATAGGCAAGATTACTATGTGTGACATTGGTTTACACACGTTTGATGGCATCTCAGTAGTTTATCAAAACTTTTCTTAAATTCCAACATGAGTTTCTATGCATTTAAAAAAAAAAAATAATGTGATCCATTAACCATCCTCAAACATCCCACATTGCAGTCATCATCTCCAAAACCTCAATCTGTTGGTAAACAAAATGTGTAAAAAAGCAAACGTTTCGTTATCAAACCTCACAGATAATACAGTCACAAATCCAAGCCACGAGAACAAAAAAATGAAAAACAAAAAAAGAAGGAAAAAAAGCCAACAGATTACCCTGACTAATCCTTAATTAGACAGAGTGGGTTAATGGCATCTCAGGTTCCCTGGAGGAGGTGGTGGAGGAGGCATCATTCCTGGTGGATTGGCGCCTCGAGATTTGGTGGTCGACGGCAGCAGCCACGCGTTGGTAACAGCAGCGCTTCATGCAGGTGTAGATGAAGGTGAGGAGCCAAAACAGCCACGGGGAGCCGATGAGGAGGAGGGCGGCCGTGGGGTACCACGGCTGCGAGAGGCTGGGAACGAACACGTAGAAAACGAGGAGGATTCCGCCCGTCATTACGCAGAGGAAGAACACGGTGAACGCTAAAGGTACCCTGATATCTCCTTCCTTTTCATCGTCCATTGAATTTTAATCTCTCTTCTAATGTGCTCCCCTTTTCCTTTTTGTTTTAATTTCTATCTATAGATGTATAAATGCATGCACGCACATCCTCTGTTTTATCTGCATGCGGCTGTTTGTGCTTTCAAGAATATACATATATATATGTATATATTGATCGATGATCAGATGTTTGTTTGATAATACACCTTCAATCTTTCTCTCTCTCTCTCTCTCTCTCTTTCCCTGATCGCAGACTCTCTCTCTTCTGATCAGGAATGGTGATTTGGTTTTTGTTTGGGTGATGAGGGTTGCCAGTTTCAGGCAGGCAACCAGGGAAAGATCAGAAGAAGGTGGTACAGGTTCAAGAATGGAAGGCCACCGAAACGTGGGTGGTAATTTATGATTCGTATACAAAAGCTGGTTTAACTCACTAATAATGCCTTACCTGCTATTATTAAATGTTTGTAATTTAAAATACTTATATTTATTTATAAAAATAATCTTCAATATGACATCAACCCATATTTCTTTAGAAATCTAGGGAGAAGAGTTTTGGAAAAGTATGATAATTTCTTTTAAAAAAAAAACTTATGTTGGGCACAAAATGATCTCATACAAGAATGCTCTTTTTTATGCTTTTGCAATATGTTTAAAACTAGTGTTTCACCCGTGCGATGCACGGATGCAATATATACAAATTTATATTTAAAGTTATATATTATTAGATAATTTTTATGTATATCTATACATTAATATAATAATTGGGTTGTACTTATAATATAGGAACTGTAATTGTACTTATAATATAGAAACTATAAATTTGTATTAATGGGTTTTTCCAGTACAATTGATATATAATATCATCACGCTGTACTATGTTATTAATTTTATAATAACTTAATAAGTAAATGTCTTGTGAAATTGAATTACAAAAAAAAATGTAGATAAATATTGGTTTAGAAATATTATGCACATACAAAATAAATACATGAACTACTTAAACAACTACATATTACAAATTTCGAAAGACTTCCTTATATACAACATTTTTTGTCGGTTGGCTATATCCACCGTCTTCATCGCAAATTAAGATTTTAAGTCCTTTTCGATTAGTCACTCTTGAAACGGCACTTTTTTATGCTTTTGCAATATGTTTAAAATTTAAGTATTTAAAATTATTAAAATTATCATAGTATCTAATTAATGAATCGGGTGTTGACTAGACTTGTTTTATACCATGAGATAAGATTATATTTACACCGAGCTTTCTGACTCCAATGTCTCAAAAAAAAAAAAAAAAAATCGACAAAGCTTTATCTTTTATATATATATATATATATACACTCTGTTATCTCTTTATGTACAAATAGTATTTTCTCAAAAAGTACAAATATAGCTATATATTTTAACTCAATAATTAATGGCAAAAATAATTAATTGGTAAACAGAATAGTATTAGGACTTTTTTATTATATTTATACAACTAATATTTTTCATGAGCCCATGCAGATACATTTAATAACATGAGTTTTAGTTAAATCGAATAAAGTATGTCACCCATAAATATAATTAATTAGGAACTAAATAAATGGATAAAGTATTTAGACATCTGTTGTGACTTGTGAGTCTAAAAAATAAATCACACGAGCGAGCTAGAGGAGAATTGTAAAAACCAAATGCGAAACGACCACGTTTTTTAATAAAACAAAGGAAAGTAAAGAAGGCGCATTAGCATTCGAGCGCTTTTAGTTGAGGACCGGCCGTCGGAATCCCCTCGAAGAAGAGGGCAGCGTCCACACATCGGACTGCGTTGTCTCCTACTTTAATCGGAAATAAAGAATCATGAAGAAAAGCATGATTCACTCCGCAAATTCTGCAAGATTTTCTTTCGGAATAATTTTGGCTGTGCTTTTACTGTGTTCCGATGGAGTTCTAGCCAAGTCCCGAATCCCAATCTCTGTAAGTACTACTTTTTCCACTTTTTTTCCTGCAAAAGTTGTCTTCTCTTGTGATTTTACAGCGAAATAAAATCCCTGTCCTTTTAATTGTTCATTAACAGGATGCAGAAATTCGCCAGAAGAAAAACGATTGTTATTCAGACATTGAGAGGTATTTGTTTCCAATTTCAAAGATTTGTTTCATGGGTTTTCCGCCATTGCTATAATCGGTTCGATTTACTGAGTTTATGGAATAAATTGATTGAAGTGGATTGTGGGGTCAGCAATGCAAGTCTTCAAGTATAGCTAGGGAGAATTGCGCTTTACAATGCCTGTCACCAGTTTGCTATGAGCTCATCTATGAGAGTGATCCGGTGAGGATTATCCTATTTTAGCTAAATTGCACTTAGTAATGGTATCCTTTGAAGCAAATCACATAATTGGGTTATGGTTCTGAATTTTGTGGTAATGATCTTGATTTGTTGAATTTTGTAGTTGGAAGAAGGGGAGAAAGATTTCACTAGAAGCTCAGAGTATAAATACTGCATGAACAAGTAAACATCTTTTTCGTATACTGGTATCCCTTCCTATGCAAAGATATGTTAATATGTCTTTATAATTGTTGCTTGAAAGTTGTGCTCTAAATCTTAATCTTGCTCTATTTCAGTTCCTATATAGGGTTCATCGGTTGTATAGTAGTTAGAGCTCATAGATTTTCTTGTATTATTTTGTATCGGTATCCTATGTAAAGGATGAGCATCTCATCATGGAAATGGTATGTACCAATAATACCATAAACTGGACTGGATTTATTCTGTCATAGGTCGGGCACCCTTGACCATCTTATACTAGATTTATTGAGTACACTTTTGATGCTCTTTACTGCGGAATGTCTATCTTTAGGTAAATAGGAAATTAGTGATTATAGATACTACTACTATTGGGTTTCTATGGACTTTGTCTCCTGATGTTTCTGTTAAATAATAATCATGGCATGTTGGATAAAGACAAGAATTATTCTGTGAAATATGTCATTGTAAGGAATAACTGCTCAATGTTGAGTTTCTAATCTATAAGATACATGTATTGAAATTCTTGCTGATCTTGGTCTCTAGTTGGATTAACTTGTCCTGGTATATTTTTTCCACAACTTTTACATGAGTGGGTATTCGCAGGTGCAGTTGTGAATGAGAAATACAAATGGTTGTCAGCAATTGAATTGTTTTTGATAAACTGAATGAAAAAGCTTTTTGCAATCTAAATTTACTGCGAGGACAATAAATCTTGGTTAGTTTGTTAAATGTCTTAAATGATATACGGAGCATGCTTCTCAAGTATATGATTCTGGCATGTGCTTGTGGCATCAATAACCTATAAATTTTGTTAAGGCCATGTAGTTCTATACTTCTGTCCATAATAATGATATGAAGGAGTCATAAGTAGCAAGTTTCTAAGACTTTGTTTATTTCCTGCTTACATTTGACTTTCTATTTTGGTGTGTTTTGAATTCTCGTCTCTTCATTTCATTGATCTTTCCGACATAACGTGTTTCTGCACTATCGAACAACTTATCCATGCTCATTTTACTTGTAATAAAAACCTATTCATCCACGAACTAGCTACTCCCATAACTATGTTTGTTTGTCTTACAACGTAATGACTCATTCAACGTTCCTTGGCTTCATTGTAGGGTGTCTCTTGGAGAAAGCTTAGATGGTATTAGAGGATCGTTCGACATTTAACATCTTACAACTTGACTATGCCATAGCACGATGTTACGTGTTCCCAATGCTGCAAAATGGAGCTTTGGGCTGACTAGTACAGAGTTTTCGGTGAAGGTTATCCAGAGAGAGAGACTAATGGGCGTCGATTTTAGTTTTAGAAGTGTGTTCAATAATAAGTATTGTATTTCTGTATTATTCTCCATGGATCATGATTTCATACTTATATCACAAGCAGATGCTCTACCACTCTTGTTCAAATTATTCTTCATCGTACAGACATATCTTGTATTCAACTATTCAACATCAGGCTTGATGATGCTCTTGAAAAGTTTCAGTCTGCTCTTTTGAATATATAAATATATTAAGTATGTATAATTGGTTTTGTATATGAAAATATATAGAAATACAATATAAAAAAATTCAATTTTTTTCCTTATTAGAGAAGTAACTTTCATTTTCTCTGCTGGTAGGATATGTAAACTAACCCATTTTCTTGGTTGGTGAAAGGATCTCATTTGATATGCCTTTGGTTTGGTTTGGGTATGGAGTATAGATGGTGTTTGTCAGATCCGGTTACCCGGCCCGTTAGAATTTGGATATTTGGTTATTTACACCCCCATTATTAATATATATATATATATATACACACACCCAAGGAACCCACCCTTCTTTTCTTCATAATCAAAGGTAGTCTACCTTCTCCTCTCCCTTACCACAAGTTCCTAATTCTTTATTTTAGTTACTACTCCCTAGACCCTAAAGACTTTAGGCTATGATCATATTTCAATCCATTAATCTTAAAGGGATTAAAGAAAAGGAAGTTGATGTGTTTATTTGTTCAATTGAAGATTTTCTGGCTGATAAACGAAATGGTAAAGATTTTCTGAAAATGATTTTTTCAAAAAAACGAGCCAATATGGCTCTGCAATGCTCATCGTGCCAACTCTGAAGTTTTCTCTCGTTCTTTGTAGGGCCGGCACAACTTTTGGAGAGTTGGGGTGGGGGGAAGGAGAGAGCGCACATGAAATCATCTGTTTCATATTTGGTGTCACATATTTTATATTTGATATTTTATTTTGTTCTATAGTATCATGAATAACACTTAACGGTTGAAAAAGATAATCAATTAATAATATACACTACATTGATATGTATTGATAATCAAATAGGATGAAAAATCAAGTGAAATACGAAAATTGAAATAGTGTATTTGAACCGGGGAGAGAGGGTGGGGTCTTGTATGGAGTTAGGGTTGAGGGAGAAATTGGGATTTTAGGCCACTATAGTTTTCTTATTAAAACAAAAACAAATCTTTAGTAGTAGGTTTTTTTCTTTTTCTTTTTTTTTTTTTTTTGTAAAATTTTAATTAGTTGTTTAACTTGTATTTACCAGTTATAGTGGGCTAGTTAACCTGGGCCTTAGAATTTTCGGGATATGACTCGAATCAATTCCGCCCAATGTTAGGCCCATTATTGATAATTCATAAATTCTTTAAATAAATTCTTCTTCAAAAAAAGCTCTTTCATTGGGGTTTATTTTAGTTGTCGCAGGGAAAGACGAAGAATGTCTGCATCATCCCCTTCAAACGCAAATTCCTCCTCCGATCTTGTCAAGCAGGTATTTTCTTTTTTGAATTTCTTTTACCCCCTGTGATATTAGAATATGAGATTTTGTATTCATGACTGGGTTTTTCTTTTTCTTTCGTTTTTGGCTGTTGTGTGTGTTTGTTTTGACGAAATTATTAATGGAAGTGACAGGTGAGAAGTCATGAGGTTGCTTTAGCTGAGCTCAGCCATCTTTCTTCCTCTCGGGTAGGCGTTTCTCTTCGTTTAGCGATCTTTTCAATTGCTGCCTTTACTGTTTTCCTTTTTTTTTTTTTTTTCTTGTGCATTCTTTCCGGATTCATATCAGCATCTGGGAAATTATTTCGGGTGAAGATTTTGTTAACAGATTATTTTGTTAATGAGCTGTCTAATTACTTATTTTGCTACTCGAGGTCGAGTTTATTTAAATCGTCCATGACAAGTTTTGGTTAATTGAACAGATAATCAACACGATATGTTCTGTTGTACTCTAATATCTTAGAAGTCTATCTTCTATCATGTTTGTGTGTGTACACCTTTTAATAAAGATAAAACTGGGGTTTAATGCAATGCATTTTATCTGCAATCGATGAGGATTGCTTGTCCTCAATTGAGATATAAAATTGGGGTATGGTTTTTGCTTCTATAGATTAAGTCTTCATGTTTAGCCAATAATGGTCTTTTGCTCTTCATTATGTGGAAATAGGATAGGAAGCCTCTTGAACTGGGATGATGTGAGAAATCTGAGGCGTCCCTCTGAGTTCTTGGAGATATAATTTCTTGCTATCTTTCTTCAGTTAATAACTTCAACTTCTGCCCATACTCCTGTGAATAATCTAATCCAAACACCTGTTATGCCAAATTAATGTCAGATTATTCTGACCCTCCAATGCATGAATAGTAGTAGAGCTCGTAAGAAGGTGTAAACGAAATTTCTTCTCTGTTAACAGTGTATGGTGGTGGTGTGCGCTTACTTTATTCGATAAGTTGAAGTTATGGGGGCTTAATTGTTAGACATGTTTGGATGTGCCATATCAACAATTTTGTATAATGCCATTATTCTTAATGTAATATTATTTCTATACAGGCCGTCTATCAGAGGAATGGGAGTATATTTTTCCGAACAACCATTCCAAAAGCAACGGCATCTGAACAGAGTAAAGTTTACTTTTTCCACCAAGTGTATTTTTGCTTGTTTTGTAATTTCTTTCTTTGTGTGTATTGTTGAGAACTAATTTTTTTGTTAAATGTTGGGCAGAACAATTGGATGCTGCAAAAGCTAGGCTACAAAAGCAGAGTTGATCTTCATATCATCAAATCTGTGCCCCCTATTCCTCTAGTTACCGATGTAATCTCCATATTGCGCTACAAAATAGGAATATTATATTGTTGATGAGATTTTGGTATACTTTTCTTGTCGAAAGATTTAATTCTGCGGATCAGTCAGGCCATGGCCATTTTCCTGTTCAATCATCAGTTGGTAGAAAAGACAATGTCTAATTACAAGAAAGTTACTGTCTCAAAGGATCATATTATTGAAACTATTAAAATGACTGTTTATACTCGAGTGAAAACGATAACTAACTCGTGATAATTTTTCTCAATAGGATAAGCATGTAAAGTTCATTAAAGGCAAATCTGAACAATCCAGTTTTTTTATCAACGTACTCACATGCAACAAGTATAGAACCAAATTTTGACTGATTAAAATGCTCATACCCCGACTTTCTGTACTGTATTATTGAACAGTATTATTGACTAATCAACCATACTAAAACGTGTCGATAAACAGCCATCTTTATTTACAGAAACAAGTGGGACGAATTGAAGTGTTTACGATCTCTCCATGCCTTGTTGAAACGCAACAATCACAAGGGTCACAAGCGAGGCGTACACAGAACTGGGTACTTTCTGCACCACTTTGCCAACGTGGGGGAGGTTCTCAGTCGACCTTTTAGTCAGCATTGCAATAGTTGGGGCAACAGCAAGCGTGATGATCAACCCCTGACTCACCATGATGAACGTGTCTTTTGTCATACGACGGATGAACTTCACAAATTCTTCGCGGTTCAGCTCACCATCAAGGTTTAAATCACTCTCCTGCACTCAAAAAATAAGTTGCACAACATATACTGTAGAAAAGATAAAAAAAAATATACCTTTATATTTACTTCAAGAATAAAGCATATTAAAGCCCAGGGTAGTCGAATATATTCAAGTTGAGTAACACTTTATACACCAGTTTTACGTTACACAACTAACATTTTTTAGTGAAAATAACTAATACTAACAAACTAACACCTTCTATTTAAACAACTAATACCTTTTAAAAATACATGAGTTTCAAGGTGCACTTGGTGTATACATTTTTTGTCATTCAAGTTATACCAAGTACAAATGAAGCGCCTCACCCTGAAAACTCTTAACTAAAAATACTATCATCTTGCTAATGCGAACTATTTCTACCCTGATCTGATATCATATGTATACACACTGTATGGTATTAAGAGTAAAGGAAATAAAATTACATACCTGCATCAGGTTCCGGACTTGCTCCCTTGTAGGGGGGTCAAAATGAGGACCGGGCAAACGCTTATTAATATCACTAGAAAGGGAGATATTTTTAGGAATATCAGAACAATTACTTGGAAAGTGGATAAATAATAGAGTTGTAAGAAATGTAAGTCGAAATAGAGGAGCTTGAGTTGAAGCTTCTCACTTGAATACCAGCAACACAGCAATATAGAGCTCTTCAAATGTCAGGGTAGCCTTTCCAGTATCTTTCTTGACACGCTCAAAAACTTTGTCACTAATGAGTCTTATCTGTTTTTCTTTCCACTCCTTTCCTGCACCAGACGAAGCAAGTAATTGTGTAAACATAGTGTCTTGAACTGTGATCATTTAATCCCATCATTTATTAAGACTTATAAAAACTGCTTAAGTACAAGAACTGCAATAACTTTTCAAAATAAGCAACATCTATTAACTCAGGCTACCAAAATACGTTCGTGCAGTCACAAGTTGGATTTGAGCTTATTGTGACAGAAAGATTCAAGATTCAGCTTAGTACAAATGTTGATACAATCCGACTCATCGGCATAAAATAAATGTCTCCAACATATCAGCTCTTAACAAATTTGTTATTTCAGCCAACATATATGTTGCATGGAAATCCCTAAATTGCTTTAAATCAGAACCCTCTTTCGATGAAATTCTGAAAAGCAAACTCTTTTTAATTTTAACACTAGTAATCAAGATGAGGTGTTAGCATGCTTTTGGCTTCTTTGGAGTAAAAACATGATGGATTGGAAGCTCATATTCTATACTATCAAAACTAGGCCTTTTATCAAAACAACAAAAGAATACCTAAGCTTTCACCATCAATTTAATACAATCCATATTTCTTTGCAAACCATAATTTAAATTATTATCTAAATTAAACCCACATCCTTTTGCCCGTGACCCAGCTGAATTTCACATGCGAACACCTCAAAATCATCAGCCTTTTATGCATAAAATATAATTAAACATCATAACCAAAATATGATGATCACCAGGAAGCTTCTCAACAGAAATATATTGTCCAGTATAGGCTTATTTGATGAACATACGAGGATGGGCAAGAACATTCAACCCCATATACAAAAAATAAGAAACTTTACTTTTGCAGCTTAGCAACTTTAATTGATCGAAAGTGAAACCAATACAAGATTCCCCCTTTTGCAAAACACACAAAAAACGATGATTCAAATTCTCATAAATACACACGATAGCCGATACCCCAACAGTAAAAGGCCCAATAAAATATCTTGAATTTGCATAAAGAAGAAAATATAAGGGTTTAAATTGAATAATATTGATACCTTGAACTTTGTCAAGAATTTGTCCCATGGCTTTGGAGCTCTGAGAAAATGGTGTATTGACTGACTGTATTGTGAGGTTATTGAGAAAAGGTGAAGGGACTTATGTGATCTGGTGGAGCGCGCGTATGCGTAGGATCTACTCCACGTGGGATCAAGGGTTCAACTAAGTATTTATTTTTTGCTTGCACAAATGAATTGTGTTGATATTTGTTCCAATTTTTTGTTTTAATTAAAGGATAACGTAAATGAAGGGAACTCCAAACTGGAGAGCGACAATGACTGCTTGATTTACTCATTCTTGGACTTCTTCAATATTTGTGATAAATAGGATTTTAAAAAAAAAATTGTGATCGTAGGAGTCAGCTAATATTTTAGGAATCCTAATGTTAAAAACAATTCTATTGTACACTTAGTGTATGGTGCATTCACTTAACAGTTGATATTGTTTACATTGAAAATTTTGTTCCAGTTACACTGAAAAGTATGGTTGGATTACACTAAAAAGTTTACACTGAAAACGAATTTATAGTGTAAATTTTTTAGTGTAATTCAACACACACTTTTCAGTGTAACAAAAAATAAACTTTTCAGTGTAAACAGTGTCAACTGTTGAGTGAGTGCACTGTGCACTTGGTGCATATGAGAGTTTGTCAATGTTAAAATAGCAAACACTGATTTTTAAGGGTTCAAAAACTTATAAACAGATTTCTAAATTACCTCTTATTTCATTTTGACGTATCATCTCGTGTTTCACTATTTTTAATACATAATACCTTTAATAAATGATATTCTCATTGTCTCAATCTCAATTGTCCCATTGTTTTAAAGGTCCATTCCAATCTTAATTTTCTCTTTTTATAAATAGACAATTTTTATTTTCCAAAATATCACTAAAAATAATTTTATTTATTTTTAATTACCATAATGTCATTAAAAAATATTTTATCATTATCAAAAGCTAAAGGACATTCGAGTATGAGACTAACGAATCATTATTAATACCATGTGTAATATTAAATACGAAAATGAAATAGATGATTAAAATGAATTTTGGTCACCTGTTAAATGATGGTGATTAGTGATAACACTAAACATGTAGTATACATAATAGAATAATGTAACAGTGAATGAAATGTTAAATTGGAATAGAGGATCTGGTACGTTTAAAACAAATGTCTAATTCGCAATACTTTGAACAAGGCAATCATTGTTAACATGATGGAGCAATTAAACAAATTAAAAAAGGTATTGAAACTCAGACCATCCAATATTACATTTTAAGTTGATGAAATATGCAATAATAACCACTATTCCCCGCAAACATGAGCCACAAACCATGCTAGTGTCAAAGATGTTGAATCATCAAGAAGCAACCAAATCCAAACTCACAAAATCTATAAATAGAAACAAGCTATCTAGGGTGCACCTTCTTCTTCTTCCTCACATGGCAATTGCAATCATGCACACTTGGCATACACCCAAACTTCCTCTTCACTTCTCCCCACACACTCAACTTCCTCCTTCCTCCGCCACCTCTCTCAATCTCTCTTTTCATCACACAACACTCTCTCTCCAACTCACTCACTTTACTCCCCATCCTCTCCATCTCCCTCATCCCACCTTCCTCACTCTCCATCTTCAACATCCTCCCTTCCACCGGAATCACCTCTCGCAGCTTCAACTGTGACACGAACAGCACCTGCACCACCACCCGCAACGGCAGCAGCCCATTCTGAGCCGCGTGCTCACACGCCTCACTCGACAGCCGGTTACAATCCAAAATCCTGCACAAATTCTCCTTCTCCAACTCGGTCAAATGCCGGTGCTTATCCAAGTAGATATTAACCGCTCTATACACCCCGTCCGAGCTCCTCTGCGTCCCCTGTGACAACGCGGTCGACATGTCAGCAACCGCCAGAAACGTCGTCGTCTTCAAGTCTATATCCGCTGACATCTCCGCCAACAACTCATCAATAATCTCAGCAACCGAATTCAACCCACGGTTATCCGGATTACCATAGTTGCAAAAATTCATCAGGATCCTCTTCAAACTCTCTGTATCATACTTCTCATCATTTGCATACCCTTCACAAGGTATCAACAGATCCTTAACCGTCGCCTGGTGCAACTTCATCCCGATTTTCAGCTCCAACGCGTTCTTGCATTCCGTATTCGCGTACAGGCCAATCGCGAAGCGAAGAACTTCGCATAAAAACGTGCAGGGGAAATTCTCCCCCAAATTGGCCATAAGTCTCACTAAAATCTCAACTGTCTCCTTGTAATGATTCCTCGCGTTTGTCGTCATTTCTTCTCCCATTTTGTCGCACGAAAACAACCACGCCTTGGTGTACTCACACAGATTGGCAGCCATGTATTCGTGGGGGACTCCCCGTTTAATCATGGCATTGATTATATGCGCGTAAAGCCTCAAAGAAAGCGAGCTCAAATCCTCGGATTTCCAATCTATATCAAAAAGTTTCCTCCTTGCATTCACTCTATACCTATTCTCATTCTCATCATCTTCGTCTTCATCTTCATCATCGGAAGCTACATTCTTGAGGGGTTCTCCGAGTAGGCGAGGATCATCCAACGCCTTCAATATAATCGACTCGACGCAGTATTCTACGAGGCCAAGTTTAACAGCTTGCTCTAACACATTCTCCGCAGTTTTGAGGGCTTTGATGGAATTGTTCCAGCTGGGAAGAATGTGCTGCTCTATGAACAAGAGGGCCTTGTTCAACAGGTTGTTGGGACACATTGTCTCAGTCATTCCGAGATAATCTGCCAAACAAGCAACACGAACAACGTTCTCCGTTGACAGGCTGATTTCGAAGCCATGACAGAATCTTGCAACAAGCTCCAAGGAATCTTGATCGGCGGGGATGTCGCGTAGACGAAGCGAAAGATCGCCGTGTGGATTCTCTTGCATTAGATTCGCTATCTTTGCTGATTTTGGAGCCAGAAGATCCTGAAACCAGAATCAATTACTGTAAGTTTTCATATTCCAGTCAACTGGATCATTAACACGTGTTCAAAATGTGGAACACAACTAAAATTGTCACAAGTGATATCATTATATTTCTCTATTTCAAAACTGAGGAACACTGGAACTGGTATCATTTGAAAATCTACAACTTTTTAAACACATTACCTTATCGAGGCCGTATCCACAGAGATTGAGGTGAACATCGGATGAAGATTTGGACCTTGGCCTCCTGAATAAAATAAATATTTTAACTGAGTGAATTAAAAAAAAAAAAATTGTAGGGAAGAGATGTTGTACCTGTAAGTACAAAATTCTACGCCTTTTCTTGATGCCATTTCATAGCACACCTTCAAAACCTGAATATTATAACAAAATCGTGCTAAAAAAAGTTTATTAATGTAGAATAGCACAAAATTAAGAAATCTATGGACCCGTAACCATAAGCAGTCATTTAATATAATGGTTAATTAATTAATTAACACTAGCCATTGAACGATTACACATACATAAACAAATACTTCTACCTCATCAGCCTAAAAAAAGAAATAGTTAAGAATGATATACCTTACTGTGATGGTACTCTGAACAATGGGAGCGTTGAATGTGTTTGGAAGAGGTGAAAGTGCTTTCAAGAATTCTAATTTAATGAACATGTGATTTTTTTTTTTTTAAAGGAGCTAATGTATTTTGAACAAGTACTCTAAATAGCTGTTGCTGTTTTTTAAGGTTTGTTGAGATATGTTAGCGTTCAAAATGGGATTATTCTGTTACATACACAAATAATTTGTGACGAAAAATTAATTCAAAACTTTGTAGATAATCCGTTAAAAATAAATACAAATTACATAAAAGAGAAAAAGTAATTAGTTACAAAATTTCCACCACAAATTACAAAAGGAAATAAAATTAGAATTTTTAAGACTCGTAGATAAGTTCTGAAATTCTTTTTCAACGTCCCAAATGCAGTATACATTTATTCTTTTATTATTTTCTTCTTTTAGGATTTTTTTTTTTTATATTGTGTAATTACGGTAGATTACTATGAATATGAATCAGTCAAATATGTCGAAGCATGTAGTACTTCTTAAGAGTTTGGAGGAATCAACGGTTGGTTGGTTTTTTAAAAATTTCTTGTTCAATAAAATTCTCAAATCAAGTGTGGCCAATGACAAATAGTATTGATATTAGATTTGATATACAATATACTCTATGTCTCGAAGAACCTTCGACCTTTGAATATACGATTTTTAAGAAATAAAAAAAGAATAATTGATTGTAAAGTTGAATAAAATAATGATACTAATTTAATACTTTTATGAAAGAAAATTATTTGTATTGTAGAAGTGTGAAGGATGTTGTGAGACGAATAAAAAAAAAAGTGTAAAGGATTCTCTAGAACAAATGATATTAACTAAAAGAAATCATATTAACTAAAAGGAGACAAATGCTTCCTCACACCAATATATTTGGTGATCAACGTTGTATTTGATCAAAATTCCTGATAATATTATTGAGGCAGAGATTACTTGATTTTTATGGGGTCAAAAAGAAGAGGAGGGGAGGAAGGTTCATTGGTTAAGGAGAGAGTTGTTATGTAAACCAAAGAGTGAAGGGGTTTAGACCTTAAGGATCTTGCAGGTTTTAACAGAGCCCTGCTAGCGAAACTGGGGTGGAGGTTGAGACAAAAGGATTCATCGCAGCTAACCTAGGTGCTTCAAGCCCACTATTTCCATGTGGGACTTTTCTTACAGCACAGATGAGATATGCTTTGAGCTACATGAGGGACTAGTGTGGGTTGTGGGGAATGGTGCGTCTATTTGAATTTGGAGTGAGCATTGGATTCATGATGGTGGGTCTCCTTTTGTGTCAACAGTGCGGGTCAACAAGCTGCAGATTTGAAGGTTGCTGATCTTTTCATAGAAGGTACAAGAAGGTAGGATGTTGAGATTTTTTTTTTCCTGTTTTTTCAAAGAATGGGACAGAAAGAATATGTTCTTTACCCTTAGGTCGAGTGGATAGGATGGATGTCTTGGCTTGGAGGTTCACCAAAGATGGAATTTATACAACTAAATCTGGGTATTTCGAAATCTGAAGTGTGCATTTTGGGGTGCAGGTGGAAAACGAACCAATTAGGAGATGTCATTGAATCTGGAAATTAAATGTCATTCCAAAGGTCGAACGTTTTACGTGGCGAGTTTTACATGGGATTCTCCCTACATGTGTGAACTTGGTGAGTCATTTTGTGGATGTGGGACCGTTTTGTAAGTGGTGTAGTAAGGAAATAGAAAGTGTTGAGCATGCATTAAGGGATTGTGATTGGAGGAGTGTGGGTCAAGTCCCGATCATAGTTGGTAGCTTGGAGGAGTGGGTGGAGCATCTTCTGGATAGGTTGAGCGAGGAGGATAGGTGTCTGTTTGCCACAACTTTATGGTTTCTATGATTCAGTAGAAAGATGATGTATTTCTAGAACAAGAAGTTCACTTATGTTGAACTCCTTTCTCTTATTTAGACGTAGTGTGCTGATTTTAAGTTGGCAACAACAGGGGGGGTATGAAGAGGCGATCGAGAGGTGCTGACGCATGGTGTCCGCCAAATGAGGGGTTTCTTAAATTAAATTGTGATGCTGCAGTACGTCGGGTGTGGAGCTGCCATTGAAAGAGTTTTCCATGATAGCAGGGGAAGAGTTCATTGGTGCTATGCACAACACTGTGCATCGTCGTTGGATGTAGAGGCAGCCGAAGCTTTGGCTGTTATTGAGAGGTTGAATGTAGCTCATGACAAAGGCATTGAACGGCTAATAATAGAGACCAATTCTTTATTGCTCGTGAATGCGCTTCAGGCTCAGAGGCCACACCTTTCTTACTTTGATAGGTTGGTTGATGATATTATTTTCATTGTCAGGTCTTTATGTTTCATTGTTGTTGATATGCCTTTTTCTTCTAGTTCTATTCCTAATTCTATTGTTTGCGGCGTTAATGCCGATTTGAGGCATATTATTTAATGCATTTTTTTTTCCTTTAAAAAATTGTATTTAGGACTACAAATATTTATATGGGATCTAAAAGAAATGCCATATCTGAATAATCTAACAAGATTAGGAAACCTTACTCCAATGCTAATATATAATTTTGGATGCGGAGATTAGAATTGGATTAATTAATTAAAACTGTGTCATTACTTCAAGTAGATTGGATTATGATTACATTCCATTAGTGGGATGCGGTGACAAACCAAGAGGCAGTTGATTGTAAAGAATATAGAAAATATTTACGTCTGATTTTCTCCACATAATTATGGTCTCTCGAGAACATAAATTTTGTTTCCTTAATCCCAGCCAACTGGTAGTTTTGAGAAATTTCACTATAAGATCAACAGAAAATGACTCTAATAATTGAATGAGGTTGAGAAGGCATATTTGCATATAAATACGACTAACTTAATACAACTTCATAAGTCTTTTTTACTTTTCATCAAAATTATTTCATTATTATGCATAATAATGGAATAAGAGATGCAATAAGAAAATAAGATGAATACACAGATTTATTTTATGTAGAAAATCCTTACCAGAAAAACCACAAGTAGATATGATAAAATTTTACAATAATTGAAAATTATTACACATTATTATGCATAATAATGGTATGAGAGATACAATAAGAAAATAAGATGAAAACACAATTTTATTTTATGTAGAAAATCCCGACCAAAAAAACTACAAGTTGATATAAGAAAATTCCACAATAATTGAAAATTATACAAAGAGTTGTAAAGTACCTACTGAATCTCTAAAAATTTAGTATATATATACGTTCAATTCATAACCAAAAATTCTATCTCCACTTTTAAGATTTGTTTTGCCTCCTAGAGCAATATACTTTGTTACTATCGTTTGTTTTTTTTTTTTTTTTTGAGAACCATCATTTGTTACTTTCTCTAAAACACTTTATAGGCGACAAAAATTAGGTCTATTAAACCGAATCTAGTGATAAACATCAAACAAAAAGAAAGGGGAAAGAAGGATATATTCAAGCAAGTGGGATTAATTAAGTAATAATAGCAGACTGACGTTAAGCCAATGTTTATATAAGATCATTAATATGTACAATTTATTTTGATTGGACAATGCATGGGTTGATTTGCAAGATTTGTATCCAAATTCACTGTTTCAAACTCGAATAATCACAGGAAACAGCTTTGCTCTACACAATGTCCTCGTCATTTTTGAGTGGGCATTCCATAGAAACCAACGCCATTTACACGTTATACCTCAGGATTAACGTCCAGAATAAGGCAAAATCTAACGTTTTCTTCACACACAATGATACAACACTACCTTCATCTCAGCCAAGAAGAAGAACCTTTCGAATATGGCGAGTCCTGCGATCCCGCACTCCAAATCGGCCAGTCCTCATTCATCCCCCCACGAACCGCCGTCTACCAACTCTACCTGGCCCGAGAAATTTGGTGATCTCTTCAACGAGAAAACCACCAAGTCTATCCTGAATGCGGAGACTCTTGAGGAGTTCAACAGAAGGAACGATGTGATAGAAGACAGGATAAGTAGTTACATCAGCCCTTACTACAAGGGGTTAACAGACTTCTCCCTTGTGATCAACAGAGAGAAACTGTCGGGGTCCAGCCCTGGTAGAGAGAGCCGAGCAACGAGCAATGTCACGTCTAGTTCCAGGTCCAGTTTTGTTGTCAAAGTACAGGAATGGGGGTCTTCTTGCTTTACCTCAAAAGGCAACGAAGACAATCGATATCCTGCTTCATCGTCGAGACTCACAGAAACCGTGGAGGTAACAAAGATCAGAACAACGAGGACAACAAACGAGTCTGAACCTGAGAAGAAAAGACTAACCGTTTCATTCACCAAGACTGATGAGGAAACTATCATGTTACCAGCTACCGAGAAGCCATTGAGGGAGAGAGATTCCAAATCACCTTATATACTACCGGTACCCCCGCCAGCTGCACCACCACCCGAATCATTACCATATCCACTACCACAGATAAGTCCACCAACTGCACAAGAATTCATTTCACCACCAACTCCATCACTGCAAGTAGCATATCCACTTGAGACTCCAATTGCAGATAAGAATGAGATAGTTTATGTCTGGTCAGACAACTATAGGCCAAAAAGGTTGCAGGATTTTATTTGCAATAGGGAGAAAGCACTTTTGCTTAAGAACATCGTGAAGAGTTGGCACGATACTGCAGAAGAATGTGGTCACTTCATATTCGAAGGAAATCCAGGGGTGGGGAAAAGAACCATGATTTGGTCTTTGCTTCGAGAAGCCTTCGGACTGGACAAAGTACAGGTACAATATATGAAACAGAACAGAATTACTTAATATTGAGATTAAGCAATCAAAGAACCGATCGTATAGCAGCGTGTTGAATAATCCAAGCCTAAACAATAATAAACATGCTGATGTTTTATGTCCATTTAACATTTTCGATGTTATATGATACGGGTTATTTGATCAGCAACACTCTTTTATCCACAGGCAAGAGAAGAATTCAAGAAATTTTACTTGAAGGTAAATTGCAAATTCAAACTGCTGCAATTCACCGCATGCACCATTGTTTCAGTAGTTTCAATATTACTTTTTAGCCTTTTGAGCATGCATAATAACTGCACAGAATGTCAAAAATCAATATACTAGTGTTGAAACCTGGAACCTTGCATTATTTATTTCTTCGTCTCATTTTTTGGGCCTTACTCTAATACATGTTAATTGTAAACATATAGAAAGATCGCAATCAGTTACCTGTCAGTTTTTCCACTCATATTCATAATAGAAGCTGAAAAAGAATCTCACTAAGGAGCAGGAAAGAATTGTAAAATAATATCAAACTGGTGGACATTTACTATACATGAACTGCAAGAGTATCCGTTTATCGGTGGACCTGATAGTAATTCAATCCACTTCTAGCTAGTTTCACAACTGAGAAAAGATCAGGAATAATGCATATGAAAATTAATCTGTATTGACATAACTTTATTCATCACAGGGAGAAGCAGTGGGTAGTATCCTCGTAAAACTGTTAGTATCACCACAACATGTTGAAGTCAACCTTTCTGAACTTAAAGGTTATGAGAAGCATGTCATAGTTGAACTCATCAAGGAGAATAGTCAGATGTTGACTAACATAACTCCACGCTGCAATGAAGAGAACTGTAAAGGTATTCACATATTTCCATAAGAAATTAGTACTTGCAAGATATAGACCAATGAAATATCTCCCAATGTAACAACCCATGCAGCTATTATTTTACGTGAGGCAGACAAGTTATCAACTGATACCCTTTCATATATCAAGTGGATGCTAGAAAAGTTTAAAGGGTGTAACAAGGTATTCTTCTGCTGCACCGATGCCAAAAAGCTCCAACCTCTAATACCGCTTTGCAGATACATTCAACTCAATGAACCTTCTATCGAAGAGGTATCAGTGGCATGCATTTAAAATTCAAAGTCGTTCATTCTCATACTGTTTTAACTGGATTCGGATTTCTCTTTCATAGATTCTTGAGGTTTTGACATTCATAGCTAAACAAGAAAGGATACAGCTACCTCATCATTTGGCATGTAAAATTGCTAACAACTCCAAGAATAACTTAAGACAAGCTATACGGTCATTCGAAGCTACTTGGCACTTCAAGTATGTCATCAATGTTATAACAACATTATATCTATATTATGAATCAAACTTTCACTTTTGACAATTCCACAAGTCTAGCTGTTCGGCTAACAGTTTTCCCGTTTAATATATTGTATATGCAATGAAGTGGCTGCAATGCTTCTTTAACAGAAGATCAAGATATCAAAACTGGGTGGGAAGATAAAATAGCCAATATTGCTAAAAATGTGCTTGAAGAACAAAGCCCAAAGCAGTAAGTGCAACTAATTACGTATACCAGATATTCATTCAGCTGGTGGGCATTTAATCTAACAGAGAATCCATCTGCTTCCTCATAGGCTTTATAATATACGAGGCGAGCTTCAAAATCTTATAGAGCACAACGTAGCTCCGGAGTTCATATTCCAGGTATGAAAACTCAACTTTTACGCTTATTATCGAGGTTTATAATCTATTAATTAAACCTATTTAATGCAGACTCTAAAGGGAGAACTAAAATGGATTCTGCCTGAGCAGTTACAGCCACAATTTGAGCACCTGTATGTCGAATATCAGGTAAATATCTTATGTCAGATTTTTCATTGAGTTTTATTATAGACTCTTTTATAAAAAAAAAAACAAATGCAATTGTTAATATGACTAGCCCTCTTGTTATATTACAGAAAAATCATGCGGGTAAGAATTACTCATCATCTCCACATCAAGAAGAGTCTAGTGAAAAACAAAATGATCAAAGAAAGAATGTCCAGCAATTCATGAGGATTGAAGGTAAGAAAGCATACATGACATGAATGGTGACATGAAAAGACTCTAGTACTTTGTGCATTTGATGATATTTCAGCTTAATGAAGAATATGATGCTAATACATATGAAAGTCTGGTTAATTTATAACATTACATGAAAGACTTGCACAGCGTCCATATAAATATTGAATGGGACTATAGCTTGAAGAATAAAGACAATACTATGACAACCAAAACCTTAATGAGTGTTTCCATATTACGAGGAATGTATGATAACACCCTTCACAACATATATTATTTCTTGAATAGCAGAGAGAGGAACCATCCGGTATCCTCTATGGTTTCTCATCAAATAATTATTTATTCTCTATGGTAACTAAGGTGGACTTCTTATTTGTCTCTCAAAAAGAAATAGTAACTTGTTGATGATTATCCATTACTATCGTGCATATCAAATTTCTTCATTCCATGTACAGAGTTTATAGCAAGATTCATGAGCTGGTA
The DNA here is from genome assembly GCA_947034835.1 of Ballota nigra. Taxonomy (NCBI): domain Eukaryota; kingdom Viridiplantae; phylum Streptophyta; class Magnoliopsida; order Lamiales; family Lamiaceae; genus Ballota; species Ballota nigra. The sequence continues at coordinate 93,201,472 of OX344724.1, forward strand.
CAAGGGCTTGGTTATAAAGAACAAGGAGGTGTTACCGGAGTGAGTCCAGAGAGGCCAGTTGATGTTCTGGTTATCATCTCTAAAGCATTATTTGTCAAGGTTACAAACAATTATTTGTTGTGTTTTTCTTTTCCAGTGTAAACAGGACCAAATCAATAATACCTAAGTTTGATATGTAAAAAACCTATATGTATTACAAGCATGCATAATGTGTAAAACTTATTCAGGATTGTCTACTATGTCATATAGCAAAATATATCTCCTTCAAATTGTAGCGAGTGATTTTCTCTTCAAATACAGTCCTCCTTAGAGTGTCCACATTGGTTGGGAGTTATAACTCCCCTCTCCCCTCCACCTCACCGCCACATCATCATACTTACATAAATAACTCAACTCCACTAACTCCCACAACCATTCCAAAGTTATAACTCATTTTTGAGGGACCCACTATTCAATCACATTTTTTTCAATTCTTTATTTTTTTTATTTAATGTTTTAAAATTATGTAAAAAAATTAATATATGAATATATTTAAATTTAATATTTGTAAAAAAATTAATATATGAATATATTAAAATATTTAATACTAACTCATTTCGTTAACTAATAAAGATTATTATTACTCCCTCCGTCCCACAACACATTGCGGACTTTCCATTTTCGTTTGTCCCACGAAAAGTTTGCGGACCTTAAAATGAACATTACTTATTATATATGGCCCACATCTAATTACACTTAACTAATCTAATTAAATCAATTAACCCAACCCAATACTTAACCTACCCAGCCCAAAACAAACCTACCCACACTCAAACTCAACCCATTTTGAAATTCAGTCTATCTCTCAAACTCTCTCGACTCTTCCACACACAAACCCTAGCCGATTCTTCTTCTTCCACACTCTCAAACCCTAGCCGATTCTCTTTCACTCTATCTATGGCGGAAATGATCGATGGCGGAGATTGCTCCGATTCGCTACAGTTCGGAACCCCAGTTCCCTTTTTCGATTCACCACAAATCGGTACCCCAGTCCCCTTCTCCGATTCTCCTCAAATCGGAACCCCACATTCTCTGCAAATCGGACATGAGTTTTCCGATTCTCCACAAATCGGAATCCCCTTGTCCGATTATCTACAAATCGAAACTCCCTTCTCCGATTCTCCACAAATCGGAACCCCTTTGTCCGATTCTCCACAAATCGGAACACCTCTATCCTATTCTCTTCAAATCGCAACCCCTGAGTCGTGGATGCGTGAATACGAAGAATCAGACTCCATGGTGGCCGATTCATTGGTTTGCCAATCTGTGAGTCCCGATTTGCGAGTTGGTGATGACTTTGCAAAGATATGGGGTGATTTCAAAGGACCAACGTCCCCTGAGATGCGTCGGTTTGCGGTTGAGTTGTACACGATGTGGATTCCAGGAGCTAAATGCCTCCTTTGATAGGTGTTATCTAACTCTCTTCTATTTTTTGTTTCGCTGCCTTATATGATGATTGCATGTCTAATCTGAGCCCTATGATGAATGTTGGTGTATATTTGAGCATGGTAATGGTGTTTACAGCCACCACTTTGATCTGTTATCTTAGTTTTTGGAGGCTTAAACTTGTTCCCTAAACCCTATGATGATTTCTGGTGTATTTGGGTGAGTCTGAGGGTTTAAATTGTGTTATATATGGTCTGGATTTGTTGTATGGGTGAAATGATGAATGATGGTGTATATTTGAGCATGTTAATTGTGTTTGCAGCCACCACTATGATCTGTTATTTTAGTTTTTGGAGGCTTAAACTTGTTTCCTAGACCCTATGATGATTTCTGGTGTATTTGGGTGAGTCTAAGGGTTTAAATTGTGTTATATATGGTCTGGATTTGTTGTATGGGTGAAATGATGATTGCATGTTTTGGATGACCATGTTAATGGTGTTTACAGCCACCACTTTGATCTGTTATCTTAGTTTTTTGTAATCTGAGCTTGTAAAATCATGATTTTGTTGCCTATAGTGTTTACAGCCACCACTTTGACCCTTTTATCTTAGTTTATGGAGGCTTGAAACCTGTTGAGTGGCCCTATGATGAATTTGGTGTATATTTGGTAATCTGAGCTTGTAAACCTGTTCAATTAATGCCATCACCTAGTTATTTAACTTAGGTTAGGAGGCTTAATTGTTCATGTGTGATCCCTGTGATTCAATCATTCTGAGGGCACTTAAAAACTTGTAAAATTAAAGTTCAAACTTGCAAAAGATTACAATAGCTAATGTTTACAGTCTAAGCAAGTCCTATATGACTTCTTGGGATATGTTTATGCTGTAAACATAACCATCTTGCAAAAGATTGGTTCAAAATGATGACAAAAAGCTAGGTCCCTTACTAAATATACCCTAAACCTAACATTAGTGCTTCCAAATCATATGTGGCCCCTTCAATTTCTCCATGATGCCCCAAATACTCTATGCACTCTCTTACAAGGGCCTCATCCACTTCTAAAGTTAATGGCAGTCTTCCTTCTCTAATCAAGCCTTCTTTGTTCATGTGTGGCACCTTATAGTCATTGTGTCCTTTGATTTTCATAACTTCAATCATACAACCCTGCAAACTTAGGAACACATTGTTAAGTGTAACATCTGTGAGTTTTTCAAATGAGTTCATCACATTTTGAACCAAATTAATAACTCTGTATGATGGTGTGTCAACTTGCAAACTTTGTATAGCCCGAAACCACCCCAAGTCATTAATATTGGTGTCAGGGGAATTGAGTGGCTGAAATATTAGTTGGATGTTGAATCCATCTGAGCTTGCAGCTGCTCTGAATTCAGAATCAAAGTTGGTTATGTGAGGTCTTGCATTATCTTGCTGAATGAATATGTCTTTGCTTGAACTTGTGGGCCATTTTGCCTTAGTTGCTGGAATAATCTGAAATTACATGAAAACAGTAATGTCACCAACTGAAAATTGTTTAATTTTTCAGTTATGGAGACTTACTTGTGAATATAAATAAATGAAACATGAAAACAATAATGTCACCAACTGAAAATTGTTTAAATTTTCAGTTTTGGAGACTTACTTGTGAATAAAACTAAATGATGAAATTGTTCTGATAGTTTAATGCTTACCTTCTTAACTAGACAATCCCTAATCACATCTTTTGTGATTGAGTCAATTGCTTTTGTCTCCATTGTGCCCCTTTCTCTGTTTTTGCTTCCTCTTTTGGCTGGTTCCTCCATTATAAATGGAAACATGCCTATTTTGCCATCAAATATGCATGCACCATCACTTGAATATAGAGGTCTTGCAACAGCACACATAAACATGATTTTGATGATGAACCTCTTGCTTTTGCATGACCTGTAAGGGTCAACTTCACCTGGCAGCTTGTAACCTCTTTGACTTGCTTTAGTCATGAAGAACCACTTCTCATCGATGTGAATCACATTATGCATTGTTGCAAACTTGATTTTATTGTTGAGCCTGTCAATTTCTAGTGAACTCAGGCTGTACATTAGCCTTTGCATCTTATTTGTTGTAGTAATATCAGGGTTGATGGCATTTGTGTGTGGTAGAATTTGGCCCTTTTCACCCATCTAGCAACTGTGCTTTTGGTCATGCCCAGTTCACTTGCTAACCTTCTTATTGTTGATCTCTTGTCAAATGGTATGGCCCTCATTCTTTCTTGATCCAGCAGTACTATATCACTTCTGTTGTGAACTATGCCCTTCTTCTTTGATGTAAAAGTAACAGGCCTCCCTCATTGATTTGTTTCTTTGTAGCTGCCCAGATATACTGAACTGTCCTCAAAGAAACTCCAAAGGATGCAGCTGCTTCATCTTGTTTGCCCCTTCCAACAAGACCATTCCTACTGGTAGAAAGGAGGAATTGGGCAATCAAGTTCTTCTCTGATGGAGTTAGTTCAGTAGATCTATATCTGGTGCTCATTGAATGCTCTTGTAGTTGATGTACTTTTTGTTTGTAATTTCAAAATTTATGATCCTATTTTGAGGTAGATGAAGGTGTTTAATGGTTGTAAAAATAGGAGGGAATTGTAAAAATTTTAAATTTTTAATCTATGCAATTTTCAGTTTTGGGTATTTTTCATTTTGGAGGGAATTCAAATTCTAAAATTTTGGTGTTAAAATTTCGAAAATTTTGATCTCAAAATTTGGCTCCAAATCGGCTGCTATTTGGAGGGAGACCCAAGTTGTTTAATCTTGGCTCAATTTCAACTAATCTATACTTAATTGCATAATAGGATGACTCATAAAGTAAAAAGTAAATTTTCTTAAACCGTGTGCCCAAAGATACCCCGCAATGTGTTGTGGGACGGAGGGAGTATTAATTAAAATATATATTTTTTAATTGAGACAACACATTACACCTAAGTTTTTTCGATCAAGTGAAAATAGAGTACAACAACATATTCAACATTAATAAAACAATTCAACTAAAATAATAAAAAAACTTAACTATTTTGAGACGATAAATAAACGCATTATATTAATTATTGCCAGATCGAGCCCAAATATGTTCCACTAAGTCGACACGAAGTTGGTGATGAACTTGATTGTTATGTAGCTCGGTGTTTCTTCGGAGATAATCCCTAAATTCCGGATTAGCGCCTTACATAGGTTGTGTGGGAACATCGCCTTCATCGTCGTTCCAATTTGTAACCATGTCTCCCTCGTCTTCGACGATCATATTATGCAAAATAACACAAGTTAACATTATTGTTACACCCGATATTTACTACCCGACCCATCGGGTATCAGACATGGACCTACTACTGTAGCGGGCTCGGGTAAGAGTAGTCCGCCGACCGGTCAGACAGACGGGCGGGGACATAGAGGCTACCCGACGCGAGCCTCTAGGAGCTGCCGGGCAGGATACTTAGTTACCCACAGGCCCGGGTATCGGGCGGCCAGCGGCGAGCTCCGGGGCAGGTGCTCTACCCGCCTACCCGCAGATGAACAACCAGGGTACTCTCGTCTGGACTCGATTCCCGGTACCCGAGTACCCGTCTGCCCGACCCCAGGCCGCGCCAGCTGTGAGAGGATGTCGGGTGCCATCAGTCCAGAGGATGTGACAGGGTCCAGGAGGGCAGTTGGGGCCAAGTCCAATCACCTCAGGGATGACAGTGCCACGTGGCGTCTCCTCATTGGCTCGTAGGGGAGACTGTAGCCACTTATTACCTTCCAGCTAGGAGTAGGGGGGCCCACAGGTCCACCAACCAAGCATGGGGAACCCCCACCTTGTACACTATAAATAGGGCTTTAAATGCCCATTTGTAAGACACATCACATTTATTGCAAATACACTCTTGAGAGCTCATTTACTCACACATTAATTGCTTCTTGTTATCATTAATATCAAATCCTACCCGCTAGGAACCCGGCAGCGAGATCCGTTATAAATCACTGTCGACATTTTGGTGCTAGAAAGAGGGCGACTAATATCGAAGTACACTCGGTTTCGTTTATCTAGTCACCTCGAACAAAACCCCATCCACTTTCATTCAAAAAAAAAAGACCACTTCAAAGGCCACACGAACCCAGCACCAAGTCGAGGACATCGGCGAAACTGTCACCCCGGCTCCAGCCACGGCGGAAACCCTCCAGGGTCCCTTCGAGTTCTTGTCGGCCATAAGAACTCTGGAGGACCTCCAGGCCGCCAAGGCCATGATCGAACGCCGTCAGGCCGAGATCAACGCCGCTCCTATCCGCACTCATAGACCCGGAAAGGAGCCAGCCCGGTCTAGGGCCACCGGCCAGCCACAGCAGGAGCAGGAAACGGCCAGGAGGGCCGCCAGTAACCCACGGCCTCAGAACCTAAAGAGGCGCCTCGACGAGGAGGCCGACTCACAATGGGTTTCTCGCCGACCTGCGGGGTCAGTTTTCTCTCGGTTGGGTTCCCAGGCTCGGGGAGCTGCCCGACCCTGTGAGTCCAACGCCAGCTCCAGGCCCCGGGAGCGAGAATAGGCGCACTCTCCCAGGCGTCACAACGATGCGGCCCCGAGGCCGTCGGTCCGTGACCGCTTGGGAGACAACCCCCGTCCCCGTTCTCCCACCGCGGCCGACAGCGCAATGGCCGCTATCTTAAAGAAGGTCACGGACCTCGAGGCCAAGCTCGAGAGGCGGGACGGGCAACATCATGTCCCCTACATGCCCAACTCGCCCCTCGCAGACATCCAGATGAGGGCCCCAGCCCAACCAAAAATCAACGTGGTCGTTGTGGGCCAATATGACGGGGAGACGGACCCCATCACCCACCTGAGCAAGTACTCTACTTACATGATCTCCATGGGAGCTACAGACGCAACCCAGTGCCGGATGTTTCCATTAACCCTCGGTGACTGGGCACACCGTTGGTACTCCTCGCTGCCCGCGGGGAAGGTGGTTTCATTCCACCAATTGGGGGAGCTGTTCCTGGAACATTTCTCCTCGATGGCGCCACGACTGGCCGGCGCCAATCGCATGGCCAACTTGGCTCAGGGGAAGGACGAGACGGACCGGGCGTACATCGACCGGGTCGAACAGATCATCATGGAAGGCGAGCCCGTCGGGGACGAAGTCAAGCTCGTCGGCATCATAGGCGGGCTCTGCCTAAGAACAAAATTATGGAGGTCCATGAACAAGGACTATCCCAAGTCCTACTCGTAGTTCAGGCAGCGGGCGGGGAAGATCATCTACAACGCCGACATTTTGGCGCAGCGGCTGGGCGAAAGCACGCCGACGGAGAAGGAGAAGCCTCGCGGCACGCCGTCCCGAAGGAGCTTTTCCTATCGGGCCTCCCAACCATTCAAACCCTTCGACTCCGTCGAAGTGAAGCTGGCCGAAAGATTGTCGGCCACCCCGGAGTACGTCTATGTACAGATCCGGGACAAAAATATGATGCCCAAGGCACGGCCGTGGGTCCACAAACCGGGGGTACAGATCAACCCCAACAAGTACTGCCACTACCACCAAACCACCGGGCACAACACAAGCGAGTGTCGCGACCTCCTGAAACAACTCTGGCGACTCTTCGAAGAGGGGAAGCTGGAGGAGTTCGTGAAGAGACCGGCGGCCAGACCGGAAGCTCAAGCCGCTGCCCGCCCCGCAGAGCCAAACCGGGAGGCAGCCCTCATATGCCCGCCGATTCTGGAAAACCAAGCCCGTCGGGCCGTCAACATGCTCTCCCCGGTGGGGGGCTTCGCGCCCACCACCTCGCTGTCCAACCGCAGGCAGAAGAGCGAGCTGCGGGCAATGGACAACGTCCACCAGATCACAATGCCGGTCAACATGACGGCAAGAGAGATAGACCTCCTCGCCTTCAAGGAGGAGGATCGCACCGGGGTCATCTACCCGAACCACGACGCCCTGGTCGTATCTGTCAACATCATGGGCGTCACCGTCCATCGCATGCTTGTCGACAACGGAGCCTACTGCAACATTCTCTTCAAGACCGCGTTCGGCCAGCTGGACAGCTCCTTTGAGAAGTATGTGGAGCCATGCGACCAGGTCATCAAAGGCTTCGGCGACGCCACAGTGAAACCATACGGGATAGTTAGGCTAGCCGTAGAATTAGTTTCTACTATAGACGCTGAGGTTAAGGCTTCGAAACAGCTCGACTTTATTATTGTCGACCAGCCGTCAACCTATAACGGGTTTCTCAGCAGGCCATTCGAGCACGAGTTCGAAGCCGCCGCCTCAGCATTCTATTATTGTATCAAGTTCCCAACCCCCTCTGGGAAGGTTGGGACTCTTAAGGGTAATCAGAAAATGGCACGCGGATGTTTGGCGTATATCGATGTTATTTCAAATTCTGCAAATCTAGATTATATCTACACAATCGGGGAGGGAGACATGGAAATAGACGAAGAAATCCCACCCACTGCCCACCCAATGGAAGAAGACTCACAAACTTTTGAAAACATCCAGGTCGACCTGGAGCCAAGGATCGGGTACGAACCCATGGAGATCGACAAAACCCTAACAGGGCAGATCGACGATCCACGCTACGGCGAGCGGGGAGCCAGTCCGATCGAAGAATTGATTTCGGTCACAATGAAGAATCGGCCGGAAGTGAGTGTTCAACTCGGTTCATCAATGTCCGACGAGATGCGGGCAAAGATGACCGCATTTTTAGAAGAAAATTTAGACGTGTTCGTCTGGTCCCATGAGGACATGGTCGGGATCAATCCAGCCGTATGTTCACACCAACTGCACATCGATCCATCCCGCAAGCCAATCTCACAGAAAAAAGGAAATTCGGCCCAGACAAATACGCGGTCATTGCCACCGAAGTCAAAAAGCTGCTCGACAACAAACTCATCGGAATGGTCGACCCCGACGACAAGCCTCAATGGGTATCCAACGCTGTACTCGTCAAAAAGAGCAACAACACCTGGCGGCTATGCATCGACTTCACAGACCTGAACAAAGCTTGCCCAAAAGATCACTTTCCGATGCCACACATGGACCACCTGGTGGACAGCACGGTCGGGCACGAGATGCTCACTTTCATGGATGCATTTTCCGGCTACCACCAGATTCTGATGGCCGCAGACGACCAGAAACACACCACTTTCCTCACCGAGAAAAACATGTATTTCTGGAAGCGGATGTCATTCGGGCTCATGAACGCGGGGGCAACCTACCAAAGGCTGGTCAACCACATGTTTCACGACCAAATCGGGGCGACCATGGAAGTATATATCGACGACATCGTCGTCAAGAGCGAGAAGAAAGAAGACCACCTCGCACACCTAGCCGAAACGTTCGAAATCTTGAGAAAATATTGGATGAGGCTCAACCCGAAAAAGTGCAGTTTCGGCGTCGAGTCGGGCAAGTTCTTGGGGCACATGGTTAGCCGACGAGGAATCGAGGCAAACCCGACCAAGGTACAGGTGATCCTCGACATGAGCCCTCCCCGCACGGTGAAGGAGGTACAAAGGATGACGGGCAGCCTGGCCGCTCTCAACCGTTTCATCTCCCGCATGGGGGACCGATGCAAGCCTTTATTCGACAGCATGCGGAAGGGGAAACTAAACTGGACTCCCCAGAGTCAGCTCGCTTTCGATTACTTGAAAGCATACCTGTCAAACGTCCAGGTGCTGGCCAAACCCGTCCCCGGCGAGAAGTTTTTCCTGTACTTGGCGGCTTCAGACTCAGCTCTCAGCGCCGTGCTAGTGCGGGCTGAGGGGCAGGCACATCTGCCAATCTACTATGTCAGCCAGACACTTCACGACACCGAGCTACGGTACCCACCCCTGGAAAAATTAGCATACGCTCTAGTAATGAGCGTACGCAAATTATGCCCATACTTTTTCGATCACCAAGTAGAGGTACTGACAACAATGCCACTTCACCAAGTACTACATCGGCCAGACACGGCGGGCAGGTGCCTCAAGTGGGCTGTTGAGATCGGGCAATTCGGAGTCACATACGCTCCCCAAACATCCATCAAAGGCCAAGCCATGGCCGACTTCATAGTCGAGCTCACTTACCCGGAGGCGATGTCCAAGATCGAGCAGCCACCGTGGAAAATGTACGTTGACGGATCCTCCACAACTACGCGGGCAGGCGCGGGAATTGTCCTTCTCAGCCCGTCCGGCCAGTCGTTCACGACAGCCATAAGATTCGGTTTCCACGCGACCAACAATGAGGCCGAGTACGAAGCATTAATTAACGGCCTGGAAATGGCCATGGCCATGGGAGTGAAGAGACTCCAGGTCTACAGCGACTCACAACTCGTTACATGTCAAATCTCAGGAGAATACGAGGCGCGCAGCGACAGGATGTTGGCCTACCAGGGATTAGCCAAGAACCTGCTCGAAAAATTCGATCAAGTTTGCATAGAGGTGGTACCCCGACTCGATAATACTCAAGCAGACACACTTGCCCGCCTCGCAACATCCGAAGGGGCAGCCGACATGTCCCAGATCACAGTTACTTACCTGACCGCCCCTACGAGTTCGAACCAGTGGGTGAATAACCTGGGGCAGGAGGAGGACAGCTGGATGACCCCCATCCTAAAGTACCTCCGCGACGGCCAACTCCCAGTCGACCGGGTAGCGGCAAGACAGTTGCAGCTCCGGGCGGCCCGGTACACGATCATCGGGGACCAGTTGTACAAGCGAGGCTTCGCCCTGCCCCTCCTAAAATGCATAACGCCGGGGCAGGGAAGGAAGATCTTGGTAGAAGTCCACGAAGGACGCTGCGGGAACCACGTCGGCGGCAAGGCGCTCGCCCAGAAGGTTATTAAACAGGGATATTTCTGGCCCACCCTAAAGAAGGACGCAATCAACTACGCATGGGCATGCCACAAGTGTTAAGTCTATTCGCCGGCAATCCACCAGGCTCCAACCGAGCTCACCTCGAACCTGAGCCCGTGGCAATTCGCGAAGTGGGGGATCGATCTCATTGGCCCTTTACCTACGGCCCCGGGCAGCGTCAAGTACATAATTGTCGCCGTGGATTACTTCACCAAATGGGCGGAGGCGGAATCACTGAAAACGATCGATTAGGAACATGTTATCAGGTTCATCTGGCGCAACATAATCTGTCGATTCGGCCTCCCACAGATAATCATTTCGGACAACGGGAAACAATTCGACGGGTTGGAGATGGAAAGATTCTGCCAGAAGCACAAGATCAAGAGGCTGTTCTCGTCACCCTACCACCCCCAGTCGAACGGGCAGGTCGAGGCAGTAAACAAGATAATCAAACACACGTTGAAGGCAAGGTTGGAGGAAAGTAAGGGAACATGGGCAAGCAAACTGCCCGAAGTGTTGTGGTCGTACAGAACAACCTGTCGAACAGCAACCGGGGAAACTCTTTTCACTCTAGCTTTCGGAACAGAGGCAGTCATCCCGGCCAAAGTCATTATCCCAAGCCTCCGCACCTCACAACCCGTGGGGACCGAGAATGACCAAGCCATGCTAAACGAGTTGGACCTGCTGGAGGAGAGAAGGCTATCCGCCGAGCAAAGAAACATTGCTTACAAACGCCGGGCTGAAAAACACTTCAATACGAAAATCAAAGTCAGGGAATTCGAAGCCGGGGACCTAGTGCTTCGACGGACGGTCGGGCAACCCAAAGGGGCATTTGGCCCAAATTGGGAGGGACCCCTAAGGATATCTAAGCGCCTAGCCAACGGTGCCTACGAGCTAGAAAGCCTTGAGGGCAACCCGGCCCAATACCCTTGGAACGCCTCCCTACTAAAAAAATACTACCAGTAGGGGCTCATTGTAATCGCTACTCGAAGCGCAAATTTGTAAAATTAATAAGCGGTTGTTAAATCAATCCCATCTTCATGGAGTCGCTGCCCGACATTCGGCTATAGCACTTCATTAATTAATCTGTTGGTTAATTCTATAAGCGGTTGTTAAATCAATCCCATCTTCATGGAGTCGTTGCCCGACATTCGGCTATAGCACTTCATTAATTAATCTGTTGGTTAATTCTATAAGCGGTTGTTAAATCAATCCCATCTTCATGGAGTCGCTGCCCGACATTCGGCTATAACACTTCATTAATTAATCTGTTGGTTAATTCTATAAGCGGTTGTTAAATCAATCCCATCTTCATGGAGTCGCTGCCCGACATTCGGCTATAGCACTTCATTAATTAATCTGTTGGTTAATTCTTTTAAGCGGTTGTTAAATCAATCCCATCTTCGTGAAGTCACTGCCCGACATTCGGCTAAAGCACTTCATTAATTAATCTGTCGATTAATTTTATAGTTGTTAGTTCAACCCGATCGACATTCGGCTAGAACACTTCATCGTTTATTATCCAATTACGTTATTAACCCGATCGATAAACTAAGTTCAAGGAGACAAAGGGAAATAAAGTTCAAAGGAGATTTCATTAAAGAAAGATTCAAAAAAGGTAAAGTACAAAAGGCCCGCGGCCAACAAACTTAGCAAAATAAAAGAAAAAACAAGGGAATTCACGGGGCCACCGCGTCCACCACGCCCGGGTCCTCGGTCGCGTCCTCATCGGCCAGAGGGTAGATAAAGGTCGCCGGGTCGCCGAGAAACGATAGATCCAGCCCGTGATCGACCAAGTCCTTCAGAGTAATATCGTAGTCCGGGGAGGGAGGATTGGACTCGACATAACTCCTCAGATCAGCCAGAGGCCCGGAGTAGTCGGCCTCGGGATTCCGACGGAGTAGAGAGCGGATCGAGTCGGCGTAGGCATTAATGTACACCATGGATCCGGCCGACTCGTTCTCAGCGGCCAATCGGGCACGCTCGGACTCCAGGCGTGTTTCCGCCTCCGCCGCAAGAGCCTCCCTGGCTTGGCAGACTTCTTCAGCCGTCCTCGCCTCGGCCTCGGCCCGCGCCTTCCTCTCCTCCTCGAGGACGCCCTCAAGTTCTACCCGACTCGCTCGGCCGGCCTCCAGCTCCTCCCGGAGCTTTTTGTTCTCCTCTTCCAGGCGGGTAGCTTCGTCCCTCTTCGTTTGGAAGACTGCCTTGTAGGAGGAGGCAGTCCGCATCTCTCGCTCGAACTCGAGCATGATGCCCTCCATGGCGATAGCGTTGCGGGAGGTGCGGATGGCCGCCGCCCTCATCCGGTCGGCGAGCGAGACGGTCCTCGTGGCCTTCTGGCAGTTGAGGGTCCAGGACCGAGGAAGATTCAGCACGGCGCGGCGTAGGTCCTCCGGCCAAGACTCCGGCACGGCCTCCGAGTACGGAGGATCCTGCGAGCGCAGGAATTGAAGGACCTCGGGCGGGGGCAGAGGCTCAGGCCTGCAAGACCACGGGAAGAAAAGTTGTGTTAAAAAACCTACATCGCAAAATCGACCAGGAAACTTGGAAAAGGAAACGAAATACTTACGTGAGGTGATTGCCCCAACCCAAGAAGGAGAAGTCGCTGCGATCGCGAGCAGGGGAGGCCGGGCTCCCTATAGTCGCCTCGACGGTGCCGGCCACAAGCCCGCCCGTCGCCGGGTCCAGGTTGACCGTCACTATGGTCGGGTCGACAGATGTCTGGCCTTCAACCCGGGCCTGCTTCGATGGACGCTGCCCGTCCGCCGGGGAGGAGGATGTCGGGGGCACCGGGGTCGCAGGAGGGCTGCGGATCGTCACCCCAGTGGCGCGGACGGCTCCCCACTTCGCCAGCTTTGCCAAGGCGTTCTTCTTAGGAGCCATGTCGACGGTCTCCTCGGATGATTCTACGTTGACGACCGGGATGGCTGCCTGGCCGGCCTCAGGTGCGGCCCTCGGGGAGACTGCCGGGGAAGATGATGGCGTGGAGGATTCGGCCGGGAAACGTTGCGCTGCAAGAAGAGTGACAAGATTAAAAATCGAGAAGCGAGAACGAGGATAAGAAGAGTCGGGCAGGAAAGAGTCTTACCACCGAAATCCAAGTGGCGCGGGAAGGTCTGAAGTCCGAAGAGCCTTCTATACTCGTCGTCGTTGAGAAGGTCGACGTCGCGATTGTCCACGCTCTCGGATCTCACCAGGGCAAGCGCCTACCTGAAGTCGTCGGTTAGGTCGGCCTGGTTTGGGACCGCGTAGCCTGCATAATGAAAGAAGAATTAGATCAGTACTAAGAGATGAGGAAAAAATTCAGTATCTACCTCGACGGTCGCGCTCCCGATACTCACGGGGAACCGGGATGGTGTGCCCGTCAACACCAACGCTCTCCCAGGCGCCGCCGACCCACCACCAGTTTTCCTGCCAGTGCATCACCTTCGACGAGATGCCGAAGACAATGGCATCTCCGCCCCGGGGCTTCATGGAGTAATACCCGTGGTTCATCCGCCCGACCGAAGCCACGGTGTAATACAGATAGTTGATCTCGGACGGAGTAGGCATACGATGCAGCCCACGCCGACCGAGAGCAACCATTGCCCCCAGAATGTAGCTCCACCCGTTCGGGGTGATCTGGGTGATCGACAGGTTCCATGCAGCGAGCAACTTGGATATCGCCGGGTGAAGCGGGAAGCGGAGCCCGGCATGAAGTGTGTCCGAGTTAATGGTGATTAGGCCTTCCGGAGGTTGGTCAGCCCGTTCATTCTCCCGGGGAGCATAAAAGAAGACGTCGGAGGGCGTCTGGAATGTCCAATACACCTCCTTTACGTCGGCGTCCGGGGGAAGGCAGCTGGGGCGGCGAGAGGCCCCAAAGTCGGTGTCCCGGGCCTCGAGATATGTGCGGAGAGAGCGCTTTCGCACGAACCGGCTCATATATTTCGAGTAGTCGAACCCGATTAGCCGGTTGTCCGCGTAGTTTATTTGGTCGGGCACAGCTTCCCGCTCGAACAAAAAATCTTCGGCCCTGGGCGGGTAGGCTGAGACCGGGAAAACACTTAGGGCCTCCCCCTCACGATGGGGGCTCATCCCCTCCAAATCTTCAGCAAAGGCATCCACATCCGTGGAATTGCCCTCGCCCTCTCTGGCGGCGGCAGCACGGGACGTCCTTTCCCCGGCCGGATGGAGAGGCCTCTCGGCGTCGGCGGTGGCACGACGGCAGAAATGATAGGCGTCGGCGGCCCCAATACTCTCAACGGAGTCACTCATGGCGAAAGGAGAATAGAAAGAAGAAAAGTTTCGATGAAGAAAACAAGAAATTACCTTGGGACTCGAGAAAGATCGCCAGAATCTGGGAAATTCGCCGGAAAATTTGAATCTTTTTAAGGGGGGCACGAGTTTGCAAAGGAGTGAAAATGAGAAAATGGGCTGAAAGCCCCTATTTATAGAAGAAGTAGGAGGGACTGAACTGCAAAAAACGGGGTCAAAAATGGAATAAAACAAAATTCAGGGGCGCGCGTGGGAGCCACGCGTGCAACGGTTGGGGAGCAGGTTCGGCGGACGTGACCCCTGGACTTCTGCGCATCAGTCACGCCATCCCGTGACGTCAGCAGGCACGGCATATGAGGCGTCATCTCGGAAACCGAAACATCATCCCCAAAATTCAAATTCAAATTCAAAATAGTCTGCAGTTCGACCAGCCCGCCACCCGACGACTGCGGCCCCCCGATGTCGGGCTGGTGGGGCAATTGTTACACCCGATATTTACTACCCGACCCATCGGGTATCAGACATGGACCTACTACTGTAGCGGGCTCGGGTAAGAGTAGTCCGCCGACCGGTCAGACAGACGGGCGGGGACATAGAGGCTACCCGACGCGAGCCTCTAGGAGCTGCCGGGCAGGATACTTAGTTACCCACAGGCCCGGGTATCGGGTGGCCAGCGGCGAGCTCCGGGGAAGGTGCTCTACCCGCCTACCCGCAGATGAACAACCAGGGTACTCTCATCCGGACTCGATTCCCGGTACCCGAGTACCCGTCTGCCCGACCCCAGGCCGCGCCAGCTGTGAGAGGACGTCGGGTGCCATCAGTCCAGAGGATGTGACAGGGTCCAGGAGGGCAGTTGGGGCCAAGTCCAATCACCTCAGGGATGACAGCGCCACGTGGCGTCTCCTCATTAGCTCGTAGGGGAGGCTGTAGCCACTTATTACCTTCCAGCTAGGAGTAGGGGGACCCACAGGTCCACCAACCAAGCATGGGGAACCCCCACCTTGTACACTATAAATAGGGCTTTAAATGTCCATTTGTAAGACATATCACATTTATTGCAAATACACTCTTGAGAGCTCATTTACTCACACATTAATTACTTCTTGTTATCATTAATATCAAATCCTACCCGCTAGGAACCCGGCAGCGAGATCCGTTATAAATCGTTGTCGACAATTATGAGCTTCAACTTTTTCCTATACCAAAACCGACATGGTCCTCTAACAATTGCCCAACGTGCTTGGAGCACACCAAATGCTCGTTCGACATCCTTTCTCGCAGATTCTTGTCTTTCCTTAAATAATCTTCTCTTAGGATCCAGTGGCGTAGGAAAAGCCTTAACGAAAGTTGACCATTCCGGATAAATACCATCTGTCAGATAGTAACCTTTTGTATATTGCGTTCCATTCACAGTAAAATTAACTTCTGGTGCAGTGCCTTGCAAGACGTTGTTGAATAGAGGAGACTCATTCAGAAAATTGATATCGTTGCGTGATCCCGCGACTCCAAAAAATGCATGCCATATCCATAGGTCTTGAGACGCGACTGCTTCAAGGATGATTGTAGGTGATCCATGACCTCTTGTAAATTGACCTTTCCAAGCAACGGGACAATTTCGCCACACACAGTGCATGCAGTCAAGACTTCCTAACATGCCTGGAAAGCCATGTCTCGACTAGTGCATTTGGAGAAAAAGTTGAGTGTCATTTTGATTCGGCCTTCTCAAGTAGCGATCACCAAATGCTGCAACCACATTTTCACAAAAATTGAAAAGATATTTTATAACTGTTGACTCACCCATTCGTAGATACTCGTCAAGATTGTCAGCAGGAACTCCATAAGCCAGTTGACGAATCGTTGCAGTGCATTTTTGTAGTGGTGATAACCCTTGTCTTCTGGCGGCATCGGGTCTTTGTTGAAAAAAATCGATTTTTAGCTCATTCACAATACGAATGAATAATTCCCTTCGCATGTGAAATATTCTTCAGAAGATGTGATCAGGATACACCGGACTTGGAGAGAAATAATCATTGAAAAGCCTAACATGTCCCTCTTCACGTTTTCTCTCAATGAATATTCTGTTCGTTGATTGTGTACAACATCTTCCAAATGTTGAAGAATCGTTAACATCATTTGTTCACCAGGTGAACCGGGTTGGTCATCGAATTGGCTGGAAGACATGGAATACTGAGACATTGTGAAGTAAGGTTATTTGAGAGGTTATTCTTCAAATGTAGGATGTGAAGAACCTCACAACATGAGACACATATATATACACCTACTACCTTGTAACGACTAGTTTCTAACGGCTAGTTTTTTAACGGCTAGTTTCTAACGGCTAGTTTTTAACGGCTAGTTTCTAACGGCTAATTTCTAACGGCTAGTTTAATTAAATGTAAATTAAACATAAATGTCAAATTAATACATTAATTGAAATTACATTAATCAAAATTACGAAATTACATAAAGGATAAATTAACATAAAGACATTGAAAAAAATACATTAATAAGATAAAGATAAGACTGATAAATTATTCTATGTGTAAGCAAATAAAATTTGCACCCAATTAAATGGTGACATGTGTACAAATTAAATATTAATATCAAATAAATTTACTATTTTATTTTAAGTATTTAATCAAATTAATTCTTGAATTAAATAGTTAAATTGATATTAAATGTACACGGTACAAGTCGGACAAATTAAATGAGTGTTCGATACTCATATTGGGTAATAAATACGTCTTATTTACCATTAAAACGAGAATTAAATGATATCTCGTCAAAAATGGAAGCGAATTAAACTAATTCGCAAATTACGCCAATCAAATGGCATGAGCCAATCAAGCGGCGCCACGTGGCACGATAAGAATGGAAAGTTTTCCATCCTTCACCCTATAAATAGGGTCTTCATTGTTCATTTCAAACACGAACGAAGACGAGCACAAAGCGAACACAAGCGAACGAGCATCCAGCGAATCCTCTGCAACTGTTCTTGAAGACCCAAGATGTTCTTCGCCGTTCTTCGTGAAATTCAACCAGAAGCAACTCCAGATCGAAGATCAAGGCTCGAAGCCCCTCCAATCCGGCGTTTTCTCTTTGAAGATTTGGAGATTCTTCAAGATCGTTCTTCAGCGTTCTTCAGCATTCTTCGTGGAAAGCGATCTGAACCAGCTCAAGATCGAAGATCAAGGCTCGAAGCCCCTCCGATCCAGTGTTTCTATTTGAAGATTCAAAGAAACTCCAAGAACATTCTTCAACGTTCTTCGTTGGTCCTCGTCCAAATCCTCCTAAAGCAGCTCCAGATTGAAGACTAAAGTCCAGCACCCCTTCGATCCGGCATTTGCCTTCAAAGATTCAAAGAGCGTTCTTCACCAGACTCGAAGACGTTCATTCAGAAGCAAGGCTTAATCCAAAATAAGGTGTTTTCACCCTTGGATTAACGTTATAAATATTCAAGCTCAAGATCGAAGTCGAAATTCGGTCAAAGTCCAAGTCAAAGTCCAAGTCAACAGAAGAGAAGAATCAGATGAGCAAATTCAGAGTCAAGAACCCGCATAAATTTATCGGTTCGATCCGATTAAATTCAAGTTGTAAATTGTATTCGTGTTTATTATATTAATAAAACAAATTCTGCAGTTATAAATTTGGCACGCCCGATGGGACAGACTATACCTCTCATCTCTTCTCTTCTCAAGTAAAGTCCAAGATCACTAAGGATGGCTCCCTGCAAAGTTATTGTGCAAAAAGGCAACTCCTCCAAAACTTCTGAAGGCCAGGTCGTGACAAGAAGTATGGTGAAGCGATCGCTGACTGAGACCTTCACAAAGGCCAATCCATCAGTGGAGGCAACGACTAAGAAGCCAGTCCACACTGCCGAAGACGAAGAGGTCAACTCTCCGCACTCCACTTTGCATTCATCTTCAAACTCACTGTCAGACTCGAGCGTTGTCCTAGTCATGATGACAGACTCCTCAACTATTGAGGAACGATTCAACAGCATTCTCAAAGCTATTGAAGATGTTGCAGATCACGTCAAGAGGCAAGACATTCAGATTGCCAACTTGATGAACAAGGTGGAGAATAGTGATGCAAGTCACGCTCGTGGGAAGCAAGTTGAAGATCAAAGAGTAGAGGAAACCTCAACTAGGCGACAAACAGCTAAAACTGAGGAGTCTACTAAAGAACTGCAAGTCTCAGCTGATGGAGCGATCCAGATTGATCAGCTCAAGGAGCTCATTCTGGAGACGGTAAAAGGAAAATTTGAAGATGGCTCCAAGTCCACCTTCACCTACACCAAGCCCTACACAAAGAGGATTGAAAACTTGCGGATGCCAGCAGGCTACCAACCTCCAAAGTTCCAACAGTTTGATGGAAAGGGCAATCCAAAGCAGCACGTGGCCCATTTTGTTGAAATGTGCAATAATGCCGGGACTTATGGAGACTATCTTGTCAAGCAGTTTGTCCGCTCACTCAAAGGAAACGTCTTCGACTGGTACATTGATCTGGAGGCTAACTCCATCAACAGTTGGGATCAAATGGAGCAAGAGTTCCTCAACCGTTTCTACAGTACGAGAAGAACGGTTAGTATGATCGAGCTAACAAATTCACACCAATGGAAGGAAGAGCCTGTCATCGATTACATTAATCGATGGAGAAGCTTAAGTCTGAATTGCAAAGACAGACAGTCCGAGACATCTGCGATTGAAATGTGCGTCCAAGGGATGAAGTGGGGTCTCCGGTATATTCTCCAAGGTATCCAGCCGCGAACTTTTGAAGAGTTGGCTACAAGAGCTCACTACATGGAGTTGACCATGGCTGCAAGTGGATCCAATGGACCACCTGTCCAAGAACCTCGAAAGTTCAAGGACAAACAAGAAGTTCAGAAGGGAAGCAAGACCTTTGTCTGAACTCCTCACAAAGAAGTCATGCAAACAAATTCAAAGACTGTCAAGTATCAGAAGGAGCGAGAAGACATAAATGACAAAGGAAAAGCTGTTGTTGTTGCTCCGGAAAGGGGGCAAAGAAGAAAGACTCTGAAAGAAATGCAGCAAAGGCAATATCCATTCCTAGACTCTGACATCTCAGGAATATTCGATGATCTGATGAAAATTAGGTCTATTAAACCGAATCTAGTGATAAACATCAAACAAAAAGAAAGGGGAAAGAAGGATATATTCAAGCAAAACCATGTCTCCCTCGTCTTCGACGATCATATTATGCAAAATAACACAAGTTAACATTATGAGCTTCAACTTTTTCCTATACCAAAACCGATATGGTCCTCTAACAATTGCCCAACGTGCTTGGAGCACACCAAATGCTCGTTCAACATCCTTTCTTGCAGATTCTTGTCTTTCCTTAAATAATCTTCTCTTAGGATCCAGTGGCGTAGGAAAAACCTTAACGAAAGTTGACCATTCCGGATAAATACCATCTGTCAGATAGTAACCTTTTGTATACTGCGTTCCATTCACAGTAAAATTAACTTCTGGTGCAGTGCCTTGCAAGACGTTGTTGAATAGAGAAGACTCATTCAGAACATTGATATCATTGCGTGATCCTGCGACTCCAAAAAATGCATGCCATATCCATAGGTCTTGAGACGCGACTGCTTCAAGGATGATTGTAGGTGATCCATGACCTCTTGTAAATTGACCTTTCCAAGCAACGGGACAATTTCGCCACACCAAGTGCATGCAGTCAAGACTTCCTAACATGCCTGGAAAGCCATGTCTCGACTCGTGCATTTGGAGAAGATGTTGAGTGTCATTTTGATTCGGCCTTCTCAAGTAGCGATCACCAAATGCTGCAACCACATTTTCACAAAAATTGAAAAGACATATTATAACTGTTGACTCACCCATTCGTAGGTACTCGTCAAGATTGTCAGCAGGAACTCCATACGCCAGTTAACGAATCGCTGCAGTGCACTTTTGTAGTGGTGACAACCCTTGTCTTCTGGCGGCATCAGGTCTTTGTTGAAAAAAAAAATCGATTCTCTAGCTCATTCACAATACGAATGAATAATTCCCTTCGCATGCGAAATCTTCTTCAGAAGATATGATCAGGATACACCGGACTTGGAGAGAAATAATCATTGAAAAGCCTAACATGTCCCTCTTCACGTTTTCTCTCAATGAATATTCTGGTTAGTTGATTGTGTACATCATCTTCCAAATGTTGAAGAATCGTTAACATCATTTGTTCACCAGGTGAACTGGGTTGGTCATCGAATTGGCTGGAACTCATGGAATACTGAGACATTGTGAAGTAAGGGTATTTGAGAGGTTATTCTTCAAACGTAGGATGTGAAGAACCTCACAACATAAGACACATATATATATACACCTACTGTTGGTGATCAAATTTAATCAATAGGATTAGTGACTATTTTAATTCGGTTTAAGACCACTAATCAATTACGTGTGATTGATTACCACCGTATATGGTAAATCGAAGATTCGTGATGTGGAATGGTAAATACGAAAGTCGAAATCGTATTAATTTTGTGTATGTGCGCTTTTAGGTGTTTAAGTGTGTGTTTTAGGAGTATTTGTGAATTTGAACTTGTATTTCTTAGCTAGAGAACAACTATTTATAGAGACTAACAAGCATGAGGTGTTTATGACTCTTGGTCTTCCTAGCCTGCATGCTTGACAAGTGTCCTATTGACCTTATCTAAGCTGAATCTTAGTTACAAAGTCTTCTTTGGTCTTATCTCGGGCTCATTGTTGTTCGTCTAGGTCGGTTTAGTTGATCCAGAATGGTTTTTCCATAGAAGTTGTTCCCCTTTTGAGGTTATGGCTCAAAAGTTGTTCGCCTTTGTATTTTACACAGATTGACTTTGGGATCTTGGTCCTTTGTTCTTTTCCATACACCTCTTAAGCTGGTAGATGCACCATCTTTCATAATGTTGTTCATCATCATTAACTTGGTGGAGGGTCCATACTTGGCTTCGGGTCTCTAGACCTGTTCACCAGTATGTTGTTCGTCGGTAGAGTTGTTCGTCAGTTTATACACTTATTGGATTGATTTATGCACCCCAACTTGATTTTCTCTGTTAATCATCTTTGATTTGGGGTTGGTTCTTCATAATCCTTTTTAAGGCTTTAATCCTTGTTCGCCCAGCAATGATTGATGTTCGCCTATCAACAATTGTCCCCTATCCTGACTAAATGTTGCCTCAGACGAGCAACTTTGTGGTGAACAACTGTAGTTAGGATACTATACTGGTGAAGATTCGGACGAACATCATTGAATCTGGCGAGCAACTCCGGGTGCACCGTTTCATCTTCCCATGATCTGAGGGATGTACGAGGATGACGTGGGTGGTATGATTGCGTGCCGCCCACGCACGAGCATTCTTGAGGTCACGCGCCCCTATAATTGCATATAGGTCCTTTGATTTTCAGTTTTGCTCGGAATCGATCCCGTTTTTCTTCAATTTAGTCCACATTTTGTTGGAAATTACGATCCGTACCCCATTTTTTGCTTGGGGTATAAACAGAAGAGGGAAACAAATTTTTTCCCACTTTTTTGCCTCTTGCTACAGTGCTTCATCCTCTTCCATTTGCTTCAGGCGATTTCGAGTTTTCTCCGGCGACTATTCCGACCCATAGCTTCCAGTGCAAATCCGAGGTAGTACTTTTGTTTTCTTTTTGTTTAAATTTCAATTTTATCTTCTTTTTCACTCCAAAACCCCATCGCCGCCGTGTGAGATCTTGCGCCACCGTCTTCCCCGGGAAATCGCCGCCGTCTGGTTTTCTTCTCTCTTTCTTCCATGTCTTCTCATTCGAGCAACAAATCCGAGGAAACCCTTGATCCCCTATTTCCTATCGTGGCACACAGAGACCAACTTTCCTTTGAGATCTCCTCGGCATCGGACTCCCACGTGGACTCGGTTGTTCGATCGGTGGAAGATACCGGTGCTCGCCCGTCAGGGAGGGAGGTGGTGGTTGTTGCGAACAGGGATTCCGAGGAGGGCTCTTCGTCCAGTGCTGAATTGGAAGATCCCCAATTTGACGAACTGACCCGCGAATTTCTGGAGGGGATAAACTTCCCATCTCCAAAGATGCTGGAAAACGAGATTCCAGTTGGAGTTACTCGGCCTTTCGAATGGCGAGCATATGTTGAGGAACATGCGAACCACTTTGCTCGCCCCCAAAGACAAGTAATGGACTGGGTAAAAACTGACTTCCAGGCGAGAAAAATTAAGAGTGTTGTCCTCGAGGAGGATCTTGATTCGATCCGAGAGACCTACAAGATCCCATATGACATTCATATGTGGGCTCCCAGGAGAAAGGAGAGAGCTGATCGCCCACCTCCAGGATGCATGGCGATCAATATTGATACCTTGATGGCTGGTCTGAAACTGTTGTTGCCCCCAATTGTTGGTCGTTTTCCGAGGCGACTAACCTTGCTATTAACCAGATCACACCAATTGGGTGGATGAATTTGCTCGGCGCCATGTGCTTGTTCGCCCTAGAAGGATACATTGATCGCCTTACTGCGGAGGAAATCAACTATCTCATGACAATCACCAAATGTCCCATAGGTGAAGAAGGCTAATACTACCTCAAGGCCAGGACCGGACTAAAGATGGTAGAAGGGGTGCCGAACAAGATTAGGGACTGGAAACAACACTTCTTCTTCATTGGGGGTGATTGGCGAGCATCTTCTGGTCCACACGGTGGCATTGGGCGAATTAACTCTCCTGCTTCTTATGGAA
This sequence comes from Ballota nigra, assembly GCA_947034835.1. NCBI lineage: Eukaryota > Viridiplantae > Streptophyta > Magnoliopsida > Lamiales > Lamiaceae > Ballota > Ballota nigra. Next base: position 93,224,703 of record OX344724.1, read on the forward strand.
TAATTAAGCGTAAGTTTATCTTTGTTCGCTTTTGAACTGTATTGTTCTAATTTAACTTTTCTTGTTTATTCACAGGCCCTCGATTGCCCAAGTGGAACTCAGAAGAGGAGGAAGTTGGTGCGGAGTTCCTGTTCACTTCCTGTTTGGTCGGCTTGCGCAACAGAGCGGATAGGACCATCCAGTACTTGAGCGAGGAGAAGTGTCAGAAAGTTGCTCGCCTTCTCACATTTCCTCATCACCTAGAGGCCCAGGTTGAAGTACCCCCAGGTATAGAAAATTTTTAACTTTTCCTTTTACAAGTTTGTTCGTCATTTGTTTCTCAAACTTGCTCGTCTAATAATTTTTTTTTAGCCGAGCAAGTTACCATCGCTGTCCCTCCCTGCTTCGGACTCTTGGAGCAAAGAGTATTCGAAATGGCACCACCGAAAGGACGAAGGAAGAAGGGTGACCCGTCTTCCAAGGTGTTGGCGATGACCAACAAGGCCTCTGCTGCCGAGCAAGCCCATCAGACAACTCTACCACCGAGCACATCGCCTAAGCTGGCCTCTGCCTCCTCTCCTCACGGTCTCAAAAGGCTGAAGAAAGGTGATGGCACATACGTATCACAGCCGCCCCCCACCGCTGACAAAGGGAAATCCAAGGTGGGAGGATCTGGTCGCCTGCCCTCAACCGAAGCTGCTCGCCCTCCTGCAGCTGATGAGAGAGGAGGAAAATCGAGCAAAGACAGGCATACTCCTCCTCGCGGGCTTGAGGACATCACCTATCTTGGGTGGGATGGAGCTAAATTTACCGAGTAAGGACTTCTTTTTTTTAAAACTTGGAACCAAGGACCATAAGTTAAAAATTCCCTAAGTCTAGAAACTTTCTTGTTCGCAGGTACCGGGCCAGTGACCATCCAGGGCGAGCAGATATGCTCCATCAATACGCATGTTCGAAGACCCCGGTGAACATTCGTGACATCGCTGATGATCATGTTCGTCGGGCAACTGAGATAGTTGCTCGTGCCTGGTCAAAGCCACTGAACAAGACCGTTCTTGCCCAAGGGGCCATTGATAATTTTCATTTGTCAATGGTGCAAGATGCCAACTCCCTCGTGTCTGCTCAACGGGGAATGGCTCAAGTGGTGGAGCTGGAAGAAGCTGCTCGCCAACATGCTGCCACTGTTCGCCAACTTTCAGAGGAGAAGGATACAATGGCGAACAACTTGAATGGCCAGATTGCTCGGCTCAATAACCAGATCTCCCTCTACATCGATAATGAAAAGAAATACCTTGAAGAAATTTCTGGAGAAGTGGAGGTCACTCGCCTTAAAGAAGTGGAGGCCAGCAATCAACCTGGGATATATCTGCGCTTATGCCGATTGCATCCGCATGGCTGATGCGTATGATTTTAGAGATATGGTGGAGGAGATTGGCAAGGACTTGTCCGAATTTCTGGAGAACTATCCCCCGCCGAATAACATTGAAATGCAATTGGGGGATATTGCCGAGCTGGGGGTTAAAATTGACTGCCTTGACCCCAGCATCACCATTACTCGCCCTCCACCTATGGTCGATGAGGGTGAGCAAGAAGAGGAGCCGGCCGTTGCGGACGAGCAAGCCGAGAGGGAGCAAAAAGCTGCCGAAGACATGACAAGAGATATTATCGTCGACCCACCGGCCGACCAGGTTCAAAGTCCTACTCTTGCCGATCAAACTCAAGATCCTCCTCTCGCCGAGCAGCAATAGATTTAGGACTAGTCTCTATTTTGTAATAGTTGCTCGCTCTTTTTGTAGTACACTTTTTCTAGAATCTTTGTACTATTTTTTAGGCTCAATGCCTTCTATTTAATGAAATGACTTTCTTTTGTTCGCTCATTTTCTTTATACGTTAATTGCCTTTACATTTTTGTCAATGCTTTTGCAATTATAACATATAATTTTGGGCTTTGTTCGATTTGAACTTTGCCTTAATGGAATCTAGGTTTAGCCTTAGGTTCTGCTCATCTTAAAAGACGAACAACCTTTAATTGGCTTTGGTCCTCAGAATGGACTTGTACCTCGAGCTTTTAGACTTTTCTTTCAACGAACAACTATGTATACATTGTAAAAAGTTTACAAGTGTTGTAAGACTGCTCGTCACTAACATATACAACCTGACGAACAACTTTGAACACTAAAAAACATGCTCGCTTATAATATTTTTCCCGAGCAACTTTGTCTAAAATTAAAAAATGAAATAGCACTAGACTATACAATGTGCCGAACAATTTTTCATTTTATACTTAGCAAAATTTTCAAAAGATTAGGCAAATTTTCGGTTTGCCTCACTTGGTTCACCTGCCCCCCAAGATATTTGTTCGCCCAATCAAGAACTTGTTCGTCTCATTGATAGTACCTCTTCAGATGTACAGCATTCCAGGAGTATTGGGCCGACTTGCCTTCCATATCTTCGATATCGTATACACCATTAACGAATTTTTCCGTTATACGATACGGGCCCTCCCAAGTTGGTCCCAATACACCTGGAGGTTGGGGGAGCAACTTTCTTAGAACCAAATCTCCATCTCTGAATTCCCTGATTTTAACATGGGAATTGTAATATCGTTCTGCTCACTGCTTGTAGGTAGCATTTTTTAGCTCGGCACTTAATCTTTTTTCTTCGAGCAAATCCATCTCAGTAGTTAGAGCGGAGTTGTTCGCCTGTTCATCAAAGTTGGTCGTTCTGAATGTGTTGGCCTTTAACTCGATTGGTATTACGGCTTCTGTTCTGAAAGCCATTGCAAAAGGCGTTTCTCCAGTGCTTGACCTGGGAGAAACCCTATATGCCCACAGGACTTCCGGAAGTTCTTCAGACCAACTGCTTTTGCTCTCCGCTAGCCATACTTTCAATGTATGCTTAATTATCTTGTTTATGGCTTCGACTTGTCCATTCGACTGGGGATGATAGGGCGTAGAGTAATTTTTTTATTCCCCACTTTATACAGAAATCTCTCAACTCTTTTCCATCGAATTGCGGACCATTGTCTATCACGATGGTTTGTGGAACTCCAAAACGACAAAGAATGTTCTTCCAAATGAAGTTGATCATTTTCTGCTGCGTGATATTTACCATGGCCTCTGCTTCTGCCCATTTCATATAATAGTCGACTGCCACGACAGCAAATCGAACATTTCCAACTCTTGGTGGGAAAAGACCAACAATGTCCATCCCCCATCTTGCAAATGGCCACGGGCTGTAAACTAATAAGAGTTGTTGGGCCGGGGTATGAATGTTTGGGGCAAAAATCTGGCATTGATGGTAAGTCTTCGCTTTCTTGATCACATCCTGGCGTAAAGTCGGCCAATAGTAGCCTTGTCCGATAGTTTTGTATGGCAAGGCTTGCCCCCCAGTGTGATTTCCACATACTCCGGCATGTATTTCTTCGAGTATTGATCGTCCTTGCCCCCTAGGCAAACATTTGAGAAGTGGGATGGATATTTCCCTTTTGTAAAGCTGATCGCCCACCAGAGTGTATCTGGCGGCTTGCTTTGTTAGCTTGGCAGCTTCAAAAGGGTTGTTTGGTTTTTCCCCACTTTTCAAGTATTTGACTATACTTGTTCTCCACTCTTCTTCTTCACTTGCTTGTTCGTCAAGTTGGTTGACATTATAACTTCTTGTTGATAGATCATTCATCTTTGTAATTATAATATCTGCCAACTCTGCAGGTCCTTCGCTTGTTGCTAGTCGGGCCAACGCATCTGCTTGCGTGTTGCTTGTCCTTGGAATTTGTTCAATGAAGACTTGTTCTAACAAGGACATTAGGTAAGCAACAATTCGCTGATACTCGATCATATGATCGTCTTTCGCCTCGTATTCACCTCGGACTTGGTTCACAATCAATTGTAAGTCGCTGAATATTTGTAACCGTCTAACACCTACTGCAAGAGATAGGTGGAGACCAGCAATAAGAGCTTCATACTCAGCTTCGTTGTTGGTTGCCATGAAACCAAATTTGATCGTTGAGGTGAATACTTATCTGTCAGGGCTGATTAGAACCACTCCTGCCCCCGAGGCTACGTTGGTTGAAGATCCGTCAACATAAAGATGCCAGGAGTGATCAAGTCCTCTCGTCGGATCTGGTGGGAAGGTTAATTCGACTATAAAGTCGGCTAATGCTTGCCCTTTGATCACTGTTCGAGGAGCATAAGTCACCCCGAATTGGCTAATCTCTAGTGACCATTTTAGTAGACGACCAGCTGTGTCGGGGCGATGGAGAATTTGTCTGAGTGGGAAAGTTGTTAGCACCTCAACTTGATGGTCAAAGAAGTATGGTCGTAACTTCCTCACACTCATGACAAGTGCGTACGCCAGTTTCTCGGTTTGAGAGTATTTGATCTCCGCTTCGTGTAAAGCTTGGCTGACGTAGTAAATAGGTTGATGGAATTTGCCGTCTTCCCGTACTAGAACAGAGCTGATTGCCACTTCTGACGCAACTAAGTACAAGTATAGCATTTCTCATGGGACGGGTTTTGATAAGATTTTAACATCTCCCAGGTAGTCTTTAAGTTGGTCGAACGCCTTTTGACAGTTGTTAGTCCATATAAACTGTTCTTTCTTGATGGCTTCGAAGAATGGACGACATTTGTCCCCCGATCTGGATATGAACCGATTCAATGCTGCTAGGCATCCCGTGAGTCTTTGCACCTCTTTTATCGAATGTGGTGGTTGCATATCCATGATAGCCTTGACTTTTGCTGGATCGACTTCAATCCCTCGTCAACTAACAAGATGGCCCAGGAATTTTCCGGAATGGACTCCAAAACTGCTCTTCTTCGGATTCAGCTTCATATTGTAATTCCGAAGAATATTGAACACCTGGGTCAAATGTTGAAGATGATCTTCCTTTCGGGGGCTTTTGACTACAATATCGTCCACATAGACTTCCACCGTACCTCCGATTTGTTCGTCGAACATCTTGTTTACCAACCTCTGGTATGTTGCCCCGGCGTTGATAAGGCCGAAGGGCATTCTCTTCCAACACAACAAGTTTTTATTTGTATAAAATGATGTGTTCTCTTGATCGTCTGGATGCATTGGAATTTGATGGTACCCGGCAAAGACATCCATGAATGTTAGCATTTCATGACCTGCTGTGCTGTCCACCAATTGGTCAATATGAGGGAGAGGAAAGTTGTCATTTGGGCATGCTGCATTCAGATCTGTAAAGTCTATGCATAGCCTCCAGGTTCCGTTTGGTTTTCTCACAAGGACTGGGTTCGCTACCCATTGTGGACAGAGTGCTTGTCGGATTAAGTCGTTGTCTAACAACTTCTTTACTTCTTCATTCAAGGCTTGATACTTGTCTGGGCCATATTTTCTTTGTTTTTTATGGACGGGCCTTTTTGCTTGATTGATGTTGAGCTTGTGACAAGCATGTTTTGGATCTATTATCACCATGTCTGCATGAGATCAAGCGAAAACATCTAGATTTTTGCTGAGGAACTCTTTCATTCGGGATCTGTAAGGCTCAGAGAGCTCAGATCCTATGTATAATTCGAGATCCTGGTTTTCAGGATTAACTTTGAACGCCTCCAGTTCTTCAACTGGAGTCGCTCGTCATTTTTGTCCTTTCCAACGAGGATCAAGTATTGGTCCCTCAGGGGTGAAATCATTTTCGATGCTCATGGGCTCTGCTCCCAAGCGGGGATCTAGATCGTCTGTTGGCCCTGATTCATTGTTGTTTGTCAACACCTGGCCCTCCAAGTCGTCTGATAAATGTTGCTCGTCACCACCCCTTTGTTGTTCGTCAAATGGAAGTTCTCCATGGGTGGTGATGAGTTGTTCGTCCAACACTTGTTCGCCAGAGTGTTGCTCGTCAGTATCCATGTGGTCCTCTATGTCCATCATGTTCTCGAGTATTGATGGTTCATCAGCAGGATAGCTAGTTGTGGCCTCCATCATGGACACTAATGCATGTTTGGCTTGCAGCTGTAGGAGACATTCCCTGGCCTTTCTTTGATCTCCCTTCACTGTGCATGCTCCGCTTGCTGTAGGGAACTTTAAGCAATAATGGTAAGTTGAACATGCAGCTTGGAATTCATTTAGAAAAGGTCGACCAAGAAACCCATTGTAAGTTGATTCCTGATCGACGACCAAAAAATCAACCATTCTCGTTATGTTTTTCTCGGGTTCCTCGACCGTTACAAGCTGAACGGATAACCTAATTTCCCTTAACGGGACTGTTACAGCATTTCCGAAGCCTAAAATTCTATGATTTGAAGGTCGGATGTAGCCCGAGTAGTCTCCAAGCTGGTCAAGCGTCTTCTTGAAAAGAATGTTGGTGTAGGCTCCGTGTCCACCAACAATCTGTGCACTCTGGTCTCCATGATCTTAGCACATATCACGAGCGAATCGTTATGGGGGGTCAAAATTCCTTCCAAATCCTTCTCAATAAAGGTCAATTATGATGTCTGCATGATGGATGACTTAACCCCCATTGCTTGTACTTGATCGATCGCTCGCAATTCGGTTTTTCTTTTCCGGTTGGAGATCGGTGGCCGTCCGTCAAAACATCCTCCCGCTGGTTCCATCATGTATAGATCTTCAAGCGGACGAGCAGCAACAGCCGGAACTGGTCGTCCAGGTTTATTATTCTTCTGAGGTTGATCATCCTCATCCTCAGAGTTGTTCTCCCGGACTCTCTTTCCAGGTTGTCTCTTAACAAAGTCGGAAAGTTTCCCTTCCTCGTAGAAACGCCAAAGCTGCTTGAGCAAATCTCTACACTCGCTCGTAAAGTGCCCCACGCTTTGGTGGTAGGCACAATACTTGTTAGGGTTGAGTTTGCCGGTGTCTTGACGGATTTTCCGGGGAGGGGATAGCAACTCTTTCTCTTTCACGCTCTCATAAACAGTATCGACTGACACTGTCAGCACTTGGTTCAACTTTTCCTTAAGTTCAGTCCCTTCAGTAAATTCCTTCATGTTTTTCGGGACTCGGTAGCCGGTTCCACCGGGTTTCTTATTGTTCTCCTTGGGATCAGTTTTGTTCTCCCCCAAGTTTGATTGCAAGGCCTCGTGCATGGAAACGAATATGCCGGCTTGATTTCTGAACTCAACATAACTTCTTGGGCACTTCAGACGTACCTACTTCCATAGCTTCGATCCTTTTTTCAACCCGGCCATAACGGCAACAATTTTCGTGTCCTCGCTGACGGGTTCACCTTCCAACAGCACCTTGTCGAACCTTTCCATGAACGCCCGATCAGACTCGTCATCATTTTGTTTTAGGTCGGATAATCGGTGCTTTTGGGATAGATATGATCCTGCCGTAGAGAAATGGGAAAGGAACTCTCGGCTCAGTTGAACGAACGAGTGGATAGATGCTGGTGGCATCGCCGAAAACCACTTGTGCACCCGGTCCCCCAAGGTTAACGGGAAGTTTCGGCATTGGGTGGCGTCGCTGGCTCCCACCGAGACCATATAATCTGAGTACTTTGTTAAATGGACCCTGGGATCAGCAAGGCCATTGTACTGGATACTTGCTGGGAATTGGACCTTCTTTTGAATCGGAGCTTTTAGAATGAGAGATGATAACGGTGAGGATGGCAAGTTGGTCGTCCCTACTCCTCTTTGTTGGTCCAATTGTCCCTGCATGCTCTCCACCGCCCTTCTTAGGCTTGATAGCTCATCCAAAGATGCCTCCTGACTTGGAGGGTGTTCGGCGAGCAAAGGTACAAACCTTACTGCTCGTCGCAGTCCCTCACTTGGAGTGGGCAAATCCTGGAGCTGTTTTCTAGGGTTGCTCGTCGCATTTGGCCCTAGACGCCTGAAGGCAGACTGGGAGAGTCTCTCATGAACTGATGGGCATGGTTGTTCAAATGTTGCTCGCCCACGCTCTACTTCCTGGCGAGCAACTTTCTCCTGGAGTTGAGGTCGGCCAAGCCTGTCCTGAGCACTGGAACGTGTAGTTCCATGGCTCGACATTGTTGTTCATCCGCGAGCAGACTCAGCTTGGCCCTCTCTTGGTTCGACCACCTTGGCTTTGCCCTTATCCCGCCTGACTTGGGCACTATTCACCTCGTGTTGTTCGCCCCTAGCTGACCTGGCCCTAACAACCTCCAGGGGTTTATCCTTAGGCCTTACTTGTGAAGGCCTATCTTGTTCTTGCTGTCTCTGAAGAGCTTGGAGAGCAGCAATGGTTTTGGTCAGTTCATTAGGGTTATTTGTTAGGGCCTCCATTTCAGGTGGGAGATTATGGGTTATAGCAGTATGTTGTGATCTGTTCGCATGCCTGGGATTACGATCCTGGTGGTCGACCGATGAAGCTCGGGTAGGAGATGCTCTCCTCGATAAGCGTGATCCTTGTGTTTCCTTGGATTGAGGCATTTCAGATTAATTTCTTTTAATTCTTATGATGAAGAACACCAAGAACACTTTTGTTTGAATTTTCAAATGTTTCTTGAAACTTTCTTCAAATCTTCAAGTTTTCAACTTGAAGTTCTTGATTAATCACACTGAATCGGAGGTTCGAACCCTCCTTCTAGCGCAAATTTGTTGGTGATCAAATTTAATCAATAGGATTAGTGACTGTTTTAATTCGGTTTAAGACCACCAATCAATTACGTGTGATTGATTACCACCGTATATGGTAAATCGAAGATTCGTGATGTGGAATAGTAAATACAAAAGTCGAAATCGTATTAATTTTGTGTATGTGCGCGTTTAGGTGTTTAAGTGTGTGTTTTAGGAGTATTTGTGAATTTGAACTTGTATTTCTTAGCTGGAGAACAACTATTTATAGAGACTAACAAACATGAGGTATTTATGACTCTTGGTCTCCCTAGCCTGCATGCTTAACAAGTGTCCTATTGACCTTTGTTTGACCTTATCTAAGCTGAATCTTAGTTACAAAGTCTTCTTTGGTCTTATCTCGGTCTCATTGTTGTTCGTCTAGGTCGGTTTAGTTGATCCAGAATGGTTTTTCCATAGAAGTTGTTCGCCTTTGTGTTTTACACAGATTGGCTTTGGGATCTTGGTCCTTTGTTCGTTTCCATACACCTCTTAAGCTAGTAGATGCACCATCTTTCATAATGTTGTTCGTCATCATTAACTTGGTGGAGGGTCCATATTTGGCTTCGGGTCTCTAGACCTGTTCGCCAGTATGTTGTTCGTCGGTAGAGTTGTTCGTCAGTTTATACACTCCCTGGATTGATTTATGCACCCCAACTTGATTTTCTTTGTTAATCATCTTTGATTTGGGGTTGGTTCTTCATAATCCTTTTTAAGGCTTTAATCCTTGTTCGCCCATCAATGATTGATGTTCGCCTATCAACACCTACTACCTTGTAACGACTAGTTTCTAACGGCTAGTTTTTTAACGGCTAGTTTTTAATGGCTAGTTTCTAACAGCTGGTTTTTAACGGCTAGTTTCTAACGGCTAATTTCTAACGGCTAGTTTCTAACGGCTAGTTTAATTAAATGTAAATTAAACATAAATGTCAAATTAATACATTAATTGAAATTACATTAATCAAAATTACGAAATTACATAAAGGATAAATTAACATAAAGACATTGAAAAAAATACATTAATAAGATAAAGATAAGACTGATAAATTATTCTATGAATTCCACCCGGCAATAATCTTCGCACACACATGTTCGTGCGCAGCACGTTATTCGTCCGTCCCATTGGAGGTATCTTGATGATAAACAAATTTCCATTCATCTATCTGCACTTCTCGCTCTTTCAATGCAGTCGCATTTTCAAGCGCTATAACTTCTCTTTTTTTACCATAACTATAATCTGTAAATTTTTCAAGACACTTTTCGATCTTGTCGTTGCCCTTTGACCCTTATCTAGCCTTGGATTTTCTTTTTCCTTTTCTTTTGGATGCGTCTTGCACAATCGGACGAGTGTCGTCAATGTTTAGATCAAAATCCAATCTAGCAGAGTTGTTACTTGTGTCTGAGTCGGAGGTCTTTGCTTTCTTTCATGAATCAATGGAATCATTGTACTGTGGAGAATAAAGTGGACGATCCTTGACTATAATCCATACATGCTCGTAATTAAACGGCTTGTCACGATTGCAATCTCGAAATTTATTGTGTGTCATATGCATTATGTCTTCGTTGTTGGAGCCACTCTTGTAGACACCGAAAACAGAATTATAGCAAGCGTTAAAAAAGATTTACCTTTGGCAATATTGAATTAAGTCAGTGTGGTTTTGCTTGTTCGACACGTCGTTTAGGAGCACCAGTGGGGCGATTCTCGTTGCAGTAATCAGTGACTCTATTCCAAAATGCCGACGATTTCTGATCATTGCCGATTATGGGATCATCACATATCGTGACAAAACAATTTGCCAACTGCTCGTTGATTAGGCGTGAAATTGTTATGTTTTGGTGCCGGATTTGCCCATGTTTTGAGTATTTTCGACGAGTGTTTGGAGTCAAATGAGTATCATTATTATAAACTTATTAATTTGTCTTTTTGGTTTTCATAGATGGATAGAGGGCGAAAAGAGGAGTTTGTAGGACTTTGAATCGGCCAAAACGGACTCCCGGTTGAGAAGTTATGAAGGTTTTACGAATATGTGTACAGCCAGCGGTCGAGCGCCTCGCTCGACCTCTTGACCCGCTCGACCACCAAGCTCGAATGGGGCGCTCGATCTGTCCCGCTCGAGCGTTTTTGCGTGTTTTTGGCCCAAAATCGCCCAAATTCGTCCCAAAGCCTATATATACCCCTTCCAAGCATATTTTCACATATCACAACATACCAACACATATTTTGAGCGAGGAGAAAGCTTGGGAGGGAGATTGGAAGAGTTTTATACGTTGTAATCGAGGTTTTAATTTACGAATTCTTCATTTTAGTATTTCTTTTGAACGTATTAGATTAATTCTTTCTTTCTTTACTCTTGGAGACGATTAAACCTAGTTTTTCAGATTTATATAGATTTCTTTAGAGACTTTAATTTGTTCTTTCGTTTATGTTCTTGATTTCTTTCGTTAATTTAATTATGCATATGATTATTGTTCTTGTGATTGCTTTTATTATTCAAACCACCATGTTAGGCTAGAACCCTTGCATGCTTGGGGTAGGATGAACTCGTAGAAGTAGGATGTGGGTATGTAATTAGGGTAACTTGTGACGTTAGGTTTTAATTCTCTCGATTAATGAATTCTTAAAATCAATCTTCACTTTGCCTTTGAATTTCGTTCGAAAAGTGTTAGAGAGAGGACGACCGTATCACTCTTTAACAACGAGTAGACTTAACGAGAGGGTTTAGGAAGAGGTTAATTAATCTACCGGTTTAGCTATGGAGGACGGCCGCATCACCATTAGTTAAATTAGGGTCTCATTAATTAAGCACAATCTATTAACTTGTTAGTGGATTAGTGAAGTCGGGTGTTAGGGTAAAGTATTAGGGTTTAGAATCTTGAGCTTTCACCTTGCATTCTTTTACTTAGGTTATTTCTTGCGCGTCACAGTTATTTTGATTATGTACCCGCTCCGTTAGTATACGTAGGGATTCCTATCCCGAGCATCACCCTTTTATATTTGAGACAAAACCCTTAGATAATTAACTCATTTCTTTCTTTTGCATTAGTAGAGTAGAATAGTTTAGATTTAATAATTTTCAATCCCCAAACATACACTCATATTAACTACGACGCGTAGATCTTCAGGGATCTATTCGCATACATACCTTCCCTTGGGTTCGATAATACTTGGTCCCTATACTTGCCCATACTACAGTGAACCCGTACTCTTGCGGGGTAACTACTAGTAGAAAGCTAGTGTAGTTCGCTTCAAGTCAATGGCGCCGTTGTCGGGGATGGCGTTGTATGCTTTTTGAATAGGGCTTGTAGATAGCTTAGTAGTTAGTAGTGAGTGATTTTATTTTTAGTTTTTATTCTTTATTTTCATTCGTTTGGCAGTTGCGTTTTGATCCTTCTGCTAGTGTGTCAGGTTTATGAAAACACGCTCACAAGGCAATACGAGCGAAGAGAGGTTACATGCAGATCCTGAGACAATAGCTAGAAGGAACCGAGCTTTCTTGAGAAGGATGAACGCTGCCGACTTAGGGAAAGAACCAATGGACATAACTAATGAGTTGGAAGATGCCGAGAATGAGTTCAACCAGGGGTTGAACCGGGTTGACGGCACTGAGGGCAACACCAGTAAGAACCAAGATCCGTTAGGGGATAGTCAGAGCCAAAACCCGGGTGCACAAAACGTTATTAATCCAGCTCAGAATTTTGTCCATAATCCTCTGAACAACCCTGCTTACCCACAAAACCCAAATAACCCTTTCAACAACCCAGTATACCAACATTGCCCATACTCACCATACCCTTATCCACCATACCCATATCATCCACCTCCTGCCTATAACCAACCACCTGTTTACCAACCACCACCGCCCCAACAAGTACCAGTACCTGCTGCTAATCCTCAACACGTTCCTCAGAACGTAGATCAACATAGGGCAATTCGAGGGAGGTTTGCAGCGCAGCCACAGCGGTACTATGATGGAGTGGCATTGCCTCCTGTTGAGGCAAATAACTTCTCTATTTCCCCAGGAATTTTAAAGCTGCTGACCGAGAATCAGTTCAAGGGGGTGATCGGGAAGGAGAATCCTCATACACATCTGAGGAGCTTTCTCATGATAGCCTCCACATTCAATTACAATGGCATGTCTGAAGATGCCAAGAGGCTTAGGCTGTTCCTATTCTCATTGATGGGAATAACCAAGGAGTGGTACGATAATACGCTCCCGCGGGGAGGTATTACCACTTGGACTGAGCTCGAGCGTCTGTTCCTCGAGCGATTCTACCCTCCATCTAGGACGATCAAGGCTAGAATTGAGATCTCATCCTTTCGCCAGAAGTCTGGAGAAGATTTACGCCAAGCGTGGGAGAGATACTCAAACATGCTGATTGAGTGCCCGCAGCACGGGTACAACGAGGGAGACATTATGGCATTCTTCTATAGTGGTGCCAACAAGGCGGGACAAGACCATTTAGACGCCTGTGCGGGCGAAGCATTCCTGAATCAAGGCATAGAGAGGTGTAGGGAGATCGTGGACAACATTGTCACGAATGCCGGGGCTTGGAATGGAGACTCAGATTTTCAAAGAGTTCATCAGGTTGAGGAAGGTGAAGGAACGCGAAGGCTATTGATGGCCATGAAGGAGAAGATTAACAACCTTGAGTTGGGGAAGACCTTGGTTGGAGGGAATGTAGCAGAGAAAGAGAAGGTAGACCAACCAATTGGACAGCAAGAGGTAGCCAACTATATAGGAGGTCCTTATTACAATCAGAATGGCTACCAAGGTGGTAACCAATATGGAAGGCCCTCTTATGGCCAACCATTTGCACCTCCAGGGCCACAGCCGCCTCAAAATCAATGGAGGAACACACAAGGAGTTCAAGGAGGCCAGCAGCCTCCTCAAAACACATGGAGGAAGAATGAGAACTTTTCTTATGCTAACCCAAAAGCTGGTGTTACTGTTCCTGCAGGTGTTGATCCGGGTTCAAAGCCTCCGGGTGGAGAAGGCGGTGCCTCAACCGAAGAGATGTTGAGAACGATCCTTCAGAAGGTTGAGGAAGGTAGCAAGAGATTGTCATCCTTGGAGTACGATGTGAAGGAGTTTCATAAGAAGGGTGATCAACGTGATCAAGAGCTCCAGAAGATGAATGTTGAGTGGACTAGAACTCAACAAGAGAACAATCGAAGGTCACTTCTTTAGAGTTCCAGATGAGCCAGATTGCAAAGTCAGTGAATAGAATGCCGGAGGGGAACCCGAAAGAGCATTGCAAGGCAATCCAGCTTAGAAGTGGAACCAACTATGAAGGTCCTCAGATGCCTGCTGATTCTGAGACGCCTCAAATTGAGAAGGGGATTAAAAGTGAAGGGATTGAGAAGCATGAAGATATGGATGAGTCCCAGAAGGGCAAGGAAAGTAAGGAGAGTGAGAGAGTTCCTAAGTGGAAAAAGGCAAAGGAAGCAAGGGATAAAGTGAAAGAAACAGAAAGAGATGAATGGGGGGTACCCAAATCTGTGATACCCGTCCCATATCCACAACGCTTTATGAAGAAAACGCTTGATGAGAAATTCGCTAAGTTCCTTGATGTTTTTAAACAATTGCATATTAGTATTCCTTTTTATGATGCTTTGGAACAGATGTCGAATTATGCCAAGTTCCTGAAGGACTTGATTGTGAAAAGACGGCGAGTGGATGAGCCGAAGTTGGTGCAGTTGAACCACGAAGTGAGTGCACTAGTGCACAAGGCGTTGCCCCCAAAGCTGAAGGATCCCGGGAGTTTCACGATCCTATGTGATATCGGGAATGGAGTTAAGAAGTGAGTGTTGTGCGACCTTGGAGCGAGCATCAATCTTATGCCCTTGTCGCTTTTCAAGAAGTTTGAAGGTGGTGAACTTCAGCCGACCATGATGACGCTTCAACTAGCCGATCGGTCTATTACTCGACCTCAAGGTGTAGTTGAAGACGTCCTTGTTAAAGTTGGAGGTCACATTTTTCCAGTAGATTTTGTAGTGCTCGACATGGAGGAAGATGAGCACGTTCCTTTGATTTTGGGAAGACCGTTCTTAGCAACGGCCGGGATGGTGCTAGACGTGGAAAATGGGAAGATCACGTTGAAAGTTGATGATCAAGAAGTGAAGATTTCCCTATATGAAGCCATGAAGCACCCGAATGAGGATGAGAGTTTGTATTGCATGGATGTCATTGATCCTAGTATTGAAGACACACCTTCTCTCCCTAATCCCTCTCATATTCATGAATTTTATAATCCTTCACCTGTTGAGTTAACCCATGAGCATTATGATCTGACTTATTTTGATAGGGATAAAGTGAAGAAGTTGAAGAACGAAGAGGTGAAGAAAGTGGACGTGGTCCAGTTAGAAGGGAAATGAGGAGTTAAGAAGAAGAAGTCAAAATTCAAGAAATTGTTTAGTAAGACCCCTCCAGATAAAGGAAAGAAGGAGTTGAGACCTATACCACTTGAGGATGAGAAGAAAGCAAAAGAGCTCATGATGGAGGGGCATCAAGGAAAAGAATGCAACCACCACTCTTATGAGAGTAAGGGAGGTAAATTTGAGTATGATGTCCCATAAACTCCTTTGAGCTTGGTCCGGCATGAGGACCTTAAAAATAGCGCTGAATGGGAGGCAACCCATTTTTATTTGCTTTTGAGTGTTTTTAGTTTTTTTTCTTTTATGTTATTAGGATGTTGTTGAGTCGTATGTTTAACCTCGTATTTGAGTAAGTTGCTTGTAGGCTTGTCTCGAAGGAGTGCCAAAGGAGAGGAGATTGAAGGAACCAACTTGAGACAAGGGAGTGTGCAAAACTATTGAGAGAAATTGAATTATTTGGTTGAGGTAATCCACAACCCCAAACTTAGACCTCTAGCAAGGTCGAAGTTTGGGGGGTGGAATTTTTTTTATTTTTTTTATGATTACATTGCATATGCATGCACCTCTTATCTTTTGAGTTGAGTTTGATTGATTATTGGTTTGTTGAGATACTCCTTGGGGTGATTTTGATTTGACTCGCTATTGCATATTTCATGCCTATCAATCATCTTATGCTTGTTGATTGCTATCTTTGAGTATGATTTGATGAGTAGAGTGAGTTTTAAGGGTGAGTTAGAAATTTTTTTGCGTGAGTGTTTGAGTTTGAGCTGATTTGAGAAAGAACTTGTATGCTTGTGAATTTTTCTTTTGAGTGCTTGTGTGATGATTGTGAGAATGCACTACACTAGCATGGATGTGAAAGCCGAGAGACTTGAGCCTTATGAGATTTTGATGCATGAATTAATCTCTTCATTTGTGAGTGGATCGTCACCTTAGAGGATGCTAGAACTTGTGTGTGCTCTTGCTTCTTGATTGTGTCTAGTTTGATATGCCGAATGTGATCTTAGGCCATCTTTGTTTTGAGTGAGTCACTTAGCCAAAATTTTCCTTACCAATGACATGTATCCCTTGCTAGCCCCTTTGAGCCTAAAGCCTCTTTTATTTGCTAGCACATTTAAACACTATTCCAAGTTCCTAAGCCTTTTTGTCCCAATTTGAGTGGAGAATAGGAAAAGTGTGAATGTTGAAGGGATTGAGTTGAGTTGAGTTGAGACAAGGAATTATGATGGTTGAGTGGTGATAAAATAAGGGTGTGAATGAGATTTGAGTTGTGGGAAAGAAAAAATTGAAAATGAGCAAAAGAAAAATTGAGCTCATGTGTTTGTGCGAAAAAGAAAAAAAAAGTGAAGTGATTGAAAAAAAAAAGTGAAAAGAGTTAGAAAAAAAAAATTTGAAGTGTTGAGAAAAGTGGAATTGAAAGAGTGTTGATTGAATATGTTTGAAGTAGTCTGTTCCTAATCTCGAAGTGCCAAAGTTTGACTTTCTATTCTCCATTCACTTTAGTCACTTTACCATATATTGTTATCCCACCTGTCCAAAGAGCCTACATTACAACCTTGAGAAAAGTCATTTTTGATTCGGCATTGATTTCTAGAGTATGGTCGGAGTTGAGAGCGCTTCCAAGCCTATGGCTGCCAATTTGAGTGATTGATTGTTTGAGTGAGTCCTTTTATTATTGATATACACTTGTGAGGGAGCGAAACACATCGTTGAGTGCACATCCATGCTTGATCTTGGTGTTTCTTGTTATTGTTGCATGAGTACGATAAAAGAAAGTGAGTGAGTATACGGGTGATTGATCTTTGAAGCTCGAGTTCATTTGCTTGCATGAGTTGATTCTTTGACTCATCCCTAACAATTTCACTTGACTTATTATTTCATTGCTTGAGGACAAGCAATATGGTAAGTTTGGGGGGGTTGATTAGGCGTGAAATTGTTATGTTTTGGTGCCGGATTTGCCTATGTTTTGAGTATTTTCGACGAGTGTTTGGAGTCAAATGAGTATCATTTTTATAAACTTATTAATTTGTCTCTTTGGTTTTCATAGATGGATAGAGGGCGAAAAGAGGAGTTCGTAGGACTTTGAATCGGCCAAAACGGACTCCCAGTTGAGAAGTTATGAAGGTTTTACGAACATGTGTACAGCCAGCGGTCGAGCGCCTCGCTCGACCTCTTGACCCGCTCGACCACCAAGCTCGAATGGGGCGCTCGAGTTGTCCCGCTCGAGCTTTTTTGCGTGTTTTTGGCCCAAAATCGCCCAAATTCGTCCCAAAGCCTATATATACCCCTTCCAAGCATATTTTCACATATCACAACATACCAACACATATTTTTACACATTTTGAGCGAGGAGAAAGCTTGGGAGGGAGATTGGAAGAGTTTTGTTAGGATAAAAATTGTTAGTTTTGATGAGTTAAAACAAACCAGAAGATGTAATAGGACCATCTGGACCTGTTAGCCAGATGATGATCTAGATTAGGACTTAGTCTAGGGGGAACTGCCAGACCAGAAGACTTCACCAGAAGAGTCACCAGAAGACCCCACCAGAGAACTTCACCAGAGAACTGCCAGACCAGAAGACTTCACCAGATGAGATCAAACCAGAGGCAGAGGACCTTCCCCAGACCAGACGAGTCCGGACCAGACGAGTCTGGTGGAACAAAAGATGCTCAGTTTGATCTCCTTATTCTACTGAGTATTCTGGTTGTTCACCAGATAAGGACCAGAAGACACCGAGGTTGCCTGGTGTCTGGTCCTGCCTTCTCTGGAGAGAATCAGAGTTAGGCAGAGGAAGCTATTGACCGTTGGTGATTCAAATCAAGTCAACAAGATCAGGATTGGAAAGTATTTGAAGATAATCAATCCAAGGATCCCACCAACCCAATCAATCAATTAGGAAATTGATTGATTGAGGCTTCCTTATATAGAGGATCTGATTGGATTAGCCCTCCAACGGCTAGCCCTAATCTTCTCTATATATACAAGAGTGCAGTTCAAGAAAAAGCTCTAGAGACTCCATACGCGCACATAGCATTCTAAGCTTTTGATCACTACGCATTTGCACTCACTTTGTTCTTAATTACTCATCCAACTCGTAAGGAGTTTATATACTCAACCTGTTCATCTTGTTAGATAAGGTTGGAGTAAGTCAGTCTTTAGATCGGAGTTAGATCTAAAGAGATTGTAAGAAGGTGCTGGTACTTCGGAAATTCCAGTAAGATAGTGAGTTGGTTGGTTGATAGTGAGACCCCTTTGATCAAGGGAGAGTGGACGTAGGATATTCAGATCCGAACCACTATATATACGGTCTTATTTATTGCTTTCCTTAATACTTGCTTGTTTATAATTTGTGCTCTTAGAAAAGGATTTCTTCTAAAGACATATCGGTTAAAAAGGCTTCCGCAATTAATCTATCTAGTGGGACCAACAAGTGGTATCAGAGCGGTGTGTCCAACGACCACTGCTTTGAAAAGCTTTTGGTGGTCACCGGGCAGATCCATTGCTCATTTATTGTTTTTGTTCAAAACCTAGATAAATCCTTATTTTAGTAAATATGTCTTCGAAATCTTCTTATAAGAGTCGCAAACTGCCAGAATTCTCGTTCGAGGATTATAGCCACTGGAGCTTCATGATGAGTAATCATCTTGGAGCTATTCACCACCGCATGTTAGATGTGGTTGAAAGTGGCCCCATTAAATTTTATTGGACTCCTATTGATAGTGGCAGGTCTGAGTCCAGAGAAGAAACTAGCGACGCTGCAGAGGATAGAGTTCCCAGACAACGAATCCTCAAAAAGAAAGACGAACTTGACAACGATGAGAGAAAGCTACATAACCTGGACCAGGTGGCAAGAACCGAGATTATCAACACTCTCACTAAGGAGGTAATAGAGAAGGTCAGAACCTGTGTCACTGCCAAGGAGATGTGGGACAAACTCGCACTTCTCTGTGAGGGAACAGAGAAGATCAAAGACAACAAGCTCCAAGCTGTTCAACACTCGTTTGACACCTTCAAGATGAAACCAGACGAGACCATTGACCAGCTGGACATGCGTCTCACAAACCTTCTAAACAAGGCTAGTGCCTTAGGTAAGACCTACTCTGAAAAAGAAATTAATAGTAAAAACTTGCGTTCACTAACAAGCAGGTGGAGAATTAAAGTCACTGTGATCAAGGACAACAAGGATCTCAGTACTCTGGATCATCATCTTCTGTTGTCTGATCTCAAAGCCTATGAGTATGATCTTCAAGAGGAGGATCAAACAGAAGAGGTTTCCTCTTCTGGTCAGAAAGGTGTTGCATTCTCTTCAACCATCAAATCTGATGTCAAGCCAAAGGAGTCTACTGCAGATGACTTGAGCCTCAAGGAGCAGGTAGCACTTCTAACTCATAAATTAGACAAAATGAGTTCAAAATATGGCAGGTACAAAAGGCATTGGAAGGAGTCTACCAGAAACAGGAAGAGTTCTTTCAAGCCTGCAGAGAAGGAGAAGACATCTGGAGACTCAAGGGAGACCAGATTCAGAACTCCAGAGAGGAGGAGAGATGACAACCCTGGCAACTCTGGGAGATCAGATTATCAGAGGAGGGATGGTAGCTCTGGCAGACCTGACTACCAGAGGAGAGAAAGTAGTCCAGCCAGATCAGACTACAACCAGAGGAGGAGAGAGCCAAGTCCTAGTCCCAGAGGAGACAATGCCTGCTACACATGCAACAAGACTGGTCACTACAGTTATGATTGTCCTCAGCTTACTCCTAGGGAAAGAGAAGAGAAAAGAATCAAGAGAGATAGGAGATATGCAGATAAGAGAGCACTGTTGGCAGAAGCAGAGGAGGAGGATACTAGTTCCAGTTCTTCTTCTTCTGACTTTGGATCAGATGATGATGTGTGTCTCATGGCAGACATCACTGAGGTAAATGAAACTACTCTTGTTTTATCTAATTCCAAATGTACTGAATCCTCTAATTCATCTGGTAACTCCAGAGAGTCTGATATGCAACAAATGCTATCAGATCTCCAAAATTGTGTCCAACTCTGTCAAAAACTTGAGAAAGAGAATGGTAGGCTCAGAGCTGAAGTTCAATCACTCTCTCATGAGCACAAATCCACCAGAGAACTCATGAAAGATCATTCCAAAGAAGTCTCTGAACTTCAGGATAAGATCACAGAAAGAGATACTCTGGTAGATCAACTCATGAAAGAAAGGAATTCTCAAGAGGATGAGATCACTGAACTCAGAGCCAAATACCAGACACTTATCAAGGGAAAACAAGTTGCTCACAACATAGAGGAGATACCTATGCCCAGAGAAGCTCCTAAGATACCATCTGTTGTATCTATCATATCAGAGTCTTCTCGGCGCATTTGTGATAAGAGTGGTTTAGGATATTCTGGAATTACCACTAAAACCCATAAATACCTCTATAATAAAGACAAGTCTGTAAGAGCTGGTAAATTGGTAGAAATCTGGAATGATAAAGACTTAACTGGTAATGGTTACAAGGTGGTTCACAATCCTGATTGGAAAAGGAATCACTCTGTTAATCACATAACAAATGGTCCAGAAGAGTTGACTGTTCTGGAAGAGAAGATGCTAGAGAATAAGTGTCAAAAAGGGGAACCATTAAAGATTGATGGTTCTGTGAACAATGAGTCCCAAGGAGTAGGAATTACTCAAATTGGAGGACCCCAGAGAAATCCTCAAAGGGAACCTAAACAGATTAGGGGACCTCAAAGGAAACACTCAAGGAAGGGGAATACCAATCAGAGTAACAACTACCAGAGAAGGAACAATGTTCAACAGAACCAGGTACCCCAGAGACAATTTCCTCAGAGGAATCAATTCCAGAATAGGTATACTCAAAGGAACTATAGTCACCAGAACAAGTCTAATTATCAGAACCAGAGGAGGTCTTCCAGACCCATCTATAGAAAACCAACTGATCTGGGTAGTTATGACACCAGAGATGGTTCTTCTAGGATGTACCCTTATAACTAGACCTTTAAGACCATGTCTTTGAGGCAGGCCATTCCAAAGGCCAGATTTGAGAAAAGGTACACCAGACCCGTTTATAAGAAAGGTGTCCTTATCAGACCAGTAGCTCAATATGTCATAGTAAGAGGACATGTACTGGTAGATAGATTTGGAAGGAAGATAAGATCTCCTCATCCATCAAGGGATGATCTTTATCTATGGATTCCTACAAAACCTGCAACTAACCAATCAGGACCCAGCACTAGTAGGGGACCTAATTGATCTCTCTGCAGGTAGATAAGAGTCCATTGGAGAAAGGATTTTCAAGCAACCATGTCTGGTACATTGATAGTGGATGTTCCAAGCACATGACCTTCCAGAAGGATAATCTCCAAGATTTCAAGCCATTAAATGGACCAAGAGTGATGTTTGGTGACAACAACTATGGAGTCACCAGAGGAGTTGGAAAGTTGACCTTCAATGGAGTATCTGTAGATGAAGTCTACTACGTAGAAGGACTCAAGCATAATCTGCTTTCAGTATCCCAATTCTGTGACAAGGGATACTCAGTGAAGTTTTCTAGTGATTCATGCACTGTTTTCTCTTCTGATTATAATGATATCTTGCTAATAGGCTTGAGGAAGGGTAACATTTATCTTGCAGATTTTAGCAGTTGCCCAAGGAATGCTTGCCTGGTTGCTAAAGGATCTGCAGAGAACAACTGGATTTGGCACAAGAGATTGTGTCATCTTAACTTCAAAACATTGAACAAGATTGACAGAAAAGGTCTCATTCGAGGTCTTCCTAATGAAGTGTTTAAGAAGGATCAGGTTTGTGGTTCATGCCAGAAGGGTAAACAACCCAATACTTCCTTTAAGGATGTCCAGAGCACAACCACAACCAGAGTACTTCAACTACTTCACATGGACCTGTTTGGACCTGTTTCTCCTCTTAGTTTCAGTGGAAGGAAGTACACCTTAGTAATAGTAGATGACTTTTCAAGATACACTTGGGTAGTGTTCTTGTTTAAGAAAAATGAAACTATGACTAAGCTGCCAGAGTTCTTCAAGCAGATTCAGAATGAGCAGAACCAGAGCATTGTCAAGATCAGAAGTGACAAAGGAACAGAGTTTTTGAATTCACATATTGCAGATTACTGCAAGGATCATGGGATTTTTCATGAGACATCTGCTGCCAGAACACCTCAACAAAATGGAGTTGCAGAAAGGAGGAATAGGACTCTCAAAGAAGCTGCAAGAACACTTCTGGCAGAGTACAACACTCCACAGAGATTTTGGGCAGAGGCCATCAATACAGCTTGCTACACTCAGAACAGGTGCCTGATTGCCCAGAGACACAATAAGACCCCATATGAGGTATGGAAAGGTAAAACCCCATCTGTTTCATATTTTCATGTTTTTGGATGTAAGTGTTTCATCCATGACAATGGGAAATCTAAATTAAGAACCTTTGATGCTAAAGTGGCTGATGGAATATTTTTGGGATATTCCAGCACCAGTAAAGCTTTTAGAGTTTTTAATAAGAATTCACTTTGTGTGGAGGAAACACCTCATGTCGTTTTTTATGAATCTGCTTTTGAGTTAAAGGTGGAAGCTAAGTCTTCTGATGAGACCCAGAATCAGACTACTCCCAGAGTAATCAAAGTCAATCCACCTGTTCTTGATTCAGATTCAGATTCAGATGATGACCCATCTCCTGGTTCTCTGAAGCAGCAGCCTTCACAAGGAGCAGAACCAGAAGAGGTTGGAACTCCTGGAGGGGGAAGCTCTTCTGCAGGTGGTGATAATCACCAAGGTACTGCAGAAGATGATCATTCAGGCAAGACCACGGGAAGGAGGACCCTGGTTGATCACCCCAATGACCTAATCCTTGGAGATCCAACTAAGGGTGTCCAGACTAGAAGAACTATTAACTTAGCTGCCTTATTCAGTTGCTATGTGTCCTTGATTGAGCCTAAGAACATCAAGGAGGCACTGAAAGATTCAAATTGGATTGTTGCTATGCAGGAGGAATTGAATCAATTCACCAGACAGGATGTTTGGGAGCTGGTAGACAGACCAAGACATCAAAAGGTGATAGGCACTAAGTGGGTTTTCAAAAATAAGAAAGATGAGAATGATGTCATCACTAGGAACAAGGCAAGGCTAGTGGCCCAGGGCTATTCTCAGTCTGAAGGAATAGACTATGATGAGACATTTGCTCCTGTTGCCAGACTAGAAGCTATCAGATTGTTCTTAGCATATGCTGCTCACATGAAGTTCAAAGTTTACCAGATGGATGTGAAATCTGCCTTTCTTAATGGGATTCTCATTGAGGAAGTGTATGTGGAACAACCTCCTGGTTTTGAACAAGGTGACAAGGTGTTTAAGCTTAAGAAAGCTCTTTATGGGCTGAAGCAGGCACCCAGAGCATGGTATGACACTCTATCTCAATTTCTTCTGGACAATGGTTTTACTAAAGGTAAGATTGATAGGACCTTGTTTAGGAAAGAAGAAGGAAAGGACATCCTTCTGGTCCAAATATATGTTGATGACATCATATTTGGATCCCCTAACAAGAAGCTGTGTGAGAAGTTTGGTGAGCTCATGCAGGGACAGTTTGAGATGTCCATGATGGGAGAATTGAATTACTTTTTGGGTTTGCAGGTTAAGCAATCAGAGAAGGGAATTTTTATTAATCAAGCTAAGTACACCAGAAACATGTTAGAGAAATTTGGAATAGGATCTAGCAAGGCAGCCAAGATCCCTATGATGACAAATTTCAACATGGATCCAGATGAGTCTGGAGAGAGTGTGGACCAGACTCAGTACAGAGCACTTATTGGTTCTCTTTTGTATCTGACTGCAAGCAGACCAGATATTACTTTTGCTGTAGGAGTTTGTGCCAGATTTCAAGCTAATCCCAAGAAAAGTCACTTGGAAGCAGCTAGGAAGATATTGAAATATCTTAAGGGAACTGTGAATTTAGGATTATGGTATCCTGCAGATGACAACTTAGAATTGAGTGGTTATTCAGATTCAGACTATGGTGGGTGCAGAATTGATAGGAAATCTACAAGTGGAACATGCCAATTTTTAGGGAATAAATTGGTATCCTGGTTTTCTAAGAAGCAGACCTCAGTTGCTACATCAACAACAGAAGCAGAGTACATGGCTGCAGGGAGCTGTTGTTCTCAACTACTTTGGATTAGTCAACAGCTTAGGGACTACCAGATTAGAGCCAAGGATATTCCTATTTTCTGTGATAGTAATAGTGCCATTGCCATTACCCAGAATCCAGTTCTTCATACCAGGTGTAAACATGTTGATATAAGGCATCATTTTATCAGAGATCATGTTGAGAAGGGAGATATAAGGATGGAAAAGATTGCAACAGAGAGGCAGAGAGCAGATATTTTAACCAAGCCTTTGGCTGAGACCAGATTCAGAGAGTTAGCTTTTGAATTAGGTTTGTTGGATCCAGAGACAGATTTGTTTTAGGGGGAACATCAGAGAAGTATCCTTGTTTCATTATTTTTCCTCATATATTTATTTTCTTGAGCTAACATACCTGCAGATTAGATATATCAGAGAAGGCAACAGATGAGGTATGCACCAGGTGACACTTGTCCCAGATGAGGTGCTGAGTCATTTGTCCAAAATCTTCTCTGACCAGAACCAGATGAGCTCCATCAGAGGAGATGTAGCTGTGGTTTCATCTGGTTACAATATCAGGTGACAGGTATGCATTTACTTCTCTGGCCTCTGATCATTGGGATACACTTTTAAAATTAGTAAATACACTCAAAACGTTTCAACTTCGGAGTGTATTTAAGACTAGGGTATAGGGCCTAGGCAATCATTTCGCTTTTTCTCTCGACTGCCACAAAACCCCTTTATGCCCTGTCCCAATGACTATGCCAACGCACCAGATTAAATCTGTATCTTGCCTTTCATCGTGGCCATCAGATTTAATCACTGTGCAAAATGTCAATCAATGCTAAAATTGATTTTGTTTCCTAAATTGAATTTGAAACAACACGCGTTCACACTTCATTTAATTTTCAAGCCACGCGTATTACTCTATTTAAATCAATTTTGTTTTCAATCTGTCCTTTCACGTTTCTATACTATTCAAACCCTAACCTCTCTCTGCAAAGCATTTTCTCTCTCTCTCTCTCTTTCACAGTAATGGCTCCTCCGTGCAATTTCGATCATGTCCTGATGATGAAAAAGCTTAAGATGGAGATGGTGGTGGACTTTTATACCACCAAGAATCCAGTTGTGCTGTCGGTTCTGGAGATGTTCCAGAATGCAGGGGTGGAGAAGTTGATCTCCACTGTTCCCAAGGATTTTCGCACCCTTGACGGTTATGCGGCCCAGTTTCTGGTTCGCATGAAGATTCATGAGGATTACATCTCTTCAAAGATTGGTGAAGATGATTTGGTGTTTTCTAAGCACGATTTTTGCGCCTTGTTCGAGAACATTTCTGCGGCGGGAGTGGATCCGTTGACATACAAGGAGGATGATATCGTTGGATCATTCAAGATTTTTGCTCGCTCTTCCTGCCAGAACATCACAAAGGGCTTTGTGGATAAGCATTTAAGGCAGAAGTTCAAGGTGTTGTTCGATATTGTGGTTAAAGTGCTTATGTGTGAGAATCACAGCACAGATGCCATTTTCAATGGTAGGATGTGTGTGATGAGAGCTTTATATGATGGTGTGCAATGTAATTGGGCGGAGTTTTTCTGGGATGTGTTGAGGAAGAACAAGCTGAAGGTGAAGAAGGAGCCCTGTCCTTCCAAGCCAGGGGAGTTGCAGTTCTGTTTCACTGCAAATGTCTCTTTGGGGACTAAGTTAACACTTATTCTGGATTCTCTTCTTCCAGAGAAGAAGTGGAGGTCATCTTGGTGCCACAATTATCACAAGTCCAAGATCCTCTTCTCCAAGGATGGTCCTCTCCACGGCCATGCCGACTCTGATGGAGAGCAAGCCATCCCTGCCCCTCCTATTCAATCTATTCCCTCACCTCCTAAGGGGCAGAGAAAGCAGCAGCAGCAGAAGACACAGAAGAAAGCTACTGAAGCAACTGGTTCTTCAACCGTTGTCTTTTCTGGTTCCTCAGAAGAGGACCAGATTCCCCTTCTTGATGTACTTAAGAAGAAGGGTGATGATAAAGCTGTAAAGAAGGCTGGAGCAGCCAAGAGGAAGCGGCCAGAGGAGGCCAGGAGAGGCTCTGCTAAAAAGTCTAAGATTAGCAGGAAGGCCAAGAAAACCCTTCTGGTGGATGAGCCATCAGAAGAAGAAGAGGAAGAAGAGGAAGTGCCTCTTGTGAGGAAATCCAAGGCTAAGAGAGCTATTCTTCAAGATCCTGAATCTGGATCTGATCTTGGAGAGGCCTTGGAGAAGGCTATTGAAGAGGCCTCCCAGTTGATGGAGGATGCTCCAGAGACGGCTATACCTGCTGGTGTTGACCCAGCAGAGGTAAATCCCTCCATTCCATCTTCTTTTCCCATTAATCTTGTTTCCCCTTCCACCTCTCCCCCAGATAACATTCCCCAAACCCCATCTGCCGCTGGTAACCCCACTCTTCCACCAGAGCAGACTATCCCAGATACCCCTGTCTTTACACCCTCTACCATTCCTGCTCATACACCTTCTCCCCCAAACTCCCAAACACATCTTCCCACTAACCCCTCTCCCCCACCTTCTGGACCAGAGGTACCCTCAACCTCCTCTGGTGCAGAAGTCCCCCCTTCAAACTCCTCCCCCTCTCAGATCCCTCCTACACACTCTGTACCAGATATTCCTTCCTCTTCTGGTGCAGAACAACCTCTTCCTACCACCTCTACTTCACAAAACCCCAACCCTCCCCAAACCCATACAGATCAGGACCCAACCATTGCTATGGCTCTGGGATTCCCTGCCCCTCCCCCCTCCCCAACCTGTTTAACAAGCGATGACAGTGAAGATGAGGAAGCTTCACTTGAGCCTGCTCACTTAGCACCTTCCTCCTCTGCCTCTGGGCCCAAACCCTTTATATTCTCTTCTGATGATATGGGTCCCATTAGGCAGAGTATGAGTGTGAGTGCTCAGCTCTGGCTAAGAGAGCAGTTTCCAATTTTGTTGGAGCACTCACCCCTCCTGGCAGATCTGACTGATGCCAAGGTTTGGAGTATGGCACGACTCCAGGATGTTGAAGATCTCATGCTTCTACTAGAGGAGATGTCTCCTTCTGCCTTCACTGCTTGGGAGATTGAGCTGAAGAAGAAGCTAAATATTCAAAACCCAGCAGAGTTGGAGACACCAGAGACGGCCAAGATCCTCATCAAGACTCTCCTTATCCAGAAAGGAGTTATGCTCACTCCAGAGGGCTTCTCCTACAATTTTGGTCCGCATTTCTCATTCCCTCCAGAGTTGTACTCTGATGAGGAGGACTTTGAGATGTCTCCTGCTATGCTCCAGAAGATGAAGGCTTTCTTCAACGAGCAGATCATGCAGATAGGGCGCTTTTCCAAAGCAATTCAACATATGGCCCCTGCTATGATTGAGCATCAGATTAAGCATGAGAGGAGAATCTTCCTGAAGCAGCTCAAGTCCTCTCTGGCAGAGGTAAAAGCTTCATTCAAGGCTAATGGCTTATTTGTCAAGTTAGATGTCATGCACAGCCAGAAGCAGCTCCAGGAGCACGTGCTGGAGCAGTTGAGGCCAGTCTCTGTTCTCAAGGTGGAGATGGCCAGCCAGATGATTCAGACTGCTAAGCTGAAGGACTCCCTCCAGGAGATGTTGGAGAAGCAAGAGAGACTTGTTGCAGAGTCTAAAGCTTATCTGGAGGAAGCCAAGCAGCTTCGTGATCTTCACTCTTCCTCCAACACTGCCTTGCCTGCTCTTATAAGGCAGGTAGTGGAGCCCCTCCTTGATGAAGTTAAAAAGGGGGAAGAGAAGGCCAGAACTGATCTGGCGAAGACCACCAATGAGACTCTGTTTAGCCATGGAGCTCGTCTGGACCTGTTGGAGAACACTCTGGCCCAGGCTGAATTGCAGAAGAAGAAGAAAGAAGAGTTGAAGTCTCTTACTATGGCTAAACAACTTGCTGCAGAAGAAGAGTCATCTGAAGCTGAGCAGGATCCTTCTACCATTCCTGGTCCTGCTAAGAGGAAGATTAGAAAAGTAAAGAAGAGTTTCCTTGAATCTGTTGTTGAAGAAGCAGAGAAGAGATACAAGGAAGAGGCAAGCCAGAATCAGGAAGAACATAGATGAAGAGCAGAGGCTCAGATATGTTAAGAGGCAGAACAAGAAGGCCAGAGAAGCTGGTATTCCTTCTGGTGCAGGTGGCTCAGGTCAGAAGAGGAAAGCTCCTGTGGAAGTTATGAACATCTTGCCACTCAGAACAGAAGGGTCCTTTGACTCTACTGTGCCGTATCCTCTGATTGAAAGATGGAGAGAAGCCAAGACCCTCTGGTTCATTCAGCATTATATCCAGAGGCCAGCACCAGAAGATGATGAGCTGATCAACAGAACCTTCCATTCTTGGATGCAAGCCTATGATGCAGACTTGTACAAGCAGCTGATGGATTCAACCATTGAGTTCAACCTGGAGGTGACTGCTCCTGAATTTACTTATCTTAACACTCCTATGAATGGGAACCAGGTGGATTGGGCATAACTGAAGAAGCTTTACAAGACCAAGGTGTTGGTGAATTTCACCCCAACATCTTCTGCAGAGTTGAAGGCCGTCCAGGATAGGTTCCTTGACTGGTTTCTTGTCCCTAAAGAGAACAGAAGATATGCCTAGAGTAGGACTATGAACTTCAATGTAATCTGTAATTATTTGTCCTCTGATTATTAATGGAAAAATACATATCTTCTTTGTTCTAAAGACAACTCCTTGTTGTCTTATTATTTGCCTGATGAGATCTATTCTAAGGTCTCATCCCTTTATTGTTTTCTTGCTTAAGTTTACTTTTGATCAGTTCTGGTAGTGTTTTAACTCCATCAAAAAGGGGGAAATTGTTAGGATAAAAATTGTTAGTTTTGATGAGTTAAAACAAACCAGAAGATGTAATAGGACCATCTGGACCTGTTAGCCAGATGATGATCTAGATTAGGACTTAGTCTAGGGGGAACTGTCAGACCAGAAGACTTCACCAGAAGAGTCACCAGAAGACCCCACCAGAGGACTTCACCAGAGAACTGCCAGACCAGAAGACTTCACCAGATGAGATCAAACCAGAGGCAGAGGACCTTCCCCAGACCAGACGAGTCCGGACCAGACGAGTCTGGTGGAACAAAAGATGCTCAGTTTGATCTCCTTATTCTACTGAGTATTCTGGTTGTTCACCAGATAAGGACCAGAAGACACCGAGGTTGCCTGGTGTCTGGTCCTGCCTTCTCTGGAGAGAATCAGAGTTAGGCAGAGGAAGCTATTGACCGTTGGTGATTCAAATCAAGTCAACAAGATCAGGATTGGAAAGTATTTGAAGATAATCAATCCAAGGATCCCACCAACCCAATCAATCAATTAGGGAATTGATTGATTGAGGCTTCCTTATATAGAGGATCTGATTGGATTAGCCCTCCAACGGCTAGCCCTAATCTCCTCTATATATACAAGAGTGCAGTTCAAGAAAAAGCTCTAGAGACTCCATACGCGCACATAGCATTCTAAGCTTTTGATCACTACGCATTTGCACTCACTTTGTTCTTAATTACTCATCCAACTCGTAAGGAGTTTATATACTCAACCTGTTCATCTTGTTAGATAAGGTTGGAGTAAGTTAGTCTTTAGATCGGAGTTAGATCTAAAGAGATTGTAAGAAGGTGCTTGTACTTCGGAAATTCCAGTAAGATAGTGAGTTGGTTGGTTGATAGTGAGACCCCTTTGATCAAGGGAGAGTGGACGTAGGATATTCAGATCCGAACCACTATATATACGGTCTTATTTATTGCTTTCCTTAATACTTGCTTGTTTATAATTTGTGCTCTTAGAAAAGGATTTCTTCTAAAGACATATCGGTTAAAAAGGCTTCCGCAATTAATCTATCTAGTGGGACCAACAAGTTTTATACGTTGTAATCGAGGTTTTAATTTACGAATTCTTCGTTTTAGTATTTCTTTTGAACGTATTAGATTAATTCTTTCTTTCTTTACTCTTGGAGACGATTAAACCTAGTTTTTCAGAATTATATAGATTTCTTTAGAGACTTTAATTTGTTCTTTCGTTTATGTTCTTGATTTCTTTCGTTAATTTAATTATGCATATGATTATTGTTCTTGTGATTGCTTTTATTATTCAAACACTACAAAAAAACATTGTTTTGCGACGGAATTAGCGACGGAAAATCCGTCGCAAACAGTGTTTTGCGACGGTATCTGCGACGGACACGTATCCGTCCCTAAAACAGCCGTAGCTAATTTTTGCGACGGATTTCGCCTTCCGTCGCAAATTAACGACGGACAAATCCGTCGCAAAATCGGCGGGTCAGACCCGGCCGGGTCACACAGAATTTGCGACGGACAGTATTCCGTCGCAAATTTTTCGGGTCAGACCCGTTCGGGTCAACAACATTTGTGACGGCCACATTCCGTCGCAAATGTTTATATATATATTTTTTATTTTTTTCTGTTATAATTTGCGACGGGTTGTTTTCCGTCGCAAAATTCAAGATTTGCGACGGAATTTGGCCGTCGCAAATTACCGAGCCTATACAAAAAAAAAAAGTGGCTCGCGTGGTTCGAGCCCGGGCACCCGAGGCGGCCGGGGCGGGCGCGGACCACTGGGCCAACCGGCCCATCCTTTTTTATATGCGGCCCACCTTCTATATTAGTCTTATTAGGCCTTGAACAATTAATCCATTTTTTGCGTCCAAGGGGAATCGAACACGGGACCTCTTGTGCAAGAGGAGGGGGCGCGCGCCACTAGGGCACAAGCTACTTTCGTTTATTTGTATGCAATTAATTGTATATGTATTCAAATTAAGTCATTTTTTTTTATAATTCACCAAATTAATTTCTTTTCGTATCTAAGTTGTTTATTAAAATATTTTGCCCAACTATTTTTTTTATTTTGTAAAATTATTTATTTCGACTCCCGCTTAAATTTATAATTCGTTCATTTGTACGCAATTAATTGTATATGTATCCAAATTGACTCATTTTTTTTCTACAATTCACCAAATTAATTCATTTTCGTTTCTAACTTGTTTTTATAAATATTGGGGCCATTTAATTTTTATTATTTCTGTAAAATTATTTATTTCGACTCCCGCTTAAATTTATAATTCGTTCATTTGTACACAATTAATTGTATATGTATCCAAATTGACTCATTTTTTTTTCTACAATTCACCAAATTAATTCATTTTCGTTTCTAACCTGTTTTTATAAATATTGGGGCCATTTAATTTTTATTATTTCTGTAAAATTATTTATTTCGACTCCCGCTTAAATTTATAATTCGTTCATTTGTACGCAATTAATTGTATATGTATCCAAATTGACTCATTTTTTTTTCTACAATTCACCAAATTAATTCATTTTCGTTTCTAACTTGTTTTTATAAATATTGGGGCCATTTAATTTTTATTATTTCTGTAAAATTATTTATTTCGACTCCCGCTTAAATTTATAATTCGTTCATTTGTACGCAATTAATTGTATATATATCCAAATTGACTCGTTTTTTTTTCTACAATTCACCAAATTAATTCATTTTCGTTTCTAACTTGTTTTTATAAATATTGGGGCCATTTAATTTTTATTATTTCTGTAAAATTATTTATAATGGGAATGTCTTTACCAAAAATTGTTCAAAAAACATAAATAAATTGTTCAAAAAACATAAATAAATAGTTCAAAAAACATAAATAAATTGTTCTTCATCAGAATGATGGTTCACTGTTCCAGTGATCCACCAAACCATCCCATATCGATCGTCCGTCTGGTGCTCGACCCAACTCCACCCGATCCCCACGCTCCCACCGCTTCTTCAGGCCGTAGATAATATCTTTGTACCGTTCTTGCGCTTTCGCACAGAACAATTGGTACATAATACTATCGTTGGCAGGGTCCCAAACGCACCGCCTCTGCAAATAAATTAAAAATAGAATATTAACGAATAAATTAAAAAATTAAAAGTTAAATTAAAATCATAATAAATAAATTTTTTATACCTTGAAGTCATCAAAGTACTCCATCCTCTTTTGCTCGGACACTTGACTCCATGAGTGGGCACCATACTCAAATTGTCTCATCCTAATGATTTGTGAGACGATTAAGCTAGTCTCATGGGCTGGAAGCAGTCTGTGACAACAAAATTAAAAAATCAAGTTAATTATATTAATATATATATAATTAAAAGTATACATAATTCATTAAAAAATACTTACTTGTTGTCGACTATGATGACAGTGAGAAAATTATCTTGACCTGGGTTCATCTGTAATAATGATAAATTCAACTAATTCAATTATAAACTTAACAAAAATTAAACATGCTTTAAAATTAAATTAAAATTCAATCAACTAATTAAATTCGATCAACTAATTCAACTAAAATCAATTCATTTCTAATATAATTCAAACAATTCAACTAATTCAATTCTAAACTTAACAAAAATTAATTATGCTTTAAAATTAAATTAAAATTCAATCAACTAATTAAATTCGATCAACTAATTCAACTAAAATCAATTCATTTCTAATATAATTCAAACAATTCAACTAATTCAATTATAAACTTAACAAAAATTAATTATGCTTTAAAATTAAATTAAAATTCAATCAACTAATTAAATTCGATCAACTAATTCAACTAAAATCAATTCATTTCTAATATAATTCAAACAATTCAACTAATTCAATTCTAAACTTAACAAAAATTAATTATGCTTTAAAATTAAATTAAAATTCAATCAACTAATTCAACTAAAATCAATTCATTTCTAATATAATTCAAACAATTCAACTAATTCAATTATAAACTTAAAAAAAATTAATTATGCTTTAAAATTAAATTAAAATTCAATCAACTAATTAAATTCGATCAACTAATTCAACTAAAATCAATTCATTTCTAATATAATTCAAACAATTCAACTAATTCAATTATAAACTTAACAAAAATTAATTATGCTTTAAAATTAAATTAAAATTCAATCAACTAATTAAATTCGATCAACTAATTCAACTAAAATCAATTCATTTCTAATATAATTCAAACAATTCAACTAATTCAATTATAAACTTAACAAAAATTAATTATGCTTTAAAATTAAATTAAAATTCAATCAACTAATTAAATTCGATCAACTAATTCAACTAAAATCAATTTATTTCTAATATAATTCAAACAATTCAACTAATTCAATTCTAAACTTAATTAACAAAAATTTAAAAATGATTTAAATTAAAATTCGATAAACTAATTCAACTAAAATCAATTCATTACTAATATAATTCAAACAATTCAACTAAAATCAATTCTCTAAACATGCTTTAAAATTAAATTTTAAACGGTAAAAATGAAGAAAACTTACGGTTTATTTGTAGAAAATGTCGAAACGAGAACTCGGTGGGGACTGACGCCTTCCTTTTCCCGACTTCTCCTTCCTTTTCCTTTCGTTTTCCTCCTCTTCTTCTTTTTTCTCGCAGGATCCGTCTGCTTCGCGAGGA
The DNA here is from genome assembly GCA_947034835.1 of Ballota nigra. Lineage (NCBI taxonomy): Eukaryota > Viridiplantae > Streptophyta > Magnoliopsida > Lamiales > Lamiaceae > Ballota > Ballota nigra. The sequence goes on from OX344724.1 coordinate 93,258,251, forward strand.
GAGTATTTATAATTGTAAAAAAATTTGCGACGGACGCCTATCCGTCGCAAATTTCGCCTGTCAAAGATAAAACGACGTCGTTTTTACTGATTTGCGACGGCTTTTCCGTCGCAAATCAGTCAACGCACCGTTACCCGAGAAGACGCATAAAACGGTTCGTATTTGCGACGGAAATTCCGTCGCAAATCAGTCAAAGGACCGTTTCCCGAAAGGTCGCGGATATAAATGTAAGATTTGCGACGGCTTTGGTCCGTCGCAAATACAAATTTAAAAATTGCGACGGCAAATTCCGTCGCAAATCAGTCAAACGGGTCGCTTCATGAACGGTCACCTTTAAACGGGTATATTTTGCGACGGAATGGACCGTCGCAAATTCAAAGTTGAAATTTGCGACGACCTTTCCGTCGCAAATGTAGCCGGTTCAAGACGAAGTCGGTGGGCCCTAGTGTTTGCGACGACGTATCCGTCGCAAATTACTATCATTTGCGACGGACTTCCTTAGTCGTCGCAAATTGACATTTTTTGCGACGACTTACATAAATCCGTCGCAAATTCACTGTATTTGCGACGGATATTATTGCCGTCGCAAACTTGCCGTCGCTAATCTCCGTCTTTTTTGTAGTGAAACCACCATGTTAGGCTAGAACCCTTGCATGCTTGGGGTAGGATGAACTCGTAGAAGTAGGATGTGGGTATGTAATTAGGGTAACTTGTGACGTTAGGTTTTAATTCTCTTTATTAATGAATTCTTAAAATCAATCTTCACTTTGCCTTTGAATTTCGTTCGAAAAGTGTTAGAGAGAGGACGACCGTATCACTCTTTAACAACGAGTAGACTTAACGAGAGGGTTTAGGAAGAGGTTAATTAATCTACCGGTTTAGCTATGGAGGACGGCCGCATCACCATTAGTTAAATTAGGGTCTCATTAATTAAGCACAATCTATTAACTTGTTAGTGGATTAGTGAAGTCGGGTGTTAGGGTAAAGTATTAGGGTTTAGAATCTTGAGCTTTCACCTTGCATTCTTTTACTTAGGTTATTTCTTGCGCGTCACAATTATTTTGATTATGTACCCGCTCCGTTAGTATACGTAGGGATTCCTATCCCGAGCATCACCCTTTTATATTTGAGACAAAACCCTTAGATAATTAACTCATTTCTTTCTTTTGCATTAGTAGAGTAGAATAGTTTAGATTTAATAATTTTCAATCCCCAAACATACACTCATATTAACTACGACGCGTAGATCTTCAGGGATCTATTCGCATACATACCTTCCCTTGGGTTCGATAATACTTGGTCTCTATACTTGTCCATACTACAGTGAACCCGTACTCTTGCGGGGTAACTACTAGTAGAAAGCTAGTGTAGTTCGCTTCAAGTCACTCGTTTTCTTCAGTTGTCCACTTGTTAGACGAATGCTCTTCACCAGCGGCACAGTCTTGATCTGAAATTTCTACACCAATCGGGGTTGATGGTTGAGATAGTTGTGTCTCTGGGACAAAAGTTGGAGTTGTCGGTTCTTTGTCACTCCGATATCTCGACGACATTCCAGTTGCTCGTGGACAATAAAATATTTGAGGCGGAGACTCACCGAAATATTGCCCCGATGAGTGTTGCCAATATTCGGAAGTCGGAGTGGAAAATTGATGGAAAAGAGTTGCTCGAGTTATCAAAGAAATTTATGTGACCTTGAAAATTTTGATAATATGAAGGAGTACAGGAAAAATTTCCAGAATTTGGTGGAAATTGAGTGGACGAGCCAAATTGAGAGTATTGAAAATTTTGTGGATTTAAGGAATATTGAGAGAGGGGAATTTCATCCATCATATTAGGATGGTTGAACAAATTTCTACGAAATTCTTTATTATTTTTGTCCATTTATTATGGAAACAAAAATTTCCAGAACACAAAAATAAAAAATAGATTGAGATAGAAAATATAGTTGAGTGAAGAGAGTATGAGGTAAAATTTTAGTGGAAGAGTGAGAAAGAAAAAATATGCATGTGATGTATTTATAGGGAAAAAAAATGACTGTTGCATTCATTTTAATTTTGAAGAATAAATAAAAAATAAAGAGCACCAAAAACTGTTTTCAACGGTAAAATAAAAAAAGGTGCAGTCACAATATTTTGAAACGGTAATATTGAAACAAAAGTTATAAAAAAAAAAATTATGACAAGTTGTGGGGCCAAGCCCACCTTTCTCTGCAAAAAGGGGCGTTAGTCTGCATGAACCAAAATATTAATATTGGAGTTATAACTCACCCACCCAATGGTTGTAACTCCCCCTTTTGAGTTATAACTCATTTATAACCTCCCCTTTTGAGTTATAACTCATTTATAACTCACTAATGTGGACACTCTTAGGACTCAAGTTCTAAATACTTTCAGAAGTTGGGAGGCATTAGATTTTGACTTTAAAGCTTAACAAGGTACAATGGTAGGTACCTGGAAAAAAGAAGAAGGAAATTGTCCTCTCACAAGTCACAACCTCTATGAGTGACTACTTCTCAACCTCAGTGCTAAAAAGTCTTCAATACATCAACATCAATGTCGATACACCGAAATATGATAAGTCAAATTAATTTAACTATATCGCGCATAACTTCCATTGCAAATTTGCAATGTTGTTATGACTTATAAACAAGAACAAACACAAAAAAATGAACTATTTCTAAATTAATATATCACTTGTTTGTCATGTTCATCTAAGCAAAAAATGATCATGAAATTGGCCAAACATTTAAGAAATCACCAACTTCGGAATAATTCAAGAGAACCTTTCCACCCAAAAATTATCATAATTCTTACACCAAAACAAGAAACAGGCCTTGGCCAAGGATCGTTCTAGCTCCTCAAAATCTTGTAACAGGGGGGAACTTATAAAATATGCAACCTATCAATCACATTACAATTAAAGCCCAATAAGTAGAGCAATCCCAATCAAACCCAAACTATATTAATACCCCTCCATAATTAATTGATACACCTCCATTTATATTAAAATACCTGTTATATCCTTTCGTTTTTCTCTGTTATTTTTTTCTCTCTGCCCAAACATCATTTCAACCGGACCATCTCTCACCATCCTACTATTCCATAGGGCTGCCGCCCACAACGCCGCCTTCCGTCACCTTCATAGGAATTTTTTCAAGAAAAGTGAATTACTCTTCCCTCTTCTCAGGGGCTGTTTTCCTCTTGAAAATCAATTCACTCAATTTTCACAAATCAGAAAATTACTGATAAATTCTTGAAATAAAACTTTATTGTAAATTACTGTAATGGTGAAAAAGGACAAGACTTTAACTGAAAGCTTACGTTCTGATTCTTAAAATACCGTTTTAAATTTCTTTTGTTCTAATTTCCATGTGTTAATGGATGTCTGGTGCCCGAGAGTGGCTCGGTGGAGATTGCGCTTGGGCGGTGGCGCTGGAAAGTTGCAGAAATAGTACAGAGAAAAATACGAGAAGAAGAAAAACGGGGCGGGGTCATAACAGGGAATTTAATGTAAATGGAGGTGTATCCATTAACTATGGAGGGTTATTTAGTTGTGCCCTTTGAGTAATAAAAAATGTTAAAATACCTTACATCACTATCCTAGAACTAGATAAAAAGAAAGGAAAAATAAAGCTTACATCACCAAGTATGAAAAAATATACTACCTCCGTCCCGGAGGAACTTGCACACCTTCGGGGCACACTTTTTAAGAAAACAATATTTTTTTAATAAAGTAATGGCATATGGATAAATATGTATATATTTTTGTGAGTGTGCACGCAAATCAATGTTTCCTTTTAAAGGTTGTGCAAATTCCTTTGGGACGGACTAAAAAGGAAAGTGGGCAAGTTCCTCCGGGACGGAAGGAGTATATTACAATAAAATTTGACATTTAATCTTTGTCCACTTTTTCCTTGAAGTTATACAAAGAATATTCCAATAATCTGCAAATGACAGTACATTATTATAGGAGAAGAAGACCAATTAAAATAACTAGGGACATATAACATGAGAAGATTTTGCATTTAACTATTTATATGTAGTCCTATATATTTTTTTAAATTGCTTTGATAATTAAATTAAATATCGCAAAATTTTATAAAAATATCATATCTCATATGAACATAGTTGGTAATATCTTGGATGATGCACTGACATTTAGGCTCCGCTTGGTAGGGCGTATAAGGCCGTATTATGGGGTGTTGTATAATTAATATTCTGCTTGGTAGGGCATACTAAAATAATATCGACCCGTTTCTTATATGCCGACCCTGTAAAATAGTAAGGCGTAATACCTCCAAAGCACTATTCACCTTTACAAAATTAATTCGATCCGAAAGGTCGTACTATTTTATTATTGGTTTGTCACACGGACCGCCGCCGGACCACCGCCGGACCGCCGCCGGACCGCCGTCGCCGGCGCCGGAATTTCGCCGGACCGCCGGAATTTGGCCGGAATTTCGCCGGACCGCCGGAATTTGGCCGGAAAGTTGCCGGAAAGTTGCCGGAAGGTCGCCGGAGGCTGCCGGACCACCACTATTCCTAATTTTTATCTTTTTTATTACTTCCTACCAAGTAGTATAAGAATTTTGCATAAATTAGTAGGACCTTTTTTATATGTCCTACCAAGCAATTTTATATGACTTTTCTATACTAAATTTATACCCCCTCCTAAAATTAATATTGCCTACCAAGTGAGGCCTTAATTAATTGCATGGTGTAAAGAAATGTGTTTTTTAATAAAATGATTCAATAATGTCCGTTCAAAAAAAAAATGATTCAATAATGTTATTCGTACAATATTGAATAAAGAAAATCTAATCTCATGCAATAATTAACAATTGACTCAAGAAAAATAAGTCATACTTTGTAAAGTATGATCTACGAATTTGAAAAATATTTCGCGTTTTCTTAGTGAAAAAAAAGTTGTAATGTTACGAATGTTTAAAAAAAAAATGGTGAAATTAAATAGTGTTATATAATAACAAGTTTGTCCTTAATCAATGAATAGTTCTCTCACCCTTTCAAAAAAAAAAATGAATAGTGCTCTCACCACATCACATAATTTTTATTTTTCATAATATTTGTTTCCCTTTTTCTACATCTCTAATTAACAAAAGTGAATAACATTTTTATTTTCCATATTTTTTTCCCTTTTTCCATATTTTATAAAATTGAAGAAAGTGTAAAAATTAGGAGAAAGGATGCCAAAAAGCTAAATAGCATTTAAGTTTACACAAAAATGTGAGGATAAAACATAATCGAGAGAGTATTATTTTAGGAAAATAAAATATATATATATATATATATCTTTAAAACTAAGAACTAAATATCCAAACTCACTCCATCACCCAATTTTTTTTTCAAACTTCCATTTATTCTCACGATATTTTACAATATGGCCAAGCTACATAATTTCACTCCAATAAAAAATATAAATTTATTTGTATCAAACTATGAATTCACATATAAAACCCCAAAGAAAAAATTGTAAAAAAATCTCCTATACTTTACTTGACAAGTATATAAAAAAAAAATCACACATCCTCTTGATTTCCATAGTTCCTAGAACCCATAACTTGACCTCTTTTCTTAAACCTCCGGCTGCGGTGTCTCTCGTCGAACTTCGGCCGTCCCGTCTCTTTAAACAACCGTCGAACCACCGGATCAATGACACATTCCGGCGGTGGCACGGGGTACCTTACCGTGTCGTAACAATATGAGTAGTACATGTATTTTGATCTAAATTTTTCCATAGCCAACTTTTGTCTAGGGGTTATAGTAGTAAAATCATTTATAGCAAGTTGATTTTCTCCTTCCGTGCAACCGGCGCTCGCCACCACCTCTTCGAGTGGGTCGGTGGCGCAGCCATGGAGGACGAGGTCGGTAAATTCAGCCACGAAAGGGGCATATTTGTAATTTGCTCTATATTTGCCACCTGAAGTAGCCCAATCCGAAGCATCCCAAATAGTTGCAAATAATCCCATTGGCTTTGATGGGAAGTCAGCTCCCATTTCATCGTTTCTTACTATTTCCCGAATCGGTACATCATCAATGTAAAATCTGAAAATAATACATAAAATAACATTTCATTATATTGTACATACAATTAAAAAATGTAATACCAAATTAAAAGCAAAGATTGTTATAACCATAGTACACTAGTTAAAATATTATCTTAAGTAGGTTCATAGTTTCCCTACAATTAGATTAATTAAGGCTTACTAATAGTCATTACTTTCATCGATTAGGTTAAGCAGGAAATTAATGGAAAGCATAGGATTGGTCCATCATAATGACTCTTACCAGCTAATTGTCCTAAGTAAGCTTGACAAGGACAAGTTAATCAACTATGTTCACAAGATTTTTTCTTAACCATTATGATATTTAACCACAAAAGACTTTTTTTCTTTTTTTAGAGATTATCATCCATAAGCCAAACTTTTATAATTCGCCAATCAAATAGTGACCTTGCATGTGACTTCTTCTCAATATTTTCACATGAACCTTATCCGCCTCTTTTTCTCTACACATGTGAAGTTTGTAAAGCATAGCTACTTGTATAATTAAAACTAAGTTTTATGTTAATTTGAGTTCACGTAAACTAATAACGACACCGAATATACATAATAGTACTACTTAAAGAACTTTTGTTTTTTTTATTTTTTTTATTAATTCATGTATCATCATATTCGTATTGATAGTTAAAAAATATATAATTATTTATCAACATATGAAATCAAAGAAGTAAACGTTTAAATTATGCTTATTAATTAGGTTGTAGATAAAGGGCCATTAGTATTGTGGACGAAGCAACCGATTTTGAAATAGTCAAATTTGAGACGCGCATAGCCGCAAATTGACAGCTGAAAAGTAAAGCTAAAAGTTGAAAAATGAAGGTCGATGGATTGATCATGTTTGAAATTAAATTAAAATACTTACATAATTTTATTGGTGGTCCATAGTATGCTGTAAGTGTGGTACTCTTTAGAAGGGTCAAACCAGAGGTAATATCTCTCCTCTCTCCCTCTGTGTGTACTTCCATTTCCATACATATTCGTCTGAAACCTCCACGCTTTCCCTTTTATATTTCCCAAGAACTCAAAATCCAATTCGTCGTGTGTCTTGCTAAATATTTGTTGATTTGTCGTCTGCAATAACATACATATATTAATATTAATATTAATTAGGCCATGTAAATTAAATTAATTTCTAAATATGATCATCAATTGACTATGTTTATAATATGCTACGTACGTAAAACGCGACAACGATGCCTGCTGTGTAATCTGATGGCAACTTGATTTTAGCACTGAAGAAGCCATAATTGTAAAGGTCTGAAGATTTGAAGCCTGACCCTGTAATTAAATATTTAATTCAACAGTTAAAAAATGAAAATAAGCAATTACATACATATAATTAAAACAACACATATATGTATGTGTTATGATCAATTTATCATGAAAATTATGGTGTTCATAAAAACAATTTCGTATTCTTAAAACATATATATTCAAAAACAGAAGAGTACGATCTGTGTGTCATGTATGAACACATATATGTATGTATGATGATGGGAAGATGTACATGCCTGTTTGGAGGTTGAGATGGAGCTGAACAGATTGATCATCAGAGGAGCGGATGATGTTGGATTCACCAAAAAGAGGACTGAAGCCTTTTGCAAATGGAATAGTAGATATGCCATGACTTACACATACACATGATGATACATGGAGAAGAAGAAGAATAGACAGAGAATATTTGAGTTTATCCATAATTCAGCTCTTTTTGTTTTCTGCAGATGATTTACTTCCTATATATATATGTGTATATATATGGAGAGCATCGTCTTTAAAAATGTGAATGATATTGGGGGAGGGGGGAGAGGGGGGGAGGGGGTGAGCTGGTAAAGGTTATCAATTATTTAATTAGTGGACATGAGTAAGGGTCGAGTAACAATCGAGGGTATTTTTGGAAGACAATATATCTATGGAATGGAAGACTCGTTCAATTATTCACTATTACAACGATATTAGTTTTCCGCCCAAAAATTAATTAAAAAATCCCAGGTTTCTTGTTAATTTCCTGATTTTTCTTAACAAATACAACGGCTCATAATAGAGATGGTTTTGAATCTCCTATTACACTTTGGATTAGCGAAATAATTATGATTAGGGAAAATTCTCAATCAAATCTTTCAAATTCCAAATAAATATTATGTTAACTTTAAATTATGTTTACATAATTTTATTTTTCTAAACAATCAAGAATTATTTATAAAATCAAACATATGAGTTTAAATTGAAAAATGAGAAGCACACAATACACATATTTATATTGAAAGGGAAATGAAACAATTATTTTCCTTTAAAAAATGAAAAAAAAATTAACATTTTTTACTAAATTTATCTTTTTTAAAATTTGATTAACAGTTTAGATATAAAAAAAAACTTATTTTCTTTTTACAATTTTTAACTTACTAGTTCTTAATATGGTGAATGTCCAATTATTTTAAATATACTTAATACAAGTTTTAATTTGGTGTATGTATAATATATTATTAATTATAAATGAAATAAATTTAAAATTATATTTTTTTTTTAACTTGTTTGACCCTTTTATTTATGATTTTAAAAACTTTAATTGTTTAGATCTAAAAAAGAAGTAACTATTTTTTCATATAGTTTTAATGTTGTTGTTAATTTGGTGTAGTATAAGTGTGTAAGCACTACACAGAATTTTAATTTATTTTTAAATAAAGTTTTATTTTTATTTTTAAATATATTTGCAAAAAAATTACATAATAATGGACCATTTGAAAATAAATTTAAAATGATACTTTAAAAGAAATAGTTTAATTCATACTTTTTGGTGTACTGTCTACATACCAATTTTTAGTTAAATTTAACCAAATTATAAGAAATTTTAATTATTAGAAAAATAAAATTCAACTAAAATAATTCAAAGGTAAACTGACAGGGATTTGATTAGAATTTGGTTAAAAAATAATAGGAATTTTCTCTAATCATAGTTATTCTAATTGAGTTGATTTTTATCCACTATATCATGACACATGACAATAATCTAAAGTTATATTGATTGAGTTGATTATTATCCACTATATCATGACACATGACAATAATCTAGAGTTACATTGACTGAGTTGATTTTTATCCACTATATCATGACACATGACAATAATCTAATAGTGTAAGAGGAGATAACACTATCAAGATATAAGAAGATATTACTGAAACAAAATAGAGCCCCGTTTGGACCTACAATCAGATGTTTTGAATTTAGTTTTTCCTTAATTTATTAATTAAATAGGAAATAAATATAGTTTGTCAATTGATATTTGTTTCAACACAGAAAATTAAAAAATAGTTCTAGTGTGCGCTTGAATGTATGGTATATGCGCTTGGATTTTGAAAAAAAAAATCTCAAATAGAAATCGATAATACCCCAAGAAGTGATAAGTATAACCTCAATTGCAAAAAAAAAAAAAAATACACACACACACAATTCGACTTATTAGTGTGTGTTTTGAAAAAATCAAAATTGAAGTCAAAATTAAGCTTAAAATTCAATTGCATGTTAGAATTTGTGAAAATAAAATTATATATGTTTCTATACACCAGAAATAAAAATAATTATAAGAGTAAATCTCTTGTCCATCTGATGCATCATGCACTCACTCAACAGTTGGGGTTGTTTACACTAAAAAGTATGGGTTTATTACACTAAAAAGTTTTCAATATTATTGATTTTCAGTGTAAATTTTTCAATATAATCAATCAACACTTTTCTGTATAATCAACTTACATTTTTTAGTGTAAATAGTTTCAACTATGAGTAAATGCATCGTAAATCAGGTGCATATGAAACTCTGGCAATTATCAAAGCAAAATAATTATTTCATTGATCATGTAAATTAGATACAAATTTAATGATGTTATATAAATCACAATAATGTGCATTTGATAGTAAAATTAATTGAATTTTTTAAATGAGATCGTATTAATATGCATAATTAGCCTGTGCTGTAATGGTAATCTAGAGCATAATAATTAATATTTTAATTAAAGGGATTTCGTGTAAAAAAAAGACCATTAAAATAAAGTTTGCACAAATCTTCTCACGAAAAAAATAGACATATCAATGTTATTGAATTATTTTTTCAATTTTTCAGATAATCACCCTATTTTATCGTGGCACAAAATTAAAAAAAAAATTTGAAATTTTTGTTAAAAATAAATGTGTTAATTAGGAATATTTTGATCAACTAAGAAATAGTTATTGTTTTTAATAAGTAAACAAGTCTATTATTTGAGATACGTGAAAATTCATGAAAAATTGATCCATCTTAACGAGTGTATCTTAACCATATGGAAAAGTAATAATTAGTGATAGAAATACGTAACACGACAATTAATTGGCACTTGAAAAGAAATCCTTATCTCCACCTAATTAATAATTATATCAAAGGACTGATGGGTTAGGCCATCTAAACTTATATTTAAGTATGAGCAATTCGCACTTTTGGTCCCAACAACCACGCCCCCTCATGATTTTAGTCCCAATATTTTTAAAGTTGGTCCCAAAAATTCATTTCCTTGCAAAACTAGTCCCATTTAGCATTTTTCTTACAGAATTGGTCCCACCTCCGTTAAAACTTAACGGATGGCCGTTAAATATTTTTGCAAAACTAGTCCCAGTAAAAATTTTCTTACATATCTTCTAATTAAATATGATAATTATTAAAAAAACTTGAAACTTATTTCAGAACTTTATAAAATGTATTAAAAAGAAATAATTTCAAATTCTTAGTAATATTTTATTTACTAGAATTAAATATAATTAATGTTAAATATATTTTAGTATAATCTGAGAAAAAAATGAAATCTTGTTTTGAAAAACTGAAAAATACTTTTAAAATTCAAATAATTTTCAAAATTTTAAAGTAATTTTTTTACTTAAATTGTTGAATAAAAAATTCTTATTATATTATTTTGAAATATTAAACAATTTTTTATTTAAAAAAGAAAAAGAAAAAAGCACACGACCAATTTTTTTTTAATTTTTAATAGTTGCTAGAAAATTATAAGTGTTTTAACAAATTATAAGAATGTTTTTAAAAATAATTTAAGTATTCTAAATTAATTTTAAGATTTAATTTTTTAAAATAAAATATAAAATGAACCAAGTACTTATAATATTTCTTGTTTTTTTTTTTTTAAATAATTTTATAAACCAATTTTTTTTTAAAAAGATTTAATTTATATAATGATATCAAATTTTACAATTTTTAAAGTACGGTACGCTCCAAAATTATTGGTAATAATCTAATATTTTTTAAAAATTTTGTAAATCAAAATTCGGTCGCAACAGTACATGTTGAACAATATTTTTTAATATTGTACCAAAATTATATATTTTGTTAGTATACCATTTTTTTTGTATTTTTTTTTTTTACCAAGAATAAATTACAGCAGTATATATATCAGAATTTAGGATTAACATGATTAGGGCTGGGTTGGTATGGTATATTGTACCGAAAATCGCATACCGTATACCACATCAAAATGTTCGGTGTGGTAGAATTTTATACAGATCCCGTACCAAAGTTTTCGGTATGCTTAAAAATTTATACCGTACCGTACCGAATATTTGGTATACCGTTTTATACCGAAAATACCGACATATACCAATAGTTTGGCATACCGAAATTAGAAAACGTAAAGGTATACTATTCCATACCAAAAAATGTAAAGGTATATTGTTCCTTATCGACATATTCCAATAATATTTCGGTATATACCGAAATACCAAAAATTTAGAATATTCAAACCGTTATCGTACCGAATTTTTTCGGTATGGTATCATACCGAACCCAAATTTTCGGTATACCGAAATTTCCGATATTTTCGGTACCATATGCGTGGTATTTCGGTATTTCGGTATTTTTCCTTACCCCTAAACTTGCTTTTTCATTATATATTGATTTATATATTTTCATATTTAAAATGATTTTAAAAAGAAACTGAGAGTAACTTTGAAAATATTTATTTATAAAGTTTTATTATATATTCATAAACTTTTATTATTTATTTATAAACAAATTATAAACTTTTTAATTTTTTTTTGTAATTATAAGATTAATTGAGTGTAATTTAAAAAGGTTATAAGAGTAATTTAGAGTAATTATTTAATTATTTATTCATATTTTTTTATTGTTGTTTATATAGAGGCTGCATGTGTAAGGTATTTTTCCTCCGAAATTGACATGTGTAAAGTGTTTTCTCTCCAAAACTAACGTAGATAGCATATTTATGGTATTTTCCCCACCAAAAATAGTTTTTTCATTGGTGGGACCGAAAGTGCAAACGGTTGTTAACGGTAAGTTAACGGTGGGACTAGTTTTGCAAGGAAAATAATTTTTGGGACCAACTTTAAAAATGTTGGGACTAAAATCATGAGGGGTCGTGGTTGTTGGGACCAAAAGTGCGATTTGCTCATTTAAGTATCAATTCAAATTCATTACTGGTGTGACGGTTTTCTGTATTAAACAACACTCTTAAACTCTCGCCTATGAATTATGATGGCTCTTGACTTTTTTTAAATTAATAATCACAAGAGTGAGAAAACAAGCTGTACACGTGGCTAGATGCTATTTTTTCATGCAACTAGTTAGATGTTAAGGTTTATGTTCCAAATATATATATATATATATATATATATAAATCATTTTAGACCAAAAAAAAAATGGTAATGGAGATGAAGGGCCTCCAAAATAGTTTGAATATGAATTTTTTTTAAAAAAAAATTTATAATTTAATTATTCATGGACAGTTGTCAAGCAAAAAATTGAATGAGTTGCCGTAACATTGATGTTTTGTTTTTTCTATTTGAATCTATGTTACTTACGTGATGAGACAAATCATCACTTGCACAATTGTGAGGGCGACATGATATTTAATTGGGTAATTTGAAATGTGTTTCTTTCTTTCAAAATTATTCGTTTTCCGTTTTATTGGCAGTAAAGTTCTCATTTTTTATGAATATATTATTTGCACAAAAGTAGATATGTATATATAGAATTATAACGTTTATGAGTATGTATGGTGTAGAATTCGATCTTGGTTTCTTTGTGGAATATATTATAATACGAATTAGTTAGGCTTTATATGAAAAACAAAATTGTATTTGGTTTTTTAAGATTCCGAATATAATGTAATCATACATTAAAACCAATAATGCATGACGAATATACAAATCAATTGGGCAAATTATTATACTCATAATAAGTTTATCATGAAACTATATTAAAATATTGAATATTTGACAAAGAGTATCGATAATCTCATCAAAAGTTTCATTAATCTAGAGCAATAGTATTATTTTGTAATTGTTGTAAATTTTCTTAAACTCAAATTAATAATACTTTTGATAAGATTATCGATACTCTTGGTCAAATATTCTCTGTATATATATATTTAGAATTATATATCATAGTACGTAATACTAAACGAAATGTTTTTGCTTTCACTTAAAATAACCAATGAATTATCTTTTTCTAGATATAGAGAGAGTTTATTTTTCAAAATATGTGTGCATCTTTTTTTCAAGATATATATATATATATATATATATCCCATATAAAATAAAAATATAATATTATTTTGAAAAATAAAAATTATAAGATACTCGCATAATAATAATAATCATATCACCAAATAAAATAAAAAATACTGACCTAATACATTTTGTATGTATGATCATCGCATAGAAAATTGTACATATTGTTTCAATTATTTATTTGCATTTTATTTTGGTGCGTAGAACTATTAGTTATATATAATAATGTGCAATAATATATATGATATAATATCATGCAAAATCTTAAAAGACAATATCAAAGGAAAAGAAAAGGTCACATTTTAAACTTGGCATATAGGGGAGAAGACAGCTTTTCGTTACCTGTTCGTAATAAATCAGCTTTCACAAACAAATTTGTCCAGTATTGTCCTGTTGTCACTTGATAAAAACTGGGATATTAAAGTAGTTACACCAACTAACAACTGAGCCTTAGATAAATACATAACAAGATATGAAAAATCAATACCTCAAATGATTGCATTATTTCTTTACCGCATTTAATTATTTAGGTAAAGTTTAATATGGGGCCAAATTAAATAATGTATAAATAAATTAATCATTATCCCAAACGTCATATATAAGCAACATAAAATTGATAAGACGAGTTAATAATTTATACCTCACTGTGGAGATGGATTTGTCTGGAAATATATGGGCCAACCCTGTTAGAGAATCTGCAAGTTGGCATGTCGCTTTCTCCGCCGTTTTCAGCTAATTTTAAGTTTTGGGGAGTTTTTTTTTTTTTTCTTAATTTATTTTATTTTATTTGGATTATATATCGACATTTGGGCCTACCAAGGAAGGAATACAAGAATACCAACTTATGACTATGAGTTATGTGTCATTCTTTACTTAGCAGTGTATCCACACACACAAAGGAATAGAAGTTGAAGGAAGAGAAAATTAATATATATTAAAATGTGAGAGACAAATAAAGGGAAAGAGAAATAGAAAATAAAATAAAGGTCGGCCGGAAAAAGAAATATATGGAATCTTGGCTACTCCACGGCACACTAGATTCTTGGTTAATCTTTCATTAATTGAAATAACTTGTGTGAGACGGTTTTATGGTGAAACGGTTCACAAATTAGCACAAATTAATATTCATCCTTTTTAAAGTGTCATTATGTCCAACTTATATTCTGTCTCATCGGTATCATGCCAACTTTACTCTCCTTTAATTTCTTGTATCAACTTCAAGCTTTTCTTAGTACATAGTAGGCAAAGTAATATGTACATTTTGTTTATTGTGCCTACTACTACTATTTTTTTTTTTTTGAACAGTACTACTATTAATATTATTAGTTTTTATAAATAATTGTATTAGGCTAACAATTATTAAATTGTACAAATAAGAGTACAAATGGTGTACAATAGCAATGTTCACACAATACTTTGTTTATATATTACGATGCATCAATAAAATAATGCAAACAATATTGCAAACCAGTTTCATATTTGCATTTTGTGTGTATTTTTTTAATACTATTAATTATTTCATTGAAATATATTGATGTAATAGTAATATCATATAATGAAAATAATTAGTATCATTCTAAGTTGCACAGTGAAATTAACTAGTTTACAAGAGATTTACTCCTAAAATAAAGTATATATATGAGATTAAAGGACAATAAGAAAATGAAAAAAGAAATATTAAAAGCTCAAAGTACACCAAAAGCCAATATCCAACTTATGAATAATGAATAAAGATGAAATTATATCGGAAATATATCATAAATTTTGAAATTGTGATTTGAGCTATGTTGCACAGGTGCAGGTGCGGGTGTGGGAGTGCGGGGGCGATACAATACGGGTTCGGGGATACAAATTTTCAAAAAACTTAGGGTGTGATTTGTCAAGGATACGTTTATTTATTTATATTTTATTATATGTAAAACCTAAAAAATTAAATATATTTTAAAATTTTGTAAATCGAATGTATATAATTCACATTTTCTCTGACCCAAAATTTAAACATATTCAATAATTTAATATAATTAAGTAACCAAAAATTAATTTAAATTCAATTAGCCTAATATATACGTCATAACAGTGATTACAATATAAAACAAGTGTTACATTGTCAATTTGAATTATATTATATAATAAAATTCAATTGAAATAACACATTTAATGCTTAATAAGTAGGATACGTAAGGAGGATTCAAGTATCCGTTAGTGAATTCGCCACGTGGAGAATCCGATTCGCGGATTCAAGAATCTCACCCCTTTTAGGGGGCGGGTGCGATACTGCATTGTGATATTTTTAGAAAAATCCGTGCATCATAGGATTTGAGTATTGGTGGATAATGTATTTTTTCTGAGTATCGTGAAAATATGACAAAATATCCATAAATATATTGCTATAATCACTGTACAAAGTTGAATTAAAATTGGAAAATATAGTTGATAAATCGTAAAATATCTCATTCTTTAAAAAAATGCTATTTTTTTTCTAGAAAACAAACTCAATTTTATATATCATTTGCCAATATATTTTCTTTAAACATGTTATTTTATTTAAGTATATGCATGATAGTATGTTATAATAATCTTTAACATTTTATTTTAAATTTTCAAAATTTTAATAGAATTTGTGTCATTTAAAAAAAAAAAGTGTGCAATATCTATCTATCTATACATATATTGTAAAATTTAGGTATTTTCATCCTTGAATATCAACAAAGTAATAAGCAATTATCTATCTTAATTTACAAGATACTACATAATTGTAATTTCCCTTTAAATTTGTTAATCATTGCACTCAAAGTTGACTTAAGGCTAACATGGACTTTACAAGGCCCACCTCACAAGTTAACCATAATGCCGGAGGAGCCCAAATAAATAGCTAAGGAAAAAGAAAAAGAAAAAAACAACAAAGTAATTAACAGTACATGATATATTTAATTAATAATTAAAATATTATTATATATTTTTATATATATAATTAAATGAGCAAATTAAATATTGGTTCAATTCATTGCGTCTATTATTGAAGATAGCTGTGCATTAATATAATTCATATTGATCTTCAATAATAAAAATTGTGAATATATAAATATAGAATAAATGAAAAGATAAGTAAAATAAATAAAATTTATACTTTTTTTTTTTTTTTTGACGGGAATACATTTTTTACTTGAACTGCAAATCATATGTCTTTTATTCAACACAACTTTTTCCCATAGGACTATCCTTATTATCAACAATAAATTGTGATGGAGATAAGATAGCGACATCGATTTGGACAATTATAAGTGGATTTGGAAAATTAAACGAATATGTATAGAGTGAAATTGGTTCATACATGAATTATTAAAGGATATTAGTTATTTTTATTGAAGAGTATTATTTGTTTTTACTGAAGAGTATTAGTTGTCTCCACCAAGGAGACTTAGTTTATTATCAGTAAACAACTAATACTCTTTAGTGAAAACAACTAATACCCTTCAGTGAAAACAACTACTCCCTCCGTCCCAAACTCATTTTCTCATTTACTAAAGTGATAAAATAGATTATTTTGGTTATTAGTGTATGGAGAATATAATATTAAAAAGTATTGTTACGTTTTTTGCCAAAAGTAGATGTAGCAAACGAGTATGGGACGGACTTTTTTGGCAATATAGCAAACGAGTTTGAGACAGAGGGAGTAATATTTTTTTATGAAAACAATTAATACCCTTCAACAATTCATGTATAAATCATTTTCATTCTATATTTTGTCTTGGTCTTTTACTCTTATTTAAGAGATGATTTTGTAAATATTTCGATCAGTTGAAGTTCAATTAAAAATTGAGAGTGTTTTCTCTTGCCTTCTATTTTACCGCTATTTGTAAGAATTAATGGAGATTGAGAAGGTTGTACTATAAATTCACATATTCCCTGCATCAATAATGCATGACTTATAACCTTACATATATGATATAGCATTCCTACATATACCATTACTTTCATTTTATAATATATTTGATTTAGTATCCCCATGATATGAATAAACTGTTCTAGCGTATAAACAATTTTCAATTGAAGAGTTTTAGGAAATGTAATCTTGATGTTGCAAATCAAACCTCATCGAGATATTATACACACCCCACCTTGCGCGCCATTCCCGTCCCCACAAATTTGTATCTATACATATATACATACTGCATATATATGTTCATCCCCACCCCAAGAAACAACAAATAAATAAATCATCATAATGGAATATAATTAAAAATGCACTAATAAGTTAGATAAACTCTACAATCATTACAATATATTAGTTGGAACTAGTCATCCCATCGACAAGCTTATCCACATCTATTACATTATATATATATATATATATATATATATAACTCAATTAATCAAATTAAAATTTGAAGAAAATTAGGCTTAGTGGAGAAGAGTTGGTGAGCGGGGCATGAGGACCCATCAGCACTAGGAAACCAATTTTACAACAATTTCTGGTGTTGAATAGTTGCAATTTGCATTAACAGAAAAAACAAAACACAAACACTCATACCTCTTAAATTTGGTCCTATCAGACAGAAAGTGATGATCAAGTTAAGGGGAAGTAGGCCCAATAAAATCAAACCGGCCCTTATAAAGAAAGGGCTAGTACTACTCTGTCCCAGATGATGTCCCTCTTTTTTTATTATTTAATCTTACGTGCATGAGTATGGGGGATAAGGTCGGATACAAATACACGTATGTATGCACATGCCTATATGACCCTCAGGATGTGGATATATATGTGGGACTCATATACGTGACCTCATATATATTTTGTTTGAATGAATTACATAGACTGAATTTAATTTCGAGCATATATACGCTACCAAAAAAATTGAATTTATCAACAATTATTCTGTCATATTTTGTTATTATATTTTTTCTAATTAAAAACTTGTAATGACATGAAATCGTCATTATTGACCAGAGCCTATTGTTGACGGTGATTTCGTGAGAATCTCGCCCTCTGGTTTCTAGCGGGTATAGTGATAACTGAATGTAATGAATGCAGTAATAAATGAGCTCTCAAGTGGAGTCTTTGTATTAAATGAGTTGTGTATTTACAATGGACATTTACGGCCCTATTTATAGTGTATAAGGAGGGTTACCCACTTGATCTGGTATGCCCGTGGGCCCCTCTGAATCATAGCTGTATAATCATGATGGTCAATGAGAACCTGCCACGTGGCCCTGTTGACCTCTACTGATATGACCCTTCCTACTGGCCCTGCTCTGACCCTGTCACATCCGCACGTTCGATGGGATAGGACAGGCCTAGAAGTTGACGTTGTCTATAGACGGGTAGACGGGTAGGACCTTCTAAGAGGAGACTCCTACCGGTAGATCGCGGGTAGCGAGTAGAGAGTGGCTTGAGGCCGTCACATACCTCCTCGCTTCCCAACCTGTTAATGTTGTTTGTAGTATTCACTATTTACTTTGAAACAATATGAATTTGTCATTTCTTTTCATTAACTAACACTTTATGATCAAATGTTGTTTTAGATGTTTTAACATGCAGGTTGAAGAGCTAGAAGGATCTACAAGACTCTGGAATACTCAATGTTGCAGTAAATGTTGCAAGCATTAGTTGCAACATGGAACGGTTACGGGCTCCAGAAGGATCTACAAGAATCTACAAGGACCTACACGATCCAGGCTATTCCATAATGACTTAGAACAATCTAGATCAGGCGGTTGCAGTGTTAAACATCAGGAATAAAGATAAGATCATGGGCGCATAACAAGAGATCATGGAGCGGTTACATGAAGAAGTTATTTACGGATGAAGACCTCCATCTATAAATAGAAGCCAAAGTCTTCAGTACCAAGTGTGGAATAAACGAGTACACCTACTCTAGTGTTGATCCCGAGTTCAAAGATAATAGGGCAGTTATTCCAACGTTTATGTTATGCCTAGAAGTTTAGTACATCTCGCATAACTTGCGATCAATCTTATATCCATAGATAGAGAGATCATAGATATAGAGTGAGATCAACTTTGACGGTGTATAGTGTTATACACTTAGCCAATTTACATTTGATAGGCGATATCGAGTCTTGTTTCCGTTGTGAACGATTTAACTCTTCACACAACTTTTGTATCATTAATCTTATTATAGTGAGTGTTTCGCCGTAAGGCCAGCACACGCTATTTTATATAGTTTATGTTATAAAGTATTCCATTTTGCAATTGTGTGTTTTTTGTCTTCCGTTGTATACACGTTTTATCTCTGTTTTCCAGATTGTTGTAGTGATTGTTCTAACATTCGTTACAACATCTATACTTAACAACACACGCACACCTTCATTTGGTATCAGAGCAGTCTGATATCATATCAATTGGTCTTTCACGACCTATTCCAGGCAGCTCCATCAGAATCCTACTCGTCATCTGCCTGGTGTAGCCGCCTACTTGCCCTTGCTCAGAGCCCGCCTCGCTGGACGCGGTCGTCAGTCCTCGTTCCTTCCTCGTCCCGGCCTTGGCGGTCAATCCACTTGGCCGCTGGTCGAGTAATATTAGCGGGTGTAACACCTATCATGATAGAATGTTTCCTGTCATTAAGGACTTCTACTTAAAAAAAATTGTAATAATATAATTATTGTCTTCGAAGATCAATTTTCTAGTAGATACAAAAAAATGACCTTTAGTGACAGTAATCCTGCCATTGTTGTTTTTCATGTTAAAAGTTTTTAATAACAGGAAACAACCATCAATGACATGATCCTGTCATTAAAGGTTGTTTCCTGTCATTAAAGACTTTTAACTAGAAAAGCAATAGTGACAGATCATGACAGGATTGTTATAACTAAAGGTCTTTTTTTTTGTAGTGATATGTGCAAAATTCTCAGTTAATCAAAATTGGCAATTCTATAACAACTCTTAATTGGAGCTGGTTATGATTAAAGATTGGTACTGATTTCTGATTAATGCAAAATAATGATCATGTAATGCGCAATTTAATTTAACAAATTACAATATATGGAATATGTATGTACTAACTCTTCTCATGGAACTGATTTGATGTGTAATTTATACTTAAATTGACACATGGGATATTTATACATACACATCATATGAATTTGGATTGGAATCTAAAATTTGTCGCACGATTAATTAATACTCTTACTTTGGATAGAAGTGATCACTTGCAGCCGACCAAGCACTCGAGTTGGGGTCTCACCAATTTTATCAAATAACCTACTATTTTTTGGGACCCTAATTTACAATGATAGTAATATTTTATCTAAAAAGTCTTTGGAAAATGCCAAATCAGAGACCAAAGTGGCTTATATTAAAGAAAATCAAACTGGGCGATGATTGTGAAAATTAATATAAAGAATGATCATTACTAATGTGGTACTGCAAGTAATGTCTTAATCCAACAGCGAAAAAAGAAAAAGAAGACAGCAAATTGAGGGCACATATATATAGCTTTGCTTGTATTGTAGGTCTGCATTTTGCAGGAAAATTAGAAAGTTCGGTCCAAATATTAGTTGTAAAGTTGCATTAATTATATCTCGTAATTTAATTATCTTATTATCGCGTCACATCACATGTACATATACATGTGATATGTATTGATATATAAATGGTTCATTGTCGCTCACATCTTGTGTTCAAATCCGTTTAAATTATACACTTGTTGGGTCTTTTCAATTATCTCCATAATGCAGTTGACGTCAGCTTACAAGTACACTCGTTGGTCCTCCACGTGATGGAGTTGCGTTAGCAAATAGATACTAATTCCACAAATTTCACATGAGATAAAATCCTTTCAAAACTTGATATATAAACAAACAAGTTTTTGTACAAATTAGAGTACCAATTGCAATGAATTTACATATTCTACACCATTTTTAACATTGAGAAATAAATGATCAATGATCACCACCACAAGCAATGCAAGACAAGAATTTGGAAGCAAAGGATTTAGATTTTGGTTGATCGATGGCATTTGGAATACATATGGTGGATTCATCAGCACCATTTAGCCTAGCTTTCTCACATTCATCCAAGAATTTCTGAAATGCATTCTTCACATAATCCACTCCATCCTTCACACTCATTTCTTCCACAACTTTTTGTTGATCACCACATAAAACTGCACCCATTTGAACCAACTCCTCCTGAAAATCGTTTAGTTTAGCTTCGTCTTTCGCCTCGCCCTCCCGTAGCTTCACCGGCTCCATTAGACTTTCTATCATCACACATTGAACTTGAATTATAGTACTATACAAATAAACAATTAATTACATGTTGATCATCAATGTGTATTAGCTAATTAAAAATTATAAAGGTAGATTGTTCATGATGTATCATAATTATTCCTTCGCCAATTCTTATGCACCTAACTCACAAATCTTAGACTCGTGCACTCGCCACATTTTAGTTAAAGCTAGTCTTAGGTTTCAGTCAAAGTTAACATCACATTTCATTTCATATTTCTAATCAAATCTTGTATTGCGTTTCAGTTGAATGGATGTATGGTTCATTCTAGCTAGGCTTTGAAGTACAATATTTCTTATAAAAAATTTAAATAAAATAACGAGATTCCTAAAACAATTTTTTTGTTACCCGCCCTTGGACTCTTAAAAACGCTTCAATCCAATTTGGGTTTGTTACAAACCTGTTTCGTATCGACGATAAATGGGCTAAATTTTGGGCCATAATTAAATAAAGGCCCAGGTTATTTGCACTATCCTCTTTGTTAAAGACACTACTCGGATGAATACACTATTTTTTGTTCGGAATTTTTTTTCGAAATTAATTCAATTTTTTGAACATTTTTTTCGAACATAATGGAATGCATAATATTTCGGGAAAAAATTCGAATTTTATATTAATTTTTTTCCGAAAATGTTTTAGTTTTTCGAACAAATTGGTAGTGTATTCATCCGGATAGTGTATTTAACAAAGAGGCTAGGTGAAATAACCGTGGCCTTAAATAAAATTAGTTGTACCTGGGCAGTCAGTCCGTGGGCTGTTTCTGTTTAGGACAATATCAAAGGTGCCGGCCCATTCGTCGCGCTTCGTTAAAAATTCCTTGAGATTGAATATCTTTTTAACTGTTGCAGCTATGGAGGAGTGTTCGAACTCCGAGGTAGGATATGGTCCTGAAGGCCCATGTAACACTGCACATATACATCCCCATCATCAAATTCTAATTCAACTACCTATTAAATATTTTCAGTCCATTAATCAGTGCAATTGCTTATTGATTCATATGAAAGGAAGGTGGAATGTACGTAGATTTCAAACTATTTTTAGCGTATGCCGTATAGCAGATTGACTTGGAATCAACTCATTTCCAAGTTATTGATATCAAGTTCATCAACCAACCCACAATCTTGGTTAAACTATGCTCATTAGTAATAGTAGGGAATAAATTAATAAATTGATTTCACAATTCTTTATAAGTTCAAACTTATATGATGATTTTTTTTTTTTTGTATCAGAGTAAAAATAACTCACGTTATATATCTTGGTTCGATTTCCATTGAAACAACTCATGAGACCTCCTCACCAGAGGGAAAAGTTGATAATTCCCTTCATGAATGAGTGAGGGGGTCCACGTATATTAAATTGTTTAGTTATTGGACCTTTTGATTAAAGTGGAAAGTTGATAAATTTCACTAATGAGTGTCGGGGCCGGAGTGTTAGGAAAATAAATATATGAATTGATTCAATATCTTTTTACAAGTTCAAATTTTTAAATGCGACTGGAAAAAAATTGTATAAGACAGGTTTAATTTACTTATGTTATATGATGTGTGGGAGTCACATCTCAATCACATTTAAAGGTAAATATCATCTTTAATTTACTTATGCATGTTATATGACATGTGGGAGTTACATCTCAATCACATTTAAAGGTAAATATGATCTCTAATTTACTTATGTTATATGACTTGTGGGAGTCACATCACAATCGGTAAATATGATCTGAATATCAACTCTTTATTTTATGAGTAGACAAGCCTTTTGTTTTTTTAGGGAAATAAATTTATTCAAATTACAAAAAACAAATCTAATTTTCTTGGCATTTAGTGTGTGTCTTGAAGCACGCCAAACAGTTTCCTGAATCATTTCTTTTCCAAAGTTATTTGTTACTGCTTTTGAAAAGTAATTGTAAAAGTTGTTTTATATTGTCAAAAAACATACCCTTACTATAAAGTGATAATTAATTCCAACACCACTTATCCATTAGCGGAATAATTATATATGTTAGGTATTGCTCAATTAAGTCATGCTATGACTTATGAGTGCACCCTTCTTTATATTATAGTAGTGATGTGATATATTCAAGGTTGAAAATATCGGTATCGATGGATATATCGGAACCTTAAATTTGTGGAAATATCGATGGATATATCGATATCGAATATCGATATCGGTAAATTTAAAAAATTATAAAAATTTAATAACAAACTTTTAATACATAAAATTTACAACATAATTTTACCATATTTTACATTTGTGATATTTAACAAAATTATGGATATTTTTCGATACTTTTTCGATATTTCTCGATATTTTTTCGATATTTACCGATATTTTTCGATATTTACCGATATTTTACCGATTTTATGCTCAATTTGCACAAAAATATAGTCGAAATTAATTTTATATACTGATATTTATCGATTTTTTTACAGATATTATGAAAATATCGTTACCTTCCAATATCGATATCGGTGGCCACGAAAAATGGATATATCGGGGATATATCGTGGAAATATCCGGATATTTTCATCCTTGGATATATTACATTAATATATACGTGCTATTATTGACAAAATGAAACACCAACTATATTGAGATTGGAGATAGCAAAGCATACCAGTCCCTTTCTCAATCCATGGAGATATCAAGATTGCCGGAACCCTAACCCCCAACCTATCAAACCGGAAATTGTAAGGCTCGGGGCCGACGATCCCGTCGGGGCTGGGAATTCCGGTGACAGGAGTCGGCACGTGGTCAAAGAAACCACCATGTTCATCATAAATGATGAGAAATAGCATTTCATTCCATTGAGGACTAGACCTCAATGCTTCATACACTTCCTTCACAAATTTCTGGCCTTCATACACATCGTGAGAGGGATGATCATCATTTCCTGGCAGTATTTTTAAATCAAAATATCGTTGCTCCAAAACCACATAGTTTGGCAACTTTCCCTCCTCACAATGCCTCTTGAAAGTCAGATCAAATTGGTGAAAATTAAATATGTACTTTAGTTTTCTCAAGTTCCTGCCAAGAGAATTAGAAATTTAGCAAATTTATTTAAGTAATTAATGAAATAAAATATTACATTTAATTGAGTTAAAAGTTTTTTTTTTTTTTAGCCTTTTTTACTTTAGGTCCAATTTTTAGTTATTGCATTTTAGTACCAATTATAAAAATTGTCTGATTTTGGCATAAAATACCTGAAATACTGTTTAATCATGTCACGCGAATATCCAATTTAAGACCCATAATTTGCCTATTATCCAATTTCGATATATCCCAACTTAAATGACATGATTGTTTTCAAAATTTCGGTAATTTTGAAATCAAAGTTGAACAAATTATATATATAATATTGGGAAATACATCGAAATATTAAAAAAAGAAATGGGCTACTAATTATGGGAACAAAGAACTACTTATTAAATTAGATAAATTAGAAATAGAAATGATTAAATATAATTTTGCATTACCTGTAGAATAATGTTGCTGGAGGGTACTGATAGTATATGCCAAAGGTACAACCCTCTTCATGCAAGGACTCAAATATAGTCTTCTGCGGGTACCCTATAATCAATTGCTTGGTGTCACCACTAGTGGCGCCGGCCGAGGTGGCGGAGTGTACAAACAGCCTATTCGGCTGAGTAGACGCAGGCACGGAGGCGAACCACCGGTCACAGACGGCGAACTCCGATACCAGCTCCTTGTAAACGGGTACGGACTCGGGTTTGAACCCGTTCATGACCGTACTGGACATTCCAGCTTGCTTCCTTTCCGCATTCTGGGCGAACCCTTGCATGGTGGGTTGCAGCTGTTGGGGGCCCACCTCTTGGCTCCATTGAACTCCAAATACCTGTTCGAATATCTCCTGGATCGAGTGCCCCGGGTCCGGGTCCACGTAGAGCGACCCGTCACCGAAGAAGATCCGATTATTTTCCGGGTCTTCGGTGGATAAGGGGTTTGATTCGGATCCTGCGGTTCCGTTGATTTGGGGGTTTAGGGCTTTCATCCAACCCAACATGTGATCAAAGGAGCGGTTTTCTTGGACTAGAACTACTACTGTTTTGATTGGCGAAGGATTTGGAGTTTGTGAAGCCATTCTCTCTCTGTTTCTCAGACACACAAGCTTGATTATAATTTATTTATAGGGAGAGTTTTTAATCTACGGAAGAAAATGATAGACAGCGCCAATTAAAGGATAACAGATTTTAAATGATCGTTGTATTATAGGGTTGATTGAAAAAAAAAAAAAAACCACCAACTTTATTTTTTTTATAAATTATTACAACATATAATTTTATTTTTTTGTACTTTAATACACCAATTTATAAATTTTGTAATTCAATATATTTGACAATTTTTCGACAATAATTAAATAATGTCTACACATAAATGTCTATACAAACACTAACAAATAAAATTTGGGGAATTTTTTATAGGTTACATAATTTTAAAAAAATTACTTTAAGGTAATCAAATTTCCCCAACTTACACTAAGGTACAAAAATTATTGAACTTAAGGCATATTAAAGTTGAACTTATGTTAATCTCAAAAAAAAAAAAAAAGTTGAACTTATGTTAATCTAAATAAAAGAAAAAGTTGAGCTTATGTTATTATTGCACTTTATACGTACCCGAGAGTAATTAAAAAATTTAACTCAATTCCTCTCAACAATATTTTGTTTAATTTTGTACCTCTCAACAACTCACCAATAAAAATAATGTCTTCAAAAAATCTTTTTAAGTTATGCATATTTCTAAAGTTAAAAATATATTTTAGAAACGTTATTTTTATTTTAAAAAATGATTTTATTTTTTGGCATGTACGTGGACTCTATATGATATATTTAACGGTCATGTCTTCTAATTTAAAAAGTTGGTGTATTAAATTAAATATATATATATATATGTTGTAATTGATAAAAAAAACACAAAATTCGTAATTTTTTTATAATGAACTCTATTGTATATGATGTGTAATTTGCTGGCTGAATTAATACGCTAGATCTTGCTAATTTGTATGAACCTTGAACGTGGACGTAAGCCGAAAATTCCAATTTAATTAATAGTAAAAGAATTACATCTCGTTTAAGAATTGATTATTTATAAAAAAAATTACAAAATTAATGCATTTATATTATACGAACTATTGAATTGACACATACGGCGTTAAGAGGGTGGCATTAAACTAGGAAAGTTTATTGGTGAGATTTCATCGATCATAAAGCTGGTGGGACTTATATATGGATTATGGACATCCTTACACTTTAAAATAGTAAAATGAATTGCATTATTGCAAAAAACTTTCAAAGTGGCAGCTCCAGTTAAAGATGTTATCATTTTGCAGACGCAACAAATCTTATGTTGATTATGATTAATTTCTCTATGAATCATAAAGTCAATAATTAAGCTAATCGCGCAAAGTATATCCCATTAACCAAAAGATTTATAAAAAACAAATAAAGAATTATGACTTTCTTTTAGGGAAAAAAAGAAAAGAAAAGCGCGTACATGAATGAAGGTCATAAGACACACAATTGTATACTGTATTTTAAGGAAATGGTACATTTTTTTACTCTGAACATATTAATTTTTGTAAATTAATTAATTAATAATCAGCCATACGTCCAACTAGCTAGCTAGAATACGTTTGAAGTTGGAGTGTACGAGATTCATTTATATTAATATAAAATTGATGGAATTGAACTTAAACTTCGAAATTTTACAAGTACTGTACATATTTTCATAAATTTTAAATAATAATAACGCCTACGAATATGCATTTTCTTTGTCAATATTGTGTACGTGGGCCATTTGATTGTGGCCTATCAATTATTTCTTGTACGCCATAATCACTTATTTAGGAATCTTGAACCATACATTAGATAAATTGAATTTTTTTAGCCTACTTAGGGACATAATAAAGGTTACATTAAGGTTGAGTAGGTTAACTAAAAGAAGAAAAAAAGAGTTGGAGAAATCTTGTCTTGTTTAATGAGATGGACGGCGCTGGGCCCTAACTACTATATATATCTTGGCCTGTTAATGAGCTATGATTTGGTCCAACCCATATCATACAGTAAGGACTTATATTCATGGCAAAATTCTTGCCTAAAACAATTTGCACGTACACTTGGGGTGTATTGATTGTGGAGTTTGTAGAAATTTTTTAGATTTTCAAAGTCCGTGAGTATTCAATTCAGATTTTCAAAAGTTTTTAGAAATCTTGAGGTATTCAATACAAATTTTAAAAAGTTTTAAAAAATCTCTACATATTCAATAGTCTATGAATTTTAATACTTTATGGATTTTCTTTCATTCTCTTCCAAAAATATAAATAGATTTCACTCTCCAAAATCTCTTCTAACAACCAGAGATTTCTACTGATTTTAAAAAGTCTTAAAAAATCTTTAGATATTCAACAGTCTATGGATTTTAATACTCTATTGATTTTTTTTTTTATTCTCTTGCAAAAGTATAAATAGATTTCACTCTCCAAAATCTCTTCTAACAAAAATATAAATAGATTTCACTCTCCAAAATCTTTAGATATTCAACAGTCTATGATTTTAATACTCTATGTATTCAGATGCGTTTCTAAAGTTATGCACTATCATTAGAGAGAAAACGCATCTAGAAGATACAAGATACATATGTGTTGAAGAAATGGTGGCAACATTCCTGATCATTGTAGGACACAACGATTGATATGGTAATGTTCGTCAAAGGTCTGGTAGTTTGCATTTTGCTACTAGTCGAAACTTCAACAAGATCTTAAAG
This sequence comes from Ballota nigra, assembly GCA_947034835.1. Taxonomy (NCBI): domain Eukaryota; kingdom Viridiplantae; phylum Streptophyta; class Magnoliopsida; order Lamiales; family Lamiaceae; genus Ballota; species Ballota nigra. The sequence goes on from OX344724.1 coordinate 93,286,916, forward strand.
GCATTGAACACTATAGTACTGGAAATGATGGTTAAGCCATCCATAGGGATGCTCGCTAAAATTTAGGAAAGTACAAGATTTAACCCAGACTTTAAGATATGGATATATATATATATATATATCAAATGTTGTAGTTAAATAATGCACTATCAAGAAGAAATGAGCTTCAAGTGCCTCAAGGTACCATATTTTAAATTGTGTTTATATTTTTTAAATAGTGACAAGTTAACTAATTAAAAAAAATTGTACTTTTAGGTATTTTCTCATGGATTGTGGATTTGCTAATCGGCGTCAATTATCTGCTCTATTACGTGGTGCTCGATATCATCTTAAAAAATTTGGTGGTCAAGGTCGTCACCCCAGAAATGCAAGTGAGTTATTCAATCTTCGTCATGCATCATTAAGAAATGTGATTGAGAGAATTTTTTTGTATTTTCAAATCGTGGTTCAAAATTTTCAAAACTGCATCTCCGTTTCCATTTCAAACACGAGCAGATTTAGTATTGGCTTGTGTTGGATTACATAACTTTCTTCGGGAAGAATATTTTTCAGTGGAATATGGAGAAGATCAAGATTTTGGAATTGCTTTCTAAAAGCCAACTACAACAAAGAACGGAAGTTAATGCATGGAGAATGGGTATTGCTAATGCTATGTGAGAAATGAGGCCGATGTATAACAGTGATGAAAATGAAGATAATGGAGAATGAAAATGAGAATAATAATGATGAATGATAATGTATTTTTTTTTTTTTAACTAATGTATTTTTGGTTTTTTTTTCAAAACAATTTGGATAACTTTTTTTATATACAAGTCTGTTTCATATACATTTGCATCAATTGTTCTAGTATCGGAGTCTATGGAAATCTATGTAAATCAATAAAAAAAAGTGTATTCCACAATCCTGTGTCAAGTCTATGAAATTCATGTAAATCAATAAAAAAAGTCAGTCAAACTCTGCATGGAATCTATGAATTTTCTATGGCTTAATTGCAATTTAAATCACGACCTTTTTTAAAATTGCATTTTAAGCTAAACTTTTGGATCTTATTAAAAAAAACTTCAACTTAATATTTTTTGATAATTAAGACTTACGAGCAGATTTGCCTCTGCCCGTTGCTGATGTGGCGTCTACGTGGCAACCACCCAAAAAAGTTTAAATTAGGTGGCAAAAAACTTTAAGGCTCAGTTGCATTTTAAACCACGGTCTTTTAAAAAATTACATTTTAAGCTAAACTTTTGAATCTGGTTAAAAAAAGTTCCAATTTAATTTTTTTAGCAATTAAAACTTACTTGCAGATTTACAGAGGGTCGTCGTTGATGCGGCGTCTACGTGGTAACAACAGTTTTTTTTTTTTTTAATTACGTTGTGCCAAAAAACTTTAAATACATGATTTTTTTTAATTAATTCATCAATTTCCTAATAATTTTTAAGAACCCTACGTCTCAATTTCTTGGTAAAATGGATTATTAAATTTTTTGTATGGTAAAATCGGTGTGTTATACTTTTTTGGTTCATTTATATGTTTTTATTAATGCTAGTATTTTGTATCTTAATTTCATATTTTCTTTCTATTTGAATTAATATGTTTATGTTCTCATTAGTATAAACATTTTAAATTTTAAATTTTAATTTTAAATTATGCCACATATTTAAAGTTTTTTGCCGCATTGTCACGTAGACATCATGTCAACGACGAACCTCTGCAAATCGGTAAATCTTGATTGCAAAAAAAAAAAAGTTAAATTGGAGCTTTATTTAACATGATCCAAAAATTTAGCTTAAAATGCAATTTTGAAAAAGATCATAAGTTAAAATGCAATTAAATCTTAAAGTTATTTTCCACCTAATTTATATTTTTTGGGCCGTTGCCACGTAGACGCCACATCAGCAACGGGTAGAGGTAAATTTGTCCGTAAATCTTTATTGCCAAAAAAATGTTAAGTTGAAGTTTTTTTAACAAGATCCAAAAGTTTAGCTTAAAATGCAATTTTGGAAAATATCATAATTTAAATTGCAATTAAGTCATTTTCTAAATCCACAAACTTTTTAAGGTAAAAAAATTCCAATAGAATCTCAATTAGATACACCCCCTTTAATTTGTTGCATATAGTATTATTCATTTTACTGAATGATATTACAAAAAAATCAATTATATAATAGATTCGCACAAGTGTTATTCTGTATTAAAAAAATAAACTCAAGATGAAGATAAATTAACGAATTCCCCATTTACCCCTTTTAGTCTCAATGAGAGACTTTTCAAAAAATAAGAGAAATTAACGAATTCCCAATTTACCACTCTTAGTCTCAATGACCAGCCAATTGCACGACGAAATTTTCTGTGCATTTTGATAATTATGAATTATCTTGTCATAAATATTAAAAAAGCAAGCAGCAAAATCAATTTGACTAATAAAAAAATAATTATTATACAGGCATAATCACACAATGAAATCTCTCCAAAATTCAAAATAAAAACAAATGCATAAAATTAAGAAGGCAACAAATGAAGCAGACACGAAGTGGTACTAAAATCGCCGCTAATCACGGCCACAAGTCAAGCAGGAGAAAAGACCTTCGGTGAAGGATTTGGAAACGCGCTTTTCAGCCCCGTAGCCTTCATCGCAGACAATATGCGATTCGTCAGCCCCATTTTTACGGGCAGTGTCGCAATCATCTCTGAACTTCTGAAAGGCGCCTCCCATATAATCAACCGCCTCCACAACTTTCATGTCTTTGGATACCTTCTGAGGGAGACTATCACCTTTCAACACCGCACACATCTGGACCAACTCCTCTTGGAAATCTGTCAGCGTTGCTTCTTCATTTGCCTCTGCCTCCCTCGTTTTCACTGGCTCCGATAATGTTTCTGCAATCCACATTTAATTAAGGCCAAATACTTCTATACTATACACTAGTTGTACTTGTACTGCGTATTTAACGGTATGCCGTCACAATTTGTTTGTCATTCTAGTCGAAATTTGCATGGAGAAATGTATCTCACTTTAAATAGTTTTATGTATTCAAAGATGATAATATCACACAACTTTTTTTTTTTCTTAATTCATGTGAAACACTCTAAAACATCAAACAAATTTTAGACGAAGGAAATAGTTATTTCTATTGAATAATATTAATTATTTTTATTGAAATATATATTAGTTGGGTATCAATTACACAATGCAACTGTTCATCCTAAATGCTACTCTAAATTAATTAGTCCATATATATGAAGCTATGTTTTAGATCATAAAATAACCATACAATCCTTATTTAATTTTCAATAAAAAAATAAAGTAAAATGGGAGGGATGGAGATTCTTACCAGGGCAGTCTGTTCTTGGACTTGTCCTGTTTAAGACGGACTCGAACGTGCCTGCCCAAGCATCGCGCTTCGTTAAAAAGTCTTTCAAGTTGAATATCTTCTTGACCGTTGCTGGAATTGAAGAATGCTCGTATTGTGATGTAGCATGAGGTCCAGATGGTCCATGTAGCACTGCATTTTCATATTAATTCAAAAATTAAATACTCATCATAGTACTATTGCACGAGCATGTCATTCCTTCAAATAAAATTGACTTTCATTCAATTACCCGTTCCAGGTTCAATCCAGGGGGAAATCAAGATGGCGGGAACCCTGACGCCGAGACGATCAAATTTGAAGTTAGTAGGCTCGGGGCCCACAATGTCGTCCGGACTAGGTACACCATCAACGGGTGTGGGCACGTGATCATAGAATCCACCATGCTCGTCGTAGATGATGACGAATAAGATCTCGTTCCATTGTGGGCTCGATCTCAGCGCTTCGTACACTTCCTTCACCAGCTTCTGCCCTTCGTACACGTCGTGAGGGGGGTGGTCGTCGTTGCCTGGGATTAGTTTCGTCTCCAGATATCTCTGTTCGATTACCACATAGTTTGGCAGCTTTCCCTCCTCGCAATGCCTCTTGAAGCTAAGATCAAACTGGTGGAAATTGTCTATGTACTTCAATCTTCTCAGGTTTCTGTCATTCGAAATTTCTTATTTACAAATTTGCCACCACATGTTGGAATTTTGACTCTAGCTTTTATAACAAAGTTATCTAGGTTGAATTATTGTAGATATACATGGTTTTAAAAGTCTTGATATGGCCCAAAACTAGAAAACAAAAGGGTAAAGTAAAAGCCATCGGAGAGTCATGATTGATGGCTTTGAATATTGAAAAAAGTGGGACTTGTGAATTGTGATGTGGCATCACACAGCTAATCACTAATTAAATACTATAATTAAAGGTATTGATGCTTAATTCTGCTGGTGTTCACTTTATTGGTTATAATGAAAATGGCAGATTTTTAAATCTGAATTCTTGTTAAGCTTAAATAAAATATGTAAACACTTTCAACTTAGTGCTAATTGTCTGACCCTCTGTCCCAATCTCTGTTCCATCCTAGTAATATAATTTATTGTTCTAATATGATAAAATACTAAACCTACTACACAATTATTAATTTATTGCAATTAGTGCAAGAACGACCATGCAAACCACTATCATAATCAAAACACTAGTAAACTAACAACATATTTCGATTCAAAGACTCAAACTTTTCAAAAGGGAATTATCGGACTAGGGAAATAATATAAACGAATTGTGATACCTGTAGAAGAGAGTCGAAGGAGGATACTGGTAATAAATACCGAACGAGTGACCACCCTCTTCTACGGACTCGAAAATCGTCTTCTGCGGATACCCTTTAATCAGCGTTTTCGTGTCGTTTTCAACGGCGCCAGAGGATGTACCGGAGTGTATGAACAGCCTGTTGGGCTGTGTCAACGACGGAACAGAACAGAACCACCGGTCACAAACAGCAAACTCCGTCACCAGGTCTTTGAAAACGGGTAACTGCTCAGGCTTGAACCCGCTCATCACTGTGTGGGCCAGCCCTGGCTGTATGGCTTCCGCTTGTTGAGCAAAGCCTTGCATGTTTGGAACCAGCTTGTTGGAAGCGGCCGTCTCTTTGTCCCATGGAACGCCGTAGACTTGCTCGTAAATCTCTTCGAATTTGTGGCCGGGATCGGTCTCAACATGGCCTGATTGGTCCCCAAACTGGACTCGGTTTGAGGTAAGATTGGAGGTGGATAAGGTGTTGGATTCTGTCCCGGTTACGCCGTCGATTTCCGGGTTGATGGACTTCATCCATCCTAGCATGTGATCGAATGATCGGTTTTCTTGGACTAGGATTACAACTGTTTTGATGGGGTATTCTGACATTTTTTGCTGGTTGTGTTTGGAGAGTGGTGTGAATGGTGAAGATGAAGAGATTGTAGAGACTAGAGGGGGGGTTAAAAGGAAGGAATTGAACAACTCCAATTGGAAGCTTAATTGTTTCTTTTGGACTTATTCAAAGAAAGGGGAATCTTGATTCAATTAATAGATATAATAATGCATTTTACTATGTAATGTAAGGATATATTCTTTGATTAAAGCATAAGGATTGCCTAGTTAGAATTTCTTCGCTTGGTTTGATATTTATGCTCAATCTTTCGTAATATGATATGGGTTGGTCGATCAAGGTGGTGCTACATTCATCAGTGGAAACAGGGCTTTCTGTGCATTAGGACTTGTGTTGTTTCTATAGAATAGATGCATTGTTCAAGGACCGATTTATTGACTTTGACCATGATCATCCCTGTGCTGGCCTCTCGAAGGACCCTCTTTTTGCATTGGTAGGTATGATGCTACTCATTTGTAATGGGCCCCATGAATTTGTTTATTTACTAATTCCTAAGAAAATAAATCCTCATACCGATCAGTGGTACTTTTCCATTCTACTATGCATCATCATATTCTTATATTTAACGTATGTGGAAAATTGTTTGCCTGTCTGTCTCTACATATTGAGAGAAATGGTGGAGCTAAAATATATTTGGAGGGGGTTTGATTCAAATTCTTTAATGAGTTTGGCAGTATATATAATTGAATAGTGAAATTACCAATGAAAATGATAATTATCTTGATAATCTTTTGCTTCAATTAAATAAACATTTGAGTATAAATAAACGTGGAAAGCTAAGAAAGGAGATAGTTACTCAAAATGAGATAATGTTCAACTTATTTTGAATCGTATTATCATTTACGAAATATGATGAAGGTCAAATACAAAAAATAGAACCCGAACAACCAACCACAACCCCATACCCCCCCCCCCCCCCCCCCCCCCCCCCCCCCACCCACCCACCCACACAACTATTGTTGTCCATCAGGATACTGTTATGGAGAAATTGGTAGCCCTTTGTCTCGCTTCCATTTTAGAGGTCGTGCATCACAATTCACAATCAAAAAAAAAAAAAAAAACCACAGAATTGTCTCTAACTGGACATTGCATAAAAACCGTGCATGAGCTTTTAATCTTGGTTGAGGATGAGAATTCATCCTCAAAATGATCATGTTGAAAATGGGTCGAGAATGCTCTTGTCCGAAGCTGGTGCACACAACCCGTATCGTGTTGCCTAACACCATCTCAACGGCTGATAGAGATTCTGTAGCCAACTACATATTCTCTTTTTTAGTTCTTTCGGAACTACATGTTGGCACAATCTCAGAAAGTTGGAGCCAAACAAACCACATATATAACATCCGTGATTACATCAGTCTCCAATATCATTACAGCCAAAATTCAAAGAAATCTTGAGGTTTTATGTTAAATCAACTATATGGGAACATGAAAGGATGCACTGATTAGGATTAGGATCAACAAGACAAAAAATCAAATCAAATTGTAATGTTCACAAAAGTTAGAAGCTAACTTGGATGCATTTCAAGGAAGAAGAAGAATTACAATCCGTGCATACAAAAAACATTCACAAAAATGTAAAAACACATGGTTCTTAGAATTCCAAATTATATGGAATATTTCGTATTCTTTAACTTGATGGGTAATCCCATTTAATACATGAAACTGAAATGTAACCGTATATTCCATTGCTACTCTGCTATGAACAATACAAACACATAAAATTCGGCATCGCCTATCCTATCGCACAAAGAAACTCAGTTCAACGTGGCAAGAAATTCAGGCCCCTAACTTCATTCATTTTTGCCAGCAAAATTTTGACAATCTTTTCAAAGTGATGAAACCATCTTCACAAGACTAGTATAAATTCAATTGGAAAGTACAGAATTCTTGCCTTTATCATTTACTCGGAACATGAATCCGTCGGTAGAAATAGACCTCTTCATTGCAACAGGACTCCTGAGCAATCCTCCAACTCCCTTGGAAGAACCAATTCCCCTCCAAATTCGATCGTTTTCCAGCTGCATATATTCCTCGATTTCTTCGATTTTCAGGATATCTGAAATCAGAAGCTGACGTTGGGACGAAAATGTGCCTAAAGAAACCGATCGTCGATGCTGATCAATTCCATCTTCATCGCCATTCCCCCAATTATCTAAATTAGGGCTTTTGGGAACAACATCATCACCATCGTTAATCACGACCGTATGCTCATCGCAATCCCTTTCCTGATCATCCACCACCAAAATTAAGTCCTCAGGCCTCCGAATTTCGTACGAATTCGATGTGAGAGAAGCGTCCGCCATTGGAGGCAACGGGTGAGCTACCGCCACAACGCTGGCTCTACACAAGGGGCAATTCGATTGAGATCTCAGCCACGTGTCGATACACGGTAGGTGGAAAGCGTGGCTACACTTGGGAAGAAGCCTCACCGACTCATTCTCTCGAAATTCGGAGAGGCAAACGGCGCAGTCGGTGCCTTCGATTAAACCCTCGCCTTTCGTATACTTACAAACGGTAATTTTCTTAATCATAGCCTCATCCAATCCGGATTGAACAATTTGCCATTGATCCTGAGACGATTCGTCGCGATTCTCTGCGGTATCGATTCCTGCGGTGTGGCCGTTTCTTCTCTTGCAGTACCGAGTGACGATCGTGTAGTAGCTCACTAGAAGGAAAGCGCTAGCTAAGACGCCGATTATGGCAATGATCAGAGGGGAAAAAGGGGTGGAATCGTCGTCTGAGGGAGGGGGAGGAGGGAAGATTAAGTAGCAGAATTGTGGGCAGTATATGCTGCAAATCCCCTGCGAACAATCGCGATAATTATTGTAAGGTGCCCATGGATTTGGATTCCCAACAGAGCTCATTGCTGAAGCTTGCTTAGATTTGCAGCAACCTTCGCATCAACACAACAGTGAGAATTGTGGATTTGGAAGTTGAGTGGAGAGGACTGTGGAATACTCTCAAGAGAGAGCTTTGAAGTGAAGGAAACTAAAGTAAAAGTTGAAGTCGATCACTTGCTTTTTTCTCCAAGAAATTCCTTTTCTTTCTTTGACATAAGCTATATATGACTATATATGGTTAATTCTATGCTATCTGATTAGGCTGTGGAGACTTCATTTATGCCCATGGTACAACACTATATAAAATTCTGATGGGTGCTATTCAACAAGATAGCAAAGATAAAATTGTTACTACCTCCGTCCCTCTATTATGTTCCCGTTGCACTATTCACCTCTCTTCAAATATTCTTAAATTACATCTCATTCCACTAATGGTTACATAAAAAAATATATTCATTTTGTTTCATTGACTTAAATTGAATAATATATCATTCTCGAAAAAATATTTTATCCATTTAAATACAACAAATCGAGCCTCATAATAAAAGTCAACTGGGAACGAAATAGAGGGACGGAGGGAGTATATTTATACAATTGTTTGTATCATTTGTTTAATGCAGTGCATTTTGGGTGGTACAACATTTTAAAGCTCTATTGAACACTGTCCAACATGATAGTGTAAAAAGAAATCTATATAAAAGTAGATTTCTCCATATATGTTACTCTCTCACTTTTTTAAACTTCATCTCATAAAAAATTAATTAATTCAATTAAATACTACAATTCAATTCTTACATTAAACTTTGTGTAAAGTCTAATGAAAAAATTAAATTGGGACGGAAGAAATAGCATGCATAGCATCGTGTTTATGTAATACTTTGTATACTAAATACTAGTTATATTGCCTTTACAAAGTTTATAGAAGTTTTTGTTTATATATTTTGGTAATTACCCTATTTTTAACACGCATGTGATGTATAAAACAAAATTGTATATTCTCTTAGTTTCATTTTGTTTATTGCTTTCGGGTTTAAATTTTATTTCAAAAATATAGTTGTATTTTTGCATGTTTATTTCTAATTTACTCCTAATTTTTTTTTCTTTTACACATTCTCTCTATTTTCTCTTTCTTTTTATTGGAGAGGAAATCTTTAAAAATTATATATTTACTATATTTTATACAAAACTTCAATGTAACAAATAAAATGAGATGAGGGGAGTATACACATACAACCTAGGCGACAAGTGAACTTTGCAAAATGAATATCTTCCCTAAACAATTATACAATATCATTTTATATTTTACTTTGGACAATTTGGAGCCAACATGCACTTTTTCAACTTACTTTGGCACTAAATTATTGTATCCAATGATATTAAATCATTGTAACATAGTTGGGACAACGCAGAAATTCAAAACCCAGCATTTACTGTCGTGTAAGGTAGAGAATGGGCATCGTATACTTTTTCTTACTTTATATTGGCTTCACCACTTTAAAATCTTTCTTTATGTGTGGACTACAATATTTCAATGAGACCTACGATTTAGGTTTAGCAGTAGCTGAAAGCAACATACTTGGATGCCGTATAAATCCAACCATAAAAATTGGCCCTTACTTATTTAGTGATTATATTGGTTGAGCTTGTGAACAAAAATACTTGAATAGTATTGTACAAAAGAGTTAACATCATCATTATACGATAAATTTTTTTAATAAAAATGAAACACTACTTAAAAAAATATCAAAATTTGATGTATGGAGTGTATCTCACTTGAAGTATCCTTAAAGAAAGAGAAAAAAAATAAGTGTCGGCTGCCCCCACACCATAGAAAGTGATGGAACCAAGAAATTTCAATTTCTTCAAGCTAAGACGAATAAGAAGCTGATGGACGAATAAGAAGCTGATGGAATCTCAGTGAATTCTTCTTTTTTGAAAAGGGGGTTTTGGATTCCAAATTTCCAACAGATGGAAAAATTAAAGGTATCCTGTTTTAGCAATTGGTGTAACTTTGACTTAATTTAATGTACCATAACTTATAAAGAATGGAATACAGAGTATTAATTTGTACTAGTTCACATGTATAAAAGTATTAATTTGTATATTAAACTATATTAGTATTTTTTAATATACAAATTATTTCCATGAAAAACAAAAAAGAATTGTTTGGCAGAAAATTAATGATCAAAATTAAGTCAAAGTTACATCAATTTAACAATGATACTGACATCGGAAGTGTTACACAAATACTAAGGTTTGTTTGTTTGGATGGATTTGAGTTATGAATTGTAAATCCACCATCTAAATTTACTCCAATTGTTTGGATAAAATATTTTAAATGATAAGAGTAGGTTTATATGAAAATGGTTCCTGATAAAGTTATCATAAAACTGTTTTAAAGTATTAAATATTTGATCAGAACTATCATTAATATGAGTTCAAGAAAATTTACAACAATTACAATAAATTACCACTAATTCAAATTAATGATACTCCTGATGAGATTAATGATACTTTAAAATTGTTTTATGATAAGTTTATCATGAACTATTTTCATATAATACTTTAACTTTAAATAATTAGTAAAATCATATCAATTGAAATCCATAAATTTTTAAATTTATTCATTTTTAAATCTCTTATATTGCAAATGGACTCATCCAATATTTTAACGATTCTTTAGCTATCTTGTATAAAAACAATTTTATATCGCAAATTACCAATTTATCGGGATATACAAAAAAAAAAAAAAAAGTTTCATCTTACTAGTATTTTATTTGGCTAAAAGATAGGATTCCCACTTATACCAATTGGCATAAATGTGAGAGACAGGGAATATGAAAAATCAGCTGCAAGTGTTTAAACAATTTGTTGTACCTTCCCAAGGTTAGGGACAACCATAGTATATTCAATTAAATTAAGAAAGATAAAAATTAAACATATACATTGTACTTACGAAGACTAATTTACTTTTGTGTCTCTGCTAAATCAATATTTTATTTCTTTTTCTAACAATAATTCATAAATAGCTCTACGACTCTTATTCCAATATTGATCGTACAATCTTCATGATATTATCAATATTCACATTGCATAAACATTAAACTTATTGAAATGAAAAACTAAATACCACTCAATATACAATTGATGAAGGTTTATAAAAGTTATCAACGAATTATAGGTTTTATTAGAAATGGGAAATAAGAAAACCTACAACCTGATCGTTATTAACAAGTTGAAATTTTGGAAACTGTTATTATAACGACTGTTGAGAGTTGACTTCTCCCTAGGTAAATGCCTAATTAGGTAAATCCAGTCTCTAATTAAGTTAATCTAATGATGTACTTGACTAAACAAACTTTAAAGTCTACCAAGTGAATTATTCAAGGTCAATGATGTAAATATCTACAGAAGCAGTTTTGTCCCTGACGATCAAAATCAAATAAAAAATTGGTTATATAAAAACAACGCACAATTACCAGATTTTTTTCTTATATCATCTCAATGATATGTATATCTCTCGTTTGGTATGATCTCTATATCGTGAACCTAACTTCGTATGAGTTGTTTAATTAAAAAATATTAATTTGTATACTATAAATTATTACTTTTAAATAATATTAATTATTTTATAAAAAGATACTACTAGTTTAAGGGTATTATTTATTTTACTATAAAGATATTAATTGTACATCAATGTCACGGTAAAGCTGATTTGCACAATACCAACTCTTTCTTATTTCACATCCATATGATGCATATAGATTGAAGTCCATTATTTGAAGAAACAATTCAAAATTAAATCTAACAGAAATTTTCAAATTCACCTTAAAATTCTTTTAAACTAAAGGAAACCACTTCGTTCGATCACATAATGTTTATGGAGTTATCATATTGGTGTATCTTATGAGTAACAATTAAGGTCAAAATTTAATGTGCATCAAAATATCGGCTTTTCTCTTTTAATTCCTAAAACTACCGACATAGAAATCATGAAATAATAAACTATACAGTTGCAATGTTACAATACAGACGTAAAATAAAAAATGCATTATATTTAACTACTTATTCTCAACTATATAGCAAAACTGTAAGCATTCATTCCTATGCCAAGAAAAAATGAAGAATGGCTATAGACATCGCACCTATAACAACTGTGCATCAGGCTTTACTCTTTCTCTTTTCGTCGAGGGCCTGTTTCGAGTGGAACACAATTTAATCGAATTTCAAAAGTACGATAAAAGTTACAGAAATACGAGATATGATTATTCTCTTAGTTCGCGTTGAATGATTTGAATCCTCACCATTAGTGGTGGTTTTTCTTTACTGCAAAATCATTATTTAGGTTTCTCATCTAATTTCCAGGAACAATATTCCAAATTTTATCTGAATTTGCTGTGTGTTTTATAATAAATTAGTGATTGATTCTTGGGAAGTAAATAAAAAAAAAGAATGAGTACCTTGCTCTGGAAAATTCTCATTGTCAGCACGACTGTATCCCGCATTCTACATGTGAAGCACAAATATATGGAATTTTATTTCCAGGTATGAACAGATTTTTAACACATGAATTTCACATACAATTAGAACTTGGTCTATTCAATGCAGTAAAGTAATATAACTTTTTGTTACATAATTAAGAGAGAAGTAGGGCTTACCGAATGTCATTACTAGTGTTGAACGGATAGGACGAGCCATTTGAACATGTCAGGACAAACTGTCCCGAGAGACCACTTGGTATTTTGATCTGAAAGTTCAAGAGAAATTAAACATCACAAAAGAAAAAAAGGACATCTAACCTTAGCAGTGGAACATTAACAACTTATATGAATAACAATTTCCTAATTTGACTTCAAATGTTTTTACTTCAGATGGTGATAAAGCGTAATAGCATACCGATAAGTCTTTAGAATATTTCTCTGAAATTACAGTATCCTGCTTTCTCCCGTCCTTGATCTGAAAGCCTGATCGCCTCAGAAATAGAGTTGCGGGCTCCCAGTTCTCAGAGGAATCTAACTGTCAAATGTTTTAAGGAATCTTACTGTCAGATATAGTTCAAACATGCAAGATTATGTTAAGTAATGAAGAAATCTCACTACATACAAGAATCAGGAGACTAAATGTTGCCATGCCTTTGGAAATATAGGTATCGATCTCCTCCTGCATTTCTGCATCTGCAATTGTCACAGAAACATAAGTAAAGCAAAACTTATCACTGGAATTATAATTTTTTTTAAAAACTTAGAATATGTTTTATAAGCATTTTTTGTACGTTTTGCTTTTCTTGTTACAAGTGGAAGCAGAAAAACCTTACTTCTGGTTCGTTTCAAATCTAAGGTTGAGATCTGTGCAATGCAAGTTGTCGAGTAGATACGTCGTTGACTTGAGAGTCAAATTGCAGAAATTAGCCATGCAAACTATATTGTTGAACTTATGAGAAGAATTTATTGCTATGAAACCTATTTGGAGTATGGATGACCATATGCATATACGTGAAAGTCTGTTTTGAATACATTCAAAGAGAAACTGCATAATTGTACCACAAACAAGACAAAATCCTCTTCATCTAAATGGCAAACAAGTTTCACTCAAATAAGTGATTTGTATGATATTTAACATGAATCATTCAAAATAAGCTTTAAATGTGTGATGTTGATCCAGAAAAAAAAAAATACTAAGGCTCATAAATACCTGACCTACATTATTGCTCAAATAATAGACTAATGGTAAGTGATTACCAGTCCATTCTTATGTGACATCAGACTCACAAAATCATAATTCATGCAATTAATTGCACTCACCACAAGTAATCTTGTTGTTATCATTGGCAAAGATTCTGACCAGATCACCCTGAAAATGATGCACATCAGAAATATGATATTGTCATCAGTTAGTTGTGTTTCAAAAGGAATAACAAATAATTAAATAGTTGACTAGCAAACAGATATCTACATATACAAGCTGCAAGATTTTTTTCCCACGTTTTCTACATTCCTCATTGATTTCTTTAACTAAGACATGATTTTAAAATGGTGCTTAATATGTCAGGAAAAAGAAAAAAGGAAGCAAAACTAAATTACCTGCCTCCCTTGTTCATCCATTGGTATACACTCAACAGCGATAAGTTTATCAACATCATCAGCTGTCACTATGTAATCTGGATTGGTAGCTCCTGAAACAGAAGGCATAATATATCACTCCACCAGAAAATAAGGCATAATTTATGAAAATATTCTATTAAAAAGGAACATGTCAAGAAAAATAAATATGTGTATGTGTATGTGCGTTTGCGTGTTCAATCACAGCCCCTTTAGATCGATGGCTCAAAGCCAATGGCAGAGCTTCAACTAAATTCTTGGGAGTTACCATTATATGTCCAGTTAAAGAAAAAATCATTCAAATAGAAATATTTAAACATAAAGTTTAAGTAAATTATGATGAGAAAAATGTTATTTTAAATTGAAGCCCATTGCCAAAAAAAAAAAAAAAATGCCAACATCAAAACATCATCTAATAGACTAATACCCTCATTCAAGGATCGTAAAAATCTCATAAATACATTATCAAGCTACATATGAAATCAAATAATATCAAAAATTTAATTAAAACCAAAAAAAAAGGGTGGGAACATTTAAATCATATGTACAAGACAAATGGTAAAGGAATTTAAAACAAATAAGGATTTCTATCAAATAGTTACCTCAATTTATTTATAATGTCAGGTATACTCATACATATATATTTAAAAAAAAATGAGTTTCTTATATCATTCGGCACTGCTCAAAGCTGTAACTCTTTAATTCACTTACCCTCAATATACTGTCGTGTGCCATCTGGATAATGACGAACCCACTTGTATTCAGAGTTTGATGGCAAAGAAAGATATAGTTTATCAGTACAAGTGATACCTAGAAAATATAAAAGATCTAGTTCAATATCCTTACTCATACCTGAAACATGCAGAGTGATGTTCCGCGTACAGGATATCCACACCCCAACAGTTTGTATCCTGGTTTGGCATCCCCGATAATTTGAAAGCCGTCGATTCCAGGACCATCTTCTGGGATAGAACGTTTGTTATATGAATACACTAGAAGATATGCTACTGCTTCACTAGATATTAGGCCTATTACCTTCTGAGCCATAAGAACCAGCTCCATCTTCTTGTGTCATTGCAGGATGGATATATTGGCCACTACTTCTTTCAGATATCGATGGTAACCCATTTCTTTCGTTCATAATACCCGCCATATTGACTGCATCATCGCTTTGATTCAATTTTATCCTGTTCAAGAGAGCAAAGATATGAAGTGGAAATCTGACATCTAATGTGGCGATTTAATGAGCAGATTATCTTAATTGGACCAACATTAAAAGCAAAAAGATTATTACGGAAAGAGCATTAAAAGTAAAATTATTTTTGAAATCTTCTGTAATTAAAGTAAGGGTGTTGCCTGATGTGATTCTTTCTTCGATAAGGTGGAATGTGGGATGTAGTTGTCAACAACACCAATCAATTTTAATAACAATATTAATAAGCCAAAATTTTTATCTTATTACCACTCTGTTTGAAACCAATATAAGTGTAAAGCCACGTAAACGCTAAAAAAATAAACACTAAGGAAAAACAGGTTTGATTGAGAGCAACTGAGTCAACTTGAAAGTACAGGTGGCTGAATTAAAGAGCATTAATATCTAAAGTATTTTCGTAATCTGATGTGATTAATCTACTTCAAGGGAGTTGTCAAGTGAATTTCTATCCTCAGAAAAGTGGAATGCGGGATTGTAGTTGTCAACACCATTAATCAATTAGACCAATACTATTAATAGGCCAAAATTTTCATCTTTTTACCACTCTATTTGAAACCTATAGAAGTCTATAGCCACATACACAGTAATATATAAGCTGGTAGGGAAATACATGTTAAATTGAGAGCAATTGAATCAACTCGAAAGTCCATAAGAAAGTAACATTCAAATACAGGTGGCTGAATTCTAAAAAGACACCTATCCAGCCTTCCAGCAGTATAATATAATAACTTACAGTTAAACGGCATATCAGAGAAGATTCCATATTTATAGCGGAAAACGCTATCAGGCTTTCAAGGACGTTAAATTTTTGGGCATGTTTATCCAATAAATGAAAAATAAAGGAGTACGGGAAAAGGCAAGAACACTTGCAGTGTTATATCAATTCAAGAGTACAACTATACATGAATGAACAGGTTTATGTGTAAAGTAAATACACTGCAGACAGGTACTGGAACCATGTCGAAATAAATGTGGATGGTGGAAATACTGGATTTTTTTTACCATTTTGCTTCATATAAATGCGTGAATTCTTACGAATAAAATATTATATTCCATTTACAAGAGTCACTTAGCAAGACACATTGTGGCAATGTCTAAGCAACTTTCAAGTACAACTTTAATAAGCAACCACAACTTTAGATGAAACAACCCACCATTCCGCACACTTAATATTATGGTTCATGATTATTGATTCATTCACAACAGAATAAGTGGTCCTTTTTAGGCCAAGCAATTTAACCCATCAATATGCTACAATTTCCCATATCTTTTTTACCTAGATCGAGAATCTCACCCATATTTTTCTCTAAATTAATAAAAACCAGTGAGATGATACCGGTTATGTTTTGTAGTGTAACGGTGCCAATACATAATTTTTATTTTCGTAAAAATGATGTTTAAACAGTCATAAGAACTCCAAAGTTATCAAGCCAACCTATCAATGTTCGGCAACGTCGTTTGAAAACTCTCATTATCCAACCGCTGACGCATCTCAACGCTCTGCATCAAGTTTTTGTCCTGTCTAGGATCAATGTTTTGCACATATCTTGAAGCGACAGTAGGTTCCATATTTTGCCCGTCAATATAATGGCTATGCTGAGAAAACCCATGGACACCCTACAGAAGGAAAGTCAGACTAAAAACTCTACGTAATGGACATTGCAAAAACATGAGATAGCAACTACAAATAAAAAAGTTAGCTAACTTATCAGCGCCCTAAACAAATGAGGCGTAGACAATAGTACCTAGCTAGAACAACGGTGAAATTTCCAGACTATAAAGTGGTGGCAATTACCATAGAACTGCTTGGAAATTGGCTACCCCCACGACTTGAACTTGGAATTTCTTTATCGGTATAACCATTTCTGGGATTATTTCCAATCATGGAATATAATTCCCCAAGTCTGGCCTGCATTCAAGTGATTCCTTATTAGCTTTATCAAAAATATGAGGCACAATGCAACTCTACATTGCTTGATGAAGGCTGAAAGGCAAGCTTTAAGAAAAAGAATAGATCATTAATAACTTTTTTTATTGCTCTTACATAGTTCGGTCCTGAACCACACTTCATCCACAATGAGCAGATGAAGTATACACACCAGCCATATAATAAGCTATCGTTGGCTTTGAGCATACAAAAAGGGTAGAAGTAGAATACTATGAAATAAGACTACAAAAAACAAAACCTATCCACATTCTTAAAGTCTGCTAAATTCCATTGGGAAACCTTATCATGAGAAACACTATCCAAACCTGTGTAGGAATAAAGTACACATACCCTCTTTGCAACCCACCATAAAGAGTATCCATGAAATTACACCTATCATAATATTAATCTGAAGCAAAAAACCTTTAATTCTCCTCCCCGAATTCCTGTTAGAATGTAGTTTTTCCAGATAAACACTGACTAAGCAGATAAAACAGCAAAAAAACCTAACGCACATGCTACCCCATACAGCATATAAAATCACATATTCAAAACTATTAAGTAAATGATGAGAGCAGCAAAAGGAACAAGAAAGAGAGCTACTGACTAGGAGCTAAGATCGTCTATGCTATTGATAAAAACAAGGTAACAGAATGCAAGGAACAACCAAAAGATGATACAACACACTTACATGTGAAGCTCTTATCTTCGCCTGCAGTTGATCATGCGAATGCTGCATAAAATTAGAAGATAATAAATTTTATAGCAAAATATTGAGCACTGGCTTCATCAAATTTATTCTTTACCACTGAATGGGTTCAAGCTTAACAGAGATAAAATCACAAAATCTGTAAAAACAGGGGTGGGGGGAGATTATGCTTATGTCTGCTTATTGACCAAAAGAGAAGCTAGTTCAGAGAAACAACAATAGCAAACTCATGGACCAGAACGCATCATATAACTCACGTAAAAGGTCTGAGGTAGAGAGATACACTATGTGTGTGTGTGTGTGTGAACACAATAATTTAGAAGAATACTATAGAGTGATCAATGATGTTGTCGATCACACACCTTGATGCTGTTGGTCAGGGCAGATGCATTGGTCACATGAGGCAAAGCACCAAATTCAGCCAATATCATTAACATAGATGATGTAAAGATATGTCTCTCATCTTCTGCAACCTGGGTTCCATGTGAATGCTTATATGAAAAATCTAGTAAATGTTGGGAGGAATGGGGAGAAGTAGAGAAGAAACGATTAACAAACGCAATTCTTGACGATTGAGATTTCAGGGTGAGGATGTAACATTACTATATAAAGAGCCAAAATAAAATTCAGAAACTATATACCACAAAATCACAAAGTTTAGAATTCTTGGATCTAGAGGATCTGTAATGTTTTTTCAAGTTGAAGACCTTACTATAATCAAATCTTTTCAATAAGATAAACTAAAAACTCACTGTTGACATGATCATAAAACCTGCATTGATATTCTTGACCGATGACCATACGAATCTTCCTAACAAAACTGCATTTCTCAATTACCCTAGATTTTCAATCAATTTACTCTCGACTCTCGTACAAGTCATACAAAAGATACGGCCTTGCAGATTTGTCACGGGAAATTGTAGCTAACTGAATTCTATTTAACTTAAATAGAACCCAGGCTCACTAGCATTAGTATAAGACAGAAGAAAAGTAGGATTCCAACATGTATTTACCTTTAATTCATTAAGCAAGTTCAAATTTACTTCAAGATCACCTTTCCTTTGTGCCAACTCGTTTGATGCAGAAGCTATAACTTCATTTTGCTTTTCATCAAGAGCCTACAACAAAAATAACTTATTTCATATATCAGGCTATGCTACAATGATAAAATGATTGAGAAAAGAAAGAGACAAATAAAAACTTTGCAATAATAAATGAAAGCAAATGTAGAGGAAAGAAGTAAACAAACCATCCGTAACTCGGAGAACTTTCTCTCAAGTGAATATTTCTCATTCAACTGCTGTGATTCCTACAATCACAGCCAACAGTAAGAGCCTTGTGAAAAAGATATGGAACTAATTATTATCATTTAAAAGAACATATTGTACTCTAATACTGGCGAGAGCAATTTGTTCCTTAAGATACATAATTTCCTTCTCCTGAGCTCTTTCCCGTGAATAAAGTTCCTGCAAATATTTCAGTTCCATGTAAAACTTTTAAATGGTACCAAAGCCTATCATTTAAACAAATACCAGTACCAGGGTTTCTTTGTCGAGCGATTGAATTAAATTTTCTTTTCCCTTCACATCTTTGGGTAGGGAAGCTGCTTCAAAGTTGTACCTGTATACAAATGAATTTCGGCTTGAAGAAGTTTTAAGTATAACTATTCCTCCCCCTACTTAATAGTTGATTAACCAATACCTTCTTGAAGAATCCAAGCTTTGTCCCCGATTCCCAACATCATCATTCTGGCCATTAGCAGAAATATCGCCAGAAGACATTGCCTTATAGGTAGCAATCAGCCAAATATACAAGTTCAGTGCATCCACGTCAACATACTCGAAAGCAAAGAAGATCTTCCATTCCAGTTCCTCTTCTGACCCTTTATTACACTGCCCCTTCTGTAAGACGATATATGATTTGTTTGTGTGCTTCCAAGCTAATACGTGAAACTGGTAGATAAGAATATCAGGGGAGTTAAACTTTCCATATAAAAATTGTTTCCTTACATGCATAGAAAATCAATGTGAGTGCAGCCATCTGGTAATCTATGTAGCATGCAGAAAAATATTATTGTTTGCATCTTGATTTTTCATCACCCATTGAAAATGAAACAACTTTTTAACAAGGTTTTCATTTATATGTGGAATTCACGCCAAAGCCTGACTCAAATGCTTTAGATGTATCATAATAAAGGATATACTTCAGGCTTGCAAAAATCCTTAACCAGTTATATGCTTGTGAATTCATGGCAAAGCCAAACTCCAGTGC
Source organism: Ballota nigra (assembly GCA_947034835.1). Lineage (NCBI taxonomy): Eukaryota > Viridiplantae > Streptophyta > Magnoliopsida > Lamiales > Lamiaceae > Ballota > Ballota nigra. Next base: position 93,307,249 of record OX344724.1, read on the forward strand.
TTTAGATGTGTCGTGATAAAAGAATATACTTCAAGCTAATGAAATTCTTTAACCAACTGTATGCATGTGTAAAAGGGCGACTCAAGCTAACATACAGAACCAGATACAAATGAACCAAATGGAGAGCAAGTAAATTTTATAGTTAACTATTGGCTGAGAGAATATCCTCTCCGTCTTGATAACCCAAGTTCAGACGTTTAAACAGTTATTGCAGGAATGACCAAAATTAAATTGATTGATTAATGAAGAAACTCCAAAAAGAAAATCACATACCGTAAGGACAGGCATGGATCACTTTTGTTATGCACAACTGTCCAATTTTAGATAGAACGTTTTTCAGAAAGATCTAATAAGGTTAATGTAAAGATAGCATGCAGTTTCCACATACAATTGAGCTGAAGGAATAAGTTCAAGACAGAGATGTTGAAGCAGATCAAAATGTCGAGATCTGGAAAATTAACTTAGTTCCGTTCAAGAAGAGTTACAGAACTTGAAAACAAACTTCTCATAAGATGGACGAAATGGTTTTCACTGGGTGACATTAAAGATGACTACGAAAAGAAATAAGAGTGATAACATATGTATAGAAATTTGAAACATTCAATATCAGATATTTCAGATTATGTAGTCTTATTATTTTTCACATGCCAAAATTGTCGGAAGGATTCAAGGGTGAAATGGATGAGAACATGCTTTTTACTTCATAATAAGAATAATATCACAATGAAAAGAGAAGTTCACCAATTATTATAACATTGTGCAATCCACATAATATACAACATTACCTGACGATAAGCTACTCGCTCGCTTTCGTAGCATAATCAAATCACGGAACCGCATCAAATCAATAAACAATACATTCCCATCGAATTATAAGCAGCACTACATTTTAATGTTATTAAACGAAAACAAAAGATACAAATAACATCAAACCAAAGCAAGATCAGAGTGACTGAAAACCAAAACAAGCCCTTCAAGATGACAACCTAAGCAATAATCATATTCACTCCAGTCCAAGAAAGTGAAACCTCTACCAAGATAACATATAAAAAGAACTCAAATAAGCTCCAAAAATATTGAAGAACTTAAGAAACAAAAGACCCGTAATTGATTCCAAAGAACACTAAATGAAATACCGATTGTTCCAAAACCCCAATAACAAGTGCAATTCCAATCATGACGAATACATGCAATCAAGAACTCATAAAAACGCCAACACAATTTACATAATCTAGAAATAATAATAAAAATAGGAATTTGAGGGAGAAAAGATTGAGGGGCACCTTTACCTGTGTGATTTAAACTGAATCCTATGATTGAAAACCTCCCCAATAATTCAGACCCACATTAAAATGAAGAAAGAAAGAGGGTCTGGGTAGAAAGAGAGAGGTATTTGGGCTTTTTACAAGGTTGATATCTGAAAAGTCAGAGGGTGGAGTCGTTGAAGCCTTTATTTTCTTTTGCCCTTTTCCCCATCAACCGAATCGCAGTATTAAAATGTACATGTGTGAAATTGAAAGGTGAAAACCATTGAATGCAAGAACAGAAGTCGGTGTGAAAACTCGTAACAAATTTATTAGCATTACACAAGATTTTGCGAATCCAAATGATTTGCAGATGCATACAGCCACAATTTAAATATAAATTCACGGTCCGTTGGATTTTTATTTTTTAGATTATTAATTTAATTAATTGGAGACATAAAAAAAAACATTTATATTCAACGGCTCGAAATATTTGCACCACATTTCTAGTAATTACACTCGCTAAATTTTTTCTACAATTTTATCTTAACATAAATTATCTCGACTGCCCTTGTTAAATAATTTTTGTTCGATCTGATTGAAAGAATGTGCCATTTTTGGCTAATCTATTTAAAAAAGAGTATGTATAGAGTGAAATTGGTTTATATATGAATCATTGAAGGGTATTAATTTTTTTTACTGATAAGTATTAGTTATTTTTATTGAAGGGTATCACTGATTTACACTGAAGAGTCTTAGTTCATTTTCACTGAACAACTAAGACTCTTTAGTGTAAATCAGTGATATTTTTTCAGTAAATAAAACTAATATTCTTCAATGAAAATAACTAATACTTTTCAGTTATTCATGTATAAACTGGTTTCACCCGTCTTTATAAAAATGCAATGAAATTGGCAATCAAGTCCAAAATTTGGGATCCGAGTAGCAATAAAATGCAATGAAATTGGCAATCAAGTCCAAAATTTGGGATCCGAGAGCTATTGCTACAAACACTAAATCTATCATAGCAACTATCAAAACACTTCAACATACAACCTCATATTTGAGTTGATGTCACATCAAATATTATTGGCTAAAAACATTTAAATCCATTAACTTGGGTTAATATTAAAATAAATTGAAATAAAAAAACCTAACAAAATTTAGATTTGTTAGGCACATTTTCATTAGCAATGAAAAGTTGACGAGTGTTCAAAAAGTAGCAAGACTTCCGATTATGAGATGAACTTGCAAAATGTGATCTGTGAACTCTCATTGAGCTTTAACTTGCATAAGAAAATACGTTGCAAATATATAGGTGGATGTATGTATAATTTATATTCTAAAAAAAAGAGTATGTATAGAGTGAAATTGGTTTATATATGAATCACTAAAGGGTATTAGTTGTTTTCACTGAAGAGTATTAGTTGTTTTTACTGAAGAGTATTACTGGTTTACACTAAAGAGTCTTAGTTCATTTTCACTGAACAACTAAGACTCTTTAGTGTAAATCAGTAATACTCTTCAGTAAATACGACTAATACTCTTCAATAGAAACAACTAATATCCTTTAGTGATTTATGTATAAACCAGTTTCAGTGTTTCACTCATTACTTTGTCAAAAAAAAAAAAAAAAATTTATGCATGAGGATATATTTGATAATTTTTCGTGTGCGTAAATATCATTTTTAACAAATGTGTGTATCTTGTTATTTAAAATGATTATTTTAGACCAACCAATAATATCATTATTACTTTATATAAATAAAATAAATATATATACTTTAAGGTTGCGGCTAGCTAAATAAACCCTCGAATTTACTATGAGTACCCCAATTTTTTTCAATTAAAAATACTCTTAAATGTCAATAGAACCCCATAACAAAATCTTACAAAACAAAATTATGATGGGTGTATCGTGTATCTTCACGCCCTCAAAGTATACGTTAACAATCAAATTGTAATTGTTTTCCTTCTTGGCAAAAGTGAAGACATGGATATAAATTGGATTATAGTAACCGGATAAACAATATTTACAGTGCCATATATCTAACAATAAGTTTTTTACACTTTTGGTCTCATTGGACATCAAATATTTTACTATTGGTCCCAAGCAAAATACTTTTGGTCTCACTGGAATATTTTTTTTGCACTTTCAGTCCCACTCGTTCCAAAACTTGCAATATTGGTCTCAAAGTTAACGGTTACTTAACGGATCTAACGGACTTGCATTTTTTGTCACATATGATACACTTGCACTTTTGGTCCCATAGGGTACACTTGCAGATTTGGTCCCATGGGATTATAAAATTCACTTTTTTTTTATTTTTTTTTTACCAAAATAATTTTATTAAAAGAAATATAATTACAATATACATACAAATTTATTTTTATCTTACAATAATATATATATATATATATATATATATATATATATATATATATATTATTTTAATAAAAAAATTAATTAGAATAATTTAATCTATAGTAATTATTTAAAGTTAGAAAAAAAAAATTTAACTTTTGTGCCATCTTTTAAATAAATATAATAATTTTATCAACATCTTATTTAATTAATAGTTCACTAATTATCCACTATAAAAATCTCTAAATTACATATCATTTCACTAACGATTACACACAGGAACATCTTTCTTTTAATTTGTTTCATTCCTAAAATTTAACAATGCACCCACATAAAAATTATATTGTCTTTTTTTTTTATACTGATTGTTCAACAATAACAATTTACCCTATGTTCTATTTAATTAAAAAGCAAATAAATATTTATTGTAAATAATTTACCCTATGTTCAACAATAATATTTTACCCTATGTCGTGTTCTTTTAATCTAATTCAATTTAATTTTTAATAAGATTTTTATTAATTATTGTAATGTTTAGATAGGTTAATTGCAAATAAAATCATGATATTTTTGCTAATTGTAATTTAATCTAAACTTTTGAATCGTTGCAATAAAACTTCAACTTTAAACTTATTAGCAATTTTAACCAAATGACATATTTCAATCTGCCCGAAAATAGTGATTAATTATGTTTTGTCATCCGAACCAATCTAAACATATTAATACAAGTAATTATTCATTGTCGAGTAAGTGAAACATCATTTTCGGACAACGAAAAATTTATTTGTTGGTTCGAATTGCAACCAAATGTTAAGTTGGAGTTTTATTTGCAAATATTCAAAAATTTAGATTAGATTGCAATTTGCGAAAATGTTGTGATTTTATTTGCAACTAACCCTTTTTAGATATATAATAAATAAAAATCATTATAATTTTTAAAAAATCATTACTACTCAGTCCCATAATAACTTGCACATTTTCTTATTCGAACATTTAAAAATAAATTGCACACCACAAAGTTAGAAAAATCATCTACAGTCTTCACCTTTCAATTTTCTATAGACTCAACCACAGAAAAATTTAGGTAATTTAGAATATGAGTGTCCGTGTTCATACCAAAATTTTAGTACATGTTAGTACCATTTTTGTACGGTTCAGTATTTATAACATAGCAAAGATTTTGGTACATGTTAATACCAATTTTTGTTCAATTTTATTTAATAACGTACCAATTTTTGAATGACATCAACATACCAATTTTTATAACGTACCAATTTTTATAAACATTTTTTGTAACATAGCAATTTTTGTACATGTTAAAAACCTTATTAAAAATTAAATTGAATTAAACATGGATAATATAATTTTTATGTGGGTGTATTGTTAAATTTTAGGAATGAAACAAAAGAAAGATGTTCTTGTGTGTAATCGTTAGTGAAATTATATGTAATTTAGAGATTTTTATAGAGGATTATTAGTGAACTAGTAATTAAATAAGATGTTGAGAAAATTATTATTATTATTAAAAAAATGGCACAAAAGTTAAAAAAATTGTTCTAATTTTAAATAATTAATATAAATTAAATTATTCTAATTAATTTTTTTTATTAAAATAATATATATATATATATATATATTATTGTAAAATAAAAATAAATATGTATGTATATTGTAATTATATTTCTTTTAATAAAATTATTTTGGTAAAAAAAGTAAAAGAAAGTAAATTTTTTAATCCTATGAGACCAAATCTGCAAGTGTATCCTATGGGACCAAAAGTGCAAGTGTATCCTATGGGACCAAAAGTGCAAGTCCATTAGATCCGTTAAGTGGCTGTTAACTTTGAGACCAATATTGCAAGTTTTGGAACGAGTGAGACTGAAAGTGCAAAAAATTATTCCAATGGGACCAAAAGTAAAATATTTTATGTCCAATGGGACCAAAAGTGCAAAAAACTCATCTAACAATGAAGATATCATCATACCTCACTTACGAGTAAAGATAAAATTCCCCCCTTCATTACCACATAGATATCTATGTGCTCAAGCAGCTCAACATTAACTCTCACACATGCTTAATTTCTTAGTTAATGAGTGTTCAAACATTCCCCACCCTGCTCTGCAAGCTCATCATCTATTCAAATGGACCATGTTTACATTTGTTTGAGACCATGTTTTTTATTTGATGGTATGCATAAGTTATATAATTGCGTAACATTTTGCATTTTGAAGTTTCAATGGATTGAACTTTGAATAAAGAAATTTTACTCTTGATCAGAGAGTCCATGGACCAAGATTGATTCAAAAGTAAACTATGGTTGTAGCACACTAGCAGACAGCTCATTTTTCCTCTTTCATTTTCTTCTCTAACAAATTTTGTTATTTCAATTTCAAATGACATGTATTTGAGATCGGTGAATTGTATTTTTTTCACAAGATTCCCATTAAAATGTTCACTTGAAACAATCAACATAACTTTTTAGCAATGAGGGTATAATTGTCTAAAATTGGGTGTGTGTAGTATTTTTTTAATAATTCTTATATTCTAAATGGGGTATATACAACAAATCCAGGGGTTTATTTAGACGCGGCCATATTGATAGGCGAACAACTTCTAATGCTTAGCGAACAACTATACCATGAATAGTCAAAGATAAGACCAAGATTGAAAAAAATACAGGAATATGAAGGGCGAACAATTCTTAATCCACCATTCGAAAGTGGCGAACAACTTGGAATGAAGAATTCAATAAGTTAAGCCAAGACGAACAACTCCAAGGTCTAGATAGATACTAAAGAAGACTTTGTAACTAAGTTAAGACTTAGATAAGGTCAAACAAGTCAAATTAGACACATGTGAAGCATGCAAACCAAGAAGTCCAAGAGTTAGTCCACCACCTACTTGGTGGTTTGTATAAATAACTTGATTTCCATTTATAAAAATAAGTTCAAATACACACAAAAATCTCCTACTCACACTTGTACACTATAAAATGCACACATACAAAATAAATACATAATCAATACATGTATTTACCGATTTCTACCTCCGTTCTAACATATTTACTATTTATGGTATTAATCATTCATACGAAATTGTTTGGTGATCCATAAAACAGTTAAAAACAGTCACTACTCCATGTGATTACAATCGATCATCAATAAATTGGCGCTAGAAGGGGGGTCCGAACCTTCGATTATCAAAGAGATCTTCAAGAGATTCAAGACAAGGGCTTGAAGATTTGAAGGTGTTCTTGATTTTTATTTAAAAACTCAAAGGAAAAGTGTTCATGGTGTTCTTCATTTAAAGATTTGAATATTTGAAGATTCAAATAATTTCATAATCAAGATGCCTCAGTCAAGAGAGACTCAAATCTCCCATCACCCGTCTAGAACTCCACCGACCAGAGCCTCATCAACTGGTCGGCGAGCACAAAATTCACAGCAGGTGAATAGATATGGGTCAACCACCAATCAAAGTATGCCTCCGGAGTTGGAGGCATTGGCCCAGAATCCAATAGACCTTGCTCGCACGATTGCCATGTTGCAGGCCTTACAGAAGCAACAGGAGCAACCTGGTCCTTCTCAAACAAGAGTCATATTAAATCCCACTGATACTCGAAGAAATGAGAAGCCCAGGGACGAGCAACTCAACGAAGTAGATAGTGCCCAAGCTCAAAGGCTAAGGGCAAGGCCAAAATGTGCAATAGGTTGGGAAGTCCTGGGGAGTTTACTCTCAACCAAGCATCTGAATCAAGTCATAGGACTTCACGTCTCAGTGTACATGAAAGACTAGGTAGACCCCAGAATAATCAGGATGTTGCTCGCCCAAGAACAGTTGAAGGGCGAGCAGCACCTAATCCTACTCACCCGTCAGTCCACGAGAGGCTGTCAAGATTAGTTTTTGGGCGTTTGGGCCTGGATGGGGCGAACAACCCTAGAAGATCAGTTCACGAAGTGCCCCCCCCCCCTCCCAAGTGAGGGACTGCAACGAACAGATGTTCATGCACCTCTGCTCGCCGAACAGCCTCCAAGTCAGGAGGCATCTTTAGATGAGCTGGTGGCCATGAGGAAGGCCATAGAAAGCATGCAGAGTAAGCTAGACTCACAAAGAGGAATCGGGGCGACCACCATGCCTTCCTCGCCATTATCATCAATAATCTTGAAGGCCTTGATTCAAAAGAAGATTCAATTCCCTACTAGTATCCAGTATGAAGGGACGACAGATCCCTGGATCCATTTAACGAAGTATTCCGACTATATGATCTCCATGGGAGCAAGTGATGTTACTCAATGTCGAGATTTTCCCCTGACTTTGGGGGACCAGGTGCACAAGTGGTTTTTTACCATGCCCCCAGCATCCATTCATTCCTTTGCCCAATTAGGCAAGGAGTTCCTTTCAGACTTCTCCACAACCAGATCATACCTTTCCCAGAGACATCTGTTGTCTGATTTAAAGCAAACTGATTTGAGTTAGACCGATCTTTCTTGGAAAGACTCGATAAAGTGTTGTTAGAAGGGGAATCTATGAGCGAAGATACCATGATTGTGGTCGTGATGACCGTGTTAAAGAAGGGCACAGAGCTATGGAAATAAATACATTTTTTTTGCCCGAAAAACTATGCTGAATTCCGTAATCGGGCAGACATTTTTGTCTCTATGCACGAAGCTGACTTGTTCATAAAATACTTGCTTTTAACTAACAGTTACCCCACAAGAGTATGAGATCACTGTAGCATAGGTAAGTAATAGGACCAAGTAGTATCGAACTCGTAGGAGGCTCAGTATGCGTGTAAATCCCTGGAAATTTATGTGTCATAACTAATATGAATGCAATTTTGGGTAAAACACAAATACTTAAAATTTGATTCTAAAATATTACTCGCTTACAAACAAAGAACAAAATTATACTAACTTCAGTTGAAGTGCAAGAAAGAGGAATGATGCTTTGGATAGGAATCTCTATGTATGCTAACAGAATTGGTTCGACAACTAAGATAATTGTGGTGTTTAAAGAAGAATCCTAAGTGTGCATAAAACTAGGCAATCAACTTCCGTAATTCAGTACTAAGAATTGTAAAAGCAAAAGCTCGGATACTAACCCCAAGGCTAATTCCATAAAGCACTCTCCAATACTCGACTCATACTATTCTTAACCTTACTAACCCATTAATCAAATTATATAGGTTGTGCTTAATTACTAAGGCTCTAATTCAAATAGTGTGATTCGGTCGTCCTCCCTAGACAAACCGGTTAATTACAAACCCCTTCACAAACCCTCTCATTAAGCCTATTCGTTGAAAAAGAGTGATTCGATCGTCCTCTCCTTAACAATTTTCATACCTAATTTAATGATAATTCTGGAGTTTGTTAGAAATATTCAATAATTAAGAGGAATAAAACTCGCTATACCAAAAATAATCCTAATCGCCTGCCCAATTCCTAAGTTTTACGCGTTCATCCTACCCTAAGCATACACAAATTTAGTTAATCATGTTGATGGTCGATTCAAAAGCAATAGATATGATAATCAAAGACATACTCCAAATCAATAGAAATTTAAATAACATAAAACTATCTATCGATATTAATTGGAATTAAGAAACTCGTGCATATAATTGAAATACTAAAAATCTATAACGAATCCCAAATCTTATACCCTATGTATGTAATTAACGAAGAAAGATAAAGTAAAACAATCTCAAAGTACTAATTCAACGAAAAATAGAGATAAACCGTAAATCAATGGTTGTAATATTTTCTTGTGGTGTTTGAATTCTCCAAAACTTCCTTTGCAAGCCAAAAAAAGTACCCTAGTGAATAGTCAAATCTTCTCCCCCCTGAATTATGTGTTGTCTCGCTGAAATTAGGGTTTTTTTCTAATTTATACGGATCCGCATATCAGCTTCCGGATCTGCTCGACCACGCTACTTGGTTGAGCGCCAGGCGTGTTAGTGTCCTAGAGACAATCCATCGAAAAGACATAATACTAAGATGATATTCAGATTTGGTTTAATATTATTATTGGTTTAATATTAAATGTATGGCATTACCCTTATCTGAATATGATGTTTGATTATTTGCATATATTCTTATTTGTGTTCTCATGAGTCACTACTGTCATTGAGTGAGTGAGAACTCAGATGACTTAAGTATGACTCTCAAATAGCCCCGATCAAGGATCATCAAGAATGGAATATTGATGATGCAATTGAGATTGGTGTGCAATCTGCATCATACTCTTAGAGAGTGTAATAAGATCTCACTTACTATGAGATACCGGGTATCTCATGATGGATGCATAGATACCTTAGAGGGTATTGGTATACCCATCCAAGAAACCGTTTGATGTAATTCCACATAATGTGTCTACGGGTGTCTCGGTTAGTGGGAGCGATGTGATACTCCTCTGACTTGAGGTCAATACGCACGACATGTGTGGAGTGGTGAACTTTGACCATGACCGACACTTGCACCCTTCCACGGGTAGATATGGTATGGGTTGGGTTCATCACAAAATGCATGTGCGTGGTAGTTGAGCCAAGAATAGGATTCATTCCTCAATGTGGATTTAGAGAGAATACTCGTCTTCACATCATAATTGGATCTAAGTCGTCGGCCGACACACATCAACTTAGACTTTGTAACTAAGTGTGATATAATTGATCAATTAGTGATTGAAGATAATATGATTAAATTATTTGAATAGACACTTCATCATGTTCAAAACTTAATCGGATATTCGCGAATGAAAGGAAGATATCACAATAGCCTACAGTATTACAGGTAGTTGCAGATTTCCTCGCAACGTACCTCATATATTGAGAATGTCTGATTTATTGTCTAGGGTTCAATTAAGACCATTAGTTTGACTAATCGCTCGATATACGAGGGACTATGGGTCACACAACAAGTAATGACAATTTACCAATTATAGTTGATTGATTAAATATTGCATTGGATATAATATTTAAGTTATGGAGAATATAATAATAATTATATTTGAAATTAATTATTATTATTATTTAATTAAATTAAATTAGATTTAATTAAATATGAAATCCCAATAATAATATTTAGAATATTATTATACAATAATAGATGATAAAGATATTATTCGTAGGAACATATCTAGGGAAATATAATCCGTAGAGATTATATTACGGGCTAGGCCCGATATCTTGCTTAGGAATTAAGCCAAGTTAATCCCTATAAATATGTGTCTTATGGGAATTCAGAAAACACACAAGAAATATAATTCTCTATAAAATCTCCAGTCGGAATTTTCCTAGCAAATTTGTCTCGAGATTCAACACTGGCATATCGGTGCGGGTTGGTAGAAAGTCATTACGTGGATATCATAGTTGAGGATTCCGCGTACAAATCACTGTAAGGATTTATATTTTATTATTTATCCTTTTATTTCTATGATTATACAACCTTGTGTAGATTCTTTGTTGGTGAATCGTTTGCTTCCGCTACGCCGAACATGGTGTTCGTGCCTCTAAAATCCAACAGTGGTATTAGAGCTTCAGGCTCGATTGTATACATAATTTGTGTGATATTTGTGGGTAAATTATGTGCATATATATTTCAAAATTAATTTTGCCCTTCTTTGATTTTGGAAATCAAAAGTTTCGTTTATTAATTCTTCATGGAAAATTGTGGAACTTTCGCATAATTGTTTTCTAGGAAATCCAATTATTTTTACAATCAAAACGCTTCTTCCGAATTGTTTTTGAACTCAAGACTGTTGTAACCTATTTTCTGGGAATTTAGGTAAGATAATTAAAATTTGATTTTAAAAAAAAAATTGAAGAACCGTGTTCTATTTTTTCCACAAAGCTTGTATCACATCATCCGGTTTTTGAAACCCGAAGCTTAACCGGATCTAAAACTCACTGGATGGTGATTAGGCGTGAAATTGTCATGATTCGTAGCTAGAAACGCCCTAGTTTTGGTCGATTTTATTGAGTTTTTAGAGCTAAATGAGTACTATTTCTATACATTGATGAATTTATCTCTTTGATACTCATAGGTGAATCGAGGACGAAAAACAGAGTTCGTAGGACTTTGAATCGACTCAAACGGATGCCCGGATGAGAAGATATCGAAGAAATACGATTGATATTAGTACGTGAGAAGAAAAGTGTTAGTTGCAAGGAAGGAGGGACCACTCGAGCACCATCGCTCGAGCAACGTAGGTCGAGCGCTATGGACTTACAGAACATTTTTGCCGCTCGAGGGGCACAGCTCGAGCGCCCCGCTCAAGCTCTTGAACCATTCGACCAAAGTAGGTCGAGCGCCCCGCTCGACCAAGCAATTCATTCGAGCTCAAAGGGTCGAGCGCCCCGCTCGACCGGGACAGCTCGAGCGCTTCCGAGGCTTATATGCCAAATTTCGTTTTTCGGCCCATGAGATCCCGTTTCGACCCGGTGCCTATATATACCTCTTCCAAACACGTTTTGAAAGGATCCCGAACTTTAGAAATCACTTTTAGACTTAGTTTTTAGAGAGAGGAAGAGGAGAAGAACGAGCAAGCTTTACTTACGTTTTGTTGAGGTTTTTCGTACGAATTCTTAGTTTCTTTTCATTAGCTTGGTTACTTTAAACGCTTTGAACTTCGTTTTAGTTAATTAAATTTCAGTTCTCAGAATTATTTTCTTTTAAAACCCTAGTTCATGTTTCTTATTTTCTTCGTTCAATTCATTATGTTTATGTTTGTTGTTTCTTCTATTGCTTTTATGTTTGTTAAAGCCATGTCCTGCTAAAACCCTTGTATGCTTGGGGTAGGATGAACTCGTAGAAGTAGGATGTGGGTACGTAATTAGGGTAATTCGTGACGTTAGTTTTAATTCTCTTGATTAATGAATTCTTATAATTAACCTTAACTTTACCTTTGAATTACGTATGAAAGTGTTAGAGAGAGGACGACCGCATCACTCAATAACAATTAGTAGTCTTAACGAGAAGGTTTAGAAAGGGTTAATTCATTTACCGGTTTAGCGAAGGAGGACGACCGCATCACCTTAGTTAAATTAGGGGCTCATTAATTAAGCACAATCTATTAACTTGTTAGTAGATTAGTGAAGTCGAGTGTTAGGGTAAAGTATTAGGGTTTAGAATCTTGAGCTTTCACCTTGCATTCTTAGACTTAGGTTATTTCTTGTGTGTCACAGTTATTCTGATTATGTACCTGCCCCGTTAGTATACGTAGGGATTCCTATCCTGAGCATCACCATCTCTCATTAGAACACAACCCTTAGTTAATTTGATTTCTTTAGTATTTTAGTTTACTTAGTTTAATTTAGTCTTTTAATTAATCTTTCCAAAAATCCAAAAACAATACACTCATATTAACTACGACGCGTAGATCTTCAGGGATCTATTCGCATACACTCCATCCCTTGGGTTCGATACTACTTGGTCATTATACGTACTTATACTACAGTGAACCCGTCCACTTGCGGGTGAGCGATTAGTAGAAGTTAGTGTAATTCGCTTCAAGTCAGATGGTGGATTTGATTCATCATCTTCGATCACCTGTGATTTACGGCATCGCGTTGACGGGAAAGCAAGACGACTCGGCTGGAACGGTGGCGATTGTCGATAGGCGAACATCAGTCAATGATGGGCGAACAGGGATTAAGACCTTAAAAGAGATTACGAAGAATCAACTCCAAACCAAAGATGATTAATGAAGAAAATCAAGTTGGAGTACATGGATCAATCCAGGAGGTGTATGAAGTGACGAACAACATACTGGCGAACAAGTTTTAAGACCCGAGACCAGACATAAACATTCCGCCAAGCTACTGATGACGAGCAACATTGATAAAAGTTGGTGTATCTACTAGCCTAAGAGGTGTATGTAGACGAAAAAAGAACCAAGATTCCAAAGCTCAGCTCAACAAGAAATATAGGCGAACAACTTTGAAGCCATATCCTCAAAAGGCGAACAACTTTTACTGAAAGATCCTTCTGGACAAATCAAGCCAACCTGAACGAACAACAATGAGTCCGTGATAAGACCAAAGAAGACTTTGTAACTAAAATTCAGCTTAGATAAGGTCAAACAAAGGTCAAAGGACACATGTCTAGCATGCAAGCTAGGAAGTCCAAGAGTCTTAGACACCTCATGTTTGCTAGTCTCTATAAATAGTTGTTCTCCAGCTGAGAAATACAAGTTCAAATTCACAAATGCTCCTAAAACACACACTAACACACCTAAACGTACACACATACAAAATTAATACGATTTCGACTTTCGTATTTATAATTCCACAACCCAAATCTTCGATTTACCATTTACGGTGGTAATCAATCACACGTTATTGATTGGTGATCTTAAACCGAACTAAAAACAGTCACTAATCCTCCCGATTAAATTTGAACAAAGAATGGGTGAAAAAGGAGTACGTTAAAGACGAACAAGAATGAGGACATGAACTTAAAACCTTACCAGGAGGCACTTCGACTTGGGCCTCCAAATGATGAGGATAAGTGTAAAGACGAGCAGCTTTTTTACACTTATCCTGATTCAAATATTCCACCATCCTCTCAGAGATATTGCGAAGAGAAACGAGGCAAGATGTGAAAAGAAACTCAGAGTTGATCTCCTCTTCTTGGCTCGCCCACTTCAAAAGCCGAGGACCTGCATAAAAGAAAAGAAAAGTTAAAATTAGTCCTACTTGTATTATTTTAAAAATATATTTGGGGCTCACGGTGAAGCGTTCCATAGGAATCTGGAGTTTGAATCTGTATTCTATCCCCATGCTCGTTCGCAGCTGCTCGCCAATCGCCCCCAATGAAGAAGAACTGGTGTTTCCAATCCCGAATCTTGTTCGGCACTCCCTTGACTATTTTCAATCCAGGGCGAGCCTTCAAGTAATAATAACCCTCCTCGCCAGCTGCGCATTTGGATATGGTCATTATGTAGTTCACCTCGTCTGGGGTAATCCGATCAACATACCCCTCGAGGGCGAACAAACTCATCACGCCTAGAAGATTCATCCATCCAATGGGAGTGATTTGAGTAATGGCCAGGTTGGTCGTCTCCAAGAAGCGACCAACAATGGGTGGGAGTGGAAGTCTTAGCCCCGCCATGAGGGTGTGAATGTTGATCGTTGTGCACCCCGGAGGTGGCCGATCTGCTCGCTCTTTCCTATGGGGAGCCCACATAAAAATATCCAAAGGAATTTGATATGTCTCTCGTATGCCCGCTAGATCCTCTAGGAGAACAGAGCTCCTAATCCCAGATGCTTGAAAACTAGTTCTAGGAGACTTAAATTTACGCCTTTGAGGGGTCAAAAAGTTGCTCGCATATTGTCACGCCCCAATTTTCATAATAGTAAATTTTCTAAAGACACGTGATTATTTAAAAAAATAAAAGGCATGAACCAAAATTTGACATAAAAATTACTTGACAAACAGCGGAATACTTGAATATTAATTAATATTTTAAAAGCAATTTAATTTAAAACACCAATTTTTTCGATACAATATTATCTCAAGAAAAGGTTCACTAAAAAATTAAATAACTTTGAATATAATAAATTTTAAAGGTATGTAAATAATAGATGACAAAACTGAATTGCATCCACCGCCTCTCCCTGCCATCAGCTCTTTGATCTGAAAAGTGTTAATGAGATTGGGATGAGCAAAACAACTAGCTCAGTGGGGTTCCCTTTGTTACAGTTAAATATCGCATACAAGTAAAATCATCAACTCACATAACATGCATACTCAATACTTGTTCCAAGGCTAAACCAAGGATGCGCTGGCTAAACCAACGATGCGTGGTTTCCCACGAATAAACATGCGTTAACGAATGACTTAAAAAACCACAACTTGCGTCAACGAAATTTCAGTAAAATCATAAGCGTACAATGTAACAAGTAACAACTTCAATCGCATGAACATTTAAAAGTAACAAAGCAAGTAAAAATCCCACCTGAAAAATAATATTGTGGATGAAATGAATGCAATAGCCTCAAAGCCTACTCCTCGCAATTACCGTCGCCTAACATAAATAATTAAATTTGCTTAGAAAATATTAACACTAAATCCACAAAACTACGTATAATTAAATGAAATCCTAAATATGCTTCTTAAATCCTTATTAATAAGTACTAAACTCAACTAATTTATTCTGAAAATAATTACTAATATTCCTATTATATCAAATTGACTTGGATCCCAAAAGTTTCCCCATATTCCTGTCACTCCACGTAAACCAAAATCAAACTTGATTACTTATAACTAATTTTAAAATTTCCAAGCTTTCAAAATATTAATTAATAATCTAAACTTTGCAAACTATAATGCGTTGGGAAACTCGTTAGAGATTAGTTGACAGTAGATTTAGGAAACCAATAATCGGTTAATGAATTTCAAAACGACCACCACAATAAAATTCAGAAGGATGAAAATATTTAAACAAAATACCTTATGCTAGTGGCTGCAGAAAAAAAATAAATTGATATCGTCGTAACTATTCTTGCCGAAGAAGAATATCGTGACTAGGGTTAGGAGTTTAAGATTGTATAGACGAAGATAAATAGATGTATTAGGAATAGGCTTGGCTTAAATTAAATAAGAATTATAATTGATAAGATTTGAATATTTATCACAAAAATTTAGGAATTAAAATATGAATGAAAATAAATTTTTCTTAAAAGATATAGGAATTTATATAAATATGGAAGCTAATATATTTTCTACTGAGAAAAATATACAAATGAAAATCTCAAAATCTCAAGATTTGATTTTGAATTAAAATCCCTTTTGTAGATAAAGATGAATTTTGCAAGATATATATTATTAAATAATTGTGAAATATGCATGGTCTTTAATTTTATTAAAACTTGATATTTTAAAATAATGCTGAAGTAGAATAAATGATTAACTAGAAAATTTGGGGTGTTACATTCTCCACCACTAATAATAATTTCATCCTCGAAATTCATGTAATCAACTCTTAAAACTATTTGAATACTTTGCTTGAGTCTTAATAAACTAGTCTATACCCATCAAAGTTTCTAGTATCTTCAAATGCAAATTCTCGAAGTTATTCCCATAAATATCCAAAGTAACACTTTAATCAACTTATCAACTACAATTGTTCTCAAGCACTTTAGTTGAACTAGTTTCCACATAATCATATATTACTCCTTAATACATGTATCTTCAAGTGTAGCAACTAAAATCATCTATCATCACCTTTAGTATATCCTAATACGAGGTTCTATAGAATGTAAAATGCATGTCGTGTATATGTTCATGGAAAAATCATGCTTTCATGTAGTAAATATGTAAATAAATTTCATGTAATTGATGCACTTGAAACATTGAATGACTTGTTTAATGTTTTGCATGTTACTTTGTAGCATTGTCATATCATAGTCTTATCTTATCTTGTAACATGAAATTAAATTCATAATGCATGTACCTCAAAATAGTTGCTTAGAAAATTAGGGGTGCTACACATATTGATTCACATATGCTCGCCACTCAAATAGGCGAACAACTCCTACAGGGATTTCGTTTTCTATATACCTAGGGTTCGAAAATTCGATCCCTTCCAAAAACTCCCTTGTGGGCTCGTCAAATTCGGGATCCTCCTCTTCGCCAGAATCTGAACTGGACAATTCAGATTCGGTCGCCACACGGGAAGGATCGTTCATTTCCTCCTCGTCCGGATGGTTCCCAGAATTGACAACTTTCCCTTGTACACCAATCTCCCGTTGAATTTCGGATGAAAACTCAAAAGGTGGTTGGTCACCATATGGGATTACCCTTAAGGGGTCAGCTTCGAGGATTCCGGAGGGGGTTCTGCTACTGGAATGGGAGGACATTGAGTTTCGAGGCGGAGGAAGGGCGGTATAATTTTTTCCGGTGGGTTCTTAAAGAGGCAGGTGATGAAATCCTCTCGCGAGGGATACGATTACAATGTTTAAATAAAATAAATGAAGAAAAAAGGAATTAGGATTAAAGAAAATTCAAGTTTAAATACCTTGAAGTAACAATAAATATCGTCGGAGTAAATTCAGAGGTTGCCGGAAGAAGGAGAGAGTCACCGGAAAATTAAAGAAAGGAAGAAGTGGGAAATAATTTAATTCCCGTCCAAATTTATACTGAATCAAAAAAATGGGGTAAAAGGTGTAATTTCCCAATTTGAAAAAAATGGGGTCTTTTTCGAGCAAGAATAAAAGTTGGAGAACATATATGCAAACATAGGGGCGCGTCGCCTAGGGAATGCTCGCGCGTGGGCGGTGCACCATCATGCCACTCACGTTATCCTCGTACGTCCCGCAGATCATGGGAAGGCGAAACGGTGAACCCGGAGTTGCTCGCCAGATTCAATGATGTTCGTCCAAATCTTCACTAGTATAGTATCCTAACTACAGTTGCTCGCCACAAAGTTGCTCATTCCAGCCAATATCTAGTCAGAATAGGGGGCCATTGTCGATAGGCGAACATCAGTCAATGATGGGCGAACAGGGATTAAGACCTTAAAAGAGATTACGAAGAATCAACTCCAAACCAAAGATGATTAATGAAGAAAATCAAGTTGGAGTGCATGGATCAATCCAGGAGGTGTATGAAGTGACGAACAGCTCCAGTGACGAACAACATACTGGCGAACATATTTTAAGACCCGAGACCAGACATGAACATTCCGCCAAGCTACTGATGACGAGCAACATTGATAAAAGGTGGTGTATCTACCAGCCTAAGAGGTGTATGTAGACGAACAAAGAACCAAGATTCCAAAGCTCAGCTCAACAAGAAATATAGGCGAACAACTTTGAAGTCATATCCTCAAAAGGCGAACAACTTTTACTGAAAGATCCTTCTGGACAAATCAAGCCAACCTGAACGAACAACAATGAGTCCGTGATAAGACCAAAGAAGACTTTGTAACTAAGATTCAACTTAGATAAGGTCAAACAAAGGTCAAATGACACATGTCTAGCATGCAAGCTAGGAAGTCCAAGAGTCTTAGACACCTTATGCTTGCTAGTCTCTATAAATAGTTGTTCTCCAGATGAGAAATACAAGTTCAAATTCACAAATGCTCCTAAAACACACACTAACACACCTAAACGTACACACATACAAAATTAATACGATTTCGACTTTCGTATTTATAATTCCACAACCCCGAATCTTCGATTTACCATTTACGGTGGTAATCAATCACACGTTATTGATTGGTGATCTTAAACCAAACTAAAAACAGTCACTAATCCTCCCGATTAAATTTGATCACCAACAGCGATAGCGTGTGGGTCTCCGAGTCAGAGGCGTTGCATCTCCTTGACCGAAGCAGAGCTCGGCCGCAGGGAGCCGCTAACGACCACGGGCGATGGAGCCGGTTTGAAAACTGGGGTCGACCAGCGCCCATGGCGACGCTTCCCGGTGTTTCAGCGAACAACGGCGAGGAATTCGGCGATTGGAAAATGAAGTTGTGCCTCATCACTGGTATTTTTGGAAACACTGGCTATGCGTCGGTTGGCGTCGGTCCGTCGATTTGATAGTTGGGGCCGGGGCTAAGGTCGTCGCACCGGAAGCGGCCGATTACCAGTCAAAATTGGTCGGCGGCGGTTTTATTTTTAGTATTGCCAGGGACTTGTCTTTGGAAATTGGATTTCCTCAGGGGACCTTTATGCAATTATGTAAATTCTGAAAATTAGTATTTTAATCTTGGGTTTTTCTATAATTTTTGGATTTCTTTTGGAAATTATAGTTTAACCCTTGGGGTCATTATACTATTTCTAGATTGTATACAAAATTGCAATTTGATCCCTGAATCTTATTTTAATTTCTGGAAAATATTAAGGCCTCGTTTGGATGAAAGAATTTTGAAAAATTCTGAAAATAACTTTAGAAATTGACCGAGAGCTTGGAGTTTGTTGGACCAAATTCTTTAAATTTTAGAATATTTGGTTGGACCAAATTCTTTAAATTTTGGAAAACGAAATAAGAGTATATTTGGTTGGACCAGATTTTTTTTTGATACAATAATATTTTGGGCAAAATAATTTTGAAAATGACTTTAGAAATTGACCGAGAGCTTGGAGCTTGTTGGTATTTCTAATTTTAGCAATATTTTACCTACAGATAATTATTTGTTAAGCACGTTTATTTGATTTACGTGTTATTTGATAGTTTGTATGTTTATTTGATTTATATGCTAAATATTTAAAATATGCTTTATTTATGCAAATTTAATTATTGAAAAAAAGCATGAGAACTTGATTAGTTGCTCCCCACTTGTATAACTGCTTATGTGAATCGATATTTACATTATTAGTTATACAGCCAGCATTAAATTATTTGGGTAAGCGGCACCCAATATTTGTCGGACCGTATTAAATGTTTGGGTAGACGGCGCCCTATATATGTTTGTCCGCACATGTCATGTTTGGGTAGGCGGCGCCCAATAATTGCTCAAATGTGATGTAGTTATCATGTTGGATCTCGATTAAGCAATTAATACCCCGCCTTTAAAATGATCCTCACTAAAATATGATTTTTCATTAAATTGAAAGATGTCTTCCATTAAAACTAAAAGTAAACCGGAAATTTCGTTCCAATGAGTATTTAAGGCCCAAGTCTTTTGCTCGGATCTACATCTAACGGGATTTTTATAGGGACATATTTGTCGCCGCTTAATGGTTGTAAACCAACTCAATTCTGTTTCACCAGCCCAAGCAGGGAAACGAGAATTAGGTGACATCCGATTGAACTATGTTCAATCAACTTGGAATTGTGTGAGGTAATTGGTTTAGAGACCTACCAGTTCTGTTGTTGCAATGTTCAGCCCAATCAGTCATTGTAATAGTAGGAATATGGATCCTAGTCCATTACAATTTATATTAGATATAAATTCGTACTCTTCCAATGAGGTCGTTGAGTATGTGAAAATAATGGAGACAAAATAAATTAAAAGGTCATGATTATTTTGATTGCTGAATATTGATCATAGGAATTATGTGTTTAATTCCCATTTTAATTTATTTCTCTAGAATTGTTGAAATAAATAACTTGTCATTGAGAAATATTCTGGAAACAAACAAATTGGCTGGGCCAAATTTTTTGGACTAGCATTGAAACGTGTGTTTGGTGCTAAGGCAAGCAGAGATTGAGTACGTGTTTGACACGACAATCCCTTTACCCCTGAGGCTGGTTCAGTTGAGGCTGCATCGTTTGACGTTACAGCTCAAAAGAAGCATCAAGATGATGCTTCCCAGACTCTATGTTATGATTGCTCAGCATGACTCCCGAATTGCAAAGGCAAACATGAGAAAATGGATCCCTTCGAGATGCTTAAGCGTCTGAAGGATCTATTTAATTCTAGATCTCGTTTGAGATTTATGAAGTGATGAGAGATCTGTTCAGATGTCGATTAGCGAAAGGAGGGAAGATTTCACCTCATGTGCTATCCTCAAGTCGCTCCCCGATTCATATTCTAGTTTCGTAGTAAATTTAATATGAAGAAGATGGAAGCGACAATGCCGGAGCCTCATAACATGCTTAAGTCTTTTGAGTCTTCCACTGCTAAGGAAAAGCCCGTGCTCATGGTGAGTGCTTCTACTTCTTCTGACCCGAAAGGCGAGAAGAAGTGAAGGAGTAAGGCAAAGAGGGCTCCAAGCCCAAACTTCCTGAAGGTTAAAGGTGAAGTTCAAAAGTAAGAGTGGGTTGATAAGGATGTATGCCCCACTGCAATAGAAAGGGCATTGGAAGAAGGACTGTAAGGTTCTAGCAACCGAGAAGAAAACATAAGGTGTTTTACCTACTAGAACAAGTATGGTTGTTATTAAGATGAACATGTTCACTAATAGTTCAAACTGCTGGGCATTTGTTGAGTTATGGACATGACGTTCTTAATATACAAAATTAGATGAATCAAGCTAGTAATCATGAAAACCCGACTTGGTTGTGGCATTGTAGATTTGATCATATAAACAAGAAAAGAATCGCAAGGTTAAGAAAGTTGGACTACTTAACCTCATTTGACTTGGAGTCTTATGGTGATTGCGAATCTTGTCTCATGGGCAAGATGATCAGCAAAACCCTTTTCCGGGAAAGGGGCACTGCCAAAGAAGTTCTAGAGTTGGTTCATAGCGATGCTTGTGGACCATTGCCCACTCTAGCTAGGGGCCAATTTGGCTACTTCATCACCTTTACCGATAATTACTCAAGATACAGATATGTGTATCTCATTATACACAAATCCGAATCGTTTTAGAAATTCAAGGGGTACAAGGCAGAAGTAGAGAAATAACTTGGTAAGAGTATCAAGACTCTTTTATCAGATTGAGGAGATGAGTACCTTATCCATGAATTCATGGATTACTTGAAGTTTCATGGGATCCAGTCACAATGGACTCCTTCCGGAACACCTCAAATGAACGGTGTGTCCGAAAGGAGAAACCGAACCCCGTTGACCATGGTGCGGTCCATGATGAACTTTTCATCTCTTCCAACATTCTTATGGGGATACGCATTACAAACCTCAATCTACATTCTGAATAGGACTCCGTCCAAATCAGTTGAGCAGACTCTATACGAGTTATGGCATAGCAAGAAACCATCTTTTTTACATATTAGAACGTGGGGTTGCCCCGCAGTTGTGAAGAAAATGCAAACTGATAAGTTGGAATCCAAAGGTGAAAATGGTTATTTTGTGGGATATCCTAAGGAGACAAGAGGATATCACTTCTATCTACTAGAGGAACAAACAATGATTGTTTCTAGACAAGTTGAGTTCCTAGAAGACGAGTACGTCTTTAAGGAACAAAGCCGTAAGAAGATAGAACTTGAAGTGATTCAAGAACCACGAATTAACATAGAGACTGATGATTTATTAAGGCAACGTGACGAAGAATCAGTGGGAGCATTCAACGACTCTCATGGTGGAAGTTTATCACTAGGTGATCCCCTTTCAGCCAGTGGGAGTGTAATTGGAGTTGCATTACCTTTACAACAACCTCCAAGTGGGCTGAATGAGAATAACATAGTTCAAACTCCCGCACATGAGGCATTTGAAAGTATCACTCTTGAGGACTCTCAGGTCAACGATGAAGTCGTTGTACCACAAAATTTTCACAATCAGAATGTACAGCCTACACAACCACAACTCCGTAAGTTGACTAGAATTTGTAATCCACCCACTAGATATTATGGGTTCCTCGTGGAGGAACATGATGATGTGGAGATCCCGGATAAAGACGAATCTAGAACTTATACTGAAGCAACATTAGATGTTGACTCAAAGAAGTGCATAAAGCCATGAAACCCGAGATGGACTCGATGTACACTAATTAAGTCTAGGACTTAATTGAATTGCCAAATGGGTTAGACCCATAGGTTGAAAGTGAGTCTTCAGGTGTAAGATCGATGCAAATGGCAAAGTATAAAACCTATAAAGATAGGTTAGTAGCGAAAGGTTATAGTCGACACGAGGTATTGACTATGATGAGACTTTCTCGCTAGTTGCCAAGATCAAGTCCATTCGAATTTTACTTGCGATAGCAACACACCGCGATTATGAGTTTTGGTAGATGGACGTCAAAATAACTCTCTTCAATGGTAACATTGATAAGGGAGTGTTTTTTACTCAACCGGAGGATTTTATATCTAAGCCAAAATCTAATCTTGTGTGCAAGCTTAAACAATACATCTATGGATTGAAGCAAACTTCTAGGAGTTGGAATATCCAATTCGATGAAGATGTCGAATCCTTTGACTTCATCTGAAATTCGGAAGATCCTTGCGTTTATTGTAAATGCAGCGGGAAGAGTATTGTCTTTATAGTCGTATATATCCATGTCATATTGATTATAGGAAATAACATCTCGCTAATGCAGTCCGTGAAAGATTGGTTATCAAAGACCTTCATAATGAAGGATCCTGGTGAAGCATGCTACATCTTAGGGATCAAGATCCATAGGGATAGATCCAAGAAGATGTTAGGGCTGTCACAATCCACCTACGTAGATAAGGTGTTGAAGCGTTTTGCGATGGAGAACTCTAAGAGAGGGTCTCTACCAGCAAATCATGGGATAAAGCTGTCGAAGAAGGATTGTCCTTCTAGCGAAGCTGATATCGAGCACATGAAGGACGTTCCATATGCAGCTGCAATTGGGTTCCATCATGTACGCCATGACTTGCACGAGGCTAGATGTGGCATATGCTGTCAACATCACTGGTACATACCAGCGGAATCCAGTTGAGCCTCACCGGATTGCTGTCAAGAATGTTATGAAGTACCTCAGGCGTACTAAAGAACATTTTCTTGTCTACGGTAGGCAGTCAAAGCTAGCCGTTACGGGCTATGCTGATGTGGGTTTCCAGTCAGACTGTGAAGATTAAAAATTACAGTCAAATTATATTTTCAATCTCAATGATGAGGCGGTAAGTTGGAATAGTTCCAAGCAAGATCTGACTGCAGATTCAAGAACCGAAGCTAAGTACATTGCTGTATCAGAAGCCTTTGAGGCTGTCTGGATTTTAAGGTTCTTGAGAGAACTAGGGGTAGTTCCGAGTGTCAGTTGTCAAATAGAGTTGTATTGTGACAACATTGGTGCTATTGCATGAGCAAAAGAACCGAGATCTGATAACAGAAATAAGCATGTACCGAGGCGTTATCATTTGATTCGAGAGATCATATCGATAGGAGAAATGGAATTAAAAAAATTCCTATAAAGGATAATCTTGCAAATCATTTTCACTGTTCATGTACACACTAGACTTTGATGGTCTAGGGGTTAGATATGTAGGTGATTGACTCTAGTCTAAGTGGGAGATTATTAGTGTTAGTGTCCTAGAGACAATCTATCGAAAGGACATAATACTAAGATGATATTCAGATTTGGTTTAATATTATTATTGGTTAAATATTAAATGTATGGCGTTACACTTATCTGAATATGATGTTTGATTGTTTGCATATATTCTTATTTGTATTCCCATGAGTCACTACTGTCATTGAGTGAGTGAGAACTCAGATGACTTAAGTATGATTCTCAAATAGCCCCAATCAAGGATCATCAAGAATGGGATATTGATGATGCAATTGAGATTGGTGTGCGATCTGCATCATACTCTTAGAGAGTGTAGTAAGATCTCACTTACTACGAGATACCGGGTATCTCATGATGGATACACAGATACCTTAGAGGGTATTGGTATACCCATCCGAGAAACCTTTTGATGTAATTCCACATAATGTGTCTACGGGTGTCTTGGTTAGTGGGAGCGATGTGATACTCCTCTGACTTGGGGTCAATATGCACGACATGTGTGGAGTGGTGAACTTTGACCATGACCGATGCTTGCACCCTTCCACGGGTAGATATGGCATGGATTGGGTTCATCACGAAATGCATGTGCGTGGTAGTTGAGCCAAGAATAGGATTCATTCCTCAATGTGGATTTAGAGAGAATACTCGTCTTCTCATCATAATTGGATCTAAGTCGTCGGCCGACGCACATCAACTTAGACTTTGTGGCTAAGTGTGATGTACTTGATCAATTAGTGATTGGAGATAATATGATTAAGTTATTTGAATAGAAACATCATCATGTTCAAGACTTAATCGGGTATTCGCGAATGAAAGGAAGATATCACAATAGCCTACAATATTACAAGTAGTTGCAGATTTCCTCTCAACGTACCTCGTATATTGAGAATGTCTGATTTATTGTCTAGGGTTCAATTAAGACCATTAATTTGACTAATCGCTCGATATACGAGGGCCTATGGGTCACACAACAAGTAATGATAATTTACCAATTATAGTTGGTTGATTAAATATTGCATTGGATATAATATTTAAGTTATGGAGAATATAATAATAATTATATTTGGAATTAATTATTATTATTATTATTTAATTAAATTAGATTTAATTAAATATGAAATCCCAATAATAATATTTGGAATATTATTATACAAGAATAATAGATATGATAAAGATATTATTCGTAGGAACATATCTAGGGAAATATAATCTGTAGAGATTATATTACGGGCTAGGCCCGATATCTTGCTTAGGAATTAAGCCAAGTTAATCCCTATAAATATGAGTCTTATGGGAATTCAGAAAACACACAAGAAATATAATTTCTCCATAAAATCTCCAGTCGGAAATTTCCTAGCAAATTCGTCTCGAGATTCAACGCTGGCATATCGGTGCGGGTTGGTAGAAAGTTGTTACGTAGATACCATAGTTGAGGATTCCGCGTACAAATCGCTGCAAGGATTTATATATTATTGTTTATCCTTTTGTTTCTATGATTATTCAACCTTGTGTAGATTCGTTGTTGGTGAATCGTTTGCTTCCGCTACGCCGAACATGGTGTGCATGCCTTTAAAACCCAACAAGGCGCTCAACCACTCATCCTGGTCGTGCGTCTACTTCAAGTCACGTAACAACTTCCTCTTTTGTGCTATGTCGCGCTCGACCACCACCTCTAGTTGAGCGGATTTTGCTCGAGTACACATCGAGCACTCTCTTTTCCCCCGAGATCCAATGGCGCTTGACCACTTCTGGTCGAGTGGATTCTGCTCGATCACTATCCTTGGTCGAGTGGTTCCTGCTTGCACTTGCCCTCTAGCACTTTTCTTCACCCGAACTAATACTGTTAAAAAAACCTTCATATTTTTTCAACTGGGAGACCGTTTCAGTCGCTTCAAAGTCCTACAAACTCTATTTTTTTGCCTTCTTTCCTATTATGCAAACCAAAGAGGCAAATTAATGAGTTTATAAAAATAGTACACAAATAACTCTAAAATCACACCAAAAGCACTCAGAATGTGGCCTCAATGAACATCAAAATACCACAATATCACGTCTAATCAGAAGCCCTACAGCAAGATATGGTAGACAAAGCCGACCCGAAGGAAAATCCAAAAAAACCCTACGAAAGTGATTACAAAGTCCCAAAAAACATGAAAGCATTCAACAAAGGGATGGAATTGAAGGACAAACTGGACCAAGTGCTCACTATATCCATTGATACGGTATACAATAATGTAAAAGAAAAGGACTTACTCTCCGCACCCAGAAAAATCTGTCAAGAGGCTAGCAAGCTCAACCCAAACAATTACTGTGTCTACCACCAGAATGTGAGGCACTTTACGAGTGAGTGTAGAGATTTTCTTAAGTAACTCTGGTGTTTCTATGAGGAGGGCAAGTTATCGAACTTCGTTCGATGAGTACCTAGAAAAAGGCCCTGGGCGAACAACCCTCAAAGCTCAGATGAGAAGGACGACGAACAACCCCTTTGTTGGTCCCAAAAATATTATTTGCGGAAAATATTTTGAAATATTTTTAAGAAAACCCTTTTAGATAAAGTGCTAAAAGAAATGCAGAAAACTTAAAGTGCAGTAAAGTAAATGACACCAGAATTTATAGTGGCTCGGACCAACTTGTCCTACGTCCACTCTCTCTTTCTCCAAAGGGGACTTTTTCTCCAACCAACTTACTCACGAACCACTGGAATTGGGAAGTACCAGCTCCTTCGTACAACAACTTACAACAACCTTTCAATGTGGTGAATAGGTTGAGTAATATTCCAACTAGAACTTCTAAAAGAGTAGATATAATACTTGTATAAACAAGGTAAGTGTATGGTGAGAGTTTGTGTGTCTTTGTGTGCTCTTGCCCGACTCTTGTCTCTAATGAACTCATCCAAAACACTCCTATTTATAGTTGTAGGGATTAACTAGTCGTTGGAATGCTAGCAATTCAAACAACCATAATTGGAGGATGTGATTGATTATATTGATTGATTAGTTGACTTCATTTATATCAAGATTGATATCAATCAATCAATCCTCCTATCAGTTGACTCTCCAGATTGCTTCTTCTCAATCATCGATCTCCAAGATCTCCTTGTCTTCAGATTACACGCAGCCTCCATGTGGGTGAACTAATCTATCTCCCTCATCTGGTCAGGACTCGTCTAGTCTGGGGTCTTTTGGTCTGGTCTGGTCTGGTGACATTTCTGCTCTGAACCTCAGCTGGGAGAGGTCTTCTGGCATACTCCTCTAGTCAGACTCCTCTGGCAGACTCCTCTGGTCAGACTCCTCTAGCAGACTCCTCTGGCAGACCTCTCTGGCAGACTCCTCTGGCAGACTCCTCTCATCTGGTCCTCTAGTCAGAGCTCATCTGCTCTGGTGACTAGTCTGCTCTGGTCAAGTCACCTCGGATTTCTTCCCCCTTAACCAAAGACCTATTCTAGACCTAGACTAATTTGTAGCTGGCTAACAGGCTCAGCTAGTCCCATTACAAGTTCTTGTTTTAACATCTTCAAAACATCTAATCTAAATCCCAACACCCTCAAGAGCAATAAGCCCAGACGACCAACTCCAACAGCAGCGGTACGTCCGTAAAGGGAAATTCTGATAACGGAGCCAACTGGACCGGTTGGAGGATGCTCAAATGGACGAGCTCCAGTATCTAAGTGAAAGAGGAAAGCAGAGCTACGTGCAGTAACTCGGGTTCAAGAAATGGGAGTCAACCTATATGTCAAGCAAATCCCAGAGTTGACTTTCACTGAGAAAGATTTAGATGGAATCCTTACTCCCCATAACAATTCCCTCGTTATATGCGCCAATATCATAGGGACCAAAGTCCATCGCCTGCTGATCGATACCGGAGCATACACCAACATCATCTTCAAGAGTACGATTGACCAACTCGGAGACTATACAAGCTACATTGAAGATTTAAATCATAGAATTTTAGAATTTGGTGGTGCTGTAACTATCCCACTTGGGATAATTAGGTTGTCTGTCAAACTTGTATCGACTGAGGACCCAGAGAGGAGATTAACTAGAATGGTAGAGTTTTTTTATTGTAAGATCAACAATCTACCTACAATGGGTTCATCGGTCGTCCTTTTTTGAATGAATTCAAAGCAATAGTTTCAACCTACTACTATTGTATAAATTCCCAACTTCAAAAGGCATAGGATCATTAAAGAGAGACCAGAAAAAAGTAAGAGAATGTTTTCTTCAACTCCAATCTAATGAAAAAAAGGTTTCAATGATGGAGGCATCAATTAGTTATCCAACGAATGAGCCATCTGTTATGGATGATATTCTGGACTCCAGAGAAGATCAAATGGAGTTGGATGAACAACTCCCAGCTCTGGGCGAGCAACTCTCGCCTAGAAACGAACAACTTGCACAAAGGGAGGAATCCTTAGTTTTTGTCGAGCAACCTGTGAATATTGACGAGCAACCCTTGGTCAATGACTTGGAGGGCCCAGTCGCAACAAACAACATTGAGCTAAGGCAAGCAGAAGATCTATAACCTCGCCTAGGAGCTGACCCAATGGACATCTAGGACGAATTAAACCTTGAGGGGACAATAATAAGTCCACAATGGAAGGACAAAAATAGCGAACAACTCCAATCGAAGAGCTGGAAGCCATTAAAGTTAGTCTTGGTCGTGATGATCTAGAACTCTACATCGGGTCTAAGCTCCCTGAGCCTTACAAGACCTAAATGAGTGAGTTCCTTAAGGCAAACCTCGATGTTTTTGCATGGTCATATGCAGACATGGTGGGGATTAAACCGCAAGATGCTTGCCATAGACTCACTATCAATCCGGCCAAAAAACCTGTTCATCAGAAAAGAAGAAAATATGGGCCGTATAAATATTAAGCCCTTAACGAAGAAGTGAGAAAGTTG
This sequence comes from Ballota nigra, assembly GCA_947034835.1. Lineage (NCBI taxonomy): Eukaryota > Viridiplantae > Streptophyta > Magnoliopsida > Lamiales > Lamiaceae > Ballota > Ballota nigra. The sequence continues at coordinate 93,336,571 of OX344724.1, forward strand.
CTCGATAATGATTTGATTTGGCAAACTCTTTGCCCACAATGGGTAGCAAATCCAATGGTAGTGCGGAAGCCAAATAGGAACTGGAGGCTATGCATAGACTTTACAGATCTGAATGCAGTCTGCCCGAAGGATAATTTTCCTCTTCCGCACTGTTAGGATATAGATTAGATGTTTTGAAGATGTTAAAACAAGAACTTGTAATAGGACTAGCTGAACCTGTTAGTCAGCTACAGATTAGTCTAGGTCTAGAATAGGTCTTTGGTTAAGGGGGAAGAAATCTGTGCAGACCAGAGAAGGTACCAGATGAGGTCTACCAGAGGAGGTGACCAGAGAAGGTCTACCAGATGAGGTCCAGAGGAGTCTGCCAGAGGAGCTTTGACCAGAGGAGTCTGACCAGAGGAGTCTGACCAGATGAGCTTGGACCAGAAGAGTCTGACCAGAGGAGTCTGCCAGAGGAGTCACCAGAAGACCTCTCCCAGATGAGGACCAGAGCAGAAGTGTTACCTGACCAGACGAGTCCTGACCAGATGAGGGAGACGGATTAGTTCACCCACTTGGAGGCTGCGTGTAATCTGTAGACAAGGAGATTTTGGAGATCCTTGATGGAGAAGAAGGCAATCTGGAGAAGTCAACTGATGGAGGATTTGATTGCTTGATTAAAGTCAACTAATCAATCATATAATCAATCTTTGATTGATTATATCCCTCCAATTATGGTTGTTTGAATTGCTAGTTCCCAACGGCTAGTTTATTCCACAACTATAAATAGGAGTGCTTGGATTAGTTCAACAGACAGGAGTCGCGCGAGAGCACACCAAGAACACACGAACTCTTCCAATCACTCACCTTTGTCCTTTCTAGTTTATATACACTCTATTAGGAGTTTAGTTGGATTATTACTCAACCTGTTCATCTTGTTAGATAAGGTTGGTGTAAGTTGTAAGAAGGAGCTGGTACTTCGCAATTCCAGTAAGTAAGTGAGTAAGTAAGTTGGAGAGTGAGAAAGACCCCTTTGAAGAAAGGGAGAGTGGACGTAGGACAAGTTGGTCCGAACCACTATAAATCCGGTGTTCTCTACCTTTATGCTTTTTAGATTTCTGCAATTTCTTTTAGCATTTCTTTAAAGGGTTTTCATTAAAAATAAACTCAAAACGCTTTCCGCTGGATATTTTTGGGACCAACAAGTGGTATCAGAGCAGTGTGTCCTACAGACCACTGTTTTGAAATTATTTTGGTGGTCACCAGGGCAGATCCAATTTTTTGAAAACCCAAATATTTGTTGTGCTAACATTTTCTTGCAGTAATTGGCTCGAAGAGAAGCAGTAAAAGAGACACCAGGAGGTACTCCAAAAGTAGTTATGCAGATGAGGAAGAAGAGGTTTCCACTTCTGGTTCATCATCCAATTTTGGACCAGACGAAGAGATATGTCTTGTAACAGACGAGGTATGTAATCGAACTTCTTCTTCTTTTTCATCTTCTTCTTGTTTTGGACAATCAGAGGAGTCTGATATGCAGAAGATGCTATTAGATCTCCAAAAATCTATACAACTTTGTCAAAAATTGGAAGATGAGAACTCAAAGCTAAAAGCAGAAAATCAGAAGCTTTCACAATGTTTATGCAACTCAGCTAATCTACCAGCTGAACAAAATCATACACTAGTTGAAGAGTCTTCTGACTTGACAGCCAGGTGTATTGAACAAGTTAAGCTGATAGAAAAGTTGGTTGTTGAAAACATTGAGAAAGACAATGAATATAACCTGCTAAAAGCTAAGTTTGATGAACTCTTCCATCAAAACAAAATTGTAAGAGAAAGTGAGGACAAGCTCAAGATGAGATTGGAGCAGCTGACTACAGCAAACAATGTTGTGTCACACATAGCTGCCTCATCTCAAAGAGAGCATGATAAGACAGGCCTTGGTTATTCCAAACCTGAATCCTCACATGTTCAGAAAGAAGAACAGCCTAGAAATTTTATTGATAAGGGCAAAAGGTCAGCTGACCAGGCAACTCAGCCAAATGGGCAGATGAGTTCTAAAACTCAAAAACCCAAAAGGCAGAGGAGGAATTTTAAGAAGGGTTATACCCAGAATAAAAGACCTCAGCCAGGCCAGCAGAGTAGAAGACAGTCTGGATCTTCTCAAAAGAGGCAGAACCAGATGAATTCTACTCACCTGCAGAAGACCTTTAAGTCATCTGCCAGACCAGCTGGAACCTTTGATGGTTCTAGTAAGACTTATCCTTATCAAAAGAATTTCAATTCTGTTGCTCTAAGACAAGTTATTCCTTCTACTGGACAAGCTCATAAGAAAAGAAGAGCCTCTAGAAGAAATAACCATGTCGAAGCTTCTTATGTTCAGTGTGTTTTTGTTGATATGTATGGAAGAAAGATAAGATCACCTGATTCAAAAAGGGATGATCTATTCTTGTGGCTTCCTAAAAATTGGGCTAACCCCCCTGGACCCAGAAGGGTACCAAAAAGTTGATTGACCTGCAGATACACAAGAAGACCAGCTGATGTTTTGCCCCAATATCAGCTGAGCATACTTTGAGGGGGAAGATCAGTTGACCCAGCCTGCTAGATTCTCTATTCTCTTATTTTAAATTTTTCTTGTCTTGTTTTATTTAAGTTCTTCCAGTTTTAACATCATCAAAAAGGGGGAAATTGTTAGGATATAGATTAGATGTTTTGAAGATGTTAAAACAAGAACTTGTAATAGGACTAGCTGAACCTGTTAGTCAGCTACAGATTAGTCTAGGTCTAGAATAGGTCTTTGGTTAAGGGGGAAGAAATCTGTGCAGACCAGAGAAGGTACCAGATGAGGTCTACCAGAGGAGGTGACCAGAGAAGGTCTACCAGATGAGGTCCAGAGGAGTCTGCCAGAGGAGCTTTGACCAGAGGAGTCTGACCAGATGAGCTTGGACCAGAAGAGTCTGACCAGAGGAGTCTGCCAGAGGAGTCACCAGAAGACCTCTCCCAGATGAGGACCAGAGCAGAAGTGTTACCTGACCAGAAGACCCCAGACCAGACGAGTCCTGACCAGATGAGGGAGACGGATTAGTTCACCCACTTGGAGGCTGCGTGTAATCTGTAGACAAGGAGATTTTGGAGATCCTTGATGGAGAAGAAGGCAATCTGGAGAAGTCAACTGATGGAGGATTTGATTGCTTGATTAAAGTCAACTAATCAATCATATAATCAATCTTTGATTGATTATATCCCTCCAATTATGGTTGTTTGAATTGCTAGTTCCCAACGGCTAGTTTATTCCACAACTATAAATAGGAGTGCTTGGATTAGTTCAACAGACAGGAGTCGCGCGAGAGCACACCAAGAACACACGAACTCTTCCAATCACTCACCTTTGTCCTTTCTAGTTTATATACACTCTATTAGGAGTTTAGTTGGATTATTACTCAACCTGTTCATCTTGTTAGATAAGGTTGGTGTAAGTTGTAAGAAGGAGCTGGTACTTCGCAATTCCAGTAAGTAAGTGAGTAAGTAAGTTGGAGAGTGAGAAAGACCCCTTTGAAGAAAGGGAGAGTGGACGTAGGACAAGTTGGTCCGAACCACTATAAATCCGGTGTTCTCTACCTTTATGCTTTTTAGATTTCTGCAATTTCTTTTAGCATTTCTTTAAAGGGTTTTCATTAAAAATAAACTCAAAACGCTTTCCGCTGGATATTTTTGGGACCAACACGCACATAGATCAATTGGTAGACAGCACAGCTGGACATGCAATGCTAACCTTTATGGATGCGTTTGTTGGCTACCACTAAAATCTAATGTATCACGATGATCAAGAAGACACGTCATTCTATACAAAAAAAATTATTATGTTGGAAAAGGATGTCGTTCGGATTGATTAATCCGAGAGCAACTTACCAGAGGCTGGTGAACAAGATGTTCAATTAACACATCAGAGAGACAATGGAGGTGTATGTCGATGATATAGTGGTGAAAAGTCCCAAAAAAGATGACCACCTCCAACATCTAACTCAGGTGTTCGACATTCTCCAAAAATATAACATGAAGTTAAACCCGAAGAAAGAAGCTTCAGAGTTCATTTGGGGAAGTTCCTAGGCCATCTGGCCAGTCAACGGGAAATCGAAGTTAACCCCGTAAAAGTGAAAGCCATCGTGGATATGCAACCTCCTCGTTTAATAAAAAAAGTACAAAAGTTGACAGACTGCCTAGCAGCTTTGAATCGGTTCATATCCAGATCAGGAGATAAGTGTCGTCCATTCTTTGAAGCCGTCAAGAAAGGAAAGTTTCTATGGACGAGCAACTACCAGAGAGAATTTGAACAACTCAAAGATTATCTGGGGGATGTAAAAATTCTATCAAAATCAATCCCAGGTGAAAAGTTGTACTTGTATCTTGCAGCATCAGAAGTGGCGATCAGCTCCGTCTTAGTTCTAGCAGATGGAAAATTCCATCAGCCTATCTACTATGCCAGCCAAGCTTTACACGAAGCCAAAATAAAATATTCTCTGACAGAAAAGCTGGCATATGTGCTTGTTATTAGTGTGAGAAAGTTACGATCATACTTCTTTGATTATCCGGTTGAAGTGCTAACAACTTTCCCCCTCCGATGAATTTTACATTGCACATATACAGCTGGTCGCCTACTAAAGTAGTCTGTAGAGATCGGCCAATTTAGGGTAACCTATGCTCCTCGAACAGTGATCAAGAGTCAAGCATTATCCGACTTTATAGTCAAGCTAACTTTTTCCCAAGATCCGATGAGAGGGCTTGATTACCCCTGACATCTCTATGTAGACGGCTCATCCACCAATATGGCATCGGGGGCAGCTGTGGTCCTTATAAGCCCCGACAGATAAGTTTTTACCTCAGCCATAAGATTTGAATTTATGGCAACAAAAAAGGAAGTTGAGTACGAAACATTAATAGCTGGTCTCCACCTATCATTTGTTGTGGGCATAAGACAACTTCAAATTTATGGAGATTCTCAGCTCATTGTAAATCAAGTTCGGGGTGGATACGAAGCTAAGGATGAACACATGGTGGAATACCAAAGAATAGTTTCTCACCTGGTAACAATGCTAGATCAAGTCTACATTGAGCAAATACCCAGGACGAACAACACACAAACTGATGCGTTGGCCCGACTAGCAATAAGTGAAGGACCAGCCGAGTTGTCCGACATAATCATCACCAAGATCGTCAACCTTTCAACTGAAGATTATAAAATCCATCAGGTTGACGAGCAACTAGAGGTCGATGACTGGCGAACAACATTAGTCAAATACTTGAAAAGTGGTGAACAACCAAATAACCCTTTTGAAGTTGTCAAGCTAACTAAGAGAGCAACCAGGTATACCCTGGTAGGCAAGCAACTTTACAAAAGGGGAATTTCTCTTCCACTTCTCAAGTGTTTGCCTAGGGGGAAAGGACGAGTTGTACTCGAAGAAATACATGTTGGAGTGTATGGAAATCATGCTGGGGGAAAGCTTTGGTGTACAAAACTATTAGGCAATGCTATTATTCTCCAACTTTGTGCCAGGAAGCTATCAAAATTGCAAAAACTTATCATCGATGCCATATATTTACCCCGAGTATCCATACTCCTGCCCAAGAGCTCGTTTTTGTTTACAGCCCTTGGCCATTTGCAAGATGGGGAATTGACATAATCGGGTCTTTTTCTCCTGAAAAAGGAAATGTACGATTTGCTGTTGTGGCAGTCGATTACTATACCAAGTGGGCAGAAGCGGAAGCCTTAGTCAAGATTACACAACAAAAGATGATCAACTTCATTTGGAAGAACATTGTCTATCGATTAAGAGTTCCACAAACGATTGTGACATATAATGGTCCACGGTTCGACGGGAAGGAACAAAGGGACTTCTGCACCAAGTGGGGAATAAAAAAATGTTATTCAACCCCTTATCATCCCCAGTCTAATGGTTAAGTTGAAGTCGTCTACAAAATAATCAAACATGTTTTAAAAATACGATTGATGGAAAGCAAAGAAAATTGGTCTGAAGAACTCCCAGATATTTTATGGGCTTACAAAGTTTCTCCTAGATCCAGTATAGGGGAAACGCCATTCACTTTAGCATTTGGGACAGAGGCAATCATCCCAATTGAACTAAAGGTTAAAACAATTCGAACCACCAACTTTGATGAAGTGGTAAACAACTCTGCTTTGGTTGCTGAATTAGATTTGCTTGAAGAAAAAAGAATTATGACCGAGCTAAAAAATGCAATTTACAAGCAGCGAGCAGAACGTTATTATAATTCCCATGTCAAACTCAGGGAATTCAAAGATGGAGATTGGGTTCTACGAAAGTTGCTCGCCCCACCTCCAAGTGTATTCAGACCGACTTGGGAGGACCCATATAGGGTAACAGACAAGTTACCCAATGGTGTTTATGACATCGAAAACATGAAAGGCAATTCGGCCCAATACTCCTTGAATGCAGCTCATTTGAAGAAATATTATCAATAGAAGCGAGCAACTATGACACAAGGGCGAACAAGATTCGCATATGAGCAAGTAAGCTAAAATCTTGCTTAATTTTTTGAAATCTTCTAAGTTTTAAAAGTCAAACAAAAGTTGTTCAACAGGATGTATAGGTCGAACAACAGGTTCATGTTTGTAAATTAGGTAAATGTAAAGTTGTTCGGCAAACTTATAATTGTCGAATAACTGGTTTACACTTGTAATCATTTTGCTTGTTGAGATGTTTAGAGTTGTTCTTCAGAAATATGTTAGTAGTGAACAACATTTTTATACTTGTGATATTTTTATGGTAATAATAGTTGTTCGTTCAAGAAGAAGATTTGAGCTCAAGGTTTAAGTCCAAGTTTTAAAGATCAAAGTCATTGAAAGTGTTGGTCCCACTAGTTAGATTAATTGTGGAAGCTTAAGTTAAATGTCTTTCAAATTCTTTTTACAAGAGAACAACAACTCATAAGAGAATAAGTAAATCGAAAGCAATAAAGAACACAAGATATATAGTGGTTCGGATTTGAATATCCTACGTCCACTCTCCCTTAAATCCAAGGGGTCTCACTATCAACCAACTCACTTACTTACTTCACTGGAATTGGGAAGTACCAGTTCCTTCTTACAATCTCTTTAGATTTAACTTCAATCTAAAGATCAACAGCCAACAACCTTATCTAATAGATGAACAGGTTGAGGTTTCAATAACTCCTTAAGAGTAGATAAATATTATGAACAGTAAGAGTGCCTAGAATGAATATCAAAAGCTTGGATGGACTTATGCGCGTATATATTCTCTCTAGAGCTTTTTCTTAAACTGCACTCTTGTATTTATAGAGGGGATTAGGGCTAGCCGTTGGAGGGCTAATCCAATCAGATCCTCTATTTAAGGAAGCCTCAATCAATCAATTCCCTAATTGATTGATTGGGTTGGTGGGATCCTTGGATTGATTATCTTCAAAACTTTCCAATCCTGATCTAGTTGACTTGATTTGAATCACCAACGGTCAATAGCTTCCTCTGCCTAACTCTGATTCTCTCCAGAGAAGGCAAGACCAGACACCAGGCAACCTCGGTGTCTTCTGGTCCTAATCTGGTGAACAACCAGAATACTCAGTAGAAACAGGAGATCAAACTGAGCATCTTTTGTTCCACCAGACTCGTCTGGTTCGGACTCGTCTGGTCTGGGGAAGGTCCTCTGCCTCTGGTCAGGTCTCATCTGGAGAAGTCTTCTGGTGGGGTCTTCTGGTGACTCTTCTGGTGAAGTCTTCTGGTCTGGCAGTTCCCCCTAGACTAAGTCCTAATCTAGATCATCATCTGGCTAACAGGTCCAGATGGTCCTATTACATCTTCTGGTTTGTTTTAACTCATCAAAACTAACAATTTTTATCCTAACAATTTCCCCCTTTTTGATGGAGTTAAAACACTACCAGAACTGATCACAAAGAAGACTTTAAGCATAAAAACAGTAAAGGATAAGACCTTAGAATAGATCTTATCAGGCAAACAATTAAGACAACAAGAGGTTGTCTTTTGAACAGAGAAGATATGAATTTCATTAATGATAAAGATAGAATGATTACAGATTACAAGGCAAGCCTGGTCCTAATCTAGGCATATCTTCTGTTATCTTTAGGCACCAGAAACCAGTCCAGAAACCTATCCTGGACGGCCTTCAACTCTGCAGAAGATGTTGGAGTGAAGTTCACCAACACCTTGGTCTTGTACAGTCTCTTCAGCTCAGCCCAATCAACCTGGTCTCCTGCCATGGGAGTGTTAAGATAAGTGAACTCAAGGGCAGTCACCTCCAGGTTGAACTCAATGGTAGAGTCCATCAATTGCTTGTACAGCTCTGCATCATAAGCTTGCATCCAGGTGTGAAAGGTTTTGTTGATCAGCTCATCATCATCTGGTGCTGGCCTCTGGATATAGTGTTGGATGAACCAGAGAGTCTTTGCCTCCTTCCATTTCTCAATCAAAGGCACAGGCACAGTAGAGTCAAAAAACCCTTCTGTCCTGAGAGGCAAAATGTTCATCATCTCAAAGGGAGCTTTTCTCCTCTGGCTAGAGCCACCTGCACCAGAAGAAGCACCTGCTTCTCTGCTCTTCTTGTTTTGCCTCCTAACATATCTGAGCCTCTGCTCTTCATCTATGTTCTTCCTGATCCTTGCTTGCTTCTCCTCTGGAGTCTCTTCCTTGTATCTCTTCTGAGCTTCTTCAACAACAGTCTCAAGGAAGCTTTTCTTGACTCTTCTGATCTTCTTCTTTGCAGGTCCAGAGATGGAGATTGGATCCTGCTCAGCTTCTGACTCCTCTTCTGCAGCAAGCTGCTTAGCTATGGAAAGAGATTTGAACTCTTCCTTCTTCTTCTTCTGCAGCTCAGCCTGGGCCAATGTATTCTCCAGCAGGTCCAGACGAGCTCCATGGCTGAAGAGAGTTTCATTTGTGGTCTTCGCCAGATCAGTTCTGACCTTCTCTTCCCCCTTTTTAACTTCATCAAGGAGGGGCTCCACGACCTGCCTTATAAGATCAGGCAAGGCAGTGTTGGAGGAAGAGTGAAGATCACGCAGCTGCTTAGCCTCCTCCAGATAGGCTTTAGACTCTGCAACAAGTCTTTCCTGCTTTTCCAACATCTCCTAGAGAGAGTCTTTCATCTTAGCAGTTTCCAGCATTTGAGTGGCCAACTCAACTTTAAGCACTGAGACAGGCCTCACCTGGTCCAGAACATATTACTGGACCTGCCTCTGGCTTTCATACACATCCATCTTTAAATAAAGACAGTCAGATTTGAATGCAGCTTTGGCAGAGGCAAAAACATCCTTGATCTGCTTCAAGAACTTCCTTCTCTCATCTTTAATCTGATGCTCAACTAGAGCAGGTGCCAAATGCTGCATTGCCTTGGAGAATCTGCCAATTTGCTGGATTTGTTCATTGAAGAATAGTTTCATCTTCTGGAGGATAGCAGGAGTGACTTCAAAATCTTCTTCGTCTGAATATAACTCGGAAGGGAAGACAAAGTGAGGTCCAAACTTGTAAGAGGGGCCCTCTGGGGAGATCATAACACCCTGCTGGATGAGTAGAGTTCGAATCACCACCTTCGCTGCCTCAGGTGACTCTAGCTCCGCAGGATTTTGGATATTCAGCTTCTGCTTCAGCTCTATCTCCCAGGCAGTAAAGTTGGAGGGACCCATTTCTTCAAGCAAAAGCATCAGGTCCTCCACATCCTCAAGTCTGGCCTTGCTCCAGACCTTGGCATCAGTCAACTCTGCCAAAAGTGGTAAGTGCTCCAGAAGAACTGGGAAATGCTCTCTTAGCCAGAGCTGAGCACTTACACTCATACTCTGCCTAATGGGACCCATCTCATCAGAAGAGAAGGTGAAGGGTTTGGGCCCAGAGGCAGAGGAGGAAGGTGCTAAGTTAGCAGGCTCAAGTGAAGCTTCCTCATCTTCACTATCATTGCTAGATAAACAGGTGGGAGAAGAGGGAGGGCCAAAGGATCCCAGAGCCATAGAAATGGTTGGATCCTGGTCTGTATGGGTTTGGGGAGGGTTAGGATTTTGTGAGGTAAAGGTGGAGGGGATGGGTAGTTCTGCACCAGATGAAGATGGGATCTCTGGTACAGAAGTTGGGGGTGAGGCGTTTGTGGGAAGATGTGTTTGAGAATTTGGGGGAGAAGGTGTTTGGGTAGGAATTGTTGAGGGAGTATATACGGGGGTATCTGGGAGAATCTGCTCTAGTGGAATAATAGGATTACCAGAGGCAGATGGGGTTTGGGGAATATTAACTGGGGGAGAGGTAGAGGGAGAGACAAGATTAATAGGGGTAGAAGATGGAATGGAAGGGTTTACCTCTGCTGAGTCAACATCAGCAGGTACAGCATGCTTTGGAGCATCCTCCATCATCTGGGAAGCCTCATCAATGGCCTTCTCCAAGGCCTCTCCAAGATCAGAACCAGAGTCAGGATCTTGAAGAATGGCTCTCTTGGCCTTGGATTTCTTCACAAGAGGTGCAGCCTCTTCTTCCTCTTCGTCCTCTGATGGCTCATCCACCAGAAGGGTTTTCTTGGCCTTCCTGCTAGTCCTTGACTTCTTAGCAGAGCCTTTCCTGGCCTCCTCAGGCCTCTTCCTCTTGGCTGCTCCAGCCTTCTTAACAGCTTTATCATCATCACCCTTCTTCTTAAGCACGTCAAGAAGGGGAATCTGGTCCTCCTCTGAGGAACCAGAAAACGCAATGGTTGAGGAACCAGTTGCTCCAGCAGACTTCTTCTGGGTCTTCTGCTTCTGCTGCTGCTTCTGCCCCTTTGCAGGTGAGGGTACCGCCTGTAGAGGAGGGGCAGGGATGGCTTGCTCTCCATCAGAGTCGGCATGGCCATGGAGAGGGCCATCTTTGGAGAAGAGGATCTTGGATTTGTGATAACCATGGCACCAAGATGTTTTCCACTTCTTCTCTGGAAGGAGAGAATCCAGAATTAGAGTCAACTTAGTCCCCAAAGAGACGTTTGCAGTGAAGAAGAACTGCAACTCCCCTGGCTTGGAAGGACAAGGCTCCTTCTTCACCTTCAGTCTGTTCTTCCTCAACACATCCCATAAGAACTCCGCCCAATTGCATTGAACGCCGTCATATAATGCCCCCATCACACACATCCTGCCGTTGAAAATGGCATCTGTGCTGTGATTCTCACACATAAGCACCTTTACAACTATATCGAACAACACCTTGTACTTTTGCCTTAAATGTTTATCAAGAAATCCCTTCGTGATATTCTGGCAAGAAGATCGAGCAAAGATCTTGAAGGAACCAATGATATCATCCTCCTTGTACGTCAAAGGATCCACTCCCTCTGCAGAAATGTTCTCGAATAAAGCGCAAAAATCGTGCTTAGAAAACACCAAATCATCTTCATCAATCTTGGAAGAAATGTGGTCCTCGTGGATCTTCATACGAACCAACAACTGGGCTGCATATCCGTCAAGAGTGCGAAAGTCCTTGGGAACTGTGGAGATCAATTTCTCCACCCCTGCTCTTTGGAGCATTTCCAGAATCGACAGCACAACAGGGTTCTTGGTGGTATAAAAGTCCACCACCATCTCCGTCTTTAGCTTTTTCATCATAAGAACATGATCGAAGTTGCACGGAGGAGCTATTTCTGTGTAAGAGAGAGAGAGAGAGAGAGAAAACTTGTAGAGAAACAGGTTAGGGTTTGAAAAGATATGAATCGTGAAAGGACAGATTGAGTAGAATTTTGATTTAAATAGGGCAATACGCGTGGCTTGATTAATAAATGAAGTGTGAACGCGTGTAATAGCAAATTTAATTTAGGAAACAAAATCAATTTTCGAATTGATTGACATATTGCACATTGATTAAATCTGATGGCCATGATGAAAGGCGAGATACAGATTTAATCTGGTACGTTGGCATAGTCATTGGGACTGGGCATAAATGGGTTTTGTGGCAGTCAAGAGAAAAAGCGAAATGATTGCCTAGGCCCTATACCCTAGTCTTAAATACACTCCGAAGTTGAAACGTTTTGAGTGTACTTACTAATTTGAAAAGTGTATCCCAATGATCAGAGGCCAGAGAAGTAAAAACATACCTGTCACCTGATATTGTAACCAGATGATACCACAAATAATCTGGTGCTAAATCTACTCTGATTTGACTCATCTGGTCCTGGTCAGAGAAGACTTTGGACATTTCTTGAATTTGACTCAGCACCTCATCTGGGACAAGTGTTACCTGAAGCATACCTCATCTGGAGATATAACTTCTCTGATATGTCTAATCTGCAGGTATGTTAGTTTGAGAATAAATATATGAAGTAAAGAAATGAAACAAAGGATACTTCTCTGTTATTCCCCCTAAAACAAATATGTCTCTGGATCCAACAATCCTAACTCAAAAGCTAACTCTCTGAATCTGGTCTCAGCCAAAGGCTTAGTTAAGATATCTGCTCTCTGCTTCTCTGTTGCAATCTTTTCCATCCTTATATCTCCCTTCTCAACATGGTCTCTGATAAAGTGATGCCTTATATCAACATGTTTGCATCTGGTATGAAGAACTGGATTCTGGGTGATTGCAATTGCACTATTACTATCACATAAAATAGGAATATCCTTAGCTCTAATCTGGTAATCCCTAAGCTGTTGACTAATCCAGAGAAGTTGTGAACAACAACTCCCTGCAGCCATGTACTCTGCTTCTGTTGTTGATGTAGCAACTGAAGTCTGCTTCTTAGAAAACCAGGATACCAATTTATTCCCTAAAAATTGGCATGTTCCACTTGTAGATTTCCTATCTATTCTGCATCCACCATAGTCTGAATCTGAATACCCACTCAACTCTAAGTTATCATCTGCAGGATACCATAATCCTAGGTTCACAGTTCCCTTAAGATATTTCAATATCTTCCTAGCTGCTTCCAAGTGACTCTTCTTGGGATTAGCTTGAAATCTGGCACAAACTCCTACAGCAAAAGTAATATATGGTCTGCTTGCAGTCAGGTACAGAAGAGAACCAATAAGTGCTCTGTACTGAGTCTGGTCCACACTCTCTCCAGACTCATCTGGATCCATGTTGAAATTTGTCATCATAGGGATCTTGGCTGCTTTGCTAGATCCTACTCCAAATTTCTCTAACATGTTTCTGGTGTACTTAGCCTGATTAATAAAAATTCCCTTCTCTGATTGCTTAACCTGCAAACCTAAAAAGTAATTCATTTCTCCCATCATGGACATCTCAAACTGACTCTGCATGAGCTCACCAAACTTCTCACACAGCTTCTTGTTAGGGGATCCAAATATAATGTCATCAACATATATTTGGACCAGAAGGATGTCATTTCCTTCTTCTTTCCTAAACAAGGTCCTATCAATCTTACCCTTAGTAAAACCATTGTCCAGAAGAAATTGAGATAGAGTGTCATACCATGCTCTAGGTGCCTGCTTCAGCCCATAAAGAGTTTTCTTAAGCTTAAACACCTTGTCACCTTGTTCAAAACCAGGAGGTTGTTCCACATACACTTCCTCAATGAGAATCCCATTAAGAAAGGCAGATTTCACATCCATCTGGTATACTTTGAACTTCATGTGAGCAGCATATGCTAAGAACAATATGATGGCTTCTAGTCTGGCAACAAGAGCAAATGTCTCATCATAGTCTATACCCTCAGACTGAGAATAGTCCTGGGCCACTAGCCTTGCCTTGTTCCTAGTAATGACATCATTCTCATCTTTCTTATTCTTGAAAACCCACTTAGTGCCTATCACCTTTTGATGTCTTGGTCTGTCTACCAGCTCCCAAACATCATGTCTGATGAATTGATTCAACTCTTCCTGCATAGCAACAATCCAATTTGAATCTTTCAGTGCCTCCTTGATGTTCTTAGGCTCAATCAAGGACACATAGCAACTGAATAAGGCAGCTAAGTTAAGAGTTCTCCTAGTCTGGACACCCTTAGTTGGATCTCCTAAGATCAGGTCATTGGGGTGATCAACCAGGGTCCTCCTTCCCGTGGTCTTGCCTGGTTGATCATCTTCTGTAGTACCTTGGTGATTATCACCACCTGCAGAAGAGCTTCCCCCTACAGGAGTTCCAACCTCTTCTGGTTCTACTCCTTGTGAAGGCTTCTGCTTCAGAGAACCAGGAGATGGGTCATCATCTGAATCTGAATCAAGAATAGGTGGATTGACCTTGATTACTCTGGGAGTAGTCTGATTCTGAGTCTCATCAGAAGACTTTAAGTCCACCTTGCACTCAAAAGTAGATTCATCAAAAACAACATGAGGTGTTTCCTCCACACAAAGTGAATTCTTATTAAAAACTCTAAAAGCTTTACTGGTGCTGGAATATCCTAAAAATATTCCATCAGCCACTTTAGCATCAAAGGTTCTTAATTTAGATTTCCCATTGTCATGGATGAAACACTTACATCCAAAAACATGAAAATATGAAACAGAAGGGGTTTTACCTTTCCATACCTCATATGGAGTCTTATTATGTCTCTGGGCAATCAGGCACCTGTTCTGAGTATAGCAGGCTGTATTAATGGCCTCTGCCCAAAATCTTTGTGGAGTGTTGTATTCTGCCAGAAGTGTTCTTGCAGCTTCTTTGAGAGTCCTATTCCTCCTTTCTGCTACTCCATTTTGTTGGGGTGTTCTGGCAGCAGATGTCTCATGAAAAATCTCATGATCCTTGCAGTAATCTGCAATGTGTGAATTCAAAAACTCTGTCCCTTTATCACTTCTGATCCTGACTATGCTCTGGTTCTGCTCATTCTGAATCTGCTTGAAGAACTCTGGCAGCTTAGTGATAGTTTTATTTTTCTTAAACAAGAACACTACCCAAGTATATCTTGAAAAGTCATCTACTATCACCAACGTGTACTTCCTTCCACTGAAACTAAGAGGAGAAACAGGTCCAAACAGGTCCATGTGAAGTAGTTGAAGTACTCCGGTTGTGGTTGTGCTCTGGACATCCTTAAAGGAAGTCTTGGGTTGTTTACCCTTCTGGCATGAACCACAAACCTGATTCTTCTTAAACACTTCATTAGGAAGACCTCGAATGAGACCTGTTCTGGCAATCTTATTCAGTGTTTTGAAGTTAAGATGACACAATCTCTTGTGCCAAATCCAGCTATTCTCTGCAGATCCTTTAGCAACCAGACAAGCATTTCTTGGGCAACTGCTAAAATCTGCAAGATAAATGTTACCCTTCCTCAAGCCTATTAGCAAGATATCATTATAATCAGAAGAGAAAACAGTACATGAATCACTAGAAAACTTCACTGAGTATCCCTTGTCACAGAATTGGGATACTGAAAGCAGATTATGCTTGAGTCCTTCTACATAGTAGACTTCATCTACAGATACTCCATTTAAGGTCAACTTTCCAACTCCTCTGGTGACTCCATAGTTGTTGTCACCAAACATCACTCTTGGTCCATTCAAAGGCTTGAAATCTTGGAGATTATCCTTCTGGAAGGTCATGTGCTTGGAACATCCACTATCAATGTACCAGACATGGTTGCTTGAAAGTCCTTTCTCCAATGGACTCTTATCTACCTGCAGAGAAATCAATTAGGTCCCCTACTAGTGCTGGGTCCTGATTGGTTAGTTGCAGGTTTTGTAGGAATCCATAGATAAAGATCATCCCTTGTTGGATGAGGAGATCTTATCTTCCTTCCAAATCTATCTACCAGCACATGTCCTCTGACAATGACATATTGAGCTACTGGTCTGATAAGGACACCTTTCCTATAAACAGGTCTGGTGTACCTTTTCTCAAATCTGGCCTTTGGAATGGCCTGCCTCAAAGACATGGTCTTAAAGGTCTGGTTGTAAGGATACATCCTAGAAGAACCATCTCTGGTGTCATAACTTCCCAGATCAGTTGGTTTTCTATAGATGGGTCTGGAAGACCTCCTCTGGTTCTGAGAATTAGACCTGCTCTGGTGGTTATAGGTCATTTGAGTATACCTATTCTGGAATTGATTCCTCTGAGAAAATTGTCTCTGGGGTACCTGGTGCTGTTGAACATTGTTCCTTCTCTGGTAGTTATTACTCTGATTGGTATTCCCCTTTCTTGAGTGTTTCCTTTGAGGTCCCCTAATCTGGTTAGGTTCCCTTTGAGGATTTCTCTGGGGTCCTCCAATTTGAGTAAGTTCTACTCCTTGGGACTTATTGTTCACAGAACCATCAATTTTCAATGGTTCCCCTTGTTGACATTTATTTTCTAGCATCTTCTCTTCCAGAACAGTCAACTCTTCTGGACCATATGTTATGTGATTAACAGAGTGATTCCTTTTCCAATCAGGATTGTGAACCACCTTGTAACCATTTCCAGTTAAGTCTTTATCATCCCAGATTTCTACCAATTTACCAGCTCTTACAGACTTGTCTTTATTATAAAGGTATTTATGAGTTTTAGTGGCAATTCCAGAATATCCTAAACCACTCTTATCACTAATGCGCTGAGAAGACTCTGATATGATAGATACAACAGATGGTATCTTAGGAGCTTCTCTGGGCATGGGTATCTCCTCTATATTGTGAGCAACTTGTTTTCCCTTGATAAGAGTCTGGTATTTGGCTCTGAGTTCATTGATCTCATCTTCTTGAGAGTTCTTTTCTTTCATGAGTTGATCTACCAGAGTATCTCTTTCTGTGATCTTATCCTGAAGTTCAAAGACTTCTTTGGAATGATCTTTCATGAGTTCTCTGGTGGATTTATGCTCATGAGAGAGGGATTGAACTTCAGCTCTGAGCCTACCATTTTCTTTCTCAAGTTTTTGACAGAGTTGGACACAATTTTGGAGATCTGATAGCATTTGTTGCATATCAGACTCTCTGGAGTTACCAGATGAATTAGAGGATTCAGTACATTTGGAATTTGATAAGACTAGAGTAGTTTCATGTTGGGATATGTATTTTAGTTTTGATGATTTTCCAAAACAATATGTAATAGGTTTGAAAGCAGTCAGGATAGTATCTTTTATTTCAGGTCAGGCTAGGTTAGCTCCTAGAGAATAGGCTTTCAGATGAGGGAACACTCAGTTGAGGGGGAACTCAGCCACACAGCCTGAGGATATCAAGATGACACCAAGGAGAACTGACTGAAGCCATGCTAGCAACCTGAACCAGAAGAGAAGCCTGAAGGATGTCCCACTGAGTGTAAACCGGGCTGATCTAAGCTAAGTCAGGTTGACCACTCAGTGAAGAGCATGATCAGGAGGATCGGTGCTGCACCAAGTAGGCCCTGAAGGTGTCAGGCTACTGTGGTCAGGGAAGTTTGTCATTCAGCCTTATGACAAACTTCTTGGAAGTGATCTTCAAACAGTCTCTGAAGGACAACCAAACTGAAGACGTTCTGTCCACTGAAGATCATCAGTCAGTGAAGGAGGAAGCTACCTAAAGTCAGTGGGTCTTGGTCAACCCACTGAGTCAAAGATCCGTGAATTCAGGCCACGTGGACCAATCAGCACGAGGCAGCAACTCTGACACTGACAAAGGCCGAATTCCAAGAAAAGTGGTTGAAACCATTAAATGTTGGATTCGAATGTATCTTCCCTCCAACGGATACATTTGAATCCCCATTATAAATACAAGCTCATAGTTGCGTAGTTGAGTGTGTTGTGTTGTGTTGTGTTGTAAGAATTGTAAGAAAATAAACACCTACGAGCTGTGAGGGTGTGGGTAGTAGCATACGTGCATGGGAGTTATAAGGAGGGTTTACTCACATCTTAAACACTGACCATTAGGGTCTTCAAATATACACATATGAGTGTTCAGCTTGTAACTCTAGGCTTAGAGAGGTTTTCCCTATCTTAGCTATTGGCTAACACATTGTAAAGGGAAAACCTCACCTAGTTGGAGAAAACCCTAACCAAACTAAACCCTTTCAGAAGATTGATAGGTTTGTAGTGAGGTGAGGAGAGGCAGCCCAGGGAGTGGCGTGAGTCCAGTTGTAAGTGCACCTTGGCACGTTAAAAACAAGAATCCAAAGGAGTGGATTTCCTGTTAAATCAGGCCGTGGATGTAAGAGCTTGAGTCTCTGAACCACGTTAAACCAAGTGTTATTATTTGGAATGTCTTTTCTTCTAAAGTATTGCGAAAATCTGCTCACTGAGAGCATTGTTTAAAAAGGAACTTTAGTTAAGCATTCCAGTCAGGGAGATTCATCTTACTGACTGAATCAGGCTAGCACTCGAGAGTTCAGTCTCTCGAGTCACTGCCTTGTTGAGAGCCTGAGCTTTCAAGTTTCATCACTGACTTGATAGCTCTGACTCTCAGCAATGCAGTGACTTGAGTATTCCGTCACTGAACTCAGTCAGGGTGCAAGCTGTGATTTGATAACGCACTCGAGAGTTCAGCATCTCAAGCCACTGTCCTTGCTCAGAGCATGAGTCTCCAAGCCTTCTCACTGACTTGGTAACTCAGCCTCTGAGCAGAGCAGTGACTTGAGTATTTCTCACTCATACTGAACTCCCTGAGGTAAAGGTGAAAAAAAAAAAAAAATTTGCTCCTGAATTCCCATTTTGCCCTACAAAAATGGAACCATCATTTCATTTACCTCAGTGATGTCTGCCATAAGACATACATAATCATCTGATCCGAAATCAGAAGAAGAAGAACTGTAACTAGTATCCTCCTCCTCTTCTTCTGCCAGCAATGCTCTCTTATCTGCATATCTCCTATCTCTCTTGATCCTTTTCTCTTCTCTTTCCCTAGGAGTGAGTTGAGGACAATCATAACTGTAGTGACCAGTCTTATTGCATGTGTAGCAGGCATTGTCTCCTCTGGGACTAGGACTTGGCTCTCTCCTCCTCTGGTTATAGTCTGATCTGGCTGGACTACTCTCTCTCCTCTGGTAGTCAGGTCTGCCAGAGCTACCATTCCTCCTCTGATAATCTGATCTCCCAGAATTGCCAGGGTTGTCATCTTTCCTCCTCTCTGGAGTTCTGAATCTGGTCTCCCTTGAGTCTCCAGATGTCTTCTCCTTCTCTGCAGGCTTGAAGGAACTCTTTCTGTCTCTGGTAGATTCCTTCCAATGCCTTTTGTACCTGCCATATTTTGAACTTATTTTATCTAATTTACGAGTTAGAAGTGCTACCTGCTCCTTGAGGCTCAAATCATCTGCAGTAGACTCCTTTGGCTTGATATCAGGCTTGATGGTTGAAGAGAATGCAACACCTTTCTGACCAGAAGAGGAAACCTCTTCTGTTTGATCCTCCTCTTGAAGATCATACTCATAGGCTTTGAGATCAGACAACAGAAGATGATGATCCAGAGTATTGAGATCCTTGTTGTCCTTGATCACAGTGACTTTAATTCTCCACCTGCTGGTTAGTGAACGCAAGATCTTACTATTAATTTCCTTTTCAGGGTAGGTCTTACCTAAGGCACTAGCCTTGTTCAGGAGGTTTGTGAGACGCATGTCCAGCTGGTCAATGGTCTCGTCTGGTTTCATCTTGAAAGTATCAAACGAGTGTTGAACAGCTTGGAGCTTGTTGTCTTTGATCTTCTCTGTTCCCTCACAGAGTAGTGCCAGTTTGTCCCACATCTCCTTGGCAGTGGCACACGTTCTGACCTTTTCAATCACCTCTTTAGTAAGTGTGTTGATGATCTCTGTTCTTGCCACCTGGTCCAAGTTGTAGAGCTTTCTTTCATCATTATCAAGCTCATCTTTCTTTTTTAGGATTCTTTGCCTGGGGACTCTATCCTCTGCAGTTTTCTGGGCAGCTTCGCTAGTTTCTTCTCTGGACTCTGACCTGCCACTATTAATAGGAGTCCAGTAAAATTGAATGGGGCCACTTTCTACCACATCTAACATGCGGTGGTGAATAGCTCCAAGATGATTGCTCATCATAAAGCTCCAGTAGCTGTAATCCTCAAAAGAGAATTCTGGGAGCTTACGGCTCTTATAAGAAGATTTTGCAGACATTTTGATAAAATTAAGGGAAATAACAAGAACTTGAACAAAAGCACTAAAGAGCAATGGATCTGCCCAGTGACCACCAAAAGCTTTTCAAAGCAGTGGTCGTTGGACACACTGCTCTGATACCACTTGTTGGTCCCACTAGTTAGATTAATTGCGGAAGCTTAAGTTAAATGTCTTTCAAATTCTTTTTACAAGAGAACAACAACTCATAAGAGAATAAGTAAATCGAAAGCAATAAAGAACACAAGATATATAGTGGTTCGGATTTGAATATCCTATGTCCACTCTCCCTTAAATCCAAGGGGTCTCACTATCAACCAACTCACTTACTTACTTCACTGGAATTGGGAAGTACCAGTTCCTTCTTACAATCTCTTTAGATTTAACTTCAATCTAAAGATCAACAGCCAACAACCTTATCTAATAGATGAACAGGTTGAGGTTTCAATAACTCCTTAAGAGTAGATAAATATTATGAACAGTAAGAGTGCCTAGAATGAATATCAAAAGCTTGGATGGACTTATGCGCGTATATATTCTCTCTAGAGCTTTTTCTTGAACTGCACTCTTGTATTTATAGAGGGGATTAGGGCTAGCCGTTGGAGGGCTAATCCAATCAGATCCTCTATTTAAGGAAGCCTCAATCAATCAATTCCCTAATTGATTGATTGGGTTGGTGGGATCCTTGGATTGATTATCTTCAAAACTTTCCAATCCTGATCTAGTTGACTTGATTTGAATCACCAACGGTCAATAGTTTCCTCTGCCTAACTCTGATTCTCTCCAGAGAAGGCAAGACCAGACACCAGGCAACCTCGGTGTCTTCTGGTCCTAATCTGGTGAACAACCAGAATACTCAGTAGAAACAGGAGATCAAACTGAGCATCTTTTGTTCCACCAGACTCGTCTGGTCTGGGGAAGGTCCTCTGCCTCTGGTCAGGTCTCATCTGGAGAAGTCTTCTGGTGGGGTCTTCTGGTGAAGTCTTCTGGTCTGGCAGTTCCCCCTAGACTAAGTCCTAATCTAGATCATCATCTGGCTAACAGGTCCAGATGGTCCTATTACATCTTCTGGTTTGTTTTAACTCATCAAAACTAACAATTTTTATCCTAACAGAAAGGCTGTTCGTTTAAAAAAACGAGCAAAGCCTAAGGCTAAACCCTTATTCAAATTTAAAAGAAACGTTCAAATTGAACAAAGCTCACTTGTATGTGTTAATATTACAATGCATTGAAATAGAAGTAAAACAATTAACATATAAAGAAGAGACGAGCAGGTAAAGAAATTCCATTAATATTAAAGGCACCGAAGGCCTAAGAAGATTACAAAATAACTCCATATAAGGAGCGAACAACTATACCTAGAAGCAAAAAGCAAAAGAAAAATACTAAGTCTAACCCTTTCTTTGCTCCGGAGGGGAAAGCTTGTCATTTTGAAGGTTGCCGATGGGGAGAGCTTGATTTGGGTCAGATGGGGCATCCAATATCATCCCTGCGACCAAGCCTTAAGCATCAGCTTGCTCGCCCTCTTTGTTTTGCCCAGCTTGCTCGGCATCCCCCCTCTTCGCCAGATCCAGGGCGTGTTAGGGTGATACTGGGGTCAATAAAGTCAAGCCTGACCCCGTAGTCCGGCATATCACCAAACTGAAGTGAGGATCCGGCCTGGGGAGGATTAGCTTCAAGAAATTCGACCAAGTCTTTACCGAGCATTTCCTGAACGACAGGGACATTAAATTTACTAACTGCACGAATGCAGTCAGCATAAGCACAAATGTACCCTAAGTTCGAGCAAGCCCTAAGGTTGGCGTTCAATTGGGTTTCAAACTCGGCTTGGGAGATCATCCCTGTCGTTCCCTCGCGAAGGCGAGTAATCTCTGCCTCCAAGTCAACCATTTTTTGCTCGACCTTTTCCCTCTTTTTCTTTTTCTCCTCTAGTGCAACTTGGGAAGTGGCGAGCTCGGCCTCCTTAGCCTTCAGGTCGGCAGAAAGCGGTTGATTGGCTCCAATTTTTTTCCTGTGTCATTGGCGAGCTGGAGTTGTGTATTGAGGTGAGAAATCTTAGCATTAAACTTCGCCACCACACTTTTCTTTTCATCACTCAGTTGCCGGACAGTTGCAGCGTGGCGGCGAGCAACTTTCTCTAGCTCGCTCAGTTGCTCCAGGCCCTTTTGCTTTGAGACAAGGGCATTTCCAGCTTGGACCATGGAGAGGCTGAAGTTGTCTGCAATCCCTTGGCTTTGGATGATCCTGTCAAGATGACTTGTCCAGCCGCGAGCAATAGTTTCAGTTGCTCACCAAACATGATCTCCAGGGATGTCCAGGAGATAGGAGGGAGACTTAGAACAGGCAAACTGTTGGAGGATGTCAGATCGCCGGGGATGGTTTTGTACCCCGTAGTTGCGAACAAAGACTAAAGAAAAAGGGAGTTAGTGAAAACTCCAAGGAAAAAGGGTATTGATGAGCAACTGTGTACGAATACTTACTTAGCATACTTGAGGCCATCTCAGCCTAAGTATGTTGTATGTTCGGGGGGCCTTGCTCACCTCCCCGTATTTTTGGCAGTCTTGCTGCCCTACTCGGCCACCTCTACAGTTGGGTGACGAGTAGTTTTCTCTTCAGAATGACGAGCTATGGTGCTCGCCACCTTTTCCTTACTCTTTCCAGTAGGGTGATTGGTGGGGACTGTCGGGGATCCGTCCGTCCGTTTAAGTCTTTTGGTCCCATGCGAGGGCGGAGACTATTGAGCCGGAGGGGGAGGTGGTTGTGCTCCAGCTAGAGCCGGTAAAACGGGCCGCCCGGCTCGGCCCATCGGGTCAAACACTGTTCACGGGCCGGGTCGGGCCATTTGCAAGCCGGGCCTCTAAAAACTGAGCCCAACCCAACCCACTTTAGCCCATGGGCTAACGAGTCGGCCCGACCCGCTTTATTTTTTAAATTCTATGTAAAATAATGATGGCTCATGGGTCATAGCTTATTGGGCTTATTATGGATACTTGAATAGTATATAGTACGCAGATAGATAGATTGATAATGAATAAATGAATAAATAACAATAAGTCAGCAAACTAACAAATAAGGGTAACACAACTTCTGTTCTTTCTGGGCTGGAGTTGTCCTTTCTTCAATAATTCAATTAGTTAATTTTTTTTTATAAATAATATAGGGACTAGGAGTAGCAGTCGCAGATTTTAAAAAAATTAATATAGCCGGGCCGGCTTGCGGCTCGTCGGGACAAACTGGCTTGAGTCCATTTGGCCCGTCGGGCCTATTGGGTCGGGCAAAAATGGCCCGATTTTTTGGGCCGCTATATTTCTGGCCTAGCCCGGTCCATATCCCGGGCGGGCTAGAACCATTTTGCCAGTTCTAGCTCTAGCAGTCTTTGTCACCAGGGAGATGATTTTGGAGGGATCTTCTTGATTGTTGATAGGTGAACAACTTCTAATGCTAAGCGAACAACTATACCATGAATATTCAAAGATAAGACCAAACTTGAAGAATATACAGGGATTTTGAAGGGCGAACAATTCTTAATCCACCATTCGAAAGTGGCAAACAACTTGGAACGAAGAATTCAAGAAGGAAGTTGACTTGAAGCGATGATACTAACTTCTACTGTTCGCTTACCTGCAAGCGGACGGGTTCACTGTAGTAAGAGTAAGTATAACGACCAAGTATATCGAACCCACAGGATGAGGTGTATGCGAATAGATCCCTGAAGATATACGCGTCGTAGCTAATATGAGTGTAATGTTTTTTTGGTTTTTGAAGGATTAATTAAAACAAAACTAAACTAATTAAACTAAAGAATTAAAGACGCGAATTAACTAAGGGTTGTTTTCTAATGAGAGATGGTGATGCTTAGGATAGGAATCCCTACGTATACTAACGGAGCAGGTACATAATCAAAATAACTGTGACGCGAGAGAAATAACCTAAGTAAAAGAATGCGAGGTGAAAGCTCAAGATTCTAAACCCTAATACTTTACCCTAACACTCGACTTCACTAATCCACTAACAAGTTAATAGATTGTGCTTAATTAATGATACCCTGATTTAACTAAGGTGATGCGGTCGTCCTCCTTCGCTAAACTGGTAGATGAATTAACCCTTTCTAAACCATCTAGTTAAGTGTACTCGTTGTTAAAGAGTGATACGATTGTCCTCTCTCTAACACCTTTTGAATGAAATTCAAAAGAAAAGTTGAGACTAATTTTAAGAATTCATTAACCAAGAGAATTAAAACCTAACGTCACAAGTTACCCTAATTACATACCCACAACCTACTTCTACGAGTTCATCCTACCCCAAGCATGCAAGGGTTTTAGCTAGACATAGGTTTAAGGTAAATAACAGCAATTGAATAAGCAACGAACATAAACATGATAAATAAGACGAAGAAGAGATGAAACATAAACTAGGGTTTTCCGAAATAAAAGAATAAACTTGAAATTAACTCAATAAAAGAAGTCTCAACGTGTTCAACAACGAAATATAAAGAAAAGAAACTAAAAAGTAAAATCGTAATTCGAATTCGTAATGAAAACCTCAAAAACCGTAAAAGTTAACTTGCTTCTCTTCTTCCTCTCCAAAACGAACTCTAAAAACTCTCTCCTCAAGTGTGATATCTGCCTCTTCCCTCTAAAAACGTGCTTGAGACGAATATATATATGCACGGGCCGAATCGTGAACTCGTGGGCCGAAAAACGCCTTTGAAAACGCGAAAATAGAAGGCGCTCGAGCAGGCCTGCTCGAGCGGTTACGCTCGAGCGTATAGCTCGAATGACACACGGGCTCGAGCGCTTGCGCTCGAGCTGCTCGAATGGCGAAACTTCTCTGCATAATTTGGGGCGCTCGAGCAACACGCTCGAGCGGTGGCGCTCGAGCTGCTCGAGCGCTAGAAATCTTCTGTATGTTTTGAGCGCTCGAGCAACGTGCTCGAGCGCTAGTGCTCGAGTGCTTTACTCGAATGCTCCCCAAAATTCCTCCAAATAGCACTTTTCTTCTTCAACACTAACACCAATCGTATTTCTTCGATATCTTCTCATCCGGGCATCCGTTTGAGACGATTCAAAGTCCTACGAACTCCGTTTTTCGCCCTCGATTCACCTACGAGCATCAAATAGACAAATTCATCAATTTAGAGAAATAATGCTCAAGTGACTCCAAATACTCGACAAAATCGGCCAAAATTAGGATATTTCAAGTGACGAATCATGACAACTTCACGCCTAATCAGAAGTCAATAAGTTAAGTCAAGACGAACAACTCCAAGGATGGGATGGATACCAAAGAACACATTGTAACTAAGTTAAGACTTAGATAATATCAAATTAGAGACATGTCAAGCATGCAAGCCAAAAAGTCCAAGAGTTAGTCCACCACCTACTTGGTGGTTTGTATAAATAACTTGATTTCCATTTATAAAAATAAGTTCAAATACACAAAAAATCTCCTACACATACTTGTACACCACAAAACGCACACATACAAAATAAATACACAATCAATACACGTATTTATCGATTTCTACCTCCATTTTAACATATTTACTATTTACGGTAGTAATCATTCACTAGAAACTATTTGGTGATCCATAAAACAGTTAAAAACAGCCACTAATCTACGTGATTAGAATCGATCATCAGCAGACCATACTTTAAACTATTTTAATATTTGTATTCGTTAAAATTAAATTATTTAGAATTTCTAAAACAGAGAAAGTAGAAGAAAAAAAACCAAGATCCTCTACAGGTTAATAAACCCAGCAAATGGTGCTGGGAGGCAATACCATGTCTTTTTCAAATGTTTTCTCCATCTTTTTTTTCTTATGTACCAATTTCAACTTTTATTTGTTATCTTTTGCTTGGCTATAATAAAAATTAAGAGAAAGTATAGAGTGAAAATTGTTTATATATGAACCATTGAAGGATACAAGTTATTTTTACTAAAGAGTATTAGTTGTTTTAACTGAAGAGTATTAGTCGTTTAGTGAAAACAAATTAATATCCTTTTGTGAAAACAATTGATGTCCTTCAATAATTCATGTATGAACCAATTGTACTTTATACATATTAAAATTAATGGTGTTAAAAGTTTTGTTTATTTGACAAATTTTATGTGTTAAGTTTTTTTACTGACTAAACATATGTATTAACTTTTATTTGATAATATATTTTTAAAAGATGTGAATATAAAAACTCTTTTATATTTGTATTTTGTAATTAAATGAATTTCAATATTAATTTATATACTATATTAAATTAAATTAAATACTATATTAAAAGTAACAAGTTCGTGAGAAACATTTTTTGACGTTTATACCCTTGCTTTTTTTTTTCCGTTAGGCAATTCAACCCTTTTGATAGTGTTTACAATGATTGTCTTTTTTTAGGAATGTAATCAAACCAAGCCGTTCGCAAGCTATTCGGGCCTCGAATAAATAAATATTCGTTCGAGTTTGTTTGTTAAGTTCATGATCCAAGCTCGAGCCCGATTTCAAGCTCGATTATTTTATCAAGCCAAGCTCGAGCCTAACGGTATTCGGCTCGAAAAACAGGCTCGTTTATAAGATCGTGAACAGACTCATTTTAATTAATTTTTTATTTTTATATAAATATTTAAAAAAATATATCCATAAGAATGTAATTTATTTCTCTCTCTCAATCTCCGATTGCCCAACTCCACCAATTTGGCCTAAGTCGCGGCACGTTCGTGAGAAATATTTTCTGACGTTTGTACCCTTGTTTTTTTTTTCCCGTTAGGCAATTCAGCCCTTTTGATAGTGTTTACAATGATTGCCTTTTTCTTAAGGATGTAATCAAACCAAGCCGTTCGCAAGCTATTCGGGTCTCGAATCGAAAAATATTCATTCGAGTTCCTTTGTTAAGTTTCACGAGCCGAGGTCGCGAACATGCTAGTTCACTGAGCTCGCAAACAAACTCATTTAAATAATTTTTTTATTTTTATATAAATATTAAAAAAAATATTCATAAGAAAGTAATATAGAGGGATCGAACCATGCACATTTCCTACAAAAAATACTAAACTCTACCATTAGACCATCATCAATATTTTATAAAAAAATCTATTTCTATATCTATACTATATTAAAAGTAACAGGTTCGTCAGAAACATTTTATGACATTTATACCCTTGTTTTTTTTTTTCCGTTAAGCAATTCAGCCCTTTTGATAGTGTTTACAATGGTTGCCTTTTTTTAAGGATGTAAAACCAAGCCGTTCGCAAGCTATTCGGGTCTCTAATCGAAAAATATTCGTTCAAGTTCGTTTATAAAGTTTCACGAGCCGAGCTCGAGCCCGATTTCAAGCTTGATTATTTTATCGAGCTGAGCTCGAGCTTGGCGGTATTCGGCTCGAAAGCTCGCAAATAGGCTCGTTTACCGAGCCGCGAACAAGCTCATTTAATTAATTTTTTATTTTTATATAAATATTTAAAAAAATATATCTATAAGAATATAATATAAAGGAATCGAACCATGCACTTTTTTTCTACAAAAGATACTAAACTCTACCATTAGACCATCATCAATAATTTATTAAAAAAATTATACTAAACTCTACCATTAGACCATCATCAATAATTTATAAAAAAAAATTATACTAAACTCTACCATTAGACCATCATCAATAATTATATATATCTTATCTTAATATACTATAAAGACAAAGTTTTGGAAGCCTATGTGGCAAGCTCTCAAGCCTCTATTTTAAAAATACTCTCCCCTCATTCATCCAATTCATTGACTTTTAAAACTATTCTCAGTCATTGAATCTTAATATCTAATCTAATCTTGACCCGTTGATTTTTTCACATCTCCTCTATATATACCATGTATCTCACAAAACCAAAAATCAATTACAATAATTTCTCCAGATCCTAATCCAATTTTTTTTTCAGTTTTGCTATGAAGTTCTATATTAATTCTCTTTTCGTCTAAATCTTCATATTTTTCTTTTCTTGCAGGATGTTCATCCCAATATATTCAATCTTTATATTTCTTTTTTTTGCAGGATCTTCATCTTAAGGTATTTACTTTTTGTTTTCTATTTTATTTTATAGTTTTGGTGTATGAATTTAATCTTCATATTTTTCCCAATCTCCTCTACCAATGATTTTACTCTATTTACATATGATTTTTTTTTTGTTTTTTTTATTAATTATTATTTTATTTTATTCGTATGCAAAATTTTATTGTTTGATTTTTTTTAGGATTGAACATCAACATTGAAAATGAAGTGGATGATCAATTTTTTCATATGAAGATGAAGTGAAATATCAATTTTATTGTGAAGATGAAGAATCATAGATTATATGTTAAAAGTTGGATTTTTTTAAACATTGTAATGTATTAATTACAATTCAATGACTTATTTACAATATCATAAATATTTTTTTTGTTATTTATTTCTAAACTGATGAAAAACCGTTCAAGTTTGGATGATGGAATATATATTCGTATAATTAATGTTTATATAATTTTGTCGAAATATATATATGTGTGTTTGATATATTCCTTAAATTTTGGATGGTTGATTTCTTAAAATTTGAATTATTATATTTTGGATTGAATACTTAAAATTTGATTGACAAGGTATAAAGTATGTGTGTATCAAAATAATTAGTTTTACGCACGTCCTTATGTGTGTATCTTAATAATAAAAAAAATCGTAACTAATTTTTTTTATCATAAAACTAATACACTAGATTAATTAGTGTATAAACCATTACGAACCTTTAATTGAATTAATATTGAACCAAAGGAATGAAATTGTCCAATAAAATTTAAAAATACTACCATTTATTTCCAATATAATATTAATTTATCTTATAAAATTTTAAGAAACCAACGGGTAACTTAATGTAGTGAGACTACTTCAATCATTATTTCTATCTCTATATTGTATCCAAACTTTTAGTTATTCGTGGAAAAGGTATTTGTAATTTAAAATTGTTGTAATTTTTTATGTATATATAATAATATCATATTATTTGAATAAATAAATAATTTATTTTATTATTAGTATAGCCTGATAATCTATTTGATAATTTTATATTATCCCACATTTCTAAATTCTAATTTATATTAGGAATAATATATAAATTTATACTAATTATTAACTTTACTTATTTTATTAGTTTTAAATTTCAATTTAAATATATTAGGAAAAGTTGACTAATTTTAGATGATAATTTAGTCAGATAATCTATTTGATAATTTTATATTATCCCACATTTCTAAATCCTAAATTATATTAGGAATAATATATAAGTTTATACTAATTATTAACTTTACTTATTTAATTAACTTTAAATTTCAATTTAAATATATTAGGAAAAGTTGACTAATTTTAAATGATAATTTACTCAGATAATCTATTTGTTAATTTTATATTATCCCACATTTATAAATCCTAAATTATATTAGGAATAATATATAAATTTATACTAATTATTAAATTTACTTATTTTATTAGTTTTAAATTTCAATTTAAATATATTAGGAAAAATTGACTAATTATAAATGATAGTTTAGTTAGATAAATTATTCGCTGATTTTATATTATCCCAAAATTCTAAATTTTTTATTTTTTGTTAGTGGGTATCTTTAAAAAAATGTAAATGTAATTTTTTTATGAACGATTTAGTTTGAATATATAATTAAGATATGATACTTAAAAATTGATATGAACAATTTAGTTTGATTCATTTACTTTTATACGTTTAATTGATATGATTTTAAATAGTCTAATATTCATATTCTATACAATTAATTTTAATAAATAGTTTTTTGAGGTTGTATGATTTAATTATTTATTTATTTGTTTTTATTTTTTGCAGATTGATTATTTATCAATGTAGTTTTCCCTAAGTTGAAATAGATAAAGAAAACACTTCACCTTCACCCAGTCAAACGACATATTCAGGTAAATATTTCTAATATTCAATATTTTATTCTTATTAAATTATTGTTATATTAATGATTTAATTTAATTTTGTATTAATATGTACAGATACCGAATATGCAAGAAGTATTCACAAAGGTCCGTTATTTTTTTCGTTCTTAAATTATAGTTTTACATTTTTAAAATATTATTTATTTGAGTATGTTTAAATATATTTATTTAGATATATTTATTTAGATTAAGCAATAAGTAATTATATTTATTTAGATTAAGTAATTAGTAATTATATTCTGTTAAATTCCTTCTACCTTTATTTCTTTTCTTTGCAGGAATTTGTACTAAGCATGC
The DNA here is from genome assembly GCA_947034835.1 of Ballota nigra. Classification (NCBI taxonomy): domain Eukaryota; kingdom Viridiplantae; phylum Streptophyta; class Magnoliopsida; order Lamiales; family Lamiaceae; genus Ballota; species Ballota nigra. The sequence goes on from OX344724.1 coordinate 93,366,748, forward strand.
TAGAATGATGAGGAGATATGTGGTTTGTGAAAAGCGTGGTGTTTTGAATGAAATTAGTTAGATATATACAAATAATAAATGTATATATATTTATATTATGTACTTAATATATTTTTGTATTAATATATTTTCAATGTTTTATTGTTAAGATCCTAATTTGGAAGAGTTAAAGTGTAAGAGTGCAAGATTGTTGAGAAAATGTATCCTTTCAGATAAAAAACGAAGAACTTTGTCAGGTTAAATTTTTTGTGGGGTATTATGTTTCAATATTATTTGTGTTTAATATGTAATGATATAATGTGTTTTAATTTTTTTTTAAAATTTTAATGTAAATTTTTTTTATTATTAGATAATTTTATATCTCAACAAGAATTGGAAGATACACCGTCGTCGTCAATATTAACAAATGGTTAGTTTTCTATTTTTAAATTACCTATATTATTTACATATTATATTTTTTTATTAAATTTGTATATATTTAATTCTTATTATTTTTTTGTACATGGATCAATATCAAATATTGGAAGTTACTGTAAATCTAATGACATCAGGTCCAATTAATGAACTACTTCAACAAACACGGGAAAGCACTACTGCAGGTTTCACCACTTATTTTGTTTAACCCATTAATTACGAAAGTTTAATACTCTTATATACTTATATATTACATATTTTTTATGTGTTTATGTATTTTTTTTCAGAAGTTGAATTATCTAATTTAATTGATCGTAATCCACTCGCTGATATGACAAATTGTAAGTATTTCATGAAAAATAGATAAAATTAATAGAGAAAAAATAATTATAATAATATTTTTATTTTACAGTGATATCAATTCAAAATTGTTCCGGTGGTACTACAAACATATCTCCTCTTGCATACACAACAAATACACATTTTGCATCTCAAGGTTTGTAACTATAAATTTAATTATTTAATTATATATATATATATACACACACACACACACACACACACACACACACACACACACACACACACATATATATATATATATATATATATATATATATATATATATATTACATTTAATTTTTTAAAAAATATTTATTTTCAGATAGAGGAAAGACTCCAATTACTGATGTTCAGGATAATACTCAAACACCTCATAACCGGATATCTATGAGTGTTATATTATCTTTGAATATGAGGAAATATTCAATCTTTCTCTAAAAAATAAATTGGAGACAACTCATCTAGCCATGGTATTAATTCTTTTTATCTTATATGTTGCACTTTTTTATTTATTTATAATTATAATAATTTTTTTGTCCAAATATAAATATAATTAACTAAATATTCATAATTTTTCCGGTAAAAAGAGGGGAGGTGTTGTTGCAGAGCAAATGTCAAAAGGAAGTAATACCGGTGGTGAATATGGTATGAAATTTACATTTTATTATACAAATATATTTTTTATTAGATTTTTTTTAAAAATATATTTAAATATTTTTAAATGTAATTAACCCAATATTCATGACTTTCTAGGAAAAAAGAGGAGAGATATTGTTGTGGATGAAAGGTTAAAAGGAAGGAATACCGATGATGAAAATGGTATAAAATTTATTATTTTATTATTAAAATATTTGTTTTATTAGATTTTTTTAAAAAAATATTCATTTTTATTATATTTATAGGGTATGTTGATTTGGGGGATGCTACGTTTATCTGTGTCTATTGCAATGCGTATATGTGGTATGAAGAAAGAAGCAATAAAAGATTGAATGAGAATCCACCAAAATTTCCATCTTGCTGTTCAAATGGAAAAATACAACTTCCAATGTTGAAACCTCCTCCTTCTATATTGACCAATCTTCTAACGGGCGAAGATGAAAGGAGCAAGCATTTTATAAAGAGGATTAGAGCTTACAACATGATGTTTAGTTTTACATCTATGGGTGGAAAGGTTGATGATTCAATCAAAAATAGAAGTGTTCCTTATGTTTATAGATGGCATGGTGCTAATTACCATAAAATTGGAAGTCTTTTGCCAATGCCGAACAATAAGCCTAAATTTTCGCAACTATACATATATGACATCGAAAATGAAGATCAGAATCGAATTGATGCTCTTGGGTTAGTTAATTAATCCTCTTATAATTATTAAGTTAAATTAATTTTACTAATTCAATTTTTCATTATCTAATATATATATTACTTTTTATTTTATATTTTGCATTATTTTTTTTAACAAATTATGCAATATAATAGTTATAGATAATATTTTTAATGGGACGAGGCACCAATGATTAACAAATTAAGCTTTGAAGCTTTGGATAGAAGCTTGAGGGATATTGTTAGATCTCTAGATGGAACTATGAGCGATATGCCTTTTGGTGGTAAAATCGTTGTGCTTGGAGGAGATTTCAGACAGATACTCCCTGTTATACCAAAAGGAAGTCGAGAGGACATTGTGCACTCGACCACCAATGCTTCATATTTGTGGGATCATTGCAAGATATTTTGTACATCTTTCATTAAAAAAAGTAATATTTATTTTAAAGAAATAATAATTGGAAAACTAAATACATCTCATTTGTTTTCAATTTGAAGGTTTTAAGATTGACGAAGAACCTGAGATTACAAAGTTCTGATCCCAATACGTCCTCGAATGTTGATGATGTTGTTAACTTCTCGAGGTGGATTTTGGATGTTGGTGATGGAAAATTTGGAAATAGGCAAGATGGTGTCGCTGAGATTGAGATTCCGAAAGATAATTTGATTTATGATGTTGCTGATCCGGTTGCATCTATAATAAAAAATATTTATCCATCCTTGATTGATAATTTAAGGACACATAAATAATTTGAGGATAGAGCAATACTTGCACCTACTCATCGAGATGTGGAGTCTATAAATGATAAGATTCTATCTATGATTCCTGGTGATACTAAAGAATACTTGAGCTCAGACAGTGTTTGTGCATCTGAATTTCGAGAAGGAGGTAGTGGACAAATGGTTACTGTTGAAATTTTTAATTCTGTTAGGTGTTCAGGAATGCCCAATCACCGTATGATCTTAAAAGAAGGGAGTCCATATAGTATTACTAAGAAATATTGATCACAAATCCGGTTTGTACAATGGAACAAGATTGATCATTACCAAACTTGGGAACCACATTCTCGAGGCTGAAATAATATCTGGAAGGAATATTGGAAATAAAGTATTCATCCCAAGAATGACATTGACAAATTTGGATCCTACAATGCCGGTGAATTTTACAAGGCGACAATTTTCAATTCTACTGTGCTTTGCCATGACAATAAATAAAAGTCAAGGACAATCACTTTCTACTGTTGGATTATATATTCCCAAGCCTATTTTCACTCACGGTTAACTTTATGTTGTAGTATCCAAAGTTAAATCTAGTAGATGATTGAAGATTTTGTCACTTGATTCTAAAGGAAAACCTTCAAAATATGCAATGAATGTAGTTTATAGAGAGATTTTCCGCAATTTGTAAGCATTATTTTCTAAATATTTGGTTAATAATATATTTCTTTTATTTATTGTTTATTGTTTTTGGAATATAATTATTTAACATGTATAAAAATGCAATAAAAATACTGAATAAATAAAATAATAACAATAACAACATTTAGAAAACTTAAAAAATAAATTGATTAATAATATTATAATAAATATTATGTACAGTTCCGCGATAATCACGGGTTTAGCACTAGTATACACACACACACACACACACACACATATATATATATATATATATATATATATATATTTTTTTTTTTTTTTTGAGACTTTATTTTATTATTAATTAAAAAAATTACAAATTAATGAGAATTTTAGGATCCAACCACCAACCATTTAACATTACAAATTTACAATGTTCGCAAATAAATTCCTTAATGTAATATTGAACTTCTACGAAAATAATTCTAAGGTGCATTTAAATTTAATACTATTTATTAAATTACATCATAATGCATGTAAAATATTGAAAATTGAAATTGTTGTAATTATGTGAAAAAATGTTAAGATACTATTTATTAAATTACATCCTAATGCATGTTAAGTAGTGAAATATATTAGTTGTTTTCACTAAAGAGTATTATTTATTTACCAAAAATAGACTAAGACTCTTCAGTGATAACAACTAATACTCTTGAGTAAAAACAACCAATACCCTTTAACGATTCATTTTTTTTTTATCGTTAAATGTTAGTTGTTAGTAGTTAGATTAGTTCACCAAGCCCACAAATACTCCAAGAAATATCTAAGCCACCTTATAACTCCCATAATTCGTTCCCAAAGGAAATCGAACCCGAATCACTCACTAAGGAACCCGGTGGTCAGGTGGGCTAGGCCACCTGGTTCCTTCAACGATTCTTGTATGAACCGGTTTCACTTTATATATACTCTTAAATAAATTCATTCACATAATTTTTCATAAATATATTATAATGAAAGAATAAATAAATATACATCCTAAACACTAAAATTTAACTATAAAGTGTAAAATATACAAGCGAGTTCACAAACTTACTAAGAACAAATGAAAATTAGACTAATGATGATTAAGTAGAAAATTGAACTATATCACTTGCACTAGTATAACTAAAGATCAATGCAAATTAAATTAGACTGGATTATTTTCACTAAATAATATTACTTGTTTGAGTAGGTTTTTATAAAAAAAAATCATAAATATATAATAGCAAAATGATTTCCTTAAATAGTTTTGGAGGGAGAGATTATCAACCTTTGATTTTTTTTCAGTTATATATCATGGCCGTTCAATTTGTTGTATGTTATGTATGGAATTGTTTTTATTATTAAAAAGAAAGTTGTGTTTGTATTTTTTTATTTAGTAATTTAGGAATTGCAGCTAAATTATGTACTTTGATTTTTTATCATTCATTGTTATCCATTAAATTGATTTATGTAATTTAGGAACCGTTACTCTTTTTTTTTCCCTATATATATTCTTCATTTTCTTCTTCCTCATTATCATCTCTGAATTTTAGTATTGAAAATTATAGTAGTTCGTAGTTTTAATATATGATTTGCAAAGTGAAGCCCCTGATTTACTGCTGCCGATTTGGCACGGGATATAGTAGTTGATCGGATAAATGAAAAGTTGTGGCCTTGTGGGATGAGTGAAGAACACAACGAGGAAGAAGATTAATGTTTAAGTGCGTGTATTATATACAACTAACAATATCCATGTAAATCTTATACTCTGAAAAATATACCCGATATTCAAACGAATTAGTTAACTTTGAGAAGGTTTTTAAGATTTTTTTTTTATTTCATGCATTTATTAATTTGCTCAAGCATCTCCTTTAATTCAGTTACCCACTTTCTCCTATATATATTGGGTAGTAGTATATATATTTGGTTAAGATTAGTCTGGTTGTGATCTAATTTTTGGAGATTTATATGTAATATTAATTAAGATATTATCTCACTTTTTTATTTTTTACTCCAACAGGTTTTTCTCTTTCCATCATATTAAGTGTGATGTCCCACTATATTTTACACGAATTAATTTTAAAATTAACATAAAAATATTTAAAGTTTATGAAACCCAAATAAAAATTAATGTAATCCATCAAAGCCCTTAATTATAGAGATGTGATGAATAAAGAAGAAAGAGAGTATACCATAGAATAAATAATTTATATTTTTTTTAATAAAATATGATAATAAAAAACAAACTCTCTTTATAAAAAAAACGAATCGTATTGAGGATGTATTTTTTTAATCAAGTTGTGATCTCTAAATATTAATAGTTTATATATTGTTTTTTTATAATTTAAAAAATGCATACAAAGAGTAATTTAATTTAATCATTTGTCCATCAATAACGAAGGATTTAAAGTTGACTTCATAACAAAGTATGATACACTAACCCCCATTATTTTAAGGTTGATTGCAGTACGCATACATTTATAATTAAAGAGTTTTTTCGATCCAATATAAATAAAATTGAATAATTACATAAATCATAAAGGCAAAATATAGAGTGAAATCAATCAATAGATATATGAACTAAAGAGTATTCGTTCGAAGGTACAAATTATTTTCACTAAAGAGTATGAGTCGAGAGGTATGAAGGGTGTGAGTTGTTTCACTAAAAGGTATGAGTTGGAAGATATGAAGGGTATGAGTTGGTTACATTAAGCAATATGAGTTGTTCTATTAAAAAGTATTGCAAATTAATTATGCATTAATGAGTTTCACACTATATATACTCCATGAATACATTATGCTTTTAAAAATAAGGTTTTATTAACATTATATTTACCAATATAACTTTCGTATTTCTATGAAATTTTTATACTAGAAAAATATTGGAAATTACAAATTTTAATAAGGCGAAGCCAAAATAATCAAATAAATCTTTTTTTTTTCCTATTCCTAAACTGTAGGTGCTTAATAATATTTGTTAAGATTTGGTAGAATGATTTCCGGTAAGATTTGATCAAATTATCGACTATCATGGCTCAATTTTGTATATATATTATAAAGATGTCAATTCATAATTAATTGTATTTAATGATAGCCTTCTTATGTTTTCTAAATTATAAAATGTTAATTTTTAAATCATCATATATCAAATTACTGTATTTTGAATATAACTAGCAAATAAAAAAAATTATACTAGAATTTATTTGAATCTTCACAAATTCTAGCATTCATTCAAGTGCATGTCATGCACTTGAATTTTAAACTCAATATTATGACATCTCAATATGTATAACCCACATATGATTATTAATTTAGTATAGTTCCTATTGTAGTCATGATACCCATTAATTTTTTTTTCATATTTTATAATCAATTTTAAATATTTTCAATCTATAAACATGATTTGACTATGATATTATGAAGATGTTTATTAAATGCACAACAATTATGGAAAATATGGTGGACGAGGATTTCGAGGGAGGTCTTGCTTGAGATTTAGTTATGGTTTTTTCATGAATTACTATTGTTTATGATTTAGTTAGTTATAGAACAATTTCACTCTATACATACTCGAGAGTTAATATTTTGAAAATATTTTTTATGGACCATAACTTTGGGGTTAGCATTTTACGGACTGTAATTTTAAAGAGTAACGAATTTATGCACAATTAGTCCTAATAAACCCAAATTGGGCCCGAATATAGTCCCTCAGTCAGGTCGAATCGGGTCAATTAGCCAACATTTAAGCTTGAATTCAACCAAATCCGGCCATGTAACATAGTTCGATTTGTGTGTACTTGTGATGGTTTGACCTCAATTTGCGACTTCCAAAATTATTTTCCTTAATTACAATCTCAAAATTTATGTTCCAAATTTTGTCACTCATTAAGTTACAACCCTTAAAAAAATATTTCCCATCGACCTAATATACTTATTTTTGTTCTATTTATCTTAATAATTTGTTTCTTTTAACTTTGGTTCTCTGTTATTTTACGATTATATCGTAATTTTTGCTTATAAATAGTATTAAATTTATTATTTAAATGTTTAAAAAAAATTTGTTTTATGTATCAAAAATCAAATATTAAAATTATTAATTATTAATTAAATTAAATACGATATATATATTATATAATATAACTATCTTCCCATACTATTTTAATAAGTTCGTCCACTTCTTAACTCACTCGCCTTTTTTTTTTTTACTAAATATACAACTTTAAAATTATAATTTTATCCAACATATAATACTTGCACCCACGTCTCTAAAGATACTCACTCGCCAATCCTCTTTAATTTCAATACAACTACTAAATATACATACACGTCTTTGCACAAGACTGTCTATTACTTAAATATTTAATTATTTATTTTATTTGTGTAATTGTTACTTTATTAATATAAAATAAGGACCACTACTTTTTCGGGCTGCCAATTTAAGGACGGTAATTTTTAAAAGTTGTGAATTTAGCCACAATCAATCGTAACAAACCCAAATTTGGCTCAAATTTAATCCACATTCAGTGCAAATTAGGTCAATCAGCCTGAGTTTCAGATCGAGTTCAGCCCAAACCGGGCCATGTAACATATCTCGATTTGATTTAACTTACACTGGTTTGGCCTCGGTTCGTGACTTTTATATTACTTTTATTTGAATAGTGATAAAAAATTATATTGGATCATGTATACGCAATTTAAGTTTTTTTCATAATGTTTTTGCTGAAATCAATCCCATCCAATTTCAATACCATTAAACATATCGACTCCCCTACCTCTTCAAACCAGTGATGAGAAACATAATTAGTGTCATAGTACAATGGGTGTGAAATAAACCAACAATGAAAAGTAATTTATTTAGACGTATTATGTGTTTTTTAAAGTTAATGAAATTATCTTTTATTTTATTATATTATATTTTATTACTTTTGGTTTCATTGGTGAAGAATGTTATTTGGTCATTTATAAGCAATTTAAGTTTTCCTCCAAATGTATCAGCTAGAAGTAAAATTGATCATTTTGAAGATATTTCTAAAGAAAATTAGAACCGGTGAAGGTTTGTGAAGTAATTGAGCTTTTGGTAAAATTCAATAATGCTGCATTTATACGTTATCTGGTGAGAGTTATATTTCTTTGGATGCATTATTTTAATTTTTTTATTGAAACTGTGAGCTTAATATGGTTTCATCTTTTTAGTAAAACATACAAGTGTCAAATGAAAAGTTAAATGAGCTTGGGTTATTATGATTGGAGATTTATTCCCAATTTATAATGAAATTAGGTTTATTGATGACATGGATTATTAAATTCTTTGTCTAGCTAAAGCTAGATTTTAATTTTTTAGAAATATTGAATTGTGTAATGATGATAAAATCGTTTCGAAGAAATATAATAGTATTGATGTTGGAGCAAGATTGATTTTCATTGTTTGTGAACTGGTGTTGAATACTTTATACTGGCCCTTTAATTGAGTTCATTTGTAGGTTCTTTTATTTGTATTGTAATATTTTAACAATAATTATTTTATGTGGATTTTAAGGTTTAGAAACAGTTGACTTTCGGGGTTACAGAGATTTGAATTTAGTTATTTTTATTATGATTTGAGGTACTTATTTTTGTTAATTTTACTTAAGTCATTTGATAATTAATTTTATTTGTGTGTTTGTTCCTTTATTAATATAAAGTTGATTTTCAAAAAGTTTGAAAAGAACAATGACTTTGTTATTATGTACCTATTTAAAAATAAAAAAATTCTTTTGTTCCTTTATTTTTATTAAAAACAAGTTTAAATTGTAATAAAATTAAATGTGAAATTTTTATAAATAATATATTATAGAGGAACTATCCACACCACTATTTTACTAATTACACCCACCTCATTTATAGTTTTTACTAAGTATAATGCTTATATACACATTTCTAAAAATATTTACCTATCAATATCATTTAATTTCCATACAACTACCAAACATACTCACCCCTCCTTTTCTGTTTTATCCAACATAGTGAAACATGATTAACATTTTGTACAAGAGGTCTATTAGGTAGAATGACTTGAAATTGGTTGTGAAAGAAAGAGAAAAAAGTAATTTGTTCAAATTTATTATGTTTTCCTTAATGTTTATGTAGCAATATTCATTTCATTGTTAAAATAATGTTAAAAATGTTAGATTGCAAAAAGATAATAAAAATGATTATTATTAAGAAGTATAATGGCATTGATTTCGGAGCGAGAATTATTTTCATTATATATGTTCCAATGGATAGTACTTTATATTGATCTTATTAACTAAGTTCCTTTATCGATTCTTTTATTTATATTGTAATATTTTAACAACGATTTATTATTTTAAGTGGATGTTAAGGTGTATAAAAAATTCACTGTCGAGTTACGAAGGTTCGAGTTTGGTGATTTTGATTATGATTTGAGGTACGTATTTTTGTTATATTTTGGTTAGGTCAATTTATATTTAGTTTTGTTTGTGGGTTTATTACCTTTATTAATGTAAAATACATTTTTTCAAAAAAGTTTGAAAATAACAATGACTTTAGTATTATGTAACTATTAAAAACAATAAACAAGTTTGTTTTTATTTTTTAATAAAAAAATATTAAAATTATTAATTGGTGATCTAATTAAATGTGAAATTGTTTGTAGATAAATATATTATAGACCGCAAAATTTTGTACCTTGGATTAGTTGGTCCTTGGACTGAATATCGAGTCTCCAAAAAATAATAAGATGTAAGTATCGACATCTGCTATTTTAATATGTTTAACCACCTTATTTAGAATTTTTACTAGATTTACTCACTTTAAAATTAAGATTCTATTCTATATATAATATTTACACATACCACTTATCAATCTCATATAATTTTATTAAAATCATCAAGCATATCCACTCACCTACCTCTCTAATCTAAAAGTGAAAAATATGATTAACACTTTTGTACAAAAGTGTCTATTAGGCAGAGGGGTTAAAATTGAGTTTGAAAGAAGCCAATCAAACAAGATAATTTGTTTGAATATTAATATGCTTTTTATTAATTGAAAATGTAATAGCCATTTTTTGATTTATTATATAATATTAAATAATCTGTTTGAACAGTGATGAGAAATGTTATAGGACCATTTATAGATATTGTAAGTTATCCTACTAATGTTTCAATAAAAAGTCAAATTGATCATTTTGAAGAAAAATTTGAACCAACAAATATTGATGAAATCATTGAACTTTTTAGAAATGCAATAATGCTGAATTTAAATATCCGTTTGTGAGATTTATATTTATTTGGATGCATATCTATTTTCATTAATTTTTTATTGATACTGTAAATCTATTTGTTTTTCATCTTTTTTTTTTAGCATATAACACTGTGTTGTGATTTTATTTTTTCTTTTTTGGAGAAGAATCAGGTTTTATTATATTGAAGTATGTCAAAATTGAAAATTTATTCTCGATTCATTCTGAATTAAGGTTTATTGGTGACATGAGTTATCGCATGCTTTGTCTCACTAAAACTTGGTGTAAATTTTTTAGAAATGTTGGTGTAAAAAGTTTAGAATTATTTTAAAAAAGAGTAACGGTAATGATGTTTGAGCAAGATTAATTTATGTTGTTTGTGTATCAAAATTGAGTACTCTATATTGATTTTTTTTATAAAGTCATTTTTATATTTTATTTGGTTTTCTAAATTTCAATGACCATATAATATTTTTTTTAATTTTGTTTTTATTATATAGGTTGGTTATCACTAGGTTGAGTAATAGACTAATTGAGGTCAAGGTTCTTATTGGTAGCAACGTTGGTGAACTAACATTAATAGCAAGATTGTCATTGCCTCATTTTGATTACATGTTGCAATTTTGATTGTTTCGTATGTTATGTAAATAAATAAAACTCAAGGTTAATCATTTTAACATGTTGGAGTATTTCTTAAAAAATCTATTTTTTAGTCATGGTCAGCTTTATAGATATTGACAAAATTTATACTAATATGTATATATGTATTTATATTTTTTCAAATATTTTAAATTTATAGTTGTTTCGTAATTTAATGTTTAGGTTTTTTTTTAAATCAAGCATAATTGTATATTTATGTTATCACTGTGTTTGAAATCATTATTATTTTTTCTTAGTATGGATATAATTTTTTATGTTATATTTTGTGTGTAATTGATTAATATTTAACTAAATAAATAGTTTATTAGTTTATATATGTTTCTTAATGATTTTTCTTTTATGTTGATGTAATTGAGAATGACAATTGATGAGATTAAAAATTGTTGTCTTTTTTAAATCGATAATATATTTTGTTTCTTGATAGAGTCTGCATGATTTTGATGGGATGTTTGTAGTAGTTGTTGATAACAATTTAACATTCCGTATTAGAATGATTTCACAAGATTTATCATATAATAGGTCTGAATTGAGAATTGAATATAAAGTTTTGCTAAAAAAACTTAAATTATAAACATCGTGTTGTTTATGATACAATAATTAGATAATTAGTAATGTCGAATATTGATGAAATTTATATATATATATATATATATATATATATATATATATATATATATATATATATATATATATATATATATATATATATATATATATATATATATGATGGTATTGGAAAAATCTTTTTATGGAAGACGTTATTTGTAGGACAGTGATTTGAAGGTAAGTTAGTATCAAATGTAACATCCAGTGATATAACATCACTTTAATTTTAGTTCAAGAAGAAATTTAGTTATATCTTTTTTAATTTTTTTTTTTTGTAAATTTTCAAATTTATAATTAAAATTTATTAATTATTATAATTTAAACAATGTAACAATTTTGGCCGTGCGAAGCACGGGTTTTACGATCACTAGTTTAAGTATAAAGCTGATATCATGCATTCATTGATATAATTACATGTATTCGCTAATACCATAACATTTTATATTTTGATTTCAAATAATATTTAAATTAGTATCAATGAAAACATGAAATGAACTTAGTGAATACATGCAATGATATAAATTTAATTCTATAAAACTTGTTCATCTTGAAACTATATCTATATATACTAAATGAATCTCAGACATGACAAGTGATAAGTGATAACAATCACTTCTATTATCATAACTAAGTTGAAGTGTAATATAAGACTCATACTTAGATATGAGTTGAAGTGTACGAATGGTAAATGTTATTCACTAAAGGTGTATCAATTATTTTTATTAAAGAGTATAAATTGTTCAACTAAAAAATATATTTTAAAATTGTTTATGTATGAACAAGTTTCATTTTTTATTATTAAAGGTATTAGTTAAATTAATATTAGTTATTTTCACTTTTCACTTTTTACGATATCATAGTTAAATTGATATTAATTATTCTTACTAAATGTATTAGTTGAATTGAAATTAATTATTTCTTACTAATTGTTTCAACAAAAGGTATTAGTAACACTCAGAATTATAAATTATCATTATCATAATAATTTATCTAAAACAAAACATATATAATAAGAATAAAAACTTAAATAAATTATAATTTTAAAAAATAAATTACAATTAAATTAAAAAAAAGGGACCCTTCCCTGCGTATCAAATTCATTCAGCAATGGTCCATATTCTCGCAATATCTCCCATTTCGTAACGCTCCGCCGCACCGCCTCCGCCGCTCCCATCTCCTACCACCGTTTAACGTCCGTCGCTCCCATCTCCCACCGTTATTTCACGTCCGCCCGCTCCCATCTCCCACGGCCCAGCGCCTCCGCCGCTCCCGCCTATGCCGCTCCCATCTCCCACCGTTTTTGGTTTAAGGTAAAATAATTTTAGTTCATAATGTTGAGATGTTGCCGTTTATTTCAACCCTTACCTGTATATGACATGAAACTGGAGCTACTGTATTCATTTTCTGAAGTGATGTTTAATTAGAAAGTTCTTGAAAAAACTTGTAGATTAGGAAACCTTCAATTTATTCTAGGTGCCAAATATTCGAGCCGACCGAGCCCTTCGAGCCGAGTTATTTGAATTCAAGCTCGAATTATGCTTGATTAATTTGAAAACCAGTTTTTTTCGAGCCGAGTTCGTTTACTTGGTAAACGAATATTTCACGAGCCGAGCTCGAGCTATTTGCGAGCTTAAAAATTTGCAAACGAGCTCAATTAATAGAGCTCGAGCCTAAAAAATTCCAAACAAGCCGAGCTCGAGCTTGATAGTATGCGGCTCGGCTGTGCTCGTTTAGGCAGTTTAGCCAGAAACATTTTGGACAATTTTGCCCATCCCATTTTCTATCTTTTGCGGTCAGATTAATCCTTGGCTGGCTACTTGCATTCATATTATTGTGCTTCATTCTGTTAAATGCCTAGAGGCTCTGCAAATTCAAGCACAAATTCTATAATTCTGATGAACAACCGAGTGTGCGACTAAACCTATGAATTTGACTATCTTGAGTTTAAGGTGTTTGTTATCATAGTTGTTAAGGCAATAAGGCGCATCTAGGCGCAATGGTGCGCCTAGTGCCTAAGGCGCGCGCCTTTCGACCATTGAACAAAAACACAAAAAATATACTCCCTCCGTCCACGAATAAGTTTCCCACTTCTTTTTGTTGAATGGTTTAAGAAAGTGTATTTGTTTATGAATATATGGTGGGCCACATGTTGACTTTTGGGATAAAGTAATGAATAGTGTTGAAAAGTAAAGTGAATGAGTGGCATTTTTGTAATATTGTGTGAGTTTGAAGGTTAAAGTTTATATATAATAGAGTGTTGTTATTTCCATTTATGGAATGGGAAACTTACTCGTGGACGGCCCGAAAAGGAAAGTGGGAAGTTTACTCATGGACGGAGGGAGTAGTATATAAGCTTAATTTAAACATATTTGCATGCAAATAAATATTAGATTGAAGTTCATAAGCACATAAATGAGTGATTGACACAAAGTAAGGACATAAACTTAAAAAACAAGAAGCCACAAAATTCAAACCGAAATATTAGACACCCTAAAAATCAAATCAAAAGCAAACAAGTAGCAAACTAAATAACTAATCATCCTCATTATCATATTCATCATCATAATCACCCTAAAAAAGAATTAAAAAGAACTGTTGGAGTTGTTTTATATATGAAAATAATTTTGCATATCTTGTAGATATATTTGTAATCTTTGATAGTAAGGATAACAATGAAGACCAAGTCAATTTTTGACTTATCTAGAATATTCTTTTTGTATATCTTGAAAATATATTTATAATCTTAAAAGATACTAGTTTCCTAGTATTTATCTACTATAAATGTGAATTTTACCTTCAAAATACATTTTAACCTTAAAAAGAACAAAAAAAAAAAAAAATAATAATCAGGTATTTGCGCCTCGCCTCAACATGGAGAGGCGCTGGCAGTTGCGCCTGGTGCGCCTTGCGCCTTAGAGGCGCGCCTTTAATAACTATGTTTGTTATAATGCCTGAATAGTTGCAATATATGTTGGATGTGGTAAAACTATAAGCACATGGTATGGAATGCAGTATAAACCATTTCACTATCTAATGGGCTCTGAGTTCCACAGGCACTATGATGAACTTCATGTAACATTGTATGATATGGTCCAGCACTATTCTCTGATGAAATCTAATAATTGACAGTCAATTACGCACGGAATGGTGATTTAGAAGCTCTTAGTTTTACTAGTCCACAATTACTCCATGGAGGAGCATTTACTATCTTTTTTATGAATTCTCACTTTTTCGTTTCATCCCTCATGGTTATATTAGGTGTTAAATCCAACATCACGCGTTGGTTGATGACACACATTTCAGTTCTCTAAAGGGTCTCAAGCACTGGGTTGCATATCATGGTTCGCTATTATTTTAGCTTCTGATAAGCTATGTCCTCAATTTCTCCTCTCGTGGCCCAGCCGATGCACTTAACTGCCAACATCAAGAAAAGCCCATGCCCAGAGCCTGAGAAACTTGCACTGCTCATTGATCAAAGCAAAAACATCAAGCGCCTCAATCAAATTCACGCATTCATTATCCGTCATGGCCTGGATAGCAATCCCGTGTTGAACTTCAAGCTCCAGCGCTCATACTCTTCTCTAGGACATGTTAAAGACTCTGTGGCACTCTTTAACCTTAACCAGAATCCTAATGTTTTCTCTTACACTGCAATAATCCATGGCCATGCTGTAAATGGACTGTATGAACAAGCTCTTAAGTTTTATGTTCAAATGCTGACCGAAAAAGTAGAACCTAATGCGTATACACTGTCTACTGTCCTCAAAGCTTGTACACTGGAAACTGGTGGAGCCCTCCACTGCCATGCTCACAAATTTGGGTTTGAGTCGGATACTTATGTAAGAACTGGTCTTGTTGATGTTTATGCAAGAGGGGGGGATGTTGTCTCAGCTCGTAGGCTTTTTGACACAATGGTTGAGAAAAACTTGGTTTCGTTGACAGCAATGATAACTGGGCTTGCGAAGAACGGGAATATTGATGAGGCAAGACTGCTGTTTGATGGAATGGAAGAGAGGGACGTGGTGAGTTGGAATGTGATGATTGACGGGTATGCTCAACATGGACGGCCAAACGAGGCCTTGATTCTCTTTAGGCAGATGTTGAAGGCTAGGTTACAGCCTAATGAAGCAACTATGCTGGCAGTTCTTTCCGCCTGTGGTCAGGTGGGAGCGCTGGAATCAGGCCGGTGGGTCCATTCGTGCTTCGGGTATAAAGCTGCTTCTATAAATGCTCGTGTGGGGACCGCTTTAATTGATATGTACAGCAAATGTGGAAGTTTAGACGATGCCAGGAAGGTCTTTGATACAATCAAAGACAAGGATGCAGTTGCGTACAATGCAATGATCGGGGGATATGCAATTCATGGATTCACAGAAGATGCTTTGAGTCTGTTCAAGGAAATGCCTCGGGTGGGCCTCCACCCGACGGATATAACCTTCATCGGCATTTTAAGTGCTTGTGCTCATTCAGGATTGGTCTCCGAAGGTCGGGCCCTTTTCAATTCAATGAAAAATGAATATAAAATTCAGCCAAAGATCGAGCATTATGGATGCATGGTGAATCTTCTTGGTCGAGCTGGACACCTTGAAGAAGCATACGAGCTTGTGAAGAGCACAAGCGTGGATGCGGACCCTGTTCTATGGGGTACATTGCTCGGGGCATGTAGGCTTCACAAGAACACTGTTCTAGGAGAGAAAATCGTGGAATTTCTTCTAGAACGTGGTCTTGCAGATTCTGGAACTTATGTTCTTCTTTCGAATATATACGCTGCAGCTGGAAATTGGGAAGGGGTGGCAAGAATGAGGGCTATGATGAAAAGGAGTGGGGTCCAGAAGGAGCCAGGTTGTAGCTCAGTCGAAGTGAATAATAAAGTGCACGAATTCCTCGCTGGTGATATGAAGCATCCAAAAAGCAAGGAGATATTTGGCATGTTAGAACAGATGAATGATTGGCTTAAAGCTCAGGGATATGCCTCACAAACAGAGACAGTTCTGCATAACATTGGGGAGGTCGAAAAGGAGCGGTCACTCGAGGTTCATAGTGAAAAACTGGCACTTGCATTTGGGCTCATCAGCACAAAACCAGGGACGACGATCAAGATTGTCAAAAATCTTCGGGTTTGTCCGGATTGCCATGCGGTTATTAAGCTCATATCGAAGATAACTGGAAGGAAGATAATAATGAGAGACCGGAACAGGTTTCATCATTGTGAGGATGGTGTGTGTTCCTGTGGTGACTACTGGTGAGCATCACCTTATGTTGATAGCAAGTGAGTTTGTAACATATCAAGTATACTGTATTTTTTTTAGTAGGTCTTGTATGAGACTGTCTCATGCCATGAGACAATGATAATTGGTGTAACTAGGACATTGACTCATAAACATTTTGGTAGGAGTAAGTATTAATTTGTTTTGTCTCATGCCATGAGATAGTCTCATACAAGTTCTTGCCATTTCTTTTCTAATCAGATTGGAAATTAAGACAATAAGCCTAGATTTGATGCCTGTAAGTAGCGGTCTGTGTTACACTGGTGATTAAATTCTTTTCATGTTGTCCCGGTTCAACACATTTATTTCGAGTATCATTTTCAACTCAGTTTCTGTAAATGTTCAACATTGTATAAGCTTAATTATACCTATAGTTTATTAATATTGTAATTTGTATGTTAGGTAAAAATATATGTATACACTTATTTGCCAAAACAAATGTAGATAACTATTATACGAATAAACTAAATTAACTCCCCACAAACAGATGTGTTAGGCAAAATTTAATTTGATTTTCAAAAGAAACTTTTTAGAATAATTTTTTTAAATTTATTAATAATATACTCCCGTCCTGCAATAATTTGCACAACTTTCTTAATCTAACATCTTAAGATAATTTGCACACCCCAAAATTAAATACTCCTTGTAAACTACACCTCCAAAGTTTATACAAAATGTCAAAAACATAAATCAACCAATTTATTTACTTTTCGCACAAAAATTTATAAAATTATCCCTCAAAATTCAATGCATTCCTCTTTTTTATTTTATGCATTCGAAAGTTGGTGGAATACGTGTTCCACCACTCTTGTTCATTTCTTATTCCGTTGGATTCGCGCCACATGTCAAACCTTCCATCCTCTTTGACCTCCTAAAGGAAACGTGAATTAATAGTGGTTAACTATTGAAAAGAAAATCATCCTAATTTATAGGAACTTAATCTCCTCCCAAAGAAAACTGGAAAGAAAATTCATGAAAATTACAAAAAAAATCCAGAAAATCCGACTGACCAATCTCAATCATACATGAGCGCCTCATACCAAGGAGCGCTTGAATAACAACACTTTAATTGTAATGAGAATTTATTTTTTATTTATATCCTCATAATAAAAATAATATATTAAAAAAGTATTGTTCTAACGGTGTTACATTGTTAGTGTCATGACCTAATTTTATAATAGAAGTAAATAACAAATATTTATTGATGATTGTTGGTAGAAAAATAAGAGAGTGATTGAGGAGGATGGTTGTAGGAGGGAAATAAATTAATCAAAATGAAGTAGTAATTACCTTATTTAGGAGGAGATATAATGATTTTATTCTAATGAACCATCATAATTACACTAATTTTTAACTCATTCTCATTATCATCGAAGAGTTGTTACCAAACGCTCCCTTAAATTTTCTCTACAATTTTAGTCGGACGTTACGTGTGTACAATATGATAACGTTGAGTCGTTGACATATAAAAAAGACTGAACTAGCTAAATATAATAGGAAAATTAATGTAGATCACTGGTCAACATCAAGGAAGATATCGAAGGACTACAAGACAAAGACGTTTAATGTAAAATAGATCAAATACATCTTTATATAAAAGGTTATAATTAAATCCCTAAGATAAATGTATAAGAGTGATTTTAGGCCTTTCATGGCCAATGGGCTTGTGGCCTCATCCACTACCACAATATAAAAGGTCTTTCCCTCGTCCACACAAAACTCTAGGCTAGGGGTTCTTCTTCAAGAACACCCAGATTCATCTTCAAGGGAAGAGTCCATCGGTTCTTTCACCATTCTCGTGTTTTTCATGTTCATATTATTTTTATATATTTGTTACCCGATAATCGGAACTATTCCTATAGCCATATAAATCCATCATTTATTAAAAATTACTTTTAATTTGATTAAATTAGTTTACAAGAGAATTAATTTTAGATAATAGTTATAAAGTTATGAAATTATTTAGATCTATATCGTCTAAGTGACATAAGTCTAGATTATATGTTAGAGTATTACTACTACCTTAAACGCATCGGGGATCAAGTTATTCCTTCTGAGTAGTTATTGAAAGAGTAGTCATGTTATCTTAACATGCAAGATAAGTCCGGGTCATGTTATGTAAACTGATGTTTGGTACGCATACGCTCAAAGTCAGATTTGAACATTTGTGTTTTAAATTGCAACTTTAAATGACATCACTATCCTCACTATGTTACCATCATATATTGTTTTAAAAAAAAGACATAAACTGAGCCCCTACCAACACAAAAAAAAAAAAAAAAAAAAATCTTCTTCAAAAACTTGAATTGCACCCACCTTATAGAAAAAACAGAGGTTAGAATTTCATCTTCAATATCATAAACCAAAATTCCGACAATATGAAACCAAAATTTAGAAAACACATCTTACAAAATTTTATCTTCAAATTAAAATAATCCAACTCAACAATATAAACGCAACTTTTTTGTCATAAACCAAAAACTCGAGAGTTGGATGTTAAGAAAAAATAAATTCATCCTTGTATTTCACTTCAAGAAATTATCGGACTCCATTTTGTCTCGTCGTCAATTTGAAAAATTGTTAAGGTCCCTGTGGTAAAAATAAAGAGATGATTTTTTTAGATCAAACTTTATTTTTTGAAAACCGCTTGAACCTTTTTTAGAGCAAGTTGTGCCTGGAGAATTGCCTAGTTCTCAAAATAAATTGCCGAAGTAGAGAGAGAATGTGGAGCGGTGATTAAAAATAAGATGCAACTAAGCCTAGCAAGGTTTTCTCTATATAAACCAGGGGTAATTTAGATATCATATGTGTCAAGTTTGAACATTGTTGAGATGCAATTTTTAATCTCTCCATTTTGGACCGATCTCTCATCTAACGCCAACAATAATTTGGCAAGGGCCCTGCATATGTCTTGGGCCTTGTCGGTAAGCACCAAACGTCTGTTAGCACAAGATAACTCCACTATCGTGTCCTAATCATAGCCACCAAACCCACCCTTAATGAGGGCATTTCAAGTTTCAGTGTCTCATGGGGAAATGCAATTGATCAGATTTTTGTTAACTCTCTTAGGGGAAAAAAAAACTATTATACCAAAATGTTCAAGAGATAATATGAAAAAAATTGTTATGTAATTTTGGCTATGTCCAATTTTTGTTGTTGTTTTTTTTTTTTCGGTTTTATATATTTTTTTACCCATTTTGGTCTTTTCTCTTATTTTTTCAATTATAGTTTTTTGTTTCTGCTTTTTCCAATTTTAATACAAAAGAACCAAAATTATATCAAAATGTGGATATAATAGTTGTTGAAAAAATAGCACTATATATAATTAAAATTGAACAAGGCTAAATTAGAAGACGATTCTTGATTATTTTTGGATACACATATTTCTTCGCTATGTTCAAATCTTATAATCATATCAATACATAAGTACAATAAGCATATTATATTTACACACTTTTCTAGGTCTTGATTTGCTTTCCCGGTTAAAAAAAATAAATTTCTTGATATGCTTTAATTATTTTTTAAATAGAGCTCACATGGTGGTTGTGATATTCATCTTATCTTTCTGAAAATTCAGCTCCAATAAATTTTGTTTCCATTCTCCATCGATATCATATCCTCTGTATAGGATATTATTGGTGCAACTATTCTGCAATTCTCTTTGCCCTTTGGGGCCATTTAACTATACAGTCACAGTCTCGTATGAACCTGGTGCCGGAGTGCTTTCACTTAACAGTTGAAATTGTCTACTTTAAAAAATATTCTCTCCGTCCCAATTTTGTTTACCCAAAAGCCCAAGAAAGAATTGTATTTTTTTGTTTATCCATTTCCTAAAATGACAAAATGCAACACCACCTTTTCAAACTCAACCTTCAAAAAGCTACTTTATACTAAAAAATATTAATAAACAATTCCTAAAAAGCTACTTTATACTCAAAAGTATTAATAAACAACTATTTTCTTAAAAACCGTGTCATTTAGAAATGGGTGTTGGTGAACGAATCTAATCGTAAGGATTAGTGGTTGTTTTAATGTTTTTACGTCACCAATCAATAACGTGTGATTGATTACCACCGTAAATGGTAAATCGGGGTATGAATCTATCGAATTTGTAAATTCGGTAGTCGAAATTGGACTTATTTCGTGTATGTGTGAGTTTGGGTGTGTTTGTGTGTATTTTTTGTCTGAAATTCCAAAATTATATAAATAAGCTGGAGAACAACTATTTATAGAGGCTAGCAAGCATGAGGTGTTACTGACTCTTGGTCTCCCTAGCTTGCATGCCTGACATATGTCCTTTGACCTTAGTTTGACCTTATCTAAGCTGAATCTTAGTTACAAAGTCTTCTTTTGGGTCTTATCTCGGACTCATTGTTGTTCGCCTAGGTCGGCTTGAATGATCTTGATGACCCTTCAACTGAAAGTTGTTCGCCTCTTGAGGGTGTACTTTGGAAGTTGTTCGCTTTATGGCTTTGGGATCTTTGTCCTTTGTTCACTTGTACACACTTCTTTGGCTGTTTGTTGTATCATAGTTTGACCAAGTTGTTCGTCATTGATGACTTCACAGTTGGCTCATTCTTGGTCTCGAGTCTTAATACCTGTTCGCCCATCAGTTGTTCGTCGGGGGAGTTGTTCGTCACTTTATACACCTCCCAGATTGGTTAATGCACCCGAATCGTGATTTTCTTTGTTTAGACTTCAATAATCGTTCGCTCCATATTTAGATGATGTTCGCCTATCAACAATTGCCCCCTATCCTGACTAGATGTTGCATCAGACGAGCAACTTTGTGGCGAGCAACTGTAGTTAGGATATCGTCTTGGCCAAGATTTGGACGAACAGCATCTTTGTGGCGAGCAACATTGGTATAACCGTTCCGTCTTCCCATGGTCTGGGGAGATCACGAAGATGACGCCAGCGCAATGATTGCGTGCCGTTCACGCGCGAGCAACCCCGAGGCCACGCGCTCCTATAATTGTTTATAGACCCTTCAATTTGTGGTTTAGCTAGGAATTAACCCCGTTTTCTTTCAATTTTATCCCCGGGGCTTTTGGGAAATTATATCTGGGACCCCGTTTTTGTTTGGGGTATAAATAGTGGGAAAACTGAATTTTTTCCCACTTTTCCCCCTCTTGCAACAGTGCTCCGGCGAATCCTTCCCTCCTCCGGCGATTTCGAGCTTTCCGGCGTCCGTTCCACAGTATTTGGCCTCAAATTTCAACTCCCAGGTAGTTACTCTTCTTCTCCTATCTTCTTCTTTACTTTTTCTCTCGAAAACGCCATCGCCGCCGTGTGGGTTCGAGCTCCACCGTCTTCTCCGGGATAGCACCGCCGTCTGCAACTCTTTCTACCACCGCTCGGATTTTTCTTCCTCTTCCATGTCTTCGCACTCGAGCAATAAGACTGAAGAGACCTTAGATCCACTTTTTCCAGTTGCGGTCCCCGTCGATCAACCTCCCTTCGAGATTTCTTCGGCGTCGGATCTTCACGTGGATTCAGTTGTTCGCTCTGTGGAGGACACCGGTGCGGGCCCATCTGGGAGAGAATTAATAGTTGCGGCGAACAACAATTTGGACGTAAGCTCTTCGTCTTCTGCCGAATCTAGAGATCCAGGCCTTAACGAACTCACTCGCGAGTTCCTGGAGAGTATTAACTTCCCATCCCCAAGGATGCGGGAAAATGAGATCCCAGCTGGGGTTGCTCGATTATTTGAGTGGCGAGCATATGCTGAAAGGTATGCGAACAGCTTTCCCTGTCCCCAGAGGGAAATAATGGATAAGGTGAAAACTGAGTACCAGGCGAGCAAGATAAAAAGCGTTGTTCGCGAAGATGAACTGGACTCTATCCGGAAGGACTACAAAATCCCATATGATATTCACCTGTGGGCTCCCCGAAGAAAGGAAAGAGCTGATCGCCCACCCCCAGGATGTACGGCGATCAACCTTCACACCTTGATTGCCGGATTAAAGCTGCCTCTTCCACCCGTTGTTGGTCGATTCCTGGAGGCGACCAACTTGGCCATCACCCAAATTACTCCAATTGGGTGGATGAACCTTCTAGGCTCTATGTGCCTGTTCGCCTTAGAGGGGTATGTTGATCGGATCACTGCGGAAGAGATCAACTACTTGATGACTATTACAAGCTGCCCCTTGGGAGAAGAAGGCTATCACTATCTCAAGGCAAGAACTGGGTTGAAAATGGTGGAAGAGGTGCCGAACAAGGTTCGTGACTGGAAGCAACACTTCTTCTGGACTGGGGGTGATTGGCGAGCATCTTCCGGTCCACACGGCGGCCCTGGACGAATAAATTCTCCAGCAGCCTATGGAAAACTGAAACGTAAGTTTGTTTCTTGCTCGCCTTTGGGCTAAGTAGTTCTAATTTAACTTTTCTTGTTTGTTCGCAGGCCCTCGTCTACCCAAGTGGAATTCGAAAAAGGAGGAGTTGAGCTCCGAGTTCTTGTTTACTTCGTGCTTGGTCGGCCTCCGCAATAAAGCAGATAGAACTATTGACTATCTCTGCCGAACAAGGTGTCAAAAAGTTGCTCGCCTTTTGACTTACCCACACCACCTGGAGGCTCAAGCTGAGGTGCCCCCAGGTATGAAAATTTCTAACTCCTTGCTCAAGTCTTGTTCGTCGTTAACTTGTTTAACTTGCTCGTCTAATTTTAACTTCTTTTTCTCTTTTTTTTTTAGCCGAACAAGTTACAGTTGCCATTCCTCCCTCATACACCCTCCTAGAGCAAAGGGTTCTCGTAATGGGGCCGCCAAAAGGGAAGAAAAGGAGAGGTGACCCTCCTCAAGCGGTGCTCGCCATGTCGAACAAGCCTGAGGGGGCTAGAGTTCCGAGACAGGCTGCCCCCCCAGTCCAAATCCGGTCCCCTCCCGTTTCCCCTCCTCATGGGGGGAAACGTTTAAAGAAAGCTGACGGGACTCCCTTGTCCCACGATGTCCCTGGCAAGGGGAAGGAGAAAGTGGGTTCGAGCCATGCTCGCCCAGAAGGGGACGTTGTTCGCCGTTCATCTGTCGAGCTCACGGAGAGGTCCGACAAGGCGAGCAAAGATATAGGTTCCCCCAGAGGCCCCGAGGACACCACATACTTAGGCCGCGATGAGCGAAAATTTTCTGAGTAAGTTTTTACTTTCTTGCCGAACAAGTTTTTTATTTGCCAAATCTTTCAAGTGTTGACCTTCTTTTTGTTCGCAGATACCGGCCCAACGATTATCCAGGGCGAGCAGATCTGATTCACCAGTTTGCCTGCTCTAGGACGCCGACGAGCTTCCGTGATATTACAGACGACCATGTTCGCCGAGCAACTGAAATTGTTGCTCGTGCCTGGTCACGGCCGTTGAACAAAGCGGTCCTCGCCCAGGGCCCCATTGATAATTTTCACTTATCAATGGTCCAAGCTGCAAACTCCCTTGTCTCAGCTCAAAGGGGAATGGCTCAAGTAGCCGAATTAGAGGAGACTGCTCGTCATCATGCCGCCTCCATTCGCCAGCTCACTGAGGAAAAAGATAAAATGGCGAACAACTTTAATGGCCAGATTGCTCGCCTAAAGGATCAATTGAAGTTGGCTAATGACTTGGAGAAGAAGCGCATTGAGGACTATCAGCTTGTCTCCGGCGAGCTTAAGGATACAAAGGCCGAGCTGCTCTCCTCTAAGACTGCGCTGGATGAAGAGAGGAAGACGAGAGAAGGAGCAGAAGAAGAAGTTGCTCGGCTAAAGAAGCAAATGTCTGAGATGCTCTCAAGGGAAGAAGCCGAGCAAGAATTTCAAGCTCGGAGTGGGCCCATCTCAAACTTGGGTTATATATGCGCCTATGCGGACAGCATTCGCACGGCGGATGCTTATGACTTCAAGGATTTAGTTGAAGAGATGTGCAAGGATCTGAATGAATTTCTAGAGAGCTATCCTCCGCCGAACAATATCGAGATTCAGCTGGCGGATTTGGCAGTACTAGGGGTCAAACTTGACAAACTCGACCCTAGTATTTCCATCACTCATCCTCCTCTTCCAGTTGATGAAGGCGAAGAAGAGGAAGGGGTGGCCGCGGCTAACGAGCAGAATGCAAAAGAGGCCGAGGATAAAGCTGCTGAAGATCTGGCCCGTGAAATGATTGTTGAACCCCCTGTTGAGAAGGCTCAAGATCCTCCACCCGCCGAGCAACAATAGGCCTTAGACTTAAATTTTTTTTTTCTTTTTGTAATAGTTGTTCGCTCCCTTTTGTAGTACTTGTAATGGCTGCTTCCAGCTTGTACTATTTTTGAGGCTTAATGCCTTTGATTAATGGAACGTCTTTCTCATGTTCGCTCATTTTCTTATATATGTTAATTGCCTTTACAATTATAACATATAGTGTTGGGCTTTTGTTCGAATTGAACTTGCCTTTAGTGGAATCAGGGTTCAGCCTTAGGTTCTGTTCATTTTAAAAAACGAACAACCTTCAAGTGGCTTTGGTCCTTAGGTTCTGTTCATTTGTAAAACGAACAACCTTTGAATGGACTTGTACCTCGAGCTTTTGGACTTTTCCTTTTTTGACGAACAACTATTGTATTTACATTGCAAAATAATTACAAGTGTTGTAAGACTGTCCATCACTATCATATACAACCTGACGAACAGCTTTAAACACAAACTAAAACTTGCTCGCTTATAATATTTTTTACCGAGCAACTCTATCTATAAAACCAAAAGCACTAGCACCAGATTATACAATGTGCCGAGCAACTTTTGAATCTACACTTAAGAAAATTTTAAAAAATTAGGCAAGTTTTTAGCCCTTTATAGCCTTCCTTCAGCTCATACGCATGCCCCCCAAGACAATTGTTCGCCCATTTATTGATAGTACTTCTTGAGATGTACGGCATTCCAGGAGTATGAGGCCGGCTTGCCTTCCATATCTTCGAGATCGTATACGCCATTTACGAATTTTTCCGTTATACGATATGGGCCCTCCCAAGCTGGTCCCAGTACTCCTGAAGATTGGGCGAGCAGTTTTCTTAGAACCAAATCTCCAACTCTGAATTCCCGGACTTTTACACGGGAATTATAATAACGCTCCGCTCGTTGCTTGTATGTTGCATTTTTTAACTCAGCATTTAATCTTTTTTCTTCGAGTAAATCCATTTCAGCACTTAGAGCAGAATTATTTGCTTGTTCATCAAAGTTGGTCGTCCTAATCGTACTGGTCCTTAACTCAATAGGTATTACTGCTTCTGTTCCGAAAGCCATAGCAAAGGGTGTTTCTCCGGTGCTAGACATGGGAGAAACTCTGTATGCCCACAAGACTTTCGGGAGTTCGATAGACCAACCACTTTTGCTCTCCGCCAGTCTTACTTTTAATGTATGCTTGATTATCTTGTTCACAGCTTCAACTTGTCCGTTTGACTGGGGATGATAAGGTGTGGAGTAATATTTTTTGATCCCCCACTTCGCACAGAATTCTCTCAACTCTTGTCCATCAAACTGTGGACCATTGTCTGTCACAATTGCCTGTGGAACTCCGAAACGACAGACAATGTTCTTCCAAATAAAGTTGATCATCTTCTGCTGCGTGATGTTCACCATGGCCTCTGCTTCTGCCCATTTAGTGTAATAATCGACTGCCACAACGGCAAATCGAACATTTTCTACTCCAGCCGGGAAAGGACCAATGATGTCCATCCCCCATTTTGCAAAAGGCCATGGGCTGTATACTGACACGAGTTCCTGGGCCGGGGTATGAATATTCGGGGCAAAAATCTGACACTGATGGCAAGTTTTTACTTTCTTGATCGCATCCTGACGTAATGTCGGCCAATAATACCCTTGCCTGATGGTTTTGTATGCCAAGGCTTGCCCCCCAGTGTGATTTCCACATACTCCGGCGTGAATTTCTTCGAGTACTGCTTGCCCTTGCCCCCTAGGCAAACACTTGAGAAGTGGGACTGATATTCCCCTTTTGAAGAGTTGCTCGCCCACCAGAGTATATCTGGCGGCTCGCTTTACTAGCTTGGCAGCTTCAAAAGGATTGTTTGGTTTTTCCCCACTTTTCAAGTATTTGACTATACTTGTTCTCCAGTCTTCTTCACTGGTTTGATCGTCGAGTTGGTTGACATTATAGCTTACTGTTGATGGATCTTTCATCTTTGTAACTATAATATCTGCCAACTCTACGGGGCCTTCACTTGTTGCCAATCGAGCAAGCGCGTCTGCCTGGGTGTTGCTCGTCCTTGGAATTTGCTGTATGAAAACTTGCTGCAACATGGACATTAGGTGAGCAACAATCCGTTGATACTCGATCATGTGATCATCCTTTGCCTCGTATTCACCTCGGACTTGGTTCACGATCAATTGTGAATCGCCAAATATTTGTAAGCGTCTGACACCAACTGCGAGAGATAAGTGGAGACCAGCAATAAGAGCTTCATACTCAGCTTCGTTGTTGGTTGCCATGAAACCAAATCTGATTGCCGAGGTGAATACTTGTCTATCTGGGCTGATTAAAACTACTCCTGCCCCCGAGGCTATATTGGTTGATGATCCGTCCACATAGAGATGCCAAGGATGATCAAGTCCTCTTGTCGGATCTGGTGGGAAAGTTAGTTCGACTATAAAGTCGGCTAATGCTTGCCCTTTGATCGCTGTTCGAGGAGCATAGGTCACCCCGAATTGGCTAATCTCCAGTGACCATCTTAAGAGACGACCTGCAGTGTCGGGGCGATGGAGAATTTGCCTGAGCGGGAAAGTTGTTAGAACTTCGACTTGATGGTCAAAGAAGTATGGTCGTAACTTTCTCACGCTCATAACTAAAGCATACGCCAGCTTTTCGGTTGGAGCATATTTGATCTCTGCTTCATGCAAAGCCTGGCTGACGTAATATATAGGTTGGTGGAATTTGCCGTCTTCGCGCACCAAGACAGAGCTGATGGCAACTTCTGATGCGGCTAAGTATAGAAAGAGTTTTTCTCCCGGGATTGGTTTTGATAGGATTTTGACATCTCCCAGGTAGTCTTTAAGTTGATCGAAGGCCGCTTGGCAGTTGTTAGTCCATGTAAACTTTCCTTTTTTGACGGCCTCGAAGAATGGACGGCACTTGTCCCCCGACCTGGATATGAACCGGTTCAATGCTGCTAGGCACCCGGTGAGTCTTTGCACTTCTTTCACCGAACGTGGTGGTTGCATATCCATGATGGCTTTAACTTTTGAAGGGTTGGCCTCAATTCCCCGCTGGCTATAGTGTCGAAGAATTTCGAACACTTGAGTCAGATGTTGAAGATGGTCTTCCTTCTTGGGACTTTTGACTATGATATCGTCTACATAGACTTCAACCGTGTCTCCAATTTGTTGATCAAACATCTTGTTCACCAGTCTTTGATATGTTGCTCCTGCATTTATGAGGCCAAACGTCATTCTCTTCCAGCACAACAAGTTTTTGTTAGTATAAAAAGCTGTGCTTTCTTGATCGTCAGGATGCATTGGGATTTGATGATACCCTGCAAAAGCATCCATGAATGTTAGCATTTCGTGACCCGCAGTGCTGTCCACCAATTGATCGATGTGCGGGAGAGGAAAGTTGTCCTTCGGGCATGCTGCATTCAGATCTGTAAAGTCTATGCATAGCCTCCAGGTTCCGTTCGATTTTCTCACCAGCACAGGGTTTGCTACCCATTGTGGACAAAGTGCTTAACGGATCAGATCGTTGTCTAATAGCTTTTTAACTTCTTCATTCAACGCTTGATATTTGTCTGGGCCGTACTTCCTTTGTTTTTGATGGACGGACTTTCTTGCTTGATTTATGTTCAGCCTATGACAAGCATGTTTCGGGTCTATCCCCACCATATCTGCGTGAGACCAAGCGAAGACATCTAGATTCTTGGTGAGGAACTCTTTCATTCGGGATCTGTAAGGCTCTGGGAGCTCAGATCCTATGGATAGTTCAAGATCTTCGTTGTCGGGATTAACTTTGAATGCCTCCAGCTCTTCGACTGGAGTTGCTCGTCGTTTTTGTCCCTTCCAACGGGGATCAAGTATGGGTTCCTCAGGGTTGAAATCATTTTTGATGTCCATGGGCTCTGCCCCCAGGCGGGGTTCTAGATCATCAGTTGGCTCCGTCCCATTGTTGTTCGTTTGTACTTGACCCTCCAAGTCCCCCACTGAGGGTTGTTCGTCATCACCCCTTTGTTGTTCGTCAGATGGAGGTTCCTCGCTAGTGGTAACGAGTTGCTCGTCCAACACTTGCTCGTCCAAGTGTTGTTCGTCCGTATCCATGTGGTCTTCCATGTCCATCATATTGTTCAGTATTGATGGTTCGTTGACGGGATAACTTGTTGCTTCCATCATGGATATTTGTACAAATTTTGCTCGTAGCTGTTGAATGCATTCTCGTGCTCTCCGTTGGTCTCCTTTAATTGTGCCTGTTCCACTAGCTGTTGGAAATTTCAAACAATAATGGTAAGTGGAACACGCAACTTTGAATTCATTGAGAAAAGGTCGGCCAAGAAACCCGTTATAGGTCGACTCCTAGTCTACAACCAAGAAATCTACCATTCTTGTTATATTTCTTTCGGGTTCATTGGCCGTTACAAGTTGTACAGCTAATGTTACAATTCCCAACGGTGTTGTCACAGCATTCCCGAAGCCTATGATTCTATGTGTTGTATTCCGAACATAACCCGAATAATCTCCCAGATTATCGAGGGTCTTCTTGAATAAGATGTTGGTGTAGGCTCCGGTGTCCACCAACAGTTTGTGGACTCTGGTCCCCATAATCTTTGCGCAGATTACGAGCGAATCATTGTGTGGAGTTAAGACGCCTTCAAGGTCTTTTTCGGTGAAGGTCAATTCCGCCGTTTGCATGATGGACGGCTTAACTCCCATTTCTTGTACTTGGCCAATCGCTCGTAGCTCCGCTTTCCTCTTCCGATTAGAGTCGGGTGGTTGTCCATCAAAACACCCTCCCGCGGGACCTGCGGGTTCCATCATGAAAAGATCTTCTAAAGGTTGAGCTGGAATACTGGGAACTGGTCGCCCGGGTCTGTTGTTTCTCTTAGGTTGACCATCCTCTTCGTCTTCTGAGTTGTTTTCCCGGGTTCTCTTCCCAGGTTGCCTTTTAACGAAATCGGAGAGCTTTCCCTCCTCATAAAATCGCCAGAGTTGCTTAAGCAAATCTCTACACTCACTTGTAAAATGCCCCACACTTTGATGGTAGGCACAATACTTGTTTGGGTTGAGTTTGCCAGTATCCTGGCGGATTTTACGTGGTGGGGAAAGCAACTCTTTCTCCTTTACGCTCTCATACACAGTATCAACTGATACTGTCAATACTTGGTTCAATTTTTCCTTCAAATTCGATCCTTCAGTGAATGCTTTCATATTTTTCGGGACCCTGTAGCTTGTCCCGACGGGCTTTTTGTTATTCTCCTTAGGATCAGCTTTGTTCTCCCCTAAATTTGTTTGTAGGGCCTCGTGCATGGAAACGAAAATGCCAGCTTGGTTTCTGAACTCGGCATAAGTCTTAGGGCACTTCAGACGTACCTCCTTCCATAACTTCGACCCTTTTTTCAATCCGGCCATCACAGCGACGATCTTTGTATCTTCGCTCATCGGTTCTCCTTCTAGCAAAACTTTATCGAATCTTTCCATAAACGCCCGGTCAGTTTCATCATCATTTTGCCTCAAATCTGACAGCCGGTGTTTTTGGGAAAGATACGACCCCGCCGTTGAAAAGTGAGAAAGAAATTCTCGACTTAGTTGGACGAACGAGTGGATTGATGCCGGCGGCATTGATGAAAACCACTTGTGAACCCGATCGCCCAATGTTAACGGAAAATTCCGGCATTGGGTGGCATCGCTGGCCCCCACGGAGACCATGTAGTTCGTATACTTCGTTAAGTGGACCCGGGGGTCGGCGATGCCTTCATATTGAATGCTAGCCGAAAATTGAATCTTTTTCTGTATTGGGGCCTTCAAAATGTGAGCTGCCAAAGGCGAGGATGGCATGCTGGTCGTTCCCATCCCCCTCTGTTGGTCTAGTTGCCCCTGCATGTTCTCCACAGCCCTCCTTAGGCTTGATAATTCATCAAGAGGTGCCCCCTGACTTGGAGGCTGTTCGACGAGTAAAGGCATTAACCTTTCTGCTCGTCGCAGTCCCTCGCTTGGAGTGGGCACTTCCTGGGCTTGCCTCCTAATGTTGTTCGCCGCATTTGGCCCTAGGCGCCTGAAGGCTGACTGGGAGAGTCTTTCATGGACTGATGGGCGAGGCTGTTCAAAAGTTGCTCGCCCATCTTCTGCTCCCCGGCGAGCAGCTTCCCGTTGGGGTTGGCTAAGCCTGTCTTGGGCACTGGAACGTGTTGTTCCATGGCTAGACATAGTTGTTCGTCCGCGACCAGACTCAGCCTGTACTTCTCCTTGGTCGACCACCTTGGCCTTTCCCTTATTTCGTCTGACTTGGGCACTATCAACCTCTCGCTGTTCGCCCCTGGTAGTCCTGGGCCTAACAACCTCTAGGGACTTGTCCCTTGGCCTTGCTTGTGTTGGCCTGACCTGCTCTTGTTGTCTCTGGAGGGCCTGGAGAGCAGCTATGGTTTTAGCCAACTCGTTGGGGTTGTTCGCCAAAGCCTCCATCTCAGGGGGGAGGTTATGTGTTATGACTGTATGCTGTGACCTGTTCGCATGTCTCGGGTCACGGCCCTGGGGGTCGGCCGACGTGGCTCGGGTCTGAGATGCTCTTTTTGACAAACGTGATCCTTGGGTCTCTTTAGATTGAGGCATTTCAATTTAATTTATTTCTTAATTTTAAAATTGAAGAACACCAAGAACACTTTTGTTTGTATCTTCAAATATTTCTTGAGATTTTCTATGAATCTTCAAGTTTTCAACTTGAAGTTCTTGGGTAATCACACTAAACCGGAGGTTCGAACCCTCCTTCTAGCGCCAAATTGTTGGTGAACGAATCTAATCGTAAGGATTAGTGGCTGTTTTAATGTTTTTACGTCACCAATCAATAACGTGTGATTGATTACCACCGTAAATGGTAAATCGGGGTATGAATCTATCGAATTTGTAAATTCGGTAGTCGAAATTGAACTTATTTCGTGTATGTGTGAGTTTGGGTGTGTTTGTGTGTATTTTTTGTCTGAAATTCCAAAATTATATAAATAAGCTGGAGAACAACTATTTATAGAGGCTAGCAAGCATGAGGTGTTACTGACTCTTGGTCTCCCTAGCTTGCATGCCTGACATATGTCCTTTGACCTTAGTTTGACCTTATCTAAGCTGAATCTTAGTTACAAAGTCTTCTTTTGGGTCTTATCTCGGACTCATTGTTGTTCGCCTAGGTCGGCTTGAATGATCTTGATGACCCTTCAACTGAAAGTTGTTCGCCTCTTGAGGGTGTACTTTGGAAGTTGTTCGCTTTATGGCTTTGGGATCTTTGTCCTTTGTTCACCTGTACACACTTCTTTGGCTGTTTGTTGTATCATAGTTTGACCAAGTTGTTCGTCATTGATGACTTCACAGTTGGCTCATTCTTGGTCTCGAGTCTTAATACCTGTTCGCCCATCAGTTGTTCGTCGGGGGAGTTGTTCGTCACTTTATACACCTCCCAGATTGGTTAATGCACCCGAATCGTGATTTTCTTTGTTTAGACTTCAATAATCGTTCGCTCCATATTTAGATGATGTTCGCCTATCAACAATGGGTAATCTAAATTGAGACGAAGGTATTATAAGTTAATTACACTAAAAAGTATGGTTAGACTATACTGAAAATCGATTTTAGTGTAAATTTTCTAGCATAATTTAACCACATTTTACAATGTAATCAAATCATATTTTTCAATGTAAACAATTGTTGAATAAGTGTATCATACATCAAGTGCACAAGAGAGTTACTCAATTATATATTGTCAGAATTATGTTCGGGTATCCAATTAAATATAGAATCGAATAATTATTATCGATTTTATATAAGTATCAATTAATACGATCTAGACATCTAATCATCAATAAGAAATGGATCAACCTGCAAATTGGCGTTGCCGTCTACGTTTTTAATGAATTTCTAGATCTGTTTGAAATTAACATAGCTCGTAAGTATGATTTAAGCAAAATATAAAGTGAAAATGATTCATATATGAATTATTAAAGGGTATTAGTTGTTTTCACTAAAGAGTATTAAATATTTTTACTGAAGAGTATTAATTGTCTTCACTGAAGAGTCTTAGTTTATTTTTAGCAAACAACTAAGACTCTTAAGTGAAAACAACTAATATTCTTCAGTGAAAATACCTAATGTATTAATCGCTTTTCCTCTATGATTTAATTAATATTTTAAAGATTTTAACTTGTGGATTAATATTGACCACATATATACTGTGGCAAGAGAAATAATTAAATAAATTGATTTCATATCCTTCTATAAGTTCGGACTTTTAGATAAGGCGTAATTTTTTCATGGTATCAGAGTGTGCTGGAAGGAGGAGTTTACTATTTTATGAGTATGCATGGAGCGAAATTGTTTCTTACATAAATTATTTTATAATACTTTTTAGTATAACAATTAATCAACTAATATTCTTTTCAAATAATATCGTGAAAACAACTAACACCCTCTAGAACTATTATCTTTAAAGTAAAAACAACTTATACACTTTAGTAAAAATAACTAATAT
This sequence comes from Ballota nigra, assembly GCA_947034835.1. Classification (NCBI taxonomy): domain Eukaryota; kingdom Viridiplantae; phylum Streptophyta; class Magnoliopsida; order Lamiales; family Lamiaceae; genus Ballota; species Ballota nigra. The sequence continues at coordinate 93,400,631 of OX344724.1, forward strand.
CATTTGAACGGTTCATGCATAGATTATTTTCAATCTACACTTTCCCCTATTTTATACTGCGTACATTGGACGTGTGTGTGAAAGAATCTATATATAGGAGCAAAATAAGGGAAACATGTAGAAGGTAGCATAGTAGAATATAAGTGAGAAATGGGGCACAAGTTGAAGTGTATGAACGCTGGAGATGGTGCAACTAGCTATACCAACAATTCTGGCCTTCAGGTCCTCTCTCTATCCCTATCTTTCACATATGTATATATTCACTTTTCACCTGTTATATATCATTTTTTTTATTAAAATTTCAGAAATTTGTGATATCTAAGACATGGAATGTGTTAGATGAGACCCTGAAAGAAATGGTTACGAGTGGGATTAATGGGTTCCCCAAACGCATAAGAATGGCGGATCTGGGATGTGGGCCTGGGCCCAACACCCTTTTAGTCATTTCCCACATAATGGATACCATCAAACGGTTGTTCAAACTTGATAATTTGCCTCAAATTGAGGTTTTCCTGAATGATCTCCCAGGTAATGATTTCAATAACCTGTTCAAATTTATGTACGATCAAAAAGAAATTAGGAAGGAGTTATCAGGTGGGTGTTTTATCTATGGTGCACCTGACTCCTTCTATGGAAATCTCTTTCCAACCAACACTCTACACTTTGTTTACTCATCCTACGGCATCCATTGGCTCTCTCAGGTTAGTATTATATTATATTATGTGAAATATAAGTTGAAAACTCTAAACATTATGTTTACTCATCTTACACTCCCTTCACTCGTAGATTGAAAAATTTCCCATTTTAATTAAGGACGAGGTTCAATGATATGATCTAAAAGTTCAGAATTATAATAATTAAGATGGGATTCTTTATAGTGGTTGAGGACAAAATATATGTAGTAATATTGTAGTAAGATTTCGAACTTACTACATTAATTAATTACTTGTAGATAATGTACTTAATTAATTTGGTAGGTTCCTAAAGGGATTGGGAAGAATAACAGGGAAAATATATACATGGCAATGACGAGTCCACCCCAAGTACTTGAAGCATATGCGAAGCAATTCCGAAGGGATTTCTCAAGGTCGACTCGATTCTTCTAAATGTATATATAAACTCGTGGAAAAAAGATATGGAATTAATAATAATATTTGAATATATATATATATATATATATATATATATATATATGTTTTACACAGATTTCTAAGGATTCGAGGTGAGGAAATAGTAGGTAGTGGGCGTATGGTTTTGACATTAGTTGGAAGAAGATTTGTGGTTTTGTCTCCCAACGATGGAGTTATTAACATATTTACGCCGCTTGCACAAATCCTTCTTCACTTGGTTGCACAGGTAATAAGTATCAGACTATAGTACCCCATGCTCTTTTTATCAGTATTTGTAGAGAAGATATTAATTTGGACCAAATTAATTCTCGTTTTACACTAATTTAAGCGAAGGTTAGGATGCACAAATTTTTATACATGAACTATAATTTTACGGATCTTTTTAATCCTGTAAAAAAAATTATATAGGAGCTGTCATCGTGTATTACATTGTAGAATTTAATTTGTCAAAGATGTCCTGTGTCTCATCAACTCCCTCCATACACAAAAAATAATTTTCCTTTTTTTACGCTGTTTAATGACATGTCAGAAGGTATTACGGGGTATTTCTGAAGTCCGCTTTTAAATAATACCCTTTTGAAAAAGGAACCTCAGAAATATTCTATAAAACCCTTCGATATATCACATTAAAATATATGCAAAAAATGAGGACTATTTTTTATGGATGGAAATAGTAGTGTGTACTAGTTTTTAATTACCACATGTTAATGATTTAATAAATACCCCATCAACTTATGCCATCTGCACATAGTTATTGTTAACATTGCAAACAAGTTTTATAATATAAAATTTATATATTATTATAAGTATTCACTGATATCATAACATTTATAAATTAAAAGTCACAATATAAAATATTATGATATCAGTAGATGCATGTAATAATACCCATAAATACATGTAATAGTATCAATTTCATACTATGAACAGTTATATTAATATGTGCTATAATAAAACACAATTGAGAATTAATTGAGGTTTTCAACGGAAATTAATTTGCTGCACATCCTCAATTATACTAATAGGGAGTTGGTCTTGCTTATTTGTCATTATATAATAAAGAGTCTAATTTAAAAAATTATGCAAATTCATGGATTTGAACACATGACCACTTGAGTACAACTTATAAATTTAACCAACTAAGCTAAACTATGAATATATACAAATTTGGAATATTTATTGTATATAACTTGAGGCTATAAAAATATACTAAATTAAATTGATCAACTATATTTAAAACACTAATTATATGAAACTTTAATGTTTAATTATTTTATTTTTATTCTCTCACTATATTTAAGGATTTGCAATTTAGAAATTCCTAATTTGTTAAAATAAATTAAAAATGGAATTAAATATATTAATTAATTTTGAATTTTTTATCGATTAAATGATTGATTGAATTTTTTTAAATAAGAAAATTAACATTTAACTAATAAATTTTTATTGTCTTGAAAACACAGTGCACCAAAATTTAATTATTTAATTTTTTTAATCTCAAAACAAATTTAATATATCATTATATTGACTTAAATGTGTTTAACATGTGACATTATTTTGAATATATTTATTATATAATATAACTACATTAATTTTATGGTGAACAAATTTATAATATTATTGTATATGCAATGCATAATGTATACTCAATTTTTTACGAATATTACGCGGGACACTCATCTAAGTATATAATAGGGCGCAGTAAAGGAGGAAGATCTATACACTTTCAACGTGCCATTTTACAGTCCATGCATGCAAGAGATTGAAGCAATAATAAGGGAGGAAGGATCCTTCAATTTGGAGAAGATGGAGGTTTTTGAGGTCCCATGGGATGCCAACGCGGATGATTCTGATGACGACATCATTTTTGATAAACACAAGAGTGGAAAAACTGTGGCAGCTTGTGTTCGGGCTTTCTTGGAGCCCATGTTACTCTCCCATTTCGGGCCTTCCCTTGATCTCGATGGTGTCTTTGACATTTATGCACACAAAATGGGAGACCATTTGGCAACACAAAGATCATCCTATTTCTCTCCCGTTATTTCCCTGACAAGGAAATTAAGATCCCAATATATGGATGGTGCAATAATTGCAGCAAAATAATATTGTATCACTTCTGATTTTATTTGAGCTGAGTTTTTTAATATTATAATTTCAATATATGGAGCTTTCTAGATATTAAAGTTTATTTGTATTATCTTATACTTGTTTTTAATTGTTTATTTGAAGTTGAGAAAAATCTTAAATAAATTTTTTTTTTTTGACCAGGAGAAAAATCTGAAATTAATACGAAGCCTCACATTAGAGATTTTACATATTGTGTATTGAAAAGGAAAATTAAAGTACATTAATAGGAGTATAACACAACTTGAACAAGAAAGCATACAAGAATATAAACAACGGGAAGAATTCATACCAAAAATGTATATATGATACGATATGCTCTCCTTCTCCCTCTCTCTAGTTTAAACGCTCTCTCTTGGATTTCGTGAAAAGGGGAGATCTCGTTGCCGGAACATATCCCCGTGCGTGAGCGGCCGGACGGTGACTTCAGCCAGTCACGACTCGCGACCCTTCCGCTTCTAGGTAATCTTCTCGTCCAGAGGTAAGATTGCTTAGTAAGATGTACTGTGTGATGATTACACCTAATCTAGCCGTAATGGCTCTATTTATACCCAATTTGGGGCAAATCTTTGTTCCATTAAGCCCTAAACAAATATTCTCCTACTTACCATTCCCTATATTGAGCTACCTAAACGAATCAATGGCGGATCTCCTTAATGACATGTGGGATAAGTTATCCCTCTCCGAATCGGAGACCATGGGTTTCGCTATTGAGGAGGGAGACATTGCTAGTACTAACAACCTCCTGGTCGGAAGACTTTTGATGAGAAAGAGCATAGGCCCCATGGACCTTGGCGTCACCATGAAGAAACTTTGGAGTATTACCCATGCGTTGAAGGCCACCCCAATCGCCGATGGCCTTTTTGCTTTCGAGTTTGAGGATGCGACAGAAATCTCAAGGGTGCTTCATAGACAGCCTTGGAATCTGAACGACTCCTTGTTAATTTTGGGCAAACTGACTGGAGCGGAAAGGGCGGAGGACATCCGACTCACAGAGGTTCCTTTTTGGGTGCAAGTGCATGGTCTCCAGATCTGCACCATGACTAAAGCGGTCGGACAGAAGACGGGGGAAATGCTGGGGAAGGTCCTCGAAGTGGAGAGCCCCCAGGACAGAATATCTTTGGGGAAATGCCTCAGGGTGAGGGTGCTAATTGATGTAACGAAGCCGTTGTGCAGAGGAACCCCAACCTTCCTTAATGGGGAGAAGAAGCTGATCTTCTTCAGATACGAGAGACTTGCTGACTATTGCTACGTCTGTGGATTGCTGGATCATGTCGAAAAGGATTGCCAAACGACAATTCTGTGTTCGGAGACTAGGGAGAAAGTTATAAGGGAGTTTCCGACGTGGCTAAGAGCAGAAGGACAAAAAGGTCCCACGGCGAAGGATCTGGCGGAATTGGGAATGCTCCTTATGGGGGGTCACCAAAAGAGAACGGGGAAGGAAGGAGTACAACAACGAAAGATGAAGGGGCAGTCCGACCAGGTACCAAACAAAGGAAAGGAAGTGGCCGAACAACCGTCAGAGACAAGGGAGGCGGGGCCCATTGTGACATTCGGCCAACAAAATGCACCAAGCTACTCAAGAAAGGCCGTGTCTTTCACGGATCTTATGAGCCCGTTCCAGAGAGCTAAGGGAGTGTTTGAAGCCCAAACCAGTGAAAAGAAGTTGATGACAGCGCTTGGGTCAGTTCCAGATTTGGGAGCTAAGGGGAAATAAATTCAAAAGGTGAAGATGGAGGTTGGGGGGAGATTGACTAGCCAAGCAAAGAAGAGGTCCAGAGGGGGAGGGAGTGGCTCGAGTTCGGGTCAGATGCAGATTTCAGCGCAAACCCAACCTTTCCAACAATTGGTGTGGGGTGACTTATTGTGGCAGGTTGTGGCGGGAACAGAGGCTGAGCGTAAGAAAGCAAAGAGTGGAGAAGGAGGGGATGAAGAAGAAATCGAATGTGTTGTGACAGGAGCGGTGATTAGGCGTGAAATTGTTATGTTTTGGTGCCCGATTTGCCCATGTTTTGAGTGTTTTCGATGAGTGTTTGGAGTCAAATGAGTATCATTTTTATAAACTTATTAATTTGTCTCTTTGGTTTTCATAGATGGATAGAGGGCGAAAAGAGGAGTTCGTAGGACTTTGAATCGGCCAAAACGGACTCCCGGTTGAGAAGTTATGAAGGTTTTACGAACATGTGTACAGCCAGCGGTCGAGCGCCTCGCTCGACCTCTTGACCCGCTCGACCACCAAGCTCGAATGGGGCGCTCGAGCTGTGTTGCTCGAGCGTTTTTTGTGTGTTTTTGGCCCAAAATCGCCCAAATTCGTCCCAAAGCCTATATATACCCCTTCCAAGCATATTTTCACATATCACAACATACCAACACATATTTTTACATATTTTGAGCAAGGAGAAAGCTTGGGAAGGAGTTTTGAAGAATTTTATACGTTGTAATCGAGGTTTTAATTTACGAATTCTTAGTTTTAGTATTTCTTTTGAACGTATTAGATTAATTCTTTCTTTCTTTATTCTTTGAGACGATAAACCCTAACTTTTCAGATTTATATAGATTTCTTTGGAGACTTTAATTTGTTCTTTCGTTTATATTCTTGATTTCTTTCGTTAATTTAATTATGCATATGTTTATTGTTCTTGTGATTGCTTTTATTATTCAAACGACCATGTTAGGCTAGAACCCTTACATGCTTGGGGTAGGATGAACTCGTAGAAGTAGGACGTTGGTACGTAATTAGGATAACATGTGACGTTAGTTTTAATTCTCTTAATTAATGAATTCTTATAATTAATCTTAACTCTACCTTTGAATTTCGTATGAAAGTGTTAGAGAGAGGACGACCGCATCACTCAATAACAATTAGTAGTCTTAACGAGAGGGTTTAGGAGAGGTTAATTCATCTACCGGTTTAGCGAAGGAGGACGACCGCATCACCTTAGTTAAATTAGGGTCTCATTAATTAAGCACAATCTATTAACTTGTTAGTGGATTAGTGAAGTCGAGTGTTAGGGTAAAGTATTAGGGTTTAAAATCTTGAGCTTTCACCTTGCATTCTTATACTTAGGTTATTTCTTGTGTGTCACGGTTATTTTAATTATCGTACCAACTCCGTTAGTATACGTAGGAATTCCTATCCTGAGCATCACCCTTTTATATTTGAGACAAAACCCTTAGATAATTAACTCATTTCTTTCTTTTGCATTAGTATAGTAGAATAGTCTAGACTTAATAATTTTCAATCCTCAAACATACACTCATATTAACTACGACACGTAGATCTCCAGGGATCTATTCGCATACATACCTTCCCTTGGGTTCGATAATACTTGGTCCCTATACTTGCCCATACTACAGTGAACCCGTACTCTTGCGGGGAAGCTACTAGTAAAAGCTAGTATTTTCGGTTCAAGTCAATGGCGCCGTTGCCGGGGATGGCGTTGTATGCTTGTTGAATAGGACTTATCGATAGCTTAGTAGTTAGTAGTGAGTGCTTTCTTTTCTGTTATTTTTATTGTTATTTATTCGGCAGTTGCGTTTTTATCCTTCTGCTAGTGTGTCAGGTTTATGAAAACACGCTCACAAGGCAATACGAGCGAAGAGAGGTTACTTGCAGATCCTGAGACAATAGCAAGAAGGAACCGAGCCTTCTTGAGAAGGATGAACGCTGCCGACTTAGGGAAAGAACCAATGGACATCACTAATGAGTTGGAAGATGCCGAGAATGAGTTTAACCAGGGGTTGAACCGGGTTGACGGCACTGATATCAACACCAGTAAGAACCAAGATCCGTTAGGGGATAGTCAGAGCCAGAACCCAGGTGCACAAAACGTTATCAATCCAGCTCAGAATTTTGTCCATAATCCTCTGAATAACCCAGCTTACCCACAAAACCCAAATAACCCTTTCAACAACCCAGTATACCAACATTACCCATACCCACCATACCCTTATCCACCATACCCATATCATCCACCTCCTGTTTACAACCAACCACATGTTTACCAACCACCACCCCAACAAGTACCCGCACACCCTGTTGCTCCTCAGCCTGTGCCCCAGAACGCAGATCACAATATGGCTATTCGAGGGAGGTTTGCAGCGCAGCCACAACGATACTATGATGGAGTGGCATTGCCTCCTGTTGAGGCAAACAACTTCTCGATATCCCCGGGAATTTTAAATCTGCTTACCGAGAATCAGTTCAAGGGGGTGATCGGGAAGGAGAATCCTCACACTCACCTGAGGAGTTTTCTCATGATAGCCTCCACATTCAATTATAATGGCATGTCTGAAGATGCCAAGAGGCTTAGGCTGTTCCCATTCTCATTGACGGGAATAGCTAAAGAGTGGTACGATAATACGCTCCCGCGGGGAGGTATTACCACTTGGGCCGAGCTCGAGCGTCTGTTCCTCGAGCGATTCTACCCTCCATCTAGGACGATCAAAGCTAGAATTGAGATCTCGTCCTTTCGCCAGAAGTCTGGAGAGGATTTACGCCAAGCGTGGGAGAGATACTCAAACATGCTGATAGAGTACCCGCAGCATGGGTACAATGAGGGGGATATTATGGCATTCTTCTACAGCAGTGCCAACAAGGCGGGGCAAGATCATTTAGATGCCTGTGCGGGCGGAGCATTCCTGAATCAAGGCATAGAGAGGTGTAGAGAGATCATGGACAACATTGTCACGAATGCCGGGGCTTGGAATGGAGACCCAGATTTTCAGAGAGTTCATCAGGTTGAAGAGGGTGAAGGAACGAGAAGGCTATTGATGGCCATGATGGAGAAGATCAACAACCTCGAGTTGGGGAATAATTTGGGTGGAGAGCATGCAGTATAGAAGGAGAGAGTAGACCAGCCAAGTGGACAGCAAGAGGTAGCCATTTACATGGGAGGACCGTATTACAATCAGAATGGCTACCAAGGTGGTAATCAGTTTGGAAGACCTTCTTGTGGTCAGCCATTTGTACCTCCAGGGCCACAGCCACCTCAAAACCAATGGAGGAACACACAAGGAGTTCAAGGAGGCCAGCAGCCTCCTCAAAACACATGGAGGAAGAATGAGAACTTTTCTTATGCTAACCCAAAAGCTGGTATAACTGTTCCTGCAGGTGTTGATCCGGGGTCTAAACTTCCTGGTGGAGAAGGCGGTGCATCAACCGAGGAGATGTTGAGAGCGATCCTTCAGAAGGTGGAGGAAGGTAGCAAGCGATTGTCCTCCTTGGAGTACGATGTGAAAAAGTTACATAAAAAGGGTGATCATCGTGATCAAGAGCTCCAGAAGATGAACGTTGAGTGGACTAGAACTCAACAAGAGAACAATCGAAGGTTCACTTCTATAGAGTTCCAAATGAGCCAGATTGCAAAGTCATTGAATAGAGAATCTGGCAAATACCCTTCAATGCCTGAGGGTAATCCCAAAGAGCATTGTAAGACTATCCAGCTTAGAAGTGGGACCAAATATGATGGTCCCGAGATGCCTGCTGATTCTGAGATGCTCAAAGAAGAAGTTGAGACAGAAGGGATAGAGTCTCAAGGTGATGGAGTTGAGGTTGAGAAGGAAGGAGTTAAGATGAAAATTGATGATAAGAGTAAAGAGAACAATGAGTCCCAGAAGGGGAAAGACTTTGAGGAGATAGAGAGGGTTCCAAAGTGGAAGAAGGCAAAGGAAGCAAGGGAGAAAGTGAAAGTGACCGAGCGAGATGAATGGGGGGTACCCAAATCTGTGATACCCGTCCTGTATCCACAACGCTTTATGAAGAAAACGCTTGATGAGAAATTCGCTAAGTTCCTTGATGTTTTTAAACAATTGCATATTAATATTCCTTTTTATGATGCTTTGGAACAGATGCCGCATTATGCCAAGTTCCTGAAGGACTTGATAGCGAAGAGACGAAGAGTTGATGAGCCGAAGTTGGTGCAGTTGAACCACGAAGTGAGTGCACTAGTGCACAAGGCGCTTCCATCCAAGCTGAAGGATCCCGGGAGCTTCACCATTCTTTGTGACATTGGGAACGAGATCAAGAAGGGAGCGTTGTGCGACCTCGGAGCGAGCATTAATTTGATGCCGTTGTCGCTTTTCAAGAAGTTGGAAGGTGGTGAACTTCAACCCACAATGATGACGCTTCAACTTACCGACCGGTCTATCACGAGACCTCAAGGAGTGGTTGAAGACGTCCTAGTGAGAGTTGGAGATCACATTTTTCCAGCCGACTTTGTAGTGCTAGAGATGGAGGAAGATGAGCACGTGCCCCTGATCTTGGGAAAACCGTTCTTAGCTACGGCGGGGATGGTGCTAGACGTGGCAAATGGGAAGATTACATTGAAGGTTGATGATCAAGAAGTGAAAATTTCCCTATACGAAGCCATGAAGCACCCGAAGGAGGATGAGAGCTTGTATTGCATGGATGCAATTGATCCTCGTGTTGAAGACACACCTTCTATCCTTAATCCTTCTCATATTCATGATTTTGTTAGTCCTTCACTTGATTATTTAACCCATGAGCATTATGATCTTGATTATTTTGATAGGGATAAAATGAAGAAGTTGAAGGATGAAGAGGTGAAGAAAGTGGACGTGGTCCAGTTAGAAGGGAAAGGAGGAGTTAAAAAGAAAAAGTCCAAACTCAAGAAATTGTTTAGTAAGACTCCTCCAGATAAAGGTGAGAAGGAGTTGAGACCTATACCACTTGAGGTGGGGAAGGAAGCAAAAGGGCTCATGAAGGTGGGACACCAAGGAAAGACATGCAAGCACCACTCTTATGAGAGTAAGGGAGGTATTTTTGAGTATGATGTCCCATAAGCTCCTTTGAGCTCGGTCCGGCATGAGGACCTTAAAAATAGCGCTGAATGGGAGGCAACCCATTATTTTTTATTTGCTTTGAGTTTTTTTTAGTTATTAGGGAGTTATTTTGAGTCGTATGTTTAACCTCGTATGTGAGTGAGTTGTTTGTAGGCTTGTCTCTAAAGGAGTAAAGGTATCATGGAGTTATTCAGATTGAAAGAACCAACTTGAGACAAGGGAGTGTGCAAAGCTATTGAGAGAAATTGAATTATTTGGTTGAGGTAACCCACAACCCCAAACTTAGACCTCTAGCAAGGTCGAAGTTTGAGGGGGTGGAGTTTTTTTTATTTGTTTTATGATTACATTGCACATGCATGCACCTCTTATCTTTTGAGTTGAGTTTGATTGATTATTGGTTTGTTGAGATACTCCTTGGGGTGATTTTGATTTGACTCGCTATTGCATATTTCATGCCTATCAATCATCTTATGCTTGTTGATTGCTATCTTTGAGTATGATTTGATGAGTAGAGTGAGTTGTAAGGGTGAGTTAGAAATTCTTTTGTGTGAGTGTTTGAGTTTGAGCTGATTTGAGAAAGAACTTGTATGCTTGTGAATTTTTCTTTTGAGTACTTGTGTGATGAGAGTGAGAATGCACTAGGACTAGCATGGATGTGAAAGCCGTGAGCTTTTGAGCCTTATGAGATTTTGATGCATTAATTAATCTCTTCGTTTGTGAGTGGATCGTCACCTTAGAGGATGCTAGAACTTGTGTGTGCTCTTGCTTCTTGATTGTGTCTAGTTTGATATGCCGAATGTGATCTTAGGCCATCTTTCTTTTTATTGAGTCACTTAGCCAAAATTTTCCTTACCAATTACATGTATCCCTTGCTAGCCCCGTTGAGCCTAAAGCTTATTTTATTTGCTAGCACATTTAAACACTATTCCAAGTTCCTAAGCCTTTTTGTCCCAATTTGAGTGGAGAATAGGAAAAGTGTGAAGGTTGAAGGGATTGAGTTGATTTGAGAAAAGGAATTATGATGGTTGAGTGGTGATAAAATAAGGGTGCGAATGAGATTTGAGCTGTGGGAAAGAAAAAAATTGAGAATGAGCAAAAGAAAAATTGAGCTCATGTGTTGTGCGAAAAAGAAAAAAAATGAAGTGATTGAAAAAAAAAAGTGAAAAGAGTTAGAAAAAAAAATTGAAGTGTTGAGAAAAGTGGAATTGAAAGAGTGTTGATTGAATATGTTTGAAGTAGTCTGTTCCTAATCTCGAAGTGCCAAAGTTTGACTTTCTATTCTCCATTCACTTAAGTCACTTACCCATATTGTTATCCCACCTGTCCAAAGAGCCTACATTACAACCTTGAGAAAAGTCCTTTTTGATTCGGTATTGATTTCTAGAGTATGGTCGGAGTTAAGAGCACTTACAAGCCTATGGCTGCCAATTTGAGTGATTGATTGTTTGAGTGAGTCCCTTGATCATTGATATACACTTGTGAGGGAGTGAAACACATCGTTGAGAGCACATCCATGTTTGATCTCGGTGTTTCTCGTTGTTGTTGCATGAGTATGATGAAGGAAGGTGAGTGAGTATACATGTGATTGATCTTTAAAGCTCGAGTTCATTTGCTTGCATGAGTTGATTCTTTGACTCATTCCTAACAATTTCACTTGACTTATTATTTCATTGCTTGAGGACAAGCAATATGGTAAGTTTGGGGGGGTTGATTAGGCGTGAAATTGTTATGTTTTGGTGCCCGATTTGCCCATGTTTTGAGTGTTTTCGATGAGTGTTTGGAGTCAAATGAGTATCATTTTTATAAAATTATTAATTTATCTCTTTGGTTTTCATAGATGGATAGAGGGCGAAAAGAGGAGTTCGTAGGACTTTGAATCGGCCAAAACGGACTCCCGGTTGAGAAGTTATGAAGGTTTTACGAACATGTGTACAACCAGCGGTCAGGCGCCTCGCTCGACCTCTTGACCCGCTCGACCACCAAGCTCGAATGGGGCGCTCGAGCTGTGTTGCTCGAGCGTTTTTGTGTGTTTTTGGCCCAAAATCGCCCAAATTCGTCCCAAAGCCTATATATACCCCTTCCAATCATATTTTCACATATCACAACATACCAACACATATTTTTACATATTTTGAGCAAGGAGAAAGCTTGGGAAGGAGTTTTGAAGAATTTTATACATTGTAATCGAGGTTTTAATTTACGAATTCTTAGTTTTAGTATTTCTTTTGAACGTATTAGATTAATTCTTTCTTTCTTTATTCTTTGAGACGATAAACCCTAGCTTTTCAGATTTATATAGATTTCTTTGGAGACTTTAATTTGTTCTTTCGTTTATGTTCTTGATTTCTTTCGTTAATTTAATTATGCATATGTTTATTGTTCTTGTGATTGCTTTTATTATTCAAACGACCATGTTAGGCTAGAACCCTTGCATGCTTGAGGTAGGATGAACTCGTAGAAGTAGGACGTTGGTACGTAATTAGGATAACATATGACGTTAGTTTTAATTATCTTAATTAATGAATTCTTATAATTAATCTTAACTCTACCTTTGAATTTCGTACGAAAGTGTTAGAGAGAGGACGACCGCATCACTCAATAACAATTAGTAGTCTTAACGAGAGGGTTTAGGAGAGGTTAATTCATCTACCGGTTTAGCGAAGGAGGACGATCGCAACACCTTAGTTAAATTAGGGTCTCATTAATTAAGCACAATCTATTAACTTGTTAATGGATTAGTGAAGTCGATTGTTAGGGTAAAGTATTAGGGTTTAGAATCTTGAGCTTTCACCTTGCATTCTTATACTTAGGTTATTTCTTGTGTGTCACAGTTATTTTAATTATCGTACCAACTCCGTTAGTATACATAGGAATTCCTATCCCGAGCATCACCCTTTTATATTTGAGACAAAACCCTTAGATAATTAACTCATTTCTTTCTTTTGCATTAGTAGAGTAGAATAGTTTAGACTTAATAATTTTCAATCCTCAAACATACACTCATATTAACTACGACACGTAGATCTCCAGGGATCTATTCGCATACATACCTTCCCTTGGGTTTGATAATACTTGGTCCCTATACTTGCCCATACTACAGTGAACCCGTACTCTTGCGGGGAAGCTACTAGTAAAAGCTAGTATTTTCGGTTCAAGTCAAGCGGCGGCTGGAAATAGCCAGCCCCACCGTGCGCCATGAGACTCATACTCTGGAACGCACGAGGTCTGGGTAGCCGAAGTGCGTTCCGGTCGCTTCAGCGATTAGTCGCTGACCATAAGCCTTCCTTGTTGTTTATTATTGAATCTAAGGTGTCTGCTAGAGTAGGGTGTGCTTGGAAATCTGGGTTAAATTTTAATTCTGCTTTTGGTGTTGATGCGGCCGGTAGTGCCGGGGGTTTATTGCTTTTTCGGAACGAATCTATGGATCTTCAATTGTTGTCTTACTCGTGTTGCCATATTTGTTGTATTTCTGTGAATGATGGTGCGTTTAACTTTCTGGGCTTCTATGGTAACCCCATTGCTAACAACAGAGGCCACTCTTGGGAACTTATGAGAAGGGTATTCGGTATGGGTTGTGGGGAGAACGTCCCTTGGTTAGTTGGAGGGGACTTTAATGAAATTAGAGGGCAGCATGAGAAGATGGGGGGTAACCGGAGATCTTTTACCCAGATGAAGGCCTTTAATGACCTGATCGATGATCTGGAATTACGGGACTTAGAACCTACAGGACCCTTCTATACTTAGGTCAACAGAAGAAAGGGGAAGGCTCACATAAAGGAGAAGTTAGATAGATTCCTTGCCAACACTGAATGGCATGAGCTCTTCAAAGGGGTCGAGGTGAAAAACATGACTTTTTACGGTTCGGATCACAGGGCAATCCTTCTCACTCACTCAGATAATAGAGACAGCAGGGAGAGAGGAAAAACAAGGCCTTTCATGTTTGAAAACAAGTGGTTCCTTGAGGAGGACTTTACAGAAGTTATGAACCAGGCTTGGACGCGTTGCAATGACTCTTCCAGTCTCACTGAGATGATTACGAGGTACCAAGCTTCACTAGTAAACTGGGCAAAAAAGAGGGATGGCGATGGGACAAAGGCGCTTAAATTGAAGAAGGAGGAGCTGGATAGATTATGGGAAAAGGAAGAGGATCAAATGGACTGGGAGTACGTTCAAAAGGTGGAGAAAGAGGTCCAAAGGCTAGAGCTCCAACAAGAACTTTACTGGCATCAAAGGTCTCGGTACTCGTGGATATCTGCTGGGGATAAAAACACTTCGTACTTCCATAAGAAAGCCTCACAAAGGAGAAGGAATAACGAAATTAAGGGGCTTTTTGACGAGAATGGGAGATGGTGTGTGGATCCCAAAGGCATTGAATCCATCGTTCTGGACTTTTACAGAAGCCTCTTTGCTTCCACAGCTCCAACGGAAGAACAAATTAACGAGGTGCTAGACGGGATTCAACTGCTTGTTACGGACAGTTTGAATGCTTATCTGAGTCTTCCTTTCTCAGCAGAAGAAGTAAAGCGGGCAACCTTTGATCTAAACCCCTCAAAGGCTCCGGGTCCGGACGGATTTAATGCGGGCTTCTTCCAAAAATCTTGGGAAGTGGCAGGTGATAGGATCACCAAAAGTATGCTGGAAGTTCTGAACGGAGAAGAGAATATAGAGCTATGGAACGATACCATCATAGCTTTGATTCCCAAAACAAAGAAACCAGAGCACCTAAAAGATTTCAGGCCGATAAGTCTTTGCAACATCAGCTATAGAATCCTCGCAAGAACGATAACTAATCGGCTCAGAAGAATAATGGGTGAGATAATTGATCCAAACCAAAGCGCCTTCGTTCCGGGAAGGCTTATCACTGACAACGTCTTAATAGCGTATGAGTGCATGCATTGGCTTCGCAACAACAAGAGCAAGACGGGGTATGCAGCTCTGAAGTTGGATATGTCCAAAGCCTATGATCGAATTGAATGGGGTTATCTGGAGAGAATCATGCTAAGAATGGGATTCAACAGGAGATGGGTTTCTTTGATAATGAAGTGTATCTCGACGGTGTCCTACTCCTTCAAGATAGGAAACAAGATAGTGGGGAAAATCAAACCAACGAGAGGTCTACGACAGGGAGACCCGCTATCACCATTCCTCTTCTCCATATGCACGCAGGGCCTATCTACTCTCATAAATTGTTTAATGGAGAAAGGGAGGTTGCAAGGGGTGAAAGTTGCGAGAGGAAGCCCTTCGATTTCCCATCTATTCTTCGCGGACGATAGCCTCATCTTCTTCAAAGCTATCCCGGGAGAATGTAGAGCCCTGAAGGAGGCCCTGTGGAAATATGAGAAAGCTTTGGGTCAGCTCATCAATTTTGACAAATCGGCGATCACTTTTAGCTCCCATACATGCAGGCCCAACAAGAATGAAGTTCGAGATATTCTAGAAGTTCGCCTTAGACAGGGACATGAAGTCTACCTGGGTCTACCAACATTCTCCCTACGGAGTAAGAGGCTTCAATTCTCTTACCTTCGAGACAGGCTTCAGAGCAAGATTCAGGGCTGGAAGTATAAAAACTTCTTCGATGGCGGGAAGGAAGTTTTGATCAAGGCAGTCCTTAATGCTATTCCAATATATGCCATGTCGTGCTTCAGAATTCCAAGCTCGCTTTGCCATGAGATGGAGGCGATGATTGCGGACTTTTGGTGGGGGGTCAAAAATGAGGGGAAAAAAATTCACATGGCCAATTGGGAGCTTCTCAAACAACCCAAAGAAAGATGGGGGCTCGGCTTCAGAGACCTCGGCAATTTCAATAGGTCCTTATTGGCAAAGCAGGTTTGGAGAATTATCTCAGCTCCTGACTCACTAATGGCTCGAGTTTTTAAAGCACGCTACTTCAGAAACGAAGACATTATGGAAGCGGAAGTGGGATACAACCCCTCCTTCGTTTGGAGGTCCCTTTGTTGGAGTAGAGAGATCCTCAAAAGAGGTCTTAGATGGAAAATTAATGGGGGAGAGAAGATCCAAATCTTCAAAGAGGCGTGGGTGCCGCAACTGAGAGATGGCCGAATTAAATTGAGATTGGCTAGCGGCTCCTCAGTCTCGAGATTCATTAAACCCAACAAGATGTGGGATACAGAGCTACTTGAGCAAGCTTTCCTCCCTTTTGAGAAAGAAGCCATCCTTAACACAACAATTCATCAAGGGAAAGGAGAGGACAAAAGGTACTGGAGTCTTGAATCCAAAGGAAAGTACACAGTCAAAACGGGATACACTCTCCTAAATACAAAGGAGGGCGAGGAGGAGGGTGCGGAGTGCTCTATGGCAAGGCAGAACAATGCGAATTGGTGGAAAACGATATGGAAGATGGCTATTCCGCCCAAGGTAAAGGTGTTTTCTTGGAAATTTCTCAACGACGCACTCCCCACTGAAGGCAATCTAGCCGCCCATCATGTTCCGGTTAATGCAAACTGCGGCTGGTGCAACACGTGGGGGGCCGGAACGGTTCACTCCCTCTTTTTATGTCCTGGAGTTAGGGGCATTTGGAAGAAGGAAGGGTGGTGGAAGGAATTCAAATGGGGGAATGGTGTCAATACCATGGATTTTCTTAGGAGAACTCTATGGACTTTAAATACACGCGATTGTGAAGAGATGATGATGTTGCTATGGGGCATCTGGATGGATAGATGTCGGCTTTTACACGAGGGGACCCACAACCTCACTGGGCCGAAATGAAGAATGGAGGCGGAATGGGCTCGGGCTTACCTCCAATGCTACAGAGGGGCCAAAGAGAAGCTGAAAGTGTTCACGGAAAACTCACGAGTTAAAAAGAAGTATGCACCTAACCGATGGTTGTACGAAGGAGTCACAGTGATGGTCGATGCTAGCTACTGCAAGGACACATATATATACTCTGTAGGTTACATATTGATGAAGGGCAATGTCGAACCTTTGGTTGCGGGGTGTCGCAGGATTGGTAATCCGGGGTCAGTTTTTGGTGCAGAGCTGGTTGCCATTTGTGAAGGGATCACAAAGTGCATCACACTTGGGCTGAAGGATGTGCATATATGGTCAGATGCTCTAAATGTAGTGGAGGCGATACTACTCAAGGAGAGATGCCTTGGGCCGGAAAGTGCGGTCCTAGAAGAAATTTGGGAACTAATGAGCACGGAGGTTGTCAAGACGATCAACCACATTCCGAGGAAATATAACTCCATGGCGCATGAACTTGCGAAGATAGCTCGTAGCTCTCCGGATCCTCAAGATTGGAGCGGAGTAGATATTCCTATTCCTATCATGACTATAACCCCTGATATGTAATTGGTTCTTTTCTGCGTGGGTTGTAACTTTCAAAAAAAAAATGTATATATGATACTCCCTCCAATCTAAAACTATAGTTGAAAATTAAGAGAGAAGTGATTGCAAATACCTTCACAGTCTGAATTTGGATAACAAATGTCCTCCAAACCAATTCCGATACATCATGAATAACTAGATCCTTAACAAGATCCAACTCATCAATTATGCTTGGATGGTTCCTAAACTTTGATCTTTTAGCAGCGAATAGCTTCACATTTAATCATCCATTGGATGCGTTTTTTCAGCGCTCCTTCGTGGATCGGTCACCGCCACCATAGATTCGTCGAGGTACAAGGTGATCTAGTGGGCGATGCCATAGTCATAGATCCACCGTTACCGCCGTAGATCCGTCGTCATCAGATGTCAAAATCACCACCACCATTGCCCGACGCGTTTGCCACCAACAGATCATTCGTGGTGCAACACCTGTGGATTTGGATCGTCCATCTGAGAGTGAAATCGGAGATGGCGTCCCCAACACTTTTTTTTCGCTCCACCGCTGCTGCCGAAATCGAATCACAGCGGCCAAAACCCTTGAATTTAGAGAGAAGGGGTGGATTTAGAGAGAGAGGGGGGGGAGGGGCGGTGGATTTAATAGATGAGAGAGAAACTGAATTTGAAATATAAGAAGGATGGGAAAGAATAGATGAATTAAAAAATAATATAAGTACAAATGAGCTCAGTTTAATGTTTTGTAGTATTCAATTGAGCCTGAATTGTAGTTAAATTAAATAAATTTTAAAATTTGTTGTGATTCAAAAGATGTCTCAAATTTGTATATTAGGGTGTGATTTTCTCTAAATTAAATAGGCATGTGAACATTCTCTTTTGGAGTTTACTAATTTTATTTTGATTGATTTTTCGTATAATTTACAATTAATTTTGACTTTACTGTATATATAGTTACTAGATTAGTGTCTTGCGTTTTACGCGGGTTGTTTGCAAAATTAATTTAAAATTTTATGTTTTATTGACGCATCATCACATTATTAATTCAATCTAATTTAATACACACATATACTGTACGCTGAATTTTTTTAAAATTAATTACATATGCATTATATACACTTAAATTAATTTGATCATCGTAGAATAATATAATATAATTATATAATAAACATATTTAAATAATATGTATGCATAAAAATATCGGTTAATTTCTTAGTAACCCACGACTTTTAGGTCCAATCTCAATTTAAATACAATTTTCAATATTTTTATTAAAATTCACGTACTTTTTTTTTTTGTTTCAGTTTGGTATATGCTTTTAAATTATAATATATTTTTCTCAACTATGCACCACATACCTATCCTTTCCTCCCTAAGATGATTTCCTCGATGTAGGGGAATTTCTAACCCAAACAATAACACACACCCATGCATCATTTTTTTTTTTCTTGCTAGTGCAAGTCATATATTTGATTGAAAAATTAAACATTGGTGAATTTCTATAACATTATTGGAACGTTGCGATTAAATTAAGATTAAGCTTAATCATCGTGAATTAATATTGAATTACCCCTATATTTTTAATACTTATATTTTAAGGATTTTTTTTTCAAATATGTTAAATCTCTAAATTATATAAATAATATATTGTACATGTAAAAAATAATATATATATATATATATATATATATGTCATTTAAATTATATAATATTAAATAAACTAATAAGCATTTCAGAATTAAAAAAACGTTAGTAACATAAATTTATTAGTGGGTTATAATACGACTTTTCTATTTAACAATAAATAAAAGGGTTAATTTCATATAAATTCACGACTTTTATGCTTAGTATCAATTTAATCACGAACTTTTAAATTTTTGTAACCAAACCTTTGACATTGTTGCAATTTAATACACATTTTTTTCTTCCGGCCGGTAATCAATGACGGGGCTCACCGGAGCGCGTGTCATCTTTTCACGTAGGATTATACATGTTTATTTTATTATATTTTAAATCCATATCATAAGTAACACTTACCATTTAAATAATATATTTCTACTTAAAATTAAAATAGCAACCAACTAAATCTCAAAAACTAAGAACGTAAAGAGATTTATTACATATAATTTATGTTGGTTGTTGTTCAATTTATTTGGTTGTTATTTTAATTTTAAGTAGAAATGTGTTATTTAAATTGTAAGTGTTACTTGTGAAGTGAATTTAAAAAATAAATAAAGTAAACATGTGTAATCCTACGTGGTAAGATGACACACGTTCCGGCGAGCCACATCATCGGTTGCCGGCTGGAAGAAAAAAAATGTGTATTAAATTGCAACAATGTCAAAGGTTGGGTTTTTTTTTTACAAAAATATAAAAGTTCGTGATTAAATTGATACTAAGCATAAAGGTTGTGAATTTATATGAAATTAACCCTAAATAAAATATATATGTGTGCATGATTCAAATCCATGCAATTGTATTTCTTTTAATTAGAGACAACATTATTACACAAACATAATGTCACATGTTAAACACAATTAAATCAATAGAAATTGACATATCAAATTTGATTTAAGATATACAAAATCAAATAATTATAATTTTGGTTTATAATGTTTTCTAGACAATAAAAATTTATCTATTAAATGATAAAATTTCAAATAATTAGATTTAAACAAAAAATAATTAATCACTTAATCGATAGAATAAATTAAAATTATGTAATATTCTTAATTCCATTAATTAATTTTTTACAAATAAAAAATTTCTAAATAGGATATTCTCAAATACATTGAGAATATAAAAATAAGTTAATTGAACATTGACATTTCACATAATTAGATTTTTTTAAATTTATTAATCAATTTAGTAATAATACTGTAGAATTAAATATATTTAAGTTACTTGTTTGAATTATTAATACAATAAGATTTTTATATATAAGATATCCTCAAATGTAGTTAAAAAAATGTAAATTCGTACGTAATTTTTTATACGCTCAAGTTATAACAATAAATATTCAAATTTCATAAAAACTCGTCGTAAGACTAAACTGATAAACAACATAATAATTGCTCATGATGTGTAGGGTTCAAATCCATTTGCATGCCTATTTATTATTATTATTATTAGACTCCTTATTATATAAGGTCACATAGATGACACATAAGCCACACATAGACGAAATAGATGACACGTAAATATTCGACACATAACTAGCTAATACAAAAGGATAATATAAAATAAATTTATTTTGCTTTTAATACATAATGAATAAGTTAATTGAATATTAAATTTCACATAATTAGACTTGTTAAAGTCTAAAGTAATCAATTCTTCAATATAATAATTATATTTAATATATTTGAAATATATAATAAGATTTGATATATAATAATTTTATTTTGCTTTTAATATATAATAATTTTATTTGAAATGTTCACAAATTTGAGATTCATAAGTAAATAGATTTATAGACTTAAGTTAAATATGTTATAAATCTAGAAGATTTAATATTCCAAATCTAGGAGATTTGGTGTGGACATTACTTAAAGGCCAAGAAATATATTGGGCTTTATCTATTAGACTAGGGTTTTACAATTATATATATCCCCATGTACTCATAAATTATGTACTCTTATACAAGAATATTAGTGGAACTCCTGGCTTGGATCGCCCCAGACGTAGTCGTTCCCGACGAACTGGGTCAACAAATCGTGTCTCTTTATTTACGCACTTATTTACAACACGTTATCAGCACGAGTCTCTGCCCGAGATAAAACGGTACACCTCATAATTAATCCCCTTTAAATCACATGAATTAATTCCCGTACTCGAATTATTCAATCCATGTTTTGCATGATTTATATGCTCGTATATTATGATCTTATTTGATTCTTATATTCGATATTAATTGAATCATAAGCGTTATTGTGTTGAATTTATTGTTTTAATTCTTGGATTGAGATTGAAAAAACGATCGCCGGCCGTCGCCCGAAGCCCCACGGCCGCCGCTGCAAGACGCGCGCCGTCGCAATGCCCGAAACGGCCGTGAAGCACCGCCCTTGGCAGCGCCGCGCTGCCTCCTCGCCGCCGCCGCCTCCGCGGCATCCCCGTTGCCGCCGAAGTACCGCACAGAGCATGCGCGAGCGCCGTATGTCGGCGCGCTCCAGCGCCGCACGTTGTGTGCGCCCAGCGCCGCACGACGCACGCACCAGCACTGCCTGTTGCACGCCTGGTGCTGCCCGTCACCGCGTGCGCACCCACGCGCCCTCGTCCGTCGCACTCGCAGCCTTTTCGTTGCCAACCTACGTGCGACGTTTCCCACTCGCCGTATGCGACTCAAGCGACGTTTTCTTGTGCATAATTTTATTCTTTAATCCTGAAAATATTTCGTTAAATTGCGTTAATATATACGAAATAATTATTCTTATGATTATATCCTCTGTCTATTAAACCGTATATTTTATGCAAATTATTTTCATGTGATTATCGCCATTATTTATTATTGCATGTTTATGTGATATTATCCTACATGCTTTAATCCTGCACACATAGTTTATTTATAGTCCGATTTTTAATGCCCGGGTAGGCGGCGCCCGGTATTTGTCGGACCATAAATCTATGCCTTGGGTAGACGGCGCCCAGTACGTGCATCTATGTGCCTTAGAATAATTAAACAAATCTTTGTATTTCCCTCGTTGTCAATGAACTTCATCACCCCCTTCACCATGTCGCTTTAATTCATTGTAGTGAATTATGTCTGACATCACTATGAAAGAATTTGATGAGCTTGCTCTCGATGGTAGCAACTACCTGACATGGGTGCTAGATGCAGAATTCTATCTAGCATTAAACAGGTTGAGCGAAACCATCATGGAAGGTTCGAAATCTACTAATGCCCAGAAGGCGAAAGTGTTGATTTTCCTTAGGAACCACATGAATGAAAGTCTGAAATTTCAATATATCACACAAAGGGACCCTGGAATGTTGTGGAAATCCCTGAAGGAACGTTTCCAACAACAAGAACATTACCCCTCCCTCCATCGCAATACGAGCATCTGAACATCCGTTATCAAGACCTAAAGTCAATAACGGAGTGCAACTCTGTGTTACAGCGCATTGTAACCAACCTAATTCGGAACTCAGTATCTGCGTTCTACGATAGTAACCCTGTACTCCTGTGGAAGTTCATGGCAAACCCTCATTTGGTCACAATCATGGAAGAGGAAGAATGAGTAAGAAGTTCTGGACTAATGACCGATGTCATAGTTTATCCGGGGGTCGCAAAACTCAGTTTACCGCTCCACGAAAACCTAGCTCTCAAAGCATGATTGAGCAGTCCTGTTTCAGATGCGGATGTAAAGGCCATTGGTCACGCACGTGTCGCACTCCCAAACACTTGGTCGAGGCTTACCTGAAGGTGCAAAAGGACGACGAGGAGAAGACTCCAATTTATGAACCTGAAGATGACAAGCTGCCTGAAGCAGAATTTGATCAAGACAACGACGATCTCTTGAGCCCGTAGCTCGAGATAGGAGAGACAACAAATTGATTCGCGTATTTAGTTATTCCTAGTATTTTGTTTTTCTGAATAAAATAATTTCACATTATGTTTTGGATCCTTTCATTCGGATATTTTATTTATGAATGAATTTATTAGCTTTGATGTGTTTACCTTAATAGCTATCCATGTGTTTATTCAGATATTGCTGTTTTCATTTATGGATTGTAAACATATCAGTTATTAGGTTTGGACTATTTCCTCTTGCATGATGGACGGCGATAGTGATTTATGGTAGATAGCGCCACCACACATACGATCCTAAAGGATAGGAAGTATTTTCATAACTTGGTTAATCGTAAGGGGAGTATAAGTACAATTGCGAATGATAGTACATTTATAGTGGGCTCTGGAAGAGCTTCCATTGTCCTTCCCATGGGTACCGAATTAATAACTGATAATACTTTATTGTTTCCGCAATCTAAGCGTACCCTACTCAGTTTTAGAGACATTAGGGTAAATGGGTATCATATTGAAACTAAAACTGAAAACGATAACGAATACCTTTTGATGACTTGTACTCCAGGTAGCCATAAACAAGTTATAGAAAAACTTTCATCCCTCTCCTCCGGTTTGTACTATATCTACATCCGGCCGTCTAGTTCCCATCTAGCGATGAGTATGAAATTCCATGACCCAAATTCCTTTAAATTGTGGCATCAGCGGTTAGGTCATCCGGGACAAACTATGATACGTAGGATTCTATCTAATTCAACTGGTCATAATATTTCGAATAATAGAATCCCTCCCGTTGATGAGTATTTCTGTGATGCATGTTCTAAGGGTAAGTTGATTGTGCGCCCGTCGCGCACCAAGGTTGGACTAGAGTCTCGGGTTTTTCTTGAGCGAATTCAAGGAGACATATGTGGACCGATTCACCCAGTATCAGGACCATTTCATTATTTCATGGTCCTTATTGATGCCTCCACTAGGTGGACATTTGCATGTTTGTTGTCCACCCACAATCAAGCCTTTGCGAAGCTCATTGCGAAAACTATCGAGCTTAGAGCTCAATTCCCGGATTATCCAATTAAATCGATTCGCATGGATAATGCAGCTGAGTTTAGCTCGAAGGCCTTTACAGATTACTGTAATAAAACGTATCAAATTTATCACGAGACCATTGCTTATGAACTCTAAACTACCCACCTCATGCTGGGGGCATGCAGTCCTACATGCATCGCACTTAATCCAAATCCGTCCAACTGCATATAATGATCATTCCCTCCTACAGTTAGTGCATGGGAAAGAACCTAGCATTTCCCATCTGCGTATTTTCGGATGTGCGGTATACGTACCAATTACGATACCCAAGCGAACCTCTATGGGCCCACAAAGGAAACTCGGTATTTACATCGGATACGACTCTCCATCCATCGTGAAATACCTCGAGCCTTTGTCCGGGGATCAATTAACAGCCTGGTTTGCTGATTGCACGTTCGATGAAGATTACTTCCCGGCATTAGGGGGAGATCCGAATTCAAAATTGAATGAATGACGGGAACTTACGTGGAACGTAAGTAATCTTCAGTATCTAGATCCGCGCACTAATCAATCTGAACTAGAAGTTGAGAAGATCATTTACCTGCAGAACTTAGCAAATAACCTGCCAGACGCGTTCACTGACCATAGAGGTGTGACTAGATCGCAAATACCTGCAGTAAATGCTCCCCAAAGGGTTGAGGTCCCAAGAAAAATGAGTACTCATGCCCCCACACGCCAAAAGCGTAAGGGACCCTCAAGAGATAGTAACACACCTAAACGAAAGGCTAGCAAATCTGGTCAGTCTAATGGAAAATCTCTAGAAGAGATCCGTCTAGATAATCCCAAGTCTCTGGGAGACGAGAGTCCTAGTGATGAAGCACGTGCAAAAAACATTCCATGCACTAGGACCGTGGAATGACCAGACCCATATACAATGGGAAATGAGGAAGGTCTGGTTGACGTAAACATCAAAGTCTCTGTGAACTTCACAGATGCGGGAGAAACATACAATAGAAATATTACAGTCGTCGACGACACATTTGCAGCGTCAATAACTCTTTCCATTATAAATGATCTAGATCCTGAACCCAAAACAATCGCAGAGTGCCGGAAGCGCCACGATTGGGTTAAATGGAAAGAGGCAATTGATGCGGAGCTCGCCTCGCTTAACAAAAGACAAGTATTTGGCTCTATCGTTCGTACACCCACACGTGCTATCCCTGTAGGATATAAATGGGTATTTGTACGAAAGCGAAATGAGAACAATACTGTGGAGAGCTATAAAGCGAGGCTGGTAGCACAAGGGTTTTCACAGAGACCCGGGATTGATTTCAATCAAACCTATTCTCCCGTCATGGACTCAATAATGTTCCGCTACTTTATATCTTTGGCAGTTGAGTTGAATCTCTAAATGAGATTAATGGACGTAGTAACCGCATACTTATACGGATCACTAGATGACGACATTTATATGAAAATCCCAGATGGATTTGACATTCCTCAGTTAAGGGATGGGTGAAAACTGCAGCATGTATAGCATACAACTGCGAAAGTCGTTGTATGGCCTGAAGCAATTGGGCCTTATGTGGTACAACCGACTTAGTGAATTCCTTCAGAAGAAGGGATACACATTCGATAAAGCTTTCCCGTGCGTATTCACGAAGAAATCGCAAGACGGTTTTTGCATCATATCCGTATATGTTGATGACCTGAACATAATCGGAACATGTAAAGAGATTGAAGAAGCCAGTTCAATCTTGAGAGCTGAATTCGAAATAAAGTCCTTGGGTAAAACCAAGTACTGCCTCGGCTTGCAGATCGAGCACCTCCCAGAAGGAGTCCTTGTTCATCAGTCGACCTACGTGAAGAAGGTATTGGAGAGATTTCACATGGATAAATCTCATCCACTTAGCACCCCGATGGTCGTCCGATCCCTCGAAGTGGATAAGGACCCATTCAGGCCAAGAGAAGATTCAGAAGAAATTCTGGGACCAGAAGTTCCTTATCTTAGCGCTGTTGGAGCTTTGCTCTATCTTGCAAATTGCACCCGGCCGGACATTGCATTTGCTGTCAACTTGCTGGCGAGACATAGCGCTTCTCATACGAGGAGACATTGGAATGGTGTTAAGCACGTTCTACGATACCTCCAAGGATCCCAAGATCTTGGACTGTTTTATCGTAAAAACCAAGACAAAACCTTAGTAGGTTATGCGGATGCTGGCTATTTGTCTGATCCTCACAACACCGTATCCCAGACTGGTTATGTTTTTCTCTGTGGTGGAACCGCAATCTCATGGAGATCGGTTAAACAATCCATGGTTACCACGTCTTCAAACCACTCAGAGATCATAACTTTATTTGAAGCCGCACGAGAATGTGTTTGGTTAAGGTCCTTGGTAAAACACATTGGTGACTCGTGTGGTATCGCCAAAGGCGATACACCTCCCACCGTTATATTTGAAGACAACACTGCTTGCATCGCACAAATGAGTAATTGGTACGTCAAGGGAAACCTGACGAAACATATTTCACCTAAGTTTTTCTACCCATATGAACTCCAGAAGAGTGGCGTGATTACCATTCAAAAGGTGCAATCTAGTAACAATCTAGTAGATTTGTTTACTAAGTCCTTACCTACGTCTACTTTTGAAAAGTACGCTCGTGGTATTGGAATGCAAAGACTTAAAGTGTTGTTGTCTTTAGGGGGAGTGGTAACCTCGAAATAAATCTGGAAGATTTAGATCTAGAAGATCGATGACATTCCTCCCTACTCATTATTTGGCCGATCCCTAGCACGTGGAGTTTTTATGACAAGACATTTATGTTATGTCGTAATATCCAAGGGGGAGTGTTATAAATCTAGAAGATTTAATATTCCAAATCTAGGAGATTTGGTGTGGACATTACTTAAGGCCAAGAAACATATTGGGCTTTATCCATTAGACTAGGGTTTTACTATTATATATATCCATATGTACTCATAAATTATGTACTCTTATACACAAGAATATTAGTGGAACTCCTGGCTTGGATCGCCCCCAGACGTAGTCGTTCCCGACGAACTGGGTCAACAAAGTGTGTCTCTTTATTTACGCACTTATTTACAACAAAATAATTATTCAAAATATATAAAAATTAATGAATTGGTTTAGTGGCAAGTAACTTGAAATCTACACAATAGATAGATGCAAGGTTCAAACCTTTGTTATTACAATTTTTTTTTCTAAATTGAACTTAATATGCCACATGGGTGCCACATATATAATATAAACCAATAGGATAATAGCACATTATCTAAAAAAACCAGCTTGTTAAACTCACTATTAGTATTACATATTTATACATCTAAATTTCAATATTTAGATAAAATATATTATACTTGTATATACCAGTGTGTGTTTTTACTTAAAAAAAAAAGTTAGTTTGTTTTAAAGTAAAAAATATTAATTTTTACATTAATAAATTCTTGAGAATGCTTGATACGTTGAAATAGATTAGAAATGAAACGACCAGTCCTTAATTTGTTATATGTTTTAAAAAAAAAAAAAATCTCTTTATATTGTCCGGGCCTTATTTGAATATCATTTTCGACTCAGTTTCTGTATGTATTCAACATTGTATAAACTTAATTATACCTATTGAAATGAATATATGTTGCTAAAAATGTATTTATACATCTATATTTGAAAAAGAAAATGTAGATAAACATTAATTTAAATAAACTTCCGTTATAAATAGATGTATTGTGTTGGGCAAAACTTTATTTTGTTTTCAGAAGAAACTTTTTTGAATAAAAAATTTAGAATTATTAATAAAATACTCCTTCAATCATATAATAGTTTGCACAATTTCCTTATCCTTTCGTCCTAAAATAACTTGTACAATCCAAAATGGAAAATTCCTTGTAAACTCCACCTTCACAACATCCACAATCTATATAGTAGGAATACCTCAAATTGCTCACTTTTAACTTTACAAAATTTATTTTACCCATTTCAACTTCAAAAAATCTTTTATACACATTTGACAATTTAAGACCTAAATACCTTTATTGGGACCACTTCCCCCTCCCCCACACTCCACCCCCTCCCCCTCCCCCTCCCCCTCACTTAAGCTCACCCCTCACCCTCAGTCACCGCCCACCCTCAATCCTTAAGCCCACCCCTAGTCAACACCCACCCTTAACCCCACCCCCACCTCTCACTACAGTTTAAACTAAATGATGTACTACTTAACAATGTGTTTGCATCTTAATTAAAAATAACATAAAATGTAATGATACAAAATATTACACACTGAATTAATTAAAAGATGCAAACACATTGTTAAGTAGCACATCATCTAGTTTAATTGTGCACCTTCCAAGGATATGTGTCATAGAAGGGATATGCCTAATAAGATCATGTCTTCTTATTAACCTACACAAAATATTTAAAACACATTAATATAAATAATAAAATTGTAAAACACACTCATGTAAATTGTGTGTATATATATATATATATATATATCATAAATTCAACATGGTAGTCAGACAACCGATAAGTGTATGCAGCTTGGTGAAATAATTGAACCACACGTTTCCCATACGAAACATACTTCTGCTTTAGGTGATGGTAGCATAGACCATGTGAAGCTTCAGGATATACGGTACTAACTGTGTCGATGATACTCAAATGCTGATCAGAAACAAACAACAATTCGTCCAGCCAACCATAAGCTTCTCGTATGCAACGAAGAAATCATGTCCATGATTCATTGCTCTCAACATCACCAATACCCGTAGCTAAAGGAAACACCTGTCCATTCCCATCTTGGGTAACATCTACAAAAGCAGTCCGACAATACCCGCCCTTCAAGTGTGTCCCGTCAATCACAATGGCGGGCCTTCCATATTGAAGGAAACCACTAATGGATGCACCCAATGCAAAATATGCATATTTAAATACGTTGTCATCGTCCAAAATTAAGTTGGTGTAGGATCCCGGATTGGTCATCTTCAACTGATACAGGTATGCGGGCAACCTACTGAATGACTCATCACCCTCTCCATATAACACAGCTATAGTGTGCCCTTTTGCCATCCTTGCAAGATTATACTTTATGGAAAGACCATAGTTAAATTGCACACTCTCTTGGATACGTCGAGGGGTTAAACTCACAACTTTACCCGAAAACTTCTTGGCAAATATTTTACCAAGAAATTTAGACTTCAAGGAGCTGGGAGCAGTGATGTCTGGATCAAGGATACAAGTCTATGGGATCGTCAATTTTACCACTTGCCACACATTATGCTTGCATGTTGCACAAAAAATAAATTCGCACGTTGAGTGCTTACACTTTAAATACCATCTACCCTTGTCTGACTTCTCGACCCAATACTCAACATTGTTTTCCAAATGGTATGACCCGACAACTTCTATCATCTCATCTTTACTAGAAAAGATAGTATTTGAACGTAATTGACCACGTGTTACATCTGAGAGAAAATGTTGTGCCGGTTGGCCAAAGTTAGATGCGGGAAGCTCGGAAAGACGCCATATACTAGCCTCATATCGAGTTGAGTATATCTTTTCATAATATGCACTAAAATTTTGATAATCCCTGAATAACTCCTCATCATCATCATCGTTGTAGATGGTGTCATCCCCAACATTTTCATCAAACTGGGACATATGAGCCTCTTCACTTGATACAGGAATATGATCATCTGCAAATGGACGTTCAGGAGCACAAGAGTTGGGCACTGTACTAGGACCAACATCACTGCCTAAATGCATCTCATGGTTTTGTGGAGGAAACCAATAAAAAACTCGTTCCTTGTTTGAAGTATGGTGTTACCACCACTATTTATTTTTTTCAATGTCACAAAAATAACAAGGTCTTGATCCTTGTATGAATCTAAATACTCCGCCACATCACCATCATATCTAATCTTCAATCAAACAGTTTTACCTCTGCAGTCAATAAGGGTTTGTATTTGATAACTCCATTCACTCATATCCGCTTGAGTTATATCATGTATACTATCCAACAAAGTGACATATGTACATGGTGGGTCGATCAAAATAAAGATTGCGGTCGTTTCACCACCTACATACTGAAGACCTTGCCAATAACCTCCGTACCAAACAATCAAAATTCTCTTTTCCATCTACCATTGACAAAACAAAATAAAATTAGCAGAACAAGACTAAAATATAATAAAGATAATCTCAAAAAATTATATTAGTCTATATTAGTTTTTTATGATATTGTGTGGACATTGCATACTTGTGTAAATGAGGAACAAAAAATGAGCAGTATCTTGATGCACCCGTTTTAATTAATGCAATTTTGGTTCAATTTTTTATTCACATATTTGCAAGAGTATTTACTTAATTTTTAATAGAAGCAATTTGCATATAAAAAAACTAATATAATAATTAATTAATATACAAACCTAATACATTTTGCTTTAAGAAAAATGGGCGGGATTTGATTTAAAATCCAACTTTTCAAGCATTAAACACTCGCATAAATTTACTTTGTCAAATGATTACATCATGGTTTGTTTTCTTTTCATATTCAATAATCCTAGTTGTAGTTCTACAAATCTCAAAACATGTTTAATAATTTGACCAATTAATTATATCATTCGCCCTAAAAATGACCATTCGTAGTTCTACAAATCTTCAATGTAGTTCTACATTTTCCTTTTTGTTCATTTCTCTGTATAACCCAAAAACCAATCTTTTTATCATAATAACCATTCGTGTGTTATTTGTTTAATAAAAAAAAAGACTCATTAGCAATATATTCTTTCACTTTTCAGGATATGTTTTCACTTAATAATCATTATAAAACACAATATCAACCCAAATTTTTTTTTAAATAAAAATATGCTAACATCTAAACCAATTGAATGAAAAAGAAAAAATAAATAAATTACATGGATAAAGAAAAATGTATCTTGTTAATTGATGCTTCATAAGCCAAGAACAAAATAATTCTAGAGAGAGATTTTTTTTAAAGATATAAGATTCATGGAAATGAGAAGAATGGTGTGATTTAATGGTATCAAATTTCAAATAAAATGATAAAAATACATTGGTAGATAGGACATAAATAAGGGAATCAATTCCCTCTTCATGGCACAAAGTACCGATGGGAAGCATGCATAGAAGAATCAATTCTTCATAACAAAAAAGTACACTATTTGCATAAGTCATGCATATATGATACACCATTTGGGAAGGGGGAGAGGGGGGGAGAAGAAATGAGAGGGGTTGATAGTCATATATAGAAAGATGAGTTGTTTGATTATATCTTGATGGTTCCCATGGGTAAAATAAATTTTTTAAATAAGGTTAATATGGTATTTTTATACTAAAATGAG
Source organism: Ballota nigra (assembly GCA_947034835.1). Lineage (NCBI taxonomy): Eukaryota > Viridiplantae > Streptophyta > Magnoliopsida > Lamiales > Lamiaceae > Ballota > Ballota nigra. The sequence continues at coordinate 93,431,913 of OX344724.1, forward strand.
TTGTCCCATGGCTTGACATTGTTGTTCGCCCGCGAGCAGACTCAGCCTGTTCCTCTCTTCGGTCGGCCACCTTGGCTTTGCCCTTATCCCGCCTGACCTGGGCACTGTTCACCTCATATTGTTCGCTCTAACAGACCTGGCCCTAACAACTTCCAGGGGTTTATCCTTAGGCCTTGCTTGTGAAGGTCTATTCTGTTCTTGCTGTCTCTGGAGAGCTTGGAGAGCAGCAATGGTCTTAGCCAGTTCGTTAGGGTTGTTCGCTAGGGCCTCCATTTCAGGGGGAAGGTTATGAGTTAAGGCCGTATGTTGCGATCTATTCGCATGTCTGGGTTCATGATCCTGATGGCCAGCCGACGAAGCTCGAGTAGGAGATGCTCTCTTGGATAAGCGTGAACCTTGTGTTTCCTTTGATTGAGGCATTTCAAATTAAATTATTTTCAAATTTTGTATTGAAGAACACCAAGAACACTTTTGCTTGAATCTTCAAATGTTTCTTGAGGTTTTCTTCAAATCTTCAAGTTTTCAGCTTGAAGTTCTTGACTAATCACACTAACACTACAAGAAAAAAAAGGTTTTACAACGGTTCAAAACTATTGTCTCTCGAAAAAAATAGCCGATGTAGAAGATCACGTTGTAGTAGGTGGGTATAAATAGACAACGGTTAACAGACCGTTGTATTTCTTCAATTACTACAACGGTCAAGAACAGTTGTGTATAACTATTCAAATACGTTGTTGTAGCATAATAATTTCATAAATATAGGGATAGACAACATTGGTAAACCGTTGTTGTTCTTTAACACATACAACGTCTTATAACCGTTGTCTTTATTTAAAAAAGAAGTTGTCGTACTATACATTTTTCTTAAATTTCAAGGAAAGACAATGTTTATTAACCGTTGTCTGTTCATGTTAACTACATCGTATTTGGACCGTTGTCTTTCCATTAAAGATATTTCATAAATTTCTTGGATAGACAACAGTTATAAATAATTGTCTATTTTTATTTAATACATCAGTTTTGAACCTTTGTTTGTATTTTTTATATTTCAATTACGTAAATATATAATAAAACCTATAATACATTTTCAATACAAAATTTAATCAAAAATAACAATAATACCATCAACATTCATTCCAAATACTACACAATCATTATATAATAGAAGTTCATAAAAGTGTTCCATACCATCGACAAAATACCATAATGTTGACAAAAGTTTAAAGTACTAATTAAGTGAATGCCTTAACATTCAATTACAAAAATTTCAACCAACTTGTGCATTTTTCTTCTGTTCCCAACAATATCCACGCACCCTTTTTGCAGATCTCGTCACTACATTGAAAAATGAATAATATTTTAGCAAACACACAAAACAAATTAATCTTCATATTGAAACAAATTAAACCATTGCAGCTACAAGTATTAATGCCAAGGAAAAAATTAAAAAGTAGCTAAACAAACCTCGATCTATTCAAACACATTTCTTTGAATGAATTCAGCCCGCATTTCATCTATTTCTTTTAAAGAGTAAGCTGTAGTTTTTGGAAACTATAAAAAAAATGAATTATATCAAATATATATTAATTAAACACTTATAACACATGCAATACTGGAAAATAAAATAGGCATTACCAATGACTGCAGTGAAGACATTGTCACTTGACCATTAAATTCAAAAACTTGTTTCAGAAAGCAAAGAACGTAGAAGCCACATTGGTAACAATCAGGCTGTCTAGGGACCTAGATATGGAAAACACAAAATATGCAATTAATGTATAGTATAAACAATCAACAGACTGACTACTAGTTTTCATTATGTACCTTCAGTGTCTTCCAAATGGTGGATTTCTTACAATTCTTCTGCAACCCCACATCATTCAATCTTAAAGCCCTTCACGTTTTGAAAAATATGTTATCAACAAATTAACTACTTATAATTTTCATATATAAAATGGTCGGATAACATAAAAAGATCAACTTACAAATCAACTACTTTCTTCCACACTTGATCTACTTTGCGACTACAGAGAGGATCCAGATAACAAACCTCCAACTTGTGTGGGTCAATCACAGTCAAAATCCAATGCTCACTGATGAACACACACATTAAATATAGAACAAGTATTATACTTAACTACCAATAAAAAAAAAGACTTGATTATGTAACAAGAAATTTGGTATTTGATTAATATTTACTCTATATTACATGGCACCAAAAGTAGTTCATCAGAAGATATTTCAATCAGCCTTGTTGAAAGATTGCGTGCTCTTCGATCAATATCGTTAGTTTGAAATTTGTGTCCAGGGTAAGGTCCTAAATCGTTTGGATCTGCAAATTTGAACCTACCAACTTTGTCCTCACAAGTAGACCACTTATCAAACAGGTACCTACCATTTATTAATTAACAAGTATCACTTTACTACAAAGCTGATTGAAAAACAAACACAACTTGGTGATAGTATACCTAACATTATCAGGTAAGACACCACGAATTGCTATCGGGAGCAACTGTTGCATTAAAGTGTGACAATCATGTGACTTTAATCCAACAAGTTTTAAGTCTTTCATCGAGACCAAGTTACTAATATTGGATGAGTAACCTGTAGGCACCTTCATTGCCGACAAAGATTTGCAAACCATTTGTTTCTCTTCTCTACTCAATGTATAACAAGCAGCTGGGATATATGTCCTATCCTTCTCCATGGCTGGTGCCAACTGATCTCTCACTTTCATCTCAACAAGGTCACGTCTCGATGCTAATCCATCCTTAGTTTTTCCCGGAATATCGAGTAATGTACCTATGAGACTCTCACACACATTCTTCTCAATGTGCATCACATCGAGAACGTGTCTAACATGTAGATGTTCCCAATACTCGAGATCAAAGAAAATGGATTTTTTCTTCCAACATGTTTTTTCTTCATTCTCTTTGGTTTAGGATTGCGGCTCATTTTCCCCCACTTACACTTGATTCTAGCAACTCTACTTAGAACCTCACTTCCATTCAATAGATTTGGTGGGGGATCAAAGTCTTGTGTACCATCAAACGCCTTCTTTTGCCTACGAAATGGATGCTCGTAAGGAAGATACCTTCTATGATATGTGTATGAAATTTTCTTGCTATGCTTCAATCTCCTTGCATTTGTTCCTTCACAACAAACAGGACAAGCAAGATACCCCTTCACGCAATTCCCAGACAAGTTTCCATATGCTGGAAAATCATTAATCGTCCACAAAAGGACAGCACGAAGAAGAAACCTTTCATTTCGGTACGCATCATATGCATCAACACCAACCCACAAACTTTGCAAGTCATCAATTAGTGGTGCCAAGTAAACATCAATGTCATTGCACAACAAAGATTTATGTTTGTCAGCCTATATGCACACCCTTCCATTATATACTTGGGCTAAATTTTTGCTACATTGCTTAAACAAAAATAATGACAACATATATAACTGTAAGCAAAAATAAAAATAAAAATCTGACCTTGCTCCTTTAGTTGTAAAGATATTGAGAGGAAAGACAATGAGACTGTTGTGGCTCAATGATTACTTGTAGCCTGTAATTATATATACAGCCAGGATATTGGTCATTAATTACCAAATGACATATGCAACTAATATATTAACAAAGATGAATACTACTAGATATATAAAACAGTTTACTTCCCATAAAACAGGGTCGAACCGTGTGCAAATCTGCATTGTGTCTCTCTTTGGATACTATTGATGGTAACTTTATTTTTTTACTATTTTCCTACTTTGGATACCAAGGGCATGATACTGGCAGTCTTTCTTGTCCTGATTTTTCTTGCTGAATACAGATATTTTGCCTTTCAGAATCCTATTCTTTCCTTAATTTATCTTAATCTACTACCCTGATATTCTTGGTGTAGTTAGATCTCCTATGAAAGTTTATTCTATGGAGCCTTATAGGATGTTGTTTCAAGCATATAAACATGGAGTAATAAGAACAGTGGTGTGTGACAGACACACACACAAATGCATATGTTTATATCATTTGGGTATTTCTTAATTAATTTAGACACAATCATTACTATTTTGAGCTTTACAATCGAATGAATATCTGCTGAGAATCTAAGGAAATTAAATTCTTTGACAAAAAGGAAGCTATAGATAGGAGAAGATATACAGATCAACAAATTTTTTAGAATTAAAAATGAATCTAGGAGATGAAATCTGTTTTTACTTTTTAATATCAAAAGATGAGGTACAAAATAGAAGAGAAATTGAAAGCTATTTAAAGACTACTCCTAAGCTTTTTTTCAGAGGAAATAAAGGAATAAAAATAAATAACCTGAGGCGAATATAAAAACAGAGTGATGGAAACGTGAGGGTGATAATATTACTTTTGGTAGAGCTCTAAAGAAAGATTAATACAACAATGTTGATTACTTAATGGACTGTTTGTGGAGAATCTAGATCCATCTATTGATCACTAAAAACTGTACCTCGACTGTATCCAAACATCAATCCAACAAAATTCAAAACCAACATCCTCTTGACTATCACAAGCAAACTCAACCTCAATATTATCCACTTCACGTTCTTTCCTTTTCGCTAAACGCATTCAGCAGGAAAGCAAACCAATTTTAAAAATAAAAAACAGAATTGCATCTCCATAATCAAATAGGGAGCTGCTCTTTCTACAAATGCACATAACTTTAGTAGTAAGAAGATATGTCCTGAACTTTAAATTACCGACGAATAAGAGTAGCCAAAAATACTAATTAAACTGAAATATAGCTATCACATAAAAATGGTCTAAATTAATTCTACTGTATCGATAAGCATTTCACTCATTTCACTCATTAACCCTAATTATCGATACAGTAGAATTAGGGTAGAAGATTACCCTAATTCTCGATACAGTAGAAATCTATTACGGGAAAATACATTGAATAAACTGACCTTAATTCTTATTTGGGATGAACTTGGGTGGAGTCGGTGGGGCAGGGCGGCCGCCGCCGCCGCCGCCAGTTGACGGTGAAGCGAAGGAGGAGTCGTCTGAAGGGATTTCGGCACAGAGCTGGAGGATAATGGCGACCAGAGCCGGAGGATAACCGGCAGAGGAAATCTTTGGCGAATTTGGGGAAGTCTTTTTTGGGAGGGTTTTTTGATGAATTTGGGGAGATACGCGCGCAGATGTGAAAATGGGTGGAGGGAATTGAAAAAAAAAATTCTAAGTGTTTCATAGAAGTGCTACTTCAATTTTATTTGAAAAGTGCTATTTAGAAATACTTAAAAGTGCTAATTTAAAGAGTAAAAGTGCTAGATTCAAATAAGTAGTCAAACTATAAGTTACAACAATGGTCAACAACCGATGTATTTCAAGGTTTTCTAAATCCCGAATAATACTTATCTACAACGGTTCCGGGGCATTGTCCTTCAATGGGTAAATAAGGAACTACAACGTAAAATAATGTAAAACTACAACGGTTAACTATAACCGTTGTATATCACCAAAACCGTATTAGGAGAGACAACGGTTATTGCTTATACAACGCGCCCTGTACTTTCTACAACGATTTTTACCGAGAACCGTTGTCTTTCCAGTGTTGTATAACATGATTTTTCTTGTAGTGTAAATCGGAGGTTCGAACCCTCCTTCTAGTGCCAATTTGTTGGTGATCAAATTTATTCGGATGGATTAGTGACTGTTTTAGTTCGGTTTAAGACCACCAATCAATTACGTATGATTGATTACCACCGTAAATGGAAAATCGAAGATTTGGGTTATGAAATCGTAGATACGAAAGTCGAAATCGTATTTATCTCGTGTATGTGTATGTTTAGGTGTGTTTGTGTGTGTTTTGGGAATTATTTGTGAATTTGAACTTGTATTTCTCAGCTGGAGAACAACTATTTATAGAGGCTAGCAAGTAGGAGGTGTCCAAGACTCTTGGACTTCCTTGCTTGCATGTTAGACATATGTCCTTTGACCTTTGTTTGACCTTATCTAAGCTGAATCTTAGTTACAAAGTCTTCTTTGGTCTTATATCGGACTTCATTGTTGTTCGTCCAGGTCGGCTTGTTGGATATAGTATGGTTTCTTCACCAAAGTTGTTCGCCTTTTGTGGACATGGCTTGAAAGTTGTTCGCCTGAACTTCGGATTGGGATGAACTGGGGAAACTTGGTTCCTTGTTCGTCTTCAAGTTGTTCATCTTCGGAGTTGTTCGTCATTTCGTACACCTCCTGGATTAGTTTGTACACTCCCTTTTGATTTTCTTTGTTAATCATCTTCGATTTGGGTTGATTTCTTCGCAACCTCTATTGAGACTTTAATACTTGTTCACTGAACAATGATTGATGCTCGCCTATCAACAAAGCCTATTTCATTTGCTAGCACATTTAAACACTATTCCAAGTTCCTAAGCCTTTTTGTCCCAATTTGAGTGGAGAATAGGAAAAGTGTGAAGGTTGAAGGGATTGAGTTGAGTTGAGAAAAGGAATTATGATGGTTGAGAGGTGATAAAAGAAGGGTGTGATGAAGTTTTGAGTTGTGGGAAAGAACAAAAAGTTGAGAATGAGCAAAAGAAAAAATGAGCTCATGTGTTTGTGCGAAAAAGAGAAAAAAAGTTGAGTGATTGAAAAAAAAGTGAAATGAGTTAGAAAAAATTGAAGTGTTGAGAGTATTGGACTTGGAAGTGTGTTAGAAAAAATTGAAGTGTTGAGAGTATTGGACTTGGAAGTGTGTTGATTGATAATGTTTGAAGTATTCTGTTCCTAAAATCGAAGTACTAAAGTTTGAGTTTCTATTCTCCATTCACTTGAGTCACTTATCCCATATAGTTACCCCACCCATCCAAAGAGCCTACATTACAACCTTGAGAAAGTCATTTTTAATTCGGCATTAATTTCTAGAGTATGGTCGAAGTTGAGAGTGCTTACAAGCCTATGGCTGCTGATATGTGTGATTGATAGAGTGAGTCCCTTATCATTGATATACACTTGTAAGAGAGTGAAATACATCGTTGAGTGCACACCCATGTTTGATCTTGGTGTTTCTTGTTGTTATTGCATGAGTATGATGAAGGGGGTGAGTTTGTGTACGTGTGAACGATTTTTGAAGCTTGAGCTCTATTACTTGCATGATTTAGTTCTTGATTCATTCCTAATAATTTTAATTGACTTATTATTTCGTTGCTTGAGGACAAGCAACATGATAAGTTTGGGGGGAGGGGGGGTTGATTAGGCGTGAGATTGTTATGTTTTGGTGCCCGATTTGCCCATGTTTTGATTGTTTTTTATGAGTATTTGGACTCATTTGAGTATAATTTCTATAAACTGATGAAATTTTTCTCTTTGGTTTTCATAGATGGATAGAGGGTGAAAAGAGGAGTTCGTAGGACTTTGAATCGGCCAAAACGGATTCCCGGTTGAGGAGATATGAAGATTTTACGAACATGTGTACAACTGCCGAAAAGTGCTCGAGCTCAATTGGTCGTGCTCTTAGTGCACGACCACTCGTGCACTGTGCACGAGTGGAATCAGGTCGTGCACTAAGTGCACGAGTAGATGCGTATTTTGTCCCAAAAATGCCCAAATTCGATCCCAAACCTATTTATACCTTTTTCCAAGTGTATCAACACATACCAACACATATTTTTACATATTTTGAGCGAGGAGAAAGCTTGGGAAGGAGTTTTAAAGAATTTTATACGTTGTAATCGAGGTTTTAATTTACGAATTTTTAGTTTTAGTATTTCTTTTGAACGTATTAGATTAATTCTTTCTTTCTTTACTTTTTGAGACGATAAACCCTAGTTTTTTAGATTTATATAGTTTTCTTTAGAGAATTTAATTTGTCCTTTCGTTTATGTTCTTGATTTCTTTCATTAATTTAATTATGCATATGATTGTTTTTCTTATGATTGCTTTTATTATTCAAACCACCATGTTAGGCTAGAACCCTTGCATGCTTAGGATAGGATGAACTCGTAGAAGTAGGACGTTGGTACGTAATTAGGATAACATGTGATGTTTAGTTTTAATTCTCTTAATTAATGAACACTTAAAATAAATTCCGGATTTACCTTTGAATTTCGTACGAAAATTGTTAGAGAGAGGACGACCTTATCACTCTTTAACAACTAGTAGGCTTAACGAGAGGGTTTAGAAGGGGTTAATTCATCTACCGATTTATCTAGGGAGGACGACCGCATCACCTTAGTTAAATTAGAGTCTCTTTAATTAAGTACAATCTATTAACTTGTTTAGTGGATTAGTGAAGTCGATTGATAGGATAAAGTATTAGGATTAATTCTTGAGCTTTTCATCTTACAATCTTATACTTAGGTTATTTCTTGCACATCACAGTTATTTTGATTATGTACCGGCTCCGTTAGTATACGTAGAGATTCCTATCCTGAGCATCACCCTTTTATATTTGAGACAAAACCCTTAGATAATTAACTCATTTCTTTCTTTTTCAATAGTAGAGTAGAATAGTTTAGATTTAATAATTTTCAATCCCCAAACATACACTCATATTAACTACGACACATAGATCTTCAGAGATCTATTCGCATACATACCTTCCCTTGGGTTCGATAATACTTGGTCGCTATACTTACTTATACTACAGTGAACCCATACTCTTGCGGGGAAACTACTAGTAGAAAGCTAGTATTTTTGGCTTCAAGTCAGGGATACCTCTTGAAGACCCCAAGGATGACAACATTTCTCCTCCCGCCGGACAGAACTCTTAGATAACAGGACTAGTTAGGTCTTTTAATTCTTGTAGTTGTTCGCTCCCTTGTGGAGTTTATTTTGTAACTTTTTTGGGGGTCAAGCCTAGTTATTAATGAAATCATCTTTTGCTCGATTTATTCTTTACATTAATTGTTCTTCGCACTTATATTTATGCTTAACAATCTTAATGTAGTTGGGCTTTGTTCCTTAAGAACTTTTGCCTTAGAAATTTGAGGGCTTTGGCCTTAGGCTATGTTCATTTAAAAACGAACAACCTTTGATGGGCTTGATTGTATAATCAATTTGTGCCTCAAGCTTGAATCTCCTTTGAACGAACAACTTAAGATTGAACTTGCTTTCAAAAATTACAAGTGCAAATGACGACCTAAACTGCAAACCATAATAAACTAAGTTGAAGCTGTTCAACCTCTATACATTCTGTCAAACAATCAATTTATCAAAGTACATAATTTACACTCAAAGTCAAAGTAGCTCGACTACTATACATTTTGTCTAGCTAACCTTGAACTTTTAAAGACACTAAACTATATACAAGAGGAAAACAGTACCTGATCGCAAATAACTTGACCAATCTAATTCTGCTCGACCACCAATACTTGGTGAAATTTTTCAAAAAAATTAGGCAAGTTTTTGGATCTTACTTGTGCACATGCTATTTTAGCTCGCCCAAGGAACTTAGTAGCTCGCCTAGTTAAGTAGCATCACTTTCATCTCTTATAGGCAAAGTAGCTCGCCTATTGAAAATATTTCTTCAAATTAGCTGCATTCCACGAATATTGGGCCGAGTTTCCATCTAAGTCTTCTATGTCATATGCACAATTGGGTAACCTGTCTGTTACCCTGTATGGGCCCTCCCAAGTCAGGCCAAATATGCCTGGAGGTGGGCCGATCTTCTTTCTCAAAACTAGATCACCAACTTCGAACTTTCTTATTTTAACTTGAGAATTGTAGTAACGTTTTGCTCTCTGCTTGTAAGTTGTATTTTTTAGTTCTGCCGTGATTCTTTTTTCTTCGAGCAAATCTAGCTCGACTGATAGGGCAGAGCTGTTCACCACTTCTTCAAAGTTGGTTATTCTCAATGTTCTGGTCTTCAATTCAACTGGGATGACGACCTCAGTTCCAAATGCTAATGCAAAAGGTGTTTCTCCGGTGCTTGACTTGGAAGAAACTCTGTATGCCCATAGTACGTTTGGCAATTCTGTAGACCACTTGCCTTTACTTTCTATTAGTTGTATTTTAAGAATATGCTTGATTATCTTATTAACGACTTTCACCTGACCATTTGACTGTGGATGATAAGGGGTTGAATAGTGCTTTATGATCCCCCACTTTGTGCAGAAGTCTCGAAGTTTTTTTCCATCAAACTGAGGACCATTGTCTGTTACAAGTGTTTGAGGAACTTTGAACCGATAGACAATGTTCTTCCATATAAAGTCAATCATCTTTTCTTGGGTAACTTTAACTAGAGATTCTGCTTCTGCCCATTTTGTATAGTAATCTACGGCCACAACAACAAATCGTACATTTCCCTTTCCGCACGGAAAAGGTCCAATAATATCCATTCCCCATCATGCAAACGGCCAAGGACTGAAAACTGAAACGAGTTCTTGAGCAGGGGTACGGATACTTGGAGCAAATATTTGACATCAGTGACAAGCTCTGGCCATCTGGATTACATCTTTCGTAAGTTCGGCCAGTAATAGCCTTGCCTTATAGTTTTGTAGGCCAAAGCTTACCCCCCAGCACGATTTCCACAGGCTCCGGAATGTATATCTTCCAAAGTAGTCCTTCCTTGCCCCCTAGACAAATACTTGAGTAGCGGGATTGAAAAACCTCTTTTGTAAAGCTGCTCGTCTACCAGGGTATACCTGACTACTTGTTTTGTTATTCGTGCAGCTTCAAAAGAATTGTTTGGCAGTTCACTATCTTTCAAGTATTTGGCTATAGGAGTTCTCCAATCATCGTCATCTTTTTGTTCGACCACCTGGTTTACTTCGTAATCCACCGTCGAAGGTTGGGTTTTTCTAGTAATGACGATGTCTATTAGATCTGCTGGCCCGTCACTCATTGCTAATCTTGCTAGGGCATTAGCTTGTGTGTTGCTCATTCGAGGTACCTGCTGGATATATACTTGGTCTAACATAGATACCAAATGAGCAAAAATTCATTGATACTCGATCATATGTTCGTCTTTGGCCTCATATTCACCTCGTACTTGGCTCACAATAAGTTGAGAATCTCCAAAAATCTAGAGTCGTTTGGCTCCAACGGCTAGTGATAAGTGGAGACCTGCAATGAGGGCCTCGTACTCAGCTTCATTGTTGGTGGCCATAAACTCAAATCTGACTGCAAAAGTGAATACTTGTCGGTCGGGGCTAATGAGAACTACCCCTGCCCTTGAGGCTAAATTTGTTGACGAATCGTCTACATAGAGATGCCATGGGTGATCTAGCCCTCTCATTGGATTTTGGGGAAAAGTCAGCTCGACTATGAAGTCGGCTAATGCTTGACCCTTAATCGCTGTTCGAGGTGCATAGGTTACTCCAAATTGGCTGATCTCTATAGACCATTTTAACAGACGGCCTGCTGTATTGGGTCGATGCAGTATTTGTCTGAGTGGAAAAGTTGTTAGTATTTCGACCTGATGATCGAAAAAGTATGGTCTTAACTTTCTAACACTCATGACTAAGGCATAGGCCAGCTTTTTAGTGGGCGAGTACTTCATCTCAGCTTCATGCAGAGCTTGGCTGGCATAATAAATAGGAAGGTGGAATTTGCCTTCTACTCGTACCAAAATGGAACTTATTGCCACGTCTGAAGCTGCCAGATACAGATAAAACTTCTCTCCTGGGATTGGCTTTGATAGAATCTTTACGTCTCCCAGGTAGTCTTTTAGTTGTTCGAAAGCTTTCTGGTAACTGCCCGTCCACATAAAATTTCCCTTTTTGATGGCTTCAAAGAATGGACGATATTTGTCCCCCGATCGTGATATGAACCTGTTTAAAGCTGCTAGGCATCCTGTCAGCCTTTGTACTTCTTTGATGGAACGAGGAGGCTCCATATCAACGATTGCTTTGACTTTTGCAGGATTGGCTTCGATTCCTCGTTTACTAACCAGATGGCCCAGGAATTTTCCTGAATGTACTCCAAATCTGCTTTTCTTTGGATTCAGCTTCATGTTGTATTTTCGGAGAATATCAAACACCTGAGATAAATGTTGGAGGTGGTCTTTTTTTAGTACTTTTGACGACTATGTCGTCAACATACACCTCCACCGTTTCCCCGATATGTTCGTCAAACATTCTGTTCACTAGCCTCTGGTAAGTCGCTCCTGCATTGATTAACCCGAACGACATTCTTTTCCAGCAAAGAAAATTCTTGTTGGTGTAGAAGGCCGTATTTTCTTGATCGTCCGGGTGCATCGGGATTTGGTGGTAACCAGCAAAAACATCCATAAATGTGAACATTTCATGCCCTGCTGTGCTATCCACCAGTTGATCAATGTGCGGAAGTGGAAAATTATCCTTCGGGCATGCTGCATTCAGATTTGTAAAATCTATGCATAGCCTCCAGGGTCCATTCGGCTTTCGCACTAGGACAGGATTTGCAACCCATTGTGGGCACAACGCCTGTTTGATTAGGTCGTTGTCCAACAACTTCTTAACTTCTTTATTCAGAGCTTGATACTTGTCGGGCCCGTATTTTTGTCGTTTTTGGTGTATGGGTCTTCGGGCTGGATTAATGTTTGGTATGTGACAAGCATCTTTTGGATTGATTCTCACCATGTCAGCATGTGACCATGCAAAAACATCGAGGTTAGCTTTCAAAAATTCTGCCATTCGAGTCCTGTAGGGCTCAGGGAGCTCAGATCCGATGTAGAGTTCAAGATCATCACGGCTAGGGTTAACTTTGAGGGCTTCCAGTTCTTCGACTGGAGTTGCTCGCCGTTTTTATCCCTTCTACCGTGGATCAACAATTGGCCCTTTGGGGCTTAGCTCATCCTCGATGTTCATTGGTTCTGCACCTAAATGGGGGTCAAAATCCTTTGTTGGATTAGTGCCATTATTGGTCGCCACAACTGGGCCCTCCAGGTTGATGCATGGACTCAGTTCATCAGTAACCAGTGATAATTTTGCCACTGGCAAGGTTTGCTCATCGTCTAGCAACTTTTGTTCGTCCATGGATGAGGGTTGTTCGTCTATGTCCATCTTATCATTCTGAGTCCTCAAAATATCATTGAGGACAAAAGGTTCATCGTCTGGGTGACTGGTTGATGCTTCCATTATAAATGTACGTTCTCTGATTGGATGAAATTGAAGGAGACATTCTCGAGCTTTCCTTTGGTCTCCCTTTAGTGTTCCCGCACCACTGGCTATCGGGAACTTAGTATAGTAGTGGTAGGTTGAAACTGCAGCTTTAAATTCATTTAGAAACGGTCGGCCAAGGAACCCATTATAGGTGGATTCTTGATCTACAACCTATTAAAATCCACCATTCTAGTTATATTCTTTTCGGGATCCTTAGCCGACACCAATTGTACAGATAACCTAATTATTTCTAACGGTTCTGTTACAGTATTTCCGAAGCCTAGGATTCGGTGATTAGAATCTTGAATGTAGCTAGCATAGTCGCCTAACTGATCAAGCATTTTCTTGAAGATGATGTTGGTGTAGGCTCCGGTGTCCACTAATAGTCGGTGTACTTTGGTTCCCATTATCTTGGCACAGATAACGAGGGAATCGTTATGGGGAGTCACGATTCCTTCCAAATCTTTTTCAGTGAAGGTCAACTCTGCTGTGTGAAGAATGGATAGGTTGACTCCCTTTTCTTGCACCTGGGCAACTGCTCGTAGCTCAGCCTTTCTTTTTCGATTTGAGACTGGTGGTCGCCCATCAGAACAACCACCAACAGGTCCTGCAGGCTCCATCATTTGGATTTCAGGAACTGGACCTCCTGCTAGTGCTGGAACTGGTCGCCTAGCACGATTCCTTCGGGGGGCTTGTTCAACATCGTCATCCTCAGACTCATCATCTCTGCCTCTCTTACCGGTTGTCTTTTCAAAAATTCAGATAGCTTACCCTCCTCATAGAATCACCACAATTGCTTCAGCAAGTCACGACATTCACTTTTAAAATGCCCCACACTCTGATGGTAGGCACAATACTTGTTTTGGTTTAACTTGCTAGCGTCTTGACGTATCTTTCTTGGAGGAGTAAGTAATTCCTTGTCCCGGACATTGTTGTACACCGCATCAATTGATACGGTAAGTACATGATTCAGCTTGTCTTTCAGTTATGTCCCCTCGTTAAATGCTTTCATGTCCTTCGAGGCTCGATAACCTCCACTGTTAGGATATAAATTAGATGTTTTGAAGATGTTAAAACAAGAACTTGTAATAGGACTAGCTGAACCTGTTAGTCAGCTACATATTAGTCTAGGTCTAGAATAGGTCTTTGGTTAAGGGGGAAGAAATCTGTGCAGACCAGATGAGGTGACCAGATGAGATGTCCAGAGCAGAAGAGTCACCAGAGCAGATGAGGTCCAGAGGAGTCTGGCCAGAGGAGTCTGACCAGAGGAGTCTGACCAGAGGAGTCTGCCAGAGGAGTCTGACCAGAGGAGTCTGCCAGAGGAGTCTGACCAGAGGAGCCTGACCAGAGGAGTCTGACCAGAGGAGCCTGACCAGAGGAGTCTGCCAGAAGACCTCTCCCAGATGAGGACCAGAGCAGAAGTGTTACCTGACCAGATGAGATCAGACCAGAAGACCCCAGACCAGACGAGTCCTGACCAGACGAGTGTGACGGATTAGTTCACCCACATGGAGGCTGCATGCAATCTGGAGACAAGTAGATTTTGGAGATCATTGATGGAGATGAAGGCAATCTAGAGAGTCAACTAATGGAGGATTTGATTGATTGCTTGATTGAAAGTCAACTAATCAATCATATAATCAATCTTTGATTGATTATATCCCTCCAATTATGGTTGTTTGAATTGCTAGCTTTCCAACGGGTAGTTAATTCCTACAACTATAAATAGGAGTGCATGGATGAGTTCATCACAGACAAGAGTCGCGCGAGAGCACACAAAGCACACACGAACTCTTCCAAACACTCACCTTGTTCATTAACGTTTATACACTCTTTAGGAGTTTCAGTTGGAACTTAGAATTAACCTGTTCATCTTGAAAGGTTGCTGTAAGTTGTTGTACGAAGGAGCTGGTACTTCGCAATTCCAGTGGTTCGTGAGTTAGTTGGTTGGAGAAAGAGAAAGTCCCCTTTGGAGAAAGGGAGAGTGGACGTAGGATCGTTATATCCGAACCACTATAAATTTCGGTGTTATTTACTTTTCTGCAATTTAGATTTCTACATTTACTTAATTTATAAATTGGGTTTTCATTAAAAATAAACTCAAAACGCTTTCCGCTGGATAACCTTTTTGGGACCAACAAGTGGTATCAGAGCAGTGTGTCCTACAGACCACTGTTTTGAAATCATCTCGGTGGTCACCAGGGCAGATCCATTTTTTTGAAAACCCAAATATTTGTTGTGCTAACAATTTTTGCAGAAATTGGCTCAAAGAGAAGCAGTAAAAGATACACTGGGAACTACTTCAAAAGAAGCCTAGCAGATGAGGAAGATGAGGTATCCACTTCTGGTTCATCATCAAATTTTGGACCAGACGAAGAGATATGTCTGGTAACAGACGAGGTATGTGATCGAACTCCCTCTTCTTTTTCATCTTCTTCTTGTTCTGGACAATCAGAGGAGTCTGATATGCAGAAGATGCTATTAGATCTCCAATCTTCAATACAACTTTGTCAAAAATTGGAAGAAGAGAACACAAAGTTGAAAGCAGAAAATCAGAAGCTTTCACAATGTTTTGGCAACCCAACTGATCTACCAGCTGAACAGGTTCAAACACTGGTAGAAGAGTCCACTGACTTGAAAACCAGATGTGATGAACAAACTAAGCTGATAGAAAAATTGCTTGTTGAAAACATTGAGAAAGATAATGAATGTACTCTGCTGAAAGCTAAGTTCGATGAACTCTTCCATCAAAACAAAATTGTAAAAGATAGTGAGGACAAGCTCAAGCTGAGACTGGAGCAGCTGACTACAGCAAACAATGCTGTGCCACATATAGCTGCCTCATCTCAAAGAGAGCATGATAAAACAGGCCTTGGTTATACCAAACCTGAATCCTCACATGTTCAGAAAGAAGAACAGACTAGTAATTTTATTGATAAGGGTAAAAAGCCAGCTGACCAGGCAACTCAGCCTAATGGGCAGATGAGTCCTAAAACTCAAAAACCCAAAAGGCAGAGGAGGAATTTTAAGAAGGGCTATACCCAGAATAAAAGACCTCAATCAGGCCAGCAGAGTAGAAAACAGTCTGGATCTTCTCAAAAGAGGCAGAACCAGATGACTTCTACTCACCTGCAGAGGACTTCCAAGTCATTTGCCAGACCAGCTGGAACCTTTGATGGTTCTAGTAAAACTTATCCTTATCAAAAGAATTTCAAGTCTGTTGCTTTAAGACAAGTTATTCCTTCTACTGGACAAGCTAATAAGAGAAGAAGAGCCTCTAGAAGAAATAACCATGTCGAAGCTTCTTATGTTCAGTGTGTTTTTGTGGATATGTATGGAAGAAAGATAAGATCACCTGATTAAAAAAGGGATGATCTATTCTTGTGGCTTCCTAAAAATTGTGCTAACCCCCTGGACCCAGAAGGGTACCAAAAAGTTGATTGCCTGCAGATACACAAGAAGACCAGCTGATGTTTTGCCCCAATATCAGCTGAGCATACTTTGAGGGGGAAGATCAGTTGAACCAGCCTGCTAGATTCTCTATTTTCTTATTTCAAATGTCTCTTGTCTTATTTTATTTCAGTTCTTTCAGTTTTAACATCATCAAAAAGAGGGAAATTGTTAGGATATAAATTAGATGTTTTGAAGATGTTAAAACAAGAACTTGTAATAGGACTAGCTGAACCTGTTAGTCAGCTACAGATTAGTCTAGGTCTAGAATAGGTCTTTGGTTAAGGGGGAAAAAATCTGTGCAGACCAGATGAGGTGACCAGATGAGAGGTGACCAGATGAGATGTCCAGAGCAGAAGAGTCACCAGAGCAGATGAGGTCCAGAGGAGTCTGACCAGAGTAGTCTGACCAGAGGAGTCTGACCAGAGGAGTCTGCCAGAGGAGTCTGACCAGAGGAGTCTGCCAGAGGAGTCTGACCAGAGGAGTCTGACCAGAGGAGCCTGACCAGAGGAGTCTGCCAGAAGACCTCTCCCAGATGAGGACCAGAGCAGAAGTGTTACCTGACCAGATGAGACCAGACCTAGAAGACCCCAGACCAGACGAGTCCTGACCAGACGAGTGTGACAGATTAGTTCACCCACATGGAGGCTGCATGCAATCTGGAGACAAGTAGATTTTGGAGATCATTGATGGAGATGAAGACAATCTAGAGAGTCAACTAATGGAGGATTTGATTGATTGCTTGATTGAAAGTCAACTAATCAATCATATAATCAATCTTTGATTGATTATATCCCTCCAATTATGGTTGTTTGAATTGCTAGCTTTCCAACGGGTAGTTAATTCCTACAACTATAAATAGGAGTGCATGGATGAGTTCATCACAGATAAGAGTCGCGCGAGAGCACACAAAGCACACACGAACTCTTCCACTCACTCACTTTGTCCTTTCAAGTTTATATACACTCTTTAGGAGTTATAGTTGGACCATTCACACAATCCTTATCTGCATAGATAGATTGGTGTAAGGCTTAGATCGTAAGATTAAAGCAAGTTGTACGAAGGAGCTGGTACTTCCCAATTCCAGTGGTTCGTGAGTACGTTGGTTGGAGAGAAAGCCCCCTTTGGAGAAAGGGAGAGTGGACGTAGGACAAGTTGGTCTGAACCACTATAAATTCCGGTGTTATTTACTTTTCTGCAATTTAGATTTCTGCATTTCAATTTTAGTACTTAATTTATAAATTGGGTTTTCATTAAAAATAAACTCAAAACGCTTTCTGCTGGATAACCTTTTTGGGACCAACATCCACCATCAGTCTTCTTTCCACTTTCCTTCTGTTCACCTTTATCCCCCATGTCTTTTTGCAAGGCCTCGTGCATGGAGACAAAAATATCTGCCCGGTTTCGAATTTCAGCGTAAGTTTTCGGGCATATGAGATGTACATCTTTCCAAAGTTCGGTGTCTTTCTTCAATCTAGCTAGGACGACTACAATTTTAGTGTCTTCGCTGATTGATTCCCCTTCTAGCAAGACCTTGTTAAATCTTTCCAAATACGAACGGTCCGACTCGTTGTCAGCTTGTTTTAAGTCAGATAACCGATGTCTCTGGGATAGATAAGACCTGACCATAGAGAAATGGGATAAAAATTCTTTGCCTAGCTTGGCAAACGAATGAATTGAAGCTGGTGGCAGAGTCGAAAACCATTTATGGACACGATCCCCCAGAGTAAATGGAAAGTTTCGGCACTGGGTTGCATCACTTGCTCCCATCTGTAATACCCCGTCCCATTTTGTACCTTTTAATTTCATAGAAACCTTAATTATATAATTTTATATTATTATATTTGTTTCTTTTAATTTTATTATTTTTGTGTGCTAATGTGTAATTTAAATATATACTCTATTTCAAATTCCCAAGTTCGAAGAAAGAAATCGAAATTTCAAACGGATAAGGGACTACGAGAAATTAAATAATCAAGTTTAAATTAAGGATTTCGATCTGTATATTTTAATGATAAAAATATACAAATATAATTTAAATGCAATAAAATATTAATTGAACCTCAAAACTGTATTAATTATTAAATGGGGATTAACCGCGTATCCAAACAATCCCTACCAATTCTTAGCATGTAAGTGAGATCTTAGCAATCTTATTACTTTGAATCCCAGCCATGTATATTATTTCTCTCCTTTTAAATTAATTAACAAATTAAAGACTTTTCCCTATAAATATCCACTTCCTCTCTTAACACTTACGCATTCCTCATTCAGTTTCTACCCAAACCAAATACTCTCTCTCTCTACAAAAACCCATTTACCCTCAATCTATGTTGCACAGGTGCGGGTGTGGGAGTGCGGGGGAGATACGATACGGGTTCGGGGATACGGATTTTCAAAAAACTTAGGGTGCGACTCGTCAAGGATACGTCTATTTATTTATATTTTATTATATATAAAACCTAAAAAATTAAATATATTTTAAAATTTTGTAAATCGAATGTATATAATTTACATTTTCTCTAACCCAAAACTTAAACATATTCAATTATTTAATATAATTAAGTAATCAAAAATCAATTTAAATTCAATTAACCTAATATATACGTCATAACAATGATTACAATATAAAACAAGTGTTACATTTTCAATTTGAATTATATTATATAATAAAATTCAATTGTCATAACACATTTAATGCTTAATAAGTAGGATACGCAAGGAGGATTCGAGTATCCGTTAGTGAATTCGCCACGTGGCAGTCGGATTCGCCACGTGGAGAATCCGATTCGTGGATTCAAGAATCTCACCCCTTTTAGGGGGCGGGTGCGAATCCGATACTGCATTGTGATATTTTTAGAAGAATCCGTGCATCATAGCCCTCAATCCTCTCTCTCTCTCTCTCTCTCTTCAAAACTTCTCCCAGCGCAGCCAAATGCCTCGCACCACTCGCGACCAGACGTAGCCCGATTGTCGTCCTCCGCCTCGCCTTCCCTGAACCAGCACCGCCGTCCTCTTTGCCCAGAAGCTATCGCGCCGCCTCTCTTCCCGTCGCACAGGACCGTCGCATCCTTCCCTTTCACGGCCAACGCCTCTCGTTCCAGATGCTGCCGCTGCCGCCGGGCACCGCCGCTTGTCCCAGCGTCGCCACCGCCGCTTGTCCCAGCGTCGCCACCGCCCCTTTTTCCTAAGTGAGTTAACTGATCCCTTCCTTCCAATTTTACAGTTTCCTTTTATTTATTCAAACACTCACACTTCAGTCCATTTATATATATCCATGGTCTTCTTTGTCTTTCCCCGTTGAATTGAAGCCCGGTCAAACCGCTGCCCGTTTATTTTTGAAAGAATCAAAACGACGTCGTTAGGCTGCCAAAATTATCTGACGGGCAATCAAACCTATAAACTACGCCGTTAGACCGCTCGACTTAATTCACAAATCACCGATCGATGCCATTAGGCTACCAATTTGGGACTCATAAGATTTGCTATCCCCCATTCTCCCTATTTTCTTTGTAGCTTGGGGATAAGAGTTTTATATCTTGTTTCTTCCACTGTTAAAACTTTGTAAAATGAATAAGATGAGAGTATTGTCTTCCTCGTTCGAAGGCCACCGAGACTGTAGATGGATTGGGACTGTATATATGGACTGTGTGTTTATGGATTTCGTTAATCTTTCCTACTCATAATATTTACTTAGCTGACTGCTGGATGATGGAATTAAGTTAAGTAGTATGGTGCAGTTTTTTTCTTAAGAAGAATACTGTTGGTTTTAAAAAGTGTTATTTTGTCGTATTAATTGAATCGAGAAAAGAGAACAAAAAAGGATATATGTTTATATCTAATTTTAGTAACAAATGAAAAAGGTATTTTTGGAAAATACTCCCTCCGTCCACGAGTAAGTTTCCCACTTCTTTTTGTTGAATGATTTAAGAAAGTGTATTTGTTTATTAATATATAGTGGGCCACATGTTGACTTTTGGGATAAAGTAATGAATAGTGTTGAAAAGTAAATTGAATGAGTGACATTTTTTGTAATATTATTTGAGTTTGAAGGTTAAAGTTTATACTCCCTCCGATTCAAAATGTTTGATGTTTTAGGGTGTTTTTTTTGTTTCAAAATATTTGATGTTTTAGGGTATTTTGCACCTTATTTTCCTATTATGCCCCTATTTAAATCCTCCTAAAATATCACTCATAATTTTTCCTTACCTTTTAATAATGTTACACCATAAATAAACTATTTGACCTTCCATAAATCTCTTTTCAATTAATATATCATAAGGGTATAATAGTCATTATATACCACTTCTTAATTCTCACAACAAATCCTAAAACATCAAACATTTTGAATCGGAGGGAGTATATAGTAGAGTGTTGCTTTTTCCATTTATGGAATGAGAAACTTATTAAGGGACTGCCCGAAAAGGAAAGTGGGAAGTTTACTCAGGGACGGAGGGAGTAGTATTATTCTTTTGTTTTGAAAGTGACACAAGTCATTTTGATTACTAATAATAGGAAGAAAATTATATATATATACTATTTTAATATTTATTATACAAGTTTTTATAAAATTAAATAAGATTAATAATAAAGGGAGTTTTATTTATAAAATATAAATTTTATTCAAAGATCTTTTAAAATAAGAAATGATAATTTTAGAAAGTAAAATATTAAATTGGGACTTTTGTTATATTAAGATTATTTAAATGAATTTCTTATTCTTTTAATTATTTTCAAGAAAAATATTATATGGTTATACTTTTAAAGTTATTAAAAACTTTTAGTTTTAAAAGTCTAAAAATATCAAAAGTTCGTCTTTATAGAATCAAAATAGTCGTACAACAAGGATACTAGTAAATACACCCACTCGATACACAAACCTTTAAGAAGTGGTGTATTTACCAAAACAGGGTATGACCTTTAAACGAGTTCATTTAATAGATTTATAAGACAACAACTTCTTCATTTTCGTAACACGAACTTCTAGGCCTTTCGATATTCCAAAGCCTTTTTATTTAATCAAATGATTTCGTACTAGGATTCTGTGCTAATCGAAATACGCATGGGGGATCAGACATTTTGTTTGTATATCACTTTCGAATGTCACTACAACGCGAGTTACTTTTCCAAAGGAATTTCAAAGACAGTTGTAACTTAGCTATAAAGTTAAAAGGTGGGTGATGATCTGTTGATTGATCTGCTAATAATACGTTGTGCTGGTATACTCTGAACTCGACTAAATCAATCTAAAACAACTTATCCAACATAAATGTACATGTATATTATAACTGTTTGAACTATGTGATATAATTATATATGATACGTAATGTCTATTGATTTTATTTAAATCTATCACTATTGCATGATATAAGGGCATTTTGTGGCCATGAATCTATCTAAATATGAGTTATGTGCATATTTCAAATTGACAGTTTTTGTAAGGAAGAGGAAGTTGTGTGTGGCCATGTTTGATAATAAATCAGGTGCATGGTCACAGGGATTCTTTTGTGGTAGTCGTGCGTGGCCATGTTTGATAATAAACCAGGTGCATGGTCACGAGGTTCGTTTGTGGTAGTCGTGTGTGACCATGTTTGATAATAGATCAGGTGCATGGTCACGAGGAATTGTTTATATTGTTTTGGAAGAGATTTACTATATGTGAAAAATGATTTTGGCATATTGAACTGATACTTGATAATGACTTTGGGCTTTGCCCCTTAACGTGACCCAACTTGTGATATATCAATTGTATGATGTGAAACCTGTTGTGCTCAACTAATTATTTGTGAACTTGTTACTTATGTTATATATGATGTTCATGTTTATATGGCAATTGATTAAATGGATTAAAATACTTTATCAATGAGTATAATTTAATATATTTCGGATTTACCAATCCCATGACGTTGCAAATCACCCATACGTGAGAATTCAAATCTCACGCCCCCCTTTTTACAACCCTTGCAGATTATGATTTCGTGGAGCAAGGACAGTAATAGAGACGACACGGAGTTCCCCACTTAAATAAAATGTTACTGTTAATACTAAACTTTATATTCATATATATATATATATGTATGAGATATGTTATTAAAATTATTCTACTCATTTCTTCCGCTGCAATAAAACTCATCTTTCATTTTATTATGTTTTTTTATATCAAAAATTTTATAGTTCGGATTTTAGTCACAAGTGGCACCTCGAATCTGAGATATTTAATGTGTTTCGGATTGGGGCGTTACACCATCGATATCATATAATCAGAGTATTTCATCAAATGCACCCGGGGGTCCGCTATGCCTTCATATTGTATACTGGCAGGGAATTAGATCTTCTTTTGAATGGGAGCTTTTAAGATTACTGAAGATAGTGGAGAGGATGGTAGGGAGGTATTCCCATAACCTCTCTGCAAGTCCAACTGACCTTGCATGCTTTCGATTGCTTTCCTCATGGAGGCCAGTTCCACTAGGGATCCCCCTTGACTTGGAGGTTGTTCGGCGAACAAAGGTGCATGACCATCTGTTCGCCGCAGTCCCTCACTTGGTATGGGAACCCCCTGGACTGGCCTCCTAGGATTGGGCTCCGCATCTGGGCCTAGGTGACCAAAAGCTGACCTAGTCAGCCTTTCGTGGACTGACTGACGAGCTACTTCTGCTCTTGGATGGATCTCTGTTGCTCCCCGACCAAGGCGACCTAATCTGTTCAGTGCACTTTGGCGTGTGCCATGACTAACCCCCAAAGCTTGGTTTGGGGTTGATTCTCCATGGCTGGTAGCTTCAGTGATCTATTTCTCCTTGCCCTTCATCTTACGAACTTGGGCACTGTCTACCTCATTTTGATGGCCATCTCTGGCCTTCTCATGCTCGCGAGCTCTTTTTAGACTATGCCTTGCTCGGATCTGAGATGAGCCAGGCTGTGCTTGTTGCTTTTGCAAAGCCTGAAGCATTGCGATTGTTCGAGCTAGTTCATTAGGATTGCGAACAAAAGCATCCAGCTCAGGTGGCATTAGTTGATGTGTAACTGTTGGATGGTTTTCTTGCTCGTGCCTGGCTATTTCTTCTTGCCTACCAGCCTGGGACATCCTTGAACGCAAATCCCTTGTCACATGCTGGGAGTGTTGAGTCTCATGAGACTGAGGTATCTTTAAACGAAGAACACCAAGAACACCTTTCTTCAATTCTTCAAGTTTTAAATTTGAAGTTCTTACTTAATCACACATGAATTCTTAAATCGGAGGTTCGAACCCTCCTTCTAGCGCCAATTTGTTGATGATCTTTGCTAATCACAAGGATTAGTGGTTGTTTTTAATCGTTAATTAGATCACCAAACAATTACGTGTGATTGATCACTAACGTAATTAGTGAATACGAAATTTTATATTTTGGTAGAATTAATATGTGTATTGATTACGTACTTAATTCGTATATAAGAGAATCGAGCTGCTTTGGGTGTATAATCGAAGTTTGGACGTGTATATGAATTTGTGCTTATTTTATTAGCTGAAAAAATCTAAGTATTTATACAAGTTTGCCTAGCAGGAGGTGTACATGACCTTTGACCTCCCTTGTGTGCATGTGTGACACTTGGACTTTGACTATTTTGACCTTATCTAAACTAAATTCTATCCTTCTATACTGGACTTGCTCGTATTCAGGAGTTGTTTGTCTAGTTGGACTTGTCCTTGAGGAGTCTTTAGTTTGATTTTGTTGGTCTTTATTCTTGATAATTTGTTGTCTTGATATTGCAGCCAAATCTGTTCGCCAATGTGCTAGATATGCTCGCCGGGGGGTCATTTGGGTCCACATGGTCTCTAGGTTAAAGCTGCTCGCCTGATTATAATTGCTATGCGGACAAAGTCTGTTCGCCTGACGTTTCCATTTCAGCCTGGTTTTGTTGGCTTAATTTTATCTTAAGGGTGTGTACTTTGGGTTAATTCTGCTCGCCCTAATGACATTTCTGCTCGCCTATCAACATAAATAATTTTTATTTAGACTATATAAGTTTTGTTAAATATTAAAATTATTTTATGATTTTTAGTATTTGTTGTGAACATAATACATAGTTAAAAATTGTATGATTAATTAAATAATTGCAATACTCACATAATATATAATATAATTTTTACATATTAATTTGTTTATGGATTAAATAAATTTAATTTAATTTTTTTATATAATTTATTATGCAATTTCACGTTATAATATTCAATACGTGCATTGCACGCATTCCTTATTTGTCCATCTCACAATTGTTTGCACACCTAAAAAATGAAATACTTTATAAACTCCACCCCTCACAATATTCACAAATGTACTGAAATGCCATTATTTTTTGTCTTTTGGGCCCACAATACACTCAATTCAACCAATTTTTTAACTTTATACCCCATAAAACACTACTCATTACACTTTTTTCTTAAAAATTGTGCCCACACTATTTTGCGAACACTTGTGGGCGGAAGGAATATTATTTTTAAGAATACAATTCAACTAATTTATTTACCTTATATATAAATTGTTTACAAAATTACTATTCAAAATCATATTCTACTCCATTTTTGTATTTTGTGTGCTCAAAAAATGATGCAGTTAAGGTGGGGCAATGGAGTATTTATGCAAAATAAAATAAAAGGTTTGGGGCGGGTTGAATTCCTTGTTCCACTATTGAAAAGGAAACCATCCTAATTTATAGGAACAACCCCAATAGAAAACTGGAAAGAAAGCTCATGGAGAATTACAAAAAAAAAAATCCAGAAATACGACTGAACACAATCTCAATCATACATGACCGTTTCATATAAAATTTTCTATTTAATTTTTAATCGGAAATTACGTGTGTACAGTATGATGACATTGACATATAGAAAAGACTGAACTGCTAAATATCATAGGAAAATTAATATGTGGTCCATTATACTATTTGAGCTATCTAGGGTTGGGTGATTCCTATTTCCTAATCCTCTCATTCAGTCGTTGGGAAGCAAATAGGCCATCACTATAGTGAAGGTTGTGGCAGTTAAATGTAGTGCCACGGCTAGCAATTAGCGCCTATTATTTGTTTATAGACCATCCATAATTGGTTGATGAATTCAACTAGCATGAAAATTAAACGTGTGCAATAAAATTAATCCAACACCTATAAACAAATAAAAATATAAATTAAAAGCAATGTGTAATTTGTTAATTATAAGCAATTAATCTATGCTGGTAAAATATATTTATACACTACATTATTTTACAAAAATATGTAGACAAATGTTATACGAATAAATTAAATTAACTTCCCATCGATGTGTTAGATAAAATTTTAATTTATTTTCAAAAGTTGAATTTATTATTACTATATACTCCCTCCGTCCATGAGTAAACTTCCCACTTTCCTTTTCGGGCCGTCCACAAGTAAGTTTCCCATTCCATAAATGGAAAAAGCAACACTCTACTGTTTATAAACTTTAACCTTCAACTCACACAATATTACCAAAAATGTCACTCATTCAATTTACTTTTCAACACTATTCATTACTTTATCCCAAAAGTCAACATGTGGTCCACCATATATTAATAAACAAATACACTTTCTTAAACCATTCAACAAAAAGAAGTGGGAAACTTACTCGTGGACGGAGGGAGTATATTACTGCGAAATCTTAAAAAAAAAATGTCAGAGGCCCATGCCGCTAGCGTTGCTCCTTCCCTGCAGACTGCAGTTGTGGATTGACATCGACCAAGTAATGTTGTGTTGTTAACATCAATTCAATTATTATGCATACTATGTTATAACTACTTTGTATCTATATATACAAGAAATTTAAGGGAAATAAATATACATTTGAGAAGTACGTAGTGTTAGTATAGTAGATATAACTATAACAGAGAAAAATGGAGCTCAAGTTGGAGCGTATGAATGCTGGAGATAGTGCAACTAGTTATACCAACAATTCTGGCCTTCAGGTCTTCTCTCTCTTTCATTCATTCATATATATATATATATATATATATATATATATATATATATATATATATATATATATATATATATTCACTTTTCACCTGTTATATATATGTTTTTAGACAAAGTATAGAGTGAAACTGATTTATACATGAATCACCGAAGGGTATTAGTTGTTTTCATTGAAAAATATTAGTTATATTTACTAAAGAGTATTACTGATTTACACTAAAGAGTCTAAGTTGTTCGGTGAAAATGAACTAAGACACTTTAGTGTAAACCAGTAACAGTAATACTCTTCAGTAAAAATAACTAATACTCTTCAGTGAAAACAACTAATACGCTTCGGTGATTCATATATAAATCAATTTCACTCCATACATACTCATGTTTTTATTAATGTTTCAGAAATTTGTGATATCTAAGACATTGAGTGTGTTAGACGAGACCCTGAAAGATATGTTTACAAGTGGAAGTAATGGGTTCCCCAAATGCTTAAGAGTGGCTGATCTGGGATGTGGGTCTGGGCCCAACACACTTTTAGTCATTTCCCATATAATGGATACCATCAAACGTTTGTGCAAATTTGATAATTTGCCTCAAATTGAAATTTTTCTGAATGATCTCCCGGGTAATGATTTCAACAATCTGTTCAAATTTGTATACGATCAGAAAGAAAGGAGGGGGTTATTAGATGCATGCTTTATCTATGGTGTACCTGACTCCTTCTATGTAAATCTCTTCCCAACCAACACTATACACTTTGTTTACTCATCCTATAGCCTTCATTGGCTCTCTCAGGTTAGTATTGTATTCGGAAAATTATTTTTTCAAGACCATAACTTAAGGAGGATAGCAAAATAAGGACAATAACTGTAAAATTTGACGAATTGAGGACAAATCAGCTCGAAACAATGCAAATCGGGTTAATCTACCCAATTTGGGTTAGAATTCAGGTATAATTTGGAACTATTTGATCTGAATTCGAGCTTAATTTGACTTTAATTTGCAAGTTTTGAAAGTTATGATCCTTAAATTGTCAATTTGAAAAATTATTATCCTTATTTTGCCACCCCTTAAGTTATGGTCCTAAAATAACAATTTTCCCATGTAATTATATACGTGCATATAATCAACGTAATATAAAATGAAACGTCTAATTTAAGAAAAAAAAGAAATATAAGATGGAACACCAAAGCAGAATAGGTGATATAAATTGATGAATCGATCATGGGAAGCATATGAAATTAATCTTAGATTGCAAGGTTAATGGCAATGTATAATTAGGTTTATCATACTTGGTATACATGTGCTGTGTTGTACAAAAAGTCCTGAATTATGATCATACTAGAATAAATTTAATTTCCAACTTACTATATTAATTGACACCCTTTATTTTAATTTGGTAGATTCCTGAAGGGGTGGGGAAGAATAACAAGGAAAATATATATATGGCAATGACGAGTCCACCCCTAGTTTTTGAAGCTTATGCGAAGCAATTCCAAAGGGATTTCTCGAGGTCACGAATAAATGATCCATTCATCTAAATAGTATATATAAACTCGTCGAAAAAAGATACTAATTATTTATAATGACAATATTTAAATGCGTTGTACGCAGATTTCTAAGGATTCGAGGTGAGGAAATAGTAGGCAGTGGGCGAATGGTTCTAACATTAATTGGAAGAAGATTTGTGGATTTGTCTCCAAACGATGGAGTTATTAACATATTTACGCCGCTTGCACAAATCCTCCTTCACATGGTTGCACAGGTAATAAGTATCAACTAGTATTGGTGACTATATAAATGAATTAATTTCACATTTCTCTGTAAATTCAAATTTTTAAATGAGATCAAATTCTTTCATTGTATTAAAAGATCAATTGGCTCACGCAGTTAACACGTCTTTGGTTTAAACCCTTAAAGATAAAGATCTTTTAATCCAAAACAAACGTTTTGTATTAGTCTTAAAAAAAATTGTTAACTACCATATTCAAATTGAGTATGTGTGGATGTGAAATTAATTGGTTCATATATGACTCACTGAAAGGTATTACTTGTTTTTATTAAAGAGTATTAGTTGTTATTATTGAAGAGTCTTAATTTATTTTCAATAAACAACTAATATTTTTAAGTGAAAACAACTAATATTCTTTAATAAAAACAACTAATATCTTTTAATGATTTATGTATGAATAATTTTCACCCTATACTTTTTCATTCAAATTTTGTCTATGTACTTATTTTTTTATGATAGTATACCGTTATTGAGAAAATTCACTTTATATACGTAATAAACTGAGTAAATATATTACATTGCAGATGCATTTATTATTATTTAATGACTTTTAAATTGGTGCTAGAAAGAGTTAAACGTCATTCATAATGAGTCAGGAGAATAGGAGATGTAGAAGTTAAATTTATATGTGTAGAATTAGAGTAATTTTAGGATGAATGTATTCTATACACTTGGAATTTGATTCCATTTTAAAATTAATTTTAATTTTTCATGAGTTTGTTGACTGCCCATATAAAATTTGTGGATCTGACAAGAAACCGTGTCTTAAACTGGCCGTGCGCATTCATACCAATACCCCAAATTATAATTATCAATATTTTTAATAGTACTCTAAGTTATATTCACTGATACCCCAAACTATAATCACCAATACTCCAAGAATTACTCAACAATACCCCAAGTTATAATCACCAATATCTCAAAAATTATTTTCAAGACTTATTCACCAACATCACAAGTTATATATGAACTATTTCTTTCATTTGCATCAATTTTTCATATTTTTTTCTAGGAATCATATCAGGAAACTTCTGCTTTCCTAGTGGTTCCGAACAGAAGGCATTCCACCAAAGCAATGTTAAAAGCAATTGCATTAACCTTGATATTTGGCAGGTTCATGAAATTCTTAACGATGTGGACAACAACCTTGTCTATGAAAGCAGGGGCAGTGTAGATTCCGTTCACATTATTACCAAATTTATATCCGGAAATTCAATCAGAATCGAAAAAAAATTAATTATTGGATTCAATCTTACTGTCTTAAACCGGCAGCGATGTAATCATACAAACTCAAGACATCATCGTGGATCCCGGCGCTGGTTGGGGCCTGGAAAAGGGTGTCTACCATTTCCTTTCCTCTGCGAGAAGGGGGACAGAGGAAAAGTGAATACCATGACCCGTGGTTGATTCGGATTTGAATTGAATTTTGAAAAGTCAAAATTAAAATTGAAATTGTTAATCGATTTTGGATTCACAAGAAAACTTGTTTTCGGGAATCGGAATATGAAAGCAATAAGAACGAAATTGAAATCACACAAGAACACCAGATTTACGTGGTTCGGAGATGAATACTCCTACGTCCACGGGATCCGAGAGAATATCTTTTCACTAAGATGAGAATTGGAAGTTACAAGTTACAATCACACAATCTCACAGTGTTTGCGCTCAAAATGATGATGTTATGTTCTCCTAGCTAAGAACCCCCTTTTATATATACAGAGATTGGAATCGAACCCTAGATTTGATTCAGTTGTAACAAACTCATAAGTAAAGCAGTTATCCAGCTGACTAACAAACTCCAATAACCGCCATAGTTGATTCAGTTAGAACCGCCTTCGAATTAGCTCCAATTTGGTGTACTTCGCGAATAATGGACTTCAGGATCAGATGACAAGACCTCCTCTGGCTCTGGTCACTTACACCAGATGACCTCTGGTTCCAGACCTCCTCTGATAGACCTCCTCTGATGACTTATCTACCAGACTCATCTGACCAGACCTCACCTGATGGACCTCCTCTGATAGCTCTTCTGTCTGACTTCTCTGGTCAGGCTTCTCTGGTCAGCCTCATCTGGTCCATCTACTCTGGTACCCCAAATTTACCATTCTCACGGCTAACACTTTATCAACTTAGCCTCCTATTGAATTAAGCTCAGCAGACTACATACTTCACATATGACCCTTCACAATTCTCCACCTCAGATGAGAAGTATCAATCCTCTCCTCCTCTCCTCCATACTCCAGCTTGGGCCTAAGGAACATCCCATACACTCATCTTTACCAATTCAACACAGAATTTGAATTTCGTACCTGGTAAAGACTTTGTACACATATCTGCAGCATTGTCCTCTGTAGATATCTTCTGGATGAGAACCACTCCTTTGTCAATGATTTCCCTTACAAAATGTAACCTTACATCAATATGCTTTGACCTCTCATGGAATACTTGATGTTTAACCAGATGAACTGCACTCTAGTTATCACAATGAATGACCACAACCCTTTGACTTATGCCAAAATCCTTGATTATGCCTTTCAACCAAAAAGCCTCCTTAACAGCCTCAGACACTGCAACAAACTCTGCTTCTGTAGTAGACAATGTAACTCCACTCTGCAGAACAGATCTCCAGCTTACATCAGTATTATAAAGTGTAAAGATATACCCTGTTAAAGATCTTCTGGTATCCAGATTAGCAGCAAAATCAGAATCTACAAATCCTTCCAATGGACTCTTCTGGTCAGTCATCCTCTCAAACATCAAACCCAGATCAGATGACCCTTTTAGGTATCTGAATATCTATTTCAAAGCTTCCCAATGTAATCTTCCAGGATTAGCCATGTATCTGCTCACCATACTCAATGAATAAGCTAAGTCTGGTCTGCTGCAGACCAGAGCATACATCAGGCTTCCAACCCCACTTGCATAAGGTACTTTCATCATAGTCTTCTTCTCTTCATCAGACTTTGGTTCCATTTCCTTAGATAGTTTAAACTGTTGTCCCAGAGGAGTTGACACAGCTCTACTCTCATGCATGTTAAACCTCTTCAGGACCTTCTCAATGTAACTCTTCTGGGATAAGAATAGTCTTCCAGCTTTTCTGTCCCTGAGAATATTCATTCCAAGAATCCTTTTAGCATTTCCCAAGTCCTTCATATCAAATCTAGCACTTAGCTTCCTTTTGATACTCTGAATCTTCAGAAGACTCTTACTGGCAATAAGTATGTCATCCACATAAATCAGAAGATAGGCTATCACATCACTACCTTGCCTTTCCAGGTATACACAAGTATCATACTTGCTTCTTCAAACCCAATGGATAGCATAACTTCATTGAACTTCTTGTGCCATTGTCTTGGACTTTGCTTGAGGCCATACAATGATTTCTTGAGTAGACACACCTTCCCTTCTCTCCCTGGTTCAACAAACCCTTCTGGCTGGTGCATGTACAGATCCTCAATAAGATCACCATGCAGAAAAGCTGTCTTTACATCTAGTTGTTGTAGCTCCAGATCTTCTTGAACAACTCTACTGAGAAGTAATCTGATTGAACAATGCTTAACCACAGGTGAGAATACCTCATTGTAATCAATTCCTTCTCTCTGAGTAAATCCTCTGGCAACTAATCTGGCTTTAAACCTCACCTGATCTTTCACACCAGATTCAAGCTTCCTTTTAAACAACCATTTACATCTGATTAGCTTCTGCCTAGGTGGCTTATCAACAAGAATCCAAGTTTGATTCTTCTTAAGAGACTCCATCTCTTCTGTCATGGCTGTAATCCATGACTCCCTATCATCACACTCAAGGGCTTCCTTGTATCTTTTAGGTTCTTGGTACTCTATGGCTTCTGCTGTAACAAGTGCATAGGAGACCAGATCCACACGGCCAAACCTTGCTGGAGGATGCATTTGTCTTCTGGATCTGTCTCTTGTCAGACTATAATTTCTCAAGTCTGCTTCTGGCACTTCTTCCTCCTCTTCTGCAGGTGCACTATCCTCATCTGATGACCCATTTTCCCCTGTAGCTTGCTCTGGTTCAGAACCAGATGAACAATCATGCTTGTCATGATCAGGCTCCACCTCAACTTGAGTAATTGGCTCAGAAATAACACCATCCATCTCTTCAGCTGATGGCTCTCCATCACCACCACCAGACTTGTATCCCATCTGTAATTCATTAAACATAGCATCTCTGCTGGTAATACACTTCTGGTTTCCAGGCTCCAGACACCACAACTTATACCCCTTAACACCTTTTGGATACCCAATGAAAACACATTTTAAGGCTCTAGGTTCAAGTTTGTCCTGCCTCACATGAACATAAGCTAGGCACCCAAAAACTTTCAACTTTGAGTAATCTGATATCTTTCCATACCAGACCTCATCTGGGGTTTTAAACTCAATAGCAGATGATGACACTTTATTAATGAGATACACAGCTGTGTTAACAGCTTCCCCCCAAAAACTCTTAGGTAAATGAGCATCAGATAACATACACCTAACCCTTTCCAGAATAGTTCTATTCATTCTCTCTGCTAGACCATTCTGCTGGGGATTTGAAGGAACAATTTTATGCCTAGTAATACCCTTCTCCCTACAAAATTGTTGAAACTCCTCTGATAGGAATTCAAGCCCATTATCAGTCCTTAAGTGCTTGATAGTCCTGCCTCTCTTATTCTCAAGTTCAATCAACCATTTTTTGAACTTAGAGAAGGCATCACTCTTCTGTTTAAGAATGTAAACCCAAACCTTTCTGGAATAATCATCAATAAGGGTAAGGAAATACCTGCCTCCACCATGAGTGGACACCTTTGCTGGTCCCCATACATCAGAATGTATGTAATCCATAACCTCCTTGGTGGTATGCTTCCCTTTCTGGTAAGCTTGCTTCTTTGATTTCCCAAGAACACACCTCTCACGGAATTCCAGCTTGCATATCCTCTTCCCAGGGATTGCTCCCTTCTTGGATAACTCCACCAGGCCCTTCTCACCAACATGTGCCAGTCTCTTGTGCCACAAGTTGACATCAGAAGACTCCATGGTAACATCAGCTGACCCTGTTACAGTTCTTCCAATCAAAGTATACAAACCATTCTTGATAGTCCCCTTCATAACAATCCTTCCCGATTTAGTTATTGACAGAATTCCCTTTTCTGTCTTGAATT
The DNA here is from genome assembly GCA_947034835.1 of Ballota nigra. NCBI lineage: Eukaryota > Viridiplantae > Streptophyta > Magnoliopsida > Lamiales > Lamiaceae > Ballota > Ballota nigra. The sequence continues at coordinate 93,465,323 of OX344724.1, forward strand.
CAAAGCCCTTAGAATTCAATGTACCAAGAGAAACAATATTTCTCTTCAACTCAGGAACAAACCTGACATCAGATAAGATCCTATCAACCCCATCAAACATCTTGATCTTGATAGAACCAGATCCTTGCACTCTACAGCTCTCATCATTACCCAAAAGAACAAGACCTCCATCAATCTTCTCAAGATCCAGAAACCAGTCTTCATGTGGACACATATGAAAAGTACACCCTGAGTCCAGGACCCACTCTTGACTTAGTCTCTCATGACTAACCATCAAGACCTCTGCACTATCATATCCTTCAACCTCCACAATAGCTGCATCTCCATCTTGATCACCTTGATTGTCTTTCTTCCTCATTTCAGGGCAATTCTTTCTCAGACGACCTTCCTTATGGCAAGTGAAACACTTTCTCTTCTCAACAAAATCAGATTTCTTCCCACCCTTATTCCCTTTTCCACCATCCTTCTTCTTGGACTGAAACCCCTTCTTCTTCTTGGATTGAACATTCAATCCTTCAGCAGGCTTCTTCCCATCAGTTTGGATCTGTAGAAACTTGGTTTTCAGGGCAGTTTGAACATCATCAAAATTCACCTGATCTTGTCTACCAAATAACAAGACATCTTTGAAATTTTCCAGAGACTTAGGTAGAGAATTTAACAACATCAATGACTTGTCCTCATCATCAATTGTAACATCCAAACTCTCCAGATCATCCACCAATCTGTTGAACTCGTCCAACTGATCACCAAGATTCTTATCTTCACTCATTTTGAAGACTTGAAGCTTCTGTTTCATGTATAACTTGTTCGTAACAGACTTGGTCTGGTATAACTGCTCCAGCTTATTCCAGATCCCAAGAGCGGTTTCCTCCTTCGATACTTCCCTCAATGGCTTGTCCCCAAGACACAAGATAAGCGCACTGTGTGCCTTCCTCTTGTTCTCCTCCACCTTCGCCGAATTAGATCCAGAAGCCACCTGAGCCGGTGGCAACAAGGCTTCGTACAACCCATTATGTACCAGGAGAGCCTTCATCTTGATCTTCCATAAGCTGAAATCGTTCTTCCCCGTGAACTTCTCAATGTCGAACTTAGTTGCAGCCATGATTGCTTCCCACAGACGGCGCCACTTGTTAATCGATTTTGGATTCACAAGAAAACTTATTTCCGGGAATCGGAATATGAAAGCAATAAGAACGAAATTGAAATCACACAAGAACACCAGATTTACGTGGTTCGGAGATGAATACTCCTACGTCCACGGGATCCGAGAGGATATCTTTTCACTAAGATGAGAATTGGAAGTTACAAGTTACAATCACACAATCTCACAGTGTTTGCGCTCAAAATGATGATGTTATGTTCTCTTAGCTAAGAACCCCCTTTTATATATACAGAGATTGGAATCGAACCCTAGATTTGATTCAGTTGTAACAAACTCATAAGTAAAGCAGTTATCCAGCTGGCTAACAAACTCCAATAACCGCCATAGTTGATTCAGTTAGAACCGCCTTCGAATTAGCTCCAATTTGGTGTACTTCGCGAATAATGGACTTCAGGATCAGATGACAAGACCTCCTCCACTTACACCAGATGACCTCTGGTTCCAGACCTCCTCTGATAGACCTCCTCTGATGACTTATCTACCAGACTCGTCTGACCAGACCTCACCTGATGGACCTCCTCTGATAGCTCTTCTGCCTGACTTCTCTGGTCAGGCTTCTCTGGTCAGCCTCATCTGGTCCATCTCCTCTGGTACCCCAAATTTACCATTCTCACGGCTAACACTTTATCAACTTAGCCTCCTATTGAATTAAGCTCAGCAGACTACATACTTCACATATGACCCTTCACAGAAATTAAATGTAAAATTCAAGTGCATGCTATGCATTAAATGCATCCTAAAATTTGCCATAGAACTAATATAATATTACTAAGAATTTTTTTAGAAAACATTATCCAAAAGTACCAGAACTAATTAGAGATAGGTGTTACATGAATCTCGAAGTTCACTAGATATATATTTCCTAAATTAATGAAATATATAAATTAGTTTTAATGTGCAACTGGTTATATTTTGTGTACATCTTTAAACAATATTAGTTATTTCATGAAAAGTTGATTCTGATAGTATTAATTACATTATAAAATATTTATTATTTTACTATAAAAATAATTGTTGTGAATTAATCATGCTGCATAGTAAAATTGTTATACATGCATAAGACCAACAGAATGATAATAGTAGTCTTTGAATGATTAATTACGTTAAGAATGATTATTACATGAGTAGGTCTCTGGTGAATTTAAATTTACATAACTTTTTAAATATTATTGTTATGTACATATACACTGTCATTGTTATGCATATCAACTATTATTGTTTAATTTTTTTTTCTAGTGATAATGAATATGTACAACAGTGATGTAACAGTAATATTCGAAAAAAATTGAATTTACCTTAACTCGGATTCCAAATTTTTTTGTTTTATTATATTATGAGTATGATCAATATTTTTTTAATAGGCGAGGAAAAAAACAATTATTAATCTTTCGGGTTTATGATTTACCACATGTTCGTAAATCATAACACTCCCTAGACAAAATTTCGTGTATACTAACGTTAATGTGAACTCAGTTTTTTTAAATATTACATTTATAATATATTTATTATTACATTACATATATTATTACTGTCTAAAAATTCCAGTATTTTTTTTAAACAGTGATAGTTAATATTCATAAATAGTAGTGATATTTGAAAAAAAAAAGTTCAAGTAAACGATGATTTACAGTAGACCTACCCCTAATTAAATGATATAACAGTAAATATATCAATATACGCCATGTGTAAGTTGTTCCTTCATATACACACGCAAGACAAATTTGTATTGTTTTAGTCAAGTTAAATATTCATATTAATATGTATTATTCACAATCTAGAATAAAGGTTTTAAACGGAAATTAATTGGGTGCACATTTATATAATAGGGTCTAGTAAAGGAGGAGGATTTGTACTCTTTCAACATGCCTGTGTACACTCCCTGCATGCAAGAGATTGAAGCAATAATAAAGGATGAAGGGTCCTTTCATTTGGAGAAGATGGAAGTTTTTGAGGTCCCATGGGATGCCAACGTGGATGATTCAGATGACGACATCATTTTTGATAAACACAAGAGTGGAAAAACTGTGGCAGCTTGTGTTCGGGCTTTCTTGGAGCCCATGTTACTCTCCCATTTCGGGCCTTCCCTTGATCTCGATGGTGTCTTTGACATTTATGCACACAAAATGGGAGACCATTTGGCAACACAAAGATCATCCTATTTCTCTCCCGTTATTTCCCTGACAAGGAAATTAAGATCCCAATATATGGATGGTGCAATAATTGCAGCAAAATAATATTGTATCACTTCTGATTTTATTTGAGCTGAGTTTTTTAATATTATAATTTCAATATATGGAGCTTTCTAGATATTAAAGTTTATTTGTATTATCTTATACTTGTTTTTAATTGTTTATTTGAAGTTGAGAAAAATCTTAAATAATTTTTTTTTGACCAGGAGAAAAATCTGAAATTAATACGAAGCCTCACATTAGAGATTTTACATATTGTGTATTGAAAAGGAAAATTAAAGTACATTAATAGGAGTATAACGCAACTTGAACAAGAAAGCATACAAGAATATAAACAACGGGAAGAATTCATACCAAAAATGTATATATGATACGATATGCTCTCCTTCTCCCTTTCTCTAGTTTAAACGCTCTCTCTTGGATTTCGTGAAAAGGGGAGATCTCGTTGCCGGAACATATCCCCGTGCGTGAGCGGCCGGACGGTGGCTTCAGCCAGTCACGGCTCGCGACCCTTCCGTAGTGTGTACTAGTTTTTAATTACCACATGTTAATGATTTAATAAATACCCCATCAACTTATGCCATCTGCACATTGTTATTGTTAACATTGCAAACAAGTTTTATAATATAAAATTTATATATTATTATAAGTATTCACTGATATCATAACATTTATAAATTAAAAGTCACAATATAAAATATTATGATATCAGTAGATGCATGTAATAATACCCATAAATACATGTAATAGTATCAATTTCATACTATGAACAGTTATATTAATATGTGCTATAATAAAACACAATTATTAATTTGCTGCACATCCTCAATTATACTAATAGGGAGTTGGTCTTGCTTATTTGTCATTATATAATAAAGAGTCTAATTTAAAAAATTATGCAAATTCATGGATTTGAACACATGACCACTTGAGTACAACTTATAAATTTAACCAACTAAGCTAAACTATGAATATATACAAATTTGGAATATCTATTGTATATAACTTGAGGCTATAAAAATATACTAAATTAAATTGATCAACTATATTTAAAACACTAATTATATGAAACTTTAATGTTTAATTATTTTATTTTTATTCTCTCACTATATTTAAGGATTTGCAATTTAGAAATTCCTAATTTGTTAAAATAAATTAAAAATGGAATTAAATATATTAATTAATTTTGAATTGTTTATCGATTAAATGATTGATTGAATTTTTTAAATAAAAAAATTAACATTTAACTAATAAATTTTTATTGTCTTGAAAACACAGTGCACCAAAATTTAATTATTTAATTTTTTTAATCTCAAAACAAATTTAATATATCATTATATTGACTTAAATGTGTTTAACATGTGACATTATTTTGAATATATTTATTATATAATATAACTACATTAATTTTATGGTGAACAAATTTATATTATTATTGTATATGCAATGCATAATGTATACTCAATTTTTTACTAATATTACGCGGGACACTCATCTAAGTATATAATAGGGCGCAGTAAAGGAGGAAGATCTATACACTTTCAACGTGCCATTTTACAGTCCATGCATGCAAGAGATTGAAGCAATAATAAGGGAGGAAGGATCCTTCAATTTGGAGAAGATGGAGGTTTTTGAGGTCCCATGGGATGCCAACGCGGATGATTCTGATGACGACATCATTTTTGATAAACACAAGAGTGGAAAAACTGTGGCAGCTTGTGTTCGGGCTTTCTTGGAGCCCATGTTACTCTCCCATTTCGGGCCTTCCCTTGATATGGATGGTGTCTTTGACATTTATGCACACAAAATGGGAGGCCATTTGGCAACACAGAGATCATCCTATTTCTCTCCTGTTATTTCCTTGACAAGGAAATTAAGATCCCAAAATTAGAAAGCTGCAAACTGCAACAACACCACCATAATAATATGGGACAAAATCTTTTTTACCCTTAATTTAACATACAAACTCTTTTTTACCAAACAATTTATAAAAACTCTTTTTTACCCATTATACTAGATGAAATGTCTCATATACCCTTTAATTCCTATTCCTACTCTTTTATTCATTTCTCTTTTCCCACTCCTATTCATTTCCCTATTCCTATTCCTACTCCTATTCCTTTCCATATATCTTACTTAGCACATCTAGTCCCATCGGACGTGTGGATGTGACAGGGTTAGAGTAGGGTCAGTAAGAGAGTTCTCGTCAATAGAAATCAGCAATGTCAGGTGGCGCCCTCTCATTGGCCCATAAAGGGGTTGTAGCCACTCATGACTGCACAACTAAGATTTAGCGGGGCCCGTGGGCATCCTTAATCAAGCGGGTGAACCCACCTTGTACACTATAAATAGGACTTTAAATGCCTCATTGTAACACACAACAAATTTATTGCAAATACTCCACTTGAGAGCTCATTTACTCTTGCATTTATTACTTTCAGTTTATATAATCCGTAGATCCTACCCGCTAGGAACCAAATGACGAATTTCTCACGAAATCGCTGTCAACAATTTGGCGCTACAAGGAGGGTAACTAATAACGAAGTACACTCAGTTTCGTTCATCTAGTTATCCGCATCGAACCATCCATTTTCTCTCGAAAAAAACTCAAAATCTCACACCAAAATGGCCACCTCCAAGGCTACCCGCACCCAGCAACAGATAAAAGACATCGCCGAAGCTGCAACTCCGGCCCCATCCATGGCGGCAATACCTCAGGGCCCTTTCGAGTTCCTACCCACCATACAAACTCCGGAGGACCTGCAGGCGGCGAAGGCGATGATTGAGCGTCGCCAGGCGGAAATCGACGCAGCTCCTATCCGTACCCATCGGGCGGGAAAGGAGCCTGCCCAAACTAGGGCCACCAGCAACCCGCGACCAGAGCGAGAATCGGTTAGGATGGCCACGACTTACGCAGCTCGGCCTCAGAACTTGAAGAGGCGCCTCGACTAGGAGGCTGACTCGTAGTGTGCTTCTCGTCGACCAGCGGGCTCAGTTTTCTCCAGACTAGGATCCCCGGCTCGAGGTGTTGGGAAAAAATAGGGGTGCCCGGGAACTATTCGGGATGATAATTAAATACAAATTTAAATTCAATTATTACTAGCACGAATTAATCCTAATTAATTCAAATAATAATTCCAACAACAATTTTTATCATCATGCATGTTGAATTAATTCACATAAAATTTATGGCGGAAAAACTAAGAGATTATGTGACTACGTACCTCTTGTAGATATGGCCTTTGATTATCACGGGACGTGCTACCAACCAAAAGACCTTCTCAAGTATTTCCCTTTCGCTTTGCTTGATCACCGGTGGAAAGTGCTTTCAAGCAATTAAATAACTAAGGAAAAATAAAAATATTTTTGCTTTTGATTTTTCCAATACATGGAATTATGTACTTGAGGATGAAATAATCATCCCCTATTTATAAGTGGGGTGGCCGAAATTTTCATGTGGAATGGGCTTGGAAAAAATATTTTCTTAGTCTCTAAGAAATATTGAATATATCCCATATATTCTTTTCTCCATAATAAAATATTCCACAAAAATCTCTCTCTCCTTATAATACTTGTGATTTTCGAAAATTATAAGAAGAGAATCCAAGGTTTAGATCTTCTTGAATATATGAGATAATCTTGTATTCCAAGAATATTTATCATCCATAATATCTTTTCAAGAAAATCAACAAAATCTTTTCTCTCCTAAATAAGCTATTTTCGAAAATCTCATGAAAAAACCAGCAATAATACTTCCTTTTATTTTAATCACCTTATCATTATTGGGCTACTTAATGGGCTACTTGAGGGGCCTTAAGGAGAATTAAGATTGAACCTCCAATGGACTTCTGAATTTCAATATTGAGCCCCAATATAATTCATCCCATTAATATTAATTAGTACCACTAATAAAATAATATTGCACTATCCATCTTAATCCATATTACAATAATATGGGCTCCCGGTTATTATTTCCCGCGTTTAAGATTATCAAGTCCATTAATTAATTAAGCTTCTTAATAGCTCTAAATTAATTAATATATTTCACCTTGGAGTAAAGACAGCTCAACATTATTATCCGTACCGAAGAAACTAATTCTTCACTTGCAAGATTTGGTACGATAAAACATCAGAGCCCACCAAGGGAACAAATCACACGAGTCGTACTCGCACGCGTTCTTCCGTATTAAATCTTAGCAACCGTCGTATGATTAATATTACTGCCCAAAACACAAGGTTTGAAGTCACGATGATTCGCACCCAACATGAATCAAAGCAGTAACCATTAAGCACACACAGTCCTATTTAAGTGACAGAGATTAAGAAATCAATAACCATTGAGGTCTAATTCTTCACATTTCATAACAGAAGAATTTATCCTCGCTGTAGGTCCTCTTCAACACATACTAAATGTGCTAGTGCAATCTCTTGGTCAAGACAAGCCAATCTGAGATGTACACATCGACCTTTCACGGCGGATTATTCAATTCCACCTAGGTCGTAAATTTGTACGTTTAGTTACAAGGAAACAGTTAATGTGATCTTTCGTGATCGGGTATCACCACATTAACTACAATGTAACATGTACCACTTATAATGAACTGGTTGCAATAAATATTCAACATTCAATTATATCTAAAGCAAATGCGATAAAAGATTTATTATCATAAATAAGTGTTTAATACATGAGTTATACAAAGTAAAAGCATACTTTCACGTATAACTCCAACAATTTCCCACTTATACTTAAAGTCTGCTTTTTAGTATACATCATGCATGTCTAGTGTAGTAGGTCTTCGTGACATCTCATGTCAACCTACACTAACCTAATAATTCCTCCCACTTATACTTAAAGCAGATTGGCAATAGTCTTGACTCCCATTCCATCCACATGTCTCTCGAATGTACTCTGACGCAGACCCTTTGTGAATGGATCCGCTAGGTTGTCTCCCGATGCTATCTTTGCCATCTCTATATCTCCTCTCTTAACGATTTCTCGTATAAGAAGGTATTTTCTTTCTATGTGTTTGCTGGCCTTGTGGGCTCTCAGTTCCTTTGAATTTGCAACTGCTCCGGCATTGTCCCAATAGACAGTGATCATGTCGGGCAAATTCAGAACAACGTCCAAGTCCACTAAGAAGTTCTTGAACCAAACTGCCTCTTTCGCTGCTTGACAAGCAACTACATATTCGGCTTCCATGGTCGAATCGGCGATGCATTTCTGCTTAACGCTTCTCCATGAAATGGCTCCTCCTCCCATGCAAAACACACTACCCGAGGTTGACTTTCTTGAATCTATGTCTGATTGAAAATCCGAGTCCGTTTATCCTACGGGGATTAGACTATCCGACTGGTAAATCAACATCCTCTCACGAGTTCTTTTCAGATACCTCAAGATGCACTTTACGGCAGTCCAATGGTCTTTCCCGTGATTACTTTGATATCTTGCCACCATGCCTACGGCAAAGCAGATATCCGGTCTCGTACACAACATTGCATACATAAGGGCCCCTACGGCCGAAACATACGGAATACCTTTCATGTCATCTATCTCCGCTTGCGTCTTAGGGCTCATTTCTTTAGATAGATGGATTCCGTGCCTAAAAGGTACAAAACCTTTCTTGGAATCTTGCATGCTGAAACGCTTCAAAACAGTGTCAATTTATGAAGCTTGCGATAAGCCCAACATCCTCTTCTTGCGATTGCGAGTGATCTTGATCCCAAGGATGTGACCGGTTTTCCCTAAGTCCTTCATATCAAACTGTTTTGACAGCCATACCTTTACGTCTGACAATACCTTTACATTGTTTCCAATGAGCAGAATATCGTCTACGTATAATACTAAGAATACCACCGCAGTTCCGTCACGCTTTTTATACACACAACTTTCGAACTCGTTTTGATCAAACCCATAAGACTTAATCACTTGATCAAAACATTGGTTCCAAGTACGCGATGCTTGCTTAAGTCCATAAATGGATCTCTTAAGCTTGCATACGAGGTGCTCTTGGCCTTTTTCAATGAAACCTTTGGGCTGTTACATATAGATATCTAACCCGTCAAGACTTCCGTTAAGGAAAGCTGTCTTGACATCCATTTGCCAGATCTCGTAATCTAGGTGCACAACGATCGACAAGAGAATACAGACAGACTTAAGCATATCTACAGGCGAAAAGTTTTCCTCATAATCGATCCCTTCTTTTTTAGTATACCCTTTGGCCACTAGCCTTGTTTTGAAGGTCTCAACCCTTCCGTCCGGTCCTCTTTTCCTCTTGTACACCCACTTGCATCCAATGGTTCTACCCCATTGGATGGTTCGACCAACTCCCACACTTGATTATGATCCATCGAACTCATCTCAGCTTCCATTGCCGTTTACCATGACTCTGCGTCTTTGTCTTGGATTGCCTCGTCGTATGTCCATAGCTCTGATTCATCATCGGGAATCAAATTCGAAGATTCTCCTATTCCCATGAATCTCTCGGGTTGCCTAGCAATCCTCCCACTGCGACGGAATTCCGGTTGTGAAGGTGTGACGTGTGGTATATCATCTTGTATACTTGGTATCGAGGTTTGCCCTCTCAATTCTTCTAAGGTAATTTCACTTTTAGGCTTCCGATTGTTCATATAGTCTTCCTCCAAGAATTTAAAGTGTGTACTAATCACAGTCTTTTGATCCTTGGGACTATAGAACATACACCATTTCGTTCCCACAGGGTATCCTATAAACAGCCTTAATTCCGAACGTGGATCTAATTTACCGGCTTTCTTGTTTAGCACGTATGCCGGATAACCCCAAATCCGCAAGTGTCTTAGACTGGGCTTGCGCCCGGTCCACAATTCCATTGGGGTTTTAGGAACCGATTTGGATGTCACCAAGTTTAGAATGTAAGCCGCCGTTTCCAAGGCATTACCCTAAAACGATTTGGGTAAATCCGAATAACTCATCATGGATCTGACCATCTCTAAAAGAGTCTGGTTTCTTCATTCCGCCACACCGTTCTGTTGAGGGGTTCCCGGTGTGGTTAACTGGGATACGATCCCTTTGTTCGACAAGTAGTTCAAGAATTCATCGCTGAAGTATTCACCTCCACGATCTGATCGTAGAAACTTGATACTCTTTTTCTATGTTTCTCGACTTCGGCCTTAAACTCCTAGAACTTATCAAAAGTTTCAGACTTATGCCTCATAAGGTAAATGTACCCATATCTCGAGTAATCGTCAATGAAAGTGATAAAATACTCATACCCCATTCTCGCTTTGATCATCATTGGACCACACACATCGGTATGAACGAGTTCTAACACTTCCGTGGCTCTATTCCCCTTGGCTACAAATGCCCTCTTGGTCATTTTACCCCCTAAACAGGATTCACAAGTTGGAAACGATTCGACTTGGAATGATTCCAAGGATCCGTCTTTCACCAATCTTTCTATCCGCTTTAGATTAATATGACCTAGTCTAAGATGCCATAGAAGTGTCTCGTTCATCTCTGAAGAACGCTTTCTTTTATTACTCGAAATGATCGACGTGTTATTAGATTCATTTTTTAAGTGGTGTGCACACTTAATCGTATAGATATTGTTTACCAACGTTCCATGACAAATAATATCATTCTTAAAAGAAACAGAAACAACATTATTAAAAGTAACTGAATATCCATCAAAATACAACTTAGAAACCGAAATTAAATTCTTTCTAAAGTTCGAAACGTATAAAATATCTCTTAAAATTAAAACTCTATCTTCAAAAGACAGGTGCACGACTCCCACTGCTTCGGCTGCCACTCTCGTAGCATTGCCCAATGTGATGAGGATCTCATTCTTGCTAAGTCGCCGGGTTAGCTGGAACCCCTAAAGAGTGAAACAAATATGATCAGTTGCCCCGATATCCACTACCCAAACGTGGGTAGCATACGCCGCAACATAAGTTTCAACGACTAAAGCATGAGACTTACCTTTCTTTACCACCTTCTTAGGCTTAGAACAGGTTGACCTCCAATGTCCTTTCTCACCGCAATTGAAGCACTTACCCTTAGCAGTCTTCTTTCCACCTCCTTCGCCTTGGGTTTCGCAACGGTTGGATTTGCTTGGGTCTGGCCTTTTGTCCTCTTTCTCTTCTTCCCTCCCCTGGGACCAGAAAAGGCAGACGGACTGTTTGCTACCATAGTAACATTTTGATGTTCTATTGTGGTCTCTGCCGATACCAAAGCTTGCAAGAGCTCGGACAAACTATTTGCCCGTTCATTCATTTGCTAGTTCAATTGAAACTGCTCAAAGCTCTTCAGAAGAGAATGGAGAACGAAATCGATCTTAGTAGGGAGATCAAATTCCGCACCAAGTACCTCCAACTTGTTGAGATAACTCATCATCTCGATAACGTGATCCCTTAAGGGCGTACCCTCCACCATTTTCAGCGAAAGCATCTTTCGCATGGTGATTTGCCTAGCTGTACGGTTCTGATGTTTAAACATCGCTTCAAGATTGAGCATTATCTCAGAGGCGGTCTCTATGTGTTGGTGTTGGTGTTGCAACACATCCGACATTGAAGCCAGAATAGTACACCTAGCCATCTCATCGGAGTCTACCCAACTCTTATGCACTTTCTTGACCAACTTGCTCGCATCTTCGGCAGGCTCTTGGGGCTTAGGAGTAGTAAGTACCCATTTGTGGTGTTGAGCGGTTAGGACAATATCAAGATTACGTTTCCAATCAACATAGTTCTCACCAACAAGTTTGTTATCTTTAAGTATACTAAACAGTGGATTAAAAGGTTGCGACATGATGAACTGAGAATAAAGAAATACATTCATATCAATATCTAGAAAAATAAGAAATTATCACATAATTCGATCACATCAATTATATTGAAACCTTAAAACAATATAATCATGCATCGACCAACATCTCGAAACAATTTAAATGCGCCACGAGGAGTGGTCTATACATTTAAACACATTCAAGCGGATCACAAACTTGAAAGTTACAAATCCTTAATTCAAAATTAACAGTTGGCTCCCACTTTGACCACATAAAAATTGACAGGAACTCCGAGGGGAGTAAGTGATAACACCTTAAAGTTGCACACCCAAGTATAGGTTTGTCTCAAGTAATAAATTTCTCGGAAGTCCGAGTGTCGAACCACAAGGAGGTTTGGAATAAATTATCAACTAGTTGTATGGTCTTAAGGATTTATATAATTTGTAAATTACTAGAGCTTTGAGAATTCACTTGAAGTAAAACGCTAGAGTTATTCTTAGCTATCTTTGATACCTCAATTGAAATCTAACAATCAAGTGATTTCAATCGGAAGATGATACATTGAACACTTAGAGAACCTTGGAAACTACCTTTTAGTTGATTTTAGGAGTATATGAAATCAATTGTTAATGTGTGAGACTAAGCATTCCTTGTGCCAATATGTCTACAACAAATCAAAGCCTCAACAAATCAAAACATTTTTCATAATTCATAAAACAACTAAAGGGATTTATCATTGAAGATCTTTATTGAAAAGCTAAGAACAACACTAGTATTCTACCAAAGCTTCATCCCTAGCTCTAGCAAAATATTTAGCTACTCATACTTATACAAACACAACTCATTTTTCTTTGAGAGATACTAGAAAAAAGAAAGGTATATTGAAGAAAGTTTTATGATCAAAATGGTTGCTAAAGAGCCCTTTATATAGGCCACAAGCTAGTGCTTTGCAGGAACTTGTAGTCAATTTCAGTGGCCTGCAAATATTGACAATTTAAGCCTTCCAACCATATGAATCTCATGAATAATAATTTTAGGCCTTTGAATTGTCTTTCCATGAAGACCAAGATCTCGAAAATTGGCTTTATGAGCCGAGAATTATGACTAAAATGGTAGAGTTGTTCAACACTGAAATCAAAAGTCTTGACAGATTCTGGTGTCAAGTTGAAAACTTCATATCTCCACTTGTATGCATTAAATGGGTTGGATAATTTTACAGTGTTTTGAAAGACTTCTTAGTTGATCATTCCAAATGGTCTTGAGTTAATTGGATTTTTCCTCGAATTATTGTGAATAAATTTCCAAATTGTGTCCTGTGAAGTTTAAAATCTGGAACATTCACATAGATTGTACTTTTCACCCTTGAAGACGATGGTTTTAGCCTTTTGGACCTGAAGACAACTTGTAAAAGAATAAGTTAGTGATTCAATGCAACTATAATTAGATCAATTGGATAAATATATCTCCAGTTATGGTCCAAATACGAAAATGTGTCTTGAATTAAAATTCATAAAGTATTTGGACTACAATGTAGTTTTGATTATTTGAGTATAATTGGACCTTAAACTTTCAAGATTGAATAAGTATGAAACTTATAACTTTAGTACATGGTCTTAGGTGTCCAACATCATAAATATCATATCATTTGAATAAATATAACTCAAATTATTATCTTAGGAATAATCAATACATATACTTAGCCATGTTAAATCATGCTTATGTTTTCCATTTATAGAAAATTAGATATTTAATATTAAACTATAACGTACGAAATTATATATATATATATATATATATGAATATGTTACAAATAATATATGATAATACTCAAAACAATACATAAAACAGATATAACATATGTAAAAATAAACACTAATCACAACCTCCAACCAGCTTATTACTAGTTCCTAGTGATAAAAGCGCAAAATAAATTATTATTATGTAAATTTGTTATTACCAATTCCTTCTTCTAATATATTCAAATTAATAAACTATTGCATTTCAAAACCATTTGATATCTAATACTATCTAAATAAGTAGTTTAATAGTCTTCCTCTATTGTTCTCAAATTAGATGACTAAAAGGTATGGAGCTCACATCATAACTCACTATCTCAATGTTTCACTTAGGTGACAATTTTCTTGATGGGTTATTATTATATATATTTACATATTTTTTTTTAAAACAAGATATTCATTAAAGCAAAAAACTTTTGTTTGTAGATCTCTCACTCTGGCATCTCTCCAAGTGGCTAGTGTTTACGCTCAAACTCTGAATCATAAATGTTTATACCATAAGCTTGGTTATACATCTATCAGTCAGTCAACATTGCATGTAACACAAGTCAGAAGGTCTTTGGTGGGTTATGATGAGGCTTAAGATGAGGATAGAAACATATTTGGCTCTGGGCTTAAACCAAAGAAGATGTGTAACGATAAATTAACCATGTAATAACAGTTTCATTTAAGCTCTACTTCACACATTTTAGTTTCTTCAACTCTATCGTTCACCTTCCACAAAATTCCCTTTTTTTTCTTTTTCTTTTTTTTTTTTTGATTTTTTTTTTATTCTCCCATGAACAAACCACTACTCCACAAGATTAATTCAAGTTACACACTCCTTGAAGATAGAAAATCATGATATTTTTTTTCACAAAATATGGTTCAATCACAAAAGAAGGGTTATTTAGGCTCAAAGGGGATTACTAGAGGATAAAATTTAAGGTACTTTTTATAGGAAAAATAGGGTAAATCCTAATTGCCTTCATCATTCTCATGTATGCATGCAAAGAAATGGAGACAGATTCAAAACAAGTTCTGAAGAACACAATTTATGACAGAGCATCACACCAAGAAAAAATGTTAGAGTATGATATTTAGGCACAAATTCTCACAGGGTAGGTTATCTACAAAACAATAATTGGAATACTCTAATGTAGATCTTGTTTCTATTTTTTTTAACCCAATCAATTAATTGCAACTATTTGCAAAACAGAGAGACTAGTACAATTATTCAGTGTACAATCCATAATCTTTTGTCACTGACTGTGTGTGAGAAGAAGATGACTTATAAACAACTATTAGATAATACTCGACTCAAAATAGAAAAGAAATATTTTAAGTTTATTAAATTTAACATATTGAAGTTAAGGAGTTCAAGTAAGTTTAAAATGTTTTTGTTTTTGATGCGTCTCAAGGGTTGGTTTACCCCTTACTCTGCCATCTTTGTAAGAGAATAATACTTTAATTTTTATTTACCTTTTTTTTTATATAGGTTATTCAACTAATCCTTTCCCCCCCAACCTAACTAACACATTGTCCTCAATGGTTAAAAGTTGGTGTAGCAAAAATTAGAAGATATTACCTGACTCCACAGAAAAAAAAAAAACTTGAAGTAAGAAAACCTGAAATACAAACACAAACAAAGAAATAAATTGTTTCTAACATTTAGAGTGAGAGCCGTAAATCTAAATCAACCTTTCTCTTTTTAGCACGGTCCCCAAACCAATCTATTTGAGAAGCAATTGAGCTATTATTAAACTCAAAGGCATGAAGTTTCTCAAGTAATTGTTCTGGATCAGAATCTGATATGAAGAGTTGACGTATCGGCTCTGTCATGAAACCTTGTTGCACTGCATAATCTAACAAAGTTAGTAATCCATCATAAAAACCATTTATATTTAATATTCCAATAGACTTTGAATGAATATTTAACGATAACCAAGAAACAATATGAAGAATATCTTCAAAAGTACCAAGTCCACCTGGAAGAGCTATGAAGGCATCGGAGTGTTCCAATAACTTTGGCAACCTTTCAAGTATAGATAAAATTTCTATTTCCTTTCCAAGTGTTTTGCCAATAAATCTTTTAATAGAACTATGAACAATTCCTAAAATGCTATACCCTCCAAAAGATGTGACGATAGCAGTATTACCTATTAAACCAAGTGTACCACCTCCATATACAACATTGATCTTTCTTCGTGCTAGCATACTACCAACGTTATTTGCTATTAAAGAAAATTCAATATTATAACCAGGTCTAGTCCCACCTAATACACAAATAGAAGCTATTTTTGTAGAAGATGATGTTGCCATATCTAATCCTTTTTCAAAGATGATTTGAGTTGTGATAAAAAAAAAACGGGTGATATATAAAGAAAAAGTGAAAGAAAAATAAAATAAATAAAGCTTACAAGATACGATTCTAGATGCATATACTTACTGAAAGTAAAATTATGTTTAAAATTAAGGGTCCCACTCGGGGACAATAGTTGTGATTGTGGCTCACATCTTCCTCTAGTTTTACGTCCAGAAACGACTTAAACACCTTCTATGAGTTGGGGATATGCTTCCCATCCAATTTTCTTAAAAAATGGCAAACAGGGTCTTTTAACGTCAGATTACCAAGACTAAGTGCATATTCTTTTTTGAATTCATCCCATAAATCGATTATGGTTCGTTGCACCATTCCACAAGAATGTGTATCAAGAGTCGATCGAATATTATCTAAAGACTCCTTACTCAGCCCATTCTTAATGAAATCTATCTTGTCGCATCGATTTCTGGATGCAAATCCTATATCCCTACAATGAGTGTTACAAGTCCATCTAGCACACTTATTGCAAACACCCATTCTTTTAGCTCTTCGTTCTTTAGAATATGAACTTTTACCCAAACCAGCTAAGCGTGGAACAAATGAATTAGGAAATTCACCTCCAAACCTAACTTTTGCTTCAATCAACCAACATAAATCAACCGGAATTTTCTTAATCATTAGTAACCTCAACCTCTCACATCGAGCATGGTATATTTTAATTACATCATTTTTACCGAAGTAAGGAAAACGTTTATTCAAAGAAGCAATAGTCGCATCCATAGTATCAATTTGAGAGTTCTGTGCAAAGATCAGAGAAACAAAATTAAAGATTTATTCAAATTTCAAGACATTACATAATAATCATAAAAATGCTACTGCCCAAGATAAAGCTATAACTTGTACAGCGAGTGTCATGACAAATAGAGAAAATGCACCAAATTTTTCTCCCTGATAATAGCAACACATAAGCGTGAAAATGTAAACAAGGGTGATGATGAAAAGAAATATTTTCCACATTTTGGTTGAGTAGATGAATATTCAAAGAAGTGTGTTTATGAGATAAGAGTAGAATGAAGTATTTATAGAGTAAAATTTTGAAAATATGGCCGTTTATGACCGTTGGAGGAGATGAGTGGAGCGTGTGTGTGTATATATATATATATATATATATATATATATATAATTTTTTTTATGTACACTCAGTTTTTGTGGGCAACTGAACTTCCGACTCTAAAGTCACGGAGTACCGAATCCGCCATTTATACCGGGAAAATAAAAGAACAAATTAAGTCGAATATACAGGATTAGTTAAAGGTGTTGAATCAATTTCTTTTGTAAAACCTCCAAGGTATGCTTTTAATCGTTGTCCATTAACTTTAAATATGTCACCATTCTTGGATTCTCAATTTCAACTGCTCCATTTGAGAAAACAGTTTTTACAACAAAAGGGCCTGACCATTTTGAACGCAATTTTCCAGGAAACAAATGTAATCTAGAATTATACAAAACAACTTTTTGCCCAATTTCAAAGGTTTTTCTAACAATGTGTTTGTCATGAAATACTTTCATCTTTTCTTTGTAAATTCTAGAATTTTCATATGCTTCATTCCTAATTTCTTCCAATTCATTTAACTGGAGTTTTCTTAGAGAACTAGCTTTTTCTCTATTAAAATTGAATGTTTTGATGGCCCAAAAAGCTTTATGTTCTATTTCAACAGGTAAATGACATGGTTTTCCATAGACAAGTCGATAAGGAGACATACCAAGGATTGTTTTGAATGCAGTCCGATAAGTTGTGCATCTGTTAATCTAAGTGACCAATCTTTTCGATTTAGATTAACTGTCTTTTCCAAGATATGTTTTATCTCTCTATTAGCAAGTTCAGCTTGTCCACTAGTATTTGGGTGATATGGGGTGGATACTTTGTGATGAATTCCATATTTTTTCATTAAATTTTCAAAAGGTTTATTACAAAAGTGTGAACCTCCGTCACTTATTATTGCACGAGGCATTCCAAATCTTGAAAAAATATTTTCCTTTAAAAAATTTAACACAATTTTATGATCCTTATTTTTACAAGGGATTGCCTCGATCCATTTTGAAACATAGTCAACTCCAACTAAAATGTATTGATAACCAAAAGATGATGGATTAAAAGGACCCATAAAATCAATTTCCCAACAATCAAACACTTCAAAAATTAAAATAGGATTTAATGACATCATATTTCTACGAGTTATACCCCCCATTCTCTGACACCTATCACAAGATTTACAAAATTCATGTGTATCTTTGAAAAGTGTCGGTCAATAAAATCCACACTGTAATATTTTAGCAGCGGGTTTTCTTGACGAAAAGTGCCCACCACAAGCTTCTGAGTGAGAAAAGTTTATTATACTTTGAATTTCATTATCCGGGACGCATCTTCTTATTATTTGGTCAGGACAATGTTTAAAAAGATATGGATCATCCCAAAAGAAATTTCTCACTTTCCAAAAAATATTCTTCTTATCTTGAGCATTCCAATGAATTGGAATTTGACCTGTCGTAAGAAAGTTAGCAATATCAGCAAACCATGGATCACTTGATACGGTGAACAATTGTTCATCGGGAAAAGAGTCATTTATGGGGCTTGTCTCAAAAGACACGTCACATGTAAGCCTGGATAAGTGGTCAGCAATTACATTTTCTACCCCCTTTTTATCTTTAATTATAATATCAAATTCTTGGAGTAAAAGTATCCACCTAATTAACCTGGGCTTTGCATCTTTTTTTTCTAGTAAATATTTTAAAGCTGAATGATCAGTATACACAAGAATAGGGGAACCAACAAGATAAGACCTAAAATTTTCTAGTGCAAATACTACAACAAGCAATTCTTTTTCAGTGGTAGAATAATTCATTTGAGCATTGTTTAGCGTTTTACTTGCGTAATATATCACATAAGGTTTCTTATCTTTTCTCTGTCCTAAAACAACTCCAACAGCATAATCACTAGCATCGCACATAATTTCAAAAGGCAAGGTCCAATCGGGAGGTTGCATAATAGGTGCAGAAGTGAGCATTTCTTTAAGTATTACAAAAGTTTTTTCACAAGAATCGGTCCATTAGAATACTGCATCTTTTAATAAAAGGTTACATATTGGTCTAGAAATTGTGCTATTATGAACCTTCTATAAAAACCCACATGTCCTAAAAATGATCTAATATCTTTAACTGATTTTGGTGTTGGTAAGTTAGCAATTAGATCAATTTTAGATCTATTAACTTCTATTCCTTTTGATGAAACAATGTGTCCTAATACAATTCCCTCAGTTACCATGAAATGACATTTTTCTCAATTAAGAACAAGATTTTTCTCCTCACATCTGGTCAAAACTTTAGCTAAATTTATTAGACAATCATCGAAAGAGTTTCCAAAGACAGAGAAATCATCCATGAAAACCTCAAGAATATGTTCAATCATGTCACTAAAGATGCTTATCATACATCTTTGAAATGTTGTTGGTGCATTACATAATCCAAATGGCATTCTTCGATATGCAAAGGTTCCAAAGGGACATGTAAATGTTGTTTTTTCCTGGTCCTCTAATGAAATTGCAATTTGGTTATACCCTGAATATCCATCTAAAAAGCAATAAAACTCATGTCCAGCAATTCTTTCTAATATTTGATCCATGAAGGGTAGGGGAAAATGATCTTTCCTAGTCATTGAATTTAATTTTCCGTAGTCAATGCACACACGCCAACCAGTAATAGTCCTAGTTGGAATCAATTCATTGTTATCATTTTTAACTACAGTTACTCCTGATTTTTTAGGCACAACTTGAGTAGGACTTACCCATTTACTATCAGAAATAGGATATATAATGTCATTATCTAGTAGCTTAATGACTTCTTTTCTTACGACTTCTTTCATATTAGGATTGATCATTCGTTGCATTTGCCTAGAGGGTTTAGCATTTTCTTCTAAATAAATATTATGGGTACAAATTAATGGGTTAATTCCTTTTATATCAGCTATAGTCCATCCTATTGCATGCTTATGAACTTTTAATACTTCTAACAATTTGTGCTCTTGTTCATTACTTAATTTTGAAGATATTATTACCGGATATGTATCATTATCACCCAAATAAGTATACTTCAAACTTGATGGTAAAAGCTTCAATTCTAACACTGGTGGTTGAACACTTGATGGAATTGGAGCTTTTTCAGATTTTGACAATTGTTCAAACTTAGGTCTCTATTCATTTACCTCTGAAACCTGTGAGCTTTTAAATATAGAAGCAAAATCAAAATTGTCTTCATTAACACAATCACTAGTTATTAAATTTTCTAATGGATCAGTAAATGAAGTTATGAAATGTTCAAGAGTGTAATTCTCAATTGCATCAATTTCATATGCTTCATCATTATTTTGTGGTTGTTTAGAAATGTTGAAAACATTTAAATCCAATGTCATATTTCCAAAAGAAAGATTTAAAACCCCATTTCTACAATTTATTAAGGAATTAGAAGTTGCTAGAAATGGTCTACCTAAAATGATTGGATGTTGGGATGATGGGTTTGATACTGGGTGTGTGTCCAAGATAATAAAATCCACCGGAAAATAGAATTTATCTATTTGCACTAATACATCCTCTATTATACCTTTGGAATTTTTATAGAACGGTCTGTCAATTGAAGTGTGACAGTCGTCTTCTTTAATTCCCGTAAGTCTAATTGTTTATACACAGAAAATGGTAAAAGATTAACACTTGCACCGAGATCAAGAAGTGCATGTTCTATTTTAGTATTTCCAATTATACAAGATATAGTTGGACATCCAGGATCTTTGTATTTTGGTGGGGTTTCTTGTTGAATGATTGAACTCACACTTTCAGTCAAAAATGCCTTATTTTGAACATTTAATTTCCTTTTTACAATACACAAATCTTTAAAAAATTTGGCATAAGATGGAATTTGCTTTATTGCATCAAGTAGTGGAATATTAACTTTCACTTGTTTCAAAATCTCGAAAATCTCAGAATTTTGGTTCAATTTCTTATTAGGATGTAATCTTTGAGGAAAATGAGCAGAAGATAGTTCTTTAGTAGGATTTAAATTATCAGCATGCCTTCTGTCATCCTTACCCTCATTCTTATCTTCATCAGTCGAAATAGATCTTGACTCTGACTTCTTGACAGGGATTGTTTTATCAATTAATTTCCCACTCCGTAAGGTAGTGACAGAATTGACATTTTCTGATGATGTATCAGATGAGATTTGACATTGACTAGCAGGGTTTTGTTGAGGTTGAGCAGGAAATTTTCCTTTCTCAGTAGTTCTCAAAGAGTTTGTTAAAGTGGACAGTGTAATCTTAATCACGTTGATAGCCTGTGAAGTTTGGTTGTTGATTGTTGTTTGACTTTGCATAAAGGCTTGTAAAGTTTCTTCAAGGATTTTCGTTTGTGGCTTATTATATGTGGTGAAATTGGAGTTAGAGGTGTTTTGGTTGGGTATAGGTTGTGCATTACTATCATTTTTCCAACTAAAATTTGGATGATTCCTCCAATTTGAATTATAGGTTTCAGAAAAAACTGATGGATATAATTACTTAAAATTAGACATTGCATTTGCTTGTTCATGACACATCTCTTGGAAAACATGAATTTTTGGGCATTCTTTAGTTAAGTGTCCATCAATAGCACATATATCACATACATCATTGTTTTGCAAAAAATTTACTTCTTTGGGCTTCTTTAATTGCATGTTTTCAACTTATTTAGTTAAACTAGCAATTCTAGCACTTAAATTGTCTTCTTCACTAAGATGATATTTTCCTTTATTAGCATTTTCACGGCTAGATCGAATTGAACCTTCAGAAGTATTTTCATTATACCAAGATTGAGTTTTTTCAACTAAATGGTCTAAATACTCAAGTGCATCTTCAGGATTTTTGTCTAAAAATTCACCATTACACATCATTTCCACAAACTGTTTAGTTTCAGAGTTTAGACCTTCGTAGAAAAAACATATAGTTCTACAATTTTCAAAACCATGGTGAGGGCAAGAGTTTAACAAATCCTTAAAACGTTCCCAACATTGAAAATATTGTTCATCATGTTTGTGAACAAAATTCTTAATTTGCTTCTTTAAAGAATTTGTTTTATGAATCGGAAAGATTTTTTTCAAGAATTCAGTTTGAATTTGTTGCCAAGAAGTAATTGAACCAGGTTTTAGAAAATTAAGCCATGTTTTTGCTTTATCTTTAAGAGAGAAAAGAAATAACTTTAGCTTAATCGATTCTTGAGTACACAATGGTTCACTAAATGTCGCACAAATTTTTTTAAATTCTTTTAAATGTAAATAAGGATTTTCAGATTCAATGCCATGAAAATTGGGAAACAATTGAATCATACCAGGTTTGAATCTAAAATTATTTGCATTTTGAGGATATACAATACATGATGGAATAGAATTACGTTGAGGTTCTAAGAAATCTCGCATGGAGCGAGCTTGTAAATTTCCATTACATCGTTCAATTTGATCTTGTATATTACCTCCATCAACACTTTCATTATCATCCATGATTGAAGCAATGCTATTTAAATTAACTGTAGTACTTCTTTTTAAATGACCGCTAATTATATCACGAGTCCAATTATGCATACAATAAATAAAATTTTAAAAAAATAAAGTAAAGAGCTAAAGAGAAGAAATTACCTTCTTATGACGAAAAACCTAACAAAAGATGAATTGTTCTTCGCAAAACCTCCCCGGCTGCGGCGCCAAAAACTTGATAACACCTTAAAGTTGCACACCCAAGTATAGGTTTGTCTCAAGTAATAAATTTCTCGGAAGTCCGAGTGTCGAACCACAAGGAGGTTTGGAAGAAATTATCAACTAGTTGTATGGTCTTAAGGATTTATATAATTTGTAAATTACTAGAGCTTTGAGAATTCACTTGAAGTAAAATTCTAGAGTTATTCTTAGCTATCTTTGATAACTCAATTGAAATCTAACAATCAAGTGATTTCAATCGGAAGATGATACATTGAACACTTAGAGAACCTTGGAAACTACATTTTAGTTGATTTTAGGAGTATATGAAATCAATTGTTAATGTGTGAGACTAAGCATTCCTTGTGCCAATATGTCTACAACAAATCAAAGCCTCAACAAATCAAAACATTTTTCATAATTCGTAAAACAACTAAAGGGATTTATCATTGAAGATCTTGATTGAAAAGCTAAGAACAACACTAGTATTTAACCAAAGCTTCATCCCTAACTCTAGCAAAATATTTAGCTACTCATACTTATAAAAACACAACTCATTTTTCTTTGAGAGATACTAGAAAAAAGAAAGATATATTGAAGAAAGTTTTATGATCAAAATGGTTGCTAAAGAGCACTTTATATAGGCCACAAGCTAGTGCTTTACAGGAACTTGTAGTCAATTTCAGTGGCCTGCAAATATTGACAATTTAAGCCTTCCAACCATATGAATCTCATGAATAAGAATTTTAGGCCTTTGAATTGTCTTTCCATGAAGACCAAGATCACGAAAATTGGCTTTATGAGCCGAGAATTATGACTAAAATGGTAGAGTTGTTCAACACTGAAATCAAAAGTCTTGGCAGATTCTGGTGTCAAGTTGAAAACTTCATATCTCCACTTGTATGCATTAAATGGGTTGGATAATTTTACAGTGTTTTGATAGACTTCTTAGTTGATCATTCCAAATGGTCTTGAGTTAATTGGATTTTTTCTCGAATTATTGGGAATAAATTTCCAAATTGTGTCCTGTGAAGTTTAAAATCTAAAACATTCACATAGATTGTACTTTTCACCCTTGAAGACGATGGTTTTAGCCTTTTGGACCTGAAGACAACTTGTAAAAGAATAAGTTAGTGATTCAATGCAACTATAATTAGATCAATTGGATAAATATATCTCCAGTTATGGTCCAAATACGAAAATGTATCTTGAATTAAAATTCATAAAGTATTTGGACTACAATGTAATTTTGATTATTTGAGTATAATTGGACCTTAAACTTTCAAGATTGAATAAGTATGAAACTTATAACTTTAGTACATGGTCTTAGGTGTCCAACATCATAAATATCATATCATTTGAATAAATATAACTCAAATTATTATCTTAGGAATAATCAATACATATACTTAGCCATGTTAAATCATGCTTATGTTTTCCATTTATAGAAAATTAGATATTTAATATTAAACTATAACGTACGAAATTATATATATATGAATATGCTACAAATAATATATGATAATACTCAAAACAATACATAAAACGGATATAACATATGTAAAAATAAACACTATTGAGTAAGTTAATATCAATTTCTTATGCCTAAGTAATAACCATAATCAAATACAGAATTATTATTTCGCTTTGAGCAAGCCACTTGTGGTGAGGGCCAATACTTCCACTAGTAATAATCCACAATCATCCTTTCATAATTTATTTATGTGAAATCCGTCATTTTGGCCGATCCTAGGGGGAGATGTATTCCAAAAAGACTTCACAAATAAATAAATTATGGAGGCCAAATTAATACAATTTTAATATCCGAAATAAAATTGCGATTATAGAAACATACTTAGTAATTTTTTAAAGTAAGGTTTTTCTTGGACAATTAAAATTATGCAAACACATATTAACAAATAATAATAAGTTCACGAAATAAAACATCCATCAAAACAAAATTAAACATATTGGAGCACTCAAATCCAATTGTCACAGTTTAATTTTTTCACGTCTTGATGCGAAAAATCGTCCTTGTTACTGTCTATCGTTCGTCTCGACACGCTCCCACTTGAACAGCAACACTTCATAAAAAATAACTTCGTTTGGGGTTCGGGACGACGTTTAGAATCACACAACAAAAACAAGAACGAGAAAAAAAATTCCACGGCCCGAGATACGGCGCGCATCGGCCCACGGAGGTGGGCCGCGCGCCTCTCGGCAACGGCTGCCAAGACGCCGAGCGCCGAGAGGCGATGCCTCGCGCGCACGCCCGTGCATCGTCGGGCACCCGTCGTGCACGGCGTAGTGCGCCTCGCACACGCCGTGCACCGGGTTTCGCCGTTCATCCTTGTTTTCCACCCCGTGTATGATTCTACGTCCATGCATGCGCCACGCATGCATGCATCGTCCGGGTACACCGTCTTTAATTCTTCATTTACGTCTTCGTCTCGATCCGGTTACAATTTATTTACAAAAAATAAATACTAGATCTAGACTAGTCTATTACAATGATCAAATCAAAATAAAATCAACTAATCTACTCGTGAATTTTCTCACGAGAAAAATAAATTCGAACGAATCGAATTAAAAATAATTAATTCACACGCATGAAAAAAACATTAAAACCATGACAATTAGATACCTGCAAAAAAGATCTAGCTATTCTACTATCTAATTTCAATTTAATGTCAAACAATTTAAATTCCAATTTAAAGATCAGAGCCCGAAACCGTGGCTCTGATACCAGTTGTTGGGAAAAAATAGGGGTGCCCCGAAACTATTTGGGATGATAATTAAATACGAATTTAAATTCAATTATTACTAGCATAAATTAATCCTAATTAATTAAAATAATAATTCCAACAACAATTTATATCATGATGCAAGTTGAATTAATTCACATAAAATCTATGGCGGAAAGACTAAAAGATTATGTGACTACATACCTCTTGTAGATATGGCCTTTGATTATCACGGGACGTGCTATCAACCAAAAGACCTTCTCAAGTATTTTACTTTCGCCTCACTTGATCACCGGTGGGAAGTGCTTTCAAGCAATTAAATAACTAAGGAAAAAGAAAAATATTTTTGCTCTTAATTTTTCCAACACATGAAATTATGTACTTGGGGATGAAATAATCATCCCCTAATTATAAGTGGGGTGGCCGAAATTTTCATGTGGAATGGGCTTGGAAAAATCTTTTCTTAGTCTCTAAGAAATCTTGAATATATCCAATATATTCTTTTCTCAATAATAAAATATTCCACAAAAATCTCACTCTCCTTATAATACTTGTGATATTTGAAAATTATAAGAAGAGAATCCAAGATTTGGATCTTCTTGAATATATGAGATAATCTTGTATTCCAAGAATATTTATCTTCCATAATATCTTTCAAAGAAAATCAACAAATTTTTTTTTCTCCTAAATAAGCTATTTTTGAAAATCTCATGAAAAAATCAGCAATAAAATTTTCTTTTATTTTAATCACCTTATCATTATTGGGCTACTTGAGGGGCCTTAAGGAGAATTAAGATTGGACCTCCAATGGACTTCTGAATTTCAATATTGAGCTCCAATACAATTCAGCCCATTAATATTAATTAGTACCACTAATAAATTAATATTGCATTATCCATCTTAATCCATATTACGATAATATGGGCTCCCGGTTATTATTTACCGCGTTTAAGATTATCAAGTCCATTAATTAATTAAGCTTTTGAATAGCTCTAAATTAATTAATATATATTTCACCTTGGAGTAAAGACGGTTCAACATTATTATCCGTACCGAAGAAACTAATTCTTAACTTGCAAGATTTGGTACGATAAAACTTTTGAGCCCACCAAGGGGACAAATCACACGAGCCATACCAGCACGCGTTCCTCCGTATTAAATCTTGACAACCGTCGTATGATTAATATTACTGCCCAAAACACAAGGTTTGAAGTCACGATGATTCGCACCCAACATGAATCAAAGCAGTAACCATTAAGTACACACGGTCCTATTTAAGTGACGGAGATTAAGAAATCAATAACCACTGAGGTCTAATTCTTCACATTTCAGAACAGAAGAATTTATCCCCGTTGTAGGTCCTCTTCAACACATACTAAATATGCTAGTGCAATCTCTTGGTCAAGACAAGCCAATCTGAGATGTACACATCGACCTTTCTCGGTGGATTATTCAATTCCACCTAGGTCGTGAATTTGTACGTTTAGTTACGAGGAAACCGTTAATGTGATCTTCCGTGATCGGGTATCACCACATTAACTATAATGTAACTTGTACCACTTATAATGAACTGGTTGCAATAAATATTCAACATTTAATTATATCTAAAGCAAATGCGATAAAAGATTTATTCTCATAAATAAGTGTTTAATACATGAGTTATACAAAGTAAAAGCATACTTTCACGTATAACTCCAACAATCTCCCATTTATACTTAAAGTCTGCTTTTTAGTATACATCATGCATGTTTAGTGTAGTAGCTCTTCGTGACATCTCAAGTCAACCTACACTAACCTAATAATTCCTACCACTTATACTTAAAGCAGATTGGCAATAGTCTTGACTCTCATTCCATCCACATGTCTCTTGAATGTACTCTGAGGCAGATCCTTTGTGAATGGATCCGCTAGGTTGTCTCCCGATGCTATCTTTGCCATCTCTATATCTTCTCTCTTAACGATTTCTCGTATAAGATGGTATTTTCTTTCTATGTGTTTGCTGGCCTTGTGGGCTCTCGGTTCCTTTTAATTTGCAACTGCTCCGGCATTGTCCCAATAGACAGTGATCATGTCGGGCAAATTCAGAACAACGTCCAAGTCCACTAAGAAGTTCTTGAACCAAACTGCCTATTTCCCTGCTTCACAAGCAGCTACATATTCGGCTTCCATGGTCGAATCGGAGATGTATTTCTACTTAACACTTCTCCATGAAATGGCTCCTCCTCCCATGCCAAACACACTACCTGAGGTTGACTTTCTTAAGTCTATGTCTGATTGGAAATCCGAGTCCGTGTATCCTACGGGGATTAGACTATCCAACTGGTAAATCAGCATCCGCTCACGAGTTCTTTTCAGATACCTCAAGATGCACTTTACAGCAGTCCAATGGTCTTTCCCGTGATTACTTTAATATCTTGCCACCATGCCTACGGTAAAGCAGATATCCGGTCTCGTACACAGCATTGCATACACAAGGCTCCCAACGGCCGAAACGTACGAAATACCTTTTATGTCATCTATCTCCGCTTGCGTCTTAGGGCTCATTTCTTTAGATAGATGGATTCCGTGCCTAAAAGGTACAAAACCTTTCTTGGAATCTTGCATGCTGAAACGCTTCAAAACAGTGTCAATGTATGAAGCTTGCGATAAGCCCAACATCCTCTTCTTGCGATCGCGAGTGATCTTGATCCCAAGAATGTGACCTGCTTCCCCTAAGTCCCTCATATCAAATTGTTTTGACAGCCATACCTTTATGTCTGACAATACCTTTACATTGTTTTCAATGAGCAGAATATCGTCTACGTATAATAATAAGAATACCACCGCAGTTCCGTCACGCTTTTTATACACACAGCTTTCGAACTCGTTTTGATCAAACCCATAAGACTTAATCACTTGATCAAAATACTGGTTCCAAGTACGCGCATAAATGGATCTCTTAAGCTTGCATACAAGGTGCTCTTGGCCTTTTTCAATGAAACCTTTGGGCTGTTGCATATAGATATCTAACCCGTCAAGAATTCCGTTAAAGAAAGCTGTCTTGACATCCATTTGCCAGATCTCGTAATCTAGGTGTTCAGCGATCGACAAGAGAATACAGATGGACTTAAGCATAGCTACAGGCGAAAAGGTTTCCTCATAATCGATCCCTTCTTTTTTAGTATACCCTTTGGCCACTAGCCTTGCTTTGAAGGTCTCAACTCTTCCGTCCGGTCATCTTTTCCTCTTGTACACCCACTTACATCCAATAAGTTCTACCCCATTAGGTGGTTCGACCAACTCCCACACTTGATTATGATCCATCGAACCCATCTCGGCTTCCGTTGCCGTTTGCCATGACTCCGTATCTTTGTCTTGGATTGCCTCGCCGTATGTCCATAGGCCTGATTCATCACCGGGAATCAAATCCGAAGATTCTCCTATTCCCATGAATCTCTCGGGTTGCCTAGCAATCCTCCCACTGCGACGGGGTTCCGGTTGTGAAGATGTGACGTGTGGTATATCATCTTGTATACTTGGTATCGAGGTTTGCCCTCTCAATTCTTCTAAGGTAATTTCACTTTTAGGCTTCCGATTTTTCATATAGTCTTCCTCCAAGAATTTAAAGTGTGTACTAATCACGGTCTTTCGATCCTTGGGACAATTGAATATACACTCTTTCGTTCCCGCAGGGTATCCTATAAATAACCTTAATTCTGAATGTGGATCTAATTTACCGGCTTCCTTGTCTATCACGTATGCCGGACAACCCCAAATCTACAAGTGTCTTAGACTGGGCTTGCACCCGGTCCATAATTCCATTGGGGTTTTAGGAACCGATTTAGATGTCACCAAGTTTATAATGTAAGCCGTCGTTTCCAAGGCATTACCCCAAAATGATTTGGGTAAATCCGAATAACTCATCATTGATCTGACCATCTCTAAAAGAGTCTGGTTTCTTCGTTCCGCCACACCGTTTTGTTGAGGGGTTCCCGGTGCGGTTAACTGGGATACGATCCCTTCGTCCGACAAGTAGTTCAAGAATTCATCGCTGAGGTATTCACCTCCACGATCTGATCGTAGAAACTTGATACTCTTTTCCCTATGTTTCTCGGCTTTGGCCTTAAACTCCTTGAACTTATCAAAAGTTTCAGACTTATGCCTCATAAGGTAAATGTACCCATATCTCGAGTAATCGTCAATGAAAGTGATAAAATAGAAGTGTCTCGTTCATCTCTGAAGAACACTTTCTTTTATTACTCGAAATGATCGACGTGTTATTAGATTCATTAATTAAGTGGTGTGCATACTTAATCGTATAGATATTGTTTACCAACGTTCCATGACAAATAATATCATTCTTAAAAGAAACAGTAACAACTTTATTAAAAGTAACTGAATATCCATCAAAAAACAACTTAGAAACCGAAATTAAATTCTTTCTAAAGTTCGGAACGTATAAAATATCTCTTAAAATTAAAACTATATCTTCAAAAGACAGGTGCACGACTCCCACTGCTTCGGCTGCCACTCTCGTAGCATTGCCCAAAGTGATGAGGATCTCAGCTTGCTAAGTCGCCGGGTTAGCTGGAACCCCTGAAGAGTGAAACAAATATGACCAGTTGCCCCGATATCCACTACCCAAACGTGGGTAGCATACGCCGCAACATAAGTTTCAACGACTAAAGCATGAGACTTACCTTTCTTTACCGCCTTCTTAGGCTTAGAACAGGTTGACCACCAATGTCTTTTCTCACCGCAATTGAAGCACTTACCCTTAGCAGCCTTCTTTCCACCTCCTTCGCCTTTTTCCTTGGGTTTTGCAATGGTTGGATTTGCTTGGGTCTGGCCTTTTGTCCTCTTTCTCTTCTTCCCTCCATTGGGACCAGAAAAGGCAGACGAACTGTTTGCTACCATAACAACAGTTTAATGTTCCATTATGGTCTCTACCGATACCAAAGCTTGCAAGAGCTCGGGCAAACTATTTGCCCGTTCATTCATTTGCTAGTTCAATTGAAACTGCTCAAAGCTCTTCGAAAGAGAATGGAGAACGAAATTGACCTTAGTAGGGAGATCAAATTCTGCACCAAGTACCTCCAACTTATTTAGATAACCCATCATCTCGATAACGTGATCCCTTACGGGCGTACCCTCCACCATTTTTAGCGAAAGCATCTTTTGCATGGTGATTTGCCTAGCTGTACGGTTCTGATGTTTAAACATCGCTTCAAGATTGAGCATTATCTCAGAGGCAGTTACCATGTATTGGTGTTGAAACACATCTGACATTGAAGCCAGAATAGTACACCTAGTCATCTCATCGGAGTCTACCCAACTCTTATGCTCTTTCTTGATCGACTTGCTCGCATCTTCGGTAGGCACTTAGGGCTTAGGAGTAGTAAGTACCCATTTGTGGTGTTAAGCGGTTAGGACAATATAAAGATTACGTTTCCAATCAACATAGTTCTCACCAACAAGTTTATTATCTTTAAGTATACTAAACAGTGGATTAAAAGGTTGCGACATGATGAACTGAGAATAAAACATACATTTTGTTGGTCCCACTTGATAGATTAATTGCGGAAGCTTTAATGTTAAGTCTTTACAAAATCTTTTTATAAGAGCAATAAAGAAATGAAAGTAATAAATAAGACCGGATGTATAGTGGTTCGGATCTGAAAATCCTAAGTCCACTCTCCCTTATTCAAAGGGGCCTCACTAACCAACCAACAACTTACGATCTACTGGAATTGTGAAGTACCAGTTCCTTCTTACAATCTCTTTAGATCTAACTTCGATCTAAAGTCTTTCAATCTCCAACCTTGTCTTAATAGATGAACAGGTTGAGATTCAGTACATCTTAAATGAGTAAATATAAATATGAACAAGTAAGAGTGATAAAGCTTGATTATCAAGAGGCTTGGATATGAACTTCGTGTGCACGTAAGATCTCTTCTAGAGCCTTTCTTGAAACTGCACTCTTGTATTTATAGAGATGCTTAGGAATTAGCCGTTGGAGAGCTAATCCAATCAGATCTCTTAATTAAGGAAGCTTCAATCAATCAATCAATTCCCTAATTGATTGATTGGGTTGGTGAGAACCTTGGATTGATTGACTTCAAATACATTTCAATCCGATCTTGTTGACTTGTCTTGAATCACCAACGGTCAAATGCTTCCAATGCCTAACTCTGATTCTTCTAGAGAAGGCAGGACCAGACACCAGGCAACCTCGGTGTCTTCTGGTCCAGAGTCGGTTAAGAAACAGAATGCTCATCAGAATCAGGAGATATTTTGAGCATCTTTTATTTCACCAGACTCGTCTGGTCTGGGAAGGTCCTCTGCCTCTGGTCAGGTTTCATCTGGTGGAGTCCTCTGGTGAAGTCCTCTGGAGGGGTCTTCTGTTAGGTCTTCTGGAGGGTCTTCTGGTGACTCTTCTGGTGAAGTCTTCTGGTCTGGCAGTTCCCCATAGACTAAGTCCTAATCTATTACCTCATCTGGCTAACAGGCCCAGGTGGTCCTATCTTCTGGTTTATTTTAACTCATCAAAACTAAAAAACTTTTATCCTAACAATTTCCCCTTTTTTATGGAGTTAAAACACTAACCAGAACTGATCAAAGAGAAAACACTTAAGCAAGAAAACAAGTAAAAGGATAAGACCTTAGAATAGATCTTATCAGGCAAACAAGAAGACAACAAGAGGTTGTCTTTAAGACCGAGAAGATATGATTTTTTTTCATTAATAATAAGGACAGAATGATTACATATTACAATCAGATCAGGTCTTATACTAAGCATATCTCCTATTCTCCTTTGGCACCAGAAACCAGTCGAAGAATCTGTCTTGGATAGCCTTGAGCTCAGCAGAAGATGTTGGAGTGAAATTCACCAACACCTTGGTCTTGTAAAGTTTCTTCAGCTCTGCCCAATCTACCTGGTCCTCGATCATTGGAGTGTTGAGATAATGAAACTTAGGGGCTGTGACCTCCAGGTTGAACTCTATAGTGGAATCCATCAATTGCTTGTACAACTCTGCATCATAAGCCTTCATCCAGGAGTGGAAAGTTCTGTTGATAAGCGCATCATCCTCTGGCGGGGGCCTCTGGATGTAATGTTGAATGAACCACAGAGTCTGGCCTCTCTCCACTTCTCTATGAGGGGAACAGACACAGTAGAGTCAAAGGACCCTTCTGTCCTGAGTGGCAAAATCTCCATCACCTCAACAGAAGCCTTCCTCCTCTGGCTGGATCCACTGGCACCAGAAGTGATACCAGCTTCTCTGGCTTTATTGTTCTGTCTCCTAACATATCTGAGCCTCTTCTCTTCATCTATGTTCTTTCTTATCATTGCTTGCCTCTCTTCAGGCGTTTCCTCTTTGAATCTTTTCTATGCTTCCTCAACAACTTCTTCAAGAAAGCTCTTCTTCACCTTCCATATTTTCCTCTTAGTAGGGCCAGGAATAGAAACTGGATCCTGCTCTGCCTCAAGGTTCTCCTCCTCTGCTGCCAGCTGCTTTTCCATGGTCAGAGACTTAAGCTCCTCTTTCTTCTTCTTCTGCAGCTCAGCCTGGGCCAAAGTGTTCTCCAGCAGGTCCAGATGAGCACCATGGCTGAAGAGGGTCTCAGTTCTGGCCTTCTCTTCCCCCTTTTTAACTTCATCAACAAGGGACTGCACTACCTGCCGAATGAGATCAGGCAAGGCAGTGGAGGAGGAAGAGTGAAGATCACGCAGCTGCTTGGCCTCCTCCAGGTAAGCTTGAGTCTTAGCCACCAGGCGCTCTTGCTTAGCCAACATCTCCTGGAGGGAATCTTTAAGCTTGGCAGTCTCCAACATCTGAGAAGCCATCTCCACCTTGAGCACAGAGACAGGTCGCACCTGGTCCAAAACATATTGTTGGATCTGCCTCTGGCTCTCATGCATATCCATATTCAGGTAGAGACAATCAGACTTGAATGCAGCCTTGGCAGAGGCAAACGAGCCTTGATCTGCTTTAATAACTTCCTTCTCTCAACCTTTATTTGGTGCTCAACCAGAGCAGGTGCCAGGTGCTGCATGGCCTTTGAAAATCACCCTATCTGCATAATTTGTTCATTGAAGAACATCTTCATCTTCTGCAACACGGCAGGGGTCATCTCAAAGTCTTCCTCATCTGAATACAGCTCTGGAGGAAAGGTGAAGTGAGGGCCAAAAATGTAAGAGGGGCCCTCTGGGGAGATCACCACTCCCCCTGGATCAGCAAGGTGCGAATGACCACCTTGGCTGCTTCTGGGGTCTCCAGCTCTGCAGGGTTCTGGAGGTTGAGCTTCTTTTTTAGATCAATTTCCCAGGCAGTGAATGCAGCAGAGGTCATCTCCTCCAACAATAAAAGCAAGTCTTCAACATCCTCCAGTCTGGCCTTGCTCCAGACCTTGGCATCAGTCAGATCTGCCAAAAGGGGTAAGTGCTCCAACAAAACTGGAAAATGCTCTCTTTGCCAGAGCTGAGCACTTACACTCATGCTCTGCCTGATGGGACCCATTTCTGCAGATGAGAAAGTAAAGGGTTTGGTCCCAGAGGCAGAGGAGGATGGTGCTAAGCACTCCGGCTCCAGTGAAGCATCCTCACCTTCACTATCATCGCTGGACAGGCAAGTGGGAGAAGAGGGAAGGATAGGAAAACCCATTGCCATAGAAATAGAAGGGTTTTGTTCTGTATGAGATTGGGGAGGGGGGGCTATTTGAGAGGTAGAGGTAGGAAGAAGGGGTTGTTCTGCACCAGAGGAGGTGGAAGGCACCTCTGGTACAGTGGCTGGGGGAGAGGGATGAGTGGGGAGAGGGATATGTGATGGAGGGGGAGAAGGTGTTTGAATGGGAATGGTGGAGGGAGTGTATATGGGGGTATCTGGTAGGGTCTGCTCTGGTGAAGCAATGGGGGCACCAGGAGCAGGGGAGGGGTTTTGTGTATGGGTATCTGGAGGAGATGTTGTGGGGGTAATAAGGTTAACAGGGGTAGGGGAAGGGATAGGTGGGTTTACCTCAACAGAAGGGACTGGAGCATTTGATTCTTGCATTATTCCGGCAGCTTCATCAATCGCCTGCTCCAGTGCATCTCCAAGATCAGAACCAGAGTTTGACTCTTGAAGAATGGCCCTCTTAGCCTTGGACTTCTTCACTAGAGGAACCTCCTCCTCTGATTTCTCTTCCTCTAATGGCTCATCCACCAGAAGAGTCTTCTTGGCTCTCCTTGAAGTCCTCGGCTTCTTGGCAGATGCCTTTCCAGTAGCATCCTCTTGCCTTGGCCTTTTCTTGGCTGCTCCTGCTTTCTTTGCAACCTCTGCCCCATCACCCTTCTTCTTCAAGGCAGTTTGAAGGGGAATATGGTTATCATCTGATGAACCAGAAAATACCATAGCTGAAGAACCAGTAGCTTCAGACTTCTTCTGCTGGCTCTTCTTAGTCTTCTGCCCCTTAGCAGGCGAAGGCACTGCTTGGAGAGGAGGGGCAGGGATGGCTTCTTCTCCATCAGAGTCAGGATGGCCATGGAGAGGACTATCCTTGGAGAGAATAATTTTTTATTGGGTTAATATCATTTTGCAACCTGTACTATTGTCATTTTTTCAAATTGCAACCTGTACTATTTTTCTTATCAAATTGCAATCTTTACTATATAAATTTGACAATTTCATACCATACTCTCAATTCTAACCTCATTTCCAATGACTATTATAATCCCTAAAGGTTATAATTGTCCTTCCAATTATTAATTAGTTTTAATTAAAAGTATAATTTCTGAAAATTGCACGAAATAAGTAAAAATTCCTAAATTCAAAAAATCCCTAATTTGAGAGAAAGATAAGGAAGACCTGTTGCTTTTTATTTCGAATATGGTGATTCTACTTTCATGTCTCGAAACTAAAATACTAATTTGATGAATGTTTTTTTATGAAACAGAAAGCCTTGTGATCAATATTTTCATTTTCATTCATTTACTTAAGAGTTTTGCTTGTAAATTCCAGGCTTCGATGGTTGCAACTATTTCATCTAGATTGACCCTCCTATAGATGAAAAAGCTCTGATAGATTTTTCCCGAACTTACGTGATCTCTGCACATGGAAATTAGATAATGAATTAGGTTTGAAATTATAGTTATTTGCTACGTCTTTTTTCTCTATAGTTAAATAAATAATTAATAATTTGGAAAGACAATTATAACCTTTGGCCTTTATAGTCTTCACTAAAAATAAAGTTAGGATTGTGAATAGGTAGAAAACTGTCAAATTTACATAGTATAGGTTGTAATTCGATAAAAAAAATAGTACGGGTTGCAATTTGAAATAATGACAATAATACGGGTTGCAAAATGATATTAACCCTTTTTTTATTTATGGAAGCCCTTGCACCAGGAGTCCTTCCATTTCTTCTCTGGAAAGATGGAGTCCAGAATCAGAGTTAACTTCGTGCCCAATGAAACATTGGCATTGAAGTAAAATTGCAACTCCCCTGGTATGCTGGGACATTCTTCCTTCTACACCTTCAACTTATTCTTCCTTAAAACGCCCCAGAAAAATTCCGCCCAATTACACTGCACTCCATCATATATGGCCCTCATCACACACATACGGCCATTGAAGATCACGTCCATGCTGTGGTTTTCACACATCAACACCTTAACCATAATTTCAATCAAAACCTTAAATCTCTGGCTAAGGTGTTTATCCAAAAAGCCTTTCGTCAGATTCTGGCAAGAAGATCTGGCAAAGATCTTGAACGACTCCACTACCTCACCCTCCTTATACTTCAATGGATCAACTCCTTCCGATGAGATATTGCCAAACAGTTTGCAAAAATCGTGCTGCAAAAAGACAACATCCTCATTGTCAATCTTGGACGATATGTGATCATCGTGAATCTTCATCCTGACGAGAAACTGGGCAGCATACCCATCCACAGTGCGAAAATCCTTGGGAACTTTGGATATCAAGTCATCAACCCCATATTTCCTTAGCAATTCCAAAATTGCTAGTGCCGCTGGATTCTTGGTTGAATAGAAGTCAACCACCATCTCTGATTTGAGCTTCTTGCACACATGCTCCGGGTCAAAATTGCATTTGGGTGCCATTTTTGAAATTGAGAGAAAGAGAGAGAGAGAGAGAGAAAGCACAGAACTTGCAGAGAGAAGTTAGGGTTTGAAAGGTTTGAAAATAATGAACAAGTGAAAAGACAGATTGAAATTTTTTTGTTTAAATAAGAAAAGACGCGTGGCTGTAAAATTTAATGAAGTGTGAACGCGTGTAAGGTTAAGATTTAATTTAGGGGACAAAATCAATTTGAAAATTGATTAACATATTGCACATTAATTAAATCTGACGGCCAAGATTAAAAGTCGAATTACAGATTTAATTTGGTGCGTGGGCATGGTCATTGGAACTGCGTTCAAGAGGTTTTGTGGCAGTCAAGGTGAAAAAGCAAAATGATTGCCTAGGCCCTCTACCCTAGTCTTAAATACACCCTGAAGATGAAAGGTTTTGAGTGTATTTACTAATTTAAAAAGTGTATCCCAATGATCAGAGGCCAGAGAAGTAAATACATACCTGTCACCTGGTATTGTAACCATATGATACCTTGGTCAGCCTGGTGTTACATCTCATCTGATGGAAACCCATCTGGCATCCGTGCTATGGCTTTCGCACATCAAAACTTTGACAACAATGTCAAATAGAACTTTGTACCTTTGCCTCAAGTGCTTATCCAAAAAGCCCTTGGTCACATTCTGGCAAGAGTTTCTGGCAAACAGTTTGAATGATTCAATTACCTCTCCTTCCTTGTACTTCAAAGGATCCACTCCTTCATCAGAAATGTTCTCGAACAACTTGCAGAAGTCATGCTTTGAAAATACCACATCATCCTTGTCGATCTTGGAAGAGATATAGTCATCGTGAATCTTCATGCGAACCAGGAACTGGGCCGCACAACCATCCAGGGTTCTGAAATCCTTTGGGATTGTTGATATAAGCTTCTCAACTCCTGCTTTTTGAAGTAATTCCAGAATGGCCAGTGCTGCCAGATTCTTAGTGGTGTAAAAATCAACCACCATCCCTGTTTTGAGTTTCTTGCACATAAGATATGGGTCGAAATTGCATTTGAGTGCCATTTCTGAGAATTTGAGAGAGAGAGAGAGAGAGACTTGCAGACAAAAGTTAGGGTTTGATAGAGTGAAACGTGAAAAGACAGATAAGAAAGATTTGGGTTTAAATAAGACAAGACGCGTGAGTTTGAAAATTAAATAAAGTGTGAACGCATGTAAAGTTAAAATTTAATTTAGGGAACAAAATCAATTTTTGAATTGATTGACATATTGCACATTAATTAAATCTGATGGCCAAGATTAAAAGGCGAAATACAGATTTAATCTGGTGTGTAGGCGTGGTCATTGGGACTGGGTATAAAGGGGTTTTGTGGCAGTCAAGATAAAAAGCAAAATGATTTCCTAGGCCCTATACCTTTGTCTTAAATACACTCTGAAGTTGAAACGTTTTGGGTGTATTAAGTAATTTGGAAAGTGTATCCCAATGATCAGAGGCCAGAGAAGTAAATACATACATATCACCTGGTATTGTAACCAAATGATACCACGGTTAGTCTGGTGTTACATCTCATTTGGTAGAACCTTATCTGGTTCTGGAGTAGGTTACTGCACTTCATCTGGGATGTACCTCACCTGGTACATTCCTCATCTGGTGCTTATATCGTCTGGAGATGTACCTTCCCTGGTATATCTAACCTGCAGGCATGTTAGTTTGAAAATAAATATATAAAGTAGTAAGATGAAACAAGGATACTTCTCTGCAGTTCCCCCTAAAATAAATCTGTCTCTGGATCCAATAAACCTAACTCAAATGCTAACTCTCTGAATCTGGTCTCAGCCAAAGGCTTAGTCAGAATATCTGCTCTCTGCTTCTCTGTTGCAATCTTTTCCATCCTTATATCTCCCTTCTCAACATGGTCTCTGATAAAATGATGCCTTATATCAATATGCTTGCATCTGGTATGAAGAACTGGATACTGGGTGATTGCTATAGCACTATTGCTATCACAGAAGATTGGAATATCCTTAGCCCTAATCTGGTAGTCCCTTAGCTGCTGACTAATCCAGAGTAGTTGTGAACAACACCTACCTGTTGTTGACAGGCGAACATAAATCAATGATGGGCGAACAAGGATTAAAGCCATAAGAAGGATTACGAGAAATCAACTCCAAATCAAATCAATAAAGAAGATCAAGCCGGGGTGCATAAACTAATCCCAGGAGTGTATAAAGTGACGAATAACTATACCGACGAACAAGATATTGGCGAACAGGTTTAAAGACCAAAGACCAAATATGGACACACCACCAAGCCAATAATGACGAACAATATTGGTAAAAGTGTTACAGTTATCAGCCTAAGAGAGGTGTATGCTGACGAACAAAGGACCAAGATCCCAAAGCCAATCTGTGCAAGACACAAAGGCGAACAACTTCTGAGCCATACACCCAAACGGCGAACAACTTCTATGAAAGAACCATCCTGGATCGATTTAAACCGACATGGACGAACAACAATGAAGTCCGAGATAAGACCAAAGAAGACTTTGTAACTAAGATTTAGCTTAGATAAGGTCAAACTAGAGTCAAAGGACACATGTCAAGCATGCAGGCTAGGGAGACCAAGAGTCAGGAACACCTCATGCTTGCTAGTCACTATAAATAGTTGTTCTCCAGCTTAAGAAATACAAGTTCAAATTCACAAATACTCCCAAAACACACACTAACATACCTAAACATATACACATACGAAATTAATTCAATTTCGACTCTCGTGTTTATGATTCCACAACCCGAACCTTCGATTTATCATTTACGGTGATAATCAATCACACGTTATTGATTGGTGATCTTAAACCGAACTAAAACAGTCACTGTTAGGATAAAAATTTGTTAGTTTTGATGAGTTAAAACAAACCAGAAGATGTAATAGGACCATCTGGACCTGTTAGCCAGATGATGATCTAGTTTAGGACTTAGTCTAGGGGGAACTGCCAGACCAGAAGACCTCGCCAGAAGAGTCACCAGAAGACCCCTCCAGAGGACTTCACCAGAGGACTCCACCAGAGAACTTCAGCAGAAGAGATCAAGACCAGAGGCAGATGACCTTCCCCAGACCAGACGAGTCCGGACCAGACGAGTCTGGTGGAACAAAAGATGCTCAGTTTGATCCCCTTATTCTACTGAGTATTCTGGCTGTTCACCAGATGAGGACCAGAAGACACCGAGGTTGCCTGGTGTCTGGTCCTGCCTTCTCTGGAGAGAATCAGAGTTAGGCAAATGGAAGCATTGACCGTTGGTGATTCAAATGAAGTCAAACAAGATTGGATTGAGAAGATATGAAGACAATCAATCAAGATCTCACCAACCCAATCAATCAATTAGGGAATTGATTGATTGAAGCTTCCATATATAGAGGATCTGATTGGATTAGCCTCCCAACGGCTATGTCCCTAATCCCCTCTATATATACTTGAGTGCAGATCAAGAAAAAGCTCTAGAGAATCATTCACGCGCATATAGCCATACAAAAGCTTGTGATCACTACGCATATTGCACTCACATTTTGTTCTTATTTACTCATCTACTCGTAAGGAGTTTATACACTCAACCTGTTCATCTTGTTAAGATAAGGTTTGAGTGAGTATCTTTAGATCGAAGTTAGATCTAAAGAGTTTGTAAGAAGGTGTTGGTACTTCAGAAATTCCAGTGAGTAAGTTTGTGAGTTGGTTGTTAGTGAGACCCCTTGGTGATAAGGGAGAGTGGACGTAGGATATTTATCCAAACCACTATATATCTTGTGTCTTTTATTGCTTTACTTTAATTATTGTTAATTGCTCGTTTATAAAAGATTTTGGAAAGACATTATTACATAAGCTTCCGCAATTAATCTATCGAGTGGGACCATCAAGTGGTATCAGAGCAGTGTGTCCACGACCACTGCTTTGAAAAGCTTTTGGTGGTCACCGGGCAGATCCATTGCTCTTTCGTGTTTTTATTCAAGTTCTTGTTATTTCCCTAAATTTCTTATCAATATGTCTTCAAAATCTTCTTATAAGAGTCGCAAACTGCCAGAATTCTCGTTCGAGGATTATAGCCACTGGAGCTTCATGATGAGTAATCATCTTGGAGCTATTCACCACCGCATGTTAGATGTGGTTGAAAGTGGCCCCATTAAATTTTATTGGACTCCTATTGATAGTGGCAGGTCTGAGTCCAGAGAAGAAACTAGCGACGCTGCAGAGGATAGAGTTCCCAGACAACGAATCCTCAAAAAGAAAGACGAACTTGACAACGATGAGAGAAAGCTACATAACCTGGACCAGGTGGCGAGGACTGAGATTATCAACACTCTTACTAAAGAAGTCATTGAAAAGGTCAGGAC
Source organism: Ballota nigra (assembly GCA_947034835.1). Taxonomy (NCBI): domain Eukaryota; kingdom Viridiplantae; phylum Streptophyta; class Magnoliopsida; order Lamiales; family Lamiaceae; genus Ballota; species Ballota nigra. The sequence continues at coordinate 93,506,468 of OX344724.1, forward strand.
GTGCACCACTGCAAAAGAGATGTGGGACAAGTTAGCTCTGCTCTGTGAAGGAACAGAGAAGATTAAAGATAACAAGCTCCAAGCTGTTCAACACTCTTTTGACACATTTAAGATGAAACCAGACGAGACCATTGACCAGCTGGACATGCGTCTCACGAATCTCTTGAACAAGGCTAGTGCCTTAGGTAAGACCTATTCTGAAAAAGAGATTAATAGTAAAATATTACGTTCACTAACAAGCAGGTGGAGAATTAAAGTCACTGTGATCAAGGACAACAAGGATCTCAACACTCTGGATCACCATCTTCTGTTGTCTGATCTCAAGGCTTACGAATATGATCTTCAAGAGGAGGATCAAACAGAAGAGGTTTCCTCTTCTGGCCAGAAAGGAGTTGCATTCTCTTCAACTCTCAAATCTGATGCCATGCCAAAGGAGTCTACTGCAGATGACTTGAGCCTCAAGGAGCAGGTAGCACTTCTAACTCATAAATTAGACAAAATGAGTTCAAAATATGGCAGGTACAAGAGGCATTGGAAGGAGTCTACCAGAAACAGGAAGAGTTCTTTCAAGCCTGCAGAGAAGGAAAAAACATCTGGAGACTCAAGGGAGACCAGATTCAGAACTCCAGAGAGGAGGAGAGATGACAACCCTGGCAGCTCTGGGAGATCAGATCATCAGAGGAGGGATGGTAGCTCTGGCAGACCTGACTACCAGAGGAGAGAAAGTAGCCCTGCCAGATCAGACTACAACCAGAGGAGGAGAGAGCCAAGTCCTAGTCCCAGAGGAGACAATGCCTGCTACACATGCAACAAGACTGGTCACTACAGTTATGATTGTCCTCAGCTTACTCCTAGGGAAAGAGAAGAGAAAAGAATCAAGAGAGATAGGAGATATGCAGATAAGAGAGCACTGCTGGCAGAAGCAGAAGAGGAGGATACTAGTTCCAGTTCTTCTTCTTCTGACTTTGGATCAGATGATGATGTGTGTCTCATGGCAGACATCACTGAGGTAAATGAAACTACTCTTGTTTTATCTAATTCCAAATGTACTGAATCCTCTAACTCATCTGGTAACTCCAGAGAGTCTGATATGCAACAAATGCTATCAGATCTCCAAAATTGTGTCCAACTCTGTCAAAAACTTGAGAAAGAGAATGGTAGGCTCAGAGCAGAAGTTCAATCTCTCTCTCATGAGCACAAATCCACCAGAGAACTCATGAAAGATCATTCCAAAGAAGTCTCTGCACTTCAGGATAAGATCACATAAAGAGATACTCTGGTAGATCAACTCATGAAAGAAAAGAATTCTCAAGAGGATGAGATCACTGAACTCAGAGCCAAATACCAAACTCTTATCAAGGGAAAACAAGTTGTCCACAACATAGAGGAGATACCTATGCCCAGAGAAGCTCCTAAGATACCATTTGTTGTATCTATAATATCAGAGTCTTCTCAGCGCATTTGTGATAAGAGTGGTTTAGGATATTCTGGAATTACCACTAAAACTCACAAGTACTTTTATAACAAAGACAAGTCTGTAAGAGCTGGTAAAGTGGTAGAAATCTGGAATGATAAAGACTTAACTGGTAATGGTTATAAGGTGGTTCACAATCCTGATTGGAAAAGGAATCACTCTGTTAATCACTTAACTAATGGTCCAGAAGAGTTGACTACTCTGGAAGAGAAGATGCTTGAGACTAAGTGTCAAAAAGGGGAACCATTAAAGATTAATGGTTCTGTGAACAATGAGTCCCAAGGAGTAGGAATTACTCAAATTGGAGGACCCCAGAGAAATCCTCAAAGGGAACCTAAACAGATTAGGGGACCTCAAAGGAAACACTCAAAAAGGGGAAATACCAATCATAGTAATAACTACCAGAGAAGGAACAATGTTCAACAGAACCAGGTACCCCAGAGACAATTTTCTCAGAAGAATCAATTCCAGAATAGGTATACTCAAAGGAACTATAATCACCAGAACAGGTCTAATTATCAGAACCAGAGGAGGTCTTCCAGACCCATCTATAGAAAACCAACTGATCTGGGAAGTTATGACACCAGAGATGGTTCTTCTAGGATGTACCCTTATAACCAGACCTTTAAGACCATGTCTTTGAGGTAGGCCATTCCAAAGGCCGGATTTGAGAAAAGGTACACCAGACCTGTTTATAGGAAAGGTGTCCTTATCAGACCAGTAGCTCAATATGTCATAGTAAGAGGACATGTGCTGGTAGATAGATTTGGAAGAAAGATAAGATCTCCTCATCCATCAAGAGATGATCTTTATCTATGGATTCCTACAAAACCTGCAACTAACCAATCAGGACCCAGCACTAGTAGGGGACCTAATTAATCTCTCTGCAGGTAGATAAGAGTCCATTGGAGAAAGGATTTTCAAGCAACCATGTCTGGTACATTGATAGTGGATGTTCCAAGCACATGACATTCCAGAAGGATAATCTCCAAGATTTCAAGCCATTAAATGGACCAAGAGTGATGTTTGGTGACAACAACTATGGAGTCACCAGAGGAGTTGGAAAGTTGACCTTCAATGGAGTATCTGTAGATGAAGTCTACTACGTAGAAGGACTCAAGCATAATCTGCTTTCAGTATCCCAATTCTGTGACAAGGGATACTCAGTGAAGTTTTCCAGTGATTCATGCACTGTTTTCTCTTCTGATTATAATGATATCTTGCTAATAGGCTTGAGGAAGGGTAACATTTATCTTGCAGATTTTAGCAGTTGCCCAAGGAATGCTTGCCTGGTTGCTAAAGGATCTGCAGAGAACAGCTGGATTTGGCACAAGAGATTGTGTCATCTTAACTTCAAAACATTGAACAAGATTGCCAGAAAGGGTCTCATTCGAGGTCTTCCAAATGAAGTGTTTAAGAAGGATCAGGTTTGTGGTTCTTGCCAGAAGGGTAAACAACCCAAGACTTCCTTTAAGGATGTCCAGAGCACAACCACAACCAGAGTACTTCAACTACTTCACATGGACCTGTTTGGACCTGTTTCTCCTCTTAGTTTCAGTGGAAGGAAGTACACCTTAGTAATAGTAGATGACTTTTCAAGATACACTTGGGTAGTGTTCTTGTTTAAGAAAAATGAAACTATAACTAAGCTGCCAGAGTTCTTCAAGCAGATTCAGAATGAGCAGAACCAGAGCATTGTCAGGATCAGGAGTGACAAAGGAACAGAGTTTTTGAATTCACATATTGCAGATTATTGCAAGGATCATGGGATTTTTCATGAGACATCTGCTGCCAGAACACCTCAACAAAATGGAGTTGCAGAAAGGAGGAATAAGACTCTCAAAGAAGCTGCAAGAACACTTCTGGCAGAGTACATCACTCCACAGAGATTTTGGGCAGAGGCCATCAATACAGCTTGTTACACTCAGAATAGGTGCCTGATTGCCCAGAGACACAATAAGACCCCATATGAGGTATGGAAAGGTAAAATCCCATCTGTTTCATATTTTCATGTTTTTGGATGTAAGTGTTTCATCCATGACAATGGGAAATCTAAATTAAGAACCTTTGATGCTAAAGTGGCTGATGGAATATTTTTGGGATATTCCAGCACCAGTAAAGCTTTTAGAGTTTTTAATAAGAATTCACTTTGTGTGGAGGAAACACCTCATGTTGTTTTTGATGAATCTACTTTTGAGTACAAGGTGGATCCTAAGTCTTCAGATGAGACCCAGAATCAGACTACACCCAGAGTTATCAAAGTCAATCCACCTATTCTTGATTCAGATTCAGATTCAGATGAGGACCCATCTCCTGGTTCTCTGAAGCAGCAGCCTTCACAAGGAGCAGAACCAGAAGAGGTTGGAACTCCTGTAGGGGGAAGCTCTTCTGCAGGTGGTGATAATCACCAAGGTACTGCAGAAGATGATCACCCAGGCAAGACCACGGGAAGGAGGACCCTGGTTGATCACCCCAATGACCTGATCTTAGGAGATCCAACTAAGGGTGTCCAGACTAGGAGAACTATTAACTTAGCTGCCTTATTCAGTTGCTATGTGTCCTTGATTGAGCCCAAGAACATCAAGGAGGCACTGAAAGATTCAAATTGGATTGTGGCTATGCAGGAGGAATTGAATCAATTCACCAGACAGGATGTTTGGGAGCTGGTAGACAGACCAAGACATCAAAAGGTGATAGGCACTAAGTGGGTTTTCAAAAATAAGAAAGATGAGAATGATGTCATTACTAGGAACAAGGCAAGGCTAGTGGCCCAGGGCTATTCTCAGTCTGAAGGAATAGACTATGATGAGACTTTTGCTCCTGTTGCCAGACTAGAAGCCATCAGATTGTTCTTAGCATATGCTGCTCACATGAAGTTCAAAGTATACCAGATGGATGTGAAATCTGCCTTTCTTAATGGGATTCTCATTGAGGAAGTGTATGTTGAACAACCTCCTGGTTTTGAACAAGGTGACAAGGTGTTTAAGCTTAAGAAAGCTCTTTATGGGCTGAAGCAGGCACCCAGAGCATGGTATGACACTCTATCTCAATTTCTTCTGGACAATGGTTTTACTAAAGGTAAGATTGATAGGACCTTGTTTAGGAAAGAAGAAGGAAAGGACATCCTTCTGGTCCAAATATATGTTGATGACATCATATTTGGATCCCCTAACAAGAAGCTGTGTGAGAAGTTTGGTGAGCTCATGCAGGGACAGTTTGAGATGTCCATGATGGGAGAATTGAATTACTTTTTAGGTTTGCAGGTTAAGCAATCAGAGAAGGGGATTTTTATTAATCAAGCTAAGTACACCAGAAACATGTTAGAGAAATTTGGAATAGGATCTAGCAGAGCAGCCAAGATCCCTATGATGACAAATTTCAACATGGATCCAGATGAGTCTGGAGAGAGTGTGGACCAGACTCAGTACAGAGCACTTATTGGTTCTCTTTTGTATCTGACTGCAAGCAGACCAGATATTACTTTTGCTGTAGGAGTTTGTGCCAGATTTCAAGCTAACCCCAAGAAGAGTCACTTGGAAGCAGCTAAGAAAATATTGAAATACCTTAAGGGAACTGTGAATTTAGGATTATGGTATCCTGCAGATGACAACTTAGAATTAAGTGGTTATTCAGATTCAGACTATGGTGGGTGCAGAATAGATAGGAAATCTACAAGTGGTACATGCCAATTTTTAGGGAATAAATTGGTATCCTGGTTTTCCAAGAAGCAGACTTCAGTTGCTACATCAACAACAGAAGCAGAGTACATGGCTGCAAGGAGTTGTTGTTCTCAACTACTTTGGATTAGTCAACAGCTTAGGGACTACCAGATTAGAGCTAAGGATATTCCTATTTTCTGTGACAGTAATAGCGCCATTGCAATCACCCAGAATCCAGTTCTTCATACCAGATGCAAACATGTTGATATAAGGCATCATTTTATCAGAGATCATGTTGAGAAGGGAGATATAAGGATGGAAAAGATTGCAACAGAGAGGCAGAGAGCAGATATTTTAACCAAGCCTTTTGAGTTAGGATTGTTGGATCCAGAGACAGATTTGATTTAGGGGGAACATCAGAGAAGTATCCTTACTTTATTAATTATCTTCATAAATTTTCTTTATGCTAACATACCTGCAGATTAGATATATCAGAGAGGGTATACTTCCAGATGAGGTATACACCAGGTGACACTAATCCCAGATGAGGTGCTGAGTCAGAGATATGCCCAACATCTTTACTGACCAGGACCAGATGAGTTCCATCAGAGGAGAAGTATCACCAGACTAGTTGTGGTATCATCTGGTTACAATATCAGGTGACAGGTATGTCTTTTCTACTCTGGCCTCTGATCATTGGGATACACTTTTCAAATTAGTAAGTACACTCAAAACCTTTCAACTTCGGAGTGTATTTAAGACTAGGGTATAGGGCCTAGGCAATCATTTCGCTTTTTCTCTTGACTGCCACAAAACTCCTTTATGCCCAGTCCCAATGACTATGCCAACGCACCAGATTAAATCTGTATTACGCCTTTCATCATGGCCATCGGATTTAATCACTGTGCAAAATGTCAATCAATTCTAAAATTGATTTTGTTTCCTAAATTGAATTTGAAACAACACGCGTTCACATTTCATTTAATTTTCAAGCCACGCGTACTACTCTATTTAAATCAATTTTGTTTTCAATCTGTCCTTTCACGTTTCCATACTATTCGAACCCTAATCTCTCTCTACGAAGCATTTTCTCTCTCTCTCTCTCTCTCACAGTTATGGCACCCAAGTGCAATTACGATCCAGACTATGTCTACAAAAAGCTCAAGTCAGAAATGGTGGTGGACTTCTATTCCACTAAGAATCCGGCCGCTTTGGAGATTTTGGAACTTCTCCGACGTTCTGGGCTGGAGGAGTTGATCTCAAAGGTTCCCAAGGATCTGCGTACCTTGGATGGATATGCTGCACAGTTTCTTATCCGGATGAAGATCCACGAAGACTATTTTTCTTCCAAGATTGATTCAGAGGATCTTGTTTTCTCTAAGGCAGACTTCTGTGGTCTTTTTGGTAACCTTTCTGCGGAAGGTGTGGACCCACTGAAGTACAAAGAAGGAGAGGCGTTGGAATCCTTCAAGATGTTTGCCAGAAATTCGTGTCAGAATATTACCAAGGGTTTCTTGGACAAGCATCTCAGGCAGAAGTATAAGGTGTTTTTTGACATTGTGGTGAAGATTCTCATGTGTGAGAGCCATAGCACAGATGCCATCTTCGTTGGCAGGCTCTGTGTTATGAGGGCCATTCTGGATGGTGTTCAATGTAACTGGGCTGAGTTCTTCTGGGGGGTGCTGAGGAAGAACAAGTTGAAAATTCAGAAGGAAGAATGCCCCCAGTTGCCAGGAGAGCAACAATTTGTGTTCAATGCTAATGTTTCATTGGGCACAAAACTTACTCTAATTCTGGATTCGATTCTTCCAGAGAAGAAATGGAGACAATCCTGGTGTAAGGGCTTTCATAAGTCCAAGATTATGTTCTCAAAGGATGGTCCTCTCCACGGCCATGCCGACTCTGATGGGGAGCAAGCCATCCCTGCCCCTCCTATTCAATCCATTCCTTCTCCTCCAAAGGGGCAGAAAAAGCAGCAGCAGCAGAAGACACAGAAGAAAGCTGCTGGAGCAACTGGTTCTTCAGCCGTTGCCTTTTCTGGTTCCTCAGAGGAGGACCAGATCCCTCTTCTTGATGTACTGAAGAAGAAGAGTGAGGTTGCCAAGAAGGCAGGAGCTTCAAAAAGGAAGAGGCCAGAGGAGGCCAAGAAGAAATCTGCCAAGATGCCAAGGACTGGCAGAGGAGCTCCCAAGAAAACCCTTCTGGTGGATGAGCCATCAGAAGAGGAAGAGGAAGAGGAAGAAGATGAAGTGCCTCTTGTGAGGAAATCCAAGGCCAAGAGAGCCCTTCTGCAAGATTCAGACTCTGGATCTGATCTTGGAGAGGCCTTGGAGAAGGCCATTGAGGATGCCACCCAGATGATGGAGGATGCTCCAGAGCTTGTTATGCCTGCTGGTGTTGACCCAGCAGAGGTAAACCCTTCCTTTCCCTCTTCCTCCCCCATAAATCTTGTTTCCCCTTCTACCTCTCCCCCAGATAACATCCCCCAAACCCCATCTGCCTCTGGTAACCCCATTCTTCCACCAGAGCAGACTATCCTAGATACCCCCATCTTTACTCCCTCTACCATTCCTACACAAACACCTTCTCCCCCAAATTTCCAAACCCATATCCCCACTAACCCCTCTCCCCCACCTTCTGTATCAGAGGTACCCTCAACCTCCTCTGGTGCAGAAGTCCCCCCTTCAAACACTTCCACCTTCCAAATCCCCCATACACATTCTGTACCAGATATCCCTTTCTCTTCTGGTGCAGAGCAACCAATCCCCACTACCTCTACTTCACAAATTCCAAACCCTCCCCAAACCCATACAGACCAGGACCCAACCATTTCTATGGCTCTGGGATTCGTTGGCCCTCCCCCCTCCCCAACCTGTTTAACCAGCGATGATAGTGAAGATGAGGAAGCTTCACTTGAGCCTGTTGACTTAGCCCCTTCCTCCTCTGCCTCTGGGCCCAAACCCTTCACTTTCTCTTCTGCAGAAATGGGTCCCATTAGGCAGAGTATGAGTGTAAGTGCTCAGCTCTGGCTAAGAGAGCATTTTCCAGTTCTTCTGGAGCACTTACCACTTCTGGCAGAGCTTACTGATGCCAAGGTCTGGAGCAAGGCCAGACTTGAAGATGTGGAGGACCTGGTGCTTTTGCTTGAGGAAATGGGTGCCTCCAACTTCACTGCTTGGGAGATTGAGCTGAAGCAGAAAATGAACATTCAGAACCCAGCAGAGCTGGAGACCCCTGGTGCAGCCAAAGTCTTGATTCGCACCTTGCTCATCCAAAGAGGAGTCATGCTCACTCCAGAGGGCCCCACTTACAAGTTTGGTCCTCACTTTGTCTTCCCTCCAGAGCTTTATTCAGACGAGGAGGACTTTGAGATGTCTCCTGCTGTGCTCCAGAAGATGAAGGCTTTCTTCAACGAGCAGATCATGCAGATAGGGCACTTTTCCAAAGCAATCCAACATATGGCCCCTGCTATGATTGAGCATCAGATTAAGCAAGAGAGGAGAATCTTCATGAAGCAGCTCAAGTCCTCTCTGGCAGAGGTTAAAGCTTCGTTCAAGGCTAATGGCTTGTTTGTCAAGCTAGATGTTATGCACAGCCAGAAGCAGCTCCAAGAGCATGTGATGGAGCAGATGAGGCCAGTTTCTGTCCTCAAAGTGGAAATGGCCAGCCAGATGATTCAGACTGCTAGACTGAAGGACTCCCTCCAGGAGATGTTAGAGAAGCAAGAGAGACTTGTTGCAGAGTCTAAGGCTTACCTGGAGGAGGCCAAGCAGCTTCGTGATCTTCACTCTTCCTCCAACACTGCCTTGCCTGATCTCATAAGGCAGGTAGTGGAGCCCCTCCTTGATGAAGTTAAAAAGGGGGAAGAGAAGGCCAGAACTGATCTGGCGAAGACCACAAATGAGACGCTTTTTAGCCATGGAGCTCGTCTGGACCTGCTGGAGAACACTTTGGCCCAGGCTGAGTTGCAGAAGAAGAAGAAAGAAGAGTTGAAGTCTCTTACTATGGCTAAACAGCTTGCTGCAGAAGAAGATTCATCTGAAGCTGAGCAGGATCCTTCTACCATTCCTGGTCCTGCTAAGAGGAAGATTAGAAAAGTAAAGAAGAGTTTCCTTGAATCTGTTGTCGAAGAAGCTGAGAAGAGATACAAGGAAGAGACTCCAGAGGAGAGGCAAGCCAGAATCAGGAAGAACATAGATGAAGAGCAGAGGCTCAGATATGTTAGGAGACAGAACAAGAAGGCCAGAGAAGCTGGTATTCCTTCTGGTGCAGGTGGCTCAGGACAGAAGAGGAAAGCTCCTGTGGAGGTTATGAACATCTTGCCACTAAGGACAGAAGGGTCTTTTGACTCTACTGTGCCTTATCCTCTGATTGAGAGATGGAGAGAAGCCAAGACCCTCTGGTTCATTCAGCATTATATCCAGAGGCCAGCACCAGAAGATGATGAGCTAATCAACAGAACCTTCCATTCTTGGATGCAAGCCTATGATGCAGACTTGTACAAGCAGCTGATGGATTCAACCTGGAGGTGACTGCTCCTGAATTTACTTATCTTAACACTTCCATGATTGGGAACCAGGTGGATTGGGCAGAACTGAAGAAGCTTTACAAGACCAAGGTGTTGGTGAATTTCACCCCAACATCTTCTGCAGAGTTGAAGGCCGTCCAGGATAGGTTCCTTGACTGGTTTCTTGTCCCTAAAGAGAACAGAAGATATGCCTAGAATAGGACAATGAACTTCAATGTAATCTGTAATATTTTGTCCTCTGATTATTAATGAAAAATACATATCTTCTCTGTTCTAAAGACAACTCCTTGTTGTCTTATTATTTGCCTGATGAGATCTATTCTAAGGTCTCATCCCTTTATTGTTTTCTTACTTAAGCTTACTTTTGATCAGTTCTGGTAGTGTTTTAACTCCATCAAAAAGGGGGAAATTGTTAGGATAAAAATTTGTTAGTTTTGATGAGTTAAAACAAACCAGAAGATGTAATAGGACCATCTGGACCTGTTAGCCAGATGATGATCTAGTTTAGGACTTAGTCTAGGGGGAACTGCCAGACCAGAAGACCTCACCAGAAGAGTCACCAGAAGACCCCTCCAGAGGACTTCACCAGAGGACTCCACCAGAGAACTTCAGCAGAAGAGATCAAGACCAGAGGCAGATGACCTTCCCCAGACCAGACGAGTCTGGTGGAACAAAAGATGCTCAGTTTGATCCCCTTATTCTACTGAGTATTCTGGCTGTTCACCAGATGAGGACTAGAAGACACCGAGGTTGCCTGGTGTCTGGTCCTGCCTTCTCTGGAGAGAATCAGAGTTAGGCAAATGGAAGCATTGACCGTTGGTGATTCAAATGAAGTCAAACAAGATTGGATTGAGAAGATATGAAGACAATCAATCAAGATCTCACCAACCCAATCAATCAATTAGGGAATTGATTGATTGAAGCTTCCATATATAGAGGATCTGATTGGATTAGCCTCCCAACGGCTATGTCCCTAATCCCCTCTATATATACTTGAGTGCAGATCAAGAAAAAGCTCTAGAGAATCATTCACGCGCATATAGCCATACAAAAGCTTGTGATCACTACGCATATTGCACTCACATTTTGTTCTTATTTACTCATCTACTCGTAAGGAGTTTATACACTCAACCTGTTCATCTTGTTAAGATAAGGTTTGAGTGAGTATCTTTAGATCGAAGTTAGATCTAAAGAGTTTGTAAGAAGGTGCTGGTACTTCAGAAATTCCAGTGAGTAAGTTTGTGAGTTGGTTGTTAGTGAGACTCCTTGGTGATAAGGGAGAGTGGACGTAGGATATTTATCCGAACCACTATATATCTTGTGTCTTTTATTGCTTTACTTTAATTATTGTTAATTGCTCGTTTATAAAAGATTTTGGAAAGACATTATTACATAAGCTTCCGCAATTAATCTATCGAGTGGGACCAACAGTCACTAATCCATCTGATATAAATTGATCGCCAACGAATTTGGCGCTAGAAGGAGAGTTCGAACCTTCGATTAGTGTGATTACTCAAGAACTTCAAGCTGAAAACTTGAAGATTCAAAGAAAACCTCAAGAAATACTTGAAGATTCAAACAAAAGTGTTCTTGGTGTTCTTGGTGTTCTTCATCATAAGAATTAAAACAAATTAATTCGGAATGCCTCAATCCAAGGAAACCCAAGCATCACGTTGGTCAAGTAGAGCATCTTCCACCCGAGTGTCATCGGCCGACCACCAAGATTGTAATCCTAGACATGTGAACAGGTCACAACATACTGCCATAACTCATAATCTCCCACCTGAAATGCAGGCCCTGGCCAACAACCCTAACGAATTAGCCAAAACCATTGCTGCTCTCCAAGCTCTACAGAGACAGCAAGATCAGAATAGGCCTTCACTAGTGAGGCCTAAGGACATACCTGTGGAAGTTGTTAGGGCTAGATCGACCAGGGGCGAACAACACGAGGTGAACAGTGCCCAGGTCAGGCGGGATAAGGGCAAAGTAAAGATGGTCGAACCAAGAGAGGGCCAGGCTGAATCTGCTCGCGGGCGAACAACAATGTCGAGCCACGGAACAACCCGCTCCAGTTCCCAGGACAGACTTGGCCAACCCCAGCAACAGGAGAAAGTTGCTCGCCAGGAAGATGAGCGCAGACGAGCAACATTTGAGAAACCACGCCCATCAATTCATGAGAGACTCTCTCAATCTGCCTCCAGGCGTCTAGGGCCAAATGCGGTGAGCAACCCTAGAAAACAGCTCCAGGAGTTGCCCACTCCAAGTGAGGGACTGCGACGAGCAGAAAGGTTAGTACCTTTGCTCGCCGAATAGCCTCCAAGTCAGGGGGCATCTTTGGATGAGCTATCAAGTTTAAGAAGGGCAGTGGAGAACATGCAGGGACAGTTGGACCAACAAAGAGGTGTGGGGACGACCAGTTTGCCATCCTCACCCTTATCACCCGTCATTCTGAAAGCCCCGATTCAGAAGAAGGTCCAGTTCCCGGCAAGCATACAGTATGACGGTGTTGCTGATCCCAGAGTTCATCTTACAAAGTACTCAGATTATATAGTCTCAGTGGGAGCCAACGACGCCACCCAATGCCGAAACTTTCCCTTAACTTTGGGGGATCGAGTGCACAAGTGGTTTTCAGCAATGCCACCAGCATCTATCCACTCTTTCACTCAACTGAGTCGAGAATTCCTTTCCCATTTCTCCACGGCGGGATCATACTTGTCCCAGAAACATCGATTGTCGGACCTAAAACAAAATGACGACGAGTCAGATTGGGCATTCATGGAAAGGTTCGACAAAATGTTGTTAGAAGGCGAACCCGTCAGTGAGGACACGAAAATCGTTGATGTTATGGCCGGGTTGAAGAAAGGATCAAAGCTATGGAAAGAGGTACGTCTGAAGTGCCCAAGAAGTTATGCCGAATTCAGGAATCAAGCCGGCATATTCGTTTCCATGCATGAGGCTTTGCAATCAAACTTGGGGGAGAACAAAACTGATCCCAAGGAGAACAACAAGAAACCTGGTGCAACAAGCTATCGAGTCCCTAAAAACATGAAGACGTTCATAGAAGGGACAGAACTCAAAGAAAAGTTGAACAAAGTGCTAACAGTGTCAGTCGATACTGTTTATGAAAGTGTGAAGGATAAGGAGTTGCTCTCCCTTCCCTGGAAAATTCGCCAAGACACTGGCAAACTCAACCCTAACAAATATTGTGCCTACCATCAAAGCGTGGGGCACTTTACAAGTGAATGTAGAGATTTGCTCAGACAGCTATGACGTTTCTACGAGGACGAAAAGCTCTCCGACTTTGTCAAAAGACAACCTGGGAAGAGAGTCCGGGAGAACAACTCTGAGGACGAAGATGATCAACCCCAGAAGAATAATAAACCGGCACGACCAGTTCCTGTCATTCCTACTCGTCCATTGGAAGATTTGTATATGATGGAACCTGCAGGTCCCGCAAGAGGATGTTCTAATGGACGACCACCAATCTCCAACCGAAAAAAAAGGCTGAATTACGAGCGATCGATCAAGTCCAAGAAATGGGGGTCAAACCATCTATCATGCAGACAGTGGAACTGACCTTTACCGAAAATGACTTGGAAGGAATCCTAACTCCGCACAACGATTCGCTCGTAATATGCGCAAAAATAATGGTAACACGAGTCCACGGATTGTTGGTGGACACCGGAGCCTACACCAACATCCTATTCAAAAAGACGCTCGATCATCTTGGAGATTATTCGGGCTATATTCGGGATACGACTCACAGAATAATAGGCTTTGGAAATGCTGTAACGGACCCATTGGGAATAGTTACTTTAGTAGTACAACTTGTAACGGCCAACGAACCCGAGAAAAATATTACGAGAATGGTTGACTTCTTGGTTGTAGACCAGGATTCAACTTATAACGGGTTTCTTGGTCGACCCTTTTTAAATGAATTCAAAGCTGCATGTTCCACTTACCATTATTGTTTGAAATTTCCAACAGCAAGTGGAGCAGGTACTATCAAAGGAGATCAAAGAAAGGCCAGGGAATGTCTCTTACAGTTGCAGGCCAAACATGTATCAGTATCCATGATGGAAGCCACAACTAGCTGTCCTACTAATGAACCATCAATACTGGAGAACATGATGGACATGGACTAAGACCACATGGATACTGACGAACAACATCATGACGAGCAGGTGTTGGACGAACAACTCCTCACCACCCATGAGGAACATCATCCTGACGAACAACAAAGGGGTGGTGACGAGCAACATTCATATGATGGCTTGGAGGGCCAGGTGTTGACTAACAACAACGAATTAGGGCCAACAGATGATCTAGATCCCCGCCTGGGGGCAGAGCCGATGAACATCGAAAATGATTTCAACTCTGAGGGACCAATACTTGATCCTCGGTGGAAAGGACAAAAACGACGAGCAACTCCAGTTGAAGAGCTGGAGATATTCAGAGTTAATCCTAAAAACCCAGATCTTGAATTATACATAGGATCTGAGCTCCCTGAGCCTTACAGATCCCGAATGAAAGAGTTCCTCAGCAAAAATCTAGATGTTTTTACTTGGTCTCATGCAGACATGGTGGGGATAGATCCAAAACATGTTTGTCACAAGCTCAATATCAATCAAGCAAAAAGGCCAATCCATCAAAAACGAAGAAAGTATGGCCCAGACAAGTATCAAGCTTTGAACGAAGAAGTAAAAAAGTTGTTAGACAACGACCTAGTCCGACAAGCACTCTGTCCACAATGGGTAGCAAACCCAGTCCTTGTGAGGAAACCAAATGGGACCTGGAGGCTATGCATAGACTTTACAGATCTGAATGCAGCATGCCCGAAGGACAACTTTCCACTCCCTCACATTGACCAGTTGGTGGACAGTACTGCAGGTCATGAAATGCTAACATTCATGGATGCCTTTGCCGGGTACCATCAAATTCCAATGCATCCAGACGATCAAGAGAACACAACATTTTATACAAACAAAAATTTGTTATGTTGGAAAAGAATGCCCTTCTGCCTCATCAACGCCGGGGCAACATACCAGAGGTTGGTGAACAAGATGTTCGACGAACAAATCGGTGATACGGTAGAAGTCTATGTGGACGATATGTTGGGAAAATAGGGGTGCCCGGAATCTATTCGGGATGAATTTTAAATACAAATTTAAATACAATTATTACTAGCATGAATTAATCCTAATTAATTCAAATAATAATTCCAACAACTAATTATCATCATGCATGTTAAATTAATTTCACATATTTAACTAGGCGGAATTAAACAAGTAAATATGCGATTAACGTACCTCTCGTGGTAATGGCCTTTGGATATACGGGACACTTGTAATCTCGTTCTATCAACCCAAAGCCTTCTCAAGTATTTCCCTTTTCACCTCACTTGATCGCCGGTGGGAGACACTTTCAAGCAATTTAATAAACTAAGGAAAATGAAAAATATCTATGCTTCTTGATTTTTCCAACACATGGAATTATGTACTTGGGGATGAAAAAATCATCCCCTATTTATAAGTATGTGATGGCCGAAAATATGTGGTCTATTGGGCTTGGAGAAAATCTTTTCTTAGACTCTAAGAAATCTTGAATATATCTCATATATTCTTTTCTCCACAATAAAATATTCCACAAAAATCTCACACTCCTTATAAACTTGTAACTCTCGAAAATTTCATGAAGAAATCCTAAGATTTGGATCTTCTTGAATATATGAGATATTCTTGTATTCCAAGAATACATATCTTCCATAATATCTTTCCAAGAAAATCAACAAAATCTTCTCTCCTCTTGAATTGCTATTTTCGAAAATTATGGGAATAAATCAGCATAATATTATCTTTTTATTTTAATCACCTTATCATTATTGGGCTACTTAATTGGGCTACTTGAGGGGCCTTAAGGAGAATTAAGATTGGACCTCCTAATGGACTTCTGAATTTCAATATTGAGCCCCAATATAATTCAGCCCATTAATATTAATTATTACCACTAATAAATTAATATTGCACTATCCATCTTAATTCATATTACGATAATATGGGCTCCCGGTTATTATTTCCCGCGTTTAAGATTATCAAGTCCATTAATTAATTAAGCTTCTGAATAGCTCTAAATTAATTAATATATTTCACCTTGGAGTAAAGATAGCTCAACATTATTATTCGTACCGAAGAAACTAATTCTTCACTTGCAAGATTTGGTACAATAAAACTTCTGAGCCCACCAAGGGGACTAATCACACGAGCCGTACTGTTAGGATAAAAATTTGTTAGTTTTGATGAGTTAAAACAAACCAGAAGATGTAATAGGACCATCTGGACCTGTTAGCCAGATGATGATCTAGATTAGGACTTAGTCTAGGGGGAACTGCCAGACCAGAAGACCTCACCAGAAGAGTCACCAGAAGACCCCACCAGAGGACTCCACCAGAGGACTCCACCAGAGAAGATCAGACCAGAGGCAGAGGACCTTCCCCAGACCAGACGAGTCCGGACCAGACGAGTCTGGTGGAACAAAAGATGCTCAGTTTGATCCCCTTATTCTACTGAGTATTCTGGCTGTTCACCAGATAAGGACCAGAAGACACCGAGGATGCCTGGTGTCTGGTCCTGCCTTCTCTGGAGTGAATCAGAGTTAGGCAGAAGAAGCCATTGACCGTTGGTGATTCAAATCAAGTCAAAACAAGATTGGATTGAGAAGATATGAAGACAATCAATCAAGATCTCACCAACCCAATCAATCAATTAGGGAATTGATTGATTGAAGCTTCCATATATAGAGGATCTGATTGGATTAGCCTCCCAACGGCTATGTCCCTTATCCCCTCTATATATACTTGAGTGCAGATCAAGAAAAAGCTCTAGAATCATTCACGCGCGTATAGCCACACTAAGCTTTTGATCACTACGCATATTGCACTCACACTTTGTTCTTAATTACTTATCTACTCGTAAGGAGTTTATACACTCAACCTGTTCATCTTGTTAAGATAAGGTTGGAGTGAGTCTATCTTTAGATCGAAGTTAGATCTAAAGAGTTTGTAAGAAGGTGCTGGTACTTCAGAAATTCCAGTGAGTAAGTTTGTGAGTTGGTTGTTAGTGAGACCCCTTGGTGATAAGGGAGAGTGGACGTAGGATATTTATCCGAACCACTATATATCTTGTGTCTTTTATCGCTTTATTTCAAATATTGTTTATTGCTCTCTTATAAAAGATTTTGGAAAGACATTTAAACATAAGCTTCCGCAATTAATCTATCAAGTGGGACCAACACGTACTCGCACGCGTTTCTCCGTATTAAATTTTAGCAACCGTCGTATGATTAATATTACTGCCCAAGACACAAAGTTCGAAGTCACAATGATTCTCACCCAACATGAATCAAAGCAGTAACTACTAAGCACACACGGTCCTATTTCAGTGACGGAGATTAAGAAATCAACAACTACTGAGGTCTAATTCTTCACCTTTCAGAACAGAAGAATTTATCCTCGCTGTAGGACCTCTTCAACACATACTAAATGTGCTAGTGCAATCTCTTAGTCAAGACAGACCAATCTGAGTCTTACACATCGACCTTTCACGGCGGTTTGTTCAATTCCACCTAGGTCGTGAAAATGTACGTTTAGTTATAAGTAAACTGTTAATGTCGTCTTCCGTGATCGGGTATCACCACATTAACTACTATGTAACACGTACTATATATTGAACGGTTTGCAATAGAAATTCAACATTCAATCATAACTAAAGCAAATGCGATAAAAGAATTATTCTCATAAAACGAGTGTTTGATACACGAGTTATACAAAGTAAAAGCATACTTTCACGTATAACTCCAACACGATATCGTAGTCAAAAGCCCCCGAAGGGAAGACCATCTTCAACATTTGACCCAGGTGTTCGAAATCCTTCGACACTACAACATGAAGCTGAATCCAAAGAAGAGCAGTTTCGGAGTTCATTCAGGAAAATTCCTGGGCCATCTTGTTAGTCAACGAGGGATTGAAGCCAATCCAGCAAAAGTTAAAGCAATTGTGGATATGCAACCTCCGCGTTCAATAAAAGAAGTGCAAAGGCTTACGGGATGCCTAGCAGCATTGAATCGGTTCATATCCAGATCGGGGGACAAATGCCGTCCATTCTTTGAAGCTATCAAGAAAGGACAGTTCACATGGACTAACAACTGTCAAAAGGCGTTCGACCAACTCAAAGAATATCTGGGAGATGTTAAAATCCTATCAAAGCCCGTCCAAGGGGAAAAGCTATATATATACTTAGCAGCATCAGAAGTAGCCATCAGTTCTGTTCTGGTGCGAGAAGATGGCAAATTTCATCAACCAATCTACTACGTCAGTCAAGCTTTACACGACGCGGAGATCAAATACTCTCCAACTGAGAAATTGGCGTACGCACTTGTTATGAGTGTGAGAAAGTTACGACCATACTTTTTTGACCATCAAGTGGAAGTACTAACAACTTTCCCACTCAGACAAATTCTCCATCGCCCCGACACAGCTGGCCGCCTATTAAAGTGGTCACTAGAGATTAGCCAATTCGGGGTAACTTATGCTCCTCGAACTGCGATCAAAGGAACTAACCTTCCCACCAGATCCGACGAGAGGACTTGATCACCCCTGGCATCTTTACATTGATGGATCTTCGACCAACACAGCCTCGGGGGCAGGAGTGGTTCTAATCAGTCCCGACAGACAAGTATTCACCTCGGCAATCAAGTTTGGTTTCATGGCAACCAACAACGAAGCTGAGTACGAAGCTCTCATTGCTGGTCTCCACATATCCCTTGCAGTAGGTGTTAGACGGCTGCAAAAATTTGGCGACTCGCAATTGATTGTGAACCAAGTCCGAGCTGAATACGAGGCGAAAAACGATCACATGATCGAGTATCAGCGAATTGTTGCTTACCTGATGTCCTTGTTAGAACAAGTTTTCATTGAACAAATTCCAAGGACAAGCAACACGCAAGCAGATGCGTTGGCCCGACTAGCAACAAGTGAGGGGCCAGCAGAGTTGGCAGACATTATAATTACAAAGATGAATGATCCATCAACAAGAAGTTATAATGTCAATCAACTTGGTGAACAAGCAAGTGAAGTGTTGGGACATTGTCAGTTTTGATTAAGATCCCAAAGCCCCTGAAAAGATGTTTGCCTTAATCTGTCTTTGTCAGGCTAGTCTTGGTTAGGGTTAGTACTTAGTCATTTTACAATTTACAGGTACTCAGTGAGAGGAGAACTCACTGGAGACAATCAAGACTCAGAGCCTGAAGACGAAGAGCACCATCCTGAACTTATGGCAGTCCTCTAAGCTGGCTGAGTAAGTGTCAGTGATGAAGAGTATGACCCTGAGGTAACTACTAACTCAGTCCTGAAGGGAACAGGATGTCACTGAGTTAATGGGAAGACTTGGAGTAGAGCCAAGCAATGCAAAAGAAATTTCAGCGTCAGGACAAGACCGGTGAGCTCAAGACAAAATGAACTTAATAAGACAAGCCTGAAGCTCAGAGATAAGTTCTGATATTCTCACCAACCTGATGACGTGGACCAATCCGAGGAGGACACGCACGTACGGAACCTGACATGAAGACTGAATTCAGACTGCATATTCAACGGGCAAGCATTTAATGTGCATTTAATGCAAATACCAAATCCATGCAAGGACGGCTGCTGCATGAAGATATGTCCGTTTGAAGCCACTCTACATATATGACTAGAAGGCTATCTCTCCAACGGATAGTTTTCCAAATCTCCTATAAATACAGAAGACCTTGAACCCATTCAAGGTTACGGGAAATTTCCAAGCCAGAAATTACTCAAACTCTCAAGCAATCAAAGCATTCAGTCTTTAAGAGAAGCACTCGAAAACATTCAAATTTCCCAAGTGTTTCTTAGCAACTGAGAGTTATTCTGTATTCCAAGAGCTAAATAGAATTATCTTAAGCTTAGAGAGATTATCCAATCCTTAGCATAGCTTCGTCTTGTAAAGATAATCTCAACTTAGTTGGAATCCAAACTGAAACCAAAACCCTAAGATAGGCTTGTTGGGAGTAAGTCAGTTAGTGTGTTAGTAAGTGGAGTTTGTATAGATCAGTGAGGTTAGCTGGTCTTGGTGCACCTTGGCACGTTAAAAACAAGAATCCCTTGAGTGGATTTCCTATTAAGTCAGGCCGTGGACGTAGGAGCTTGAGACTCTGAACCACGTTAAACTCCTTGTGTTCTTACTGCTTTGATATTGTGCATATTTGCCATATTACTTGTTCATTCATTGCATTCAAAGTTTATCAGGTCTGAATCAATCAGGCTGATCTTCAAAAGAGCACTGCCCTACTAAACACTATTCAGAATTGAGTTAAACAAGGTTTTCAGAAAGCAAACTAAACAAGACTTTTAACTTTCAGGGCTCAAACATTTCCGCACTGAACTTGAACTGATAGTTAGCCAACTGACCCGCACCAAGTGTAGTCAGTAGGCATATTATCAGCTTCTAGTTCTTTACCACTCTGAGCAAAGGGGACTCAGTCAGTTTTAAGGTTGAAAAATTGGTATACGTGTATTCCCCCCCCCATACACGTATTCCTCAGTCTTGTACCGGGACCAACAAGTGGTATCAGAGCAGTGGTTCGAAAGACCACTGACTTTGAATACTAATAGTTTTAGAGGAGAAACTGTTGGTGGTCACTGAACAGATCTGAGTTTGCTTTTCATAAAACTTGCATCATCATGACTTCGAGGAGACTTGAAGCTTCGCTACCTGAATTCTCTGTGTCTAACTTTGGCTATTGGAAGTTCAGATTAGAGGCACATCTAGATGCCATCCATGACCAGATGCCGCGTGTACTCAGGGAAGGACCGATCAAGATCACTATTCCTAACGTCAGAGGACTGGGATATGATGACCTTGCGATTGGCGTGCAGGTTCCTAAAGAGAGGAAAGACATGACCAACGATGAAATCAAGATGGTGGGGCTTGACAACGTCGCCAGAAACATCATCTTGCACACGGTGCCTTTCAAGAAGTCAGCCAGGCTGATGAACCTAAAGACGGCAAAGGAGGTTTGGGATGAGCTGACCAGGATGTGCGAGGGGTCAGAAAAGATAAAGGAGAACAAGAGAAATATTGCCATTCAGAAATTCGAAGCGTTCGAGATGCTGCCTGACGAGAGCATAGATCAAATGGAGTCTAGATTCATCAAGTTGATGAATGAGTTGGTGATGTTGGACAAGGATGTCCCAAGAAGAGATGTTGCTTCAAAGATCCTGAATGCCCTTCCTGAGAAATGGGACAACAGTGTAATTGTGCTTAAGAACACTCAGGATATGAGTAACATAACTTCTGCTTTACTTTTTTCAGAGCTCAAAGCGCTTGAATTTGATCTTAACAAAAGAAAGAAGAAAGTTCAGTCAGAAGAGAAAGTGAAGGAGAAAACTCCTGAGAAAAGTGTGGCGTTCAAGGCCAGATCTGAACCTGTTGAGCCCTCATCAAATTCTTCATCAAAGTCACTGATGGAGATGAGCAGGGAAGAACTTGCTGAGGAGTACAGCCTAATGGCCAGACGATTTGACAAGCTCAATTCCAGGTTTTGTCGTTATAAAAAGTTTTATCAAGACTCACGTGACAGGAAACCTGAAGGAACCCACCAAAGCTCGAGGAGATATGAGGAGCGAAGGAACACTGACCAGAGGAGAGAACGTGGTGATGAAAGGAGATATTCAGAACCAAAGCCTGAAAGAAGAGACGAACAGAGACGTACCCGCGATGATAGATATCCAACCAAGGCTGAAAGCTCACCAAGAATCAGGGAACCTGACTCAAGGAGGAACCCTGAACCAAGGAAAGAAAGAGTAAGTGAGCAGGCAGCATGTTACAACTGTAACAAGATTGGTCACTATCAGTACGACTGCCCGGAGCTGAGTGCAAGGGAGAGAGAGGAAAGGAGAGCCACGAGGGATCTAAGATCTGCTGATCGGAGAGCAATGGTTGCTGAGGATGCAACGAACTCTGACGGTCCCACTGAAAGGTCTCCTGAACTCTTCTCAGATGACGAGTACGATGATGTCTGCCTAATGGCTAGGGATGAGCCTGAGGTAACATCAAATTCTGTTTGTGCTTCTTACACTGGTCAAAATCCTGAGCTTAGCTCAGAGTCAGTTAGAGAAATGAACCTTCAGATCTGTCTTGATCAATTGATGGTTGATTTCTCCAGACTGCAGGAAACTAATGTCTTCTTGGTAGAGGAGAACAAGAAATTGAGTACTGAAGTTCAAAACCTGAATGAACAACTCACTCAGTCTGATCTTAAAGAATCAGCTCAGATTGTGAGACTAACTCAAGAGATTGATATGATCAATTCTGAGCGTCTCCCAAGAGAGAAGATTCTGAAGGAATTGGCTGAGGAAGAGCTGGTCAGGAAGGAAGAACTAAAAGTACTTAAGAGTAAGTTTGATGACCTCTTTACCAGACATGAAATCCTGAAAAAGAGTGAGGACTCTCTCAAGAAAAAGGTTGCAGCAATGAATAAATCCTCAGTGGCTAGAGAGGAAATAAATAGCAACCAGATACTTGGGAACAAGAAAAAGGGACTTGGATATGTTCCTGAGAAATCCTCACAAGGTCAGTCTCATGTTGCTTCAGGGAGTAACACTGAGAGGGTATTTGTTCAGACAGGCCAGAGTGCACCTAAGGTTGTGCTCCAGGCCCGTCAAACTGATAAGGGCAAAGAAACCGTTGACACGGTCAGGGTTGCTCCTAAGGTAGCTAAGCCAAAACCCAAGGGAAAGGCGAAGCAATCTAAGGAAGCCCCTGAGAGCTCAGGCCAAGGAAAACCTCAGCGAAAGCAGAGGAAGACTCAGGCTAAGAGCCCTCAGACTGGTCAGCGAGGGTACCATCATGCTTGGCAATACCAACAGGGAAGGCCAAACATGATGACACCCCCGTGGTTTTGGCATCCTGAGGCCTTTAACTTTTATCAATTCCCTCACTTGCCTAGGGGGAATAGAAATCAGGGTCCTTATCAAGAACAAGGCCCAAGACCTACTGCACCCAGACCTAGGAAGAACAGGAAGCCAGCCCAAAAGGCACCCACTCAGGCTCCTGCGAAGCCTAAGTCTAACACTCATACACCATCTTCCTCTAAGGCAAAGAAGAAGAAAGTTGTGTATGTCGATGTTTCAGGGAGACAGATTTACCACTCTGAGGCAATCAGGGTTGTGAAGCAAGTCTGGATCCCGAAGGGTACAGCTGACACAATAGGACCCAACACCCAATGGGTACCTAAAGCCTGATTTGCTTGCAGGCAGCTGTGGATCACAACAAGAGGAGAGGAGACTCAATCAAAGTTGTTTGGTACCTAGACAGTGGTTGCTCGAGGCACATGACTGGATTGAAGATGGTCCACAGGTAACCTTTGGTGATAACTCAAAAGGTGTTACTAAAGGTTTTGGTATTCTAATTATAGGTACAGTCAGAGTGGAAAATGTATCCCTTGTGGAAGGACTGAAGCATAACCTGCTGTCAGTAAGTCAATTCTGTGACAAAGGGTTCAGTGTTGAGTTCTCATCGAATACATGTTCAGTCAAGGACAAATCAACACAAGTGCTTCTATCAGGTATAAGGAAAGGTAACGTTTATCTCGCTGATTGGAGCAGCACTATTCCTAATACCTGTCTTGTTGCTAAAAGCTCTCTAGAGCTCAGTTGGCTATTCTTAACAAAATTTCTAGACAGTCACTTGTTGATGGTCTACCTAATGAAGTTTTTAGCAAAGATCACGTGTGCAAAGCTTGTCAGGAAGGGAAGCAGGTCAGAGCGTCATTCAAAGAGAAGGCTTCCTACTCCACTGACAGGATACTTCAGCTCTTGCACATGGATCTATTTGGTCCCATAACACCTGTGAGTATGAATGGTAGAAAATATACCCTTGTGGTTATTGATGATTATTCTAGATATACTTGGGTTATTTT
The DNA here is from genome assembly GCA_947034835.1 of Ballota nigra. Classification (NCBI taxonomy): domain Eukaryota; kingdom Viridiplantae; phylum Streptophyta; class Magnoliopsida; order Lamiales; family Lamiaceae; genus Ballota; species Ballota nigra. The sequence goes on from OX344724.1 coordinate 93,530,121, forward strand.
CTTGTTGAATAAGAAGGAAACACAGGTGAAGCTCCCAGAGTTGCTCAGGAGACTCAGCAATGAGAAGAATCAGTCCATTACTAAGATCAGATCTGACAAGGGCACTGAATTTATAAATTCATATATTTCTGACTTCTGTAATGAACTTGGTATAGCTCATGAGACTTCTGCAGCTAGAACCCCTCAACAGAATGGTGTCGCTGAAAGGAGGAACAGGACACTGAAGGAAGCTGCAAGGACCATGCTGGCTGAGTCAGGATTGCCCAAGAAATTCTGGGCTGAGGCAATCAACACTGCATGCTACACTCAGAACAGATCCATGCTGAACAAACAACATGCTCAGACCCCATATGAGACATGGAATAAGAGAAAACCTCGTATTTCTTATTTTCATGTATTTAGTTGTAAGTGCTTAATCCTCAACAATGGGAAGACCCAGTTGAAAGCCTTTGATAGCAAATCTGATGAAGGAATATTCTTAGGATATTCTGAAGTTAGTAAAGCTTTCAGGGTTTACAATTGTGGGACCCTTGTTGTGGAAGAATCACCTCATGTTGTCTTTGATGAATCTGCTAATGAGTCTAGGGCAAAGGTGTTGAATCCTGACACTGAGGAGGTCACAAGGAGGGTGACAAGGCTGAGCTTGAAGAATCAACCTGATCCCAAGATCAAGACTGTGCCAATTCCTAGATGGAATGATGATGATGATCAGGATGATGAATCGGGTGCCACTCCTAAGCCTAGCACATCAGGGGTTGTTGAGCCTCAGACTGAGGAACAGGCTCAACCTGAGGTAAGCACCATCTATGAAGATGCTGTTGCAGCTGAGACGGTTCCCGAGTCACCTCATCAAGGGGGAATCAATGTCCCTGACATTGAACTTGTTAATCCCTTTGGTATAGACTCAGGATCATCCACTTCTGTTCAATTTCCTGAATTTTATGAGCCTGTAGACACTAACATTGTAGGTACTTCAGGAACAACTCCTGGCAAAAGAACATGGTTAGAAGATCATCCCATTGATCAAATCATTGGTGATCCAACTGAGGGAGTCAGGACCAGACGGTTCCATGGTGAGAGTGCATTGTTCTGTTGCTTTCTCTCTGAGCAAGAGCCTCAGAACATTGAAGAAGCTCTCACTGACTCGAACTGGATCATTGCCATGCAAGAGGAGTTGAATCAGTTCACAAGGAATCAGGTTTGGGAACTGGTAGATAGACCTAGGCATCAAGGTGTGATTGGTACCAAGTGGGTCTTCAAGAACAAGAAGGATGAGAATGGGGTTGTAGTAAGGAACAAGGCTAGACTGGTTGCAAAAGGGTATTGTCAGTCTGAAGGAATAGACTATGATGAGACTTTTGCTCCAGTGGCCAGGTTGGAAGCTATCAGGTTGTTCCTTGCATATGCAACATATAAGAAGTTCAAGGTGTATCAAATGGATGTCAAGAGTGCCTTCCTGAATGGTGTACTCAATGAAGAGGTATATGTTGAACAACCTCCCGGGTTTGAGGTTGGAGATAGAGTATACCATTTAAAGAAAGCACTCTATGGACTTAAGCAAGCACCAAGAGCTTGGTATGATACCCTCTCTCAATTCCTGACTGATCATGGGTTCAAGAAGGGAACAGTGGATAGGACATTGTTCAGGATCACTGAAGGTGATGACATTCTCTTGGTCCAGATTTATGTGGATGACATAATCTTTGGATCACCAAATCATCAGCTCTGTGAGAAATTCTCTAAGTTGATGACTGGTAAGTTTGAAATGTCAATGATGGGAGAGATGAACTTCTTCTTAGGATTGCAGGTCAAACAGACTGATCAAGGTATATTCATCAATCAGGCCAAGTATACAAGAGACTTGATTCATAAGTTTGGTGTTCAGAACAGCAATCCTGCCAGGATCCCAATGAACACAAATTGGAAGATGGATCGTGACACTGAAGGGACTTCAGTAAATCAGACTGAGTATCGTGGGCTGATAGGTTCTTTATTGTACCTGACTGCAAGTAGGCCTGACATTACGTTTGCAGTTGGTGTGTGTGCTAGGTATCAGTCTGATCCCAAGAGAAGTCATTTGGAGGCTGCTAAGAGGATACTTAAGTATTTGAAACGGACAGTCAATATGGGACTATGGTATCCTTCAGATAACAACTTAGAACTGACAGGATATTCAGATGCAGATTATGGAGGTTGTAGGATTGATAGGAAATCAACCTCAGGGACATGTCAGTTTTTGGGAAGTAAGTTGATCTCATGGTTTAGTAAGAAGCAGAATTCAGTGGCTACATCCACAACTGAGGCTGAGTATATGGCTGCAGGTAGTTGTTGTGCTCAGATCTTATGGTTGAGGCAACAGTTGAGGGACTACCAAGTATTTGCTAATCAGGTTCCAATCTACTGTGACAACAATAGTGCAATAGCAATTACTCAGAACCCAGTGCTTCACACAAGGTGCAAGCATGTGGATATTAGACACCACTTCATTTGAGATCATGTGGAAAAGAAAGATATTAGGATGGAGAAGATTCACACTGACAGGCAAAGAGCTGACATCTTGACTAAGCCTTTGGCTGAAGCAAGGTTTATGGAACTGTCAGTGGAGTTGGGACTCTTAGATCCGGGAGAGCAGTCAGTGTAGGGTTCTAGGGGAAACTCAGGCCAGACTCAACTCAGCGAGGTATCAGGGTGCTACAATGTCTCCCTGACAGGTATGAGTTCTAACCTGACTCTTGTGAATCTCAAGCGTCTCCCTGAGTCTTTCGTCCTGAAAATCTTTATTAAATGCATTTCGTTTTCATTAAAAGCGCACCTTTTCATATTTAAACCCACGCGCACGGAGCATTTAATGCTACAGTTGCTTTTTCATATACGTTTCCGTTTTATATGGAATATGACTGACATGGGGTTTAATTAAAACTGAGATTAATCCTGGCCTCTCATTTCAAAACCGTTCGAATTCAGGGATCAATCTCAACCCCACGTTTGAGCAACTCACTTTGTCTTATCAATCAAGAGTGCCATTTGAGGTTTTTACGCAAACACAACGCACAATCTGCACACTGAGTTTTCTCTTGCTCTACACAGAAATTTCAAAAACCTTTCTTTAAAAAACAATGGTATTCCTTAATTCCAACTGGACAACCGACAAGATCGTCGACGTTGTTGAGAAGAAGCTGGTACACATGGAGCAAGTCATCTCCATGGAAGGTATCTGTCTAACGGTTGAGGAAATCAAACCCGTGTTTAAATGGATTTCCGATGCCGGGTTGGAAACATACTTCACCACCCACCCCATTTCCGTGCTACCAAGAACAGTAGTGGAAGTATATTTGAATATGTTCTTGAGGAAGGGGGAGGTTTTCACGAAAGTGACTGCATTGAAGCCGACGGGAGAAAAAGACTGCAACGGTGAACCTCTTTACGACGCAGAGGTGGTCACGATCAATATCAGGCAGGCGGTGAGGGAAGTCTTCAAGCTGCCATTCTCAGGCATCAACCCCAAAACTTACAAGGAGAACTTGGAGGGAGAATTTCTTGGGAAATGGACCAAGTCAGGGTCATCGGAGTTCAGGGCCCGTCAGAACAAGAACACTCTGAAGCCTGAGTACAGAGCGCTGGTGGACTTGGTGTCCAAGTTAGTGATGGGTGCAACTGGCTCTCACGAGCAGTTGAGTTTTCCCAAGCTGAGACTCATGGGGGCAATTGCTGATGGAGTGGAAGCGAACTGGGAGCCGTTCTTCCTCGATCAACTCCATCAGGCAGGATTGGACAAGCTCACGCGGGACGAGGAGAAGAAGCACATTTCCGTCAGTGCCATCTTGCCCTTCGGTACGAGGATGTCCATCCTGATTGCTCATGCTTGCCATGGGTATACCTTCGACCTTGAGGACAGTCTCTCCTCAAAGAAGGTAATGTTTTTCTCACTGAGTGATACCTATTCAGTGCTAGGGCTGACTGATCCCAATGCGAAAGCAAAGGGTCAGGCCAAAAAGCCAGCTGGTAAGGCCAAGAGTGGCAACCAGCCTCATTGAACAAGTGGATGAGCTCTTTGAGAGGAGTAAGGAGGGTGAGGAGATTGCAGCTGAGGAGGTGGAGCAGTCTGAGGTGGACGCGGCTGAGAAGAGGAAGAGGGTGAAGATCGTGCTGTCAGGGAAGAGCACGAAATCTGGGACTGAGTCTGATCCCAAGAAGGCCGGATCTGAGGCTGAGGGAACTGACGATGACGTCAGAAAGGAGGGTGCTCAGGGAGAAAAGCCCCTGAAGAGACTTAGGAAGGGAGTAAAGAAGTCCCCTGCTAAGAAGCTTCCTGAGCTGAGTGAGAGGGAGAAGTCAAGCTCTCCTGGAGCCTCTGACTTGGAGGAAGTGAGAAAGACTGTCGAGACGGCTGAGTCATTGCAGCCTGAGACAGCACCCACTCAAACACCTCCACATCCTAAAACCCAAACACCTTCCATCCCTGACCCCACACCTCAAACTCCCCAAACCCCCCAACCTTCACAGCCAGATCAGCCTACTGAGTCAGCGCCCTCAACTTCACCTACAAATGAGCCTGACCAGTTAGCCGAGCCAAATCTTCCAAACCCCTCAGATTTCCCCTCATACCCCAATCCTAAAGACTGTCCCAAATCTATTTCAGCTGAAGAGGATGAGTTCCTTGAAATAGAGGAGGAGGAGTTGGATGAGCACATGGCAGGAGGGATACTGGAGAACACGCTCAGGGGGAACGCCACGGAATGGGCAGGAAAGTGCTGGCCTGGGCTATACAAGTATACTGAGTTGCTGGCATATGTGATTGAGCTCAAGGTTTGGTTGGACTTCAAACAATCAAACATGCAGGAGCAACATATGCTAGTAGATGCTCGTGGCTGGGAGCATTGGGAGATGGAAGAGGCCAAGATTTGCTCCTTCTTTGGACTGACTAGCTGGCTTCAACTCTTGAACTTTGACAACCTGAAGCAGCTAGTGAGGGAAATGATGTCCAAGAGCAAGGCTGGCCTCCTTTCTGATGACGAGAAGGATGGTGATGAGGAGGATGATGAAGCTCAAGGTGGAGCTGTGGAGAAGGCAGTGGAGGAGACTGCGAGAGAAGTTGATGAGATGAACTCTGAGCCTCAGGCTCAGGGGGAAGGTGATAAGAACACTGGTGCCAAGGGTGGACCAGTGGCTGAGGATGTTGTGAACATCTCAGCTGCCAATGAGACATCTGTCAATGAAGGGATTCCCTGCCCTGAGATACGAGAGGAAGATGTTGAGGCATTCGAGGAGACTCTCAGTTCCGAGGGACTTGCTCCCAAGGTTCAAGTTAGCTTAGCTGAGCCTGAGGAGGCGGCTATGACTACTTCACAACTGCCTTCAGTGCACCTTGAAGAAGGGACTGATGACGCGGGGGCTGACAAGGGAAAGCAGCCAATCACTGAGGCGGCCGTCGATGATGAGGATGTGATCATAACCGGGGTCGGGCGTGCTGAATTCACCAGCATAGTGGAGGTCAAACAGGAGAAGACCACAGAAAATCTAGCTGAACTTCAGGAGGAAGTGATGAAGCTACGAGCTGAGAAGGAAGAACACTCCAAGGCCCTGGCGAAGCACATCAGGTGGACAAAGTCAGCTTACAACACCCTTGCTAACAGGGAGCTGATCTTGTTAAAGAAAACGATGACTGACACGGCCAAGTCAGTGAGGAATGAGAGGAAGCGCACCAAGCAGATGCTTAGGAACACTCTCAGAAGGCTTGAAGAGAGGGATGCGATCAGGGACGAAAAGATGAATCAGGCAGTAGACAGGCTTGCAGCTCAGACTGGAGCCGTTGTCACTCAGGCCTTGAAGGACTCAGCGTCCAAATTAGAGCTGGAGTCAGGGAAGCTGGATCGCACTTCTCAATCAGTGGCGGACGTTTTGACAAAGGCCACTGAGGAGTCTGCAAAGATACTAACTGAGGCTAGCAAAGTCAGCGGTGAGTCCTTGAAGGTGGAGGAAAGGATCACCAAGGCTGAACAAAGTCTCCAACTCTCTATGGAGGTCTTTGAGAAGAAAGTCAATGCTGCCATCAGTTCCGTTTCTTTTGCAGGGACTGGAATTTCAATGGGGGTTGAGTTATTGAAGGAGGGAATTAACGATGTCCATTCCCTAGCCTCCTTCGTAATCAACAGCGGATCTGACGCATTCCCATCTGAGGCCAATGATGATGCCAAAAAGGGGGAAAAGAAGAAAAGATCCCGCCCTGAGGCATCTGAGGCAGTTAACCAAGGAGAGACCGTTCTAGCTGATCCTGAAGCCAATCCTGAAGGGAACATTCTAAGGGTGAGGAAGTCAGCTAGGTTAGCGGCGGTGGAGAAGGAAGGAGAACAAATTGTTGCCAAGCTGGGGGAGGAGGCAACAAAGGCAAAGGCTAATGAACCTTCCAAGCAACAACCTGAGCCAATTCAGAGATCGTCTCCCATGAGCTCAAGGAAGAATCCAATCACTTATTCAGGAGAGTTGGTTGCGGAGCTATGTGCTGAGGTGTGGGGAGATCAATCTGAAAAATCTGAGGCTATGCGCAGAGCTGAAATCGCTCAGAAGGAGAAGATGCGCATCTTGGAGAAGAAGGTTGAGAAGCTGACTGACATCAATGAGCTTCAACAACGAGAACTAGATGATGCAGTGATCAGCTTGCTAAGGAGGAAGAAGACGAAGCCTGAGCCAAGGAAGTACAGAAAGAAGCCAACAGTTAGGAAATCAACAATTCTTCAAGTCAGTAGGCCAGAATCAGGAGCAAGGGAAGCTTTTGTTGATGAGTTCGTCTCAGAAACATTGAAGGAGTTTTGGACTGATGTAAGGGATGAATTTGTCAGGCTATGGTTTGTTGTGAAGAAGTGGGGCGACACTGAAGATATCGATGCCCACTTCACTGACTACATGATGGACAATCATCCTGAGCTTTTCCAGAAGATCTTGGAGGAGGCTGAGGCAGCTCAAGTTCAAGTGAAGGCTCCTGAGTTCACCATTCGAGCTCCTCCCTTGGTTCCTGGAACTCGAAAGCATGATACAAAGGCCATAATGATGGAAGTCTTGAAGATAGCCAGAGCTGAAGGGTACGTGAACCAACCTGGAAGGCTTGACGAGCTGAAGGCAAGAGTTTATGCAGGATATGGACTCAAGCCTGAAATGAGATTAGTCTAGGTGTTCACAGGCTTCTTTGTAATAGATTAGATTCATTGTAATCATTTCCACATCAATCAATGAAATCTATTACTTTTGCCCACAGACAAAAACTCATTGTCTTTTTGGCTTATTGTATAAATTTTGTACTTTATCAAGAATTGCTCTAACACTGTCTTATCTTATAGATAGGTTTATCTTGTTTCCTCTAAGTGTTTTGAGGATCTTTTCAGTGTTTTGGCATCATCAAAAAGGGGGAAATTGTTGGGACATTGTCAGTTTTGATTAAGATCCCAAAGCCCCTGAAAAGATGTTTGCCTTAATCTGTCTTTGTCAGGCTAGTCTTGGTTAGGGTTAGTACTTAGTCATTTTACAATTTACAGGTACTCAGTGAGAGGAGAACTCACTGGAGACAATCAAGACTCAGAGCCTGAAGACGAAGAGCACCATCCTGAACTTATGGCAGTCCTCTAAGCTGGCTGAGTAAGTGTCAGTGATGAAGAGTATGACCCTGAGGTCACTACTAACTCAGTCCTGAAGGGAACAGGATGTCACTGAGTTAATGGGAAGACTTGGAGTAGAGCCAAGCAGTGCAAAAGGAATTTCAGCGTCAGGACAAGACCGGTGAGCTCAAGACAAAATGAACTTAATAAGACAAGCCTGAAGCTCAGAGATAAGTTCTGACATTCTCACCAACCTGATGATGTGGACCAATCCGAGGAGGACACGCACGTACGGAACCTGACATGAAGACTGAATTCAGACTGCATATTCAACGGGCAAGCATTTAATGTGCATTTAATGCAAATACCAAATCCATGCAAGGACGGCTGCTGCATGAAGATATGTCCGTTTGAAGCCACTCTACATAGATGACTAGAAGGCTATCTCTCCAACGGATAGTTTTCCAAATCTCCTATAAATACAGAAGACCTTGAACCCATTCAAGGTTACGGGAAATTTCCAAGCCAGAAATTACTCAAACTCTCAAGCAATCAAAGCATTCAGTCTTTAAGAGAAGCACTCGAAAACATTCAAATTTCCCAAGTGTTTCTTAGCAACTGAGAGTTATTCTGTATTCCAAGAGCTAAATAGAATTATCTTAAGCTTAGAGAGATTATCCAATCCTTAGCATAGCTTCGTCTTGTAAAGATAATCTCAACTTAGTTGGAATCCAAACTGAAACCAAAACCCTAAGATAGGCTTGTTGGGAGTAAGTCAGTTAGTGTGTTAGTAAGTGGAGTTTGTATAGATCAGTGAGGTTAGCTGGTCTTGGTGCACCTTGGCACGTTAAAAACAAGAATCCCTTGAGTGGATTTCCTGTTAAGTCAGGCCGTGGACGTAGGAGCTTGAGACTCTGAACCACGTTAAACTCCTTGTGTTCTTACTGCTTTGATATTGTGCATATTTGCCATATTACTTGTTCATTCATTGCATTCAAAGTTTATCAGGTCTGAATCAATCAGGCTGATCTTCAAAAGAGCACTGCCCTACTAAACACTATTCAGAATTGAGTTAAACAAGGTTTTCAGAAAGCAAACTAAACAAGACTTTTAACTTTCAGGGCTCAAACATTTCCGCACTGAACTTGAACTGATAGTTAGCCAACTGACCCGCACCAAGTGTAGTCAGTAGGCATATTATCAGCTTCTAGTTCTTTACCACTCTGAGCAAAGGGGACTCAGTCAGTTTTAAGGTTGAAAAATTGGTATACGTGTATTCCCCCCCCCATACACGTATTCCTCAGTCTTGTACCGGGACCAACATGAAGAAGAAGATTGGAGAACAAATATAGTCAAATATTTGAAAAGTGGAGAAAAACCAAACAACTCTTTTGAAGTTGCCAAGCTAATTAAGCAAGCCGCCAGATATACTCTGGTAGGCGAGCAGCTTTACAAAAGGGGAATATCAATCCCACTTCTCAAATGTTTGACTAGGGGGCAAGGACGAGCAATACTCGAAGAAATACATGCCGGCGTATGCGGAAATCATACTGGGGGGCAAGCCTTGGCATACAAAACCATCAGACAAGGCTATTATTGGCCAACCTTACGTCAAGATGCAATCAAGAAAGCGAAGACTTGCCATCAATGTCAAATCTTTTCCCCAAACATTCATACCCCGGCCCAACAGCTCGTATCGGTTTATAGCCCGTGGCCATTTGCAAGATGGGAGATGAACATTATTGGTCCCTTCCCAGCGGGAGTTGGAGGAGTTCGATTTGTCGTTGTGGCAGTCGACTATTATACAAAATGGGCAGAAGCAGAGGCCATGTTGAAAATCACGCAACAAAAAATGATCAACTTTATTTGGAAGAACATTGTCTGTCGTTTTGGAGTTCCACAAACCATCGTGACAGACAATGGTCCGCAGTTTGATGGAAAAGAGTTGAGAGATTTCTGTACGAAGTGGGGGATCAAGAAACATTATTCTACGCCCTATCATCCCCAGTCGAATGGACAAGTCGAAGCCGTAAACAAAATCATCAAGCATACGTTAAAAGTACGGCTAGCGGAAAGTAAAAGCAGTTGGTCTACAGAGCTTCCGGTAGTCCTATGGGCATACAGAGTTTCTCCCAGGTCAAGCACCGGAGAAACACCTTTTGCAATAGCTTTCGGAACAGAAGCTGTAATACCAATCGAGTTAAAGACCAACACGTACCGGACGACCAACTTTGATGAGCAGGCGAACAACTCTGCTCTAGCTACTGAAATGGATTTGCTCGAAGAAAAACGACTGAATGCCGAGCTAAAAAATGCTACGTATAAGCAGCGAGCAGAACGCTATTATAATTCCCATGTTAAAATCAGGGAATTCAGAGTTGGAGATATGGTTCTAAGAAAGTTGCTCGCCCAACCTCCAGGTGTATTGGGACCAACTTGGGAGAGCCCGTATCGTATAACGGAAAAATTCGTTAATGGTGTATATGATATCGAAGATATGGAAGGCAAGCCGGCCCAATACTCCTGGAATGATGTACATCTGAAGAAGTACTATCAATGAGACGAACAAGTTCTTAATTGGGCGAACAAATGTCTTGGGGGGCTAGTGAATCAAGTAAGATGAACCAAAAACTTGCCTAATTTTTTGAAATTTTTGCTAAGTATAGAATGTAAAGTTGTTCGGCACATTGTATAGTTTAGTGTTGTTTCATCTTTTATTTGTAGAAAGCCTAATTTTTTGAAATTTTTGCTAAGTATAGAATGTAAAGTTGTTCGGCACATTGTATAGTTTAGTGCTGTTTCATCTTTTATTTGTAGAAAGAGTTGCTCGGCAAAAATATTATAAGCGAGCATGTTTTAGTTAATGTTCAAAGTTGTTCGTCAGATTATATTTGTTAGTGACGAGCAGTCTTATAACACTTGTAAATTTTTCATTATGTAAAATATAGTAGTTGTTCGTCAAGAGGAAAAGTCCAAAGCTCAAGGTACATGTCCGATTTAAGGTTGTTCGTTTTTTAAAATGGACAGGACCTAAAGACCAAAGCCACTTAAAGGTTGTTCATTTTTTAAAATGAACAGAACCTAAGGCTGAACCCTGATTCCACTAAAGGCAAAGTTCAATTCGAACAAAAGCCCAACACTATATGTTATAATTGCAAAGGCATTGACAAAAATGTAAAGGCAATTAACATATACAAGAAAATGAGCGAACATGAGAAAGACATTCCATTAATCAAAAGGCATTAAGCCTAAAAAATAGTATAGCTTTGGAAAGCTATTACAAAAGTATTACAAAAAGAACGAACAACTACAACGAAGGAAAAAAAAAAAGCTAAGTCCTAAGAACTACTGCTGCTCGGCTAGAGGAGGATCTTGAGTTTGTTCGGCAGGAGGATCGACAATCATGTCTCGGGCCAGGTCTTCAGCTGCCTTATCCTCCGCCTCTTTAGCAGTTTGCTCATCAGCAGCGGCCGGCTCTTCCCCTTGCTCGTCTTCAATAGCTTTGTGAGGAGGGTGGATAACAGTAATGCTAGAGTCAAGTTTATCAATCTTGACCCCCAATTCAGCCAGGTCCGCCAGCTGGATTTCAATGTTGTTCGGCGGCGGATAATGTTCGATGAACTCGGACAGGTCCTTTCCCATTTTTTCAACCAAGTCTTTGTAATCCTAAGCATCGGCTGTGCGGATGCTGTCCGCGTAGGCGCAGATATATCCAAGGTTGGAAATGGGGCCAGTCCGAGCCTGAACTTCCTCTTCAAGTTGCTCGCGTGTGAAGAGGTTGGCTTCCGACTCCCGGAGACGAACAACTTCCGCCACAAGATCGGCGATTTTATGCTCGGCCGGTGACAGTTTGCTCTTCTCCTCGCCGAGCATGGCTTCTTTGCCTCCCAATTCGCTGGATAAAACAGCTGCCTTATCCTCCGCCTCTTTAGCAGTTTGCTCGTCAGCAGCGGCCGGCTCTTCCTCTTGCTCGTCTTCAATAGCTTGGTGAGGAGGGTGGATAACAGTAATGCTAAAGTCAAGTTTATCAATCTTGACCCCCAATTCAGCCAGGTCCGCCAGCTGGATTTCAATGTTGTTCGGCGGCGGATAATGTTCGATGAACTCGGACAGGTCCTTTCCCATTTCTTCAACCAAGTCTTTGTAATCGTAAGCATCGGCCGTGCGGATGCTGTCCGCGTAGGCGCAGATATATCCAAGGTTTGAAATGGGGCCAGTCCGAGCCTGAACTTCCTCTTCAAGTTGCTCGCGTGTGAAGAGGTTGGCTTCTGACTCCCGGAGACGAACAACTTCCGCCTCAAGATCGGCGATTTTCTGCTCGGCCGCTGACAGTTAGCTCTTCTCCTCGCCGAGCATGGCTTCTTTGCCTCCCAATTCGCTGGATAAACCTTGAATTTTTTCAAGGTATTTCTGCTCATTGTCGATGTAGAGGGAGATCTGGTTGTTAAGCCGAGCAATTTGGCCATTCAAATTGTTCGCCATTGTATCCTTCTCCTCTGAAAGGTGGCGGATAGTGGCAGCATGTTGGCGAGCAGCTTCTTCCAGCTCCACCACTTGAGCCATTCCCCTTTGAGCGGATACAAGGGAGTTGGCAGCTTGTACCATTGACAAGTGAAAGTTATCAATGGGCCCTTGGGCGAGCACGGCCTTGTTCAGCGGTTTTGACCAGGCGCGAGCAACAATTTCAGTTGCCCGACGAACATGGTCATCCGAGATGTCACGGATGTTCGCCGGGGTCTTCGAGCAGGCGTATTGGTGAAGTGTGTTTATTCGCCCCGGATGGTCATTTGGCCGATACCTGCGAACAAAGAAGCTTTCACACTTAGTAAATTTTTTAACTTACTCAACCCTTGGAAGAGTTCAAGGAGGAATCCTTACTCGACAAATTTGGCTCCGTCCCACCCTAGATAGGTGATGTCGTCAGGCCCACGAGGAGGTGTATGCCTATCTTTGCTCGCCTTTCCTCTTTCATCGGATGTAGGAGGGCGAGCAGCTTCAGAGGAGGGCAGACGACCAGATCCTCCCACCTTGGATTTTCCTTTGTCAGTGGTGGTGGGCGCCTGGGTGACATATGTGCCATCACTCTTCTTCAGTCTTTTTAGACCGTGAGGAGAGGCGGGGGCCGGTTTGGGCGATGTGCTCGGCGGAACGGACGTCCGGTGGGCATGCTCGGCGGCGGAGGCCTTGTTGGTCATCGCCAACACCTTGGAAGGCGGATCACCCTTTTTCTTTCGTCCTTTGGGTGGCGCCATTTCAAATACCCTCTGTTCTAGGAGAGCAAAACTGGGAGGGACAGCAATGGTGACTTGCTCGGCTAAAAAAAATGAAGAAGTTAATTAAATTTAATTTAGACAAGCAAGTTCAGAGAGTGATGGCGAGCAAAGTTTATTTTGAAAGTTAGAAATTTTTATACCTGGGGGCACCTCAGCTTGAGCCTCCAAATGATGGGGATACGTAAACAGGCGAGCAGCTTTTTTACACTTCTCCTTGTTCACGTATTCGATGGTCCTTTCGGCTTTATCCCGAAGAGCGACCAAACATGAAGTGAAGAGGAATTCAGAGCAAATTTCCTCTTCCTCTGAATTCCACTTGAGCAACCGGGGACCTGCGAGCAAATAAAAAAAGTTAAATTAGAACTTTATGTAAGGGCGAACAAAGATAACCTTACGTTTGATTTGCCCATAGGTGGTGGGTTCAAATATACACCCGACACCGCCGTGAGGGCCAGAAGATGCTTGCCAGTCTCCCCCAATAAAGAAAAAGTGCTCCTTCCAATCCCGAATCTTGTTCGGCACCCCTTCCACCAGTTTCAATCCAGCCCGGGCTTTTAAATAATAGTACCCTTCTTCACCCCTTGGACACTTGGTGATGGTCATCAAATAGTTGACCTCCTCGGCAGTGATGCGGTCAATATATCCCTCCAGGGCGAACAAGCCCATGATGTCGAGCAGATTCATCCACCCAATAGGTGTTATTTGGGTGATGGCTAAGTTGGTCGCCTCCAAAAAATGACCAACAACCGGGGGCAACGGCAGCCTCAACCCAGCAATTAGAGTGTCAATGTTGATCGACGTACACCCGGGTGGAGGCCGATCAGCTCTTTCCTTCCTCTTGGGAGCCCACATGAAGATGTCATGAGGAATTTGATATGCTTCATGTATGAGGTTGAGCTCATCCTTGCGAACAATGCTCTTAATTTTGCTCGCCTGGTACTTGGTTCTCACCAGATCCAAAACTTGACGCGGAGGGCGAGGAAAGTTATTCGCATGTTCGTCCGAATATGCTCGACAATTAAATGGGCGAGCAACACCAGTGGAAATCTCGTTTTCGAGCATCTTAGGGCCTGGAAACCCTATCCCTTCCAAAAATTCAAGGGTAAGCTGTTGGTCCCGTTTTCTTTCACAAACAAGGACAATATGGGAATTTAGGAGAAATTTTTGTTTTAACACTTATGTATACTGATGTAAGATAATAAAGAGCACAACAATGTAAAGTGGTTCAGAGGCCCAAGCTCCTACATCCACGGTCTGATTTAACAGGAAATCCACTACCCGGGATTCTTGTTTTTAACGTGCCAAGGTGCACTCACAACTGGACTCACACCCCTCCGCGGAGCTGCCTCTCGAACTGGCCTCACATCCCTCTTCACTCAGGGACTGCCTCTCCTCAGCTCACTGCAACACCTAACACTATTCTGGAAAGGGTTTAGTTTGGTTTGGTTCTCTCCAACTAGGTGAGGTTTTCCCTTACATGGTTTTAGCCTCTGAGCTAAGGTTGGGAAAACCTCTCTAAGCTTAGGATATATATGATAGGCTCGAGTATACAAACTGGAACACTCAAATATGACTATGAAGAATTCAATGTCAGTGTTCTTGATGGAGATGGTGTACCCTTATAACTCCCTCAGGACTTGCACCACTCTCGCACCACCAGCACTTTTTTCAAATGAAGCTTGAGTTTGTATTCATAGTTTGGATTTGAATGTTACCGTTGGAGAAAGTAACATTCAAATCCAGACTATCTCTGGAGTGAAATTCTCCTTTTCAGTGAAGTATGGCCTTGTCAGCTTTTGTCAGATTCGCTGCCTTGACTTGATTGGTCCACGTGGACTGAGTCCAATAGCTCTTTTCTTCAGGGTACTTGATCAGGGTAGTCCTGACTTCAGGCGACTTGTCTTCAGCTAACTTGTAATCCTCTCAGGATACCTTTCTTCAGTAGACTTGAAGTCCTCTCAGGGGAGTTGACATAAGGCTATTTGTCAAGCTTCCCAGCCTCAGTAGCCTGACTCCTTCAGGTCCTACTAAGCACATCACTGATCCTCTTGATCATGCTCTTCACTGAGTAGTCCACTGACCAGCTTAGAATGTCAGGTTTATACTCAGTGGGACTTCCTTCAGGCTTCTCTTCAGGTTCAGGTCTTCTGACATGGCTTCAGTCTGTTCTCTTTTTGATGTTATTTTGACTTCCTCAGGCTGTGTCAGTGAGTTCCCCCTCACTGAGTTCCTCTCAGTAGAGTTCTCTCTCAGCTGAGTTCCTCTCAGTAGGGTTCCCCCTCAGCTGAGTTCTTCCTCCACTGCTAATCTGTTCTCCTGAGAAACAACCTAGCCTGACCTGAAACTAAAAGATACTATCCTGACTACTTTCAAACCTATTACATGTTGTTTTGGAAAATCATCAAAACTAAAATATCCCAACAATTTCCCCATTTTTGATGATTCCAAAACTTCTAACAAAAAGATTTTCTATTACAAGAATGTGGTCAGAGCACATGTAATAGTTTGAAACATGCAGAAATTCCCATAGTTTTAAAACATTTAAGATCTGCTCGGTTGACCAATTTTCTTAACAAAACTAGATCAGTGGTCATGTGAACAACCCGCTCTGATACCAATTGTTGGTCCCGTTTTCTTTCACAAACAAGGACAATATGGGAATTTAGGAGAAATTTTTGTTTTAACACTGATGTATACTGATGTAAGATAATAAAGAGCACAACAATGTAAAGTGGTTCAGAGGCTCAAGCTCCTACATCCACGGCCTGATTTAACAGGAAATCCACTACCCGGGATTCTTGTTTTTAACGTGCCAAGGTGCACTCACAACTGGACTCACACCCCTCCGCGGAGCTGCCTCTCGAACTGGCCTCACATCCCTCTTCACTCAGGGACTGCCTCTCCTCACCTCACTGCAACACCTAACACTATTCTGGAAAGGGTTTAGTTTGGTTTGGTTCTCTCCAACTAGGTGAGGTTTTCCCTTACATGGTTTTAGCCTCTGAGCTAAGGTTGGGAAAACCTCTCTAAGCTTAGGATATATATGATAGGCTCGAGTATACAAACTGGAACACTCAAATATGACTATGAAGAATTCAATGTCAGTGTTCTTGATGGAGATGGTGCACCCTTATAACTCCCTCAGGACTTGCACCACTCTTGCACCACCAGCTCTTCTTTCAAATGAAGCTTGAGTTTGTATTTATAGTTTGGATTTGAATGTTACCGTTGGAGAAAGTAACATTCAAATCCAGACTATCTCTGGAGTGAAATTCTCATTTTCAGTGAAGTATGGCCTTGTCAGCTTTTGTCAGATTCGCTGCCTTGACTTGATTGGTCCACGTGGACTGAGTCCAACGGCTCTTTTCTTCAGGGTACTTGATCAGGGTAGTCCTGACTTCAGGCGACTTGTCTTCAGCTGACTTGTAATCCTCTTAGGATACCTTTCTTCAGTAGACTTGAAGTCCTCTCAGGGGAGTTGACATAAGGCTATTTATCAAGCTTCTTAGCCTCAGTAGCCTGACTCCTTCAGGTCCTACTAGGCACATCACTGATCCTCTTGATCATGCTCTTCACTGAGTAGTCCACTGACCAGCTTAGAAAGTCAGGTTTATACTCATTGGGACTTCCTTCAGGCTTCTCTTCAGGTTCAGGTCTTCTGACATGGCTTCAGTCTGTTCTCTTTTTGATGTTATTTTGACTTCCTCAGGCTGTGTCAGTGAGTTCCCCCTCACTGAGTTCCTCTCAGTAGAGTTCTCCCTCAGCTGAGTTCCTCTCAGTAGGGTTCCCCCTCAGCTGAGTTCTTCCTCCACTGATAATCTGTTCTCCTGAGAAACAACCTAGCCTGACCTGAAACTAAAAGATACTATCCTAACTGCTTTCAAACCTATTACATGTTGTTTTGGAAAATCATCAAAACTAAAATATCCCAACATAAGCTCGTCAAATTCTAGATCTTCCTCAGATTCGGAGCCGGAGGTGGATTGTTCGTCGGAGGAGCTACTCGCGGCCTCCTCAACCTTTTCGCCGGACTGGCGAGCACCAGTGTCCTCCGTTGATCGGACCACAGAATCTACGTCGGGATGCGCTTCGGAGGAAACCTCAAACGGCGGCTGCTCGACAAATGGCACGATTGGGAAAAGGGGATCCAAATGCTCCTCGGAATTTCGGTTGCTAGATTGGGAGGACATCAATTCAGTGGAGAATTTCTTGAAAGGTTTAGGTGTGTTAGGATATAGATTAGATGTTTTGAAGATGTTAAAACAAGAACTTGTAATAGGACTAGCTGAACCTGTTAGTCAACTACAGATTAGTCTTGGTCTAGAATAGGTCTTTGGTTAAGGGGGAAGAAATCTGAGGTGACCAGATGAGGTGACCAGATGAGGTGACCAGAGGAGGTGACCAGAGGAGGTGACCAGATGAGAGGTGACCAGATGAGTCTGATCAGAGGAGGTGACCAGATGAGGTATGGACCAGATGAGCTCTGACAAGAGGATTCTCACCAGAGGAGTCACCAGAGGAGTCTGACCAGAAGACCTCTCCCAGATGAGGACCAGAAGACCCCAGACCAGACCAGATGAGAGAGACGTATTAGTTCACCTACCAGAAGCATCATTGTAATCTGGAGACAAGAAGACTTTGGAAATTCTTGATGGAGAAGAAGGCAATCTGGAGAAGTCAACTGATGGAGGATTTGATTGATTGCTTGATTAAAGTCAACTAATCAATCATATAATCAATCTTTGATTGATTATATCCCTCCAATTATGGTTGTTTGAATTGCTAGTTCCCAACGGCTAGTTAATTCCACAACTATAAATAGGAGTGCTTGGATTAGTTCAAGATACAAGAGTCGCGCGAGAGCACACACCAAGAACACACGAACTCTTCCAATCACTCACCTTGTTTATACAAGTTTATATACACTCTATTAGGAGTTTAGTTGGATTATTACTCAACATGTTCATCTTGTTAGATAAGGTTGTTGTAAGTTGTAAGAAGGAACTGGTACTTCGCAATTCCAGTGGTTCGTGAGTTAGTTGGTTGGAGAGTGAGAAAGACCCCTTAGAAGAAAGGGAGAGTGGACGTAGGACAAGTTGGTCCGAACCACTATAAATCTGGTGTTCTCTACTTTTCTGCATTTAAGTTTTCTGCACCTTAATTTTAGCATTTCTTTAAAGGGTTTTCATTAAAATAAACTTAAAAATGCTTTCCGCTGGATATTTTTGGGACCAACAAGTGGTATCAGAGCAGTGTGTCCTACAGACCACTGTTTTGAAATTATCTCGGTGGTCACCAGGGCAGATCCATATTTTTTTTAAAAAAAAAACCAAATATTTGTTGTGCTAACAATATTTGCAGAAATGGGCTCAAACAGAAGCAGTAAAAGAAACACTAGGAGTTTCTGTAAAAGAAGCTTAGCAGATGAGGAAGAAGAGGTATCCACTTCTGGTTCATCATCAAATTTTGGACCAGACGAAGAGGTTTGTCTTATGATAGACGAGGTATGTAATCGAACTCCCTCTTCCTCTTATTTTTCTTTTTGTGAACAATCAGAGGAGTCTGATATGCAGAAGATGCTATTAGATCTCCAAACTTCTATACAACTTTGTCAAAAGTTGGAAGAAGAGAACACAAAGTTGAAAGCAGAAAATCAGAAGCTTTCACAATGTTTTAACAACCCAACTGATCTACCAGCTGAACAAGTTCAAACTCTGGTAGAAGAGTCCACTGACTTGAAAACCAGATGTGATGAACAAACTAAGCTAATAGAAAAGTTGCTTGCTGAAAACATTGAGAAAGATAATGAATATACTCTGCTGGAAGCTAAGTTCGATGAACTCTTCCATCAAAACAAAATTGTAAAAGATAGTGAGGACAAGCTCAAGCTGAGACTGGAGCAGCTGACTATAGCAAACAATGTTGTGTCACATATAGCTGCCTCATCTCAAAGAGAGCATGATAAAACAGGCCTTGGTTATACCAAACCTGAATCCTCACATGTTCAGAAAGAAGAACAGACTAGTAATTTTATTGATAAGGGTAAAAGGCCAGCTGACCAGGCAACTCAGCCTAATGGGCAGATGAGTCCTAAAACTCAAAAACCCAAAAGGCAGAGGAGGAATTTTAAGAAGGGCTATACCCAGAATAAAAGACCTCAGCCAGGCCAGCAGAGTAGAAGAAAGTCTGGATCTTCTCAAAAGAGGCAGAACCAGATGACTCCTACTCACCTGCAGAGGACTTTCAAGTCACCTGCCAGACCAGCTGGAACCTTTGATGGTTCTAGTAAGACTTATCCTTATCAAAAGAATTTCAAGTCTGTTTCTTTAAGACAAGTTATTCCTTCTACTGGACAAGCTCATAAGAGAAGAAGAGCCTCTAGAAGAAATAACCATGTCGAAGCTCCTTATGTTCAGTGTGTTTTTGTTGATATGTATGGAAGAAAGATAAGATCACCTGATCCAAAAAGGGATGATCTATTCTTGTGGCTTCCTAAATATTGTGCTAACCCCCCTGGACCCAGTAGGGTACCAAAATGTTGATTGCCTGCAGATATACAAGAAGACCAGCTGATGTTTTGCCCCAACATCAGATGAGCATACTTTGAGGGGGAAGATCAGTTGACCCAGCCTGCTAGATTCTTTATTTTGTTATTTCAATATTTTCTTGTCTTGTTTTATTTAAGTTCTTCCAGTTTTAACATCATCAAAAAGGGGGAAATTGTTAGGATATAGATTAGATGTTTTGAAGATGTTAAAACAAGAACTTGTAATAGGACTAGCTGAACCTGTTAGTCAGCTACAGATTAGTCTTGGTCTAGAATAGGTCTTTGGTTAAGGGGGAAGAAATCTGAGGTGACCAGATGAGGTGACCAGAGGAGGTGACCAGATGAGGTGACCAGATGAGGTGACCAGAGGAGGTGACCAGCTGAGAGGTGACCAGAGGAGTCTGATCAGAGGAGGTGACCAGATGAGGTATGGACCAGATGAGCTCTGACAAGAGGATTCTCACCAGAGGAGTCACCAGAGGAGTCTGACCAGAAGACCTCTCCCAGATGAGGACCAGAAGACCCCAGACCAGACCAGATGAGAGAGACGTATTAGTTCACCTACCAGAAGCATCATTGTAATCTGGAGACAAGAAGACTTTGGAAATTCTTGATGGAGAAGAAGACAATCTGGAGAAGTCAACTGATGGAGGATTTGATTGATTGCTTGATTAAAGTCAACTAATCAATCATATAATCAATCTTTGATTGATTATATCCCTCCAATTATGGTTGTTTGAATTGCTAGTTCCCAACGGCTAGTTAATTCCACAACTATAAATAGGAGTGCTTGGATTAGTTCAAGATACAAGAGTCGCGCGAGAGCACACACCAAGAACACACGAACTCTTCCAATCACTCACCTTGTTTATACAAGTTTATATACACTCTATTAGGAGTTTAGTTGGATTATTACTCAACCTGTTCATCTTGTTAGATAAGGTTGTTGTAAGTTGTAAGAAGGAACTGGTACTTCGCAATTCCAGTGGTTCGTGAGTTAGTTGGTTGGAGAGTGTGAAAGACCCCTTAGAAGAAAGGGAGAGTGGACGTAGGACAAGTTGGTCCGAACCACTATAAATCTGGTGTTCTCTACTTTTCTGCATTTAAGTTTTCTGCACCTTAATTTTAGCATTTCTTTAAAGGGTTTTCATTAAAATAAACTTAAAAATGCTTTCCGCTGGATATTTTTGGGACCAACAAGGTGTAATTTATCGAGACTCCGGCGGCGATACTGGGTAGACAACGGCGGAGCAAATTCTCCCCACGGCGGCGATGAAGAAAATGACGAAAGAAGAGAGTGAAGAATGAGAGAGATGAGAAAATAACTACCTTACTTCAAAGTCGGAGGCAAAATGCTGGAGAAATGGACGCCGGAAAGCTTGAAATCGCCGATAATAGAGGAGATTGCCGGAGGTACTGTAGCAAGAGATGAAGAAGTGGGAAAATTTTGTTTCCCTCTTCAATTTATACCCCAAGAAAAAATGGGGTTCAAAGTGTAATTTACCCCAAAATTATGGACCCAATTGAAGGAAAACGGGGTTACTTTCGAGCAAGGCTGAAAATCAAGGGACCTATATGCAATTATAGGGGCGCGTGACCTCGGGAATGCTCGCGCGTGGGTGGCGCGCAATCATACCGCCCACGTCATCCTCGTACATCCCCCAGATCGTGGGAAGGTGAAGAGGCGGATCTGAAATTGCTTGCCCAGGTCAAAGATGTTCGTCCAAATCCACACCAGTATAATATCCTAACTATATTTGTTCGCCACAAAGTTGCTCGTCTGGGGCAACATATAGCCAGGATAGGGGGTAATTATTGACAGGCGAACATAAATCAATGATGGGCGAACAAGGATTAAAGTCATAAGAAGGATTACGAGAAATCAACTCCAAATCAAATCAATAAAGAAGATCAAGCCGGGGTGCATAAACTAATCCAAGGAGTGTATAAAGTGACGAACAACTATACCGACGAACAAGATATTGGCGAACAGGTTTAAAGACCAAAGACCAAATATGGACACACCACCAAGCCAATAATGACGAACAATATTGGTAAAAGTGTTACAGTTATCAGTCTAAGAGAGGTGTATGCTGACGAACAAAGGACCAAGATCCCAAAGCCAATCTGTGCAAGACACAAAGGCGAACAACTTCTGAGCCATACACCCAAACGGCGAACAACTTCTATGAAAGAACCATCATGGATCGATTTAAACCGACATGGACGAACAACAATGAAGTCCGAGATAAGACCAAAGAAGACTTTGTAACTAAGATTTAGCTTAGATAAGGTCAAACTAGAGTCAAAGGACACATGTCAAGCATGCAGGCTAGGGAGACCAAGAGTCAGGAACACCTCATGCTTGCTAGTCACTATAAATAGTTGTTCTCCAGCTTAAGAAATACAAGTTCAAATTCACAAATACTCCCAAAACACACACTAATATACCTAAACATACACACATGCGAAATTAATTCGATTTCGACTCTCGTGTTTACGATTCCACAACCCAAACCTTCGATTTATCATTTACGGTGATAATCAATCACACGTTATTGATTGGTGATCTTAAACCGAACTAAAACAGTCACTAATCCATCTGATATAAATTGATCACCAACACATGTGACCATGTATTATGCTTTTGTTGTTGATGTAGCAACTGAAGTCTGCTTCTTAGAAAACCAGGATACCAATTTGTTCCCTAAAAATTGGCATGTTCCACTTGTAGACTTCTTATCTATTCTGCACCCACCATAATCTGAATCCGAATAACCACATAACTCTAAGTTATCATCTGCAGGATACCATAACCCCAAATTCACTGTTCCCTTAAGATATTTTAATATCTTCCTAGCTACTTCCAAATGACTTTTCTTAGGATTAGCTTGAAATCTGGCACACACACCAACAACAAAGGTTATATCTGGTCTGCTTGCAGTCAGGTACAGAAGAGAACCAATAAGTGCTCTGTACTGAGACTGGTCCACACTCTCTCCAGACTCATCTGGATCCATGTTGAAATTTGTCATCATAGGAATCTTGGCTGCTTAGCTAGATCCTACTCCAAATTTCTCTAACATGTTTCTGATATACTTTGCCTGATTGATGAAAATTCCCTTCTCTGATTGCTTTACCTGCAAACCTAAGAAATAATTAATCTCACCCATCATAGACATTTCAAACTGACTCTGCATGAGTTCACCAAACTTTTCACACAACTTCTCGTTAGGGGATCCAAATATAATGTCATCAACATAAATTTGGACCAGAAGGATGTCCTTTCCTTCTTCTTTCCTAAACAAGGTCCTATCAATCTTACCCTTGGTAAAACCATTGTCCAGAAGAAACTGAGATAGAGTGTCATACCATGCTCTGGGTGCCTGCTTCAGCCCATAAAGAGCCTTCTTAAGCTTAAACACCTTGTCACCTTGTTCAAAACAAGGAGGTTGTTCCACATACACTTCCTCAATGAGAATCCCATTAAGAAAGGCAGATTTCACATTCATTTGGTATACTTTGAACTTCATGTGAGCAGCATATACTAGAAATAATCTAATGGCTTCTAGTCTGGCAACAGGAGCAAATGTCTCATCATAGTCTATTCCTTCAGACTGAGAATAGCCCTGAGCCACTAGCCTTGCCTTGTTCCTAGTAATGACATTATTCTCATCTTTCTTATTCTTGAAACCCCACTTAGTGCCTATCACCTTTTGATGTCTTGGTCTGTCTACCAGCTCCCAAACATCCTGTCTGGTGAATTGATTCAACTCCTCTTGCATAGCAACAATCCAATTTGAATCTTTCAGTGCCTCCTTGATGTTCTTAGGCTCAATCAAGGACACATAGCAACTGAATAAGACAGCTAAGTTAAGAGTTCTCCGAGTCTGGACACCCTTAGCTGGATCTCCAATTATCAGGTCATTGGGGTGATCAACCAGGGTCCTCCTTCCCATGGCCTTGCCTGGTTAACCATCTTCTGTAGTACCTTGGTGATTATCACCAACTGCAGGAGAGCTTCCCCCTACAGGAGTTCCAACCTCTTCTGGTTCTGCTCCTTGTGAAGGCCTCTGCTTTAGAGAACTAGAAGATGGGTCATCATCTGAATCAAGAATAGGTGGATTGACCTTGATTACTCTGGGAGTAGTCTGATTCTGTGTCTCATCAAAAGACTTTAATTCCACCTTGCACTCAAAAGCAGATTCATCAAAAACAACATGGGGTGTTTCTTCCACACAAAGTGAATCCCTATTAAAGATTCTAAAAGTTTAGGAATGCTGGAATATCCTAAGAATATTCCATCTGCAACTTTAGCATCAAAAGTTTTTAATTTGGATTTCCCATTGTCATGGATGAAACACTTACATCCAAAAACATGAAAGAATGAAACAGATTGGGTTTTACCTTTCCATACCTCATATGGAGTCTTGTTATGTCTCTGGGCAATTAGGCATCTGTTCTGAGTATAACATGCTGTGTTGATAGCTTCTGCCCAAAATCTTTGTGGTGTGTTGTACTCTGCTAGAAGAGTCCTTGCAGCTTCTTTAAGGGTTCTATTCCTCCTTTCTGCTACTCCATTCTGTTAGGGTGATCTGGCAGCAGATGTCTCATGAAAGATTCAATGGTCCTTGCAATACTCTGCAATGTGTGAATTCAAAAACTCTGTTCCTTTGTCACTCCAGATCCTCACTATGCTCTAGTTCTACTCATTCTGAATCTGCTTGAAGAACTCTGGCAGCTTAGTGATAGTTTCATTTTTCTTAAACAAGAACATTACCCAAGTGTATCTTGAAAAGTCATCTACTATCACCAAGGTATACTTCCTTCCACTGAAACTAAGAGGAGAAATAGGTCCAAACAAGTCCATGTGAAGTAGTTGAAGTACTCTGGTTGTGGTTGTACTCTGGACATCCTTAAAGGAAGTTTTGGGTTGTTTACCCTTCTGGCATGAACCACAAACCTGATCCTTCTTAAACACTTCATTAGGAAGACCTCAAATTAGACCTTTTCTGGCAATCTTGTTCAGTGTTTTGAAGTTTAGATGACACAATCTCTTGTGCCAAAGCCAACTGTTCTCTGCAGATCCTGTAGCAACCAGACAAGTGTTTCTAGGGCAACTCCCAAAATCTGCAAGATAAATGTTACCCTTCCTCAAGCCTATAAGCAAGATATCATTATAATCAGAAGAGAAAACAGTGCATGAATCACTAGAAAACTTCACTGAGTATCCCTTGTCACAAAATTGGGATACTGAAAGCAGATTATGCTTGAGTCCTTCAACATAGTAGACTTCATCTACAGATACGTCATTAATGATCAACTTTCCAATGCCTCTGGTGACTCCATAGTTGTTGTCACCAAACATCACTCTTGGCTCATTCAATGGCTTGAAGTCCTGGAGATGATCTCTCTGGAATGTTGATGGTCCCGCTTTCGAAGGGCAAAATGGGAATTCAGGAGCAAATTTTTTTTTTTTTTAAAACCTTTTTCCTCAGAGAGTTCAACAAGAGTGAGAAATACTCAAGTCACTGCTCTGCTCAGAGGCTGAGTTACCAAGTCAGAGAGAAGGCTTGGAGACTCATGCTCTGAGCAAGGACAGTGGCTTGAGATGCTGAACTCTCGAAAGCGTTATCAAATCACAGCTTGCACCCTGACTGAGTTCAGTGACGAAATACTCAAGTCACTGCGTTGCTGAGAGTCAGAGCTATCAAGTCAGAGATGAGACTTGAAAGCTCAGGCTCTCAACAAGGCAGTGACTCGAGAGACTGAACTCTCGAGTGCCTTGCATGATTTAGTCAGTGAGATGGAATCTCCCTGACCTGAAATGCTTAACTAAAGTTCCTTTTAAACAATGCTCTCAGTGAGCAGACTTTCGCAATACTTTAGAAGAAAAGACATTCCAAATAATAACACTTGGTTTAACGTGGTTCAGAGACTCAAGCTCTTACATCCACGGCCTGATTCAACAGGAAATCCACTCCTTTGGATTCTTGTTTTTAACATGCCAAGGTGCACTTACAACTGGACTCACGCCACTCCCTGGGCTGCCTCTCCTTCCTCACTTAACAACTTACTCCCAACAAACCTGACTAGAGGGTTTTGGTTTCGGTTAGGGTTTTCTCCAACTAGGTGAGGTTTTCCCTTTACAATGTGTTAGCCAATAGCTGAGATAGGGAAAACCTCTCTAAGCCTAGAGTTACAAGCTGAGCACTCTTATGTATATATTTGTGAACTCTCAGTGTATAGATATGAGTAGAACCTCCTTATATCTCCCATGCACGTATGCTACTACTCACACTCTCAGCTAGTAGGTGTTTGTTTTTCTTACAAGATACAACAATACAACTCTTAAACAAAACAACACACTCAACTACGCAACTATGAGCTTGTATTTATAATGGGGATTCAAATGTATCCGTTGGAGAGGAAAATACATTTGAATCCAGCATTAAATGGTTTCAACCACTTTTCTTGGAATGCGGCCTTGTCAGTGTCAGATTTACCGCCTTGTGCTAATTGGTCCACGTGGCCTGAATTCATGGATCTTTGACTCAGTAGGTTTGACTAAGACCCACTGACTTTAGGTAGCTTCATCCTTCACTGACAGATGATCTTCAGTGGACTGACTCGTCCTCAGTGTAGTTGTCCTTCAGGGACTGTTTGAAGATCACTCTAAGAAGTTTGTCATAAGGCTGGATGACAAACTTCCCTGACCACAGTAGCCTGACTCCTTCAGGCCTACTTGGTGCAGCACTGATCCTCCTGATCAGGCTCTTCACTGAGTGGTCCATCAGACTTGGCTTAGATCAGCCTGACTTGCACTTAGTGGGACATCCTTCAGGCTTCTCCATTGGTTCAGGTTGATGGCATATCTTCAGTCAGCTCTTCTGATTGTCATCTTGATATCTTCAGGCTGTGTTGAGAAGTTCCCCCTCGCTGAGTTCCCCCTCAACTGAGCAACCTATTCTACTGAGAGCTAACCTAGCCTGACCTGATCTAAAGGATACTATCTTGACTGCTTTCATACCTATTACATGTCGTTTTGGAAAATCATCAAAACTAAACATATCCCAACAAATGTTATGTGCTTGGAACATCCACTGTCAATGTACCACACATGTTTGCTTGAAAGTCCTTTCTCCAATGGGCTCTTATCCTCCTGCAGAGAAATTAATTAGTCCCCTACTGGTGCTGGGTCCTGATTGGTTAGCTGCAGGTTTTGTAGGAATCCAAAGATAAAGATCATCCCTTGCTGGATGAGGAGATCTTATCTTCCTTCCAAATCTATCTACCAGTACATGTCCTCTGACAATGACATATTGAGCTACTGGTCTGATAAGACCACCTTTCCTATAAACAAGTCTGGTGTATCTTTTCTCAAATCTAGCCCTTGGAATGGCCTGCTTCAAAGACATGGTCTTAGTTCTGGTTGTAAGGATACATCCTAGAAGAACCATCTCTGGTGTCATAACTACCCAGATCAGTAGGTTTTCTATAGATGGGTCTCTGGTTCTGATGAAAATTAGACCTTTTCTGGTGATTATAGTTCCTTTGAGTGTATTTATTCTGAAATTGATTCCTTTGAGAGAACTTTCTTTGGGGTCCCTGGTTCTGATGATATATAGTTCTGTTGTCTATAGTTTTCTCTCTGAGAATTTCTATTCTGATTGAAGTTCCCCCTTCTTGAGAATCTCCTCTGAGGTCCCCTAATCTGCTTAGGTTCCACAATTTGAGGATTTCTCTGGGATCCTTCAATCTGATTAGATCTTACTCTTTGAGGTTTGTTTTGAACAGAACCACCAATTTTCATTTGTTCCCCATTAAGAAGTTTTGTCTCTGAGACTTTCTTTTCCAAAACAGTCAACTCTTTTGGTCTATATTCTAAATGATTAGTAGAGTAGTTCCTTTTCCAAATAGGATTGTGAACTACTTTGTAACCATTACTAGTAGAGTTTTTTTCATCCCAGATTTCTACCAGTTCACCAGCTCTTACAGACTTGTCTTTGTTATAATGATATTTATGAGATCTAGTGGTAATTCCAGAATATCCTAAACCACTCTTATCATTAATGCGCTGAGAAGACTCTGATATAATAGATACAACAGTTGGTATCTTTGGAGCTTCTCTGGGCACAGGTGTCTCCTCTATAGTTTGCTCAATTTGTTTTCCCTTGATAAAAGTCTGGTATTTGGTTCTAAGTTCATTGAACTCATCTTCCTGAGAGTTCTTTTCTTTCATGAGCTGGTCTACCAGAGTATCTCCTTCTGTGATCTTTTCCTGAAGTTCAGAGACTTCTTTGGAATGATCTTTCATGAGTTCTCTGGTGGATTTTTGCTCATGAGATAAGGATTGAACTTCAGCTCTAAGCTTAACATTCTCTTTCTCAAGTTTTTGACATAATTGAACACAATTTTGGAGATCTGATAGCATTTGCTGCATATCAGACTCTCTGGAGTTACCAGATGAATTAGAGGATTCAGTAGATTTGGAATTAGATAAGCATAAGGTAGTTTGTTGTACCTCAGTGATGTCTGCCATGAGACATACATCATCATCAGACCCAAAATCAGAAGAAGAAGATGAACTGGAACTAGTATCCTCTTCCTCTGCTTCTGCCAGCAAAGCTCTCTTATCAGCATATCTCATATCTCATATCTCTCTTGAGTCTTTTCTCTTCTCTTTCCCTAGGAGTGAGTTGAGGACAATCATAGTTGTAGTGCCCTGGCTTGTTACAAGTGTAGCATGTGTTGTCACCTCTGGGACTGGGACTTGGATCTCTCCTCCTCTGGTTATACTCTGCTCTGGCTGGACTAGTCTCTCTTCTCTGGTAGTCAGGTCTGCCAGAACTGCTATCTCTCCTCTGGTAATCTGATTTGCCAGAGCTGCCATCTCTCCTCCTCTCTGGAGTTCTGAATCTGGGCTCCCTTGAGTCTCCAGATGTCTTTTCCTTTTCTACAGGCTTGAAAGGACCCTTCCTGTTTCTGGTAGATTCCTTCCAATACTTTTTATACCTGCCATACTTAGAACCCATCTTATCAAGTTTACGGGTTAGAAGTGCTACCTACTCCTTGAGACTCATGTCATCTGCAGTAGACTCCTTGGGCTTGTCATCTAGTTGAGGAGAAAGCAGCTCCTTTCTGACCAGAAGAGGAAACCTCTTCTATTTGATCCTCCTCTTGAAGATCATATTCATATGCTTTGAGATCAGACAACAGAAGATGATGATCCAGAGTGTTGAGATCCTTGTTGTCTTTAATAACGGTGACTTTGATTCTCCACCTGCTGGTTAGTGAACGTAATATTTTACTATTTATTTCCTTTTCAGAATAGGTCTTATCTAAGGCACTAGCCTTGTTGAGGAGATTGGTGAGATGCATATCCAGCTGCTCAATCGTCTCATCTGGTTTCATTTTGAAGGTGTCAAATGAGTGTTGAACAGCCTGGAGCTTGTTGTCCTTGATCTTCTCTGTTCCCTCACAGAGCAATGCTAACTTGTCTCACATCTCCTTGGCCGTGGCACATGTTCTGACCTTTTCAATCACCTCCTTTGTGAGTGTGTTTATGATCTCTGTCCTTGCCACCTGATCAAGATTGTATAACTTCCTCTCATTATTGTCAAGCTCATCTTTTTTCTTTAATATCTTCTGTCTTGCAACACGTTCACCAGTTCTCTCCTCTGCAGATACGCTGGTTTCCACCCTGGACTCTGACATGCCATCATCAATGGGAGTCCAGTAAAATATTAACTGGGCCACTTTCGACCACATCTAACATGCGGTGGTGGATAGCTCCAAGATGATTGCTCATTATGAAGCTCCAGTGGCTATAATCCACAAAGGAGAATTCTGGTAACTTGCGGCTCTTGTAAGAAGATTTTGAAGACATTTTTCTAAAGGATTTTAACAAGAATTTAAACAGAAACAATAAAGAGCAATGGATCTGCCCGGTGACCACCAAAAAGCTTTACAAAGCAATGGTCTTGGACACACTGCTCTGATACCACTTGTTGGTCCTACTTGATAGATTAATTGCGGAAGCTTTAATGTTAAGTCTTTACAAAATCCTTTTATAAGAGCAATAAATGTAAGAGCAATAAAGAAAGGAAAGCAATAAATAAGACCGGATGTATAGTGGTTCGGATCTGAAAATCCTACGTCCACTCTCCCTTATTCAAAAGGGCCTCACTAACCAACCAACAACTTACGATCTACTGGAATTGTGAAGTACTAGTTCCTTCTTACAATCTCTTTAGATCTAACTTTGATCTAAAGTCTTTCAATCTCCAACCTTGTCTTAATAGATGAACATGTTGAGATTCAATACTCCTTAAATGAGTAAATATAAATATGAACAAGTAAGAGTGTTAAAGCTTGATTATCTAGAGGCTTGGATATGAACTTCGTGTGCGCGTAAGATCTCTTCTAGAGCCTTTCTTGAAACTGCACTCTTATATTTATAGAGATGCTTATGAATTAGCCGTTGGAGAGTTAATCCAATCAGATCTCTTAATTAAGGAAGCTTCAATCAATCAATTCCCTAATTGATTGATTGGGTTGGTGAGAACCTTGGATTGATTGACTTCAAATACATTCCAATCCGATCTTGTTGACTTGACTTGAATCACTAACGGTCAAATACTTCCAATGCCTAACTTTGATTCTTCTAGAAAAGGCAGGACCAGACACCAGGCAACCTCGGTGTCTTCTGGTCCAGAGTCGGTTAAGAAACAGAATGCTCATCAGAACCAGGAGATGATTCTGAGCATCTTTTGTTTCACCAGACTCGTCTGGTCTGGGAAGGTCCTCTGCCTCTGGTCAGGTTTCATCTGGTGAAGTCTTCTGGTGGAGTCCTCTGGTGAAGTTCTCTGGTAAAGTCCTCTGGCGAAGTCCTCTGGAGGGGTCTTCTGGTAGGTCTTCTGGTAGGTCTTCTGGTGAAGTCTTCTGGTCTGTCAGTTCCCCCTAGACTAAGTCCTAATCTATTACCTCATCTGGCTAACAGGCCCAGATGGTCCTATTACATCTTCTGGTTTGTTTTAACTCATCAAAACTAAACAACTTTTATCCTAACACATTCATATCAATATCTAGAAAAATACAAAATTATCACATAATTCGATCACATCAATTATATTGAAACCTTAAAACAATATAATCATGCATCGGCCAACATCTCGAAACAATTTAAATGTGCCACGAGGGGTGGTCTATACATTTAAACAAAGCGGATCACAAACTTGAAAGTTACAAATCCTTAATTCAAAATTAATAGTTGGCTCCCACTTTGACCACATAAAAATTGACAGGGACTCCGAGGGGAGTAAATTAATATCAATTTCTTATGCCTAAGTAATAACCATAATTAAATACAGGATTATTATTTCGCTTTGAGCAAGCCACTTGTGGTGAGGGTCAATACCGCCACTAGTAATAATCCACAATCATCCTTTCGGAATTTATTCATGTGAAATCCGTCCTTTTGGCCGATCCAAGGGGGAAATGTATTCCAAAAAGACTTCACAAATAAATAAATAAATTATGGAGGCCAAATTAATACAATTTTAATATCCGGAATAAAATTGCGATTAAAGAAACATACTTAGTAATTTTTTAAAGTAAGATTTTTCTTGGACAATTAAAACCATGCAAACACATATTAACAAATAATAATAAGTGCACGAAATAAAACATCCATCAAAACAAAATTAAACATATTAGAGCACTCAAATCCAATTGTCACGATTTAATTTCTCCACGTCTTGATGCGAAAAATCATCCTTGTTGCTTTCTATCATTCGTCTCGATACGCTCCCACTCGAACAGCAACACTTCATCAAAAATAACTTCATTTGGGGTTCGGGACGATGTTTGGAATCACAAAAAAAAATAAGAATGAGAAAAAAATTCCACGGCCCGAGATACGGCGCGCATCGGCCAACGGAGGTGGGCCGCGCGCCTCTCGGCCACGACTGTCGAGATGCCGAGTGCGCGCGCCCGTGCGGCGTCGGGCCCCCGTCGTGCACGGCACGAGCACCTCGCGCACGTCGTGCACCGGGTTTCGCTGTTCATCCTCATTTTCCACCTCGTGCGTGATTCTACGTCCATGCATGCGCCACACATGCATGCGTCGTCCGGGTACGCCGTCTTTAATTCTTCGTTTCCATCTTCGTCTCGATCCGGTTACAACTTATTTACAAAAAATAAATACTAGATATAGACTAGTCTATTACAATGATCAAATCAAAATAAAACCAACCAATCTACTCGTGGATTTTCTCACGAGAAAAACAAATTCGAACGAATTGAATTAAAAACAATTAATTCACATGCATGAAAAAAAATATTAAAACCATGACAATTGGATAACTGCAAAAAATATCTAGCAATTCTACTATCCAATTTCAATTTAATGTCAAACAATTTAAATTCCAATTTAAATATCAGAGCCCGAAACCGTGGCTCTGATACCAGTTGTTGGGAAAAAATAGGGGTGCCCGGGAACTATTCTGGATGATAATTAAATACGAATTTAAATTCGATTATTACTAGCATGAATTAATCCTAATTAATTCAAATAATAATTCCAACAATAATTTTTATCATCATGCAAGTTGAATTAAATCACATAAAATCTATGGCGGAAAAACTAAGAGATTATGTGACTACGTACCTCTTGTAGATATGGTCTTTGATTATCACGGGACGTGCTACCAACCAAAAGACCTTCTCAAGTATTTCCTTTTCGCCTCGCTTGATCACCAGTGGGAAGTGTTTTCAAACAATTAAATAACTAAGGAAAAAGAAAAATATTTCTGCTCTTGATTTTTCCAACACATGGAATTATGTACTTGGGGATGAAATAATCATCCCCTATCTATAAGTGGGGTGGCCGAAATTTTCATGTGGAATGGGCTTGGAAAAAATATTATCTTAGTCTCTAAGAAATCTTGAATATATCTCATATATTCTTTTCTCCATAATAAAATATTCCACAAAAATCTCTCTCCTTATAATACTTGTGATTTTCGAAAATTATAAGAATAGAATCCAAGGTTTGGATCTTCTTGAATATATGAGATATTCTTGTATTCCAAGAATACTTATCATCCATAATATCTTTCCAAGAAAATCAACAAAATCTTTTCTCTCCTAAATAAGCTACTTTGGAAAATCTCATGAAAAAACCAGCAATAATACTTCCTTTTATTTTAATCACCTTATCACTATTGGGCTACTTGAGGGGTCTTAAGGAGAATTAAGATTGAACCTCCAATGGACTTCTGAATTTCAATATTGAGCCCCAATATAATTCAGCCCATTAATATTAATTAGTACCACTAATAAATTAATATTGTACTATCCATTTTAATCCATATTACGATAATATGGGCTCCCAGTTACTATTTCCTGCATTTAAGATTATTTAGTCCATTAATTAATTAAGCTTCTGAATAGCTCTAAATTAATTAATATATTTCACCTTGGAGTAAAGACAGCTCAACATTATTATCCGTACCGAAGAAACTAATTCTTGGCTTGCAAGATTTGGTACGATAAAACTTTTGAGCCCACCAAGGGGACAAATCACACGAGCCGTACTCGCACGCGTTCCTCCGTATTAAATCTTAGCAACCATCGTATGATTAATATTACTGCCCAAAGCACAAGATTTGAAGTCACGATAATTCGCACCCAATATGAATCAAAGCAGTAACCATTAAGTACACACGGTCCTATTTAAGTGACGGAGATTAAGAAATCAATAACCATTGAGGTCTAATTCTTCACATTTCATAACAGAAGAATTTATCCTCGTTGTAGGTCCTCTTCAACACATACTAAATGTGCTAGTGCAATCTCTTGGTCAGGACAAGCCAATCTGAGATGTACACATCGATCTTTTACGGCGGATTGTTCAATTCCACCTAGGTCGTGAATTTGTACATTTAGTTACAAGAAAACTGTTAATGTGATCTTGCGTGATCGGGTATCACCACATTAACTACAATGTAACATGTACTATTTATAATGAACTGGTTGCAATAAATATTCAACATTCAATTATATCTAAAGCAAATGCGATAAAAGATTTATTCTCATAAATAAGTGTTTAATACATGAGTTATACAATGTAAAAGCATACTTTCACGTATAACTCCAACACGGGGAGCTGCCCGACCCTGTGAGTCAAACGCCTGCTCAAAGCCCAGGGAGCGGGGAGCGGAGCGTTCTTCCAGGCGTCGCAACAATGGGGCCCCGAGGCCATCGGTCCGCGACCGTCTGGGAGTCAACCCACGTCCCCGATCTCCACCCGCAGCTAACAACGACATGGCCAAAATCTTGAAAAAGGTGTCGGCCTTGGAGGCAAAGCTCGAAAAATGTGACGGGCAGCACCACTTCGCTCATATGCCTAACTCTCCCCTAGCAGATATTCTGGTGCGAGCTCCCGCCCAACCAAAGATCAACGTGGCCCCTGTGGGGTAATATGACTGGGAGACGGACCCCGTCACCCAACTGAGCAAGTACTCGACGTATATGATATCCATGGGGGTCACCGAAGCCACCCAGTGTAGGATGTTTCTATTGACCCTAAGTGATAGAGCTCACTGGTGGTACTCTTCGCTGCCCGCGGGGAAGGTGGTCTCATTCCACCAACTAGGGGAGTTGTTCCTAGAACACTTCTCCTCGATGGCGCCAAGTCTGACCGGCACCAACTGTATGGCCAACTTGGTCCAAGGCAAGGACGAGTCGGACCGGACCTACATTAACCGGATCGACCGGATCATCATGGAAGGCGAGCCCATCGGGGACGAGGTCAAGCTCTTCGGGATCATAGGCGGTCTTCGCCTAAAGACAAAACTTTGGAAGTCCATGAACAAGGACTATCCCAAATCTTATGCGGAGTTACGGCAGTGGGCCGGAAAGATAATCTACAACGTCGACATTCTAGCCCAGCGACTGGGGGAGAGCGCCCAGGCCGAGAAGGAGAAGCCCCTCACCCAGGCGGGCAACGCGCTGAGCCAGAGGAACTTTTTCTACCGGGCCCTCCAACCATTCAAACCTTTCGACTCTGTCGAGGTGAAGCTGGCCGAGAAGCTCTCCGCCACCCCAGAGTACGTGTACATACAGATCCGGGACAAAAATATGGTGCCCAAGGCCCGGCCATGGGTCCACAAGCCCGGGGTGCAGCTCAACCCCAACAAGTACTGCCACTACCACCAGACCGTCGGACACAACACCAGCGAGTGTCGCGACCTCCTGAAGCAGCTGTGGCGGCTGTTCAAGGAAGGAAAGCTGTAGGGGTTTGTAAAGAGGCCGGCGGCTAGGCTAGAGGTGCAGCCCGCAGCCCATCCCGTCGAGCGAAACCCAGAGGTGGCCCTTATTTGCTTGCCAATGCCAGAGAACCCTGCCCGCCGCATCGTCAACGTGCTCTCCCCGGTTGGGGGATTTGCCCCATCTGTTGGTGATCGATTCTAATCGCGTGGATTAGTGATTATTTTTAACCGGTTTTGGGATCACCAAACAAGAACGTGTGATTGATTACTGCCGTAAATGATAAATTCGGTAGTTCGTGTTGTAGAATCCTAAATACGAGTGTTAAATTCGTATTTATTTCGTATGTGTGCACATTTAGGTGTGTTAGTGTGTGTTTTGAGAATATTTGTGTATTTGAACTTGTATTTCTTAGCTGGAGAACAACTATTCATAGAGACTAGCAAGTAGGAGGTGTCCAAGACTCTTGGACTTCCTAGCTTGCATGCTAGACAAGTGTCATTTGACCTTGTTCGACCTTATCTAAGCTGAATCTTAGTTACAAAGTCTTTTTTGGTCTTATCTCGGACTCATTGTTGTTCGTCATGGTTGGTTTGATTGGTCCAAATTGATCTTTAAATAAAAGTTGTTCGCCTTTTGATGTTATGGCTTAGAAGTTGTTCGCCCTGGTATCTTGTTGAGATAGGCTTAGGAATCTTGGTCCTTTGTTCGTCAACATACACCTCTTAGGCTGGTGGATGCACCACCTTTTGATAATGTTGCTCGTCACTAGTGATCTGATGGAACGTTCATATCTGGTCCCGGGTCACAGAACCTGTTCGCCAGTATGTTGTTCGTCACTGGAGTTGTTCGTCATTTTATACACCTCCTGGATTGATTTATGCACTCCAACCTGATTTTCTTTATTAATCATCTTTGATTTGGAGTTTATTCTTCGTAATCCTTATTAAGGTCTTAATCCTTGTTCGCCCACATTGATTGATGTTCGCCTATCAACACCACCCACCTTGCTCTCCAACCGCCGGCAGAAGAGCGAGCTGTGGGCCATGGACAATGTCCATCAGATCACCCTGCCGATCAACGTGATGGCCAAGGAATCAGACCTCCTCGCCTTCAGGGAGGAGGACCGCATGGGGGTCATCTACCCCAACCACGACGCCATGGTCGTGTCGGTCAACATCATGGGTGTCACTGTCCACCGCATGCTCGTCGACAATGGGGCATACTGTAACATCATTTTCAAAGCCGTCTTCGACCAGCTGGACAACTCCTTCGAGAAGTACGTGGAGCCGTGCGACCAGATGATCAAAGGCTTCGGGGACGCCACCGTGAAGACATATGGAATAGTTAGGCTAGATGTAGAGTTAGTTTCTAGCATAGACGCTGAGGTTATGGCTTCAAAATAGCTCAATTTTATAATAATCGACCAGCTGTCAACCTATAACGGTTTTCTCGGCAGGCCATTCGAGCACGAGTTCGAAGCCGCCGTCTCAGCATTCTATTATTGTATCAAGTTCCCAACTTTCTCTGAAAAGGTGGGGACTCTTAAGGGTAATAAAAAAATGGCACGCGGGTGTTTGGTGTATATCGATCTTACTTTAAATTTCACAAACTTAGATTACGTTTGTACTATCAGAGAGGGAGATATGGAAATAGACGAGGAAAACCCATCCCTTGCCCGCCCTATGGAAGAAGACACCCCAACTTTCGAAGATACACAAATCGAGTTGGAACCAAGGATCGACTTCGAGCCAATGGAAATCGACAGCAGTATAACAGGAGAGATAGACGATCCTCGCTTCGGCGAGCAGGGTGCCAACCCGATAGAAAAACTAATATTGGTGACAATGAAGAATCGACCAGAAGTGTGTGTCAAGCTCGGCTCCAAGATGTCCAACGGTATGCGAGCTACGATGACAACATTCCTGGAAGAAAACTTGGACGTATTCGCTTGGTCCCACGAAGACATGGTCAGGATCGATCCAGCAATATGTTTCCACCAGTTGCATATCGACCCTGCCCGCAAGCCGGTTTCACAAAAGAGAAGGAAGTTTGGGCCTGACAAGTATGCAGTCATAGCCACCGAAGTCAAGAAGCTACTGGACAACAAGCTAATCGGGATGGTTGACCCTGACAATAAACCTCAGTGGGTGTCCAATGCCGTCCTCGTTAAAAAGAACAACAACACCTGGCGGCTATGCATTGACTTCGCAGACCTAAACAAAGCATGCCCCAAAGACCAAACCCCGATGGACGCCGACGACCAAAAACACACCACCTTCCTCATGGAGAAGAGCATGTATTTCTGGAAGCGGATGTCGTTCGGTTTAATGAACGCGGGGGTAACTTACCAAAGATTGGTCAACCACATGTTCCACGACCAGATCGGGGCGACAATGGAGGTATACATTGACGACATCGTCATCAAGAGCGAGAAGAAAGAAGACCACCTCACCCACCTAGCCGAGACATTTGAGATTCTGAGAAAGTACAGGATGAGGCTCAACCCGAAAAAGTGCAGTTTCGGTGTCGAGTTGGGCAAATTCTTGGGGCACATGGTCAGCCAGGGAGGCATTGAAGCAAATCCAGCCAAGGTTCAAGCAATCCTAGATATGAGCGCTCCCTGCACGGTGAAAGAGGTACAGTGAGTTACGGGCAGCCTGGCCGCACTCAGTCGTTTTATCTCCCGCATGGGGGACCGGTGCAAACCATTATTCGATAGCATGCGGAAGGGGAAACTAAACTGGACACCATAGAGCTAACTCGCATTCGACAACCTAAAGGTATATCTCTCAAACGCCCAAATACTAGCCAAACCCATCCCAGGTGAAAAGCTATACTTATACTTGGCTGCCTCAGAGTCAGCTCTCAGCGTCGTGCTAGTGCGGGCTGGGGGACAAGCACATTTGCCAATCTATTACATCAGTCAGATGCTCCACGCTGCCGAGCTATGGTACCCGCCATTAGAAAAGTTGGCCTACTCGCTATTGATGAGCGTGGGAAAGCTGCGCCCATACTTCTTCGACCATCAGGTCGAGGTGCTGACTACTATGCCCCTTCGACAAGTGCTGCATCGGCCAGACACGGCGGGTAGATGCCTCAAATGGTCGGTGGAAATCGGGCAGTTTGGAGTTACGTATGCTTCACAAACGGCCATTAAGGGCCAAGCGATGGCCGACTTCATAGTCGAACTCACCTACCCGGAGGTGATGTCCAAGATCGAGCAACTACCATGGAAGATGTACGTCGACGGGTCCTCCACAACCATGCGGGCTGCGGCAGGAATTGTCCTACTCAGCCCGTCCTGCCAATCATTCACAACGGCCATCAGATTTAGGTTCCACACAACGAACGAGGCCGAATACGAAGCTTTGATCAACGGCCTGGAAATGGCAATGGCCATGGGAGTGAAGCGGCTACAGGTCTACAGCGACTCGCAACTCGTGACATGCCAGATTTTTGGGGAATACGAGGCGCGCAGCGACAGGATGCTGGCTTACCAAGGGTTGGCTAAAAATTTACTCGGAAAATTCATCCAGGTGAACATAGAGGTGGTGCCACGGCTCGACAACACACATGCAGGTGCAATTGCCCGTCTCGTGACGTCCAAGGGGGCAACCGATATGTCACAGATCACGGCCACTTACATGCCCGCCCCGTCAAGTTCGAACCAGTGGGTGGCCAACCTAGAACAAGATGGGGACAATTAGATGACCCCCATTCTGAGTTACCTCCGCCACGGTCAGCTTCCAGATGATCGGGTAGTGGCAAGACAGCTGCAACTCCGGGTAGCTAGGTACACAATAGTGGGGGGTCACATGTACAAGCTGGATTTTGCTCTACCTCTCTTAAGGTGCATAACCCCAAAGCAAGGAAGAAAGATCATGGAAGAAATCCACAAGGGGCTCTGCGGGAACCACGCCGGGGGCCAGGTACTCGCCCAGAAGATTATCCGCCAGGGCTATTTTTGGCTCACTTTGAAGAAGGACGCGATCAACTACGCCAGGGCATGTCAATAATGCCAAATATACTCGCCGTCAATCCACCAGGCCCCAACGGAAATCACTTCAATTTTTAGCCCATGGTCGTTTGCAAAGTGGGGGATCGACCTCATTGGTCCTTTGTCCATAGCTCTGGGCAGCGTCAAGTATGTCATCGTGGCCGTCGACTACTTCACCAAATAGGCGGAAGCAGAATCATTGAAAACAATCGACCAAGAGCACGTCATCACGTTCATTTGGTGCAACATAATTTGTCGTTTCGGCCTCCCTCAAGTCATCATTTCGGATAACGGAAAGCAGTTCGACGAGTTGGAGATGGAGAAGTTCTGCCAGAGGCACAAGATCAAGAGGTTGTTCTCGACACCCTACCACCCTCAGTCAAATGGGCAGGTCGAGGCGGTCAACAAGATAATCAAACATACCCTGAAGGCAAGGCTGGAGGAGAGTAAAGGGACATGGGTAAGCAAGCTACCCGAAGTACTGTGATCGTATAGGACAACTAGCCGCTCGGCCACCGGGGAGACTCCTTTTGCCATGGCCTTCGGGACGGAAGCGGTCATCCCGGCGGAGGTCACCATCCCGAGTCATCGCACCTCACAACTCGTGGGAGCCGACAACGACGAAGCCATGTTGCTCGAGCTGGAACTTGTGGAAGAAATGAGACTGTCCGCAGAACAGAAGAACATAGTCTACAAGCAGCGGGCAGAGAAATATTTCAACTCGAAAATCAAAATTCGAGAATTCAAAATCGGGGACCTCGTCTTGCGATGGACGGTCGGGCAGCCCAAGGGTGCATTTGGCCCGAATTGGGAGGGGCCCCTGAGAATCTCCAAGCGCTTGGCCAATGGGGCTTACTAGCTCGAGAGCCTCGAGGGCAATCCGGCCCAATACCCTTGGAACGTTTCCCTTCTCAAGAAATACTAATGTAATCGCGTCTTGAGCGCATTGTACAATCAATAAAATCGATTGTTCATTCAATCTTGTATTCGTGAAGTCATTTCCCGTCAATCAGTTAAAGCACTTCACTCATTAATCATTTGGTTAATCTTTTAATCGATTGTTAATTCAATCTCGTATTCGTGAAGTCGCTGCCCATTAATCGGCTAAAGCACTTCACTCATTAATTATTTGGTTAATCTTTTAATCGATTGTTAATTCAATCTTAGAAGCCCGTCAATCGGCTAAAGCACTTCACTCATTAATCATTTGGTTAATCTTTTAATCGATGGTTAATTCAGTCTTCTATTCGTGAAGTCGCTGCCCGTCAATCGGCTAAAGCACTTCACTCATTAATCATTTGGTTAATCTTTTAATCGATTGTTAATTTAGTCTTGTATTCGTAAAGTCGCTGCCCGTCAATCGGCTAAAGCACTTCACTCTAATCAGTTGATTAATCTTTTAATCGATTGTTAATTTGATCAGTCAGTTATCGAATCGATCGCAAGAACAATTAAAAGGAAAACGGGAACAACACTTGCAAATGAAAATGACATTCCATTACAGATAAAAGAGAAAGAGATCTGGATACAAGAGGCCCTAGGCCAGCAAAAATAAAAAGCAAGTACAAAGTCTTCAGGGGGCTGGGAGCTCGACATCCCCGTCACCCGCGCCGGCCCGCTCTCCGTCAACCACCACCGGCTCCTCGATAACCTCATCATCGGCGAGGGGGTAGATAAATGCCTCCGCCTCGAGGAAGAAGGACAAGTTCACCCCACGGTCGGTAAGGTCCTTCAAGGTGAGGTCATATTCCGCTGACGGGGGGTTGGCCGCCACATAGTCCTTCAAGTCCTCGAGGGGACCAGACAGATTGGCTTCGGTGTTCTTCCGGAGAAGGGAGCAGATCGAGTCGGCGAATGCATTGATATAGATCACAGAGCCGGCCGACTCATGCTCCCCTTCGAGGTGGGCGCGCTCCATGGCCACGCGCTGCTCGACCTCCGTGGTTAAGGCTTCGCGGGTCTTTTTGGCCTCTTCAGCCGCCTGAGCCTCAGCGTCGGCACGAGCTTTCCTCTCAGCCTCCAGGTGGCCCTCCACCTCCGAGCAGCGGGAGCGGGCAGCCTCCAACTCCACCTCGAGTTTCTTTGTCTTCTCCTCCAAACGGGCAGTCTCATCCTTCTTCGTCTGGAAGGCAGCTTTGTAGGCGGAGAAAGTCCGCACCTCCCGCTCATACTCGATCAGTATGCTCTCCATGGCAATAGCGTCGCGGGCAGAGCGGATAGCCGACGACCTCATCCTGTCGGCCAAAGGGACGACTTGCGAAGCCTTCTGGCAATTTCACGTCCACGAGCGGGGCAGGTTCACCACGGTGCGGTGAAGCTCTTCTGGCTAAAATTCGGGGACGGCCTCCGTGTAAGGGGAATCCCGCGAGCGCAGGAATTGAAGGACCTTGGTCGGGGGCAGAGGATCAGGCCTGCAAACATCAGGATGATAAGTTAACCGAGAAGATAAAGAATAAGAGTATAAGAATATATGGAAAGGATTCGAGGACACTTACATAAGATGGTTGCCCCAGTCTAGGAACGAGAAGTCGCTTCGATTGCGAGTAGATGGAGTCGGGCTCCCCGCTGCAGCCTCGGAGGTGTCCGCTATCAAGCCCCCAGTGGTCGGATCCACGTGGACCGTGACCATGGCAGGCTCGATTGAGGGTTGGGCGTCGACCCGGGCCTTTTTAGCAAGCGGTTGGTCTCCGGCGGGCACAGAGGGGGCAGCCGGCAGAGGCTTCTGGAGGTTAGCGCGAGTAGCCTGCCCCGAGGCTCAAATCGCTCCCCTCTTCGCCAGCTTGGCAACAATAGATTTCTTCGGCCCCATGTCAACGGTCTCTTCGGAAGATTCACAGTTGATGACGGAGATCTGGCCGAAGTCGGCGAAGGGCTGGTCGTCGGGAATGGTAGATGGGCCGGCTTCGGGCAAGTACTGGTCATCGGCGACGGGAGAAGTAGGAGCTGGTGAATTGGACGGTGTGAGTTCACTGTCTGCTGGGAAACGTTGCTCTGGGGGTGCCGAGAGAAATAAGCGTGAGTCGATTAAGAAACAAAAATCGAATAGAGGGAGAGGTTAAAAGGTATCGGGCAGGAAAGTTCTTACCGCCGAAGTTCAGATGACGGGGAAAGGTTTGAAGGCCAGAGAGGCGTCTTTGCTCGTTGTCGTTTAGCTGGTCGATGGAACGGTCGACATCGTGCTCCTTCCTCACACGGGCAAGGACGTAGTTGAAATCATCGGTAAGGTCGCTGGGGTTTGACGCCGAGTTTCCTGCACAATAAAACAAAATTAGATCATTACGGAGGAAGGGAGAGTAAAGTAACCATGTACCTCGTCGGTTGCGGGTACGATATTCGCGGGGAATTTGGATGATCGCCCCGTCAGGCTCCACGCTCTCCCATGCGCCGCCGACCCACCACCATTTTTGGTGCCAGCCCGTTACTTTCGACGGAATGCCAAATACGATAGAGTCCCCACTCCGGGGTTTCACGGAGTAGTACCCCGTATTCATCGCGCCAGTGGACGCGACAGTGTAGTAGAGGTAATTCCTCTTATTGGGGAACAGCATCCGATGGAGTCCCTGACGCTCGAGCGCTACCATGGCGCCCAACAGATAACTCCACCCGTTGGACGTGATTTGGGTGATTGATAAGTTCCAGGAGGCTAGAAGTCTGGAGATCGCCGGGTGGAGCGGGAAGCGAAGACCCACGTGTAGGGTGTCGGCGTTGATAGCGATCAACCCCTCGGGGGGCTGGTCGGCACGTTCGTTGGCCGAGGGTACGTAGAAGTGGACGTCTACGGGGATCTGGAAGGTCCAGTACAATTCCGAGAGATCCGCATTGGGGGCAGACAGCTGGCCCGGTGGAAGGCTCCGAATTCGCTCGCCACGGCTTCCCGTTAGGCGCGGGCAGGACACGTGCGCTGTTACCCGTGAATAGACTTGGCATAGTCCAGTAGCATCAGCCCGCTATCCGAATAAACGACGGGCTCGGAACTCTCACCCTAGTCGTCATCAATGTCGGGCACGGCTGCAAGCGGGTAGGCGGTCACGGGGGACGCGCTGAGTACGGGGTCGTCCCAGGCAGGGCTCATCCGATCCAAGGCGTCGGTGAAGGCATCCACATCCGGCATGGTCTCTCGGCACCAGCGTGGCGGAGTGGTCTCTCGGCGGCGGCGGAACTAGTAAACCTCGGCGGCGTCCACACTTTCCACCGAGTCACTCATATTTAGTGGGGGATGAAAGAGAGAAGATAGTAGTGGTGATTTACCTTAGAGACGGAGGGTGGCCGGAATCTGGGGAGGAGACGGAGGAGGAATAACCGGAAATTTCAAATTTCTCAAAGGAGCACGTAAGTTAAAAGTGGGGAAAATGAGAATGAGGGTCAAGACCCCCTATTTATAGAGGAACTTGGGGAAGGACCAAACTGTAAAAAATGGGGTCAAATTTGAAAATAACCCAAGTATGGGGGGCGCGTGCCCCACACGCGCCTGACAATTGGGCGACAAGATCGGTGGAAGTGACGCATGGGATCCTGCGTACCAGGCACACCAGCCGATGACGTCAACAGGAACAGAATTCGAAGCGATGCCTCGGAAGGTGGAACGACACATTAAGTACGAAGTCACGGGATTAATCAGCCCGCCACCCGACGGTGAAGCCTCTCCGATGATGGGCTGGTGGGGCAATTGTTGCGCCCTATATTACTGCCCGACCCTTTAGGCAGACGGTTTAACCAATCCAGACGAAGAGCGAAGAGAGGACGTCAGCGAGCCCGACCAAGCCGTCGGGTAGGGA
Organism: Ballota nigra; assembly: GCA_947034835.1. NCBI lineage: Eukaryota > Viridiplantae > Streptophyta > Magnoliopsida > Lamiales > Lamiaceae > Ballota > Ballota nigra. Next base: position 93,573,575 of record OX344724.1, read on the forward strand.
GCCAGAGTTGCCACGACGATGACCCCCGGGAATGCAGCGGGTAAAGTTTCGGCCAGGGAACGAAGGTCAGTCGGCCAGCGGGTGAGCGTCAGGCCGTCCCGAAGGGACTTTTGCCCGCTACCCGCGGGTAGTCTCCCCTGGATGCCCGCCGCAAGTTCACTACTCGCTTACCCGTTTACCCGGCTACCCGTGTGCAGGTGTCGCCAGCTACTTAGCACGTCCAGTCTCATCGGACGTGTGGATGTGACAAGGTCAGAGTAGGGTTAGTAAGAGAGGTCTCGTCAATAGAAGTCAGCAGTGCCAAGTGGCGCCCTCTCATTGGCCCATAGAAGGGGTTGTAGCCACTCATGACTGCACAACTATAATTTAGTGGGGCCCGCGGGCACCCTTAATCAAATGGATGAACCCACCTTGTACACTATAAATAGGGCTTTAAATGTTCCATTGTAACACACAACACATTTATTGCAAAGACTCCACTTGAGAGCTCATTTATTCTTGCATTTATTACTTCCAGTTTATATAATCCGTAGATCCTACCCGCTAGGAACCAGATGACGAGTTTCTCACGAAATCGCTGTCAACACCGAGTAAAAAAAAATGTTTATATACTATATTATATTTACACATTTTTCTAGATCTTGATATGCTTTAATCATTTTTCTAAGTAAAGCTAACATGGACTCATGGTGGTTGTGAAATGTGATATTCATCTTATCTTTCTGAAAATTCAGCGCCAATAAATTTTGTTTCCATTCTCCATCGATATCATATCCTCTGTAAATATAGGATATTATTGGTGCAGTTTTTCTGCAATCCTCTTTGGGGCCATTTAATTATATACTGTCAGAAATTATGTTCGGAATCCAAATAAACATATAATCGAATAATTATTATCGATGTTCGAGAGATATTATATAAAAATAGTTGATTTATAATTAAATATTTAATCAAAAGTCTTATTAATTTTATTACTAGTATTATTAATTTAGGTCAATGATATTATATTGTAATTGTTGTAAATTTACTTGAAATTAAATTAATGATACTTCTGGTCAAATATTCGATACTTTAAAACAATTTCATGATAAATATATCATGAACCATTTTCATATAAAACATACTCATATAATAATACCGTATCATATATTGTATTCGACCAATACTCTTTGATCCACTTTTAACTTAATATGAGTCACTTATTAATTAAAAAGTTGTCACTTATAAAGAGTGATAAAGTTTTAAAAAAAATTGATAATATTTTTCTTAAAAGTGACTTATCACTCTTTTTTTTCAAGTGTTGTCCCACTTTATTATAATTCTACCATTTTTTTTTTATATTTGGTCGATCTCATATCACGAGACGGTCTCACGCAAGTTTGTATTTAATTAGTATACTTAGCATCTAATCAATAAATAAGAAATGGATCAACATGCAAATTGGCGTTGCCGTCTACGTTTTTAAAATTCTAGATCTGTTTGAAATTAACATTGCTTGTACGCATGATTAATAGTAGGGTTAATTTCATATAAATTCACCACCTTTATACTTAATATCAATTTAATTACGAACTTTTGGATTTTTGTAAAAAAAACACAACCTTTGACACTGTTGCAATTTGATACACGTTTTTTTCTTCCGGCCGGCAACCGATGATGTGGCTCGCCGGAGTGTGTGTCATCTTGCCACGTAGGGTTACACATGTTTATTTTATTTACTTTATAAATTCACATCACAAGTAACACTTACAATTTAAATAACACCTTACTTCTTAAAATTAAAATTGCAACCAAATAAATTAAACAACCACCAACATAAATTATATGTAATATTTCTCTTGTGGATTACATAATGCTCAAATTAATTTAATTATAATGTACTCTTCGCAGAAATTTCTCATCTACTGTGAGTCTGTGACCACATAGACTAAGGAGCATTAATATGATGCGGTTGAAAGAGAAAAAAATATATGAAGCTTTTGATGTGGCTACAATGTCATTAGCATTTATGGAGGCCCATGATCGAGTCTTCAAGCCCAAGAAATAAGTAGTTCTTTTGTTTCTGTTTTAATAAAGCCGTACATTTATTTTGGTTTGTTGGACCCTTGCACGGGCCGTAGTTTCCTATTTATTTCGGATTGTGAATCATTGTTAGGGTTGCTGAATTTGAGAATTGAAATAATATTGCAAGACACCTAGTATACGTAGTATCAAGGTGATCTTCTTCGTGTTCTAATCTTCCGCTACATCAGTTGGTATCACGAGACTGGGTACGATGCCTCCCCGTCGCCAGGCTGACCAAATCGCGGATTTGGGTCGGCAAGTGGAAACCCTTGCCGCTGGGTTGGAGAATCTACGCCTCACAGTGGCCAACGCCTTACCGGCGGTTAGACACGATCCCATTCCTCAACCCGAAATTCAGCGTAGAGACAGGCGCCGCCAGAGTCCGCCGCCTCCACCCTACGAATCTGACGATGCGTTGACGGATGAGGATGACACTATCTCCAACGGTAATCCCTTTGCACGGCGTGGCCGTGATGAGGTGGATCGGCGTTGGGAACACGGATTCAAGTTGGAGATTCCGGAATTTACGGGCGCCCTAGACCCGTGTGAGTTTTTAGATTGGATCGCGGTGGTGGAGGACGTTCTCGATTTCAAGGACGTTCCGGATGACAAGCGTGTCGCGCTTGTGGCCACGAAGTTCCGTAGCCGTGCTGCTTCATGGTGGATGCAGTTGAAGCAAACCCGTTTGCGCCAGCGCAAACCCAAGATCAAATCATGGCTGAAATTTCGGAAACACATGGAGCGTGAATTCTTACCCTACAATCATGAGAGTTCATTGTTTCAAAGATTCTTATCGTTGTCTCAAGGTACCGGCACGGTTGATGCTTATACTGACGAGTTCTATAAGTACCAATCCCGGTTGGATATTCGTGATTCGACGTCACAGTTGATTTCCCGCTACGTGGGCGGTTTGAATCGGGGTATCCGTGAAACCCTAATGTTGTTTACTCCGTTCTCGGTGTCCGAAGCGCATCAACGCGCGGTCTTAATCGAACAGCAGCAATCCCGTCGTGCTCCGTCAATGTGGTCGTCTGCCCGTGCGTCCGCATCCGAATCCCAGTCTGTCCGGGGCTCCATTTCGACTACTCCGCCCGCTACGGGCCCTTTACCTGCGCGCCCTCCATCCGTTGGTGCGTCTTCATCCTCGACGATTCACTGTTTTGCGTGTGGGGAGGAAGGCCACCGTCGTGCAGCTTGCCCTCATGCACGGCGTCGCGCCTTGCTTATTGATGATTGGGAGACATCTTACGATGGTCCACCGGTGTTTGATGAGGAGCCATCGGCTGAGGTGCCGGAGGAGCATGTTGTGGGTGATGTCGGCCCAGTTCTCGTCTTGCGCCGTTCTTGTTTGGCTCCAAGGGGCCAATCTGCATCTGATTTGCAGCGCAACCACATTTTCGAGTCCACTTGCACTATTGGAGGTAAGGTTTGTCGCTTTATAATTGATTCGGGGTCTTGTGAAAATGAAATGTCTGTTGATGTTGTGACTAAGCTGAATCTTGCCACCGAACCTCACCCTTTCCCCTACACCTTGGCTTGGATTCAACGTGGAAGTTCGGTAACGGTTGATCGTCGTGTCAGTGTGACTTTTTCTATTGGCGCTAAATACAAAGATGTTGTGTGGTGTGATGTCGTCCCAATGGATGCTTGTCACTTGTTATTGGGTCGCCCGTGGCAGTTTGACCGTTCTGTTATGCATGATGGTCGTCAGAATATTTACAGCTTCATGTTTGAGGGTTCCCGTATTATCTTGCACTCTACTCCACCATCCCCTCCTGTGTCTACAGAATCACTATTGTTATCCCGGTCTGAGGTGCTACAGGCTGCCCCGTTAGCCCCTTTTCTGGTACTATTATTGCACGTTGATACAGATCCGCCTGAGTCCCCGGTCCATCCTCGTATTCAGGCGTTACTGCTCGAGTTCGTTGATGTATTTCCCTCAGAATTACCTCCAGGGCTGCCCCCATTGCGCGATATTCAATATCATATCGACTTGGTTCCTGGTGCATCTCTACCGAACCGACCTCACTACCGAATGAGTCCTGTGGAACATGAGGAATTGCGTCGCCAGGTGGAAGAATTATTGTCTAGAGGTTCTGTGCGACAAAGTTTAAGCCCGTGTGCTGTGCCTGCTCTTTTAATCCCTAAAAAGGATTCTTCTTGGAGAATGTGTGTGGATAGCCGTGCTATCAACAAGATCACATTGCGGTACCGATTCCCGATTCCCCGTTTGGATGACTTGTTGGATCAATTGAGTGGAGCTTCTGTCTTCAGTAAAATTGACTTACGCAGTGGCTATCATCAAATCCGTATTCGCCCGGGTGATGAGTGGAAAACCGCCTTCAAAACTCGTGAAGGGCTCTTTGAGTGGTTGGTGATGTCGTTTGGTTTATCTAATGCCCCTAGTACATTCATGCGTATTATGAACCAAACTTTGAGATCGTTGATCGATTCGTGTGTCGTCGTCTACTTTGATGATATTTTGGTGTACAGTCGCACGTTGGAGGCCCATGTTGAACATCTGCGGGCTGTCCTCCTTATTTTACGAGGCGAGAGCTTTTATGCTTCCCCAAAAAAATGTATCTTTGGAGTGAATTCAGTTCTTTTTTTGGGATACGTCATTTCTTCGGAGGGAATTCGTGTGGACGATTCTAAAGTAGATGCGATTCGGGATTGGCCGTCCCCTTCTTCGGTGACAGAGGCTCGTAGTTTTCACGGCCTAGCGTCTTTCTACAGGCGTTTTATTGCTCATTTTAGCTCTATTATGGCTCCAGTCACTGATTGTATTGGTACCAAGCCTTTTGCATGGACACCGGCGGCAGAATCAGCCTTTCAGTGCATTAAAGAGCGACTTATATCAGCTCCTATTCTCTTACTTCCCGATTTTGATCAGCCATTCGAACTCTCCTGTGACGCTTCCAAAGTCGGCATTGGCGCGGTTCTTAGTCAAGGTGGACGTCCTGTGGCATTTTTTAGTGAGAAATTGTCAGGGCCTCGTAGCTGGTATAGCACTTACGACGTCGAGTTTTATGCGGTGGTGAGAGCTGTGCGCCATTGGAGGCATTACCTATTTCATCGGGAGTTTGTTTTATATTCGGATCATGACGCTTTACGGCATCTTGCGACACAAGATAATCTTTCTTCTCGCCATGCGTCTTGGGCCGCGTACCTCCAACAGTTTACCTTCGTCTTAAGGCATCGATCGGGTACTTCTAATCGTGTTGCTGACGCTTTGAGTCGTCGAGCTTTAGTTGTTTCCGAATTGCGGGTTTCTGTTCCAGGGTTAGAGTTGATTGGAGAGGCATATGCGGATGACAATTTCTTTGCTGTCATCTTATCCCGCATGGCTGCTGGTGAGCCTTCTGATTTTGTTCTCGTCGACGGGTTCTTATTCAAAGGCACTCGCCTTTGCATTCCGAATACCAGCTTACGTCTTCGCATAATTTCGGAACTGCACAATGCCGGCCATGTTGGCCGTGATAGATCCATCGAGCTGGTGATGCGCTCGTATTTTTGGCCTACGCTTCGGCGGGATGTCACTCGTTTTGTATCCCGTTGCAGAATATGTCAAGTATCGAAAGGGACAGCTACTAATGCGGGCCTATATCGACCCCTGCCCGTTCCGTCATCCCCTTGGACGGCGATTAGCATGGATTTTGTCTTGGGCCTACCTCGGACACAACGGGGTAATGATTCCATTTTTGTGGTGGTGGATCATTTTTCGAAGATGGCTCACTTTATTCCGTGCACGAAGACGGCCGATGCTGTTAAAGTTGCCACTCTATTCTTTCGGGAAATCTATCGTCTGCATGGTTTGCCTTCGACCATTGTTTCGGACCGCGACACCCGATTCCTTAGTTTCTTTTGGAAGAGCTTGTGGCGCATGGCCAACACGCGTCTGGATTATAGTAGTGCCTATCACCCCCAAACGGATGGCCAAACAGAGGTTGTCAATCGTTCGTTAGGGAATTTATTACGTTGCTTGGTCGGGGAACATATACGTTCGTGGGATATTCAGTTGAGTCAAGCCGAATTTGCACATAATTCGGCTGTGAATCGGAGCACGGGTCTTCCTCCTTTCCATATTGTTTACGCCACGTTACCTCGGGGTCCGTCGGATTTGATGTCCCTACCATCACCTGTACGAGCAGACGCGAGAGCTGTGGACATGATTGAGGCTCTCCGCAGCACTCATCGTGCTACTCGCGATCAATTAGTGGCGGCCAATGCAGCGTACAAAGCTGAAGCGGATAAAGGTCGGCGAGCGGTGGAGTACGAACCGGGTGACTTCGTTTGGGCAGTACTGACGAGGGACAGGTATCCAGCCCATGAATACCACAAGTTGGCCGCACGGAAGATTGGACCTTTGGAGGTCCTTGCCAAGATCAACCCTAATGCTTACCGTTTGAAGCTTCCCTCGCATCTTCGCACGTCCGATGTCTTCAACGTGAAACACTTGATCCCATACTCGGGCGACAACGATGAGGAGCAGCTTGATTCTTCGGGTTCGCGGACAAACCTTTTCTCGGTGGGAGAGAATGATGTGGCTACAATGTCATTAGCATTTATGGAGGCCCATGATCGAGTCTTCAAGCCCAAGAAATAAGTAGTTCTTTTGTTTCTGTTTTAATAAAGCCCGTACATTTTTTTTGGTTTGTTGGACCCTTGCACGGGCCGTAGTTTCCTATTTATTTCGGATTGTGAATCATTGTTAGGGTTGCTGAATTTGAGAATTGAAATAATATTGCAAGACACCTAGTATACGTAGTATCAAGGAGATCTTCTTCGTGTTCTAATCTTCCGCTACGTCAGCTTTTCACGTCATTTGATGATAAATGAGCAATATTTAGTGTAACAAAATATGAAGTATAGAGTTAAATAGTTAAGAGTATTTATTAAAAATAGAATGAAAAATTTGTATTGGAACATATCAAAATGGAAAAATGAGAAGTGTGTGTGAAAAGGAGATCGGTATAATATTTTTTTGAGTATGCATAGAGTGAAATTGTTTTTTACAAAAACCATTTTGCAATACTTTTTAGCATAATAATTAGTATATTTTACTGTAACCAACTAATATTTTTTAGTTAAACAATCAATACTCCTCGTACTCTTCAACTGATATCCATCAGTGAAAACAACTAATACTCTTTTAGTGGTTCATTTATAAACTTTTTTCACTCTATAATTTCCCTATTTTATACTGTGTATTTTTAACGTGTGTGTGAAAGAATCTATATATAGGAGCAAAATAAGGGATACATGTAGAAGGAAGCACAGTAGAATATAAGTGAGAAATGGAGCTCAGGTTGGAGCATATGAATGCTGGAGATGGTACAACTAGCTATACCAACAATTCTGGTCTTCAGGTCCCTCCCCCTCCCCCACCCTCCCCCCTCCCTCTCTCTCTCTCCCCTCCTCTCCCTCCCCCACTCCCTCTCTCTCTCATATATGTATATATTCACTTTTCACCTGTTATATATATGTATATATTTTCTTTAATCAATGTTTCAGAAATTTGTGATATCTAAAACATGGAGTGTGTTAGATGAGACCCTGAAAGATATGTTTACGAGTGGGAATAATGGGTTCCCTAAATGCTTAAGAGTGGCTGATCTGGGATGTGGGCCTGGGCCCAACACACTTTTAGTCGTTTCCCACATAATGGATACCATCAAACGTTTGTGCAAACTTAATGACTTACCTCAAATTGAAATTTTTCTGAATGATCTTCCCGGTAATGATTTCAACAATCTGTTCAAATTTGTACACGATCAGAAAGATCAGAAAGAAATGAGGGAGTTATTAGGTGCGTGCTTTATCTATGGTGCACCTGGTTCCTTCTATGGAAATCTCTTTCCAACCAACACTCTACACTTTGTTTACTCATCCTACGGTATCCATTGGCTCTCTCAGGTTAGTATTATATTATATTATGTGAAATATAAATTTAAAAGTCTAAAATATTATGGTATTTGTTTATAATAATATTGATATTACTAATGTTGTAGTATTAAGTTTGCCCAAAATTAATGGTGCATGCATAATTAAGGAATTGTCATATTATTATTATATATGCATATACATGGAAAGAATTCCATCCCGTTTAAAAAATTAAATTGGTAGAGAGATGTAAAATTAATTAATTTATTTAATTTCCTAACACTTCTTTTATTTATGGATTGGATTATTTCTCCTTTGGAAAAGAGACTCAATGAGTGAACAATTAAATATGCGTGGAGTAGCTTTCAGCAGGAATCTCCTCAAGATCTTTTAATTTGACGGTGAGCTTTTTTGGCTATAATACTATGAAATAATTTCATTAAGTCTAAAAGTTTGGATTTAGATAAGATGGAGTTCTTTCCCATGTGTTGGTACAAAGTATATCATGTATGATCATAGTAATAAAATTTCGAACTTACTATATTAAATGAGTAGTTCAAGTGTACATTTGAATGCATGTATGCACTTGAACTTTGAAAAAAAAAATTCAAGCAAAAATTAGCATACCCCAAGAAGTAATTTTTAATACCCCAATAAGATATCAGTAATACTCCAATTGGAAAAAAAATACACAGTTCGGTGTGTTTGTGTGTGTTTTGAAAAAATCAAAATTGAACTCAAAATTGAGCTTAAAATCTAAGTGCATGCTATGGCATTTGAATACACCCTAAAAATTTTCATATTAATTATATACTTATAGATGGTGTCCTTAATTAATTTGGTAGGTTCCTAAAAGGGTTGGGAAGAATAACAAGCAAAATATATACATGGCAATGACGAGTCCACCCGAAGTACTTGAAGCATATGCGAAGCAATTCCAAAGGGATTTCTCGAGGTCGATGATAAATGATCGATTCTTCTAAAAGTATATATAAACTCGTGGAAAAAAGATGATAATTATTTATAATAATAATATTTGAATATATAAGTTGTACGGTCGCAGATTTCTAAGGATTCGAGGTGAGGAAATAGTAGGCAGTGGGCGTATGGTTTTGACATTAATTGGAAGAAGATTTGTGGATTTGTCTCCCAACGATGGAGTTATTAACATATATACGCCGCTTGCACAAATCCTTCTTCACTTGGTTGCACAGGTAAAGATATTTGGACCAAAATAATTATCGTCTTACACTATTTTAAGAGGAGTATGTATAGAGTGAAATTGGTTTATATATGAATTATTGAAGGGTATTAGTTGTTTTCACTGAAAAGTGTTTTTTTTTTTTTTTACTAAAGAGTATTACTGATTTATACTGAAAAATCTTATTTCATTTTCACTGAACAACTAAGACTCTTTAGTGTAAATCAGTAATACTCTTCAGTAAATACAATTACTACTCTTTAATGGAAACAACCAATACCCTTCAGTGATTCATGTATAAACCAGTTTCACCCTATACTTTGTCTTTTAAGAGAAAATTAGGTTCTGATCCCCAAATTTTTATACATGGACTATATTATTAGGGATCCTATTAATCCGTAAAAAAATATACAAGTGTTATCATCGTGTACTACATTGTAAAATTTAATTTTTCAAAGATTTCCCGATTCTCATGTAGTTTTACCACATGTTCATGATTTAATGTATAGAGTGAAAATTGTTCAAATCATTGAAGGGTATTAGTTGTTTTTACTAAAAGGTATTAAATGTTTTCACTGAAGGGTATTAGTTGTTTTCACTGAAAAGTTATAGTTTATTTTCACTGAACAACTAAGACTCTTCAGTGTAAACAAATAATATTTTTCAGTGAAACCAACTAATACTTTTTAATGAAAACAACTAATATCTTTCAATAATTTATGTATGAACCATTTTCACACTATACTTTGTCTTTAATATATACTCCATCAACTTATGCCATTTGTATCTACTATTTGGTTATTGTCAAAATTATCTGTGAACAAGTTTCATAATATAAAATTTATATATTATTATAAATATTTACTAATACCATTAGACCACAGTATAACATTATGGTATCAGTAAATGCATGTAAAGGTATCAGTAAAAGTATGTAATCGAATTTGTCTCATACCATGAACAAGTTCCATAGAAAATCTAGTTATTTTGTTTATAATAAGGTTATATAAAGTAAACTTATATTAATATGTAGATAATACAACACAATTTAGAATTAATTGAGGTTTTAAAAGGAAATTAATTTGCTGCACATATATAATAGGGAGCAGTAAAGGAGGAAGATCTATACACTTTCAACGTGCCATTTTACAGTCCATGCATGCAAGAGATTGAAGCAACAATAAGGGAGGAAGGGTCCTTCAATTTGGAGAAGATGGAGGTTTTTGAGGTCCCATGGGATGCCAACGTGGATGGTTCTGATGACGACATCATTTTTGATAAACACGAGAGTGGTAAAACTGTGGCAGCTTGTGTTCGGGCTTTCTTGGAGCCCATGTTACTCTCCCATTTCGGGCCTTCCCTTGATCTCGATGGTGTCTTTGATATATACGCACGCAAAATGGGAGACCATTTGGCAACACAAAGATCATCCTATTTCTCTCCCGTTATTTCCTTGACAAGGAAATTAAGATCCCAATATATGGATGGTGCAATAATTGCAGCAAAATAATATTGTATCACTTCTATTTTATTTGGGATGAGAAGAATCTGAAAGCAATATATCACGGTTAAGAGATTTTTAATTTTCTAATTTCAATATATAGAGCTTTCTAGATACTAAACCTAAGTTAATTTTTTTTTAATTATTTTATACTTATTTTTATAATTTCAATATATAGAGCTTTCTAGATACTAAACCAAAGTTAACTTTTTTAATTATTTTATACTTATTTTTATTGTAAATTAATTTGAAGTTGAGAAAAATCTGGAAATAATATATGATATGAAGATCAGATTTGAGATTTACATATTCTAACTAACTTTAAATAAAATTTCATTAAATGATATAAAAGATTAACTAATTTAATATTACAATTTCAATTTAGGTGAAAAAATCTTTAAACAAAAAAATATATATATGTAACTTTCATTATAGAGGTTTTGCAAGTCGTGGGCCTATATATTCCTTTCAGGCGTATAAAATTGGGATAAGACGTTGAGCCCGATACGCAGCTTAGCCTTAATTATTGGTTATCTTAACAACCTAGATTAAATACAATCTCATGTTTAGTTAATACACTCTCTCAAAAAAAAATCTGATTCTTTCTATGAAAAATATAACAAATTTAAAAAAAAAAAATCGAAAATTCATATGTTTAGTGTTTTTTGTTTTGCAGTTTTTGATTTTTTTTTCGAAAATTATCAAAATTTTCAGATTTTTTTCCAAATACTTTATTAATAAAGTGTATTAACAAAAGATAAGACTATATATAACCTTGGCCATTTATATATATGTGTGTGTATGTGTGTGTAAAGGGGAAAAGAGTCACATTGCAAACTCTAACCACAATTGCTGAAAAATTAAAGTCGTAAGAGGGTAGTTTTAAAAATAAAATAAATTTATCATAATTTAATTGTATTTGCAAACACCCCAATAACTACAACAAGGTTAAAATTATGATTGAGAGTCAGTTTGGCTAAATTTATTTAAAACATCTTATAAGCTCTAATATCTTATAAATCATTTTAAGAGCTTGATGTAATTTTTAAAAAACTTATAAATTGTTAAAGTGTTTGACTAATACAACTTATAAGACCTTTGAGAATATATAATAAATATTTTTAAAGTTTAAGTTTAATATAATTTTTTTTTTAAGCAGAAGTAGAGGAGGGAGGAGTGGACTGGTTCGAAAGTGGGGTGGATAATTGGGGGTGGAGGTGTTTAGAAAAATAAGTTGAGAACGGTTTATAAGTTGTTAGAAGCTTATTTTATAAAATTATAAGCTGTTAAGCATTTTATTTTGTCAAAGACATTGATCGTGCTTATAAACTCTTAAATAACGTATAAGTTGTTTTAAAAAGCTTATAAACTCATCCAAACACCCTTTAGGAAGAGAGGTTTGTTCTTATCCACTTAAGGAAGCATCTAAACATCATAATCCAATGTGACATCACCTTAAAACTTTAAGACCCCAATAATTTTTAAATAAGTCGTATGTAATAGGAGTGATGCTATATGCACATTAATGGGATGTTGTGTCCCCTCAATGTGCATACTTTATTTTTTAATATAAGATGATGATTAGGGTAATGATGAGATGGTGATTATTAGAAAATATTAATTATTTAGTTGTTTTATTTACTCTAATTATTTATTTATTTACTTTAATTATTTTACAAAAAATATTAGTACAATGTTTAAGGTGATGATGGGATGGTGTTATTTATCTATATTTATTTACTCTAATTATTTTACAAAAAAATTAGTTGTTTCATTCAAAAGTATTAATTGTTTAGAGTAACTATTTTTTTAATATTACAAAAATATTAGTTACTTAATTCAAAAGTATTAGTTGTGAAGAAAGACAAATATACACAATTCTACCAAAAATACACTCATTACAGGAAACAAAAAATACACTCATTACAAAAAAAAAAAAAAAAATACACTCATTATAGGAAAAAAAAATACACCCATTACATATTTTTCATAAAAAAAAACACGGATTTTTTTTTTTTTTGCCTGATTTTTTGTCTCTTTGTCAGCCTCACATTTATCTTTACGTCGTTGTAAATGATCGTTGTGCAGATAATTGTATAGATCTATCTGATCTTTAAATTGTAACTCTAAACCATATGCGGATGGGTGTCTTCTTTTTATCCAGTATTCTAATAACCATGACACTAGATGATAGTCGGATCTCATGTGCAACTGAAATAAAAGTAATAGTTACTATCTGCATAACTAAAATACATTATAAAAAATATAATAAAACCACAAATATTTTTTCTTACCAATATCCAATGAGAATAATTGTTCACGTGTCCTAACACCACCCTTGCGCTCGGAAGTGCTCGATAGGGTTCCAAAGCTACGGGAGGACAAAAAAACCGTCAGTTTCACCAAATGTCATTAAGAAGATATTATCCACAGTCAGGTACTGAAGCCGTTGTCAAGTGTTATTGCTTTCTGGACTGTGAATAATAGTATTAAAGCCATGCTTTTCTTTTACAAGTAATAAAAAAGACAAAATGTAAAAGGTTGTTTTTTTTTTCGTCTTATTAAATTTTGACTAATATAGTATAGTTTGAACAAATTGAATTTCTTTGCATATTAGAAATGCAAATGATCTAACAGGTTTTAATGTTACGTTCCAAGGCTTTTAAGAATAAAAATAAAAATACTGTCTTTAAAATACTTTTAAATTATGTCTCTAAAGTTTTTAAGAACGTTTTCTTCATTATAAAAAATATAATTTTATTTGTTGGCATCTACCTATAAAAAATTATTCCCATAAGCTTAAAAAGGTAACTCGTAAAATATTTTAAATAATAGAAAATTGAATTTAGTTATTCAATGTATTATACGTTGAATGTTGTAGAACTAAAATTTCAACCACCCTAATTTCATTTATTTATGTGAAATAAATATTTTAAAATATAAAAGTGTGCTAATATTTTTACATGTAATTTCGCATTTGCAGTAGGTGGAAGTAGTTTTGCATGGGGGTACACCCTTCCCGGTTTTGACTCCTTATAGTGTTGATGACATTGTTCACCCTCTTAATATCCATAACATTGGTTGGATCGCGCCTCTTTATATGTGTCAACATGTTGTGTGGACTTATATGAAGCAATTCTTGCCAATGTATCTCTTTAAATTGCTTGGGTGTTAAGGTACCCAGTCTCGAACTCTCTGCAAATTCCGGGAAGGGATGATTGTGTGTCCCGCTAAACATTGATGCACCAAAGATCTTGATCAGTATCATATTCCCTAGCAATTAAACAAAATTCACACGAATTTCATTGTGTGCTCGTGTTTCTTTCGTTTTTTTGTTTTTGAAGGTCTATACTGTCCACCTGACTACTCACATACCTTAACTTATGTGGTTTAGAATCACGAATGACTAAGGTGATATTTCGCATACCCGCAATCCACTTAACATATGACTTCACTGCTTCTTTTCCTTTTATACCCCCGGCCAGAGTTAAAAAGTAGTTTGTGACACAACCAGCATCATAATAAGAATTCGTCTCAAATTGAAAACGTAAAATAATTTTTGCTAATTGAGAAGTTATAAAAAAATTGCTAGTGAATAAGAAGTGAATAAATGTTGTCATTGGTAGATCATATAACAACATCATTTCTCGTGGCTTCACCCCACCCATGACAAAATTTTAGAAGATCATATAACAACATCATTTTATTTTGTTTGAAAATTCTTGCATTCTAATAACTATATTCTTGAAAATTTTAGAGTATATGTCATAAAAATAATAATGAGAGTTAAAAATATGCATAGTATTTTATGTGTATAATTTCTATTATATAATAATAATAATAATAATAATAATAATAATAATAATAATAATAAAATAAAAAGTTACGTCCTTTTTTTTCATATATGATAAGTCGGTGATGCGCCATATTAATATTTTTTTATCAATTAACATAAATCATCAGAGTAATAATTGCATGAGTTTCGGAGCCATGTGATAATAAATAGTGTACTATGTATGGTGATGTACCAGAGTAATAATTGCTTGCATGAGTTTTGGAATCATCAAAACATCTAATCAGGGTGTGCATATAGCATTAGTGATGTAATAGTTGTATTGTGCAATTCAAGTGTTATTTCACTGCATCAATCTTCATTTACGTCCCATCTAAACGGCCATATCTTTGATATCACAATTTTCTTCAAGAGCTCATATTCTTATTCATACCATATCAGACAGGGAGAATAGCTTTGTAACAGGTGCAATCTAATGAATAAGAAATCCTCAATTTGAAGTCTATGAGGTAGAAAATAGTTAATTACAATTGTGTTTTGAATATGAAAACTAAACACCACTATTGTATAATCCAAATTGAACAAGAAAGTATCCAAAAATATAAACAACTGAAAGAATTCATACGAAAAATGTTAATGTTGCTCCAATCTAAAACTATAGTTGAAAATTTAGAGAGAACTGATTGCAAATACCTTCACAGTCCGAATTTGGGTCGAAACGATCAACACTAGTCTCCGGATCAATGTCCCCCAATACCGCTACATCATGAATAACTAGATCCTCATGCTCCTTTACAAGATCCAACTCATTAATTATGCTGGGATGATTCCTAAACTTTGATCTTTTAGCAGCGAATAGCTTGACAATCATCAATTGAACGCGTTTTTTCAGCGGTTCTGAATTTAAAAATCGACGAAATTCACGGAGAATCTCCTTCAATCTATACGGCTCAATCGCCCTCAACAACGAGCCACATTGAGTGCAAAAACTCACAGCTACCTCAACATTATCCGAGCTCGGATCGACCAACAGAAACAGGATAACATCCACAGCCAGATCTGCATAAACTACTCTTTGATTCACTAAATGAGCCAGCAATTTCGACGCCTTAAGCAATTTTTTCTTATCTTTGCAATTGAAAGCCTCTTTGAATTGTACAATAGCTCTTTTCACCAGTAAAAGCCCTACCTCTGGAAATTCGCAATTGATAACCGCTACGAGTGAGGCGTAAACATTGCTCAATTGTGGAAATTGCGACTGCGATTTCATAATTGCCTGACAAAATAGGCCTCTTCCTCGAACAATATCATACGCCGTGATTTGATCGGCCACAATCCGAACATTGGAAACCGCAACTGATTCAACGAGTCCGGTGATTCGTTTCTTCATCGCAATCCACTCGGATTTTTGGCGCTCAATTCTCTTCTCCTCTTCCGTCATCTGTTGCGGTTGAGAAAGCGGATCATCTCGAGTGAATTCCATTGTTTCACGTTTTCCTTTTCCCTGCAACTCCGAATTCCGCAATTCTCTCAACTATCTCTCTACTTTGGAGGGAAAAATTCATTGAATTGAATATATAATATTGTAGGGGTGTGAAAAAACAGAGGTGAGGACTGTGGAGATATTTGATTAAATATTTGTTATAATTATATGCGGAGTGGGGATTTGCTATAATTATATGCGGAGTGGGGAATTTTTTTTGATTGGGCTCCAAGCAAATAAGAATGGGAAAAGGTACAGATTGGACCCTGAACTATTGTCTCAGGTACAAATTGGACCCTAAACTATTTTTTGGTACAAATATGCCCTCCAACTTTTAAAATCAAACAAACATGCCCTTAAACTAATAAAATCAAACAAACGTGCCCTTAAACTAATAAAATCAAACAAACATGTCATTCTGTGAAATTAAGAGACAAACGACGTTGGTCCTGCTTCAACTCACGAAAGAGAGAAAATGGCTATCAAGAATTATGGCATTTGCAATAACAAAAATCTCAACACAGGTTAGTATTATGATATTCTCTATCTCTATGAAATCAAATAGTGAGTTTATATATATGTTATTGAGATTTTTTTTTCTTTTGTTTCTCTCTACATCTTCTTCATAATTTGGGGTAGTTGCAGTCAATTTTTGGAGGTTGCAATGGTCGTGTGCGGCTAGTGCTTTTAATTTAGTAACTATGTCTCTATGTTATATAATTGTTTTTTTTTTTTTTTTTTGCTAAATGTAGACAAGGTGTTTGATGAAATGTTTGCACTGCAATATCTTTTGTCTAGGTTGTTTGAATTGAAATATTAGTTTGATTAGTTAGTTTGGTGAACTGTGATTTATTCATTTGATACAATACCTGCTAATTCATTTCAGAAACTTAACTTGGAGATTTCTCACGCATCATCCACCACATCTAGTTGGAGCAACAAACCTAATGTAGTCTTTAAAGAAGGAAATAGAATGTGCTGAAGGAGGTATTATGGACCGATTTAAATCCTGGGAGAAGATTCCACAGATATCTTAATTACAAGAGATGCCAGAAAGAGCAAAGGTTGTGATAAATGAGTTGGAAGATCTAACACATATTATTAGAAAACCGAAGGTGGAGTATGAGAACATGAAGAATGAAGTAAAGAGATTAAAATTTGTTGTAGTTCTTTGTTCCATCATAATCATGTATTTGCTTATGTCAAAAATGTATTAGTTGAGTTTTATAAAATTGTCCTTCAAGCATAGATGTAATGAACATATTTTGAACGTATTATTGACAAATTTGTATAATTACTGGTTTATTGTATCAACTTGAGTGTTGTTTTGGATTTCTATCAATTTGAATATATATGAACCAGGTTGCTGATGTAGTATTTTCCCCTTTCACTGCCAACAATTAAGACCATAATGAACAGGATTGCACATACCATTTACTACACATAATGATAATTTCTTGATCTACAAAACCTGTTATTTGACTCACGTCCAAGACCCAACCTGTTACAACAATAATGCTCAGAATATATCCATAGCAAATAACTTAGAAAATATCCAAACTGAGTCACATTAATACTCGTTCTACAAAATATTGGCTCCACCATATATACTTACATAACCATATCCTGTCAAAATATTGGTTCCACCACGGATAATTACATAACAATCATATCCAGTCAAAATATTGGCTCCACTACCAATAATTACATAATTCCATAATCGTCACAGCAAAAAGAATTAAACTTGGAGCTCAAATATTTTAAGTCAAAATAATGGAGACTTCACTTTGTCACCACTTCTAAGGTTTTCCCTGATGTTTCACTTTGTTAATCATTTGTTGCCTCTTCTCTTGGAGTTGTCTGGTTGTCAAGCACGATTGACCTTGCCACTGCAAGCCTGGTGCTTTGAATGGCAATTCAATAGGATACATAATTTGACACTCATCGCGAATTACTTCAATCCTCCTTGTTCCACCGTTGCTGGGTATTTTTTCATCTCTATTTAATTGCCTAAGTTCTCTTTCATTCGGAATTGAAGATTTGAACATTTCAGAATCCGTGTTTGTGCTAATGGCTATCTAAAACTCATTTGTATGGTTTCCAACACCCATATTATATTATTTCACACGCAAAAAAAAAATAAAAATAATAATGTATGCATACTGTGATCCAACTTAAATACTCAATAGGAAAGAAGAATTAAATCAAACCATATCAATATTATCACATAAATAAATTATGTGCAACGGTAAGAAAAAAATATTTTCACTTGGGCATTTCATCAAACACATTGTCTACATTAAAACAAAGCACCAACTATTAACATTTATATCTTATTGAACTTGAATAATTTTTCTCGACATCTACTAACACCCAAATACATAAATATTAAGCCAAAATTACTAACCTTATGTGAACCTTTGAAAGTTATGTTGATCGCATAGTACTTGCAAAACTCCTAATATCCTTTGAGCGGTGATATCGTGGGTTGGAAAAGTAGAATTTCTGATCTTTAATCGGAGAGGTATTGATTTGAGCGTTGATATGCCCTAGTTAATAACCATTTTGGCGCCTTTTTTCTCCTAAATAGATGACTGAATTAATACTGCAATTATATTAGACGGCGTTTACATTAAACTTGACGGAATGACTTCTTTGTTTGATTTTATTAGTTTAAGGGCATGTTTGTTTGATTTTAAAAGTTGGAGGGCATATTTGTACCAAAAAATAGTTTAGGGTCCAATTTGTACCTGAGACAATAGTTCAGGGTCCAATCTGTACCTTTTCCCAATAAGAATCCATCTACGGTCCGAGACTAAGGCGATATTCTGGGAACAAAATTAACCGTTTCTTTTGAATAAAATGTCAAGTGACCAGATATTCTGGGACCAGATTTGTTGCTATTTTATTGATTAATAAGACTTTTCAATCATAATATACTCACTTTTTTAGCAAAATTCCAAACATAAACAATTATCGAATTAATATCAAATACAGTATATAGTAGTAATTCTTGAGGCATAAGTAATACTCTCTCCCTCCATAAAAAATAAGTTTTTTTTCATGGTTATTAAAAAAATATATATAATAATGTAAAAAGTAAAAATGTTATTTCAAATCAAATATAAAATAAATTGTTTTAAAAATATTATGAATGTATGTTAAAAAATGTAGATAAAATTTATTAATAATTTTTGTGGAGGGACGGAATATATATTTATCATATATTATAGTTGTAAATTTTAATTTCAAAATATATTGATCCTACAATCCTCTTCCACAAATATTCTTTTTCTTAACCGAATTGAAAAAAAAAATGAAAAAAGTCCCAATGTTCAAGGTTAGTTCCTAATTAGGAAAAAACAAGATGTGCATGTACAAGTTAATATCCCTAGACAATCGAGAAATTTGAATTCTCTCAATTTTAAATTATAGAAATCTCTTTTCTTAATCACAAGAAAATCTTTGATCACCGGATAAATTTTTTTACTTTTAATTCAAAAATAATGTTTTAATTTGTACAGCTTGTATGTAGTTGAGATGATAATTGATCGATTTAATACAAACAAGAAAACTTTTTTTTTTTTTTAGAAAAGTACAAACAATAAATCTTATTCCTTAATATATCTGTAAATAACTAAATAAAATGGGGGAAAGAAATTGTATTCTCGCGGAATACTTAGACTTGTTTAATTAATAGGAGTACTAGTTTATTCCAAACTTGGGGCACAAGAATCTAATTTGGATCAAATACTTGTAGTTCATAAGCTAATGGCCCAGGTTATATGCACCCACATCTGTTGGCAGTACGCCCACCTGAGAAGTACACCCACTTGATCGGAAATATATTCTGTAAAAATATCACATTTTCGGCCTAAATTACCGAAATTATTTCTATTTTTTAAAAAATATTTTTTAAACTCTGTTTGAATTTCAAAAATAATTTCCGAAATTTTATCTTAATTCCAAAAAATATTTCCGTACAGAAGGGTCAGCCAATTGGTAACAATTTTTTTTCTATTTTTCTTTACCAATGATTTCATATAATTGTATTCTTCTTTTTGAAGTTTTGCTAACATCACTTTTTTGTTTTGTTTTAGAATTTGGAGGACGATGGAGATGACTATTTAGAAGATGGGGATGATATAAAGAATAATTTTTTTAATGAAGAGTTTGTCGATGATAATTATTTTAATGTGTTATTTTAAGTATAATGTGTTATTTTGTTATTGGAATATGTACATATGATATTCAATTGTTCAATTTTAAATTTTAGTGGACCAACTATGCTTTACGGATTTTTTTTTAAAAATATAATGAAATTCGGTCAAAACTACCGAAAAAAGTTCAAATTTTTGGAAAAGATTTTCGAAAATTTTGTTAACAATTGGCCGACCCTTCTGTACGGAAATGTTTTTTGAAATTAAGATAAAATTTTGGAAATTATTTTTGAAATTCAGACAGAGTTTCGGAAATATTTTTTGAAAAATAGAAATAATTTCGGTAATTTCGGCCAAAAATGTGATATTTTTACGGAATATATTTCCGAACAAGTGGGTGTACAGGTGGGCGTACTGCCCACAGATGTGGGTGCATATAACCTGGGCCTAAGCTAATAATCAGTATGACGGACACCTGTGAAGTTAAGCCCATTCCAATATTTTTTTAATGGGATCAGCTATATACCCCTCCAAAATTAGGGGATACACCTCCATACATTGGGACTACCTGTATTACCCACTTCACACAAAATATATTTTTAATACACCCCTCCACATTATAAAGAAACAATCGTTCAACTTCAACACCAATTTTTCCAAACACATTGCCGCCTTCAATGGTGTCACGACGTCGAAGTCAGTGCCTCCACCGCCTCTACCATCAATAATCTATAACCAAAATTGAAATAAGAAACAAACAAATCTATTTAAACAACAACAAAAACAAAAAAAACAAAAAAGAAAACCAAATCTAAAGAATTTTAGTGTATATCAATATTCGAAAATTATTGTTCCCTTCAATTACAGCGGTCGAATAATCCACCACTTGTTCGGTTAAGATGACAGAATACCCATTCAATTTTTTTATCTTGGTTGATCAATCAAAAAAGAAACCAAAAAAGAAGAGAAAAAAAATAATGTACTCACCATTAACTACACTGTATTGTAGCTTTACTGGAAAATTGGAGCGAAGAAATTACAGTGGTGCTACTACTGTAAAATTGTTGTGGGGTTAGTGAAACTGATCTTCAGGGCGTGGAGAATGATTGAGGTTCTTGAGACATTGGGAAATTGAGAAGATAAAAGGACGGATTAAGACGGGTTGGAAAAGTGAAGGAGGAAAGAAAAGTGGGGTGAGGGATGATGGGGTGGGGACGTGGGGGAATTGAGAGGAGGAAAGGATGGTGGGGTGGGTTTGACGAAGACAATTCTGGGGCGGGGTGTTTCATTGACTTATAGGTTTAGGAGATGTATTGTCATTACTAATTTTTATAAGGGTAAAACAGTAGTGCATATTATATGTAGGTGTATTTATCGATGTTGGAGAGGTATATAGTCAGACCCATTTTTAATATATATAGACATCACTAACTAAACCTGGGCCTGATTATATACCCTTCATAGCGGATGGATACACTTAGGTTCACTTTAATTACCAATTATACTCTTCACATGAATTCCTAATTTTCTCTTTTTTTTCTCTATTAATAATTATTTTTCATGTCCCCTTTTTCTTCAAATAACTCTCTTGTATCCTTAGTGCATAGTGCACTCACTCAACAATTAAAATTATTTATACTGAAAAATATTCCCTCCGTCCCAGTTTTGTTTTTTCATTTGCCAAAAAAATCCGCCTCAATTTTGTTTTCTCATCCCTAAAATGGAAACTACTTTATTCATTTAAATAATATTTTATTCACCATTCTCAATACTACTTTATCCATTTAAATATTGTTTTATTCATCATTCATCATTCTCAATACTACTTTATTCATTTAAATACTAAAATTCAACTCTCGCATTAAACTCCACGCACAGTCAAACGGGAATACAAAATTGGGACTGAGGGAGTATGATTTAATTACACCAGAAAAGTATAGTTAGATTACACTGAAAAGTTTACACTGAAAATAATCTAACTATACTTTTAAGTGTAATCAACCTACATTTTTTCAATGTAAACAATCTCACCTGTTGAGTGATTGTATCGTGCACTTGATGCATATAAGACCATTTATCTTCTGCAATTTCTTCTCCCTCGTGCAGAACCAGCACATCTGTTGCCGCTTCACCATCAACCACAAAAAAGGTGTCAAAAAATCTCATATCCTTATTTCTCGTATAGTATTTCCAAAAAAAAATCACATGATTCTTGTATTTTTTGCCATTGACTATTTATTTCCTGAATGATAAATAAACCCATCGAACTCACCCGCCGAATTTATTTTTACCGGTAGTTCATTTCACAACTTTCTTCCTTAACAAAGTTCTATATGAAAATAGTTTATACAGAATGAGATTTTTATACACTTGATCGAATATTTAATACTTTAAGACAATTTCTAAATAAATTTATCATAAACTATTTTCATATAAAACCCACACTTCTTTCTTAATAAAGTTGAATCACTCTATACGTGACTTCAAATCAAGAAACCATATTCTCAGAATAGGTAAAAAAAAAAAAAAAACGATCAATTCGACCCATTTGATCAAAAATCATGGAGCGGCGGGCAATTGCTGGGTGGTGGGAGAGACGATGATGCCTGGAATTGTGAAGGAGAAGAAAGTGCATTTTAATGTGAATGTAGGTGTATCTAACCGTTGTCTAGATGTATGTATCTTAGGTTTCTATCATGAGGGTAGCCAAAGTGGAGCCCACTTATCCTACATGAGGCGCTTACAAAAATTTAAAGAGGCTCTCTTATTAATTCAAAAGTTAAACAGGCTCAATATAAACCCCAATAGGCCCACCATAGACCAATATATGTAGGTGTTCGGCTAAATACCCTTCCAATTATTGGAGATCCACCTCCATCTTCATTCACCTACCTATTTTAATTGTCATTAATAGATACACAAATCACACACTACCAATACTACCCTTATTGTATTAAATTCTCTATACACCTCTCAATCTCCCCAAAATTCGACTGTTACTAAATCTCCACGGCAGAAAAATGAAGCGACGATGCTTAAATCCTCAAATGACGACGACAGGCGGCGACATAGAGGGATAAAAAAAAGTGGTTACTTTTTTTTTATAGTTTATCCTAGGGTTTTATTTGATTTGATGATAGTTTGGTCGATGTAGTGTACAATAAGCATTATAGAAAAAACAGAGTGTCAGCATTGTAGAAGATAAAAGTTTCAAACCTGGTTTTTCGAGATTGTACTAACATTTCGGACATTATCTTCCGAAATTTGTCCAAATTAAAAAAAAATTAGCAAATTTGTTCCGTAACTTTGACGTGTTTTCGGAAGTTATGTTCCAAAATATTGCCAAACTTTCAGCAAACCAGGCCCGAAATTTCCATGATGAAAAATTTGAAAAAAAAAACTGCATAAATGGTAATCGCACGATTTCAAACTTCGTTATATGCCCAAAATGCCAATATTTAGTACACAAAAACTCATAATATAAACAACATTTAACATTTAAAACTAGGGTTTATAAACCTATTAAATACGCAGCAAATAATACATACATATGTGTTTCGAAACCCTCTTATCTTCTCCAGATTCTCGCTAAAAAATATGAACTAATCGTTGTGGTGTCGTGTTTTTCACGTACATGACCATGTGAAGATGATGAAGAATGTAAAAATGTGTACGTAAAAGAGAAGAAGAAAAAAGGGGGTGTGTATGGAGTATTAGTTTTTTTTAAATAAATTATTAAGAATATATGTATAATTTAACAATTGAAATTAAATGATAAAAATTTGATGATGGTGTATCTCCAATGCTTTGAGAGGTATTTAGCTTTGGCCTCATAACTAGGCATGTTGAACAAATTCTATACCTTCCAAAGAGACTCAAGTAATTCAAAAGTTATGCAGGCTGAACATCAAGCTTAATAGGCCCATCAGAAACCAATATAATAGGCATGTGAATATTCTCTTTTGGAGTTTACTAATTTTATTTGATTGATTTTTCGTATAATTTACCATTAATTTTGACTTTACTGTATATATAGTTATTATATATATGTGTATACATCTTTGTAGATGACCTTAAATTTCAAGATTTAGATGAAATATATTATACTTGTATGTACCACTATGTGTTTTGAATAGTATTTTTAGTAAAAAAAAAAAAAAAAGTTTGTTTTAAAGTAAAAAAATATTATTTTTACATTAAAAAGTAGTACTTGAGAATGCTTGATTGATATGTTGAAATAGATTAGAAATGAAACGACCATTCCTTAATTTGTTATATGACCAATGGATTAAAAATAGAGATTACAAATTTCGATCATTATACTTTATACAGTTAGAAATAATTAAGTGTATTAACATCTTAGACATTTAGTGTATATGAACTACTTAAAATAATGAGCTTCGGGTTTGCACTTTTAAATAAGAACTGACTTCAAGTATTTGACCGTGATTTTATAAATGAATTAAAATATAACTTTGTTAAATATTAAAATTAGTGCCAATATTATATACGAACAGGATTTGATAGTTAATTAATTACAAATACACTTTGGTCAGTTAGATACACCAATTGGGAAATAAATAAACAACACAAATTTGCCTTTATTATTTATTACAATAAACTATAGTACTTTTGCTCCTCGCAACTAAGATAACGGAATAACTATTCTTCATATCATTCCCAAGTAAAAAAAATTCCAAATTGCTAAATAAAATATACTACTACAATTTTTTAAACTATAAAGTGGAGTACTTTCAAATGATTGTTGGATTAAATCATGCTGAAACCCAGGCACTAAAATCACACAATTTACCCTAACCAATTGATTCCCAAATGATTCCAAAGATAGTTATTTATTAAACGTGAAAAATATTAATTATTTATGTCTTGTTTGTTTTATTTTATTTGAATCATAGGGTCGTATTTAATTATGTTCGTATTACATGTTGATGCATTTTTAACCTCTCATTTCATGTGTAACCTTAAAACCCAGTACTGATTAATTATTATTAACTATCTAAGAAGTCATTTTTATAAAAATAATTGTGTGGATAGGGTTCAATACTAAAGTTGAATGCTTTATAAATATGTGAAAATCAAGGTCCACATCCAGCTGGTTGATATAATTGCCATCACATAGACAAAACCTTGGACTTGCTTAAAATCAGCACTAAAGTTGTTAGAACCAATATCTAAGTGGACCAATCTCACCCTAATCAGTCCAAGAGATATGCTAAATTCACCTTAATTGTATGAGCTTTGAATATCTTTATCCTCAATGACATAGTGTAATGAAAAAAATTTGTATACATTAATTGCACAGTGCAACTTGTATGTTTTTACGAACAATATTAGTTATTTTTATTGAACAATATTAATTGTACATCTAGACAATATATATATATATATATATATATATATATATATATATATATATATATTAATTGTTTATATTGAACAATATTATTTATGTTTATTAAACAATTGGATGTTTCCATTAAGAAATCAACTTTGATTTGAAAATGTGTTCACCAATTTTGTTTAAACAATTCCACGTTATTTTATAATTACAGTATTTCATGTTTTACAACTTTTAACAATGAACATATAATAAATGACATAATGAATGATTATTAATGACGTGTGTCATGTATCAAAGATAATAACAAATATTATAAAAATGGTTTTACGTGAGACTATCGCACGAATTTTATTTCGTGAGTCGGGTTTATATTTGATCCACTTAATATAGAAAAAAAATATATATAACTCATTTTCCTTTTTAATAATATTGGTTAAATAGATTTCCGTCTCACAAACTCACTCAATAACACGTACGGTCTCACTCTTTGTCAATATAAAATAAAGCATTTTATTAGAATGTTGAGATTAAATCAATACAAAATAAAACATTAAATTAGAAGGTTAATAATCTGAATTGAATCCCATGGGACATTGTGGTACAGTATATGTATATGCAACCACAAATGTATTTAGCATTACTCAAGGGTCAGTTTCGCCGTGCTATATGCTAAAAGAAAACAAAAATGTTTAGGTAAGAGACATGGTGGGGACCTCGGATTTTAAGTATGGGATTAGGAAGATGTTAATAACTTTATTTGAGTCCGTAGACGCGTTTCTATTGGTGGATGACGACACTGTGTTGAGATTATCAAGAAATTGGTATTTAATTAACCATTCATTTGGCGCAACACGACAACATAATTAGCACAATGCGTTCACATTTCTCAGATTTAAAAATACAACTATTTTTCTTTGAAATGTTCTCAATAATCTGTTGTGTATGGATTGATACGTATGAATTTTGGCCGTATTCAGGATTTTGGCCGTATTCAGCTTCAATATCCTTTTACGAAAAATGTTCGAATAATTATTTTAGAGTTTTTAGTTATAAGTTAGTAATTAATATATAAGCCATGTTATTAATCAATAATCAAAATTTACTGCAAATGACATTTAATCATTATTTACCCCATAATTAAGGGCAAAAACTTGTGTGAACCCTAGTTATAGGGCTGAAAATCAAACCAAGCTATTCGATACTCGATTCAAGATCGTTCAATAAAAGCTCGTTTGAGCTCGGTTCGAAATAGAAATCAAACAAGCTTAAATTTATGTTCGGAACATTATAAAGTTCGGCTCGAACTCGAGCTCGATAACTAAAAAAAGATAAAACATGTGTAAATATATCAAACTATTCGAGCTCGACTTGTGTTCGGCTCGATTAAAGCTCGTTCGAGCTCGACTCGAATAATTATCAAACAAGCTCAAACATGAATATCAAAGCTCGATAATTTTTCAAACAAGCTTGAACACTCGTGCGTTCGGCTCGGCTCGACTCATTTACAGCCCTACCTAGTTATCCATATCAAATATCATTGTTATGTATATTATTATATTCATTATCACTGTTAACTACAAAAAAAACACTGTTCCGTCGCAAACAGTGTTTTGCGACGGATTTTGCGACGGACACGTATCCGTCCCTAAAACAGCCGTAGCTAATTTTTGCGACGGATTTTGCCGTCCGTCGCAAATTAACGACGGATAAGTCGGTCGCAAAATTGGCGGGTTAGACCCGGCTTTCGGGTCAGACCCGATCGGGTCAACAATATTTGCGACGGCCACATTCCGTCGCAAATCTTTATATATATATTTTTTTTTTTCTGTTATAATTTGCGACGGGCTATTTTCCGTCGCAAAATTCAATATTTGCGACGGAATTTGGCCTTGAACAATTAATCCAATTTTGCGCCCAAGGGGAATCGATCAATCGAACACGGGACCTCTTGTGCAAGAGGAGGGGGCGCACGCCACTAGGGCACAAACTACTTTCGTTCATTTTTATGCAATTAATTGTATATGTATTCAAATTAAGTCATTTTTTTTATAATTCACCAAATTAATTTCTTTTCGTATCTAAGTTGTTTATTACTCCCTCTGTCCACCAAATTTTTACCCGCTTTCCATTTTGGTCCGTCCACCAAATTTTTACCCATTCCTCTTTTGGAAATAAACTACACCCACAAACAAAAAATGGGTCCCACAATACCCACCACAATATTCTTACTCTATCTACTTTATTCACTTTTTCAATAAAATACCAATTTTCATTAAAAATTGTGTCCAACAGTAACCGGGTAAAATTTTCGTGGACGGAGGGAGTAAAATATTTTGCCCAACTATTTTTTTTATTTTGTAAAATTATTTATTTCGACAATACATAATTTTATAATTCGTTCATTTGTACGCAATTAATTGTATATGTATCCAAATTGACTCATTTTTTTCTATAATTCACCAAATTAATTCATTTTCACTTCTCACTTGTTTTTATAAATGTTGTGGCCATTTAATTTTTATTAGTTTGGTAAAATTATTTATTTCGACTCCCGCTTAAATTTATAATTCGTTCATTTGTATGCAATTAATTGTATATGTATTCAAATTAAGTCTTTTTTTTATAATTCACCAAATTAATTTCTTTTCGTATCTAACTTGTTTATAAAAATATTTTGCCCAACTATTTTTTTTTCGTAAAATTATTTATTTCGACAATGCGTAATTTTATAATTCATTCATTTGTACACAATTAATTGTATATGTGTCCAAATTGACTCTTTTTTAAAAAAAAAAATCACCAAATTAATTCATTTTCGTTTCTCACTTGTTTTTATAAATTTTGTGGCTATTTAATATTTTTTTGGTAAAGTTATTTATTTCGACTCTCGTTTAAATTTATAATTCGTTCATTTGTACACAATTAATTGTATATGTATCCAAATTGACTCATTTTTTTTTTCAAAATTCACCAAATTAATTCATTTTCATTTCTCACTTGTTTTTATAAATTTTGTGGCTATTTAATATTTTTTTGGTAAAATGATTTATTTCGACTCCCGTTTAAATTTATAATTCGTTCATTTGTACACAATTAATTGTATATGTATACAAATTGACTCTTTTTTTTTTCAAAATTTACCAAATTAATTCATTTTCGTTTCTCACTTATTTTTATAAATGTTGTGACCATTTAAATGAAACTCACGAGGTATATAAATGAAACCCACGAGGTATATAAATGAAACTCACGAGGTAATAATAGAACAACATGATCTAAGATCATGTATATGCTTGCTACAAGTAATTAATTAATTAACACTGAATTAGTAATATCTTTGTTGAAATACTATTCTGTAGCATCATTCCCGGTCACAAGGTTTCCGCCATTATTACAGAGATAATGAGGGATAATCGGAAAACGCAGTGAAGTTCAAACTCGTCTCGTCGCAGCGGAAGCAGTACTACTTGGATGAGTTTCGGGTATATATATACAAATATTTTTAAACCAATTAGTTGGTTTAAAAATATTTGCATATATATACCCGAAATTCATCCAAGTAGTACTGCTTCCGCTGCGACGAGACGAGTTTGAACTTCATTGCGTTCTCCTCTAGATTATCCCTCATTATCTCTGTAATAATGGCGGAAACCTTGTGACCGGGAATGATGCTACAAAAATTGTTCAAAAAACATAAATAAATTGTTCAAACTGACTCTCTCTTCTCTCTCTCTTCTCTCCCTCTCCACTCTCTCTCTCTCTCTCTCTCTCTCTCTCTCTCTCTCTCTCTCTCTCTCTTCATGATCTTCTTCTGAATGATGGTTCACTGTTCCAGTGATCCACCAAACCATCCCATATCGATCGTCCGTCTGGTGCTCGACCCAACTCCACCCGATCCCCACGTTCCCACCGCTTCTTCAGGCCGTAGATAATATTTTTGTACCGTTCTTACGCTTTCGCACAAAACAGTTGGTACATAATACTATCGTTGGCAGGGTCCCAAATGCACTGCCTCTGTAAATAAATTAAAAATAGAATATTAACGAATAAATTAAAAAATTAAAAGTTAAATTAAAATCATAATAAATAAATTTTTTATACCTTGAAGTCATCAATGTACTCCAACCTCTTTTGCTCGGACACTTGACTCCACGAGTGGGCACCATACTCAAACTGTCTCATCCTAATGATTTGTGAGACGATTGAGCTAGTCTCATGGGTTGGAAGCAGTCTGTGACAACAAAATTAAAAAATCAAGTTAATTATATTAATATATATAATTAAAAGTATACATAATTCATAAAAAAATACTTACTTGTTGTCGACTATGATGACACTGAGAAAATTATCTTGACCTGGGTTCATCTGTAATAATTTTAAATTCAACTAATAAAAGATGATGCTATATAATAATTTACTTATTCACATACATATAATTTCACATACGCGCATAAAATCTACACACTATAAAAGATGATGCTATATATAATTTACTTATTCACACCCATATAATAATTTACTTATTCACATACGCATATAACAACGATTTACTTATTCACAAAATATAATACAAACAGTTAAAATAATAAATATGATTCATAGCGAAAAAAGTATTTTTTTGAAAGAGGTGCCTATTTTGCAATTTACTGTACTATTATAAAAATGAAATTCGACAGCTCAAAATGTCCACTTCAAGGAAAAATAATAATTCAAAACTCACTAATTTGAGCAACTAAAATCCAGTGTAAAGGTAAAACAGCATGCAAGTATTTATGCATTAAATTGTCATACTCAAGTGAAATCAAGACTAATTAAATTTTCTAAACATGCTTTAAAATTAAATTAAAATTCGATCTACTAATTAAATTAGATCAACTAATTCAATTAAAATCAATTCATTTCTAATATAATTCAAACAATTCAACTAATTCAATTCTAAACTTAACAAAAATAAAAAAAATGCTTTAAAATTAAATTAAAATTCGATCAACTAATTAAATCCGATCAACTAATTCAACTAAAATCAATTCATTTCTAATATAATTCAAACAATTCAACTCTAAACTTAACAAAAATTAAACATGCTTTAAATTAAAATTCGATCAACTAATTCAACTATTTCTAAACATGCTTTAAAATTAAATTAAAATTCGATCAACTAAGCTAATTTAACTAAAATCAATTCATTTCTAATATAATTCAAACAATTCAACTAATTCAATCATAATCTTAAAAAATTCTAAACATGCTTTAAAATTAAATTAAAATTCGATCAACTAATCAAATTATAATTCAACTAAAAGCAATTCATTTCTAATATAATTCAAACAATTCAACTAATTCAATTCTAAACTTAACAAAAATTAAACATGCTTTAAATAAAAATTCGATCAACTAAATCAACTAAAATTAATTCATTACTAATATAATTCAAATAATTCAACTAAAATAAATTCTCAACTAAAATCAATTCTCTAAACATGCTTTAAAATTAAATTTTAAACGGTAAAAATAAAGAAAACTTACGGTTTATTTGTAGAAAATGTCGAAACGAGAACTCGGTGGGGACGGACGGCTCTACAATCAACTAAACCCGACTTCTCCTTCCTTTTCCTTTCGTTTTCCTCCTCTTCTTCTTTTTTCTCGCACTCTCCATCCGTTTCGCGAGGAGAGCTTTATAATTGTAAAAAAAATTGCGACGGACGCCTATCCGTCGCAAATTTTGCCTGTCAAAGCCAAAACGACATCGTTTTGACTGATTTGCGACAGCTTTTCCGTCGCAAATCAGTCAACGCACCGTTTCCTGAGAAGACACGTAAAACAGTTCGGATTTGCGACGGACATTCCATCGCAAATCAGTCAATGGACCGTTTCCCGAAAGGTCGCGAATATAAATGTAAGATTTGCGACGGCTTTGGTCCGTCGCAAATGCAAAGTTTAAAATTGCGACGACCTGTTCCGTCGCAAATCAGTCAAACGGGTCGTTTCCCGAACGGTCACCTTTAAACGAGTATGTTTTGCGACGGAAGTGACCGTCGCAAAATCAAAGTTGAAATTTGTGACGACCTCTCCGTCGCAAATGTAGCCGGTTTAAGACGAAGACTGTAGGCCCTAGTTTTTGCGATGGCTTTTCCGTCGCAAATTACTAATCTTTGCGACGGACTTCCTAAGTGGTCGCAAAGTGTCATCTTTTTTTATGGCTTACCAAAATCCGTCGCAAATTCACGAAATTTGTGACGGATATTGTGCCATCGCATAAGACCCGTCGCTAATCTCCGTGTTTTTTGTAGTGTGTTATGTAATTTACTATTGTTGTTTTCAAAATTAAGTATTTTTTTAAATAATAATAATAGGTGATATGCCTAATACTGATTGTGCCACACTTTACAGTGATATTTAAAAAAGAAAGTTCACGTGAACTCGAGTTCATTGGAAACCTACTAATAATTAAGAATAAAAAAATCAAGTAATACTAAAGAGAGGTCTTCTGAGAACCCGAGTTCATGTGAACTCTCTTTTTTAAGTACCATTGTTGTTATACAAACTATCACTAATATAAATATCAACTATCGTTGTTTAGAAAATAGTTTGATTTTTTAATACATTACATTGATAGTGAATATGCATAATAGTTGTTGATAGGCGAACACCAATCATTGTTGGGCGAACAAGTATTAAGGCCGTAATTAGGATTATGAAGAATCAACTCTAAATCAAAGATGATTAACAAAGAAAATCAAAAGGGAGTGTACAAATCAATCCAGGAAGTGTGCGAAATGACGAACAACTCCATCGACGAACAACATATTGGCGAACAGGTTTTAAGACCCGAGGCCAGATGAACTTTCCTCCAGATCATTGACGACGAACAAAGTTGATCATAGGTAGCGTATTTACCGGCCTAAGAGGTGTATGAAGACGAACAAGGAACCAAGATTCCAAAGCTCATCCCAACCCGAAGTCCAGGCGAACAACTTCCAAGCCACGCTGACTTGAAGCGAAAATACTAGCTATACTAGAAGTTACCCCACAAGAGTATGGATTCACTCTAGTATGGGCAAGTATAGGGACCAAGTCTTATCGAACCCAAGGGAAGGTGAGTATGCGAATAGATCCCTGAAGATCTACGCGTCGTAATTAATATGAGTGTATGTTTTTTGTTTTTTTTTTTTAAATTAATTAAAAGAAACTATATTATTCTACGAATGCAAAAAGAAAAATTAAACTAAGAACGTAAACATGAATTTTCAAGTATGTGATGAAGATGTTCAGGGTAGGAATCCCTACATATACTAACGGAGCAGGCACATAATCAAAATAACTGTAACATGCAAGAAATAACCTAAGTAAAAGAATTGTAGAATGAAAGCTCAAGAATTCAAACCCTAATACTTTATCCTAACAATCGACTTCACTAATCCACTAACAAGTTAATAGATTGTGCTTAATTAATGAGACCCTAATTTAACTAAGGTGATGCGGTCGTCCTCCCTAGATAAACCGGTAGATTAATTAACTCTTTCTAAACCCTCTCATTAAGTCTACTAATTGTTAAAGAGTGGTAAGATCGTCCTCTCCCTAACACTTTTTGAACGAAATTCAAAGGTAAAGTTAAGATTGATTTTAAGAATTCATTAATTAAGAGAATTAAAACTAAACGTCACGAATTACCCTAATTACGCACCCACATCCTACTTCTACGAGTTCATCCTACCCCAAGCATACAAGGGTTTTAGCTAGACATGATTTTTACGGAAACAAGAACAATTGAAGAAGTAACGAGTATGAACATAATGATTTTAACTAAGAAATTATCAAACATAAACTAGGGTTTAAAGAAATAATTGCTAAGAACTGAAATTAAATTAATAAAACGAAGTCTCAATGTATTCAAGAACAAAGGTTTAAAAGAAAGAAACTAAAAATCAGAATCCGAATGATGAATTCGTAAGTAAAACCTCGAATACGTAAAAATAAAGCTTTCTCATCTCTTCTTCTCTTTCTCTCTCCAAAAATTAACTCCAAAAGCGATATGGTATCAAGTGGTATGTGGTAATCCTAAAAAACGAGTTTGGAATGAGTATATATAAGTGTCGGGCCAAATCGGGAACTCATGGGCCGAAAAAATGCATCTGGAGGCAAAAATAGGATAGTGCTCGAGCAGCTCGAGCAGGGGCGCTCGAGCATGTAGCTCGAATGGTGCAATCGGTCGAGCGTTGGCGCTTGAGTGCTCTCGCTCGAGCATTTTTCAGCAGCAGTACACTTGTTCGTAAAATCTTCATATCTCCTCAACCGGAGTCCGTTTTGGCCGATTCAAAGTCCTACGAACTCCTCTTTTCACCCTCTATCCATCTATGAAATCCAAAGAGACAAATTAATGATTTTATAAAAATGATACTCATTTGACTCCAAACACTCATCGAAAACACTCAAAACAGGGGCAAATCGGGCACTAAAACATTACAATTTCACGCCTAATCAACCCCCCCAAACTTACCGTGTTGCTTGTCCTCAAGCAACAAAATAATAAGTCAAGTGAAATTGTTAGGAATGAGTCAAAGAATCAAATCATGCAAGTAAATGAACTCGAGCTTCAAAGATCAATCACACATATACTCACTCTCCTCCTTTATCATACTCATGCAACAATTGTAACAAACACTAAGATCAAACATGGATGTGCACTCAACGATGTGTTTCACTCCCTCACAAGTGTATAACAGTGTTTAAGGGCACACTCAATCAATCAATCACTCAAATCAGCAGCCATAGGCTTGTAAATGCTCTCAACTTCGACCACCATACTCTAGAAATCAATGCTGAATCACAAATGACTTTATCAAGGTTGTAATGTAGGCTCTTTGGACAGGTGAGATAACATATAGATAAGTGACTTTAGTTAATGGAGAATAAAAACTCAAACTTTAGTACTTCGAGATTAGGAACAGAATGCTTCAAACATTTTCAATCAACACACTTTCAATTCCACTACTTAACACTTCAATTTTTTTCTAACTCTTTTCACTTTTTTTAATCACTTTACTTTTTTTTTTTTTTCACACATACATATGAGCTCTCTTTTATTTCTTTTGCTCATTCTCAAATTTTTTTTGTTCTTTCCCACAACTCATATCTCATCACACCCTTCTTTTATCACCACTAAACCATCATAATTCCTTTTCTCAACTCAACTAAATCCCTTCATCATTTACACTTTTCCTATTCTCCACTCAAATTGGGACAAAAAGGTTTAGGAACTTGGATAAGTGTTAAAAAGTGCTAGCAAAGAAAATAGGCTAAGGCTCAAACGGGCTAACTAGGGATAAATATCAATGGTAAGAAAAATTTTGGCTAAGTGACTCAACAAAACAAAGATGGCCTAAGATCACATTCGGCATATCGAATTAGACACAATCAAGAAGCGAGAGCACACACAAGTTCTAGCATCCTCTAAGGTGACGACTCACTCACAAACGAAGAGATCAATTCATGCTTCTTAATCTAAAAAAGGCTCAAATCTCACGACTTTCACATCCATGCTAGTCTAGTGACTTCTCACTCTCATCACACAAGTACTCAAAGAGGGCAATAGTAAGTATACTAGTTCCCTCTCAAATCAACTCTAAATCCTATACTCACACAAGGAAATTCCTAACTCAACTTCACAATTCTCCCTACTCATCAAATCATACTCAAAGATAGCAATCAACAAGCACAAGATGATTGATAGGCAAGAAATATAGTAGCACATCAAAGCAATAACAGCTCATAGAGCATCTCAAGACCCAATATATAACCTACTCAACCCAAAGAGAGGGTGTGCGTCTGTTCAATATAACCATGAAACATATAAAAACTCCACCCCCTCCCCCCCAAACTTCGACCTTGTGAAGCGGTCTAAGTTTGGGGTTGTGGGTTACCTCATCCAAATAATTCAGTTTCTCCTAACAACTTGGCACACTCCCTTATCTTGAGTTGGTCCCTTCAATATCCACTTCTTTGACACTCCTTCACCCTCAAGGCAAGCCTACAAAATAAAACTCTCAAGT
The DNA here is from genome assembly GCA_947034835.1 of Ballota nigra. Classification (NCBI taxonomy): domain Eukaryota; kingdom Viridiplantae; phylum Streptophyta; class Magnoliopsida; order Lamiales; family Lamiaceae; genus Ballota; species Ballota nigra. Next base: position 93,609,071 of record OX344724.1, read on the forward strand.
ACGAGGTTAAAACTTACGATTCAACAACACCCTAATAACATAAAACTCTCAAATGCAAATAAAAAATGGGTTGTCTCCCATTCAGCGCTATTTTTAAGGTCCTCATGCCGGACCGAGCTCAAAGGAGCTCATGGGACATGAAACTCAAATTTACCTCCCTTACTCTCATAAGAGAAGATGTCTAAGTTCTTTGTTCTCTTCCCATCCTCCTTCTTCACCTCGGGCGGTGGGTGTCTCAACTGCTTCTCACCTTTGTCTGAAGGAGTCTTACTAAACAATTTCTTGAATTTTAACTTTTCCTTCTTAACTCCTCCTTTACCCTCTAGCTGGACCGCGTCCACATTTTTCACTTCTTCATCCTTCAACTTCTTCCCTTTATCCCTATCAAAATAATCAAGATCATAATGCTCATGGGTTAAATCATCAAGTGAAGGATCATCAAAATTATGACTAAAAGAAAGATTAGGGATAGGAGGTGTGTCTTCAGCACGAGGATCAATTGCATCCATGCAATAACAACTCTCATCCTCCTTCGGGTACTTCATGGCCTCATATAGGGAGATTTTTATCTCTTGATCGTCAACTTTCAATGTTATCTTCCCATTTGCCACATCTAGCACCATCCCCGCTGTTGCTAAAAATGGTCTTCCCAAGATCAAAGGCACGTGCTCATCTTCTTCCATGTCAAGCACTACAAAGTCGGCTGGAAAGATGTGATCCCCAACTTTCACGAGGACGTCTTCAACTACACCTTGAGGTCGAGTAATAGACCGGTGGGCAAGTTGAAGCGTCATCATTGTGGGCTGAAGTTCTCCACCTTCCAACTTCTTGAATAACGACAATGACATAAGATTTATACTTGCTCCAAGGTCACACAACGCTTCCTTCTTAACTCCATTCCCGATATCACATAAGATCGTGAAACTCCCAGGATCTTTCAACTTCGGGGGAAGCGCTTTGTGCACTAATGCACTCGCCTCATGGTTCAGCTGCACCAACTTGGGTTCATCTACTCTCCGTCTCTTCGCTATCAAATCCTTCAGGAACTTGGCGTAGTTAGGCATCTGTTCCAAAGCATCATAAAAAGGAATGTTAATATGCAATTTCTTAAAAACATCAAGGAATTTAGCGAATTTCTCATCAAGTTTTTTCTTCATGAAGCGCTGTGGATATGGGATGGGTATCACCGATTTGGGTACCCCCCATTCATCACGCTCGGTCTCTTTCATTTTCTCCCTTGCTTCCTTTGCCTTCTTCCACTTAGGAACTCTCTCAATCTTCTCAATGCCTTCCTCTTCAGGCTCTTTGCTCTCTTGAGTGCCTTCACCCTCTATCTTCTTCTCAACTCCTATCTCCTCAACTTCATCTCTATCATCCTTATGCTCTTTCCCCTCTATCCCAATATCTCTTTGGGGCGTCTCAGAATCAGCAGGCATCTGGGGACCATCATAGTTGGTTCCACTTCTAAGCTGGATTGCCTTGCATTGCTCTTTCGGGTTCCCTTCAGGCATTGAAGGATACTTACCCGGCTCTCTTCCCAATGATTTTGCGATCTGGCTAATCTGGTACTCCATAGAAGTGAACCGCCTATTGTTCTCTTGCTGAATTCAATTCAGCTCTACATCTCTCTTCTAGAGTTCTTGATCACGTTGATCACCTTTCTTATGCAGCTCTTTAATATCACACTCCAAAGAGCATAATCTTTTGCTTCCTTCCTCCACCTTCTGAAGGATAGCTCGCAACATCTCCTCAATTGAGGCACCGCCTTCTCCACCCGGGGGTTTTGAACCTGGATCAACACCTGGAGGAACTGTAATTCCGGCCTTCGGATTGACATACGAGAAGTTCTCATTCTTCCTCCATTGGTTTTGATGAGGCTGCTGGCCTCCTTGATAGCCTTGGTTATTTCTCCACTGATTAGGAGGAGGTTGTGGACCGGTTGGTACAAATATTTGGCCATAGGAGGGCCTTCCAAATTGATTGTCACCTTGTGGATACCCATTCTGATTGTAGTAAGGTCCTCCCATATAGTTGGCTACCTCTTGCTGAACTGTGGGCTGATCTACTTTCTCACTCACTGCTACATTTCCTCCAACCAAACTTTGCCCAATCTCAATGTTGTTTATCTTTTCCATCATGGCCATCAACAACTTCCTCATCCCCTCATTCTCCTCAATCTGATAAGCTCTCTGAAATTAGGGATCCTCATTCCATGCCCCGGCATTCGTGACAATATTGTCAACGATCTCTCTACATCTCGTTGTACCTTGGTTCAAGAATGCTCCACTAGCACACGCGTCAAGATGGGTTTGACCAGCCTTGCTGGCTCCACTGTAGAAGAAAGCCATGATATCTCCCTCATTGTACATGTGCTGCGGGCACTCAATCAACATACTAGAGTATCTCTCCCACGCTTGACGTAGGTCCTCTCCTTGCTTCTGGCGGAAGGAAGAGATCTCAATCCTCGCTTTAATAGTTCTCGATGGATGGTAGAATCGCTCGAGGAACAGACGCTCGAGCTCGGCCAAGTGGTAACACCTCCCCGTGGGAGCGTGTTATCGTACCACTCCTTAGCTATTCCCATCAACGAGAATAGGAACAGTCTGAGCCTCTTGGCATCTTCAGACATGCCGTTATAATTGAACGTGGATGCGATCATCAGAAAACTTCTCAGATGTGTATGAGGATTTTCCTTCCCAACCTCCCCCTTAAATTGATTCTCAGTAAGCAGCTTTAGAATTCCAGGGGAAATTGAGAAGTTGTTTGCCTCTACAAGAGGCAATGCCACTCCATCATAGTACCGTTGCGGCTGTGCCGCAAACCTTTCTCGAATAACCATGTCCTAATCGGCGTTCTGAAGAACGTGTTGATAAAAAATGAGTGGTACCGGTACTTATTGGACTGGTGGTGGTTGATGTACTGGTGGTTGGTTATAAACAGGCTGTGGGGGATACGGGTATGGTGGATATGGATATGGTGGGTAAGGGTAAGGATAAGGTAAGTTGTTCTGTGGGTAAACAGGGTTGTTTTGAGGATGGTGGACGAAGTTATGAGCTGGATTATTTACGTTATTTGGGTTTTGGCTTTGGCTTTCCCCTATCGGGACTTAATTCTGACTGTTGGCTCCACCAGTGCCCTCAACCCGTTCCAATGTCTGATTAGCTGCCGCGTCATCCAACTCATTGCTTATGTCCATATCGTTGTTTCCTCCCCTGGCAGTGTTCATCCGTCTTAAGAAAGCTCGATTTCTTCTTGCTATCGTCTCAGGATCCAACGGTATTCTCTCTTCGCTCGTATCTTATTGCGAGTGTGTTTGCATATACCTGAAACACTAACAGAAGAATCACAACGCAACTGCCGAACGAGTAAAAATCAAAACAGAAAAGTAAAGCACTCACTACTAACTACTAAGCTATCTACAAGTCCTACTCAAATGACATACATCGCCTTCCCCGACAACGGTGCCATTGACTTGAAGTGAAAATACTAGCTATGCTAGAAATTACCCCACAAGAGTATGGGTTCACTGTAGTATGGGCAAGTATAAGGACCAAGTATTATCGAACCCAATGGAAGGTGAGTATGCGAATAGATCCCTGAAGATCTACGCGTCGTAATTAATATGAGTGTATGTTTTTGGTTTTTTTTAAAAAATTAATTAAAAGAAACTAAATTATTCTATGAATGCAAAAAGAAAAATTAAACTAAGAACGTAAATGTGAGTTTTCAAGTATGTGATGAAGATGTTCAGGATATGAATCCCTACATATACTAACGGAACAGGTACATAATCAAAATAACCGTAACATGCAAGAAATAACCTAAGTAAAAGAATTGTAGGATGAAAGCTCAAGAATTCAAACCCTAATACTTTATCCTACCAATCGACTTCACTAATCCACTAACAAGTTAATAGATTGTGCTTAATTAATGAGAACCTAATTTAACTAAGGTGGTGTGGTCGTCCTCCCTAGATAAACCGGTAGATTAATTAACCCTTTCTAAACCCTCTCATTAAGTCTACTAATTGTTAAAGAGTAATAAGATCGTCCTCTCCCTAACACTTTTCGAACGAAATTCAAAGGTAAAGTTAAGATTGATTTTAAGAATTCATTAATTAAGATAATTAAAACTAAACGTCACGAATTACCCTAATTACGTACCCACATCCTACTTCTATGAGTTCATCCTACCCCAAGCATACAAGGGTTTTAGCTAGACATGATTTTTACTAAAACAAGAACAATTGAAGAAGTAACGAGCATGAACATAATGATTTTAACTAAAAAATTATCAAACATAAACTAGAGTTTAAAGAAATAATTACTAAGAACTGAAATTAAATTAATAAAACAAAGTCTCAATGTATTCAAGAACAAAGGTCTAAAAGAAAGAAACTAAAAATTAAAATCCAAACGATGAATTCGTAAATAAAACCTCGAATACGTAAAAATAAAGCTTGCTCGTCTCTTCTTCTCTTTCTCTCTCCAAAAACTAACTCCAAAAGCGATATGGTATCAAGTGGTATGTGGTAATCCTAAAAAAAGAGTTTGGAATGAGTATATATAAGCGTCGGGCCGAATCGGGAACTCATGGGCCGAAAAAATGCATCCGAAGAAAAAATAGGATGGTGCTCGAGCATGTAGCTCGAATGGTGCAATCGGTCGAGCGCTGGTGCTCGAGTGCTCTCGCAGCACTTTTCAGCAGTAGTACACTTGTTCGTAAAATCTTCATATCTCCTCAACCGGGAGTCCGTTTTGGCCGATTCAAAGTCCTACGAACTCCTATTTTCGCCCTCTATCCATATTTGAAATCCAAAGAGACAAATTAATGATTTTATAAAAATGATACTCATTTGACTCCAAACACTCATCGAAAACACTTAAAACATGGGCAAATCGGGCACTAAAACATATCAATTTCACGCCTAATCACACACCCACAAAAGGCGAACAACTTTTATAAAGAAACCATTTTGGATCAATTAAGCCGACCTGGACGAACAACAATGAGTCCGAGATAAGACCAAAGAGGACTTTATAACTAAGATTCAGCTTAGATAAGGTCAAACTAGGTCAAAGGACACTTGTCTAGCATGCAAGCTAGGGAGACCAAGAGTCTTGAACACCTCCTGCTTGCTAGTCACTATAAATAGTTGTTCTCCAGCTAAGAAATACAAGTTCAAATTCACAAATATTCCCAAAACACACACAAATATACCTAAACATGCACACATATGAAATTGATACGATCTCAATTTTTGTATTTACGGATTTACAACCCGAATCTTCAATTTACCATATACGGTGATCAATCACACGTTATTGATTGGTGGTCTTAAACCGAACTAAAACAGTCACTAATCCTTCCACTTAAATTTGATCACCAACGAATTGGCGCTAGAAGAAGGGTTCGAACCTTCGATTAAGTGTGATTAGTCAAGAACTTCAAGTTTGAAAACCTGAAGATTTGAAGAAATCCTTAAGAAATCCTTGAAGATTCAAGCAAAAGTGTTCTTGGTGTTTTTGGTGTTCTTCAATATAATATTTGAAGATAATTCAATTTAAAATGCCTCAATCCAAGGAGACACAAGGTTCACGTTTGTCAAGGAGAGCATCTCCTACTCGGGCTTCATCAGCAGGCCATGTTAGGATATAGATTTGATATTTCAAGTTTTCTTGTCTTGTTTTTATTTAAGTTCTTCCAGTTTTAACATCATCAAAAAGGGGGAAATTGTTAGGATATAGATTAGATGTTTTGAAGATGTTAAAACAAGAACTTGTAATAGGACTAGTTGAACCTGTTGGTCAGCTACAGATTAGTCTAGAATAGGTCTTTGGTTAAGGGGGAAGAAATCTGTGCAGACCAGATGAGAGGTGACCAGAGGAGTCTGATCAGAGGAGGTGACCAGATGAGGTGATGAGTCTGCCAGAGGAGCCTGCCCAGAGGAGTCTGACTAGATGAGGTCCAGAGGAGTCTGCCAGAGGAGCCTGACCAGAGGAGTCTGACCAGATGAGGTCCAGAGGAGTCTGCCAGAGGAGCCTGACCAGAGGAGTCTGACCAGATGAGGTCCAGAGCAGAAATGTTACCTGACCAGAAGACCCCAGACCAGACGAGTCCTGACCAGACGTGGGAGGCGGATTAGTTCACCCACATGGAGGCTGCGTGTAATCTGGAGACAAGGAGATTTTGGAGATCATGATGGAGAAGAAGGCAATCTGGATAGTCAACTGATGGAGGATTTGATTGATTGCTTGATTGAAAGTCAACTAATCAATCATATAATCAATCCTTGATTGATTATATTCCTCCAATTATGGTTGTTTGAATTGCTAGCTTCCAACGGCTAGTTAATTCCTACAACTATATATAGGAGTGCTTGGATTAGTTCATTAGAGAGACAAGAGTCGCGTGAGAGCACACAACAAGAACACACGAACTCTTCCAAACACTCACCTTGTTCATTAACGTTTATACACTCTTTAGGAGTTTCAGTTGGATCTTATAATTAACCTGTTCATCTTGAAAGGTTGTTGTACGAAGGAGCTGGTACTTCCAAATTCCAGTGGTTCGTGAGTTAGTTGGTTGGAGAGAGAGAAAGTCCCCTTTGGAGAAAGGGAGAGTGGACGTAGGATCGTTATATCCGAACCACTATAAATTCCGGTGTTATTTACTTTTCTGCAATTTAGATTTCTGCATTTCAATTTTAGTACTTAATGTATAAATTGGGTTTTCATTAAAAATAAACTCAAAACGCTTTCCGCTGGATAACCATTTTGGGACCAACAAGTGGTATCAGAGCAGTGTGTCCTACAGACCATTGTTTTGAAATTATCTCGGTGGTCACCAGGGCAGATCCATTTTTTTGAAAACCCAAATATTTGTTGTGCTAACAAATTTTGCAGAAAATGGGCTCAAAGAGATGCAGTAGAAGAGACAACAGGAGGTACTCCAAAAAGAGCTTCGCAGATGAGGAAGAAGAGGTATCCACTTCTGGTTCATCATCCAATTATGGACCAGACGAAGAGATATGTCTGGTAACAGACGAGGTATGTGATCGAATTCCCTCTTCTTTTTCATCTTCTTCTTGTTCTGGACAATCAGAGGAGTCTGATATGCAGAAGATGCTATTAGATCTCCAATCTTCTATACAACTTTGTCAAAAATTGGAAGAAGAGAACACAAAGTTGAAAGCAGAAAATCAGAAGCTTTCACAATGTTTTGGCAACCCAACTGATCTACCAGATGAACAGGTTCAAACACTGGTAGAAGAGTCCACTGACTTGAAAACCAGATGTGATGAACAAACTAAGCTGATAGAAAAGCTGCTTGTTGAAAACATTGAGAAAGATAATGAATGTACTCTGCTGAAAGCTAAGTTCGATGAACTCTTCCATCAAAACAAAATTGTAAAAGATAGTGAGGACAAGCTCAAGCTGAGACTGGAGCAGCTGACTATAGCAAACAATGCTGTGTCACATATAGCTGCCTCATCTCAAAGAGAGCATGATAAAACAGGCCTTGGTTATACCAAACCTGAATCCTTACATGTTTAGAAAGAAGAACAGACTAGTAATTTTATTGATAAGGGTAAAAGGCCAGCTAACCAGGCAAATCACCCTAATGGGCAGATGAGTCCTAAAACTCAAAAACCCAAAAGGCAGAGGAGGAATTTTAAGAAGGGCTATACCCAGAATAAAATACCTCAGCCAGGCCAGCAGAATAGAAGTCAGACTGGATCTTCTCAAAAGAGGGAGAACCAGATGACTCCTACTCACCTGCAGAAGACTTTCAAGTCATCTGCCAGACCAGCTGGAACCTTTGATGGTTCTAGTAAGACTTATCCTTATCAAAAGAATTTCAAGACTGTTGCTTTAAGACAAGTTATTCCTTCTACTGGACAAGCTCATAAGAGAAGAAGAGCCTCTAGAAGAAATAACCATGTCAAAGGTTCTTTTGTTGAGTGTGTTTTTGTGGATATGTATGGAAGAAAGATAAAATCACCTGATTCAAAAAGGGATGATCTATTCTTATGGCTTCCTAAAAACTGTGCTAACCCCCCTGGACCCAGTAGGGTACCAAAAAGTTGATTGCCTGCAGATACACAAGAAGACCAGCTGATGTTTTGCCCTAATATCAGCTGAGCATACTTTGAGGGAGAAGATCAGTTGACCCAGCCTGCTAGAATCTCTATTTTGATATTTCAAGTTTTCTTGTCTTGTTTTTATTTAAGTTCTTCCAGTTTTAACATCATCTAAAAGGGGGAAATTGTTAGGATATAGATTAGATGTTTTGAAGATGTTAAAACAAGAACTTGTAATAGGACTAGCTGAACCTGTTAGTCAGCTACAGATTAGTCTAGAATAGGTCTTTGGTTAAGGGGTGTTAGGATATAGATTAGATGTTTTGAAGATGTTAAAACAAGAACTTGTAATAAGACTAGCTGAACCTGTTAGTCAGCTACAGATTAGTATAGGTCTAGAATAGGTCTTTGGTTAAGGGGGAAGAAATCTGTGCAGACCAGAGAAGGTACCAGATGAGGTCTACCAGAGAAGGTGACCAGAGAAGGTACCAGATGAGGTCTACCAGAGAAGGTGACCAGAGAAGGTACCAGAGAAGGTCTACCAGAGAAGGTGACCAGAGAAGGTCTACCAGATGAGGTCACCAGAGGAGTCTGCCAGAGGACCATAGCTGAAGTGTTACCTGACCAGATGAGACCCCAGACCAGACCAGACCAGACCAGATAAGGGAGACGGATTAGTTCACCCTCCCTGTAGCTTCGTAGTAATCTGTAGACAAGAAGACTTTGGAGATCCTTGATGGAGAAGAAGGCAATCTGGAGAAGTCAACTGATGGAGGATCTGATTGATTGATTGCTTGATTGAAGTCAACTAATCAACCATATAATCAATCTTTGATTGATTATATCCCTCCAATTATGGTTGTTTGAATTACTAGTGTCCAACGGCTAGTTTATTCTACAACTATAAATAGGAGTGCTTGGATTAGTTCAAAAGACAAGAGTCGCGCGAGAGCACACAACAAGAACACACGAACTCTTCCAAACACTCACCTTGTTCATTAACATTTATACACTCTTTAGGAGTTTCAGTTGGATCTTATAATTAACCTGTTCATCTTGAAAGGTTGTTGTAAGTTGTTGTACGAAGGAGCTGGTACTTCGCAATTCCAGTGGTTCGTGAGTTAGTTGGTTGGAGTGAGAGAAAGTCCCCTTTGGAGAAAGGGAGAGTGGACGTAGGATCGTTATATCCGAACCACTATAAATTCCGGTGTTATTTACTTTTCTGCAATTTAGATTTCTGCATTTCAATTTTGGTACTTAATTTATAAATTGGGTTTTCATTAAAAATAAACTCTAAAACGCTTTCCGCTGGATAACCTTTTTGGGACCAACAAGGGGGAAGAAATCTGTGCAGACCAGATGAGAGGTGACCAGAGGAGTCTGATCAGAGGAGTCTGATCAGAGGAGGTGACCAGATGAGGTGATGAGTCTGCCAGAGGAGCCTGCCCAGAGGAGTCTGACCAGATGAGGTCCAGAGGAGTCTGCCAGAGGAGCCTGACCAGAGGAGTCTGACCAGATGAGGTCCAGAGGAGTCTGCCAGAGGAGCCTGACCAGAGGAGTCTGACCAGATGAGGTCCAGAGCAGAAATGTTACCTGACCAGAAGACCCCAGACCAGACGAGTCCTGACCAGACGAGGGAGGCGGATTAGTTCACCCACATGGAGGCTGATTGTAATCTGGAGACAAGGAGATTTTGGAGATCATGATGGAGAAGAAGGCAATCTGGATAGTCAACTGATGGAGGATTTGATTGATTGCTTGATTGAAAGTCAACTAATCAATCATATAATCAATCCTTGATTGATTATATTCCTCCAATTATGGTTGTTTGAATTGCTAGCTTCCAACGGCTAGTTAATTCCTACAACTATATATATGAGTGCTTGGATTAGTTCATTAGAGAGACAAGAGTCGTGCGAGAGCACACAACAAGAACACACGAACTCTTCCAAACACTCACCTTGTTCATTAACGTTTATACACTCTTTAGAAGTTTCAGTTGGATCTTATAATTAACCTGTTCATCTTGAAAGGTTGTTGTACGAAGGAGCTGGTGTTGATGGGCGAACAATGGAGTGATTAATAAACAGAAGAGATTATTAGACTTGGTAACAGGATAATAAACGAAATGAGCTAGCAGCTTCGTGGAGCGAACAGCTTTGTAAAGGAGCTAGCAGCTTCGTTGAGCGAACAGTTTTGTAGAAAAGTACTAATGCGGCAAGCAGGATTGAGGCGAGCAGCCTTGCAAAGAACAGCTGTGCAAGTGGTTCAAACCAAGATCAACTCAGGCGAATAGCTTCGTAATGAGTCGAGCAACATTGTGAAACAATCCCAAGCGAGGAGCGAACAGCTCAGAACACAAAGGATCACGACATCCAACGAAGACATACAAGCGAGCAGCCGGTCACCGTCGAAAGCATCTCAATAGTGCCAAAGACCAAGTACAACATGGGGAATTCCAAGAGTCACTAGCTTAGATATGGTCCAAGTGTCCTAACACTTGGCATCCATCTAATGAACAATAGTGTAGATGTTGTACAAGTGTCCTAACACTTGGCAAAGATCCAATGGTTAAGCCACCAAGATGGTGACACATGTCCTCTTTGTATGTCTATAAATACTCCCTTCATGTGCATGAAAAGGAGGAGAAGAATTCAATAAACTAGCAAAACTCTTGCCAAATTATTTCTTAAGCATTACTTAGCTTAATTTCATGATCTTGATTCTTGTTTGATGATCTTCATTAGATGAAAAACAGCCATTAATCTTCTTAGTTAGAAAAGGTCATCAACAGCTGGTACTTCCAAATTCCAGTGGTTCGTGAGTTAGTTGGTTGGAGAGAGAGAAAGTCCCCTTTGGAGAAAGGGAGAGTGGACGTAGGATCGTTATATCCGAACCACTATAAATTCCGGTGTTATTTACTTTTCTGCAATTTAGATTTCTGCATTTCAATTTTAGTACTTAATGTATAAATTAGGTTTTCATTAAAAATAAACTCAAAACGCTTTCCGCTGGATAACCATTTTGGGACCAACAGGCCATCAAGATCGTGAACCTAGACATGTGAACAGATCAAAGCTTACTGCCATAGACCACAGCCTTCCACCAGAATTGGAGGCCCTGGCGAGCAACCCTAATGAACTGGCTAAGACTATTACTGCTCTCCAAACTATCCAGAGGCAGCAAGAACAAAATAGACCATCGCAAGCAAGGTTTAGAGCTAAACCCATGGAATTTGTTAGAGCCAGGTCTGTTAGGGATGAGCAACGTGAGGTGGACAGTGCCCAAGTCAGGCGGGATAAGGGCAAGGCCAAGATGGCTGAACCAAGAGAGGGCCAGGCTGAGTCAGCACATGGGCGAGCAACTATGTCTAGCCAGTGAACAACCCGGTCCAGTGCCCAAGATAGACTTGGCCAACCTCAGTGTCAGGAGAAAGTTGCTCGCTAGGGAGCTGAACATGGGCGAGCAACATTTGAACAACCTCGCCCATCAATCCATGAAAGACTTTCCCAATCTGCCTTCAGGCGCCTAGGGCCAAATGCGGCGAGCAACCCTTCCAGGATATGCCCGCTCCGAGTGAGGGACTGCGACGAGCAGAAAGGCTTATGCCTTTGCTCGCCGAACAACCTCCAAGCCAGGGGGCATCTTTGGATGAGCTGTCAAGCCTAAGAAGGGCTGTGGAGAGCATGCAAGGGCAGTTGGATCAATAGAGAGGAGTGGGGACGACCAACTTGCCATCTTCTCCATTATCATCTATTATTCTAAAAGCCCCGATTCACAAAAAGATCCAATTCCCGGCAAGTATACAGTACGATGGCATTGCTGATCCCTGGGTTCATTTGATGAAGTATTCAGATTATATGATTTCGGTGGGAGCCAGCGATGCCACCCAATGCCGAAACTTCCCATTGACTCTAGGGGACCGGGTGCACAAGTGGTTTTCTGCAATGCCACCAGCATCTATCCATTCGTTCATCCAATTAAGTCGAGAGTTCCTCTCCCATTTTTCAACAGCAGGATCATATTTATCCCAAAAACACCGGTTATCAGATCTAAAGCAAAATGACGACGAGTCGGATCGGGCGTTTATGGAAAGGTTCGATAAAGTGCTTTTGGAAGGGGAGCCCGTCAGCGAAGATAAAAAAATCATCGCTGTTATGACCGGGTTGAAGAAAGGATCGAAGTTATGGAAAGAGGTACGTCTGAAGTGCCCAAGGAGCTATGCCGAATTCAGAAATCAAGCCGGCATATTTGTTTCCATGCATGAGGCCTTGCAAGCAAACTTGGGAGAAAACAAAGCTGATCCCAAGGAGAACAACAAGAAACCTAGTGGAACGCGCTACCGAGTCCCGAAGAACATGAAGGCATTCAATGAAGGGACAGAGCTTAAGAAAAAATTGAACCAGGTGCTAACAGTGTCAGTTGATACTGTATATGAAAATGTGAAAGAGAATGAGTTGCTCTCCCCTCCGTAAAGAATCCGTCAGAATACCGGCAAACTCAACCCTAACAAGTATTGTGCCTACCATCAAAGCGTGGGACACTTTACTAGTGAATGTAGAGATTTGCTCAAACAACTTTGGCGGTTTTACAAGGAGGGGAAGCTCTCTGATTTTGTTAAAAAACAACCTGGAAAGAGAGCCCGGGAGAACAACTTCGAAGATGAGGATGATCAACCTCTGAAAAATAATAAACCCGGGCGACCAGTTCCGGCCGTTGCTGCTCGTCTGCTTGAGGACCTATACATGATGGAACCCGTGGGACCAGCGGGAGGATGTTCTGATGGACGACCGCCAATCTCCCACTGAAAAAGAAAAGCCGAATTGCGAGCGATCGACCAAGTACAAGGAATGGGGGTTAAACCATCCATCATGCAAACAGCAGAACTGACCTTTACTGAAAAGGATTTGGAGGGAATACTGACCCCCCACAATGATTCGCTCGTGATCTGTGCTAAGATCATGGAGACCAGAGTACACAGATTGTTGGTGGACACCAGAGCCTACACCAACATTCTTTTCAAGAAGACGCTCGACCAACTTGGAGACTACTCGGGCTATATACGAGACTCAAATCATAGAATCTTGGGCTTCGGAAATGTTGTAACAATCCCGTTAGGGGAAATTAGGTTGTCCGTTCAGCTTGTAACGGTCGAGGAACCCGAGAAAAACATAACAAGAATGGTAGATTTCTTGGTCGTGGATCAGGAATCCACCTACAACGGGTTTCTTGGTCGACCTTTTCTAAATGAAATTAAAGCTGCATGTTCAACTTACCATTATTGCCTAAAGTTTCCAACAGCAAGTGGGGCAGGCACAATAAAGGGAGATCAAAGAAAGGCTTGGGAATGTCTCCTGCAGTTGCAGGCAAAGCATGCGCTAGTATACATGATGGAAGCCACCACCAGCTATCCTGTTGATGAACCATCAATACTGGAGAACATGATGGACATAGAAGAGGACCACATGGATACGGACGAGCAACACCTTGACGAGCAAGTGTTGGACGGGCAACTTATCACCACCCATGGAGAAATTCATTCTGACGAACAACAAAGGAGTGGTGACGAGTAACACTCACCAGATGACTTGGAGGGCCAGATATTGACTAACAACAATGAGTCAGGACCAGCAAACGATCTAGATCCCCGCCTGGGAGCAGAGCCCATGAGCATCGAAAATGGTTTCAACCCTAAGGGACCGATACTTGATCCTCATTGGAAAGGGCAAAAACGACGAGCAACTCCAGTTGAAGAACATGAGGCGTTCAAAGTTAATCCTGAAAATGAGGATCTCGAATTATACATAGGATCTGAGCTCCCTGAGCCTTACAGATCCTGAATGAAAGGGTTCCTCAGCAAGAATCTAGATGTTTTTGCTTGGTCTCATGCAGACATGGTGGGAATAGATCCAAAACATGTTTGTCACAAGCTCAACATCAATCAAGCAAAAAGGCATGTCCATAAAAAACGAAGAAAATATGGCCCAGACAAGTATCAGGCTTTGAATGAAGAGGTGAAGAAGTTGTTAGACAACGATCTAATCCGACAAGCAATCTGTCCACAGTGGGTAGCAAACCCAGTCCTTGTGAGGAAACCAAATGGGACCTGGAGGCTATGCATAGATTTTACAGATCTGAATGCAGCATGCCCGAAGGACAATTTTTCTCTCCCCCATATTGATCAATTGGTGGACAGCACTGCGGGTCACGAGATGCTAACATTCATGGATGCCTTTGCCGGGTACCATCAAATCCCAATGCATCCAGACGATCAAGAAAATACAGCATTTTACACGAATAAAAACTTGCTGTGTTGGAAAAGAATGTCCTTCAACCTCATCAACGCCGGTGCAACATATCAGAGGTTGGTGAACAAGATGTTCGACGAACAAATCGGAGATACGGTAGAAGTCTATGTAGATGATATCGTAGTCAAATGCCCCCGAAAAGAAGATTATCTCCAACATTTGACCCAGGTGTTCGATATTCTTCGATATTACAACATGAAGCTGAACCCGAAGAAGAGGAGCTTTGGAGTCCATTCCGGAAAGTTCCTGGGTCATCTTGTTAGTCAACGAGGGATTGAAGCCTATCTTACAACAATGTAAATATAGTTGTTCATTGAAATAAAAGTCCAAAGCTCGAGGTACAAGTCCATCTTTAAGGACCAAAGCCACTTAAAGGTTGTTCGTTTTTTAAAATGAATAGAACCTAAGGCTAAACCTTGATTCCATCAAAAGGTGAAGTTCAAATCGAACAAAAGCCCAAAATTATATGTTATAATTGCAAAAGCATTAAGCAAAAATGTAAAGGCAATTAACATATAAAGAGAAAATGAGCGAACAAAAGTGATATTCATTGATAAAAGGCTTTGAAGCCCCAAAAATAGTACAAGTACTACAAAAAGCGAACATCTGTTACAAAATAAAGACTAAAAAACCTAATTCCTAAATCTATTGCTGCTCTGCGGAAGGAAGATTTTGAGTTTGGTCAGTAGGAGGATCAACAATCATATCTTTGGCTATGTCCTCAGCTGCTTTTTGCTCCATCTCCTTAGCAGTTTGCTCGTCCGCAGCAGCCGGCTCTTCCACTTGCTCGCCCTCATCAACTAGAGCCAGAGGGCGGGTAATAGTGGTGCTAGGGTCAAGGCTGTCAATCTTGACCCCTAACTCAGCTATATCCCCCAATTGGATCTCAATGTTGTTCGGCGGGGGATAAGTCTCCAGGATCTCAGTCAAGTCCTTACCTATCTCGTCCACCATATCTTTGTAATCATACGCGTCAGCCATGCGGATACAGTCGGCATAGGCACAGATATATTCCAAGTTCGAGATGGGGGCAGACCGGGTTTGTAGCTCAGCCTCAAGTTGCTCGCGGGTGAAGGTGCTGTCCTTCACCTCCCTAAGACAAGCATTGTCTGCTTCGAGCTCGGTAATTTTCTGCTCGGCCGCGGACAGCTTCTTCCTTTCCTCGCCAAGCAAGGCGTCCTTGCCTTTCAGTTCACCAGATAAACCTTGAATTTCTTCAAGATTTTTCTTCTCGTTATCGAGGTAGATGGTGAGTTGATTGTTGAGACGAGCAAGTTTGGCCTCGTATTGGTTTACCAGACCATTCTTTTCTTCGGTCAGTTGCCGAGCAGTGCTGGCATATCGGCGAACAACATCTTCGAGCTCGGCGAGCTGGGCCATCCCTTTATGGGCAGTTATGAGGCCATTTGCATGCTGCATCATGGAAAAGTGGAAGTTGTCCGCTATGTCTTGGGCAGAGATGGTCGTCTCCAAGGGCCGGGTCCATGATCGGGTGATCAGTTTAGTGGCCCTACGGACGTGTTCGCCCGGAATCTCCCGGAAGTTCACCGGAGTCTTTGAGCAGGCATATTGGTGAACGGAGGCTGCTCGTCCGAATGTACGTTTAGTTACAAGGAAAATGTTAATGTTGTCTTCCGTGATCGGGTATCACCACATTAACTACAATGTAACTAGTACAATTATGAACTGTTTGCAATAAATATTCAACATTCAATCATATCTAAAGCATATGCGATAAAAGAATTATTCTCATAAACAAGTGTTTGATACACGAGTTATACAAAGTAAAAGCATACTTTCACGTATAACTCCAACAATCTCCCACTTATACTTAAAGTCTGCTTTTTAGTATACATCATGCATGCCTTAGTGTAGTAGCTCTACGTGACACATCATGTCAACCTACACTAACCTAATAATTCCTTCCACTTATACTTAAAGCAGATTGGCACTCCCATTCCATCCACATGTCTCTCGAATGTACTCTGAGACAGACCATTTGTGAATGGATCCGCTAGGTTGTCACCTGACGCTATCTTTGTCACCTCTATATCTCCTCTCTTAACGATTTCTCATATAAGATGGTATTTTCTTTCTATGTGTTTGCTGGCCTTGTGGGCTCTCGGTTCCTTTGAATCTGCAACTGCTCCGGCATTGTCACAAAAGACAGTTATCTTATCGGGCAAATTCGGAACAACGTCCAAGTCCACTAAGAAGTTCTTGAGCCAAACTGTCTCTTTCGCTGCTTCACAAGCAGCTACATACTCGGCTTCCATGGTCGAATCGGCGATGCATTTCTGCTTAACGCTTCTCCATGAAATGGCTCCTCCTCCCATGCAAAACACACTACCCGAGGTTGACTTTCTTGAGTCTATGTCTGATTGGAAATCCGAGTCCGTGTATCCCACGGGAACAAGACTATCTGACTGGTAAATCAACATCCGCTCACGAGTTTTTTTCAGATACCTCAAGATGCACTTTACGGCAGTCCAATAGTTTTTCCCGAGATTACTTTGATATCTTGCCACCATACCCACGGCAAAACAGATAGCCGGTCTCGTACACAGCATTGCATACATAAGGCTTCCTACGGCCGAAGCGTACGGAACACCTTTCATGTCATCTATCTCTGCTTGCGTCTTAGGGCTCATTTCTTTCGATAGATGGATTCCGTGCCTAAAAGGTACAAAACCTTTCTTGGAATCTTGCATGCTGAAACGCTTCAAAACAGTGTCAATGTATGAAGCTTGCGATAAGCCCAACATCCTCTTCTTGCGATCGCGAGTGATCTTGATCCCAAGGATGTGACCGGCTTTCCCTAAGTCCTTCATATCAAATTATTTTGACAGCCATACCTTTACGTCTGACAATACCTTTACATTGTTTCCAATGAGCAGAATATCGTCTAAGTATAATACTAAGAATACCACCGCAGTTCCGTCACGCTTCTTATACACACAACTTTCGAACTCGCTTTGATCAAACCCATAAGACTTAATCACTTGATCAAAACACTGGTTCCAAGTACGCGATGCTTGCTTAAGTCCATAAATGGATCTCTTAAGCTTGCATACGAGAATCTCTTGGCCTTTTTCAATGAAACCTTTGGGCCGTTGCATATAGATATCTATCCCGTCAAGACTTCCGTTAAGGAAAGCTGTCTTGACATCCATTTGCCAGATCTCGTAATCTAGGTGCATAGCGATCGACAAGAGAATACGGATGGACTTAAGCATAACTACAGGCGAAAAGGTTTCCTCATAATCGATCCCTTCTTTTTTAGTATACCCTTTGGCCACAAGCCTCGCTTTGAAGGTTTCAACCCTTCTGTCCGGTCCTCTTTTCCTCTTGTACACCCACTTGCATCCAATGGGTTCTACCCCATTGGGTGGTTCGACCAACTCCCACACTTGATTATGATCCATCGAACCCATCTCGATTTCCATTGCCGTTTGCCATGACTCCGCGTCTTTATCTTGGATTGCCTCGTCGTATGTCCATGGGTCTGATTCATTGTCGGGAACCAAATCCGAAGATTCTCCTATCCCCATGAATCTCTCGGGTTGCCTAGCAATCCTCCCACTATGACGGGGTTCTGGTTGTGAAGATGTGACGTGTGGTACATCATCTTGTATACTTGGTATCGAGGTTTGACCTCTCAATTCTTCTAAGGTAATTTCACTTTTAGGTTTCTGATTGTTCATATAGTCTTCCTCCAAGAATTTAAAGTGTGTACTGATCACGGTCTTTTGATCCTTGGGACTATAGAATATACACTTTTTCGTTCCCGCAGGGTATCCTATAAACAGCCTTAATTCCGAACGTGGATCCAACTTACCGACTTCCTTGTCTAGCACGTATGCTGGACAACCCCAAATCCGCAAATGTCTTAGACTGGGCTTGCGCCCGGTCCACAATTCCATTGGGTTTTAGGAACTGATTTGGATGGCACCAAGTTTAGAATGTAAGCCGCCGTTTCCAAGGCATTACCCCAAAACGACTTGGGTAAATCCGAATAACTCATCATGGATCTGACCATCTCTAAAAGAGTCCGGTTTCTTCGTTCCGCCACACCGTTCTGTTGAGGGGTTCCCGGTGCGGTTAACTGGGTCACGATCCCTTCGTCCGTTAAGTAGTTCAAGAATTCATCGCTGAAGTATTCGCCTCCACGATCTGATCGTAGAAACTTGATACTCTTTTCCCTATGTTTCTCGGCTTCGGCCTTAAACTCCTTGAACTTATCATAAGTTTCCGACTTATGCCTCATAAGGTAAATGTACCCATATCTCGAGTAATCGTCAATGAAGGTGACGAAATACTCATACCCCATTCTCGCTTTGATCGTCATTGAACCACACACATCGATATGAACGAGTTCTAACACTTCCGTGGCTCTATTCCCCTTGGCTCCAAATGCCCTCTTGGTCATCTTACCCTCTAAACAGGATTCACAAGTTGGAAACGGTTCGACTAGGAATGATTCCAAGGATCCGTCTTTCACCAATCTCTCTATCCGCTTTAGATTAATATGACCTAGTCTAAGATGCCATAGAAGTGTTTCGTTCATCTCCGAAAAACACTTTCTTTTATTACTCGAAATGATCGACGTGTTATTAGATTCATTATTTGAGTGGTGTGCACACTTAATCGTATAGAGATTGTTTACCAACGTTCCATGACAGATAGTATCATTCTTAAAAGAAACAATAACAACTTTATTAAAAGTAACTGAATATCCATCAAAAAACAACTTATAAACTGAAATTAAATTCTTCCTAAAGTTCGGAACGTATAAAACATCTCTTAAAATTAAAACTCTATCTTCAAAAGATAGGTGCACGACTCCCACTGCTTCGGCTGCCACTCTCGTAGCATCGCCCAAAGTGATGGTGATCTCATTCTTGCTAAGTCGCCGGGTTAGCTGGAACCCCTGAAGAGTGAAACAAATATGATCAGTTGCCCCGGTATCCACTACCCAAACGTGGGCAACATACGCCGCAACATATGTTTCAACGACTAAAGCATGAGACTTACCTTTCTTTACCGCCTTCTTAGGCTTAGAACAGGTAGACCTCCAATCTCCTTTCTCCACGCAATTGAAGCACTTACTCTTACCAGATATCTTCACGCCGTACGGCTTGAATGCTCTTTCTTTGCCACCAAGAGTGATTCTACTGGTTTGGTTCCGATCAATCTCCTTCTTCTCAATCTTACCTTTCATTGGCCTAGATTTCGAGAAAAAACTCTTGATCACCAAAGCCTCGTCCCTACTCCCTAAGTATGACTCTACCGTTATCAGAGCTTTGAGCAGGGTATCTAAAGTGAACTTGTGTTCCGATAACACGTATTCCCAGAAGAACCCATCAAAACTACTCGATAGCTTTAGGAGTATGGAATCGATTTGACTTTCTTCACTTTGTCCGGCACCAAGAAACTCGAGTTTTTCAAACTCACGCCTAAATTTGAGAACATGATCCCTTACAGGTGTTCCCTTCACCATTTCCTTTGTGAGCTTCTCACGAATGGTGAACAGATTTGCCATGGGGTTCTGATGTTGAAATATCTCTTCAAGGCTATTCATGATATCAACAGCCGCTTCAATGCCTTCATGAATATGTTTCAAATCTTCAGACATAAATGTCAAGATGATTCGCTTCATGTGCTCATTGGAATGCTTCCAATCATCGAATATCGCCCTTTCCCCATTACTTGACTTATCATTAGGTTTCTTGGGTACGTCAACGCTAAATATCCAATAGTGTTCTTGCGCAGGTAGGACCATATTCATGTTACGTTTCCAATCAACATAGTTCTCACCAACAAGTTTGTTATCTTTAAGTATACTAAACAGTGGATTAAAAGGTTGCGACATGATGAACTAAGAATAAAACATACATTCATATCAATATATAGAAAAATACGAAATTATCACATAATTTGATCACATCAATTATATTGAAACCTTAAAACAATATAATCATGCATCAGCCAACATCTCGAAACAATTTAAATGCGCCACGAGGGGTGGTCTATACATTTAAATACATTCAAGCGGATCACAAACTTAAAAGTTACAAATCTTTAATTCAAAATTAATAGTTGGCTCCCACTTTGACCACATAGAAATTGACAGGGACTCCGAGGGGAGTAAGTTAATATCAATTTCCTATGCCTAAGTAATAACCATAATTAAATACATAATTATTATTTCGCTTTGAGCAAGCCACTCGTGGTGAGGGCCAATACCGCCACTAGTAATAATCCACAATCATCCTTTCGGAATTTATTCATGTGAAATCCGTTCTTTTGGCCGATCCGAGGGGGAAATGTATTCCAAAAGAACTTCACAATGGAGGCCAAATTAATCCAATTTTAATATCTGGAATAAAATTGCGATTAAATAAACATACTTAGTAATTTTCGAAAGTAAGGTTTTTCTTGGACAATTAAATTCATGCAAACACATATTAACAATTAATAATAAGTGCACGAAATAAAACATCCATCAAAACAAAATTAAACACATTGGAGCACTCAAATCCAATTGCCACGGTTTAATTTCTTCATGTCTTGATACGAATGTCGTCCTTGTTGCTATCCGTCGTTCGTCTCGACACGCTCCCACTCGAACAGCAACACTTTATCAAAACCAGCATCGTTTGGGGTTCGGGACGATGTTTAAAATCACACGAAAAAAACAGAACCGAAAAAAAATTCCACGACCCGAGATACGGCGCGCGTCGGCCCACGGAGTGGGCCCGCGTGCCTCTCGGCCAAGCAGCCGAAGCGTCGAAGCGCTGACTGCCGAGTGCCAGGGCACCGAGCGCCGAGAGGCCGAGCCTCTCGCGCGCGCCCGTGCGGCGTCGGGCACCTGTCGCGCGCGGGTCATGCGCCTTGCGCACCCCGTGCGCCGGGTTTCGTCGTTTGTTCTCGTTTTCTTCACCCCATGCATGATTTTACGTCCATGCACGCACCATGCATGCATGCATCGTCCGGGTACGCCGTCTTTAATTCTTCGTTCTTCGTCTCGATCCGGTTACAATTTATTTTACAAAAAAATTAAATACTAGATCTAGACTAGTCTATTACAATGATCAAATCAAAATAAAACCAACTAATCTACTCGTGGATTTTCTCACGAGAAAAACGAATTCGAACAAATCGAATTAAAAATAATTAATTCACACGCATGAAAAATTAACAACATTAAAACTATGACAATTGGATACCTGCAAAAAAGATCTAGCAATTCTACTATCCAATTTCAATTTAATGTCTAACAATTTAAATTCCAATTTAAATATCAGAGCCCGAAACCGTGGCTCTGATACCAGTTGTTGGGAAAACAATAAGGGGTGCCCGGAATCTATTCGGGATGAAATTTAAATACGAATTTAAATACAATTATTACTAGCATGAATTAATCCTAATTAATTCAAATAATAATTCCAACAATAAATTTTACATCATGCATGTTGAATTAATTCACATATAATCTATGGCGGAATAAACAAGAAAATATGTGACTTACGTACCTCTTGTAGAACTTGGCCTTTGAATAAAACGGGACAAACACGTGCGCACTTTATCAACCCAAAAACCTTCTCAAGTATTTCCCTTTCGCCTTATTTGATCACCGGTGGGAGATGCTTTCGAATAATTTAAATAACTAAGGAAAAAGAAAAATATCTATGCTCTTAATTTTTCCAACACATGGAATTATGTACATGGGGATGAAATAATCATCCCCTATTTATAGAGTAGGGTGGCCGAAATTTTGGTGGTATATGGGCTTTGGAAAAAATCTTTTCTTAGACTCTAAGAAATCTTGAATATATCTCATATATTCTTTTCTCCAAAATAAAATATTCCACAAAAATCTCACACTCCTCAATATAGGGTAATTTTCGAAAACTTCATGAAGAGATCCCAAGATTTGGATCTTCTTGAATATATGAGATATTCTTGTATTCCAAGAATACATATCTTCCATAATATCTTTCCAAGAAAATCAACAAAATCTTCTCTCTCCTTGAATCACTATTTTCGAAAATTTAAGGAAAAAATCAGCATAATATTATCTTTTTATTTTAACCACCTTATCATTATTGGGCTACTTAATGGGCTACTTGAGGGGCCTTTAAGGAGAATTAAGATTGGACCTCCTAATGGACTTCTGAATTTCAATATTGAGCCCCAATATAATTCAATCCATTAATAATAATTATTACCACTAATAAATTAATATTGCACTATCCATCTTAATCCATATTACGATAATATGGGCTCCCGGTTATTATTTCCCACGTTTAAGATTATCAAGTCCATTAATTAATTAAGCTTCTGAATAGCTCTAAATTAATTAATATATTTCACCTTGGAGTAAAGACAGCTCAACATTATTATCCATACCGAAGAAACTGATTCTTCATTTGCAAGATTTGGTACGATAAAACTTCTGAGCCCACCAAGGGGACTAATCACACGAGCCGTACTCGCACGCGTTTCTCCGTATTAAATCTTAGCAACCGTCGTATGATTAATATTACTGCCCAAAGCACAAGGTTCGAAGTCACAATGATTCTCACCCAACATGAATCAAAGCAGTAACCATTAAGCACACACGGTCCTATTTAAGTGACGGAGATTAAGAAATCAACAACCACTGAGGTCTAATTCTTCACATTTCAGAACAGAAGAATTTATCCTCGCTGTAGGTCCTCTTCAACACATACTAAATGTGCTAGTGCAATCTCTTAGTCAAGACAGACCAATCTGAGCCTTACACATTGACCTTTCAGGGCGGATTGTTCAATTCCACCTAGGTCGTGAAAATGTACGTTTAGTTACAAGAAAACTGTTAATGTTGTCTTCCGTGATCGGGTATCACCACATTAACTACAATGTAACTAGTACTATTATGAACTGTTTGCAATAAATATTCAACATTCAATCATATTTAAAGCATATACGATAAAAGAATTATTCTCATAAACAAGTGTTTGATACACGAGTTATACAAAGTAAAAGCATACTTTCACGTATAACTCCAACAGCCCGGTACCTGCGAACAAGAATATTAGTTACATGAGATATTTTCAAAGTCTATAAGAGTTGTTCGGCAAAGACAGTGAGAGAAGCACTTACTCCTGGAACTTCCGTTCGTCCCAACCCATGAGGTTTATGTCCTCGGGACCACGAACGGGGGTGGAGTCTTTGCCCATCTTGCCCGTCCTTTCCACCAGTTCGATGGAGGTGTGTCGAGCGGCTTCTTCTTCAGAGTGAGGACGAGCATGGCTCTTCCCCACTTTCTCCTTTCCTTTATTCCCGGCAGGAGCAGTCTGGGCCACAAAAGACCCATCCCCTTTCTTTAGGCGCTTAGCTCCATGGGGTGATAGAGCAGGAGGAGGAGAGGGTGGAAGATTGGAAGGGGGCGCAGCTTGGCGAACAACTTTTTCCCCCTCAGCCTTGTTCGTCATCGCTAACACTTTGGATGGCGGATCACATTTCATTTTCCGTCCTTTAGGGGGCGGCATTTCGTGGACCCTTTGTTCAAGATGTCCAAAACAAGGGGGGACAGCAACGGTGACTTGCTCGGCTAAAAAAAAGAGTTAAAACGGGCAAATTTTAATAGCAAATGACGAACAAACTTGTAAAAGAAAAGTTAGAAATTTTCTGTACCTGGGGGCACCTCAGCTTGAGCTTCCAGGTGGTGGGGGTACGTGAACAAGCGAGCAGCCTTCTTGCACTTCAGTCTGTTCACATACTCGATGGTCCTCTCAGCTTTATCCCGGAGAGCGACCAAGCACGAAGTGAAGAGGAACTCAGAGCCGATCTCTTCCTCTTCTGAGTTCCACTTGAGCAACCGGGGACCTGCGAGCAAACAAAAAAAAGTTAAATTAGAACTTGGTATAAGGGCGAGCAAAGATGACCTTACGTTTAATTTGTCCATAGGTGGTGGGTTCAAATATACGCCCAGCACCGCCATGAGGGTCAGAAGATGCTCGCCAATCGCCCCCGATGAAGAAGAAATACTCCTTCCAATTCTGAATCTTGTTCGGCACCCCCTCCACCAGTTTCAATTAGGGCCGGGCCTTCAAGTAGTAGTATCCTTCCTCACCCCTCAGACACTTGGTGATGGTCATCAGATAGTTGAGCTCTTCAGCAGTGATGCGGTCAACATACCCCTCAAGGGCAAACAAACCCATGATGCCGAGCAAGTTCATCCACCCAATAGGAGTTATTTGGGTGATGGCTAAGTTGGCCGCCTCTAGAAAACGACCAACAACTGGGGGCAGCGGCAGTCTTAACCCGGCAATCAGAGTATCAATGTTGATCGCCGTGCACCCTGGGGGAGGCCGATCAGCTCTCTCTTTCCTCTTTGGAGCCCACATATATATGTCATGAGGGATTTGATACGCCCTCCGGATAAGATTGAGCTCGTCCTTGCGGACAACACTTCGGATCCTGCTCGCCTGATACTCAGTCCTTACCAAATCTAAAACTTGACGCGGGGGACGAGGAAAGTTGTTCGCATGCTCAGCAGAGTATGCTCACCATTCGAATGGGCGAGCAACACCCGTGGGATTTTCATTTTCGAGCATCTTAGGGCCTGGAACCCTATCCCTTCCAGAAATTCAAGGGTAAGCTCGTCAAACTCTGGATCTTCTTCAAATTCAGAGTTAGAAGATTGCTCGTCGGAGGTACTGCTCGCGGCCTCTCCAATTTCTTTTCCCGGATTGGCGAGCACCAGTGTCCTCCGTTGATCGAACCACTGAATCTACGTGGGGTGCGTTCCGAGGAAACTTCGAATAGTGGTTGTTCGACAAATGGCACAATCGGGAAAAGGGGATCCAAAGTCTCCTCCGAGTTTTGGTTGCTCGAGTGGGAGGACATCAGTTTAATGGAGGAATTTTTTAAGGTTAGAGGTGAGATTTTTGGGTGTCCGATGGCGGTTCTGGGCAGACGACGGCGGTGCAAATTCTCCCCCACGGCGTCGAAGGTACAAATGAAGAAAATGGCGAAGTAGAAGAGTGAAGAAAGAGTGAAGTAAGAAGAATAACTACCTTATCTCGAAGTTGGAGGCCAAACACGAGAGAAACGGACGCCGGAGAGCTTGAGATCGCCGGAAATGGAGAAAATCGCCGGAGGTACTGTAGCAAGGAATGAAGAAGTGGGAAAATTTTCGTTTCCCTATTCTATTTATACCCCAAGGAAAGACGGGGTACAGAGTGTAATTTCCTATAAAATATGGACCCAATTGAAGAGAAACGGGGTAAATTTCGAGCAAACTTGAAAATCGGAGGGCCTATATGCAAATATAGGGGCGCGTGGCCTCGGGAATGCTCGCGCGTGGGCGGCGCGCAATCATACCGCCCACGTCATCCTCGTACATCCCCCAGATCGTAGGAAGGTGAAGAGGCGAACCCGAAGTTGCTCGCCAGATTCAGTGATGTTCGTCCAAATCCTTACCAGTATAATATCCTAACTATAGTTGTTCGCCACAAAGCTGCTCGTCTAAGGCAACATCTAGTCAGGATAAGGGGCAATTGTTGATAGGCGAACACCAATCATTGTTGGGCAAACAAGTATTAAGGCCGTAATTAGGATTATGAAGAATCAACTCTAAATCAAAGATGATTAACAAAGAAAATCAAAAGGGAGTGTACAAATCAATCCAGGAGGTGTACGAAATGACGAACAACTCCATCGACGAACAACATATTGGCGAACAGGTTTTAAGAACCGAGACCAGATGAACTTTCCTCCAGATCATTGACGACGAACAACGTTGATCATAGGTGGCGTATTTACTCGCCTAAGAGGTGTATGAAGACGAACAAGGAACCAAGATTCCAAAGTTCATCCCAACCCGAAGTCCAGGCGAACAACTTCCAAGCCACACCCATAAAAGGCGAACAACTTTTATGAAGAAACCATTCTGGATCAATTAAGCCGACCTGGACGAACAACAATGAGTCCGAGATAAGACCAAAGAGGACTTTGTAACTAAGATTCAGCTTAGATAAGATCAAACTAGGTCAAATGACACTTGTCTAGCATGCAAGCTAGGGAGACCAAGAGTCTTGGACACCTCCTGCTTGCTAGTCACTATAAATAATTGTTCTCCAGCTAAGAAATACAAGTTCAAATTCACAAATATTCCCAAAACACACACAAATACACCTAAACGTGCACACATACGAAATTGATACGATCTCGATTTTCGTATTTACGGATTTACAACCCGAATCTTCAATTTACCATATACGGTGGTAATCAATCACACGTTATTGATTGGTGGTCTTAAATCGAACTAAAACAGTCACTAATCCTTCCAATTAAATTTGATCACCAACAATAGTTATATTTGAAGAAAACAAGTTCACGTGAACTTGGGCCAATATAAATTTATGCCTACAAAATAAATGTCTTTAAATAAAATTTTGGAGTAAATCTCTTGTAAATGATCAGTTTTTTTTTTTCATTATATATTATTGTTATCTAACTAATTAATTTTAATGAAATAACTAATATTGTTAAAAAAATATATACACACAAAAAAAAAATTACTAATAATTAACTATCACGGTAAAATTGGTTCAATGTACACTTTTTCAAGATTATGTGCTTTGATAAAATTCAAATTATTGCTCCCATAGTAATCTTGTAGCATTTGTCAATTTAAATTGAATTGTTTTAAGTGGGACTGCCTCGCAAATTTTAATGTGCAAAAGGGGTCTATATTTAATCCACATAAAATTCAAATAAATAATACTCATTTTTTTTCATAAATTGTTAAATGGAATTTCAACTCACGGAAGGATTCTGAGAAACAATTTCATTCATGTAAATTATTTCGAATTCACATCTCTCCTGATAATTAACATAAGAAAATTAATCAAATTCGTTTATAATGAGTTGGCTGCTCGGTAGTTAATTATTATTACTTATTAACAGTATTGAATAACTACAATTTGGAAGGGAAAAAAATATGAATGTATGGTAGAGGGAATTAAAATAAATGGATTGTTTTTACATTTTGATATAAATTCAAAATTTTAAATGAGATAAACTTCTTTTATTGTATCAAAGTTAAAATTATACTAGGATCAAACGCGTTAAAAGCAATTTCATAAAAAAAAAAAGGGAAGAAGAAGAGAATACGACCCATACTTGTAATAAGTTATCTACTCGATGGTCTGCCTCTCAAAAAGACTTTAGTAGAGAATAAAGTTCATACTTATATTAAATTATCTACTCGATTGATATCCTTTCCATAATGAGTAGAGATAATTAATATAAATAAGTTTGAACTTTAAATGAGATGAAATTCTTTTAAATGAAAATTTTTATTCTTTAAACTTAAGTATAAAAAAAAAAAAAACATACAAATTAAAAGTATCATGTAAGAGATTGTCTTGTATATATTATTTGTCGACTGAAAATAAATATTTAAACATGATTCCTATTAAATTCACAAGAGTTTCCAAATTAAAGAATATTTTTAAAATTGATGTTTTTAAAAAGGAATTTTTGCAATTTAGGGGTTTTTAAAATCCTAATAAATAACAAGGTGTGTGTTTGTTTTGAAATTTTGAGTAAAAAAAAATAAATTATCGCTAAAGAAACTTTTATTCAACATAAAGGGTATAAGAAATACCCAACCAAATTACAAGACATTATTTAATATCCTAGCACCATTTTTGAATTATCTAGCCAATCGTTAAAAGAAAAATTACAACTTAAATTCTTAACATGCGAGATATTTTAACTTGACATTATACATGAGATGTGATATTTTTGTAAGTTTTTATAATACTTTTAGGGTATGTTTGTTTTGTTGGATTAGGAGGGATTTATATTTTAATCTCATTTATCATTGGTTCATGAGATAATTGACGCATTGACGGGGTTAGACTAATTAATTGTCTCATTAATGAAAGATAATTATTTATCAATTTTATCTATTATAATTTTAGTATTATAAAAACTTGCAAATATATCGTATTTTATGTATGAGACCATCTCATACAAATTTTTACGGTACCCATTTGCAACATATTATCAATTAACTATTAATTGTTTTTCCACTAAACTGTATTAAAAAAAAATGGTATGCATCAATTTACCGAGGGAACGTCCAATTATCTAAAATGTTGTCACGACTAACGATGAATAGGACTACACAGTGATCTCTACGGCTCAGCCTATTAATTATGAAAATTATACTATATTGCTATATTCCGTTCTCTAACGATTAATATCATATTCTACAGGTTAACAGTTTTATATTGTAAAATTGTACAGAATTGAAAAACGGTGAATCTACCTGGTGGGGAAAAGTCACTTTTTCTATACATTATTAATTTAAAATTTTCTGGGCTATTTGACTTGAATTTAATTAAATTAAGTATCAAGTAGTAGTTTTTTTTTTTTATATGACTTTATTGAGGGACAATTTTTTTTTCAACGACTTGGAAGAAACGAAACTCTTTGCCGGTGGAACGGTTATTACAATAATAATCCGTAAAAGGAATAGAAACAGTAATTTTTTTAAACAGTGAATTTTAGTTGTGTGAGGTTTCACCCTGTATTATTGTTGTTAGTCGTTTATAATATCCGCGAATTATATATGAATTGTGGTTTGGTGAACAATTACAATTAATAAATAATGATAAATTGGAGTACTGAATGTCTTAAGGTGCTATTAAATGCCGGAGAACAATTAATAGTGAAAATAATAAATACTCCATAATTTATAAGTCTTTGTGTAGATTTGTACAGTTAGGCTTAAATGTTTGTGATCCTTTATAATGAGACTTTAAGACTGTATATATAGCACCAAAGTGTGTTCCTTGAGCTGGCCAAATATTGGAATTAAAACCGTTTTCGTCCCGTAACTTTTTACCTTTTTTGTTTTTGGTCTCATACTTATTTACTTTTTCAATTTAGTGCCACAACAATTCAAATTTACCCAAATTAGTCTCAAGTGGCCGGAAAACTCTTGAAACGGCGTCGTTTTGGTTACGTGCTAATATTTTTCGGCGGAATAGGAGGGATTAAAATTGTTTTCGTCCCGTAATTTTTTACCTTTTTTTATCTCATACTTATTTACTTTTTCGATTTAGTCCCACAACAATTCAAATTTACCCAAATTAGTCCCAAATGGCCGGAAAACTCGTGAAACGACGTTGTTTTGATCACGTGCCGATCACGTGCTAATATTTTCTGGTGGAATACGATGACGGGTCCCATTTTGCGGACGTGGCACGCTGACTAAGTAATTTCTCTCATAAAATAAATATAAAACTAAAATAATATTTTTCAACTTTTTTTTTCAATAAAAAAAATCTTAAAACTTAAAGCTAAAAATAAAGCTACCTGCAATTAAAACAAAAATAAATCAAAATGACTAGCAATTTTCTAAAAATTCTAAGAAAGCCCTAATACACAACGCGTACATCCCCGACGCGTACATGTTCTTGGCGCAGCTCTGCTGCTTCGAGCACCTCGTCGCCATCAAATACTGTTGGATTATATAGTACGCCGTGCAGAAACAGTAAGCGTCTGTAAGGTGTTTGTGAAAATGCCTGAACCAAATAAAACAAAACATTCTATTTTTTACTTACGAGGGGGATGTCTCTGATATGGAGACTGGAAATTGGGTTGTTCATGATTGGAATTGGGGCAAGCGGGCAGCCCAGCACGCCGAGCAGAAGCCGCAAATCCTATATTTTGGCAGGGGAAATGTTCGAGCCGTACACGACATTGATGAAGAAAAATTATATCCAACATGGACAGTCCTATGTATTCTAAAATATTCTCTAATAACTTCCCATGAGCTCTTCTTCTTACTTCCTGCATGGTCTTCTATCCCAAAATCGGGGCCTTCCATTAAAGGAGTTAACGGCTGTGGAGACCACCTGTATTTTCTTCGACTTCTCTGGATGTGCCATAACTTTATGCAATTAACTTGATTTGTTTTTGTTTTAATTCAGGTAGCTTTATTTTTAGTTTTAAGTTTTAAGGTTTTTTTTATTGAAGAAATGAGTTGAAAAATATTTTTTTAGTTTTATATTTATTTTATAAGAGAAATTACTTAGTCTATTCCGCTGGAAAATATTAGCACGTGACCGGCATGTGACCAAAATGACATTGTTTCACGAGTTTTCCGGCCATTCGGGACTAATTTGGGTAAATTTGAATTGTTGTAGGACTAAATCGAAAAAGTAAATAAGCATGGGACCAAAAAGAAAAAGGTAAAAAGTTACGGGACGAAAATAGTTTTAATCCCTCCTATTTCGCCGGAAAATATTAGCACGTGACCAAAACAACGTCATTTCACAAGTTTTTCTGCCATTTGTGACTAATTTGGGTAAATTTGAATTATTATGGGACTAAATCGAAAAAGTAAATCAATATAGGACCAAAAAAAAAAGGTAAAAAGTTACGGGACGAAAATTATTTTAATTCCCCAAATATCTTGGGCAATTCATGCATTTAAACTTAATGCATGGATTGACTCTTTTTACAAGCTTCGTCTGGATCCTTTGTGTCAGATGGAATTAGCTCTATGCGAGTTTGTCACTTGTCTTTGTAGTACAAGATTCCTCATTTAGGTTTAGTTCCTATTTAGGACCTGGGGAGCCACTCTAGAGCTGATTCTCTGAGTCATTTCCAAAAGGATTTTGATCTTGTCAGTTAGTCTCCCCATAACTAGATCTCGTTGGATAAGATTTTGAAGTTGTGAGTATGTGTTATCTCCTCATCTTTGGTGCACTTCGGCGAGGTCGTAGGAGGCCGAGGTAAGATGATTACTACTTATTTCGGGGCTCTGTAGCACTACAAAAAACTCGCGTTTTAGCGACCGCCTAAAAATCGATCGCTAAATATTATATTAGCGACCGCCGTAGACCACTGGTCTCAAATCAAATTATTTTGCGACCGATGAGATAAGCGGTCGCTGAATTGAAGGATTAGCGACCGCCTAGGCGGTCGCGAAAACTCAAAGGTCAGTCAAACTATTTACCGCCTATTTAGCAACCGCCACATCGGTCGCTAAATTCAAATTTTTGGTTAGCAACCGCCAGTTTGCGGTCGCAAATCGGTCAGTTGACCCGTTCTTGGAAACGGGCAAGGGTCATTTAATGCTGGGGGATTAGCGACCGCACCCTTTTTAGTCACATGCCGTACTCACTTTCGGCCTACGCTAAAAAAACTCCATCGCCGCCGTTGCCGCCGTCCGTCGAGCTTTCCGTTCCGGTCAATACCCTCCTTGCTTCTTTGTCTATATATCTAATAAACGTAAGTTTTTCAAACTTTAGCCGTTTATTATATATCTTTGTATATTTGAATAATGCATGAAGTTAGATATATATATATATATATACGTATATATATGAATTTAATTGATTTATATTCGTAGTTGTGAATTTAGTGATTTATATTCGTAGTTGTGAATTTTGTTGTTTTATATTCGTAGTTTTGAATTTCGTTTACGGATATTCGTAGTTGTGAATTTAGTTGATTTATATTTGTAGTTGTGAATTTTCGTAGTTGTGAATTTAATGATTTATATTCGTAGTTGTAAGTTTTGTTGATTTATATTCGTAGTTGTGAATTTCGTTTAGGGATATTCGTAGTTGTGAATTTGGTTGATTTATATTCGTAGTTGTGAATTTAGTGATTTATATTCGTAGTTGTGAATTTTGTTGATTTATATTTGTAGTTGTGAATTTAGTTGATTTATATTCGTAGTAGTGAATTTCGTTTAGGGATATTCGTAGTTGTGAATTTAGTTGATTTATATTCGTAGTTGTGAATTTAGTTTAGGAATTTTCGTAGTTGTGAATTTAGTTGATTTATATTCGTAGTTGTGAATTTAGTTCAGGAATTTTCGTAGTTGTGAATTTAGTTGATTTATATTCGTAGTTGTGAATTTAGTTTATGAATTTTTTGATAACAAATTAAATAATTTTAATTGTATTCATTAATATTAATTATTAATATTAACTTGAATTTTTTTTATGTCACAGTATGCTTCCAAGCCATGAGACCAGCGCTCGCATCTCAGAGGCCATTAAGAAGATCCCGTTCGAGGTTGGCGCCCACTCGTGGTCCATGGTGCCCAAGCGAAAGAGGAGGGAGTACTTCGAGAAGTTCAAGGTATATTTATTATAATTTTAATTACATTTAATATTTTATATTGAATTTATTTATTAATATTTTATTTTTAATTTAGCTGCATAAGCTGTGCGTCTGGGACGAAGCCCGTGATAGTGTTATGTACGGTTTGTTCTGCGCGAAAGCGCAGGAGCGGTACAAAAATATTATCTACGGGCTGAGGAAGAAGTTCAATAGTGGGGGGCAGCTGGAGCTGGGCACAGGGCTAGATGGACGTTCCGTCTGTGACGCTTTGGTTGCTCACTAGAATAGTGAGCAATTCAAAGCCAAGTCTGAGAAGTCCAGGGAGAACCGGTTGGAGGACCCCACCGGGCACGGCGTCGCCAGACATCGGGCTAGATCCCGGTCCATCTACGAGCACCTCCTCGCCTTTGTAAGTATCTATTGAATTTTAATTACATTTGAATACTAATAAATTTTTAAATGTTTAACATATCATTGAATTTGGTTCGAAACAGGAAAGAGAGCACGTACGAAAGCACTCTCTCTATGAGCAGATGGAGATCTCCCACCTAGTGAACCCGGAGACTGGGACGTCTACCTACGCCCGCACCACCGAGATCCACGTAAGTGTTTAGTTAATTTTGATTAATTTTAATTTAATTATTATAATTGTAGTTTAATTATTATAATTGTATTTTATTTATATAATTTTAGAACCAGTTTAAGGATCGTCTCGCCCAGACCTCGCAGCAGGTGGCCCCCGGAGACGACAGCGGGGAGAACCCCACCCCTCCCCCGATTGACGAGGACCGCATCTATTTAGATGTGGTCGGAGTCAAGAAGGGGAATGTCGTGGGGCAGGGCGGTCACAGTAAGGCCATCGTGCAGACCTACCGCCAGAGCAGTGGATCGTCCTCCTCGATCGACTCCGCTCCCTCTCAGGTTGAGTGTGAGCTGAGAGCCGTCCGGAAGCAGATGGAGGCCCTCACGAGCTACAACGTGAGTCTTCGGGATTGGTTCACCAGCATCACTCAGCAGATGGTCATTAACGCCCAACCCCCACTCCCACCACATTTCGATGCCGGGGGGAGCGGTGCCGGGGTGAGCGGGCACGGAGGTGGTGAGGGCGAGGGCGATGGTGGGGATGATGATATTGATATCACCAAGTTCCTCTCTGGAGAGGATTGAAGAGAGAGAGAGATGGTTTTTTTTTGTTGAATATTTTATTTTATTTGTTGAATATTTTTTATTGAATAAGAAAGTTAGTAAATATATATATATATATATATATATATATATATATATATATATATATATAAACGAATTAGAAACAAAAAAAGATTTAATTTGATGAATTTTAAAAAAAGGGAGTCAATTTCGAATTATATACAATTAAATGTATAAAAACGAATGAATTAGTAATTTAGAATAGTCTAAAATATTAAATTTATAAATTAATAAAAAAAGTTAGTAAATAAATATATATAAACGAATTAGAAGGAAAAATGAATTAATTTGATGAATTTAAAAAAAATGGGAGTCAATTTGGAATTATATACAATTAAATGAATAAAAACGAATGAATTAATAATTTAGAATAGTCTAAAATATTAAATTTATAAAATTAATAAAAAAAGTTAGTAAATAAATATATATAAACGAATTAAAAGCAAAAAATGAATTAAGTTGATGAATTTAAAAAAAAAAGGAGTCAATTTGGAATTATATAAAATTAAATGAATAAAAACGAATGAATTAATGATTTAAAATAGTTTAAAATATTAAATTTATAAAATTAATAAAAAAGTTAGTAAATACATATATATAAACGAATTAAAAACAAAAAGGATTGAATTTGATGAATTTAAAAAAAAAAGAGTCAATTTGAGATTATATACAATTAAATGCAAATAAACGACCAAGAATAACATGTGTCCTAGTGGTTCACACCTCTTCCGCTCTACCCGGAGGTCGTGGATTCGATTCCCCTTGGGCGCATATTTGCCCATTTATTTCTACAAGCCACACAAGGGCTTATATACTACATGGATCGCCTAATATGAGCTAGTCGGTTAGTGGCTCAGTGGTTCGCACCCCGCCCGAATCCTAATGGGCGCGGGTTTGAACCCAATGAGCCACTTTTTTTTTACGCTGGATCGCTGATTAGTGACCGCCTCCAGGTCGATCGCTAATCAGAAAATAAAATAAAAAAATTATTTTTATTTTGAAAAATAAATTAGCGACCGCCTCGACGGTCGCAGATTAGCGACCGATTTCAAAAAGCGGTCGCTAATATTAGCTATCCGCTTTTTAACGACTAATTTTTTCGGTCAGAAATCGGTCGCTAATCACATTTTGCGACCGAAATCGATCACTAATACCCATTTTTTTTGTAGTGTAGGTTGCCGAGGTAGTGAGACCTTGACCTTGAACCTTGTTGAGGTCTTGATTAGAGCTGTTATTCGAGCCGAGCGAGCCCGAGTAGTGCTAGCTCGAGCTCAGCTCGAATGCTTAACGAGCTAGGCTCGAGGTCGCTCGTTAACAAAATCGAGCTGGGAATCGAGCTCGGCTCGGCTCGTTTGTCTTAAATTAGGCTCGAGCTCGAATTTTAGAATGAGTAATGCCCGACGAACCTCGAGTAGCTCGACATAGCTCGAATAGGCGGTCGGAATCCAAATCCGGCGTTCGATGCCCGACGTTCTTCTTCCGGCGGCTGGCGGATGTGGTGGTTGCCTTCGAGGATTGGCGGTGGCCGGTGGATGTGGTGTTACTGGTTGCCTTCGAGGATTAGCGGTGGCCGGTGGGAAAAAAAAGAAGGGCAGACGGCTATATTTGCTTTCACAATTACAGATTTGTGATTTTGATTTGGGGATTAGGTTTAGGTTGTTATATTTTATGATATTTTTATTTGAACCCCTTAACTATATAATATTTATAAAGCAGTCCATATTATTTAAACCACTTAACTATATAATATTTATGAAATACCCCCTATACTTCGAGCCTATCGAGCAGCTCGCGAGCCAAGCTCGACTCGGCTCGTTAAATAAACGAGTATTTTTCGAGCTCGAGCTCGGCTCGTTTAACACTACGAGTCGAGCCGAGTCTAGCCTTAATGAGCCGAGTCGAGCCGAGCTCACGAGCAGCTCGTTTCGTTTAACAGCTCTAGTCTTGATACACAATATGATCACCCAAGTGTCATGTCGAGGTCCTGGTGGCATAATAAGGTCATCCAAGTGTCTCGCTGAGGTCCTAGTAACCTAGCGGGGTTGTCATAGCGCCTTGTTGAGGCTCTAGCGGTACAACAAGGTGGTCATCGGTCTTATGTAGATAAATAGTGTCACACTTATCATTCAGTTTAATACGATAATGTGATATGTCCAATACAATAATACAATAATAAGCTACCCATTTTTTCTAATACAATGCTAATTAATTCTATAACACAGCTAAAATATTAGTATAATTGAACTCACCATTTGCATCGTGAAATTTCTTTCAATTTGTAATACCACAACTTTTATTAATTAATACCACAACATTTTACATACATTAAATATAACGCTTGTGTGGGAAAAAATGTTCTAACACTACTTTAAAAGTATATGGATATTGCTTGATAAGTGATGCGTATTGTTACAGATTGCAAGAAAAAAAAAAAACCAATTATATAAATTAACTTATGCATGCAAGAATTAACATATTATAGATATTTAAATATAATGTTCCAATATATATCACTTGTCATGATTTATTCGTTCAATATACAACTCTAATTAATAAAAGCAAACAGAAGTTGGAACCGTTACACTGCGCATTATCTAGGTCTAAAGTTTTTGAAATAATAAAGAATTGATTCTCACTAATCTATTGTTGAGCTTTACTAATCACCTACCACATATAATAATCACAAAAAGACAATCTATGTACAACATAAGTATAAAATTAAATAAAAATATACAAATAAATAAATAAACTTGCATGTTGCTCGCATGTTTTAATTTCTGTATATTTTTAAGAATACTTCCGAACAAATCTTAATGTTAATGGTTAGAATAAACATTTGCTTAATGTAGACGTAATAAGCGGCCTTTACTTTGTAGAACCCTTGCTTATGTAGAAAAGCGGGCTAGAATGTGAATGTTATTACTCCCTCTAGCGCTATTTAATTAACTCTCTTATTTATATTCTTGTACACAAGATTTTTATTTTTACATTACTAATTTCACACCATTAATTTCTAACATTGGTTCAAGAAATGTTAATGTAAAATCATGAATATAATTTTTACATAAAAAGTAATTATTTGTGGACGAATACTCATTTCATCGGCTTAAACCCAACGCGAGTATGGAAATCACAATACACAGGATAATTTTATAATAATTTATTATATATATTTGAACTTAGAGGCGTATCTGCATTTCGTATTAAGGGAGAATTTTTTACGTTAATTATAATGTAATATAATTAATGTTACTAAAGAAAATTTTAAGGGGGCAAAAGATTTAGACAAAAATATGTATGAGATCGTTTCATGACATGAGACAACATAAAGTAACACTCATCTCTATCAAAGTGTTAATGAGTCAATGTCCAAGTTATATCATTCTTATTGTCTCATGTCATGAGACGGTCTCATACAAGACCTACTAAAAAATTTATGAGTCAAGAGGGCTGAAATGATACTCCATCCGTTCCTGAAAATTGATCTTGTTTTTTTGCACGTGGTTTAATGCGATATGTCAGAGGGTATTATGGGGTTTTTTGAGGTCCATTTTTAATATAATGATCGTTTATGGAAAGTATGTGGAACGAACTTTCCATTAACGATCATTTTATTAAAAAACGAACCTCAGAAAACCGTGTAATACCCTCCGACATATCGCATTAAATCACGTACAAAAAACAGTACCAGTTTTTAGGAACGGAGATAGTAAAAAATTATAAATAATAGAAAATTAAAATTCCAAAAAGAAGGACCGTCCCGTGCCCTCTTCTAAATCCATCTCTGTTTGAGCTCACGAGAGGAATAAGTTTTTTGAAACACAGGCAATAAGGGGGGCTTGGTTAACAATTCTTCAATGGTAATGAGAAAGAAAATTATTTTCCATTTATGCCTCCATAATAAAAATGATATATTGGTGAAGACTTGTTACAATTGTTACTCTATTGCTAGTGTCATGTCCCAAATTTGGAATAGAAGTGGACAACAAATAGTTGTTGGTGGAGGAATGTGAGAGTGATTGAGGAGGAGGATTGTAGGAAGAGAATAACGTTATCAAAATAGAGTAGTGATTACTTTATTTAGGAGGGGAGTTAGTTATTTTGTTCACATAAACCATCATAATTACACTAATTTTAAATAGCATTCTCATTACCATCGAAAAGTTTCTAACCAATCGCCCCTAAGTTAATTCCATATAATTAAGTTCAGAATGAACTCAATTTGAGGGGTTTTGATTAGAACGTAGAGTACATTTGCTAGTCAATTTAATTATCTAGATATCCAAATCAAAATTGTGTTGTTTCATCCTAATTACCAATATCGTGACAAAATTTACAGACATAAAAAAAGTAAAAACAAATTATGTATTCTTAATTTTGGCATCAAACTGAATAATCAAAGTATATTAGGATAAATATATGGAGAGAAAGATTGTGCAGTGATAGAGTGATGGTGATGTATGATGTAGACAGGATGTATGGATATGATGGGATGAAGGGACTGGTAGATCTTCTGAGGAGAGATTGTGTATTTTTAGATCAGAAGCCCCTAGTTAGCTATTTTTACATAAAATTCAACTCTTTAATGAAAATTGCAGTCGTTGTCAGTATGCAAGTGCCAAAACCCCCCTTAATTTAAGGAGTAAATAATAGTGTTGCTAAAATTTGTGCGTGTGATTAAAGAAATATTGGAATTAAGTGCAGTTGTGGTGTGGGCTTCATCAGTTGGTGTCTGAATTTTTATGACTTTGATACAAAAAAGTAACACATGTATTGGGCAACATGGGTTATGCTGCCCGGAAATTGTGGGGGTGGGGTGGGGTAGACACTCTTTTTAAGGTTTTGAGAAGTGAGGAAGATACAGCTTTATGTCCACAACTACACCTACTACGACTGATAGTAGCTACCTGCATTAGCCAATTAGAACACCACAGTGTGGGAGTTGAACTCAGTTTTTTCTTTTTCAGAATTTATATATAATATGTGCGAGTGAGTTTTTTTTTTCTGAAGAAGTGTGTGTGAGAATTTACGAGATGAATGAATGATTTAAGTTGAAGTTATTTTCCCGTGTTTTCAATTTTAACAAACAATGTTTATTTTTTTTTAAACTCACCCCAAATAGGGGTGAGCATTGTTAAGTAAAAGTAGTAAAATCGAGTCACATCAAATTAAAATATAAATTTGATTTAGTTAATTTGTTTGGTTTTGATTTGTAATCTTAGAACTTTTAACTTTCAGTTTTTAAAGTAATATTTCTGAAAAATAAAAAATCGAACAAAAAAATACACTATATATATATTCTTATACATTACCTAGTTCATTTTTATTAATTTATTCACATGACCTTGCGGTATGATACTTAATTTCTAAATTTCTTTATTTAAAAAATGGACAAGTGCTTTTAGAAATGGTTAAATTGAATTTTTTTTTTATCGAAACATAATGTTGATAAGTTATAATCATATGACTCAATTTGGTTCATATTGGTAAATTTTTTGGTTATTTTGATTTTGCCGGTTCGATTTGATTAGAAAACCGAATGTTCACTCCTAACTCAAGTGTTGACTCCGTGATCCGTAATCCATCACAAATTTTGGAAGAATAATATTGAGCCAAAAGCTAGTTTAACGAGGCGCTACAATTACGAATCAATATATGATATATTTTTTTATGTGGGGTAAAGTCTTTTTATTTTCTCCTTTGTTATTTACTACTCGACATTATGAAATAATTAAAATTTTGTTCAACCCAAATTCGAAATTGAGCAAATGCTATGTTGATAATGTTGTGTGACAAATAATCCACGGTTGACGAGGTCAGACCAGAAATGGCTAGACGAGGATCCGCACCATCAGAGGACGGACGAGATCGAATTGGCCTCATTTGAGTAGTGAGCCCATTTGGTGTCGTCACGACAAGAACACAAAGAGACGAGACTCTCACCTCGTTATGGTTCAAACGATGAGGACGAGCAAATGGAATCAGGCTCCGCCTCTTCATTCAGAATCTGGGTAGGGCAGACGAGGCCCCCGCCTTGCCGGCAGCCTCGGCCATCCGGACCACATGCTAGGTGAATTCGGCCTCTTGGCCAACTCGACATAGCACCCGACGAGGCGAGTTCAAGTGATCCATACAAGAAGAGGGATCCTCGTCTAGCTTTAGGACGAGAATGCCACATTCTTCGTCTTATCCGAGATAAGACCCAATTTGGATGCCATCAGACAATCATTCCCTGTTAGGTACGACGAACAGTGAATCGTCATCTAACCCAGATGGACAGGCCACACTTATGGCAGTGAATCTCACGATCTCAGGGAGAAATACAGTCCACTTTCCATGTGTCTGACCCTTACTGGGCCGAACTCACCTACACGAGGGGCCTCGACCCATTACTCGAAACTAGGGCCAGCTAGAGATGTTAAACGGGCTAGCCCTAACCCTATAGGGCCGGCCCTAACGGGCTTCGGGCTAAACGGGTTAGGGCCTTATCCGGTTCACTCTTAACGGGTCTTTAATAATTAAGACCTAACCCTAACCCTAGCGGGCCTCGGGCTAAACGGGCCACAAACGGGTTATGTCGAAAAATATTAAATTTAACACAAAATTTAAAATAGTGGCAATAAAATGTTAATGAATTTAAAAATTGTTCATAAATTAATTAAAATTATATAAAAATAATTCAACGTAATTATAAAAATTCAAACATCAATACTTAAAAAGTACAAAACACCAACACGTAATAGTTCAAACATCAACACGACTAATTTTTTATTTATTGCAGTATTATAATTACAAAAAATTCACTCAATCATACTTGTAATAATTCAGCTCACTACCATGCATATCATACAAAAAAAAAAAAATTAATCGGAATGATACTAATAAATTTAATATCCAAGAAACAAAAGAATATACAATATTAGCAGCAAATTAACTAAAAAGTTCATCTAATTGGGCACTTGTGTATCTAAGTACTACTAGTACATGGATGGAAGAACCTAAAAAAGGAACTAAAAATAAAATAACACTAAAATGGATGGATTAAATTTCTCGTACATCATCTTTTACTGAAGTTAGGGCTAGATGATCAATTGAAAAAATGTGAGTATATATATATTAATAGTTTAATTGTAATAAATAATTAATACACTTATTATATAATATAAATAATTAATATATATATATATATAACCCAGGCTGGCGGGCTAGCCCGGTTAACCGGCGGGCTAGCCCTATTAGCCCGCGGGCTAATAGGGCCGGGCCAAAAAAACCCTGATTTAAACGGGCCCCTTAAACCATAGCCCTAACCCTGCATTTTTTAGGGTTAAACGGGCCGGACCTATTAGTCTGGCCCGGATTAACATCTCTAGGGCCAGTCCATGGGTATGTCCTTGGGCTATAAATACTTGCCTCTCAGCATTTAATAAAGACTTTTAAGTCCAAGCTTACATAAGGACTTGACAAATCTTTGTGCATTTCATTTATTATCTTCAAGCCTCAAGCAATTTATGTCCAATCACCTCATAATTATAGTTTGTTAACCAACCAAAAGCCACATAAATCGTATATTTTAATACATATTTTGGGTAACATATTTACCAACTACTTGTAATAATGTCTATTAATTTGTTTCGTTTATTTAATATGTGTTTGTATATATATATATATATATGGTATAAGTGTAGGGAGTTTAATTATAAATTAAACAAAAAAGAATATATAAGTCATGTATTTGCAAATTAACTTTAGTCCGTCCTTGTGACTTATGAATGAAGCATGGGTGGGGGATGTTCACGTGGCAGGGGCCCACATGGGGCGGTCTTTGCGGTCAAATAGAGGTTTTGACCGATTCCAAACGAAAGCGACTGCTACCTCGTGGCCAACAGCTACATATGAGAGGTTTATTGCCCCCCCTCTCTCTCTCTCTCTCTGCATTTGACTTTCTATCACCTCACGTGACTCGTGCATCAAACCACGCTCGTTCCTCTCTCTCTCTCTGCATTGCTGTGTGAGCTAGCTACGGGCGTTAGGTACAAAGGCTTGACTCTTAATTGAGAGATAGGAACTAAGATGTGACTGCAGCTTCAATTATTGTTGACGATATCATCTTCTTTCTGCAGTATAACATGTCCCAGATTTCTTGTGGAACTTGCCTACAAACTATTTCTCTGATTCTGTGTTTGTTCTTGCAGAGGACCCTAGGTTGAGAGAGCTAGAGAGGATATATATGATTCTCTATTTTAATGCTTTTTCTTGTTTTCTTTCGTTAGATTAATTGTTTATGTTTATGGATACTAATCTATAAATAAATAAAATATAACTCTATTAATTTTATTTAATGACAAATTAATTTGGCAATCTTGATATTAATCGCGTGACATTTTATTTTCTCATTATTAATTATTTTCAATTAGGATATACATTGCTTTGATTTGTTTAATTCATGAAAATATGAGTGAAAATAGGGGAATTTTATTGCATATTTTGAAATTTAAAAGAATAAGTTTTTAACAAGGACGTAAAATTTCAGATACAGTCATCAATTGGTAATATCTCTAGTAATAGGGTCAGAATATTTGCACCTCAAAAATCACAAAGTACGCAAATCACTTGGTCAAATTTGTTGAGAATATTTGTTTGATTCATATATGAACTGTCCTCATTGAAAATTCGGAATATTAAAAAAAATGTATGCGGTGAAACTAACTTGCAACTAATTTTTTTTAAGTAGAACAACTAATATTATTTATTTAGTGAAATAATTAATACATATCTTTTTAGTGGAAAATATCTAATACCCTTCAAAACTTATACTACTATTTAGTAAAAACAACTAATATCATTCAAAACTAACACTTCCCCCGTCCTCTAATAACTTTCACACTTTCCTTTTTTAAACATTCCACAATAACTTTTACACCCAAAATATGGAAATAAAACTCTCATAATACCTACTTTAATTAATTCAAAATACTCTTCATTCATTGGTTCAAAAAATCAATAAAACAAATTTTCTTAAAATTTGTGCACCACACCACTGAAAGTTAAGAGGGGACGGAGGGAGTACTATTTAGTGAAGATAACTAATTATATACTCCCTCCGTCCCAATTTTGTTTTCCCGTTTGACTGTGCGCGGAGTTTAATGCGAGAGTTGAATTTTAGTATTTAAATGAATAAAGTAGTATTTAAATGAATAAAGTAGTGTTGAAAATGATGAATGGTGAATAAAGTAGTATTTAAATGAATAAAGTAGTATCAAGAATGGTGAAGAGTGAATAAAATATTATTTAAATGAATAAAGTAGTTTCAATTTTAGGGATGAGAAAACAAAATTGGGACGGACCTTTTTGGCAAATGGGAAAACAAAACTGGGACGGAGGAAGTATTATTTAGTGAAAATGACTAACACTCTTTGAATAAGTTTCACGGTGAAACTTGCACTCATTATACTTTGTTAAAAAATGAGACTAGTTTATAAACCTCGTTGAAAAAATAATGTGAGATTGCTTTATAAAACTAGTAGATTATATTTTATACTTCAAAAAAATGTTTCTCAATGTGATATATACCTTTCATTTTAATGTTTTTCTTCTAAATATTTCAAAATTTTAGGATAAATTAAAAAAAAGAAAGTAAAATCTAGCTTTATATTATCGACTGTTGTATTTATAGTTTAGTGATGTACTGATTAAAAAATTCTAATTTAACCTCGAATTTTTCTATTGCGCATCATTCGAGTCAAACGTCATATAGAAAGATAAAAACCTAAATAAATGAATAGAAATTCCGCAGTCATGTACGCAATTATTGCATAAACTATAAAATGCCTAAAGATAACGATCGAACCCTATGATTTAATTTCATGAAGATCTTATAATTAATTAATTCATTCCACGACAAAGAAAATCATTTTATAATTTCATGAGACATCGAGGAATAAGAAAGAAGTAACTTGTTGAATAGCTGCTTATCAGATCTGATATTTTTTTTATCATGCTGATAAGAGGACTATATATATATTAAATATATACATATAAAGGTAGGGCATAAATATTTGAAACTTAATTAATTAAGACAAGCATATGTATTTTCACGATTTTGTTTATTCAATTGTTTAACCTCATTAATATACATATGTATGTGTGCGTATATATATTTATTTATATGTATATAATCATTTCAACTTAAAAAAAAAATTGTAGGGAAAAGATATAATAAGGCAATGTAACTTTTTCAACTAAATCACATCATGGGATTCCAAGTGACATTAATATATATAATCCCACC
Source organism: Ballota nigra (assembly GCA_947034835.1). Lineage (NCBI taxonomy): Eukaryota > Viridiplantae > Streptophyta > Magnoliopsida > Lamiales > Lamiaceae > Ballota > Ballota nigra. The sequence continues at coordinate 93,653,106 of OX344724.1, forward strand.
TTTATCCGGTTAAAGGTGATTAAACATTTGAAGAATTATGCTTTCAGAACATATATATAATTAAAGTGAGTGTTTAGTTTAATGAAACAATCTTTTACTAGATCACTAGAATCCAACTCCGAGAGTTTTAACCATTATTTTATCTTATTAATTATTTTATTAATCTAATGAAACCATCGTCCCCCACACTAATGATGCTTTAACCCTAATCCCAAATAATGTTTTTATTTCATCTACACGAATATGAAATGTCACAACAGATGATCTATTTTGTCGGAGAAGTAATTAAATTGTTCGCAACGTAAGAAAAAAGACTACGTAATTATATATTAATTATGTATGTCAAATATATATATATGTACTATGTAGACACTAACGGAGTGATCTGTTTTATGCCATGAGCATAACTCTATATCGATTGATCTAAAAAATTGATCATGAAACCTAAAGAGAAACATATATACTACTACACATTAAATGCTCACCACTCGGTTATGTAGACACCAATAAATATAATAATTACTAATTTACTATTTTAATTTGTTAACGTCGCTTGAGAAATCCAATTTAAATTTGGAGTAGCACTGATGAATCAGTACAAAGATTCAATATAAGTGCAATATTTTTATTTGCACTTATATCAAAATGTTGCAGTTATTATATCAAAAGTAATTATTATTGGATTTCTTTTGTACGGTAGAATTACAACTTTTAAGTTGTTGTACAGGTTTGAAAGTCATTTTCCCTTTAAATATTTGTTCTGGTGCATAAAACCGAAGATTTAAAATCTTTCTAACATTTCAATTAATAACACGCATATATATTGTAAAATCGAATTAATATATAACTAAAGTACAACATAGGTCACGATAGATTTATTATAAAACTATATATATTAAAATATCGAATATTTGACTAGAAGTATTCGATAATCTCAACAGGAGTATCATTAATTTGGGTCGGTGGTATTATATTGTAAATATTTAAAATTTTCTTAAACATGGATTAATAATACTTCCGATCAAATATTTGATACTTTAAAATAGTTTCCTGATAAGCTTATCATGAACCATTTTCATATGAAAATTACTCTAGTATATGTATGAACCATTTTCATATAAAAATTACACTAGTATACATATATCTCCAATTTTCGCGGACCATTTATGGATAACATAAGTTGAATTAGAAACTTTAAAATAGTAATATGGGTCGGGGAGAAGGACAGAAATCCGAATCACAAGTTATATAATGTCCGTATACATCCTTGTCATTACACATTTTTATTTAACTCACCAACAATAGGCACGTATAACTATAAGATACACATCCAATTAATTAATTAATGTATGAACAATTTTTTTTTCCACCACAACATAAGGGGAAAACAGAACTCATAGTCTATATATAATATATATAGCATATACAAAGAGTACCATTTCGTGTAAATTTAATTGTATTCGTGTGAAATATTGCTATTTAAAAAACTCAACAGATTTTATGTGTTGTTTTTCTAATTTTCTGTAAAATAACTAAATTATAATGGTAATTCGTATGTTAGACACGCAGAGTACTTTGTATACTAAATAGCAATGAAAGAATTCTACCTCATCTAAAAGTTTGAATTTGTAGCTAGAGAGGGGTAAAATTAATTCATTTAATTATTTCTCTTTACACTTCCCTCACTCATTCTATAATAATTAATAATTTGCACGTCTTTTTTTATTCAAATATTCCAAATTAATTAGTACACCCTAAAATGAAAAACATTCTTTTAAAGTTTATTGTCACAATATTCAAAATTTTACACAAAATGACATGACTTTTAGGAGAAAATATCAAAATTAGTCCTGTAACATAGGTTAATTCCAATTTTTGTCCTGTAACTTTTTATTTTCTCAATTTTAGTCCTGGAGTTGTCAATTTTAGTCCTGTAACTAAGGTTGATTCCAATTTTAGTCCTGTGACTTTTTATTTTCTCAATTTTAGTCCTGGAGTTGTCAATTTTAGTCCTATAACTTTTCATTTTTTCAATTTTAGTCCTGTAAATTTTCATTTTCACAGTTGTAATCCTGAAGTTGTCAATTTTAGTCATTATATTGCCTCAAAATTAAAAAACTCACTGATTTGGATCTGGGCAATTTTTTTTTCCAAACAGGCCAATTATAATTAGATGGTCATTTAATTTTTTGATTATGTGGTAATCCACGTGTACAATTTGCTGAAAATAAAAAAACTCCAATTCTTCCGGTGAGTATTTTAATTTTAATACTAAAAAGGACTGAAATTGATAACTCTAGGACTATAATTGAGAAAATTAAAAGTTACAGACTCCAGGACTAAAATTGAGAAAATAAAAAGTTACAGGACAAAAATTGACAACTCCAGGACTAAAATTGAGGAAATAAAAAGTTACATGACTTAAATTGGAATCAACCTAGGTTACAAGACTGATTTTGATATTTTCCCTGACTTTTAGGCACACAGATAATCCAATTACGTTTTGACAAAAATTTATATGAGATCGTCTCACGGCATAAGACAACATAAATTAACACTCATTCTTACTAAAGCATTAATACTCCAATGTCCAAATTATATTTCATCTCCTCGTCTCATGTAATAGTTAAGACGGTCTCAAACAAGATCTATTCTTTAATTTTTTTATTTTATACATAAATATTTATAAAATTAATCCAAAAACTCTATTTACTTATTACTCAACTTTCTTGTAGGTTCAAGTTAATTTGAGATTAAGGGAACAATATTTTAAAGAAGAGAGTTTACATATGTACAATAAACTCGATAGGCTTACATCTTTGAATATGTTGAATATAATATTAAACTCCTTTATATAGTTTACTTTTATGTTCTCAGATGATTGTCTCCTCTCTCTCTCTCCCTGTTCTTTCCCCGGCCTTTCCTTTCTCCCTACTCGATCTTTGTTTTTCTATTCGCTCTAGGGTTTCAACTGTTTGTGTTTTATAAATTTCTTTATAATTTACAATCCATCAATCATATTTATAAATATATTCGCTCGACTTTTATACTGTTTTCCCATCCATCGATCGAATTATTATAATCCCAATTATAATAATTATTTCCCCAGTTTCCTGTTGTTTGTAATTGTATTGTATGTATGGCTGGTTTGGACTTAGGCTCAGCTTCCCACTTCGTCTCTCAGCTCCACCGCTCTGATCTCCACCTCCAACGCCCCCTCGACTCCGAAGATGACCCGACCCGGACCCACTTCTCTGGCGAGAACGCCGACACCTCCCAGCCGGGCCTCGACTCCAGCCCCGGCGACATGGTGGCGCGTAGGCCCCGCGGCCGTCCCCCGGGCTCCAAGAACAAGGCCAAACCCCCCGTCATCATCACGCGCGAGAGCGCCAACACCCTCCGGGCCCACATCCTCGAGGTGAGCAGCGGCTGCGACGTCTTCGAGGCGATTGCCACCTACGCGCGGAAGCGCCAGCGTGGGATTTGCATTTTGAGTGGCACGGGCACGGTCAACAACGTCACGCTGCGGCAGCCCGCGGCTGCCGGCAGCGTCGTGACTCTCCACGGCCGGTTCGAGATTCTCTCCCTGTCCGGTTCGTTCCTACCGCCGCCGGCGCCCCCGGGCGCCACCAGCCTGACCATATACCTGGCCGGCGGGCAGGGGCAGGTGGTGGGTGGGAATGTCGTGGGCGCGTTGATCGCTTCGGGACCGGTTATCATAATAGCGGCGTCGTTTACGAACGTGGCGTACGAGAGGCTGCCGTTGGATGAGGAGGAAGGGCTTCAGATGCAGACGCCGCCGCCGTCTCAGCCGCTGAGCGGCGGCGGGGGAAGTGGGGGGCAGTTCCCGGATCCGTCCCTAGGGCTTCCTTTCTTGAACTTGCCGCTGAATATGCCGAACGGGCAGCTTCCGATGGAGGGTGCATGGACCGGGAGCGGCGGTGGCCGGTCATCCCAGTTCTAGGTCAAGGTCATAATCATCTTCTTGTTATCTTGTAAATTTAGGTCATATTTATTGTTTTTCGTTTTAATTTCTTCTTGTCTTTGGAATATTACTACTACCTTGCCTTGCCTTAAACCTGATTGTGATTTTTAAGAAAATAACCTGTGAAAGAGTGAGCAATTGTTGTGGAACGTTTTAGAATGAATAATTTTGAGGTTTTAGACTTTTTATGACTACCCTTTATGTATTGTAACTTGTTTTGCATAAAAATTGTCACTTCACAGAATCTTATGCACCAATTTAATTATCCATTCTTGCATTTTAGGATAAAGTATACAACAAATACAACAAAGTGTGTGCTTTGAAATTCATCTCTTATTTAATTTTCAATTGAGAAATCATCAAATTAATTAAAAGGACATGACCAGCGGTAACGACAAGTTGTTTGTCATAATAAACTGTGTTTAACATAAATTATTGGCTCATAAGATTCGTTTCTCTACCTCCAGCCTTGTTCTGTTGTTTCATTAATTATTATTATGAGTTGTCCCAATTAGTATTAATATGTTAGTATATGAGAGAAGGACCTTTCTGAAGTATTCTCTATTTATATTATAGTGGAATTCTATAACATGAGCTTTATTCTCCCAACTTAAAAAATAAGTTAAAATTTGAGCAAGAAATGAATTTGATATCCTTTACAATTCATATCATATCATATATATAGTCAGCATTTCTGTCATATGGATCATTGTTAATTAATTCACTAAAAAAAAAATCGCTTTAATTTCATTTGTTCATTTGGATATATATATATATATATATATATATATGGGGATTTAAATCAAATTTGCCCTCTATTTTTTCACCTTTATCTAAATGGTCCTCTATTAATTGCTTTATCAATTTAGTCCTGTATTTTTTCAAATTTCACCAAAATGGTCCTAATTTGGTGAAAAATGGTCCTAATTGATTTTTTGTATTTAATTTCAAGTTTTTTTTATTTGGCAAAGATGGTCACCTAGCGTGCCAATTGAAAAAAAAAACCACATCATAGGCTTCCACCGAAAACACTAGTGCGCATGACTAAAAATGTGGCATTTTATGCTTTATGCGTTCAATTAGGACCTAATTGGAGATATGTGAATTGATACAGGACTAAATTGACAAAGAAAATAAATATAGGACCAAATCGGTGAGGTTTTGTACATTTTTAGGTCAATTAGGATCATTTTGACGAAACTTGAATAGATACGGGACTAAATTGATAAAAGTAATAAATAGAGGACCATTTTGATAAAGGTGAAAAGATACAGAATGGATTTGGTTTAAATCCATATATATATATATATATATATATATATATATATATATATATATATATATATATGTATGCAGCTCTGCAATTTCTTATTTTTCAAAATGACTTTGTAATATAATTACATATATGCGCGCGCACACACACTTCAAATTTTATGTAAGGTTCCAATTTTAATGATCTTGAACATATTTCCCTTAATTTCTGGAATATGTTTATTATGAGTTAGTGTTTGTATATATATATTTTAATGAAGTCCACAAATTCTTGAAGTTTATCTTGTCTATTTAACATGTTCTTTCTGGGTCATGATTGTGTGTGTATATTCTAAGACTTACTCTCACGATTTTCTTTTTCCATTTTACATGGGCAAAGTATTACATGAACTATATCCATTTTACATGGGCAAAGTATTACATGAAAATAGTTCATGACAAACTTATCATAAAACTATATTAAAATATCGAATATTTGATCAGAAGTATCGATAATCTTATTAGGGGTGTCATTAATCTGGGTCGATGGTACGTATTATATTATAATTGTGGTAAATTTTCTTGAACCCATTAATATATTATTGGTGAGATTATCGATACTTCTGGTCAAATATTCAATACTTTAAAACAGTTTCATGATAAGTTTATCATTAACCGTTTTCATATAAATCTTACTCTTTTGCGTGATGTATCTTATTTAATTAGTTTATAGCCTTAAGAGTCTTAAAATTAAATTCTTAGTACTTCATATCGATTCAATTAATTATATGTATATTTATTGTACAACAGCTCATTGCTTCACCTTTTCTTTAGAGTTTAAAATCAAAATTTCTACTTCCATAGTTCCTATGTCCACACCAACATCATCACATGTACACTGAGGGGCCGGTTGGTTTACGGGATATAATTGGATTAGCTATGATTGAATTAGAACGACTATCGAAAAACAGATAGACTAGAACCATAAAATTTTGACTAGAACCAAATTTTCTGGATCAAATTGTACACGAGATAGTCGTTCTAGTCTATCTAGGGTAATGGTCCTGTACAATCCTCAAACCAGACATGAGATTACCTGGGATTATAAAGACAATCCCAGTCAATCCGTCAAACCAAACGGCCCCTGATAGGATTATCTACACTTTTACGTCGCCAAGTACCTGCTCGTAATTTGAGTTTTAAAATTGTCGTTTAAATTATATGTACTTCTCTCATACGAGGGTCAAATATGTTATGTTCGGTATGTACCAATTTCTAGTCTAGGGCTAGTCACGAAAACCCTTATTCTATATAGTAAAATTAACAGGAAAGCTACCTTGTCAAGTTTCGTAAATTTATATAATGTATTATGTTATGATCATATTAAAATGGGGTGACTAGGTCTACATAATTAAAAGGCATGAAACACACGACCATAGAGCGCCTTACCTTTTTGAAAGTCTATAATTTTAAGTTATCATATTTCTTAAAATTTGTTAAAAGTCAATGAACATATATACTTTTAGTGGATATAGGGAGTCTGTCCATTAAAAGTATATTCATTGACTTTTGACAGAGTTGTTTGTGAATGTAGAATCAACGGCATGTAAGGGGGCGCTTGATTAACAATTCTTCAATGGTAATAGGAATGAAAATTTATTTCCATCTATGCCCTCATAAGAAAAATGATATGTTAGGAGAAGAAGTGTTCCAATGGTGACACCATTGCTAGTGCCATGCCCCAATTTTGGAATAGAAGTTGACAACAAATGGTTGTTGATGGAGGAATGAAGGAATGATTGAAGAGGATGATTGTAGGAAGAGAATGGGGTAATCAAAATGGAGTAGTGATTACCTTATTTAGGAGGAGAGATAGTGTTTTTGTTCTCATAAACCATGCTAATTACACTAATTTTCAATCTCATTCCCATTACCATCGAAGAGTTGTTAACCAAGCGCCCCCTAAAATATTTAAGTGATAGTTGAATAGTAAAATAAAGAAGATTATTGTAAAAAACTATTTGGGTATGTAGAATCAACAAAAAGAACATAGCCTCAATGGATGGAGGGAGTAGAACTTAATGGAGAGTTTAGTATGTTGACATGATATTTTGTATTTAATTTAGTTTAGGTGTCATTTTACTGTTTTTCTAAATCATACTCCCATAGTTATTTTGTTCTTTTTAATTTTGAAGTTTTGTATAAAATTAAAGGACATAAAATTTTGACATATCTATTCTCGAATAAAAGGAAAAGAGTGGAGAGAGAGAGAAAATATATTTTCCAAAATAAAGAGACTTTTAAAGATAAGTTACAGGAAACGTGAAAAAAATAGAAAAAAATAAAAGAACAAAACAATCATTTTAAAGTGAGTATGTGTTATTATTATATTAATCGGTTTGAAGATTATCAACATAAATTTTGAGATATTAAGTTTATATTTGTTATATAGTTAAAAAAAACGAAAAAAAAAAAATACAAAATAACAAAACAAGCACATACGTTTTGAACTTTCGACTTCATACCAACTAATATAAATTCATAATTTTTTTACATATATATTTATTTAATAATTTTGGTGTATTTTTTTAAATAGAGAATCGTATTAACAACCATTAGTGAGTAACTTCTATTAATAATGAATCCAATAAATTTAGTTTTTATTTTATCCAAAAACGATACTTATATAATTTTTAAATGGAATATGTATGGATGATTTTATGTAAATGTAGAAAAAACTATATATTTATTTATATGTAATTTATAGATCTATCTAATGTATTATTAGTAAGATATATATATATATATATATATATATATATATATATATATATATATATATATATATATATATATATATATATACACGGTTTTGATATGGAGACCACAATTGGGTTCCTTATGGAGCCCAATTGCTTAGTTGACCATCCACGTCATCAATTTAAACTATTAATTACTAAATAGATATTAATTATATTATTGAGTTAACTTTTTCTCCAAATATCTTCAAAAAAAATAGATTTGCATATCTTCCTTTTACCATATATTTTTCCTCTCTCCTACATAATTTAGAAAATTACTTGTATTTTTATTTTTATTAAAAAAAACGTGTATGATGAATATATGCTATACTCCTTTTTTTAATTTTTATAACTTAAGTATATGATGAATTTTCGTGCAAATATGATATACTCCATTTATTTTATAACTTAAATAAATTTATAATTTTTTATGATATAATTTTTATTGATGGACCAACTACTATTGGCTTTAGTTAATAAAAAAAAGGGAGTATATATCAAATCAAATATATATTAATATACCCATTGAAAATTATGTACAAATATTTTGTACTCCATATTTTCTTTTAAACTTAAATATACCTTGATCTTTTTCCATATAATACCTACACTATATTTTTTTTTTTTCAATTAAGGTTATTCCTTGATTCTCAACTCACGTGAGAAATAGATTTTCAACCAAACCTCTTTTTTTTTTTTTTTTTTTTCTATCTTAAAAAAATTATAGTGCCAATTTTTTTTTTTTATATATACTCTTGAAGCATAGTATCATCCATCTTTCCAAACAGTCACATCACATTCTCTTATTTAACAAAATATATTACTGCTCAAGTTCTTCAAGAGAAGCAAAGCGCCACACTCTCTCTATATTGCCAACTTACGTACGTATCTCGTCCCATAATTTATATATGTTATAGTTGCTTTACTATTACATAAAAGTAAGTTTTGTGTAAGACCATCTCATGTTATGAGATAATATGATGGTGTATAAATTGGAGATGGCGCATTAACACTTTAACAAGGGTGAGTGTTAATTTGTGTTGTCTCATGCCATGAAACGGTCTCATGCGAGTATTTTTCATTAATTAAGAAAAACTCCCACGGATTTTCTTTGTTCTATCATCTACCTATCAAACTATTCAATTAATAATAGCTTTTTTAACCTAGACGAGAATTCATATTAAATATGCATGATATCTCTACTAATTAGAACAAATAAATTTTTTTACACAATAATACTCCATATTAATAATTATACGTGGACAATAGAAAATTTAGGAACTCATGATGATCATATATTAGTGAATACTTTTGAGAAATCATATATATAGTTGGTGTTGATATTATTTGAATCACTTAATTATGAAATATATTGTTTGATTAAATATTTTAACTTGGGTAGGTTTTATATGAAAATAGTTAATGATAAGTTTATCATAAAATTTTTTAAAGTATCACATATTTAATCAAGAGTATCAAAAGTTAAGGTAAACAAAAAACAATTACAATATAATACTACCTACCCCAATTTTTTATACTTCTGATGAGATTTTTGATACTCCTAATCAAATATATGATTCTTTAAAACAGTTTCATGATAAGTTTATCATAAGCTATTTTCATATAAAACTTTTTTTTTACTTTGTGCTAGTGTTATAATACATGAAAATTACTCCATATATTAAAAAAAAAATTAGAAATAAAAATTATGTGTAACTATTATTTTTCAGATTTAATGATACATGTTAAATTTGGATATGAGAGGAGTTCTATGTTATTCTTTTTTTATTTTATTAATTTGATAAATTATCTAACTATTAAAAAAAATGATAGATTTAATGATTGATGAAGATATTCAGAGTGATGCCAACACTCCTTTAGTTGAAGAAAATAAAAAATCTTATGTTGGGCAAGAGTTTGTCTCTCAGGAGAATGCATTTGAGTTCTACAATCAATATGCACGAGTAGGTGGATTTAGTGTAAAAATATGTAACTCTAGAAAAGATAAGGAAACAAATGAAGTGGTATGGAAAGAATTCTCATGTAATAAGGAGGGACATACTAATGAGACATACCAAAAAAGGTTAAAAGATAGTCAGCCACGTACCGGGGAAAGAAATCGAGGTATCTTTAGAGTTGGTTGCAAAGCAAAGATGACAATTTCCAAAAAACAAGAAGGGTCAAATTGGATTGTTAACACGTTTGTTGAGGGTCATAACCATGGCCTAACAACCCCCACCAAGGTGCACTTATTACGGTCGCATCGGACAGTGTCTGCCACTAAAAAAGTATTAGCTGAACAATTCTCTCAAGCTAATATACCAACTTGCCAAAAAATGAGATTGATGGAGATTGATTATGGAGGACCAGAAAACGTGGGGTGCACGGAAAGAGATATTAGGAACCATGAGCAATCATTAAAAGAATCACAAAAAGGACATGATGCTGAGACATTGATTCTCTTTTTTGAGACAGAAAAAGAGAAAAATTCAGCTTTCTTTTTTTATTACGAAGTTGATGAAAGTAATAAGTTTATTAGGTGTTTTTGGTCTGATGCAATGTCAAGAAGATATTATAATTTTTTTGGTGATGTGGTTGTGTTTGATACGACGTACAACACAAATAAGTATGGAATGATTTTTGCTCCATTTACTGGGGTTAACCATCATGGACAGACAATTATTTTTGGTTGTGGATTTTTAAGTGATGAAAAGATTGATTCATTCATATGGTTGTTCAATAAACTAATGGAAGCAATGGCAAAGGGACCCCCAGGTGTTATCATTACCGATCAAGATCCTGCTATGGCAAAGGCTATCGAGTAGGTTTTTCCCCAAACTTTCCATCGCTATTGTATGTGGCACATTTTGAATAAATTTTCTGAGAAGATAGATCCAGTAACTTATCGAGACCATTATCATATGATAAAAAATTTGATTTTTGATTCTGAGTCGTCTGATGAATTTGAAAGCAAATGGATTGAGATGGTGAAAGTTACAAAATAAAAAAATAATGTTTGGTTGAGCGGTATGTTTAATATACGGGAGCGATGGGTCCCAGCGTACGTGAGACAATTTTTTAGTGCAGGAATGTCAAGCAGTCAACGCGTTGAAAGCACACATGCTTTCTTCAAAAGGTATGTGTCAAGTCAAAACTCCCTGATGGATTTCATCACTCGATTCAATAGTGCTCTTAGAAATCAGCGACACAATGAGTTAAAAGCTGATCATGTTGATATAAATGAGCGGCCGAAATGCAGATCACTGTGGCCGATAGAAAGACAAATGTGCAAATTGTACACAAGGGAGAAATTTTTGTTCTTCCAAAATGAGGTTGATGAAAGTAATGCATATTTTATTAACCTTGATGCTAGTAGCCAAGAGAATGAGATTTACACTGTTACAAGGATGCAAACAGTAGAGAACTCTCGACAACGTGTACTTACATACAACAAGAATTTGCAACACATCTCATGTAGTTGCAAAATGTTTGAGTTGGAAGGAATACCATGCAGACACATGCTAATATATTTTCGACAGAAACAAGTATTTGAGTTACCTGATAAGTACATTTTGCATAGGTGGACAAAGAGTGCAAAGGTGGGAGTAGTAACAGATAAAAGTGGCATATGTATTAGTGAAAAGGGAGATGTATCTTTGATTGCTCGTCATGGGAGATTGTCACATTTGGCATCATTATTGGTGGATGATGCATCCTTAACAGATGTTGGCACTAATATTGTAGTGAATGCTCTTGAAAACTTGCATATCAAAGTGAAAGAAATTCATAGTGATAAACAAGTGAACTTCCAAGATTTAGAGAAAATAGATGAGGAAAAACATATAAATATCAACGACCCATCAAAAGTGAGGGCGAAGGGATGTGGAAAAAGATTACGATCGTCAAAGGAAAGAGTATTTCCAAGGAAAGACTGTGTCGTGGATGTGGACTTCGTGGACAATCACATGACAAATGCAATTGTCCAAAATTGCAAGATAGGTATTCGTCACATTTATTATTTTTCCTTGTTTCTTGAACTCTTCTTATATATAAAAGTTAATTTAAATAACAACAAATTTATTTATATGCGTATTGTGTAGATCTACCGCAAGTGATGACCAAAGTAGCTCTGATGATCTTAATGAAGATACAAATGATTAAATTTATATTGCAGGTTTGTATTTTTAAATACAACTAATTTCCATCATAACATTGATATTTTATACCAATTAATATTTATTTCTTTGTTTTATCAGGTTCCAACAATGTTGAATGAGCCAGGATTTTTCTGATTGAATTTCAACAACAGATGATGCTTTATTTATTTTTCTTTCAAAATTAGAATGATTTTTTTTTTATCTTGCTTAATTGGTTAGAGATTTTATTTTTATCTATTTTCAGTTTTGTACGTCAAGGGTGTGATGAATTTTTTATTATTTTTAAATATAATATTGGACAAAATTATTTCGACTTGCAATTTGTTTAATTTTCAATATTCATAAATAAACAAGAACATTCTGCTACCTTAATTGTTTTATTTAGACATATTTTAGGGTGCATCTAAGTGCATATCATGCACTTGGATTTTAAGCTCAATTTTTTTACTTCAATTTTGATTTTTTTTAAAATATACACCAACACGCCGAACTGTGTATTTTTTTACAGTTGGGGTATTACTGATGCCTTCTTGAGGTATTTCTGATGTCTTTTTTTTGGGGTATTGCTGATTACTTCTTGGGGTATTGCCGCTTTCTGCTTGAAGTATTTTTTTTTTCAAAATTTAAGTGCATATCATGCAATCAAGTGCACTTGAACTATTCTTTTATTTAACTTTCCCCCTCTTTTTTTTCAAGCCCAAAAATTTATACAATTAAAAAAAGAATTAGTCACGTAGTGTTTACACATTAAATTAAAGTTCTGCTAACTATACTATAACAAGTTCACCTGATCCTTTCCGTGCTAACTTACCACAAATTTTATAAAATAAAATAAAAACACAAATGCACTTAGATTTTAAGTTTAATTTTGATTTTTTTAAAAACACACAATAACACTTTGAATTATTTTTTTTAAATTTTGATATTACTGAAAACTGTATGGGGTATTATTGATTACTTTTTGAGGTATTATTAATTACTTTTTGAGGTATTACTGATTTCTATTTGAGGTATTTAAAAAAAAAATCATGTGCATACTAGAACTACAAAAAAAAAATTACTAACAAAATTTAATATGTACGTAAACTAAAAATCCATACACTAGTATATAAAATAATTAAAATGTCATCTAAGAATATTTTTTATTAACTAAAGCCAATAGTAGTTGGTCCACCAATAAAAATTATATCATATAAAATTATAAATTTATTTAAGTTATAAAATAAATGGAGTATATCATATTTGCACGAAAATTCATCATATACTTAAGTTATAAAAATTAAAAAAAGGAGTATAGCATATATTCATCATACACGTTTTTTTTAATAAAAATAAAAATACAAGTAATTTCCTAAATTATGTAGGAGAGAGGAAAAATATATGGTAAAAGGAAGATATGCAAATCTATTTTTTTGAAGATATTTGGGGAAAAAGTTAACTCAATAATATAATTAATATCTATTTAGTAATTAATAGTTTAAATTGATGACGTGGATGGCCAACTAAGCAATTGGGCTCCATAAAGAACCCAATTGTGGTCTCCATATCAAAACCGTATATATATATATATATATATATATATATATATATATATGTATTTTGCACTTTTAACATACCTATATAACTATATTATTTCACACCATGAATAAATTAATTTATATATATATATATAATATTCCACGTAATATGCGGGTCTCATCTAGTAAAATAAATTATATCATTGTCTGTAATATTTTCAAAGAAAAAAAAAAACCTTGCAATTTTATGTCAAAATAATGCTTATATACTCCCTCGTTCAATAATAATATGCAAGTTTATTTTACATGTAAGTTAAGGTATGTATAAAATTAATGATCGATTCATTTGAGTAATACTCAATTTGTACCAAACTTAATTGTTACTCTTCTGTAACTCCTATTCCCCTTCCTCAATCTATATTTTCATAAATTACAATATAACAACACTGTTTTTACAATTATATCTTCCATGCACTAGTATATTTATATTTCATATTATTACTTTACACATATTAATGCATATTTATTTATTAAACTCAATTTAGTATAGAGTGGCAAGAAGTTAACTTTGAGACGGATGGAGTAGTAAATTTTCTCTAGCTTCTACCCTCATTCACTTAAAATTATGAAATTAAGTATAAACTCTTTATAAAATTTAAATAGGGGCACTTTTCTAAAAAAAAAATGTAGTTAATATTTATTGACATGCAAAATAGATTTATACAGTGGAACATCTCAATATAACAATTTTGCCTATTGTAAGATGAAAGAATGTCGGTATTCATGCATGCGGTAGCTTCCAAAATATTTTCTCTCCACTCTAAAAGGCCGAAGCACTTCTTCCTTTTTTCCAATGGGGGTGGAAATGTTTTTGGAAACTCTAAGCTTTTTTCCTCCCCCTGAAATGAAATCTCAAAAGTTGAATTCTGTGTTGGGCTTTTTTGGATGATGCTGCCCCAGTTAATATATGGCACAGGTTATCTGCACTATGCGTCACTTCTAAATACACTACCAGAATGAATACGTTACTCAGTGTTTGGAAATTTTTTCCATTTTTTCGGAAAAAATAAAATTGAACACAGTGAAATGGAAAAAGAAATGGAAACTTTTTTTGAAAACTGTACAAATTTTTGGGAAAAAAAGTCGAGGATAGTATATTTAATAAAAAGGATAGTGCAAATAACCATGGCCTTAATATATACCCTATTCTTTGCTCTTTAAAATCAAAACAAGTTATCTGGGCCTGAAATTTAATTAAGTTAATGGGCTGAGATAAAATTGATTCGAGGCCCATTTCCTTCTCCTTTTTTAATCCCAAATCAGCAGCTTTGTAAAGGCCTTTGTATATGCTCAAGGTGGGGGCCGCTGATTTGACAATGAACTTTCTAAATATCCTTTCCACAATTTCAAGCCAACAGCTTGCAATTTTATTTTTCTTTTTTAATGGAAAGTATCGAATACTGAAAGATTGAGGGGACGCTTTATTGATAGGCGAGCATCAACAACGATTCGGCGAGCAAGAATTAAAGCCTAAACGAAGATTAAGGAGCAAAATACCCGGACCAGAAATGATTAACAAAGAAAATAAAAAGGAGTGCATAAACTAAATCAGGAGTTGTATTCTTTGACGAACAACACTTTGACGAATAACACTCCCAACGAACAGCTACCAGGCGAACAGGTCCTAAAACCCGACGTCAGATATGAATCACCAAGCCCTATATGGCGAACAAAGAACAAAGACCTCGAAGCTTGCCTACAAAGAACATAAAGGCGAACAACTTACGAACCACGACCTCAAGAGGCGAACAACTTTTACCTAAAGGACGTATTGGACCAACCAAGCCTACCATGACGCACAACAATGAATCCGAGATAAGACCAAGTGCAAGACTTTGTGATTAAGTTTTAGCTTAGATAAGGTCAAACAAGGTCAAAGGACACATGTCAAGCATGTAGGCTTGGGAGTTCAAAGGTCATGTACACCTCCTACTTGATGGACCCTATAAATAGTTGTTCTCCAGCAATAAAAAAATAAGTTCAAATACATAAATACTCAAAACACACACATAAACACACTAAAACGTGCACACACACGAAATAAATACGAATCCAACACACGTATTTACAATTTCACAACCCGAACCTTCGATTTATCATTTACGGTGATAAACAATCACACGTTCTTGTTTGGCGCTAAAATTAAAACATCCACTAATCCACGCGATTAGAACCGATCACCGACAATTTGGTGCTAGAAGAAGGGTTCGAACCTCCGCTTGAAGTGTGATTATCAAGAACTTCAAGTTTAAAACTTGAAGGTTTGAAGGAATCCTCAAGAAATTCTTGAAGATTCAAGCAAAAGTGTTCTTGGCGTTCTTGGTTTTCCTCAAACCCAAATTTGAAGATTCAAAGATTGAGAAGATAATTCAATCAGGATACCTCAATCCAAGGAAACAAGGATTTCACATCCCTCGATGGGAGTCTCCCCAACCCGGGTCTCATCCACTGATAGTCAGGACCGTGACCCACGGTATGCGAACAAAGTTCAATCTTCAGTTGCAGCCCGTGTAATGCCTCCAGACTTAGAGGCATTGGCTAAAGACCACCAGGAATTGGCCAAAACTATAGCTGCTCTCCAGGCAATTCAGAAGCAATAGCAACAACATAGACCTTCACAAGCAAGGTCTAGGTCTCGCCAACTGGAAGTAGTAAGTGCACGATCTGTTCGCGATGAACAACATGAGGTTAATAGTGCCCAGAATCGAAGGGACAAGGGCAAAGCTAAAATAGTCGACCAAGCGGAAGAACAAGTTGAGTCTGCCCATGGGCGAACATCAATGTCAAGCCATGGAACGACTCATTCTAGTGCACAAGACAGACTTGGCCAACCTCAACTCCAACAAGAAGTTGCTCGCCAGGGAGCAGGAGTTGGACGAGCAACTTTTGAGCAAGCTCGTCTATCGGTGCATGAAAGACTCACTAGGTCCACCTTTGGGCGCCTAGGGCTAAATGCGGCGAGCAACCCTAGAAGGCAACCCCAAGAGATTCTTCCTCCAAGAGAAGGGCTGCGACGAGCAGAGGGGCAAGCATCCTTACTCGCCGAACAACCTCCAAGTCAGGGGGCATCTCTTGATGAGTTGTCAAGCCTAAGAAAGGTTGTGGAGAGCATGCAGGGGCAGCTTGACCAACAAAGGTGAATGGGGACGACCAGCATGCCATCTTTACCTTTGTCATCCATCATACTGAAGGCCCCGATCCAGAAAAAGATACAATTTCCGGCAAGCATACAATACGAAGGCATTGCTGATCCCCGAGTCCATTTAACGAAGTATTCGGACTACATGATTTCCGTGGGAGCCAGTGACGCCACCCAATGCCTGAATTTCCCCTTGACTTTGGGGGACAAAGTACACAAGTGGTTTTCCGCAATGCCACCAACATCTATCTGTTAGCGTTAGTGTCTTAGAGACAATCCATCGAAAGGACATAATACTAGATTTAGTTTAATATTATTATTGGTTTAATATTAAATGTATGGCGTTACACTTATCTGAATATGATGTTTGATTGTTTGCATATATTCTTATTTGTGTTCCCATGAATCACTACTGTCATTGAGTGAGTGAGAACTCAGATGACTTAAGTATGATTCTCAAATAGCCTCGATCAAGGATCATAAAAAATGGGATATTGATGATGCAATTGAGATTGGTGTGCGATCTGCATCATACTCTTAGAGAGTGTAGTAAGATCTCACTTACTACGAGATACCGGGTATCTCATGATGGATGCACAAATACTTTAGAGGGTATTGGTATACCCATTCGAGAAACCGTTTGATGTAATTCCACATAATGTGTCTACGGGTGTCTCGGTTAGTGGGAGCAATGTGATACTCCTCTAACTTGAGGTCAATACGCACGACATGTGTGGAGTGATGAACTTTGACCATGACCGGCCCTTGTACCCTTCCACGGGTAGATATGGCATGGATTGAGTTCATCACGAAATACATGTGCGTGGTAGTTGAGCCAAGAATATGACTCATTCCTCAATGTGGATTTAGAGAGAATACTCGTCTTCTCATCATAATTGGATCTAAGTCGTCGGCCGACGCACATCAACTTAGACTTTGTGGCTAATTGTGATATACTTGATCAATTAGTGATTTGAGATAATATGATTAAGTTATTTGAATAGACACTTCATCATGTTCAAGACTTAATCGGGTATTCGCGAATGAAAGGAAGTTATCACAATAACCTACAGTATTACAGGTAGTTGCAGGTTTCCTCGCAACGTACCTCGTATATTGAGAATGTCTGATTTATTGTCTAGGGTTCAATTAAGACCGTTAGTTTAACTAATCGCTCGATATATGAGGGCCTATGGGTCACACAACAAGTAATGACAATTTAACCATTATAGTTGGTTGATTAAATATTGTATTGGATATAATATTTAATTTATGGAGAATATAATAATAATTATATTTGGAATTAATTATTATTATTATTTAATTAAATTAGATTTAATTAAATATGAAATCCCAATAATAATATTTGGAATATTATTATACAAGAATAATAGATATGGTAAAGATATTATTCGTAGGAACATATCTAGAGAAATATAATCCGTAGAGATTATATTACGGGCTAGGCCCGATATCTTGCTTAGGAATTAAGCCAAGTTAATCTCTATAAATATGTATCTTATGGGAATTCCGAAAAGAGACAAGAAATATAATTTCTCCATAAAATCTCCAGTCGGAATCTTTCTAGCAAATTCGTCTCGAGATTCAACGTCGGCATATCGGTGCGAGTTGGTAGAAAGCCGTTACGTGGATACCATAGTTGACGATTCCACGTACAAATTGCTGTAAGGATTTATATGTTATTATTTATCTTTTTATTTCTATGACTATACAACCGTGGGCAGATTCGTTGTTGGTGAATCGTTATCTCCCGCTGCACCGAACATGGTGTTCGTGCCTCTAAAACCCAACACTATCCACTCGTTTGCTCAACTAAGCCGAGTGTTCCTCTCCCATTTCTCAACTGCTGGATCATATTTATCCCAAAAATACAGGTTGTCAGACTTAAAACAGAATGATGATGAGTCAGACCGGGCATTTATGGAAAGATTCGACAAAGTGTTATTGGAAGGGGAGCCAGTCAGTGAGGATACGAAAATTGTAGTTGTCATGGCCGGGTTAAAGAAAGGATCCGAATTATGGAAAGAGGTACGCCTGAAGTGCCAAAAAAGTTATGCCGAATTCAGAAATCAAGCCGACATATTTGTTTCCATGCACGAAGCCCTGCAAGCAAACTTGGGGGACAATAAGGCAGATCCAAAGGAGAACAAAATGAAGCCCGGTGGAACAGGCTATCGGGTCCCTAAAAATATGAAGGCATTTACCGAAGGGACGGAGCTGAAGGAAAAGCTAAATCAGGTGCTAACAGTATCCATTGATACTGTGTACAACAATGTAAAAGAGAAAGAGTTGCTCTCCCCTCCCCGGAAGATTCGCCAAGAAACTGGTAAACTCAACCCGAACAAGTATTGTGCCTACCATCAAAGCGTGGGGCATTTTACTAGTGAGTGTAGAGATTTACTCAAGCAACTATGACGATTCTAAGAGGAGGGAAAACTATCTGAATTTGTCAAAAGGCAGTCTGGGAAGAGAGGCCGGGAGAGCAGTTCGGGAGATGAGATTGACGATCAGCCTCCGCGAAACAATCGACCCAGATGATAAGTTCCAGCAATTGTTGCTCGCCCGGTAGAAGATTTATACATGATGGAACCCTCAGGACCTGCAGGAGAGTGTTCTGATAGACGACTACCAATTTCCAACCGAAAAAGAAAAGCCGAGTTACGAGCGATCGACCATGTATAGGAAATGGGGATCAATTCATCCGTCCTACAAACATCGGAATTAGTCTTCACAGAGAAGGACTTGGATGGAATTTTGACTCCACACAATGATTTGCTCGTAATTTGTGCTAAGATCATGGGGACCAGGGTACATAGATTGTTGGTGGACACCGGGGCCTATACTAACATCCTTTTCAAAAAGACGCTCGACCAACTTGGAGATTATCCGAGCTACATACGAGATTCAAATCATAAAATTTTAGGCTTCGGTAACGTTGTAACAGTCCCGTTAGGGGAAATTAGGTTGTCCATTCAACCTGTAACGATCGAGGAACCCGAGAAAAATATTACAAGAATGGTAGATTTCTTGGTCGTAGATCAAGAATCAACTTACAACGGGTTTCTTGGTCGACCTTTTTTGAATGAATTCAAAGTTGCATGTTCAACCTACCACTATTGCATAAAGTTCCCAATAGCAAATGGAGCAGGCTCAATAAAGAGAGACCAAAGAAAAGCTCGTGAATGTCTCCTTCAAATGCAAGCGAAACAAGGATAAGTATCCATGATGGAAGCTACTACCAGCTACCCAGTTGATGAACCATATGTACTGAAGGACATGATAGAGATAGAAGAAGACCGTATGGATACTGACGAGAAGCCTTTTGACGAACAAGTGTTGGGCGAACAACCCATTACCACCCAAGGGGAACTCACACTTGACGAACAACATATGGGTGATGACGAGCAACATACAACAAGTGGCTTGGAGGGCCGAATGTTGACTAACAGCAATGGGTCAGGGCCAACAGATGATCTAGAACCCTGCCCGGGAGCAGAGCCCATGAACATCGAAAATGATTTCAACCCTGAGGGACCAATACTTGATCCTCATTGGAAAGGACAAAAACGACGAGCAACTCCAGTCGAAGAACTGGAGGCGTTCAAAGTTAATCCTGGGAACGAAGATCTTGAATTGTACATAGGATCTGAGTTCCTCAGCAAGAATCTAGATGTTTTTGCTTGGTCTCATGCAGACATGGTGGGAATAGATCCAAAGTATGCTTGCCACAAGCTTAATATCAATTAAGCAAAAAGATCAATCCATCAAAAACGAAGAAAGTACGGCCCAGACAAGTATCAAGCTTTGAATGAAGAGGTGAAAAAGTTATTAGATAACGATCTAATCTGACAGGCACTTTGTCCACAATGGGTAGCAAACCCAGTCCTTGTGCGGAAGTCAAATGGAACCTGGAGGCTATGCATAGATTTTACAGATCTGAATGTAGCATGCCCGAAGGACAACTTTCCTCTCCCACACATTGATCAATTGGTGGACAGCACGGCGGGTCACAAGATGTTAACATTCATGGATGCCTTTGCCGGATACCATCAAATCCCAATGCATCCAGATGATCAAGAAAACACAGCATTTTATACGAACAAAAACTTGTTGTGCTGGAAAAAAATGTCGTTCGGCCTCATCAACGCAGGAGCAACATATCAGAGGTTGGTGAACAAGATGTTCGATGAACAAATTAGAGATAGCGTAGAAGTCTACGTAGATGATGTCGTGGTCAAAAGTCCTCGAAAAGAAGATCATCTCCAACATTTAACCCAAGTGTTCGAAATCCTTCGATACTACAACATGAAGTTTAATCCAAAGAAGAGCAGCTTTGGAGTTCATTCAGGGAAGTTCCTGGGCCATCTTTGTTGATAGGCGAACATAAATCAATGATTGGCGAACAAGGATTAAAGCCTTAAAAAGGATTATGAAGAACCAACCTCAAATCAAAGATTATTAACAAAGAAAATCAAGATGGGGGTGCATAAATCAAGTTAGGGAGTGTATAAACTGACGAACAACTCTACCGACGAACAACATACTGGCGAACAGGTTTTAAGACCCGAGACCAGATATGAACATTCTGCCAAGTCACTGATGACGAGCAACATTGTCAAAAGGTGGTACATCTACCAACCTAAGAGGTGTATGTCGACGAACAAAGGACCAAGATCCCAAAGTCAATCTGTGTAAAACACAAAGGCGAACAACTTCTGAGCCACACACACTCAAAAGGCGAACAACTTTTATGAAAAAATCCTTCTGGATCAACTAAGCCGACTTGGGCGAACAACGATGAAGTCCGAGATAGGACCAAAGAAGACTTTGTAACTAAGATTCAACTTAGATAAGGTCAAACTAAGGTCAAAGGACACTTGTCAAGCATGCAAGCTAGGGAGACCAAGAGTCATAGACACCTCATGCTTGCTAGTCTCTATAAATAGTTGTTCTCCAGCTTAATAAATACAAGTTCAAATTCACAAATAATTTCCAAAACACACACTAACACACTAAAACGTGCACATATACAAAATTAATACGATTTCGACTTTCGTGTTAATCATTCCACATCCCGAATCTTCGATTTACCATTTACGGTGGTAATCAATCACACGTAATTGATTGGTGGTCTTAAACCGAATTAAAACAGTCACTAATCCTATCGATAAAATTTGATCACCAACAATCTTGTTAGCCAACGAGGAATTGAGGCCAATCCAACAAAATTCAAAGCCATTGTGGATATGCAACCACCACGTTCAGTAAAAGAGGTGCAAAGGCTCACAGGATTCCTAGTAGCATTAAACCGGTTCATATCCCGGTCAGGAGACAAGTGCCGTCCATTCTTCGAGGCCATCAAGAAAGGAAAATTTACGTGGACTAACAACTGCCAGAACGCGTTCGAACAACTTAAAGACTAACTGGGAGATGTTAAAATTCTATCAAAGCCCATCCCAGGTGAAAACCTCTATTTGTATCTGGCAGTATCGGAAGTGGCAATCAGCTCTGTTCTGGTACGGGAGGATGGCTAATTTCATCAACCAATCTACTACGTCAGCCAAGCTTTACATGAAGCAGAGATCAAATATTCTTCGACGGAAAAACTGGCGTATGCACTTGTTATGAGTATAAGAAAGTTACGACCATACTTCTTCGACCATCAGGTTGAGGTGCTAATAACTTTCCCACTCAGACAAATTCTCCATTGTCTAGACACAGTTGGTCGTCTATTGAGATGGTCACTAGAGATTAGTCAGTTTGGGGTGACCTATTCTCCTCGAAAAACGATCAAAATTTAGCCGACTTTATTGTCGAACTAACTTTCCCACCAGATCCAACGAGAGGACTAGATCATCCCTGGCATCTCTATGTTGACGGGTCTTCAACCAACATGGCCTCGGGGGCAGGAGTGGTCCTAATTAGCCCTGACAGACAAGTTTTCACCTCGGCAATCAGATTTGGTTTCATGGCCACCAACAACGAAGCTGAGTATGAAGCTCTTATCGCTGGTCTCCACTTATCCCTTGCAGTAGGTGTCAGACGTTTACAAATATTCGACAACTCACAATTGATCGTGAATCAAGTTTGAGGTGAATACGAGGCAAAAGACGATCACATGATCGAGTATCAACATATTGTTGCTCAACTAATGTCCTTACTGGATCAAGTCTTCATTGAACAAATTCCAAGGATAAGCAACACTCAGGCAGATGCATTGGCCCGACTAGCAACAAGTGAAGGGCCTGCAGAGTTGGCAGACATTATAATCACAAAGATGAACGACCCGTCAACGATAAGTTATAATGTCAACCAACTAGACGAACAAGCAAGTGCAGAAGAAGATTGGAGAACAAACATAGTCAAATATTTGAAAAGTGGAGAAAAACCAAACAACTCTTTTGAAGCTGCCAAGTGTTGACAGCGATTTCGTGAGGATCTCGCTGTCGGGTTCCTAGCGGGCAGGATTTAATATTTATGATAACTATGAGCAGTAAATGCAAGAGTAAATGAGCTCTCAAGAGTATGTTTATAATAAATGAGACGTGTCTTACATTTGGGCATTAAAGACCCTATTTATAGTGTTCAAGGTGGGCTCACCCACTTGAGCTGATATGCCCGTAGGCCCCACCTGATCCTAGCTGGATAGCCATGAGTGGCTATAACTAGCCCTAAAGGCCAATGAGGGGGCGCCACCTGGCGCTGTTGACCTCTGCTGATGGGACTTGTCCCAACTACCCTCTCTGACCCTGTCACATCCTCTGAACTGACGGCACTGGACGCTCCCTCACAGCTGGCGGTGCTTGGGATCGGGCAGACGGGTACACTGGTAACTGGGTACCGTGTAGGTGGCGAGTACCCTGGAGATCCTTTCACGGGTAGCGGGTAGAAACTGCCCCAAAGCTCGTCTCTGGCCGGCCGACCCCCTATCTCATCGAGTTAAGTACCCTTCCCGATGATTTCTGGAGGTCCGCGTCAGGTAGATTCTTCTACCCTACTTGTCTACTCATCCCGGCTCGGTGATGAGTTTCTCTTGTCCGTGCCCCGCTATAGTTTAATGGGTTTGAGCCCGATACCCGAGGGGTCGGGTAGCGATATCGGGCGTAACAATTGCCCCACCAGCCCGACGTCGGGGGGCTACAGCCATCGGGTGGCGGGCTGGTCGAACTGCGGACTTGATTTTAGATTTGAATTTTGGGTGTGTCGTTCTGTTTTTCGAGGTGGTGCTTCGTATTCTATGCCTGCTGACGTCACGGGATGGCGTGACTGACGCGCAAGATCCCAGGCATCACGTCCGCCGATTCTGTCCGCAACCATTGCGCGCGTGACCCTCACGCGCCCCCCCGACTCTTGCTTATTTTCATTTTTGACCTCGTTTTTTGCATTTTAGTCCCCCCCATTTCTCCTATAAATAGGGG
Source organism: Ballota nigra (assembly GCA_947034835.1). Classification (NCBI taxonomy): domain Eukaryota; kingdom Viridiplantae; phylum Streptophyta; class Magnoliopsida; order Lamiales; family Lamiaceae; genus Ballota; species Ballota nigra. Next base: position 93,677,455 of record OX344724.1, read on the forward strand.
TCTCCTCCTCTTATTCTTATTTTCGCTCTTCATTCCCTTGCCCTTCCTTTGCGAGTTTTTGAGTTTTCCGGTGAGTTCTCCAGAAGGCGATCCTTTTCGAGTTCCAAGGTAATCTTTTCTTCTTTCTTCCATATTTCTTTTCTTCATTCCAATGAGTGACTCCGTCGAGAGTGTTGCGGCTGCCGATGCCTTCCACTTCCACCACCGCGCCGCCACTGGTGCCGAGAGGCCTTTCCCCCCTTCCGGTGAGGGGACATCCCGCGCCGCCGCCACCAGAGAAGGTGAAGGCACTTCCACGGACGTGGATGCTTTTGCCGACGATTTAGAGGGGATGAGCCCCCAATGGGAGGGCACCGCACTCCGTGTTTCCCCCGTATCATCCTACCCGCCTCGAGCCGAGAACTATTTGTTCGAGCAGAAGGCCATACTCGATAATATCGACTACGTGGATAGCCGGCTGATTGGGTTTGATTATCCCAAGTACATGAGCCGGTTCGTGCGAAGATGCCCTGCCTGCGAATACTTCGAGGCCCAGGAGACCGAATTTGAGACCTCCCGTCGCCCTAGTTGCCTGCCCCCGGACGCCGACCTTAGGGAGCTTTACTGGACCTTTCAGACGCCAGCCGATATTTTCTTCTACGCCCCCCAAAAAAATGAACGAGCAGACCAGCATCTCGAGGGCTTAATCGCCATAAATTCGGACACGCTCCACGCCGGGCTCCGCTTCCCGCTTCACCCGGCCATCTCCAAGCTGCTCGCCGCGTGGAACTTGTCGATCACTCAGATCACTCCCAACGGGTGGAGCTACATATTGGGTACAATGGTCGCGCTCGGTCGCTGGGGGCTGCACCGCATACCGACCCCGTCTGAGATCAACTACTTATACTATACGGTGGCCTCGATTTGGCGAATTAACCGGGGGTACTACTCCGTGAAGCCCCGGGGTGGCGATGCTATCGTTTTCGGCATCTCGTCGAAGGTGACGCACTGGCACAAAAAGTGGTGGTAGGTCGGCAGCGCCTGGGAGAGCATCGGCGTCGATGGGGAAATTATCTCGGTTCCCCGGGAGTACCGAGATCGCAATCGTCGAGGTAAATATCAAATTCTTTCCTCACCTCCTCAGTACTGATCTAATTTTTCGTTCACTGTGCAGGCAACCCTGTTCCCAACCAGGCCGACTTGACCGACGATTTCCGGCAAGCACTTGCCTTAGTGAGGTCGGAGAGCCAGGATAACCGCGACGTCGATCTTCTCAACAGTGACGAGTACAGAAGGTTGTCCGGGCTCCAAACCTTCCCGCGCCACTTGGATTTTGGTGGTAAGATTCTTCCCGTTCAGTTTCCTTTTCTGCTCGTAATTTTCTTCCCAGTTTTTACATAGTGCGTCTCTCTGCAGAACAACGCTTCCCGGCGGAGTCCTCCACTCCTTCTACTTCCCCGGCTCCCTCTCCTCGACCCACACCCGACGCTGGCCAGGCCTTCATCCCTATTGTCAACGTTGAAACCTCTGAGGAGACCGTCGAGATGGGTCCTAAAAAGAGCGCTACGTCCAAGCTGGCGAAGCGGGGAGCCATCCGACCAGCAGGGGTGGTGATCCGCAGCCACCCGCAGACTCCCGCACCGCCCATGACCTCCTCCCCGACAGACTGCCAACGGCAATCTAAACAAGCCCGGGTAGAGGCCCATACCTCGGTTGACCCGGCGATGGTGACCTTGAACGTGAATCCGGCGATGGGCGGGTTGGTAGCCGGCACCGTCGAGCCAACCATTGGTGGCCCGACCTCTGCCTCTCGCGACCGCAGCGACTTCTCCTTCCTTGGCTTGGGCAACCACCTCACGTAAGTGTTTCTGCTTTCCCTGCTTAGTTTCCTGGCCGTCTTGTGACCTTTTCATTTATCTAACTTTTTGTCCTGTCGTTCTGTAGACCGGACCCCCTGCCCCCGCCTGAGGTTCTCCAGTTCTTGCACTCGCAGGATCCTCCCTACGCGGAGGTAGTCCTGGAGTCCTGGCCGGAAGAGATTCACCGGGCAGTGGTGAACCTGCCCCAGTCTTGGACCCTTAACTGCAAGAAGGCCTCTCGCGCCGCCCCCATGCCCGACCGACTGAGGTCCGCCGCCATCCGAGCTTCCCGCGATGCCATCGCTCTGGAGGGCATCATACTCGACTATGAGTGGGACGCGCAGACTTTAGCCGCCTACAAGGCTAGCTTCCAGACTAAGCGGGATGAAGCCGCCCGGCTGAAGGAAGAGAACAAGAAGCTCCGGGCGGAGTTGGAGGTCGCCCGCAAGAGTCACGCGGAGCTGGAAGAGGAGAAGAAGAGGGCGCTTGCCGATGCCGAGACGAGGACGGCTGAGGAAGTTCGTCAGGCCAAGGAGGCCCTTGCTGCGGAGGCCGAGGCGCATCTGGAAGCTGAGCGTGCCCGTCTGGATGCGGAGAGCGAGTCGGTTGGATCTATGGTGTATATCAATGCATATGCCGACTCGATCCGCTCCCTGCTTCGCCGGAACCCCGAGGCCAACTACTCCGGACCCTTGGAGGACCTAAAGAGTTATGCCAAGTCCAATCCCCCTTCTGCGGACTACGACATTACTCTGAAGGATATGGCTGATCGTGGGGTGGACCTGTCGTTCCTCGGTGACCCGGCGACCTTCATCTACCCTCTGGCCGACGAGGAGGTGGTCGAGGATCCGGGGGTGGTGGATGAGGCAGCTCCGTGAATATTTTTCTCTCTTTTTTCTTTTTTTGTTTCCAAGTTTGTTGGCCGCGGGCCGTTGTAACTTTTTAGCCTCCCGATCTCAATGAAATCGTCATTTCCTTGTACTGTTGTTTTCTCGTTTGCTTTTGCTTTCTCAGCTTTTGATTGAATCGAGCAAGTGGGATTGAACTAACAATCGATTAATAATTAACCAAATGATTAATGAGTGAAGTGCTTCAGCCGATAGACGGGCAGCGACTTCACGAATACGAGATTGAATTAACAATCGATTAAAAAATTAACCAAATGATTAATGAGTGAAGTGCTTTAGCCGATAGACGGGCAGCGACTTCACGAATACGAGATCGAATTAACAATTGATTAAAAATTAACCAAATGATTAATGAGTGAAGTGCTTTAGCCGATTGACGGGCAGCGACTTCACGAATACGAGATTGAATTAACAATCGATTAAAAAATTAACCAAATGATTAATGAGTGAAGTGCTTTAGCCGACAGACGGGCAGCGACTTCATGAATACGAGATTGAATTAACAATCGATTTTATTGATTACAACTTTGCGCTCGAGATGCGATTACATTGAGGCCGCTTGCGGGTGAGGGGATGATACAGGCTAAATTATCTAGCCGCTATTGGTAGTATTTTTTGAGTAGGGAGGCGTTCCAAGGGTATTGGGCCGGATTTCCCTCAAGGCTCTCTAGCTCATAGGCGTCGTTGGCCAGGCGTCTGGAGATCTTTAGGGGTCCCTCCCAATTCGGGCCAAATGCCCCCTTGGACTGCCCGACCGTCCCCCGTAGCACCAGGTCCCCTGCTTCGAATTCTCTAATCTTGATCTTCGAGTTGATATTTTCCAGCCCGGCGTTTATAAGCTATGTTTCTTTGCTCGGCGGATAGCCTTCTCTCCTCTAGCAAGTCCAACTCGTTTAGCATGGCTTGGTCGTTCTTGGTCCCGACGGGTTGCGAGGTGCGGAGGCTTGGGATAATGACCTCGGCAGGGATGACTGCCTCCGTTCTGAAGGCTAGAGCGAAAGGAGTCTCCCCGGTGGCGGTGCGGCTGGTCGTTCTGTATGACCATAATACTTCGGGTAGCTTGATCGCCCATGTTCCCTTGCTCTCCTCCAACCTTGCCTTCAGCGTGTGTTTGATTATTTAATTCACCGCCTCGACCTGTCCGTTTGACTGAGGATGGTAGGGTGACGAGAACAGCCTCTTGATCTTGTGCTTTAGGCATAATCTCTCCATTTCCAACCCGTCGAATTGCTTCCCGTTGTCCAAAATGATTATCTGTGGGATGTTGAATCGGCAGATTATGTTGCGCCAGATGAACCTAATGACATGCTCCTGGTCGATTGTTTTTAGCGACTCCGTCTCCGTCCATTTGGTGAAGTAATCCACGGCGATAATTACGTACTTGACGCTGTCCGGGACCGTGGGCAAAGGACCAATGAGATCGATCCCCCACTTTGCGAAAGGCCAAGGGCTCAAGATGGAAGTAAGCTCGGTTGGAGCCTGGTGGATTGCCGGCGAGTAAATTTGGCATTTATGGCATGCTCGTGCATAGTTGATCGCGTCCTTCTTTAGGGTGGGCCAGAAATATCCCTGTCGGATAATTTTCTGGGCGAGCACCTGGCCGCCTGCATGGTTCCCACAGCGCCCCTCGTGGACTTCAACCAAGATCTTATTTCCCTGCTCCGGCGTTATGCATTTTAGGAGGGGTAGGGCGAAGCCTCGCTTGTACAACTGGTCCTCGATGATAGTGTACCGGGCCGCCCGAAGTTGTAACTGTCTTGCCGCTACTCGATCGTCTGGGAGTTTGCCATCGCGGAGGTACTTCAGAATGAGAGTCATCCAGCTGTCCTCCTCCTGCCCCAGATTGGTCACCCGCTGGTTCGAGCTCGAAGGAGCGGTCAGGTAAGTGACTGTGATTTGCGACATGTCGGCTGCCCCCTCGGATGTTGCAAGGCGGGCAAGGGCGTCTGCTTGAGTATTGTCGAGTTGGGGCACCACCTCTATATGGACTTGGTCAAATTTTTCGAGGAGGTTCTTGGCTAATCCTTGATAGGCTAACATTTTGTCGCTGCGTGCCTCGTATTCTCCTGAGATTTGGCATGTGACGAGCTGCGAGTCGCTGTAGACTTGGAGCCTCTTCACTTCCATGGCCATGGCCATTTCCAGGTCGTTGATTAATGCTTCGTATTCGGCCTCGTTATTAGTCGCGTGGAAACCGAACCTGATGGCAGTCGTGAATGATTGGCCAGACGGGTTGAGAAGGAAGATTCCCATACCTGCCCGTAAAGTTGTGGAGGATCCGTCGACGTATATTTTCCATGGTGGATGCTCGATCTTGGACATCGCCTCCGGGTAGGTGAGCTCGACTATGAAATCGGTCATAGCCTGGCCTTTGATGGATGTTCGAGGAGCGTATGTAACTCCGAACTGCCCGATCTCTACTGCCCACTTGAGGCATCTGCCCACCGTGTCTGGTCGATGTAACACTTGACGGAGTGGCATTATGGTCAGTACTTCTACTTGGTGATCGAAAAAGTATGGGCGTAACTTACGCACACTCATCACTAGCGCGTAAGCTAACTTTTCCAAGGGTGGGTACTTTAGCTCAGTGGCGTGGAGTGTCTGGCTGACATAGTAGATCGGCAGATGTTCCTGCCCCTCAGCCCGCACTAGCACGGCACTGAGAGCTGAGTCTGAGGCCGCCAAGTATAGGAAGTGCTTTTCGCCGAGGACGGGTTTGGCCAATACCTGGGCGTTTGACAAATATGCCTTCAAATTATCGAACGAGAGCTGGCTCTGGGGTGTCCAGTTTAGTTTTCCCTTCTGCATGCTGTCGAACAATGGTTTGCACCGGTCCCCCACGCGGGAGATGAAACGGCTGAGAGCGGCCAGGCTGCCTGTCACCCTCTGTACCTCCTTTACCGTGCGCGGAGCGCTCATATCGAGGATCGCATGAACTTTGGTCGAGTTTGCTTCGATCCCTCGCTGGCTGATCATGTGCCCCAAGAACTTGCCCGACTCGACGCCGAAACTGCACTTTTTCGGGTGGAGCCTCATCTGATACTTTCTTAAGATTTCGAATGTTTCGGCTAGGTGAGTGAGGTGGTCTTCTTTCTTCTCACTTTTGACGATGATGTCATTGATATACACCTCCATGGTCGCCCCAATTTGGTCGTGAAATATGTGGTTGACCAGCCTTTGATAGGTTGCCCCTGCGTTCATGAGCCAGAATGGCATCCGCTTCCAGAAGTACATGTTCTTCTCGGTGAGGAAAGTGGTGTGTTTCTGGTCATCGGCAGCCATCGGGATCTGGTGGTAGCCGAAAAATGCGTCCATGAAAGTGAGAATCTCGTGCCCGGCCGTGCTGTCCACCAGATGGTCGATGTGCGGCATCGGAAAGTGATCCTTGGGGCATGCTTTGTTCAGGTTCGTGAAGTCAATGCACAGCTGCCAGGTGTTGTTGCTTTTCTTGACGAGGACAGCGTTAGATACCCATTGGGGTTTGTCGTCGGGGTCGACCCTCCCGATAAGCTTGTTATCGAGCAGTTTTTTTACCTCAGTGGCTATGACCGCGTATTTGTTTGGGCCGAACTTTCTTCTCTTCTGTGAGACTAGCTTGCGGGCTGGGTCGATGTACAACTGGTGGGAACATGCGGCTGGATCGATCTCGACCATGTCTTCGTGGGACCATGTGAATACGTCCAGATTTTCTTCTAGGAAGGATGTTATCGCTGCTCGCATTTCGTCGGTCATCGATGAACCGAGCTGAACACTCACTTCTGGCCGATTCTTCATTGTGACCGAGATCAGCTTCTCGATCGGGCTGGCTCCCCGCTCACCAAAGCGTGGATCGTCGATCTCTCCTGTTAGGGTGCTTTCGATTTCCATGGGTTCGAAGCCGATCCTGGGCTCTAGTTCGATTTGAATGTCTTCAAAATTTTTGGAATCTTCATCCATTGGGTGGGTAGTGGGCGGGATTTCTTCGTCTATCTCCATGTCTCCCTCACCGATTGTGCATATATAATCTAAATTTGCGGAATTTGAAATAAGATCGATATACGCTAAATATCCGCGTGCCATTTTTTGATTACCCTTAAGAGTCCTAACTTTCCCGGAGGGGGTTGGGAACTTGATACAATAATAGAATGCTGAGGCGGTGGCTTCAAACTCGTGCTCGAACGGCCTGCCGAGGAACCTGTTATAGGTTGACGGCTGGTCGATAATAATGAAGTCGAGCTGTTTCGAAGCCTTAACCTCGGCGTCTATACTAGAAACTAATTCTACGGCTAGCCTAACTATCCCGTAGGGTTTCACGGTGGCATCGTCGAAGCCCTTGATGACCTGGTCGCATGGCTCCACGTATTTCTCAAAGGAGCTATCCAGCTGGTCGAATGTGGCCTTGAAGAGGATGTTGCAGTAGGCCCCATTGTCGACAAGCATGCGATGGACGGTGATGCCCATGATGTTGATAGATACAACCAGGGCATCGTGGTTCGGGTAGATGGCCCAAGTGCGATCCTCCTCCTTGAAGGCGAGGAGGTCTGACTCTTTCACTGCCATGTTGACCGGCATGGTGATTTGATGGACATTGTCTATTGCTTGTAGCTCGCTCTTCTGTCGGCGGTTGGAGAGCGAGGTGGTGGGCGCAAATCCTCCCACCGGGGAGAGCATATTGATGGCGCGACGGGCTTGGTGTTTTGACATTGGTGGGCATATGAGGGCTGCCTCCTGGTTAGGTTCCATGGGGTGGGCAGCGGCTTGTGCCTCCGGCCTGGCCGCCGGCCTCTTCACGAACTCCTCCAGCTTCCCCTCCTCGAAGAGTCGCCAGAGCTGTTTCAGGAGGTCGCGGCACTCACTCGTGTTGTGCCCGACGGTCTGGTGGTAATGGCAGTATTTGTTGGGGTTGAGCTGCACCCCTGGCTTGTGAACCCACGACCATGCCTTGGGCACCATGTTTATATCCCGGATTTGCAATAGACGTACTCCAGGGTGGCCGATAATTTTTAGCCAATTTTACTTCGACGGAGTCAAAGGGTTTGAATGGTTGGGGAGCACGGTATGAGAAGTTCCTCCGGCTCGACGTGGAGCCTGCCTGGGTGCAGGGCTTCTCCTTCTCGGCCAGGACGCTCTGGCTTAGCCGTTGCGCCAGGATGTCGGCGTTATAGATGATCTTTTCGGCCCGCTGCCGGAACTCCGCGTAAGACTTGGGGTAGTCCTTGTTCATAGATTTCCATAATTTTTTTTAGGTGGAGCCCACCTATTATGCCGACGAGCTTGACCTCGTCCCCGACTGGTTCGCCCTCCATGATAATGTGATCCACTCGATCGATGTACACCCATTCTGACTCATCTTTGCCCTGGGCCAGGTTGGCCATTCGATTGACGCCAGCCAGACGTGGCGCCATTGAGGAGAAGTGCTCCAGGAACAACTCCCTCAGCTGATGGAAAGAAACCACCTTCCCCGCGGACAGCTAGGAGTACCAACGGTGAGCTCGGTCACCGAGGGTCAATGGGAATATTCGGCACTGGGTTACGTCCGTGGCCCCCATGGAGATCATGTAGGTATAGTACTGTTAGGATAAAAGTTGTTAGTTTTGATGAGTTAAAACAAATAAGAAAATGTAATAGGACCATCTGGACCTGTTAGCCAGATGAGGAACTAGATTAGGACTTAGTCTAGGGGAACTGCCAGACCAGAAGTCTTCACCAGAAGAGTCATCAGAAGACCTACCAGAAGACCCTCCAGAGGACTTCACTAGAGGACTCCACCAGAAGACTTCACCAGATGAGACTGTTCAGAGGCAGAGAACCTTCCCTAGACCAGACGAGTCTGGTGAACCAAAAGATGCTCAGAATCATCTCTTAATTCTACTGAGTATTCTGGTTCTTGACCAGATCCAGACCAGAAGACACTGTGGTTACCTGGTACCTGGTCCTGCCTTCTCTGGAGAGAATCAGAGTTAGGCATTGGAAGCACTTGACCGTTGGTGATTTAAATCAAGTCAACAAGATCGGAGTGAAAAGTTTTGAAGTCAGTCAATCCAAGGATCCCACCAACCCAATCAATCAATTAGGGAATTGATTGATTGAAAGCTTCCCTAAATAGAGGATCTGATTAGATTAGCTCTCCAACGGCTATACCCTAATCACCGCTATAAATACAAGAGTGCAGATTCAAAGAAAGGCTCTAGATTCTCACACGCAAGAAGTCACATTCCAAGCCTTTATCTTATCACTCTTAAGCACTTTTATTGTTCTTATTTTACATATATACTCTTAAAGGAGTTGTTGGATCTCAACCTGTTCATCTCTAAGAAAATGTTGAAGGCTGTAGACTTTAGATCTAAGCTAGATCTAAAGTGATTGTAAGAAGGAACTAGTACTTCACAATTCTAGTACGTAAAGTGGATGTAGGATATTGAAATCCGAACCACTATAAATCTGGTCCATTTACTGCTTTCTTCAATTTTGTCTTAATTTATTTAGTGCTCTTATAAAAGGTCTTGTTAAAAGACATAATCTTTAAATCTTCCGCAATTAATCTACATAGTGGGACCAACAAGTGGTATCAGAGCAGTGTGTCCAAAGACCACTGCTTTGTAAAGCTTTTTGGTGGTCACCGGGCAGATCCATTGCTCTTTGTTATGTTTAATCAAATTTCTTGTTAAATTTTTATTGAGTAAAAAATGTCTTCAAAATCTTCATATAAGAGCCGCAAGTTACCAGAATTCTCCTTTGAGGATTACAGCCACTGGAGCTTCATGATGAGTAATCATCTTGGAGCTATCCATCACCGCATGGTAGATGTGGTAGAGAGTGGCCCAATTCAATTTTACTGGACTCTTATTGATAGTGGCAGGTCAGAGTCCAGAGAAGAAACAAGTGAAATTGCCCAGAAAGCTGCTGAGGACAGAGTTCCCAGACAGAAGATCCTCAAGAAGAAAGACGAGCTAGACAATGATGAAAGGAAGCTATATAACCTAAACCAGGTGGCCAGGATTGAAATCATAAACACACTCACCAAGGAGGTGATAGAGAAAGTTAGAACTTGTACCACTGCCAAGGAAATGTGGGATAAACTTGCCTTGCTCTGTGAAGGAAAAGAGAAAATAAAGGATAACAAACTCCAAGCTGTACAACACTCATTTGACACCTTCAAGATGAAACCAGACGAGACCATTGACCAGCTGGATATGCGCCTTACAAATCTCCTTAACAAGGCTAGTGCCTTAGGTAAGACTTATTCAGAGAAAGAGATTAATAGTAAAATTTTGCGTTCACTAACCAGCAGGTGGAGAATCAAAGTGACTGTGATTAAAGACAATAAAGATCTCAACACTCTGGACCACCATCTTCTCCTGTCTGATCTCAAAGCTTATGAGTATGATCTTCAAGAGGAGGATCAAACAGAAGAAGTTTCCTCTTCTGGCCAGAAAGGAGTTGCATTTTCCTCAACTATCAAGATAGATGATAAGCCAAAGGAGTCTACTGCAGATGACCTGAGTCTCAAGGAGCAGGTAGCACTTCTAACCCGTAAACTTGATAAGATGAGTTCTAAATATGGCAGGTACAAAAAGCATTGGAAGGAATCTACCAGAGATAGGAAGACTTCTTTCAAAGCTGCAGATAAAGAAAGGACATTTGGAGACTCTAGGGAGACCAGATTCAGAACTCTAGAGAGGAGAAGAGAAAGGAGCTCTGGGAGTTCAGATTACCAAAGGAGGGATGGCAGTTCTGGCAGATCTGACTACCAGAGGAGGGAGAGTAGTCCAGCCAAAATAGAGTACAACCAGAGGAGAAGAGATCCAAGTCCCAGTCCCAGAGGAGACAACACCTGTTACACCTGCAACAAGCCTGGTCACTACAGCTATGATTGTCCTCAATTGACTCCTAGAGAAAGAGAAGAGAAAAGACTCAAGAGAGATAAGAGATATGCAGACAAGAAAGCACTACTGGCAGAAGCAGAGGAGGAAGACACTAGTTCCCGTTCTTCTTCTTCTTCTGATTTCGGATCTGATGATGATGTATGCCTTATGGCAGACATCACTGAGGTAAATGAACCTATCTTATGCTTATCAAATTCCATATATAGTGAATCCTCTCATTCATCTGGTGCTTCCAGAGAGTCTGATATGCAGCAAATGCTATCAGATCTCCAAAATTGTGTCCAACTTTGCCAAAAACTTGAAAAAAAAAAGGGTAGGCTAAGAGTTGAAGTTCAGTCTCTATCAAATGAGCAAAAATCTGCCAGAGAACTCATGAAAGACCATTCTAAAGAAGTCTCTGGGCTTCAAGAGAAGGTCACATAAAGAGATACTCTGGTAGACCAGCTCATGAAAGAGAAGAACTCTCAGGCAAAAGAGTTCAATGAGCTCAAAGCCAAATACCTATATCTTATCAAGGGTAAGCAAGTTGAACAACCTATCATGGAAGTACCTAAGACCAGAGAAGCTCCAACTGTCGTATCCCTGATACAAGGATCTTCTCAAAGAGTGCATGACAATAGTGGTTGTTAGGATAAAAGTTGTTAGTTTTGATGAGTTAAAACAAACCAGAAGATGTAATAGGACCATCTGAACCTATTAGCCAGATGATGAACTAGATTAGGACTAAGTCTAGGGGAACTGCCAGACCAGAAGACTTCACCAGAAGAGTCACCAGAAGACCTACCAGAAGACCCTCCAGAGGACTTCACCAGAGGACTTCTCCAGAGGACTCCACCAGATGGGACTGACCAGAGGCAGAGAACCTTCCCCAGACCAGACGAGTCTGGTGAACCAAAAGATGCTCAGATCCAGACCAGAAGACGCTGAGGTTACCTGGTACCTGGTCCTGCCTTCTCTGGAGAGAATCAGAGTTAGGCATTGGAAGCACTTGACCGTTGGTGATTTAAATCAAGTCAACAAGATCGGAGTGGAAAGTTTTGAAGTCAGTCAATCCAAGGATCCCACCAACCCAATCAATCAATTAGGGAATTGATTGATTGAAAGCTTCCCTAAATAGAGGATCTGATTAGATTAGCTCTCCAACAGCTATACCCTAATCACCGCTATAAATACAAGAGTGCAAATTCAAAGAAAGGCTCTAGATTCTCACACGCAAGAAGTCACATTCCAAGCCTTTATCTTATCACTCTTAAGCACTTTTATTGTTCTTATTTTACATATATACTCTTAAAGGAGTTGTTGGATCTCAACCTGTTCATCTCTAAGAAAAGGTTGAAGGCTGTAGACTTTAGATCTAAGCTAGATCTAAAGTGATTGTAAGAAGGAACTGGTACTTCACAATTCCAGTACGTAAGTGGTTTGTTGGTTGGTTAGTGAGACCCCTTTGATCAAAGGGAGAGTGGACGTAGGATATTGAAATCTGAACCACTATAAATCTGGTCCATTTACTGCTTTCTTCAATTTTGTCTTAATTTATTTAGTGCTCTTATTATAGGTCTTGTTAAAAGACATAATCTTTAAAGCTTCCGCAATTAATCTACTTAGTGGGACCAACAAGTGGTATCAGAGCAGTGTGTCCAAAGACCACTGCTTTGTAAAGCTTTTTGGTGGTCACCGGGCATGTCAATTGCTATTTGTTATGTTTAATCAAATTTCTTGTTAAATTTTTATTGAGTAAAAAATATCTTCAAAATCTTCATATAAGAGCCGCAAGTTACCAGAATTCTCCTTTGAGGATTACAGCCACTGGAGCTTCATGATGAGTAAACATCTTGGAGCTATCCATCACCGCATGTTAGATGTGGTTATGAGTGGTCCAATTCAATTTTACTGGACTCCTATTGATAGTGGCAGGTCAGAGTCCAGAGAAGAAACGAGTGAAACTGCCTAGAAAGCTGCTGAGGACAGAGTTCCCAGACAGAAGATCCTCAAGAAGAAAGATGAGCTTGACAATGATGAAATGAAGTTATATAATTTGGACCAGGTGGCAAGGACTGAAATCATCAACACACTCACAAAGGAGGTGATAGAGAAAGTCAGAACTTGTGCCACTGCCAAGGAAATGTGGGATAAACTTGCCTTGCTCTGTGAAGGAACAGAGAAGATTAAGGACAACAAACTCCAAGCTGTTCAACACTCGTTTGACACATTTAAGATGAAACAAGACGAGACCATTGACCAGCTGGATATGCACCTTACAAAGCTCCTCAACAAGGCTAGTGCCTTAGGTAAGACTTATTCAGAGAAAGAGATTAATAGTAAAATTTTGCGTTCACTAACCAGCAGGTGGAGAATCAAAGTGACTGTGATTAAAGACAATAAAGATCTCAACACTCTGGATCATCATCTCCTGTTGTCTGATCTCAAAGCTTACGAGTATGATCTTCAAGAGGAGGATCAAACAGAAGAGGTTTCCTCTTCTAGCCAGAAAGGAGTTGCATTTTCCTCAACTATCAAGACAGGTGATAAGCCAAAGGAGTCTACTGCAGATGACTTGAGTCTCAAGGAGCAGGTAGCACTTCTAACCCGTAAACTTGATAAGATGAGTTCTAAATATTGCAGGTACAAAAAGCATTGGAAGGCATCTACTAGAGATAGGAAGACTTTCTTCAAAGCTGTAGATAAAGGGAGAACATCTGGAGACTCAAGGGAGACCAGATTCAGAACTCCAGAGAGGAGGAGAGATAGCAGCTCTTGGAGATCAGATTACCAGAGGAGGGATAGCATTTCTGGCTGATCTGACTACCAGAAAAGAGAGAGTAGTCCAGCCAGAACAGAGTACAACCAGAGAAGGAGAGATCAAAGTCCCAGTCCCAGAGGAGATAACACCTGTTACACCTGCAACAAGCCTGGTCACTATAGCTATGATTGTCCTCAATTGACTCCTAGAGAAAGAGAAGAGAAAAGACTCAAGAGAGATATGAGATATGCAGACAAGAGAGCACTACTGGCAGAAGCAGAGGAGGAGGATACTAGTTCCAGTTCTACTTCTTCTGATTTCAGATCTGATGATGATGTATGCCTTATGGCAGACATCACTGAGGTAAATGAACCTACTTTATGCTTATCAAATTCCAAATATACTGAATCCTCTCATTCATCTGGTGCTTCCAGAGAGTCTGATATGCAGCAAATGCTATTAGATCTCCAAAATTGTGTTCAACTTTGCCAAAAGCTTGAGAAAGAAAATGGTAGGCTAAGAGCTGAAGTTCAGTCTCTATCTAATGAGCAAAAATATGCCAGAGAACTCATGAAAGACCATTCTAAAGAAGTCTCTGAACTTCAAGAAAAGGTCACAGAAAGAGATACTCTGGTAGACCAGCTTATGAAAGAGAAGAACTCTCAGGCAGAAGAGTTCAATGAGCTCAAGGCCAAATACCAATATCTTATCAAGGGTAGGCAAATTGAACAACCTATCATGGAAGTATCCAAGACCAGAGAAGCTCCAACTGTTGTATCCATGATACAAGGATCTTCTCAAAAAGTACATGACAAGAGTGGTTTAGGTTATTCTGGAATGACAACCAGATCCACTAAATTTTTATGCAATAAAGGCAAGTTGTCTCAAAGATCTGGTGAATTGGTAGAAATCTGGGATGAAAAGGATCCTAATGGAAAAGGTTACAGTGTAGTTAAAAATCCTTGTAGCAAAAAAGGCGAAGCCCTCGCTCCCAGGGCCCCCACCCCCTGGCCCGACAGGATTGGGTGGAGGAAGTAAATCATGGTGACTCAGCGGCCCATTAGGTAACTGCTTTGCTGACCATATAGATGAAGTTTCCAATGAGTTCACTGAACAAGAAGAGGAAATCTTAGAGCACAAACGCCAGATAGGAGAACCTATGAGGATTGATGGTTCTGTTCAGATGCCTAATCAGATTAGGAGACCTCAGAGAAACCTAAAAAGTGGAACCTAAGCAAATTAGGGGACCTCAAAAGGAAAACTCTAAGAGGAAACCTAATCAGAATAGGAGATATACTGAACCAGAGAACCTCAATCAGAATCAGGGATCTCAAAGGGGTTATGCTCAAAGAAGATTCCAGAACAGGAATACTCAGAAGGAATTTTATCATCAGAATAGATCCAATTTTCAGAACCAGAGGAGGTCCTCCAGACCCATCTATAGAAAACCAACTGATCTGGGTATTTATGACACCAGAGATGGTTCTTCTAGGATGTACCCTTACAACCAGACCTTTAAGACCATGTCTTTAAGGCAGGCCATTCCAAAGGCCAGATTTGAGAAAAGATACACCAGACCTGTTTATAGGAAAGGTGTTCTGATCAGACCAGTAGCTCAATATGTCATTGTAAGAGGACATGTGCTGGTAGATAGATTTGGAAGGAAGATAAGATCTCCTCATCCAGCAAGGGATGATCTTTATCTTTGGATTCCTACAAAACCTGCAACTAACCAATCAGGACCCAGCTCTAGTAGGGGACCTAATTGATTTCTATGCAGGATGATAAGAGCCCATTGGAGAAAGGACTTTCAAGCAAACATGTGTGGTACATTGATAGTGGATGTTCCAAGCACATGACATTCCAGAAAGATCATCTCCAGGATTTCAAGCCATTGAATGGGCCAAGAGTGATGTTTGGTGACAACAACTATGGAGTCACCAGAGGTGTTGGAAAGTTGACCTTTAATGGCGTATCTGTAGATGAAGTCTACTATGTTGAAGGACTCAAGCATAATCTGCTTTCTGTATCCCAATTTTGTGACAGGGGATACTCAGTGAAGTTTTCTAGTGATTCGTGCACTGTCTTTTCTTTCGATTATAATGATATTCTGCTTATAGGCTTGAGGAAGGGTAACATTTATCTTGCAGATTTTAGCAGTTGCCTAAGAAATGCTTGCCTGGTTGCTAAAGGATCTGCAGAAGATAGCTGGTTATGGCACAAGAGATTGAGCCATCTTAACTTCAAAACACTGAATAAGATTGCCAGAAAAGGTCTTATTCGAGGTCTTCCTAATGAAGTGTTTAAGAAGGATCAGGTTTGTGGTTCATGCCAGAAGGGTAAATAACCCAAGACCTCCTTTAAGGATGTCCAGAGCACAACCACAACCAGAGTACTTCAACTACTTCACATGGACCTGTTTCTCCTCTTAGTTTCAGTGGAAGGAAGTACACCTTGGTGATAGTAGATGACTTTTCAAGATACACTTGGGTAGTGTTCTTGTTTAAGAAAAATGAAACTATCACTAAGCTGCCAGAATTCTTCAAACAGATTCAGAATGAGCAGAACCAGAGCATAGTCAGGATCAGAAGTGACAAAGGGACAGAGTTTCTGAATTCACACATTGCAGAGTATTGCAAAGAACATGAAATTTTTCATGAGACGTCTGCTGCCAGAACACCCCAACAAAATGGAGTAGCAGAAAGGAGAAATAGAACCCTAAAAGAAGCTGCAAGAACTCTTCTATCAGAGTACAACACACCACAGAGGTTTTGGGCAGAAGCTATCAACACAACCTGTTATACCCAGAACAGATGCCTAATTGCCCAGAGACATAGTAAGACTCCATATGAGGTATGGAAAGGTAAAACCCCATTTGTTTCATATTTTCACATTTTTTGTTGCAAGTGTTTCATCCATGACAATGGGAAATTAAAATTAAAAACTTTTGATGCTAAAGTAGCAGATGGAATATTTTTAGGATATTCCAACACTAGTAAGGCATTTAGAGTTTTTAATAAGAATTCACTTTGTGTGGATGAAACACCCCATGTTGTTTTTGATGAATCTGCTTTTGAGTGCAAGGTGGACTTAAAGTCTTCTGATGAGACACAGAATCAGACTACTCCCAGAGTAATTAAGGTCAATCCACCTATTCTTGATTCAGATTCAGATGATGACCCATCTTTTGGTTCTCTAAAGAAGAAGTCTTCACAAGGAGCAGAACCAGAAGAGGTTGGAACTCCTGTAGGGGGAAGCTCTCCTGCAGTTGGTGATATTCACCAAGGTACTGCAGTGGATGGTCAATCGGGCAAGGCCACGGGAAGGAGGACCCTGGTTGATCACCCCAATCACCTGATAATTGGAGATCCAACTAAGGGTGTCCAGACTAGGAGAAATCTTAACTTAGCTGCCTTATTCAGTTGCTATGTGTCCTTGATTGAGCCCAAGAACATCAAGGAGGAACTGAAAGATTCAAATTGGATTGTTGCTATGCAAGAGGAGTTGAATCAATTCACCAGACAGGATGTTTGGGAGCTGGTAGACAAACCAAGACATCAAAAGGTGATAGGCACTAAGTAGGGTTTCAAGAATAAGAAAGATGAGAATGATGTCATTACTAGGAATAAGGCAAGACTAGTGGCTCAGGGCTATTCTCAGTCTGAAGGAATAGACTATGATGAGACTTTTGCTCCTGTTGCCAGACTAGAAGCTATTAGATTGTTCTTAGCATATGATGCTCACATGAAGTTCAAAGTATACCAGATGGATGTGAAATCTGCCTTTCTTAATGGGATTCTCATTGAGGAAGTGTATGTGGAACAACCTCCTGGTTTTGAACAAGGTGACAGGGTGTTTAAGCTTAAGAAAGCTCTTTATGGGCTGAAGCAGGCACCCAGAGCATGGTATGACACTCTTTCTCAGTTTCTTCTGGACAATGGTTTTACCAAAGGTAAGATTGATAGGACCTTGTTTAGGAAAGAAGAAGGAAAGGACATCCTTCTGGTCCAAATATATATTGATGACATTATATTTGGATCCCCTAACAAGAAGCTGTGTGAGAAGTTTGGTGAACTCATGCAGAGCCAGTTTGAGATGTCTATGATGGGTGAAATGAATTATTTCTTAGGTCTGCAGGTAAAGCAAACAGAGAAGGGAATTTTCATCAATCAGGCTAAGTACATCAGAAACATGTTAGAGAAATTTGGAATAGGATCTAGCAAAGCAGCCAAGATCCCTATGATGATAAATTTCAACATGGATCCAGATGAGTGTGGAGAGAGTGTGGACCAGACTCAGTATAGAGCACTCATTGGTTCTCTTCTGTACTTGACAGCAAGCAGACCAGATATAACCTTTGCAGTTGGTGTCTTTGCAAGATTTCAAGCTAGTCCTAAGAAAAGTCATCTGGAAGCAGCTAGGAAGATATTGAAGTATCTTAAAGGTACAGTAAATTTGGGGTTATGGTATCCTGCAGATGACAATTTAGAGTTAAGTGGTTATTCAGATTCAGACTATGGTGGGTGCAGAATAGATAGGAAGTCTACAAGTGGAACATGCCAATTTTTAGGAAATAATTTGGTATCTTGGTTTTCTATGAAGCAGACTTCAGTTGCTACATCAACAACAAAAGCAGAGTATATGGCCGCAGGCAACTGTTGTTCACAACTACTCTGGATTAGTCAACAGTTAAGGGACTACCAGATTAGGGCTAAAGATATTCCAGTCTTTTGTGATAGTAATAGTGCAATAGCAATCACCCAGAATCCAGTTCTTCATACCAGATGCAAACATGTTGATAAAAGGCATCACTTTATCAGAGATCATGTTGATGGAAAAGATTGCAACAGAGAAGCAGAGAGCAGATATCTTGACTAAGCCTTTGGCTGAAACCAGATTCAGAGAGTTAGCATTTGAGTTAGGACTTTTGGATCCAGAGACAGATTTGGTTTAGGGGGAACATCAGAGAAGTATCCTTTGTTTCATTTTGTTACATACTTTTTATATATATTCAGACTAACATGCCTACAGGTTAGATATACCAGGGAAGTTACATCTCCAGATGAGGTCTGTACCAGATGAGGTGTGTGCCAGGTGTGGTACATTCCAGATGAGGTACAGAGATAGATTCCAGAGAATCCAGGAGTCAAATCTGACCAGAACCAGATGGGTTTCCATCAGAAGAGATGTAATACCAGACTAACCGTGGTATCATCTGGTTACAATACCAGGTGACAGGCATGTATTTACTTCTCTGGCCTCTGATCATTGGGACACACTTTCAAAATTAGTAAATACACTCAAAACGTTTCAACTTCAGGGTGTATTTAAGACTAGGGTAGAGGGACTAGGCAATCATTTCGCTTTCTCTCTTGACTGCGACAAAACCCCCTCGATCCCAGTCCCAATAACCATGCCCACACACCATATTAAATCTGTAACTTGTCTTTTAATCTTGGCCGTCGGATTTAATTACTGTGCAATATGTCAATCAATTCTAAAATTGATTTTGTTCTCTAAATTAAATTTTACAATTACATGCATTCACACTTCATTAATTGATCAAGCCACACATCTTGCCCTATTTAAATCAATCTTTTCTTCAATCTGTCCTTTCACGTTTCCTTACTTTCAAATCCTTAACCTCTCTCTGCAAGTTCTCTCTCTCTCTCTCTCTCTTTTACAGAAATGGCACCCAAATGCAATTTTGACCCTGAGCACGTTTGCAAGAAACTAAAGTCAGAAATGGTGGTGGACTTCTATTCCACCAAGAATCCAGCGGCGCTAGAGATTCTGGAACTGTTGAGGAAGTCTGGAGTGGAGAAATTGATCCCCAAGGACTTGCGCACTTTGGATGGGTACGCTGCCCAATTTTTGGTCAGGATGAAGATCCACGATGACCATATCTCCTCCAAGCTTGACAAGGAGAATGTCGTTTTCTCGAAGCATGATTTCTGCAGGCTTTTTGGAAATCTTTCTTCAGAAGGTATGGACCCTTTGAAGTACAAGGAAGGAGAAGCCTTGGAGTCGTTCAAGTTATTTGCCAGAAATTCTTGCCAGAATTTAACGAAGGACTTTTTGGATAAACAATTGAGGCAAAGGTACAAGGTCTTATTTGACATTGTTGTCAAAGTTTTGATGTGTGAGAGTCATAGCACATATGCCATTTTTACTGGCAGGCTCTGTGTTATGAGGGCTATTTTGGATGGTGTCCAGTGTAATTGGGCAGAGTTCTTCTGGGGCGTATTGAGGAAGAACAAGTTGAAGGTACAGAAGGAGAAGTGTCCCAGCTTGCCAGGAGAGCAGCAGTACTTTTTCAATGCCAACGTGTCTCTTGGCACAAAGCTTACTCTTATCTTGGACTCCATCTTCCCAGAGAATAAGTGGAAGGAGTCTTGGTGCAAGGGCTTTCACAAGTCCAAGGTCCATTTCTCCAAGGATGGTCCTCTCCATGGCCATCCTGACTCTGATGGAGAAGCAGCCATACCTGCCCCCCCCCCCTCTCCAAGAAGTCCCCTCACCTGCTAAGGGGCAGAAGCAGCAGAAGAGCAAGAAAAAGGCTACTGAGGCTACTGGTTCTACAACCATAGCCTTCTCTGGTTCCTCTGAGGAGGACCAGATTCCCCTTCAAGATGTTTTGAAGAAGAAGGGTGATGGTGAAAAAGCTGCCAAGAAGGCTGGAGCAACTAAGAGGAAGAGACCAGAAGAGGCCAAGAAGGTCTCTGCTAAGAAGCCCAGAACCTCAAGAAGGGCTAAGAAGACACTTCTGGTGGATGAGCCATCAGAAGAGGAGGAGGAAGAAGAAGAGGTTGAGCCTCTTAAGAGGAAGCCAAGGGCCAAGAGGGCCATTCTGCAGGACCCTGACTCTGGCTCTGACCTGGGAGATGCCTTGGAGCAGGCCATTGAGGAGGCCTCTCATCTGATGGAGGAGGCCACGGCTTCAGAGCAGGTAAACCTTGTAACCCCCTCCACTTCTCCCCCAGACACCCATGCACAAAACCCCTCCCCTGCTACACCCCAATACACCCCCTCCACCATCCCTACACAAATTACCACTCCCCCCTCTTCACAAATCCCTCTCCCCACAAACCCTTCTCCCCCAGCCCCTGTACCAGAGGTGCCATCAACCTCTGGTGCAGAACAATCCATTCCTCCCTCCTCCTCTTCTCAAATTCCCTACCCAGCCTCTGTGCCAGGAGTTCCTTCTACATCTTCTGGTGCAGAACAGCCTCTACCCTCCTTCTCTACCTCATAAATTCCTACCCCTCCCCAATCTCATACAGAACAGACCCCTTCTATGGCTTTGGGATTCTCTGCTCCCCCTCCCTCTCCCACATGCTTATCTAGCGATGATAGTGAAGATGAGGATGCTTCACTTGAGCCTGCTCGCTTAGCCCCATCCTCCTCTACCTCTGGGTCCAAACCCTTTTCATTCTCTTCTATAGAAATGGGTCCCATCAGGCAGAGTATGAGTGTAAGTGCTCAGCTCTGGCTAAGAGAGCATTTTCCCATCCTGTTGGAGCACTTACCCCTGTTGGCGGATTTGACTGACGCCAAAGTCTAGAGCAAGGCCAGACTTGACGATGTGGAGGACCTGATGTTATTGCTTGAGGAGATGGGTCCCCCTAATTTCACTGCCTGAGAGATTGATTTGAAGCAGAAGCTTAATCTCCAGAATCCAGCGGAGTTGGAGACTCCAGAGGCAGCCAAGGTGGTGATTCGCACCTTGTTAATCCAGCAGGGAGTTATGATCTCCCCCGAGGGCCCCTCTTACAAGTTTGGCCCCCACTTCACCTTTCCTCCAGAGCTCTACTCTGATGAGGAGGACTTTGATGTGACTCCTGCCATGCTCCAGAAGATGAAAGCCTTCTTCAATGAGCAGATCATGCAAATCAGCAGATTCTCTAAGGCCATGCAGCACCTGGCTCCTGCCTTGGTTGAGGATCAGATTAAAGTTGAGAGAAGAAGATTCTTGAAGCAGATCAAGGATGTTTTTGCCTCTGCCAAAGCATCTTTCAAGTCTGACTGCCTCTACTTGAAGATGGATGTGCATGAGAGCCAGAGGCAGATCCAGCAGTACGTTCTGGACCAGGTGAGGCCTGTATCTGTGTTGAAGGTGGAGATGACCTCTCAAATGCTGCAGACTTCAAAGCTCAAAGACTCCCTCCAGGAGATGCTCGAGACGCAAGAGAAGCTGGTAGCTGAGTCTAAGGCTTATCTGGAAGAAGCCAAGCAACTCTGTGATCTTCACTCTTCCCCCTCCACTGCCTTGCCTGATCTCATAAGGTAGGTAGTGGAGCCCCTTATTGATGAAGTTAAAAAATGGGAAGAGCAGGCCAGAACTGATCTGGCGAAGACCACTCTAGAGACTCTCTTTAGCCATAGGGCTCGTCTGGATCTGCTGGAGAATACTTTGGCCCAGGCGGAGCTGCAGAAGAAGAAGGAATAGTTGAAATCTCTTACCATGGCTAAGCAGTTGGCGGCAGAAGAGGAGTCCACGGATACAGAGCAGGATCCTATGTCAGTTTCTGGACCTGCCAAGAGGAAAATAAGGAAGGTGAAGAAAAACTTCCTTGAAGAAGTTGTTGAGGAAGCAGAGAAAAGATTCAAAGAGGAGACTCCAGAAGAGAAGCAAGCAAGAATAAGAAAAAACATAGATGAAGAGCAGAGGCTCCGATATGTTAGGAGACAAAACAAGAAAGCCATAGAAGCTGGTATTACTCCTAGTGCCAGTGGATCCAGCCAGAGGAGGAAGGCTCCTGTTGAAGTGATGGAGATTCTGCCACTCAGGACAGAAGGGTCTTTTGACTCTACTGTGCCTGTTTCTCTCATTGAGAAGTGGAGAGAAGCTAAGACTCTGTGGTTTATCCAGCACTACATCCAGAGGCCCCCTCCAGAGGATGATGCACTTATCAACAGAACCTTCCACTCTTGGATGAAAGTTTATGATGCAGACCTCTACAAGCAGCTGATGGATTCCATCATAGAATTCAATCTGGAAGTCACTGCCCCAGAGTTTCACTATCTCAACACACCTATGCTTGGGAACCAGATTGATTGGATAGAATTGAAGAAGCTGTTCAAGATCAAGGTGTTGGTGAATTTCACTCCAACATCTTCTGCAGAGTTGAAGGCAGTTCAAGACAGATTCCTTGACTGGTTTCTGGTGCCAAAGGAGAACAGAAGATATGCATAGTTTAGGACTCTGAAATGAAATGTATCATGAAAATCTTTTGTCCTCTATTATTAATGAAAAGTCATATCTTCTCTGTTCAAAAGTTGTTAGTTTTGATGAGTTAAAACAAACAAGAAGATGTAATAAGACCATCTGGACCTGTTAGCCAGATGATGAACTAGATTAGGACTAAGTCTAGAGGAACTACCAGACCAGAAGACTTCACCAGAAGACCCTCCAGAGGACTTCACCAGACCCATCCTCCTCTGCCTCTGGGCCCAAACCCTTTTCATTCTCATTTGATGATATGGGTCCCATTAGGCAGAGTATGAGTGTAAGTGCTCAGCTCTGGCTAAGAGAGCTCTTCTCTGTCCTTCTTGAGCACTTACCACTTCTGGCGGTTCTAACTGACGCCAAGGTCTGGAGCAAGGCCAGACTTGAGGATGTGGAGGACCTCATGTTGCTGCTTGAGGAGATGGGTCCTCCTAATTTCACTGCCTGGGAGATTGATTTGAAGAAGAAGCTGAATCTCCAGAATCCTGCGGAGCTTGAGACTCCAGAGGCAGCCAAGGTGGTGATTCGCACCTTATTAATCCAGCAGGGAGTGATGATCTCCCCAGAGGGCCCCTCTTACAAGTTTCGCCCCCATTTCTCCTTTCCTCCAAAGCTCTACTCTGATGAGGAGGACTTTGATGTGACTCCTGCCATGCTCCAGAAGATGAAGACCTTCTTCAATGAGCAGATTATGCAAATTGGCAGATTCTCTAAGGCCATGCAGCACCTGGCTCCTGCTTTGGTTGAGCACCAGATTAAGGATGAGAGGAGAAAATTCTTGAAGCAGATCAAGGATGTTTTTGCCTCTGCCAAAGCAGCTTTCAAGTCTGACTGCCTGTACTTAAAGATGGATTTGCACGAAAGCCAGAGGCAGATTCAGCAATATGTTCTGGACCAAGTGAGACCTGTTTCAGTGCTGAAGGTGGAGATGGCCTCACAAATGCTGCAGACTGCAAAGCTTAAGGATTCCCTCCAGGAGATGCTCGAGAAGCAAGAGAAGTTGGTTGCAGAATCCAAGGCCTACCTGGAGGAAGCCAGGCAACTCCGTGATCTTCACTCTTCCTCCTCCACTTCCTTGCCTGATCTCATTAGGCAGGTAGGGCAACCCCTGTTTGATGAAGTTAAAAAGGGGGAAGAGCAGGCCAGAACTGATCTGGTGAAGACCACTCTGGAGACTCTCTTTAGCCATGGGGCTCGTCTGGACCTGCTGGAGAACACATTAGCCCAGGCGGAGCTGCAGAAGAAGAAGAAAGAAGAGTTGAAATCTCTTACCATGGCTAAGCAGCTGGCGGCAGAAGAAGAGTCCACTGATACAGAGCAAGATCCTATTTCTGTGTCTGGACCTGCCAAGAGGAAAATAAGGAAAGTCAAGAAGAGCTTCCTTGAATCTGTCGTTGAAGAGGCAGAGAAGAGGTTCAAGGAAGAGATGCCTGAAGAAAGGCAAGCCCGGATTAGGAAGAACATAGATGAAGAGCAGAGGCTCTGATATGTTAGGAACCAGAACAAGAAGACCAGAGAAGCTAGCATCTCTTCTGGTGCCAGTGGATCCAGCCAAAGAAGGAAGGCTCCTGTGGAAGTGATGGAGATATTGCCTCTCAGGACAGAAGGGTCTTTTGACTCTACTGTACCTGTGCCCTTGATTGAAAGATGGAGAGAGGCAAAGACTTTGTGGTTCATCCAGCACTACATCCAAAGGCCTCCACCAGAGGATGATGCGCCCATCAACAGGACATTCCACACTTGGATGAAGGCATACGATGCAGGGCTCTACAAGCAGCTGATGGACTCAACTATTGAATTCAACCTGGAAGTCACTGCCCCTGAATTTCATTATCTCAACACTCCCACGATAGGGGACCAGGTGGATTGGGCAGAACTGAAGAAGTTGTACAAGACCAAGGTGTTGGCAAACTTCACTCCAACATCTTCTGCAGAGCTCAAGGCCATTCAAGATAGATTCTTCGACTGGTTCCTGGTACCTAAGGAGAACAGAAGATATGCTTAGAATAGGACCATAATTAAATTTAATCTGTAATCTTCTTTGTTCCTATTATTAATGAAATATCACATCTTCTCTGTCTTAAAGACAACTCCTTGTTGTCTTCTTGTTTGCCTGATAAGATCTATTCTAAGGTCTTATCTTTACTGTTTTTATGCTTAAGTGTTTATGTTTTTGATCAGTTCTGGTTGTGTTTTAACTCCATCAAAAAATGGGAAATTGTTAGGATAAAAGTTGTTAGTTTTGATGAGTTAAAACAAACCAGAGAATGTAATAGGATCATCTGGACCTATTAGCCAGATGAGGAACTAGATTAGGACTTAGTCTAGGGGAACTGCCAGACCAGAAGACTTCACCAGAAGAGTCATAAGAAGACCTACCAGAAGACCCTCCAGAGGACTTCACCAGAGGACTCCACCAGAAGACTTCACCAGATGAGACTGTTCAGAGGCAGAGAACCTTTCCCAGACCAGACGAGTCCGAACCAGACGAGTCTGGTGAACCAAAAGATGCTCAGAATCATCTCTTAATTCTACTGAGTATTCTGGTTCTTGACCAGATCCAGACCAGAAGATACTGAGGTTGCCTGGTACCTGGTCCTGCCTTCTCTGGAGAGAATCAGAGTTAGGCATTGGAAGCACTTGACCGTTGGTGATTTAAATCAAGTCAACAAGATCGGATTGGAAAGTTTTGAAGTCAATCAATCCAAGGATCCCACCAACCCAATCAATCAATTAGGGAATTGATTGATTGAAAGCTTCCCTAAATAGAGGATCTGATTAAATTAGCTATCCAACGGCTATACCCTAATCACCTCTATAAATACAAGAGTGCAGATTCAAAGAAAGGCTCTAGATTCTCACGCGCAAGAAGTCACATTCCAAGCCTTTATCTTATCACTCTTAAGCACTCTTATTGTTCTTATTTTACATATATACTCTTAAAGGAGTTGTTGGATCTCAACCTGTTCATCTCTAAGAAAAGGTTGAAGGCTGTAGACTTTAGATCTAAGCTAGATCTAAAGTGATTGTAAGAAGGAACTGGTACTTCACAATTCCAGTATGTAAGTGGTTTGTTGGTTGGTTAGTGAGACCCCTTTGATCAAAGGGAGAGTGGACGTAGGATATTGAAATCCGAACTACTATAAATCTGGTCCATTTACTGATTTCTTCAATTTTGTCTTAATTTATTTAGTGCTCTTATAAAAGGTCTTGTTAAAAGATATAATCTTTAAAGCTTCTGCAATTAATCTACTTAGTGGGACCAACAAGTACTTACTCAAGTGAGTGATGGGATCCGTCTCCCCATCATACTGGCCCACAGCGGCCACGTTGATCTTTGGCTGGGTGGGAGCCCGCACTAGGATATCCGCGAGAGGGGAGTTGGGCATATGGGCGAAGTGATGCTGCCCGTCTCACTTCTCGAGCCTGGACTCCAGGTCTGATACTTTCTTCAATATTGCGGCCATAGCGCTGTCGGTCGTAGGGGGAGACCGGGGACGCGGGTTATCCCCCAGACTGTCACGGACCGACGGCCTCGGGGCCGCATCGTTGTGATGTCTGGGAGAGCGTGCCCTCTCTCGCTCCCTGGGCCTGGAGCTGACATTTGACTCGTACTAGCGGACAGCTCCCCAAGCATGGGATCCCAGTCTTGAGAAGACTGATCCCGCAGGCCGGCGAGATACCCGTTGAGAGTCGGCCTCCTCGTCAAGGCGTCTTTTCAGGTTTTAAGGACGAGGGTTATATGTGGCCCTCCCGGCCGCCTCTTGCTCGGGCCGAGGGTTGCTGGTGGCCATGGTACGGGCAGGCTCCTTTTCGGGACGATGAGTCCGGATTGGAGCAACGTCGATCTCGGCCTATCGGTGCTCGATCATCGCTCTGGCCGCCTGGAGGTCCTCTAGAGTTCTTATTGTGGACAAGAACTCGAAAGGGCCTTGGAGAGTCTCCGCCGTGGCCGGAGCCGGAGTGGCGGCCTCGCCGACACCTTCGACTTACTGCTGGGTTCGTGTAGCTTTCGAAGTGGTCATTTTTGGAATGGAAGCAGATGGGATTTTTGAGAAAAGAAAGGATGAAGTGGTTCGTTCGAGGTGACTAGATGAACGAAACCGAGTGTACTTCGATATTAGTCACCCTCTTTCTAGTGCCAAAATGTTGACAGCGATTTCATGAGGATCTCGCCGTCGGGTTCCTAGCGGGTAGAATTTAATATTTATGATAACTATGAGCAGTAAATGCAAGAGTAAATGAGCTCTCAAGAGTAGGTTTATAATAAATTAGATGTGTCTTACATTTGGGCATTAAAGGCCCTATTTATAGTGTTCAAGGTGGGCTCACCCACTTGAGCTGATATGCCCGCGGGCCCCACCTGATCCTAGCTGGATAGCCATGAGTGACTATAACCTCCCCTACAGGCCAATGAGGGGGCGCCACCTGGCGCGGTTGACCTCTGCTGATGGGACTTGTCCCAACTACCCTCTCTGACCCTGTCACATCCTCTGAACTGACGACACTGGATGCTCCCTCACAACTGGCGATGCTTGGGATCGGGCAGACGGGTACACGGGTAATCGGGTACCGTGTAGGTGGCGAGTACCCTGGAGATCCTTTCACGGGTAGCGGGTAGAAACTGTCCCAGAGCTCGTCTCTGGCCGGTCGACCCCCTGTCTCATCGAGTTAAGTACCCTTCCCGACGGTTCCTGGAGGTCCACGTCGGGTAGATTCTTCTACCCTACTTGTCTACTCGTCCCGGCTCGGTGACGAGTTTCTCTTGTCCGTGCCCCGCTATGGTTTAATGGGTTTGAGCCCGATACCCGAGGAGTCGGGTATCAATATCGGGCGTAACACCAAGCTAACAAAGCAAGCCGTCAGATATACTCTGGTATGCGAGCATCTTTACAAAAGGGAAATATCAATTCCACTTCTCAAATGTTTGCCAAGGGGGCAAGGACAAGCAATAATCGAAGAAATACATGCCGGAGTATGTGGAAATCATACTGGGGGGCAAGCCCTGGCATACAAAACTATCAGAAAAGGTTATTATTGGCCGACTTTACGTTAGGACGCAATCAAGAAAGCAAAAACTTGTCATCAATGCCTGATTTTTGCCCTGAACATTCATACCCCGGCTCAGGAGCTCGTATCAGTTTACAGTCCATGGCCATTTGCAAGATGGGGGGTGGACATTATTGGTCCCTTCCCAGCAGGAGTTGGGAATGTTCGATTTGTCGTCGTGGCAGTCGATTATTATACAAAATGGGCAGAAGCAGAAGCCACGGTGAAAATCACTCAACAAAAGATGATTAACTTCATATGGAAGAACATTGTCTGTCATTTTGGAGTCCCACAAATGATTGTGACGGACAATGGTCCGCAGTTTTACGGGAAAGAGTTGAGAGACTTTTGTACAAAGTGGGGGATCAAAAAATACTATTCTACCCTCTATCATCCCCAATCAAATGGACAAGTCGAAGCTGTTAATAAGATTATCAAGCATACGTTAAAAGTATGATTGGCGGAAAGCAAAAGTAGTTGGTCTGAAGAACAACCGGAAGTCTTGTGGGCATATAGAGTTTCTCCCAGGTCAAGCACCGGAGAAACACCTTTTGCAATGTCTTTCGGAACAGAAGTTGTTATACCAATTGAGTTAAAGACTAATACAATAAGGATGGCCAACTTTGATGAACAAGCGAACAACTCTGCTCTAGCTACTGAAATGGATTTGCTCGAAGAAAAACGATTAAATGCCGAGCTAA
This sequence comes from Ballota nigra, assembly GCA_947034835.1. NCBI lineage: Eukaryota > Viridiplantae > Streptophyta > Magnoliopsida > Lamiales > Lamiaceae > Ballota > Ballota nigra. The sequence goes on from OX344724.1 coordinate 93,705,785, forward strand.
AAAATATTACGTATAAGCAGTGAGCAGAACGCTACTATAATTCCCATGTTAGAGTCAGGGAATTCAGAGTTGGAGATTTGGTTCTAAGAAAGTTGCTCGCCCAACCTCCAGGTGTATTGGGTCCAACTTGGGAGGGCCCGTATCGTATAACGGACAAATTTCTTAATGGTGTATACGATATCAAGGATATGGAAGGCAAGCCGGCCCAATACTTCTGGAATGATGTACATCTAAAGAAGTACTATTAATAAGTCGAACAAGTTCAACTCTTGGGCGAACAAATGTCTTAGGGGGGGCAAGTGAATCAAAGGAACCAAAAACTTGCCTAATTTTTTGAAAATTTTGCAAAGTATAGAATGAAAGGTTGTTCGGCACATTGTATAGTCTGGTGCTGGTTCATATCTTTTGATTTTAGATAAAGTTGCTCGGTAAAAATATTAGAAGCGAGCATGTTTTTGTTAGTGTTCAAAGTTGTTCGTCAGATTGTATATATTAATGGTGAACAGTCTTACAACACTTGTAAATTTTCATGATGTAAATATAGTTGTTCATTGGAAGATAAGTCTAAAGCTCAAGGTACAAGTCAATTTTTAAGGACCAAGGCCAATTAAAGGTTGTTCGTCTTTCAAGATGAGCAGAACCTAAGGCTAAACCCATATTCCATTAAAAGACAAAGTTGAAATCGAACAAAGCCCAAAATTATGTGTGATAATTTCAAAAGCATTATACGAAAATGTAAAGGCAATTAACATGTAAAGAAGATGAGCAAACAAAAGAAACTTCCATTAATATTCATAAGGCATTAAGCCCCAAAAATAGTACAAAGAGTGTAAAAGGAAAATGTACTACAAAAAGGACGAGCAACTATTACAGGAGGAGATTTTAAGAAATTCTAAGTCATAATCCTAATGTTGATCGCCCTGAGGAGGATCTGGAACTTGGTCGGTAGGAGGATCAACAATCATGTCCCTAGCCAGGTCCTCGGCCACTTTTTGCTCTTGCTCTTTAGCAGCTTGCTCGTTAGTGGCAGCTTGCTCGCCTTCATCTACTGGGGCTGGAGGGCGAATAACCATGATGCTGGGGTCAAGGTTATCAATCTTAAACCCGTAGTCAATCATGTCCCCTAGCTGGAGTTCGATGTTGTTCGGAGGGGGATAGTGCTCGACGAACTCCGATAAATCCTTTCCCATCTCGCCGACCAAATCAGGATTATCGTATGCATGTGCAAGACGGATGCAGTCGGCGTAGGCACAGATGTACCCAATATTTGTGATGGGTCCGGATCGATTTTGCAACTCGAACTCCATTTGCTCTCGAGTAAACATTCCCCCCATCGCTTTATTGAGCTGAGCAACTTCGGCCTCGGCCTCAGCTAATTTCTGCTCGGCATCAGCCATTTTCTTCTTCTGCTCCTCGAGCTCAACATCCTTGCTTTTGAGCTCGGCCGACAACACTTGATATTCATCAATCTTTTTCTTCTGGGTGTCGTCAGCAATTTTGATCTAGTTGTTGAGGCGAGCAATCCTAGCCTCGTATTGGTTGACCAGACCATCTTTCTCCTCAGTTAGTTGTCGAGCAGTGTTCGCATAGCGGCAAACAACATCCTCCAATTCGGCCAGCTGGGTCATCCCTTTTTGAGCCATAACTAGGGAGTTGGCGGTTTGCATCATCGCGAAGTGGAAGTTGTCTGCCACCCCTTGCACGCAGATAGTTTTGTCCATTGGCCTAGTCCAGGTACGGACGATTAACTCCGTGGCCCTTCGAACGTGTTCGCCTGGGATCTCCCTTATATTTGTAGGGGTCCTGGAGCAGGCGTACTGGTGCACCGGGTTTGCTCGCCCCGGATGGTTCTCCGGCCGATATCTACGAGCAACATTACAGATTTATACTTAGAAAAACTTCGAGAAACGTAATGATTGATCGACGACTATTAAAGTATGAGATACACTTACTCGGTAAATTTTTTCTCATCCCAGCCCAGGAGGGTAATGTCTTCTGGACCGCGAGAGGGAGCAACATCTTTTCCCGCTTTGCTTGCCCTTTCAATGGGCTCAATGGAGGTCTGGCGAGAAACGTCCCCTTCTTGCTGGGTGCGGGCGTGACTCTTACCCGCCTTCTCCTTCCCCTTGTTGCCGGCGGGGGCAGGTTGTGATACAAAGGTCCCTTCTCCCATATTCAAACGTTTAGTTCCGTGAGGGGATGAGGCGGGGGGAGAGGGAGGTGGAACATCAGCTGGAGGGGCGACTTGCCGAGCAACTTTTGCTCCCTCTGACTTATTGGTCATGGCCAACACCTTCGAAGGCGGGTCCCCCTTGACCTTACGTCCTTTGGGAGGGGGCATCTCGTGGACTCGTTGTTCCAAGAGAGCAAAGCAAGAAGGGACGACAACGGTAACTTGCTAGGCTAAAAAAAAAAGTTAGACAAGCAAGTTTTATAGTAATTAGCGAACAACTTTATGCTTTGGGGTTAGAGTTCTTTATACCTGGGGGCACCTCAACCTGTGCTTCAAGGTGGTGAGGGCACGTGAACAGGCAAACAATTTTTTTGCACCTCTCTTTGTTCACGTACTCAATGGTCCTCTCGGCTTGGTCTCGAAGGGCCACCAGACACAAGGTGAAGAGGAATTCGGAGCCAATCACTTCTTCCTCCGAGTTCCACTTGAGCAACCGAGGACCTGGGAGCAAACAAGAAAAGTTAAATTAGAACAACTTAATCCAAAGATGAACGGGTGCAAACTTACGTTTAATCTTCCCATAAGTGGTGGTAGAATATATGTGCCCAACAGCACCGTGGGGACCAGAAGGTGCTCGTCAATCACCCCCGATGAAGAAGAAGTGCTTTTTTCAGTTTCTGATCTTGTTCGGTACTCCTTCGATAAGTTTGAGTCTAGTTCGGACCTTCAAATAATAGTAGCCCTCCTCACCCCTTGGACATCTGGTGATCGTCATCAGGTAGTTGACTTCCTCGGCGGTAATGCGGTCAATGTACCCTTCTAGGGCGAACAAACTCATGATGTCGAGTAAATTCATCCACCCTATCGGTGTTATCTGGGTGATGGCAAGGTTGGTCGCCTCCAAAAAGCGACCAACAACTGGGGGCAATGGCAATCTCAGCCTTGCGATCAGGGTATCGATGTTGATCGTCGTGCATCCTGGTGGAGGCCGATCAGCTCTTTCCTTTCTCTTCGGGGCCCACATATCAATGTCATACGGAATTTGATATGCCTCCCGGATTAAGTTGAGTTCATCTTTGTAAACAACACTCTGGATCCTGCTCGCCTGATAGTCGGTCTTTACCAGATCTAGTACTTAACATGGAGAGCGGGAAAAGCTATTCGCAAATTAAGCAGCATATGCTCGCCATTCGAAGGGGCGAGCAATATCAGAGGGGATTTCGTTTTCGAGCACTTTAGGACCTGGGAATCCTATCCCCTCCAAAAATTCACGGGAGAGCTCGTTAAACTCCAGATCTTCCTCGGATTCTGAATTTGATGAGGACTCCTTGTCTGAAGTGTTGCTCGAGGCCACTCCAATTTCTTCTTCGGATGGGCGAGCACCAGTGTCTTCCACCGATCAAACCACGGAATCAACGTCGGGATCTGTTTCCGATGAAATTTCAAACAGCGGCTGCCCCTCAAATGGAACGATGGGGAAGAGAGGATCAAGAGTCTCCTCGGATCTTTAGTTGCTCGAATGAGAGGACATGAGTTTAAAAGTAAGAAAATTGGAGGTTTTCGAGGTGTGTCTAAGGACTCCGGTGGCAGTTTTCAATGGACGACGGAGGCGGTAAACTCCCACGGTGGTGATGGGGTCAAAATTCAGAAAAAAAAGAAAGAAAAACGAATTAAACTAACAATGCAACTAAATTACTACCTTGAGAATGGAGTTAGAAGCCGAAATTCGAAGAATCAGTGCCGGAAAAGCTTGAAGATCGCCGGAGATGGTGGATTCGCCGGAATTTTCTGTAGCAAGGGGGTAAGAGTGGGAAAACTTTCATCTCCCACTCAATTTATACCTGGGCCAAAAATGGGTTAAAACCCGTATTTTTCAACAAATTCAGGGGCCAAATTGGGAGAAAACGGGGTTCCAGGCAAAAAGTTTCAAAACCTGGAGGACATAGTTGCAAATATAGAAGCGCGTGGCCTCGGGCCTGTTCGCGCGTGGGCAGTGCATAATCTGGCCACCCACGTCATCATTGGATAACCCCCAGATCTTGGGAAGACGATACGGCGGCCCCAAAGTTGCTCGCCAATGGGAAGTTGTTCAACCAAATATTTACCAAGACAATATACTAACTACAGTTGCTCGACACAAAGTTGCTCGTCTGAAGCAACATATAGCCAGGATATGGGGCAATTGTTGATAGGTGAATATCAACAACGATTCGGCGAGCAAGAATTAAAGCCTAAACGAAGATTAAGGAGCAAAATTCCCGGACCAAAAATGATTAACAAAGAAAATAAAAAGGAGTGCATAAACTAAATCAGGAGGTGTATTTTCTGACGAACAACACTTTGACGAACAACACTCCCAATGAACAACTACCAGGCGAACAGGTCCTAAAACCCGACGCCAAATATGAATCACCAAGCCCTATATGGCGAACAAAGAACAAAGACCCCGAAGCCTGCCTACAAAGAACATAAAGGCGAACAACTTACGAACCATAACCTCAAGAGGCAAACAACTTTTACCTAAAGGATATTGTTGAGGCGCCGCGTTCTTTGTGTTTAAATGTTGTAACGAATGTTGTAACAAACACTACAACAATATGAAAAATCAGAAATAAGAACTTCTAGGCAAAGTTGATCTGACTCTATATCTATGATCTCTCTATCTATGGATATAGAATTGCTCGCAAGTTATGCAAGATGTACTAAACTTCTAGGCATAACATAAATGTTGGAATAACTGCCCTATCACCTTTGAACTCAGGATCAACACTAGAGTAGGTGTACTCGTTTACTCCACACTTGGTACCGAAGACTTTGACTTCTATTTATAGATGGAGGTCTTCGATCCGAAATAACTTCTTCATGTAACCGCTCCATGATCTTATGTTATCTCCCACAATCTTATCTTTGTTCCTGATATTTCTTAATGCAACCGCCTGATCTAGATCGTCCTCAACTGTCCTGGAATAGTCTGGATCGTGTAGGTCCTTGTAAATCCTTGTAGATCCTTCTGGAACCTGTAACTGCCCATGTTGCAACCAATGCTTGCAACATTCACTTCAACATTGAGTATTCCAGAGACTTGTAGATCCTTCTACATCTTCATCATGCATGTTAAAACATCTAAGATAACATTTGATCATAAAGTATTAGTTAATGAGAAGAAAGGGCAAATTCATGTTGTTTCAAAGTAAATAGTGAATACTACCAACAACATTAACAGACGTATTGGACCAACCAAGCCTACCATGACGAACAACAATGAATCCGTGATAAGACCAAGTGCAAGACTTTGTGATTAAGTTTTAGCTTAGATAAGATCAAACAAGGTCAAAGGACACATGTCAAGCATGTAGGCTTGGGAGTTCAAAGGTCATGTAAACCTCCTACTTGATGGACCCTATAAATAGTTGTTCTCCAGCAATAAAAAAACAAGTTCAAATACACAAATACTCACAAAACACACACAAACACACTAAAACATGCACACACACGAAATAAATACGAATCGAACACACGTATTTACGATTTCACAACCCGAACCTTCGATTTATCATTTACGGTGATAAACAATCACACATTCTTGTTTGGTGATCCTAAACCGAATTAAAACAGCTACTAATCCACGCGATTAGAATCGATCACCGACATGCTTGGTTAACAACTCTTCAATGGTAATGAGAATGAAATTGAAAATTAGTGTAATTAGCATGATTAATGAGAACAAAATCATTACCTCTCCTCCTAAATAAGGTAATCACTACTCCATTTTGATTATCCTATTCTCTTTCTACAATCATCTTCCTCAATCACTCCCCCATTCCTCCACCAATAACCATTTGTTGTCAACTTCTATTCCAAAATTGGGGCATGACACTAGCAATGGTGTCACCATTGGTACACTTATTCCCCTAGCATATCATTTTTCTTATGAGGGCATAGATGAAAATAAATTTTTATTATCATTACCATTGAAGAATTGCTAATCATGCGCCCCCATCTCTTAAAAAAAACATGAATTTTATTTTATTTTAGAAAAAAAAAAGGACGATTGTAATAAAAGAGAGCACGACCGTGGGCAAGGGTGAGTGCCTCTCTCCTTACAAAATAAAAGGCCTACATTCAATTTCATTCGCCAATATTTTGATCTCCCCCACAATAAGTGAGTTACAACTTGTCATTCTTGATTAAAGGTATGTGTACAAAATTGAAGTGTTTTGGTAATAAAATTAAAAGTGAGAATTATTTTAAACAAATTAATTTTAAAAGTGGGAAGTGTTTGAAAAAAAAAACCTAATTAATAATAATTTATAAAATTAATTATGGGTCTCATTTGAAGAATCAAGTTTTAGAATCTAAAAGCAGATTTTGGTTATTTATTAAAATTGAATTCAAAATTCTTATGTTAGTGATTGCGAATGCTTTAAAATTGATTTTTCTTCCTTTTAAAAAAATTATTTTTTTTTCAAAAAAAAAAAACAATTAATTCTATTTACAAGTAAAATTTGCAAGTAACATAAATTCTAGCATGCACTCAAGACTCTAGTGCATGACATACAATTGAATTTTGAGTTTATTACAAATTGGTTACTCCTTAAGTCCTAAAAAACAAATTGGTTAGTCACCTTTTAGTAATTGCATGTAGGTTCCTTTCGTTAGGCCCCACTTTAATTGTATAAGTCTTCAAACCCACCCCCCCAGCTCCAATACCCCATACCTTGGACACAAACCACCCCCACCTCCTTTTATCCGCCGTACATCGAAAAATGGCGACCAGAGGTAGGTAAGCCTACAGCCCCAGTTTCCGTCATGGCGTCTAATCCTATATTGGGGGTGCAATACCCCATTTCAAATTTCAAATTCAATTTACCAGAATCGATCATCCCTTCTCCCCCATCCATTTTCCCAATTTCGACCCCAACTGGTATCCTCAAATGGTACAACCAGTTTCTCCAGCCCAACAAGAAGACGAATTAGTGTTCGCCATCAATTTCGAAGGGGAATGCAAATTGATATCTATATGTCAACGTGATTTGTTCGCAAGCTTGCTGAATCAGGTTAGGGCAAGGTGGGCTGTGTTAGAATCTTGTAGTTTCTCATTTTGTTGCTCAGTTGGTAGCATTTCAAATTGCATCATTGAATCTGATAATGATCTCAAGAATATTTTCCTAATATGCAATCATTCATCAACAAAGCTAGTAATATCTGTTGGGACATTGTCAGTTTTGATTTAGATCCCAAAAGCCCCTGAAAAGATGATTGCCTTAATTTGTCTTTGTCAGGCTAGTCTTGGTTAGGATTAGTACTTAGTCATTTTACACTTCACAGGTACTCAGTGAGAGGAGAACTCACTGGAGACAATCAAGACTCAGAGCCTGAAGACGAAGAGCACCATCCTGAACTTATGGCAGTCTTCTAAGCTGGCTGAGTAAGTGTCAGTGATGAAGAGTATGACCCTGAGGTCATTACTAACTCAGTCCTGAAGGGAACAGGTTGTCACTGAGTAAATGGGAAGACTTGGAGTAGAGCCAAGCAATGCAAAAGGAATTTCAGCGTCAGGACAAGACCGGTGAGCTCAAGACAAAATGAACTTAATAAGACAAGCCTGAAGCTCTGGAATAAGTTCTGACATTCTCACCAACCTGATGACGTGGACCAATCCGAGGAGGACACGCACGTACGGAACCTGACACATAGACTGAATTCAGACTGCATATTCAACGGGCAAGCATTTAATGTGCATTAAATGCAAATACCAAATCCATGCAAAGGCGGCTGCTGCATAGAGATATGTCCGTTTGAAGCCCCTCTACATAGATGGCTAGAAGGTTATCTCTCCAACGGATAGTTTTTCAAACCACCTATAAATACAGAAGGCCTTGAACCCATTCAAGGTTACGGGAAATTTCCAAGCCAGAAATTACTCAAAACTCTCAAGCAATCAAAGCATTCAGCCTTTAAGAGAAACACTCGAAACCTTCTAAATTTCCCAAGTGTTTCTTAGCAACTGAGAGCTATTCTGTATTCCAAGAGCTAATTAGAATTATCTTAAGCTTAGAGAGATTATCCAATCCTTAGCACAGCTTTGCCTTGTAAGGATAATCTCAACTTAGTTGGAATCCAAACTGAAACCAAAACCCTAAGTTAGGCTTGTTGGGAGTAAGTCGGTTAGTGTGATAGTAAGAGGAGTTTGTATAGATCAGTGAGGTAACTGGTCTTGGTGCACCTTGGCACGTAAAAAACAAGAATCCCTTGAGTGGATTTCCTGTTAAGTCAGGCCGTGGACGTAGGAGCTTGAGACTCTGAACCACGTTAAACTCCTTGTGTTCTTACTGCTTTGACATTGTGCATACCTGCCATATTACTTATTCATTCATTGCATTCAAGCTTATCAGGTCTGAATCAATCAACCTGATCTTCTAAAGAACACTGCCTTACTAAACTCTTCTAAGTTTTGAGTAAAACAAGTTTTCAGAAAGCAAACTAAACAGGACTTTAAACTTTCAGGGCTCAAACATTTCCGCACTGAACTTGAACTGATAGTTAGCCAACTGACCCGCACCAAGTGTAGTCAGTGGGTGTATTATCAGCTCCTAGTTCTTTACCACTCTGAGTGAAGGGGACTCAGTCAGTTTAAGTTTAAGAAAAAATCGGTATACGTGTATTCCCCCCCCCATACACGTATTCCTCAGTCTTGTACCGGGACCAACAAGTGGTATCAGAGCAGTGGTTCGAAAGACCACTGACTTTGAATACTAATAGTTTCAGAGGAGAAACTGTTGGTGGTCACTGAACAGATCTGAGTTTGCTTTTCACAAAACTTGCATCATCATCATGACTTCAAGGAGACTTGAAGCTTCGTTACCTGAATTCTCTGTATCTAACTTTGTCTATTGGAAGTTCAGACTAGAGGCACATCTAGATGCCATCCATGACCAGATGCCGCGTGTGCTCAGGGAAGGACCGATCAAGATCACTATTCCTAACGTCAGAGGACTGGGATACGATGATCTTGCGATTGGCGTGCAGGTTCCTAAGGAGAGGAAAGACATGACCAACGATGAAATCAAGATGGTGGGGCTTGACAACGTCGCCAGAAACATCATCTTGCATACGGTGCCTTTCGAGGAGTCAGCCAGGCTGATGAACCTAAAGACGGCAAAGGAGGTCTGGGATGAGCTGACCAGGATGTGCGAAGGGTCAGAAAAGATAAAGGAAAACAAGAGGAATATTGCCATTCAGAAATTCGAAGCGTTCGAGATGCTGCCTGATGAGAGCATAGATCAGATGGAGTCTAGATTCATCAAGTTGATGAATGAGTTGGTGATGTTGGACAAGGATGTCCCAAGGAGAGATGTTGCTTCAAAAATCCTGAATGCTCTTCCTGAGAGATGGGACAACAGTGTAATTATGCTTAAGAACACTCAGGATATGAGTAACATAACTTCTGCTTTACTTTTTTCAGAGCTAAAAGCGCTTGAATTTGATCTTAACAAAAGGAAGAAGAAAGTTCAGTCAGAAGAGGAAGGGAAGGAGAAAACTCCTGAGAAAAGTGTGGCGTTCAAGGCCAGGTCTGAACCTGTTGAGCCCTCATCAAATTCTTCATCAAAGTCACTGATGGAGATGAGCAGGGAAGAACTCGCTGAGGAGTACAGCCTGATGGCCAGACGATTTGACAAGCTCAATTCCAGGTTTGGTCGTTATAAAAAGTTTTATCAGGACTCACGTGACAGGAAACCTGAAGGAACCCACCAAAGCTTGAGGAGATATGAGGAGCGAAGGAACACTGACCAGAGGAGAGAACGTGGTGATGAAAGAAGATATTCTGAACCAAAAACTGAAAGAAGAGACGAACAGAGACGTACTCGTGATGATAGATATCCAACCAAGGCTGAAAGCTCACCAAGAACCAGGGAACCTGACTCAAGGAGGAACCCTGAACCAAGAAAAGAAAGAATAAGTGAGCAGGTAGCATGTTACAACTGTAACAAGATTGGTCACTATCAGTACGATTGCCCGGAGCTGAGTGCTAGGGAGAGAGAGGAAAGGAGAGCCACGAGGGATCTAAGATCTGCTGATCGGAGGGCTATGGTGGCTGAGGATGCAACAGATTCTGATGGTCCCACTGAAAGGTCACCTGAACTCTTCTCGGATGATGAGTACGATGATGTCTGCCTAATGGCTAGGGATGAGCCTGAGGTAACATCAAATTCTGTTTGTGCTTCTTACACTGGTCAAAATCCTGAGCTCAGCTCAGAGTCAGTTAGAGAAATGAACCTTCAGATCTGTCTTGATCAATTGATGGTTGATTTCTCCAGACTGCAGGAAACTAATGTCTTCTTGGTAGAGGAGAACAAGAAATTGAGTACTGAAGTTCAAAACCTGAATGAACAACTCACTCAGTCTGATCTCAAAGAATCAGCTCAGATTGTGAGACTAACTCAGGAAATTGACATGATCAATTCTGAGCGTCTCCCAAGAGAGAAAATTCTGAAGGAACTGGCTGAGGAAGAGCTGGTCAGGAAGGAAGAGCTGAAAGCACTTAAGAGTAAGTTTGATGACCTCTTTACCAGACATGAAATCCTGAAAAAGAGTGAGGACTCTCTCAAGAAAAAGGTTGCAGCAATGAATAAATCCTCAGTGGCTAGAGAGGAAATAAATAGCAACCAGATACTTGGGAACAAGAAAAAGGGACTTGGATATGTTCCTGAGAAATCCTCACAAGGTCAGTCTCATGTTGCTTCAGGGAGCAACACTGAGAGGGTATTTGTTCAGACAGGCCAGAGTGCACCTAAGGTTGTGCTCCAGGCCCGTCAAACTGATAAGGGCAAGGAAACCGTTGACACAGTCAGGGTTGCTCCTAAGGTAGCTAAGCCAAAACCCAAGGGAAAGGCAAAGCAACCTGCGGAAGCCCCTGAGAGCTCAGGCCAGGGAAAACCTCAGCGAAAGCAGAGAAAGACTCAGGCCAAGAGCCCTCAGACTGGTCAGCGAGGGTACCATCATGCTTGGCAATACCATCAGGGAAGGCCAAACATGATGACACCCCCGTGGTTTTGGCATCCTGAGGCCTTTAACTGTTTTCCTTTCCCTCACTTGCCTAGGGGGAATAGAAATCAGGGCCCTTATCAAAAACAAGGCCCAAGACCTGCTGCACCCAGACCTAGGAAGAACAGGAGGCCAGCCCAAAAGGCATCCACTCAGGCTCCTGCGAAGCCTAAGTCTAGCACCCATACACCATCTTCCTCTCAGGCTAAGAAGAAGAAAGTTGTGTATGTCGATGTTTCAGGGAGACAGATTCACCACTCTGAGGCAATCAGGGTTGTGAAGCAAGTCTGGATCCCGAAAGGTACAGCTGACACAATAGGACCCAACACCCAATGGGTACCTAAAGCCTGATTTGCTTACAGGCGGCTGTGGATCACAACAAGAGGAGAGAAGACTCAATCAAAGCTGTTTGGTACCTAGACAGTGGTTGCTCAAGGCACATGACTGGAATGAAGAGTCTTCTCCAAGAGTATCAGGCTAAAGATGGTCCACAGGTAACCTTTGGTGATAACTCAAAAGGTGTTACTAAGGGTTTTGGTGTTCTAATTATAGGTACAGTAAGAGTGGAAGATGTGTCCTTTGTGGAAGGACTGAAGCATAACCTGCTGTCAGTAAGTCAATTCTGTGACAAAGGGTTCAGTGTTGAGTTCTCATCGAATAAATGTTCAGTCAAGGACAAATCAACACAAGTGCTTCTATCAGGTATAAGGAAAGGTAACGTTTATCTCGCTGATTGGAGCAGCACTATTCCTAATACTTGTCTTGTTGCTAAAAGCTCTCTAGAGCTCAGTTGGTTATGGCATAAAAGATTAAGCCACCTGAACTTCAAGATTCTTAACAAAATTTCTAGACAGTCACTTGTTGATGGTCTCCCTAATGAAGTTTTTAGCAAAGATCACGTGTGCAAAGCCTGTCAGGAAGGGAAGCAAGTCAGAGCGTCATTCAAAGAAAAGGCTTCTTACTCCACTGACAGGATACTTCAGCTTCTGCACATGGATCTATTTGGTCCCATAACACCTGTGAGTACGAATGGTAGAAAATATACCCTTGTGGTTATTGATGATTATTCTAGATATACTTGGGTTATTTTCCTGTTAAATAAAAAGGAAACACAGGTGAAGCTTCCAGAGTTGCTCAGAAGACTCAGCAATGAGAAAAATCAGTCCATTACCAAGATCAGATCTGACAAGGGCACTGAGTTTATAAATTCATATATTTCTGACTTTTGTAATGAACTTGGTATAGCTCATGAGACTTCTGCAGCTAGAACCCCACAACAGAATGGTGTCGCTGAAAGGAGGAATCGGACACTGAAGGAAGCTGCAAGGACCATGCTGGCTGAGTCAGGATTGCCCAAGAAGTTTTGGGCTGAGGCAATCAACACTGCATGCTACACTCAGAACAGATCCATGCTGAACAAGCAACATGCTCAGACCCCATATGAGACATGGAACAAAAGAAAACCTCGTATTTCTTACTTTCATGTGTTTGGTTGTAAGTGCTTCATCCTCAACAATGGGAAAACCCAGTTGAAAGCTTTTGATAGCAAATCTGATGAAGGAATATTCTTGGGATATTCTGAAATTTGCAAAGCCTTCAGGGTTTACAATTGTAGGACCCTTGTTGTGGAAGAATCACCTCATGTTGTCTTTGATGAATCTGCTAATGAGTCTAGGGCAAAGGTGCTGAATCCTGACACTGAGGAGGTCACGAGGAGTGTGACAAGGCTGAGCTTGAAGAGTCAACCTGATTCCAAGATCAAGACTGTGCCAATTCCCAGATGGGATGATGATGACGATCAGGATGATGAACCAAGTGCCACTCCGAAACCCAGCACATCAGGAATGGTTGAGCCTCAGACAGAGGAACAGGCTCAACCTGAGGTAAGTACCGTCTATGAAGATGCTGTTGCAGCTGAGACGGCTCCTGAGTCACCTCATCAAGGGGGAATCAATGTCCCTGACATTGAACTTGTTAATCCCTTCGGTATAGACTCAGGATCATCCCCTTCTGTTCAATTTCCTGAATTTTATGAACCTGTAGACACTAACATTGCAGGTACTTCAGGAACAACTCCTGGCAAAAGAACATGGTTAGAAGATCATCCCATTGATCAAATTATTGGTGATCCAACTGAGGGAGTCAGGACCAGACGGTTTCATGGTGAGAGTGCATTGTTCTGTTGCTTTCTCTCTGAGCAAGAGCCTCAGAACATTGAAGAAGCTCTCACTGACTCGAACTGGATCATTGCCATGCAAGAGGAGTTGAATCAGTTCACAAGGAATCAGGTTTGGGAACTGGTAGATAGACCTAGGCATCAAGGTGTGATTGGTACCAAGTGGGTCTTTAAGAACAAGAAGGATGAGAATGGTGTTGTGGTAAGGAACAAGGCTAGACTGGTTGCAAAAGGGTATTGTCAGTCTGAAGGAATAGACTATGATGAGACTTTTGCTCCAGTGGCTAGATTGGAAGCTATCAGGTTGTTCCTTGCCTATGCGACATATAAGAAGTTCAAGGTGTATCAAATGGATGTCAAGAGTGCATTCCTGAATGGTGTACTCAATGAAGAGGTATATGTTGAACAACCTCCCGGGTTTGAGGTTGGAGATAGAGTATACCATTTGAAGAAAGCACTCTATGGACTTAAGCAAGCACCAAGAGCTTGGTATGATACCCTCTCTCAATTCCTGACTGATCATGGGTTCAAGAAGGGAACAGTGGATAGGACTTTGTTCAGGATCACTGAAGGTGATGACATTCTCCTGGTCCAAATTTATGTGGATGACATAATATTTGGATCACCAAATCAGCAGTTATGTGAGAAATTCTCTAAACTGATGACTGGTAAATTTGAGATGTCAATGATGGGAGAGATGAACTTTTTCTTAGGATTGCAGGTCAAGCAGACTGATCAAGGTATATTCATTAATCAGGCCAAGTATACAAGAGACTTGATTCATAAGTTTGGTGTTCAAAACAGCAATCCAGCCAGGATCCCAATGAACACCAATTGGAAGATGGATCCTGACACTGAAGGGACTTCAGTGAATCAGACTGAGTATCGTGGGCTGATAGGTTCTTTACTGTACCTGACTGCAAGTAGGCCTGACATTACGTTTGCAGTTGGTGTGTGTGCTAGGTATCAGTCTGATCCCAAGAGAAGTCATTTGGAGGCTGCTAAGAGGATACTTAAGTATTTGAAAAGGACAGTTAATATGGGACTATGGTATCCTTCAGATGACAACCTTGAACTGACAGGGTATTCAGATGCAGACTATGGAGGTTGTAGGATTGATAGGAAATCAACCTCAGGGACATGTCAGTTTTTGGGAAGTAAGTTGATCTCGTGGTTTAGTAAGAAGCAGAATTCAGTGGCAACATCCACAACTGAGGCTGAGTATATGGCTGCAGGGAGTTGTTGTGCTCAGATCCTATGGTTGAGGCAACAGTTGAGGGACTACCAAGTATTTGCTAATCAGGTTCCAATCTATTGTGATAACAATAGTGCAATAGCAATCACTCAGAACCCAGTGCTTCACACAAGGTGCAAGCATGTGGATATTAGACACCACTTCATTCGAGATCATGTGGAAAAGAAAGATATTAGGATGGAAAAGATTCACACTGATAGGCAAAGAGCTGACATCTTGACTAAGCCCTTGGCTGAAGCAAGGTTTATGGAACTATCAGTGGAATTGGGACTTTTAGATCCGGGAGAGCAGTCAGTGTAGGGTTCTAGGGGGAACTCAGGCCAGACTCGACTCAGCGAGGTATCAGGGTGCTACAATGTCTCCCTGACAGGTATGGGTTCTAACCTGACTCTTGTGAATCTCAAGCGTCTCCCTGAGTCATTCGTCCTGAAAATCTTTATTAAATGCATTCCGTTATCATTAAAAGCGCGCCTTTTTATATTTAAACCCACGCGCACGGAGCATTTAATGTCAAAGTTACTTTTTCATATACGTGTCCGTGTTATACGGAATGTGACTGACTTGGGGTTTCAATTAAAACTGAGATTAATCCTGGCCTCTCATTTTAAAACCTTTCGAATTCAGGAATCAATCTCAACCCCACGTTTGAGTAACTGACTTAGTCTTATCAATCAAGGGTGTCATTTGAGGTCTTTACGCAAACACAACGCACAATTTGCACACTGAGTTTTTCTCTCGCTCAAACACAGAATTTCTAAAACCTCTTTCTCAAAATACAATGGCATTCCTTGATTCCGACTGGACAACCGACAAGATCGTCGATGTTGTTGAGAAGAGGCTGGTACACATGGAGCAAGTCATCTCCATGGAAGGTATCTGTCTAACGGTTAAGGAAATCAAACCTGTTTTTAAATGGATTTCCGACGCCGGGTTGGAAACATACTTCACCACCCGCCCCTCTTCTGTGCTCCCAAGAACAGTGGTGGAAGCTTATTTGAACATGTTCTTGCGGAAGGGTGAAGTCTGCACCAAGGTGACTGCGCTAAAGCCGACGGGGGAAAAGAATAGCGACGGAGAGCCTCTCTACGACTCGGAGGTGGTCACCATTGATCTCAGGCAGGCGGTGAGGGAAGTCTTCAAGCTGCCATCCTCTGGCATCAACCCCAGGACTTACAAGGAAAACTCGGAGGGAGAATTCCTTGGGAAATGGACCAAGTCAGGGTCTTCGGAGTTCAGGGCCCGTCAGAACAAGAGCACTCTGAAGCCGGAGTACAGGGCTCTGGTGGACTTGGTATCCAAGATGGTGATGGGAGCAACTGGCTCTCACGAGCAGTTGAGTCTGCCCAAGTTGAGGCTCATGGGAGCAATCGCTGATGGAGTGGAAGCGAACTGGGAGCAATTCTTCCTCGATCAACTCCATCAGGCAGGATTGGACAAGATCACGCGTGACGAGAAGAAAAAGCACATATCTGTCAGTGCCATCTTGCCATTTGGCACAAGATTGTCCATGCTGATTGCTCATGCGTGCCATGGGTACACTTTTGACTTTGAGGACAACCTTTCCTCAAAGAAGGTCATGTTTTCATCACTGAGTGACACCTATTCAGTGCTAGGGCTGACTGATCTCAATGCGAAAGCTAAGGGTCAGGCCAGAAAGCCAGCTGGGACGGCCAAGAGAGTGGCAACCAGCCTCATTGAAAAGGTGGATGAGCTCCTTGAGAGGAATAAGGAGGCTGAGAAGGCTGTTGCTGAGGAGGTGGAGCATCCTGATGTGGGCGCGGCTGAGAAGAAGGAGAGGAGGGTGAAAATCGTGCTGTCAGGGAAGAGCACGAAGACAGGGACTGAGTCAGATCCCAAGAAGGCCGGGACTGAGGCTGAGGGAACTGATGATGACGTCAGTATAGGGGGCGCTCAGGGAAAGAGGCCCCTGAAGAGACTTAGGAGGGGAGTAAAGAAGTCTCCTGCTAAGAAGCTCCCTGAATTGAGTGAGAGGGAGAAGTCAAGCTCTCCTGGAGCCTCTGACTTAGAGGAGGTGAGAAAGACTGTCGAGACGGCTGAGTCATTGCAGCCTGAGACAGCATCCACACAAACACCCCCGCATCCTGAAACCCAAACACCTTCCATCCCTGACCCCACACCTCAAACTCCCCAACTCCCCCAACCTTCAGAGCCAAACTACCCTACTGAGTCAGTGCCATCAACCTCACTTACAATTGAGCCTGACCAGTTAGCCGAGCCAAACCTTCCCAACCCTTCAGATTTTCCCTCATACCCCAATCCCAAAGACTGTCCCAAATCTATTTCAACAGAAGAGGATGTGTTCCTTGAAATAGAGGAGGAGGAGCTGGATGAGCACATGGCGGGAGGTATACTGGAGAATACACTCAGGGGGAATGCCACGGAGTGGGCAGGGAAGTGCTGGCCTGGGCTGTACAAATACACTGAATTGCTGGCATATGTGGTGGAGCTCAAAGTTTGGTTGGACTTTAAACAATCAAACATGCAGGAGCAACATATGCTAGTAGACGCACGCGGCTGGGAACATTGGGAGACGGAGAAGGCCAAGATCTGCTCATTCTTTGGCCTGACAAGCTGGCTTCAACTTTTGAACTTCGACAACCTGAAGAAGCTTGTGGCTGAAATGATGGCCAAAAGCAAGGCTGATCTTCTCTCCGTTGAAGAGATGGAGGATGATGAGGAGGATGATGACGCTCAAGGTGGAGCTGTGGAAAAGGCAGTAGAAGAGACTGCAAGGGAAGTAGATGAGATGGACTCTGAGCCTCAGGCTCAGGGGGAAGGTGACAAGAACACTGGTGCCAAGGGTGGACCAGTGGCTGAGGATGTTGTGAACATCTCAGCTGCCAATGAGACATCTGTCGATGAAGGGATTCCCTACCCTGAGACACGAGAGGATGATGTTGAGGCATTCAAGGAGACTCTCAGTTCCGAAGGACAAGTTCCTAAGGTTCAAGTTAGCTTAGCTGGGCCTGAGGAGGCGGCTATGACTACTTCACAACTGCCTTCAGTGTACCTTGAAGAAGGGACTGATGCTGCAGGGGCTGACAAGGGAAAGCAGCCAATCACTGATGAGGCCGCTGATGATGAAGATGTGGTCATAACCGGGGTCGGCCGTGCTGAGTTTACAAGCATAGTGGAGGTCAAACAGGAGAAAACCTCGGAAAATCTAGCTGAACTTCAGGAGGAAGTAATGAGGCTACGTGCTGAAAAAGATGAAGACTCCAAAGCCCTGGCGAAACACATCAGGTGGACAAAGTCAGCTTACAACACCCTTGCCAATAGGGAGCTGATCTTGTTAAAGCGCACAATGACTGACACGGCCAAGTCAGTGAAGAATGAGAGGAAGCGCACAAAGAAGATGCTCAGGGACACTCTCAAGAAACTTGAAGAGAGAGATGCGATCAGGGACGAAAAGATGAATCAGGCAGTGGACAGGCTTGCAGTTCAGACTGGAGCTATTGTCACTCAGGCCTTGGAGGACTCAGCGTCCAAGTTGGAGCTGGAGTCAGGGAAGCTGGATCGCACATCTCAATCAGTGGCGGACATTTTGGCTAAAGCCACTGAGGAGTCTGTGAAGATACTGACTGAGGTTAGCAGAGTCAGCGGTGAGTCCTCGAAGGTGGAAGAAAGGATCACCAAGGCTGAACAAAGTCTCCAACTCTCTATGGAGGTCTTTGAGAAGAAAGTCAATGCTGCCATCAGTTCCGTATCCTTTGCAGGGACTGGGATTTCAATGGGAGTTGAGTTATTGAAGGAGGGAATCAATGATGTCCATTCCCTAGCTTCCTTCGTAATCAACAGCGGATCTGACGCATTCCCATCTGAGGCCAATGATGATGCCAAAAAGGGGGAAAAGAAGAAGAAAAGATCCCGCCCTGAGGCATCTGAGGCAGTTAGTCAAGGAGAGATCGTCCTAGCTGATCCTGAAGCCAATCCTGATGGAAACATTCTAAGGATAAGAAAGTCAGCTAGGTTAGCGGCAGTGGAGAAGGAAGGAGAACAATTAGTTGCCAAGCTGAGGGAGGAGGCAACAAAGGCAAAGGCTAATGAACCTTCAAAGCAACAACCTGAGCCAGTCCAAAGATCATCACCCATGAGCTCAAGGAAGAATCCCATCACTTACTCAGGTGAGTTAGTTGCGGAGCTATGTGCTGAAGCATGGGGAGATCAACCTGAAAAGACTGAGGCTATGCGCAGAGCTGAAATTGCTCAGAAGGAGAAGATGCGCATTTTGGAGAAGAAGGTTGAGAAGCTGACGGATATCACTGAGCTTCAACAACGTGAACTAGATGATGCAGTGATCAGCTTGCTAAGGAGGAAGAAGGCGAAGCCTGAGCCAAGGAAGTACAGAAAGAAGCCAACAGTTAGGAAGGCAACAATTCTTCAAGTCAGTAGGCCAGAATTAGGAGCAAGGGAAGCTTTTGTTGATGAGTTCGTCTCAGAGACTTTAAAGGAGTTTTGGACTGATGCAAGGGATGAATTTGTCAGGCTATGGTTTGTTGTGAAGAAGTGGGGCGACACTGACGATATTGATGCCCACTTCACTGACTATATGATGGACAATCATCCTGAGCTATTTCAGAAGATCTTGGAGGAGGCTGAGGCAGCTAAAGTCCAAGTGAAGGCTCCTGAGTTCATCATTCGAGCTCCTCCCTTGATTCCTGGAACTCTAAAGCATGACACTAAGGCCATAATGATGGAAGTCTTGAAGATAGCTAGAACTGAAGGATATGTGAACCAACCTGGAAGACTTGACGAGCTAAAGGCAAGAGTTTATGCAGGATATGGACTCAAGCCTGAAATGAGATTAGTCTAGGTGTTCACAGGCTTCTTTGTAATAGATTAGATTCATTGTAATCGTTTCCACATCTTTCAAGAAATCTATTACTTTTGCCCACAGACAAAAACTCATTGTCTTTTTGGCTTGTTTAAATTCTGTACTTTATCAAGAATTGCTCTAACACTGTCTTATCTTATAGATAGGATTGTCCTATTTCCTCTAAGTGTTTTGAGGATCTTTTCAGTGTTTTGGCATCATCAAAAAGGGGGAAATTGTTGGGACATTGTCAGTTTTGATTTAGATCCCAAAAGCCCCTGAAAAGATGATTGCCTTAATTTGTCTTTGTCAGGCTAGTCTTGGTTAGGATTAGTACTTAGTCATTTTACACTTCACAGGTACTCAGTGAGAGGAGAACTCACTGGAGACAATCAAGACTCAGAGCCTGAAGACGAAGAGCACCATCCTGAACTTATGGCAGTCTTCTAAGCTGGCTGAGTAAGTGTCAGTGATGAAGAGTATGACCCTGAGGTCATTACTAACTCAGTCCTGAAGGGAACAGGTTGTCACTGAGTAAATGGGAAGACTTGGAGTAGAGCCAAGCAATGCAAAAGGAATTTCAGCGTCAGGACAAGACCGGTGAGCTCAAGACAAAATGAACTTAATAAGACAAGCCTGAAGCTCTGGAATAAGTTCTGACATTCTCACCAACCTGATGACGTGGACCAATCCGAGGAGGACACGCACGTACGGAACCTGACACATAGACTGAATTCAGACTGCATATTCAACGGGCAAGCATTTAATGTGCATTAAATGCAAATACCAAATCCATGCAAAGGCGGCTGCTGCATAGAGATATGTCCGTTTGAAGCCCCTCTACATAGATGGCTAGAAGGCTATCTCTCCAACGGATAGTTTTTCAAACCACCTATAAATACAGAAGGCCTTGAACCCATTCAAGGTTACGGGAAATTTCCAAGCCAGAAATTACTCAAAACTCTCAAGCAATCAAAGCATTCAGCCTTTAAGAGAAACACTCGAAACCTTCTAAATTTCCCAAGTGTTTCTTAGCAACTGAGAGCTATTCTGTATTCCAAGAGCTAATTAGAATTATCTTAAGCTTAGAGAGATTATCCAATCCTTAGCACAGCTTTGCCTTGTAAGGATAATCTCAACTTAGTTGGAATCCAAACTGAAACCAAAACCCTAAGTTAGGCTTGTTGGGAGTAAGTCGGTTAGTGTGATAGTAAGAGGAGTTTGTATAGATCAGTGAGGTAACTGGTCTTGGTGCACCTTGGCACGTAAAAAACAAGAATCCCTTGAGTGGATTTCCTGTTAAGTCAGGCCGTGGACGTAGGAGCTTGAGACTCTGAACCACGTTAAACTCCTTGTGTTCTTACTGCTTTGACATTGTGCATACCTGCCATATTACTTATTCATTCATTGCATTCAAGCTTATCAGGTCTGAATCAATCAACCTGATCTTCTAAAGAACACTGCCTTACTAAACTCTTCTAAGTTTTGAGTAAAACAAGTTTTCAGAAAGCAAACTAAACAGGACTTTAAACTTTCAGGGCTCAAACATTTCCGCACTGAACTTGAACTGATAGTTAGCCAACTGACCCGCACCAAGTGTAGTCAGTGGGTGTATTATCAGCTCCTAGTTCTTTACCACTCTGAGTGAAGGGGACTCAGTCAGTTTAAGTTTAAGAAAAAATCGGTATACGTGTATTCCCCCCCCCATACACGTATTCCTCAGTCTTGTACCGGGACCAACAAGTGGTATCAGAGCAGTGGTTCGAAAGACCACTGACTTTGAATACTAATAGTTTCAGAGGAGAAACTGTTGGTGGTCACTGAACAGATCTGAGTTTGCTTTTCACAAAACTTGCATCATCATCATGACTTCAAGGAGACTTGAAGCTTCGTTACCTGAATTCTCTGTATCTAACTTTGTCTATTGGAAGTTCAGACTAGAGGCACATCTAGATGCCATCCATGACCAGATGCCGCGTGTGCTCAGGGAAGGACCGATCAAGATCACTATTCCTAACGTCAGAGGACTGGGATACGATGATCTTGCGATTGGCGTGCAGGTTCCTAAGGAGAGGAAAGACATGACCAACGATGAAATCAAGATGGTGGGGCTTGACAACGTCGCCAGAAACATCATCTTGCATACGGTGCCTTTCGAGGAGTCAGCCAGGCTGATGAACCTAAAGACGGCAAAGGAGGTCTGGGATGAGCTGACCAGGATGTGCGAAGGGTCAGAAAAGATAAAGGAAAACAAGAGGAATATTGCCATTCAGAAATTCGAAGCGTTCGAGATGCTGCCTGATGAGAGCATAGATCAGATGGAGTCTAGATTCATCAAGTTGATGAATGAGTTGGTGATGTTGGACAAGGATGTCCCAAGGAGAGATGTTGCTTCAAAAATCCTGAATGCTCTTCCTGAGAGATGGGACAACAGTGTAATTATGCTTAAGAACACTCAGGATATGAGTAACATAACTTCTGCTTTACTTTTTTCAGAGCTAAAAGCGCTTGAATTTGATCTTAACAAAAGGAAGAAGAAAGTTCAGTCAGAAGAGGAAGGGAAGGAGAAAACTCCTGAGAAAAGTGTGGCGTTCAAGGCCAGGTCTGAACCTGTTGAGCCCTCATCAAATTCTTCATCAAAGTCACTGATGGAGATGAGCAGGGAAGAACTCGCTGAGGAGTACAGCCTGATGGCCAGACGATTTGACAAGCTCAATTCCAGGTTTGGTCGTTATAAAAAGTTTTATCAGGACTCACGTGACAGGAAACCTGAAGGAACCCACCAAAGCTTGAGGAGATATGAGGAGCGAAGGAACACTGACCAGAGGAGAGAACGTGGTGATGAAAGAAGATATTCTGAACCAAAAACTGAAAGAAGAGACGAACAGAGACGTACTCGTGATGATAGATATCCAACCAAGGCTGAAAGCTCACCAAGAACCAGGGAACCTGACTCAAGGAGGAACCCTGAACCAAGAAAAGAAAGAATAAGTGAGCAGGTAGCATGTTACAACTGTAACAAGATTGGTCACTATCAGTACGATTGCCCGGAGCTGAGTGCTAGGGAGAGAGAGGAAAGGAGAGCCACGAGGGATCTAAGATCTGCTGATCGGAGGGCTATGGTGGCTGAGGATGCAACAGATTCTGATGGTCCCACTGAAAGGTCACCTGAACTCTTCTCGGATGATGAGTACGATGATGTCTGCCTAATGGCTAGGGATGAGCCTGAGGTAACATCAAATTCTGTTTGTGCTTCTTACACTGGTCAAAATCCTGAGCTCAGCTCAGAGTCAGTTAGAGAAATGAACCTTCAGATCTGTCTTGATCAATTGATGGTTGATTTCTCCAGACTGCAGGAAACTAATGTCTTCTTGGTAGAGGAGAACAAGAAATTGAGTACTGAAGTTCAAAACCTGAATGAACAACTCACTCAGTCTGATCTCAAAGAATCAGCTCAGATTGTGAGACTAACTCAGGAAATTGACATGATCAATTCTGAGCGTCTCCCAAGAGAGAAAATTCTGAAGGAACTGGCTGAGGAAGAGCTGGTCAGGAAGGAAGAGCTGAAAGCACTTAAGAGTAAGTTTGATGACCTCTTTACCAGACATGAAATCCTGAAAAAGAGTGAGGACTCTCTCAAGAAAAAGGTTGCAGCAATGAATAAATCCTCAGTGGCTAGAGAGGAAATAAATAGCAACCAGATACTTGGGAACAAGAAAAAGGGACTTGGATATGTTCCTGAGAAATCCTCACAAGGTCAGTCTCATGTTGCTTCAGGGAGCAACACTGAGAGGGTATTTGTTCAGACAGGCCAGAGTGCACCTAAGGTTGTGCTCCAGGCCCGTCAAACTGATAAGGGCAAGGAAACCGTTGACACAGTCAGGGTTGCTCCTAAGGTAGCTAAGCCAAAACCCAAGGGAAAGGCAAAGCAACCTGCGGAAGCCCCTGAGAGCTCAGGCCAGGGAAAACCTCAGCGAAAGCAGAGAAAGACTCAGGCCAAGAGCCCTCAGACTGGTCAGCGAGGGTACCATCATGCTTGGCAATACCATCAGGGAAGGCCAAACATGATGACACCCCCGTGGTTTTGGCATCCTGAGGCCTTTAACTGTTTTCCTTTCCCTCACTTGCCTAGGGGGAATAGAAATCAGGGCCCTTATCAAAAACAAGGCCCAAGACCTGCTGCACCCAGACCTAGGAAGAACAGGAGGCCAGCCCAAAAGGCATCCACTCAGGCTCCTGCGAAGCCTAAGTCTAGCACCCATACACCATCTTCCTCTCAGGCTAAGAAGAAGAAAGTTGTGTATGTCGATGTTTCAGGGAGACAGATTCACCACTCTGAGGCAATCAGGGTTGTGAAGCAAGTCTGGATCCCGAAAGGTACAGCTGACACAATAGGACCCAACACCCAATGGGTACCTAAAGCCTGATTTGCTTACAGGCGGCTGTGGATCACAACAAGAGGAGAGAAGACTCAATCAAAGCTGTTTGGTACCTAGACAGTGGTTGCTCAAGGCACATGACTGGAATGAAGAGTCTTCTCCAAGAGTATCAGGCTAAAGATGGTCCACAGGTAACCTTTGGTGATAACTCAAAAGGTGTTACTAAGGGTTTTGGTGTTCTAATTATAGGTACAGTAAGAGTGGAAGATGTGTCCTTTGTGGAAGGACTGAAGCATAACCTGCTGTCAGTAAGTCAATTCTGTGACAAAGGGTTCAGTGTTGAGTTCTCATCGAATAAATGTTCAGTCAAGGACAAATCAACACAAGTGCTTCTATCAGGTATAAGGAAAGGTAACGTTTATCTCGCTGATTGGAGCAGCACTATTCCTAATACTTGTCTTGTTGCTAAAAGCTCTCTAGAGCTCAGTTGGTTATGGCATAAAAGATTAAGCCACCTGAACTTCAAGATTCTTAACAAAATTTCTAGACAGTCACTTGTTGATGGTCTCCCTAATGAAGTTTTTAGCAAAGATCACGTGTGCAAAGCCTGTCAGGAAGGGAAGCAAGTCAGAGCGTCATTCAAAGAAAAGGCTTCTTACTCCACTGACAGGATACTTCAGCTTCTGCACATGGATCTATTTGGTCCCATAACACCTGTGAGTACGAATGGTAGAAAATATACCCTTGTGGTTATTGATGATTATTCTAGATATACTTGGGTTATTTTCCTGTTAAATAAAAAGGAAACACAGGTGAAGCTTCCAGAGTTGCTCAGAAGACTCAGCAATGAGAAAAATCAGTCCATTACCAAGATCAGATCTGACAAGGGCACTGAGTTTATAAATTCATATATTTCTGACTTTTGTAATGAACTTGGTATAGCTCATGAGACTTCTGCAGCTAGAACCCCACAACAGAATGGTGTCGCTGAAAGGAGGAATCGGACACTGAAGGAAGCTGCAAGGACCATGCTGGCTGAGTCAGGATTGCCCAAGAAGTTTTGGGCTGAGGCAATCAACACTGCATGCTACACTCAGAACAGATCCATGCTGAACAAGCAACATGCTCAGACCCCATATGAGACATGGAACAAAAGAAAACCTCGTATTTCTTACTTTCATGTGTTTGGTTGTAAGTGCTTCATCCTCAACAATGGGAAAACCCAGTTGAAAGCTTTTGATAGCAAATCTGATGAAGGAATATTCTTGGGATATTCTGAAATTTGCAAAGCCTTCAGGGTTTACAATTGTAGGACCCTTGTTGTGGAAGAATCACCTCATGTTGTCTTTGATGAATCTGCTAATGAGTCTAGGGCAAAGGTGCTGAATCCTGACACTGAGGAGGTCACGAGGAGTGTGACAAGGCTGAGCTTGAAGAGTCAACCTGATTCCAAGATCAAGACTGTGCCAATTCCCAGATGGGATGATGATGACGATCAGGATGATGAACCAAGTGCCACTCCGAAACCCAGCACATCAGGAATGGTTGAGCCTCAGACAGAGGAACAGGCTCAACCTGAGGTAAGTACCGTCTATGAAGATGCTGTTGCAGCTGAGACGGCTCCTGAGTCACCTCATCAAGGGGGAATCAATGTCCCTGACATTGAACTTGTTAATCCCTTCGGTATAGACTCAGGATCATCCCCTTCTGTTCAATTTCCTGAATTTTATGAACCTGTAGACACTAACATTGCAGGTACTTCAGGAACAACTCCTGGCAAAAGAACATGGTTAGAAGATCATCCCATTGATCAAATTATTGGTGATCCAACTGAGGGAGTCAGGACCAGACGGTTTCATGGTGAGAGTGCATTGTTCTGTTGCTTTCTCTCTGAGCAAGAGCCTCAGAACATTGAAGAAGCTCTCACTGACTCGAACTGGATCATTGCCATGCAAGAGGAGTTGAATCAGTTCACAAGGAATCAGGTTTGGGAACTGGTAGATAGACCTAGGCATCAAGGTGTGATTGGTACCAAGTGGGTCTTTAAGAACAAGAAGGATGAGAATGGTGTTGTGGTAAGGAACAAGGCTAGACTGGTTGCAAAAGGGTATTGTCAGTCTGAAGGAATAGACTATGATGAGACTTTTGCTCCAGTGGCTAGATTGGAAGCTATCAGGTTGTTCCTTGCCTATGCGACATATAAGAAGTTCAAGGTGTATCAAATGGATGTCAAGAGTGCATTCCTGAATGGTGTACTCAATGAAGAGGTATATGTTGAACAACCTCCCGGGTTTGAGGTTGGAGATAGAGTATACCATTTGAAGAAAGCACTCTATGGACTTAAGCAAGCACCAAGAGCTTGGTATGATACCCTCTCTCAATTCCTGACTGATCATGGGTTCAAGAAGGGAACAGTGGATAGGACTTTGTTCAGGATCACTGAAGGTGATGACATTCTCCTGGTCCAAATTTATGTGGATGACATAATATTTGGATCACCAAATCAGCAGTTATGTGAGAAATTCTCTAAACTGATGACTGGTAAATTTGAGATGTCAATGATGGGAGAGATGAACTTTTTCTTAGGATTGCAGGTCAAGCAGACTGATCAAGGTATATTCATTAATCAGGCCAAGTATACAAGAGACTTGATTCATAAGTTTGGTGTTCAAAACAGCAATCCAGCCAGGATCCCAATGAACACCAATTGGAAGATGGATCCTGACACTGAAGGGACTTCAGTGAATCAGACTGAGTATCGTGGGCTGATAGGTTCTTTACTGTACCTGACTGCAAGTAGGCCTGACATTACGTTTGCAGTTGGTGTGTGTGCTAGGTATCAGTCTGATCCCAAGAGAAGTCATTTGGAGGCTGCTAAGAGGATACTTAAGTATTTGAAAAGGACAGTTAATATGGGACTATGGTATCCTTCAGATGACAACCTTGAACTGACAGGGTATTCAGATGCAGACTATGGAGGTTGTAGGATTGATAGGAAATCAACCTCAGGGACATGTCAGTTTTTGGGAAGTAAGTTGATCTCGTGGTTTAGTAAGAAGCAGAATTCAGTGGCAACATCCACAACTGAGGCTGAGTATATGGCTGCAGGGAGTTGTTGTGCTCAGATCCTATGGTTGAGGCAACAGTTGAGGGACTACCAAGTATTTGCTAATCAGGTTCCAATCTATTGTGATAACAATAGTGCAATAGCAATCACTCAGAACCCAGTGCTTCACACAAGGTGCAAGCATGTGGATATTAGACACCACTTCATTCGAGATCATGTGGAAAAGAAAGATATTAGGATGGAAAAGATTCACACTGATAGGCAAAGAGCTGACATCTTGACTAAGCCCTTGGCTGAAGCAAGGTTTATGGAACTATCAGTGGAATTGGGACTTTTAGATCCGGGAGAGCAGTCAGTGTAGGGTTCTAGGGGGAACTCAGGCCAGACTCGACTCAGCGAGGTATCAGGGTGCTACAATGTCTCCCTGACAGGTATGGGTTCTAACCTGACTCTTGTGAATCTCAAGCGTCTCCCTGAGTCATTCGTCCTGAAAATCTTTATTAAATGCATTCCGTTATCATTAAAAGCGCGCCTTTTTATATTTAAACCCACGCGCACGGAGCATTTAATGTCAAAGTTACTTTTTCATATACGTGTCCGTGTTATACGGAATGTGACTGACTTGGGGTTTCAATTAAAACTGAGATTAATCCTGGCCTCTCATTTTAAAACCTTTCGAATTCAGGAATCAATCTCAACCCCACGTTTGAGTAACTGACTTAGTCTTATCAATCAAGGGTGTCATTTGAGGTCTTTACGCAAACACAACGCACAATTTGCACACTGAGTTTTTCTCTCGCTCAAACACAGAATTTCTAAAACCTCTTTCTCAAAATACAATGGCATTCCTTGATTCCGACTGGACAACCGACAAGATCGTCGATGTTGTTGAGAAGAGGCTGGTACACATGGAGCAAGTCATCTCCATGGAAGGTATCTGTCTAACGGTTAAGGAAATCAAACCCGTTTTTAAATGGATTTCCGACGCCGGGTTGGAAACATACTTCACCACCCGCCCCTCTTCTGTGCTCCCAAGAACAGTGGTGGAAGCTTATTTGAACATGTTCTTGCGGAAGGGTGAAGTCTGCACCAAGGTGACTGCGCTAAAGCCGACGGGGGAAAAGAATAGCGACGGAGAGCCTCTCTACGACTCGGAGGTGGTCACCATTGATCTCAGGCAGGCGGTGAGGGAAGTCTTCAAGCTGCCATCCTCTGGCATCAACCCCAGGACTTACAAGGAAAACTCGGAGGGAGAATTCCTTGGGAAATGGACCAAGTCAGGGTCTTCGGAGTTCAGGGCCCGTCAGAACAAGAGCACTCTGAAGCCGGAGTACAGGGCTCTGGTGGACTTGGTATCCAAGATGGTGATGGGAGCAACTGGCTCTCACGAGCAGTTGAGTCTGCCCAAGTTGAGGCTCATGGGAGCAATCGCTGATGGAGTGGAAGCGAACTGGGAGCAATTCTTCCTCGATCAACTCCATCAGGCAGGATTGGACAAGATCACGCGTGACGAGAAGAAAAAGCACATATCTGTCAGTGCCATCTTGCCATTTGGCACAAGATTGTCCATGCTGATTGCTCATGCGTGCCATGGGTACACTTTTGACTTTGAGGACAACCTTTCCTCAAAGAAGGTCATGTTTTCATCACTGAGTGACACCTATTCAGTGCTAGGGCTGACTGATCTCAATGCGAAAGCTAAGGGTCAGGCCAGAAAGCCAGCTGGGACGGCCAAGAGAGTGGCAACCAGCCTCATTGAAAAGGTGGATGAGCTCCTTGAGAGGAATAAGGAGGCTGAGAAGGCTGTTGCTGAGGAGGTGGAGCATCCTGATGTGGGCGCGGCTGAGAAGAAGGAGAGGAGGGTGAAAATCGTGCTGTCAGGGAAGAGCACGAAGACAGGGACTGAGTCAGATCCCAAGAAGGCCGGGACTGAGGCTGAGGGAACTGATGATGACGTCAGTATAGGGGGCGCTCAGGGAAAGAGGCCCCTGAAGAGACTTAGGAGGGGAGTAAAGAAGTCTCCTGCTAAGAAGCTCCCTGAATTGAGTGAGAGGGAGAAGTCAAGCTCTCCTGGAGCCTCTGACTTAGAGGAGGTGAGAAAGACTGTCGAGACGGCTGAGTCATTGCAGCCTGAGACAGCATCCACACAAACACCCCCGCATCCTGAAACCCAAACACCTTCCATCCCTGACCCCACACCTCAAACTCCCCAACTCCCCCAACCTTCAGAGCCAAACTACCCTACTGAGTCAGTGCCATCAACCTCACTTACAATTGAGCCTGAC
Organism: Ballota nigra; assembly: GCA_947034835.1. NCBI lineage: Eukaryota > Viridiplantae > Streptophyta > Magnoliopsida > Lamiales > Lamiaceae > Ballota > Ballota nigra. The sequence continues at coordinate 93,734,999 of OX344724.1, forward strand.
CAGTTAGCCGAGCCAAACCTTCCCAACCCTTCAGATTTTCCCTCATACCCCAATCCCAAAGACTGTCCCAAATCTATTTCAACAGAAGAGGATGTGTTCCTTGAAATAGAGGAGGAGGAGCTGGATGAGCACATGGCGGGAGGTATACTGGAGAATACACTCAGGGGGAATGCCACGGAGTGGGCAGGGAAGTGCTGGCCTGGGCTGTACAAATACACTGAATTGCTGGCATATGTGGTGGAGCTCAAAGTTTGGTTGGACTTTAAACAATCAAACATGCAGGAGCAACATATGCTAGTAGACGCACGCGGCTGGGAACATTGGGAGACGGAGAAGGCCAAGATCTGCTCATTCTTTGGCCTGACAAGCTGGCTTCAACTTTTGAACTTCGACAACCTGAAGAAGCTTGTGGCTGAAATGATGGCCAAAAGCAAGGCTGATCTTCTCTCCGTTGAAGAGATGGAGGATGATGAGGAGGATGATGACGCTCAAGGTGGAGCTGTGGAAAAGGCAGTAGAAGAGACTGCAAGGGAAGTAGATGAGATGGACTCTGAGCCTCAGGCTCAGGGGGAAGGTGACAAGAACACTGGTGCCAAGGGTGGACCAGTGGCTGAGGATGTTGTGAACATCTCAGCTGCCAATGAGACATCTGTCGATGAAGGGATTCCCTACCCTGAGACACGAGAGGATGATGTTGAGGCATTCAAGGAGACTCTCAGTTCCGAAGGACAAGTTCCTAAGGTTCAAGTTAGCTTAGTTGGGCCTGAGGAGGCGGCTATGACTACTTCACAACTGCCTTCAGTGTACCTTGAAGAAGGGACTGATGCTGCAGGGGCTGACAAGGGAAAGCAGCCAATCACTGATGAGGCCGCTGATGATGAAGATGTGGTCATAACCGGGGTCGGCCGTGCTGAGTTTACAAGCATAGTGGAGGTCAAACAGGAGAAAACCTCGGAAAATCTAGCTGAACTTCAGGAGGAAGTAATGAGGCTACGTGCTGAAAAAGATGAAGACTCCAAAGCCCTGGCGAAACACATCAGGTGGACAAAGTCAGCTTACAACACCCTTGCCAATAGGGAGCTGATCTTGTTAAAGCGCACAATGACTGACACGGCCAAGTCAGTGAAGAATGAGAGGAAGCGCACAAAGAAGATGCTCAGGGACACTCTCAAGAAACTTGAAGAGAGAGATGCGATCAGGGACGAAAAGATGAATCAGGCAGTGGACAGGCTTGCAGTTCAGACTGGAGCTATTGTCACTCAGGCCTTGGAGGACTCAGCGTCCAAGTTGGAGCTGGAGTCAGGGAAGCTGGATCGCACATCTCAATCAGTGGCGGACATTTTGGCTAAAGCCACTGAGGAGTCTGTGAAGATACTGACTGAGGTTAGCAGAGTCAGCGGTGAGTCCTCGAAGGTGGAAGAAAGGATCACCAAGGCTGAACAAAGTCTCCAACTCTCTATGGAGGTCTTTGAGAAGAAAGTCAATGCTGCCATCAGTTCCGTATCCTTTGCAGGGACTGGGATTTCAATGGGAGTTGAGTTATTGAAGGAGGGAATCAATGATGTCCATTCCCTAGCTTCCTTCGTAATCAACAGCGGATCTGACGCATTCCCATCTGAGGCCAATGATGATGCCAAAAAGGGGGAAAAGAAGAAGAAAAGATCCCGCCCTGAGGCATCTGAGGCAGTTAGTCAAGGAGAGATCGTCCTAGCTGATCCTGAAGCCAATCCTGATGGAAACATTCTAAGGATAAGAAAGTCAGCTAGGTTAGCGGCAGTGGAGAAGGAAGGAGAACAATTAGTTGCCAAGCTGAGGGAGGAGGCAACAAAGGCAAAGGCTAATGAACCTTCAAAGCAACAACCTGAGCCAGTCCAAAGATCATCACCCATGAGCTCAAGGAAGAATCCCATCACTTACTCAGGTGAGTTAGTTGCGGAGCTATGTGCTGAAGCATGGGGAGATCAACCTGAAAAGACTGAGGCTATGCGCAGAGCTGAAATTGCTCAGAAGGAGAAGATGCGCATTTTGGAGAAGAAGGTTGAGAAGCTGACGGATATCACTGAGCTTCAACAACGTGAACTAGATGATGCAGTGATCAGCTTGCTAAGGAGGAAGAAGGCGAAGCCTGAGCCAAGGAAGTACAGAAAGAAGCCAACAGTTAGGAAGGCAACAATTCTTCAAGTCAGTAGGCCAGAATTAGGAGCAAGGGAAGCTTTTGTTGATGAGTTCGTCTCAGAGACTTTAAAGGAGTTTTGGACTGATGCAAGGGATGAATTTGTCAGGCTATGGTTTGTTGTGAAGAAGTGGGGCGACACTGACGATATTGATGCCCACTTCACTGACTATATGATGGACAATCATCCTGAGCTATTTCAGAAGATCTTGGAGGAGGCTGAGGCAGCTAAAGTCCAAGTGAAGGCTCCTGAGTTCATCATTCGAGCTCCTCCCTTGATTCCTGGAACTCTAAAGCATGACACTAAGGCCATAATGATGGAAGTCTTGAAGATAGCTAGAACTGAAGGATATGTGAACCAACCTGGAAGACTTGACGAGCTAAAGGCAAGAGTTTATGCAGGATATGGACTCAAGCCTGAAATGAGATTAGTCTAGGTGTTCACAGGCTTCTTTGTAATAGATTAGATTCATTGTAATCGTTTCCACATCTTTCAAGAAATCTATTACTTTTGCCCACAGACAAAAACTCATTGTCTTTTTGGCTTGTTTAAATTCTGTACTTTATCAAGAATTGCTCTAACACTGTCTTATCTTATAGATAGGATTGTCCTATTTCCTCTAAGTGTTTTGAGGATCTTTTCAGTGTTTTGGCATCATCAAAAAGGGGGAAATTGTTGGGACATTGTCAGTTTTGATTTAGATCCCAAAAGCCCCTGAAAAGATGATTGCCTTAATTTGTCTTTGTCAGGCTAGTCTTGGTTAGGATTAGTACTTAGTCATTTTACACTTCACAGGTACTCAGTGAGAGGAGAACTCACTGGAGACAATCAAGACTCAGAGCCTGAAGACGAAGAGCACCATCCTGAACTTATGGCAGTCTTCTAAGCTGGCTGAGTAAGTGTCAGTGATGAAGAGTATGACCCTGAGGTCATTACTAACTCAGTCCTGAAGGGAACAGGTTGTCACTGAGTAAATGGGAAGACTTGGAGTAGAGCCAAGCAATGCAAAAGGAATTTCAGCGTCAGGACAAGACCGGTGAGCTCAAGACAAAATGAACTTAATAAGACAAGCCTGAAGCTCTGGAATAAGTTCTGACATTCTCACCAACCTGATGACGTGGACCAATCCGAGGAGGACACGCACGTACGGAACCTGACACATAGACTGAATTCAGACTGCATATTCAACGGGCAAGCATTTAATGTGCATTAAATGCAAATACCAAATCCATGCAAAGGCGGCTGCTGCATAGAGATATGTCCGTTTGAAGCCCCTCTACATAGATGGCTAGAAGGCTATCTCTCCAACGGATAGTTTTTCAAACCACCTATAAATACAGAAGGCCTTGAACCCATTCAAGGTTACGGGAAATTTCCAAGCCAGAAATTACTCAAAACTCTCAAGCAATCAAAGCATTCAGCCTTTAAGAGAAACACTCGAAACCTTCTAAATTTCCCAAGTGTTTCTTAGCAACTGAGAGCTATTCTGTATTCCAAGAGCTAATTAGAATTATCTTAAGCTTAGAGAGATTATCCAATCCTTAGCACAGCTTTGCCTTGTAAGGATAATCTCAACTTAGTTGGAATCCAAACTGAAACCAAAACCCTAAGTTAGGCTTGTTGGGAGTAAGTCGGTTAGTGTGATAGTAAGAGGAGTTTGTATAGATCAGTGAGGTAACTGGTCTTGGTGCACCTTGGCACGTAAAAAACAAGAATCCCTTGAGTGGATTTCCTGTTAAGTCAGGCCGTGGACGTAGGAGCTTGAGACTCTGAACCACGTTAAACTCCTTGTGTTCTTACTGCTTTGACATTGTGCATACCTGCCATATTACTTATTCATTCATTGCATTCAAGCTTATCAGGTCTGAATCAATCAACCTGATCTTCTAAAGAACACTGCCTTACTAAACTCTTCTAAGTTTTGAGTAAAACAAGTTTTCAGAAAGCAAACTAAACAGGACTTTAAACTTTCAGGGCTCAAACATTTCCGCACTGAACTTGAACTGATAGTTAGCCAACTGACCCGCACCAAGTGTAGTCAGTGGGTGTATTATCAGCTCCTAGTTCTTTACCACTCTGAGTGAAGGGGACTCAGTCAGTTTAAGTTTAAGAAAAAATCGGTATACGTGTATTCCCCCCCCATACACGTATTCCTCAGTCTTGTACCGGGACCAACAATATCCTATTTGTGCAATAAGGCTTCTATCCACCCGATTGGTAATCCAACTGGGCAAACACACGCACCCATTTCTACTATTAATCCATTATCGATTAATAGCGGAGAAATGGAAGAATTCGTGGGCGAATTCTCCCATGCTATGACGTTTGTCCTCCTCTGTCAAAGAATTCATATCTTTCAGATCATTGGGCCGATTTCATGGGGGGGTGCATTGTTCATGGGTGGTTGTGTTGAGTTTAGGGAAAAAATTAGAACTTATGCAACCAAGTTGGGTTTTAGGTTTAAATTTAAGAGGAACACCAAGAATTCTGTATATGTTGTTTGTTGTGAGTCCTCAACAAGGGGATGTGAATGGTTTATAAGGGTTAAGCTTATCCCTTCATCTGGTTATTTTGTTATACATAAGTGTGTGGGTAAGCTGTTGAAGGACATGTCAAAATGGTTATGCCCTAAATTGATTGGTAAATTGATGGTGGAAGATGTCAAGAGTAAATCAGATATTGCTGGAAAGGATGTTGCATTGACTTTGCGGACTAAATACGGTATTGAGATTCCTTATTACAAAGCATGGCGAGCCGTTGAAGCTGCAAAAGACCAGATTTTTGGCAGGTTTGATGAATTGTACGACCACCTTAGATGGTATTGTGCTGCAATTGAACACACAAACCCCGGTAGTGTCGTTTCCTTAGAGTGTTGCAGCATGACCAATCGCTTTGAACGTGTTTTTTTGCCTTACATGCTTGTGTTTCCGGGTTCAAAAGCTGTCGGCCAATGATATTCCTGGATGGCACATTTCTAAAAGGTCGTGCGAGTGGCACATTGCTATCAGCTACAACAAAAGACAACAATAACGGTAATGATTTCCAGCTAATCCTTTATTGATACACCACATATCTTTGCATCTAATTTTGTGTACAACTGTTTTTAGCCAACATGCAAAGTACAGATCTACTTCATGTGTAAAATCATACATTAGTATCTCTTCATGTGTACAACCATCTGAATATGAACATGTAAAGGCAGAAAGTAATTCGAACTCAACATCTTAAGGACATCCATTATACCTTGGTCTTGATTAAAAATAGTATTGTGACAAAGTGATGCTATTATAGGTAAAGCTAGAGTGGTATGCATAACCTTTTGTCATTCAATTAAAATTTCACTCCTGATCCAAATCTGTGTGAATAACAGTAAAGTGTCTGTTAGGATAATGGACATTATATGCGTCACAGTTTAAAACAATTAACATATCAAATATCAAGTTATATGCTTCACAGTATGTCCAGCCACTTTGGTATCTGTTTTTGTGTGATATGGGAATTATGTGTGTTTGTGTTGTTTTTTTAGATCACATTTACTAAATTTTGCACATTTTCAGGTCTGTTCCCTGTTGCTTATGCATTGGTATCCGCTGAAAACACGAGCATCTGGGAGTGGTTTATTCGGAAGATAAAAGATAATGTCTTGCACAATCGTGAAATATATTACATATCTGACAGGAATGCCGACATTCTCTTAGCGATGAACTCCATCTTCAAAAAACCCATGCATTTCTACCGTTTTTTCCACCTTTTAGCTAATCTCAAAGGTCGTTTTTCGACCGGGTGGACAAATAATCAGCGGGCTGATCTTGGGATCTATTTAAAGCATGTGCATACGCGCCCGATGAGCGTATTTTCAACCAGAAAGTTCAGGCTTTTATACGTGTTGGTGGGCCAATCGCTGATGAATGGTTATCTCAGCTACCCTTTGAGAAGTGGGCCATTGCACATTCACCCCACATAACAAGGTACGGCGAGATGACATCCAATGCGGCGGAATCGTTCAACTCTTGGATTCTTGAAGCAAGGTCTCTTTCAGTCACAAAGATGTTAGATTGGATTCGCCAAAATATTGCCCGGTGGTTCGTCGAAAGGAGAGAAGCATGTCAGAAATGGGCCACTGCATTGGTCCTCAAAAGGCAAGTGGATTGGAATGTCATGTATGACACTGGCAGGTCGTGGATTGTGCAGATTTCACCTGGTGGTCACTATGAAGTTCACTGCGATCTTTCGTCACCGTAGACCTAAGGGCTAGGTCATGTTCCTGTCATCAATGGGTTGTTATCGGCTTCCTATGTGCGCACGCCGTGGCTGTTATAGAAAGAAATATTAGGTCAGTGTACACATACGTAGAACCATGTTTTCACACAACCAGCTACATCCAATCGTACCAGGAAAATATTAACCCAGTCCCCGACACTCTGCAATTTGAAATGCAATCAAAGTGTGGAAAACAGAAGGTGTTGCCTCCTATGCTCAATCGGAAGCCCGATCGGCCAAAGAAACTTCGAATCCCATCACACGGTGAATACCCAAAGAAGAAGCAGCCACTTTGTGGATATTGTGGCCGAAGGGGCCAGCACGACCCGACGTGCATAAAAGTTTGATGATGTTCTTGTGAAACGTTCATTTCTTCACGTAGGTGACTCTAAACCCCAACCTCATCAATCTACCATTAAAATTAACATTACTTGTCTGTATTAGTATTCTAATTTGAATAACAGTACTAAATTGTTTGCCTTGATCCAATTTTTTGCAGCTATAGAAGTATGGAAGTATCTAGCGGTGAGGGGGTGTGGAGATGGAGGGTGTGCTCTTCAAACGGTACAGATTTTTTGCAATAGCTATAAATGCCATAACGTATTTTTGGTGCTGCATTAATATAGCTTTTGGTCTAATATCAGTCTAGCGAAACTTGGTATTACATGATATGTTCATTATTATTAAACAACAAATTATAAATTTGAATAAAAAATTTGAACATGGGCAAAAAAAATCATATGGGTCATTATTTGAATATGGGCCAGGTATACCCTAGACCCAACACACACACCCCCTTAATATGGGCCAGATACAATTAAAAATTTGATCAGACAATTGAATATGGGGCCAGGCCCCAATGCAAAAAAAATATTCAATTCAAATTATGAATAAATTATTATTATTATTAAATCTGAATAAAAATTAATCAGAAACCACAAATTATAAATTTGAATCAGAAATTTGAACATGGGCCATTTTCGAGATTCTTGAAAATTCTTGGGCCTCATTTTTTCTACATGATCTTTTTATGTGTTTTAGATGTTTGGGGGGGGGATTTTAATATTTTTGAATAATGAATGAAAATATGGCCATTATTTGAATATGGGCCAGGTATACACTAGACTCAACTCACACACACTCCATCATAGTACCGTTGTGGCTGCGCTGCAAACCTCCCTCTAATCGCCATATTATGATCTACGTTCTGAGGAACGTGTTGAGGATTAGCAGCAGGTACTGGTACTTGTTGGGGTGGTGGTTGGTAAACAGGTGGTTGGTTGTAGACTGGGGGTGGATGATATGGATATGGTGGGTAAGGATAAGGTGGGTATGGGTAATGTTGGTATACTGGGTTGTTAAAAGGGTTATTTAGGTTTTGTGGGTAAGCAGGGTTGTTATGAGGATTATGGACAAGGTTCTGAGCTGGATTCCCTACGTTTTGTGTATCCCGATTTAGGCTCTGGCTATCCCCTAATGGAATTTGATTCTGGCTACCACTAACTCCAGTGCCTTCAACTCGGTCTACTGCCTGATTGAAATCGTTGGCAGCATCGTCCAACTCATTATTGATATCCATTGGTTCCTTTCCTAAGTCGGCAGCGTTCATCCTTCTCAAGAAGGCTCGGTTCCTTCTGGCTATTGTCTCAGGGTCCAACGGTATTCTCTCTTCGCTCGTATTGCCTTGTGAGCGTGTTTTCATAAACCTGACACACTAGCAGAAGGGTCAAAACGCAACTGCCGATTGAATACAAATAAAAAATAAAAACAGAAAATAACTCACCCACTACTAACTACTAAGCTATCTACAAGTCCTATTCAAAAGCATACAACGCCATCCCCGGCAACGGCGCCATTGACTTGAAGCGACTACACTAGCTTCTACTAGTAGCTACCCCGCAAGAGAACGGGTTCACTGTAGTATGGGCAAGTATAGGGACCAAGTATTATCGAACCCAAGGGATGGTGTATATGCGAATAGATCCCTGAAGATCTACGCGTCGTAGTTAATATGAGTGTAATATTTTTGGGTTTTTTGAAAGATTAATTAAGAGCAACTAAAGTAAACTAATTAAACTAAAGAACATAAGAAACGAATTAACTAAGGTTGTTTTCTAATGGGAGATGGTGATGCTTAAGATAGGAATCCCTACGTATACTAACGGAGCAGGTACATAATCAAAGTAATCGTGACAAACAAGAATTAACCTAAGTATAAGAATGCAAGGTGAAAGCTCAAGATTCTAAACCCTAATACTTTACCCTAACACTCGACTTCACTAATCTACTAACAAGTTAATGGATTGTGCTTAATTAATGAGACCCTAATTTAACTAAGGTGATGCGGTCGTCCTCCTTCGCTAAACCGGTAGATGAATTAACCTTTCCTAAACCTTCTCGTTAAGACTACTAATTGTTATTGAGTGATGCGGTCGTCCTCTCTCTAACACTTTCGTACTAAATTCAAAGGTAAAGTTCAGATTAATTATAAGAATTCATTAACTAAGAGAATTAAAACTAACGTCACGAATTACCCTAATTACGTACCCACAACCTACTTCTACGAGTTCATCCTACCCTAAGCATGCAAGGGTTTTAGCTAGACATGACGTTAACAAACATTAAAGCAATAGAAGAAACGACGAACATAAACATGATGAATTGAAGAAAGAAAATACGAAACATGAACTAGGGTTTAAAAAGAAAATAAGTACGAAGAACTGAAATTTGAATTGATAAAAACGAAATTTAAACATGTTCAAAGTAACGAACTAATGAAAAGAAACTAGGAATTGAAAAGAAACTAGAATTCGTATGAAAAACCTCAACAAAACGTAAAATAAAGCTTGCTCGTCTCCTTCCTCTCCAAAAACTAAGTCTAAAAAATTTTCTAAAAGTCGAGTTCTGATGTTGTGTCTTCAAAACGTGTTTGGAAGAGGTATATATAGGCACCGGGTCGAAACGGGAGTTAATGGGCCGAAAATACGCATCCGGAGGCAAAAATCCATGGGCGCTCGAGAAAAACGCTCGAGCGGTCCCGCTCGAGCAGTGTAGCTCGAATGACACAATCGCTCGAGCGGTTCCGCTCGAGCTGGTCGAGCGTTGAAATCATTCTGCATGTTTTGGGCGCTCGAGCAATTCGCTCGAGCGGTGGCGCTCGAGCTGCTCGAGCGCAAGAATAGTTCTGTACGTTTAAGCGCTCGAGCAATGCGCTCGAGCGATGGCGCTCGACCTAGTCACTCGAGTGACTTCCAACTCTTCCCAAGTGATACTTTTCCTCGTCTGCACTAATACCAATCGTATTTCTTCAATATCTTCTCATCCGGGCATCCGTTTGAGTCGATTCAAAGTCCTACGAACTTCGTTTTTCGTCCTCTATTCACCTATGAGCATCAAAGAGACAAATTCATCAATGTATAGAAATAATGCTCAATTGACTCTAAATACTCTATAAACTCGACCAAGATTGGGGTATTTCAAGCTACGAATCATGACAATTTCACGCCTAATCAACCCCCCCAAACTTACCATGTTGCTTGTCCTCAAGCAACGAAATAATAAGTCAAGTGAAATTGTTAGGAATGAGTCAAAAAATCAATCATGCAAGCAAATGAACTCGAGCTTCAAAGGTCAATCACCCGTATACTCACTCACTTTCTTTTATCGTACTCATGCAACAATAATAAGAAACATCAAGATCAAGCATGGATGTGCACTCAACGATGTGTTTCACTCCCTTACAAGTGTATAACAATGATCAAGGGACTCACTCAAACAATCAATCACACAAATTGGCAGCCATAGGCTTGTAAGTGCTCTTAACTTCGACCGTACTCTAGAAATCAATGCCGAATCAAAAAGGACTTTTCTCAAGGTTGTAATGTAGGCTCTTTGGATAGGTGGGATAACAATATGGTAAAGTGACTCAAGTGAATGGAGAATAGAAAATCAAACTTTGGAACTTCGAGATTAGGAACAGACTACTTCAAACATATTCAATCAACACTCTTTCAATTCCACTTCTCTCAATACTTCAATTTTTTTTTCTTTCTCACTCTTTTCACTTTTTTTTTTCTTTCACTTTTTTTTTTCTTTTTCGCACAACACATGAGCTCATTTTTTTCTTTTGCTCATTCTTAATTTTTTTTTCCCCACATCTCATAACTTCATCAAACCTTCTTCTCTTATTCACTCAACAAACAACCTTTTCCTTTTTCAACTCAATTCACTCCCTTCACATTCACACTTTCCTATTCTCCACTCAAATTTGGACAAAAAGGCTTAGGAATTGGAATAGTGTTCATATGTGCTAGCAAATAAAATAGGCTTTAGGCTCAAAGGGGCTAACAAGGGACAAATATCAATGGTAAGGAAATTTTTTTGGCTAAGTGACTCAATAAAATCAAAGATGGCCTAAGATCCTATTCGGCATATCAAACTGGACACAATCAAGAAGCAAGAGCACACACAAGTTCTAGCATCCTCTAAGGTGATGATTCACTCACAAACGAAGAGATTAACTCATGCATTTAAATCTCGTAAGGCTCAACTCTCACAGCTTTCACATCCATGCTAGTCCTAGTGCATTCTCACTCTCATCACACAAGCACTCAAAAGAAAACTTATAAGCATACGGGTTCTCTCCCTAATCAGCTCAAACTCAAACACTCACACAAAAGAATTCTTAACTCAACTTCACAATTCACCCTACTCATCAAATCATACTCAAAGATAGCAATCAACAAGCATAAGATGATTGATAGGCATGAAATATTGAGTAACAAAATAAATTAATAATAGCCCAAGGAGTATCTCAACAAACAATAATCAATCAAACTCAACTCAAAGATAAGGGTGTGCATGCATGTGCAATGTAACAAGAAACATAAAAAAAACTCCACCCCCCCAAACTTCGACCTTGCTAGAGGTCTAAGTTTGGGGTTGTGGGTTACCTCAACCAAATAATTCAATTTCTCTCAATAGCTTTGCACACTCCCTTGTCTCAAGTTGGTTCCTTCAATCTGAATAACTCCATGATACCTTTACTCCTTTAGAGACAAGCCTACAAAATAAAACTCTCAAGTACGAGGTTAAACATACGACTCAAAATACTCCCTAATAATATAAAAAGACACTAAAAATAAATGAAAGCAAATAAAAATGGGTTGCCTCCCATTCAGCGCTATTTTTAAGGTCCTCATGCCGGACCAAGCTCAAAGGAGCTTATGGGACATCATACTCAAATTTACCTCCCTTACTCTCATAAGAGTGGTGTTTGAACTCCTTTCCTTGATTCCCTACCATCATGAGCTCTTTTGCTTCCTTCCCCACCTCAAGTGGTATAGGTCTCAACTCCTTCTCACCTTTATCTGGAGGAGTCTTACTAAACAATTTCTTGAGTTTGGATTTTTTCTTCTTAACTCCTCCTTTCCCTTCTAACTGGACCACGTCCACTTTCTTCACCTCTTCATCCCTAGCAAAATAATCAAGAACATAATGTTCATGGGTTAACTCAACAGGTGAAGGACTAACAAAATCATGAGTATGAGAGGAATTCGGGAGAGAATGTGTGTCTTCAACACGAGGATCAATGGCATCCATGCAATACAAGCTCTCATCCTCCTTCGGGTGCTTCATGGCTTCATATAGGGAGATCTTCACTTCTTGATCATCAACCTTCAACGTGATCTTCCCATTCGCCACGTCTAGCACCATCCCTGCCGTAGCTAAGAACGGTCTTCCCAAAATCAGGGGCACGTGCTCATCTTCCTCCATCTCTAGCACTACAAAGTCAGCTGGAAAAATGTGTTCTCCAACTCTCACTAGGACGTCTTCAACCACACCTTGAGGTCTAGTAATAGACCGATCGGCAAGTTGAAGCGTCATCATTGTGGGTTGAAGTTCACCACCTTCCAACTTCTTGAAAAGCGACAGTGGCATCAAATTAATGCTCGCCCCGAGGTCGCACAACGCTCCCTTCTTGATCCCGTTTCCGATATCACATAGGATCGTGAAACTACCGGGATCCTTCAGCTTTGGTGGAAGCGCCTTGTGCACTAATGCACTCACCTCGTGGTTCAGCTGCACCAACTTCGGCTCATCCACTCGCCGTCTTTTCGCAATCAAGTCCTTCAAAAACTTCGCATAGTGCGGCATCTGTTCCAAAGCATCATAAAAAGGAATATTAATATGCAATTGTTTAAAAACATCAAGGAACTTAGCGAATTTCTCATCAAGCTTCTTTTTCATGAAGCGTTGTGGATATGGGACGGGTATCACAGATTTGGGTACCCCCCATTCATCTCTTTCTGTTTCTTTCACTTTCTCCCTTGCTTCCTTTGCCTTCTTCCACTTAGGAATTCTTTCAATCTCCTCAAAGTCTTTCCCCTTCTGGGACTCATCCATATCTCTATGTTTCTCAATCCCTTCACTTTCAATCCCCTTCTCAACTTCATCTCCTTTAGGCTCAATCTCTTCTTGGGGCGTCTCAGAATCAGCAGGCATCTGAGGACCTTCGTAGTTGGTTCTAGTTCTTAGCTGGATCGTCTTGCACTGCTCTTTCGGGTTCCCCTCCGGCATTCTATTCACTGATTTTGCAATCTGGCTCATCTGGAGCTCTAAAGAGGTGAACCTTCGATTGTTCTCTTGTTGAGTTCTAGTCCACTCGACATTCATCTTCTGGAGCTCTTGATCACGTTGATCACCCTTCTTGTGCAGCTCCTTCACATCGTACTCCAAGGATGACAACCGCTTGCTCCCTTCCTCCACCTTCTGAAGGATCGCTCTCAACATCTCCTCGGTTGATGCACCGCCTTCTCCACCAGGAGGTTTAGACCCCGGATCAACACCTGCAGGAACAGTAACACCAGCTTTTGGGTTAGCATAAGAAAAATTATCATTCTTCCTCCATGTGTTTTGAGGAGGCTGCTGGCCTCCTTGATACCCTTGTGTGTTCCTCCATTGATTTTGAAGTGGCTGAGGGCCTGGAGGCACAAATGGTTGGCCATAAGAAGGCCTTCCATACTGATTTCCACCTTGGTAGCCATTCTGATTGTAATACGGACCTCCCATGTAATTGGCTACCTCTTGCTGTCCACTGGGTTGGTCTACTCTCTCATTCTCTACTGCATGCTCTCCACCCAAACTCTTCCCCAACTCGAGGTTGTTGATCTTTTCCATCATGGCCATCAATAGCCTTCTCGTTCCTTCTCCCTCTTCAACCTGATGCACCTTCTGAAAATCTGCATCAACACCCCAAGCAACGGCATTCGTGACAATGTTGTCAACGATCTCTCTACACCTCTCTATGCCTTGGTTCAAAAATGCTCCGCCCGCACAAGCGTCTAAATGGTCTTGCCCCGCCTTGTTGGCACCACTGTAGAAGAACGCCATAATGTCTCCCTCGTTGTACCCGTGCTGCGGGCACTCTATCAGCATGTTTGAGTATCTCTCCCACGCTTGGCGTAAGTCCTCTCCTTGCTTCTGGCGGAAAGAAGATATCTCAATTCTTGCTTTTATTGTCCTTGATGGAGGGTAGAATCGCTCGAGGAACAGACGCTCGAGCTTGGCCCAAGTGGTAATACCTCCCCGCGGGAGCGTATTATCGTACCACTCCTTGGCTATTCCCGTCAATGAGAATGGGAACAGCCTAAGCCTCTTGGCATCTTCAGACATGCCATTGTAATTGAATGTTGAGGCTATCATGAGAAAGCTCCTCAAATGAGTGTGAGGATTCTCCTTCCCTATCACTCCTTCGAACTGATTCTCGGTCAGTAGCTTTAAAATCCCCGGTGATATCGAGAAGTTGTTTGCCTCAACTGGAGGTAAAGCCACTCCATCATAGTACCGTTGTGGCTGCGCTGCAAACCTCCCTCTAATCGCCATATTATGATCTACGTTCTGAGGAACGTGTTGAGGATTAGCAGCAGGTACTGGTACTTGTTGGGGTGGTGGTTGGTAAACAGGTGGTTGGTTGTAGACTGGGGGTGGATGATATGGATATGGTGGGTAAGGATAAGGTGGGTATGGGTAATGTTGGTATACTGGGTTGTTAAAAGGGTTATTTAGGTTTTGTGGGTAAGCAGGGTTGTTATGAGGATTATGGACAAGGTTCTGAGCTGGATTCCCTACGTTTTGTGTATCCCGATTTAGGCTCTGGCTATCCCCTAATGGAATTTGATTCTGGCTACCACTAACTCCAGTGCCTTCAACTCGGTCTACTGCCTGATTGAAATCGTTGGCAGCATCGTCCAACTCATTATTGATATCCATTGGTTCCTTTCCTAAGTCGGCAGCGTTCATCCTTCTCAAGAAGGCTCGGTTCCTTCTGGCTATTGTCTCAGGGTCCAACGGTATTCTCTCTTCGCTCGTATTGCCTTGTGAGCGTGTTTTCATAAACCTGACACACTAGCAGAAGGGTCAAAACGCAACTGCCGATTGAATACAAATAAAAAATAAAAACAGAAAATAACTCACCCACTACTAACTACTAAGCTATCTACAAGTCCTATTCAAAAGCATACAACGCCATCCCCGGCAACGGCGCCATTGACTTGAAGCGACTACACTAGCTTCTACTAGTAGCTACCCCGCAAGAGAACGGGTTCACTGTAGTATGGGCAAGTATAGGGACCAAGTATTATCGAACCCAAGGGATGGTGTATATGCGAATAGATCCCTGAAGATCTACGCGTCGTAGTTAATATGAGTGTAATGTTTTTGGGTTTTTTGAAAGATTAATTAAGAGCAACTAAAGTAAACTAATTAAACTAAAGAACATAAGAAACGAATTAACTAAGGTTGTTTTCTAATGGGAGATGGTGATGCTTAAGATAGGAATCCCTACGTATACTAACGGAGCAGGTACATAATCAAAGTAATCGTGACAAACAAGAATTAACCTAAGTATAAGAATGCAAGGTGAAAGCTCAAGATTCTAAACCCTAATACTTTACCCTAACACTCGACTTCACTAATCTACTAACAAGTTAATGGATTGTGCTTAATTAATGAGACCCTAATTTAACTAAGGTGATGCGGTCGTCCTCCTTCGCTAAACCGGTAGATGAATTAACCTTTCCTAAACCTTCTCGTTAAGACTACTAATTGTTATTGAGTGATGCGGTCGTCCTCTCTCTAACACTTTCATACTAAATTCAAAGGTAAAGTTCAGATTAATTATAAGAATTCATTAACTAAGAGAATTAAAACTAACGTCACGAATTACCCTAATTACGTACCCACAACCTACTTCTACGAGTTCATCCTACCCTAAGCATGCAAAGGTTTTAGCTAGACATGACGTTAACAAACATTAAAGCAATAGAAGAAACGACGAACATAAACATGATGAATTGAAGAAAGAAAATACGAAACATGAACTAGGGTTTAAAAATAAAATAAGTACGAAGAACTGAAATTTGAATTGATAAAAACGAAATTTAAATGTGTTCAAAGTAACGAACTAATGAAAAGAAACTAGGAATTGAAAAGAAACTAGAATTCGTATGAAAAACCTCAACAAAACGTAAAATAAAGCTTGCTCGTCTCCTTCCTCTCCAAAAACTAAGTCTAAAAAAATTTCTAAAAGTCGAGTTCTGATGTTGTGTCTTCAAAACGTGTTTGGAAGAGGTATATATAGGCACCGGGTCGAAACGGGAGTTAATGGGCCGAAAATAAGCATCCGGAGGCAAAAATCCATGGGCGCTCGAGCAAAACGCTCGAGCGGTCCCGCTCGAGCAGTGTAGCTCGAATGACACAATCGCTCGAGCGGTTCCGCTCGAGCTGGTCGAGCGTTGAAATCATTCTGCATATTTTGGGCGCTCGAGCAATTCGCTCGAGCAGTGGCGCTCGAGCTGCTCGAGCGCAAGAATAGTTCTGTACGTTTAAGCGCTCGAGCAATGCGCTCGAGCGATGGCGCTCGACCTAGTCACTCGAGTGACTTCCAACTCTTCCCAAGTGATACTTTTCCTCGTCTGCACTAATACCAATCGTATTTCTTCAATATCTTCTCATCCGGGCATCCGTTTGAGTCGATTCAAAGTCCTACGAACTCCGTTTTTCGTCCTCTATTCACCTATGAGCATCAAAGAGACAAATTCATCAATGTATAGAAATAATGCTCAATTGACTCTAAATACTCTATAAACTCGACCAAGATTGGGGTATTTCAAGCTACGAATCATGACAATTTCACGCCTAATCAGTGGGCCTAAATTTCTTGAATAGTTTACGGAGCTCAGCATCTACATAATTGACCTGAAAAGAATATATCAGTACATTTTTTTGATCAACCACATCACTATATATAATTTCAACAGTTTTCATAAAGCTCACCAATTTCATTGAAGAGTTATAGTGTCGACCCACTGCATCCCCCCTCGGTCTCATTGGGTTATAGAAACTCCATTTGAACTTACGCATGTCAAGCTTCAGCAGAGTCCTATGATCACCAACCCCTCCTGCTCTGCGATCAGACCCCCCGGCTAGTATAGGGAATAGCAATACATCCTTATCCAGACAATTATCCAAGACATTTGTAATCAAACTTCTAAACACTTTTTCGTTCATCTTGCTCCCATCCTCAATCAACCCCTGTATCAAAAATATAATCTAAATAAATCAATCACAACTCTAAAAAAAAAAAAACCAGATCTAATATATGTTTTTGGGAGTTGTGAAGTTCGACATATTACCCAGTAAGAAGCAGTGAAGACCGTTGTGTATCTTGACGATTTATGGTGCGCATTATAAACCTCATGCATAACGTCTGACCAAGCATCAATAACCTGAGGCAATCTAAACATTACATCAAACTCACACCATTCATTACATTAATTTATATAATCTCTAGTTTTTGCAACATAGAAACGTCATACCCAATTCGATATCTCTCATTATGAAGAATATCCAGTATGCGCCCTATTGTTACCACAGAAAACATTCTCTCACTCCCCCCCCCCCCCCAAACAACATAACTGCCAGCAAATCATTAAAAAAAATTAGGAATCATTAAATTTTTATTTTAACAATTCAAGATAATTATAGAAGCCCGTACCCTTTGCCTTCGGTATGCAATAGATACTCGATAACCCCTATTGTTTCAGGATCTGTACGCTTCACTGTCAAGCACAATTTTTTAAACTTGAATTTGTTGTTCTCTCTAACTGTCCGAGCATCTTTTTTCTGTTTCTGCTCATCTTCGTCCACGTCTACAATTTCTTCATGAAGCTTCACTAGCTCTTTGGTAGGCAGTTGTGGCGTGATATCAATCACTTTTCGGTCATCATCCAATGTCCTCGCCTTAACCCGCTTTGCAAGAGTGCTTGGCGATGGATACTTTGACTCTCTCTTCCCATCCGCATCAGCGTTCCTCTCTTCTTGTTCACCCACCTCATCACCCTCCGGTATCATCATAAGCGTCTTTGAAAGATCTTGGGGCATTGGATAGTTTTGTATGCGAGACTCTTGAATTATCGGTGTCTTTTCACCTGATCTATCTTCATCTACTCTTGCAACAACCTTATCGAGCTGCTGTTGGATATACTCATTTCTATGAACCAGTTCTTCATTCTCCATTCGCAGTATGTGGATCGTCTCAATGGCCTCCATATACGCTTTGTTGGATTGGAATACACTTGGGTTGCTGTTGGGACCATAATCCCCCCCAGCTTTTGTTCCAATTCTTCGTTCTCCAGCTGCAACTCTTTTATCTTCTCTTTCAGACCAAATACCTCCTCAGCAGCCCTGACCCGTTCTACCTCCATCAAATTTGTCAACCGAAGCAACTCTTCAGAATCATTCCCATTTTCCCTTTCTCCCTCACCACATCCAGAAATCGGTTTGCCTGAGGAAAGACAAAACTCTTGGTTGACTGTTGGGCAACTTTCTTTTACATGTCCCACTTTTCCACTGTCGTCATCATCAACAACTGAGACATACACATCACACACTTGATCGCCTTCATCAACTTTCTTCACGTCATTTCCTTCATCATCCAATTCAGACAACACTCTACTAATCGTGCGATTTGCATCGTCTGCTGAACCGGGCAGTTGGGTAAGCCCCAGACTAAAAGTTGGGGTGTTCAGATGAATCTTTTGAGGAGGGGCTGACCCCGTATTGCTGCTACTCGTAAAGTTTGAAGTGGTGCGGTGGTTTTGCCCAACAGTTGTACGGAAAAAATCATCTACCCAATTAATGTCTCCCAAATTAATATCATCTAGTCCATCTCCAACTGGATCAGCAACTTTGGACGACTCTGCCCCATCGCCGGTTACCCCATCATCTGTTGGGAAAATAGGGGTGCCTGGAAACTCCAACATCATCATCATCAAAATATGTTGGTTCCCCTCCAGCATCACTCGATTCCTTGCTACTGTTTCCCCCAGCAAATAATACTATAGCGCGCTCTCTACCCATCGCATCTTGCCTAAAGTCCTCCATAACCTTTATCCTCTCTTTCTCTTCTGGTGTTCTGTGCAGAACCATCCTAGAGACCTATTGATCGAGCATCAACAAATTTTTTTATCATACTCTAAAAAATAGATAAATAAAGAACGCCAAGAACATTAAAGTATTTTTAGGACATACATCACCCATTAACGACAACCGAACACTTCCTATTGCATAGTGTACATCATACATATCCCATTTCAGGTATCGTGGAAAGTACTCCCCCATGGGCTCCACCATTTTTGTATGTTCACACAGCCAAAACTGAAAAAAAAAATTAAACTTTTTATCCAAAAACATAAGAAATATTGCATATTATTTTAAAGAACGATGTCTTACCGGAAGTAACATTGTGCAACCACCAGATTTCATTGTTGTGCTAGAACTTAATTTTGATTTCAGCAAATCAACAATGTAACCACTCCAATCATAACTGCATATTTCACTAAATTCTTCCAAGCAAGATGTGGGTGAACAAGCAATGGCTCTATTCTTGTTTGGCGCAAGGAAAGACGCCAAAAAATAACAGTGGACCAGCCTCGCGGTGTCTTCTACATTGTGCTCATTCTCACTCACTAAACTCTCTTCAAGCCTATCTAGAATTTGGGCTTTGTACAACACAATATGGGTATTATGTTTTCGAATTTGGTTTTTGAAACAACGTCTTACCCAATTTGTTATACGACGACCCTCAGTCTTTGTTTTTACTCTCCTAGAACCACCCGTAACCCCAAAGATTAGATCAACATCTAAACTTTCTAATTTTAGATAATCATTTCCAATCACAAAACTACAAGTTCTCCTATCGTAAGTCCTTATAATCATTTGTATGTCATCCTCATACTTACGATATCTTTTCAACAAAGAATCAAAATCCTTAACGTAAATACATTCAAATAAAAACCAGAATGGTGTCCGTTTTAACGCTAATATGTGTTTCTCTGAAAATTTCAGTCCGTTAATCTCTTTTACTGCGGTTCGCATGTTTGACCGATAATAAGTCTCATTTTTTGCCACTTCCACACCACCTAACAACATAACCATATAGAGAATCCAGTTGTTATATCTAAAATGCTGCACATTTAAGTTGGCTAATATGGTAAAAAAAAATGGGGCAAAAAATGTACCAAATGGGTTATCGGGCTTCAACACAGATGCACTGCCACCACGATCTTTTCCCCCAGTCCCCTTCTTCTTCGCCCTATCCTTTCTATTTCGAGGATCAGCCTCATCCTTCCTTCTCTCATTCCTTTTCACTGCCCATGTTTTGGTCATTATAAGTTTCCTCAATTACAAAATTGATATCAATATTATTTACGAGAGAACATTACCATCAGATCTAGATATGGAAGGGCTTAACCTGGAATGTTGATCCCCCACTCGGCGTCTCTTATAATCTGATTTTTCAGCTCTATCTACAACCATATTTTTTGTTAAAAAATTGGACAATGCATAAGTTTTCTATTTGGGGGAGGTGTAGATGGGGAGTAGCATGGGGGGCTGTGTAGTGCAATCTGAGAATAATCTATGTATACAATTTACCATAATAATCTCTGTTCTCATATATCTCCGTATGATCATGTACATGCGTAGACTTATCCTTATCCTTCCCACTCTTTGAGCTAGTGCTTCCTTCAATAAGAATCCAAAATTAAACAGATTATTACATCAGTTTGTGCCCCAAGAAAATGAATTATACAGCTAATTTTCAAAAAATAAATTACATCAGTTTCCTTCATAGCTCTTTGGTTCAATCAATGACAAATCTGCATCTATTCCTTTTACGAACTACACATCACAGCCCACCACTACCCCAAAATGATTCAATATGCTAAACTACGGACAGTTAATTTTCCTGAACAAACAAATTGTACAATACCCATTCAACATAAAAAAAAAATGCATCATTCCTTACTCTGCCATTAAATAGCCCCAATCGCACAACCACTCACCCAAATTTTGTATTGTAACAGAAATCACACAAACATATATGTTAAATTTAAACTCGCCGTTTCAACAACAAATTTAAATCCGCCACTTCAAAAAGCATAATAATCTCATAATGCATGTACGCAATCCATGGAAAAATATTAAAAATTTTGAACAATTTCTACACTGACCTCTAGTCTGAATCCTCCGTTGAACTTCATTCTTATTCTTTCTTTTCCGTGGGTTATCGTACCCATCCTCATCTCGCGCCATATCACTCTGGTTTAATCGAAGCAAAAAAAAATAAAAAAAAAACAAGAGAAACCAAAAATCAAGAGAAAAACCCTAAGAATTTGGCAATTTTCGTCTCACCTTCGCAGAGTTGAAGTTCTTGGACGAACTTCGGAATGAAAATCTTGATCACCGATGCAACTCTGAGATGAGCCAATTTTTTTGGAACCAGACGAGAGAAACGTGGAAACTAAAATTTGAATTGTGCAGAATGGGGGAGAGAGAGATTGAGTGCTAAAGAGGAGAACTATTGATTGAAAGGGCACGTCCCATCCGCGCCGAATAGCAGAGTACGTTTGGTAGTCGAAAAGGCGGGGGATGGGAGAAGGTGGTAGGGGTTGCTTCGAGTGAGGGGGGTGGGGGTAAGGGGGAAGTGAGATGGGTAAGTAGATGGTGGGGCCGCAAAAGGAACCTAATTGTATTTTCTAAAAGTTATAGAACCAAAGGGTAATATAAAACCTAAGGAAATGAACCTATATGTCATTCCCCCTTGAATTTTAAGTTCAATTTTGACTTTAAGTATGATTTTTTTTTTTTCAAAACACACACTAATACGACGAACTATGTATGTGTGTGTTTTTTCCCTTTTTGCAATTAGAGTATATTGATTACTTCTTAATGTATTACTAAATTTATTAAAAAAAATTAAAATTTAAATACATACCATGCACTCGAGTAACATTATAATTACTCTACAAACAATCACTAATTTGACTTGCAAACTCTCACATGCAAAAACATTAAATGATGGCCGGCTCTCGAATTTTATGAGATGGACCGCCAACTTTAATTGGTATTTGGGCTTTAAGTCATTTTTATGAGCCCAATTGTCTTTTTTTTTTTTTTCTCTTTTCATATTTTGCTCGCATCGTGAATTCTTCTTCAATTGTTTTCACAAATTGTAGATATCTTGCACTAAAAAAAATACTCAAATTACCTATAAAAATAGTAAAATATATATCTTTCTCATTTCAAGTATAATTAATCAATTTAATATAAAAATGTGCATAAAAGTCTATATAACTAGACAATTATATATATGAAATTTTAGTAATTTTCACACTATTCAACCAAACACTTTATTTTTATTTCATTCACATTACTCGTCTTCAAACCCACATACCATTGCATCCTCCAATATTGTTTTAGCGGTATGTCATCCTCAATTTAGCACGAATTTCTTATTTCACTTTAACATTTTATTATATGTTTTATTATTTTTAATACATGACACATATAATAAATTATAAAAAAAAATTCATTAATGACATGTATATGTTATGTTAAAAATAATAAAACACAAAATCAAACATCATATTAATTTAAATATTGATTTAAGTGTTCCCAACTTCCCATTATTGTTTTGGTTTCGATATATATATATAGCTAAAACCCCATAATTTGATATTTTTTAACAAATTCGGATTTTTTGATAAAATGATTTTTTTATTTTTTATTTATTTTTTATAATAGAGCGACGACCACATACAGGTTCAAATGTAGTAGAAATCAATCAAACTATATTAGATTTGTGCACTCAATAGGTCACCTCCCAAGGAGATGGAGTAAGAGAATTAAGCCCATTTAGTGATTAGGGGTGTTATATATTTATTAACATTGAATTTATTTTACAAATATCTCCAAAAACTTAAGTTTCGATAAAGATAAATTATTTCATGGTATCAAAATTAGTAACTTATAACCATATCATATGCTCAAATCTAGCAAAAAACACATCTATCCATAATAAATTGACCATTCGATTGGTCTCATTCCCAAAGGGTAGAATAGAAAATTCAGCTCATAGGTAAATGAAAGTGTTAAAGAGAATTAATATAAAGTCCTTTGATAATTAATGGGTGTTTTTTTATAGAACAAATCTCATATGAAAGATGGGATATTTTTACAAGTTTTTGTTATACACAATTTCTAATGGTATCATGAGTAGGTTTTATATGATATTAGTTCATGATAAACTTATTATGAAACTATTTTAAAGTATCAAATATTTAATCAATAGTATCAAAAATCTCAATCAAAAATACCATTAGGAGTATTAAAATTCGGGGTCAGTGATATTATATTATAATTATTATTTTTTTTTAATCCCAACTTTTGTTACTATTGATGAGATTTTTGTACTCTTGATTAAATATTTAATACTTTAAAACAATTTTATAATAAGTTTATCATGAAATTTTTTCATATAATTTTTTTTTTCATATATCACGTAGAATTAAATAAAATAAAAATAATCAAGAAATGTGAAACTGTGTAAATTAAACCCCCGCCGTGTTGGTATATTTCAAACCATCTATGAAAGTTCACCAAATTTTGGAGGGGAATTTTTGTATTATCATCCAAATCATGTAGATAAGATGTACATAATTATTTGCCAGCTACTAATAACGATATTAGCTGTATTTACGCTCAATATTATCCCGATGTTGTTTTATTTACATAAACACTGAATGGAAAAAGTAAGCCGCATCCCCTGGTTTTAACTTTAAGGGCGGTTTTGAATATAATCATTAAAATTTAATTTACTAATACTGGATTACATCTTCATAAATGTAATTAAATTGTTGGCAAAAACTTGTATGAGACCGTCTCATGGCATGAGACAACACAAATTAACACCTACCCCTACCAAAGTGTTAATGAGCCGATGCCCTAATTACACCAATTCTCATTGTCTCATGCTATGAGACGGTCTCATACAAGACCTACTCTAAATTGTTATTGCTAAGATATTTTATTTCCAATGAGAACTATTGGATACAATAAAAGGGAGAGCGTATATCGTAATATACTATTCTATGATATACAAAATATATATATAGTACTCCCTCCGTCCTGGTCTAAGCGTCTCATTTCTTTTAGTTGAATGGTTTAAGAAAGTGTATTTGTTTATTAATATATGGTGGAAAAGTAATGAATAGTGTTGAAAAGTAATGAATAGTGTTTAATAAAGTAATGAATAGTGTTGAAAAGTGGATTGAATGAGTGACATTTTTGGTAATATTGTGTGAATTTGAAGGTTAAAGTTTATATGTAGTAGAGTGTTGTTTTTTCCATTTATGGAATGGGACACTTAGTGTGGGACAACCAAAAAAGGAAAGTGAGACACTTAGAGTGGGACGGGGAGTAGTAACTAATAAAAGAATGTTGCAAACGTAACTACAAATTAAATGCGTAAGGGTGGAGGACCCCTTCTCCTCTAAAGTGTGTGAATATAAAGTTTTTTCCGGATAAAAAATAAAACAAATTAAAGTATAAAAATAAAAATTAAATTTAAAAGAAAATAAAATAAAAATCACTCTTTATATATAAATAAGTTGTACCCGTTTATTAATAATGATTTCTGCAGACCTTTTTATTTCTACTGGAAATACTTTATTTTTTTTAAAAGGAAAAAACACGACAACCTTAGCGTCCTTAGTTTAAAAACGGCAAAAAGCATTCTAAGATGTCGCCTAAAGTATTCCATATACCTATTATAAATCTCAATTCATAAAACAACGAATTAAATCTTCGTAAATTTAGTGATCCAGCAAGAAGATATTACTAATATGTAATATAACAAACAAATAATACAGGTCTCTTAAACATGTATAGATTGAATAAAAAAGGTAATAATTTTAATTAATGACAACTGGATTGTTTAACATGAGGAAATCAATATACTACAGACTATTTATGCGTGCAGATGTACAATTATACATATATCATCAAATATATACTCACACAATGCATGCAAATGTACACTACAAAAAAAGACCCAAATAAAGAGGGCTACTAAAGAGGGCAAACAAAGCCCTCGTCCTTAAAGAGGGCCGAGACGAGGGGCTTAAAAAAATGCACGAGACGAGGGTGTAGACGAGGGCAAGGGCCCCCTCTTTAGTTAACGAGGGCGTGGCCCTCGTGAAGTTTGAAAATGTGGCAGCCGAGGGCGGGGCCCCTCGTGAGTAGGCGAGGGCGGGGCCCCTCGTGAGTTTACGAGCGCGGCCCCCTCGCCCAGGTCATGCGTTCAGCGAGCCGAGGGCTTGCCCCTCGCCCACGGTAAGTTCCAGGTTTTTACCGAGGGGGTTTACCCTCTTTAACCCCCTCGGTAAATTCCAACATATTTAAAGCTCACCCACCATTTTCAGCAGCAAAAAAACCCTCCCCCAAGCTCCTCAGCCGCCGCCGCCGCCCCTCCCTGCCGCGCCGCCGTCGCCGGAAACGCCACTCCACCGGTCGGGTTTTGGCCTACTCGTCCCCGTGAACATTTCTACGGTAACATTTTTCATTTTAATCGGCTAATTTGTTAATTAAATTGTTTGTAAAATTAATGCAAATTCATGTGTGTGTATATATATATATGTATGTATATATATGTATAGTTGTTAATTAGTTGCTAATTATATAGTGTTTACTTGTTAATTTAATTATTATGTAATTAATTATAAATTTGATAATATTATATTTATATGAATTAGAAATAATTATATCAATATATATTTGTTGTGTTAAATTTAATTTTAATTGCATGATATATTTAATTAATTTTATATGTGATGAATATTCATATGTTCGATTATCTACATTAATTATTTATTTGATGAATGATGTATATATAGTTATATATATATTTAAAGTATAATTAATTAATTATGTTGGAGTGGCCGGAGGGGGTTGATGAATAATATTGTTGGTTGTTTGCTAGCTGTAGAATGTGCGTTCCGACTTGATTAATTTTAATTAAGTCGGAAATGGATGCACTATAGGATCTTAGTTAACTGGAGAATGCGATAATAATAAACAAAACTCTGCCGAAAATTTTAGAATAACTATATTAAATTAACAATAGGATAATTATAATGGATTTATATATTAATTTTTTATTAAATTTTGAATATTCTTTAATTTGAAACAGATTATAATATGAGTTATTCAAGTCGTAATTGGATGTATGGTCCAAGAACAATTAATGGAATGATAGCTCCCGACTTTCTTAGTGGTCTTGAATCGTTTATACAATTCGCAACTAGCAATCCTGATTGGATGAGTGAAGGAGATATTAGGTGTCCCTGCTCGAAATCTAGATGTAGGAACCAAAGGTTTAGAGCACCAATTGACGTGAAAACACATTTGTATATAAATGGGTTTATGCCCAATTATCACAATTGGATTTTACACGGTGAACAAAATTGGGGTCATCTACCACACCAAAACTATGATCAGTCGACTTCGTACGGAGTAGATGATACTGCAGGGTCTACCTCGTACCATGACATGATCACAGATCTAACTGGTTCTAACCTTCATTTTGGAAATGTGGAAGAACCCGTTAATGAGGAGCCCCCAAATGAGCATGCTGCTCAATTTTATGACATGCTTCGTGCAGCAAACCAGGATTTGTATCCTGGTTGCGAAACACACTCACAATTGTCATTCAACGCCCGATTGTTGAACATTAAAACTGAAAATAGACTGTCTGAGAGGGGTTATAATCAAGTTGTTGACTTGATTCGGGATATTGTTCCTCCTGAAAATCTAGTGCCCAGGAAATTTTCTGATAGCAAACAACTAATGAGTGGGATGGGTCTTCCAGTAGAGAGGATTGATTGTTGTGCACAGAATTGTATGATATATTGGGGTAATGATAGTGAACTTGAACATTGTAAGGTTTGTGGTCATCCACGGTTTAAACCCCGTAAGCGTGGTGTTGATGGTCAATGGAAAAAGAAAAAGCCTTACAAGGAGATGTTCTACTTTCCTATCATTCCTCGACTGCAAAGATTGTATCAGTCCGTTGCTACTGCAAAAGATATGACATGGCATGCAAGTTGCTCTAACGATGATTCTGGTGTTATGCGTCACCCTGCAGACTCATTGGCTTGGAAACACCTGGATAA
This sequence comes from Ballota nigra, assembly GCA_947034835.1. Taxonomy (NCBI): domain Eukaryota; kingdom Viridiplantae; phylum Streptophyta; class Magnoliopsida; order Lamiales; family Lamiaceae; genus Ballota; species Ballota nigra. The sequence goes on from OX344724.1 coordinate 93,762,006, forward strand.
TTCATATCCTGAATTTGCTTCCGAGATTCGGAACATAAGGTTGGGCCTAAGCACCGATGGTTTTCAACCATTCGGACAGTCTGGGAAACAATATTCTTCATGGCCAGTGATAGTGACACCGTACAATCTACCTCCGTGGTTGTGTATGAAAGATCAATTCATGTTTCTTACGGTACTAGTGCCTGGTCCTAAAAATCCTAAGGATAAATTGGATATTTTTTTACAGCCGTTGATCCGTGATTTAATGTATTTGTGGGAAATTGGGGTGGAAACGTACGATGTTGCTACAAAGCAAAATTTTCTGATGCGAGCTGCACTAATTTGGACCATCAGTGACTTTCCAGCTTACTCAATGTTGTCTGGATGGAGCACTGCTGGACGGACAGCTTGTCCTTACTGTGGAGAATACACTGATGCTTTCACTCTGAGGCTCAGTCGTAAACAGTCGTGGTTCGATAACCATCGTAAATTCTTACCTAGACACCATCCGTATCGGAGAAACAAGACTGCATTCAGAAAGAATGTGATAGTGGATGACCCACCACCACCCATTCGATCAGGTGAATCACTCCTAAATGAAATCAATTGGGTGGGATGTCGAAAAGTGACAGAAGATGGTGCCGAGGCCCACAACAAGAGATTGGAAACTGGTTGGAAGAAGAAAAGTATTTTCTGGGATTTGCCGTATTGGAGTACCTTGTTGATCCGTCATAATCTGGACGTGATGCACATTGAAAAAAACTTCTTTGATAATTTGTTCTACACTGTAATGAATGTGGAAGGGAAAACAAAGGACACGAATAAGTCCAGAGATGAACTTAATGAATATTGTCGTCGTCCATCACTTGTGAAATGTCCACGTACAGGAAAGTACCCCAAAGCTTGTTATTCACTTGATAAGAGACAAAAGGATGTTGTGTGCAGATGGGTAGATGAGCTAAAGTTTCCTGATAACTATGTGTCCAACCTGTCTCGAACTATTGACTGGACAAAATTGAAAATGTTTGGGTTGAAGAGTCATGATTGTCACGTGTTTATGCAGAGGCTACTCCCGATTGCCTTCCGTGAAATTCTTCCACAGAACGTGTGGAAAGCTATCACTGAAGTTTGTTTATTCTTCAAGGAGTTGACTTCTACGACGATTACAGTTGAGAACATGACTCGGTTGGAAGTAGATATTCCACTGATCTTGTGCAAGTTGGAACGTATATTTCCACCCAGCTTCTTTAATTCGATGGAGCATCTACCTGTACACCTTGCATACGAAGCACGAGTGGCTGGTCCTGTACAATACAGATGGATGTATCCATTTGAGAGGTAATCTACAACTTTCAAATATTTGAACAATTAGCGGTTATTATACTCACTATTGATGCATTTGGTTAGATATCTTCACAATTTAAAACTCAGTGTGGGTAACAAGGCTCATGTCGAAGCTTCGATCGCAAATGCATATCTAACAAAAGAAGCATCAATTTTCTGTTCCCACTACTTTGAGGATCATGTTCTGACGAGGCGTCATAATGTACCTCGTAATTACGATGGTCGTGGTGCCGAAGAACCCCAACCCGGTACTCCGTCAATTTTTATACCTCCTGGATGACCACTTGGACGGAAGAATACAAGATATATTGTAGACGAAGAGAAAAATACAGCTCACACCTACGTGTTACTGAATTGTAACGAGGTGCAACCGTATGTTGAGTAAGTTAATATTCAACATCGTCCATCTATACTTATTACAAAACATCATTATAATGATAATATTGTACATCTTCCCTCTTGTAGTATGTTTATGGATCAACTTCAAAGTGTTCAACCGAATCTCTCTAGGGCTGAACAAGACGATAAACTTCAACATCAGTTTGCATCATGGTTTGAACAAGTTGTAAGTCAAGTTGATAAAATTATATAAATAATAAAATATATACATAGACTCAGGATTAAATATTTTGTCAACTATAGGTTAAGGTAAACAATATTCAGAACCGGTGGATACGTGATCTCTCCAGCGGTCCTATAAGTTGTGTTACCACATATCCTGGGTATTACGTGAATGGATACAAATTTCACACACGCACTTATGGTGAATCAAAATCGACTGTGAACAGTGGAGTTTGTATCAAGGGGACAAACTATGATTCAGATGAGAATGATTTCTATGGGATCCTTGAAGAAGTATTACAGTTGGAATACCCTGGACGACTTGAGAAAAAAGTGGTTCTGTTCAAGTGCGAGTGGTATGATCCTACCGTGCCAAATGGAACAAGAATACATCCTAACTACAAACTTGTGGATGTTAATCGGAGAAGAGTATATGGCCGTTATGATCCTTTTGTATTAGCAAACCAAGCCACTCAAGTTTACTATTGCGAATACCCGGGGGTGCGAAATCATGAATGGCTTGCTGTTTGCAAAGTCAAACCGAGATCCTTAGTGGAAATTGATAAAAGGAATGAACAAGAGCTACCCCCGTTCCAAGACGATGAGATTGATTCACAAATGAATAATGTGCAAATAGACAGTGATCCTATCGTGTTGGCAGATGTCAGTGGTGCACTAATTCAAATTGAGAATGATGATGTTGAAGAAGAAGAAGAAGAAGAAGAAGAAGAAGAAGAAGAAGAAGAAGAAGAAGAAGAAGAAGAAGAAGAAGAAGAAGAAGAAGAAGAAGAAGAAGAAGAAGAAGAAGAAGAAGAAGAAGAAGAAGAAGAAGAAGAAGAAGAAGAAGAAGAACATGAAGAGGAGGAAGAAGACGATGATGAACATAATTCATACTCAGATGAAGATTAAGTAGTTTAGTAATTGCTATCATTTATGTGATAATATGTTATTATATTAATTGCTATCTCGGTGTTATAAATTATTTCGTGATGCACCTAAACTTTGATTATTTGATCATTTATATGATAATTAATACGTTATGTTTAAAATTTTACAGATGAGCGGATCCGATCGTAGCTCTAGCGGGGGACGGCGACAGAGTACAGGTCGCGGGGGTCGAGGCCGATCTAGTGGGGCGCGGAACACAGTGCCTATACCACACATACCAGTGCCAGTTCCGTTGATCCCCACGACTGATGACGAGGAAGCTGAGCAGTATACCGACTCGGATTCTGAAGAACAATCGGATTCACAAATGGTCGGACAGAGGCTAGATGTGTATATTGCCTACGATACGTATGTTAGACTTACTATTTTCATGAATTTTGAGGAATATATATCCGTGAATATTAATTATGTATTACAAACTTGTTTTGCAGCTTGATGCCTTCGAATCCGGTCTCCAAGCTGATCAGACGTATCATGGCTGGACATATGGAGTTGGGTGCCTTCACCTTCAGGATGATATCCGAAGAAAGGCTGCAGGAGTACTGGGAGACATTTCAGGTATATATTCATTTGATTTATAATGATATTATTGTATGACATAATAACATCTTTGTTTATCAGAAAGAGGCTAGGTGGGATCCTACTGTCACTTCCATACAGTATGTGCATCACTTGTTCTTGAAAAGAGCTGCTGAAAGATATGTAGATCTTTTGAACTTTGTGAAAAGAAAATGGGAGTTGAAGGGTAAGAAGCCACAGTGGGATACAAAAGTGTGGAAGGCCTTGCTCGCTTACTGGGACAGAGAAGACGTGAAAGCCAAATCCGCACAATGTAGACGGAACAGACTATCTGAGCCTGCTGGCCCGGGTACTGGCATCTCCACCCATAAAGGTGGATCTCGTGGTGCCGTCGAGGTTGCCCTGGATATTGTAAGTCATTTGTTGATACCACACTATTTTAATTTTTATAATATGTATACATATTTTAAGTTTTAATCATCATGTTCTAAATTATAGGAGAGGAAGAAGGGACGTCCCGCCACAGATTGGGAAATTGTGGAGCACTTCCACTACCGTGGTCCAGGACAGTATACATATGGACTTATATCTGATACATTGGTAAGTATTCTTGTTACATTTTAAAATAAAAATATGAATATTTAAGAATATTTAAATATCTAGAAAAATAATTCTCTAAAAAAATGTGCAGGCTGATGTACAAGCGAGAGTCTCCCAACTGCACCCTACCTCTGACTCTGATGAGCAACCTCCTGAACCCAGTCTTCCAGAGTTATCTCAGATGTACGTCAAGACTGTGGGGAAAAAGCACGGTAAAGTTCGTGGGCTCGGACAATTGGGAAAGTCCAGACGCATAGTCTCCGGCCCAGGCGGGACATCAGCTGGGACTCATTTTGGTGCCTACAGTCAAATTGATGTGGACCGACTACTTGCTGAGGAGCGTGAGAGAACGCGGAGAGAGACGACTGAGGAGAATCGCCGATTGTTGGAGCAAGTGGAAGAGAGACAACGGCAAATGCGTGAGGAGATGACCCAGAACTTCCAAAATCAGTTTACCGAGTGGATGCGGGCATCACAACAGGGATCCGGACCCAGCGTCCCACAAGCTGGTGGTTATCCCCCACCACCCCCGCCTCCATCCGATGAGTATCCCCCACCCCGAGGACCGGGTTCGAGCCGTGGCAAGGGACCAAGATCCTGATCATCTTGAAGTTGAAACTTTTGAAAAATGATTAACTATTTTCATGAATGTTTGAGAGTATTGCTTGGAATGAATTATTGTGCATCGTCTTTAATTATTATGTTTGAGATGTTTATTTTTCATTAATGTTTGTGAAATCCGGAGCTATATATCGTGTTTAATTAGTAAGATTTTTAATGAATTATTGTTAATTTGTGTATGTGCTTTAATTATATGTAATATTTGATTAATTTATCCATAATATATTCAAAATATTTTAATTAAAAAAAAAAATATATATATATATGTATGCACAAGGGCGTTAATTTTTTATATTTAAAAAGATTATATACATAAGTGAAAATATAATTTTGCAAGTGTTAATTTCATTATATATGTGAAAATAATATAAATTTCATTTTGGAGTTGTTACCATAAATGTAAAGATATATAATAATTAATAAAAAGTGTAATCATAATAGAAATTAATATATTACTAGAATAATTCAAAGTTTTAACAAATAAATCAAAATATGAAAATCATGTAATTTAAAATGATAATATTTTAATTAATTTTGATGGTGTTATCATAAATGAAATGATTTATAATAATATTAATTAATTAAAGATATAAACAAAATAGGAGTTAAATGTTTTAACAAAGAAATCAAATAAGATATAATACATATACAATTACAATAGAAAATATTTCGAATGATAAGCATAGCTCAAACGGTAAGGAGGAAGGGATAGATCTCTCCCTCTTGGGAGGTCACAGGTTCGAACTTGCTTGCACGCGGGTCGCTCGCGGGTCGGGTCGGGTCTTGCCCGCCCGCGGGTGCGGCCCGCAATTTTTTTTTTTTTTAAATGAGGCTGACGAGGGCGCCTCCCCTTGTGAACGAACGAGGGGCGAGACGAGGGCAAAAATAGGCGAGGGCGGTGGTGCTCGCCAAGCTTCAGCCATCCGAGGCGAGGGCATGGCCCACGTTAACACGCACGAGGGCGCCCCCCTCGTTAATTGCCGAGGGCAAAGACGAGGGCAGCAAATTTGAACCAGGCGAGGGCCTTGCCCTCGTTAGTTGGCGAGGGCGCTTTACCCTCGTTAGTTGACGAGGGGCGAGCCGAGGGGGGGTTTGGCGAGGCCTGTTTTGTCGAGGGCATCTCCCCCTCTTTAAATCCCTCTTTAAACCTGTGCCCCTCTTTAAATCCCTCTTTGAATCCCTCTTTAAATGAGCAGTATTTTGTAGTGGTACAATTATATGTTTTTTTAATTCACTGATTGTTAATATACAAATATATATATATATATATATATATATATATATATATATATATATATCAACCTTAGATTAATTAATATATATACGTTTTATATATCAATGACACTTTTGTTGATTATGCATTGGCGTTAATTTGGTGTCAAGATTTTGATTCTATAATATATTATATTTTTCCGGAAGTAATTGAATACATATAAAAATTGGTATATAAAATGAATAAGATTATTTGAGATTTTTACATATGCTTTTGTCAATATTATAAATGCACCTCTTATTATATTCCTCTCACAATTTTACCTTTAAATTTTAATTTCTTTCAAAAAATAAAAAACTCCACATAACATTGATTTGCTTACTTGTATTTTTTTTTTAATATTGCTCTCTAAATAAGGTCTCATGAAATTCATAGTATCCTGCCTTTTTTTTCCTTATAAAGGAGAACCTAAATACAAGTAATGTTACGCGCATAATTAGCGAAGTGTACTCATTGTCATTATTATTGTTATTGTAGTTATTATTTAAATTATCCAACGATAGCTAAAAAAATATATTGTTACATTCATTCGGTGAACGCGCGCTAAAATTTAAACCACAAAAAAACAAATAAAAATGATTAATGCTATAATCCTTTTGTAATCACATAGAGGTAAGTGCATTATTCAAGAATCAAGCCAAAGTAAAAATAAAATCGAATATTTATTGGTAGAAAATTTTGTATCAAAAATGATAAGCATCCAACGGGCAAAGATGAAGCCACAATTAATTGCGAACAACCATAAAATTATAACATAATTTCGAAATTCTTGAAATCGAATTCTATATATACTCACATTCCCATTCGGAAATTTCCCCACCAAAGAAAGAAAAAAACTTGTCAAAATGACAAGGAAAAAAGTAACCCTCGCTTACATTACAAATGACTCGGAAAGGAGGGCTTCGTTTAAGAAAAGAAAGAAAGGGTTGATCAAGAAGGTGTCGGAACTTAGCACACTTTGTGGCGTGGAAGCTTGTGCTATTATCTATAGCCAGTTTGAGGCAAAGCCGGAGGTGTGGCCGTCTGTGCTCGGCGCTCAGGCAGTGTTGGCCCGTTTCGGTAAGATGTCGACCATCGACCAGACTCGAAAAATGGTGAACCAAGAGAGCTTCACCCGGCAGCGCATCAAGAAGGTGGAGGACCAGTTGCGGCGCATTCGGAAGGAGAACAAGCGCAAGGAAATGGAGAGGTACTGAAATAATTTCATCTTATGTAAAAATCCAAACTTTATAGAGGTGTGAAATCAATTCATTTATTTAATTCACTGGTTTCTCCTTCATGTGCTGGTTTGTCATTTGGACTTGTCAATTCCACACTGTGGAGGAGCAGACCCAACAAATACTACTTCCGTGCCTAAACACTTTGAACAGTTCATTGTACATCACCTATAAAGACCTATAAATTACATCGCATTCACATACAAAAATATATTTATTTTGTTTCATTCACTAAAAATGTACAATACATCCTCATAATAAAACTATTTTATCCGTTTAAATATTACAAGACAACTATCATATACTAAAATACCTAAAAAGTCAATTGTGCAAAGTGTTTGGGAACATGAGTAGTATATGTGATTTAATGATGGTGAAATTTTCTTCCCTGGATTTGAACCTAGAACGTGTAGGCGGCGTGAGCCTATTGTCTTTGATATTATGACAGAATATTGACTCATGTAAAATTTTGAATTTATACATTTATTTAATTTCGTAATAGATACATGTACATGAGCCTGCACGGATGTGGGAACCTCGACCACTTCAACCCAGCCGATGCGGCAGATTTGGGGTTTGTTATCAATCAGACTCTCAGGGAGATCAGGGCGCAGATGGAGGCACTCAAGAAGGGTGAGAAGTCGCAACCAATTTTGGATTCATCGCCTCATATGGCAGTGGCGCAACCACCGGAGGTGCATATGGAGATGGGCTTTGGTTTTCCGACGATGCAGAAGGAGCCGACACCGTTGATGAGTGCGGTAGAGCTAGAGGGTTTTCCGTGGAACCTAGTTCAGAGCCCAGCGTTCGGCGGGCTGGACAACGGGCTTGGATGGGATAACGGCATGGTGCGGCCATACCCCTACATCTTCGACAACAACAATGTTGCTGGTCCATCTGGGACAAAACCTGGAAATAGAGAAAATAATTTATAGAGTTCATTATCAGTTTGTCTTATTTAATAATTAATGTTGTGCGTTTGATTTCATGTTGTGTGTTGACTAATCCAATCAGTTTGGTATCCCAGAAGTTAGAGACACATTTCATTATGTGTACTTTAGTAGTAATACTATTTACTTTCACTATACAATTTTAATTGTTTTAAGTGAACAATATTAAGTGATTGTGCATCAGTTAGCACCACACTTACGTATTACTCTATTTCCAACATGTTCACTATAAGCAGATAAATGAATTAATTACATGTTTCTTTAAAATTTAGAGTTTTTTTTTTTTTTTTTATGAAATTCTTTCATGTTATTAAAACATCTAGCTCATGTTCGTATACTATGATTAAATCTTGTAGAAAATAACCAAATCATATTAAATTTATCTTCTCGATGAGCCTCCTCTCCAAATAGTAGATTAAAAAATCCAACTGACGCAGCGAGAGCGTAATAGATCAAGAGTTAGGGTTCGGGAAATCCCCAAATAATTTGATTAATATTCGAAAAACGTCTTTCATCTCTCCAGAACTAAATATAAATAGTGATAAACTAGGGTTTTTGTAGAAAAGCCCGTAGAAGTCTGAAAATAATATGCTAAAGCCCAAATCGACATAAAAGTAAATAAAATAAATAATAAAATTTCAGCTCGCGATCTGATCTCCATCATTCCCTCCCTCGTCGAAGCGATTCGTCCTCGAATCAGGAAGGATCTGATCTCCATCAAAGTAAGGAACCAAGTGTTTGACGTTGAAGACGTCAGACGTGCGTAGGCCAGGGGGAAGGCGAAGGCGGTAGGCGTTCGGGTTGATCTCCGCCACAATCTCAACCGGGCCAATCTTCCGGGAAGCAAGTTTGTTGTACTCATGGGCCGGAAAACGGTCCTTCGTAAGGACAGCCCACACCAAGTCACCAACCTCGAACTCAACGTGTCTACGCTTTCCGTCAGCATAGCGCTTGTAAGAAGCCGCGCTGGATTCTAAGTGGGCCCGAGCCTCAGCGTGCACCTTCTTCAACGCAGCCCAATAGTCTGTTGCACGGCCTTCCGAAGGGGATGTAGGAGGTAGCGGCAAAAGATCGGACGGACCACGAGGAATGAGACCATACACAATGTGAAAGGGACAGAAACCCGTACTGCGGTTCACGGCGGAGTTATGAGCGAACTCAGCCTGGGGAAGTTTCGCATCCCAAGATTTGGTATTGTCCCCGACCAAACACCGAAGTAAGTTCCCCAGAGATCGGTTCACCACCTCTGTTTGGCCATCAGTCTGCGGGTGATAAGCACTACTAAAATGGAGCTCAGTGTTGGCCTGACGCCATAAACTCTTCCAAAAGTAGCTCAAGAAGCGAGTATCCCTGTCAGAAACAATAGAAAGAGGTAACCCATGAATACGGTATACCTCGCGAAAATAGAGCTGGGCCACGTGTACGGCATCAGAAGTTCGCTTGCAAGGAATAAAATGCACCATCTTGCTGAAGCGATCAACGACCACAAAGATAGAGTCAAAGCCACGCTGGGTGCGAGGAAGGCCAAGGACGAAATCCATACTAACACCCAACCAAGGAGCATCGGGAATGGGAAGAGGGCGGTATAGACCCGCGTTTGAGGCGGTCCCCTTAGAGACCTGGCAAATGTGGCAGCGTGCGACAAAACGATACACCTCACGCCGGAGTGACGGCCAGAAATAACGGTGTTGGAGAAGGGCTAGAGTGCGGTCACGCCCTACATGTCCTGCATTATGGAGCTCGGTGATAAGCTGGAGGCGAAGACTGCATGCGGGAACACACAGGCGGATGCCCATGAAGAGAAAGCCATCCATCAGAGTAAAAGATGTATGCTCACCCGCGGACAACTGAGAGAGAACGCGGGCAAAATAAGGGTCAGCTGCATAAAGGGTGGTGATGTCGTCCAGCCAAGGGACAGAGATGCGCATATCCACAAGGAGAGAATGTCGGCGGCTGAGAGCGTCTGCCATTTTGTTTGTCGAACCGGATTTATGACGAATAACAAAGTTGAACTGCTGGAGGTAGGCAGCCCATGAGGCATGACGGGCAGAGATGTTATCCTGCGAGGCTAAATACTTCAAGGAGTCGTGATCCGTAAAAAGTATAAACTCGCGCTGAAATAGATAATGACGCCAGTGACGTACCGCACGAACCACAGCGTAGAACTCCGCATCATAGGCGCAATAACGAGAACGGGGGCCCGTGAGCTTCTCGCTGAAATAGGCGACAGGGCGGCCATCCTGACTAAGGACTGCTCCAATGCCTACCTTCGAGGCATCACAGTGTAGCTCAAAAGGGAGAGTGAAGTCCGGGAGAACTAGAATAGGGGCTGAGGTGAGCTTCTGTTTGATGAGAGCAAAAGCAGTGGCCGCAGCGTCGGACCATGTAAAAGACTTCCCCTTCATACAATCGGTAATAGGAGCCATAATAGAACTGAAGTGAGAGATAAAACGTCGGTAAAAGGATGCTAACCCGTGAAAGCTGCGCACGGCAGTGATAGAGGTAGGAGTAGGCCAATCACGAATCACAGCCACCTTAGAATTATCAACACTAACACCAGCCGCAGAGATACGAAAACCCAAGAAGATGACAGAATCAGCAAAGAAGACACACTTCTGAGGGGCTCCAAAAAATTTCTCGGTACGAAGGATAGAGAGAACCGCACGCAGATGGTCCATGTGATCAGACTCCGTCTTACTGTACACGAGAATGTCGTCAAAGTAGACAACGACACAAGTACCAATGAAAGGGCGCAGAGTCTGGTTCATGACACGCATAAAAGTGCTGGGGGCATTGGAAAGGCCAAAGGGCATCACCAACCACTCAAATAAACCCTCACGGGTTTTGAAGGCCGTCTTCCACTCGTCGCCAGGGCGGATGCGAATCTGGTGGTAACCACTGCGGAGATCTAGCTTAGAGAAGACAGTCGAGCCGCTAAGCTGATCCAGGAGGTCATCAAGGCGGGGAATAGGGAACCGATAGCGCACCGTGATCTTGTTAATAGCCCTGCTATCAACACACATGCGCCACGAGCCATCTTTCTTAGGCGTAAGGAGGGCCGGTACCGCACAAGGGCTCAGGCTCTCACGAACCATACCACGGGTCAATAACTCCTCAACCTGACGACGAAGCTCTGCGTGCTCTGAGGGGCTCATGCGGTAATGAGGTCGATTCGGTAGTGAGGCGCCCGGAACCAAATCAATCTGGTGCTGGATATCCCGCAAAGGAGGCAACTCGGCTGGGAGCTCAGATGGGAACACATCAGAGAAATCCTGCAAAAGAGACTGAGCAATGGACGGAATAGGCACAGCAGCAGAAATATCATGAGCGACAAGGAGAAAACCTTGGGAGCCTGAGGAAAGCTCGTGCTCAAACGCAGCACGGGACAAGAATACCACCGCTGGAGGCGGTGACGGGCCCAGAGGCACAGGGCCAGAAGGATGCAGTACAATAAGACGACCGTCAACAGAAAAAGAGTACGTGTTCAGGAAACCATCATGTGAAACTCTACGGTCAAACTGCCAGGGACGGCCCAACAAAAGGTGACATGCGTCCATAGGGACCACATCACACCAAACAGAATCAAAATATCGACCACCCATAGAAAAAGGAACCTCCACACGATCAGTCACAGTAACAACCGTATCACGATTGATCCAACCCAAGTTATATGGCTTAGGATGCGAAACAGTAGGAAGCGCAAGTTTATTAACAGCATCAGTAGACATAACATTCTCACATGCACCAGAATCAATAATGTAAGAGCACACCTTACCATTTATCGTGCAAGTGGAGCGGAAAAGGGCATTCCGTTGAGTCGGTACGGTAGTGTCAGCTGTAGAAAAACATGCACGACTCAGGACGAGTAGAGGACCCGTATCACCAATCACGTGGGTCTCGAGCTCGTCATCCGGGGGTGGGGCATCTTCGCAAGGGATGTTCGGCATGGACAGAAGGTCGTCGCCCTCCAAAATCATGGTCCGCGAGCTACGAGGGTGAGGACACGTGGACATCCGATGTCCTGGGTCCCCGCAGTTGAAGCAACGTCCGTTAAAGGTGGGGCGAGGGCCGCTCGGTGCTGTCGGAGGGGGACGTGGGGGTACCCCTGCTGGTGGTGCGGGCTTCGGCGCAGGGCTGTTCGGGTGTGGAGGCCACGGTTGGCGGCGCTCAGGTGTGAAGGGGCTGGCCGGGGAGCGGCGGCCCTGTTGTGTCTCAAGCACGGCCGCCTGATGATGGGCGTCGGCAATAGTGGTCGGGCGGAGCAGGTTGAGGGCATCTTGGAGGGAAAGACGGAGTCCCCCAACGAAACGCGACACTAGTTGGCCCTGCGTTTCACGGTTATCGACCCGGGACAGAAGTTGATAGAACTCCGAAGTGTACGCGTCCACCGAACGAGACCCTTGTCGAAGAAGCTGGAACTTCTGGTACAAGGTCGAATCATAATTAGCCGGGACGAATTCGCGCATCATATAATCACGGAGGAGTTCCCAGTGCGTGATGTCGATCCGGCCTTCACGGCGACGGGAGGTGCGCACGTTTCGCCACCACGCAGCGGCGCGGGAGCGGAACCGGGTCGCTAGGAGAGCAACGCGGCGATCGACGGGGACGCTCTTGAAGTCGAGAAGGTCTTCCGCCGTATGGAACCAGTCCAGGAATTCATCCGGGGTGCCCTCGCCGGTGAATTCAGGGATGTCGAGACGAAAACCGGTTTCCCACCGATTCTCAGGCAGCGGCGGATGCTGGGCCTGGCGTGGGTGTCGCGCAAGGGGGGCGAATCGGTTCCCCTGGGTAACCGTGTCCTCCCCATCGGAGCCCAGTGCGTTGGGCGAAGCGTCCGTGGGATCAGCGAGCGGTGCGGTCGGTGGTGGCTGGGCCGCCAAGGACGTGACTTTGGCGTTGAGTTCAGCGAACTGGGATTGCATCTGTGATTGCATCTCAGTAAACGCGGCCAACACCGTGGCTACTTGCTCACGCAAGTGAGCGACCTCTTGATTATTTTTCGGTGCCATCAATTGTACCAGGAACTGACTCCGAGTACCAACTGACGCAGCGAGAGCGTAATAGATCAAGAGTTAGGGTTCGGGAAATCCCCAAATAATTTGATTAATATTCGAAAAACGTCTTTCATCTCTCCAGAACTAAATATAAATAGTGATAAACTAGGGTTTTTGTAGAAAAGCCCGTAGAAGTCTGAAAATAATATGCTAAAGCCCAAATCGACATAAAAGTAAATAAAATAAATAATAAAATTTCAGCTCGCGATCTGATCTCCATCACCAACCCACGAGTAAGAAAGAATATTAGACCATTAATAAAATAAAAAAAATGAATTGATTTTCCCACCTCCCGACAAGTTCAAGTTTTTAGATAAGATCATTTTTTTCATGGTACTATAGTCTTTCTCATGTCCAGTTGTCCACAACATTGGTTTAAATCCTAAAGAAAGTATCTCTATCCATAGCAAATTATCTACTCATTAATCTCCTTCTCAAATGATAGAGTGAAAAATTCAACTCAAAGATAATGGGAAGTGTTATAGAGTCTCTATATGTATAGAAATAGAAATGAGGAGAGAGAAAAGCTTATACTCCATCCGATTTAAAATGAATGAAGTTTTAAAGTGTAACTCTTGTTTCAAAATGTTGATGTTTAACACATTTTTGCATCTTATTTCTCCATTATACCCCTATTTCAATCCCCCTAAATTATCGCTAAAATTTTTTCATACCTTTTATATTTTTACTCTCTAAATAAAACAGTTGATCATAGTTCATCTATACAAGGGAAGTGATATTTAGGGGAGAGGAAGGAACTACGATTAAGGATGTGATAAATAATTTCAATAAAGCATAAGGGTATAATAGTTAACATACATCACTTTTTAATTTTGACAATAAATTCTAAAACTTCACTCATTTTGAATCAGAGGGATGTATTTATTAAAGCCAGTAAAGTGCATTTGATATGTGGTGTAGCAGCAGGTCTCACCCTGCTAAAAATAATGATTTAGTTTTACCAATCAATTTATATATCTTTCTTAGTAATTTAATTGCACCAACAATTTCAAATTTCTATAATTTTTTTCGTTTTAAATCTATTTTCAAACACATCATATCAAATTAATTGTCTTTTAATTTTTTAATATATAGGGGAAATATAATTTTTTAGTTTTACCAATCAATTTATATAGGGGTCTCACTCTCTGCTAAAAATAATGATTTAGTTTTACCAATCAATTTATATATCTTTCTTAGTAATTTGCACTAACAATTTCAAATTTCTATAATTTTTTTCGTTTTAAATCTATTTTCAAACACATCATATCAAATTAATTGTCTTTTAATTTTTTTAATATATATAGGGGAAATATAATTTTTTTAGGCCAGTAACTTAGAAGTGGTTGCGGTTTAAGGACAATATATATTTAGGATTGTAAAAGTAGAATACCGTTTTGTGCAATCTTGTATAAGTAGGACAATATATTTAAAAAAATCTATAATGTAGGACAATCGAGCCCATGAGGGATGTATTTTGGGTTTCTAATTCGATCTCGATTGTCCTACATTTATATATTTTTGAAATATATTGTCCTACTTATACAAGGCTGGAAAAAACATCATCATACTTTTGCAAGTCCAGAAACATATTGTCTACTTTTACAAGTACAAAAATATATTGTCCTATTTTGACAAGCTCGAAAATATATATTGTTCTTAAAATACAACAAGCCCTAAGTTAGGAACCTTAAAAATAGTTTTCACTATACATAGCACATATAAAAAATAAAATTAAAATCTAAATTATTTATTTTATAATTTTAAAGTATTTTTTATTGATTTTAATCATATGAATTGAATTTAAATAATTTTTATTCGAATTTTATAATTTTATATTTTGTATGAGGTACAGATTGAATAAAGCAAGTATTGTATTAAAAACGTGATACATTTTATAAGTTTTTATTATACACAACTTCTAAATTAAGGTACTATAAAAACAAGCTTAAATATAGTATCTCATATTTTTGCGTTTTTTATATCACCAAAAATTAAATAAATAAAATGAAAATAATTAAGAAGTGTGAAACCGCGTAAAATAATCCCGCTGCCCGTGTAGGTGTATTTTAAACTATCTTTGAAATTTTCACAAAATTTTAAGAGGGGAGTTTTTGTATTCTCATCCAAATCATATAGATAAGATTGTATACACTGTACACATATATTTGCCAGCTACTAATTTCGATTAACTGTATTTGCGCTCAATATTATCCCCATTTTGTTTTATCTACATAAATCTTAATTGAATGGAAAAAGTAGGCGCCCCTGGTTTTAACTTAAACTATTTTGTGTTTAAGGGCGGTTTTCCAAATCATCATTAAATTTTGTTAATACTTGGATTACGTCTTCATAAATGTAATTAAATTGTTATTGCAAAGATATTTTAATTTCCCTTGAAAACGAATCCATACAATACAACACAACTCGATACAATAAAAGGGAGTGTATATTCTATGACCATGCATGTGGAATATAATTAGTGCAATTTGTAAATAATAAAAGAAAGTTGCAAACGTAACTACAAAAGTAGAAAGATATAAATTATATATTTTATATAAAAATAAGTTGTACCCGTTTATTAATAATAATTCAATCATGGATGAATTTGTTCTACACACCTTTTTACTGTTACTATAAATACTTATACTTTCGAAAGTAAAAAAAACACGGCAATCTTAGCGTCCTAGCTTTAAAAACGGCAAAAAGCAATCTAAGAAATTGCCTGAAGTATTCTATATACCTTTTATCACATCCAGTACTCAATTCACAAAATAGCGAATTAAATCTTCAATATTTTAGTGATCCAGCGAGAAGATATTATATACTAATATGAAATATAACAAGAAAAAATAATATAGGTCTCTTAAACATAGATTGAATAAAAAAAGTAATTATTTTAATTAATGGCAATTAAATTGTTTAACTAAAAACCTTTATAATATAAAAAAAACAAAAAACAACAACAAAGCCCAACAAATTATATAGCTATTTATGTGGGTGCAAATGTACATTTACACCTTTCATCTAAATGAATATAATTAATATACTAATTAAATGCACTCACTTTTATAAAAATTAAATCTTACTCATTATATTGAAAAAAAAAATACTATTTAAATTAATAAATTATTAATTTATAGATAAAATAATATCTTTTTAAAATAATATTTTTTATCCGTCCCAACAAGACTAATCGGGTTTACTGTACAAGTAATGGTATGCGCATAATTAATTAAGCGTACACATTATTATATTATTGTTATTGTTCTCGGTGTTTTAATTATCCAACGGTAATTCAAAAATACCGTTATAGTCGTTCCGTGAACGCAAGGCGCGCTAAAATTAAGACCGCGAAAAAAAATCAAATGGAAGTGATTAATGTTATTGTCCTTATACAATCAAGTAAGGGTAAGTGCATTATTCAAGAATCGAACCATAAAGTAGAAATAAAATCGAGCATTTATTGATAGAAAATGACAAGCATATCCAACGAGCATTTATGGCGAACAACTAATACAAAATTGTAACACAAATTTAAAATTCTTGAAATCGAATCGAATTAATACTGGTGTTCTAACTAGAATTCTATATATACTCCCAATCCATTCGCATCAGGAAATTTGCTCAGCAAAGAAAGAAAAAAGCTTGTCAAAAATGACAAGGAAAAAAGTAACTCTCGCATACATTTCAAATGACTCGGAAAGGAGGGCTTCCTTTAAGAAAAGAAAGAAGGGGTTGATTAAGAAAGTGTCCGAACTGAGCACGCTCTGCGGCGTTGACGCGTGTTGCATCATCTATAGCCAATTCGAGGCGGAGCCGGAGGTGTGGCCGTCGGTGCTGGGCGCCCAGAAGGTGTTGGCGCGATTCGGGAAGATGTCGACCATCGACCAGACTCGAAAAATGGTGAACCAGGAGAGCTTCACCCGGCAGCGCATCAAGAAGGTGGAGGACCAACTGCGGCGTGTCCGGAAGGAGAACAAGCGCAAAGAAATGGAGAGGTTCATGTACACAAGCCTGCAAGGGTGCGGGGCCCACCTAGGCCACTTCAACTTGGCCGACGCGGCTGATTTAGGATTTGTGATCAGTCAGGCACTCAGGGAGGTCAAGGCCCGGATGGAGGAGATCAAGATGGGGGAGAAGTCGGCGTATGTGCAGATGGAGTTGGCCCTTGGCTTTCCGGGGGTGCAGGAGCAAGCACCGGTGATGGGTGGGGAAGAGCAGGAGGGTTTTCCATGGAACCTGGTGCAGAGCCCGCCGTTTGCTGACCTGGACAACGGGTTCGGGTGGGATGACGTCTTTGATCACAACAACAACGGGGCTAGTACCTCTGGAATCAAACCATATGGAAATGGAGGATTTAATTTCTAGAAATATATGACTATTAGTTTTATTTAATAAATAATGTTGTACGTTTAATTTCGTGTTAAGTGTTTACTAATCCAATCACTTTGGTATCCCTAGCCCTGGCTGTTTAGAACTTAGAACCACAATAGCTTTAGGCTAACTTCAATTTGTGTAATTCTGGTTGGATGGTTAATGGTTTTGTTTTGATTTATAAGTCTGAATTTTTTTTTTAAGTTATGGTGTTCATTAACACTAGCCCTTCATTTGTTGTTGTTTTTTTTTTCCCTTTTAAGGTTACTTGATAAATGTTCATATTATGTTTTCTGAATTTGACCTTATTTTAAAGTTGCTTGTATTTCTTTCATATTTTTGTTGATAAGAAGGCTAAACTCAATTCAATCGAACACTTTTACTTATCCTTTAGGCGTGAGACAACTTATGCAACAGTGCTCAAAATGAAAACGTCAAAATCTGACAAACACTACAAGTACCACTTCAAGTTTACCCATGATCCATCTAGGAAGAGTAATATCATAAAAAAGAACCTAGAATGCAAGGAAGAACCCACAAAGAAAATACCCAGAAAAGTAATCGCAATAATTTCCGTAGAAGAGTCCCCCACTCGGATACATGGAAGAGAAGGTCTTTTTTTCTTTTTCTTTTTTTTTTTAACGGGAAATTAATGCGACATAAGGTAACATATATACAAAAGATATGACCGATCTTTTATGTATCTAGTATAGTTGCTTTTGATTTCGAAAAATATTTGTATATAAAACATTTCAACGGCATTGACAGATTAAAGGGGCTTAGGGGTGCAGTCGCCTCCTTTGATTTTATTAAAAAATAATTATATACTCCTATGTAGGAAATTTTTATTTAGACTTTTAGCCCTTGAATTTTAACTATGCATAATATTATAAAAAATTTAACTTTGTTCAATTGATATGAAGCTCTAGATCCGTTATTATTTTAATCCATCGTTGTATTAGATTATGATGCTCATTTGTCAATTCGGCTCAACAAGTTTCACTCATTACCCATAATTTAAACTTATTTAGAAGTTTATTCTTTTTTATAGTATTAATTATTAAATAAGCAAAACGGGGCAAAAAAAGTATAAAAAGTTATGAACCTACATAATTAAATCACCAAATTATAAAAAATACCCAAAATTTTAATATAAAAACTCTTTTTTACCAAACAATTTATAAAAACTTTTTTTTACCCATTTTACTAGATGAAATGTCTCATATACCCTTTAATTCTTATTCCTACTCTTTTATTCTTTTCTCTCATCCTGCTCCTATTCATTTCCCTATTCCTACTCCTATTCCTTTTCATATATCTTATTCCTATAAATAATATTATATTAATTCCAAAAATAAAAAAATTTAGAAATATAATATTATATTAATTCCAAAAAGAAATAAATTTAGAAATATAATATTATATAATTTTACCATTGATAATGAAAATAATTTTTTTCAATATATATGTTTCGCAATAAATATTAGTTATTAATATTTTTATGAAATATAATATTATTTTTATTATAATAAAATAAAATATTTTTCGTGTTATTATAAACACCGATAAAAAACACTTTATATTATTAATATTAATTAATAAATTGACATTATCCATTTTTTAATTTTTATTGAATTTCAACAAGTATTCTTGAAATATCGAAGACCTGCCGGAGATTTACTAAAACGACATTCTCAAACATAATTTCGTGACGGAGTCAGGTCGAAACCACTTTTTAAGTCGTTTTACACTAGAAAAGACGAAAAAATATTAATTTAAATGATATTCAAATATTTAATTTCTAATAAGTTTCAATAAATACTATTGAAAGGTCGGAGCAAAGTTGGAGACAGGACACAAATTTGCGAAATTGGAATTTTCATTCAAATTTTTGCGACGAAGCTGTGCGGAATCAATTTTTAGGCCGTTTTACCCTAGAAACGACTAAAATGATACATAGATTTGAGTTAAATCTATTTTTTTAATTTTAATTGAGTTTTAACAAGTATTAGAAGAATCAGAGCATGGTAGGAGATAATACGGAGATTTGCTAAAATGACATTTTCAATCATAATTTTGTGTCAGATTCGTTTTTTAGGTCGTTTTACCTTAGGAACGACGAAAAAGATACATGGATTGAGTAGCATGAACTTTTTAAATTTTATATAGCTTTGAAAAGTACTATTGAAAGATCGGAGCATGGTTGAAGATAGGACGGAGATTTGCTAAAATGGAATTTTCATTCAAATTTTTGCGGCGGAGCTGTGCTAGAATTGATTTTTAGGATGTTTTACCCTAAAAATGACTAAACAAATACATGAATTTGAGTGACATCTATTTTTCAAATTTTAATCGAGTTTTAACAAGTAATCTACAAGAGTCGGAGCATGGTTGGAGACATGATGGAGATTTACTAAAATAATATTTTCAATCATAATTTTGTGACGGAGTTGTTGCTAAATTCCTTTTTAGGTCGTTTTACCTTAAGAACGACGAAAATTATACATGGATTGAGTGACGTCCATTTTTCAAACTCTTATTGAGCTTTAACAAGTACTATTGAAATGTCGGAGTACGGTCGGAGACAGGACGAAGATTTGCTACAATGGAATTTTCATTCAAATTTTTGCGACGAAGATGTGTCAGAATCGTTTTTAGGTTGTTTTTATCCCAGGAACAACTAAACAAATACATGAATTTGAGTGACATCTATTTTTTAAATTTTAATTGAGTTTTAACAAGTAATCTAGAAGAGTCGGAGTACGGTTGGAGATAATACAGAGATTTGCTAAGCCGATATTTTTAATCATAACTTTGTAACGGAGCTGTAGCGGAATTACTTTTTAGGTTGTTTCACCTTAAGAACGACGAAAATTATAAATGAATTGAGTGACGTTCATTTTTTAAATTTTTATTGATTTTTAACAAGTAATTGAAATGTCGGAGCACGTTCAGAGGCAGGACGAAGATTTGTTAAAATGAAATTTTCATTCAAATTTTTGCGACGGAGCTGTGTCAAAATCGACTGCTAGGTCGTTTTACCCTAGGAACAACTAAACAAATACATGAGTTTGAGTGGTATCTATTTATTAATTTTAATCGAGTTTTAAAAAGTAATCTAGAAGAGTCGAAGCATGGTTGGAGACAGATGGAGATTTGCTAAAACAACATTTTTTTATCATAGTTTTGTGACTGAGCTGTTGTGAAATCGCTTTTTAGGTCATTTTACCTTAAGAACGATGAGAATTATACATGAATTAGGCGACGTCCATTTTTCAAACTTTTGTTGAGCTTTGACAAGTACTATTGAAATGTCGGAGTACGGTTGGAGACAGGACGGAGGTTTGCTAAAAAAGAATTTCATTCAAAAAAATTCGACGGAGCTGTGTCCAAATTGATTTTTAGGTCGTTTTAGTCTAGGAGCGACAAAAAAATACATGAATTTGAATGACATCTATTTTTTAAATTTTAATCGAGTTTTAATAAATAAGCTAGAAGAGTCGGAGCATGGTTGGAGACTGGATGGAGATTTGCTAAAGCGATATTTTTAATCATACTTTTGTGATGGAGTTGTTGCGAAATCACTTTTTATATCGTTTTACTTTAAGAACGATAAAAATTATACGTGAATTGAGTGACGTTTATTTTTCAAACTTCTATTGAGCTTTGACAAGTACTATTGAAATGTCAGAGCACGGTAGGAGACAAGACGGAGGTTTGCCATAATAGAATTTTCAATCAAATTTTTGCGACGGAGCTGTGTCAGAATCGATTTTTAGGACGTTTTAGCTTAGGAACGACTAAACTAATACAATAGTTTGAGTGATATCTATTTTTTAAATTTTAATCGCGTATTAACACGTAATCTTGAAGAGTCGGAGCATGGTTGAAGACAGGATGTAGATTTTCTAAAATGAAATTTTCATCATAATTTTGTGACGGAGTTGTAGCGAAATCAATTTTTAGGTCGTTTACCATAAAAACAACGAAAATTATTATGTTTTGATAAGTTAGATTATCGTGTAACAGGAGATGTTACACCCTTGTTAGATCATCGTTCTTAAGTTAAATGACCTAAAAAGCGATTCCGCTACAGCTCCGTCACAAAATTATGATGAAAATGTCATTTTAGCAACTCTCCCACCTGTCTCCAACCATGCTCCGCATCTTCTATATTACTTGTTAAAACTCGATTAAAACTAAAAAAATGTCACTCAAATTCATTTATTTTTTAGTCGTTCCTAGGGTAAAAAGACCTAAAAATCAATTAGACACAGCTCCGTCGCAAATATTTGAATGAAAATCTCATTTTAACAAATATTCATCCTGTCTCCGACCATGCTCCAACATTTTAGTAGTACTTTTTAAAGCTCAATAAAAGTTTAAAAAATGAACGTCAATCAATTCATGTATAATTTTCTTCATTCTCAAGGTAAACGGATTAAAAAGCGATTCTGCTACAGCTCCGTCACAAAATTATGATTAAAAATATAATTTTAGCAAGTCTTCATCCTATCTCCAACCATGCTCCGACTATTCTAAATTACTTGTTAAAACTCGATTAAAAGTTAAAAAAATAGATGTCACTCAAATTCATGTATTTGTTTAGTCGTTCCTATGGTAAAATGACCTAAAGATCGACTCTGACATAGCTCCGTCGCAAAAATTTGAATGAAAATTCAATTTTAGCAAATGGTCGTCCTATCTCCGACCGTGCTCCGACATTTCAATAGTACTTGTTAAAGCTTAATAAAAGTTTGAAAAATGGACGTCGCACAATTTCGTCGTTCTTAAGGTAAAACGACCTAAAAAGCGATTCCGCAACAGCTCCGTCACAAAATTATGATTAAAAATATTATTTTAGAAAATCTTCATCATGTCTCCAACCATGCCCCGACTCTTCTAGATTATTTGTTAAAACTCGATTAAAATTTAAAAAATTGATGTCGCTCAAATTCATGTATTTGTTTAGTCGTTCCTAGGGTAAAAGGACCTAAAGATCGACTCTGACATAGCTCCGTCGCAAAAATTTGAATGAAAATTCCATTTTAGCAAATGTCTGTCATATCTCCGACCGTGCTCCGACATTTCAATAGTACTTGTTAAAGCTCAATAAAAGTTTAAAAAATGGACGTCACTCAATTCATTTATAATTTTCGTCGTACTTAAGGTAAAACAACCTAAAAAGTAATTCCGCTACTGCTCCGTCATAAAATTATGATTAAAATATCGGTTTAGCAAATCTCCGTATTATTTCCAACCATACTTCGACACTTCTAGATTACTTGTTAAAACACGATTAAAATTTTAAAAATAGATGTCACTCAAATTTATTTATTTGTTTAGTCGTTCCTAGGATAAAAACAACCTAAAAATGATTCTGACACAGCTCCGTCGCAAGATTTTGAATGAAATTTTCATTTTAGCAAATCTTCGTCCTGTTTCCGACCGTGCTCCGACATTTCAATAGTACTGGTTAAAGCTCAATAGGAGTTTGAAAAATGGATGTCACTCAATTCATGTATAATTTTCGTCGTTCTTTAGGTAAAATGACCTAAAAAGTGATTCTGCAACAACTCCGTCACAAAAATGTGATTAAATATATTATTTTAGTAAATCTCCATCATGTCTCCAACCATGCTCCGACTCTCGTAGATTACTTGTTAAACCTTGATTAAAATTTAAAAAATAGATGTCACTCAAACTCATGAATTTGTTTAGTCATTTCTAGGGTAAAACGTCCTAAAAATCGATTCTGGCACAGCTCCGCCGCAAAATTTTGAATGAAAATTCCATTTTAGCAAATCTCCGTCCTGTCTCCAACCATGCTCGGACCTTTCAATAGTACTTTTCAAAGCTATATAAAATTTAAATAGTTCATGTCACTCAATCCATGTATCTTTTTTGTCGTTCGTAAGGTAAAACGATAAAAAAAATGAATCTGACACAGCTCCGTCACAAAATTATGATTGAAAATATTATTTTAGCAAATCACCGTATTATCTCCTACCATGCTCCGACTCTTCTACAGTACTTGGTAAAACTCGATTAAAATTTAAAAAATAGATTTAACTCAAATTCATGTATCATTTTAGTCGTTCCTAGGCTAAAACGACATAAAAATCGATTCTGACACAGCTTCGTCGCAAAAATTTGAATGAAAATTTCAATTTTGCAAATTTGTGTCCTGTCACCAACTTTGCTCCGACCTTTCAATAATATTTATTGAAACTTATTAGAAATTAAATATTTGAATATCACTTAAATTAATTTTTTTCGTCTTTTCTAGTGTAAAACGACTTAAAAATAGTTTTGACCCGACTCCGTCACGAAATTATGTTTGAGAATGTCGTTTTAGTAAATCTCCGGCAGGTCTCCGATATTTCAAGAATAATTGTTGAAATTCAATAAAAATTAAAAAATGGACAATGTCAATTTATTAATTAATATTAATAATATAAAGTGTTTTTGATCGGTGTTTATAATAACACGAAAAATATTTTATTTTATTATAATAAAAATAATATTATATTTCATAAAAATATTAATAACTAATATTTATTGCGAAACATATATATTGAAAAAAATTATTTTCATTATCAGTGGTAAAATTATATAATATTATATCTCTAAATTTATTTCTTTTTGGAATTAATATAATTTAATATTTCTAATTTTTTTTATTTTTGAAATTAACATAATATTATTTATAGGAATAAGATATATGGAAAGGAATAGGAGTAGGAATAGAGAAATGAATAGGAGTGGGAAGAGAGAAATAAATAAAAGTGTAGGAATAGGAATTAAAGGGTATATGAGACATTTCATCTAGTAAAATGGGTAAAAAAGAGTTTTTATAAATTGTTTGGTAAAAAAAAAGTTTGAATGTTAAATTAAGGGTAAAAAAGATTTTGTCCCTAATTAAATTTGATTCATTTTTTATGCATTCAGATAATTGGAAACGTTGGTACAAGTTAATTACCAAAAGTAAATGTTAAATTAACTCGCTTAATTTTAAGTGAAGAATTTTGTATATAGCATATCAATATGAGCATCATCATAATCTAATACAACGGGTATCATTTTACGGCCCCACAAACCAACGTCTTCTCCAGCACCATTTTGTCACAATTCGATTTTGTCAACCTTTGTATTTAATAATGTATTCCACAATTAGAATAAAGTATCTCTATTCATTCAATTATCCATTTATTATACATTTAAGTGAAACATAAAATTTATTACTACATTTTGTCTTAAATAAAAAGGCAAATAAAATTAAATTTATACCAACTGTACTTGTCATTTTATGTTAAAAAAAGTTATTGTAATTATTATGCTAAACATTATCCATCACAAAAGGTGAAACTATCTCATGTAATAGAGAGTAGAGTAGTTTTTATATGAAAATATCAATAATTTGAACCACAATTCAATTTCATTAATCATTATCTAATACTTGGTATTTAATTTAAATGTTTTTTAGACTTGATACTTTAAATTTAGATATTATAATACTACTCCCTTCAATTCAAATGAGTAATTTTTAGGGTAGAATTTTTATTTCAAAATATTTGATGTTTTAATTCTCTATTATAACTCTATTTCAATCTCCATAAATAAATCACTCATTATCAACTTACTTTAATAAATTTATTCTATATAAAGTATAAACCATGTGGGTATATTAGTCAATATATATCAATTTTTAATTTCAACAACAAAGGCGAAAATATCATTCATTTTGAATTAGAGAGAGTATATTTTTATATTAAATATGAAGAGTTTTAATAGTAAAAAAAATTTGTTGTTGATATTGCTGAACAATAATATGATACTGCTTACCCCATTTTTTATACTTCTGGTGATATTATTAATACATTTGATCAAATACTTAATACTCTAAATTTTTCAAAAGAATTTCATGGTAAACTTACCATTATCCATTTTCATGTAAAATTTTGCCTGTAGTGAATCTGTAAACCGATACTCTATTTAACCAATATTATTAAAGAAAGAAATGAAATGACTTGATTAATTTTATATATGTCAAATATACACGTCTCACTTGAAATAAGATATGTGCGATTGTCTGACATGATCACTTCATATAATTAACAAACTATCTCTGTATTATTAGAAGTTTAGTTTGATTAAGTTTTTTTTTTTTTTTTTTTTTTTTTATGTTAAGGTAAGTGCATGCGGTGTGGGTTTGAGGTGAGGTGTGATGAATGTTGTGTTTTAATATTGATTTTAAAAAAAAACAACCGTTTAAAAAATTGTTAGAAAAATAAGTTGGTATATTGATACTTTTTTTAGAGCTTATAAATTGTAAAAATATTATTTTTTGTTTTATATTTGTAAGTTATTAAGTTTTTTTTTTTTTTTTTACCAAACTCTATTAGAAATTTTATAAGATCAGCCAAATGAATTCTAAGATAGTCCTCGACAAATTTTCACACTGACATAATAAAAATTATTAGAATTGTAATTCTTTTTATCGTCTTTCTAGTTTGTGCATATACAAGATGCCACAAAAATTAAACGTTTATTAATATATTGTTAAAAGTAAATGTGTTAAATATGGTTATCTTGGTTAAGTGGACAATAGTTAATGTGTTTAACAAAGAAACAAGTCTATGATTTGTGACTCTCAAAATTAGAAAAAAAAAAAAAAAAGTTTATCTTAACGTTACAAACAAAAAAAAAAAAGTAAAAGAAAAAAAAAACAGTTATGAACCGTCCCAATCATTTCAATTTTAGTTGACTATTGTTATTTCCTAGTAATATTTTATTGGGCTATTTAACCTTGATTTACTCTATGGGCTCTATACAACGAAAAAGCCTACAGTGCCTTGCGGCCCCTAACTAAGAGGGTGTTTGGCTAAGCTTAATTGAAACATCTTATAAGCTCTAACATCTTATAAGTTGTTTTAAGAGCTTATAAGATGTAATTTTTAAGTAGCTTATAAGTTGCTAAAGTGTTTGGCTAATACAATTTATAAGATCTTTGATAATTTATAATAAATATTTTTTAAATTTAAAAAAAATAAAATTTTCTATTTTTTATCTTGAGATAGGAGTGGGGTTAGGGTTGAGGTTGGGGTAGGGTGGGGTGGGTATTTTTTAAATTTACAAAAATTAATTTTTTTCTATTTTTTATTTTGAGGTAGGGGGTGGGGAGGGGGGCGGGTGGATGTGGGTGGGGTGGGGGTTGGGGGTTGGGGGTTGGGGGCAGGGATGAGGGTGGCTGGAGTGGGGGAGGGTGGATGAGGGTGGAGTGGTTCTAAGGTGAGGTGGGTGGTTGGGGTGGGAGTGGTTGGGAAAATAAGTTGGAAAATCCCAACTTATTTTTTTACAGCTTATGAGATGTTATGAGCTTATTTTATGATCTTATAAGCTGTTAAACATCTTATTTTGCCAAACACATTGTTGGTACTTATAAGCTCTTAAACAGCTTATAAGATGTTTTAAGGAGCTTATAAGCTCAGTCAAACGCCCTCTAATTCTCCAAATAATAATCACTGAGGCACAGGTTATATACAGTCTGTTAATACACTTCCAAAAAAATATATATATGTATAGCGAGATGAAAAGATGTTGTCATGTACCCGGTGGTCGAAGGAAATATTGTAATTGATTATGTTAGGAAACTATTGTAATTGATTACCTTAAAAAAAAAAAACTATTGTAATGGATTACCCTAAACTTAGTAATTTTCTGATCTTTTTTCAAAAAAAAAAAAAAAAACAAATACATGCATTTTAGGATTTTTTTTTTTTTTTTCCGGAAATTGTTAGGTAGTTTAGGATTTTTTTTTCCCAACATACAAGTCCTTCCAAATCAAAATGGGACCTTTCTCGATGGTTTTGTGATTCAAACGAGTACTATAACCTAGCTTACAGGGTCAACAAGATACAAAAATTGAAGTTGTGAAAACTATTCTTTTTATTACATTTTTTAAATTTTATGGAAAATAAATCATCAAGATTATCTGACAGTTGTAGAATAACGACCTGGATTATTTTAACGTTGATCACCAATCATTGTATTACAAATAAAATTTTGATTTTTCCTTTAAACATATGGTTGGAATGGGCCGACTTAACCGAAACCATTTAAAATATGGCCCCTGGTTAAGTACAGTCTATGTTTTGTTATTACACTCCCCCAATAAAATGTTTTGAATTTTTTTTCTCGAAAAACTTAATAATTTTTGAATTTTTTTCCAAAAAATACAAAAATACAAAAAAAAAATAAAAAAAAAACAAAACCAAACATATGAATTTTCGGGAAAAAATTTCATGTTTTTCAGTTTTTTTTTCTCGGACATTTTTTTAGGGAGCATGTACTAACAAAATATGGGACTATTTAATATGGGCCTTAAAATATAGTTAGAATGGGCCGTGGAACAAGTGAGCTCTTATGATATTGTTTAGGCTTATGTTATAATTGAGCCCATTAGAAATATCACAGTTTGTTAGGTAATGTTTGTGATTATAAGTGTGCAGACTAACATGGGTAAAAATCTTGGTAAATAAAAAATCTTCACTCCTGTAAACTCTCAAAATTAACATATCTTGGTATTCACATAAATTTGCAAGTTAAATAAGTCTACAGATTAACATGGGTATTTCTTTTTTACACAATTTTCTTATATATTTTACGATTAAATACAAAACAACGAATCATAAAAAATATGCCCCATATATATAACATATTAAACACTACTGATATTAATAAAACATTCATATCGTTTGCTAGTATTCTTACATCAAGTTGGAAAAAAAAAAAAAAAGCTTTGCTTTTAATAGTAACTGAACCAATACATTTTGTTCCTTAAATATTACTCCATTCGTCCATGAAATATAGTCATGGCTGTCTTATTTGGTTGTCCACGAAAAATAGTCTTGTTACTTAAAATGGAAATAATAAACTTTATCTACACTTTTCAACATACACACATAACATTTTTAAAATAATTTATTTTGTACTTGATGTGATACAATATTCTTACTTTTTATATATTATATCAAATTTCTTAATAATCGTGTATAAAGCAACATGACTATATTTCATGGACGGAGGGAGTTCCTAATTTCGCCAGAGTCGGTTGCTAGAGACCAAGAGAATCTGAGTAATAGCTGTGAAATTTAATGAAAAGGAGCTGTTTCAGTCCTTTGGTGGTTAAACTAAGATTCTAGTTGACCTAAAGAATAGCCCTCCAATTGGAACATTTGATATAACCTGAGCTTATGTCATCGACGTTGGTTTATCATTCACCTTGATTTAGGGACTCAAAATAAAGTTTGACATCTTAATTAAAAGTTCCTAATGAGTAAATAGGAATGCAACACGTGTCTATTTTAATTTAATATTTTGTTTTTGATATATGTCAATGAAATATCATCGTCGATCCAACGTGATATAAATAATGAAATATTTGATTAGTTATAAGATTATAGAATAATAAAGAACATCGCGGCCGCTATTCAACGCATCCATCAAGATATTATGCCAGTTCTGACTTTGACTGAGGATTTGTAAGAGAAATATGTAAATGGATAATATTAACTTAAAATGATTGTTATCGGTACAACAATTTTGGCACGCATTACGCATTAATCTTTTTTTTTTTTAAATGGAAATTAAGTAGGTAAAATCACAATTTTGAATCTTGGTTTCCTATGTATTTACACACAACTTAATGTGTACCCATTTGTGTTTATTATTGACGTAGTGAAATATATGTATAGTGATTCTGGCGGAAACACGATAAACATATAGATCCATATTGATGAATGTGTAAATTAAATTGATGAATGCATTGATTATGAAAATAATTTATACAGTGTATTTAATAATTTTAAATTTATTATTGAAAAAAATCATCTTCTGAAATTTAATTACATTACGCGCTTAGGCAAAATTTCATTAAAATTTATAAGGAAGTTCACACAAGCATAGATTTAGAAATTTTAAACAGGGTATGCATAATTATAGAAATACTAAAAAAATTAAAACCATACAATTTTAAAATATAAAGTATATCCTAGTAATATAAAAAAATAGACAGTGTAGATATTGAAAACATATAATACTATAAAGAATCACAAACAATAATTTTTTTATCTAAAACAAAATATATTTTTTATAGCCCAAATGTTAAAATTAAATTAGGGAGTATATATATACTCCTTAGTTGTATTAACTATTTTAAGTAATGTGTACAACACGAACAATGAATTTTAGTAGTTATTGGGCAAAATTGAGGGTATGCACTTGCGGTTTGATACCTCTATTCCATTTTTTTATATTTTATTTGGTGTTTCACCTGCTAAATCTTTAGGAGTTGGATCCCCTCCATTTAAGAATTCCTCAATTTCCTCCATTTACTCTCATCTACACCATCCAATTTAATCTATGGTCCAAAACTTGACACATCATTTATCTATTAATAAATATTTTTCACATATCTCATTCAAAATAATAAACCCACGTGATAAAACTTAACTCTCTCCTCCTAAACGTCTTTCTGCTAACAACCGGCGGAGGAGGATTTGAAGGTGAGGTCGCCGGTCGGTGCTCGGTAATCAGTTGGATTAAGATTCATGCCCAATTAAGTTTCTCTGTTAAGATAAAACTTCTTTGACTTATACATTGTTCCCATTGAAATCTTCTTCCCCAAATTCAATTTTTCTGCCCTAATTCTCATATTAAAATTTTCACAGAAATTCAACAGATTAAAGTACGTTTGGGGGCAGGTTGTGTGCAAAGGAGAGGCTGAACAATTATAATTAATGGTCTGTAACTGACAGTTAATGGTTAAACGTTAGAGTAAGTTTTGTCTTGTTTGAGTCATGGAGTGGCAGCTCATACCCATTTTCTGGTGCTTAATAATATAATTGATTTTCACCTGAATCTTTCTTCCACATTGAATTCCATTTAAAAAAATTATATATTCCTTGTTCCATGATGATGAGAAGGATACACAAATTGAAGATACAACCAAGGATTAATAATCTGAACAATTTCCAGAATGCATCAATAGAAATTGGTGCTGGGAAAACTTCTATGGAGAAAGTGAAAATGGCGATGACTTTTTCTTTACAGAGTTAATGGAGAGAAGAAAGAGATGTGGATACTTTTATTTTGAATGAAATATGTGGAGTATTATTTATTTATTTTTCTAAGTATCATCGCAAAGACAAACTTTAAAACTCGCTATTTTTTTATTGATCCTCTCCATTTATTTGATTTGGTCATCGATAGACTTTCATTCACCGTCATAAATATGAATGAAATAAAGTATATGAACTAACAACAGAATTTGGACAATAAAAGGAACAACTTTGACGAATCAAACAATATTATTTAATGAATCATTTATGTTCGCAGCTGTGCATATATATGTTAATGGCAAACCTTAGCGTACGTCGAGATAAGTATTGCTTCAAACCTTCATTGAAGTCTTCCTATTAATTACCAAAAATATTAATATGGAATTAGTTAAGGCAAAAACTTGTATGGGACCACACAAATTAACAATTACCTATACCAAAGTTTTAATGAGTCAATGCGCTAGTTACATCCTTTTTCATTGTCTCATGTCATGAGACGGTTTCATACAAAACTTACTCATTAATTAATGTGTATGTGTATAACTTTCCTACTTAGTACGCATTCACAAAAAATATGAATTTGCTGCACCAGAGAAAAAAAAAACACGCATGGTTGTAGTTAGCTATTCTAAAACTATATATATATTTGTTATAACCATGTGACCCGAAGATCAAAACATTCACACACCAATAATCGTTTAATGTTTTAGGTAATGCATAAGAACCACTCACCTTAAACGTTTTCTTATTCCAAAGATATCTAAATTTTTAGGATAATTTAATTTCATTTACAAAACACAAATATAACAACTTCTTTTAATTGTTACAATGGAAGAAGGGAATTCAAACTCGGGATCTTGTTCAAATCGAAAGATGCACATATGTGGCACTAAGTTAAGTCTGTCAAAAAAAAAAGTTAAGTCTGTCGGTACTGCAAATGGTAATTTGAATTTAACTAAGATTATTTGATATTTTTCAAGAGGAACCTACACTAATTTTTGGGCAAATAACTTGTATAATTTAATATTCTTTTCTAAATATTCATTTTTCTATTATATGGTGGTCAAGTTTGCACATTCTACAAACCAGCCCGTCCAAGAAACAGTCGTCGAATAGCATTTAATTGGTTGTTGAAATATAAAGTGATTACTAGCTAGAGAGAGATTGATCGTGATTTGGTCCGATACTATCTTTAATGTAAGGTCTGATTTTTTTTCTTTTTTTTTTCAATGCAAATTATTCTTTTGTCCCGATTTGGATGAGCAATTGCGAGATATGATAGGAGTGGGACTTATTGAAATTATCTTTAAGTAAGATAATATATTGTACATAGTGGCGTTTTGCTACGTTATGATATTAGAGCAAAACACCCGTATTAGGCGGGTTGAATATCTTGAATTTGTTTAAAATTAAACATTTTAAAATTTAATTTAATTTAATTCTAATCATAGTTTATTTTTAATACTTATTTGATATTGTTAGAGAAAATAGTTGGTGGTATTAATTTGTAATTAATTGGTATTAAAGTTTATTTGAGACTTTAATAGTTGACCAATTAATTTTGGGTATTGAAATTAATTTCTCGGAAAATAATTAGTACATGAGTGTTCTCTCTCGGAGTAGATGAGAATGGTGTATTCATACTCGCAAACCCGATTTTCTGTGAGTGAGAAATTGAACCGGAAGTCAAAAGGTTCAACACCTATTTTTGGGATTAAATGAAGGAATTAAATGAGTTATTTAATTCATCCCACATTGGAATTTTAGAATACTAATATACATGATATTAGTATGTGAATAATGAAGTATAATAAATTATAGTTGATTGCTAGTCAATCAAAGTTGTCACACGCGCGCGCGCCGAGCCCGCGCCCGAGGACTTGGTCTTGGTTCTTGACAATTGGACTTTGGGCCTTGGGCCCAGTGGATATCTAATTTTTTGGAGAACACAAATTAGGATATCAGGTCCACAGAGTTTGGGTCGATTCGGTTCAGAGACCCACCCGGTTAGAGAGGTCAAACCGGATCGTCAGATACTTCATAAGAGCACATAAAACACATGTGATAAATTCGTGGGACGTTACCAACGTGATTTGTGGAAACGCGTTTTGGGTCAACTTCGGTTTCAGTCTTGCCACCAACAAAAACGCATCCGCATTTAATGCCCACGCGGTTTTTCCTTCTGCATTGAGTGGAGGTTCGCCTATAAATAACGTCATCATGCATTTGCCTGGCCACACACTCAGAAAATCTTCTCTTCTCCCTCTGTCTCTCTGCATATAGTCTTAAGAGCTAGTCCAGTTCGAAGCGCTCGTTTTGTTCGCCGGAGCTCCAAGACCTGTGGTGCTGCACTCTTGGAGACGATAGTGACGTTTTACCTTTGGGGACAAATTTCCAAGACCGAAGAGCACTACCGGGGAAGTTTTGTCTAGCGGGAAGAGGGCTTCCTCGACTCGTCACCTTTGCTGATGTTTCTTTTTCTTTCTCGTGTAAAAGTTAAATTGAGTTGTAAATTTTCTTTTACTTTGAATTATTATTTTTTTTCTACTACAGATATTACAAAAAATCAAGTATAAATATTTATAAATTGATCATTGAATAAAAATGATTCATCTGTTAACCCTTCAACATTAATTATGTTTAACATCACGATATTAACATTAACTGTTTATATCTATTGTAAATTGTTAACTTAATTCTTAATTTTCAACCTCATTTCATATATAAACATTACAAAAGTTACTCACAAAAATGAGAAACCCAATGTCAGTATGTCATTATGAGATTTTAATTTTTTTTCCTACACTTATTTCTTCAATTTTTCTTTGTTTTCCTATATTTTCCATTATTATAATTATATAATCTTCTTTCACGATTTAGGCCCACGTAAATAGGAAATAAATTTCTCCTCTCTTTATCGTTCTTGAGTTTGGTTTCAGGCTTTTAGCATGCTTTAAAACTTTCGTTAGAATTATTTTTTCAATCTCAAGTTTCTATTAAGCACTAGTAAGCCTCTCTTCCTATGTATGCATATCTTGTTTTTTCTTTATATACGAATAAATAACAAATATATAAGAGATAATAATTTTTTAAAATATTTCAAACATTCCGACAATTAGAAATTAAATGTATTTAAATTTGCACTACTGCTAAAGCACATGTACCAGATTTTATGTGGTGTACGCAAACTCTACTCATCTTGTTGAGTCACCTTTTTGAAGTTAAAAGAAAAGCTTGAACTTTGGCAAAAGTGGTTTTGCGCCTATTGAATTGAGTTTTCAACATGCTGAAACACATAACAATCAAGGAATATCACACATATTTTGTTTATTTAAAAAGAACTACGCATTTCATTAAAATGATTGGAAATAAAAGAAGGGTGAACAACACCCCACTACAAAATAAGGACCCCTAAGACAAATAATAACAAAAACTTTAAACCATTTAATTCAAGTACAAAAGCTATTTTTCCTATTCTAGCCTATTGATATGACAGGCCCCATTACCTTTCAACTTTACACTTAAGGACCCGTGTACTTTCACAGCTCAAACAGTAACAAATTTGAAAAGGTTGGAACACATTTTGGCTCCTAATCTACACTGTTTTCCTTCCAACAACGAAAAGTCAATTAGGGCATAAAAGCTTAAATTTATACGCTTATCTTTTGGGAGAAGAAGGATTTTCGGCTACAAAATTCGAAAGAAACCAACACTGTCAAAAAGGTAACTGTTGGGGCTTAGGGTTGGGTCTTTGAATATGTTGGGGCTTTGAATATTTCGTATTTGAGAATTTGAATGAAGATGAACGAATTCAGTTTGCATGTGTGGTTAAAAAACGCTAAAATTCGGAGCTGGAATTGAAGACTCAATCATATTTGTAATCTTGGTGTGATTTGCTTTAATTTTGCAGTGTAAGAACGTAATTCGAGTGTAGGGACTGATATTTTTTTCCTTAATTGATTTGCGCGTATTTCTTGGAAATTTTAATATGTACAGGGATTATAACTTTTGAATTTTTTTTTGTTAGCAACGCGCATCACCAAAATTTGTGTACAGGTATTATAAATGAAAATGGGTGGAAAACGCAAGTTAATATTGCAGGATGAATCAGATTTTGAGAATGAAAATACAGATCAACAGAGGGTGGATAGGCCAAATGTACCTACCCAGAAAGGTATAATGTTGTATAATGTAACTCGACATATATTATATTGAGTGAAAAATTTAATGAGAAATCGATACATGTAGAAATTTTATATATGGTACATTCGTGTTTATGTTTGTATGATTTGTATTACACAGGAAGGACAAAAAGTATATTACCTTCCAGGTACAAAGAGGCAAGAAGGAGAGGTATTAATTCAACAGTTTTCATTCATTCATGATATTTGTTACATATATATAGGAATGAATAAGCTAATTTGCGTACATCTACATTTTTATATGTGTAAAGGGAAGCTAAAACAGAAAAATGCAAGACCTTCGAAGGATGTAGGTATATATACTTCATCCTAATCTAATTAATTCTTGTTTGGAAAAAAATTCGCATTTGATACATGTACTTAATACATGAATATCCTTTTTAAAAGAGACACGCAAGCACACTGGGAAAAGCCGTAGTAATGAGCGGCGACCAAATAGGACAAATGGTATGGGTTTTGATTTGTTGTGTACTTTTATTGGATAAATAATAGGTAACCAATCAATAACCTTGATTGATATGTTACTCGTTTAGCAGGAGGTGGAACAATAAATTATATGCTTGATGCCCCAACATCGGACTCAAGTGATGATGGAGAGCCTGATAACCGCTTTGGTGTGTATGAATTATATGTTTAGTGCTAATTGATAGAGTTTTTACATTGAAAGAATCAACGACTGCATGACAAGTTTGTTTATGTTATGTGACATGCATGTAGCTTAACAGTTAATGACAATAGAACTCATTACAGAAGTAATTTGGTCACTCCAATGAGAGAGCTTCAACAGTTAACATTCACTGATGAACACATAGATGTTTTAAAGAGGACACTGTTGGTGAACGAATCTAATCGTGAGGATTAGTGGCTGTTTTAATCCGTTTTTACGTCACCAATCAATAACGTGTGATTGATTACCACCGTAAATGGTAAATCGGGGTTTAGGTTATCGAATTCGGATATATGAAAATCGAAATTGAAATAATTTCGTATGCGTGCGCGTTAAGGTGTACTTGTGTGTGTTTTGGAGTGTTTATGAATTTTTTCTTGTATTTCATAAGCTGGAGAGCAACTATTTATAGAGACGAGCAAGCAGGAGGTGTCTCTGACTCTTGGTCTCCCTAGCCTGCATGCTTGACATGTGTCCTTTGACCCTAGTTTGACCTTATCTGAGCTAAATCTTAGTTACAAAGTCTTCTTTGGTCTTATCTCGGACTCATTGTTGTTCGCCTAGGTCGGCTTGATGGATCTTGTTGATTCTCCAACCGAAAGTTGTTCGCCTCTTGAGGTTGTACTTGGGAAGTTGTTCGCCTTATGCCTTTGTTTAGCTTGACTTTGGGATCTTTGTCCTTTGTTCACTTGTACACACCTCCTTGGCTATTTGTTGTATCATATTCTGACCAAGTTGTTCGTCATGGATGACTTCACAGTTGGCTCATTCTTGGTCCCGGGCCTTAATACCTGTTCGCCTATTAGTTGCTCGTCGGGAGAGTTGTTCGTCACTTCGTACACCTCCCAGGTTGGTTAATGCGCCCAAATAGTGATTTTCTTTGTTTTAGACTTCAATAATTGTTCGCTCCATATTTAGATGATGTTCGCCTATCAACAATTGCCCCCTATCCTGACTAGATGTTGCATCAGACGAGTAATTTTGCGGCGAGCAACTGTAGTTAGGATATCGTCTTGGCCAAGATTTGGACGAACAGCATCTCTGTGACGAGCAATGTTGGAACAACCGTTTCGCCTTCCCATGATCTGGGGAGATCACGAAGATGACGCCAGCGCAATGATTGCGCGCCGCTCACGCGCGAGCAGCCCCAAGGCGACGCGCCCCTATAATTATTTATAGGTCCTTCATCTTCTAGTTTAGCTCGGAATTTACCCCGTTTTCTCTCAATTGAGCCCCAGAACTTTCGGAAAATTACGCCTGGGACCCCGTTTTTGTTTGGGGTATAAATAGTGGGAAAACTGAAATTTTTCCCACTTTTCCCCCTCTTGCAACAGTACTCCGGCGATTCTTCCTACTCCGGCGATTCCAAGCTTCTCCGGCGTCCGTTCTTCAGCATTTGATCTCAAATTTCAATTCCCAGGTAGTTATTTTTCTTTTTCTCTATCTTTTTCTTTCGAAAATTCTTTCTACGGCCGTGTGGACCCAAACGCCACCGTCTTCTCCGGGAAAGCGCCGCCGTCTGCAACACTATCCGCCACCGCCTGGATTTTTCCTTTCCCTCCTATGTCTTCGCACTCGAGCAATAAGACTGAGGAGACCTTAGACCCACTATTTCCAGTCGCGATCCCCATCGATCAACCTCCCTTCGAGATTTCCTCGGCGTCGGATCTTCACGTGGAATCTGTGGTTCGCTCTGTGGAGGATACCGGTGTGGGCCCATCTGGGAGAGAACTAACGGTTGTGGCGAACAAAAATCGGGACGAAAATTCTTCGTCTTCTGCCGAATCTGAAGATCCAGATCTCAACGAGCTCACTCGTGAATTTTTGGAGGGTATCAATTTTCCATCCCCAAGGATGCGGGAAAGTGAGATCCCGGCTGGGGTTGCTCGCCTATTCGAATGGCGAGCATATGCTGAAAGGTATGCGAACAGCTTTCCTCGTCCACAAAGACAAATAATGGACAAGGTGAAGACTGATTACCAGGCGAGCAAGATCAAGAGCGTTGTTCGCGAAGATGAACTGGACTCTATCCGGAAAGACTATAAGATCCCATATGATATCTACATGTGGGCTCCTCGGAGAAAGGAAAGAGCTGATCGCCCACCTCCCGGATGCACGGCGATCAACATCCACACCTTGATTGCTGGGTTGAAGTTACCTCTTCCACCTGTTGTTGGTCGATTCTTAGAGGCGACCAACTTGGCCATCACCCAAATTACTCCAATTGGGTGGATGAACCTTTTGGGCTCCATGTGCCTGTTCGCTTTGGAAGGGTACGTTGATCGGATCACTGCGGAAGAGATCAACTACCTGATGACAATCACAAGTTGCCCCCGAGGAGAAGATGGCTATCACTACCTCAAGGCCAGGACTGGGTTGAAAATGGTGGAAGAGGTGCCGAACAAGATTCGTGATTGGAAACAGCACTTCTTCTGGATTGGGGGTGACTGGCGAGCATCTTCTGGTCCACACGGCGGCCCTGGACGAATAAATTCTCCAGCAGCCTATGGAAAATTGAAACGTAAGTTCAATTCTTGCTCGCCTTTGGACAGTTGTTCTAATTTAACTTTTTTTGTTTGTTCGCAGGCCCTCGTCTACCCAAGTGGGATTCGAAAGAAGAGGAGTTGAACTCCGAGTTCCTGTTTACTTCGTGCTTGGTCGGCCTCCGCAATAAAGCAGATAGAACTGTAGACTATCTCTGCCGATCAAGGTGTCAAAAAGCTGCTCGCCTCTTGACCTATCCTCACCACCTGGAGGCTCAAGCTGAGGTGCCCCCAGGTATGAGAATTTCTAACTCCTGGTTCAAATTTTGTTCGTCATTGCTATGTTTAACTTGCTCGCCAAATTTCTTATCTCTTCTTTTTTTTTTTTTTTTTTTTTTTTTTTTTTTTTAGCCGAGCAAGTAACTGTTGCAGTTCCCCCAAGCTACGCTCTTCTCGAGCAAAGGGTCCTTGAAATGGGGCCACCAAGAGGGAAGAAAAGGAGAGGGGACCCTCCACAAGCCGTGCTCGCCATGTCGAACAGGCCTGAGGGGGCCAAAGTTCCAAGACCGGCTGCCCCCCCAGTTCAGATTCGGTTTCCTCCCGTCTCCCCACCTCGTGGTGGCAAGCGCCTTAAGAAGGCTGATGGGACCCCACTGGCCGGAGATGTCCCCGGCAAGGGGAAAGAAAAGGTGGGCGAAAGCCATGCTCGCCACGAAGAGGATGCTATAAGGCGTTCTGGGGAGCCCA
The DNA here is from genome assembly GCA_947034835.1 of Ballota nigra. NCBI lineage: Eukaryota > Viridiplantae > Streptophyta > Magnoliopsida > Lamiales > Lamiaceae > Ballota > Ballota nigra. Next base: position 93,800,669 of record OX344724.1, read on the forward strand.
CGGAAAGGCCGGGGAAGGCGAGCAAGGATGTAGGCTCGCTCCGTGGCCCAGAAGATCTTACGTTCCTTGGATGGGACGATCGGAAGTTTGCCGAGTAAGTATCTATCCCCTCTTGCCGAACAACTTTCATCCATTTTTTTTATTTTTCTAAGTATCAATTGCTTTTTTGTTTGCAGATACCGTGCCGATGATTATCCCGGCCGAGCAAGCGTTGTACATCAGTACGCTTGCTCGAAGACTCCCGTGAACATAAGGGAGATTCCCGGCGAACATGTTCGCAAGGCGACGGAGTTGGTCGCCCGGGCCTGGACGCGTCCTCTGGACAAGGCCATCCTTCAGCAGGGGCAAATGGACAATCTCCATCTCTCGATGATGCTCGTCGCCAACGGCCTCGTCACTGCCCAAAGGGCAATCGCCCAAGTTGCCGAGCAGGAAGAGTCTGCTCGCCACTATGCTAGTACAGCTCGGCAACTCTCTGAAGAAAAAGATGGCCTGGTGAGCCAATATGAGGCCAAGATTGCTCGCCTTAACAACCAGATCAATGTTTACATTGATGCTGAACACAAGCGCCTTGAAGAGATTCAGGCCATGTCCAAAGAGCTGAAGGATAAGGAGAATTTGCTCGGCGAGGGAGAGAAAAGATTGACTTCGGCCGAACAAAGAATTGCTGAGCTCGAGGCGGAGAATGCTCGTCTCCGGAAAGCAGAGGCCAACCTCTTCACCCGCGAGCAACTTGAAGAGGAGGTTCAAACTCGCACCGGCCCCATCTCCAATCTTGGATATATTTGTGCCTACGCGGACAGCATCCGTACGGCTGATGCCTATGACTACAAAGAGATGGTGGAGGAGATGGCTAAGGATTTGAATGAGTTCCTCGAGAACTATCCTCCGCCGAACAACGTCAAAATCCAATTGGCGGATTTGGCTGTGCTGGGGGTCAAACTGGATAAACTCGACCCCAGCATCACCATCACTCATCCTCCACCAATTGTTGATGATGGCGAGCAAGAAGATGAACCGGCTGCCGCGGACGAGCAAAGTGCTAAAGAAGCGGAGGATAAGGCGGCTGAAGACCTTGCTCGGGACATGATTGTCGACCCCTCTGCCGAGCAACCTCAAGATCCTCCTCCCGCCGAACAGCAGTAGTTTTTAGGACTTAGCTTTTTCTTCATCTCTTTTGTAATAGTTGCTCGTTCCTTTTTTGTAGTACTTGTAATGGCTGCTTCCAGCTTGTACTATTTTTGGGGCTTAATGCCTTTCTTTAATGGAAAATGTCTTTCTCATGTTCGCTCATTTTCTTGTATATGTCAATTGCCTTTACATTTCTGTCAATGTTTTTACAATTATGACATATAGTATTGGGCTTTTGTTCGAATTGAACTTTGCCTTTAGTGGAATCAGGGTTTAGCCTTAGGTTCTGTTCGTTTTAAAAAACAAACAACCTTTAAGTGGCTTTGGTCCTTAGGTTCTGTTCATTTATAAAACGAACAACCTTTGAATGGACTTGTACCTCGAGCTTTTGGACTTTTCCTCTTTTGACGAACAACTATTATATTTACATTGCAAAATAATTACAAGTGTTATAAGACTGTCCATCACTATCATATACAATCTGACGAACAGCTTTAAAACACAAACTAAAACTTGCTCGCTTATAATATTTTTTGCCGAGCAACTCTATCTATAAAATCAAAAGCACTAGCACCAGACTATACAACGTGCCGAGCAACTTTTGAATCTATACTTAAGAAAATTTTTTTAAAAAAATTAGGCAAGTTTTTAGCCTTCCTTCAACTCATACGCATCCCTTGCCCCCCAAGACATTTGTTCGCCCAACTTTATTGATAGTACTTCTTTAGATGTACAGCATTCCAGGAGTATTGGGCCGGCTTGCCTTCCAGATCCTCAATATCGTATACGCCATTGACGTATTTTTCTGTAATTCGATATGGGCCCTCCCAAGTTGGTCCCAATACACCTGGAGGTTGGGCGAGCAACTTTCTTAGAACCAAATCTCCAACTCTGAATTCCCTAACTTTTACATGGGAATTATAGTAACGTTCTGCTCGCTGCTTGTATGTGGCATTTTTTAGCTCGGCATTCAACCTTTTTTCTTCGAGCAAATCCAATTCAGCATTTAGAGCAGAGTTGTTCGCCTGTTCATCAAAGTTGGTCGTCCTAAATGTAGTGGCCTTTAACTCAATTGGTATTACAGCCTCTGTCCCGAAAGCCATTGCAAAGGGTGTTTCTCCGGTGCTTGACCTGGGAGAAACTCTGTATGCCCATAAGACTTCCGGAAGTTCTGTAGACCAACTGCTTTTACTCTCCGCCAGTCGCACCTTTAACGTATGCTTTATGATTTTATTTACGGCTTCAACTTGTCCATTTGACTGGGGGTGATAAGGTGTGGAGTAATGTTTCTTGATCCCCCACTTCGTACAGAATTCTCCCAACTCTTGTCCATCAAACTGTGGACCATTGTCTGTCACGATTGCTTGTGGAACTCCAAAACGACAGACAATGTTCTTCCAAATAAAGTTGATCATCTTCTGCTGTGTTATATTCATCATGGCCTCTGCTTCCGCCCATTTTGTGTAATAATCGACTGCCACGACGGCGAATCGAACATTTCCAACCCCAGCCGGGAAAGGACCAATGATGTCCATCCCCCATCTTGCAAAAGGCCATGGGCTGTATACTGACACAAGTTCCTGAGCCGGAGTATGGATGCCTGGGGCAAAAATCTGACATTGATGGCAAGTTTTGGCTTTTTTGATTGCATCCTGACGTAAAGTCGGCCAATAATAGCCTTGTCTGATTGTCTTGTATGCCAAAGCTTGCCCCCCAGTATGATTTCCACATACTCCAGCATGTATCTCTTCAAGCACTGCTTGCCCTTGCCCCCTAGGCAAACACTTGAGAAGTGGGATTGATATTCCCCTTTTGTAAAGTTGCTCGCCCACCAGAGTATATCTGGCGGCTCGCTTTATTAGCTTGGCAGCTTCAAAAGGGTTGTTTGGTTTTTTCCCATTTTTCAAGTATTTGACTATACTTGTTCTCCAGTCTTCTTCTTCACTGGTTTGATCGTCGAGTTGATTGACATTATAACTTACTGTTGATGGATCTTTCATCTTTGTAACTATAATATCTGCCAACTCTATGGGGCCTTCACTTGTTGCTAGTCGGGCAAGTGCGTCTGCTTGAGTGTTGCTCGTCCTTGGAATTTGTTGTATGAAAACTTGCTGCAACATGGACATCAGGTGAGCAACAATCCGTTGATACTCGATCATGTGATCATCTTTTGCTTCGTATTCACCTCGGACTTGGTTCACGATCAATTGTGAATCGCCAAATATTTGCAAGCGTCTGACACCAACTGCGAGGGATAGGTGGAGACCAGCGATAAGAGCTTCATACTCAGCTTCGTTGTTGGTTGCCATGAAACCAAATCTGATTGCCGAGGTGAATACTTGTCTGTTTGGACTTATTAATACTACTCCTGCCCCCGAGGCTATATTGGTTGATGACCCGTCCACATAGAGATGCCAAGGATGATCAAGTCCTCTCGTCGGATCTGGTGGGAAAGTTAGTTCGACTATAAAGTCGGCTAATGCTTGCCCTTTGATCGCTGTTCGAGGAGCATAGGTCACCCCAAATTGGCCAATCTCCAGTGACCATCTTAAGAGACGACCTGCCGTGTCGGGGCGATGGAGAATTTGCCTGAGCGGGAAAGTTGTTAGAACTTCGACTTGATGGTCAAAGAAGTATGGTCGTAACTTTCTCACGCTCATAACCAAAGCATACGCCAGCTTTTCGGTTGGAGCATATTTGATCTCTGCTTCGTGTAAAGCCTGGCTGACGTAATAAATTGGTTGATGGAATTTGCCGTCTTCGCGCACCAAAACAGAGCTGATGGCAACTTCTGATGCGGCTAAGTATAAAAAGAGCTTTTCTCCTGGGACTGGTTTTGATAAGATTTTGACATCTCCCAGGTAGTCTTTAAGTTGATCGAAGGCCGCCTGGCAGTTGTTAGTCCATGCAAACTTTCCTTTTTTGACGGCCTCGAAGAATGGACGGCACTTGTCCCCCGACCTGGATATGAACCGGTTCAACGCTGCTAGGCACCCGGTGAGTCTTTGCACCTCTTTCACTGAACGTGGTGGCTGCATATCCAGGATGGCTTTAACTTTTGAAGGGTTGGCCTCAATTCCCCGCTGGCTAACAAGATGACCCAAGAATTTCCCTGAATGGACTCCAAAGCTACTTTTCTTTGGATTCAACTTCATGTTATAGTGTCGAAGAATTTCGAACACTTGAGCCAGATGTTGAAGATGGTCCTCCTTCTTGGGACTTTTGACAACGATATCGTCTACGTAGACCTCAACCGTGTCTCCAATTTGTTGATCAAACATCTTGTTCACCAGTCTTTGATATGTTGCTCCGGCATTTATGAGGCCAAAAGGCATTCTTTTCCAACACAGCAAGTTTTTGTTTGTATAAAACGCCGTGTTCTCCTGATCATCTGGATGCATAGGAATTTGATGATACCCAGCGAAAGCATCCATAAATGTTAACATCTCGTGACCTGCAGTGCTGTCCACCAATTGATCGATATGTGGGAGAGGAAAATTGTCCTTCGGGCATGCTGCATTTAGATCCGTAAAATCTATGCATAGCCTCCAGGTCCCGTTTGGTTTCCTCACGAGTACTGGGTTTGCTACCCATTGTGGACAGAGTGCTTGTCGAATGAGATCGTTGTCTAGCAACTTCTTAACTTCTTCATTCAAGGCTTGGTATTTGTCTGGGCCGTACTTCCTCCGCTTTTGATGAACGGGCTTCCTTGCTTGATTTATGTTCAACCTGTGGCAAGCATGTTTCGGATCTATCCCCACCATATCTGCGTGAGACCAAGCAAAGACATCTAGATTCTTGGTGAGGAACTCTTTCATTCGGGATCTGTAAGGCTCTGGGAGCTCTGATCCTATGAATAATTCAAGATCTTTGTTGTCGGGATTAACTTTGAACGCCTCCAGCTCTTCGACTGGAGTTGCTCGTCGTTTTTGTCCCTTCCAACGGGGATCAAGTATGGGTTCCTCAGGGTTGGAATCATTTTCGATGTCCATGGGTTCTGCCCCCAGGCGGGGTTCTAGATCATCAGTTGGCTCCGTCCCATTGTTGTTCGTTTGTAGTTGGCCCTCCAAGTCTTCCTTTGAAGGTTGTTCGTCATCACCCCTTTGTTGTTCGTCAGATGGAGGTTCCCTGCGGGTGGTAACGAGTTGTTCGTCCAACACTTGCTCGTTCAAGTGCTGTTTGTCCGCATCCATGTGGTCGTCTATGTCCATCATATTGTTTAGTATTGATGGTTCGTCGATGGGATAACTTGTTGCTTCCATCATGGATATTTGTACAAATTTTGCTCGTAGCTGTTGAACGCACTCTCGTGCTCTCCGTTGGTCTCCCTTAATTGTGCCTGTTCCACTAGCTGTTGGAAATTTCAAACAATAGTGGTAAGTGGAACACGCAGCTTTAAATTCATTAAGAAAAGGTCGGCCAAGAAACCCGTTATAGGTCGACTCCTGGTCTACAACCAAGAAATCTACCATTCTTGTTATATTTCTTTCGGGTTCATTGGCCGTTACAAGTTGTACAGCTAATGTTACAATTCCCAACGGCGTTGTCACAGCATTTCCGAAACCTACAATTCTATGTGTTGTATTCCGAACATAACCCGAATAATCTCCCAGATTATCGAGGGTCTTCTTGAATAAGATGTTCGTGTAGGCTCCGGTGTCCACCAACAGTCTGTGGACTCTGGTCCCCATAATCTTGGCACAGATTACGAGCGAATCGTTGTGCGGAGTTAAGACGCCTTCAAGGTCTTTTTCGGTGAAAGTTAATTCCGCCGTTTGCATGATAGACGGCTTAACTCCCATCTCTTGTACTTGGCCAATCGCTCGTAGCTCCGCTTTCCTCTTCCGGTTAGAGTCAGGTGGTTGTCCATCAAAACACCCTCCTGCGGGACCTGCGGGTTCCATCATGAACAGGTCTTCTAAAGGTTGAGCTGGCATACTGGGAACTGGTCGCCCGGGTTTGTTGTTTCTCAGAGGTTGACCACCCTCTTCATCTTCTGAGTTGTTTTCCCGAGCTCTTTTCCCAGGTTGCCTCTTAACGAAATCGGAGAGCTTTCCCTCCTCATAAAATCGCCAGAGTTGCTTAAGCAAATCTCTACACTCACTCGTAAAATGCCCCACACTTTGATGGTAGGCACAATACTTGTTCGGGTTGAGTTTGCCAGTATCCTGACGGATTTTACGTGGTGGGGAAAGCAACTCTTTCTCCTTTACGCTCTCATACACAGTATCAACTGATACTGTCAATACTTGGTTCAATTTTTCTTTCAAATCCGATCCTTCGGTGAATGCTTTCATATTTTTTGGGACCCTGTAGCTTGTCCCGACGGGCTTTTTGTTATTCTCCTTAGGATCAACTTTGTTCTCCCCTAAATTTGTTTGTAGGGCCTCGTGCATGGAAACGAAAATGCCAGCTTGGTTTCTGAACTCGGCATAAGTCTTTGGGCACTTCAGACGTACCTCCTTCCATAACTTCGACCCTTTTTTCAATCCGGCCATCACAGCGACGATCTTTGTATCTTCGCTCACCGGTTCTCCTTCTAGCAAAACTTTATCGAATCTTTCCATAAACGCCCGGTCGGTTTCATCATCATTTTGTCTTAAATCTGATAGCCGGTGTTTTTGGGAAAGATACGACCCCGCTGTTGAAAAGTGAGAGAGAAATTCTCGACTTAGCTGAATGAACGAGTGGATTGATGCCGGCGGCATTGATGAAAACCACTTGTGAACCCGATCGCCTAATGTTAATGGAAAATTCCGGCATTGGGTGGCGTCGCTGGCCCCTACGGAGACCATGTAGTCCGTATACTTTGATAAGTGGACCCGGGGGTCAGTAATGCCCTCATATTGAATGCTTGCTGGGAATTGAACCTTTTTCTGGATCGGGGCCTTCAAAATGTGGGCTGCCAAAGGTGAGGACGGCATGCTGGTCGCTCCTATCCCCCTCTGTTGGTCTAGTTGCCCTTGCATGTTCTCCACAGCCCTCCTTAGGCTTGATAATTCATCAAGAGGTGCCCCCTGACTTGGAGGCTGTTCGGCGAGCAAAGGCATTAACCTTTCTGCTCGTCGCAGTCCCTCGCTTGGAGTGGGCACTTCTTGGACTTGCCTCCTAATGTTGTTCGCCGCATTTGGCCCAAGGCGCCTAAAGGCTGACTGGGTGAGTCTCTCATGGACTGATGGGCGAGGCTGATCAAAAGTTGCTCGCCCATCTTCTGCTCCCCGGCGAGCAGCTTCTCGTTGATGGGGTTGGCTAAGTCTGTCTTGGGCACTGGAACGTGTTGTTCCATGGCTAGACATAGTTGTTCGTCCGCGACCAGACTCAGCCTGTACTTCTCTTTGGTCGACCACCTTGGCCTTTCCCTTATTTCGTCTGACTTGAGCACTATCAACTTCTCGTTGCTCGCCCCTGGTAGTCTTGGGCCTAACAACCTCTAGGGACTTGTCCCTTGGCCTTGCTTGTGTTGGCCTAACCTGCTCTTGTTGCCTCTGGAGGGCCTGGAGAGCAGCTATGGTTTTAGCCAACTCGTTGGGGTTGTTCGCCAAAGCCTCCATCTCAGGGGGGAGGTTATGTGTTATGGTTGTATGCTGTGACCTGTTCGCATGTTTTGGGTCACGGTCCTGGTGGTCGGCCGATGTGGCTCGGGTCTGAGACGCTCTCTTCGACAAACGTGATCCTTGGGTCTCTTTAGATTGAGGCATTTCAATTTAAATTGTTTCTTAATCTTAAAATTGAAGAACACCAAGAACACCAAGAACACTTTTGTTTATATCTTCAAGTATTTCTTGAGGTTTTCTTTGAATCTTCAAGTTTTCAACTTGAAGTTCTTGAGTAATCACACTAAACCGGAGGTTCGAACCCTCCTTCTAGCGCCAAATTGTTGGTGAACGAATCTAATCGTGAGGATTAGTGGCTGTTTTAATCCGTTTTTACGTCACCAATCAATAACGTGTGATTGATTACCACCGTAAATGGTAAATCGGGGTTTAGGTTATCGAATTCGGATATATGAAAATCGAAATTGAAATAATTTCGTATGCGTGCGCGTTAAGGTGTACTTGTGTGTGTTTTGGAGTGTTTATGAATTTTTTCTTGTATTTCATAAGCTGGAGAGCAACTATTTATAGAGACGAGCAAGCAGGAGGTGTCTCTGACTCTTGGTCTCCCTAGCCTGCATGCTTGACATGTGTCCTTTGACCCTAGTTTGACCTTATCTGAGCTAAATCTTAGTTACAAAGTCTTCTTTGGTCTTATCTCGGACTCATTGTTGTTCGCCTAGGTCGGCTTGATGGATCTTGTTGATTCTCCAACCGAAAGTTGTTCGCCTCTTGAGGTTGTACTTGGGAAGTTGTTCGCCTTATGCCTTTGTTTAGCTTGACTTTGGGATCTTTGTCCTTTGTTCACTTGTACACACCTCCTTGGCTATTTGTTGTATCATATTCTGACCAAGTTGTTCGTCATGGATGACTTCACAGTTGGCTCATTCTTGGTCCCGGGCCTTAATACCTGTTCGCCTATTAGTTGCTCGTCGGGAGAGTTGTTCGTCACTTCGTACACCTCCCAGGTTGGTTAATGCGCCCAAATAGTGATTTTCTTTGTTTTAGACTTCAATAATTGTTCGCTCCATATTTAGATGATGTTCGCCTATCAACAGACACCATTCTGGATTCTTTTCAATGCTATCAAGACAGCAGACTACGATAGGTACAAGGATGCTTGGTGGAAATATGAAATAGACATAAAGAATATTTTGAAGACTTTTGACATGCGGTCAAGCAGTTTTATGTTGGGTGGGGAGAAATTGAGACTGACAGGCGGTGATGTTCAACTTATTCTAGGTGTGGTAGGAGGGTCGAGAAAAATTAATATAGAAATGACCGAGCATGCAAATCCGACATGGGTAGAGAGGTGTTTCGGGAAGGAAATAAGAAACACAGTAGGTAGATACGTCTTGACCAAAAAAGTCGTGTTTGATAAGCTTAAAAAGGTAGTATTGTTAGAAGATAGACGCAGTGTTCAGGACGTAGCGAGATTAACACATCTGTATTTGCTGGCGTCGTTACTTGCACCAAGACGAAATTCATCAATTCCTTGGCGGTACACTACATACCTGGAGAAGATAAAAAAAATACGGGAATATGACTGGTGCACCTTGGTGGTGGACGAGCTGCTGGAACAGATCAAGACAAGCACAAGCTTGAGAATGGAAGGATGTGTAGCTATGTTACCGGTATGCAAATTTAATACATGGAACAACTTTCGTTATGTACACTTAAAGAATTTATATTCGTTAAGAATCACAAGATTTTGGTTTATAATACTTGATGTGTTGTTCAGTTCTGGATTTGCGAGTACACAAAGTTGATTAAACCGACTGGTGAACTGTCTGTCCCGCGAATAATGAAGTGGGACTTGGGAAAGCTAAATGAGAAACTGGAAAAAGTCAATATGAAGAAGATTGAAGCAGATTGTGTGAGTTTTTTTATATGAGTTTGTTTAAATGCGTTGGTTTACATGTTTATTTTATTCTACTTAACAAATATTATATCTCGCCATTTTATAGGTGCGTAAAAAGGCGTTGAACCCAACATCAAAGGAAAAGGGAATGCTGAGGTCCATACAGACGTATTGGGATGAGGGGACAGCATCTGACGACTCAAATGGTGAGAAAGACGTTGACAGTGCAATAAACAATGATGCCACAGAGGATACAAACACTTGTGGAGCGGAAGCCATGGGAGATGAAGCAGGTACATCAGGCCACGGGGGTGCAACAAATAATCAGACAGTCGAAGATGAGGGACAAAGCACAGTTCCTGAGGAACACGAAGCAGGTACGTCGTGCACAGACCATACAAATGATGTACAACAAGACAGAGATGTGTACTCTGGAGGATCATCGATAAACCTAGAATTGAGATCAGATTTAAAGGACACCGAAACCTTGACCAACGAGATATTGGATGTTGTGAATGATTTGGACCAACAAGAGTATGATATATGGATTGAAGATGACTGTTTTATGGAACCTTTGAAGGATGGAAAAACAGCTGAAGTTGATCCGTTAAATGATTATAGAACTACCCTAGCACAAATACAGCTGCAGATGGAAAAACTGACTAAAGGTTATGAGGAGGAGAAGAAGTTGATTGCTGCGAATCATTTGGGCGAATTAGAAGTAAGGGACAAGCTTATTATGAGGTTGGAGAATAAGATTGCAGAACTGGAAGGCAAGATAGAAGTATGGGGTGAACCGAGGGTAAAAGAAATTCATGAGATTGAAGAGAAGACGATGGCTGAGAAGTATTTGGAGGATTTAAGAGCAAAGGATGAGGTTATAAAGAGTTTAGAGGATGAGGTCAACAAACTAAAAGGAAAGAATACAACAATGATTGAAGCAAGGGCAGAGGAAATGGTTGAGAATCAGAAGCAGATGATGGATGAGAAGTACACGGAGGTATTACAAAAAAAGGATGATATTATAAAGATGTTGGAACACGAGGTGGAATCTCTAGTATCCAAGCTCGAAGCGGTGGGAGAACCAAGTGCAACTCAAATACTTGAGAATCCTATAAACATAAGATGCATGGATGCAATAGCGGAGCTGTCAATTACAAGAAAGGATAATCAAAGTCTGATCGTACGTAATGCTGAACTGGAAAAAACAGTAAAACAACTATTGGTAAACAAAAACATTGGTAGCATGGAAGATGGAGTTGCAGCGGTTGTTGCAACAGAAGATACCCCTAGAGTTACCAAAAAAAGAAGAACAAGACGCAATGTGACACCAGGAACAATTACACGTCATGTAAAGGCAAGGACAGAACAAGAAGACAGGAACCCCGTTGTTATTACTCCACAGCCAAGCACAGCAGAACTAGAGCAATATAGTGCAGATAGTGAGCCCGTTGTAGGAATGATGTGGGATGAGACGAAAGCGGCTGTACGAAAGACTGGTGATTCTATCAAGGCAGTAATCGAGGATGGATGGAGACTAAATGGAGAGAAGTAAGATGATATTACTTAACTTGTTTATAAATTCTTTGTTTACTATACATGACATCTCAATCTCTAACAAATTTTGGCTAGATACATCGCGTGGACAGGGAAAGGGGCTCTGTGTACTGTCTGCCTTCAGGATATCTTGGACCTATTACATCACAAATGTTTAAGTAATGAGGTAAATTATATAGACTAGCATTATTTTTGGCAACACTTGTGGGGGATAACATATAATGATGCACAGTGCTATCTACTTGTGTTTACAGATAATTGATTCGTGGGCAGAGCTTACGAAGACAAAATATATACTGAAGTATGAAAGTTCAAAAAACGTTGTTGTGTTCTCCATACAATCATTGGTAAAACAAACAATTTAGATAATCATTGGTTTTATAGTTGAATTGTCTCTCGATGTGCATTGTACCTGAAATTTACATATTTTATGCTGCAGCATTTAATAAAAAACTACAAACAAGGAACTGTTAACAAGAACCTAGTGGCTATAGTTGATAATTTGCTTGGTTCGGCTGTGCATAACGATGTGTTGCTGTTCCCTTTGATTGTGAGTGGGGATGGTGTGCGTGGAGATCATTACACAATGCTAAAAATGGACCTTAGTGAGTGTGAATGGAGTTTTTTTAACTCATTGGCTCCACGTACACCCGCACATAAGGATCCACACCTAGAGGGGGCGTTACGATTGGTGAGATTTACTTTTTATTGGAATTAGAGTTAGTATTCCTACAATTAAGACATAATATTACATTGTTTAGAAATGTTTTTTATTATTTTGGTGAATGTAGGTTGATTATGTTGACGATAAGCTGAGGACTATCCTTGGAGAGACAGACCCAGGCCACTTGCTTTTAAAGACTAAAAAGAAGAAGCCGAAGCATGTACCATGCCTCCAGCAGCTCCCTGATTCGGTTGATTGTGGAGTGGCAGTTTGCATGAACATTGAGAGAGAACTGACGGGCAAAGAAAGCATCACGAAAGTCATATCGGACAATTCGGCGGGAGAGTATAGGAAGAAAATGGTTGAGTGGTTCATGGATCCAATAGACATAGATATAGATTCACTATAAAAATCAGATGTGAGGAACTGTTATGGAGAATTTAATATCATTCCTGTTTCCTGTGGAGATGATATTTAAGTTGTAATGTTTTTTTTAGATTCTCACAAATGTTAGTTAGATGTAAGGCGTATTTAGAAAAATAGTTGCACGATTTTTTGTGTGTGACAAAATTTGTTCATTCAATGGATAAACAATTCCGGATGAATATATGGATAATTTTTTTTATATTATACTAAAAAACACCTAACATTATTAAGTAGTATTCTAAAAAATGAATGCAGCTGGCACTGTTGATAATCAACAAGTAGTATTCTCATACAATAGTCAACAATCCTCAGAACATAGGTATTGGTGAAAAGGTGTACATCAATCATTTTAGGAGTAATAATGGTCTGTGTACGAACCCTATATTGGAGTTCATGTAATAAGATTAATATAGAGTTTATAGAGTAGTTCACAATGAAGAAATAAGAAACAACAAATGTATGTTGTTAAAAAAAAACAACAACAAATGTAATGGTGGAGAGGAAAGTTTTTTCGATCAAGCAACAGTGGACTCCGCGAAATTATTAAAGATGTGAATTTTTGTGTAATAAATACAATGAACTCATTACAAAAAAAATACACGATACAATCACTAAAAAGTTCAATGTGTTGTGATCACATCGGACTCACTCAACAGTGCCAGTGAACATAAATACACAAAAAATTTTAGGGATTTAATAAGGTTGGTATAATTCTAAAAATATATTTTAAAAATGCTATAAATTTAACCACTAGTACTCTCGCCAATTATAGTGTACACAGTGCAATCACTCAACAATTACAGTGTACACAACAGTTTTAATTTCACAAGTATGACAAAAACCTAAAAATAACTATTCCAAACAATACTTAACAATGATAATAACTCTAAATAAATAAATTATTTTGTTGAAATAATATTTTCTATAAACTCTAAACAGATAATACATTGGGCACTCACTCAATAGTTTAGTGTGTTAGGCACACAGTACACTCACCCAACAGTTTCATTGTACCCAACATTTTTTTTATACAATTTTAATTATACAAAATTTTCAAAAAATAAGACCCAAAAAAACTAAAAAATAATAGGCAATCTAAATACACTAATTATTTTATCAATGTAATCTTTTTAATAAACTCTAAACAAATAATGCATGCTGCACCCGCTCAAACAGTTCTAAAACAAAAATACACCAAAGTTTTTATAGATTTAATAATCAAACACTAAAATTTTAAAAATACGTTAAAATGATAGGAATTTAGCCACTCACTCGTTAACTTAACATTTGTGAAACAATGCACACAGTGCAAACACTCGACAATTATAGTGTACACAACAGTTTGAAATTAACAAGTGTGACCCAAAACCTAAAACAAAAAATTCAATACAAGAACACATGGGGCATTCAGAAGACATTTTAGTGTGTTATGCACACAATGCACTCACTCACCAATTTCAGTAAACACAACAGTTTTGTTGATTCGAATTTTAATTATACATAAATTTCCAATTTTTGACCCAACAAAACCCTAAATTAAGTTTCCAGACAATCCTAAAAAATAATAGGCAATCTAAATAAAGTGTTTATTTTGTAAATTTAATATTTACTATAAACTAAAAATACATAATACATGGTGCACTCACTCAAAAGTTCAGTGTTTTTTGTGTACGCTCACTCAACATTTTCGGTGTACACAAATGATAAATTTTACTCATGACAAATGTACAAAATTATAACCCAAAAACTATTTTCCAAAAAAAAAAAAAAATGACGGTCCTAAAAAATATATAACTTCCTAATTGAGAAGGGAAATAATAAAGTATATGCACAACACACTAGCGTACACAGTCAGAATTTAAAAAAATGTAAATTCATTTGCTGATACAATTTGGAGGGAAAAACGGTACACCTTTTCATGATGGGTTTTCTCTTCACAGTAGATAGCCCAGGGGCTCTATGAACCTTTCAAGAGACGCAATCTTCAGTTGAAGAGACTTGATATTGGCTATATAACTCACATGAGTATTATCAAACAACCTCCACACAAAATTGAAAGCATCAGATAAAAATATCTCTATCAAAAGATGGAACGAAATCAGAGGGTTGGGATTGTGCCTTATAATGGTGGTGTGTTTCTGGAAGAGATCCTGATGGAAATCCTGTCAAGGATTCCACCGAAGCCATTAACAGCGTTGAAGCTGGTTCACCCTGGATGGAGGGATATCATCGAAAGCAGATACTTCATCTCATCCAAGCACATGGTGCAGATGAAACTCCAGAACAGGGTGGGATTCTTGCTCCAGTCCCAATATGGATATTACCCCCTTGGGTATTCAAAGTCTGAGGATGGGGGACCAAATCAAAGGGAGATAATGGATGGGGACCCAGAAATCGCACTGCTAGCCTCATGCAATGGTCTGGTAACTTGCTGTAACCTCTTCGATCAATTCTATGTTTTTAACCCTTCGACCGGGGATGAATCATTGAACATACCAACAACCCAAATAGATTTCCCTAATGAATGTGTGGGGGCATCTGTCATATTTGGGTTGGGATATGATTCAATCGCAGATGAATATAAACTGGTTAAGATTGCTCTGTTTAATGCATTTAATTTAGTCACTGAAATTAAGGTATTGTCACTGAGGACAATGGAATGGAGGCGTGTGGGGGATCTTCCATTTAATAACATTGTTTGCAAGCCTGGAGTGTTTGTAGGGGGGTGTTTGAATTGGCAAGTTACTAGGTCGCATATGTTGGTTGGAATTGGCACTTTTTGCATAAGGACTGAGACTTATGATTTCATTGAACTTCCACCTGCGATGGGGGGTGCGAAGTATTATGGGGAACTAGCTGCTCTGGATGATGATCATCTAGCAATGTACTCTAGTATATGTGCATCGCTCGATGATTTCGAGATGTGGATAATGTATGAGTACAGAAACCCAGCAAGTTGGAGAAGGATTCGCTTTGAACCTGTTGTCCCGATTATGGCCAATGAAAGGGTGTTAAGTCCACAGCCACTACGCCTTGTGAAACCCGACAATGTGAGAATTCTGATAAGGATGGAACCAATGGGATATTTCATGGAGTATGATACAATAACCGGGGCATATTATCACGTGGGAGGGAAAAACATGGAGAACGAGTACAACACAATCTTCCCTTACACCCAGAGTGTGGTTCTGCCCAGGTTGTTGAGGGATTGAGGCTGCATGAAGTGGGAAGCTTTTGTGATCAGCCGTTGCAAACTTTAGGATGTCATTTGGTTTGAAGTTTGTGATGGGTGATCATAGGTTTATTAGATATATTAATTTCTGTCATTTTAGTTTATTTTGGGTCGACAGTAGTAATGTTTAGATTATGCACTCTGATTTTCATGGTTAATGTATGTCTTATGTAGTGCTATATATGTGTGTTAGGTTAAGGATGTTGTAGTTCCTTTTTGGGCATGAATTATCTATTGTAATCAAGCCATATGTGCTCGTTATATTTCTCCTTTTGTGATTAAATTATTAATGTATAAAAATTTGCAAAGCAGGGCACATTTAGAATGATTGTTTCACTCTGAACTTACGTAGTAGTGTATTAATTTGAGCCAAGACAAAGGGCCAGACAATTTAGATATACACTGCTGAGAGGATAATGTACGACCATAAAGTATACGTATACCTCAGAGAAAACTTGAATACTGCATGGTAAATATGAAATACCACAGTCATTAGTAGAGTACTACCCGTAACATTTGAGTACGACATGTCATAAATGAATACTACAAATATATTTTGAATACTACACATTAAATAAGAATACCACAAGGCTCTTATGAAGTACTCAGGTAAATACGTAAGTACGCCAGTTCAACAAAATATACTCATGCATAAGCCGTATGCACCCTGTACACGTTAATTATACTA
Source organism: Ballota nigra (assembly GCA_947034835.1). Lineage (NCBI taxonomy): Eukaryota > Viridiplantae > Streptophyta > Magnoliopsida > Lamiales > Lamiaceae > Ballota > Ballota nigra. The sequence goes on from OX344724.1 coordinate 93,816,821, forward strand.
TTAACAAAATTAATAAACAGACTGACCCATGAACAGTGAATATGACCGTTTGGGAATGGGGAAGTTACCGTTGGGAACTTATGCTATAAATAGAGGAACATATGGATATACTTCATCAGCCTCACAAAGGATATCATAACTATGTCTTCATCAAGCAACATAAGATCGAATACCGAATCTTATGCACGCTACAAGAGGTCGACATGCCGTAAATATGGTCGATCAACATGGATTGGCATCAGCGAGACACAGCAGAACCCAGGGAGGTTGTACTACCACTGCGAAGAACACAAGTATTCGCATTGGTGCACGCCTATTGGGTGGGGTCCAAGAAGTTATGATGCTGATATCCACATGAGTCATCCAACCATTGACAGCGATATCCACACAACCAATCGGACGCACTACAGTGGCACAACAACGAGGAACAGGGCAGGTGGGGCGTACGAAATAACTCTGCCAACATTGATAATTGCAAATCTAGTGACTTTGGGAGCTATGGTGGTGTTCTTCTTGGCAATCAAAGGTGTAATAATGTAGAACCATTCTGTATGTATGCATTAGGAAGTATGATGGATAATTACTCAGTTTCTTGTAATGGTTTATTAATGTTAAAATTATTCAATTGAAACATGTTTATGATGTATGCTGGTATTAATTATTCAATATGATCATATGAGCATAAGTATTCACAAAAAACATCATAAACATTCAAGAGTTTCATCTCCATACTAAAAAAAATGAACTAATGCAAAATAGATGCAGAATTCAAAAAGGCGAACTTTCATTTCCATTCTAATAAAAGGGTTCACACATTGTCGATAATAAAATGCTACAACGATATAGCACAGTGCTTATATCACGAGATGTAATACGTACCCTAGCACACTACTCTTGTATCCAATTGATAAATGCTTGCTTGACAAGGGAGAAAAATCAAATTCATAAAGCACATACAAAATAAGGACCAAATTTTTCTGTCAAGCAAGGCTAAGAACACATAATGGACGTGATCATAACTTCTTAGATTTCTTATTGGAATACTCTCCAAAAGACGGGAGACGCTTCTTTTTGGGACGACCAGGGGGGCGTTTCAAATGTGGAGGAAGAATCTTGAATTGAGGTGATAGGGAGATGGTTTCATACCTCTCGGTGTCTGGGATTGGATGAATGTAATACATGTAGCACTGACGATACACACTGGTAAGAAAACAGTCATCCACATAATGAGATAGCGATGGTCCATGGATTCTAATCACAGCAGCTGCATGAGCACATGGGAAGCCACATATTTGCCATTTCGAGCATGAGCAAGACCGGTTGTTTATAGTCACGGTTGCAGATGGTGTGGACAATACTTCAAACTTAAAGCGAGTGCGTTGACACACCTTCCATGAACGAGATTTATTGCATTCATATTTCCACCTTCCATCCATAGATGAACATAATAATGTATCCCACTTGCAGCTGGCTTCGTGCCTCTCAAAATGCCAACGACTTGTTTCTACAAAAGGGATTCAAAGAAAGAATTATTATCACAGTACACCTAAAAAAATAAGGCGTGCGAATTAAAAACAATTATGAAGGGGGGTACTACACCTGAACGAAAGTAGTCTATCATATTTGTGATAGGCAGACCTCTACCCTTCTTCATCCAATTGTTAAACGACTCAGCAGCGTTTGAGGTCATTTCGCCATACCTCGTTATGTTGGGACTAAATGCTACTGCCCACTTCTCAAATGGCAGATCAATCAACCAATCGTGCGTAAATTTACCACCAGCCTCCTTGAACGCGGCCAACTTTAGGTCAAAAATCCTCACATTAGGTGCATAGGCACATTCTTTGAACATGTCAGCAAGAAAAGAGCGTTGGGCAGTTTTCAAACCGCCTCCAAAACGACCTCTCAAATTACCAAGTAAATGAAACAAACAGAAAAAATGAACTGGTCGCTCAAACACAATAGGGAATGCTGACATAAGCCCACAGTTCCTATCAGACAAATACAACACTTCACTGGCATGAGTACAGGTAGAACTTATTTTTGATAAAAACCATGTCCAATTGTCAGTATTCTCAGCCGACACAACAGCTAAAGCCACAGGAAATGGCCCTACGCATATCAAAAGATGAAGACAATGGACTTAGAAAATATATCACAATACACACTATAACTAGAATAGTACACAAAACCTGCAGTGCAAGAAATGATGTACAACATGATTACCATTGTTCCCATCCTTGGCTGTGGCTGTTAGAATAGTGCCCTTTGCACGACCCCGCATAAATGTACCATCTATAAAGAGCATTGGCCGACAGCTCCGGAATCCCCTAATACATGCATCAAAAGCAATAAACACACGCTCGAACTTACATGTGGCTTCATCGTACTCGAGATCAGCGACACTTCCTAGAAAAAATAAACAATTCAAATCAGGGTTTAACCATAACTTTATAGCTATAAATAAAAGTAAACAAACACATACCAGGATTGGTACGCTTCACAGCTTCGCAATACCACCGAAGATCATCGTACGAGTCATCATAACTACCGTACACCTGAATGAGACCCTCAACAGAAGTACGCCAACCCTTATGATATGGAATGTGCACACCATAATTAATTCTCAATATATCAACAACTTTCTTACCACAAATGTTTGGGTCAGACCTAACTTGCTGCTTCAGTAGTTGACCAATAATCTTAGGCCCTAGACGCTTGGTTTGTGAAGCTTTCAAACTACCTAGACAATTGTGACTAAAATGGCCCTTGTATATCTCAAAAAATATAGTATTTTTTTTACGCCTTGCTTTAATAAACCACTCACATCCCGATGAATTAGCAGCACAACATTTAACATAAATATAATTCGCATCGTTGCGCATAAAATCGAAATTAAAAAGCAGATGGTTCGAATGCTTAATGAGCTCCATCTTAAAACCCTCAGCACCACCGGTAAATACAGAACCAATACCATCCTTCATTATATCACCCCAACCATCAGACAGAAGGGGCTCATCTGGGATAACAGGGCAAATATCATAAACAGGTAAACTACCCATACCACCGAAGTCAAGTTGTTCACCAGAATTATTAATTTTCTTAGCACTTTTGAAAGGGATTGTAGTTTGACACAATCTATTTGATTTAATAACAGACCCTATACAATCATCAGAAATATTCGGAATAACATCACTAGCAACCCCCAAATTATCAAAGCCAACTTCAACTAATGTATCACAAACAGAATCCTCAAGCATGGGTGGGGAAATAGCATTACCCCCGGACGTATATACATCAACAGAGACAAATTTCTCGGAGGAGTACTCACAAAATGATAAAAGATTACTAACGTCTGCATCAGAATCCAATACACAGTTGCTAATTCGACCGACTGAGTACCTAAATGAAGAACTTTGGGAATTTGAATCGGGCCACATACCGAAAATTAGGTCCAAGAGTTGTTTGTATGAAAAAGTGGAGCCAAATTTGATCATTCTGCATTCCCCCCGAAACCTCAACGAACACAAAATCTCCAGACTCATCCCGCACCACAAATTTGATCAACAAAGAAGAAAAAAATGTATGGCGGAGAAACAGTAATGAAGGGGACGATAATTGAAGGTAGAATTTGAATTTTGAATTAGGTGTACTGTGATGGGAGTCTGCAAAAAGGTGTGATGGGATGTGGAAGGTGACAATATTTTGTAGTTAGATAGACTTTTTGGCTATATAAAACAATATAGATAACATGGGCTCAGTGTAACAATATGTAGTTAAATGGGCCTTGTTTGTAGTTAAATTAAATAGATTTTAGAAATTGTTGTGATAAAAAATGAGGCCCAAAAGGGTGTATGGGGATGTGGTTTTTCCATAAAAGAAAAATTGTGTGATCTTGGTTTACATGAACTTGATTGTCTTAAGTACTATCATTGTTTTAATAGTGATACGATCATATAGATAAATACTTGAAAAAAGAAATCAAATGAACTCAATTCACAAAACAACCCGTTCTGACTGACAAAAGGAAAGAAGGTGGGACATGCCACCTAAACATCAAACCTACATTACATTTCACATCTTGTACAAAACAATAAGGCCATAAAATTCCATTTAAGGCCAGATTTCTGAAGCCTGTAGTAGAGGAATGACATTCACATGGTTACATGCAAATCATCATGAATTGAAAAAAATACAACATTAATTACAAGGAACAAGTTTCACACTCTGAACTCATCCACTATAATCTAAAATTTTTTTTATACAATATTGTTAAAATATATTACAAATCATATGTGTATTAATTTCACTTTCTGTCCACTTACATTCACTCTCTTTACTTTTTTTTGTTAATTAATTCGCTAAAAATCATATGTATATTAATTTCACAGTCAGCCAACTTTCATTTCTTTTTTTAATTTCTTTTCTTTTTTCCTTTTCCATTAAAGAGGGAGGCATCATGATCCCAACCCTAAGTACTCCCTGACATCCGCCGGAAAACAAGAGTAGCGCCGCCACGTCGGCGCGTGCAACTTCAAGATCTTGACGACCCTCTCCTTGGTGGTGGAGTGTCCGCCCCCAATATTCAGCAACGCCACCAGCTTTTTCACCGCTCCACAATGCAACATCTCCTCCAACACCCTCTCCGTGGAGTGAAAACTCGAAATTAACCACAGTAACTTCACCGCAACCTTAGTAGCCCCCGTCGACACACTCAACATCTTCTTCGCCACAGCCGCGATCCCCAACTCATGCTCCGTAAATGCCAATCTCCCCTCCGCGCATTCACACATCAACTTCAACAGCATCATAATTCTCTCACTCCTCGCCCGACCCGAATCCGGAAGAAGCTCTACAAGCGTGTGCACGCCCCCGGCCTCGATCGCTTTCAGCCTCGCCTTCTTCGAAGCTTCCAAAACCTCTATCAATAGGTGCAGAGCCGAAGAGCTCGCCTTCGTGGAGACCTCGTCCGACACAATCTCTAATAAGGATTTGAAGAATTCAATCCCTTCATTCTCCGCCATGTAGTTCCATTCGTAATCCGCGGTCGCCAGTTTCTGGAACGTCGAAATCGTGCAGAATCTGGCCTCCGTGCTTCCTCGTTGGAGCATGATGGACATCGCTTTCATGCAGTTAACGCCCATCAAGGAGTGAAGGATTCGCTCGTCCTCATCCGAGAACGGAATCGTTTCCAGAACGCACAAAGCCTCCTCGCAGGCTCTAAACGCTACGAAATCCGAGTTTTCCACTACAATCTGCTCCATTATCCTCACCAGAATCTCGACGCCTCCTAATCTCTTGAAGTCTTCCTTGAATTCATCTCCCATTACTACGATGGCTCTCAATTTCCTCAAACAACTGACCTTAAACGGCGTCGCGTCGATTGCGCCGAGAACCGCCGCCATTTCGTCGTGCTTTGACGACGGCTGCGGCGGGGCGGGCGGAGTCTTGACGGCGTGGGAATCGCGCCAAGCCGTGATTAGTCTTTTGAGGGTGTGATTCGGAGTGGTTTCCAAACCGTCGATTCTTTGCATTGTGGCGGGGCAGATGGTTTTTTTATAAGTGTGGAACCATTTTTCGATGTTTTTACGATCGTATGTGACGCCTGTAACGATGGTTACGGGGTCTTTCATTATCTCCATGGAAATGGGGCAACGGAAATCTTGAGGAGGATCTCCGGATCCACTGCTCATCTCCATTGGAATTAATTAAGAGGAAAGGCTAAAGGGAAGGAATTGAGGAGATTATTGAGGCTTTTTATATATAGGGATCGAAATGGCTTTAACAACTATTGCATATTTTATTTTATTTACTTATATTTGTATGATTTTTTTTTTTGAGTGTTATGTTGGAGAAAGATGAAGTCTACGAGAAAGAGTCAAAAGTCAAAACTCTCGTACCTGTATAAATTAATAAAGAAGGGGCCATGAAAGTAATGGAAGTAGTCCGATAATTATAATTAAGCAATTTTAATTAATTTTATTGATCTCCGGTCCCCAGTTGTTCATGGTATTTACAATTTGACCCTGGATACTTTGAAATCAATTCTCTAACGTATTTAGTGGAGAAATTTGCGTTTAAGGCCTAGTATGTGTTGATACAGCGACATTAGCTAGTAGTAATACCTTATTTTCTATGATCAAACTTCCGATGAAATACCTTTCATAAAGAAAAAAGCTTCCGATGAAATTAAAAATTTGTAGCTTAAGACTAATGTAAATTACAAATAAATATTCTCATAAATGTTAATAGAGCAAAAGCCGAATTGACACAATTAATTTGTTACGTTTACGAAACAATATTACTCTAGAACAAAATATTGTAGCGTACAATAATTGTGATTTAATTGTTTGTTTTTTGTTTAAAGATGATGGTGCACTATTTTACCTTTGATGTTATTATTATATATATACAAACTTAATTAACAAATCGGGTTTTAATTTATTTATTTTTACTTAAAAAGTCTAAAAAAGTTCCATATTTATTGGTCTGGACCTTTTTATTTTTATTTTTCAGATCCCTCAAAGAAAAAAATTTAATTCTCTTATGAGGTAGAAAAAACATACACTACAAAAAAAACACTGTTTTGCGACGGAATTAGCGACGGAAAATCCGTCGCAAACAGTGTTTTGCGACGGTATCTGCGACGGACACGTATCCGTCCCTAAAACAGCCGTAGCTAATTTTTGCGACGGATTTCGACTTCCGTCGCAAATTAACGACGGACAAATCCGTCGCAAAATCGGCGGGTCAGACCCGGCCGGGTCACACAGAATTTGCGACGGACAGTATTCCGTCGCAAATATTTCGGGTCAGACCCGTTCGGGTCAACAACATTTGCGACGGCCACATTCCGTCGCAAATGTTTATATATTTTTTTTTTATTTTTTTCTGTTATAATTTGCGACGGTTTGTTTTCCGTCGCAAAATTCAATATTTGCGACGGAATTTGGCCGTCGCAAATTACCGAGCCTATACAAAAAAAAAAGTGGCTCGCGTGGTTCGAGCCCGGGCACCCGAGGCGGCCGGGGCGGGCGCGGACCACTGGGCCAACCGACCCATCTCTTTTTATATGCGGCCCACCTTCTATATTAGTCTTATTAGGCTTTGAACAATTAATCCATTTTTTGCGTCCAAGGGGAATCGAACACGGGACCTCTTGTGCAAGAGGAGGGGGCGCGCGCCACTATGGCACAAGCTACTTTCGTTTATTTTTATGCAATTAATTGTATATGTATTCAAATTAAGTCATTTTTTTTTATAATTCACCAAATTAATTTCTTTTCGTATCTAAGTTGTTTATTAAAATATTTTGACCAACTATTTTTTTTATTTTGTAAAATTATTTATTTCGACTCCCGCTTAAATTTATAATTCGTTCATTTGTACGCAATTAATTGTATATGTATCCAAATTGACTCGTTTTTTTTTTCTACAATTCACCAAATTAATTCATTTTCGTTTCTAACTTGTTTTTATAAATATTGGGGCCATTTAATTTTTATTATTTCTGTAAAACTATTTATTTCGACTCCCGCTTAAATTTATAATTCGTTCATTTGTACGCAATTAATTGTGTATGTATCCAAATTGACTCTTTTTTTTCTACAATTCACCAAATTAATTCATTTTTGTTTCTAACTTGTTTTTATAAATATTGGGGCCATTTAATTTTTATTATTTCTGTAAATTTATTTATTTCGACTCCCGCTTAAATTTATAATTCGTTCATTTGTACGCAATTAATTGTGTATGTATCTAAATTGACTCATTTTTTTTTTCTACAATTCACCAAATTAATTCATTTTCGTTTCTAACTTGTTTTTATAAATATTGGGGCCATTTAATTTTTATTATTTCTGTAAATTTATTTATTTCGACTCCCGCTTAAATTTATAATTCGTTCATTTGTACGCAAATAATTGTGTATGTATCCAAATTGACTCGTTTTTTTTTTTCATAATTCACCAAATTAATTCATTTTCGTTTTTCACTTGTTATATATACAATAATTTAGTAATTCTAATCGTCGTCTTCTTCCTCGTCATCCTCATCATCATCTTCATCCTCTTCCTCATCTTCATCCTCTTCCTCTTCCTCTTCCTCTTCCTCTTCCTCTTCTTCTTCCTCCCCACCGCGCTCTTGTCCATCACCCTCATGATCACTTTCAATCATTATCATTTCTGGATTTGCAGCAAGTAAGTCGACAAAAATATTCACACCTGCTTGATCAACCTCTGTTTGAGCCTCTTGTATCTCTGTTTGAAATGGATATGTTGGTTCTACACCGTCTTTGTTTGACGGATTAGAAACTTCAACCAGTGATCTTGCCTTTACTTTGCAAACTGTCCTCAAGTTGGGCCTACTTGGTCCGGGGTATTTGCAATAATATACCTGAGATGCTTGCGTTGCAAAAATATAAGGATCGTATGCCGCCGGAAACTTCTTTCCGGTGTTGATATCAACAATCTTGTAGTTTTTGTCGACTCTTGTTCCTTGGTTCCCTGGATCATACCATTCACACAAGAACAACATTATCGTCCTGCTCGGTCAACCCGGATATTCTATTTCAACTACTTCTTGCAGCACTCCATAGTAATCGATGGGTTCTTCGTTGTAGTTTGCACCGATAACGCAAACACCACTGTTTGTAGTCGATTTCGTTGAAGCATACGCTTCAGTATGAAATTTGTATCCATTTGCGTAATATCCGTGGTATGATACCACACTACGTAGTGGTCTTTTGCTCAGAGCTTCAAGATGTGGGTTGTTATTAAGTAGGCCATTTTGTCCCTGTAAATATTAAATTATCATGTATAAAAATAATAATATATTTGTTATAAGGTAAAAATCATATAATTATGTGGTACTCACGTAACGTTGGAACCAAAACATAAAATCATTGCGGATGGATTGAAAAACTGTTGCATCTGTGATGTCTGGTTCTACTTGACGCTTATACTCACAGAACATGCTTATATATCAGAAAAAAGAAATTAATTACTTTTCAGATATCAACAGTATACATATTGTAAAAAACTCAACTATAAAATTAAATTACTTACTCTATATACGGTTGGACTTCAGGACAATTCATCAAAACATATGAATGTATTGTTTCCTCTTCAATACTGCCCCTGAACGGTCGTTTGGTGCCCTTACCCATTGGTCGACCCGGATGCAAAAATACAGATAACATACCTTCAATATCACGAAGGGGATGGTCTACTCCACGACCATCGTAGTTGCGAGGCACATTTCTGATTCTGGTTTGAACTTGATCGCCGAAGTAGTAAGAACAAAATGCTCCAACCTCTTCAGTAAGGTATGCATTAACAATTGATGCTTCGATGTAGGCCGCATTTCCAATATTGAGCTTTAAATTGTGCAAATACCTAAAACATTCTTGTGTTAGAAAATTTATTCAGTATTGATCTTAAAAGTCGATTTAAAAAATGGTATAGAATTACCTCTCAAAGGGTACATCCATCGATACTGTACGGGACCAGCAATTGAGGCTTCATACGCTAAGTGTACGGGTAAGTGCTCCATCGAGTCGAAGAAGCTGGGTGGAAAAATCCGCTCAAGTTTGCATAGAACAACAGGGATCTCCTCATCCATACGCCTCATGTCCTCAACTGTAATCGTTGATGCCGTTAAGTGTCTGAAAAAGAGACTTAATTCCGTGATGACACTCCATACATTCTTGGGAAGTGAGTACCGAAATGCAATAGGTAAGAGTCGTTGCATGAACACGTGACAATCATGACTCTTCATTCCAGACACCTTTCCGGTTTCCGTGTCAACTCTGTCTCCCAAATTCGACACATAATTGTCAGGGAAGCTCAACTCTTTCACCCACTTACACAAATTCTTCCTTTCTGCTTTACTAATTGTGTAAGAGGTCTGGGGATATGTTCTTGTCTGCTCATCCTTGTGTAGGGAAGCACGAGAACAGAAGAGCCTTAACTCATCTCTGGATTTTGAAGTGTCTTTGGTCTTCCCTTCAGTACCCACTACCGTATGAAACAAGTTGTCGAAAACATTCTTCTCTATATGCATCACATCCAAATTGTGTCGAATCAACAACTTGCTCCAATAAGGTAAGTCCCAAAAGATACTTCTCTTCTTCCAACCACCCTGGATACGTTTATTGTGCTCCATTGCACCCGCCTCAGTTGTCTTCATCAAATCAGTGACTGTAACCTCATACAACAACGAATCACCTGAAATAATTAATTTATATATGGTTAACTTATATATATGAGACACATAGACATCAGTAGTGATTCAGTACCCAGACACATACCTGATCGAATCCGTGGTCTTGGGCGGCCTACTGCATTTTTACCCTTTAGAAAGTCTGTTTTGTTCCTCCGAAAGGGATGATCAGGAGGAAGAAACTTGCGATGGTTGTCGAACCATGACACTTTTCTACTCAACGGAAGATAGAATGCATCAGAACCGTCCATGCAATACGGGCATGCTAGTTTTCCTGCTGTTGACCACCCAGACAACATAGAAAATGCTGGAAAGTCACTAATGGTCCACAAAAGTGCAGCTCGCATCGTGAAGTTCTGCTTCCTATGAACGTCGTAGGCCTCCACCCCCGTAGACCACTAAGATTTCAACTCTTTAATCAATGGCTGGAGATATACATCCAATTTATGCTTGGGGTTGTGTGGTCCAGGCACCAAGATACTAAGAAATATATGTTGAGGCTTCATGCACAACCAATGAGGTAGATTGTACGGGGTCAACAGCACAGGCCATAATGAATACTTTTTTCCGTGCATTCCAAATGGGGCAAAACCATCCGTGCACAAGCCTAACCTCACATTTCTCGTCTCCCTTGCAAAATCTGGGAACTCCCTATCAAGATGTTTCCATGCCTCCGAGTCTGCAGGATGCCGCATCTCTCCAGAATTCTCACCAGAACACTCCTCAGCATGCCATGTCATGTCTTTAGCCGTGGCACTGGACAGATACAACCTCTCTAGACGAGGAGTGATGGGAAGGTAATACATTGCCTTATAAGCCTTCAACTGCACTTTCTTCTTACTTTTTGTACGACCAGATGGTTTGTACCGTGGGTGACCACACATCTTGCAATGATCCTCATCCTCATCCTCATCCCAAAACAACATGCAACCGTTTGTACAACAATCAATCTTCTCAAAGGGTAGACCCATATCCTTCAAGAGCCTCTTGCTCTGATAGAAATTATCAGGCGCCGTGTTGTCTTCAGGTAGAGCTCGTTTGAACAATTTAGCAAATTGATTGAACACTTTTTGACTGACCTTGCCTTCAGTTTTGATGTTCAACATTTGAGCATTGAATGACAATTGCGTCTCAGTCTCACAACCAGGAAATAACTTTTGATCAACGGTTTTAAGCATATCAAAAAACTTCTTTGACCGATGATTTGGTTCCTCCTCCATAGGTGTTTCATTGAATTGTGGTTGACCACCCAAAACAGATTCTGCAATCATCATCCGATATCTATCAGGTTCATCCTCTATTTGTGGTTCAAATTGAGTATACGGAACATAACTTGAACCACCAACATCAAAATTTCCACCACCGCTCCACCCAGTATACCAGTATTCTACGGTTTCGATGTCAACATTCCACCGTTGTTCACCGTGACTGGTCCAGTTGTAATAACGGGGAACAAAACCAGAAATCACAAGATGAGTTCTAACCTCATCAACACTCAAGAATCTCATATTTCTGCATCTTCAGTCTTTACACGGACACCTAATATTACCCATACAATCCATACTGCATGGATGTTGTAGTGCAAACTCAATAAACTCATCAATTTTATTGCAAAAGGCAGAGTTAATGCCTCCTCCTATCATTCTAGGTATTGAGTACACCCAACCACGATCTGGAAATTGCATCTGTTACAGATTAAAAGTAAATATCACGTGAGTTATAAAAAATTGGGCAGAGTTTGCCTAAAAATAAGGATATACAAAATTTTCCTTCACAAAAATCAATCCAACACAACCATATATATCAATCATAGTAAACCAATCAAATAAACAAATATCACACAATTTATCTAATAGTGTACATAAAAATTGAGCAGAGTTTCGACTAAAAATAGGTATAAATATCACACAAACTAAAATTAACGTATCCATCAAATAAACATATATCATCAATAATACCTAAACCCATCAAATAAACATATATCATGCTCATTACCTAATAGTGTACTAAAAAATTGAAACAATAAAAATATGACATTTAAACGGTTAAAAATGTGAAAACGTACGGTGAAGTAGAAGGCAATGATAAATACGTACGGTGAGGTTGAAGGCAATGACAAATACACCAATTATACGTGAAGAACATATGAAAACCGCATCATTTCTTATTTTTTTCGTGAGTGAAAGTGAAAGGGAAAGAAGAGTGAAAGTGAAAGGGAAGGAAAAGGAAGGGGATTGTTATAAATCTGCACAAATTTGCGACGGACTGATTTTCCGTCGCAAATTCTATATTTTGCGACGGCAATTCCGTCGCAAATACGCTTTGCGACGACCCAGGTCAATTATTGGTCACCAACCCCTCTGACGAGCTTCAACTACTCAATTTTGCGACGGAAAAGTGGCCGTCGCAAATATGAATTTAAAATTTGCGACGGCCATTCCGTCGCAAAACAGGCAAATGGGTCATTTTCCGGGTGGCTACTTTTAAACGGGTCGTTTTGCGACGGAAAATTCCGTCGCAAATTTCAATTTTGACTTTGCGACGACATATCCGTCGCAAATGAGCAGGAGTACAACGAAGGTGGTGGGCCCTAGGATTTGCGACGGACATTTCCGTCGCAAAACACTAACTGTTGCGACGGAATTTCATATCCGTCGCAAACCGACATTTTTTACGACGGCTTGCCCAAATCCGTCGCAAATACACGAAATTTGCGACGGATATTTGGCCGTCGCAAATTTTCCGTCGTTAAACCGCGTCTTTTTTGTAGTGATAGATTTATTTTTTGATTCATTCCTGGCCCATCCAAAATTAAATTGTTTTGATCCTTAGAGAAATTGATAGAAAAGGAAATCCTCTCATGTTACACCAGATCCGACTCAATTAATTATTGACAGTGGATAGAGATATCATTTCTTGCAATATATTCAAAATCATGTGTATCCTCTCCTATTCTGATCATGATATAGGTAAGCACATTAAATTGTGACTTATTCTACATTAGAGGGGATTAAATAATATAGAAAGAAATAAATTAAATTAAATTTGTCAATTAAATCAAAATTGATTGATTTGTCAATTAAATCATTCATAAATCAACAAATGATTCATATGAGTGCATGATCAGAATGGTTGATTTATTGTCATATATATATATATATATATATATATATATATATATATATATATATATATATATATATATATATATATATATAATGCATTTATCAAGAGTTCTTGAGCAATTTGTTGAATTTAATCACCTGTAACACCCATGTCTACAAGACTACCAAAGTTCAATCCTATCGAAGTGATCAAACTAAAAAGTTTATGTTAATTGTTAGATAGTGGTGGGTAGGAAAACAGCTACATAAGTGACTTCACGTCGATTATAGTCCACCCCCTCCAACGCAATCCATTAATTTAACCTCATAGAGCATTTACTTTCTATTAATATTTTAATTTTATTTTGTACTAAAAAAATTAAGTGATGCAGCCTTAAAAGAGTAATCGAAAAGTATAGGGGCCAAATCCCAATTATTTTCTCAGTATAATACTCAACGGTCGGGTTGGTCCAGTTGACTTTTGTATAGAGTGCACACTGCAAAAGATTACATCTGACGACGTGCTCAATTAAATACGTAATTAAATGAACTCACCATGTATAATTGTCAGAAAATCATATACCGTATTTTAGACTTTAATATTTATATTTATTTCCCCCTTTTCCATGTAATTACCCACCTATCTTATTTATTGAAGAGGAAAGTCAACCGTTGCTTACATAACAACGCCGAGGAATGCGGTTCCTTCTTATGACATCTGTAAACATTAACTTGTTTTTGCTGTTGAGCTGCCTCAAAATACATTAATCTCTCTCTAATTTAGAAGAAGTTGTAAACTATATATAGCACAGCACCTTTTTTTATTATTCTTAATTTTTTATACAAACCTTATTTTGGGATTGATTTAAAGCTTTGTTGTCTCAATTTTAATATTACATTTTATAGTCTATATCACAAGTATCACAACGTAGTGTTTTTTTTTTTTTTTTTTGTACGATAAAATAAAAAATTAACATTAGCACGAAGAGTATTCAATACATGCAAATTTATAATTACATTGCAAAGGGCATATGTTCAAAAACCTTATCAAGTTGTATTTGATTTTATTTAATTAATTATCAAACTTAAACATGAGTTGAACTATAGCTCTATCAAAAATTCGATAATGCTTCAAACTTCTTTTTTTTTTCCCAATCTTAACAGATGATTATATTAAGTACTATATTGTTATTAATTTTTACAATTGCGAATCTCACGAAAATTTAACTTTAATTTGCACTAAAAGGATGAACTTTTGGCAGGACTTAAGGTAAGGGAGGCCCTTATAATAAAACAATTTTGAAGTATCATTAATTTCATCAGGAGTATCATTAATTGGAGTTCAATTTTTTTTACAATAATTGCAATATAATACTACAGACCCAAATTAATAATACTTCTAATAAAATTAATAATACTTTAAAATTATTTTCATAATAACATTCCTAATAATACTCCCAAGTACCTGAACTATTTTCTTATAATACACTACCATTTCAATTTTTAAGGGCAGACTTTTATTTGCATACTTTGTCTAATTTTCGGCAATGATTTGACCTTGTTTTAGTCTAACATGGATGACATACCCTAATTCACACATGCCTTTCTGAAATTTAATTATATTTTGACTGGAAATTAAAATAACCACATTATTCCTTTGAGTCTTTGACCATCACATCACTATAAATAAATTATATAATGTCAATTTGATTTTCTTTTTTTATAATTTCGTACTTACTCCCTCCGTCTTATAGTTGATTGCACACTTTCTTTATTCGTTCGTCCCACAATTGTTTGCACACTTTCTTTATTCGTTCGTCCCACAATTGTTTGCACATCCATAAAAGGAAACATTTTTATAAACCTCACCCTCACAATATTCGCATATTTACAGAAATTGTCATTACTTTTTACCTTTTGAGCCCACAATACACTCAATTCAACCAATTTCTTCACTTTATACCCCACAAAACATTACTCATTACACTTTTGTCTTAAAAGTTGTGCCCAAACTATGGTGCAAACACTTGTGGGACGGAGGGAGTATTATTTAAAGGGCACGACTATTCGTACCTACAAATTTACTTAGTTCCCCTACTATTTAGTACACACACCTAATATTTTATTTATTTTTACATTTTACTTAGTATATCCACTTTAAATTTACATATATAAATATATATATATATATATATATATTAAATAATATTTACACCCACCCGTTAATATACACACAATAACCCTATACCCACCAATTAATAAATAAATATTACCAAATTTGTCAACCCATGTGTTTAGCAACCCACCCGATTATGGTAGCAAAAAAATTTCATTAGAGAAGATTTGTTCCATTTCTCTTATTTTTGGATTTTTTGAATACCTATTAAAATCAATGAGGTGAGAAATAAAAAAATGAAATCCGCCTATTATTCATGAGTCTTGATTATCACAAAATTCCTCGCTACAAATCTTGATTTTTTACTTTTTAATTTTTCAGATATGTCTATTATTTATTGGGATATTAAGCCTTCAAATATATTGCTCGACTGCAATTTCTAAAACAAAAATTATTGATTTTGGATTGGCCCAAGTGTTGACTAAGGAAGAAGAGATGACAGCCTAGAAAAGAAGAAGAAAAATTATGTGGGTTTATGTGATATTTATATTACGACCTGGAATTCATAACAATTGTATCCAATATTTTTTTATAATTTTCAGAAAATAATTGTAAGTAAATTTGTGAAGAAGATGAGTTGAGAGGGGATGGAGAAAGGAGATAGAGATATGATTCAAAGAATCGTACTAATTTTTTCTACCCTTCATAATCTGCCAAAATGGCCTAATAACAACCCGCCAAGGGGACCACCATTACAATTGAAATTAATAACAACTAAGGGCACTGAATGCAAATAGACTAAATCTTTGAGGAAAAAAAATAAATTAAATAACTACTGATTGCCACTTGTTCGATCTTGATTAAATCTGCCAAACGATTAATAGCCATTGGATGCAACCTTGGTACTTTCTCCCTTCGAATTCGGACCAAGCCCAGTTACTTCCTCAAACCCATTTTCTAAAACCAGCAACTCTTTTTCTCTTTCTACGAAACCACCATCACTTCCATCTTCACCGCCAAATACGGCCTTCGTCTCCATCCTCCCAAGATTCTTTTCCACTCATCTTCTTTCCAACTTAGTTTAATCTGATCCCTCATTTTTCCTTTCTCCAGGATCCTGCGTCGTTCAAGAATTTTTAACGGCTGGATCAACATGGCTCCGTCATCATTCAGATCTGGGAGTGACTGCGAGGGTGAGTACTTTTTCCCCACTTGTTTTTTAAGTATGGATACATGAAAAACTGGGTGAACATTAGATCACATAGGTAGATCTAGATGATAAGCAACAATCCCTATTTTCTCCAGAAACTTATATGGACCAAATACCTCGATGATAGCTTCAAGTTCCTTCGAATGTAAACTGAGTTTTGCCTGAAGGGTTGTATCTTGAGGTAAACCATATCACCAACCTCAAAACTCCTCTCCTTTCGATGTTTATCTGCATAGAATTTCATTCGGCTTTGAGAAGTTTGCAAGTTCTCTTTGATTTTCTCAATCATTTGTTGTCCTTGCTATATTAGCTCCTTCACATTTGTGTTGTTGATTAGACGTAAAATTGTGATATTTTGTAGCCTGATTAATCCATATTTTGAGCGTTTTTATGAGTATTTAGAGTTATTTGAGTAATATTTTCATAAACTCATTAATTTATCTTTTTGGTGTTCATTTTAGAATAGATGGTGAAAAAAGAAGTTCGTAGGACTTTGAATCGACCAAAACGGACTCCTGGTTGAGAAGATATGAAGGTTTTTCGAACAAGTGTACAACAGCCAAAAAGCACTCGAGAAAAGTGCTCGACCTCCACCAGCTCGAGCCCTGAGTGTTCTGTGAGCGAAAAGTGCTCGACCTGAGCAAGCTCGAGCGCCCTGGGTGATTTTCGGCCTATTTTCGTATAAATACCCGTCTCAAGCCTATTTTTACATATCTACACATATCTATACTCGTTTTTCGAAGGGGAAGAGCTTGGGAACTTGATTTTGAGAGTTTGGCAAGAATTTCAAGTTTGTAATCGAGGTTTTTATCGTATGGATTCATTAGATTAATTAATACTTTGCACGGATTAGATTTTCCTTTTTATTTCTTGAAGTCTTGATGAGAGCCATCTATGATGGAGTTCAATGCAACTAGGCTGAGTTCTTCTGGGATGTGTTGAGGAAGAACAAGGCCAAAGTTCAAAGGGAGGAATGCCCCAGCAAGCCAGGGGAGATGCAGTTTTTCTTTAATGCTAATGTGTCTGTAGGGACGAAGTTGACCTTAATTATGGACTCTATTCTTCCAGATAAAGTGTGGAAGGCCTCCTGGTGTAAAGGCTTCCACAAGTCTAAGATCCCTTTTCACAAGGATGGGCCCCTTCATAGCCATGTCGATTCTGATGGTGACGGAGCCATCCCTGCCCAGCCTATCCAGGCAGTATCTTCCCCTGCTAAAGGGCAGAAGAAGAGGAGTTTGAAGAAGAAGGATGCAGCTCCTGCTCCTTCCAACCTTGTTGTCTCTGGCTCATCAGAGGATGACCAGATACCCCTTACGATTGCTTTGAAGAAGCAGAAGGGCGATGGTGAAGATGCTGCCAAGAAGGGTGGTCCTGCTAAGAAGAGGACCAGGCAGGATGAAGGTGTTGCAAACAAGCCTTCTGCAAAGAAGCCCAGAACTTCCAAGAGGGCTACAAGAGGGAAGAAAACCCTCCTAGTGGATGAGCCATCAGAGGAGGAGAAGTCAGAGGAGGAGGTCCCTCTGAAGAGGAAGCCAAGTGCTAAGAGGGCTTTATTGCAAGAGGATCCAGATTCTGGTTCAGATTTGGGAGATGCCCTAGAGCAGGCTATAGAGGAGGCATCTCAGCTGATGGACGATGCAACAGCCCCAGAGCTTGTTATTCCAGCTGATGTTGACTCAGCTGAGGTAAACCCTTCATCTCCCCATCATGTTAATCTTATTTCCCCATCCCTCTCTCCTCCAGAAACCCAGTTACAACCCCTACCCCCTGCCTCTGGCTCTCCATCAACCCGACCAGAGCAGTCTATCCCAGACACTCCCCTTTGTACATCCACTACCCTTCCCACTCAAACACCCTCTCCCCCTCCATCTCAAAAACCTCTACCCACAGACCCTTCACCCCCACATATAGCCTCTGTACTAGAGGTCCCAATTACCTCTTCTAGTACAGAACAGCCTTCCACCTCCCAACCTCAAATACCTACCCCTCCACCATCACAACCTGACCAGAATCCCTCCCCATCAATGACCTTGGGATTCTCTGGTCCTCCCTCCTCTCCCACCTGTTTAACCAGTGATGATAGTGAAGATGAGGATGAATCACTGGAGCCGAAAAACTTAGCCTCATCCTCCTCTGCCTCTGGGCCCAAACCTTTCACTTTCAACGATGTTGAAATGGGTCCCATCAGGCAGAGCATGAGTGTAAGTGCTCAGCTCTGGCTAAGAGAGCAATTCCCTGTTCTGTTGGAGCACTTACCCCTTCTGGCTGATCTTACTGATGCCAAAGTCTGGAGCAAGGCCATACTAGAAGATGTGGAGGATTTGGTTATGTTGCTGGAGGAGATGACCACAACTGGCTTCACTGCCTGGGAGATAGAGATTAAGAAGAAGCTCAACCTTCAGAACCCTGCAAAGCTCGAATCTCCAGAAGTAGCGAAGGTGGTGGTGAGGACTCTTCTGATCCAGAGAGGAATCATGTTTACTCCAGAAGGCCCCTCGTTCTCTTTTGGCCCTCACTTCACCTTCATTCCAGAGTTATACTCTGATGAAGAGGATTTTGATGTCACTCCTGCTGTGCTCCAGAAATGAAGTTGTTCTTCAATGAGCAGATCCAGCAGATTGGCAGATTCAGCAAAGCTATGCAGCATCTGGCGCCTGCAATGATAGAGCATCAGATTAAGGATGAAAGGAGGAAGTTTCTGAAGCAGATCAAGGCAATCTTTGCCTCTGCTAAAGCTTGGTTTAAATTTGATTGTCTCTTCCTTAAGATGGATGTCATTAATAGCCAGAGGAAGCTCCAACAACATGTCTTGGACCAGCTGAATCCAGTCTCTGTGCTCAAAGTGGAGATGGCTTCTTTGGTTGTGGCCAAGTAGCTCACAGCAGAAGAGGAATCTTTGGACTCTGAACAGGACCCTGTCTCTATCCCTGGTCCTGCCAAGAGGAAAATCAGGAGAGTGAAGAAGAGTTTCCTGGAGCAAGTTGTTGAGGAGGCTGAGAAAAGATTCAAAGAAGAAACTCCAGAGGAGAGACTTGCCAGAGTTAGGAAGAACATAGATGAAGACCAGAGGCTCAGATATGTTAGGAAGCAGAATAAGAAAGCAAGAGAAGCAGGTCTCACCCCTACTGCAAGTGGAAGTTCCTCCAGCCAGAGGAAGAAGACTCATGTGGAGGTTATGGATATTCTACCTCTCAGGACAGAAGGGTCTTTTGACTCTACTGTGCTTGTTCCTCTAATTGAGAGGTGGAAAGAAGCTAAAACTCTCTAGTTCATCCAACACTACATCCATAGGCCTCCTCCAGAAGTTGAAGCTTTGATCAACAGGACCTTCCACTCATGGATGAAAGCCTACGACTCTGATCTGTACAAGAAGCTGATGGATTCAACCATTGAGTTCAATCTGGAAGTCACTGCCCCAGAGTTCTATTATCTCAACACTCCTATGAATGGGGACCAGATTGATTGGGCAGAGTTGAAGAAGCTATACAAGACCAGGGTGTTGGTGAATTTCACTCCAACAAACTCAGCAGAGCTCAAGGCTGTTCAAGACAGATTCCTGGATTGGTTCCTAGTGCCAAAGGAAAACAGGAGATATGCCTAGATAGGACTTGCATTGTATTTATAAACTCTTCTGTCCAAATTTATTAATGAAATATCAATCTCTTCTGTCTTAAGACAACTTCTTGTTGTCTTCTTGTTTGTCTGATAAGATCTATTCTAAGGTCTTATCTTAAGTGTTTATCTTGTTTTTTTTTTTTTTGCCGTTGTTGATCAGTTCTGGTTAGTGTTTTAACTTCATCAAAAGGGGGAAATTGTTAGGATAATTATTGTTAGTTTTGATGAGTTAAACAAACCAGAAGATGTAATAGGACCATCTGGACCTGTTAGCCAGATGAGGAATTAGATTAGGACTTAGTCTAGGGGGAACTGCCAGACCAGAAGACTTCACCAGAAGAGTCACCAGAAGAATTCACTAGAAGACTTCACCAGAAGACTCCACCAGAAGACCTCATCAGAGATGTTCACATCAGAGGCAGAAGACTTTTCCCCAGACCAGACGAGTCCAGACCAGACGAGTCTGGTGAACCATAAGATGCTCAGAATCATCTCTAGATTCTACTGAGTATTCTGGTTCTTAACCGGCTCTGGACCAGAGGACCTCGAGGTCATCTGGTGTCTGGTTCAGCCTACTCTGGAAGAATCAGAGTTGTGCAATGGAAGCATTTGACCGTTGGTAATTCAAATGAAGTCAACCATGATCGGATTGAAAAGTATTGAAGATAATCAATCCAAGGATCTCACCAACCCAATCAATCAATTAGGGAATTGATTGATTGAAGCTTCCATAAATAGAGATCTGATTAGATTAGCTCTCCAACGGCTAAACCCTAATCACCTCTATAAATACAAGAGTGCATCATTGAAGAAAGGGACAGACGCGCATACGAAGCTCATATCCAAGCCTTTATACTCATTAAGCATTAAGCACTCTTATTGTTCTTATTCATATCTACTCTTAAGGAGTTTGTTGTTGGAATACTCAACCTGTTCATCTTGATAGAGAAGGTTGGAGTAAGTTAAGCTTTAAATCGAAGTTAGATCTAAAGAGTGTAAGAAGGATCTGGTACTTCTCAATTCCAAAAAGTAGTAAGTTGGTTGGTTGGTTAGTAAGGCCCCTTGATAAAAGGGAGAATGGACGTAGGATTTTAACATCTGAACCACTATACATCGTGTGTTCTTTATTGCTTTTATTTACTCTTTACTCTTACTTGTGCTCTTAGTAAAAAGTTATGGAAAATGAGTTTTAATTAAGCTTCCGCATTCTTTCTAAAACTGACTAGTGGGACCAACACATATTTTCATCTTGGTTACTCGAGAATTCAAGATCTCAAAGTAGTAGGATCGTATAACTATACACATCCAAATTCAACTATGGGATGGTATAACTATAAATATCCAAAATTAAACTATGCTTTTTTTCTCTTTTTTTTTATAGATAATAGATGCTTCACAAATCTAAATCATTTTAAGTTGCTTTATACGACATAATTTTGACCTCCCTAATCCTAAGGAATTCTTTTAATTTCTATGAGAAACTTTAAATAACTATTGCTTTATCTAGAGTTAGTAGCATTTAATATTACTTCTTTAAATGAAGCGTAAGCGCGCTTAAAAGTCACATGACCTTGATAAAGTTAATGGTGATACTCATCGACCAACCTTTCTTCCAAGTTAAAACAATTCTACATTTCAACTTTGTGAATACAATGCTCGTCTTGTATGAATGATTAAATTGTTCATTCATCTCTTCACAATTTGATTTATTTATTTATTTATTTAATTTGAATTATGAATGAACATAATTCGGTGGAATCAATTATAAAAGCTGAAGTATAATAATTAACTATAAACTATGAACATCTGAATACCATCCGAAGCATCATTAATCAAACTTAAAGATGAGATCATAGTTATTAAAGACCCAAGGCACACAAAAAGTTCCTGGAGCAAAGGCTCAAGTGCGTGCCTAGCAACCACAAGGTGTGTAAAAGTAAAAATAACCGATAATGTTTTGGTTATTGGACTACTAGAGTAAGCTGACATACTATTATTATTATCAAAAAAATAAATAAAGATTTCAAATCTTATGCACTAAAATATTCCTATGCTTACTAATTCCAGATAGCAACATTCTAGAACTTACGAAATTCCAATTAGTTAGTTAATCATCTTCAAGCGCATTATTGTAATCGTTATCTTCAACATTAGGCTGATCTCTTCCAATTTCCTCCTTATCTTCTCCAATCAGTTTTTTTCTCATCTCTTAGTACTAGAGAAGAGTTGACTCACATGCGAGAAGATGCCTTTACTCTTTTCATTTGTTTCGGCCTAGCACAAGTGAATGTGACCTTTTTGCCTTTTAATATTTTTTAAAATATTTTGTCAAAACAATTAAGTGTGATGGTTTGGATATGGATGTGGTTGACCTTTAAATACCACATTATGTTGTATGGAAAGTAGAAATTCATTCGATTAAATTAAAAGAGGTTAGAGCTAAGACTTGAAAGAAATTGATAAAAAAAATGAAATGTTTAAATATAAAAGAAAATAAGTATGTCGACCGACAACAATGGGTGGATATAATTCAAATAGCTGACCTCACATAATAGGATTACCATTTTTAGATTGTTGTTATAAATTATCATTTGATCTATCATAACTTACCAAAAAAGAATACAGATAAATTGTTCGCCTTTGCCTAGTTAAGGTAAAAAGGTAAAGCCTAGTGTGCCTTGAGACTTTTTTTTTGGGGGGGGGGGGGGGGGTGGCTGCTTTCACATCTATGAAAGAAGGGTGAAGTGAGATTGAGAAATAGACTTCTGATGAGTTCAGCTTTTTATTGCGTTTTAGAAACACTAATACTTTTATTCACTCATATTCATGAATAATTGATCTTGTACCCCATTATGTATGCTTGCATTTCAGTACTTTTACGTCTTACCTACAAGGCTTGTTTAGTTAGCATATGTTACTTGAGAGATTTGTGAAAACTTTAGTGGTACTTTCTCGTATCTTTTTATGGTCATTTTATTTCATTTAGCTTCAATTGAATCACGGACAATGTCTTTCTTGCTGATGCAAGTATGTGCTTGTATGCATGCATATTCATATTTCGTGATAGATTTGATAACATGATGAAGAGATGATTAAAAGATGAGTTATTTTTGCATGTATGGGTGTACATGAAATACTTATTTTTGTATAGTTGTCTTGAGTATTTTCTGAGTGAATTGGTTGGTTTGGATTGTATGTTTGGAATGATTTTGAAGGAATATGAGTATCACATTTTTTGTAATAAAAATGCACATATCTTCTGGACTACGTGTCCAGGTTTTATGCGTATGATTTATGTGGTAATTAGTCTGGAACAAAGCAATAGAATGGGGTGAATGGAAGTCCAGTATCTCATCATTTCATGAATCAAACCTGCCTTGAACAGAAAAAGTTGCTTAGCTACTTCTTCCATGTTGGATTCTAAATTTATTGAATTTAGGTACTGCAATAACTTTGTGGCATGTGGGCAAAATATCTTGTGCCTATTTTTTTATAATATATGATTAATTACAATTGGAATTTGCTATATTTGGAAGAGTGTGTGGTCATTAAACTTTTGTCGCAGCAGTCGGCATGAATGCTACACAATATACTGATATGACGATGATCGATAGGTTCCCCTGTGTTGTTAAAAGTCTGATTTTGTTTTTGCTTTTTATTTCATTAATGTAGAAAAAGTGGAGGCATGCAATTAGGGAGAAGGGGCGCATACTTTCCCTTCTACCTGAGCTAATTAGAATGGTGGATATTCAGAGAGCCAATTCCAGAGCAGGATTGTTAAAATTGCGGCAAAACATTGAGATAGATAGTCAGGTACGAAGGGATGACCTTCGAAGACTTGAAGATGAGCTGACTTGTCTTCACTTATCAGGAGAAAAGGAGATGTGTTTCTCCATATTGTTGAAGCATCATCTTCATCAACAAGTGGTCCAGATGAATCTTGTGAAATATGCATTAGAAAATGGATGTGCATGATGTGCTTGAAGAATGAAGTGTCTATCGTATTCTTGTCTTGCAAGCACCAAGTCGTCTGTTCTCCTTGCTACTCACAAATTTTCAAAACAGTTGTCTGTCCATACTGCAGTACTCAGATTGAAGAGAATATCAGCGTCTAGGGGTCAGGCTCTTAGATTTACTAATAAGAGACAAAAGTGGATATCCAGGTTCACGGTTAAGGTATGTTATGGTTTTTTTGTTGGGTTAATAATGTGTTTCCTTCAAGAATAACTTGATGAGATTTGTGTTATTATATTGAATTATGTTTAGCATTCCCTTAAAGTATTCACGTATAGTTGTACGGAAAAATTCTTTTACA
This sequence comes from Ballota nigra, assembly GCA_947034835.1. Lineage (NCBI taxonomy): Eukaryota > Viridiplantae > Streptophyta > Magnoliopsida > Lamiales > Lamiaceae > Ballota > Ballota nigra. The sequence continues at coordinate 93,841,402 of OX344724.1, forward strand.
GTCCTGTCCTTGAGATAGCACCAACAATCCTACATTGGAGTGGATAGAGAGGCATAGCATGGTTTATCCATCTGCTATCCTGCTTGTATATAATTTTCTTCACAATAACGATCTGTACAAGTGAAATGTATTTATTATAAGAATACAAGCATGAAGGGATGAGAGGGAGTAATGTAGCTTTATTGTATTAGGGCCAAAATAAGCAACTTTCTTTTCTATATAAATCCTCTTATGTATCTCTTGATTCTTCCGAGGCAATTGTCCTTGGGCCTCGTATGTGGTAGATACAAGATTGGACTATCATGATTTTGGTGTTAACAAGGTAGGTTTCCGTGCTTCAGAATCCTGAGGGTTTTTTTTAAGAATTCAGTATTCTGAGATTTTTATTTTAAGAATTTAGACAAGATGGGGTAGGTAATTTCGATTACTTTTATATATAGTAAACTGTTGGTGCTTCCTACCCATTCATAGGGCCGGCTGTTAATTTCTTATGCTCTTCATGGGAAATTCTAACAAATAAAGCCCCTTCTCCCAGTAAGATTCAATGTGGATGAAGGCCAACGGGGCTTGAAAGCTTCATCATCTGTAGGACTTTTCAACATGCTTTTGATGTGGTGACTATGATACTTTGATTGCCAAATATATGCGCCTTGTATAGTCTCGTGTGTCCGAATCTGCAAAATTAATGGATATCTTTATGTAAATTAATGGAAACTATTCCTATTTTCAGCAGAAAACTTGTTAATTTTCTTGTCTGTATTGTATGGTTGTGGTGTATTTACTTGCCAATAATTTGGAATCTTGTATCTCTACATTTCTATGTGAATTTCCCATGAGTTTTGGGGAGAGATCAAGTAACCAATTTCAATTTAATATGATGTAAGAAGATGTCATTTTCTTGAAAAATTGAGGGCATATCCTAAAGTTGAGCTGACAGCATAGTGTCTTCCATATGATAGGAAGGGCCTGGTAGGATCGGTTGAGATGAAGGAAATCTGGATATGGCATTTTGAAATCTAGGTATTGCTCTATTTGGGATTCTACGATTTGATTTTTGAACCCTACAAATATCTATAAACTCTAAAATATTATTTTAACTCCATGACTATAACACCCACCCCAATAATTTATACATACAAATATGATTTTTTAGTCTCAATTTTTTTAATTTATTTCACTTTTTGCATTTATTTGACTCGTTTTTACAAATTCTAATAATTCACATTAGTTATTGTACAATATCCAATCATAATTAACAATAAAACAATAGTATAACGCTTTACGTCATACATTCACTTTGAGGAATAAATGGATACAATTCTCATACCTTAGGGGCAGGGTCTTGAGTAAGGTGGAAAGTTGGAAGAATAAGGAATTCTCTTAGGGTGGCAAAGAGATACTTATCAAAGCGATACTCAATGCGATCCCAACTTATGCTATGTCTTGCTTCAGGATTCCTTACTCTCTCTGCTACGAAATGAAGGGTATTATGGCGAATTATTGGTGGGTTTCAAGGAGGGCAGGAAAAGAATGCATTGGAAAACTTGGGAGACCCTCTCAAAACCAAAATAGATGGGGGGGACTTGGCTTCCGCAGGCTGATCAAATTCAACAAAGCTCCCCTAGCCAAGCAAGTGTGGCAGTTCATCTCCATGCCAGACTCCCTTGCAGCCCGTGTTTTTAAGGAAAAGTACTTCAAGAACGTTGATATTATGGAAGCGGACATAGGCTCTAATCCCTCATTTGTTTGGAGGTCTTTATGCTGGAGCAAATATTTACTCCGAGAGGGGCTTCGATGGAATATAAAGAATGGAAGGGAAGTGCACATCTTTAAAGATGCTTGGGTGGTGGAGCTTAGGGACGGGAGGATTAAGTCAAGGATAGCTAGCGGATCAGCTATTTCCCGGTTCATCTTGCTAAATAAAACGTGGGATGAGAATTTGCTAGCGGTGGCATTCCTTCCTTTCGAGGAGGCTATATTAAGTACACCAATCATTATGGAGGACAGAGATGATACGAGGTACTGGAAGCCTGAGCCTAAGGGGAAGTACAACATCAAATCGGGCTATATCTCCTATATAACTGGTAGTCCGGACACGGAAAATACGGAGAGTGCTTCGGGAAAGGGGAAAGAAGAAGGGTGGTGGAAGAAAGTGTGGAAATTCGAGATCCCTCCAAAGGTGAAGATTTTCTCCTGGAAAGTGATGCACGATGCGATCGCAACTGACAGTAATCTCGCTAAGCACCATGTACCACTTTCTCCTAGGTGTGGGTGGTGTAATAATTGGAAAGCGAATACCATTCACGTCCTCTTCTTTTGCCCTGGTGATCGGGGTATATGGAAGGAGGAAGGAATGTGGGAGAAAATGAAAAGGGGAGAATTTATGAACATATGATACTTCATGCATATGCTCTTTTCGAACCTGAGGGCAAGAGAGCGGGAGGAGGTCGTCATGGTGATGTGGGGGATTTGGAAGGAGAGTTGTCGGTTTGTCCATGAAGAGAAGAAAAAAGATGTCAGAGGAGAGAGAATGATTCGTGTGGAATGGGCTCGAGAATTCTTGCACTTGTATAGGACAACCAACATCCAACTGAACACTTTCCGGAATGCAACGAGAGTACTAAGAAAATATGAGTAGGGGCACGAGAGGCACGGTGGAGTTACGGTGCTTGTAGATGCGGGCTATAATGAAGAGCGAAAACTATACTCAGTCGGGTTCATTCTTTTTAACGGGGAAAAGGAGCCGATTGCAGCGGGATGCCAACAGATTGACAACTCGGGCTCAGTGTTCGGTGCAGAAATACGAGCTATAACGGAAGGGATTAGCAAGTGCAAAGAGCTGGGACTAAGGTTAGTAAGGGAATGGTCGGATTCCCTGTAGGCAGTCGAAGCCATCAATATGAAAGAGAGGTATTTTAGCCCGGAAAGTGCGAGCCTTAAGGACGTTTGGGACGCGATGCATGAAGAGGTGGTGGGTGCCATCAGATATATCCCAAGGACGCGGAACATCATGACTCATGAATTAGCAAAACACGCTTTTATCAATCCGATTCCTTAAGATTGAGACGGAGTAGATTTTCCGATTGTAATCAGTGATATAACCCAAGTGTTGCTTTACCTTTTAAAAAAAAAAGTTAAAAGGGTAGGGATGTACTCACCCCAAAATTTGATTGTTCACCACTCTTCATATTTTTTTGAACTTATATGTAGAAAGACTAGACTACCCTTTTGTAATAATTTACTAAAATAAAATCAATTACCCTCCCCCACCCCCCAAAAAAAAGTCCCAAACATCTTTTTTTTTAATCTTATTTTAAAGTTTGATATATTTGTGCGATGTTTGTGTTTATTTGTAGTATTTTATGTATACTAGTGTTGTGTGAGTAATTAAAATGTAATAAGAACGAATATATGTTGGTCATCGTGTTTCTCGCATTTTTTAATCGTGTCATCTTTTTTAATTTTGTTCATTACTGGTTTTTCGAACATTTGAGAATTGTTTGAACGAGAATGTAGAACATTTAACTAATGTTCAATTTTTTTTGTAACACTTGGTTCTTATATTTTTGTCGAACATAATTTAAATGTCCAAATAGATCGCGAGAAATATCCATCAATTGTTCGGTAAACCGAAAATGAACAAATTCATGACAAAAATTTACCTTTATCCATAGAACGATGGGAAGGGGAGACGAAATGACAGATGACACACACAGGACGATGACGGCGCATTCCACGAAGGGGCGACAACGGCAGCGGTGGGGAGTGTTGTCACCTTTTTTGTGAATTTTGAAAGAGGGGGGTGCGAATGCAAATGAAAGAATATGCTGAGAAGGAAGGGTTATGTAGAATAATTTGTTAGGGGTGAACTAAACCGTGTGATAGTGAACTGAACCGAAGGGTGAAAAGATTCGTTCCCAAAGTTAAGAGGGTGTTTGGCTAATACAACTTATAAGATTTTTTATAATTTATAACAAATATTTTTTAAATTTATAAAAATAATTTTTTTTTCTACTTTTTATCTTGAGATAGGGTGGGTAGGGGTTGGTGAGGGGTGGGGTGGTTCCAGTGTGGTTGGGGTGGAGATGGTTAGGAAAATAAGTTGGAAAATCCCAACTTATCTTTTTACGGCTTATAAGATGTTAGAAGCTTATTTTATGTTCTTATAAGCTGTTAAGTATCTTATTTTGCCAAACAAATTGATAATACTTATAAACTCTTAAACAACTTATAAAATGTTTTAAAGAGCTTATAAACTTAGCAAAACACCCTCTAAATCACCCCTACTCTAAACACGACCCTACTAATTAAACACTAGGTTTAGCTTTTGGGTCTGCCCGAAAACTAGGGTCAACTAGGCCCATTTGGTCATTCTAATACGGATTATTAGGTTCCATATTTTATCTTTCAGGACAATTAAGAGGCCATCTAATTGCTATTTTCGGACTTGGACTTGGCAGCCATACACGCCACTAAGAAAAAATCGTGTTGGCTTTGTTGCATTCTTTATTTATTACTCTCTCCCCAAATAAACTTCTCACTTTTTTTTAATGATTTAAAAAAAATGTATTTGTTTATTAATATATGATGAATCACATGTTAGATTTTTAGAATAAAATAATGAATAATGTTGAAAAATAAATTTAGTGAGTGATGAATTTGAAGGTTAAAATTTATATATAGTAGAGTGTTGTTTTTGCCATTTATGAAATAAAAAGTTTAATGTAGGACGGCCCGAAAGGAAAAGTGGGAAGTTTACGGACGGAGGGAGTATTTGTAAGGGGTGTATATATAAGGAAACAAATTTTAATCGAATTTCACCTTTTCAATTATGCTGAACTTCAACATTAGTTTTTATAATGGGCCCGATTATACAACCCTCCAACATTATTAGATACACTTACCTTATTAATGTACCCACCCTTTCGACAAAAACGTATCGAAATTTAGTCAACATTTCAAAAAAAAAAGTGTCGAATATTAGTTGAACAAAATATAAAAAATCTTCTATATATCAGGTAATATTTGTTGAAATTTAATCAACTTTTTTGACAAAAATGTATCAAAAATATGATGTCGTATATCAAGTGGGGCAGGTATCTAATATAGTTGGGCCCTTTTATAATTATGCAGCCCATATCCCTTGGGCTGCAAAGCTTTCTTTATGGTTACAGATATTTTTCACCCCCTAAATTTTTGTTCGAGATTTTTTTTTTTAGAACATTTATCATTGAATAGGTCTTGTATGAGACCGTCTCATGACATGAGACAATAAGAATGAGCGTAACTAGGCATTGGTTCATGTTACACCCGATATTTTACTACCCGACCCATCGGGTATCGGATACAGGCCCACTGTTGTAGCGGGCTCGGAGGAGAACAGTCCTCCGACCGGTTAGACAGACGGGCGGGGACCCAGACGCTGCCCGACATGAGCCTCTGGGATCGGCCGGGAAGGGTACTTATAATCCACACGCCCGGATATCGGGCGGCCAGCGACGAGCCCCTGTGCAAATACTCTACCCGCCTGCCCGCAAATGGCCAACCGGGGCATTTTCGTCCGGGCTCGCTTCCCGGTACCCGAGTACCCGTCTACCCGACACCAGGCCGCGCCAGCTGTGAGAGGACGTCGAGTGCCATCAGTCCAGAGGATGTGACAGGGTCAAAGAGGGCCGTTGAGGCCAAGTCCAATCACCTCAGGGGTGACAGTGCCACGTGGCGTCTCCTCATTGGCTCGTAGGGGAGGCTATAGCCACTTATTACCTTTCAGCTAGGAGTAGGAGGGACCCACGAGTCCACCTACCAAGCATGGGGAACCCCCACCTTGTACATTATAAATAGGGCTTTAAATGCCCATTTGGAGGACACATCACATTTATTGCAAATACACACTTGAGAGCTCATTTACTCTCACATTTGTTACTCCTTGTCATCATTAATATAAAATCCTACCCGCTAGGAACCCGGCAGCGAGGCCAATCATAAATCGCTGTCAATATTTTGGCGCTAGAAGAAGGGTGACTAAAATCGAAGTACACTCGGTTTCCTTTATCTAGTCACCTCGAACGAAACCCCATCCACTATCACTCAAAAAATGACCACTTCGAAGGCCACACGAACCCAGCAGCAAGTCGAGGACATCGGCGAAACCGCCACTCCGGCTCCGGCCACGGCGGAGACACTTCAGGGGCCTTTCGAGTTCTTATCGGCCATAAGAACTCCGGAGGACCTCCAGGCCGCAAGGGCCATGATCGAGCGCCGTCAGGCCGAGATCGACGCCGCTCCTATCTGCACTCACCGACCTGGAAAGGAGCCAGCCCGGAGCAGGGCCACCTGCCAGCCCCGGCAGGAGCAAGAGGCGGCCAGGAGGGCCGCCAGCAACCCCCGGCCTCAGAATCTAAAGAGGCGCCTCGACGAGGAGGCCGACTCGCAGCGGGTTTCTCGCCGACCTGCGGGATCGGTCTTCTCCCGGTTGGGAACCCAGGCTCGGGGGGCTGCCCGACCTTGTGAGTCCAACGCCAGCTCCAGGCCCCGGGAGCGAGAACAGGCACGATCTCCCAGGCGTCACAACGACACGGCCCCGAGGCCGTCGGTCCGTGACCGCTTGGGGGACAACCCTCGTCCCCGTTCTCCCCCCGCGGCCGACAACGCCATGGCCGCCATCCTAAAGAAGGTCTCGGACCTTGAGGCCAGGCTCGAGAGGCGGGACGGGCAACATCATGTCCCCTACATGCCCAACTCGCCCCTCGCAGATATCTTGGTGCGGGCCCCGGCCCAACCAAAAATCAACGTGGCCGCCGTGGGCCAATATGACGGGGAGACAGACCCCGTCACCCATCTCAGCAAATACTCCACTTACATGATCTCCATGGGGGCAACAGATGCCACCCAGTGCAGGATGTTCCCGCTAACCTTGGGGGACAGGGCTCACCGATGGTACTCCTCGCTTCCCGCGGGGAAGGTGGTTTCATTCCACCAGCTAGGGGAACTGTTCTTGGAGCACTTCTCCTCGATGGCGCCACGAATGGCCGGCGCCAACCGCATGGCCAACTTGGCCCAAGGGAAAGACGAGACGGACCGGGCGTACATCGACCGGGTAGATCGCATCATCATGGAGGGCGAGCCCGTCGGGGACGAGGTCAAGCTCGTCGGGATCATAGGCGGACTCCGCCTAAGAACCAAACTATGGAAGTCGATGAACAAGGACTACCCCAAGTCCTACGCGGAGTTCCGGCAGCGAGCCGGAAAAATCATCTACAATGCGGACATCCTGGCACAGCGACTGGGAGAGAGCACCCCTGCCGAGAAGGAGAAACCACGCGCCTCGGCAGGCACCACATCAAGCCGGAGGAACTTTTCCTACCGGGCTCCCCAGCCTTTCAAGCCCTTCGATTCCGTCGAAGTGAAGCTGGCCGAAAAATTGTCGGCCACCCCGGAGTACGTCTATGTGCAGATCCGGGACAAAAACATGATGCCGAAGACGCGGCCGTGGGTCCACAAGCCGGGGGTACAGCTCAACCCCAACAAGTACTGCCACTACCATCAAACCGTCGGGCACAACACGAGTGAGTGCCGCGACCTCCTGAAGCAACTCTGGCGACTCTTCGAGGAGGGGAAGCTGGAGGAGTTCGTGAAGAGGCCGGCGGCTAGATCGGAGGCTCAGGCCGCTGCCCACCCCGTGGAGCCAAACCGGGAGGCGGCCCTCATATGCCCACCAATACCGGAACATCAGGCCCGACGGGCAGTCAACATGCTCTCCCCGGTGGGAGGTTTCGCACCTACCACCTCGCTCTCCAACCGCAGACAGAAGAGCGAGCTGCGAGCGATGGACAATGTCCATCAAATCGCCCTGCCGATCAACACGACGGCAAAGGAATCGAACCTCCTCGCCTTCAAGGAGGAGGATCGCACCGGGGTCATCTACCCGAACCACGACGCCCTAGTCGTGTCTGTCAACATCATGGGCGTCACCGTCCATCGCATGCTCGTCGACAACGGGGCCTACTGCAACATCCTCTTCAAAGCCGCATTCGACCAGCTGGACAGCTCCTTTGAGAAGTATGTGGAGCCATGCGACCAGGTTATCAAAGGCTTCGGCGATGCCACGGTGAAACTCTACGGGATAGTTAGGCTAGCCGTAGAATTAGTTTCTAGCATAGACGCTGAGGTTAAGGCTTCGAAACAGCTCGATTTTATCATTGTCGACCAGCCGTCAACCTATAACGGGTTTCTCGGCAGGCCATTCGAGCACGAGTTCGAAGCCGCCGCCTCAGCATTCTATTATTATATCAAGTTCCCAACCCCCTCCGGGAAGGTTGGGACTCTTAAGGGAAATCAGAAAATGGCACGCGGATGTTTGGCGTATATCGATGTTATTTCAAATTTTGCAAATCTAGATTATGTCTGCACAATCGGGGAGGGAGACATGGAAATAGACGAAGAAATCCCACCCGCTGCCCACCCAATGGAAGAAGATTCGCAAACTTTTGAGAACATCCAAGTCGACCTGGAGCCAAGGCTCGGGTACGAACCCATGGAGATTGACAAAACCCTAACAGGGCAGATCGACGATCCACGCTACGGCGAACGGGGAGCCAGCCCGATCGAGGAATTAATTTCGGTCACAATGATAAATCGGCCGGAAGTAAGTGTTCAACTCGGTTCGTCAATGTCCGGCGAGATGTGGGCAAAAATGACCGCATTTTTAGAAGAGAACTTAGACGTGTTCGCCTGGTCCCATGAGGACATGGTCGGGATTGATCCAGCCGTATGCTCACACCAACTGCACATCGATCCATCCCGCAAGCCAATCTCACAGAAAAGAAGGAAATTCGGCCCAGACAAATACGCGATCATTGCCACCGAAGTCAAAAAGCTACTCGACAACAAACTCATCGGGATGGTCGACCCCGACGACAAGCCTCAATGGGTATCCAACGCGGTACTCGTCAAGAAGAGCAACAACACATGGCGATTGTGCATCGATTTCACGGACCTAAACAAAGCGTGCCCAAAAGATCACTTCCCGATGCCGCACATCGACCACCTGGTGGACAGCACGGCCGGGCACGAGATGCTCACTTTCATGGACGCATTTACCGGCTATCACCAGATCCCGATGGCCGCAACCGACCTGAAACACACAACTTTCCTCACCGAGAAAAACATGTATTTTTGGAAGCGGATGCCATTCGGGCTCATGAACGCTGGGGCAACCTACCAGAGGCTGGTCAACCACATGTTCCACGATCAAATCGGGGCAACCATGGAGGTATATATCGACGCCATCGTCGTTAAGAGCGAGAAGAAAGAAGACCACCTCACACACCTAGCCGAAACATTCGAGATCTTGAGAAAGTATCGGATGAGGCTCAACCCGAAAAAGTGCAGTTTCGGCGTCGAGTCGGGCAAATTCTTGGGGCACATGGTCAGCCAGCGGGGAATCGAGGCAAACCCGACCAAGGTACAGGCGATCCTCGACATGAGCCCTCCCCGCACGGTAAAGGAGGTGCAGAGAGTGACGGGCAGCCTGGCCGCTCTCAGCCGTTTCATCTCCTGCATGGGGGACCGATGCAAGCCTTTATTCGACAGCATGCGGAAGAGGAAACTAAACTGGACGCCCCAGAGTCAGCTCGCTTTCAATAACTTGAAAGCATACCTATCAAATGCCCAGGTGTTGGCCAAACCCGTCCCCGGCGAGAAGCTTTTCTTATACTTGGCGGCGTCGGACTCAGCTCTCAGCGTCGTGCTAGTGCGGGCTGAGGGGCAGGCACATCTGCCAATCTACTATGTCAGCCAGACACTTCACGACGCCGAGCTACGGTACCCACCCCTGGAAAAGTTAGCATACGCCCTAGTAATGAGCGTACGCAAGTTACGCCCATACTTTTTTTTATCACCAAGTAGAAGTACTGACAACAATGCCACTTCGCCAAGTACTGCATCGGCCAGACACGGCAGGCAGGTACCTCAAGTGGGCTGTTGAGATCGGGCAATTCGGAGTCACGTACGCTCCCCGAACATCCATAAAAGGCCAAGCCATGGCCGACTTCATAGTCGAGCTCACTTACCCGGAGGCGATGTCCAAGATCGAGCAGCCACTTTGGAAAATGTACGTGGACGGATCCTCCACATCTACGCGGGCAGGCGCGGTAATTGTCCTTCTTAGCCCGTCCGGCTAGTCGTTCACGACAGCCATAAGATTCGGTTTCCACGCGACCAACAATGAGGCCGAGTACGAAGCATTAATTAACGGCCTGGAAATGGCCATGGCCATGGGAGTAAAGAGACTCCAGGTCTACAGCGACTCACAACTCGTTACATGTCAAATCTCAGGAGAATACAAGGCGCGCAGCGATAGGATGTTGGCCTACCAGGGATTAGCCAAGAACCTGCTCGAAAAATTCGATCAAGTTCGCATAGAGGTGGTACCCCGACTCGACAATACTCAAGCAGACGCACTTGCCCGCCTCGCAACATCCGAGGGGGCAGCCGACATGACCCAGATCACAGTCACTTACCTGACCGCCCCTTCGAGCTCGAACCAGCGGGTGACCAACCTGGGACAGGAGGAGGACAGCTGGATGACCCCCATCCTGAAGTATCTCCGTGACGGCCAACTCCCAGTCGATCGGGTAGCGGCAAGACAGTTGCAGCTCCGGGCGGCCCGATACACGATCATTGCGGACCAGTTGTACAAACGAGGCTTCGCCCTGCCCCTCCTAAAGTGCGTAACACCGGGGCAGGGAAAGAAGATCTTGGTCGAAGTCCACGAAGGACACTGCGGGAACCACGCCGGCGGCCAGGTGCTCGCCCAGAAGGTTATCCGACAGGGATATTTCTGGCCCACCCTAAAGAAGGACGCAATCAACTACGCACGGGCATGCCACAAGTGTCAAATCTATTCACCGGCAATCCATCAGGCCCCAACCGAGCTCACCTCAATCCTGAGCCCGTGGCCGTTCGCAAAGTGGGGGATCGATCTCATTAGCCCTTTGCCTACGGCCCCGGGCAGCGTCAAGTACGCAATTGTCGCCGTGGATTACTTCACCAAATGGGCGGAGGCGGAATCACTGAAAACGATCGACCAGGAACACGTGATCAGGTTCATCTGGCGCAACATAATTTGTCGATTCGGCCTCCCACAGATAATCATTTCGGACAACGGGAAACAATTCGACGGGCTAGAGATGGAAAGATTCTGCCAAAAGCACAAGATCAAGAGGTTATTCTCGTCACCCTACCACCCCCAGTCGAACGGACAGGTCGAGGCGGTAAACAAGATAATCAAACACACGTTGAAGACAAGGTTGGAGGAGAGCAAGGGAGCATGGGCGAGCAAGCTACCCGAAGTATTATGGTCATATAGAACGACATGTCGTACCGCAACCGGGGAGACCCCTTTTGCTCTAGCCTTCGGAACAGAGGCAGTTATCCCGGTTGAAGTCGCCATCCCGAGCCTCCGCACCTCACAACCCGTGGGGACCGAGAACGACCAGGCCATGCTAAACGAGTTGGACCTGCTGGAGGAGAGAAGGCTGTCCGCAGAACAAAGAAACATAGCTTACAAACGCCGGGCTGAAAAATACTTCAACTCGAAGATCAAGATCAGGGAGTTCGAAATCGGGGACCTGGTACTCCGACGGACGGTCGGGCAGTCCAAGGGGGCATTTGGTCCGAATTGGGAGGGACCCCTAAAGGTCTCCAGCCGCCTCGCCAATGGAGCCTACGAGCTGGAAAGCCTTGAGGGTAACCCGGCCCAATACCCTTGGAACGCCTCCCTACTAAAAAAATACTACCAGTAGGAGCTCATTGTAATCGCCACTCGAAGCGCAAACTTGTAAAAAATCTTTAAGCGGTTGTTAAAACAATCCCATCTTCGTGAAGTCGCTGCCCGATATTCGGCTATAGCACTTCATTAATTAATCTGTTGGTTAATTCTTTAAGCGGTTGTTAAAACAATCCCATCTTCGTGAAGTCGCTGCCCGATATTCGGCTATAGCACTTCATTAATTAATCTGTTGGTTAATTCTTTAAGCGGTTGTTAAAACAATCCCATCTTCGTGAAGTCGCTGCCCGATATTCGGCTATAGCACTTCATTAATTAATCTGTTGGTTAATTCTTTAAGCGGTTGTTAAAACAATCCCATCTTCGTGAAGTCGCTGCCCGATATTCGGCTATAGCACTTCATTAATTAATCTGTTGGTTAATTCTTTAAGCGGTTGTTAAATCAATCCCATCTTCGTGAAGTCGCTGCCCGACATTCAGCTATAGCACTTCATTAATTAATTCGTTGGTAAATTCTTTTGGGCAATCGTTAAAAGTCACTACCCGACATTCGGCCAGAACACTACCGTTTATTATTTATTATCCGATTACGTTATTTACCCGGCTGGAAAACTAAAAGTTCAAGGAGACAAAGCGAAATGAAGGGCAAAAGTAATTTCATTAAGGAGGAAAAGAGAAAATACAAAACGGCCAGCGACCAACAAACTTAACAAAACAAAAGAAAAGAAAAATCACGGGTGCGCCTCGTCCACCACTCCCAGGTCCTCATTCGCCTCCTCGTCGGCAAGCGGGTAAAGGAAGGTCGCCGGGTCGCCAAGGAACGACAGATCCAGCCCGAGATCGACCAAGTCCTTCAGCGTGATATCATAGTCCGGGGAGGGAGGATTGGACTCGACATAACTCCTCAGATCGGCCAGAGGCCCGGAGTAATCGGCCTGGGGATTCTGACGGAGTAGGGAGCGAATCGAGTCGGCGTAAGCATTAATGTACACCATGGACCCAGCCGACTCGCTCTCAGCGGCCAACCGGGCACGCTCGGACTCCAAGCGCCTCTCCGCCTCCGCCGCGAGAGCCTCCTTGGCTTGGCGGACTTCTTCAGCCGTCCTCGCCTCGGCCTCGGCGCGCTTCCTCCTCTCCTCCTCGAGGACCCCCTCTAGTTCAGCCCGACTCGCTCGGCCGGCCTCCAGCTCCTCCCGGAGCTTTTTGTTCTCCTCTTCCAGGCGGGTAGCTTCGTCCCGCTTCGACTGGAAGGCTGCCCTGTAGGAGGAGGCAGTCCGCATCTCCCGCTCGTATTCGAGCATAATGCCCTCCATGGCAATAGCGTTGCGGGAAGTACGGATGGCCGCCGCCCTCATCCGGTCGGCGAGCGAGACGGTCCTCGTGGCCTTCTGGCAGTTGAGGGTCCAAGACCGGGGAAGATTCAGCACGGCGCGGCGTAGTTCCTCCGGCCAAGACTCAGGCACGGCCTCCGAGTACGGAGGATCCTGCGAGCGCAGGAATTGAAGAACCTCGGGCGGGGGCAGAGGCTCAGGCCTGCGTGAACACGGGAAGAAAAGATATGTTAAAAATCCTACATCGCAAAATCGACTAGAAAACTTAGAGAAGAAAACGTAATACTTACGTGAGGTTATTGCCCCAGCCCAAGAATGAGAAGACGCTGCGATCGCGGGCAGGGGAGGCCGGGCCCCCTAAAGTCGCCTCGACGGTGCCGGCCACGAGCCCGCCAGTCGCCGGGTCCAGGTTGACCGTTACCATGGCCGGGTCGACAGATGTCTGGCCTTCGACCCGGGCCTGCTTGTATGGGCGCTGCCCGTCTGCCGGGGAGGAGGATGTCGGAGGCACCTGGGCCGCGGGCGGGCTGCGGATCGCCACCCCTGCCGCACGGACGGCTCCCCGTTTCGCCAGCTTGGCCAGGGCATTCTTCTTAGGCGCCATGTCAACGGTCTCCTCGGACGATTCAACGTTTACGACCGGGATGGCTGCCTGGCCGGCCTCGGGTGCGGTCCTGGGGGAGACTGCCGGGGAGGTCGATGGCGTGGAGGATTCGGCCGGGAAACGTTGCGCTGCGAGAAAAGTGACAAGATTAGAAATCGAGAAGCGAGAACGAGTATAAGAAGAGTCGGGCAGGAAAGAGTCTTACCACCGAAATCCAAGTGGCGCGGGAAAGTCTGAAGTCCGGAGAGCCTTCTGTTTTCGTCGGCGTTGAGAAGGTCGACGTCGCGATTGTCCAAGCTCTCGGATCTCACCAAGGCAAGCGCCTGCCTGAAGTCGTCGGTCAGGTCGGCCTGATTTGGTACCGCGCAACCTGCACAATGAAAGAAGAATTAGATCAGTACTAAGAAATGAAGAAAAATTCAGTATTTACCTCGACAGTCGCGCTCCCGATATTCCCGTGGGACCGGGATGATGTGCCCGTCTATACCAACGCTCTCCCAGGCGCCGCCGACCCACCACCACCTTTCCTGCCAGTGCGTCACCTTAGGCGAGATGCCGAAGACAATGGCATCTCCACCCCGGGGCTTCACAGAGTAATACCCAAGGTTCATCCGCCCGACCGATGCCACGGTGTAGTACAAATAGTTGAGCTCGGACGGAGTGGGCATACGATGCAGCCCGCACCGACCGAGAGCAACCATTGCCCCCAGGATGTAGCTCCACCCATTCGGGGTGATCTGGGTGATCGACAGATTCCAGGCTGCGAGTAGCTTGGAGATGGCCGGGTGAAGCGGGAAACGGAGCCCGGCATGGAGGGTGTCCGCATTTATGGCGATCAGGCCTTCCGGAGGTTGGTCGGCCCGTTCATTCTCCCGGGGAGCGTAGAAGAAGACGTCGGAGGGCGCCTGAAATGTCCAGTACAACTCCTTCACGTCGGCGTCCGGGGGAAGGCAGCTGGGGCGGCGAGAGGCCCCAAAGTCAGTGTCCCGGGCCTCGAGATATGCGCGGGGAGGGCGCTTTCGCACGAACCGGCTCATATACTTCGAGTAGTCGAACCCGATTAGCCGGCTGTCCGCGTAGTCTATTTGGTCGGGCACAGCTTCCCGCTCGAACAAAAAATCTTCGGCCCGGGGCGGGTAGGCGGAGACCGGGGAAACGCTTAGGGCTTCCCCCTCTCGTTGGGGGCTCATCCCCTCCAAATCTTCCGCGAAGGCATCCACATCCGTGGAATTGCCCTCGCCCTCTCTGACGGCGGCGCGGGACGTTCCTTCCCCGACCGGTTGGAAAGGCCTCTCGGCATCGGCGGCGGCACGGCGGCGGAAGTGATAAGCATCGGCGGCGCCAATGCTCTCGACGGAGTCGCTCATGACGAAAATAGAATAAGAAGAAGAAGTGTCGATGGAAAAAACAAGAAATTACCTTGAGACTCGAGAAAGATCGCCGGAATCTGGGAAATTCGCCGGAAAAATTTGAATCTCCTTAAGGGGGGCACGAGTTTGCAAGAGAGTGAAAATGAGAAAATGGGCTGGAAGCCCCTATTTATAGAAGAAGTAGGAGGGACTAAACAGCAAAAAACGGGGTCAAAAATGGAATAAAACAAAGTTCTGGGGGACGCGTGGGGGTCACGCGCGCAACGGTTGGGGAGCAGGTTCGGCGGACGTGACCCCTAGATTTCTGCGCATCAGTCACGCCATCCCGTGATGTCAGCAGGCGCGGCAGACGAGGCGTCGTCTTGGAAACCGAAACGTCACCCCCAAAATTCAAATTCGAAATCAGAATGGTCTGCAGTTCGACCAGCCCGCCACCCGACGACTGCGGCCCCCCGATGTCGGGCTGGTGGGGCAATTGTTACACCCGATATTTTACTACCCGACCCATCGGGTATCGGATACAGGCCCACTGCTGTAGCGGGCTCGGAGGAGAACAGTCCTCCGACCGGTTAGACAGACGGGCGGGGACCCAGACGCTGCCCGACATGAGCCTCTGGGATCGGCCGGGAAGGGTACTTATAATCCACACGCCCGGATATCGGGCGGCCAGCGACGAGCCCCTGTGCAAGTACTCTACCCGCCTGCCCGCAAATGGCCAACCGGGGCATTTTCGTCCGGGCTCGCTTCCCGGTACCCGAGTACCCGTCTACCCGACACCAGGCCGCGCCAGCTGTGAGAGGACGTCGAGTGCCATCAGTCCAGAGGATGTGACAGGGTCAAAGAGGGCCGTTGAGGCCAAGTCCAATCACCTCAGGGGTGACAGTGCCACGTGGCGTCTCCTCATTGGCTCGTAGGGGAGGCTATAGCCACTTATTACCTTTCAGCTAGGAGTAGGAGGGACCCACGAGTCCACCTACCAAGCATGGGGAACCCCCACCTTGTACATTATAAATAGGGCTTTAAATGCCCATTTGGAGGACACATCACATTTATTGCAAATACACACTTGAGAGCTCATTTACTCTCACATTTGTTACTCCTTGTCATCATTAATATAAAATCCTACCCGCTAGGAACCCGGCAGCGAGGCCAATCATAAATCGCTGTCAACAGTTCATTAACACTTTGATAGAGATAAATATTAATTTGTGTAGTCTCATGCCATGAGACGATCTCATACAGGTTTTTGCCTTTTATCATTTGTTCGAAAAAATTATTATAACATTATTCACTACCCCACAAAAATATCTAAAATTACATAATGTTCTAATCGTTTTTTCGAACAAATGACAAATGTTCTAAAAAAACTCTAGAACAAAAATTTGGGGGTGAAAATATCTGTACCCTTACTTTCTGGGCCGCCTGATATCCATTAGTTTACACCTGTCTGTATTTTTGCGGCCTAGTTAAATATAGTCCCATGTTTTCTAAATACACTCACTCAAAAAAATGTTCAGAATTTTTTTTCATAAAATATAATAATTTTCGAAATTTTTTCCCGAAAATTCATATGTTTAGTGTTTTTTTTAATTTTGAATTTCGACTTTCTTTTTAGAACATTGTCAAAAATTTCGAATTTTTTTTCCGAACACTTTTTGATGGGATATATTAACAAAACATATGACTGTATATAACCTTGGTCTATTTTTGCTACTTTTTTAACGAGTGGTACTAAAAAACATAGAAAAATCCCATTTAAAAAGAAAAACAAAAGAACATAGAAATCCAAAGTTTCGAGAGCTATATAAAAGCAAATGGTGAAGTTTTGCTTGCCTTAGCCGTTTGCGCGATTTTCCTCGAATTAATTCCAAATTTCGGGTGTGTTGTATTCACTGTGATGAGTTTTATCATATTTGATTCTTTACCGATGACATTTGCAAGTGAAACGCCGCATTTTCATCCGCGTTTTGCCTCCGTAGTGAAATCCCTTTTCACTTATTTGGAGTCCCGGTGGCAATAGTAAGTTTCCATTTCACAGATTTAGTTACTGTTCATATTTTCAATCGGATCAGATTCTGTTTAGGCTTGCAAATTGTAAATTGGTTTTGTTTCTCATTACATTATCACGCTGTTAATTTTTTTCTGTATTCATGGAATATCGGTCTAAAAACGTTTGAAGTTCAGCATTGATAATTTTAAGGTTCATTTTTGGAAACGCTTGGTAATGATGCTGACCTCCCTGTGTTTCATAATTAAGCGAAGGAAACATGTTAATTCAGTAAATTCGAGGTGCCTGATCGGATTTTTCTTATGTTAACAAGAGTATGAGAGTGCTTAGAAGTGTTCATAATTTATTAAGAAATAATTTTTTTGTTTTCTAATGTTGTTTAGCATATGTTTAAGTAAATATACAGCTCTAGTGAACTTGAGAAATCTTCTACGTTCTAACTTACTATGCCCAGTTAAACATGTTGACTTAACTGGGCAAAATTTGTCTTGTTGCTTTCTGTCTTGGTAAGTTAGCATAACTATAAAAAGTAAGCATTATATCAGTAGTGATGTTTTGGAATTGCAAATATGGCAGTCAAATGAGTTAATTTATAAACTGATATATTTCATTTTCGGAATTTGATATCTGCAGCTTTTCAGAGGATAATCAGATCAATTGCATACCGCGTCATCAATCAATCCTGTTGAGGCATTGGGAATCCAGTCAGTTGAGAAGTGGAGCAATGTGTTCGCACAGTGTTAGTCATCCTGTGTTTGGCTACAATGAGAAGAGAGGTTTTTCAAAAATGTTTCTCGTCTCAGATTATGCCTTCTTTCTGGTCTTGAATGGTTCACCAATAAAGCACATATCAATCCTGAATCTTTCTCAACCACCAAATTACCAGAAGAGCCTATTTCGGAAGACCTTGATTTGCTTAGAATTTTTTGTGCAAACTATGATTGAGTCAACAATTAGGATATCGTTATTGTGACTAAGAAGACGAGGGAAACAGAATTGTCTTTCCTAATTTTTTAATCAGTGCCACAATGTGATTTCATCGAATTTTTGGAATAGCCTTTAATAGATTTAGAACAGGCTGAAGGTTGGGCAATGAGAAAGGTCAGATGCTGATGGTAGAAGACAAAGATTGCTGCATCACTGGTTTCATCAATGTGAAACAGAGGTTAGTTAGTTTCTTCTTGTTATGGTAATCTTTTGTTGCAAGCATAAAAAGTTAGTTTAATGTATATTAAGACTACACATTTCTGTCCTATGTATTAGTATTTGTTTCGCTCAGTTCTATTGTCTACTATAAAATTGAATTCTTCCTGGTAAAGACGATTTAACGCAGTTTGTACTGCATTTTGGGATAATCTTATTTCTTATGCATTGATATGGCACTTGCACGGCAAGTCAATACTGCATCTGTTTTTACAGTCTTTTTAAATCCTTGTTCGTTACTATTTTCTGATGAGTGGATGGTAGATTAAAAGATATTCACATTTTTTCTTTAGACATTGTAATATTGACTGAAATTAAATTTGTCATCCTTAAATCTAAATTTCATTTTTGTAATGAATTTGCTAGAAAACAAAAATAAAAAGTGAGCAGTTTCGAAAAAGTTCTAGGCCCATTTCAAATATTAAGGCCCTGCGTGCATGCCAGGTGTGTGCCAACTAAGAATGATTCTTAATTACTTTTTTCCAGATTACAAAGTGTATTGAATATGGACATATCTTATTTTTAACGCCCCTCACATTTTTACTTGATTTAAAACAGCCTATATCATCGTGGTGGTCTAGATCTTGCTTCGCCCATTTTTCCTTTTCTTAGAAAGTGTGAAGTAGCCTATGTTAAGAGACTGAACCTGGCCCCTAAGCATTTACTTCTGTTTTTCTGCGGCAACAGTAGTCAGAAATTTTCCCATCAAGACTTGGTTTTGAAAAGCTTTGGTAATCAAGTAGGTCATACAATTTTTCACAATTTCTATTTCTCTTCTGATTCTCACTCATTAAGAATGGATTTTGTTACCTTAAGATTGCTTGTTTGCTTTTATTACTTGACAATTAAAAAATTCAAGCACGATGTAAGAATATCTTTCTGTTTTTTTTTTTTTCCTTCTTACAGATTTGCTTTTAAGTGGAACTTTTATGGTTTTAATCCTTGTCCAATTGAAAGAGTTAATAATCCCTTGATATACAACTGTCATTTTTTTTCACCCCCCAATTTATTACAAAATTAGATTGAGTAGATGGTAGATTAAAAGATATTCACATTTTGGTTCTCAATTTTCTTTGGACATTGTAATATAGATTGAAATTAAATTTGTGACCATAAATCTAAATTTCTTTTATTTAATGAATTTTCTAAATAAGAAAAATTGAGCAGTTTCGGAAACTCCTAGGCCCATTTCAAATATTAAGGTCATTCATATATATGCCAGGTGTGTTTGCCAATTAAGAATGACTCTTAATTACTTTTTTCCAGATTACAAGGTGCATTAAACATGGACTCATCTTATTTTTATTGCCCTCCCATGCTTGATTTAAGACGGTCTGTATCATTGTGGTGGTCTAGATCCTGTTCGGCTGTCTTCCTGTTTTTCCATTTCTTAGTAAACGTGAAGTAGCCTAGGTTAAGAGACTGAGCCTGGTCTCTAGACATTTACTTCTGTTTTTCTGTGGCAGCAGTAGTTAGAAACTTTTCCATCAAGACTTGGCTCTGAAAAGCTTCGATAATCAAGTAGGTTTATTTTTTTATTTTTCATAATTTCGGATTCTCACTCATTCAGAATTGATATTGTTACCTTGAGATTGCTTGTTTGCATTTATCACTAAATATTTAAAAATATCGAGCACGATGTGATAATTCTTTTTCTGATTTTCTTTTCCTCACACAAAATATAGTAGATTTGCTTTGAGTGGAGCTGCTTTATGGTTTTAATCTTTGTTCAATAGAAAGAATAATAACTCCTTGATGAATGACTGTCATGTTTTTTCTCCCCAAATAAATACAAAATTATTTGTATAAGATAACTTCTTGTATACAAAGTTGAAAAGAGTTTCTTTTTTTAAATTGATGTCTACTCATTGAAATGCTTTTTTTTTTTTTTTTTGCTATTGGTATTAATTTGAACAATTTTGTGGGGGGTGAGATGCCACTACCTTTCAGACAAATTAGGACACAACTTTTATTCATATTTTAGCATTTTCGGAAAGTCACTCTTTTTTCAGGAACAATTTTCTTACGGTTACTAAGGTAAGGATGCCATATTATAAATGGTCAAGTTGCTGTATCCAAATCCTGCAACTGCTATGGTTTATTTTCATTAGAAGTTGTAAATGCTCATTCTCTGATGGCTTTATGAGATTGGATGTTTGACATGAGTGAATGGTTTTTAAATTATTGCAGCTTTGATTTTAGTGTTGAAATATACTGGTTCAGCTGGCTAACGTTGAGAACACTCGAAAAATGACTTGGTCCTAGGAAAGTAGCTTTTCTGAAACGAAAAGATAAATAAATATACTTGTCACTTTGTACAACCTGACAATGAAAAAATATGCTTTTTTTTTTTTTTTGTGGGGAGAGGGGTGGGGGAAATAACTATTAAGGGTGTAAATCATTTCAACATTTAAATGGAATACTGAATTAGGCATCATGCATGGAAGTTTGTGGTGTGGAAACTGACTGCCTCATCTGTGGTAGTACAAGACCGAACTTGTGTCTGCTGACTGCTGTTCAATGTAGGTTCTTTTGGAGAGAGTTATATTAGGGGATTTAAAACAAATATGTCCTTTCAACAAACAATCGAAATCTAGTATGAAGGCCCACTTTGATTTCCTGATGGTGTTAGCTTTGGCTTTACTTTTCTGACTTCCATCATAATTGGGGGAATCCCTATTTCAAATTTTGTAGTAGTGTTGGGGAAGCTTTGCATATACATTCTCATGTATATTGTCACATGCGCATAACAAAAATACGGTTCCATTTCAAACCGTAATGTTGGGCAAAATAAATGAACAGCTTACGCTTTTATTTCTGCACATTATTTTTCTATATAAAGTTATGCCTGTCATGAATACATGGCTAGATATGTATTTCCTAGTATCAATTCATATGAGTGGTCACAATTTTAACTGTATTTTAATTTCAGCTTGTGTCAAATGGCTGGTTCAAAAGGAGGCAACCACTCAAAGAGAAAAGGAAAATCCATCAAGTCTGCTACAATCAACAAGGAGCCTGGTGTCTCCAATACTGAGCTTGAGTTGGAACATTATTTAAACATAGATCATAATGGATCAAGAGATATAGAAGACAGGAATCCCCAGCCAGATATTAATTTTGCTTTGTTTACGAGCAGGTTCAGTTATACTGAACATGAACTGGAGGATTTTCTTCGTCTGAAGATTGAACTGCTGTATGCTAAAGTCAAAGAAGAGCTGCTGAAATTAGGATATAGTATAGCAACAGTTGAAAAGGCAATCATTCATGCTGGTTATATTCATGGCCCAAGGGATCTTCTAGATAACATTTTGGAAAATTCACTGTCTTATATAGAGAAAAAAGTTGAACCAGAAAAAGAAGCTTTCAAGGACATGAATGAATTTTACGAGTGGATTTACAAAACCATGATTCAAAAAATGATGCAATATTGCCGGTGCACACGGAGGTCTGATGCTGTGTGGTTTCTATTAATCTCAAACTGGCGTATTTTTCCAGCAACCACGACTACTTCTCATCTGCAAAGTGGGGATATGAACGTTTATGTTCATGAATCGAATAGTAGTAGCATTAGTAAAAACGAAGCTGGTGCTCCTAATCTATATTCAGGTGAGAAAGTTCTATCAACTGGCTACTTCATAATTTATCATTGCTTAGGAGCTTATTTAAACTGAAATTACTCATTTCTGCAGATGCTGTACAGAATAAATATGTGGATCCTGTAATCATGCCAAGGGCGAGGGGCAAAACAATTGAAGTTTTGGACATTGTGAGTTCCGACTTTCTCAGATCCATAGCAGGCTGCTCTAGTGAGGCAAGTCTCAGAGTATGGCTAGAGAGCAAACATGATGATCCAAAAACAGCACTGATTGTTGATTTGGTAAAGAACATAAGAGATTTACAAGAAAAGATAAAGGAGCAAAAAGAATGGGCTGAGAAGAAAGAGATGGATTCAGAAAGAAAGTTAAATAAACATGTAGTAGAGCTTAATGCATTAAGGATGGAGATGATTAGCAAAGAAAAAATAAAAAAAGAGAATGCATATGCTGAAAAATATTATGTACTGATGCTCTTTGAGAAAGAGGGATCTCTGCAACTGGTGAACTCTGAAGCAAGTTTCGGTACAGAATCTATGAGAATGCTTGAGATGGATAATGCCCAAATGAGAGCTGATATGGAAGCACATAAGCTGGGTGCATCAGAGTCTGAGGAAGATTTGAGAGAAGTTTTGAAGAGAGAAAAGAGGTGCATGAAGAAACTTGTTTCTTTTGAGAAGCAGGCCAGCATCTTGCATTCTCAAATGATAGAAGAAGAAAAGAGTGTGTTGCAGCTGGAAGCAGAGTTGCTTCAAACTGACAAAGAAGGAGACGAAGTTGAGGTGCGTCAATCCACTGTATTAACTTATCCATGTGATGCTGATTATCTACGAATTACATTACATCTATGTATTAACTTTTCCTCCCCTGGGCATTCTCATTTCTTACCCATTCTGTATTTATTTGCCGGAGATCTCCTATGGCAAACATATAGATATTAATTATTGGTACTCGGTATCCGACTCATTGACTGACTAATCCGGGGGACCCATAACCCTTCCATTAGCGGGGGATCCCATTTCAAGCCAGAGTTAAGCTCTGTATGTTATGGACTGACTCATCTCAGGAATTGATCGCAACTTATAGATATTAATTCATTCAAGAATATGACTTTTTTGTTAGCAAGCTCAATCCCATTATTTATGCTCTAAATTCTGCATGAATAATTGAATACCTATATGTTTTTTTTCCATCCATGATTTGATGTTATCTCTTCAAGATCATACTATTTCATTCTATTTGGTTTAATTTTATTTTAGGTTCTGATATTCTCAGTATTATACTATGGATTGTAATTTAAGTGACTTATCAGATAAATTGAGTTGTGACCACCGTATTATTATGTAGATTTATACATTGTGTTGCGAAGCAGCTAAGGAAATATAAAGAACATAAAAAAGAAACAGCTAATGTAACATGGATGCTTATATATATTTATATATGTATGTACATATGAATCAAATTATTAAGGAGTGACAGTTAAAGAACCGTCCTTTTTGCTTTCTTCCTCGGACAGATGTGGAAATTTAAGGTCTTGGAGACCTTGTAGATTTCATTCAATATCAGGCAAAAGACTACATAATTTTTATCGCTGAAGTAGAACTCCTCACTTTTGTCGCCTCCGTCATTGATTATATTTTGACCTCTCTCTCTCTCTCAGTCTCTCTCTTATTTTGGATAAGAGAAATTTTAGTGCTAAATTTTTTGGAACGAGTGATCCCTATTATGTACTACAGATTTGGTACAAAGCAAAGCACCAATTCCTAGTTACATCCGACAAAGATAGACCCTTAAAAACATGGCGACTCACAAAGCATAAGGCAACTTTATGTTTAATTCTACTATCACAAATCTTATCTATAGACTCACTACAATACTCAAAAATCATATTATTCTTTTCTATCCAAGTAGACCATTGCACAACCAAAACCACAATAGTGTGTTGAATTTTCCCTTTTCTAGTTGATAAAACCTCCAAAATTACCCTTGGAGCACCTCACTATTAGATCAGGAAAAAATCCAATGGACTCCAATTTCTCCAATTGCTCGATACCACAGCTCCCGCGGAAAAGGGCAATATAGGAATAAGTGATTGACATCCTCTGAGGAACTCCTGCATAAAATGCACCAACGATGTTTTTCATAGCGTCACAAGTGTTCATCTTTCCCAACAAAATCAACCAAAGAAAAAACTTGGATTTTCTTCGTAATCGGAGCCTTCCACACAGTTTTGAACCAAAAAACAGGAACAAGATTAGACTCAGTGCACATAGAAGTAAAGAATGTTCTGACCGAGAAAACCCCGGAAGGATCAGCTTCCATACCCTACGATCATCTCCATACTCTCTTCAGACAACTGGTTCTAAACACTCTAGAAGCACACCTCTCTCTTGTGTATATGATTATTGTAGCTTTCACTTCCAAATTCTTTGTCCGGCTCTAACCTTATGCCATGAACTGTCGCTTCTTTTGTTCATAATAAAATTTCTGTCGAATAACAAATACGTGAGAATGGCCTCATGTAAGTTATAGCTGAATCTTTGCCAACGAGCTTCTCATCTTGTGAATCAAAGGAGAATTTACAGATGCTTGTATTGAAACACATGGTAATTGAATCCAATGTCCTTATAGAATCTATTTAGTGATTTTTTAAAATTTTTCTTTATCGTTCTTCTTTCTTGATCACCTTTTTGGAAAGCGGAATTGGACCGGCGTTTCCTTTCTCTATAAGAAAACATTGGTCTAATGTTGTGGATCTCACATGTAAAACCTAAACCTTACAATATTACCCACCATTTCCAACTACGCATGTAAGCATATAGGTTGCAAATTAATATTAACTATTACATTCAACAAATGCTATATTTCTAAAATGCATATCTTGGAGCTACATCTTATGATTTATAGATAATTATTTGCTACTAGAGTATTGATTACTATTTATATATTACTTTTATAACTAACTTTCTTTTTTCAAATACAATAAATAACTAATAAGTATATATTTATTAATTTACACAAATTTAGTGTGCATAAGGTTTTATGTTGGTTGATATAACTAATTAAATGTAAAACCTTAATGCCATCATATACTCATCAATGATTTTTCACAAGCTTGTATATGGATCAAGAGAAATAAAATTTGGAAGAGGAAAAACTTGACCTACCACATATCAGATAAATAACATATACGGAGTAAAATATATATTACTGATATGATGTTCAATGTTATGTTACTTATGAGCCCGAGTTCAACACAACATGTGACTAGTAATTTGTGTTGAAGTTGAGCTCCGCAAGGAACCCACCCAACATTGATCTGCATATCAAAACCAGATTCACATGTATAGAAATATATGTATTATAGTCACCTGAATATAACATAATTCTTAAAAGGGACCTTTTAGACAGATGTCTATTCGAAACCCGAAAGATAAAAAATATCAATATGGGGTAGAAAAGAGAAGACCTAACAATTAAAGACCAACAAATCTTAGACCATGTTTAACATCTTGCAATTCCTAGTTATTTAAAGATATTTTTAGAATCACAATCCCGCAAATACGACAGATGAATTTAACGCTTAAAGAAAAAAAAAACAGTACACGCTATTGTTTTTGTATTTTATTCTTGGGCTTTAATATCACCAAATTTATATTTTTATCTTTCAGACCCCCAAGCAAATAGTACACTTATTATTTAGACTCTAAACCCATAAACATCTCGATTCAATGACAACACAATTATAGTGACTAGTTTGTTTCTGATGCTCAATATTGACAACTTTTGCAAATTTCTTGTCGTTACTAACCTTGTTAAAATTATTATAACAAAACAAAAAAATGTATCATTGAATACATATTAAAAGACAGCTTAAAAATATACATTTTCATTTTTATATCTTGTGATAGCTTGAGCTCGTATTTTAGTGCTCAACATTCCTAAGTTTGCTTATGAGTTAGAGCTGAACATGAAACTCGTGTGATCTAACCTTTAGCTTTTAGATTTAGGAGCTCTACTTATTGTGCTCTTTATTGCGTTGAAGATTTCTTTAGATTTCGTATAAATTAATGCAAACTATGTAAATCAATCTCCTTCAAAAATTCCTCTAATCCGTGATATATGGCCAAATACTGTTTTCTTGCTGACATTTATATTTTCATCCTAGTTACTCGAGATTTCACAATAATAGGATGGTATAACTATAAACATCCAAATTCAACTCTGGGATGGTGGACCTATAAACATCAAAATTGAATCATGCTCCTTTTCTCCTTTTTTATAGATGCTTCAGAAATCTAAATCATTTTGAGTCACTTTATACGACATAATTGTGACCTGCCTAATCTGGAGAGATTCTTTTTAACTTTTATGAGAAACTTTTCTTAGTTATCATGTTACCAAATTAAAACATTATTGCTATATCTTGAGTACAAACATTTTTTATCACTTCTCTAAAAGAAGCGTAAGCACGTTTATTAAAAGTCACATAACCTTGATGAGATCAATGGTGATACTTGTCGCCCAACTGTTCTTCCAATTTGAGTAGAATTATACATTTCAACTAAATGGATTCAATGCTCATCTTGTTTGAATGATTAAATTTTTTCATTCCTGTGTTCACAGTTTTGATGTTCATGATGAAGAGATGATTAAAGAACAAGGATAATTTTTGCATGTATGGATAAATTTAATTTTTTGTAAAGTTATCTTGAGTATTTTCGGAGTATTTTGGTTGGCCTGGATTGTATGTTTAAAATGATTTTGTAGGAGTATCGCATTTTTTTAATCAATATGCGCATATCTTCTGGAGTATATGTCCAGGTTTTATGCGTATGACTTATATGGTAGTTAATCTGGTTCAAAATTATAGCTTAACAAAATGGGATGAAGTGGGAAGATCAGTATCTCATCATTTCATGAATCCAACCTGCCTTGAAAAGAAAAAGATGCTTAACCACTTCCATTTGTGATCCTAAATTTGTTGAATTTAGATACTTCAATAACCTTGTGGACCATGTTGCCCAAACATCTTGTTTGTAACATTCAGGAACTTCTGCACAGTATTTATAATAGATGATTAAATGCAATTGGAATTTGCTACATTTGGTATGGTGTGTGATCGTTTAAACATTTGTCAGTGTAGTTATGCTACGTAATATATTGATATGACAATGATCCCCATGTTGTTAAATGTCTGACGTTCATTTTTCTTTCTGTTTTGCTAATGTAGGAAAAGTGGAGGCATGAAATTAAGGAGAAGGAGCACATTTTTTCCCTGATACCTGAGCAAATTAGAATGGTGGAGATTCAGAGAGCCAATTCTAGAGCCGAATTGTTAAAATTGCAGCAAAACATTGAGATAGATAGTCAGGTAACAAGGGATGATCTTCAAAGACTTGAAGATGAGCTGACTCGTCTCTGCATGTCTCGAGAAAAGCCAGATGTCTTACTTGAGGATGAAGCATCATCGTCAACAACAAATGCTCCAGATGAATCTTGTGAAATATGCATTAGTCAATGGATGTGCATGATATGCTTGAAGAATGAAGTGTCTATCGTTTTCTTGCCTTGCAAACACCAAGTTGTCTGTTCCCCTTGCTACTCAAAAAGCTTCATAACAGTTGTTTGTCCATATTGTAGTGCTCAGATTGAGGAGAGTATCAACGTCTACGGGCCAAGCTCTTAGATTTACCTGTAAGAGACAGAAGTGGACACCCAGTTTCATGGTTAAGGTACGTTTGTGGTGCTTTTGTTGGGTTAATAATGTGTTTGTGTTGAGAATAACTTGACGTGATCCCTGTTGGAATTCATGATTCTATAATTCATCACCATCTAAGTCCATTCCTGATACTTCTGTGGTCGGCTATACGAATTATTTGCTTTGCATTCACTCAAATATTCATGTATAGTTGTGGCGGAATAGTTCTTTTTCGGTGTTGGCTCTGAGATAGTACAATGCCCTTATAATGGATCGGATAGAAAGGCATAGCAGAGTTTGTCCATCTGCAATCCTGCTTGCATATTATTTTCTTCGTAATAGAATGATCCCTAAAAGCAAGCTTGCTAGTGAAATTGATTTATTATTTAGAATACAAGTACAATGTGATGTGAGATATTTTTTTAGATACCCCCCCTTCTGCGTCTCCTGATTCTTCCGAGGCAGTTGTCCTTGGGCCTTGTATGTGGTAGATACATCACTGGACTATCAGGATTACGTTGTTCAAACCTGTTAACGTAGGTTTCCATCATTCAGATTCCTAAGAATATCTTTGAAGAATTTATAGACTAGATGGAGTTGTTAGTTTACTCACTCGTAGTTCAAAAGAAAATGATGAAGGAAGATGGAAATTTCAAGCTTGGCAAGATCATTTCCGGGGCACAATCTGCTTCCACCACCAAATGGAAGGAAATTTCCTGCTCTGGGTGTGATTTCCTGCACCAGATTATAAGCATAATATGTTTCTTCATCCACATAACTTATAAGAAATACACGTGGTTAAGACCCTTTATTTTGTGTAAAATGAGAAATGATATGGATCTGAAACTCACATCCCATCTTGAAGGATTGAATTTCTTTGGTTCGATGTATGTTTCAGGGTCGAAATGAACGCTCCTAAACCACACCAAAACTTTCCATCCTTTAGGAACTGTATAACCTGATAGAAAGCACAAAAATTTAGGTGAGACGGTTTCACGTTTCTCAATGAATCCTAAAATCAGGAAAAACAAGAATTGCATACCACAAACATTGACATCTTTCTTTGCCTCTCTGAACACCATCAGTGAGAATGTAACCACACGAAGTGTTTCATTGATAACCTTTAAGATTGATTGGAAAATGTGAATATCTTTCAATCGATAAATTTTATAGGGATTCAAGATTAGGTTAGGAATATTTCATCATACCTTACTAAGATAATCCATCTTCCTTATTTCTTTCAGTGTCAAACCTCTTTGACCAGCTGGTCTTTTTCTTACAATTTCCTCTTGCTCAGCCTGATCCGTACCACCAAAACTTAATCAAAATCCTTACATTTGCCACTTAACATAGATATAATCATACAAGTATATATAGTGAGCAAGGAAGCTAACTTGGAGTGGCTCACCCTAGCTCTTTCATGCACATCAGGATTCTTCTGTAAGAAAACAGCAGCCCACATAGTTGTATGTCCTGAGGATTCATGGCCTGCATTCAAGTACATAACCAATATATCGACAATCTCTTCATCATTCAGTTTTCGACCATTCTCATCTTCAGCATCCAGTAGTGCATCCATCATATCTTTTGTCACATGTAATAGATCTTCTCTCCTCTGCTCCCTTCGCCTAGTCACAATCGCTTGGAGCACGGAGACAAGATTCTTACGCGCCTAAAAAACACACGAAAACCTTAGCAAAACAATCTCTCCATAACAAAAATAACATCAGTAAACATCACCTTAAGTGCATTATGATAAGCAAATCCAGGTATGTTAATCGCCATAGCCCTCACACCATAATTTAATGTGGTATACTCCCTCTCTAATGCCTCTCGGACCTGCTCGCCCTCTGAGCTCAAGAAAATGTGCATGATTATTTTGAAAGTAAGCTTTCTGAGCTGAGTTAAGAGTTCTATCTGTCCCATGTCTGCCCATTTTTCCAGTGCTGTAATAACGTTTTCTTCGATATATTTCAGGTAAACTGTTAATGCTTCGTATCCATTCACAGGGGCGGCCGTTAATTTGCGCAACCACTTATGCTCTTCATCAGAAATTCCAACAAATGATTTTTTTCCGATGAGATTCACTGTGGATGAAGGCCAACCGGGCTTGAAAGCTTCATCATCTGTTAGAACTTTTCGACATGCTTCTGCTGTGGTGACGATGATACTAGGATTACCAAACATGTGCGCCTTGTATACTCCTGTTTCTCCGAATCTGCAAAAGGAATGGACTTTTACATGTAAAATGGTAGAAATTATTACTACTTTAAGCAGAAAATTTGTTAATTTTCCTTGTTTGTATAGAATGATCGTAGTGTATTTATTTGCCAATGATTTGGATCTCGACTCTACGTTTCTATCTTGTAAATTTCCCACATTTAAGGCAAAAAATAGTAATAGTACCACATTTTCTATTTTGTGTCTTTATTTCTGCTATAATATTCACATGAAAATTACGTGATAAAAATGTAAAGGACCCATTCACGAGATTATATAGGTTTGCACTTTGTTCTGCAATATGTCGAGAAGAAGTGAACTAGTAACAGAAAACCAAATGTGGATCTTCCCTCCTCCTACAAAAATAAATAAATAAATAGGAAGGGCTGGGCTTGACAGAATCTGCTGAGCCCAATTTTTCTCAGTCAGCTCAAAAACATGGTCAATTGGGCCCATTCTGTCATTCTAATCGGGCTTATTAGGATTCCATTTTTTTCGGGACAATTAATGGTGCAGGTTATTTGCACTAAATACCCTACCCAGATTAACACACTAACTCTTGGAGAAATACACCACCCCTTTATTCCAAAATATCCTTTTGATATCCATACACT
The DNA here is from genome assembly GCA_947034835.1 of Ballota nigra. Lineage (NCBI taxonomy): Eukaryota > Viridiplantae > Streptophyta > Magnoliopsida > Lamiales > Lamiaceae > Ballota > Ballota nigra. The sequence goes on from OX344724.1 coordinate 93,871,837, forward strand.
ACCTAAAATCAACACATAATTTCGGAAATAAAGAACGAAAAAGCAAGGGTTACCCGCAACTATGTATGATTATGTATGATTCACATCTTGTTTTTCGATTTGATGAAAAAAAATTCGATTACTGTTTTTCGAAAAATTCTGTCGAAATATTGTCTAGATTTCAAAAAATTTAGCCGAGATATTGTCTAAATTTCGAATTTTTTTGCTGAAATTCGTGTTCTATAAATTTTTCGAAAATCAAACGAAGTTTCGGCTGGAATTTTCGAAAATTGTACAAATTTTCTCATTTTTTTGCTGAAATTTTTCATAAATTTCGATTTTTTTTTTCTGAAATTGTGTATCAATTTCAGCAAACCAGTCATGAAAATAGAAGTCGCGATTTTTCGAAAATTTAACACTCAATATGATCAACCAACAACAACATTATCACACCCATTCAATTTAACATTCTCAAACAACAAATAAATGCATAAAAAACATTCCAAATACAATAAACATCATCATATTCAAGATTTTAAAAACCTAACTTTACAAAAAAAATATGAACCTTTACATATGTGTGATTAGGGTTTGGGGTATTCACCATCTTGAGTACATAGGCGTTCAACAAACCATACAATACACAAATTTTCGTTCGTGGTTCAATAAATTCATGGAGTTCAAAGTTTCATTCGTTTTTGTCGAAAATTTGAGTGATTTTCGACCAAAATTGTAGAAAAACTGAGAAGTGTATTTACTACATTAATCTTGGAGGGAATTCATTGAAGGGCATTATTGACATTTTGTATAATTATTATGATATGGTAGTGTCTTTAACCAAGAGGCTAGTGCTAATAACCATGACCACAATTAATATTGCGCCCATCCAATGCAGATTTTTAGAATTGGCAGGCTTAAACCGCCAGCCTTACATGTCATCAAGACATATTCTTGGGCACAGGTTATTTGCAGCACCCTCTCTGTTGAATACACTCTGTGTTCGAATTTTTATTTTTTTTTTTATTTTTTTTACTTTTTGGAAAAAAAAGTCGAACACAGTAAAATTGAAATTTTCGGAAAAAAAATTCAAAATCGAGGGTAGTGTATTTAATAAAAAGGATAGTACAAATAACCGTGGCCATATTCTTGTTTTCTTTGTTTTCATTCTTTTTTGCAATTACGTTAAACCTCAAGTATAGTGTTTGAAAATTGTAATTATCAATGGGTGACTTTTGTGTGAGATAATATCATGTATTAAACGAGACTCCAATTTAATATGTACATTTTATTTAACTTTAAAACATGATTTGGTAGAGTTCCTTCATCCACAAAAAAATAGGTTTGTTGTCTTTTCCACGCTTATTAAAAAAAGATAAAGTATAGAGTGAAAATGATTCATACATGAACTATTGAAGGATATTAGTTGTTTTCACTAAAGAGTATTATATGTTTTCAATAAAAGGTATTAGTTTTTTTCACTGAAGGGTATTAATTGTTCAGTGAAAACAAACTAAAACTCTTCAGTAATAACAACTAATACTCTTCAGTGTAAACAACTAATACTCTTTAGTGAAAACAACTAATACTCTTCAATGATTCATGTATGAACCAATTTCACTCTATACATACTCTTAAAAAAAAAAAAATATGTAAAAAGAAAGAATATTGTGTCAAATCAAATACAAAATAAATTATTTTAAGGCAAAGTATTATATGAAAATAGTTCATGATAAGCTTATCATGAAACAATTTTAAAGTATCATTAATCTTATCGGGAGTATCATTAATATCATCAGAGATATCATTAGTCTGAATTCAAGAAAATTGTTTTAAATTTTCTTGAACTCAGACTAATGATACCCCGAAAATCTTCTTGATGAACTCAGACTAATGATACCCCGGACAGGTTTAATGATACTCCCGATTAGATTAATGATACTCTAAAACTATTTCATGTCAAACTTATTATGAAGCGTTTTCATATAAAATCTACTCTTATTTTAAATATTATGTGTGTATAATGAAGAAAGTAGATAAAATTTATTATTTTCATTTCTATCTCAAAAAACGAGATTATTTTTTGCGGGAGGGAGTAACATATATGTGAAATGTTATATGATCGATTAGCTTACGTAGCCCTAAGTCCTAACTCAATTATGTTTTACTAAAAACTGATCAGATACCGAAGTATAGTTGTTTTATATATGTCACAGTTTCATACAAAATTTCCTTTTATATATATAAACAGTTCAATGTATAGGACGTAATAATACTTTTACAGTTTCTTGTGAGTAATTTAAAGATTAGAGTATCACGAAAGCCTTCTCGTGCAAGAATTCATCTATATATATTTGTAAATAACTATGAACACTAAATAGTAAATATTGCACTTGATGAATTTCATATTATCCTAGTCAATACACACTGCACACGATACCGTGGGTTGAGCACAAATTGCAACATTTATTGTACATTGTTTTCTAGATATTACTCTATTCGTACATTTCGATGTAATTACTTGATACAATTCGTTTCATTTTATGATTAGCGTGAAGAATTTAAATTTAAATGGTACAATACACCTACTAAAACAATTTTTTTTTTCTTTTAGAAAAAGGTACTATTGTCATTCTATGTAACGTAATTATGTTTGCAAATTAGTATATTGTGAAGCAATTACATCGTAAAACTTATTTGTATTTTTTTGTATATTTTTAAATAGTATTAATTGTTTCATTAAAATATAATACTAACTCCGTCATCAAACATTTTGCACAGTTCACTGTTCACTAATGTTTCCATACAAAAACCTCTAATTACACTTCATTTAACTTATAGTTATACACTAAAACAAGTTTTATATTATCTTAAATTAAACAAATTTTAAACTCTCATAAAAAATATTTTATCTATTTAAATTTTATATGCCAATTCTCATATTAAAATCTCTAAAAAGTTAACTGTGAATAGTGTTTTCAGAATGGAGGTAATACTTTTTAAAGATTGAAATGTAATGAAAATTGATGACTTACTCAATTATTTTTAGTAATTATTATGTTATGTTTTGTAAAATGACTTAAACAGCTAGCTGGTATGTTTATTCAAATTTGTGTAGTAACTAACTAATTAATTAAGGATGTTATGTTCTAATCAATCCTGTCCTGAAAACAGAATAAAAGTTGAGTAGATAGCCTGATGGTAGGGGTGGGCATTCGGTTTCGGGTTTTGGGTACCCAATCCGAATCCGAAAAAAAAAAAAAAAAAAAACAATCGGTTCGGATTTTTTAATTATAAAACCCGAATTTCGGGTTATCCGAACCCGATATATATAATCGGATTTGGGTTCGGGTATTAAATGTCTACCCAAAAAATCCGATCAGGTTACCCGAAATTACACATATAATTTAATTTATTTATTTATGTTAATTATAATAATTTAAAAAAACATGCAATTTATATATTATAATGAGATCAAATGTTAATGTTAATTTATATATTTATAGAAATTTGAATCGGTCAATTTATATACTAAATAATAATTTAAAAGTAAATCTTATCAAACATTCTAATTATCAATTATCAAGTATTGGTGTTTCATGGTTGCAATTTCAATATTTGATGAGTGGAGGATGAGTTCAAGTGTTGTTATGTTTGCTCGTTCATTCATGTCTTGATGCCTCGATGAGTGAAGAAAGAAGTTTGCTACAATTTTAGTTGGAGTTGATGTTTAATAGACTATTTGTATTAAGTATGAAATATTCACTTTTTTAGTTGTATTTGCTCGACTTTGTTAATTGGTATTGAAAACCTATTTAGTAACTTTTTAAAGTTGTTTATGTTATTGTTTGGTGAAATAGGATAATTTGTTATGTTTGATGAATGAAATGACTTTGTGAGGTAGTATATTATGTTTGAACGTTTAAACAGGAAAAAATAACAAAAAAATTCGGGTAACCCAAAAAATTTGGGTCGGGTTCGGATAATGTAATTTTCAACCCGAAATTTCGGGTACCCGAACCGAAAAATTCGAACCCGCGAAACCCGACCCGATGCGCACCCCTACCTGATTGGACATGCCTAAAAAGTGGACGCCAAAAATAGAATGAATCCCGTGTGTGGTTATAGGAATTGCCACCCTTAGCTACTTAAACAAAATTTTCGAGAGAGAGAGAGATGATGACCTGTGCAGAAAGGTGGCGATGAAAGAATCAGGGTCGGCGGAGTGGAAAGAACGGAGGAAAGAAGGCATGTTCCCAAAGATTGGCCAACCCAAATCACCAGGTGGCAGATTAACGCCATTCTTTTCATACAACCAACTATTCACACTTCTAAACATCCACTTCACTATCAACAACCCTAACATCCACCCCACCATCCACCACCACCCCATCTCCCCACAAAGAGAAAGAGAGAGAGAGAATGTACGTAGATTTGATCAATAATGAAGCATATATATAAGGGGGTAGGAGAAGTGAATATAGATTTGTAACATAAATTATTTGACATATGTAGTGTACAAATTATATATTTTGAATTGAAAGGGCCTCTATTGGGCTCCATGCATATATATATCAAAAAACTACGATGGATATAATTTATAACTTGCGGGGTTTTTTTTTTTTTTTTAAGGCTGGTTATTTAGTAGTGGTTGGGGCTTGTGAAAATAGGATAATAGACAATATGTTTTCGAGCTTGTAAAAGTAGGACAATATTTTTTACAAATTTGTAAAAATAGAACAATATATTTCAAAAAAAGGGTAATAGTAAGACAATTGAGCCTGAATTAGAAGCCCAAAATACATCCCAACCACCCCAAAATTACTGACCTAAAAAAATATTCCAAAAATATATTGTCCTTAAAATTATTGGTCTAAAAAATATATTTTTCCATAAACTTGCAGTATAAAATATGGTAAATTGCTTACTAATTGTTTACGGAAAGAATTCCATCTCATCTAGAATTCCTTAGGAATGTTTTGCGTTGGCCTGACAGATATATCATTTGACCTAAGGTTGCTTCGTTCTCATCATAATAGATGATATATAATATGAGTTCATTTTTCTATCCATGGACGAGCTTGAACTATGTAAATTATGTATTCATTGTTTTCCGTTTTGTAATATCTTTTTTGCATATATATATATAGCTAACAAGTTTGAATTTATAAAGATGTATGAAATTATTCTATTTATATTAATTATCCAGCATGTCTAGGATAGTACGTAACAGGTAAATTATTACTGGCGCTGCTTATACATATATAATATAGATTCTGTAAGTAAATTAAAAAAACATTAATCCGATGATCATGAAATGGACTGTCGTAAAAGCCCTATTAATTATGCTGTTTTTTGTCCTTGTTTTCACAAATATTCGATGGTCGACAAGATCAGGTGGAGAACACTAAATTTGATGAGGGAGTTTTGTCATCATCATCAATCTTTGCTTGAAAACGTTAACATATATAGAAAGGACTGAAAAAGGTGCGGGACGGGATATATTCGATCACCCTTAATTTGTTGCCAACTTGTCATGCTTGTTTTTTAATTTCTCAGCTTAATTTCTCCTATTAATCCATAATGGTGTTTCATTTGCTCTCCAAATTCCCGCCCATAATTATGTGGGATTTTTATTATCCACATGCAATCCAACACTATACTAGATAATCCACCATATCAGTCAAGTTTATTATCAATTATATTTACATGCACGTTTCACTCATGTGCCCAATTGTACGGCACAACTTTCTACTCGACGAACGAAGCTGGACTGAGTCGAGGAGAATTTGGACTTGATGGTAGACTCGACTGCCGACTAACAGAGATGTCTAATATTCTATTTTAAGAGGGTGAATTTGTTTATATCATAATGTTGGTTTGTTTGCATTATATATATATTTTTTAATTGTATTAATTATTCTAATTAACATTTCCCTCCGTCCTAATTTTGATTACCCATTTTAAAATTACACAATTTTTAAGAAGAGAATTGTTTATTAATACTTTTGAGAATAAAGTAGTTTTTTTAGGAATTGTTTATTAATATTTTTTTAGTATAAAGTAACTTTTTAAGTGTTGAGTTTGAAAAAGTGATACTCCCTCTGTCCCACCATTATTTGCACACTTTCCTTTTTCGTTGGTCCCAAAATTATTTGCACACTCTAAAAAATGAAACATTGATTTGTGTGCACACTCTCAATACTATACACATATTTACCCATATGTCACTACTTTATTTAAGAAGTAATTTTTTCTTAATATGTGTGCCCATTTTTATGTGCAAAGAATATTGGGACGGAGGGAGTATTGTTTTTTGTCATTTTAGGAAATGGGTAAACAAAAAAAAAAAACCTTTATTTTTTGGGCTTTTGGGTAAACAAAATTGGGACGAAGGGGGTATTAATTAATATATTGAAAAAATCAAGGATGTAGAAGTCGGAAATCACTAGTCGAGCGGATTTGGAACGCCTAGCGCCTAGGCCGCCTAGGTGGGGACTAGTCGATGGGATTTTTTTTTATTTTTTTTGCAATTTTTTACACTCTATACCTCACTAATATAATAAAAAATCATTCGATAATATTTTAATATGACTAATTTTTATTAGTAACAAGTTAACAACATAATATAAACTTCCATATGCAAATAGTCTAACTAGACAATCACACACATTTATCAAATTAATTGAAATTTTCCAAACGACGTCATTTCAAGACGGAAAAAAATTAAAACAATGAATATCTTGTCTGCCTAGGCAGATTACACTATTAATCGGTCGGCTGATGACTGCCTAGCGCCTAGGCGCCGCCTAGGACGGGGGTTTAGAGGGATTTCTGCATCACTGGAAAAAACTAACGTCGTTTGAGTTATACAGTGAAATTGATTTATAAAAAAAAGTAATAAAAAAGACTTACTCTAGTATTACAGAATTGATCATATATATATATATATATATATATATATATATATATATATATATATATATATATATATATATTAATCGGTGGACACAAACTTATATTCCTACCGGGTACAAACTCATATATCCACACAAATTCAAACTTATTTCTTGAGTAATAATATATATGTTCCACATTGTTTGGTAGGTTGCATGGTATAAATTATTTTGATTTTTTAAAGCATATATTCAACAAGTAAGCCACAATATATATGTGGAATATTTCTACACATGGTTTGAAAATTCGACTTGTAAATTATGACTTATCACATCTCTTCAACTATATTCTGGTTTCTAAAAGTAATACTAAGGTCACTTTAATTAGCATTTATGCAACCAAATAGCCATTTAATTACGAGTCTCGCATTTTGATTTTTCATACATAATGATTTGAGCTTTTTTTTTTTTTTTTTTATATATACCTTGGTTGCAAATGTATTAACACATTCCACAATTAATTATAATGGGTTTTATTCCGGATCATCTTTTCCAGTTTGATAAATATTTATGTGACTTTACATACGCAAATTATTCCTTTTAATATCAATTAACAATTAGTGAAATAATGCTCAATGAAATGAATATCGAGCAAAACTAATCAAGAAATTTACGTAATGATGACTTCATCAGATAATTTTTGTGTACACATCCTACTTGTCATAATAACTTCCAATTTAGTGTTTATTTACTATTTGTACACACTATATATAGTGATCTTTTCTCTAGAGCATAATATATATCAAGATAAAATATTATCCACAACGAATATTAGTATATTACCATTGTGTTGAGTGATAAACAAGTGTATGTAACATGACTTGTCGATATTCACTTGAGGAGGAAAGAGTCGGCTTTTATTTTTTTAATTATCTTTTTAGGGCAAAGTATTATTTGAAAATAGTTTATAATAAGTTTATCATGAAACTATATTAAAGTATCGAATAATTTCACCAGGAGTATTGATAATTTGGATCGGTGGTATTATATTGTAATTGTTGCAAATTTTCTTGAACCTAAATTAATGATACTCTCAATAAAATTATCGATACTCCTGGTCAAATATTTAATACTTTAAAATAGTTTCATGATAAACTTATCATGAACTATTTTCATATAAATTTTGTTTTCCAAAACTCGGGGAATGTGTTGGTTAGTAAATATTCGGGATGTAAGAATGATAAATAAATAATAGACTTGCAGTTATATGAAGAAATAGAATGGTGATGAATAGTAATTTATAATTCCTCACCTATATTAAACATATTTCTATTTCAATTCTTCCCAACAAAACAAGCATTATTAGTAGTTAGATTAATTCACCAAACCCCCTAAATACTCCAAGAAATCTCCCGGCGGCTAGGTGGGCTAAGCCACCTGATTAAAAAAATTATTAATTCAATTGTATTTGTGCATTGTATTAATTATTTTCCCAGACGGTTATAATTGTTACATACTCACAAAACTAAGACATAATTAAATCTTCTTAAATCGTGTTTACATTAAATATTATTGTAATCACTATTTCTTTAAAAAAAATGAAAATTGTAGTATACATTATTGATTCCACACAATTCCTGAATTATTCGTGCATGTTAGTGTGTTAATATGATCATTATGAGTAGCCGTGCCCATATATTTATGAGTATGTATAGAATTAAATTGATTCATATATAAATTATTGAAGGATATTAATTGTTTTTATTAAAGAATATTAGTTGTTTACACTGAAGGATAATAGTTGTTTTTTTACTCTTCAGTGAAAACAACAAACATCCTTCAGTGAAAACAATTATTACCCTTCAGTGGAAACAACTAATATTTTTTTAGTAAAAACAACTAATACCCTTCAATGGTTCATGTATGAACCATTTTCACTCTATACTTTGTATTTATTTATTATACATATATTTTGTATATATATATACAAAGTATATATGATGATGTGTCGCCTTTATATTGATTTGGATGATGTGTAGTCTTCTCATTAAGTTTGAAATTTTTCTGGATAACGTGTTATTGTCCTATTGGATTGTATTCCATAAGTTCATACATGTGGCATTTTAATGTAAATCCAATTAAAAAAAAAAAAGGTAGTAACATAGGTTCGAACCTTTCATTTCACTTTTAACTTCTATGTTACTTAGATACTATGTCAATTTGTAAATCATTACATATGTTAGACAATTATTTAACTTAAGTCTATAAATCTATCAACTTATGTATCATACTATTATTTAAAAAAAAAAAAAATTATATTTTAGGAATTGTCAATTTGTGAATATTTCAAACAAGAGAATTAAATTTAATTGATAACTTACTTTAACAATTCTTATTATTTGAAATTTAATATTTGCTTAACTTATTCATATTTACTTATTTGATTTTTTTATTCTCACTATATTTGAGAAATTCGTGTATTTATGATTCCAATTACCATTAATTAATTTAAATAATATAATTATACAAGATAATATATATATATGTATTAGCTTGATATATTTATTATATATATATATATATATATATATATATATATATAATATTGTTGTAGTGCTTAAAAAAAAAAGTTGGTCAGCATAGATAATAAAGCGGCTCTTGCTAGGCCCAAACTTGAATCAGGTATTAGGTTGCCGGCCCATAAAGTATACCCTCTTAAAATAGCCCAACCCTTACAGTGATGCCTTGTGCCTCTACTGTTGTAAACAATGCTTCATTAAGTGTCATACAGAATGAGAATATCATATAACAGCAATAACTTTTCCTTTGCAAACCAGATATTCAAACTTCATTCCGTTGATCCTTGAAGATGACAACATATTTTGCACTTATATAACATGTCGTTGCAATTTGATCTTATATAGTCACGAGTGTTTTACACGTGCATACTATTCACCGCATGCTTTACTTGAACACACTTGATTTTTAACAGAGTGGGTGGACTTTTAACATGCTTTTATGTGTCCTAAAAGAATGGCATGGGTTAGTTCCTGGTTAACTTCATATCTATGAATGGATATGGAACATGCTTGATATTGTATGTGAATGAAATGGTGTATTATATGAGGAACCTGGTCTACTTGTGTCAAAACTTTTTCCACACATAAAATCCCATGTTTGCTTTGCTGGTCCATATCCTGCAAATTCCCAGGATGGTTTTCAGCCTTGTCTTTCACCTCAAAAAGGAATCTGGGAATACTTATCAACCAAATCACTAAAACTTCCTATGGAAAAAGTCTTTTCCAACAAATTGTAGTGAACTCCAAAAAGAATACTGAGAGTTAACAAGTATGGCACAGCAAAACTCATCAGTAAGCTCAATTTGACATTAGATTTGTTCAACACAAACTCTCTGAAGAACAAGCCGTTCATAAGGCCAACACACTAGCCTGAGTGGTTCATCTTGAACCATTGATATTATGGACCAAAAAATGTCAACATCAGAAGAAAAGAAAACCAAGCAATTACCATTATTTCCTGCTTTTTAACAACAGAAAAAGGCATTATATTTGCTTAAAGCATTTTATTTTCAGCCAAAGACAAAAGCAAATCAACAAAGATCGACGCTGATGGTTTCCATGGTGCAACGTGCAGAGGTATCCCAGCGTCGAGAATAACAAAGGGAACGCGATGAATGCTTAATACAGACTTTGATTAATACGATGATTGAAATACAAATGGCAGCAAATACCATTGTGCAGAAACGAACAAGAACACTTGATTCACAAAGGGCAAGCAGATCAAGTGAAATACCCGAAAGACAACAAGGACAATCGAATAAGAGTAAATTTCAAAGATAAATTAAATCATTTGTGATCCTCGAAATATTGGTTAGTTAAAACTTTTAACATAGCCTTGTATTCAGCATGCAAATAATTGTTAGCACCATATAGATTCCTGCATTAGACAAGGATGTGGGTGACCAATTATATAACACACTGATCATACTGGAAACATAAAATACGAATAGTATATATGATGGAGAGAAAAGATGCTCACTTACAGGACACGGGAGAAGGAAGAAATGCCAGAACACATTGCATTGAAGAGCAATATTCTTGCAAGTATGTAATCTTTTATTCGTGAACAAAGACAGGAACGAATGCTTCAATACCTGAAACAACTAACCAGACATTATTTTTAGAGGCATAAAAAATTACTCAGGCATCAAACGCCATTCCATAAGACTCAAAAATATCATAATCCCAAAAAACAAAGAGACCATAGGACAAAATCCTTTCCTAAGAAATAAGGGAAAATTACAAAACGGTTCAAAAAATAGACCCTAATTACAAATTGGTTCAATATATCTGCACAGACATATTTTACGCTAATGTGCAAATATTTTTTATGTGTCTGTGCAAATGCTTTGAATCAATTTGTAATTAGGGTCTCTTTTTTTAACCGATATGCAAACACCCCATGAAATTAACGTTTCATCTGATTACCAGGTTCTAGCAGTTTCTGAGCTAGTATTATTGAAAATTAACGTTTCATCTGATCACCATTATAACATTTTCACAAACATAACATGCTCCTCTCAAGTCTACATTCACAGAGCCTATCATCATTAAGAGCTAAATGAGGCGCCAAAGGTTCAATAAGAGCTTAATTTAAATCAGCGAGCATATGTTCAATATTCTTGAATTATAAACCCATCTATATTGGTTGCAAGAAACAGATTGAGGACAGAAGCCAATCCTCCAAAGTAATAATCTTATTTGGTATATATGGTTACCACCCTTTGTGTGCCGGTAAAAAGAAAAGTATTGCAGTTAAATGTATCGTGGGGCAATTAAAAGGCATATTTCCTATAAATAAATAGCTTAATAACACAGAATCCTTGCATTAAAGATTTTACATCTAGTAAGAATTCATAATGCTTCATCATAAAGGCCATAACATCATCGTGGCAAACCTATTGTCCACGCTAAGCATCAGCCCCCCCAGGCACAACTGGTAGGATTTTCTCTTCCTACAGGTGGTGAAGAGGATAAAGAGATCAACTTAGACCTATATTTATCAGCAACATCTCGACGAGGTCGAACTGCTTTTTCCCCAGCTATACTTTCTGGTGATGCATAAGATAAAGCAATTAGAGACTCGCGGGTAATGTCCTCAGAGTGCTCCATGAAAGATCCTTTCTTATCCATAAAGATTAACCTTAGTCCTGTGAACACCAAAAAGGCAAAAACTTAACTTTTAAAACATAAATATTTTTATTTTATATTAGAGATTGGACTTAATCCATAATCCCCATAGTATACAGTTCGTACTGGCATTCACTTTGTTTGAATTCCAACTCAGCACTAATAGGAAACAACCAGAAGTTATCTAATTGGCTGGCAAAAAGATTGAAAGAGCAAAATTATGTTTCTTAATGTAGCTAGGTTACACAATTTCACATGTTGCACTCTATAATTCTAAAGTATTTTATATGCATTGTTATTGAACTTCTGTAGACACAGAATAGCTTACAATGTTCATCACTCAATCGATGGCAACAAAAATAATATGAACGTTGAGATTTTACTTAGCCTCTTAGTGCAGAAATACAGAATTCTCGTGCTTAATTAAGAAACTGCATCAAGAATCACATATCTAAAGGCATAAACTCCTCAATCAGTTGAGACCAAAAGTTAATATATTTTTATTTTATCAGCCTTGGAGAAAAGATTTTGACACAAATAATCAGAAAAACTTTGTAAAGAGATAAAGTTTGTGATTGCAAAACTGGCTTTTGTGACTGCTCATCTAATAATTATGAAGCAGATACAAACATGTAGACCATTTACACTCATATAATGAGAGTTACCAATAAATCTGAGAAGCTCTGTATCGAAAAGCAATTATGAAATACAGAACAACACTAACAATCATTAAAACACATTAAAGAACCATTACTCAGGCTTTTACTGCGAATTCATACATACAAGAGCTCCTATTCATTCAAACAAACATTCATATCTTCTAAAACCCTAACATTTTATTGCAATAAAAATCAAGAAATCAGATTAAACTAGAGTAAAAACAGAAAACAACGCCGAGATTCATTCATTATACAATAACGCTAATCAATTTTACAACTAAAAAAAAAAAGCTTAAACCCTTTAATCAGACTATAACGAAGCTAATTATATTCCTCTTGTTTCCAATATAGGAAACCAGATAATCAAGTCAATAAATCAATAACAACGAGAAAACTAGATACAAAATTACACACTATCCGTCAAACTTGACTTGAAACAGCAATGAAAATCCATAAAATCGTATTCAACTATCACAACTGATACTAAAATCACAAAACAAACTGCAGAAAATTGGACGATTACGTGCCTAATTAAATAAGTAATTGTGCTGCATACCTTTGATTATTGTTCTTCGGATAAAGTACGCTACTTCTGAGTTCTGAGGAAATCCGGATTTTTCAGAATTCAAATGCGGGTCGAATGGCGGTTGTCACGAGAGTTCCACGTGGAGAATTTTTGCGCCAGATATGCGGGTTGGGTAACTTATTGGGCCTTTCGAATTGGGCTTTGGCTTTTGGGCTAAGGTTCTAAAAGCCCTTTTCTCCGCTTCAAAATATTCTTTTTGTTATATGAAGGAAAGAAAAGACAAGCTCTAGGGATAATAGAGGAGATTATTCCCAAAGTTTTTGGTGTGTGAATGAAGAATAGAACCACTCTATTTATAGATTGAAGTATTGTATAGTTGCATATTACCAAACAAAATTTTACAACTGGCCAAATACAACTAGCTCAAATAAAAACAAATAAGATGAAAAGTATAGGCAATCAGTCAATTGCATTATCCAACTTGGACGGTAATCAACTCCATCCAAGTATCAATGCTTATCCACATTCAACCAACTAGTTGGATAATACATGATTTTTTTTTTCTTTTGCTTATTTATTTCAGTTTTTGACATTGGATCATTTTAATTAGAGATGTTAAACGGGCTAGCCCTAACGGGCTTCGGGCTAAACGGGTTAGGGCCTTATCCGGTTCACTCTTAACGGGTCTTTAATAATTAAGACCTAACCCTAACCCTAGCGTGCCTCGGGCTAAACGGGCCACAAACGGGTTATGTCGAAAAAAATTAAATTCAACACAAAATTTAAAATAGTGGCAATAAAATGTTAATGAATTGAAACATTGTTCATAAATTAATTAAAATTATATAAAAACAATTCAACGTAATTTTAAAAATTCAAACATCTATACTTAAAAAGTACAAAACACCAACACGTAATAGTTCAAACATCAACAGGGCTAATTTTTTATTTATTGCAGTATTATAATTACAAAAAATTCACCCAATCATACTTGTAATAATTCAACTCACTGCCATGCGTATCATACCAAAAAAAAAATTAATCGGAATGATACTAATAAATTTAATATCCAAGAAACAAAAGAATATACAATATTAGCAGCAAGTTAACTAAAAAGTTCATCTAATTGGGCACTTGTATATCTAAGCACTACTAGTACATGGATGGAAGAACCTAAAAAAAGAACTAAAATTAAAATAACATTAAAATGGATGGATTAAATTTCTCGTACATCATCTTTTACTGAAGTTAGGGCTAGATGATCAATTGAAAAAATGTGAGTATATATATATATATATATTAATACTTTAATTGTAATAAATAATTAATACACTTATTATATAATTTAAATAATTAATATATATATATAACCCGGGCTAGCCCGGTTAACCGGCGGGCTAATAGGGCCGGGCCAAAAAGGCCCTGATTTAAACGGGCCCCTTAAATCATAGCCCTAACCCTGCATTTTCTAGGGTTAAACGGGCCGACCCTATTAGCCCGGCCCTGTTGATAGGCGAACATCAATCGTTGTTGGGAGAACAAGGATTAAAGCCTAAAAAATGATTATGAAGAACCAACCTCAAATCAAAGATGATGAATAAAGAAAATCAAGGTGGGGTGTATAAATCAATCCAAGGAGTGTATAAACTGACAAACAACTCTACCGACGAACAACATACCGGCGAACAGGTCTAGAGACTCGAGGCCAAATATGGATCCTCCACCAAGTCAATAATGACGAACAACATTATTAAAGATAGTGCATCTACCAGCTTAAGGGGTGTATGGAAACGAACAAAGGACCAAGATCCCAAAGCCAAACTGTGTAAAACACAAAGGTGAACAACTTCTGAGCCATAACCTCAAAAGGCGAACAACTTCTATGGAAAAACCATTCTGGATCAACTAAACCGACCTGGACGAGCAACAATGAAGTCCGAGATAAGACCAAAGAAGACTTTGTAACTAAGATTCAGCTTAGATAAGGTCAAACAAAGGTCAATAAGACACTTGTCAAGCATGCAGGCTAGGGAGACCAAGAGTCATAGACACCTCCTGCTTGCTAGTCTCTATAAATTGTTGTTCTCCAGCTTAAGAAAGGCAGGTTCAAATTCATAAATACTCCCAAAACACACACTAACACACCTAAACATACACACATACGAAATTAATACGATTTCGACTTTCGTGTTTATCATTCCACATCCCGGATCTTCGATTTACCATTTACGGTGGTAATCAATCACACGTAATTGATTGGTGGTCTTAAACCAAATTAGAACAGTCACTAATCCTATCGATTAAATTTGATCACCAACAAATTGGCGCTAGAAGGAGGGTTCGAACCTTCGATTTAGTGTGATTAATCAAGAACTTCAAGTTAAAGACTTGAAGATTTGAAGAAAGTTTCAAGAAACATTTGGAGATTCAAATAAGAGTGTTCTTGGTGTTCTTCATCATAAGAACAAAGACAGATTGATCTAGAATGCCTCAATCCAAGGAAATCCAAGCATCACGCTTGTCAAGGAGAGCATCTCCCACCCGAGCGACCACCAAGACCGTAATCCCCGGCATGCGAACAGATCGCAGCATACGGCTGTAACCCATAACCTCCCACCTGAAATGGAGGCCCTGACGAACAACCCTAACGAACTAGTCAAAACCATTGCTGCTCTCCAGGCTCTACAGAGACAACAAGATCAGAACAGGCCATCGCAAATAAGGCCTAAGGACAAACCCATAGAAGTTGTTAGGGCCAGATCAGCTAGGGGCGAACAACATGAGGTGAACAGTGCCCAGGTCAGGCGGGATAAAGGCAAGGCCAAGGTGGTCGAACCTAGAGAGGGCCAGGCTGAGTCTGCCCGCAGGCGAACAACAATGTCGAGCCATGGGACTACACGTTCCAGTGCTCAAGACAGACTTGGCCAACCCCAACACCAGGAGAAAGTTGCTCGCCAAGGAGCAGGGCATGGGCGAACAACATTCGAGCAACCACGCCCATCAGTTCATGAGAGACTCTCTCAGTCTGCCTTCAGGCGTCTAGGGCCGAATGCGGCGAGCAACCCTAAAAAACAGCTCCAGGATTTGTCCACTCCGAGCGAGGGACTGCGACGAGCAGAAAGGTTTGTACCATTGCTCGCCGAACAGCCTCCGAGTCAGGGGGCATCTTTGGATGAGCTATCAAGTTTAAGAAGGGCAGTGGAGAACATGCAGGGACAATTGGACCAACAGAGAGAAATAGGGACGACCAGCCTACCATCTTCACCTTTATCATCCCTCATTCTGAAAGCCCCGATTCAGAAGAAGGTCCAATTCCCAGCAAGTATCCAGTACGATGGCCTTGCTGATCCCAGGGTTCATCTAACAAAGTATTCAGATTACATGGTCTCGTTGGGAGCTAGCGATGTCACCCAATGCCGAAATTTCCCATTAACTTTGGGGGACCGGGTGCACAAGTGGTTTTCGGCACTGCCACCAGCATCTATCCACTCGTTCGTTCAACGGGGCCGAGAGTTCCTTTCCCATTTCTCAACGGCGGGGTCATATTTATCCCAAAAATACCGATTGTCGGACCTAAAACAAAACGACGATGAGTCAGATCGGGCATTCATGGAAAGGTTCGACAAGGTGCTGTTGGAAGGTAAACCCGTCAGCGAAGACACAAAGATTGTTGTCGTTATGGCCGGTTTGAAAAAAGGATCAAAGCTATGGAAAGAGGTACGTCTGAAGTGCCCAAGAAGTTATGCCGAATTCAGAAATCAAGCCGGCATATTCGTTTCCATGCATGAGGCTTTGCAATCAAACTTGGGGGAGAACAAAACTGATCCCAAGGAGAATAACAAGAAACCTGGTACAACAAGCTATCGAGTCCCTAAAAACATGAAGGCATTCACTGAAGGGACAGAGCTCAAGGAAAAGTTGAATCAAGTGCTAACAGTGTCAGTCGATACTGTTTATGAAAATGTGAAAGAGAAGGAGTTGCTTTCTCCTCCCCGGAAAATCCGTCAAGACACCGGCAAACTCAACCCTAACAAGTATTGTGCCTAACATCAAAGCGTGGGGCACTTTACGAGCGAGTGTAGAGATTGCTCAAGCAGCTTTGGCGATTCTACAAGGAGGGGAAACTTTCTGACTTTGTTAAAAGACAACCCGGAAAAAGAGTCCGGGAGAACAACTCTGAGGACGAGGATGATCAACCTCAGAAGAACAATAAACCAGGACGACCAGTTCCTACCATTCCTGCTCGTCCGTTGGAAGATTTATACATGATAGAACCCGCAAGCCCCGCAGGAGGGTGTTCTGATGGATGACCACCAATCTCCAACAGAAAGAGAAAGGCTGAGTTACGAGCGATCGATCAAGTCCAAGAAATGGGGGTTAAACCGTCTATCATGCAAACAACAGAATTGACCTTCACCGAAAATGACTTGGAAGGAATATTAACTCCGCATAACGATTCGCTCGTAATCTGCGCAAAGATTATGGGAACACGAATCCACAGATTGTTGGTAGACACTGAAGCCTACACCAACATCCTATTCAAAAAGACGCTCGATCATCTTGGAGAGTATTCGGGCTATATCCGGGATTCGACTCACAGAATAGTAGGCTTCGGGAATGCTGTAACAGTCCCATTGGGAATAGTTACTTTAGCAGTACAACTTGTAACGGCCAACGAACCCGAGAAAAATATTACAAGAATGGTTGACTTCTTGGTTGTAGACCAGGATTCAACTTATAACGGGTTTCTTGGTCGACCCTTTTTAAATGAATTCAAAGCTGCATGTTCCACTTATCACTATTGTTTGAAATTCCCAACAACAAGTGGAGCAGGCACTATCAAAGGAGATCAAAGAAAGGCCAGGGAATGTCTCTTACAGTTGCAGGCTAAACATGCACTAGTATCCATGATGGAAGCCACGACTAGCTATCCTGTTGATGAACCGTCAATACTGGAGAACATGATGGACATAGAGGAGGACCACATGGAAACTGACGAACAACATTCTGACGAACAAATGTTGGACGAACAACTCATCACCACCCATGGGAAACTCCCATCTGACGAACAACAAAGGGGTGATGACGAGCAACATTCATCAGATGACTTGGAGGGCCAGGTGTTGACTAACAACAATGAATCAGGACCGACAGATGATCTAGATCCCCGCCTGGGAGCAGAGCCCATGAACATCGAAAATGATTTCAACCCTGAGGGACCAATACTTGATCCTCGTTGGAAAGGACAAAAATGACGAGCAACTCCAGTTAAAGAGCTGGAGGCGTTCAAAGTTAATCTTGAAAACCCGGATCTCGAATTATACATAGGATCTGAGCTCCCTGAGCCTTACAGATCCCGAATGAAAGAGTTCCTCAGCAAAAATCTAGATGTTTTTGTTTGGTCTCATGCAGACATGGTGGGGATAGATCCAAAACATGTTTGCCATAAGCTCAACATCAATCAAGCGAAAAGCCTGTCCATCAAAAATGAAGAAAATATGGTCACGACAAGTATCAGGCTTTGAATGAAGAAGTAAAGAAGTTGTTAGACAACGATTTAATACGACAAGCACTCTGTCCACAATGGGTAGCAAACCCAGTCCTTGTGAGAAAACCAAACGGGACTTGGAGGCTATGCATAGACTTTACAGATCTGAATGCAGCATGCCCGAAGGACAACTTTCCACTTCCTCACATTGACCAGTTGGTGGACAGCACTGCAGGTCATGAAATGCTAACATTCATGGATGCCTTTGCCGGGTACCATCAAATTCCAATGCATCCAGACGATCAAGAGAACACAGCATTTTATACGAACAAAAACTTGTTGTGTTGGAAGAGAATGCCCTTCGGCCTCATCAACGCCGGAGCAACATACCAGAGGTTGGTGAACAAGATGTTCGACGAACAAATTGGAGATACGGTAGAAGTCTATGTGGACGATATCGTAGTCAAAAGCCCCCGAAAGCAAGACCATCTTCAACATTTGACCCAGGTGTTCGAAATTCTTCGACACTACAACATGAAGCTGAATCCGAAGAAGAGCAGTTTCGGAGTTCATTCAGGAAAATTCCTGGGCCATCTTGTTAGTCAACGAGGGATTGAAGCCAATCCAACAAAAGTTAAAGCAATCGTGGATATGCAACCTCCGCGCTCGATAAAAGAAGTACAATGGCTCACAGGATGCCTAGCAGTATTGAATCGGTTTATATCCAGATCGGGGGACAAGTGCCGTCCATTCTTTGAAGCCATCAAGAAAGGGCAATTTGCGTGGACTAGCAACTGTCAAAGGGTGTTCAACCAACTTAAAGACTACCTGGGAGACGTTAAAATCCTATCAAAACCTGTCCCAGGAGAGAAGTTATACTTGTACCTGGCAGCATCAGAAGTGGCAATCAGCTCCGTTCTGGTGCGAGAAGATGGCAAGTTTCATCAACCCATCTACTATGTCAGCCAAGCTTTGCACGACCCGGAGATCAAATACTCCCCAACCAAAAAACTGGCGTACGCACTTGTCATGAGTGTGAGAAAGTTACGGCCATACTTCTTTGATCATCAAGTTGAAGTGCTAACAACTTTCCCACTCAGACAAATTCTCCATCGCCCCGACACAGCTGGTCGCCTATTAAAGTGGTCACTAGAGATTAGCCAATTCGGGGTAACCTATGCTCCTCGAACAACGATCAAAGGGCAAGTGTTAGCCGACTTTATTGTCGAACTAACCTTCCCACCAGATCCGATGAGAGGACTTGATCACCCCTGACATCTTTATGTTGACGGATCTTCAACTAACATAGCCTCGGGGGCAGGAGTGGTTCTAATCAGTCCAGACAGACAAATATTCACCTCGGCGATCAGATTTGGTTTCATGACAACCAACAACGAAGCCGAGTATGAAGCTCTCATTGCTGGTCTCCACCTATCCCTTGCAGTAGGTGTCAGACGATTATAAGTATTCGGCGATTCACAATTGATTGTGAACCAAGTCCGAGGTGAATACGAAGCAAGAGACGATCATATGATCGAATATCAACGAATTGTTGCTTATCTAATGTCCTTGTTAGAACAAGTCTTCATTGAACAAATTCCACGGACAAGCAACACGCAAGCAGATGCGTTGGCCCGACTAGCAACAAGTGGGGGACCTGCAGAGTTGGCAGACATTATAATTACAAAGATGAATGATCCATCAACAAGAAGTTATAATGTCAACCAACTTGATGAACAAGCAAGTGAAGAAGAAGATTGGAGAACAAGTATAGTCAAATACTTGAAAAGTGGGGAAAACCCAAACAACCCTTTTGAAGCTGCCAAACTAACAAAGCAAGCCGCCAGATACACTCTGGTGGGCGAGCAGCTTTACAAAAGGGGAATATCAATCCCACTTCTCAAATATTTGCCTAGGGGGCAAGGACGAGCAATACTCAAAGAAATACATGCCGGAGTATGTGGAAATCACACTGGGGGGCAAGCCTTGACATACAAAACTATCAGACAAGGCTACTATTGGCCGACTTTACGCCAGGATGCAATCAATAAAGCGAAGACTTGCCACCAATGCCAGATTTTTGCCCCAAACATTAATACCCCGGCCCAACAGCTCGTATCAGTTTATTGCCCGTGTCCATTTGCAAGATGGGGGATGGACATTATTGGTCCCTTCCCAGCAGGAGTTGGAGGTGTTCGATTTGCCGTCGTAGCAGTCGACTATTATACGAAATGGGCAGAAGCAGAAGCCATGGTAAAAATCACACAGCAGAAAATGATCAACTTCATTTGGAAGAACATTGTCTGTCGTTTTGGAGTTCCACAAACCATCGTGACAGACAATGGTCCGCAGTTTGATGGAAAAGAGTTGAGAGATTTATGTATAAAGTGGGGAATAAAAAAACATTACTCTACGCCCTATCATCCCCAGTCAAATGGACAAGTCGAAGCCGTGAACAAGATAATCAAGCATACATTAAAAGTACGGCTAGCAGAGAGCAAAAGCAGTTGGTCTAAAGAACTCTCGGAAGTCCTATGGGCATATAGAGTTTCTCCCAGGTCTAGCACCGGAGAAACACATTTTGCAATGGCTTTCGGAACAGAAGCTGTAATACCAATCGAGTTAAAGACCAATACATTTAGAACGACCAACTTGGATGAGCAGGCGAACAACTCTGCTCTAGCTACTGAAATGGATTTGCTCGAAGAAAAAAGACTGAATGTCGAGCTAAAAAATGCTACCTATAAGCAACGAGCAGAACGCTATTATAATTCCCATGTTAAAATTAGGGAATTCAGAGTTGGAGATATGGTTCTAAGAAAGTTGCTCGCCCAATCTCCAGGTGTATTGGGACCAACTTGGGAGGGCCCGTATCGTATAACGAAAAAATTTGTTAATGGTGTATACGATATCGAAGATATGGAAGGCAAGTCGGCCCAATACTCCTGGAATGCTGTACATCTGAAGAAGTACTATCAATGAGAGGAACAAGTCTTTGATTGGGCGAACAAATATCTTGGGGGGCAAGTGAACCAAGTAAGGCAAACCAAAAACTTGCCTAATTTTTTGAAAACTTTGCTAAGTATAGAGTGAAAAGTTGTTCGGCACATAGTATAACCTGGTGCTGTTTCATATATTATTTTTTAGATAAGGTTGCTCGGTAAAAATATTATAAGCGAGCATGTTTTTAGTTAGTGTTCAAAGTTGTTCGTCAGGTTGTATATGTTAGTGACGAGCAGTCTTACAACACTTGTAAATTTTCAGTATAAATATAGTAGTTGTTCGTCAAAGAGGAAAAGTCCAAAAGCTCGAGGTACAAATCCATTTTGAGGACCAAAGCCACTTAAAGGTTGTTCGTTTTTTAAAATGAACATAACCTAAGGCTAAACCCTAATTCCATTAAAGGCAAAGTTCAATTCGAACAAAAGCCCAACACTATATGTTATAATTGCAAAGTCATTGACTAAAATGTAAAGGCAATTAACATATAAAGAAAATGAGCGAACATAAGAAAGACATTCCATTAAACAAAAGGCATTGAGCCTAAAAAATAGTACAATGATTCTAGAAGAGGTGTACTACAAAAGCCGAGCAACTACTACGGAGGAAAGAAGAAAAAAGGCTAAGTCTAAAGCCTATTGCTGCTCGGCAGGAGGGAGATCTTGAGTTTGGTCGGCAGGAGGATCAATAATCATTTCTCTAGCCATGTCCTCAGCTGCCTTCTGCTCACTCTCTTGGGCAGCCTGCTCGTCAGCAGCAGCCGGCTCCTCTTCTTGCTCGCCTTCATCAACTTGTGGTGGAGGGCGAGTAACAACGATGCTAGGGTCAAGTTTATCAATCTTGACCCCAACTCAGCCACGTCCGCCAACTGGATCTCGATGTTGTTCGGCGGCGGATAATGCTCGATGAATTCAGTCAGGTCTTTCCCCATCTCTTCTATCATGTCTTTGTAATCGTAAGCGTCGGCCATACGGATACAATCCGCGTAGGCACAAATGTATCCCAGGTTGGAGATGGGGGCAGACCGAACTAGAACCTCGGCTTCGAGTTGCTCGCGTGAAAAAGAGTTAGTTTCTACCTCCCGCAAACGAGCAATCTCCGCTTCAAGCTCAGCATTTCTTTGCTCGGCCGCGAGCAGCTTCTTCTCCCCCTCGCCGAGCAAAACGTCTTTGCCCTTCAGTTCGGCAGATAAGCCTTGAATTTCTTCAAGGTACTTTTTTTCGTTGTCAACATAAATGGTGAGCTGGTTGTTGAGCCGAGCAATCTGGCCGTTTAAGTTGTTCGCCATCGAGTCTTTTTCCTCGGAGATTTGGCGAACAGTGGCAGCATGATGGCGAGCAGCTTCTTCCAGCTCCACCACTTGAGCCATTCCCCTTTGAGCAGATACGAGGGAGTTGGCAGCTTGTACCATTGACAAATGGAAGTTATCAATGGGCCCTTGGGCAAGAACGGTCTTGTTCAATGGCCTTGACCAGGCGCGAGCAACTATCTCAGTGGCCCGACGAACATGATCATCTGGGATGTCACGAATGTTCGCCGGGGTCTTCGAGCACACATATTGATGGAGCATATCTGCTCGCCCTGGATGGTCACTAGCCCGGTACATGCGAACAAGAAAGTTTTGAGACTTAGTTAATTTTTAACTTATTCAGTTTTTGGAAGAGTTTAAAGAAGAGTCCTTACTCGGCAAATTTGACTCCGTCCCACCCGAGGTAGGTGATTTCCTCAGGTCCACGAGGAGGAGTCTGCCTGTCCTTGCTCGCTTTACCTCCTCTTTCATCGGCAGGTGCCTGGCGAGCAACCTCGGCAGAGGGCAGGCGACCAAGGGACCCTCCCACTTTGGATGTACCCTTGTCAGTGGGTGGCTGAGATACATACGTCCCATCTCCTTTCTTCATCCTTTTAGTGCCGTGAGGAGAAGAAGCAGGGATTGGGGTTGGCGATGAGCTCGGCGGAAGAGTTGTCCGCTGGGTCTGCTCGGCAGCAGAGGCCTTGTTGGTCATCCCCAACACCTTGGTGGGCGGATCACCTTTCTTCCTTCGTCCCTTAGGTGGCGCCATTTTAAACACCCTTTGTTCGAGGAGAGCAAAGCTAGGAGGGACGGCAACGGTGACTTGCTCGGCTAAAAAAAAAAGAGTTAAGGCGAGCAAGTTTTAATAGCAAATGGCGAACAAAATTGTGAAGGATGAGTTAGAAATTATCTATACCTGGGGGCACTTCCGCTTGGGCTTCTAAGTGGTGAGGGTAGGAGAATAAACGAGCAGCTCTCTGACACTTCTGGTCGCTTAAATACTGAATGGTCATGTCCGCCCTGTTGCGTAGACCGACCAAACAAGAGGTGAATAAGAACTCGGAGCCAATTTCCTCCTCCTCCGAGTTCCACTTGGGTAACCGAGGACCTGTGAGCAAACAAGAAAAGTTAAATTAGAACAATATAGTTCAAGAACGAACAAAGACAAACTTACGCTTAATTATTCCATAAGCCGCGGGAGAGTTTATTCGCCCAATGCCCCCGTGTGGACCGGAAGATGCTCGCCAGTCACCCCCTATGAAAAAGAAGTGTTGCTTCCAGTCCTTGATCTTGTTCGGTACCCCTTCTACCATCTTGAGCCCGGTTCTGGCCTTGAGGTAGTAATAGCCTTCTTCGCCTATGGGACACTTAGTAATTGTCATGAGATAGTTGATCTCCTCTGCAGTAAGGCGATCAACATATCCTTCGAGGGCGAACAGGCACATTGCGCCAAGCAGATTCATCCATCCAATCGGCGTAATCTGTGTAATGGCAAGGTTGGTCGCCTCAAGAAAACTACCAACAACTGGGGGCAACAGCAGCTTCAAACCAGCCATCAACGTATGAATGTTGATCGCCGTGCATCCTGGGGGTGGGCGATCAGCTCTCTCTTTTCTCCTGGGGGCCCACATATGAATGTCATACGGGATCTTGTAGGTCTCTCGGATCGAGTCTAGATCCTCCTTGAGAACAACACTTCTGATTTTGCTCGTCTGGAAGTCAGTTCTTACCAAATCCATCACTTCTCTTTGTGGGCGAGCAAAGTTGTTCGCATGTTCCTCAGCATATGCTCGCCATTCAAAGGGTCGAGCAACTCCAACTGGAATCTCATTTTCCAACATTCTTGGAGATGGGAACCCTATCCCTTCCAGGAACTCTCGAGTGAGTTCGTCAAATTCGGGATCCTCCTCCGATTCAGCACTGGTCGAGGAGCCCTCGTCGGAATCTCTGTTCGCAGCGACCACCACCTCCCTCCCTGACGGGCGAGCACCCGTATCTTCTACCGATCTAACAACGGAGTCCACGTGGGGATCCGAGGCCGAAGAGACTTCAAAAGGGGGTCGATTTTCGTGTGCCACAATAGGGAAGAGGGGATCAAGAGTTTCCTCGGATTTATTGCTCGATTGGGAAGATATAGAAGGAAAAAGAGAGAGGAAAACCAGACGGCGGTAGTAGAGGTTACGGACGGCGGCGAATCTCCTGAGAAGATGGCGGCGCAAGGTCCCACACGGCGGCGAAGGCGCAAATGTGGAAAAGAAAGAGAGAAAGAAGAAGAGAAATAAGAGGATAACTACCATACTTCAAAGTTGGAGGCCAAACACAAGAGAAACGGACGCCGGAGAACTCGAGATCGCCGGAAATGGAAGAAGTCGCCGGAGCACTGTAGCAAGGAGTGAAAAAGTGAGAAAATATTTGTTTCCCCTTCTATTTATACCCCAAGCAAAAAATGGGGTATAAGGTGTAATTTCCAACAAAATATGGGCCAATTTGAGAGAAAACAGGGTCTTTTTAGAACATAAAGGAACATTGAAGGATTGTCGTGCAAATCCTTGGGCGCGTGGCCTCGGGACTGCTCGCGCGTGGGCGGCGCACAATCATACCGCCCACGTCATCCTCGTACCTCCCCCAGATCGTGGGAAGACGAAACGGTGAACACGAAGTTGATCACCTAATTCAATGATGATCGTCCAAATCCTCACCAGTATAATATCCTAACTACATTTGCTCGCCACAAAGTTGCTCGTCTGGGGCAACATATAGTCATGATAGGGGGCAATTGTTGATAGGCGAACATCAATCGTTGTTGGGCGAACAAGGATTAAAGCCTAAAAAAGGATTATGAAGAACCAACCTCAAATCAAAGATGATGAATAAAGAAAATCAAGGTGGGGTGCATAAATCAGTCCAGGGAGTGTATAAACTGACGAACAACTCTACCGACGAACAACATACCGGCGAACAGGTCTAGAGACTCGAGGCCAAATATGGACCCTCCACCAAGTCAATAATGACGAACAACATTATTAAAGATGGTGCATCTACCAGCTTAAGGGGTGTATGGAAACGAACAAAGGACCAAGATCCCAAAGCCAAACTGTGTAAAACACAAAGGCGAACAACTTCTGAGCCATGACCTCAAAAGGCGAACAACTTCTATGGAAAAACCATTCTGGATCTACTAAACCGACCTGGACGAGCAACAATGAAGTCCGAGATAAGACCAAAGAAGACTTTGTAACTAAGATTCAGCTTAGATAAGGTCAAACAAAGGTCAATAGGACACTTGTCAAGCATGCAGGCTAGGGAGACCAAGAGTCATAGACACCTCCTGCTTGCTAGTCTCTATAAATTGTTGTTCTCCAGCTTAAGAAAGACAGGTTCAAATTCATAAATACTCCCAAAACACACACTAACACACCTAAACATACACACATACGAAATTAATACGATTTCGACTTTCGTGTTTATCATTCCACATCCCGGATCTTCGATTTACCATTTACGGTGGTAATCAATCACATGTAATTGATTGGTGGTCTTAAACCAAATTAGAACAGTCACTAATCCTATCGATTAAATTTGATCACCAATAGGCCTGAATTAGCATCTCTAATTTTAATCATAAATACACTTCTTCTAAATTTTATTTTAATATTTTTATTGGATAAATATATTAATAAGTAAATAAATATATGAATTACGAGCTAAAAAGGCTTAAAAGACCTTAATGCTATGTAACCCTTATTTTCTTACAAGGCACACTTGTTAGCCAATTTCGTTTAAGCACAAATTGAACCACTCGCAAGTGAACGAGTTCGTTGTATTAAGGCTATGGACCAAGTTAAAATTATCGAACCCACGGGAGGTGGGAAGTGTTCTTAGGAAGTAATTTCAAAATTGACATGAAGTTACAAATAAAAGTTTTCTGGTTTGATTACGCTACTAAACAAGTGAATTAAAAGCGAGCAAACTAACAAACAAGAAAAGAGATCTAACTAACTTCGAAACGACGAAGTGCAAGGGGGAGAGAGATGCTTAGGATATTTTCAACCTAGTGAAACTTAAGTAGGATTGTCAAGCCGATTCTATGCGTCAATTTGGACTTACTAGGGGACCTCACCAATTACCTAAACAACTATTCAAGCAATTGGTGTCTATTGATGGGGTTCTCTACGATTAATTCTCTCTCGATGAATCAAACGTAAAATAAACACATTCAATCATCAATCTCACACTCATTCATCTAATCATGCTCATGTAACTCTCGTCTACGCTAAATATGCATCGAAAAACAAGCTACAAGAGATCAACAATCAAAGCTCAATACAAATCCATCAATAGAAGCAAAATCCAAATATCAACATAGAATAGACAAAGAGCAATCCCCACTCAAGATTTCACATGGTATCTAACATCCCAAGCATCAAAACAATTAGCTCATGGTTTCAAAATGAACAACCATAGCTAAACAAGAACACAATAATAAACCCATAGCTAAATAGAAATAAAATTGCAATAAAAAGGAAAGAAATCACCTCTTGGGTTTACAAATGTATGAAACTTCAACCAATTCTTCACTCTTACTTGAAATTGAAAGCTACTTCTATGAAAATTGAAAAATCTAAAACTAGGGCTAAGCTAATTAATGAGAAAATTTGTGTGAGTGGGTGTTTCCATGGTGAAGTGTGTGTGTTTTTTTTGTGTGTCCCAAAATCTGAGAATGTGGGTATTTATAGTGTGGGAAGAAGGTTTGAGACGAAATTGCTAAAGAGCCCCTCAAAAATAATAAAATTTCGAATTTTCCCAAAAAAACGCAGGCAACTCGACCGAGTTGACCCACTCGACCGAGTGGCTCGGTCGAGTGCGACTTCAAAAAACGCTCCCGCTTTTTCCGCATAAGGGTACTCGACCGAGTTGCTTGACTCGAGCAAGTGGCTCGGTCGAGTAAGGCAAAATCCTTCCGAGTCTTCTGTTAACACCGACCATGACTCGCACGAGTCACTCGACTCGACCCAAGCACTCGGTCGAGTGCGCTTTTTAAAAGCGCTCTTCAGTTTTTCCCAGGCTACTCGATCGAGTTGATCTACTCGACTAAGTGGCTCGGTCGAGTAGCCTGTAATGCCGCCCTTTTTCATTTAAATGGGCCGATTCTTTGGGCCTTCTTCTTTTTCTCCAAATGGGCCGACACCTTGGGCCTTCTTTTGCTAAAAAAATCATCTCGGCTCAATTCCTATTTTCTCCTACAATATTCTCGTTTTCTTCTCGACTTTTCTCCTCGCTCGACCTCACAAAATTATAGGCTCGTATTTTCTTCTAAAAAATATTCAATTTCCTGCAAAAATAACAAAAATGTCTTTCTCGACAATTAAGCACAAATGGTCAAATTAATGTAAATAATTGCAAGAAATTCAATAAAATTAGCAAATTAAATGCACAAATTTCGAGCAAAAATCACACTAATCACCACTCTTATATGCACTAGGTGTATGGTGCACTCACTCAATAGTTAAAGACACACTCTCATATGCACCAGGTGCATGATGCACCTCAATAGTTAAAGTTGTTTATACTGAAAAATGTAGATTGATTACTTTGAAAAATATAGTTAGATTACACTAAAATTTTATACCGAAAGTCGATTTTTAGTGTAAACTTTTCAGTGTAATCTAACCATACTTTTCAATGTAATCAAATCATACTTTTTAGTATAAACAGTCTCAACTGTAGAGTGAGTGCATCATATACCAAATGCACAAGAGAGTTTCTCTTCTCATAAATAGTTCTCCAATAATTTATGTTTATTTATTAATTTATAGTATTCAAATTTTTGCTAAAATTACAATAAGACCTTTATGCTTTTAAAGATAGGTTAGCAGCATTAAATGTAAAACCATCAAATTTCGTGGGTGGCTAATCATTTTCAGGACAGGATAAGGGTGCCTCATATGGTCAATTTCCAAGTAGTTCAAATATTTAAGCTCAACTACTCAAAATCGGCTGCATTTCCAGATGGAATTTAATTGCCCAATTAGGATCACACAAAATATTACTCCATTATCTATTTTGAAAACCAAAACATGAGTCAATTTCTTTTTTTTTTTTTAATAACCCACCGTAGTACATAAGTCAGTCTTATGTTAAGCTCGTTCATAGTATAAGACATATACTATTACATTTATTTAGTACTAATATACTATATTTTGAGCAAGTTTCTTGTGCACCAAATGTCTCATACAATTTAAGTGCATTTTTAGAAAAGTTGCCCCTCTAATCATTAAAAAATCACTTTATTTGTATTGAAAAATTATCTCTTGTTAAATATTTTTTTAGTACAAATAAAATGACTTATCAGTGATAACGAAGGTAACTTTTTAAAAATGAATGTACGTTGTACGATGTACCTAGTGCATATAAATCTAACTCCTATACTTATAAATTAATGTGATAGGTACATAGAATTTATTCACAAGGTTTGTTTATATGGGTGAAATGTTATAATATTAGTTTATAAACATAATTGTATTACTGAACGATATGTAATAGTTTTACTAATAAATCCATTTGCATAGTTTCCAAATATTATTATCTGACTAATTAATTCGTCGTGTTTAAAACATTGCTTTTCTTTCCAAAACTATCACTCATGTCCTACAACTTTTGGTTTTGAACACGTACACAAACTTTCTTGGTACCTACTAATATTAGAATAGTAAAAGTACCAAATAGTAACACGCTTGAAACCTCTTTGGAGTAGTTCATATTTTCGATTTAACAATGGTTAAATAAATGCATGTTCTGTAATTGTGTACTATTGAACTTGAACGAGTACAAGTCATCTAATTATACACAAATTATAATTTAATGCAATGGTAAATATTAAATAACACAACATATTATCATGATGAATTCGAATTAGCCAACGTTTGTATGAAATAAATAGTACTAGTACTTTATTTTCACAGCAAAGTATTTTATTAAATAAATACATAAATAAATAAAGTAGAAAGAGAGAGTGTACAATTTTGTTATTGCTTGAGGAAATAAATAGGCGGAAAAAAGGGCTCCATGTAACTCTTTTTTGTTTGAATATTCATGGAAGAATTTGAATACGTTGTAAAAAAAAAAATAGAGTATGCACACCTTAAAACTTGTTTATTAAACACTTTGCAGTATTTTTAATAAAATAATATATACTCCCTCCGTCCCAGGGGAATTTGCACCCCTGGGATGGCACACATATTAAGAAAAGTGTTAAAGTAGTGGCATATGGGTAAATATGTGTATATTTATGTGAGTGTGCACGCAAATCGATGTTTCCTTTTTAGGTAGTGTGCAAATTGGTTTGGGACATCCAAAAAAGGAAAGTGTGCAAATTCGTCTGGGACAGAGGGAATACATTTTAGTATAAATAATTTATACCTTCTAACGGAATAATTCATACCTTTCATACTTCTCATCTCATACTATTTATTGAATTTGTATTTTTCAAAATTAATATTTCATTCGTTCCGAAACTATTTTTATAGGTGAAGGAGGCGACACAATTAAAAAAAAAATAGTAAGCGTAGAGTTAAATAAAACAATGATAAGTTAATAAATTATTAATTTTTATGAGTGTGAATTGTTTTTTTAGAGTTTGAAAATAACTGATAGAACATTTAAATAAAAAAATATAAAAATAATTACGAAATAGAGCGAACATCACTTAGTAAAAACAATTAATACATTCAAATAAAACTACCTTATGATTCACTATATACTTTTGCCAAAAGATTAATGGAGATAATACCAACTTTAATTATATTGCTTTTAAATAAAACTAAGTCAGGTCCTTTCACTATATACTTTTGCCAAAAGAATAATGGATATAATACCAACTTTAATTATTTTGTACTCCCTCAGTCCCGAATCTTTTTTTATAGGAGTATATGACATAATTTTTTTAAAAATTAAAATATGTGAATATAAAATTAAATAATAAAATAAATAAAATGTGTTTTATTAATTTTTGTGAGTATAGATTATTTACTTTTCAAGGATATAATAAAAGATTTACAACGTACGGAAATAATATCAGGGGGAGTAATTTTGTGGAGAAGCTAGAAAAGGCAGATATTATTATTGCAAGAGTTTGCAAACGAATTTTTTTTGAAATGGTCTGCCTTTTCCCTCACACAAAAAGGTGTGCTTTTTACAGAGAGTGAGCACACATGTCCTCTGCAAATATGAAAATGTAACAGTTTTGACGCACAAACACCAACGGGACTCTACTGCAGACTCTCTCTCTCTCTCTCTCTCTCTCTCTCTTCACGTGCCAATTATCCCCGTCCCAGTCGCTGCACCGGAGTGTTGTACATTGTAATCACCCCCCTTCAAGATCAATTTTTACGTGGTTTATTCAAAACCCATCACTTCACAAGCATTTTCACAAACACATTATCTGCCTGAATGAGACCACTCTGAAAATGGGCTGTTTTCAGTCCAAAACCGCCAATGTTCAGTCCCCTGATCAAGCACCTTCACAGCTTGATCCTAAATCAGATCTGGGTATTCTCTTTACTTCATCTTCTTGCTCTTTCTCAATTTGTGGTGCCCTTTTTGTGCATGTTGGTTCATTATAGACGATGGATTTGAGTATATGCTTTTACATTGCTTTTCAAAACGCTAGTTTTAGGCATTGAGTTACGCTTCTATTATTGGGTTACTGAACTTATTCGGCCAATTTTCGTTGTTTTGCTGGGATCGGCCCTGTTTGATTGCTTTGCTGTTTCTTGGTTTGTTTCTTGTTTAGTCTTATTACGTTCATAGCTTGTTTAATTTTCTATAGTATCTTGCAATTTTTATGTTTATAAAAACTTTAATATATGTTAAATGCTAGTATAAGCATTAGAAAGATGATGCTTTGTGGGTGAAGAACAGTTTTTTTTTTCCATTTATTGTGCACATGATTTGTATTCTACAATGTGTTTTGTTTCTGTGAAATTTTGGGTTTTCTTTTAAATGGGGCTTATACTGATGAGGCAAATTGGGAACAATTAGAACCAGATCAAGTGCCTCCATTCAAGGAATTTGAACTTGCCGAACTCCGTAGCGCAACAAATGGCTTTAGCAGTGAGCTAATAGTTTCTGAGTCTGGAGAGAAAGCTCCTAATGTTGTCTATAGAGGTAAGCTTCGAAGTAATCGCCTAGTTGCCATCAAACGCTTCTCAAAGCAATCCTGGCCTGACCCTCAGCAGTTTGTGGTAAGTTTTCGTTTTGATATGGGTAATCGCCTCTCTGATTACTTTATTTGATTAAGATGATCTGAAACTTTGAATTCATTTTTTAGATCGACATATTTTGTCATAAGAGTTATGTTCCATTGTCTCATTTCAATATTTGATCTACATTTATCTTGTCAAGTCAATTGGTCTTGATTTGTTCTGCTTTTGTTCGTATTGTATACTTTCATAACAGTTTGTTAGTGTTTCTTGTTTGTAATTTTGAAAGAACAAATGTTTGAGATGCGTCTTGCAGGTTTACCTCTTTTGTAAAGAAATAAGACGGTTCTATGTTATCAATTTGAAACTTTGATGACTAACATGAGCCATGTGTGATTGAATGCTAGTGATGTGGATAAGAATTGCTAGGTTTCTGCCATATCGACTTATCAGCAATGTTTTTAATTTGGAACTGTTGTGTATCTTCATGTGATGTATTTGCAGACAGAAGCTGCTGGAGTCGGTAAAGTTAGACATAAGAGACTGGTGAACTTAATTGGATGTTGTGCGGAAGGAGATGAACGCCTATTAGTAGCTGAATACATGCCCAATGACACACTGTCAAAACACCTTTTTCACTGTATGGTTTTCAAATTTTTTGCATTTTTCATACCCCATCTCTGTACTACTTTTACATCTAGAGAGATAGAGAGAGATTCGTTTATGTTCATCAAAAGTATGGCATGTTTTTTATTCTCTTGCTGTCTATTACTTGACAGTGCATACCCTCTTGTTTTCTGCAGGGGATAAACAGCCGCTGCAGTGGGAAATGCGTGTAAGAGTTGCCTACCACATGGCACAAGCTCTTGAACACTGCAATGCTGAAAATCATAAAATTTATCATGATTTAAATGCTTACAGAATTCTTTTTGATGAGGTATTTTTGAAAACATATTTATAGACGTTCCATTATGTTCTTTGTAAAGTGGAAGTATAAGATATGCAGAAGAACAAAGTATAGACCTTCTCTAATATATTGGCAGTTTAGTTTGTCCTCCATCAATCAGTTTATATCTTTTTCCTAAGGCTTTAATCATCAGAACAATTTTGCATCTTATACCTACTACAGTTTGAGAGAGCATGTATCATACACCCCCATATGTCTCTTTAGACGGAACAATAAGTTATAAACTACTCTAAATCTATTGAAACCTTCAATCTTCTTTTTCCCTTGTTCTTTAAAACAATGTGGGTCATGAGATGAGACAATACTTTCCTCTTAAAAGATAACTGTGAATCAAAATGTACAATGTTTCTCATTGTCTGATTAAAACAAATTTGTGCTGTTACTGCAGGAAGGTGACCCCAGGTTATCTAGTTTTGGTTTGATGAAAAACAGTAGAGATGGGAAGAGTTACAGCACCAATCTAGCTTACACACCCCCTGAGTTTATGCGCACAGGTATGCATATTGCTGTAGCTATGCAATATCATTTACAATTGAAATCTGATTAAGTAATGTGGTTTAGTTTTTCATCGATAACCTATCCCTTCATTATGGCACGTTTCTTTTTTAACATTTTCAGGCAGAGTTATTCCAGAAAGTGTGGTATACAGTTACGGAACTGTTCTTCTGGACCTCTTGAGCGGAAAGCATATCCCGCCTAGCCATGTAACACCTCATCTTCGGACAAAGCTTAGCTCCTATCAAAATGATTTTAGTAATAATTAATTGCTGTCTTTGCAAATATATATGTTGATAGGATCAAGCTACGCAAGCAAAATGATTTAAAAGACTAATGATAAGGGAAATTCAAGCAGGAAAT
This sequence comes from Ballota nigra, assembly GCA_947034835.1. NCBI lineage: Eukaryota > Viridiplantae > Streptophyta > Magnoliopsida > Lamiales > Lamiaceae > Ballota > Ballota nigra. The sequence goes on from OX344724.1 coordinate 93,905,908, forward strand.
ATTTGACATAATGGACCTAAGCTTTTGAGATACGTATAAATTTGCAAGCTAACAGCGATGTGAGGGATATATTCTTTGATTTGATGGTTTTGTAGAAGATTAACATGTCTGATATCCCAGGCCTTGGATCTAATACGAGGAAAAAATGTATTATTGTTGATGGACTCATCCTTGGAAGGACAATATGCTAATGAAGATGCTACTGCGTTGGTTGATCTTGCGTCTAAGTGTCTCCAGTATGAGGCCCGAGATAGACCTGATATCAGGTTTCTTGTTACTGCCGTCGTACCCCTTCAGAAGCAGAAGGAGGTAACATTTCCGTTTTCTGTTCAGCCACCTGCTCGATTGACTTTATTAACACTGTGTTCTCACTCACTGCTGTTGTAGGTTGCGTCTCATGTGCTGATGGGACTGAATAAATCCCCTGCGGTTCTGCCTACTATGCTTTCTCCTCTTGGCAAGGCTTGTGCGAGAATGGATCTTACGGCCACTCATGATATTCTGCTCAAAACAGGTTATAAAGATGACGAAGGCGCTGAGAATGAGGTATGCTGATTTTTCCCACTTTTTGTAGAGTTTCAAGTTCTTATTTTGGAGTGGTTGGCAAAATACGTGTTTAAATGTTCTCACTTCATCTTATATGTAATTGGTGAAGCTCTCATTCCAAGAATGGACACAACAAGTTCAAGATATGCTAAATACTAAGAAATTTGGAGACATAGCATTCAAAGATAAGGATTTCAAAAGTGCAATTGACTACTACTCCAAGGTACACTTCGTCTTATCATCTCCTCATTTACGTTTTGTACATATTTATAGTTCCAGTCTTCCAGAACAGTTCTCCTGTGGACTAGGTTTACGTGAACTCTCTTCTTCAAAGTAATAGTACCTTTTAGCATATAAAGTATCAATATTTAAAAATTATTTGATTTCATGTGTTACTCTCAAAATCGCCAACTACGTATGCTAAAGTTCACCATAAAACTTCAGTGAACTGGGTTCATAGAAGTTTTTGTCATAATTCCATTTATTACATATGTTCAATCTGGCGCAGCTGGTATCAATGATGGCGGTTCCATCCGGAACGGTGTTTGTGAGACGAGCCCTCTCGTATCTGATGATAGGGGAACCGGAATTAGCTCTTAGAGATGCAATGCAAGCTCAGGTTTGCTTGCCGGAGTGGGCAACGGCTTTCTACATGCAGGCAATTGCTCTTTCGAAGCTTGGAATGGAGAGTGATGCTCAAGACATGCTCAACGATGGAGCCTCATTTGAAGCCAAGAAGCTCAACAGTTGGCGCAACTAATTAATTTGTGCTAGGAATCAGGAATCTAGTAGTAATTGCTGTACTGTCCAAATTAGATTTACCTACTGTAGTGTAATGTGCAAGACTGGACGATGAAATTTCTCCAGTTGCATACATAGAAGAAATGTATAAATGGGTTTTTGGCAAGGTTTTCAATTCTGTTTAGCCACCATTTCGAATTGCCAATGGAATAAGGTTTCCCGGTATCAGAATCATTTTTAACCATCCAGATTTTATAATGCAAAACAGCATCTGGATATGGAATTTTATAATGCAAAAGTTCTCCAGTTTTGTATTGTTTTCTTTTATTTTATTAATGTAATATTGATAATGCTATTATATGATCACACTGCAAATGAATATACATTTAGGAAAAAAGTTCAAATAAACTCCTCAATTTATTCGCGAGGATCAAATTGACTCCTCAACATTTTTTTTTTTAACATTTAAACTCTTATTCTTTTTAATTGAGATCAAATAGGCCCCTTAACTTAATAAAATAATACAATCAAATTCTTTTTGTCAAATTACATTTAGAAAATAAGAAATCACATTTAGAAAATAAGGAATGAGGATTAAAATGTATATGAAAACTACTTACAATGTCTTTCTTTGAAGCACCGCTGGGGTGCCTTATTTCCACTTGATTAATGCATCCACTAAATTTTTGGACAGTTTTGCTTAGGATGCTAAATCGGCATTGAAGGGCCTTTGCAGTACGAGACTCTGCTGATGGTAGTTGCCTATTGTAGCTAGAAGTTATTCAAGACCACATACTATCATTGGATTGGGGGATATACCAATTATAGGATTCTGTGAAGACTCAATATAACAATCCACTAGGATTTTATCCTACTCAGTTGAAAAGGAAGAACCACGTTTAGATGAACTCATTTACCAAGTGTGAGGAATTGTGTGTAAGATACAAGATTAAGTGAAGATGACCACACATTATATAGAGAGGATACGTATATGTTATGTATTGGGAAGTTAAATGAACATTATGCATGTCTTGGGAATATGTTATCACTATTCATGCATAGTAAATTAAATGAATAGACAAATTTTCACTATTCATGTCTTGCAGAGAGCAAAGTAAATGAATATGGTTTCAACGGTTCATATTTAAAGAAATTTAAATTTGAGAGCATAGTAAATAAATATGGTCGCAGAGAGCATAGTAATCTAATTGTGATATTTCATTTCAGTTTTTTATCACTAGGGATCCGAATAAATTGATCAATGGTTCACATTTAAAGTGTTGAATCTGATTGTGACAATTCACTTCAGTTTTTTTTATCACTAAGGATCCGAACACTGTAAACACTGAAAGGCTTCTCCATATTGGAGAAAAACGAGGATTTCCAGGGATGCTGGGAAGCGTTGATTGTATGCATTGGAAATGGAAAAATTGCCCAACAGCCTGGGCAGGACAATATGCTGGTCGTAGTGGAAGTCCAACAATCATTTTGGAGGTTGTTGCTGATCACGAACTATGAATATGACATGCATTTTTTGGTTTGCCAGGATTGAACAATGATATTAATGTCTTGTCAAAATCTCATCTCTTTTCTAACCTAGCCAATGACATAGGTCCACCCGCTAACTATGTCATACAGGGAAAAGAATACACTGTGTGTTACTATCTAGCTGATGTATATATCCAAAGTGGGCAACTCTTGTGCAGATAATTCACAAACCCAAAAGTCCGTAGCAACAACATTTTGCAGCACGATAAGAAAGTTGTAGAAAAGATGTGGAACGGGCATTTGATGTTCTACAATCAAAGTGGGGAATAATCAAAGGTCTAGCACGAGTTTGGGACAAAAAGTGTTGCATAATATCATGACAACATGCATTATAATGCACAATATGATTATTGAAGATGAGCAAGATATCGAGGCGCCTATTACTGATTATCGTGAAGCACCCGCCCTAGAGGTTGAAATTGCATACGATTAACACAATCGATTTCAACAATTCCTTGCATGTCATCGTCAAAATAAAGATAAGTCGGCCCATTATGCAATTCGAGATGCTTTTATCGACCATTTGTGGGAAGAATTATCCAACTTGGAGTATTAAATTTCCTAATTTATTATGTTATTGTTTTTTAGTTGTTTGTTGTAATATTTATAAGTCGCAATTTAATTTCAAATAAATGAAATTACTTTGAAAAAAATATCAATATTAGTTAATTGATTTGGATGGATTAACTTTATAATTATATCAAAAAATTATTATTTAAATTCTTTAATTTAAATAAAAATAAAATAGATATTTTAATGATATAGAGTATGTATAATTGTAAATGATTTGTAAAATAGAATACTCTATACTCTATTTTAGAGAATTGAAATACTCAAAAATGAAGAAAATGGCACGAGATGGCCTCGGTACATCCACAATTATATTTATTATGTATAGATCCTTCCGCCTCACTCCTTTTTTTTTCTGCAAACTAGTGTTTCTCCCGTGCGATGCACATATTGAATATTATAAATTTTAAATGCGAGATTGTATAATGACTTATATTAAAAGTTTAAATTAAATTTATTTAATATATAATCCAATTAATATGTAAAGATTATATTGTATATACGTGAGCATTATAATTATTTAATTAATCATACAATTTTCACTTATGTACTAAATTAACAATAAATACTAAAATTCAAAAAATAATTTTAATATTTAACAAAACTTATGTAGTCTAAATAAAATTATTTAAATTCAATTCATCATATATAGATAAAGTCAATAAAAAAAAATACTTTAACAAAAATAAAATAAATATTTTAAATATTACTTTTCATTTTATATGTGCAGTATATATTAAATAAAAATGTTCAAAAGATAATTAATTTGATATATAGTGTGTTGAAAATAGATTTAAAATTAATAGCTTAAAGAACTTTGAAACTATTGATTAAAAAAAAAAATGGTAAATTTAATCCACTCTCTTTAATGGAAAGTGAGATTCACCATTGCACTATAAAGCAAGTAGACTTCACTTGCTCCAATAATGATAACTTTTTATCTCTGCTCACTTCTATTTTTATATATATAGAGATTGATCGCGATCGCAACTTTAAATTAGTAAATTATTGTTTTTCTAAAAAAAATGCCAAAATTGTGTTGCTCTTTTTTTAAATTTGTGATTTTCAGCAAAAAAAAAAAAAAAAAAAGCAAATTTGATTTTCGATAAATTATAGTCAAATTACTTCATTATTTTTTCCGAAACGCACTGATTCATATGTGTTGCACGGATTCGTCAATATTTAGCCCTATGCAGTATTCGATACGCCGGTGGTGTGGGTGCGGGTGCGATTCGCGTCGGATTCGCACCCGATACGCCACCTGGCGTATCCATCATTAAAAAAAAAAAATTGGGATACGCGAATTTGAGAGTCAGGATTCGCGAATCCTAAAATTTCTGGGTTGGATGGATCTGAAGCAACACCCTTTTCATCATTAAGAACACCCATGGGTAGATCTGAAACATCGCCCATTTCTTTATAAAGAAGAAGAACTATGTCTCGGATCTGAATTGATGCCCCATTCTTCAGTGTGAATACTTGCCGTTATGCCTTTGAGATTCGAGAATCAAGCATTGACGCTTAATTCACACTACTTTGTAACATTTGGAGCCACACGACTAAGAGAGATAGAGATACGTGTATATATGTGTTGAGAGAAAAAAAAAACAGAGGAAAGTGTGAATGTGCAGGTAGAGATAGGAGTGCTACTATATGCACATTGATGGGACAATCACATTGTCCTATCAATGTGCATAGTTATTAAGATGATGATGATTAGGTGATAATGAAATGATGATTATTAAAAATATTATTTAGTTATTTTATTTACTCTAATTATTTATTTATTTATTTTAACTATTTTACAAAAAATATTAGTGCAATGTTTAGGGTGGTGATTAGATGATGTTATTAATCTTTATTTATTTACTCTAATTATTTTATAAAAAATATTAGTTGTTTCATTCAAAAATATTAATTAAGTTAAAATTATGTTTGTTTTAAAAAAAAATTCATATACAATATATTATATGAAAATAGTTTATGATAAATTTAAAATGAAATAGTTTTAAAGTATCAAATATATAATTAAAAGTATCAATATTTTCATCAGGAGTATTATTAATGTGGGTTGGTGGTACTATATTATACTCCCTCCGTCCCCTATTATATTTTTTTTTGGGTGTGTATATTATTGTGAGGCATTCCAAATAGGAAATTGTGAATATTGAGAGGGGACAGAGGAAATACTTTTTATAAATTTTCTTAAATTCAGATTAATGATACTCTGATGAATTTTTTAATACTCAGAGTCAAAAATTCTATATTTTAAAATAGTTTCATGATAAATTTATCATAAAAATTTTTCATATAATTTTTTTTAAGTTGTTAATATTTTTGGAAAGAAAAAGAACAAAAGGTTATTCTTCAATTTCCATTTTTTTTAATACGAATTTGGTATAGATAGGTATATGATTTACTAAGATTAAGTAATTATTAAAAAATAATTAAGAGACAATGGCCTATTGTTCCTTTGCACATTGATTATACGATTTCTTTTTAACAAATATAATTTTAACTCAATTAATACTTTTGAATGAAACAACTAATATTTTTTGTAATAATTAGAGTAAATAAATAAAGATAAATAACATCATCCCATCACCACCCTAAATATTGTACTAATTTTTTTGTAAAATCTAGCATGTGTGGGTAGAGAGAGAAAAGCGTGAGTGGTGTGTGCTGGTGTGTGCTCTGCTTGTGTGAACGTGTACAAAAGGAAAATGATTTCCAAAATTAATGAACAAAATTATTATATTGGTGAAGCTAAAGACTTGGCCGATTACAATTTATTTATTGAGTATTTTAAATGTTATTTAAATTTATTATTTTATTACTTAATTATATAATTTTCTATATATACTATTAATATTATATATAATATAATAAATATAAATTAACGTATTCTTGCCGAATCGTATCCTAAAATTTTGAAAAAACTCCGTATCCCCGTACCCGTATCGTATCGCTCCCGCACCCCGGACGAATGTTGAAAGGAAGAATGATATGGATATTTTTGTCATTTTATAATTGTATTTAATAAAAAAAAGGATAAATGAATGGATCTGGACTGAAAATGGGACTGCAAATAACATGGGCTTTTCTTGAAGGAGCAATTTCTTTTTTAGCCATGGTGTATATGTTGTATATCAAAAATGCCCTAACCATTTGAGAAAATTCTTTTTTAGCCATTTTAAGGGTATAAAGACATTTTTACCCCCAATCTAAAAATATAATTCCCAACCCGTCCCCTGCCCTGAGCTGCCCGAATGGCTAGAAAAGAAATTGTGCAGACCAATTCTTTTTTTCATTTCCCCTCGTCAAATTTTTCACAATTTCATTCTAATCCTTTGGTTATATCATGTTTCCAGATTTCACAAAAAAACAGAGGTTAGGTATTATGATTTTCCAAAATTTCTAACTAGTTACCTTGGGTTTTGTTTACAATTCAATTGTGTACTGTCCATTATGATTTTCCAAAATTTCTAATTGATTACCATAAGTTTCATTTGTAATTCAAATGTCGCGGCTAGCGGCATCGATTATTCAACGGTTTTCCGGTGGCCCACCACCTCCGCAGCGCCTCATTCGACCTTGAATCAGACTCTGGCAACATGTACTCTTCCATTATCGATCGCTCACAAAAATTGGCAGCCTCCCTCTGACGTCAGTGGTTGCCTCAAGTGCAGGTGCGTTTTGTTTTCATTTGCCCTAATTTTCTCCAATCGCTCAAGCAACATATTTCCGTCAAATTTGATTGGCCTAGCTACTAGTACTGGAATTCTTAGAATTTGATTAGCGTAGATGCAAATTGATATTGCTATTGTTATCTTTTTTTTTTTTTTACTAGAAATAGCAGTAAACTTGACTTGAAGTTGTATTATTAGATTAGCTTTTATGGGAATCTGATTGGCATATAATCTAGTATCTCAGGAATTAAGATTTTTGTTAATGATATTATTAGTTAGCTTTTAGAGTGCTCTTTTGTGTAATCCATTTCTTCTTCAAAGAGGCGTCGTTAGAGTCCGGCGCGGCTAGCCCGACTCTCATTCTCTCATTTTTTTTGTCATTGCTTTGCTATTGGACATTTATGAACATGTTGTGCACGCCAGGTATTCGATATATTGCCTAAAAGAGTTATTGGTTGTTGATGATCATATGGTCTATTGTTATTCTGTATTGGCATTAGGAATTGAGAAATTAGAGTTTCTACTTCAATATATGCTCTGTAACATAGGAACTACTATTTTTCCATCTCCTTGCTCATTGAATTTGTGTAATCTTGTATTGATATTCGAAAATTGGAAGTGTTGGTTTGATTTGTTAAAAATTGGGAGCATTAGGAGGTGTTTGATTTTATTTCTTATAGTATTATCTTTCTTTCTTTTTTTGCAGAGAATGCATATACTGGGAGCATTAGAAGATCTCAACGACATGGGAGAGGCACCATGTTCCTTCCTTTGTTTCATATATTTGTATGTCTATTTATTTGCATACATAATACAATTTGTCCCTTCCTTTGTTTTTGTCTGATTAGTCTTATACTGAGAAAGATATCATATTGTAGGTCTGACTCCAGACTATTACGTTGGGAAGTTTTGTCTATACAATCGAGAAGGTTTGCGATGATTCTGGGGAAGACCCAACTTGTAGCAGGCAAGTATTTTTATTATACTCTATAACCATTTTTTAGGAAATTGACTCTCAGCCAGCTTTCGACACACTTCACTTGATGCACAAGGACATTTCCAATTTATGTATTATTCTTTGCTTATAAAAAAATGATTGACATCAAATTCTTCAGCTAATATTATATACTCACACACACACAAATGTATGGTGATATAATTCCTTTTATACATACACACTTGCATATGATCCTTCTAAACGCGAATCACATGTTCGTCATTATTGGGGCATATAGTGAATATATTCTGGAGTTGGTCTTATGTAAAATAGTTTTACAGTGTAATTTATGTACAAATCAATTTACTAATGAAACAACTAATAGCTTCTAATGAAACAATTATTATTGTGTAAAAGTACTGGTTTACATAAGATTTTATGCCTATACGTCGATAACTTTCTCAAAACTTTTTGCAGGTCAGTCAGTGGAAACAACATCTCTAATCACTTGGCATACTTTGGTGTTCAAATGGGATGTGATGAATCGATCTCGTGCAGAATTGTGATGGATCAACGTGTTGTTGCCTATAGCAGAACTAACACAGAATTTTTGGGTGACTTCACGAATTTTTATGTACTGATTGGGAATGAATTAGGAGGCATGCCATACATCAATGGAAAGCCCTAGAAGTCTATTTTCCAACAAAAAAAACGGTGGTATAAAATGATAAGTCTACAAGAAGTTATGACCATTTGACTGAAGGTCTGTCAGGATGCATGCACTATCGGAAATTCAATAGGTTCACCCAACCTTTGTTATTTCTAATGGTTCTTTCCATCTAACAACCTTGGTCGATGTTTTTAATTAAGTATTTATCTTTCCTAAGTCTTTATATTTATTTTAAAGACAATTATTGTTTAATTTCACATTTATTACTTTTGACTCATCTTGGAGGGATGTTATAAAAGACTCATATTTGAGCTTTTAAGCTTGTAAGAAGATTGTATCTTCTTTTATCTTGCTCTAACTCTTGGTGGATTCCTTTGAATGACGAGTTCCTTCAACTTCTTTGGTGGATTCCTTAGAGTGAGAAGCCCCTTTTGAGTGTTCCTTGTGTTACCTCATATTTCTCCTATATTTTTCGGTGTCAAGAACAGATGTTGATGGGAATCTAATATTTTTTAGGGATCCATCGTATATTAAATGACATCTAATATATGATCAATCGTATATTAAATGTCATCTAATATATGATCAATTGTATATTAAATGACATTATTAAATAACGTGTGTTATACATTAATGGAACATAAGATCAAAACAACCAAAATTTAGCAAATCATCAAAACTAGCAGTCTGAGATTTTTTTATATGTGTAATTAATATTCATGGCTTTTACAAGTCATATAAGTACATAGTTATAGCTTTACATTGTTTCCTTGAAAAATTAGTGGTAATTGGCTACATCACTGCTTTAACTAATTTAAAAGGGAGTTTTTCAATAAAAATTATATTACAAATGGAGCCTTGTCTTTATACATCTAGACAAGGAAATGGTGGTGATAAATTGACAAACGAGATTAGTAAATCTGTTTCATTGCTTTATTCTGAATATTGATTTCAAAATAAGTGATTTTGAGGCAAAAAAAAAGGAGTATTGAAGTAATTCTACCTTCGTGAAATGAGTAATAAAAAAAAAGAATCCTAGCAAAAAGAATTCATCACATAAATTGACAGCAATGCGCATTTATATAGTTATTGGACCAAAATTAAACTCTACAAATTTAACATACAAGAGAATATTCAAGTTTAAACTTCATTCATGAATTATAAATATGCAAGAGCATATTAAAATTAATTTTCTTTGAATAACGGTAAAGAAATTTAAGATTTAGCTTTATCAATTTAAGTAAACATGCACATGTTGCATTCCATCTCGTTCCACCTTATTCCACATGTACTCCAACTCTAATGCGTTCATTCCACACGTATTTTAGTTTAGTGACCATTCAATGTTCCACTAGTTCAAATGTATAACATAACAAGGAGATTATAGTTAGAGGTTGTTTTGCTAGGTCTCACTTGTTAAATTGTTTAATTCTACCTCGTTCCACCTTGTTCCACGTGTACACCACATCTAATGCGTCTATTCCACATATGTTTAATACTCAAAACGTGTCACAACCCGATTTTTGTAAGGCTTTTAAAAACTATTCTAATTTGACAATTTATTTTATTTTATAAAATTTAGCAACATAAATATATAAATAATGATGTACTCAAAGGCAAGAACTAAATCCGTAGTTAAAAATTAAACTCCCAACCATGAAATCACTAGGTATGCAATTGGAAAATTAGCGGTGGAATCTAGGTGGAACGTAGTGGAAGATATTATTTCAGTGAAAGTGTGTACTTTATTTCACATCAAAATAAATTTTGTGTTGAAATAGATACATGATTCAAATTAAGAAACAACTAATATGAAATTTACATATTAGTGGGTGAATTAAGGTAGAATGTAGTGGAAAATATTATTCCATTGAAACTGCGTACTTTATCTCACACCAACATTTGTTCATTGTTGAAATAGATGCATGATTTAGACTAAGAAATAACTAAGATTACATGGAATAAAGATTTTGAAGGAGAATGTGCTAATTAAGGTAGGAATGTGCTAATAAATTATAGAAGATTCAATTTATCAAACATATATAATCTTAGACACACTGTGGAAATTATCCCATTATTTTTAATATAGTGGTGGAACGAGGGTTTTAGACGTGGAGTATGTGTGGAATAAGGTGAAACTTGCAATTACACTTGAGGATAAGTGAAAATGGGTTCTTAAAATTAAATGATAAGTGGTACTTATATGAGGATGATAGGTGGTTCTTAATATTTTCGTATGAAATCTTAGTTGTTTCTTAATTTGAATCATGTATCTATTTCAACACCAAATTTCATTTTAATGTGAAATAAAGTACACTTTCACTGAAATAATACCTTCCACTACTAATTTTCCACCACTAGTTTTCCAATTGCATACCTAGTGATTTCACGGTTGGGAGTTTAATTTTTAACTACAGATTTAGTTATTGACTTTTGAGTACATGATTATGTATATATTTCTGTTGCTAAATTTCATAAAATAAAATAAATTGTCAAATTATAGTAGTTTTTAAAAGCCTTACAAAATTGGGATTTGACATGTTTTGAGTACAAAAAATATGTGGAATAGACGCATTAGAGGTGGTGTACACGTGGAACGAGGTAGAATTAAACAATTTAATAAGTGAGACCTAGAAAAACAACATCTAACTATAATCTCCTTGTTATGTTACACATTTGAACTAGTGGAACATTGAATGGTCACTAAACTAAAACACATGTGGAATGAACGTGTTAGAGTTGGAGTACATGTGGAATAAGGTGGAACGAGGTAGAATTAAACAATTTAGTAAGTGGGACCTAGCAAAACAACCTCTAAATATAATCTCCTTGTTATGTTACACATTTGAACTAGTGAAACATTGAACAACCACTAAACTAAATCACGTGTGGAATGGACGCGTTAGAGCTGGAGTATATGTGAAATGAGGTGGAATGAGATGGAATTTAATATTTTAGCAAGTTAAACTTAGCAAAACAACCTCTAACTATTAATACCTAATTTCTACACATTCGAATGAAGTGGAAGATTGAACGGTTTAGAGTATTAAAGCATCATGTGGAATGGACACATTTGAGATGAAGTACATGTGGAATGAAACAACACCAAATGTTTCTTCTCCTCACACCCACCCTTGATAGCTCACACACTTCTCCCCCTCTCTAAAAAAAAAAACATGCAACGCAATGAGTAATTTGATGTGTAGTGGAAAGAAGGAATAAAAAAAATCAGATATAAATAAATAGCAAACAAGAATGAGACGAAAGGGGTAATTATTATCTAGACCAAATGTAAATAATAATTCATATCAATGTGATAAAAAGATAAATAACACATACAATTTTTACCTACAAATTCTCTCAATGTGAGGAGTAAAACTTGTGGATTGTAAGCACAAAAACTCCACTATAATCAATAAAAAGTTTTGAAAAAAATATCGCTTGGTTATTCCATGGTGTTTTTCTTTTTTGTCAATTAACAGAACATCTTCCTTTTGAGGACTTCTTAAAGTCAAGAATTGTGCTTGAATTGCACTTTATTTACCTTAATTATTTCATTCCACTTATATATGAATTGATTACAACATGGTTCTTTAATAATGGAAATGCATTTCTCCACAATAAAATAAGTTAAGAATACAACGGAGTGTACATATTTCCCTTTAAAATAAGTTAAGCGTACAATGTAGAAGATATTTCCCTTCAAAATTCTTATTTTTTACAACGTGAAAAAGGTGCATATATGAGTAAGTAAGTTTTACACATTAGCTCAATCACTCTGCTCCTGGGTTAACAAATATATAGTATTGTCTATCGTGATGTGTCTTTGGCTTGAACCACATATCTTAATTTTAGAACCATTTTCCACCTATCGCCAAGTGTAATCGCACTCTCCACCATATTCCACACGTACTCCACATCCAAAACCTTCGTTCCACCACTATATTACAAAAATTAGAATAATTACCACCGTGCGTTGAAGCAAGAGTTTTTTCTTTCTCTCTCTAGCTGAGTACACACATATCTATTTCAACACCAAATACAATTTTTGCATAGTTGCGTTCAATTCAAATTAGAGGACCTCCACACAAAAATATTAGCTCTATCACACTAGTGTCTTTGGTTTGGATCACCTAACATTTAATTTTAAGAACCCTTATCCACCTATCTCTAAATGTAATCGCACGTTCCACCCTATTTCACACATACTTCATGTTTAAAATCTCATTTCCACCACTATAATAAAAAGAATCAAGATAATGAATTTCGTGTGTCGAAGCAAAATTTTTTTAATTCTCTCTATTGAGTACACCACATATTTATTTCATTAGCTTTTGTTATAATTTTTGCTTTCATTAACTTAGCATTGAAAATGGTTAATTTTGACTCAATAAAAACAATATTGACTTTCTATTATGATGATAATGACTTAATGATGAACTTTGACAAATAGAAATAGATATAAACACAAGAAAAGTTTAAAAGTCGAACTCTTGACAGATTTTCGAGCAGTCTGTCACACTTTAGTAATTTGATCATAACTCTTCACTCAAAATTCCAAATTGTCTCATTCAAAATTCCTCAGAAAGTAGACTCTCGTGGCTTTCCAACTATATATTCCACGTATCCTAATTATTCTCCAATCAAAACAGTTAATTTCTTTAAGTTGACCCATGTGCACTGTCTATCTCAAAAACTGCATCAGTCCTAAAAGTTTTAACATGTAAGAAAACTACTCTGCAAAATCTGCCATTAATTGGTACTTAATACCACCAGATTTTGCAGCAACCTTTGATTTCATACCCTTAAATTTACCACCAAGTTGGCTCTGATTTCCCTCACTCTCACCTTTTGGTTTCACCTCCGGCTCACCACTTTCCTCCTCTTTAACATCTGGAAACACAGGAGGGTTTCCAAACATTGCAATCTCTCTAGTGAGCTTATCAGCTGAAGCCTTGATATACATTCCAGTACAATGAAAATCAAACGGCAAGAGAACGTTCGCTCCCCTCAGTCTATGATATGCAGCTGCAAATTCGAGTTTTGAAACGGAAAACGCATGGCCCAAGTGGAGGTACCCGTTCATATAAGGGAATGGAAAGTTACCAAAGAACTTCTCCCAGGTTTGGGAGGAGTGTCCTTTGCATCAGCCTAAAACACATCACCATTTGACCACCATATCCGGACTTGTGACTCAATTCCCAAAAGCTTGTCTCTTCGAGCAAAGCTTTTTCCAGTGACTTTTGTCATTTCTTCTATTTATAGCCCACAAAAGCTACAATTACAGAGAGTAGGAGAATATCAAATTCAGGGGCTCTTAAATAGATACACAATTAGCACACACACATAAAACATCAGTTCAGAACACTAAAATTAAGCAGATGCAATTTCCTAATATCAATACAAAATAACAATAAACCATATGATCATCAACAACCAATAACTCTCTCTGGCAATATGTCGAGTACTTGGAGTGCACAAGATTTCAGAAATGCACAATAGCAAACTAACGATGAAAAAAAAATTATTACCTCAACTATATAAATAGGATTCAGATAGACATATAACAGACCATGAACTTGGGGTGTGTCAGTCATCGGAGGAGAATGAATTACCGGCCAGAATGCGGTGTGTGCGTCGTCGGATAATTTTTTTTTGTCCTAACCAAGTTATCAACGAGAGAGTAGTGTGCAGAATAGCAGCCTAGGAATATGGAAACAATATCAAATCTTTCATTTATGCCCCAACGAAGCTATCAACGAGAGCCTCTAAAAGTTTAATCCTAGTTACTCCATGACCATTGAGAAGAAGTTCATGGGCAGCTTTAAAGTTTTTCATTCTGCCAAAATAATTAACAAAATAGGAAAATACCTCATCATCGGGCTGGATGGCCTCAACTTGGCCCATTTAAAAAAATCAAGTGTCATACGGCCCGCATCAGGGGAAATATTGAGTGGTGAGGATGAGAGTAGGGCTAACGGCGATGTGAGCGAAGGAAAATCGAGCCTTTTGGAGAAAGGGTTTCTGCATCTGGGTTTTTTAAAGCAACTCAACTATGGATTTCTCCACTTGTTCTTCTCTGATTTCTTCTGCATTTTTATTTACAAAGATGAGAAATTTCTAAGAAATCAATTGAAAGAGACTTCTATAATGCTTATGAAGAGAGATTCTCGAAGGTAAAACGGCGATAGCGGCGGCGACGATCCTGAAAGAGTCGACAAAGAAGCTAGCTAGGGCAAGAACAAATTTGAAAATTTCTAATAAGAAACCCAAACAAAGTTAGAGAAGATGAAATGAATTTGATCACTCGAGCAAGCAAGAGAGAGAAAAACAAATTCCCAATTTATCAATTTTTCGGTCAATTTCGGGCAGGGACGAATTTGATGAAAATTTATTAGTTTAAGGGCAATTGGGTCTTTTTATTGCAAAATGGCTATAAAAGAGTTATTGTAAATGGGTAGGGCATATTTGATATATTAGGTATACACCATGGCCTTTTTTCACAATTGCCTGTTTCTTGAATGTAGTAAAATACTCAACGCCAAGGTTATATACAGCCCTGTCTTTTGTTAATACACCTCATTAAAAAGTGTTCGGAAAATATTTCCAAAAATGCAAAGAGAAAAAACATTGAATATATGAATTTTCGGAATTATTTTACGAAAAGTGTTACATTTTTCGAAAAAAGTTTCCTAAAATATTTTTTAGGGTGGGGTGTATTTACAAAACATGAGAGTATATTTACCTGTGCCAATATCCAAATGGGCTCAAAAGATAGCCCATTACTATCTAGTTAAATAGTAGGTCAAGGGGTGTATTTCCAAGTATTTCTTTAATCTTATTACTGACTCCTTAATTATACTTCAAATAAATTATTGAAATATAATAAAAATTTAAAACATTATGAAAAATAAAATTTATTTGAATGTTTATTAATAAATATTTCAAAATATAATCCTTGTAATATTTTTAAAATGCTCTATACTACAAATATTGATATTTATAAATATCACACACGTTAATAGGTGGGACTCATCTAATAATAACGTATACGGCCGATGATATTAAAATAGAATAGAAAAACTAGTCCAGTTGTAAATGAAGCTGTAGACACTTAAAAATGGCAGACAAAAGGGTAGGCCGATGCATATTACTTTTGTTGGAGTGAGAGTGAGAGGATACACTTTCTCTTACTTTTTGTCTATTTCAAATCTGTCCGATTATGATATTTAATTGATTGATTGATTAATTAGTTGAATATTATAGGATATCCAAAATGGGTGTGTTTAACACGAGGACTAAACACAGCTCTCGGCCTCTCGCCTCTTACGCTACCCATAAATGGATCATCACTTTGAGTATGCTGGGTGATAGTATAGTTTTTTTTTTTTTTTTTTTAAGGTAATCAATTACAATAGTTTCCTAACATAATCAATTACAATAGTTCCTTCGACCACCGGGTACATGGCAACATCTTTTCATCTCGCTGTAGACCGGAACCTCAATCACCACAAGAGGGGGACCACCCGAACCCGCAACTCCGAACCACAACCGCACTGCAGCCGGAACCGCAACCACCACAATAGGGGAACAACCACCCAACCACAAGAGGGAAATAAATTCTCTCTCCGTGTCTCGAACTCAAGACCTCTGGGTCTTAGGTGGTGGCCTCAACCACTTGAGCTACCAACACCTGACGGTGATGAGTATAGTTGAAATGGAAAGGAAATCAAAATTTCATGTTTAATCGAGAGATATGATTCCTTTGTAATGTTTTAATTCTCCAATACTAAAGAATTTTACATTCCTTATCATATTGGATGGTATATCATTCATTAATAATTTAAAATATTATTATGTTTATTTCTCTTAAATAAAAAATTAATGGTAGATGTTGATAGGCGAACATAAATCAGTGATTGGCGAACAAGTATTAAAGCCTTAGAAGATGATTAACAAAGAAAATCAAATGGGAGTGCACAAAACAATCCAGGAGGTGTACGAACAAGACGAACAGCTCTAGTGACGAACAATTTAACCTACGAACAACATACTGGCGAACAGGTCTAGAGGCCCGAAGTCTAATATGGACCCACCACCAAGTCACTGATGACGAGCAACATTATGAAAAATGGTGCATTTACCAGCTTAAGAGGTGTATGGAAACGAACAAAGGACCAAGATCCCAAAGCCAAACTATGCAAAACACAAAGGCGAACAACTTCTGAGCCATACCCTCAAAAGACGAACAACTTTTATGGAAAAATCATTCTGGATCAACTAAACCGACATGGACGAACAACAATGAAGTCCGAGATAAGACTAATCAAAACTTTGTAACTAAGATTCAGCTTGGATGATGTCAAACAAAAGTCAAAAGGACACTTGTCAAGCATGCAGGCTAGGGAGACCAAGAGTCATGGACACCTCATGCTTGCTAGTCTCTATAAATAGTTGTTCTCCAGCTTAAGAAATAAAAGTTCAAATTCACAAATGCTCCCAATATACACACTAACACACCTAAACGTACACACATACAAAATTAATACGATTTCGACTTTCGTGTTTATCATTCCACATCCCGGATCTTCGATTTACCATTTACGGTGGTAATCAATCACACGTAATTGATTGGTGGTCTTAAACCAAATTAAAACAGTCACTAATCCTATTGATTAAATTTGATCACCAACAAATTGGCGCTAGAAGAAGGGTTCGAACCTTCGATTCAGTGTAATTAATCAAGAACTTCAAGTTAAAGACTTGAAGATTTGAAGAAAGTTTCAAGAAATATTTGAAGATTCAAATAGAAGTGTTCTTGGTGTTCTTGGTGTTCTTCATCACAAGAACAAAGACAAATTAATTCGGAATGCCTCAATCAAAGGAAACCCAAGCATCACGCTTGTCAAGGAGAGTATCTCCCACCCGAGCTTCGTCGGCCGACCACCAGGATCGTAATCCTAGACATGTGAACAGATCACAGCATACTGCTATAACTCATAATCTCCCACCTGAAATAGAGGCCCTGGCGAACAACCCTAACGAATTAGCCAAAACCATTGCTGCTCTACAGGCTCTACAGAGACAACAAGATCAGAATAGGCCATCACAAGTGAGGCCTAGGGACAGACCCATAGAAGTTGTTAGGGCCAGGTCAGCTAGAGGCGAACAACACGAGGTGAACAGTGCCCAAGTCAGGCGGGATAGAGGCAAAGCCAAGATGGTCGAACCAAGAGAGGGCCAGGCTGAATCTGCTCGCAGGCGAACAACAATGTCGAGCCATGGGACTACACGTTCCAGTGCTCAGGACAGACTAGGCCAACCCCAACACCAGGAGAAAGTTGCTCGCCAAGAAGTAGAGCGTGGGCGAGCAACATTTGAACACCCTCGCCCGTCAGTTCATGAGAGACTCTCCCAATCTGCCTTCAGGCGACTAGGGCCAAATGCGGCGAGCAACCCTAAAAAGCAGCTCCAGGATTTGCCCACTCCGAGTGAGGGACTGCGACGAGCAGAAAGGTTTGTACCTTTGCTCGCCGAACAGCCTCCAAGTCGGGGGGCATCTTTGGATGAGCTATATCAAGTTTGAGAAGGGCAGTGGAGAGCATGCAAGGACAGATGGACCAACAAAGAGGAGTGGGGACGACCAGCTTGCCATCCTCACCATTATCATCCCTCATTCTAAAAGCCCCGATTCAGAAGAAGGTCCAATTCCCAGCAAGTATCCAGTACGATGGCCTTGCTGATCCCCGGGTTCATCTAACAAAGTATTCAGATTACATGGTCTCGGTGGGAGCCAGCGATGCCACCCAATGCCGAAATTTCCCATTAACTTTGAGAGACCAGGTGCACAAGTGGTTTTCGGCACTGCCACCAGCATCTATCCACTCGTTTGTTCAATTGAGCCGAGAGTTCTTTTCTCATTTCTCAACGGCGGGGTCATACTTGTCCCAGAAACACCGATTGTCAGACCTAAAATAAAATGACGACGAGACGGATCGGGCATTCATGAAAAGGTTCGACAAGGTGTTGTTAGAAGGTGAACCCATCAGCGGGGACACGAAAATTGTTGATGTTATGGCTGGGTTGAAAAAAGGATCAAAGCTATGGAAAGAGGTACGTCTGAAGTGCCCAAGAAGTTATGCCGAATTTAGAAATCAAGCCGGCATATTCGTTTCCATGCATGAGGCTTTGCAATCAAACTTGGGGGAGAACAAAACTGATCCCAAGGAGAATAACAAGAAACCTGGTGCAACAAGCTATCGAGACTCTAAAAACATGAAGGCATTCACTGAAGGGACAGAGCTCAAGGAAAAGTTGAATCAAGTGCTAACAGTATCCGTCGATACTGTTTATGAAAATGTGAAAGAGAAGGAATTGCTCTCCCCACCTCGAAAAATCCGTCAAGACACCGGCAAACTCAACCCTAACAAGTATTGTGCCTACCATCAAAGCGTGGGGCACTTTACGAGCGAGTGTAGAGATTTGCTCAAGCAGCTTTGGCGATTCTACGAGGAGGGGAAGCTTTCCGACTTTGTGAAGAGACAACCCGGAAAGAGAGTCCGGGAGGACAACTCTGAAGATGAGGATGATCAACCTCAGAGAAACAATAAACCAAGACGACCAGTTCCTACCATTTCTGCTCGTCCGTTGGAAGATTTATACATGATGGAACCCGCAGGCCCTGCAGGAGGGTGTTCTGATGGACGACCACCAATCTCCAACCGAAAGAGAAAGGCTGAGTTACGTGCGATCGATCAAGTCCAAGAAATGGGGGTTAAACCGTCTATCATGCAGACAACAGGATTGACTTTCACTAAAAATGACTTGGAAGGGATATTAACTCCGCACAACGATTCGCTCGTAATCTGTGCAAAAATTATGGGAACACGAGTCCACAGATTGTTGGTAGACACCGGAGCCTACACCAACATCCTATTCAAAAAAACGCTCGATCACCTTGGAGATTATTCGGGCTATATCCGGGATTCAACTCATAGAATTGTAGGTTTTGGGAATACTGTAACAATCCCGTTGGGAATAATTACTTTAGCAGTACAACTTGTAACGGCCAACGAACCTGAGAAAAATATTACAAGAATGGTTGACTTCTTGGTTGTAGACCAGGATTCAACTTATAACGGATTTCTTGGTCGACCCTTTTTAAATGAATTCAAAGTTGCATGTTCCACTTATCACTATTGTTTGAAATTCCCAACAGCAAGTGGAACAGGCACAATCAAAAGAGATCAAAGAAAAGCCAGAGAATGTCTCCTACAGTTGCAGGCCAAACATGCACTAGTATCCATTATGGAAGCCACAACTAGCTATCCTGCTGATGAACCATCAATATTGGAGAACATGATGGACATAGAGGATCACATGGATACTGACGAGCAGGTGTTGGACGAGCAGCTCATTACCACCCAGGAGGAACATCATTCTGATGAACAACAAAGGGGTGGTGACGAGCAACACTCGCCAGATGACTTGGAGGTCCAGGTATTGACTAACAACAATGAGTCAGAACTGACAGATGATCTAGATCCCCGCCTGGGGGCAGAACCAATAAACATCGAAAATGATTTTAACTCTGAGGGACCAATACTTGATCCTCGGTGGAAAGGACAAAAACGACGAGCAACTCCAGTTGAAGAGCTGGAGGCGTTCAAAGTTAATCCTGAAAACTCGGATCTCGAATTATACATAGGATCTGAGCTCCCTGGGCCTTACAAATCCCGAATGAAAGAGTTCCTCAGCAAAAATCTAGATGTTTTTGCTTGGTCTCATGCAGACATGGTGGGGATAGATCCAAAGTATGCTTGCCACAAGCTCAATATCAATCAAGCAAAAAGGTATGTCCATAAAAAACGAATAAAATATGCCCCAGACAAGTATCAGGCTTTGAATGAAGAAGTAAAAAAGTTGTTAGACAACGACTTGATCCGACAAGCACTCTGTCCCCAATGGGTAGCAAAACCAGTCCTTGTGAGAAAACCAAACGGGACCTGGAGGCTATGCATAGATTTTACAGATCTGAATGCAGCATGCCCGAAGAACAACTTTCCTCTTCCTCACATTGACCAGTTGGTGGACAACACTGCAGGTCATGAAATGCTAACATTTATGGATGCCTTTGTCGGGTACCATCAAATTCCAATGCATCCAGACGATCAAGAAAACACAGCATTTTATACAAATAAAAACGTGTTGTGTTGGAAGAGAATGCCTTTTGGCCTTATCAACGCCGGAGCAACATACTAAAGGTTGGTGAACAAAATGTTCGACGAACAAATCGGAGATACGGTAGAGGTCTATGTAGACGATATCGTAGTCAAAAGTCCCCGAAAAGAAGACCATCTTCAACATTTGACCCAAGTGTTTGATATTCTTCGATATTACAATATGAAACTGAACCCGAAGAAGAGCAGTTTCGGAGTTCATTCAGGAAAATTCCTAGGCCATCTTGTTAGTCAACGAGGGATTGAGGCCAATCCAACAAAAGTCAAAGCAATTGTAGATATGCAACCGCCACATTCAATAAAAGAAGTGCAAAGGCTCACAGGATGCCTAGCAGCATTGAATCGATTCATATCCAGGTCGGGGGACAAATGTCGTCCATTCTTTGAAGCCATCAAGAAAGGACAGTTCACGTGGACTAACAACTGTCAAAAGGCGTTCGACCAACTTAAAGACTACCTGGGAGATGTTAAAATCCTATCAAAACCCGTCCCAGGAGAAAAACTATACTTGTACCTGGCAGCATCAGAAGTGGCAATCAGCTCTGTTCTGGTGCGAGAAGACGACAAGTTCCATCAACCCATCTACTATGTCAGCCAAACTTTGCACGACGCGGAGATCAAATACTTCCCAACCGAAAAGCTGGCATATGCACTTGTCATGAGTGTAAGGAAGTTACGACCATACTTCTTTGATCATCCAGTTGAAGTTTTAACAACTTTCCCACTCAGACAAATTCTCCATCGCCCCGACACAGCTGGTCGCCTATTAAAGTGGTCACTAGAGATTAGCCAATTCGGGGTGACATATGCTCCTCGAACAGCGATCAAAGGGCAAGCGTTAGCCGACTTTATTGTCGAACTAACTTTCCCACTAGATCCGACGAGAGGACTTGATCACCCCTGGCATCTTTACGTTGATGGATCTTCAACTAACATAGCCTCGGGGGCAGGAGTGGTTCTTATCGTCCCGACAGATAAGTATTCACCTCAGCAATTAGATTTGGTTTCATGGCAACCAACAACGAAGCTGAGTATGAAGCTCTCATTGCTGGTCTCCACTTATCCCTTGCGGTAGGTGTCAGACGATTACAAGTATTCGGCGATTTACAATTGATTGTGAACCAAGTCCGAGGTGAATACGAAGCAAAAGACGATCATATGATCGAATATCAACGAATTGTTGCCTACCTAATGTCCTTGTTAGAACAAGTCTTCATTGAACAAATTCCAAGGACAAGCAACACGCAAGCAGATGCGTTGGCCCGACTAGCAACAAGCGAGGGACCTGCAGAGTTGTCAGACATTATAATTACAAAGATGAATGATCCATCAACGAGAAGTTACAATGTCAACCAACTTGATGAATAAGCAAGTGAAGAAGAAGACTGGAGAACAAATATAGTCAAATATTTGAAAAGTGGAGAAAAACCAAACAACCCTTTTGAAGCTGCCAAGATAACAAAGCAAGTCGCCAGATATACTCTGGTGGGCGAGCAGCTTTACAAAAGGGGAATATCAATCTCACTTCTCAAATGTTTGCCTAGGGGGCAAGGACGAGCAATACTCGAAGAAATACATGCCGGAGTATACAGAAATCATACTGGGGGGCAAGCCTTGGCATACAAAACTATTAGACAAGGCTACTATTGGCCGACTTTACGCCAGGATGCAATCAAGAAAGCAAAGACTTGCCACCAATGCCAGATTTTTGCCCCAAACATTAATGCCCCGGCCCAACAGCTCGTATCAGTTTATAGCTCGTGGCCATTTGCAAGATGGGGGATGGACATTATTGGTCCCTTCCCAGTAGGAGTTGGAGGTGTTCGATTTGTCGTTGTGGCATTCGACTATTATACAAAATGGGCAGAAGCAGAAGCCATGGTAAAAATCACGCAGCAGAAAATGATCAACTTCATTTGGAAGAACATTGTCTGTCGCTTTGGGGTTCCGCAAACCATCGTAACAGACAATGGTCCACAGTTTGATGGAAAAGAGTTGAGAGATTTCTGTATAAAGTGGGGAATCAAAAAACATTACTCTACGCCCTATCATCCCCAGTCAAATGGACATGTCGAAGCTGTGAACAAGATAATCAAGCATACATTAAAAGTACGGCTAGCGGAGAGCAAAAGCAGTTGGTCTGAAGAACTCCCGGAAGTCCTGTGGGCATATAGAGTTTCTTCCAAGTCGAGCACCGGAGAAACACCTTTTGCAATGGCCTTCGGAACAGAAGCTGTAATACCAATCGAGTTAAAGACCAATACATTTAGAACGACCAACTTTGATGAGCAGACGAACAACTCTGCTCTAGCTACTGAAATGGATTTGCTCGAAGAAAAAAGACTGAATGCCGAGCTAAAAAATGCTACCTATAAGCAACGAGCAGAACACTATTATAATTCCCATGTTAAAATCAGGGAATTCAGAGTTGGAGATATGGTTCTAAGAAAGTTGCTCGCCCAACCTCCAGGTGTATTGGGACCAACTTGGGAGGGCCCGTATCGTATAACGGAAAAATTTGTTAATGGTGTATACGATATCGAAGATATGGAAGGCAAGCCGGCCCAATACTCCTGGAATGTTGTACATCTAAAGAAGTACTATCAATGAGACGAACAAGTTCTTAATTGGGCGAACAAATGTCTTGGGGGGCAAGAGAACCAAATAAGGCACCAAGTGAGGCAAACCAAAAACTTGCCTAATTTTTTGAAAATTTTGCTAAGTATAGAATGAAAAGTTGTTCGACACATTGTATAGTCTAGTACTCTTTTAATTTTAGGCAAAGTTGCTCGGCAAGAATATTATAAGCGAGCATATTTTTAGTTAGTGTTCAAAGTTGTTCGTCAGGTTGTGTATGTTAGTGACGAGCAGTCTTACAACACTTGTAAATTTTCAGTATAAATATAGTAGTTGTTCGTCAGAGAGGAAAAATCCAAAAGCTCAAGGTACAAGTCCATTTTGAGGACCAAAGCCACTTAAAAGTTGTTCGTTTTTTAAAATGAACAGAACCTAAGGCTAAACCCTAATTCCATTAAATGCAAAGTTCAATTCGAACAAAAGCCCAACACTATATGTTATAATTGCAAAGTCATTGACAAAAATGTAAAGGCAATTAACATATAAAGAAAATGAGCGAATATAAGAAAGACATTCCATTAAACAAAAGGCATTGAGCCTCAAAAATAGTACAATGATTCTAGAAGAGGTGTACTACAAAAGTCGAACAACTATTACAGAGGAAAGGAAAAAAGGCTAAGTCTAAAGCCTATTGCTGCTCGGCAGGAGGAAGATCTTGGGTTTGGTCGGCAGGAGGATCAACAATCATGTCTCTGGCCATGTCCTCCGCCGCTTTTTGTTCCCTTTCCGTAGCAGCCTACTCGTCAGCAGCGGCCGGCTCCTCTTCCTGCTCGCCTTCATCAACTTGTGGTGGAGGGTGAGTAACAACGATGCTAGGGTCAAGTTTATCAATCTTGACCCCTAACTCAGCCACATCCGCCAACTGGATCTCGATGTTGTTCGGCGGCGGATAGTGCTCGATGAATTCAGTCAGGTCTTTCCCCATCTCTTCTATCATGTCTTTGTAATTGTAAGCGTCGGCCATACGGATACAATCCGCGTAGGCACAAATGTATCCCAGATTGGAGATGGATGCAGACCGAACTTGAACCTCGGCTTCGAGTTGTTCGCGGGAAAAAGAGTTGGCCTCTACCTCCCACAGGCGAGCAATCTCCGCTTCGAGCTCGGTATTTCTTTGCTCGGACGCGAGCAGTTTCTTCTTCTCCTCGCCGAGCAAGGCATCTTTGCTTCCCAATTCAACAGATAAACCCTGAATTTCTTCAAGGTGTTTCTTCTCAGTGTCAATGTAAACATTGATCTGGTTATTGAGACGACCAAGTTTGGCATCGTACTGGCTGGTCAAGCCGTCTTTCTCCTCCGTGAGCTACCGAGCAGTGCTGGCGTAGCGGCGAGCAGCTTCTTCTTGCTCGGCAATCTGGGCCATTGCCCTTTGAGCCGTGACGAGGTCGTTGGCATGAAGCATCATGGAGAGATGAACATTGTCCGCCAGCCCTTGTTGGAATACAGCTTTGTCCAGAGGACGTGTCCAAGCTCGGGCGATCAGTTCCGTTGCCCTGCGAACATAATCGCCGGGAATCTCCCTTATATTGACGGGAGCCTTCGAGCAAGTGTACTGGTGAACAACACTTGTTCGCCCAGGGTGATTGTCAGCACGGTATCTGCGAACAAGAAAGTAAATGATACTTAGAAAAAAAATGAAATGAATCTTGCTCGGCAGAGGCGAGGGTAGACTTACTCCTGGAATTTTCGATCATCCCAGCCCAAATGGGTAAGGTCCTCAGGACCGCGAACAGGAGTGGAATCCCTACCCGCCTTACCTGTTTTCTCCGCAGGCTCGATGGAGGAGGGACGAACAGCTTCCCCCTCCGCATGATGGCGAGCATGGCTTTGCCCCACCTTCTCCTTACCCTTGATCCCGATAGGAGCAGTCTGGGACACAAAGGTCCCATCCCCTTTCTTTAAGCGCTTAGCACCACGGGGAGATGGTGAAGGGGGGGGGGGGGGAGAAGGTGGTAGATTGGATGGGGGCACGGCTTGGCGAGAAACTCTCGCCCCTTCGCTTTGTTCGTCATCGCCAGTACCTTGGTTGGCGGGTCACCCTTCTTTCTCCTGCCTTTTTGTGGTGCCATTTCAAATACTCTTTGTTCCAAGAGTCCGAAGCAGGGAGGGACGGCGACTGTGACTTGCTCGGTTAAAAAAAAAAGGAAGAGAGAATGAAAAAAGAGTTAAGACGAGCAAGTTATGATGTCAAAGGACGAACAAAGTAGTGAAGGAGGAGTTGAAATTTTTTTTATACCTGGGGGCACCTCAGCTTGTGCTTCCAAGTAGTGGGGATAGGAAAACAAGCGAGCAGCTCTCTGACGCTTCTCGTCGCTTAGATACTGGATAGTCCTATCAGCTCTATTGCGTAGGCCGACCAAGCAGGAAGTGAATAAAAACTCTGCCCCGATCTCTTCCTCCTCTGAGTTCCACTTGGGCAACCGAGGACCTGCGAGCAAACAAGAAAAGTTAAATTAGAACAATACAGTTCAAGAATGAACAAAGACAAACTTACGCTTAATTATTCTATAAGCGGTGGGGGAGTTTATTCGCCCAATGCCCCCGTGTGGACCGGAAGATGCTCGCCAGTCACCCCCTAAGAAAAAGAAGTGCTGCTTCCAGTCCTTGATCTTGTTCGGCATCCCTTCTACCATCTTGAGCCCGGTTCTGGCCTTGAGGTAATAGTAGTTTTCTTCGCCTGTGGGACACTTGGTAATTATCATGAGATAGTTGATCTCCTCCGCAGTAAGGCGATCAACATATCCTTCAAGGGCGAACAAACACATGGCACCGAGCAAGTTCATCCACCCAATTGGTGTGATCTGGGTAATGGCAAGGTTGGTCGCCTCGAGAAAACGACCAATAATTGGGGGCAGCGGCAGCTTCAGACCAGCCATCAAAGTATGAATGTTGATCGTCGTGCATCCTGGGGGTGGGCGATCAACTCTCTCCTTTCTCTTGGGAGCCCACATATGAATGTCTTACGGGATCTTGTAAGTCTCTCGGATCGAATCAAGATCCTCCTCGAGGACAACACTCTTGATTTTGCTCGCCTGGAAGTCATTTCTAACCAAGTCCATTACTTGTCTTTGGGGGCGAGCAAAGTTATTCGCATGTTCCTCGGCATATGCTCGCCATTCGAAAGGCCGAGCAACTCCAACTGGAATCTCATTTTCCAGCATTTTTGGAGATGGGAACCCTATCCCTTCCAAAAATTCGCGGGTCAATTCGTCAAATTGGGGATCTTCCGATTCAGCGCTGGACGAAGAGCCTTCACCGGAATCCCTGCTCGCAACAACCACTATTTCCCTCCCAGATGGGCGAGAACCAGTATCCTCAACTGAACGAACAACCGAATCAACGTGGGACGCGGAGGAAATTTCAAAGGGAGGTTGATCGACGGGAGCCGCGATTGGGAAAAGGGGATCAAGGGTTTCTTCAGATTTGTTGCTCGAGTGGGAAGACATGGAAGAAAGAATGAGAAAAAACTAGACGGCGGCGATGGAGGTTGCAGATGGCGGCGATTTCCCGAGGAAGACGGTGGCGCGTGATCACACACGGCGGCGATGGGGTTTCGAAGAAGAATAAAAACAAAATCAAGTGATTAAAACAAAAACACTACCTTGAAACTAAGCCGGAAGCAAGAAATTGAAGAAAAACTCGTCGGAAAAAGCTTGGGATCGCCGGGGATGGAGAATTCGCCGGAGCACTGTAGCAAGAAGTAAAAATGTGGGAAAATATTCATTTCTCTCCACTATTTATACCCCAGGCCAAAAACGGGGTATGGACCGTAATTTCCAACAAAATGTGGGCCAATTTGGAAGAAGACGGGGTAAATTTCGAGCAAGTTCAAAAATTGAAGAGCCTATATGCAAATACGGGGGAGCTTGGCCTCGGGGCTGCTCGCGCGTGGGCGGCGCGCAATCATGCCGCCCACGTCATCCTCGTACACCCCCCAGATCTTGGGAAGACGAAACGACGAACCCAAAGTTGATCGCCTAATTCAATGATGTTCGTCCGAATCTTAATCAGTATAGTATCCTAACCACAGTTGCTCGGCACAAAGTTGCTCGTCTGGGGCAACGTGTAGTCAGGATAGGGGGCAATTGTTGATAGGCGAACAAGTATTAAAGCCTTAGAAGATGATTAACAAAGAAAATCAAATAGGAGTGCACAAAACAATCCAGGAGGTGTACGAACAAGACGAACAGCTCTAGTGACGAACAATTTAACCTACGAACAACATACTGGCGAACAGGTCTAGAGGCCCGAAGTCTAATATGGACCCACCACCAAGTCACTGATGACGAGCAACATTATGAAAAATGGTGCATTTACCAGCTTAAGAGGTGTATGGAAACGAACAAAGGACCAAGATCCCAAAGCCAAACTATGCAAAACACAAAGGCGAACAACTTTTGAGCCATACCCTCAAAAGGCGAACAACTTTTATGGAAAAATCATTCTGGATCAACTAAACCAACATGGACGAACAACAATGAAGTCCGAGATAAGACTAATGAAGACTTTGTAACTAAGATTCAGCTTGGATGAGGTCAAACAAAAGTCAAAAGGACACTTGTCAAGCATGCAGGCTAGGGAGACCAAGAGTCATGGACACCTCATGCTTGCTAGTCTCTATAAATAGTTGTTCTCCAGCTTAAGAAATAAAAGTTCAAATTCACAAATGCTCCCAATATACACACTAACACACCTAAACGTACACACATACGAAACTAATACGATTTCGACTTTCGTGTTTATCATTCCACATCCCGGATCTTCGATTTACCATTTACGGTGGTAATCAATCACACGTAATTGATTGGTGGTCTTAAACCAAATTAAAACAGTCACTAATCCTATTGATTAAATTTGATCACCAACAGTAGAATCAAGCGCTTCCCACTAAATTATAAGTCCGGACTTATAGCGAGGTGTTACTTTATTTTCCTTAACCACATATATAAATGTAGCGCCACAGACGTCACACAACTATGCCTTTAATCGAACAAATGAACAAAATATGAGCGCAACTTGTTATAAAGACAAGAGACTGCTAGAATTTCTCTCAACATTAATTGATAATTTTGAATTTAGGTAAAGATAAAAATGTAATGTTGTTTGTTACAGCATGAAATATCCTCGCCTGATAGGAGGTCAGATTCTCGAAGATACTCTGATATGTCATGATCGAGGGTCTACATCATAAAAGAGTATTTAATGTACTATAGATCTACTGTTGATCATTAGATTAATAATTGTAATAAATCCCTAAAATAAATGGTTAAGACGAGTTTATGGCCACTTTCGGGCCTTTGAGGGTGAACCTCTATAAATAGGAGGTCACCCCTCATTGTAAGGGTTCACATTTTCCTACCTTCAACATATATCCAAGAAGCTCTCATATTCGAGGGAAGAACGAAAGTTCTTCCCCTACCGTTCGTGTTCATTTATATTTATTGTTTGTCGGGCATAACCCAAATAGCCACATACATCTATCCATACGAAAATGTCTGTCAACAATTTGGCGCTATAAGGAGGGTAAACCCGAAAATCATTAAAAAAAACAGAAAATCACTCAAAAATCTTTAAATCTTCAAGTGTTCTTCAAGAACACCTTCAAATCTTCAAGTTTTCATCTTTAAATCTTCAAGTTCACCTTCAAATCTTCAAACATTTACCAAGAACATCTTAATGTTCATATCAAATCTCCAACCCTATCTTCAAATTTACGAAACCACAACTAAAATCCACTGAAAATCATACCCAAATTTCAACACCAAACTCAGAGAATCAAATGCCAAAGGAAATTTTATGTTCAAAATCAATAGCTACATCACAGACTTCCAATGTCCCATTCCCGAAAACAAAAATTTCCATCATATATGACTTCCCTTTCTAAAATCATAGGTATACACACATATACATTCTCTCTATCTAGAATTGGATAATTCCTACAGAAATAATTCCATCAATATACATCATGCAACTATATATATATATATATATATATATGTGTGTGTGTGTGTGTACAAATACAAACATACAGAGAAGCTTAACCCATAACTCAGTCGTCAAGCAATTTCCGCCACCTCCAGTGCGGCCTGCACCACCGGCGCCGACCGTCTCTAACAGCAAACCGCAGCTTCCCCGTGACACCGCCCCACCTCCGTCGCTCGCCGGAGAGCGACACCCATATTTTGGTATATTGAAGCAAACC
Organism: Ballota nigra; assembly: GCA_947034835.1. NCBI lineage: Eukaryota > Viridiplantae > Streptophyta > Magnoliopsida > Lamiales > Lamiaceae > Ballota > Ballota nigra. The sequence continues at coordinate 93,935,687 of OX344724.1, forward strand.
CAGAGGAGGAGCTACAGTTTTTGGGTCTCAATTCCCCCTCTGTTTGCCTCGATTATCGCGCCGCTTTTCCACAGCTTTTTCTTGCTTTTGGCACGTCCCCCAACGCAGGCTGAAAAGTCAAAAGATTCCCTGCAAACCTCGATCCGTGTGCCGCCGAGGTCGCCACGACGCCAGTCGGCGACCTCAGCCTCCGGGTAGCTTCACCGGCCTCCGCTCCAAGCGGCCTCAAAGCGCCGCTGTACAGCCCGCTGCCCGTTCTTGCCTTCCCGCCGTTGTCGAACGTGGCCTCCCTACCATCTTCGAACGCGACCTCTCCGCCGCCGATCTCACAGCCTCGCGTCCGCCTCTCCAGGATGCCGCTAAGCGTGACACCCACTTCCACACGCGGCCGCCCAGTACGGGCTCCTCCCTGATCCTTCCCGCTGCTCGTACCCGCGACCACCATCGCCTTCCCGCGCGTTGCCCGCTCATCCGCCGTCGCCCATTGCGGGCCCCTCGCCGCATCGTCGCCCGGCACGCCTCCCCGCGATGCCGCCCAACGCGGCCTACCCGCCAACCATGCCACGCCTCCCCGACGCGGACTCCTCCCCGCATCGCCGCCCGCAGGCACCTTCGCGGTCTCCCCGCCGCAACCTCCTCGCGCTGCCTAAAACTCGCGGCCCGCAGCCCGCGTCGTCGGCCTCCAGGCTCGCCCAGCCCGTTCCGCCGGCCTCCAGGCTCGCCCAGCCCACATCGCCCGCGACCTTCCCGCGCCGCCAGCGCACCTCCCAGCGCCTCCCCTCCCCGCACATGCCCTCTACGAGTCAATCTCCACGGCCTACTCGACATGATTCATTAGGGGAGGGTTGGGCCAGATTTCTATTCAATTTTTGGGCCCAATCTCTTTATCTTATAATGATTGGGCCAAGTTTCAAGTGGAATTGTTGGGCCAGGATTGGTGAGTCCTAGGGCCTTATTAGTTATTAATCGGTCTGGCTGGGACTGCAGGACAAGAGAAAAAAAAAGAAATTTTACAGTAGCTCCGGGATGGGCATCAGGAGCCTCTTCATCAACGAAAAATCTACGGGCAGTCCTTTGCCTACTCACATCAGGTTTATTTCGACAATTCCCTTTTAATATACATTACAACTCGCAAATTTCATATAAATTAAAAGCGGGGGCATATATTCATATTTCGAAAATTCAAAGCGGGTCAATTTTTAAAATACAATTTTCATTTGATACTTCCTTTTAATGTATATCGCAACTCGTAAGTTTTCAAATACATTAAAAGGCGGGGGCATGGATATACACATCCTATGCTCATTTTGTGATATCAAAAATAAATTATTTGACACTGAGTATAATTAAATACAGTCATTTATTTTAAGCTTCGAATATAATTTCGTAAGTTCATTGAGGTTGCTCACCTAGTACATAACTCAATATTTAAAAATGGTCACACCTTTCGACTACAAACATTCATCCGCCTTTTAGGCGTCGACATTCCGCCTAGATTGACGAAGTAATCCGTCTTCTCGATGTTGATTAGTTCGCCTTTCAGGTGTTGACGTATTGATTAGTTCGCCTTCACCGGCGTCAACTAATCTACTTCTCGAGTTAATCCATCTTCTCGGCGTTGATTAGTCCGCCTTCTAGGCGTCGACATTCCGCCTGGATTGGTGAAGTAATCCGTCTTCTCGACGTTGATTAGTCCATCTTTCAGGCGTTGACGTATTGATTAGTTCGCCTTCACCGGCGTCAACTAATCTACTTCTCGAGTTAATCCATTTTCTCGGCGTTGATTAGTCCACCTTCTAGGCGTCAATATTCCGCCTGGATTGGCGAAGTAATCCGCCTGTTCGGCGTCGATTAATCCACCTTTCAGGCATTGACATTCCGCTTGGATTGGCGAAGTAATCCGTCTTCTCGATGTTGATTAGTCCGCCTTTCAGGCGTTGGCGTATTGATTAGTTCGCCTTCACCGGCATCAACTAATCTACTTCTCGAGTTAATCCGTCTTTTAGGCGTCGACATTCCGCCTAGATTGACGAAGTAATCTGCCTTCTTGGCGTTGATTAGTCCGTCTTCTAGGCATCGACATTCCGCCTAGATTGGCGAAGTAATCCGTCTTCTCGATGTTGATTAGTCCGCCTTTTAGGCATTTACGTTTTGATTAGTTCATCTTCACCGACGTCAACTAATCTACTTCTCGAGTTAATCCACCTTCTCGGCGTTGATTAGTCCGTCTTCTAGGCGTCGACATTCCGCCTAGATTGGCGAAGTAATCCGTCTTCTCGATGTTGATTAGTCCGTCTTTTAGGCTTTGACGTTTTGATTAGTTCGTCTTCATCAACGTCAACTAATCTACTGCTCGAGTTAATCCGCCTTTTAGGCGTTGACATTCCGCCTAGATTGGCGAAGTAATCCGTCTTCTCGATGTTGATTAGTCCGCCTTTCAGGCGTTGACGTATTGATTAGTTTCCCTTCACCGGCATCAACTAATCTACTTCTCGAGTTAATCCGCCTTCTCGGTGTTGATTAGTCCGCCTTTTAGGCATCGACATTCCGCCTAGATTGGCGAAGTAATCCGTCTTCTCGACGTTGATTAGTCTGCCTTTCAGGCGTTGACGACTTGACGTATTGACTAGTTCGCCTTCACCGGCATCAACTACTCTACTTCTCGAGCTAGTCCGCCTTTTGGGCGTCGATATTCCGCCTAGATTGGTGAAGTAATCTGCTTTCTCGGTGTTGATTAATCCGTCTTTTAGACGTCGACATTCCGCCTAGGTTGGCACGTCGGCATTCCGCCTAGGTTGGCGAAATAATCCGCCTTCTCGTCGTTGATTAATCCACCTTTTTGGCATCGACATTCCGCCTGGATTGGCGAAGTAATCCGCCTTCTCGGCATTGATTAGTCAACCTTTTAGGCATCGACATTCCGCCTAGATTGGCAAAGTAATTCGTCTTCTCGATGTTGATTAGTCCGTCTTTCAGGCGTTGATGTATTGATTAGTTCGCCTTTACCAGCGTCAACTAATCTACTTCTCGAGTTAATCCGCCTTCTCGGTGTTGATTAGTCCGCCTTCTAGGCATCGATATTCCACCTAGATTGGCGAAGTAATCCATCTTCTCGACGTTGATTAGTCCGTCTTTCAGGCGTTGACTGACTTGAACCAAAAATACTAGCTTTTACTAGTAGCTTCCCCGCAAGAGTACGGGTTCACTGTAGTATGGGCAAGTATAGGGACCAAGTATTATCGAACCCAAGGGAAGGTATGTATGCGAATAGATCCCTGAAGATCTACGCGTCGTAGTTAATATGAGTGTATGTTTGGGGATTGAAAATTATTAAATCTAAACTATTCTACTCTACTAATGCAAAAGAAAGAAATGAGTTAATTATCTAAGGGTTTTGTCTCAAATATAAAAGGGTGATGCTCGGGATAGGAATTCCTACGTATACTAACGGAGTTGGTACGATAATTAAAATAACCGTGACACACAAGAAATAACCTAAGTATAAGAATGCAAGGTGAAAACTCAAGATTCTAAACCCTAATACTTTACCCTAACACTCGACTTCACTAATCCACTAACAAGTTAATAGATTGTGCTTAATAATGAGACCCTAATTTAACTAATGGTGATGTGGCCGTCCTCCATAGTTAAACCGGTAGATTAATTAACCTCTTCTAAATCCTCTCGTTAAGACTACTAGTTGTTAAAGAGTGATGCGGTCGTCCTCTCCCTAACACTTTCGTACGAAATTCAAGAATAAAGTTAAGATTGATTTTATGAATTCATTAATTAAGAGAATTAAAACTAACATCACGAATTACCCTAATTACATACCCACAACCTACTTCTACGAGTTCATCCTATCCTAAGCATGCAAGGGTTCTAGCCTAACATGGTGGTTTGAATAATAAAAGCAATCACAAGAACAATAAACATATGCATAATTGAATTAACGAAAGAAATCAAGAACATAAACGAAAGAACAAATTAAAGTCTCCAAAGGAATCTATATAAATCTGAAAAACTAGGTTTAATCGTCTCAAAGAATAAAGAAAGAAAGAAAGAATTAATCTAATACGTTCAAAAGAAATACTAAAACTAAGAATTCGTAAATTAAAACCTCGATTACAACGTACAAAATTCTTCAAAACTCCTTCCCAAGCTTTCTCCTTGCTCAAAGTATGTAAAAATATGTGTTGGTATGTGGTTATATGTGAAAATATGCTTGGAAGGGGTATATATAGGCTTTGGGACGAATTTGGGCGATTTTGGGCCAAAAACACGCAAAAACTCTCGAGTGCAGGTGCAGCTCGAGCGCTAGCGCTCGAGCTTGGTGGTCGAGCGGGTCAAGAGGTCGAGCGAGGCGCTCGACCGCTGGCTGTACACATGTTCGTAAAACCTTCATAACTTCTCAACCGGGAGTCCGTTTTGGCCGATTCAAAGTCCTACGAACTCCTCTTTTCGCCCTCTATCCATCTATGAAAACCAAAGAGACAAATTAATAAGTTTATAAAAATGATACTCATTTGACTCCAAACACTCATCGAAAACACTCAAAACATGGGCAAATCGGGCACCAAAACATAACAATTTCACGCCTAATCAACCCCCCCAAACTTACCATATTGCTTGTCCTCAAGCAATGAAATAATAAGTCAAGTGAAATTGTTAGGAATGAGTCAAAGAATTAACCCATGCAAGCAAATGAACTCGAGCTTCAAAGATCAATCACAAGTATACTCACTCACCTTCCTTCATCATACTCATGCAACAACAACAAGAAACACCAAGATCAAACATGGATGTGCTCTCAACGATGTGTTTCACTCCCTCACAAGTGTATATCAATGATCAAGAGACTCACTCAAACAATCAATCACTCAAATTGGCAGTCATAGGCTTGTAAGTGCTCTTAACTTCGACCATACTCTAGAAATCAATGCCGAATCAAAAAGGACTTTTCTCAAGGTTGTAATGTAGTCTCTTTGGACAGGTGGGATAGCAATATGGGTAAGTGACTCAAGTGAATGGAGAATAGAAAATCAAACTTTGGCACTTCGAGATTAGGAACAGACTACTTCAAACATTTTCAATCAACACTCTTTCAATTCCACTTTTCTCAACACTTCAATTTTTTCTTTCTCACTCTTTTCACTTTTTTTCAATCACTTCTTTTTTTTTCGCACAAACACATGAGCTCTTTTTTTTCTTTTGCTCATTCTCAACCTTTTTTGTTCTTTCCCACAACTCAAATCTCATTCACACCCTTATTTTATCACCACTCAACCATCATAATTCCTTTTTCTCAACTCAACTCAACTCAATCCCTTCAACCTTCACACTTTTCCTATTCTCCACTCAAATTGGGACAAAAGGCTTAGGAACTTGGAATAGTGTTTAAATGTGCTAGCAAATAAAATAGGCTTTAGGCTCAAAGGGGCTAGCAAGGGATACATGTCATTGGTAAGGAAAATTTTGGCTAAGTGACTCACTCAAATCAAAGATGGCCTAAGATCACATTCGGCATTTCAAACTAGACACAATCAAGAAGCAAGAGCACATGCAAGTTATAACATCCTCTAAGGTGATGATTCACTCACAAACGAAGAGATCAAGTAATGCATAAAAATCTCATAAGGCTCAACTCTCACGGCTTTCACATCCATGCTAGTCCTAGTGAATTCTCACTCTCATCACACAAGTACTCAAAAGAAAAATTCACAAGCATACAAGTTCTTTCTCAAATCAACTCTCATTCAAACACTCACACAAAAGAGTCCCTAACTCAAATCCACAAATCATCAACTCATCAAATCATACTCAAAGATAGCAACCAACAAGCATAAGAGAATTGATAGGCATGAAATATTGAGTAACAAAACAAATCAAAATCAGCCCAAGGAGCATCTCAAGACACAAATAATCAACTCAACTCAAAGATAAGGGGTGCTCCAGTGTAATGTCATAAAACACATAAATACTCCACCCCCCCAAACTTCGACCTTGCGAAGAGGTCTAAGTTTGGGGTTGTGGGTTACCTCAACCAAACAATTTAGTTTCTCTTCAACAACTTAGCACACTCCTTTGTCTCGAGTTGGTCCCTTCAATCTGAATACTCCATCATTCCTTTACTCTTTTAGAGACAAGCCTACAAAATAAAACTCTCAAGTACGAGGTTAAACTTACGACTCAACAACACCCTAATAACATAATAGGACACTAAAAACAAATAAAAATGGGTTGCCTCCCATTCAGCGCTATTTTTAAGGTCCTGATGCCGGACCGAGCTCAAAAGAGCTTATGGGACATCATACTCAAATTTACCTCCCTTACTCTCATAAGAGTGGTGGTTGCATTATTTTCCTTGATGCCCCTCCATCATGAGCTACTTTGCTTCCTTCTCATCCCCAAGTGTTATGGGTCTCAACTCCTTCTCACCTTTATCTGGAGGAGTCTCACTAAGCAATTTCTTGCGCTTGGACTTTTTCTTCTTAACTCCTCATTTTCCCTCCAACTGGACCACGTCCACTCTTTTCACCTCTTCATCCTTCAACTTTTTCACTTTATCCCTATCAACATAATCAAGAACATAATGCTCATGGGTTAAATTATCAAGTGAAGGATTATAAAATTCATGAATATGAGAAGGATTAGGAATAGGAGGTGTGTCTTCAACACGAGGATCAATTGCATCCATGCAATACAAACTCTCATCCTCCTTCGGGTGCTTCATGGCTTCATATAGGGAAATCTTCACTTCTTGATCATCAACCTTCAACGTAATCTTCCCATTTGCCACGTCTAGCACCATCCCCGTCGTTGCTAAGAACGGTCTTCCCAAAATCAGAGGCACTCGCTCATCTTCCTCCATCTCTAGGACTACAAAGTCGGCTGGAAAAATGTGATCCCCAACTTTCACGAGGACGTCTTCAACCACACCTTGAGGTCGAGTAATAGACCGGTCGGCAAGTTGAAGCGTCATCATTGTCGGCTGAAGTTCACCACCTTCCAAATTCTTGAAAAGCGACAAGGGCATGAGATTGATGCTCGCCCATAAATCACATAGCGCTCCTTTCTTGATCCCGTTCCCAATATCACATAGGATCGTGAAGCTCCCGGGATCCTTCAGCTTCGGTGGAAGCGCCTTGTGCACTAATGCACTCACCTCGTGGTTCAGCTGCACCAACTTCGGCTCATCCACTCGCCGTTTTTTCGCAATCAAGTCCTTCAGAAACTTTGCATAATGCGGCATCTGTTCCAAAGCATCATAAAAAGGAATGTTAATGTGAAGTTGTTTAAAAACATCAAAAAATTTTGCAAATTTTTCATCAAGCTTCTTTTTCATGAAGCGTTGTGGATACGGGACTGGTATCACAGATTTGGGTACCCCCCATTCATCTATTTCTGTTTCTTTCACTTTATCCCTTGCTTCCTTTGCCTTTTTCCACTTAGGAACTCTCTCAATCTCCTCACTTTCCTTGCCCTTCTGGGACTCATCCATATCCTTATGCTTCTCAATCCCTTCACTTTCAATCCCCTTCTCAACAGTAACACCTCCATCTTTCTTGTGTTCTCTTTCCCCCATCTCAACTCGAGGTGTATCAGAATCAGCAGGCATCTGAGGACCTTCATAGTTGGTTCCACTTCTAAGCTGGATCGTCTTGCAATGCTCTTTCAGGTTCCCCTCCGGCATGGAAGGATATTTTCCCGGCTCTCTATTCAACGACTTTGCGATCTGGCTCATCTGGAACTCTATAGAAGTGAACCTTCGATTGTTCTCTTGTTGAGTTCTAGTCCACTCAACGTTCATCTTCTGGAGCTCTTGATCACGTTGATCACCCTTATTATGCAACTCTTTCACATCGTACTCCAAGGATGACAACCTCTTACTTCCTTCCTCCACCTTCTGAAGAATAGCTCTCAACATCTCCTCGGTTGATGCACCGCCTTCTCCACCAGGAGGTTTAGACCCCGGATCAACACCTGCAGGAACAGTAATACCAGTTTTTGGGTTAGCATATGAAAAATCTCATTTTTCCTCCATGTGTTTTGAGGAGGCTGCTGGCCTCCTTGAAATCCTTGTGTGTTCCTCCATTGATTTTGAGGTGGCTGAGGCCCTGGAGGTGCAAATGGCTGCCCATAAGAAGGTCTTCCAAACTGATTTCCACCTTGGTAGCCATTCTGATTGTAATACGGACCTCCCATGTAATTGGCTACCTCTTGTTGTCCACTTGACTGGTCTACTCTATCATTCTCTGCCGCATGCTCTCCAACCAAGTTCTTTCCCAACTCGAGGTTGTTGATCTTCTCCATCATGGCCATCAATAGCCTTCTCGTTCCTTCACCCTCTTCAACCTGATGAACTCTCTGAAAATCTGAATCTTCATTCCAAGCCCCGACATTCGTGACAATGTTGTCCACGATCTCTCTACACCTCTCTATGCCTTGATTCAGGAATGTTCCTCCCGCACAAGCGTCTAAATGGTCTTGCCCCGCCTTGTTGGCACCACTGTAGAAGAATGCCATAATATCCCCCTCATTGTACCCATGCTGCGGGCACTCAATCAACATATTTGAGTATCTCTCCCACGCTTGACGTAGGTCCTCTCCTTGCTTCTGGCGGAAAGAAGAGATCTCAATCCTCGCTTTTATAGTTCTTGATGGAGGGTAGAATCGCTCGAGGAACAGACGCTCGAGCTCGGCCCAAGTGGTAATACCTCCCCGCGGAAGCGTATTATCGTACCACTCCTTGGCTATTCCCGTCAATGAGAATGGGAACAGCCTAAGCCTCTTGGCATCTTCTGACATGCCATTATAATTGAATGTGGAGGCTATCATGAGAAAACTCCTCAGGTGAGTGTGAGGATTCTCCTTCCCGATCACCCCCTTGAACTGGTTCTCTGTCAGCAGCTTAAGAATTCCCGGGGAAATCGAGAAGTTATTTGCCTCAACAGGAGGCAATGCCACTCCATCATAGTACCGATGTGGCTGCGCTGCAAACCTCCCTCGAATAGCCATATTGTGATCTACGTTCTTGGGCACAGGCTGAGGAGAACCAGGTGGTGCTGGTACTTGTTGAACTTGAGGTGGTTGGTACACAGGTGGTTGGTTGTAAACAGGAGGTGGATGATATGGGTATGGTGGATAAGGGTATGGTGGGTATGGGTAATGTTGGTATACTGGGTTGTTGAAAGGGTTATTTGGGTTTTGTGGGTAAGCAGGGTTGTTCAGAGGATTTTGGACAAAATTCTGAGCTGGATTGATAACGTTTTGTGCACCCGGGTTTTGGCTCTGACTATCCCCTAACGGATCTTGGTTCTTACTGGTGTTGCCATCAGTGCCGTCAACCCGGTTCAAACCCTGGATAAACTCATTCTCGGCATCTTCCAACTTATTAGTGATGTCCATTGGTTCTTTCCCTAAGTCGGCAGCGTTCATCCTTCTCAAGAAAGCTCGGTTCCTTCTAGCTATTGTCTCAGGGTCCAACGGTATTCTCTCTTCGCTCGTATTGCCTTGTGAGCGTGTTTTCATAAACCTGAAACACTAGCAGAAGGATCAAAACGCAACTGCCGAACGAATGAAAATAAAGAATAAAAACAGAAATTAAAACACCCACTACTAACTACTAAGCTATCAACAAGTCCTATTCAAAAAGCATACAACGCCATCCCCGGCAACGGCGCCATTGACTTGAACCGAAAATACTAGCTTTTACTAGTAGCTTCCCCGCAAGAGTACGGGTTCACTGTAGTATGGGCAAATATAGGGACCAAGTATTATCGAACCCAAGGGAAGGTATGTATGCGAATAGATCCCTGAAGATCTACGCGTCGTAGTTAATATGAGTGTATGTTTGGGGATTGAAAATTATTAAATCTAAACTATTCTACTCTACTAATGCAAAAGAAAGAAATGAGTTAATTATCTAAGGGTTTTGTCTCAAATATAAAAGGGTGATGCTCGGGATAGGAATTCCTACGTATACTAACGGAGTTGGTACGATAATTAAAATAACCGTGACACACAAGAAATAACCTAAGTATAAGAATGCAAGGTGAAAGCTCAAGATTCTAAACCCTAATACTTTACCCTAACTCTCGACTTCACTAATCCACTAACAAGTTAATAGATTGTGCTTAATTAATGAGACCCTAATTTAACTAATGGTGATGCGGCCGTCCTCCATAGCTAAACCGGTAGATTAATTAACCTCTTCTAAATCCTCTCGTTAAGACTACTAGTTGTTAAAGAGTGATGCGGTCGTCCTCTCCCTAACACTTTCGTACGAAGTTCAAGAATAAAGTTAAGATTGATTTTATGAATTCATTAATTAAGAGAATTAAAACTAACGTCACGAATTACCCTAATTACATACCCACAACCTACTTCTACGAGTTCATCCTATCCTAAGCATGCAATGGTTCTAGCCTAACATGGTGGTTTGAATAATAAAAGCAATCACAAGAACAATAAACATATGCATAATTGAATTAACGAAAGAAATCAAGAACATAAACGAAAGAACAAATTAAAGTCTCCAAAGAAATCTATATAAATCTGAAAAACTAGGTTTAATCGTCTCAAAGAATAAAGAAAGAAAGAATTAATCTAATACGTTCAAAAGAAATACTAAAACTAAGAATTCGTAAATTAAAACCTCGATTACAACGTACAAAATTCTTCAAAACTCCTTCCCAAGCTTTCTCTTTGCTCAAAGTATGTAAAAATATGTGTTGGTATGTGGTTATATGTGAAAATATGCTTGGAAGGGGTATATATAGGCTTTGGGACGAATTTGGGCGATTTTGGGCCAAAAACACACAAAAACGCTCGAGTGCAGGTGCAGCTCGAGCGCTAGCGCTCGAGCTTGGTGGTCGAGCGGGTCAAGAGGTCGAGCGAGGCGCTCGACCGCTGGCTGTACACATGTTCGTAAAACCTTCATAACTTCTCAACCGGGAGTCCGTTTTGGCCGATTCAAAGTCCTACGAACTCCTCTTTTCGCCCTCTATCCATCTATGAAAACCAAAGAGACAAATTAATAAGTTTATAAAAATGATACTCATTTGACTCCAATCACTCATCGAAAACACTCAAAACATGTGCAAATCGGGCACCAAAACATAACAATTTCACGCCTAATCATTGACGTACTTCACTGGCGTCAACTAATCTACTTCTCGAGTTAATCCGCCTTCTCGGCGTTGATTAGTCCGCCTTCTAGGCGTCGACATTCCGCCAAGATTGGCGAAGTAATCCGTCTTCTCGATGTTGATTAGTCCGACTTTCAGGCGTTGACGTATTGATTAGTTCGCTTTCACCGGCGTCAACTAATCTACTTCTCGAGTTAATCCACCTTTTCGGTGTTGATTAGTCCGTCTTTTAGGCGTTGACGTTCCGCCTGGATTGGCAAAGTAATCTGTCTTCTCGGCGTTGATTAGTCCGTCTTTTATGCGTTGACATATTGATTAGTTCGCTTTCACCGGCGTTAACTAATCTATTTCTCAAGATGATCCGCCACTCGGCCTTGATTAGTTCGTCTTCACCGGCGTCAACTAATCCGCCTCTCGGTGTTGATCCAGTCTGCATTTTAAGCGTTGACTTTCCGCCTTAATGGGCGAGGTGTTGTTTAGTTCGTCTTCACCGGCGTTAACTAATCTATTCTCTGCTTTGGTTTATCCATGTTAACGGCATCGACCAGTCCGCCTTCACCGGCATCGACTGACCCGCGTCGCATTCGCCCACTTGTGGCCATAATATATCGCGTCCTAGACGTTTTGTTTAATCAACAAATCGATTGTTAATTCAATCTTGTATTCGTGAAGTCGCTGCCCGTTAATCGGCTAAAGCACTTCACTCGTTAATCATTTGGTTAATCTTTTAATCGATTGTTAATTCAATCTTCTATTCGTGAAGTCGTTGCCTGTTAATCGGCTAAAGCACTTCACTCATTAATCATTTGGTTAATCTTTTAATCGATTGTTAATTCATTCTTGTATTCGTGAAGTCGCTGCCCGTTAATCGGCTAAAGCACTTCACTCATTAATCATTTGATTAAACTTTTAATTGATTTTTAATTCAATCTCGTGTTCGTGAAGTCGCTGCCCGCCATCGGCCAAAGCACTTCACCAGTTTTTCATTTGTTAAGTCAATTAAAATCGATTGTTAAATCAATCCCTTGTTCGTAAAGTCACTCTCCGCAAGAGGCTAAAACACTTCTTTAATTTATCATCGCGATCCTTACCGCCCTATTACTAAAGTCGCTGCCCCATGCGGCTATAGTATTTATTAATTAATCATCTCGACTTTTTATCGCTAAGTTATTTAAATCAATGCCGGCCAGCGGCAATAACTCTTTATTAATTGAGCCTCACGGTTCCCGACTCGGGGGCACGACGGAAGATCATACCCCACCTAACTCGACCAGTTTCAGAAAAGTTTGACGATTTGAAGGTTACACGGAAGATTCGCCCATCACGGACCCTGTTGTCGAAGATTCCTCCGGGGCATCCGAGCTATCCTGTTTTTAGGCTCGGGGGCAAAACTTATTTGAAGCACAGATCAAGATCGAACTCTGGCCGCAATCAGAGCCCAATCTTGGGGGCAATTGTTACAGTAGGAAATATCATCGCCTGACAGGAGGTCAGATTCCCGAAGATACTCTGACATGACATGATCGAGGGTCTACATCATAAAAGAGTATTTAATGTACTATAGATCTATTGTTGATCATTAGATTAATAATTATAATAAATCCCTAAAATAAATGGTTAAGACGAGTTTATGGCCACTTTCGGGTCTTTGAGGGTGAACCTCTATAAATAGGAGGTCACCCCTCATTGTAAGGGTTCACATTTTCCTACCTTCAACATATATCCAAGAAGCTCTCATATTCGAGGGAGTCGTTCTTCCCCTACTGTTCGTGTTCATTTATATTTATTGTTTGTCGGGCATAACCCAAATAGCCACATACATCTATCCATACGCAAATGCATGTCAACATTATTCTAATTTTTTTTTTTTGAAAAAATGTAAAAACAATTTGATTCCATACATAAATAATTTGGCAAACTAAACAATCTTAATAGTAATGATAGTCATTATGTTTATCAACCAAACAATATAATTTTTAAGAAGCATACTCCTCACTATTATCATTCACGTTTTTATTCTCATTTCTTACACCGAACCAAACGACCTCTTAATTATTGGGTTAATTGCAAAAAACACTCTCTCGTGGTTTAAAAATTATTTGAAACCCTCTATGGTTTATTAAATATAGCAAATTCTCCTCTTCTTAGAAAAATAAGTTAATTGTTTTACTTATTTCTTCTGTTTTTTGTGTTTTAGTTTTTAAAATATTAAAATCTTAAGACTATAATATGAAGGGCATAAAAAGATACCGAAGAAATCATTAATTCGTTTATGAAGATAAAAGGGAGAATTTTAATAAACCACATGAGAGTTTCGAGCAATTTCCAAATCATGTGGGGATTTCACACAATATTTTGAATCCACGGGGGAGTTTCGTGCAATTAAACCCTTAATATTAACCTAGTGGTTCTTTACAAACTCTACTATGTAAATAGAACCGCTTTCTTTAATTTGTAATTACTACTTTAAATATTTATAATCTCTTTTGGAAGAGTTACTCTAACACTTTTGAATTATGGAGAATTAATTCTCATGTGACTTAATATTTTTGTGTCCCTCAAACTAATAACCACTGTTAATTTTTTTTCTTCAAATACTTACATTTCTATAGTGACTTTATTTCAAAAGACTCTCATTTTTTTAATATAAAAATTATTTAACATCACTTATAATTTTGCAATAAAGTTTAAAACCATACCCTCAATATAATCCAAATTCTCGTAATTTACCACTCACTCTCTTTCATATCAATTATCATTTTTAGAATTGGTATAAATTAAAACATATCAAATTTTGACATATTTATCTTCTATCAATAGCGGGGAAGAATTAATTCAAGACGTGAGGGGAAAAAGAATTGCTCAATAGATAATGATCTTTTAATTTAGGCCATATTTAACGGTTCGGATTCCCTGTTTCACTTTTGTATTTCATCTACTGTTTTAAGTTTTGGATCAGTGACAAGTGTTGAATTATTAATTGTCAAATTAATTGCATAATCAAAATTCCTAAAATAATGTTGGAAACCTAATATAAGTAGCATTAAAATAAATTTAGTGATCACAATATAATTTATATCTTATTGAAAAATAGGAAATGAATATCTAAAAGGTGGTGGCGCAGTCAGATTAAGAATTGTAACACGTACACTACATAGTGCACTTACGATATTTTTTTCTCTTTTTTGTGCATTATTTCAATTTAATAGCAGTGTAAGAACAGATACCCGTAGCCACATCCTTGAAATTCAGCCAATTATTTTTCTGCCTTTAAACAAATTTTGGGAACTAATTATCCACTTACAATATACTTATAAATTAATTTTTACGCACAACTTATTTTAGTTTCAACGCTGAGTCATTTTTAATGAAAGCTATCCTGAAAAGAAAATAAAATCATCAATTATATTGGTGCCATAATCATTGCATCTATCTATCCACAGCCACGACGCGACGGCCGCCACAGATGAAGACAAACTTTAAACACGTTTTTCCAAGATATGCAACTTCATATTAAGATATTCTGTCTTTCTTTTTAATGTACCACATAATACATTGTCTTTTCTCAAATATAAAGATATTTGTTTTCTGCTTTAATAAAATATGGAGAAATTTGGGAATTGGAAATCATCTTATTAGCGGTAAGCTTCTGATCGATGAAATATTCAAAATTCATATGTATAAAACCACACTAATATATCTGTTTACTCACACTAATATATGTATATTTTACTTAGTATTTTCTAAATGTGTGTCGTCTAAACTTATATTTTTCTTAAATCTCTCCATTATAAGATTCTAGTTCATTTACACGTAATTTCGTTGGACTCATTGTTCTCAAAAAAGAAAAAAACTTTAGATCATTGGATATTCATTTTAATTTTTTAGGGTACAAACTTGAGACAAAATGAAAGTATGCTAGATAAATTACAGGTCATGAAAAATTAATGAGGAAATTAAATACAAAAATAAAGAGTCGTATAAATTGAACACTATCACCTTTCCACTTAATAAAAATCTTTTTCGTATAAAGTATATAAGTTTTATATACTAGACTTTTTAAAATGTATACTTTTAAACTAGAAATCTATCACTCCTACTTAGGCTGGGAAAATACCGTAAAATTCGGTATACCGAGCTTATCGTATAAAAAATATTGAATTTATCGAAAAGTTTGGTATACCGAAAATTTCGGTATGGTAATAGTATGAAAAGTGGCATACCGATGTAAATACCGAAATACCGAAATTAATTTATAGTTTTAATAATATTTAATATTGTACCATTATAAATGATTAGATGGTAGTCTTATTATTAAAAATGCAGAAGTCCAATCACTCTTATTATTTAAAAAGGGTACAAACTACTTATTTTTCTTAATTAGTATAACCATAGGCTCATAGTTCATCCATATACAAGAGGTATGCTTATCACTTTCTTACCTCCTTCAATCCCTACCCTCTAACGCAATAAAAAATTGTCTCTCTCAATCTCATTCCGCTAAAAAAAAAAAAAAAAAGGAAAAAAAGACATCGGTGGTCGAATATTATTTAAAACAAAAGTTAGTCTTGTCCAGTTGTTGTCCAGTAAGTAAATTCATGACAACAATAACAATATATGTGGAGTAAATTTGAAATCTATTTTCTCTTTGGATATTTTATTTGAAGAATATAATTCATATTTTTTCTCCGTGGTTCTCGCTTGTCAAGATTCCGAAGTTTTTTTTTCATTTATTAGTAGTTTATTTTACAAGGTTTTTGGCAAAGAACGGTATACCGAAATCATACCGGTAATATACCGAAAATTCGGTATATCAAACTACGGTATACCGAAATTTCGGTATACCAAAATTTTCGGTATGGTAACGATATAATTTTTTACATATCGATATTTTCGATACGGTATACGTTATAAACTAAAAACTATGATATACTATACCGAACCACCCCTATTCCTACACAAAGCATATCACTTTTCTTATGGGAAAAAAAAAAAAACATCTTAAGTTTAAACATTATGAAGGTATCCCCAATTTTGGGCTATAAAATCATCACTTATCAATTAAAAATTATATATATATTTTTTTTTTTTTATTCTTCACACTTTCTTTTTTCATCAGTTCCACAACACCCTTCACACCCCTGAAATAGAAATAACATTTTTTCGTAAAAGTTAATAAAATATTGAAATGTCATTATTTTATTCATCAACTGATCCATTCACATATTTAATTTTTTTTAAGTTCGCATTTTAAGGTGCGAAGAGTTTAATGGGATGGGAGGAGCAACGAACATGTATTTGTCATGTATCCACGTTTTAAACTTACAATTTTTCCATTAATCATCATCATATCACGTTATAATTCCCAACTAATTAATGACGGAATTGATAAGATTATAGCATTCTACATTAATAATCAGTAATTAAATGAAACTCTATCTCCCCAAGTGTAATTCATGACATGAGAGGGTCCGTCACAACGCTCCATGTATTATTAATGTATATATTCACGTCCGTAATGATAACAACTTCAATTTAATAATTACAAATTACTTTGGTCTTTCTAAACGTCTTTATATAAATTGAGATAATCGCCAATCACATTCTTTTTTTATAATAAAAAATCGATCAACTGTTGCAAGTTGGTGGTGGCAGCCAGACTGATAAGCTCTAGTGCGCATATAGATACACATACTGACATACACGCATATTTAAATATACATAATATAATATTTATGCATCATATAATATGAATAACTGCATCTGCTTATCTCCTATTCTTTTCATGATTTTGTTTGGTTGTTGATGAGATGATAAGACGTGCATCAATTGAATACGAGCACTTGCTTTTCAATTTCGTTTCATTTTCACTTAAAAAAAAAAAAAAAGTCAAATTGAACCCCAACCTAACCTACTCCCATTATAGGCCGCTGATTTCAGCACTTCTTTATCAAACTTCACTTATTTTCTTTACTTAGGTAATACATCACATTATTTACATGATGTTGAAACTTTACTAAGAAATTTGATTAATAGGATTTGGACCTTTTTGTTGTGCACTAACGTCGCATTATTATTTAATTTAAAAATCACAGCATGGTTATCGATTGGCTTCCTATATTTGCACTCTAGCTATTATAAAACTATTAAAAATAATACCATGAAAAAAGCAGTGAAAATGGACGAAAACAAGATGAACATATAACTTGTTAGACATGCAATTTGTTACAGTTGAATTATTAGATAAGATCACTATTTTTATATAGGCAGTATATATATATATATTAGATATTTTGCCATCGAGTTAGACATCCAGTATATATATATATATATTAGATATTATGCAACTTGTTAGACATCCAGTTAGTTTCCTCTCCAAAGAATTAGAAAATTCTGCCTAAAATTTGTTGAGGGAATTAATTAAATATTGAATTAATTTTACACCTTTCTATAAGTTCGAACTTTTAGATGAGATGAAATTATTTCATGGTATCATCCTTGTTTTGTCCTTGACCAACTCAATGAAATAATAATCACAAACTCCAACAACTTCTTTTTATAGATATTTGTTAACGATGATGTAATATTATTAGTTTTTTGGTGGGTATATTTCAGACTTAAATTTAGGTTAATTAGGTTTTGCCTTTAGGTCAATAACTAAATAATATATTGAATAAGCCCTTTTTAAAGAAGCTACTAAAAAACAAATGAACTGTTTGCTACAACAGGAATAAACATAAAAAAATTGTTGTTCATAAGGAACCAGACTCCAATACAAATTAGGCAAAAATTAGTCTTTGAAAATGAATATTCATGAAAGAATTGACGATTTTCACATATTAGTCCTTCCCGAAAGAGTTCAACAAATATCCGCAACACAAATAATTATTGATGTGATAAATTGAAAGGTGGAACCATATGTAGTCCACTCTTACCTAAGAGTTGAGGAATTTATATATGTCAAAGTTTTATAGCCTCTTAATTAGGAAGCATTATAAATTGATCGTTTAGAATAATCTACTATTCACGTTCATTCAAAAGAATAAGAAGTGCACTTGAATCGAAACTTAAATGAAGTCTCTACTTCAAATCCATCAAATTGGTCGAAGTTAAATTTATATATAAGTTAAAATTTAACAATTGCGATAAAGATGTGTAATCAAATAAAGAAAAATATATAATCAAATAATATATTTCCTTAAACCCTCATCACCTTCATGTTAAAAGAGTTGAAACTAATATAATACTGGAGCCAAAAACTCATGTGACATTGGATTCACGTAAAAAAAAAAAAAAAATTCAAGTATTATTATTGTATATATTAAGTGCCACAATTTATTTGATTTTTAAAACTCTAACGCTCCAAAAAAAGAAAAAAATCCTCGGAATCCGAGTTCAAATTAAATAGGCCAAACATTTAATACTTATTCACATAATAATTAAGTAATCAAGAATTAAGGTAGAATCTTGACCTAATGTGCCCAAAAGATCCGCATAAAAACCAGGAATGATTGGAAATTGATCATGGAGAAACAAATCCAACATGTGAACGTAAAGCATCAATAACAATCCCTTATTGGGTACGGCTATTAACACCCACGATAATATTTTGTTCACTCATTACTAAATTAACCCACCATGTATATTGCTTATATTTTTTATTTTTACTTAATACACCCCCTTAAAATTTACAACTATAACCTTAATATAATATTTACATTATTTATTATATAGACATACCCATCAATTTGAAATTAAAAAAATAGCACATCAACAATTATTTTTTATTTTAATTGAACCACGGTTTCCTGCCATTTTAAAAGAAAAACCACAATTCCTTTTATTTTCATTGTGTACCAATTTATAAATAAACAAAATACTTTAATTTCATTTAAATTGTGTCTTTATAATTTATACTTTTAGGATTATACTTTTTTTTTCTTTTTTTTAATGGTGCAACTGTGTGTGAAAGAATAAATATTTTTACGTGAATTCTGAGATTTTGGGGATGGTGTTGAAAGCATGAGTGTTTAATAAATAGATTGTTTATTTTTTATAAAGAGTATATTAATATTTTTATTAAACATTTTTTTTTAAAAAAAAGAGGAAAAAAGATGTGGGTGAACAAAGCATTTTCATGTGGGTGAATAGCAGCGCCCTTATTAAATTTCAAGAATCTTTTTTTTTCTTGTGTTTTTTAGTGTTTTAACGTTTAAGTGGTAAGTTTAGGATGATACTATGACGTAATTGGCGTACATTAAAATCATATAAATTAATGTGCGGGTACTAATTAAACTTCATATTAAAAAAAAAAAAATTGGTTAATTTATCATGCGTCATTTTCCTCTCTAAATTAAATTAAAATATCAGTTCTATACCTCTCAACTTGACCAAGATCGCCGGAGTGAATCATCTCCTCTTATCATGATCAAAAAATAATTATTCTAATGCTATTTAACTAATTATTAATTTTTTTAACTTTTATTAATAGTAAAGGAACCAGTCCAAATAATGGAATAAATGCATGTTTATTCAAACAAAGGAGACGATGAAGCAAATAAAGGAGCTTATTAATTAGCAAAAATTGTCGTAAGAACTATAAATAGCAAATCTGATCAAGACAATGATGACAAGTATTAGTTCATGAACGTATTTGGTAAGCACATAAAGGTTCTAAGAAACAAATTACTCAACATATAATCCAAGAGGGACCTTGCTAATTAAGGGGTATATTGCATTTATAAGTTTAAAATTTAATTAAATCCTAACTACATATATATTATTCCAAACAAGTCATGGTCTTTAACACGTACAAAACCAAAATAGTTTATTAACAAGTATTTGATTATGACATTTAGCCATCCAATTACATAGCTTCTACAAATTATGTATATTTATTATATTAAATATCTCTACCTCAAACAAAATAATTTTGTGAATTCATTATTCATTTGAACTTAGCTAATCAAACACGTAAAATTGATATAACTCGTCTAACTAACCGTTCATTTTTTTTCACGAGTATTCTTTGTAATGTCCTGTGTTGATAATTTAATTAATTATCGGAGCACATATTTTCTATATTCAATTTTGTTGGTGATCATATTGTTGATAGGCGAACATCATCCAAAATGAAGCGAACAAGAGTTACAGGCTTAAACAAAGATAGTCAACATTGGGGTGCATCTACCAATCTGAGAGGTGTATAAAGTGACGAACAACTCCCCCGACGAACAACTAATGGGCGAACAAGTATTTAGACCCGAGACCAAGAATGAGCCAACTGTGAAGTCATCAATGACGAACAACTTGGTCAAATTATGATACAACAGCCATGGTGAACAAGTGAACAAAGCCATAAGGCGAACAACTTCCAAAGTACAACCTCAAGAGGCGAACAACTTTAAGTTGGAGAATCAACAAGATCAATCAAGCCGACCTAGGCGAACAACAATGAGTCCGAGATAAGACCAAAGAAGACTTTTGTAGCTAAGATTCAGCTTTGATAGGATCAAAGGGACACATGTCAAGCATGCAGGCTAGGGAGACCAAGAGTCTTGGACACCTCATGCTTGTTAGTCTCTATAAATAGTTGTTCTCCAGCTGTGAAATACAAGTTCAAAAAAAAGTTAAAATACATAAACAATTCCAAAACACACACAAATACACCTAAAAACGCCCACACATACGAAATTAATTCAATTTCGACTTTCGTACATCCAATTTCATAACCCGAACCCCGATTTACCATTTACGGTGGTAACCAATCACACGTATTGATTGGTGACGTAAAAACAGATTAAAACAGCCACTAATCCTTACGATTAGATTCGTTCACCAACACATATGACCAGATATACATTAAAGTTCACGTAATCCCTACCCCAAGTGAAATTTTCTTATGTGAAGTAATCAAGTTAGGCAACTGATAGGTAAGTTTTAGTCCAAATTTTAAACTTCAAATTATCAAAAAGAACGTGACCGATAATAAATAAATCGAGCTGGCTAACTATTAATTTCACGATCATTATTCAACTCGAACCACACACGTTAATTTTATGGACGGTTTAAAATATTATGTTTTTGGCCTGTAGTTGACGTTTTCAGTATATGTGGTTGTCGATATGTAGTAATGGGGTTAGATTTTTTCTTTCAAATATCAGTAAAATGTTAGGAAATATCTAATTCATAATTAGTTTGCGGAACAAAAATTTAGTCTTATATCAGGTAATATCGATGAATATCATAATATAATATTTTAGTAATTGATGACATTAAATTTAAAATTTTAACCAGCTAAAAAATGCAAATTAATAAATTACAAACTGCAATATCAAATTAATTGAAAGAATTTCATCTCATCTAAAAGTGCGAACTTATAGAGAAACATGCAGGGAATCAATTAGTTTTTGTCTTATATAAAAATAGAGATATTTTTATCATTTAATTTATATATAAGACTATTTTAGTAGTGCATGTATGCCAATTATTATATTCAACATATATAAAACAAGTGTAGAGTTTACCACTTCTGTACTTAAGCGAAACTTGACAGTTGGTCTGAAACTAATTTGAATATGGCCTCACACTTATTTGTTTTCTTGAAATCTGATTGCAGAGTTGGCTGAGTACTCTATCAACCTGCTAGCTGGTCGGCTAAGTCATTTGTCATGCAAGAAAATCGAAAAAAATATATTCCTCTTCATATACATTTTTGTTGTCTCGTTTCGCAACCCACAATTTCGTTATACATTGTTGATGAATAATTTTCCGTTTCATTTAATCTTAATATAAATTGAACTAGCGCCCGTGTTTGTAAGGTATATACAAATTAGTCGACTCGGTCTCACTAAGTTATGTAAACCAATCAAAATCTTTTTAAAAGAATAAGATAAAAACCAACACAATATTTTAAAATAGTCTGAAACAATTGTTCTTAAAGTGTAAATAGCTTGAATTGTCTATACACGGAATAAGAGAAAAGTAATTTTTTGGTCCAGTAATTTGTCTAGTGTCCAATTTTCGTAAAAAGAAATTATATATATATATATATATATATATATATATAACTTTCCAATTTTAGATCTCATAACTTATTGAATCGTAGTTTGATCAAAATTGGACGATTCAATAAGTTATGGGACCAAAATTTAAAATTTAAATTTTTTTGGACCAAAATTAGACACTAAACAAACTACGGGACGAGAAGATTATTTTTCTCTAACTTTCTCTATTCTAAATATGTGTGCCATTTCTTATTGGTTCAATGTTGATATATATATTTTTTATGTATAAATGTGGGGTTATTATTAGACAAGGTAAGAGGTGGCTTTCAAAAAAGATAAGAGGAGAGGGGAAGGATATAAAAGGTAAGGTTGTAATAAGTGTTTCAACGGTACGTGGGAGGTTGCCAGGAAAGACTAGATTAGTACAATACTGGTCAAACATGTATCTCTTCTCCAAATTGAGCATTCCTCCATGTAAATGTTTTAGGATAAATTTGATTTAGAAGATACTCAGAGTAGAGATTTAAGGGGTTATTTGTACTTTTAATTTTAGTTGGAAATTTTTCTATATATATAGGTTAAACAATTTGTTTTATCGTAATGATGCATTTTGTCTGACATGAATATATGACAACATCCACTCCCTAGCAAGAAGTATAGGTTAAATGGGGTAAGTCATAATATTCTAATCAACGTCCAAGAAAGCCCAGCCGACGTCAGTTAAGTTCATAAAGTTGATAAAATTAATTTCCAGCTCTCAAAAGTAATGGACACTTTTGCCTTTAGGAGGAGCACTTATTTAGAAGGTGATTGTAAATAAATGGTTTTAAAATTATTTGTAGTGAAATCAAAAAGTGTAAAGTGGTTAAAAATAAAGTGATTCTGACGGACAATTTTCGTTTTTCCCCCAGACCGATGGACAAACTTTGCAATTTTTCCTACATAAATTCATCTTTATATACTACATAGATCAATTTAAATTACTCCACCAAAAGGACATTATATTTTAAACACCCCATCAAGTAAATAGTCCACCAAATAAAATAGCCGCCTTTGTGATCACTTTTGTCCTGAGTGTGTGAGTATATATATTAGCAGCCGTAATGGTATTGTGCAGGTATATAGGGTGGCCTTGGTGCGTGGGGTCTATGTTGTTTGTCTAAGATATATAGCAATCAAGTTGCACGCGTTGATTATTTTCCTAAGCGCAGCTATCGAGATGCATCATGTTAAATCAAAATAATTGTTGATGTGTTTCATGACCTGTCTGCTACTTTTGATTCTTCTTGCTTCCTTCTTACTTTGATTTTTTGTGACATCTATAGGTTTTTCCAGCCAGGTATATATACTTGGTCTTTGTAAAGTCCCACCACCAAATATACGAAATTAACCGACAATCAACTTCATAACAATAACATTACACCAACCAAGATTTGGACTTTGATATTGTCGATAAATCATACTCCTACCTATTA
Source organism: Ballota nigra (assembly GCA_947034835.1). Lineage (NCBI taxonomy): Eukaryota > Viridiplantae > Streptophyta > Magnoliopsida > Lamiales > Lamiaceae > Ballota > Ballota nigra. The sequence goes on from OX344724.1 coordinate 93,959,318, forward strand.
ATTGTGTACTAATATGGTAATTGTTGACTAATTAATTATTCTGTTGTTGTTGTTATCATTAGTTCACTATTGGTGGGCATCCCATAACTTTGTGCATGTATGCATTATCTTAAATGATTGATATCCTAAGTTAGTGGGATTGTTTCTAATTAACACCTCTTTCCATTTTTTCCCTCTTTAATCGCACAAATCTTTCATAATTATGAAACTGCTTTAATTAATTAATTCCGAAAATACCACAAAGCGTTATGTAACTTTGTTAGAGTCCATAAACAGACCTATAAATTTTTACTTTATCAATTTGATCATTTTAATACCAATATTTGTCCTTTTTGGAAAATTCAGAATTTGGCCAAAAAATTATCTTGATTTTTTATTTTGATCATGGTGATCGTTATCATTACTATCATTTGAAGCGTTCGTGTCCAGGAAGAAAAATCGTCAATTAATTTCATGTTTGAGTTTCAACTACACACTTACCTCAACAATTGCGACTTCAAAATTGTGAATTTTGCTCATTCTCATGGCTAATTTCGAGCGATTTGTAGTGTGTTGTGGGTCAATACATATAATATTCTCTTTTTCTTGTTGAGTTCATCATTTCAATATTTTTTTTATGTCATTATGTATGCTATAACAAATGTCCGATATATTTTTCCTGCCAAAATTTAAATTTTCTGATGAAAAGAACAAAAATTGATAAACTATAAACTAACAGTATTATTTATATACTCTAATAAAGTTACAATATCATTTGTGATATCTTTCCAATTTATTCTCTCATATAAAGAAAGGTCTCTATAGGAGAAAAGATGGGGAGATAGAACGATGTGAGCTTAAATTGAAGAATATTACTATGAGTTTGGTAAAAGAAATATTAATGGAATCACAAATTTTTTATGTATTAAGTGCATAGTATCCATTTGAATTTTGAGTTCAATTTCAAATTAATTTTGATTTTTCAAAATTTATTAAGGAAATTGAGTTTTGAAAAGTGTCAAAACTGATTTAAAATTGGACTCAAAAGCCAAATACATGATATGTACTTGAGTGCATACAAAAATCATTCTAATAAAATATACTTATCATTGTATAATTATTTTAAATTCCATCCCCAAATTCTAAAACATTAGTTAATTAAGACTATAAAAATAATATACATTAATTATGGATTTATAGGGGTGGATGCTGTTCTGGAGTTAATCTATATGTGGAATTATGTAAATACTGAGTTTATTTTAGCATATATTTCTCAAAACTTCGAAAAAACAATTATACCCTTTTAAAATTAATCACTTACAAACATATCTTATTTATACATCATATAACCATATTTTTCAATTTACCCTTAAACAATAAGCTACACTCCCTTAAATAAAGTAGAAATGACTAATACATCCTCAACTTTATACTTTTTAATATTAATAAATAATTTTTACATTAAAATTTGCACTATTTCATATGAACAATCTAAAATGGGACAGAGAGTATCATATTACTTGATATACATAATACATATACATATAAATATACACACGTGCACCCACACACACTTATATATATATAATATATATATATATATATATATATATATATATATAAAAGTGTGTGTGAGTGCGCATGTGTATATGTATTACGTATATTAAGTAACGGTTTTGATATGAAGACCACAATTGGGTTCATTATGGCACCTATAAGGAACTCAATTGCTTAGTTGATCATCCACATCATCAATTTAAATTACTAATAACTAAGTAGATACTAATTATATTATTGAGTTAATTTTTTTTCTGAAAAGTAGATTTGCATATCTTCCTTTTACCATATATTTTTCTCTCTCTACTAAATAATTAAGTTAATAACTTGTATTTTTTTTAAATAAAAAACGTGTATATCTCCACATTATATATGGATTTAAACATTTGAAGCTTACGTACAAATATGTATATTATGCACTCCATAATCCTTTTATTAATAACTTAAATATATTTATAAAAAAAAATTCAATTGGGACATTACTGATTATTTTATGGGGTATTACTAATTATTTTTTGAGGTATTATTGATTAATTCTTGGGGTATTACTAATTTTTGTTTGGGGTATTTAAAAAAATAAATCAAGTGCATATAGAACTACTAAAATAATTACTAAGAAAATTTAATGCGTACATAAACTAAAAATAATTAACAATTAAATTGTCATCGAGAATTTTTCACTAACTAAAGCAAATATTAGCATGTCCACCAATAAAAATATATATTATAAATATATTTAAGTTATTAATAAAAAAATTGAGTGCATAGTATACATATTTCAACATAAGCTTCAAATGGGCAAATCCATATAGAGTATGTATAGAGTGAAATTGGTTTATATAAGAATCACTGAAGGGTATTAGTTGTTTTCACTGAAGAGTATTGGTTAGTTTTATTGAAGAGTCTTAATTCATTTTCACCGAACAACTAAGACTATTTAGTGTAAATCAGTAATACTCTTTAGTAAATATAACTAATACTCTTCAATGAAAACAATTAATACCCTTCGGTGATTCATGTATAAACCAGTTTCACTCTATACTTTGTCATCCATATATAATGTGGAAAAAAAAAATACAAGTTATTACCTTAATTATTTAGTAGAGAGAGAACAATATATGATAAATGAAAGATATGCAAATCTATTTTTTTCTTAGAGATTTGAGAAAAAAGTTAACTCAGTAATATAATTAATATCTACTTAGTAATTGGTAATTTAAATTGATGATGTGGATGACCAACTAAGTAATTGGGTTCCATAAGGAACCCAATTGTGGTCTCCATATCAAAACCATATACTCCATCCGATTCAAAATGTTTGATGTTTTAGGGTGTTTTTTTTGTTTCAAAATATTTGATGTTTTAGGGTATTTTGCAATTTATTTTCCTATTATGCCCCTATTTAAATCCTCCTAAAATATCACTCATAATTTTTTCTTACCTTTTAATAATGTTACACCATAAATAAACTACTTGACCTTCCATAAATTTCTTTTTCAATCAATATATCATAAGGGTATAATAGTCACTATATACCACTTCTTAATTCTCACAACAAATCCTAAAACATCAAACATTTTGAATCGGAGGGAGTATATATATAAATGATGGGTGATAAAATTATTAAAAAAATCAAATTTAATTATTATATATGGACGCAACAGTAGCACCCCTGCCGGAAATCACCAATTTCGAACTCCAAGACGACGATGTATCGCTTTTTACTGCTAATTTAGGATTAAAATTGGACTTTGTTAAAGATGTTGAGATTACATTTGATAAAAAATTAATTTTGAGACGATTTTGTTAGAGAGTTATGAGACGATTTGTTGATTTAAACTCGTATTAGTTGATTAATTTGTTAGTATTAGGGGATTTAGTTGATGACATTGAAATCAAGGAATAAGAATATGATGAGAGTGGAGTGTTTGGTTTGAGATAAATGAAATCTTGAATAGTGAATTGATTTCCTAATATTTGGAAATGAAATCTATGAATCCACTCCTAAACATTTTGGGAGGAACAAAAGCAATTACAATTAATTAATTTTTTTAATTATAAATTTTTTAAGTACTCAATTCAAAATTAATTATTATTTATAATATTTTATGCAATATTAATGTATAATATACTTTTTTTCAATAAAGAAATATTTATAATTTTTTTGTGCCCATAAAAAATAATTATAATACTTTCTATTATCAGTAGTTTCAATTTAACCAATCATCTTAAATGGTAATCAAACAACCAATAATAATGAGTATAACAACTATCATTCTTCTGTGCTATAAAATTGATTCTCAGATTTCTTTTTGACAAATCAAGCACCCCACCGGAAAAAAAAAAAAAAAATCTCCCTATATAGTTGGTTTCGTTTACTTTTTTAAAAATAAAAAAAATGTAATACTTATATACGAAAATGATCTACACATAAGCACTGCGAATGTAATAATGACACATTAACAGATAAAATCTATCAATTAAAATTATAATGGACCTACTACTTATATGACATTATTACATTCGCGGAGCTTATGTGTAGATCATGGAGTTTCAATTTGATGGAAAAGAGGACAAAAACAGACTTGATATGCTAATTAAAATTGGTCTTTTATAGCATTGCATATTTTTAACAAGATATAATTATCTGGACCGAGCTAATTAAATTTCTCACATCATAAATAAATAAACACAAGTTGATAATATCTAGTTCAGTGGATAGCTAGGCTCAAGTTTACCCATGTTAATCTGGGTTCGATTCCTCTTTTTAACCAGGTGGCTTAGCCCACCTGGCCACCGGGTTCCTCACTCTAGTGAGTGACCTGGGTTCGATTCCCTTTGGGAACGAATTGGGAGGGAGTTATAAGGTAGGCTTGGAGATTTCTGGGAGTGTATGGAGACTTGGTGAACTAATCTAACTACTAACAACTAACATTTACCGATAAAAAAAAAAAACAAGTTGATAATTTTTTCAATGTAAAAATAGTCATGTAAGTTGTAACTAATCTGATAAGCAAACTCGTCCTTATCATATCAGCCCCCCTCCTCCCAAAAAAATCATATTAATATACTTAAAAAAAAAAATTCCCCGCATATTCCACTTCAAGCAATATTTTATCTTTCACCTTCTTATCTCTTACATCCATTAAAAAATTAATTCTGACATGTCCCCTTTTAAATAAAGAATAAGTGTTGCGTGAAATCTCTTAGAAATGTAAATTGAGCATCATAACATTAATATTTTGAAAGTAATAAATGTTAATTTATATTAATTTATGAATTGTTCATCATAAGACCGTTTCATACAAGTTTTTGCTCTAAATAAAAAATGTGATTTTAATAATTATTATTAGATTTAACAAAAAAGAATACATAGATAATTTAATAATTTTATGTAATACTACTAGCTAGAACTAATATGTTCAATATAGATAGAATTTATCAACATTTATATTTGATATTAGTAGAATTTACCATACGAGTTGGTGTCATGTCATGTGGATCATATAGATAAAATATATCATGTTTAATATGTACTTATATTTGATATTAGCTAGAATTTACCATATGAGTTGGTGTCATGTCATGTGGATCAAATTTTTTGTGTAAAATTGATTTACAGCTACTATTCTATATTTAGTGATTATTTGCAATCACTACTTGATAAGTAGAATTAATTTTTATTTTTAAAAAAATCAATTCTATATTGTTTGCAATATATATGTAACCACCTTAAAATCTATTTTGGAGAAGCAGAAAAAATCAGTTTTTGGATTCTGAGAATTGATTTTTTTTTTTAATTTGTTTTCATTAATTGATTTTTATGCAAACACTCTCACTTTTAAAATCACTTAATTTCAAAAAAAATCTCACTTTTGATTTTACTACAAAAATCACTTAAAATTACTTCTGATTTTGCAATAGAGATTCAAAACATACCCTAAAACAAATTAATAGTTATTAATAAAATAATTAATACAACTTAATGATACAACTAATTTTATTTAAAGCTAACATCTTAGTTAATATCCTTTAATAAAACTATTCTTGAAAAGGTTTCTGAAGTTGTGGGAGCTAACTTCAGGACTCAAAGTAAATTACAACAAATGCTTCCTTTATGGGATGAATGTGGCGGATCCAAAGATGAATGAATTGGCGACAATGTTGAGGGTAAATGTGGGTCGAATTTTGTTCATTTACCTTGGTAGCAAGGTGGGGGCGGCAAACAAAAGTGTTGATACGTGGAAGATTGTGGTAAAAAAGATTCGAGATAGGCTGAAAAAATGGAAAACCTTGAAACTTTCAATCGGAGGGAGACTAACCTTACTAAATGCGGTGCTGTCTTCTATCCCAATTTACTACTTGTCCACTTATCTCATTCCCAAACAATCTTTGTGTAAAATTGTTCATTTGCAAAGGAATTTTCTTTGGGTAGGGGGAGAGAGTTTGAAAAAGTTAGCTTGGGTTAAGAGGGGTGAGATTTGTAAATCTAAGGGTGAATGGGGGGCTGGGTGTGAGGGATTTGAAAATTTTCAACAAAATCTTATTAGATAAATGGGTGTGGCGTTTCTTTAATGAAAGGAAAAGTTTTTGGACTAGGGTAGTGGAGTCGAAATTTGGGGTTGAATGGGGGGTGGGTGGGTTGCTGGGAACAAACCTGGTGAGGGAGAGGGCTGTTATTGGGTGGTGGAGGGATGTTGTGAAGGCGGCAGGAGGACAAGAGGAGTGGTTGGTTGAGGGGCTTGAGAAGTTATTGGGAGATGGTGGGAATACGCTGTTTTGGGAGGAGAAGTGGGTAGGGAAGTCTTGTTTAAAGTCCAGGTTTAGTAGGCTTTATAATCTCAGTTATAAAAAGTGGGGTGTGGTGCGAGACATAGGCGAATGGGTTGAGGGAGAATGGAAGTGGAGATGGATTTGGAGACGTAACTTGTTTGATCATGAAAAAGAAATGCTTGATAATTTAATTTTTGTGGTTAGCAGGGTCCAGGTGAAGCAGTACGGAAACGATAGGTGGAGATGGATATAGAATGCAAATGGAGAATATATCACAAAGGAGGGGTATGAATGTATGGCGAACCAGGTTCAAATAGAAGAGCTGAACGAGGATATGAAGAAGGAATTCGGGAGGCTTTGGAACAAATTTACGCCTTCAAAGGTTTCAATTCATGTTTGACGAGTCCTTCGAGAGAGCATATCATCGAAAGCGAAGCTATTAAGTAGAGGGATTTTGCAGCCGAGTGATGATCTATTGTGCACATTTTATGGCTCACACAATGAAACAGTGAAGCATGTTATCTTCGAATGTGAGACTTCGTACAGAGTCTGGATGGAATGTACAAGATGGCTACGGATGTAAGCTAGGTTCATATCAAATCCATTGATAAACCTACTCCACTTTTATAGTTTTATTAATGAAAAAAGAGGTAAATCGTTCATGGTGTGTATTTGGATGCATATTGTGTGGATGATATGAGGAAAAAATTCAAAAATGTTCAAAAATGAGGAGATATGTGCAAGTAAGATGGTTGAAGAAATAAAGAATAGACTTTGGAGTTTGATATGAATTAAAGAAACTCGGGTAATGCAGTTTGAGTATCAACAATGGTTAAAAAATCTCATTCGTATACTAGGAGTTTGATTCTTTATTCTGTTAGTATGCGAAGAAAGCAAATTTAGACAATCTCTGCATATCTGGTTTTGTATTCCTTATGAGGTATAACTTATACCTGACTAGTAATAAAATATTTTTTATTGATTAAAAAAAAAAAAATTATCCCACACTACTTTTTTTTTTTTTTACATATATGACAAGTACAATATTTGATGTTTGACAAACTTATTACATACTCTTCCCATTTCGCGATTACTTTCATACTTGTCTTATCTTAACGTTTCATAATTACTTTCACAACATTCCAAAAAGGATGATAATTATTCCTTATAAAAAAAAAAAAAAATTCTTTTTACGGATATCCCTTATAAAAATTAATAAAGCATTAAATTATCATTATTTTATTCAACCCTATACTCACATTCTCTTTTTTTTTTTCATAAAAAATGTATCGCTCCTAATTGTGAAAGAACGGGTTGGACGGAGGGAGTATTAGTTACTTATTAGTATATTATTAATATTAATTTTACGGTATTTTGCATAATATGTGAGAAAAATATGTTCCCTATATAATACGTAGGGTATGTATAGAGCGAAACTTGTTTATACATAAATTATTTTATACTTCACCCGTTCACCAATTTTTTACCCACTTTTCTTTTTAGGTTGTTGACTTGAAGCGATTTTACTAACTTCTACTAGTCGCTCACCCGCAAGCGGACGGGTTCACTGTAGTAAGAGTAAGTATAATGACCAAGTAGTATCAAACCCAAGGGATGGTGTATATGCGAATAGATCCCTGAAGATCTACGCGTCGTAATTAATATGAGTGTATTGTTTTTGGATTTTTGAAAGATTAATTAAACTAAACTCAATTATCCTACGAATGCAAAAGGAAAATTAAACTAAGTAACAAAATGTGTGTTTTCAAATATGAGGTGGTGATGCTTAAGATAGGAATCCCTACGTATACTAACGGAGCAGGTACATAATCAAAGTAATCGTGACAACCAAGAATTAACCTAAGTAAAATATCGTAGAATGAAAGCTCAAGATTTTATACCCTAATACTTTACCCTATCAATCGACTTCACTAATCCACTAACAAGTTAATAGATAGTGCTTAATTAAAGAGACCCTAATTTAACTAATGGTGATGCGGCCGTCCTCCATAGCTAAACCGGTAGATGAATTAACCTCTTCTAAACCCTCTCGTTAAGACTACTAATTGTTATTGAGTGATGCGGTCGTCCTCTCTCTAACACTTTCGTACGAAATTCAAAGGTAGAGTTAAGATTAATTATATGAATTTATTAATTAAGAGAATTAAAACTAACGTCACAAATTACCCTAATTACGTACCCGCATCCTACTTCTACGAGTTCATCCTACCCTAAGCATGCAAGGGTTTTAGCCGGACATGGTTTTAACAAAAATAAAAGCAATAGAAGAAACAACGAACATAAACATAATGAATTGAACGAAGAAAATAAGAAACATGAACTAGGGTAAGTAAAAGAAAATAATTCTAAGAACTGAAATTTAATTAACTAAAACGACGTTCAAAGCGTTTAAAGTAATCAAGCTAATGAAAAGAAACTAAGAAACGAAAAGAAACTAAGAATTCGTATGAAAAACCTCAACAACGTAAAAATAAAGCTTGCTCGTTCTTCTCCTCTTCCTCTCTCTAAAAACTAAGTCTAAAGTGATTTCTAAAAGTCCCGGTTTCTTCAAAACGTGTTTGGAAGAGGTATATATAGGCACCGGGTCGAAACGGGAGTTAATGGGCCGAAAAAACGCATCCGGAGGCCAAAATATGGAAGTGCTCGAGCAAAAACACGCTCGAGCGGTCCCATTCGAGCATATAGGTCGAATGAAACAGGTGCTCGAGCGCTCCCGCTCGAGCTGGTCGAGCGGCGAAACTTTTCTTCCATTTTTCGGTCATTCGAGCAACACGCTCGAGCGCTGGCGCTCGAGCTGCTCGAGCGGTCTTCGGCTGCTGTGCACTTGTTCGTAAAATCTTCATATCTCCTCAACCGGGAGTCCGTTTTGGCCGATTCAAAGTCCTACGAACTCCTCTTTTCTATCCATCTATGAAAACCAAAGAGACAAATTAATAAGTTTATAAAAATGATACTCATTTGACTCCAAACACTAATCGAAAACACTCAAAACATGGGCAAATCGGGCACCAAAACATAACAATTTCACGCCTAATCAACCCCCCCAAACTTACCATGTTGCTTGTCCTCAAGCAACGAAAGAATAAGTCAAGTGAAATTGTTAGAAATGAGTCAACGAATCAAATCATGCAAGCAAATGAACTCGAGCTTCAAAAGTCAATCACCCGTATACTCACTCACTTTCTTTTATCGTACTCATGCAACAATGACAAGAAACGCCAAGATCAAGCATGGATGTGCACTCAACGATGTGTTTCACTCCCTCACAAGTGTATAACAATGATCAAGGGACTCACTCAAACAATCAATCACACAAATTGGCAGCCATAGGCTTGTAAGTGCTCTCAACTCCGACCATACTCTAGAAATCAATGCCGAATCAAAAAGGACTTTTCTCAAGGTTGTAATGTAGGCTCTTTGGACAGGTGGGATAACAATATATGTAAGTGACTCAAATGAATGGAGAATAGAAAGTCAAACTTTGGCACTTCGAGATTAGGAACAGAATACTTCAAACATTTTCAATCAACATCCTTTCAATTCCACTTCTCTCAACACTTCATTTTTTTTTCTAACTCTTTTCACTTTTCTCAATCACTTCATTTTTTTTCTTTTTTCACACAAACACATGAGCTCAATTTTTCTTTTGCTCATTCTCAATTTTTTTTTTGTTCTTTCCCACAACTCAAATCTCATTCACACCCTTATTTTATCACCACTCAACCATCATAATTCCCTTTTTCTCAACTCAACTCAATCCCTTCAACCTTCACACTTTTCCTATTCTCCACTCAAATTGGGACAAAAAGGCTTAGAAACTTGGAATAGTGTTTAAATGTGCTAGCAAATAAAATAGGCTTTAGGCTCAAAGGGGCTAGCAAGGGATTCAATGTCATTGGTAAGGAAAATTTTGGCTAAGTGACTCAATTAAATCAAAGATGGCCTAAGATCACATTCGGCATATCTAACTAGACACAATCAAGGAGCAAGAGCACACACAAGTTCTAGCATCCTCTAAGGTGATGATTCACTCACAAACGAAGAGATTAAATCATGCATTTAAATCTCGTAAGGCTCAACTCTCACGACTTTCACATCCATGCTAGTCCTAGTGAATTCTCACTCTCATCACACAAGCACTCAAAAGAAAAATTCACAAGCATACAAGTTCTTTCTCAAATCAGCTCAAACTCAAACACTCACACAAAAGAATTTCTAACTCACCCTTACTACTCACTCTACTCATCAAATCATACTCAAAGATAGCAATCAACAAGCATAAGATGATTGATAGGCATGAAATATGCAATCGCGAGTCAAATCAAAATCACCCAAAGGAGTATCTCAACTAACCAATAACCAATCAAACTCAACTCAAAGATAAGGGCGTGCATGCATGTGCAATGTAATCATAAAACAAATAAAAAACTCCACCCCCCCCCCAAACTTCGACCTTGCTAGAGGTCTAAGTTTGGGGTTGTGGGTTACCTCAACCAAATAATTCAATTTCTCTCAATAGCTTTGCACATTCCCTTGTCTCAAGTTGGTTCCTTCAATCTCCACTTCTTTGATACCTTTACTCCTTTAGAGACAAGCCTACAAGCAACTTACTCAAATACGAGGTTAAACATACGATTCAACAACATCCTAGTAACATAAAAGGAAAATAACTAAAAACACTCAAAAGCAAATAAAAAATGGGTTGACTCCCATTCAGCGCTATTTTTAAGGTCCTCATGCCGGACCTAGCTCAAAGGAGCTTATGGGACATCATACTCAAATTTACCTCCCTTACTCTCATAAGAGTGGTGTTTGAACTCCTTTCCTTGATGTCCCTCCATCATGAGTTCCTTTCCTCTTTTCTCATTCCCAAGTGTTATGGGTCTCAACTCCTTCTTTCCTTTATCTGGAGGAGTCTTACCAAACAAGTTCTTGAATTTTGACTTCTTCTCCTCAACTCCTCCTTTTCCCTCTAACTGGATCACGTCCACTTTCTTCACCTCTTCATCCTTCAATTTCTTCACTTTATCCCTATCAAAATAATCAAGATCATAACGCTCATGGGTTAAGTAATTGAGTGAAGGATTATAAAATTCATGAATATGAGAAGGATTAGGGATAGGAGGTGTGTCTTCAACACGAGGATCAATGGCATCCATGCAATACAAGCTCTCATCCTCCTTCGGGTGCTTCATGGCTTCATATAGGGAGATCTTCACTTCTTGATCATCAACCTTCAACGTGATCTTCCCATTCGCCACGTCTAGCACCATCCCCGCCGTAGCTAAGAACGGTCTTCCCAAGATCAGGGGCACATGCTCATCTTCCTCCATCTCTAGCACTACAAAGTCTGCTGGAAAAATGTGATCTCCAACTCTCACTAGGACGTCTTCAACCACACCTTGAGGTCTAGTAATAGACCGGTCGGCAAGTTGAAGCGTCATCATTGTGGGTTGAAGTTCAACACCTTCCAACTTCTTGAAAAGCGACAGTGGCATCAAATTAATGCTCGCCCCGAGGTCGCACAACGCTCCCTTCTTGATCCCGTTCCTAATATCACATAGGATCGTGAAGCTCCCGGGATCCTTCAGCTTCGGTGGAAGCGCCTTGTGCACTAATGCACTCACCTCGTGGTTCAGCTGCACCAACTTCGGCTCATCCACTCGCCGTCTTTTCGCGATCAAGTCCTTCAAAAACTTCGCATAGTGCGACATCTGTTCCAAAGCATCATAAAAATGAATGTTAATGTGAAGTTGTTTAAAAACATCAAGAAATTTTGCAAATTTTTCATCAAGCTTCTTTTTCATGAAGCGCTGTGGATACGGGACGGGTATCACAGATTTGGGTACCCCTCATTCATCTCTTTCTGTTTCTTTCACTTTCTCCCTTGCTTCCTTTGCTTTCTTCCACTTTGGAACTCTCTCAACCTCCTCACTTTCCTTGCCCTTCTGGGACTCATCCATATCTCCATGCTTCTCAATTCCTTCACTTTCAATCCCCTTCTCAACTTGGGGCGTCTCAGAATCAGCAGGCATCTGAGAACCTTCATAGTTGGTTCCACTTCTCAGCTGGATCGCCTTGCACTGCTCTTTCGGGTTCCCCTCCGGCATTCTATTCACTGACTTTGCAATCTGGCTTATCTGGAACTCAAGAGAAGTGAACCTTCGATTGTTCTCTTGTTGAGTTCTAGTCCACTCAACATTCATCTTCTGGAGCTCTTGCTCACGTTGATCACCCTTCTTATGCAACTCCTTCACATCGTACTCCAAGGATGACAACCGCTTGCTCCCTTCCTCCACCTTCTGAAGGATCGCTCTCAACATCTCCTCGGTTGATGCACCGCCTTCTCCACCAGGAGGTTTAGACCCCGGATCAACACCTGCAGGAACAGTAACACCAGATTTTGGGTTAGCATAAGAAAAGTTCTCATTCTTCTTCCATGTGTTTTGAGGAGGCTGCTGGCCTCCTTGAACTCCTTGTGTGTTCCTCCATTGATTTTGAAGTGGCTGTGGGCCTGGAGGTACAAATGGTTGGCCATAAGAAGGCCTTCCATACTGGTTTCCACCTTGGTAGCCATTCTGGTTGTAATACGGACCTCCCATGTAATTGGCTACCTCTTGCTGCCCACTTGGTTGGTCTACTCTCTCATTCTCTACTGCATGCTCTCCAACCAAATTATTCCCCAACTCGAGGTTGTTTATCTTCTCCATCATGGCCATCAATAGCCTTCTCGTTCCTTCTTCCTCTTCAACCTGATGCACCCTCTGAAAATCTGCATCCACACCCCAAGCACCGGCATTCGTGACAATGTTGTCCACGATCTCCCTACACCTCTCTATGCCTTGGTTCAAGAATGCTCCGCCCGCACAGGCGTCTAAATGGTCTTGCCCCGCCTTGTTGGCACCACTATAGAAGAATGCCATAATGTCTCCCTCGTTGTACCCGTGTTGCGGGCACTCTATCAGCATGTTTGAGTATCTCTCTCACGCTTGGCGTAAATCCTCTCCAGACTTCTGGCGAAAGGACGAGATCTCAATTCTAGCCTTGATCGTCCTAGATGGAGGGTAGAATCGCTCGAGGAACAGACGCTCGAGCTCGGCCCAAGTGGTAATACCTCCCCGCGGGAGCGTATTATCGTACCACTCCTTGGCTATTCCCGTCAATGAGAATGGGAACAGCCTAAGCCTCTTGGCATCTTCAGACATGCCATTATAATTAAATGTTGAGGCTATCATGAGAAAGCTCCTTAAGTGAGTGTGAGGGTTCTCCTTCCCGATCACCCCTTTGAACTGATTCTCGGTAAGCAACTTTAAAATCCCCGGGGATATCGAGAAGTTGTTTGCCTCAACAGGAGGCAAAGCCACTCCATCATAGTACCGTTGTGGCTGCGCTGCAAACCTCCCTCGAATAGCCATATTGTGATCTACGTTCTGAGGAACGTGGTGAGGATTAGCAGCAGGTACTGGTACTTGTTGGGGTGGTGGTGGGTAAACAGGTGGTTGATTATAGACTGGTGGTGGATGATATGGATATGGTGGGTAAGGATAAGGTGGGTATGGGTAATGTTGGTATACTGGGTTGTTAAAAGGGTTATTTGGGTTTTGTGGGTAAGCAGGGTTGTTATGAGGATTATGGACAAGGTTCTGAGCTGGATTCCCTACGTTTTGTGTATCCGGGTTTAGGCTCTGGCTATCCCCTAATGGAATTTGATTCTGGCTACCACTAACTCCAGTGCCTTCAACTCGGTCTACTGCCTGATTGAAATCGTTGGCAGCATCGTCCAACTCATTATTGATATCTATTGGTTCCTTTCCTAAGTCGGCAGCGTTCATCCTTCTCAAGAAGGCTCGGTTCCTTCTGTCTATTGTCTCAGGGTCCAACGGTATTCTCTCTTCGCTCGTATTGCTTTGTGAGCGTGTTTTCATAAACCTGACACACTAGCAGAAGGGTCAAAACGCAACTGCCGATTGAATACAAATAAAAATAAAAACAGAAAATAAATCACCCACTACTAACTACTAAGCTATCTACAAGTCCTATTCAAAAGCATACAACGCCATCCCCGGCAACGGCGCCATTGACTTGAAGCGATTTTACTAACTTCTACTAGTCGCTCACCCGCAAGCGGACGGGTTCACTGTAGTAAGAGTAAGTATAATGACCAAGTAGTATCGAACCCAAGGGATGGTGTATATGCGAATAGATCCCTGAAGATCTACGCGTCGTAATTAATATGAGTGTATTATTTTTGGATTTTTGAAAGATTAATTAAACTAAACTCAATTATCCTACGAATGCAAAAGGAAAATTAAACTAAGTAACAAAAGGTGTGTTTTCAAATATGAGGTGGTGATGCTTAAGATAGGAATCCCTACGTATACTAACGGAGCAGGTACATAATCAAAGTAATCGTGACAACCAAGAATTAACCTAAGTAAAAGATCGTAGAATGAAAGCTCAAGATTTTATACCCTAATACTTTACCCTATCAATCGACTTCACTAATCCACTAACAAGTTAATAGATAGTGTTTAATTAAAGAGACCCTAATTTAACTAATGGTGATGCGGCCGTCCTCCATAGCTAAACCGGTAGATGAATTAACCTCTTCTAAACCCTCTCGTTAAGACTACTAATTGTTATTGAGTGATGCGGTCGTCCTCTCTCTAACACTTTCGTACGAAATTCAAAGGTAGAGTTAAGATTAATTATATGAATTCATTAATTAAGAGAATTAAAACTAACGTCACAAATTACCCTAATTACGTACCCACATCCTACTTCTACGAGTTCATCCTACCCTAAGCATGCAAGGGTTTTAGCCGGACATGGTTTTAACAAAAATAAAAGCAATAGAAGAAACAACGAACATAAACATAATGAATTGAACGAAGAAAATAAGAAACATGAACTAGGGTTTTAAAAGAAAATAATTCTAAGAACTGGAATTTAATTAACTAAAACGACGTTCAAAGCGTTTAAAGTAATCAAGCTAATGAAAAGAAACTAAGAAACGAAAAGAAACTAAGAATTCGTATGAAAAACCTCAACAACGTAAAAGTAAAGCTTGCTCGTTCTTCTCCTCTTCCTCTCTCTAAAAACTAAGTCTAAAGTGATTTCTAAAAGTCCCGGTTTCTTCAAAACGTGTTTGGAAGAGGTATATATAGGCACCGGGTCGAAACGGGAGTTAATGGGCCGAAAAAACGCATCCGGAGGCCAAAATATGGAAGTGCTCGAGCAAAAACACGCTCGAGCGGTCCCATTCGAGCATATAGGTCGAATGAAACAGGTGCTCGAGCGCTCCCGCTCGAGCTGGTCGAGCGGCGAAACTTTTCTTCCATTTTTCGGTCATTCGAGCAACACGCTCGAGCGCTGGCGCTCGAGCTGCTCGAGCGGTCTTCGGCTGCTGTGCACTTGTTCGTAAAATCTCCATATCTCCTCAACCGGGAGTCCGTTTTGGCCGATTCAAAGTCCTACGAACTCCTCTTTTCGCCCTCTATCCATCTATGAAAACCAAAGAGACAAATTAATAAGTTTATAAAAATGATACTCATTTGACTCCAAACACTAATCGAAAACACTCAAAACATGGGCAAATCGGGCACCAAAACATAACAATTTCACGCCTAATCAGTTGTCCACAATCTTTTACTTATTCCCTTTTTGAAAATATACATCACTCATATACAAATAGTTGGGTCTCACAATACCCCTGCAATAACATTACTTTATCAACTTATACTTTTTCAATAAAATATTAATTTTCATTAAATTTTGTGTCCAACAGTGAAAGGGTAAAAGATTCGTGGGTGGAGGGAGTGGTATTTTTTAGTAGAGTATTTCATACTCTTTAGTGAAAAACAACAATTGTATTTTAGTGAAACATAGAATAAGCTTAATTCATACCCTTCAACTCACAATTTTTAGTTAAAATAATTTGTACCCTTCAAAATTAATACTCTTTTGTAAAAACAACTAATATCATTTAATGAAACAATTTATACCTTTCAAAAGTGATTTATGTGTGAACCAATTTCATTCAATACTATGCATAATACGTAAAACATCATGTCTATTAAATAATAAAACAAAATTACTATAATATATAGAACTAAACAACAAGCTGAATCGATGTTAAGTAACAAACTACAAGAAAATTGGCATTTGTGACAGAAATCCGTCATTATAATTTCTCTAGCTAAAAGTCTTTAATAACATTAAACGATCTTTAGGTGTTAATTGCATTTTATATCCCAAGAAAATGTATCCATTTCAAAATGATTCTCTTTTTAGCAGTTATAGTCTCATAGTTTTTCTTGACATTTTTTTTCTCAAGTGAATATGATAAATTGCAGTTTGGGTCCCAAATGAATAAAAAAATTGTAATTTTGATCGCAAGAGAATAGGATTAATTTACAGTTTTAGTCCTGCAAATTAACAGATGAGACCAAAAATGCAAAAAATAATAATAATAATAATAATAATAATAATAATAATAATAATAATAATAATAATAATAAAGGATTAATTTCGCACGTAGGTACCAAAAGTATTTTGCACTCATTCCCTTGGGACCAAAAGTGCAATTTACTTCAATTTTAATGACAGTACTTTTAACTAAAAAAGTTATAGTGACGGACCATAACAGGATTATTGTCACTAAAAATAAGTTTTGTTATATTGACATATACTCCCTCCATTCCCGAGTAAACTTCTCACTTTTCTTTTTGGAGCGTCCCCCACTATACTTCTCATTACATAAATGGCAAAAACAACATTCTACTACATATAAACGTTAACCTTTAAATTCACATGATATTACCAAAAGTGTCATTGATCATTCAATTCACTTTTCAACACTATTTATTACTATATTCCAAAAGTCAACATGTGACCCACCATATATTAATAGATAAAAATATTTTTTTAAACCATTCAAAAAAAAGAATTGGGATGATTAGATGGAAACAGAGGGAGTACATTACAAATGACAATTGAGTAGTATACTATGAAAAGTTGATCACAGTAAGTGCATGTTTCTAATATGTCTTCATCAAGACAGCTGATGCCCAACTTGTTTGGGCTTGGGAAAATGACATGGATATCCACATACTCTCAACTTCTCCCCCACAACTGTGTTCAACCAAATTACGCTTGCTTCCTCGTCATCTCCTATTTTTATATTCAAATTAAATTTCCCTAAAAAGTGGACTTCTCTAACTATAGTCTTGACCATTGTGTTTCCCCACGCAATCTCAACCCCTATAAATGCACCATCATCCCCACCTCTTCTTCTCATCCCATCACAAAAATATTTCTCTAACAACCACTTTTTCTCCAACAACATTAGCTTCAAGCCCTTCACAAGAACTTTGATCATCCAAAACACGAGGTTAGTATTAGAATCAATCCATCACTCCTAATTATATGCTACCAATTTATCAATGCATGCACTTAAAATGCAAATACATACTATGTGATTCTTGATTAATTTTTCTAATAGAAACATTAATGTCATCTTTGAGTAGAGATCATTTCAATTACTTTATCTCATTGCTTATTAATTATAGGATTTGTATTGTAAATCTTTATTCAATATAATCATTATTTAATTTTCACCATAATATATACTAAATTAGTAACTCGCGACTTCTTCGATGTATTAAAGCCGCTAATAACTTGTTTCCGTGCCCCTGCCTTAATATTTAGCATGCAACCATCAAATAGTAAAATTTGATGAAAGGAAGACAAATTAACATCATATGTTTATATGTATGACTTTCTCTCTCTCCCCTTTCTTCCCAATTGATTTACTAGAATTCAAAAGATATTTTTTCTGATGTTTATCCTTTCCTGTTATAAGTACCATTAATAAATGATATATAAGTGAGATAGACGCACGCACATACACGTGTAGATATGCATGTGTATATGTGACATTAATATAATAATATATTTCTAGTATATATAACAATATTGCATAAAACCCGTTGATTTTATTTTGTTTTATTTTTATCAAATAAAATCCAATATTGATATTTGTTAATTCCTTATATGGATCGTTATGTGTACATGGGAAAAGTAATAAGGTTATATTTATTCACCTGTTTCCTGTGAACATAACTCAAGATATTGTTTTTAGAGATAAAGCCATTTTCATCTAACTAAATTATGGTAACTTTACGTAATCAAATTCACGACACGAAATTTATATTTAAAAAAAAAAAAAAAATTACAAAAAGTAGCGAGATTTCGCGAATTCAAAATTGTACTTATGATTTTCTCTCAAACGGTTATATATCCTTATATAATTAACTCTTTATTCCCCAACAGAGAATTGAAAAAAAAAATGGTGGAAATGGTTAAACGCCAAGAAGAATGCACCCTGGATGGATCCGTGGACCGTCAAGGCAGGCCAGCAATTCGATCAAGAACCGGCTCATGGGGTGCTGGTACTTTGTTACTAGGTAATTTATAATTTATTTATTTATTATTTATGTATTATTCACATTAATAATCTTGGAACTAATTTAAAAAATTACATTATTATACAGTAAATCAAGGTCTGGCAACGCTGGCATTTTTTGGGGTGGGAGTGAACCTAGTGCTGTTCCTGACTCGAGTAATGGGACAGGACAACGCTAGTGCGGCAAACAACGTTAGCAAATGGACCGGCACGGTCTATATCTTCTCTCTGCTGGGCGCTTTCCTGAGCGACTCCTACTGGGGTCGATACAAAACCTGTGCCATTTTCCAGGCCATCTTCGTAGTCGTAAGTCAACATTTTCTTTCACGTGATAACTGATGACAGCGATATTATAATAACACACACTTCTCGTATCAGTCTAATAGTTATCACTATATAGTCGACAATTAAATAGTCAATTGATGATCACACTCTCAAGTGACAGACAGAGCCAGCTGTAGACCAGCAGAAGTGCTCTCTCGAAAGTTCATATATTTTATTTTAGGGGTATAGATGTAATTGAACATCATTAATTAAAAAAATTAGAAAATAAATTAAAATGATGTTCACCATGTAAAAACAAATATTTAAACTTTATTTATATATTTTCTTAAATCAGTTTTCCAACCCAAAACAATATTAATTATTTTATTCATTCAATATTACAAATACTTTGCCATAAAAAAAAAAATCCTATATCAGAAATTAGTATACTAATAAAATTGAATACATATGTTACAGGGATTGGGAATGCTATCGCTATCATCATACTTATTCCTAGTGAAGCCGGATGGATGCGGTAACGAAAAGACTGCGTGCGGCTCTCATTCCACCATGCACGTTTCACTATTCTACCTCTCAATTTACCTTATTGCCCTCGGAAACGGAGGCTATCAGCCCACTATTGCCACATTTGGGGCCGACCAATTTGACGAGGACCATCCCAAAGAAAAACACTCCAAAATCGCCTTCTTCAGCTACTTTTACTTGGCCTTAAACCTTGGAAGCCTGTTTTCCAACACCGTTTTGGGCTATTACGAAGATAGAGGTATTTGGGCCATCGGGTTTTGGGCCTCAACTGGGTCTGCCGCACTAGCGCTCATTTTGTTTTTGCTAGGAACGCCCATTTACAGGCATGTGACGCCTAAGGGAAATCCGTTTGCTAGATTTTGTCAAGTTTTGATTGCTGCTTCCAGAAAATGGAAAACCGATGTCCCCGGAAATGATGATGAGTTGTATGAAGTTGAGGGCAGTGATCTTGCTGACAACGGAGGCCGAAAGATCCTACACACCGACGGATTCCCGTAAGTTCTCACACTTTTATCGTGCACTAAAATGAAAAATTTTAGTATTGGTAATATTAATTAAACTAATATTTCAAATGTATATTTAATGAATGAATCAAATTAAAATTAGATAGTTAATAACAATTTGTACAAAAATGCAGATTCTTGAACAGAGCAGCTATAACGACACAAAAAGATGTGACCGAAGAGGAAACCCGCAATCCATGGAGGCTTTGCTCGGTGACTCAAGTAGAAGAAGTAAAATGCGTACTCAGAATCCTCCCCATCTGGCTCTGCACAATCCTCTACTCCGTAGTCTTCACACAGATGCAATCCCTCTTCGTGGAGCAAGGCGCCGCCATGAAAACCACCATCGCCTCCTTCCACATCCCTCCGGCCAGCATGTCCAGCTTCGACATCCTCAGCGTCGCCTCCTTCATCTTCATCTACCGCCAGCTCATCGACCCCACCATCACCAAGCTCCGTAAATCCGGAGGACTAACGGAGCTCGAGCGCATGGGCATCGGCCTCGTCATCGCCATCCTGGCCATGCTGTCGGCCGGATGCGTGGAGCACTTCCGCCTGGCGCATGCCCAGAAAGACTGCCCCGAGTGCGTCGACTCGAGCAGTCTCAGTATCTTCTGGCAGGTGCCGCAGTACGTGCTGATTGGGGCGTCCGAGGTTTTCATGTACGTCGGGCAGTTGGAGTTTTTCAACGGGCAGACTCCCGACGGGCTGAAGAGCTTCGGGAGCGCGCTTAGCATGACCTCGATTTCGTTGGGGAATTATGTTAGTAGTTTGATCGTGACGATTGTGATGAAGGTGTCGACGTCGGACGACATGCCCGGATGGATACCGAGGAACCTTAACAAGGGGCATTTGGACCGGTTTTATTACCTTCTGGCGGCGCTCACGGCTGCGGATCTTGTGGTGTACGTGTTGTGTGCCAAGTGGTATAAGTATACGAGGTTTGAGGATAGAAGTAGTGAAGGGAAGAAGAAGAATGATTTGAAAGTGTAGGTAGGTGTGTTTTGGGGGGATTAATTTGTTTCTTTATCATGTAATGGTTTAATAAGGTGAGGAGAAGAGTATAGGAAACGGAAACGGAAACGGAAACAGAAGTGTCTTTTTTATGTATGTGGGAGGTTGCGAGGAGACTAGAGTAGTGATATCACTTCTCTATGTTGAGCATTTGAGCAATATCCCTCCATGTAATTAAGTCAAAGCTTTTATGATTTAATTAATTCTACTATATATATATATATGTGTTCTTTATGCAAGTTTGCAGCTTTTCTTTACATCTTATTTTGATATTGAATCGTTTTAATCAAAAGCCTATATGCATACTAACCAACTCCGGGGAGTGTCGATTCAAATCATTCTCACTCCTAGTTTTATTTAACAGAATACTTTGAACGTTTATAGCGATAGACATTTGATAGAAACTCTTACCTTCCATTATTATATAAAAACGACACTGCATGAGATGACATTATAATTGTACACTATAATTTAGGCAATAAATACAGCACAACAGCTGTTTGCACTAGGGAATCTGATTGCAATTTTTGACGCTTAAACCACTTTTGGGTTTAAGCTGTTCAACTTTTTCAAAGGTGAACTTCAATTTGCCCTCTCTGGTTGAATACCTTAACTATAGAATGAGAAACACTGCCCAATTCCAATTAAAATACTCATCCCAAAATTGCTACTTTAAAAAAATTTGTCTCATATTCAATTGCTACATCAATTTTTAACAAAAAAAAACAACAATACATTTTAATATTATATCCTCCATACATTTTAACCAAAAGCATCTATTTTATCACTATTCGATATATCACTTTAAATAATACTCCCTCCGTCCATGAGTAAGTTTCACACTTCTTTTTGTTGAATGATTTAAGAAAGTGTATTTGTTTATTAATATATGGTGGGCCACATGTTGACTTTTGGGATAAAGTAATGAATAGTGTTGAAAAATGAATTGAATGAGTGACATATTTGGTAATATTGTGTGAGTTTGAAGGTTAAAGTTTATAAAGTAGAGTGTTGCTTTTTCCATTTATGGAATGAGAAACTTACTGGGAGACAGTCCGAAAAGGAAAGTGGGAAATTTACTCAGAGACGGAGGGAGTAATAAACAATTCATTTTTTTTAAACATGTGCAAACAATAATATAAAAAATAACTATGGAACAAAGAGAGTAATTTATAAATCTACCCCTTATTTCTCAGGTTGTCCTCATCTTGATTTATTTTTTCAAAATAAATGAGATGATAACTACAAGAAAACGGGTTTTTAGTGATAAAAATCACGTCATGTCCTACCATTATTATTATTATTCTAATTAAAAGTACAAGAATCATTCTTTAATGACATGATCCTATCATTAAAAATTAAAGACTTTTAGCTAGATAAGTTTTAATGATATAATTACTATCACTAGATATCAATTTTTTTGCTGTGGATGTCACTTCAAAAAGACTGCTTCATATGGTATTTGCTTATTTTCTTAATTAACAAATAAAATAAGAGATAAAATACGGCAAGAAACAAATAACCTCTTATCAATGCCAAGAGCATCTATACATTTACGGCAAGAAGGGCTGTAATCCAATGTGCACCAACGTTTATTACAAGCAAAATAATCCATTTAATAAATAATGGAAAAAGCCAATTTACTCGACCCAACTCTTCAAAAAATTTGTAAAGTTCAATGTCCTTACAAGGAGAGATTATTAACTCGCAAAAAAATTGAGGCATAAATTCTTCATCAACATCGTCAGTCCAACACAAGTTCGATACGTAATTTGCAAAAATCCAACCGTGCTTATTGTGACCCAAGTTACACCTCCACAATCCCGTAAATATGCAATCAACTTATGCGAGAAAGCTTTTCAAGCATTTTGTTTAATATACAACTATTTGAAGCTGGCTACTCATATATGGGAACTGGCAAAAATGGAAATGGTGCGACTGAGGCATATGCTACAGGTGGCCGTGATTGAGCACCAATGAGAGAAGCTCTCTTTTTTTTCTGAGGTGAGGAATGCTCGGTCAACCCTGCATCTGAGGATGAAAGATCCAACGAATTGTCCACAGTCACAGACTGCTCACAATCATAGAGACGATGAACTAGAAGTCCACCCATAAATACAGGTAGATAAAGAAGGCTTGCATGGAACATTCTCCGGGCATTTTTTGTGTTACGGTTTAGGAAGAATGATACGGCAGTTGAACTGATAGCAAAAGCGAGGAGTGATGACTCTAAGCAGAACCAGCCTGAAGTGATTCCCCCTGCAGAAATCCATCATTGAGATTGCATATTAAGCAAGTGTAGATGATGAGCACGGATAAGATGAAACCCATGTACCGTACATTAAATTAGGAATAAGTTGAAGTATAGATGGAGGTCAGTAAGAGATGTAGACATTTAAATAAAGAGCACTCCATCAATTACATATTAGTTGTCGTTTCAGAGAATTTGTATAAACTAAAGTCACATAAATTTTGACATATTTACCCTCAATCAATCTTTCTCTTATCCAATTAAGGGGAGAGAGTGGAAGAATTAAAGGTGTGAGGGGAAAAAATTCCAACTTTCAGAGATACATACATATGGGGGTAAATTAGGACAAAATCAGAATAAAAGTTAAAACAACAATTAATTTGACACAAAATTTAACCTCTAAGACGACAATTAATATGAAACAAAGGGAGTATAAAATATTACTATGCTCTGAAAAGAATCATTATCAGAATTACAAAGCAGTGATGTGGACATGTTTTTATAGGTATAAATACAAGAAACTAATGGCATATTTTTGAGAGAAAGGACTAGTAAATCAAAGGCTTCTGTATATACATATACTGACCTAACATAAAAATGAGGGTAAATCTTCAAACGCTTAAATCAAGGTAATGATTACAGATAA
Organism: Ballota nigra; assembly: GCA_947034835.1. Taxonomy (NCBI): domain Eukaryota; kingdom Viridiplantae; phylum Streptophyta; class Magnoliopsida; order Lamiales; family Lamiaceae; genus Ballota; species Ballota nigra. The sequence goes on from OX344724.1 coordinate 93,983,338, forward strand.
GAAAATAGTGTGCATTAGTGTCAGAACTTGATCAGATGTACTGTTTGCAATAAGTAATGGTTATTCCTCTTCAAGATTTATTTATCATGTACGGAAGGATATTTTTTCTAATAAGTGGCTGTTCATGTTTCTCCAATTGTAAGGCACAATAATGATTCATTGATGATCACTTCTCTTTGGAAACTATTATTCATAGAGCATCCTATTAATCATCATCTAGCTGCCTTATTATACACCAGTGCTCCAAAATCAATAAATATCTCAGCAAAACCACATGCAAACTCGTAACAACTAACAACACACGTGTTACATCTTCCAATCCGTATGAGGAAATAATAATAATAAACTCCTGTACTTAAGCGACCAATGTTGCTCTATTACACAACCTATAGTCACAAACAGTTTTAGATGCCACCCATCAGCAATTATAAAGAGTGTGTCAGTCATCACATCAAGGTTTTCATGTGAGATTAGGTTGAATGAGTTGTACGAATTAATTAATTCAATAAAACTACTAGTTTTGAAAGGAAGAAAAGTTCCTGACCTACTGTGCTGATTTTGGAACTAATTGCTTCCTTTTCGTTTGTTACTTCTAAACTGATACTCATATGGACCTTAAGCAGAGAAGCACAAAAATGCATATATACAAAGATAAATACAATCAACCACAGGGAACTCGGAATAATAAATAACCAAGTTGACCAGTAGCAACTCACAATCGTAAGCTAGGTAACCCAACGGAAGCAGATAAAGACAATTCCTCAGTGCAACCAAGGCCGTTCTGCGACCAGTAGCATCAGCAAGTGAAAACATCTTGAACCTAATGTGGAGAAGAAGAAGGGACACTTTAGAAGACAGAAACCTTTAGATACAGGATAATAGGTAAGGTTTTGATCAGAGATTTAGGTTTATCATAAGTCTTTTAGCCAATTCTGAAGGCAATATGCACCGATGAATTAATTTACTTGAATGTGAGAGCAGAGCTAAATGTCATTTTTCTTAGTAACAATTAGGTCTTTTCTTTCATTTTTTGGTAGTTAAAGTAACATGCAAATTGTAAAATAAGGGAGGAAATACCCCTGAGGCCACATACCCTCCATCAGCATAATCTTTTCGGCATAAATATGCAAGGGCCATGAAATGTGGTATTTGCCAAAAATATAGAGCAGCAGGTAGTATCATTGCATTAAGTGAAATCTGGCCAGAAGCTGCAGCCCACCTGTAATAGAGAAAATGCAAATATCAGTTTTTCTCTTTAAATGACAAAGTGCATTATTATGTGTTTGCCGCAAGATAAACCATTAGCTAAAAGGGTTTTTGAACACCATAAATAAAACAGCCTGGTCAGCAAACGATAGATTATGGAAATCAATGCTAAAAACAACCAAGATTACTGAAATGCGACTGATCGTATTTAAAAAAGAAAAAAATCTTGAATCTGCATGTGATGAAGAATAATGGAGAATGTGGTCAGGAAAGATACTAATAGGAAAGAACTATAGGCAAAGAAGCCTCCACCAAGAGATAGAACTGACTACTCCCAAGCAAGGCTGGACCTTAGTTACAGATGTTTGGCCTGAGTCAAGGTTTCAAATGGGACCTTTTTTTTTCTTATACGAACTCAAAAGACAACATACGAAATTAACTAATATGTAAAAAATGCAAACTTTTATATTAGAGTTAAAATAATATAAAAAACATGTCCCAAGTGCATCTATAATAAATAATAACAGAAATACAAATCAAAGTGACAATACAAGATTGTTTATAAAAGAAGAATCTTCATATGATAGCCTTTTTTCTTTTTGAACAACAGTATAAGTACCTTTTAAAAGAAAAAGGGAAAAAAATTACCCAAGGAGAGGTGGAATTGCACCAACTACAGCCCCAACCCATGTATTTACTGGATGTATCTGCTTTAGTGGTGTATATACAAACGCATAGAGAACAAGATTGGAAGCTGCAAGGCCAGCTGCCAGCATATTAGCCTGCAAACACCTTGTCATAAAGATTGCAACATCAATCCTCCTTACAAATTATAACTGCACAAAGTAAAAGACTAAAAAATATCCGGATGCAATTATGAAACAAGTCAGGAGATAATGAGCACCTGGCCAGCCAACAGAGCAGTACCGGCTACACCCATAGAAGATGCCCAAGCAACTGCATGAGGTATGGTAATACGACCTGTTGGTAGTGGTCTTCCTCTGGTTCTGTTCATCCTAGCATCATTTTTCACCTCGAATACCTAGGTTACAAATATTGGTGAATATGCCTTCTAGAAGAAAAAGATATAAATTCAATTTGTCATAAACCAGACTCGTTCATCAACTGCATACAACAACACATATAGAAAATTAAAGTTGATGAGAAAATATGTACACTTGGTTGCATGCAAGGATGAAAATATCGCTATCGCAAGTAATATCGCAACCTTAAATTTACGGATATATCGATATTGCATATCGATATCGCAAATTTTTTGAAAAAAAGACGGAAACTTTATTAAAATTTTGGAAATTTAACATAAAATTTTAGGGAGTATTAAAATATGATATTATGCATATGTTCCATTTAAAATCACTACAAAATTACATGATTAAAGTATGCATATAGATAATAGACTATATAAACACTGTTCAACATAAAAAAAAAATTGAAAATATAATACTTAATACTATACAATACAATACAAGATATAAATACATAATATAATACAATATAAGATATAATGCATAATACAATACAAGATTATGAATATTAAATGATACAATACACTTAGTACCAAAATGATGACCTATGACGTTCAAATACATAGTATGTAATGTCATCTTTGTCCAAATAATATTGACACCAACTCATTATATTGGAGTAATCCTAGATAAAGGGTATTAGTTGATGACCTATTAGCTGTTTTTACTAAATGATGTTAGTTTTGGAGGGTATTAGTTGTATTCACTGAAGGGTACGAAGAACATTATTTATTTACCTAAAGTGTATCAGTTGGTTACACTAAAGAGTATTAATTGATTACACTAAAAAATATTGTAAAGTGATTCATATATGAACCAATTTCACTCTATACATACTCAGTTTAATGCTAAGTCAACTTAGAAAAATAATAAACATAAAAACAATAAACACAAAAAAATTGCGATATTTTTATATATCCGCGATATTTTGCGATATATCTGCGATATTTCCCGATACTCATTCATTTTTGTACTACAAGTGAACCGATATCGATATCGATATCGATAACTTGCGATATATCGCGATATATCCGCGATACGCTGTTTGCACCCCAATATCCGTATCCCAATCTCAAAATTTGCGATATATCCGCGATATATCGCGATATTTTCATCCTTGGTTGCATGTAAGGCACATACAAAGCAGAATTCTCACACTGGCAGACTTGCTATGTGATTTACTCGGTCTCCTGCTTTTACATCTTGCTTATTTTCATGATTCAATAGAAACACTATGGTGAAGTCTCTCAAGTGATTTCAGTGTTTTACGACAAAAATCCATGATTGATAGTGCTAAAGATGATGTAAAAATCAGACAACAGAACCATTGAATTTTTTTTTTTATCTCGTGATGTTTAATATTCCAATTCTCATTTTATTTTCTTTAACTATCGAGCTTCAACCTTCATACAAAGCATAAAATGGAAAGTAAAAAAGCATCCTGAGGATAGTGTTTCATCACATTAGATTTAGGGATGTACAGCATGTCCAAAGAACAATAAGTTCAGCAATAGACTTCAAATTCTAAAAGTCTTAAAGTTAAAAGTTTGGAGTTAAATGGATAATGAAAGCAACAAACCTGGTTTAAGGAGTTCGCTGAAGCTGCAACCATCATGGTGCCAGCACACGTGCAGCAAAGACCCAGGTAATCAATGGAACTACCACTCCCAAGAACATATCCAGTGCCAGAGGTGGCCACAACTAGCATGCTGTAGTTATATCAGCAAAAGAATGTGATCAGTCCAACACAAAATACAGAAGTTTAAAATACTTCACTACCTTGCTTCCCCTTTGCTTATACTCAAAAGTATAAGTTTTAATCAGATTGAATTACAGAAGCTATTGAATATAGAATTACATGAAAACTAAATAAGGCTTTTTTGCAAACCATCAAGCACATAATTCTACGAGTATATATGCAAATGGATGGTAGATGATGGAATCCACCAAGTATAGCATTTTCAGTAAGTTATGGCAAGTGACGTGCAGATTAAAATTTTACAGTGACAACAATACAAACAGCGGAAACAAATAACTATCATCATGAAATTTCCAATCAATACATTTGAACCATGGATGAATCCGAAATAAAAAAAAACAAATAGGCATCGACAAACATAGAAGAGTTTGAATAAATAAAATTGATAACCTTAATCGAGCCTTCGAGAGCTCCCAATAACATCGGCCATAGTGCTTCGCCAAGTATGCCACTTCCTTAGCCTTGAACGCTGACGCAGCCGCCAACGACGGAAAGCCAAAGATGCTTGCAGACGTTGCACGAGGCCCGATATACCGAACTTCGGGCCCTGGTTCGGTCCAATTCACGGGATCTGCGGCTGAGGTAGACTCCGGGCTCGTGGAACTGGATCGAGCGACGAGCCCATGGTGATGAGCCTTTGGAGAACTCCGGAGGAGAAGCAGAGAAGGGTTAGCTTTATGGTTAACGAGTTGCGATGGGAGACTCAGTGAGTTTCGCCTCCACATGGCCGAGTCAGCAGCGAGTTCAATTGAGGGCAACTGGAAGAGACGATTATTTAATCAGAATTGAGAACGAAGGCAAAGAACGCTATTAAGCTCGGGTTGGGCGCGACCCGGTTGGTAAAGAATGACCCATTTGCCAATATTTTTTTCAAACTTTTTATTTTAAATATAATTGAATAAAAAAATGTAAACATATATATATATATTTAAAAAACAACCAACGTCTGGAAAAAGAAAAACCCTAACTCCTGAATTTCGCTCGCCCACAAACCGGGAAAGGAAGCCTGCCAAAAAATGGCTTCTCTTGCCTTCTCTGGAAGCAGCATATTGAATCCTCTCAAAAAACCTCTATCCGCCTCTAATACTTCATCTCTAATCGTGAGCGTCGTTTTTTTCAAGATCATGCTTGTTTATACGTAAATCGTCTCAATGTATATGTATTCATATAATTATGTTTTAATTTTGAGAATTGACATTGTTAATTTTGCAGCGGTGCAACAATTTTTCGGAATCATTGAAGTGCAGGGACAATGGAAAACCGATTACTATTGGCCGTGAGTCTAATGGACGAGCGGAAGCGGCGGCGCTTCCTAGCTTCTTGCTCACTTCCGAACAATTCATGGACAAAATTTCGGTTCCAAAAAGTGACACGCGGCTCAGGATTTTCTCCGGCACTGCTAATCCTTCTCTATCTCAGGTGTCACTTTAGTTTAATTTTTGTGCAGTAATTTAATTTTTCGAGTCTATTGGTGGTTGTTCGAATATTCTGCTTATATGGCTATTAGTTTTTGCTGAAATTTGTTTACTTGTTAGGTGTAATTAAGTGGTTATATAGAGAATGGTTGTGTCTACTTTGCCATTTCTGAAGTAGTCCGTATATTGCAATTGAATTGTAGAATTTGCACTTGTGATCATTTATCAGACTCTACTGCTAGCTAGCTGTACTCTTTGCAACTTTCCATGCCCACTGAGGCCATGATTCAGCGATCAATGCATATAGCATTGGTGCTTGGTTGATAGAATATGGTTATGTAATGTGTAAAATATATCTGCTTTCAGATCTTGAGTTCCAGGGAAATAGTGCTAAAGAAAGTATATCCCTCCATTTGGTTTGAGACCAAGTAAAAGATATGTTTGTGCATATATAACTATGAGTATATGAGATGTACTCATGATTCATATATCTATTTCAGATGCTCAATCTCATTGGCATAGACTTTTTTACGGAAGTTTCTGTTCTCCTTTTCCTGAGTGAAAAATTCTACATTGAGACATGCTGCAATTCTATTATCCATAAAATTGACGGTAATTAATTATCTGTGTTGAAACTGATTTTTCACTCGTTCGTGAATGGTTTAAATCACCAAATCCCAGAAATGCCTCAGATGACATTTTTCCATTATATTGTAGTGAGCTCTTAATTCATTGCTCCTCTTCAACCTGTATTTATACTTAAAATTTATAAGAAGTTTGATTGCTTGATTTTCTGTCAATTCAACAGAATTTGTAGTACATGTAACATATGCTACTACTTTTGATTCTTTCTCTGGCTCTATCTTTCACTATGTGTTCATTTTCACAGTGGATTTCTGTTAACTGAAACTCTTGGTGCAGGAAATTGCTTGTTATATGGGTTTGGACCTTGGTAAGATTAAGATCAAGCGTTTTGCTGATGGGGAGATCTATGTTCAGTTGCAAGAAAGTGTTCGAGGGTGTGATGTGTATCTTGTACAACCTACATGTCCTCCCGCAAATGAAAATCTTATGGAACTCTTAATAATGATTGATGCTTGCCGTCGAGCATCAGCCAAAAATATTACTGCTGTTATTCCTTATTTTGGGTATGCACGGGCTGATCGAAAGGTAAAGTTGATGCAAAGTTCAGTATGCAACTTGTACAGAGTTTTACAGGGCTTAACCATTAAAGATGACATTTCAAAATTAAATAGGAACTATGATGCCCCATGGAAGTGGGATATGTTAATGCGCCATTTAATTTTCTATGTCCTTCATATTGAATCTATTTTATATATTCAGGTCTACATTAATTCATTGATTAACTTGAAAATTTCAAATGTGTGCTTGATTTTGGTGGTACATGTTATTGTTTTTTTTATCATGCCCTGTCATTCGCATTATGTGTATTACACATTGCTTTGTGTCATTATATTTGAAAACTTAGTTAAAAGAAGATAACGAATTATCATGGAAGTAGTCAACACAAAATTCTTTGCTTATCACATAATAATTTGTGAAAATTGTTTTAGTTGTTCATTTAAAATGTCTTAGATGATGGCCTTTTCATCTTGGTTTGCTTAAGTATGTGAATTTATAGTGAAATTGTACTGCCATTTCAGACTCAGGGACGTGAATCAATTGCGGCCAAACTTGTTGCAAATTTGATTACTGAAGCAGGTGCAGACCGGGTTTTAGCTTGTGATCTCCATTCTGGACAATCGATGGGCTATTTTGATATTCCAGTGGATCATGTGCATGGCCAGGTGAAGAAATATCTTTGATGTCTGCTTAATATTTCTTTGCTGAGTATTGAGCCAACTAACTATAGGCCTCAGAAAATTTTAGAAGTTATTATTGCAGTACATTCATTAATCATAGCATAAGGCTAATCTCAAAACTTTCCTTGGAGTCTACATTCTATTTTCCATGCATTACTTTTGTATTGTTAGTCTACAAGTTGCTTAGGCTCTTTGGGCTATTCATATCAGTGTATTATAGTAAACTACTTCTTTTGCAGCCTGTCATACTTGATTATCTTGCCAGCAAAAAAATATGTTCTGATGATTTGGTTGTGGTCTCACCGGATGTTGGTGGGGTTGCTAGAGCAAGAGCCTTTGCCAAAAAGTTGTCTGATGCTCCTTTGGCCATTGTGGATAAAAGGCGCCAGGGCCATAATATTGCTGAGGTGAGATCCTTTGATATTATGTATTATATACATTCCTTAATGGACCTAATAAAATGGCTCTAGTGTACATTACATTTCTTGGTTGGCTGAAGGGGTTTAGGAAGATGACTAAATCGTGAGTTTGTTGAAGCAAATTTACGAGATATTTGCCATTTTCCTACCACAGAAGCTTAAGTCACTAAGATTAACATACCTGTTCAAATAATCAGGTGATGAATTTGATTGGTGATGTTCGGGGGAAAGTGGCTGTCATGGTGGACGACATGATCGATACTGCTGGTTAGTGTATATAATCATTGAAATACACATTTTTATTCACTCACAATTGGAAGCAATTGATAACAAAGATATGTAGGTGTAATCAGTTAAAACGAACTGTTCTTGTAGAAATACTATCCAAGGTGAAGTATCTATGGGAATATTAGAGGAAATCACCATAAACTCTGTAGTTGAAGCAACATTGACAAGGCACAAACCATTTCTCCTTGTTTGCTGAAAATGGGCATTAACATTTGACAAAAAATGCAGTGCCAAAGGTTTTTTAACCAACTACTTTCAGTTTCAATATTATCATGTGCAGTTAGTAAATTACTGTTGGTTCCAAAGATCTTGCTGGTATAATGCTGACATGCTCCAGCATTAGCCATTGCATCTTATTGATTAATATTTTGGGTTGGGGGGCTAATATGCTATGGTAGATACGTTGATGATTCTAGTGTCTTTCTATGATGTAACAGTGTCTTTGTCTACTCCATCATCATTAGAAGCATCCAGTCTTTTCTACTGTATATCTGGTTGGTACTTACTGCTAATGCTCTGTAGGAACTATTGCAAAAGGAGCTGCTCTATTGCATCAAGAAGGGGCTAGGGAGGTTTATGCTTGCAGCACTCATGCTGTTTTCAGGTAATAGGCTCATTTGTTACACAAAGCTTTCAGTTACTTTTTTGGTTTCCCCCATAAGCTAATATCAGGAAATGGAAGTGCGCAACCCCAAACTCTTTTTTTATAATTTTAATTAGATTTTGAAGAGATTCTAGTTTCTAGAACTTGAGGCTTATTAAAATAATAGAAGCTGCTATTTCATCTGATTCTGTACATTCATATAGTGAGCTTTAAAAAGTTTGGGGCATAATTTGTCCTTCAATAATTGATCTAAAGGTTTATTTTGACGGCATAAATGGCCGTGTTCTTTTATGATCTTGTTGAACCATTGAATTTGTGAAGCCATATTTTTAGTTTACTCAAAAGGTGACGTGAAGTTTAATCTTGTTGGTGGCAGCCCTCCCGCAATTGAGAGATTATCAAGTGGTCTGTTTCAAGAGGTTATCATAACGAACACCATCCCAGTTGCGGAACAGAACTATTTTCCACAGCTTACAGTCTTATCTGTTGCAAACCTTTTAGGCGAAACCATATGGCGCGTACATGATGATTGTGCTGTAAGTGGTTTCTGACTTTGAGGGTTTATTTTCTTTTCATTTCTTTCTGTAGTATACTTTATTTACCTTTTCTCCTCATCATGCATTATTTTCAGGGCGGGTTTGAACCATATTCGAGCTTGGGCATTGACTGATGAATTTCCTTACAACTCGTGGAGTGACTCAACTTTGTTAGTTTCTGTTTGGCAATGTGTCAACAGAGTCCTGTGGTCCGAAATTTTGGACATTAATTTATTGCAGTGTACAAATGTGTCGAGAAAGCTGATATTGGTATGTTATGATATGAAATTTTGTTGTACGTCAGTTGGGCTGATGTATCAATATCAATGAATTTTCAGTTGAAAGTGTAATTGCAACTTCAAAATCTGTCGTTCTGGGTCATATGATCATAATAATAAACTAGCATGAAAGTTCTCTGAAAAAAGTGGTACCCTTCTATTTAGTTATTTCAGATTAAATTTGTGAATCCTGCACCCCCTCAACTCGAGTAAGTTCGAGCCCTTAATTGTCACTCAAAAATAATAAAATTGTAAAATCTCACTTGTCTAATCCCTGCATTTGGTACGAAAATCAAATCATAATTTTGTTTTATTGCAATTTGCAGACGTTTTATGGGATCTTTGTATTCCTAACTAATGCTCTACTCAATTTGCAGACTTCTTTTTTCCCGTTTCAGGTTAGGCCTTAGAAAGAGGGGCTGGGTACCACAATTATTTAGGAGTTTTAGGTTTTACAATTTAAAAACTTCTTTTGAATTAGGATGATTTTCTAATTATAATTATTTATCCTCCAATGAAATAGGGCTAATTTTTTTAATTATTGCAATTCTTAAAACAGTTTATGAAATTATGGTGGTTTTGAAAACTATTTTCAAATTAAGTGCAAACACCACTGGAAGTGGAGACTGCAAATCAGTCTCCACCGGAAGTGGAGACTAGTGAAAAAGCTGACATCTTTTGCAGTCTCCACTTCCAGTGGAGACTGACCGGGTTTTTTTTTTTTTTTTAACGAAATCTATCACTCAAAATTAATTATGCAGGTGATGCAAATCATTTATTATAATTATAAAATAAAGATGCTTTCAATAATAAAATGATTGGTTTTAATAATGAGATAATAATTTAATAATATGTAAATATATTGCATTTGGTTATAAAGATATTTTATGGATACATTTTGAATATATAATTTTTTTAAATATTTTTTTAATTTCAAGTTTAATCGATTTTCATACATTTAAAAATTAAAAATTACATGCACAAAATAAACTATCAACTAAAATTAATAGATTGGTTCATTATTTTATACAATCACTATTTATAACCTCCTGTGTCACACTGTGACTGATGTCTACTTCTAATACTTCGACGATGCATATTACTTTGAGTTTGGCATATCAAGATTCATCTTGCTATATCATACTACCTCCGCTCCAAAGGAACTTGCACACCTCCGGGGACACATTTTTTCTTTAAAAATCACTTTTTGAATAAAGTAGTGACATACGGATAAATATTTATATATTTTTGTGAGTGTGCACGCAAATCAATATTTTCTTTTAAATGGTGTGCAAATTCCTTTGAAACTGACTAAAAAAGAAATTGTGCAAGTTCATCTGGGACGGAGGGAATATATGATTATTTCATCTTGATATGTCACACTCAAATTAATATGTCTCGTCGAAGTATTAGAAGTAGACATCCGTCACAGTGTGACACGGGAGGTCATAAATAGTGATTGTATAAGATAATGAACTAATCTATATTTTTAGTTTGTAGTTTATTTTGTGCATTCAATTTTAAATTTTTAGATGTATGAAAATCGATCAAACTTGAAATTAAAAAAAATATTTAAGAAAAATTATATTTTCAAAATGTATCCATAAAATATTATTATAACCAAATGCAATATATTACAAATTATTAAATTAGTATTTAATAATCTCATTATTAAAACCAATCATTTTATTATTGAAAATATCATTATTTTATAATTATGATAAATAATCTGCACCACCCGCATAATTAATTTTAAGTGACAGATTCCGGTAAAAAAAAAAATCGGGCAGTATCCACTGGAAGTGTAGACTGCAAAAGATGTCAGTTTTTCCACTAAGTGGAGACTAGTTTGCAGTGTCCACTTTCAGTGGTGTTTGCACTTAATTTGAAAATAGTTTTCAAAACTACCATAATTTCATAAATTGTTTTATAAATTACAATATTTTAAAAAATTAGCCAATGAAATAGAGATATCATTCATTTTTTCCTTTAAAGAGGCAGCAGCCGAAATATGGGCCTATCGAGTCAAGCGGGTTAACTGTACTATAGATTCTTCTCAGTCTTTAATCGCTGACAAAATTAAAAGCCCAACGAGAGAGCCAATGGAAACAACCCGGAGCCCCGAAATCCGGAAAGACGCAGTTCACAATCGGTGGGTTATATTCTCTCCGGCGAGAGCTCGTCGGCCGTCGGATTTCAAGTCGAAGACTGATACAAGCTCCAACGCCAAAGCTCAAAGTGAATGCCCCTTCTGCGCCGGTCACGAGCATGAGTGCGCGCCCGAAATATTCCGGTTCCCTCCCGAAGCATCCGCACCCGATTGGAAAATTCGGGTTATCCAGAATCTCTATCCTGCCCTCAGCCGCGAATTGGAACCACAGAATATCGAATGTGGCGGAGGTCCGGTTACCGTGACCGGATTCGGGTTTCACGACGTAGTGATCGAATCGCCGGCGCACCCGCTTCACCTCGCCGATCTTCCGCCCGGTCAGGTGGCTGATGTTTTTCTCGCTTATAAGAAAAGGATCGATCAGCTTCGAGCTTTTGATTCCATTAAATATGTTCAGGTAAATTTCTTTTTTCCTTGTATATATTGCTATAAATTGCAGATTAGTATTGCTAATGTCTACATAATACATAAAATTAGAATTCACATTTTAGGGCAAATATTTCAGGCTTGAGAGAGATGTTTGATGATTCTTCTCACAAAAATGTTTATATTAATAAGTACATTGCATTCTCTATGCTTTCTGCACATTTTACTACTTGGAATAGTTTGAAACGCACGGCACAATACCAGCTGAAATGCCAGTTATGTTTTACCAATATTATGAATATTTCATGATGGACTATTAGATTTTTATTATATTCACTTATCATTTCATATAATTCATCCATTGATGCATGCAGGTTTTCAAAAATCATGGAGCCACAGCAGGGGCGTCGATGAGCCACTCACACAGTCAAATCATGGCACTTCCAGTCGTTCCGCCAACGGCCTCTACGAGGATTCAAAGTATGAAGGAACATTTTGAGCAAACTGGAAAATGTGCCCTCTGTCATGTTAGACAGGATGATTTATTAATTAATGAGTCGAAACATTTTATATCAATGGTGCCATTTGCTGCAACGTTTCCTTTTGAGATATGGATAATTCCTCGTGATCACTCTCCTCATTTTCACGCGCTTGATCATGAAAAGGTAATATCTGCATTCCTAATGGCAGTCCCCTGCTGCAATGTTCGTAATTGGATTATAATGATGTAGAAATAGCTGACTTGTTGATTGAATTTCAAAGCTATTTGGTTTTGTGGATAAAGGAAATAGTGTATATTACGGCTGGAGGGTATAAAAATCTACAGAAAAGGAGAATTGTTACATTAGAGTGAAAAATGAAGGCATTGAAATTGAGCTGTTGGAATTCCCATTTTTATATTTCCCTTTTCAGCTACTTATTATGCATTCTTAGATTCTTGATCTTGTTACTCTATGTAATTTTAGATTTCTTGAATTTCACAGGCAATTGATCTTGGTGGTTTGCTGAAGCTTATGCTTGTGAAGATGTCTTTGCAGTTGAACAACCCGCCTTATAATTTTGTGATTCATAGTTCTCCACTACTCATCGATACCACACAACTGTCTTTCTCTCACTGGTTTATACAGATAGTTCCCCAACTAACAGTGATGGGGGGATTCGAGTTGGGAACTGGATGCTACATTAATCCCGTTCTCCCTGAGGATGCTGCAAAAGTTTTGAGGGAAGTAAGTATTCCAAATTAGAGACTAGTTATACAATATTACAAAGGGCATTGTCAGTCTTGATTCCATTGATTATGAGATATTGGTGAACATGTTTTCCATAGTAACGAATGGATAACCCTCTCAGTATATACTATCTATCGAGTTGCAGAATGTGTTCTATACTTCTATTGTAGCATCATCTTGCAATTTATGTGCTGATGTAATTATGTCTTCGTATGACATCTATGTACAACTATTTATTGCTGTTTTTAGAGGTAAATACTGATTTTCCTCTTTCAATTAGGATTATCGAAATATCTTTACGAAAAACCATTGATGTAAATAAGGAAATGAACTTTGAAATGCGATGCTTCACACTGCCCTACTTTGATATTCATTCTAAGAGTAAATGTAAAGATGCATTTATACCCCAAAATATTTGGCTTGGGATTTAAGTGTGACCTGCGGAAGTTTTTTTCTCAAATGCGACCCTTATGTCCGGGAGAAGGTGCATTTTCACCAAACATCTGCATCTTTCATTCATTATGTTTGGCTTGTTGGGGCACAAATGTGTCTAATATATTGTGTCTTTTTTTTTTTTCTTTTGTTATTTTGTTTTGGTTTATCATTAACTGCAGGTTCCGGTTTCATACTTTCATTTGACCCTTGATTTCACGCACTAACGCACCCTCCTCACACATAGAAAAAAAATTATTTATATTTATGGCATCAGCGTTAAACATCGCAGTGTCTGTTTGGTCAATTAAATTATTTATAGATCAACTATTTAATTTAGAATCATATTTTATTGAATTTCTGAAGCATAATAAAAATATAAAATTAATATCTAATACACGAGACTTAATTTGGGTGGGCTCATGTCTAGAATCTACGTTACTACATATTATTGAAAAACTTACACATTCGTTCCAATAAAAAGAAAAACTTATACATTAGCATTAGCCTGAGTTCAAGCCTCTAGATATATAAATATTTGTTTTTAATTTTATAAGAATATTACTACGTAGATCCGTGTACTATTAGACGATTAAAAAGTTATATTTTTATTATAAATTTAGATTATATATATTTCTTGTTTTTGTTGTTCACATATTTTATAAATTGAATATACAAATTTAAGTCAATTTACTATTCAAAAAATATTTAAATTGGAGTTGTAATTCAAGGATAAAAAAATGTGAATTTTAAATATTAAGATTTTGATAACTTTTTTAAAACACTAATAAATCATTAAATAAGATAAAAAAAATATTTTAAATTATAAAATTTGGAAAATTATATTATATAATAATGTTAGTTGAAATCATTCTCTAATCACAAATTTTTCATACTATGAAAATCTGTTTTTAATACTAATGTAGAACTACAAAAGTAAGAAACATCCTAATTGGATTAATATCGATAAATCGTTTATCAATCATTCATCGAATGATAAATAACTACAACTCTACAAGTGACAAAGATACACGATTTAAACAATAAAAAATTCAATGTTTAAAAATAGTATCGAGAATAACTGAAAGAGTGGAAACAAGAGCAAATCCAAAAAAATTGTAAACAGAACCAATCATCAGTTCTCAACCATGGGGTGAATAAAATTCGGTACATAAATCAGTTAATAAAAAATAAAAATAAATTGACTGTATCACTTAAGTTATATAGGAATTCTTGTATTCGGGATTTAAGAATAACAAGTTCATGATTACCTAAAATAGAATAATATGTTAAAATAATAAAACAAATTAGGTTTGTTGAGAAGTGCAAAGTCATATGGATATGATCCTTGTGTATCTTGATTAATTGGATTTTTTTTTTTTTTTTTTTTTTTTTTTTTGGAATTTTTATAAGAAATTTTTGTAGATGCTATTCCGAGTATTCCTTGATCATTTCTTCCAAAAGAGGATTTCCACTAATTATATGAACTTTTATAGAATACTTTTTTCTTGCATATCATTAAAAAAAATGGATTAACCCGTAATCAACCAACTAGTAACCCAGGATTCCATATTTTTAGTGAATGAGAGAAAAATTGGCATAAATACTATAGATGCAAAATACAAAAGTGGAGTGAATGCAAAAATAAGTTCTGGACAAGATATCAAACATATAAATCTATTATATATATGTGATTTTGTTTGAATTTAGAAAGGATACATAAATAGGCCAAGACTCCAACGAATTCGACTAAAAAATTGTGTTACCAAATATCTCAATTCATCAAGTTACTATACTTCCAAATCTCTCAAAGATAATGTGTCAGTACCACATTTCTCTTAAGATAATGTGGCACCTCTCAAATCATTTTATTTCAAAATCATACATTCCCATTAAAAGTTATTTTATGCGTGTTTTAAATCAAATTAAGACTTAATTTATACCATATACTTTATACTTTTAATCTCAACCATACATTTCATTTTATATTTTCTATAAATGTCTAACTTTACTCTAGTTTTCATTCTAATTTACAACCTAATCATCGTCTCTTCTCTTCATGTTCTCATTCGTTGTCTACTGCTTCCGACCACCGCGCCTCGAACCGCATCGGAACACCGCACACCACCACATCGGGTAAGAGATCAATTTTTTTTAATCTAATTGAATCGTCGTTTTTTTTTCTTGCATAGATATAGATAAATTTCCGGTATGACGATCCCAATTCAGAGCATCACAATCTCAAAGCCCCAATTTATCGTTATAATTTGAAAATCGATGGATGGAAAAAAAACTTTTTTTTTATGAATTATTTATTTATAAAATTTAGAGTTTTTTTTTTTTAAGAGTGTAAAATTTAGAGTTGATATTACTAAGTTGTCAATGAAAACGCATTAGCTCAAAATAAATAAAAAATTGACACAAATTTTATGTGACTAAATGATTAATTTGTAATTTTAAGAGAGGAAAAGTATTTTTTGAGGATCCGTTCTTAGTATTTTTAATTTTTTAATATAAATAAGTCCATTCATCTTTTAAAAATTGTATAAAAAGGAAAATTTATTGACATAATTTTTTTAAATCAATGTGGTTTTAAATATACGATAAATCCAGCATTTAAAATAAAATAAATAATGCAGACAAAATCCATATTTTCGTATTCAACATTTTTTTTTTTTAATATCTGAGGTTTTTTTGTTTTAATACACAATACTTAAAAAAGACGGTTGATTTTTTAAAATACTCAAAAAAAAGGGGAAGCTCAGCAGCGCCACGTTTCATCTGAAAATCAGATGTAGGTGACGGACCCAACCGTCACAGTAGGCGCAGAAATCGTCACAGCTATGCACCAGCCGGGAATCGAACCCGGGTCTGTACCGTGGCAGGGTACTATTCTACCACTAGACCACTGGTGCTTTTTGTTTAAACAATCACACGTTTAGATATTTATATTTTCTACTTTTGTTGTTGTAGTTTGACATTCTTTACCATTTTCCAACTGTGGAATGCTTAATTTCATTTCATTTCCGTTTGTGTGGAAAACATTTATGTTTTATTTTTTATAGAAGTTATGCTGGAACGATAAGATATACCCCTCCCACCCTCTCTATATTTCTTACTATTTTTCACACAAATGTTTAGTGCTACATACGCTCCTTATTTCCCATTTTGTATTTCATCGGTCTTCTATTTACTTTTTCATTCATTTTTTGTAATGAAATGTAATACTATTATATTTTTACTTATTATTTCTTTTTACACATCAATAATATTTTATCTATATAATATCATATAATTTTTTTCAATACATCATATCATTTGTAATATATCTGTATTATACTACTGACATATTTGTGCCCAAAAGTTATGGAAAAAAGAAGAACTGAGTAAGTATAAAATATGTTGTGGGTAGTTGAGATAAGACAAAGTAATAAAAAAAAAAATTAACTTTGCGGAGAATTGTGTGTCAATTGTTGTAATAAAATCCAAATTTAAAGACAATTGTTTATAGGTTTTGATGACACAACTTTTCAATTAATGAGATGAGAAATTTTGTGTGAAACACCCAAAATAGACAAATGAAAAGTTTTTAAAAATGAATAATGGAGTACAAATATCTTATCTTATTTTAGTATCCTATATAAACAAAGTTTTTTTAAGTTTATGTGGCAAGTCCACATCCCTCTAGTTTGAAAATAATCTCCTCTAATTCACTCAATTCATTGACTTTTAAAACTATTTTCATCCATTCAAAGTTAATTTCTAATATAATCTTGACCGTTGATTTTTTTCACATACCCCTATATATACCATCTATCTCATACAACAAAAAATCAATTTCAATAATATCTCTAAAGAAATCATCTAATTTCTCTCATACATATTTCGATTTTGCAGGAACTTCATATTTCGATTTTGATTTCTCTATGAAGTTCTCTCATACATATTTCTCTATTTCGATTTCTCTCATACATATTTCTCTATGAATTCTATATTGATTCTCATTTTGTCTAAATCTTCAGTTAAATAATTAATACTCTTCATACCTTTCAATTAATTCCCTTCGGTGACAACAACTAATACTCTCCAAAACTAATACTCCATCCGTCCCAATTTTGATTACTCATTTCAAAATGACACAATTTTTAAGAAGATATTGTTTATTAATACTTTTGAGTATAAAGTAGTTTTTTAGAAATTATTTATTAATATTTTTTAGTATAAAATAACTTTTTAAAGGTTGAGTGTGAAAAAATGGTATTGCTTTTTGCCATTTTAGGAAATTGGTAAACAAAACAAAAAACTTACTTTTTTGGGCTTTTGGGTAAACAAAATTGGGACGGATGGAGTACTCTTCAGTGAAAGTAATTGCTCCCTCCGTGCCACATCAGTTTGTACATTTTTTATTTTGGTCTGTTCCACACCAATTTGCAAAATACCAAAAAAATATTGATTTGCGTGTACACTCACAAACATATATATATATATATATATATATATATATATATATATATATTTACCCACATGCCACTATTTTATTAAAAAAAACACATCTTTCTTAAAAAATGTGCAACCAATTAGGGTGCAAATAGTTGTGGGACGGAGGGAGTAATACCCTCCAAAATTAATACTCTTAAGTGAAAATAACTAATACATTTTAGTGAAAATAACTAATACACTTTAAATGGTTCATGTATGAACTATTTTCACTCAATAAGTTGCCAAAAAATAAAGAGTGGTCTTATATTTTTTTAATTCATAAATATTTATTTTAATAAAATCCACAAACTATATATCAAATTATTTCTATACATTGATCATTTACAAAAGAAATTTAATAACGATTATTTTAAAATAATTGAAATATTTTTTATACTACAGAATAAAGGAATTTATCATAATATATATATTTATATTATTTCTCAATATTGATTCTAAGTTATATTTAAAATGTACATCCAATATGTTTTGTAAACAATTATTAACCAATATTTACAATAAGGGTTACAATAAATATATTTTAATGATATATATCAAATATATAAAAAGATTTTTTTAAAAAATTATTACTCAATTTAGCAATAATTTTAGTGGAAAAATTCAATTGTTTCCAAAAATAGGTCGTTTAGCGTTATTATATATATATATATATATATATATATATATATATATATATATATATATATATATATATATATATAGATTAGTAAATATAAGTAAGTCTTTAGTTGATAAAAATAGAAAAATGATAGAAAAGCCACATATTACATAAAAGAAAAAGGGAAATGAAATTAATATGCCACATCAGCAATGACCGGGCAAGTGACCCATTATAGCCCGTTTAAGGACTGATTTCAAAATTTTATCAAATTTACAGGACAAAAATCAAAATCGGTAATTTATGTGGACCAAATTTAAATTGATGGACCAAGGTTACATACAGTCCTATCTTTTGTTAATACAACCCCATAAAAAGTGTTCGTAAAAAAAATTGAAAATTTTGACAATTTTCGGAAAAACATTCTGAAAATGAAAAAAAAACACTAAACATATGAATTTTCGGAATTTTTTTCCGAATTTTTTTGCATTTTTTGAAAAAAAAATCCGAACATTTTTTGGGTGGGGTGTATTCATAAAATATGGGACTGTATTTAACCTGTCAACTTATTACTTGAAGCGAATTACACTAACTTCTACTAATCGCTCACCCGCAAGCGGAGGGTTCACTGTAGTATTAGTAAGTATAATGGCCAAGTACATCGAACCCACGAGATGGAGTGTATGCGAACAGATTCCTGAAGATCTATGCGTCGTAGCTAATATGAGTGTAATGTTTTTTTTTTTTTAGAGATTAATTAAAAGACTGAAATAAACTAATTAAACTAAAGAATTTAAGAAGACGAATTAACTACTGGTTGTTTTCAAATAAGAGGTGGTGATGCTTAGGATAGGAATCCCTACGTATACTAACGGAGTAGGTACATAATCAAGATAACTGTGACGCGCAAGAAATAACCTAAGTAAAAGAATGCAAGGTGAAAGCTCAAGATTCTAAACCCTAATACTTTACCCTAACACTCGACTTCACTAATCCACTAACAAGTTAATAGATAGTGCTTAATTAATGAGACCCTAATTTAACTAAGGTGATGCGGTCGTCCTCCTTCGCTAAACTGGTAGATGAATTAACCCTTCCTAAACCCTCTAGTTAAGTCTACTCGTTGTTAAAGAGTGATACGGTCGTCCTCTCTCTAACACTTTTCGAACGAAATTCAAAAGCAAAGTTAAGATTAGTTTTAAGCATTCATTAATCAAGAGAATTAAAACCTAACGTCACAAGTTGCCCTAATTACGTACCCACAACCTACTTCTACGATTTCATCCTACCCCAAGCATGCAAGGGTTTTAGCTAGACATAGGTTTAACGTAAATAACAGAAATTAAGTAAGTAACGAACATTAACATGATATTTAAGACGAAGAAGAGATCAAACATAAACTAGGGTTTTACGAAATAAAAGAATAACTGAAATTAACTCAAGAAAATAAGTCTCAACGTGTTCAAGAATAGAAATCTAAAGAAACGAAACTAAAAACAAGATCGTAGTATGAATTCGTAATGAAAACCTTAAAAAACGTAATCGTAAACTTGCTTCTCTTCTTCCTCTCCAAAAACGCACTCTAAAACTCTAAAACTATCTCGTGAAGGGTGGTGTTCTTCAAAAACGTGCTTGAGACGAATATATATATGCAACGGGCCGAATCGTGAACTCATGGGCCGAAAAACGCCTTTTAAAATGCGAAAACTGAGAGGCGCTCGAGTAGAGCCCGCTCGAGCGGAGGCGCTCGAGCAGGGTGGTCGAGCGAAAGTGATGGTCGAGCGAGGGTGCTCGAGCTTAGGTGCTCGAGCGCCAAAAACCTTCTGGACAAAATAGCGCTCGACCTCTTAGCTCGAGCGGCCCTCTTTCTTCTCAACTAACACTTTTCTTCTTCAACACTAACACCAATCGTATTCCTTCGATATCTTCTCATCCGGGCATCCGTTTGAGTCGATTCAAAGTCCTACGAACTCCGTTCTTCGCCCTCGATTCACCTACGAGCATTTAAGAGACAAATTCATCAATGTATAGAAATAATGCTCAATTGACTCCATATACTCAACAAAATCGGCCACAATTAGGGTATTTCAAGTGACGAATCATGACAATTTCACGCCTAATCAACCCCCCCAAATTTACCATGTTGCTTGTCCTCAAGCAACGAAATAACAAGTCAAGTGAAATTGTTAGGAATGAGTCAAAGAATCAATCATGCAAGCAAATGAACTCGAGCTTCAAAGATCAATCACACATATACTCACTCACTTTCCTTCATCATACTCATGCAACAATAACAAGAAACACCAAGATCAAGCATGGATGTGCACTCAACGATGTGTTTCGCTCCCTCACAAGTGTATAACAATGATAAAGGGACTCACTCAATCAATCAATCACACAAATTGGCAGCCATAGGCTTGTAAATGCTCTTAACTTCGACCATACTCTAGAAATCAATGCCGAATCAAAAAGGACTTTCTCAAGGTTGTAATGTAGGCTCTTTGGACAGGTGGGATAACAATATGGTAAAGTGACTCAAGTGAATGGAGAATAGAAAATCAAACTTCGGTACTTCGAGATTAGGAACAGACTACTTCAAACGTATTCAATCAACAAACTTTCAATTCCAATTCTCTCAACACTTCAATCTTTTTTTTTCTTTTCTTTCTCACTCTTTCACTTTTTTTTTTCAATCACTTCACTTTTTTCTTTTTCGCACAAACACATGAGCTCATTTTTTTTTCTTTTGCTCATTCTCAATTTTTTCTTTTCCCACATCTCATAACTTCATCACACCTTCTTCTCATATTCACTCAACAAACAACCTTTCCCTTTTCAACTCAATTCACTCCCTTCACATTCACACTTTTCTATTCTCCACTCAAATTGGGACAAAAAGGCTTAGGAATTGGAATAGTGTTCATATGTGCTAGCAAATACAATAGGCTTTAAGGCTCAAAGGGGCTAACAAGGGATTCAATGTCATTGGTAAGGAAATTTTTTGGCTAAGTGACTCAATAAAATCAAAGATGGCCTAAGATCCTATTCGGCATATCAGACTAGACATAATCAAGAAGCAAGAGCACACACAAGCTCTAGCATCCTCTAAGGTGACGATTCACTCACAAACGAAGAGATTAATTTGTATAACAAAATCTCATAAGGCTCAAATCTCTCGGCTTCCACATCCATGCTAGTCCTAGTGAATTCTCACTCTTATCACACAAGCACTCAAAAAGAAAACTCGTAAGTATACTAGTTCTCTCTCAAATCCACTCTAACTCAACTACTCACACAAAAGAGTCCCTAACTCAAATCTCACAATTCTACTCTACTCATCAAACATGCTCAAGAATAACAACTGATAAGTAGAAGGGGTCAATAATCACAAAATAAATCAGGCATCTCACTGAATTCAACAATCAAGCACATCCCAAAATTCTGAATACAATTCATCACAAGCCCTATATCAATTCAAATCACTCAAACAATTAAGCTCACTCAAGCAAAAAGAAGAAAAAGAAATAAAATAAAGGAAAAGAAAAACAAAGGAGCAGAAACTGAGGGGGGGCTCCCCGTGACCCTCAAGCATCAGGAGGCGGTGGTGGGCGATAGCTAGGGTGGTCCGGTCCTAAATGGGAGACAAATAGTGCCTCCATCCATCTCCTCAAATCAGAAACCTCTGATCGAACCTCCTGAAACTCTCCTCGTACACTCATTGCTTCTGTGTACCACTGGTTTTGGGTAGTACGAAGATCCGTGACTTCGGTTCGCAGGTCCCGAATGTCGGTCCTCATACCATCCCATTCACTCTGGGTCGGGTGCCATGGTCTCGGTGACTGCACCTCGGTGACTCCACTCCCAACTCTTGTGGCTCCTCGTCTGCATCCTCACCCGCAGCTTCACCCTCCTCGTACTCTTGCTCTTTTTCTTCTTGGAGGTCTGCTACTCCACTCGATCCGGCACCGCTCGTGCCTTCATCCCGGCTTCTCTTCGAAGGCCTCGCATCTCGGAGCCCTCGACTATCCACATCATGAGTATACTTAGCACTCAAAGCTAAGTGCCTCTCTCCGTTCATCCCCAAGTTTGCCATCTTCTTCCCCTTTAACGTTACAATCTTGTCATTTGGGAGAGGGGAGAGATCATCTTCCTTGTATCGAATACAAAAACTCCCCATCCAATGCTCAAACATCAAGGTGCGGCTCAACTGATCAAAATCTAAATCTCCCCCGGGAATAGGAGCTGCACATGGCACACATCCTAAGTGCTTCATGAACACCGAGATTAGACCTCCTCCTCTTACCCTTGAGGTCTTGGACCCGAGCTTAAATGCCGTCTCGTAGTTGTGCTCCACGAAGTCCCGTCCGAAATCATGATCCTTCACATACAGAAGACACCAAATTCCGTAGAGTTCCTTACTCGTCACGGTCCCCGTCTCAGAACGGGCGTAGATGATGTTTCCCAAAATCCGCTCCAAATACCGAATCACTGGGTTTCGGATCACAGAGGGCCGAGCATTTTGGGCCTTGTATTCACTGGCCATCCCTCCCGTGATGTCTTTCCAAAATCCGTTCGCACTGTACGACTTCAACACACGGTTGGGCCTTGATAGAGAAGGGAGCCCAAGTGCTAAGTTCACATCTTTGATGTCACAATGCTGCATCTCGTTTCTGTAGTTGAACTTTAACGAGTATTCATTCTTCTTTTCAATGGTGGCCAGGAACTGCTTGGTTAGATCAGCGTGGGTGTCCATCGTGAGCAATATCTCGAGGAACTCATGCATTTCGTTTCTGTCAAAGATTCTCCTAATTTCCTCCTCAATCCCGATATCCTGCATGAAACGCACCACCGGCCTTCTGGTTTTCACTACCTTCCTGGTTACTAGACTCCACCGGTAGGCTACGTATTTCCAATTCCTTGCAAAATCAAGCCCGTCCCATCGAGAGGG
Source organism: Ballota nigra (assembly GCA_947034835.1). Lineage (NCBI taxonomy): Eukaryota > Viridiplantae > Streptophyta > Magnoliopsida > Lamiales > Lamiaceae > Ballota > Ballota nigra. The sequence continues at coordinate 94,006,955 of OX344724.1, forward strand.
CAGCAACTGTCTAGTGGCCAAATCGTTGGTAAGAGCCTCCAACTCGGCCATGCTCAAGATCTTATCTTCGTTCTTCTTTGGGGCCATTGTACCTAAGCAAAATATAAAAGAGATTTTCACAACATTCTTGAACTTCAAAGCAATTTATCACTCTTTCATACTCAAGTATTTCCAAGGACTCCAAATCAATTCACACTTCAAAACACTTCTCAAGTTCAAAGCAATTCTCAAAGAGTCTTAATTCACTTTCATAAAGCTTCCCTAACCAAGTTCTCGAGCAACAAACACTTAAGCTATGCTTTTCATGCAAAGTTCTCACGTACTCAACAATTAATTCCTCCATTTCAACCCACAAATGCCTATAACTAAGTCTATCATGAAGTAACATTACCCCAAAATTGTGTAATTTACATGCTCAAGACTCAATTCCTAATTATTCATGCTCAATCAATCTCAATTCACAATAATTTCATCTCAAAATGCAAAACCCATATCATTTCCTCAAATTCCTACTTTCTCACTCTAGAAATTCACTCATTCTACCCATTCAATCATGAAATTGAAAGCAAAATTAGCAAACCCATAGTATAGTATCCACATTCATGAACACGGAATCAAGAATCAATGAGTACTTGTAAAAATCCCCAAAATTCGAACTCAAGAACCCTAGTTCATCAATTCATGCCTAAATCAAGCTTCAAACAATGAATTGAAAGACAAAAGAGAGAAATTGCATACATTTCTTGAGGATTCAAGTGAAATACGTGAAGAAATCGAATGAATTCGGGAGTAAATCGTGACAAACGCTCGAATCCGCTCAAAATCGCCCCAATTCGCCCCTCCAAGTGTGTGTGAGTGTGTGAAATTGTGTGGAAAGGGCTATTTATAGAGGGGGCAAAACGGAGGCTAAAACTGAGAGGCGCTCGAGCAGAGCCCGCTCGAGCGGAGGCGCTCGAGCAGGGTGGTCGAGCGAGGGCGCTCGAGCTTAGGTACTCGAGCGCCAAAAACCTTCTGGACAAAATAGCGCTCGACCTCTTAGCTCGAGCGGGGGCGCTCGAGCAATGGTGCTCGAGCGGCCCTTCCTTGCAAATCAACATTTCGACGTTCAAACCCCGATTTAAGCACACCAAACGCGCTCGAAACCATCCTCAAACATATTCAAGCATAAACTAACCTTGAGAACTCCTCGATTTAAGCCAGGTCGCTCATTCGACCGAGGAGTTGGGGTCTCTTCCAAACGTGCTAATCACCAATCCAATTCACGCCGAACTTAAGCAACCACACTCAATTCGATCCATCCTCACTCAAACATCGATATTTTCGAAAAATTTGACCAATTTTTCATTAGAATTTCGTGTATGAACCCGAAGTACGAATACACACCCCCCCAAACTTTGTTCTTGCTACGCAATAATAAAGTTTGAAAAGAATGAGTACGTACGAGTAAGTACACCAAATTCTTATGAACTCGACTCACTATCAATGCAAAGTAACGAACAAAAAGAAACATCATCACCCCCCCAAACTTCGACTTCGCAAAGAGGTCGACGTTTGGGGTTCGGTTTACCTCAACTCCAAAAATCGAATGCTCTCCTACTCGAAACGTGTTCAACTTCATGACTTTCTTCCTTAAGCTCTCTTACTCCGATCAATCTCCACTAAGCAAGTCTATACCAAATAAAGTCTAACACACGAGGTTAATACTTACGAATCACAAAAATGACTAAAAACAAGAAAACACATAAAAATAAGTAAAAATGGGTTGCCTCCCATTAAGCGCTAGTTTTACGGTCCTAATGCCGGACCGAGCTCGAAGGAGCTCACAGGACTTGAGAATCTAAAATACCTCCCTTATTCTCATAAGAGAAGTTAAAGAATTTCTCCACTCGATGTCCGTTCACCATAAATCTCTGTCCATCATCCTTCTCGACTTCAAGGAATCCACTTTTATGCACTCCCCTCACAATATACGGCCCGTTCCACTTGGACTTAAGCTTTCCACCAAACAGCTTCATCCTCGAATTGAATACGAGGACTTGATCACCCACTTTGAACTCCTTTTTCCGCAATCGTGCATCATGCCACTTTTTGGTCTTCTCCTTGAAAATTCGGGCATTCTCGTAGGCACTGTCTCGAAACTCCTCCAACTCATGCAATTGGAGTAATCTCTTCTCACCAACCAAGGCACTATCAAAATTCAGCTTCTTTATCGCCCAATATGCCTTATGTTCCAACTCCACGGGCAAGTGACATGACTTTCAAAAAACCAATTGATATGGTGACATACCAAGAGGAGTTTTGAAAGCTGTCCTATACGCCCAAAGTGCATCATCAAGCTTCATCGCCCAATCTTTCCTACTAATACTCACCGTCTTTTCAAGGATCTCCTTGATTTGACGGTTTGAAACCTCTGCAAGTCCGTTAGATTGAGGATGATAAGCAGTAGAAATTCGATGACTTACCTCGTATTTTGACAGCAACTTTTTCATCCATTTGTTCACGAAGTGACTTCCCCCATCACTAACCAAAGCTCTTGGAACTCCATATCTTGCAAAGATGTTCTTTCTCAAGAACTCGATAACCACTCAGGAATCGTTCACTCGAGTCGGGACAGCTTCAATCCACTTCGAGACGTAATCAACACATACGATAATGTACAAGAATCCATTGCTAGGAGGAAATGGACCCATGAAATCAATCCCCCATACGTCGAATATCTCAACTTCCATGAACACGTGCATCGGCATCTCGTCCCTCTTGGTAATGGAGCCAAAGTGTTGGCACTTCTCACACCTCTTAGCCCATTCCATGCAATCTCTCAAAAGTGTAGGCCAATAAAAACCAGACTGAAGCACCTTCCTTCCGGTCTTTTCTCCACCTAAATGTCCTCCACATGGCAAGGTGTGGCAATGCCTTATGATGTTACTCCACTCCTCTTCGAGCACACACCTTCTCAACACATGATCAATCACTCTTTTGAACAAGTAGGGATCATCCCAAATAAACTCCCGAACTTTCTTCAAAAATGCCTTCCGATGCACCGAGTCTATTTTAACGGGCAACTTTCCACTTGCTAAATAGTTAGCATAATCTGCAAACCAAGGCGCCTTCCCTTCAACTCGATACACAGGGATGTCTCATAAGCCAAAGAGCTTCTCATCCGGAAATTCATCGTTCACCTCTCGATCCTCCACGGTGTTCTCCTTGGTGAGCTCCAATCTCGAAAGGTGATCTGCTATCACATTTTCACATCCCTTCTTGTCTCGAATCTCTACATCAAACTCCTGGAGTAGCAAAATCCATCGAATGAGACGGAGTTTTGCATCCTTCTTACTCATAAGATACCGAATCGCTGCGTGGTCCGTATATACAATTGTTTTCGTCCCTACTAAGTAGGGTCGGAATTTATCAAAGGCATACACGACCGCCAACAGCTCCTTTTCGGTCGTAGTGTAATTCACTTGAGCAGAATTCAGCATCTTCGAGGCATAGTAAATAACGTGAAAACGCTTCTCACGAATTTGCCCCAAAGCAACCCCCATCGCATAATCACTAGCATCACACATCAGCACGAACGGGCTAGACCAATTCGGGGTCACAAGTATTGGGGCATTCACCAACGCTTCCTTCAACCTATTAAAAGCCACTAAACACTCATTAGTAAACTCAAAAGCGACTTCTTTTTCAAGAAGCCGCGAAAGTGGTTTAGCTATTTGTGAAAAGTCTTTGATGAAGCGTCTATAAAAACCCGCGTGTCCTAAAAATGACCGAATTCCCTTCTCGGTCGAAGGTGGTGGAAGCTTCTCAATAGCAATCACTTTCGCCTTGTCAACTTGGATACCTTTCAAGGACACATGATGTCCAAGAACAATACCCTCTCTCACCATGAAGTGGCACTTCTCCCAATTAAGCACTAAGTCCGTCTCTTCACACCTGCTCAACACAACTTCAAGATTGATTAGACATTTATCAAACGACTCCCCGTAGAGGGAGAAGTCGTCCATGAAAACCTCCATAATTCTCTCAATCAAACCATGAAAAATCGCCATCATACACCTTTGAAAGGAGGCGGGTGCATTACACAACCCAAACGGCATCCTCCTAAAAGCAAAAGTCCCATAGTAGCAGATGAAAGTGGTTTTCTCTTGATCCTCGGGGGCTATCATGATCTGATTATACCCCGAGTACCCATCTAAGAAACAGTAATACTCAAAACCACCTAATCTATCAATCATTTGATCAAGGAACGGTAGAGGAAAGTGATCCTTACACGTTGCCTTGTTCAACTCCCTATAATCTACGCACACACGCCAACCCGTCACTAATCTAATGGCTACCAATTCATTAGACTCCGTCTTAATCACCGTGGTACCCCCTTCTTAGCAACTACGTGTAACGGACTCACCCATGGACTATCAGAAATAGCAAAAATCATGTTGCTATCTAACAACTTCAAAACTTCCTTATGAATCACCTCTTGAATTACCGGATTAACTCTACGCTGATTTTGCACTATCGGCTTTCTACCCTCTTCTAATCTAATCCTATGCATGCAAATTGAAGGGCTAATTCCCTTAATATCCGCGATCGACCATCATATAGCAGATTTGTGCTTACGAAGCACCACTAAAAGTCTCTCTAGCTGATCATCAGATAAAAGGGCAGATACAATTACCGGATATTTGTCGGTCTCATCCAAGTAAGCGTACTTGAGGTGGTCGGGAAGTGGCTTCAACTCCCTTTTCGCCTCCAATGGTGGTGCTTTATCGAACATCTTCTCAAAGGTTGACTCCTCGGCTTCCAAGTCGTCCTCATCCTCTACTTTCTTCATCTCCAAGAACTTGACATCTTCATTATCTTCCAAGCTGTCAAAATAATCAAGATCATAAGAATCATAAGTTAGATTGTCAAGGATAGGATAATCAAACTGATGCACATAGAAAGAGCAATGGTCTAAAAGTGTGTCTTCAACACAAGTGTCCGTGATGTCAATGAAGTGGCAACTCTCATCTCCCATGGGGTATTTCATAGCTTCGTAAATAGCTATCTTCACTTCTTGATCATCAACCTTGACCGTGATCTTCCCATTCGCTACGTCAAGCACCATCCCAGCAGTAGCTAAAAACGGTCTCCCTAAAATCAGCGGGACATGCTCACCCTCTTCCATCTCGAGTACTACGAAGTCGGCGGGAAAAATGTGATTCTCCACCGTCACTAGAACATCCTCCACTACTCCTTGAGGTCTCGTGATGGACCTATCAGCAAGCTGGAGCGTCATCATCGTGGGTTAGAGTTCGCCCACCTCTAACTTCTTGAACAACGAAAGAGGCATCAAATTGCTGCTCGCCCCGAGATCATACAATGCTCCTTTCTTGATCCCGTTCCCGATATCACATAGAATGGTGAAGCTCCCGGGATCCTTCATCTTTGGAGGAAGCACCTTGTGCACCATTGCACTCACCTCGTGGTTCAAGTGCACTAACTCAGGTCCATCTACTCTCCGTCTCTTCGCTATCAAGTCCTTCAGGAACTTGGCGTAGTTAGGCATCTGTTCCAAAACATCATAAAAAGGAATGTTAATATGTAGCTTTTTAAAAACATCAAGGAATTTAGCAAACTTTTCATCAAGCTTCTTTTTCATGAAGCGTTGTGGATACGGGACGTGTATCACAGATTTGGGTACCCCTCATTCATCTTTCTCCGTCTCTTTTGCATTCTTCCTTGCTTCCTTTGCCTTCTTCCACTTTGGAATTCTCTCGATCTCCTCTATCTCCTCTTCAGGCTCTTTGCTCTCATGAGACTCATCCACATCTTTCCTCTTCTCAATCCCTTCACTTTCAATCCCCTTCTCAACTCCTACCTCCTCAATCTTATCTCTAACTGCCTCAGGCTCTTTTCCTTCTATCTCAACCTCTCCTTTGGGCGTCTCAGAATCAGCAGGCATCTCAGGACCATCATACTTGGTCCCACTTCTCAACTCAATAGCCTTGCAATGTTCCTTTGGGTTATCCTCGGGCATTGAAGGATACTTGCCAGGCTCTCTCGGCTGAGACTTTGCAATCTGACTAATTTGGTACTCGATAGAATTGAACCTTCTGTTGTTCTCTTGCTGAACTCGATTCCACTCTATGTCTCTCTTTTGGAGTTCTTGATCTCGATGATCGCCTTTCTTATGCAACTCCTTCACATCGTACTCCAAAGAGGACAATCGCTTGCTACCTTCCTCCACCTTCTGAAGGATAGCTCTCAACATCTCCTCGGTTGATGCACCGCCTTCTCCACCAGGAGGTTTAGACCCCGGATCAACACCTGCAGGAACAGTAATACCAGCCTTTGGGTTAGCATATGAAAAATTCTCATTTTTCCTCCACGTGTTTTGAGGAGGCTGCTGGCCTCCTTGATACCCTTGTGTGTTCATCCATTGATTTTGAGGTGGCTGTGGGCCTAGAGGTACAAATGGTTGGCCATAAGGAGGCCTTCCATACTGATTTCCACCTTGTGGATACCCGCCTTGTGGATAGTTAGGCCTTCCCATATAGTTGGGCTCTTCTTGCTGACTCGTGGGTGGGTCCACTTTCTCACTCACCGCTACATTCCCTCCAACCAGATTCTGCCCCATCTCAAGGTTGTTGATCTTCTCCATCATTGCCATCAACAGCTTCCTAGTACCCTCATTCTCATCCAACTTGCAAACTCTCTGAAACTCAAGATCCTCGTTCCATGCACCGGCATTCGTAACAATGTTGTCCACGATCTCTCTACATCTCGCTATCCCTTGGTTCAAAAAAGCTCCACTCGCACATGCATCTAAATGTGCTTGGCCAGCCTTGCTGGCTCCACTATAGAAGAAAGTCATAATGTCTCCCTCATTGTACCCGTGCTGCGGGCACTCGATCAGCATGTTTGAGTATCTCTTCCACGCTTGGCGTAAATCCTCTCTTGACTTCTGACGAAAGGACGAGATCTCAATTCTTGCTTTAATAGTTCTCGATGGAGGGTAGAATCGCTCGAGGAACAGATGCTCGAGCTCGGCCCATGTGGTTACACCTCCCCGTGGAAGCGTGTTGTCGTACCACTCTTTAGCTATTCCCGCCAGTGAGAATGGGAACAGCCTAAGCCTCTTGGCATCTTCAGACATACCATTGTAATTGAATGTGGAGGCTATCATGAGAAAACTCCTCAAGTGAGTGTGAGGATTCTCCTTCCCAACTTCCCCTTTGAACTGGTTCTCGGTAAGCAGCTTAAGAATTCCCGGGGAAATCGAGAAGTTATTTGCCTCAACAGGAGGCAATGCCACTCCATCATAGTACCTTTGTGGCTGCGCTGCAAACCTCCCTCGAATAGCCAGATTTTGATCTACGTTCTGCGGAACGTGTTGAGGATTAGCAGCTGGTACGGGTGTTGGGAAAATAGGGGTGCCCGGAATCTATTCGGGATGAATTTTAAATACGAATTCAAATACAATTATTACTAGCATGAATTAATCCTAATTAATTCAAATAATAATTCCAACAACTAATTATCATCATGCATGTTGAATTAATTTCACATATTTAACTAAGCGGAATAAACAATTAAATATGCGATTAACGTACCTCTTGTAGAATTGGCCTTTGAATATACGGGACAATTATAATCTCGCTTTATCAACCCAAAGCCTTCTCAAGTATTTCCCTTTTCACCTCACTTGATCGCCGGTGGGAGACGCTTTCAAGCAATTTAATAAACTAAGGAAAAAGAAAAATATCTATGCTTCTTGATTTTTCCAACACATGGAATTATGTACTTGGGGATGAAATAATCATCCCCTATTTATAATATGTAGGGACCGAATTTTTGGGCTTATTTTAGGCTTGAAAAAAATCTTTTCTTAGACTCTAAGAAATCTTGAATATATCTCATATATCCTTTTCTCCACAATAAAATATTCCACAAAAATCTCACCCTTCATATTTAGGGATGCAATTTTCGAAAACTTCAAAGATGAAATCCAAGATTTGGATCTTCTTGAATATATGAGATATTCTTGTATTCCTAGAATACATATCTTCCATAATATCTTTCCAAGAAAATCAACAAAATCTTATTTCTCCTAATCATCATATTTTCGAAAATAATAAAGAAAAATCAGCATAATTATTTTCTTTTTATTTTAATCACCTTATCATTATTGGGCTACTTAATGGGCTACTTGAGGGGCCTTAAGGAGAATTAAGATTGGACCTCCTAATGGACTTCTGAATTTCAATATTGAGCCCCAATATAATTCAGCCCATTAATATTAATTATTACCACTAATAAATTAATATTGCACTATCCATCTTAATCCATATTACGATAATATGGGCTCCCGGTTATTATTTCCCGCGTTTAAGATTGTCAAGTCCATTAATTAATTGAGCTTCTGAATAGCTCTAAATTAATTAATATATTTCACCTTGGAGTAAAGACAGCTCAACATTATTATTCGTACCGAAGAAACTAATTCTTCACTTGCAAGATTTGGTACAATAAAACTTCTGAGCCCACCAAGGGGACTAATCACACGAGCCGTACTCGCACGCATTTTTCCGTATTAAATCTTAGCAACCGTCGTATGATTAATATTACTGCCCAAGACACAAAGTTCGAAGTCACAATGTTCTCACCCAACATGAATCAAAGCAGTAACCATTAAGCACACACGGTCCTATTTAAGTGACGGAGATTAAGAAATCAACAACCACTGAGGTCTAATTCTTCACCTTTTAGAACAGAAGAATTTATCCTCGCTGTAGGACCTCTTCAACACATACTAAATGTGCTAGTGCAATCTCTTAGTCAAGACAGACCAATCTGAGCCTTACACATCGACCTTTCACGGCGGATTGTTCAATTCCACCTAGGTCGTGAATGTGTACATTTAGTTACAAGTAAACTGTTAATGTTGTCTTCGGTGATCGGGTATCACCACATTAACTACAATGTAACACATACTATATATTGAACGGTTTGCAATAGAAATTCAACATTCAATCATAACTAAAGCAAATGCGATAAAATAATTATTCTCATAAAACGAGTGTTTGATACACGAGTTATACAAAGTAAAAGCATACTTTCACGTATAACTCCAACAACGGGTACTTGTTGGGGTGGTGGTGGTTGGTAAACAGGTGGTTGATTGTAAACTGGAGGTGGAGGATACGGGTATGGTGGGTAAGGATACGGTGGATATGGGTAGGGTGGATAGGGTAAGTTGTTTTGTGGTAGGTTAGCATGTGGGTAAGCAGGGTTGTTATGAGGATTTTAGACCGTGTTATGAGCTGGGTTGTTTTGGTTCTGAGTACCTGGGTTTTGGCTCTGGCTCTCTCCTAACGGATCTTGATTCTTGCTAGTATTGCCATCAGTGCCGTCAACCCGGTTCAATGCCTGATTGAACTCATTCTCGACATCGTCCAACTCATTAGTGATGTCCATCGGTTCTTTCCCTCCGGCAGCGTTCATCCTTCGTAAGAAGGCTCGGTTTCTTCTTGCTATTGTCTCAGGATCTGCAGGTAACCTCTCTTCGCTCGTATTTTCTTGTGAGCGTGTTCTCATAAACCTGAAACACTAACAGAAGAATCAAAACGCAACTGCCGAATATGCACGAAATAAAAAAAAACAGAAAATAAAATCACTCACTACTAACTACTAAGCTATCTACAAGTCCTATTCAAAAAGCATATAACGCCATCCCCGGTAACGGCGCCATTGACTTGAAGCGAATTACACTAACTTCTACTAATCGCTCACCCGCAAGCGGACGAGTTCACTGTAGTATTAGTAAGTATAATGACCAAGTATATCGAACCCACGAGATGGAGTGTATGCGAACAGATCCCTGAAGATCTATGCGTCGTAGCTAATATGAGTGTAATATTTTTTTTGGTTTTTTTAGAGATTAATTAAAAGACTGAAATAAACTAATTAATTTAAGAAGACGAATTAACTACTGGTTGTTTTCAAATAAGAGGTGGTGATGCTTAGGATATGAATCCCTACGTATACTAACGGAGCAGGTACATAATCAAGATACATGTGACGCGCAAGAAATAACCTAAGTAAAAGAATGCAAGGTGAAAGCTCAAGATTCTAAACCCTAACACTCGACTTCACTAATCCACTAACAAGTTAATAGATAGTGCTTAATTAATGAGACCCTAATTTAACTAAGGTGATGCGGTCGTCCTCCTTCGCTAAACTGGTAGATGAATTAACCCTTCCTAAACCCTCTAGTTAAGTCTACCCGTTGTTAAAGAGTGATACGGTCGTCCTCTCTCTAACACTTTTCGAACGAAATTCAAAAGCAAAGTTAAGATTAGTTTTAAGCATTCATTAATCAAGAGAATTAAAACCTAACGACACAAGTTACCCTAATTACGTACCCACAATCTACTTCTACGAGTTCATCCTACCCCAAGCATGCAAGGATTTTAGCTAGACATAGGTTTAACGTAAATAACAGAAATTAAGTAAGTAACGAACATGAACATGATATTTAAGACGAAGAAGAGATCAAATATAAACTAGGGTTTTACGAAATAAAAGAATAACTGAAATTAACTCAAGAAAATAAGTCTCAACGTGTTTAAGAACAGAAATCTAAAGAAACGAAACTAAAAACAAGATCGTAGTATGAATTCGTAATGAAAACCTCAAAAAACGTAATCGTAAACTTGCTTCTCTTCTTCCTCTCCAAAAATGCACTCTAAAACTCTAAAACTATCTCGTGAAGTGTGGTGTTCTTCAAAAACGTGCTTGAGACGAATATATATATGCAACGGGCCGAATCGTGAACTCGTGGGCCGAAAAACGCCTTTTAAAATGCGAAAACTGAGAGGCGCTCGAGCAGGGTGGTCGAGCGAAACTGATGGTCGAGCGAGGGCGCTCGAGCTTAGGTGCTCGAGCGCCAAAAACCTTCTGGACAAAATAGCGCTCGACCTCTTAGCTCGAGCAGGGGCGCTCGAGCAATGGTGCTCGAGCGGCCCTCTTTCTTCTCAACTAACACTTTTCTTCTTCAACACTAACATCAATCGTATTCCTTCGATATCTTTTCATCCGGGCATCCGTTTGAGTCGATTCAAAGTCCTACGAACTCCGTTCTTCGCCCTCGATTCACCTACGAGCATTTAAGAGACAAATTCATCAATGTATAGAAATAATGCTCAATTGACTCCATATACTCAACAAAATCGGCCAAAATTAGGGTATTTCAAGTGACGAATCATGACAATTTCACGCCTAATCAACTTACTGGACTTATAAATCTTTAATGCCCAAGTCTATATGCACCCGAATCTGTTGATAGTACACACAAGATGAGTACACATGCCCAATAGTATCTTTTATTTCCCTTTTAAAGAACTCTACTACTCCCTTCGTCCACAAAATATAGGCCTGGTTGCCTTATTGGGCCGTCCACGAAAAATAGTCCTGTTGCCTAAAATGGAAAGAATAAACTTTATCTACTTTTTCAATATATACACATAACATTTTTAAAATAATTTATTTTGTACTTGATTTGACACAATATTCTTACTTTTTACATATTATATCAATTTTCTTAATAACCGTGCAAAAAGTAACATGACCGTATTTCGTGGACGGATGGGGTATTTTTTTTCTCTCTTTGCGCACGCACCCACCTCCCCCACCACCATCCTTTTCTTTTTTCCTCCACCCGCGTTCAATATATATTTTTCTTCTCCCCAACACCACCACCCGCCCGCCTGCTGTTGTCGACGGATCTGCACTAACAGATTCGTATTCTCATTTTCTTTTTTCTTTTTCTCTTCCTTTACTTCAATCTTCAAATTTCGGATCCAATTTTATGAAAAAATAAGAAATTTTCAGAATTATTGTTCGATATATTTCAGCGAATTATATGCTTTTTTTCCGAATATTTTTCCCGAAAGTCTTAAATATTTTCCAGGAAGTTTGTTGGAAAATAAGCTATTTTTTGCGACTGGTTTTCCGGAAAAAAATTGTATAATTTCTTTTTCTTTTTGGGAGTTGGTAATTTTCTGGGCAGCCAATAATTGTTTTGATAATGGGCTCAAACCATGAAAATACTGGAAATTCTGAAAAAATAAAAGTGACGAAGATATATTTGTCATTTCATATTATGTATTTATTTAAAAGTAATAAAATCATCATAGTGTGGGTGTACAACTAACAAAAAGGGGTTCATTAAACCTTAATCCCTTAAAATTATTCATTCATTTCCCTCAAAAACTGAACTCCAAGTAAATGGGCCCGGAAAATCTCCAAGTAAATGGGCCTTGGAAATCTATAAGTAAATGGGCCTGGAAAATTTTATGAAGCCACACACTAACTCTCCCCTTCCTTCCTAACACTAGAAACCCTCTGAAACCCTCGTGAAAGCAGATTTTACCCATCTCGAAGGGAATTCACGGGCATAGCTTTCAATCAGCAGCGATGGCGGACGTGATGTCCATGGAAGAAATACGCGCCACCGCGGACCGCCTAAATGTGAATTTAGACACACTCGATCTCGATTCGATTCGCCTACCTCCAGGCGAAGATTTTGGCGTTCTCAGGTAATAAATCACAAAACTTACTTTATTAATTTTTTTGCACTCGGTTGATTTTTAAATATTTTTCACGGTGGAAAACTGTAGTGACGACGAAGATTTGAAAGAGGGGGAGCCTTTGGAGTTTGAGGAGGGCTTTGGGAACATAATTGTTGTGGATAATTTGCCGGTTGTCCCTCCAGAAAAAGTCGAGAAATTGGTAGGGGTGATTAAGAAAATCTACGGTCAAATTGGGACTATAAAAGATGATGGTTTCTATATGCCTGAGGATCCCGAGACCAAGAAAACCCTAGGTTACTGCTTCATTGAGTATAACACTCCTCAGGTAACATTTACTTTTGTCTTTTCTATTGTTCATCCATTACTTATACTTATTTATGAAATGGTTTGTGTTATCCCGCATCTAGCAAATTGCTTGCCAGTAGATTGAGAATTTACCAGTAATAGTTTTATCTTTTTGGGTAGTGGTCTTTTGTGATTCTACTGTCTTCATTGCAACATCTAACTAGGTATTACTATAAACCATCAAGGTTATGTAACAATGTAGGGGTATTTCTTTCTTGCAATGTGGATAACCGATAGTGTTATACAGGTGTACAGAATTCTGCGGAATAATTAATTGAATGAGGATATATAGATGCTGATATTTACTTATATTCATTCAAGAAATTGGTAATGTAGATGCATTCATCTCTGTATATACATGTAAATGCTAATCTTAAACTACTTTGTCCTCATCACTTTTATTTGTTTTGTAGGAAGCTGAGTTAGCTAAAGAGAAAACACACGGCTACAAGTTGGATAGGGCCCACATATTTGCTGTGAATATGTTTGACGATATTGAAAAATTCATCAGGGTTCCAGAAGAATGGGCACCTCCAGAAACCAGGCCTTATACCCCAGGGGTTGGTACCTATCTCTAACAAAGCTCAAACACAAAATGAAAGAAAGGCTTGATGAACTATATTCAAATTTGTAGACTTCCTCATTTTCGTAATTTCAATTTTTGCAGGAGAATCTGCAAAAATGGCTTACTGATGAAAAAGCCAGAGATCAATTTGTTATTCGAGCTGGCTCAGAAACTGAGGTCTTGTGGAATGATGCTAGGCAATCAAAAGCTGAGCCTGTTTACAGAAAATCTGTAAGTCAACTTTTAACTCTTTCACTATTAATTTACTGGGCTGTGTTTTCTTTGAGCATGACCTGATTATTTATCACCATATGAATATTGTTTATGATGTCGGTTTTAGTTACTTACAATTTGTTTATGATGTCTTGTTGGTACAGTATTGGACAGAAAGTTTTGTGCAGTGGTCTCCATTGGGGACTTACTTGGCCACAGTACACAGGCAGGGTGCTGCAATTTGGGGTGGTGCAACCACTTTTAATCGCCTGATGCGATGTGCTCATCCCCAGGTATTTTTCAATATTTTTCCATCATGCTTTATTGCTTATGTAGTTTTTTAGCTTTAATGGTATGAATATACAGGTCAAACTTATAGACTTCTCACCTGGTGAACGGTTTTTGGTGACTTACAGCAGCCATGAGCCAAGCAATCCCCGTGATACTCATGTAAAGTTCCTTGTGTTATTTTCTTTATGAAGTTTCCTTAATATGATTTTTTATTATGACGAATTATGCTTATGTAAATAAATTTCAGAGGGTTGTGATAAACATCTTTGATGTGAGGACTGGCAAAGTTATGAGAGATTTCAAAGGCAATGCTGATGAATTTGCTATTGGAGGAACAGGAGGTGTTAGCGGCGTGTCTTGGCCTGTTTTCAGGTGATTTGTTAAATAGGCGATCCTGTTCACATCACTTTCTTGTTTCTCGATTATATAATCACTTGTACATTCTATTTAGATCTGGGTGATTCTGTCTAATTTGTCTGAACTGTTATATTCTCAGGTGGGGTGGTGGGAAAGATGACAAGTACTTCGCGAGAATAGGGAAAAATGTTGTCTCTGTTTATGAAACTGAAACCTTTACTCTTATTGACAAGAAATCTATTAAGGTTGAGAATGTTGTTGACTTTAGTTGGTCACCAACTGACCCCATTCTTGCACTTTTTGTTCCTGAGCTAGGTGGAGGAAATCAACCTGCCAGGGTGAGCTTGATGTTTTATTTTTATGCCCCTATTATACATCTGATCCTTCTTATTTATGTGTTATTTTTTTTTTTTTTTTTTTTTTAAATTTCAGGTGAGTCTCGTGCAAATCCCAAGTAAAGAAGAGTTGAGGCAGAAGAATCTCTTTAGTGTCAGTGATTGTAAAATGTACTGGCAAAGTAATGGGGATTATCTTGCTGTTAAAGTGGACCGCTATACTAAAACCAAGAAGAGCACATACACTGGCTTCGAACTTTTCAGGATCAAAGAACGTGATATACCTATTGAGGTTCTGGAGCTTGAAAACAAGAATGATAAGATTATTGCATTTGCTTGGGAGCCCAAAGGCCACAGGTTTGCAGTTATTCATGGTGATAACCCAAGGCCAGATGTGAGTTTCTACACGATGCGCAGTGGGACTCATGCTGGTCGGGTTACAAAGCTTGCTACTATCAAGGGCAAGCAGGCAAATGCTCTTTTCTGGTCACCAGCTGGCCGCTTTATCATACTGGCTGGGTTAAAGAATTTCAATGGGCAGTTGGAGTTTTACAATGTTGATGAGCTTGAGACCATGGCAATCAATGAACATTTCATGACAACAGATGTTGAATGGGATCCTACTGGAAGGTAATGGTTACAATGTGGAATTCCTCTTTTAACAATATTTAATATGGAGGGAATTAGTCTCTTCACTTGCTTGCCACTTGGCTTCTAGATTGGAAAACTCCTTACTTCTGTAAGATAATTGATTTGCTTTACTGTGCTTAATTATTCAACTTATTTCACTTTTGCCTTAATATTCCTTATTCAGGTATGTTGTGACAGCTGTTACTTCTGTTCATGAGATGGAGAACGGCTTCAACGTATGGTCCTTCAACGGTAAACCACTGTACAAGATCCTCAAAGACCACTTCTTTCAAGTAAGTCTGAGGTTTTAATAATATTATTTTTGCATCACTTTCCCTCAAATTTACCTGTTTGGCATATTGACTGGTTTCGACTGCAGTTCTCATGGCGTCCAAGGCCCCCATCTTTCTTAACTGCTGAGAAAGAAGAAGAAATAGCTAAGAACTTGAAGAAATATAGCAAAAAGTATGAAGCTGAGGACCAAGATGTTTCTATGCTGCTAAGCGAGCAGGATCGTGAGAAGAGAAAGATGTTGAAGGAAGAGTGGGAACGGTGGGTGAGTGAATGGAAGAGATTGCATGAAGAAGAAAAGCTGGAGAGGCAGAAGCTACGTGATGGGGAAGCCAGTGACGAGGAAGAAGAGTATGAGGCCAAAGAAGTGGAGATGGAGGAGGTATTGGATGTTAACCAAGAAGTTATCTCTTTTGACTAATCTTCTTTTCTGATAATTATTACTGAGATTGGATGTTTTACTGTTATTTTATTTTTGTCTTCTAGAGAATTTGGGATATTGTAAGCTTGTTTTGGTTTTAATTTAAATCTACTTCGTTCCATTTGTTTTTTCTTTGCCTAATAAAGGATTTCTTTATACTCGGTGTATCCAATTTTGCAACACTACAGCATTACATGAACTGAACTGTGTATTACAATAGTTTCCTTGTCTGTGGTGCTATATTCTATAATATCGCTAGAATTTTATTTCATTTTTGGCCATATTAAACTCTTCTGAACTTGGGGACTGATTTGAGGTAGTAATAGTTATTCCTGAGTGTATTCTTGAGTCCTAGTGGGACTGATATGTTGTATAGTTGCACACTTTTGACACCCTTTAAAAAGAAATCCCCAAATTCATTTCTTCATACAATATTTACATATTTATACGGAATATTATAACTTTTATACACAATTTGATCAATTTTATTACTTAATAGAAAAAATTTATTACTGTCAATACTTTACACGTGGCAATTTTTTTTTTTTTTTTTTAAGAACAACTAATATCTTTAGTAAAATAATTAACCCCTCAATTGAAAAAATAATTAATATCTTTTAAAGCTAATAATTTTTAGTAAAATTAATTGATGCCCCCTTTTAAAAAATAACTAATATTTTTAAAATAAATTTTATATTGAAACTTGTTTACACAATACTTTATCTTTAAAATTGCGAATTTGTCGTTGTGTTGAGTTGGCAATCCATATCAAATTTTATGCAACATTTATTTTAAATAAATAATTTAAATGTTATATATATATTATCAAAGTGAGTAAAGTTATATTAAAACAATTGTATTTTTTTTTATAGATAAATTGATTGGTTTGTCATTGTATTAGTTGGTAACAATGTATACATGAAATAAGTAACTACAACATTCTCAATTGTAATATGACGACGTCTAAAAAATATAAAATTTTATAATTATACTTGACGAAGCAACTCATTCGAGCCTAGCTCGTTGCTGCATGCCAAATCTTTACACTTGAAATAATTTTACATTGGTTATTTTTTCAAAAAATGTCGGTAATCAATCCTGATGCCCATTTGTTAGGTGGGTTTATTAAGATGAGATACGTAAATCTTGTTTTATGCACCTGTCTAATGTTTATTTCACAATTTTCAAATTGAGTTTACTCACCAAATCATCATTTGATAAAGTGGTGATATAAAAACATAGACAAATTACCCCGTAAAACCAGGATGTCAATGGATTGAGGTGAAGATCAATCAAAAGTAGGAGATGTGGGTTAACGCTCTATGATCTATGATCTATCTAATCTCTAAACCCACCTACCAAATAGAAACAACCTCCGTTAATCCTATCATATGTTTCTTGATAAAAATCAATATCTCCTCCGAATAAAATCCAATGGGATCCCGGAGACCATGTGTTCGTCCAATATTTCCAAGTACCGGAGTCGATCGAAACTTGAATTCTTACTGAACTACTCATTTTCAAATTATATCTACTTTGTTCACAAATATTAATTTGTGATTTTAAAAGTTTCTTATAATTTAATCCATAACAATTTTTGCATTCACGAATATTTAATCGAGTGAAAAGGATATCAACTTCACACGCACATCCACTAGAATCCCCAACCCAGATTAAACGATACAAAAAGGGGTAGTTGGGGTCAAAGATGTGCAGGGAAGTAAGATTTATTTTATATACATTTAGAAACGCTTTCTACAAAATTGGAATACAGCAACTCAGATGAACTGGGAGCATCTCTTTAGCCCAAGTTGATGTCTGATATCCGTCTTGGAAACTTGCAACATACCAGAAAGCTCTTCCACCTTCTCAATTAGGAGTTTTAGCAGTGGGACTTTCGAAATCGTTGTGCAGGAACCCACCATGATCAGCTTCTTCTGTGTACAACAATCAAGATGAAAGAGTAAGTTCAAATATTTGTGGTCACCAGATATAAACTAGCACTTTCAAACTTGTAGACAAATATAGTCATAAAATGAGGCATTATTATTATTCAGGCAAAGAAGGTGGTGACTTGTACGAACTTTGGCACGTGTAAGGGCAACATTAATTCTGTGCCAGTCGCCAAGCAAAGAAGATGAACAGTTTCTTGGGTTTCCGGTGGACCTCACGAAGGACACCAATATGCAGTCCTTATCCCTTCCCTGTATGTACATTCAGAACAAACGATAATATCATTAGGAATCTCCCATGTTTTCCTTTTCTAAAAATAATAACATAGTAGATCTCTATCTGAAAAACTAAATTAATTACCATAGAACTATATTTGGCAATGTATATTTACTACATGAAAGAATCACAAAATAAATAAATCAAAATGATATTTCATGTTCACTCCGTCAAGGTAAAACAAGTACGTGCAGCCTACAATTTTCTAAACTTTTTAGGTCCTAATACTGGAAAACTGAAGTAAATACAGTATTTACTCAGTTGAGAATGTGAATGCAGGTGTGTAACAAAAAAAAAGTTCCATAAATCATGCAGCCGCAACTATTATTCAAGTACAAAATCATCATCAAATAAACTTCTGAGCATACAGGTGCTGGTAAAATAATATTAGTGGGAAGAAGCCTTGATTGATTGTATCATAAAGAATTGCCAGCAACAAATTAAGTATGGTCTGTATATATGGTAAACTTGAACCCAATTTAACCTGATATTTATCTATGGTATGTATCTCCACAGGTTCAGAAACAGCTTCTCGAATGAGATTTGCTTGAGAGTTGTATGGTGTAATGATGCCAATATCTTGCCCATCAATACCTCGAAGTACCAGAGTTTTAGTGATCTGTCTCAGAAAACAAACACATTAATTATTGACATATTAAAGGTTCAGTGAGTAGTGACAAATAGGTAGGTATACTAACTAGAAATTTTATATAAAGAGAAGAATGAACATCTCTAGTTAAGAGCGAATAAACAAGAGATCTTCACCTCAGCAATAATATATGCCTCAATTGGGTTATTTATGGTTCTGCGATCATTAGTCTCATACGCAGGCAACAAATCTACACAAGAAAAAACAACTAATTATTCAAGATCATACACAATCATTTAATTCTTGAATATGAAGAGAAATTGCTGGAAGGACCTGTGTTGACAAATATAACGGGTTGGTTTGGGTTCAGAACCTGATACACGTTAACCGAGTTAGCGTAATGCCACATAAATATAACAAAATCAGTATATTCTGTATAACTATGGACCAGCTTAGAAAAAGAAAACTTTTTTTTTATAGGTAAAGCTGTGACTCGAACCCATGACTTCTCAGTTATAGGTAGTGGAGCTCTAACCACTTGAGCTTAGAAAAAAAACTAATTGTTCTAAAGAAGAATTTAGTATTCAGTGAAGACCTCCATCAGCCATGCAGGTGCAGGAGGTGAGCACTTGTACTTGAGCTTAGCATTCTGTATTTCTGTAGACCCACAACGCAATCTATTTCCATAAATCAAAGCATTTGACAGTTCCATTATGGCTGCACACATCCGGTACTGCATATCGTACAACAATTGCATTTGATATACTGGATAACCAGAGAGGTGGGAATACTGAACTAAAAATTAGCGTACCTGGCATTGCAAAGCCGCAATTGCCTGTGGATGTGCTTCTGATAGCCTGCAAAAGAGGCTCACACTCATTCCATTCTCCTTAGCCTCAGGACTCTGATATCAAGAGCGCAATTCATATTTTATAGTCAGCAATACCTCTGTAGAGGTTGTGCGTATGAGAGGGGAGGAGGGAGGAGAATGCACCTGAACAAGTGGTGGTAATTGATAATGATCCCCAACGAGAACAAACTTTGATGCAAATGTCAGGGGGCCCAAGGATACCTGATTAAGAAATTGGATGAAACTAATCATTATATACCTATCAAACAAAAAAATATTCATAATTGATACCAAAAGTTGAAGCAAAATAATATGAATGAGAAAAACGAAATATTGCAATAGATATGTCTGCAAAAAATTATAAAAGGATACACATGGAATGACCTCCACAAGTTCAAGCATCAATTGATAGTACAAATGGTTACAATGCAGCATGCTTGTCTTTAATATAGTCCATGTGAGATTATCTTTCACCATCTCAAAAGTTAGAATGAACCTCCACAACCAAACAAATCAAGATCTCAAAGTTCGCAGGAAGTATTTTATTTTAGCACTATTAATGGACTTCTCTGGCATAATTTTAGCCTTTTTTCCTTTTTGAACTGCAAACATTATTTAGGCTCATTATCCAGGAGACATCAACTATTAACAAACTTATCACGCACATATAGATTAAAGATTGATGTTTGTTGCATAGGAAAAGGAAGGGGAAAGAGATATCTTGAAAATCCTAGGATAAAGAGGGTATGCATAGTATATTGCACAACTATTATTATTCAGTAGCATATAAGTGTTTCCCAGTTTACCAAATTTGATGCTTCCTGATTTGGCACAGCACGATCAACCTCCTCATAAGGCTGATTCATAAGTATCGTTCAAGTATTTCTATGTCTTTGGGTTGGTATATGGTGACAAAATGGATTATTTAAATATAAGAAATTGACTACACATAACTTGCACAAGTCCAAAAATTAGAATTTGTAACACAAAGGAAATGAACTTCCATCTACTAACTAGTTCTCAACAGACATATGAATATTATGGTTATCACTAGAATTACACAAACTAAATAAACATTCATGCAGACTAAATTTGCAAATGCATAAGCTTATACCGGTAGAGTTATCTGTCCTGCTTCATCCATGATGCATATATCAAATCTCTTGTTAGTGAGCAAAGGGCTAGTTATTCCCAAACAGGTAACAGCAACAACATTGATATTATCTATCTTTTCTTTAATCTCCTGAGTGCTACCCATATCCATTACTGTCACCACAAAGTTGGAAAAGAAAGTCAAAAAATAATTCAGCTTGTAAATGAACAAATACTTATTGTAAGCAAACAATCCTACCTGATAAGCAATTTTCTTGAACTTCTTCATGCACAGCTTCATACCTACCAATTCTTATAAAATCTATGCCCTGCAGAAATTCTCAAATTGTCAATGCAATAGAACATAATGGAAGACACATCAAGAAACAAAAGTCACAACTAGTAAAGAACTAAAACTGATAGTACCCAAAACATGGAGAACTTGCGAACCATGTTGGTGTTAGAAGTTCAAAGTTTTTTAAGTCTTGACAACCCCTGATTATATTATAAGGAGTATGTATAGTGTGAAACTTGTTTATGGTGAAATTGGTTTGCAACTAATACCCTTTAGTGAAACAACTAATACTATTTAGTGAATACAACTAGTACCTTCTAATGAAACAACTAATACTCTCAAAACAAGTTTAACTGTGAAACTTGTTCACACAATACTTTGCCTTATAAAAATGCAGTAACAATAAATCCTGACCTGAGCTTTCAATTTGATTAGTAAATTGTCAACAGCAGAGTTTGTGTACGATGTGAGCAAAATAGATGCACCTCGCAGCAACAATGCCTTCACAGCGTGTACCATGGTAGATGTTTTACCCGTTCCAGGCATTCCTAGAATCAGGGCATAATCTTTTGCTGTGAGTATCTGAAAATTATTAGACAGCACAGTTATCAGCAACTAGAGAGCCACAACCTCCCCCCCTCCCAAAAATAAAATAATAAATAATGATAATAACATTTAAAAAAGAATTGCTCTCATATTTGGAATGGCAACTTTAGCATGTGCAAAGCGAGGGAAAAATATTGTTGGTGAAGTTATACACCAACGTTTCTAGGCCAAGTTTGATGTTTTGACCTTTAGTATAGCTCTTCTTTGATCATTATTCAAACTTTTCACGGACCAGACATACGAAATAGCAGGATCTTGACTAAATATGCAGCCACTTTCAAACCTAGGCATCTGCAACCGATGTAAAAGTACATAAACACTGGTAAAATAATGTGTGATTTCAAAGAGGAACTGATGTGAGGAGTGAACTAAATTCCGAAAACTCACCTCAAGATCAACAACCATCTTCCTCAAACGACAGCTATTCTCATTGTGCAAAAAGAGTTGAAAAAGATTGTACCTAACAAAAGTGTGGATGCTGTCGTGTCATTGTTTTGGTCCTGTGAAAAATTGTAAACTATGTGAAAATAATAATATTTGGCTGACCTCATGATTGCAAATGACGACATAATTTCATCCTTTTCAATTCGCCAGGATTGCTGACAAAGATCCTCTACCATTGACCCAGGACTATGCCCTGGAAGTCTTAATCGTTTTGTAAAAGATACCTAACAGATAAAAGGACCAGATGTTACATTATGCTGTTATCGATGACAATATACTTGATAGTTTAATATTTTTGACAGGCAATAAACTTTATAATTGATAGTACTCTTATTAGTAACTTGATGTTCTTGAAACTTTTTGGTTTAGTACTCTCTCTCTCTCTCTATACCCCTTCCTTTTTTTACAAGAAATTAGGAAATGGCTATGCAATCATAAGTTGATGTCAATCATGCAAATGAAATATCTGGTACCAAACTGAAGTACTTACAGAGATGTGAGAGTTACCAATCTCCATAATAATTCCATTAGCAACTCGAAGGTGATCTGGTTCTGTGCTTAATATCTGTAACAATAAAATGAGACAGTTTCCAGGTAATTAATACTTGCATATTTTGTATATAGAAGACAGGATTTCAATCATCGATGAAACTGACAGAATTTGATACTCTGAAATGCTACTAGTACCAGTTTGGACACACACTCATTTCACATAGTACTAGAGCGAAGGGTATCAGTATCACATATTGTCAGAATGCTAATAGTACCAGACTTCAATCAAAGAGAGTGTTGTGATTCTGTTAGACACTAAAAAAAAAGGGATCGCTAACTAATCCATAAGAGTGCAGTAATTTCAAGATCAGTGTTATGAGACCAGACAACGTACAGAGAGATCCATAGCACTCTTGCTTTCTTTTGTTATCAGTTCACAAATTCAAAGCAGATTTAAAAAAAATCAGCGAATAACAACTTTCTGCAGGTAAGAATGTAAAAGGCAAACCAAAAGTTTGGTTGTACTTAATTTGCTTGAGAAATTTAGACATGTTATATTCATGTTATCACAAGAAACAACTAAAAATATCCTTCCACTTGCATGAACATAGTTTTGTTGAGTAGAGTTCAGCTGACTTGTAACTTACAATTACATAACAGTACATAAATGCATCTCATAATGAATGCTGAAGCAATAAGGTTTGACTTTAAAGTATGTAACA
The DNA here is from genome assembly GCA_947034835.1 of Ballota nigra. Lineage (NCBI taxonomy): Eukaryota > Viridiplantae > Streptophyta > Magnoliopsida > Lamiales > Lamiaceae > Ballota > Ballota nigra. The sequence goes on from OX344724.1 coordinate 94,030,297, forward strand.
AGTTTGACTCCAGAGTAGAAAAGATGATCACTTGAAAAAAGCGAAGGAATTAAAGGGTACATACCACATAGTCCCCATTCTTGAAGATATGTTCCAACTGAGAGGAAGAACTTGAAGAATTCGCATTTGGTCGCACAAAGCGATAAACATGTCGGTTTCCCTTAAACTGTTTTGTCTCTGATAGTTTATCTGAAGTGTCAAGAACCAGAGATGATAGACAGGTGGGATGGTGGCCATTCCTCGAAATGTCTGAGCACCAGCTTTGTTTCTTCGCAGTCTAGATGGCGAAATTGTAAAATTATACACTGGCTTCAAAGTTTTAAGTATAGTAGCTGCAATTCATTTACACTACCTCCAAATGTTTTGCCTCCAGATCAATTAATCTCTCCCATTTTTGGAGAAAAACTGTATGCTTGGTGGTTAAATGGGAGATAAGTGACTCGTACAAATCACCCAGTCCACTTCCCTCAGCAGTTCCACCGTATGCCTTCACAATCAAATGGTTACAGAAGATGATATCGCAGCAAACGATTCAAAATTTTAGTAACTAAAAGATGAAGCATTATCCTTTAGGTCAAGAACTCAATTCGATCCCTATCTTCTGATTGACGAATACAAATTATCAGTCGTTCCAGAGTAGGTTGTCCCGGGCTAAAGTTTAATTTAAGAGAACTTATCGCAATATTAACTAGTGAGAAAAACCCAAAATTTAACATCTAAAACACAACTTATATAAAAACGCTTATTTGGATAGTGAATTGTTCAAGAGGAAAAAAAAAAACAATCACCTGAACTTCCCGCCAAGTTATTTTCCCTTTTTGCTTCGTATATATATTTGATGGACAGCGGTAATAAAGATTTTAATATATTTTGGAATGGTTTTCTTTCTTTTTTTTTTTTTTTCTTGAATAGTTGAGTTTACTAAAGTTACTGGAATGAACAAAACTAATGAGGAGTAAGAACCGATCATGGGTATTTAGGTGACCTGATTAAGTAAATACTAAATTGTGCTGGTTAAAGAATGCTAATACTATATGAATGCACCAAACTGACTCTGATAGAGCAATGACTCATTTAGCTGACAATACATTCTTATTCCTTTTTTTTTTTTTTTGACGGGCATTCTTATTCCTTTTTTTAATCCCACAAATAATAGTAAAGTTTCTAAATGACTAGATCTGTATGAAAGTAGGATAGCAGACCTTGTGATGGATAGAACAGGCACTGAGGTGGCGACAACTTCTACATATATTTGGACTCTGCATTACATGGATTTGGATAAGAAACTGTATCTAATGTATAAAATTTATTAGATATTGAAACTATAATCAGAGGTGCAAATACTTGTAACATAGGTGGTAATTGCTGAGTTGTTGATGCCTTGAGCAGTTCATTTGCAAGTTCATTACGGCGCATTATGAGCCCAATTAAGTCGGATCTTTTTACAGAAATTCCCTTCACAAAATGTACATGTTAAAATTAACGAATATGAAGTCACTAGAGCCTCTTTTGTTTTCCTCAATAAAAAATAGTTTTTAAAAAGAAAAAGATGTGGTGACTGTCACCTGTGTTTGATCTGTGTGAAGATAATACAGAAGACCATATTTGATATTCTTCATGTATCTAAAAGAGGATAACAACAACAATGTAGTTATGGAATTAAAGGAGAGCATAAATCAGAACAACCAGGTGAGAGATGGAAACTATAAGGGTGAAAAACATCTTGCATAATAACGCACCGCTCTGACATCAGGAGAGTATATAACATAACTTGTGCACTATGTTCCATAGCTGTCTGCATGAAATTAAATATAGTGCAAGAAGACTATTACAACAAAAGTCCACAGAGGGGGATTATTAGGAAAAAACATCAAAGTACATCAGGTAAATACAATCATGCTACAAATGTATGTTGTGGTTGTGATAATTAAATTACCTGTCCACTAGTTCCCTTCCCAGTTTTGAACTCCAAAGGCATAATCATCTCACTAGACTCTGCAGAGTTTATATTTGTTTGTACTCGCAAGGAAGCATCAATCATCCCTTTCAATCCATATTTTGGGGCCCACGCCATTTCTTCAATGTCAATTACCTAAATTTCCAAATAGTTCATTTAAGCAAGCACATAATCATATAGCAGAATTCTCAGTTTCCTAACTGAACATTAACAGTGTTAAACAGCAGAACTATTGAATAGATATAGGAATTGTAAGCAATTTATGAAAATATAAAGATGCCTGTATATAGTTTAGGAGAACAGGAAGGTTTTGTTGATGATAATTTATGCAAGTAGATCTGAATGAAACATACGAGAACGAGAGGATCATATTTCATGCATATGCCAACTACATATCAAAGGTTACGATCAAGAAGACAATTTTAATTTTACAAGTAATGATCTGGTTATCAGAGTTTAATACTTAATTTATAAGTAATGTTCTTGTTACATATATTGCTTGAAGACCAATATCCTGATTTGGTGCAGAGCTTTCAAGCAAATATATTAGTATAAATGGGATGCCCATGTGATTGAGACACGAACTTGGGTTTCTTTGTTCTAATAGTTATAGAGATTCACTAAAACAATTTTAAGGAAACAAGAAAATTTAATTATGGAATTAAAGAGTCAACAGAATCACTTATTAACTCTGGGGAGTGATCATATAGAAGAAGCCTTTACCTCAGAGATTTGGATCTTCTTGAATCCTTCATCACATTTAAATTCAATGTTTTGACTTTTGGAACCCTAAAAATGTGTAAATCAAACACATGTCAAAAGTTGTGATTCTCATAAAATTTTCAGAGAAAGGACAACCAAATGTTTAATTTAAAACCATAGCACCAGTCAAAGTTTGAACTTTTAAACAGAAGACATGCAAGCAGAGTTTAAAATAATGTGGTATCATCCCTTAGATACCAACATCACCAAGTGAAAACGTAAGTCTATGATCTAATATGTGGCATATCACATATATGTCACCCATCACCCATGAATGGATAGAGGCACCTTACAAACTTTACAATGTTTTGCCTGTGTATTATATTCATGCTGTCAGAACAATATGGTGATTAAATAGACCCCAGCTAACTCATCCATCTGCATATAGGCTTATGAACAGATTTCTACAGGTGATAATGTTATAAGAACTGGACAATCGTTTCTGCTATACTACAATACTCCAAAAACATAGCACTAGAATACAAATTGTTACTTAACCACCAACAATCATCTACCTGTGAATCTCGAAAGGATGAAATCCAGTTCAATAATTTTGGGATTGCCTCAATCAATGCCTTGTGAATATCATTTTCATTCACTGCAATAACCAAAGTATATGGAGTTAGAGTCCAGGAACAAGCCAATAACCCAAGTTTAATGATTATGTCTACGCCACTAAAATTTACAAGTAAATTAAGGTTTAACAAGCCTAAGGCAAAGATCTATAATTATACAGAGCAAAATAAAACAAGAGAATACTTAAAACTTTTCACCTCCACACGCATAAAGACTCTCTAGACTTTTCTGAAGCACTGTTCTGGCATATTCTTCCAGGAATTCTCTCTTTGGGAATTCACTCATGAGTCCAGCCTGGAAAAATTAGATTATGTTTGCTCAATGAAGACCATACCACAGCCAGTAGGCTAATCCAGTCATGTATATTCTTAAATTTCCCTTTTTAAGAACCTGAAATATCTGATGCAATAAGGTACCCATCAATGCTGCAGATGAATACTCTGTATTTTTTATCCTTTCGTCCAGAATAGTGCGCCTTGGGCAGGTGAAACTAGTGGAAACCTATAGTGAGACAGTTTTTTAAGAGTCAAAAAATGATTTAAGCGACAGATTAAAGCCTGAATACTGAACTTAATACCACAAGCAGTACCCTTAGTAGAACTTGTATGCACTTTTTTCACCCAAAAAAAAAAAGAAAAGAACTTTTATGCACATAAGCAGATAAAAAGAATGAATTATTGGTAATACCCGAGTACCAGACACCAAGATGTCTGGGTGGACAATGAGAAAATTTTCCTCACGGTTCACATCACAGTTCCCCTGGGCATCAAATTCACCAATGACATGAACAGTATCTCCTGGTGCAACAACACTAAAGTACCTATTGCGATTAAAAGGAAAAAGAAAAGGATTAGTTAGAAAAAGCTATAGGAACTGCTACACAAACACACATTTTAAGCTGGAACAATACAACCTCTTAAAGTAGCTTTTTTTACATTTTAGCCAGCAGAAAGGGATAGACATAATTAAAGATCATATATAGAACAAGAAGCAAAAATGAAAATGGAAGCAGATGAACATGACATCTGTAGCTACAGACCTTATGAAAGAAATTTTTTACATTGTTGTACTGCTTCAAATTTGAAAATCAAGACAAATAAAAAATCTCAGCTAAGAGTATAAAATCCATTAGTTATTGGATTGTGAATTTAAGTGACAGCAGAAATCTATTTAATATTTTGCAGTTAGCATAAATGGTAAATATAAGGAATCGAGGTGTGATCTTGCTTATAAGTTGAACCATGGCCAATCGAAATAATCCAGATAGTGGGGCCATAAAGTGACAATCACAATGGTGGAGCATAAGACTATAGATTGGTAGAAGATAATCAATGAGTACTACCTACATCATTCTCACCATGACTAATACTAAATTCAAACATCAAAATCCTTGTTTGAATCAATCCTCATCCACTTACCACTCATCCCACAATTGCAAGGCCCGTTCAGCTCCACTTTGCTCATTTAATAAGCGCAACACCTGTAATGCAATTAGCCAAAAGCCCCCCAGTAGTTGCTTTAGAATATTCAAGTCATACAAAGATTATACATACCTTAAAAGGTGATTGAGGACAAGATGATTCAGCAGGTGCATTATTTTCTGAAACCTGTGGCGAAATGTAAAAACAAAACTGTCTTAATGTGCTGTCATTTTCCAGGAAGGAGGAATTCATAAGCTAACTGGAGCATACCTCCAAAACAAGAAAATTGAAATTAGAGTCTCTACTAGATCTATTTTCTTCCGATTTTCTCAACAAGTGATTTGGAACAAGTTCAGCTTTGGGGCATCTCTCAGCGTCTGTATGTGTTTCCTTATCTTTAGTTTCTGAACTATCAACGGAAATGACATCTTCTACTTTATCTAAGAGTTCAATCAGAGCCTGAGAAGAGATATAAAGAATTACTGCAGTGGAATTATACTTCTGAAGCTTAATTCTCAAGAAATAAACATATAATGATTTATGATGCTTCTCAGAATATCCAGTTGACAAGCAGAAGGGAAGCATAAGTTTGATAACTGAGAAATGTAGTTGGAAGAACCAATAACCTTTTTGTGATGCCTTGAACCAAGGGGATCAGGGATACGGCTGAAATCCACATCTCCAAGAGCCTGCATCTCATCTATGGTCAAAGTCATCGAAAGAATATCTTGGAGAAAATCAGCATATACTATGAGAGTTTAAGTTGAAATACCTTGTCATGGCAACAAGAAAGAGAGGGCGGTGTAGTGAATGGGCTCTGAGTATTCAGTCCTTCAGATTTATTACTGCTATTTACATTTCTGAGGCTTCCATGATAATTTAAATCAGGGTCTCGATTAAATTTTCTTGAGCCAAGCTCGTCTGAGCATATCAACGATTTTTTATGTGGCCTCAATGGAGAAGAAAGCCATTTTTCAAGCTTTCCTGACGTGGAAGGAGAAGTTTGCACCTATATATTGGAACTGATTAATTTCGCAAATCAAAAGAAAGGAAAAGAGACAGAAAAAAACTAAAACCTAGCGGACCTTTTTCAATAAAGGTTCCTGAAAGTCCAACGAATTAAACCTTGTAGAGTCTGCCAACACCCTAATACTCCCTGGTAAATGCTTAGACATGGCATGCAGCCTCTCATTTACTGGAGAAATTTTCCATGTCACCTCATCAACTATGTCATCCTGACTCTGCTTGATTAGCTAGAAAAGGATAAAAGAAAGTTCAACACATTGTACAAAACACTTGGCCAAATTTACCACTCGAATAGCAGATGGATATCTGCCATAAGATATGAAACTAATGTTGCATTGGATTGAAGTATCTGCATAGTTTTTTAAGTTGCAAGAGGGGTCCTTGCGCACGAGGCGCAAGGCGCGCGCCTCTTGTCCTTTATTTTCCTAAACACATTTCACACATATATCTATAGGAACCATAAAAAACCGCAGAATACTACCAAAAAGTCAATAAATAAACATAATAACACAATGTAAACATGAAATATACCAAAGTAGTGATACTAGACATCATTCACACACAATGACACAAAAACCATCAAATATAGTTATATTAGTCTAGTTAACTAGTCCTCATCAAATGCAAAAGCCGCCTCTTCCTCCTCCTCCTCACCATCAAAATATTCCTCTTCCTTGAATTCATATTCGTCTTCATTATCATCTTCATCTTCATCTCTAAGTCTTAAAGATGAGTCTTTTATGTTCTTATCCACTTGTTTGCCTTTGCACTTACATTTAGGTGGCCTAGCACTTGAACTACCTACATTCATTGATGATCTCTTCCCTCTAGTTTGATATGCCAGCTCATCAACTCCAAGAGCATCACCAACCACTTTCCAAGAAGTCATCACCTTCAGATACCAAATCTTCCTTTTCTTCATAGGATCTATCACCCTAGGTCTTATTTTTTCCTGTTTTACATATTTTTAGACTTATAAAAAAATAGGTAATTAATAAAAGTGCTAGTACCTTTAATAAAAAGACCTAAAAGTGCTACTCTACTTCACAAAAGGCGCGAAAGGCGCACACCTGGTGATAGTGCCCCATTTTACTCCAGTGAGGCGCTAAAACTATAGCCTTGTGCGCCTTTAAAACTATGAGTATTTGATAATTGATAAAAGGAGAGGAGAGAACTAAGGAAAGATCAAAGATGTGGAGTTCAAATCTACCATTACACCAAAAACTATTCAAAGTGAGATGGATTTTAAATCCATTATAGAATGAACCATGCAAACGACATTGATGGATTTTTTTAAATTATGAATTCCATATCCATTCTCCAAAATTTTGGGTCCAAATGCGACCTACAATTCACTATTGCAGCTAAGCAAATCAAGTCTGATAATCATGTAGCTGTGAAGCTCCTTATATGCTCGTTTACAACAAATGGCTACATTAATTAAAGCATGGGAAAAAATAAAGCAGTCATATTTGCTATGCAAAAAAATTTAAGAAACAAAGAAAACAAACGAGAAACTTGCATTCTATGGTGATATGCAGAGGAAAACTTTGGAATTGCATTATAGAGTGTGGATCTCTCCTATAGTTCCTGTAGCCTCTGCTTGTGCATGTAGCCTCACACGTTCTACAAGATTTAATAAATAACTAATTGATTGGTCTAGCTTTTTTTTTTTTTGTGGGTGGGGGTCTGGGAGGGGTGGTGGTGGGTGGGTATGGTAATAGACTATAGAAACCTTTAGTAGCTCTATATACTGAATAAATTCTCAAGCTTCTAGTTCCACCTGTGTATTCTTCGCCGATATGTAAAAGGAAGTGACAATACATAAATGAAGTTCCACCTCAGTATTCGTCACTGATATATTAATAGAAATGAGAAAAGAGCTTATATATACATAATGATTATAGCATCTGCATAATATGTATGTGCTTAGTCATCATAGATCAAAATCCCATCCGTATTGCTGTTCAGAATGGAGTAGTATAGCATATAAAACACACACACACACACCCCAATCGACAGAAGATCAAACCAAACAATTGCAGGGTTAACTACTATTACCATTCCAGGTGAAAACTTGAAGCGCTTAACAGAGACACACTTAGAAGGCTCCGGTGACACCTCCAATTGATAATCCTCGACATCAATCACCACCGGCAATTTATCGTCCCTTCCTCCATTCTTAGGTGAACCACATGCCACTACTTCCAACATATTTACCCCATTTTTCGTATTATTTGGCTCCACAACCCCGCCATTAAAACCCTTCACAGAACTTCCACAATCCACATTAACACTATTCACAACAGGCCCATCATTACTGCTTTCAGCATTTCGAGAAACGCCATCACTCTCATCAATTCTACTCGAAAATGACACATCATTTCTAGGGTTTTCACCCCTCAAATATTTACTCATCGACTCAATCTTCCCTAAATTGGTCGTGCCCCCTCGATTCCTAGCTCCCACATCCAAGTCATTCCCCGGCTTCCGATTTACAATCGGTTTAGGTACAATCTGGGGTTTTTGGTGGGTGGCAGCTGAAGAATTAGAAACGGGATTCCCCAGACGATCACCATTCTTCGTGCTGTTCTGAGAGACGGCTTTCTGGCTCTGAGAATGGCGCTCAAAGAAATGTTGAATCCCAAATTTGGGCGGTTGAGATGGCTGCAATTGCTCTCGATTCGAATTGCTGGATTTCTTGCCTCCAGCACTCGCTTTCTTCCTTGGAGCCATTGATCGGAAAACGCCGTCGGCTTATAATTTACTGAGGTTTTCAACTGTAGTTGAAAGCATGTTTTTGGTAGAATCATTTTATTATTTAATTTACAATTACGAAAAGTTAATGTTTCGCATTTCCCGCCAAAGGCAGGCTGGGTTATGTAATGTTATGGAGGGAGAGATGGTGTGCCGTTGGATTACAATTTTAGAATGGACGGCAGATATTAAAATTAAAATCCGCATTATTGGTGGCCTTGGCTTTTATGTAAGCCAAGTTTTATTAATCCACCCCCTAAATAAATGTTTGGAAAAGAAAAGAAAAGAAAACCCACAAAATTTTAATAAAACTAAACATATGCATTTCCCAGAAAATGTAAAAAAAATAAAACCAAACATATGTATTTTCGAAAAAGAAATTGAAAATGGTTAGGTTTTTCGATCTTATTTTCCGAACAATTTTTTTAGGAGGAATGTGCTAATTATGTTAACGGGTTGTAATGGGCCTTAGTTGGATCATATAAAGCCCAACAATCTTAACCATTTGTTCGTTTAAGAGGGGAATGGAGTAATTTAACTATTTCCGTCAAAGTGAAGAAAAGGGCAGTCTCTGGAATTATTTGCTGCAAGAAGGGGGAGTTTTTTTTTTTTAATTCATTTTTTTGGAGAAAGAAGATATATATATGTGTTGGAAAGGGGATTTACTTTTTAAATTATTTTCTCAAATTTTTAGTGGGAATTTTGGAGAATATAATTTAAAATGATAAAGTATAGAGTGAACAAGTTCCGTAATAAATAAATTTGAAGGGTATTAATTATTTTTTAATTAGTTTCACTAAAGAGTATTTTTAAGGGTATTAAGTGTTTCAGGAAAGTGCATTAGATTTGGATTTTGTAATCTAAAACCACATTAATTACAAAAACCATTGGTTTTCAAAAATCAATTTTTAAAAACCACATCATACATACTCATTTAAAATACTTATGTATTAAGAATGCCATTGGTATTTACGAAATTCACTTTGGGGTCATGCACCTCATTGAATAAGAAAAATGATATTATAATTCGTATTGTTATATTTAAGTATTTAACTGCTTTATTTCATCTCTCCCGTCCATATTTCCACTCTTCACTACAACCAAACATCAGTAAATGACAACACGTCTGAGCCAAAAAAACCTAAAAATACATATTAGGAAGAGCGTCATTCATTGAGATTTTAATTATAAACTTCAACGTCCGTCCACATTTAAAAAACTAAGAAGCATACACAACATTACATAGCGTTTTATCTTGCACAGAAAACAGGTTCAGCCTCCGAAGTCGGCTGAGCCCTTCTAGTATATTTGAGGAGTAAAGCTTCTGAAGTAAGTCCCGGCACTTTTAGATCCCTACAAGGAGAATAATAGCCCGTTAAGAAGAGGGATACTAATAAATGATAATATACAGAGCTAAGAATAAAAGGATGCCATATCTAACCGAACATATGGTTGTAGATCCTTCCACTCCCACTTTGGCCTCTCCTGGAAAAGTCTAGAAAAGCGCTCTAAGGGAGCAGAGGGGAGAGACGATACGCTGAAGGAGTACACCCAAGTCTCTATTCCAAGCTTTTCTGTTAGAACTTCACCTTCTAACATGCCAAAACTAGCATTCATCCCATCTGGAAACTTCCTTGTCCACTTTTCCATAAATAATTCAAGTTTCATCTTCCCATCTTTAAGTATTTCCCTAGCTAAGCACACACAAACGCGCCTCTCGTCCAGCTGCCACTTACTGCCCCCGTCCACCTTACTGCAATATACTTGCAAGCAATGTTTTGCGATGTTTCTAGGAAATCCATCTGTTTCTAGCACACCCAAAACTTCGTCTTCATCAAGTGCACTAATGGACCAGTCATTCAATATTACGTTATGCAAAAGCATGTTCAGAATCGTAAACGTATATTTGTCATCTAAAATTCGCCAGTAGCCATCAATTTCTAGTGCTGCAAGGGATTGTAGACCCAACTTCAATTCTGCATCACTTGCTTGTATCCTGTTGACCAGATCTTCCCATTTGTATAGACCCATCTTTGTCTTCTCCCTCTCTTCTGAGGTATCCATCTCTGAGACTTCGCTAAAGCTGTAAGGATTTTGAGAGAGAAGCAACTTAAGTTCGTCTAATTTAGGAGCAACCTCAACAAGTTCCATGCAACCTGGTGCAACTTTGAGGACAGGTGCAACCACCATGTGGTCATCATCTTTCTCGTTACGTAGTTCTGAGACGTTATCTGATGGAGGTACGAGAAGTACCGAGTTGGACGTACCCACAAATTTAACAGCGTAGGTCTTGGATGAAGTACATAGAACTGCCTCTTCATCAGGCTTTCCTCTTAAAGTCACTCTACACGGGAAAAAAGAAAAGAAAGACCACAGTGCGATAAGAGAAAGGACAAAGGAAGTTAAAAGTAGGAACTGATAAATAAAATATCCTAAGATTTTGAAATCTTTTTAAAGTTACACTATAAGAAAAGGAAACCCAACAATAAGATAAGAGAAAGCACAAAGGATATTAAAAGGACTTCGTAAACAAAAGCATCGATCATAAAGTAATGCATACACACCTTTGGTGCAGGATTTCAGGGAGGAGCTTGTTGTCAAGTTCAAGAAGCATAATGTCATTGTGAAGGCCAAACAGAGAGTGATAAGCAATGGAAACTGACGAGTGGGGTTGAAGACCAAGCACGGCTTCTGCACCATCAGAGGATCCAGTTTGTTCATGCAATATATCCATACCCTCCTTTACTTCACTAACCAAGACTCTGGGGGATGTAAGTGTGAACAAAATGTTCGCCTTTTCCTTTATGAAGAAAGAGGACTACGCCAATAAACGATGACAGCTCCTACTGCAGACCCAAACATTAGTTGCAACTCATGGAAATAGCATTTTCATCCACTTAATGCTGAATATCAAAACTATTTTACTGTAAATCACAGGGGTTAGCAATAGCATGGTTGCACATCTCACTTGAGCAAAGTCTCAGCAATTATTTCTCAAAATTTCCAACTACATTGATTGTATAAGGTAATCCATCAAAACTAAAGGAAGCTTTATACAATCCAGATATGTCAAATTAACCAATGTGAAAAGACTTGGATAAGTCATGTAGAAGGCAGAACCTATCCAGATTTACACTAAAAATCTTCATACAATCCACTGTTGCTAAAAACGTATCAATTAATATAGTAATAAACTTGAATTCATGAGATAAATTTCATCAATCTTGTCGCTTTTGATCAATTATATAAATAACTAGTCAGTGTAATAAAGCAAACAACACGATTCAGTACTGTTTTACCAGATTGCAAAACTCACATAAAATGATGTATTCAGCTTGCCAGCGCAATCCACCGGAATCTAGCTTCTCGCGGCCGAAATGGAGGGAAAAGAAACAGGTAACAGAGACAAATGACGAAGAAAGAAAGGAAGCGGGAAAATAAAAATCACTTACCTTCAACTTCGCGCGCAATTCGCTATCGCTTCTTCCCTAATTTGGGAATTCTTGCCCTGAGTTTTTTGTATTTATTAATGGGCTTTGTATTTCATGGGCTTTACTAGAAAAGGGAATCACCCCATAATTAAGAGGAGACCCATAATTAATTGTTGGACTAAAACGTGACCTCTCATTTGTAATAAAGTTTAGGCCACGGTTACTTGCATTTACCTCTTTGTTAAAACACTACCCTCGACTTCTTTTTTTGAATTTTTTTTAAATTTCCGAAAATCAAATCTTTTTTTTTCCATTTCACTATTTGATTTTTTTCCCACTTTTTGGAAAAAAAAATCGAACACGGAGTAGTGTACTTAACAGAGAGGATAGTGCAAATAACATGTGCCTAAAGTTTTTAGTGAGTTTAGACCCAACCTTTTTAATTAAAAAAAAACCTATTTAAACTTTTTTAAACATATTTAAAAATAATTATATCAATGTAGGCCAATTTCCAACTCAATGTTGATAATCCGGCCCAATGAATTCCAACCTAAAGGACCATCCTCCAGCTCTCCTCCAAAGGTATTGTCTCTTAGATAGAGAATTTTTTTGACAGTTTTTTTTTATTAATTATAATAAGTACGTAGTAATGCAGTTTTAATTTTGTACTACTAAATTTCAGGATATACTAATTTATTTTCTAATCATAAAAAGGGTACTCCCTGTCCCTTTTTAACTATCTTATTTTATACAAATTGATGTTCATTTTTAATTGTCACTCCATTAGTATCAACATTTTTTACCTGCTTGATCCGATAATGTCCCTAATAAATTGTAAAACTAATCACCATTTTGTAATAAATAGGAGTATTAATAAATAAGGGTGTAGGTGTCTTTTGATACCCTAATAAATGATAAAATTGATTTATATAAATGAATAAAATAGAACAAATAATAAGGGACGGAAGGAGTATACGTGAAATTAAGGTGTCACTTGGTTTGAGAAACTTCAATGATAATGGGAACGAAGATAAATGTAGGGTAGTTCTAATGGTTAATTAGAGATGTCAAAGTGGGTTGGGCCCGTTGGGCCGGCCCGCCCCACCATACTTAAAATGGGGGTTGAGTGAAGGATTTTTTAGCCTGTTTGGAAGCGGACCTAAATGGGCTGGTCCGTTTGGGCCACGGGCTTTTGCGGGTTGGGGGCGCCGCCTTAAAAAAGTTTTATTTAAATTTTTTTTTTTTTATATTTTTTGTACATTGTCAACTATTTAGTATCATTTTAAGGCTATTTTGTAAAATTTATGTTCATAGATAATGAATTTGAATTGTTGGAGTCTATTTTATGAATTATTATTGTTAATATATTGTGAACTTCAATTTGTAGAAAATTATTTTTCTAATTAAAGATGATAAATTTTATTTTAATATTTTTATAGTGATAGTTATCAAGATAAATTGTTTGATTATATTTTATTTTGATGAATTTTATATATATTTTAAAATTTTAAAAAATAAAAAATATATTAAAAAATTAAAAGTGGGTAGGCCCGCCAATACGTGGGTTGGAATGGAATTTTGCAGCCCGCCAAATTCCCCACATCGCCCCACCAGAAGGTGGGCTTTTACGGGTTTTAACTCGCCCCGCCCCGCTGACCCGTTTTGACAGCTCTATGGTTGATGAGAATAAAAGATGATGTATAACATTATTTATCTTCTAAATAAGGTAATCATTGTCTTATTTGATTATCTTTTTATAATCATCCTCCTTAATCATTTATCTATGAACAACCAACAACCTCTTCTTTTGCCCATCTTTTCCAAAATTAAAACACAATTGTAGTGATGTAACCACCATAAAAACAATCATTCATCCAACATAATCGAGAGTGAAGAGGGAATATAAATTTTTATTTTCATTTATATTCGAAGAATTCAAAACAAGCACCCCTTAAATTTTAGCCAATAATGTCGTTACCCTAGCATATGTAATGTAACTGAAACAATTATATTTTATTTAAAAGTTTAAATTTATAAAAAAAAATTGTTAAATCAATTCATTTATTTAAAAATATTTAACGCTCACTTGTATTCTTTGGGTAAATTTTAGCACATCGATGACAAATAAAATTTAAGGAAAGAAAAATGATTACCTATTTAAAAATTTAATATTTTTCCTTTTGTACCAAAAAACGGAGTATGTGTTAGTTGTTACGGCCACATAAGACCCCAAACTATGCATGAGCACCACATATTAATGGAGTTATGACACTTGGATCATGTGATGTACATGACTGTCTTGTATAGTACAAATACATAGTTAAATCAATTGGTCTAATCCCTTAAAATTAAATACATGATCAGACCAATTGGTCTAACTATGTATTTATGCTGCACATGACGCTCCTATACAACACCAGATCCAAATCCAGTTATGACTACAAACATATTTTTCCTAAAGAATGGTAACACATAGTATAAAAATGAAAGAGCTTAAAATTCTCATAATCTTATGTAGAGTATGTATAGAGTGAAATTGATTCATACATGAATTATTGAAGGATATTAGTTGTTTTTACTAAAGAGTATTAGTTGTTTACTGAAAATAAACTATATAAGACTCTTCAATAATAACAATTAACATTCTTCACTGGAAACAACTAATAAACTATTTACTGAAAACAAGTAATACCCTTCAATAATTCATATATGAATCAATTTCACTCTATATTATTCCGTTATTTCCTAATAATATTTTTATTCTTATCTTTACTGTGCATTTGCTTACCCTAGAATAATTTCAAAATCACATCATTTTCTTCCCTCCGTTCTTTCTCATTCTACAATATTTTATCTCTAACCATTCATTAAAAATCCACGTCTTCACGCAACCTTTATTTGATTTTGCTTCTCCTCCTGCCGACGAACAATTCACTCTACCCATCGAAGATTTCCTTTTCTAACGCCTTTATCGGTAACATGTTTATTTGGTTTCACTTTTTGATCGTTTTTTCGGTCATGTCTCCATGTGGGAATAAATGACATTATACATAAAAAACATATCTACAATTAAGATGGTTTAAAATATTTATTTATAGTTAATGTGACGACGACATCTTAATAATATGTTGGTTGATTTTATATACATGTAGTATTGCATGTATTATATTGAACGTATTATTCTTTTTTTAGAAAATAAAAATCTATATAAAATTCAATTTAGGAATAACCTTTCTATAGCAATACTTTTTCACAATCCGACAATATGATTATATGGAGTTTTTACTCTCAACACAATTTTTTCCATTGTCATCTTTTTTCTATCCACTTTAATATATATATACCCATTTATTTTAGGCAAAAACTTGTATGAGACCGTCTCATGGCATGAGACCACACAAATTAACACCCACCCATATCAAAGTGTTAATGAGCCTATGCCCTAGTTACACTCATTTACATTGTCTCATGCCATGAGACGGTCTCATACAAGACCTACTCTTTATTTTATTAGTTACAAGTCTAATTTGGCCTGTTAGTAGATGTTTCCGGATGCCTTAATTAAGTGTTATGTTACTGGCTTCTCTGATAAGTGTGTTGGTTACAGACAAATCGAGTAAGAGAAAGGAAGTCAAAACATGTTTCAGTTGCTTGATCAGGAAGGATCTCCAGAATTTGAAACCCTTTTTTTTTTTTCTTTGAAAGCAAAGTTGAAACTAGTACTTCTAATTAATCTTGTTAATGATATACATCACCAAACTTTAATATTACTTTGTTAAAGAACAGTATCCCTGTATTATAAACGAAACAACATCACACAAGACTTTAATGTTACTTTGTTAGAGAAAATTATTTCCGTATATAAACTAAGCAACATCATATTTTATTTTATTTTATTTTTACAGGATATTTATTTTGTCTTAACGTACCATGCATGCATTTAATTTAAATTTGATTTTGTGATTTTAAAATTTTAAACTCAAAGAAGCTTGAGACTGGTCATTGTCCTAAAGAGATATAGGAATTGGCCAAGTGCACATTCGAGGAACAAGAGAAGTCAATACAAAATTGGTAGAGAAAATGATGGAAGCTTCATATTATGGTTTAAACATTTAAATTGTGTTGTTGTCTGTATAGAACAACTCATATAATTATTTCTTGTGTATCTATATTCTAAATTTGTAATTGACACATCACAATCTACTTTAAGACAGTAGCTAGTAATGAACAAGGCGAACTTTAGTTTTAGGGAATTAAATTTTTTTTAAAAAAAAATTGTCATGTACAAAGATATTGTACCTTAAAATCCAACTCAATATATTCTTTAAATCCTACTATACTATAAAGACAAGTGTGTTTTGTCCTATGTGGCAAAGTCACAACACTCTATTTCAAAATCTTTTTTTCTCACAAATTCTTCTTTTTATTTGTAATTTGTAAAATTTGTAATGGTAACTCTCCATTATTATTCCTTCATCTATTCCCAATCTATTCCCAATAATTGCCCATATATTTATTTTAGCTTCATTCTCTCCTCTAAATACGTTAATTTTGTCAACCTTTCTTCATTTCTTCCCAGTTTTTATAGTATAAATACTCCACAGAAATTTGAAGTGTGTCACAATCCAACTTATTCTTCTTCTTTCTTGTATTTTCGTTTGTTTAGGGTTATTGTTTATTAGTAGTTTGTCACGATTTTTTTGCTTCTCTACTTATTTAGATTTTTTCTCATCTAGCTATTCATTGATTCAAATGTTTTGTTGGTAATTGATTCAATATAATCATTTTATTTCCATTGAAGTTTAGGGATGCATGATTTCTTTGTTCACTAAATCGCGTTAATTTCATTCGGTAATAGAGAATTTGCAATTTTCAGCGATACACCGTTTTATTATTCATCTTAGTGTATTTAGATGTGGAAGGACATCGTCAACAATCACCTTTCAACATGCTCGGTGGAAATTGGGTGAACATAACTTGCCTTTGTTTTTTGGAGGAAAAATATTCTTCTTCCATTGATTTTCATTTTTTAAACTTAATTAATTTTATCAGAATTTTTCATTTTGTTTTCCTAATTATTGTTTTGTTTCTAATTCTTAATTAGTTCCTTATGTAGATTTTTGTTCAATTTTTATGTAAAAACAAAGGTCACGAAGATGGAGGAGACTGTGGTGTTTGGACTGGATTTATTCAAAGGCAAAGTAAAGAGTAGTAATATTGTGATAATGAGATTGCACTCTATATCAATTTTTAGTCTATAGTTCGTTTTATTGATTTGTTCTATTTTAATGATGTAGTAGTGTACAATATCTTTATACTCCTAAAACTCATTTCTAAGAGTGTTTATGTTGCAATCCATCCTTTAAATTAATTAGTGTTTGTGCAATTGTTATAAAAATTTGAGAATATAATAATTATTAGTATACTTAGTTAAAAAAAAAAATTAGCATGAAAGTGTATTACACATACATGCATACCTTAAAAAAAATAAAACGTAATATTCATATGTTGTCACCATCATACACTATATTACACATACATACCTTAAAAAACCAAACTAAACTCCTAGAGGCACTAATTTATAAATTAAAAGTGAATGCATAATCTATGTATATTCCATTTCATTCATTAAATTAGTAGTTTAATATTTTGTACATAATTATAATATATGAATAATTTGCCAAAAGATTTATTATAATAATTAAATATATCATCTTAATATCTATCTTATAAGTAATTTTTTAAGAAATATAAATAAAAAAAAGTCTGCACATGAAAATATTGTTGTTCATGTTAGATCTTTACCACTATCAATGAATATATGTACAATGTTGATGAATGAAATTTTATGACTAAAAGATACTCCATATATTGCATAGAACTCAAACATATATGATTAATATCTTTATTATAATGTGTAGAATATAAAATTTTATATGGAATCATGGTATAGTGATGCTCAATCAGTAATACAATAAGTAAACTATTAATTAATACTCTATATGGACTTTATGAAATATTATTTTTTCAATATAATTTACTGGGGTTAAAATCCATTGATTCATATAATATGATTATCTGTCGCTAATCATGTTTAATTTAATAAGATTAAGAAATATAATATTTTGTGAAGTAAGCAATATTTCTTATTATTTATAATTAATAACATAATTATAGTATTAATGTCGCTATATACTAAGCATATGAATGTTTTATTTTGTTTCTTATAAATTTTTTTATGTCCACTTGAAGAAGCCAAAAAACGAAGTTGCTTAGCATGAAATTAGATATTTGAAATAATTGTAAATTGTTGTGATTAGACGTTACCTGGTACTAATGTCTAATTTGAATTACCTATATAAATGAAAGTAGTGCACTGACTCTGTGTGCTGCATAAATAATTTATATGAATAATAACTTTTATTAAGTCGTTTCATCTTTACTACAACAACCTTGATAGATTACAATATGTAACATCTAAATACAATTATTTCTCATTTGTAATATATTATTGATTGATGATATTAGTCATTAGTTATAGAATAATTAATTCTGTAAGACATTATCATTTATGTACGTAATGTTATCCAAATTATTAATATAATAACTATATGAATTTGGTCTAGGTTAGTTGTTAAAAAATAATTGTATTGTGTAGAAACGAGGTTGATCGATTATTGTTTCTCGAGATATAGGGGTCGTGAATTTTTAGGTATAATTAATCAAAATTTGAAAATGCAGGTCAAGATATGTTTTTAATGTACATTGAACACATAATTATATAATATTTAAAAGTTCAATTTCATCCTTCAAATAGGTTAGGAAATTGAGATTTTTATAGAAATGATAAGTCAATGGTTTATATTAATGTCTCATAAATAAATAAATAAATAAACATATCTACTTATCTTATTCAAAGTTATCCATATCGACAATATTTTACACATGTTTAATTGATTTGATATAGCTGGTGTGTTTTTAGTTATTAAAAAAAATTGTTTAAATAAAATTTATGTTAAATTGTTTAAACATTGTTTAGATAAATATTTCGTTAACTTTGGTTTTATGTTCACTTTGAAATTTTGAATATCGTCCTATAACTTATACACATTTGTATTTTTTATCATGTTACCTGATACACCAAGTAACTATTCCCGTAAATCTCACATGGCACAATTTTTTTGTAATTTATAGGATGAAACTCAAAATGTCACGTCAGATTTACCAAAAAAGTTACCTGGTATAGCAGGTAATAGGATAATAAACACAAAATTTGTAAGTTCTAGGATAAAATGCAAAAGTTCAAAATTAACCGGGCAAAAACCAATGATAACCAAAGTTAAAGGATAAACAAGTGCATTTTCCCTAATTTTTATGTTCTAATTTTTTTTCTTAATATCTTATTAATACAGTGCATCCAGTATAATAAAGTTAAGTGTGATAGAGTTATGGCATAAAACTCTTTGAAAAGGTATACTCAATCTTATGAGTATTTGGTAGTCTACAAACCAAATGTCATGTGAGATTTTACATCATGATTTTCAACTTATATTTATTATCATGGAAAACTAATATTTTATAATTTGTAAATTTTATTTGTGGTTAACTTATTTTTAATATGTGATTAGATTCTTGATATGATGCATATAAAATAAAAGATGAACCTTTTTCTAATGTTTGAAGCCTCATATGAGGCTACATATAAATATATTAAGTTTGGTTTTCAATATTCTTACTGTATGAGTTTTTTCTAAAGTGACATTGTTGAATTTATTTAGAAAAAAATATTTTCTTTTACTAAACATTTGGAGTAATTGGTAGATAAACAACCATAGCATATATAATAATCTCATTTAGTAATTGTGTTTGACATTATTTACACCAAGGTGTATAAGATACTATTCTTATTGATTCTTAATATATAGGGAAGAGAAATAATTATTTTTAATATTTTTTATTTTGATGAAATTTAACTTATAATGATAATTATTTAATACTCCCACCGTTTTGGGATTACTTGCACACCTCCATTTTCGTCCTTCACAAATAGGATTGTATTTATACGTCGTGTTTATCATTTTATTATATAAAATATACTACTACTTAAGACTTAATCTTTAACGTTGTCAATAATATATTTTATATAAAAATAATATAAACACAATGTATGAATACAACTCTATCTGTAACGGACGAAAAATTGAGGTGTGCAAGTAATCTCAAGATGGGAAGTGTATAATATTTCCACCCTATTTGTCGATATTTTTACTATATGAGTTTTTTTTTTCTAAATTGGCATTGATGAGAATATCTTTAGGAAAAAACATTATCTCTTAATGAACAATAACAATTAGTAAATAAAACATTTAGCTTATATAATATTTTTATTCAGGAATTGCGTTTGACGTTGTTTACACCAATATATAAGTTAATCTTATTTAAGCTTCTCCGTGTATAAGATGATAAATATCCGTATTTAGATATTTTTCAATCAAATGAAATTCAATTTTTAATGGTGCTTATTTGTTCCAATATTTTCCACCTCCGTAATAAGACGCTATATAAAAATAAAAATAAAACTCATGCAAGAATATAGGCATGGACTTTCATAATTTAAGTTGTTATTTGGTAATTACATTTTCTATTCACTACATGACAAAATAGTGATTTAGAAAAAAGTTGTAATGTGAGCATTTTTAAAGACAAACTCCAGTGCTTTCATTGTAGTGGTACATTTATATTTGTCAATATTTTAGTGGTGGAATGTCTTAACTATTAGAGATAGTTGTATATAATTCTTAGAAAAATCACACTTTTTTTGTCCTTTAACTTTGGTTTTCATGTTAACTTTGGAATTTTGAATTTCGTTTTATAACTTACAATTTTTTTTTTACCCTGTTACCTGCTACACAATGTAACTCTTATGATAAATATCACGTAACACCAATTTTTTGTGATTTATAGGTTGAAATTCAAAATGCGATATCAAATTTATTGAAAGAGTTGCCTGGTCTAGCAAGTAATAGGACAAAAAATAAAAAATTTGTAAGTTATAAAACGAAATTCAAAAGTTCTAATTTAATTGGACGAAAACCAAAGTCAGCCAAAGTTAAAAGATAAAAAGTGTATTTTCCCTAATTCTTATGTTCTAAGTTTTTCTTAATTAATTACTATATATTATTAATACATTGCATCAAATAAAATAAAGTTAGGTGCAATAGACTTATGACATGCTCTTTTAAAAAATATACTCAATCTTATGAGTATTTGGTGGTCTATATATGAAATGTCATTTGAAATATTATATAATGATTTCAACTTATATTTATTATCATGGAAAACAAATATTTTATAATTAAGAGTTTATAATTATATATTTCATTTGTGGTTGACTTATTTTTAAGATGTGATAAAATTATTGATATAATGCATTAAAATAAAGGGTTAATTGCAAATAAAATCACAAATTTTTTACAAATTGCAATCTAATTTAAACTTTTGAATCTTTGCAAACAAAATCTCAATTTAATGTTTGGTTGCAATTTGAACCAACAATAAAAAAGATTATTGTTCAAAAAATGAAATTGCACCTGCTCGACAATGAATAAGTAATCATGTATAGATTGGTTCGAATGACAATGCATAATTAATCATTACATGCAAGCATATTTATTGGATGAATTCAAAATGTCATGCCAGATTTACTGAAAGAGTTACGTGGTATAGAAGGTAATAGGACAATAAACATAAATTTTGTAAGTTGTAGGACAAAATTTGAAAGTTAAAAGTTAACAGGACGAAAACTCAAATTAACCAAAGTTAAAAGATTAAAAAAATGTACTTTACTTAATTCTTATGTTCTAAGTTTTTTTAATTAATTATTTTTATTTAGTGTCTTATTAATACAATGGATCCAATATAATAGAGTTAAGTGCAATAGAGTCACGATATATAACTCTTTAAAAGATATGCTCAATCTTTTGTGTATTTGGTGGTCTACAAACCAAATGTCATATGAAATTTTACATCATAATTTTTAACCTATATTTATTATCATTGAAAACTAATATTTTACAATTAAGAGTTTATAATTTATATATTTAATTTTTTGTTGACTTATTTTTAAGACGTGGCCTAAGTCTTGATATGATAAATATAAAATAAAATATTTAAACTTTTTTCTAATGTTTGAGGCCTCATATGAGTCATAAATACATATGTTGAGTTAGATTCTCGATATTCTTACTATATAATTTATTTTTATTTTATTTGACATTGTTGAATGTATTTAGAAAAAATATTTTCACTTACTGAACATTAATAGCAATTAGTAGATAAAAAAACTTTAGCATATATAATAATCTCATTCAATAATTGTGTTTGACGCTATTTACACCAAATTAGAAAAAAAATACATTTATTGAGGATTCTTTGTATATAATGAAGATATACCTTTGTATTTAAATATTTTTCATTCAGATGAATTTCAACTTATAATGAGGCTTATATATTATAATATTTTCTATCTCCATGTTTCAATAAGACTTTATAGAAAGACTCATGTAATAACAATTTATCATAGTTAAATTTTTTATTTTGTAATTAAACATTATATTCTTCTTTTGACAAAGTAATGGTTTAGGAAAAATGTAAAATATGAGTACTTGCTGTCATAGTAGTGGTAGCTTTTTGTTGCAAATATTTTAGTGTTGAATGCTCAAATTATTATAGATAGTCATATGAACTTTTTATGTTCTAAGATTTTTTAATCAAATATATATTTTTTCTTAATTATAATTTAGTGCATCCAGTATAATGAAAGTTGATTGGATAGATTTATGATAGATAACTCTTTTGAAAGGTGTACTTAATTATTCCTATGAGAGTATGAGTACGTGGTGGTCTACAAATCAAATGACATGTAGAATTTTAGCCCATGATTTTCAACCTATAGTTATTAACATTGAAAACTAATGTTTTACAACTAAGAGTTTAAAATGTACCTCTTTAATGAGTGGTTAACTTATTTTTAAGACGTGAGATTCTTGATACATATATTAAATTAGTTTCTTGATTTTCAAATACACAATGAAAGTTGTATATAGAGAAATTTTCCAAAAATTCTAATTAGTATTATTATTTTTTAAGCAAAGATAAATATTGAAGCTTTATTCGTATTTTATAATTTATATAATATTGAAGCAAATAATACACAATTACATGATTAAGTATTTAAATTTCAATTAAACTAAATATTTCTTTGTTTGTAAATATATTAAAACATCAAAAAAAATATTTTCATATAATTTTTTTATTCTATAAATAATTTTATTTACAATCCCGCGAAATTCGCGGGTCTAACACTAGTTAAGAATATATATGGTTAGAGAAAATATTTATATCAAGTTTCTTATTGTAAATTAATAAATTTTTTGAGTTACTACAAATTTATGAACTACATATTAGATTTTTAAAAATTATGATGGGAGAATAATTATTTAGTGCATTATATGTAGAGGCATTAGTATTAAGTACTACGATTTTTTTTTATTACTGTTTTAATCAATTTGTATAGTGTTATTATTGTTATGCCCTTAGGTGTGTCGGTTACTTTTGTCTATCTAATATGGTAGGCTTGTTTGCATGGTAATTGTTAATATGGTGAGAGTTATTGTATGATGAATGATTGTAACGGTTTTTGGAATGAAATGAGTCTTTTTCCTTTAATATTGTTAATGAGTTCTCGTGGTCAATGGTATTTTGCTTGAATTTCTCATTAGTTGATCTCTTGTCATATTATTTTCACACATTTTTTTTGGGTGGTTCCTTTTTTACTTTGATTGTTGTGGTCAATCTCTGCCGGAAAATTAATTCGGGCTTGCCGCCAATAGTTGTTTGTCAGCCATCGACAGAAAATAACGTCATGTATGTTATATTTCTATATTGAACGATGTTAGTGTATTTTTATCTTTATCTTTTTTTTTTGTAAATGTCATTGACCATACCTTTTATCAATTTGGGATGAGAATGGTTTGCAGTGATATGCTAGTGTGATTTGTGGTTGTTGTTTTTTTTTTAAGGTGGATTACCACATCCAATATCATGTGGGGTTGAAAAAGTTTTGTAATTTTCTTTCATTTTGGTATTTATTGATAAGTTGCACGGGAGATTATTGATATATATGGTGAGCGTGGTCATGTTTGTATATTGTGTAAAAGTATATTCATGGCTGCAAATTATAAGAAAAAATAATGTTTTAGTTATGAGACAATATTAATGTTTATGCACATTTGTTTGTTTAATTGAACATATGCAACCTTTTGTACAATAGAACTGCACATTAATTTGCTAATTGTCTTTTTTGGCTTTAGCATTGTAATTTAAAAGGTCAAGTGTGTTGTTGAAGTTGCACATGTTGTTGTGCATTGCATGTTTGAGGTTTATTCCCATATTTTTCCCTATGGTTAAATGTTGTCCATGTGCATTTTTCTATTTTTTTTTAAACATGTATATGTGCAACTTTTTAAAGATGAAGGTTGCACACAGTTATATCAAACATGTATGTGTGTTATGCGTTAGAGTTTTGTACTCCCACCCCCCCTCCCCCCGTTTTAAATGTTGACTATGTGCATTTGTTAGAATTTTTTTTAAGATGTATATATGCAACTATTTAAGAGTGAAGGATGCTTATATTTATACAATTTTTTTTTTTTTTTGGGTAAATGATGATTCTGTTTCAATTGCAGAGGTGTCATCGCCGGCGGGTATTGCAAAGGTGTGGTTCAAGGACATTTATGTTGCGGTGGTGTCGTCGTCAGTGGAGTGTTGCAGAGGAACTGTTCGGGGCCGTCTCTTCCGTCGCCGGCGGCAATGTATTGGCTTCGTCTGAAATTACTTTGTGGGGGTAATTATTTTCACTGGTTTATTTTTTGGGAATTTTGGGGATTGTGTATGTGCGAGATGAGTAGAGAGATTATGGGTAGTGAATATCTCGTTGGGTTTGGAGGAATGAGAGTTTAATTGTATATCTCGTATGAGTAGGGATGTCAAAACGGCCCGCCCCGAGGCTGCCCCGCCCCGGTTGGGCCAGGTCAGCCCCGCCCCGTGCTAAAAATGGGGCAGGTCCGCCCCGCCCCGCACGTGGGGCAGATCGAGTATGGGTATGTATGTTGCCCTGCCCCGCTCCGCCCCGCTCTGCCCCGCAATCTATTATATATATATATATATATATATATATATATCAATAAACGTGCATATTAATTATTGACTCAATTGATTCAATTCTATCATTCAAATTAACATAATCACATCCATAAATTATCTTTTTTAATTAATATATATATTAAACCCTAGGCTTACAATTAATTATGTCATTCACATATATTTTTTGTTAATTCTGGACGAGAAAAATAGTTTTTTGGTCCCGCAACTTGTCTAGTGTCCAATTTTGGTCCCAAAAATATTAAATTTTTAATTTTGGTCCCATAACTTATTGAATCGTCCAAATTTGGTCCCAAATGAGACCAAAATTGGACAATTCAATAAGTTACGGGACCAAAATTGAATAATTAAAATTTTTGGGACCAAAATTGGACACCAAACAAGTTAGGGACAAAAAATTATTTTTTCGTATTCATTATTTTTTTTTCACCTTATATGTATAAATATATATATATATATACACACATACACATATATCAAACACTATTTAATTAATTATACTCTAAAATAATCTTTGTAATAATCATGTATATATTATTGGTGGAGACGAGATCACGATAGCAATTTGGAATTATTTTACGAAGATATGGAGAATCAAAATTTATATGAAAATTATTAATTTATTATTTTATTTACTCTATCGCAATTTAAATTCTTAGTTAGTAATTAAAATTTAATTATTAGTATTTTATGGGAGCTTTGTAATTCATCTTAAATAATAATTATTGGAATTGAAAAATAATGGGTTTTTATTTTTCATGTTTTATAGATGTTTTTCAAATATTTGTATTTATATTCATGAAAAATAAATCCATTGATGTATATATATATATATATATATATATAAAAGGTGAGAAAAGAAAAAAAATTAATGAATACGAAAAAATAATTTTTTGTCCCTAACTTGTTTGGTGTCCAATTTTGGTCCCAAAAATTTTAATTATTCAATTTTGATCCCGTAACTTATTGAATTGTCCAATTTTGGTCCCATTTGGGACCAAATTTGGACGATTCAATAAGTTATGGGACCAAAATTGAAAAGTTAATATTTATGGGACCAAAATTGGACACTAGACAAGTCGCGGGACCAAAAAACTATTTATCTCATTCTGGACTCGTAATTATCTTGAAATTGTTAATTAGACTTATTGTCATTTTTTACATGAGATTATGATAAATTTGTGGTTTGATGGTTATGTTTATTGTATAATTTAATTGTGAATTTAATTTTATAATATACATGTGCTTATATTTTAAAATATGTATATTTTTCTTGGGATAAGAATGGAGCGGGGTGGGGCGGACCTGCCCCGTGCAGGGCGGGTATGGGGCACAAAATGCCACCCCGCGACGGGGCGCGGGGCGGGGCGGGATGGGTCGACTGGGGATAGGCGCGGGGCTGGTCTGGGTACTTAGGTACCCGCCTTGCCCCGCCCCATTGCCATCCATACGTATGAGTTAATTTCATATTTCAAATGTGATGCTATTTTTTTGCATGTTTACTTGGATCATTTAATGTGTTGATTTGAATTATTTTAATGATGGATATTTGAGTCTTTTTAGGTTCAATTTTGTAGTTTTTACTAATGCAGATTTTTAGTGGAAGTAATGAGTAATTTGTGGTCTCATATTGTACCTTAAATTAATCCCCCCAATTACGATGAATACAAATTATTTAAAATTTAAAAACAAGTTCATTTACAAATATTTTTAAAAATTACTATAGCAATCCAAACACTTATTTTTTAATTTAGAATTAATATAGTACTGCCTCCGTCACAGAATAAAATTTTCACTTTCCTTTTCGGACCGTCCCACACTAAGTTTTATATTCTATAAATGAAAAAAACAACACTCTACTATATATAAGTTTTAACCTTCAAATTCACACATTACCAAGAGTCTCATTCATTCAATTCAATTTTCAACATTATTTATAACTTTATCTCAAAAGTCAATATGTGATCCACCATATATTAATAAACAAGTACACTTTCTTGAATAGTCAATACCTGGGTTTTTCACTAATAATGGATAAATCTTAGGTGGTCCTGGGGAGGAGATTAGGTTTTCAATTTTCCCCACGGGCCCTATCTCTTATTTATAAAATGCCTTGAATTTTTAAAATAATTGTAATAGTTTTGTAAGTTAGGAATTGAAGATCAAAATAAATGCTCCACAACATCTATTAATTCAAAATTTATAGCCGAAAGCTTGGAAATGAGGCCTGATGGTCAAAATAAATGCTCACAGTATCTTTTAACCCCGGAAAGTTAGGAATTGAGTGTGAAAGTATGGCGTATTATTAAAAAAATTATCACCCTACTCCATTTAGAATTATTGCCTATTTAAATTTTATTTTTTTATCTGTCAAATGAACTCAAACTCATTATCTCACATAATAGATACTAGAGCTATAACCATTTAGGGTGTGTTTGCAAAAAAATTTGGATTAATTGCAAGTAAAATCACAATTTTTTCACAAATTGCAATCTAATCTAAACTTTTGAATTTTTGCAAACAAAACTCCAATTTCATGTTTGGTTGCAATTTGAACCAACAACACATTTTTTTACGGTCCGAAAATGATGTTTTACCTACCTGACAATGAATAAGTAATCGTATTAATATGTTTAGAATGGTTTGAATGACAACACATAATTAATCATTACGTTTAAGCTGATTGAAATCAGTCTTTTAGTTGGAATTGCTAACAAATTACACAAATTGAGATTTTGTTTGCAACGATTTAAAAGTTTAGATTAAATTGCAATTTGTGAAAAAGTTGTAATTTTATTTGCAATTAACCCAAAAATTTTAACAACTTATAAGTTATAATCACTTATTTTATTTTTAGAATTATTTGGTTTTTGTTTTGTATATCTTTTATTAAATTAAATAAATTGTCAAAAGCTATAATCTAAAAGTTGGTAATAAGGTGTTTTTGACAAATTATAAGCTTAACTTTTATACTATCAACTTTTTTTGTAAACACTGTCAACTTTTCTTAGATTATTTTGCAAATTAACTTTAACTATTAAATACTTTTTTCTTAATTTCTAATTTTAATCGATTCTTCAAAAGTATAATATATTGGAAACACACCCTTAAACTATTTTTATTTCGGACATTATTTTTTTTCATTCAGAGGAGTACTTAAAAGTCAATATACTCAAATTCTCAGATTGTGATAAATGTTTTATTGCGACCCCTACCAAATATGCCGTACTTGGAATGATTGTTCAAGATATTCCGGAGATGAGGAGGTTTTTGGTAAGGTTATTTTTATATGGATGAATAAACCATGCTACTCTTCGACCTTCGTCCTAATCATTTTCACACTACTTTTTTTTTTTTTAATATTTCATAATAACTTTTATATTTAAAATATGAAAATAAAATACTCTCAAGATACTTATTTTACTTCAAAATACTCTTCATTTATTAATTTTAAAAGTTAATAAAATAATTATTTTATAAAAATATATCACCCCACCTATGAAAATTAATAGAGGATGGAGGGAGTATAAATCAATAAAGTCAATACTCTTCATGCATAAATTAGTTTTTTTTTTCCTTTGATTCTTCATTCTTTTCTGTTCATAGTTCAATTGCAATTATTGTGGACTTTGTGTCCAAATGTGTATTTACAAAATTCAAATTTCTAAAATTAGTAATTGGCCTTCTCGTATTTATTACTATAAATAATGAAAATACTAAAACATAATATGAAATAAAAAAATTAAATTAACACCATAGACTCATATTGGGGCAAAGTCTAAGTGGGCTTTATAATGCTTAGAAAATTATCATACTAAATAATGTATAATTTATTAGATAGTATACTAAGATTTATAAAAAAAAAAACATTACACAGGAAGAAAAAGACAAAAGAGTCGCATAGTTTTATTCAAGACTCAAGTTACACAAGAAAAGTCGCTTTTAGTTTTATTCAAGAAAAGAAAAGAAAAAAAAAAACCTTTCGCAGTTCTCATATTCAAGTTGCAATTATATCTCTACCTAAATGTACTTTTGTTTTTCCCTGATTTCATGTCCTTAAAAGAAGGCATTGAACAGGGACGCAAAATTTAATTCACAACTCCTATCACATAATAATACGTAAATATAACTAAGAGCAACGAAATTCAAACCTATATAAATGAAACGAACTATTGTGAATTCAAAACGAATCTAAGAATTTCTTGCAATGAATTGATATCTTGTAGGATTATACACGTAGGTAGGTTCCCTGTTAACTTGAACTCAAGTTCACGCGTTTTTTTTTTTAATTTTCAAATATTATTGTTATATGTATACACACTATTATTACATATTAACTGTCATTATTTAAAAATTAATTTATTCTAAAAATAGTAATAATACATATATATATATATATATATATATATAACACTAGTTGTAGCCCCGCGAATTTCGCGGGTATCAAGAAGTATTGTTAGATTTTTTTGTTCGATAACACAATATAAGTATGTCCATAGGAATGTGATTGTGTTATTTTTAATAAATTATTCACGATAGAGGCACAATTTCCCAATAAAAATATAGTTATTTCATTAAACACAAATAATCGTTTTATACTTTCAAGGTTTCCATTCGGAGTCAAGACTGAGGATAGTCCAACGGTTGAAAGAGATTGACCAAGATTTTTATTAGTAGTCGTTGCAAAACACAACAACATAAAAAATTGTCTCCTCATAAATATTAACAAACCACACCTTCTCAATCTTAACACTACGAATTTGTCCTGTAGAAGAAACACCATCACCAAGATTGCAATAAACATGTACCAGTGATACATTAACCACTGACTTTTCTTTTTTCCCTCTCCAACTGCACTTCATCGCGGTCAACTCCCTCAACAATGCGAATAGTGTGATGGTCCATTTGCTGAAATATTACATAAACATTAAATTAATGTCCAAATAACTTTTATATATATATATATATATATATATATATATATATCACAAAATAACAACAAATGAAAGAGGCACAACCCGCTCCTTCTTGCACTTTCCATGACACACTTGAACAAACCTATGATTTCAAACTTTGTAAAAATTGAAGGACTAAATATGACAAAAATAATATGTCCATCTCTAAAAAATATTAAAGGTGGATTATCTTAAAAAGTTCTAATATTTTAATCTATTAATAAACTCTTATATTTTGATACATAAACGGTGGACACAAAATAATAAGACTATATATCATTCACATTATCCACAAAACTTATCATACCTCCTCTCCCCTGTTAGCATAGCCCACATTTTCTTTTCTTTTTTCAAATTATAGTCATTTATAAATATAAAGTGTGTAAAATACTCACCCCGTCCCATAGAAATAGTTCACATTTAAAGTGTGTAAAATGTTCAAAATGCTCATATTCAATACCTTTATTTATTTTTTCATAATTGATTTTGTATCCTGCACACATCTTTTTTAGGTGTATGAATAAAAATAATCACATTATTTCCTAATTCTGCAATTAATGTATTTACCCTCGATTATGATTAATCATAATATTGGGATTATCGTGATAATTTAAGAATGGTTAGGATCCTACACAACAACAACAAAATCAAGAATAACACCAGTGTGGTTACTTTCTCTAGTGTGTAAAGAATTAGCCAAAATACATAGATAACTGATATATCAAGAGAAATTATTTCCAAAATCAAAACAAAGCCAAAATAGCTACAGAATATTTGTCCATCGAATTAGCAATACGGCTAACATAAAGAAATATTATAAAAAAAAAAAAAATTGACGCGACGAACAACATGAAATGGGCTAAAAGGAGTATAATTCGATCAAATTATGTAGCAAAATTCCAATCGGGTTTAATAAAATGGTCCTTTCGAGAAAATGGTCCAATAATTGTGTGCATCGCGTGCTTCAAGTTATTCATTGTCTTTTGAACTTTCTTTAGTTAATTAGGTGCTAGTTAACCCTATTCATCACTCAAGTCTCAAAAGGGATCGGTCTTCAAATTATTAGTGATAACTCTAAGTTAAAACAAATGAAATAGCATAAGAAAAATGAAAGTAACTTACGTAGCATCGATTTCGTTATAAGGACGACACCCGAAATATTACTCTCCACTTGCACTTCTTCATGAAGTTATAAATCATTTTTTAGTTTAATTTCTTTGCTTTATTTCTATTTGTTAATTTAGTTATTGTCTTTCAATTTCATTTAGCTTAAAAACCCCAAAGAACGTAGCTATAACACTATGACAATACGTAATTCTAGGGATCCACCAATCTCTAAAGTTCACGGTCGATAACTACTTGATCGTATACTTGCACGCTATATCGATCCCATCCGCTTTTGGGTCATTTTCATTTCTTATTAAAATTTTGCAAAAATACAAAAAAGTCAGAGATTAATTTATATTGTAGCCATATATTATATTGAACACTATCTTTTATGTTGGACAAATTAATGTCAAATTTTATAAAATGTGGGTTGTTGACAGCGATTTATGACTGGTCTCGCTGCCGGGTTCCTAGCGGGTAGGATTTTATATTAATGATGACAAGGAGTAACAAATGTGGGAGTAAATGAGCTCTCAAGTATGTATTTGCAATAAATGTGATGTGTGTTACAAATTGACATTCAAAGCCCTATTTATAATGTACAAGGTGGGGGTTCCCCATGCTTGGTAGGTGGACTCGTGGGTCCCTCCTACTCCTAGCTGAAAGGTAATAAGTGGCTACAGCCTCCCCTACGAGCCAATGAGGAGACGCCACGTGGCACTGTCACCCCTGAGGTGATTGGACTTGGCCTCAACGGCCCTCTTTGACCCTGTCACATCCTCTGGATTGATGGCACTCGACGTCCTCTCACAGCTGGCGCGGCCTGTGGTCGGGTAGACGGGTACTCGGGTACCGGGAAGCGAGTCCGGACGAAAATGCCCCGGTTGGCCATTTGCGGGAAGGCGGGTAGAGTACCTGCACAGGGGCTCGTCGCTGGCCGCCCAATATCCGGGCATGTGGATTATAAGTATCCTTCCCGGCCGATCCCAGAGGCTTACGTCGGGCAGCGTCTGGGTCCCCGCCCGTCTGTCTGACCGGCCGGAGGACTGTTCTCCTCCGAGCCCGCTACAGCAGTGGGCCTGTATCCGATACCCGATGGGTCGGGTAGTTAAATATCGGGTGTAACAATTGCCCCACCAGCCCGACATCGGGGGACCGCAGTCGTCGGGTGGCGGGCTGGTCGAACTGCAGACCATTTTGATTTCGAATTTGAATTTTGGGGGTGACGTTTCGATTTCCAAGACGACGCCTCGTCTGCCGCGTCTGCTGACGTCACAGGATGGCGTGACTGATGCGCAGAAATCCAGGGGTCACGTCCGCCGAACTTGCTCCCCAACCGTTGCGCGCGTGACCCCCACGCGCCCCCCAGAACTTTGTTTTATTTCATTTCCGACCCCGTTTTTTGCTGTTTAGTCCCTCCTACTTCTTCTATAAATAGGGGCTTCCAGCCCATTTTCTCATTTTCACTCTCTTGCAAACTCCTGCCCCCCTTAAGGAGATTCAAGTTTTCCGGCGAATTTCCCAGATTCCGGCGATCTTTCTCGAGTCCCAAGGTAATTTCTTGCTTTTTTCATCGACACTTCTTCTTCTTATTCTCTTTTCGTCATGAGCGACTCCGTCGAGAGCATTGGCGCCGCCGATGTTTATCACTTCCGCCGCCGTGCCGCCGCCGATGCCGAGAGGCATTTTCAACCGGCCGGGGAAGGAACGTCCCGCGCCGCCGCCAGAGAGGGCGAGGGCAATTCCACGGATGTGGATGCCTTCGCGGAAGATTTGGAGGGGATGAGCCCCCAACGAGAGGGGGAAGCCCTAAGCGTTTCCCCGGTCTCCGCCTACCCGCCCCGGGCCGAAGATTTTTTGTTCGAGCGGGAAGCCGTGCCCGACCAAATAGACTACGCGGACAGCCGGCTAATCGGGTTCGACCACTCGAAGTATATGAGCCGGTTCGTGCGAAAGCGCCCTCCCCGCGCATATCTCGAGGCCCGGGATACTGACTTTGGGGCCTCTCGCCGCCCCAGCTGCCTTCCCCCGGACGCCGACGTGAAGGAGTTGTACTGGACATTCCAGGCGCCCTCCGACGTCTTCTTCTACGCTCCCCGGGAGAATGAACGGGCCGACCAACCTCCGGAAGGCCTAATCGCCATAAATGCGGACACCCTTCATGCCGGGCTCCGTTTCCCGCTTCACCCGGCCATCTCCAAGCTACTCGCAGCCTGGAATCTGTCGATCACCCAGATCACCCCGAATGGGTGGAGCTACATCCTGGGGGCAATGGTTGCCCTTGGTCGGCGCGGGCTGCATCGTATGCCCACTCCGTCCGAGCTCAACTATCTGTACTACACCGTGGCATCGGTCGGGCGGATGAACCTTGGGTATTACTCCGTGAAGCCCCGGGGTGGAGATGCCATTGTCTTCGGCATCTCGCCGAAGGTGACGCACTGGCAGGAAAGGTGGTGGTGGGTCGGCGGCGCCTGGGAGAGCGTTGGTATAGACGGGCACACCATCCCGGTTCCACGGGAATATCGGGAGCGCGACCGTCGAGGTAAATACTGAATTTTTCTTCATTTCTTAGTACTGATCTAATTCTTCTTTCCTTGTGCAGGTTGCGCGGTACCAAATCAGGCCGACCTGACCGACGACTTCAGGCAGGCGCTTGCCTTGGTGAGATCCGAGAGCGTGGACAATCGCGACGTCGACCTTCTCAACGACGACGAGTACAGAAGGCTCTCCGGACTTCAGACTTTCCCGCGCCACTTGGATTTCGGTGGTAAGACTCTTTCCTGCCCGACTCTCCTTATCCTCGTTCTCGCTTCTCGATTTCTAATCTTGTCACTTTTCTCGCAGCGCAACGTTTCCCGGCCGAATCCTCCACGCCATCGACCTCCCCGGCAGCCTCCCCAAGGACCGCAACCGAGGCCGGCCAGGCAGCCATCCCGGTCGTAAACGTTGAATCATCCGAGGATACCGTTGACATGGCGCCTAAGAAGAACGCCCTGGCCAAGCTGGCGAAACGGGGAGCCGTCCGTGCCGCAGGGGTGGCGATCCGCAGCCCGCCCGTGACCCAGGTGCCCCCGACATCCTCCTCCCCGGCAGACGGGCAACGCCCATACAAGCAGGCCCGGGTTGAAGGCCAGACATCTGTCGACCCGGCCATGGTGACGGTCAACCTGGACCCGGCGACCGGCGGGCTCGTGGCCGGCACCGTCGAGGCGACTTTAGGGGGCCCGGCCTCCCCTGCCCGCGATCGCAGCGACTTTTCTTTCTCGGGTTGGGGCAATAACCTCACGTAAGTATTGCGTTTTCTTTTCTAAGTTTTCTAGTCGATTTTGCGATGTAGGATTTTTAACACAACTTTTCTTCCCGTGTTCACGCAGGCCTGAGCCTCTGCCCCCGCCCGAGGTTCTTCAATTCCTGCGCTCGCAGGATCCTCCGTACTCGGAGGCCGTGCCGGAGTCTTGGCCGGAGGAACTGCGCCGTGCCGTGCTGAATCTTCCCCGGTCCTGGACCCTCAACTGCCAGAAGGCCACGAGGACCGTCTCGCTCGCCGACCGGATGAGGGCGGCGGCCATCCGTACCTCCCGCAACGCTATTGTCATGGAGGGCATTATGCTCGAATACGAGCGGGAGATGCGGACTGCCTCCTCCTACAGGGCAGCCTTCCAGTCGAAGCGGGACGAAGCTACCCGCCTGGAAGAGGAGAACAAAAAGCTCAGGGAGGAGCTGGAGGCCGGCCGAGCGAGTCGGGCTGAACTAGAGGGGGTCCTCGAGGAGGAGAGGAGGGCGCGCGCCGAGGCCGAGGCGAGGACGGCTGAAGAAGTCCGCCAAGCCAAGGAGGCTCTCGTGGCGGAGGCGGAAAGGCGCCTGGAGTCCGAGCGTGCCCGATTAGCCGCTGAGAACGAGTCGGCTGGGTCCATGGTGTATATTAATGCTTACGCCGACTCGATTCGCTCCCTACTCCGTCAGAATCCCCAGGCCGACTACTCTGGGCCTCTGGCCGATCTGAGGAGTTATGTCGAGTCCAATCCTCCCTCCCCGGACTATGATATCACGCTGAAGGATTTGGTCGATCGCGGGCTGGATCTGTCGTTTCTCGGCGACCCATCGACCTTCCTTTACCCACTAGCCGACGAGGAGGCGAATGAGGACCCGGGAGTGGTGGATGAGGCGCGCCCGTGATTTTTCTTTTCTTTTGTTGTTTTGTTAAGTTTGTTGGCCGCTGGCCGTTTTGTATTTTCTCTTTCCCGAACCTTCTTAATGAAATTACTTTTGCCCTTCATTTCGCTTTGTTTCCTTGAACTTTGAGTTTTATCGGCCGGGTAAATAACGTAATCGGATAATAAATAATAAACGGTAGTGTTCTGGCCGAATGTCGGGTAGTGACTTTTAACAATCGCCCAAAAGAATTAACAAACGAATTAATTAATGAAGTGCTATAGCCGAATGTCGGGCAGTGACTTCACGAAGATGGGATTGATTTAACAACCGCTTAAAGAATTAACCAACAGATTAATTAATGAAGTGCTATAGCCGAATGTCGGGCAGCGACTTCACGAAGATGGGATTGATTTAACAACCGCTTAAAGAATTAACCAACAGATTAATTAATGAAGTGCTATAGCCGAATGTCGGGCAGCGACTTCACGAAGATGGGATTGATTTAACAACCGCTTAAAGAATTAACCAACAGATTAATTAATGAAGTGCTATAGCCGAATGTCGGGCAGCGACTTCACGAAGATGGGATTGATTTAACAACCGCTTAAAGAATTAACCAACAGATTAATTAATGAAGTGCTATAGCCGAATGTCAGGCAGCGACTTCACGAATATGGGATTGATTTAACAACCGCTTAAAGAATTAACCAACAGATTAATTAATGAAGTGCTATAGCCGAATGTCGGGCAGCGACTTCACGAAGATGGGATTGATTTAACAACCGCTTATTGATTTTTACAAGTTTGCGCTTCGATTAGCGATTACAATGAGCTCCTACTGGTAGTATTTTTTGAGTAGGGAGGCGTTCCAAGGGTATTGGGCCGGGTTGCCCTCAAGGCTTTCCAGCTCGTAGGCTCCATTGGCGAGGCGGCTGGAGACCTTTAGGGGTCCCTCCCAATTCGGACCAAATGCCCCCTTGGGTTGCCCGACCGTCCGTCGGAGTACCAGGTCCCCGGTTTCGAACTCCCTGATCTTGATCTTCGAGTTGAAGTATTTTTCAGCCCGGCGTTTGTAAGCTATGTTTCTTTGTTCTGCGGACAGCCTTCTCTCCTCCAGCAGGTCCAACTCGTTTAGCATGGCCTGGTCGTTCTCGGTCCCCACGGGTTGTGAGGTGCGGAGGCTCAGGATGACGACTTTAGCCGGGATGACTGCCTCTATTCCGAAGGCTAGAGCAAAAGGAGTCTCCCCGGTTGCGGTACGACATGTCGTTCTATATGACCATAACACTTCGGGTAGCTTGCTCGCCCATGTTCATTTGCTCTCCTCCAACCTTATCTTCAACGTGTGTTTGATTATCTTGTTTACCGCCTCGACCTGTCCGTTCGACTGGGGGTGGTAGGGTGACGAGAATAACCTCTTGATCTTGTGCTTTTGGCAGAATCTTTCCATCTCTAGCCCGTCGAATTGTTTCCCGTTGTCCGAAATGATTATCTGTGGGAGGCCGAATCGACAGATTATATTGCGCCAGATGAACCTGATCACGTGTTCCTGGTCGATCGTTTTCAGTGATTCCGCCTCCGCCCATTTGGTGAAGTAATCCACGGCGACAATTGCGTACTTGACGCTGCCCGGGGCCGTAGGCAAAGGGCCAATGAGATCGATCCCCCACTTTGCGAACGGCCACGGGCTCAGGATTGAGGTGAGCTCGGTTGGGGCCTGATGGATTGCCGGTAAATAGATTTGACACTTGTGGCATGCCCGTGCGTAGTTGATTGCGTCCTTCTTTAGGGTGGGCCAGAAATATCCCTGTCGGATAACCTTCTGGGCGAGCACCTGGCCGCCGGCGTGGTTCCCGCAGCGTCCTTCGTGGACTTCGACCAAGATCTTCCTTCCCTGCCCCGGCGTTACGCACTTTAGGAGGGGCAGGGCGAAGTCTCGTTTGTACAACTGGTCCGCGATGATCGTGTATCGGGCCGCCCGGAGCTGCAACTGTCTTGCCGCCACCCGATCGACTGGGAGTTGGCCGTCACGGAGATACTTCAGGATGGGGGTCATCCAGCTGTCCTCCTCCTGTCCTAGGTTGGTCACCTGCTGGTTCGAGCTCGTAGGGGCGGTCAGGTAAGTGACTGTGATCTGGGTCATGTCGGCTGCCCCCTCGGATGTTGCGAGGCAGGCAAGTGCGTCTGCTTGAGTATTGTCGAGTCGGGGTACCACCTCTATGCAAACTTGATCGAATTTTTCGAGCAGGTTCTTGGCTAACCGTTGGTAGGCCAACATCCTATCGCTGCGTGCCTCGTATTCTCCTGAGATTTGACATGTAACGAGCTGTGAGTCGCTGTAGACCTGGAGTTTCTTCACTCCCATGGCCATGGCCATTTCCAGGCCGTTAATTAATGCTTCGTACTCGGCCTCATTGTTGGTCGCGTGGAAACTGAATCTTATGGCTGTCGTGAACGACTGGCCGGACGGGCTGAGAAGGACAATTCCCGCGCCTGCCCGCGTAGTTGTGGAGGATCCGTCAACGTACATTTTCCAAGATGGCTGCTCGATCTTGGACATCGCCTCCGGGTAAGTGAGCTCGACTATGAAGTCGGCCATGGCTTGGCCTTTGATGGATGTTCGGGGAGCGTATGTGACTCCGAATTGCCCGATCTCAACGGCCCACTTGAGGCACCTGCCCGCCGTGTCTGGCCGATGTAGTACTTGGCGAAGTGGCATTGTTGTCAGTACTTCTACTTGGTGATCAAAAAAGTATGGGCGTAACTTGCGTACGCTCATTACTAGGGCGTATGCTAACTTTTCCAGGGGTGGGTACCGTAGCTCGGCGTCGTGAAGTGTCTGGCTGACATAGTAGATTGGCAGATGTGCCTGCCCCTCAGCCCGCACTAGCACGGCGCTGAGAGCTGAGTCCGACGCCGCCAAGTATAAGAAAAGCTTCTCGCCGGGGACGGGTTTGGCCAACACCTGGGCATTTGATAGGTATGCTTTCAAGTTATTGAAAGCGAGCTGACTCTGGGGCGTCCAATTTAGTTTCCCCTTCCGCATGCTGTCGAATAAAGGCTTGCATCGGTCCCCCATGCGGGAGATGAAATGGCTGAGAGCGGCCAGGCTGCCCGTCACTCTCTGCACCTCCTTTACCGTGCGGGGAGGGCTCATGTCGAGGATCGCCTGTACCTTGGTCGGGTTTGCCTCGATTCCCCGCTGGCTGACCATGTGCCCCAAGAATTTGCCCGACTCGACGCCGAAACTGCACTTTTTTGGGTTGAGCCTCATCCGATACTTTCTCAAGATCTCGAATATTTCGGCTAGGTGTGTGAGGTGGTCTTCTTTCTTCTCGCTCTTGACGACGATGTCGTCGATATATACTTCCATGGTCGCCCCGATTTGATCGTGGAACATGTGGTTGACCAGCCTCTGGTAGGTTGCCCCTGCGTTCATGAGCCCGAATGGCATCCGCTTCCAGAAGTACATGTTTTTCTCGGTGAGGAAAGTTGTGTGTTTCTGGTCGTCTGCGGCCATCGGGATCTGGTGATAGCCGGCAAATGCGTCCATGAAAGTGAGCATCTCGTGCCCGGCCGTGCTGTCCACCAGGTGGTCGATGTGCGGCATCGGGAAGTGATCTTTTGGGCAAGCTTTGTTTAGGTCCGTGAAATCGATGCACAGTCGCCATGTGTTGTTGCTCTTCTTGATGAGTACAGCGTTGGATACCCATTGAGGTTTGTCGTCGGGGTCGACCATCCCGATGAGTTTGTTGTCGAGTAGCTTTTTGACTTCGGTGGCAATGATCGCGTATTTGTCTGGGCCGAATTTCCTTCTTTTCTGTGAGATCGGCTTGCGGGATGGATCGATGTGCAGTTGGTGTGAACATACGGCTGGATCGATCCCGACCATGTCCTCATGGGACCAGGAGAACACGTCTAAGTTCTCTTCTAAAAATGCGGTCATCTTTGCCCGCAACTCGCCGGACATTGATGAACCGAGTTGGACATTTACTTCTGGCCGATTCTTCATTGTGACCGAAATTAATTCTTCGATCGGACTGGCTCCACGTTCGCCGTAGCGTGGATCGTCGATCTGCCCTGTTAGGGTTTTGTCAATCTCCATGGGTTCGTACCCGAGCCTTGGCTCCAGGTCGACTTGGATGTTATCAAAAGTTTGCGAATCTTCTTCCATTGGGTGGGCAGCGGGTGGGATTTCTTCGTCTATTTCCATGTCTCCCCCCCCCCCCCCGATTGTGCAGACATAATCTAGATTTGCAAAATTTGAAATAACATCGATATACGCCAAACATCCGCGTGCCATTTTCTGATTTCCCTTAAGAGTCCCAACCTTCCCGGAGGGGGTTGGGAACTTGATACAATAATAGAATGCTGAGGCGGCAGCTTCGAACTCGTGCTCAAATGGCCTGCCGAGAAACCCGTTATAGGTTGACGGCTGGTCGACAATGATAAAATCGAGCTGTTTCGAAGCCTTAACCTCAGCGTCTATACTAGAAACTAATTCTACGGCTAGACTAACTATCCCGTAGGGTTTCACCGTGGCGTCGCCGAAGCCTTTGATAACCTGGTCGCATGACTCCACATACCTCTCAAAGGAGCTGTCCAGCTGGTCGAATGCGGCTTTGAAGAGGATATTGCAGTAGGCCCCGTTGTCGACGAGCATGCGATGGACGGTGATGCCCATGATGTTGACGGACATGACTAGGGCGTCGTGGTTCGGGTAGATGACCCCGGTGCGATCCTCCTCCTTGAAGGCGAGGAGGTTTGATTCCTTTGCCGTCGTGTTGATCGGCAGGGCGATTTGATGGACATTGTCCATCGCTCGCAGCTCGCTCTTCTGTCTGCGGTTGGAGAGCGAGGTGGTAGGTGCGAAGCCTCCCACCGGGGAGAGCACGTTGACTGCCCGTCGGGCCTGATGTTCCGGCATTGGTGGGCATATGAGGGCCGCCTTCCGGTTTGGCTCCACGGGGCGGGCAGCGGCCTGAGCCTCCGGTCTAGCCGCCGGCCTCTTCACGAACTCCTCCAGCCTCCCCTCCTCGAAGAGTCGCCAGAGTTGCTTCAGGAGGTCGCGGCACTCACTCGTGTTGTGCCCGACGGTTTGATGATAGTGGCAGTACTTGTTGGGGTTGAGCTGTACCCCCGGCTTGTGGACCCACGGCCGCGCCTTGGGCATCATATTTTTGTCCCGGATCTGCACATAGACGTACTCCGGGGTGGCCGACAATTTTTCGGCCAGCTTTACTTCGAAGGAATCGAAGGGCTTGAAAGGCTGGGGAGCCCGGTAGGAAAAGTTCCTCCGGCTTGATGTGGTGCCCGCCGAGGCGCGTGTTTTCTCCTTCTCGGCAGGGGTGCTCTTGCCCAGCCGCTGTGCCAGGATGTCCGCATTGTAGATAATTTTTCCGGCTCGCTGCCGGAACTCCGCGTAGGACTTGGGGTAGTCCTTGTTCATCGACTTCCATAGTTTGGTTCTTAGGCGGAGTCCGCCTATGATCCCGACGAGCTTGACCTCGTCCCCGACAGGCTCGCCCTCCATGATGATGCGATCTACCCGGTCGATGTACGCCCGGTCCGTCTCGTCTTTCCCTTGGGCCAAGTTGGCCATGCGGTTGGCGCCGGCCATTCGTGGCGCCATCGAGGAGAAGTGCTCCAAGAACAGTTCCCCTAGCTGGTGGAATGAGACCACCTTCCCCGCGGGAAGCGAGGAGTACCATCGGTGAGCCCTGTCCCCCAAGGTTAACGGGAACATCCTGCACTGGGTGGCATCTGTTGCCCCCATGGAGATCATGTAGGTGGAGTATTTGCTGAGATGGGTGACGGGGTCTGTCTCCCCGTCATATTGGCCCACGGCGGCCACGTTGATTTTCGGTTGGGCCGGGGCCCGCACCAAGATGTCTGCGAGGGGCGAGTTGGGCATGTAGGGGACATGATGTTGCCCGTCCCGCCTCTCGAGCTTGGCCTCAAGGTCCGAGACCTTCTTTAGGATGGCGGCCATGGCGTTGTCGGCCGCGGGGGGAGAACGGGGACGAGGGTTGTCCCCCAAGCGGTCACGGACCGACGGCCTCGGGGCCGCGTCGTTGTGATGCCTGGGAGATCGTGCCTGTTCTCGCTCCCGGGGCCTGGAGCTGGCGTTGGACTCACAAGGTCGGGCAGCTCCCCGAGCCTGGGTTCCCAACCGGGAGAAGACCGATCCCGCAGGTCGGCGAGAAACCCGCTGCGAGTCGGCCTCCTCGTCGAGGCGCCTCTTTAGATTCTGAGGCCGGGGGTTGCTGGCGGCCCTCCTGGCCGCCTCTTGCTCCTGCCGGGGCTGGCAGGTGGCCCTGCTCCGGGCTGGCTCCTTTCCAGGTCGGTGAGTGCGGATAGGAGCGGCGTCGATCTCGGCCTGACGGCGCTCGATCATGGCCCTTGCGGCCTGGAGGTCCTCCGGAGTTCTTATGGCCGACAAGAACTCGAAAGGACCCTGAAGGGTCTCCGCCGTGGCCGGAGCCGGAGTGGCGGTTTCGCCGATGTTCTCGACTTGCTGCTGGGTTCGTGTGGCCTTCGAAGTGGTCATTTTTTAATGATAGTGGATGGGATTTCGTTCGGGGTGACTAGATAAATGAAACCGAGTGTACTTCGATATTAGTCACCCTCCTTCTAGCGCCAAAATGTTGACAGCGATTTATGACTGGTCTCGCTGCCGGGTTCCTAGCGGGTAGGATTTTATATTAATGATGACAAGGAGTAACAAATGTGGGAGTAAATGAGCTCTCAAGTATGTATTTGCAATAAATGTGATGTGTGTTACAAATTGGCATTCAAAGCCCTATTTATAATGTACAAGGTGGGGGTTCCCCATGCTTGGTAGGTGGACTCGTGGGTCCCTCCTACTCCTAGCTGAAAGGTAATAAGTGGCTACAGCCTCCCCTACGAGCCAATGAGGAGACGCCACGTGGCACTGTCACCCCTGAGGTGATTGGACTTGGCCTCAACGGCCCTCTTTGACCCTGTCACATCCTCTGGATTGATGGCACTCGACGTCCTCTCACAGCTGGCGCGGCCTGTGGTCGGGTAGACGGGTACTCGGGTACCGGGAAGCGAGTCCGGACGAAAATGCTCCGGTTGGCCATTTGCGGGAAGGCGGGTAGAGTACCTGCACAGGGGCTCGTCGCTGGCCGCCCGATATCCGGGCA
The DNA here is from genome assembly GCA_947034835.1 of Ballota nigra. Lineage (NCBI taxonomy): Eukaryota > Viridiplantae > Streptophyta > Magnoliopsida > Lamiales > Lamiaceae > Ballota > Ballota nigra. Next base: position 94,072,834 of record OX344724.1, read on the forward strand.
TGTGGATTATAAGTATCCTTCCCGGCCGATCCCAGAGGCTTACGTCGGGCAGCGTCTGGGTCCCCGCCCGTCTGTCTGACCGGCCGGAGGACTGTTCTCCTCCGAGCCCGCTACAGCAGTGGGCCTGTATCCGATACCCGATGGGTCGGATAGTTAAATATCGGGTGTAACATGGGTCAAATAAAACCCGATTATGATATGCCCGTTTGGCCATACATTATAATTTTAACCTAAATTGACCAAAATTATAAGATAGTGTCCTAGGTTTGCAAGTTTGTAAATATATTATCCTAATTTTGCAAGTTTGTAAACATATTGTCTCAATTTTTCTAGCCCGTAAAGATAATGTCCTAGTTTTACAAAAAAAACTATTGTCCTAAAATAACAAATTTTCCATTATAACGAATATATTAAACAAAACCAAGATTGAGAAACCAAAAATAATGTCAATTTTAATGGAAAAAAGAATGGAACTTTTTCAAAAAAAAAAAAATATACATTCTTATGGTTACCGCTTCAAAGAAGAGTTGAGGGAGTTGATTCGATCTCTAGTAGTTATTTCCTTGTATAATAAAAAACATAATTGATTAATCTATTAGACATTATAGTACCATTCGTTTTTTTTTAAATAAACTTTTTAATATGTGAAAACTATATTTAAGTTAATTATCTATGTAATCATAAATATTGTTGTCTATCTTTCACAATTAATGAAATTTAGGCCAAAATTTATAAAATGTGGGTCAAATAAAGCACAATTATTGTATTCTCAGATAGCCAAATTTTATAAAATTTGACCAAATCAAAAGATAGTGTCCTAGTTTTGCAAGTTTGTAAAGATATTGTTCTACTTTTGCAAGTTTGTAAATATATTGTCTCAATTTTTCAAGCTCTTAAAGATAGTGTCCTAATATTACAAACTCTCATAAGATAGTGTCTTAAAAAATAATTTCCCTTGTAATCAATTTAATTAATGGTAACAAAGAGTATTAATTGTTTATTTAAAAAATTTTAATTGGTTAAAGTAAATTGTATCTAAAAATAATTATAAAGTGATTCCTATATAAAATAATTTAATTCTAAAATATACTCTCAATAGTAATATTTTATGATTAAAATATGGAATATCACTATGAGGTTAATTATGTTTCTAATCTATCACAAATATTGTCTGAATTACGAATTGATATGTATACAATAAGTCATACCTTATAATTTATCACTAAATTAACTCATAATCGCAAGAAAAAATTATTTTTTAGGACATTAACTTATGGGGTGTTTGCAAAATTAGGACACTATTTTTTCGGGCTTACAAATTTAAGAAAATATCATTATGAGCTTATATAAAATTAGAACATCATCTTACAATCTTGCAAAATAAGAACACTATATTTTATGTTGGGTAAATTTTATAAAATATGGATCAAATAAATCCCGGTTATGATATGCCCAACTTCCAACCTAAGCTCAATTCTTTGGCTAAGATTATGTTTGACATTCAATATATTAATTATATAAGTTTTAAGACATACATCTCTAATATAAATGCACAAACGGAAATCTTTTAATATAGTAATTGAATATGGATATTTAGATAAATATAAAGATTATTCTTATTGTTGATTATCTTCACAAGTTTAATAAAAATTATCTTATTACGCACTCTTATTATTACCATGAGTAGGTCTCCTGTGAAACTTGTTCATAGTATGAAACGGATACCATTACATATATTCACTGATATTATTACATGCATTAACTAATACTATAATATTTTTTTTACTGAAATTTCAATTTATAAATCTAATGGTATAAATTTTATACTATGAAAAATTTATTCATAGAAAATTTTGTGTATTACAATAATTAAAAAGTCATGAAGATATATTATTTCAATATATATTATGAGATTCTTTATTTCGTAAATTTATTATTGTTATGAGATTCTTTTCCGTAAATTTATTATGGGATTCTTTATTTCGTAAATTTAAAATATAACCAAAAAAAAATTCAATAACACAATAGAAATATTAAATAAAGTGGTTATTCCAAGGAAACACATTTTTTTTAAAGGCTAAGGAAACATATTTTGGAAAACTCGATTCTAGTGAAACATACTTTGGAAAATATCGATTTTAAGGAAATTAGTATTTGACCAATTGTTGGGAGGATAAGGATTTTAAATTAAATTGAGTAATTATTATAATTTTAAATGACTTTTACGGAGAGCAAAATCTCGGTTGAAACCATCTAGAGAAACATATTTTAGAAAATTTGATTCTAAGGAAATTAGTATTCGACCAAATAAACTTGTATGGGAGGATAAGGATTTTTTTATTAAATTGAGTAATTCCTATAATTTGGATGACCAGTGATTTCTTTAATTAGATCAAAGTTAATGAACATCAAATAATAATAAAAAAATAAAAAAATGGACGAAGATTCAATATGAGCATATGGAAATATTTAGCCCATGATCACTCCATGATTCTAGGATCTATCTTTAACAAAGTTTAAAGGCATTAAAATCGGGACCCATGTATATAACTAAATGAAATTTAGCATCTTTGAAAAAAATCATTTAATTGGTATAAGTTCTGATTAAATGTGATATTAAATTATAATTTAATGAATTAAAATGAAGGAAACTAAATTATGGGAAATTCCGTGATAGTGGATACAAATCATGCAGCATATTTAAGGAAATGTGATTGTGACCAATTAAGTTACTAACACACTGTTATTATTTTCAATAGGGCACAACAATGATTTAAGTAAATTGGCACAAACAATGCAACATATTTGAGCAAATTAGATTTTGACCATCTTCTTTAATAAGTCACGATCTTAATAGAATTTTTAATAGGGAATGCACTCACGGCAACATACAAAAATTGCAGCGAGTCTAAAAGGACTAAAATAGGAAATCGACTAATTATCGGTTAGTAATTTAGAAGAGTGGGAATATAGATATACTCAACTAAAATTAATTCAGTAGAACGTGAAATTATTTTTGAAATACATTTATAACTTAACAAACATTAAAAAGGGAAGACATATATTGTGTAACCTTGTAATATGAAATTCTCTAATGGAATATATTTTAGCTAAATTGATCTCAATGAAAGTAGATTTTAAATTGCATTATTCAGTCTATGATATCTCCGCTATTTTAGGACATATCTTAACAAAATACAAACACATTAAAAAATCGGGAGTTCCAATTATATGTGAAATTATATTATATTTTAACACATCATTAGAAAAGAAAATTATATTATGGGATATTCTATAATATGGAGCTAAACACTGCAGCAAATTAAGGAAATTCGTTTCCGACCAAAAACATGGGCAAGTAAAAAAGGATTAAATTAGGAAATCCACTAATTTTCCGAATACTACCAACAAAAGCAATGATAAAAATTGATATAACCTATAACTATGATATTTAAGCTAAATTGAAATCAATGAAATTAGATTTTGACCAACCCAGTTAATAAGGCAGGATAAGGCATGATAAAGAAAGATAAGGTTTTTTTGCATGATCCATAATTAAATAAATCGCTTCAATAGAATTAAAATTCATGTAACATGGGGGGATCAAAACTAAAAACACGATCGGAATTTTGTAACAATGAGAAGGTGCGACTAAAACACAAAATATATTGTACACAATTAGAAATTCAATTGCACTTAACCATTGATCAATTATTCAACTATTGGACAATATACAGACGAAGATAATCGCCAAACAAACGAAGAGAATCGCCAAACTAAACAAATGAAGAGAATCACCAAACAAAAAACGAAAGACCGAACAACCTATACAATAACAATCTATAATGGCTAAATTAATATTACATTTGAAAGCACAATCTATAATGGCTAAATAAATATTACATGAGAAGCTTCGATGCAACGATTGGTGCCAATTACACAACGGCCGGAAGGAGAAAAATCTCGAGAACGACCGGAAAGGAGAGAATCGGACGGATGAAACGCAACGAACCGGAATGTAGGACAAAAGACGAATGAATGAAATGATGATAGGAGGAGTGGAAATTTATAGATAAGAATTATAAAAAATGGACGGACACGATCAAGACAAAATCAAACAATGGTCAAGATTATTTTGCAATAAATGATCGAATGAGAATGAATTATTCTTGAAAATGAGGCATCCTAGCCATGCCACATAGGCAAAAAGAGGTTTGGCTATATAAAGTTTATGATTGATATTTAAAAAAAAAAAACCGATGGTGTTCAGTTGAACAGTTGAACTAAATTCATACAAGTTTTTTTTTTTTTTGTTTTTTTTCATCCGGTGAGTTGGGGTGTGGCAAAACTCAAAAGCTGCAAGTAAGTGGCTTACAAACATGAATGTGGAGTTGTCGTATATGAGGATGGCATTAGCACGCTGGTTGTTGCATTATAAATATGTGATTGATACCACACGAAAGATATATTGGCGAATCTTAGTACACAGCCGCGCCAAACATACTTTATTAGTAATTTAGTACTAGTACTAGTACTAGTATTATATTAAAAGTGTATAACAGTAATACGCATCAATTGCAACATTAATCGTTGATCATTATCAGAGCTTAGCTTATCCCACCCGGCTGACTCGCATTCGCCGTCTTCATACCACAAATTTCAATCAAACCCAACTGTTACTCACCAGTGGACCCCGGACAGTAAATCAATATTTATAACCCTCTACATCTCACAAAATTAGTCCACTTTCATTTTCATACCAATTAGGGGTAGAAAGAGGTTGATGCTAGACTTCTCGTTGGACGGTCTAATCCTACTATTTAATTTTTTGGCCTAAGTCTGGCCTGTTAACTGCCATATACTTTTTTCAGAGCTTTGGTCTGACTTTTTTAATAAATAGACATGACCTGAAAGCCTTTTAGGGCTTTTTTAATCATGTTTACAAAATTATATTCAATAATTATATAATTATTGAATCCTAACAATTAACTCTTTAAATCTTAAAATGAATAATAAAAGCAATTTACCAAAGGCTTCTCAAATAATAGCATAATAACAAATTCAAATAATATATTAATTTATATTTAGCAATATTCTTATATACATATACATATATATATATATATTAAATATTTATTATATTATATATATTAATATAGTTAAATAGGCAGGTCTGTTGGGCTTAAAAGACTTAAAAGAAAGCTCAAATCTGGCCTATTTAAATAAATAGACTTTTAGAAAAGCCTGAGCCTGACTCGTTTATTAAACGAGCCCAGCCGAGTTGGGCTTTAGGTAGGCCGAGACGTAGGCCTCTGTCGGGTAGCCTGACCTATTTCCACCTCTAATAACAATCAATAAAATATTACTCTCTTCGTCCCAAAAAAATTTATACCCTTATGATTACACGTTGATTAAAAAAAGAAGTAAAGTAGTAACACACACACACACACACACACATATATATATATATATATATATATATATATATATATATATATATATATATATATATATATTTGTGTGAGTGTGCACGCAAATCAATATTTCTTCTTTAAGTAGTGGGCAAATTGGTGTGAGACGTCCAAATAAGAAAAGTGTGTAAATCCCCTGGGACAGAGTGAGTACTTATTATGCTTGAAATTCTAGAGTATGTTTTTATTGAGGGAAAAACTTTACATTCATAAATAAAACTTGTTTTAATGTGTAATTATTAGTGAAATGAAGTGTAGTTTATAGTTTTTTTTTTTATAGGAGATGAATAGTGGATCGTCTCATAAACAAGATTTGGATTTTAAAGACACTAGAAAAGACTGGAGAAATAAATTTCAGAATCTATGTAAGAATGGCCGAATCTTATTTGGTTCATCATTGGTCAAGGCGTCAAGCTATTCAGTATAAGTTCCTTCACATATTTTCAAGAACCCTAAGGGTATGTTTGTTTTGGGATTTAGGTGTGCGGGGGAAGTCATGACTTTAAAATTTTAGGATGTGAAAATCTTGATGAATAATATACGTGTATGTTTGTTTTGGGATTTTAGTAGGGTGTGATTTTGTTTTATGTCAAATAAATGTCTTTTAGTGATAGATGTTGTATTATTTTATTATATTGTGTAAGAAAAAAGTAGGAGAGAGATTGAGTGGATGATAAAAAGTGATGATGTGATTGTATTTAATTATGTGGAAAATAATAATAGGTTTATAGGTAGGGATTGAGTTTGAGATTTGAAAACCCGATTTTAAATCCCAAACTAGAAAAAAAACGTGGATTGCAAAGTCCAAAGTCTATCCGTGTGAGTCCCAAAACAAACATACCCTAAATTCCACTCTAGCCAAATTCCCCATTTGTATATTATCTTTGCCACCCTATCAAGTAGTGCATAACAGAGCTATGGTATTGTACCATATGCATTTGACATGTTATATGATGCAATTAACTATTTACATATATAATACAACAACATGAAGCTCTGCTAAGCAGGGTAGCATAGAATAAACCCCGAGTTGAGTGTTGTACGAATCCTATAAAAAGATAATACAATACTCCTCTTTTTAAATTACGGTTCTAAAATATTTTTGACGAAGTATAAAGTGATAATGGTTCATACATAAACCATTAAAGGATATTAGTTCTTTTGACTAGAGTATTAATTGTTTTCATTGAAAAATATGAATTGTTTTATCTAAAAAAATTTAGTTCATTTTCAATATACAATTAATACTCTTCAGTAAAACAACGAATATTTTTAGTGAAAACAACTAATACCCTTTATGAACCAATTTCACTCTATACATACTCAATATTTTTTATTTTGCCTTCCTAAATTGGCATTTTTGTCATATTAGAGGTGTTCCAAACATGATTTGGAAAATGTTTAAAACTAAGAAGGAAAAAACATTTTATTAGTGGACAATTATAAGTATTAAGTGTATATCCAACCCGGTGTTAATAATTAAAGATGATCTGATATATATCTTAACCATGACTTCGTTATAACAACTAGCACCAACCATACTAAATTGATAACACGATACATAATACAAGAGCGGGTCATGTACAGTACATCACTTGTGTTTAACCTAGCTAGTAGCTAGTTGCTAGTTGATATGGTCCCTCCTTAATTAATTATTAATCACAATTTAATTACTTATCGAAATCAATCAATTTGATTCATTTGACGAATTAATTACTACTCGTCTCATTCGTAAAATTATTCTTAGTTCGTCGAGGTTTAGTAGAAAGTATATTGATGCAACATATATTATTTATTCATGTGAAATTAGTCACCCATAAAATTTTGCACTTTGCAAATTCTTTAAATTTAACAGGCAACTAAAATCTCGTTGGTCAAATTGCTAAAATATTGCCAAAAAGTAAGAAAAAAAATTGCGGATCATATAACAGTGCTTGACTTACAAAGTGTTATTGTTTAACCGACATAGTATTAGTGTATTACGATAAGTAGTTTATCTATTCCTACTGTTCAATTTATAAAGTAATATTGCTTAGCATAAACAAAGTAGAGATAAATATTACAATATCACACTTTTTATGGAATAGTATTACATCTTATACTGAACAATATTACTTTAATTTTTTTCAATTGATAATTTACCATCTAATATGTAATATTGTTTTGTTACATATGTAATATTTACCATTTACTATGTAATATTGCTTCATTTTATAGTTAATATCGTTTCTTTCATTTGGTAATATAATTTTGTGAAATCAAACGACCAATTTTTATGAATCATTTGCCATGTTTCTCTTAATTCCTGTATTTTTAATACCATATCACATTTTCCAATGGAATAATATTATGTCTTACACTAAATACTATTGTCCTCTTTTTTTTTTTTTTTTGAATTGATATTAATATACCTTGTAATATGTAATAATGTTTCATTACATATGTAATATTTTACCCTTTAGTCCGCTTTACAATGTAAAATTGTTTCGTTCATTTGATGATATATTCTCTGAAATCAAAATAACAATTTATATGAATCATTCGTTGTATTTATCTTCAAAGAAAAATTCTCTCACTCAGATAGTCTCAAAGATGAATATATATGTCCAAATTTTAACAATTATTCAAAAAAAGCATTTTTGAAAAAATTGTTCATCAAATAATAACGAAAAAAAATGAAGAGAAAGATTGCATGGATCACGATGAATATGACAATCCTCCATCGTGTTCATTATCAAAAGTTGATGAATGGATCACTAGAGAAAATCACTCATCCTCTGGAAACGAATGAAATATAATATTCACTGTAAGAGAGGGACACAAGAAGAATAATTATTTAATTAATTGCATGAAAACTTAAAATTAATCGTATAACTTCGATCATTAATATATACAGAAAAAATCATTACATTATATAAATTCAACTGTTGCCATTAATGATATTATAAAATAGAAAGCGAAATAATAGCAAATAGTGGTCCATTTTTTTATCAATCAATTAGTTTATTTTTTTATTTATTTTCACAGTGGTCCTAATTATGAATTGAGCAAAGACAATTCAATTGGGGAAGCGTCAGATTTTAATTGGAAAAGAAAAGACTATGATGCATTAAGATGAATAAAAGGTTGCCATAACGTGTCAACATCGACTTATTTTCAAATACTGGACCTAATCATCTTGTTTAAGGTTATAACAAGTGTTAAAAGACACTTGTCATTTTATAAAATATTATTCCCTCTATACCCGAGAATGCTTCACAATTATTGTGTTCTCGTTTTTTAGCGATCAAGTTTTTATTAGTATATGTTGTTACGTATCTAAATGTGGATTAATGTGGCTTTTGGATGAGTAACGGCTATGTGATCTATGACTATAATCGAGTATTAGAGGCTTGAGGCCTTTAATAATAAATGATGAACAGAGATAATAAATGCAAGAAGATTTACCAAGTCTATTTATGACTTGGGCTTTAATGTTGTTTTATTTATTTATTGCGGTTTGAACCTATATTTATAGTCCAAAGGCAACCCCTTGGACTGACCTTTTGATGGACAGGTACAACCCAGCATTTAATGCTGGGCCAGGCCCATACTGGGTTAGTGAGGAATATCTTCCGTATTGTGGGTCTTGGTCCAATTACAATTGGCCACGTGGAAAGGGAATCGTATCTTCCCTAAGGTCGTGGGATATCCTTACACAAGTATGGCCTCCCCTGTCGAGTCGGTCGTGATTTCTGGTCCCTGGTATTGGGAATTGGAAAGATCTTCTGATAGCGTTCAAATCTCCCCAACGCCGGTCAAGACCTGATGCCTGATCGTCTCGTCCTTCGCGACGACGTGTGACTCATTCTACTGGATCTCTTCCTTGCCTTAGGTTGTAGTTTTATCGAGCATGGTCGTCCGTGCACCGAGGCTGGGTATCTTCTGGGCGGAACGTGATCCTGACGTTATTCACGACGGAGACGAGACCGAACGGACGAACACGAATGTCGAGATGAGGGCTACGCTTATCTCCTTCTCTTGATGAATTCGCATGAAGTTCCTCTACTCGTCCTCGTCTTAAAGGATTTATTCGTCACACAACAATTGCCCCTCGGCTTGCCTTGAGGTGCTCATCGAGGCGAGGCGACCCCGGTGTGACGAGGGAAATCCAAAAGGTTGGGCTTGAGAGCATGTGTTCCTCGGGAAGGCGCGATATGTCTTCCCCCGAGGGGATGCCTACACACAGGTAATGATGACTACTTTATAGGGAAACGGCGCGAGGGAATCGTACGCACTCACCCAAAAGTCGCGACTGCTCAAGACGCGCGTTCGTGGATGCGACGCGTTTGCGGAGTGGCCCTCGTATTATCTCCTAATTCGCCTGGGCCCCGTGAATGTGAAAAGTCTTTTGCTTTCAGGTCCCTCCGTCCTCTCTATAAATAGGAGGGACCCCTTTTTTTTTCAAAAGATCTCTTCTTCGCGCTCATCTTGTGTTGTTTGGAAAGTGTTTCGGATTTCCAGGCGAAATTGTGCGCATCACTTCCGGATTGTCTTTGTGGGTAAGTTCACATTTCATATTCCTCTCTTTTTCCTTTCTGCCTTCTTTTTCTTCTCGGATCAAGAGAAAAAATGGACGAATCTTCTTCCCCCGGTCATGGCCGAGGGGTTGGCGAACTCCGGCAGCGCCTGCAAAAGGGGGTTAGTGGCCGGAACCCCTTCGCTCTCAGTGATGATGATGGCCTTGACGCGGTTTTCCGGCATGCCCCGGGGGCGTCTGGAGCGTCTTCCTCCCAACCGGGCGCCGCTCCGTCCGTATCTGGTGCGGACTCTGGTTGTGATGGGGGTGCCAACGAACCGTCCCGGTGCGATCTACCTGCCGAAGCCACGCGTATCCTCCAGGATTTGGAGGCCCGAGACCGATCAGAGGCGATAGAGGCCGAGATGGTGGCAAAACAAGCCGAGGAACTGGCCTTTTGGCGGAAAAGGGCCGAAGAAATTGAGCGCGGCCATCAGCTGTGGGCGGCCTTTGTAGATAGGAGGTCGGGACCGGGGCCCGATTTCATTTACGACTATTATCGGGCCTCCTATACTTATGTGCAGCCTGATCGTCAGTCATTCGAGTTCTTAACCCCGTCCACGTCGAGATTCCATTGGAATGGTATAGCCAGCAAGGTCACTGAGAGAAATCTCAAGGATTGGCGGCGTACCTTCCAGGTCCCCATTGATGTTCACTTTCATGTCCCGGCGCCTGACGAGAGGGCCGATCAACCGCCGCTAGGAATGGTTGCCATGTCCTACGACATCATGGATGCGGGACTCCGTTTTCCCCTGCACCCGGCACTGACCAATCTTCTGAACGCTTGGGAGGTGGCCCCGCTCCAGCTTAGTGTGAATTCGTGGCGTGCTGTGGTCGGGACGTTCATTTTGTTAGGCCTTTATCGTCTGTATCGTATGCCTACCGCTGGTGAGATGAAATACCTATACGGTCTAGCGAAAGAGTCCAGCAAGAATGACCTCGTCCACGTCAAGCATCGGCACGAGAAACTTATCTATGACCTGTCGTCCAAGGTTCATGTTAAGGACGAGCATTCATTCTGGGTATCGGGGAGGTGGAAATCTGGTCGCGGCAACGTGGATGTCGATATCCCCACCCGATTCGCGCACAAGAAAGCGAGTAAGCCACTGTGTATTTATTTGATCGTCTTTTACTGATCTAATGCGTTTTCTTGTTGCAGGTTACGTGGTGCCGAGAAGGGAAGAGCTTCCGTTCGACTTTCATCTTGTTCTTGCGAAAGTTGATTTGGTGGACTACCGGGATCGCCACTATCGGATGCTCCTTACTGAGAAGAAAAGATTGGAGTCTCGCTTCTTCAGTCCGCCCCGTCATCTTCAGATCCCTCCTCGTAAGTTTATCTTAACCTTGTCTTTATGACTTGTTTTGATTCTGTGAAGCTTACCCTTCCTTGTTGGGTGGCAGACGACTATCCCGTCTACCCCGCCTATCCTCCGGAACTGATTATGGAGATGCTCGATCCCCTTGCCCGGATGAAAGCTCTGGTCGGCAAGAAAAAGAAAGGGACGAAAAGATCTCTGTCGATGCCCGCCCCACAAGCCCCCTCTGCGGTGATTCCGACCGCCGTCATCCTCCTGACTGTGTCCGTTGCTCCGACGGACGAGGATAAGACCCCCCCCCCCCCCCGGCCAAAAAGGGACGACATTCCGACGACGCCGGGGGAGTCGGGGTGGCTCTTTCGCCCCCCGCGAAGGGGTTTGGCCTTGGCGAAAGGGCATCTGCGGTTGGCACTGGGAGTCCGCCATGGCGTTCTGGAGAGATGCCGTCTCGATCCTTCTTAGGTCGGGATCCTCATAGGGTGGCTTGGTAAGATCCTTTACTTGTTCCTCATAGGTCGAGTCATTGTTCTTTTGGGGACTTATGACTTACGTTGTTTTTTCAGTAGCATGGAAGACGATCCCGCGCCCTCGGCCCAAGTTCTCGACTTCGTCGGCTCGAAGTTCGCCGAGAGCTTTGATGATCTTCCCGTCTGCCTTCGCCGGACGATGCGCGATGTTCCTCGTACTTGGGATATTGAGTTGGATGATGTCATTAAGCAAAATACGGGCAATTCTAATCTCTAGCTTGCCCAGGCCCTTCAGCTGAAGGCTGCTGCGGTGATGAGTCAAGCTCTGTGCCAGAAAGAGGTCGAAGCTGATCGTAACTTCCGGGAGGCCGAGAGCAAGAGGAAACTCTTCGAAGAGCTTAAGGCGCGGGTGGCCTTCCTGGAGGGGGAGGTGGAGGCCGGCAAGAAAGCGACGGCCGAGGTGGCTGTTCTGTCAGCCAGAATAAAGTCGTTGGACGAGAATACTTCTACTCTTGAGGAGAAGTTGCGCCGGAAGGCAGCATCTTCGGCTAGACTGGCTGACGAGAAGGCCGATGCTGAGAAAAGGCAAGAGAAAGCCGAGGAGAGGGCACTTGTGGCTGAGGCTGAGGCCAAAAAGTCTAGCCAGGAAATGACCCAGATTCGGAGTGAGCTCGCTTCGGCGAAAGAGATGGTGGAGGAGCTCAAAAAGAAAATGGCTCTCTCCCCGGAGGAATACGATGCTCTGACTGACCCGGCACAGACCACCAACTATTCATACTATTTGGCGGTGTCGGACGCGCTCAGGGTGTTGTACAAGGCTGGGCGTCCCCTCGATGAACTGGTCCAGTTCTTCCGCGAGTACGTCCTTTCCCATCCTCTCCATGGCGATATCTATGTCGGATGTCTGGACCTGGAGAAAGAGATGGGAATTGACCTGAGCTGGTGGCCAGATCGATCCCGGCTGCTGATGCCCGGGGAGAGTCCTCCTGATCCCTCCGACGATGGGGACGAAGAAAAAGATCAATCCGTCCCCCCTGGTGAAGAAGCTCTGGTCGACACTTCTCCCTCTGCCACTGCCGGTCTGGAGGCCTCTGAGAATCCTGCTGCCGCTGAAGTGCCAAATCCAGAGTAGATTAGGCCATTTACTTTAGTAATATCATTTTGTAATTGCCCGTGGGGGCCTCATGTGGAATTTTCCTTTTTAATGAAAACTCTTTTCTTCTCGTCTCTTGTCATAACTTTATACTTTTTGTACTTAGATAAAATATGGCTTCTTTATTATGGTTGCGGTTGTGTATCGTCTGTCTGCCCCCGAGGTTCGAACTTCGTCATGCGTCCTTGGGCCTTAATGGCGTATTTTGACCTCGTCGCGATTCCCGCCATTCTTGCTGTAGTCTTTTTCTGTCATCGTCGAGGGCTTGAGTTCGTCGAGAGACTTAGCTGTGCTCGTACTTTGAGTCGAGGCTCTTAGAACGAGACTTTCCTGTGCTCGTCGAGAGCTTGAGCTCGTCGAGAGACTTGGTTGTGCTCGTACTTTGAGTCGAGGCTCTTAGTACAAGACTTTCTTGTGCTCGTCGAGAGCTTGAGCTCGTCGAGAGACTTGGCTGTGCTCGTACTTTGAGTCGAGGCTCTTAGTACGAGACTTTCCTGTGCTCGTCGAGAGACTTGGTTGTGCTCGTACTTTGAGTCGAGGCTCTTAGTACGAGACTTTCCTGTGCTCGTCGAGAGCTTGCGCTCGTCGAGAGACTTGGTTGTGCTCGTACTTTGAGTTGAGGCTCTTAGTACGAGTCTTTTCTGTGCTCGTTGAGAGCTTGAGCTCGTCGAGAGACTTGGCTGTGCTCGTACTTTAAGTCAAGGCTCTTAGTACGAGTCTTTCCTGTGCTCGTCGAGAGCTTGAGCTCGTCAAGTGTACGAGTCTTTGGTACCTGTACTTCGAGACGTGACTCTTGGTACGGGTCTTTAACTATACCGCCTTAGAAGGCTTGTATGTTAGCGCTCGCCTGAGTTTTACCTCGTAGGGAGTCTTTTACCCCTTTGAGATCGTGTCTCGTCCGGGGACTTTTGTGCCATCCCGACATAGTCGGAGAGATTGGTCTTAATGCTCTAGGGAGGCTTGGCCTCTTAAAGAGTCTGGGTGTAACGTGCCTGCCTGAAAAAGCCTTGCCGTTACGTGCTCGCCTCGGATCCTTAGGACCCTTCGGGAGGCTTTCGCTCAATGAGACTTTTTGCCCCTTTGAGATCGTATCTCGTCCGGGGACTTTCATGCCATCCCGACATAGTCGGAGAGATTGGTCTTAATGCTCTTGGGAGGCTTGGCCTCTCAGAGAGTCTTAGGTGCTTGACCTGAGGCCTTTGGAACGGAAACGAATCTTGGTTTTTCATTGCTGAAATGAAGGAAATGATTACATTTTGTTTTATTGGTAGTACTTTCTAAGGTTGGCGGCGTTCCACGTGTAGCGATCGGGGATGCCATTTAGGTGTTCCAGCTCATATGCCCCGTTTGCCACAAATTTAGCTATTCGGAAAGGTCCTTCCCATCTTGGGCCGAGGGGGGCCTTTGCATTAGGTTGAATTTTCTTGAGGACGAGGTCCCCAACGGAGAAACGCCTGACTTTGACCTTTGAGTTGAAGAATTTCTCCGATCTTCTTTTGTAGATCGCATTTCTCGAGGCCGATGTGAGTCTTCGTTCTTCCAAGACGTCCAACTCGGCTCTCCTGACCTCGTTGCTCTCCTCTGAGACAGTGTGTGATGCCCTTTGAGTTGGGACTAGTATCTCAGCGGGGATGACGGCCTCTGTTCCGAAAGCCAAAGCGAACGGGGTTTCACCTGTCGCGTTCCTATACATCATTCTGTAGGACCAAAGAACTTCGGGGAGGGTTGAGGCCCAGTTTCCCTTGGCCTCGTCCAACTTGGCTCTTAGGGTATGTTTGAGAATCTTGTTGACTGCCTCCACTTGTCCATTCGACTGAGGATGGTATGGGGTGGAGAATCTTCTCTTGATGTTCCATCTTTCGCAGAACTCCATTATTTCGGCCCCGTCAAATTGTTTTTCGTTGTCCGAAATTAGGGTTTGAGGGAGGCCGAAACGACATATGATGTTCCGCCAGACGAACTTGGTGATCTGTGCCTGGTCGATCTTATTTAGGGCCTCCATCTCGGCCCACTTGGTGAAGTAGTCCACTGCGACGACAATGTATCTCATCCCCCCGGGCGCAGTGGGCATAGGGCCGATAAGGTCTATCCCCTATTGCGCGAAAGGCCAGGGGCTGATCATTGAGGTCAAGGTCTCCGGGGCTATTCTAATGTCTGGGGCCGTCGTTTGGCATTGGTGGCATGTTTTGGCGTATGTAATTGCATCTCGCCGTAGGCTAATCCAGAAGTATCCCTGCCTCAAAGTCTTTTGATATAGTGACTGCCCCCCGGCGTGATTTCCGCAGACCCCTGCGTGAATCGCGTCGAAAACAAGTCTTCCCTGCTCCGGGGTGATGCATTTGAGGAGGGGGAGGATGAAACTCCTTTTGTATAATTGGCCATCGATGATTGTGTACCTCGTGGCTCTGAGCTGTAATTGCCGAGACTGGATCCTATCTTCCGGAAGGATGCCGTCCTTCAGGTATGCGTAGATTGGGGTCATCCAGCTTGGGGACTCGTCCTCGATCATGCCTACCAAGTTTTGATAGATTGACGGGGTTTCGAGCCTCGTCAGATTGACGTTGGACAGGCCTGCTGCCCCCTCCGAGGTGGCCAACTTGGATAGAGCATCGGCCTGCGAATTTTGTTCCCTTGGAATTTGCTCAATGTATACTTCGTGGAACTTTTTGCATAATTCCATGGCCCGCTCGTGGTATTTGATCATCCGTTCTCCCCGCGCCTCGTATTCGCCGGTTAGCTGGTTTACTACCAATAATGAGTCCATGAAGATGTTCAATCTTTGGACCCCCACTGCTATGGCGAGATCGAGGCCTCCGATGAGAGATTCGTATTCTGCCTCGTTATTCGTAGCAAGAAAAGCGAACCTGACGGCGTTAGTGAAACATTGCCTGTCCGGGCCTGTTAGGATGATTCCGGCCCCAGCGCAAATGCTCGTCGAGGAGCCATCCACGAAAAGCTTCCATACGGGGTGACTTATTTTGGACGGGTGCGGTGGGTACGTGAGTTCGACCATGAAGTCGGCCAGCGCCTGCCCCTTGATTGCGGTACGAGGCGCGTAGGTGACTCCGTACTAGGCCACTTCTAAAGACCATTTGATTAGATGTCCGCTTGTGTCGGGGCGGTGTAGGATTTGTCGGAGGGGCGGTGTCGTCAAAACTTCCACTTGGTGGTCGAAGAAGTAGGGCCTTAGTTTTCTGATGCTCATGACCAGTGCGTAGGCGATCTTCTCCAATGGTGAGTACCTCATCTCGGCCTCGTGTAGCACTTGACTTATGTAATAATCGGTAGATGCTCCTGCCCCTCGGCCCTCACTAATACGGCGCTCAGAGCGCTCTCGGATGCGGCAAAGTATAGGAACAACTTCTCTCCCTGAACAGGTTTTGCTAGGATCTTGGGGTTAGCCAAATATTCCTTCAGCTTAACGAATGCCAGTTGGCTCTCTCTGTTCCACGTGAACTTTTTATTCTTGATAGTGGAGAAGAAAGGCTTGCTCTTGTCGCCTAATCTCGAGATGAACCTATTTAGTGCGGCCAATCGTCCAGTCAGCACCTGGACTTAGCGTATCGACCTCGGCTCCGTCATGACGATGATTGCTTTAATTTTGGAGGGATTCGCCTCGATGCCCCTCTGACTGACGATATGGCCGAGGAATTTTCCTCTCCCAACGCCGAAGTGGCATTTCTTCGGGTTTAGCTTCATGTTGTAGGCCCGTAGAATGGTAAACGTCTCGGCGAGATCATGAGGGTGATTCTCCTTCTTGACACTTTTAACCACGATGTCGTCTATGTAGACTTTCATCGTCTTCCCTATTTGCTCGGAAAACATGGTATTGACCAAGCGTTGATATGTTGCCCCGGCGTTCTTCAGACCGAAGGGCATTCTCGTCCAAGAGTACATGTTCTTCTCGGTGTGAAAAGATGTATGCTTGATGTCTTCGGAGGCCATGGGAATTTGATGGTACCCGGCGAATGCATCCATGAAAGACATCATTTCGTGTCCGGCCGTATTGTCGACTAGGTGGTCGATGTGTGGCATTGGGAAATGGTCCTTGGGGCATGCTGCGTTCAGATCCGTGAAATCGATGCAGAGCCTCCAAGCGTCGTTCACTTTTTTGACGAGGACCGGATTTGAGACCCATGGTGGTTCGTCTTGTGCGGGTTCAATCAACTTGTTTTCCAAAAGCTTCCGGACCTCGACGTCTAGGGCCTCGTACTTTTCGGGGCCGTACTTCCTCCTCTTCTGAGCGACCGACTTCCTACTGGGGTCAATCTTCAAATGATGACATGCGTGCTTTGGATCGATGTCAACCATATCTTTGTGATCCCAGGCGAAGACATCGCGGCTATCTCTGAGGAAGTCCGAGATTTGGCCTTTCAATTCGGATGGGATGCTAGACCCCATAGTTACTTCGAAACCTGGCCGGGCTGGGTCTAAAAGAAGTTTGTCTAGCTCTTCGTCCGGTATGGTTTCTTTTGGGTCCGAGCGCTCGTCACGTGGGGTGATAGGCTCGAAACCAATCCTTAGCTCTAAAGGGTCGTTGCATACTTGGACGAGATTGTCGCCGGAGGTCATCGCGTCCTTGGTGTCCCATCCTGGTGGAGGACCGAGGTCGGTTACATGTGATTTGGGGCTATGTGCGGTATTTAAAAGGAGACAAGAGTAATTCAAACATTTTCTAGCCATTCTTTGGTCCCCTTTTACCGTGCCAACTAAGCCCTCCGTAGTGGGGAACTTGATACAGTAAAAGTAGGATGAGGCAACCGCCTCGAAAGTTTCAAGGAAAGGACGACCTAAAAAGCCATTATAGATATTTGGCTGATCGACTATTACAAAATCTAGCTGTCTAGTTATCCTTGTTTCTTCCTTCTCGTGGCAGGTGAGCTCCACAGACAGTTTGATTCTTCCATAGGCCTGGACAGAGGTGTCTCCGAAACCTCGGAGTATGGTGTCGAAAGGCTTGATGAACGAGGCGAAACTTCCCATCTTGTCGAGAGCTGATTTGAAGATGATGTTGCAAAAACAACCATTGTCTACCAGAAGACGATCGACGATGATTCCGAGGATCTTGGTAGATATGACGAGAGCGTCATTTTTTGGGCATAGAACCCCTTCCCGATCAGCGTTAGTGAATGTGATCACGGAAGTTTTGGAAATGGTTGGCTCAAGCGGGGAGATGGTGTGGATATTTTCAAAAGCCCTAATCTCGGCCTTCCTCTTGCGATTCGACATGGTTGAGATCGGGATGAGACCTACTAGAGTCCCTCCCCCCTGGAGCATGTTCACACGTCCTCCCTGACGGAGTGGTGGTACCTCCATCTCTTCGTCATCACTTTCCTCATCTTCGACATATGCGATGGGATGGCCTTGCCTCGGAGCCTGCTGCTGGCGTGGCTGCCCCCGTTCCTGCTCGGGGTTGTGGGGGGCTGTCTCGGCCGGCTTTTTGACAAAGTCATTTAACTTTCCGTCCTCGTAAAACTTCCAAAGCTGCCGGAGGAGGTCTCGGCATTCGCTGGTATTGTGCCCTGCGCCGTCGTGGTATGCACACCATTTGGCCTTGTTGACTCGTGCTTTAGGGTTGATGGCCCTTGGTTTCTTCAACAGGTCGTCGTGCTGGATCGCGTTGAAAACGAATGTCGGGGACTGGGCCAAAACCTGGAGCAGCTACTCGTCCGTCTCGTTGGCCCACTTCTTGAATGTCCCGGGCGCCTTGCCACCTGCCTGACGCGGCCCGGAAGTGTTCTTCCTTTGGGGGGGGAGGCTTTGGGCCTTTCCCCTGCCTCGGCTTTTGGAGTCGGGGCTGTCACCACGGCCTTTGGTGGACCCATCCGCTGTGCCAGGAGCTTCTGGCGCGTGATCATTTCCTCGGCTCTCCCTTTGAACTCTGCGTACGTCGCGGGGAGGCGTTTGGAGAGGTGCCTGAACATAGGGGAGAGCGCCGCGAAATCGTTCAGAGTGGCATGGAGGGCGATCTCGTCGCTGATTGGTTCGCCTGTGAGGATAATCTCGTCGACGCGGTCGACATATGCCTCGTCGGACTCATTGTCCGCCTGCTTGATACTCATGAGCCTGTGTCGCCCCTCGGGCCTGGAGATCTTTACCGCGAAGAAAGTCAGAAGCTTTTCGCTCAAATCGGCGAAGCTTGTGACGGAGCGGGATGGTAAATTGGCGTACCACTTGTGTGCCAACTCCCCCAGTGTGAGGGGAAACAGACGGCATTTCGTATTGTCCGTAGCGCCTCGGCCGGTCATGTAGATCCGGTACTTGCTGAGGTTTATCTCCGGGTCGGACCTTCCCTCGTATAAAGGGGTTTGGGGAGGGGTGACCTTCGTTTGAACGTAGGCCTCTTCAATCTCCTGAGACAGGGGCTCCTTGCCGATGTTGGATCGTTTGGACGGAGAATCCTTGGCCTCCAACTTGTTTTCCATTTCGTTTAAATGTTGCTGGAGGGCTGCGATCAGGGCGCCTTGACTGCCCTCGGCTCGGAGAGTGACCTCGGGGCCCAAACGTTCGTGAGCCGACACGCGACATTCGAGATTTGGGATCGGGGAGCTTTGTGCACCCTCGAGTTGTCTTCTGACGGGAATGTGCAGCCCCGCCCGTGCATCCGTGTGGGCGGCTTTGGTACGGCCGAGATGCCTCGAGGATCTTGTGTAGGACTCGGACTCTGAGCTCGGCGCTGTTTGGTCCCATGACTCGCTGCCGAGCCGGCTGAAGACCGACCTGGAGCCCGAGGTCCTTGACCGGGTGGGTTCGGTC
The DNA here is from genome assembly GCA_947034835.1 of Ballota nigra. Lineage (NCBI taxonomy): Eukaryota > Viridiplantae > Streptophyta > Magnoliopsida > Lamiales > Lamiaceae > Ballota > Ballota nigra. Next base: position 94,092,555 of record OX344724.1, read on the forward strand.
AAGTCTTGGACCATCGAGAGATCGACGAGAGCCTCTCTCGGGGGCCGGGTGGATCGTGAAGGATTCTTCCTCTTGTTGGATGAGGGTGGAGTCTGTATGCCCAGGCTCCTCCTCATCTCCCTTGCTCGTCGCTGGAGCTGTTCAATAACAGTCTCCACTTGCTCGGGGGTGCTCAAATCAGCGGCGATGACAGGTATATCCCTCGTTTGTCGGATAGGGGTGGATGTTAGCTCCGCACCTGCCGTCTCCTGGGCTGGGCGAGACGTGCCTTCGCCAGCATCTTGGTTCACCATCTTTCTAGTTTGACGAGATTGTTTTTCTTTGATGTATAAGATTGACACACCCTCCTTCTAGCGCCAATTGTTGTTACCCAAAATACGTATCTAAATGTGGATTAATGTGGCTTTTGGATGAGTAACGGCTATGTGATCTATGACTATAATCGAGTATTAGAGGCTTGAGGCCTTTAATAATAAATGATGAACAGAGATAATAAATGCAAGAAGATTTGCCAAGTCTATTTATGACTTGGGCTTTAATGTTGTTTTATTTATTTATTGCGGTTTGAACCTATATTTATAGTCCAAAGGCAACCCCTTGGACTGACCTTTTGATGGACAGGTACAACCCAGCATTTAATGCTGGGCCAGGCCCATACTGGGTTAGTGAGGAATATCTTCCGTATTGTGGGTCTTGGTCCAATTACAATTGGCCACGTGGAAAGGGAATCGTATCTTCCCTAAGGTCGTGGGATATCCTTACACAAGTATGGCCTCCCCTGTCGAGTCGGTCGTGATTTCTGGTCCCTGGTATTGGGAATTGGAAAGATCTTCTGATAGCGTCCAAATCTCCCCAACGCCGGCCAAGACCTGATGCCTGATCGTCTCGTCCTTCGCGACGACGTGTGACTCATTCTACTGGATCTCTTCCTTGCCTTAGGTTGTAGTTTTATCGAGCATGGTCGTCCGTGCGCCGAGGCTGGGTATCTTCTGGGCGGAACGTGATCCTGACGTTATTCACGACGGAGACGAGACCGAACGGACGAACACGAATGTCGAGATGAGGGCTACGCTTATCTCCTTCTCTTGATGAATTCGCATGAAGTTCCTCTACTCGTCCTCGTCTTAAAGGATTTATTCGTCACACAACAATATATAAAATGATAAAGTAATTGTTTGGAAGACATATAATAAAAAGAGAGATAGATCTATCCTACATTTTTTAAAAGTCATTTTATCATTTCAAATACTAATATACAATTTATTTATAAGTGCACCAACGATGACAAGGAAAATAAAACTAACTAAATAATTAAAAAATAGAAGATTACAATTATTTAATTAATTGAAAATAAAAAAATATTTTCTTCCTCCTGGAATAGCGCACCGAATAGGTTCTCGAGCAACCACGAACTGAACCGCAAGTTAAGCAACACGAACCTGAACGAACAACAATTACGATTAAATAATAATCACGAGCAGGGTAAAATCGAGTCAAGAAAAACCCTTTTCCCGCAAAATAAATATGTCCCGACTAGTGCACACAGTTTGACGTAATGTTTCAAGAGGTAAAACTACTTTCGTCTTTTACATTGGCTGCACCACAAGGTGTAAAAGCTCCAACAAACAAAATAAACTGTGTATGAATGCAGGAGACAAGGATTTTCGGTTGGATTTTCTAGTACTGTCAAATGTAATGAGACACCCTATTTATAAGTTTCATGCCACTTGTAATCGAGGAAAGTTGGATTAAATCGAATTAAGTAGGGCGTAAATCCTTCTTGTAACCGAAAATCAAGCAATCAGGCTTATATGGACATTGTGTCAGACCTTCCATAGGGTTGCATTTATTGTAGCCTAAAAATAATATCCTGCAGACCAAGGCCAAGGCCCAAAGTCCAATTACCAAAATTCAAACCCAAGTCCCAGGGCACGGGCTCAACTTGGCACGATAGGTCAAGAGGGCGACGGCGCGCACATGTGGTCAATAGAAATATATTCCAAGACCTTAGGGCATGCTTGATATGATGGAATAGATATGAAATGGAATGACCACTCCTTACTCTATTTCAAATACCATACTTGGTATGTTTTTAAAAATGGAATAGTGGTTCCACAAGGAATGATGATTCTCAGTAATGTGGAATAATGATTATTTCCATAACACATGTGTTTATGTATTCCATATGTTAATAAATGATTATTTTAAAAAATATCATCACTTATTTTCATTTATATAATATTATCTTCTAATCCCAACCTGTCGACAATAATAATAATAATATAATAATTTTCTACGATAATATTATACTTCTACAGTATATATAGTAATTACTACTTATATATTAATAAAAATATAAATAATAATATTTGATTATAAAAGTTATCTTAAATAACCATAAAAATAAATAATACTAATAATTTACTAAAATAATAATAATGATACAATTAAAAGAAATATGTAATAATTACAAAAATAAATAATAAATTAATGGAGTATTAAATAATAATTCCAACAATAATAAAAAAATTAATTTAAAAATTATTATATAATAGTAGTATAATGTTATTTTTTTTTTATAATTATAAGTATTATTAAAAATAGTTTTTAATAGTAATTATAATTTTTTTATTAAATATATTGTTATTACGAATATATATAAAAATTCTAACAATCATTATTAATATTGTCATTAAATAATTATTTCAACAGCCAATAACAATACTAATTTTAAATAGTTACACACAATAATTACATTTCATTCCTAGTCCGTACCAATCATAGGAATGCCCAACTGTTATTCCATTGACAAATACCAATCATACCCTTATAGTTTTGATATTAAACATCACTTATTCCCATTAATAAGGAGTTAATATCTCAACACTTTTGCCAATGTGGGATAATAAACTTCTCAAGTCAATTATTTAACATTTAACCCTTTAAATACCATTAAAGTGTTTGTGATGTTTCAAAATTCAACTTCGTATATTAATTTCGCACTCACCGAAATTCGATTTTGAAATTTTAAATATACTACGATCATTTACTCGAGAGTAGATCGATCCTACGACGTTTAATTTATTGAAAATTAAACTTTTTATCAATTATTTAATTTATTAAATATGAGCGTCACACAACCTCGTTAATAAAATCATTAAATGATAAAACTAATTTCTCCAACATAAATAACTCGCTCGCTAAAACGCGTGAGAAAATATAGTGTGAAGGGTTCTATACATAATGACAAAGATAAATATAATCATCCATATTATAGGGGGTCTCGACTTCGGGCTCTGTTGGTTGGAATTTTTAACCTCTCACCTTTCTTTATAGTTTGTTCCTCGTCTTTTAATTGACTAAGTTATGTTTCGGCGAATCTGCGCCATGAGCTTTACTCTTTGCATATGTCTGATCACTCTTTATTTAACTTTGTTATCTGAATCGAGTGATTATTGCCCTTAATAGTGTATTAGTTGATAGGCTATCAACACAAAACATGTCTTTTACAATTATATCTTCCCTACACTAATATATTTACATCTCATGTTATTACTTACATATATTAATTTATATATATTAATTGTAATCAATTTAATTTAGGGTTAATTGCAAATAAAAATCACCACTTTTCCGCGAATTGCAATATAAGCTAAACTTTTGAATTTTGACAAAAAAAAATTATTACTTTCATATTTGTTTGCAATTTTAACTTCGGGTAGTTTGTCCCTTGTCTGAAAGCTAACGTGTGCAAATAAAAAAAAAAGATCTTCTCAATATGCATCCACATCATTAATTATTTATAAAAATAATAAATAAAATTTAAAATACAAATTCATATTATAAAACTATAAGTAAGTTTAACATACATATAAATATAAAAATGGTTAGTCATATTTAAAAAGTTAAAATATTTCATTATATTTATAAAATTCAAGAGTGTATAATACATTTAAAATAAATAAAATTTTATAATCTAACCAATTTAAAATATCACCAAGTAAAAAAAATAAAAAAAAAACTAAATATTATTTTAATTAAACAATAAAAGAACTCTATTCTTCGATTATTAAATCCTAAATCTCCCAAAATCATTTTGCAATTATCAAATTCAACCCTAAAAACCATTGTTCATCCTCCTTTTTTATCTTCACCATTCGACCGCACCGTTCCACCCTTTCGACGCTGAAAAACAACATCATCAGATATAGAGATTTTTTTTTAAACAAGTACAATTTCAATCTATCTAGAAATTAAACAAAAATTTTCCCATATTATTTTTAAGATACTGTTACCTTCAATATTGCATATCTCCGACCTTTACCTCGAACCAGTATCTTGAACACGAGATTTGCAAGGAATGGGGTGGAGAATGTAGATAGACATGGGGAAGACTATTTGTAAAGTTTTCGGATATACCGTATGCTTGGGGATGAAGAACTGAAAGAGATTGAGGGTTAATTTAATTTATTTTCTTCAATTAATTATAGGATATTCTAATTGGAGTTGAGATATTTTGAACGTGTATTGTGGACTAGAGTATGTACATTTTGATTTTTAATTGAAATTTGATTTTTAAAACTATTTCAAACGTATTCGCATTTTATTCATTTTTTAAAATATTAAATAATTTTGAAATTTTTCAAAAGAAAAAAATAAGTATTTTAATTTTAAGAAATATAATTAAATTTTTTTATTTAAACTTATTTATAATATAAATTTATATTTTTTTAATTTTAAAAAAAATTAATGATGTGACTGCTTACTAAGATGATGATTGTATTTTATTTGTACACATCAGTTGTCAGGCAAGGGACAAATTGCCTGAAGTTTAAACTGCAAACAAATATGAAAGTGATAACTTTTTTTTGCCAAAACTCAAAGCTTATCTTATATTGCAATTTGCGAAAAAGTAGTAATTTTATTTGCAATTAAACCTTTAATTTATGGTAACAAACAATAAACTATCAGTTAACTTTGAGATAAAGGGAGTATCATTCAAAAGAAGTACACATCACAAATAATGTATATAATGTATATGACATGTGTTGGGCACATCACAAAGTACATATGCGTGGTACTTAAACTAAGAATACAATTCGCTGCTCAAATCGATTTGGATTAAAATATTCGTCTTCTCATAACTAATTGGATCGTTAGTCATTTGCCAATGCACGTCGCATTTGAAATGGTATCCAAATGTAACAACATGATCAATTAGTAGAATGAGATAATATGATTAAATTATTTGAATAGCCACATCATCATATTCTAGACTTAATCATAGAATTCGTGAATGAAAGGATCGAATCACTATAATCTTCACATTACATGTTTTTGTTGTGTCCTCGCAACGTATTTCATATATTGAGATTGTTTGGTTTATTGTCTAGTGTTCAATTAAAACCACTAGTTTCACTAATAATTTGACATATGAGGGTCTATGAATAATGTAACAAGTAATCCACGTCTATGAATTAAAGTTGGTTAGATTAAATATTTGATTTGATCATAATATTTAATTGTAAATAAATATTTGTAATTCTATTAATTGGAATTATAATTAAATAAGATGATATATTAAAAGCTATTGAATATTTTGACTAGGTTCGATTAAATAGATGAAGATGGACTTTGAGGCTTGTTGGCAATAATATAGGTTTATTATAACTCCCTTACTATATATGAGAGGTGTGGGGACTCAAGAGACGGGATACCATAGTTAAGGAATCAACATTTGGACGTTGTTAAAAAATTTCAATTAAATTATACTCCCTCCATCCCCTTTTAATCTTCACATTTACTATTTCTCGTATTTTAACGAACAATTTTTTTATTAGTATTTAAAATGATAAAATAATATTTAAAGTGTTTTATAGAGGAGAGATAGATCTATTATACCCTTTCTTAAAAATTATTTTATCATTTCAAATACTAATAAACAACTCGCTCACTAAACACAATAAAAAAAGCTTGTGTGATGATTATTAGGTGATGGAGAGAGTATTTAATTATCCTCTTTTAATTTATGTGTGCAGCCAAATCATGTTCATTGGTGATGAATAAAATTTTAGCTTCCGTTGTTAGGGACTTGAAGTTCGTATCTCGAAATTCCAACAACAAGATGAAGACCCTTTAGGGACTCACATAATTGATGCTTAGTGTGGCTCCTCAATACGAAATAAATCTCATCTAAAAGATAATCTTGTACAATAAAGACATGTGTCAGGTTTGTATAGGGTCGAATCTATCCGACCAAGAGGATTCGACTCAGTCATCGTAAAGAGAAACTCATGCATATAATGCATGGATTGCCCAAAATACTATAACAACACAATGATCATTATTTGTGCTGTAAATACAACTTTAATGACTCATAATAAAGGATCTGAAAAACCTACAAGTCCAAGCCTACCAAAAAACTTGACAAATCTCTGAGTATTTATTGTTTTTCCTATTTTTATGCTTTCATTTGCAACAAAATAGTTTCCTTAGCATTCAATACTCCAACCATACATATTTATTAATTGTAATCGTTCATCAAATCACATCCACATATATAATCTTAGAGATTATAAACTAAGACTGCACTTGGTTGGGTATATAAGGCCTTTATTATGGGTCGGACAAATTAAATTAGGTCTGGTCCGGCCTTATTACGTCGATCCGGTAATGAAAATTTAAAAGTCACTATATCTCTTTTCATAAATTATACCATCTCCCCCCTCCTACTAAACCCGTATGGCTTCTACAGTACTCAACCCTCCCCAAACTACCCTCATCTTCTCCATAGTCCTTTCTTCCTATGTCTTTTTTTCAACCTTCCAATGTATGCACTCTCCTTCTTGTTGACGATGAACGAGGTGGTGTGACACCGCATGAGGCTACATGATGTCGCACAAGGCAGAGCAGAGAGGGAGATAGATGAGGCACTAAGCGGTGAAAATAATTCCATGAAAATAATTAATATCCTTTAAATTGTTCATGTATCAACCATTTATACACTATACTTGCCAAATGTGAAAGAACTGATTTTAATGATAAATTCCTAAATATGAGTATGTATAGAGTCAAATAGGTTCATATATGAATTATGCAAGGGTCCCAGTGGTTTTCACTAAAGAGTATTAGTTGTTTTTACTGAACATTATTTGTTGTTTACACTAAAGAGTCTTAGTTTATTTTCAATAAATAACTAATATTTTTTAGTAAGAACAAGTAATACTATTAAATAAAAATAATTAATACTTTTTAGTATAAACAACCCATTAATACCTTCATGCACTATTTATACCCCCTAAACATACACGAATTTGATTTTGAAATCCTAAATTTACTTGAACTAATCAAAATTTGATGCTTCGTGGGACCTCTGAAAAATCGAGAGGCTAGAATGTAAATTCTCCAAATTAATTGCTTTTACAGAAAGCCAAACAAAATAGGAAAATACCAATTCATTGAGGTCGATCAATTTTAAGTGATGGGTGTACAATCAGGGGTCCACAACACGACAAGAGATCTGTAGTTTTATTTATTTTCTTTTTCCGTGATGTTCTTTTGATTTCTATCATCAAAATTTTATAGAGTGGCCCCGTCGACTACTGGTATATACTATCCGTCTATCCGATGGGAATTTGTAACTCAAATTCAGCGCCATTCCACTCATTTAATAAATACGTTAAATTTAAACTTTTTACAGGTCCACTTATTTAAAAAAGGTCAATTTGAATTTTTTGTAAGTCTAGTTAATTAAATAGGTAGATCTATTTCATTATATCAGTAAATTGATTTTTCTGTAAGTCTTTTAAATTAAATAGGCATATATTATATAATACATACTAATATAATAAATAAATATTCCATATCTAAATATACCTATATTAGAATATTATTTGATGGATTTACTATTGTGCAACTATTTGATAATCCTTTTTAATTTGTTCACATACTTTATTTTATAATTTAAAAAGTTAATTATTATGATTTAATTATAATTCAGTTGTTAGAAATAATTTAGTAAATATGATTAAAAAAACTCTTAAAAGGCTTTCGAATTTCGACTCAGAACTATTTATTAAAAAAGTCGGATTAAGACTCTCAAAAAGTCTATGACAGACAATAGACCAAACTTGGTCTTCTAAAAATTAATTTTGGGTCTAAACCGCTCAACAAAAAATCTAACTTAGCTCAACCTATTCCAACACCTAATGGTATAAATATAATTGGACATAACGTTTGCCTGTTCTTTTTAAATGAGTCATACAATTATAATAAATTTTTAAAAAGGGATTGCGGTTCAAAAATTTGATTGAAAATTCTTGTAGCTATGGATTTCGTACTCGCCTGCAGCTCTGCAAGTAATAAAATATTGAACCTAGAGAAAAAAAGCTAAAACAGTGTGTTCTTACTATATATTATGTGTGGACATGGTATTATAATTTATAACAAACTTTTGGAGTGTCTAGCAAAATTAACTTAAAATTGTATCAAATGAACAACTAAGTATCAATCCACCCTCATGCATTGAAGAAAACATTTTGCTCAAATAAAAATGAAAATATTAAGTAACAGTTATGTTGAGTATAAAATGCTCCCTCAGTACTTTGAAAAATAGTCATGTTTTTTTTACGTGGTTTAATGCGATATGTCGAAGAGTATTACAAAAATTTTTGAGGTTCATTTTTTAATAAAATGATCGTTGAAAGAAAGTTCGTTTCACATACTTTCTATAAACAATTATTTTATTAAAAACCGGACCTCAAAAACTCTTATAATACCCTCTGACATATCACATTAAACCACGTGCAAATAAACATGATTATTTTTTTGATGGAAGTAGTAATTGTTATTTGTTCATGAATGTTTTTAAAAAAATATTTGGTTGATGTTATATTATTATATGTATATTTTAGAAAAAGAACTACAAACTAGTCCACCATTCAAGCCTAAAATACAAAGGGAGTAAAACTCAATTGACATTACAAAAAGGTTCATCACAGACTCACAGTATAGCACATTATAATATATTACAATAAATTTTCTATAGTAATGTGTTTTTATTTTTCAACACTTGGTTGTAATTTGGAATAAAAAAGTGCACTGCTCTAAGTGCACTTTAATTTATGAATTTAAATTTTATCATGATATAATAGTATTTTGAATTTTAATTTATTTTTATTTAGACCACCTTCAGTCGTATGTTTAACCAGAATCCCGCTAGAATTAGGTATCTACTATTAATGAATTTGTTTAACCTGTGACTTGTTAATTCAGCCAACACAGCAAAACTATAAAATTGATCTTAATGGGTCAACGTCAAACACTTTTAACATCTGTCAATAGTAATTCACCATTTAATTTCACATTCTTAACAGCATAGATCAAACAAAATTGTTATTTCACTTTTTTTTTTTTACAGATTTTATCGATGCTCCACTGGCTATATGTACAAAGCATAGCCAACCTAGTATTTATTAATTATCAAAAGAAAAAAAAATGTGGATGAAATGTAGCATTCCTCTAATTAGATCCTTATGTACAAAATGAAATAACAATTTTGTTTGTATCTGACGAGTAGCTATCCTCATTACAGGAGTATTAATGAACAAAGATGTGTCACACAATATACATTAAAGATTTACAGGTAGCCCAAGAGGTGGGATATGGGTGGAATTAATTGCTATACCTAATACATGCATCCAAACAAGTCAGCGAGCAGGACATGGTTGGAATTAATTTCTATACATGTCAGGCACTTTGTGTGATTAATTCAGCCATTTTTACGTACATTTTCAATCTTCATTAATGCCATTATCAATAACTATAGCGTTTGAGCTAGTTCCCATTTCATTTCGGTTTCGATCGCTTTCATCTTTCCAGCATTTTTGAGGTTGTAATTATTTTTATTAAGTGTTTTTTTTTTAGTGTTCAAGGTAGACTCATTTTTAAGTATATTAGTTAGATTTTGTTTTTGACAATAAGTATATACAATTGACTTTCTTTTGGGACACCAACTTATGACGTGGATGATATTTTCGTAGATATTGAATATCTGAATGCCAGAAAGAAGGGGAAAAAAAAAACCTCGTAGATGCATAAAATGAAGTAATTTAATTAGTGGAAATAAAAGGCAAAACGTATGAAATTTAATTATATACAGTGGAAATAAAAGGCAAAACGTATGAAATTAATTATATACAGTTCGACCTGCATGGGTTTGAAATAAAAATGAATACATTTGAATCTGTTGGAACTTGGGTGTCAATTGTTAGACAATATCCTACATCACATAAATGAGGTACAATCAAGTGTAAAAGAAATAATTAAATGAATTAATTTCACCCCCTTTACACTTTCGGACTTTTAGATGAGACGGAAATCTTTAATGGTATTAGAGTGAAAAGGCTTACGCCCAAACAAAGATCATGTGTTCAATTACCGTTGAAAGCAATTCCGCTCATATTAAATTATCCACTTATTGGGCCTTCCCAAATAGGAAAAAATTGAGGCCGGTTCATGAGTGAGGGGAGTGTAAAGAAAATAATTAAACGAATTAATTTCATCTCTTTTAGGGAAAACTCAAAACAAATTCGTGCGGACTCGACTCAAAGCGGTCAATATCACGAATGCGGAAAGTATGATCCATCTGGGCACCTTAATAGTGGTAGCAGAGCCATTAAAGCGAACAATATCATACCAACCCAACAAAATCAATGTTGGGTTGAAGAATGAAGGTGTCTACATAATTAAAAAAATTTATAGGCAAATCCTAGACAATTTCACTATCAAAATTAACACAAATTCTAGTTTGCACTCACGTGCATGGCATACACTTGGATTTTGACATCAATTTTGATTTTTACAAAGACAAAGTATATAGAATGAAAATAGTTCATATATGAATCATAGAAGAATATTAGTTATTTTTATTGAAGGGTATTAGTAGTTTTCACTAACAAGTATTAGTTGATTACTGAAAATAAATTAAGACTCTGTAGTGATAACATCTAATACTCTTCAGTGAAAACAACTAATACTATTTAGTGAAAACATGTAATACCCTTCAATGATTCATGTATGAACCAATTTCACTCTATACATAATCTTGTTCAAAACACACACTAACACACTGAACTTTTTTTTTTTTTACAATTGGGGTATTACCAGTACTTTCTTGAGGTATTATATTAATGACTTCTTGAGGTATTGGTGATTTCTGCTTAGGATATTTTTTCAAAATCCAAGTTTATATCATGCACTTAATTAAGTGCACACTAGAACTACTTCAAAAAATTTTGTGGGAAAAATTTATTGATAATTTTAATTTGTAGATAATATTTTATTTTTTTGTAGTGAATAAAAATAAATGAGTAAAAAAATTTGTCATGTAATTATCTCCACTGTATATTTTTCATCTAAAGCTATTCTAATTGTGTCCCATAATTTAAAATTTTGTCAAAATTTAACCTCAAAATCACCTTAAACATAAAAAATAACGACGCCATTACTAATCACGAGATTGTCATATGCCACAAAATTGGGGATTTTCGTTAACCAACGAGATTTTCTATTATAAAATGATGTAAATGTAATATCTTTTAAATTATATGATAGTGGATTTAAATTAACTCAATCCTTGGTATTTTCTTTCATAAATTTTCTTTTGAAGGGTTAACTATTGAAAGATTTGAATGAGAGATGAATTATGAGATTTATCCCAACTATAATTATTTTGGTTGAGTTAATTTTTATCCACAATATGATACATAACGGTAATCTAATGGTGTAATAGGAGATATTACATTGTGTAACAGTAATAGGAGATCCCATCCAACTAATTAGTACATGACATTTTTAATAGTTTTAGGTTTTTTTTTTAATTTTATTTAAAATTTCATGCACATCACTAAATAAAATAAATAAACAAAAAACGAAACTAAAAGGAAAAATAAATAAATAAAACATATGAATGCATGAAAATAAAAATTATATATGACATCTCCTTCACGAGGGGTTAAATTTTTTTTCCCAAATTTATAGTTGCGCGATAGATCGAGGTGGAAGAAGCGAAAATTGTCAATACAAAATAAACTCCATTTTTTAAAAATAAATAAATTACAACCTTAATAGCTTCCGTTGTGTCGATAAAAGACCTCCTCAATATATTTTTATCTTCCCAAAATATAGGGAGAAAATAGGAAGAATTTCATATCAAAGACCCAAATTTTAGATTATGTCTCAATTTAAGTAGTCATTTTAAAAGTGTCTCAAATCAAGTCTCAATTTTTACTTTTTCTTCTCAATTTAAGACTTATTTAAAATTTTTGTGTCTCAATTCAAGACCCAACAAACAATTATTTTTTAAATTAAATTCATTTCATATGAAAAAAAATTAGAGACATCCGTTATAAAAAAAAATACTTAATTAATTCTAAAAAATATTAACCTTTTATTAATATAATGAATATTTCTAATTTTTTTATATCATCGTGTTAATTTAATTTAAAATTTTATTTTATTGTTAAAAAAATTGATAACTAGTATTTTGAAATTAAAAAATAAAACTAACATTTTTCATATACGACGGGAAAAAATTATATGGAAAAATGCTAGTTGTCATATTTTTTAAAATACTAAATTAATACATGGTGATAATAAATAAAAATTATATATATATATATATATATATTATATTAATAAAACATTAATTTTTTTTATAATTAATTAAAGTTTTTTATAATTTAAGACGAATGTCTCTAATATTTGTTTTTAATGTCTATAATATTTTTTTTGTATTGAATGAATTTAATTGTTTGCTGGGTCTTGAATTGAGACACAAGGATTCAAAACAAGCCTTAAATTGAAAAATAAGATAAAAATTGAGACTTGATTTGAGACACTTTTAAATTGAGACATAAACTAAAATTTGGGTCTTGATATGAAATTCTTCCGGAGAAAATAGTTCTGTTTATAATATTTAAAGTGACAAAGTGATAAAATGATAAAATATATATTTTTTGTTATTAGTGTATGGAGAATATAATATTAAAAAATATTGTTACTTTTTTGCTAAATATAGATGTAGCAAATGAGTGTGGGACGGATATTTTTGACAATGTAGCAAACGAGTTTGAGACAGAGGGAATATTAGTTATTTTTACTGAAGGGTATTAATTGTTTTCACTGAAGAGTATTAGTTATTTACTAAAGATAAACTAAGAATTTTTAGTGAAAACAAGTAAAATACTCTTTAGTGAAAACAACTAATACTCTTTAGTGAAACCAACTAATATTTTTCAGTGATTCATATATAAAACAATTTCACTCTATACATACTCTTTTATGTTAGAAAGAGCTTATAATTAAGTTAATTTTATAGAATAAAGTAAAATCTCAGATTAAAAAAAATCTTAATTAAGGCAAGGGTCATAGTATATCACTTATTAATGCTAAGTTAAAAGTTTGAGCTGATTTTATTTAGGGTTGATTGAAAAAAAAAAAAAATATCACGAACTTTATAGTTTTTATCAATTACAACATGAACTTTTTCCCTTTGTAATTTAATGCACCAAATTTATAAGTTTTGCAATTTGAAACATATGATAAATTTTTTACTATAATTAAATGACATATCTATCGTCAATGTCACATAAATATCCACGTAAACGCCATCAAATAAAACTATATAAAAAAAAATGAAAATAACGACTTTAAAATACATTTTCGAGTTATGTATTTAAACTTAAAATGTATCTTAAGGACATTATTCTCATTATAAAAAATTATAATTTTATTTGTTTGCATGCACATGGGCTCTATGTGGCATATCCGACAATCATGCCATTTAATTGTTGATAAAAAAATATTATATGTTTTAAATTACAAAACTTATAAAGTTGATGCATTAAATTGCAAAGAAAAAAAGTTTATGTTGTAATTGATAAAAAATATAAAGTTCGTGATTTTTTTTTTTTTTTTGCAATTAACTCTTTTATTTATAACAATTTTAATGCATAATTAATTAACTATTATTTATAATTTAACAATGAACATTTTTAAATGAAACAATTAATATTTACATAAGTCTTCACCAAAAACAAAAGATATATAGTAGATAAATTTATAGATGCTCTCCGTTAAAATTCGTTTCCATTTGCTTTCTACTTTCTCTGAGTATGTAAGGCTATCTTTAACTGAGGTTGCACCGATCGATTATCAGCTACCGACAAAAAAGAAAAAAGGAAAAATAAAGAAAAATTAAATTTAATCTTCATGATCGATTGGGTTGCCGATCCATACATCTGCTGCATACTTCTGCCACCTTCTCCACGTGTACCAATTTTATTGGTCACTCAACTTATATATGTATACTAGATGAGTACCCGCGTATCACGCGGGGTTTTTGTAAAAATTAATTATATAAATGTTATATATATTTAAATAATTGTGTTCATCATAAAATAGCATAATTATATTGTATAATAAATTATGGGATAATATTTTAATTCACGACTTTCAGGCTTGATCTCAATTTAGTTATGATTTTCAATATTATTATAAAAATTCACGCAATATTTTGTTTTTATTTAGTATACACTTTTAAATTATGACATAATTTCCTCAACTACGCGCCAGATACCTCATGCGTTTTTTCTTTCTTTTAAAAGTGCAAGTCGAAATATCAGATTGAAACAATTAAAGATGTAGTGAATATTCATAAAATTATTGGAAATTATTAAAAATTTCGAAATAAAAAATCCTCAAATATAGTGAAACAATAAAAATAACACAATTAAACATTAAAATTTCACATATTTAGAATTTTAAAAATTTATTTAATCAAATTAGTAATAGTATGTAGAATTAAATATACTAAAGTTACTTAGTTACATTACTAACACAATAAAAATTTGTATATATAGGATATCCTAAATATAGTTAAGTAAAATGTAAATTGGTATAATCATAGTAAAATTTATAATATACTTTTCTAAACTCAAGTTATATATAATAGTATTCAAACTTTAAACATGTTCATAACATAGCTTAATTGGTAAATATCATGAATATTACTTATGAGGTTTAGGGTTCAAATCCTTGTATATACAATTTTTTTGGTAGATTCCTTATCTCATAATATGACACGTAGATGACATATATGATTCATAAAATTGGCATGTAGGCTTCCACGAAGTTAACCTCAGAACGACACATAGGCGAAATGAATCACACGACGACACATAGGCGAAATGAACCTCGTGACGACACTTAAGCATTATAAACTCCCTATTAGTATAATAGGGGATATCAACATTCATATTCATATCCGTTAAAAAAAAAACATTCATATTCATAGCCCGTCAAAAAAAAAAAAAAAAAAAAAAAAAACATTCATATTCATAACAAAAAATTAGAGACCATCATTTCTATCATTCTTTTCGTCAGTTCTATATTTCTATTAACTCTAAATTTTATTATTAAGATTGTTACTTACTTTTAAGTGTATAGTATTTTTTATTATAATTATGAATTTTGAATATCAAATAATTTAATACTTCCTCCGTCCCTTATTATCTGTCTTATTTTATCCATTCATACAAACCAATTTTTTCATTTATTAAGATATCAAAAGACATTTACACCCTTATTTATTACAAAATATTAATTACTTTTACTATTTTATTTAGGGCATTGTTGAAAAAATTAGCTAAAATATGTATTGGTATTGGTAAAGTGACAATTGAAAAGAAACACCATTTTGGATAAAATGAGACCGTTATTAAGGGACGGAGGGAGTATATCATTTTATAAATATAATAAATATTGATTTTAGATAAATGTAATTCTTAAATATAAGAAAAAAATATTTTAGGTTGGATTGGATTGTTGATAAAGTATGAAAAAAGATGAAATTGAATTGAGTTGAAAATTGTATATGTGGAGGAGAGATAAATTAATTATTTATTGAGAGATTGGATTGTGGAAGATTGTTGATAAATATAGTCTAAGCAAAGATGGATGCACGACTCCCAGAGTGGGGCACATGCCCCCGTAGTTTTTTTTAGTTGTTTTCTATTATTTATATATATATATATATATATATATATATATATACTTTCTTCGTCTCCAAACACTTTTCACAGTTGATTTTTTCTCGTATTTTAACGAGTAAGTTGTTTATTAGTATTTAAAATGATAAATTGATTTTTAAGGTAGGGTATGATAGATCTATCTTTCTTCTATTATAAAATAACTTCAAAATAACTTTATCAATTTAAATACTAATAAAAAACTCGTTCGCTAAAACACGAGAACAAATCAACTGTGAAGATTGTTAGGGGACGGAGGTAGTATATTATAAAATAATATTAGTTAGAATTAAAAATTTCTCAAATGTACCCTTAATTCTTAACCCTCAAATTTTTTAGGCAAAATATTGTGTAAATAAATTTCACCGTAAAATTTATTTGATGTGTATTAGTTGTTTCATTAAAGAGTATTAATTATTTTCACTAAATCATATTAATTTTGAAGGGTATTAATTATTTTTACTAAATGATATTAGTTCGGAAAGGTATTAATTGTTCTACTAAAGAATGTTAATTGCAAACTAGTTTCACCATAAACAAGTTTCACATCATACATATTCTCCTTTTTAAATTCCAAAGTAGTAGAATTTTCTGTAGTGAATATAAAAAAAAGTCATCTGAGCAGTTGAACAAGAAACCAATATGGTGAACATGGTTAATTATATATATATATTAAAATAAATTTTTTGATACTGTTGATGATTAATCAATCAAGCAAATATTTCAATCTATGAAAACATGTACGTTTTAATATAATAAACTTAAGTTGTTATGTAGATGAAGGATTTTTTTAATGTATTTTGTGGCCCCGCCTTAATTTTTTTCTGGATCCGTCAGTTAAATAATATAATGATATTTTAATATTTTATTGATTTTTGTGAGATAGAATTTTATTTATATTTTAGGGGTATGAAGGGTGTTGTCTGACGAAAGGAAAAGGAAAGGGAAAGTGCGAAGGGTTCTCGAGAATGGATGGAGTATATGTTTTCGATAAAATTGCCACCTATGTTTCATGAATAAGTTTCGTTTCTAACTAATTTGTTCTAAAAAAACAATGATAAATATTTTGTATTTGGATGTAGGGATTTGGAGTTGTGGAAATCCACTGTTAAATGTGTTATATCATTTGAATAAAAATCAGAATCAACAGATTTATAAATGTGTCAAATTTGTTGTAAATCTAGAAAATTTGATGTGGACATTACTAATGGGCTTTTAACCTAAACAGACTTTAGGTTTAGACTAGGTCTTTATTCTTATATATAGACCATTGTACTCAGAATTGTACACACTTACCTACATACATATTAGTGAAACTCCTGGCTTGGTACGCCCCCAGACATAGTTGTTATCGACGAACTGAGTGAACAAATCTCGCGCCTTTATTTACGCTCTCAATTTACAACACGTTATCAGCACGAGACTCGGCCCGAGACTAATCGATACGATCTAAATTAAATTCCTCAATAGCATGTGAATTAATTGTTGTATCTAATTATTTGATCCACGCGTATTATGTTTCACATGCACTTGAATTATTGCATCGATTTTTACTTCGTATTTGCAATTAATTGGATCGAATTATTTTTGAAAAAAAAATCTAACCGACGAATGCACGGCCGCCGCCCAGCAGCGCCGCCCATCAACGGCTGCCCTCGCGCCGCCTCGCGCGCGCTGTTCCAGGCCGAGCGCTGCCACCGCGCGCTGCCCTAGACCGAGCGTCGCCTTCGCGCGCAACCGCGCAGCGCCTCATGCCACTGCGTCGCGAAAGCCCGCAATCGAGCCTGTAGGCCGCGATCACCAGCGGCTATCGCGCCTGGAGACTGCGATCACGCGCGGCTGTCGCGCTTATGGGTCGCGATCCTCCGGCGCCCATCCCTACTACTGCTCCCCTTCTCTTGGGCCTCTAGTGGCCCAAATACTTTTGGGCCACATCTAAAAAAAAAAAATTTTTTTTTTTGGCAATTACATTATATTATTTGGGCCTCACATAATTTCGAAATTTTTTTCTTTGTGCCCTCGAAATTTATTAAGCAAATTTTCAAACTCTTGAAAAATTAAAAAGTACTAATTCTTGCATGTTAATTAAGCCCGAAATTTTTGGAGTTAATTTAAATATTAGTTCTCATTAAATTGTCTTATATGCTTAATTGAAACATGCACATGCTTTTATGATTTAATTATCTTGCATGCATTATTACTTCTGCACATAGTCTATTTATTATAGTCCGCATATATTGTACGGGTAGGCGGCGCCCGATACTTGTCGGACCGTAATTTATGCTTTGGGTAGACGGCGCCCAATTCTTGCTTCTATGTGCTCTAGAATAATAAAATAAATCCTTATATTCTCCGTTGTCAATAAATTGGTCACAAATCTTACCATGTCACTTTAAAATTGTAGTGTGTAATGTCTGATATTACCAAGAGAGAATTCGCTGAGCTTGTTCTTGATGGTAGTAATTACCTGACATGGGCGCTAGATATTGAGATCCATCTAGCCTCAACTGAGTTAAGCGGGGCTATTGTCGATGATTCGGAATCAACTAACGCCCAGAAGGCGAAAGCATTGATTTTCCTTAGACATCATCTCAATAAGGACCTGAAAAATGAATATCTAATTGAGAAAGACCCCGGAACGTTGTGGAAGTCCCTGAAGGACCGTTTCCAACAACAAAACGATATACTCCTCCCTCAGGCTCAATACGACTGGTTGAATCTCCGTTTTCAGGACTTTAAGTCTTTGACGGACTACAACTCAGCTCTACATCGTATTGTATCCCAGTTAAAGTTATGCAAGCAAACTGTAACTGATGACGACTTGATCCAGAAGACTCTGTCGACTTTCCACGCCAGCAACCTTTTACTCCAGCAGCAGTACAGGGCTAAGAACTACACTGTACACTCTGAGCTAATTTCTGCACTACTAGTGGCAGAAAAACACAACCAACTCCTTATGCAAAATCATAACTCGAGACCAGTTGGCTCACAAGCAGTGCCTGAAGCACATGCTATAGCTCATGGCAGTACAAGTGGTCGCAAGCGTGGAAGGGGGAGAGAAAGTAAACGAACTCGTAGCAAAGGCCGAGGTCGTAGTAAATCCGGTGGTCCAGGTACCTCAAATGACAATCAAGCTCAGATTTATGGAAAGACTGCACTTAACACGAACCCCACTTCTAAAAAATCCGGCACTCAAGATAAGGTTGAGCAGACCTGCTACAAATGCAGATGCAAAGGCCATTGGTCTCGCACGCGTCGCACTCCCAAGCACTTGGTTGAGGCTTATCAAAAGCAGCAGAAGGACGACAAGGGGAAGGCTCCTAAAGTCGAATCTCACCATGCCAGTCTGCCTGAAGCAGACTTTGACCATGACAACGATGATCTTTTGGGCGTAGAGCTCAAAGACTTTGGAGACAATGAGTGATTTATGTATTTTAGTACTTTATTTGTTTTTGGTTAAAACAATTTATGTTTTGGATCCTATCTTTCAGATATTTTATTTTATGGATGATATTTATGCTTTAGCTTTGATGTGTTTACCTTAATGTTGTCCATTAATTTTTCCTTGGATATTGATATACTTATACATGGCCTGTAAACATATCAGCTATTAGAATTGGGTCATTTACTCTGGCATGATGGATGCAAATAGTGATTTATGTTTGGTAGATAGCGCCAACACACATACAATCCTAAGAGATAGGAAGTATTTTCATAACTTGGTAGAACGTAAGGGGAGTGTAACTACGATAGCTAATGATAATATTATGATAGTGGGCTCCGGAAGAGCTTCCATTGTCCTCCCCATGGGTACCGAACTTGATAATGCTTTATTGTTTCCACAATCTAAGCGTACCCTGCTCAGTTTTAAAGATATTAGATCAAATAGCTATCACATTGAAACTGAAACTGAGAATAATAACGAATACCTTTTGATGACTATTACTCGAGGTTGTCGTAAAAAAGTTATAGAAAAACTTCCTTTCTTCTCTTCCGGATTGTACTATTCCTACATCCGGCCGTCCAATCTCCATCAAGCTATGAGTATGAAATTTCATGACCCGAACTCCTTTAAATTATGGCATCAGCGGTTAGGTCATCCAGGACAAAATATGATACGTAGGATTCTATCTAATTCCATTGGTCATAATATTTTGAACAATAGAATCCCTCATGTTGATGAATTTATATGTGATGCATGTTCTAAGGGTAAGTTAATAGTGCGCCCGTCGCGCACTAAGGTTGGACTAAAGTCTCCGGTTTTCCTTGAACGAATTCAAGGAGACATTTGTGGACCGATTCACTCAGCATCAGGACCATTTCGGTATTTCATGGTTCTAATTGATGCCTCTACTAGGTGGACATATGCCTGTTTGTTGTCCACCCGCAATCAAGCTTTTGCAAAGCTCATTGCGAAAACTATCGAGCTTAGAGCTCAATTCCCAGATTATCCAATTAAATCGATTCGCATGGATAATGCAGCTGAGTTTAGCTCGAAGGCCTTTACAGATTACTGTATGGCCCTGAGAATTAAAGTGGAGCATTCGGTCCCCTACGTCCATACCCAAAATGGTCTTGTTGAGGCGCTAATAAAACGTATCAAATTTATCGCGAGACCATTGCTTATGAACTCTAAATTACCCACCTCATGCTTGGGGCATGCAGTCCTACATGCATCGCACTTGATTCAAATCCGTCCAACTGCATATAATGATCATTTCCCCCTACAGTTAGTGCGTGGGAAAGAACCTAGCATTTCTCATCTGCGTATTTTCGGATGTTCGGTATACGTACCAATTACGATACCCAAGCGAACCTCTATTGGCCCACAAAGGAAACTTGGTATTTACATTGGATTTGACTCTCCATCCATCGTAAAATACCTAGAGCCTTTGTCCGAGGATCAATTAACGGCCCGATTCGCTGATTGCACGTTCGATGAAGATCACTTTCCGGCATTAGGGGGAGATCCGAATTCAAAATTGAATGAATACCGGGAGCTTACTTGGAACGTAAGTAATCTTCAGTATCTAGATCCAAGCACTAGTCAATCTGAACTGAAAGTTCAGAAGATCATTAACTTGTAAAATTTAGCAAACAATCTGCCAGACGCGTTCACTGACCATAGAGGTGTAACTAAATTGTATATACCTGCAGTAAATGCTCCCCTAAGGGTTGAGGTCCCAAACAAATCAAGTATACATGCCCCCACACGCCAGAAGCGTAAAGGACCTACAACCAATACAAACACACCTAAAAGAAAAGCTAGCAAAACTGGTCAGCAGAACGTAAAATCTCTAGAGGAGATTCGTCTAGATAACTCTAAGTCTCTAGAAGAGTCTCGTCCAGAAGACGAGCGTCCTAGTTGTTGGTGATCAATTTTTATCGGATGGATTAGTGACTGTTTAAGTTCGGTTTAAAGATCATCAATCAATTACGTGTGATTGATTATCACCGTAAATGGTAAATCGAGGGTTCGGGTTATGAAATTGTAAACACGAAAGTCGAAATCATAATAATTTCGTGTGTGTGCACGTCTAAGTGTTTAAGTGTGTATTTTTTGAGCATTTGTGAATTTGAACTTGTATTTCTTAAGCTGGAGAACAACTATTTATAGAGACTAACAAGCATCAGGTGCATATGACTCTTGGTCTCCCTAGCCTGCATGCTTGACAAGTGTCCTTTGACCTCAGTTTGACCTTTTCTAAGCTGAATCTTAGTTACAAAGTCTTCTTTGGTCTTATCTCGTACTTCATTGTTGTTCGTCCAGGTCGGCTTAGTGTATCCAGAATGGTTTTTTCATCAAAGTTGTTCGCCTTTTGAGTGCATGGCTCAGAAGTTGTTCGCCTTTGTATTTTACACAGATTGACTTTGGGATCTTGATCCTTTGTTCATCGTCATGCACCTCTTAGGTTGGTAGATGCACCACCTTTTGTCAATGTTGCTCGTCATCAGTGACTTGGCAGAATGTTCATATCTGGTCTTGGGTCTTAAAACCTGTTCGCCAGTATGTTGTTCGTCGGTAGAGTTGTTAGTCAGTTTATACACTCCCTGGATTGATTTATGCACCCCCACCTTGATTTTCTTTGTTAATCATCTTTGATTTGAGGTTGGTTCTTCATAATCCTTTTTAAGGCTCTAATCCTTGTTCGCCCATCATTGATTTATGTTCGCCTATCAACAATTGCCCCCTATCCTGACTACATGTTGTCCCTGACGAGCAATTTTGTGGCGAGCAACTGTAGTTAGGATATTATACTGGTGAGGATTTGGACGAACATATTTATACCGGGCGAGCAACTTTGGGTTCGCCTCTTCGTCTTCCCACGATCTGGGGGATATACGAGGATGACGTGGGCGGTATGATTGCGCGCCGCCCACGCGCGAGCAGTCCCGAGGTCACGCGCCCCTGTATTTGCTCATATGTCCTTTGATTTTTACTCTTGCTCGAACTTACCCCCGTTTTTTTTCATATTTTGGCCACGTCTTTTTCTAAATAATACGGGTTTTACCCCGTTTTCTTCTTTGGTATAAAGGTGAGTGGGAAATGAAATTTTTCCCACTCTTCTTCATTTGCTACAGAGAACTCCGGCGAATCCACCATCTCCGGCGATTTTTGAGCTTTTCGGCGTCCATTTCTTCAACATTCAACTTCAAATCTTATTTTCCAGGTAGTTATTCTTCTTTCTCTCATTCTTTTCTTCTTTCTTTCCCAAATTCGTACCATCGCTGCCGTGGAAGGATTTGCGCCGCCGTCGCCTGCCCTGAACCGTAATCGGAGACTACAAACCCCTTGCTAATACTCAAAATCTTCATTTTTAAACTAATGTCCTCCCATTCGAGCAACAAAGGACCAGAGGAAGGATTGGACCCCCTATTCCCGATCGTGCCGTTTGTCGAACAGCCGCCGTTTGAAGTTTTCTCAGGAGCGCAACCCGACGTGGATTCGGTGGTTCGATCATTGGAGGATTCTGGTGCTCGTCAATCTGGCGAAGTGGCTAAGGAGGCCACGAGCAGCTCCTCCGACGAGCAATCTTCATCTAGCTCTGAATCTGAGGAAGATCCGGAGTTTGACGAGCTTACCCCTGAATTTTTGGAAGGGATAGGGTTTCCAGGCCCTAAGATGCTCGAAAATGAGATCTCTACTGGTGTTGCTCGCCCATTTAATTGGCGAGCATACTCCGACGAACACGCGAACAACTTTCCTCGCCCCCCGCGCCAAGTTTTGGATCTGGTGAGAACCGAGTACCAGGCGAGAAAAATTAAAAGTGTTGTTCGCAAGGACGAGCTCAACCTCATACGGGAAGCATATCAGATTCCTCATGACATCTTCATGTGGGCTCCCAAGAGGAAGGAAAGAGCTGATCGACCTCCACCCGGGTGTACGGCGATCAATATTGACACTCTAATTGCCGGGTTGAGGCTGCCGTTGCCCCCTGTTGTTGGTCGTTTTTTGGAAGCGACCAACTTAGCCATCACCCAAATAACTCCTATTGGGTGGATGAACTTGCTCGGCATCATGGGCCTGTTCGCCTTGGAGGGATACGTTGACCGTATAACTGCCGAAGAGGTCAACTACTTGATGACCATCACCAAATGTCCGAGGGGCGAGGAATGATACTATTACTTAAAGGCCCGGACCGGACTGAAACTGGTGGAGGGGGTGCCGAACAAGATTCGGGATTAGAAGGAGCACTTCTTCTTTATTGGGGGCGACTGGCGAGCATCCTCTGGCCCTCACGGCGGTGCCGGGCGTATATTTGAACCCACCACCTATGGGCAAATCAAACGTAAGGTCATCTTTGTTCGCCCTTACATAAAGTTCTAATTTAACTTTTTTTTGTTTGCTCGCAGGTCCCCGGTTGCTCAAGTGGAATTCAGAGGAAGAGGAGATTGGCTCTGAATTCCTCTTCACTTCGTGTTTGGTCGCTCTTCGGGACAGAGCCGAAAGGACCATCAAATACGTGAACAAGGAGAAGTGTAAAAAAGCTGCTCGCCTGTTTACGTATCCCCATCATTTGGAGGCTCAAGCTGAGGTGCCCCCAGGTATAAAAATTTCTAACTTTCAAAATAAACTTTTCTCGTCATCACTCTCCGAACTTGCTCGTCTAAATTGAATTTAATTAAATTTTTTTTTTAGCTGAGCAAGTCACCGTCGCCGTTCCTCCTAGCTTCGCTCTCTTAGAACAAAGAGTGTTCGAAATGGCACCGCCGAAAGGACGGAGGAAGAAAGATGATCTGTCTTCCAAAGTGCTGGCGATGACGAAAAAGGATGAGAGGGCCAAAGTTGCTCGCCCGGCCGCACCTTCTGCTAATCCTCCCCCATCTCCTCCCCCGGCCTCATCTCCTCGAGGAGCAAAACAATTGAAGAAGGCGGACGGGACCTTCGTGGGCCAGCAGCTCCTGCCGGAAATAAAGGCAAGGAGAAAGTGGGCCAGAGTCATGCTCATCATCACGCGGAGGGTGAAGTTGTTCGCCCCTCCTCCATCGAGCCTGCAGAGAAAACAGGCAAAGCGGGCAGGGATTCCACTCCTGTCCGTGGCCCTGAGGACCTCACCCATTTGGGCTGGGATGATCGGAAATTCAAGGAGTAAGTCTACCCTTGCCTTTGCCGAGCAAGATTCACTTTTTTTTTCTAAGTGTCATTTGCTTTCTTGTTCGCAGATACTGTGCTGATGATCACCCTGGGCGAACAAGTGCTGTTCACCAGTACGCTTGCTCGAAGACTCCCGTCAACATAAGGGAGATTCCCGGCGATCACGTTCGCAGGGCGACGGAGCTGATCGCCCGAGCTTGGACACGTCCTCTGGACAAAGCTGTCTTCCAACAAGGGCTGGCGGACAATGTTAATCTCTCCATGATGCTTCATGCCAATGGCCTCGTCACGGCTCAAAGGGCAATAGCCCAGATTGCCGAGCAAGAAGAAGCTGATCGCCGCTACGCCAGCACTGCTCGGTAGCTCACAGAGGAGAAGGATGGCTTGGTCAGCCAGTATGAGGCCAAACTTGCTCGCCTCAATAACCAGATCAATGTTTACATTGACACTGAGAAGAAACACCTTGAAGAAATTCAGGGTTTATCTAGTGAATTGGGAAGCAAAGATGCCTTGCTCGGCGAGGAGAAGAAGAAGCTCCTCGCGGCCGAGCAAAGAAATGTTGAGCTCGAAGCAGAGGTTGCTTGTCTGTGGGAGGTAGAGGCCAACTCTTTTTCTCGCGATCAACTTGAGGCCGAGCTCCAGGTCCGGTCTGCCCCCATCTCAAACTTAGGATATATCTGCGCCTACGCCGATTGCATTCGCATGGCTGACGCGTACGATTTTAAAGATATGGTGGAAGAAATGGGTAAAGATTTGACCGAGTTCCTGGAGCACTATCCCCCACCGAACAGCATCGAGCTCCAACTGGGGGATATCGCTGAGCTGGGGGTCAAGATTGATGGCCTTGACCCAAGCATCATTATTACTCGTCCTCCACCTCAAGTTGATGAGGGCGAGCAAGAAGGGGAGCCAGCTGCTACAGACGAGCAGACTGCTAAGGAAAGGGAGCAAAAAGCCGCGGAGGACATGGCTAGAGACATGATTGTTGATCCTCCCGCCGACCAGACTCAAAGCCCTCCTCCCGCCGACCAGCAATAGACTTAGGACTGTCTTTTCTCTTTTCTTTGTAGTAGTTGTTCGTTTCTTTTGTAGTGCTTTTGTAATGGCTTTCCAAAGCTGTACTATTTTTAGGGCTTAATGCCTTTTGTTTAATGGAATGTCTTTCTTATGTTCGCTCATTTTATTTATATGTTAATTACCTTTACATTTTTGTCAATGACTTTGCAATTATAACATATAGTGTTGGGCTTTTGTTCGAATTGAACTTTGCCTTCAATGGAATCAGGGTTTAGCCTTAGGTTATGTTCATTTTAAAAAACGAACAACCTTTAAGTGGCTTTGGTCCTCAGAATGGACTTGTACCTCGAGCTTTTGGACTTTTCCTCTTTGACGAACAACTACTATATTTACATTATGAAAAATTTACAAGTGTTGTAAGACTGTTCGTCACTAACATTTAAAAAACCTGACGAACAACTTTGAACACTAACTAAAAAACATGCTCGCTTATAATATTTTTGCCGAGCAACCTTGTCTAAAAAATGATATATGAAACAGCACCAGGCTATACTATGTGCCGAACAACTTTTCACTCTATACTTTGCAAAATTTTCAAAAAATTAGGCAAGTTTTTGGTTTGCCTCACTTGGTTCACTGGCCCCCCAAGACATTTGTTCGCCCAATTAAGAATTTGTTCGTCTCATTGATAGTACTTCTTCAGATGTACAGCATTCCAGGAGTATTGGGCCGGCTTGCCTTCCATATCTTCGATATCGTATACACCATTAACGAATTTTTCCGTTATACGATACGGGCCCTCCCAAGTTGGTCCCAATACACCTGGAGGTTGGGCGAGCAACTTTCTTAGAACCAAATCTCCAACTCTGAATTCCCTGATTTTAACATGGGAATTGTAATAGCGTTCTGCTCGTTGCTTATAGGTAGCATTTTTTAGCTCAGCATTCAGCCTTTTTTCTTCGAGCAAATCCATTTCAGTAGCTAGAGCAGAGTTGTTCGCCTGCTCATCAAAGTTGGTCGTCCTGAATGTGTTGGTCTTTAGCTCGATTGGTATTACAGCTTCTGTTCCGAAAGCCATTGCAAAAGGCGTTTCTCCGGTGCTTGACCTGGGAGAAACTCTATATGCCCACAGGACTTCCGGGAGTTCTTCAGACCAACTGCTCTTGCTCTCCGCTAGCCGTACTTTTAACGTATGCTTGATTATCTTGTTCACGGCTTCGACTTGACCATTCAACTGGGGATGATAGGGTGTAGAGTAATGT
Source organism: Ballota nigra (assembly GCA_947034835.1). Taxonomy (NCBI): domain Eukaryota; kingdom Viridiplantae; phylum Streptophyta; class Magnoliopsida; order Lamiales; family Lamiaceae; genus Ballota; species Ballota nigra. Next base: position 94,119,518 of record OX344724.1, read on the forward strand.
TTTTTGATTCCCCACTTTATACAGAAATCTCTCAACTCTTTTCCATCAAACTGCGGACCATTGTCTGTCACGATGGTTTGTGGAACTCCAAAACGACAGACAATGTTCTTCCAAATGAAGTTGATCATTTTCTGCTGTGTGATTTTTACCATGGCCTCTGCTTCTGCCCATTTCATATAATAGTCGACTGCCACAACGGCAAATCGAACGCCTCCAACTCCCGCTGGGAAGGGACCAATAATGTCCATCCCCCATCTTGCAAAAGGCCACGGGCTATAAACTGATACGAGCTGTTGGGCCGGGGTATGAATGTTTGGGGCAAAAATTTGACATTGATGGCAAGTCTTTGCTTTCTTAATTGCGTCTTGACGTAAAGTTGGCCAATAATAGCCTTGTCTGATAGTTTTGTATGCCAAAGCTTGCCCCCCAGTGTGATTTCCGCATACTCCAGCATGTATTTCTTCGAGTATTGCTCGTCCTTGCCCCCTAGTCAAACATTTGAGAAGTGGGATTGATATTCCCCTTTTGTAAAGCTGCTCGCCCACCAGAGAATATCTGGCGGCTTGCTTTGTTAGCTTGGCAGCTTCAAAAGGGTTGTTTGGTTTTTCCCCACTTTTCAAGTATTTGACTATACTTGTTCTTCAATCTTCTTCTTCACTTGCTTGTTCGTCAAGTTGGTTGACATTATAACTTCTTGTTGATGGATCTTTCATCTTTGTAATTATAATGTCTGCCAACTCTGCAGGTCCTTCGCTTGTTGCTAGTCGGGCTAATGCATCTGCTTGGGTGTTGCTTGTCCTTGGAATTTGTTCAATAAAGACTTGCTCTAACAAGGACATCAGGTAAGCAACAATTCGTTGATACTCAATCATATGATCGTCTTTCGCCTCGTATTCACCTCGGACTTGGTTCACAATCAATTGTGAGTCGCCAAATATTTGTAACCGTCTAACACCTACTGCAAGAGATAGGTGGAGACCAGCAATGAGAGCTTCATACTCAGCTTCGTTGTTGGTTGCCATGAAACCAAATCTGATTGCCGAGGTGAATACTTGTCTGTCTGGGCTAATAAGAACCACTCCTGCCCCCGAGGCTATGTTAGTTGAAGATCCGTCAACGTAAAGATGCCAGGGGTGATCAAGTCCTCTCGTCGGATCTGGTGGGAAAGTTAGTTCGACAATAAAGTCGGCTAACGCTTGCCCTTTGATCGCTGTTCGAGGAGCATATGTCACTCCGAATTGGCTAATCTCTAGTGACCACTTTAATAGACGACCAGCTGTGTCGGGGCGATGGAGAATTTTTCTGAGTGGGAAAGTTGTTAGCACTTCGACTTGATGATCAAAGAAGTATGGTCGTAACTTCCTCACACTCATGACAAGCGCGTACGCCAGTTTTTCGGTTGGGGAGTATTTGATCTCCGTGTCGTGCAAAGCTTGGCTGACATAGTAGATGGATTGATGGAACTTGCCATCTTCTCTCACCAGAACGGAGCTGATTGCCACTTCTGATGTTGCCAGATACAAGTATAACTTTTCTCCTGGGACGGGTTTTGATAGGATTTTAACGTCTCCCAGGTAGTCTTTAAGTTGGTCGAACACCCTTTGACAGTTGCTAGTCCACGCAAATTGCCCTTTCTTGATGGCTTCAAAGAATGGACGACATTTGTCCCCCGATCTGGATATGAATCGATTCAATACTGCTAGGCATCCTGTGAGCCTTTGTACTTCTTTTATCGAGTGTGGTGGTTGTATATCCACGATTGCTTTGATTTTTGTTGGATTGGCTTCTATCCCTCGTTGACTAACAAGATGGCCCAGGAATTTTCCTGAATGGACTCCGAAACTGCTCTTCTTTGGATTCAGCTTCATGTTGTAGTGTCGAAGGATTTCGAACACCTGGGTCAAATGTTGGAGATGGTCTTCCTTTCGGGGGCTTTTGACTACGATATCGTCCACATAAACTTCTACCGTATCTCCAATTTTTTCGTCGAACATCTTATTCACCAACCTCTGGTATGTTGCTCCGGCATTAATGAGGCCGAAGGGCATTCTTTTCCAACACAACAAGTTTTTGTTCGTGTAAAATGCTGTGTTCTCTTGATCGTCTGGATGCATTGGAATTTGATGGTATCCGGCAAAGGTATCCATGAATGTTAGCATTTCATGACCTGCAGTGCTGTCCACCAGCTGGTCAATGTGAGGGAGTGGAAAGTTGTCCTTCGGGCATGCTGCATTCAGATCTGTAAAGTCTATGCATAGCCTCCAGGTTCCGTTTGGTTTCCTCACAAGGATGGGGTTTGCTACCCATTGTGGACAGAGTGCTTGTCGAATTAAGTCATTGTCTAACAACTTCTTTACTTCTTCATTCAAAGCCTGGTACTTGTCTGGGCCATACTTTCTTCGTTTTTGATGGATTGGCCTTTTTGCTTGATTGATGTTGAGCTTGTGACAAGCATGTTTTGGATCTATTCCCACCTTGTCTGCATGAGACCAAGCAAAAACATCTAGATTTTTGCTGAGGAACTCTTTCATTCGGGACCTGTAAGGCTCAGGGAGCTCAGATCCTATGTATAATTCGAGATCTGGGTTTTCAGGATTAACTTTGAACGCCTCCAGCTCTTCAACTGGAGTTGCTCGTCGTTTTTGTCCTTTCCACCGAGGATCAAGTATTGGTCCCTCAGAGTTGAAATCATTTTCGATGCTTATTGGCTCTGCTCCCAGGCGGGGATCTAGATCGTCTGTTGGCCCTGATTCATTGTTGTTAGTCAACACCTGGCCCTCCAAGTGGTTAGATGAGTGTTGTTCGTCACCACCTCTTTGTTGCTCGTCAGGATGATGTTCCTCCTGGGTGGTAATGAGTTGCTCGTCTAACACTTGCTCGTCAAGATGTTACTCGTCAGTATCCATGTAGTCCTCTTCTATGTCCATCATGTTCTCCAGTATTGATGGTTCATTAGCAGGATAGCTAGTTGTGGCTTCCACCATGGATATTAATGCATGTTTGGCCTGCAACTGTAGGAGACATTCCCTGGCTTTTCTTTGATCTCCTTTGATAGTGCCTGCTCCACTTGCTGTTGGGAATTTTAAACAATAGTGATAAGTGGAACATGCAGCTTTGAATTCATTTAAAAAGGGTCGACCAAGAAACCCGTTATAAGTTGAATCCTGGTCTACAACCAAGAAGTCAACCATTCTTGTAATATTTTTTTCAGGTTCGTTGGCCGTTACAAGTTGTACTGCTAAAGTAACTATTCCCAACGGGACTGTTACAGCATTCCCAAAGCCTACAATCCTGTGAGTTGAATCCCGGATATAGCCCGAATAATCTGTGGACTCGTGTTCCCATAATCTTTACGCAGATTACGAGTGAATCATTGTGCGGGGTTAATATTCCTTCCAAGTCATTTTCGGTGAAAGTCAAGTCCGCTGTCTGCATGATAGACGGTTTAACCCCCATTTCTTGGAATTGATCGATCGCTCGTAACTCAGCTTTTCTCTTTCGGTTGGAGATTGGTGGTCGTCCATCAGAACACCCTCCTGTGGAGCCTGCGGGTTCCATCATGTATAAATCTTCCAACGGACGAGCAGGAATGGTAGGAACTGGTCGTCCTGGTTTATTGTTTTTCTAAGGTTGATCATCCTCATCCTTAGAGTTGTTCTCCCGGACTCTCTTTCCGGGTTGTCTCTTAACAAAGTCGGAAAGTTTCCCCTCCTCGTAGAAACGCCAAAGTTGCTTGAGCAAATCTCTACATTCACTCGTAAAGTGCCCCACGCTTTGATGGTAGGCACAATACTTGTTAGGGTTGAGTTTGCCGGTGTCTTGACGGATTTTCCGTGGAGGGGAGAGCAACTTCTTATCCTTCACATTCTCATAAACAGTATCGACTGACACTGTTAGCACTTGGTTTAACTTTTCCTTAAGCTCCGTCCCTTCCGTGAATGCCTTCATGTTTTTAGGGACTCGGTAGTTTGTTACACCAGGTTTCTTGTTATTCTCCTTGGGATCAACTTTGTTCTCCCCCAAGTTTGATTGCAAGGCCTCGTGCATGGAAACGAATATGCCGGCTTGATTTCGAAATTCGGCATAACTTCTTGGGCACTTCAAACGTACCTCTTTCCATAGCTTTGATCCTTTTTTCAACCCGGCCATAACAACAACAATTTTCGTATCCTCACTGATGGGTTCACCTTCTAACAACACCTTGTCGAACCTTTCCATGAATGCCCAATATGACTCGTCGTCATTTTATTTTAGGTCCGACAATCGGTGTTTCTGGGACAAGTATGACCCTACTGTAGAGAAATGAGAAAGAAACTCTCGACTGAGTTGAGTGAACGAGTGGATAGATGCTGGTGGCATTGCTGAAAACCACTTGTGCACCCGATCCCCCAAAGTTAAGGGGAAGTTTCGGCATTGAGTGGCGTCGCTGGCTCCCACCGAGACCATATAATCCGAATACTTCGTTAAATGAACTCTGGGATCAGCAACACCATCATATTGTATGCTTGCCGGGAACTGGACCTTCTTCTGAATCGGGGCTTTCAAAATGATAGGTGATAGTGGTGAGGATGGCAAGCTGGTCGTCCCCACTCCTCTTTGTTGGTCCAATTGTCCCTGCTGTTGGAGTTATACGTGAAATTATGCTTTTACTTTGTATAACTCGTGTATCAAACACTCGTTTTATGAGAATAATTCTTTTATCGCATTTGCTTTAGTTATGATTGAATGTTGAATTTCTATTGCAAACCATTCAATATATAGCACGTGTTACATAGTAGTTAATGTGGTGATACCCGATCACGGAAGACGACATTAACAGTTTACTTGTAACTAAACGTACATTTTCATGACCTAGGTGGAATTGAACAATCCGCCGTGAAAGGTCGATGTGTAAGGCTCAGATTGGTCTGTCTTGACTAAGAGATTGCACTAGCACATTTAGTATGTGTTGAAGAGGTCATACAACGAGGATAAATTCTTCTGTTCTGAAAGGTGAAGAATTAGACCTCAATGGTTGTTGATTTCTTAATCTCCGTCACTTAAATAGGAATGTGTGTGCTTAATAGTTACTGCTTTGATTCATGTTGGGTGAGAATCATTGCGACTTTGAACTTTGTGTCTTGGGCAGTAATATTAATCATACGACGGTTGCTAAGATTTAATACGGAGAAACACATGCGAGTACGGCTCGTGTGATTAGTCCCCTTGGTGGGCTCAGAAGTTTTATTGTACCAAATCTTGCAAGTGAAGAATTAGTTTCTTCGGTACGAATAATAATGTTGAGCTGTCTTTACTCCAAGGTGAAAGATGTTAATTAATTTAGTGCTATTCAGAAGCTTAATTAATTAATGGACTTGATAATCTTAAACGCGGGAAATAATAACCGGGAGCCCATATTATCGTAATATGGATTAAGATGGATAGTGCAATATTAATTTATTAGTGGTAATAATTAATATTAATGGATTGAATTATATTGGGGCTCAATATTGAAATTCAAAAGTCCATTAGGAGGTCCAATCTAAATTCTCCTTAAGGCCCCTCAAGTAGCCCATTAAGTAGCCCAATAATGATAAGGTGATTAAAATAAAAAGATAATATTAATGCTGATTTTTCATCATTTTTTTCGAAAATAAGAGAATCAAAAGAAATAAGATTTTGTTGATTTTCTTGGAAAGATATTATGGAAGATATGTATTCTAGGAGTACAAGAATATCACATATATTCAAGAAGATCCAAATCTTTGGATTTCTTATTGAAATTTTCGAAAAACACCCTATAACAAGGTGAGTGAGATTTTTGTGGAATATTTTATTTTGGAGAAAAGAATATATGAGATATATTCAAGATTTCTTAGAGTCTAAGAAAAGATTTTCTCTAAAGCCCAATAACCCACTAATTTTCGGCCACTCATAGTTATAAATAGGGGATGATTATTTCATCCCCAAGTACATAATTCCATGTGTTGGAAAAATCAAGAAACATAGATATTTTTCTTTTTCCTTAGTTTATTAAATTACTTGAAAGCGTCTCCCACCGGCGATCAAGTGAGGTGAAAAGGGAAATACTTGAGAAGGTTTTGGGTTGATAGAACGAGATTACAATTGTCCCGTATATCCAAAGGCCACTACTACAAGAGGTACGTTAATCACATATTTACTTGTTTATTCCGCCTAGTTAATATGTGAAATTAATTTAACATGCATGATGATAATTAGTTGTTGGAATTATTATTTGAATTAATTAGGATTAATTCATGCTAGTAATAATTGTATTTAAATTCGTATTTAAATTTCATCCCGAATAGATTCCGGACACCCTCTATTTTCCCAACAACTGGTATCAGAGCCACGGTTTCGGGCTCTGAATTTTAAATTGGAATTTAAATTGTTAAACATTAAATTGAAATTGGATAGTAGAATTGTTAGATCTTTTTTGCAGGTATCCAATTGTCATGGTTTTAATGTTGTTAATTTCATGCGTGTAAATTAATTATTTTTTAATTCGATTCGTTCGAATTCGTTTTTCTCGTGAGAAAATCCACGAGTAGATTAGTTGTTTTTATTTTGATTCTATCATTGTAATAGACTAGTCTAGATCTAGTATTTTTTTTTTTTGTAAAAATAAATTGTAACCGGATCGTGACGAAGAACGAAGAATTAAAAACGGCGTACCCGGACGACGCATACAAGCGTGGCGCGTGTATGGACGTAAAATCATGCAAGGGGTGAAGAAAACGAGGACGAACGGCGAAAAAAACGGCGCACGGGGGTGCACGGCACACGCCGTGCGCGTCGGGTGCACGGCGCCGCGCGCACCGCGCGCGCGCCTCGGGCGCGAGGCTGCAGTGCCTCGGGGCGCTCCGGGCGGCGCCTCGGCGCGCCTCCGTGCAGCGCCTCGGGTGCGCCTCTGCTGTGCCTCGGGGCTGCGCTTCGGCGCGCTTCGGGCAGCGTTTCGGCGCCTTTTGGGCCTGGAAGCGCGCGGGCCCACTTCGTGGGCCGACGCGCGCTGTATCTCAGGCCGTGGAATTTTTTCGGTTCGTGTTTTTTTCGTGTGATTTTAAACGTCGTCTCGAACCCCAAACGATGCTGTTTTTGAAGAAGTGTTGCTGTTCGAGTGGGAGCACGTCGAGACGAACGTCGGAAAGCAACAAGGACGATTTTTCGCATCAAGACGTGAAGAAATTAAACCGTGACAATTGGATTTGAGTGCTCCAATGTGTTTAATTTTGTTTTGATGGATGTTTTATTTCGTGCACTTATTATTATTTGTTAATATGTGTTTGCATGAATTTAATTGTCCAAGAAAAACCTTACTTTCGAAAATTACTAAGTATGTTTTTATAATCGCAATTTTATTCCGGATATTAAAATTGGATTATTTTGACCTCCATAATTTATTTATTTGTGAAGTTCTTTTGTAATACATTTCCCCCTCGGATCGGCCAAAAGAACGGATTTCACATGAATAAATTCCGAAAAGATGATTGTGGATTATTACTAGTGGCGGTATTGACCCTCACCACGAGTGGCTTGCTCAAAGCAAAATAATAATCCTGTATTTAATTATGGTTATTACTTAGGCATAGGGAATTGATATTAACTTACTCCCCTTGGAGTCCCTGTCAGTTTCTATGTGGTCAAAGTGGGAGCCAACTATTAATTTTGAATTAAGGATTTGTAACTTTTAAAGTTTGTGATCCGCTTAAATGTGTTTAAATGTATAGACCACCCCTCGTGGCGCATTTAAATTGTTTCGAGATGTTGGCTGATGCATGATTATATTGTTTTAAGGTTTCAATATAATTGATGTGATCGAATTATGTGATAATTTCGTATTTTTCTAGATATTGATATGAATGTATGTTTTATTCTCAGTTCATCATGTCGCAACCTTTTAATCCACTGTTTAGTATACTTAAAGATAACAAACTTGTTGGTGATAACTATGTTGATTGGAAACGTAACCTTAATATTGTCCTAACCGCTCAACACCACAAGTGGGTACTTACCACTCCTAAGCCCCAAGAGCCTGCCGAAGATGCCACGAAAGCGGACAAGAAAGAGCATAAGAGTTGGTTTGACTCCGATGAGATGGCTAGGTGTACTATTCTGGCTTCAATGTCAGATGTGTTGCAACACCAACACCAACACATGGAGACCGCCTCTGAGATAATGCAAAATCTTGAAGCGATGTTTCAACATCAGAACCGTACGGCTAGGCAAATCACCATGCGAAAGATGCTTTCGTTGAAAATGGTGGAAGGTACGCCCGTAAGGGATCACGTAATCGAGATGATGGGTTATCTCAACAAGTTGGAAGTACTTGGTGCGGAATTTGACCTCCCTACTAAGGTCGATTTCGTTCTCCATTCTCTGCCAAAAAGCTTTGAGCAGTTTCAGTTGAACTATCAAATGAATGACCGGGCAAATAGTTTGCCCGAGCTCTTGCAAGCTTTGGTATCGGCGGAGACTCTAATGGGTCACCAAACCGTTGCTATGGTGGCAAACGGTCCGTCTTCGTCTTCGGGTCCTAAGGGAGGGAAGAAGAGGAAGAGGACGAAGGGCCAGACCCAAGCAAATCCAACCGTTGCGAAACCCAAGGCAAAGGGAGAAGGAGGTGGAAAGAAAACTGCTAAGGGTAAGTGCTTTAATTGTGGTGAGAAGGGACATTGGAGGGCGACCTGTTCTAAGCCTAAGAAGGGTGGAAAGAAAGGTAAGTCTCATGCTTTAGTCATTGAAACATATGTTGCGGTGTATGCTGCCCACGTTTGGGTAGTGGATACCGGGGCAACTGATCATATTTGTTTCACTCTTCAGGGGTTCCAGCTAACCCGACGACTTAGCAAGAATGAGATCACAATCACTTTGGGGGATGCTACGAGAGTGGCAGCCGAAGCAGTGGGAGTCGTGCACCTATCTTTTGAAGATAGAGTTTTAATTTTAAGAGATGTTTTATACGTTCCGAACTTTATGAAGAATTTAATTTCGGTTTCTAAGTTGTTTTTTGATGGATATTCAGTTACTTTTAATAAAGTTGTTACTGTTTCTTTTAAGAATGATGTTATCTGTCATGGAACGTTGGTAAACAATCTCTATACGATTAAATGTGCACACCACTCAAATAATGAATCTAATAACACGTCGATCATTTCGAGCAATAAAAGAAAGCGTTCTTCGGAGATGAACGAAACACTTCTATGGCATCTTAGACTAGGTCATATTAATCTAAAGCGGATAGAGAGATTGGTGAAAGACGGATCCTTGGAATCGCTCCAAGTCGAGCCGTTTCCAACTTGTGAATCCTGTTTAGAGGGTAAGATGACCAAGAGGGCATTTGGAGCCAAGGGGAATAGAGCCACAGAAGTGTTAGAACTCGTTCATACCGATGTGTGTGGTCCAATGACGATCAAAGCAAGAATGGGGTATGAGTATTTCGTTACCTTCATTGACGATTACTCAAGATATGGGTACATTTACCTTATGCGGCATAAGTCTGAAACTTTTGAAAAGTTTAAAGAGTTTAAGGCCGAAGCCGAGAAACATAGGGAAAAGAGTATCAAGTTTCTACGATCAGATCGTGGAGGCGAATACCTCAGCGATGAATTCTTAAACTACCTATCGGACGAAGGGATCGTATCCCAGTTGACCGCACCGGGAACCCCTCAACAGAACGGTGTGGCGGAACGAAGGAACCGGACTCTTTTAGAAATGGTCAGATCCATGATGAGTTATTCGGATTTACCCAAGTCGTTTTGGGGTAACGCCTTGGAAACGGCGGCTTATATTCTAAACTTGGTGTTGGTCCCGGTACAAGACTGAGGAATACGTGTATGGGGGGGGGATACACGTATACCAATTTTTAAACTTAAAACTGATTGAGTCCCCTTCACTCAGAGTGGTAAAGAACTAGGAGCTGATAATACACCCACTGACTACACTTGGTATGGGTCAGTTGGCTAACTATCAGTTCAAGTTCAGTGCGGAAATGTTTGAGCCCTGATAGTTTAAAGTCTTGTTTAGTTTGCTTTCTGAAAACTTGTTTTACTCAAAACTTAGAAGTGTTTAGTAGGGCAGTGTTCTTTTGAAGATCAGGTTGATTGATTCAGACCTGATAAGCTTGAATGCAATGAATGAACAAGTAATATGGCAAGTATGCACAATGTCAAAGCAGTAAGAACACAAGGAGTTTAACGTGGTTCAGAGTCTCAAGCTCCTACGTCCACGGCCTGACTTAACAGGAAATCCACTCAAGGGATTCTTGTTTTTAACGTGCCAAGGTGCACCAAGACCAGTTACCTCACTGATCTATACAAACTCCTCTTACTATCACACTAACTGACTTACTCCCAACAAGCCTAACTTAGGGTTTTGGTTTCAGTTTGGATTCCAACTAAGTTGAGATTATCCTTACAAGGCAAAGCTGTGCTAAGGATTGGATAATCTCTTTAAGCTTAAGATAATTCTAATTAGCTCTTGGAATACAGAATAACTCTCAGTTGCTAAGAAACACTTGGGAAATTTAGAAGGTTTCGAGTGTTTCTCTTAAAGGCTGAATGCTTTGATTGCTTGAGAGTTTGAGTAATTTCTGGCTTGGAAATTTCCCGTAACCTTGAATGGGTTCAAGGCCTTCTGTATTTATAGGTGGTTTGAAAAACTATCCGTTGGAGAGATAGCCTTCTAGCCATCTATGTAGAGGGGCTTCAAACGGACATATCTCTATGCAGCAGCCGCCTTTGCATGGATTTGGTATTTGCATTTAATGCACATTAAATGCTTGCCCGTTGAATATGCAGTCTGAATTCAGTCTATATGTCAGGTTCCGTACGTGCGTGTCCTCCTCGGATTGGTCCACGTCATCAGGTTGGTGAGAATGTCAGAACTTATTCCAGAGCTTCAGGCTTGTCTTATTAAGTTCATTTTGTCTTGAGCTCACCGGTCTTGTCCTGACGCTGGAATTCCTTTTGCATTGCTTGGCTCTACTCCAAGTCTTCCCATTTACTCAGTGACAACCTGTTCCCTTCAGGACTGAGTTAGTAATGACCTCAGGGTCATACTCTTCATCACTGACACTTACTCAGCCAGCTTAGAAGACTGCCATAAGTTCAGGATGGTGCTCTTCGTCTTCAGGCTCTGAGTCTTGATTGACTTCAGTGAGTTCTCCTCTCACTGAGTACCTGTGAAGTGTAAAATGACTAAGTGCTAATCCTAACCAAGACTAGCCTGACAAAGACAGATTAAGGCAATCATCTTTTCAGGGGTTTTGGGATCTAAATCAAAACTGACAATGTCCCAACAATTTCCCCCTTTTTGATGATGCCAAAACACTGAAAAGATCCTCAAAACACTTAGAGGAAATAAGACAAACCTATCTATAAGATAAGACAGTGTTAGAGCAGTTCTTGATAAAGTACAGAATTTAAACAAGCCAAAAAGACAATGAGTTTTTGTCTGTGGGCAAAAGTAATAGATTTCATTGATAGATGTGGAAATGATTACAATGAATCTAATCTATTACAAAGAAGCCTGTGAACACCTAGACTAATCTCATTTCAGGCTTGAGTCCATATCCTGCATAAACTCTTGCCTTTAGCTCGTCAAGTCTTCCAGGTTGGTTTACATATCCTTCAGTTCTGGCTATCTTCAAGACTTCCATCATTATGGCCTTAGTGTCATGCTTTAGAGTTCCAGGAATCAAGGGAGGAGCTCGAATGATGAACTCAGGAGCCTTCACTTGGACTTTAGCTGCCTCAGCCTCCTCCAAGATCTTCTGAAATAGCTCAGGATGATTGTCCATCATATAGTCAGTGAAGTGGGCATCAATATCGTCAGTGTCGCCCCACTTCTTCACAACAAACCATAGCCTGACAAATTCATCCCTTGCATCAGTCCAAAACTCCTTTAAAGTCTCTGAGACGAACTCATCAACAAAAGCTTCCCTTGCTCCTGATTCTGGCCTACTGACTTGGAGAATTGTTGCCTTCCTCACTGTTGGCTTCTTCCTGTACTTCCTTGGCTCAGGCTTCGCCTTCTTCCTTCTTAGCAAGCTGATCACTGCATCATCTAGTTCACGTTGTTGAAGCTCAGTGATATCCGTCAGCTTCTCAACTTTCTTCTCCAAAATGCGCATCTTCTCCTTCTGAGCAATTTCAGCTCTGCGCATAGCCTCAGTCTTTTCAGGTTGATCTCCCCATGCTTCAGCACATAGCTCCGCAACTAACTCACCTGAGTAAGTGATGGGATTCTTCCTTGAGCTCATGGGTGATGATCTTTGGACTGGCTTAGGTTGTTGCTTTGAAGGTTCATTAGCCTTTGCCTTTGTTGCCTCCTCCCTCAGCTTGGCAACTAATTGTTCTCCTTCCTTCTCCACTGCCGCTAACCTAGCTGACTTCCTTACCCTTAGAATATTTCCATCAGGATTGGCTTCAGGATCAGCTAGGACGGTCTCTCCTTGACTAACTGCCTCAGATGCCTCAGGGCGGGATCTTTTCTTCTTCTTTTCCCCCTTTTTGGCATCATCATTGGCCTCAGATGGGAATGCGTCAGATCCGCTGTTGATTACGAAGGAGGCTAGGGAATGGACATCGTTGATTCCCTCCTTCAATAACTCAACTCCCATTGAAATCCCAGTTCCTGCAAAGGATACGGAACTTATGGCAGCATTGACTTTCTTCTCAAAGACCTCCATAGAGAGTTGGAGACTTTGTTCAGCCTTGGTGATCCTTTCTTCCACCTTCAAGGACTCACCGCTGACTCTGCTAACCTCAGTCAGTATCTTCGCAGACTCCTCAGTGGCCTTAGCCAAAATGTCCGCCACTGATTGAGATGTGCTATCCAGCTTCCCTGACTCCAGCTCCAACTTGGACGCTGAGTCCTTCAAGGCCTGAGTGACAATGGCTCCAGTCTGAACTGCAAGCCTGTCCACTGCCTGATTCATCTTTTCGTCCCTGATCGCATCTCTCTCTTCAAGCTTCTTGAGAGTGTTTCTGAGCATCTTCTTTGTGCGCTTCCTCTCATTCTTCACTGACTTGGCCGTGTCAGTCATTGTGCGCTTTAACAAGATCAGCTCCCTGTTGGCAAGGGTGTTGTAGGCTGACCTTGTCCACCTGATGTGTTTCGCCAGGGCCTTGGAGTCTTCATCTTTTTCAGCACGTAGCCTCATTACTTCCTCCTGAAGTTCAGCTAGATTTTCCGAGGTTTTCTCCTGTTTGACCTCCACTATACTTGTAAACTCAGCACGGCCGACCCCGGTGATGACCACATCTTCATCATCAGCGGCCTCATCAGTGATTGGCTGCTTTCCCTTGTCAGCCCCTGCAGCATCAGTCCCCTCTTCAAGGTACACTGAAGGCAGTTGTGAAGTAGTCATGGCCGCCTCCTCAGGCTCAGCTAAGCTAACTTGAACCTTAGGAACTTGTCCTTCGGAACTGAGAGTCTCCTTGAATGCCTCAACATCATCCTCTCGTGTCTCAGGGCAGGGAATCCCTTCATCGACAGATGTCTCATTGGCAGCTGAGATGTTCACAACATCCTCAGCCACTGGTCCACCCTTGGCACCAGTGTTCTTGTCACCTTCCTCCTGAGCCTGAGGCTCAGAGTCCATCTCATCAACTTCCCTTGCAGTCTCCTCTACTGCCTTTTCCACAGCTCCACCTTGAGCGTCATCATCCTCCTCACCATTCTCCTTCTCTTCAACGGAGAGAAGATCAGTCTTGCTTTTGGCCATCATTTCAGCCACAAGCTTCTTCAGGTTGTCGAAGTTTAATAGTTGAAGCCAGCTTGTCAGGCCAAAGAATGAGCAGATCTTGGCCTCCTCCGTCTCCCAATGCTCCCAGCCGCGTGCGTCTACTAGCATATGTTGCTCCTGCATGTTTGATTGTTTGAAGTCCAACCAAACTTTGAGCTCCACCACATATGCCAGCAATTCAGTGTATTTGTACAGCCCAGGCCAGCACTTTCCTGCCCACTCCGTGGCATTCCCCCTGAGTGTATTCTCCAGTATACCTCCCGCCATGTGCTCATCCAGCTCCTCCTCCTCTATTTCAAGGAACACATCCTCTTCTGTTGAAATAGATTTGGGACAGTCTTTGGGGTTGGGGTATGAGGGAAAATCTGAAGGGTTGGGAAGGTTTGGCTCGGCTAACTGGTCAGGCTCAATTGTAAGTGAGGTTGATGGCACTGACTCAGTAGGGTAATTTGGCTCTGAAGGTTGGGGGAGTTGGGGAGTTTGAGGTGCGGGGTCAGGGATGGAAGGTGTTTGGGTTTCAGGATGTGGGGGTGTTTGTGTGGGTGCTGTCTCAGGCTGCAATGATTCAGCCGTCTCGACAGTCTTCCTCACCTCCTCTAAGTCAGAGGCTCCAGGAGAGCTTGACTTCTCCCTCTCACTTAATTCAGGAAGTTTCTTAGCAGGAGACTTCTTTACTCCCCTCCTAAGTCTCTTCAGGGGCCTCTTTCCCTGAGCGCCCTCTATACTGACGTCATCATCAGTTCCCTCAGCCTCAGTCCCGGCCTTCTTGGGATCTGACTCAGTCCCTGTCTTCGTGCTCTTCCCTGACAGCACGATTTTCACCCTCCTCTCCTTCTTCTCAGCCGCGCCCACATCAGGTTGCTCCACCTCCTCAGCAACAGCCTTCTCAGCCTCCTTACTCCTCTCAAGGAGCTCATCCACCTTTTCAATGAGGCTGGTTGCCACTCTCTTGGCCGTCCCAGCTGGCTTTCTGGCCTGACCCTTTGCTTTCGCATTGGGATCAGTCAGCCCTAGCACTGAATAGGTGTCACTCAGTGATGAAAACATGACCTTCTTTGAGGAAAGGTTGTCCTCAAAGTCAAAAGTGTACCCATGGCACGCATGAGCAATCAGCATGGACAATCTTGTGCCAAATGGCAAGATGGCACTGACTGATATGTGCTTCTTCTCCTTGTCACGCGTGATCTTGTCCAATCCCGCCTGATGGAGTTGATCGAGGAAGAACTGCTCCCAGTTCGCTTCCACTCCATCAGCGATTGCTCCCATGAGCCTCAGCTTGGGCAGACTCAACTGCTCGTGAGAGCCAGTTGCTCCCATCACCATCTTGGACACCAAGTCCACCAGAGCCCTGTACTCCGGCTTCAGAGTGCTCTTGTTCTGACGGGCCCTGAACTCCGAAGACCCTGACTTGGTCCATTTCCCAAGGAATTCTCCCTCCAAGTTTTCCTTGTAAGTCCTGGGGTTGATGCCAGAGGATGGCAGCTTGAAGACTTCCCTCACCGCCTGCCTGAGATCAATGGTGACCACCTCCGAGTCGTAGAGAGGCTCTCCGTCGCTGTTCTTTTCCCCCGTCGGCATTAGCGCAGTCACCTTGGTGAAGACTTCACCCTTCCGCAAGAACATGTTCAAATAAGCTTCCACCACTGTTCTTGGGAGCACAGAAGAGGGGCGGGTGGTGAAGTATGTTTCCAACCCGGCGTCGGAAATCCATTTAAAAACGGGTTTGATTTCCTCAACCGTTAGACAGATACCTTCCATGGAGATGACTTGCTCCATGTGTACCAGCTTCTTCTCAACAACATCGACGATCTTGTCGGTTGTCCAGTCGGAATCAAGGAATGCCATTGTGTTTTGAGAAAGAGGTTTTAGAAATTCTGTGTTTGAGCAAGAGAAAACTCAGTGTGCAAATTGTGCGTTGTGTTTGCGTAAAGACCTCAAATGACACCCTTGATTGATAAGACTAAGTCAGTTACTCAAACGTGGGGTTGAGATTGATTCCTGAATTCGAAAGGTTTTGAAATGAGAGGCCAGGATTAATCTCAGTTTTAATTGAAACCCCAAGTCAGTCACAATCCGTATAAAACGGACACGTATATGAAAAAGTAACTGTGACATTAAATGCTCCGTGCGCGTGGGTTTAAATATAAAAAGACGCGCTTTTAATGATAACGGAATGCATTTAGTAAAGATTTTCAGGACGAATGACTCAGGAAGACGCTTGAGATTCACAAGAGTCAGGTTAGAACCTATACCTGTCAGGGAGACATTGTAGCACCCTGATACCTCGCTGAGTCGAGTCTGGCCTGAGTTCCCCCTAGAACCCTACACTGACTGCTCTCCCGGATCTAAGAGTCCCAATTCCACTGACAGTTCCATAAACCTTGCTTCAGCCAAGGGCTTAGTCAAGATGTCAGCTCTTTGCCTATCAGTGTGAATCTTTTCCATCCTAATATCTTTCTTTTCCACATGATCTCGAATGAAGTGGTGTCTAATATCCACATGCTTGCACCTTGTGTGAAGCACTGGGTTCTGAGTGATTGCTATTGCACTGTTGTTATCACAATAGATTGGAACCTGATTAGCAAATACTTGGTAGTCCCTCAACTGTTGCCTCAACCATAGGATCTGAGCACAACAACTCCCTGCAGCCATATACTCAGCCTCAGTTGTGGATGTTGCCACTGAATTCTGCTTCTTACTAAACCACGAGATCAACTTACTTCCCAAAAACTGACATGTCCCTGAGGTTGATTTCCTATCAATCCTACAACCTCCATAATCTGCATCTGAATACCCTGTCAGTTCAAGGTTGTCATCTGAAGGATACCATAGTCCCATATTAACTGTCCTTTTCAAATACTTAAGTATCCTCTTAGCAGCCTCCAAATGACTTCTCTTGGGATCAGACTGATACCTAGCACACACACCAACTGCAAACGTAATGTCAGGCCTACTTGCAGTCAGGTACAGTAAAGAACCTATCAGCCCACGATACTCAGTCTGATTTACTGAAGTCCCTTCAGTGTCAGGATCCATCTTCCAATTGGTGTTCATTGGGATCCTGGCTGGATTGCTGTTTTGAACACCAAACTTATGAATCAAGTCTCTTGTATACTTGGCCTGATTAATAAATATACCTTGATCAGTCTGCTTGACCTGCAATCCTAAGAAGAAGTTCATCTCTCCCATCATTGACATCTCAAATTTACCAGTCATCAGTTTAGAGAATTTCTCACACAACTGCTGATTTGGTGATCCAAATATTATGTCATCCACATAAATTTGGACCAAGAGAATATCATCACCTTCAGTGATCCTGAACAAAGTCCTATCCACTGTTCCCTTCTTGAACCCATGATCAGTCAGGAATTGAGAGAGGGTATCATACCAAGCTCTTGGTGCTTGCTTAAGTCCATAGAGTGCTTTCTTCAAATGGTATACTCTATCTCCAACCTCAAACCCGGGAGGTTGTTCAACATATACCTCTTCATTGAGTACACCATTCAGGAATGCACTCTTGACATCCATTTGATACACTTTGAACTTCTTATATGTCGCATAGGCAAGGAACAACCTGATAGCTTCCAATCTAGCCACTGGAGCAAAGGTCTCATCATAGTCTATTCCTTCAGACTGACAATACCCTTTTGCAACCAGTCTAGCCTTGTTCCTTACCACAACACCATTCTCATCCTTCTTGTTCTTAAAGACCCACTTGGTACCAATCACACCTTGATGCCTAGGTCTATCTACCAGTTCCCAAACCTGATTCCTTGTGAACTGATTCAACTCCTCTTGCATGGCAATGATCCAGTTCGAGTCAGTGAGAGCTTCTTCAATGTTCTGAGGCTCCTGCTCAGAGAGAAAGCAACAGAACAATGCACTCTCACCATGAAACCGTCTGGTCCTGACTCCCTCAGTTGGATCACCAATAATTTGATCAATGGGATGATCTTCTAACCATGTTCTTTTGCCAGGAGTTGTTCCTGAAGTACCTGCAATGTTAGTGTCTACAGGCTCATAAAATTCAGGAAATTGAACAGAAGGGGATGATCCTGAGTCTATACCGAAGGGATTAACAAGCTCAATGTCAGGGACATTGATTCCCCCTTGATGAGGTGACTCAGGAGCCGTCTCAGCTGCAACAGCATCTTCATAGACGGTACTTACCTCAGGTTGAGCCTGTTCCTCTGTCTGAGGCTCAACAATCCCTGATGTGCTGGGTTTAGGAGTGGCACTTGGTTCATCATCCTGATCGTCATCATCATCCCATCTGGGGATTGGCACAGTCTTGATCTTGGGATCAGGTTGACTCTTCAAGCTCAGCCTTGTCACACTCCTCGTGACCTCCTCAGTGTCAGGATTCAGCACCTTTGCCCTAGACTCATTAGCAGATTCATCAAAGACAACATGAGGTGATTCTTCCACAACAAGGGTCCTACAATTGTAAACCCTGAAGGCTTTGCTAATTTCAGAATATCCCAAGAATATTCCTTCATCAGATTTGCTATCAAAGGCTTTCAACTGGGTCTTCCCATTGTTGAGGATGAAGCACTTACAACCAAATACATGAAAGTAAGAAATACGAGGTTTTCTTTTGTTCCATGTCTCATATGGGGTCTGTGCATGTTGCTTGTTCAGCATGGATCTGTTCTGAGTGTAGCATGCAGTGTTGATTGCCTCAGCCCAAAACTTCTTGGGCAATCCTGACTCAGCCAGCATGGTCCTTGCAGCTTCCTTCAGTGTCCGATTCCTCCTTTCAGCGACACCATTCTGTTGTGGGGTTCTAGCTGCAGAAGTCTCATGAGCTATACCAAGTTCATTACAAAAGTCAGAAATATATGAATTTATAAACTCAGTGCCCTTGTCAGATCTGATCTTAGTAATGGACTGATTTTTCTCATTGCTGAGTCTTCTGAGCAACTCTGGAAGCTTCACCTGTGTTTCCTTCTTATTTAACAGGAAAATAACCCAAGTATATCTAGAATAATCATCAATAACCACAAGGGTATATTTTCTACCATTCATACTCACAGGTGTTATGGGACCAAATAGATCCATGTGCAGGAGCTGAAGTATCCTGTCAGTAGTGTAGGAAGCCTTTTCTTTGAATGACGCTCTGACTTGCTTCCCTTCCTGACAAGCTTTGCACACGTGATCTTTGCTAAAAACTTCATTAGGTAGACCATCAACAAGTGACTGTCTAGAAATTTTGTTAAGAATCTTGAAGTTCAGGTGGCTTAATCTTTTATGCCATAACCAACTGAGCTCTTGAGAGCTTTTAGCAACAAGACAAGTATTAGGAATAGTGCTGCTCCAATCAGCGAGATAAACATTACCTTTCCTTATACCTGATAGAAGCACTTGTGTTGATTTGTCCTTGACTGAACATTTATTCGATGAGAACTCAACACTGAACCCTTTGTCACAGAATTGACTTACTGACAGCAGGTTATGCTTCAGTCCTTCCACAAAGGACACATTTTCCACTCTTACTGTACCTATAATTAGAACACCAAAACCCTTAGTAACACCTTTTGAGTTATCACCAAAGGTTACCTGTGGACCATCTTTAGCCTGATATTCTTGGAGAAGACTCTTCATTCCAGTCATGTGCCTTGAGCAACCACTGTCTAGGTACCAAACAGCTTTGATTGAGTCTTCTCTCCTCTTGTTGTGATCCACAGCCGCCTGTAAGCAAATCAGGCTTTAGGTACCCATTGGGTGTTGGGTCCTATTGTGTCAGCTGTACCTTTCGGGATCCAGACTTGCTTCACAACCCTGATTGCCTCAGAGTGGTGAATCTGTCTCCCTGAAACATCGACATACACAACTTTCTTCTTCTTAGCCTGAGAGGAAGATGGTGTATGGGTGCTAGACTTAGGCTTCGCAGGAGCCTGAGTGGATGCCTTTTGGGCTGGCCTCCTGTTCTTCCTAGGTCTGGGTGCAGCAGGTCTTGGGTCTTGTTCTTGATAAGGACCCTGATTTCTATTCCCCCTAGGCAAGTGAGGGAAAGGAAAACAGTTAAAGGCCTCAGGATGCCAAAACCACGGGGGTGTCATCATGTTTGGTCTTCCCTGATGGTATTGCCAAGCATGATGGTACCCTCGTTGACCAGTCTGAGGGCTCTTGGCCTGAGTCTTCCTCTGCTTTCACTGAGGTTTTCCCTGGCCTGAGCTCTCAGGGGCTTCCGCAGGTTGCTTTGCCTTTCCCTTGGGTTTTGGCTTAGCTACCTTAGGAGCAACCTTGACTGTGTCAACGGTTTCCTTGCCCTTATCAGTTTGACGGGCCTGGAGCACAACCTTAGGTGCACTCTGGCCTGTCTGAACAAATACCCTTTCAGTGTTGCTCCCTGAAGCAACATGAAACTGACCTTGTGAGGATTTCTCAGGAACATATCCAAGTCCCTTTTTCTTGTTCCCAAGTATCTGGTTGCTATTTATTTCCTCTCTAGCGACTGAGGATTTATTCATTGCTGCAACCTTTTTCTTGAGAGAGTCCTCACTCTTTTTCAGGATTTCATGTCTGGTAAAGAGGTCATCAAACTTACTCTTAAGTGCTTTCAGCTCTTCCTTCCTGACCAGCTCTTCCTCAGCCAGTTCCTTCAGAATTTTCTCTCTTGGGAGACGCTCAGAATTGATCATGTCAATTTCCTGAGTTAGTCTCACAATCTGAGCTGATTCTTTGAGATCAGACTGAGTGAGTTGTTCATTCAGGTTTTGAACTTCAGTACTCAATTTCTTGTTCTCCTCTACCAAGAAGACATTAGTTTCCTGCAGTCTGGAGAAATCAACCATCAATTGATCAAGACAGATCTGAAGGTTCATTTCTCTAACTGACTCTGAGCTGAGCTCAGGATTTTGACCAGTGTAAGAAGCACAAACAGAATTTGATGTTACCTCAGGCTCATCCCTAGCCATTAGGCAGACATCATCGTACTCATCATCCGAGAAGAGTTCAGGTGACCTTTCAGTGGGGCCATCAGAGTCTGTTGCATCCTCAGCCACCATAGCCCTCCGATCAGCAGATCTTAGATCCCTCGTGGTTCTCCTTTCCTCTCTCTCCCTAGCACTCAGCTCCGGGCAATCGTACTGATAGTGACCAATCTTGTTACAGTTGTAACATGCTACCTGCTCACTTATTCTTTCTTTTCTCGGTTCAGGGTTCCTCCTTGAGTCAGGTTCCCTGGTTCTCGGTGAGCTTTCAGCCTTGGTTGGATATCTATCATCGCGAGTACGTCTCTGTTCGTCTCTTCTTTCAGGTTTTGGTTCAGAATATCTCCTTTCATCGCCACGTTCTCTCCTCTGGTCAGTGTTCCTTCGCTCCTCATATCTCCTCGAGCTTTGGTGGGTTCCTTCAGGTTTCCTGTCACGTGAGTCCTGATAAAACTTTTTATAACGACCAAACCTGGAATTGAGCTTGTCAAATCGTCTGGCCATCAGGCTGTACTCCTCAGCGAGTTCTTCCCTGCTCATCTCCATCAGTGACTTTGATGAAGAATTTGATGAGGGCTCAACAGGTTCAGACCTGGCCTTGAACGCCACACTTTTCTCAGGAGTTTTCTCCTTCCCTTCCTCTTCTGACTGAACTTTCTTCTTTCTTTTGTTAAGATCAAATTCAAGCGCTTTTAGCTCTGAAAAAAGTAAAGCAGAAGTTATGTTACTCATATCCTGAGTGTTCTTAAGCATAATTACACTGTTGTCCCATCTCTCAGGAAGGGCATTCAGGATTTTTGAAGCAACATCTCTCCTTGGGACATCCTTGTCCAACATCACCAACTCATTCATCAACTTGATGAATCTAGACTCCATCTGATCTATGCTCTCATCAGGCAGCATCTCGAACGCTTCGAATTTCTGAATGGCAATATTCCTCTTGTTCTCCTTTATCTTTTCTGACCCTTCGCACATCCTGGTCAGCTCATCCCAGACCTCCTTTGCCGTCTTTAGGTTCATCAGCCTGGCTGACTCCTCGAAAGGCACCGTATGCAAGATGATGTTTCTGGCGACGTTGTCAAGCCCCACCATCTTGATTTCATCGTTGGTCATGTCTTTCCTCTCCTTAGGAACCTGCACGCCAATCGCAAGATCATCGTATCCCAGTCCTCTGACGTTAGGAATAGTGATCTTGATCGGTCCTTCCCTGAGCACACGCGGCATCTGGTCATGGATGGCATCTAGATGTGCCTCTAATCTGAACTTCCAATAGACAAAGTTAGATACAGAGAATTCAGGTAACGAAGCTTCAAGTCTCCTCGAAGTCATGATGATGATGCAAGTTTTGTGAAAAGCAAACTCAGATCTGTTCAGTGACCACCAACAGTTTCTCCTCTGAAACTATTAGTATTCAAAGTCAGTGGTCTTTCGAACCACTGCTCTGATACCACTTGTTGGTCCCGGTACAAGACTGAGGAATACGTGTATGGGGGGGGGATACACGTATACCAATTTTTAAACTTAAAACTGATTGAGTCCCCTTCACTCAGAGTGGTAAAGAACTAGGAGCTGATAATACACCCACTGACTACACTTGGTGCGGGTCAGTTGGCTAACTATCAGTTCAAGTTCAGTGCGGAAATGTTTGAGCCCTGATAGTTTAAAGTCTTGTTTAGTTTGCTTTCTGAAAACTTGTTTTACTCAAAACTTAGAAGTGTTTAGTAGGGCAGTGTTCTTTTGAAGATCAGGTTGATTGATTCAGACCTGATAAGCTTGAATGCAATGAATGAACAAGTAATATGGCAAGTATGCACAATGTCAAAGCAGTAAGAACACAAGGAGTTTAACGTGGTTCAGAGTCTCAAGCTCCTACGTCCACGGCCTGACTTAACAGGAAATCCACTCAAGGGATTCTTGTTTTTAACGTGCCAAGGTGCACCAAGACCAGTTACCTCACTGATCTATACAAACTCCTCTTACTATCACACTAACTGACTTACTCCCAACAAGCCTAACTTAGGGTTTTGGTTTCAGTTTGGATTCCAACTAAGTTGAGATTATCCTTACAAGGCAAAGCTGTGCTAAGGATTGGATAATCTCTCTAAGCTTAAGATAATTCTAATTAGCTCTTGGAATACAGAATAACTCTCAGTTGCTAAGAAACACTTGGGAAATTTAGAAGGTTTCGAGTGTTTCTCTTAAAGGCTGAATGCTTTGATTGCTTGAGAGTTTGAGTAATTTCTGGCTTGGAAATTTCCCGTAACCTTGAATGGGTTCAAGGCCTTCTGTATTTATAGGTGGTTTGAAAAACTATCCGTTGGAGAGATAGCCTTCTAGCCATCTATGTAGAGGGGCTTCAAACGGACATATCTCTATGCAGCAGCCGCCTTTGCATGGATTTGGTATTTGCATTTAATGCACATTAAATGCTTGCCCGTTGAATATGCAGTCTGAATTCAGTCTATATGTCAGGTTCCGTACGTGCGTGTCCTCCTCGGATTGGTCCACGTCATCAGGTTGGTGAGAATGTCAGAACTTATTCCAGAGCTTCAGGCTTGTCTTATTAAGTTCATTTTGTCTTGAGCTCACCGGTCTTGTCCTGACGCTGGAATTCCTTTTGCATTGCT
Source organism: Ballota nigra (assembly GCA_947034835.1). Classification (NCBI taxonomy): domain Eukaryota; kingdom Viridiplantae; phylum Streptophyta; class Magnoliopsida; order Lamiales; family Lamiaceae; genus Ballota; species Ballota nigra. Next base: position 94,142,827 of record OX344724.1, read on the forward strand.
TGGCTCTACTCCAAGTCTTCCCATTTACTCAGTGACAACCTGTTCCCTTCAGGACTGAGTTAGTAATGACCTCAGGGTCATACTCTTCATCACTGACACTTACTCAGCCAGCTTAGAAGACTGCCATAAGTTCAGGATGGTGCTCTTCGTCTTCAGGCTCTGAGTCTTGATTGACTTCAGTGAGTTCTCCTCTCACTGAGTACCTGTGAAGTGTAAAATGACTAAGTGCTAATCCTAACCAAGACTAGCCTGACAAAGACAGATTAAGGCAATCATCTTTTCAGGGGTTTTGGGATCTAAATCAAAACTGACAATGTCCCAACACTTGGTGCCATCCAAATCGGTTCCTAAAACCCCAATGGAATTGTGGACCGGGCGCAAGCCCAGTCTAAGACATTTACGGATTTGGGGTTGTCCGGCATACGTGCTAGACAAGGAAGCCGGTAAGTTGGATCCACGTTCGGAATTAAGGCTGTTTATAGGATACCCTGCGGGAACGAAAGGGTGTATGTTCTATAGTCCCAAGGATCAAAAGACCGTGATTAGTACACACTTTAAATTCTTGGAGGAAGACTATATGAACAATCGGAAACCTAAAAGTGAAATTACCTTAGAAGAATTGAGAGGTCAAACCTCGATACCAAGTATACAAGATGATGTACCACACGTCACATCTTCACAACCGGAACCCCGTCGTAGTGGGAGGGTTCCTAGTCAACCCGAGAGATTCATGGGGATAGGAGAATCTTCGAATTTGGTTCCCGGTGTTGAATCAGACCCATGGACGTACGATGAGGCAATCCAAGATAAAGACGCGGAGTCATGGCAAACGGCAATGGAAGCCGAGATGGGTTCGATGGATCATAATCAAGTGTGGGAGTTGGTCGAGCCACCCAGTAGGGTAGAACCCATTGGATGCAAGTGGGTGTACAAGAGGAAAAGAGGACCGGGCGGAAGGGTTGAAACCTTCAAAGCAAGGCTTGTGGCCAAAGGGTATACTCAGAAAGAAGGGATTGATTATGAGGAAACCTTTTCGCCTGTAGCTATGCTTAAGTCCATCCTTATTCTCTTATCGATCGCTGCGCACCTAGATTACGAGATCTGGCAAATGGATGTCAAGACGGCTTTCCTCAACGGAAGTCTTGACGGGATAGATATCTATATGCAACAGCCCAAAGGTTTCATTGAAAAAGGCCAAGAGAATCTCGTATGCAAGCTCAAGAGATCCATTTACGGACTTAAGCAAGCATCGCGTACTTGGAACCAGTGTTTTGATCAAGTGATTAAGTCTTATGGGTTTGATAAAAATGAGTTCGAAAGTTGTGTGTATAAGAAGCGTGACGGAACTGCGGTGGTATTCTTAGTATTATACGTAGACGATATTCTGCTCATTGGAAACAATGTAAAGATATTGTCAGACGTAAAGGTATGGCTGTCAAAACAATTTGATATGAAGGACTTAGGGGAAGCCGGTCACATCCTTGGGATCAAAATCACTCGCGATCGCAAGGAGAGGATGTTGGGCCTATCGCAAGCTTCATACATTGACACTGTTTTGAAGCGTTTCGGCATGCAAGATTCCAAGAAAGGTTTTGTACCTTTTAGGCACGGAATCCATCTATCGAAAGAAATGAGCCCTAAGACGCAAGCGGAGATAGATGACATGAAAGGTGTTCCGTACGCTTCGGCCGTAGGAAGCCTTATGTATGCAATGCTGTGTACGAGACCGGATATCTGTTTTGCCGTGGGCATGGTGGCAAGATATCAAAGTAATCCCGGGAAAGACCATTGGACTGCCGTAAAGTGCATCTTGAGGTATCTGAAAAGAACTCGGGAGCGGATGTTGATTTACCAGTCAGATAGTCTAGTTCCCGTAGGATACACGGACTCGGATTTCCAATCAGACATAGACTCAAGAAAGTCAACCTCGGGTAGTGTGTTTTGCATGGGAGGAGGAGCCATTTCATGGAGAAGCGTTAAGCAGAAATGCATCGCCGATTCGACCATGGAAGCCGAGTATGTAGCTGCTTGTGAAGCAGCGAAAGAGGCAGTTTGGCTCAAGAACTTCTTAGTGGACTTGGACGTTGTTCCGAATTTGCCCGACAAGATAACTGTCTTTTGTGACAATGCCGGAGCAGTTTCAAATTCAAAGAAACCGAGAGCCCACAAGGCCAGCAAACACATAGAAAGAAAATACCATCTGATACGAGAAATCGTTAAGAGAGGAGATATAGAGGTGGCAAAGATAGCGTCGGGTGACAACCTAGCGGATCCATTCACAAAGGGTCTGCCTCAGAGTACATTCGAGAGACATGTGGATGAAATGGGAGTCAAGACTATTGCCAATCTGCTTTAAGTATAAGTGGGAGGAATTATTAGGTTAGTGTAGGTTGACATGAGATGTCACGTAGAGCTACTACACTAAGACATGCGTGATGTATACTAAAAGCAGACTTTAAGTATAAGTGGGAGATTGTTGGAGTTATACGTGAAAGTATGCTTTTACTTTGTATAACTCGTGTATCAAACACTCGTTTTATGAGAATAATTCTTTTATCGCATTTGCTTTAGTTATGATTGAATGTTGAATTTCTATTGCAAACCGTTCAATATATAGCACGTGTTACATAGTAGTTAATGTGGTGGTACCCGATCACGAAAGACGACATTAACATTTTACTTGTAACTAAACGTACATTTTCACGACCTAGGTGGAATTGAACAATCCGCCGTGAAAGATCGATGTGTAAGGCTCAGATTGGTCTGTCTTGACTAAGAGATTGCACTAGCACATTTAGTATGTGTTGAAGAGGTCCTACAGGGAGGATAAATTCTTCTGTTCTGAAAGGTGAAGAATTAGACCTCAGTGGTTGTTGATTTCTTAATCTCCGTCACTTAAATAGGACCGTGTGTGCTTAATAGTTACTGCTTTGATTCATGTTGGGTGAGAATCATAGCGACTTCGAACTTTGTGTCTTGGGCAGTAATATTAATCATACGACGGTTGCTAAGATTTAATACGGAGAAACGCGTGCGAGTACGGCTCGTGTGATTAGTCCCCTTGGTGGGCTCAGAAGTTTTATTGTACCAAATCTTGCAAGTGAAGAATTAGTTTCTTCGGTACGAATAATAATGTTGAGCTGTCTTTACTCCAAGGTGAAAGATGTTAATTAATTTAGAGCTATTCAGAAGCTTAATTAATTAATGGACCTGATAATCTTAAATGCGGGAAATAATAACCGGGAGCCCATATTATCGTAATATGGATTAAGATGGATAGTGCAATATTAATTTATTAGTGGTAATAATTAATATTAATGGATTGAATTATATTGGGGCTCAATATTGAAATTCAGAAGTCCATTAGGAGGTCCAATCTTAATTCTCCTTAAGACCCCTCAAGTAGCCCATTAAGTAGCCCAATAATGATAAGGTGATTAAAATAAAAAGATAATATTAATGCTGATTTTTCATCATTTTTTTCGAAAATAAGAGAATCAAAAGAAATAAGATTTTGTTGATTTTCTTGGAAAGATATTATGGAAGATATGTATTCTAGGAGTACAAGAATATCACATATATTCAAGAAGATCCAAATCTTTGGATTTCTTATTGAAATTTTCGAAAAACACCCTATAACAAGGTGAGTGAGATTTTTGTAGAATATTTTATTTTGGAGAAAAGAATATATGAGATATATTCAAGATTTCTTAGAGTCTAAGAAAAGATTTTCTCTAAAGCCCAATAACCCACTAATTTTCGGCCACTCATAGTTATAAATAGGGGATGATTATTTCATCCCCAAGTACATAATTCCATGTGTTGGAAAAATCAAGAAGCATAGATATTTTTCTTTTTCCTTAGTTTATTAAATTACTTGAAAGCGTCTCCCACCGGCGATCAAGTGAGGTGAAAAGGGAAATACTTGAGAAGGCTTTGGGTTGATAGAGCGAGATTACAATTGTCCCGTATATCCAAATGCCACTACTACAAGAGGTACGTTAATCGCATATTTACTTGTTTATTCCGCCTAGTTAATATGTGAAATTAATTTAACATGTATGATGATAATTAGTTGTTGGAATTATTATTTGAATTAATTAGGATTAATTCATGCTAGTAATAATTGTATTTAAATTCGTATTTAAATTTCATCCCGAATAGATTCCGGGCACCCTCTATTTTCCCAACACCTGCATGTTCTCCACTGCCCTTCTCAGGCTTGATAGCTCATCCAAAGGTGCCCCCTGACTTGGAGGCTGTTCGCCGAGCAAAGGTACAAACCTTTCTGCTCGTCGCAGTTCCTCACTCGGAGAGGGCAACTCCTGGAGCTGCTTTTTAGGGTTGCTCGCCGCATTTGGCCCTAGACGTCTGAAGGCAGATTGGGAGAGTCTCTCATGGATTGATGGACGATGCTGTTCAAATGTTGCTCGCCCGTGCTCTGCTTCCTGGTGAGCAACTTTCTCATGCTGCTGGGATCGGCCAAGTCTGTCCTGGGCACTGGAACGAGTTGTTCCATGGCTCGACATTGTTGTTCGCCCGCGAGCAGACTCTGCTTGGCCCTCTTTTGGTTCGACCATTTTAGCTTTGCCTTTATCCCGCCTGACCTGGGCACTGTTCACCTCGTGTTGTTCGCCCCTGGCTGACCTGGCCCTAACTTCTATGGGTCTATCCTTAGGCCTCACTTGTGAAGGCCTATTCTGATCTTGTTGTTTCTGTAGAGCCTGGAGAGCAGCAATGGTTTTGGCCAGTTCATTAGGGTTGTTCGCCAGGGCCTCCATTTCAGGTGGGAGATTATGAGTTATGGCAGTATGCTGCGATCTGTTCACATGTCTAGGATTACGATCTTGGTGATCGGCTGACGAAGCTCGGGTGGGAGATGCTCTCCTTGATAAACGTGATGCTTGAGTTTCCTTTGATTGAGACATTTCGATTAGGTTATTCTTTAATTTTTATATTGAAGAACACCAAGAACACCTTTGCTTGAATCTTCAAATGTTTCTTGAGGTTTTCTTTGAATCTTCAAGTTTTCAACTTGAAGTTCTTGAGTAATCACACTAAACCGGAGGTTCGAACCCTCCTTCTAGCGCCAAAATTGTTGGTGATCAATTTTTATCGGATGGATTAGTGACTGTTTAAGTTCGGTTTAAAGATCATCAAGAAGAAGGTGATCAATTTTTATCGGATGGATTATTGACTGTTTAAGTTCGGTTTAAAGATCATCAATCAATTATGTGTGATTGGTTACCACCGTAAATGGTAAATCGAGGGTTCAGGTTATGAAATTGTAAACACGAAAGTCGAAATCGTAATAATTTCGTGTGTGTACACGTCTAAGTGTTTAAGTGTGTGTTTTTGGAGCATTTGTGAATTTGAACTTGTATTTCTTAAGCTGGAGAACAACTATTTATAGAGACTAACAAGCATGAGGTGCATATGACTCTTGGTCTCCCTAGCCTGCATGCTTGACAAGTGTCCTTTGACCTCAGTTTGACCTTATCTAAGCTGAATCTTAGTTACAAAGTCTTCTTTGGTCTTATCTTGTACTTCATTGTTGTTCGTCCAGGTCGGCTTAGTGTATCCAGAATGGTTTTTTCATCAAAGTTGTTCGTCTTTTGAGTGCATGGCTCAGAAGTTGTTCGCCTTTGTGTTTTACACAGATTGGCTTTGGGATCTCGATCCTTTGTTCGTCGTCATGCACCTCTTAGGTTGGTAGATGCACCACCTTTTGTCAATGTTGCTCGTCATCAGTGACTTGGCAGAATGTTCATATCTGGTCTTGGGTCTTAAAACCTGTTCGCCAGTATGTTGTTCGTCGGTAGAGTTGTTAGTCAGTTTATACACTCCCTGGATTGATTTATGCACCCCCACCTTGATTTTCTTTGTTAATCATCTTTGATTTGAGGTTGGTTCTTCATAATCCTTTTTAAGGCTCTAATCCTTGTTCGCCCATCATTGATTTATGTTCGCCTATCAACACTAGTGCTGAAGCACGTGCATAAAATATTCAATGCACTAGGACCGCGGAACGACCAAACCTAGATACACTGAGAAATGAGGAAGGTCTGGTTGACATAAACGTTGAAGTCTCTATGAATTTCATAGATACGGGAGAAACATACAATATAAATATTACTGTCGTTGACGACACATTCGCAGCGACAATTACTCTTTTCGTTATAAATAACGATTAGGTCCAGAACCCAAAATTATCGCCGAGTGCCAGAAGCGCTCCGATTGGGTAAAATGAAAAGAGGCATTTGAAGCAGAGCTCACGTCGCTTAACAAAAGAAAAGTATTTGACTCTATCGTTCGTACACCCACGCGCACTATCCTTGTAGGATATAAATGGGTATTTGTACGAAAACGAAATAAGAATAATACTGTGGAGAGGTATAAAGCGAGGCTTGTAGCTCAAGGGTTTTCGCAGAGACCCGATATTGATTTCGATCAAACCTATTCTCCCATAATGGATGCAATAACGTTCCGCTACTTGATATCTTTGACAGTTAAATTGAATCTCCAGATGAGATTAATGGACGTAGTAACCGCATACTTATACGGATCACTAGATACCGACATTTATATAAAAATCCCCGATGGATTTGACATTCCTCAGATGAGGGATGGTGAAAACCACAGTATGTATAGCATAAAACTGCAGAAGTCGTTGTACGGCCTAAAACAATCGGGCCTCATGTGGTATAACCGACTTAGTGAATTCCTCTAGAAGAAGGGATACACATTCGATAAAGCTTTCCCATGCATATTCACGAAAAAATCGCATAGTAGTTTTTGCATCATATCCGTCTATGTTGATGACCTAAACATAATCGGAACATGCAAAGAGATTGAAGAAGCCAGTTCAATCTTGAAAGCTGAATTCGAAATGAAAGTCTTGGGTAAAACCAAGTACTACCTCGGCCTGCAGATCGAGCATCTCCCAGAAGGAATTCTTATACATCAGTTAACCTACGTGAAGAAGGTATTGGAGAGATTTCACATGGATAAATCTCATCCATTTAGCACCCCTTTGGATGTCCGATCCCTCGAAGTGGATAAGGACCCATTTAGACCAAGAGAAGATTCAGAAGAAATTCTGGGGCCAGAAGTTTCTTATCTTAGCGCTGTTGGAGCATTACTCTATCTCGAAAATTGCACTAGACCGGATATTGCATTTGCAGTTAATTTGCTTGCGAGATATAGCGTTTCTCCTACAAGGAGACATTGAAATGGTGTTAAGCATGCTCTACGGTACCTCCAAGGGTCTCAAGACCTTGGACTATTTTACCGAAGGAACCAAGACAAAACCTTGGTAGGTTATGCGGATGCTGGCTATTTGTCTGATCCCCACAATGTCATATCCCAAACTGGTTATATTTTTCTCTGTGGTGGTACCACGATCTCTTGGAGATCGGTAAAACAAACCATGGTTACCATGTCTTCAAACTACTAAGAGATAATAACTTTGTTTGAAGCAGCACAAGAATTTGTTTGGTTAAGGTCCTTGGTAAAACACATTGGTGACTCGTGTGGTATCGCTAAAGGCGATACATCCCCCACTATTATATTTGAAGACAACGCAGCTTGCATCGCACAAATGAGTAATAGGTACGTCAAGGGAAACCTGGAGAAACATATTTCACCCAAGTTTTTCTACCCATACGAACTCTAGAAGAGTGACGTAATTACCATACAAAAGGTGCAATCTAGTGACAATCTAGCAGATCTGTTCACTAAGTCCCTACCTACATCTACTTTTGAGAAGTATGTTCATGGTATCAGGATGCGAAAGCTCAAAGGGTTGTTGTCTTTAGGGGGAGCGGTAACCCCGAAATAAATCCAGAAGATTTGATCCGGAAGATCAATAAAATTACATTCCTCCCTAACTTAATATTTGGTCGCTTCCTAGCACGTGGAGTTTTTATGACAAGACATTTATGTTATGTCGTAATGTCCAAGGGGGAGTGTTGTAAATCTAGAAGATTTGATGTGGACATTACTAATGAGCTTTTAACCTAAACAGACTTTAGGCTTCGACTAGGTCTTTATTCTTATAAATAGATCATTGTACTCAAAATTGTACACACTTACATACATACATATTAGTGAAACTCCTGGCTTGGTACGCCCCCAGACGTAGTCGTTATCGACGAACTGGGTGAACAAATTTCGTGCCTTTATTTACGCTCTCAATTTACAACAAAATTCATAGATTTCAAATCCCTGAATTTTAAAATTTTAAATTTTACATGTAATTGGATGAATTTACAAATTTATCACCAATTAGGGTCATTTGTGAAATCTCCTTCCCTCCCCACTTCTCTCTCTCCCATGTAATCCCTAGGGATGGCAATGTGGCGGGTTCAAACTCGGACCCACATTGAGCTTGCCCCGCTCGGGGTAGGTTTGGACCCGGTCAAGCTGGTTCGGGGCGGATCGTGGTTTTTATAGGACCCGCACCACGAACTCGCCTCATAATATATTAATATTATTTTATGTATTTATATGCATATATATGGACTTATATTCAAATTAGTGTATATAAATTTATTAATATATTGATTATATACATTATTTTTAAGTATTGGATGAATATTAAATATTATTTGAAGCAAATATAAATTTAAATTTGATATTTCGAATGCAAAAATTATATACTTTATATTTAAAAATTAATTTAAAATTAAATGGCGCGGGTTGGACCCGGCAAATCCCGGAACAGATCTAGGTCCACTAAAATTCTTGCTGGGTAGAATCTGGAATTGGTCAAACCCATCCCAATTCCGCCTCATTGTCATCCCTAAACTAATCCCCGATTATTTCTATTCTAAACCCACATTGCAATTGTCTTCTCTCTTATTTTTTTCCATTCCTTCTCTTTTTCTCCTCATTCTTTCCCCTCCCTATATGCGGCATTTTTTTTTTATCTCCAAAACAATTAATTTTACAAGTATTTTTTTTTGTCAAAATCAAAATTTTCTTTTTAGAAAAAAAAAATCAAATAAAATAGCATTGCATATAATTGACTAAAAGTAAAGAGAGAAGAGAGATGATTTTATAATTTATTAAATAATGACTAAATAATTTTTTTTTCAAATAATGGATTTGAAATCCATGTATTTGATAAATCCTTCAATAAATCCACTTTGAATTTAAATAAGGAATTTGAAATCCATGTCAAATTCAATCACTCAATTCAAATGCAACCTAAATGTTAATGTTCATATTTAATAAATAAATATACAAACTGCAATATAGTTGACAAGCTATAGTAATAAATAATGAAGATCTAAAAAAAAAAAAACGCCTTCAATTGACTAAAAATAAGAAGTTCCACGTTCAACCCTCAAGGGTTGACATATACAGAGGTAAGGGTTGTATGCCCTCTCTATGCTTTAGGTTCAAAACTTACACAGGATGCGATTAATTTTTGTAATTGATTAATCCTTACAAAATTTTGCTTGAATTGAGTCCTCCACTAGTGAATGTTAGATTATAGGTCCTTCGAATTAGACAATTATAGAACCCGTAGAATTTATAAGAAAGTATTTTATGCACATCTGGTTTGTGCATCGTACAATAAGAGTATGATTAAAAAAAAAAGTAATGAATTCTTACTGACTATTTTTAGGAGTTTTATTAATTCAAAATATGAAAGATAGTAAATTTACCAATTGACAAACTCTCATATGCACCAAGTGCACGGTGCACTCACTCAACCGTTGATCTTGTTTACACTGAAAAATTTGTTTCAATTATATTTAAAAATGTGATTGGATTACACTGAAAAGTTTACACTAAAAACTGATTTTCAGTGTAAATTTTTTAATGTAATCCAATCACACTTTTCAATGTAATTGAAACAAACTTTTCAGTGTAATGTTGAGTGAGTGCACCATAAACCAAGTGCACAAGAGAGTTACTCTTACCAATTTAGGGACTAGAAGATTATTCTATCGATTTAGGGCTTAAAATATATAAAATCTTCAATCCAAAACTTCAAAAATGAATAATTCACCAATTATAAAATCATGTTTAGCATCTTATAATTCCTAAATAATTATAAATCATAGTTTAAAAAAATATATTAAATTCATGTGATTGGAAAAAAGAAAAAGAAAAAGGTAATAATGAAATAATAATGATGTATATAAATAAATAAAAATAAAAACTATAAGATGTCAAATACGGTCTTAATACTTTTTAGTTTAAAATTGATATGTTTTATCTTTCGGGTTTCAAATTGATTAGTGTTCTATTTTTTAGGTCTTGAATTAATAAAAAATTTCTTTTAAACCCTAAATTTATAACTTTACCAAGTTTATGGTTATATATATATATATATACACTTTTACAAACAATAAGTATTAATTGCATACGATTTGCACAAATAACACTTCATACTTTGTCGATAGGGATAAGGAATTGCCGTTTGGCTCTATACCAAAAATGGCAATATGCCTTAATGACACAACTTTTAGATGGGTCCAAATAAGGATGTCGATAGGTTAAAAAAAAAAATTATAAAAGAAGAATGAAAGCAATTGGATATCATAAGCGTCAATAAATTTGCTTTAATGGAAAAAAGATGCCAATATTATTGTTGGACCTATATATATATATATAACCAACCGTCCATCTCTTTTAGCAGTAATGCATCGGAACGACTACAGCTGCCTAATTAATTGCAACTAACTGCATCATGTGCTCTACTCTAGGTTCATCTAACGTGTAAGGTATTTTAAATTTAAAAAATAAAAGGACTAATATACATATAGAAAACTAGTTGATATCAAGCGACAAACATATTTGCATACATTCCAAATTTATGAGATTAGAAAATCGTGCGTAGTTACTTTTTCCCAATCAATTTAGTTTATGGGTAACGCTTGATTTGAATTTAAAAAATGGGTTTGAAAGTTTGAAATCGGTTCTATTTTAAAAACATAGAATTCAATTTAGGCTTGATTGGAATTTAAATCCATATTTTTTCCAAAATTACATTTTAAGCTAAATTTTTGGATCATGTTAATAAAAGCTTCAATTGTTTATATTACGTGGCAACAAACTTTAAATACGTGATAAAACATAAAATTGAATTCTTAAATCCAAATATTTGCATTAATAAGAATATAAATAAATGAATCCAATAGAAAGAAAATACGTAAAGAAAAGATGAAATCAAGATACAAATACTTGCATTAATAAAAACATAAATGAATCCAAATAGGATAAAAATAAACACAATTGATTTACCATAAAACAATTTTAATAATCCATTTTACTATGAAATTGAGATGTAGGGTTTTGAAAATTATTTGGAATTTGAAAATTTAATTTTAAATTTTAGCATGTATCTTTTTTGTCACAATCAAGATGTAAAATACTTGCATTAATAAAAATATAAATGAATCCAAATAGGATAAAGATAAACACAAGTGGTTTACCTTAAATAATTTTAGTAATCCGTTTTACCATGAAATTGAGACACATGATTTTGGGAATTTAATTGGAATTTGAGAATTTGATTTTAAGTTTTGTCACATATTTAATTTACGTAGACACCTTATCAACGATGGACCTCTACAAATCTGTCTGTAAGTCTTAATTGCAAAAAAAAAAAAAAAAAAAAAAGGTTAAATTGGAGCTCTTTTTTAACATGATCTAAAAGTTTAGCTTAAAATGCAATTTTATAAAATGTCGTGATTTAAATTGCAACTAAGCTTTAAATTTCTTTGCCATCCAATTTAAGTTTATTTTGGGTGGTTGCCACATCAGCGATGGACAAAGACAAATCTGCCTATAAGTTTTAATTGCAAAAAAAAAAATAAAAAAATACTTAAATTGAAGTTTTATTTAACAAAATTAAAAAAATTAACTTAAAATGCAATTTTAAAAAAGATCGTGATTTAAATTACAATTAAACCTTCCATTTAAAAAAACTTATCACATTCATACAAATGCTTATAAATAATACAATTAAATAACATTATTTTCTACATCACCCTCTCCAATGACCATATAATTTTTATTCATTCTTATTTTATTTAAGACTATTATTTTTTACTCCTACGCTTATTAATTTTATCTTGGGTTATTATTTTATTTGGTGCACAAAAAATATTATTATTTATAAAATTGTAAATCAAATCATAATATTATTAACTGCATGCGTGCAGTTGTCGACTTCTAAAAATAAGCGTAAAGTTAGTTGATATTTACCATGACTTATAGAAGAAATGCAGATTAGAATTCAGATGAATTGTTATGTAAAAAAAAAAAAAAAAAGATTATTTTTGTTTTGTTTTTTGACCCATAATTAGGACTAATAGAATTCTTGGCAATACACGAGGCATGCCCTATTTCTTGCTAAATCGCGACAAATTTTGGAGTTCTCTGTTATAGGTGATGCTCTTTCAATTTTGTATTGTCCTCAAGGATTAAATGAAAGATTGCCAGATCGAGGCTATCCCAATCCTCCAAGATATCAAATTGTCGCTTAAGTCGTTGATAAAAACTTGCGCGATACCGACTTTATATAAATTTGATTTCGACAAATATCATTGTTTTACATAATCACTATTGTTATGCATATAAACTATAACTGTTATAAAATATACTTATAACATTTCTTATAAATATACATAAAATTAATATTTAAAAAAAGTTCACGTGTCTCACATGATATCTAGTCTGAGCTGTTTATATATCCCTTAGCACATATAATACTCTTGCCCAAAATCTAGTTTTTTTCTTTTTCTTTTTTAGGGCCCATACTTCATTTTGTACTGTTAAACAATACTAAGTTGATTCAAGTCCCTTTGTATATGTTATTTTCGGCTTTAATATAAAAGGGACTATATATTAAAGAACCTTAGAGTTAAAGCAAATCCTTTTAAAAAAGAAAAGAAAAGAAAATCCTGTTAAATAAAGAACCTTAGAGTTAGAGCAAGTCAAAATGGACACAGGACTCCGTGATTTATTAAGATATTAATTTTAAATTGCCCCCATTACAATTTCATCTAGTTATAAATAATCTGATTAAATTTTGGTAGCACCACTTACAAGGTTAAGGCAGTACTGTTTTGTTTAGTTAAAGTCAAGATTAATTAGTGCATTAATTATTGGAACTGTTGCAAAGAATATATAGAACAGTGTCTTAAGGACAACCCTAAATATCCAAGTTGCACATCAGAATTTAGAGGTTAATTAGGAGTTAGGTCATTTCGGGCCTCCGGCCTAACTTGAATTCAATTCTCTGTAAATTAAATTTTGTTTGATAAATAATACTTCCTCCAACACCCAAGAAAGTCATTTATCTAAAATATAACCTATTTTATATATTGATTTGAATTTTTGTTATAAAAAAATTTCACCCTCCACCATGCGAAAAAAATTAAAATTAAAATTATTTTTTGATTTTCAAACAAGCGTTTTCCGAGTCCTTTTCTTTTTAGGAATATGATCCACCCCCTCCCTCCCCCATTTAGACCTCGAGTAAAAATTGATTATACATTTAATTATTTAATTAATAAATCTATAAATAAGGCGGGAATGGCCTATGGAGTAGAAAATAATTTTGATTAAGACATTTGAATGAGAAAATACAATGATGAAGCGTGAGAGTAAGTACACGCAGTTAAATTGGACGGTTTTATTGAATAGTGCCTACATAAATTTTTTTGCATATTAGCTAGGGTTGGTGTCGGGAAGGTGATTACGCGTTATAAATGACCTAACTCCTATTTGCCTATGAAAACATTAAACTGCAGAAAGACTAATTAACCCTAAAAGGCATATATATAAATAGGGGAGAGCAGAGTTCGGTTAAAACCGAAAAATCGAGCCGAACAGAACCGAAATATCAATTTGATTCGGTTATGTCAATTTTCGATTCGGTATCGATTTTAAATTTTAGAAATTTTGGCTTTCGGTTTCGGTTATCTAGGTAAAAATACCAAAATAACCGAAACCGAAACCGTAATAAGAGGGTATATATAAGTATCTAATTTCTAACCCTATTTACATTTATTCATTTTCAAATTTACTGTCGTCGTCTCTTCTGGTCTTCCCTTCCCTATTCTCTAATTTTTTTTTATTGTGGGTTATTTGTTTTTGTTGCAATTTATTAATATATATGGGCTTGGGCTGTTAGCAGGTTATAAGCGTAAAAATATGGTCCAATTTAAAAGTCCATTATATTTCGGTTTTTCGGTTATTAACCGAAAGCGAACCGATATTTTCGTTCGATATTTTTGGTTTTAAGAAATTTCGGTTAATTTTATATGTAATTCGGTTTATTTCGGTTATGACTTTTTGGTTCGGTTCGGTAACCGAACCGAGCCATGCTCTGCCCATAAATTAGACAACAAAAGAGTTTTATTTAGAAATAATTGCCTCAAGGCCCATTTTTTGGATCATAATTGCATTAAACAACACCAATTTTCCTTCATTACATGGAACCCCATTTTATTTCACAACACCACAATTTATTTCAAAAAAACACATTTTTTTACTTTTTCGATGGGTCCCACTCTCTCTCTCTCTCTTTCTCCGTCTCTCTTCTCTCTCTCTCTCTCTCTTCTCTCTCTTCTTCCCTTTTTTCTTTCGGTAAACAATTAAAACACACCCCCTTCCATTATACCCTCAACCCAGCATAATAAAAACCCACCCCATTCCATTATTCCCTCAACCCAGAAATATCCCCCACCCCACCGCCCAACCCAAACCCAGCTCTCCCTCTATATCCCCCACTCCCTACCGCCTATCACCACCCTCACCACCACAACCAGCCACTTCCACCACCACAACCAGCCCCCACCGTCCACCAGCACCCCCTCCCCCCCCACCCAGCCCACCCGTCGCCCACTGCCCCAGCCACCGCTCCCACCCCTACCGCCACACCAGCCCCCACCGCCTACCACCACAACCAGCCCCCACCGTCGCCCACTACCCCACCGCCCACAGCCACGCTGCGCTCCATTTAGACCACCACGACGCCACCTGCTCCAATCCTTCCACCACGCCACTCCTTTGCTTCGATCCGCCGCCCATGATGCTCCCTTGCTCCGATCCGCTCCCTACGGCGCTCCTCCGATCCTATCCGCCCCACACGACGCTCCCTCACACGGATCTGGGTTCCCCTACGGCGCTCCTCCGATCCGATCCGCCCCACACGACGCTTCCTCACACCGATCTGGGTTCGTCCTTTTTTTCTTCTTCTTCTTCTTCTTCTTCTTCTTCTTCTTCTTCTTCTTCTTCTTCTTCTTCTTCTTCTTCTTCTTCTTCTTCTTCTTCTTCTTCTTCTTCTTCTTCTTCTTCTTCTTCTTCTTCTTCTTCTTCTCGGATGATTTAATTTTGCAGAAGCTTGTGAGTTTATTAATTGTTAGTATAAATTGGATATTTTGTTAGACTGAAATTTGGGGAATTTTTATTGATTGGTGTTGCTGCGATTTTTAGGCCAGATTTTTTGTTAGGCCAGATTATATATGACCAGATTGTTGGGGTTGATATAGTTAGACCAGATTTTTTGCTGGGAAAATGAAGTAATTTTGGTAAATGAAGTAATTATATATGACCATTAAAGGGTGTGTTGCTGGGAAAATGAATTTTCCATAAATTAAAAGATTTCTGGCATGATGATCGTGCTCAAAATTTGATATGAGTGTTTTGGCCGAGTTTGTTAATAATAATTTGTGGGGTCTTGTGTATTTTTTTGTACAAATTTATGTAATGTTGAACTGTTATTGTTTGCATGTTGGGGAGCTTTGCAAATGATGGAACAAAGAGAAGAGAAAGAAGAGGGCATATAGGGGAAATACTTTTTGCATTCTTCTGCAAATAAATTGTTCCATTAGTTTTTTTGATTGTTTTGACCGAATTTGTTGATAATAATGTTCAACTGTTATTGTTTTCATGTTGGGGAGATTTTCAACTGGTGGAGCAAAGAGAAGAGAAGATGGCATACTGGGGCAATCATATATTCAAATAAATTTTGAATATATGCAACCATATATTCAAATAAATTTTGAATATATGCAACCATATATTCAAATAAATTTTGAATATATGTAACCATATATTCAAATAATTTTTTAATATATGCAACCATATATTCAAATAAATTTTGAATATATGCAACCATATATTCAAATATATTTTGCATTTCTGCAACCATATATTCAAATAAATTTTGCATTTCTGCAACTATATATGCAAATATGTTTTTCTACATTTTCTGCAAAAATTGTGGATGATTAGAAGTATAGAAGATACAGTGGATGTAATTTTAGTTTTTAAATATGTAGTTTTTAAATTGTAGGTAATAAAATTGTGGGAATTAAAACTGGGAAGAAAAGAAAAAGAAAAGGATTTTTGGGTAAAAGAAAAAAAATAGGATTTTTGGGTTAAAAAACTGGGAAGAAAAGAAAATAAAAAAAGTGGCTATATTAATAAAAGAAAATGGAAACTCGGTAAAAAAAGAAAAGAAAATTGGGTGATGTAAATTAAAAAATTCAATAAAAACCAAAAATATCAGCCTACAAAAAAATATGTAATATTAAAAAAAAAAAAAAAAAAAAAACAGTCTGCAACCCCTTCTGACACGCCTGCAAAGTCAGAAAGAGGGCTGCTGGTTTTTGGCTTGTGGACCCCACAAATGGGGTGTCTTGAAATGAAGGGAAAGTAATGGGCTTTAATGCAATTACACCTTCCCAATTGTGCCTCTAGGTAATTGACCCTTTTATTTATTTAGGGTTTGAAAGATATTAAAATTATTAATTAGAGGTTTGAAAGATTGTTTTTTATTAGAAACTACAAATTTATGATCCATTACATTCTAAGATCATGTTTGATACATATTGACATCACTTATACTTTTAAAATTATCTGACAATATTTTTATAAGTCATAATTCCAAAAAATAAAGAATATAATAATATCACATGAGTGAGAAAAATAAGAAAAGAAAGTAGAATTGAGAAAAAGAAAATTATGTCAACACATGATTTTAATATTTATGAGTTTTAAATTGACAATTTTATCTTTAAACTCCCACATTTAATTTTTTTTATTTGTTTATCATGAATCTATGAAAAAATATTCAAGTTTTAATAGCTTTCATACCATAAATTATCTATATTCCAGAAAAGAAAGTAGATTAAAAGTTTTTGTAGCTTGTGTGAACTCGAGTTCACGTAAACTTGATTTTTTTAAATATTGCTATTATGTATACACACTTATGTATATTCGTTATCATTGTTATGCATATGTATCATTGTTTGAAATCTTTTACAACAACAATAGTTGATGTATATAATAATGACAAAGCAAAAAAGTCCACGACGGGTTTACATGAGACCTACTCTAAACAGTTTGGAAAATATTATTAGAATGCATTAATTTATATTAGAGTATATACAGTGTAAACAAGTTTCACCGTAAAGCTGAGTTTCAGTTAATAGCATTTAGTGAGAACAACTAGAGTAGTCTCTTGAGAACCCGGGTTCACGTGAACCCTTTTTTTTTAGTATCACTATTATGTATACACATTATCATTGTTATGCATATCAATTATCACTTTTTAATTTATTTTTTTCAAACAGTGATAGTACATATACATTATTGTGATAGTGAATATACAAAATAGTGATAGATACACATAACATTGGTATTTGACAAAATTAAGTTCACGTAAACTCGAATTCACACAAGTTTTTGTTGAACAACTTAGTGAGAACAACTAATACGCTTCATTAATACCTTTCGATGAAACAACTAATACCCTTCGGCTAAAACACTCTAACGAAACAACTAAATATTTTTTAGTGAAACCAACTAACACTCTTTATTGAAATAGATAATACCTTCTATACTTATTTTTGGTGAAACTTATTCACTCTCTACTTTGCCCATGGATAAAACTCGTCTCGTTTTCAACCTTATTTTGTAAATTGCACCGGGTAAATGAGGTATAAAATTGAAATAAACCTCAAAGAAAGAAATCACTTGCTACATATAAATATGAAATAGAAATCACTTGTTTGAGTGTGAAAGTACTTGAATTTCATAAAAGCTAGAAAAAGGCAAAATGGTAAAGACAAACAATAAACGGACAAGATTAACAAAAACTAAATTATTTTAGATTTTTTTCCCAAAAACAAATTAGTTCAGGGGTAAAAGTAAAAAATTAAAAGAAAAAAATGGAAGGAGCAACTAAAATATGCACTTTTACTGCATAAATGTGAAAAGTACAGGAGTGACTTTTGGTAGTTGAAAAGGGGTTAAACTAAAACTAGAAAAGCAAGCATTTATGAATAGGGAAGGTTAGCAAGCCAGAAGTGGAGAAGAAGAAAGAGATGAATAAGTTGCAGTGTGATAGATAAAGATGATGAATACTCAATTCGTTTGGCAGTTGAGAGAAATAAATGCAGCATTTCAAAATCCAAGTCAAGTTAGGACGAAAGAGCATCGTATCCGTTCAATTGAACTTACACCAAAACGGACGCACTACCACGTGAAGTCTGCTAAAAATTGTGTAAAAGACGATCTCTGATTAAATCGATATCGCGTCTTTATAAAATAATACTAGCATGTTTGGTCACCCCCATTTCATTTCGAATTTGAATGGGTATATTTCATTCTCAATCAAAATATATATCCATCTACACTCGTAATAGCACCTAAACACTTTTTTTAGGTCCATTTAATCTTTCATTTGTTCCTCTTTCTTGCTTTTTCTCCCACTCATTCATATTATATCGATCTTAGTTTGGTTCCACTACACTAATTAACAATAATAAAATTATACAACACTACTCTTAATTTAACATAAAGTTCCATCAAATGACATTTTTTCAACTCTAATCAAACACATATTTATTATTCACTAAATAACCGTCATCCACTTCTTTCCATCTCCATTTCCATTTCATTCATCATCACTACTGACCAAACATGTTGGATTCATGAAGATTGTAGAAACCGAGGGTACCCACGTCCAATATGTGAATGAAATTAGTTACACCCCTAGTTGAATTTAATCATAAAATCAATTGGTAATAGAAAAAGTAATCGGTCTCAATTCTATTAATATTTCGATGTGGGACAACTCCCATGTATAATTTTTAATATTCTCAATAATGTAATTCAAATTAAAGGTTATAAATTTGACTGTTTTCATTATAAGAAAAAATTAATTGCAAATAAAATTACAATCTTTTCGTAAATTGCAATTTGAACATGTTAATATTACTTAAATATTCATTGTCAAATAGGTGACACATCATTTTCGAACAAACATGAATTTGTTGGTTCAAATTTTGTATAAAAAAAGTACTCATTCGTCCCAAAATTACTTGCACACTTGCCTTATTGAGACGTCTCAATATTACTTGCACGCTCTATAAAATGAAACATTGATTTGCATACATACTCACAAAAATATACGCATATTTATTGTTAAAAAAATTATTAAATGAATTGATTTTACACCTCGCTATAAATTCAGACTTTTAGATGAGGTGTAATTCTTTCATGGTATCATAGCCAAAAGCCTCACGCCCGATTCTCGCTGCGAACAACTCCCACTACAAAAAAATAAAAAAAATTGCATACGAAATTTGTCAATATGGCTACAAAATTTACAACAGATAATTTCATAGTGAGAATGACCTACGAATTGCCTAAAAAAATTTCTAATTATATAGACATCTTTCTTCCCCACCAACAAATAATTTGCCTATGAAAATTCCGTAGACAAGTTCTGTTGTAGGCAAATGACTTTTAGGTAATGACATCTACGAAATTTATTTTGTAGGTAAATTTATTTCGTAGACAAACTGTTTCTAGGTTGAGAAGTGAAGATGCTTACATATTAGGAAAACTCGTAGGCAAGTTGTAAACAATTTTAATTTCGTAGGCAACTCTTCATTTTCTTATAGTGTCCACCCATATTAAATTGTCCACTCATCGAGTCTCCCCAAAGAGAAAAAGTTGAGTCCGACCCATGAGTGATGAGTGGGTGGGAGTGTTAGGGAATTAAATTAAATGAATTAATTTCACATCTTTCTATAAGTTCGGCTTTTTAGATGAGACGAAATTCCTTCATTTGCCCATATGTCACTTTTTTTTTTTTTTTTTTTTAAATTTGTGTGCATAACAAAATGTGCAAGTACATAAATAAAATTTTGTTCACCAAAATTCAAAAAATTAAATTAGATCGTAGTTTGCGAAAATCTAATAGATTTTATCTACCATTAGCTTATACAATTTCATGTGTTTATTTGACTTTATTCGCATGTGAAATTGTGAATATTGTTGTTCGGTGATGTGCGATAGGTGAAATGACACATAGCAATAATACAATAACTAAGCGTCTTCATGATATCTATATATAGAGATGTACACACTATACCTCTTAATTAAAAGGCCGACTTGATTAATGAAATTTGTTAAAATAAGCTCAATTGTTTGCTTGTGAACAGAACTATTATCAAATCATAAATATTACTAGTAAAATTAACATCTATTAAAATATGAGGAGCCTCATTTAACCAATTTTAATTTAAAAAGGTCTATTTTGTCAAGAACTTATTATTTTTTTTTAACTAAGATAATATATTGTTTACAAACTTTACTTTTATCCCTCTTTTTTTATTTTGATTAAGTTTTTTTTCTCCTTTTTTTCCTATGCTAATTTTTTCTTCTCTTTCATTTTTTTTCTGCGTTTATTTTTGGGTTAGTTGCAAATAAAATCACAATCTTTTCGCAAATTACAATCTAATCTAAACTTTTTAATCTTTGCAAACAAAACTCCAATTTATAACATTTGGTTGCAATTCTAACCAAAAGTTAAATTTCAATCAACCCGAAAATGATGATCAAGTATGCGTTGTCACCCGAACCAATATAAACATATTAATACAATTAATTATTCAATGTTAGGTAAGTGAAACATCATTTTCGGACAATAAAAAATTTATTTGTTGGTTCGAATTGCAACCAAATGTGAAGCTGGGGTTTTATTTGCAAAAATTCAAAAGTTTAGATTAAATTGCAATTTGCGAAAATATTGTGATTTTATTTGCAATTAACCCTTTATTTGTTTATTTCTCTTTTATATTTGTGCGCCATTTCCCTAATCTCCCCCCCTTCTTTTCCAATATCTTGCATGTAAGTTGTTGTCAATCGTCCTTTCTCCCTCTCGAACATTAAGTGTCTTCATCTCTCTTCATTCTTTTAAAAATAATTTTGGAGTTTAAAATATATGGTGGTGCGGACTTAATTACAGAGGGTTTAACATGGTGGTACGGGGTTAAAGATTATGAATGCGCGTCGTTCAAATTGTTGTATGAGGCTAAATACTAAAATTATATGGTCTTTAAAATGGTGGTACATGCATAATAAAGTGTGGTACGAGGTAAATTCATGGTGGTAGATACTTAATAAAGCGTGGTATAGTTGTTGTACAAGGTGAATTAATAGTGGTAGGGACTTAAATAAATTGTGGTACGAGTATAAAAAAATGTGGCACTGTTAATCAGTATGTGGTAAATTAATGGTGATACGGAATAAAATAAAGTATGATACATGTATGAATTAATTGTGGTAAAGACTAAATATTACAGTGTGAATAAATTGTGGTACGAATTAACTTAAATAAATTGTTCTACAGATTTAATAAAATGTGATATAATGTGAATTAATTGTGTTGTATGAGACTTAGAGATGTATTAATTGTGGTACGGACTTAATAAAATGTGGTATGATAATGGTGATACGGGCTTAAATAAAATGTGGTACAGACAAAAATAAAATATATTACAAAGTGCAATATTTGGGGTACGGACAGAAAGTATGACATTACAAGCTTAAATAAAATGTGATACGGGGTTGATTAACCGTGGTGCGAGGTGAACTACTGATGATATAGACTCAATTAAAAGAGTTAATTCATTAAGATTATAATGAGCCAAATAATTATTCTTGGCTAAAAAAGAACAATATAAAAATTTATAACATAAAAGAATAATTTTTTTTACATTAGACTATTAATAACTCTATCCCAAATATGAAAGTATCAATTAAACCAATTTATTTGTAAAACATATTACATCAATTTATTCAACAAAGTTTTAATTTATAATTTTAATTTACCGACCTGACACGAATTTGATAAGATGTACTATGTATAAATGGGGTAAATTGCAAGTTAAAATATGGGTACACGAGAGTGGAAAAAATAAAGTACACATGATCGAACAAGAAGCAGACACGTGTCGAGTAGGTATTAGGCAGCACAAATAAATATGAAGCTTTTAAGACAACAATGCTGAGTTTGCATATTCTATTGAATATAAATCTCCACGAGTAGACTACTTTCATATTACTGCCAAGTTAGAAATTCAGGAGCATCAATTGGTCAGAGAAGAAAAAAAGTATGGCCTCCAAACCAGGAATTCTCACTGACTGGCCATGGACTTGGCTTGGAGACTTCAAGGTATGTATATATATATATATATTATTTCTCTTTCCAAAAATATTGGAAAAACGTGTTCTTTTTCTTATTTTCTATCTACTTTTGTCATAATACTGTGGCTTTGTGCCAATTATATATCTTAAAAAACCCATACAAGGCCTTATGTTAAGATGGTGCATGTTTGGAAATGAAATTCCCTTTAGATCTTCATTATAACAATACAAATAATCTCGGAATGAAACATATAATTTTGTTACCCAAAAGATGATCGGTTTCATGTCATTGTTCTTGGCCCTCTAATGAACAGACATGAACACGATAGATCTGCTTAGAGTAAATATGTAAGAATCTCTTCTGCATATGGAGTCTAATCATGTCGTTGGTTATGGAGTCAACATCGGTCAACTCGTACTCTTTAATACCCATGTTGGACTTCATATTTAGAAAAAACAAAACACAATATTTCATCCAGTATGTATGTATGTATGTATATAGGAAAGAATCCAAAATTTTACTTTATTGGGGATGAAATTTTTGTATCATAATATCATATATATATTTCAATCTAATGACAAAAATAATAAAATTAATGAAAGTTTATAATAAAAAAACATTCAACATTTATAATGGGAAAACAATTAAATTGAAGGAGTTCCGTCTCTGTATCAGTGTATGTATGTCTATGAAAAAGATGAAACAGAAGAAAGTAGTTAACCAAGGTGGTTCTTTGCACATTTTTTTGGAAGTGGGTAATGTTTTATTTTTTTATTATTATATTATAACTTGTTTCAAAACAGGCGAAAAGAAGGCGTTGTGACGAAGTAATTATCTAAAGTTTAATTTTAATGTTTGTGTTGTAGTATATCGTATTGGCTCCTTGGGTGATACACTCAACGTATTCATACATGGTGAGGGACAAGAATGAGAGGGATATTTCATCTCTTATCATATTCCCTTTCTTACTATCAAGAATGATCCACAACCAAATCTGGATTTCCCTCTCTCGCTACCGAACAGCCAAAGGCGCTAACAGGATTGTCGACAAGAACATCGAATTCGACCAAGTCGACCGAGAGCGAAACTGGTACCTATTTAACCCCACCCACCCACCCACTCCAGAATTTAATTTTGTCTTGTCTAAAAGTCCCAACTTTTACAGGGATGATCAGATTATATTCAACGGGTTATTATTCTACATTGGATACACGTATTTGGAGCAGAGCCATAATCTACCGTGGTGGAGGACAGACGGCGTCGTTTGGACAATTTTGCTGCATGCCGGACCGGTGGAGTTCCTCTACTACTGGCTGCACAGAGCGTTGCACCACCACTTCCTCTACTCGCGCTACCACTCCCACCACCACTCCTCCATCGTCACCGAGCCCATTACATGTAAAATTTCTGTTCCAACTTTTTTGGTATTTATATCGAACATATATAGCTCAAATGAGCTTAATGATATTGAACTAATTTTTTTTTGTGTATGTGGCAGCTGTGATTCATCCATTCGGGGAGCACATAGCGTATTTCCTTCTGTTCGCGATACCGCTGCTGACGACCGTGCTGACCGGGACGGCTTCCTTGATCTCGTTTGCCGGTTACATTACGTACATCGATTTCATGAACAACATGGGCCACTGCAACTTTGAGCACATTCCTAAACGCCTCTTCTCCATTTTTCCTCCCCTTAAGTACCTCACGTACACCCCTTCGTAAGTATCTTCACTTTATCATCACTATTTCATATTTTTCACAAATATTTTTCATCGACGGAAAAATAAGGTTCTCACCTCCTCCAACTCACAATTTAAGGATAATAATTTTTATAAGCCTAACTGACTTGATTTGGCTTAAATTTATAATTTTTAAAAATTACAATCTTTAAATTGCCGGCTCAAAAAGTTACTGGGTATTCCCCAAATTCTACTTGGTTTACACTTGTGTGAACCACTAGTGTACAACTAATATTATTCAGTATAAACAACTAATATTTGTCCCTCAGGTACCACTCGCTGCACCACACCCAATTCCGGACAAACTATTCGCTTTTCATGCCATTCTACGACTACGTCTACGGCACCATGGACAAGGCTTCCGATGAACTCTACGAAAATTCGCTCGCCAGAAAAGAAGACGCACCTGATGTGGTCCACCTCACTCATCTCACCACCCCAGAATCCATATACCATCTCCGTTTAGGATTCGCCCACTTGGCCTCCGAACCCCACAAATCGAGCTGGTACTTGTGGCTAATGTGGCCAATCACGCTCTGGTCCATGATGATCACTTGGCTCTACGGCCGCACATTCATAGTCGAAAGGAACATCTTCAAACACCTGAATCTGCAGACTTGGGCTGTCCCCAAATACAGCGTTCAAGTAAACATTAAAAAGTTTATGCGATCATGTTATACTATGTATACATGACCAACCTATTAATCTTGTGTGTCAATGCAGTACCTCATGCACTGGCAGCGAGAGACGATTAACAAAATGATTGAGGAGGCGATACTAGAAGCTGATGACAAGGGCATTAAGGTGTTGAGCCTTGGCCTATTGAATCAGGCAAGTTTTAGCTCTACGTCGCACTCGTTTTTTTCAGGGTAAGACAGAGGTGTTCCTAAATAATCGACGTTTATGTGTTATTTTCAGGACGAGAAGCTTAATGCGAATGGCGAACTATTCTTGAAGAGGCACCCTCAGCTGAGAGTGAAGGTGGTTGATGGAAGTAGTTTAGCGGTTGCTGTTGTGCTGAATAGCATTCCAAAAGGAACAACTCAGGTTGTACTTAGAGGCAATCTATCTAAGGTTGCTTATTCTGTCGCCCTTGCCTTATGCCAAGGGGGAATTCAGGTATGCATTTTTATCAGTCAAAAATATGATTTGTGAACCAGTTGTATGATGAAAAGATTAACTTGCTATTGTGACATTTTGTGATTGGGAATAGGTTTTCACGTTGTATGAGGAAGAATACAAGAAGCTCAAGGCTAAGATTAGCAGTGAGGCTGGTAATAATTTGATCCTCTCAAAACAAGGCACTCCAAAGGTCAGCACCTTCCTAATCCTCTGTCTTCTAACATTTTCTACTCCATCTTATTGCAAAACCCCATTATATATTTTTAAACTAGTTGATATTGAAAAGGCTATTACAATATTATGTTCAATTACAACATCTCGCGAGATCTGTGTAAAATCGTTTCACTTATGTTTTTTTTGTTACCGTTTGTAACAGACATGGCTGGTGGGGGACGGGCTGAGCGAATCAGACCAGTCGAAAGCGTCAAAAGGAACAATGTTCATTCCTTTCTCTCAATTCCCCACAAAGAAAATGCGCAAAGATTGCTTATACACCAGCACCCCAGCAATGTTTGCTCCAAAGCACCTTGAGAATGTGGACTCTTGTGAGGTAAATCTGCTTTCCATTTCCTAGGCAAATGACATGTCATTCATGTTTTCTAACGATTGTGATGATGTGGCAGAACTGGTTGCCTAGAAGGGTGATGAGCGCGTGGCGCATAGCGGGTATACTGCACGCTGCGGAGGGATGGAACGTGCACGAGTGTGGAAACATGATGTTCGATATTGAAAAGATCTGGAAAGCTAGTCTAGAGCATGGATTCCGTCCCCTGACTGGGTCGACTGAGTCCAAGCTCAACTAGACGGAATCCATGCTTTGACTATAGATGGAGTTTTGAGACAATGATTGATATATTTATGGTATGTGTGGGCATCCACAAGGAAATTTATTATATATGCTGGACACTTGTTGAGAACAGATTAATATCTCATGTGTCCTTATTTCTAGCACTGTAACAATGTTACCTAAAAAGAAAAAAAATAAAAGGCATGCTGTTTGCATTTGCTTCTGTAATAAATATTCAACTAAAAACTGACAATGTATTTGCTGTTTGCCGATTAAGATTTTCAAAATCAGAATAAGTTGTTTAAACATGCCAACTCTTGCAGGAAAAGGAAAAAAAACATTGTGAACTTTTTTTATTAAAGGATTTTTGTGACACCTTACTTATGCAAATGTACGAACTATTTTTGAATAAAGAAACAAAATAAAATTTTATGAGGCTTGGTGGGACTGGGTTAAAGATGAAGTTTATGATCTTAAAACTGTAACTTCAAAAGTTAAACTCATGATCATTCACGTTCTAAACAAATTATTTGATCGAAGGGTGTAATTTGAACAATTTATTCGAGGAAGATTACAACAAATAAAAAAATCAGAAAAGGATGATGTCAGTAAGGATTTTTACCAAAAAATATGGGGTTTGAACGAATTTCTCTTCTAGAACAGTCTTTCCGTACATAATGCTAATTAATTCGTTTTAAACTACACCAAAACTTGCATAAAATCGTTTAGCTTGTTCAATTAAATGAGAAAAGTATTTTCCTTAGGGATCAATTCAAATTGGTCAATGTTTTTCGAGACAGATTCATTTAAGACCTCACCATTGAATAAATAATTATTGCGCATAAATAGTGACGTATAAATTATTGATGAACTGTGTTAATTTTCCTTCAACAACCCCATCCCCAACTTCCCCAACCACTTCACCGCACAACACACTTGAAAAAACAAACCTTTAATTTTCAATTCTTGCTTTTCTGTCCTACTCTTCTTGACTTGTCCTTAAGAAATATTTATGATACAAGCATTTCAGCGTTACATGCTTACATAAATTATATATGGACTTTTAAATAGTTATATATAAATGCTTTAGAGCATTTGAATTTTGTACCTTCTAGAGTGGTTATAAACCTTTTTAAAATGAGATGTTATTAATAAAATGTTAGAAGTGTACATGCAGTATTTAGAAAAGTATGGAATGCCTCAATGTAATATTTATGTAACAAAATTGTTCAAATTTTAACTGTACAGATATATTAGAACATCTCAAATCATACGTAAACTATCATATCAGTGTCATATCAAAAGTTAAAACTCATTACATTTTCTATCATTCTTCCCAACTATCTATTCACATTTATCACTTTTTTACACAAATTTTTATATGCACCCAAATGCAAAGCATTAAAAAATCAAAATTGATTAAAATTTAATTCAAAATACAAATGCATGTTATGCATTTAAGTGTACAAAAAAATTACTCCGCTTTCTAAGGGTTCCATATCACATTTCTCTCTGTTAGTTATCTCTTCCTCCCCAATAAGAATTTTATTACCTCAAAATTTTCCTTTCTTTTACCGAAGAATACCCAATGCAATGGTCATTATCCTCAATTCCACTTGATTATCCAATTCAATTTGTATCCATTGGAGTGACCTTATAAGCTCAAGAGTTCTTGTGTAAAAAATTTCACAGGGAAAATTGCTTAAATAAGAAAGAATAGATTTTTGCAGATTTACCATATTTTCGTATGGGTCAAAATCCTGAAATTAGAAAATTTTCTAACAAATTTGCTAAAATCCAATATTACAATTTTTATGCAACAATATTATAGCATACACTTGATAATACTATGTCATTACACTTGACAGTATCACATTGAACAATATTAATACTACACTTACTTATATATTTCACTTTTTTGCTTTTCTTTTTTCCACCACCAACTCACATATCTTACATGTTTTAGTTTGGGTCAAAATTCTAAAAGCAGAGAATTATATAACTAACTTGCTAAAAAATAAAAAATCAGTATCACTTTTTTTAATGGAATAGTACTACGCCATTGTGTTTGACAATACTACCCTATTACACTTGACAATATTACACCGAACAATATTAAAATTACACTTAATTATACATTTTGATTTTTTTCCTTGAGTGGGTAAAATGGTCGGATTTAGAAATTTCACAGTGAAAATTTTCATAAAAGTTTTTAATAAGCTCAATCATTTTATTTTATTAGATAAAAAGTCTTACAAATCAGCTTAGCCCAGCATTCTCTCAATGGGTTGTTTAAGGAATGGGCTTTGGTAGTCGATTGATTGAGGTGTGCTAGACTGGGCCTTTCTTTTTAAATAAATTGATGGACGGTATATTTTGTTTTAATTATACGTAAATATAGTTATAAGTATATGATGGGCTACTTCATGGTTGATTATTATTTGGTAAACTTTTGTATGAGACCGACATTAGACTAAGAGGGTGTTTGGCTGAGCTTATAAGCTCCTTAAAACATTTTATAAGCTGTTTAAGAACTTATAAGTACTACTAATGTGTTTGACAAAATAAGATGTTTAACAGCTTATAAGATCATAAAATAAGCTCCTAACATCTTATAAGCTGTAAAAAAATAAGTTGGGATTTCCCAACTTATTTTTCTAACCACCTACACCCCAACTACCCACCTCACCCTGGAACCACCCCACCCCTCCCCAACCCCCACCCACCCCATCTCAAGATAAAATATAGAATAAAAATTATTTTTTATAAATTTAAAAAATATTTGTTATAAATTATCAAAGATCATATAAGTTGTATTAGTCAAACACTTTAGAAACTTATAAGCTACTTAAAAATTACATCTTATAAGCTCTTAAAACAACTAATAAGATGTTAGAGCTTATAAGATGTTTCAAATAAGTTTAGCCAAACGAGCACTAAAGCTAGTAAATCGGGCTGCTCAACCCAGCCCGGCTCGGCCAGCCGGGCAAATTTATGTTCACGGGCTATGCCAGGCCGGCCCATTTTTCAGACCAGTCCTATAAAATTTGAGTCCAACCCAACCTTGTCCACATGTTAATGGGCCGGTTCAATTCGTTTTTTTTAAATAATTTTTTATAAAAAATTATACTCCCATCGTCCACAAATTTTTTACCCCATTACTGTTGAAAACAATATTTTATGAAAATATTAGATAAAGTGAGGTATTGTGGGGGGGGGGGGGGGGGGGGGGGGGGGTATTGTGAGATTCATTCATTTGTTTGTGAGTAGTGTTTATTTCCAAAAAATAAAATAAAATGAGTAATTGATGGACAATCCAAAAAAAAAAAAATAGTGGGTAAAAAATTGGTGGACGGAGGGAGTATTATAAAACATAACTCATTATACTTTCACAATTCACATATATTTTATATCTTAATCTACTTTAGTTCAAAACAAATAACAACACTAATTTCGATTTTTTCTAAAAAAAAAAGAAGAATTAATTTCAGTCGGGCCAAAACGGTCTGGGTCATCTAGCCCGTCGGGCTGGGCCAAAACGACCTGATTTTTTTGGGGCGCTATTTTTTAGCTAGAAAACCCAAATTCCGGACGGACCGGGTCGAACTCAAATTTTCAGCTTTACATGAGACATTACAAATTAACCTTCACTCCTACTAAAGTATTAAAGTGTCAATACTCTAATTATATCTCATTCCATTGATGAGACTTTTCTCATGGAAAACTACTCTTATTATTTAGTTGGTAGCTAATGATCATTATTTTATATTGTTTTTTCAAGACACTATTTTTTAGATACATTCTTGAGTTGTAAAAGAAAAAGAAAAAAAGATCTTGAGTTATATCTCTTAACGATTTTTAATCCTCTTCGCATACCGCTTTTTTCTATTTTTACTTTTTATTAAGTAAATTAATTATTTGTTGCAATTTAATGCACCCGTTCAATTTTTTTTGGGTAAATAAAGATGCAGTTGGAACCACTTTCAATTTAATACACCAAGCTAAATTTCTAACTCAATGCATCAATCGAATTACAACAAATAATTGGATCAACTTTCGAATTGTAATCTTCTTAAAAAGAATATGTTATACTCCTATATTAATCAACCTATAATGTTTTGAAAGCAACAATATCAATATAATGACAAAGATTTATGTAAAATCGTCCCATGAAATGAGTTTGTAAGATGATCTCATACAAGACCATCACCAAACTATTTCTATAAGAATTTTAAAATATTCTAGTAATTTGAAAAGGGGTAGATCTTGCGTTAGATCATCTTTCGATGAAATGAGAATCATGTATTAACATTATAAAAAAATTAATCCTAATTTGTAAACTGATTCCGTGTAAGACCATCTCGTATAAAATGCTTGCTTTTGAAAAATAATTGGTTGGTCCGTGGCACCGTACCGGGCAAACGTTTTAAATCTGTATTGTTGTGTGTACCATATTTGCCTGGCTTACTTTAAATAGAATTTTGGGTTGCGGAACGAAATTACCATTTTAGGGAGCAGCGCTTTGGATTTTTTTTTTGCTCGAATAATTTATTTTAAAAGTAATTTAATTGTGCAACCATATAATTGTTTTATTATATTTATTATTAATTGATATTTTTAATAAAAAGCTATTACTATTAACAATACACATAAAATACCAAAAAAAAAAAAAAATCGCCATAAAAATTATCACAAATTCTAGCATGTACTCAAATACATAACATTCATTTGAATTTTAAGCTCAATTTTAACTTCAATTATATTTTTCTGAAAACACATACAAACACACCGAACTATGTGTTTTTTTTTTTTTCAGTTGGGGTATTGCCGATTACTTCTTGGAGTATTATTGATTACTTCTTAGGGTATCACTAATTATTTCTTAGGGTATTACTGATTTTTGCTTAGATTTTTTTTTTTTCAAAATTAAGTACATACGATATACTTAAGTGCACACTAAAATTAGGCATAACTTAATCACAATATACTTTGTCAAGACTTTAAGTGATATACCAATGAAAGTAATAATGGTATTCTGTCAAAAAATAATAATGGTATACTGGAGAAATTAAATATTCTTTTTATTTTAGACAAAATTTTATATGAAAATTGTTTATGAAAAATTTATCATAAACTTTTTAAAAATATTAAATATTTGATCAAAAGTATAAAAAATCTCACTAGGGATATGAAAAATTAGAAATTGAAATATCAACAACAATAAAATATAATACTTCTAATACAATCTTTAATATTCTTGATCAAATATTTATTACTTTAAAACAATTTTATAATAAGTTATCACCCATATTTTCACATAACACACACTTTATTTTCCTCTCCTCTTCAATTCAGATTTCCATATAATGCTCGTTTTTCAAGAAATAGTGTATTGAATTGTTTTTGTTTTAAGTTTTAACAATATTTGCTAAAGGCCTCTTTTCATTTGACAAGGATTGAACCCACCTCGTGCATATATATATACTAATATTATACCCGCGGATTTCGCAGGTTTTGGAAAAAAAAAAATTAAATTTATTTTTATAAACATTATATAAATATATTTTTATTCATTTGATTATCTAATTATTTATTAATTATTTTTAACAAATGTATTAACATTATATTTTCTCTTATAACCAAATTAGTAAGATAAAATATTATATGAAATCGTTCGTGATAAGCTTATCATGAAATTATTTTAAAGTATCGATAATCTCATTTGGAGTATCATTAATCTAGACCAATGATATTATTTTGTAATTGTTGTAAATTTTCTTGAACCCAAATTAATGGTACTCCTAATTACATATAAATTCTCCTAGTCAAGTATTTGATACTTCAAAACAGTTTCATGATAAGCTTATCATATATCATTTTCATATAAAACCGACCCTAGTTAGTTAATGATAACAAAGAATATTAATTGTTTATTTAAAGAACACTACTTGGTTAAAGTAAATTATATAAAAAATAATTACAAAGTGGTTCATAGATGAAACAATTTAATTCTAAAACATACTCTCAATAGTAATATTTTATGATTAAAATATTTAATACTACATTGAGATTAATTATGTTTCTAATCTATCACAAATGTTTTCTGAACTGTAAACTGATACATAAACAATAAATCATAGCTTATAATTTATCACCAAATTAACTCATATATGCAAGGAAAAACTAATTTTTAGGACATTATCTTATGGACGCTTGCAAAATTAGGACACTATGTTTTTTGGCTTACAAATATAGGAAAGACATAGGCTTATAAAATTAGAACACTAACATGGTAATCCTGCAAAATAAGGACATTATCTTTTACATTGGTCAAAATATAGGCCAAATTTTATAAAATATAGGTGAAATAAAGCCCGATTGCGATATGCTCAGTAAGCCGAATTTTAAAAATATTGGCCTAAATTGGCAAAAATAAAAGAGAGTGTCCTAGTTTTGCAAGTTTGTCAAGATAGTCCTAATTTTGCAAGTTCATAAAGATATTGTCTCAATTTTACAATCTCGTAAAAATAATGTCCTAATTGTACAAACACTCATAAGGCAGTGTCCTAAATAATATTTTTTTACCCTATAACCAATTTAGCTAATGGTAACAAAGAGTATTAGTTGTTTATTTAAAGAGCATTAATTGGTTAAAGTAAAGTATATTTAAAAATAATTATAGAGTGGTTCATATATGAAATTTTTTAATTCTAAAATATACTTTGAATAACAATATTTTATCATTAAAACATGTAATATCACATTGAGGTTAATTATATTTCTAATTTATCACCATTGTTGTCTGCACTATGAATTATGCATACAATAAGTAATAGCTAAATTAACTCATATACGCTCGGAATTTTTTTTAGCACATTATCTTATGGATGTTTGAAAATTAGGACACTATCTTTTTGGGCTTACAAATATAGGAAACTATCTTTATGGACTTATAAAATTAGAATAATATCATTACAATCCTACAAAATAAGGACACTATCTTTTACGTTGGGCAAATTTAGGCCAAATTTAAAAAAATATGGGTCAAATAAAGTTTGATTACGATATCCCCAGTAGCCCGAATTTTATAAAATTTGTCCTAAATTGGACAAAATAAAAAAGAGTGTTCTAATTTTGCAAGTTTTTAAAGATATTGTCCTAATTTTGCAAGTTCGTAAAGATATTGTCTCAAACTTGTAATTAAGCTCGTAAAAATAGTGTCCTCATTGAACAAACTCTCATAAAAATAGTGTCCTATATAACAATATTTCTGTTATAGCCAATTTAGTTGATGGTAAAGAAGAGTATTAATTGTTAATTTAAATAACATTAATTTTTTAAAATAAAGTGTATCTAAAAATAATTACAAAGTGGTTCACATATGAAATAATTGAATTCCAAAACATACTCTCAGTACTAATATTTTAATATTAAAACACGTAATATCAAGATGAGGTTAATCATGTTTCTAATCTATCGCTAATAATGTCTAAACTACGAGTTGACTTGTATACAATAAATCATACCTTATAATATATAACTAAATTAACTCATATAAGCAAGAAACAATTATTTTCTTGCAAGCTCGTAAATATATTTTCTCAATTTTGCAAGACCGTAAAGATAGTGTCTTATTTTTATAAACAATCATAAGATAGTGTCCTAAAATAACAAAATTTCCCTTATAATCATTATATTTTAGAAAAGCAAGATTTTGAAAAAAAAAAAGGTCAATTCGTTCTGTCTCTAAATAAATTTTTTAATATGTGAAAACTATCTTCAAGATAATAATCTACGTAATTGTAGATGTGGTTATTTATGACCACATCTTCCAGTAAAATGGAATTTAGGTCTAATTTTATAAAATATTGGTCAAATAAAACCCAATATGATTTGCC
This sequence comes from Ballota nigra, assembly GCA_947034835.1. Lineage (NCBI taxonomy): Eukaryota > Viridiplantae > Streptophyta > Magnoliopsida > Lamiales > Lamiaceae > Ballota > Ballota nigra. The sequence continues at coordinate 94,176,847 of OX344724.1, forward strand.
TAGTTTGCCGTATTTTATAAAATTTGAACTAAATTGCCCAAAATTAAATGATAACGTCCTTGTTTTGAAAGTTTGTAGAGATCCTAATTTTGCAAGTTCGTAAATTTTTAGTCTCACTTTTGCAAGCCTGTAAAGATATTTTTACGAACACCTATAAGATATTGTCCTAAAATAACAAATTTTCCTTTATAATCAATTTAGTTAATGGTAAAAAGGAGTATTAATTGTTTATTCAATGAACATTAATTAGTTAACGTAAAGTGTATCTAAAAATAATTATAAAGTGCTTTATATATAAAAAAATTTAATTCTAAAAGATACTTTCAATAATAGTATATTATGATTAAAATATATAAATGCGTGTTGAGGTTAATCATATTTCTAATCTATCACTAAAGTTGTCTGAACTATGAATTGATATGTATACAATAAGTCACACCTTATAATTTATCACTAAATTAACTCATACACGCAAGAAAAATAATATTTTTTATGACATGTACTTATGAGTGTTTACAAAATTAGGACAATATCTTTTTGAGCTTACAAATATAGAAAACTATCTTTATGTGTGATTATAAAATTAGAACACCATCTTTATAATCTTGAAAAATAACGGCACTATATTTTATGTTGGGTAAATTTAGCAAAACTTTATAAAAAAATATGAGTTAAATAAAGCCCAATTCCTATATGCCCAATTGACAGTATTTTACGAAATTTAGCCTTAATTATCCAAAAGTAAAAGAGAGTGTCCTAATTTTGCTAGTTCGTAAAAATATTCTCTTAATATTGCAAGACCATAAAGATAGTGTCCTAATTCTACAAACACTTATGAGGTAGTGTCCTAAAATAATAAAATTTTCCATGTAACCAATTTAATTAATGGCAACGGAGAGTATTAATTGTTTATTCAAAGAACATAAATTGGTCAAAATAAAGTGTACCAAAAACATACTCACAATAATATAGTTGTCTCATATTCAAATTGATGATTTAGAACATTTAACAATCGAATAGAGGTGGCGAGGGAAGGAAAATATAATCAAACTAAATATGAAACATAATTAGTTGTTTTAAGTAGAAAATGCTAGTATATTCGGGAGAAATATAATTCACAAATTAATTCAATAAATTTTAAAGATATAAATAGTAAAAACACCTTATTAATTAGATAAAAAATAACACTACACAGATAAATGCAACTTTATTATTTCAATTAAAAATAATATGAATTCCGGCAGACATAACTTTTACATCGTTTAAGTTCAAATCATCGGGCACACTAATAAGAATTAAAGTTCACAATCCTGACAACATACATCTCCTTCAGGTACTTGATTCCATGATACGCAATATCGTTTTGTGCCTCATCTTCGGTCCCCAAAAGATCACCATACACAACATGAACATCATCGTCCCCATGAAGATAAGCAGCAGTCTAAATATAGGAACAACCTCGGTTCAAATGTCGTCTGTTTAATACACAACTGACTTGAATCCCAACCTAAATAGCAACTCCGCAAGGGTGAACCTAAAAGTAAGAGTAAAAATATTTGGACACATAGCTCGCATGAAATTTAAGAAGAAACAAAAGTTCAGCGAGTGATATGATATACGGTGTGGGGTATATCAAGGACTAAACTTCAATAACAGGAGTGAATACAGTCATTTAGCAAATAAGATACACATAGTTACTATATTTCGTAAAACATAATAGTTGTTGTATACATTAATAGTGCAACAGACGAATTAATAGCAACAACTAAGGCCAATATCTACACACAACCAACTCGTGGACGCGAATACATATAAAAAGGTGCACTTGGACGTGAATACACAACAAATTAGGAATGGGCATGGAGAAGTTTAAGATGATACAAAATTAGGCCACAATCACACGAAATATTGAGCATGACAACCTTGCCTGCCTTAAATGATCGATTTTACACCAACAATATATAGAAAATGAAAATTATAATCATAATAAATATAATAGACGAATTATAAGTTAATAAAGGTATTTAAAATGGAAGATAAAGAAATTAATGGACTTAATTTTGTCTGAAATACAAAGCATGGCAACCCCGCCTACCTAAACTTGAAATTAGACTAAATTAATCAAGAATCATGTACAATTATCAATCAACAAAAATAAATAGAAAAAAAAATGTCCCAAAAATCATAACTCCTTCATAAAGTAACTATAGAATTAAGAAAATGAGTCTTACTTGGCAATGATTGGGTGTATAAAATTTTATTAGGCCATATATAACTAAAACACACTCATAATTTAATTAAAGAATTCAATTTTTTAAAAAAAAATCTGCAAACATGCAGAGATAGAAAGGAACAAAAAAATAAATTAAGGGACTTATTTTTTTACCGAAATATTAAGCATGGCTACTTTGCCTACCTTATATGAATACTTTTAGAGAAACAATTTATAGAGAATGAAAATCATAATAAATATAATAGGCAAAACATAAATTAATAAAACTATTTAATTTAAAAAAAATTCCATAAAAAAGAAAGACAGAGAAATTAATTGACTTAAGTTTGACCGAAATAATAAGCATGGAAACCAAGCCTACATTAAATGATCAATTTTACACAAATAATATATAGAGAATGAAAATCATAATAAATATAATAGACAAATTATAAGTTAATAAAGGTATTTAATTTTAAAAAAAATCTATAAAAAACAAAAGACAAAGAAACTAATGGACTTAATTTTGACCGAAATACCAAGCATGACAACCCCGCCTATCTAAACTTCCTAACTCGACCAAATTAATTAAAATTTTCCCTAACCTTACAAATTGATTCAATGTGACAAAGTCAATGGTAGTAAAAAAAAATTATATACAATTATCAATCAACAATAAAAAATAAACAAAAATTAAAACTCCTACATAAAGTATCAATAGAATTAATAAAATGAGTGTCATTCGGCAACGATTGGGTGTATATAACTTTATTGGGCCATATATAATTAAACCACAATCATAAGTTAATTAATCAATTCGAATTTAAAAAAAAAATTCAAAAACCTTGTAAAAAGAGGAAGGATATTAAACAATAAATTAGAGGGACTTAATTTTGGCTGAAATATTAAGCATGACAACCCTGATCACTTTAAATGATCAATTTTACACAAACAATATATAGAGAATGAAAATCATAATAAATATAATAGGCAAAACATAAGTTAATAAAGGTGTTTTATTTAAAAATAAAAATTCCATAAAAATGGAAGACATAGAAATTAATGGACTTAATTTTGCCCGAAACACTAAGCATGGTAACCCCGCCTACTCAAACTTGCAAATTCGACCAACTAAATTAAAAATTCCCCTAACCTTGCAAATTCATTGAATGCGACAGATTTAATGGTAGTAAATCAAGAATCATGTGCATTTCTCCATAACAATTGATTATAAGCATGTCAACATGCGGTTTTCAAAACAGATCATTTTTACACTAACAATAAATAGAGAATAAAAATCATAATAAATATAATAGGCAAATTATTAGTTAACAAATGTATTTAAGTAAAAGAAATCCATTAAAAAGAGAAGAAAGAAAAATTAATGGACTTAATTTTTGCCGAAATACTAAGCACGACAACCCTGTCTACCTAACTTGCAAATTCGACCAAATACATTAAAAATTCTCCTAACCTTGCTAATTCAATGAATGAGACAAAGTCAATGGTAGTAAATCAAGAATCATGTGCATATCTCTATAACAATTGATGCAACATTCGGTTTTCAAAACAAATCAATTTTACAAAAATAATAAATAGAGAATGAAAATCATAATAAATATAATAAACAAATCATAAGTTAATAAAGGTATTTAAATAAAAAAAATCCATTAAAAAGAGAAGACAAAGAAATTAATGGACTTAATTTTGACCGAAATATTAAGCACGGCAACCCCGCCTACCGAACTTGCAAATTCGACCAAATAAATTAATAATTCCCCTAACCTTGCAAATTTATTCAATGCGACAAAGTCAATGATAGTAAGTCAAGAATAATGTGCATTTCTCTATAACAATTGATTTTAAGCACGACAATATACGGTTTCCGAAACTGATCAATTTACGTAACAATACATAGAGAATGCACCGACCAAAATAATTAAACACCCCCTAACTCTGCAAATTCGACAATAAAAATAGTCAACGATATAAAGTTCAAAAATATAAATGTTCTCTAAATGTATACCCTCTCGACAATTTCACATTCACATAGAGTTCATAACATAATTACACATTAAAAACTACACATTAACACAATTAATATCACATTAATTCATATCTTAATTTTGCCCTTAAGATTACACATTACATATATTAACATAATGTATATCTTAATTATGCCCTTAACTTCTTCCCACTTCACATCCACATATAGTTCATGTTAATGTTGTTGGTAGTGAAACATTCACTATTTACTTTGAAACAACACGAATTTGCCCTTTCTTCTTATTAACTAACACTTTATGATCAAATATTGTCTTAGATGTTTTAACATACAGGATGAAGATCTAGAAGGATCTACAAGTCTCTGGAATACTCAATGTTGCAAGCATTGGTTGCAACATGAGCGGTTACGGGTTCCAGAAGGATCTACAAGGATCTACAAGGACCTACACGATCCAGACTATTCCAGGACAGTTGAGGACGGTCTAGATCAGGCGGTTGCATTAAGAAATATCAGAAATAAAGATAAGATCGTGGGAGATAACATAAGATCATGGAGTGGTTACATGAAGAAGTTATTTCGGATTGAAGACCTCCATCTATAAATAGAAGCCGAAGTCTTCAGTACCAAGTGTGGAGTAAACGAGTACACCTACTCTAGTGTTGATCCTGAGTTCAAAGGTGATAGGGCAGTTATTCCAACATTTATGTTATGCCTAGAAGTTTAGTACATCTCGCATAACTTGCTATCAATCTTATATCCATAGATAGAGAGATCATAGATATAGAGTGAGATCAACTTTGACGGTGTATAGTGTTATACACTTAGCCAATTTAGATTTGATAGGTGATATCGAGTCTTGTTTCCGTTGTGAATGATTTAACTCTTCACACAACTTTTGTATCACAAATCTTCTTATAGTGAACGTTTCGCCGTAAGGCTAGCACAAGTTATTTTATATAGTTTGTGTTAAAAAGTATTCCATCTTGCAATTGTGTGTTTAAGTCTTCCGCTGTATACATTTTTATCTCTGGTTTTCCAGATTGTTGTAGTGTCTGTTACAATATTCATTACAACATCTTTACTTTATAACACACGCACACCTTCAATTGGTATCAGAGCAATCTGATATCATACATAGGGACCTTCAATTGGCACCAGAGCTATAAACTTGATATACTAAGTTTAGATCCTGTGTTTTTAGTGTGTCTTTTGCTATGGAATATCCTGTAAACACCCCACTTAGGCCTCCTATACTAGATGGAAACAACTATGCCTATTGGAAACCTAAGATGCGCATGTACATCAAGTCTATTGATGAACGTGCTTGGAGAAGTGTTCTGACCGGCTGGGAATGACCCATAAATCAAGCAGATGATGATGGCGAGACAAGAGTCAAACAAGAGATTGAATGGACAAATGAGGAGACCACGATGGCAAGCTACAATTCCCAAGCTCTCAATGCTATCTTTACCTCTGTTGATGTGTCTATGTTTAAGATAATATCAACATGTACTACGGCTAAAGATGCATGGGAGAGGCTTCAAGAACATTGCGAAGGAAGTGGAAGTGTTCGAAGGACCAAACTTCGAATGCTTGGGACCAAGTTCGAGAATGTAAGGATGAAGGATGATGAGATGATCACGGCTTACAATGAGAGGCTGAGTGAGATTGTCAACGAATCACACGCACTTGGTGATCCAATTTCCAATGTACGAGTTGTACATAAAATTTTGCGATCTGTTCCTAAACGGTTTGATGCAAAAATTTGTGCTATTGAAGAAGCCAAGGACACTGACACTTTAAGTCAGAATGAGCTTGTAAGTATTCTCAAAACATATGAGATGAACACAACTCAATCTGATGATACAAGTGAAGGAAAGAAGGTTGTTGTTTTCAAACGTGAAACATCTTCTAACACTGAAAATCAGTCCTTTGTGACTGAGGTTGAGTCTGATGAAGATGTTTTAGACCAATGTTACAACACTCCTGAGCACATTGCCTTCCTCACAAAGAAGTTCAACTCCTACCTGAAGAAGAAACTGAACAGATCTAGAGGAAATGTCCAACAGAGAACTCCTTTCAACAACACACCATCAGACTCAGAAAAAAGGAAGGATCAGAATCAATCAAGTCAATTCAGAGGTAACAAATCAAGGTATGATCCTGAATTTAGAAAATCAGTTAGATGTGATGCATGTGCTGGATTTGGACACTATGCAAATAAGGTGTGCAAATACCAGATTAAGACACAAACTGAACTTTAATGTTACCTTTAGTGATGACTCTGATGATGAACCTGAAGGTTCTAAAGATAAGGAATTAACTTTTTCTGCAAGGATTGATTATGATGATTCATTAGATGATGATCTGGATGATCTAGACACTGATGTTGTTTCCAATGTTATAACATCAGAAACAACATTTGTCAAAAATCATTCAGATTTGAACTGTTTTAATGGGTGTGTTGATGAGACAGGTTCTAATGACATAAGGGATGATTCCAAAGAGAATGATGATCTCAAAGAGACTGTGACAAAGTTGGAAGTCAATCTAACAAGGATTTAGAAATTTCTAAGCTAAATGAAGAATTGAAAAATTCTACCTTAAGTTTTAAGAAGTTTTCTAAAAGTTCTTCTATTGTAAGTGATTCTATAAACATTGGACAGTCTAACAAACATGGCTTAGGATATAGTGGTGAAACTACTTCTAAATATGTGAATAATTCTGTAAAATTTGGGAAAAACTGAGTTTTTTGCTGAAACAAAAGTACATGTGATTGAAAAACCTGTTAAGAAGTATGTGTGTCACTATTGTTCTGAAATTGGTCATATTCGTCCTTATTGTCAAAAGATGAAAAGGGATCTGGAAATTCAAAAAACGTTGTCTGAAATGTCTTCACATTCTAAGAAACACTGGTCAAAATCTACTAAGAAAAAGAAACAACATGTTACTTTTAATGTTGTTCAAACTTCTCTGAAAGCATGTGTACCTGATCTATGATATTTTGATAGTGGTTGTTCTAGACATATGACTGGTCATGTTAACTACTTATCTGATTATGAACCTTGTAATGGTTGAACTGTTACATATGGTGGTGGATCAAAAGGTAAAATCATTGCAAAGGGAACCTTAAATGTTGAAGGTTTTCCTAAGCTTAAGAATGTTTTGCATGTTGATGGTTTACTTGCTAATCTACTTAGTATAAGTCAACTATGTGATGACAATTTGCATGTTGAATTTGATAAAAAATCATGCTATGTTCTAAACAAGGATAATAAGTTTCTAATGACTGGAAATAGGTCAGCTGATAATTGTTATCTAATTGGAACAAACACAGTATGTTATTTGTCAAATTGTGATGATAATGTCCTATGGCATCAAAGACTTGGACATGCAAATTATAGATTCATGCAAAAATTGGTTAAGTCTGAAGCAGTGAGAGGTTTACCTAAACTGAAGATTGTTACACCTACTGTATGCGGTTCATGCCAAAGAGGTAAGCAGGTAAGAATGTCGCATAAAATGTTATCACATTGCACGACACATCGTTGTTTTGAATTATTGCATATGGATCTTATGGGTCCTATGGAAACTGAAAGCATTGGTGGTAAGAAATATTCACTGGTTGTGGTAGATGATTACTCTAGGTTTACTTGGATTGAGTTTTTAAGAGAAAAACCTGAAACTTTTGATACTTTTAAAGTTCTTTACAAAAGATTTAAAATGTTTTTAACTTAAAAGTTAGCAGGATTAGGTCTGATCACGGTAGGGAATTTGAAAATAGCATGTTTTCAGAATTCTGTAATAAGAAAGGTATTGTCCAAGAGTTTTCTTCTCCTAAAACTCCACAACAAAATAGGATAGCTGAAAGGAAAAATAGAACTCTTCAAGAGATGGCAAGAGTAATGCTTACTTCAAAAAATCTTGCAAAGAAATTTTGGGCTGAAGCATTGAATACAACATGCCATATTGCTAATAGAGTTTATTTTAGATTTGGAAGCAACAAAACCCCATATGAGATCTTGAACAATAAGAAATCGAATGTGAGATATTTTCATGTTTTTGGTTGTGTGTGTTACATTCTGAATGATAGGGATCAACTGCATAAGTTTGATTCTAAGAGTGACAAAGGTTTTTCTAAGGTTATTCTAGAAATAGTAAAACCTATAGAGTCTATAACCTTAGAACTAATACTGTTCAAGAATTTGTGAATGTTGCTTTTGATGATGATAAAAATCTGATAGATGGTAATGACACAGAAGATGTGACTGAAGTTACTGAAGCTCCAAAAGAATCACTGAAAACAGAGAATGTTACACCAAATGTTACAGCATCTAGTACAACATCCCCTGCAGATTCAGTTGATACTTCACATAACAATCAGTATACTCCAAAGAAGAATCTAGCTACTTGGATTACAAAAAACCATCCTTCTAATCAGATCATTGGAGATGCTTCAGTTGATGTTCAAACAAGAAGGAGAGTAAGTGCAAACCGTGTTGATGTGGTAAGGTTTGTGTGCATGCCTTCAATATGCAATGTTGTGAATGCTCAGTGTTACTATTCTGAAATTGAACCTAAAAATGTTACAGAAGCATTAAAAGATGAAAATTGGATTAATGCAATGCATGAGGAACTTAATCAGTTTGAGAGGAATGATGTTTGGCCATTAGTTCCAAGACCTGAAAATGTCAATGTCATTGGAACTAAATGGATCTTTAAAAACAAAACTGATGAGTCAGGTAACATAGTTAGGAACAAAGTTAGACTGGTTGCACAAGGTTACACTCAAGTTGAAGGTATTGAATATGATGAAACATTTGCACATGTTGCTAGGATAGAGTCCATTAGATTGTTACTAGCAATTGCATGTTACATTAACATTAATCTTCACAAATGGATGTAAAAGCTGCATTTCTGAATGGCATATTAATTGAAGATGCATTTGTTGAACAACCTAAAGGTTTTAAAAACCCACAGTATCCTGATCATGTGTACAAACTAAAAAAAGCTTTGTATGGTCTCAAACAAGCTCCTAGAGCTTGGTATGGTAGACTTACTGACTTTCTGTTGCAATTTGGTTTCATAAGAGGAGAGGCTGATAGAACCTTGTTCATTAAACATTCTGGAGAAGACTTACTAATAGCTCAAATATATGTTGATGACATTATTTTTTGTTCAACTTGTAACATTATGTTAAATAAGTTTGTTGAAGCAATGACAACAACATTTGAGATGAGCATGGTAGGTGATTTGAATTACTTCCTAGGACTTCAAATCAAACAAACTGATAAAGGTATTTTCTTCTCTTAGAGTAAGTATGCAAAGAATTTAGTGAAAAGGTTTGGTTTAGAAAGCTCAAAAGTCATGAAAACTCTTATGGGATCTACACAAAAGTTGTAAGGACACTGTTGGTCAAGATGTTGATCCAACTTTGTATAGATCCATGATAGGTAGTCTTCTGTACTTAACCTCAAGTAGGCCTGGTATTATGTATAGTGTTTGTGTTTGTGCTAGGTACCAAGCTTGTCCCAAGGAGTCACATTTGAATGTTGTCAAGAGAATCATAAGATATGTGGCTGGTACAACCGAACTTGGTTTATGATACACCAAAGATACAAGCAGTGCACTTGTTGGATATAGTGATGTTGACTGGGCTGGAGACATTAATGATAGGAAAAGCACGAGTGGTGGTTGCTTTTATATGGGTAACAATTTGATTTCATGGCATAATAGAAAGCAGAATTGTGTATCACAATCTACTGCGGAGTCTGAGTACATTGCAGCAGGTAGTTGCTGTACACAACTTCTTTGGTTGAGTAAAATGTTTAGTGATTATGGTTTAGAGAGTGACATTTTAACTGTATATTGTGATAACACTAGTGCTATCAACATTTCGAAAAATCCAGTTCAACACTCACTTACTAAACACATAAGTATTAGACATCATTTCATAAGGGATCTTGCAGAAAAGAATATTGTGAAGTTAGAATACATACCCACTGAAAATCAATTTGCTGATGTGTTTACTAAAGCATTAGACCATGAGAGATTCTCATTCTTGAGGAAATCTCTTGCTATGTGCACAATCTGAATAACTGTGAAGCGGATGTTGTTATGTATGCTTAAACATCTATAACAACATCAAGGTATATGCATGTTCTAATTAAAGCTTGTTCTTGTCTTTTGTAAAATAAATCTGGACTAAGTATGATTGTTGTGTAAAAATAAAGAGGAATCATTCTTCTCAAACGCATAATAAGTTTTTGAAAAAGCACATCAAGATGTAACTAATTCACTGAGTAACTATGGAGCACGGAGTTCGCTACTACGATGTCTTCTTTTCAAAAGGTGATTAGTAAAACATCAATATGTCACAAATCCATTGAGTAATTATGGGGCACGGAGTTCGCTGCTACGATGCACTCTCTTGAAAAGATGGATCAATGTGAATAAAAGTGCTAAAATTGTTTGATGAAAATTGCGACATTGGATGTTAAACCAATATTGAAGTGTGTGTTCCAATTTTGAATACAACATCATATGTTGTTCATATTTTTTTTCTGAGTCAAGTTATGAACCGATTTTTTTAGGGATTTTTTTAATTCTCACATGCTAAAACCCACGTTTTCATTTTTATCCATGTCGTGCTTAATTTTTTGTTTTTATTTAATTAAAATTCGAATTTTAGATTAAGGGAAAACCACGATCTCTTCATGGGAGAGTGGATGATCCTCACGTCATGAATCCAGAATTTTCTTTTGTGGGTAATTAAAAATAACTTCCATCCTTTCACCTATAAATATCCTTCGTGACTTATGTTTAATTTTCTGTGTTTTAGCATATGAGTAAAGTTCAGTATTTTTCCTATAATTGTTGAAAGCATTGTGTTCGCATTCTAGGGTTTAAAGTGTTATTTCTTTTAAATTTTATTTCACTTGCATTTTTCTTGAGTACTTAATGGCTGGAAATCAAAAGAAACCCTCTCACATTTCCAAAACTCCCTCAAACTCTCCACCTTCTCAAACCTCGAACCTAAATCTTCTAGCAGAAATGGCCTCAAGCCAAAACCCGAATGCTGCTCCTGTTGCTCCATCATCGAGCGCAACACCGCCTTCCACTCTAACTTCTTTTCACGCCTTTCCAGTTAACATCTACATTCCAAATGAGGCAACTATCGATCAACTTGAATCGATTGCGCGCGGTATTGCTCAAAGTCTTCAAGGAACCTTGTTGTTCCTAAACTGACCATTGGCTCGATTGAAGTGGATGTTGCATCCTACCTGAACCAAACCCAAAAATCTTAACCTACTGTTCAAATCGAAGACACATCTTCGATTGCTCAATCCTCATGCCAAGCCAAAAACCCTACTGCTGATGTTTCAAAAAATGTTGAAACAGGTGATCAAGCTATGAAGGATGCTTCCATTGCTGAGGAAGCTGTTGCTGAGGAAGTTAGGGAACAAAGCCCTAATGTTAAAGTTCCGGATGTGGAGATGTCAGAGGAAGACAAAGAAGAATCACCCAAAACCGATTCTTCAATGTCTGAGGACTCTGAGCCTGCTCCAATAGCCAAAGCTGTGAAGAAGAAGGGTGGTAAGAGAAAGAGGAGCCATGTTCAATCAAAGAGAAGATTAGGAAGAGCAAAGAAAAGAGTGAACTACTCTGAAACCTCAAGGAAGAAAAAGGATGATGAAGGAGATGTTGCTGCACGTCCTATTCAAGTGTTTTCTGAATCTGACAAGGAGTCAAGCCCAAAGGACTCAACTGGAAGTGAAGCAGGTAGCTCTCAAAGCCAGGGGAAAGAAGCTTCTGATGAAAGTGATGTACCCATCTTTGAACTGAGAAGAAGAGACAGAGTCGAGCTGAGAACAAAAAGGAAGTTTGAATATGACGCTGGTGGTGCTGGAACAAGTGCAGCGGTACCAGAACCCGAGGATGATGATAGTAGTCCGGAGAGTAGCTCAGAAAAGACCAAGACCGATTCTGACAGAGGTAATGAATCTGAACACTCTGTAGAACAAGTTAGTACTGATGATGATGATGATGATGAATCCTTGGAACAAAAGATAACTAGGTTAAGCAAAAGAAATCTGTTAATTTAGAGGAAAATTAACATTGATGAATTCGAATCTAAGGGTCTTGTTAGATACTTAGAGGAAAGGAGTTTGATGCATGCTGTAACCTTTGCTGATGCCTTTGTTACTAATTGAGTTTATGAATTCTATGCTTGTCTGAAAAAAAATCATGCTAAAAGAAACTCTAAGTGGTATGGGTCTGTGAGATTTAGGGATAGGAATGTACCTTTCACTCCTGAGCTAATTAATCAGTTTTTACATGTTGAGAGTGTTGAGGAAGAAGAGGTTCCTCATATGGATGAGATTATTCATACTCTGACTGGGGGTAGAATAAACAAGTGGAAAAAGAATATGTTTGCTGCTTCATTGACTTCACTGTATTCTGTCTTACACAAACTTGTGGTGTATAACTGGATACCTTCTACCAACTCAACAAAAGTGACCAGGGATCAAGCTATTCTAATATATAGGATATGTGTGATGAAAAATTTCAACCTTGGATTGGTTATTTTTCATCACATGATGAAATTTACTGGGAAGATCTCTGAAAAAGGCAATTTGCCTTATCCTGTGTTGATATATGGCTATTTAAGGAGTCATAATTTTGTCCATAGGAGAAATGAATTGTTGAGGGGGAGAGTGAGTTTGATGGGCATATCTCACTACTTGTTATCTGGGAATAGAGTGCTAGATTTACCCTTACAGGAAGATGCTGATGAAGAAACTGCAGAACAGAACCAACCTGTTCCTGCACAAGATACTGCACAGAATGCTGGGAACATACCTAGCAACATTCCTGCTCCTACAACTCATTCCTTGAATATCTCACCTGAGTTTATTCAAACACAACTAAAGTACTTGCAAGACTCTATAGATGAACTTCAATTCCTAAAGAACTACTGGGAAAACCTATTTTCTGCCACAACAGGGGGAGTACCAGTTGCTGCTGCTCGAGGAGTTGAGATTCATGAGATGGATGATGTTGCTGAACCTGCTGCTAAGGTTGCTGAAGATGGAAGAACAGTTGTTGATGAAGCTCTTGCAACTGGACCTGATAATGCTGGGAGAAGTGTAGATGATGCTGAAGATGTTGTTGCAAATCTTGCAACAATTCATATCCAGGAAGCAGAGGGAGAGGAGTTGTATGGAGATTTACCAGATATTTCTGCCAAAGTCTGAGTTGACTTAGAGACTGGAGGAAGCACAATTCATGGGGGAGCTTAGTGCAAGATGCTTGTAGCTGCAGCTGTATATTTTATACAGTGATATCAAGTTCCTTATTGTGTTAACTCTAAGTACTCTTGTTTTATTTCTGTTTTTGATTAGTTGATTCTAATAAAAAGTTTTTAATTTTTGAAAGACAATATTATATTAGTTGTTAGATTATTATATTAGAATTGATATGATTTATTTCAGTAATTTCTATTGAAAGTTGTAGTTTGAATGGGTAAACACTATGTTACTCATTTTGTTTTAAATGAACATATATGATGATGTTCATCTGGTTTGAGTGAGCAAATGTTTGTTCATTCTGTTTTTGGTGAATTAACTGATTGTTATTTCATCTTGATTTTGGTGATTCAACTTAAAGTTGTTCATCTTGCTTTTTGACTGTTTTGCTACACAAGTGTGAAAAACTAAGTGTACAATACAATGTTGATCTATATTGTACATACATCACTGACTTATATATTGAAAAATATATACATCAGGTGTGTTGTAGCAGAAAGATCAAATTGGGGGAGATTGTTAATGTTGTTGGTAGTGAAGCATTCACTATTTACTTTGAAACAACATGAATTTTCCCTTTCTTCTTATTAACTAACACTTTATGATCAAATGTTGTCTTAGATGTTTTAACATGCAGGATGAAGATCTAGAAGGATCTACAAGTCTCTGAAATACTCAATGTTGCAGTGAATGCTGCAAGCATTGGTTGCAACATGAGCGGTTACGGGTTCCAGAAGGATCTACAAGGACCTACACGATCCAGACTATTCCAGGACAGTTGAGACGGTCTAGATCAGGCGGTTGCATTAAGAAATATCAGAAATAAAGATAAGATCGTGGGAGATAACATAAGATCATGGAGCGGTTACATGAAGAAGTTATTTCGGATTGAAGACCTCCATCTATAAATAGAAGCCGAAGTCTTCAGTACCAAGTGTGGAGTAAACGAGTACACCTACTCTAGTGTTGATCCTGAGTTCAAAGGTGATAGGACAGTTATTCCAACATTTATGTTATGCCTAGAAGTTTAGTACATCTCGCATAACTTGTGATCAATCCTATATCCATAGATAGAGAGATCATAGATATAGAGTGAGATCAACTTTGATGGTGTATAGTGTTATACACTTAGCCAATTTAGATTTGATAGGTGATATCGAGTCTTGTTTCCATTGTGAATGATTTAACTCTTCACACAACTTTTGTATCACTAATCTTCTTATAGTGAACGTTTCGCCGTAAGGCTAGCACAAGCTATTTTATATAGTTTGTGTTAAAAATTATTCCATCTTGCAATTGTGTGTTTAAGTCTTCCGATGTATACGTTTTTATCTCTGGTTTTTCAGATTGTTGTAGTGTCTGTTACAACATTCATTATAACATCTTTACTTTATAACACACACACACCTTCAATTGGTATCAGAGCAATCTGATATCATACATAGGGACCTTCAGTTCATAACTTAATTACAAATTAAAAACTACACATTAACACAATTAATATCACATTAATTCATATCTTAATTTCGCCCTTAAGATTACACATTACATATATTAACATAATTTATATCTTAATTATGTCCTTAACTTCTTCCCATTTCACATTCACATATAGTTCATAACTTAATTACACATTAAAAACTACACATTAAGATAATTAATATCACATTAATTCATATCTTAATTCTGCCCTTAAAATTACATATTCACATATATTAACATAATTTATATCTTAATTATGCCTTTAACTTCTTCCCATTTCACATTCACATATAATTCATAACTTAATTACACATTAAAAACTACACATTAACACAATTAACATCACATTAATTCATATCTTAATTCCGCCCTTAAGATTACACATTACATATATTAACATAATTTATATCTTAATTATGTCCTTACCTTATTCCCATTTCACATTCACATATAGTTCATAACTTTATTACACATTAAAAACTACACATTAACACAATTAATATCACATTAATTCATATCTTAATTTCGCCCTTAAGATTACACATTACATATATTAACATAATTTATATCTTAATTATGCCCTTAACTTCTTCCCATTTCACATATAGTTCATAACTTAATTACACATTAAAAACTACTCATTAAGATAATTAATATCACATTAATTCATATCTTAATTCTGCCCTTAAGATTACACATTACATATATTAACATAATTTATTTCTTAATTATCCCTTAACTTCTTCCCATTTCACATTCACATATTGTTCATAACTTAATTACACATTAAAAACTACACATTAACACAATTAATATCACATTAATTCATATCTTAATTCTGCCCCTAAGATTACACATTATATACATTAATATAATTTATATCTTAATTATGCCCTCAACTTCTTCCCATTTACACGTAAGAAAATGTATCTTTAATCCTATCCTTTAAGCCGTATAATTAAAACAATTTAAAGTTCAGATCTTTTACAATAGATGATATTATAATTGAAGAATGAGGAAGAAAAAGTTGTCCGATGTCAAAATTATCTCCGAATGTTGGATGAGTAGTAGTACCAAAGTGAATAAAAAATTAACAAAAACAAACGAAGAACAGGAACATTACAAACTGGGAAACAAATAGGTCGTAACAAAATCATTCTTACATAATTAGCAAGAATGAAATCATCCTTACAAAATTTGCAAGAATCATGCAATACGATCAAATTAGCAAGAACGATCCGTCTCTTCAAGGCCGTAACAAAATCATCCTTACAAACAGGTAATACGCGAGAGGTTGAACTAAATTTCCGGACGCAGGATCTTCAATGGCCTAACATTTTTCCAATCACACGGACATGAAATGGAATCCTATGACGGAGATATGGAATGGCGCCGGTGGCCTAACATTTTTCCGATCATACCCTTTTGAATGGAAAACAAAGACGGAGATGTAGAATGATGATTTTGTGATGAGGTGTTCAACCAATTTATAGAAGAAAAAAATAACAAAGGACGAATAGGATTACACCAATAAAAAAACGGACGGACAAGATGAAAAGTATGAAAATACATTGAGGAGATGAGAAAAAATGTAGATAGGAGAGCAAATAGGGTTGCCACATAAGAATAAATTGTTTGGTTTATATAAAAGTATTGATGATTTTGACACTGGAAAAGGAAGAATCCCATTACGGAAGATAGAAATTACACAGTAACTAACAGGGGATAAGTTCCTAATCCTATACAAAGTATCAAACTCATTTACGGCCAATAATTTGGCATTTGTCATCTCAATAAACGCAACCAATAATGTTAATCAACTGTTGTTGGTCTGCTCATATAATTGAAATGAAATTAGGAATTGGAAAATGCAATGCACGTGGTCTAAATTTAAGCATGTCTCGAATACATCGTTTTCTTATTTAAATTTAATATGTTTTACATTATTTCAGAACATATAGACTATATGTTTTTGCATACTTTTATAATACTTCACTTTAAGGGTATAAAGAAAATAAGTAAAATATCACATTTCATGAAGGCTGACTCAAACGTTATCTCTCTTATACTTTTAAGTTTACGCATGTTTCGAGATATAAATGAACATGTGAAGTAATGATTTTAAAATTATTAAATATAATTTTTTTAATAAATAGTATTAATATGAGTTTATTTTGAAGTTTTGATAGGATAAAATTTTGTTTTATGTAAAATTAAAGTTTAATAATAATTAATATTGTATTTTAATATATTGTGTAAGAGTTAAGGTAAAAAAGAGAAATATGAGTGGGAAAGGTGATGATGTGAGTAAAGATTGAGTGAGAAAAGAGTAATAGTAGATTTATATATATATTTTTTAAATTGTACAAAATGAATTATATTTGAAAGAGTAATAATAAATTTATAAATATTTATAGGTGTGAATTGAGCATGAGATGTGTAAAAATTGAATTTTACACCTCTAACTCAAATGAGACGGAAAGTTCTAATTCAATGAGGATGAATCCTAAAACAAACCCAATTGTAAATTAAGTAATGATACACGGAACAATCACAAACTATAATTACATGATCTGCATTAGATAAATTGAGTGCACGGGGAACGATTCAAAAATTACACCATCAAGAACTCATGGTTAACCACATTGGATAAATTTGTGGGACCTAAGACAAAATGTGTAACAATGGAGTTTAAAAACTCATTTCATAAATTAATTCATTCGTAGATATTTTTTTGTGGTTGATCTCAGTAATATAATTCTGAATTTTACCCCTCTAGTTGTAATCTCTCTCTCTCTCCCTCTAACACACACACATATAATAGGTTCGAATTTTAAAAGTTCTAATAAAAAAAAAAAATTGCTTGGTACTGCAGCGGTGCAGCCTACGAGAACATAGTGTAGTCCATAGCACCGGGTAAATTCACGACGACGAACTTGTGGGTGAGAGGATGAAGAAGAACGGTGTGGGGGATTGGAATGCAGCGTGTCGCCTAGGGTTTTTTTGTTAAGTTAAATGATTTTGGTAACTTGTGATGTTAACAGGCCAATATAGTAATTTTATGTTGAATTTCAGGGGTAATATGGTCAGTTTGCAGCTGAGACTAACTAGTCCTACCCTCCCCCATGGGATCAAATAGTCCCATTGCATTGGGACTAAAGGGTATTTGGGACCCGGGCCAAGATTGAGTCCAGGGCTCAAGTCCTGCCAACCAAATGTAGAATTACCTGGGACTATTTGGTCAATCCTGGGTAGTCCTGCAAACCAAACACACCCTTAGATTTGTACACACCTCCTTCATGGGAAGGTGTACATACAAACTAAGAAAAGTTGTAAGATGATTTTTTAAGGATTTTATTTAAATATAAAAGAGTAAATTGTGCTAAATTTTCGTGTAGTTTGAAAAATCGGTGTGAAACCACCCCCTCCCCTCTGTGCTTTAAAATTAAAAGCTAAACCATCTTATGATTTTATAGATATAGCATAAGATCTTTTTTTTTTCTTAAAATATTAATAACGTTAATTTTTAACATGTATGACCCGTTATATACTTCTAACTTGTTGACATTCTTTCATAAAACACCAGAATGCAAACTAGGACTTATTTCAAAGTAAAATTTCAAAATATATAAAAAAAAAAAATAGAAATCTAAAGAAACTTGCTTATTATGAACATATAAAGACCTGACCAATTGATACTAATTTTCTTTAGAACCAGAAGTGTGCAGGATAGATTCCAATTTATTTTATTTTTTTATTTATATTTCTAACTATAAATTTATACACAAATTATTTACTAAATGATATATTAATATATAATTAGATATAAAAAGGACTTTTTAAAAGTACTTCCCACTTCTTGTCTATTTATAATATTTTATAGGCAATAATTATTAAATAAATTAACTATATATATAAAAGCATAAAATTATAAAAATAAATTAAAAAAAAAGCCACAATAGAAGGTACATGTAATATAGTTTTCAGAGTGCATAAATTAATACAGTTCATAGTGATGTAATTGTGTCAATATATTAAAAAAAATGAAAAAAAACCACTAACATTCACATAAAGCGTGCGAGAGTTACACTACTGTTAATCTTAGCAGAATAGGGGGTTTCATGTTATATTTATAAAATCATAAGGGAGATTCACACAATTTTTAAAATACAGGGGTTTTACGTTGATATTTCAAACTACAAAGGGACTTGATGCAATTACCCCAAATATAAAATGATATTGTAAAAGTATTATAATTGAATTTTATTTCAAAGACATATAGAGTACTGTAAAACGAAAAAAAATATATATGAAATTTATTGTGAAAGCGAAAATATTTTATTTGACATAGTTTTGAATCGATTTTGGGATAGCAGGCCTGAATGGAATTACCAAATTAGGATACAACGTTCGAAATGATCGATAGTGAAAGGTATGTTGGTGGGAGTGGAACTGACAAAATATTTGTTTTTAAACAAACCGTGTACGCACCAAGAGCTTTTTATTCAACAGTCTTTTCGATGGGGTTTCTTTCATGTTTTTCAAAGGAGATAAGGTTCGTTGTGTTGAAACTTAATTAATTCCGGAGTTGGGCGTAGAGCTCAATGGAAATAGGTTCGGTGTGTTGAAACTTAATAATTGATGTCCTGATTTGTCATTTATTTGCATGCTTCTACAAATATATTATAAGGAATGTATGCATTGCCTTTCAGTGTAAAATTTGAAAATTTGGCAAAATGTATCTTTTATGTTTCAAAACTAGTAACTTTTATTTTGAAATGTCCTTAATCTATTTGTTTGTTTTAAAAAATTCTTGAACTATTGATTTTTATTTTACGAGGTCCCTAAACTATTAACTTTTATTTTAAATGGTCTTCAAATTATTTGATTGTTTTAAAAAGTTCTTAAACTATTGATTCTCCACCGAGATGAAACATACCATCTGAAATCGAAAAATTGAGAATGGCATTTAAAAGATAAAAAAATATCATGTATAAATACTACTCACACCATCCAATTTTACTAGTTCTGCTGTTTCAAATGTTATTTTTTGTCATTAGTTGGAGGTTATTAAAAGGTATTGTAAGGTTCATTTATAAATAAAATGATTGTTTATTAAATATATGATAGTTATATTTTTCATAAGGGAGAAAAACAAAATTGCCCTTAAATGTATGGACAAAATGTTTTTTCGCCCAACTTTCTAAAAAAGATGTTTATTGCACTAAAAAGGGTTGACAAATGGTTGGCACACAGGTTGGCATGGTGCCAACCGTTTGCCAACCTTTTTGGGGCAAAATACATCTTTTTTACAAAAAGAGGTAAAAAAACAAACGCCCCCTTAATTTTTGCGCAATTTTGTGTATTTTCTCTTTTTTATAAACAATAACTTTATTATTAAATGGATCTTACACTATCTCATAATATCCTTTAACCTATGACAAAAAATAACAGCTGAAAAAGCAGGACTAGTAATATTAGACGAAGAGAGTAATAAAATTAATAAAGAATGAAATGTATATTACTTAATGGTTCTATTAGGATGTATGAGTCAAAAAATGCCCTCAAATTTTATCCTCATGGGCCTCGTGAAATAAGAATTCAATAGTTTAAGAACTTTATAAAATAAATAAATAGTTTATAGATCTTTCAAAATAAATTAGAGACCTCATGATATAATAATTAATAATTCAATTTTTTTTTAAATAAACAAATATTTTAAAAACTTTTCGAAATAAAAACTAATACAAATTCAGAAATCTAAATATGCATTTTGACATATTTAAATTAATCTCCTTTGAAAAACATGAAAGAAAACCCATTGAAAACACTGTTGAATAAAAATGTTCTTGGTACACGGTTTGTTTAAAAATAAATATTTTGTCACTTCCATACCTTTCACTATCATTTAGAGCGTTGTATTCTAATTTCGCAATTCCATCCAGGCCTGCTACCCAAAAATATACTCAAAACTGTGTCAGATAAAATATTTTTGGTCTCACAGTAAATTAAATAGCAATTTTTTTTAAATAATTACCGTGTAAGTACATGACCCAATAAAATATTTTGCTTTGTTATATATACTCTTCATTATCTATGATGTACAAAGTTTAATTGGATGTACAGCAATATATAATATACTACAATTTAATTGGATGTACAACTATATATAATTACTCTTAAAATGTAAATAATAAATTTTATTTACATTTTTCAATATACACACGTAATTTTTTTAATATAATTTATTTTATATTTGATTTGACATAATATTTTTATTTTTATACTATATCTATTTTTTTAATAATGGTGAAAAAGACAACAAATCTATTTTTATGTATGGAGATAATAAGTTGCAAAATATCAGTCTAGTCCACTAACCCTACACCAGTCCTATGTTCGTACTTCCATTTCCCCTTCTCAACGTTGCACACTCACGTCCTCTCGCACCAACACATATCTAATACCTAATCACGCTCGCCCATGAAGTACTATTAAAACTTTGACTAACATGTGTGTCTCCATTCAGTTCATTTAAAATACAGTACACACTTCAGTTGAAATATACGAAGTAATTAAAACGTAAAAGCTAGAAAAATTGATGGGAATTATAAGTTGAAATATACGAAGTAATTATAAATTTTTCATGTTTGATGAAAAGAAAAAAATATTTACACACACTCAAAATGAAAATTGCTCACAAACTTCACCCTCATAATATCCTCATATTTATACAAAATGTCATCATAATTCATAAACAATTCACTAAAGCAAAAAAATTGTATCTTTTTACAGTATATATTGCCCCTCATAAACCAATCTAATCAATTATAATGTGTATTTTTCTTGATTTGTGTGATCAAACTAGTGTGCATAAAATGGGATGGAGGGAGTATATATAATTTCATTATTGAAAAAATGAATTTCATTCCTTTTAAAAAATATCATAGATATGTGTTGTGGTTCAAATAATGTCTCACATCGAAATAACAAGAGATGATCATGAGCTATACAAGGATAAACAAGTATCTCCTTTGGTACGAGATCTTTTGGAGGAAACCCAAAAATAAATCCGTCCGGATTGGTTTAAAGAGGACAATATCATACAATTGTGGAGATTTAGGGTCTGTTCAGGGCCCTACTAGTGGTATCAAGGTCATTGTCCCTGGCGAAATGATGTGGAGGAGTTCCATTTTGTCAAATGAAAAAAAGATGGGAGCTTGATGAAACGACCAGGTCTCTATGGACTAAGCGGGTTGACATGGATAGAGCGAGGTCGTTTGAGAGGAGGCTTAATGATCTTTGTTTGAATTGCCGGGCTTCAAACAATATCTTATACTGAAATAACAAGGGAAGAGCATGAGGTATATAAGGATGGACAAATGTTTGTATTGGCATGAGGTCTTTAAAGAAAACCCAAAAATAAATATGTTTTCGCTCGAACCAAAATGGAAAATAACATACTAATACTTAGATGAGGTCTGCTTAGAACCCTAAAAATTGAATATATATATATATATATATATATTTCTTTTGATACTCGGTATGCAACCTTAGGACCGATTAATTCGAGGTACCCATTACCCAACATCCACTAGCGGGGGTCTCATTTCAAGTTAGAGTTTTGCTCTATACGGACTGTCTCATCTCATAAATTTATCGCACCTTATGAGTATTGAATATGAGACCTATGGAGCACTTAAGGGTCTGACTATTAATATCTTTTTCATCATCAAGACAATGGATTTTTCAATAAAAATTGTGTTTTAGATATAACCTACAAATTAAATTACAGGGAAGAAATTAGAGGGAATGGTCAAATAAATCCCTCAATTTATCCATGAGATTAAATAAACCCCCTAACTATTTTTCTGTACATCTAAACTCCTATTCTTTTTAATTGAGACCAAATAGGTCCCTCATTTTAATAATATCAAACAACTAAACTCTTTTAATTAGTCAAATTAAAACAAAAAAATATTTTCAAATTAAATAAAAATTTATTTACAATCTGAAAATTGTATAATATATATATAGGGGGGGGTGGGTTGGATTAAATTTTAAAATACAGAAAATAAAATTTCAAACAAAACAAAAATTTTGGTAAATCTAGATGTTGCCTGGAAGAAAATAATTATAAACATAAAATATATCTAAACTTTTTGTAAAAAATTAATTCAAAATCAGTTTATGAGATCTAACCTCTATGTTTGAAAAAATAAAATCCTTACAATAAAAAATCAATAAGTAAGAAATTGCAAGATTTTATCACATAAATATTGTAACACCAACAATTTGAGGCCACGAGTTCGGTATTCAATGTAAAAAAAAAATCAATTTTTTTAAAAATTAAATAACAACTATATATATATATATGATCACAAGCAATTGTGAGTATTTTAATGTGACAAAAAAGTACTCCCTCCGTCCCAAGGGAATTTGCACTCCTTGATTGCACGCGGATTAAGAAAAGTAATAAAGTAGTAGTATATGGGTAAATATGTGTATATTTATGTGAGTGTGCACGCAAATCGGTGTTTCTTTTTTAGGTAGTGTGCAAATTCGTTTGGGACACCCCAATAAAGAAAGTGTGCAAATTCGTTTGGGACGGAGGGAGTATATGATTGTTTGGTTTAATAAAGACAAAGGATTTATTTGATCTCAATAAAAAAGAAAGAGGGTTTACATATATAAAAATATAGTTGAAGGGTTTTTTTAACACACAAATAAGTTGAGAGTTCTATCCCATCTCCCAAGAAATTAATGTGTTGTACTACCCTACTGACTAGTTAGGTTAGTTATGCTAGTGCTACACAATTGAATCGTACATATGGGCCCGAAAGTTTGAACATGAAACCTTAACCCACCGAGGAGTTGAAATCATGTGTTGTACAGGACCGTTCTGTGCAGCACAAATACATAGTTAGACCAACTAGTCTGACCCCATAAAATCAAATACATGGTCAGACCAGTTTGTCTGACTATGTATTTGTACTGCACAGGACGTTCCTGTACAACAACGGATCCGAAATCCCACCAAGAATCATTAAAATAGATGAAGGGCCCGAAAGTTTGAACTTGAAACCTTAACCCACCAACAATCATTAAAATATATTTCATCTGTTCCGTGAGGAGCTTGCACATTTATTTGGACACACCTTTTAATAAAAAGTTATTTTTTGAATAAAATAGTAATATATAAATAAATATGTGTAAATATTTATAAATATGCATACAAATTAAATTTTTTTTTTTATGAAGTGTGCAAGTTATTTTGGAACAATTAAAAAAGAAAAGTACACAAGTTACTACTCCCTCCGTCCCAGAGGAATTTGCACACTTTCCTTTTTTGGATGTCCCAAACCAATTTGCACACTACCTAAAAAGGAAACATCAATTTGCGTGCACACTCACATAAATATACACATATTTACCCATATGCCACTACTTTAACACTTTTCTTAATATGTGTGCCATCCCAGGGGTGCAAATTCCCCTGGGACGGAGGGAGTACTATTTTCAAGAGCTGTCTTGTCATCTTTCCTATATAAAGGGGCTCATATTTTGACAGAAAGTAGATACAGCTTAGGGATAAAGAAGAATGGCTACAAGACCAGGGCTGCTAACTGATTGGCCATGGAAGAATCTCGGAAGTTTTAAGGTAAAATTGTATATAATATAATCACTCTCTCTCTCTTTACTCATTTGTAACTCTGTAGTGTACATTTGCATAGTTTTTTTTTTAAATAATAATAGTATTAATATTAATTTTGATGAAGTTGAACCAAATTAACCATTGTATATGATCTACCAAGTTCTTGCATGTATAGCATTGATATTTTTCCCAAATATCTTTTCGGGTACGTATTCTGAGAATTTTTTTTTTTAAGTTCTTACTTAGAGATAATACTCATAAAAGAATAACCATCGAAAATCTAAAAGAAAAAAGAAAAAGGTAATCAGAAAAAAAAAACACTCATTAAAAGTTACTCTTCCTCCTTGAAACACGCTGCAATATTTATTATGATTTAGGACACACAAATTATAAAAAATACATAATCAACATATTTTTATGTATATTATATGAGTGTTCAGAGTAAAATTTAATGAATACTTTTCATTTTTTAAATATGCTAATTTTTGTGAGAGAAATAAAAAAAAATACAATGTGTTCTGACGGATAGATTAATACAATATGAAAAAAAAAAAAAAAAAGTTTACTTCTTATAAAGAAAAAACGGCCTCACAATCCGGGGGAGGATCCAAGAGGGGCAAATGGATGCTGTATCTACGTGTTTATTTATAATAAGTATTGATTCTTCTTTAATTTGTTGCATACGCATTTATAATTATGTCAATATATATTATTAATTCTTCTTGTTTATATCAATATATATTATCAATTTTTCTTGTTTATATCAATATATATATTTTATATATTATCTTTTGAATCGATCAGTATATATTATTAATTGTTCTTGTTTATACTTAAAAAAACCTCTCTTTTTTCATAGTGTTTCATTGTATTCCGATTCAAAATTTTGGACCCGCTTCTACTCACTATCCTGGCAACGTCGAGACATTGGTGGTGCATGACGCTTGTTTTATTAACATCGATTTCAAATTAACCTCAGAAAGTTTTAGTTCGTATGGTTATGGATTACAAATACGGTGGCAAAAATATTGAAAATTTAAATATTTCTGCAATTACTATACAAAAAATTACTGAATTTAATGAAATTTTTGATACAGTAATAATATATAAATTAAAAAAAATAGTAATCAGTTTATAATAAAATACAAAAAAAAAAAGGGTATGTCATTACATACCGATGTATTAATAAAAAGAGGGTATTTTGATATTACAATATTTCAGTATCATACCGAAAATACTAACCTTTTTTATGAGTTTAATCATATGGAAATGCTATTTCGGATTTTCAGCATGAAATGATATACAAATGTTTTGGTGTGAAATAGTAAATATACCAAGTTCTACCTAACTTATTAAATTAATACTATAATATAATAAAACAAGTTCTACCCAATTTATCACCAAATAATAGAGTTTTTGGGTTTAAGCAAAGTTTCCAATGTGAAAATCTCTATACATGAGATATTAATTTATCATATTACTATTGTAGGTTTAATGTGTTTCGGTTCAATCATGTCCAATAGAAAATATGATCCAAATATTAAATCGTGCATAAAACTGTCTCACACTAAACCCTACTTGGGTAGGAAACAGATTTTGTAGTAATATACTGACATTTCTTAGCTTAATTTCTTGCAGCAGTTTTAGTGATAATGTAACACGAATTACGATATTTTCTTGGAAATAACATGTTTGGTTTATTTTACTGAATTTGGGTTTTGAAGTACATGATTTTGGCTCCATGGGCGATCCACAGCATTTACTCCTTAGCAACAAGAGGGAAGAGTGAGAGAGACTACACAAACCTTGTTATAGTACCGTTTCTGGTCTCGAGAGCTCTTCATAACCAAATTTGGATATCAATTTCGCGCCACAGGACAGCCAAAGGTAACAACAGGATTGTGGATAGGAGCATTGAATTTGAGCAGGTTGACAGGGAAAGCAACTGGTAATTTCTACCTACACACTAATTACCCTAGCCTACGTTTGTTCCGGATTTTAGGGAAGTCATGACTTTAAAACTATTCAATGTGAAGTTCCCGATAAATTGTAAAAATATGTGTTTGTTTTGAGACTTTGGTAACGTGAAATTATGCTTTATGTCAAATTAATTTTTAATAACAATTGACGTTGTATTGTGTAAAAATAAAATAGAAAAAAATGATAATACAAGTAATAATTGTATTGAGTATAAGATTTGAATGGATTTTAAATCCTAAACTCGTCCCGAAACTAATTCAGTTTTAACTAATATAATATGAAATTAAGTCCAACAAATGGGTAATTGGATTGCAGGGACGATAATATTCTGTTTGGTGGACTATTGTTCTACATTTTCAACAGCACATTAAGATGTGCCAAGTTCCTCCCAATTTGGAGGAGTGATGGCGTCATCATGACGGCTTTGCTTCACGCCGGCCCGGTGGAGTATCTGTACTATTGGCTGCACAGAGCGTTGCACCACCATTATCTCTACTCCCGATACCATTCTCACCACCACTCCTCCATCGTCACCGAGCCCATTACGTGTAACATTTTGACCAATATCATGTATCGAAATTATTGTGTGCTTTAATTAATTATTTTCTAATAGTTTGTATTTGTGGGGGGCAGCTGTTACACATCCTTTTGCAGAGCATATTTCTTATTTTTCGCTGTTTGCAATTCCGCTTCTGGGAACAGTCTTCACTGGAACGGCTTCCTTGGTGTCCCTCTTCGGATACATCACTTACATTGATCTCATGAACAACATGGGCCACTGCAATTTTGAGATAATTCCTAAATCCGCGTTTGCCATCTTCCCCCCTCTCAAATACTTGATCTACACCCCCTCGTAAGTCTTATTTTACTCATACATATATCAAATTATAATTTGTGCTGATATTGAGTCTATATATAATTAGGTTTCACTCTTTGCATCATACTCAATTCCGGACGAATTACTCCCTCTTCATGCCATTCTATGATTACATTCATGGCACCATGGACAACTCCACTGATGCATTGCACGAAACGTCGCTCAAGAGGCAGGAAGACGTTCCGGATGTTGTGCATTTGACGCATTTAACGACGCCGGATTCCCTGTTTCATCTCCAAGTAGGATTTGCCTCTTTTGCTGCAAGGCCTATAAACTACTCCACATGGTACATGTGGCTCATGTGGCCTATAACATGGTGTTGTGTGATCCTGAATTGCTTATATGGCCGCACCTTTATTGTCGAGCGGAATTTGTTCGACAAACTCAAGCTGCAATCGTGGGCGATCACTCGATACACTAGGCAGGTAATTACGCCTCACTCTCTTCTCCTTTGCCATAAAAGTAAATTATGTTTCTTAATCTGATCATTATTGGCCTTCTGTTTACATGTTACTAGTATTCTAGCAAATGGATGGGGCAATCGTCTATCAATGGATTTATTAAAGAAGCCATACTCGAGGCTGAAGCACAAGGTGTCAAGGTTTTAAGCCTTGGCCTCATGAACCAGGCTAGTTCCTTAACCTTTTTACCCTTTCATTCATTATTCCATAATTTTCCATCTTACATGAATGTCACATACTATTAATCGATCACTTAAAAATAATTGGGAAGGTATTATGTACACCACTGACTAGTAATATTAGTTTTTACGAGCATCATTATTAGTTTTAGAAGAATAGTATTATTTTATTTACATATAATATTTGTGGTGTCTAAATAATTATTTGCACAACAGAGAGAATCAGGAATGAATATCCTCAGCTTTATTTTCAATTCATAGATACTTATTGAACTAGTAGGTGTTTTTTTTTTCCAGAATGAGGAATATAACAGAATGGGAGCACTCATAATTGAAAGAAATCCTAATCTCAAGATGAAAATAGTAGATGGAAGTAGCTTGGCAATAGCCGTTGTCCTAAACACTATTCCAAAAGGCACAACTGAAGTCCTATTCAGAGGCGGTCTCTCCAAAATGGCGTTCGCAATTGTTTCAGCTTTGTGCGAGCGGGGTATTAAGGTTGCTACATTCTACGAATACGAGAAGCTTAAACTCTCCGCAACAGCTCAGGTCAATGAGTCCGTCTCCAAAAGTTACACTCAGAAGGTAAACACCATACAAGTTAGGTGTATTGCATTATTTGCCCCCTGCACTTTCATTTTTTCTTACTTTTGCCCCGTTGCAGATATGGATAGTCGGAGATGGATTGTCGGAAGATGAACAGCTCAAGGCACCAAAGGGAACTTTGTTCATTCCCTTCTCTCAATTCCCACCAAAGAAAGCGCGAGACGATGCCTTTTACTATCAAACGCCATCTATGGTGGCTCCACCTTCCCTCCAAAATCTGAATTCTTGTGAGGTACAATTTTTTTTATACATACATCAATTTCAATTTCGTATTGAGACTATTTTTATATAAATTGGTAACTAATATATATGTACTAATTGTTTGGTAGAATTGGTTACCAAGAAGAGTTATGAGTGCTTGGCGTGTGGCTGGAATTGTGCATGCCTTAGAAGGATGGAATGTGCATGAGTGCGGCGACGCCGTTTTCGACGTTAACAAGATTTGGGAAGCTGCTCTTAGGCATGGCTTTCGTCCCACAACTATTTCCAAATAAATTAGAATGTATAATAATAATGAATGTATGCTATTAAAAGGCCATGATATGAATGTCTACACTTGAAAACATTAATTGCGCCTCCATAAATTGGGCATTGCATTTCCGTTTATGAGACTTGACATATGCATTCTCGCAATGCATATATATTTCATAGTGTAATTTGATTTAATAATTATATATATATTATTCCATCATGTTCAAGTAATGTTTCTACACCAATGTTAGTGATGTTGAAAAGGCTTTTCCCACACTAAACACGTGACTACTTAAATTGTACTTTTTTTTTTTTTCATATTATAATATCGTGTAGCTACAATCTAAGGAGAGATTTTTACAATTTTAAATGTTTAAATTTTTACATATAATGTTAAAAAAAAAATCATACAACACCATGCAATTAAAATGAATTAGTAGTACTACTTGATCCAAATAGATATGATCTAAATACAGTATTAGAGGCCTGATTCATGTAAGACACTGTCTCACACAAAAATCTTTCTAATTTTTTTTTTTTATTTTACGATTTTTTTTTTTAAATTCTCAGTTAAATAAATATCGACATTTTTTTTTTTTTTAATTCCACTGATATAACGAGCAGTCCGAACTCTAGTCATATTATTTGTTCTATATATACATATAAAATTTTCAACAACTCGCTCAGATGTTTTGTCTTGCGAAATTTATGATGTTTTAATAAATGTGAGGAGACATGCACCTTAATGTAGTGTAGCACATTATGCAAAATTAAGTGATTTAGTCTAATAAATCAACTTACATACACAAATCATAATTTAGTTAGTCCTCGCTCTTGGTCGAGCACCGTTTTGTGGTTGATGAAATCAAGATTACGATTTGGAAATGAATCCGCGCTCATTATTCTCATTCTTTTTACTCTTCAATAGATTGGTGAACTAATCCTTTGGATTGTTTTCCTTCCAAATTATAGTGGTTTTCGTTGTTCTGATTAGGGATGTAAACGAATCGAATCGAGTCGAATATCACTGTGTTTGAATTCGTATTTGTGAAATTATTTCGAATATCGAATTCGAATCGAATATTTTTCGAATAGTAAATGTGATTGATATTTGATTTGAAACGCATATCGAATTATTAAAAAATATACAAATATTTGAGTCGAATATTTGAATCGATTTTTTTTTTCTCAAGCATGTTCCTAACAAATTATATTCAAGAGAAGGTATTATGTGAACAATATTCACAATGAAACTTGTTTGAATGTATTAGTAAATTAAACAAAAAATATCAGTGAATTGCACTAAATGTATAAACTTCAAAGAGTAGTTAGTTGTTTTTACTAAAGATATGAGTTGAGGTGGTATTAGTTATTCTCACTAAATATATTAGCTGATTCAACATAAGGTATAAGTATCTTTTATCGATAAAGTTGTGACTCGAACTCATGACCTTTGTATCATAGGTAGTAGGACTTTAACCACTTCGTCAGATATTAGTAAATTGTTGCTCACGGTAATAGTTACCGTGAGTATTATTCACATAATACTTTGCCAATATTAAAATATTCATTTCAAATTGTCATTGTTTGAATTCCCAAACAAGCTATAAATTTAAAAATTTGCATAACATAATCAAGTAAGTAAATGAAAAAAAATTAATTATCAAATTCATGAAAAACACTTTAATAATCAAATTAATAGTTTAATTTGTTAAGTTTTAAATAATTAAATTATACTCCCTCCGTTCCGGAACACATAGCGGGGTATCTTTGGGCACATGGTTTAAGAAAAGTTATTTTTTACTTTATGAGTCATCCTATTGCGGAATTAAGACCATCTTTTACTTTTTTTTAAGTATAGATTAGCAGAAATGGAGCCAAAATTAAACAACCTTGATTTCCCTCCTACTAGCTGCCGAAATGGAGCCAAAAGTAAACACCAAAATATTTGAAATTTTTACACCAAAAAATTAGAATTTCAGTTCCCTCCAAAATGAAAATTAACTTAAAATTACTGCTGAATAGATAAAAAATTTCAAAAGTTTACAATTCCCTCCTATTTTTACAACCATTAAATACCTTCATCTACCTCAAAATAGGATCATAAATTCTGAGTTACAAACATAAATTTCAAAAAGTACATCAACTACAAAAACATTCAATGAGCACCAGATACAGATCTACTTAACTAACTCCATCAGAGAAGAACTTGATTGCCCAATTCCTCCTTTCTACAAGGAAGAATGGTCTTGTTGGAAGGGGCAAACAAGATGAAGCAACTGTTGTTGGAATTTAGAGGCACGTAAAACACGTAAACATGCACAGCGGAAATATCGTTCACCAACAACGAACAGTTAATTGCATAATTAAAATACGAGATATCTTAACCAAGAAATCTTACAGTGCTTCGTACGCGGAATCCTCAACTACGATATCTACGCAACAGCTATTCACCGATCCGCACCGGGGTGCCAGAGTTGAATCCCGAGACGAACTTGCTAGGAAAATTCGAACAAGAGATTTTATGGAGAAATTATATTTCTTGTGTGTTTTTCTGAATTCCCATAGGACACATATTTATAGGGATTATCTTAACTTAAGTTCTAAGCAAGATAATTTGCTTGGCCCGCAAAATATAATCTCTACGGATTATATTTTCCTAAATATGTTCCTACGAATAATATATTTATCATATCTATTATTCTTGTATAATAATATTCCAAATATTATTATTGGAATTTCATATTTAATTAAATCTAATTTAATTAAATAATAATAATAATTAATTCCAAATATAATTATTATTATTATATTCTCCATAAATTAAATATTATATCTAATATAATACTTAATCAACCAACTATAATCGGCGAACTGCCATTGCTTGTTGAGTGACCCATAGACCTCGTATATCAAGCGATTAGTATTATATGAGGTACGTTGTGAGGAAATCTGCAACTACCTGTAATTATGTAGGCTATTGTAATATCTTCCTTTCCTTCGCGAATACTCGATTAGGCCTTGAACATGATGAAGTGTCTATTCAAATAACTTAATCATATTATCTCGAATCACTAACTGATCACTCACGTCGCACTTGGCCACAAAGTCCAAGTCGACTTGCATCGGCCAGTGTCTTAGATCCAATTATGATGAGAAGACGAGTATTCTGTCTTAAATCCACATTGAGGAATGAATCATATTCTTGGCTCAACTACCACGCACATGTACTTCATGATGAACCCAATCCATGTCATATCTACCCTTGGAGGGTGCAAGCATCGGTCATGGTCAAAGTCCATCACTCTGCACATGTCGTGCGTATTTACCTCAAGTCAGAGGAGTATCACATCGCTCCCACTAACCGAGACACCCGTAGACACATTATGTGGAATTACATCAAACGGTTTCTTGGATGGGTATATCAATATCCTCTAAGGTATTTGTGCATCCATTATGAGATACCTAGTATCTCGTAGTAAGTGAGATCTTACTACACTCTCCCAAAGAGTATAATGCAGATCGCACACCAATCTCCATTGCATCATCAATATCCCTATCTTGATGATCCTTGATTGGGGCTATTTGAGAATCGTACTTCGGTCATCTGAGTTCTCACTCACTCAATGATAGTATCGATTCAAGGGGACACGAATATGAATAATGCAAACAATCAAACATAATATTCAGATAAGTGCAAAGCCATATATTAAATAGTAAATTAATCAGTAATATTAAACCATAAACTGAATATCATCTTTGTATAATATCCTTACAAATGATTGCCTCTAGGACACTAACACTAACAATCTCCCACTTGGACTAGAGCTAATCACCTACATGTCTAACCCCTAGACCATCAAAATGTCTAGTGTGAACATGAACACTCAAAGTGATAACGCCAAATTTCCTTATTAGCGATCATCTCTCTTATCAAGTGATATCTGATTAGGCGTGAAATTGTCATGATTCGTCGTTAGAAAAGCCCCAGTTTTGGTCGATTTTGTTGAGTATTTAGAGTCATTTGAGTATCATTTTTATAAACTAATGAATTTGTCTCTTTGATGCTTATAGATGGATAGAGGGCGAAAAGAGGAGTTCGTAGGACTTTGAATCGACTCAAACGGACGCCCGAATGAGAAGATATCGAAGAAATACGAAAACTATTAGTTCGAGGGAGCAAAAGTATCATTGGAGTGCACAAGCGAGGAGCACTCGTGCACATAGTGTTAGGATATAGATTAGATGTTTTGAAGATGTTAAAACAAGAACTTGTAATAGGGCTAGCTGAACCTGTTAGTCAGCTACAGATTAGTCTAGGTCTAGAATAGGCCTTTGGTTAAGGGGGAAGAAATCTGTGCAGACCAGATGAGGTGACCAGATGAGAGGTGACCAGATGAGGTGACCAGATGAGAGGTGACCAGATGAGGTGTCCAGACCAGAGCATATGAGTCATCAGAGCAGAAGTGTCACCAAAGCAGATGAGGTCTGACCAGAGGAGTCTGCCGGAGGAGTCTGACCAGATGAGGTCTGACAAGAGGAGTCTGCCAGAAGAGTCTGACCAGAGGAGTCTGCCAGAGGAGTCTGACCAGAGGAGTCTGCCCAGAGGAGCCTGACCAGAGGAGTCTGCCAGAAGACCTCTCCCAGATGAGGTTCAGAGCAGAAGTGTTATCTTTCTTTGACCAGAAGACCCCAGACCAGACGAGTCCAGACCAGATGAGGGGGACGGATTAGTTCACCCACATGGAGGCTGCATGTAATCTGGAGACAAGTAGATTTTGGAGATCATTGATGGAGATGAAGGCAATCTAGAGAGTCATCTGATGGAGGATTTGATTGATTGATTGAAAGTCAACTAATCAATCAATATAATCAATCTTTGATTGATTATATTCCTCCAATTATGGTTGTTTGAATTTCTAGCTTCCAACGGCTAGTTAATTCCTACAACTATAAATAGGAGTGCTTGGATGAGTTCTACATAAGAGTCGGGCGAGAGCACACAAGACATACGAACTCTTCCACTTACTCACCTTGTTCATTCACGTTTATATACTCATTAGGAGTTTTTAGTTGGATCTTATAATCAACCTATTCACCTTGAAAGGTTATTGTAAACAAGTTGTACGAAGGAGCTGGTACTTCCAAATTCCAGTGGTTCGTGAGTACGTTGGTTGGAGAGAAAGTCCCCTTTGGAGAAAGGGAGAGTGGACGTAGGACAAGTTGGTCCGAACCACTATAAATCTGGTGTTGCTCTACTTTATGCTTTTAAGTTTTCTGCACTTTTCTTTTAGCACTTAATTTAAAAGGGGTTTCTTAAAAATAAACTCAAAACGCTTTCCGCTGGATAACCTTTTTGGGACCAACACATAGTGCACGAGTGGTCGAGTATTGCGCTCGAGCAGGTGCAACTCGTGCAGTGCGCACGAGCAAGAGCAGGCCGTGCACCTAGTGCACGAGCTAGGGAGGTCGAGCAGTTTTTGGCCTCTGGAAGATTGGAGCGCACGATTAGGATGAGCTCGTGCACCTAGTGCACGAGCATACATATTTTTGGCCCATTAACTCCCGATTCGACCTGTTACTTATATATACCCCTTCCGAACATGTTTTTACACACCACGACATACACCACTTGATACGAGAGTACTTTTAGAGTTAGTTTTTGGAGAGAAGAGACGAGCAAGCTTGAGATTTACATTTTCGAGGTTTTCTTTACGAATTTATAGTACGGTTTTGCTTTTTAATTTCGTTTCTTTAGACCTTTGTTCTTGAGTACATTGAAACTTCGTTTTTATTAATTTAATTTGAGTTCTTAGCATTGATTTCTTGAAACCCTAGTTTATGTGTGATAATTTATTCGTTATAATCATTATGTTCATGTTCATTACTTCTTTAATTATTTTCGTTTTCGTAAAAGCCATGTCTAGCTAAAACCCTTGCATGCTTGGGGTAGGATGAACTCGTAAAAGTAGGTTGTGGGTGTGTAATTAGGGTAATTCGTGACGTTAGGTTTTAATTCTCTTAATTAATGAATTCTTAAAATCAATCTTAACTTTACCTTTGAATCTAGTTCGAAAAGTGTTCGAGAGAGGACGACCTTATCACTCTTTAACAATTAGTAGACTTAAGGAGAGAGTTTAGAAAGGGTTAATTAATCTACCAGTTTATCTAAGGAGGACGAACGCATCACCTTAGTTTAAATTAGGGTCTCGTTAATTAAGCACGATCTATTAACTCGTTAGTGGATTAGTGAAGTCGATTACTAGGATAAAGTATTAGGGTATGAATTCTTGAGCTTTCATCTTACAATCTTTAACTTAGGTTATTTCTTGCCCGTCACGGTTATCTTGATTATGTACCTGCTCCTTTAGTATACGTAGGAATTCCTATCCTAAGCATCACCATCACATACTTGAATACAAACCTTCGTTAATTCGTTTCTTTCGTTCTTAAGTTTAATTAATTTATTTTAATTTAGAATTAATTCTTCAAAAAAATCCAAAAACATACATTTATATTAGCTACGACGCGTAGATCTTCAGGGATCTGTTCGCATACACTCCTTCCCTTGGGTTCGATAATACTTGGTCGCTATACTTACTCATACTACAGTGAACCCGTACGCTTGTGGGGAAACTACTAGTAAAGTTAGTATTTTTGGCTTCAAGTCAATGGCGTCGTTGCCGGGGATGGCGTTGTATGTATTTTGAATAGGACTTGTTGATAGCTTAGTAGTTAGTAGTGAATGAATTACTTTTCTGTTTTATTTCGTACATATTCGGCAGTTGCATTTTTATTCTTTTGTTAGTGTTTCAGGTTTATGAAAACATGCTCGCAAGGTGATACGAGCAAAGAGAGACTACAGCTAGATGCTTAGACAATAGTAAGAAGAAACCGAGCCTTCTTAAGACGGATGAACGCTGTCGGAGGAGAGAACGAGAACGTAAACATGGACATCACCAATGAGTTGGATGACGCTGCGAATGAGTTCAATCAGGTAGTGGACCGAGTTGACGGCACTGGCGGGAGTGGTAGCCAGAATTAAGTCCCGTTAGGGGACAGCCAGAGCCAAAACCCAGGTACACAGAACATGAACAATCTAGCTCATAACCTTGTTCAACATCCTCAAAATAATCCTGCTTACCCACTGAACAACTTCCCACAAAACAGCTTACCTTACCCGTACCCATACCCACCTTATCCATATCCACCATACACGTACCCTCCACCTCCCGTTTACAACCAACCACCAGCTTATCAACCACCACCACCCCAACAAGTACCTGTACCACATGCTAATCCTCAGCACGTTCCTCAGAACGCAGATCAGAACATGGCTATTCGAGGAAGGTTCATGGCACAACCGCAGAGGTACTATGATGGAGTGGCATTGCCCCATGTAGAGGCAAACAACTTCTCAATTTCTCCTGGAATTCTAAAGCTGCTTATCGAGAATCAATTCAAGGGGGAGGTTGGGAAGGAGAATCCTGACACTCATCTTAGGAGTTTTCTGATGATCGCATCCACGTTCAATTATAACGGCATGTCTGAAGATGCCAAGAGGCTCAGGCTGTTTCCATTCTCTTTGACGGGAATAGCTAAGGAGTGGTACGATAACACGTTCCCACGGGGAGGTGTAACCACTTGGGCCGAGCTCGAGCGTCTGTTCCTCGAGCGATTCTACCCTCCATCTAAAACCATTAAAGCAAGGATAGAGATCTCTTCTTTCCGCCAGAAGCCAGGCGAGGACCTACGTCAGGCGTGGGAGAGATACTCAAACATGTTGATTGAGTGCCCGCAGCACGGGTACAATGAGGGGGATATTATGGCATACTTCTATAGTGGAGCCAGTAAGGCCGGCCAAGCCCATCTTGATGCATGTGCGAGTGGAGCTTTTCTTAACCAAGGGATAACGAGGTGTAGAGAAATCGTCGATAACATTGTCATGAATGTCGGGGCATGGAACGAGGACCCAGAATCTCAGAGAGCTTGTAAGTTGGAGGAGAATGAGGGAACAAGGAAGCCGTTGATG
The DNA here is from genome assembly GCA_947034835.1 of Ballota nigra. Taxonomy (NCBI): domain Eukaryota; kingdom Viridiplantae; phylum Streptophyta; class Magnoliopsida; order Lamiales; family Lamiaceae; genus Ballota; species Ballota nigra. The sequence goes on from OX344724.1 coordinate 94,214,118, forward strand.
GCAATGATGGAGAAAATCAATAACCTTGAGATGGGGCAGAATCTGGTTGGAGGGAATATAGTAGTGAGCGAGAAAGTGGACCCACCCACGAGTCAGCAAGAAGAGGCCAACTATATGGGAAGGTCTAACTATCCACAGGGGGGGTATCCACAAGGTGACAATCAATTTGGAAGGTCTTCTTATGGCCAGCCATTTGTACCTCCAGGTCCACAGCCGCCTCAAAATCAATGGAGGAACACACAAGGATATCAGGGAGGACTGCAGCCTCCTCAGAATACATGGAGGAAGAGTGAGAATTTCTCATATGCTAATCCTAAGGCCGGAATTACAGTTCCTCCGGGTGTTGATCCAGGTTCGAAACCCCCGGGTGGAGAAGGCGGTGCCTCAACTGAGGAGATGTTGAGAGCTATCCTTCAGAAGGTGGAGGAAGGTAGCAAGAGATTGTCCTCTTTGGAGTATGATGTGAAGGAGTTTCATAAGAAAGGCGATCAGCGTGATCAAGAACTCCAAAAGAGAGACATAGAGTGGAATCGAGCTCATCAAGAGAACAACCGCAGGTTCACTTCTATTGAGTATCAAATTGGTCAAATTGCAAAGTCTCAGACGAGAGAGCCGGGCAAGTATCCTTCAATGCCCGAGGGTAACCCAAAGGAACATTGCAAGGCTATTGAGTTGAGAAGTGGGACCAAATATGATGGTCCTGAGATGCCTGCTAATTCTGAGACGCCCCAAGGAGAGGTTGAGATAGAAGAAAAAGAGTCTGAGGCAGATAGAGATGAGATTGAGGAGATGGGAGTTGAGAAAGTGGTTGAGGGTGAAGGCACTCAGAAGAGTAAAGATGTGGATGAGTCCCATGAGAGCAAAGAGCCTGAAGAGGAGGGCATTGAGGAGATTGAGAGAGTTCCAAAGTGGAAGAAGGCAAAGGAAGCAAGAAAGAATGTAAAAGAAACTGAGAGAGATGAATGGGGGGTACCCAAATCTGTGATACCTGTCCCATATCCACAGCGCTTCATGAGAAAGAGGCTTGATGAGAAATTAGAAATTTGCTAAATTCCTTGATGTTTTTAAAAAGTTACATATAAACATTTCTTTTTATGATGCTTTGGAACAGATGCCGAATTACGCCAAGTTCCTGAAGGACTTGATAGTGAAGAGACGGAGAGTGGATGGACCCGAGCTAGTGCACTTGAACCACGAGGTGAGTGCTATGGTGCACAAGGCGCTTCCGCCCAAGTTGAAGGATCCCGGGAGCTTCACCATTCTTTGTGATATCGGGAATGAGATCAAGAAAGGAGATTTGTGTGATCTCAGGGCGAGCATTAATTTGATGCCTCTTTCGTTGTTCAAGAAGTTGGAAGGGGGTGAGCTTCAACCCACGATGATGACGCTCCAGCTTGCTGATAGGTCTATCACTAGACCTCAAGGAGTAGTTGAGGATGTTCTAGTGACGGTGGAGAATCACGTTTTTCCCGCCGACTTTGTCGTACTCGATATAGAGGAGGATGAGCATGTGCCGCTGATTTTAGGGAGGCCATTTCTAGCTACAGCTGGGATGGTACTTGACGTAGCAAATGGGAAGATTACGGTCAGAGTTGATGATCAAGAAGTAAAGATAGCTATTTATGAAGCTATGAAATACCCAATGGGAGATGAGAGTTGCCACTTCATTGACATCACGGACACTTGTGTTGAAGACACACTTCTAGACCCTTGTTCTTTCTATGTTCATCAATTTGATTATCCTATTCTTGACGATATATCTTATGATTTTTATGATCTTGACTATTTTGACAGCTTGAAAGACAATGAAGATGTCAAGTTCTTGGAGATGAAGAAAGTAGAGGATGAGGACGATTTGGAAGCCGAGGAGTCAACTTTTGAGAAGATGTTCGATAAGGTGCCACCATTGGAGGCGAAAAAGGAGCTGAAACCACTTCCCGATCACCTCAAGTACGCCTACTTGGATGAGACCGACAAGTATCCGGTAATTGTATCTGCCCTTTTATCTGATGATCAGCTTGAGAGACTTTTAGTATTGCTGCGTAAGCACAAATCTGCTATAGGATAGTCGATCGCGGATATTAAGGGAATTAGCCCTTCCATTTGCATGCATAGGATTAGACTAGAAGAGGGTAGAAAATCGGTAGTGCAAAATCAACGTAGAGTTAATCCGGTAATTCAAGAGGTAATACATAAGGAGGTCTTGAAGTTGTTAGATAGCAACATGATTTTTGCGATTTCTGATAGTCCATGGGTGAGTCCGTTACACGTAGTTGCTAAGAAGGGGGGTACCACGGTGATTAAGACTGAGTCTAATGAATTGGTAGCCACTAGATTAGTGACGGGATGGCGCGTGTGTGTTGACTATAGGGAGTTGAACAAGGCAACGTGTAAGGATCACTTTCCTCTACCGTTCCTTGATCAAATAATTGATAGATTATGTGGTTTTGAGTATTACTGTTTCTTAGATGGGTATTCGGGGTATAATCAGATCATGATAGCCCCCGAGGATCAAGAGAAAACCACCTTCACATGCTATTACGAGACTTTTGCTTTTAGGAGGATGTCGTTTGGGCTGTGTAATGCACCCGCCACCTTTCAAAGGTGTATGATGGCTATTTTTCATGGTTTGATTGAGAAGATTATGGAGGTTTTCATGGACGACTTCTCCGTCTACGGGGAGTCGTTTGATAAATGTCTAATCAATCTTGAAGTTGTGTTGAGCAGGTGTGAAGAGAGGACTTGGTGCTTAATTGTGAGAAGTGTCACTTCATGGTGAGAGAGGGTATTGTTCTTGGACATCATGTGTCCTCGAAAGGTATCCAAGTTGACAAGGTGAAAGTGATTGCTATTGAGAAGCTTCCACCACCTTCGATCGAGAAGGGGATTCGGTCATTTTTAGGACATGCGGGATTCTATAGACGTTTCATCAAAGACTTTTCACAAATTGCTAAACCCCTTTCGCGGCTTCTTGAAAAAGAAGTCGCCTTTGAGTTTACTAATGAGTGTTTAGTGGCTTTCAACAGGTTGAAAGAAGCGTTGGTGAATGCCCCGATACTTGTGACCCCGGATTGGTCTAGCCCGTTCGTGCTGATGTGTGATGCTAGTGATTTTACGATGGGGGTTGCTTTGGGGCAGATTTGTGAGAAGCGTTTTCACGCTATATACTATGCCTCGAAGATGTTGAATTCTGCTCAAGTGAATTACACTACGACCGAAAAGGAGTTGTTAGCGGTCGTGTATGCTTTTGATAAATTTCGACCCTACCTAGTAGGGACGAAAACAATCGTATATACGGACCACGCAGCGATTCAGTACCTTATGAGTAAGAAGGATGCAAAGCCCCATCTCATTCGTTGGATCTTGCTACTCCAGGAGTTTGATGTCGAAATTCGAGACAAGAAGAGATGTGAGAATGTGATAGTCGATCACCTTTCGAGATTGGAGCTTACAAAGGAAAACACCGTGGAAGATCGAGAGGTGAACGATGAATTTCCGGACGAGAAGCTCTTTGGCTTAGGAGACATTCCGGTATATCGAGTCGAAGGGAAGGCGCCATGGTTTGCTGACTATGCTAATTATTTAGTAAGTGGAGAGTTACCTGCTGAGATAGACTCGGTGCATCGGAAGGCATTTTTGAAGAAAGTTCGGGAGTTTATTTGGGACGATCCCTACTTGTTCAAAAGAGGGATTGATCATGTGTTGAGAAGGTGTGTGCCAGAGGAGGAGTGGAGTAATATCATAAGGCATTGCCACGCCTTGCCATGTGGAGGACATTTGGGTGGAGAAAAGACCGGAAGGAAGGTGCTTCAATCTGGTTTTTATTAGCCGACTCTTTTGAGAGATTGCATGGAATGGGTCAAGAGGTGTGAAAAGTACCAACGATTTGGCTCCATTACTAAGAGGGACGAGATGCCGTTGCACGTGTTCATGGAAGTTGAGGTATTTGACGTATGGGAGATTGATTTCATGGGTCCATTTCCTCCTAGCAATGGATTCTTGTACATTCTCGTGTGCGTTGATTACGTCTCGAAGTGGATTGAAGTTGTCCCGACTCGAGTGAATGATTCCCGAGTGGTGATTGAGTTCTTGAGGAAGAACATTTTTGCGAGATATGGAGTCCCAAGAGCTTTGATTAGTGATGGGGGGAGTCACTTCGTGAACAAGTGGATGGAAAAGCTGCTGTCAAAATATAAGGTAAGTCATCGTGTCTCTAATGCTTATCATCCTCAATCTAACGGTCTTGCAGAGGTATCGAATCGTCAAATCAAGGAGACCCTTGAAAAGACGGTGAACATTAGTAGGAATGATTGGGCAATGAAGCTTGATGATGCACTTTAGGCGTATAGGACAACTTTCAAAACTCCTCTTGGTATGTCTCCGTACCAATTGGTTTTTGGAAAGACATGTCATTTTCCCATGGAGTTGGAGCACAAGGCATATTGGGCAATCAAGAAGTTGAATTTTGATAGTGCTTTGGTTGGTGAGAAGAGATTACTCCAATTGCATGAGTTGGAGGAGTTTCGAGACAGTGCCTATGAGAATGTCCGAATTTTCAAGGAGAAGACCAAAAAGTGGCATGATGCACGATTGAGAAAAAATGAGTTCAAGGTGGGTGATCAAGTCCTCGTATTCAATTCGAGAATGAAGTTGTTTGGTGGAAAGCTTAAGTCCAAGTGGAACGGGCATCGAGTAAAGAAATTTTTCAACTTCTCTTATGAGAATAAGGGAGGTATTTTAGATTCTCAAGTCCCGTGAGCTCCTTCGAGCTCGGTCCGGCATTTAGGACCTTAAAACTAGCGCTAAATGGGAGGCAACCCATTTTTTACTTGTTTTTATGTGTTTTGTTTATTTTGTCGTTTTGTGAATCGTAAGTGTTAACCTCGTTTGTAGAGAATTTTTTTTGTGTAGGCTTGTTTCTTGGTGCTTAATTCGAGCAAGTGAGCTTAAGGAAAGCAATTCATGAAGTTGGAGATATTTCGAGTAGTAACGCATTCGATTGATGGAGTTTGAGGTAACCCGAACCCCAAACGTAGACCTCTTTGCGAAGTCGAAGTTTGGGGGGTGATGTTTCTTTTCGTTCGTCACTTTGCATTGATAGTTATTTAAGTTCATAAGAATTTAGTGTACTTACTCGTTTGTACTCATTCTTTTCAAACTTTATTATTGCGTAGCAAGAACAAAGTTTGGGGGGGTGTGTATTCGTACTTCGAGTTCGTACACGAAATTCTAATGAAAAATTGGTCAAATTTTTCGAAAATATCGATGCATGAGGGTAGTTGGATCGAATTAAGTGTGAGTGCATAAGTTCAACTTGAATGGGATTGGTGAATTGCACGTTTGGAAGAGACCCCAACTCCTCGGTCGAATGAGCGATCGGGCTTAAATCGAGGAGTTTTCCAGGTTAGTACTCGTTTTGGTCGTAAATTCTTGCATTTCGGTTCGAAAAGGTTGAAATTCGAGTTTGGGAAGTGTAAGTGCTCAAGCAGTCTTACTCATGCACTGCGCTCGAGCTTGGCTGGGTCGTGCACCCCTGCACGAGTGCTCGTGCAGTGCGCTCGAGCAAGGGGCGGTCGTGCACCTAGTGCACGAGCTCGAGTACTCGTGCACTTTTTCGGTTCTGTTCATTTGAGGCGCTCGAGCTCTACTTACTCGTGCACTAGTGCACGAGTAGTGCACGAGCGATCGCACCTCTGGATTTTTAAGCCCTAGGCCGATTTTTTCCACACTATAAATACTTTTCTTCACATTTTTCACACACACTTCACACACTTGGGGGCGAAATCGACTGAGACCTACGAAATTTCATTTCTCTTCACTTTCAAATCTTCAATTTTCGTTCAAATTCACCCGATTCTTCAACCAAAGGTAAGTATTCTTTCATTCTCTTCATTCTATTCTTAGTATTGCTTTGATTTAGCATGAATTGATTATGATGAATTGAGTCTTGAGCATGTAAATTGCATGAATATGTGATGTTACTTCATGATGGACTTATGTTTTGGAATTCTTGTGAACGATGAATGAGCAAATGAAGAGTAAATTGAATTGTTATCATGTTATCACCCGTGTGTGAAACCTTGAACACCATTAATGAAAATTTGAGCTTGAAAAGAGTGTTTGACTTGATTGGGATTGCCTTAATTATTCATGAGTTTGGTTGGTGAATTGTTGTGATGCTTTAGGTAATGGCTCCTCCAAAGAAGTACGAGGATAGGTTCGTTGAGGGGGATGAGTTGTTGGCCTTGACAACAGAATTTACGAGAAGGGGATTGATGCACTCCTAGTTGGGATAATTTGACATATGGTGATAGATGGTTTGCTCACGTCTACCGGTGGAATTTGGTTGCTGGTAAAGTGGAGAAGACGAGGCGACCGTGTGTTGAGTTCATGAGGCAGTTGGGGATCGAGGACGAGATCAAGAGAAAATTTTAGAAGAACAACATGCAGCAGTTTTACGAAATCTTGGTCTCGATGACGATGCACCAAGACTTGGTAGAGCAGTTCTTAGCCTCGGTAAAGATGCAGGGGGATGGCACGTTCAAGTTCATGATACGGAATGAGTGGCATGCTTACGAGATAGGGATGGTGAACACAGCCCTGCACTTGCCCCAACCAAATGAACGGAACACCAGATCGGGAAGGTACAAAGCTGATGAATTCTGGAAGGAGATTACCGGTGGGTTGGCGGGAAAGTACTCTGCGAGGACGTCTCGAGCCTCTTCAATCAGGAACCCTGTGATCCGTTACCTCGAAAGAATCTTGGGGAACACCATCTATGCGAGGTCTGAAACGGGCACGGTGACTTCTAAAGAGCTATACGGAATGTGGTGCCTACTTCATCGAAGGGTGCATGACTTTGGGAAGGATTTTCTCCAGATGCAGGTTGAGGCCCCATACAAGTGTGGGATGAAGACTTCTAGGATACGAGGAGGAGGCTTCATTTGTGCATTCTTGGGGAGCCTGGATATCAGATCGGTGGGAGCTCCTTGTGAGGGAAGGGACATCGACTTTGAGCACATGTATAACACTTGGATGTGCGAGCATTGGAGTGGGAAATACTGCATGAGACTTCGTGACGATGAGCTATTCCTGATGCCCATTGAGAAGTTGGTGACCTTGAGAGGTATGAAGAAGGAGAATATACAGATGGATGGATCGAGCCACAAAAGGGTGATGGAAAAATTCAGGGCCAGATTAGAGAGCTGCGGATTATGGGATCAAAGGCCGAAGAAGAGGCATAGAGGTGCAGCAGGAACGAGTAGGGCCGGATCCAGTGGAGTTCGGGACTTAGATGAAGAGGAGGAAGATGAATATGAAGAATGAGGGAACACACCTGAGGAAGAAGAGGCAGATATTGGTGGAGGAGGTCAAGGACCTCAAGAGATGGAGATGGAGGCACCTGAAGTGTCCACTCCCGAGCCGTGGTACCCAACCCAGATTCAGTGGGATGGCATGAGGACAGATATTCAAGATTTGCGAACTGAAGTTATGAGTCTTCGTACAACGCAAAATCAGTGGTACACGGATGCTACGAACATGCGAGGGGAGTTTCAAGAGGTCCGATCGAAAGTTTCTGATTTGAGGAGATGGATGGAGGCACTCTTTGTCTCTCATTTAGGACCGGATCACCCGAGTTACCGCCCGCCACCGCCTCCGGATGCTTGAGGATTATGGGGATTCCCCCAGTTTCTGCTCCTTTTTTCTTATTTTTCTCGTCTTTTCTTTTCTTATTTTTGCTTTTGAGTGTGAACTTTCTTGCTTGAGTAGGTGTGAATTTCTTATGGGATTGTATTGGAAGTATTTCAGACTGTTGGGTTATGAATTGAATTGATTTGATGATTGATTGATTTCACGCTTATTTACTCGTATCACTTGCTTATTGATGATTCTTGAGTATGACTTAGTGAGAAGAGTTGAGTTGTAAGGTTGAGTTAGGAATTATATTGTGTGAGTGTTTGAGTTAGAGTTGATTGGAGAAAGAACTAGTATGCTTGTGAATTGTACTTTTGAGTGCTTGTGTGATGAGAGTGAGAATTCACTAGGACTAGCATGGATGTGAAAGCCGTGAGATTTGAGCCTTTTGAGATTTTGATGCAGGAAAGGATCTCTTCGTTTGTGAGTGGATCGTCACCTTAGAGGATGCTAGAACTTTTGTGTGCTCTTGCTTCTTGATTGTATCTAGTTTGATATGCCGAATGTGATCTTAGGTTTTTTTTTTTAATTGAGTCACTTAGCCTAAATTTTCCTTACCATTGATATTTGTCCCTTGTTAGCCCCTTTGAGCTTTAAGCCTATTTCATTTGCTAGCACATTTAAACACTATTCCAAGTTCCTAAGCCTTTTTGTCCCAATTTGAGTGGAGAATAGGAAAAGTGTGAATGTGAAGGGATTGAATTGAGTTGAAAAAGGAACATGTGATTGCTTGAGTGAGTATGAGAAGAAGGTGTGATGAAGTTTTGAGTTGTGGGAAAGAACAAAAAGTTGAGAATGAGCAAAAGAAAAAAATGAGCTCATGTGTTTGTGAAAAAAAAAGTGATTGACAAAAGTGAAAAGAGTGAGAAAGAAAAGAAAAATTGAAGTGTTGAGAGTATTGGAATTGAAAGTGTGTTGATTGAAAATGTTTGAAGTATTCTGTTCCTAATCTCGAAGTACAAAAGTTTGATTTTCTATTCTCCATTCACTTGAGTCATTTGCCCATATTGTTATCCCACCTGTCCAAAGAGCCTACATTACAACCTTGAGAAAAGTCCTTTTTGATTCGGCATTGATTTCTAGAGTATGGTCGGAGTTGAGAGTGCTTACAAGCATATGGCTGCCGATATGTGTGATTGATTGTTTGAGTGAGTCCCTTTATCATTGATATACACTTGTGAGGGAATGAAACACATCGTTGAGTGCACGTCCATGTTTGATCTTGGTGTTTCTTGTTGTTGTTGCATGAGTATGATGAAGGAAGGTGAGTGAGTATACTTGTGATTGATCTTTGAAGCTCAAGTTCATTTGCTTGCATGAATTGATTCTTTGACTCATTCCTAACAATTTCACTTGACTTATTATTTCATTGCTTGAGGACAAGCAATATGGTAAGTTTGGGGGGGGGGGTTGATTAGGCGTGAAATTGTCATGATTCGTCGTTAGAAAAGCCCCAGTTTTGGTCGATTCTGTTGAGTATTTAGAGTCATTTGAGTATCATTTTCATAAACTAATGAATTTGTCTCTTTGATGCTTATAGATGGATAGAGGGCGAAAAGAGGAGTTCGTAGGACTTTGAATCGACTCAAACGGACGCCCGGATGAGAAGATATCGAAGAATTACGAAAAGTATTAGTTCGAGGGAGCAAAAGTATCATTGGAGTGCACAAGTGAGGAGCACTCGTGCACATAGTGCACGAGTGGTCGAGTATTGCACTCGAGCAGGTGCAACTCGTGCACCTAGTGCACGAGCACTCGTGCAGTGAACACGAGCACCAGCAGGTCGTGCACCTAGTGCACGAGCTAGGGAGGTCGAGCAGTTTTTGGCCTCTGGAAGATTGGAGCGCACGATTAGGATGAGCTCGTGCACCTAGTGCGAGCAGTGCTCGAGCTTACGTATTTTTGGCCCATTAACTCCCGATTCGATCTGTTGCTTATATATACCCCTTCCGAACATGTTTTTACACACCACGACATACACCACTTGATACGAGAGTACTTTTAGAGTTAGTTTTTTTAGAAGAAGAGACGAGCAAGCTTGAGATTTACGTTTTCGAGGTTTTCTTTACGGATTCATAGTACGGTTTTGCTTTTTAATTTCGTTTCTTTAGACCTTTGTTCTTGAGTACATTAAAACTTCGTTTTTATTAATTTAATTTGAGTTCTTAGCATTGATTTCTTGAAACCCAAATTTATGTGTGATAATTTATTCGTTATAATCATTATGTTCATGTTCGTTACTTCTTTAATTATTTTCGTTTCCGTAAAAGTCATGTCTAGCTAAAACCCTTGCATGCTTGAGGTAGGATGAACTCGTAGAAGTAGGTTGTGGGTATGTAATTAGGGTAATTTGTGACGTTAGGTTTTAATTCTCTTAATTTATGAATTCTTAAAATCAATCTTAACTTTACCTTTGAATTTAGTTCGAAAAGTGTTCGAGAGAGGACGACCTTATCACTCTTTAACAATTAGTAGACTTAAGGAGAGGGTTTAGAAAAGGGTTAATTAATCTACCGGTTTATCTAAGGAGGACGACCGCATCACCTTAGTTTAAATTAGGGTCTCGTTAATTAAGCACGATCTATTAACTCGATAGTGGATTAGTGAAGTCGATTGCTAGGATAAAGTATTAGGATATGAATTCTTGAGCTTTCATCTTACAATCTTTAACTTAGGTTATTTCTTGCGCGTCATGGTTATCTTGATTATGTACCTGCTCCGTTAGTATACGTAGGAATTCCTATCCTAAGCATCACCATCACATACTTGAATACAAACCTTCGTTAATTCGTTTCTTTCATTCTTAAGTTTAATTAGTTTATTTTAGTTTAGAATTAATTCTTCAAAAAAATCCAAAAACATACATTCATATTAGCTACGACGCGTAGATCTTCAGGGATCTGTTTGCATATACTCCTTCCCTTGGGTTCGATAATACTTGGTCGCTATACTTACTCATACTACAGTGAACTCGTACGCTTGCGGGGAAACTACTAGTAAAGTTAGTATTTTCAGCTTCAAGTCAATATCGCCTCAGTACATGCTTGTTTCCGTTGTTGGATCTCGGTTCCTTTGCTTGTGCAACCGCACCAGTGTTGTCACAATATAATTTTATTGGACTACTGGCACTCGAAACTACCCCTAGTTCAATTTAGAACTGTTTTATCCAGATAGCTTCTTTGGCAGCTTCTGCCGCAGCTATGTACTCAGCCTCAGTTGTTGAATCTGCGGTTGTCTCTTGCTTGGAACTATTCCAACACACCGCACCTCCATTGAGAGTGAAGACGTATCCTGACTGCGATTTGTAATCATCACAGTCGGACTGGAAACTTGCATCAGCGTTGCCCGTGACGACTAACTCTGATTGCCCACCATAGATAAGAAATGTTCTTTAGTACGCCTGAGGTACTTCAGAATATTCTTGACAGCAATCCAGTGAAGCTCCTGGATTCTGTTGGTATCTACCCGTGATGCTGACAGCGTAGGCCACGTCTGCCCTGGTGCAAGTCATGTCATACATGATGGATCCAATTGCAGATGTATATGGAACATCATTCATGTGCTCGATATCAGCTTCGCTAGAAGGACAATCCTTCTTCGACAGCTTTATCCCATGATTTGCCGGAAGATACCCTCTCATAGAGTTCTCCATCAAAAAACGCTTCAACACTCTATCTACGTAAGTGGATTGTGATAGCCCTAGCATCTTCTTGGATCTATCCCTATGGATCTTGATCCCTATGATGTAGCATGCTTCACCAAGATCCTTCATCATGAAGATCTTTGATAACCAATCTTTCACGGACTGCATGAGCGGGATGCTATCTCCTATAATCAATATGTCATCGACATATACGACTATTGTTAGGATAAAAATTGTTAGTTTTGATGAGTTAAAACAAACCAGAAGATGTAATAGGACCATCTGGACCTGTTAGCCAGATGATGATATAGATTAGGACTTAGTCTAGGGGGAACTGCCAGACCAGAAGACTTCACCAAAAGAGTCACCAGAAGACCCCACCAGAAGACTTCACCAGATGAGATTGACCAGAGGCAGAGGACCTTCCCCAGACCAGACGTGTCCGGACCAGACGAGTCTGGTGGAACAAAAGATGCTCAGTTTTGATCCCCTGATTCTACTGAGTATTCTAGTTGTTCACCAGATTAGGACCAGAAGACACCGAGGTTGCCTGGTGTCTGGTCTTGCCTTCTCTGGAGAGAATCAGAGTTAGGCAGAGGAAGCTATTGACCGTTGGTGATTCATATCAAGTCAACATGATCAGGATTGGAAAGTATTTGAAGATAATCAATCCAAGGATCCCACCAACCCAATCAATCAATTAGGGAATTGATTGATTGACGCTTCCTTATATATAGGATCTGATTGGATTAGCCCTCCAACGGCTAGCCCTAATCCCCTCTATATATACAAGAGTGCAGTTCAAGAAAAAGCTCTAGAGACTCTACACGCGCATAAGTGATCCAAGCTTTTGATATTCATACCAAGCACTCTTACTGTTCATAATATTTATCTACTCAAAAGGAGTTATTGAAACCACAACCTGTTCATCTATTAGACAAGGTTGTTGGCTGGTTGATCTTTAGATTGAAGTTAAATCTAAAGAGGTTGTAAGAAGGAACTGGTACTTCCCAATTCCAGTAAGTAAGTTTGTGAGTTGGTTGATAGTGAGACCCCTTGGTTATAAGGGAGAGTGGACGTAGGATATTCTATCCGAACCACTATACATCTTGTGTTCTTTATCGCTTTATTTTACTTATTGTTTGTTGATTATTGTTCTCTTGTAAAAGACTTTGAAAGACATTTAACTTAAGCTTCCGCAATTAATCTAACTAGTGGGACCAACAACTATAAAGACTATACTCTTCCCACTGCGCTTACAATAAACACATGGAACTTCCGGATTTCTAATGAAGCTAAAAGACCTAACAGCTTCATCAAATCGGATATTCCAACTCCTAGAAGCTTGCTTCAATCCATAGATGGTTCGTTTAAGCTTGCACACGAGATTAGACTTTGACTTAGATATAAAACCCTCTAGTTGAGTCATAAACACGTCCTTATCAATGTTTCCATTGAGGAATGTTGTTTTGACTTCCATCTGCCAAATTTCATAATTATAGTGTGCGACTATCGCAAGTAAAATACAAATGGACTTGATCTTCGCAACCGGCGAGAAGGTCTCGTCATAGTCCATGCCTTCGTGTTGACTATACTCTTTCGCCACCAACCTATTTGGATGTAAGTGTTTCATCCATGACAATGGGAAATCTAAATTGAGAACCTTTGATGCCAAAGTGGTTGATGGAATATTTTTAGGATATTCCAGCACCAGTAAGGCTTTTAGAGTTTTTAATAAGAATTCACTTTGTGTGGAGGAAACACCTCATGTTGTTTTTTATGAATCTGTTTTTGAGTGCAAGGTGGACTCTCAGTCTTCAGATGAGACCCAGAATCAGACTACACCCGGAGTTATCAAAGTCAATCCACCTGTTCTTGATTCAGATTCAGATTCAGATGATGACCCATCTCTTGGTTCTCTGAAGCAGCAGCCTTCACAAGGAGCAGAACCAGAAGAGGTTGGAACTCCTGTAGGGGGAAGCTCTTCTGCAGGTGGTGATAATCACCAAGGTACTGCAGAAGATGATCAACCAGGCAAGACCACGAGAAGGAGGACCCTGGTTAATCACCCCAATGACCTAATCCTTGGAGATCCAACTAAGGGTGTCCAGACTAGGAGGACTCTTAACTTAGCTGCCTTATTCAGTTGCTATGTGTCCTTGATTGAGCCCAAGAACATCAAGGAGGCACTGAAAGATTCAAATTGGATTGTTGCTATGCAGGAGGAGTTGAATCAATTCACCAGACAGGATGTTTGGGAGCTGGTAGACAGACCAAGACATCAAAAGGTGATAGGCACTAAGTGGGTTTTCAAGAATAAGAAAGATGAGAATGATGTCATTACTAGGAACAAGGCAAGGCTAGTGGCCCAGGGCTATTCTCAGTCTGAAGGAATAGACTATGATGAGACATTTGCTCCTGTTGCCAGATTAGAAGCCATCAGATTGTTCTTAGCATATGCTGCTCACATGAAGTTCAAAGTATACCAGATGGATGTGAAATCTGCCTTTCTTAATGGGATTCTCATTGAGGAAGTGTATGTGGAACAACCGCCTGGTTTTGAACAAGGTGACAAGGTGTTTAAGCTTAAGAAAGCTCTTTATGGGCTGAAGCAGGCACCCAGAGCATGGTATGACACTCTATCTCAATTTCTTCTGGACAATGGTTTTACTAAGGGTAAGATTGATAGAACCTTGTTTAGGAAAGAAGAAGGAAATGACATCCTTCTGGTCCAAATATATGTTGATGACATCATATTTGGATCCCCTAACAAGAAGCTGTGTGAAAAGTTTGGTGAGCTCATGCAGGGACAGTTTGAGATGTCCATGATGGGAGAAATGAATTACTTTTTGGGTCTGCAGGTTAAGCAATCAGAGAAGGGAATTTTTATTAATCAAGCTAAGTACACCAGAAACATGTTAGAGAAATTTGGAGTAGGATCTAGCAAAGCAGCCAAGATACCTATGATGACAAATTTCAACATGGATCCAGATGAGTCTGGAGAGAGAGTGGACCAGACTTAGTACAGAGCACTTATTGGTTCGCTCTTGTATCTGACTGCAAGCAGACCAGATATTACCTTTGTCGTAGGTGTTTGTGCCAGATTTCAGGCTAACCCCAAGAAGACTCACTTGGAAGCAGCTAGGAAGATATTGAAATATCTTAAGGGAACAGTGAATTTAGGATTGTGGTACCCTGCAGATGACAATTTAGAATTGAGTGGTTATTCAGATTCAGACTATGGTGGATGCAGAATAGATAGGAAATCTACAAGTGGTACATGCCAATTTTTAGGGAATAAATTGGTATCCTGGTTTTCTAAGAAGCAGACTTCAGTTGCTACATCAACAACAGAAGCAGAGTACATGGCTGCAGGGAGCTGTTGTTCACAACTACTCTGGATTAGTCAACAGCTTAGAGATTACCAGATTAGAGCTAAGGATATTCCTATATTCTGTGATAGTAATAGTGCAATTGCAATCACCCAGAATCCAGTTCTTCATACCAGGTGCAAACATGTTGATATAAGACATCATTTTATCAGAGATCATGTTGAGAAGGGAGATATAAGGATGGAAAAGATTGCAACAGAGAAGCAGAGAGCAGATATCCTAACCAAGCCTTTGGCTGAGACCAGATTCAGAGAGTTAGCTTTTGAGTTAGGTTTGTTGGATCCAGAGACAGATTTGTTTTAGGGGGAACGACAGAGAAGTATCCTTTGTTTTATTACTTTACTTCATACATTTATTTTCTTAAACTAACATACCTGCAGATTAGACATATCAGAGAAGGTATATCTCCAGATGAGGTATACACCAGGTGACACTTGTCCCAGATGAAGTGCTGAGTCAGACTCCATTATATCCAGAGTCTTCTCTGACCAGAACCGGATGAGTTCCATCAGAGGAGATGTAGCACCAGACTGGCTGTGGTATCATCTGGTTACAATATCAGGTGACAGGTATGTCTTTACTTCTCTGGCCTCTGATCATTGGGATACACCTTTCAAATTAGTAAGTACACTCAAACCATTTCAACTTCGGAGTGTATTTAAGACTAGGGTATAGGGCCTAGGCAATCATTTCGCTTTTTCTCTTGACTGCCACAAAACCCCTTTATGCCCAGTCCCAATGATTATGCCAACGCACCAGATTAAATCTGTGTCTTGCCTTTCATCGTGGCCATCAGATTTAATCACTGTGCAAAATGTCAATCAATGCTAAATTGATTTTGTTTCCTCGATTAAATTTTGAAATTACACGCGTTCACACTTCATTTAATAATCAAGCCACGCGTATTCCTCTATTTAAATCAAATTTCCTTTCAATCTGTCCTTTCACGTTTCCATATTTTCAAACCCTAACCTCTGCAAAGTATTTCTTTCTCTCTCTCTCTATTTCACAGTAATGGCCCCTCCGTGCAATTTTGACCATGTCCTGATGATGAAAAAGCTAAAGACGGAGATGGTGGTGGACTTTTATACCACCAAGAACCCTGTTGCGCTGTCGATTCTGGAGATGCTCCAGAATGCAGGGGTGGAGAAGCTGATCTCCACAGTTCCCAAGGATTTTCGTACTCTTGACGGATATGCGGCCCAGTTGTTGGTTCGTATGAAGATTCATGAGGATTACATTTCGTCCAAGATTGATGAAGATGATTTGGTGTTTTCTAAGCACGACTTATGCGCTCTTTTCGAGAACATTTCTGCGGTGGGAGTGGATCCTTTGACGTACAAGGAGGATGACATTATTGGTTCTTTCAAGATCTTTGCTCGATCTTCCTGCCAGAATATCACAAAGGGCTTTTTGGACAAGCATCTGAGGCAGAAATACAAGGTCCTTTTTGATATAGTTGTTAAGGTGCTTATGTGTGAGAATCACAGCACAGATGCCATTTTCAACGGCAGGATGTGTGTGATGAGGGCTTTATATGATGGTGTTCAGTGTAATTGGGCGGAGTTCTTCTGGGATGTGTTGAGGAAGAACAGATTGAAGGTGAAGAAGGAGCCTTGTCCTTCCAAGCCAGGGGAGTTGCAGTTCTTCTTCACTGCAAATGTCTCTTTGGGGACTAAGTTAACTCTTATTCTGGATTCTCTCCTTCCAGAGAAGAAGTGGAAATCATCTTGGTGCCATAGTTATCACAAATCCAAGATCCTCTTCTCTAAGGATGGCCCTCTTCATGGCCATGCCGACTCTGATGGAGAGCAGGCTATCCCTGCCCCTCCTATTCAATCTATTCCCTCACCTCCACAGGGGCAGAGAAAGTAGCAGAAGCAGAAGACCCATAAGAAAGCTTCTGAAGCAACTGGTTCTTCAATCGTTGCCTTTTCTGGTTCCTCAGAGGAGGACCAGATTCCCCTTCTTGATGTGCTTAAGAAGAAGGGTGATGATGATAAAGCTGTTAAGAAGGCTGGAGCAGCCAAGAGGAAGCGGCCAGAGGAGGCCAGGAGAGGCTCTGCTAAGAAGTCAAAGGCTAGCAGGAAGGCCAAGAAAACCCTTCTGGTGGATGAGCCATCAGAGGAAGAAGAGGAAGAAGAGGTTGGGCCTCTTGTGAGGAAATCCAAAGCCAAGAGAGTCCTTCTTCAGGATCCTGACTCTGGATCTGATCTTGGAGAGGCCTTGGAAAAGGCAATTGAGGATGCTTCCCAGATGATGGAGGATGCTCCAGAGTCTGATGTACCTGCTGGTGTTGACCCAGCAGAGGTAAACCCTTCCCTTCCATCTTTTTCCCCCGTTAATCTTGTCTCTCCCTCTACCTCTTCCCCAAACCCCATCTGCCTCTGGTAACCCTATTGTTCCACCAGAGCAGACCCTTCCAGATACCCCTGTATATACTCCCTCTACCATTCCTACCCAAACACCTTCTCCCCCAAATTCCCAAACACATCTTCCCACAAACCCCTCTCCCCCACCTTCTGTACCAGAGGTACCCTCAACCTCTTCTGGTGCAGACATCCCCCCTCCAAACACTTCCACCTCCCAGATACCTCCTACACCTTCTGTACCAGATGTTCCATCTTCTTCTGGTGCAGAACAACCCATTCCTACACCCTTTACTTCTCAAAATCCTATCCCTCCCCAAACCCATACAGACCAGGACCCAACCATTTCTATGGCTCTGGGATTCGTTGGCCCTTCCCCTTCTCCTACCTGTTTAACCAGCGATGATAGTAAAGATGAGACCTCCCTCCTTCAGATAGCCGACATCTAAATAGGTCTCTCATCACTTCATAAATCTCGAAACGAGACTCAGAATCAAAGAGACCCTTCAGATGTCTAAGCATCTCGTAAGGAAGCATCCTCTCGTGTTGCTTTTGCAACTCGGGAGTCATACCGAGCAACATAAGACACTGAGCTTGGGAAGTATCATCTTGATGCTTCTTTTGAGCTTCGGCGTCAAACGCTTCGGCTTCCTCAGAACCAGCCTCAGCGGTATCAGGGATTGGCATGTCTAACACGTACTCAATCTTTTCTTGCCTAAGCACCAAA
Source organism: Ballota nigra (assembly GCA_947034835.1). Classification (NCBI taxonomy): domain Eukaryota; kingdom Viridiplantae; phylum Streptophyta; class Magnoliopsida; order Lamiales; family Lamiaceae; genus Ballota; species Ballota nigra. Next base: position 94,231,944 of record OX344724.1, read on the forward strand.
CACACATTTCGGTGTCATTCCAGAAAATTTGGCCCAGCCAATATATTTGTTTCCAAAACACTTCTCAACGACAAGTTATTCATTTCAACAATCTTAGGAAATAAAATTTAAACGAGAATTAAAACACATAATTCCTATGATCAATATTCAGCAATCAAAATAAACATGGTCTTTTATTTATTTTGTCTCCATTATTTTTACATACTCAACGACCTCATCGGAAGAGTACGAATTTGTATCCAATATATATGGTAATGGACTAGGATCCACATTCCTACTATTAAAATGACTGTTAGGGCTGAATATTGCAACAATAGAACTGGTAGGTCTCTAAACCAATTATCTCACGCAATTCCTAGTTGATTGAACCTAGTTCAATCGGATGTCACCTAATTCTCGTTTCTCTGCTAGGGCTGGTGAAAAAGAATTAAGTTAGTTTACAACCATTAAGCGGCGACAAACGTGTCCCTATAAAAGTCCCATTAAATGTAGATCCGAGCAAAAGACTAGGGTCTTAAATACTCATTGGAACGAATTCTCCGGTTTACTTTTAATTTTAATGGAAGACATCTTTCAATTTAATGAAAAACCATATTTTAGCGAGGATCATTTTAAAGGCGGGGTATTAATTGCTAAATCGAGATCCACATGTTAATCTATATCATATTTGAGCAATTATAGGGCGCCGCCTACCCAAACATGTTTTTATGCAAACTAACATATATTTAGGGGCTATCTACCCAATCATACAATACGGTCCAATAATTATTTGGGCGCCACCTACCCAAAACAATTAAGATGCGGACATAAATAGGAGTGGAATTTTAATAATTATTTAATTTTGCCGAATATTTTAAAATCCAATTTTAAAAAACCATTCTCAAAAGTTAATCCTTTATTAAAATAATTAATCCAATTAATTTTACAATTTCATTTTAAAGTATAACTTTAAATTAAATTAAAAGGTCCAACCTTTACAAGTTCAATATTAATTAATCCTCCGAATTAATTCAATATTATTTATTAATTTACCAAGGGCTCATGTGCAGTTTCTAAAACTTGCACGGCGGGACCTATTCGAAATCTAATTTGCAAATATTCCCTCGTTCATCATCACCTGAATTTCGACAGCATCCAATCTGTAATTCGGGACAATCGATTCAATTTCCAAAACCTCAAACACCAATTCATAATTAATCCAATTAATTTATCAACATTACAAAGTTCAACAATAGAATCAATGTAAAGATGGGTCAAATGCATCACTGCTCGAATCAACACGCAGTGCAGATGCTCGCCAAAGGACAACATAATCGTCGTCGCTGCTAGCGGCACAAAATGATGTCGTGAGCAGCTCAAATTGCTGCAGCAAGTGGTGCGAATTACTGCCACGAGTGGCTCAATTCGCCAAGTAAGAGGTTTGGTCGAATAGTATAAAATGCTGTCGTAAGCAGCTTTAATCGCCGCCGTGAGTGGTCGGTAAAATTCAACGTAAAACGCCGCTGTGAGAAGACGGCCAAATCAACACGAATCACAATCACAAACAGACGGCCACACCAACGCAAATCCCTGCTGCGAGCGGACAAGCGAGTCAACGTGAATTGCCATCGCGAGCGGACGGCCGATTCAAAGCGAATCGCCACCGAAGCGAACGACCAAATTGACGCGAATTGCCACTGCGAGCGCATGGCCGATTCAACCCGAATCGCTGTTGGGATCGTGTGAGATCGAAAAGTCAAGCGACACGAAGCCTCGGCATCTAATGCCACCCCGAAACAGCCATCGCAGAGTGCAAGCCGCCGCTGGTAGCGGCACGGCCTCGAAGAACAGAGCGGCGAAAAAAGGGATGAACCCCATTAGGGTTTCGTCCACTTAGCAGCACCCGAGAAAATTAATAGAAAAGGGGGGCGGTTCAATCCAATCGACCGTACCCCTTAAAGATTTATAAGATTTTTTTTAATATAAATCAATTAATTACACAATTAATTTAAAGCCTGAAACTCTGATACCACTATTGGAATTTAGAGGCACGTAAAATACGTAAACATGCGCAGCGGAAATATCGTTCACCAACAACGAACAGTTAATTGCATAATTAAAATACGAGATAACTTAACCAATAAATCTTACAACGCTTCGTACGCGGAATCCTCAACTATGGTATCCACGCAACAACTATTCACCGATCCGCACCGGGGTGCCAGCATTGAATCTCGAGACGAACTTGCTAGGAAAACTCGAACAAGAGATTTTATGGATAAATTATATTTCTTGTGTGTTTTTCTGAATTCTCATAGGACACATATTTATAGAGATTATCTTAGCTTAATTTTTAAGCAAGATAATTTTCTTGGCCCGCAAAATATAATCTCTACTGATTATATTTTTCTAGATATGTTCCTACGAATAATGTATTTTGCATATCTATTATTGGGATTTCATATTTAATTAAATTTAATTTTATTAGATAATAATAATCAATTCCAAATATAATTATTATTATATTCTCCATAAATTAAATATTATATTTAATATAATACTTAATCAACCAACTATAATCGGCGAACTGTCATTGCTTGTTGTGTGGCCCATAGACCCTCGTATATCGAGCGATTAGTCAAAGGGTTTCTCGGATGGGTATACCAATACCCTCTAAGGTATTTGTGCATCCATTATGAGATACCTAGTATCTCGTAGAAGTGAGATCTTACTACACTCTCCCAAAGAGTATAATGCAGATCACACATCAATCTCCATTGCATCATCAATATCCCTATCTTGATGATCCTTGATCGGGGCTATTTGAGAATCGTACTTCGGTCATCTGAGTTCTCACTCACTCAATGACAATATCAATTCAAGGGAACACATATATGAATAATGCAAACAATCAAACATAATATTCAGATAAGTGCAAAGCCATATATTTAATATTAAATCAATCAATAATATTAAACTATAAACTGAATATCATCTTAGTATAATGTCCTTACAAAGGATTGTCTTTAAGACACTAACACTAACAACTGCATCATTTGGAGTTTCTTTGAGGATTGTTCAGTATATATGGACAACTACAAAGAAACAAATCCATGAAGGAGAACCTATTACTTTTACATCAAATAAGAAGGGTATAGTTCAGTTGGATCAAGAAAGAATTAGGGTCATACCATTTGACAAGAGATCAACAATAAAAAGGTTAGCAAAGGAACTGGACATTAGCAAAAGTACAGTTGGTAGATGGGTGAAAAAGGGTCAAATTCTACCACACACAAATGCCATCAACCCTAATATTACCACAACAAATAAGATGCAAAGGCTAATGTACAGTCTGAGTTCACTGGAAATTGATTAGCTCAACAACAAAATCAAGTTTGCAATAATGCATAATGTCATTCACATCGATGAAAAGTGATTCTTTATGACTAAAGCAAGTCAAAGAGGTTACAAGCTGTCAGGTGAAGTTGACCCTTACAGGTCATGCAAAAGTAAGAGGTTCATTATCAAAATCATGTTTATGTGTGCTGTTGTAAGACCTCTATATTCAAGTGATGGTGCATGCATATTTGATGGAAAAATAGGCATGTTTCCATTTGTAATGGAGGAACCAGCCAAAAGAGGAAGCAAAAACAGAGAAATGGGCACAATGGAGACAAAAGCAATTGACTCAATCACAAAAAATGTGATTAGGGATTGTCTAATTAACCAGGGAAGCATTAAACTATCAGAACAATTTCATCATTTAGTTTTATTCACAAGTAAGTCTCCAAAACTAAAAATTTAAACAATTTTCAGTTGGTGACATTACTGTTTTCATGTTCCATTTAGTTTTATTCACAAGTAAGTCTCCAAAACTGAAAAATTAAATAATTTTCAGTTGGTGACATTATTGTTTTCATGTTAATTTCAGATTATTCCAACAATTAAGGCAAAATGCCCTACAAGTTCAAGCAAAGACATATTCATTCAGCAAGATAATGCAAGACCGCACATAACCAACTTTGATTCTGAATTCAAAGCAGCTGCAAGCTCAGATGGATTCAACATCCAACTAATATTCCAGCCACCTAATTCCCCTGACACCAATATTAATGACTTGGGGTGGTTTCGAGCTATACAAAGTTTGCAAGTTGACACACCATCATACAAAGTGATTGAATTGGTTCAGAATGTGATGGACTCATTTAAAAAACTCAAAGATGTCATACTTAACAATGTGTTCCAAAGTTTGCAGGGTTGCTTGATTGAATTTATGAAAATCAAAGGACACAACAACTATAAGGTGCCACACATGTACAAAGAAGGCTTAATTATAGAAGGAAGACTGCCATTAACTTTAGAAGTGGATAAGGCCCTTGTAAGAGAGTGCATAGAGTATTTGAGGCATCATGGAGAAATTTAAAGGGCCACATATGATTTGGAAGCACTAATGTTATGTTTAGGGTATGTCTAGTAAGGGACCTAGCTTTTTGTCATCATTTTGAACCAATATTTTGCAAGATGGTTATGTTTACAGCATAAACATATCCCAAGAAGTCATATAGGACTTTCTTACACTGTAAACATTAGCTATTGTAATCTTTTGCAAGTTTGAACTTTGATTTTACAAGTTTTTAAGTGCCCTCAGAATAATTTCATCACAGGGATCACACATGAACAATTAAGCCTCCTAACCTAGGTTAAAAAAACTAGGTGATGGCATTAATTGAACAATTTCACCCCATACAACAAATCCAGAGCACATATAGCACAATTTGGACCCTCAAACTCACAAATATATAGAGATGTTAAACGGGCTAGCCCTAACCCTATAGGGCCGGCCCTAATGGGCTTCGGGCAAAACGGGTTAGGGCCTTATCCGGTTCACTCTTAACGGGCCTTTAATAATTAAGACCTAACCCTAACCCTAGCGGGCCTCGGGCTAAACGGGCCACAAACGGGTTATGTCGAAAAAAAATTCAACACAAAATTTAAAATAGTGGCAATAAAATGTTAATGAATTTAAACATTGTTCATAAATTAATTAAAATTATATAAAAACAATTCAACGTAATTATAAAAATTCAAACATCAATACTTAAAAAGTACAAAACACCAACACGTAATAGTTCAAACATCAACACGACTAATTTCAATTTATTGCAGTATTATAATTACAAAAAATTCACCTAATCATACTTGTAATAATTCAGCTCACTACTATGCATATCATACCAAAAAAAAAATCAGAATGATACTAATAAATTTAATATCCAAGAAACAAAATAATATACAATATTAGCAGCAAATTAACTAAAAAGTTCATCTAATTGGGCACTTGTGTATCTAAGTACTACTAGTACATGGATGGAAGAACCTAAAAAAGAAACTAAAACTAAAATAACACTAAAATGGATTGATTAAATTTCTCGTACATCATCTTTTACTGAACTTAGGGCTAGATGGTGAATTGAAAAAATGTGAGTATATATATATATTAATACTTTAATTGTAATAAATAATTAATACACTTATTATATAATATAAATAATTAAAATATATATATATATATAACCCGGGCTGGCGGGCTAGCCCAGTTAACCGGCGGGCTAGCCCTAATAGCCTGCGGGCTAATAGGGCCGGGCCAAAAAGGCCCTGATTTAAACGGGCTCCTTAAACCATAGCCCTAACCCTGCATTTTTTAGGGTTAAACGGCCCGGCCCTATTAGCCCGGCCCGGATTAACATCTCTACAAATATACACCAGAATTCATCATATGGTCACTTAACAGGTTTAAGCCTCCATAAACTAAGATAAAAGGTCAAAGTGGTGGTTGTAAACACCATAAGCATGCTCAGCCTAAACATGCAATCATCATTTCACCCCATACAACAAATCCAAAGCATATATAACACAATTTAGACCCTCAGACTCACCAAACATACACCAGAATTCATCATACGGTCACTCAACAGGTTTAAGCCTCCATAAACTAAGATAAGGGGTCAAAGTGGTGGCTGTAAACACCATAAACATGCTCAGACTAAACATGCAATCATCATTTCACCCCATACTGTTGGGAAAAATAGGGGTGCCCGAAATCTATTCGGGATGAAATTTAAATACGAATTTAAATACAATTATTACTAGCATGAATTAATCCTAATTAATTCAAATAATAATTTCAACAACCAATTTAACATCATGCATGTTGAATTAATTCACATATAATCTATGGCGGAATAAACAAGAAAATATGTGACTTACGTACCTCTCGTAGAACTTGGCCTTTGAATAAAACGGGACAATCACGAATGCGCTTTATCAACCCAAAAGCCTTCTCAAGTATTTCCCTTTCGCCTTATTCAATCACCGTTGGGAGATGCTTTCGAATAATTTAAATAACTAAGGAAAAAGAAAAATATATATGCTCTTGATTTTTCCAACACATGGAATTATGTACTTGGGGATGAAATAATCATCCCCTATTTATAACATGAAGGGGCCGAAAATACTATGTGAAATATGGACTTGGAGAAATCTTTTCTTAGACTCTAAGAAATCTTGAATATATATCTCATATATTCTTTTCTCCATAATAAAATATTCCACAAAAATCTCACCCTCCATATTAAGGGGTAAATTTCGAAAATTTCATAGGAAAAGAATCCAAGATTTGGATCTTCTTGAATATATGAGATATTCTTGTATTCCAAGAATACATATCTTCCATAATATCTTTCCAAGAAAATCAACAAAATCTTTTCTCTCCTAACTATATAATTTTCGAAAAATACATGAAAAAATCAGCAATATATTTTCTTTTTATTTTAATCACCTTATCATTATTGGGCTACTTAATGAGCTACTTGAGGGGCCTTTAAGGAGAATTAAGATTGGACCTCCTAATAGACTTCTGAATTTCAATATTGAGCCCCAGTATAATTCAATCCATTAATATTAATTATTACCACTAATAAATTAATAATGCACTATCCATCTTAATCCATATTACGATAATATGTGCTCCCGGTTATTATTTCCCGCGTTTAAGATTATCAAGTCCATTAATTAATTAAACTTCTGAATAGCTCTAAATTAATTAATATATTTCACCTTGGAGTAAAGACAGCTCAACATTATTATCCGTACCGAAGAAACTGATTCTTCACTTGCAAGATTTGGTACGATAAAACTTCTGAGCCCACCAAGGGGACTAATCACACGAGCCGTACTCGCACGCGTTTCTCCGTATTAAATCTTAGCAACCGTCGTATGATTAATATTACTGCCCAAGATACAAAGTTCGAAGTCACAATGATTCTCACCCAACATGAATCAAAGCAGTAACCATTAAGCACACACGGTCCTATTTAAGTGACGGAGATTAAGAAATCAACAACCACTGAGGTCTAATTCTTCACATTTCAGAACAGAAGGATTTATCCTCGCTGTAGGTCCTCTTCAACACATACTAAATGTGCTAGTGCAATCTCTAAGTCAAGACAGACCAATCTGAGACTTACACATCGACCTTTCACGGCGGATTGTTCAATTCCACCTAGGTCGTGAAAATGTACGTTTAGTTACAAGGAAACTGTTAATGTTGTCTTCCGTGATCGGGTATCACCACATTAACTACAATGTAACTAGTACCATTATGAACTGTTTGCAATAAATATTTAACATTCAATCATATCTAAAGCATATGCGATAAAAGAATTATTCTCATAAAACAAGTGTTTGATACACGAGTTATACAAAGTAAAAGTATACTTTCACGTATAACTCCAACAATCTCCCACTTATACTTAAAGTCTGCTTTTAGTATACATCACGCATGTCTTAGTGAAGTAGCTCTACGTGACATCTCATGTCAACCTACACTAACCTAATAATTCCTCCCACTTATACTTAAAGCAGATTGGCAATAGTCTTGACTCCCATTCCATCCACATGTCTCTCGAATGTACTCTGAGGCAGACCCTTTGTGAATGGATCCGCTAGGTTGTCACCCGACGCTATCTTTTCCACCTCTATATCTCCTCTCTTAACGATTTCTTGTATAAGATGATATTTTCTTTCTATGTGTTTGTTGGCCTTGTGGGCTCTCAGTTCCTTTGAATTTGCAACTGCTTCGGCATTATCACAAAAGACAGTTATCTTGTCGGGCAAATTCAGAACAACGTCCAAGTCCACTAAGAAGTTCTTGAGCCAAACTGCCTCTTTCGCTGCTTCACAAGCAGCTACATACTCGGCTTCCATGGTCGAATCGGTGATGCATTTCTGCTTAACGCTTCTCCATGAAATGGCTCCTCATCCCACGCAAAACACATTACCCGAGGTTGACTTTCTTGAGTCTATGTCTGATTGGAAATCTAAGTCCGTGTATCCCACGGGAACAAGACTATCTGACTGGTAAATCAGCATCCGCTCCCGAGTTCTTTTCAGATACCTAAAGATGCACTTTATGGCAGTCCAATGGTCTTTCCCGGGATTACTTTGATATCTAGCCACCATGCCCACGGCAAAGCAGATATCCGGTCTCGTACACAACATTGCATACATAAGGCTTCCTACGGCCGAAGCGTACGGAACACCTTTCATGTCATCTATCTCCGCTTGCGTCTTAGGGCTCATTTCTTTCAATAGATGGATTACGTGCCTAAAAGGTACAAAACCTTTCTTGGAATCTTGCATGCTGAAACGCTTCAAAACAGTGTCAATGTATGAAGTTTGTGATAAGCCCAATATCCTCTTCTTGCGATCGCGAGTGATCTTGATCCCAAGGATGTGACCGGCTTCCCCTTAGTCCTTCATATCAAATTATTTTGACAGCCATACCTTTACGTCTGACAATACCTTTACATTGTTTTCAATGAGCAGAATATCGTCTACGTATAATACTAAGAATACCACCGCAGTTCCGTCACGCTTCTTATACACACAACTTTCGAACTCGCTTTGATCAAACCCATAAGACTTAATCACTTGATCAAAACACTGGTTCCAAGTACGCGATGCTTGCTTAAGTCCATAAATAGATCTCTTAAGCTTGCATACGAGATTCTCTTGGCCTTTTTCAATGAAACTTTTGGGCTGTTGCATATAGATATCTATCCCGTCAAGACTTCCGTTAAGGAAAGCTGTCTTGACATCCATTTGCTAGATCTCGTAATCTAGGTGTGCAGCGATCAACAAGAGAATACAGATGGACTTAAGCATAACTACAGGCGAAAAGGTTTCCTCATAATCGATCCCTTCTTTCTGAGTATACCCTTTGGCCACAAGCCTCGCTTTGAAGGTCTCAACCCATCCGTCCGGTCCTCTTTTTCTCTTGTACACCCACTTGCATCCAATGGGTTATACCCCATTGGGTGGTTCGACCAACTCCCACACTTGATTATGATCCATCGAACCCATCTCGGGTTCCATTGCCGTTTGCCACGACTCCGCGTCTTTTGTTGGGAAAATAGGGTGCCCGGGAACTATTCGGGATGAAATTTAAATATGAATTTAAATACAATTATTACTAGCATGAATCAATCCTAATTAATTCAAATAATAATTCCAACAACTAATTTATCATCATGCATGTTGAATTAATTCACATAAAATCTAGGCGGAATAAACAAGAATTTATGTGACTTACGTACCTCTTGTAGACCTGGCCTTTGAATAAACGGGACGATTACGATCTTGCTTTATCAACCCAAAAGCCTTCTCAAGTATTTCCCCTTTCGCCTTATTCAATCACCGGTGGGAGATGTTATCGAACAATTTAAATAACTAAGGAGAAAGAAAAATATCTATGCTCTTGATTTTTCCAACACATGGAATTATGTACTTGGGGATGAAATAATCATCCCCTATTTATAGAGGGTAGGGGCCGAAATTTTCAAGTGAAATATGGGCTTGGAGAAAATCTTTTCTTAGCCTCTAAGAAATCTTGAATATATCCCATATATTCTTTTCTCCAAAATAAAATATTCCACAAAAATCTCACCCTCCTAAATAAGGGGTAATTTTCAAAAATAATAAGAAGAAAATCCAAGATTTGGATCTTCTTGAATATATGAGATACTCTTGTATTCCTAGAATACATATCTTCCATAATATCTTTTCAAAAAAATCAACAAAATCTTTTTCCTTCTTAATAAGCAATTTTCGAAATTAACATGGAAAAATCAGCAATATATTTTCTTTTTATTTTAATCACCTTATCATTATTGGGCTACTTGAGGGGCCTTTAAGGAGAATTAAGATTGGACCTCCTAATGGACTTCTGAATTTCAATATTGAGCCCCAATATAATTCAATCCATTAATATTAATTATTACCACTAATAAATTAATATTGCACTATCCATCTTAATCCATATTACGATAATATGGGCTCCCGGTTATTATTTCCCGCATTTAAGATTATCAAGTCCATTAATTAATTAAGCTTCTGAATAGCTCTAAATTAATTAATATATTTCACCTTGGAGTAAAGACAACTCAACATTATTATCCATACCGAAGAAACTGATTCTTCACTTGCAAGATTTGGTACGATAAAACTTCTGAGCCCACCAAGGGGACTAACCCAACGAGCCGTACTCGCACGCGTTTCTCTGTATTAAATCTTAGCAACCGTCGTATGATTAATATTACTGCCTAAAGCACAAGGTTCGAAGTCACAATGATTCTCACCCAACATGAATCAAAGCAGTAACCATTAAGCACACACGGTCCTATTTAAGTGACGGAGATTAAGAAATCAACAACCACTGAGGTCTAATTCTTCACTTTTCAGAACAAAAGAATTTATCCTCGCTGTAGGTCCTCTTCAACACATACTAAATGTGCTAGTGCAATCTCTTAGTCAAGACAGACCAATCTGAGCCTTACACATCGACCTTTCACGGCGGATTGTTCAATTTCACCTAGGTCGTGAAAATGTACGTTTAGTTACAAGCAAACTGTTAATGTTGTCTTCCGTGATCGGGTATCACCACATTAACTACAATGTAACTAGTACCATATATTGAACGGTTTGCAATAGAAATTCAACATTCAATCATAACTAAAGTAAATGTGATAAAAGAATTATTCTCATAAAATGAGTGTTTGATACACGAGTTATACAAAGTAAAAGTATACTTTCACGTATAACTCCAACAATCTCCCATTTATACTTAAAGTCTGCTTTTAGTATACACCACGCATGTCTTAGTGTAGTAGCTCTACGTGACATCTCATGTCAACCTACACTAACCTAATAATTCCTCCCACTTATACTTAAAACAGATTGGCAATAGTCTTGACTCCCATTCCATCCACATGTCTCTCGAATGTACTCTGAGGCAGACCCTTTGTGAATGGATCCGCTAGGTTGTCACCCGACGCTATTTTTGCCACCTCTATATCTCCTCTCTTAACGATTTCTCGTATAAGATGGTATTTTCTTTCTATGTGTTTGCTGGCCTTGTGGGCTCTCGGTTCCTTTGAATTTGCAACTGCTCCGGCATTGTCACAAAAGACAGTTATCTTGTCGGGCAAATTCGGAACAACGTCCAAGTCCACTAAGAAGTTCTTGAGCCAAACTGCCTCTTTCGCTGCTTCACAAGCAGCTACATACTCGACTTCCATGGTCGAATCGGCGATGCATTTCTGCTTAACGCTTCTCCATGAAATGGCTCCTCCTCTCACGCAAAACACATTACCCGAGGTTGACTTTCTTGAGTCTATGTCTGATTGGAAATCCAAGTCCGTGTATCCCACGGGAACAAGACTATCTGACTGGTAAATCAGCATCCGCTCCCGAGTTCTTTTCAGATACCTCAAGATGCACTTTACGGCAATCCAATGGTCTTTCCCGGGATTACTTTGATATCTAGCCACCATGCCCATGGCAAAGCAGATATCCGGTCTCGTACACAGCATTGCATACATAAGGCTTCCTACGGCCAAAGCGTACGGAACACCTTTCATGTCATCTATCTCCGCTTGCGTCTTAGGGCTCATTTCTTTCGATAGATGGATTCTGTGTCTAAAAGGTACAAAACCTTTCTTGGAATCTTGCATGCTGAAATGCTTCAAAACAGTGTTAATGTATGAAGCTTGCGATAAGCCCAACATCCTCTTCTTGCGATCGCGAGTGATCTTGATCCCAAGGATGTGACCGGCTTCCCCTAAGTCCTTCATATCAAATTATTTTGACAGCCATACCTTTACGTCTGACAATACCTTTACATTATTTCCAATGAGCAGAATATCGTCTACGTATAATACTAAGAATACCACTGCAGTTCTGTCACGCTTCTTATACACACAACTTTCAAACTCGTTTTGATCAAACCCATAAGACTTAATCACTTGATCAAAATACTGGTTCCAAGTACGCGATGCTTGCTTAAGTCCGTAAATGGATCTCTTGAGCTTGCATACGAGATTCTCTTGGCCTTTTTCAATGAAACCTTTGGGCTGTTGCATATAGATACCTATCCCGTCAAGACTTCCGTTAAGGAAAGCCGTCTTGACATCCATTTGCCAGATCTCGTAATCTAGGTGCGCAGCGATCGACAAGAGAATACGGATGGACTTAAGCATAGCTACAGGCGAAAAGGTTTCCTCATAATCGATCCCTTCTTTCTGAGTATACCCTTTGGCCAAAAGCCTCGCTTTGAAGGTTTCTACCCTTCCGTCCAATCCTCTTTTCCTCTTGTACACCCACTTGCATCCAATGGGTTCTACCCCACTGGGTGGCTCGACCAACTCTCACACTTGATTATGATCCATCGAACCCATCTCGGCTTCCATTGCCGTTTGCCACGACTCCGCGTCTTTATCTTGGATTGCCTCGTCGTACGTCCATGGGTCCGATTCAACACCGGGAACCAAATCCGAAGATTCTCCTATCCCCATGAATCTCTCGGGTTGCCTAGGAACCCTCCCACTACGACGGGGTTCCGATAGTGAAGATGTGACGTGTGGTACATCATCTTGTATACTTGGTATCGAGGTTTGACCTCTCAATTCTTCTAAGGTAATTTCACTTTTAGGCTTCCGATTGATCATATAGTCTTCCTCCAAGAATTTGAAGTGTGTACTTATCACGGTCTTTCGATCTGATCGTAGAAACTTGATACTATTTTCCCTATGTTTCTCGGCTTCGGCCTTAAACTCCTTGAACTTATCAAAAGTTTCAGACTTATGCCTCATAAGGTAAATGTACCCATATCTTGAGTAATCGTCAATGAAGGTGTAGAAATACTCATACCCCATTCTCGCTTTGATCGTCATTGGACCACACACATCGGTATAAACAAGTTCTAACACTTCCGTAGCTCTATTCCCCTTGGCTCCAAATGCCCTCTTGGTCATCTTACCCTCTAAACAGGATTCACAAGTTGGAAACGGCTCGACTTGGAGTGATTCCAAGGATCCGTCTTTCACCAATCTCTCTATCCGCTTTAGATTAATATGACCTAGCCTAAGATGCCATAGAAGTGTTTCGTTCATCTCCGAAGAACGCTTTCTTTTATTACTCGAAATGATCGACGTATTATTAGATTCATTATTTGAGTGGTGTGCACACTTAATCGTATAGAGATTGTTTACCAACGTTCCATGACAGATAACATCATTCTTAAAAGAAACTGTAACAACTTTATTAAAAGTAACTGAATATCCATCAAAAAACAATTTAGAAACTGAAATTAAATTCTTCCTAAAGTTTGGAACGTATAAAACATCTCTTAAAATTAAAACTCTATCTTCAAAAGTTAGGTGCACGACTCCCACTGCTTCGGCTGCCACCCTCGTAGCATCACCCAAAGTGATGGTGATCTCATTCTTGCTAAGTCGCCGGGTTAGCTGGAACCCCTGAAGAGTGAAACAAATATGATCACTTGCCCCGGTATCCACTACCCAAACGTGGGCAGCATACGCCGCAACATATGTTTCAACGACTAAAGCATGAGTCTTACCTTTCTTTCCCGCCTTCTTAGGCTTAGAACAGGTCGCCCTCCAATGTCCCTTCTCACCACAATTGAAGCACTTACCCTTAGCAGCTTTCTTTCCACCTCCTTCTCCCTTTGCCTTGGGTTTCGCAATGGTTGGATTTGCTTGGGTCTGGCCTTTCGTCCTCTTCCTCTTCTTCCCTCCCTTGGGACCCGAAGAAAAAGACGGACCGTTTACCACCATAGCAACGGTTTGGTGATCCATTAGAGTCTCCGCCGATACCAAAGCTTGCAAGAGCTCGGGCAAACTATTTGCCCGGTCATTCATTTGATAGTTCAACTGAAACTGCTCAAAGCTCTTCGGCAGAGAATGGAGAACGAAATCGACCTTAGTAGGGAGGTCAAATTCCGCACCAAGTACTTCCAACTTATTGAGATAACCCATCATCTCGATAACGTGATCCCTTACGGGCGTACCTTCCACCATCTTCAACGAAAGCATCTTTCTCATGGTGATTTGCCTAGCTGTACGGTTCTGATGTTTAAACATCGCTTCAAGATTGAGCATTATCTCAGAGGCTGTCTCCATGTGTTGGTGTTGGTGTTGCAACACATCTGACATTGAAGCTAGAATAGTACACCTAGCCATCTCATCGGAGTCAAACCAACTCTTATGCTCTTTTTTGACCGACTTGCTCGCATCTTCGGCAGGCTCTTGGGGTTTAGGAGTAGTAAGTACCCATTTATGGTGTTGAGCGGTTAGGACAATATCAAGGTTACGTTTTCAATCAACATAGTTCTCACCAACAAGTTTGTTATCTTTAAGTATACTAAACAGTGGATTAAAAGGTTGCGACATGATGAACTGAGAATAAAACATACATTCATATCAATATCTAGAAAAATACGAAATTATCACATAATTCGATCACATCAATTACATTGAAACCTTAAAACAATATAATCATGCATCAGCCAACATCTCGAAACAATTTAAATGCGCCATGAGGGATGGTCTATACATTTAAATACATTCAAGCGGATCACAAACTTAAAAGTTACAAATCCTTAATTCAAAATTAATAGTTGGCTCCCACTTTGACCTCATAGAAATTGACAAGGACTCCGAGGGGAGTAAGTTAATATCAATTTCCTATGCCTAAGTAATAACCATAATTAAATACAGGATTATTATTTCGCTTTGAGCAAGGCACTCGGGGTGAGGGTCAATACCGCCACTAGTAATAATCCACAATCATCCTTTCGGAATTTATTCATGTGAAATCCGTTCTTTTAGCCGATCCGAGGGGGAAATGTATTCCAAAAGAACTTCACAAATAAATAAATTATGGAGGCCAAATTAATCCAATTTTAATATTCGGAATAAAATTGCGATTAAATAAACATACTTAGTAATTTTCGAAAGTAAGGTTTTTCTTGGACAATTAAATTCATGCAAACACATATTAACAAATAATAATAAGTGCACGAAAAAAAACATCCATCAAAACAAAACTAAACACATTGGAGCACTCAAATCCAATTGTCACGGTTTAATTTCTTCACGTCTTGATGCGAAAAATCGTCCTTGTTGCTTTCCATCGCTCGTCTCGACACGCTCCCACTCGAACAGCAACACTTCATCAAAAACAGCATCGTTTGGGGTTCGGGACGACGTTTAAAATCACACGAAAGAAAAAAGAGAACCGAAAGATTCCACGGCCCGAGATACGGCGCGCGTCGGCCCACGGAGTGGGCCCGCACGCCTCTCGGCCGAGCAGCCGAGGCGCGCCGAAGCGCTGCACGCGAGGTGCCGAGGCGCTGCAGGCCGCGCCCAAGGCGCGCGCGCGCGCTTGCGCGCCGCCAGCCAACCGTCGCGCGTGGGTCGTGCACTGTGCACCCCGTGCGCCGGGTTTCGACATCGAATTAAAAACAATTAATTCACACGAATGAAAAATTAACAACATTAAAATCATGACAATTGGATACCTGCAAAAAAGATCTAGCAATTCTACTATCCAATTTCAATTTAATGTTTAACAATTTAAATTCCAATTTAAAGATCAGAGCCCGAAACCATGGCTCTGATACCAGTTGTTGGGAAAATAGGGTGCCCGGGAACTATTTGGGATGAAATTTAAATACGAATTTAAATACAATTATTACTAGCATGAATTAATCCTAATTAATTCAAATAATAATTCCAACAACTAATTTATCATCATGCATGTTGAATTAATTCACATAAAATCTAGGCGGAATAAACAAGAATTTATGTGACTTACGTACCTCTTGTAGACTTGGCCTTTGAATAAACGGGACGATTACGATCTCGCTTTATCAACCCAAAAGTCTTCTCAAGTATTTCCCCTTTCGCCTTATTCAATCACCAGTGGGAGATGCTATCGAACAATTTAAATAACTAAGGAAAAAGAAAAATATCTATGCTCTTGATTTTTCCAACACATGGAATTATGTACTTGGGGATGAAATAATAATCCCCTATTTATAGAGGGTAGGGGCCGAAATTTTCAAGTGAAATATGGGCTTGGAGAAAATCTTTTCTTAGCCTCTAAGAAATCTTGAATATATCCCATATATTCTTTTCTCCAAAATAAAATATTCCACAAAAATCTCACCCTCCAAAATAAGGGGTAATTTTCGAAAATAATAAGAAGAAAATCCAAGATTTGGATCTTCTTGAATATATGAGATATTCTTGTATTCCTAGAATACATATCTTCCATAATATCTTTCCAAGAAAATCAACAAAATCTTTTTCCTTCTTAATATGCAATTTTCGAAATTAACATGGAAAAATCAGCAATATTTTTTTTTTATTTTAATCACCTTATCATTATTTTGCTACTTAATGGGCTACTTGAGGGGCCTTTAAGGAGAATTAAGATTGGACCTCCTAATGGACTTTTGAATTTCAATATTGAGCCCCAATATAATTCAATCCATTAATATTAATTATTACCACTAATAAATTAATATTGCACTATCCATCTTAATCCATATTACGATAATATGGGCTCCCGGTTATTATTTCTAGCGTTTAAGATTATCAAGTCCATTAATTAATTAAGCTTCTGAATAGCTCTAAATTAATTAATATATTTCACCTTGGAGTAAAGACAACTCAACATTATTATCCGTACCGAAGAAACTGATTCTTCACTTGCAAGATTTAGTACGATAAAACTTCTGAGACCACCAAGGGGACTAACCACACGAGCCATACTCGCACGCGTTTCTCCGTATTAAATCTTAGCAACCGTTGTATGATTAATATTACTGCCCAAAGCACAAGGTTCGAAGTCACAATGATTCTCACCCAACATGAATCAAAGCAGTAACCATTAAGCACACACGGTCCTATTTAAGTGACGGAGATTAAGAAATCAACAACCACTAGGTCTAATTCTTCACTTTTCAGAACAAAAGAATTTATCCTCGTTGTAGGTCCTCTTAAACACATACTAAATGTGCTAGTGCAATCTCTTAGTCAAGACAGACCAATCTGAGCCTTACACATCGACCTTTTACGACGGATTGTTCAATTCCACCTAGGTCGTGAAAATGTACGTTTAGTTACAAGTAAATTGTTAATGTTGTCTACCGTGATCGGGTATCACCATATTAACTACAATGTAACTAGTACCATATATTGAACGGTTTGCAATAGAAATTCAACATTCAATCATAACTAAAGAAAATGTGATAAAAGAATTATTCTCATAAAATGAGTGTTTGATACACGAGTTATACAAAGTAAAAGTATACTTTCACGTATAACTCCAACATCTTTGTCTTGGATTGCCTCGTCGTACGTCCATGGGTCTGATTCATCACCGGGAACCAAATTCGAAGATTCTCCTATCCCCATGAATCTCTCGGGTTTCCTAGCAATCCTCCCACTACGACGGGGTTCTGGTTTTGAAGATGTGACATGTGGTACATCATCTTGTATACTTGGTATCGAGGTTTGACCTCTTAATTCTTCTAAGGTAATTTCACTTTTAGGTTTCCGATTGTTCATATAGTCTTCCTCCAAGAATTTAAAGTGTGTACTAATCACGGTCTTTTGATCCTTGGGACTATAGAACATACACCCTTTCGTTCCTGCAGGGTATCCTATAAACAGTCTTAATTCCGAACGTGAATCCAACTTACCGGCTTTCTTGTCTAGCACGTATGCCGGACAACCCCAAATCCGCAAATGTCTTAGACTGGGCTTGCGCCCGGTCCACAATTCCATTGGGGTTTTAGAAACCGATTTGGATGGCACCAAGTTTAGAATGTAAGCCGTCGTTTCCAAGGCATTACCCCAAAACGACTTGGGTAAATCCGAATAACTCATCATGGATCTGACCATCTCTAAAAGAGTCCGGTTTCTTCGTTCTGCCACACCGTTCTGTTGAGGGGTTCTCGGTGCGGTTAACTGGGATACGATCCCTTCGTCCAATAAGTAGTTCAAGAATTCATCGTTGAGGTATTCGCCTCCACGATCTGATCGTAGAAACTTGATACTATTTTCCCTATGTTTCTCGGCTTCGGCCTTAAACTCCTTGAACTTATCAAAAGTTTCAGACTTATGCCTCATAAGGTAAATGTACCCATATCTTGAGTAATCGTCAATGAAGGTAACGAAATACTCATACCCCATTCTCGTTTTGATCGTCATTGGACCACACACATCGGTATGAACGAGTTCTAACACTTCTGTGGCTCTATTCCCCTTGGCTCCAAATGCCCTCTTGGTCATCTTACCCTCTAAACAGGATTCACAAGTTGGAAACGGTTCGACTTGGAATGATTCCAAGGATCCGTCTTTCATCAATCTCTCTATCCGCTTTAGATTAATATGACCTAGTCTAAGATGCCATAGAAGTGTTTCGTTCATCTCCGAAGAACGCTTTCTTTTATTTCTCGATATGATCGACGTGTTATTAGATTCATTATTTGAGTGGTGTGCACACTTAATCGTATAGAGATTGTTTACCAACGTTCCATGACAGATAGTATCATTCTTAAAAGAAACAGTAACAACTTTATTAAAAGTAACTGAATATCCATAAAAAAACAACTTAGAAACTGAAATTAAATTCTTCCTAAAGTTCGGAACGTATAAAACATCTCTTAAAATTAAAACTCTATCTTCAAAAGATAGGTGCACGACTCCCACTGCTTCGGCTGCCACTCTCGTAGCATCGCCCAAAGTGATGGTGATCTCATTCTTGCTAAGTCGTCGGGTTAGCTGGAACCCCTGAAGAGTGAAACAAATATGATCAGTTGCCCCGGTATCCACTACCCAAAAGTGGGCAGCATACGCCACAACATATGTTTCAACGACTAAAGCATGAGAATTACCTTTCTTTACCGCCTTCTTAGGCTTAGAACAGGTCGCCCTCCAATGTCCCTTTTCACCACAATTGAAGCACTTACCCTTAGCAGCTTTCTTTCCACCTCCTTCTCCCTTTGCCTTGGGTTCCGCAACGGTTGGATTTGCTTGGGTCTGGCCTTTCGTCCTCTTTCTCTTCTTCCCTCCCTTGGGACCCGAAGAGGTAGACGGACCGTTTACCACCATAGCAACAGTTTGATGATCCATTAACGTCTCCGCCGATACCAAAGCTTGCAAGAGCTCGGGCAAACTATTTGCCCGGTCATTCATTTGATAGTTCAACTGAAACTGCTCAAAGCTCTTCGGCAGAGAATGGAGAACGAAATCGACCTTAGTAGGGAGATCAAATTCCGCACCAAGTACTTCCAACTTGTTGAGATAACCCA
Organism: Ballota nigra; assembly: GCA_947034835.1. NCBI lineage: Eukaryota > Viridiplantae > Streptophyta > Magnoliopsida > Lamiales > Lamiaceae > Ballota > Ballota nigra. Next base: position 94,251,664 of record OX344724.1, read on the forward strand.
TCATCTCGATTACGTAATCCCTTACGGGCGTACCTTCCACCATCTTCAACGAAAGCATCTTTCGCATGGTGATTTGCCTAGCTGTACGGTTCTGATGTTTAAACATCGCTTCAAGATTGAGCATTATCTCAGAGGCGGTCTCCATGTGTTGGTGTTGCAACACATCTGACATTGAAGCCAGAATAGTACACCTAGCCATCTCATCGGAGTCAAACCAACTCTTATGCTCTTTCTTGACCGTCTTGCTCGAATCTTCGGCAGGCTCTTGGGGCTTAGGAGTAGTAAGTACCCATTTGTGGTGTTGAGCGGTTAGGACAATATCAAGATTACGTTTCCAATCAACATAGTTCTCACCAACAAGTTGGTTATCTTTAAGTATACTAAACAGTGGATTAAAAGGTTGCGACATGATGAACTGAGAATAAAACATACATTCATATCAATATCTAGAAAAATATGAAATTATCACATAATTCGATCACATCAATTATATTGAAACCTTAAAACAATATAATCATGCATCAGCCAACATCTCGAAACAATTTAAATACGCCACGAGGGGTGGTCTATACATTTAAACGCATTCAAGCGGATCACAAACTTAAAAGTTACAAATCCTTAATTCAAAATTAATAGTTGGCTCCCACTTTGACCACATAGAAATTGACAGGGACTCCGAGGGGAGTAAGTTAATATCAATTTCCTATGCCTAAGTAATAACCATAATTAAATACAGGATTATTATTTCGCTTTGAGCAAGCCATTCGTGGTGAGGGTCAATACCGCCACTAGTAATAATCCACAATCATCCTTTCGGAATTTATTCATGTGAAATCCGTTCCTTTGGCCGATCCGAGGGGGAAATGTATTCCAAAAGAACTTCACAAATAAATAAATTATGGAGGCCAAATTAATCCAATTTTAATATCCGGAATAAAATTACGATTAAATAAACATACTTAGTAATTTTCGAAAGTAAGGTTTTTTCTTGGACAATAAAATCCACGCAAACACATATTAACAAATAATAATAAGTGCACGAAATAAAACATCCATCAAAACAAAATTAAACACATTGGAGCACTCAAATCCAATTGTCACGGTTTAATTTCTTCATGTCTCGATACAAAATATCGTCCTTGTTGCTTTCCGTCGTTCGTCTCGACACGCTCCCACTCGAACAGCAACACTTCATCAAAAACAACATCGTTTGGGGTTCGGGACGACGTTTAAGATCACACAAAAAAACGCGGAACTGGAATTAATTTTAAAAAAAATTCCACGGCCCGAGATACGGCGCGCGTCGGCCAACGGAGTGGGCCCACGCGCCACTCGATGCGATGCCGACCAGCGGCCGCACGGGTGCCGGCGCTAGGCGCGCGCGTCCATGCGCCTTCGGGCACCCGTCGTGCGCGGGTCGTGCGCCTCGCGCAACCCGTGCACCGGGTTTCGCCATTCGTTCTCGTTTTCCACCCCATGCATGATTTTTAAGTCCATGCATGCGCCGCGCATGCATGCGTCGTCCGGGTACGCCGTCTTTAATTCTTCGTTCTTCATCACGATCCGGTTACAATTTATTTTTCAAAAAAAAAATACTAGATCTAGACTAGTCTATTACAATGATCGAATCAAAATAAAAATAACTAATTTACTCGTGGATTTTCTCACGAGAAAAACGAATTCGAACAAATCGAATTAAAAATAATTAATTCACACGCATGAAAAAAATAACAACATTAAAACCATGACAATTGGATACCTGCAAAAAAGATCTAGCAATTCTACTATCCAATTTCAATTTAATGTTTAACAATTTAAATTCCAATTTAAAGATCAGAGCCCGAAACCGTGGCTCTGATACCAGTTGTTGGGAAAAATAGGGGTGCCCGGAATCTATTCGGGATGAAATTTAAATACGAATTTAAATACAATTATTACTAGCATGAATTAATCCTAATTAATTCAAATAATAATTCCAACAACCAATTTAACATCATGCATGTTGAATTAATTCACATATAATTTATGGCGGAATAAACAAGAAAATATGTGACTTACGTACCTCTCGTAGAACTTGGCCTTTGAATAAATCGAGACAATCACGAACGCGCTTTATCAACCCAAAAGTCTTCTCAAGTATTTCCATTTCGCCTTATTCAATCACCATTGGGAGATGCTTTCGAATAATTTAAATAACTAAGGAAAAAGAAAAATATATATGCTCTTGATTTTTCCAACACATGGAATTATGTACTTGGGGATGAAATAATCATCCCCTATTTATAACATGAAGGGGCCGAAAATACTATGTGAAATATGGGCTTGGAGAAATCTTTTCTTAGACTCTAAGAAATCTTGAATATATATCTCATATATTCTTTTCTCCATAATAAAATATTCCACAAAAATCTCACCCTCCATATTAAGGGGTAAATTTCGAAAATTTCATAGGAAAAGAATCCAAGATTTGGATCTTCTTGAATATATGAGATATTCTTGTATTCCAAGAATACATATCTTCCATAATATCTTTCCAAGAAAATCAACAAAATCTTTTCTCTCCTAACTATATAATTTTCGAAAAATACATGAAAAAATCAGCAATATATTTTCTTTTTATTTTAATCACCTTATCATTATTGGGCTACTTAATGGGCTACTTGAGGGGCCTTTAAGGAGAATTAAGATTGGACCTCCTAATGGACTTCTGAATTTCAATATTGAGTCCCAATATAATTCAATCCATTAATATTAATTATTACCACTAATAAATTAATATTGCACTATCCATCTTAATCCATATTACGATAATACGGGCTCCCGGTTATTATTTCCCGCGTTTAAGATTATCAAGTCCATTAATTAATTAAGCTTCTGAATAGCTCTAAATTAATTAATATATTTCACCTTGGAGTAAAGACATCTCAACATTATTATCCGTGCCGAAGAAACTGATTCTTCACTTGTAAGATTTGGTACGATAAAACTTCTGAGCCCACCAAGGGGACTAATCACACTAGCCGTACTCGCACGCGTTTCTCCGTATTAAATCTTAGCAACCGTCGTATGATTAATATTACTGCCCAAGACACAAAGTTCGAAGTCACAATGATTCTCACCCAACATGAATCAAAGCAGTAACCATTAAGCACACACGGTCCTATTTAAGTGACGGAGATTAAGAAATCAACAACCACTGAGGTCTAATTCTTCACATTTCATAACAGAAGAATTTATCCTCGCTGTAGGTCCTCTTCAACACATACTAAATGTGCTAGTGCAATCTCTAAGTCAAGACAGTCCAATCTGAGACTTACACATCAACCTTTCACGGCGGATTGTTCAATTCCACCTAGGTCGTGAAAATGTACGTTTAGTTACAAGGAAACTGTTAATGTTGTCTTCCGTGATCGGGTATCACCACATTAACTACAATGTAACTAGTACCATTATGAATTGTTTGCAATAAATATTCAACATTCAATCATATCTAAAGCATATGCGATAAAAGAATTATTCTCATAAAATAAGTGTTTGATACACGAGTTATACAAAGTAAAAGCATACTTTCACGTATAACTCCAACACATACAACAAATCCAGAACATATATAGCACAATTTGGACCCTCAGACTCACCATACATACACCAGAATTCATCATAGGGTCACTCTACAGGTTTAAGCCTCCATAAACTAAGATAAAAGGTCAAAGTGGTGGCTGTAAAAACCATAAACATGCGTAGCCTAAACATGCAATCATCATTTCACCCCATAAAACAAATCCTGAGAATATATAACACAATTTGGACCATCAGACTCACCAAACATACACCAGAATTCATCATACGGTAACTTAACAGGTTTAAGCCTCCATAAACTAAGATAAAAGGTCAAAATGGTGGCTGTAAACACCATAAACATGCTCAAATATACACCAGAATTCATCATAGGGCTCATATTAAACATGCAATCATCATATGAGTGACAATCAAATAAGGCAGCAAAATAAAAAATAGAAGAGAGTTAGATAACACCTATCATAGGAGGCATTTAGCTCCTAGGAATCCACATCGTGTACATCTCAACCACAAACTGACGCATCTCAGGGAAATTGGTCTTTTGAAATCACCAAATATCTTTGCAAAATCATCACCAACTCGTAAATCGGGCCTCACACAATGGCATGCCAATGAATCGGCCACCATATAGTCCGATTCTTCATATTCACGCTTCCACGACTCAGGGGTTGCAATTTGAAGAGAATCGGAGAGAGGGATTTCGATTTGTGGAGAATCGGACAGGGGGGTTCCGATTTGTGGAGAATCGGACAGGGGGTTCCGATTTGTGGAGAATCAGACAAGGGGGTTCCAATTTGTAGAGAATAGGAGAAGGGGGTTCTGATTTGTGGAGAATCAGAGAAGTCATGTCCAATTTACAGAGAATATGGGGTTCCAATTTGTGGAGAAGGGGACTGGGGTTCCGATTTGTGGAGAATCAGAGAAGGGGGCTGGGGTTCCGAACTGTGGAGAATCGGAGCAATCTCCGCCGTCGAACATATCTGCTATAGAGAGAGTGAAAGAGAATCGACTAGGGTTTGAGAGTGTGGAAGAAGAATCGGCTAGGGTTTGAGAGAGTGGAAGAATCGAGAGTATTTGAGAGAAATTGAGAGACTGAATTGTAAAATGGGGCTGGGTAGGTAGGTTTAATAGGGTTGGGTTTATTGATTTAATTAGATGGGTTAAGATTAATTAGATGTGGGCCATATAAAATAAGTTGATTAGGGAATGCCCATTTTAAGGTCCGCAAACTTTTCGTGGGACAAACGAAAATGGAAAGTCCGCAACGCGTTCCGGGACGGAGGGAGTATTAAATGTTTTTAATTAAATATTAAACTAAGGAATGCCTAAAAGCCCACTTGTTGGATGAAGTTATAAAGGGTTAATATCCTTATAATAATGAGTAACTCTCTTGTGCACTTGGTGTATGGTGCATTCATTCAACAATTGACTCTATTTACACTGAAAAATTTGTTCAAATTACACTGAAAAATGTGGTTGGATTACACTTAAAAGTTTACACTGAAAATCGATTTTTAGTGTAAACTTTTTAGTGTAATTCAACCACACTTTTCAGTGTAATTCAAACAAACTTTTCAGTATAAACATGGACAATAATAGAGTGAGTGCACTGTGCATTTGGTGCATATGAGAGTTTGACTAAAATAATTATAATGTACTTAAATTTATAAATAATTATATTTGTTATTACTATTATTATATAATTATGTAAATATATATTTAACCTAATATTTACGAATATCGAATTGAATATCATAGTTTTTGTATTTGTATTTGATAATTAATTGAATTAAAAAAATTATTCGTACTCGAATTCGAATTACAAAATTTCGAATACAAATACCTAATCGAACCAAAATTATTTGGTTTGTTTACAACCCTAGTTCCGATGATGTGTTGTGTCCATTTTTTTTTTTTTTTAAACTGTGTTATGCCGATTTGAGTACCTCCTCCTTGTAATGAAAAGTTTACCTTTTGGAAGTAAAATACTTTTGAATGTTTTCTGTGTATTGATTTCCAACGTTGGAAGAACCCCAAATATACAACTGGACGTACAGTTGAGATTCATAATTTAAGGGGATCTAAACCAAAATGGTTAACTTTTTACATTTATTAAAATAGTCCTCTAATTATTTGCTTTATTGATTTAGTCCTGTATATATACAAAATTTGTCAATTTGATCCTATTTGGCCGAAAAATACATAAAACTAAACTATTCTAGTTATGATACTTGTTTTCCGGTGAGAACTTATGACGGGCGCCGAGTGCCAATTTTCACCAATATAAAAATATGAAATAAATTGCAAATTCCAATTCATTTAAATTTAACAAGTTAGCAACTTCAATCGGGAAACGGCACACATGATCAGAACATGTTCAAAACAATGTTGTTTTGTGCGTTTTTCAGTTAAATAGAATTAAATTGGCGAAATTAGAATACATACAAAACTAAATTGATAAAATAAATAATTAAATGATCATTTTAATAAAGATAAAAAGTTACCAGACTATTGTGATTTAAATCCCATAATTTAAGGGATCACCTAACTATCAATATACAAAAATGTATCAACTAATGATTCTGATTTGATTTCGTCAATAGAAGAATTATTATTATTTTATTAAAAATAGGGTTAATTGTAAATAAAATCACGACTTTTTTCACTAATTGCAATTTAATCTAAACTTTTGAATTGTTGCAAGTAAAACTTCAACATTAATTTTTTTTTAGCAATTCTAACCAAATGACATATTTCAATCTGCCCGAAAATGATGATTAATTATGTGTTGTCTATCTAAATATATTAATTCAATTAATTATTTATTGTCGAGTTAGTGAAACATCATTTCGGACAATAAAAAATTTATTTGTTGGTTTGAATTGCAACCAAATGCTAAGTTGGAGTTTTATTTGCAAAAATTCAAAAGTTTAAATTAAATTACAATTTGCGAGAAAAAAAAGTTGTGATTTTATTTGCAATTAACCCTTAAGAAATATGGGACACTCTCATATGTACCTGGTGCACTCACTACATAGTTGAGGTTGTTTATACTGAAAAGTGTACACTGATTAGAGTGAAAAGTATAGTTAGATTACACTGCAAAGTTTACATTGAAACTCAATTTTCAATGTAAGCTTTAGAGTATAATTTAACCACACTTTTCAGTGTAATCAAATCATATTTTTCAATATAAACAGTCTCAACTGATGAGTGAGTGCACCATACACCATGTGCACAAGAGAGTTTCTCTAAAAATATATATAAGATAAGAAAATTGTATAGATATTGTGGAACTTGTTTATTTATTTGTAAGTGTTGTTTATTTCTTAAAAAAATTAAATAAATTTATTTGTAAAGAAAAAGTGAGTATAAATTTGGTGGACGAGAATGTAATTAAAATATAGCACAAACATATTTATAAAAAGGCTTAATTGCAATTTAAATTCCGATCTTTTACATAATTGCATTTTAAGCTAATTTTTTGGATCTTGTTAGAAAAAATTTCAACTTAATTTTTTTTGTCAATTAAGACTTACGGGTAGATTTACCTCTGTCCGTTGCTGACGTGGCGTCTACGTGGCAGCCGCAAAAAAAAAAATTACGTGGAAAATAACTCTAAGATTTTATTGCACTTTAAATCGTGACATTTTTCAAGATTGCATTTTAAACTAAACTTTGGATCATGTTAAACAAAACTCCAATTTAATTTTTTATTTTTTTTTGTAATTAAGAAGGTGTATTCAATTGCGATTCTATTAGATTTTTTTGGACTTTAAAAAGTCTGTGGATTTAGAAAATATATAGACTCCATGCAGAGTTTGACTGATTTTTTTTATTGATTTACTTGGATTTACATAGACTTTACAGGATTGTGGAATACACTTGTATATAAAAAAAAGTATTTAAATTGTTTAGGAAAAAAAAAACAAAAATACGTTAGTTAAAAAAATACATTATTGTAATCATCTTCATTTCTATCACCGGTATACTTCGCCCTCATTAGAAGTCTCTGGTTGTCAGAAGAGATTTTGGAGAGTAAAATCTATTTATATTTTTTGAAGAGTAGACTTGGCAGAAGGGCGAGGAATCCCGATCCCCGTGGGGATCCGCCCCGAACAGGGCGGGGAATCCCCAAAGCAAATGGGGACGGAGAATTTTTTTGCCCCGTAGGCGGGGACCAGGATAGTATTCCCAACCCCGAGAGATTTCCGTCTCGTTCCTCGTGTGGAGCTAATATATTTATATATATATATATATATATATATATATATATATTTAATTTTAAAGTAAATTACAAATAAATATTTCATAGTTTCCTACTCAATTAACTATTTATTAAAAATTACATCTGTATTTTATTTAATATTATGTTATTAGTTCCAAATTATATAATTTTCACTTTAGTATATATGTTAATTAAAAATATTAGAATTAGAGGTTCTTAAAATTGTTTATATTAGTATTTTTTTTAACACCAATTTAAAGTAATTGTTTTGCATGATAAATTTTTTTAATTTGAATATTATTTTATATTATTTTATATTTTAAAAAAGAGATAAAAAAATAATTAGACGGGGAACGGGGAATCCCGGCGAGACGGGGATCCCCAGCGAGGCGGGGATTGGGGGGAGGGGGGTTTCCCCAATTTATTTTGCGGGGACGGGGATGTGGAATAACCCCTCGTCCTTGCCCCGCCCCTTGACATCTCAATGGAAGAGAATCAAAGAAAGTCCATATATTGTTGAATACCTAAAGGTTTTTTAAGATTTTTTAAAATCCGTAGAAATCTCTGGTTATTAGAAGAGATTTTGGAGAGTGAAATCTATTTATATTTTGGAAGAGAATAAAAAAAATCCATAGAGTATAAAAATCCATAGACTGTTGAATACCTAAAGATTTTTTAAAACTTTTTAAAATCCGTATTGAATACCTCAGAATTTTTAAAGACTTTTAAAAATTCCAGATTGAATACCCCAGACTTTAAAAGTCTAAAAAAATCCTACAAACTTTATAACCAATACACCCCTCTAAAACTTACAGAGAGATTTGCAGAGGCTCGTCGTTAACATGACGTCTACATGGCAATGTGACAAAAAAAAATTAAATATGTGGCATAACTAAAAATTAAATTTCAAATTTAAAAAATATGTATTAATGAGAACAAAAATAAATTAATCCAAATAGAAAGAAAGATGAAATCAAGATACAAAATACTTGCATTAATAAGAACATAAATGAATTCAAATAGGATAAGCATAACCATTTTACCATGAAAAAAAATTAATAATCCATTTTACCATGAATTTGGCACGTCGAGTTTTGAAAAATTATTTGAAAATTAATAATTTGATTTTAGGATTTTTCATGATTTTAAAAAAGTTTGCCATAATATTTTAAGTATTTTCTGGGTTGTTGCCACGTAGTCGCCGCATCAACGACGACCCTCTGCAAATGTGCCCGTAAATTTTAATTGCAAAAAAAAAAATTATATAACAAGATCTAAAAGTTTAGCTTAAAACACAATTTTGGAATATATCGTGATTTAAATTGTAAATAAAACTTAAAAAAAATTGCCACCTAATTTAAATTTTTTGTGTGGTTGCCACGTAGACGTCACATCAGCAACGTGCAGAGAAAAATATGTCCGTGTGTTTTAATTGTAAAAAAAAAAATTAAGTTGAATTTTTGTTTTTAACAAAATCCAAAAATTTAACTTAAAAGGTAATTTTGGAAAAAATCAATTTGAAAATAATGACATAGCCAATTTGGAAACGGAACGGAAGGTAAAGAACTAATCGCGCGATGACACGTTAGTGTAGTAATTATTTCTACTATTAAATGAAATGACCAGAACCCATGCAAATACTGTAGGCTCGATAATAGCGTGTTGGGTAGCCCGGCCCAGGTTGATGGAATAGAACAAGAAAATTTGTACGTTATATTATATTTTTAAATCTTATTTAAATAAATATAAAGTGTATTATATTCTTTTTAAAAATTTCTTTAAATAAATTAATATTTTTAATCCATAATTATTTTCAAACTTAATTATAAATAAAATTTGCAATAACCACATATTCATATTTATAATAAAATATCATAATGTTAGAACTACAAATTTCAAAATACCAATACAACATATTTTCGTTATTTTCTTCGATACCTTATCATTATTACACGGCCTTGATAGTGTAAGTTTACTGTGTATTCGAATTTACATAAACTATTTTTTTTTAAGGTTTTCTGTTTAATTTGTAGGCACACTATCACTATTATGTATATCTACTATCACTGTTTAAAAAAATGTTTATTTTTTTTTAACAGTGATAGTACATATATACATGACAATGTTAGTGTACAAATAAAATTAATATTTTAGAAATTCACACAATTTTTTTCCTTTGATACTGTAGCATTACATACCAAAAATGATACTCTCTCCGATTCAAAATGAGTGAAGTTTAAGAGTGTAATTTTTATTTCAAAATGTTTGATGTCTTACACATTTTTGCACCTTATTTCTCTATTATACTCCTATTTCAAACCTCCTAAATTATCACTCAAATTTTATCATATCTTTTATTACTTGTACTTTCTAAATAAAATAGTTGACCATAGTCCATTTATACAGGGAAGAGATATTTGGGATAGAGAGAAGGAATTACAATTAAGAATGTAATAAATAATTTCAATAAAGCATAAGGGTATAATAGTTAACATACATCATTTTTTAATTTTGACAATAAATAAACTTCACTCATTTTAAATCGGAATGATTAGTATTCTATTTTGATCTTAAACAAAATTGTACAAATATCATGATATTGACTTGTTCTTCAACCATATGTTGCACTTGGGCAAGTCAAAGTTTCCAAATCATGAATGTATAACATGTGGAATGTTAAAAAAAATATAACGAATCACCATTCACTTGGGTCCATATATATATGTGAAAAATCTAGGAGGTAGAATATATTATTAGAAAATTAAATAAATGATTTGATTCATACTTCTCTACAAGTTCTGAAATTTAAATGATCTAAATTCTTTCATGGTTCCTCGGTCCTTCCTATAATGGAGTTGACGCCAGCCAGTGGTGGATCCAGACATTTAAATTTGGGGATACAAAATATAATTATTACTCTCCCCATCCTTTAGTAAACTTCCCCTTTCTTTTTAGGGGGGGTGACATAGAGGTACACTCTATAGAGTTTTATTAAGTAAAACTAATAAACACTTTATTTATTAACAGGAACTACAATTTGCTTTTTGTAGCCAAGATCATTTTCGGACAATTGGTGCATTAAATGCTCTTACATCTACCTGCGGCGAATTGACATCCGAATGACAATGAACAGTGAACTTTCAAAATTTTAAAATATTGACTATTACAGAACCTTTTCGTATGCTTTTCTTCATTTAAGTTTCATTCTCTCTCTCTCTCTGTGTTTTTTAGTAGCATTTTTTCTCTCTCCACCGCATTATCGTCGGAAGCTGCTAGGATTTCTAATTTTCGACCCTGACTTCTCAACATCGGAAATTGCGGCCTTGAATTCTCCGACCGATTAAAAAAGTAAAAGGTAAACCCATCGAAAATTAAATGGTTTATTGAAACCCTGATACACATCGGAAATTGATTGGTTTATTGAAACCCTAATTCAATTTTCGAAGACGAAGGGAGGGCACCACACAAGATTTTGAAGACAAAGAAAAAGCACACAAAAAAAATACAGGTATAGTATACTGGTCACAAAAAATATGAAGGGATAGTATAGAAAGAAAATGTACCACTCTCCAATTTTTTGTACTACAATTGTATACTAATCAAGAGAAAAGTATACTACTCTTCAAAATGATGTCTCTTTCTGTACTAATCTTCTTTTTAGCATACTAATTTATTTCCCTATTTGATACACTAAACTTCAGAAATCCGTCGACCTCCACGGGCGTCGTCGAGGTACGCCTCGCCGACGGCGTTCGATGGCCCTTTTAGAAAGTGGAGGAAGCAGTGGGTTGCCTCTCTCTCCGATTATCTCTCCCCCCTCCCCCAAATTTTGGTTCGAAGCCCCGCTACCCCCCATAGATCCATCGTCGTCAAAACAAAACCCAAGATCCGGCAGCGGCCATTCGTCCTCCTCCGCCATCCACCCCCTTATCATTCGCCTCAATCGTGCTTCGATTTAGACGATGGTGGTGGTGAATCGCGGTGGCTATTGCTCGAGGACTCCCTTCACCGGCATGGAATTCATGGTAATGGTGAATCGCATCGGCGGTCTCCTCCGTCTCCATACTTGAAAGAGAGAGAGTCACCGTCTTCTCCTCAGCGGCGACGGCAAAATCGGGAGGGAGAAAGAGATTATAGAGATAGGGATGTTTATTGTGAGAGAGAGAGGAGAGAGAAACTTCTGTGTAATTTATGAGAAAAGAGAGCATGACCGATAGAAATAATGAAGAGAGTGATGAATTTGAATTAAAGTAAGAGAGAGAAGGTGGATGAGGAGAGAGAATATCAAATGTATTGGAATTAAATGAATTGTACCCAAATTAAACTAAATTTGTGAATGTAAGTGGAAGGGGAAAAAGGTTGAACTTGTGTACTAGAGGACAATTACTTCTTTTTTTATTGTTTTATTTAAGAAAATATTTATTTATTAATATATGGTGAACCAATGTATTGACTTTTGTAAAAATTAAAAAGATGTTTAAAAAGGTATTTGTTAATTAATATACAAAGTGTTGCTTTTTGATATTTATAAAAGGAGAAACTTATTATGTGACGACTCGAAAAAGAAAATGAAAAACTTACTTCGGAATAGAGAGAATACATTTTAAGTCTAATTTTCTAAATAAATGGGGGTATAAATATATCATTTTACATAGAAAATTAATATAAAAAATCAATTTCGAGATACAGTTGTACAACGAAAACCCCCCTCATGCATATTAAAACATAAAAAATGACATCGAGAAATTGAACCGTGTTCGTGGAAAGAAACTGGAATCATACTGCGTCCTATTCATAACCAGGCCAACGTTTTGTTAATTTTTTTATTTTAAGTTTTTCTTTTCTTTTCAAGAATTCCCTTTTGTTATTTCCTATATATAAGGGAGTCGTGATATCTAGACAGAAATTATAAAATAGTGAAGGGGGAGGTGGTAGAGTGAGAATGGCAACAAGACCAGGATTGCTCTCCGACTGGCCATGGATGTATCTCGGAAGTTTTGAGATATCGTGTTGGAGCCGTGGTGGCACCAGAATAAGAAATAAAAATTAATTCAATGGGGACAAAATTACAAAATTATATGAATTCAAGGAATGAATAAAAAAAATCTACATACATAATACACAAAAAATTTAAATTTTACAGGGGATGAACGCCCCCCACCCCACCCCCTCTAAATCTGTCTCTGGGTGAAGGTGCGTTGGCTATGCGTAGACGGCTATGGCTACTGGATTTTAACAGTGATACAGAAATTTCTTTAGGCCCCCGCCTAGGCGGTCATCAGCCGCCCGATTTATAGTGTAATCCGCCTAGGCAGACAAGATATTCATTGTTTTATTTTTTACGCCTTGGAACGACGTCGTTTGGACGAATTTCAATTAATTTGATAAGTGTGTGTGATTGTTTAGTTGGACTATTTGCATATGAAAATTGATATTATGTTGTTAACTTGTTACTACAAAAAAATTAGGCGTATTAAAATTCTATCAAATGATTTTTTTACTATACAATTGAGATATATAGGGTAAAAAAATTGAATAAAAAAGAAAAACTCCCCAACGACTAGTACCCAACTAATTTCCGCCTAATCGGCCTAGGCGCTAGGCGTTCCAAATCCGTCTGACTAGTGATTTCCGACTTCTACACCCTTGGATTTTAAAACTGGGCTTTGGGGAAGAAGAGATAGTATTTTTTGTATAAAATTTGAATTAATTTCATAATTTTGTTAATATAAAACTTATTTTTAAAACAATTTTTTTCTTTCAAATAACTATTTAACACCAAAAAATAATTATTCAATTTTAACCCTCAAATAGTGATTTCGGACTAAAAGTTGGAGGAAAATAAATATTAGTGATAAATTTTAAGGATGAGTGATTGAAATATTTGGTTGGATATTTTAGGAGTTGGGAAGTGGTTTTGTGTTGAGATTGACCTGCATAAAAGTATGAGTTTGATTTCATACTTTTTTAATTTTATATCCATTTTATTTATAATTTTATCAAGCACTCTCACTACAAGAAAATAAAGAATTGTCTACAAAAAAAATTCAATAAAAAAATTTGTAGTAAGAATTGTTTACGATTTGCCTATGAAATTTTCTAATTATGAAAGTATTTATATTTCTCAACCTCGAAACAACTTTGCCTACAAAATTAATTTGCCTACGAAATAAAACCTCTAGGTATAATTACCTATAAGTCAGTGCCTACAAAAATTTATCTACATCACAATTTGTCTACGAAATTTTCGTAAACAATTATTTTTGTAGGTGGAGAAGGAAAATATTAATATAATTAGAATGTTTTGTAAACAATTTGTAGGTAAACTCCACTACGAATTTTTTTGTTGAAAATTTCGTAGCTATATTAACAATTTCTGTAGGCAATTTTTTTTTTTTTTTTTTTTTGGAAATTAGTGTTTGAATATATGGTATTAATTCTAGAGAAAACGTAAATTTTAGATTCCAAAAATAAATTATTCCAATGAAATTTTTTTTATCTTTGGAATGTAGTGCTCAAGCACCAAAAAAATATCTCACTAATTTTAATTTTGCTCCAAAATCTCCATCCAATAGTTTCTGTGGTTCTCGACCAAGCCGCGTGACAAGCACTGGAGTTTCATTAAAAACGTGTAGCAAAAAATTAAAAATATTATGTAGTGGGGACCGCAGGCATTGATGCAGCTTTGTTGGGAAAAAAAATTAATGAGCATTTGGCACATTATATAAAATGACTATGTTTTGTTAATTTCGATAACTTTGATACGTAAATTCACTATAAAAAATAGGAATTAGCGATCGATTTTCGGTCGCAAAACGTGATTAGCGACCGATTTCTGACTGAAAAAAAATCGGTCGTTAAAAAACGGGTAGCTAATATTAGCGACCGCTTTTCGAAATCGATCGCTAATCTGCGACCGTCGAGGCGGTCGCTAATATCAGCGACCACCTATAGTCGGTCGCTGAATCAATCGGGTCCGACCCGATCGGGTCATGATTTAAAAAAAAAAAAGGTTCATTGGGTTCGAACCCGCGCCCATTAGGATCCGGGCGGGGTGCGAACCACTGAGTCACTGACCCACTAGCTCATACTAGGCGGGTCATGTAGTATAAAAGCTCTTGTGAGGCTTGTAAAAAAAAAGAGCAAATATGCACCTAAGGGGAATCAAACCCACAACCTTCGGGTACACCAGAAGAGGTGTGAACCACTAGAACACATGCTATTCTTGTTCATTTATTTGCATTTAGTTGTATATAACCTCAAATTGCCTCCCGTTTTTTTTTTTAAATTCATCAAATTCAATCATTTTTTTTCTAATTCGTTTATATATATGTATTTACTAACTTTTTTTATTAATTTTATAAATTTAATATTTTAGACTATTCTAAATTATTAATTCATTCGTTTTTTATTCATTTAATTTCATATAATTCTAAATTGACTCCCATTTTTTTTTAAATTCATCAAATTAATTTTTCTTCTAATTCGTTTATATATATTTATTTACTAACTTTTTTTTTATTAATTTTATAAATTTAATATTTTAGACAATTTTAAATTATTAATTCATTCGTTTTTATTCATTTAATTGTATATAAATCCAAATTGACTCCCATTTTTTTTTTAATTCATCAAATTAATTCATTTTTGCTTCTAATTTGTTTATATATATTTATTTACTAATTTTTTTTATTCATTTTATAAATTTAATATTTTAGACTATTCTACTAATTCAATCATTTTTATACATTTAATTGTATATAATTCAAAATTGACTCCCGTTTCTTTTAATTCATCAAATTAATTCATTTTTGCTTCTAATTTATATATATATATATATATATATATATATATATATATATATATATATATATATATATATTTATTTACTAACTTTTTTTTATTAATTTTATAAATTTAATATTTTAGACTATTCTAAATTACTAATTCATTCATTTTTATACATTTAATTGTATATAATTCGAAATTGACTCCCGTTTTTTTTTTTAAATTCATCAAATTAAATCTTTTTTGTTTCTAATTCGTTTATATATATATATATATATATATATATATATATATATATATATATATATATATATATATATTTACTAACTTATTTATCCAATAAAAAATATATGCAAATTTATAATATTCAATAAAAAGTAAAAAATATTCAACAAAATTAAAATATTCAACAAATAAAATAAAATATTCAACAAAAAAAAAAAAAAATCATCTCTCTCTCGTCAATCATCTCCAGAGAGGAACTCGTTGATATCAATATCATCATCCCCACTATCGCCCTCGCCCTCACCACCTCCGTGCCCGCTCACCCCTGTATCAAAATGTGGTGGGAGTGGGGGTTGGGAGTTAATGCCCATCTGCTGAGTGATGCTGATGAACCAATCCCGAAGACTCATGTTGTAGCAAGGGGTGGAAAACGAGCCGGGCCGAGCCGCCGGGCCACCTTCATTTTATGGGCCGGGCTCGGGCCGGTTGCTACCGGACCTCTATTTTAAAGGCCCGGCCCGGCCCTAGGTAGGCCACCGGGCCAAAATGGCCCGTCTTTTAAAAAAATTAAATTTGTCAAATAAATTATTTACATTCAATAAAATAATTTCATTCTTAAACAAATTCTATAGTTCTATTTTTGTGGTCAAGATATAAATTATAATGACCATTAATATTAGTTTAGGATACGATTTGACTACCCATTTCCAATAAATAACTTATATTAATCTCTTGAAAAAGCTATTGCAACAAGAAAATAGTAATATTAACTCAACAAACACTTTTAAACATCACATGAAATTATTTTCATGTTAATAGGTACACTTGACATATTAGACCAAACTACACTTGATATATAAATTTAAAAAAAAAAAGGGCTAATCAAAAGTTCCGGGCCGGGCCAAATCGGCCCGGTTCTTTTCGGGCCACTATTTTCTAGGCCCAGCCTATCCTGAAAGGCGGGCCAACCGGGCCGGCCCATCGGGCCGGGCTCATTTTGCCACCCCTAGTTGTAGTTCGTGAGGGCCTCCATCTACTTTTGGACGGCTCTCAGCTCACGCTCTACCTGAGAGGGAGTGGAGTCGATCGAGGAGGACGATCCACTGCTCTGGCGGTAAGTCTGCAGGATGGTCGTACTGTGACTGCCCTGCCCCACGACCTTCCTCTTCTTAACTCCGACCACATCTAAATAGATGCGGTCCTCGTCAATCCGGGGAGGAGTGGGGTTCTCACCGCTGTCGTCTCCGGGGGCCACTTGCTGCGAGGCCTGGGCGAGACGATCCTTAAACTGGTTCTGAATTTTTTTAAATAAAATACAATTATAATAATTAAACTATAATTATAATAATTAAATTAAAATTAATCAAAATTAATTAAACACTTACGTGGATCTCGGTGGTGCGGGCGTAGGTAGACGTCCCAGTCTCCAGGTTCACTGGGTGGGAGATCTCCATCTGCTCATAGAGAGAGGGCTTTCGTCCGTGCTCTCTCTCCTGTTTCGAACCAAATTCAATAATATGTTAAACATTTAAAAATTTATTAATATTCAAATGTAATTAAAATTCAATTGATACTTACAAAGGCAAGAGAGTGCTCGTAGATGGACCGGGATCAGCCCGATGTCTGGCGACGCCGTGCCCGGTGGAGTCCTTCAACCGGTTCTCCCTGGACTTCTCAGACTTGGCTTTGAATTGCTCACTATTCCAGTGAGCAACCAAAGCGTCCCAAATGGAATGTCCGTCAGGCCCTCGTCCCAGCTCCAGCTACGCCCCACTATCGTACTTTTTCTTCAGCCCGTAGATAATATTTTGTACCGCTCATACGCTTTTGCGCAGAACAAGCCGTACATAACACTATCATGGGCTTCGTTCCAAACGCACAGCTTCTGCAGTTAAATTAAAAATAAAATATTAACAAATAAATTCAATATAAAATATTAAATGTAATTAAAATTACAATATATATACCTTGAACTCCTCGAAGTATTCCATCCTCTTTCGCTCGGACACCATGGACCACGAGTGGGCACCAACCTCGAACGGGAGCTTCTTAATTGCCTCTGAGACCTTACCGCTAGTCTCATGGCCTGGAAGCATACTGTAACATAAAAAAAATTCAAGTTAATATTAATAATTAATATTAATGAATACAATTAAAAATATTTAATTCGTTATCTAAATTTTTTTACATGTTGTCGTTAGGGACAACAGTGAGACGACTATCAATCAGGGGATGCTGCCGTGAAGCTGAAGATCCGGCAACAGTAGTAGAGCCAACAACACTGGACTGCTGTGAGGAGGATGGTGTCATCTCCGTGGCCCGTCGAACCTCTGGGATCACCGGTCTCAATGACTCCGACCTCCTCTTCCCCCTCCCTCGTCCCTGTCACCAATCCTGTGCCCCACTCTGATCGGGGTTATCATGAGAGCTCATCTGTAATAAATTTAATTCACAACTACGAATATATATCAACTAAATTCACAACTACGAATATAAATCAACTAAATTCACACTACGAAAATTCCTAAACTAAATTCACAACTACGAATATAAATCAAGTAAATTCACAACTACGAATAGCCCTAAACGAAATTCACAACTACGAATATAAATCAACAAAATTCACAACTACGAATATAAATCACTAAATTCACAACTACGAATATAAATCAACTAAATTCACAACTACGAATATCCCAAAACTTAATTCACAACTACAAATATAAATCAATTAAATTCATATATATACGTGTATATATATATATCTAACTTCATGCATTATTCAAATATACAAAGATATATAATAAACGACTAAAGTTTGAAAAACTTACGTTTATTAAATAAACGGAGAAGCAAGAAGGGTATTGACTGGAACAGAAAGCTCGACGGACGGCGGTGGCGGTGGAGTTTTTTTTAGCGTAGGCCGAAAGTGAGTACGGTCTGTGACTAAAAAGGGTAAAAAAATTAGTCACCGCTTACCTCATCGGTCGCAAAATATTTGATTTGAGACCAGTGGTCTACGGCGGTCGCTAATACAATATTTAGCGATCGATTTTTAGGTGGTCGCTAATTTCGGTTGCTAAAATGCAAGTTTTTTGTAGTGATTGTACACTTATTCAAAAATTGGGACCTAATTGGAGAATTGACTTTTTTAGGATGGAAATTATACAATTATCCAAAAATTGGAACATAATTGTTGAAATTAATTTTTTTTAGACAAAAATTATACACTTAGCTAAAAATTGGAACGTAATTAAAAAAATTAATTTTTTTGAACGTTTTTAAAAAAGGTGAAAAATTATGGGACGTAAAAAATCTCAAACCCGAACTTTGTTCATTCCTTTCTCTCAATTCCCACCAAAGAAAGCGCGAGACGATTCAATTAAGGCACCAAAGGGTACCTAGTATTCCCTTGGTCCATGAATCTTATTCTTCTATATTATTAAACAAAGATTTTAAAAAATATATTATTTTATTGAAAAAGTAGATAAGGTAAGAGAGTTGTATGAATATTGTGAGACTTATTTATTTGTTTGTGAGTGTTGCTTATCTCTAAAAAAATATGAAAATAAATTTATTGGATAACAAAAAAAAAGTTAGTATAAGTTTGATGGAGAGGATGTAATTAATGTATAGCACAAACATATTTATAAAAAGAAATGTATATAATGTATCAAAAGGCCCCCAAAACTACCAAATTTTGTTTTTAAAGTGGACTAATTTTTGTTTTAAAAAACCCTTAAACTATGCATTCTTGTTTTATTAGGCCCCTAAACTATTTTTTGTTTAAAAAAACTCTTAAAGTATATAATTCTTGTTTCATAAGACCTCATTGAAAATTCATTGAAGACACATTTTTTTGTTGAAATTCGATCTAAATAACATTAAATTTGGTTGATTTATCATTTTTTAATGAAAATATTAAAATAACTCAATAAACTTCGTGAATTTTCGTTACCAAAGATCTCGTGAAACAAGAATTAATAGTTTAGAATTTTTTTTAAAAATAAATAATAGTTCAAGAACCTTTCGAAATAAAATGTGATAGTTTATGACCTTTTAGGGCTTGTTTGTTTTCGGCTTACGAAGTCCGGATGGGGGATGGGCCTCCCCCCGTCCCGGCCATTTTTCGGATTTGCACATCCCATCCCCCATCCAAATACACATTCATCCCTATTATACACCTACACCCCTATTTTCACATAACTCAATATCTATCAAATCAACTTTATCTTTTCACATTAAATATATATATTTTATTAATCTTTATATTCTACTTTATAATACACCATCAATTAAATTAGTATAATATTTATTTTTAATTATTTACAAAAAAATCCAATGAAAACATATTAATATTAAACATCCATGAAATTAATTGTTATTTTCATTAATTATGCCTATCATATAAATAAATGCATCTTATAAAAAATTGTATTGAATATCTATCCATTAAAACAATGATTATTTGTTTTATTTTATAATTCATTATTAGACACAAAATTTAAAAATAAATAAAAATAATATTATGAATCTTTAAAAAAAGAATAAAAATGATATTATAAATCTTTCTAAGACGGCAGACAAGTTAAAATGATTTTATAATTCATTATGAATCTTTTATTAATTCAATTGTTTTGTGTTTTAATTCAATTCAAATAATATAATATAATTAAATAATTATATAATTATACATAATAATATTAATTATTTTATATTACAATTCAACAAAATTATTCATTCATTACATCTTTAATAAATAATAATATAATAATACATCATCATTATTGATTTGACATAAAGCCCCATCCACCCCTACTACATCCAACCCAAAACAAACAAAGGATTACTATTCACAGGATTTCGCCCATCCACTTTTTTTCCCCATCCGGATTTCCCCCATCCACCTCAAGACGAAAACAAATGTGACCTTAATGTATTATGAAAAAAAAAAATGCCATATGCCATATAGGAAACGCATAAAAGATAAGGAGCTAAGATTATATTTATTAGCAATTTATAACAATTCAATCTTTTAATAAATAATTCATTTTTCTTTCCTTCACATATATAATCTAACATATAATTTAGAGTAGTTCTAGTGTGCACTTAAGTACATGGTATGCACTTGGATTTTGAAAAAAAAAAAATACCTCAAGCAGAAATAAATAATACACCAAGAAGTAATCAGTAATACCCAAGAAGATATCAGTAATACCCCAATTACAAAAAAACACACCCTTCGGTGTGTTTGTGTGTATTTAAAAAAAATCAAAATTAAAGACAAAATTGAGCTTAAAATCCAAATGCATGTTATGCACTTGAACGCACCCTAAAATCTTCCTTTACTTTAATCTCTTTTTTTTTTTTTTTTCATATTTTATCAATAACTCAACATAACCTAAATAAAAAAATTCATTATTTAACTCGACGATACTTTACTGTAGTAATTATTTCTACTATTAAATGCCGACATGTAACTTTGGTATTATTATTAAATGGTACAAATACTGCAGGCACGATAATAGAGTGTTAGGTGGCCTGGCCCAGGTTGGTGAATGGAACAAGACGTTATATTCTGTTTTTAAATTTTATTTAAATAAATATAAAGTGTATTATTTCTAATTTTTAAATTTTAATTTTAATATATGAATATTTTTAATCCATAATTATTTTTAAACTTAATTATAAATAAAATTTGCAATAACCACATATTCATATTTTTTTATAAATCATAATGTTAGAACTGCAAATTTCAAAATACGAATATAACATATTCTCGTTATTTTCCTCGAATCCTTATCATTATTACATGAACTCTTTTTTTTAAGTAATTTCTGTTTTGTATGTACAATGTCATTGTTATGCATATTGACTACAAAAATATTTATTTTTTAAAAAGTGATAGTACACATATACATAACGATGGTAGTATGTACAATTAAAATTAATATTTCAAAAAATTAAGTTCACATGAATTCAAATTCACACAATTTTATTTTTCCTTTGATATTGTAGCATTACCTACGAAAAATGATAGTATTATATTTTGATCTTAAACAAAATCATACAAATATCATGATTTGACTTTTCTTCAACCATATGAATCACTTGGGCAAGTCAAAGTAAGTTGCAAGATGCGATGAGATATTGGCCTGGTTCCTGAGTGAAGAGTTGTTGGGGAGCCAAACCAATCTAAAATCTCCATCCAAATAGCATACGTACGTTTTGTTACTTTCGAAGAACAAATGTCTACTTAATTCTTTAAGTTCATCAAACAACACACACCTTGAATTGTCTGCAGGATCTAGACAAAAATTGTAAAATAGTGAAGGGTGAAGGTGATAGAGTGAGAACGGCAACAAGACCAGGATTGCTCTCTGACTGGCTATGGAAGTGTCTTGGAAGTTTTGAGATAGCGTGGTGGAGTCGTGGTGGCACCAAAAAAATATTAATTCAATGGGGACGAAGTAACAAAATTATATGAATGCAAGGCATGAATAATTTTTTTCTTTCACATATGTAATACGAAAAATTGAAATTTTACAGGGAATGACTGCCCCGCACCCCTCTAAATCCGTCCCTGGATGAAGGTGTGTCGGCTATGTGCCTACGGCTGTGGCTACCGGATTTTTGAAAGTGGGTTGGGGGGGGGGAGTGTATAGTATTTTATGTTTGGTATAAAATTTTAATTAATTTCATAATTTTGTTAATATTAAACTTATTTAAAAGCACTTTTTTCTTTCAAATAATTATATTTAACACCCAAAAATAATTACTCCGTTTTAACCTTCAAATAATTTATTCTGTCGGTCAATGACGACATGATTCAAAGTTGGAGGAAAATGAACTTTAATGGCCAATTTTGAGGGTGAGTGACGAGATGTTTGGTTAGATACATTAGTGGGGCCGCAGTCATTGATGCAGCTTTGTTGGGGAAAAAAAAAACTTAAATCCCATTTCTTCATTGTTGAACATGTGAATTGGAAATTTTGAAAAAAAAAACATGTGAATTTTAAGAGAAAGTGGGGACCCTTTCATAGAATGTTGAAGCCATCATGTGCTTGCAATTGGGTACAAGGCTTTGATGTTGATAATATTTTTATAATTCTTTATGTAATTTGTTTACATATTATTTGATTTTTTAATCAATAATCGAATAATATTTTTGTAAATGTTTCAGATGATGAGAAAGAAGATGAGTTGAAAGATGATGTGTTGTCTTTGTCTAAAGAAGGATCGAATGATGAATAAAAATATTTATCAGTTTATGAATTACATATTGATGTTTGAACTATTACATATTGATGTTACTTTTTATGTATTGATGTTCGAATTTTTATAACTATGTTGAATTGGTTTTATGTAATTTTTATGAATTTTTGTTTACATATTATTTGATTTTTTAATCAATAATCGAATAATATTTTTGTAAATGTTTCAGATGATGAGAAAGAAGATGAGTTGAAAGATGATGTGTTGTCTTTGTCTAAAGAAGGATCGAATGATGAAGAGTAAAAATATTTATGAGTTTATGAATTACATATTGATGTTTGAACTATTACATATTGATGTTACTTTTTATGTATTGATGTTCGAATTTTTATAACTATGTTGAATTGGTTTTATGTAATTTTTATGAATTTTTGTTTACATATTATTTGATTTTTTAATCAATAATCGAATAATATTTTTGTAAATGTTTCAGATGATGAGAAAGAAGATGAGTTGAAAGATGATGTGTTGTCTTTGTCTAAAGAAGGATCGAATGATGAAGAGTAAAAATATTTATCAGTTTATGAATTACATACTGATGTTTGAACTATTACATATTGATGTTACTTTTTATGTATTGATGTTCGAATTTTTATAACTATGTTGAATTGGTTTTATGTAATTTTTATGAATTTGTGAACAATGTTTAAATTCGATAATATTTTATTGCCACTATTTTAAATTTTGTGTTGAATTTTTTTTTTCGATATAACCAATTTGTGACCCGTTTACCCCGAGGCCCGCTAGAATTAAAATTAGTTCTTAATTATTAGAAGTCCGTTAAAAGTGAATTGGATAAAACCCTAACCCATTAGACCGAAGCCCGTTAGGCCGATCCTATCGGGAATCCTGTTTAACATCTCTAATTTCTAATATTGAAGAAACGTTTTCTCTTTTCCAACGCAAAGGAAGAACTACTCTTTGGGTGATTGAGGGCAAAATATTTTGCCTTTTTTGTTGCTTCAAATTCTTTGAGTGATGACGCCCAACTAAGTGGTGTGATTTTCCCAGTTTTTTTTTTTTTTACAAAATTTTAATTTTATTGTCATATGTGATTCAGTTAGTTTTTTAATTTGAAACCACAGTTATTGTACAATTCATCATGCGGTTTTTAGAGGGAGATTTTTTTTTTTTTTTTATTCACATTGAAAAGTTGAAACAAGTTTCACCTTAATTTATATGATTTTACATAATAAATAATTATTTTATTTATAAATAAATCCCATAATATCCATTAAATCCACTGACACATGTCGTGATAAAAAATTTAGGTCTATTTATATTAAAAGGATGGAGAATTATTTTGTTGGAAACTGATAATCTTTCACCCTGTCACACCAAACACGCTAATATATATGCCTCTCACAGGGTTAAAAGATAATATATATTTATTCAATTCTATATTTGAACAACAAAATTCGTATTCGAAAATTAGTATAGAAATTCCATATAATAGTTTTTTTTTAAATATTTGAATAATAAAATAATACTAATACAACATCGTCATCTTTGATTTGTATATTTGAGTATATTCAAATAGTTTTATATATTAATTTAATAAATATATAAATACAAATAAATATTTAAAATTCAAGTTTGTATTTTTCCTGGCTCCAGTCCTCTCTTGTGAATCCCCATTTTTTTTTGTTATTTATGTTATGTATTTGATGAGACAAAGTAGATAGAGTATGAATTGTTTCACTAATTACTCTATGATACAAGTTGTTTTTACTAAAGAATATAAAACGTATGAGTTGTTTTACTAATAAATTTTAGTTATTTTTACTAAAAATGATGTATTGTTTTACTTAAAAAAATTTGTAAAACAAATGTAGGGAGAAGTTTTCGCAATGTACATACTTGACAAAGTATAGTGTTAAGCATATTTGGAAACAATTATGCACAGTTGAAGGCTGGCGATTCTCTAAAATTAAGGGGGCGTTTGGTTAACAATTTTTCAATGGTAATGGGAATGAGATTGAAAATTAGTGTAATTAACATGGATCATGAGAACAAAATCACTATCTCTCCTCCTAAATAAGGTAATCACTACTCAATTTTGATTACCCTATTCTCTTCCTACAATAATCCTCCTCATTCACTCCCCCATTTCTCCACCAACAACCATTTGTTGTCAACTTCTATTCCAAAATTGGGGCATATACTAACAATAGTGTCACTATTGGAACACTTCTTCTCCTAATATATCATTTTTCTTATGAGGCATGGATGGAAATAAATTTTCATTCTCATTACCATTGAAGAATTGCTAACCAAGCGCTCCCTAAATTTACGGTTCCTTCAACTAATTCATCAACCTTGTTCATTTCTGTCCGTGTCTTTATCAGCAAGCAAATAAATTAGAGTTGGTTTTATACGGGACCGTTTCATGGCATAAGACAATGAAAATGGGTATAACTAAGACATTGACTCATTAATATTTTGGTAGATATGAATGTTAAATTGTGTTGTCTTGTACTATATGACAGTCTCATACAAGTTTTTACCAATAAATTATATCCGACCAGCTGATGCCTCGTACGTGTCTTTATCAGCAAATAAATATTCAATACCATCCTACGTTGTTTTTCGTGATTTTTGAATACGTTGGTTGTGAACATTTACGAATTATTCCCTATATAAGGGGCCATGCTATTTAAGCAGAAATGGTAAAGTAGTGAAGAGTGAAGGTGGTAGAGTGAGGATGGCAACAAGACCAGGATTGCTCTCTGACTGGCCATGGAAGTGCCTTGGGAGTTTTAAGGTACTTCACCTATCTATCTATCTATCTATATTTCCCTTTGTAATTATGTACAATTATATAGTCTTTTTATCCCCAAATTTATTTCCACTTTTCAGTTAGTCAAATACCTTTTCATTCTTGAAAATAATTATTTTGTTATCATACTCACTAAAAATATCATTTTCATATTTCTATTTTATCTTTATTTTTATTTATTTTTAAAAAGGAAAAGATTTGAGGATGGAGCTGTATATAAATCCAATATGGTTTCTCTTGTAAAAATATGTTGTGTTTTGTAGTATATCATCTTGGCTCCATGGGTAATCCACAGCGTTTACTCCCTACAAAATAATACTAATGAGAGAGACTACCTCAACTTGCTCATAGTACCCTTCCTACTATCAAGGGTTCTTCACAACCAAATTTGGATATCCATTTCTCGTCACAAAACAGCCAAAGGTACCAACAGGATTGTGCATAGGAGCATTGAATTTGAACAAGTTGACAGGGAAAGCAACTGGTAGTTTCTAGCTACAATGCTCTTTTTGGTGGGATTTTTTTAGTTTTAAAACTCGGATTTAGGTTTTGAAATTTAAAACTCGTTTTAACTTGGGTTTTAAAAAGCCTAATACTACACTCTATAAATTACCTATTAAACCTATAAATTAAATTTATGGAAAAATTATTTTTTCAGAATCGTAGCTTAAGGGAATGATAAAATGAGGACCATAATTTTCCGGATTGACAAATTAAGGACAATAACTTTAATTAAATGTGACGAATTGTAAACAAATCAGCCCTAAACAACACAAATTGAGATACTTAGTCCGATTTGGGTTGGTTTTGGGGGCCCAAATAGGGCCTATTTGGCCTAAATTTGGTCTCATTTTGCAACTTTTAAAAGTTATTGGCCTTAAATTGATAATATGAAAAGTTGCGGTTCTCACTTTGCCACCCTATTAAGTTATAGTCCTAAAAATAATTTTCCAATACAAATTTTACGCTTCCTCCCATCTTTTAAAATAATAACAATCATTTAATAGTTATAAATCACCACTCAACAAATAATATAATTATACAACTTTTTATAATAAAGTTAAATCCTACACTATTAAAAAACTCAACACAAAAATAAATTTAAAAATTCTATAGATAATTTTATTTTATTTTTTAAAAGCCACTTGAAATCCAAAAAGAACATCCCCTTATTAATTTTACTTGGAAAAAAAACTAATTAGTTATGATTTTAGTCCTGCTATCTTATAAATTGGATTGCAGGGACGATCAGATTCTGTTTACTGGACTTTTGTTCTACCTTTTCAACTTGACATTGTCCGCTGCTTCTTTCCTCCCAATTTGGAGAAATGATGGCGTCATCATGACGGCTTTGCTTCACGCCGGCCCGGTGGAGTATCTGTACTATTGGCTGCACAGAGCGTTGCACCACCATTATCTCTACTCCCGCTACCACTCCCACCACCACTCCTCCATCGTCACCGAGCCCATTACGTGTAACATTTTGACCAATATCATGTATCGAAATTATTGTGTGCTTTAATCAATTATTTTCTAATAGTTTGTATTTGTGGGGGGCAGCTGTTACACATCCTTTTGCAGAGCATATTTCTTATTTTTCGCTGTTTGCAATTCCGCTTCTGGGAACAGTCTTAGCTGGAACGGCTTCCTTGGTGTCCCTCTTCGGATACATCACTTACATTGATCTCATGAACAACATGGGCCACTGCAATTTTGAGATAGTTCCTAAATCCGCGTTTGCCATCTTTCCCCCTATCAAATACTTGATCTACACCCCCTCGTAAGTCTTATTTTACTCATACATATATCAAATTATAATTTGTGCTGATATTGAGTCTATATATAATTAGGTTTCACTCTTTGCATCATACTCAATTCCGGACGAATTACTCCCTCTTCATGCCATTCTATGATTACATTCATGGCACCATGGACAACTCCACTGATGCATTGCACGAAAAGTCGCTCAAGAGGCAGCAAGACGTTCCAGATGTTGTGCATTTGACGCATTTAACGACGCCGGAATCCCTGTTTCATCTCCAAGTGGGATTTGCCTCTTTTGCTGCTACGCCGCTAATAGACTACTACTCCACATGGTACCTGTGGCCACTAGCATGGTTCTGGGTGTTGCTGAATTACATTTATGGTCGCACTTTCACGGTGGAGACTAATTCATTTCAGAAACTCAAGTTGCAATCTTGGGCCATCCCTCGGTACACTGTACAGGTTACTTAATTTTCTTTGCTAATAATTAATTAGATCAAGTGCACGTATTTTATTTTCTGCCTAAGCTCACACCAGAAATTTCCTGCGTCTAGTATCGTGTGAAAAGGGAAGGAAAAGGAATCAACAGCTTAATTGAAGAAGCCATAGTGGAAGCCCAAGTAAGAGGTGCAAAGGTTGTGAGCCTAGGCCTTCTGAACCAGGCAAGTGCTTTCCCATTCAAACTGGCTAGCAAATAATAATTGTACTTTTATGTCTCCGTAACATTTTTGGTATCTATATAAGTGGTTTTTTTTTTTTTTTTTTTGTCCCATCTATTAATTTTGAGGACTAAAACTATAATTTTTTCAGATTCTCTTAGGACCAAAAATGAAGTTTATACATTCTCTTTAGACTAAAAATGCAATATTTTGGGACAAAAAATGTCAAAAAAAATTTATGAAACTAAAACTGTTGAAAAAAGAATTGTCTTGAAATAAACTCATTCTATTGGAACCAAAAGTGCAGTTCACCCAAACTAGTACTCCCTCCATCCAATTTTATTTTCCTGCTTGACTTTATACGAAGTTTAATGCGAGAATTGAATTGTAGTATTTAAATGAATAAAATAGTTTTTTGTGAAGTAAAATTTAAGAAGGTGAATGCACTTTATTTCTATTTTGGTAGATGAAAAAATAAAATTGGGACGTATCTTTTTGGCAAATGAAAAAATAAAATTGGGACGGAGGGAGTAATATATAGTGCAGTGATGGTAAAGTAGTTAGTTATCCAGGGTGAGGAACTTAACAGAAATGGAGCAGTGTTCATTGAAAGACATCCTGCCCTAAACACCAAAGTAATAGATGGAAGCAGCCTGGCAGTAGCAATTGTCCTAAATAGCATTCCTAAGGGTACCACACAAATCCTGTTCAGAGGGGGCCTCTCCAAACTTGCTTTCGCCATTGTTTCTGGTTTGTGGAAGCAGGGGATTGAGGTGGCTACATTCTACGACAACGAGAACCTTAGACTGTCTGCATGGTGTGAGGGTGCTAAGCTGGTGCCAACCTCCAAAACTTTCACTCACAAGGTACATCACAACGCTATGATATAAATGATTTTGTGTTAAAACAATCCACACACATATTTTCACATAGACTAAGAATGAAAATTATTTTAGTTAGACCATTAATTATTTACTTTGTTGTACCATTTATTTTTCAAGACAATTACTAGTAACAAAATATATGAAAGATTTAAAATATAAATTTTATAATATCTTAAATATAATAAATGAAAATATAAAGTAGGTCTATTTTTGTCGATATATGTCAAAAGGAAATTGACCGAATTTTATCAAAATAAAATTATATGATATTGTTGCAGACAGTTACGTATCGGGTACTTATGTAACTAAAAGTGCATTTTTTCACAATAGAACTATTGTTCGTTAAATTTTGTTATGAATAGTCCTAAAATTCAAATTTATAGAGAACTGTAAAATTTGTAGTCGGTTACGTGGTGACTGCAGGTATGGATAGTTGGCGAAGGATTGTCCAAAAAAGAACAGCTGAAAGCACCCAAGGGTACTCTATTCATTCTTTTCTCTCACTTCCCTCCCAATAAAGCACGAAACGATGCCTTCTACTCTCTCACTCCATCTATGCTGGCTCCTCTACTATACTAATAGGGGGTTGGTCTTATTTATGTATCATTATATGGTTGTTTTGCATATGTATTGCTTATAAAAATCCTACATATCAATTTATTATGCTTATGTATCATCTATGGGTGCATGTGCATAGATTCGAACCTAGAACCACATGAGTACACTTTATAATATTAACCAACTAAGCTAAACTATGAATGTATACAAAGTTGAGATGTATGTTGTATATAACTTTGAGTCTATAAAAATATATTAAATTGATCAATTAAATTTAAAAATCTAATTATATGAAATTTTAATGTTTAATTAATTTATTTTTATTATTTCACTATATATATTTGAGGATGTTCAATTTAGAAAATTCTAATTTGTTAAAGTAAATTAAAAATGATACATTAAGCATAGTAAATAATTTTAATTTTTTATTGATTAAATGATTAATTGAATTATATAGAAAAGGTTGAATAATTTAAAATGTTAACTTTTAATTGACAATTTTTTATTGACTAGAAAATACAGTGCACCAATTTGATTATGTAAATATTTTAATGTCAAATCGAATTTAATATGTCATTATATTGATTTAACTGTGTTTAACATGTGACATTATTTTAAATATATATATTATAATATATATATATATATATATATATATATATATATATATATATATATTATTTTACGGTGAACAAACTGTTAATGTAACAATATATAATGAATTATAATGTATAATCAATTTTTTATGAAAATTTCGTGTAGTACGAGGGGCACTCATCTAATGATTCATACATGAATCATTGAAGAGTATTATTAGTTATATTCATTAAAAAAATATTAGTTATTTTCACTGAAGGGTATTAGTTGTTTACTGAAAATAAATCATTTAGTGAAGACAATTAATACTCTTCTTTGAAATTAACTAATGTTATTTAGTGAAAAATTCTAATAACCTTCAATAATTCATATATAAACTAATTTCACTCTATGCATGGAATAGTCAAATATAATATATGTATCTGAAACGCTTGCCCAATTAATAATGGGTTGAAATTATGTTATCGAGAATAAAAATATGCGAATAAATTTAAGGGTTTAATTTTTTTGTTCGATTCAAGCTCTAGAATCCTTAGAATCGGCCTATTCCTTAGCCCGTTAACGTTTAGTTCCTATTGTTGATGAACCATTGAAAGTGAACCGTTTAACTTGCAGCAACTTTAACATCTCTAACGACACATCATCTGCTAAACAAATTTCGTAGTATGAAATTAATATCATTAGATGTATTCATTTATAAATTATTATACCATTACGTGCATTCACTAATAGCATTAGACTTGTAAACTTAAATCACATTACACAATGTTATGCTATCAGTGAATGCATCTAATTACATCAATTCATACTATGAACAAATTTCACATGAGTCTTGCTCCTCTAAAGAGAACTCATAAAACTAATTGTGAGAAGGATATCTGAAATATGCAACTCTTTAAAATATTATTTATAAGACAGGACTAAAATTGGATACTGCTTAAATTACAGGACGAATCGTGATATTAACCCCCACTCCGAATATTCACAGCTTCACTAGTTTCGCTCACACACAACTTATTTTAATTTGACCAAGAACTTGTTTGAATAAGCTTATTCTAAACACTTTATAAGTTGTTTTAAGCTTATAAATTATATTTTTTAAATAACTTATTGATTATTAAAATGTTTGTCTAATACTTTGATAATCTATCATGATAAATAATCCTAAATCCGCATTTTCCATCTTTCCTCCTCTCCTCTCATGTATTCGACCTCCTGAGACTCCCTACCATTAATCATAACGCAATTTAAATAATAATAGATAGCCAGGTAATTTCAAATTATTGGATTTCATCTTTTACAATGTGTGACAAACAAGGTTCCACTCACTACATTCATCTAATTAGCCTATTATTTTTCTATTGATTTTCATAGTATTGATAATGTGAAAACTGTGATTATTTGGTATAATTGGCTGCCTAGCAGAGTAATGACAGCTCCTAGCTAATTATTTGATAATATGAGTAATGGAATACTTAAAATTCAATTAATTCAATAGTAATTGATGGAGGAATACATAAATTTGCAGGAAAAAATAATACAACCTAGCTAGTAGCTACTTACATCAGAAAGAATGGTGCTATAATCAAATAATGTTCCCACACAACATGGACGTGAGCTCATCATTAAGAGGATTGGACATTTTGTATACAAAATCTTGAAGCAACAAAATAATGTTAGACACAAAATCATTCCACTAGTAATGAGTAATGACTCTCATTGACTGAAATAATCTGTGGGACTTGGCTTCTACAAAGTGGGCACGTGGGGTGCGACCGTAGCCACACATCAATGCAATCAGAATGAAAGATATGGTTGCACTCCGCTAGTTTCCGGTAACTATCGCCGCCGCATATGTCGTTAAGGCATATAGCACACTGCGGACGGCTCTGAGAGTTCTCCTCAAAAATGGCGGCGGACCGGGAAATTTCTTGAGAAAGTTGTCTAGTACTCAAGGATTTTGAACTCCACTCCCCTGCTTCTTCATCAGACCCCAACAACTTAAAACTGTTGTTTATTAAAATGTAAAGCCTAAGTTCTTCATCACATAGTAACAGATCTTCCAGAGTGTTTGTTAGAGATTTCAAGCTTAATTGCCTAACAACCACATAATCAAGTTTAATCTGACTACCCTCAACATATTTTGCCGCAGGAGATTGAAACAAACTTGCCTCCATAATGAAAAACAACAGTCAAGTACACACCTTTTGGATCTAAAAAGAAGAAAATTAATTTGGTTAAAACCACATGAAAAAATAAAGAAAAACTAATAAAATATTTGTTGATTCTTATATATATATATATATAAATTAACCCTAAACCCATCAACAATTAAATTGTATCTTAGGTGATCAACAATTAATAAAATATTGTGATAGGTTTTGAAATCAGTGATCAACAAACATAAAATACTACTTTAGTAAAAAAAAATGACAAAAACAAAGCACAAGCCTCATCCCTGCCCCCTGCTTTGGGTTAGAAAAAGACCTCCATTAATAATAAGGAAACCATACAAACATATATTATTATAAAAAAAATCTATAAAGTCTGCATTTATTCTACAATCCAACCCTATAAGCATAAATTATTTTAAAGTAATCAGTCCTTGTAAGCTCCACCAATTTTTCTACAAACAAAACAAAATTTCTGGACCACAAACCACCCTTAAGACATTATTATAGATTATGTTACTCACTATACATAGGAGGAGGACGCTTCAGATTTTTCTTCTCATGAACTTTTACCATTTTCACGGGCCTCTTAATCTTACAGGGATTTAAACCAAAATCGTCCTGTAACTTTTTATCTTTATTGAAATGGTCATGTATCTATTTGCTTTATTGATTTAGTCCTGTATGTTTTCAAAATTCGTCAGTTTCATCCTAATTAGCCGGAAAAGGCATAAAACGGTGTCGTTTCGGTCACGTGCAGGCCACGTGATCGCGTTTTCCGGCGAGAATGTATGATGTGGCATTATTTTACGACGTGGCACGCTAAGTGAAGAATTTGCCAATTAAAATAATAATAATAATAAGTTAAATATTCCAACTCATTTATTTGAATAAAAATTAATATAAAATAAAACAGTTAAAATAAATTGAAATTTTAAAATCCTTAAAAATTAGATTAGAAGTTAAAACAAAAGAAATGAAAAAAAAATAGAAATCATGTGTTTTTCTGTGGAAAGTGAAAATTAGCGTTACAAAGAATTGACAGAGGTTTTTCAACGGTTTACCGCATAAATCGGTATTCCCGGAGAATGACTCTGTGTTTTGATTAAGGAAGTGGATTGATTCGGGGATTGGGCCGGTCAAATTGTTGAACGAGAGATCTACGGTGGCGTTTGTGGGTATTTTGGAAGCGAATTCTGGCGGGATTTGACTGGAGAGTCTGTTGTAGGAAACATTTAGGTATGATAAATTAGCGCCACCAAAGCCCGGCAGCAGTGATCCGTTGATCAAATTGGAAGACAGATCGAGGAATTTAATCGAATTGACCCGTTTAGGAAGTGGGCTAGAGAAGTAATTATTCTTCAATGAAACTACGGTTAAATTCAGAAGGGCGGAGAAGCTTTCCAGCAGGGTTCCGGCGAGGGCATTGTCGGAGAGGTTGAGAAGATGGAGGCTTCCGGCGAGGTATTCCGGGAGTTCGCCGGAGATCAAGTTGTTGGATAATCGAGTAACGCTAATTTACAACCAAGTTTAGATAACGCTAATTTACAAGAAATTTTTGGTAAATGTTTCCACTTTCCTAACGCTATTTTTTTCATTTCTTTGGTTTTAACTTCTAATCTAATTTCTAAGGATTTTAAATTTATTTTAACTGTTTTATTTTATATTAATTTTTATTCAAATAAATGAGTTGGAATATTTAACTTATTATTATTGTTATTATTTTAATTGGTAAATTTTTCACTCAGCGTGCCACGTCGGAAAATAATGCCACATTATACATTCCCGTTGGAAATTGCGATCATGTGGCCTGCACGTGACCGAAACGACACCGTTTTATGCCTTTTCCAGCCAATTAGGACGAAATTGGTGAATCTTGGAAACATACATGACTAAATCAATAAAGCAAATAGATACAAGTCTATTTCAATAAAGGTACAAAGTTACAGGATGATTTTGTTTAAATCCCTAATCTTACACCAGCTTCTGGAATATTTGGGGGCTGTTTTGACTTAGGAAAAGCTTTGAATTAGGGTTCATGAGAAATCTTCAAGTTTTGATCGTCGATTAGGGGTTACGGTTGGAGATATGTTAGTTCCCAAATTTGTGGGTGCTTCTGTGATACGATTCGGAGAAGTGTTGCGATTCTTTTTCAATTTTGCGTTTATTTTATAAAATAATCTGACATGGATATTATGTGGACGCCACGTAAGACTCGGGTCCAACTAAAGCAAGTCATGTAAGAGACATGTGCAAATCAGCCCGTATTTTCTAATTTCAGCCTAAATATGGCCTATATTAACACAACTTAAAAGACAGTGTCCTAGTATTGATAGCCCCATCAAAAAGTGGCCTAAAATTGACACACCCCCAAAGTTAGTGTCCTAAAAAATAATTAATCCCGGTCGGGCAGCTCCCCGAGCCTGGGACCCCAGCCTGGAGAAGACTGATCCTGTCGGTCGACGGGATGCCCAATGAGAGTCGGTCTCCTCGTCTAGGCGTCTTTTCAAGTTTTGTGGCCTCGTGATGTAGGTGGTCGCCCTCCTGGCCAATTTCCGCTCCGGCCGCGGGTTGCTGGTGGCCCTAGTTTGAGCCGGCTCATTTCCTGCCCGGTGGGTGCGGATGGGAGCCGCGTCGATTTTCGCCTGGCGGCGCTCGATCAGCGCTTTGGCCGTCTGCAAATCCTTTGGGGTCTGCATGACTGAAATGAACTCGAACGGTCCATGGGGTGTTGCCGCAGTGGCCGGAGCTGGTGTTGCAGACTCGGCGACGTCTTCAACCTGTTGCTGGGTTCGAGTAGCTTTGGAGGTGGCCATTTAGGTGTGAGTTTTTTGGGATTTTTAGTGAGTAAAGGGGTGGTTTATCTAGGATAGCTAGATGAACGAAACCGAGAGTACTTCGCTATTAGCTACCCTCCTTCTAGCGCCAAATTTTTTACAACGATTTCGTGAGGAACTCACCGTCGAATTACTAGCGGGTAGGAAATATATAAAGGAAATGACTGAAAGCAGTAAATGCAATAGTAAATGAGCTCTCAAGTGAGTGTTTGCAATAAATGAGTTGTGTGTTACATATGGGAATTTAAGGCCCTATTTATAGTGTACAAGGTGGGTTCATCCACTTGATCAGCCCTGCCCGTGGGCCCCCTCTGAATAGTGAATCCTAGTTGGGCAGTCATGATTGGCTATGGCCCCCGTACCGGCCAATGGGAGCCTGCCACGTGGACCTGTTGACCTCTGTTGATGAGACTTGACCTTTTGACCCTACTCTGACTCGGTCACATCCGCACGTCCGATGGAGCAGGACGGGCCTAGGAGTTGACGTTATCCGTAGATGGGTATCCGGGTAGACGGGCAGGTACCTCCAGCTGATGCCTCCTGGAGATAGATGACGGGTTGCGAGTAGAGAGACGGGCTCCAGGCCGTCAGAACCCTCCTCGCTGCCCGACCGGAGCTCGATAATCCCCTGCCAGGAACCTTCTCACTGCCCGCCGGGGGCCACCACGCGGTTGCCCCAGCTCGGTGCCCGACTCACTGGTCAAGCTCGCCAGTCTTTGCCTTTTACATCCTCTTCTCGTCCCTATGGGCAATTTGCCTGGCCGCTAGTCAAGCAATAATTATCAGGTGTAACACCAATCAAAGGAAATCACAAGGTAGAATATATATCATCGCAATATGAATTAAAAATAAGATACGTACTCAAACAGAGTTATTAAAGATTTCTGGAAGGTAATCTAGACAACGTTAAACAAACATAAGCACCTTAACATATAGCTTAAATACTTATTAGTTTTTGGTAGAGATATATCATAGTATATGCTCCAAAATGTATGAATTAGGTTGATATATCTTTGATAGGCTTAAGGTCAAAAATTCCCCTAGAAGCTCTAACCAGCCTTCTTCCGGATATAATGGGATAATAATAAGTTGCAGTTCCTACTCCCATTAAGAAATCTCTCAGTCAAGAAGTGTTCAAAATTGCATTGATCATGTATAAAAAAAAATATCAGTGCATAATTATTTCCTTTTCTAGGCAAATTATACAAGCAGAAAGGTAGGAAAAAGTATATCCTAAAATATGTAAAATATTCAATTTCTTGATTAGAATTATTGCACTTCCAGATATCAAGTAGTTATAGAAAACAACCTGATAAAAAAAAGTGTAGTTAAAACAAACATAGTGGCACTCAACAATAGACAAATTTTGCATAAAGTATGGTTATTTCCAAATTGGCCTTCCAACTTGTCTGATTAAATCTCTAATAAGATAGCAATATTCTCATCTTCTAATATACTGAAAATGAATAGATGTATACAAACCACTAACAACTTGAAGGAAAAACTTCATCCCAAAATATGGAGAAACTACAAGGAATGTGTCTAAACAAATATATCCCAACCTTTTCTCTCTATTTCCTTTATTCACATGTTCCGCCTAAATTATATATTAGTAACTTGCAAGAAAGTATATGTATTTGCAAGAAGAGAAAAAACACCAAATGTCATATTCTAATCACCAATCTCGATTGTATCCAAAACAAAATAGATTGAATTTATCTCTGTAACTTATAAGTAAGAAAAAATAATTAAACTCATTATTAAACCAGAAAAAACTCATCAATAATGGCAAGATGAGTCATCATCAGAATCCATATGTATAGTAATTCAAGGTCAAATAAAAATTGCATATCTATATATTACTTGCTCTATAAATATTTATATTCGATATGCAAAGTTTAAGTGTAATCATGAGAAAAACGAAATTCAAAATTTCACTACCTAGAGAATAAACTAGCAAAGTAAACTACTCTTCAACTCAAGAAACTAAACATGAAAGACTTAATTATAGAGTGGTAAGGCAAAACGTTTGAGAAAGAAATAGTTTCTAGTAATGCAAACCCATACGTTGTATGGCGGCCGGTTCAAGAGCAATGTGGCATCAATAAATGAAGTATAAGTGTACAATACATTAATTTGGTAAAAGAAAAAAAACCGAGTTTCTTGTCGAATTATTCAAAATAAAAAAGGAAAATAAAAAATAGCATCAAATCAAATGAATCCCGAAGAATGTGAGGAGCGTTTTTTTTTTTTTTTTTTTTTTTTTTTGTTTTAACACCGACCGAATTAATTTTGACGGAAGGGATTATTTCACCCCCTTTATTTATTAAAAAATATGAGTTATTTGATCTTAATAGTAAAAAGAAAGAGTTTATATGTACAAAAGTTGTTAATTAAGTGGCCTATTTAATTTCCAACGAAACGAATAAATGTAAGAGCTAAATAAACTCTTTTTTCAATAGATAAATAATAAATTTTGGGTGCGACTAATGACATTTCGAATTTTTTATCTTTACTCGTGTTACTCTTCGCACCAACACATAATTTTTATTTCCTCAGTGCAGCCCTAACGAATTGTCAATTCTACCTTTCCTACTAAAATAAATTCCTACATTCACCCTATTATAATACCACTTTCTCACCCCAAAACCTACCATAGTGAATCGAGCAAAAAAGTACGGCAACAATTTGTATAAGACAATACAAATTAACACTTATCTCGACCAAAATATTAATGCATCAATGCTTAAATTATACTTTATAATATTGTCTTATACTATGAGACGATCTCATATAAAATCTACCAAAAAAGTATCCACCCAGACAAAAAAAAAAAAGGAGAGTGTTAGAAATTTTCTAATAATTGGCCGATGGAGATGAATTCCCATCGTTAATAGTCGTGGAATAAACATCAAATTTGTAAATGTTAAAAGTTTGAATAATATTTTTATATTAAACTTTTTTTTTTCATATCTTATGTATTTAAGTATAAAAATGTATGAAATGTATAGACTTCTGATAGTACCTTATCAACAAATGCGGTTAGATGGTTTAAAAAGACAAAGTATCGGGTGAAAATGATCTATATATGAATTATTGAAGAGTATTAGTTATTTTTATTAAAGAGTATTAGTTACTTTCACTTAAAAATATTATTTTTTTATACTAAAGAGTCTTAATTATTCTGTGAAAATAAATTAAGATTCTTTAATATAATACTATATTTTCACACTATACTCTTTTTTATTTGCTTCTCATTTTCTTTTTTAAAAATAAAATATAATACTATCTTTTCACACTTTACTCTTTTTTAAACATTAATAAAACTTTATGTATATCTTATATCTTATAATAATATATTCTCAAACCTTTCCAAGATGATGTGTCAACACCACCTTATTCTTAGGCTGATGTGGCATGTCTCAAATCTCTTCATTTTGAAATACTGCACTCTCATTAAAAGTTGGTTAAACTTTTAATCTCGACCCTTCGTTCTATATCATTAAATCTAAACCATTAATTTATATATGCATAATTAATGCAAATAGATATTTTTTTCCATTTTCTTATTTGGTTATTTTTAGAATTTATTATAAATCATATTTTTTCCAAACCTTAATGTAATTAAATATGATCTACTTATTGAATGAATCTAAATTTATCATTTCTAAGTTTGAGTTAGTATATATAGTATAATATAATGTTCGATTAGTTTTTCCTAAAATAAAAGGTATATATTTATATATTCCAAAAAATATTCTTATGTGATATATTCTTACTATGGACAAGATATAATATTGCATGCATTTTTTTTATTATAAATAAGAGCATATTATATTTCATTTTTTCACATCAAAGTTTCATTTGTTCCACTCTTTTGCTGAGATTTCTCCCATCAGTTGTTGGTTAGTTATATATCTATTGTTATTAGTATATTTATTTTATAATTAAATTCATCATTTTAAGTGCTCACAATTTGATTAGATTTAAATATCAATATCAATATGAATGTAATAATGATTGTTGATTTATACTCTACATCGTTCAATTTAAATATTCTCCATGTGCAAAAATAATAGATTTAACTATACTATATATGTTTATCTGAATAATTATGATGGTTTAATTGTTGTAATTTAAATTTCATTTTATATTTCAAGAGTATGACACCTCAATTTTCTCTGATTTATAATATTAAGAGTGAGAGCCAAAAATTGACCAGTTATTTGTAACGTTAAAGTTTATTTCAAATTTTGTATTGTTTCTTATATAAATTAATTTCTTACCGTATACTCCCAATAACTAATAATGTTGATTAATTTATAAATTATTCAATATTGAAATGGAAATTGATTATTATTAAATTATTAGTCTAAGTAATGTTATTCCATAATTATTATTAATTTATGTGATTGTTTTTTAATTATTTAGTTTGTAGGATATAACTATAGAGTTTAGTGAAGGGCACGGGCCACAGCTAAATAAACCCTATAATTTATTGTATATACCTCGAAATTTTTTAAATAAAAATACTCTTATATTAAATGTCTACACAAAATAAATATAATATATTTTTTCGCGTAGGTACACTCCAGTGATATCAATATTTATCTCTCCCTATTATGCTACCTACTTCCCTCGATAAATAACGAAACCAAATTTAGAATTTAGTCGTTTAACCATACTTAACTCCAAGACCTCAAACCAACCAAGATACCCGGTTCTGCATTTCCGCCGAAATTCAAAATGTTACCCCAGGCCCAGGAGAAGAGATGGGAAGACCTTCCATCCGATGTATTGAGGGAAATCTCCAAACGCCTCAATTCAATCCAACATTACCTCTCCTTCCGCGCCGTTTGCCGTTCTTGGCGGAATGCCGCCCCTTTCGACAATTTTGAC
Organism: Ballota nigra; assembly: GCA_947034835.1. Lineage (NCBI taxonomy): Eukaryota > Viridiplantae > Streptophyta > Magnoliopsida > Lamiales > Lamiaceae > Ballota > Ballota nigra. The sequence continues at coordinate 94,291,907 of OX344724.1, forward strand.
CAGGAATTATCTCGGGTACCCGCCTCATATTTTTTGTTCGACAAAGAATAGGAGGACCAAGAGTTACCAATTTCTTGAACCTGGTAGCCAATACTGTCAATGTTAATCGTTTTGGATTCACAAGAAAACTTGTTTCCGGGAATCGGAATATAAAAGCAATAAGAACGAAATCGAAATCACACAAGAACACCAGATTTACGTGGTTCGGAGATAAAGCTCCTACGTCCACGGGATCCGAGAGGATATCTTTTCACTAAGATGAGAAATGGAAGTTACAAGTTACAATCACTCAATCTCACAGTGTTTGCGCTCAAAATTGATGAAGCTAAAGTTACTTCTCTCAGCTGAGAAGCCCTCTTTTATAGATACAGAGATTTGAGTAACGAACCCTAGATTCGATTCAGTTGTAACAAACTCAATGCAAAAGTAGTTATCCAGCTGGCTAACGACTTCAATAACCGCCATAGATGATTCAGTTAGAACCGCCTTCGAATTAGCTCCAATTTGATGTATTTCGCGAATAACGTACTTCAGGATCAGATGACAAGACCTCCTCCGATTCTGGCCACTTTCACCAGATGACCTCTGATCCCAGACCTCCTCTGATAGACCTCCTCTGATGACTCATCTACCAGACTCGTCTGACCAGACCTCACCTGATGGACCTCCTCTGGTAGCTCTCCTGCCAGGCTTCTCTGGTCAACCTCATCTGGTCCACCTCCTCTGGTACCCCAAATTCACTAACTCCCACGGCTAACACTTTCTCAACTTAGCCTCCTATTGAATTAAGCCCAGCAGACTACATACTTCACATATGACCCTTCACAATTTTCCACCTCAGATGAGAAGTATCAATCCTCTCCTCCTCTCCTCCATGCTCCAGCTAGGGCCTAAGGAACATCCCATACACTCATCTTTACCAATTCAACACAGAATTTGAATTTCGTCCCTGGTAAAGACTTTGTACACATATCTGCAGCATTGTCCTCTGTAGATATCTTCTGGATGAGAATCACTCCTTTGTCAATGATTTCCCTTACAAAATGCAACCTTACATCAATATGCTTTGACCTCTCATGGAATACTTGATGTTTAACCAGATGTACTGCACTCTGATTATCACAATGAATGACCACAGCCCTTTGACTTATGCCAAAATCCTTGATTATGCCTTTCAACCACAAAGCCTCCTTAACAGCCTCAGACACTGCAACAAACTCTGCTTCTATAGTAGACAATGTAACTCCACTCTGCAGAACAGATCTCCAGCTTACAGCAGTATTGTAAAGTGTAAAGATGTACCCTGTTAAAGATCTTCTGGTATCCAGATTAGCAGCAAAATCAGAATCTACAAATCCTTCCAGTGGACACTTCTGGTCAGCCATCCTCTCAAACATCAAACCCAGATCAGATGACCCCTTAAGGTATCTGAATATCCATTTCAAAGCTTCCCAATGTAATCTTCCAGGATTAGCCATGTATCTGCTCACCATACTCAATGAATAAGCCAAGTCTGGTCTGCTGCAGACCAGAGCATACATCAGGCTTCCAACCCCACTTGCATAAGGTACTTTCATCATAGTCTTCTTCTCTTCATCAGACTTTGGTTCCATTTCCTTAGATAATTTGAACTGTTGTTCCAGAGGAGTTGACACAGCTCTACTCTCATGCATGTTAAACCTCTTCAGGACCTTCTCAATGTAACTCTTCTGGGATAAGAATAATCTTCTAGCTTTTCTGTCCCTAAGAATATCCATTCCAAGAATCCTTTTAGCATTTCCCAAGTCCTTCATATCAAATCTAGCACTTAGCTTCCTTTTGATACTCTGAATCTTCAGAAGACTCTTACTGGCAATAAGCATGTCATCCACATAGATCAGAAGATAGGCTATCACATCACTACCTTGCCTTTCCAGGTATACACAAGTATCATACTTGCTTCTTACAAACTCAATGGATAGCATAACTTCATTGAACTTCTTGTGCCACTGTCTTGGACTTTGCTTGAGGCCATACAATGATTTCTTGAGTAAACACACCTTCCCTTCTCCCCCTGGTTCAACAAACCCTTCTGGCTGGTGCATGTACTGATCCTCAATAAGATCACCATGCAGAAAAGCTGTCTTTACATCTAGTTGTTGTAGCTCCAGATCCTCTTGGACAACTCTACTAAGAAGTAGCCTGATTGAACAATGCTTAACAACAGGTGAGAAAACCTCTTTGTAATCAATTCCTTCCCTCTGAGTAAATCCTCTGGCAACTAGCCTGGCTTTAAACCTCACTTGATCTTTCACACCAGATTCAAGCTTCCTTTTAAACAACCATTTACAACTGATTAGCTTCTGCATAGGTGGCTTATCAACAAGAATCCAAGTTTGATTCTTCTTAAGAGACTCCATCTCTTCTGTCATGGCTGTAATCCATGACTCCCTATCATCACACTCAAGGGCTTCCTTGTAGCTTTTAGGTTCTTGGTACTCTATGGCTTCTGCTGTAACAAGTGCATAGGAGACCAGATCCACACGGTCAAACCTTGCTGGAGGATGTATTTGTCTTCTAGATCTGTCTCTTGTCAGACTATAATTTCTCAAGTCTGCTTCTGGCACTTCTTCCTCCTCTTCTGCAGGTGCACTATCCTCATCTGATGACACATTCTCTCCTGCTTCCTGCTCTGGTTCAGAACCAGATGCACTCTCATGATTGTCATGATCAGGCTCCACCTCAACTTGAGTAATTGGCTCAGAAATAACACCATCCATCTCCTCAGCTGATGGCTCCCTATCACCTCCACCTGACTTGTACCCCATCTGTGATTCATTAAACACAACATCTCTGCTGGTAATACACTTCTGGTTCCCAGGCTCTAAACACCACAGCTTATACCCCTTAACACCCTTTGGATACCCAATGAAAACACATTTTAAAGCTCTAGGTTCAAGTTTGTCTTGCCTCACATGAACATAAGCTAGGCACCCAAAAACTTTCAACTTTGAGTAATCTGATATCTTTCCATACCAGACCTCATCTGGGGTTTTAAACTCAATAGCAGATGATGACACTTTATTAATGAGATACTCAGCTGTGTTAACAGCTTCACCCCAAAAACTCTTAGGTAAATGAGCATCAGATAACATACACCTAACCCTTTCCAGAATAGTTCTATTCATCCTCTCTGCTAGACCATTCTGCTGGGGGTTTGAAGGAACGGTTTTATGCCTAGTAATACCCTTCTCCCTACAGAATTGTTGAAACTCCTCTGATAGGAATTCAAGCCCATTATCAGTCCTTAAGTGCTTGATAGTCCTGCCTCTCTTATTCTCAAGTTCAATCAACCATTCTTTGAACTTAGAGAATGCATCACTCTTCTGTTTAAGAATGTAAACCCAAACCTTTCTGGAATAATCATCAATAAGGGTAAGGAAATACCTGCCTCCACCATGAGTGGATACCCTTGCTGGTCCCCATACATCAGAATGTATATAATCCATAACCTCCTTGGTGGTATGCTTCCCCTTCTGGTATGCTTGTTTCTTTGATTTCCCAAGAACACACCTCTCACAGAATTCCAGCTTGCATATCATCTTCCCAGGGATTGCTCCCTTCTTGGATAACTCCACCAGGCCCTTCTCACCAACATGTGCCAATCTCTTGTGCCACAAGTTAACGTCAGAGGACTCCATGGTAACATCAGCTGATCCTGTTACAGTTCTTCCAATCAAAGTATACAAACCATTCTTAATCATACCCTTCATGACAATTCTTCCAGACTTGGTTATTGACAGAACTCCTTTTTCTGTTTTGAATTCAAAACCTTTTGAATTCAGTGTACCAAGAGAAACAAGATTTCTCTTCAACTCAGGAACAAACCTGACATCAGATAAGATCCTATCAACTCCATCAAACATCTTGATCTTGATAGAACCAGATCCTTGCACTCTACAGCTCTCATCATTACCCAAAAGAACAAGACCTCCATCAATCTTCTCAAGATCCAGGAACCAGTCTTCATGTGGACACATATGAAAAGTACACCCTGAGTCCAGGACCCACTCTTGACTTAATCTCTCATGACTAACCATCAAGACCTCTGCACTATCATATCCTTCAACCTCCACAACAGCTGCATCTCCATCTTGATCACCTTGGTTGTCTTTCTTCTTTCTTTCGGGGCAATTCTTTCTCAGATGACCTTCCTTATGACAAGTGAAGCACTTCCTCTTCTCAACAAAATCAGATTTCTTCCCACCCTTATTCCCTTTTCCACCATCCTTCTTCTTGGATTGAAACCCCTTCTTCTTCTTGGATTGAACATTCAATCCTTCAGCAGGCTTCTTCCCATCGGATTGGATCTGTAGAAACTTGGTTTTTAGGGCAGTTTGAACATCATCAAACATCACCTGATCTTGTCTTCCAAATAACAAGGCATCTTTGAAATTTTCAAGAGACTTAGGTAGGGCATTCAACAACATCAATGACTTATCTTCATCATCAATTGTAACATCCAAACTCTCCAGATCATCCACTAATCTGTTGAACTCGTCCAACTGATCACCAAGATTCTTATCTTCACTCATCTTGAAGACTTGAAGCTTCTGTTTCATGTATAACTTGTTCGTAACAGACTTGGTCTGGTATAACTGCTCCAGCTTATTCCAGATCCCAAGAGCGGTTTCCTCCTTCGATACTTCCCTCAATGGATTGTCCCCAAGACACAAGATAAGCGCACTGTGTGCCTTCCTCTTGTTCTCCTCCACCTTCGCCGGATTAGTTCCAGAAGCCACCTGAGCCGGTGGCAACAAGGCTTCGTACAACCCATTGTGTACCAGGAGAGCCTTCATCTTGATCTTCCATAAGCTGAAATCGTTCTTCCCCGTGAACTTCTCAATGTCGAACTTAGTTGCAGCCATGATTGCTTCCCACAGACGGAGCCACTTGTTAATCGTTTTGGATTCACAAGAAAACTTGTTTCCAGGAATCGGAATATGAAAGCAATAAGAACGAAATCGAAATCACACAAGAACACCAGATTTACGTGGTTCGGAGATAAAGCTCCTACGTCCACGGGATCCGAGAGGATATCTTTTCACTAAGATGAGAAATGGAAGTTACAAGTTACAATCACTCAATCTCACAGTGTTTGCGCTCAAAATTGATGAAGCTAAAGTTACTTCTCTCAGCTGAGAAGCCTTCTTTTATAGATACAGAGATTTGAGTAACGAACCCTAGATTCGATTCAGTTGTAACAAACTCAATGCAAAAGTAGTTATCCAGCTGGCTAACGACTTCAATAACCGCCATAGATGATTCAGTTAGAACCGCCTTCGAATTAGCTCCAATTTGATGTATTTCGCGAATAACGTACTTCAGGATCAGATGACAAGACCTCCTCTGATTCTGGCCACTTTCACCAGATGACCTCCTCTGATAGACCTCCTCTGATAGACCTCCTCTGATGACTCATCTACCAGACTCGTCTGACCAGACCTCACCTGATGGACCTCCTCTGGTAGCTCTCCTGCCAGACTTCTCTGGTCAACCTCATCTGGTCCACCTCCTCTGATACCCCAAATTCACTAACTCCCACGGCTAACACTTTCTCAACTTAGCCTCCTATTGAATTAAACTCAGCAGACTACATACTTCACATATGACCCTTCACAGTCAAGAACACCGATTTCCCTCCCGCCGTCGATTATCCCTACTTATCTTGCTTAGGATGGCTTCTCTGTTTTTCCAAACACTCTTTTGCCGTCCGTTTGACGCACCACATACGCCTCCAAAACATCGACCTCCCGGGTTTGAACACCTTCCCTGGATACCAAGAAAATTCAGATCTCCCCATAATTAGGAAGATGGTTTTATCACCAAGCCCTGATTTTGTGGTTATGGTGATTTGGGGCGATGGAGGTCAATTGGCCTTTTGCAGGCCCGGAGATGAATCTTGGACTACAATGGATACATGGGACGCTCCCTTCTCTGATATTATCTACGACGATAGAAAGTTATACGCTGTGGATTCCAGTTTGAGAATTGTGCAATTTGATATTCACGGTTCGAATCCAATCAAAAGAGAGCAGGTTTTCACCTTTCCTGCAATCATGTTTGTTGATGAAACAAGGTATTGTACTGCTAGAGTTGTGCACGATTACTTGGTGAAGTCATCTGAGAAATTTCTGATTGTTTGCCGGTACATATTCCATGGTATGACCTACTACTTTCGGGTATTTGAGATTGAGTTGAAGGATGGTAGTTTTGTTGAGATTCATAATCTAAGGGGGAGGTGCCTTTTCTTGGGTCTTAATTCCTCTGTTTCTGCAGACTTCCCTGAATCGAGTAACATGGATCTGAAGCAGAATTGCATTTACTTCACCAATACTATTGAACAATCTATATATCCAGGTATGAGTGTGTACGGATTGAGTGATAGGACTATCAGAAATTTTGTTCTACGATCGGGCTTCGGCTTTCCACTACCTACAATGGTAGTGCCCACTCTTTGATCCCATGGTTCACCCCTCACTTTTTATATTTCATTTCCATGATTAGATTAGTGGTTTCTTTAGTTGAATATTCTAATTTCATGTCTAGTTTAGTCTTTGATTCCATGGTTCAGCCCTGAGTTTTGTATATGATTTTCAAGATTTGATTAGTGGAAATTCCTTTTTTTTTAGTTGGATTTTTTTTCTATGTTGGTTTATTATTTTTGTTGGCAAAGTATTATACCAAAATAGTTCATGATAAGCTTATCATTAAACAATTTTAAAGTATCATTAATTTTATCGGGAGTATCATTAATCTCATCAAGAGTATCATTAGTCTGAGTTCAAGAATTTTTTTTTTTTTATTTTCTTGAACTCAGACTAATGATACCCCTAACAGGTTTAAGAATACTCCTGATGAGATTAATGATACTCTAAAACTATTTTATGTTAAGCTTGTTATGAAGTGTTTTCATATAAAACCTTGGGAATTTTACAGATTTATTTCTTTTTCTCAACCTAATATGATAGTGCCCAGTCTTTAATTTTACAGTTCAGCCCATGAGTTTTTTTTATATGATTTTCAAAATTTAATTAGTGAATCCATGGTTCATCCCTGATTTTTTGTTAATGATTTTCAAGATTTCATTAGTGAAGATTGTAAATATATACGGGGGGCGTTTGGTTAGCAATTCTTCAATGGTAATGAGAATGAAAATTGATTTTCATCTATATCCTCATAATAAAATGATATGTTAGGGGAATAAGTGTTCCAATGGTGACTCCATTGCTAGTGTCATGCCCTAATTTTGGAATAGAAGTGGACAACAAATAGTTATTGGTGGAGGAATAGGGGAGTGATTGAAGAGAATGATTGTAGGAAGAAAATTAGGTAATCAAAATGGAGTAGTGATTATCTTATTTAGGAGGAGAGGTGGTGATTTTGTTCTCATGAACCATGCTAATTACACTAATTTTCAATTTCATTCCTATTACCATTGAAGAGTTGTTAATCAAGCGCCCCTGAAGAGTAGTATAAAACATAAACATATGAGATCACATGAACTATCATCTATCACTAAAATGATTTGTAGGGGAAAAAAAAGAGAGTTTTTTTATAATGATCATGTTACCACTTACCAACATGGGCCCCACATGTATTAGTTAGATATCAAATCCAGATTTTGTGTGCATATCATAACCTGGTCCATTATAAAACTAACACACCTAAATTTAAATTCTGAAATTTATTTTCACTCGTAGTACTAAAACTAAATAAATCCCTTGTAATCAACAAATTTGTATAAAAGTACTTTCTTCCGGCTAAGGGCGAGTCAGGATAAAAAAACATATTGGAGCATAGATTCAAAACTGAAAAAAAAAAAAAAAAAAAAAACCTGGTCCCGTACACTTCAAAATACGGCTTTGCTTCACGCCGGCCCGGTGGAGTATCTCTACTATTGGTTGCACAGAGCGTTGCACCACCATTATCTCTACCCCCGCTATCACTCGCACCACCACTCCTCCATCGTCACCGACGTGTAACATTTTTACCAATATCATCTATCCAGATTATAGTGTGCTTTAATTAATTATTTTCTGATAGTTTGTATTTGTGGGGGCAGCTGTCCAATAGAGTCCAATATCGAATTTTTTTGAAATACAAATAAATTTTCTCTCTTCGACGTCCATGTCTTATTTGATAATGAGAAAAACTCATCATGATACACAATACAATAATAGAGGATAAACAAGACACATACTCAATTTTTTTATATAATTATGAATTTAGAATGTCAAGTAATTTTTATATATTCTTTATACATTAAAATATAACAAAAACTAATTATACATAACATATGTTTAATAAATAAGAGATAAAAAAATAATTATTTCAGATTGGGTTGGTGTCATTGATAAAATATAAAAATTTAAAATTAAGTTGAATTTAAGATTATATAGATAATAGCATATACAGATAACATTAATATATTAGAAAATCAAGTTCATGTTGATTCGATTCTACGCACAGAAAAATTCCTTTGATATTGTGGCATAACCTAAGAAAAATGATAGGATTATACTTTGTTCTTAAACAAATACTCATGATATTGACTTTTTCTTCAACTATATGTATCACTTGGGCAAGTCAAAGTTTCCAAATCCGTTTAGACACAAATATGTTTTTAAGTGTATGGTGCATTTTATTTTATCAAATACTAATTGAGACGATTTATGAATTCCTTATACCGTTTATAAGATATTTTAAAGAGCAACCAGGGCTCTAAGTTATAGATTTGTGCTTATTCAATTCATTCACATTTATATGTATGGTGGCAGCACCCCGTCTATATGGTGGATTTCTTGTGGGGTACATTAATTCATCTAATTGGCCTATTTTCTATTGATTTTCATAGTATTGATAATGTGAAAACTGTGATTATTTGGTAGAATTGGCTGCTTAGAAGAGTAATACTCCTAGCTAAATAATGTGAAAACTGCGATTATTTGATAATGAGTAATCGAATACTTAAAATTCAATTAATTAAATAGTAATTGGTGGAGGAGTACAAAGGAAAAATAATTAATACTCCCTCCGTCCATAAAAAATAGTCCTGCTTTTTTGCACGTGATTTAATGCAAAATGTCGGAGGGTGTTACGGGGTTTTCTGAGATTCATTTTTAATAATATTATCGATAATGGAAAGTTCGTTTCGCATACTTTCCATAAACGATCATTTTATTAAAAACGGACTTCGAAAAACTGCATAATACCCTGCGACATATCGCATTAAACTATGAGCAAAGGAACAAACCTATTTTTCTGGACGAAGGTAGTACTTACATCAGAAAGAATGGTGCTATATATATAATATATTCACACGCCTAGCTAGCTAAATAATGTTCCCACACAACATGGACATGAGCTCATCACTAAGAGGATTGGACATTTTGTATACAAAATCTTGAAGCAGCAAAATAATGTTCGACACAAAATCATTCCACCGGTAATGACCCATCTCATTGACTGAAATAATCTGTGGGACCTGGTTTCTACAAAGTGGGCACGTGGGGTGCGACCGGACCCACACATCAATGCAATCAGAATGGAATATATGGTTGCACTCCGCCAGTTTCCGATAACTATCGCCGCCGCATATGTCGCTAAGGCATATAGCACACTGCGGACGGCTGTTAGAGTTCTCGTCGAAAACGGCGGCGGCGGGCAGCCGGCCCTGACCGGGAAATTTCTTGAGAAAGGGTGATGAATTGGTGGCCATATTGGCTATATGCTAGTAAAAGATAAATAAGTTGCCTTTTTTTTTTTTCGTAGCAAATTAATTTCTTGTGCTTAGGATAATAATGGACCTTTTTTTACGAGCAATATATATACTTGTTTGGGAAATTGGCCAATCTTAAAATATTTAATTAAAAAATGGAGCTACTAAGACTCGAACAAGCAAAATTTCAAAGGTAAAAATTAAAAGTCGTGGATGTTGAATTAAAAGCGAAAAGTATGATTTAATTATTTGGATGAAAATTTAGTCGAAAAGGGAAGACCCATGTAAGTTAAAACTCCAGCTGTGACTTGTGAGATGTGACGGTCAAAGAGGAAGTCATCGTGTGATATCTTTTGAATGAAAATAAGTAGAGCACCGTATAAGGAGTAATATGATTGACCTTTTCATTACATCTATCTCTATCTCTCTTCCATTCCATGAAAATTAGCAGTATGGTCAAATTAACAACCCAATAGTCACTAAAAATGAATTGTAATCATAATTACAAAAGTTGAAATGTGCCGCATACAATTTTTCCTATACTAACTAAGGGAATTGCGCTCAAAAAAAAAAAAAAAAACTAAGGGAATTAATGCAGTAATGTTTTTATAAATATTTTCTAAATTCATTTTAATTTTTAATTATAAATTATATCTTATTATTATTTTGTATTTAGTATAAATTATGATATATATTCCTTAATTTCTTTTTCTTAGGAGATTAGTCTAGTTCTGCACTTGCATCCATCTTATAATTTTTTTAGCATCATACAACTCAAGTGTATTTTTAAATAATCACTTTTGTTTTTATTGAATAAATAACACAAGACTAAGGCTTTAAGTTATTATTAAATTGGGTCCAAATGTTATTTATTATTTTAAGGGAATTGCTAGCTAAATATGAATATTTTATTTTGAGTAAGTCTTATATGAGACCGTCTCATGGCATTAGACAATGAGAATGGGTGTAACTAGGGCATTGACTTATTAACATTTTGATAGGGGTAGGTGTCTATTTATGTGGTATCATGTTATGAGACGGTCTCATACAAATTTTTGTCTTTTATTTTATGCTATAACCGTAATCCAAAACAAACTATAAACTTTGATCGAGCCAGCTCGCTCTAGCTCTCGTAATAGTAGCAGCCCATTTATAAAAACAGGCAATTGTGAAAAAAGATCATAGTGTATACCTAATATATCAAATATGTCCTACCCATTTACAAAACTCTTTCCTATCCAATTTAATGTAAAAAGATGGAATTGCCCTTAAACAAATTAATTTGGATCAATTTCGTCCATGCCCGAAAAATAATCAAAGCTGACCAAAATTTTGAATTCTTGAACCAATAACATTCTTCGCTCTTCTCCTTTCCCTTGCTTGCTCGGCGCCATTTTCCGGCAATCCATCTCCGACTTCTAAGCGGGCTCCGACCAGTTGAGTGAGTCGTCCAAAAAGCTTCCCCCAGCTGTGTGATTCTTCTCTGTTGCTTCTTTGTTGTAGTTGATACCAAGGCACGTTTCATTCTTCTCCTTTTGTTTTTCTTTACCTTTTACTATGGTATTGTGAAATTGATATCTTGTTTTGTATAATTCGACTTTGAATACTCATTAGGCTGTTCTTGAACTATGGTTACTTGTGAATTTTATCTGTGTGGGCACTGTGTGAAATTAGGTTACGCAATTGTGTGATTTTTTATCTGTGTTTTTCAATTTATTTTCTCCCCCATTAGCGACCGACGACGGATGTAATGGGCTATTCTATCGCGCCGCTGCGGTGCCGACATGGGTCGCACACGCGCGACCAAAGCGCTCTACCATGCGCGATCCCCGAAATCGCCGCCGAGTCCTATTCTACCGCCCTCGACAGCGGAAACCCGAAGTGGATCCGGCGCGATCGATGCGTGACGGAGGCGATGCGATTGTGTGATTTTTTATCTGTATTTTTTCAATTTATTTTCTCCCCAATTAAGTCTATGAATAGAATGTTAGTTGTAACCTCAATTCCAATTGTACTCTGTATTGCTGAAAATGAGTTTACAATATCATCTGTTAGCAATATCAGTTTACTCTCTGTTTGATATTCATTTGAACTGCTTGCTTGATTTTGACATATGATATGTTAATGCGTTGTTTTTTTTAATATTATAGGTAAAATCATGTCGAACTTGTGTTTAAAGTCTAGAGTTGATTTCTCACTAATAGATGTTATCAAAGGACGATTATCGGCCGATAACATTACGAGGTTTGAACAAAGTTGCTTTGGACATTTCTTACATTTGAAGAAGCAAAATCTCCATGGTCATCTAATCACGCACCTTTTAAAGTGTGTTGATTCTTCTTGTATGTCAACAAACGATGTAAATTTCAATGTCGGTGGCGTAGTATGTAAGTTTGGACCTCCTGAATTTGCTCTAGTAACTGGTTTATGGTTTGGGGTAAGGCCAGCATCTCTCCCATCTCACTCACTATTGTATGACAAGTACTTTAGGGAGTATGGGTCAAACGTCTTCCTTAGTACCATCAAAACAATTTTTGTTGAAGAAGCAGACCCGACATCTGAAGATTCCTTGAAAGTTGCTTACCTATTGATTGTGTACGGTTTCTTCCTTGTCAAACATAGGCAAATTTCTAAGGTTGACATGTCATTTTTCATTGTTGTGGATGATTTGAGTTTGTTTAATAATTTCCCTTGGGGGACGATAGCTTATAACTTTTTAGTTGAAGATGTTAGCAGTAGGTTGTCTGTAAAGGTAAAGCTTGATAAGTACAGAAGTAGGAAGTTGGAGAAGAAGAGAAAAAGAGGTGAGAAAAGTGTTGGTGGTTGTGGAATAGATTGTTATGGTTTTGTTAATGCAATTCAATACTGGGCGTTTGAAGCAATGCCCTGGGTTGCTAATCTTAGTTCTGTTCAACGTGATATCATTGATACCGATTTTCGACCTAGGATGCTACTCTAGTCTCCTATTGGTAACCCCAAGTATAATCTGTTGAGTAATCGGTTGGATGCTAGTTCAAGGTTTCCGGAAGAGGTATGCAATATGTAAATTAATTTTCTGGTCACATCTTGATGTTTTATTATTTAATTTTAACCTACTTGTTACTCATCATTTTATAGGTTGTACATCATAGGTTGATGCCTACAGATTTGGAGAACCTGAGTACACAGTATACTAGTGCTTTAGAGTGGGAGCAAAAGTAATGTGTAGTTAGTGTTGGGTCATCTGTAGATAAACGAGCTGTTTCCGAGTCTGAGTCGGAAGACGAAGAATTGTTTGAGGCTGAGTCTAAAGGTGAATTTGGTAAAAGGTTTGAGTCTGTGTTGTTGAAGCTGGAGAATTCTAGTGTTGAAAATAAGAAAATGCTGGAGGAGATCAGGGTTTTATCAAATTAACATTGAAAAGAAATTTGAAGAGTCCATGAAGGCTTTTCAAGTTAACATGGAAAAGAAGTTTGAAGAGTCCATGAAGGCTTATCAAGTTAGCATGGAGAAGAAGTTTGAAGAGTCAGTGAAAGATATTAAAATTGCAGTTGAATCTGTCAAAAGCAATCAAAACCAAAGTGATGAGGATTACAAAAGTTTTACAAAACAGTTTCCGGTGATTCCTGCGGAGGCAACATACAGTGAAGACACACCTGATAAGGTACACTTTTGATCTAATTCTCTATTTCAACTAACAATTTCTGTTAGCATTTTTATATTATTCTCTATGAATAAAATTTTCTTTAGTCTTTGGAACCCAACACCTTATTTGGAAACGACAAAGGAAAGTCAGTTTCCCATGATGATGAATTAATATCACCTGAGTTGCAAACTCCACAATCACATTGCAATGAATCCCCACAATCCGGAGATGCCAAAGAGGGTGGTTTTGCAGAATCCTGTGGACGCGTTGAATTGGATGAGGCATTTCTTGATCATCAGACAAGACAACCACTTTCACACGGGACCGTAGAAAGCGGAGATGCCAAAGATTGTGGAGTTGCTGAAATGGATGAAGGATCAAATGACCATCCAACTCCACATCTAGTTTCCAATGAGACCCCACAATCACAATCTGGAGATGCGAGTGAGACTGGGTTTGGAATGGATTATCAAACTCCACATCCTGTTGATGCGGCCACAGCCCAAGGGAATGAGATTGAATCAACACGTGTTAGTGTAAAATGTTTCTTAGTTTCAATTTACCTCTTCAAATAGTTGTGTTGGCTTCATAAACTTTCAACTAACTAAATTGCGGCAGGTGTCACCATGCAAAGCAATTATGTACTGTTATCTCCATCGATCACTACTGCACAAGACAGCATTTCATCAGAGGTTTGATAATTTCATATTATTTCTAACTTTTATTAATGATTGTTTCTGAGGCAAACTCCAATTTTCGTTTCAACATCGTACAGCCATCCTCCAAAGCCCAAAAATGTAGCACATGAGAGCCATGTTGCGCATGGAGCCGATGCGAGTACGTTGGTGGATGTCGCAGGTCGTAGTAAATTGGAGGTGGATACATCCGGTGACGGAATAGAGGTACATTGTTTACACCATTTATGTTCAGTGAATTTACAGATATTTGTAACTAAATGATTACATATGTTCATTTTTCAGATTTCCCTTAATGAAGATGTTATTTGTCCTCGCCATAAGCTGCCTGGTAAATGCACAATCTCCCCGTTCACAGACCCGACGAAGCGTAGGATTCCTTGGCCGCAACAAGTCCTTTAATTTTTTTTTGTGGTTTTGATATAGTGTAATTAATAGTTTCATATTGATTTCATACCGTTTGTTTTTTGTTCGCTTATCCTAGCGCACAGGAGGTCTCCATGGTGTTGGAGAGGATGGAACACATTACTTCTGAAATTGGAGAGAATGGGAAATACTGGCCGTTTTACACGTACAGTAAGGCGGAAGTAAAGGATTTTGGTGCTCTTCTCAGACGAAAGAAGAACCCTGTTTCATTTAGTATCCCGCTCCTCCCTGATAGCCGAAGATCGTTTGATGCTAGTTGGTTCAAGGATATTTGGTCTGCAAGAGGATGGTTGAGTATATGGGTATTAATCAAACATCTCTTTAATCTATGCTATTGCTTTTTACGTTTTTGTTATAAGATATTTAACCCCATTAAATTTTATGTTGTCATTCTTGTAGAACCTCGATATTTTGATGCATGTTGTGATGCTGAAGGTTAGAAAATGGCCAGAAATGTTTAAACCTAAATGGACAATTGTAGATGGTGCATTTTGGGTAAGACAATCTATTTTCTACTTTAAAATTTCTTAATTTTTTAGGGTGTAATGCAACATTTTCTTCGATGCACTTATACCTTTATAATTTTCCTGGGTAATCCATTTTTGTTTTGTTTGGCAGGATTCCTTGCTTAGGCTTGCATTAGAATCCAGGGTACCGGGGAAATATACAAGCAAAAACAAATTTGATTGGATTTCAAGGGGTAGACTTCTCATGCCCTACCTAGAGGGAATACTGCCCATTTACGGATGGGGACTAAGTTGGGCAGAAGCAGACAGTGTTTTCGGTATTGCTCGTATAAATGATAACCACTGGGTTCTTTTTGAAATTCAGCCTCGAGAGTCCATGATCAAAGTGTACGATTCGTTGTGTGTATCTTTTCTGAATTGGAATGGGAGGGAGGAATTTGCATTATTTGCTTCAGCTCTCGGAGATATATCTGGTGGTAATAAAGTTTACCGTGTTGCTCTTAGCCCCGACTCCCCTGGTCAGTTGAATAACTACGATTGTGTGTGATGTGCATCAAGTTTTTTTAGTGTTTAATTTCTGGTATTTCATTCCGGGAAATTGATGTGAAAAAAACCCTCCTCTATCGTCAGTACTTGTGTTTAGATATATATATAGGATATCACAGATGAGCAAATGATATGATGACATTGTTATCTATTGTAGTTGTAATGATTAATATATTTTAAATTTAATTTTCTTCTGATTCTGTCTTGCAATTAGATATATGTTAAGTATTTAAGACATGTTTAGATTAAATGGATAAAGTCTAAATTCAATACTGGTTACAATTTTATAATTTTTGATGTCATGTTACTGTGGAGAGTTCAGATTTTGAAGAAAATGTTGAAACACGTGGAAATTACGTTTTTCAAATTAAAACAAGTGGATTGAATTTGAATTTTTTTTATTTCTACATGTATATGTTATTATTAAAAGGCTAACATCAAACGTTCTCATTTTACCGTTTCAAGTATGAAGAGTTCATAAGTTGTAAGAAATCGTGGAAACACATGGAAACTTCATTTTTCGAATTACAGACATGTGGATTGATGTGGAGTTGTGTGGCTTGATGTGGAAATATATTTTATTTCTACATGCATATGTTAATATTAAAAAGCTAACATCAAACATTCTCATTTTATGTAGATTAAAGACATGTGGATTGTTGTGGAGTTGTGTGGATTGATGTGTAGTTGTGTGGATTGATGTGGAGTTGTGTGGATTGATGTGGAAATATATTTTATTTCCACATATATATGTTAATATTAAAAGGCTAACATCAAACGTTTTCTCATTATATGTGGATTAAAGACATGTGGATTGATTTGGAATTGTATGGCTTGATGTCGAAATATATTTTATTTCTACATGTATATGCTAATATTAAAAGACTAACATCAAAGGTTCTCATTTTTTGTGGATTAAAGACATGTGGATTGATGTGGAGTTGTGTGGCTTGATGTGGAAATATACTTTATTTCTATATGCATATGTTAATATTAAAAGGCTAACATCAGAGGTTCTCATTTTATGTAGATTAAAGACATGTGGATTGATGTGGAGTTATGTGGATTGATGTGGAAATATATTTTATTTCTACATATATATGTTAATATTAAAAGGCTAACATCAAACGTTCTCATTATATGTGGAATAAAGACATGTGGATTACTGTGGAGTTGTGTGGCTTGATGTGGAAATATACTTTATTTCTATATGCATATGTTAATATTAAAAGGCTAACATCAAAGGTTCTCATTTTTTGTAAATTAAAGGCATGTGGATTGATGTGGAGTTGTGTGGATTGAAGTGGAATTTAGTGAATTGATGTGGAAATATATTTTATTTCTACATGCATATGTTAATATTAAAAGACTAACATCAAAGGTTCTCATTTTACCGTTTCAAGTATGGAGAGTTCATTAGTTGTAGGAAATCATGGATGGAAACATGTGGAAATTACATTTTTCAAATTAAGAAAACTGTGGATTGATGATGTGGAATACTCTTTTACGAATAAATTTATGTTCTTATCATTGAAACTCGAACATCCAAAGTCCCCATTTTAAAATGACATGAATTAAAGCAAATTGGGCAAACATGTGGAAATTACGCTTTCCAAAAAAAACTAGTGGATTTATGTGGAATAATGTGTTATTTCAACACATTGATCTTATTGAAATGAAAATGTTAAAATGTCCTCATTTTAACATTTCAAGTATGGATACTTCGGTAACTATTCTTCTGGAATGTCCAAAATATTGTCGTTATATTATGAGAATAGTTTATTTATTTTCAATTTTTTTAACATTCACAAACACAAACCCATACCCATACCCATACCCATACCCATTTACATATAACATTTATGACAACTACGAAGTAATTCTCATATTCAACAATAGTTTATACATCTTATAATAATATATTTTCAAACCTCTCCAAGATGATGTGTCAACACCACCTTATTTTTAGGCTGATGTGGCATGTCTAAAATCTCTCCATTTTAAAATACTGCACTCTCATTAAAAGTTGGTTTAATTTTTAATCTCAACCATTCGGCTCATTTCATTAAATCTAAACCCTACATTTGTTAATTTAGGGTTAATAATGTATCCTATTCATTTATTTTCTCCTTTCTTCGTCTCGCACAATTCACTGCTGCTGCTCCCCTCTCCTTGCCGTCGTTCACAGCCTCACAGTTGCCATCCTCTTTCTCTTTATTGAGAGAAGACCGCCGTCCCCCTTCTGCCTCATCTTCTCGCCGTCTTCCACCTCATCTTCTCGCCTCCACATCCGCTTCTATGATCTCAATGCCCTCTATATTCTCGCACTAAAATCGAAGCCCCAAATCTCGGTGGCATTAGCCGAATTGAAGAGCATGAGGAGCCCCTCGACCCTAGCGTTGGCCGTCAATGCACCGCCGAGCCCTAACGCCTATTCAGAATTCAATCCTTATTCTAAATCCGCTCTGACACGGTTCCATTCTCTAATTTCATTTCTCAATTTCTTCCTCTTTCAATTACTATCTCAATATCTGCCCTAAATCATTTAATTACTAAAATTTGTGCATTTTTACTGGTACATGCAGTACTATCTTGAACCAGATTCCGGAAGAAAATTCAGATCAATAAAGAAGTCCATAGGTACCTCAGTGGGGAAGGGTATCCCTGTAGAAGTAGAACCACGAGGAATAGGACGAGGCTATTTCCTTCTTTCAGGGTATAATTTTTTATTTTAATTTCTGTAATTGGCGTTTATGGAAATTAAAAACAATGAAAATGGTTTAAATTGTTAATTTGGTTATTTTTTGTTAATGTTGTTGATACATGGAAAATGTGTTGGAAAATTGTTTTCATCACATCGGTGTAATTACCTCCCTGTACTGACTTTCTGCAGAATTATGGGGTGCGGCCGAATCCTAAGCAGCGAAGGATGATTGTTTCTGAGGGAAGGTAAAAAATTCCTAATTAGTCTTTATTTAATCTTAGCTTTCACATTGAAAACGTTATGTCTAAAGTTATTTATCTATAAAACTTAGATTTTATGCTACAAATAGTGATTTATAGCAAGAAACTAATGCGTATAGTACTTATAGATACTTATCCATCATTCATCAACTTGAAATTTTAATAATAGCTTTTGGTTGAACTTTCAAATTCACTCATTGAAATTGAACAAGTAAACAATTGAATTTGATTGAGTAGATGGCACTAATGAAATAGAATGCTAACTCCTATTTGTTATTGAATTAACTGATGAATGTGTAAGGAAGCCCCTCCCTTATCAGATGCACTCATTTATTTGTTTGGCCTATTTCTTTCCTTATTTTCGATTTTGCAACTGCCTCAGAGTCAGAGAACTTGGTGAAACTCTAAACCTCACCATGTGTGTTTTTTGTCTTCTGTCTGTAGATTTAGAATCCATGTGTGTTTTTTGTAAATTGAGTACTATAGTTGCCAGGAACTATGCGGTTAGTGTTGATGTTTGTTCAAGAATAACAAATAAATTTTACGAGGATTCCTAATGTCCTTACTGCTGTATCTTTTAACATATCTTCGTTAACAGGTTTAGTACAACTGATCTCATGATTTCCATTTTTTATTTGTATTTAGAAATGAAGAGGACGACATACTACGATGTTGTACCAATGTACGAATCCCTAATTTTGACTTCTATGCAATGCACGTTGCAATTTTAGTTTCAATTTACACTGAATCTATCTCCTTCGATGTTCTGCATTGATCACTGCCAACAATGAATTTTTTTTGCCCTTAATATTTTGATTATAGCAGTAGCTAAAAGCTTGAATTTATGAATGTTGGTGAAAAAAATAATTTCATTTTGTGTAGCTAGGTTATTAGAATTTGATTGAAGTTAATTAAATAGGGAAAATGAGTTGGAGATGTTGATTAGGATGAAGGAAAGAGAAGGGTATGGAGCAGTGATTGGCGCCTCGAACCGCCTCTTCCGCTGTTCGCTTTCTCAGCTGCTTAGCCACCAGCCCCGTAATTGATATGTAAGTCTCTTTATTGCTCCTCAATTTGGTTCGGTCTCTATTCTCCTGTCTCATTTTTGTCGTCTTTGAAATATGTTGTGCAACTGCTCATCCCCTCTGTTTGCAGTTCCGTTTTGAGACCTCAATGAACAACACAAGTCCCTGATTTTATCTCTAATTGTGTTCTATATATTTTTTCAATTTTTCCTTTTGTGATTTGGCCTCCAAATATCTACTTTCATTGTTACTTTTCTTCTATGCTCCCATCACAAATTTGATTTATGAGTTCACATGTAGAACATCATTGACGACCTCAGTTGTTTCAGGTAATCCCACTTCTGAGGCGACAAGTAACATCTCCGCCCCATTTGAATTAATTTTCATATTTATTTCTAAGGATCTAGCATCATTTACGCTTTTGTACGACTCCAAATCATTCTCTTTCTATTGTTTCTCTTATTCGTTTAGTTTTCGTAAGTATTTATCAGTCCTACTGCTTTCCTTGCTGTTGCTTTTGATCCAGTGGATTCATTTTTTGTCGTCTTTGAAATATGTTGTGCTTTTGGTTTTATCTATTTTAAATTAATGATTTTATTATTGAGGTGGGTCTATTCATTGCCTGACATAATGGATATTGGCAGAATGAAGCCCACATATTCACGAGGTAATTCAGGCAGGTGTTATTCCCCGCTTCGTTGAATTTTTCACGAAAATCTTTTTGTACGCTTTTTTTTCCTCTTTGAATAAAGCCAATTGTTTCCCTGTATCTCTCACTTGCAGCTTCTTGAAGGGGCTGGCCTGATGAAACTTTTTGATTCAGAACTTGAAAATGGTACGTTTCTTTAGTCTTCTGTATAATGTTTAAAATGTGTATTATCTTGCATATACTTCCTGTAGCTTTTTGTCAATAAGATAAAGGTGGAGTTTTTATCAAATAATAAAAGATTTATGTTTATGTCATGGAAAGCTTTAATACTGTAACATTATGTTTGTGACTTTTTTAATCTACAGAATTATTTTCAAAATGACGATCATGTTTATAAATCTTTCCTGGACATTTTAAATACATATTGAAAGGAACATAAGGGTATAACAGAGGTGTACGAAGAGGTCAGTGTTTCTCCTAATGTCCTGGAATAAAATACTCTTCAGTTGTGTGTTGTTAAATGTTATGTAATTGCAGGTTGCACACTTTTTGATGATCATCAAGATCTTCTTGGTGAGTTCACTAGATTTTCCTACCAGATATTTCATCTACCGTTTCAACTCCTTCTGCTTCTTTTGGCTACCATTCTTATCATCGTTATGACGAGAGGAGCTCCGTTGTACCTGCAATGCGGCATTCTCACATGGATAAGGTGTATATCTCTACATGTGCATATATCTCTACTTTGTTGCTTTCTAACTAAAAAATTGCATCCATTTTTTTTCCAGCAACGGTCGCAAAGAGACAGGATTATAGGTCCCCATGGAGAAAGATGTGTAAGTGTTGAGCGTCCTGATATAGATGATGATAAAATAGTTACAGGGGTGCACAAGGAGCTGAAGAAGTATACTGACAGCGGTAGGAAATATTGTGATCATGATGACAGAGGTTAGCCAAAATCACGGTGTGTAAGTCCTCCATTAGGACTGGAAGGGAGAATCTAGCACTTAAATCAGCCGAATAAACAGTGATAGTTTATAGTTTTAATATCCAAATAAAGTCTGGTGAGCATGGTATGATTAAGGTATGAAAGTTTAGACATTGCAGTTTAAAATTCATCATCAATTTGTATGGTTGCTTCAGTGAGAATTCATAAATTGAGGTTGTTTTGTACACACATAATATGCATATTCGTGTTCATTGAAATATGCATATTTATGTGTATAAGCTCTTAAAAGCCTCAAAGGTGGCTGCTTTGCTATTTCAGAATGATAAATTGTAATGTTTGACAATCCCATTTGTATGAAGTTTTAAATGATATAGTTCTAGGGGCCTGTGTCATTCGAACTTAACTGCTTGAACTTGAGTTTCTTCAGTTTTATAGTTTCATTCTCTAGGCTGGATTTTAAGTGATATAACATATGTACAAATTAGTTCAAGTAAAATTTTCATATACACAAGGACTCATAACTACATAAGTTGTTGATCCTGAATATCTTCTGGAAAATGGACAGCTCAAGTGAATCTCAAGGATAGAAGTTGTCTGTTTTCTATTCAAAACCAAACCTCTCCTGAAGCTTTCACTGCTGTGTTTGAGAAAGTTGAGTCTTGGATATTCTCACAGATGATTTAATCAAATATGGTCTCAGGTTATTCCTTTATTCCACATTGTAACACTACAATATGATTCTTGGATATGCTTAATCAACTCAAGTATCACATGTTAAATTTTTAAATTTCAAGTGAATTAAGTTGCTAAATTATTGGCATATTACATATATCCTTCTAAATATGTAATACATGATTTATAGTCTTTGGCATCATAGTAGGTACAATTTTTTATGTTACTTTTGGTTTGGACTTGGACGCCTAATGTGTAATCACCTGTTGGTGATTCTAAAATGGACAATGGTTCTTACAGGTTACTGGATCCTACCGGAGGTGACCAAAAACAAGTAGATTTTTCCAGTAAGATGTGGAAAAATGCTTTTCATTAGGCCTTTCATGATTGCTTGCCAATTTTGGCTAGAAACATGAGTAATGTTATTTCCAGCTCTTTTTTTTTCTTGCATATACAGTAGCATTAGCAGGCTAGATGTGCCCATGGTAAGATCCAATTGACTACAAGATTTTCCCATTGCTCAATCTCATGTTTAATTCAAAGTTGCTTGAATAGTGCCAAGAGTTTTTCCATTCTCTATGGCCTCAAAAAATAAAGTATTCATTCAAGTAAAGTTGCATGACTTAACTATTGAGCTTCAATAGAATTTTAACAACTTTAACAAGCTTGAGCTTGAATTGGCTTCAAATAGAACAACTCCTTAACAAATTAACAATGACCAACTTTACAAATTATTTGGAGTATTGTCTATTAGCATAAAATCGTTGCTATTTTTCACCTTCATATTTACGCATTGGATTTCCTGGGTAGTTTTCTCTAGATAAATTTGAAATAGGTTTTGTGTGAGATCATCTCATACTATGAGAGAATGAGAGGGGTATAAATTACACATGATGCACTAACACTTTGACACAGGTGGATGTTAATTTGTGTTGTCTCATATCATTAAATAATTTTACACAATTTTTTTTCCATAAATGTGTCAGCCAGATGGAAGAGACGCCTAAAGAAATTACCCGCACACAATTTTTTTTCCATAAATGTGTCAGCCAGATAGAAGAGATGCCTAAAGAAATTACCCGAATGGAACCCATATTTGTAAGAGAAAATGCAAAACATGTTTGTAAGAGAAAATGCAAAACTTTTCAACACAAGAACTAATGATTATATATTTATTTTAAGATGAGGCATCTAAGAATGAAATTTAAATTAAAAAAAAAAACCTGACTTCGAATTATGCAACAAGAAGTTTTGTGGATTTATGAGATATTTATAATGAAATTGAAAATGTGGATACTTTGTAAAAGATATTGTCGCCGAAATAGAATATAATGCTCAATTTTTTTTGCTACCAAATACAATATTTTACCATTGATAATAGATTGTAACAAAAAAAAAAGGTAAATTTCTACTATCCAAATAGACATTGAAACTGTATATATAGATATATTTTCCTACAGCAGGATTTTGATTTTTTTTTTTTACAATTTTCTATAATATGTAATTTTCTTTTCAACATTAAAATAATGCAAACAGATCTTTTTTCCATAGTTCAACGATTTTCTTACTTAGATATTTTTACAATTTATTTTTACAAAATATTTATATATGTTAATTTTCTAGGAGGATATTGAAATATTTTGCAAAAGATATTATCACGTAATAGCTTATGATTCCCAAAGAATACCATATCTTACTATGGATAATAGAATGTATCATAAAATTTTTTTTGGACAAAATTTTACTACCCAAAAAAAATTGTCACTGAAATAACATATTATTCCCATAAAATCTTGTCATCATATATAATATCTTATCATATACTCCCTCCGTCCCAGTTTTATTTTTCCATTTGCCAAAAAAGTCCATCCCAATTTTATTTTTTCATTTTCTAAAATAGAAATAAAGTATGTTTACCATTTTAAACTTTACCTCACAAAAAACTATTTTTTCATTTAAATATTACAATTCAACTCTCTCATTTAACTCCGTGTAAAGTCAAACGGAAAAATAAAACTGGGACGGAGGGCGTATAATATAATAATAATTTGTTCATCTATTATGATTTTTTTTTATCTTATTTTTCAAACATGATCAGTTATTAGATGGAATTGAATTGTGTATCAAAGTATTTGATTTGATTCTTATTAGACGAATTTAAAAAATATAAATTTTTTAAATTTTTTTTTTTAAAATACGTGTATATGTGAAATGTTTAGGAGTTAATTGAAAATTTTAAATTTTTTGAATTGACGTTTAAATGTAATTCTTATAATTAGATATTTTCATTATAAATACCAACATATTAATTAATTGTTCCCACACAAACATCTACACATTATTCCATTTTAATTATGACATTATTGTCAAATGTCAACTTTCGATCTGAAATGAATCTATCTTTAGAATAAAAAATTTATGTTTTATTTTTGTTACATTATTTTTGCAGGGTTCGAGAATTCATGTTTTTATTCCTAAAAATCTCATGTCTACATATGAGAATGTTGTGATTGAGGAGAAGGAGTACATTTTACAATATTCTCCCCCCGTCCTTGAAAAATAGTCCTATTTTTTGCACGTGCTTTAATGCGATATATCGGATATTATTACGTGATTTTCTAAGGTTCGTTATAAAATGATCGTTTCTCTTACTTTCTATAAACAATCATTTTAGAATTCAGAGGAGACAATTTCCGGTTTTTTTGTGTTTTGTCATGACTATAAATAAAAGGCAAAACAAATCTTTGTCCACTATTGGTGTGTTCCTTCCCAAACCAGTTTTACACATGAACAATTATATGTTGTCGTCTCGAGAGTTAAAAGAGGATTGAAAGTTTTTTGTCTTGATTCTAATGGAAGACCATGCAAGTATACAACAAATTTAGTCTACAGAAAGTTTTCAGAAACGTGTAATTTTAAGTAATATTATGTCATAATAATTTCAGGTGGAATGTGTGAATTAAATAGAATTTTTAGAATTTTATATTTATTCATGTTTAGTATTTTTTTATTGTTCGTCGAATTATAATTACAATTATAATATTATATCAAATTACGAGATATTTAAAATAAAAAATACTTATATTTATAATTTGAAAACAATAATAACATTTTTTTTCAGTCCGCAAAATTCGCGGGGATACGCACTAGTTTATTATATGTGGACATATGTGGATTTCTGGGGAAAATAGCGAAAAAAGACGTATACATAATAAAAATTAAATAACCTACATATTTTTACAGTAAAGCATAATAATACTGTAAATTTCAGTACATTTTAGCTTGTTTATTTTTTCAGTAAAGCATATTAATACTGTTTACAATCTGACATATACCACTATGATATATTCCATCACTCCTCCACCCGTGATACTTGTATCCCACATGGTTCCACTACAAACAAAAATGTACTTGTTGACCAATGAATGACCAACGAAACCCTCATTTCACACTTGGCTACTTTACTTAATTAAAGTTAACTTTCCAGATTTTTTTATTACATTGTTTGTTATTTAAATTGTTCATAAATATGGTCATGTCACCTATCACACCTCCCATTTTCAGTATAATCTATTATGTGTACTCCTTATGTTTCATCCTGGGTTCCAAAGAACCACTTTGAGAGATGCGAGAATTCAATTTTTTGGACTCCTGAATTTGATAAGTCTCTCGCAGAACAACTTTTGGTTGAGTGCAAGGAGGGTCGTAGGAAAGTAGGCAGTATTGAAAATCTTCATGCAATCGAGCACACGACTTTTTGTTTGAATTTATCGTTTCCAACGGAAAAATTTACAGTGGATGAGGTTTTACAACGTGTGATCTCGTTCAAATCTCGGCATGATTGTTGGTTTATGATGATCAATACGAAGGGACCTTGCGTATGGGATCGCGATTTCGCCAGAATTTCGGCTACTGTTGATATTTGAGATTTTTGGTTGGATGTAAGATTTAAAATAATATATGCTTTTATTAGGGAATTATTTAATCAGGAATACTTATTTTTGTATATATATTCTGACTAAATTTTATAGGTTGATGAAAAGGCAAATTCATATACCCAGTATGAAGAGCCGTTGTGGGATATACTGCATCAACTATTTCCCAAGCCCTCTTTAGTACCAACACGGCAGGATTGGCTAAAAAGACGTGCAATGGATAATTCTGAGTCTCAGTAGTAGTTTTTAGTATTTTATATTTTGGTAATGAATTGTTTAATTTTTTGTTAAGAGTGGTGCTTAAAATAAATGTTTATTATGTAATTAACTCTACTAATAAGCCAAGTAATTTACTATTATACGAAAATTACAAAACATACAAAACAGTCCACATAACCTTAACGAATTCAAACAACATAAACATTTTCAAACGATACAAACTACAACATTATCGAGTTGAAAGACCCTAACATAGGGGAAACTTCAAGCAGACATACCAACTACTTAAAAGATGCATCAATCCTAATAGGTCTAGTTGACAACCTAAAACCCTAAATCTTCAATTATCATCCTTGTCCGAATTGATTGAAGGTCTTAACCATGTTCCAACTTGAAAGTCTAGATCTGGTTTAACGTCCACTTCCGATTCGTCAAACAACCTGATTTCGGTTTTTGTACGGCGACGACCAGGCACTGCCGAAGTTGAGACAACCGGACTATCGGGTATGTTCATTGCTTCCAAAATTTGTTGAGACTCAACATATACACTCACATCTTCTGGAACATGCTCTCCTGGATGGGCAAACAACATGCGGAGCTTCACATACTCTGGCTCCCCTCGGTGGACGTATGCTCTTACAAGGGCGTTATCCTTTTCAGAAAAATATTTATTTAGTTTATACATCATAAAAATGTAAGATGTATTAAAAAGGTAATACATAAAAGGTATTGGAAACCTACCCGGATCATTCGATGCCAAATTTATTCAGAAGTGTTGATGATGTTTTGCTCACGGTCCCACCACACTTGTGGATGGTCGATCATTAACTTGAACACATCGTATCGATTTTCGAGTTCACTACAACATTCCATGTCATCTGCCCACGTGAGTCTCTTGTGGCAAATTTTGTTAACCTCTGCAAT
Source organism: Ballota nigra (assembly GCA_947034835.1). Lineage (NCBI taxonomy): Eukaryota > Viridiplantae > Streptophyta > Magnoliopsida > Lamiales > Lamiaceae > Ballota > Ballota nigra. The sequence goes on from OX344724.1 coordinate 94,318,763, forward strand.
CGCACTTACACATGCATTAAAGTTTACTTGACTTCTTCCATACCAACGCCGGAATTTTTTTTGTATGATCAACGTGTTGATGAATATGTGATCCATTTCATAACTCCACTTCTCATTATACAGAAATGTTTCTTGTGGTGGGGTTTGCGTGAAATGGATGGAAGACATGGTTCAAGCACAGTTTACTATGTTAGTAACCGTATTTTTAGTGTTTTGTGATGAAGTATAAGGTTGAGGTTGATTTATATAGACTAAAGAACGAACACACGGTTTCTTAAAATTAATAAATCAAGTGGGGTTTAGTGTGCATACGTAAGCAAATGAAAAATATACATATAAAAATATCATGTGGAATTTTATAGAAATTTGATTCCTATAAATTGCCTTTTTGACCAAGATCGGCTTTATTGCCTGAAATGACAATTCAAAGAAGAAAGTTGTCTTTTACTTTTATTTTGTCTTTATTCATTCATGTTCAAGCATCTTAGTACACATAAGACCATGTTTATCCATGTCTGGTTTCGGTTGTCATCAAATATAATAAAATTAATTTCTCACTCCTCCACATATATATTTTACACCACAACCTAAACTCATATCAAGATTGGTCTCTATTTATAGAGAATTTTATTTTATTAATTTTGGTATATATATATTCTGTATTTTTTATTTTAAGTAGATAAGTGAAAATCGAAAATTACTCCCCCATTCATTCCAGGTATAAATGTTACTATTCATTACCCCACTATCAATATCATTTAAGTCATCAATCTTTATTACTTCAATTTTTTTACTTTACTTTATTTTATTTATAATTATATTAATTTACTCAAATATTTGTAGTCTGAATTTTTTTTTATTTTGTTTAACACTATTGAAATTTTTTGCACATTATTGTGACAAACCTCAAGAATTAAAAAGGAAATTTTAACTTGGCTAAGTGCAAGAAACAACGTCGTTTTATTTGCCATATTAACCACTTCCATTTTTTCGAGTTGGTGCGTTCAATTGAATGCTGGAAAAGCAATTTAGGGTAACAGATCCAAACAAAACAGTTGCAAAGTAACCCTCCATGGGTTTATGGTAATTGTTCGCCAATCATTAAATTAGATATCGGTCACTTCCGCGAGTTTGCGAATTTACATCTTCCCCTGTGCAACAACATCAGGTGATTGTTTCCAAATTATGACAGTTTTTTAATTTACGTTGTGTCAATTATATATGTCATCTGGGTTTTTAGAGCTACAATTTGGGGTACAGTTGAAGGCTTCGTTCAATTCCTTGGTTTAGTTTAGCGACAATTCAATTCATGATCTGATGCATGTATTAAGTTTGTATATGGGATGGGTTTATAATTTTAATAGCAAACTTGAATTACATGATTAAAGGTATAGTATAGTTATATTATCCATGAAGTTAGTTTTTTTTTGGGATCCCAATGATCTAGGGTATAGTAGAATATTGTGTGATTCTTATATTGCTTTCTGGGTAGATGGGCATCGGTCCGGGGTCTGGTTGGTATCCAATAAAAGTGAATGCTGCAGCAAAGATTGATCAAATATTATCGTTAATTAACGATGGGATGGATAAGGCGAATTTTGAAAAATTAGGGAAAACTTGCTTCGGTCAGTTTTTTAAGCTACAAACTCAGAAATTCCAAGGAAATCTACACCTACACCTCCTCTTGAACCAAGTCAAGAATATTAATGGAAACAGTATCATTTTCAACTTGTTTGGAAAAAGGGCAGAATTTGGTCCTCGGGAGTTCTCTCTAATCACAGGATTGAAATTTGGTCACTATCCACCTAAACCCACCAGTTTCAATTTCTTCTCAAGAATGTTTCCTTCAAAGCATTCCCTGTATCTAAATGATATAATTTCATCATTCGGGTGCCCAAAAGCTAAACTTAAAGACAGAAGGCGATTGGCAATGTTGTTAATACTATATGGTATTTTACTTGTCACCCACGATAGGAAGGAGTTTGATGTTACATATGTTCACCTACATGATAATTTTGACGAATTCAACCATTTTCCATGGGGACGAGTTACATTAGGTGTTGTTGTGGACACATTCCGACGGTTTCAAGATACAATAGGACTTGTGGAAGAGGCAAGTTTCGAGTGCGATGGATTCGCTCACGTTCTGCAATTCTGGGCATACGAAGCTATCCCTCGTGTTTCATCATTTTGTGCATTTCCAGTTACCGATGGGAGGACGCGCATGCCTTGGATGCTCAGGGGGACCTCTCCAGATAAACCTACATTCAAAATGTTGAGTAAGAAAGTTTTCAACACTTCTGATGCCGGGGACTTAATGTGCGAAGATGTGAGTATGTTATTCATTAAAATATTTATATATTTGTCCGTAGTTTTATAAGTGTACATGTGATAAAACCGATATAATTTTATTTTGTTTTTTTTGTCTGAAGAAATCTCAACCCGGGAGGTTAGAACCCAGTGAGGTTGAACTGTGTTTCCATTACTATAAATTGGCTGTTGATTGGGAGAAGAGGATTCTTATTGATTCCCCACCTCCGCATCATATAGTGGGAGTAGACCAGTACATCCTCAGTCATACAAGTATATCGAAAGATAAACGAAAGTTGGTTGAATTGGGGTCCCCTGAAGTTCCGACTAAATCTGTTTTAGCACAGTGTCTCCAAGATGGCTTTGAAAGAATGGAAAAGAGGCACAAACTTCTACAGACACAGTTGGAAGAGGCTAACAAAAGGAATGATGAAATGTTGACTGTATTGAAGACCATAACTGAACATTTGGGTTGCAAAGACATCAAAGGCACTAGTTTGACAAGATCTCCGGGAACTACTGAGGAGAGTTATAAGTTGTTGTTTAAACTTGTTATACGTTGTTTATACAGTAGAAAACATTATGAATCAAACGTTTATTGAGATCTCTTGATTTCGGTGCAGGGTATAAGGATAAATAAAGAGACAGATTCAAGCTGCAATTCTTTGAAAACGGAACATGGCCACACAAAGGTTTGCCACATGATCTAAATATGTTCTTTTTTTAAAGTTCAATTTGATTATTTGCTAATATGTATACCATATAGAATTTTTTTGTGCAGCACCACTTCGAGGTAGGGAATACGTCCATTAAAAGGAGCTCATGAAATAAGATCCTCACCAACACTACTTGGTGTTATTTTATCATATATGTTGCTTGTTGCCTTGCAATATTTGAGGTTATTTGTAGTTTGTATAACTTAAAGGACCTGTAGACAATAAGATGTAAGACATTCAATTTATTTTTTTCATGTTGGTTTATGGGGAGCTTCAAACTATAACCAAAGTTTTGGGCGGCGAAATTGGAGTTTCTGAAAAAGGAATATTTTTTGGAATGATGAAGAGAATCGATTCACTCATGTTTGAAAATGATGATCTTGCAAAACGGGAACAAAAGGCAAGAGAAGCTGTTGAAATCTTGGAGGTCCAAATCAAAGATCAAGCACACCAAATTGTCTCCTACGAAAGACAAATTGCTAAACTGCAGAAGCAAAAAAAATGGATCCTCATTATCATAGCTATGTGTTTGTGGTTTATAAGGTTTCGCTATTAGTGTTATTTCATTTCTTATTGTTGAAACAAAACAGTTGCAAAGTATGACGTATCCCAGTTTTTGATATACTCATGGAGTTATTTTTATCTTGTAACACAATTCGTAAATATATTTAATTAAATTTTGGAGTTGTGTCAGTATGTTTGTTTGTATTATCTTGGCCTCTTTTGACTGACATAAGTAGATATGTCTTTCACCAAAATAATGGAGAAGTGACCACAACAGTTTTACCCATTAACATTCGGCCAATTTTCTGTTATTATTTCCCCCAACTTAGTCATTCCAAAAAAATCACAAACCAATGGGTGATTCATCAAGTAACCCACAAGATAGGTTTTTGTATGGGTCGGGTCGTTGGAATAGGCTTGTCGCTGAGGTTGTGGTTGATTTTTTGGTGACCGAGAAAGAGGAAGGACGTTGGAATCCCAAATCATCCAACGAACAATGCATTGCGAATTTGCAAAATCATATAAACTCCACTTTCTCATTCGATTATACTCGCGGGGGTATAATTGCATGCATTGATGAACTCAAGAGACGATGGACTCTTTTTGGTTCGATCCTTAACATTTTTTATGTTCATTGGGACAGAGTGACGAACAGGATGTATGTGCCCCATGATCTATAACAGAGAATACTTCAGGTAACAAATCTACAGATTGGAGAGAGGAAATATATCTTTCACCTAATTTAAATATTACTTGTACTCTTGTATTTTCTAATATCTTTGGTTTTGTAAATTTAGAAAAATATTTTTGCAGAGGCATACACACACGAAGGGGACCTATTGTATCTACGGCTATACAAATTTTTTAACGCAATAGAACGAGGACCAGATGACCCAGATGATGATGAGTTTTTCCCCGCCACATACTGTGATTATGATGAGAGAAATGTCCCTGAATGGATTCAACAAGACCCAAATGAGGAACTAGACTATCCAGGTGATATAATCTTTAGTTCGGGAGAGTTTGGAAGTGACTGATAATTACATCTAAATCTATCGCATTATATGTGTTATGTTGTTGGTTAGAAATGTTTATTAAGTATTTTATTAGTGGTTTGTTGTGTTATTTATGCAATTTGTGGTGTAACTTAATTCGACTACTTATATGGACTGGTAATCTAGATCCTTGTGTGGAATAGTTGTGTGGATACTTGTGTGGATGATTAGGCGTGAAATTGTTATGTTTTGGTGCCCGATTTACTCATGTTTTGAGTGCTTGGAGTCAAATGAGTATCATTTTTATAAAATTATTAATTTGTCTCTTTGGTTTTCATAGATGGATAGAGGGCGAAAAGAGGAGTTCGTAGGACTTTGAATCGGCCAAAACGGACTCCCGGTTGAGGAGATATGAAGATTTTACGAACGAGTGCACAGCAGCCAGCGCTCGAGCGATTTGCTCGAGCGCCGGCGCTCGAGCGAATCACTCGAGCGGCCAAAAACTTACAGAACAGTTTTGGCGCTCGAGCGAATCACTCGAGCGCCACCGCTCGAGCGTTTTGCTCGAGCGCGCACGTATTTTCGCCTCCGGATGCGTATTTTCGGCCCATTAACTCCCGTTTCGACCCGGTGCCTATATATACCTCTTCCAAACACGTTTTGAAGATCCCCAACTTTAGAAATCACTTTAGACTTAATTTTTAGAGAGAGGAAGAGGAGAAGAACGAGCAAGCTTTACTTTTACGTTGTTGAGGTTTTTCATACGAATTCTTAGTTTTCTTTTCGTTTCTTAGTTTCTTTTCATTAGCTTGATTACTCTAAACGTTCTAAACTTTGTTTTTATTAATTAAATTTCAGTTTTTAGAATTTCTTTCTTTCAAACCCTAGTTTATGTTTATTATTTTCTTCGTTCAATTCATTATGTTTATGTTCGTTGTTTCTTCTATTGCTTTTATTTTTGTTATAACCATGTCCGGCTAAAACCCTTGCATGCTTGGGTTAGGATGAACTCGTAGAAGTAGGATGTGGGTACGTAATTAGGGTAATTGGTGACGTTAGTTTTAATTCTCTTAATTAATGAATTCATATAATTAATCTTAACTCTACCTTTGAATTTCGTACGAAAGTGTTAGAGAGAGGACGACCGCATCACTCGATAACAATTAGTAGTCTTAACGAGAGGGTTTAGGAAAGGTTAATTCATCTACCGGTTTAGCGAAGGAGGACGACCGCATCACCTTAGTTAAATTAGGGTCTCATTAATTAAGCACAGTTCATTAACTTGTTAGTGGATTAGTGAAGTCGATTGCTAGGATAAAGTATTAGGGTGAGAAATCTTGAGCTTTCATTCTACGATCTTTTACTTAGGTTAATTCTTGGTTGTCACAATTACTTTGATTATGTACCTGCTCCGTTAGTATACGTAGGGATTCCTATCCTGAGCATCACCATCTCTCATTAGAAAACAACCCGTAGTTAATTCGTTCTTTTTCATTCTTTAGTTAATTAGTCTATTTTAGTCTTTTAAGTAATTTTTCAAAAACCCAAAAACATCACACTCATATTAACTACGACGCGTAGATCTTCAGGGATCTATTCGCATACATACCATCCCTTGGGTTCGATAATACTTGGTCCCTATACTTGCCCATACTACAGTGAACCCGTACTCTTGCGGGGAAGCTACTAGTAGAAGTTAGTATAATCGCATCAAGTCAATGGCGCCGTTGCCGGGGATGGCATTTTATGCTTTTTGAATAGGACTTGTCGATAGCTTAGTAGTTAGTAGTGAGTGACTTATTTTCTGTTTATTTTTATTTGTTCAGCAGTTGCGTTTTGATCCTTTTGCTAGTGTTTCAGGTTTATGAAAACACGCTCACAAGGCAATACGAGCGAAGAGAGATTACCTGCAGATCCTGAGACAATAGCTAGAAGGAACCGAGCCTTCTTGAGAAGAATGACTACTGCTGGAGACAAAGACAACATGAATCTGGATGGAGATGGGGACTTAGACAAAATAGCTGCAGAGTATACTGTTTTAGTGGAGCAGGCGGTTGGAGTTGAGAGCAGTAACCAGCAAATACCCATAGGGGAAGCTCAGAACCAACTCCCAAACCCACAAGACACAATCAACTCTGCACAAACACAACCCCAAAACCAGAACCAAAACCCTGCTTACCCACAAAACCCAAATAACCCTTTCCACAACCCAGCATACCAACATTACCCATACCCACCTTATCTTTACCCACCATATCCATATCCTCCACCCCCAGTCTACAACCAACCACCTGTTTACCCACCACCACCCCAACAAGTACCAGTACCTGCTGCTAATCCTCAACACGTTCCTCAGAACGTAGATCATAATATGGCGATTAGAGGGAGGTTTGCAGCGCAGCCACAACGGTACTATGATGGAGTGGCTTTGCCTCCTGTTGAGGCAAACAACTTCTCTATTTCCCCAGGAATTTTAAAGCTGCTGACCGAGAATCAGTTCAAAGGAGTGATCGGGAAGGAGAACCCTCATACACACTTGAGGAGTTTTCTCATGATAGCCTCCACATTTAATTACAATGGCATGTCTGAAGATGCCAAGAGGCTTAGGCTGTTCCCATTCTCATTGACGGGAATAGCCAAGGAGTGGTACGATAATACGCTCCCGCGGGGAGGTATTACCACTTGGGCCGAGCTTGAGCGTCTGTTCCTCGAGCGATTCTACCCGCCATCGAGAACGATTAAAGCGAGAATTGAGATCTCTTCCTTTCGCCAGAAGTCTGGAGAGGATTTACGCCAAGCGTGGGAGAGATACTCAAACATGCTGATCGAGTGCCCGCAGCATGGGTACAATGAGGGAGACATTATGGCATTCTTCTATAGTGGTGCCAACAAGACGGGGCAAGACCATTTAGACGCTTGTGCGGGCGGAGCATTCCTGAACCAAGGCATAGAGAGATGTAGGGAGATCGTGGACAACATTGTCACGAATGCCGGTGCTTGGAGTGCGGATGCAGATTTGCAAAGAGTGCATCAGGTTGAGGAGGGAGAAGGAACGAGAAGGCTGCTGATGGCTATGATGGAGAAGATCAACAACCTCGAGTTGGGGAAGAGTTTGGTTGGAGAGCATGCAGTAGAGAATGAGAGAGTAGACCAACCAAGTGGACAGCAAGAGGTAGCCAATTACATGGGAGGTCCGTATTACAATCAGAATGGCTACCAAGGTGGAAATCAGTATGGAAGGCCTTCTTATGGCCAACCATTTGTGCCTCCAGGCCCTCAGCCACTTCAAAATCAATGGAGGAACACACAAGGGTATCAAGGAGGCCAGCAGCCTCCTCAAAACACATGGAGGAAGAATGATAATTTTTCTTATGCTAACCCAAAAGCTGGTGTTACTGTTCCTGCAGGTGTTGATCCGGGGTCTAAACCTCCTGGTGGAGAAGGCGGTGCATCAACCGAGGAGATGTTGAGAGCTATTCTTCAGAAGGTGGAGGAAGGGAGCAAGCGGTTGTCATCCTTGGAGTACGATGTGAAGGAGTTGCATAAGAAGGGTGATCAACGTGATCAAGAGCTCCAGAAGATGAATGTTGAGTGGACTAGAACTCAACAAGAGAACAATCGAAGGTTCACTTCGTTAGAGCTCCAGATGAGCCAGATTGCAAAGTCCGTGAATAGAATGCCGGAGGGGAACTCGAAAGAACAGTGCAAGGTGATCCAGCTGAGAAGTGGAACCAATTATGAAGGTCCTCAGATGCCTGCTGATTCTGAGACGCCCCAAGTTGAGAAGGGGATTGAAAGTAAAGGGATTGAGAAGCATAAAGATATGGATGAGTCCCAGAAGGGCAAAGGCATTGAGGAGGTTGAGAGAGTTCCTAAGTGGAAGAAAGCAAAGGAAGCAAGGGAGAAAGTGAAAGTGACCGAGCGAGATGAATGGGGGGTACCCAAATCTGTGATACCCGTCCCGTATCCACAACGCTTTATGAAGAAAATGCTTGATGAAAAATTCGCTAAGTTCCTTGAAGTTTTTAAACAATTGCATATTAATATTCCTTTTTATGATGCTTTGGAACAGATGCCGCATTATGCAAAGTTTCTGAAGGACTTGATTGCGAAAAGACGGCGAGTGGATGAGCCGAAGTTGGTGCAGCTGAACCACGAGGTGAGTGCATTAGTGCACAAGGCGCTTCCACCAAAGCTGAAGGATCCCGGTAGTTTCACGATCTTATGTGACATTGGGAACGGGATCAAGAAGGGAGCGTTGTGCGACCTCGGAGCGAGCATTAATTTGATGCCACTGTCGTTTTTCAAGAAGTTGGAAGGTGTTGAACTTCAACCCACAATGATGACGCTTCAACTAGCCGACCGGTCTATTACTAGACCTCAAGGTGTTGTTGAAGACGTCCTCGTGAGAGTTGGAGATCACATTTTTCCAGCCGACTTTGTAGTGCTAGAGATGGAGGAAGATGAGCACGTACCCCTGATCTTGGGAAGACCGTTCTTAGCTACGGCGGGGATGGTGCTAGACGTGGCAAATGGGAAGATCACGTTGAAGGTTGATGATCAAGAAGTGAAGATTTCCCTATATGAAGCCATGAAGCACCCGAAGGAGGATGAGAGTTTGTATTGCATGGATGCAATTGATCCTCGTGTTGAAGACATGCCTCCTATTCCTAATCCTTCTCATATTCATGAATTTTATAATTCTTCACTTGATAATTTAACCCATGAGCATTATGTTCTTGATTATTTTGATAGGGATAAAGTGAAGAAGTTGAAGGATGAAGAGGTGAAGAAAGTGGACGTGGTCCAGTTAGAAGGGAAAGGAGGAGTTAAGAAGAAAAAGTCCAAACTCAAGAAATTGTTTAGTAAGACTCCTCCAGATAGATGGAAGAAGGAGTTGAGACCTATACCACTTGAGGTGGGGAAGGAAGCAAAAGGGCTCATGATGGTGGGGCATCAAGGAAAGGAGTTCAAACACCACTCTTATGAGAGTGAGGGAGGTAAATTTGAGTATGATGTCCCATAAGCTCCTTTGAGCTTGGTCCGGCATGAGGACCTTAAAAATAGCGCTGAATGGGAGGCAACCCATTTTTATTTGCTTTTGAGTGTTTTTTAGTTATTTTCCTTTTATGTTACTAGGATGTTGTTGAGTCGTATGTTTAACCTCGTACTTGAGAGTTTTATTTTGTAGGCTTGTCTCTAAAGGAGTAAAGGTATCATGGAGTTATTTAGATTGAAGGAACCAACTTGAGACAAGGGAGTGTGCAAAGCTATTGAGAGAAACTGAATTGTTCGGTTGAGGTAACCCACAACCCCAAACTTAGACCTCTAGCAAGGTCGAAGTTTGGGGGGGTGGAGTTTTTTTTATATGTTTTCTTGTTACATTGCACCGGAGCACCCCTTATCTTTGAGTTGAGTTAGTTATTTGGTGCCTTGAGATGCTCCTTGGGCTATTATTAATTTGTTTTGTTACTCAATATTTTATGCCTATCAATCACCTTATGCTTGTTGATTGCTATCTTTGAGTATGATTTGATGAGTAGGGTGAATTGTGAGGCTGAGTTAGAAATTCTTTTGTGTGAGTGTTTGAGTTTGAGCTGAGTTGAGAAAGAACTTGTATGCTTGTAAATTTTTCTTTTGAGTACTTGTATGACAAGAGTGAGAATTCACTAGGACTAGCATGGATGTGAAAGCTGTGAGAGTTGTGCCTTACGAGATTTTAAATGCATTAATTAATCTTTTCGTTTGTGAGTGGATCGTCACCTTAGAGGATGCTAGAACTTGCATGTGCTCTTGCTTCTTGATTGTGTCTAGTTTGATATGCCGAATGTGATCTTAGGCCATCTTTGTTTTTATTGAGTCACTTAGCCAAAAAATTTCCTTACCAATGACATTGAATCCCTTGTTAGCCCCTTTGAGCCTAAAGCCTATTTTATTTGCTAGCACATATGAACACTATTCCAATTCCTAAGCCTTTTTGTCCCAACTTGAGTGGAGAATAGGAAAGTGTGAATATGAAGGGAGTGAATTGAGTTGAAAAAGGAGAGTTATTGATGGTTGAGTGGTGATAAAATAAGGGTGTGAATGAAATTTGAGTTGTGGGAAAGAAAAAAAAAATTGAGAATGAGCAAAAGAAAAAATGAGCTCATGTGTTGTGCGAAAAAGAAAAAAAAGTGATTGAAAAAAAAAAGTGAAAAGAGTGAGAAAGAAAAAAAAATTGAAGTGTTGAGAGAAGTGGAATTGAAAGAGTGTTGATTGAATATATTTGAAGTAGTTTGTTCCTAATCTCGAAGTGCCAAAGTTTGAATTTCTATTCTCCATTCACTTGAGTCACTTTACCCATATTGTTATTCCACCTGTCCAAAGAGCCTACATTACAACCTTGAGAAAAGTCCTTTTTGATTCGGCATTGATTTCTAGAGTATGGTCGGAGGTGAGAGTGCTTACAAGCCTATGGCTGCCAATATGTGTGATTGATTGATTGAGTGAGTCCCTTAAACACTGTTATACACTTGTGAGGGAGTGAAACACACCGTTGAGTGCACATCCATGCTTGATCTTGGTGTTTCTTGTTATTGTTGCATGAGTACGATAAAAGAAAGTGAGTGAGTATACGGGTGATTGATCTTTGAAGCTCGAGTTCATTTGCTTGCACTAATTGATTCTTTGATTCATTCCTAACAATTTCACTTGACTTATTATTTCGTTGCTTGAGGACAAGCAACATGGTAAGTTTGGGGGGGTTGATTAGGCGTGAAATTGTTATGTTTTGGTGCCCGATTTACTCATGTTTTGAGTGTTTTCGATGAGTGCTTGGAGTCAAATGAGTATCATTTTTATAAAATTATTAATTTGTCTCTTTGGTTTTCATAGATGGATAGAGGGCGAAAAGAGGAGTTCGTAGGACTTTGAATCGGCCAAAACGGACTCCCGGTTGAGGAGATATGAAGATTTTACGAACGAGTGCACAGCAGCCAGCGCTCGAGCGAATCACTCGAGCGGCCAAAAACTTACAGAACAGTTTTGGCGCTCGAGCGAATCACTCGAGCGCCACCGCTCGAGCATTTTGCTCGAGCGCGCACGTATTTTCGCCTCCGGATGCGTATTTTCGGCCCATTAACTCCCATTTCGACCCGGTGCCTATATATACCTCTTCCAAACACGTTTTGAAGATCCCCAACTTTAGAAATCACTTTAGACTTAATTTTTAGAGAGAGGAAGAGGAGAAGAACGAGCAAGCTTTACTTTTACGTTGTTGAGGTTTTTCATACGAATTCTTAGTTTTCTTTTCGTTTCTTAGTTTCTTTTCATTAGCTTGATTACTCTAAACGTTCTAAACTTTGTTTTTATTAATTAAATTTCAGTTTTTAGAATTTCTTTCTTTCAAACCCTAGTTTATGTTTATTATTTTCTTCGTTCAATTCATTATGTTTATGTTCGTTGTTTCTTCTATTGCTTTTATTTTTGTTATAACCATGTCCGGCTAAAACCCTTGCATGCTTGGGTTAGGATGAACTCGTAGAAGTAGGATGTGGGTACGTAATTAGGGTAATTGGTGACGTTAGTTTTAATTCTCTTAATTAATGAATTCATATAATTAATCTTAACTCTACCTTTGAATTTCGTACGAAAGTGTTAGAGAGAGGACGACCGCATCACTCGATAACAATTAGTAGTCTTAACGAGAGGGTTTAGGAAAGGTTAATTCATCTACCGGTTTAGCGAAGGAGGACGACCGCATCACCTTAGTTAAATTAGGGTCTCATTAATTAAGCACAGTTCATTAACTTGTTAGTGGATTAGTGAAGTCGATTGCTAGGATAAAGTATTAGGGTGAGAAATCTTGAGCTTTCATTCTACGATCTTTTACTTAGGTTAATTCTTGGTTGTCACAATTACTTTGATTATGTACCTGCTCCGTTAGTATACGTAGGGATTCCTATCCTGAGCATCACCATCTCTCATTAGAAAACAACCCGTAGTTAATTCGTTCTTTTTCATTCTTTAGTTAATTAGTCTATTTTAGTCTTTTAAGTAATTTTTCAAAAACCCAAAAACATCACACTCATATTAACTACGACGCGTAGATCTTCAGGGATCTATTCGCATACATACCATCCCTTGGGTTCGATAATACTTGGTCCCTATACTTGCCCATACTACAGTGAACCCGTACTCTTGCGGGGAAGCTACTAGTAGAAGCTAGTATAATCGCATCAAGTCAGTGGAATACTCATGGGGTATAGTTGTGTTGTGGAATACTTGTGGAAATACTCATGTGGTATAGTTGTGTGGTGGAATACTTGTGGAAATACTCATGTGGTACAATTGTATTGTGGAATACTTGTGGAAATATTCATGTGGTATAGTTGTGTTGTGGATACTTGTGGAAATAGTTGTATGGATACTTGTGTGGAATACTCATGTGGTATAGTTGTGTTGTGGAATACTTGTGGAAATACTCATGTGGTATAGTTGTGTGGTGGAATACTTGTGGAAATACTCATGTGGTATAGTTGTGTGGTGGAATACTTATCTGGAATACTTGTTGAAATACTCATGTGGTATAGTTGTGTTGTGGAATACTTGTGGAAATACTCATGTGGTATAGTTGCGTGGTGGAATACTTGTGGAAATACTCATGTGGTATAATGTGCGTGTTTTTTTGTTTAGGGTAGGTAGATTCAACTAAACATATACTTGTACGATGGAGAAATACGAAAATAGACATTAACAATAAACATTGTAAACCAGTACATATGCCTCACAAAATAACAAAATAAAAACAGAAATTCTTCAGTTCTTGATGAATAAAATGCAATTAAACCTATAATCATAAAGCTTAGACAACATAAACACATATCTACGGTGAACTGAGAGGGGATCAACACCATTAACGTTTGTGTGGAGGCTTCCACAAATCTTCAAGCTTTTAAGGTTTGGCAGATTGATGAATAGTCGTTCCAACATGCTCTTTCTACACCATTCAATATTGATGGCGATGTTTTCAACCCCCGGCATAGACTCCACAATCGCCTCCACAAATAATGAACCGTCATCGTCATCGTCGAAAGCCTCAGCATCAACATCGTCATAGTAAGTCACAATTTCGAAAGTCTTTAGCATTGGGCAAGCCATGCCAATGGCACGAACATTTTCAGGAGTGAATCCGGGAGCCGAGACAAACTTGAGTTCAAACTCTTTCAAATCTACCATCCTTGAAAGAGCAGAAACTAATCCACGAGGGGTCAGTCCGGAAAAAGGATTTATGAGAGTAAGCCGTTGAAGGTTAAGAGCCCTCTTCGATGAGAAAGAATGTGTTAATTTATCAAAGCAATGGAACAGGGCAAAATACATTGAACAAGTACCACGATCACGAATGGAACAGGACACAAGGACATAAAAAATTGAAAAATAATGTGTTAAATTATCAAACCAATCAACAAGTACCACGATCACCTTGTAGTAGTAGAATGATAAATTTACTTAGAATGGCACATCAACATTTTGGGCAAGTAAGGAGGCCCAAAACAACTTTAATCATAACCCATATGGCCTAACTTACAGAGATTAATTTTACATCAAAAATAGGACACCTTCTTTCGAGACCACGCTTACATAGATTAATTTCATTCTACTACTACACCAGACTCAAAGACATTATCAACAAGTTGGAGAGCTTCGTCGAAACAGGGCAGGGCATATTCTTGTCTATTTCAGATCACCCCTAATTAAATCACGACAATGAACGGCATGTTTCAAATGTCACATATTTTTCACAACAGCAAATGCTAATTGAATAATAATCTAAACCCTAAATAAACATATACGTCCATAATCATCATTTCAATACAGTAAACTCCAATAAAGCCAATTTGACTGGATATGAAAAGGAGAAAATAAAGAAATCAGGAAAATTGACCATCTCCCAAGATAGGCCAACAACGAATCATCCCCAAGTCGTTCGATCTTGAATGACTTCAGTTCACCGGCTGAAAGATCAATAGCGTCGCGAGCCATTAAGTCGTAACGAAAATCAAACTCCGAATTGGAGACATTATTGAATGAAACGTCTCTCCACAATGTCGATTGGTTAGCATCTTCCATCCATGTCCGACATGTCGGACACACGGAAAACATAATTTGCTCACTCGTAAGACGACTTAAGATATTATAAAAGACATAGTCGGGAAGATGGTTCCAAATGTCAAAACGACGATGGGAGTTTGAGGAAGAGGAATACATTTTTGCTCGAAAAAGTGTTGAGTGAATGAGTAAGATTCTAGAAAAGAGTGGGGATTATATATTGTGTGAAAGGGTTTGATGATGGATTGCACTGGATACGAAGCGTCTTCTCCCTTCAAAACCTAAGAAATATGATTAACCGTCTAATCAACTTTCATAGCCGGTAATAACAGTCGTATTTTTTCAAATATTATATGAATTCATTTATTAATTAAATTGGTTTATTTATTTTTTAATGAAAGGGCCATATTCATATGATTAGTTTTTTTACAGTGTCAAAATCAAGTATTCCCGCCATTTCTCTTGTGCATCTTTAATTAATGTCCTAAACTAAATATTGAAAAGGTGGATAATGTTTAAACTGAAAAAGTGTTAGTTTATATTCTCTATACAAAAATAAATGATGCTGCTGAAAATTGACTCAAAATCTATTTTACTTTGTAATAATCTAACCTTAGTTGTTGTGACTCGAAATAAATGCTTACCTTCATTAAAAAAAGTGTATAATACTTTCTAAATCCATCGAGCTTAAAAAAATTGGTAATAATGATAAATATCAGTATGTAATATCAATTTCAATTGTACTTTTGTAAAATTTGAGCATGATATTTGTAAAATATCGAAAAATATCAAAAAAATATCGTGAAATATCGGAAAATGTCAAAAAATATCGGTCATTTCAATAAATATTGATTAATATCACAAATGTAAAATTTGCTCTATTTTTATTGTTAAACTTATTAATAAAAAGTTTGTTATTAAATTTTCATATTTTTTTAGATTTACAGATATCGATATTCGATATCAAAGTATCCATCGATATTTCCACAATATTTCTACCAAAACCGATATTTTGAACCTTGGTTATACTAGAAGAATTTATTTATGCTATTCAAAATTTGAATTTTTTGATATAACCAATCTATTTAGGAAAACACCTAATTCCACTTGATTCCACACAATACCCACCCCACCAACTAACTTTATATACCGGGAAATGTGATCATCATGGCATAGCCACCACCCTACATCTATAGGTGTACTTGATATATTTTTACCAACACTTTACTCAAGCATTTTTTATAATTATTCAAAAATCCAAAACACAATCCCATTTGTTGTTAACTTATTAAAAATGGTTATTTAAGGAAGGGGTAAATGGAGGGTAAGATTTAGGGACTTTGATTTTGTAGCTATTTAGCTTTCGACGATGGATCTATTGGAGTTATACGTGAAAGTATGTTTTTACTTCGTATAACTCGTGTATCAAACACTTGTTTATGGGAATAATTCTTTTATCGCATTTGCTTTAGATATGATTGAATGTTGAATATTTATTGCAAACCGTTCAATATATATGGTACATGTTACATGTAGTTAATGTGGTGATACCCGATCACGGAAGACAACATTAACAGTTTCCTTGTAACTAAGCGTACATGTTCACGACCTAGGTGGAATTGAACAATCCGCCGTGAAAGGTCGATGTGTAAGGCTCAGATTGGTCTGTCTTGACTAAGAGATTGCACTAGCACATTTAGTATGTGTTGAAGAGGACCTACAGCGAGGATAAATTCTTCTGTTCTGAAATGTGAAGAATTAGACCTCAGTGGTTGTTGATTTCTTAATCTCCGTCACTTAAATAGGACCGTGTGTGCTTAATGGTTACTGCTTTGATTCATGTTGGGTGAGAATCATTGTGACTTCAAACCTTGTGCTTTGGGCAGTAATATTAATCATACGACGGTTGCTAAGATTTAATATGGAGAAACGCGTGCGAGTACGGCTCGTGTGATTAGTCCCCTTGGTGGGCTCAGAAGTTTTATCGTACCAAATCTTGCAAGTGAAGAATTAGTTTCTTCGGTACGGATAATAATGTTGAGCTATCTTTACTCCAAGGTGAAATATATTAATTAATTTAGAGCTATTCAGAAGCTTGATTAATTAATGGACTTGATAATCTTAAACGCGGGAAATAATAACCGGGAGCCCATATTATCGTAATATGGATTAAGATGGATAGTGCAATATTAATTTATTAGTGGTAATAATTAATATTAATGGATTGAATTATATTGGGGCTCAATATTGAAATTCAGAAGTCCATTAGGAGGTCCAATCTTAATTCTCCTTAAAGGCCCCTCATGTAGCCCATTAAGTAGTCCAATAATGATAAGGTGATTAAAATAAAAAGAAAATAATTATGCTGATTTTTCTTTATTTTTTTCGAAAATATGATTACTAGGAGAGATTAGATTTTGTTGATTTTCTTGGAAAGATATTATGGAAGATAAGTATTCTTGGAATACAAGATTATCTCATATATTCAAGAAGATCCAAATCTTGGATTCTCTACCTATAATTTTCGAAAATTACAACTTATTTAGGAGGGTGAGATTTTTGTGGAATATTTTATTTTGGAGAAAAGAATATATGGGATATATTCAAGATTTCTTAGAGGCTAAGAAAAGATTTTCTCCAAGCCCATATTCACATGAAAATTTCGGCCCCTACCCTCTATAAATAGGAGATGATTATTTCATCCCCAAGTACATAATTCCATGTGTTGGAAAAATCAAGAGCATAGATATTTTTCTTTTTCCTTAGTTATTTAAATTATTCGAAAGCATCTCCCACCGGTGATCGAATAAGGCGAAAGGGAATATTTGAGAAGGCTTTTTGGGTTGATAAAGTGCGTACGTGTTTGTCCCGTTTTATTCAAAGGCCAAGTCCTACGAGAGGTACGTAAATCACATATTATCTTGTTTATTCCGCCATAGATTATATGTGAATTAATTCAACATGCATGATGTTAAATTGGTTGTTGGAATTATTATTTGAATTAATTAGGATTAATTCATGCTAGTAATAATTGTATTTAAATTCGTATTTAAATTTCATCCCGAATAGATTCCGGGCACCCCTATTTTCCCAACAACTGGTATCAGAGCCACGGTTTCGGGCTCTGATCTTTAAATTGGAATTTAAATTGTTAGACATTAAATTGAAATTGGATAGTAGAATTGCTAGATCTTTTTTGCAGGTATCCAATTGTCATGGTTTTAATGTTGTTATTTTTTCATGCGTGTGAATTAATTGTTTTTAATTCGATTCGTTCGAAATCGTTTTTCTCGTGAAAAAATCCACGAGTAGATTAGTTGTTTTTATTTTGATTCGATCATTGTAATAGACTAGTCTAGATCTAGTATTTATTTTTTTTGTAAAATAAATTGTAACCGGATCGAGATGAAGAACAAAGAATTAAAGACGGCGTACTCGGACGACGCATGCATGCGGCGCATGCATGGGCGTAAAATCATGCATGGGGTGAAAAACAAGAACGAACGGCGAAACCCGGTGCACGGGGTGCGCGAGGCGCACGACCCGCGCACGACGGGTAGCACGCGCGCGCGCATGGGCTGCTACCCGGCGCCCGGCGCCCGGCGCTCGGTTGCCGTGGGTCGAGAGGTGCGCGGCCCACTCCGTGGGCAGACGCGCGCCGTATCTCGAGCCTTGGAATTTTTTTTTAAAAATTTCCAGTTCTGCATTTTTTTGTGTGATTTTAAACATCGTCCCGAACCCCAAACGATGCTGTTTTGATGAAGTGTTGTTATTCGAGTGGGAGCGCGTCGAGACGAACGACGGAAAGCAACAAGGACGATTTTTCGCATCAAGACGTGAAGAAATTAAACCATGACAATTGGATTTGAGTGCTCCAATGTGTTTAATTTTATTTTGGTGGGTGTTTTATTTCGTGCACTTATTATTAATTGTTAATATGTGTTTGCATGAATTTAATTGTCCAAGAAAAACCTTACTTTCAAAAATTACTAAGTATGTTTATTTAATCGCAATTTTATTCCGGATATTAAAATTGGATTAATTTGGCCTCCATAATTTATTTATTTGTGAAGTTCTTTTGGAATACATTTCCCCATCGGATCGGCCAAAAGAACGGATTTCACATGAATAAATTCCGAAAGGATGATTGTGGATTATTACTAGTGGCGGTATTGACCCTCACCACGAGTGGCTTGCTCAAAGCGAAATAATAATCATGTATTTAATTATGGTTATTACTTAGGCATAGGAAATTGATATTAACTTACTCCCCTCGGAGTCCCTGTCAATTTCTATGTGGTCAAAGTGAGAGCCAACTATTAATTGTGAATTAAGGATTTGTAACTTTAAAGTTTGTGATCCGCTTGAATGTATTTAAATGTATAGACCACCCCTCGTGGCGCATTTAAGTTGTTTCAAGATGTTGGCTGATGCATGATTATATTGTTTTAAGGTTTCAATATAATTGATGTGATCGAATTATGTGATAATTTCGTATTTTTCTAGACATTGATATGAATGTATGTTTTATTCTCAGTTCATCATGTCGCAACCTTTTAATCCACTGTTTAGTATACTTAAAGATAACAAACTTGTTGGTGAGAACTATGTTGATTGGAAACGTAACCTTGATATTGTCCTAACCGATCAACACCACAAATGGGTACTTACTACTCCTAAGCCCCAAGAGCCTGCCGAAGATGCGAGCAAGTCGGTCAAGAAAGAGCATAAGAGTTGGTTAGACTCCGATGAGATGGCTAGGTGTACTATTCTGGCTTTAATGTCAGATGTGTTGCAACACCAACACCAACACATGGAGACCGCCTCTGGGATAATGCTCAATCTTGAAGCGATGTTTAAACATCAGAACCGTACAGCTAGGCAAATCACCATGCGAAATATGCTTTCGTTGAAGATGGTGGAAGGTATACCCGTAAGGGATCACGTTATCGAGATGATGGGTTATCTCAATAAGTTGGAAGTGCTTGGTGCGGAATTTGACCTCCCTACTAAGGTCGATTTCGTTCTTCATTCTCTGCCGAAGAGCTTTGAGCAGTTTCAGTTGAACTATTAAATGAATGACCGGGCAAATAGTTTGCCCGAGCTCTTGCAAGCTTTGGTATCGGCGGAGACTTTAATGGATCACCAAACCGTTGCTATGGTGGCAAACGGTCCGTCTTCCTCTTCGGGTCTCAAGGGAGGGAAGAAGAGGAAGAGGACGAAAGGCCAAACCCAAGCAAATCCAACCGTTGTGAAACCCAAGGCAAAGGGAGAAGGAGGTGGAAAGAAAGCTGCTAAGGGTAAGTGCTTCAATTGTGGTGAAAAGGGACATTGGAGGGCGACCTGTTCTAAGCCTAAGAAGGCGGGAAAGAAAGGTAAGTCTCATGCTTTAGTCGTTGAAACATATGTTGCGGCGTATGCTGCCCACGTTTGGGTAGTGGATACCGGGGCAACTGATCATATTTGTTTCACTCTTCAGGGGTTCC
Organism: Ballota nigra; assembly: GCA_947034835.1. NCBI lineage: Eukaryota > Viridiplantae > Streptophyta > Magnoliopsida > Lamiales > Lamiaceae > Ballota > Ballota nigra. The sequence goes on from OX344724.1 coordinate 94,338,860, forward strand.
AGCTAACCCGGCGACTTAGCAAGAATGAGATCACAATCACTTTAGGCGATGCTACGAGAGTGGCAGCTGAAGCAGTGGGAGTCGTGCACCTATCTTTTGAAGATAGAGTTTTAATTTTAAGAGATGTTTTATACGTTCCGAACTTTAGGAAGAATGTAATTTCAGTTTCTAAGTTGTTTTTTGATGGATATTCAGTTACTTTTAATAAAGTTATTACTGTTTCTTTTAAGAATGATATTATCTGTCATGGAACGTTGGTAAACAATCTCTATATGATTAAGTGTGCACACCACTCAAATAATGAATCTAATAACACGTCGATCATTTCGAGTAATAAAAGAAAGCGTTCTTCGGAGATGAACGAAACACTTCTATGGCATCTAAGACTAGGTCATATTAATCTAAAGCGAATAGAGAGATTGGTGAAAGATGGATCCTTGGAATCATTCCAAGTCGAGCCGTTTCCAACTTGTGAATCCTGTTTAGAGGGTAAAATGACCAAGAGGGCATTTGGAGCCAAGGGGAATAGAGCCACGGAAGTGTTAGAACTCGTTCATACCGATGTGTGTGGTCCAATGACGATCAAAGCGAGAATGGGGTATGAGTATTTCGTCACCTTCATTGACGATTACTCAAGATATGGGTACATTTACCTTATGAGGCATAAGTCTGAAACTTTTGATAAGTTCAAGGAGTTTAAGGCCGAAGCCTAGAAACATAGGGAAAAGAGTATCAAGTTTCTACGATCAGATCGTGGAGGCGAATACCTCAGCGATGAATTCTTGAACTACTTATCGGACGAAGGAATCATATCCCAGTTAACCACACCGGGAACCCCTCAACAGAACGGTGTGGCAGAACGAAGAAACCGGACTCTTTTAGAGATGGTCAGATCCATGATGAGTTATTCGGATTTACCCAAGTCGTTTTGGGGTAACGCCTTGGAAACGGCGGCTTACATTCTAAACTTGGTGCCATCCAAATCGGTTCCTAAAACCCCAATGGAATTGTGGACCGGGTGCAAACCCAGTCTAAGACATTTGTGGATTTGGGGTTGTCCGGTATACGTGCTAGACAAGGAAGCCAGTAAGTTGGATCCACGTTCGGAATTAAGGTTGTTTATAGGATACCCTGCGGGAACAAAAGGGTGTATGTTTTATAGTCCCAAGGATCAAAAGAACGTGATTAGTACACACTTTAAATTCTTGGAGGAAGACTATATGAACAATCGGAAACCTAAAAGTGATATTACCTTAGAAGAATTGAGAGGTCAAACCTCGATACCAAGTATACAAGATGATGTACCACACGTCACATCTTTACAACCAGAACCCCGTCGTAGTGGAAGGATTGCAAGGCAACCCGAGAGATTCATGGAAATTGGAGAATCTTCGGATTTGATTCCCGGCGATGAATCAGACCCATGGACGTACGACGAGGCAATCCAAGATAAAGACGCGGAGGCGTGGCAAACCGCAATGGAAACCGAGATGGGTTCGATGGATCATAATTAAGTGTGGGAGTTGGTCGAACCACCCAGTGGGGTAGAACCCATTGGATGCAAGTGGGTGTACAAGAGGAAAAGAGGACCGGACGGAAGGGTAGAGACCTTCAAAGCAAGGCTTGTGGCCAAAGGGTATACTAAAAAAGAAGGGATCGGTTATGAGGAAACCTTTTCGCCTGTAGCTATGCTTAAGTCCATCCGTATTCTCTTGTCGATCGTTGCGCACCTAGATTACGAGATCTGACAAATGGATGTCAAGATGTCTTTCCTTAACGGAAGTCTTGACGGGATAGATATCTATATGCAACAGCCCAAAGGTTTTATTGAAAAAGGCCAAGAACACCTCGTTTGCAAGCTTAAGAGATCCATTTATGGACTTAAGCAAGCATCGCGTACTTGGAACCAGTGTTTTGATCAAGTGATTAAGTCTTATGGGTTTGATCAAAATGAGTTCGAAAGTTGTGTGTATAAGAAGCGTGACGGAACTGCAGTGGTATTCTTAGTATTATACGTAGACGATATTCTGCTCATTGGAAACAATGTAAAGGTATTGTCAGACGTAAAGGTATGGCTGTCAAAACAATTTGATATGAAGGACTTAGGGGAAGCCGGTCACATCCTTGGGATCAAAATCACTCGCGGTCGCAAGAAGAGGATGTTGGGCTTATTGCAAGCTTCATACTTTGACACTGTTTTGAAGCGTTTCAGCATGCAAGATTCCAAGAAAGGTTTTGTACCTTTTAGACACGGAATTCATCTATCGAAAGAAATGAGCCCTAAGACGCAAGCGGAGATAGATGACATGAAAGGTGTTCCGTACGCTTCGGCCGTAGGAAGCCTTATGTATGCAATGCTGTGTACAAGACCGGATATCTGCTTTGTCGTGGGCATGGTGGCAAGATATCAAAGTAATCCCGGGAAAGACCATTGGACTGCCGTAAAGTGCATCTTGAGGTATCTGAAAAGAACTCGTGAGCGGATGCTGATTTACCAGTCAGATAGTCTTGTTCCCGTGGGATACACGGACACGGATTTCCAATCAGACATAGACTCAAGAAAGTCAACCTCGGGTAGTGTGTTTTGCATGGGAGGAGGAGCCATTTCATGGAGAAGCGTTAAGCAGAAATGCATTGCCGATTCGACCATGGAAGCCGAGTATGTAGCTGCTTGTGAAGCAGCGAAAGAGGCAGTTTGGCTCAAGAACTTCTTAGTGAACTTGGACGTTGTTCCGAATTTTCCCGACAAGATAAATGTCTTTTGTGACAATGCCGGAGCAGTTGAAAATTCAAAGGAACCGAGAGCCCACAAGGCCAACAAACACATAGAAAGAAAATACCATCTTATACGAGAAATCGTTAAGAGAGGAGATATAGAGGTGGCAAAGATAGCGTCGGGTGACAACCTAGCCGATCCAATTCACAAAGGGTCTGCCTCAGAGTACATTCGAGAGACATGTGGATGGAATGAGAGTCAAGATAATTGCCAATTTGCTTTAAGTATAAGTGGGAGGAATTATTAGGTTAGTGTAGGTTGACATAAGATGTCACGTAGAGCTACTACACTAAGACATGTGTGATGTATACTAAAAGCAGACTTTAAGTATAAGTGGGAGATTGTTGGAGTTATACGTGAAAGTATGCTTTTACTTCGTATAACTCGTGTATCAAACACTTATTTATGAGAATAATTCTTTTATCGCATTTGCTTTAGATATGATTGAATGTTGAATATTTATTGCAAACCGTTCAATATATATGGTACATGTTACATTGTAGTTAATGTGGTGATACCCGATCACGGAAGACAACATTAACAGTTTCCTTGTAACTAAGCGTACATGTTCACGACCTAGGTGGAATTGAACAATCCGCCGTGAAAGGTCGATGTGTAAGGCTCAGATTGGTCTGTCTTGACTAAGAGATTGCACTAGCACATTTAGTATGTGTTGAAGAGGACCTACAGCGAGGATAAATTCTTATGTTCTGAAATGTGAAGAATTAGACCTCAGTGGTTGTTGATTTCTTAATCTCCGTCACTTAAATAGGACCGTGTGTGCTTAATGGTTACTGCTTTGATTCATGTTGGGTGAGAATCATTGTGACTTCAAACCTTGTGCTTTGGGCAGTAATATTAATCATACGACGGTTGCTAAGATTTAATATGGAGAAACGCGTGCGAGTACGGCTCGTGTGATTAGTCCCCTTGGTGGGCTCAGAAGTTTTATCGTACCAAATCTTGCAAGTGAAGAATTAGTTTCTTCGGTACGGATAATAATGTTGAGTTGTCTTTACTCCAAGGTGAAATATATTAATTAATTTAGAGCTATTCAGAAGCTTGATTAATTAATGGACTTGATAATCTTAAACGCGGGAAATAATAACCGGGAGCCCATATTATCGTAATATGGATTAAGATGGATAGTGCAATATTAATTTATTAGTGGTAATAATTAATATTAATGGATTGAATTATATTGGGGCTCAATATTGAAATTCAGAAGTCCATTAGGAGGTCCAATCTTAATTCTCCTTAAAGGCCCCTCAAGTAGCCCATTAAGTAGTCCAATAATGATAAGGTGATTAAAATAAAAAGAAAATAATTATGCTGATTTTTCTTTATTTTTTTCGAAAATATGATTATTAGGAGAGATTAGATTTTGTTGATTTTCTTGGAAAGATATTATGGAAGATAAGTATTCTTGGAATACAAGATTATCTCATATATTCAAGAAGATCCAAATCTTGGATTCTCTACCTATAATTTTCGAAAATTACAACTTATTTAGGAGGGTGAGATTTTTGTGGAATATTTTATTTTGGAGAAAAGAATATATGGGATATATTCAAGATTTCTTAGAGGCTAAGAAAAGATTTTCTCCAAGCCCATATTCACATGAAAATTTCGGCCCCTACCCTCTATAAATAGGGGATGATTATTTCATCTCCAAGTACATAATTCCATGTGTTGGAAAAATCAAGAGCATAGATATTTTTCTTTTTTCTTAGTTATTTAAATTATTCGAAAGCATCTCCCACCGGTGATCGAATAAGGCGAAAGGGAATACTTGAGAAGGCTTTTGGGTTGATAAAGCGCGTATGTGTTTGTCCCGTTTTATTCAAAGGCCAAGTTCTACGAGAGGTACGTAAATCACATATTATCTTGTTTATTCCGCCATAGATTATATGTGAATTAATTCAACATGCATGATGTTAAATTGGTTGTTGGAATTATTATTTGAATTAATTAGGATTAATTCATGCTAGTAATAATTGTATTTAAATTCGTATTTAAATTTCATCCCGAATAGATTCCGGGCACCCCTATTTTCCCAACAGGATCTGCTTTAATGGTCCATGGTGTATTGTTTGAATGTGATTATTAAATGAAAAAATTATACTCCATCCATTTCAAAATACAGTACATGTCTTTTTAGCTCTTTGTATTTTTTTGCAAAATAGATAGATGCCTTTTTAGAATTTGAAACACTTTTCAATGCATATAAAGTAGCTTATAGATTGTTTTGAACCAATGAAATCAATTATTTTCAAGAATAATAGAAACCCTAAAATTTATGAAGAAAATTACAATAAATTCAAAAAGAACAACGATAAAGTAGACTTTGGGGTTAATATTAATAACAAAATTTCACATACATTCCAATAAATAAAAAGTACAATTAATCGAAAAATACTTAGGATTCCCATCTTGAACGGAAAAGTTTGGCCTCACGTACGTAACCGCGTGTCGCCATATCTAGTTTCCGTTTGTATTTGGTAATGTCGTCCTCGATACTCGCGATCATTTCGTTCGAAACATAGCCTCTTATACAGTCAATCTTCTTCCGATTTTTCTTAAGCAAATGGCTAAACACCATCACCCGGTCATTAAACAAACTCAAATTAATCTCTTCGATCTCCCGCATCGTACGAGCCGCCTACAATACATTTTTGATGATGAGATTTCACATATACGGAGACACCAAACATATATACCCAAAACTATTTGTAAACCCTAAAGAAAGAAAAGAGATTTCTCAAAAAAATTTATACCTCGTCAATTTTTTGCTGGCAAACAACGCCTAAATCTTGTAGTCGGGCAAACTTCCGATTCTGCTGATGAGTTAGCTCTATCATGTATGTATCTTCCATTTGTTGTAGTTGAATGGGGGAAGAGGGCAAATTACAGATGAGATTAGATGGATGAAAAATAACTAATCAATGGTTGGATATTTAAAGACCAGGTTCCCTGTTGGCGTGGCGAAGGGTTACGTCCTTTTAATCTCCCAAGAATGTTAAGAGGGGTGCTTTTTAATTTCCCGAAAAATAGTTGAGACAAAAGGTGGATTTTATGTAGATTGAGTACGTGGGATTGAGTTTGGGGATTGTGGAGGAATATTGATATTGAGGAGTGGTTGGTCAATGGTAGTGGGAAACCCTAAGCAAATATAATTCGAATATTGACTGATTATGTGCCCAATATTAGTTTGTGGTATCTTATGTAAAAAAAATTATAATTATTTTTATGCGGAATCCGTAGAAAATTTAACAAACCCTAAACCCCTCATAATTAAAATATTTAAACTTTGTATTATATATTGAAGATCAATTTCAATTTTAATTACACAAGAAAATCAATTTTGTTTTTAAAATTTATTTTAAAAGGCTAATATCTAATAAGAATTGCATATTTTTTTGGAAGGAATGAGCCTAGCCTAAACCCCGCTCCACTTTAAAAAATAATTAAATTTTCTCACCAAAAATATTAGTTTTGATTCTTAATCTCATTATCCAATTCTAAACCTCTCTAAACCCTAAACATACCCCTATATAAAAGAACGTTAAACTTTTTTATTAATCTCACTCCCAAATGAACTTATATTTAACATATTTTTTTAGATTAACTGGTATATCACCCCGTGCGTTTGCACGTTTTGTAAATATAAAATAAATATATATATGTACATTTGTATAATACATACATCATCCACGTGAATAACCCAACAACTCAGACTTTAAGAATACACCTTTTTTAAAAATTTTGTTTAAACTTATTTTTCTTAAATATTTTGAGAAAGTAAATAATTAGAATTAGTAGATTAATTTTTTTTTTATAGAACAATAAATAGAAGATTCAAAATTTTACATTTCCAAATGAAAAGTCTTTAAAAATTATAGCATTTATTTTTCTAGCATGTGTTAAATAATATTTATTATATTAATTAATAAGTAATTTATATATTGGACACAACCTAAAATACTGAGTCCGTTTCAATCTTAAAAAATTACATATTGATCAAAGATAACACCCATATTTGCAAAACAACTTGTATTAATAAAAAGCATAGCATGATTGTTTAGAAACTAAACCCAGAATAAAATTACACGAATAAAATTACTACTACACTCTATGCATCGCTACTCGAAGCTCTCAAGATATGGGAAAACAGAGGATGGAACATTAACTATTGGTTGGTCATCAATAAAGAAGAACCTCTCCTGCAAGATGTCCCAGTAGCCAAAAGTGCCAATAGGATTTAACCTAAACACAATCTTGTTTCGTCGTGGCTCCACAAGATAGAGCGGCTGTAAGTTAATATAGCGCGGTATGAAAATGGGTACATCTAGGGTAACTTCATATCTTGTCCAGGAATTAGGAAAGTGGTAATTTTCCAGAATCCAAACATCAACAGGTTCGTTAGGAGTGTAGAGCCACCTGGACAAAACTAATTTTTTATTGTTTAAAGAGGATAAATTGTAATACAAATTGCTCTTGGAGATGCACTCAGGTACAGTGATGAGCGAGAATTGTTGGTGCTCCAAATTAAAAACTGATAGGTGTCGAGAATAAACCCTCCAGTGTAGACATCCATTGGCATAGACACCATTTCCTGACATGAGACTTTCGTGAGGATGCTGACCAAGATCCATCCACTGAGAGGCATTCCTAGAGAATATCTTGACCTCTGAGAGCCAAATACTACTGTGGAATAGAGAGATCCGGAGGATATGATAATCGTCATTCCTCTCATTGTAGCCCAACCCAAATAGTGTGCGTGCACCATTCACCTGGGCAGGGAAATTGATTGGTTCAGGAGGCACATAGCTACGCATCCCTGTAGTTGGATTGAGTAGGAAAAAAACAGAATCCCCGCCGCACACCAAAACTAGACCGTTGCACGAACCAAGGTATTCAAAATCTCTATAACCCCGAACGAGGTGCCTCAATACAGGACCACCATGGACTGGTGGTTCGTATTGGAATGGCATGAAATGATCCTCTTCTTGAAAAAGTATGCGGACTTTATTCTGGAGCCTCATTTGGGCTCTGTGCCTTTTCACAAAAATGAGATCTGATATTATACGAAACCACTCCTTAGACAGGATCTTACACCTAACAACGGGCTTAGAAGGCAACCTAACAAATATTTCTCCTATGATTTCAGGGAGAAGATGAACAGTGATTTCCATTTTGATGATCTTTTACTGGACAAATTTTGCACTGGAAAAGGTAGAGTTTCTAGTATGACATTTGGGTGATTAAATAACCATAGGGTCTAATTGAAGTCGAATTGGGAACGGGTCAATGAATGCACCGCTTGGATTGGACTGGGATTGGGCACGGCTGAAGGCGCCGCTTCGATTGGACTGGGATTGGTTTCGATTGTCAGAATTTTCTTTTGGGGGAGTAGGTGTTAGCGCCATTTATAAGAAATTGGCGCCACACTGTGATTTTTTAGTAATTTTTTTTTATGGCCCTAATTTTATAATAATTGGGATTATTCGGGTTTGGTTTGAAAACGAAGGTATTAACTGCCGCTATGAAGAATAGTGTGGACTGGTGTGGAATAGTGTGGTATAAATGTGAAATAATGTATATTGGGTTTACAAATTAACTACCGCTATGTAGAATAGTGTGGACTGTGTGGAATAGTGTGGTATAAATGTGAAATAATGTATATTGGGTTTACAAATTAACTACCGCTATATAGAATAGTGTGGACTGTGTGGAATAGTGTGGTATAAATGTGAAATAATGTATATAGGGTTTACAAATTAACTACCGCTATGTAGAATAGTGTGGACTGTGTGGAATAGTGTGGTCTAAATGTGGAATAATGTATACTGGGTTGCAAATAAACTACCGCTATGTGGAATAGTGTGGACTGGTGTGGAATAGAATAGTGTAGTCTAAATGTGGAATAAAGTGTATTAAATTGAAATACAGTAAAATAACGTGGAAATGAAGTTCTTATTAACATAGTGTGATCTAAATGTGGAATAATGTGTGGTCTAAATGTGGAATAATGTGGAATAATGTGTGGTCTAAACATAGTGTGGTCTAAATATTCCAGGAGGAGAAAATAATTAATAATTGTATTCCACACACTTAACAACCCACTCCACTACACTCTGACTCATTCCACATGAACTACGTTGTTTCCACCACCCAAAAAATTGAACACAGTTAATAATAAATGAACATGCATCTACAAGTTAGAATACGCCACATTCCATTACAGTCCACAAACTTAACAATACACTCCACTACACTCCGTCCCATTCCACATCAACTACGTAGTTACCACCACTTAAAAAAACTAAGACAAATAATAATGAAATTAACGTATATATACAAGCTAGAATATGCCACATCCCATTCACATTACAACACTTCTCAAAGTATTACAAAATATACCAAATAGCAGAATACAGATCATTAATTAATATTCCAACGTTGAATGTTAGTACATTAGGAATGACTCCTTTGAGGAGGACGACAGGATGACTCTGGTTCATCCAATGAATGTTGACTTTTTCCAGAATTTAAAGGCATGAACATATGGCAGGTTGCTTGATTGTGGTCAAACCCATGGCAGTGTGTGCATTGATGTCTCTTGCGCTTCTTCTTAGGCTTCAGTTCTAATTTGGCTTTCTTCCTGCTCATCCTTGACCGACCATCTTGCCTATGTATAGGTGGTGGATTGCATACAACATCTTTCGTATTTTCAGAAACACACCAGTTTTTCGGATCGGGTACGGGCATTACTGTACCAGCCCACATTCGTCGCACACTATCAGATGTGTAGCAAATATCGACATAACTACTCACTTTCAAATTACGCTTCCTGTAAAAACACCAATAAAGCAAGCAATGAGCATACTAATCACATGTCAACATTATTAACGAACCAATAAACATATTAATCACAAATATCAGCAAAATAAAACTGTACGACAAATATACATCGTACCTGATGGCAGCGTGAGCATGAACGCGTGGAATACCTTCTTTTTCAAACTGAAAGCATGAGTAGGTACACTTATCCAAGTCGACCATGTAACTGATGTTTTCCCTGGACACTGTAAACTGATATGCAGTCACCTGCTCGACGCTGTGTGAATCGACCATTATTTGTTGCCTAGAAAGGATATTGGATACACGCGAGCAAAGGTAATCAGACTCTGAACCTAGCTCAGTACTCCTTTCGTTGAACCAATCTTGCATAACATGTCTAATTGCTTCAAAAACATAGACAACTGGCTTATCACGTGCCCAAAGAATTCGACTGTTCCACGACTCTACACAGTTTGACGTCATGAACTCATACCGACGAGTTTTGCAGTGCACTCGTGACCAGCGATCAAACCCTTTACTTCGTAGAGATTCACCCAGTTTACCTCCAGAAATACTATCAAGAACACTCATGCATCTACATATGATTCCAAATTATTTGAATTAAAACACAAGAGTAAGAACTCAAAAACATGTTATGCAAAAATAACTAAAGGATAAAGAATTTACAATTTAGATGTACCTGTTGAATTCATCAGGAATATAGGTATGTGTTGTTGATGAGAAACAATCTACCACAGTCTTCCCGTATTTAGCATATTTCTTGTTTAGATGGAAAAAAAACACAAACCATGAGCTACACCCGAAAAAACAGTCTCAACAGCATGTATTATGCTCAAGTGTTGGTCAGACACAAACAAAAGACCTGGAGGTGAACCAAAGGCTTCTCTTAATCGATGAAGGAACCACGTCCATGACTCATTATTTTCTACAGCACCAATGCCCATAGTCAGGGGAAACACTCGATGGTTCACATCTTGGGTAACAGCAACAAATACAATACCCTTGTATTTTCCCTTCAAGTGAGTTCCATCGACAACTATAACAGGCCTTGCGTGTGTAAAACCATCGATTGAAGCACGAAGCGCAAAAAAAAATATTTGAACCTATCATCATGTTCCCTTAAAAGCTTCATTTGAGATCCGGGATTTGCAGTACCTAGTATTTTCAGGTAAGAAGGAAGCATCTTAAATGACTCGAGATGATTTCCATATATTATGTCGACCATGCGATGCTTCGACCTAAAGGATTGGCCATACAACACATCCATCCCATACATTTTACTCAACTCTGTTTGGATACACTTGGGTGTGTAGGCATCCTCCCTGTCCTTCTGTTTGTTAGCAAATATGGACCCAAGCACTTTTGAAGGGAGCCTTCTTGGTCGATTGCGATCGGGATCAAAACGACATGTCTGACTTTTACAAAGGCTGAACCCTCATACCCCTTTCGTGGACCTTGCATTGATTGCAAAGGAATAGTCCGAATTAGGACAGACCGCACCCCATCTCTCAGTACACGACCGTGCAATACGAAACTCTAAGTGATTGTTAAGATGGTGGAGACCAACAGAGTGAACCATTTCTGCTTTGGACAAAAATACGTCTTTTGTGGATAACTGTCCAGGAACGTGCTTTTGGAAGGTTGGTGGGGAATGTACTTCCTGGGGATGTAAATTTTTTGGGATGAGTAGGAGCAACCAAGGATCAGGAATAGACAGATTAGGTACTGGATGGGTGGGTACTGGGGGTGGGTAGTCATCTTCATCCTCTGATTCATAGGAGGAGTATGAAGATTCAGAACAGTGGGGACTACTTAACTCTTTGTCACTATCTATAGACACTACGTGATCGGGAAGATTTGGGGGAAAACTAAAATTATTAGAAGTTAAATCCTCCAAACCATTCACATTTTTTTAACAGATGAACTTGTCGTGCCCTGCTCACCTAAATTTTCACAAATGGAGATTTCAAATGACTCACTGCACACATAAACCTTGGGGGCATCTGAACAAGTATGAAATGACTCGACATCATCATCGTTCTTAATCTCAACAAAAATATTTTTAACCTTTGATGGAGATCCGAATTTTGCAAGTTTGAAAAATGTATAATATTTCCCGCAGCTAGTTGGACCACAGAATTCAAGAACAAGTCTACTAAAGTTAGTGAGCTTCATCTTCTGCTCAAATATCCGAACAGCACCAAAACTACCACCAACATATTTCGAATCTTCAAAAAATCCATTATAATGTACACCCAAAAATTTCCTTGTCTTCTTCATATCTATTCATGTAAAACAATGAAGATATAAATTAATGCTACAAACTTAAGTTACAGTAAAACAGGGGTAGTTAAATACCGTGTAAAATAACAATTACAAGAACTCCGGAAGCAAAACAGGGGTAGTTAAATACCGTGTAAAATAAGTGACCAGACTTAAATTCAACGCGCAAATAACAAGGAATAACAAGAAGAAAACCAATCAATGTACATGGTTAACGAAAGAAATTTGAGAAAAAATAAGAGCCCGAAAATGGAGAGTCGAAAAAAATAGAATACATACCTTCAAATTCACGAAAGCTTTCAACTTGAAGTTAACCGTAACAATTCGCGTAAGCTTTCAACAAAACACGTTTTCTGTTTTCACATTCGAAAACAAACCCATCTCCAATTCGATTGATTGCTTTCATAAGCCAACTACAACCCACCCACGTTTTACCGTTAACAATGGTGGAAATTGCACCCAGCTCCAATTCGATTGATTGCTTTCAAAACCAACTACAACCCACCTACGTTTTCCGTTAACAGTGGGGGAAATTGCATTTGAGGGGGAAGTTGGATGAAAAGATCGAATTTTGCAACAATTCGATCTTGAGGGAAATTGAAACTAAATTGATTGATGCAAAAATTATTTTCTCACCAATCGATCAGCTTAGGGCAGGAGACTCAAAGGGAATAAAATGTTTGTTTTGGGGGTAATAATGTCATTATACCCTTGAAATGGCTAGAAAAGAAATTTTGCAAATGGTTAGTACATTTTTGACATACAACATATATACTATGATTAGAAAAGAATTTGCCCCTTATAAAAATATTGGGTTTCCACAGGCCTTAAGCCATCTAAACCAATATGTATGGGCCTACAATCGGCCCATTTCCCATTTCAGTCTGAAAAATTAAAAACATTATGTAGCCTCAAGTATCTTCTAAAGAGGAAGAACAGCAAATGGCAGCTTCCATATCTGCATCTCTCTGTCTCTCCTCCGAGATATTCTCCAGCAAAAGAGATGGACGTAATAATCTCTCATGGTCTTCTACTTTTCCCAACATCAAAATTTCCACAAATACTTTAACTTTGTCCAATTTAAATTTAACGCCGAAACAGGTACTTTTTTTCTCTCCATTGATTTTTTTTTTTGAATTGCTACTAGTCCCTTCTAATTTCTTTTATTATATTATTAAGACCGTTTCTGGATTTTGCTCTGGTGTATGTATCTGTTGTGTATTTATATCTGTGTACATTCTATGGCGCGTTTTCTGGATATATATACTTGCTAGTTCTGCTTTGTTATAAGTAGATAAAAGATAGAATTTGAAATTGGATTGGTGAAGGATTTTGGCGTGATGATGAGATAAAACATTGCATTTGCCCTAATTCCGGTGAATTACAATTGCAAATATATGAAAAATTAAAAGGGTAATACTTGTGGAGAAACCCTAAGGTTTGTAAATTATTGTACACCTCTTGAACTGGGTAACATGTAATCTGTAATCATGTTATTATAAATGCAGAGATAAATAGCTGATTCGTATCACTCTAGTTGTGTCACTCATCTGCTATATTTGGATTTTGTCGGACACGAATTTATTGGGAAGTTTGATGTATTATATAAAAAATGCCCGAAAAAACATGAATGTATTTCCACGTAGAAGTATACCAGAGCAGAGCTACATCTCACCCTTGCAAGAATTAGATTTCATTGCAAAACTAACATGTTTGATTGGTTGTGGTAATTTATTATGCATTATATGTTCTCTCCATCTTCTTGATGCATTTTGGATGGTATTTAACCTGATCTTGTATGATTTTTTGAAGGGGATCGTATGTCAAGCTGCTTGGACTAGGAGATCTCGTAGTGAAGCTGCTAAGAAGCCTAACAAAAAATCATGGAAACAAAAGACAGATATGTATATGAGACCATTTCTGTTGAACGTGTTCTTTTCCAAGCGATTTGTTCATGCAAAAGTGATGCATCGAGGTACTAGCAAAGTTATATCGGTTGCCACCACAAATGCAAAGGATCTCAGGAACACACTGCCTTCTCTTACTGATAACAATGCATGTAGAGTTATTGGAAATTTGATTGCTGAAAGATCAAAGGATGCTGATGTATATGCAGTGGCATATGAGGCGAAGAAGAATGAACGCATTGAGGGTAGGCTCGCGATTATTCTTGATACCATCCAGGCTAATGGTATCATATTTGTTTGACCTTTTAACCCTTTTGGGAATTTGAAAAACGAATGTTCTTGGTCTATGTTGCTTTTCATCATTGTAGCTGTAACTTGTAAGTATTGTTATGTTATGATATATTGTTAGTACTGGAGTAAAGAAGCTTAACATAGATAGCCTTAATTATTTGAAACATATTATGAGATGCAGCCTAAATATCAAGATCTTATGGAAAGATAAATTAAATGTGCAACATTGATCTTATCAAACTTGAAACAATGGACTTATGAAACAGAGCATCTAATATCGAAGATCGTTGTATACTATATATGAACCTCATCATTGGGGTGGCATATATCAGCTAAACATTCTACAAGCTCCATTTGTTTTGATAATCGAATCAAACACTCGTATATCTGGTTGGATTGAGAATGTGACTTATCTCTGACTATAAACTCATACAAATTTCCATTAACCTCAATGGAGCTGCAACCAGGGGTCTTATCTACTCCTCTGTCCTTCATCATCTTCCTCACCTCCCCAGCCTTGTGCCACATATTTCTTTCAACATACATGTTTGCGAGCAATACGTATATTCCACTATCATCAGGATCCAACTGAAGAAGTTTGGTTGCAGCTCTCTCCCCCAGCTCAATATTTTTGTGCATTCGACAAGCAAAAAACAGGGCCCCCCAAACCACGGCATCTGCTTCAATGGGCATGCTTTCCACAAGCTGTATGGCCTCCTTGAGAAGACCAGCCCTACCAAGAAGGTCAACCATGCAAGAATAATGTTTAATTCTGGGGCAAATCTTGAATTTCGAGCTCATTTGAGAGAATATCTTGCGACCCTCTTCCACCAAACCTCCATGGCAGCATGCAGACAGAACTCCCAGAAAAGTTACTTCATCTGGCATCAGACCAGCACGAATCATCTCCTGAAAGCACGATAAGGCATCTTGGGCGTTCCCATGAAGCGCTAATCCACCAATTATAGCTGTATAAGTTAGTGCATTTCTGCTCGGGATCTCATGAAAAACCTGAAGGGCCTTTGCTATATTACCACACTTGGCGTACATGTCAACCAATGCTGTTCCAAGAACAACGTTGACGGAGAGGTTATGTTTCTCAATGTAGTGATGAATCCATATCCCAACATCAAGTGTTCCTAGCTGACCGCAGGCAGTTAAGCAGCTAACCATGGTTACCTCATCTGGTTCAACTTTCATTGCTTGCATCTCGTGAAACAACGACAACGCTTCTTTCCCCTGATGGGCTTGGACATAAGCACTTATAATCGCATTCCATGGGAATACATCCTTCTCTGGCATTGTATCGAAGAGTGTTCGAGCAATGTCAAGATACCCGAGCTTCGCGTATCCCACCACCATTGTAGTCCACGTCACCATCGTCTTCTCCTCCATTCTCTCAAACAATGCTTTCGCTTCCTCAACATCTCCACACTTGACATACATGTCTAAAAGCGCATTAGCAAGAGGAATGCTCATTTTCAACCCTCTGTGTTTTATATCTTGATGGAATTCTCGACCAAGCTTCAAATCCTCCAATTGAGTACACGCTGTAACAACCCCGATCAAAGTAATCTCATCTGGATCAGCATCCTTCGTTGTTTTCATTTCCCCGTATATTCTCAAAGCCTCCATAGCTCTCCCACTCTTTACATAACCATTAATCAAAGAATTCCAAGAAACCAAGTCCCTCACAGGACTTTCGACAAACACTTTGTGGGCAGCCTCTAATTCCCCACAAGAAACTAAGAAATGAATCGAAGCATTGTGCACAAATATGTCCCCATCATAATTCATCTTAAATACATGACCGAGAATCTCGTACCCCATGTGAGAAAGGAACAATTTGGCACAAGTTTTGAGCAATAGAGGAAAAGTATAATTATCAGGCCTTAAACGCACTCTACTGGGACTAACAAAATTCAACATTTGTTTATACAAAAGAAAAGCTTCGGATGGATATTGACTCTCGCAGACGGCTCGAATGACAATATTCCAAGAAAACGCATTCGGGTTCGGCATTGCAAACAATAATCTCTTGGAATAATTCAAATCGCTCCCCATTGGAGAAAGCGCAGAGAAAGCTACTAAGCGACTGTAAGCGAGGGCATCTAAATCAAGCCCAGTGACAATCATTTGGCACTGAATTTGCTTGAGGTGGATCATGGACTTGCATTTGGTTTCGAGGAGAAAGAGAGTAGGGTGTGAAAGTACAAAATTGTGAGTTGTGTTCCAGGAAATAGGATGATGTTTCTTGGGTTTGTTTATGAATCTTTGGGGCATGAGAGAGACTGCCTGTGCGTGGAGATTACTGAATGAAGAGAGGGAGAGGGAGAAGGAGGATTTGCGAGTACAACGTTGTAGAAATTGAGGATTGAGGAGAACGATGAGAGACAGCATCA
The DNA here is from genome assembly GCA_947034835.1 of Ballota nigra. Classification (NCBI taxonomy): domain Eukaryota; kingdom Viridiplantae; phylum Streptophyta; class Magnoliopsida; order Lamiales; family Lamiaceae; genus Ballota; species Ballota nigra. The sequence goes on from OX344724.1 coordinate 94,355,383, forward strand.
GAAAAAGGATTCAGATGCTGTGTTGGTTATAGGGGAAGAGGAGTTCTTTCTGTCAGTCAATTCATCGAGCAGTTGGGGGGCCAGATTATAGATAGAAAATCACCGCTTAGCAGTTATAGAAAATACAAAAATTGTTTCGTTGCATGAGGGGAAGAAAAAAATGGGGTGGGAGAAAATAAGGTTTTTTTTAATGAGGGTAAAATTGAAACTTTGTTGGTGCTATGGGCGTGTGTACTGCCATCAAAGGTTCGTGCATTTAGCCTGGGCCTTTTATATTTTTAAAGGCCCAGTTGTAGCCTCTTTGTTAAATACCCTACCCGGATGAATACACTATCAATTTTTCCAAAAAGTTGAAACATTTTCGGCAAAAAATTCCGAAAATAAACATAAAATTCGAAAAAAAATTCCGAAATATTGTGAATTTAGTTATTTTCGGAAAAAAAATTCGAAAAAATGAAAAAAATTCGAAAAAAAAGTTCGAAAAAAATAGTGTATTCATCCGGTGTTTTTAACAAAGGGGCTAGTGCAAATAACCTGCGCCTTAGTTTTGTTGGATGAATTCCTTCTTATTGATGGAGGCCCTGCCCATCTTCAATTTCCACAGCTAGCAGGCAAATGCTCATTTCAGCACACTACAATATTAATATTATTTCAGCACACTTGGATAAATTCAAATCATATCATAAATAAATAAACTTTATATAGCAAAAGTTAGTCAAGTCCATGTGGCATCTCTCCTATTCCTCTATGTCAAGAATGGTCTCCTCTCATTAGAACATTTATTGCAAATTGGTCTTGACCGTTGTTTGATTTTATGTTGATCCTGTTCGTCCATCTTTTCTCATTCTTGTCTATATAATATTTATTTTGTGTCTCTCATTCTATCATTCATTTTTCTTGCTCTCAGTGTCATCCGGTATGTTCGGGCTGAGTTAATTGCATGTGTGTCCTTCGTTGGCTTTGATCCTTGCTGTTGTTCGCCCAAGGTCTTGTGGGATGCAAGGCGCTCCCATTTTTTTCCTCCATCTTAGTCGTCGTGGTCGAGCTTTTATGTAGTATTGTTGTAGTTGTTATTGTATATGTAGTTCCTTATTTGTAATTTATATTTCTCGGTTACATTTTCTTACTAAAATGTAGATCCGATCGCTTTGAAATTGTGTAATTTCGTTGCCAGTTTGTAGTCTATCTTGATTCAATGTTATAATAGCAATAATTTTATTTGTTTGTGTATTACCTCATTCTTTTTTTTTTTTTTTTTTTTGTCATTCGAATCCCTCCGTGCGGTTGATGGTTCATTTGCGTTTTGTATTCCCTCAAAAGCGTTCCAATGTACGTGTACGTTTCCATGTTATTCCTGTATCGATTATGCTCATGCCTTTTTCCCATGGATGGATTTTTGTATCGGTTAGATCCATGGTTATTCCGCATGGATTCTATACATGATGTTTAAGGTTACTTTTTTCATGGATGGAAAAAATTATATTTATCCCAACTTTGACTCCCTAAATTTTGGTTTATTGTTTAAAACTAATGATCAATTTACTTTGTTTTTAATTTGTGTTGTAGCCTTTACTTAGGACTTGAATTGGGCAAGTTTAGATGACCCATTTGTGCATAATTTAAATGGTTTTTTTTTCCTAAATAATGTTTGTTAGTTTTCCCTTCTCATCATTATGGAGTAAATATATCAGTAGTTTTTCAGTATTTGTTTAGTATGAGCCGAGAAGAATTCGATTTTCTATTTTAGTCCTTTTTTGACTTGCCATTATAATAGGAATGAATGATAGTCATGCTTATTTTTCATCGACGATATTTTTAGTCTGTTGCGTTCATGGTTATTCCACATGGATTGTCTGCCTCTCATTGACTTAATAATGAAAAAAATAATCCTAAACGTGTTGTCTAATTACATGGCAAGTTTGAAAAAATGTATGTCAATGATTTAAATGTATATTTTATTTCATTTTAAATGTCTAATTACATGGCAAGTTTGAAAAAATGTGTGTCCATGATTTAAATGTACATTTTATTTCATTTTAAATGTTTGTTGTTTTTAAAAGGTGTCACGTTTTTTCATTTTTTTTTTTAAGGAACCGAAAAGAAGTAATTTCCTATTTAGGTCCTTTTTGACTTGCCAATATGATAGGAAAATTAGTTTGTTCAAAATTTGATTGCAAAGTATTTCCTAATTTGTCAACATCTAATTCCCCTAGACATGTTCCAGAAATTGGTTCCATAATACAAAATTTTCTGTACTTGGGACCGTATTTTAATGCATAAATAATTTGTTAAATGTAGATCCTAAATTCATGGACTGATCTTTGGCTAGAATAATTTGTCAGTGCTTCATTCATACCTTTTTTGGTTATGTCTTGCTTTGTTTCTTTCCTTAATTTGAGACCCAGTTCAGCCATGATTTGCCCAAATTTGACCAAATCTTGCAAGGTGACTAGCATTGTCTTTGGGTACTATTTTATCCCTTTAGATTGGTAAAGGAAAATTTTATTTTCCTTCTAATTAAAATAAAAAAATGGATTCCCTGCTTATAAATTTCAAAATTTGACTAAAATAATGTACCTTCGTGACTTTTAATTATGGTAATACACAAAATTTTCTATGAGTAAGTTTCGTAGCATAAAATTTATACCATTAGATTTATATACTGAAAACACAGTATAAAATATTATGGTATTAGTGAATGCATGTAATAATATCAGTGAGTATGCGTAATGGTATCCGTTTCATACTATAAACAAGTTTCACATGAGACCTGCTCATAGTAATAATAAGGGTACGTATATAGTGAAATTGATTCATATATAAATCACTTTGTAATATTTATTAAGTGTAACCAGCTAATATCATTTAGTCAAATAACTAATACTCTTCGTACTCTTCAACTATGCCCTTAAATGAAAACAATTAATTTTATTTAAGTGAAAACAACTAATACCTATCAAATATTTCATACAAAACTTATATATTAAAATTCAATTAGGTGTGTGTCAAACTTAATTTCCTATGTAATACAAAATGTGTCATGACTAAAATTTCTTATAATACAGATTCCAAATTATTTAATCATAATGATTAATAAGTAGCTAGCTAAGGCTAATTACGACCGTTGCTTGCACAAATTTTTAATTGGGGCCCATAAACCATATATGTGTAACAAACATTCACGTCAGAGCTTCTCTTCTTTATAGACTGGATTTTTTCGTAAGGTTTTGATGATACAATTTAGTTTATAGTAGAAAGTTTAACAATCATTTATTAAACACTAATTATCAAATTTTGTGTTTAAGAAACTACTAGTGTTATCTCTACCCGTGCTTCGTACGGAAGTCATGTTTTTCCAAAAAAATTAATATATAAATTTATATTTTTAGTTCTATATTTTATATGTATGAGTATTTTTACACACATTGATTTAACTAAATATTTTTAATACATACATTTTCTAACTACACATAACTATCTATGTCAAATTATCTCTTTGATTTAAGTGATACAAATATACTACTTACTTTGTTTCTTTTTAGATTGCTCATTACTAAGGGGAAAAAAAATTACCCTCTAAAACTAAATACTTCCGCACATTTTTTATTCACACCTCATTGCATACATTTTTTAATATACCCTTTAATAATAAAATAAAATAAAATGCCTTTAATAATGTGGAATAAATCAACATAATCTCAACTTTACACCTCTTAATACCAATGAAATTTTTATTTATTAAAACATGTACTATTTCATATGAATAATCAAATTTCGATGGAATTACTATTAGATAACCAGCAAGAAAGTTAGAACGCATCATTTCTACAGTTAATAATTAAAACATCAATATTACAGATAAACATATACTAATAAAATTTGCATTAATGAAATAAAAACTCATACACATAGTTATTTTAAAATATTCAAAATTATTAGTCAAACAAATTAATATACATCCAACATTTCAAATTAAATAATGTATCCATTCAAATAACATGAAGTACATCACTTACAAAAATGTCATTATTCAACTATATACATTTCTTACAACTTCTCAAAATACTACATTTTGTTTTAGAACAACAGTCAACATTATCATTATGATACAACATCATGTTCAACCCCACTCGACTGGTAATTCTTGAAATTGCAACATATAGTTGAATGTGGCTAAATACAGGCTTTTTAAGAAGTAGTTAACATGCGAAAGCGATTGACCTTGACTTTTGTTTATCGACATAATATACGAAACAATCAAGGGGAATTGTTGTGTGTAAACTTGAAGGATAACCTCGAATCAAAAGGAGTTAATAACAATCTAGACATTTAAGCTAGTTTATCGACGCTACTTCTAGTAAGAATCTTAATTTCAATTACTCTATAATAAATATAAAAAGAGAAAAATTTAATAAACTTTAATTTAAAAAAACAAAATTATTGAATAATAAATTACAAATATAAGAGATATTAAAATTCACTGACCTTGTTACATTGCACAACCCTCTTGTACGATCTATATTTCTCCACAACATAATTGGTGTTCCAACTTTTAAATTCAGTTCATGGTTAGGGATGCCATAAAATATTAAAGTATTCAAAAACTCATGAGTATGGACATTAACCAAAAAATCAAATTTGGAACCAGAGCTACAAATATTATTAAAATAGAGGTACTTGTGTGACTTTTTTTTTAATTAATCGAACCATATATTCATTTATAGATTTAAACGAATCAAGAGTGAGTGTAAGAATAGCTATGTCCTGTAAAAAAAATCATGCATTTGAGATATAAAGTCAGGATAGATATAATTAACAATACTAAGATCACCACCATTTAATAAATTATCATTTGGGATAACCAATTCAGAACCATAGTCAGTTCGAGCACCAATACTTTCATTCCCAACTGATTCAATCCATTTAGAAAAAAAATTTCCCATTTCATTCATCCCTTCAACAAAATTCATATTCAACAGTCTCATGTTCCTTCTCAACTTCAATATAGTACATGCATTCCACAAACCCAATGAATTAATATTGACATGTGCAATATCCTAGCTCTTTCCTTTTGGTATGACAGGCAAAATCTGACGGATATCTCCACAAAAAATAACAGTTTTACCACCTAAAGGTAATTCACAAGTTGAAGGATCAGACTACTGCATGATATCTCTCGTTGATGTATCAAATGATTCAATACAATGTCTGTTAACCATTGGAGTTTCTTCTCATATAATAAGTTTACACCTAATCAACAATTCATCAAGTGACTACCCTGCTTAATATTGCACGTAGAATCTTCTATACAGTTAATTGGAATAGAATATTTAAAATATACAGTACATCCATCAAGAAGAAGAAGCAAATCTATACCCATGGATGCTTCATTTAGTACTACTCCCTCCGCCCCCTCTTAACTTTCAGAGGTGGAGTGACACTGATTTTAAGAAAAAATGTTTTATTGACTTTTTCAACCAATTAATGAAGAGTATTTTGAATTAAAGTAGGTATTGTGAGAGTATTTTACTCCATATTTTGGCTGTGAAAGTTATTGTGGAACGTTCAAAAAAGGAAAGTGTGAAAGTTATTAGGGGATGGAAGGGGTATTTTATAAGATAGTAAACCTACATATAAAAAAAAAATGGTGCCACCATAACCATAAACAAAACAAAAAAACACCAAGATGTTTGCACTTTGATCCCATTGGACATGTATTATCTTAGAATCAGTCCCACTCAAAACACTTTTGATCCCATATGATTTTTTTTTTTTTGCATTTTTGGTCCCGAACATTCCGAAATTTGTAAATTTAGTCTCAAACGTTACTGGATTTGCAAACTTAGTCTAAAAAACTTACGGCCACTAACGGACGTTAATGGACTTGCAGATTTGGTCCCATAGGAAAAAAATTATATTTTTACCAAAAAAAAATATATAAAAAGAAATATAATTACAATATATATACAAATTTATTTTTATTTTACAATAATATATATGTGTACCATATTTTAATATAATTTTTTTAATCAGAATAATTTACTCTATATTAATTATTTAAAAATAAGAATATTTTTTTTAACTTTTGTGCCATTTTTTAAAATTATACAACATCTTATTTTAATACCCCAAACAGAAATCAGTAATACCCCAAGAAGTAATCAGTAGTACCCCAAGAAGTAATTAGTAATACCTTAAAAAGTAATCAGTAATACCCCAATTGTAAAAAGAGAAAAAAATCATAGTTTGGCCTGTTAGTGTGAGTTTATTTCAGTTTTGTTTTTAATTTCTTTTAGTTCTGTTTTAGTTTATTTTTATTGTTATTATTTTATTTAGTGGAGTGAAATAAAATAAAATGCCACTTGCAAGACATGTCAGTGAGGAGAATGAAAAACCTTCCAATTCCGCCAACACCTGAGCCACAAGCGATAAGAAAAGGTGTTATCTTCGTATTTTCAACAAAAAATGGAACAAAAGTTGGATAAATCCTAGGAGCTACGGAACCAAAATTGTAGCGTCAAATTTTTAAGGACTGAAATTGGACATTCGATAAGTTATGAGACAAAAATATATTTTTTCTCGGCGAGAATGAGCCCAAAATTGGACAAACCCTATGAGACTCAAATCAGACACTCGATAAGTTATGAGACCAAAAAGTTTGTATTCGCTTCATTATAACTTACTTCAATATAATAAAACTCAAATCTTCTAAAAATTATCTTGACAATGGTATGTGCTAAGTAAAAGAAGAAGAAAAAACATATTAATTTCAGCTTCAGTTAAATATTATAAAAAAAATAGATATTCATACAAAGAAATATAAATCTCATAAAAACAACATTTTAATTCTACATTGTTGCATTTTTCGAAAAACTCATTCATTTCACATTTCAACATAAACTTCAAAATGATCAATTTAACTTTAAGCTGAAATATTTGTAGAAAAACTTAAATTGTCTATACATAGTAAAATAACAACTTTTTTCGTTGTTCAAACAAAAAGTAATAAAAATTGCAATATAATACAAAGAAAAAATGACTATAACATTAAGATTAAAAAAATAAATATAACTAAATTACCCTGGTTTCTTGATTTCTTAGACACTCTCATGCAAAAATGTTAATAATATTTCTCACTATTTTATTAAATAGGCGGGGGCGTAAATATGTTTGATGGTTGTACTGAAATTGAAATGAGACTTGTGATATTATGTGTCTAAATATTATATATTGAAAAAAGTAAAAAAAAAATAGTGGTTATGTTTAGTAATAATTATAGATGAGGTGGGTAATCTTTTTTTTTTTTTTTAAAGCAATCAAATTTACATATCCCTCCATCTATTACATCTCAAATTACATCGCACAGGGATACATTCTGATTACCAAAGGAACATCTACTCCGCTCCAGTCTTGAGGATACGGAGAGTCGTACGCCATCTTAGCAAGTTCATGAGCTCTAGCATTTCGTTTCCTATTGATATGGTTGATGGCAACCACTCGACCATCCTTCAGCTCATTCCAGATTCTCCGAAGAATTCTTCCTTCGGCCCGAAACAGTTTTCCTTGAGGTGAATAGCTTCCACTGCCCCAATGGAGTCTGACCAAATGCGGAATTCATCGTACTCCCCTTCCTTACCCTTCCTAATGCCTTCATAAATAGCTCGAAGCTCAGCCCCTAGGACCAAACACGGATGCTCAATTTGTTTGCATCCTGCAGCCCGCACCGATGAGGTGGGTAATCATAGTAGATAATGGGTGTAGATAGTTGTGTCATATTATATTTTTATGACTCGATAACCAACTCAAGAATTGGCTAATTCGGGGGAACAAAGTTGCGTCTTATAATAAATGCTTATCTTAACAATGGACAAAATTGCACTTTTGCCTCAAAGAGAATGGGTACACACACACTTTTTTTTTATATATGTGCGATTTTTTTTTTATTGCAGTTTTGGTTCCATCCATTAATTTTCAGGACCAAAACTGCAGTTTACCCCTTTATTTTGGAATTGATTGCAATTTTATCCATTCTCTTGGGATCAAAATTGCAATTCTCTTGGGACCAAAAGTACCGAAAAAACTATAGGACTAAAATGTAAAAAAAAATAAAAAAACCCCCTTTGAAATGAATTCAATCTATTGAGACCAAAAATACAATTTCAATGTAAAGAGTATCATATTTAATTTGAATAAGAATTTACAATTTCATTATTTGATATATGACTAAAAAACAAACTTATTTATTTTTAACATGACTACGCAAAAATAAAATCAATGTTACTTTAAACATTTCAAAATATCAACTTTATATTAATAAAGGTAAGAAACACACAAAAATAATCAACAAATAATATAAGACTAATATAAAAGTATAAGAACCTCAAGTCATAGTAAAAATCAACAAAGTCAAATGTCTATAAGCAGTCTGTGAACTGTTTCTAAACCTTAATATCCATATAAAATAATAGTTTTCGATATATTAACAAAATAAAAATTGCCGTGTAAATTGAGAATTACAAATAAAAGAATTGACTAAGTGAATTAATTAAAGATTAATATCAAGTCCTCAACCAAATGAAATTTAAATTAAGCATTGTTGCATTTCACAATAATAAAATATTATACCATCGTTAAAATTTGCAATACAAATAAAAGAATCAATAACGTAACTTAATTAAAAAGATTAATGTAAAGTACTCAACATCGATACACAAAAAGTGAAAATAATTCTTTTTTTTTTACATCCATTGTTATACTTTTTAAAAATTAATTTTATCATTATTTCTAATTAATTTATACTAAAATTTTAATAATATGAAGTATGTGGTGATCAGTATCATCAATAAACCTAGATTCAAGATAAATTGGGAACAATTATTCAGTTATGTCATACTTAATATGATAAAACCCGGTTCTTCTTTGAAAAAGTAATACCCGGCATTGGTATGTGCAAAAAGAAAAAAAGATGAAAAGCATGCATATTAAATTTACTTATTCAATAAAAAATTAATAAATAAAGATATACATCCAAAGACATATAAATCTCACCAAATGATATTTAAATTAAGATTATTACATTACACAAAAAGCACAATGATTTTGCTTGTATTTACTGGTTATGATTATTCTTCAACATCATCTCAATTTGACATTTACCCAAAATATTTGATTGAAAACTTAAATTGCCCATACATGACGCAACAATATTTTTATTACTGCTCAAGTAGAAAGTAATAAAAAATATATTTAAAACCAACAAAAAAAGATTATCATTAAAAATAACATAATACATATAAAATACTTACCTTGCTTTGTCGATTTTTTTTTTCATATATACTCAAATTCCAGCCCCTCTACCTAATGGACACTCTTGTGTAAATACATTACTCATATTTTTCACTGCTATATTAGAGAGGTAAGAGAGTGAGTATATTTTGTAGTTGCATTTAAATAGAATAAGATTGGTGAATGAATATATTTATGAATTTGAGTGTTTAGAAAATATATTATAAAATAAAGTGGGTGAATTTAGTAAAGCAGTGGTGTAGATAGTTGTGTCCTATAGCAAATTTATTTCTAAACAATTTTTGAAATTAATTTGATTAAGAATTAACAATTTTCATATACTAATTTATTTTAAAAGTCTTGCAGCTATTCAATGTCTGTTACCACCCTCCAAATAAGACAACTCAAATCTTGGTTGTAACTAAGCAAAGTATACTATTTGTGACTTGATTTCCACCTCTAGTCTTTACACATTTATCAAATGAATTGTTCAAATAAAACAAATTTATCTAGCAAGTCACGGGATATATTATGAAAGTAAATCTACAAATACAAATTTAATATTTGATATAGGTCATGAAAGAAATAGGCCTAATCATTTAAAAAAAAATACGTGAATATAAATTTATTTGACAAATAAATATCACATAGTTATTACAATATATGGAATTGTGAATTCTATAGTATTTACATTGATTTATAAAAGTATGTAGTAATAATGAACGTAATACTATAAACTTTTATAAAAATGAAAGTATAAGATTATATCATATAAGTTTTCATCAATATATAATTAGTTAGATGAAAAAAATATTTATCAAATGGAAATTTATGTTAGGAAAGTTTGACAAAAAATAATAAAGAGTAAGCGTTAATTACGTAAATTATAGAATTATTTGTATAATTAAATTTAATGCAAATATACTATTTTGAAATTTGTGACTTTTTGTAAAGTATGGAAAGAATAAATCGTACAGATAGATATAACCATAATCAATTTATGAACGGAAGTTCAGGCATAAAAATAGGAGAATTAAATATTGGTTTGCATAATGGTAATAATCCCTTATTTCTAAGAAATTCATGATGTGTTCAATCATTTTTTCTTATATTAGATTGGAATTATTAAATTTTTGTAATAAAGTCAAACTTAAATTCGTATTAGAGTTATTCATAAAGGGAAATTGTAAAATTAATTTTAGATTTTTTTTTTGGAATATAAGAATTTCAACTAACAATGCATAATATATGGAATTCATCAACACACAAATTTAATCATAAAATTACCAAGGTGAAAGAACCCAATGCACGGAACTCATTATAATTTTGACAATTATTCCATTAATTAATCCGACCCAATTATTTCAAATTAAGTAATATACTTTGTGTCATTAAATATAGATAATATATATCCGAAAACATTACTTGTGTATCTCCTTTACTTTAAAAAATTGAGATGCTTGAAAATATTATTTAATTCTAATTTTTTTGTTATGATTTTTATTTTTATTTATTAATAATATCAAATGTATAATTATATTATTCACCTTGTCAACAGTTCATCTACGCATATAACATTGACTTTACTAAATAAACTATTGAAATTATATTCATCAATATTATACTTATAAATACATTTGCATCAAGTTAAATTTTATAACCTTAATTGGTTTTGGCTATGTGTAAGTATTTTTATAAGTCAATAAGTGTTATTAGCATTCAAAATAAATATAAAAAAAAAAGCATGAAATATAAAATAATTTTTTAACACATAAACACATTTATTGTATTCTTCAAATTTTCGATAAATGTCTACACATCTCAAATAAGATTTACAAAAGATTGATAGAAAAATCCAGATAATCGGGAAATAAAAAACAAAAACAAAATAAAAATAAATGCAAAAAGTAGAATAGATGGCGGATGGATATATTCGGTAATATTCAAATCTCTGATATATATCTTCAAATTTCTGATAAAAGTCTTCAAATCTTTAACGAATATCTTCATATCACTCGAGCAAGTATTGAATATCTTGTATAATCTTCGAATCTGTGATAAATGTCTTGAACTCCTTGACGAATAGCTTCACGGCTGAAAAAAAAAGGAAGATAAAATTCAAATCAAAGAAATTTACAGAGTTATGCTAAATAATATCTACGATTACTTTCTAGGCACCATCGATTACAAATACAATAAAATTTACATAATCTAGACTAACAACTAAATAATATTAAAAAACAATGATTTGATAACGTAATAATGATAATCCTATAATATAAAAGATGCAACTTTGCAGGTTGTGTTTACTATGGCGATGATCTAACCATATAAATAGGCAAAAAAATTGTAACCGCTACTAATTAGTAGCAAATCAGTCGAATTATACTCTCATTAACCTTAATTAATTAATACAATAATGAACGGCGCTGATGATAGAATGAAAAGATGATCGATGGCCAGAAAAGTTTCCCGCTCAAACTATATAAGGCAAAGTAGTGTGTATTATATATTATAGATTATGATAGTTATAAAATAATTTGTGTGCAGATTGAAATCTGTAATATGTATGCAAAATATATGAACTTATATTAAGCATGTTATATATCATTTACCAAATAATTTAAGTCAATAGTTAATATTCTAATAAATAAATGTGCACACTATTACCTAATTAAATATTGTTGTTACCAAATAAACCAAGTTCATAGTCAATATCCTAATTAATGTGAATCAATTTTGTGCATTCTACGCATCAAGTCAACCCTCTCGATTTTCCTCTGAAGTGGTTATCCATAAGAATATATTTTTGAAAAAGTTTCATATTTTTCTACGTTAAAATTGACCTTATTTTTTTTGTTTCTCAATTTTACTTTTCTTAAATATATTGGTTATAAGGGAAAATTATTATTTTAGGACACTACCTTATGAGTGTATGTAAAATTAGAACACTATCTTTATGTGTTTGCAAAATTGAGAATATATTTACGAACTTGCAAAATTAGGACAAAATTAGAGATATTTGTAATTTTATATCTTTGTTGTGTATTATTTTATGGAAGTCTTGTATAAATAAATAATTACTTACAATGATATATAGATGTGATTTAAATTCCTTAATCAATTTGTAAATAGTCATCAACCTGATAAAGTTGGTGAATATTTGTAAAAATTATTTGATTTTTTTCCATGCATGAAGATTTTGATTTTGGTGAATATTTGTAAAAATTATTTGATTTTTTTCCATGCATGAAGATTTTGATTGAAGCCTCGGTCCTTTGCTAACTTAATTAAAATTTAAGTTGAGAAACCCGAATCTCTATCTCGACCGTATCACTTTTGTTGTTTATACCTAGTCAGTACCTTTTATTGTTCTATAATTATTATTAATATGATTATTATTCCTTTCTTTTTAGCTCTATTTTTTTATTATTGGTTCTTTATATTTCTGGAAAGATTTAGAATTTTAAAGTTGTGCCTAAATTTGCCCAATATAAAATATAGTGTCCTTATTTTACAAGATTGTAAAGATAGTATTCTAATTTTATAAGTCCATAAAGATAGTTTCCTAAATTTGTATATCTGAAAAGATAGTGTCCTAATTTTGCAAACACACATAATATAATTTGTTAAAAAAAATTACTTGCGTACATGAGTTAATTTAATGATACATTATATGGTATGACTTATTGTATACATATCAATTCATAGTTCAGATAATGTTGGTGATAGATTAGAAGCATAATTAAACTTAATGTGGTATTACATATTTTATGTAACGCCCCGAACCCAGAATATATTAATTATATCGGATTCGAAGTGTTATTGTGATCAAAAGTCCGAATTATAAATTTTTTTAAGGGAATATAACTGAATTGAGAGAGAAGTTTCATGCAGCGGATAAGTGGGAAGAAATATTATAACGTAAGTGTATTTGTATATATATAAAGATGGATAGAGGGTTCTGTATCTTCAGAATAATACACACTGAATTTGGATAATTGAAACACACGGTAAGAGTATCGTCTTGCATGGCAGTAGCGATAACATTTATTTGGGAAATAGAAATAATAGGCATCATTGTATTAGTAATAATATTTTAAGCATATGGGAGACTTTGTGTCTTCTGTGTCACTGTCCTTGCTCCCCGTAATTGTAATCTGCAAGGGGTTAGGAAAAAGGGGCGTGAGAATTGAATTCTCACTTATGGGTGATTGCAACATCATGAGATTGGTAAATCCGAAATACATTAAGTTATACTCATTAATAAAGTGTTTATTTTATTAAATCAGTTGACGTATAAATAAAACTATAAATTTTAAACGGCATTTAAGCATATTTCGCATAATATAATTGAAATAGCACAAGTTGATTCACATTAGAGCAAAGCCCAACACATATTCACGTATTGTCACAAACTGTCAAACCACATTCGTACGATCGTTCCACTTCCAACAAAGTTACTCTTTTCAACTCCAACCAATCAACAAAGTTACTCTTTTCAACTACAACCAAAAACTTACTTCATCCAACCACACAAACTCACATCATCCAACCATAACATCCCTCAAAATAAGCAAGTATCAATGGCCTTCTTCCCAGTGCGTCAAACGACAGCTGACCGGGGACCAGATCTACTTGCTCAACAACCTTGATTCCGAGGGCGTCCCCGACAGCGGCCCCGGAGGTAGGATTTAAAACTCGATCCCGACTCCGTACATACTGACTTTCCACAAAACTGACTCAATAAACTTTACAAAGAATAGTACTTGACTGACAACTGAACTGATGCATGCTCATAAAAGGTGTTTACTCATGCAGTGATGATTGATTCACAAAACAACAGGCATTAAATAACATATATAGCATTATCACATAAATCCAAACAGTTATATAGATAGGTGTTACATTTATGTTGGATTAGATATTTTTGATTTGATTTAATCGAGTTCAGAAAATACCGGCACGACGTTATTATTAGCAGATCAATCAACAGATCATCACCCACCTGATTGTTCTGAGTTCCGGGAATATTGTGTAGGCAGACAGTCGAGTCCTTCGTGCGTGTTCCGAAAAGTACAGAATCCTAATAAGGAGTATTCCGATTAAAAGATTGACTTTTGAATTTTGAAAGCTTAAGAGTGTGAAACTCGAGGATTGAGTAGATTGTTGTCTTCAGAAAACTATTGAAAACTAAAGTTTTCAAAGGTTGATTTTTTAATTGATAAGTACACCCCTTTTTAAGAGGAGGTGTAACAGGGGGGTGTATTTACTGAATTCAGTGATGTCCTTAATAAAGGCCCTTTGAGGAAAAATATAATTATTAAACTTGGAATTACTTAGAAAAAAAATAAGATTATTACTTAGAAAAATTAATAAAATTAAAGAAAAGGTTTTTCTTTCTTAAGAATTTTATTTCTCGTTTTTAAACGAAAACTTGAATATAAAACTTCTCTCTTCTAAACTTATTAAAAGACTTGGACTTTCCTAAGAAAATTATAGTATAAACTAAAATAGTTTATAAAAAGGTATTCTTCTTTTCTAATATTAGTGATACTCCTAAAGTTGGTTTGTAATACTTCTAAAACAACGGATTATATTAAAAGACTTTATTTTGCGTTTCTAAAATTCTAACAGGGGTACGAGGTGAAGACGAGTTTCCCTTTGTCTATGGATTCAAAACAAAAAGTGTTTTATTCTTGAAGATCATCAAAACAAGGATACTAAAGGATTTTGCTAATATCATCATAATACTAAAACAATGACACTAAACATTCACAAGAATAATACTAGTCCACTAAGTCATTAATACCATACATCTAAAACAATAATACATATCCACCGGTCAACTAAAAAAATCAAATATACTAACTCATCTAATTCTAACAGTCCAACTTAAGTTTGTGAAGGAAATAAAACCAGGGAAAACAATATCCAAAACTTACTTCTAAAGAGTGATACAAGAGGACAATTCAATAATACTAAATAAGTCAACTAAAGATACTAAAACATTAAACTAAGCTTAACAGTAAGTTTTTCTCCTTTCTTTTATGCTTCTTTGTTCCATGGGATTCGAACAGCCAAAAATTCCAAAATTTACGAAAGAAGGAAACGAAGGTAGAAACCTTACGGGCTTCGGTTCGAGATGTTAAACGGGCAGCCTAACGGCGTCGTTTTGAAACTCGGAATTTGCTCACGAAAATTGGGCAGCCTAAAGGCGTCGTTCGGGAATTCGGAAAAACGAATCGAACAGCCTAACGGCGTCGATCGAGATTTCCAGAAATTTGGCAACAGCAACCGGTTCAACGACGTCAAAATTGAACGGAAAATTAAACGAAATGATATCTCGGTTAGAAATTGGAATAAACCGGTGTTCGAAATCGAATTTAAACGGAATGAAATTCGAACAATAGAGGAGAGAATTCAACTCACTGGAGATTGAGGAGGAGGCGGCGGCGGAGCTAGCTTCGGCGGCGATGCGGCGGAGCTACGGCTGAGGCGGCGGCGCTTCGAACGGAGGAAGAGACAACGAGAGAGGCTCCGTGGCTTCGAACGGAGGAGGGGGAGGCGGTCGTGGCTTCGTCGCGGCGGCGGAGGAGCTTCGGCGGTGGGCGACGGCGGCTGAGCGGAGAAAGAGGAGCTGGGTCGCGGCTGGGCGTGCTCGGCAAGGCTGGACGGAGCTCCGGCGCGGTGCGTTTGGGCTGGGCCACGGCGGCGTGAAGCTTCGTCGGCCGGAGGAAGGAGGCGGAGGAAGGAGGCCGAAGGAGGAGGGAGAATTTGAGAGAGAATTTTTTTTTTTTTAGAGGAAGAAGATAGGTGCGTGAATGAAAACAAATGAGGAGAGAGACAATTTTTTTCCTTTTATACTCCTTCTTTCCCATGACTTATCTACTCCCCATAATCTTATCCAAAACGATATTTTCGTTCCCAAATGATACGGTTTAGGGGTCGTTTGGTTCACAAGTGTAACCCCGATTCAGAAATTAATACAGTTTTTAAACTCAATTAATATTTTATTGTAATTTGATTTTTCTCAAAAAAATTAAACGGATCGAAATCCTTAATTTAATTTGAATAATTAATTTCTCGTAGTCCTTTATTCGTTTGAAAGAATTCGATTTCTTTCTTCGAATTTAGGAATTTATAAAAAGGGTATGTATATTTAAATACACAGATAACACACAAAATAATAAAAAAAAAATTAAAATTAAAAGAAACAAAGAAAAGAAAATAAAATAAGGCTTCTAATTAAGAAAAGGGTACAGAACGGGACGGGGTATTACATTTTAATCATAAAATATTACTATTGAAAGTATGTTGTAGAATTAAATTGTTTCATATATGAACCACTTTATAATAATTTTATATACACTTTACTTTAGCGAGTTAATGTTCAATTAATTAAAAAATTAATATTTTTTGTTACCATTAACTAAATTAATTATAAGGGTAAAATTGTTATTTTAGGACATTACCTTATGAGTTTTTTAAAATTGTCTTTGAGGGCTCGCAAATTTGAGACAATATCTTTACGAACTTGCAGAATTAGAATTTTTACAAAATTTCTCCGTTGATTGGTTAATTTATGTGTGTATTTGTGGCTCTGTGATTAGGTGCTTATGTTGACAAATATGAGGTTGGAGGTCGAAAGTACATCTTCTGATTCAAGCAACAGTGGAATTGCTGAATTTTCAGATTGAATATTGAAAGTTGGGGATGACGAGCTCGGTCACGGTAGTGATGGTTTTGCGGATATTGAGATTTCCACTTTAAAATCTCATCTTTGATGAGGTTGATCCTATTATGACTATCATTTGAAGTATTTATCCGTCCGTTGAGATCAATCTACGTACGTATAAATATTCTGAAGATAGAGAA
This sequence comes from Ballota nigra, assembly GCA_947034835.1. NCBI lineage: Eukaryota > Viridiplantae > Streptophyta > Magnoliopsida > Lamiales > Lamiaceae > Ballota > Ballota nigra. Next base: position 94,372,546 of record OX344724.1, read on the forward strand.
ATTCTTATGCCTACGCATCGGGATGTAGATTGTATCAATGAGAAGATCCTCTCAATTATTCATGGAGAAACGAAGGTTTATTTGAGTTACCATAGTGTTTGTAAATCGGAGTTTTGTCCTGGAGTTAATGGAGAGCTGACTTCAGTGGATTTTATAAACTCTGACAAGTGTTGTGGTATATCTAGCCATAGATTGGTATTAAAGGAAGGGGTTACTAACTTACTATTGTCCTCTTGAAGAATATTGATAAAAAAATATGGGTTGTGTAATGGGACGAGACTGATCAAGTCAAGCCTCTCAACTCTTCTCTGAAGCGGTTATAGTTAGATTTTTTTTTTAAACTTCATACTTTTCTCCATTAAAGTTGACCTTTTTTTTTTTATCTCAATCTTGTTTTTCTTAAATATATTGGTTAGAAGAAATTTGTTATTTTAGGACTTTACCTTATGAGTGTTTGCAAAATTAGGACACTATCTTTACGGGCTTGCCAAATTGAGACAATATCTTTACGAATTTGCAAAATTAAGATAGTATCTTTACCAAGCTGCAAAAGTAAGACCATATCTTTTAAATTTGGCCAATGTAGGCCAAATTTTATAAAATATGGCCAAATAGGCATATCGTAATTGGGCTTTGTTTGACCTATATTTTATAACGTTTGGCGTAAATTTCCCCAACATAAAAGATAGTGTCCTTATTTTGCAAGATTGTAAGATAATGTTCTAATTTTATTAGCCCATAGAGATAGTTTCATATATTTGTAAGCTCGAAAAGATAGTGTCCTAATTTTGCAAACACCCATAAGATAGTGTCCTAAAAAATTATTTTCTTGCGTATATGAATTAATTTAGTGATAAGTTATAAGGTATGACTTATTGTATACATATCAATTTGTAGTTTATACAACATTGGTGATAGATTAGAAACATAATACATTACTTAGGTATTACATACTTTAATCATAAAAAAATCCTATTGAGAGTATATTTTATAATTAAATTGTTTCATATATGTACCACTTTATAATTATTATTAGACACATATTACTTTAACCAGTTAATGTTCTTTAAATAAAAAATTAACAACTCTACAACAAACGTAGATAATTAACTTGAAAATAATTTTCACATATTAAAAGGCTTATTTAAAAGAAAACGAATGGTACTATAATGTCTAATAGATTAATTAATTATGGTTTTGATTATACAAAACAACAACTAGAGATTGAGTTAACTCTCTCAACTCTTCTATGAAGCGGTTATCATAAGATTTTTTTTAAAAGTTCAATATTTTTCTCCTTTGAATTGACCTTATTTTTTGGTTTCTCAATCTTGATTTTCTTAAATATATTGGTTATAAGCGAAAAATTGTTATTTTAGGACACTACTTATGTGTATTTGTGAACTTAATTACTATCTTTACGGACTTATAAAATTGGGATATTATTTTTACGAACTTGTAAAATTAGCCAATATCTTTACAAACTTGCAAAACTAGGATACTATCTTTTAATTTTGGCCAATTTAGGATAATTTTTTAAAAAATTCGGTCAAATGGGCATATTATAATAGGTATTCATTTGATCCACAATTTATAAAATTTGGCCTAAATTTGCCCAACATAAAAGATAGTGTTCTTATTTTGCAAGATTGTAGATAATGTTCTAATTTTATTAGCCATAAAGATAGTTTCATATATTTTAATCCCAAAAAGATATTGTCCTAATTTCACAAACACCCATAAGATAATGTCCTAAAAGGTATTTTCTTGCGTATATGAGTTAATTTAGTGATAATTTATAAGGTATGACTTATTGTATATATATAAATTCGTAGTTCAGACAATATTGGTGATAAATTAGAAACATAATTAATCTTAATGTGGTATTACATACTTTAATCATAAAATATTACTATTGTAAGTATATTTTATAATTAAGTAGTTTCATGTATGTACCACTTTATAATTATTTTTAGACACACATTACTTTAACTAAATAATGTTCTTTAAATAAACAATTAATACTCTTTGTTGCCATTAATTAAATTGGTTTAAGGTAAAACGTATTATTTTAGGACACTACCTTATAAGTGTTTGTAGAATAAGACACTATTTTTACCGGCTTGCAGAGATTATATCTTTACGAACATGAAAAATTAGGACAATATATTTACAAACTTGCAAAACTAGAATACTATCTTTTAATTTTAGCCAATTCATGAATTTTTTTTATAAAATATGGCTAACTGGACATATCATATTTGACCTATAGTTTTATGAGTATACGAACATGAGTTCTATGCTCACTTCTGAACAAGGTCTGTTTTTTACGAGATACTCGATGCTGCTATCAGTCGCAAGGGTGGTATGTTCTACTTATATGGATATGGCGGGACTAGAAAGACGTATATTTGGAAGACACTTTCAGCTGCTGTAAGATGCAATGGCCATGTAGTTTTGAATGTTGCTTCGAGTGGAATCGCAGCGCTTCTTCCAGATGGACGTACAACTCATTCTAAATTTGTCATTCCCATAAATATTGATGAGTTGTCCATGTGTCACGTACTTCCTGGATCAGAGTTATCAGAACTACTGATAATGGCCAAGTTAATAATTTGGGATGAGGCGCCTATGGTAGACAAATTTAGTTTCGAAGTGTTGGATCATACTTTACGAGATATTGTTACGAATTCTGGTGGATCCGTGAGTGCTTTACTATTTGGAGGAAAAACTTTTGTTCGGCAAATACTTCCAGTTATACCAAATGGAAGCAGGGAAGATGTTAACCATTCTACCATTAATTCATCTCGTACTTGTGGGATGACTGCAAGGTAGACTTTTTTTAAAAAAAATTGAATGATAACTACTTATCTTTGATATTAAGTATTCCTCCGTTGATTAGTTAATTTATGCGTGTATTTGTGGCTCTATTTTCAAGTGCTTACATTGACAAGGAATATGAAGTTGACGGTCGGAAGTTCATGCTCTAATTCAAGCAACATTGGAATTGATGAATTTTCGGATTGGATATTGAAAGTTGGGGATGGCAAACTCAGTCACGATAGGGATGGTTTTGTGGATATTGAGATTCCATTGGAAAAATCTCATCTGTGTTGAGGATGATCCTATTATGGCTATCATTTGAAGTACTATCCGTCTGTCGAGAATAATCTACGTACGCACAAATATTTTGAAGATGGTGTTATTCTTGCGCCCACGCATCGAGACGTGGATTGTATCAACGAGAAGATTCTCTCCATTATTCCTACGGAAACGGGGGTTTATTTTAGCTACAATAGTATTTGTAAATCGGAGTTTCGTCCGGGGGTAATGGAGAGCTGGTGTCAGTGGGTTTTTTAAACATTGTTCGGTGTAGTGGTATGCCTAGCCATGGATTGGTATTGAAGGAGGGTGTTCTTATTGTTCTTTTGAAGAATATTTATCAGAAATCTGGGTTGTGCAATGGAACGAGACTAATTGTTATTAGGGCGGGAAATCACGTGATTGAAGCTGAGATAATTTCTGGAAAAAATGTTGTAAATAAGGTTTTCGTCCCAAGAATAACTTTGAGCAATTCAGGCACAACGATGCCCGTAAAATTTACAAGGAGACAATTTCTCGTATTATTGTGTTTTGCTATGACTATTAGTAAAAGCCAGAGTTAATCTCTTTCGAGCGTTGGGCTATACTTGCCAAAACCAGTTTTCTCACACGGATAGTTGTATGTTGTAGTATCGAGGGTTAGGAGTAAAGGTGGTCTGAAAATTCTTTGTCTTGACTCTGAAGGTAAACCTTCAAAGTACACAACGAATGTTGTATATAGGGAGATTTTTAAAAACTTGTGATTATTGAATTGCGTTTTATCGCATGTGCTTAATAAAATAATAAATAAAAATTACTATGAAAATTTGTTTTATTGTATGTGCTTAAATGTTATGTTCAATATTATTATGTTTGGTTTTATAATTGTGTTTAACGAAATAATTATACTTTTAATGGGAAATTATATGTCTATTGTGTATATTGTTTTAAAGACAACACAACTATGTTCCTATAGTGTATTAAAGTCAACACAACTATGTTCATATAGTGTATTAAAGACAACACAATTATATTGTGTTGTTGGAAAAAAAAAAATTCTAACAATAATTCTTGATGCCCGCGAAACTCACGGGTTTAACACTATATAGTGTATAAAGAAGTGTTCCGAAATTTGTAATTTAATATACTGCTCAATATTGACTTTTTCACTTCCAAACATGTTAATATTCTGTTATTATTTCTTACACTTAAAAGTATTACAACTAAAATTTGCATATATTTTTTATATATTAAAAATTCAAATATAGACATATTTATTAAAAAAATTGAATATACAACTTATAATAAATATATTGAAAATTATTTTCTAAATTTAACAAACTACACATTTGTGGTTTCATATAGTTTTGTAATTTTATAAAGAATCTTGAAATTTTTAGTATTTAATTTTAATTTGTATATAGTATTCAATTAATAAAATAAAATATAAGAACAATATCAATCTAAAATTTATAAATTAAATATATATTAAAAAATTGTTTTTATCCATCCCGCGTAATACACGGGGGCTCTGACTAGTTTAGTACAGTTTAAAGCTTCGCTCGAAATCGAGCTTGTGTTCTATTTGATTAAAATTCATTTGAACTCAACTTGATTAATTATCAAACAAGTTCAAATAATCACCAGAGTGTTGAAATTTTGATGACTGTGGAAATAATAATTCGATTACAAAAGAAATAATAAAAGAAAATTACAACTCGAAACTTAATTTTACACAGAATACGAAAAAAATAAGACTGCAGTGTGTCGAGTCGAGGAAGACCTCTTCCCGCAAGATGAAATTTCCCGGTAGTGCTCTTCGGTTCTGGAAATACGTCCCCAAAGGTAAAACGACACTTTCGTCTTCAAGAGTGCAGCACCGCAGGTCTTGAAGCTCCGGCGAATGGGAAGAACGTATGAACTGGACTGATTTCTTAAAGACTCTATATGCTAGAATACTTAGAGAGAGAGTGAGAGAGATTTATGTGTGACTCCAGAAACTATGCATGAGGACACCTATTTATAGGCCTCCAAGACCCACACATGCATGGAAGGATTGCTAGTCAAACTACGAACCTGAACCTTTCTGCATTTTGGTTCGTCTCAGCCAAAATTAGGGAGGCGTAAGTCACTCCCAATTAAATAAAAATCAGGGAATTTGCCAACAATTGGATTTCATCACATGTTTTGCATGTTTATTATGCACTTTCATGTCCTCTTCAACGAATTTGGACTCTCCAGATTTCCGAGTTAAGTCCAAACTTTGGGCTCAACAAACTTAGAAAATTCTTCTAAGGCTCAAATACAACCCAAAGATCAATTGTCAAGGACCAATAACCAAGGTCCAAGGTACAATGTCTTCAACTCAATCTCAATTAAAGTTCCTTTTAATTTTCACTCACATATTAATATTGGTAAACACCAATAATTTCCAACAATCTCCCATATGAGTGGAAATTAAAGCCTAAAATATGCAGACTCGCAGTCCAGTTCAAACGAGATGTTATTGCATCTGGATGCGTAGTTTGGAGCTTTGAACCTTCCATAGTCAGACATTACCGAGTACACCGACGGCCTAGTGGACACAATGTCTTGAACCATTTCACCTTGGTGTGCACTGAGACAGTAATGTTGACACAATAAAATCTTTACGCTCTTCTCTTGTTCTCAAGTTTTTATCCGTTTTGGCCATGGACACCCTTTGAATTCATAAGTGTTTAATATCCGGTGATATTTGAGGGGGCCTCTCACCTCACATTTCTATAGGTGATCTCCTATCTTGAGTATCTCGTTATACTCTAGGAATCATTAAAAGTCAAAGACTTAACCTATACCACAACTCATGGATTCCAACACTTGGTGTTGTGCTCTTCTAAAGAATGGTCAAATTACCAAGTGTTCTTAACAACAAACATCCATAGCTTAGTTTTCCCATTGAACCAAGTTCTTGGGATCTCCAGTCATCATGGTTGGGTTACCACTGCTTCAGTTTTTACTTTTTGGATTTTAGACCCATTCTTTCTGGCACATTATTTTATCTCAGCTAGCTCTTTTCGTGAGTGGATCCACTATTACTAGAGATCAAATTTTCATCACACACCCCCATATTTTAGGGTATACACCTCTAAGTTACACCAACTTCAAATCACACACGTCTGTGTGATCTAAGTATTAGAGGTAAAGTGTTCCAAACTAATGACAAATACTGTCATTTTCACCTTCACATATATCATAGCCTTTTAAGGTTATCGATATTAGGAATGTTAATACACAAATTTTATTAACCATTTTACAACTTTTAGATTTATACACCTAAACCTCAAAAGTTATAAAATTGGAACACTAAATTTTGCCACGGTGAACTCTTTAGTTCTGACTTCCTTGACAAAGTACTTCCATTTAACTTGTGGAAACAATTATGCAAGGCATCAACTACTTTTGATTTTCCATTTAGCTTTAAAGCCACGTTTTTGCTAATCACACATTAAATTTGAATATATCAATGGAGAGACCTCTTCTCCCCCCCCCCCCCCCCACATTCGAATTTATCCATGGCGAGAACTCATCCCCATATTCGAGATTGCTCGTCCGTTTTATTTAAAATTTTACTAAATATTAATTTGGACACAATTTCGAAATAAATTGGAAAACCGACATTTGAAGTTACACTTCAAGTCCGAAATTTAATCTTGGTCAAATACCAAATTAAATTCATTTTACATTATGGTCGTAATTGCCATCTTTTACTCTCAATTAAATTGTCATTGCTACGAGTCAAATCTTGTGAATTAAATTCACATCGTTCATGCTCTCAAAGCACAGTTTCAAATGAGGCCTTAATGCCACCATTTATTCGCGAGCAAATCTCAAATGAATTATAAGACGTCTCAAATCTTTTGGACTAAATCCAAATAATAATTTGTACTCTCAGGCACAAAGTATTTGATCCCATATCAATATTTAATTTGATATCAAGGAATCCAAATTCATGGAACAATATTTAATACCTCGAGTATTATTACTATTTCCATAATATTATGACACAAAGTTCAAGTTAATTTCAGCCCAATGAAAATAAGTTTGGCGTAAGAATTCAATCAGCCAAGTTTTAAGAATTCAACCAAATTAGGCCCCAAATTAATTTTACTCAACAACTTTGGCCATATATTAAACCGATAAGGCCTAACCAATTTATTTTGGCCCATATTCATCGTTTCAGCAAATTTAATTTGCCCAGCATATGACCATAAAATAATATGGCTTTTATCTCAATAACCCAATATTTATTGAACTTAATATGACCTTCAAATTTTATTAGGCTCATACTTCAACGTCAAAAGGTTGTTATCCATATTTCTCTTTGAGATAACTTACATTTTCAAATTGACTCAATAAATCAATAGAAAATCACATTTAATTGGCTTAATTCGTCAATTTGGCCAATTGAGATCAACAATAGGCCTACGCACTCGGCTAAATTAGCCAATATTAATTTAAGTCAATCATGTAAGTATGATCTTCAACCCAAATAAATTAAACCACATGGCTTTAACCATGCCCATTTTCCGGCGGCCGAGAGAGACACGACCGTTCATGCCCCTTTCTCTCGGAACAACAATGCTAATCGCCGATCTACTCAAATCGCGATAGACTCGAATGCCACCACGGGCATTTCGATTCAATCTTTTCCTGAAAAGCCATTAATTCTTATTTCAAATTGTTGTTTTATTCGGAAAAAGCCTCATCGCAATCCGGTTCATGATTCACATTAACAACCGGTTTTAATCTCAATCACGAGACTTTATTTCCATTGCCACCATTTGTCACTGACATCCTCATTCTACGTATCGTTCTCAATGAACGCAAGCGGATCCTCTATGACAAACCTTGCCAACCACAAGATGGTAAAAAAATAGCATTCTCTACTGCCTTTTTTTTTTAAATTCTTACCCGAGAACTTCTCGAGTCTCTCGCTGTGGACCATGAAAAGGTCTAGCATCATTAAAGGGAAAAAAGTTAACCACATTGGGATTCAAAGTCTGCCCAACTTGGACAGTTACAAGAGGAACGGGGGTGGTGGTGCCCTGGGGAATGGGAGTACCAGAAGGAACAATAGTGTTTTCTAGGTTTGAAGACTCGGAATTATTATTTTCGTCAGTCATAATTTCGTCTTGCGATTGTTGGAATTTTGATGACTGTGGAAATAATAATTCGATTACAAAAGAAATAATAAAAAAATTACAACTCAAAACTTAAATTTACACAGAATACGAAAAAAGTAAGACTGCAGTGTGTCGAGTCGAGGAAGACCTCTTCCCGCAAGATGAAATTTCCCTGGTAGTGTTCTTCGGTTTTGAAAATACGTCCCCAAAGGTAAAACGACACTTTCGTCTTCAAGAGTGCAGCACCGCAGATCTTGAAGCTCCGTCGAATAGGAAGAACGTATGAACTGGACTGATTTCTTAAAGACTCTATATGTTAGAATACTTAGGGAGAGAGTGGGAGAGATTTCTGTGTGGCTCCAGAAACTATGCATGAGGACACCTATTTATAGGCCTCCAAGACCCACACATGCATGGAAGGATTGCTAGTCAAACTACGAACCTGAATCTTTCTGCATTCCGGTTCGTCTCAACCAAAATTAGGGAGGCGCAAGTCACTCCCAATTAAACGAAAATCAGGGAATTTGCCAATAATTGAATTTCATCACATGTTTTGCATGTTTATCATGCACTTTCATGTCCTCTTCAACGAATCTAAACTCTCCAGATTTCCGAGCTAAGTCCAAACTTTGGGCTCAACAAACTTAGAAAACTCTTCTAAGGCTCAAATACAACCCAAAGATCAATTGTCAAGAACCAATAACCAAGGTCCAAGGTACAATGTCTTCATCCCAATCTTAATTAAATTCCCTTTTAATTTTCACTCACATATTAATATTGGTAAACACCAATAATTTCCAACACAGAGCTCAATAACATTTTAAATAAATTTGCACAACAATGCACTCGATATGACTCGACTCATTTAGCAGCTACCATCCTAAGTGTCAGAAATCATAATTTCTCAAGTCTATATCAAAATTTTAAGTTTAAGAAATAAAAAAAAAATTAAAAAGAGGTGATATAATTATTCATGTATACTTCCTTAAATATAATAAAAAATGTAAATTTTTTTATGAGGCCAATACTATTTGATCAACTTTTAACTTAAAATGTACCACTTATTAATTAAGAAGTTGTTAATTTTAAAAAGCAATAAATTTTTAACAAAAAATGTGATAATATTTTTGTTAAAAGTGGTTTATCACCTTTCTTTAAAAAAATTGTCACATTTTATTATAATCATATCACTTTTCTTTTTTTAATAATTTGGTCGATCTCTTACTATGAGATGGTCTCACACTCGTTCTTAACTAATAAAAAAGATCAGTATACCCCTAATTTTTCGCTTTTCAATACTAATATATAATATTTTCATTATTTCATTTAAGCAATCTAGGATAAAAAAAAATTAATTTAATAATAATTTTAATTGTGACAAGATTCTCTATTTTAAAATTCACCATATTTCCTTCCTCCAGCAGCACTTTCTAGCACAAGTGACAGATCTGGGATTCACGGAATGAGAATCTTGTTTTGGTTAGTTGTTAAATGGAATGCAACTGAAATCGGGTCTTGATTTCTGAAAGTGTTAAACAGTCAACAACGATTCCACGTGAAACAATTCTTCTTCTTCAATGATACGCAAAGTAACCGGGTTTAGGCTCCGAAATTTATTCCCACGCCAACAGAAAAACGTGTGGACTCAGGAAAGGAAATAAAAACGAAAACCGAAGACGTCATAACTACTAATTACTTTTTCTGCGCTGTAATTGCTACACTTACCCACACTCCATTTATATAAATAGCCACCCTCTTCATTTTCGATCCAAAATTTTCCCGTTCCCAAGATCTCCACACTTTTCCCTCTCTTTCTTCCGTTCTCTCTCTCACATCAATTGGTGAGTCCTAGATCTAATCTTGTGCGTTGTTATCATTTTCTTGGTTTAAATTGCTCAAGGTTATGATCTTATTGCCTGCGGTCTCGCCATTTTATTGGTTTGAATTTCTGTTCATTTGTTGAATTCTGAGTTGTTTCTGTCTTTAACATGGTTAAGAATTTTGTTTGCGCAATGGCCTTTTTGATCTCCCAATCTGTGAATATTGGTGAAACTTCAGATCGCAGAATAATGATAGCTCTATCTTGTGTATCTTTTAGTTACTGGGCTGATTTGGTGAATTTATTAAAGGTTACTCGTTCATAGAGATTAGATCTTTTTTTATAATTTGTTGAATCTATTGGCGAAACACAATTTTGCTTGATCAAAAGGCTTAATTCAGTTTCTGGAATTTATAGGCTCCTTTTGTTTAGATTTATCTTTCTTCATATTTTAGCCAATTTCTGTCTTAAAATGTGATCATTTTTTTCTTTGGATCTAGTTTCTCTATGGAGTAATTAATTTTTGGTGGATCTATTACTTCTGCTGAGTACAAAAAGTTTGGTGGATCGAAATGACTGAACAAAAAGGCTATAAATGCTCTGTGTCATAGGTCCACATTTCAAGTTTTATTATTAAAGCTGATTTCGGTCTTCATTGAATCATCTACCATACTCGATAAAAGAAAGTAGTTAAATCAATACTAAACAGTAAGACTAACACATTCAATTTATATTTTAAATAGATCTACAGATTTGGGTTGCATTCTGATAATTTCCTTTTGAACTTTAGGCTTCTCTATCTCTACCTTCTATATTCCAGTGCTAAACAGCAGTGGCTGAGATTTGGTTTCGTTTTGATTTTTATTCAGTGTGCTTGATCTCCATCCATTATCTGTAAATTTTTCATTTTGCATGCTTCCATTCAAAACAGGCGCTAAAAAAACTTGAAAATGTACTGCAATTGATTATTTTGCCTATAGTCAGTAAGCTTATCAATCTTATTATTTCAAGTTTCTCAGCGATATGAGGTTTTTGCTTTATCATGTGTTTGGCTCTGTACTTTTTTTTTTTTTTTTTTTTTTTGAAAATCCTTCTTCTAAGTGTCATTGGTACATTTGCTCATTATGCAGATAATTTGCCAGAATCTTTATAGGTATTATGGGGACTGTTGTTGATGCTGCAAAACAGGTATTTTCTTTTAATTATGTTCATTTTTGTTCTTAAATGTTGCTGTTTCTCAAATTTGTTTTGAAAATTTACAACAAGCTTAATGCAAAAAAGGAATTCTAGTTTCTAAAATATGTACTGAAATTTGTAGACCCTTGGACTTTCCAGTTACAATTACTTCATACAGCTATGCAGCTCGTATCTTGTAAAATCCATCTGATTATTTAATTATTGGTTCAGGAAGCAAATGCAAGCGGCAAAATCAACAAAAAGGTCACTGTCGTATTTGTTCTGGGTGAGTAACTTCTGTTTCCAAACATTTCCGCAGACATGTTGATTCTACAAATTAGTGTTGCCTGTTCAAGCTATTAAAAATTGTTGAACCTACCATTATTTTTCTAGGATTTTTCTGATAATTTGGACACAATGTATTCCTAAGTGAAATACTTCTGTCCAAGCATTTTCTGTTTATGCTATCCTGACATATGCATTAAACCTGAGCAGGTGGACCAGGCAGTGGTAAGGGCACTCAGTGTGCAAACATTGTTGAACATTTTGGCTACACTCATCTCAGTGCCGGTGATCTTCTCAGGGCAGAGATAAAATCTGGCTCCGAAAACGGGTATAACTTTTTAATGTAACCAACACTTTCTTCTGGAAAAAGAACTTCAAATTAATTTTTGAACAAGAGTTGCTTTATGCTTGATAGGTGCTCTTTAATTCTCAATTGTTCGTATATTTTCAAGACATAATACTTTTAAATTGTTGACAAAATTATTGATTTGGGTCATTGTGGTTCATTGATAAACTCGTTATGCCAAGTTAATTATACAACTGTAGTAATTTCTTAAACATGAGTACTCCTAATTCAGTAACTTTTTTTATCATCCCTCAATTGTAATTGCTTTTGTGTTGTATTATTGTATCAGCCAGATTATTTATAGTGTGTTTTGCAACTATCTTGTCTTATGACATGTAGGACTATGATTCAAAACATGATTAAGGATGGGAAAATTGTGCCTTCGGAAGTAACAATTAAGCTTCTCAAAAAAGCAATAGAGGAAAATGCAAATGACAAGTTTCTTATCGATGGTTTTCCTCGTAATGAAGAAAATCGTGCTGCATTTGAGTCTGTAGTAAGTCTTTCCTTACCCCTCTTCTTCTTTTACTCATTTTCTAGGCACTTGCATATATACCCACACATATAAATTTGTTCCAGTATCTATCCATCCATCTATCTATCTATCTGTCTATCTGTCTGTCTATCTATCTGTCTATCTATATATATATCCGTGTTTTTATATATGTTTATATATTGATGTTAGTATGTTACTCCATATTTACTCGTACTAATTCATACAAGTACATTTATCTTTTTTTGTTTCCTGCCTTTCCTGTGGTTGGATTTATCATGCATTTAATTTAATTTTTTGGAGGAATATATCTTATGATAATGAATTGCCACAGTATTCATGTTTTACCAATTTTTTTATATTTTTCTTTTTCTTGCAGACTGGTATTCAGCCAGAATTCGTACTTTTCTTTGAATGTTCAGAGGAGGAAATGGAGAGGCGCCTGTTAAGTAGGAACCAGGTTACATCATTGATGAGTTTCTTAATCAAAATTATCTACCATATTTCTCTTTCTATCTACTTCTCTCTGTAATATCTTCAACTTCTTATGGTCTTTCTTTTTGTGCCTTAGGGTCGGGAAGATGATAACATTGATACAATAAGAAAGAGATTTAAGGTGTACTTGGAATCTAGTCTCCCTGTGATCGAATATTACAATGCAAAGGGGAAAGTTAGAAAGGTATGGAATATTCTCACACGTTGATTTGCCCCTGGTCATAAGAAATTAAATAATGGTAATGATCTTTTTATTTTTTTATTTAAAGATTGATGCTGCAAGACCGATTGAAGAAGTTTTTGGGGCAGTCAAAGCACTTTTCACCTCTCCGAATGAGCAGGTAATTTGTACAGAAAAGTGTTTCTTGATGAGGGCATTATGCACGCGTTGATGACAATTGCACCCAGTATAGTAAAACTAGAACGTTAACAACGTTTAAAAAAAAAAGTGAAAATAGAGGGATCTAAATTGCAATTTTCCATTTTATAGTAATACAATGCATCCTTTAGCCTTAGTGGTAATCATTTTCCTTTCTTGTATGTTAACTCACAGGTTGCTGCTTAAGGATGCTACTTAGCCAATCAATTTACACCTGATTAGGTACAGGTAATGATTTTACCAAATTGCTGAATACATGGTTGTGTTATTGAAATTCGCTGCATTTCCTGCACCCTGTTTGTGCCTAGTACCTTTCACATAAACGTATTTCTTTGATGAAGTCTTGCATGAAACCGTCTCAATGTTTTTGCAGATTTTTGTGATACTATAATTTTAAAGTATCACAAAAACCTGCAAGGGTATCATTTCTCATGCATGAGAGTTTTTCGTGTTAGTAGTCTTTCGTTGCAATAATAAATCATCCTTGGATTCTTTTTCAGCAGTTTTTGCTCAGACTTTCCATATTTTCTTATGCAGATGGTTGTGCAATATACTGCATCACCCAGCTGATGTGCATTATCGTTGGATACCTCCCCCCTGAGGGGTTACATTATACTGTTTTGATTATTTTGAGAACTAGAGAAGTATTGATTTCTTGTGGCATTTTGCCTCTATATTGATCTGCCATAGTTTTGATGAGGTCATTGCCTCTATATATAGGTGTGTGTCAAATTCAAGAGTACTTATTAATAAGATTGCTATATATTCACTCATAATCATTGATTGGTTGGTTACTTGTACGAAAATAAATTGGCCAAATCAATAAAGTTGATTTTGAAACATTAACGTTCATAAAATGATCACAAAATATGAACCGTGGTTCATAAAATAAAGTTGGGGGCAGGTTTTAGTGGTGTTTGTAAATTCTACAAAATGGTCCAAGTTTCTTTTCCCAAGTTACGTACACTTCTAATAATTTTTTTTTTTTTTTTTTTTAATTTAGAAGCTACTTAATAGAGTTATCAAACACATAATTGTAATTGCCAATATAGGGCCAGTTGATTGAAATCCAAGACCTAAGGTCCCGGAATATGGGGTATGAATCTTCGGAGATGGATCCTCTCCTGTAACTCATCCCTCCATTTCCTCAATTTCAATAGATCAACACCCTTTGTAATCTATGGAGAAAATTGGTGCCACGTCATTTACTTTACTTTTGCCCAATTCTCAAATCAAATTAACTCAGTTCTCAGTGAGTAACTTCCACTGCCCCATTTATGGAGGGAACTTCTCACACCTCAAAATTCATTTTATTTCTCAAAATTAACCCAATTCTCAAAATCAATTTTCTTATACTATGAAACTTCCACTGCCCCATTCGCCCACCTCTCTATTCATCGAAAATTCCATCCATTGCTCAATTTCATTAATTTCTTTATTGGCAGCAAATAGAGCAAGTTGTAAAATAGCATAATAAAAAAAATCTTATTTGTATATGAAAGCAGGACAAAATGCCACCAGAAATTATTTAAAGTGATAATCGATAGTCTTGTTCGGTTTATCTTTTTGAACCATGAATACTAAAACTTCATTGGAAAATCGCCACTAAAACTAATGAGAAATGACGAATATCCATTTACCTGGTAAAAATTCTGGACTCGCTAGAGTTCATCTTCAATCAGCAAAAATATATTTAGTGGAAGCGTGAAAAGTTTTCGTTAAAATGAGTAAAAACTGGGGTGAAGAACTGTGGAACTGGGGCTGGAATAGGGAATTTAGCTTTTTTTTTTTTTTAAGTAAATGACGTGGCACCATTTTCCTCCATAGGTTACAACGAAGGGCGTGGATCTGTTGAAATGGAGGAAATTGAGGGATGAACTAAATAATTAAATTCACCGCATGTATTAGTCCACCATTCAAATTTACAGTTTACCTCCACGAAAATATGCAAAATTGAACAATGCTTAAAAAAAGTTTGAACAAATGACAATTGTTCCAAAAAAAATAAAAATATTCCGAACATAAAATCCACCCAACCCACTGTCTACTTAATTATAAGAATAAGAGTACATAAGGGTAGAAATGTTAATCCGGGCCGGGCTAATAGGACCAGCCTAACCCTAAAAAATGCAGGGATAGGGTCATAATTTAAGAGCCCGTTTAAATCCGGGCCTTTTTTACCAGGCCCTATTAGCCCGCGGGCTAAACGGGCTAGCCTGCCAGCCCGGGTTATATATATATATATATATATATATATATATATATATATATATATATATATATATATAATTATTTATACTATATAATAAGTGTATTAATTATTATTATTAAAGTATTAATATACTCACATTTTTCAAATTATCAGTTTATGCATTACATATTGATGTTTGAACTTTTACATGTTGGTGTTTGTACTTTTTAAGTATTGATGTTTGAATTTTTATAATTATGTTGAATTATTTTTATGTAATTTTAATGAATTTATGAACAATGTTTAAATTCATTAACATTTTATTGCCACTATCTTAAATTTTTTGTTGAATTTTATTTTTTTCGACATAACCCGTTTGTGTCCCATTTAGCCCGAGGTCCGCTAGGGTTAGAGTTAAGTCTTAATTATTAGAGGTCTGTTAAGAGTGAATCGGATAAGACTCTAACTCGTTTAGCCCGAAGCCCGTTAGGGCCGGCCCTATAGAGTTAGGGCTAGCCCGTTTAACATCTCTGCATAAAGGAAGAGAGAAATAAATTTTAAAAAGTGGTGTCTGGATTTGTAACAAACAATTTTCATTTGATATTTTTATAATTAGGCAGAATTCAAAAAGTCCTCTTTTGTAATTATTTTTCTGACAGGGTCTCTTTTTGTAATTATTGATATATGCATTTTATATAGTCTTAATTATATATAACCGCCCATTTAAGCTCATCCAAATTTGAAATGAAATAAATCCTTGTATTTAACTACAATGAAAACCCATTTCCAGACATTATTCACGCACACACCCACCTCTCCTCCTCCCCTTCATTCTCCCTCTTTTCCACTTTCCCTTTCCCAGTTCCCACCACATCCCACTTCCTCTCTCTCGTCTCATCCACACACCATTTCTTTCATTTTCTTCCTCTCTCCACCACCCACGCCCATACCTCTTCATCTTCACCCACCCACCTCCTGTAAGATTTTGTGACCCACATGCCACATACACTACAAAAAAAACACTGTTTTACGACGGAATTTGCGATGGAAAATCCGTCGCAAACAGTGATTTACGACGGATTCTGCGACGGACACGTATCCGTCCCTAAAACAGCCGTAGCTAATTTTTGCGATGGATTTTGCTCTCCGTCGCAAATTAACGACGGACAAATTCGTCGCAAATTTGGCGGGTCAGACCCGGCCGGGTCGCACAAAATTTGCGACGGACAGTAATCCGTCGTAAATCTTTCAGGTTAGACTCGTTCGGGTCAACAACATTTGCGACGGCCACATTCCGTCGCAAATGTTATTTTTTTTTTTTCTGTTATAATTTGCGACGGGCTGTTTTCCGTCGCAAAATTCAATATTTGCGACGGATTTTGGCCGTCGCAAATTACCGAGCCTATACAAAAAAAAAAGTGGCTCGCGTGGTTCGAGCCCGGGCACCCGGGGCGGGCGGGACGGGCGCGGACCACTGGGCCACCCAGTCCATTCCTTATTATATGCGGCCCACCTTCTATATTAGTTTTATTAGGTCTTGAACAATTAATCCATTTTTGTGGAAGAGGAGGGGGCGCGCTCCACTAGGGCACAAACTACTTTCGTTCATTTTTATGCAATTAATTGCATATGTATTCAAATTAAGTCTTTTTTTTTATAATTCACCAAATTAATTTCTTTTCGTATCTAAGTTGTTTATTAAAATATTTTGCCCAACTATTTTTTTTATTTTGTAAAATTATTTATTTCGACAATGCATAATTTTATAATTCGTTCATTTGTACGCAATTAATTGTATATGTATCCAAATTGACTCATTTTTTTTCTATAATTCACCAAATTAATTCATTTTTGTTTCTCACTTGTTTTTATAAATGTTGTGGCCATTTAATTTTTATTAGTTTGGTAAAATTATTTATTTCGACTCCCGCTTAAAATTATAATTCGTTCATTTGTATGCAATTAATTGTATATGTATCCAATTGACTCGTTTTTTTCCATAATTCACCAAATTAATTCATTTTCGTTTTTAATTTATTTTTATAAATATTGGGGTCATTTAATTTTTATTATTTCTGTAAAATTATTTATTTAAACTCCCGCTTAAAATTATAATTCGTTCATTTGTATGCAATTAATTGTATATGTATCCAAATTGACTCATTTTTTTCCATAATTCACCAAATTAATTCATTTTCATTTCTCACTTGTTTTTATAAATGTTGTGTCCATTAAATAAAAGTAAATTCAAACTAAAATAAATTCACAAAATTATAAATTAAAGTAACAATTCAAAAATTAAATTAAAGTAACAATTCAAACTAAAAAAAAATTGTACTTCATAGTTATTAAAAATCAAATTTTTTTAACCATCGGAATTAAATCAGTCTTCCTCTTCCTCCTTATCCTCGCCCAGGTTAACAATCGGCAGCATCGATGGCTGGGTCGGCGGCATCGGTGGTGCAGGCATTTGCGCTCGTGGCATTGAATCAGAGGCGAATATCTGCCACCACGCCTGCATGGCGGTTGTATACTCCTGCACCTCGACCCGATACCGCTCCATCTCGGCTGTATACCGGTCGTGCGCCTCTCGCTGCTGCCTCTCATACTCTTCCTTCTCTCGCTGCTACCTCTGCATGTTCTTCATCTGCTCCACCACCGTGGCAAGCTGCCTCTCGACCTCACTGGGATGAGAGTCGATGGAAGACTGAGAGGAGAATGAGCCACGAGGTCGGAAAAAGTTCTTTCCGAAGCTGCCCAATCCAGCGAACCGCCCCTTTTTAGCCTTGACGTTCTTGAAGTACAATTCATTTTGAACGTCAACAGAAGGCTGTGTGGGGGGGCATCGACCCCGACCCCGACCCCTCTGCCGTTTCCTCAGGCTGAGGCTGAGAGGCAAGGTCCTCGAGCATCTTTCTCCGCAAATTAATTATACAAAAAATTAAATAAATTGAACACAAAATATAAAAAATACTTTTAATATTAAAAATTTAAATAATAGTATTAATATTAAAATAATACTTACGTGGATCTCGGTGGTACGGCCGTAGGTAGACTTTCCAGTCTCCTCGACGAATGGGTGGGCGAGCTGCAATCTCTCAAAATGAGAGGGCTTGCGTCCTTGCTCCGCCGCCTAATTAGAAAAAAAGATAGTAAAAACTAATATCACTCATAAAAATTAGGAAAAAAAAATAAAAATTCAAAAACTACAAAATTAAAGACGAAACTTATAAATCTCAACCCGTGCTCATAAATGGACCGAGAACTGGCCCGATGTCTCGCCATCCCTTCTCCATCAGGGTCACTACGCCGATTCGCCTTGTTTTTCGCCGACTTCTCTTTGAATGCAGGAGAATCCCAGTACCGGAGGAATTGGTCCCAAATCGGCCGTCTTTCACTGTCAGTCCCCATGTCGGTAGCCACTCCATCCTTGTACCACCTCTCCCTCATTCTGTAAAGGAGGTCCCTGTATCTTTCTGTCGCATATTTTTTAAAATTCCTCAACATTTGGTCATCGTGCTCCGGTGCCCAGACACATTCTTTCTGCAATTACAATTTAAATGTAAATATTTGTTTATATATTTGATATTAATAAACGGTGAATTAATAAATTAAATTAATACCTTAAACTCCTCGAAGTATGTCTTTTTTCTTGCATCGGACACTAACCCCCAACTGTAAGCGGTGGGCTCGAATCCACCGCGAAAGATGGACTTGGAAACCTGATTAGCAGCCTCATGACCCGGAATCCAACTGTAAAATTAAAACTTCAAAGTTAGTAAAATAATTAGGTTTTAATTAATAAAAAAATTGAGTATAAAATATTAAAACTTATGTATGACCACATTGCTGAACAGGCATCCGTGCTTGAACAACCGGATGCTGGTGGGAGGAGGATGAGCCCTCAGCAGTCTGCTGTGAGGAGGAGGAGGAGGAGCCCGCACCAGGCTGTGAAGAGGTCTCTGATAGAGACATCGGCCTGAAAATAGGTGGAACCACGGGTCTTAGTGAGGCCCGTCGTCTCCTCCCTCCTCGTCCTCCTCGACTCGCCTCCTCATCCCTCGGAGGCTGCTGACTGTCGTTGCCACTGCCTTGTCCGCTCATCTATAACAAATTTCACGAATTATTCAATCAACTAAACTAAAATCAATCAACTATATTATTTTGTAAAATTATTAAACTTAAATCAAACAACTAATATTATTCAAACTACCTACTCAACTAAATTCATTCAACTAAACTAAAATCAATCAACTAACAATATTATTTTGTAAAATTATTAAACTTAAATCAAGCAACTAATATTATTCAAACTACCTACTCAACTAAATTCATTCAATTAAACTAAAATCAATCAACTAATAATATTATTTTGTAAAATTATTAAACTTAAATCAAGCAACTAATATTATTCAAACTACCTACTCAACTAAATTCATTCAACTAAACTAAAATCAATCAACTAATAATATTATTTTGTAAAATTATTAAACTTAAATCAAGCAACTAATATTATTCAAACTACCTACTCAACTAAATTCATTCAACTAAATAAAATCAATCAACTAATAATATTATTTTGTAAAATTATTAAACTTAAATCAAGCAACTAATATTACTCAAACTACCTACTCAACTAAATTCATTCAACTAAACTAAAATCAATCAACTAATAATATTATTTTGTAAAATTATTAAACTTAAATCAAGCAACTAATATTATTCAAACTATCTGTTCAACTAAATTCATTCAACTAAATTAAAATCAATCAATTAATATTATTTTGTAAAATTATTAAACTTAAATCAAGCAACTAATATTATTTAAAATCATTAAACTAAAATCAAATAACTAATATAATTCAAACTACCTACTCAACTAAATTCAATCAACTAATATTATTTTGTAAAACTATATATTAAACTTAAATCAAACAACTAATATTATTTAAAATCAAACAACTAATATTATTTAAAATCAATTAACTGCCTACTCAACTAAATTCAATCAACTAATATTATTGTGTAAAATTATATATTAAACTTAAATCAAACAACTAATATTATTTAAAATCATTAAACTACCTACTCAACTAAAATCAAACAACTTATAAATATTATTTTGTAAAATTATATATTAAACTTAAATCAATTTACTAATATTATTTTGTAAAATTATTAAACAATTCAACTAAAATTATTTTGTAATATTATTTAAACATTCTTAACAATTAAAAATTAACAAATTACTAAAACAATTCAACTAAAATCAAACAACTAAAATTACTAAAATTAAAAATATAATATAAACTTAACAATTCAACTAAATTCAATTCTAAACTTAACAAATTCTAAACATGCTTGGAAATTAAATTTTAAACGGTAAAAATGAAGAAAACTTACGATTTAATGAAGAAACGAGCACTCGGTTGGGACAGATTGGCTCTACAGCGACTGCACCCCACTTCTCCCTCCTTTTCCTCTCTTTTTCCTCTTCTTCCTCTTATTCTTCTCGCCGCCTGCGCAGTCCTATATATAAGGGGAAAAAATTTGCGACGGACGCCTGTCCGTCGCAAATTGCAACCGCCAAACACCTGAACGGCGTCATTTTTTAGACCGTCGCAAATCAGTCAACGCGACGTTTCCCAAAAGGTCGCGCAAAATCGGGTCAATATTTGCGACGGAATAGGCCGTCGTAAATTCGAAGTTAAAAATTGCGACGGCAATTTCCGTCGCAAAATAGTCAAGTGGATCGTTTCCCCAACGGGTATTTTTTAACGGGTTGGTTTGCGACGGACACGTCCGTCGCAAAATTGAAATTTGCGATAGCTAATCCGTCGCAAAATTTGTCGGTATGCAACGAAGTTAATGGACCCCACACTTTGCGACGGAGTAGCCGTCGTAAAATAGTGCAGTTTGCGACGGTTTTTTATATCCATCGCAAATTATCTTCTTTTCCGACGGGTCTCCAATATCCGTCGCAAATTCATGAAATTTGCGACGGATAATTGTCCGTCACAAGTTTCCCGTCGCAAAATAATATTTTTTTTGTAGTGATAATGAATTAATTAGATATTTAATTATTAACTTAAATATATAATATTAAGGTTTAAATAATATTTAATTTGGTCAATTAGGAAAAGATCATAACGAATCTTTACGTTGATAGACCGTGTGATTAAGTTACCTTATGAGCAGTTTCTTGGAGAATAAGTTTCTTGAAAGATAAGAAACTAATTCTTGGAGAATAAGAAACTACTCCTCTCTCTGCCTATAAAAGACACAGATTATTCCTACTAGTAGGAATTTTTTAATTCTATCACTTAAGTTTTATGTCCTGTGATTTATAGAGACCAAGAGAGAGAAATATAATTCCATCAGAAGAATTATTATCGTTGCTCAAGGTTAGTACTCTGATTATTTAATTCATGATTTATTGATTTATGGATGTGAAAATCATGAAGTTTCAAGATACATGCATAAATTTAAATTTATGCTTACATGTGGTATCAGAGCATGGTTTAGGAACTCATGATTTTCCATTCCTCATATATGATTTATTAATTGAGGAATTAAACGTTTATGAATTTATTAGTGTAAATAATTGAAATTGAATTAATTTCAATTAATTGTATTTCGGCCGATCATGTTATTTTTCCGAAACAAACATTTATGTTGTTTATATGTATGTTTTCCGCCGCAAGCTACGTGATCAAGTTCTATAATTTGTTGTACATGCATGCATATGTCCACTTTAAATAGGTATATATTTTATAATATATTATGATTGTGGCTTACTAATTGTGTATGTACAATCATGCATATACATAATTTAAACCTTGTATGAAATAGAGGTTTTGCTAATGAGTTGTGTATATACATATATATTCGTGGTTTGTACTAATGCTACTAATTACTTGAACTAATTTGTAATAGTAATTTGATAACTGTCCTTCCTAATGTTAACCATGATTTTATCATATCTTCATGATAAGCTTGCTAATGAGTTCTGGAGCATTTAAGTAAATTGATAATGGTTGTGAAATACAACTCATATTTATGCAAATTTATAATTATGTGTATGTGATATGATAATAATTAATTAAATATTATTAAATTTAAAGGTAATTGAAATTATGTTGTTAGCCCACTAATTTGGTTTAGAGATTTTTTTTTTTGAATTCTTAAACCCTGATTACGTTATGCAAAATATAAAGGAGTCAAAATCTATTATTTATTTGGACGGTTGTCCACCAGTTTTGACTATGAGTTTGGCTAAAGTTTATGATGAAATTAATTTTACAAATTCTGCTTAATCTTTACGACTACATAATAAGATTTTACATCCCATTTTATGTGTTTTATGTAATGGAATATTTTATGTTAATCTTATTAAATAATGATGATCATTATTATGTGATTTTATTTAACGTTGGTTTGTTAATCACCAAAGTGGTCTGACTAGAAAGATTAATAAATTTGAAATCGTATAATTAATTTTAATTATCCATAATAAGGTGATCCTT
Organism: Ballota nigra; assembly: GCA_947034835.1. Taxonomy (NCBI): domain Eukaryota; kingdom Viridiplantae; phylum Streptophyta; class Magnoliopsida; order Lamiales; family Lamiaceae; genus Ballota; species Ballota nigra. Next base: position 94,395,499 of record OX344724.1, read on the forward strand.
GATTTAAATAATTTATGGGTAATTAAATTTCATAATTATAAGGCACTAAGAGTCACCCAAAGGTTATTCACTTGTCCTTATAAATTATGAAAATAAATGTGATAATTGGTATATTATGCGATATCTTTTGTATATCCAAAGATAACAAAAGAATTAAGATGACCATATACAATTATCAAATTATGAAATATTTCAAGCATCATTATGTTTATGATTGTGTATTGGTGTATCACCCAAAGGTGAACATCATTGTACATTTATTGTTATTCGATCCTGAATCTGTTTTAAGTATATTACAACATTAATGTGAATTAATTAAATTATTCTTACTGTCGTTCTTCATTCGCTCACTTAGTTTGTTGAATAGACTAAATTTATTTCACCTTGGTGTTTTGGATTATGATCCAAAAGCCTGTTATTGGTGATATTAGCAATGTTGATGAAAGATTTCCCTATGATGCTTAGGTAAATCGAACAAACTAAGTCTTATGTTTGTGCGAATGAATGTAACTGACAATATTAAGTCTACCATTCCGTAAATTGGAAGTGCCAAATAATTTTAGCAATTATGAAAGAACGTCTCAGATTGCTGATGACTCTCTTAATGTGACATTAACTGATACGTCAACCACCATAAAGTTTGATGGTTCTCGTAGCATTAATGAACATGTCAATGAATTGATATCAAGAAGTTTGTAAGAAAGCCATAAGAAAGGGGCAAGGGGCCACTTAAGATAAACAAGTCCTATGTTCAAAGGAACATGTCAATATCTAGTGTCAATTTTGTAAGAAGTCTGAACACTTTAAGAGAATTGTCAGAAATATAAGGCCTCATTCGAAAAAAAAAATATATATATATATATATACTTGATGTCTTAATATCTTTCGAATCTAATTTGGCCAAGAGTTCCTATAAATATGCGGTTGCTTGATTCTGCCTATTCCAATAATGTTTCAAAAAATTATGCAGGGATTCGTTACAACCCGAATCATAAATTCTATATGGGTAATCGATTATTAGCTTTTACTGAAGTCATTAGAATTTATAGTTTGATTTTGGATACCGGATATCACTTAGATTTGTTTGAAATTTTTATGCTCATTCTATTTTCCTTAATTTAGTTTTCTTTTTCAAACTTGATTATGTTGGATATCGTTTGAAATTTGGAAATAGAAATTTAACTTTGTTTAAACAACATCTGCTTACCGGCTTTGATATCCTTAATTATGACTTTTATAGGTTTAAGCTTAATTATCTTTGTTGAGACCTTTTTTTACCATGCATTATAATATTGGAACTAAATGTGCCTTTGTCAATGAAAGTCTTGTTTTCTTGGGCATAAACGTTTGGGAAAAAAATCTCAAAAAACGATTACAAAGATTAGTAAAGAATGAAATCCTTCATGATTTAGATTTACTGATCTTGGTATTTGTGTGGATTGTATTAAAGGAAAGCAAACAACACACACAGAGAAAGAAGCCACAAGAAGCACACTACTTCTTGAAATGATACACACCAATATATGTAGGTCCTTTATGTGCCTTCTTTTGAATGCAAAATATTTTATCACCTTTATCAATGAATTTTCACATTATGATTATCTCTATCTATTAGAAGAAAATTTTCAATCTATAAATACTTTAAAAGTATTTATTAATGAGGTTGGAAGACAATTGGATAGGAAGGTGAAAATCATTAGATCTGACAGAGGTGGTAAATTTTTTTAATCGGGATAATTTCCATATTTGTTCGATAAATTCCTTGAAAAACATGGTATTTGTGCTCAATGCACTATGCCAGTTACACCACAACAGTATGGTGTAGCAGAAAGACGTAATTGTACTCTAATGGATATGATTAGGAGTATGTTAAGTAATTCCTCCTTACCCATTTCATTGTGGATGTATGCATTGAAAACTGTTGTATGTGTTAAATAAGGTTCCTATAAAAGCAGTTCCTAAGACTCCTTTTGAACTGTGGACGGGTAGGAAACCTAATTTAAGGCACCTGCATTTTTAGGGTTGCTCAACAGAATTAAGAATTTACAATCCACATTATAATGAATTGGATCCAAGAATCATAAGTGGTTTCGGTTATCCAGGAAATTGTAAAAGTTATAGGTTTTACTGTCCTAATCATAGTATGAGAATTGTTGAAACTGGAAATGTTAGGTTCATTGAGAATAGTGAAAATAGTGGGAGTATAGATCCACGAAAGGGTGGTCATTAAAGAAGCAAGAGTTGATAATTCTCTACCCAATACTTCTTCTTATGTTGTTGAACTACCAGACAACTTACAAGAACAACATATAAACGACAACACTCTCAATAATGAACATGCTATCAGTGGACCTGTTTTCAATGAACCTTTAGTAGATGAACCAAAAGAAATAACATTAAGAAGTTTTGAAAGATAAAGAAATTATGTTATTTCTGAAGAGTATATGGTTTACCTATAAGGAGCAGAATTTGACATAAGAGTTAATGATAATGATCCAATTTCATTTTCATAAGCCATGGAAAACAATATTTCTATTAAGTGGTTAGATGCTTGAAAGAAGAGTTGAAATCAATGGATCATAATGAAGTCTGGGATCTTATCGAATTGCCAAAAGGTTGCAATAGAGTTGGATCTAAATGGGTCTTTAAAACCAAAGAGACTCAAACGGCGAATTCGAAAGATATAAAGTTAGACTTATTGCCAAAGATTTTACTCAGAAAAGTGGCATTGATTATAAAGAGACATTCTCAACATCGTCTCGTAAGGAATCCTGAGAATTTTTATGACTTTGGTGACTCATTATGATTTAGAGTTACATCAAATTGATGTTATAACGACTTTTGAATGGGAATTTAGTGAACAAAATGTATGGATCAACCTGAAGGTTTATTTCTATTGAAGTAAATGAATATAGGGTGTGTAAATGTACAAAAATCAATATACGGACTTAAGCAAACTTTCCATCAATGGTATCTCAAGTGCAGCGATGTCATTGCTTTCTTTAGATTTAAGAAAATCATTGTTTAATCGGTGTATATATCTTAAGGTCAGTGGGAGCAAGTTAATTTTTATTTTGTATATTGATTTAACGAATAATCTTAGTATCATGTATAAAACCAAGAAATATATCTCTAAGAACTTTGAAATGAAAAATATGAGAGAGACAGCCTATGTGATTGGAATGAAAATACTTCGGGATAGATCACATGAATGTTAAGGCTGTCTAAAAAAGATACTCATAAATAAAGTTCTCGAGAGATTTAGGATGAAAAAGTGTTCAGCAAGCATCGTTCCAATCCAGAAGGGAGACAATTTAAGCCTTAGGTAATGTCCAAATAATGAATTGGAACGTGAACAAATGAAAGATATTCATTATGTTTATTTATTGAAAATTTGATCATCTAGAGGTGATTAGATATTCAGATTCAGATTATGATGGATGTGTTGACATCCGAAAGTCCATGTTTAGTTGTTTACTCCTATTAGGCGGAGGAGCAATCACAATAAAGAATGTGAAGCAGTCTGTAATTGCTGAATTAAAGTTGAATTTGTGGCATATTTTTTTTGCAAGTCACAATTCAAGGAATTGACTACATAATCTTATTTCAGGACTTGGAATAGTCGACAGTATTGCCAAGCCGCTGAAAACTTGTTGTGATAATTATGTAGCATTATTCTTCTCTAAGAATGACAAGTATTCCAAATATGTTAAACATATGGAATTGAAGTATTTTGTCGTCAAAGAAGAAGTTCAGATTTAAAAGGTGTTGATTGACGATTAATTAACGAAAGAACTGCCTCCAAGGACATTTATTGGACATGTCGAAAGAATGGGCATTATTGAAAACCTTAATGAATCTATGATATGTATTTGTCCATTTGAGCTCTTTTATGTTTTGTTTCTGATACTAAATAATATCTTATTTTGTCATTAACGTATACATGAATGGTTGACATAAAGTTTAATAGGATTTGATCTTTAATCGAGACGTTTAAATGATCTACTATTTTCTATTTATGAGTCATATTAAGTAGAAAACTAACATTGTGGTACACGGAAGGGACTATGTCGAGTAAATAATATAGAATCGCCATGACTCGTGTTAGTATATACATAATAATGACATCATGATTTGACCAATAAAGATATCATGTGATGTGCACATTATATTATTATTAAAACCATGAAGATGTATTCTGCCACATGGGCCAAGTGGGAGAATGTAAGATTTTGTAACTCAAGTGTCATATAATGAATTAATTAGATATTTAATTATTAACTTAAATATATAATATTAAGGTTTAAATAATATTTGATTTGGTCAATTAGGAAAAGATCATAACGAATCTTCACGTTGATAGACCGTGTGGTTAAGTTACCTTATGAGCAGTTTCTTGGAGAATAAGTTTCTTGAAAGATAATAAACTAATTCTTGGAGAATAAGTTTCTTGAAAGATAATAAACTAATTCTTGGAGAATAAGAAACTACTCCTCTCTCTCTGCATATAAAAGACACAGATTTTTCCTACGAGTAAGAATTTTTTAATTCTATCACTTAAGTTTTATGTCCTGTGATTTATAGAGGCCAAGAGAGAGAAATATAATTCCATCAGAAGAATTATTATTGTTGTTCAAGGTTAGTACTCTAATTATTTAATTAATGATTTATTGATTTATGGACGTGAAATTCATGAAGTTTCAAGATACATGCATAAATTTAAATTTATGCTTACACCTTCTGCATCGTATTTTCCCCCAAGCAGGTTAGTTATTTTTCCTCTTTCTTTCCCTTTTTTTAATTTTAAATTTGGAATCTGATTGTATAAAAATGTGAAATTTTGAATTTTTTTTTCGAATTTTTGTTTTATTTGCCAAAATTTTGTTCATTTTATAAAACACGAATTTTGTCTTTTAGTTTGGAGAATTTTTCCCAAACTTTTACATCTTCGGAAATAAGTGTCGGAAGAAAAATGGCTTTTCAGGACTGGTTTTCTGGGAAAAAAAAATTACAATATCTTTTGCACAGAACAGACTATTTTATGGGCGGCACTGAACTGGTGAATAGTGACGGTCTCGTGGGCGGTTGAAACCGATGATCCAGAAAATTACCATAAAAATTTACTTTAGAATTTAGGGATGGGTGCGCATAGTATATGTCATTTCCGATGTATTTAAAAGTAATAAAATTAATTGAGCCCATTAAGCTGTGCCCTTGTAAGTTGTAATTAGGAAAAATGGTGTTATTAGTTCTAACAAGTGATCGTAAACCCGTGCTTCGCACGACCGAAATTTGTTATATTGTTTAAACTATAATAATGAACAAATTTAAAAAAAAATATATATATAACTAAGAAAATTCTTGGACTCAAATTAACGTTACTTCTCATTCAATTTTATATATTTTATTTATACTATGCAATACTTTATACCAGTTTTATGATATGTTTATAATTAACTATTTTCATATAAAACTGACTCCTGGGATAGGATATGAATTGTATCTATCACACTAACATTTTAATATCGGTGTATTTAAATTTGTATTATCTAGTTCCAGAGAAGAATCTTCAGTTATGACATACTTTGAACAATAAAATCCAATTCTTATTCAAAAAAAAGTTTTCACCCGACATTGGTATTTACTATTAAAAAAACACATTAAATAAGTTTCAGATTTTTTTTTTTTTTTTTGAAATGCATCTTAAGAAATATAAATTCTACCAAATGACACATACATTCAGTATTGTTGCATTTTATGAAAAACTCCTTTTTTTTTTTTACAGGCATGAAAAGTTCATTGATTTCACCAATATTTATTGGTTCTAAATTTCTTTCAACATAATCTTTAGAATGATCAATTTGACTTTCAATTGAAATATTTTGAGGAAAACTTAAATTGTATATATATGTTCCAATTGCAATTTTCATCACTATTCAAATAAAAATTAATAAAAACTAAAATATAATACATATAGAGAAAAAAATTACATTAACATTTAAAAAAATACATATGAATAAATTAATTTGCTTTGTTGGTTTCTTTCACACCTAATTTTAGATATCTATGCCTAAGAGACAATTTGACATTAATCATATTTTTCGCTGCTATATCAAGAGAGGTGGAAGATTGGGTATGTTTGGTGTTTGTACTTAAATTGAATGAGATTGATGGATGAGTATTCTTAGAGATGTAATTATAATTTTAAAATGGGTATGTAAAATTACAAATGAGATGGGTGAACTTAGTAATATAGTTGTGTAGATTGTTGCACCATATAAATTTTTGGAGAATTGGTATTCGGCCAAAAAATCAACAAATTCGCGGGACCAAAGACGCACCCTATAATATATATGTATCAATAAAGGATTGTATATTTAATTAAGAATTACAAATTTTCATATTTAATTTTTTAACATAATTATAAAGCAAATATTATATTAAATCTTTTAAGATAAATAATTTTATTTTTTATTAATAACAATTATAAACACACAAATAATATTAAATAAAAAATAATTTAAAATAAATATAACAAAATAAGTCTCTCAGATCATAATAAAAATCACCAAACTTAGATCGTAGTAATTGTGAATTATTACTAAATTTTAACATCCACATAAAATAATAAATCTTCGATGCAATAACAAAATGAACATAATTAAACTGATCAATGTCATTTATTCAACGTTGCTACACAATTAATGAAAATCATTCTTGCTCCCACATCAATATATTATTCTTCTAAAAAATATTTTATCATTTTTACGCAATCTATTTTATTTTTTAGAAAATTTTACCAAGCTTTAGTAAGACAAATCCTACGACGGTCCCTCTCACCAATAATCATGGAATCATAATAAGCCGAAAAATAAATTTTCAGTTATGATATACTTCAATATAATAAAATTTGATTCTTCTCCAGAAAAAAAAAAAGTTTTCACTCGACATTGTGACCATTTCTAATCCTTAACACCCACGCAAAATATTAAATTATATATACAATAACAAAATATTATATCAACATTTAAATTTAGCAATACAGATAAAAGAATCAACAAAAGAACTTAATTGAAAAATATTATTTTAATTGAATTTTTTTAAATATTAAAAAAAAAAACTCTTTTGAAAATGAGTTTATGCGGATCACAGCTATATATATCAATCAATTATAATGTGACATTACTAATGACGCATGTATAAAAATTTAGATCTCATGACGATTTTCAAATATTTTTTACATTGATGAATTTTTTTACTATAAATTCATTAAAAAGTAAGCATCTAGAGCCAAAGATGTTTGGAATTGAAGTGGTCACAATCATTTATATAATTATTCAGGAATAGTAACGGGGCGGGTTCAAACCCTGATCCGCATTGAGGGGTTTAGACCCAATTAAGCGGCCCTGTGACTGGGTTGTGATTAAAAATATTATTTTAAAGCAGATATATTTAATAAAAAAATTATAAATGAGTCGGATGAACTTAATAATGTAGTAGTGTAGATAGTTGCAAGTTATAAGTTTTTGGTGAATCAATATTTTGCCCAAGGACTGAATAATATGGGGGTCCAAAGTTGCGACCGATAATTTATTTATCTATTAATAATTTAAATATTTGGTTTTTAATTAAAAAGAATAAACTCAAACTTGTTATATATAAAATAGTTACATAATAACAAAGAAATATTATTTTTTATATTTTTTAGTAGATCAACTTTATAAAAACACTAACAAAATTAAATAACAAATGATTTAAGACAAATATAACAAAATCAAACACATGAACAATACACAAAACAATAATTAACAATACCTCAAACAATAACGCAAGTGGTAATCAACAATATCTCAAACAGTAATCAACAATACCATAAGTAGTAATCAACAATACTTCAATACTTTTTTAATTATATATTTTTAATTGAAAAAGTCAAAATTTGATTTAGGATTGAGCTTAAAATCAAGTGCATAATATGCACTTGGATGCATGCTAGAACATGTGATCTATAAAAGACTCAACTAATTTACACAATAATAACAATAATATTCTCTCCATCCCCCAAATCTATTCACATTGGAATGGACACGTATTTTAAGAAAAATGAGATAAAGTGGATTAAGTAAGAACGTTATGGACTCCATTTATGAATAAAGTGATTGCTTGTGGGGGTGGTAATAAAGTAATAATTTTTAGAATAGATTTAGGGGACAAAAAAAATGAGAATAGATTTGGGGAAGAAAGGGAGTAATAATTAGTTTTTGAATAATTAATAATAAGTCTTCTATAATTGATTTGATTTAATACATGTATATTATTTCTTATCATTGTGTAACACGTGTTTTAAACACACACACATATATATATATATATATATATATATATATATATATATATATATATATATATATTATACAAATAAAAGAATTATAACAACAATATTGTGATACAATTTAACATCATAAATGTTGACAGGCATTTTCGTACGGGTAGATTTATGTGGCTATTTAGGGTATGCCCGACAAACAATCAATAATAAACGAACACGAACGATGGGGGAAGAACTTTCGTTCTTCCCTCGAATGAGAACTTTTTGCATATATGAGAAATGAGAGGAAAATGTAGGATCCTTACAATGAGGGGGTGACCCCCTATTTATAGAGGTTCACCCCCAAGGGCCCAAAAGTGGCCCTAAATTCGTCTCAACCCTTTATTTTAGGGATTTATTACAATATTAATCTAACAATCAACAGTAGACCTATAATACATTAAATGCTCTTTTCTGATATAAACCCTCGATCTTGTCGGGTCAGTGTGTCTTTGGGAATCTGACCTCCTGTCAGGCGAGGATATTTCCTGCTGTAACAATTGCCCCCAAGATTGGGCTCTGATTGCGGCCAGAGTTCGATCTTGATCTGTGCTTCAAATAGGTTTTGCCTCCGAGCCTGAAAACAGGATAGCTCGAATGCCCCGGAGGAGTCTTTGACAACAGGGTCCGTGATGGGCGAATCTTCCGTGTAACCTTCGAATAGCCAAAGTTTTTTGAAATTGGTCGGGTTAGGTGGGGTACGATCTTCCGTCGTGCCCCCGAGTCGAGAACCGTGACGTTCAATTGATAAAGAGTTATTGCCGCTGACCGTCATTGATTTTAGTAATAGGGCGGTAAGGACCGCGATGATAAATTAATGAAGTGCTTAGGCCGCTTGTAGGTAGCGACTTCACGGACAACAGATTGACTTGACAATCAATTAAAAGATAAATCAACAGATTAATGAGTGAAGTGCTTTAGCCGATAGACGGGCAGCGACTTCACGAAGATGGGATTGATTTAACAACCGCTTATAAAATTAACCAACAGGTTAATGAGTGAAGTGCTTTAGCCGATGATCGGGCAGCGACTTCACGAAGATGGGATTGATTTAACAACCGCTTAAAAGATTAACCAACAGGTTAATGAGTGAAGTGCTTTAGCCGATGATCGGGCAGTGACTTCACGAAGATGGGATTGATTTAACAACCGCTTAAAAGATTAACCAACAGGTTAATGAGTGAAGTGCTTTAGCCGATGATCGGGCAGCGACTTCACGAAGATGGGATTGATTTAACAACCGCTTAAAAGATTAACCAACAGGTTAATGAGTGAAGTGCTTTAGCCGATGATCGGGCAGCGACTTCACGAAGATGGGATTGATTTAACAACCGCTTAAAAGATTAATCAACAGGTTAATGAGTGAAGTGCTTTAGCCGATGATCGGGCAGCGACTTCACGAAGATGGGATTGATTTAACAACCGCTTAAAAGATTAACCAACAGGTTAATGAGTGAAGTGCTTTAGCCGATGATCGGGCAGCGACTTCACGAAGATGGGATTGATTTAACAACCGCTTAAAAGATTAACCAACAGGTTAATGAGTGAAGTGCTTTAGCCGATGATCGGGCAGCGACTTCACGAAGATGGGATTGATTTAACAACCGCTTAAAAGATTAACCAACAGGTTAATGAGTGAAGTGCTTTAGCCGATGATCGGGCAGCGACTTCACGAAGATGGGATTGATTTAACAACCGCTTAAAAGATTAACCAACAGGTTAATGAGTGAAGTGCTTTAGCCGATGATCGGGCAGCGACTTCACGATGCAGAGAATAGATTAGTTAACGCCGGTGAGGACGAACCAAACAATACCTCGCCCATTAAGGCGGAAAATCAACGCTTAACATGCGGACTGGATCCACACCGAGAGGCGGATTAGTTGACGCCGGTGAAGGCGAACTTATCAAGGCCGAGTGACGGATCGTCTTGAGAGGCAGATTAGTTGACGCCGGTGAAGGCGAACTAATCGATACGTCAACGCCTGAAAGGGCGGACTAATCGACATCGAGAAGACGGATTACTTCGCCAATCTAGGCGGAATGTCGACGCCTAAAAGGCGGATTAACTCGAGAAGTGGATTAGTTGACGCCGGTGAAGGCGAACTAATCGACACGTCAACGCCTGAAAGGGCGGACTAATCGACGTCGAGAAGACGGATTACTTCGCCAATCTAGGCGGAATGTCGACGCCTAAGAGGCGGGTTAACTCGAGTAGATTAGTTGACGCCTGTGAAGGCGAACTAATCAATACGTCTACGCCTGAAAGGGCGGACTAATCGACGTCGAGAAGACGGATTACCTCGCCAATCTAGGCGGAATGTCGACGCCTACAAGGCGGATTAATCAACGCCGATCGGGCGGATTACTTCGCCAATCTAGGCGGAATGTCGACGCCTAAAAGGCGGATTAATCAATGCCGATCGGACGGATTACTTCGCCAATCTGGGCGGAATGTCGACGCCTAAAAGGCGGACTAACTCGAGAAGTGGATTAGTTGACGCCTGTGAAGGCGAACTAATCGACACGTCAACGCCTGAAAGGGCGGACTAATCGACGTCGAGAAGACGGATTACTTCGCCAATCTAGGCGGAATGTCGACGCCTACAAGGCGGATTAATCAACGCCGATCGGGCGGATTACTTCGCCAATCTAGGCGGAATGTCGACGCCTAAAAGGCGAATTAATCAACGCCGATCGGGCGGATTACTTCGCCAATCTAGGCGGAATGTCGACGCCTAAAAGGCGGATTAGCTCGAGTAGATTAGTTGACGCCGGTGAAGGCGAACTAATCAGTACGTCTACGCCTGAAAGGGCGGACTAATCGACGTCGAGAAGACGGATTACCTCGCCAATCTAGGCGGAACGTCGACGCCTATAAGGCGGATTAATCAACGCCGATCGGGCGGATTACTTCGCCAATCTAGGCGGAATGTCGACGCCTAAAAGGCGGACTAACTCGAGAAGTGGATTAGTTGACGCCTGTGAAGGCGAACTAATCGACACGTCAACGCCTGAAAGGGCGGACTAATCGACGTCGAGAAGACGGATTACTTCGCCAATCTAGGCGGAATGTCGATGCCTAACAGGCGGACTAATCAACGCCTAAAAAGTCGGATTACTTCGCCACTCCAGGCGGACCGTCAATGCCTAACAGGCGGACTAATCAACGCCTAAAAGGCGGATTACTTCGCCACTCCAGGCGGATTACCTCGCCACTCCAGGCGGACCGTCAACGCCTAACAGGCGGACAAACTCGAGTGGATTAGTTGACGCCTGTGAAGGCGAACTAATCAATACGTCAACGCCTGAAACGGCAGACTAATCGACGTCGAGAAGACGGATTACTTCGCCAATTTAGGCGGAATGTCGACGCCTAAAAGGCGGATAAACTCGAGTGGACTAGTTGAGGCCTGTGAAGGCGAACTAATCAATACGTCAACGCCTGAAACGGCGGACTAATCGACGTCGAGAAGACGGATTACTTCGCCAATCTAGGCGGAATGTCGACGCCTAAAAGGCGGATAAACTCGAGTGGATTAGTTGACGCCTGTGAAGGCGAACTAATCAATACGTCAACGCCTGAAACGGCGGACTAATCGACGTCGAGAAGACGGATTACTTCGCCAATCTAGGCGGAATGTCGACGCCTAAAAGGCGGATAAACTCGAGTGGATTAGTTGACGCCTGTGAAGGCAAACTAATCAATACGTCAACGCCTGAAACGGCGGACTAATCGACGTCGAGAAGACGGATAAATGTTTGTAGTCGAAAGGTGTGACCATGTTTTAAATATTGAGTTATTTATTCGGTGAGCAACCTCAATAATTTTTCGAAATTATATTCGAAGTTTCAAATAACCGACTGTATTTAGTTGAATTCAGCGTCAAAAAATTTGTTTTTGATGTCACAAAATAAGCTTAGGATATGTGTATCCGTGCCCCCGCTTTTAATATATATGCAAACTTACGAGTTAGGATACATATTAAAAGGAAGTGTCAAATGAAATTTAAATTTCAAAAATTGCCCCCACTTTGAATTTTCGAAATACGAGTATATGCCCCCGCTTTTACTATATATAAAATTTGCGAGGTGTAACATATATTAAAAGGAAATTGTCGAAATAAACCTGATGCGAGTGGGCAAAGGACTGCCCGTAGATTTTTCGTTGATGAAGAGGCTCCGGATGCTCGTCTAAAGCTGCTGCCCTTTTTTTTTTTTTTTTTTTTTTAGCAATACTCGGCCTCCAGTGAAATGGAGGTTAACTCAATTTGGCCCATTAGTATGGACTGAAAGGTAGGCCAACCATATTAAATAAAGAGGCCCAACTAAATTAAATAAAAATGGCCCCAACCCTCAAATAAATCCTGGCCCAGCAAATAAACTTGGGCCCAAAACTCAATAAAATCTCGGCCCAATACCCTAACCCCTGAATTAAATCAGCCCTCACCTAAAGAACAGTGTCCTGTGCGTGTTGAAGCTGCGTCGGTCGACGCGGGTGGAATCGAGGTGGCGTGGGCTGGATGAGGCCGCCGGGCGGCGCTGGTACACCGGGGAGTAGCTGGCGAGTGCGGGCAGCGGGCTCGGGGTGGAGGCAGCGCTGGGTGTCGCGGGAAGGCACGCGGCGCGGGCTGGTTGCCGCTGCGGGGAGACGACGGGTAGCCCAGCACCGGCGGCGCGGGCTGGTCGGAGGCAGAGCGCGAAGGCTGGTGGCCGTGCCGGTGAGGGGAAAGAGCCGCGGAGGCGATGCCCGCGATGGGCTGAGCGGGGAGGAGCCCGCGGGGGCGGTCGTGCGGGCGCAGCTGGTTGACGGGGAGGCGGCGAGGAGCCACGGGCGGCGGCGAGCAGAGAGCAGAGGCGGCGGAGGGCCGCGGCCATGAGTGGTGGTGGGCAGTCCGCGGGGAGGCAGCGTGCGACGGCGGGCAGCTGGGAGGCTGCACGCGACGGCGAGAGACGGATAGGCGGCGCTGGAGGCTCGTCGGCTGAGGCCGACTCGTGAGCTCGCGGGCCTCGGGCAGCGGGGTGAGGCCGAGTGATCGACGACGCGGGAAGGATGCAGCGTCTCTGCCTATGACGGCTGCTGTGCGGGAGCGACGTGCGAGTAGGCCAGCCCGGCAACGCCACGAGCCCGTCCCCGGGGTCGGGCAGCCGGTTGAGCGAAGGTAAGCGGTGGCGCGCGGATCAATGTTGTCAGGAATCTTTTGACTTTCAACGTGGCTTGGGAAACGCGCCAAAAGCAGACTGCAAGGCTGTGAAAAAGGGGCCCAAAAACCGAGGCAAACAGAGGGGGATTCAAGGCAGAAAAATGGCTGTTCTGCATAAAATTTTTCTGGGTCCGTAGTGTTTCCACGGGGTGATGGCGCGGCTGGGCGTAGCCACGACGATGCCGGAAAGCAAATTCCACCGCCGGAAATGTCTGCGGCACTGTCGGAAAAGGCAGCAACAATTTTTCTTCTCTTCTTTCTTTTCATCTTGCTTGCTGCGTACCTTCCTCCTGTACCCAGAAAATGGGTTTGTTGAACTCTTGTGTGGATGATTTTTATCCGAGTGTTGATTCTTCAAAATGGGTTGGGAATTAAATGAATTTTTCTTGGATGATTTGTGTTGAATAGGTTGTTTTGTGTGTAGAATCTTTGATTTTCGAGGTGAAGATCTTCGTGTTCATCCACCGAGATGAACACGAATCCGACCCTCCTTCTAGCGCCAAATTGTTGACAGGCATTTTCGTACGGGTAGATTTATGTGGCTATTTAGGGTATGCCCGACAAACAATCAATAATAAACGAACACGAACGATGGGGGAAGAACTTTCGTTCTTCCCTCGAATGAGAACTTTTTGCATATATGAGAAATGAGAGGAAAATGTAGGATCCTTACAATGAGGGGGTGACCCCCTATTTATAGAGGTTCACCCCCAAGGGCCCAAAAGTGGCCCTAAATTCGTCTCAACCCTTTATTTTAGGGATTTATTACAATATTAATCTAACAATCAACAGTAGACCTATAATACATTAAATGCTCTTTTCTGATATAAACCCTCGATCTTGTCGGGTCAGTGTGTCTTTGGGAATCTGACCTCCTGTCAGGCGAGGATATTTCCTGCTGTAACAATAAATAAATCAATATACATACATAGGACTATGTTATATTATAAACAAATAAGATCAATAAAATGACATCCAAGCGATTGATTGACACATTAAAACATTCAAATAACATGAAATAAATAATAATTGAAACAAAATAAAATAATGTTATTAACATATAAAAAAATATAATATAATACAGCGAAAAAAGACAATTACATTAACATTGAAAAAAGAACATAATATATTTGAACAAATTACATGTTGGTTTATTTCACACCCAATTCTAGGTCTCTCTTCTTAATATATACTCGTGTACAAAGACACTAATCATATATTTCACCGCTGAATTAAATTTGGTGTTGTATTGAAATTGAATGAAATTGATGGATGCGTATTTTAGGGATGTGTGTGTGTAAGTAATACTTTTTTTTAAACAATAACACTTTGTATGCTAAATAATGGTATTTATAAAAGACATCACGTAAATCCAAGTTCACATAAGACACACCCTAAATAAAATAATGAAAATAAGAGTTTTTGAGATTAGAATCAATAAGATCTGTGGAAGGTTACAACACTATCTATACATAATTTCACGTCATAAAAATGTGAATGTATATTAAAGTATAGTGGCATTAATTGTCAACGGAGATTTGAAACTCATTCAATTTATATTGGATAAATATTTATGGAGTTTTAGTAAATAGAATAAAATCAAGTTAAAAAGTAATATTTGGATTTTTTTTTTAATTTGTATGTCATCTTGATTATTATCCTATATTGTACTACATTTGATTAAAATTATAGATAGAAATGATAAATAATATTAAAATTGACAGTATAAATTACAATATTTTATATGAAACAACATAGATTGAGAAGTTTTGATAAACTTAATGCTTCATTTAAACTTTGATATATACGAAATATGTTTGAAGGAATTTTGATTAAGTAATTGTTTAATTTAGATTTTTACCATAATTCCATGATGCAAAATAGCTCAAGTGAACGTACCAACTCTAATGAACCTTGTAATGATCTTTATTACAATAGAATCTATAATCATTATTTGAGGAATTTATTATTATGTATTATTTCATAAAATATGTAAGAGGTGTAAATTCTACTCACTATTAATTGATTAATTCATGATTATATATACTCATGATTTATTGATGATCTCAGGAATTTTCATCCTGAAATATTGTTATTTTAATTCAAAAGAATTCAAATTCAAATGATTTATTAAATAAAATTTCATCATTTTCTAATTCTCATTATAAGTCAAGACATAAAGGAATTTGAGTGTAAAAAATACAAATCATTATTGATAATTGTGTTTATTATGAAAAAACAAAATTTGCCAAGAGGTTTGTTGGGTGTTGCCAAAATATATTATTTACAAAATAAATTAGCGGGAGAATTAAATATATGAAAAATATAGGTAAATATTACAAATTTGTATTGTATTTTTAGTTGAAACTTTTATTAAGCTCATTTAAAAAAATTGAAATAACACTTTAAGACTGATGAAAAAAAAAAAAGATAACGAATGTAACATTCTAATTGTCCCATATCTCTTATTATACTAATAGGGAGTTTAAAATGTTGAAGTGTCAACTTGTGGTTGATTTCGCATATGTGTCGAATGCTCAATCATTTCAATCTTACATGGCATGAGTTCAATCTTACATGGCGTGATTGTGAAACTTATATATGTCATTTTATCCTATGTGTCATCTATGTAGTTTTTCATAAGAAGTCCAATAAAAAAATTCATTTACTTGGATTTGAACCCTAGACTTCAAGTGTAATATTTATTATGTTTACCTATTAAGCTAAACTACAAATCTTTATGAGACTTGAATATCTATTATATATAACTTGAGTTTATGTATTTTTTTCAATAGGATTTCAGTATTGCTTCTCGATTATATGTCCACGCATAAATCTTTAATTGTTAATAATCAACTAAATTTTTTTTTCTTCATGTAAATTATACTCCCTCCGTCCATGAGTAAACTTCCCACTTTCCTTTTCGGGCCGTCCACGAGTAAGTTTCTCATTCCATAAATGGAAATAACAACACTCTATTATATATAAACTTTAACCTTCAAACTCACACAATATTACAAAAATATCACTCATTCACTTTACTTTTCAACACTATTCATTACTTTATCCCAAAAGTCAACATGTGGCCCACCATATATTAATAAACAAATACACTTTCTTAAACCATTCAACAAAAAGAAGTGGGAAACTTACTCGTGGACGGAGGGAGTACTTTCTTTCTTCTTCTATTTTGACAACATTATGTTTATTTTTTTATGTATTACAAATTAAAGTGTGAAGACTTTCAATGATAATTTAAACCTCCTTAAGATATTTATGCTGTGTTATTTTAATTTCATTTCAATAGATACTTTTTTTTTTCTCTCACACCAGAATCCTTTTCTTTCTTATGGAATAATGTTTATTGCATTTTGAAGGGTGAATATTTAATAGGGGGTGGTTTTTTTTAATGAAAGTATGTTCAAAGTTTTTTTCTCTATCTTAGTGAGTTTTTTTCGAAAATTATTTTATTAGAGCAACTATGTATTGCAGATTTAAGTATGATGATTCAATCTTTATATATTATAGATTGAATAATTAAATTTATCAAATGAGTATATGTTTAACTTTAAATGAAGTATATATGCATTTTTTTTTTATTATTTGTGTGTGTATTTAAATAAATTATATTATGTAATATTATAATATCAAATAACATAATGATGTGTCAATAAAATATATATTTTAAAGTTAATTTTGCAAACAACCTGCGAAACGCACGAGATACTTATATAGTATTATACTAATAGAGAGTTGAACCTGTTGACATGTCGTTTACAGCTTAAATTTGCTGACATATCACTCATTGGTTCACCTATTCTTATGTGTCTTAACTACAATGAATATTAATTATATATGTGTGTTGTCATTATGCTATTTTCCAAATGATTACATGAGGTGGAGAGGAAAAAAAAGAAAAAATTGACCATGAGATATCAATTCTATGTTTAATTTTTAATTCTTAAAAAAAAAAAACGTGTAACTTTATGTTTAGTGTATTATCCAAATATAATTAGATATTCTAATAATAATACATCAATTATCGGTTGAATATTAACTATTAATATTTATTCTTTATATTTAGTGTTCCTAATAAATTTGTAATCAATCCAAATACATTTTCATTCTTATACTAATTCTAAAACCTAGCATGCATTAAGATATACTTATAATAAAACAAATTATAAAAAAATATGTCATTATATCATTATTTTAATTAAATGGATATAATTACACAAGATTTTATACATATATTTATTATATAATTATATTATATTATTCGATAAAAAAAGTAATTAGTATATATATAATATATGCAATATATTATAATATAAAATTAAATTTTGCAAACAATCCGCATAACACATGGGGTCCCATCTATTTGATTGTTCGAAAAAAACTCTTAAGATTATACTTCCTTCGTCCCGAATCTTTCTTCACGTTTACTATTTTCGCGTGTTTTAAAAAGTAAATTTTTTATAGTATTTGAAATACATAATGAAACCGTAATGGAGGCCGGAAAACATGTACGGACTAATTCTTGAATGTCGAACAAAACTCCAACTAAAGTGAAGCCTAACACTGACGCAATCAGAAAATCAAGAAATACAAAGTACAATTATCCTTCTTTATTAGCATAAAACTGTAAGTAAATTCATGTATTAACAGACAATACTATATCAATTCTTCATCTATAGGAGAAAATATAAACCAAAAAACAAAGACTCTCCGGCTATGGAGATTATTATGGGAATGCTATTAAAGAAAATTTGTAAACGTTTTCGTTCTTCCGTGATTTTCAAAAGTCATTTCTTCACTAATGATGAAAGAACAAAAATTTCCTTGGTTGCTCATTTTCCGTGAAATGATATATGCTTGTGAAGTAGATGTCTCCTTTGAAAGAAAAGAACAGATTATGAAGTGAGAGCAAATTTACAGATTCTATGAAATACACATAATTGAGTCAAATAACATCTAAGAGAAAAAAATTACAATTGAACAATGAATTAATCCAAAAAAAAAATGGAGGTTACATACGAAAGATACAAACGAATTACAAATGTTGGTGAAGTTATTGGCGTGAGCATAGGGTATAAATAGGATCCCAAGTTGAAACGGTTCCTAAATTATAGCAGCTAATACACAAATTAAATGTTGATTTACCAAAACTTTTGGACTATCAAATGTACGGTGATGATCAACTCTTGAAAAGTTGATCAACGGCTACAATACTTTCTCTCCAAAACTATTTAAGGAAAAGTTGTTCTTATTATATATTTATTATGATAATAATAATAATAATAATAATAATAATAATAATAATATTATTGTATTTAGATGGAGTTGGGTACGCGAGTCGGCACCAGCCAAGGTGAAGGGGCTGTAAATCAACATCTTAATCGGCGCACCAACTGCTCGACGTAATGCCTAACCCAGAATTTTTAAATTGAAGCCAAATTAGGATGGAAGAGCGGTGTTCCGTGAATAGCCCACGAAGAATACTGAGCTTCTCCAAGAATAGGAGGGCCAACGTGTCCTTTCCCGAATTAGGTGTCTCCGGCGAGCATGGCCCTAAACTTTCTGAGGTTTATGGATTCGTCGGCTCCATCACTACCGTTGTTTTCACAGGTTAGATCCATCTCCTCCTTGCAGTTGCAGATATACTCCATGGATGCCAAGAATTAACACTTCAATTATTCCGTGTTCTTGCCTTATGCTTATCTTATTACTCTCATGATGTCTGCCTTGGATGTGTTTCACTTTAGTGACAAGGATACAATTGTTAGAGATCAATGAATTTAGGGCTTTCTAAATACTTGAAAATTGTATTGTTAGTAATGATGTGCTGATAGAACGTTTGACTACACTTTTTCAAAAGAATTTTATTTTCATCAATTTTACTCTGCCATAGTCAATCAAAGCATGCCAAACTGAAGATCACTGGCATTTTCTTAATGGTTTATTAATTTGTGTAGTTGAATTAGATGGAGTTGTTTAGATTTTGGTTTAGTTTGTAAATTATAATGCTAAAGTAGTATCAATTTTATTGGATGTGTTTTATATTCGTTATTTGTATGTTCTGAAGAGGGACTTAGCTCTCACATTTCCATTGTTGGTTAAAAAAGTTGGATTCTGGGCAAGTAATTGATTCTCTTATTATCACCATGATCTCAAGGATAAGATAGTTATATTTAAAATGGCATCTAACATATTCTGTTATATTACGTGCAACAGCGATTTTTTTAATATGGGCATATGTTCCGGACCATTGGTTGCATTCTATAGGGATCTATTACTATCCAAGCAGGTTAGTATGGTAGAATATATGTTTGCCTTTCATAATATTCAAAGCTTCCTTCCTCCTTTTCTCTTCTATTTTCCCTCTTATTATTTGTACATCATACGATCAATGGAAGTTTCGTTTCTTATGAGAGAGCAAGGGCACCATAATATGGAAACTCTCCTTATTATTGACTAGTTTTGGCCTACTTGGGAAACTAACATTTTGACTTTGATGGTAGTAAACTGTAAACATTAGTAAAAAGGAAAAAGGAAAAAATGGTTTCCAAGACAAAGTATATAATTCTATTAGATTGAAATTTTAGTAAAGCCTATAATCTGATGTTAAGCAAACTTTCATCTGTAGTAACAAGTCTAGGACTTTTCAGGTACTGGGCTTTGGCTGTCCCAACCTTTGCTATGGTGACTATTATACTGGCGATTACATTTTACATCAGTATGAACTTTATGGCTACTCCTCCTCCCACCTCCTTGAACTCAATGTTTGGTAATTTCAATCACTTTCTAGGAATTGTATAAATTTATGTCTTTGGCCTTTAATGACATCTGAAAAATGGAATGAGTTAAGAAATCTGCTAGCATTTGACGTGATATTAATCTGTTCTATCTGTGCAGATGAATTCAGTAGGGAGTCACTGAGTAGCATCCCTTCAACAGAGGATGATGAGCAGCCAATTGAACCTATGTATGACATTGGCATCAACCAAATTAACGAAATCATGTTCAACAAGCTCAAATGATAGCCGACCAAAGGTAAATTAACTTTGATGATTTATATTGTTTGGCCCGGAAATGATTAGTGTGGTTCCATTTTTCCAATACACCCCGTTGAATAAGTAGTGCAGGATATAGTTGGAGATTCATAATTAATTTGCTATCGATATTTACGTTTTATCTTAATACAAAAGTGGAGAAAAGAGACAGTTTTCTTGTATATAATGAATTCTTTAACGTGGAGGCAAGCATGGAACTCCATCAGTGGGTAATTATTTGGTTTGGGCATCACAGTTGAATCTGTTAAGTAATAACCATTCGGGCCTGGATTTATTCTAGCTAATTGTATTTATTTATACTTGTTTATAATTTGAGATTGTGAGGCATGTAATGTAATACAGCGTAAAATTATTATGCAGGAATGATGTAAATCGGTAAATTTCCATGGAAATGGGCTGAGGATTCACATGTATCGATGACTGAATTCTGTTCAGTATTATGCTTTAAATCGATTTATGCTATTTTCTTTCTTGTCAGATTTCATGTTGTTATGGTCCAACAAGAGCCTGATCAACGAGGTTTGGTTTGGATCTAACCTTCAAAACTCACTTGGGTGCCCCCAGGCCCCAACAATGTTAATATTTAAGTAGGAAAGTACACGTTTGAAAAAAGTTTACTTCGCTTGGCATATTTAAAATAGGTTAATTATATTTTTTTTATTCAAATTATATGCATATTACCTACTGAGATTTTTTTATTAGTTGAAGTATAATAATATTGCATGAGAAAATTTAACAAACCTTTAAATAAGTAAATACATAACCCGCCCCCTCCCTCCAAATATCTTATTTTTTTCTATTTTTTCTACTTGCACTTTTATTTATTTATTTGGGAGAAAAACTTAGTTTTCTACAAAACAGTTGGCAAATAATTGACACTGCATAAAAAGGTTGATAAAACAAATGACAAACTGTTGACACTTCATTTGCGAGGGTAAAAATATTTTTGCCCTACAAAATTTAGGGCACTTTTGAGGTTTTCTCTATTTATTTTGAGGGCAAAAACTTTTATTTTAATCACTTTGTAAAGGTATAAAATGAGGGAGAAAAACCAAGAAGAGAAGAAAAAAGTTATTTTCCATATAATAAAAGCTAAAGATAGTAGACCCCGCGAAATCTTTAGTTTTAATTGCAGGCAAGGATGAAAATATCGTTATTGCAAATAATATCGCAACTTTAAATTTACGGATATATTGATGGATATATCGATTTCACATATCGATATCTCAAACTTTTTGAAAAAAACGAAAACTTTATTAAAATTTTGGAAATTTAACATGAAATTTTAGGGAGTATTATAATATGATATTATGCATATGTTCCATTTAAAATCACTATAAAATTACATGTTTATAGTAGACATATATTCCATTTAAAATCACTATAAAATTACATGTTTAAAGTAGACATATAGATAATAGACTATATAAACATTGTTCAACGTAAAAAAAAAATGAAAATATAATACTTAATACAATACAATACAAGATGTAAATACATAATACAATACAATATAAGATATATTGCATAATATAATACAAGATTAAGAATATTACATGATACAATACACTTAGTACCAAAATGATGATGACCTATGAGGTTCAAATACAGAGTATGTAATGTCATCTTTGTCCAAATAATATTGACACCAACTCATTACATTGGAGTAATACTAGATAAAATGTATTAGTTGATGACCCGTTAGTTGTTTTTATTAAATGATATTAGTTTTGGAGGGTATTAGTTGTATTCACTGAAGGGTACGAAGAACATTATTTATTTAATTAAAGTGTATCAATTGGTTACACTAAAGAGTATTAATTGATTACACTAAAAGTATTGTAAAGTGATTCATGTATGAACCAATTTCACTCTATATATACTCACTTTAATGCTAGATCAACTTAGAAAAATAATAAACATATAAAAAAATAAACACAAAAAATTTGCGATATTTTTTTATATCCGCGATATTTTGCGATATTTCCCGATACTTATTCATTTTTGTACTACAAGTGAACCGATATCGATATCGACATCGATAACTTGCGATATATTCTCGATACGCTGTAAAAAAATATATTGCACCCCAATATCCGTATCCCAATCTCAAAATTTGCGATATATTTACGATATTTTCATCCTTGATTGCATGGACATCGGTCGACCTACACGCATCAGGTGAATTCTCACGCGATAAAGACTGTCTAATTCGGTAATTCCACACCACAAACTCTTGACTCTCCTGCGCAGAACAGATAGTCTAGTCCCCCCAACTTGGTGGAATATTCGTGCAAAGGCTCCCCATTTTTTATTTTTTATTTTCCTCATCATCATGCCTTCCTCCCTAAGCTCTCTTCAGTTTTTCTCCCATTTTGTGCCCAAAACGACTCTTCCCTCTCGCATCTCCTCATTTTCTTACACTCCTCCTCTCAACTCCTCTCTCAGGATGTCTTCCTTAACTACCGGGTATCTCTCTCTCTCTCTCTCTCTCTCTCTCTCTCTCTCTCTTGCATCTTCTGTTTCTTGTTTCAATTTAAATTCTGGGCTAGTCCCAATTTTCTCATATTCCACCCCATTAATTGTTTCAAGATTTATTCTTGTGGGACTGTGATAATGATATCTATTGCTTTGAAGATGGTTTAATTACTATGGTTGTGATTTTGTAGCCCACAAGTTGATTGTCTCTTTTCTTGTATTTTGAGAGAGTTGTCTTTTACCCAGTGAAGTTGCCTGGTTGAAATTTATGATCTATGCAATGCTTTAACAACTCTAGTATGAAATTTATGATCAATGCAATGTCTTAACTAATTGTTATATGCGCTCGAAATTGCATCCGTTTGAACCTTTTTTTTTCCTACTCAAACTGTAGATGGTTAATACTACTATCAATACAAGTTAATTCTGGATTGTTGATCAATTGCAATTGGATCAAGTGAAGTGAGTGTATTCGAAGAATCCTAAAAGCTCAAGAACAGCTGCAGTTCTTACACACCAAAATTTTCATGGCAAATGCATAAAATTAATGTGTTATAATCTGCTTCGTTAAATACATCGTAGAGTATCCTTATATCCTCACCATTTAGGAGAAACTGGAAGTGAAAGAAAACAATGAGAATATATATTGTTGAAATGCCTTGGTCCAAAAACTAATCTCTGGTATTTATTAGGCACTCTTCGCTTGCTTCAGTTGCTCCACTTGAAGCAATACTATTTGATATTGATGGAACACTAGCTGATTCAGATCCCATCCACTACTATGCCTTCAGAGAAATGCTTCAAGACGTATCTTCTCTCGTCCCTTTACTTCGCTCATCTTTTATTGGTATAGTTTTCACTTCTTACTTTTGTTGCTTTTTGATGCTTCAACCCTATAGGTAGGATTCAATGGAGGAGCACCTATAAACGAAGAATTTTTCATAAAGAATATCAGCGGCAAGCATAACGATGAGCTCTGTCATGTTCTCTTCCCTGATTGGGATCTTGAAAGAGCAAAGAAGTTTTTCATTGACAAGGAAGCAATGTTCCGAAGGTAAACCTTAGCTAAATTTCATATCACGACAGCTGTTTTTTTAACTCAGTGATTTTCTCTGAGCTACATTAATTTTCATCTTAATTGAAAATTAGATTAGTAGCAGAAGACATGAGACCTGTGGCGGGACTTGACAAATTGTGCAAATGGGTGGAAGATCGTGGTCTGAGACGTGCTGCAGTGACGAATGCCCCAAGATCAAATGCGGATCTAATAATATCTAAGCTGGGGCTCGACGAATTCTTTGAACTGGTTATCATCGGAAGTGAATGTGAACGAGCAAAACCTTTTCCAGACCCCTACTTGAAGGCTTTGCAGGAACTTGGAATATCTTCTGACCATACTTTTATCTTCGAGGTACCCCTTGACTTCCAATGATGTAGGGTATATAAAAACACTGAAACTGTGAGCTAATTTTCTGTTACAATGTTTATGTACAGGATTCTGTCTCTGGGATAAAAGCTGGAATGGCAGCTGGGATGCCGGTCGTAGGTTTAGCAACGGGGAACCCTGAAAGCATGTTATCTGGAGCTGGGGCGACTATGGTGATCAAGGATTTTACTGATTCAAACTTGTGGACTGCTTTAGAAGAGCTCCTCAAAGTTACCATTTGAGCTACAAATGCTTCTTTCTTTCTTTTTTCCCAAGAATCCATTTTTCTTACATTTACTGTAATTGTAACCTGTCCAAATGACAAACAACATATATGAAGCTCGCCACATCAGAAAAGGGGAAGCTTTGTTCTTGTTACCATATGACTGGAAATACCACATAGGTGAAGTATTAATTTACCTGTTGAACATTTCAACTGAAACACAGAAATTATCAAGAATCCATTCTTTCCGCATTTACTATTTGATTGTTTTACCATCTTCAAAACTACTATTCTTCATGCTTGTAATGGTATTTTAGCTTACAGAGAGAGAGTGGGAATTTATAATTATGCAGGGATGCGATCGTACAAGATTAAGATTTTTAATCGGGTGCAATGATAATCAATAAACCAAAATAATGCATATATAACAGTACAGAATTAGGTCCCTGGTATCACTTAACAATCAATATCCAACACTCACTGCTATTATGAAACTATATTAACAAACAAAATATCTCTATACGTCATATACATCAAGTTCATCGAACCCATGAAACAGACTCAATTTCATCCCTTGCCTTCTTGTAAAGTTCAAGCCTTTTAGCCAATTGTAGTCTTCTCTCCATCAAAGTCGGATCTTCATCCAATAAGTCACCGAGTTGCTTACCCTGAAATATCACCGAATGGCAACAGAAATAAGAATTATACGTTGAAATATCACCGAATGGCACCTACAAAATATATTCTCGTACATTGAAAGAAAAGGAAGAAGAAGAAACGCCTTTGTACCTCTTTCCTCCCTATTTGCGTGTAAAAGAAATTAAGCAAATTCTGTTTGGCTTCCTTAACTTGACAGAAGACCACTGCTTTGGGGATGGTGTTCCTCAGAGTATCCGACACCATATTTACATACGACATTACATTTGAGCCTATCCTCCTGAAGTGTCCCTCTGAGAGACGATCAACAGTTCCCTCAGGTACTGCATTTTCCCGTGATGGAATCTCTCGCGGGTTCCCCCGTAGATTCACCCCTGAGTTCTCCCGAGGTGGGGGTTCCCGTGGGTTTCCCCGTGGATTCCCCCCTGGGTTTCCTGCTCTCTCGACTTCCTGAGGAAGTTTCCGGAAGAATTCAACAGTCAGATATGAAGCTTCCATATCCACCAGTCTTATGACTGTTTTCTTGCCTTCATCACGAAATCTCTCTAAGGCCTCATATGCTGCTGCTGCTATAGTTGATTGCAAAGATGGAAACCGTTTCAATTCCTGCTCCGTCACATAAATTTAGAAACATTTAGCAAGAGAGAGAAACAAAACTTGACAATAATGATATCAGAAGCTCACCTGACACTCCCCAATTGACTGCCGCACAAGTTCCTTCAAGACAAAGTGAACCTGAGACAATTTTTTTGGTCATTTCAAGGATGAACCAATAGATTATTTATGATAGAACGAAGTAATAAATGCAGGAATACTAACAGCGTCCACAGAAGCTTCAGCAGGCCCCCTAAAATAACTCAATGATCCCTCAATAAGTCGTCGATAACCTTGCTCAGGAGCAATCAAATGAGGTTGATAACCATCAGCTTCTGAAACAATTCTTTTGACATTCTGCAGTGAAAGATGACGATCGAAGGGGAGTTTTTTCAAAGCAGCTGGCAACTGATTGTCAAAAACTCCATAAATACGGTCACCTCCAGGTCGTCTGAAATAATCAAAACATGCAGTTGGTCAGAATCTAAGATATTATTCTCAGGAAACTTTTCCAGAAAGAAATAAAAGGGTGAGGATCATACCCTCCATCTAGATGCTCCTTGAATATCTTGTCAAAAGCACGGCAAAGTTCCAAGATGGTGTACAATTGAGCCTGCAACACATAGTGGTTTTTAACAAGTTTGAGATACTTCATCACTCCAAATCAATAATCATGATGATGGAAAAAAGAACCCACCCCAGCATCAAAGGAAATAGGCCTTCCAAGGTGATCCAGCTCAGATTCAAGCTCCTCAATGCTTTTGTTAATCAAGGAAGTAATGCTTGGAATTTTTGCCCTAATTACAGATTCCAAGTGCTGAAATAGAAATATTCAAGAATACGAGCTCAACTCAAGTGATGCAGGTAAGGAAGTCAATTACAACTAAAATAAAAATGTACCCTGGATAGAAGTTTTGCAAGATACTCTGAGCCCATTTTACTTGCCAAGTGTCCATAGTCGGGACTTGTAGCAAAATACTCGCGCTCATTCCGCCTGGAAGCTATCATATCAATATTTTTATTGATATCTGCTTGTGAACGATTGACAATACCCACCCAGGGATTTTGCAAGCGATAAGATCGGCCTTCCAGAACCTTTTGAGAATAACAAGAAACAATGATTAGTTGAAATTCTACGGATCTTCACATGTACAAGTACAGACTAATAAGAAAGCAGCAGGAAGAAGAGGGACATGTGATACACTGTACTGATGTAAAAGAAGCAGGATTGAGACACAAATAATATATATAATATTATGTATGTGTGTGTGTATGTTGCTAATGACAACATTTTCAAGAATTTGATGTGAAGGAATGGAAAAAAAAAATATTAGAGTAGCTAAATGACCAAGAATATCCAAGCTAACTCTGCAAAAGAATTTGCAGTTTCATATTCATTTGCTCACTTGATTGTAATGAATAGGTATCAGCAAATGAAATGTGTTCTAAAAGTCCTTGTTTTTTAAGGAATGCTATATCTTTGAAAAATATCTATCCTATTTTTAAAAGGATAATATCACAGAGATATAGGTAAATACATACAAAAGTTATCGAGCATTATTCGGACAAATATGTTCTCTTTAGTGTGTGTGTGTGTGTGTGTGTGTGTGTGTGTGTGTGAGAGCGAGAGAGCGAGAGAGAGAGAGAGAGATTACCTCGAGTGCATTAGTTCCTTTGTCCATCAGATCCAGCTTAGTCAACACCCCAAATGTCCGTTCACCTGGGTCATTTGCATGAATCAATATGCATTACCAAGTCATATGACATAAACCAACATTCACACCTTCAGTTTATCACATGGAATATAATTCTCACCCGATGGATCTACTTCCTTTGAAAGCTTAATAGCATCCGACGTGGCAATATCTTGATTTGCAGGAGATATTGCCAGTATGATGCAGTTCGGCTGCGTTTGGCAAAAAAATCTTACTAAATAAGAAAAGAAAAAGAACATATATGCCATGCAACGGACAAGTCTACCAATGATACTAATACAAATTGAATTCAAGCATACAGTGATGCAGTTAAGCAAGCTTCTAAACATGCCAATTGTATTACATCATTCCTTGATTATTTTAATAAATAATTGTTAATATTTAAATATTAACACATTACAATACAATATGCAATACCATGAGGTAACCAAGCATAATATATTTACCTTATCAACAAATGAGCGAACCATATCTTCAATGTCTTGGACTATGCTTTCTGGTTGCCCCTCTGCAAGATCAAATGACTTTGTATCGACAAAGTCCCCACGTATAGGAATTTATATGAAGAGAAACAGAGATTGACTTACCAACAGCAACTTTTGTCAAACCAGGAAGATCAATCAGGGTTAAGTTGACAACTGCAAGAAACAACCGAATGATTTAGCGAGTAAATAATACACAGCTAAATAAAAACTCCTAAGGGAGAGTCAATACTTAGAGATCATGCCATCCAAGGCATATAATTAGAATAAGATAAGTACCATGAGGTGAATAAATGCTTAGGTGAATCGGAATAGGAGAAATCTGTTTTGTTTTCCCAGTTACTCTGTCAGTTTCATCCTGAATTTCCTTGCGAACCAAAGCTGCACAGCAAAACATTATAGAAGTCAACGTGGCTGAAATAGCATATGCCATATAAAATATACACAACAGTTCAACCATCACGAAAATTGATTTATTGTGGCAGCACTACATGATAAGCTAGCAAGCATATAATTGTATTAACTTCTCCAAAAAGAAAAAATCAACTCTCATTTCCTTAGATGAGTATAACTAAGCTGTCAAAAAATCCCTCAGCTTTCTTTTAATATAATAACAACAAGTAATTTAAAGGAATATATAATTAAGGTAAACAGAAATCCAAAAACTACAAAAAATTCTAGCGTTAATTCACATCAAATCATTTCTTAATGGCAATCCAATGTACGAAACGTTGCACATACAGAAATCCGTGAACTTCCTCCTTGGCAAATGCCCAAACTCCGCATATTCCTCCTGCCCTTCTTCAATTTGCTGCAATTGCAACACCAACGGCCGCCTTGTAACGATGCCTAAACACATCAAACCAAAAACGGGTCAAAAATCAAAGGCGAATTAAAAAATCAACTCATAAACAATAGTTCAAAAATGTACGTCTGGGTCAAACAATCAAAATTGCATAATTCAATGGACTAACCAGAGCCTCGAGGAAGAAAGTCGCGTCCTACTATGCTCTCCAACACTGACGACTTTCCCGAACTCTGTAATTAGCTCAAGAGACAAATAAATTTATCATATGTCACGATTAACCACAGAAGAAGTCCTAATATAAGAAGAAAAAAAAAAAAAAAAACACGCCTAACTCATACTAGGGCTAAAATCAACCAGGATTCCTTTTAGGAAAAGTAAGATAAAATTCCTAACGTTCTGCGTCGGTATGCTCGTTTCGCTAAGTGTAAACAGCTTAAACAATACGCGCAGGCGAGCACACAAACACAAAATTTCCTTATATGTATTTAGTTAATTAGCATAACAAATACTCCAGAAAACAACTGAAATTGTGATTGCTGACCTGACCACCAACAACGGCGACGGAGGGCAAAGCGTCCCACAGAGAAGAAAAAGTGTTGTCGTCGCCGCCGTAGTCGCCGAGGGCGGTGCAAGCCCTCTGTATCCTGTTCACCAACCCTATCAAACTCTCCATGGTCGCCATCTCTTCGTCGAATATTCGACTTCAATTCTACCACAACACAACAGAATTTAAAAGTGCGATCACTGTTTGGGTCCAAACTTCAAAAACTCGAGGGGGTGAAACTTAAGCAATAAGCAAACAGAAAAGAAGAAGAAGCATAAGAAGAAGAAGAAGAAGAACTAATTTGACCAGAATTGAGAGAGAGAGAGAGAGAGAGAGAGAGAGAGAGAGATTGGAAAGTTGGACCGGGAATTTTCAAACTCTAGGACAAAATATGGAAAAAAGAAAAGCATGAGGCGCGTGATCGTATTTCGCCGTTTGGTGGGAATTTTTTTTAGTTGGGAATTATCGTCTAGGGTGGCTCCTCGATATTGTATTTCTAAATTTCCTTTAATCTTTATATATTCCAGAGGTGTTGTGTTGTACCTTTCATCTTTATAACCTATTACATTTCTATAACAATATATTTTTCATAGAAAACATTTTTGTTGAAGTGCATAATTGGAGTTGTGGGGGCGGCATCGGTGGTTTAGTTTTAACAAAAAAAAGTATACAATAAAACGGTCTCAAACATATAATATTTTTTTTATACTTTTAAAATTTAAATATTATAACATTTTATAAAGGTATCTTGTTTCAAAAGAGCTTATACAAGTCCAGAAAAAATAGGCAGCTAGAGTATGAGCTTCAGACTGCAATACATATGGAATAAAAACAAAGTAGTATATCAAAAGGAAATATCAAAACTAGATAAACACAACAAATATATAGTGCTACCAGAAATATATACAAAGGAAAAATAAATAACTAACATAATGTTATTCTAAGAACGAAAAAGACAGTGGTGGAACAAGAATTCAATGAAAAACATGAATCCTACCACATAAGAGAAAAACCACAGTTTATGTAATTAGATGACAAGTGTGGTTCTAAGTGATGATTATAACATTGATTTTATATAAATATTCAACTTATTATTTGAATTGCATGACGTGTAACATTTTAACAGTAGGATAATATTAATAGAAATTTAAAAATAACCAATATGCCAATTAGTGAAGTAGTTGGAGTGCAGAGCTATAGCTATATTAGGAATAGTGGCCTTTATTATGCTATGTTTTAGTAGTAATTTTGTTAGGAATGCTCAAGTGCCTTGATTTTGACGACAATTTGCGAGCTTAGTTTTTGGGTTGTGCTGTTGTTGCTACTGCTTACTGGCTTGTTTAATCACTTATTTATTATTTATAACAAATAAAATGAAATAGGAAAAAGAGAGGGAAAAAAAAAAACTCCTTGCCTAGTGTGGAAGTTCGTTATATTCATAAATTATTGACAACGGATGACTTAAATGATATTTCTAGAAGGTTTGATATATTTGACTCGCAATTTCTAGGATAAGAAATTCTACTCTATCATAATCAAATGAAATTATTTGTTAACACTTTTTATATTTTCACTTTATATTCCATAGTTTGGATAATTGACACATGAAATTAAAAAATAAAATTCAATAAATCACTATAATACTGGATCTATGTATTAAAAATTTAACAGATGGAACACCAAGTAGTGTTGAATTCTCTCAATATGTAATTTAATCGCTCATTTTATTTCTCAAGTATAAATGTTGTACATTGTGATATTTATATACAAAGTGAATGGAGTAATCATGTGCTAAGCACATGTAGCATAGCTAACTATGAAAAGTGATATTAGAGGGTCCTCTTGTAAGTTTCAAATAAACATTAGCAAATAATTTAAATTCAACTGGTTATGGGAGTTATAGTTTCTTTTAATGCTTAATTTGACTTTCATCTTTAAAAGAATAATACTCCCTCCATCCCAATTTTGTTTACCCAAAAGCCCCAAAAAGGAAAATTTTTATTTGTTTACTCATTTTCTAAAATGACAAAAAACAATACCACTTTTTCACGACGGAGGGAGTAATAATTAGTATAGCGAAATATAATCATAATTATTATAATTTTAATTCAGAACAAATATATTTAAATAAATAAATGAAATTATTCGAATTAATCTAAATTAGATAGAGAGGTACAATTGAAAAAATGAAAAAGACAAGCACCCAAATATGGGTTGGGTCTATAAAATATACATCCTCCGTCTCAAACTCAACTTCTTATTTACTATTTGCAAGGTTATTAAAAAAATAATTGTTTATAGTATTTAAAGTGATAAAATGATAAAATAGATACTTTTGATTATTAGTGTATGGAGCATATAATATTAAAAAGTATTGTTACTTTTTTGCCAAAAGTAGATGTAGCAAACGAGTATGAGACGGACCTTTTTGGCAATGTAGCAAACGAGTTTGGGATGGAGGGAGTACTTAGGGGATGCTTGGTTAGCAACTCTTCAATGGTAATGGAAATGAGATTGAAAATTAGTATAATTATGATGGTTAATGAGAACAAAAACTCCACCTCCTCTCCTAAATAAGGTAATCACTACTCCATTTTGATTACTCAATTCTCTTCCTACAATCCTCCTCCTCAATCACTATATCATTCCTCCACCAACAATCATTTGTTATCCACTTCTATTTCAAAATTGGGGCATGACACTAGCAATGGAGTCACAATTGTAACAAATTTTCTCTCAACATATCATTTTTAATATGGAACATAATGAAAAATAATTTTCATTTCTATTACTATTGGGGAATTGCTAATCAAGCGTCTCTTTAATTTATGAACATGTATATGACACATCTACATGAGTTTCTTGGCTTAGGTTTTCTCACTCATAATTGGTTTTTAGCTGACAAGCTGGATTTCGGATCGTATTTGCATGGTTTTATATTGCAGTGTTTCTTATCTTATCATTCTTGATAGGCACATGCAATTTGCACTAGCCTCTTTGTTAAATGCATGCAGTGTTGTTCGAAAAAAAAAATTAATTTTTTTTTTATTATTTTTCAAACATTTTTTTTAAACATATACTGAAATTTAAAAATTAAAATCGGATTTAAAAAAAATTGCAAATTTTTGAAAAAAAACATAGTAGTGTATATTTAACAAAGAGATTGGTGCAAGTAAAGTAACCTTCCCTTCTTGATATACATGAACATCCGATAGTATGTAGTTGGACTGAACTCCCAATCACAGACCCAAATTTTCTATGACCACGGTTATTAGCACTAGCCTCTTTGTTAAATACCCTACCCGGATGAATACACTATCAATTTTTCCAAAAAAATGATACATTTTCGGCAAAAAATTCAAAAAATAAACATAAAATTCGAATTTTTTTTTCTAAATATTGTGAATTTAGTTATTTTCGGAAAAAAAGTTCGAAAAAATGAAAAAAATTCGAAAAAAAAGTTCGAAAAAATGAAAAAATTTCGAAAAAAAAGTTCGAAAAAAAATAGTATATTCCTCCGGTAGTATTTTTAACAAAGGGGCTAGTGCAAATAACCTGCGCCATTTTCTATGCGTAATTGGACCGACCTCCCAATCAGAAGCCCAACTCAAGATAGGCACCCAACAACTTAAAAAATTCAAGTTATGCATAATTTACATGCGCATAATAATATTAATTCCAGAAAATTCGAAAACAAATCAATTCTATACAAATTCCTGTGTGAGGAAATTTGAAATTTAGTACTCGCCCATTCTTTATTAATTTTCATAGGAGGGATGAGATATTCTTTTAAAAAAAAATTGACTTTTTAATCAATGAATAAAAAATATTTTAAAATAAAATATATATTGTGAATGTGTTTATTTTCATATTTGGAGTGTGAAAATTTTTGTGGGACGTCCCAAGTAGAAAATTATGAAGATTATTATGGGACAGACATGCTTATTCATTGACTCAATTTTATTTTATTTTTACTTTTACATATACCAAAAATTCTAGCATGCACTCAAGTGTATACTATGCACTTGAATTTTAAACTCAATTTTAAATTTAATTTTGACTTTTTCAATTAGAAATATATAATTAAAAAAAATATTGGAGTATTGTTGATAATTGTTTAGGGTATTATTGATTACCACTTGAGGTATTCACAACAAAAAAATTGGAATTGACGATCGATTTCTGACCCAAAAAAATCGGTCGTTAAAAAGTGGGTAGCTAATATTAGCGACCGCTTTTTGTCATCGGTCGCTAATCTGCGACCGAGTAGGCGGTTGCTAATATCAGCGACCGTCTTTGGCCGGTCGCTGAATCTATCGGGTCCGACCCGGTCGGGTCACGATCGGTCGCTAAATTATTTTTTTAAAATTAATCTTTTAATTTATTTTGTGATTAGCGAACCTGGTCGGTCGCTAATTAGCGAACCTGCGTAAAAAAAAGTGGCTCATTGGGTTCGAACCCGCGCCCATTGCGGTCCGGGCGGGGCGTGAACAACTAACCCACTAACTTATATTAGGCGAGCCATGTTGTATATAATAAGCCCTTGTGGGGCTTGTAGAAATAAATGGACAAATATGCGCCCAAGGGGAATCGAACCCACAACCTTCAGGTAGCCCGGAAGAGGTGTGAACCACTAGAACACATGCTATTGTTGTTCCTTTATTTGTATTTAATTGTATATAACCTCAAATTAACTCCCGTTTTTTTTTTAAATTCATCAAATTTAATCATTTTTTATTTCTAATTCGTTTATATATATATATATATATATATATATTAATTCGTTTACTAACTTTTTTATTAATTTTATAAATTTAATATTTTAGGCTATTATAAATTATTAATTTATTCATTTTTTTACATTTAATTGTATATAATTTCAAATTGACTCCCATTTTTTTTAATTCATCAAATTAATTCTTTTTTTATTTCTAATTCGTTTATATATATATATATATATATATATATATATATATATATATATATATATATATATATATATATATATTTACTAACTTTTTTTATTAATTTTATAAATTTAATATTTTAGGCTATTATAAATTATTCATTTATTCATTTTTTTACATTTAATTGTATATAATTCCAAATTGACTCCCGTTTTTTTAAATTCATCAAATTTTTTTTTTCTTATTTCTAATTCGTTTATTACTAACTTTTTTTATTAATTTTATAAATTTAATATTTTAGGCTATTATAAATTATTAATTTATTCGTTTTTATACATTTAATTGTATATAATTCCAAATTGACTCCCGTTTTTTTTTAAATTCATCAAATTAATTTTATTTTATTTCTAATTCGTTTATATATATATATATATATATATATATATATATACATACATATATTTACAAACTTTTTTTATTCAATAAAAGATATATGCAAATCTATAATATTTAATAAAAATATAGAATATTCAACAAAATAAATTAAAAATATTCAACAAATAAAATAAAATATTCAACAAAAAATATAAAAATTTGTCTCTCTCTCTCTCTCTCTCTAATGATCATCTTCAGGGAGGAAGTGCTCGACATCGAGCACATCATCATCATCCTCACCCTCACCCTCACCCTCACCCTCACCCTCACCACCTCCATGCCCGCTCACCCTGGCATCGCCCCCCCACCCCGGCACCGCTCCCATCGGCAACAAAATTTTGTGGGAGTTGAGGTGGAGGTGGACCGGATACGCCCATCTGTTGGGAGATGTTGGAGAATCAGTTCTGAAGACTCTCGTTGTAGGCGGTGAGGGCCTCCGTCTACTTCCGGACGTCTCTCAGCTCACGCTCCACCTGAGAGGGAGCATAGTAGATCGAGGAGGACGATCCACTGCTCTGGCGGTAGGTCTGCAGGATGGCCTTACTGTGACCGTCCTGCCCCACAACCTTTCCCTTCTTGACTCCGACCACATCTAAATAGATGCGGTCCTCATCAATCCGGGAAGGGGTGGGGTTCTCTCCGCTGTCGTCTCCGGTGGCCACCTGTTGCGAGGTCTGGGCGAAACGATCCTTAAATTGGTTCTGAAATTATATAAATAAAATACAGTTATAATAATTAAACTACAATTGTAATAATTAAATTAAAAATTAATTAAACACTTACGTGGATCTCGGTAGTGCGGGCGTAGGTAGACATCCCAGTCTCCGGGATCACTGGGTGGGAGATCTCCATCTGCTCATAGAGAGAGGGCTTTCGTTCGTGCTCCCTCTCCTGTTTCGAACCAAATTTAATTAATATTTAAATGTTAAACCTTTAAAAATTTATTAATATTCAAATGTAATTAAAATTATAATACTTACAAAGGCGAGGGAGTGCTCGTAGATGGACCGGGATCCAGCCCGATGTCTGGCGACGCCTTGCCCGGTGGGGTCCTTCAACCGGTTCTTGATTAGTGTGATTTTTGCTAGAAATTTGTGTACTTTAATTGCTTGATTAGATAGGATTTCATGCATTTTTCATACTTTAATTGTCTCATTGTGCTTAATAGTCGAGAAAGGTATTTGTGGTTTATTTTGCAGAAAATTAGCATTTTTGAATACAAAAACGTGCTTAATGAAGTCGAGAAGAAGACAAGAAACTGAGATGGGCTTGGGTTTAATTTCTGATCCCTGGAATCGGCCCACTTGCAATTTAAATTGGAAACAAGGCCCATTTGCTAGTTACATTGGGATTGCATTTGGTAATATAAGCAGCAATGCGGGGCCCACATTTCTTAAGAAGAAAAAGGTCAAAGCTGCGTTTTCAAAAAAAAATCGGAAACCTCCCATCTTGATATTCCAGCAATATTCGAAGAGAGAGAAAGCAGCCATCTCTCACACCATTGACGCCGGAATAGTGCTCACGTCGGAGTAGCATCACCGGAAAGAGTCACAGTCGCATCGCCGGAATTGAAGAAGCCGCGTCACCGTCTCGATGCAGCTCGCCGGAATAGAAGGAATTCTCATCGAAATTCGAAGCTCATCGCGGGAATTCTTTCGTCTTTCACCGGAACTTAAACTCTTAGCCGGAATCCATGGAAGCTTCATGACCACTTCCCACCTCATTTGGCCGTCCAACATTGCAGAAGAGAGAGCCGAAAGGGATGGAAGCTGGGCCCACAATTGAGGCACCCACGTGAGCTGAGGAAGAAAAGGACCGGGTCCCACATGCAAAATTCAAGAAAGAGTTTCAGCAACTCTTGAAAAGCGCGTTTCCCAGTTTGCTCGTGCAAGTCTGCACGACCAAAGAGCCAAGTCGTGCAAACCAAGAATTGAGCAGCTTCGCACTTTGATCAAAGGTGCACGGTCGTGCACTGTAGCACGACCACACCAGGTCGTGCAGGATCCGAAATTTGCCCCATTTTCGTATTTTTAACCCCATTTTCGACCCACTCGTTTCAAACCCTCATCTACACTATAAATACCCAC
Source organism: Ballota nigra (assembly GCA_947034835.1). Taxonomy (NCBI): domain Eukaryota; kingdom Viridiplantae; phylum Streptophyta; class Magnoliopsida; order Lamiales; family Lamiaceae; genus Ballota; species Ballota nigra. Next base: position 94,432,498 of record OX344724.1, read on the forward strand.
ATTCTCAGATTTTTTAGGGTATGCAACACTGAGATTACACACATTCCACACATCCCCTTGGGGGGCACACACCCCACACACTAGATTAGCTTAATTTCACTTTCAATTCCAGTTTTTATTGATTCATTAGAGTAATTTAGCATAGAATTGCAGACTTGAGTTCAATTTCAAGCTTGTAAACCCTAGAGGTGATTTCTTTCCTTTTTAATGCAATTTTATTTCTATTTAGCTATGTGTTTATTGTTTTGTTCTTATTTAGCTATGGTTTTTATTTTAAAACCATGAGCTAATTGTTTTGATGCTTGGGATGTTAGATACCATGTGAAATCTTGAGTTGGGATTGCTCTTTGTCTATTCTATGTTGATATTTGGGGTTTTGCTTCTATTGATGGATTTGTATTGAGCTTTGATTGTTGATCTCTTGTAGCTTGTTTTTCGAGGCATGTTTAGCGTAGACGAGAGTTACATGAGCATGATTAGATGAATGAGTGTGAGATTTATGATTGAATGCGTTTATTTTGCGTTTGATTCGTCGAGAGAGAGTTAATCGCAAAGAACCCCATCATTAGACATCAATTGCTTGGATGGTTGTTTAGGTAATTGGTGAGGTCTCCTAGTAAATCCAAATTGATGCATAGAATTGGCTTGACAATCCTACTTGAGTTTCACTAGGTTGAAGATATCCTAAGCATTCTTTCCCCCTTGCACTTCGTTTCTCGGAGTTAGTTAGATTTCTTTTATTGCTTTTCATTTCTTGCTTGTTTAATTTTCTGTTTAGTAGTGTAATCAACCCCGAGCTTGCCTTTTATTTTCCTTGCATATCAACGTGAATCGACTTAGCTAACCACTTGCTTCCCTTGGGTTCGATATTTTTATTACTTGGTCAATTGCCTAACTATAACAACGATCTCGTACACTTGCGAGTGAGTTCAAATTTGTGCTTAAACGAATTTGGCAATCAGTTCTCCCTTGACTTCTCAAACTTGGCTTTGAATTGCTCACTATTCCAGTAAGCAACCAAAGCGTCCCAGACGGAACGTCCGTCTGGCCCTGTGCCCAGCTCCAGCTGCTCCCCACTATTGAACTTCTTCCTCAGTCCGTAGATAATGTTTTTATACCGCTTATGCGCTTTCGCACAGAACAAACCGTACATAACACTATCATGGGCAGGATTCCAGACGCACAACTTCTGCAATTAAATTAAAAATAAACTATTAACAAATAAATTCAAAATAAAATATTAAAAGTTAAAATCATAATAAATATACCTTGAACTCCTCGAAGTACTCCCTCCTCTTTCGCTCGGGCACCATGGACCACGAGTGGGCGCCAACCTCGAACGGGAGCTTCTTAATGGCCTCGAGACGCGAGCGCTGGTCTCATGGCCTGAAAGCATACTATGACATAAAAAAAATTAAGTTAATATTAATAATTACTATTAATGAATACAATTAAAATTATTTAATTCGTTATCTAAAAATACTTACATGTTGTCGCTAGGGACAACAGTGAGACGGCTAACCATCGGGGGATGCTGCCGTGAAGCCGAAGGTCCAGCAACAGTAGTAGAGCCAGCAACACTGGACTGCTGTGAGGAGGATGATGTCATCTCCGGGGCCCGTCGAACCTCCGTAATCACCGGTCTCAATGACCCCAACCTCCTCTTCCCCATCCCTCGACCCTGTCCCCGACCCTGTGCCCCACTCTGATCGGTGTTATCATGAGAGCTTATCTGTAATAAATTTAAATTCAAAAGATTAACTTTTCTAATTATATTTATACACATTCAACTAAATTCATATATACATACGAATATAAATCAACTAAATTCACAACTACGAATATAAATCAACTAAATTCACAACTACAAATATAAATCAATTAAATTTACAACTACGAATATAAATCAACTATATTCACAACTACGAATATAAATCAACTAAATTAATATATACCTACGAATATAAATCAACTAAATTCACAACTACGAATATAAATCAACTAAATTCACAACTACGAATATAAATCAACTAAATTCACAACTACGAATATAAAACAACTAAATTCACAACTACAAATATAAATCAATTAAATTCATAACTACGAATATAAATCAACTAAATTCACAACTACGAATATAAATCAACTAAATTCACAACTACGAATATAAATCAACTAAATTCACAACTATGAATATAAATCAATTAAATTCACAACTACGAATATAAATCAACTAAATTCATATATACATGTACATATATATATATATATATTTTTATATTTATATATATCTAACTTCATGCATTATTCAAATATACAAAGATATATAATAAACGGTTAAAGTTTGAAAAACTTACGTTTATTAGATAGACGGAGAAGCAAGGAGGGTATTGACCGGAACGGAACGCTCGGCGAACGGCGGCGGCGGCGGACATTTTTTTGTGTGTAGGCTGAAAGTGAGTACGGTCTGTAACTAAAAAGGGTAAAAAAAATTAGCGACCGCCTATAGTTGTCGTTAATCCCCCAGCATTAAATGACCATTGCCCGTTTCTAAGAACGGCTCAACTGACAATTTTGTGACCGCTCAAGGGCGGTCACTAGTTGAAAATTCAATTCAGAGACCGCCTAGGCGGTCGCTGAACAGGCGGTAAATTGAGTTGGTCAAGTTTGACCGACCATTGTGTTTTGGCGACCGTCGTGGCGGTTGTAGGTGGTCGCTAATCCTTCGATTTAGCGACCGCCTTCGGAATCGGTCGCAAATTTTCTTATTTTAAGACCGGTGTTCTTTTACGGTCGCTAATACAATATTTAGCGACCGATTCACAGGCGGTCGCTAATATCGGTCGCTAAAACGCGAGTTTTTTGTAGTGATTGTTGATTCAAAAAATACAATTCACATTGAAGGATGTGTTCTTCTTACTTTCTGCAGTTGAATTTTTAAAATTCAAATACAACGTATGTACTTGGGTGCACACTAGAACTATTCTACACATAAAAATTGTCTTATACAAGAATTTTTTTTAAAGGATTGGAGGAAAATGAGTCCACAGCTAAGAAATAGCCCTCAACAATACTTATAGCAACAACAACAAAAAGTATTACTCATAACTAAAAAAAAAATTGCACCGGTGCATAAAAAAATTATGCCTCCATGCACAAATTCTATTGCACAAGACTTTGTAGTTGCAAGTCATACTCTTTATATATATATATTAATGAAAGATACTAGTAGGACATGCTTTGATAGCTAAAGGTCATTAATTTACGAAAAAATGAGTCATTCACGGTTGAACATAGCTCAAACGGTCGAAATGCTATAATTAAGAGCAAGTCTTGTGTCCGTATCGTTGGTATCACTTTTAATCACCGTGTCATTGGTATCACTTTTAATTATAAAGTTAAATGTATCTAATTTGCAACCCTGAATGTACACATGAAATAAATAAAAAAATGTATTATATGTTTGATTGGATTGGAGCAATTCTGTCCCAAAAAAAAAAAAAAAAATCACTTTTTGCTTTATTAAATTTTTTTATGGTGATATTTTATATAAGAGTATGTATGGAGTGAAATGAGTTTATATATGAATCACTGAAGGGTATTAGATGTTTTCACTGAAGAGTATTAGTTGTTTTCACTGAAGAGTATTACTAGTTTACATTGAAGAGTCTTAGTTCATTTCCACTGAACAACTAAAACTCTTTAGTGTAAATCAGTAATACTCTTCAGTAAATACAACTTATACTCTTCAATGAAAACATCCTTGTATAAATCAGTTTCACTCTATACTTTGTCTTTATATAAATATATAATAAACGTGGCAAACGGACAAATTTACATAGGAAAGAGGCAGAGTAATATTTATTTAAAAAAGTCAATCGCATATATAAAACTATATCACGGATCAAATGCAGAATGTGGTTAAGTTCCTCCCAAGAAACAAACTATCTCCTTTGTAAGAATCATTCAACAAAACTACAATTTGACATAGATATAGTTAAAAACATCACGACTCACGCACGCATAATAGTCTTTGAATGACTTGTATGTTTTTGAATGCTAATTATTAATGCTTATTCGTTAACAAATAAGTTAATTAATATATATAATTCTACACTTCAATAGTTCAATTCCTCTCTTCTTCCCTTGTCAATTTCACACCATCAAATAGTGACACAATTATGAATTTATGATACGGTACTCTATTTAACCACACTTTCTTTCTTCACAAACATCAAAACTGCAAAAACTAGAAAGAAAAAAAAAATGGACGAGAGGCTATACAAAGCAACAATAGAAGGCAACACAAAATCATTACTAAACCTACTAAAACACGATCCTCTTATACTCGACAGAATAAACACCACCACCACATCATATTTAGAAACTCCACTCCACGTGGCAGCAATGCTCGGCCACGAAAACTTGGCGGTCGAGCTGCTGAAGAGAAAGCCGGCTCTGACGCGTGAGCTCGACTCCAGAGGATCGTCGCCCCTCCACGTAGGATCAGCCAAGGGCCACGTGGGGGTCGTCAAAGCTCTGCTGCGCGTGGATCCCGACGCGTGTTTGGTACGCGACAGGGACGGGAGGAACCCGGTCCATGTTGCGGCGATGATGGGTAGAATTGGTGTGCTGAGAGAGATGTTGGAGAAGAAGCCGGAGGCGGCGCGTGTGGTGATGGCGCGTGGGACTGTGCTTCATCTGTGCGTCGAGTATAATCAGTTTGAGGCTTTGAAGATGGTTATGGAAAGTGTTGACTTTGGGGAGTTGGTGAATAATAAAGATAAGTATGGAAATACTGTCTTGCACTTGGCCGTTGCTGATAAGCAAGTTGAGGTACGTTTCACATGGAGAATTACTCTTGTTATTATTAGACCGATTTTATACGCATATGTATTATTGTGGCAAGTAAATTTTGGGTTTGAAAGTTCTCATAGGAGTGAACAACCACCCATTTTACTTAACAATCAACTCCTAATGTTAAAAAAAGAAATAATTAAATTAGTTAATTTCATGCTTTTTATAAGGTTGGACTTTTAAATGAAACATAATTCTTTCCCCTAATATAATTATACCCAACATTTTATTATTTTTCTTACTAGTATATAATTACCCGTGTGTACACACGGTCTGTAAGTATTAAATAAATATGATGTTCTTTTTGTTATAATTACCTCGACTGAGAAAAAATATATGCTCATTTTTTGTGTGTGTTAAATGGATAAGAAATAGTTATTATCTATAATTTTTTTATATCTTTTCTTTTTTACACTTTATGTGTTGATTTTCTATTCTCGAAACTTTTGTATATATACCATAAATCATCATTATTTGATGTGGTGCTCTAATTGTTAGCCTCTTTTTATTCTTCATATCAGGCGCATAAAACGTTTTGCGCTCAAAATATGAAAAACGTTTACATTGTTAAGTAAACCTAATATAAAATATATTATATTTTGCTTATAAATTTTGAAATACTTCCTTGTAAATCATGTAAATTGTTGTTTTTTGTTATTGTCATCACCATCACATATTATGATTTTCAAGTCTCCTCGCTCGATTCTCTGGACACCGAGTGTAATTGTCCATGACTAAAAATTGTCCTCCATCCTCAAGAAAGGTCCGACGTTTTTAAGTGATTGACTATAACTCTTGTTAAATGGTATTCAAATTATGACATAAATTGTAATTAAAAGAGTTACTAAGTTATAATTTTATAATTTATATATGATGAGATACTCATTTGTGAGACATTCTTAAGTAGATAATCATAATTCACTAAATAATTTAAAAAATTGTAGGATTAGTGAGTAAATGAGCAGGTGATAAAACTACACTCAATTTAGATGTATCTCACACACCACTGTCTCGTACAATAATTGACCATATTTAAATTTTGGAGCACTATATATATATTTCTAAAATTATCACAAATAAATTTAAAAAATAACAACAACTAATTTTTTATTTTTTTATTTGACTAAAATTTTGTAATATTATAATTAGAATGGTAAAAGATATTTTAAATATTAGTAGAAGATTTTTTTTTATATATTTATGTATTTTTTAGCAATTTTTTTTTTTGTTTGCATAATTTAGTTACTAAATCTTGGTGTACACACACATATAGTTTGTTTTAGTTTTTAACATGTTATAATATATTGCCAAAAAAACTTACATATATAAATATAAGTAAATTGATTTAGATTTTAAATCACATCAATTTATATTGTACAATTCCGTCAAATTAAGCGTACCAATTAAAACAAATGTATTTTTTTGTCTTTAAAGTTGTGACTTGAACCTATGACCTCTCAGTTGTAGGTAGTGGGGCTCTAACCATTTGAGCTAAACCAATTAAAACGAATGTATTTTAATTCCTAAAATCACATATTATTTTAACAAAAATATTTAATTTAATATAAATTTTATGCATATATGTTTCAATTCAAATTACATAAGTCAGTTTTGCGCCGAACTAACTTTTGTCTGCTATATAATTTTTAACCACGTCAAAAATTAGCTCCATGTATCGAATTAATGCTACAATTAATTAGTTCATATAGTAAATTATAAAATTAAAAATATAAGTTGATGATAAATACTCAAAATGTTGTGAATTTCAGTTAACCCTAAATATAATTATGATGATGATAAAATTTCTCAAACATAATATTTATAAATTACTTAGAATTAAATATTAAGTGAATGAAATATGCATTTTAATTAATTAGAACAACAAAAGAATATCAAAAGTTTTATTTTTTCAAATGAAAAGTCTTTAAGAAAATATCACATTTATTTTTTTAATATACATATTAGTATTTATTATATAAATTAATATGAATTCATGTAAAAAATAGTAATAGACTTTTGGTTTCAAAATTATCTTTCTATTTTTAGTATAAGTTTTTGTTATTATATATTTATAGATACCATCTATCTCACAATGAGTATATATCGCAAGTTTAAAAAAAATGTAAAGATTAATTTGAAGTGGAGGAAGTATCTAAATAAAATTACTATAAGGAAAAAAAAATTAAACGTTTTTAGTCAAATAAAAAGAAAGACCAATTTATACAGTATATAAGATATTAGAGATAATTAAAATATATCAATAAAAAACTAAATTGGAAAAAATAGCTATAAAAAAATATTGAAAAAAAAAACTAGGAAAAAAATTAATAATATAAATGAAAGGGATGTGAGTAGTACACATGACATAATCTATGATACTCTTTCTTTTTATAATATGTGTCATTTTGAAAATTTATTTAATAAGGATCGTAAATTTTTTTTTTTTCAAAAATACAATAAAGGGAAATTGATGTTTTGTTCGTCCTGTAACTTACCTCTTTTTTATTTTCGTCCTGTTGACTTTTAAATTTTAATTTTATTCCTGTTTTTTACTTTCGTCCTGTTTACTTTCGAATTTTGATTTTCATCTTGTAACTTACATATTTTTTTTATTTTGGTCCTACAACTTACCAACCCTTATAGGACTAAAAAAATGTAAGTTATAGGACGGAAATCAAAATTTGAAAGTCAGCAGGACGAAAAAAAAAAAAAAAAAAGTAAAGTTATAGGGAAAAAAAAACAATTTTCCTACAACAAATTGGGAAGATTTACGGAAAAATAGTTAAAACAGTAGTTAACTAAAAATATAATTGTTTGTACCACCAAAAACAAAACTTGTTATAAATGCTCCATACAGTCTATCCATTTCAAAATGTTTGTTATTTTGCGTATCACTTAATTGGCTTTTTAAATGTGTTAATTAATTATATTTGTTTCAAGTTTACTCTTATTTTCATTAAACATTACTTAAAATAGTAGAGAGTTGACGTGGATATAACATGTGTTCATATTTTTGAACAGACAACAGAGTTTCTACTCTCTGCTCCGAAAATGGACTTAAACGCCGTGAACCACAGCGGCATCACAGCCATGGACATTCTGATCCAAAGGAGAAGAGACGCACGTGATCTGGAAATGGAAGATTCCCTGAAACAAGCCGGCGCCATCCAAGGCAAAAAGAACTCCTTCTCTCTCCGAATCAAAGACAAGGCAGAACGCCATCGCTCCCGCAAACAAAAACCCAAAAAGCCCATCAACAATCAATCCGATTGGCTCGACAAAAAGCGAAGCGCACTAATGGTCGTCGCATCACTTATCGCCACAATGGCCTTCCAGGTTGGAACCAACCCTCCCGACAAAATCTGGGACGAATCTCCGCCGTCGAATTCCACCCAAACGTTCGACAAACACACGGCCCAGTATTACGTGAGAGAGGCGAGTCAGTTTCTGAGGAAAGGCGAGCGCTTCTACATAATTAACACCGTTAGTTTCATAGCGTCGTTAAGTATTATACTGTTGTTGATGAGCGGGTTGCCGTTAAACAGCAGATTCTTCGTTTGGATTCTGTTACTGGCCACGTGGATCGCGATCTCGGTAATCGCGCTGTCGTACACTGTGGCGGTGGTGATTCTAGCGCCGCCGTCTAAAGAGAAGGAGATTAATGCGATGGTTGGAATCACGGTTTTTGCGTGGATTTGTGTCATGGCTCTGCTTTTACTTGGCCATACGCTTCGATTGGTTGTGTTGATGCTTAAAATGGTTTTCAAGATGATTAAATCAGTGTTTAGGTGTATGTTTGCGAGACGAAGGAATTCAGCTGTGTATAGATCTAGTACTGATCGTGTTTGAACTGTTTGAATTCAATCACTAAAATTTGAAATACTCCCGCTTCCACAAAATAGTCATATATATGATTGGGAAAATTATCTTTTTCATCCTATAACTTTACCACTTTTTTTTTTTCGTCCTGCCAACTTTTAAATTTTGATTTTAGTCCTGTAACTTTACCGTTTTTTATTTATTTTCGTCCTGTTGACTTTCAAATTTTGATTTTAGTCCTGTAACTTTACCTTTTTTTATTTTCGTCCTGTAAGGGTTGGTAGGTTGTAGGACCAAAATCAAAAAAATATATAAGTTACAGGACCAAAATCAAAATTTGAAAGTCAACAGGACGAAAATCAAAACTAGGTAAAGTTATAGGACTAAAATCAAAATTTAAAAGTCAGCAAGACGAAAATCAAAATGAGGTAAAGTTACAGGACAAAAAAAAAACAATTTTCCCTATATGATTTTACAATAAAACATCATTTATTAACTTATTCAAACATATCCATAATTATCTTTATATTTATTTCTTATCATAAATCAATAATCTTTTATAGATAATTCCAACATTCTACCACTTGGTCCATATATTTCCATAATGAGTATATATAAAGTGAAATTAGTTCATATATAATTTATAAATTATTAAAAGGTATTAATTGTTTTCACTAAATAGTACTCCCTCCGTCCCATAATTGTTTGCACACTTTCCTTATTCGTTCGTCCTACAGTTGTTTGCACGCCCATAAAAGGAAACATTTTTATAAACTCCATCCTCACAATATTCACATATTTACAGAAATTGTCATTACTTTTTACTTTTTGGGCCCACAATACACTCAATTCAACCACTTTCTTCACTTTATACCCCACAAAACGCTACTCATTACACTTTTGTCTTAAAAGTTGTGCCCAAACTATGGTGCAAACACTTGTGGGACGGAGGGAGTATTAACTGTTTGCACTGAAGGATAAGAGTTGTTTAAATTGAAGAGTATTAGTTTGTTTTTCACTAAACAACTAATATTTTTCACTGAAAATGACTAATAGTGAAAATAAATTATACCCTTTATTTAATATCTTTTAATGGTTTATATATGAACAATTTTCACTCTATACTTTTGTCTTTCATAATAAGCACCATAGAAAACAAAATACATGAATCATTCTTGACATGCCCTTGTTTATTGAATAAACAATAATGACAAAATATATAAGGGTATGCTTTTTTTTAATTTTAAAAAAAAATTGAATTTAATTTTGCATTTTGAAATTCATTCTAGTTTGAGATTTAAAAAATTAAAAATTTGAAAATCTAATTCTACAACCTTATAAATAACTTAAAACCTACCCACTCAAAACTAAAAAAGAACACAGATTTTAAATCTCATTAATTTTAAAACCACTAATTTTCAAAAATCGATTTTTAAAAGTTACTTAAAAACGAAAAAAAAAGAAAAGAAAAAACACCTAAGGGTATCAAACAGAGGTGTTTTGAACATTTTACACACATTAAATATAAAAATGACTATAATTTGGGACTAACCAAAAGAGAAGCATGGACGGCGAGAGTGATATTATTTTAGACTTTTAAAGGTTTTTTTTTGTTTTTTTCAGTTTTATTCCTTCTCTTTCAATCATTAATTATTAAATTTGATTATGAAAGTGCATTTTATATTTACTTTTGATTTCTCCATTAATTGATTGTATGTTGACTCACAGAATAAACTAAGTATTGGTTTTAAATATAATGATATAAAATTTTAGCACGGGACTTGATTTTGTTAGTTAACAGACAATCGATTACTTCCATCCGTCCCATAATTGTTTGCATACTTTCTTTATTCGTTCGTCCCGCAATTACTTTTTTTATAAACTCCACCTTCACAATATTCACATATTTACAAAAATTGTCATTACTTTTTAACTTATGGGCCCATAATACACTCAATTCAACCTATTTTCCCACTTTATACCCCACAAAACACTACTCATTACACTTTTATCTTAAAAGTTGTGTCCAAACTATGGTGCAAACACTTGTGGGACGGAGGGAGTAATAGTGAAAATAAAAGTATATTTATTGGATCAAATTTGATAATAAGTGAAATAGAATGACCAACACTAAGATTAAAAAAAAAGGGTAAATTTTTGGGAAATAATATTAACCTGCAAAATAATGTTTCATTTTAGGGCCTTTCCACCAGGTGTGTATTAATTTTTGTAAATATAAAGTCATAATTACAAACTAGTTTTTACACAATTTAACTTATTTGGGAGACTCACATGGAGGCCCATTTCTTGGAGCTGGTGATTGCCGTCTCTCCCACGATCTGATTCATTGTTGTCTCGCCGCCATCGGACTAATGGTGGTGTGTGGCGGAGAGAGAGGGAAGAGAGATAGATTGGAGAGGGTTGTGGGTCTCATAAAGGACCGATAATATTTAATAAAGGGATAGATAGTAGGGTGGTGGGGGAGGGGGTTGGTTAATGGGGGTATGTAGGATTTTTTTAATAATACCCTGTAGGACCCACTAAAAAATGAAAAGTGTGGTTATGTGTAATAAAGTGTGGTTATTTGTAATGAAGGGAAAGTAGTGAGGCTTTCTTAAATTTGGATGAAAAGTGTGTGCCTCTATGTAATTATTTCATATTTTTTTAACAATTAAAGTGTAAAAATCATTCGAAAAATATATTATGATAATTTAAAAATAAGGTGGAAGTATCTGATAAATATGCAGGGTATAAAGTCCGTCCAAATAAAAAATAAAACCCTTACAAATCAGCCCAATTAAAATTGCAAGGTTAAAGCCCAATTAAGGAAGACCAATTCATTAGGCGAGAAAGACGGCGGAATGAGGAACCCCACAGAATCCCCGTGAAAATGGCGACTTAAAAACACCCAATTCAGGTTTCAAAAAAAAAAAAAAAACACCAATTCAACCGAAATTTATTGGAAACCCATTCAAAACCCTTGTTCCACGTTAGATACGCCCCTACCTTTGAGTTGAAGTTTGTTGATTATTATTTTTTCTTTCATTCGCAATCTCTGTTTTTGTTTGATTTCTTAATTTTACAATGGAGGGAGCTAAGGAGTCGTAAGTTTATTTTTATTTTTTGGGATTACTTGACTTTGTTTATTTTCTATGTTTTTGGGTATTGCATTTGGGCGTTTGTTAAGTTTATTTTGTTTTTTTGCGTGTTGAAGGTTGAATCAACAAATATACAAATATTTCTTGAGTGAAAATTGGCCTACCCTTGCAAACGAGTTCGCAGAGGCGGCTAACTTTCAGCCCAAGCCTAATGGTATATATAATCTCTTTCTTCTAAGATTCCTTTTGATTTATGGTTCTTTTTTATTGCATGTTCTTTGCTAATTTTTTATATGATTGTACTGGGATCTATTGTTGTAAAATATTTGCGAGTGATCCTAATGTTGTGAAACATTCTTTTTTGTTTGCGAATTTATATTATAATAATGATGGTTTGTGTTTCCAGGTTTTGGAGATGGATTTCTGATGGAGTGGGGGTCCATTAGCTGGCTTGTATATTGCTCTACAGTCGGTGGTTATTGTCCCGGTTTTCCAGTTGGTCTCCTGGAGTGGTGGTCAATTTTTTGGAATGCATATTGTTCTAGACCTGATAATTTTCCAGCTCTTGGTGATGCATCCGTCCTTCAGTGGTGGTCTAATTGGTGGAGGCTATACTGTTCTAATCAGGCCTCCTCATTAATGGTATTTTCATTTCTACTTTTGGGTTGCTTGCTTCTCTTTGTTACAAATCTCATGGTGATTTTTGTGATTAATAGGCACATCATAGTGGTGCATTAAATGCTGAAATGAGGGGTTTGGTGCATTTTGCCAGCCAGAGTATGTCTACCCTGTACAACATAATATTATACTCCTAGTTGGTTATATACAAATTGAAATTGAGGCATATTTGCATGCTGTGCAGGCCAACATTGCTTCAGGTCTAGACTCTAGTCATGGCTGCTGTGACCAACATCGCCGTGCGCCACCATAATCTCATTGATTTATACTTCCCCGTCCCACTTTTAAGTGTTCCACTTTCCTTTTTTTGTTGTCCCACACTAAGTGTTCCATTCCATAAATGGAAAAAGCAACACTCTACTACATGTAAACTTTAACCTTCAAATTCACGCAATATTACCAAAAATGTCACTCATTCAATCCACTTTTCATTGATTTATATATTCTAAATCAATTCTTTTTCTTTCTTTTTTTAAATGAGTAATGTGACCCCACATTATATTGTTCAATTTTCGAACCGAGTGGTATGTTATTCGACTATTTCGAGTCAATTATTTTTTCAATTGTTTTGATTTTGAATACTATTTTTTTTTTTTGAATTTGGTTATTATTACAATCAATTTTGATTATTATATACTCCAGAACCCGTTTAACTAAACTTATTTGAAACATCTTATAAGATGTTTTAAAAGTTTATAGGATGTAATTTTTAAGTAACTTATAAGTTGTTAAAGTATTTGGCTAATACTCCCTCCGATTCAAAAATATACTAACCCCCCTAAATTTCAAAAATATACTAACCCCCCTAAATTTCAAAAATATCTATTATATTTTATTAATATCTAACAGATCTGTTATATTTAATATAATTCCTAAAATATCTCATATATTTTAAATTTGAATTCGGGGTAAATCGGAAAAACACGTTAAAAAAATTAGTTAAAATGACACTTATTTTGAAGGCTGTAACCCCTGAAACGACACTTATTTTGAATAAGAGGGAGTACAAACTTATAAGATTTTTGAGAATTTATTATAAATATTTTTTAAATTTAATTTTAATATATTTTTTTTTATATTGAGATGATTTGCAACGGATTCTTTTATAGCACAATACCAACATTTTACTAACGGACTACTAACAATTTTTTCTAACAAAAACTATTTCGTTGGTAATTAGTTGCTATGTAATTTATTAAATATTATTATCCATTTTAATAATAAACTATCAACGGAATTGTGACTAAATTTTGTAAAAACAGAAAATTTCCGTTGCTAAAATATACTATATTTTTACCAACAAAAAGTTTTCGTTGGTAATTTTACCAACAGATATAAATCTGTTAGTAAACTTATCAGATACAAACGGTTTTGTAACAAATTCTTCTATCTCACAATATTAACAAATTACCTACACATTTTTCCAACCGAATTATTCCATTGGTAATTAATTGGTATTGATCGAATTTTATAACTTATTTTAATAACAGATTACTAACGAAAAATGACTTAATTAGTAACAGATTGCCAACGGATTTTTGATGGATTATAACACTAATTTAACAGTGGATTACCAACGAATTTTTTACGGATTACCACACTAATTAAGCAACAGATTATGTTTACTAACCGTTTTACCAACAGATTACCAACATATTAGTCATATAAACTAATATTTCATTTTCCGTTGGTAATCCATTGATAATCTGTCAGTATTTTTTACTAACGGAATATTATTCCGTTGGTATATTTAACAACGAGCAGAATAACAACAGAAAATATTCGTTGTAAATCCGTTACTAATCCGTTACTAAATGCAAATTCGCTGATTACAACGGAATTTTTCCGTTGCTAAAACTCGAAAATCTTGTAGTGAGGGGCAAGGTAAGGGTAGAGAGGTTCCAGGGTGGAGTTTCAATTTTTTTTTTACAGCTTATAAGCTGTTGGAGCTTATTTTATAATCTTATAAGCTGTAAAAAATTTATTTTGTCAAATACATTGATAGTGTTTACAGACTCTTATACAATTATTTTGTCAAATACATTGACGTGTAAATTATTTTTTGACGTGGATTGCCACTAGAGCGCTATTGCCGGAGCATGTGCGAATTCCGGCCAAATTTTTTAATTTCCGCCGGAAATGACTATTTTTTATTACAAAAGGACTAAAACTGAGAAATTAAAAAGATAAAGGACCAAATCTGGACTCCGGCAAAGTTAAAAGACTATTTGTGATATTTTCTCCACTTTTAAGTTTGCAGAAATATCCTATAGAAGCTTGATGATGAAAGAGTAAAAAAGGTTTGAGTATTTTTACTCGGTATCCGGCTCATTGGCCGATTAATTAGGGGGATCCACATCCCACCGTCCACTAACGGAGGATCCCATTTCAAATGAGAGCTAAGCTCTATATGGAATGACTCATTTCAAAAATTGATTGCACCTAGTGAGTTTCGAACATGAAAACTATATAGAGTTTCACACTCTAAACCTCAAGGAGTATGTATAGAGTGAAATTGGTTCATACATGAATCGTTGAAGGGTATTAGTTGTTTTTACTAAAGAGTATTAGTAGTTCTCATTGAAGAGTATTAGGCATCTTCAATCAAGAGAGTTAGTTTGTTTTCAGTTAACAACTAAGACTTTTCAGTGAAGACAACTAACACTTTTCAATGAAAAAAATTAATATTCTTTAGTAAAAACAATTAATACCCTTCAATAGTTTATGCATGAACTATTTTCACTTTATACTTTGTCAACCTCAAGTCCTCACCACTAGATTTGAATAATTTGTAGTATCAAATTATGTCAAGATAGACTATAGTAATTTTCATAGTTAAAAAAAAAATTGAAACAAAAAGTTTTTATATCTTTTGAAACAAAATTAATATTGGGGCCTTAACACGCATCACCCTTCATTAAAATATATTAATTGTCTTCACTAAAAACATATTCTTCGAAGGATACAAATTATTTTCACTAATTTCTTTTTTTAATAAATTGAAGGGTAGAAAGTGTGTATTGTTTTAGTAAAAAATACTCCCTCCAGTTCAATTTAGGTTACCAAATTTTCCATAAAATGAATTATTTTTTTCCCTAAAATAGCAAAAACTAAACACTACCATTTTTAATTTATACCCTTTAAAAATACTATTTATTTACACTCATGTCACCATTTTATCAACTTTATACCCATAAATACTAATAAACAACTCTACAATTAAAACATGTGTCATTTTCTTTGGGTAAATCTAAATCGAATCGGAGGGAGTATTAGTTATTTTCACAAAAAGTACATCCCTGTCCCTCCATTTACTTCACATTTTGTCAGTTTCTCTTTATTTACTTCTTATTTTGTCTTTTCCGTTCGTCCCTTTATTTAGGACCTGAAAGATAAAACTATTAATTTAGGACTTACTCATTTTAAGACCGTGTTTGGTCTTTAATAATATTTTATTATCCAATAATATTTTTATAAATTATATTTCAAAAAATATAAAAGACATATTAATTTCATGTGATTGAAAAATTAAGAAACAAAAGAACTAATGAAAAAATAATAATGTATATAAATAAAATAAGAATATAAATTATAATAGGTCAAGCATAGTCTTAATATTCTTGAGTCTTAAATTGATAGGTCTATCTTTCAGGTCCTAGCTTAATAGTTTTATATCTTTCAGGCCTTGAATCGATAGGAAACATCTTTTAGGCCTTAAATTGATAATTTACCATCTTTCAGGCCTTGGATTGACATTATTCCTTTAAAAAAAAATATTTTTTAAAAAAAAATTGCAACCCTTTAGGGTCCAAATTAATATGGAATGGAGAGAGTACCATATATTCTCTTGTCTCTCGAGCACATCACTTGTACTATATTAATATTGAGTAAATCTTTTGTACACTTGGTGCATGGTGTACTCAATAAACAATTGAACTTGTTTACACTGAAAAGTGTGGATTGATTATACTGAAAAATTTTCAGTATAAACATTTCAGTGTAATCAAGTCACACTTTTCAGTGTAATAAGTACCCATTTTCAGTGTAAATTTTATCAACTGTTGAGCGAGTGCATAGTATACCAAGTGCATATGAGACCTTAACTTTTATATTATACTGCTTATTTTAATACTTGTGCCCAAAATAAATGAAAAGTAAATAGAGAGGCGAAAGAGGTATGAATTATTCTATTTTGAAATATCATAAAATAATTTATATAGGGAAAATTATTTTTTAAGGACCGTAACTGGGGGGGGGGGGTGGTAAAACAAGGACCGTAACATACGACTAATACTCTTTAGTGTAAATCAGTACTAGTCTTCAGTAAATACGATTAATACTCTTCAATGAAATTTATACACTATAAAACAATATAATTATATTATATAATAAATATATTCAAACATATATCACATATTAAACATAGTTAAGTCAATAAGAAAATGATATATTAAACTCAATTTAATAATAAAAAAACAAATAATTAAAACTTTGGTGCATTGTTTTCTCTTGACAATAAAAATCATCAATTAAAGGTTATAATTTTAAGCAATTAAAAAAATCAATTAATCATTTAATCTGTAGAACAATCAAAATTATTTAATATAATTAATTTTATTTTCTTTAATAAATTAAGATTTTCTAAATACAAAATCCTTAATATAGTGGTAAAAGTCTTTAAAGATTAAAGTTTCATATAAATATAAGGGGTAGTGACATCCCCCCACACTTTAACATGCTTAATTACAAATCCACACACAAAATTCCCTGTATTGCATAAATCCACAAAATGTGGGACCCATAGCTTTATAAGCCTCTGAGATGGATTGGACAGTGAGAGTAGGGAGCTATAGTAGCTGGGGCACTTTTTGTAGGCGTTACTTTATTCAATTCAATTTTTCCCAAATTTGAATTATATTTCCTCATTTAATATTTTAGAAGCCATTTTGTAAGAAAATTTCTACCACTGCTCTACTTTCTCAATTTAGGTAAGATTTAACAAATTTTACAATACTCTTGGGTGTGTGATTGTCCGTCGAACATGTATTCATTATAAAACAACAACCTTATTACAAATATAAAATTTGCTTATCTAAAATTCTAAAATTACATCAATATATTTTACATTTAAAAAAAAAAAATTGAAAGTCTTGCTGCTTCTTCCATTCCTCAACATTTACATATTCAAATAAAAAATTTACATATTCAAATAAACAAAATTACATATTCAAATAAAAAATTTACATATTCAAATAAAAAAGTTGCATAATGCAAAAAATTATTTGCATATATGTTCTGTCTATTCCATTATTCTCTTGCTCTGTTTACTCCCTTCAACCTTATCTGCCTTTTGCATTCCTCAAAAAACCCAACTGATTATAATACTAATAATCATACAAACCCAAATTCTAGTATTAAAAATCAATCCAGTAGATTAAAAATAAAAAATAAATAAATGCATTCACCAAAATAACCAGAAAGAAGCAAAAGAAAAGACCCATACCCAAATTGAACCACGATTCGGGGAGGCGGAAATCTGCAATTCTTCTCGGCGGCGCCGCCGTTTCGCCGTTACACCCCATCTATTTCATTTCTTTCGTTGTTTCGCCGCACTCGTGAAACCCTAGATCTAGGGCTGGCTTCCATCTTCTATGACTAATAGTGGCGAATTCTACCGCCGGCATCCATGTATGTCGGGACCTACCCCGTCTTTGTTTTGCCGATCGATCCAGGATACCTACCGTAGACCTTCTTCCGATGCAAGAATATTGGCGGCGGCGGTGGAAGGCGGTGGTGGAAGAGAGCGTAGTCGGCGCCGATTTCTCTCACGGTGGTGGTTGATGGTGGTGGGGGAAGAGGGTGAGACGCCTCAATTCTATAGAGAGAGAGGGAGAGAGAGGTAAATAAAAATATGCAGAGGAGAGAGAGGCATAAGGAAATAGAGGGGAGAGAGAGGGACAATGGGTGGAATGGAGAGTTAGGGTACGGTGGGATCCACCATCCAAAACACAAAATGTAGAATTTTATTAAAAAGTGTAGGTTTTTGTCTTGTAGGGAAAATGGTAGGGGTTTTGGCAATTAGGTGTTTAGAAGTAGGGGGATTTGCAATTATTCCTAAATATAATTATTAAGTTCAAATAAATCAATTCAGTTATTATAAATAGAATACATATACTTAAATTACATGTTTTGGATTGTTAATATAAATATAGGACAATTGCAAATATGATAAATAACATGTAAATTGGTACAATTGCAATAAAATTTCTAATATGCTTTTATAAATTCAAGTTATATACAAAAGATATTCTAATTTTGTATGGTTTCTTAGTTTGACTTAAGTGGTAAAATATTATAAGTTGTACCCGTATGGTTTAGGGTTCGAATCCCCTATTAGTATAATAGGGGATTTGTTACTGACAACACTAAGATAAAAAAAAAAAGGTTAAATTTTTGGAAAATGATATTAACCTGCAAAATAATGTTTCATTTTAGGGCCATCCACTAGGTGTATATTAATTTTTGTAACTATAAAGTCATTATTACAAACTAGTTTTTACACAATTAACTTATTTTATATAGGGTGGTGCTAAATATCCAGAATTTGGATATTCAGAAAATGGCACTTTTGTAATTATCAACAATACCAAAAATTAAAATGACTAATCCACCCTTCTCCCAAAAAATTCAAATTTTCGTCCATCATCATCATTTCATAGTTTTGAATTTGAATTCATTTTCCTCTCTCTTGTGCTACTTCCAATGTAAACAACTTTCAAGGAACCACATCATTATTTCCACTCAAACACACAACCTTATGTTTCTTCTACCTTTTCTCAATTCTTCCTTATATTCCCCATTACTTTCTTCTCCCTTTCTCCATTCTTACCTTAAAATCTCCATTAGTTTCTTCTCCCTCTTCTCCATTTTTACCTAATATTCTCCATTACTTTCTTTTCTTTCTTCTCCATATTTACGTTATATTCTCCATTATTTTCTTCTCCCTCTTCTCCATTTTTACCTTATATTTTTTCTACAAAATTTCAAAGATGTCTACTGGAAAGAAAAAGCCTCAAAAATATTATGTTGTATTTGTGGGTGCACGTGTTGGTATATATGGCAGTTGGCATGAATGCTCAAAACATGTCATTGGATTCAAAGGTAGTGTCTACCGTGCTTTTCATACCGAGGAAGAAGCTATTGCTGCATATACTTCTTATTTTCGGATGAACTTGCACAAGGATAATGATGAATTTAATGATTGCATTGGAAGGAAAGTCGAAGAAATATGCAGCGACAAGGAAACTAAGACGAACGTGAGCTCAAGCTTTGTGAAGGAGGCCGAGAGAAAAGTTAATGAAGAGATGGTTGTTCATAAAGTTGATTCAATTGCAAGACTGTTCCTTGTAGGTTGTGTATCTAGGATGTTTTTTGCATTCATCATATGGATGCTGAAATGATATTTGTGGACATGTTTATCGAATTTTTTCTTCCTTAATTAGTGGATGTGTTGAAGTGAAGAGAAGTTATTTTGTGTTCTAAATTTTTTTAGTGTTCTAGTTAATAATTTCCATGTTAAATGTTCTACATATTTTATTGAGTCTATTATTAAAGTTTGGAGAATGAAGTTCAAGGAAATTAATTCAAAGTGTTGCTTACTAGTATTAGAGTTTGGTCGAATTTAGGGTACTGTTGTTTACTAGTATTAGGGTTTGTGGATGAAAACCGTCCCAAACCCTAATTTATATTTTCAAATTATTGTTTTAAAAAATAATTTATCTAATTAAACTTATTTACTCAATGATGACATGTCACAACTTCCAATACCCACTAAAGTATATCACTTTTTTGTCTGCTAATCATGTTTGACGGTTTAAATTATAATCTTTTAATAAAATCTTGATTAAGTATAATAAAATGCCGATAATTTAATAATTAATTACTATAAAATATCGATAATGTATAAAAAAATCTTTATAAGTATACCCTTTAATCGGCATTATGTTTACTTGTTCAAAATTTTGGATATTTATGGTTTAAATTCAATTAATTCTCGATAATATATAATAAAATCTTTTGAAGTATTAAAGCATCGACATTTTAGGATTTAAATTATAATCTTTTAATAAAATATTGATTATGTATAATAAAATGCCGATAATTTAGTAATTAATTTCAATAAAATCTGGATAATGTATAATAAAATCTTTAGAAGTGTACCCTTTAATTGAGATTATGTTTATATAATTACTTGTTCAAAAAATGCCGATTAAGGCTACAAATATTAGGGTTTAGGGTTTATAACCTTTTAACAAAATCTGGATTTTAGGGTTTATAAAAGAGGAAACATTCAATGATATCATAAAAGGAGGAAACAAAATACATATCTTGAGAATTCAAGTTCATCAAAACATAACATTTTCATACCAACTAGAACCCAATATCAAATAACACAAACAACTTGACAACTTCGACCTGATCAAAAAAGAAAATACTTGCCAACTTCGAAAACAAAAACATCAAAACAATGAAAACACAACTTCGTACGGAAACATAGGGTGCCAAAAACTTCCAACTTCACTCATCAAGCTTCTTCACTTTCCATGAGATTTTCATCTTCACCTTCTCCATCCTCAGAACCTTCTCCTTCCTCAGAACCTTCCACGCGAACGTTATCTTCACCGCCACCTTCCATGTGAATGTCATCTTCACCACCACCTTCCATTTGAACCTCATCTTTTCCACTATTTCTCATGGGACCCTCAACTTCACCATCAACACCGCCCCCTCTCACTCGAGTTCCATTGTTTCCACCAGCACCGATGCTTGCCGACTTCTCCCGAACACTGGAATCTGAAAGCACAATCAATGGAATAATCCTGGTCCTTTTAGCCTCCACAAAGATTTCATAAATCTTTGGCAATGGTTCATCAAGTAAGATGAGATCACTCAATGAATCACAACTTGTGTGTTTCATCAAACGCCAGATGAACTCTTTCACATCCTTCTTCAAGTCGTCATGTTGTTGTTTTGAGTAGTCGTACATTGCAATGAGACTCCTTGGCGAAGGAGGAACGGAAGATGATGAAGAGTATTTTTTCGAGGGAGTAAAGGCCATTTTCAACGTTAGCTTGATGATATTTTGGTTGGTACGAAATAGTTTTGTACTAGTATTGGGTTTATATAGGAACTTTTGAAAGTAGAGGTTGATTATTTGATATTATTAACTGAAATATAATTAATTATCCTAATAATTATCTAAACCCTTTATCACACTACCAATACCCACCTTTATATATGAAATCGTGCGTTTGTTCTTTAATGATATCATGCATAAAATGAACCAATACACTACTCCCTGTAAATAGGGCGGTTGAATTGGATTGGTGGGGAGAGGAAACGGCTCGAGGGATGGAAAATGGAGTAATGGGAGGATCTTGATAATTGTGTATCCAAATATTGATTAGGTATTTTTAGATTTTAATTTTAATTATTTGATTTTTAAAAAAATGAATATCATAGTAGGCTCGTTTACTGAGCCTAATTATAAGCTTATTGTCTCTTATATTGAGCCTTTTTTAGGGTTTGTTAAATGTTAAATGAGCCTAATATTTTATCTTTCAATTTATAAACATAAGGGAATTATTTTTTCTAAATTAATATGTTGAATATTTAAATAGAAACAATACTTAAGAGATCAATTTTTTTAAAAATTATTATGGTGAACATTTTAAGCTAAGTTGAAAAAATAAATAAGTCGTATGATTTTTTTTTAAATTGCAATAATTATAAGCTCTCAGTGTTAAAAATATATAATAAGAAAAATCACATTTACACATGAAAATCACATTTACCAAAGCTCATCCATGACAATCACATTTACACATGAAAATCACATCTACCAAAGCCCACAAAAGTATTACTTTTGTTTGCTAATCATTACATTTTTTGAATGTGAAGCCATGCATGGAAACTAATTTACATAGATAGATTTTTATTTAATTTTTTGCAAAGAAATTTTGATAGATAGATGGGAAAATCAGGGCAAGGGAAACAAACGGTCAAGTTGATCCTTGCTTTTGTTTTGATACTGCTCAAGATCGTTTACACTTTGTTGAATATGAACTGCGGCACTTATCTTCGAATAAGGGTCCGAAGCATTGGCCAACACCAACACTTGTTCCACAATTTCAAGTTTCTTGTTGAGTATATTTTCTTGAAGAAGCATGTATCTTTCCTTTGACAACTCAAACAACACTTTTTCCCTCTATAAACCAGTCACAAAAAACCTAGTTATGATTAGGAAAAAAAAATTCAACGCATTACATTATGAAATAATGTTACCTCAAATTTTTTTGTTGTCTCCATAATTTCCTTGTTGTATGTCTCAATGACCTCCATTGTTCTCTTGTATATATCATCCTAACAATTAATTTGGAAAAAAATATTAAGAATCCAATATTTGCAATTATTAGAGAGAGATAACTTACCATTTTTTAAGAAACCAAAATTGTCTTGGAAAGAAGAATTTCGTGTAGGCTTTGGGGGGGGGGGGGGGGGGGGGGGAGGGGAGGAAAAAGGTGAGGGAGATGTATGAAATGAAGATTATAATTGAGGAAAAAAGTTGGTGCATATATAATAGAAAAACTAGTGGGATTTATGAGGTGGAAGGTGAATTGCTTGATACTTGTCATTCATGCACAACATTAGTTTGATGTATTGTTTTCTAAATTTTAATTTTAATTGAAATTGATATTTTTTTTAAATATATATAATTAGAATTTCTTTTATTCTATTCTAATATATATAATTAGAATTTCTTTTATTCTATTCAAATATATATAATTAGAATTTCTTTTATTCTATTAAAATATATATAATTAGAATTTCTTTTATCCTATTCAAATATATATAATTAGAATTTCTTTTATTCTATTCAAATATATATAATTAGAATTTCTTTTATTCTATTAAATTATATATAATTAGAATTTCTTTTATTCTATTCAAATATATATATAATTAGAATTCCTTTTATTCCATGATGCAATAGGGTATTATAATGATCTTGTAGAGTAAAAGTGATAAACAACTTTCAAAATGAAAAAATAACAAATTAAAATTAGAACATTTGATAGATAGATAGATAGATAGATAGATGGATCAAAGAGTTCATTACAAAATCAAATAGATACCCAGAATGATGCAAAATAAACATCCATAACAAAATGAAGGACTTTTGGATAGAACGCTTAGCCATATAAGAACAAGAGTTGCGTCTTGAACACGGCATCAGCATCCTCGAGTTCTTCCTTTTCGTGAACCAGGAGATTTTCGAGTCTTTTTTTGTCATCCCCAGTAGCATCATCCAGTTCAATCTCCAGTGCCCTAATCCTGCTCTCAATCGTGCATTTTTTTTCGAGATAAGCGAACATGGCTTCAAGCTCCATTTTCAGTAAATTTCTTTCACTCTGCAAATTTTATTGAAAGTCTATTAGGATTCATTAGTGCGAGATATATAGAAAATGATGTACAAAAAAAATTAAAAAAATGGAACGAACCTCGTGCTTTGATGCCATGGCCAATTATTTTTTTTTTGTTTTGATAGTAACTCGAAGAACTTCACCATCAAGGCTTCCTACATAAACATAAGGGATTACCCATTAAAACGAAATCTTGAATACAAATTAGAAGTCGAAAATTAAATCCCCATTGAAACGAAATTTAAACCACCGAAAGAAGAAATTTTGAATACTATTGGCATTGTGGAAGGAGAAGACAAAGGAATTTTGAAAACGATTATTAGTGATGCGAAGGGTTGTGGATCGGTTTTTAAAGAAGAAAGAGTTAGACTTTGTTTAACTTTTAATATTCTAAAAAATTAATGTTGTGGATCGGTTTTTAAGGAAGAAATGAATTAGTGTTTTGTGTTGGGATTTGTAAAGTGGAAGATGACTTTTTGAGGTGCAAAAAAATAAACGAAATAATTAATGGAAAATTCAAATGAAAAGAATAAATTTTAGATTAAATTAAAATTTGTATTAATAAAAGTATTAAACTAAAATCTGTATTAATAATTATTAAACTAAAATCTGTATTTTCAAACCATATAAGAGTATAATATCATTATGACCATTTCAAAATCATAAAAAAAATTGAATTTTATAATGGTAATTGCTAGTAATACTAGTGGTGATTGCTAGTAATACACTATAGTAGTAATACGAAGTTTCAATTTCTCTAAAATCACAAGTCCACTTTAGATTAATTCGTGAAAAATACCATCTTAGTCATTCGAATTAGGAATTTAGGATTAGGGTTATGGTTTAGGGTTACGATTGAGGGTTTAGGGTTACCTACACCATAATAGTAGTACAAACACGCATTGAATGTGTTACCGTTAGCTATCGATAGTAATACGAAGTTTCAATTTCTCTAAAATCACAAGTCCACTTTAGATTAATTCGTGAAAAATACCTTCTTAGTCATTCAAATTAGGAATTTAGGGTTAGGGTTAGGGTTTAGGGTTACCTACACCATAGTAGTAGTACAAACACGCATTGAATGTGTTACCGTTTGCTATCGATAGTAATACGAAGTTTCAATTTCGTTGAAAAATACCTTCTCTATAAACTAATTTTATTTTTTTTCGTTTTTTATTATTTTTCTATTTAAATTTCTCTATTCAAATATTTTCCCTTCTTTTCTATAAACTAATTTTTTTTTCTGTTTTTTATTGTTTTTCTATTTAAAATTCTCTAGTCCAATATATATTCCCTTCTTCTCTCAACTAACTTTTTTTTTTCTTTTTTTGACTATCATATTATCCAAACTTCACTTTTCAAATATTTATCCTTTTTCTCTCAACTAACCTCTTTTATTTTTCGTATTTTACTTTGATAAGCATAAAAAATTCTCTATTCAAATATTTTCCCTTCTTTTCTATAATCCGTTTTTTTATTATTTCTCTATTTAAAATTCTCTTGTCCAATATATATTCCCTTCTTCTCTCAACTAACTTTTTTTTTCTTTTTTTGACTATCATATTATCCAAACTTCACTTTTCAAATATTTATCCTTTTTCTCTCAACTAACCTCTTTTATTTTTCGTATTTTACTTTGATAAGTATAAAAAATTATCTATTCAAATATTTTCCCTTCTTTTTTATAAACTAATTTTTTTTTTCCGTTTTTTATTATTTCTCTATTTAAAATTCTCTTGTCCAATATATATTCCCTTCTTCTCTCAACTAACTTTTTTTTTTCTTTTTTTGACTATCATATTATCCAAACTTCACTTTTCAAATATTTATCCTTTTTCTCTCAACTAACCTCTTTTATTTTTCGTATTTTACTTTGATAAGCATAAAAAATTCTCTATTCAAATATTTTTCCTTCTTTTCTATAAACTAATTTTTTTTCCATTTTTTTATTATTTCTCTATTTAAAATTCTCTAGTCCAATATATATTCCCTTCTTCTCTCAACTAACTTTTTTTTTTCTTTTTTTTGACTATCATATTATCCAAACTTCACTTTTCAAATATTTATCCTTTTTTCTCTCAACTAACCTCTATTATTTTTCGTATTTTACTTTGATAAGCATAAAAAATTCTCTATTCAAATATTTTCCCTTCTTTTCTATAAACTATTTTTTTTTCCGTTTTTTTATTATTTTTCTATTTAAAATTCTCTAGTCCAATATATTTTCCCTTCTTCTCTCAACTAACTTTATTTTTTCGTTTTTTGATATTATCTCTAGAAAAATACCCCTCACACTAAAGTCAAATACCTAATTATCGGCTAGCATCATCATTTTTTTGTTTTTTTTGACACAAGGAATATCATCATTTGAATGAGTCTTTTTAGAATGCATTGGAAATATGAGAAGTTGGTCATAATTAAATGGGGAGGCGGTTTCATCATTGTATGCATGGGGAATACAAACAATTAGTGGTTAGTTAGATGGATTAGTGGGAATGTGGGTGGTTTAAAAAATTCTCAATTAATTCTACAATTAATCCAAAATTAGAAGATTTAGGGATTAGTATATGAAAGATCTAGTAGTACTCTATATAAGATTGTGACTTCTTGAGTTCTTCACACCATTCTATTTTCTTTCAAACCTCCACTTAAAAAAAGGCTAACCGTAGGTCTATGGAGTCGGATCTTCGCAACATTCCCAGTTCGTTTAAGGTCCACTGCAAAACCACCGAGTTCCATCAACGTTTGGTATCTTCTTATGAACATTATAATATTTTTTTTGTATTCATTTTTTTAGATACACTAATCTATCTTTTTTCATAATTTTCAGAATCTTCCACCCGTTGCTCGAGAAATTTTTGGTACGGAAGAAAAGGTGATCGATATCCAGTGTGGATATGACGGATGTATTTTTAGTTGTACTTATCAGTTTCATCAGATTCAAGCTAGAGGATTCAGTCGGTTGTCTATGGGTTGGAGCAATGTGGTGGATGCCATGGAGATTGGCCAAGGCGATTCGGTGTATTTTGTACAAGATTGGGAGGATCCGAAGAAATTTCATTTGTTTGTTAATAGGCATCATGTTGCGATCAAGATTGAGGGTGTGGGTTGGATTTGAATTTAAGCCAATTAGGTGAATAACTCTATTTATGTTCTAGCTTTTTTGTAAGATCTGTAATGATCTTTTTATCTTTTTATGTTTTGTTCCATCTAATGAAATATGGACTTATCTAATATGTTTCTCTCGATCTGAAATTCCTATTTTCTCAAGTGGGCTTATTTAAGTGTGATTTGATCGAATTTTGTTCAAACGTGGGGAAATCAATTTTGTTACTGCAAAAATGGGAAATCAATTTGATCGAACAATTTTTTGTTACTGCAAAAAAATGAGTGAATATTTTACTAAAATTAATCAATTTTGTAAATTGTATTAATTTTCAAGTCTACTAGTTGATTATTATCACTAGTTTTTCAAATAATTTTTCATTTTTGAATCAATCTAAAATTTTAAAGTTAGCGTATTTTCAATAAAAAAAAAGTAAACCAATTTTTTTTTAATAAATTTAATCTTAGTAAAAAAGCCAAAGTAAAACTATGTCATATCATGCTCATGTAAAACAAAATCAACCTATCATACATGCCTAGGTAGAGCCGACCTAGTAGTAATTTGTGCATGAGAACTATAAATTAGCCAAACAATTTAAAACAAAAATTATGATGAGTAGTAGGGTTAGGGTTTGCTAGTATTAATAATCATTATAGTCTATTAGTAATTTGTGCATGGGAACTATAAATTAGCCAAACAATTTAAAACAAAAATTATGATGAGTAGTAGGGTTAGGGTTTGCTAGTATTAATAATCATTATAGTCTATTGGTCTCATTGCGCTACTCAAAACGAAAACAATATGAAGATGTTAATGTGATACAAGTAAATCAAACTCAAAGCAACATATTATGCTGAAAAATACTCCACCAAAGACAAGATAGTTTTAACACTCACTAAATTTAAAAACTATTCAAACATTTAAAAAACGAAACTATCATCACTATCCCCATTATCTTGCACTGCATACCTTCTCGTCCCACGGCCTCCAACTCTTCTCCCTCGTCCTCTTACATATTCTCTAGGTCTTCCTACTGGATTCGCAACAAGAGGATCCAATATTGGTGTTCCTTCTACCTCTACACTTTGTGTTGTCGTCCCATGATTCCCATATATTGCAGGACACAAACTTAATATCTCCTCCCTCATCTGTATACATCTTTCCTTAATAATATCCAAGGCTTGTGAGTTCTCCATTGCCACATCCGTACATAGTTGAAAGTACTTCTCAACCTCCTGGAATTTCTTGTATTCTTCAGTCATGTGGGGATAACCTCCTGCGAAAACAACACTTGAATGTGGTCGATGCACATCTTTTCTCCATCTACGCAACAAGTACCTTTCGTTCACACTCTGAATGTTCTTTAGAGACAATACTTGCATAATATGACAACATAAAATTCTCCTAAATTCAAAATTTTTGCAATTGCACTTGATGTACTCCCCATCCGCCCTCCACTCAACAGTGTAAGTGAATTCTTTGACAAAGAAATCATTCAAGAGACTTCTTTCAAAAACATTAAATTTTTCTATCTCAGGTTCATTCAAATCTTGAGCTACCTCGTCTTCGGTTCGTGGAACAACATGGCAATAGTACATGTGATGAATTTCAGCTTGAACTAGTTTGAAAATTGAATTTGTGTAGACCTTCTGAAATTGCTTCTCCCAAACAAATTGTGTAGTGCATTTCATGACCTTGTTCATGGATTGGAAGTCAGCAATATACTTAGAGCTGTCAAAACGAGCCCGGCCCGACGGGCCGGCCCGAAAATCCCGGTTTTAAGGGTGGGCTGGGCCCTAAAAATATAGGCCCGAAAAAAACCGGGCTTTTTTGGCCCGGCCCAGTAGGCCCGGCGGGCCTCCGGGCTTGGGCCGGGCTTAGCCCGGTTTTTTGGGCTGACCCGGTTTGTTATTCCTTTTTTTTTATATAATTTTATTTCAGTAAAATAGAAAACTTTTTTTTTTAAGAAAGTAAAATAATAAACCTAAGTAACTAAAGACTAAAAGAAGCAGTAAGAATGTAAGATAATAAGATAACTAATAAATTAATAATTATTATTTAATAGTATAAGAGATAGAAAGAAAATTTGATTGAGGATTCTGCTGTTAGTGCCGATTCTAGGCCTTTTTTTTAATTAATATTATATTTCCTTTAAAAAAAAATAGAAAGAAGCAGAGAGCACAAAACGGGAATAATTTTTAGGGCAGACTAGCAAATTAAGAAAGCAACCCAAGCAAGCACGCACACTCCGTAGACTTGGATTACTGTTGTGTGATTTTATTTTGAATTGTTGGATTATAGACTTTTCAATTTATTTTGATGAATTTAAATTTATTAGGATTTGTTTAATTATTATTTTTGAATTTTATTTAGGAATTTGAGTTTTAATTTAATTATTGACTTGTTGTTGACAACCTAAATAAATTTTATAACTATATGAGTATAATATTTATGCTAAATTATAAATTAATGAGGAAAATATATAAATCAAGTAGAATAATAATATTTAAAAAAAAAAATTGGGCCGGTTTGGCCCGGTGGCCCGAGATGGGCCAGGACGGGCCTGGAAATAGGTGGCCCGGTAGCAACTGGGCCGGCCCGGCCCGGCCCAAGAAAAACTCGAAGCCCAATGGGCCCGGCCCGGCCCGTTTGACAGCTGTAAATATACTCCTTCTCAATCTTATTAGTGATGGCCATGTCATACTGCTCCATGAACTGCTTAAGCGTGCTCCTTGAGTGAACAAACTCATCGAAATATGCATGCATTCCCTCGCTTCTTTGAGTCGAAATCATTCCAACCCAAAACGTGTCATGCAAGTAAACTGGAACCCACTTGTCTCTTTCATTATATAAGGACCTCAACCACTCATTGTTTTGCATACCATACTTGTCCAAAAACTCTGCCCACTTTGTCTCAAAAATCTGGATTGTAAGGCTATCATATACCATCCCTTTAAACTCAACTGTGCATCTGTAAGAATCTTCAACACCTTTAAACTTTTGTTGCAACTTTGACAAAATGTGCCATATGCAATATCGATGGACTGTATTCGGCATCAAATCACGAATTGCTATCTTGATGCTTTCGCATTGGTCAGTGATTATTGCCGAAGGATGAATATTATCCATTGCTTCTAGCCAGTTGGAAAAAATCCATCTAAAAGATGATGCGTCTTCATGAGTGACCAATGCACATCCTAATAATATCGAATGCCCATGATGATTAACACCAACGATTGATGCAAAAGGCATTTTGTACCTAGTGAAACAAAAATCGAAAATTAAAATCAATAAAGCATAAACCCTAGTTTTTTTTTTGCTAAACATTAAACATTATATTTTGAACCTGTTTACGAGGTATGTTGTGTCAAAACTGATGACATCATGAAACTCTTTGTATGCAGCCCTGCATCTCGGATGAATCCACAAAACATTACATAACCTCCCCTCTACATCAATGTCCATCGAATAAAAGAAATTTGTATCTTTTAGTTGCAGACGAACAAATATTTTTCGAATTGCCTCTGCATCTCCGTCACCGAGCCTCAACCGTCTTCTCTCATCAATAAAATTCCTACAGTCCTTAGGAAGGCATCCCAAATTTTGAGGTCCACCACATTGTACCTCTATTAATCTCACATTCTTGCAAGTCCTTATACCTGAAGTAGAAAAATGTAAGCATATATATAACTGAAAAAATACCATTACCAAATCATTTTTACAAGACCATACCTGCAATATCATTTGCTTCCAATTGTCTCTTCATGTGGACGGATAAATGCCCATGAGCTGGCATTAACGGTGCAAATGTGGGATCAATTTCATGATTGTGCTCCTGAACTATCTTTGTCACCATCCAACTCCCATTGTCTAGCTTTTTAGCATTCAAACGTGCTTTGCAATCGACTTTTTTCGAAGTCCTTTGAGCCTTCGATTTTCCCGCCTTATCACATACCATAAGCGCGCATTTGTAATCTGCTTCATTTTCTTTCTTGGAAGCGCGTTTCACGACGCTAAATCCCTTACGTCGTCCGTATTCTTGATAAGCATCAAAAAGGCTATCAAGACTATCGAATAACATACCATACACTAATGTACTCGTTTCATCTTCCACTCTATTTTCCGACGAGCCCACCACTTGATTATTTGACATAGGCGCTTGATTTGAAGATTGTATATCTTGTGATGGATTTGATTGACTTTGTGAGAGACTATCTTCAACCACTACATTATGAGGAAAGGTCGAAGAAACACTATCCATGGTTGAAAAATAATTCTAAGTTTAAGTTGATCAAGTATTACCGAAAACAAAAGATAGTATATTGTATCTTAAATAAGTTTGTTTTGGTGATGATAACAAATCTGATTTTTTAATTGAAAAATTAAATTCCAACCGTTAACCTAGATATTAGCATACCACTAATCATTATGTTTTACTTTTTGCATGGATAGTGGTGATTAGTGTTGTGGAGGGAAAAAAAGTGGCGCCATTATGCACTAAAGTAGGAGCCAAAATGTTTAAGGGTATAATTGTACTTAAGCAATTAATTTTTATTTAATTAAAAATTCTGGATATCCAGAATTTGGATATCAAGCATTACCGTTTTATATATGATCAGCTCAACAGTAATTATAACTATATGAATTATTTGAATTAATAATTAAGAATCATAAGATAAGTTTATTTTGAAGTTGGATTATCAATCTTTTAACATTTTGTCAAAAGTAGAGCGACTATGACACCGAATTATAATCTATTCACTTCAAAATCATTAAATGAAAAACATTTCTACCACTCCAAATCAACATAAGGTTCTCCATTCACCTCTACTACATGTATTTGATATCCATCTTAAATGCAAGTCCCATGAAAATTAGTACCTGGTCAAGTTCCCAACATTTGAATGGATAGATGGAGAGGGACATCATATATATGTTATTTATGATGCATAAATACGATTGAGCATAATTCGGTTATTCTACCACTAATATTTGTAGAATTTATATCTCATGAATTTTAAATCAAATCAATATATGATTTGGGTTTTCGGTGAATATGTATAGAGTGAAATTGATTCATACATGAATTATTGAAATGTATTAGTTGTTTTCATTGAAAAATATTAGTTTGTTTTAATATTCAAGTGGAGGTATCTAGTAAATATGGAGAGGTATATAATCTGGCCCAAATAAACACAAAAACCTTATAAATCAGCCCAATTAAAATTGCATGGTTAAAGCCCAATTAAGGGAGACCAATTCATTAGGCGAGAAAGACGCTGGAATGAGGAATCCCACCAGAATCCCCGTGAAAATGGCGACTTAAAAACACGAAATTAATTCAGGGAAACCCATTCAAAACCCTTGTCCCACGTTAGATACGCCCCTACCTTTGAGTTGAAGTTTGTTGATTATTATTTTTTCTTTCATTCGCAATCTCTGTTTTTGTTTGATTTCTTAATTTTACAATGGAGGGAGCTAAGGAGTCGTAAGTTTTTTTTATTTTTTGGGATTACTTTTGACTTTGTTTATTTTCTATGTTTTTTGGTATTGCATTTGGGCGTTTGATAAGTTTATTTTGTTTTTTGCGTGTTGAAGGTTGTATCAACAAATATACAATTATTTCTTGAGTGAAAATTGGTGTACCCTTGCAAACGAGTTCGCAGAGGAGGCTAACTTTCAGCCCAAGCCTAATGGTATATATAATCTCTTTCTTCTAAGATTCCTTTTGATTTATGTTCATGTTCTTTGCTAATTTTTTATATGATTGTACTGGGATCTATTGTTGTAAAATATTCAGAGTGATCCTAATGTTGTGAAACATTCTTTTTTGTTTGCGAATTTATATTATAATAATGATGGTTTGTGTTTCCAGGTTTTGGAGATAGATTTCTGATGGAGTGGTGGTCCATTAGCTGGCCTGTATATTGCTCTACAGTTGGTCGTAATAATCCCGGTTTTCCAGTTAATCTCATGGAGTGGTGGTCAATTTTTTGGGATGCATATTGTTCTAGACCTCATGATTTTCCAGATGTATCATCCCTCCTTCAGTGGTGGTCTAATTGGTGGAGGCTATACTGTTCTAATCAGGCCTCCTTATTAATGGTATTTTCATTTCTACTTTTGGGTTGCTTGCTTCTCTTTGTTACAAATCTCATGCTCATTTTTGTGATTAATAGGCATTAGATGCTGAAATGATGAGTTTGGTGCATTTTGCCGGCCAGAGTATGTCTACCCTATACAACATAATACCGTCTCATGGCATGAAACAATGAGAATTGGTGTGACTAGGACATTGGTTAATTTGCCATGAGACGGTCACATACAAATTTTTGTCTAGTTGATTATATACAAATTGAAATTGAGGCATAATTTGCATGTTGTGCAGGCCAACATTGCTTCAGGTCTAGACTCTAGTCATGGCTGCTGTAACCAACATCGCCGTGCGCCACCATAATCTCTTTTTCTTTAAATGAGTAATGTGACTCCACATTGTTCAATTTTCGAATAGAGTGGAATGTTATTCGACTATTTCAAGTCAATTATTTTTTCAATTGTTTTGATTTCGAATATATATATTTTTTTTTTGGATTTGGTTATTATTCCAATCAATTTTGATTATTATATACTCCACCAACTACTCTCTTAGTAGTAGAAAACAACACATTTTTAAAGAAAAATGAGTAAAGTGTTTTTATGAATGTAAAAATAGTTGTTGGAACTTCAAAGATAAAGAACCCGTTTAACTAAGTTTATTTGAGACATTTTGTAAGCTCTAACATCTTATAAGTTATTTTAAAACTTGAGACATCTTGTAAGCTCCAACATCTTATAAGTTGTTTTAAAATTTATAAGATGTAGTAATTTTTAAGTAACTTATAAGTTGTTAAAGTGTTTTACTAATACAACTTATAAGATTTTTGAGAATTTATGATAAATATTTTTTAAATTTAATTTTTTTTTTTATGTTGAGGTAGGGGTGGGTGGGGGTAAGGTAAGGTAGAAAGGTTTTGGGGTGAGTTCCAATTTATTCTTTTTACCGTTTATAAGCTGTTGGGGTTTATTTTATGATCTTATAAGCTGTAAAATTCTTATTTTGTCAAAATACATAAATAGTGTTTATAGACTCTTAAATAACTTATAAGTTATTTTAAAGATAAAGTTGTTTTAAAAACGTATGAACTAAGCCAAACACCCTAAATCATTTTTAAGTGCAATTAGATTAATTCAATTGATGAGCAAGCTAGGGAAGGAAATTGGAAATAAGGGTTTGCATCATTGCATGAATTAATACTATTTATCCAATAAGTCTACAACTGGGGTTTCATTTTGCTCGTCTCGATATATTATAAGATGATTTTAGATTTTGATACATTATAGTATTACTGGTGTTTCATTTTGCTTGTCTCGATATATTATAAGATGATTTTAGATTTTGATACATTATAGTGTTTGAATTATGAATTTGTTTAATATATAAACTGACTTAGGGCTCATAAATACATAAATTATGCATTATATGATATTTTTTTTATTACATTTATTATTAGGTGTAATATTCCGATTTTAAGAATTTTATAAAATCTATGGCAGGAAATCCCTTAACCTAGTTCATGTGAACTCGGTTTCCCTAATTATCATTATTATGTGTACCTTGTAGTATTATTATGTATATTTACTATCATTGTTATACATATGTCTCATAAGTGTTTAAATAATAAACATTTTTGTGCACAATAGTGATAATATATATAATAATGGTATTAGAAAAAAAATTAATTTACAAAATATATTATTTCATACAATATTTGATTTTTTTTGTTCCTAATATTGATTGAGTTTGTTAATCATTAATTGATGTTATATATATTAATTATTTTTTATAAAATCTAAGTAATTCAAAAATCTCCTTAGGAGCTAGATTGTCACCAACCAATTCAATTTTAGTGTAATTTGCCTATACAGGCTAGTCGCACATTATCTTATTTTCTTCGTCTTGAAACAATGTCAGTTAAGGAATTTTACTTAATTTAATGTAAAATACGTGTATAATTTTCTAGTCGAACTATTTCTAGTTGAAAGTTTGGATTATATTGTTAACTTAGGGGCCGTTTGGTTTGAGTGATTGCCTGAGGTTGTCTTTATAATCCCAGATAATCTTGTGTTTGGTTTGAGGGTTTGCACAAGACCATGACACTGGATAGACTAGAATGATTATTTCGTATACAATTCGATTCAGATTTTAGAATGATATTTTAAAATTGTTTCAAGATAAGCTTATTTATGTACTATTTTCATATAATACTTTGTCATTCTTCTATTTTCGACTTCTATATTCGTGTGTAATGTAAGAATGACAAAGTATTATATGAAAATAGTTCATAATAAGCTTATCTTGAAACAATTTGAAAAATCATTTGTTTGATTAAGAGTATCAATAATTTCATCAGAAGTATCATTAATTAATCTGGATCGGTGATATTATATCGTAATTGTGGTAAAATTTCTTGAATCCAAATTAGTGATACTCCTGATGAACTTTTTGATATTGCTAGTCAAATATTTGATACATTAAAATAGTTTCATGATAAATTTATCATAAACTATTCTCATATAAAACCTAATTATTTTCATATAAAACCGATCTTGACCGCAAAAAACAGTTTTCTCTTTTGTCCTAGTCTTTTTTCTTTTCTTTTCTTTTTTCAAATTCAGAATACTAAATATTTAAATCGAATCCTCGTTTATTTGAATTCAATTGAAGTTCATCGTGACTCACTTTTAAGTTTGCAGAAATATCCTATAGAAGCTTGTTGATGAAAGAGGAGGTTTGAGTATTTTTTATTTTGCTCGTTATCCGGCTCATTGATCGATTAATTCGAGGGATCCATAGTCCACCGTTCAATATCGGGATCTCATTTTAAATAGAAGCTAAGCTCTGTATAAAATGCTTTATCTCAAAAATTGATCGCACCTAGTAAATTTTGAACATAAAACCTATAAAAAGGTTCACACTCTAAACCTCAAACCATCACCACTATATTGGACTAATTTATAGTATCAAATTCTGTCAAGATAGACTATAGTAATTTTCATAGTTTAAAAAAAAATTTGAAACAAAAAGTTTGTATATCTTATGAAGCAAAATTAATAGTTGGGCCTCTACACGCACCACCCTTCATTAAAAAAATATTAATTGTCTTCCCTAAAAAAATATTTTTTAAAGGTTACAAATTATTTTCACTAAAAAAATATATAAGTTAAAGGGTAGAAAAGTGTGTTTTGTTTTAGTAAAAAAATATTTGTCCAATTCGAGTTAGATTACCCCATTTTCTATAAAAGGAAGTTTTTTTTTTACCTTACAAAAAGCAAACACTACCCTTTTTAATTTACCCATTAAAAACACCATTTATTTACTCTCATGTCACTATTTTATCAACTTTATACCCACAAATACTAATAAAAATTTTTTTTATTAAAACTCGTGTCATTTTTATTGGGTCAATCTAAATCGAATTGGAGTGAGTATTAGTTATTTTCACAAAAATTAATCTCCCGTCCCTCCATTTACTTCTCATTTTGTCAGTTTCGTCCGTCTCTTTATTTACTTCTTATTTTATCTTTTTCGTTCGTCCCTCTATTTACTTCTCATTTTCTTTTTTGAAATAAAATACAATATTATAGTATCACACTTACTCCTTACACATCATCTATATAATATTTCTTTTGTCTCACATCAATTTGCACACTACTAAAAAAAGAAACATTGGTTTGCATGCACACACACATATTTATCCTACGTCACTACTTTATTTAAAAAATAATTTTTATTAATTCAGGGCGTGAAAGATAGTAAGATTATTAATTTAAAAACTGAATTTTTTTTCCTATTGATTCAGGATTTGAGAGATTGAAAACTATCGATTCATGAATTGAAAGATAAACCTATTAATTTAGGAATTACTCACGTATTTGATCTTTAATAATATTTTATTATATAATAATATTTTTATAAATCATATTTCCAAAAATATAAAAGACATACTAATTTTATGTGATTGAAAAATTAAAAAACAAAAGAACTAATAAAAAAATAATAATGTATTCATATCCATACTATATATAAAAGTATCTTATAAAAGTGTCTTGGGACTGTAAATCATTTTTTTTACGATTTTACCCTTCCCTATTTGCGCCTTGTGCAGTTTCATCCCCAGTTTGCTTTTTAATGCCTTTTCACTTTTATCCCACCTGATTGTCTTCCCATCTTCTCATCTTCTCCATTTGCACTAATCAGTTGGCGCTTTCTCGTACCTCTCTCTTTTACCCAATCCCTTCTTACTTCGAGTTTGCTTATACCAATTCCTTGTCGTCTCATGTTCACATTAGCGGGTGTCAATCGATCCAGTGCACCGCTTTCCCCTTCTATCAATTTCCATTTAGGGAAGCGCTCAAATGAAGGTGACAGCCGACATGTGACGGATGTTGATCGCCCATTTTTTTCCTTTTCGAGCATTTTCCAGAATTTAGATGTTTATTGTTTTATTTTTTCTGTGTAAATGAAATCTCAGTAACCCCTTTTCCAAAATTTTATTG
Source organism: Ballota nigra (assembly GCA_947034835.1). Lineage (NCBI taxonomy): Eukaryota > Viridiplantae > Streptophyta > Magnoliopsida > Lamiales > Lamiaceae > Ballota > Ballota nigra. The sequence goes on from OX344724.1 coordinate 94,470,135, forward strand.
TTTTTTTTTTCAGAATTCTATCGGGATCCCTCACTCCAGGTAAATGAAAAATTCGATGAAATTCTGGGTCTCACTCTGTTCATGGTGTTGTGCGTACCATTTTTAGATTCATGTTCTGAATGTTTTCAACTATTTATTCGATTTACATGGCACCTCAAATTTTATAATTTAGCATGTTGAGCTATGTCAGGGATTGAATTATGAAAATAATTCTCAGTGTAGTTCAAATGCTAACTAAATCCAAATCTGATATTTTGAGTACCAAATACTTGGCCAAAATCCTCATGAATTATTACCGGCAAGCAAAAAGGAAGGAGAAATGAAATTCTTTCAGACCTTTCCCAATTCTCTTCAGTTTTCATTTTAGACTATTGAGATGATTTTACATGATTACTTATTTCTCTAAATATTCACATAATACCAAAAAATTCTTGTACTCTTAGGAGTCTTGGTGTTTACAAAAGACTTAGCAATTGTGTAGTAATCTGCAAGAACATGGTTTTTGAAAGAGTTAGCGGTTTTCATAAATATGAAAGAAAAAAAAGAACACATAAGTCATTTTTAACACTTTTAAGGCATAGGCACCTAATTAGTCGAAGATCATCCAATATGAGGTTTCGGTTGGTTAACCTTCAGTAATTCTGTGTGTTTTGCCTTCAATTATTTTCTTTTGGCTCAGCTCAAATGATCAAGAATAGTGGAGGAAACTCATAACAGTATCAGCCGTTCTTACAATCCCAAAACACGTCACTTTCACATATCAAGAATTATTAAAATTTAGTATCCCCATCTCTCTCCCTCTCTTCTTTACCGTTTTAAAAAGTAATACTGAAAAACTTATGTGAAGTACTCATCCTTATTTTAATTGACTCAATAACTGCAGTTTGTTAGGGGAGAATCTAAAGAGCTTATACACTTATAGTATGTTAATATTCTTTCTGGTTATTGCAGCCTGAGACGGAAATGGTGGCTCAAGGCCTTGACAAATTATTAGATGTAGTAGAAAAAGGAAATATACTGGACTCATTCGTTGTGTTTCTGGCAGAGACATTAATCAAAGCGTGGTGGAGGCCCTGAGTTTGGTATGTCATTTGAACTTTGAATGTCTAATTATGTTATGTGTTATCAAAGTTGTTCTATTGAGACTAGAATTAACTGCAAGTTAGGGGAACCATTCTGGCTGCTAAGCACGCAAAAGAGCTAGGATGAGCTATCAATGCAAGAGGTGGATTTCCTTGCTATTGTGTTTGTGAAGCAACTTGTATGTTCACTTATAATGTCTTGAATTATATTCTTTGTCATTTAATGTTGCACCGATAGCGATTTATGAGTTTTACTCATTTACCAAACTATCTTGGAAACAATTCTTAAGTTTGATTTTCTTAATGAAAGCGTCTCTTGCGTTTTCCATGATAGAACCTCCTTCTCCTTGGATTTATTAGAATAACCATTAACAGATGAGAAGTAAGTTTAAGTGAAAGGTTGTAAATAAGTAGTATTAAAATAATCTCTTTACAAAAAAATTTAAAAGTCACAAAACAGAATGATTCATTTCTACTGGTGTAGGTTGTAGTTGATCATATTGTTATTATGCTTTCATTTATTAGGTTGATATATGTAAAATAGGTAAATCTTTATTTTTTATATTCCCTTTATAGGTTGTAAACGTAGGTCTTCTTTTGCTCCCACTACAAACATTAGAATCTGGTACATCAATAATACTCACAAAGTTTGATTCTAGCACACTTTTGTCTCTTTTCACAAGGCAATAGGTAAGCATGGATTAGGGGCTAGGTCTTCTCAGTAATAGAGATAGCAGTAGTAGGGAATTTTTTTATTTTTTTTTCACAAGACTCCCTATTTAGAGTGGGGGAAAAGTTTTAAGCCTGCAATCTAATTTTTAAAATATTAATAATGATCAACCTACTACATAAGATCAAATATACAATTAATAATAAATCTACTCCTTTTTTTTCTTGAGTAGTCATGTCCATACTTCCTAATGTCAAACTTAACACACTTCCCAGGCAAAGTTTCAGAATCTTTTATTTCTCTCTAAATCTTCAATTTCCAGTGATGGAATAAAATATAATATGTTATTTAATGTAAATTAAACAGGTAAAGTAAGTACCCACTCCGTCCTCTAAAACCTTTCATAGGAGGGAGGGCTCACTTTCAGTAAAGATGAGTAATGATTTGGGGTTTCGATGGGTAATCTTATAAATCTTTATGTATAGAGTAAATAAATTTATTGGGTTGTGTGTATATATGGACCCAAAAGTAATGACAGTTTGTTAAATTTGTGGGTATTATGAGGGTGAACTTTTAGAGAATTTTTTATTTTAGGGATGTGAGTTATTTTGGGACGTCTAAAAAAGAAAAGTGTGAAAGGTGACAGAGAGTATAATTTTGTTAATTGTAACATTAGTATTAACATTGTGAAACTTTATTTATTGGTATCAAGATAACTCGCAAACATATTGAATAGTTATTATTATTCATTTTTTTAGCTGAACCATGTTCATCCTCTAATAATTATGATTGTAACGTGTGAAAAGTAGAGACACAAGCATCGTATTTCAGCAAAAGTTGTGTGCTAACTGCATTCTTCCTCTTCCGAGAAAATGTTTTACAAACTTTTTGTTTTGCAGATTCAACACAAGTACAAAGCTAACACTGACTTCCTGCCCTACGGTTCTTCACCCGGTGCTAGAAACTTCTGCTACCTCAAAATACGTCTAGCTCCACGTTCAACATAAATAATCAAACCTGATACTTTTGTTGGAGTTCAGATTCATGCAGGTATGGACACATATCAATTATATTGATGATGAAGATATTAAACTTGCTTAAAATCACATGTATGTATATTCATCCATACGTTTGAATTGCGACTATTGTGAGATGAATATCAGGTTTTGGTGTTATTTACCATTTGTTGCATCTCTGTTGCAGCGTTAGATGTTGCACTGTTGTTTAAATTTGATGATTTTTTTCATTTTTTTTAAGGCAGGGTCTTATATGATCCGTGCACTCGCCCCACCCTTATCCTGTTTATAGTTTTAGGATCCCGTATAAATAGCAATCGAATATCCGTAGACTAATGCACTGCAATGTCCTTATCCTCTTCTTCCATGGAAAGAAGCCTGAAGTCTTGATGCCGATGATGATGCTAAAACTCGCCTGAAGTCATCAATTATTAATCCTTTGTCTTGCTTATTTTTCTTGTAGCCAAACCTCAATGTCTTTCATTTACTAATTAGTTTTTGGAGAGAAGAAAATGGATTCAGGAGAAGAGGGATTACAAATTTTATTTGGAATTTATATTATTGGGGTGCGAGCAAGCGTAGTGACACTTGCTTTTGACATTATAAAGCACAGGGTAATTTCAAAGGAGAAATTCACGCCTGCACAAGATATTTTTGGTAATGTGAAATTTGATTTGAGTTTTGGTGGAATTTTGTTGAGATTTGATTTCATTTGCCTACCACGAGGTCTGTGCCATCAATTTATATAATGTAAATGGGAATTAATGACAATTTTGGTGATATTTAGGACTAAACAAAGCATGGCTATACTTGTTAGAATTCAAAGGCTGGTGACATTTCGTCGAGATTATGGGAGAGGGAGAGGGAGAGGGGGAGGGAGACTTGGATAAACATATTATTTTTTCATGTTTGCAAACAAGTATACAAGCGAATGTCTAAATCTGTTATTTGTCTTCAGAATTATTTTGGTAAGACTAAAATTAACTACAAAGGGAACCATTTTGGTTGCCAAGAATGCAAAAGAGTGAGAATGAGCTATCAATGCTGGGGTGGATTTTAGCGTTGTTCAGCTGGAAAAGGTGGTGGATAAGTGCTCATGTAAATGTTGCTCTTTGCATTCATTTTTCCTAACATGTTTAAATATTTTAAGGTAATGAAATGTCAATCACCATTAACTACTAAGATGATGCTTAAATCTGAAGTTGATTGTTGAACATTAAGTTGTGACTTATGTTTTGTGCTCATTTGTCATCACCAACACACAAGTGATGATAATTGATCACAATGTAGCACCAAGGAAATGACAATGAAATTGATATCTCTTATGACAATACAATGTTTAAATTATCTTCACATAAATTTTTTGGCTTTGTTTATCGCTAAAGCATTCTATGCATGTCCAAGTCTCTGATAATTTATTTATTTTACTGGAACAGGAAGAGTCTACATTCTCGATGTTTACATTCTAAATGTATATCAATTAAGGTTTTTTGCAAAATAGAAATATTTGCTAAAATGAAATATCAATCACTACTATTTTTCACTAACTATTTACGTCCCACGTGAAGCACATGTGTTATATAACTAGTATAAATAAAATAAGAATATAAATTATAATATGTCAAACGTAGTCTTAATATATTTTAGTCTTAAATTGCTAGTATCTATCTTTCAGGTCCTGGATTAATAGTTTTCTATCTTTCAGACTTTGAATCGATAGAAAAAATCTTTTAGGCCTTAAATTGATAATTTTACCATCTTTTTGGCCTTAAATTGACATTATTTCTTAATTAATTTATTTAATATCCTAAGGGTATGTTTACTTTAAAAATGAGGATTAGATGGGACATGACTACGTGAGATGAGATAGGGGTTAAATTTAAATTATTTATCTTATCATGTGTTTACTTATTGTATTTAATACAATACAATTAAATTCAATTTTTTTGTATATTTAATATTAATTGAAAATACTAAAAATAAAGATTTTACTGAAATATCCTTATATTAATTGTCTATAACTATATATTACTCATATATAAATATACTAGTTGTAGGCCCGTGAGTTTCGCGGGTTTGGAGTAATATTGCTAGATTTTTTTTGTTCAATAACACGATAGAAATATGTTTATGAGAATTTAGGTGTTTTATTTTTTATTATTCAGTCACGTCAAATGCACAATTTCTCTATAAAAGTATATTTATTCATTCAAAACAAACAGTCAAATTCATCATAAATTTCTAAAAACCTCCCTATAAATGATATTCGTTGTATACTTTGAAGGCTTCCCCTCACACTCAAGACACAAGACTTTCAAACCATCCTTGTTCTTAACCCTCGATACTGCAACATACAGCTGTCCGTGAGTAAAAACTGGCTTTGACAAATATAGTCCGACGGTCGACAGGGATTGACCTTGACTTTTATTAATAGTTTTTGCTAAACACTACAATATAGGAAATGGTTTTATTGAAATGTAGTTGCTTCATTATTATTATTTAAATAGTCATCTCAAATACTCAATAAAATGAACATGTACATGTAAATATATACTTTTAGAAGAGTAAGATGCACAGTGTGCAACACCCTGCATCCTATATTCGTCAGTATTTATACATCTAAAAATCTAGATACACTCTAAAACACTATGCGACATAATTTGTTTCCATAAAAACAAATACATTGCAAGCACGTTGAGGAAAAAAACAAAAAATAATGCACACACTAAGAATACATATATTAAATTTCTCCGTACAATATTTGGACGCATGTATTTTTTTATTTTTTTGGCAATTGTAAGGGATAAAAACAATTATGGAAATAATTACCAGCTATGACATTATTATAAATAACCACCATATCAAATACAATTGAATTGCAGATTCTCGAGAATAATATGTATGGAAAAAAAGATTTCCATATCTCAATTAATTAAATTACGTGTCAAAATGTTGGATCGATATTAGGATAGAAATTTGGATGTATTTGGACATAGCGATTGGCCAAAACGAATAAATGGCAAGACATATTAATCCAGTTTATAAATATACTTATGGGTGTTTGCAAAATTAGGACACTGCCTTTTCGGGCTTACAAATTTAGAAAAATATATTTATGAGCTTATAAAATTAGAACACAATCTTAACAATTTTGCAAAATAATGACAACATATTTTATGTTGGTCCAACTTAGGCCAATTTTTATAAAATGTGGGTCAAATAAAGTCCAATTATGATATGCCCAACTGCCCGTATTTTATAAATTTTTACCTTAATTGGCCAAAATTAAAAGATAGTATCCTAGTTTTGCTTGTTTGTAAAGATAATGTCTAAATTTTGCAAGTTCGTAAAGATATTGTCTTAATTTTGCAAGACCGTAAAGATAGTATCATAATTTTACTAACACTCATAAGGTAGTGTCCTAAAATAACAAATTTTCCCTAATAACCAATTTAGTTAATGGTAACAAAGAGTGTTAATTTTTTATTTAAAGAACATAATTTGTTAAATTATAGTGTATCTAAAAATAATTGTAAAATGGTTCATCTACGAAACAATTTAATTCTAAAATATATTCTCAATAGTAATATTGCATGATTAAAATATATATAATACAACAATAAGGTTAATTATATTTCTAATCTATCACCAATATGTCTAAACTACGAATTGATATGTATACAATAAGTAATACCTTATAATTCTTCACTAAATTAATTAACTCATATACGCAAGAAAAAAATATTTTTTAGGACATTGTCTTATGGGTGTTTGAAAAATTAGGACATTGTATTTTTGGGCTTACAAATTTAGGAAACCATCTTTAATATGTAAAAACTATCTTCAAATTAATTATATACATAATTATAGAAGTTGTTATTTAAGACTACATCTTCCGATTAAATGAATTTAGACCAAATTTTATAAAATACGGGTCAAATAAAGCTCAATTATGATATGTTCGCCGTATTTTATTGAATTTTGACTAAATTGACCAAAATTAAAAGAAAATGTCCTAGTTTTGAAAGTTCATAAATATCCCAATTTTGCAAGTTTGTAAAAATATTGTCTCAATTTTGCAAGCCTGTAAAGATAATTTTACAACACTCCTAAGGTAGTGTTCTGAAATAACATTTTTTCCCTTATAACCAATTTAGTTAATAGTAACAAAGAGTATTATTTGTTCATTTAAGGAACATTAATTGGTTAAAGTAAAGTGTATCTAAAAATAATTATAAAGTGGTTCATATATGAAATAATTTAATTATGATACATACTCTCAATAATAATATTTTATTATTAAAATATTTAATACCACATTGAGGTTAATTATATTTCTAATCTATCACCAATATTGTCTGAACTATGAATTTATATATATACAATAAGTCATATTAATTTTTTTTAAAGACGTTATCTTATGGGTGTTTGCAAAATTTGGACGCTATCTTTTCGGGCTTACAAATTTAGGCAACACTATCTTTACAATCTTGCAAAATAAGGATACTATTTTTTATGTTGCACAAATTTAAGCCAAATTTTATAAAATGTGGGCAAAATAATGCCATATAGTTTAGTATTACATAACTGATTGAACAACAAATGACTTGATTATATTTATTTATATCTAAAGACAGAATAATTTACAGTACATATAATTATAACAAAATAAATGTGAAGCCTTTTATGTTAGTGTATATGTAATTTGCTTTGGAAATTATTATTATAGTAGAAATTATTGTGAATCATATATATTTATATTAAAGAAGGCTATATATTTTTGAAAAAAAATAGACAACATTAATTATGGAATTAAAATTATGATCCTTTTTATATCTTACACCACATAAAATAATGAGTATATAGAGAGTAAATCGTATATCCATTACATTATATGTACATTATGTATTTTGTAGTGTAATGATTGATTTATATGATTTAATAAGTTTTACTTAAAAAATTGATGTCATTATAAAAACGCCATGCCAAACAATAAAAATAACTTAGTGTTTAAAATTCATTTTTAATTATAGTATAAAAGTAAAACTCTGCATAGAAGCAAACAAGTTAACTTAATTGTTATAACATAATAGGGAGGGAGGGAGGGAGGGAGGGAGGGGTTGGTTTTATGAATATTAGAAAAATAAAATTTAATATCTATTCAATTGGACTAATTCAAAACTTTTACGTTGTGGCAAATATGGGAAGTGTCAATTGTAGTACTGAGCATATTAAATTCAATTTGCATTCATTGTTCTTTACTAATAAAAAGTACAAATGTGAAACCTACTACATATAAAATTTTATGAAAACAAAAATAATAATGGACAAATTATTATTTTTTTCATTAAATGATACAAATAAAGTTTTTTTTTCCTAGAATGTGGACTATTGTGAATATGAAATGTGTATACTATAATGAATATGGAATACACATTGCTAATTAATAATTTCATAACATTGTCAAACATACACTATATAATTACATAACAAACAAAGATAAAAAAAATTAAAACTTCGGTGTGTTTTGAAAAAGTTAAAATTGAAGTCAAATTTGAGCTTCAAAATCAAGTGCATATCATGCATTTGCGTGCATGCTAGAACATGATTATACAAAAAAAAAAAAAAATCAAACTTCAATTTTGTTGTTGTGTAGAAGCAAAACACCGTAATTTGATTTCTTCTTCTTCTTGTGATATAATAACAATTAAATTCCCTATGTTAATAGAAAATTAATTAACACCAAAATGAATTAGTTATTATATCAAACTTGTATTATAGAAAGAGTACTAATTTGTGAGTGAATTATTCTGAATTAAATTTAATGTAACCTCACATTCAATGTTAGTAGTTAACACAACCTGATTTTAGTAATTAGATTTTAAAATACTATAATTGCATTGAAAGTAAATTGTAACACGTTTCACATTACATATTGAATTTTTAATTAAATTTCGGACCATTTAATTTAAAAGAAAATGATATATTAAATAGTAATTTGGTTATGTGTTCTTTATATTCATTACATCGAATATTTAATAAAAATATGTATTTAGTGGAGTAGAATCTATTTTTTATTTTTTGAAAGATGATCCAATGATGAAGAATTAAAGGACAAAGTTGACAAAGATTTTAAGTTCAATTACTGATTTGTCTTGCCAAAAAGGAATTATGCAGTGTTTTTAAATGGAATGGTAAAACAGTGCGGTGATATACATTTAGCAATCATGAATAATTTTTTTATTTTTTAAATAATCACATAATATCTAATAGAATCTATATAAACTAATTGGTCTAATTTACAAAAGAAAGTCAACTAAATTTCATATCCTAGTAAATAAAGATTTCAACCAATTGATATATTTTTCCATCTTGATTAGAAACGTTACTTCAACATCATTTAATTAGAATAAATTGTCAATTAATAGGGAATCATTTAACAATTTATAATATAATAAAAATAATTTCACAATAATTTGATCCAAGATGAAAAAAAAAATATGTATACGTTAGCTTTATTATAGGAGCTCACCTAACTAAAGATTTTAATAAATTCGTCTAATTTCCCATAGTTATCACATACGTTACATTCTTATCATTAAATTATGATAAATTATCAATAAATATAATTTATAATATCATAAACATTAAACACGTTTCTATATTTTACACTAATTGATGTTGGATGAAGAAATTACTATAATCTAGGATTGTTGACCAAATTGTTAATGAGATCCACACATTATAAAATATAATCAGTTGTTAAAAAATTAAATATCTAGTTAGAATATTGTATAATTAAACATGTAAAAAAATTTAGCTGAAGATCAAATATATATAGGAACGACCATGATTAGTATTTTAATTGTTGCAGTGTTTAGGATTTTAATATTGTTAAATTAATACACAAAAAATCAGTATTTAAATTTGACAGGATTAGGATTTTAATCTCTCTACATTTTATTCCAAAATCACCACAAGTAATAAAGGATGAAAATATGGTAACCTCGAAAGTCAAAATTTAAGAGGACAAATATTAGAAGCTTCAGCAAGCCAAATTTTAGGAGTCAAACTTAGCTAAAATATGATATTTATTAAACGCAAATGTTAAATAACTACGCTAAACAATCCATATTAAAATTTGTCATGATTGGTATTTTAATTGCTGCAGTGCTTAAAATTTTAATTTTTCACGATTAGGAATTTAAATTTTGATCGAAGCCAATGACATTTAGATAAAAAAAAGAACAAAGCTCTTATGGTGGACATTTAGATAAAAAAAAGAACAAAGCTCTTATGGTGAATACAAATGAATTCAACTGCTGAAACAATGCAGTGGCAACATTCAGAAATACGGGCAAGATGGAAAGGAGCAAAAGAGAAAAATTCTGGTTGGCAGATTGAAGAGGACGATAACAATAAAATACATCGATCGGAATCTAAATGTCGAAAAAAAAACAGAGGGAGACAAGCAACAAACAACGAAATAGGATTATATATTTATAATAATGAATCAAGCACGAAAATAAAATGATCACAATAGTACAACATTCATCACCGAATGGATTATTCAATCAATGGAGACTATGTACCGAAAAGAAAAAAAATAGGAACAACCTATACAACAACAACCTAAATAGTTGCATCAACGCCATAGAAATGGCTTCATAGCTGAGAATGCTACGAAAAAACGACATAAATTGACTACGAAGTCGAGCGAACAATCGACGTAAGTTAAATCTCGACAACCACCGGCAACCACAAACTCGGACGAAAGAAAATGGACGAACGGAGAATAGGAGGACGAAAAATGAATGATAAGATGATAGGTGGAGTCCAAATTTATAGATAATATTTATGATCAATGGACGAACACGATCGAATAGAAAAAAAAAATGAAAGGATGAGATCATTTTGCAATAAATGATTCAAAGAGAGGGGGGATTCTTGAGAAAAAGCATTTCTAGCCATGCCATATAGGCAAGGAGAGGTTTTGCAATATAGAGTTTATGATTTAAAATACAATTTTAATTTCTCTCACCTTTCTCTTTCTTATTCAAATTCAAAGAGTTTAATCTTCAAGCTTAAATTTTAGCAGAATGGATAAATGGTTGGATGTATGACACTGAAATTAATTAAGAATAACTCTCAGCAAGTGAAAATCAATCGGTTTATTAAAAAGAAAAATTGAAACAAGGTTCGAATATCCATATCCATAGAATTAGAAAAGATATAGTTAAAATCCTATCAGAACCAAAGCTCTTCATAGAATATAAAAAATCACTGATAATTCCACTATAACAAAACACGAATCATTCATTCTTTAAAACTGAATCAAGATTGAAACCTTTGATTTAAAGTCAATCGACTAAAAATTCAAACCACTGTTTAATGGAGGAATAAATTATTTATTCAGAAAATAATCGAAAGAGGAGTAGTTTTTATCAACTAAACTTAAAAAAAAAAATAGATTTTAGGAATTCAAGGGCCACCGAAAAAACATTGGCTCGATGGAAGTTTGAACCAAGAAAATTCAATGATATTGGATTTATAATCCAAAATTGACCTCGTGAATATTTTTGAATTTGTCAAGCTTTGTGGGGAAGCTTTGTTATGGACAATTGGTAATCGCATGCTCAAATCATGGGAGAAGAAGACCAAATCATCATTTTAGTGGGATTTCATATCTATGAAAAAACAGAAAAATTCTAGATTATCCCGTGGGATAAAAAAAAAAAAATATCTATCACTCAAAGAAATAAGTGATAAGGTGCAGTGTTTACTTTCATGGGTGGGATTATATTGATAAAATAAAATAGTAGGGGTTGTTTAAGTTATCTCCAGCTATCAATTGTTTACTTTATTGATTATGCATTTGGTTTAAAATAGTGTACCCTTGTTTACTTTGAATGATAATGTATAGATTATATTAAATTTTACTAAAATACCCCTGCGAATTAACACACATTATTCACAGTTGAATACATACTTTGAAGGCACATGTTTTTTCAATTGCCTAAACATCTGGTGATAGTCCTCACTTCAACAGGATTAAACGAATATTCCAAATTGCAATTGAATATAATAAGTTTCACTTAAAAACAATACATGATTAATTTAATACGCCATAAACAAAGTAATATATAAGAACTGATGCTTAAATCTATGGCAATGGAGCTCATTTTCCATCAATATTTCGATCTGACTCGGGTACTAATTTAGGTGGAATAGTATGAAAAAGACATGAGCCTCTAAAGCAGTAACAGATCCAAAATAGGCCACAAAATTACACAAAAAATAGAATATAACCATGAAAACACAAACAGAGCAATATGTAAGGAAATTCCTGAACGCATAAAATTAGAGACAAAACAGGCCACAAAATCATCTTATTTCTGATTCTTTTCTTTGGTACTAACTTAGCTTCAAATCATCTTTACCTGTTTAAATAAATATATGATTACAGACCTTGATTCAACAGCGATTTTTCCTCGTTCTCCCTTATTCGTTCGATCCCCTTTTCCTCCTCCTTCAGTGGCGAAGACTAGGGTTTGCGTTCGCCCTTTCCCTCCTTCTTCCAGCAGCGATCTTGTCCTCGTTCTCCCTGGCTCCGTTCGATCCCCTTTTACTCCTCCTTCACCGGCGCGAAGACGGCGTTCGCCCTTTTCCTCCTCTCTCCAACGGCGCGAAATTGTTCACTAGCTTTTGTGTTGCATCGGGAGGGTGTATACGCTAGAGGACATATGGGTAATTTAACCACTAATAAACGCGAGACTAAATTTAGTCTGCCCAATTTCGCCGGTTCCAAAAAGTGCAAATATGGGGGGTTTCACCCGGGTCGGACGGATTACCCGGGTGAATAAACATGGTAAGTAAATGGTTGACAAAGGCCCACTAAATCTCTTATCGGGCTTTAACAGGCCAAGTAAACACTTGTAGCAAAAGGCGAAGTCCTCGCCCCCAGGGCCCCCACCCCCTGGCCCGACAGGTTTGGGTGGAGGAAGTAAATCATGGTGACTCAGCGGCCCATTAGGTGGGAGGACCAGTGCCTGGTGCCCACAAGGAGCTATCCCCCACATTGGAGGGATAAAACTCCCACACTGCGGCTGTCAGGGCTCGATCCCGCGTCCTTGTAGCAATCTGCCACCCAGGAACCAGCTGAGCTACGGCCATGCGGGCAGGCCAAGTAAACACTGCCTAAGGTTGTACTTGGTAGGGGACATAAATTTTAGTAGGGGGTATAAATTTAGTATAGAAAAGTCATATAAAATTGATTGGTAGGACATATAAAAAAGGTCCTACTAATTTATGCAAAATTCTTATAATTATTTGGTAGGAAGTAATAAAAAAGGTAAAAATTAGGTCCGGCAGCCTCCGGCGGCGGTCCGGCGACTTTCCGACGGCGGCGGCGGTTCGTGTGACAAACCAATAATAAAATAGTACGACCTTTCGAACCGAATTAATTTTGTAAAGGTGAATAGTGCTTTGGAGGTATTACGCCTTACTATTTTACAGGGTCGGGCATATAAGAAACGGGTCGATATTATTTTAGTATGCCCTACCAAGTGGAATATTAATTATACAACACCCCATAATATGGCTTTTTAGTTTTTACTGTCTACCAAGTGGAGCATAAATGTTTAATTATTATCCAACACTATTACTCAAAGTAAATTCACCCTAATAGTATAAAGAAATATAAAAGAGTAAAAATATCAGATTACACATATACTTGTGGTATTTAATAATTTTCTGCGAAATTAAATGAAAAACTAGATGAGACAGAAGAGAGTATTGTAATAAAAGGTATAATAGAATAACAAGTGAGTCATCGGTCTTATGATTGACATTGATAAGGAACTATATGAGACTCTTGTTCCTATCTCAACATCTGGAACCAGTACCTAGCTAGTTATGTTTCTCCTCAGAAGTACCTGCACGATCATGAATTAGTTGTTCACCATGGATAGCAGCAGGATTTGGATTATCTGCAGGCTCGACATTAGGCAAGGGAATAGCAGCAGGATATGGATTAACTGCAGCCTCGACATTCAAATGAGGCAACGGAATACCGAATGGATTAGCAGCAGGGACAACATTAAAATGAGGCAACGGAATATAGTGTGGAATAGCTGCATGAAGTCCAGGTGGCTCAGGCTGCCTCCTCCGAGGGTACAGTGTTTCAGAGAGGGTAGGTCTATGTTGAGGCGGGTTGATATTAAGAATTGTTCTCGGCCTTTTCGAGGATGTGGACGCCATGGACAAATTTTGTTCTGTCAAGAACCAAATAATTTAGTCCAAGTAGTCAGTCAACTACAAAACTCAAAATCCATAAACAATTAAATTCATTATGTACCTATTCCATAAAGTGTATTTGGGCCAACTGACATCGCTCCAGGAAGTGTTGATCCAGTTTGTTGGCTCAAATTAGGTGGGTCAGAGGGAAATGTTCCCTCCCTTTTTGAGGATATGAACGACTCGACGAACGTGGACAAACACTGGACGAGATTAGGAACTGTGTCAAGAAACGAAAACAAATTCGTCATAGTTTACCTCATTAAAATCTAATCTAAACTTAGAAGAGAGAAATTATACCATTAGGGTCAGGCACAAGTTTAGTATCTTCTTTAAAATGCTCTGCAGCTGCATGCAAATTATTATCCACCATGAAGTTGTATATTTGTTGTTGGACCCTGGATAATCAAAATTAAACGTAAAAATGTATTTGCAGTAGCCAAAAGAACAACAAAGAAAATAAATCTAAATGACCCTAAATTTTTTAATGCGAATTTTACATATATGCATTAGAAGTACTTACACAGTAATCTTCTCTAAATCATGCTGCTCCTTCAAATTCTGCTCCTCCAGCTCCTTCAAAAACTGCTCCAAGTCATTCTGCTCCTGCTGCTCCTTCAAAAACTGCTCCTGCTGCTCCTTCAAAAACTGCTCTAAGTCATTCTTCTCCTGCTGCTCCTTCAAATACTGCTCTAAGTTATTCTTCTCCTTCTGCTCCTTCAAATACTGCTCTAAGTCATTCTGATCCTCCAAAGGCTCAGCTGGATCCTGCTGCCTCTCAGAAAACTGCTCTAAATCGTTCTTATCGTCCAAATTCTGCTGTAAATTTTCCTTCTCCATTGGTGGAGAAAGATTTAAAGAAAGAAAGAAAGAAAGAAAGAAAGAAAGAGAGAGAAAACAATGAATGAGTACAATGCGTGATGGAAAACAGGAAGAAAGAACGAAAAAAAATTGAAGGAGTGAGTGAGTACTGTAGTGGAGGAGTGTTATGGAGGACGCAGACGACGGTTATTGTTGCAGAGAGAGAGTGTGAGTGAACCAATACAGTTTTTTAACTATTTTCTGTTTAAAATATTCTATTAATTGACAACTAACCCTTTTTCATGATTCGTCAATATTAAATTCAGGTTAAAAATATATTAGGGCTGGATTTTCCTTAATCAAAAGTGGAATTAACCGCTCATATTTTTAAGAGTATTCAAGTGCACACCCTACAAATAAGAGTATTAGTTGTTTTAGTTGATTTCACTAAAAAAATATTAATTTCTTACACTGAAAAATATTAGTTGTTTTTACTGAAGAGTGTTAGTTGTTTACTAATAATAAATTATGATTTTTCGGTGAAAACAACTAATACACTTCAATAAAAGTAACTAATACTCTTTGTGAAACAACTAATATTTTTCAATAATTTATGTATGAACCAATTTTACTCTATACATACTCTTTATTAATTAGTTCTCAAATCTTACTGATTCTAAATTCTTTTACCAATTTTATAAGAAGGTGTCATAATCAAATAATTTATTTGTATTTCCCGTCAAAAAAAAAAAAAAAATAATTTATTTGTATTTTACATGTTAAGGGTAGATTATCCTTTTAGATACCGAAGTGATCAGTATATACCCCAATTGCCAAATAAAAATAAAAATACACACACCCCAACAGTTCAATGTATTTTTATGTGTTTTGAAAAGAATCAAAATTAAAACTAAAATGATTTTATACAATTTCAAGAGAATAAGGCCACACCTTATAAAAGATTCTCTACAATCCGAGAGCTCTATCAAGGTGACAATTGGTCCATTGAACGAGAAATAGGAAAAGGTGGGCAGCCGGACTGTAATCTCATTTGTAGACATGCGTCCTCATACTCCCCCAAAAAATCGGATGCGTTGTAATGCAGTTGCAGAATACTGATTTTTACAGATATAATGGAAAATCTCCAACTAAATATTATGGATTCCAGCTGAAAAATTAGGGGGAAATGAATCTAGCTAGAGGTGCTCAAATTTAATCAATACCCAAGTTAATTACATTTATGACAAATTTGAATATTTGGAACAATTTCACATGACCGGATTATTTTCCATAGTTAAACTAGATTTTCCATAACTTAAGCTCATGAAAAATTAAGATGAAGATCTTCACAAAATTCAAGTACAAAAGCGTAACACTTCAAGAACAAATTACAGAACCTTAATTTTTAAAATTACACCAGCAAAATGTTCTGATTATTTTTCAATGATAGAAAACACACACATACACGTAGCTCCAGCTGACACAACATAAAAAGAAGCTTTTACCGAAACTAAAAAGAGAAAAAAGAAAAATTCATATATATATTCAAAAAAAGAAAAAGGTAAAATCCGAAGAAACCAAGTCATATAAAACAAATCGCAAAAAAAGAGGAAAAATGCTTCCAATAAAATTAATAAAAAAGGGTAAAAAATTTACTCACAGAATTATTAGCATGCTGAATATCGGCATCAAAAATCTTTGAGCGACTCTTTGATAGACTTCCGCATTGGACCTCCGTCGGTTACATACATCTCTTCTTTCAAGTTTTAAAAATCATCAGTACAGATGTTCAGTTGAAAATTTAACAGCGTTGAAGTTCAGCAAAATCCAGAAAGAAATCCGATGTTGGAAATATATTCCTGAGGCAAATATATCTACCATGGATCTATTTTCAAAATAAATGGAGAATGTCGAGCGGGGAGCTCATTTTTGCTTTGCCTCCAGTGGCAAGTTCAAAATATATTATTTATATTATTTTGTATCTGTATTTCTCTATATAATTAAAAAATATAGAAAGTTCCTTATATAATTCCCCCCGTTATCTAATTTGTTTTTAAAGTGCGAAACATAGCGTAAAAATTAAAAGCGGTTAGGATCTTCAGTACCAAAATGGTATACCATCTCTATTAACACTAATAAATTATGTTATACATCATAATGAATATTAATTGACTTAATCAAAATTAACTATGAATTTAGAGAAAATCTCCATCTTCTCCTAATAAAATCTTATCAATCTTACTAATAATTCATTCAAATTAATTATAGTTGGAAGATTTTTTTTTTTTTTCAAATCTTATCACATTTAAAAGTACAAAAGTCAATTATGAAAATTTTAACATATTAATTCTTATGAGTGTAGTATATAATATTTTAAATATATTGAAAATAAATAAAAATTATTTTAATAAATCTAAAAATTGTATAAACTAATAAATAAATAATTGCATATAAACATATTTCTCTAGAAGTGAATTAAATTAGATCTTTTATTTTATTTTTAATTTATTTTCAAATATAGTTAGAAATAAAAAATATATTAAAATTGTATGCCGATACAATGAGTATGTATAGAGTGAAATTGGTTCGTACATGCATTACTAAAGGGTATTAATTGTTTTCACTGAAGGGTGTTTGTTGTTTTTACTGAAAAGTCTTAGTTTATTTTCACGGAACTACGAAGACTTTTCAGTGTAAATCAATAGTACTCTTCAATGAATACAATCAATACTCTTTAATGAAAACATCTAAATACTCCTCAATGATGCATATATAAATAATTTTCACTCTATACTTTGTGCTATACAACACCAAATTTACAACTACATTAAATACTATATAAAGAAAAATACATCTTTAAAATCTAAACTATAAATTATATAAAGAAAAAACTAAAATAAAAGGGTCAAACAAATTTTTAAAAAATATTTTAATTTTTTTTAAATTATTGAAAATTTTCAAGTATATTTCAAAATAAATTGTAAATACAATAAACTATAGATTAAGTTACATATACTTAGAGATTAATTAAAAAATTAATACGCCAAATTACCTATTAAGTTACAAATTCTATAAGGGAATACATTTTATTTAATCTATTTTTCCCAAATTTTTTATCAAATTAATAAAATCTATTTCACCAAATATTTTTACTTTGAAATTATTGTGAGGATTATGTAAAAAAAAAGTTTAGAACTATAGTAAGAATACTTGATTATTTAGAATAAAAAATTATGTAGAAATAATACAAACATGATATAATATTTGTTTGGAAGGGAGAAAATTTGGTAAATTTTGATTGAGAGAAATAGAATTTTCTCTAAATATAATTAATTTGGTTAAGTTAATCTCTATCCACTAAAATAAGTGACATTCATCTAACAAATGTGTTGACAGCGATTTCGTGAGGATCTCGCCGTCAGATTCCTAGCGGGTAGGATTTAATATTTATGATAACTATAAGTAGTAAATGCAAGAGTAAATGAGCTCTCAAGAGTAGGTTTATAATAAATGAGATGTGTGTTACATTTGGGCATTAAAGACCATATTTATAGTGTTCAAGGTGGGCTCACCCACTTGAGTTGATATGCCCGCGGGCCCCACCTGATCCTAGCTGGATAGCCATGAGTGGCTATAACCCCCCCTACAGGCCAATGAGGGGGCGCCACCTGGCGCTGTTGACCTCTGCTGATGGGACTTGTCCCAACTACCCTCTCTGACCCTGTCACATCCTCTGAACTGACGGCACTGGACGCTCCCTCACAGCTGGCGATGCTTGGGATCGGGCAGACGGGTACACGGGTAACCGGGTACCGTGTAGGTGGCGAGTACCCTAGAGATCCTTTCACGGGTAGCGGGTAGAAACTGCCCCAGAGCTCGTCTCTGGCCGGCCGCCCCCCTGTCTCATCGAGTTAAGTACCCTTCCCGACGGTTCCTGGAGGTCCGCGTCGGGTGGATTCTTCTACCCTACTTGTCTACTCGTCCCGGCTCGGTGACGAGTTTCTCTTGTCCGTGCCCCGCTATGGTTTAATGGGTTTGAGCCCGATACCCGAGGGGTCGGGTAGCAATATCGGGCGTAACAAAATGCTACAAAAAATGTTACATTATTGTGTTACAAGAGATCTTGTCCGAATGAAAAGGATGGGGTAATTATTTGAAGATGTACCATGTGAAACTAGTCATATATAAATAATTTTATGATATTTTTTAATAAAATAATTCATACCTCTTTCGTCTCTCTATTTACTTTTTATTTATTTTGGGCACAAGTATTAAAATAAGCAGTATAATATAAAAGTCAAGGTCTCATATGCACTTAGAGGGGTGTATTCAATTGAGATTCTATTGGATTTTTTTGGACTTTAAAAAGTTTGTGGATTTAGAAAATCTATAGACTCCATGCAGAGTTTGACTGACTTTTATTATTGATTTACTTGGATTTTCATAGACTTTACAGGATTGTGGAATACATTTTTTTTATTAATTTACATGGATTTACATAGACTCCGGCGCTGGAACAATTGATGCAAATATATATTGGACACACTTGTATATAAAAAAAATTATCCAAATTATTTAGAAAAAAAAATACATTAGTTAAAAAAATACATTATTATTTCACCTTCATTTCCATCACCGTTATATCTCTCTCCCTCATTAGAAGTCTCAGGTTGTTAGAAGAGATTTTGAAGAGTAAAATTTATTTATATTTTTTGAAGAGTAGACTTGACAACGGGACGAGCAATCCCCAAAGCAAACAGGGACGGAGAATTTTTTTGCCCCGTACGTAGGGACCGGGATAATATTCTCAGCCCGGGGAATCCCCGTCTCGTTCCCCGTGGGGAGCCGCATTATTTTTTATATAATTAATATATTTATATATAATTTTAATGTTAAAGTAAATTAAAAATAAATATTTTATAGTTTTCTACTCAATTAACTATTTATTGAAAATTACATTTTTTATTTATTTATTATTATGTTATTAGTTCCAAATTATATTATTTTCACTTTAGTATATATGTTTTAATTAAAAATATTAGAATTAGAGGCTCTTCAAATTGTTTAAATTAGTTTTTTTAACACCAACTTAAAGTAATTGCTGTGTTGATTAAATTTTTTAATTTAAATATTTTTTTATATTTTAAAAATGAGATAAAAAAATAATTAGGTGGGGATCGGGGAATCCCCCTGAGACGGGAATGGAGGAAAAAAATTCCCCATTTATTTTGCAGGGACGGAGATGGGGAATGACCCCCCGTCCCCGTCCCGTTGATATCTCAATGGAAGAGAATAAAAAAAAGTCCATAAGCTGTTGAATACCTAAATATTTTTTAAGACTTTTTAAAATCCGTAGAAATCTCTGGTTATTAGCAGAGATTTTGGAGAGTGAAATCTACACATATTTTGGAAGGGAAATCTAAGAAAATCCGTGGAGTATTTAAATTCATAAACTTTTGAATACCTGCAGATTTTTTAAGACTTTTTAAAATCCATATTGAATACCTCAGGATTTTTAAAGACTTTTGAAAATCTAGATTGAATACCCCCAAACTTTAAAAGTCTAAAAAAATCCTACAGATTCTATAACCAATACACCCCTCTTAGTGTACGATGCACTCACTCAACAATTGATAAAATTTACACTGAAAATGGGTATTTATTACATTGAAAACCGTCAGCTGATTACACTGAAATGTATATACTGAAAATTTTTCAGTGTAATCAATCCACACTTTTTAGTGTAAACAAGCTTAATTGTTTAGTGAGTACACCATGCACCAAGTGTACAAGAGATTTACTCAATATTAATATAGTATAAATGATGTGCTGGAGAGAGAAGATAATATATGATACTCTCTCAAGTCCTGAATCAATAGGAAAAATCTTTCAGGTCTTAAATTAATAATCTTACTATCTTTCAGGCCCTGAATTGATAAAACTCCATTAAATAATTAATTTCACACCTTTTTAAAAATTTCAAACTTTTAGATAAGGCAAAAAAATATTTTATATAATTAGAGTCAAATATTCCACCCAACAAATCTTATGTTCGATTTTTACTAAAAGTAACTTCACTGGTATTATATTGCCTCATTAGGTATTTTCCCCAAAGGGAAAAAACTGCAATTCAACCTATGAGTGAAGTGGTGTTATAAAATTAAATAACTGAATTGATCCACACTTCTCTATATGTTCGTACATACTTTAAGTGAGGTAAAAAAAATTCATATACATTTATATTCTATACTCTCCCATCTTATAAAATTCTTTATAAACTTCATCCTCACAATATCATTTGAAAGCTTTAATGGGATGGAGATAGTATCATTTTAAGACAAAATATTTGAAAATTTATAGGGTGTGAGCTTTAATAGAATTGACGGAAAAAAATTATGAAAGTATTTATGGGACGGAGGGAATATCATTTTAAGGCATATTTAAAAAGTTATAGAGTGTGAGCTTTAACAGGACTGACGAAAAATAAAGTATGAAAGTATCTATGGTACGAAGAGAGTATTATATTATAACTATATTTTACTATTTTTAAATAATATAAATAAAAATAATAGTATATTTATAAAATTAATTTATATAAATATATTTATTTTAGGAGTTTCAATAATTATCATATCAATAAATAAATTATTAAATAAATAATTATATGTACATATATCTAGACATATTTAAAAAAATTAATATAAAAAATAGGAATATATTTAGATATATATAATTAATTTATAAATTTAAATATTTAGAAGTTCCAATAATTTAATATCAATAAATAAATAAATTATGAATCACATAAATATATATCTACATTTTTCTAGACATATTTAAAAAAAAATTAGTAATTAATCATATAGATATTTAAATAAATTAATCAAGACAATAATATAAATTATAAGTAAACAAAATAAAATTTTAGTTTGATAAATATTAATAAAATTTTATTAAACATTTTTAATAAAAAAAATTGTTATTTTATTATAATATTTTGCGAAAATAATATTAATAAATACAATATGGAACCACTTTTGCAATTACTTTATTCCTTTGGGACCATTTTTGCAATTAATTGCATGATGTAACGCCCACATCATCAATTTCGTTAGTTTCAAACAACGTTAGACTATGTGGGACTAATTTTGCAATTTTAGAGATTTAAAGGACCATTCTTGCATGAATTTTTTTGTTTGAGACTACATATGCAATAGTTGTGACCATTTTGCAAGGAGTAAAACGGTTCATAATAAGCTTAACATGAAATAGTTTTAGATTATCATTTATCTCATTAGGAGTATCATTAAACCTATCAGAGGTATCACTAATCTGGGTCAGTGGTATTATATTGTAATTGTTTTAAATTTTCTTGAACTTAGACTAGTGATATACCTGATGAGATTAATGATACTCCCGATGAGATTAATAATACTTTAAAATTATTTCATATTAAACTTATCATGAACTATTTTCATATAATACTTTGCCTTTTGCAAGAGGATTGTGTCATGTGGGATCAAAAGTGCAATTGCCTCTTATCTTTTGTTTCAAAGAAGTGTAATTTGCTGAAATTAATAAAATTCAGAATTGTGAAGTGTGCTTTAAGTCTAAACAACACAGGCTACCATTTCCACACAGTTCTATACAAACACATAACAGTTTTCAGATGATACAACTTGATATTTGGGGACCCTCTAAGGATGAAGCTTTTACCAATACACCCTATTTTCTCACTGTGTGTCACGCCCTAGTTTTCATGAAACGGACATCCTAAAAAGTAGTTATATTAACTAATATGGGCGCGACTAAAATTTAAAATTTCAAATGCATAACGGTAAAGAACCACAACTATTATTTAAAAACACTCTAACGGTAACTAGCAACGGCTATCAAATTTGAATAAAATACTTTTAATGTAAAAACTGATAACACCCGCAAGTCTGAAAACTAAAGAAAATAACGAGTAAGTCTAAGCACGTAAAAATACTTGAGACTCAGTCAGATATAAATTTGAGTATTTTATTTTAGGTTTAGATAAATCTAAAATTTTGTCTCCCATCACCACTCCTCGCCCTCCAACTCCTCAACCTGAAAGGGGAAATAAATATTGGGGGATGAGCATGCAACCATACTCAGTGGAGTCACGTTATTCAGAGTTAATGTTATAAATAAATAATTAAGTAATCACTTGTAAACCACTTTCACATTTACGCATATACATTGCCATTGAACTTTGCTATAGAACATTGCCATAGAACATTGTCATAGAACTTTGTCATAGAACATTGCCATAGAACTTTGTCATTGAACATTGGAGCACAGCGGTTAAACCCGAAGACCTGTATCTCTCGGACCACAATTAGGGCCCCTGGCTAATAGACTTTGCCAAGCACGGTGGGATTCACGCGAAGACTCGTCAGTCGCGGACCACAATTAGGGTCCCTGGCTATTAGAAATTTTGCCATCATATACACTTGCATGACAATGAGAAATAATTCACATAGTAGATAACTTAATAATTTATTAAAAACATATATCACCGAATAATACATGCAAAAGAGCTCTACTAACCACTGTAGAGAATAAAACAATAAAACCCCACCTAAACAAAACGTGAGATGTGATACGTAGAAGCTCATACGAACTAGCCCACATAATTACCATTGCCTAAAATAGATAATTAAATCTATTTAAATGATAATATAAATATATCCTCAAATAAAACTATATAATTAAACTTTTTCGAACACATAAACCTGCTCTACTCTAAATAATTCCCTAAGGTTTTCTCATTACTGTGACTTCGTAGATGATGAAATCCCTTTGGAAAATAATAGGAGTTAATCCTTAACTTAAGACTATAAGCATATATAAGCCCCAAGAAAATTCACGAAACAATCCCAAATGAAAGAAACAACTTAGCAATTTCAATAATTACAATAAAACTAATTTGGGAAAATAGATCAATTATTTCCAATAATGCTTGTTAGCCTAGTCCTACACATACATCATCCTACTGCACTTCACGTATTCCCATAAAATAGCATTACACAATTCCTTATAACCTATCAAATATAAACAATACTCCACTCACAATCTAGTCAGAAAGTGATCGAAAGCAAACTTTGTAAATCATAGCTCTTAAGCAATATATATTTAGGTGCGAAGGGAAATGAGAATCAAAGTGGAATCTGCCAAACTATGCTTGAAAAATTCATGAAACAAAGTAGAAGAATAGACAAAAGATTATAGGAGAAATTACCGATATTTCGTATAGATACTTTGGCTGAGAAAAATTGATTCGATGAAGAGATGTACAATAAGTCTTGTTGAATGTGTTGCAGTATTGGGGTTTGAGAGTTTAAGATCGTGTATATTGTGGAATAATATCTTAGATGAAACTAAAATTGGCTTGGGTTAGAGCACGTATGAAAAGTCCCAGATAGTGGGCATTTATGCCCAAAAAAAACTGCCACACAATTGATTAGGGAGTTGTTACAATTCCTTTAAAATTTGAAAAGTTGGCAGCAATTTTTTTTCCTAACCTCCTATTTGTAACGGGTGTTCAATTCAACCTGGATCGTGAATTTGTATGTTTAGTTACAAGTAGTTGTCAATGTGATCTTCTGTGATCGGGTATCACCACATTGACTACAGTGTAACACATACTACTTCTAATGAATTGGTTCCAATAAATATTCAACATTCATTCATATCTAAAGCAAATGCGATAAAAGAATTATTCTCATAAACAAGTGTTTAATACATGAGTTACACAAAGTAAAAACATACTTTCATGTATAACTCCAACACTTCTGAATATAAATCGACTGTGAAAGATACACATTTCCCGTTACTTTATCACGCTCAATTATCATGCCCAAAATCTGTTTTGCTTCTCCAAGATCCTTCATGGAAAACAATTCTGACAATTGTTTCTTCAACTTATTCACTTCACTTGCATCAACTCCTACAATCAACATATCATCAACACATAGCAAGAGAATAAGAAATTTTTTGTCAAACCTCTTGTAGTAACAACAATGATCAGCGTGGCATCTCTGGTAACCAATCTCCATCATGAAATTGTCAAACTTTTAGTACCACTGATAGGAAGCTTACTTCAGGCCATACAAGCTCTTCTTCAACTTGCACACAAGGATCTCATTTCCCTTCACTACGAACCCCTCAGGAATGTGTCATGTACAACTCATGCATCAACTCACCATGAAGGAATGCCATTTTCACATCCATCTGTTGTAACAACAAGTTCTCTACAGCTATCATACTCAACACCATTCGAGTAGTAGTCAATTTAACAACATGAGTAAAGACATCAGTATAATCAACACCATATCGCTGCTCAAACCCTTTGACAACCAGTCGGGCTTTGTAACATTTGTTCCCATCAGCTTCATTTCTTATTAGGTAGACCCACTTGCAGTGCAAAGCCTTCTTGCCTTTTGGGAACTCAACACGTTCCCGAGTGTCGTTCACCAGAAGAGATGCTAACTCATCATCCATAGCAACTCTCCATTTTTGTCTATCTACAACCTACTCTACCTCTGCATAACATTCAGGTTCACCACCATCAGTAAGTAACAAGTAGTAGTTAGAGGACGAATACCTATCAGGTGCACGTCGCTCTCTAGTTGGTCTCTGCATCGGATTCTCCAGTGGTGGGGTCCTTGGTTCTTCAATAAGAACCTCTTCTTCATTCTGACTCTCCTTACTCCCACTCGAGTTTGAGATGTCTAACTCGACCTTTCGAGTATCGGTCTTGCCAGCATCTGATGCCTCCAATCTGTCCTTGTACATAACCTGTTCATTGAAAACCACATCTCTATTGTGAATAATCTTTCGATTATTCTCATCCCATAGTCTATAACCAAACTCATGACCACCATAACCAATGAACGCACACTTAACAGATTTAGCATCTAACTTAATTCTATCAACATAACTGACATGAGATAAGCAATACAACCGAACATACATAAGTGCGACAATTTTACCTCTTTTCCTGTCCATTCTTCCACAGGTATTTTGTTCTCCAGCGGAACTGATGGAACTCTATTGATCAGGTATGCTGATTTGCTTACTGCATCTGCCTAAAAAGTCTTAGGTAGCTCACTCTTCAACCTCATGCATCTGGCTCGCTCATTCAACATTCTATTCATTCATTCTGCCACTCCATTCTGCTGGAGAGTTCCTCTCACAGTCTTCTCCATGTGAATCCCATTCTCAACACAATATTTCTTGAACTCAGGAAGTTCATATTCACCTCCATTGTCGGAATTGAGACACTTCACTTTCAGGCATGTTTCATTCTCTACTAGGGCTTTCCACTTCTTGAAGGTATATATTGGTCTCGGACAAGTTTGAGTGATACGTGTATGCGGGGAATACACGTATACAAAATTTACTTTCTTTTTCAAACTGAGTTCCCTCTTACTCAGAGTCTTAGTGAGACACTGAATATATAATACACTTACTAACCGCTCTGAGGCAGGTCAGTTGACTAACTATCTATTTATGTCTTTAGTGCGAAATGTGTGAGCCCGAAAGTTTAAAGACTTGTATTAATGATTTCTAAAAACAGAATGTTCCTTTGCTTAGAAATCGTGGTTAAGAAGGGCAGTACAATGAGTTCAGGTCAGGCTGATTGATTCAACACTGGCAAAGTATGCAATGAATTAATAATGTCAATAATATAAACAATATATCAAAGAAGTAAAGAACTCAGAGCAGTTAACGTGGCTCAAAGACTCAAGCTCCTACGTCCACGGTCCTGATTGAACAGGAGAATCCCTTAATGAATTAGCTTGTTTTTAACGTGCCAAGGTGCACAATGACCAGTCTCACTGATCCCTATAGTTATAGTTCTAGTCCTCCTTATCCTAACCACTTTCTAACAACTTCAACCAACAAACCTACACTGACTCAGCTAGGGTTTTGGTTTCAGTTTGGATTCCAATTATTTATAATAATTCTTACAACGCAAACCTATGCTAAGGATTGGATTATAACTTTAAGCTTAAGATATGTATATGAACACTCAGTGGAATACAGAATAGACTCTAGACTATAAGAAATACTTGAGAAATTAGTAGGGTTTCGAGTGCTTCTTTGAATGCTTTAATGCGTGTGCGTCTTGAGTAATTTCTTGGCTTCAAAATTTCCCGTAACCTTGTTTGGCGCAAGGTCTTCTTTATTTATAGGTGGATTTGAAAACTATCCCTTGGAGAGATAGCTTCCTCTTGTAGGATATTTTAAACTTGTTGGGAAAATAGGGGTGCCCGGAATCTATTCGGGATGAAATTTAAATACGAATTTAAATACAATTATTACTAGCATGAATTAATCCTAATTAATTCAAATAATAATTTCAACAACAAAATTTACATCATGCATGTTGAATTAATTCACATATAATCTATGGCGGAAATAATCAAGATGATATGTGATTAACGTACCTCTCGTAGAACTTGGCCTTTGAATAAACGGGACTAACACGTACACGCTTTACCAACCCAAAAGCCTTCTCAAGTATTCCCTTTCGCCTTATTCGATCACCGGTGGGAGATGCTATCGAACAATTTAAATAACTAAGGAAAAAGAAAAATATCTATGCTCTTGATTTTTCCAACACATGGAATTATGTACTTGGGGATGAAATAATCATCCCCTATTTATAAGTAGTGATGGCCGAAAATTAGAGGGAATATGGGCCTTGGAGAAAATCTTTTCTTAGACTCTAAGAAATCTTGAATATATCTCATATATTCTTTTCTCCAAAATAAAATATTCCACAAAAATCTCACACTCCTAAACAACTTGTTATTTTCGAAAATTTTAAGAAGTAAATCACAAGATTTGGATCTTCTTGAATATATGAGATAATCTTGTATTCCAAGAATACTTATCCTCCATAATATCTTTCCAAGAAAATCAACAAAATCTTTTTCCTTCTTAATTTCTAATTTTCGATTTCAACAAAGAAAAATCAGAAATATATTTTCCTTTTATTTTAATCACATTATCATTATTGGACTACTTAATGGGCTACTTGAGGGGCCTTTAAGGAGAATTAAGATTGGACCTCCTAATGGACTTCTGAATTTCAATACTGAGCCCCAATATAATTCAATCCATTAATATTAATTATTACCACTAATAAATTAATATTGCACTATCCATCTTAATCCATATTACGATAATATGGGCTCCCGGTTATCATTTCCCGCGTTTAAGATTATCAAGTCCATTAATTAATTAAGCTTCTGAATAGCTCTAAATTAATTAATATATTTCACCTTGGAGTAAAGACAGCTCAACATTATTATCCGTACCGAAGAAACTGATTCTTCACTTGCAAGATTTGATACGATAAAACTTCTGAGCCCACCAAGGGGACTAATCACACGAGTCGTACTCGCACGCGTTTCTCCGTATTAAATCTTAGCAACCGTCGTATGATTAATATTACTGCCCAAGACACAAAGTTCGAAGTCACAATGATTCTCAACCAATATGAATCAAAGCAGTAACCATTAAGCACACACGGTCCTATTTAAGGGACGGAGATTAAGAAATCAACAACCACTGAGGTCTAATTCTTCACATTTCAGAACAGAAGAATTTATCCTCGCTGTAGGTCCTCTTCAACACATACTAAATGTGCTAGTGCAATCTCTTAGTCAAGACAGACCAATCTGAGCCTTACACATCGACCTTTCACGGCGGATTGTTCAATTCCACCTAGGTCGTGAAAATGTATGTTTAGTTACAAGTAAACTGTTAATGTTGTCTTCCGTGATCGGGTATCACCACATTAACTACAATGTAACTAGTACCATATATTGAACGGTTTGCAATAGAAATTCAACATTCAATCATAACTATAGCAAATGCGATAAAAGAATTATTCTCATAAAATGAGTGTTTGATACACGAGTTATACAAAGTAAAAGCATACTTTCACGTATAACTCCAACAATCTCCCACTTATACTTAAAGTCTGCTTTTAGTATACATCACACATGTCTTAGTGTAGTAGCTCTACGTGACATCTCATGTCAACCTACACTAACCTAATAATTCCTCCCACTTATATTTAAAGCAGATTGGCAATAGTCTTGACTCCCATTCCATCCACATGTCTCTCGAATGTTCTCTGAGGCAGACCCTTTGTGAATGGATCCTCTAGGTTGTCACCCGACGCTATCTTTGTCACCTCTATATCTCCTCTCTTAACGATTTCTCGTATAAGATGGTATTTTCTTTCTATGTGTTTGCTGGCCTTGTGGGCTCTCGGTTCCTTTGAATTTGCAACTGCTCCGGTATTGTCACAAAAGACAGTTATCTTGTCAGGCAAATTCGGAACAACGTCCAAGTCCACTAAGAAGTTCTTGAGCCAAACTGCCTCTTTCGCTGCTTCACAAGCAGCTACATACTCGGCATCCATGGTCGAATCGGCGATGCATTTCTGCTTAACGCTTCTCCATGAAATGACTCCTCCTCCCATGCAAAACACACTACCCGAGGTTGACTTTCTTGAGTCTATGTCTGATTGGAAATTCGAGTCCGTGTATCCTACGGGAACAAGACTATCTGACTGATAAATCAGCATCCGCTTACGAGTTCTTTTCAGATACCTCAAGATGCACTTTACGGCAGTCCAATGGTCTTTCCCGGGATTACTTTGATATCTTGCCACCATGCCCACGGCAAAGCAGATATCCGGTCTCGTACACAACATTGCATACATAAGGCTTCCTATGGCTGAAGCGTACGGAACACCTTTCATGTCATCTATCTCCGCTTGCGTCTTAGGGCTCATTTCTTTCGATAGATGGATTCCATGTCTAAAAGGTACAAAACCTTTCTTGGAATCTTGCATGCTGAAACGCTTCAAAACAGTGTCAATGTACGAAGCTTGCGATAAGCCCAACATCCTCTTCTTGCAATCGCGAGTGATCTTGATCCCAAGGATGTGACCGGCTTCCCCTAAGTCCTTCATATCAAATTGTTTTGACAGCCATACCTTTACGTCTGACAATACCTTTACATTGTTTCCAATGAGCAGAATATCGTCTA
Organism: Ballota nigra; assembly: GCA_947034835.1. NCBI lineage: Eukaryota > Viridiplantae > Streptophyta > Magnoliopsida > Lamiales > Lamiaceae > Ballota > Ballota nigra. Next base: position 94,500,101 of record OX344724.1, read on the forward strand.
CGTATAATACTAAGAATACCACTACAGTTCCGTCACGCTTCTTATACACACAACTTTCGAACTCGTTTTGATCAAACCCATAAGTCTTAATCACTTGATCAAAACACTGGTTCCAAGTACGCGATGCTTGCTTAAGTCCATAAATGGATCTCTTAAGCTTGCATACGGGATTCTATTGGCCTTTTTCAATGAAACCTTTGGGCTGTTGCATATAGATATCTATCCCGTCAAGACTTCCGTTAAGGAAAGCCGTCTTGACATCCATTTGCCAGATCTCGTAATCTAGGTGCGCAGCGATCGACAGGAAAATACGGATGGACTTAAGCATAGCTACAGGCGAAAAAGTTTCCTCATAATCGATCCCTTCTTTCTGAGTATACCCTTTGGCCACAAGCCTCGCTTTGAAGGTCTCTACCCTTCCGTCCGGTCCTCTTTTCCTCTTGTATACCCACTTGCATCCAATAGGTTCTACCCCATTGGGTGGCTCGACCAACTCCCACACTTGATTATGATCCATCGAACCCATCTCGGCTTCCATTGCCGTTTGCCACGACTCCGCGTCTTTGTCTTGGATTGCCTCGTCGTACGTCCATGGGTCTGATTCAACACCGGGAACCAAATCCAAAGATTCTCCTATCCCCACGAATCTCTCGGGTTGCCTAGGAACCCTCCCACTACGATGGGGTTCCGGTTGTAAAGATATGACGTGTGGTAAATCATCTTGTATACTTGGTATCGAGGTTTGACTTCTCAATTCTTCTAAGGTAATTTCACTTTTAGGTTTCCGATTGTTCATATAGTCTTCCTCCAAGAATTTAAAGTGTGTACTAATCACGGTCTTTTGATCCTTGGGACTATAGAACATACACCCTTTCGTTCCCGCAGGGTATCCTACAAACAGCCTTAATTCCGAACGTGGATCCAACTTATCGACTTCCTTGTCTAGCACGTATGCCGGACAACCCCAAATCCGCAAATGTCTTAGACTGGGCTTGCGCCCGGTCCACAATTCCATTGGGGTTTTAGGAACCGATTTGGATGGCACCAAGTTTAGAATATAAGCCGCCGTTTCCAAGGCGTTTCCCCAAAACGACTTGGGTAAATCCGAATAACTCATCATGGATCTGACCATTTCTAAAAGAGTCTGGTTCCTTCGTTCCGCCACACCGTTCTGTTGAGGGGTTCCCGGTGCGGTCAACTGGGATACGATCCCTTCGTCCGATAGGTAGTTCAAGAATTCATCGCTGAGGTATTCGCCTCCACGATCTGATCGTAGAAACTTGATACTCTTTTCCCTATGTTTCTCGGCTTCGGCCTTAAACTCTTTGAACTTATCAAAAATTTCAGACTTATGCCGCATAAGGTAAATGTACCCATATCTTGAGTAATCGTCAATGAAGGTGACGAAATACTCATACCCCATTCTCGCTTTGATCGTCATTGGACCACACACATCGGTATGAACGAGTTCTAACACTTCCGTGGCTCTATTCCCCTTGGCTCCAAATGCCCTCTTGGTCATCTTACCCTCTAAACAGGATTCACAAGTTGGAAACGGCTCGACTTGGAGCAATTCCAAGGATCCGTCTTTCACCAATCTCTCTATCCGCTTTAGATTAATATGACCTAGTCTAAGATGTCATAGAAGTGTTTCGTTCATCTCCGAAGAACGCTTTCTTTTATTACTCGAAATGATCTACGTGTTATTAGATTCATTATTTGAGTGGTGTGCACACTTAATCGTATAGAGATTGTTTACCAATGTTCCATGACAGATAACATCATTCTTAAAAGAAACAGTAACAACTTTATTAAAAGTAACTGAATATCCATCAAAAAACAAATTAGAAACTGAAATTAAATTCTTCCTAAAGTTTGGAACGTATAAAACATCTCTTAAAATTAAAACTCTATCTTCAAAAGATAGGTGCACAACTCCCACTGCATCGGCTGCCACCCTCGTAGCATCGCCCAAAGTAATGGTGATCTCATTCTTGCTAAGTCGCCGGGTTAGCTGGAACCCCTGAAGAGTGAAACAAATATGATCACTTGCCCCAGTATCCACTACCCAAACGTGGGCAGCATACGCCGCAACATATGTTTCAACGACTAAAGCATGAGACTTACCTTTCTTTCCCGCCTTCTTAGGCTTAGAACAGGTCGCCCTCCAATGTCCCTTCTCACCACAATTGAAGCACTTACCCTTAGCAGCTTTCTTTCCACCTCATTCTCCCTTTGCCTTGGGTTTCGCAATGGTTGGATTTGCTTGGGTCTGGCCTTTCGTCCTCTTCCTCTTCTTCCCTCCCTTGGGACCCGAAGAGGAAGACAGACTGTTTGCCACCATAGCAACGATTTGGTGATCCATTAGAGTCTCCGCCGATACCAAAGCTTGCAAGAGCTCGGGCAAACTATTTACCCGGTCATTCATTTGGTAGTTTAACTGAAACTGCTCAAAGCTCTTCGGCAGAGAATGGAGAACAAAATCGACCTTAGTAGGGAGGTCAAATTCCGCACCAAGTACTTCCAACTTATTGAGATAACCCATCATCTCGATAACGTGATCCCTTACGAGCGTACCTTCCACCATTTTCAACGAAAGCATCTTTCACATGGTGATTTGCCTAGCTGTACGGTTCTGATGTTTATGTTGGGAAAATAGGGGTGCCCGGAATTTATTCGGGATGAAATTTAAATACGAATTTAAATTCAATTATTACTAGCATGAATTAATCCTAATTAATTCAAATAATAATTCCAACAACTAATTTATCATCATGCATGTTGAATTAATTCACATAAAGTCTAGGCGGAATAAACAAGAATTTATGTGACTTACGTACCTCTTGTAGACTTGGCCTTTGAATAAACGGGACGAATACGTTCACGCTTTACCAACCCAAAAGCCTTCTCAAGTATTTCCCTTCGCCTTGTTCGATCACCGGTGGGAGATGCTATCGAACAATTTAAATAACTAAGGAAAAAGAAAAATATCTATGCTCTTGATTTTTCCAACACATGAAATTATGTACTTGGGGATGAAATAATCATCCCCTATTTATAATATGAGGGGGCCGAAATTTTGTGTCAAATATGGGCTTGGAGAAATCTTTTCTTAGACTCTAAGAAATCTTGAATATATCTCATATATTCTTTTCTCCAAAATAAAATATTCCACAAAAATCTCACCCTACGTATTAAGGGGCTATTTTCGAAATTATTAAGAGAAGAATCCAAGATTTGGATCTTCTTGAATATATGAGATAATTTTGTATTCCAAGAATACTTATCTTCCATAATATCTTTCCAAGAAAATCAACAAAATCTAATCTCCCCTAAATCCACAATTTTCGAAAATTAATAGAAAAAATCAGCATATTATTTTCTTTTTATTTTAATCACCTTATTATTATTGGGCTACTTAATGGGCTACTTGAGGGGACTTTAAGGAGAATTAAGATTGGACCTCCTAATGGACTTCTGAATTTCAATATTGAGCCCCAATATAATTCAGCCCATTAATATTAATTATTACCACTAATAAATTAATATTGCACTATCCATCTTAATCCATATTACGATAATATGGGCTCCCGGTTATTATTTACCGCGTTTAAGATTATCAAGTCCATTAATTAATCAAGCTTCTGAATAGCTCTAAATTAATTAATATATTTCACCTTGGAGTAAAGACATCTTAACATTATTATTCGTACCGAAGAAACTAATTCTTCACTTGCAAGATTTGGTACAATAAAACTTATGAGCCCACCAAGGGGACTAATCACACGAGCCGTACTCGCACGCGTTTCTCCGTATTAAATCTTAGCAACCGTCGTATGATTAATATTACTGCCCAAGACACAAAGTTCGAAGTCACAATGATTCTCACCCAACATGAATCAAAGCAGTAACCATCAAGCACACACGGTCCTATTTAAGTGACGGAGATTAAGAAATCAACAACCACTGAGGTCTAATTCTTCACCTTTCAGAACAGAAGAATTTATCCTCGCTGTAGGTCCTCTTCAACACATACTAAATGTGCTAGTGCAATCTCTTAGTCAAGATAGACCAATATGAGCCTTACACATCGACCTTTCACGGCGGATTGTTCAATTCCACCTAGGTCGTGAAAATGTATGTTTAGTTACAAGTAAACTGTTAATGTTGTCTTCCGTGATCGGGTATCACCACATTAACTACAATGTAACATGTACTATATATTGAACGGTTTGCAATAGAAATTCAACATTCAATCATAACTAAAGCAAATGTGATAAAAGAATTATTCTCATAAAACGAGTGTTTGATACACGAGTTATACAAAGTAAAAGCATACTTTCACGTATAACTCCAACAATCTCCCACTTATACTTAAAGTCTGCTTTTAGTATACATCACACATGTCTTAGTGTAGTAGCTCTACGTGACATTTCATGTCAACCTACACTAACCTAATAATTCCTCCCACTTATACTTAAAGCAGATTGGCAATAGTCTTGACTCCCATTCCATCCACATGTCTCTCGAATGTACTCTGAGGCAGACCCTTTGTGAATGGATCCGCTAGGTAGTCACCCGACGCTATCTTTACCACCTCTATATCTCCTCTCTTAACGATTTCTCGTATAAGATGGTATTTTCTTTCTATGTGTTTGCTGGCCTTGTGGGCTCTCGGTTCCTTTGAATTTGCAACTGCTCTGGCATTGTCACAAAAGACAGTTATCTTGTCGGGCAAATTCAGAACAACGTCCAAGTCCACTAAGAAGTTCTTGAGCCAAACTGCCTCTTTCGCTGCTTCACAAGCAGCTACATACTCGGCTTCCATGGTCGAATCGGCGATGCATTTCTGCTTAACGCTTCTCCATGAAATAGCTCCTCCTCCCATGCAAAACACACTACCCGAGGTTGACTTTCTTGAGTCTATGTCTGATTGGAAATCCGAGTCCGTGTATCCTACGGGAACTAGACTATCTGACTGGTAAATCAACATCCGCTCACGAGTTCTTTTCAGATACCTCAAGATGCACTTTACGGCAGTCCAATGGTCTTTCCCAGGATTACTTTGATATCTTGCCACCATGCCCACGGCAAAACAGATATCCGGTCTCGTACACAGCATTGCATACATAAGGCTTCCTACGGCTGAAGCGTACGGAACACCTTTCATGTCATCTATCTCCGCTTGCGTCTTAGGGCTCATTTCTTTCGATAGATGGATTCTGTGTCTAAAAGGTACAAAACCTTTCTTGGAATCTTGCATGCTGAAACGCTTCAAAACAGTGTCAATGTATGAAGCTTGCGATAAGCCCACCATCCTCTTCTTGCGATTGCGAGTGATCTTGATCCCAAGGATGTGCCCGGCTTCCCCTAAGTCCTTCATATCAAATTGTTTTGACAGTCATACCATTACGTCTGACAATACCTTTACATTGTTTCCAATGAGCAGAATATCGTCTACGTATAATACTAAGAATACCACTGCAGTTCCGTCACGCTTCTTATACACACAACTTTCGAACTCGTTTTGATCAAACCCATAAGACTTAATCACTTGATCAAAACACTGGTTCCAAGTACGCGATGCTTGCTTAAGCCCGTAAATGGATCTCTTGAGCTTGCATACGAGAATCTCTTGGCCTTTTTCAATGAAACCTTTGGGCTGTTGCATATAGATATCTATCCCGTCAAGACTTCCATTAAGGAAAGCCGTCTTGACATCCATTTGCCAGATCTCATAATCTTGGTGCGCAGCGATCGACAAGAGAATACGGATGGACTTAAGCATAGCTACAGGCGAAAAGGTTTCCTCATAATCGATCCCTTCTTTCTGAGTATACCCTTTGGCCACAAGCCTCGCTTTGAAGGTCTCTACCCTTCCGTCCGGTCCTCTTTTCCTCTTGTATACCCACTTGCATCCAATGGGTTCTACCCCATTGGGTGGCTCGACCAACTCCCACACTTGATTATGATCCATCGAACCCATCTCGACTTCCATTGCCATTTGCCACGACTCCGCGTCTTTGTCTTGGATTGCCTCGTCGTACGTCCATGGGTCTGATTCAACACCGGGAACCAAATCCGAAGATTCTCCTATCCCCATGAATCTCTCGGGTTGCCTAGGAACCCTCCCACTACGACGGGGTTCCGGTTGTGAAGATGTGACGTGTGGTACATCATCTTGTATACTTGGTATCGAGGTTTGATCTCTCAATTCTTCTAAGGTAATTTCACTTTTAGGTTTCCGATTGTTCATATAGTCTTCCTCCAAGAATTTAAAGTGTGTACTAATCACGGTCTTTTGATCCTTGGGACTATAGAACATACACCCTTTCGTTCCCGCAGGGTATCCTACAAACAGCCTTAATTCCGAACGTGGATCCAACTTACCGGCTTCCTTGTCTAGCACGTATGCCGGACAACCTTAAATCCGCAAATGTCTTAGACTGGGCTTGCGCCCGGTCCACAATTCCATTGTGGTTTTAGGAACCGATTTGGATGGCACCAAGTTTAGAATATAAGCCGCCGTTTCCAAGGCGTTTCCCCAAAACGACTTGGGTAAATCCGAATAACTCATCATGGATCTGACCATTTCTAAAAGAGTTCGGTTCCTTCGTTCCGCCACACCGTTCTGTTGAGGGGTTCCCGGTGCGGTCAACTGGGATACGATCCCTTCGTCCGATAGGTAGTTCAAGAATTCATCGCTGAGGTATTCGCCTCCACGATCTGATCGTAGAAACTTGATACTCTTTTCCCTATGTTTCTCGGCTTCGGCCTTAAACTCTTTGAACTTATCAAAAATTTTAGACTTATGCCGCATAAGTTAAATGTACCCATATCTTGAGTAATCGTCAATGAAGGTGACGAAATACTCATACCCCATTCTCGCTTTGATCGTCATTGGACCACACACATCGGTATGAACGAGTTCTAACACTTCCGTGGCTCTATTCCCCTTGGCTCCAAATGCCCTCTTGGTCATCTTACCCTCTAAACAGGATTCACAAGTTGGAAACGGCTCGACTTGGAGCAATTCCAAGGATCCGTCTTTCACCAATCTCTCTATCCGCTTTAGATTAATATGACCTAGTCTAAGATGCCATAGAAGTGTTTCGTTCATCTCCGAAGAACGCTTTCTTTTATTACTCGAAATGATCTACGTGTTATTAGATTCATTATTTGAGTGGTGTGCACACTTAATCGTATAGAGATTGTTTACCAACGTTCCATGACAGATAACATCATTCTTAAAAAAACAATAACAACTTTATTAAAAGTAACTGAATATCCATCAAAAAACAACTTAGAAACCGAAATTAAATTCTTCCTAAAGTTTGGAACGTATAAAACATCTCTTAAAATTAAAACTCTATCTTCAAAAGATAGGTGCACGACTCCCACTGCTTCGGCTGCCACCCTCGTAGCATCACCCAAAGTGATGGTGATCTCATTCTTGCTAAGTCGTCGGGTTAGCTGGAACCCCTGAAGAGTGAAACAAATATGATCAGTTGCCCCGGTATCCACTACCCAAACGTGGGCAGCATACGCCGCAACATATGTTTCAACGACTAAAGCATGAGACTTACCTTTCTTTACCGCCTTCTTAGGCTTAGAACAGATAGACCTCCAATGTCCTCTTTCCCCGTAATTGAAGCACTTACTCTTACCGGATATCTTCACGCCGTACGGCTTGAAAGCTCTTTTCTTGCCTCCAAAAGTGAGTCTACTGGTTTGGTTCCGATCAACCACCTCCTTCTCAATCTTACCCTCCATTGGCCTAGATTTCGAGACTCTTGATCACCAAAGCCTCGTCTCTACTCCCCAAGTATGACTCTACTGTTATCAGGGCTTTGAGCAGGGTATCTAAAGTGAACTTGTGTTCAGATAACATGTATTCCCAAAAGAACCCATCAAAACTACTCGATAGCTTTAGGAGTATGGAATCGATTTGACTTTCTTCACTTTGTCCGGCACCAAGAAACTCGAGTTTCTCAAACTCACGCCTAAAATTGAGAACATGATCCCTTACAGGTGTTTCCTTCACCATTTCCTTCGTGAACTTCTCACGAATGGTGAACAGATTCGCCATGGGGTTCTGATGTTGAAACATCTCTTCAAGGCTATTCATGATATCAACAGCCGCTTCAATGCCTTCATGAATGCGCTTCAAATCTTCAGACATAAATGTCAAAATGATGTGCTTCATGTGCTCATTGGAATGCTTCCAATCATCGAATATCGCCCTTTCCCCATTACTTGACTTATCATTAGGTTTCTTGGGTACGTTAACGCTAAATATCCAATAGTGTTCTTGCGCAGAAAGGACCATGTTCATATTACGTTTCCAATCAACATAGTTCTCACCAACAAGTTTATTATCTTTAAGTATACTAAACAGTGGATTAATAGGTTGCGACATGATGAACTGAGAATAAAACATACATTCATATCAATATCTAGAAAAATACAAAATTATCACATAATTCGATCACATCAATTATATTGAAACCTTAAAACAATATAATCATGCATCAGCCAACATCTCGAAACAATTTAAATGCGCCATGAGGGTTGGTCTATACATTTAAATACATTCAAGCGGATCAAAAACTTAAAAGTTACAAATCCTTAATTCAAAATTAATAGTCGGCTCCCACTTTGACCACATAGAAATTGACAGGGACTCCGAGGGGAGTAAGTTAATATCAATTTCCTATGCCTAAGTAATAACCATAATTAAATACAGGATTATTATTTCGCTTTGAGCAAGCCACTCGTGGTGAGGGTCAATACCGCCACTAGTAATAATCCACAATCATCCTTTCAGAATTTATTCATGTGAAATCCGTTCTTTTGGCCGATCCGAGGGGGAAATGTGTTCCAAAAGAACTTCACAAATAAATAAATTATGGAGGCCAAAATAATCCAATTTTAATATTCGGAATAAAATTGCGATTATAAAAACATACTTAGTAATTTTCGAAAGTAAGGTTTTTCTTGGACAATTAAATTCATGCAAACACATATTAACAAATAATAATAAGTGCACGAAATAAAACATCCATCAAAACAAAAATTATACACATTGGAGCACTCGAATCCAATTGTCACGGTTTAATTTCTTCACGTCTTGATGCGAAAAATCGTCCTTGTTGCTTTCCATCGTTCGTCTCGACACGCTCCCACTCGAACAACAACTCTTCATCAAAACAGCATCGTTTGGGGTTCGGGACGATGTTTAAAGTCACACAAAAAAAACATGAACCAAAAAATTCCACGGCCCGAGATACGACGCGCGTCGGCCCACGAAGTGGGCCCGCGCGCCTCTCGGCCAGAAGCGCCGAAGCGCTGCACGGAGGCGCGCCGGGGCGCAGCACGGAGGCGCGGTGAGGTGCTGCACGGAGCGCCCCGAGGCGCCGCAGGCCGCGCCCGAGGCGCGCGCGCACGTGCGCGCGGCGCCGGCCTCCCGTCGCGCGCGGGTCGTGCGCCGGTTTTCATCGTTCGTTCTCGTTTTCTTCACCCCTTGCATGATTTTACGTCCATACACGCGCCACGCTTGTATGCGTCGTCCGGGTACGCCATTTTTAATTCTTCGTTCTTCGTCACGATCCGGTTACAATTTATTTTACAAAAAAATAAATACTAGATCTAGACTAGTCTATTACAATGATCGAATCAAAATAAAAACAACTAATCTACTCGTGAATTTTCTCACGAGAAAAACGAATTCGAACGAATCGAATTAAAAATAATTAATTCACACGCATGAAATTAACAACATTAAAACCATGACAATTGGATACCTGCAAAAAAGATCTAGCAATTCTACTATCCAATTTCAATTTAATGTTTAACAATTTAAATTCCAATTTAAAGATCAGCCCGAAACCGTGGCTCTGATACCAGTTGTTGGGAAAATAGGGGTGCCCAGAATTTATTCGGGATGAAATTTAAATACGAATTTAAATTCAATTATTACTAGCATGAATTAATCCTAATTAATTCAAATAATAATTCCAACAACTAATTTATCATCATGCATGTTGAATTAATTCACATAAAGTCTAGGCGGAATAAACAAGAATTTATGTGACTTACGTATCTCTTGTAGACTTGGCCTTTGAATAAACGGGACGAATACGTTCACGCTTTACCAACCCAAAAGCCTTCTCAAGTATTTCCCTTCGCCTTGTTCGATCACCGGTGGGAGATGCTATCGAACAATTTAAATAACTAAGGAAAAAGAAGAATATCTATGCTCTTGATTTTTCCAACACATGGAATTATGTACTTGGGGATGAAATAATCATCCCCTATTTATAATATGAGGGGGCCGAAATTTTGTGTCAAATATGGGCTTGGAGAAATCTTTTCTTAGACTCTAAGAAATCTTGAATATATCTCATATATTCTTTTCTCCAAAATAAAATATTCCACAAAAATCTCACCCTACGTATTAAGGGGCTATTTTCGAAATTATTAAGAGAAGGATCCAAGATTTGGATCTTCTTGAATATATGAGATAATCTTGTATTCCAAGAATACTTATCTTCCATAATATCTTTCCAAGAAAATCAACAAAATCTAATCTCCCCTAAATCCACAATTTTTGAAAGTTAATAGAAAAAATCAGCATATTATTTTCTTTTTATTTTAATCACCTTATCATTATTGGGCTACTTGAGGGGTCTTTAAGGAGAATTAAGATTGGACCTCCTAATGGACTTCTGAATTTCAATATTGAGCCCCAGTATAATTCAGTCCATTAATATTAATTATTACCACTAATAAATTAATATTGCACTATCCATCTTAATCCATATTATGATAAGATGGGCTCCCGGGTTTTTTTCCCGCGTTTAAGATTATCAAGTCCATTAATTAATCAAGCTTCTGAATAGCTCTAAATTAATTAATATATTTCACCTTGGAGTAAAGACAGCTCAACATTATTATTCGTACCGAAGAAACTAATTCTTCACTTGCAAGATTTGGTACAATAAAACTTCTGAGCCCACCAAGGGGACTAATCACACGAGCCGTACTCGTACGCGTTTCTCCGTATTAAATCTTAGCAACCGTCGTATGATTAATATTACTGCCCAAGACACAAAGTTCGAAGTCACAATGATTCTCACCCAACATGAATCAAAACAGTAACCATCAAGCACACACGGTCCTATTTAAGTGACGGAGATTAAGAAATCAACAACCACTGAGGTCTAATTCTTCACCTTTCAGAACAGAAGAATTTATCCTCGCTGTAGGTCCTCTTCAACACATACTAAATGTGCTAGTGCAATCTCTTAGTCAAGATAGACCAATCTGAGCCTTACACATCGACCTTTCACGGCGGATTGTTCAATTCCACCTAGGTCGTGAAAATGTACGTTTAGTTACAAGTAAACTGTTAATGTTGTCTTCCGTGATCGGGTATCACCACATTAACTACAATGTAACATGTACTATATATTAAACGGTTTGCAATAGAAATTCAACATTCAATCATAACTAAAGCAAATGTGATAAAAGAATTATTCTCATAAAACGAGTGTTTGATACACGAGTTATACAAAGTAAAAGCATACTTTCACGTATAACTCCAACAGTTTAAACATCGCTTCAAGATTGAGCATTATCTCTGAGGCGGTCTCCATGTGTTGGTGTTGGTGTTGCAACACATCTGACATTGAAGCCAGAATAGTACACCTAGCCATCTCATCGGAGTCTAACCAATTCTTATGCTCTTTCTTGACCGACTTGCTCGCATCTTCGGCTGGCTCTTGGGGTTTAGGAGTAGTAAGTACCCATTTATGGTGTTGAGCGGTTAGGACAATATCAAGGTTATGTTTCCAATCAACATAGTTCTCACCAACAAGTTTGTTATCTTTAAGTATACTAAACAGTGGATTAAAAGGTTGCGACATGATGAACTGAGAATAAAACATACATTCATATCAATATCTAGAAAAATACGAAATTATCACATAATTCGATCACATCAATTTTATTGAAACCTTAAAACAATATAATCATGCATCAGCCAACATCTCGAAACAATTTATATGCGCCACGAGGGGTGGTCTATACATTTAAATACATTCAAGCGGATCACAAACTTAAAAGTTACAAATCCTTAATTCAAAATTAATAGTTGGCTCCCACTTTGACCACATAGAAATTGACAGGGACTCCGAGGGGAGTAAGTTAATATCAATTTCCTATGCCTAAGTAATAACCATAATTGAATACAGGATTATTATTTCACTTTGAGCATGCCACTCGGGGTGAGGGTCAATACCGCCACTAGTAATAATCCACAATCATCCTTTCAGAATTTATTCATGTGAAATCCGTTCTTTTGGCCGATCCGAGGGGGAAATGTATTCCAAAAGAACTTCACAAATAAATAAATTATGGAGGCCAAATTAATCCAATTTTAATATCCAGAATAAAATTGCGATTAAATAAACATATTTAGTAATTTTCGAAAGTAAGTTTTTTCTTGGACAATTAAATTCATGCAAACATACATTAACAAATAATAATAAGTGCACGATATAAAACATCCATCAAAATAAAATTAAACACATTGGAGCACTCAAATCCAATTGTCACGGTTTAATTTCTTCACGTCTTGATGCTAAAAATCGTCCTTGTTGCTTTCCGTCGTTCGTCTCGACACGCTCCCACTCGAACAGAAACACTTCATCAAAAACAGCATTGTTTGGGGTTCGGGACGACGTTTAAAATCACACGAAAAAAAAAACAGAACTGGAAAAAAAATTCCACGGCCCGAGATACGGCGCGCGTCGGCCCACGGAGTGGGCCCGCGCGCCTCTTGGCCAAGCAGCTGAGGCGCTGCGTGCCGGGTGCCGAAGCGCCGCACGCGAGGCGCCGAGGCGCTGCAGGCTGCGCCTCGAGGCGCGCGCACGCTTGCGCGGCGCCAGCCACCCATCGCGCGCGGGTCGTGCGCCGGGTTTTGACGTTCGTTCTCATTTTCTTCACCCCATGCACGATTTTACGTTTATGCATGCACCGCGCACGCATGCGTCGTCCGGGTACACCGTTTTTAATTCTTCGTTCTTCGTCACGATCCGGTTACAATTTATTTTACAAAAAAAATACTAGATCTAGACTAGTCTATTACAATGATCGAATCAAAATAAAAACAACTAATCTACTCGTGGATTTCCTCACGAGAAAAACGAATTCGAACGAATCGAATTAAAAATAATTAATTCACACGCATGAAAAATTAACAACATTAAAACCCATGACAATTGGATACCTGCAAAAAAGATCTAGCAATTCTACTATCCAATTTCAATTTAATGTTTAACAATTTAAATTCCAATTTAAAGATCAGAGCCCGAAACCGTGGCTCTGATACCAGTTGTTGGGAAAATAGGGGTGCCCGGAATCTATTCGGGATGAAATTTAAATACAAATTTAAATACAATTATTACTAGCATGAATTAATCCTAATTAATTCAAATAATAATTCCAACAACAAAATTTACATCATGCATGTTAAATTAATTCACATATAATCTATGGCGGAAATAATCAAGATGATATGTGATTAACGTACCTCTCGTAGAACTTGGCCTTTGAATAAACGGGACTAACACGTACACGCTTTACCAACCCAAAAGCTTTCTCAAGTATTACCTTTCGCCTTATTCGATCACCGGTGGGAGATGCTATCGAACAATTTAAATAACTAAGGAAAAATAAAAATATCTATGCTCTTGATTTTTCCAACACATGGAATTATGTACTTGGGGATGAAATAATCATCCCCTATTTATAGGTAGTGATGGCCGAAAATTAGAGGGAATATGGGCCTTGGAGAAAATCTTTTCTTAGACTCTAAGAAATCTTGAATATATCTCATATATTCTTTTCTCCAAAATAAAATATTCCACAAAAATCTCACACTCCTAAACAACTTGTTATTTTCGAAAATTTTAAGAAGTAAATCACAAGATTTGGATCTTCTTGAATATATGAGATAATCTTGTATTCCAAGAATACTTATCCTCCATAATATCTTTCCAAGAAAATCAACAAAATCTTTTTCCTTCTTAATTTCTAATTTTCGATTTCAACAAAGAAAAATCAGCAATATATTTTCTTTTTATTTTAATCACCTTATCATTATTGGGCTACTTAATGCGCTACTTGAGGGGCCTTTAAGGAGAATTAAGATTGGACCTCCTAATGGACTTCTGAATTTCAATATTGAGCCCCAATATAATTCAATCCATTAATATTAATTATTACCACTAATAAATTAATATTGCGCTATCCATCTTAATCCATATTACGATAATATGGACTCCCAGTTATCATTTCCCGCGTTTAAGATTATCAAGTCCATTAATTAATTAAGCTTCTGAATAGCTCTAAATTAATTAATATATTTCACCTTGGAGTAAAGACAGCTCAACATTATTATCCGTACCGAAGAAACTGATTCTTCACTTGCAAGATTTGATACGATAAAACTTCTGAGCCCACCAAGGGGACTAATCACACGAGCCGTACTCGCACGCGTTTCTCCGTATTAAATCTTAGCAACCGTCGTATGATTAATATTACTGCCCAAGACACAAAGTTCGAAGTCACAATGATTCTCACCCAACATGAATCAAAGCAGTAACTATTAAGCACACACAGTCCTATTTAAGGGACGGAGATTAAGAAATCAACAACCACTGAGGTCTAATTCTTCACATTTCAGAACAGAAGAATTTATCCTCGCTGTAGGTCCTCTTCAACACATACTAAATGTGCTAGTGCAATCTCTTAGTCAAGACAGACTAATCTGAGCCTTACACATCGACCTTTCACGGCGGATTGTTCAATTCCACCTAGGTCGTGAAAATGTACGTTTAGTTACAAGTAAACTGTTAATGCTGTCTTCCGTGATCGGGTATCACCACATTAACTACAATGTAACTAGTACCATATATTGAACGGTTTGCAATAGAAATTCAACATTCAATCATAACTAAAGCAAATGCGATAAAAGAATTATTCTCATAAAACGAGTGTTTGATACACGAGTTATACAAAGTAAAAGCATACTTTCACGTATAACTCCAACAAAACTGACATATCTTCATGCAACAGCCGTCCTTGCATGAATTTGGTAAATGCATTAAATGCATGCCCGTTGTGAAATGCAGGTATGTCAGGTTCAAGCCAGTGTCCATACATGACTTGTGTTCTCCTCATTGGTCCACATCAGCCGGTAGGTGAGAATTTCAAAACTCATTCTTTAGTTTAGTCTTGTTTTTTCCAAGTTCAGGTTTGTTCTCATCTACATACATGGTCCAGAGCTGACATTCCTTTTGCTTGCTTGGATCCTACTCCAAGTATTTCCCAGATACTCAACTAGCCTGACCCTCTTAAGGGCTAGCAAGTAAGCAATGGTCTCAGGACCATGCTCTTCATCCTGAAGCTCAACCAGCCAGCTTAGATAGACTAACATAAGCTCAGTGATGGTGCTCTTGTGTATTCAGACTTCAGTCTTGAATGTCAACAATGAGTACTCCTCTCATTGTGTACCTGTGAATATAAAATATTCTAACTTACAAGACCCTAACAAGACTAGCCTGAATATTACATCACTTAGGCAAATTCATCTTTTCAGGGTCTTTGGGATAAACTCAAAACTGACATTGTCCCAACAGTATCAAAAGCATTAGTTTTATTTTTCAGAAAATAAATTCATACCTTTTCTAGTTAAATCACCGATGAAGGTCATGTTATACTCCAAACCACAAAGGAACCTCACGAGCGCTGGTCCCCATAGATTGCTATGCACCAGCTCCAGCTTTTCTGCATTCAAAGCTCTGCCACCTCTCGAGAAACTCACCCTTTTTGTTTCCCGAAAATACAGTCCTCGCATAGGCCAACTTCAACAGATTTCAGCCCTAGAAGTCTCCATTTCGAACACATTACCTTCATCCCTTTCTCGCTCATGTGACCCAACCGACAATGCCACAAATCAACGTCGGTCGTAGCTTCTGCAAGATCAATACAATCTTTAGAATTAGTTGTCATATACAACGCACATTCCTTTTTCCCCGAGCTACTATCATGGCTCCTTTGCTGATCTTACAACTGTTGCTGTCGAAAGTCACTGAGTATCCCTCTACATCAAGCTGCCCGATTGAAAGCAAGTTTCTTTTCAATCCTAGAATGTGCCTTATACTATTTAACTTCAACATCGATCCATTTGGTGTGGGTACCCGGAAATCTCATTTTTTCCACAATCTTTAGGGCTCATCATCAGCAAGGTACACTTTTCGAATTCGCCAGGCACATAGTTCTCCATTACTTCAGCATCACTGCATGAATGGAATGATGCTCCAAAATCCAACACCCATGATTTCAGCGGATTACTAACACTCAAGACCAACGTATCTCCAATCTCATCCGTGGTTACGTTTGTTGTCTTCTTCTCATTCAGTCCCTTCTTGTTTTTCTTAGGTGTTGTACACTGGTTCTTGTAGTGACCAAACTCCTCACAATTACAACACTGGATCGAGTCTTTCCCTTTCTTAGATTGACTCTTCCCTCTGGACTTTGATCTGCCACGATTCTGCCTATTCTTCGATCTGCCCCTTTCCCCCGTGTTCAGCGCTGGCCCTGAGGTGGATCCAGAATCTTTTTTGCGAATTTCCTTGCTAATCACCAGATTCCTCACTTCGTCAAGCGTCAACTTGGACTTCGCGAATGAAGCACTAGCTGCTGTTACTATTGCAGGCCAACTATCTGGCAGAGAAGATAACATAACTAAAGCAAGTACCTCATCACTGAAGTCGGCCTCAATTGATTTCAATTGCCCCTCGTTTAGGTGTTGCTGCACAGGTGTGCTCTCCGACATCCTGAAGTTGAACAACCATCTGATCAGATGAACCTTGTTCGCGGTTGTGGGCTTCTGATACATCTGCTCCAAGATTTGCAACATCTCCTTTGCGGACTTGGCTTTAATCGTGTGGTAGGCTACGTTCATAGATAACGATAAACATATCATACTCATTTTTTTATGTTATAAAGAGATTCCACTCCTCCTGTTCCATCTTTTCGGGTTTTGCCTCCTTCTCTAGGGGCACATACAAATCTTTACTGTAGAGATAATTCTCGATTTGCATCGTCCAGAACTCGAAATTCATCCCATCAAATTGTTTGATTGGAAACTTTTCGTCGCTCATCTTGACTGCTCCCTCCGAACCTGAGGCTCTGATACCAGTTGTTAAGAAAATACACACACACGCAATCACAAAAAGAAGAACACGAGATTTGTTTACCCAGTTCGTCTTACGACTACGTCTGGGGGCGATGTCAAGCCAGGGATTTTCACTATGTTTTTCTAATGCTGGATACAAGGAGAAAACCTTTATTTATAAGAAATAAACCCTAACCTTAAAAGTAGGATTGACTGTGCCCAAGTGTACAGTCCATTCAACCTCCACACATCAACAATTCATTAGCGAACAAAGAGTGGCAACTGCCCTTGGAGAAATTCCAACTCTATGTTAGCCTCTTTTCAGCTGATGAGCTAATGTACAACTTCGATCATTTCGAAAGAAAAATACCGATATTTTCAACCAAAGGCTCAGACCTGTGTAAAAATTGGAGCAAGGTGAAGCTAACCACGTCGTGGCTGCAAATCACCGGTTGCCAGTGATGTATCAGTAACACACACCATTGGAGTCGCCCCGCCAAGATACAAATCAAATTTCACTATGCTTGATCGTTAACTCAGAAATCGAACAATCATCACATCATCTAGACATCCCGGGGACCCGAGAACTACCAAAATTTAGTAACCGCTCAATCTATCTCTCTATCTCTATTACGCATGTACATTCAACAAATTATTATTAATATTATTATTATTATTATTATTATTATTATTATTATTATTATTATTATTATTGCAATCCTAATATAAAACAAATGGAGAATATAAAAATACACAGAGTACATGTAATACAATATTTTGATTATAACGAACAATAAATTTTACATGAATATCGGGAGAAAATATTCGACACAACGCCCAAATACAGATAAAGATTCGAACGAACAATACAAAGTTACATGAATTTATGGAAAGGAACCATCCGAAATAAAATCGAAGCGATCAAGCATCATGAAAACACGATGCAGAGAATAAGATAAAACAAACAAAGAAAATTTGGTGGGTTTGGTGTTGCTGCTTAAATTTGTTTTAGTTATATAGAAGTATTGATATATTCTCTCTCTATTTTTTCCTATTCTGATGTGCCATGTTTATTTTAAAAAAATTGAACTTTGTGCTGGCAATTCTTCAAGATAAAATTTAATTAGTCTTTAATTTGTGTGTGGGAAAATAGAATTGGGGATTTCTGGTGTGTCCATGTGGTTGGGACAGTGGATTTTGTCTGTTAACGTATTTTCGAAGTGTTTTTTTTTTCTTGAAAAATGTTAATTTGAATTCATATTTAGTAATGCAATTATCAAAATACATTCTTTTAATTAAAAAAAAAAAACTAATCCAATTTCTAATCTGAATGTGCTTTATTTAAATTATCATTAATACTAGATTTTTTTTACAGTGGTCTTTTTAATTGATCCAGTCGGGACTAATTAAAAATAAGGAAATCACTCTTCTACCACTCATAAAAAAAAAAAAAAAAAATTGAATTAATTCGAAATTTCTTCTAAAATCTTTTCTAATAAATCTAAAACTTGAAAATGATGAATTTTTTTTAATAAATTTGTTTTCAATATTTTATTCATCAACTTATTATATCAATAAATGTCCGAAAAGACATAATCACAATTCCACCCATGGACACAAACTTATATATCCATTGCGAATTTGCGAATGTGTTAATGACAAATAGGCATATGACTCAATATTATTTTAATTAATTGTTTATATCTATTTATATGTCATTAATAAATTCGCAGTGAAAATATAAATTTGTGTCTATTAATGGACATGTGATCAATTCTAATGTCATATTATGTAAACACACTAAATTAACATTGATAGTATATATATATATATATATATATATATATATATATATATATATATATATTGACAATTTATTTTTAATATTAAAATAAAAATAAACCGTGCATCGGTTAGAAAAAAATACTAATATATATTGTTGTTTTTTTCCTGACCTATATAATCCACACTCAAATTCGCATTATACACGTAATGCGATAAAAAAAAAACAATTAAAATAAACTAGAAAATAAGGTGTTCTGTATTTTCTATTTTATTTTTACTGTAGTGATTTATATATCATGTTTGTGTGCAACGTTTATCCCATTATATAATATACTTATCATCTTTTAATAAAAAGCACGTGCATGTATATTTGGCTGACTCCATAATGAATTTATATAATAATTAGCATCTTTTCAATTTACTCCTCACGAAAATACCTACAACTGAATAACGTTCAAATCATCTTGTTGTTTTTTTTTTTTTTTTTTGAACGAAATTCAAATCATATTTTCGAACTAACGACAATTGTTAAAAACAAACTGTTGTAAATCTGGAAGATTTGATATTCCAAATCTAGGAGATTTGGTGTGGACATTACTTAAGGACCAAGAATCATATTGGACCTGATCCATTAGACTAGTGTTTTTACTATTATATATATCTCATTGTATTCATGAATTATGTACTCTCATACACAATAATACCAGTGGAACTCCTGGCTTGGATCGCCCCCAAACGTAGTCCTTCCGGACGAACTGGGTAAACAAACGCTGTCTATTTAATTTACGCACTCAATTACAACACGTTATCAGCACGAGTTTCTGCCCGAGATAAAACGGTATGCCTCAGAATTTTCCCGTTGATTCTCATGAGTTAATTCCCTTACTCGAAATTATTTGATCCATGCTTTACTCAATTTATATGCACGAATATAATTATCCTGTTTGATTCTCATATTCGTTCTTGTTTGAATTATATACGTTATTATGTTAAATTCGTTGATATTATTTCTTGGATCGAGATCGAAAAACGAACGCCGGTTGACGCTATGAGTCGCACGTCGTCGCGCTACCTGAAACGGCCCCGAAGCGCCGCCCGTGGCGACGCCTTGCCACCGCCGCCTGAAGCCGCCATCCCTCCGCGCTACCGTCGCCGCCGCGTCGCCCGCGCCCCCTTGCGCCGCCGCTGCTACGCTCGCGCGGCCCCGCCGTCGCCCGCGCACCCTTGCGCCGCCGCTGCTACGCTCACGCGGCCCCGCCGTGGCCCGCGCAGCCTTGCGCCGCCGCCTCCTCGCCCATGCGGCCCTTCGCCGCCGTAGTGGCTGGAAGCTACCGCGCGCGACGCGACCTAGCGTCGCCGCGACGCAGGCGGCTTCCCCCGACGGAGCGGTTGCCGGCGCCACCTCATCCAGCCGCCTCCGCACGCCTCCAGGCGTCGCGTTGAGGCGGCGCTCCTCCTAACGCGGCTGAAATTGCGCCGAGGAAGAAACCCAGAGATCGGCCTCGATCGCGCCCGGCAGACGCGATCGGAGGCAGGAAGTCGCGCATGGGAAGCGCGATCTTCCGGGCTGGTCGCGTCCCCTAAGCGCGATCAGGCCCGATTTTCTCAATTTTTGTTTTTTCTTTTGTTTTTCGATGCTCTCCACTCGCCGTGTGTCCCCTGCATAATTGTACGTGCACTTTTAGACACATGTTGCGATCTTCCTTTGTGAATTTTGTGATAATCCCGACTTTGCTTCGGTCTTTGTATCACAAAATTTATATTATATAATCCTGAAAATATTTCGTTAAATTGCGTTAATGTACATGAAATAATTATTCTAATGATTATTTCCTCTGTCCATTAAACCGTATATTTTCTGCAAATCATTTTCATGTGATTATCGTTATTTGTTGTTATTGCATGCTTGAGTGATTTGATTATCCTTCGTGCATTAACACTGTGCACATAGTTTATAGTCCGCTCTTCATGCCCGAGTAGGCGGCGCCCGGTATTTGTCGGACCGTAATTTTATGTCTTGGGTAGACGGCGTCCAGTATGTGCATCTATGTGCCTTAGAGTAACTAGATAAATCCTTGTCTCCCTGTTGTCTATGTTTTTGGTCAATCCTCTTACTCATGTCACTTTAATTGTAGTGAATTATGTCTGATATTACCAAAAGAGAATTTGCTGAGCTTACTCTTGATGGTAGTAACTACCTGACATGGGCGCTAGATGTCGAAATACATCTAGCCTCGAACAATCTTAGCGGCACGATTGTCGATGATCCAAAATCAACTGACGCCCAGAAGGCGAAAGCTTTGATTTTCCTTAGGCATCATCTCAATCAGGACCTGAAAAATGAGTATCTCACTGAAAGAGATCCCAGAATATTGTGGAAGTCCCTGAAGGACCGTTTCCAACAACAATATGATATACTCCTCCCTCAAGCTCAATACGATTGGTTGAACCTCTGTTTCCAAGACTTTAAATCTGTAACGGAGTATAACTCAGCCCTACATCGTATTGTGTCTCAGTTAAAGTTATGCCAGAAAACTATAACTGAGGACGACTTAATCCAAAAGACTTTGTCGACCTTCCACGCAAGCAACCTTGTACTCCAGCAGCAGATATAGGGCTAAGAACTACACTGTACACTCTGAGTTAATTTCTGCACTTCTGGTAGCAGAAAAGCAAAACCAGCTCCTTATGCAGAATCATAATGCGAGGCCGGTTGGCTCGACATCAGTGCCCGAAGCACATGCTGTAGCTCAAAGTAATAAAAGAGTCGCAAGCGTGGAAGGGGGAGTGGAAGTAAACGAACTCGTAGCCAAGGCCGAGGTCGTAACAAATCCGGTAATTCAGGTACCTCGAATGACAGTCAAGCTCAGGTTCGTGGGAAGGCTGCACCTAACACGAACTCCGCTCCCCGAAAATCTGACAATCAAGATAAGGGTGAACAATCCTGCTACAGATGCGGATGCAAGGGCCATTGGTCTCGCACGTGTCGTACTCCCAAATATTTGGTCGAGGCTTATCAAAAGCAGCAGAAGGACGAGAAGGGGAAGACTTCGAGAGTTGAATCTCACCATGCCAGTTTGCCCGAAGCAGATTTTAACCTAGACAACGTAGATCATAAAGGCATTGAGCTTAGGGATTTTGGAGATGACGAGTAGATTTGCGTATTTAGTTATTCTTAGTACTTTGTTTTCTGAATAAAACAATTTCACATTATGTTTTGGATCTTTTCTTTCAGATATTTTTTTTTATGGATGAATTTATTAGCTTTGATGTGTTTATCATAATAGTTGTCCATGTGTTTATTCGGATATTGCTGTTTTATTTATGGCTAGTAAACATATCAGCTATTAGGTTTGGGTTAATTTCCTCTGGCATGATAGGGTTGAGGTAGTGATTTATGATTGGTAGATAGCGCCACCACTCATACAATCTTATAGAAGAACTTTCTTCCATCTCCCCCCGGATTGTATTATTTCTACATCCGCCGTTAAAATCTCCATCTAGCCATGAGTATGAAATTTTATAACCCGAACTTCGTTGAATTAAGGCATCAGCGGTTAAGTCATCCAGGACAATACATGATACGTAGGACTCTACCCAATTTGAATAATAGAATCCTTCATGTTGATGAATTTATTTGCGATGCATGTTCTAAGGGTAAGTTAATAGTGCGCTAGTCGCGCACTAAGGTTGGACTAGTGTCTCCGGTTTTCCTTGAAGTGAATTCAAGGGGACATTTGCGGACCGATTCACCCCGCATCAGGACCATTTCATTATTTCATGGTCCTTATTGATGCCTCCACTAGGTGGACATTTGCATTTTGCTGTCCACCCGCAAACAAGCTCTTGCGAAGCTCATTGCGAAGACTATCGAGCTTGGAGCTCAATTCCCGGATTATCCAATTAAATCGATTCGCATGGATAATGCAGCTGAGTTTAGCTCGAAGGCCTTTACAGATTACTGTATGGCCCTGGGAATTTAAGTGGAGCATTCGGTCCCCTACGTCCATACCCAAAATGGTCTTGTTGAGGCGCTAATAAAACGTATCAGATTTATCGCGAGACCATTGCTTATGAACTCTAAACTACCCACCTCATGCTGGGGGCATGCAGTCCTACATGCATCCAAATCCGTCCAACTGCATATAATAATCATTCCCCCTACAGTTAGTGCGTGGGAAAGAACCTAGCATTTCCCATCTGCGAATTTTTCGGATGTGCGGTATACGTACCGATTACGATACCCAAGCGAACCTCTTTGGGCCCACAAAGGAGACTCGGTATTTACGTCGGATTTGACTATCCATCCATCGTGAAATACCTCGAGCCTTTGTCCGGGGTTCAATTATCGGCCCGGTTCGCTGATTGCACGTTCGATGAAGATTACTTCCCGGCATTAGGGGGAGATCAGAATTCAAAATTAAATGAATGCCGGGAACTTACGTGGAACATAAGTAATCTTCAGTATCTAGATCCGCGCACTAATCAATCTGAACTAGAAGTTCAGGAGATCATTAACTTGCAGAACTTAGCAAATAACCTGCCAGACGCGTTCACTGACCATAGAGGTGTGACTAGATCGCATATACCTGCAGTAAATGCTCCCCAAAGGGTTGAGGTCCCAAGTAAAATGAGTACTCATGCCCCCACACGCCAAAAGCATAAGGGAACCTCAAGAAATAGTAACACACCTAAATGAAAGGCTAGCAAATCTGGTCAGTCGAATGGAAAATCGCTGGAAGAGATCCGTCTAGATAATCCCAAGTCTCAAGGAGACGAGAGTCCTAGTGATGAAGCACGTGCACAAAACATTCCATGCACTAGGACCGTGGAACGACCAGACCCAGACACAATGGGAAATGAGGAAGGTCTGGTTGACGTGAATGTCAAAGTCTCTGTGAATCTCACAGATACGGGAGAAACATATAATATAAATATTACTGTCGTCGACGACACACTTGCAGCGACATTTGCTCGTTCCATTAACGATCCGGATCCAGAACCCAAAACTATCGTAGAGTGCCGGAAGTGCTCCGATTGGGTAAAATGGAAAGAGGCAATTGAAGCAGAGCTCGCATCGCTTAACAAAAGACAAGTATTAGACTCTTTCGTTCGTACACCCGCGCACGCTATCCCTGTAGGATATAAATGGGTTTTTGTACGAAAACGAAATGAGAACAATACTGTGGAGAGGTTAAAGCGAGGCTGGTAGCACAAGGGTTTTCGCAGAGACCCGGGGTTGATTTTAATCAAACCTATTCTCCCGTCATGAATTCAACATCATGGACTCAATAACGTTCCGCTATTTGATATCTTTGGCAGTTAAGTTGAATCTCCAAATGAGATTAATGGATGTAGTAACCGCGTACTTATACGGATCACTCGATGCCGACATTTATATGAAAATCCCAGATGGATTTAACATTCCTCAGTTAAGGGATGGAGAAAATTGCAGTATGTATAGCATACAACTGCATAAGTCGTTGTATGGCCTGAAGCAATCGGGCCTTATGTGGTACAACCGACTCAGTGAATTCCTTCAGAAGAAGGGATACACGTTCGATAAAGCTTTCCCGTGCGTATTCTCGAAGAAATCGCAAGACGGTTTTTGTATCATATCCGTATATGTTGATGACCTGAACATAATCGGAACATGCAAAGAGATTGAAGAAGCCAGTTCAATCTTGAGAGCTGAATTCGAAATGAAGTCCTTGGGTAAAACCAAGTACTGCCTCGGCTTGCAGATCGAGCACCTCCCAGAAGGAGTCCTTGTTCATCAGTCGACCTACGTGAAGAAGGTATTGGATAGATTTCACATGGATAAATCTCATCCACTTAGCACCCCGATGGTAGTCCGATCCCTCAAAGTGGATAAGGATCCATTTAGGCCAAGAGAAGATTCAGAAGAAATTCTGGGACCAGAAGTTCCTTATCTTAGCGCTGTTGGAACTTTGCTCTATCTTGCAAATTGCACCCGGCCGGACATTGCATTTGCAGTTAACTTACTTGCAAGATATAGCGCTTCTCCTACGAGGAGACATTGGAATGGTGTTAAGCACGTTCTACGATACCTCCAAGGATCCCAAGATCTTGGACTGTTTTATCGTAAGAACCAAGACAAAACCTTGGTAGGTTATGCGGATGCCGGCTATTTGTCTGATCCCCACAACGCCGTATCCCAGACTGGTTATGTTTTTCTCTGTGGTGGAACCGCAATCTCGTGGAGATCGGTTAAACAATCCATGGTTACCACGTCTTCAAACCACTCAGAGATTATAGCTTTATTTGAAGCCGCACGAGAATGTGTTTGGTTAAGGTCTTTGGTAAAACACATTGGTGACTCGTGTGGTATCGCAAAGGGCGATACATCTCCCACCATTATATTTGAAGACAACACTGCTTGCATCGCACAAATGAGTAATGGGTACGTCAAGGGAAACCTGACGAAACATATTTCACCTAAGTTTTTCTACCCATACGAACTCCAGAAGAGTGGCGTGATTACCATTCAAAAGGTGCAATCTAGTAACAATCTTGCAGATTTGTTTACTAAATCCTTACCTACGTCTACTTTTGAAAAGTACGTTCGTGGTATTGGGATGCAAAGACTTAAAGTGTTGTTGTCTTCAGGGGGAGCGGTAACCTCGAAATAAATCTGGAAGATTTAGATTTATAAGATCGATGACATTCCTCCCACTCATTATTATGGCCGATCCTTAGCACGTGGAGTTTTATGACAAGACATTTATGTCGTAATGTCCAAGAGGGAGTGTTGTAAATCTGGAAGATTTGATATTCCAAATCTAGGAGATTTGGTGTGGACATTACTTAAGGACCAAGAATCATATTGGGCCTGATCCATTAGACTAGGGTTTTTGCTATTATATATATCTCACTGTATTCATGAATTATGTACTCTCATACACAATAATACTAGTGGAACACCTGGCTTGGATCGCCCCTAGACGTAGTCCTTCCGGACGAACTGGGTAAACAAACGCTGTCTATTTAATTTACGCACTCAATTACAACACAAACAACCGTTGAACAGTGTTAAAGGGTAAACTACTAAATTATGGTGATAAAAAGTGCCCATTTTATTATTAAGACCAAAATGCATTTCAATATTCTAGAGCCCAAAAGTACCATTTGCAATTATTTAGTTGAACTAATATCTATTCCAAAATAAATTGGGGTTTTTTACTGTTACGAAGAGTTTCGCCCTTCCTGATGTCAGACATCCAATAAGAATTCGACACGTCATTTAATTTCGTCATTTACAATTTAGTTTCGCTTGAAGGAAAATAATTATTTTTTATAGAAAAAATTATAAAATTACAAAAATATCTTTATAGTATTTATTTTATATTTACAAATATATTTTTAATTTTAATTATGTCAAAATATTTAATTTAGGAGATAAATTAATTTTTGGTACCCAAATCTTAATTTTTTTAAAAATATATACCCCACTTTTACTCACTCTCAAAATTGATAACTTAAATTCATTGTTCTCTCAAGTTAGGTCCTATCATTTCTTGACCGTCGAATGATAATGGAATCAACTATTTAAAAACTTAAATATAATTATATAAAAAATATTATGTAATTCTAAATAAATACTACAAAATTATTTATAAATTTATTTTAAATAATATTAATTTAACCTAAAATGTTTTATCCCCACTCCTAACATTATCCATTCCCACCCCACCCCTCTCAATATGTCATCCAATCATCTTCCCAATCATGCCTCTGCAACCCATCAGAAAAAAAGACGAGGAGAGATGAACTAATAATAATGAATGAATTTATAATGATAGAAAGATTATTTAAATATTTAGGGTTAATGATTTATGAATAAATTGATTGGTGCCGAGAATGAATTGGAAGGTGCAGTGGGAGGTAATTGAACATTTGATATGAGTTGCAGAGGGAATTGGCGGATCTGAGAAGATGATTGTATATGGTGGAAGAAGAATAAATATTTTAGGTTAATATTTTAAATACATACTACTTTTAAATAATTGCATTTTCACTCTCTAAATAGGTTATTTCAAAAGATGGTTGGACCTAATTTGAGAGGAAAATAAAATTAATGATCGATTTCGAAAGGAAGTGAAAGTGTGATACTAAAAAATTAACGTTGGATACTAAATATGAATTTATCCTTTTTTTCTAAATATAAATGTTATTAGGGATATATGTGTAATTTAATATTTTAAATTAAAAAGAATTTTGTCATTTTATATTTATTAATTTAATTTATTAGAAGGGCGATGCAGTGCAATTGCTTTAATACAAAGTGCAATCATAAGAAAGCAATATTATACGTTGGATCAAAGATCCAATGATATGTAAAAGGTTTACTGACGTTAAGAAGGGCGAAACCCTTCCTGACCGTAGAAAAACCCAAATAAATTTTACATTTTTTTTTTGTCCTACAATAATCTTTTCATTCCTAAATTTAGAGTGACATTTTCTCATAGTATTATTTTATATTCAGATAAACTAGGCCAAGGTTATATACAGTGCTATCTTTTGTTAATACAACTCCACCAAAAAGTGTTCGAAAAATAAATTCGGAAAAGAAAAATATTAAACATATAAATTTTCGATTTTTTTTTTTTAAAGTTGTTACATTTCTCGGAAAAAAATTCCGAACATTTTTTTGGGTGGGGTGCATTCACAAAACACGGGACTGTATTTAGCCAAACAATATTTCTAAGGGCATGACTATTCACCCACTCTAATTTGCTATGTTGACCCATTTATTTTCTTTTAAAAAAACTATTCATATTAGAAAATACTAATACACCCTTTTGAGATTGAAAATATATTTAAATTTACTTTA
The DNA here is from genome assembly GCA_947034835.1 of Ballota nigra. NCBI lineage: Eukaryota > Viridiplantae > Streptophyta > Magnoliopsida > Lamiales > Lamiaceae > Ballota > Ballota nigra. Next base: position 94,527,985 of record OX344724.1, read on the forward strand.
CACACTCTCTTTCACCCACATTAAAATCTCTACTCTCTATCCTTAACCAAAACCTTTAAAAAAAATTAAAAGAATCAATTGACCCTCATTTATGCAGAAAGATAAAAGAAAAAGTTATCCAAATATATATCAAGATAATTTAACCATGTTAGAAGTCAAACCACATTTCATTGAACCACTAAAACATCACCCCAAACTGTGATGATTGAAGTTGAAGACATCACAATAATTGATCACTCTTCATATCCCTGGTAGGTGATGATGCAGTAAATGGGTATATTTTTCCAAGTGTCTTCACAAAGTTTGAGAAAAAATTGAATTATATCAAGAAGTTTTTTTTGCTCTGCCAAATATAAGAAGAGAAAAGCAAGCCGCGACGTGAGTAATTTATTCGGCTATCCAAACTTTTAGATTAAAGAAAAGTTTGCAAGATTGGAAACAGAATTTTGAATGCAATTATATATATGTTGTTGATAGGCGAGCAGGAGCATCATTTGGGCGACCAGGATTAGCGCAAATCACACAAAATTTAAACTGGAATTAACACATGATTTACCTAAGACATCCGGCGAGCAAAACCTACATGCGATCAAGACACATAAGCGAACAAAATCAGATCAAAAGCCACATGACGAGCTCAAACGGCATCCTGCCGATCAGATCCAACCACAGCGCCAAAATAACAATTAAACAAGATGAAAGACCATCAGAATCAAACTAAAGACTCCTCAAGGACAAGTCCAAAGTGACGAACAGCTCTAGACTGCGAGCAAGTCCAGTAGATAAGGATAGAATTTAGTTAAGATAAGGTCAAATTAGTCAAAGGACAGGTGTCGAGCATGCAGACTTGGTCGGCCAAAGGTCGTGCCACCTCCTGCTGGGCAAAAGTCTATAAATACTTAGATTTTTTCAGCAAATAAGACAAGCACAAATTAAGATACACGTCCAAACTTCGATTACGAACCTAAAGCAGCTTGATTAACTTACAATCGAACTTAAACACGTAAGCTTACGTGCGATTCAAATCCATCTAAAACCCGAAAAATCCGTATTCACTAATTACGTTAGTGATCAATCACACGTAATTGTTTGATGATCAATTAACCACTTAAAACAGCCATTAATCTTCAAGGTTAGAACTGATCGTCAACAAATTGGCGCTAGAAGGAGGGTTCGAACCTCCGAGTCATTGAATACAAGAAGATTACCCCAGAATTGAAGAACAAGTTTGAATTTTGAAGAAAAAACTCAAGAACACCAAGAACAACACTTGATATCTTCTGTGAAAATGCCTCAATCAAGGGAGACACAGCGTTCTCAACATATAACCCGGGATTCACACTCCTGAATGTCTCAAGCTGGTGGGCGAGCAAGGGCGAGCAGAAACAACCAAGAAAATCAAACTAATGTTGCTCACCAGTTAATACCACCAGAGTTGGACGCCATTGCCCGCAATCCCGACGAATTGGCGCGTACAATTGCCATGCTCCAAGCTTTACAAAGACAACAAGCCCAACCTGGCCCATCATATGTGCGAGCAAGGGGTAGCCCCACAAAGACTCGCGAACATGATAAGGCTAGGGGGGATCATTTGAATGAGGCTGATAGCGCCCAGGCTCGTAAGGCCAAGGGCAAAGAAAAATTGAACATTGAGGCCGCTAGTCAGGGAGGTTCAACTCAGAACCCGGTCATGGCGGCAAGTCAGGGCACACGCCAAAGTGCTCTTGAAAGATTGGGTCGACGTGGCCGAGGAGTCCTGGAGGTCCATCCCCCTGCTGGAGCAGCTCGCCCAAACGCAGTACCTGCTCGCCAATCAGTCCTTGACCGGCTGACTAGGTCAGCTTTTGGTCGCCTTGGCCCGAATGCAGAGCCCAAACCTAGGAGGCTAATCCAGGGGGTTCCCGCTCCCAATGTGGGACTAGAGCGAACAGACGGTTGTGCGCCTCTGCTCGCCGAACAGCCACAGAGTCAGGGGGGATCCTTAGAGGAGCTCGCCTCCATGAGAAAGGCCATCGAAAGCATGCAGGGCCAGCTGGATCAACAGAGAGGATATGGGAACACGACTCTTCCGGTCTCACCCTTATCAGTGGTAATTCTGAAGGCTCCAATTCAACAAAAGATCCAGTTTCCAGCAAGTATCCAATATGAGGGCACGGCGGATCCCCGAGTGCATTTGATGAAGTATACCAATTATATGGTATCAATGGGGGCAAGTGACGCAACGCAATGTCGAAATTTTCCTTTAACCCTCGGGGATCGTGTCCATAAGTGGTTTTCGGCCTTGCCACCAGCTTCAATTCATTCGTTTGCCCAGCTGGGCAAAGAATTCTTATCCCATTTCTCTACGGCCGGATCTTATCTATCCCAAAGACATCGGTTATCCGACTTGAAACAAACTGACGACGAGTCGGACCGATCGTATTTGGAAAGATTCGACAAGGTCTTGTTAGAGGGAGAATCCGTCAGTGAAGACACCAAGATTGTGGCCGTCTTGGCTGGGCTCAAGAAGGGTACTGAACTCTGGAAAGATGTGCACCTAAGATGCCCGAAAACATACGCCGAGTTTCGGGATCGGGCAGGCGTTTTTATCTCCATGCACGAAGCCCTGCAGAAGGATATGGGAGACAAAGGAGAGCAGAAAGAGGGGGTAAAGAAGCCTGGAACTGGTTATCGAGCTCCCAAAAACATGAAGGCATTTACCGAAGGAACGGAGCTGAAAGACAAACTGAACCACATTCTTACCGTATCAATCGATACAGTTTATAATAGTGTCCGAGACAAAGAATTGCTAACACCTCCTCGTAAGATACGTCAGGAAACGAGCAAGTTAAACCAGAATAAATATTGTGCCTACCATCAGAGTGTAGGGCACTTTACAAGCGAATGTTGTGACTTGCTAAAGCAGTTGTGGCGTTTTTACGAAGAGGGAAAGCTATCAGAGTTCGTGAAGAGACAGCCCGGCAAGAGAACCAGAGACGAAGATTCTGATGAAGAAGACCAGGACCAGACATCTCATCGGAATCGAGCTGGACGACCAGTTCAGGTGCCTGCCGGGGGATCAGTTCCATACATACAGATGATGGAACCTGCAGGACCCATAGGCGGTTATTCCGATGGACGATCACCAATTTCTAATCGGAAAAGAAAGGCAGAATTATGAGCGATCGGACATGTACAAGAAATGGGGGCCATTCCACCTACCATGCAAACACCGGAATTAACTTTCACCGACAGAGATTTGGAAGGTGTACTGACCCCACACAACGATTCGCTTGTGATATGTGCCAAAATTATGGAAACGAGGGTGCATAGGTTACTGGTGGATACTGGAGCCTACACTAATGTCCTTTTCAAAAAGACACTTGATCAAATGGGAGATTATGCAGGCTACGTCAGAGACACAAATCACCGTATCCTGGGATTCGGAAATGCCGTGACAATACCGTTGGGAATAGTAACTTTCGCTATGCAACTTGTGACGGTCAAAGAGCCTGAGAAGAATATCGCAAGAATGGTGGATTTCCTGGTCGTCGATCAAGAATCGTCGTACAATGGATTCCTGGGTCGACCTTTTTTAAACGAATTCAGGGCCGCGTGTTCAACTTACCATTACTGCATAAAATTCCCAACAGCAAGTGGAGTTGGCACGGTAAAAGGAGACCAGAGAAAAGCTCGGGAATGTCTTCTGCAAATTCAGTCAAGACAGGGACAAGTATCTATGATGGAAGCGTCAACTAGTCAACTCGAAAATGAACCCTCAATCTTGGAGGACATTCTTGGAGCACAAAACAATAAGATGGACATTGACGACCAACCTTCGCCTACGGGCGATCAGACACAGCAGGGCGACGGGCAAAACCAGCCAAAAGCAGTGTTACCCCCCGTAGCCGACCGTTCGTGCCCAAATGATAACCAGGGAAGTCCAACTTCGGTGGCCGAGTCTCAACCAAAGCCCGCAGATGATTTTGACCCTCGATTGGGTGCTGAACCCATGGACATTGAGGATGAGCTAAGTCCGAAAGGACCAATAGTTGACCCTCGATGGAAAGGGCAAAAACGACGGGCAACTCCCGTTGAAGAGTTGGAGGCCATCAAGATTAATCCTGAGCGTGACAGTCTTGAACTTTACATTGGATCTGAACTCTCTGAGCCTTACAGAACGCGCATGACGGACTTTCTGAAGGCTAACTTGGACGTCTTTGCGTGGTCTCATGCTGATATGGTGGGAATCAGCCCGAAGGATGCCTGTCACAGGTTGAATATCAACCCAGCCCGAAAACCTGTCCACCAGAAACGGCGAAAATATGGACCAGACAAGTATCAAGCTTTAAACGAAGAAGTCAAAAAGCTGCTGGACAACGATCTAATTAAACAAGCGTTATGTCCACAATGGGTTGCGAATCCTGTCCTGGTACGGAAGCCGAACGGAACCTGGAGGTTATGCATAGATTTTACCGATCTTAATGCAGCATGCCCGAAGGATAACTTTCCGCTCCCACACATCGATCAACTGGTGGACAGTACTGCCGGTCACGAAATGTTCACATTCATGGATGCTTTCGCAGGATACCACCAGATTCCAATGCACCTGGACGACCAAGAAAATACGGCCTTTTATACAAATAAGAATCTGTTATGCTGGAAGAGAATGTCGTTTGGTCTAATCAATGCTGGCGCAACCTACCAAAGGCTGGTTAACAAAATGTTCGACGAATATATAGGAGAAACAGTGGAAGTGTACGTCGACGACATAGTCGTCAAGAGTACACAAAAGGAAGACCACCTCCATCATCTTTCCCAAGTATTCGACATACTCCGAAAATACAATATGAAGTTAAATCCAAAGAAAAGTAGCTTTGGAGTACATTCTGGGAAATTCTTGGGCCATCTGGTCAGCAAACGCGGAATCGAAGCTAATCCAACAAAAGTAAAGGCGATCGTTGATATGGAGCCACCACGTTCTGTTAAAGAGGTGCTAAGGTTAACCGGATGCCTAGCTGCTTTAAACAGGTTCATATCACGATCAGGAGACAAGTGTCGTCCATTCTTTGAGGCCAACAAAAAGGGCAACTATGCCTGGAAAGAAAAATGCCAGAAAGCCTTTGATCAATTGAAAGAATATCTAGGAGATGTAAAAATTCTGTCAAAACCAATTCCCGGTGAGAAGCTGTATTTATACTTGGCAGCGTCTGACACAGCCATAAGTTCGGTGTTAGTTCGGGCAGATGACAAGTTTCACCTGCCAATCTACTATGTCAGCCAGGCCCTGCATGATGCTGAGATAAAGTACTCACCAACTGAAAAATTGGCATATGCTCTTGTCATGAGTGTCAGGAAGTTAAGACCATACTTTTTCGATCATCAAGTCGAAGTATTGACAACTTTCCCACTCAGACAAATATTACACCGACCCGACACCGCTGGCCATCTTTTGAAATGGTCCATAGAGATAAGCCAGTTTGGCGTGACTTATGCACCTCGAACCGCGATTAAGGGACAAGCATTAGCCGACTTTATAGTTGAATTAACCTTCCCTCAAAATCCAACGAGAGGGCTGGATCACCTATGGCATCTTTATGTAGACGGTTCGTCAACAAATTTGGCCTCGGGGGCAGGAATAGTGCTCATCAGTCCCGACCGGCAAGTATTCACTTCAGCAGTCAGATTTGAATTCATGGCCACTAACAATGAGGCAGAGTACGAGGCCCTCATTGCAGGTCTTCACTTGTCACTAGTAGTTGGAGTTAGACAACTCCAGATTTTTGGGGACTCCCAGCTCATTGTAAGCCAAGTACGAGGCGAATATGAGGCCAGAGACGAGCAAATGATCGAGTATCAACGAATAGTTGCACACTTGGTATCTCAATTAGACCAAGTGTTTATCCAGCAGATACCACGAACGAGCAACACACAAGCTGACGCCCTAGCAAGATTAGCAACAAGCGAAGGGCCAGCAGATCTGACGGACATTGTCATTACCAGGAAGGTCCAACCATCAACAATGGACTACGAAGTAAATCAAGTAGTCGAACGCAACAACGATGATGATTGGAGATCTCCTATAGCCAAATACTTGAAAGACGGGGAGTTGCCAAACAACTCGTTTGAAGCTGAAAGAATTAAAAAACAGGCGACCAGATATACTCTGGTAGACGAACAACTTTACAAAAGAGGCTTCTCACTCCCGCTACTCAAGTGTTTGTCTAGGGGGCAAGGAAGGACAGTCCTGGAGGATATACATTCTGGAGTTTGTGGAAATCACACTGGGGGGCAAGCTTTGGCTGAAAGGAATTACGAGATTTCTGTACAAAATGGGGGATCAGGAAACACTATTCGACTCCCTATCATCCCCAGTCAAACGGACAAGTTGAAGCTGTAAATAAGATCATCAAGCATACATTGAAAATACGTCTGGCAGAAAGTAAAAGTAGCTGGTCAGAAAAACTCCCAGAAGTCCTGTGGGCATATAGGGTTTCTCCCAGGTCAAGCACCGGAAAAACACCTTTTGCAATTGCTTTCGGGACAGAGGCGGTAATACCAATTGAATTAAAGACTAACACAGTCAGGACGACCAGCTTTAATGAACAGGCAAATCATTCTGCTCTGGCCACAGAGGCAGATTTGCTCGAAGAAAGAAGATTACATGCTGAGCTAAAGAACGCCACGTACAAGCAAAGAGCAGAGCGTTACTATAATTCCCAAGTCAAGATAAGAAAATTTGAAGTTGGTGACCTCGTTCTAAGAAAAAAGCTTGCCTCACCTCCAGGCATATTTGGCCCGACTTGGGAGGGCCCGTACAGGGTAACAGATAGGTTACCCAATGGAGCGTATGACATAGAGGACTTAGATGGCAACTCGGCCCAATATTCCTGGAATGCAGCTAACCTAAGAAAATACTTTCAGTAGGGTCAGTTTTGCCTTATGAAGGAGTGGAGTTGAGTTGGGCGAACAACTAAGTCCATTGAGCGAACTGGAGTGACCGAGATACAAGATGAATCCAAAAACTTACCTAATTTTTTGAAATTTTTCACCAAGTATAAATGGTCGAACAAAGATGAATTGGGTCAAGTCTGGTCGCATGCTGGGATGTCAGTATCTTGTAATAATTTTATTTCCTCTTAAGAGTTTAAAGATGTCTTGACAAATTGTATAGTAGTCGAGCAACTCTGACTCTTGATGTAAATTATGTTTTTTAATAAGTTGGAAGCTTAACATTGTTTTTGTCGAGCAAGTCCAACCTAGCTAGTGCAGGGTTACATTCTTGGTCGCGTTTGATACTTGTAATTTTTAAATGTTTGTTCAATATTAAGTTGTTCGTTCGAATTAGAAATGTGAGCTCAAGGCGCAAGTTGATTATACAACCAAGCCCATTAAAGGCTGTTCATTTTTAGATGAACATAGCCTAAGGCCAAAAACCCGTTAAATCCTAAGGCCAAAAAAAAAAAGTTCTTAAGGAACAAGGCCCAATTACATTAAGATTGTTGAAGCACAGATAAAGATGCAAAGAACAATTAATGTAAGATGAAAGACGAGCAATTAAGCAACATATATTCATTGAACACAAGGCTTGATCGCCCAAAAATTACAAAAAAGACGAACAACTCAAAAAAAGAAGTGCAAGTTCCTAGCTAATCCTGTCCGCTAAGATCCTTGCCCGGCAGGAGGAGATATGTTGTCATCTTTGGGGTCTTCAAGAGGAGAACCTTCAAGGGCAGGATCAACTGGGACCACCTCGGTTAGCTCAGCAATCAATCCCTCAGCATCAGCACGCTCCTTTAGAGCTTTTTCACTTTGATCGACAGGAAGGATTTGCTCGCCCTCCGCAGCATCGCCCTCATCTTCTTCCTCGTCCTTGGGAGGACTTGTGATAATTATTTCTGGACCAAGGAAGTCAAGTTTGACTCCATAATCACGCAGGTCGCCAATTTGGAGAGTTGTGCCCGGGGCTGGAGGGTTCGATTCGACGAAGTTGCACAACTCCTTGCCGATCTCTTCAACAACTGCGGCATCTTTGAATTCATGGGCAATACGGATGCTCTCCGCATAACCAGTTACGTAACCAAGAATTGAGCTCACCTCCATCTTAGGAATAAGTTCCTCTTGGGTATTGGAGTTGGCGAGCTGGATTTCAAGGTCCGCAATTTTCGCCGTTGCCTCAGTCGCGAATTTCTCGGCGACCTCCTTCTGCTGCTGAGCGCGAGCAAGTTCTACCCGCATGTGCTCGACCTCGGCCATCTTGACCTTCAGCTCCTCGGAGACTTTGACGTGCAGGTCCAAGGCACGCTGCTCGCTAACCTGATGAGCTTTGGCTTTATTCTCAAGGTCGGCGATAATCTTCTTCGCCTCAGCCTTAGCGTCATCACGCTCCTTGGCAATACGGCTGACGGTGGCCGCATGTTGACGTGAGTCCTTCTCAAGGTCCTCAACTTGGTCGACCAAACGCTGCACGGCCGCCAGGGTATTGCCTGCCTCAACAAGACACAGACGGCCATTATCACGAGGCGCCTGTGTCTTGACGGTTTCGTTTAGCTCCTTGGTCCAGCTTCGAGCAACGACCTCGGAGGCGCGGCGGACAAAAGAGTCCGGGATCTCCCGAAGGTTGGTCGGCACCTTCGAGCAGGCAAAACGATGCACCAAGTTAGACCGCCCTGGGTACTGCTCAGGCGAGTAGCTAAAAAAAAAATTCGGTTAGTAAAGATAAGATGAGAAAAAGTGACTAAGTGTCCTGGGCGAGCAGGGTTGTACCTGTCAAGACGACCTTTATCCCAGTCGAGGTAGGTGGGGTCGGATGAAGGGCCAGAACCTTCACAGGTAGTGACGACCAGAGCCTGCTCGCCGGGGCGCTCCACAGAAGGAGTTTGCTCGCTGTCGCCTTCGGATGGTCGGACAGCCACGGTAACTTTTTCTTGAGCAGTCTTTGCTCGTTTGGCTGCCTTTTCAGCCTTACTGACGGGAGTGCCATCTCCACGAAGAAGTCTCTTCGTCCTCGGGACCAGTGTCTTGGGCGGACTCGCCACGGGGGCAGGAGGCTGTGCCGAGCTCGACCCTCCAGCTTGCCGAGGGTCTCCTTTTCCACCCTTGGCCGCAAGGGCGATGATCTTTGAGAGGGGATCCGACTTTTTGCGTCCTTTTTTGGTCGGCATCTCCCAGACACGGTTATCGAGCTCTAGGAAGGAAGGGTGAAGCGCAACTGAGGCGAGCTGATCTGTGAAGGACATAAAAACAAATTAATACCAAAGTATAAGACCGACCAGATCTGTTCGCCCAACATGAAGATACTTACCCTCCGGGATACGAGCTAGAGCCTCGAGATGGTGAGGGTAGGTCGTGAGATGAGCAACTCGCAGTGTATCCTCGGAGAAGAGATTGCCAATACTTCGATCCTCTCGGCGACGAAGGGCGATCAAACACGCAACGAACAGGAATTGATCGCTTATGCTATTCTTCACAGTTCGCCACCCCAAGTTCTTGGGACCTGAAACAAAGGAAAAAAAGAATTAAAATTAGTCCAACCACTTCAAAGATATAGAAGAGGTAAGACTCACGCTTTAATTCCCTAAACTCCGTCGGGGTCTCGATTCGTTCAGAACCCCCTGAAGAGCGAGCAGAAGCACGCCAGTCGCCTCCGATCCAGAACCAGTCATGCTTCCAATCTCGCACTTTCCCAGGAATATCCTCGACAAGTTTTTGGCCTGGTCGCGCCTTCAGATAGTACCAGCCCGCCTCTTCCCCAGTGCATCCGGTCATCGTCATCAGGTAGCCAACTTCCTCGGCGGACAGCCTGTTGGGATACCCCTCCAGGGCGAACATTACCATCAGGGCCATCAGATTTATCCACCCAACGGGAGTAAGTTGGGTGATAGCCAAGTTCACGTCATGTAGAAATTGGTCGACCAAAGGGTGCAATGGCAAAGAAACTCCAGCATTTAGGGTGGCAAGGTTGATCGCCGTCAACCCGCGTGGTGGGCGATCAGCTCTGTCGTCCACCAAAGGAGCATACATTGGGATATCAAAGGGAATTTTGTAATCCCTCCGAATCTCGATCAAGTTCTCCTCGGTGATGGCGGATACGATACAGCTCGCTGCGAACTCGGTCGCTTTAAGTTTCCGTACTCCGCAAGCAGGAATGACGAAGCGATTGGAGTGCTCATTTTCGTACTCATTCCAGTCGACACGGCGAGCAACCGCGACTGGAACCCGATGTTCGATCAATCTGGGCGCAGGGAAGTTGATATCTTTGAGATAGGCCCAGGTCAGTTCGTCAAGGTTCACCGGCTGAAGTACCTCGACTTCTTCGTCCTCGTCTTCGTGGAGGTCCGAGCTCGTCTCTTCTAAGAGCTGGCGAGCAGGATTTGCTCGCTCCTCTCTTTCCCCGGAGGGATGGGCTCCAGAATTGACCGAGCGTGCAACCGAAGCCGCCTCGGGATCAGATTCCAAATTAACTATAGGAGGATCTTCTTCGACGGGCCGTTTTTCAGGATTCCGGGGAGAAAAAGAACCGGTCTCAGAGTGCGACGCCATCGAATAAGTTAAGGGAGAGATGTTAGGGTTTTGCAGATTCCGGCAAGGGAAGAACACGGCGGCTCGGAATTTTCCACGGCGGAGTAGGAATTCTCGGTGAATCTAGAACGCACACGACGCAAGAAGAGAAGAAAGAGAAGAAAATAAGCAAAGAAAAAACTACCTTGACGTTGTTTGAAGATCGCCGGAAGCTGGAAACGGTCGCCGGAAATTTGAAAGAAAGGAGAAAGAGGAATTCGCGCTTAAGAAACAGTGTGAAAATGAAGAAAATGAAGAAAAATTTCCTTAAATACTTCTGGAATAACGGGGTACCGGGCGAACAAATTTGAAAGTGGAAGGACCAAATTGCAAATTCTGGGCGCGTGCAGCACCTGTCCGACAAAATGGGAAGGCGCGTCACCTCGGGATTGTGTGCGCGTGGGCGGCAGCAATCATTCTGCCCACGTCACACCTCGAGCCGTGCCCAGACCTTGGGATCCCAACCGTCCCCGACCCGAGTCTTCTCGACCAATGTTGTCCGCCCGTGAAAAGCTGCTCGCTCCAGGGACATTCTTGCTCGCCTTAGTGACACTTAAAAGTTGCCAACCCAAAAAGTGCTCATTCACCATCTTCACAATTTATTGATCGGCAAGGGGGCAATTGTTGATAGGCGAGCAGGAGCATCATTTGGGCGACCAGGATTAGCGCAAATCACACAAAATTTAAACTGGAATTAACACATGATTTACCCAAGACATCCGGCGAGTAAAACCTACATGCGATCAAGACACATAGGCGAACAAAATCAGATCAAAAGCCACATGACGAGCTCAAACGGCATCCTGCCGATCAGATCCAACCACAGCGCCGAAATAACAATTAAACAAGATGAAAGACCATCAGAATCAAACTAAAGACTCCTCAAGGACAAGTCCAAAGTGACGAACAACTCTAGACTGCGAGCAAGTCCAGTAGATAAGGATATAATTTAGTTAAGATAATGTCAAATTAGTCAAAGGACAGGTGTCGAGCATGCAGACTTGGTCGGCCAAAGGTCGTGCCACCTCCTGCTGGGCAAAAGTCTATAAATACTTAGATTTTTTCAGCAAATAAGACAAGCACAAATTAAGATACACGTCCAAACTTCGATTACGAACCTAAAGCAGCTCGATTAACTTACAATCGAACTTAAACACGTAAGCTTACGTGCGATTCAAATCCATCTAAAACCCGAAAATCCGTATTCACTAATTACGTTAGTGGTCAATCACACGTAATTGTTTGATGATCAATTAACCACTTAAAACAGCCATTAATCTTCAAGGTTAGAACTGATCGTCAACATATGTAACTAATGAATTAGTGATCAAACATGAAGAAATATAAAAAAATATGAGATTAAAGATTTCTAAGTCTTGTAACTTTCCTATAAATTTGATATATTTTTTTTAAATTGGTTCTGTTACCGGCAATAATAGGTTACGCATCAGGTTACGCCAACTGGAATTTTCTTTTCTTTTCTCTATTTATTTTCAGTAATATGTGGCTTTTTCTATATTAAATAAAAATGAATTTTAAAGACCAATTTGACCGGGTCAGTTCAATTCTTCAACTACAAAACATTGTTCATCGTCTTCCCACCTCTTCTCCCAAAGGTTTGAAGTATTTTTCCCAAATCAATCAACTCCAAATCAAAATTAACAGTCGAATTCATACAATTGAAGAATTCTTCCTAAATCAATACACCAAATCAAAATTGGCAGTCGAATTCATTTAAAAAATAAAGAAATGAATATATCAATCAACACCAAATACCATTCAAAATTTAAAAGTGTCATCTTCAACTTGAAGAAATGACATAGTTCATCTTCTGGCAACAACGCAAATATTGTAGAAGTTCTGGGGTTCAACCGTATATCTCCGTCGAAAATTGACTGCCATCGGGGGTTTGATCGTCAAATGGTTTGAGGAATTTTACTCTCCTCCTCAAAAGATTTCAAATAGCCGCCGCCGGTGATAAAATGGTTTACGTGGCACTGAGCGCCACCCGCTCTTCCATCTAACCGCCGCCGGTGGTCGAGGGTAAGTGGAAGTGAAAAGATCCAACCGGCGTGATCTCTGCCCATGTTCGTGGTTTTCCAATCGGAGCCCTAAAGCCCGGCGCCGTTGTCCCTGAAGCCGCCGCCTCCGAAGCCCAACATAAATAAATTCGGGTGGTTGACATTTGATTTGGAAGGGGGAGGGAACAGGCGGCGTGGGGGTGAGAGAAAGAAATGGGGAAGATGAACAGTGTTTGGCTTTGAATATTTTCTTTAAAATTAAAAAACTTTTTGAACTGACCCGGTCAAATTGGTCTTTAAAATTCATCTTTATTTAATATAAAAAGCCACATATTACTGGAAATAAATAGAGAAAAGAAAAGAAATTTCCACGTAGGCGTGACCTGATGCGTAACCTATTATTGCCGGTAACAGGACTAATTTAAAAAAAAAAAAAATCAAACTTATAGGACCAATTTCAAAAAGTGTATCCGATGTGGACTAAATTCAAATTTTAGCAAAGTTACTGGACTTAGAAATCTTTAATCCCAAAAAATATTGATGGTAGCATAGGTATGCAAATTTTATGCAGTAGTAATAGAAAAATTGTCATACAGAGTGAGGAGTGCTAAATGTGTCTTTTCTCTTGGTAGGAATGAGTGCGTCGAATTTTCAATTAATTAATTAATTGATGGTGTAATGTGTTGTATTAAATAAGTGTGGATATATTTATATTTAGTGGAGGATGTGTGCAAATATTATTTTAGGGATATAATTGTAAATTTAAAGTGGGTATATTAAATAAGATTTAAAAATAATCAAAATATTAAGTGGGTGTACTAAGTAGTGAATAAATTAAGTAAAATTGTGGGGGTAAATAGGCGTGTCCTATTTCTAATTACTTGTGAAGTTCTTATAGAAGGTGAAAGGAATATGAGATAATTGGCCCCCTGGTGTCAACAATCCCAGCAAACGACTATGTAATCACTTGAAATTCCGGTCAAGCAAAAGAAATAAGATTAGTTGATTAATTCTTTAATATTGTTGTAAATTTAGCAGTATATCAAATTTAGAAGATTTGATGTGGACATTACTAATGGATTTATAATCTAATGGGCTTTAGGTTTAGACTAAGTCTTTATTCTTATAAATAGACCACTGTACTCAGTATTGTATACTCATACACACACACATATTAGTGAAACTCCTGGCTTGGTACACCCCACAGACGTAGTCGTTCTCGATGAACTGGGTGAACAAATCTCGCGCCTTTATTTTACACTCTCAATTTACAACACGTTATTAGCACGAGTCTCTACCCGAGACTAATCGGTACGATCTAAATTAATTTTCTCCATAACATGTGAATTAATTGTCGTATCTAATTATTTGATCCATGCGTATTATGTTTCATATGCACTTGAATTATTGCATCAATTTTTACTTCGTATTTGCAATTAATTGGATCAAATTGTTTTTGAAAAAAAATAAAATATTTTTAACCGACTAGCGCACGGCCGCCGCCCGTTGATCGCCCAGCAGCGCCGCCCGTCAACCGCCTCCCAGAAGCACCGCCCATTGATGGCCACCATCGCGCCACCGCTGCCCAGAAGCACCGCCTCGCGCGCGCAGTTACAGGCCTTTGAGCACCGCCACCGCTGCCCAAAAGCACTGCCTCGCGAGCGCAATTCCAGGCCGTTGAGCACCGCCACCACGCGCTGCCCTGGGTCGGCGCCGCCACCGCACACCACCGCGCGTTGCCCTAGGCCGGCGCCGCCTCCGTGCGCCACCGCGAGCTGCCCTAGGCTGAGCGCCACCTTCGTGCGCAACTGTGCAGCGCCTCTGGTCGCTGCATCGCGAAAAGCCCCCTATCGCGCCTGTAGGCCGCAATCGGCAGCGGCCGTCGCACCTGTAGGTCGCGATTAAACCGGCAATTCTGCGCCCACGCGCTACCTGCTGCTGCCTGTTGCGTGCACGCCCGCGCACCCCGTGCGCCCATCGTCGCGCCCGTCGTCGCACATGGCTGCATGCCTCCGGAACCCGTGCAACCCTAGCCCTTTTGGGCTTGATTTGGGCCTCATATATTTTATTTAGGGCTTCACATAATTCTTGATTCTTTTTATTTTATTTATGCCCTAGAAATAATTTATTAAATTTCGTTATTATACTTGAATAAAAAATTTAAAAAGTAATAATTCTTGCATGTTAATCAAGCCCGAATTTTTTTGAAATTGATTTCAAACATTAGTTCTCAATAAATTGTCTTATATGCTTAATTGATACATGCACATGCTTTTATAATTTAATTATCTTGCATGCATTATTACCTATGCATATAGTTTATTATTTATAGTCCGCAAATATTACCCGGGTAGATGGCGCCCGGTACTTGTCGGACCGTAATTTATATTTTGGATAGACGACCCCCAATACTTGCTCCTATGTGCTCTAGAATAATCAAATAAATCCTTATTTCTCCGTTGTCAATAAATTTGGTCACGTCCCTTACCATGTCACTTTAATAATTGTAGTGAATCATGTCTGATATAACTATGAAAAAATTCGATGAGCTCGCTCTCGATGGTAGCAATTACCTGACATGGACGCTAGATGTCGAGATCCATCTAGCCTCGAATAAGTTGAGCAAAACTATTATCGAAGGTTCAAAATCCACTAATGCCCAGAAGGCAAAAACGTTGATTTTCCTTAAAAACCACATGAATGAAGCTCTAAAGAATGAAGACTTCACTCAAAAAGACCCCGGAATATTGTGGAAGTCCCTGAAGGACTGTTTCCAACAACAAAGTGACATACTCCTCCCTCCGGCATAATAAGATTGGTTGAACATCCGTTACCAAGACCTTAAGTCTACAATAGAGTACAACTCTACTTTGCAGCGTATTGTAATCAGTTTGATCCAGAAATTCGTATCAACATTCCACGTTAGCAACCCCGTACTCCAACAACAGTATATGGCCAAACATATGATTGGTAGCAAACGTGGAAGGGGGAGAGTGAGTAAGAAGTTATGGTCTAAAGGTCAAGGTCGCAGTACATCCGGTGGTCACAGAACCTCGAATTTTGCTCTACGAAAACCTAGCTCTCAATACAAGATTGAGCAGTCCTGCTACAGATGCGGATGCAAAGGCCATTGGTTTCACACATGTCGCACTCCCAAACACTTGGTTGAGGCTTATATAATGAAGCAAAAGGACGACAAGGGGAAGGCCCCCATGGTTGAACCTCACGACGACAGCCTGTCTGAAGCAGAATTTGACCAAGACAACGATGATCTCATGAGCCCGTAACTCAAAATTTTTGGAGACAATGAGTGATTTGCATATTTGATTATTTTAGTACTTTGTTTTTGGATAAAACAATTTATTTTTTTGGATCCTTTCTTTCGGATATTTTACTTTATGGATGATATTATTTTAGCTTTGATGTGTTTACCTTAATCATTGTTCATTGAATTTATTTTGGATATTGGTGTTCTTATATATGGCTTGTAAACATATCAGCTATTAGGTTTTGGCTATTTCCTCTGGTTTGATAGATGCAAATACTGATTTATGTTTGGTAGATAGCGCCACCACTCATACAATCTTAAGGGATATGAAATATTTTCATAACTTGGTAGAACGTAAGGGGAGTATAACAACAATAGTCAATGATAGTATGTTGATAGTGGGCTCCGGAAGAGCTTCCATTGTCCTCCCCATGGGTACCTAACTCATAATCGATAATGCTTTATTGTTTCCACAATCTAAGCATACCCTGCTCAGTTTTAAAGATATTAGAACTAATGGCTATCATATTGGAACTGAAACTGAGAACAATAACGAATACCTTTTGATGACTATTACTCGAAGTAGTTGTAAACAAGTTATAGAAAAACTTCTTTTCTTCTCCTCCGGATTGTACTATTCCTACATCCGGCCGTCTAATCTCCATCTAGCTATGAGTATGAAATTTGATGATCCGAATTATTTTAAATTATGGCATCAACGGTTAGGTCATAAAGGACAAACTATGATAAGTAGGATTCTATCTAATTCAATTGGTCATAATATTTCGAATAATAGAATCCCTCTTGTTGATGAATTTATTTGTGATGCATGTTCTAAGGGTAAGTTAATAGTGCGCCCGTCGCGCCCTAAGTTTGGACTAGAGTCTTTGGTTTTTCTTGGACGGATTCAGGGAGATATTTATGGACCGATTCCCCCAGCATCAGGACCATTTCGGTATTTCTTGGTCCTAATTGATGCCTCCACTAGGTGGACATATGTTTGTTTGTTGTCCACCCGCAATCAAGCTTTTGCAAAGCTCATTGCGAAAACTATCAAGCTTAGAGCTCAATTCCCAAATTATCCAATTAAATCGATTCACATGGATAAAACTGCTAAGTTCAGCTCAAATGCCTTTACAGATTACTGTATGGCCCTGGGAATTAAAGTGGAGCACTCGGTCCCTACGTCCATACCCAAAATGGTCTTGATGAACCACTAATTAAACATATCAAACTTATCGCGAGACCATTACTTATGAACTCTAAACTACCCACTTCATGTTGGGGGCATGCAGTCCTACATGCACTGCACTTGATACAAATTCGTCCAACTGCATATAATGATCATCCCACCTATAGCCAGTGCGTGGAAAAGAACCTAGCATTTCCCATCTGCGTATTTTTGGATGTGCGGTATATGTTCCGATAACATTACCAATGCAGAACTCTATGGGCCCACAAAGGAAACTCGGTATTTATATCGGGTTTGATTCTCCATCCATCGTGAAATACGTAGAGCCTTTGTCCGGGAATCAATTAACAGCCGGTTCGTTGATTGCACGTTCTATGAAGATCACTTCCCAACATTTGGGGGAGATCCGAATTCAAAATTGAATGAATATCGGGAGCTTACGTGGAACGTAAGTGATCTTCAGTATCTAGATCCACACACTATTCAATCTGAACTGGAAGTTCAGAAGATCATTAACTTGTAAAATTTAGCAAACAATCTGCCAGACGCGTTCACTGACCATAGAGGTGTAACTAAATCGCATATACCTGCAATAAATGCTCCTCAAAGGGTTGAGGTCCCAAGCAAAATAAGTATTCATACCCCCACACACCAGAAGCGTAAAGGTCCGTCAGGAGATACTAGTACACCTAAAAGAAAGGCTAGCAAAACTGGTCAGCCAAACGTAAAATCTCTAGAAGAGATTCGTCTAGATAAATCAAAGTCTCTAGAAAACGAGCATCCTAGTGATGAAACACATGCATAAAATATTCAATGCACTAGGACCACAGAACGACCAGACCTAGATACACTGGGAAATGAGGAAGGTCTGGTTGATATAAACGTTGAAGTCTCTGTGAATTTCATAGATACGGGTGAAACATATAATAGAAATATTACTGTCGTCGATGACACATTTGCAGCGACAATTTCCCTTTCCATTATAAATAACGATCTAGATCTAGAACCCAAAACTATCGCTGAGTGCTGGAAGCGCTCCGATTGGGTAAAGTGGAAAGAGGCAGTTGAAGTAGACTCGCATCACTTAACAAAAGACAAGTATTTGGCTCTATCGTTCGTACACCCACACGCGCTATCCCTGTAGGATATAAATGGGTATTTATACGAAAACGAAATGAGAACAATATTGTGGAGAGGTATAAAGCGAGGCTTGTAGCTCAAGGGTTTTCGCAGAGACCCGGTATTGATTTCGATCAAACCTATTCTCTCGTAATGGACACAATAACGTTCCGCTACTTGATATCTTTGGCAGTTAAATTGAATCTCCAAATGAGATTAATGGACGTAGTAACCGCATACTTATACGGATCACTAGATGTCGATATATATATGAAAATCCCCAATAGATTTGACATTTCTCAGATGAGTGATGGTGAAAACCGCAGTATGTATAGCATAAAACTGCAGAAGTCGTTGTACGGCCTAAAGCAATTGGGCCTCATGTGGTACAACCAACTTAGTGAGTTCCTTCAGAAGAAGGGATACACATTCAATAAAGTTTTCCCATGCGTATTCACGAAGAAATCGCAAAGTGGTTTTTGCATCATATTCGTTTATGTTGATGACCTAAACATAATCAGAACATGCAAAGAGATTGAAGAAGCCAGTTCAATCTTGAAAGCTGAATTCGAAATGAAAGTCTTGGGTAAAACCAAGTACTGCCTCGGCATACAGATCGAGCATCTCCCAGAAGGAATTCTTATACATCAGTCAACCTACGTGAAGAAGGTATTGGAGTGATTTCACATGGATAAATCTCATCCGCTTAGCACCACTATGGTTGTCCAATCCCTCGAAGTGGATAAGGACCCATTTAGACCAAGAGAATATTCGGAAGAAATTTTGGGGCCAAAAGTTCCTTATCTTAGCGTTGTTGGAGCATTACTCTATCTTGCAAATTACACTAGACCGGACATTGCATTTGCAGTTAATTTGCTTGCGAGATATAGCGTTTCTCCTACAAGGAGACATTGAAATGGTGTTAAGCATGTTCTATGGTACCTCCAAGGATCTCAAGATCTTAGACTGTTTTACTGTAAGAACCAAGATAAGACCTTGGTAGGTTATGCGGATGCTGGCTATTTATCTGATCCCCACAATGTCATATCCCAGACTGGTTATATTTTTCTCTGTGGTGGTACCACAATCTCATGGAGATCGGTTAAACAAACCATGGTTACCACGTCTTCAAACCACTCAGAGATAATAGCTTTGTTTGAAGCCGCACAATAATGTGTTTGGTTAAGGTCCTTGGTAAAACACATTGGTGATTTGTGTGGTATCGCTAAATGCGATACATCCCCGACCGTTATATTTAAAGACAACGCAGCTTGCATCGCACAAATGAGTAATGGGTACGTCAAGGGAAACCTGACGAAATATATATCACCTAAGTTTTTCTACCCATACGAACTCCAGAAGAGTGACGTGATTACCATTCAAAAGGTGCAATCTAGTGACAATCTAGCAGATCTGTTCACTAAGTCCTTATCTACGTCTACTTTTAAAAAGTATGTTCGTGGTATTGTGATGCGAAAGCTCAAAGGGTTGTTGTCTTCAGGGGGAGCGGTAACCCCGAAATAAATCTAGAAGATTTGATTTGGACGATCGATTATATTCCTCCCTAACTTAATATTTGGTCGATACCTAACACGTGGAGTTTTTATGACATGTTATGTCGTAATGTCCAAGGGGGGTGTTATAAATCTAGCAGATTTATTATACCAAATCTAGAAGATTTAATGTGGACGTTACTAATGGACTTATAACCTAATGGGCTTTAGGTTTAGACTAGGTCTTTATTTTTATAAATAGATCATTGTACTCAGTATTGTATACACATACACACACATATTAGTGAAACTCCTGGCTTGGTACGCCCCCAGACGTAGTCGTTCTCGACGAACTGGGTGAACAAATCTCGCGCCTTTATTTTACGATCTCAATTTACAATAGATATGATGGATTAATTAATTGGGGCCAGCTAAATACCTACCAACTAATAGATATACACCTCCACAAATATTTTAATAATTTATTAAAATTGTGAAATCATATATAACCTTAATCATTAAAAGGAAAATAAAACCTAAGACTATATACACCCCCTCTCATCATTTGTTTAACATAAAATGTAAAACACCATGTACCTATGAAATGAAAACATGGATACCACAACAATTAGTTTATATTTTTTTTTAACTCAATTGTACAAAATACTTCATAAGAAATTCACACCTTCCGATTAATCAATAATTTCAATTAACAACAAAATGAAAGTAAATCACACTCACACGCACCAGCAAATATTGGTGCTGGGGAGGAGAAGTTTCATGGTTCAATTTAAAATCAAATCTCCCATTTGTGTACCCAACACATAGAGCCTTCCTACAATCTCAAATAGTTCTGACATTTTATCCAACACATTATGGGCATTAAAGTTTAGCTTAATTTTTTCAGAATCTTTGTTTTCTTTGTTCATGTCCAATTTGTCACACATATATTACTGTGGCCTGTGGGAATTCGAAGAAGGCAGCGAAATCAATTAGTTTTTTTAATTAACCAACAAACAACGCTGTATTTTTATACATATGAAACTCAAACATAATAATATACACATATAGAGGTTGTTTTTTTTGGAGGAAACTATCCCTCCATGTCACTGGTTGCTCAATATCGTTTCCTCGCCATTTTGCACGGTCACGCCACTTAGTCGCCCCCCTCCGGTCACATCGCGCGATTGAAGTCACACGCTCATGTGCCAGACTGTGGTGATAGCATCATAGTCATAGCAATGGAGTTTTTGAGTTGATTTGATTATTAGGAAGAAGGGGTGTGTATATGTTTGAGTTATTTTATTGATGGGCCAATGGGGGAATATACAACCATTTTAATTAATAGGGGCAATATTGGTAGTATAAGAATTGTGTATCCAGTAATACCAATTAAAATAAATAGGTGAATTGAGACGAAGGGGTATTTAGCCGGCCCTAATTAATTTCACTGTTATTCAACATGGGATTGGTTATATACCCCACCAACATAAGTGGATACACCTCCGTACATAGCGAACTATCAATTTTACTCCCTTCATATAAAATACATTTTCAATACATCCTTCTTTTCTACACAAAAAAATAATCGTTCAACACCAATTTTTTCAAACACGCCGTCATCTTTAATGGTGCCTGACTTGAACCGAAAATACCAGCTTTCTACTAGTAGCTTCCCCGCAAGAGTACGGGTTCACTGTAGTATGGGCAAATATAGGGACCAAGTATTATCGAACCCAAGGGAAAGTGTGTATGCAAATAGATCCCTGAAGATCTACGCGTCATAGCTAATATGAGTGAATGTTTTTGGATTTTTGGAAAATTAATTCTAAACTAAAATAAACTAATCAAACTAAAGAACGAAAGAAACGAATTAACTAAGGTGTGTTTTCAAATGAGTGATGGTGATGTTTAGGATAGTAATCCCTACGTATACTAACGGAGCAGGTACATAATCAAGATAATCGTGACGCGCAAGAGATAATCTAAGTTAAAAGAATGCAAGATGAAAGCTCAAGATTTTAAACCCTAATACTTTATCCTAGCAATCGACTTCACTAATCCACTAACGAGTTAATAGATTGTATTTAATTAACGAGACCCTAATTTAACTAATGGTGATGCGGCCGTCCTCCATAGCTAAACCGGCAGATTAATCAACCCCTTCTAAACCCTCTAGTTAAGTCTACTAGTTGTTAAAGAGTGATGCGGTCGTCCTCTCCCTAACACGTTCGTACGAAATTCAAAGGAAAAGTTAAGATTGATTTTAAGAGTTCATTAATTAAGAGAATTAAAACCTAACGTCACGAATTACCCTAATTACGTACCCACGACCTACTTCTACGAGTTCATCCTACCCCAAGCATACAAGGATTTTAGCCGGACATGGTTATAACGATAACAAAAGCAATTGACGAAGTAACGAACATAAACATGATGAATTGAAGTGAAAAACTAAAAAGCATGAACTAGGGTTTGGAAAGAAAATAATTCTAAGAACTGAAATTAGATTAATAAAACGAAGTCTAAAGTGTTTAATGTAATCAAACTAATGAAAGGAAACTAAGAAACGAAAATAAACTAAGAATTCGTACTAAAACCTCGATTAAACGTAAAGTAAAGCTTGCTCGTCTCTTCTCCTCTTTCTCTATCTAAAAACTAAGTCTAAAAGTAGTTTGGAATGTGTTCCCCCGTTCAAAACGTGTTCGGAAGGTATATATAAGCGTCGGGCTGAAACGGGAACTCGTGGGCCGGAAAAACGAATCTTGAAAGTTTGCTCTCGGAGGCGCTCGAGCTGTCCCGCTCGAGCGGACGCGCTCGAGCTTGATGGTCGAATGGGGCAGGCGGTCGAGCAGAGGCGCTCGAGTAGTTGTGCTCGAGCAGCAAAAAGTTTCTGTAAGTTTGGGGCGCTCGAGCTGTTGAGCTCGAGCGGAGGCGCTCGAGTGCATTGGTCGAGCGGAAGCGCTCGAGTGCTCTCGCTCGAGCACTTTTCAGCAGCAGTACACTTATTCGTAAAATCTTCATATCTCCTCAATCGGGAGTCCGTTTCGGCCGATTCAAAGTCCTACGAACTCCTCTTTTCGCCCTCTATCCATCTATAAGCATCAAAAAGACAAATTCATTAGTTTATAAAAATGATACTCAAATGACTCTAAATACTCAACAAAATCAACCAAAACTAGGGCATTTCGAGTTACGAATCATGACAATTTCACGCCTAATCAGTGTCACGATGTTAAAGTCGGTGTCTCCACCGCCTCTATAACCAAAAATCTTAATCAAAATTGAAATGAGAAACGAACCCATCTATTTTAACAAAAAAAAATTAAAAAAAAATTGAAAACAAATCTAAAGAATTTTTGTGAATATCAAATTAAAAATTGTTGTTCCTTTCAATTACAGCGGTAGAAAATACTCATTCATTTTTTTATTCTCTTTGATCGAACATAAAAAATAAAACAAAAAAAAAAGAGAAAAAAAAGTGTGCTCACCATTATTATTTTGCTGAAAAATTGGAGAGATATAAAATAGTGCTCTTACTATAAAATTGTTATGGAGATTATAGAATTAGTCAGGATATAAAAATGGTCGAGACTCTCAAGAAATCGGAAAATTGGGGATGAAAAGAAGAGCGAAGGGTAAGACTGGGTTGATAAAATAGAAGAAAGAAAAGTGGGGTGGGCAGGGACGGATCCAGGATTCTGTCCCAAGGGGGGGCGAAATGAAGGAGGGGGTGATAGACTCATAGTCATAGGTGGTGCATTGCAATTAATAATTTTTTATAGAAAAAGGGTAAAATAGGTAATTTATATTATATGTAGGTGTATTTATTAAACCCATTCACATCGTATGTGTAAAGGGTGTGACACATAAAGCAGGCCAGATATTTTTACTAGGCTCAGGTTATATATATTCCTATATTTTGTTAGTAAACTTCCCTAAAAAAATGTTTGGATTTTTTTTTTTTGAAAAAAACATAATAATTTTCGATTTTTTTAAAAAAAATTCATATATTTAGTGTTTTTTATTTTTTTATTTCAGTAAAATAATTGGAATTCTTTTCTATTTTTTTTATGATGGAGTGTATTAACTATAGATAGTAGTGTATTTAACTTCAACATTTTTACTTTACTTTTGACTTCAGAGGCCCTTTTATGGAAACACTTCAGGGAGTTGCTGAAGGTTATAAAACATATATTTGTACATAATCGAAATATATCTTGTACAAGAAGGTATCATGTGAGTGATATTTATAACTAAACTTGTTTAAAGAGTATTAGTAAATTACCCTAAATTTATTAATCTGTACATTAGTTATTTGAGAAAATTTGCATAAGATCATTTCATGACATGAGATAACACAAATTAACATTCATTCCTGTCAGGGCATTAATGTGTCATGTCCAATTCATACTTCATATGACAGTCTCGTAACATGAGATAATCTCACACAAAATCTATTCTAGTTATTTTCACTAAAATATTAATAAATTGTTGTTAGTGATAATAATTACCGTGAATAATATCATTCACATAATATTTTATCATGTTATAATATCAAAGAAATAATAAATATTTTTTTAGGTTGAAGCTAGTTATATTTCTTAGTAAAAGTCAATACTTGTATATTATTTATAAATTTTATAATTTAATATTACTTCAATAAAACATCATTTATTACTTTCAAGTTATTATTTTTATCCATCACAAGAGAAATATCTCATGAAACAGTCTCACGCCTAAACCTTTGACTGCTGTACATATTCAATCTGACCAAGTATATGATGTGTCACAATTGTAAAATCATCCCGTGGTATAGGATCAATATTCACTGCCTCACTTAACCAAACATCAGTATATTTGATATGTACGGTACGGAACCGTGCTACAATAGTGCCCATTGGTTGATCAAGCATCACCTCTTTTCTTGGTTGCCCTTTATAAAGAATATCTTGGGGTTATGAATATTTACTGAATTGAAGCAACCGATACGATGACGTTTCTTGTCTTTTATTTCTTTTAAGGAAAAATATTTACTTTCTTTACTCTTGTCTTATATTGTTGATCGGTTGATCCCTCTAACTCAAGCAAATGGCATGTTGTCTAGAAGTAGATATTGCATCTCTTTTTTATTTATTTATTGAAAAAAAAAATTGGGGTTGGGGGTGGGGTTATGATCTTATTGGAGTGGTAATGTTAATGCTCGACACAATATCTATTCGATTTTTTAAAAGTGTTCCTAAGAAATTAATAAATTATTTAAGTCTAATATCGACATCCGAGCATGACGCATGACGTACATAAGGAATAATAAAACAGAAATTAGCGAAATAAAATATTAGTATTTGTAATTTAAAATCTAATTTAAGACACGCTATGGATTGTTTCGAATTGATATCCCACCTTTTATTATAAAATATACTATATAATTATATTAATTTTTCACTATAATTCGGTGTCGACTGACGATATGTAAGTTTAAGCAAAATCACCAACTTCTGAACACTGACTGATAAGATTTAATAGGATTAAAGAAGACAATCATAATTAATGGCTAATAAACTCACGGTCAACTTAATTAGATTAAAATAATAGTATTCCTATAAGAAAAATCCTAAAGTCAAAATCTATGGAAATGATTTTGTATTTAATCGCAAATAAGAATAATAAAATAACAACTTCAACGCTAATAAGAATCCAATTAACAATTATTAGGGAGTGTTCGATGAAAAAGAAGAGTATTATCATTAAAAAAAAACAATAAATTCCAATTTTTACACTTGAATTTTTTTTAGTCGAGCCCATTCATTATGGATGTTGTTCCTTGTTAAAAAAATAAAGAAAAAATCAATTGAATTGGAGTTTCTATAAAAGAACAAATTCACACTGTACAAAAAAGGTCTAAGAGAGCGGTTATATTTAAACTAAGAAAGCGGTTAAAACCGCTTTCTAAGAAACATCTATGTAAGTCTAAGAGAGCGGTTTAGTAACCGCTGTGCAAAGTTGGAACTAAGACAGTTGTCCAAGAGGAAGAACTAATAGAGCGGTTTTTAACCGCTCTCCAAGTGCCACACTAAGAGAGCGGTTATAAACCGCTATCCAAGCCTCTCTCTTAGACAGCGGTTATTAACCGCTCTCTAAGAGCCTTTTTAATTTTTTTTTTTAATTATTTGGACAGCGGTTATTAACCGCTCTCCGAGCTATTTTTTAATTTTTTTTAATTATTTGGTTTTAACCGCTTTTTTTTTCAATTATATATATATATATATATATATATATATATATATATATATATATATATATATATATATATATATATTTTTAATAAATCTGCTTATATATTCAAAATTACCAAAACACATATACTAATATTTATTCGTAACATCAAATAAATATAATATAATATCCAACAACATGAAATATTAATTCATCACAAATTAATATATAAGTTACATGCTATGAAAAGTTATAATAATGTTTTACAAGAATCGATTGTAAAGATACCCAATCCAATCCATCTTCCATTTCTCCATTCGAGCGTTGTTGTAAAAAGGGATCCGAGGCCTATGCACAAACTGCAAATTACATAGAAAATTTAATTAAATAATAAACATTTTTTATTCAATCAATAATATTTAAAATAAATCGATAATCGACTTACTTCTTCAGGAATGGTGGTCCGAGAAGTCAAGATTATATCTTCAATGTAGCAACACACAAAATGTCCACAGTGATTGCCATCTTGCTGCTTCGGAACCTATTGATTAACAATTACAATCATGTACTATAACTATGATTATTTTCTATTGATTTTACAATTTTCTAAAGTAACTTACCTTAATGTTTTTCCACAGCACTTTACTAATATTTGTGGTATCTGATTTTTTACCTGGAAGGCTAGTCTGATACATTGCCATCACACTATATAATTATTTTAAAAAATAAATATACATTAGATATGTATAATCTTAAAAGTAAAACAAATCATAATATGAGAATATTAAAAATTAACTTACGTACCCTTCCATAAATGCTATAAGATCGGGACGATGTGTATGCACCACATCCGTAGCTGGATCCAAATAATACACAGTAAGATCCTTCATTCTTATGGCCAACATCACCCAATGATCACTACATTATATTAACAAAATTAAAATTAATCGCTTGTTCGTCTAAATAAATTTTTTTATGAAATATTTATTATACTTACCCCACATTGTATGGCCAAAAAATGAGATGGTCTCTCTCTCTATATTTCAACATATGTTGAACAATGTCGTTCATATACTGTGTCCTATTACCAAAAATGCTACACACTTGGGGGGCAGATGAAGGAATATTTTGCACTTGCAACGACATCTACGGTTAAATATACCTCGCCCAAATACCTTTAACCAACATACGCTAATATTAATATTTAATAAGTAAGTTAAACTATAAATGAAGTAAATGTTGAGAATTAAGTAAACACACCTGAGGTAAAAAGTCATGGTAGTTGCACTCAACCACTTGTCACCGAAGACTTCTTCGACATAATCTCGTATGATGAACTCCTCATATCCAACATAGTTAAAGTAAGCACTAATGGGCACTGTGACTGTATTGAAGCTGGAGGACACCATGTAGTGCACCGTACTCATTACAGTGACATCGTGGGGTACGTCTCCGGGCAGGGGGTACCCTAATCGCCGTCTGCGCACACCAACAGTTGGTTCCCCTGGTCTCTCCCTCTGTGTAGTCTTTTGTGGAGTCGGGAGTATCTACAATCAATATTTGTAATATTATTTAAAATAAATTAACTTATTAATTACTTTAATAACATGTATTTTACCTTTTTTTGTGAGAGAAACCAAGTTTTGCGGCCATTCGAGAAAATGCCCGACCGCGTCTCCGACTGTGGTGGCCACATCTTCTGGTTTTGGCAACAGTGAAGTCTCTTGTCCAATTTCAAGTACAGTGAGGGTGACTTTCACAAAACCAGGAGTGATTGGGCGACCATGGATCACTCCACTGGAGCTATCGAACAACATTCCAGTGGCCACCAACCGAAGAGGATAATCCAAATAAAGGTAACAAGGAGTCGTCTGTTCGAAGATGATATTCAGTTAGAAAATTTATACTAGTATTTAATTAAAACAAATACGAGATACATCTAATACCTTGGAGACGTTTTGAAGTGCATCATGGAAGTCGTCTGAAGCATTATTTCTAACAGCACTCTCTCCAGCCTCAGCGGAAAACATAGGAGCACTATTTTCACAGCTAGCACCACTAGATGACATCCCGTATCTCATTTGATGGTTTGATATCATCGAAACTTGTTTAGCTAAGTCGGCAACCCGGGCTGAAAGTTGTTCCACCTTAGACATAGCCGCCATACCAGGTGCCATACTCAATGATTTCTTCGTGACGCTAAATCCAAGTCCCCGTATGCGTCCGGGATGCTCCTGATAATTTATTGCCCGTGTAAACAGATCATCAGTCCCCACAGTGCGGGTCTCGTCGGGCGTCATGCTCTGAGATATGCGCTCCTAAATAACAAACAAATATTATTAAATCATTTCAAATTAAATAATAGTTTATATTGTTAAAGATAAAAATAATGGATGAATTACCGCTTCATCAATGATACGCTGTGTTTTGGGATCGGGAACATTCCCATCTCGAGTCTTTCTTATAGTATGAAATAACTCATAACGGGTAACAACAGGTGCACTCTCTCCACCTTTCCTTTTTTCTTCTTTCTACGATAATAATAAACATGTAAAAAATCATTAAAAGTGAATATATATTAATGAAGTGAATGATCATAAAAAAATTAAAAGTTAGCAAATCTCACCAAATCTTCCCTAATGCGTGCATAACCTCTGGAAGATCCACGATATTGCGCCTCCATATTCTTAGCTTGTATGCTATTTCTGTTACTTTTTTCCTACAGTGTAATATAAATACGATAAATACTGAAAAAAAAAAGAATAGGTGAAATAACATTAATCAATTTTACCTTGAACTCATCAAGCATAGATCTACGCACAAACTCCTGCCAATAAGGAGCCACCATAGGGGATTCCGCATAGTCTTTAGGCGGCGTAGACGAATACAAACCAGTCTTCGGGTCTCGTGCCTTATTCCTCAGAAAAGTCCGAAATTTTTTGACCTTATTTCCAGCTTGTTTAAGTATATCATGCTTCTTTGTGTGATCAAGGCCGATGAATGTTGACTGTTGGAGTTATACTGAAAGTATGCTTTTACTTTGTATAACTCGTGTATCAAACACTTGGTTATGAGAATAATTCTTTTATCGCATATGCTTTAGATATGATTGAATGTTGAATTTCTATTGCAAACCGTTCAATATATATAGTACGTGTTACATAGTAGTTAATGTGGTGATACCCGATCACGGAAGACAACATTAACAGTTTACTTGTAACTAAACGTACATTTTCACGACCTAGGTGGAATTGAACAATCCGCCGTGAAAGGTCGATGTGTAAGGCTCAGATTGGTCTGTCTTGACCAAGAGATTGCACTAGCACATTTAGTATGTGTTGAAGAGGTCCTACAGCGAGGAGCAATTCTTCTGTTCTGAAAGGTGAAGAATTAGACCTCAGTGGTTGTTGATTTCTTAATCTCCGTCACTTAAATAGGACCGTGTGTGCTTAGTAGTTACTGCTTTGATTCATGTTGGGTGAGAATCATTGCGACTTCGAACTTTATGTCTTGGGCAGTAATATTAATCATACGACGGTTGCTAAGATTTAATACGGAGAAACGCGTGCGAGTACGGCTCGTGTGATTAGTCCCCTTGGTGGGCTCAAAAGTTTTATTGTACCAAATCTTGCAAGTGAAGAATTAGTTTCTTCGGTACGAATAATAATGTTGAGCTGTCTTTACTCCAAGGTGAAATATATTAATTAATTTAGAGCTATTCAGAAGCTTAATTAATTAATGGACTTGATAATCTTAAACGCGGGAAATAATAACCGGGAGCCCATATTATCGTAATATGGATTAAGATGGATAGTGCAATATTAATTTATTAGTGGTAATAATTAATATTAATGGGCTGAATTATATTGGGGCTCAATATTGAAATTCAGAAGTCCATTAGGAGGTCCAATCTTAATTCTCCTTAAGGCCCCTCAAGTAGCCCATTAAGTAGCCCAATAATGATAAGGTGATTAAAATAAAAAGAAAATTATATTGCTGATTTTTCTATGAAAAATTCGAAAATTGCATGATAAGGAGAAAAAAGATTTTGTTGATTTTCTTGGAAAGATATTATGCAAGATATGTATTCTAGGAATACAAGAATATCTCATATATTCAAGAAGATCCAAATCTTGGATTTTCTCTATGGAATTTTCGAAGACCTCATATTTAT
This sequence comes from Ballota nigra, assembly GCA_947034835.1. NCBI lineage: Eukaryota > Viridiplantae > Streptophyta > Magnoliopsida > Lamiales > Lamiaceae > Ballota > Ballota nigra. The sequence continues at coordinate 94,558,007 of OX344724.1, forward strand.
TTAGGGGTGTGAGATTTTTGTGGAATATTTTTTTATGGAGAAAAGAATATATGGGATATATTCAAGATTTCTTAGAGTCTAAGAAAAGATTTTCTCCAAGCCCATATCTTCACTAAATTTCGGCCAACCCCCTTTATAAATAGGAGATGATTATTTCATCTCCAAGTATATAATTCCATGTGTTGGAAAAATCAAGAAGCATAGATATTTTTCTTTTTCCTTAGTTTATTAAATTACTTGAAAGCGTCTCCCACCGGCGATCAAGTGAGGTGAAAAGGGAAATACTTGAGAAGGCTTTGGGTTGATAAAGCGAGATTATAATTGTCCCGTATATTCAAAGGCCAATTCTACAAGAGGTACGTTAATCGCATATTTAATTGTTTATTCCGCTTAATTAAATATGTGAAATTAATTCAACATGCATGATGATAATTAGTTGTTGGAATTATTATTTGAATTAATTAGGATTAATTCATGCTAGTAATAATTGTATTTAAATTCGTATTTAAAATTCATCCCGAATAGATTCCGGGCACCCCTATTATCCCAACAACTGGTATCAGAGCCACGGTTTCGGGCTCTGAATTTTAAATTGGAATTTAAATTGTTGAACATTAAATTGAAATTGGATAGTAGAATTGTTAGATCTTTTTTGCAAGTATCCAATTGTCATGGTTTTTAATGTTGTTAATTTCATGCGTGTGAATTAATTTGGTTTTTAATTCGATTCGTTCGAATTCGTTTTTCTCGTGAGAAAATCCACGAGTAGATTAGTTGTTTTTATTTTGATTCGATCATTGTAATAGACTAGTCTAGATCTAGTATTTATTTTTTTTGTAAAAATAAATTGAAACCGGATCGTGATGAAGAACGGAGAGTTAAAAACGGCGTACCCGGATGACGCATACAAGCGTGGAGCGTGTATGGAGGTAAAATCATGCAAGGGGTGAAGAAAACAAGGACGAACGGCGAAAAAACGGCGCACGGGGGTGCACGGCGCACACCGTGCGCAACGGGCGCACGGCGCCGCGCGCACAGCGCGCGCGCGCCTCGGCAGGCCGCTGCAGCGCCTCGGCGCGCTTCTGTGCTGCGCCTCGGGCGCGCCTCGGGTGCGCCTCGGGGCTGCGCTTCGGCGCGCCTCGGGCGCTTTTCCAGCGCTTCTCGGGCCGGGAAGCGCGCGGGCCCACTTCGTGGGCCGACGCGCGCTGTATCTTAGGCCGTGGAATTTTTTCGGTTCGTGGTTTTTTTTCCGTGTGATTTTAAACGTCGTCCCGAACCCCAAACGATGCTGTTTTTTTTAAAGAAGTGTTGCTGTTCGAGTGGGAGCACGTCGAGACGAACGTCGGAAAGCAACGAGGACGATTTTTCGCATCAAGACGTGAAGAAATTAAACCGTGACAATTGGAATTGAGTGCTCCAATGTGTTTAATTTTGTTTTGATGGATGTTTTATTTCGTGCAATTTTATTATTTGTTAATATGTGTTTGCATGAATTTAATTGTCCAAGAAAAACCTTACTTTCGAAAATTACTAAGTATGTTTTTATAATCGCAATTTTATTCCGGATATTAAAATTGGATTATTTTGACCTCCATAATTTATTTATTTGTGAAGTTCTTTTGGAATACATTTCTCCCTCGGATCGGCCAAAAGAACGGATTTCACATGAATAAATTCCGAAAGGATGATTGTGGATTATTACTAGTGGCGGTATTGACCCTCACCACGAGTGGCTTGCTCAAAGCGAAATAATAATCCTGTATTTAATTATGGTTATTACTTAGGCATAGGAAATTGATATTAACTTACTCCCCTCGGAGTCCCTGTCAGTTTCTATGTGGTCAAAGTGGGAGCCAACTATTAATTTTTGAATTAAGGATTTGTAACTTTTAAGTTTGTAAACCGCTTGAATGTGTTTAAATGTATAGACCACCCCTCGTGGCGCATTTAAATTGTTTCGAGATGTTGGCTGATGCATGATTATATTGTTTTAAGGTTTCAATATAATTGATGTGATCGAATTATGTGATAATTTCGTATTTTTCTAGATATTGATATGAATGTATGTTTTATTCTCATTTCATCATGTCGCAACCTTTTAATCCACTGTATAGTATACTTAAAGTTAATAAACTTTTTGGAGAGAATTATATCGATTGGAATTTTTTTTTTTAAATTTGTCCTTACTGCACGAAAACACAATTGGGTTATTTATGTTAATATACCCGGCAAGCCTAATGATAAGTCAAGCAATGGGAAGAGGCTGTTTATGATCGGAAGCGTGACAATGAATGAAGTGCATCATCTTGACATTCCTGTCTGAGGATTTGAGGCGCGTTCATGAAGACATTGTATCCGCTGTTGAAATCATGGAACACCTTGAAGAGATGTTTTCACATCAGAATCCCATGACTAATCAGTTCACCAAACATGACTCGGTCAAGTTGGAAATGGTGGAAGGAACGCCCGTAAGGGAGCACGTTCTTGAGATGATGGCATACCTTAACAAGTTGGAAGAACTTGGTGCGGATTTTGATTGATTTCATATACCATTCCCTACCGATAAGCTTTGAGTAGTTTCATCTGAACTGTCAGATGAATGAACGGACAAGTCGTTTGCCCGAGCTCTTGCAAGCTTTAGTTTCGGTGGAGGTGATAATGGAGCACCAGTCTAGTGCTATGGTGACTAATGGTTCGTCTACCTCTTTTGGTCCCAAGGGAGGGAAAAAGAGGAAGAAAACCAAAGGCCGGATCCAAGCAAATCCAATTGTTGCGAAAGGCAAATGCAAAGGCAAGCATCGAAGGGGAAGTGTTTTAGTTGCGGTGAGAGAGGACAATGGAGGTCTGCCTGTTCCAAGCCTAAGAGGCTAGGAAAGTTAGGTAATTCACACACCTTAGTCGTCGAAACTTGTGAAGTGGCGTATGCTGTCTATTCGTGGATAGTGGATACGAGAGCTACTGATCACATTTTTTTATGGGTTCAAGCTAACCCGACGACTTAACGGAAGTGAGATCCCCATCACATCGGGCAATGCTACGAGAGTGGCAGCTGAAGCAGTGGGAGAAGTGCGCCTATCTTTTGAAGATAGAGTTATGGTCTTGAGAGACGTTCTTCATGTTCCTAGTTTAGAAAGAACTCAACCTTCAGTTTCTAAACTGTTTGAATAGATACTCAGTTTCTTTTAATAAGGATGTTATTATTGCTTGAAACGATGAGTTTATCTGTTCCGGAACTTCAATGGATGATCTTTATACCATTATTTGGGCACACCACTCGCAAAATTGAATCTAATAACACATCGATTATTTCGAGTAATAAAAGAAAGCGTTCTTCGGAGATGAACGAAACACTTCTATAGCATCTTAGACTAGGTCATATTAATCTAAAGCGGATAAAGAGATTGGTGAAAGACGGATCCTTGGAACCATTCCAAGTCGAACCGTTTCCAACTTGGGAATCCTGTTTAGAGGGTAAAATGACCAAGAGGGCATTTGGAGCCAAGGGGATAAGAACCACGGAAGTGTTTGAACTCGTTCATACCGATATGTGTGGTTCAATGACGATCATAGCAAGAAGGGGTATGAGTAAATTGTCCTTTTCAATGATTACTCGAGATATGGATACATCTACCTTATGATGCATAGGGAAAGAAGTATCAAGTCTCTACGATTTGTTCGTGGAGGCGAATACCTTAGCAATGAATTCTTGAACTACCTATCGGAAGAAGGGATTGTATCCCTGTTGACCACATCGGGAACCCCTCAATAGAACGGTGTGGCGGAACGAAGGAGCTAGACTCTTTTAGAAATAGTCAGATCCATGATGAGTTATTCGGATTTACCCAAGTCGTTTTGGGGTAACGCCTTGGAAACAATGACTTACATTCTAAACTTGGTGCCATCCAAATCGGTTCCTAAAACCCCAATGGAATTGTGGACCGGGCGCAAACCCAGTCTAAGACACTTGCAGATTTGGGGTTGTCCGGCATACGTGCTAGACGAGGAAGCCGGTAAATTGGATCCACGTTCGGAATTAAGGTTGTTTATAGGATATTCCATGGGAGCGAAAGGGTGTATGTTCTATAGTCTCAAGGATTAAAAGACCGTGATTAGTTCGCACTTTAAATTCTTGGAGGAAGACTATATGAACAAAAGAAAGCCCAGAAGTGAGATTACCTTAGACGAGTTTAGAGGGCAAACTCCTATACCAAGTATACAAGATGATATATCACACGTCACACCTTCACAACCGAAACCCCGTCTTAGTGGGAGGATTGCAAGGCAACCCGAGAGATTCATGGGAATTGAAGAATCTTCGGATTTGATTCCCGGCGATGAATCAGACCCATGAACGTACGACGAGGCAATCCAAGACAAAGACGCGGAGGCGTGGCAAACCGCAATGGAAACCGAGGTGGGTTCGATGGATTATAGTCAAGTGTGGGAGTTGGTTGATCCACCTAGTGGGGTAGAGCCCATTGGATGCAAGTGGATGTACAAGAGGAAAAGAGGACCTGACGGAAGGGTAGAAACCTTCAAAGCAAAGCTTATGGCCTGTGGCCTGTAGCTATGCTTAAGTCCATCCGTATTCTCTTGTTGATCGCTGCGCACTTAGATTACAAGATCTGGCAAATGGATGTCAAGACAGCTTTTCCTTAACGGAAGTCTTGATGGGATCTATATGCAACAGCCCAAAGGTTTCGTTGAAAAAGGCCAAGAGCACCTCGTATGCAAGCTTAAGAGATCCATTTATGGACTTAAGCAAGCGTCGCGTACTTGGAACCAATGTTTTGATCAAGTTATTAAGTCTTACGGGTTTGTGATCAAAACAAGTTCGAAAGTTGTGTGTATAAAAGATGTGACGGAACTGCGGTGGTATTCTTAGTATTATACGTAGACGATATTCTGCTCATTGGAAACAATGTAAAGGTATTGTCAGACGTAAGGGTATGGCTGTCAAATCAGTTTGATATGAAGGACTTAGGGAAAGCCGGTCACATCCTTGGGATCAAGTTCACTCGAGATCCAAGAGGAGGATGTTGGGTTTATCGCAAGTTTCATACAAAGCCACTGTTTTGAAGCATTTCAGCATGCAAGATTCCAAGAAAGGTTTTGTACCTTTTAGGCACGGAATCCATCTATCTAAAGAAATATGCCCTAAGACCAAGTGGAGATAGATGACATGAAAGACGTTCCGTACGTTTCGGACGTAGGAAGTCTCATGTATGCAATTGTTACAGCAGGAAATATCCTCGCCTGACAGGAGGTCAGATTCCTGAAGATACACTGACACGACAAGATCGAGGGTCTACATCATAAAAGAGTGTTTAATGTATTATAGGTCTACTGTTGATCTTTATATTAATATTGTAAATAATCCCTAAAATGAAGGGTTGAGACGAATTTAGGGTCACTTTCGGGCCTTTGGGGGTGAACCTCTATAAATAGGGGGTCACCCCCTCATTGTAAAGGATTCACACTTTTTCTCTCATTTCTCATATATCCAAGAAACTCTAATATTCGTGGGAAGAACGAAAGTTCTTCCCCAACGGTTCGTGTTCGTTTATATTTATTGTTTGTCGGGCATAACCCAGATAGCCACATAAATCTACCCGTACGAAAATGTCTGTCAACAATTTGGCGCTAGAAGGAGGGTCAATTCGGGTTCATCTCGATGGATGAACACGAAGATCCTCCCCTCAAAATCAAGAAACCAGATTCCATAAACCTTAAATCTTTTCGATCCAAACCATACAAGGAAAAAATCAAACAAATATCCTGCAAAATCATATACCATATATCACATTACTCATCTATTTGTCTTCGTCGAATCTGTAGAGTTCGTTTCAAGAGTGTCAACATTGATTTCAAATTTTTACAGCAACAAGCTCACAAATTCATCCATACCCAAAAAATTCAAAAACAAAAAATCCAAACCCGTTCTAAACCGAAGCATGAAAACAACGTTCCAAAATTCAGGAACACCCATTTCCTATACCACATCAACAGCTAACAGAAAAAGAAAGGAGAAGAAAGAGTGTTGCGGGCGTTTCCGGTTAGCGCTGCCCCTGTTTCCGGCGACGGAGCCATCATTGCCGCGGCCCAGGCCCGGCCGCCGCGCCTTCACCGCCGTTGTCCCGTTTCTCTCTAGTAAAGTCACCGGTTTTTCAAGCGAAAGTTCTGTTTTCTGCTATGAATCCCACTTGGTGTGCCTTGGTGGGTGTGCCAACTTCTCCACAGCATTATCAGTGTGCTTTAGGCACATTTCCCAAGACACGTTGAAAAGTCAAATGATTCCATGCCTCGATCTGTGCACCGCCGAGGTCGCACTCGTCTGCCCGCGGGGCCCAGCAGTCTCCGACCATCGCCCCCGCCCGAGTTTGGTGTCTCCCCGCGGCCGGGCAGCCAGAGTAGCTCCTCGACCTTCGCCCAACGCGGGCTCCTACCCGCGCCGCTACCACGGCCTAGTCGCCCCGGGTTGCGTGACGCCGACTCGACAAACAACCTCCCCGCCAGCGTCCGCATAGGGCAGCCAAGCTCCCAACATCGCAGCCGCCCAACATCGCCGCTGCAAGGCCAGCGTCGCCCAGATCTCCAGCCCGTCCAGGCGCTGGGCCGAGTCGCCGCCTCCCGCACGGCCGTCTCGCTTCCCGCAACCGCCAGCTCCTCCCAGTCGTACCCTCGCCGCTTGGCCTCCCCGCGTCGTCGTACCGCCGCCCCGCGCGGCCTCCCGTTCCCGACCCGCTGCCCTCAAATTCTCCCCGCGTCGCTGCCACGATCGGGCTCGGCCACCACCACGGATCGGCACCACGCGGCCTCCGCGCCACCGCTCCTCCCCGACAGGGCGCTCGCCGCACAGCCTCCCCGCGCCGCTCGTCACGCAGCCACCGGTGATTCCCAGTGCGCACGGCCGCCGCCCACGCGACTGGCCTCCCCGCCGCCCGCGACCTCTCCGAGCGGCCACCGACTCCTCGCGCCGCCACTCTGTGGCCGGGCGCGACCTCCGGCCGACAATCGCCGCTGCAAACTGACAAACCTCTCTGCCCGCAACCCTGCGCGTCGAAGTGTTTCTGAGATTTGGGATTGGGGCTAATCTCCTAAAGCTTAGTATACCTAATTGGGCTGGGCCATTTTTTATTTGTAATGATGGGCCAGGTTTATTAATTCTGTTGGGCCATTTTTTATTTAGCCTGTTGGCCCCCCTTTATTTAATTTTGGGGCCTGATTTAATTTGTACACCAGTCCAAAAAAAAAAAAAAAAAAAAAGAGGTCAGCAACACCGGGACGAGCATTCGGAGCCTCGTCATCAACGAAAAATCTACGGGCAGTCCTTTGCCCACTCGAATCAGGTTTATTTCGATAATTTCCTTTTAATATATATTACACCTCGCAAATTTTCATATAAATTAAAAGCGGGGGCATATATTCATATTTCGAAAATTAAAATCGGGGGCAATTTTTGAAATGCAGTTTTCATTTGATATTTCCTTTTAATATATATCGCAACTCGTAAGCTGTCATGTATATTAAAAGCGGGGGCATGGATATACATATCCTAAGATCATTTTGTGATATCAAAAATAAATTATTTGACTCTGAGTATTATTAAATACAGTCAGTTATTTAAAACTTCGAATACAATTTTGAAAAAATCATTGAGGTTGCTCACCGAATAAATAACTCAATATTTAAAACATGGTCACACCTTTCGACTACAAACATTCGTCCGCCTTCATAGGCGTTGACCGGTCCGCCTTCTAGGCGTCGACATTCCGCCTAGATTGGCGAAGTAATCCGTCTTCTCAACGTCGATTAGTCCGCCCTTTCAGGCGTTGACGTATCGATTAGTTCGCCTTCACCGGCGTCAACTAATCTACTTCTCGAGTTAATCCGCCTTCTCGACGTCGACATTCCGCCTAGATTGGCGAAGTAATCCGTCTTCTCGACGTCGATTAGTCCGCCCTTTCAGGCGTTGACGTATCGATTAGTTCGCCTTCACCGGCGTCAACTAATCGACTTCTCGAGTTAATCCGCCTTCTCGGCGTCGACATTCAGCCTAGATTGGCGAAGTAATCCATCTTCTCGACGTCGATTAGTCCGCCCTTTCAGGCGTTGACGTATCGATTAGTTCGCCTTCACCGGCGTCAACTAATCTACTTCTCGAGTTAATCCGCCTTCTCGGCGTCGACATTCCGCCTAGATTGGCGAAGTAATCCGTCTTCTCGACGTCGATTAGTCCGCCCTTTCAGGCGCTAACGTATCGATTAGTTCGCCTTCGCCGGCGTCAACTAATCTACTTCTCGAGTTAATCCGCCTTCTAGGCGTCGACATTCCGCCTAGATTGGCGAAGTAATCCGTCTTCTCGACGTCGATTAGTCCGCCCTTTCAGGCGTTGACGTATCGATTAGCTCGCCTTCACCGGCGTCAACTAATCTACTTCTCGAGTTAATCCGCCTTCTCGGCGTCGACATTCCGCCTAGATTGGCGAAGTAATCCGTCTTCTCGACGTCGATTAGTCCGCCCTTTCAGGCGCTGACGTATCGATTAGTTCGCCTTCGCCGGCGTCAACTAATCTACTTCTCGAGTTAATCCGTCTTCTCGGCGTCGACATTCCGCCTAGATTGGCGAAGTAATCCGCCCGATCGGCGTTGATTAATCCGCCTTCTCGGCGTCGACATTCCGCCTAGATTGGCGAAGTAATCCGCCCGATCGGCGTTGATTAATCCGCCTTTTAGGCGTCGACGTTCCGCCTAGATTGGTGAAGTAATCCGTCTTCTCGACGTCGATTAGTCCGCCCTCTCAGGCGTTGACGTACTGATTAGTTCGCCTTCACCGGCGTCAACTAATCTACTCGAGCTAATCTGCCTTTTAGGCGTCGACATTCCGCCTAGATTGGCGAAGTAATCCGCCCGATCGGCGTTGGCTAATCCGCCTTTTAGGCGTCGACATTCCGCCTAGGTTGGCGAAGTAATCCGCCCGATCGGCGTTGATTAATCCGCCTTCTCGGCGTCGACATTCCGCCTAGATTGGCGAAGTAACCCGCCCGATCGGCGTTGATTAATCCGCCTTTTAGGCGTCGACATTCCGCCTAGATTGGCGAAGTAATCCGCCCGATCGGCGTTGATTAATCCGCCTTCTCGGCGTCGACATTCCGCCTAGATTGGCGAAGTAATCCGCCCGATCGGCGTTGATTAATCCGCCTCTTAGGCGTCGACATTCCGCCTAGATTGGCGAAGTAATCCGCCCGATCGGCGTTGATTAATCCGCCTTTTAGGCGTCGACATTCCGCCTAGATTGGCGAAGTAATCCGTCTTCTCGACGTCGATTAGTCCGCCCTCTCAGGCGTCGACGTACTGATTAGTTCACCTTCACCGGCGTCAACTAATCTACTCGAGCTAATCCGCCTTCTCGGCGTCGACATTCCGTCTAGAGTGGCGAAGTAATCCGTCTCCTCGACGTTGATTAGTCCGCCTTTCAGGCGTTGACATATTGATTAGTTCGCCTTCACCGGCGTCAACTAATCTGCCTCTCAAGATGATCCGTCACTCGGTCTTGATAAGTTTGCCTTCACCGGCGTCAACTAGTCTACTCGAGTTAATCCGCCTTTTAGGCGTCGACAATCCGCCTGTAGTGGCGAGGTAATCCGTCTCCTCGACGTTGATTAGTCCGCCTTTCTGGCGTTGACGTATTGATTAGTTCGCCTTCACCGGCGTCAACCAATCCCTTTCTCGAGTTAATCCGCCTTCTCGGCGTTGATTAGTCCGCCTTTTATGCGTTGACATATTGATTAGTTCGCCTTCACCGGCGTCAACTAATCTGCCTCTCAAGACGATCCGCCTCTCGGCATGGATCCAGTCCGCATGTTAAGCGTGGACTTTCCGCCTTACTAGGCGAGGTATTGTTTGGTTCGTCCTCACCGGCATTAACTAATCTATTCTCTGCATCGTGAAGTCGCTGCCCGTCAATCGGCTAAAAGCACTTCACTCATTAACCTGTTGGTTAATCTTTTAAGCGGTTGTTAAATCAATCCCATCTTCGTGAAGTCGCTGCCCGATCATCGGCTAAAGCACTTCACTCATTAACCTGTTGGTTAATCTTTTAAGCGGTTGTTAAATCAATCCCATCTTCGTGAAGTCGCTGCCCGATCATCGGCTAAAGCACTTCACTCATTAACCTGTTGGTTAATCTTTTAAGCGGTTGTTAAATCAATCCCATCTTCGTGAAGTCGCTGCCCGATCATCGGCTAAAGCACTTCACTCATTAACCTGTTGGTTAATCTTTTAAGCGGTTGTTAAATCAATCCCATCTTCGTGAAGTCGCTGCCCGATCATCGGCTAAAGCACTTCACTCATTAACCTGTTGGTTAATATTTTAAGCGGTTGTTAAATCAATCCCATTTTCGTAAAGTCGCTGTCCGATCATCGGCTAAAGCACTTCACTCATTAACCTGTTGGTTAATCTTTTAAGCGGTTGTTAACTTAATCCCATCATCGTGAAGTCGCTGCCCGTCAATCGGCTAAAGCACTTCACTCATTAATCTGCTGATTCGTCTTTTGATTGATTGATAAGTCAATCTGTTATCCGTGAAGTCGCTACCCTCAAGCGGCCTAAGCACTTCATTAATTTATCATCGCGGTCAATAACTCTTTATTAATTGAACGTCACGGTTCTCGACTCGGGGGCACGACGGAAGATCGTACCCCACCTAACCTGACCAATTTCGAAAAAGTTTGACTATTCGAAGGTTACACAAAAGATTCGCCCAACAAGGACCCTGTCATCGAAGATTCCCCCGGGGCATCCGAGCTATCCTGTTTTCAGGCTCGGGGGCAAAACCTATTTGAAGCACAGATCAAGATCGAACTCTGGCCGCAGTCAGAGCCCAATCTTGGGGGCAATTGTTACAGTAGGAAATATCCTCGCCTGACAGGAGGTCAGATTCCTGAAGATACACTGACACGACAAGATCGAGGGTCTACATCATAAAAGAGTGTTTAATGTATTATAGGTCTACTGTTGATCTTTATATTAATATTGTAAATAATCCCTAAAATGAAGGGTTGAGACGAATTTAGGGTCACTTTCGGGCCTTTGGGGGTGAACCTCTATAAATAGGGGGTCACCCCCTCATTGTAAAGGATTCACACTTTTTCTCTCATTTCTCATATATCCAAGAAACTCTAATATTCGTGGGAAGAACGAAAGTTCTTCCCCAATGATTCGTGTTCATTTATATTTATTGTTTGTCGGGCATAACCCAGATAGCCACATAAATCTACCCGTACGAAAATGCCTGTCAACAGCAATGTTGTGTACGAGACCGGATATCTGCTTTGCCGTGGGCATGATGGCAAGATATCAAAGTAACCCCGGGAAAGCACATTAGATTGCAATTAAATGCGTTCTTTAGTTTCTGAAAAGAACTTGGTATGGAATGCTGATTTAACAATCAGACAATCTAATTCCCATGGGATACACGGACTCAAATTTCCAATCAGATATAGACTCCAAAATACCTACCTCGGGTAGTGTGTTTTGCATGGGAGAAGGAGCCATGACATGGAGAAGCGATTTGCAGAAATGCATCGCAGATTCGACCATGGAAGCCGAATAAGTAGTTGCTTGTGAAGTAGCGAAAGAAGCGGTTTGGCTCAAGTACTTCTTAGTGGACTTGGACGTTGTTCCGAATTTGCCCGACAAGATAACTGTCTTTTGTGACAATGTCGGAGCAGTTGCAAATTCAAGGGAACCGAGAGCCCACAAGGCCAGCAAACACATTGAAAGAAAACACCATTTTATACAAGAAATCGTTAAGAGAGGAGATAAAGAGGTGGCAAAGATAAATGTCGAAGGACAACCTAGTATATCCATTCACAAAGGGTCTGCCTCTGAATACATTCGAGAGACATGTGGATGGAATGGGAGTCAAGACTATTGCCAATCTGCTTTAAGTATAAGTGGGAGGAATTATTAGGTTAGTGTAGGTTGACATAAGATGTCACGTAGAGCTACTACACTAAGACATGCGTGATGTATACTAAAAGCAGACTTTAAGTATAAGTGGGAGATTGTTGGAGTTATACTGAAAGTATGCTTTTACTTTGTATAACTCGTGTATCAAACACTTGGTTATGAGAATAATTCTTTTATCGCATATGCTTTAGATATGATTGAATGTTGAATTTCTATTGCAAACCGTTCAATATATATAGTACGTGTTACATAGTAGTTAATGTGGTGATACCCGATCACGGAAGACAACATTAACAGTTTACTTGTAACTAAACGTACATTTTCACGACCTAGGTGGAATTGAACAATCCGCCGTGAAAGGTCGATGTGTAAGGCTCAGATTGGTCTGTCTTGACCAAGAGATTGCACTAGCACATTTAGTATGTGTTGAAGAGGTCCTACAGCGAGGAGAAATTCTTCTGTTCTGAAAGGTGAAGAATTAGACCTCAGTGGTTGTTGATTTCTTAATCTCCGTCACTTAAATAGGACCGTGTGTGCTTAGTAGTTACTGCTTTGATTCATGTTGGGTGAGAATCATTGCGACTTCGAACTTTGTGTCTTGGGCAGTAATATTAATCATACGACGGTTGCTAAGATTTAATACGGAGAAACGCGTGCGAGTACGGCTCGTGTGATTAGTCCCCTTGGTGGGCTCAAAAGTTTTATTGTACCAAATCTTGCAAGTGAAGAATTAGTTTCTTCGGTACGAATAATAATGTTGAGCTGTCTTTACTCCAAGGTGAAATATATTAATTAATTTAGAGCTATTCAGAAGCTTAATTAATTAATGGACTTGATAATCTTAAACGCGGGAAATAATAACCGGGAGCCCATATTATCGTAATATGGATTAAGATGGATAGTGCAATATTAATTTATTAGTGGTAATAATTAATATTAATGAGCTGAATTATATTGGGGCTCAATATTGAAATTCAGAAGTCCATTAGGAGGTCCAATCTTAATTCTCCTTAAGGCCCCTCAAGTAGCCCATTAAGTAGCCCAATAATGATAAGGTGATTAAAATAAAAAGAAAATTATATTGCTGATTTTTCTATGAAAAATTCGAAAATTGCATGATAAGGAGAAAAAAGATTTTGTTGATTTTCTTGGAAAGATATTATGCAAGATATGTATTCTAGGAATACAAGAATATCTCATATATTCAAGAAGATCCAAATCTTGGATTTTCTCTATGGAATTTTCGAAGACCTCATATTTATTTAGGGGTGTGAGATTTTTGTGGAATATTTTTTATGGAGAAAAGAATATATGGGATATATTCAAGATTTCTTAGAGTCTAAGAAAAGATTTTCTCCAAGCCCATATCTTCACTAAATTTCGGCCAACCCCCTTTATAAATAGGAGATGATTATTTCATCTCCAAGTACATAATTCCATGTGTTGGAAAAATCAAGAAGCATATATATTTTTCTTTTTCCTTAGTTTATTAAATTACTTGAAAGCGTCTCCCACCGGCGATCAAGTGAGGTGAAAAGGGAAATACTTGAGAAGGCTTTGGGTTGATAAAGCGAGATTATAATTGTCCCGTATATTCAAAGACCAATTCTACAAGAGGTACGTTAATCGCATATTTAATTGTTTATTCCGCTTAATTAAATATGTGAAATTAATTCAACATGCATGATGATAATTAGTTGTTGGAATTATTATTTGAATTAATTAGGATTAATTCATGCTAGTAATAATTGTATTTAAATTCGTATTTAAAATTCATCCCGAATAGATTCCGGGCACCCCTATTATCCCAACAGTTGACTGCATATACATATAGAATATAACAATTTATGTTTAGTAATTTCACATATAAAAATAAATTATACAACAATTTTAATATGCACTACAATTAATTAACATACCACGAGCTCATCCCATATCGCTTCCTTGAAAGGAGTCATCTCAGGCTTACGCCAGTCATTGCATGGCAGCACGATTGGGACAACTCTCCTGACTGCAGACCCAATGAAGTACGCCAACTTCGCACTCTCTGGTCCTATCGGCTGCCCATACTCATTGAATGATAACTGCAATTCAATGATATCATTAGGTCAACAGACAATTAATTAATATAATAACAATTAAACTGTTCAATTTTATTAAAATTACCTTCAGTAATTTTCCTTTGCTACGGTCTTTTTTCAGTGAAGTCATCGTGACTATACCCCTCTTGCGCTTCTCTCCAGAGCTACTAGAGGTGGGAGCATCAGTGTTATCCTGTCTTGTGTCATCATCTCCGTCATCTGGATCATCTCCATCATCTGGCTCATCTCCAGCATATGGAAAATAAGCTGGATCATCTCCATCATCTCTATCATAGGGCAAATAATCCATGATCCTGCGAAATAAAATAAAAAATATGTAAGAGTTATAAAGAAACAACATTTAATAAAGCACAAACAATAACATTCAATAAAGTCATACATTTCTTTTTAGCACTGGTTTTTCTTTTTTATTTTTTGGTTGACTTTTTTTGTTCATGACCATGAATGTTGACGAGATCCGGATTGATATACTCATCATCACTTGTAAGTTTTCTCTGGTACGGACGGGGATTTGCAGGATCATCGAAAGAGGGTACAGAATGAGTGAAGTTCTGGAAAGGATCATCAATCATGTCAACATCTTCATCGACGTGATCACTGATCTGGTAACTATGGTTAAATTTATTTGACAGAAGCACAATTGACCATTTCTTGTTAACTGGGTCGGGGACATAGAAAATTTGTTGAGCTTGACTAGCCATTATGTAAGAGTCATCTTTGTATCCCACATTCTTCAAATCAACGCGTACGAACCCAGAACGTTCAACTTGGACCCCATTTGGGATCCTCACCCAACTACAATCGAAAATTGTCTCACGGTGACCAACATAGTCGAGTTCCCAAATGTTGACAATCTGTCCAAAGTAAGTGGTATTCGACTGATTCCATGCAGTTGCAGTAATAGACACCCCACTATTCTGCATTGTACTTGTGGCATCATGATCTCTGGTATAAAACGTGTATCCATTAATAAGATAACACTTGTATGAATACACATGTCTATCAGGCAATCTGGATAACCACTTAACTCTTTCTTTCACCGAGTCTTTATCCTGTGACAACATATTTGCAACATAACCATTGAACCAGTCAACAAACGTGCGATTGTGCTCAATTTCAATCCATGATCTAGCTCTGGTGGGAAAAGACTCAGAAAGTGCCTGCATGTGCAGATCAATAAAAGGAAGCACGTCGACCGTGTTGTGAAGTACACACAAGTGCATCTGTGTTAGCTTCTTCATACTAACACTTACAGGTTGGCCACCGGTAATGCCTTCACCATCCATTCTATTGGTGTATCGGGTACTTGAAAGTCCAATTGCATCGACATTCGGAATAAATTCAGACCAGTACTCGACTGCTTCTTCTACTAAATAGCGTTCTGCAATGCATCCCTCCGGCCTGTACATATTCATCACATACCCTTTCAACACTTTCATATATCTCTCTACACCATACATCCATCACATACGAGCAGGACCACACATCATTGTCTTGTGTACCAAATGAACGGTTAAGTGAACCATTATATCAAAAAATGAAGGAGGAAAATACATTTCAAGCTCACAAAGCGTCCCCACAATCTGTCTCTGAAAACCAAGTAATTTTCTAGGATCAATAACTTTACTACTCATTGCCTTGAAGAACCAACAAAGTTTTGTTATGGTTATGCACACATTTCTAGGCAAGATAGAACATATTGCAATTGGCAAGAAATTCTCCATGATGACATGATAGTCATGTGATTTCAGATTCATCAACTTCACGCCATCATCTGAAACAAATCTCTGTATGTTGGACGAATAACCCTCTGGTACTTTCACATCCTTTAGTGTTTGAAGAAGATTTTTTCTCTCACTCTTGGACAAGGTGTGTGCAGCAGGAGGTAATTTCGGTGGTTTACCTTCTTCATACACAGGTGCCAGTTCAGCTCTTATACCCATATCAACCATATCCATTCTTGCATTGTAACCATCCTTAGACTTGTTATCAGCTAGCAGAGTATTGGGCAAACTAGCACAAACATTCTTCTCAACGTGCATTAGATCAATGAAGTGTCTAACATACAACTCTTTCCAATAGGGCAATTGAAAGAAAATTGATTCCTTCTTCCAGCCTCTAGTTGGGAGACTCTTTGCAAAGTGTTTTCCGTATTGTGTGTTGACATTCTTCATCTCGTTCAATACATTTGTACCTGACAATAAACGTGGTGCTCCACGTTCCTCGATTGTGCCATCGAATGCATCGGCCATTCTTCTGTACTCATGTGTTGGCTCCAACCACCTTCTATGCCCCATATAAACAGTCTTCCTACAATGACATAAACGAATGTGATCTGTGTTCGTGGTACACCAAGGACATGCATCGGCTCCTTTCACACTATATCCAGATACATTCCCATAAGCGGGGAAGTCATTGATAGTCCCAAACAACATGGCCTTCAACTTGAAATTCTTCTTTCTATAAGCATCATACACATCGACCCCCTCATTCCACAAGAGCTTCAAGTCCTCTATCAAAGGAGCCAAATATACATCTATGTCGTTACCAGGTTGTTTGGGTCCTGATATCAATATAGACAACATCATATAAGTGCGCTTCATGCACAACCCCGGTGAAAGATTATAAACCATCAGAATCACTGGCCATGTACTGTGGTTGGTACTTTGGATACCGAACGGATTCATTCCGTCAGTTGAGAGTGCAAGACGCAAGTGTCGTGGCTCGTCACCAAATTCTGGATGTCTGGCATCGAATGTCTTCCACTGGGGTGAATCAGCAGGGTGTCTTAGCATTCCATCATCGATCCTATCATCATGATGCCAAGTTAAATTTCTAGCATCCACACCGCTACTATACATTCTCCTGAACCTTGGTATTATTGGGAAGTACCACATCACCTTTGCTGGAGATTTATTCTTCAGATATCTCTTCTTCCCACACTTGGGACATTCATCGAGGTCTTCGTACTCCTTCCGAAATAAGATACAATCACCCGGGCAAGCATGAATTTTCTGATGTGTTAACCCGATGGACTTAAGCATTTGCTTAGCCTCATATGCTTTCGTAGGTAGTACATTTCCATCGGGCAATAGACCACTAATTGCTTCCAGCATACTTGAGAAGCACACATCGGATAACTCGTGTGCTGCTTTTAGGTTGAACAATATCAACACAGCTGACACTTTTGTTGCCTTCTTACACCCGGGACAAAGGGGCAATCCAGCGTCATCCCTTAATTTTTCAGACATATAAGGGTGATCTCGCAGATTGGTGTCATCCCCACTCGATGTATCAACATTCGGTACATCTCTGAAACTATCCTCATCCACTGTATCTTCAAACCTAAAGTCAGTTCTTATGTTGCTAGAGCTACATCCATCTCTTCTCTCACCATGAAATGTCCAAACGGTATATGTTTTATCAATACCGTGACACATCAAGTGGTCAAACAAACTTTCTCGACCACTGACAGTTTTTCCATTCATACATTTCCAACACGGACATAGAATGTATCGATGGTCGGTGCAGTGTCTAATTGCATGATTACAAAACTCTTCCACCCCATTCCTATACTCCTCTGATAATCTATATGCCCGAACACACTTTCGATCCATATAGAACTAGAGATGCCTATATAGATTAATCGAAAAGCACACGTGTTGAGTCTAACATATTAATCCTAACATGCACCCTAAAACAATTTCATCTAAAATTTCAACATATGAATCCTAACATGCATTCTAACAATTTCATCTAAAAATATTCTTAAAGCCTTCAATATTTCCCATCTATAAACCTCTTGAAATAAATTCTAACATTTTAATACTATAATTAGCATGCACACTAAAATAATTTCATCTAAAATTCTAACATATTAATCCTAACATGCATTCTAACAATTCCATCTAAAATTATTCCTAAAGCCTTCAATATTTCATATCTATAAACCTCTTGAAATAAAGTCTAACATTTTAATACTAATTAACATATATACATCTAAAATTCTAAAAAATTATAATATGTCCATCTAAAATTCTAACAAATTCTAACAATTTCATCTAAAATAATTTTAACATATTAAACCTATATAACTTGCAACAATTTCATCTAAAATTAATCCAAAAGCCTTCATACATATATATATATATACATATTCATACATATTCATATATATATATATATATATACATACATATTCATATATATATATATATACACATATTCATATATATATATATATACATATTCATACATTTTCATATATATACATATTATTCATATATATACACATATACATACATATACATTTTAATACATTTAAAATACGTATTATATACATACCTGGAGGAGGCGGCGGCAGTGGAGGGGCGGCGGAAGTGGCTCGTCGCGTCGGGGGCCTATCCGCATCGGGGGAGGGCTGAGCGGCGGCGGCGAAGAGAGCGGCGGTGGCTGGGCAGCGTCACGGCGGCAGGGGAGGAAGAGGCTACTAGTGCGGTGGTGGAGGAAGGTCGACGGCGGCGGTGGGGGTGGGGGAACCGCGTCGTAAGGAAGAAAATACGCGTAGAGGTTAGAGATTTTTAGTGATCAAAGGGGGTAAATATAGTCAAACGCTAAGACAGCGGTTAAAAACCGCTATGCAAGAAAAATCCTAAGATAGCGGTTAAAAATCGCTCTTTAAGTTTCACTTGGACAGCGGTTTTAAACCGCTCTCTAAGTCCTCACTTAGATAGCAGTTTTTAACCGCTTTCTTGCACTTCCCATCTTACACAGCGGTTTTAAACCGCTCTCTAAGACTAACCCTAAGAGAGCGGTTAATAACCGCTGTCTTAGCCTTTTTTTTTTAATATAATTATGTAAAACCGCTCTCCAAGCTTTGTTTTGGAGAGCGATTTTTTTAATAGCTCTCCAAGTATAGCTCTCCAAGTCCAAATGTGTAGTAGTGTCAAATTTACCAGACTGAACAAAACTTTATAGGGATCAACTATCAAAGAAGCTTCCCACCAAGCCATAGTGATGTTAGTCAAAAATCTGAAAAAATCTAACCAACTAATGCTATTAAACGCATTAATTATATCTTAGAACTCAACAGGAAATTTTGCTAATCTTAACTGTCACTTCATCGCTTTCAGTCAAATATTAATTAATTAATTTGACACCTAAGCTCCTTTTCTGAGTTTTGGAACATCATATATCTCTTTTAATTTTTCCAAATTTCCTTCAAATAATAGTCAATTTATATATGTCCTCCAAATAATAGTCATTTTGAATTAGTCCAAATTTATATTGTGATTTACTTCTCTAATTGCACGATAAATTAATCTATGTAATGTATTCTCAAATTGTTTAAGTAGACCATCCTCTAATAAAAACAAAACTTTTTATGTTATCTTTAATTCTTTCTTTCTTAATTTGTGAATGACGATAGTATAAAAACGTAAACCAAGCCTATCATTTTCAAAAATTTGATAACAAGGTCAACTCTTAAGATTCAAGATGCTTAATTATATAGAAGAAGGGCCCTGCCACAAAATACTACTCTAAATCTTCGAACAACCATATATTGTTAGTCTAGTTTTAGTCCACAAAATATTTAATTAAATAACTTATTTTATTTGCTTGACTAATTTATTTTATATGAATTAATATATTTATTTGTCTTGATTTTCTACGACTCACTAAATTGTGTCAAAATTGCATTATTTGCACAGTAAAATAAGTTTATAAATGGGGTTTATTCTTTCATCTGCCTATATTATATTGTCATTTTGAAAATTTGTTTTTCGGGCATTATTTCATTGAGAATGTGTTTGGTTGAGCGTATAAACTATTTAAAACAACTTATAAATTGTTTAAAATTTATAAGCACTATCAACGTGTTTGACAAAATAAGATGATTAATAGCTTGTAAGATTATAAAATAAAATTCTTAACAACTTATAAGCTTTAAAAAAAAAATTGAGATTTCCCAACTTATTTTTCTAACCACTTGTCACCCTCACTTTAGCAACTTATAAGCTATTTAAAAAATACATCTTATAAACTCTTAAAACAACTTATAAGATATTATAGCTTGCAAGATGTTTTAAATAAATTTAGTCAACCGTATTAGTCATTAGCCTATGCTAATCGACGTTAAAAATATTTTTTTTTTTGTTTTGTTACAATTTTGTGGTGTGTTGTGCAAATTAGGGTAGTAAGGAATCCTCGACTTCTATCTATTCATTCGTAAAGTAAAAAGAAAATAAAAAAAGTTGGTTAAGACTTAAGATAAACAAACAAAAACTCGTATGTTAACAAGTTAGAGTTAACGTTTTTTAATTTCCAATCTTTTCAGTGCAGAGCACTTTTCACATTTTAATACCAACCATGCATATAACATTTGAATTCAGGGTTCTAGCTAGCTAGGCTCATATCATATCAAAATTTTGTTTTTTGTTCTTTTCCACCTAATAATTTCCAATTGGTAAGATTTCAACATTAGGTTGTTCTAGAAAATCAGTTTGAGAAGGACATGCACCTTATTATTTTTTACGATGTTACAATCATCTTATGAAATTACGATTTAAGTAGATTTTACCAATTATACTATAAAAGTTTAGACGATAAGTGAAGTGATTTCTCCGTGATGGTTTCACTTTATTTTCTCCTCAATTAATGCCAGAAATGTATTCTCAATTATTTTTAGAGGTTGTTTAAACTGGTGGAACATGTGAGTAAGAGATTTATTTAAAGTTAGATTCAAATTCTTCTAATAATACTTTATATTTTATTTAGTGTGGATTACTTTTTAGAACGTAATATTGAATAGAATCGAGTTGAACTCAGAAATGTTGAGTTTGATTAGTTTAATTATTATTAAATCCATTTTGAATTTTATTTATCGGATATTGTTGGTTCATGAAATTTTCGAGCATTAATCAAGTTCAAAACACTCTATAATGATCGATATTAATTACAAATTTAATTTTTCATCAATTTGTTAGAAAAAACTACTATATGTCTCTAAGAAATATATATATATATATATATATATATATATATATATACATACTAAATTTATAATTCCATTTAATGATATATTTTTCATTAGTATTAAATGTGAAAATTATGAATTAAATCCAAGTTATTAATTTATAATTTATACAGTACAAATTAGCCAACGAACTAACCTACAATTTACACAAATTTTATAATAATATATTCTCAAACCTCTCCAAGATGATGTGTCAACACCATCTTATTCTTAGGCTGATGTGGCATGTCTCAAATCTCTCCATTTTGAAATACTGAGCTCTCATTAAAAGTTGGTTAAACTTTTAATCTCGACCCTTCGTTCTATACCATTAAATCTAAACCATTAATTTATATCTGCATAATTAATGCAGATATATATTTTTTCCATTTTCTTATTTAGTTATTTTTAAAATTTATTATAAATCATATTTTTTCCAAACCTTAATGTAATTAAATATGATCTACTTATTGAATGAATCTAAATTTATCATTTCTAAGTTTGAGTTAGTATATATAGTATAATATAATGTTCGATTATTTTTTCCTAAAATAAAAGGTACTCCCCCCGTTGTTGGGAAAATAGGGGTGCCCGGAATCTATTCGGGATGAACTTTAAATACGAATTTAAACACAATTATTACTAGCATGAATTAATCCTAATTAATTCAAATAATAATTCCAACAACTAATTATCATCATGCATGTTGAATTAATTTCACATATTTAACTAGGCGGAATTAAACAAGTAAATATGCGATTAACGTACCTCTCGTAGTAATGGCCTTTGGATATACGGGACACTTGTAATCACGTTCTATCAACCCAAAGCCTTCTCAAGTATTTCCCTTTTCACCTCACTTGATCGCCGGTGGGAGACGCTTTCAAGTAATTTAATAACTAAGGAAAAAGAAAAATATCTATGCTTCTTGATTTTTCCAACACATGGAATTATGTACGTTGAGATGAAATAATCATCTCCTATTTATAAAGGGGGTGACCGAAATTCGTAGAGATTTTATGGGCAGGGAGAAAATCTTTTCTTAATCTCTAAGAAATCTTGAATATATCTCATATATTCTTTTCTCCATAATAAAATATTCCACAAAAATCTCACTCCCTTAAATAAATATGAAACTTTCGAAATTTACATGGAGAAAATCCAAGATTTGGATCTTCTTGAATATATGAGATATTCTTGTATTCTTAGAATACATATCTTGCATAATATCTTTCCAAGAAAATCAACAAAATCTTTTTCCTCCTTATCATGTATTTTTCGAAAATTAAAGGAAAAAATCAGCATATTATTTTCTTTTT
Organism: Ballota nigra; assembly: GCA_947034835.1. NCBI lineage: Eukaryota > Viridiplantae > Streptophyta > Magnoliopsida > Lamiales > Lamiaceae > Ballota > Ballota nigra. The sequence goes on from OX344724.1 coordinate 94,580,416, forward strand.
ATTTTAATCACCTTATCATTATTGGGCTACTTGAGGGGCCTTAAGGAGAATTAAGATTGGACCTCCTAATGGACTTCTGAATTTCAATATTGAGCCCCAATATAATTCAGCCCATTAATATTAATTATTACCACTAATAAATTAATATTGCACTATCCATCTTAATCCATATTACGATAATATGGGCTCCCGGTTATTATTTCCCGCGTTTAAGATCATCAAGTCCATTAATTAATTGAGCTTCTGAATATCTCTAAATTAATTAATATATTTCACCTTGGAGTAAAGACAGCTCAACATTATTATTCGTACCGAAGAAACTAATTCTTCACTTGCAAGATTTGGTACAATAAAACTTCTGAGCCCACCAAGGGGACTAATCACACGAGCCGTACTCGCACGCGTTTCTCCGTATTAAATCTTAGCAACCGTCGTATGATTAATATTACTGCCCAAGACACAAAGTTCGAAGTCACAATGATTCTCACCCAACATGAATCAAAGCAGTAACTACTAAGCACACACGGTCCTATTTAAGTGACGGAGATTAAGAAATCAACAACCACTGAGGTCTAATTCTTCACCTTTCAGAACAGAAGAATTTCTCCTCGCTGTAGGACCTCTTCAACACATACTAAATGTGCTAGTGCAATCTCTTGGTCAAGACAGACCAATCTGAGCCTTACACATCGACCTTTCACGGCGGATTGTTCAATTCCACCTGGGTCGTGAATTGTACGTTTAGTTACAAGTAAACTGTTAATGTTGTCTTCCGTGATCGGGTATCACCACATTAACTACAATGTAACATGTACTATATATTGAACGGTTTGCAATAGAAATTCAACATTCAATTATATCTAAAGCAAATGTGATAAAAGAATTATTCTCATAAATCGAGTGTTTGATACACGAGTTATACAAAGTAAAAGCATACTTTCACGTATAACTCCAACACCCGTCCCACTCTAAGTGTCTCACTTTCCTTTTTTGGTTGTCCCACACTAAGTGTCTCATTCCATAAATGGAAAAAACAACACTCTACTAGATATAAACTTTAACCTCCAAATTCACACAATATTACCAAAAATGCCACTCATTCAATCCATTTTTCAACACTGTTCATTATTTTATTAAACACTATTCATTACTTTATTAAACACTATTCATTACTTTATTAAACACTATTCATTACTTTTCCACCATATATTAATAAACAAATACACTTTCTTAAACCATTCAACCAAAAGAAATGAGACGCTTAGACCGGGACGGAGGGAGTATATAGTTATATATTACAAATAATATTCTTATGTGATATATTCTTATTATGAACAAGATATAATATTGCATGCATTTTCTTTTATTATAAATAAGAGCATATTGTATTTCATTTTTTCACATCAAAGTTTCATTTGTTCCACTCTTTTGCTGAGATTTCTCCCATCAATTGTTGGTTAGTTATATATCTATTGTTATTAGTATATTTATTTTATAATTAAATTCATCATTTTAAGTGCTCACAATTTGATTAGATTTAAATATCAATATCAATATGAATGTAATAATGATTGTTGATTTATGCTCTACATCGTTCAGTTTAAATATTCTTCATGTGCAAAAATAATAGATTTAACTATACCATGTAATTTTATCTGAATAATTATGATGGTTTAATTGTTGTAATTTAAATCTCATTTTAGATTTCAAGAGTATGACACCTCAATTTTCTCTGATTTCTAATATCAAGAGTGAGAGCAAAAAATTGACCGTTAAAGTTAGGATTGAAAAAGTTGGACAATATTTTTTTAATGATTTTAATAAAGACAAGTTCTACTTGGAACTCATTTTGATCGATGAACAGGTATTTGTAACTTTAAAGTTTATTTCAAATTTTGTATTGTTTCTTATATAAATTAATTTCTTACCGTATACTCCCAATAACTAATAATGTTGATTAATTTATAAATTATTCAATATTGAAATGGAAATTGATTATTATATTAGTCTAAGTAATGTTATTCCATAATTGTTATTAATTTATGTGAATTTTGATGTTTTTTTTTAATTATTTAGTTTGTAGGATATACCTATAGAGTTTAGTGAAGGGCACGGGCCACAGCTAAACAAACCCCATAATTTATTGTATATACCTCGAAATTTTTTAAACAAAAATACTCTTATATTAAATGTCTACAGAAAATAAATATAATATATTTTTTCAGTTCGCGTGAGTACACTCTAGTTAATAATATAATGATTTTTTTATCAGTAAATGTTAGTTGTTAGTAGTCAGATTAGTTCACCAAGTCCGCATAATTCGTTCTCAGAGGAAATCGAACCCGGGTCACTCACTAGAGCGAGGAACCGGTGACCAGGTGGGCTAAGTCACCTGGTTAATAATATGATGATATATCATTCAATTAAACTCCTTCATTATAAATATAGGTAAAGTATCGGGAGAAATTTGATTATACATAAATCATTTGAAGATATAAATTGTTTCATTAAAAATAATAAAATATTTTCACTAAAAAATATTAATTCTAAAGGGTACAAGTTATTTTGTTAATAAAAAGTACAAATTGTTTCACTTTAAAAAATATATAAATTGTTCTATTAAAAAAAACTGAGATGGGTTTTAATCATACACAAGTTTATACTGTACAACTCATTAATATACACACATTACTACTAAAAAAAAACTAATATACACACATTATTTTATGAATTCAAGTATGAGTATATATAGTGTGAAATTGGTTCGTACATGAATTTTTGAAAGGTATTAGTTATTTTTATTAAAGAGTATTAGTTATTTTCATTGAAAAGTATTAGTTGTTTACACTGAAGAGTCTTAGATTATTTTCACTTAATAACTAATACTCTTCAGTGTAAATAAATAATACTCTTCAGTGAAAACAATTAATTCTCTTTAGTGAAAACAACTGTTACTCTTCAAAGATTCATATATGAACCAATTTCACTCTATTCTTTGTCTTCAAGTATATAACATGCATTTGAACTTTGAGTTTAATTTCAAATCAATTTTGACTTTTTAAAAACCATTAAGTAAAGACAAAGTATATAGTGAAAATGGTTCATATATAAATCATTAGAGGGTATTAGTTGTTTTAACTAAAGAGTATTACTTATATTACTGAAGGGTATTAGTTGTTTTCACTGAAAAATATTAGTTGTTTAGTAAAAATAAATTAAGATTTTTCCGTGAAAACAACCAATATTCTTTAGTAAAAACAACTAACACCCTTCAATGATTTGTGTATAAACCAATTTCACTCTATACATACTCTTGAATTTTGAAAAATCAAAATTGATTTTAAATTGAACCCAAAATTTAAGTACAAATTATGCCCTTAATTACACCCAGAATCACCCATGAATATAAATAATAGATTCGATTTTGCTTATATGTAAATCTAATCCATCACTTTATTAAGTGATAGATTCGAATTTGCTCATATATAAAATCTAATCCATCACTTTATTAAGGGATAAATTCGAATTTGCTCATATATAAAGTCTAATCCATCATTTCTTTTTCTTCTAATAAGGCTACATTGCCACGTCAATGTATACATTAATTACATGTCCAACTTTTGACTCATCTTCGTGATCAAATATATTTCAGTTGTTTCTATGTAATTTAATTACACAAGGGTTATTTTCCACATGTTGAGGATGCCGGATATAATTGTCTTATTAAATACTCCCTCTGATTCAAAATAAGTGTCGTTCTAGAGATTTTAGGACAAATTAAGAATTATAAATTTTGACATATATAACCCACCTAAATCTCTAAAATATCTATTATATTTTGATAATATCTAACATATATGTTATATTTTAATATAATCCCTAAAATATATCTTATATTTTGAATTTGAATTCGGGGTAAATCGGGAAAACACGTGAAAAAATAGTTAAAACGACACTTATTTTGAAACAAATTGTAACCTCTAAAACGACACTTATTTTGAATCGGAGGGAGTATAAATTTGAAAGTAAATCCCTCTAATTTTAAGAAATATATATCTAAGAATGAGATATTTCGAACTCCCATTCGAATTACGAGTCCAGAAATCTAAGTTCAAAATTATAAAAACACGAATTAAGTTTTAAAATGTATCTACATTAGGCTGAAATTTGCTTCATAAAGTTGGAAAAAAATATAATCCTTTTATAGTTGTTATTTTACAGGAAAAGTCGTTAGTATTATTTTGGAGGAAGTTCATGCCAGATTATTGAATCGGTCCATGTAGACCAGTACACCACATTTTCCTTATTTTTTCCTTTTATTTTAAAACAATATTCCATTATTCCTGGATGAGAATTACCATCTTTAATAATTATTTTTGGAAAAATATAATAATTCTCCGGACAGAATATCACCGTTAGCCCCCCCTACCCCCACTGAGCAGGTACACGCCGCACACTCTCTCTCTTAAAACCTCTCAATTTGCTCTCATTCTTTGTGCTTCCCCCACTCTCTCTCTCTCTAGAACTCAAAAAAGTGAAGAGAAGAAGAAAGAAAGAAAGAAAGAAAGAAAGAACAAGACAAAAGCTCTCAACTTTGGTGTTTTCATCACATCCTCCAATTTTTTTCCCACACACAAACACGCACACGCACACGCACACGCACGCATGATAAAACAAAACACTCCCTGAAAAATGCCAGGACCTGTTCACCTCACAAATTTCTACTAAAATTCTCCCTTTAGATACAAAAAGATATAATCTAGATACAAATTAAATTGTTGTATTAATTGTAGTTGAGAGTAAATGAGGTGCAAGAAGCACCCGGCCGACCTCAGCAGCGGCGTCGGCGTCTGCGCCTCCTGTCTCCGGGAACGCCTCTTCGCTATAATGGCGGCGCAGGCCCAGAAACAGGCCCAGCTCCACCACCCCCAACAGAATTCCCGCAAATCGGATACCCAACAACCACCCCCTCTTTCATTTCCCCGCTCCGTCTCCCCTTATATTTCGCGCCGGGAGACGGATACCGCCGCCGCCTGGAATCTCCACCGGAGCTTCCACAGTACTCCCCAGGTGGGGCCCACTGGGGTTGAATTTAAGGAGGAGGAGGAGGAGAAGAAGAAGAAGAGGGGTAATGGGGGGAGGTTTTCTTCGTTGTTTTTGGGTCTATTCAGATCGAAATCGGACAAAACCGGTTCGGATTCGGGCCCGATTTCGGATCCTGGGGTTTCCGTTTCCGTTGACTCTTGCTCTGCCTCGCCGTCGTGGTTCTCGAGTTTCACAATCGGGCGTCGGAAGAAGCAGATTCGGACGTTTTCGCTGGACGAAAGCGGGATCAAAGCCCATCGCAAAGCGGGCCGGAATCGGGACCGGGGAATGTCTCCGGCGAGATACTCCGACAATGAAGACGACGAGCATTGCCACGGCGGATCCAGTGGCTATTCGTCGGAGTCGTCGCAGGGGTGGAGGCAGACCCCGCGGCGGACCCCGGCGGCGGCGCACAGGGGCGGGGGGAGGGGGGCCGGCCATGTCAGAAACGTTTCGGGCTTGGCGTTTTGTTTGAGCCCCTTGGTTCGGGCCAGCCCGAACCGGCACTGGAATCAAAAGGGATTGCCGCCCGATTCGGTAGAATCGAGGGCCCCGCAAAAATCACACCTCAAGACAGCGACGTCGTTTTGCAAGAACCGGTCCCGGAAGCTTGCCGACTTTGGGAGGTACAGCTACAAGCATTGATTCACCACGGCCACCGTTGACGTTTGACCACGCCGAATATGACATGCCGAATTTACGGTTTTGCCCCCACTTAATTTATTCTTCCTCTGCATTGTATGTATGTACACTTTTGTCCTTGGAAAAAATACTGACACACACTTGAAGGAGAAAAAGAAAAATATATATTTAGTAATATATTTATTCCTGTAAAACGGTAGTATTGAAATGACAAAAATGCCCTAAAAAAATTGTAGTGGATCATGGGGTGGGTTCTAATTGGTAAAATTAGTGGGGGTGGTACATTTGCTCCCCATTAGTATTACATTTTTTATTGGTTTGAGTTAGGTGGACTTTTAAGTGTTGAATTCTGATTGTGTGAGATGTGTGATGAATGATGGCCGATTGCGCATTATAGAGTTGACATGCTATTTATGAGGCTTCAAAAGTGAAATATGTGGCACCACTACAATTAAATTCTCTCTCTCCTTTTTTTTTTTTTTTTTTTTGTGTTACTTGTGTATATTTTCATATGTGTTTTACTGCAATCGAAAATTGGAAAATTATGTGAAGTTTACTGGATTTGATGTTGCTAATAAAATGCTGGATGTTAAATATAAATATACTGATATATTTCGTAATATAATGAAATACTGAGATGAAATAATAGTATTGGACAAAACATATAATTCATGGACACAAACTGCATAGAGAAAGTGTTTATTGATTAGCTGGTTCAAGATTCCTTTTGTTAGTAATGCAGCCAAGAATTGCAATAGCTTTTTTTGGCTATGCAACATTAAAGAAATGTTCTAATGTGCCGGTTTTCACTTTTACATTTTAAAATAATTGGAAGAACTCCACCACCACCCATCCATGTGGTCTTGTAAATTCTCTTAGCACTTTTGAAATAGAATGGAATTAGAAAAAACTTTTTAAAAAGTGCTTATAAGGTATTCTGAAGTGTTCAATCAAATTAAATTTGAACGCTCTTTCAAGCAAATTGCAAGAAAAATAAAATATTAAAGCAAAAAAGTTGTATAAGAAGGTGTTATTGTGAAACTAAGTCACAAGTTAGAATAAATTAATATCCATCTCTATTAAAGTATTAATGTGTCATGCGCAACTCTTATTTTATTTTATTGTGAGATTGTTTCATGTAAAATTTAAAGGAATAAATCAAATGACACAAATTAGCATAAATGCATTACTAATATAATCACCAGACTATGTAAATCAACCTGTCTGCTTAAGAGTCTATTTAAGATGTCCTACCAGGCTACCAACCAAACGAGTTCTATATCGAGTAAATATATTTGATGCATTTTTACTATTTTTGAGACGCAACATATTTATAGTGTGAATATTGTGCCAGTGTCTTTCTGTTTTTCTTTTATCAGCTTATTATACATAAAAACCCTTTTTTTTTTAAATATGATTTATTCTTAATTTTTTTTATCAAGTTCATGTAATTACATCAGCTCAAAATTGTAAATTACATCAGACGAATCAATGTTTTCTTGCATGTGGATTTGGATGCCGAGCTACACACATATATATACTTTGACAATTAAAATGCAAAAGGTGCGGGTAGGGATGTAATTAAGCCAAATCATGCAATGTTATATTTGAACTCAATTTGACCAAAAGAAATAAACTCAATTTGAACTCATTCAAGCTTAATTCTTTTGTATTCGAGCTCGACTCATAACTTAGCGAACATTATGGAAAATTTTATTTTATTTATAAGTAAAAAATAAAATTATTGTGAGTTTAATTAAACTTAATTAGACTCATGAGCTTAATGAGTTTAGTATTATTGAACTCGAACTCAAAAACTATTTGAGTAGCTGGAGTCTGCTCGACTCAGTTACACACTAGGTAGTGGTAGGCGTGTGGATTGTATTGAATTCTTGATAGGTAGCGCTGTTGGGCTAAGTCATTAACTAATTGTACTACACACATAATCAATGTTTGCACATGATTAGTTGATTATATATCAAATGCAATTAGCTTTACTTTGGACCCCGCGCTTTCAATTTACTTATTTGGTATACGTAGTGTTGCAATTTGTGACCACCTTGGCATTAAAAAACAGAAAGAAGAAGACCCTATCAATATATAGTGAATTATGTTGTTGGTTAAAAAGGTAATGAAACTTCTGTGAAAAGGAAATGTCTAAATTACAAATTTACAATCCAAGAATTAAGACGGATTTAATGAGGGGGGGGGGGGGGGGGGGGGGGTGGGTTTATTAGAATACATTAATCAAAATAAAAAACAAATACAAGAAAACAAAAATGCTCTAGGGCCGAAGGAAAAGAATTTAGAAGGAACAAGGTTTGTCGGATTTGTTGACAACAATAACCAAATTTTAGTTTACTTCTTGTTTTATACCCAATTAAAAGTATTCTTTACGTGATAATTTGGATTGATAAAATCTTAATTCAGCCCATTTCATACTATATACCCCTCCGTTCTGTTCTTTATTAAGGGGTGTTTTAAGATTTATCGTTGGTGAAATTAAAAATTAAGGATGAGTATATAATGATAAAATTATTCTCTCTTTCACCACCTAGGCAAATTTATTTTTTATACCATTTAAAAAATGTAATTATCCACATGAATTTGATTTTTTTATAATTTAATGTCAATATTCAGATAAACATTCCTATCAAATTAGATTCAGAAGATTTATACGAACCAATTTTTAATTCCTATATTAGATAAGATTATGTTAATAAGGGCATATTACTTAAAACATAAAACTTCCACAAAGGTGACATGAATTTAGCCCTCATCATTGATTATAAGAAAATACTTCCCCTATTCAAAATGAATGATGTTTAAATATTTATTACTAAAATTAAAATTGATATTAACTAATATACCCTCGATTTATTAAGAATAAATTTATTAAAGATGAGGTAAAATATGAGTGGTATATTAGGGATTTGAGATAAAGTTACAATGGAGAAATAAGGTGAAAAATATATAAAACATCATATATTTTGAAATAAGAATTCTACCCTAAAACATCAATCATTTTGAACCAGAGGTAGTATTAATGAAATGGAATTTTAATTACACCCAAAATTAAATTATATAAATTAAAAGTATAAACTGAAATATACATGGAATTATAAGGGGCATTTGAAGTGCTTATTAATCACACTAAATTTACAATTGATGATGTAATAGTCTAAACTATGCCGTCAAGTTGGAGATTTTTTCTATGTGAAAATCACATAAAATTTTACGCCTACAACTCACAGTTGGAGTTGTTTCTACTCTCTTACCAGCACACAATTTAATGGGTACACTATTGTGAAGTCACACAAAATTTCTTAATTTACATCATCAGTATATGTCAAGTATATATTTTAGCATCTGGTCATAATATATGCGTAATTATAAGTACATATTTTATTTTGAATTCTTATATTATAATTAATGAATTTACTGATCAACTTGCTATAAATAACCGAAGAAGACAAAAGCATGACATTGCCGGATTAGGGAGATGCGTTTAAGTGAATTATTACTAAGGTCATATAAAGTACCTCAATCCAGCTAGGTGTGCTATATTCCTTTAATCTAATAAAAAAATAAAGAAAGAATCTTTATTAGTTCAAATATTTATTGATTTAGTTTATGTATTTAAATTGTTGGATAAGAGGCGTTAATTGGAATGAGCTGTACATCCCCAATTAAATTGTTTGTGTTGTCACTTTTATTGGACACATCACACATACAATCTAATAATATATCACTACTCTACTTCATGATGTTGTTTATAATTGTAATTTTTAACATGTTAACTTGGATGAATATTACATCACATATCAATTTAATTTATTCTTGTATATGCATACATATAAAACGTATATATATGCGTGTGCAAATAATTTTAATTGCACCTATATAATATTTGTCTATGCACCAAGTATATCGTGCAACTTAATTGCATTTTAAAAAATATATTTATATTATTACTAAGAAAACACCCTTAATTTTTTATTGAAAAATTACCTCTCTTATGGTATAAGAAATAGTGACTTTTTAGTAAAAACTAAGTAATTTTTCAATAACATGTGTGACTTTTTAAAAAATGCATTTGAATTGCACGGTATATCTTGTGCATAAGAGACTTACTTTATATATTATTTATATACACATATATTTAATATATCTTAATATTTAAGGTCTAAATTTTTATTATTTCATGTAATAATATATAATGAAGTTAATCTTATTACGAGTGGGTTGCTTGCAAACCCACCTCTTCTATAACTTGTGTGAACACTTTGCAGTGGGCATCTAAATTAATTTGAAATTTAATTATTAATGATTAAATAGGGCATACTAATAAGGATTTTTCAAGAACTAAAGAGTCTCTTTCGCTGAAGTACATATGAGTGGGATAAGCTTTTTAGCGATACTTTGGTGGTCTCTATCATTACAACTGTATTGTCTTGATAAGCTTTTGCTTCTTTTTAATGATTGTCATTCAATATCTTGCAACACAAATATTATAATAAATGTTTTTTTATTAAATAAAAACGAGTTTATAATATGAACATATATTCAATTAAAAGTACAAGGATCGATGTTATGTCATGCCATCGTTGGTTTGTACTTCAAATTTGCCAGTTTAATTTATAAACGGGATTAGTGGAAGTTTGACGCTCCAAATCTTCAAAAGTATTTATTTGGATTATCATACTAATCCACTAAAACATGGTGTAATTGATTTATTTTTTAAGTGAACAACACTGAGTAATCATCGTTTTTGACATACAACATAATTTTATTAAATAAAATATTCTAATATTAAAATTAATTTTGAAGGCTAATTTGAGTGGATCTTATACTAGCTACCTGCTTAAGTTAAAGATGAACAAACCATATGATATATTAAAGAGCTGTAATTACATAATCTTAAACTTGTAGAGTAGTGTAATTAAATTAAACTCTTATGAGATTGTGAAATACGTTATATGATGTTCTATGTTTTGTAAATACACTTCATCTAAAAAGTGTTCAATTTTTTTTTTTTTAAATGTAACAATTTTCTGGAAAAAAAAATCTGAAAATGTATATTTTTAGTTTTTTTTTTCTACATTTCGTTTTTTTTTTTTTACTGAAAATTGTCAAGTATTTTGAAAAAAAAAAATTCCGAAGATTTTTTGAATGAAGTGTATTAACAAATATAGAATTGTATTTAACCTCAACCTACATAAAAACGTATTATGTAAACAATGTCCGGCTTTATTAAAAAAAAAAGGTCCAGTTTTATATTTTTATTCCATATATCTTTAATCATCTTCCAATGCGGGTAAATTGTACTTTCGTTTTCAAGAGGATGAGTCTATTTCACAACGGTTTATTTTTCAGCATTTTTAATCACGATTTTTTTTTTTTTTATTATACTTTTGGTCTTAAAATAATTGCAATTTTGGTAAGAGTTTGACGGGAGAGCAGGGAGATGAACTTGTAATTTCATAATTCTTGTTGTAATGATGTATCTTGTACGGATTGAGTATCTCTTATACTCGATTTCATTAAAAAAAAAAAAATTACTTTCTTACACATAGGTATCAAAAGTGTTTTGAACTCATTCTTTTAGAACAATTTTTTTTTTTTCCTTTTAGTGCACGTGATGTTTTACTTCTCTAGATTTGAGGGATGTTTTTTATTTTCCCATAATTTGCAATGTCTCTATTATATTACTTCACACACACATGTATATATATATTTGCATGTGATTTATTTGTTTGATAATTAAGAATAGATACTCGGTGCTTATAGAATAAGTATGAAATAAGGCACGTTGGCTAACCAAATTCAATGCATATGTCATATTAATTAATGCCATAATGAAGTGATGTATGTGCCAACCAGTTATTTTTAAAAATGCTTCCATTTAATTAAGCTGGAGGCTGCGTGCATTTAATCTTGAAGCTAATAGCTATATACAACAGTCGTACTCTTATTTGTAGCTACAAATGAACTTTGTAATGTGGATGAGTTCTTAATTGTGGTTTTAAAACTGCACCAAACTACCCATTATTTATAGAAACTAACCAGAAGCTACAAATGTCCTTTTTAAAAAAAAAAAAAAAAAAAAACAAAGCTACAAATATCTTCTTTTTTTAGGTCGTAATTTTTGTTGGAATTTTGATGACTGTGGAAATAATAATTCGATCACAAAAAAATTAAATAAATAAAATTACAACTCAAAACTTAAATTTAAACAAAATACAAAAAAAGTAAGACTGCAGTGTGTCGAGTCGGGGAAGGCCTCTTCCCGCAAGACGAAATTTCCCCGATAGTGCTCTTCGGTTCTGGAAATACGTCCCCAAAGGTAAAACAACATTTTCGTCTTCAAGAGTGCAGCACCGCAGGTCTTGAAGCTCCGGCGAACAGAAAAAAACGTATGAACTGGACTGATTTCTTAAAGACTCTATATGTTAGAATACATAGGGAGAGAGTGAGAGAGATGTTCTATGTGGCGCTAGAAACTATGCATGAACCTATTTATAGGCCTCCAAGACCCACACATGAATGGAAGGATTGTTAGTCAAACTACGAATCTGAATCTTTCTGCATTCCGGTTCGTCTCAGCCAAAATTAGGGAGGCGTAAGCCACTCCCAATTAAACGAAAATTAGGGAATTTGCCAGCAATTGAATTTCATCACATGTTTTGCATGTTTATCATGCACTTTCATGTCCTCTTCAACGAATCTGGACTCTCCAGATTTCTGGGCTAAGTCCAAACTTTGGGCTTGACTTGTAAGCAAACTACACTAGCTTCTACTAGTAGCTACCCCGCAAGAGAACGGGTTCACTGTAGTATGGGCAAGTATAGGGACCAAGTATTATCGAACCCAAGGGATAGTATATATGCGAATAGATCCCTGAAGATCTACGCGTCGTAGTTAATATGAGTGTAATGTTTTTGGATTTTTGAAAGATTAATTAAAATACGAAAATAAACTAAGTAAACTGAAGAACGAAAGAAACGAATTAACTAAGGTTATTTTCTAATGAGAGATGGTGATGCTTAAGATAGGAATCCCTACGTATACTAACGGAGCAGGTACATAATCAAAGTAATCGTGACAAACAAGAATTAACCTAAGTATAAGAATGCAAGGTGAAAGCTCAAGATTCTAAACCCTAATACTTTACCCTAACACTCGACTTCACTAATCCACTAACAAGTTAATGGATTGTGCTCAATTAATGAGACCCTGATTTAACTAAGGTGATGCGGTCGTCCTCCTTCGCTAAACCGGTAAATGAATTAACCTTTCCTAAACCTTCTCGTTAAGACTACTAATTGTTATTGAGTGATGCGGTCGTCCTCTCTCTAACACTTTCGTACTAAATTTAAAGGTGAAGTTCAGATTAATTATAAGAATTCATTAACTAAGAGAATTAAAACTAACGTCACGAATTACCCTAATTACGTACCTACAACCTACTTCTACGAGTTCATCCTACCCTAAGCATGCAAGGGTTTTAGCTAGACATGACGTTAACAAACATTAAAGCAATAGAAGAAACGACGAACATAAACATGATGAATTGAAGAAAGAAAATACGAAACATGAACTAGGGTTTAAAGAAAATAAATACGAAGAACTGAAATTGAATTAACTAAAACGAAATTAAAAGCGTTTAAAGTAACGAACTAATGAAAAGAAACTACGAATTCGTATGAAAAACCTCAACAAAACGTAAATAAAGCTTGCTCGTCTCCTTCCTCTCCAAAAACTAAGTCTAAAATTATTTCTAACATTCGGGTTCTTCAAAACGTGTTTGGAAGAGGTATATATAGGCACCGGGTCAAAACGGGAGTTAATGGGCCGAAAATACGCATCCGGAGGCGAAAATACGTGGTTGCTCGAGCAGTTCCGCTCGAGTGATTCGCTCGAGCGCTGAAACTGTTCTGTAAGTTTTTGGTCGCTCGAGCAAAACGCTCGAGCGCTGGCGCTCGAGCTGCTCGAGCGGTCTTCGGCTGCTGTGCACTCGTTCGTAAAATCTTCATATCTCCTCAACCGGGAGTCCGTTTTGGCCGATTCAAAGTCCTACGAACTCCTCTTTTCGCCCTCTATCCATCTATGAAAATCAAAGAGACAAATTAATAATTTTATAAAAATGATACTCATTTGACTCCAAGCACTCATCGAAAACACTCAAAACATGAGTAAATCGGGCACCAAAACATAACAATTTCACGCCTAATCAACCCCCCCAAACTTACCATGTTGCTTGTCCTCAAGCAACGAAATAATAAGTCAAGTGAAATTGTTAGGAATGAATCAAAGAATCAATTAGTGCAAGCAAATGAACCCGAGCTTCAAAGATCAATCACAAGTATACTCACTCACTTTCTTTTATCGTACTCATGCAACAATAATAAGAAACACCAAGATCAAGCATGGATGTGCACTCCCTCACAAGTGTATATCAATGATTAAGGGACTCACTCAAACAATCAATCACACATATTGGCAGCCATAGGCTTGTAAGCACTCTCAACTCCGACCATACTTTAGAAATCAATGCCGAATCAAAAAGGACTTTTCTCAAGGTTGTAATGTAGGCTCTTTGGACAGGTGGGATAACAATATGGTAAAGTGACTCAAGTGAATGGAGAATAGAAAATCAAACTTTGGCACTTCGAGTTTAGGAACAGACTACTTCAAACATATTCAATCAACACTCTTTCAATTCCACTTCTCTCAACACTTCAATTTTTTTTTCTTTCTCACTCTTTCACTTTTTTTTTCAATCACTTCACTTTTTCTTTTTCGCACAAACACATGAGCTCATTTTTTTCTTTTTTTCATTCTTAATTTTTTTCTCTTTTTCCCACATCTCATAACTTCATCACACCATCTTCTCACCACTCAACCATCAATACTCTCCTTTTTCAACTCAAATCAATCCCTTCACATTCACACTTTCCTATTCTCCACTCAAATTTGGACAAAAAGGCTTAGGAATTGGAATAGTGTTCATATGTGTTAGCAAATAAAATAGGCTTTAGGCTCAAAGGGGCTAACAAGGGACAAATATCAATGGTAAGGAAAATTTTGGCTAAGTGACTTAATCAAATCAAAGATGGCCTAAGATCCTTTTCGGCATATCAAACTAGACACAATCTAGAAGCAAGAGCACATGCAAGTTCTAGCATCCTCTAAGGTGATGATTCACTCACAAACGAAGAGATTAATTCATGCATCAAAATCTCATAAGGCTCAACTCTCACGGCTTTCACATCCATGCTAGTCCTAGTGCATTCTCACTCTCATCACACAAGTACTCAAAAGAAAAATTCACAAGCATACAAGTTCTTTCTCAAATCAGCTCAAACTCAAACACTCACACAAAGTAATTTCTAACTCACTCTACTCATCAAATCATACTCAAAGATAGCAATCAACAAGCATAAGATGATTGATAGGCATAAAATATTGAGTAACAAAACAAATTAATAATAGCCCAAGGAGTATCTCAACAAACAATAATCAATCAAACTCAACTCAAAGATAAGGGTGTGCATGCATGTGCAATGTAACAAGAAACATAAAAAAAAAACTCCACCCCCCCAAACTTCGACCTTGCTAGAGGTCTAAGTTTGGGGTTGTGGGTTACCTCAACCAAACAATTCAGTTTCTCTCAATAGCTTTGCACACTCCCTTGTCTCAAGTTGGTTCCTTCAATCTAAATAACTCCATGATACCTTTACTCCTTTAGAGACAAGCCTACAAAATAAAACTCTCAAGTACGAGGTTAAACATACGACTCAACAACATCCTAGTAACATAAAAGGAAAATAACTAAAAAACACTCAAAAGCAAATAAAAATGGGTTGCCTCCCATTCAGCGCTATTTTTAAGGTCCTCATGCCGGACCAAGCTCAAAGGAGCTTATGGGACATCATACTCAAATTTACCTCCCTCACTCTCATAAGAGTGGTGTCTGAACTTCTTTCCTTGATGCCCCTCCATCATGAGCCCCTTTGCTCTCTTCTCATCCCCAAGTGTTATGGGTCTCAACTCCTTCTTCCCTCTATCTGGAGGAGTCTTACTAAACAATTTCTTGAGTTTGAACTTTTTCTTCTTAACTCCTCCTTTCCCTTCTAACTGGACCACGTCCACTTTCTTCACCTCTTCATCCTTCAACTTCTTCACTTTATCCCTATCAACATAATCAAGAACATAATGCTCATGGGTTAAATTATCAAGTGAAGAATTATAAAATTCATGAATATGAGAAGGATTAGGAATAGGAGGCATGTCTTCAACACGAGGATCAATTGCATCCATGCAATACAAACTCTCATCCTCCTTCGGGTGCTTCATGGCTTCATATAGGGAAATCTTCACTTCTTGATCATCAACCTTCAACGTGATCTTCCCATTTGCCACATCTAGCACCATCCCCGCCGTAGCTAAGAACGGTCTTCCCAAGATCAGGGGCACGTGCTCATCTTCCTCCATCTCTAGCACTACAAAGTCGGCTGGAAAGATGTGATCTCCAACTCTCACGAGGACGTCTTCAACAACACCTTGAGGTCGAGTAATAGACCGATCGGCAAGTTGAAGCGTCATCATTGTGGGTTGAAGTTCACCACCTTCCAACTTCTTGAAAAGCGACAAGGGCATGAGATTAATGCTCGCCCCAAGGTCGCACAACGCTCCTTTCTTGATCCCGTTCCCAATGTCACATAAGATCGTGAAACTCCCGGGATCCTTCAACTTCGGAGGAAGCGCCTTGTGCACTAATGCACTCACCTCGTGGTTCAGCTGCACCAACTTCGGCTCATCCACTCGCCGTCTTTTCGCAATCAAGTCCTTCAGAAACTTTGCATAATGCGGCATCTGTTCCAAAGCATCATAAAAAGGAATGTTAATGTGAAGTTGTTTAAAAACATCAAGAAATTTTGCAAATTTTTCATCAAGCTTCTTTTTCATGAAGCGCTGTAGATACGGGACGGGTATCACAGATTTGGGT
This sequence comes from Ballota nigra, assembly GCA_947034835.1. Taxonomy (NCBI): domain Eukaryota; kingdom Viridiplantae; phylum Streptophyta; class Magnoliopsida; order Lamiales; family Lamiaceae; genus Ballota; species Ballota nigra. The sequence goes on from OX344724.1 coordinate 94,597,154, forward strand.
ACCCCCCATTCATCTCTTTCTGTCTCTTTCACTTTATCCCTTGCTTCCTTTGCCTTTTTCCACTTAGGAACTCTCTCAACCTCCTCAAGGTCTTTGTCTTTCTGGGACTCATCCATATCTTTATGCTTCTCAATCCCTTCACTTTCAATCCCCTTCTCAACTTCATCTCCTTTAGGCTCAATCTCTTCTTGGGGCGTCTCAGAATCAGCAGGCATCTGAGGACCTTCGTAGTTGGTTCCACTTCTTAGCTGGATCGCCTTGCACTGCTCTTTCGGGTTCCCCTCCGGCATCCTATTCACTGATTTTGCAATCTGGCTCATCTGGAGCTCTAAAGAGGTGAACCTTCGATTGTTCTCTTGTTGAGTTCTCGTCCACTCAACGTTCATCTTCTGGAGCTCTTGATCACGTTGATCACCCTTCTTGTGCAGCTCCTTCACATCGTACTCCAAGGATGACAACCGCTTGCTCCCTTCCTCCACCTTCTGAAGGATTGCTCTCAACATCTCCTCGGTTGATGCACCGCCTTCTCCACCAGGAGGTTTATATCCCGGATCAACACCTGCAGGAACAGTAACACCAGCTTTTGGGTTAGCATAAGAAAAATTATCATTTTTCCTCCATGTGTTTTGAGGAGGCTGCTGGCCTCCTTGATACCCTTGTGTGTTCCTCCATTGATTTTGAAGTGGCTGAGGGCCTGGAGGCACAAATGGTTGGCCATAAGAAGGCCTTCCATACTGATTTCCACCTTGGTAGCCATTCTGATTGTAATACGGACCTCCCATGTAATTGACTACCTCTTGCTGTCCACTGGGCTGGTCTACTCTCTCATTCTCTACTGCATGCTCTCCACCCAAATTCTTCCCCAACTCGAGGTTGTTTATCTTCTCCATCATGGCCATCAGCAGCCTTCTCGTTCCTTCTCCCACTTCAACCTGATGCACTCTCTGAAAATCTGCATCTCTGCTCCAAGCACCGGCATTCGTGACAATGTTGTTAACGATCTCTCTACACCTCTCTATGCCTTGGTTGAGGAATGCTCCGCCCGCACAAGCGTCTAAATGGTCTTGCCCCGCCTTGTTGGCACCACTGTAGAAGAATGCCATAATATCCCCCTCATTGTACCCGTGCTGCGGGCACTCAATCAGCATGTTTGAGTATCTCTCCCACGCTTGGCGTAAATCCTCTCCTTGCTTCTGGCGGAAAGAAGATATCTCAATTCTTGCTTTTATTGTCCTTGATGGAGGGTAGAATCGCTCGAGGAACAGACGCTCGAGCTCGGCCCAAGTGGTAATACCTCCCCGCGGGAGCGTATTATCGTACCACTCCTTGGCTATTCCCGTCAATGAGAATGGGAACAGCCTAAGCCTCTTGGCATCTTCAGACATGCCATTGTAATTAAATGTGGAGGCTATCATGAGAAAACTCCTCAAGTGTGTATGAGGGTTCTCCTTCCCGATCACTCCTTTGAACTGATTCTCGGTCAGCAGCTTTAAAATTCCTGGGGAAATAGAGAAGTTGTTTGCCTCAACAGGAGGCAAACAAACTCCATCATAGTACCGCTGTGGCTGCGCTGCAAACCTCCCTCTAATCGCCATATTATGATCTACGTTCTGAGGAACGTGTTGAGGATTAGCAGCAGGTACTGGTACTTGTTGGGGTGGTGGTTGGTAAACAGGTGGTTGGTTGTAGACTGGGGGTGGAGGATACGGGTATGGTGGGTAAGGATAAGGTGGGTATGGATAATGTTGGTATACTGGGTTGTTGAAAGGGTTATTTGGGTTTTGTGGGTAAGCAGGGTTTTGGTTATGAGGATTATGGACAAGGTTCTGAGCTGGATTCCCTACGTTTCGTGTATCCGGGTTTAGGCTCTGGCTATCCCCTAATGGAATTTGATTCTGGCTACCACTAACTCCAGTGCCTTCAACTCGGTCTACTGCCTGATTGAAATCGTTGGCAGCATCGTCCAACTCATTATTGATGTCCATTGGTTCCTTCCCTAAGTCGGCAGCGTTCATTCTTCTCAAGTAAGCTCGGTTCCTTCTGGCTATTGTCTCAGGATCTGCAGGTAATCTCTCTTCACTCGTATTCCCTTGTGAGCGTGTTCTCATAAACCTGACACACTAGCAGAAGGATCAAAACGCAACTGCCGAATAACTAAAAATAACAATAAGAAATAAAAAAAATAGAAAATAAGCACCCACTACTAACTACTAAGCTATCGACAAGTCCTATTCAAAAAGCATATAACGCCATCCCCGGCAACGGCGCCATTGACTTGTAAGCAAACTACACTAGCTTCTACTAGTAGCTACCCCGCAAGAGAACGGGTTCACTGTAGTATGGACAAGTATAGGGACCAAGTATTATCGAACCCAAGGGATAGTATATATGCGAATAGATCCCTGAAGATCTACGCGTCGTAGTTAATATGAGTGTAATGTTTTTGGATTTTTGAAAGATTAATTAAAAGACGAAAATAAACTAAGTAAACTGAAGAACGAAAGAAACGAATTAACTAAGGTTGTTTTCTAATGAGAGATGGTGATGCTTAAGATAGGAATCCCTACGTATACTAACAGAGCAGGTACATAATCAAAGTAATCGTGACAAACAAGAATTAACCTAAGTATAAGAATGCAAGGTGAAAGCTCAAGATTCTAAACCCTAATACTTTACCCTAACACTCGACTTCACTAATCCACTAACAAGTTAATGGATTGTGCTCAATTAATGAGACCCTGATTTAACTAAGGTGATGCGGTCGTCCTCCTTCGCTAAACCGGTAAATGAATTAACCTTTCCTAAACCTTCTCGTTAAGACTACTAATTGTTATTGAGTGATGCGGTCGTCCTCTCTCTAACACTTTCGTACTAAATTTAAAGGTGAAGTTCAGATTAATTATAAGAATTCATTAACTAAGAGAATTAAAACTAACGTCACGAATTACCCTAATTACGTACCTACAACCTACTTCTACGAGTTCATCCTACCCTAAGCATGCAAGGGTTTTAGCTAGACATGACGTTAACAAACATTAAAGCAATAGAAGAAACGACGAACATAAACATGATGAATTGAAGAAAGAAAATACGAAACATGAACTAGGGTTTAAAGAAAATAAATACGAAGAACTGAAATTGAATTAACTAAAACGAAATTAAAAGCGTTTAAAGTAACGAACTAATGAAAAGAAACTACGAATTCGTATGAAAAACCTCAACAAAACGTAAATAAAGCTTGCTCGTCTCCTTCCTCTCCAAAAACTAAGTCTAAAATTATTTCTAACGTTCGGGTTCTTCAAAACGTGTTTGGAAGAGGTATATATAGGCACCGGGTCGAAACGGGAGTTAATGGGCCGAAAATACGCATCCGGAGGCGAAAATACGTGGTTGCTCGAGCAAAACGCTCGAGCAGTTCCGCTCGAGTGATTCGCTCGAGCGCTGAAACTGTTCTGTAAGTTTTTGGTCGCTCGAGCAAAACGCTCGAGCGCTGGCGCTCGAGCTGCTCGAGCGGTCTTCGGCTGCTGTGCACTCGTTCGTAAAATCTTCATATCTCCTCAACCGGGAGTCCGTTTTGGCCGATTCAAAGTCCTACGAACTCCTCTTTTCGCCCTCTATCCATCTATGAAAACCAAAGAGACAAATTAATAATTTTATAAAAATGATACTCATTTGACTCCAAGCACTCATCGAAAACACTCAAAACATGAGTAAATCGGGCACCAAAACATAACAATTTCACGCCTAATCAGGGCTCAACAAACTTAGAAAATTCTTCTAATGCCCAAATACAACCCAAAGATCAATTGTCAAGGACCAATAACCAAAGTCCAAGGTCCAATGTTTTCAGCCCAATCTCAATTAAATTCCCTTTTAATTTCACTCACATATTAATATTGGTAAACACCAATAATTTCCAACAATTTTTTTCCTTTTTATTTTTTCTAAGAAGAAGTCGTCGTTTTAATTAGTTGAGAGTCTTGTGACTTCTATTACAAACTTTTAACTTTTCAAGTTGCTTTGAATCTAGTAGCAAAACCCTCCGAAGAGATGTTTATCCAAAATTCGTGAGTATCTTATTTAGGGGTAAGAATGGCTGGGCCAAGCCAGTTTCTTAGGGTATGTTTGTTTTGGGATTTAGGTGTGGAGAAAGTTATGACTTTGAAATTTTAGGATGTGAAAATTTTGATAAATAATATAAGTGTATGTTTGTTTTGAGATTTTAGTAGGGTGAGATTTTGCTTTATATCAAATCAATGTCTTTTAGTGATAGATGTTGTATTATTTTATTATATTGTGTAAGTGAAAAGTAGGAGAGAAATTGATTGGATGATAAAAAAGTGATGATGTGATTGTATTTAATTATATGAAAAGTAGTAATAGGTTTATAGGTAGGGATTGAGTTTGAGATTTGAAAAACCCGATTTTAAATCCCAAACTAGAACAGAGCGTGGATCGCAAAGTTCAAAATCCATCCGTGTGAATCCCAAAACAAACATACCCTTATTGAAAGGTTTGAATTTATTATATTATTGTCAAACTCAAATTTATCTATTATATACTCTAGTAGATTTAAAAAGGTCGAATTTTAACATGGAAAGTAATTAAGGGAGTATCTTATGACGAGATCAATAAAGAATTTTTTAATATAAAATTATCTATTACAATAAAATAATAAATGAGTTATAGATACTATTCTTAAAATATGGTTTATAAGTTTAGCTCTTTTAATTTTGTTTGATTTTCGATGTTTAACCAAAAAAGAATTGTTTTTGTAATATAATTTTACTATACAATTGGTTCATAATAATTATTTCATAGTATAACATCTTATTTATACTATGGAGTGAAACAACTAATACTAAAAAAAGTTGATAGTACATTTTAATAAAACAACTTATATTATTTAAAAATGCATATAAATTAATTATATAATCAATTGTACGAAAAATAATACCTAAAAAATTAAAGGACTCGATTGTTGGGTCAAATTGATTAGTTAAACCAATTTCAAAAGTAAAAAAAATTAGATACTGTAAAATAATACTAAAAGTTAATACCATTTTCATTTATATGGACGTGGTGGAGTTGAAAGAACAATTTTTTGTTGTTAATTAGAACATCTAAAATGTCAAGACAAGCACTGAAGTTGATAGTTATTTGGTTTTTTTTAATCTAAGATTTGCATCATACAAGGTCATTGATTAATGTATTTTAATTTGTTAGTTGAGACCATATGCTGTGGCATATTTTTATGTAAAAGAATTGTGAATATATATGGTCCATGAATCTGATTTGAATTATTTATGGAAGAACAATGATCTTCCACGTTCTCTAAAGTTGTACAAATTAAACCTTTATTATGATTTCTTTAGAGTTACGTTTAATTATATAAGTTGTTGGTTTGTCTCATGTCCACTTTAAGTATGTTTTAATTAACAAGCAATAATAGCTTACTAATTTAATTAACCTAAATTTTGCTTTTATATTTGGTGGGATGGGAGTTGAAAGTTAAAACATCTTGTATAGTTAAATTCCTATCAGAAACGCTTCAAAAAAAAAAAAAAATATATAAAAAAATTCCTATCAGAATCCATTTTTAGGTAAACTCCTTATATTTAATCCCAAATAATTATATATATATTTACACACATACATATAATTATTTTATTCACCGTGCAAAATAGATAAATATTGTTTGTGTCAACTGCCAAATCAGACATGAACCTCAAAAATTAGGATGATAATATTAAACTGGCCTGCTCCGCCCCGCCTTGGCCCGCCCTGTTTGGGTCGGCTCGCCCCGTATCCCATAATAGAATAAGGTGAATTTTGGTATCACTCAAAACTCATACGTCATTTTATATATTAAATTTTAATATATATAATATTTAAATACTTATAATCATTAGTATATAGTAATATATATAAATATAATATACTTTTTATATTTATTAATATACTACCTCTGTCTCAAGTCTTTTTTCATACTACCTTTTTCTCGTGTTTTAGTGAGAGAGTTGTTTATTAATATTTAAAATGATAAAATAATTTTGAAAAAGTGGTATGATAGATCTATTTTTCCTCTAGTATAAAGTGTCTTAAAAATTACTATATCATTTTAAATACTAATTAAAAATTCGCTCGTTAAAACACGTAAAAATAGTAAACGTGAAATAAGATTCGGGACGGAGGTAGTGTATAATAATACTGAGCTTAGCTTTGGCTTAAAATGAGACCCACCGCTAGTGGACGGCGGGTTATAGGTTCCCTGAATTAGTCGGTCAATGAGCCGGATATCGAGTACCAAAAAATATATATATATATATATATATATATATATATATTACAAATAACAATAATGTAAATGTATGGACATTTTTATATTACGTATTTGGAATTAATTATGTATTGTTTTTTAAAAATAAAAAAAATTATATCTAAAACGGGTAGTCCCATGACCCGCTCGGATTGGGCCTCCCCTCTCTGTTTAAGGAATGGAATGGACCTGAGTATCTAAGTACCTGCCCCGCTCTGCCCAATTCATTGCTATCCTATTTAAAATTGTCAAAACACCTCTACTAACTTTTTACTAAATTATATATAAAAAAAAAAGTCTAATGGCACTAAACCTATCAAACTAATGATAATTTTGCACCTAAACCACTGAACTATATTTTTTTTGGCACTAATACATACAAACTATCAAATTTGAACACATAAACCACTAACTTGATTTTCAGCAAAAAAAATTCTCCGGTTTTAACATATGAGGGGTATCTTTGTAAAAATAAATATTCAATTGACAGCAAATGGCGTAAGAAGGTGGGACATGAGACAGAAAAGGGCGGATGCACAAGGATGTGTACGGTGAAGCGAATGTGCGAAACGGAAGACAACATAAGTGATGATGAGTTTTGTGTATTTTTCGTTTCAATTGTAATGAATTATGAAGAGATTTTGAAAAAAAAAATGTCATTTTCTAAGAAACGTGCGCAATAATATATTTTATTTTCCGAAAAGAATTGGTCAAAAATTAAGTTCAATGGTTAATGTGCCAAAATTTGATAATTTATATGCATTAGTGCTAAGAAATATAGCTTGGTAGTTTAAATGTAAAATTGATGATAGTTTTGTGTGTTTTGTACAATTTGCAAAAAAAAATTACAACTCTCGAGCCATATAGCTGGGAAACTTGTGCACCTAATATGTAGAGCTAGCGTGTTTTACATAACTTTTTTGCCCTTTGATGTGAGCAAGAGCTTTTTTTTTTTTTTTTAAGTTAGTGTCTTTGTCTTAAGTCACTAGAAAATTTAAACGAATGAATTATATTCAACATTAATTAAATCTAATAATTAAAAGTGTTTCTGATAATTCAGTGAAAATGCTATTCAATTCGAATGTCTTCATACAAAAGCCATATAATATAAATGTCTTTCGTCTCTGTGGGGTTCTTTTTTGGATAGGGACTCCAGAACTCCATTATTATCAGCAATGAAGGTACGTACTTGGATATAATCTAGTTATAATTATAACAATAATAATAATAATAACACGAGGAATTAACATAAATAATAAGTATATAAATACAGCTACGCTAAGGATCTCTAGAATGCTAATTTTTAGAGTCAACAAATCTAATGGCAATGTCAAATAATTATGGTTATATGATATATCCATGCCAACTTCAACTCTTGTTAATTATTTGTTATTTAAATATTTGATGTTTTCTTTGAAAAATAAAATAAAGACAACTACGACAATTGTTAACACTTATTGGCTTTGCTTGCTAAATAAAAAAGGACCATTCCTAAATTGAACCTGGACGTACTATATTTCAGTCGGTTTCAAAAATTGAACAACTCATTTTTTCAATATTTAATGAAATTTTGGGAAATAAAGTTAACGTTTGATGTTATTATCCATGGAAGCATACTTATTAAATTATACAGTTTTTAGTTTGATCATTTCCGGTAACGATTCAACACATTAACGATCATGTGTAGATCACGAGAAAGCGTTTCCACAAATCAGACAATTTTGGTCAACATAAAATCAACATAATTTTTTTTTTCAAGCAAAGTAGTCACACGAACGTCTCGTGTGTCAAGTTTTCTGAAAGTCGAAACTGCCCCTTAACTACAGTTTAGGCCGTGTTTATTTCTCTGGATAAATCTAGATTTGGGGGTTAATAACACAGGTTTAATCTATGTCTACTTACCCATGAAAATGAAATCGGTGATTTAGCTTATTAACTTGAGAACTATTCCGTAGTCTAATTTACCACATCAAATCATCTGTATTATTTTTAGTGTTCGACTTTATATTTCATTATCTGAACTAGTACGCGTCTACCCGTGCTTCGCACGGCCTAAATTTGTTACTCCCTCCGTCCCAGCATTATTCGCACTTTTACTGTTTTCTCGTGTTTTAGCGAGCGAGTTTTTTATTAGTATTTAAAATGATAAAGTAATTTTTAAGTTATTATATAATAGAGGAGAGATAGATCTATCAAACCCTGCCTTAAAAGTTACTTTATCATTTCCATTACTAATAAACAACTCGTTCGCTAAAATACGAAAATAAAGTTAGTGTGCAAATAATGTTGGGACGGAGGGAGTATAATTTTATATTTATGATAATAACTTATTCTAAATTATAAAAATCGTAAATAACATTTTTAATTAAAAAAATTACATAAATCTTTTTTTATCTCAAATAAAACATAATTCTAATGAAATTTGTTATGTTGCTTATTAACTACTCAATAATTTAAAATAATTTATTGATTAACTTATCATAACAAATTTTTAATATACAGAAATGATTGCATATTCACTGGTGGACACAAATCTATATATCAATCACAAATGTGATAACAACACATAAACAAAAGGCATTTAAATTCTCACTCACTGATGGACATGTGATCAATTCCATTTTAATTTATATGACTATTGACATACAATATAAGTTGAATATAATGCATTAGCATTCTAAAAGAAGTGGTTGTTAATATGCATTGTCCAATAACGTAACACAATTATATATAGATATAGCATATAATTAAAATTATTTAACAATAAACCACAATTTAATAATTTATTTTAAAATGTTCAATTCATCCTTTATTAATTGTCTCATCTTTTATCCAAAACAACATCTTTTATTTAATTGCTAGTGCATTAATACGAAACAATTTTTTATACACCTTTTCCAACAATGCCCCTAAAAAATTTCAAAGATTATGAATATTTTGTAATAAGTAGAAAGAAATGGAGTGAAGTAAAATTTGAACATTAATAAATTAACATTTTACTATGGAAGAGTATTGATTTGCACACTACCAACAAAACAATATATTCGTTAAAAAAATATTGGTCCTCCCACATCAATTTGCACACTAAATAACATATACACATATTTACCCATTCACTACTACTTTATTCAAAAAACACAATTTTCTTAAAAAAAATGTGCAACCCCTTAAGACGCAAATTAATGTAGGATAGAGGTAGTATAACACAATAACCAACACATATTATCTATGTAAAGGATATTTCTAAATATCAAATAATATTCATCAAACATAATGTGTTATATAACTTCTAAAATATATAAATTTTAAAATCTATATATATAATATTCATCAATTAAATATAATTTATCATCACTTAAACATGTTTAAAATAATTTTAATAAATAAAATTACAATCACCACATTTAAAAGAAAATTCACTCTTAATTTCACATAAAACAACCAATAGATCCAAAGAAACAAAAAAAGTATAAGACTGTTCCAAAAGTCTAAATAATTCTAAACACTTCATGATATAATATTTTTCGTTGTGTTATACTCAAGGCGATCATTATCATACAACATAATATTCAAACCACGACAGTTGGAAATTTTTGAAACTGCAACAAAAATCTGATCATGACTAAACACAAACTTCATAAGAAATATTCCAACATAGCTAAAAAATTGCACTTGACTTTTATTTATAGGTATATCATATGAAACAACCAACAAAAATTGTCTTCATGTAAACTTGCGATGTAACCTAGAATCAAAATGAGTTAGCGACAATCACGGTATTAATGCTAGTTCTCCAGCACTACTATCAGTAAGAACTTTAGCTTTGATTACTCTATCACTCAACCTAGTGATTATCATCCTATATATAAAAAAAATCATAAACTGAACTTTAAAAAAAATGGCAAATGATACTAAGTACTGTATTAAATTTAGATAAAAATAAATAAAATTTTGATACAATGAAAAAAAAAATTGTTAAAAAATTGCAATATAGATAAAAGAACCAATAAATAAACTAAACTAAAAAAAAATCAATATAAAGTATTCTACATTAGTTCACAAACAATGAAAATTAATCTTGCTCCAACATCAATATCATTATATATTTTTTTCAAAACAGTTTATCATCTTTACACAATCCAACATTTCCTAATAAATTTATATCAAGTTTTAACCAAATAAAGAATTTGATAATCCATGTCACTAATAAACCTTAATTTATAAATTAAATTGGGAACAAATCTCCAGTTGATAATAATCCGAGTACAATTAACTTTTCACTCAACACTTGTATATGCAAAAAAAAAAAAAAGATGAAAAACATATTAAACTTACAATTTAATAAGAAATTTAAAACCAGCCACAAGTCAACCCATATCGGAATATGTTACATGACCCGATTTTGGTTAAATTTGAGTTGAATTCAGGCTAATTGACTCAATTTTCCCTAAATGCGGCTAAATTCGATCCCAATTTGGGTTTATTACGACTGATTGTGCGTAAATTTGCGATTCATAAAAATTACAATCCTTAAATTGTCATTCCGAAAAGTAACGGTCCTCATTTTGTCCGCCGAAAAAGTTATGATGTTCAATTTGTCATCCCCAAAGTTACGATCCTCAAAAGTATTTTTAAAATAAAATCAGCTTTATATTAATAAAGTGACAAACACACAAACAAAGTTAAAAATCAAATATTTAAGTAAACTATGAAAAAAAAACCTCAGGCTATAAAAAAATCACTAAATTCTAATCCCTGTAACTCGATACTAAACTATATTTAAATATTAACATCCACATAAAATAATAAATCTTCGATACAATTAAAAATATTGCATTATTATTAAAATTTTGAAATACAAATAAAAAAAAAACAAATGAACTTAATTAAATAAATCAATATAAATTATTCTACCTTTGTACTCAAACAATGGAAATCAATCTTGCTCTAACATCAATACCATTTTATTTTCTACAAAAAAAAAAAAAAACATCCTTACACAATCCAACATTTCTAATAAATTTAAACCAAGTTTTAGCAATACAACTAATATGATAATATGTATCACCAATAAACTTTGATTCATAATAAATTGTGAACAAATCTTAAGTTCTAAGACACTCCAATATAATTTAACCCGAGTCTATTTAGGTTTTCACCTTACACTAATATCTATTAAGGAAACAGCAAAACGATGAAAAACATATTAAATTCACAATTTCAGTAAGAAATTAAAAAAAAAAAAAACATATAACAAAATATAATTCTCACCAGACAACATTTAAATTCAGCATTATTGCATTTCACATAAAGCTCAATTACTTTTCCGACATTCTCTGGTTCTAATTTTTCTTCAAAAAAATCTTTAAATTAGTCAATTAGACTTTTAGCTGAAACATTTGGAGGAAACTTACGTTGCGTTTAAGTGGTATAGTAACATTATTCATTGTTTAAATAGAAAGTAACAAAAAAATAGATTATAATAAAATAAAATAAAAGAAATTACATTAACTTAAAAAAATACATTTGAACAAATTACTTTTCTTTGTTAGTTTATTTCGCACCCAATTCTATGTCTTTCCGACTTATAAACACTCTTGTACAATAACATTAATCATATTTTCCACCCCTGGTTTAAAGAGGTAGGAGAGTCGATATATTTGATGATATTGAAATTTAATGAGATTGACTTTAGCATACATATTTAGAGAAAAACTTAAATTGTCTATAGATGATCCAATTGAATTTTTTCATCACAGTTCAAACAGAAATTAATAAAATATATAATAAAAAACAAAGAACAAAAAGTTATTACTTTAACATTAGAAAAAAAAATACATATTAACAGATTACCTTGTTTTGTTTGTATTTTTCATACCAAATTCTCATTTTTTTTACCTAATAATAATAAATAGCCTTGTGCAAAGGCGCTAATCATTTTTTTTTCGTGCTTGAGTAGAGAATTAAGGGAGTAAGTATGCTTGATAGTTGTATTGAAATTAAAGAAGATTGGTGGGTGAGTATCTTTAGAGAATTGAGTGCAAGTATTATCTGTTGATAAAATTATAATTTTAAAGTCGCATATTTAGTTAAAAACAATGGAGATTGAGTTTAGAAGTGGGTGAACTCAACAAAACAGTGTGGGAGTATAGCTATATTCTATAAAAAAAATTATCTATAAAAATAATGTATTTAATTTGATTAATAATTACTAATTTTCGTATTTTTTATATATAAAAATATAATTTATTTTTAAAATCTATAAATAATAATAAATTTAATGTAACTATAAGCGAAAATCAATTTTACGATGTAATCATAAAAAACAAAGAGGTAAAATTAAAGAACAAATGATTAAGACAAATATAATAAAAATAACTATCTTAGGTTATGGGGGAAAATATTTTTAAAGACTGTAACTTAGTGGGTGGCAAAATGGGGAAATGACTTTTGAAATTTTAATTAAGGATATTAATTTTTAAAAATCACAAATTGAGGCCAAATCACCCCAAGTAAACTTCAATTGGACTATGTTACATGATCGATTGGGTTGAATTCGATTTGAAATTTTGGTTAATTGACCCAATTTGGCCTAACTGGGGGATAAATTCAGGCCAAATTTGAGTTAATTAGGGTTGGTTGTACCTAAATTCACAACTCTTAAAAATTGCAGTACTTAAATTGCTAGCCCAAAGTTACGATCCTTAAAAAATATTTTTCAGTGTATTACTTTATGGATTGAGTGATAGACATTAACTCTTTTGGCAGATATTTTATTTGGTTGGGGAAGGGGCAAAATGAGGATCATAACTTTTCGGGCTGGAAAAATTAGGATTGTAACTCTCAGGCTGACAATTTAAGGACAATAACTTTTAAAAGTAGCGAATCTATGCCATATCAATCCAAATCAATTAAAATTTGGTCCAAATTCAACCTGAATTCAAGCCAAATCACGCCAATAAGCCAGAATTTTAAAGCCAATTAGTCCAATTTGCTTTGATTCAAAATGATTTAGCCTTAAATCTCGATTTTTTTAAAGTTATTGTCCTTAAATTGTCCGCACATAAATTGAAAGTCATATTTTTACTATCACTCCTAAGCTATTCTTACGAATATTATTCTTGCTCCGACATTAATATCATTATACTTCTTAAAATATATTAATCATTTTTATGCAATACAACAATTATAACAAATTTAAACCAAGCTTTATTGAGGTGAATTATGCAACGATCCGTGCCACCAATAAACGTGTATTCATAATAAATTGAGAAAATTCTTTTGTTCTGAAATACTTCAAATATGATCAATTATGATTCTTCTCCAAAAAATATTTACAACCAACACTATTATGCGCTAAAAAAATAAGAAAAAATATGAAAATAATCAGAGTATTATTTAAGGTGTAAATAATTATATGACTTTCCTCATAAATATAATCAATTTTAAGACTTAAATTGTTCAAATATAAAGTAATAAAAAAATATAATATAACTCAAATAAAAAAAGTCTATAAGATTTTAAAAAAAAAATCTGAACAAATTACATTGTATGTTTTTTTCACACCCAATTTTAAATCCATCTGCCTAATAGACATTTTTGTGCAAATATGTTAATCATATTTTTTACCACTGGATTAGAGATGTATGGAAGTAGCAATGCTTGGTGGTTGTAATGAAATTGAATGAGATTGCTCGGTGATTATTATTAGACGTGTGTTTGTAAATGTTAACTATTGGATAAAAATATAATTTTAAAGTGAATATAATTAGTAAGAATTATAATTGAGATGAGTGAACTTAGTAAAATAGTTGGTATAGATTGTCGCACCATATGATATTTCGATGAATCGATATATAGCCCAAAAACCGACAAATCTAGGGGACCAAAGATGTGCCCTCTAATATGTTTGTCTATAAATAATTTCACATTTAATTTGACTAAAAATAATGAATTAAATATTTAATTAAAAAAACTTGTTTGATTTAAAAATAATCTCCAAATCCCGCCAATGAATTATTTCTACACATGAACAATATAAAATAATAATCTTGAAGTTATTCTTTATTTTAAAGAATGTTTCTGAGATGAATTTTTTGGTAATTTTTTCTACAACTTATATAGACCCTAAATGTAGGGAGAAGGACAGTTCAGGGGAGAAGCGGCGACGTTACCGGACGTTGACAAAGGCAGTGGCAAGGCTAAGGGGTGGTGTATAAATTAGGATTCGTATTATGTTCAAATTATTAAAGGGTAGTGTAATATTTTCACAATTATATTAATATTATAAAAATATGAGGTAAGTGTATCACTCAATGTTGGAGGGGTATATAGCATGACCCTTTTTTAAATAGTGAATCTAGGTCATATCAGCCCAAATAAACCTAAATAGGGTCCAAAATCAGGCAGAATTCAAACCAAATCATGACATTAAGTCCGCAATTCATGTCTAATTGGGTTAATTAGCTCAATTTAGTTTGATTAAGGTTGATTTGACCTCAATTCACAACTTTTAAAAGTTATTGTCCTTAAATTATACTCTCCAAGATTTAAAGTCCTAATTTTGCCATCACCCGCAAGTTATTATCCTGAAAAATTATTTTCTATCAAGTACTCAACCTCGGTACACAAACAATTACAATTATTCTTGCTCCAACATAAATACTATTATACTTCTTAAAAATAAATTAATCAGTTTTACGCAATTCAACTCTTATAACAAACAAAAACCAAGCTTCAATGTGACGAAGCGTACAACGATCCATGTCACCAATAAACTTTCACAATTATAAAGTGAAATTCTTAATAAAATATGATTCTTCTCCAATTTTTTTTTTTACATCCGACACTGGTATACCCTAAAAAATCATGAAAAATGAAAAACATGTTAAATTTACAATTTCAATAAAGAAAAAAAAAATTATACAATATAAATCTCAATAAACTACATATATGTATATCAGCATTAATACTAATCATTCAACAAACTATATATATAATATATATGTAAACATCTTTTGCAACAGACTTAAACCCGTGTCAAATCAATAAATAACCATCTTCATCCTACAAATATATAGTCCAGACAGTGGTTGGCATAGATTAAAGACAAATTTTAGGGTGTAACCAAGTGCATAGCATGCACTTGGAATTTGATCCCAATTAGAAATTAATTTTGACCAAATAATAAAAACTCGCGGGTCAGGCCCAACCCGACCAAAGTTCGCGGGTCTGGCAACAAATCGGGTCGAAAATGGGTAGCTCACGCTTCGTACCAATACCACAAGTTATATCACCAATACCCCAAGTTATAATCGTCAATACCCCAAGTTATATCACCAATACCCCAAGTTATAATCACCAATACCCAAGTTATAATCACAAATACCTCAAGTTATAATCACCAATATCCCAATAATTGTTCAACAATACCCCAAGTTATAATCACTAATACCCCAAGAATCACTCAACAATACCTCAAGCTATAATCACAAATACCCCAAGAGTTACTCAATAATACATTGAACAGTAATATCCCAAAAAATTATTCAGTAATACCCAAGACATAATCATCAATACTCCAAGTTATAATCACCAATATCTCAAGAACTACTCAATACATCGAAATCTTCCTTTACTTCGTCTATGTATTTTCCCCATTCAATCAAACCTTAGAATGTACATCGTTCATGTCTTTTCCCTATTCAATCAAACTTTAGAATGTACATTAAAATGAATTATTCCATTGAATATGTTCTAGCGCGAGCCTTCATTCCCTTTTCCTTTTTTGGAGCCTTTGTTCCTTTTTTCTTTTTTGGATCTTAACTGCTATTACTCAGCAGTAGCAAATCCATAACTCTTCCACCGCTTCGACGATGATTCGGTTACTGACGCCTGATCCATCGCTTTTGGCCGCCAAATGCAGTAGTTATCCCCTGTTTATTGATCGACCCGATAACTGATCCGTGAGTTGTTGCCAAATTAGATTGGCCCGCGAATTTTAAGTTTTGGTCAAAATTGCTTTCAAATTGGTGTGAAAATCCAAGTGCATAGTGTGCGCTTGGATGCACCCTAGAACCACTCTAGATTAAATGTTCTTTTTTTAATATTTATTATAATACCTGGATAATATTAATAAATTAGTCAAACGGTTATTATAAATCCCAACCATGCAATCATAAAACCAACCACGTGAATATCAATTTTATGGGTAGACTAAATCAAATATCAACTTTTATATAACTTATTAGTGGAATCATTAAATATTATTAACCGTTAACTAAAATTATGAAGATACAATTACTTACAAACAATTGAAATCACACGTCAATAATAATCATTGTTACAACAAAATAATTGTACATTAAAAAGCAATTAAAACCACTATAATGAGTATAATATAAAAAAACAAATCATCAGAATTAAGATTCTTCAAGGTGTATATATTTTTCCTTCTTCAAAACTTCAAGCTTTGCTAAATTAACATCATTGATCTTGACATTCTAAATTCCTTTAATAAAAAGAATTACAAAAGAAGAAGCATAATCATCAACTTCTTTCATTGTTGACGAAAACAGTCTTCTATCATGTATGAACCATTGTTATTAGGATTAAGTATTGTTGCGATCGTCTTAAAATAATGTATGGTCTTTAAATATTTCGTCATGTTTAAATTTGAGCGGTAAAATATTGAGTTTGAGAAAAATCTTCTTCAATACTGGCTTAAAAGGGATACTTAGGGTATGTTTTGAAACTCCACTGCAAAATCAGAAGTGATTTTTGTAGTAAATTAAAAGTGAGGAATGTTTTGAAATAAAGTGATTTTAAAAGTGTAATTGTTTGGAAAAAATATGTATACATAGAATTGAAAATCAATTCTACATACAAAGTAGTGATTCCAAACAATCACTTACGACACTCTCACTCATTTCAAAATTTCAGCCAAAAAATTAAGCAAACAAAATTTAAACATGAAAACAATTCATAGAAATCAAATGAAAGAAAAAAAAATGTATAAACACTTTATTACTCCCTCCGTCCTAAAGGAATTTGCACATTTTCGTTATTTGGATGTCTCACACCAATTTGCACACTACCTAAAAAGAAAATATTGATTTGTGTGCACACTCACACAAATATACATATATTTACTCATACGTCACTACTTTATTCATTTTCTTAATTCACGTGCAATCTTAGGGTGCTAATTCTCTTGGTACGAAGAGTTCATTCATGTATACCATATGAATGAGAATTTGGAAAATGAATTAAAGTGCAAAGAAATACCGACATAAAATTTTTCAACACTTAACACTTACAAAATTGACTCTTGAAACCAAATAAAAATACTTATGTTACTATGGATATGTGGTGGAATTCAAATGAAAGCAATACCTACATATAAATTCAAAATAAAATATTCCCTCCGTCCCAATTTTATTTTTTATTTAATTTTTCTCGATTTTTAATGTGAAACTTAATTTATAGTATTTAAATAGATAAAATAATTTTTTGATGATGACGTATTATTCAATTTGTGTGAACAAAAAAATAAATAAATATATCTTTTTTTTATGTAATTATAAGTGAAATATGGTGTAATTTAAAAGTGTTTAAAGAATGGTAAACGGTGACATGAGAAACAAAACGGGAAGGATGGAGTATATATTTCCTTAAAAAAAGATAAATATATATATTTAGTAATGACACAAATTTAATGTGTAAATTAGACATATATGAAACATTGATAGTTCTCATACAATTATTAATTATGCAACTCATTTACAATATACACGTCGTTAAATTCATTTAGATAAATAATGATTTGAAAATAGGTACACGATCAATACCAATCTCATTGATCTCATATACAGTTGATAAAATTCCAAAACTCATAACTAAGTCACTAAAAATTGTCTTAAAATTAAGAATAAAAACAATCTGATCCATAATATAGGATTTTGAGTATGTATAGGGTGAAATTGGTTCATACATGAATCATTGAAGATTATTAGTTGTTTTCACTGAACATTATTAGTTTTTTTCACTGAATAAGTGAATAGTATTAGTTGTTTACACTGAAGAGTTTTAGTTTGTGTTTAGTTAACAGTTAATTCACTTTAGTGAAAACAACTAATACCCTTAAGTGAAATAACTAATACTCTTTAGTGAAAATAACTAATACCTTTCAATGATTCATGTATGAACCATTTTCAGTCTATACTTTGCCTAGGAGTTTTTTTTATTAAAATTAATAATATAAAAATTGTGAATCACACTACATTGATATACGAAATTTATAGATAAAAATCCATCAAATTGAAATGGAAACGATATATAATCAAGTTTGCATTTATATTGATAGTTTTAAATCATTAATGATAAATTGCAAGGTATTAATAATTATCTCCATGTAGTGGGTTTATTCAAAACGTTAATTAATACTCTCTTCGTCCCAGATCAGTTTTCACAATGCACTATTCATCCCTTACAAAGACCTTTAAATTACATCTCATTTCCCTCATAATTACGCACACAGATATCTTTGTTTTATTTCATTCACTTAAGTTGAACAATATTTCATCATTAAAAAACTAATTTATCTATTTAAACACTACAAATCAACTCTCATACTAAAGTCACAAAAAGTCAATTGTGAAAACAGATATGGGACAGAGGTAGTACAATGTATTTACTATTTTTTTGAAGTCAATCAACTATTTATATAAATTAAAATTTAAAACTGTATCAAAAGATGTGATGTGTAAAATGGATCAATCTTTGACATTAAACCTAAACTATTTTTTGCAAAATAAAAAAATAAATAGAGAACTAAGTAAATAATGAAGCAATTATTGCATGACATATAATCACGGTCATGAAAATCTATGCTAAATTCACGCTAATTACCATGGATTTCGGTCACAAAAAAAAAAAAAAAAAAGAATGCCTACAATTTAGGGAATAAATATCTGCAAATATTCTGAAATATCCATCAATGTCCTTTAAACATTTAATATTACAAATAAAAATATACTAATAATCAAGTAGCATCTTATATCTTTTTTTGTGTTTCTTCTTCGTGTATAACATCATTTGTGTGAAAATATGATATTAATATCTCCATATTAATATTTTCTTCAGTTAAAAAAAATTCGTTAACAAAAAATAATAATTTCCATATATTGTTACACACTAATCCTAAAACATTTTGAATAAGTCAATATAAAAAAAGATTCAGTTAAAAAAAATCGTTAACAAAAAAAAAATATTATTCAAAATAGTATTGTATATTGAGCGTACTTGGGATTATACATTTGCCATAGTTTCAATCAATATAATTTCCATATATTATTATACACTAATCCTAAAAAGAATATAAAAAAATCAACGTTTACAGGCAAACATATGAAACTAAGGAAAAGAAACAAATATTCATGGAATAAAATATTATTAAAAAATACACGACAATAACAAATTCAAAAATAAAGGACATCCTGAATATTATTCAAAATCGTATTATATATTGTGCGTACATGGGATTACATCCAAATTGGATACATATATCTAAACAACTAAATCATTCTAAAATAGAATAAAAAACCTCACAAATATACATCCACATTTGCACAGAATCTCAATGACAAAAACTATATGTGACTGCAAAAAACCTATAGCCGAACCAAATAATCCAAAAGAAAAAATGGAACACCGAAGACATGCAACAATTGATACATATGGTCCTAACAATCTATCGTCAATCCATAGCAAAGAAGACAAGAACCATGATCATTCACCTTCACCAATACCCGACACATCATTCGCAGAAGAAATAATCCTGCAATGGAAAAAAATAAATATATATAAGCAATGATGTGTATGAACAACAAACACACATACATATATATTGGCAAAATAAAGGTAACAACCACATAAATCATGCAACGATGGAAAAAAAAATGATTGTCAGCAATTCTTTACAATTGAAATGAATGAGATAATTAAAACAATACCATAACAAACCGATAAATGAATCGAATAGTCACTACAAAAAAAATATAAAAAATGATCAACGGACGATACAAAATGACGCCTAAACTATATATGGAAAAGATGTTGCTATTATACAAAAATATGTCTTTCTCCGACATGAATATCGTTATACTTTTAAAAAAAATTAATTATTTTTTATGCAATATAACAATTATAACAAATTTAAACTAAGGTTTAGTGACACGAATTATACGATTATTATGTATATAATATATATTTTAGAATGATTATTGTGTAAGTAATTTAGAAGTAAATTGTGATGTTAAGTTGATAGGATTAATCATTTTTAATTAGTGTTTATCTTTGATTAAAAATATATTAGTACTATTACTATTAGTAATATAATGATATTCACTATTATATATTAGTACTATTACTATTACTGTTACTATTATATATTAGTACTATAATATTATATATATATATATATATATATTTTTTTTTTTTTTTTACTTTTAGTGTTTAGTATTATATATTAGTACTATTACTTTTTTTTTTTAAACTCGATATTATAACAAAATATTATTCACTGATTCTTCAACATTATCTTCAAAATAATCAAATCTAACTTTCAGTTGAAACTTGAAACAAGACAAAAAATATTATATAATGCAAACAAAACAAAATCTGTCACATTAATAATATAAAAATATAATACTTATCAATTAATTACCTTACTTTGTTGCTGTCTTCCACACCTTATTTTTAGTTCCTCTACCAGATAGACGCTCCATATTTTCACGTTCTCCATTAAGCCACATACCCTGTATAATCATTATTCTCCCTATTAAAATGTCATTAAGAAAAAAAAAGATTTTCTTTCATTTTATTAAAACTCACAAAATTGTTAGCTCCATATATATTCAATTGTAACAATTAAATTCCTCATATATTGGATTAATATTACCCCAACTTGTCGCCTCTAGTATCAGTGGTATGATCTTTAATCATCACAAACCGAAGTTATATATAAAAAAAATCTCAAACTACACATTTTTTATTAATTTTTAATATCTTTAATAAATTTACAAAATTTGCGCTTATAAGTTACCATATGTATATTCAATTAAACAACACCCAAAATCTACCTAAAAACTTGGGCAAAAGAAACATCATTCATATATTGTGGTAAATTTTCTACATCTTGTGGAACTATTGCCGCCATACCTGGCCCGAAGTCTACTTTGCCAAAATACGCAATAAGTCAATTGAGATATAAAATATAAAACACCATCTAGAATTTTGGACATCCTTAAATTACCATTAGATTATCGTAAATGGAGGTTAAGCTTTTCGAAATGTTAATCCCTATTTTTGCATATAAAATTAATATAAATTATTAAGAAAAAAATACAGACTCAAGTTGAAAATAAAAAGATAAATATTAATTTATAATTGAAATACAATAGTAATTCATGGAAAAATCATAACTAAGTCTCAAGCAAGACCTCTCTCGAGATCCTTGTCCACCACATTAATTATAAGATTTCACATACAATATGTAGATGATATTGAAAATATTTAAAATTGATTACAAAATATGAAGAAATTTTTTTAATGGGTATCATGACTACAATATGAACTATACTAAATTAATAATCATATGTGGGTTATACATATTGAGATGTCATAATATTAAAAATAAAAATTGAAATAATTCAACAGTAGTTCTAGTGTGCACTTGAGTATATGGTATGCACTTGGATTTTGAAAAAAATAACCCAAGCAGAAATCAGTAATACCCCAATAAGTAATCAATAATATCTCAAGAAGTACGCACTAATACCCCAAGAAGTAATTAGTAATATCTCAATTGTAAAAAATATACACAGTTCGGCGTGTTAGTGTGCGCTTTAAAAAATCAAAGTTGAAGTCCAAATTAAGTTTAAAATCCAAGTACATGACATGCACTTGAATACATGCTAAAATTTGTAAAGGTTCGAAATAAATTTTAGTATAAATATATATATATATATATATATATATATATATATATATATATATATATATATATATATATATATATGATAATTATATTCAAAATACAGTAATTTGATATACAATGATTTAGAAATTAACATTTTATAATTTAGAAAACATCAAGAAGGCTACCATTAAATAAAGTTGATTATGAATGGACATCATTATAACATATTTACAAAATTGAGCTATGATAGTCGATGATTTGAATCAAATCTTACCGGAAATCATCCTACCAAATCTTAACAAATATTATTAAGCATTTACACTTTAGGAAAAAAGATTTATTTGGTTATTTTGGCTTTGCCTTATTATAATTAGT
The DNA here is from genome assembly GCA_947034835.1 of Ballota nigra. Classification (NCBI taxonomy): domain Eukaryota; kingdom Viridiplantae; phylum Streptophyta; class Magnoliopsida; order Lamiales; family Lamiaceae; genus Ballota; species Ballota nigra. The sequence continues at coordinate 94,619,827 of OX344724.1, forward strand.
AATTTTCAATATTTTTCTAGCACAAAAATTTCATAGAAATACGTTAAATATTGGTAAATATAATGTTAATAATACCTTATTTTTAGTGTAACCAACTCTTCAGTGAAACAACTCATACCCTTCATACCTCACAATTCATACATTTTAGTGAAACAACCCATACCCTTCATACCCCTCAACTCATATCTTATAGTGAAACAATTCATACCCTTTATATCTCTCAACTCATACACTTTATATCTCCCAACTCATAATAGTGAAAATAATTTGTACCTTCGAACGAATACTCTTTAGTTCATATATCTATGGACCAGTCTCACTCTATACTCTGCCTTCATGATATATGTAATTATTTAATTTTGTTTATATTGGATTGAAAATACTTTTTAATTATAAATTTCTTCGCCCTTAAAATAATGGGGGTTAGTGTATCATATTGTCAACTTTAAATCCTTAATTAGTGTCATTATTAGACAAATGATTAGAATAAATTACTCTCAAAATATATTTTTAAAATTATAAAAGAAGTATAAACTATTAATATTTAAAGATCACTAATTGATTAAAACACGTCCTCTATATTGTTTTTTTATAAAGAGAGTTTGTTTTTTTTTATTATATTTTATTTAAAAATATAAGTTATTTATTTATCTATGGAATACTCTCTCTCTTCTGCATTAAACACATCTCTATAATTAAGGATTTTAATGTATAATATTAATTTTTACTTAGGTTTAATAAACATTAAATATTTTTATGTTAATAGCAATTTTAAAATTAATTTGTGTAAACCTGTGGGAGTCAAATATTAAAAAATGAGATAATATCTTAATTAATTTTCCATATAAATCTTCAAAAAAATAGATAACAACCCACACTAATCTAAACCAAATATATATACTACCCAAGGAAGAATTGGGTACACCGAGATATTTAAGCAAATTAATAAATGTATGAAATTAAAAAAAAAAAAAAAGTCTCAAACCCTTCTCAAAGTCAACTAATTCACTTGTATATCTGGCATATTCCCCAGAATAGAAGATTTACATACATATTGTTAGTTGTATATAATACACACACCTAAACCTTAATCTCCTTTCTCGACCTTAATCTCCTTCCTCGTTGCATTCTCCACTTATCGGTGCCCTCATAGTAAAAAATTGTAGATTTTCTCATTTTAGAAATCACGCCAAGCATATTTCATATTAGGGATCCTATCAACTACTATGGTCCCGTGCCAAATCGACAGTAACACAAGATTTTAGCGGTTGAGGAACCACATCATGGAATACAATAAAATTGGAAAAAACAAAAATTGACGCGCTAATTGGTGCGCTGGACGTCCATTACTACTGGCTACTGCTCCAAAATAAGACAAATCAGGTGCTTCCCTCTTTTAAAGTGTAAGCAAGCTTCTTTGAAATTAAGAGCTTTCGTCTATAAAGAGTAGGCAAGATTATGTAAATCAAGGGTTTACTCTGCAAATCATATATCAAAACTACGAACTACTACAATTTTCAATACTAAAATTCGGAGATGATGATGAGAAAGAAGAAAATTAAGAATATATATAAGAAAAAAAAAAGTAACGGTTCCTAAATTACAGAAATTAATCTAATGGACAACAATGAATCATAAAAAATCAATGTACATAATTTAGTTGCAATTCATTTCAACAATAAAAACAATTCCATACATAACATAAAATAAATTGAACGGTCATGATATATAATTGAAAAAAAAATCTAAGGTTGATAATCTCTCCCTCCAAAACTATTTAAGGAAAAGTTATTGCTATTATATATGTATGATATGATGTATAACATGTGGAATCTTAAAAATATCCAATAAACTACCACACTTGAACTGATTAATTACCCCTCTATTCCTAATTTGGAACGGTTTGGTCGGTTTTAGTTTGACGTTTTCAATAATAGAATATCAAATATTAATACAATATTAGTAAAAAACATACACATTATAAATTTATAAGTGAAAATACACAAAAGTGCCCAAAATTTAAGGGACACTTGATTTTTGCCCCCTTTTTTTACAAAAGATGTATATTGCCCAAAAAAAATGTTGGCAAAAGGTTGGCGAATGGTTAACACACAGGTTGGCATGAGTGCCAACCTTTGCCAACCGTTTTGCCAACATTTTTTGGGCAAAAAACATCTTTTGTAAAAAAGGGGGCAAAAATCAAGTGCCCCCTTAAATTTTGGGCAATTTTGTTTTTCTCTCAATTTATAATGTGGATGATGACATCTAACAAACCTAACTAATTATCATCATAACATGAAAGGCTCAAAATATATTCACTACTCATCTCCTTAATCTGCTATGATAGAAAAAAAAAATAGATGTGAGCTATAAAAATAACGAGGGAAAAAATCTCAGCTTATGATTAATGAACTCATATTAATATAAAAGTGGATCTATCTATGAGTAAATTATATATATTTCAATGGGAGAAAATGAAAAAGGCCTATTTTTATAAAAATAAGATATTTTTATCAAACCATTTCATATAATTTTTTTTTTTTTTTTTTTTTTGTTCATTTGAAGTAAGTTGATTAAACAGCCATTTTTACAAAATATATATGTAACTCCTAAATTCATGATAAAATATAATTTTGACTTATAACAAAAATATACCTCCTACGCCTGTCCCTAAAAAAATATCATCCAGCATACTTAATTATAAAGTTAACATAATCTACCAATCTTAAAAAAAAAAAAAAAAAAAAAAAAAATCAATCAAAGATCATGCTTGTTCCTAAAAAAACCCATAACAAGATTTTAGGAACTTCTAACTTAAGATTAGGAAGCAAAAAATATAAAAAGTTGGGGAGGATGCAGTCGGTCAAAGGGCTGGGGTTTTGGGGGTAGGATTTGACCCAGGGGTATTAAGGTCTAAATGAAAGTAGTGGGCAAAAAACATTTTGTTATGAGTGGATATAATTCATTTTATTTTATAAAAAAGGGTATATTTCCATATGTCACTGTTTGAATTCAATACATCTATGGATGTATATAAAACTCTCCATTTTGGGGTATATGTCACAAGTACCAAATATCTTATATATTCATTCCAAATATATAATCTGTACAAGCCTTCTAATAGACGTTGGAACAATCCTCTCAAGATACTAGCCAGTCATGATTCATGATCTCAAATGAGAGAAAAAAAATGAAAAAAGAACATAACAATCTCTATGATAATCCAAAATATCCTGTAATTGCAAATGATCTCAAATCATCAAAAAAAATAGTCTGCTTCAATGACCAAACAAAATTCTCCAACCTGGAAAACATCATTGTCGAAGCAGAATCCCATATAACTTAAAAACCAGCTGTTTCAATACCTATATTCTAAACTGCAGATTTAATTATCCGCTGATAAAGAAGGGATGACTTCTCTATATATAACTACCAACATTTACAGTTGTATATAGGAACCAGGATATGGATCCGCTCCATTTACTATGTAATAATCTCGTAAATTTTGAGAGAGAAAGACATAAAAAGAAACTGTGTGCTCGATCATTAAGCAAAAGTATCATTAGTACCATCAGTTTGGTTCTTCCTTGAACGGAGATCGTCAAGATAGTTCTGATATATGTAAGAAGCAAAGCCCCAGAATGCCATCAGCATAGCAATTATCTTCACCCCATTCATCTTGTCATGGAATACAATTAGAGAAGCAAGCGGAGTGACAGCCAACGAGAGGGTGCTGATAACGTTGGAGAAAAGAGATGAGACCACAAATATCAAACCCACGACCCCAACCGAACAAACTTGCCAAGAAACGGCTGTCCATACAAGGGTCATAATATACGAAACTTTTCCAGTGGTAAATTTACGATATTCACCATCTATAGTCTTCCATTCGCCACTTGCAAAAAGACCCACAATCGTAACACAGGTAGCAAAGAGCGCCGTATATATTTGCATTTCAAGTACAACGGAAAAAGTTTCCTTCTTCAACACCTTCTCGAACGTCAGCTGCATGACAGAGAGCAAGAGAGAGTACAGAGCGGAGGCCAAGAGGGCAGTTACAATCCCGATAATATATTTCCGTTGGGATACCCCCGAAGGAGCATCCGAGTCCTCGTTAACAGCGAGCAAAGCAGAGGATAATGAAAGAATTACCACCGAATTGAATATCAAAGCAGTAAACTTTTGCCTATTGATGAAGAAAGAGAAGATGGCATTAAAAGCTAGCTGTGTTGCACATATGAGGGAATAAGTAGAAGCAGATAAGTATAACAATGCAGTGGAATAGAGCATGTTATCTCCAGCCACAACGGCCCCAAGAACGAAATAGATTAAGCAGAGACTAAGAGCAGATGGCGGGGCTGATAAAGGAGGAGACTCGTCTGGGGAACGGAGGAAAAAGTAGGGTACGAGAAGGATGGGAAAAGCAGCAGTTTGGACCAGAGTTGCCATCCATGTACTACTTCCACCCTTATCGTAATAATACCTTCCTAAAAGCACGGCAGCAGCTTGACCAACAACAAGGAAAAGTATGCATACAATAACCAAGATCCACCAGTGAGAGTGCGTAAGCTTGTGAAGTGGGTGGTGACAATGCTCATTACTTGAGATCATCGGCACTTCATTATCTGCTATGCAAGCAATCCAAAAATATAACTTAAGTTAACCACCTATAAAGGATACTTCATGGTAATACAATCTTAGTTGAGCTTAAAAAGAGATATAACTGACAGTGGAGCAACATATAATTATTCACTTTGGTTTGACAAGAATATTGACATCTTCTAGTATGAACCACACTCATTACTTCTACAAATTAGCACCTAAGCACCATAAAGATGAATTCATTCAAAGGTTCAAAACTTCTTGGTCTTCTAATTTTATAGTATAGTTGTACTTATTAAGACTTCACCATAAGTGCTCATTGAATTCTACGAAAGAGAACACAGAGAATTGTACCTATTTTGTAAGTTAAAGGATTACACCAGAAGAAAATTTCAAACAAAGACACACAAGAACATAACAGAAAGAAGGATATGAAATTGTTATTTACTCTATAAGGCATAACCAAAAAAATTATTTTGGCAAAACTAGATTATATACTTAATTCTCTTTTTTCCCCACTTTTACATTCCAACATCAACATATCATATAATTCAAACCCATACATATACTTGCTTTTTTCTTTACTGTTTGCACTTAAGCACTGTAAAAGGAAACTGAAAAAAAGAGTTTGACCTGCGAACGGCGGCGTCGCGCGACCGGCGTCCGGGCGGTGGTGAGTGGGTAGGGGCGGCGCGGCGTACTGAGTAGATTCGGTGTTTTCTCCCATCTCACAATCTAAGCCAAATTAGAAAGATGATGTAATGACGCACTCGCGTATTGTTTAATTATTATATATATACTATACTATATTACATGCGAGGGGTTTTAAGTAATATCAGGGCCCTCCAAACCCGACGGGTTCAAACCCGTTGGCGGATACCGGTTTAAAATCGGTCCATTCCCATGAAGAAAAAAAAGTCAAAATATCGAGTGAAATGAACCACGGAAGGATATTTATTTGTTTTTATAAAAGAATATTAGTTTTTTTTACTAAAAAATATTAATATTAATTATTTTCACTTAAAAGTGTTTATTAAAAACAAACTAAAACCTTTAAGTGAAAACAACTAATATTCTTCAATAAAAATAATTAATACTCTTTTGTGAAAACAACAATACTCTTCAATAATTTATATATGAACCAATTTCACTCTATGTATATTAAAAAAAAAACCCCAATTGTTACTTTGTAATATTCTATTATATAGATTTGTTTTGTATCCTAATGAGCATTAATTACATTTTCCTATTGACGTTCCTATTTAATTCCACAAAGTGACACTATTTAATTCATAATTTTATGTGAATAACAATAAATTCATTATATTTTAATTAAATTGATCATGAATTTTATATATATTTTAAGCTATGTGTATAAAAAAAAGTCTATTACTCCCTCCGTCCACGAGTAAGTTTCCCACTTCTTTTTGTTGAATGGTTTAAGAAAGTGTATTTGTTTATTAATATATGGTGGGCCACATGTTGACTTTTGGGATAAAGTAATGAATAGTGTTGAAAAGTAAAGTGAATGAGTGACATTTTTGTAATATTGTGTGAGTTTGAAGGTTAAAGTTTATATATAATAGAGTGTTGTTATTTCCATTTATGGAATGGGAAACTTACTCGTGGACGGCCCGAAAAGGAAAGTGGGAAGTTTACTCATGGACGGAGGGAGTATTATTAGAGGAAGTAAATTTTTATATACTTTTAATAAAAAAAATGTTTTATCCATTGCATATTTGCATGCACACTCTACTATATACATATTTACTTTATTTAAAAAGTGGTTTTTCTTTCATAAAAAGAAAATATGTCCAAAGAGGTGTGTAAGTTGTTCCGTGAGGGAGTGATAAATTTGGTCTAATGTTTATAATAGTTACTAATGAATTAGAATATCTAAAAAAGGATCTGAGTTATAAATTTGAAATTATCAAAAAATGGGGGAGTAATAAATTTGGTGTAATCTATACTAATTTAATGACAAAATGTTCTAAAAATAGTAACTAACTATGACAATAGTCTTTCTAATTTTAAATTTTAATTAATATCATATTTATTATTTAGACCTATTTAAAATTACATATGCAATTAAAAAATGTCTTTTCATTGTAATATCTTTAAAAATACTCTAACAAATAATGTGTATAAAAAAATTCTTCCACTAAAATAGATTAAATATGTAAAAGTTTACTAGTATTAGATTTTGTTTGTCTTCTATTTATTTATTAAATCTGTTTTTTTTATTTAATTATTTCAACTTATCATATTCGGCTTGATTAATTAAAACTTATAAGGTATAAAATATGATAACAATGAAAATTTCTAACAAATAATTAATTATATGTATAAAAGATTTAATCCATTTCGTTAAAAAAAAAAAAATTGACCCCCTAATATATATCAAATACATAAAATTTGTACTATTAGTTTTTATTTGATTAAATTTTTAATTATTTATCCAATCTGATTTGTATTTAATTATTGTAACTAATTATATTTTAATTTTTAGTAGTTAAGAATCATAATTAAAGTGTCAAATCTATATCAATAGAAAAATTTACGGTATTCCATTTCAATATTTGAGTCATTGTCTCATTTAAAACATAGTAGTTGAAGCTTCATAAATATATAAGTCATATAATAGAGTAAATGAAATTTATTCCTATATATCATTATAAAAGTCTTGATACATCTATTTCGATAGGAATATAAAATTATTATAATTGAACTTTTGTTATAAGGGACTGTTGGGATATGTTTTAGTTTTGATGATTTTCCAAAACAACATGTAATAGGTTTGAAAGGAGTGAGGATAGTATCTTTTATTTCAGGTCAGGCTAGGTTAGCTCCTAGAAGAATAGGCTGTCAGTTGAGAATAACTCAGTTGAGGGATCACTCAGTTGAGGGGGAACTCAGTGAGGGGGAACTCAGCAACACAGTCTGAGGATATCAAGATGACATCAAGAAGAACTGACTGAAGCCATGCCAGAGACCTGAATCAGGAGAGAAGCCTGAAGGATGTCCCACTGAGTGTAAACAAGGCTGATCTAAGCTAAGTCAGGTGGACCACCCAGTGAAGAGCATGATCAAGAGGATCAGTGCTGTACCAAGTAGGCCCTGAAGAAGTCAGGCTACTGTGGTCAGGGAACTTTGTCATTCAGCCTTATGACAAAGTTCTTAGAATGATCTTCAAACAGTCTCTGAAGGACAACTACACCGAAGACGTTCAGTCCACTGAAGATCATCAGTCAGTGAAGGAGGAAGCTACCTAAAGTCAGTGGGTCTTAGTCAAACCCACTGAGTCAAAGATCCGTGAATCCAGGCCACGTGGACCAATCAGCACGAGGCAGCAACTCTGACACTGACAAAGGCTGCATTCCAAGAAAAGTGGTTGAAACCATTAAATGTTGGATTCAAATGTATTTCCTCTCCAACGGATACATTTGAATCCTCATTATAAATACAAGCTCATAGCTTCGTTGTGGTGTGTGTGTGAAGAGAGAAAAAAAAAACAACACCTACAAGCTATAAGAGTGTGTGAGTTGTTAGGGAGTCATATGGAAGTATTGCTCACACCCACGACACTGACCTTTAGGGTTATCACCTATATTCATTGAGTGTCAAGCTTGTAACTCTTAGGTTAGAGAGGTTTTCCTAATCTTAGCTTTAAGGCTAACACATTGTAAAGGAAAACCTCACCTAGTTGGAGAAAACCAAACCAAACTAAACCCTTTCAGAAGAATGTTAGGTTTGTAGTGAGGTGAGGAGAGGCAGCCCAGGGAGTGGCGTGAGTCCAGTTGTAAGTGCACCTTGGCACATTAAAAACAAGAACCCCAGTTAGTGGATTTCCTGTTAAATCAGGCCCGTGGATGTAAGAGCTTGAGTCTCTGAATCACGTTAAACTGAGCGTTATCCTGTGTTTAAACACTTGCTAATTATTTGTAGCGTATGCTCACTGAGTGTACTTGGAAAGGCTGAAAAGGAAATTAGCTAAGTATCTTAGTCAGGGAGAATCAATCTCATTGACGGGCTTAAGCAAGCACTCGAGAGTTCAGTATCTCGAGTCACTGCCTTGTTAAGAGCCTGAGCTCACAAGTCAGTTGCACTGACTTGAGTGCTCTGACTCTTAGCAACGCAGTGACTTGAGTATCTTTCACTGAACTCATTCAGGGTGCAATGCAAAAGTTTAAAAAAAAAAATTCTTTCCTGAATTCTCATTTTGGTATTCGAAAACGGGACCATCAATTGGTATCAGAGCAGGTTGTTCACATGACCACTGATCCAGTTTTGTTAAGAAAATTGGTCTACCGAACAGATCTTAAATGTTTTAAACTATGGGAATTCCTGCATATTTCAAACTATTACCTGTGCTCTGACATCATTCTTGTAATAGAAAATCATTTGGTTAGAAGTTTTGGAATCATAAAAAAGGGGGAAATTGTTGGGATATGTTTTAGTTTTGATGATTTTCCAAAACAACATGTAATAGGTTTGAAAGCAGTCAGGATAATATCTTTTATTTTAGGTCGGGCTAGGTTAGCTCCTAGAAGAATAGGCTGTCAGTTGAGAAGAACTCAGTTGAGGGGGAACTCAGTGAGGGGGAACTCAGCAACACAGCCTGAGGATATCAAGATGACATCAAGAAGAACTGACTGAAGCCATGCCAGAGACCTGAATCAGGAGAGAAGCCTGAAGGATGTCCCACTGAGTGTAAACAAGGCTGATCTAAGCTAAGTCAGGTGGACCACTCAGTGAAGAGCATGATCAAGAGGATCAGTGCTGTACCAAGTAGGCCCTGAAGGAGTCAGGCTACTGTGGTCAGGGAACTTTGTCATTCAGCCTTATGACAAAGTTCTTGGAATGATCTTCAAACAGTCTCTGAAGGACAACTACACTGAAGACGTTCAGTCCACTGAAGATCATCAGTCAGTGAAGGAGGAAGCTACCTAAAGTCAGTGGGTCTTAGTCAAACCCACTGAGTCAAAGATCCGTGAATCCAGGCCACGTGGACCAATCAGCACGAGGCAGCAACTCTGACACTGACAAAGGCTGCATTCCAAGAAAAGTGGTTGAAACCCTTAAATGTTGGATTCAAATGTATTTCCTCTCCAACGGATACATTTGAATCCTCATTATAAATACAAGCTCATAGCTTCGTTGTGGTGTGTGTGTGAAGAGAGAAAAAAAAAACAACACCTACAAGCTATAAGAGTGTGTGAGTTGTTAGGGAGTCATAAGGAAGTATTGCTCACACCCACGACACTGACCTTTAGGGTTATCACCTATATTCATTGAGTGTCAAGCTTGTAACTCTTAGCTTAGAGAGGTTTTCCCAATCTTAGCTTTAAGGCTAACACATTGTAAAGGAAAACCTCACCTAGTTGGAGAAAACCAAACCAAACTAAACCCTTTCAGAAGAATGTTAGGTTTGTAGTGAGGTGAGGTGAGGTGAGGCAGCCCGGGGAGTGGCGTGAGTCCAGTTGTAAGTGCACCTTGGCACGTTAAAAACAAGAATCCCAGTTAGTGGATTTCCTGTTAAATCAGGCCCGTGGATGTAAGAGCTTGAGTCTCTGAACCACGTTAAACTGAGCGTTATTCTGTGTTTAAGCACTTGCTAATTATTTGTAGCGTATGCTCACTGAGTGTACTTGGAAAGGCTGAAAAGGAAATTAGCTAAGTATCTTAGTCAGGGAGAATCAATCTCACTGACGGGCTTAAGCAAGCACTCGAGAGTTCAGTATCTCGTGTCACTGCCTTGTTAAGAGCCTGAGCTCACAAGTCAGTTGCACTGACTTGAGTGCTCTGACTCTTAGCAACGCAGTGACTTGAGTATCTTTCACTGAACTCATTCAGGGTGCAATGCAAAAGTTAAAAAAAAAAAAATTTCTTTCCTGAATTCTCATTTTGGTATTCGAAAACGGGACCATCAATTGGTATCAGAGCAGGTTGTTCACATGACCACTGATCCAGTTTTGTTAAGAAAATTGGTCTACCGAACAGATCTTAAATGTTTTAAACTATGGGAATTCCTGCATATTTCAAACTATTACCTGTGCTCTGACATCATTCTTGTAATAGAAAATCATTTGGTTAGAAGTTTTGGAATCATAAAAAAGGGGGAAATTGTTGGGATATGTTTTAGTTTTGATGATTTTCCAAAACAACATGTAATAGGTTTGAAAGCAGTCAGGATAATATCTTTTATTTTAGGTCGGGCTAGGTTAGCTCCTAGAAGAATAGGCTGTCAGTTGAGAAGAACTCAGTTGAGGGGGAACTCAGTGAGGGGGAACTCAGTGAGGGGGAACTCAGCAACACAGCCTGAGGATATCAAGATGACATCAAGAAGAACTGACTGAAGCCATGCCAGAGACCTGAATCAGGAGAGAAGCCTGAAGGATGTCCCACTGAGTGTAAACAAGGCTGATCTAAGCTAAGTCAGGTGGACCACTCAGTGAAGAGCATGATCAAGAGGATCAGTGCTGTACCAAGTAGGCCCTGAAGGAGTCAGGCTACTGTGGTCAGGGAACTTTGTCATTCAGCCTTATGACAAAGTTCTTGGAATGATCTTCAAACAGTCTCTGAAGGACAACTACACTGAAGACGTTCAGTCCACTGAAGATCATCAGTCAGTGAAGGAGGAAGCTACCTAAAGTCAGTGGGTCTTAGTCAAACCCACTGAGTCAAAGATCCGTGAATCCAGGCCACGTGGACCAATCAGCACGAGGCAGCAACTCTGACACTGACAAAGGCTGCATTCCAAGAAAAGTGGTTGAAACCCTTAAATGTTGGATTCAAATGTATTTCCTCTCCAACGGATACATTTGAATCCTTATTATAAATACAAGCTCATAGCTTCGTTGTGGTGTGTGTGTGAAGAGAGAAAAAAAAAAACAACACCTACAAGCTATAAGAGTGTGTGAGTTGTTAGGGAGTCATAAGGAAGTATTGCTCACACCCACGACACTGACCTTTAGGGTTATCACCTATATTCATTGAGTGTCAAGCTTGTAACTCTTAGCTTAGAGAGGTTTTCCCAATCTTAGCTTTAAGGCTAACACATTGTAAAGGAAAACCTCACCTAGTTGGAGAAAACCAAACCAAACTAAACCCTTTCAGAAGAATGTTAGGTTTGTAGTGAGATGAGGTGAGGTGAGGCAGCCAGGGGAGTGGCGTGAGTCCAGTTGTAAGTGCACCTTGGCACGTTAAAAACAAGAATCCCAGTTAGTGGATTTCCTGTTAAATCAGGCCCTTGGATGTAAGAGCTTGAGTCTCTGAACCACGTTAAACTGAGCGTTATTATGTGTTTAAGCACTTGCTAATTATTTGTAGCGTATGCTCACTGAGTGTACTTGGAAAGGCTGAAAAGGAAATTAGCTAAGTATCTTAGTCAGGGAGAATCAATCTCACTGACGGGCATAAGCAAGCACTCGAGAGTTCAGTATCTCGAGTCACTGCCTTGTTAAGAGCCTGAGCTCACAAGTCAGTTGCACTGACTTGAGTGCTCTGACTCTTAGCAACGCAGTGACTTGAGTATCTTAAAAAAAAAAATTCTTTCCTGAATTCTCATTTTGGTATTCGAAAACGGGACCATCAATTGGTATCAGAGCAGGTTGTTCACATGACCACTGATCCAGTTTTGTTAAGAAAATTGGTCTACCGAACAGATCTTAAATGTTTTAAACTATGGGAATTCCTGCATATTTCAAACTATTACCTGTGCTCTGACATCATTCTTGTAATAGAAAATCATTTGGTTAGAAGTTTTGGAATCATAAAAAATGGGGAAATTGTTGGGATATGTTTTAGTTTTGATGATTTTCCAAAACAACATGTAATAGGTTTGAAAGCAGTCAGGATAATATCTTTTATTTCAGGTCGGGCTAGGTTAGCTCCTAGAAGAATAGGCTGTCAGTTGAGAAGAACTCAGTTGAGGGGGAACTCAGTGAGGGGGAACTCAGCAACACAGCCTGAGGATATCAAGATGACATCAAGAAGAACTGACTGAAGCCATGCCAGAGACCTGAATCAGGAGAGAAGCCTGAAGGATGTCCCACTGAGTGTAAACAAGACTGATCTAAGCTAAGTCAGGTGGACCACTCAGTGAAGAGCATGATCAAGAGGATCAGTGCTGTACCAAGTAGGCCCTGAAGGAGTCAGGCTACTGTGGTCAGGGAACTTTGTCATTCAGCCTTATGACAAAGTTCTTGGAATGATCTTCAAACAGTCTCTGAAGGACAACTACACTGAAGACGTTCAGTCCACTGAAGATCATCAGTCAGTGAAGGAGGAAGCTACCTAAAGTCTGTGGGTCTTAGTCAAACCCACTGAGTCAAAGATCCGTGAATCCAGGCCACGTGGACCAATCAGCACGAGGCAGCAACTCTGACACTGACAAAGGCTGCATTCCAAGAAAAGTGGTTGAAACCATTAAATGTTGGATTCAAATGTATTTCCTCTCCAACGGATACATTTGAATCCTCATTATAAATACAAGCTCATAGCTTCGTTGTAGTGTGTGTCTGAAGAGAGAAAAAAAACAACACCTACAAGCTATAAGAGTGTGTGAGTTGTTTGGGAGTCATAAGGAAGTATTGCTCACACCCACGACACTGACCTTTAGGGTTATCACCTATATTCATTGAGTGTCAAGCTTGTAACTCTTAGCTTAGAGAGGTTTTCCCAATCTTAGCTTTAAGGCTAACACATTGTAAAGGAAAACCTCACCTAGTTGGAGAAAACCAAACCAAACTAAACCCTTTCAGAAGAATGTTAGGTTTGTAGTGAGGTGAGGTGAGGTGAGGCAGCCCGGGGAGTGGCGTGAGTCCAGTTGTAAGTGCACCTTGGCTCGTTAAAAACAAGAATCCCAGTTAGTGGATTTCCTGTTAAATCAGGCCCGTGGATGTAAGAGCTTGAGTCTCTGAACCACGTTAAACTGAGCGTTATTCTGTGTTTAAGCACTTGCTAATTATTTGTAGCGTAGGCTCACTGAGTGTACTTGGAAAGGCTCAAAAGGAAATTAGCTATGTATCTTAGTCAGGGAGAATCAATCTCACTGACGGGCATAAGCAAGCACTCAAGAGTTCAGTCTCTCGAGTCACTGCCTTGTTAAGAGCCTGAGCTCACAAGTCAGTTGCACTGACTTGAGTGCTCTGACTCTTAGCAACGCAGTGACTTGAGTATCTTTCACTGAACTCATTCAGGGTGCAATGCAAAAGTTTTAAAAAAAAAAATTCTTTCCTGAATTCCCATTTTGGTATTCGAAAACGGGACCATCAGGGACTCTTGTGTGAGACGATTTATATCATACACTGATACACATGATATGATGATCCACTTAAACATTTAAATCCTCTACTATTAAATCATATTAGAGTTGGAGTCCAATAAACTCATAGATCATATATTAAATGAGATTTGTTTCATGTTTTTTTTTTGAAAGGTTTTGTTTCATGTTTTATAATGTCACATAACTATCATGATAAAATCATAATTTGAAACACGAAAAATCTTCGAGAAAAATCAATAATGTAAATATTGGAACACTAAACAAAATAAATATGTGTATAAATTCATTTATTAAAGTAATATATATTATTATAATTAAAATATAATATATAGACATTTTAAAGTATCCCAAAATATATTATTACTATATATATATATATATAATACATTGAGACTTTTAGTTTTATTGTATAAGTTATTTAAAATATATGTAAAGGATATTTATAAAGTGTAGGTAATGCTATGATATTATTAGGTGTATGACAATGATAAGGATCGAGAAAGATAATACAAAACATTTTATTCATGTTATGAAATTTGTTGTTCAAACTTTATGATTTTTCTTTTTAATATGAATTTGTCATCATTACAATTTTTTTATATTTTATAAGTTTTTTTTATAAAAAAATAGCAGGTACAAAAATATGTAAACAAAAATTTATACGAGGCAGTCTCAGGTTTTAAAGATGAGTATGATGTAAATACAGAAATACAAATTTAAATCTAAGATCTTTCATATGTGCAACATAGCCAGTTTTTAATGCCATCTTTTCTTTCTTCATCAATAGGCAAAAGTTTACTGCTTTGATATTCAATTCGGTGGCAATTCTTTCATTATTTTGTGCTTTGCTCGCTGTTAACGAGGACTCGGATGCTCCTTCGGGGGTATCCCAATGGAAATATATTATCGGGATTGTAACTGCCCTCTTAGCCTCCGCTCTGTACTCTCTCTTGCTCTCTGTCATGCAGCTGACATTCGAGAAGGTGTTGAAAAAGGAAACTTTTTCTGTTGTACTTGAAATGCAAATATATACAGCATTCTTTGCTACCTGTGTTACAATTGTGGGTCTTTTTGCAAGTGGGGAATGGAAGACTATAGATGGTGAATACCGTAGTTTTACCGCTGGAAAAGTTTCGTATATAATGACCCTTGTATGGACAGCCGTTTCTTGGCAAGCTTGTTCTGTTGGGGTCGTGGGTTTGATATTTGTGGTCTCGTCTCTTTTCTCTAACGTTATCACTCATCTTGCTTCTCTGATCATATTCCATGACAAAATGAACGGGGTGAAGATAATTGCCATGTTGATGGCATTTTGGGGCTTTGCCTCTTACATATATCAAAACTATCGGGACGATCTCCGGTCAAGGAAGAACCAAACTCATGGTACTAATGATTCTTGTGTTTAATCATTACATGTGAAATATAAAAAATAATGTGCAACACAAATGTTGTTATTACTAGAATTTCTAAGATTGTTACCATTAAAAATATTTTAGATTGTTGAAAAATACAAATTTAAATCTAAAACTATCGATATTATTGTAGTACTATTAAATTTATATTATATTGCACAAAATGTGCATGTATGGATTGTGCACAAAATATGCACATATCGTTTATATTTTGTCTATTATAATCTTAGAAATGTTATTAATAACAAAATTTGTGTTCACATTATTTTTTATATTTCACATGTAATAATTATGCATAGATATTATAATAAGATGTATATAACATATGCATACTTTCTACACGAATCGTACACATAAAATTCGTGCATGATCTGTGTGTGCACATTTTAACATGATCCATATGTGCATTTTGCAGTTCATATATGTACATTATATGTATATTGTAATAAATTAATAAAATTTCACAAGACATTTTAATAGATAAAAGATATAAATTATATAGTTATTATGTTTAAGATCTTTATTAAAACAAAACTTTATTTTTTTGATTAAATATTACCAAATCCAGAAGATTTGATGTGGACATTACTTATGGGCCAAGTAACCTGATAGACTTTAGGGTTTTGATGTTATATATTATATATATCCACGTTCTCAGTATTGTAACACACATGTACACGCACAGAAATATAGTGGGAAACTCCTGGCTTGGTACACCCCTAACGTAGTCATTCATGACGAACTGGGTAAACAAATCGGTGTTTCTTATTTGTGCTCTTTATTTTACAACACGTTATCAGCATGAGTCTCTACCCGCAATTGATCGGTACGAATCTCGATCTGTTTCAAAGAGTCGCCGGAGATGCTAATACGGCGCTGTTTCCAGTGGGGTGACGGTTCTCGCCGACAGATGAGGAGGTAGTTATGTTTCTATCGAACAAAGCGGCGTTGAGATCTCTACCGCCTGGAATTATTAAGGAGATCGATGTATCTCAATTTTTTTACCAAGCACCCTAGAAATAATATTGGAGCAACCTTTATTGCCACCTGAAATCATCTCGGAGATGGCGACTAATCGCCCAGGAAGTCGCCTACCTGAAGCAGTGTCGTCGCAGAAGCAGTGCCGTCGCATAAGCATCGCCTTCCTGAAGTAGTGACGTCGCTGAATCGCTGCATGAAGATTGAAGTCGGGCGACCTGACGCCCTCACCGTCCGTTGTGGCGCTGCATTCTGAACCGCCCGTCGCGGCGCTGCCGCTCGTGCCTAACGCGGCGCTGCCGCTCGTGCCTAACGCGGCGCTGCCGCTCGTGCCTAACGCGGCGCTACCGCTCCCCAATGCGATACTGCAGCTACTACCGATGAAGGTGGAGGATGGTTGTTGCAGGGTTGGAAGGCACGTATTGTATACGTCCTTTCTTCTTGGAACCTCGCGTATTGATATCCCAACACTAGGGCTATTATCATACTTCCACATCATGGATGTTGATTTGTCCCTTTGTTCGTAGCTAGCTGATTCAAGGAACTTTTTTCAATTTGGATGAAGGACTACTAAGTGGGAAAGAGACTAGTGATCCCATAACCTCGTACAGATCAAACCAACACACGTATAAGTGGAAGTAACTCCTTTATTTCTCCTTATAAGTGCTTAATTTCTAGTGCATGAATGGGAAAATTAGGGGGCCTTGTTTGGAATGGAATAGTATTGGTAAATTACTCTCTGTTGATAGATGAATTTGAATAAAATTGATAGACCCTGAAGGATTATATTCATCGACAAAATTTGAATAAAATTGATAGATGAAAATTATGGCCAATGCCAAATAATTGTTGAGGTGGTCGAGATTGAGGATTCCCCAAGCGAATTTCAGCATACCAGTTTGCCTGAAGTAAACATGAACATTGTCAGTGATATGACATTAAACACTATGAGTTGGCAAGATACACAGTGTCACTATTTTGTGATTTTTATGCATGTTATAATTATATATTTTGTTATAATTATTATTTGCGAAAAATTACAACTCAATTACCGAATGTCTTTAACAACTCCAGTAGAGGTACTAAATCACATATTTATATAAAATATTCCCTGTTAAAATTGATGTCCCTAATGGACAAAATATTACATGCTAATGAATCTAAAGCACGCCTGAAGCGTGGAAGACCCCAGTAACAAAATCCAACCTCCTGAAGAGTTGTAGATTTGGTCTTAAAATCCAATTTAGATTCATACATCTTATAGCATGAGCGGTTAGTCCATCTAAAATAATAATGTGATATGTCGGATTTTGTCTAAGTTCATTGGCTATAACACGTCAAACCCTTTCGTAACTAAATTTATATGGCATGTACAAAGGGTGAACTTAGAGTACGGCTGAATCGTACTAAAGTTGGAATTAAATCTCCCATTTTTAGAATGGTTTCATTGAGATTTTTGTGGATTGATTATCCTAGTATGGGGACCATTTTGGTAGTTAATGACCATAATTAATGCTTTCACACGGTGGACTTATATATGTTAATTATCCACCTGCAATCACGCTTTTGCCAAGCCTATTGCAAAACTATTGAACTTAGTTCTCATTTCCCAAATTATCAAATTAAATCCGTTCGAATGAATAATGCCAGTGAGCTCACATTGACTGCATTCAATATTTATTATATGCCATTGGAAAATTAAAGTGACGCATTAAGTCTCTTACGTCCATACCATAATGGTCTAGCCGAGTCTCTAATTTGATGCATCAAACTAATCGCTAGACTATTACTGCAAAAATTCCAACTTAGCTACATGTTAGGGGCATGAAATTTACATGTAGCTACTCGAATATAAATCCGACCCATTGCATATCATTAGTACTCTCCTCTACAACTAGTGCGCAAAAAATCATACATCATTTCCCACCTGCGAACATTCTATCATGTAGTACGTGTACCACCACAACACGTCAACAACCCTGTTGGCTAATTGCATAATTGATGAATAGTCCATTCTCAGCATTAGGGGGAGATTAGAATAAAAAATTAAATGAATGCCGAGAAGTTTCCCCGAAGGAAACAGATCGAGATATTTTCTGTTAATGTTGTTGGTAGTGAAGTATTCATTATTTACTTTGAAACAACATGAATTTATCCTTTCTTCTCATTAACCAACACTTTATGATCAAATGTTGTCTTAGATATTTTAACATGCAGGATGAAGATCTAGAAGGATCTACAAGGTTCTGGAATACTCAATGTTGCAGTGAATGTTGCATAACATTGGTTGCAACATGGGCGGTTACGGGTTCCAGAAGGATCTACAAGGATCTACAAGGGCCTACACGATCCAGACTTATCCAGGACGTTTTAGAATAATCTAGATCAGGCGGTTGCATCAAGAAGCATTAGGAATAAAGATAAGAAACGTGGGACAACATGAAGATCATGGAAGCGGTTGCTTGAAGGAATTATTTGCGGATTGAAGACTTGCGCCTATAAATAGAGGTCGAAGTTTTCAGTACCAAGCGTGGAGTAAACGAGTACACATACTCTAGTGTTGATCCTGAGTTTAAAGGTGATATGACAGTTATTCCAATATTTATGTTATACTTAGAAGTAGAGTTCTTCTTGTATAACTTGCGGTCGAACCTATATCCATAGATAGTGAGATCATAGATATAGAGTGAGATCAACTTTGACAGTGTATAGTGTTATACACTTAGCCAATTTAGATTTGATAGGTGATATCTAGTCTTGTTTCCATTGTGAACGATTTTACTCTTCACACAACTTTTGTATCACTACTTTTGTTATAGTGAACGTTTCGCCGTAAGGCTGGCACAAGCTATTTTATATAGTTTGTGTTAAAAAGTATTCCATCTTGCAATTGTGTGTTTAAGTCTTCCGCTGTACACGTTTTATATTCTGATTTTCCAGATTATTGTAGTGTTTGCTTTAACATTCGTTACAACATCTTTACTTTTTAACACACGCACACTTTCATTTGACACCAGAGCCATAAACTTGATATACTAAGTTTAGATCCTGAATTTTTAAGTGTGTCTTTTGCTATGGAATATCCTGTAAACACCCCACTTAGGCCTCCCATACTAGATGAAAACAACTATGCCTATTGGAAACCTAAGATGCGTATGTACATCAAGTCAATTGATGAACGTGCTTGGAGAAGTGTTCTGACCGGCTGGGAATGGCCCAGAAATCAAGCAGATGATGATGGCGAGACAAGAGTCAAACGGGAGATTGAATGGACAAATGAGGAGACCACGACGGCAAGCTACAATTCCAAAGCTCTCAATGTTATCTTTACCTCTGTTGATATATCTATGTTCAAGATTATATCAACATGTACCACAGCTAAAGATGCATGGGAGAGGCTTCAAGAACATTATGAAGGAAGTGGAAGTGTTCGAAGGACCAAACTTCGAATGCTTGGGACCAAGTTCGAGAATCTAAGGATGAAGGATGATGAGACGATCACGGCTTACAATAGAGGCTGAGTGAAATTGTCAACGAATCACATGCACTTGGTGATCCTATTTCCAATGTACGAGTTGTACACACAATTTTGCGATCTGTTCCTAAATGGTTCGATGCAAAAATTTGTGCTATTGAAGAAGCCAGGGATACTGACACTTTAAGTCAGAATGAGCTTGTAAGTATTCTCAAAATATATGAGATGAACACAACTCAATCTGATGATACAAGTGAAGGAAAGAAGGTTGTTGTTTTCAAAGGTGAAACATCTTCTAACACTGAAAATCAGCCCTTTGTGACTGAGGTTGAGTATGATGAAGATATTTTAGACCAATGTTACAACACTCCTGAGCACATTGCCTTCCTCACAAAGAAATTCAATTCCTACCTGAAGAAGAAACTGAACAGATCCAGAGGAAATGTCCAACAGAGCACTCCTTTCAACAACACACCTTCAGACCTAGAGAAAATGAAGGATCAGAATCAATCAAGGCAATTCAGAGGTAATAAATCAAGGTATGATCCTGAATTTAGAAAATCAGTTAGATGTGATGCATGTACTGGATTTGGACACTATGCAAATGAGTGTGCAAATACCAGATTAAGACAGAAACTGAATTTTAATGTTACCTTTAGCGATGACTCAGATGATGATGAACCTGAAAGTTCTAAAGATGAGGAATTAGCTTTTTCAGTAAGAATTGATTATGATGATTCTTTAGATGATGATCTGGATGATCTTGACATTGATGATGTTTCCAATGTTGTAACATCAGAAATAACATTTGTCAAAAAATCATTCAGATTTGAACTGTTTTAATGGGTGTGTTGATGAGACAGGTTCTAATGACATAAGAAATGATGATTCCAGTATAGCCAAAGAAAATGATAATCTCAGAGAGACTATGACAAAGTTGGAAGTCATTCTAACAAGGAAGGATTTAGAAATTTCTAAGCTAAAGGAAGAATTGAAAATTTCTACTTTAAGTTTTAAGAAGTTTTCTAAAAGTTCTTCCATTGTAAGTGATTCCTTGACTACTGGACAATCTAGTAGACATGGTTTGGGCTATTGTGGTGAGACTACTTCTAAATATGTGAATAATCCTGTAAAATTTGTGAAGGGAAAAACTGAGCTTTTTGCTGAAACAAAAGTACATGTGATTGAAAAACCTGTTAGGAAGTATGTATGTCACTATTGTTCTGAAATTGGTCATATTCGTCCTTACTGTCAAAAGATGAAAAGAGATCTGGAAATTCAAAGAGTGTTGTCTGAAATGTCTTCACAGTCTAAGAAACACTGGTCAAAATCTGCTAAAAAAAAGAAAGAACATGTTACTTGTAATGTTGTTCAAACTTCTCTGAAAGCATGTGCTCCTGATCTATGGTACTTTGATAGTGGTTGTTATAGACATATGACTGGTCATGTTAACTACTTGTCTGATTATGAACCCTGTAATGGTGGAACTGTTACATATGGTGGAGGATCAAAAGGTAAAATCATTGGAAAGGGAACCTTAAATGTTGAAGGTTTTCCTAAACTTAAGAATTTTTTGCATGTTGATGGTTTACTTGCTAATCTACTTAGTATAAGTCAACTATGTGATGACAATTTCATGTTGAATTTTATAAAGATTCATGCTTTGTTCTAAACAAGGATAATAAGTGTCTAATGACTGGAAATAGGTCAGCTGATAATTGTTATCTAATTGGAACAAACAAAGTATGTCATTTGTCAAATTGTGATGATAATGTCCTATGGCATCAAAGACTTGGACATGCAAATTATAGATTCATGCAAAAATTGGTTAAGTCTGAAGCAGTGAGAGGTTTATCTAAACTGAAGATTGTCACACCTACTGTATGCGGTTCATGCCAAAAAGGTAAGCAGGTAAGAATGTCACATAAAATGTTATCACATTGCATGACACATCGTTGTTTTGAATTACTGCATATGGATCTTATGGGTCCTATGGAAACTGAAAGCATTGGTGGTAAGAAATATTCACTGGTTGTGGTAGATGATTACTCTAGGTTTACCTGGATTGAGTTCTTAAGAGAGAAATCTGAAACATTTGATACTTTTAAAATTATTTACAAAAGATTTAAAACTGTTTTCAACTTGAAAGTAAGCAGGATTAGGTCTGATCACGGTAGAGAATTTGAAAATAGCATGTTTTCAGAATTCTGTAATAAGAAAGGAATTGTCCAAGAGTTTTCTTCTCCTAAAACTCCACAACAAAATGGGGTAGCTGAAAGGAAAAATAGAGCTCTTCAAGAAATGGCCAGAGTAATGCTTACTTCAAAAAATCTTGCAAAGAAATTTTGGGCTGAATCATTGAATACAACATGCCATATTGCTAATAGAGTTTATTTTAGATTTGGAAGCAACAAAACCCCATATGAGATCTTGAACAATAAGAAACCGAATGTGAAATACTTTCATATTTTTGGTTGTGTGTGTTACATTATGAATGATAGGGATCAACTGCATAAGTTTGATTCTAAGAGTGATAAAGGTTTTTCTTAGGTTATTCTAGAAATAGCAAAATCTATAGAGTCTATAACCTTAGAACTAACACTATTCAAGAATCTGTGAATGTTGTTTTTTATGATGACAGGAATCTGATAGATAGAAATGACACAGAAGATGTGACTGAAGTTACTGATGTTCCAAAAGAATCACTGAAAATAGAGAATGATACACCAAATGTTACAGCATCTGGTTCAACATCCCCTGCAGATTCAGTTGATACTTCACAGAACAATCAGTATACTCCAAAGAAGAATCCAGTGACTTGAAGCGAAAATACTAACTTCTACTAGTCGCTTCCCCGCAAGCGGACGGGTTCACTGTAGTATAAGTAAGTATAATGACCAAGTATATCGAACCCACGATATGGAGTGTATGCGAACAGATCCCTGAAGATCTACGCGTTGTAGCTAATATGAGTGTAATGTTTTTGGGTTTTTTTGAAAGATTAATTAAAAGACTAAAATTATCCTAGGAATGCAAAAAGCAAAATTAAACTAAAAAGCGAAGGGTTGTTTTCAAATGAGAGATGGTGATGCTCAGGATAAGAATCCCTACGTATACTAACGGAGCAGGTACACAATCAAAATAACCGTGACGCGCAAGAAATAACCTAAGTAAAAGAATGCAAGGTGAAAGCTCAAGATTCTAAACCCTAATACTTTACCCTAACACTCGACTTCACTAATCTACTAAAAAGTTAATAGATTGTGCTTAATTAATGAGACCCTAATTTAACTACGGTGATGCGGCCGTCCTCCTTCGCTAAACTGGTAGATGAATTAACCCTTTCTAAACCCTCTAGTTAAGTCTACTCGTTGTTAAAGAGTGATACGGCCGTCCTCTCTCTAACACTTTTCGAACGAAATTCAAAAGTAAAATTAAGATTAATTTTAAGAATTCATTAACCAAGAGAATTAAAACCTAACGTCACAAGTTATCCTAATTACGTACCCACCACCTACTTCTACGAGTTCATCCTACCCCAAGCATGCAAGGGTTTTAGCTAGACATAGGTTTACGTAAATAATAGCAATTGAATAAGTAACGGACATGAACATGATAATTAAGACGAAGAAGAGATCAAACATAAACTAGGGTTTAAAGAAATAGAAGAATAAACTGAAATTAAATCAATAAAAGAAGTCTCAATGTGTTCAAGAACAAAATATAAAGAAACTAAACTAAAAAGTAAAATCGTAATATGAATTCGTAACGGAAACCTCAAAAATGTAAACGTAAAGCTTGCTTCTCTCCTTTCTCTCCAAAAACGAACTCTAAAAGTCAAAATCTATCAAGTGATATCTGGTATCCCTAAAAAACGAGCTTAAGACGAGTATAAATAAGTAACGGGCCGAATCGTGAACTCATGGGCCGAAAAACGACTTTTAAAACGCCAAACATGAAGGTGCTCGAGCAGACCCGCTCGAGCGGTCGCACTCGAGCATGGAGCTCGAATGACGCAGGCGCTCGAGTGCTCGCGCTCGAGCTGCTCGAGCGGTGAAAATCTTCTGTATGTTTTGGGGCACTCGAGCAACACGCTCGAGCGGTGGCGCTCGAGCTGCTCGAACGCTTGAAATTTTCTGTATGTTTTGGGGTGCTCGAGCAACGTGCTCGAGCGCTAGTGCTCGAGTGGTTCACTCGAATGACTCCCAAAATTGCTCCAATTAGTACTTTTCTTCTTCAACACTAACACCAATCGTATTCCTTCGATATCTTCTCATCCGGGCATCCGTTTGAGTCGATTCAAAGTCCTACGAACTCCGTTCTTCACCCTCGATTTATCTACGAGCATTAAAGAGACAAATTTATCAATGTATAGAAATAATGCTCAATTGACTCCAAATACTCGACAAAATTGGCCAGAATTAGGGCATTTCGAGTGACGAATCATGACAATTTCATGCCTAATCAACCCCCCCAAACTTACCATGTTGCTTGTCCTCAAGCAACGAAATAACAAGTCAAGTGAAATTGTTAGGAATGAGTCAAATAATCAAATCATGCAAGCAAATGAACTCGAGCTTCAAAGATCAATCACAAGTATACTCACTCACCTTCCCTCATCATACTCATGCAACGACAGCGAGACTCACCAAAATCAAACATGGATGTGCACTCTACGATGTGTTTCACTCCCTCACAAGTGTATATCAATGATAAAGGGACTCACTAAATCAATCAATCACACATATTGGCAGCCATAGGCTTGTAAGCACTCTTAACTCCGACCATACTCTAGAAATCAATGCCGAATCAAAAATGACTTTTCTCAAGGTTGTAATGTAGGCTCTTTGGACAGGTGGGAATCAATATGGTAAAGTGACTCAAGTGAATGGAGAATAGAAAATCAAACTTTCACACTTCGAGATTAGGAACAGAATACTTCAAATATTTTAAATCAACACATTTTCAACTCCACTACTCTCAACACTTCCATTTTTTTTCTTTCTCACTCTTTTCACTTTTTTCAATCACTTCACTTTTTTTTTTCTCTTTTTTCGCACAAACACATGAGCACATTTTTTTTTTTCCTTTTTTGCTCAATCTCAGTTTTTTTCTTTTTCCCACAACTCAACACTTCGTCACACCTTCTTCTCATATTCCCTCAACAAACAACATTTCCCTTTTCAACTCAATTCAATCCCTTCACATTCACACTTTTCCTATTCTCCACTCAAATTGGGACAAAAAGGCTTAGGAATTGGAATAGTGTTCATATGTGCTAGCAAATGAAATAGGCTTAAAGCTCAAAGGGGCTAACAAGGGGTCAATGTCATTGGTAAGGAAAATTTTGGCTAAGTGACTCAATCAAATCAAAGATGGCCTAAGATCCTATTCGGCATATCACACTAGACACAATCAAGAAGCAAGAGCACACACAAGTTCTAGCATCCTCTAAGGTGACGATTCACTCACAAACGAAGAGATTAGTTCATGCATCAAAATCTCATAAGGCTCAAATCTCACAGCTTTCACATCCATGCTAGTCCTAGTGAATTCTCACTCTCATCACACAAGTACTCAAAAGAAAAATTCACAAGCATACAAGTTCTTTCTCAAATCAACTCTAGCTCAACCACTCACACAAAAGAATCCCTAACTCAGATCCACAAATCACCCTACTCATCAAGTCATACTCAAAGATAGCAATCAACAAGCATAAGATGATTGATAGGCATGAAATATGCAATAGCGAATCAGATCAAAATCACCCCAAGGAGCATCTCAAGGCACCAAATAACCAAACACACTCAACAATAAGAAAGGGGTGCTCCGGTGCAATGTAACAAGAAACATAAAAAAAACTCCACCCCCCCAAACTTCGCCCTTGCGAAGAGGTCTAAGTTTGGGGTTGTGGGTTACCTCAACCAAACAATTCAGTTTCTCTCAAACGTAGCACACTCCCATGCTTGAGTTCTGTTGGGAAAATAAGGGTGTCCGGAATCTATTCGGGATGAAATTTTAAATACGAATTTAAATACAATTATTACTAGCATGAATTAATCCTAATTAATTCAAATAATAATTCCAACAACTAATTTTCATCATGCATGTTAAATTAATTTCACATATTAACTAGGCGGAATAAAAAAGTAAATATGCGATTAACGTACCTCTTGTAGAATTGGCCTTTGGATATACGGGACAATTATAATCTCGCTCTATCAACCCAAAGCCTTCTCAAGTATTTCCCTTTTCACCTCACTTGATCGCCGGTGGGAGACGCTTTCCAATAATTTAATAAACTAAGGAAAAAGAAAAATATCTATGTTTCTTGATTTTTCCAACACATGGAATTATGTACTTGGGGATGAAATAATCACCCCATATTTATAGACAAGAGTGGCCGAAATTTTTGATATATTTTGGTCTTGGAAAAAATCTTTTCTTAGACTCTAAGAAATCTTGAATATATCCCATATATTCTTTTCTCCAAAATAAAATATTCCACAAAAATCTCACTCTCCTATATAGGTGTATTTTTCGAAAATAATAAGATGAAAATCCAAGATTTGGATCTTCTTGAATATATGAGATATTCTTGTATTCCTAGAATACATATCTTCCATAATATCTTTCCAAGAAAATCAACAAAATATTTTTTTCTTCTTATCATGCAATTTTCGAATTTTACTTAGAAAAATCAGCAATATAATTTTCTTTTTATTTTAACCACCTTATCATTATTGGGCTACTTAATGGGCTACTTGAGGGGCCTTTAAGGAGAATTAAGATTGAGCCTCCTAATGGACTTCTGAATTTCAATATTGAGCCCCAATATAATTCAGCCCATTAATATTAATTATTACCACTAATAAATACTAACTTTTCCGTGTTTAAGATTATCAAGTCCATTAATTAATTAAGCTTCTGAATAGCTCTAAATTAATTAATATATTTCACCTTGGAGTAAAGACAGCTTAACATTATTATTCGTACCGAAGAAACTAATTCTTCACTTGCAAGATTTGATACAATAAAACTTCTGAGCCCACCAAGGGAACTAATCACACGAGCCGTACTCGCACGCATTTCTCCGTATTAAATCTTAGCAACCGTCGTATGATTAATATTACTGCCCAAGACACAAAGTTCGAAGTCGCAATGATTCTCACCCAACATGAATCAAAGCAGTAACTATTAAGCACACACGGTCCTATTTAAGTGACGGAGATTAAGAAATCAACAACCACTGAGGTCTAATTCTTCACCTTTCAGAACAGAAGAATTTATCCTCGCTGTAGGACCTCTTCAACACATACTAAATGTGCTAGTGTAATCTCTTAGTCAAGACAGACCAATCTGAGCCTTACACATCGACCTTTCATGGCGGATTGTTCAATTCCACCTATGTCGTGAAAATGTACGTTTAGTTACAAGTAAACTGTTAATGTTGTCTTCCGTGATCGGGTATCACCACATTAACTACAATGTAACATGTACTATTTATAGAACGGTTTGCAATAGAAATTCAACATTCAATCATAACTAAAGCAAATGCGATAAAAGAATTATTCTCATAAAACGAGTGTTTGATACACGAGTTATACAAAGTAAAAGCATACTTTCACGTATAACTCCAACAATCTCCCACTTATACTTAAAGTCTGCTTTTAGTATACATCACACATGTCTTAGTGTAGTAGCTCTACGTGACATCTTATGTCAACCTACACTAACCTAATAATTCCTCCCACTTATACTTAAAGCAGATTGGCAATAGTCTTGACTCTCATTCCATCCACATGTCTCTCGAATGTACTCTGAGGCAGACCCTTTGTGAATGGATCCGCTAGGTTGTCACCCGACGCTATCTTTGCCACCTCTATATCTCCTCTCTTAACGATTTCTCGTATCAGATGGTATTTTCTTTCTATGTGTTTGCTGGCCTTGTGGGCTCTCGGTTCCTTTGAATTTGCAACTGCTGCGGCATTGTCACAAAAGACAGTTATCTTGTCGGGCAAATTCGGAACAACGTCCAAGTCCACTAAGAAGTTCTTGAGCCAAACTGCCTCTTTCGCTGCTTCACAAACAGCTACATACTCGGCTTCCATGGTCGAATCGGCGATGCATTTCTGCTTAACGCTTCTCCATGAAATGGCTCCTCCTCCCATGCAAAACACACTACCCGAGGTTGACTTTCTTGAGTCTATGTCTGATTGGAAATCCGAGTTCGTGTATCCTACGGGAACTAGACTATCTGACTGGTAAATCAGCATCCGCTCCCGAGTTCTTTTCAGATACCTCAAGATGCACTTTACGGCAGTCCAATGGTCTTTCCCGGGATTACTTTGATATCTTGCCACCATGCCCACGACAAAGCAGATATCCGGTCTCGTACACAACATTGCATACATAAGGCTTCCTACGGCCGAAGCGTATGGAACACCTTTCATGTCATCTATCTCCACTTGCGTCTTAGGGCTCATTTCTTTCGATAGATGGATTCCGTGCCTAAAAGGTACAAAACCTTTCTTGGAATCTTGCATGCTGAATCGCTTCAAAACAGTGTCAATGTATGAAGCTTGCGATAAGCCCAACATCCTCTTCTTGCGATCGCGAGTGATTTTGATCCCAAGGATGTGACCGGCTTCCCCTAAGTCCTTCATATCAAATTGTTTTGACAGCCATATGTTTACGTCTGACAATACCTTTACATTGTTTCCAATGAGCAGAATATCTTCTACGTATAATACTAAGAATACCACCGCAGTTCCGTCACGCTTCTTATACACACAACTTTCAAACTCGTTTTGATCAAACCCATAAGACTTAATCACTTGATCAAAACACTGGTTCCAAGTACGCGATGCTTGCTTAAGTCCGTAAATGGATCTCTTGAGCTTGCATACGAGATTCTCTTGGCCTTTTTCAATGAAATCTTTGGGCTGTTGCATATAGATATCTATCCTGTCAAGACTTCCGTTGAGGAAAGCCGTCTTGACATCCATTTGCCAGATCTCGTAATCTAGGTGTGCAGCGATCGACAAGAGAATACGGATGGACTTAAGCATAGCTACAGGCGAAAAGGTTTCCTCATAATCGATCCCTTCTTTCTGAGTATACCCTTTGGCCACAAGCCTTGCTTTGAAGGTTTCAACCCTTCCGTCCGGTCCTCTTTTCCTCTTGTACACCCACTTGCATCCAATGGGTTCTACCCCACTGGGTGGCTCAACTAACTCCCACACTTGATTATGATCCATCGAACCCATCTCGGCTTCCATTGCCGTTTGCTATGACTCCGCATCTTTGTCTTAGATTGCCTCATCGTACGTCCATGGGTCTGATTCAACACCGGGAACCAAATCCGAAGATTCTCCTATCCCCGTGAATCTCTCGGGTTGCCTAGGAACCCTCCCACTACGACGGGGTTCCGGTTGTGAAGATGTGACGTGTGGTACATCATCTTGTATACTTGGTATCGAGGTTTGACCTCTCAATTCTTCTAAGGTAATTTCACTTTTAGGTTTCCGATTGTTCATATAGTCTTCCTCCAAGAATTTAAAGTGTGTACTAATCACGGTCTTTTGATCCTTGGGACTATAGAACATACACCCTTTCGTTTCCGCAGGGTATCCTATAAACAGCCTTAATTCCGAATGTGGATCCAACTTACCGGCTTCCTTGTCTAGCACGTATGCCGGACAACCCCAAATCCGCAAATGTCTTAGACTGGGCTTGCGCCCGGTCCACAATTCCATTGGGGTTTTAGGAACCGATTTGGATGGCACCAAGTTTAGAATATAAGCCGCTGTTTCCAAGACGTTACCCCAAAACGACTTGGGTAAATCCGAATAACTCATCATGGATCTGACCATTTCTAAAAGAGTCCGGTTCCTTCATTCCGCCACACCGTTCTGTTGAGGGGTTCCCGGTGCGGTCAACTGGGATACGATCCCTTCGTCAGATAGGTAGTTCAAGAATTCATCGCTGAGGTATTCGCCTCAACGATCTGATCGTAGAAACTTGATACTCTTTTCCCTATGTTTCTCGGCTTCGGCCTTAAACTCTTTAAACTTTTCAAAAGTTTCAGACTTATGCCGCATAAAGTAAATGTACCCATATCTTGAGTAATCGTCAATGAAGGTAACGAAATACTCATACCCCATTCTCGCTTTGATCGTCATTGGACCACACACATCGGTATGAACGAGTTCTAACACTTTCGTGGCTCTATTCCCCTTGGCTCCAAATGCCCTCTTGGTCATCTTACCCTCTAAACAGGATTCACAAGTTGGAAACGGCTCGATTTGGAGCGATTCCAAGGATCTGTCTTTCACCAATCTCTCTATCCGCTTTAGATTAATATGACCTAGTCTAAGATGCCATAGAAGTATTTCGTTCATCTTCGAAGAACGCTTTCTTTTATTACTCGAAATGATCGACGTGTTATTAGATTCATTATTTGAGTGGTGTGCACACTTAATCGTATAGAGATTGTTTACCAACGTTCCATGACAGATAACATCATTCTTAAAAGAAACAGTAACAACTTTATTAAAAGTAACTGAATATCCATCAAAAAATAACTTAGAAACCGAAATTAAATTCTTCCTAAAGTTCGGAACGTATAAAACATCTCTTAAAATTAAAACTCTATCTTCAAAAGATAGGTGCACGACTCCCACTGCTTCGGCTGCCACTCTCGTAGCATCCCCCAAAGTGATTGTGATCTCATTCTTGCTATGTCGCCGGGTTAGCTGGAACCCCTGAAGAGTGAAACAAATATGATAAGTTGCCCCGGTATCCACTACCCAAACGTGGGCAGCATACGCCGCAACATATGTTTCAACGACTAAAGCATGAGACTTACCTTTCTTCCCACCCTTCTTAGGCTTAGAACAGGTCGCCCTCCAATGTCCCTTCTCACCACAATTAAAGCACTTACCCTTAGAAGCTTTCTTTCCACCTCATTCTCCCTTTGCCTTGGGTTTTGCAACGGTTGGATTTGCTTGGGTCTGGCCCTTCGTCCTCTTCCTCTTCTTCCCTCCCTTGGGACCCGAAGAGGAAGACGGACCGTTTGCCACCATAGCAACGGTTTGGTGATCCATTAGAGTCTCCGCCGATACCAAAGCTTGCAAGAGCTCGGGCAAACTATTTGACCGGTCATTCATTTGATAGTTCAACTGAAAATGCTCAAAGCTCTTTGGCAGAGAATGGAGAACGAAATCGACCTTAGTAGGGAGGTCAAATTCCGCACCAAGTACTTCCAACTTGTTGAGATAACCCATCATCTCGATTACGTGATCCCTTACGGGCGTACCTTCCACCATTTTCAACGAAAGCATCTTTCGCATGGTGATTTGCCTAGCCGTACGGTTCTGATGTTGAAACATCGCTTCAAGATTTTGCATTATCTCAGAGGCGGTCTCCATGTGTTGGTGTTGGTGTTGCAACACATCTGACATTGAAGCCAGAATAGTATACCTAGCCATCTCATCGGAGTCAAACCAACTCTTATGCTCTTTCTTGTCCGCTTTCGTGGCATCTTCGGCAGGCTCTTGGGGCTTAGGAGTGGTAAGTACCCACTTGTGGTGTTGAGCGGTTAGGACAATATTAAGGTTACGTTTCCAATAAACATAGTTCTCACCAACAAGTTTGTTATCTTTAAGTATACTAAACAGTGGATTAAAAGGTTGCGACATGATGAACTGAGAATAAAACATACATTCATATCAATGTCTAGAAAAATACGAAATTATCACATAATTCGATCACATCAATTATATTGAAACCTTAAAACAATATAATCATGCATCAGCCAACATCTCGAAACAATTTAAATGCGCCACAAGGGGTGGTCTATACATTTAAATACATTCAAGCGGATCACAAACTTAGAAGTTACAAATCCTTAATTCAAAATTAATAGTTGGCTCCCACTTTGACCACATAGAAATTGACAGGGACTCCGAAGGGAGTAAGTTAATATCAATTTCCTTTGCCTAAGTAATAACCATAATTAAATACAGGATTATTATTTCGCTTTGAGCAAGCCACTCGGGGTGAGGGTCAATACCGCCACTAGTAATAATCCACAATCATCCTTTCGGAATTTATTCATGTGAAATCCGTTCTTTTGGCCGATCCGAGGGGGAAATGTATTCCAAAAGAACTTCACAAATAAATAAATTATGGAGGCCAAATTAATCCAATTTTAATATCCGGAATAAAATTGCGATTAAATAAACATACTTAGTAATTTTCGAAAGTAAGGTTTTTTCTTGGACAATTAAATTCATGCAAACACATATTAACAAATAATAATAAGTGCACGAAGTAAAACATCCATCAAAACAAAATTAAACACATTGGAGCACTCAAATCCAATTGTCACGGTTTAATTTCTTCACGTCTTGATGCGAAATATCGTCTTTGTTGCTTTCCGACGTTCGTCTCGACATGCTCCCACTCGAACAACAACACTTCATCAAAAACAGCATCGTTTGGGGTTCGGGACGACGTTTAAAATCACACGGAAAAAAACACGAACCGAAAAATTTCTACGGCCCGAGATACAGCGCGCGTCGGCCCACGAAGTGGGCCCGCGCGCTTCCCGGCCCAAAAAGCGCCGAAACGCTACCCGAAACGCTGCCCGAAGCGCGCCGAAGCGCAGCCCCGAGGCGCACCCGAGGCGCTGCACGGAGGCGCGCCGAGGCGCCGCCCGGAGCGCCCCGAGGCGCGCGTGCGGTGCGCGCGGCGCTGTGCACCCGTCGCGCACGGCGTGCGCCGTTCACCCCCGTGCGCCATTTTTTCGCCGTTCGTCCTCATTTTCTTCACCCCTTGCATGATTTTACATCCATACACGCGCCACGCTTGTATGCGTCGTCCGGGTACGCTGTTTTTAATTCTTCGTTCTTCGTCACGATCCGGTTACAATTTATTTTTACAAAAAAAAATAAATACTAGATCTAGACTAGTCTATTACAATGATCGAATCAAAATAAAAACAACTAATCTACTCGTGGATTTTCTCACGAGAAAAATGAATTCGAACGAATCGAATTAAAAACCAATTAATTTACACGCATGAAATTAACAACATTAAAACCATGACAATTGGATACCTGCAAAAAAGATCTAACAATTCTACTATCCAATTTCAATTTAATGTTTAACAATTTAAATTCCAATTTAAAACTCAGAGCACGAAACCGTGGCTCTGATACCAGTTGTTGGGAAAATAAGGGTGCCCGGAATCTATTCGGGATGAAATTATAAATACGAATTTAAATACAATTATTACTAGCATGAATTAATCCTAATTAATTCAAATAATAATTCCAACAACTAATTTTCATCATGCATGTTAAATTAATTTCACATATTAACTAGGTGGAATAAACAAGTAAATATGCGATTAACGTACCTCTTGTAGAATTGGCCTTTGGATATACGGGACAATTATAATCTCGCTCTATCAACCCAAAGCCTTCTCAAGTATTTCCCTTTTCACCTCACTTGATCGCCGGTGGGAGACGCTTTCAAGTAATTTAATAAACTAAGGAAAAAGAAAAATATCTATGCTTCTTGATTTTTCCAACACATGGAATTATGTACTTGGGGATGAAATAATCACCCCATATTTATAGACAAGAGTGGCCGAAATTTTTGATATATTTTGGGCTTGGAAAAAATCTTTTCTTAGACTCTAAGAAATCTTGAATATATCCCATATATTCTTTTCTCCAAAATAAAATATTCCACAAAAATCTCACTCTCCTATATAGGTGTATTTTTCGAAAATAATAAGATGAAAATCCAAGATTTGGATCTTCTTGAATATATGAGATATTCTTGTATTCCTAGAATACATATCTTCCATAATATCTTTCCAAGAAAATCAACAAAATATTTTTTTCTTCTTATCATGCAATTTTCGAATTTTACTTAGAAAAATCAGCAATATAATTTTCTTTTTATTTTAATCACCTTATCATTATTGGGCTACTTAATGGGCTACTTGAGGGGCCTTTAAGGAGAATTAAGATTGGACCTCCTAATGGACTTCTGAATTTTAATATTGAGCCCCAATATAATTCAACCCATTAATATTAATTATTACCACTAATAAATTAATATTGCACTATCCATCTTAATTCATATTACGATAATATGGGCTCCCGGTTATTATTTCCCGCGTTTAAGATTATCAAGTCCATTAATTAATTAAGCTTCTGAATAGCTCTAAATTAATTAATATATTTCACCTTGGAGTAAAGACAGCTCAACATTATTATTCGTACCGAAGAAACTAATTCTTCACTTGCAAGATTTGGTACAATAAAACTTCTGAGCCCACCAAGGGAACTAATCACACGAGACGTACTCGCACGCGTTTCTCCGTATTAAATCTTAGCAACCGTCGTATGATTAATATTACTGCCCAAGACACAAAGTTCGAAGTCGCAATGATTCTCACCCAACATGAATCAAAGCAGTAACTATTAAGCACACACAGTCCTATTTAAGTGATGGAGATTAAGAAATCAACAACCACTGAGGTCTAATTCTTCACCTTTCAGAACAGAAGAATTTATCCTCGTTGTAGGACCTCTTCAACACATACTAAATGTGCTAGTGCAATCTCTTAGTCAAGACAGACCAATCTGAGCCTTACACATCGACCTTTCACGGCGGATTGTTCAATTCCACCTAGGTCGTGAAAATGTACGTTTAGTTACAAGTAAACTATTAATGTTGTCTTCCGTGATTGGGTATCACCACATTAACTACAATGTAACATGTATTATTTATAGAATGGTTTGCAATAGAAATTCAACATTCAATCATAACTAAAGCAAATGCGATAAAAGAATTATTCTCATAAAACGAGTGTTTGATACACGAGTTATACAAAGTAAAAGCATACTTTCACGTATAACTCCAACAAGTTCCTCCCTTTCGAGTACTCCACGATTCCTCTACTTTCTCGAGACAAGCCCACAAAATAAAATTCTCAAGTACGAGGTTAAGACTTACGATTCAACAACACCCTAATAACATAATAAGATACTAAAAACAAATAAAAGCAAATAAAAATGGGTTGCCTCCCATTTAGCTCTATTTTTAAGGTCCTCATGCCGGACCGAACTCAAATGATCTTATGGGACATCATACTAAAAAATACCTCCCTTACTCTCATTAGAGTGGTGCTTGCATGTCTTTCCTTGATGCCCCTCTATCATGAGCCCTTTTCCTTCCTTCTCATCCCCAAGTGTTATGGGTCTCAACTCCTTCTCACTCACTTTCCACGGAGGTACCCACTTCTTGACTTT
The DNA here is from genome assembly GCA_947034835.1 of Ballota nigra. Taxonomy (NCBI): domain Eukaryota; kingdom Viridiplantae; phylum Streptophyta; class Magnoliopsida; order Lamiales; family Lamiaceae; genus Ballota; species Ballota nigra. The sequence goes on from OX344724.1 coordinate 94,654,915, forward strand.
TGACTTCTCCTTCTTAACTCCTCCTTTACCCTCTAATTGGACCACGTCCACACTTTTCACCTCTTCATCCTTCAACTTCTTTACTTTATCCCTATCAAAATAATCACGATCATAATGCACATGGGTTAAATTATCAAGTGAAGGATTAACGAAATCATGAACATGAGAAAGATTAGATATAGGAGGTGTGTCTTCAACACGAGGATCAATTGCATTCATGCAATACAAACTCTCATCCTCCTTCGGGTGCTTCATGGCTTCATATAGGAAAATCTTCACTTCTTGATCATCAACCTTCAACGTAATCTTCCCATTTACCACGTCTAGCACCATCCCCGCCGTCGCTAAGAACGGTCTTCCCAAGATCAGGGGCACATGCTCATCTTCCTACATCTCTAGCACTACAAAGTCGGCTGAAAAAATATGATCTCCAACTCTCACGAGGACGTCTTCCACTACACCTTGAGGTCTCGTGATGGACCTATCAGCAAGCTGGAGCGTCATCATTGTGGGTTGAAGTTCACCCACCTCTAACTTCTTGAACAACGAAAGAGGCATCCAATTAATGCTCGCCCCGAGATCACATAGCGCTCCCTTCTTGATCTCGTTCCCGATATCACAAAGAATGGTGAAGCTCCCGGGATCCTTCAGCTTTGGAGGAAGCGCCTTGTGAACTAATGCACTCACCTCGTGGTTCAACTGCACCAACTTCGGCTCATCCACTCGCCGCCTTTTCGCGATCAAGTCCTTCAGAAACTTTGCATAGTTGGGCATCTGTTCCAAAGCATCATAAAAAGGGATATTAATATGCAATTGTTTAAACACATCAAGGAATTTAGTGAATTTCTCATCAAGCTTCTTTTTTATGAAGCGTTTTGGATATGGGACGGGTATCACATATTTGGGTACCCCCTCATTCATCTTTCTCGGTCTCTTTCACTTTCTCCCTTGCTTCCTTTGCCTTCTTCCACTTAGGAACTCTCTCACCCTTCTCAATGCCTTCCTCTTCAAGCTCTTTGCTCGCTTGAGTGCTTTCACCCTCAACCTTCTTCTCAACTCTCATCTCTTCAATCTCATCTCTATCTTGGGGCGTCTCAGAATCAGCAGGCATCTGGGGACCTTCATAGTTGGTTCCACTTCTAAGCTGGATAGCCTTACAATGCTCTTTAGGGTTACCCTCAGGCATTGAAGGATATTTGCCAGACTCTCTATTCAATGACTTTGCAATCTGGCTCATTTGGAACTCTATTGAGGTGAACCGCCTATTGTTCTCTTGCTGAATTCGATTCAGCTCTATATCTCTCTTTTGGAGTTCTTGATCACGCTGATCAACTTTCTTATGCAGATCTTTCACATCGTACTCCAAAGAGGATAATCTCTTGCTACCTTCCTCCACCTTCTGAAGGATAGCTCTCAACATCTCCTCAGTTGAGGAACCGCATTCTCCACCCGGAGGTTTAGAACCTGGATCAACACCTGGAGGAACTGTAATACCCACCTTCGGGTTAGCATATGAAAAATTCTCGTTCTTCCTCCATTGGTTCTGAGGAAGCTGCTGGCCTCTTTGGTACCCTTGTGTGTTCCTCCATTGATTTTGAGGCGGCTGTGGACCTGGAGGTACAAATGGTTGGCCATAAGAAGACCTTTCTTGAAAATTTCCACCTTGTGGATACCCATTCTGATTGTAATAAGGACCTCCCATATAGTTGGCTACTTCTTGCTGAATTGTGGGCTTGTCCTCTTGCTCATTCTCTGCTGCATTCCCTCCAACCATATTCTTCCCCAACTCAAGGTTGTTAATCTTTTCCATCATGGCTATCAGCAGCCTTCTCGTTCCTTCACCTTCCTCAACCTGATGAACTCTTTGGAAATCTGCGTCTACATTCCAAGCCCCGGCATTCGTGACAATGTTGTTCACGATCTCTCTACACCTCACTATTCCTTGATTCAGGAATGATCCACTAGCACAGGCGTCTAGATGGTCTTGCCCAGCCTTGTTGGCACCACTATAGAAAAATACCATCACATCTTCCTCATTGTACCCGTGCTGCGGGCACTCTATCAATATATTTGAGTATCTCTCCCATGCTTGACGTAGGTCCTCTCCTTGCTTCTGGCGGAAGGAAGAGATCTCAATCCTTGCTTTGATCGTTCTGGATGGAGGGTAGAATCGCTCGAGGAACAGACGCTCGAGCTCGGCCCAAGTGGTAATACCTCCCCGTGGAAGCGTATTATCGTACCACTCTTTAGCTATTCCCGTCAATGAGAATGGGAACAACCTAAGCCTCTTGGCATCTTCAGACATGCCATTGTAATTGAAAGTGGAGGCTATCATTAGAAAACTCCTCAGATGTGTATGAGGTTTCTCCTTCCCGATCACCCCTTGAACTGGTTCTCTGTAAGCAGCTTTAAAATTCCCGGGGGAATCGAGAAGTTATTTGCCTCAACAGGAGACAATGCCACTCCATCATAGTACCGTTGTGGCTGTGCTGCAAACCTCCCTCGAATAGCCATATTCTGATCTACGTTCTGAGGAATGTGCTGAGGGTTAGCAGCTGGTACGGGTACTTGTTGGGGTGGTGGTTGGTAAACAGGTGGTTGATTATAAACTGGAGGTGGAGGATACGGGTATGGCGGATATGGATAAGGTGGGTATGGGTAAGGTGGATAAGGTAAGTTGTTTTGTGGCAAGTTAGGATGTGGGTAAGCAGGGTTGTTATGAGGGTTTTGAACAAGGTTGTGAGCTGGATTGTCTACGTTTTGTGTATCCAGGTTTAGGCTCTGGCTATCCCCTTAAGGAACTTGATTCTGGCTACCACTAACTCCAATGCCTTCAACTCGGCCCAATTCCTGATTGAATTCATTCGCAGCATCATCCAACTCATTAGAGATGTCCATTGGTTCTTTCCCTCCTCCGGCAGTATTCATTCTCCTCAAGAAAGCTCGGTTCCTTCTAGCTATCGTCTCAGGGTCCAACGGTATTCTCTCTTCGCTCGTATTCCCTTGTGAGCGTGTTTTCATATACCTGGCACACTAGCAGAAGAATCAAAACGCAACTGCCGAATGAATAAAAATAAAAATGAAACAGAAAATAAAGCACTCACTACTAACTACTAAGCTATCTACAAGTCCTATTCATAAAGCATACAACGCCATCCCCGACAACGGCGCCATTGACTTGAAGAGAAAATACTAACTTCTACTAGTCGCTTCCCCGCAAGCGGACGGGTTCACTGTAGTATAAGTAAGTATAAGGACCAAGTATATCGAACCCACGAGATGGAGTGTATGCGAACAGATCCCTGAAGATCTACGCGTCGTAGCTAATATGAGTGTAATGTTTTTGGGTTTTTTTTTAAAGATTAATTAAAAGACTAAAATTATCCTAGGAATGCAAAAAGCAAAATTAAACTAAAAATCGAAGGGTTGTTTTCAAATGAGAGATGTGATGCTCAGGATAAGAATCCCTACGTATACTAACGGAGCAGGTACACAATCAAAATAACCATGCGCGCAAGAAATAACCTAAGTAAAAGAATGCAAGGTGAAAGCTCAAGATTCTAAACCCTAATACTTTACCCTAACACTCGACTTCACTAATCCACTAAAAAGTTAATAGATTGTGCTTAATTAATGAGACCATAATTTAACTACGGTGATGCGGCCGTCCTCCTTCGCTAAACTGGTAGATGAATTAACCCTTTCTAAACCCTCTAGTTAAGTCTACTCGTTGTTAAAGAGTGATACGATCGTCCTCTCTCTAACACTTTTCGAACGAAATTCAAAAGCAAAGTTAAGATTAATTTTAAGAATTCATTAATCAAGAGAATTAAAACCTAACGTCACAAGTTATCCTAATTACGTACCAACCACCTACTTCTACGAGTTCATCCTACCCCAAGCATGCAAGGGTTTTAGCTAGACATAGGTTTTACGTAAATAATAGCAATTGAATAAGTAACGGACATGAACATGATAATTAAGACGAAGAAGAGATCAAACATAAACTAGGGTTTAAAGAAATAGAAGAATAAACTGAAATTAAATCAATAAAATAAGTCTCAATGTGTTCAAGAACAAAGATATAAAGAAACGAAACTAAAAAGTAAAATCGTAATATGAATTCGTAACGGAAACCTCAAAAAACGTAAACGTAAAGCTTGCTTCTCTCCTTCCTCTCCAAAAACGAACTCTAAAAGTCAAAATCTATCAAGTGATATCTGGTATCCCTAAAAAACGAGCTTGAGACGAGTATAAATAAGCAACGGGCCAAATCGTGAACTCATGGGCCGAAAAATGACTTTTAAAACGCCAAACATGAAGGTGCTCGAGCAGACCCGCTCGAGCGGTCGCGCTCGAGCATGGAGCTCGAATGACGCAGGCGCTCGAGCGGTGAAAATCTTCTGTATGTTTTGGTCTTGCTCGAGCGGTGGCGCTCGAGCTGCTCGAACGCTCGAAATTTTTTGTATGTTTTGGGGCGCTCGAGCAACGTGCTCGAGCGCTAGTGCTCGAGTGGCTCACTCGAATGACTCCCAAAATTGCTCCAATTAGTACTTTTCTTCTTCAACATTAACACCAATCGTATTCCTTCAATATCTTCTCATCCAGGCATCCGTTAGAGTCGATTCAAAGTCCTACGAACTCTGTTCTTCGCTCTCGATTCACCTACAAGCATTAAAGAGAAAAATTCATCAATGTATAGAAATAACGCTCAATTGACTCCAAATACTCGACAAAATTGGCCAGAATTAGCGCATTTCGAGTGACGAATCATGACAATTTCACGCCTAATCATCCAGCTACTTGGATTATAAAAAGTCATCCTTCGAATCAGATCATTGGAGATGCTTCAGTTGGTGTTCAAACAAGAAGGAGAGTAAGTGCAAATCGTGTTGATGTGGTAAGGTCTGTGTGCATGTCTTCAATATGCAATATTGTGAATGCTCAGTGTTACTATTCTGAAATTGAACCTAAAAATGTTACAGAAGCATTAAAATATGAAAATTGGATTAATGCTATGCATGAGGAACTTAATCAGTTTGAGAGGAATGATGTTTGGTCATTAGTTCCAAGACCTAATAATGTCAATGTCATTGGAACTAAATGGATCTTTAAAAACAAAACTGATAAGTCTGGTAACATAATTAGGAACAAAGCTAGATTAGTTGCACAAGGTTACACTCAAGTTGAAGGTATTGATTTTGATGAAACATTTGCACCTGTTGCTAGGATAGAGTCCATTAGATTGTTACTAGCAATTGCATGTTACATTAACATTAATCTTCATCAAATGGATGTAAAAGCTGCATTTCTGAATGTCATATTAATTGAAGATGCATTTGTTGAACAACCTAAAGGTTTTGAAAACCCACAGTATCCTGATCATGTGTACAAACTAAAGAAAGCCTTGTATGGTCTCAAACAAGCTCCTAGAGCTTGGTATGGTAGACTTACTGACTTTCTATTGCAATTTGGTTTCATAAGAGGAGAGGCTGATAGAACCTTGTTTATTAAAAATTCTGGAGAAGACTTATTAATAGCTCAAATATATGTTGATGACATTGTTTTTTGTTCAACTTGTAACGTTATGTTAAACAAGTTTGTTGAAGCAATGACAACAACATTTGAGATGAGCATGGTAGGTGATTTGAATTACTTCATAGGACTTCAAATCAAACAAACTGATAAAGGTATTTTCTTATCTCAGAGTAAGTATGCAAAGAATTTAGTGAAAATGTTTGGTTTTGAAAGCTCAAAAGTCATGAAAACTCCTATGGGATCTACACAAAAGTTGTGTACAGACATTGTTGGTCAAGATGTTGATCCAACTTTGTATAGATCCATGATAGGTAGTCTTCTGTACTTAACTTCAAGCAGACCTGATATCATGTATAGTGTTTGTGTTTGTGCTAGGTACCAAGCTTGTCCCAAGGAGTCACATTTGAATGCAGTCAAGAGAATCATAAAATATGTGGCTGGTATAACTGATCTTGGTATACCAAAGACACAAGAAGTGCACTTGTTGGATATAGTGATGCTGACTGGGCTGGAGACATTGATGATAGAAAGAGCACGAGTGGTGGTTGCTTTTATATGGGTAATAATTTGATTTCATGGCATAGCAGAAAACAGAATTGTGTATCACAATCTACTGCAAAGTCTGAGTACATGTGATAACACAAGTGCTATCAACATTTCAAAAAATCCAGTTCAACACTCACTTACTAAACACATAAGTATTAGACATCATTTCATAAGGGATCTTGTAGAAAAGAATATTGTGAAGTTAGAATACATACCCACTGAAAATCAATTTGCTGATGTGTTTACTAAAGCATTAGACCATGAGAGATTCTCATTCTTGAGGAAATCTCTTGGTATGTGCACAATCTGAGTAACTGAGAAGCGGATGTTGGTATGTTTGTTAAAACATCTATAACAACATCAGGGTATTTGCATGTTCTAATTAAAGCTTGTTCTTGTGTTTTTGTTTTCATAACTTCTTTGTAAAATAAATCTGGACTAAGTATGTTTGTTGTGTAAAAATAAAGAGGAATCACTCTTCTCAAACGCATAATAAGTTTCTGAAAAAGCACATCAAGATGTAACTAATTCACTGAGTAACTATGGAGCACGGAGTTCGCTACTACGATGTCTTTTTTTCAAAAAGTGATTAGTAAAACATCAATATGTCATAAATCCATTGAGTAATTATGGGGCACGGAGTTCGCTGCTACGATGCACTCTCTTGAAAAGATGGATCAATGTGAATAAAAAGTGCTAAAATTATTTGATAAAAAGGTGCGGCATTGGATATAAAAATTGATGTTGAAGTGTGTGTTCCAATTTTGAATACAACATCATATGTAGTTCGTATTTATTTTCTAAGTCAAGTTATGGACCGATTTTTCAGGAATTTGTTTTAATTTCCACATGCATAAACCCACGTTTTCAATTTTATTCAAGTAGTGCATAATTTTGTGTGTTTAATTAATTAAAATTCGGATTTTTAATTATGGAATAACCCACGATCTTATTATGGGGGAGTGGGTAAGTTCAACTTCTTAAAATTCCAGAATTTTCCTTTTGTGGGTAATTAAAATAACTTCCGTACTCTCTCCTATATATATATCCTTCATGTCTTATGTTTAATTTTCTGTGTTTTAGCATATGAGTAAAGTTCAGAATTTTAGTATAAGTGTTGAACTCAGTGTGTTCGCATTCTAGGGTTTTAGTGTTATTTCTCTTAAATTTTATTTTACTTTCTTTTACTAAGTACTTAATGGCTGGAAATTAAAAGAAAAACTCCCACAGTTCGAAAACTCCCTCAAACTCTCCACCTTCTCAAACCTCAAACCTAAACCTTCTTGCAGAAATGGCCTCAAGCCAAAACCCAAATGTTGCCAGAGGAAGACAAAGAAGAATCACCTAAAACTGATTCTTCAATGTCTGAGGACTCTGAGCCTGCTCCAATAGCCAAAGTTGTGAAGAAAAAGGGTGGCAAGAGGAAAATGAGCCCTGTTCAATCAAGGAGGAGATCGGGTAGAGCAAAGAAGAGGGTGAACTACTCTGAAAGTGCAAGGAAGAAGAAGGATGAGGAAGGAGATGTTGTTACTCGACCTATTCGAGTGTTTTCTGAATCTGAAAAGGAGTCGAGCTCCAAAGACTCATCTGAGAAAGAGACTGATCACTCTCAAAGCCAGGAGAAGGAAGAATCTGATGAGAGTGATGTACCTATATTTGAACTAAGGAGGAGAGCAAGAGTTGAGCTAAGGACCAAGAGGAAGTTTGAGTATGCCACTGGTGGTGCTGGAACAAGTGCAACAACACCAAAACCTGAAGCTGATGACAACAGTTCTGAGAGTAGCTCAGACAAAACCAAAATTGATTCTGATCAAGGTAATGCATCTGAACATTCTATTGAGCATGTCAGTTCTGATAATGATGATGATGAATCTCTAGACCAAAAGTTGGAAAGATTAAGGAAATTTGTTAATTGAAAGAAAAATTAACATTGATGAGTTTGAGTCTAAAAGTATGGTTATATACTTATAAGAAAGAAGTTTAATGCATGATGCTACCTTTTTTGATGCATTTGTCACTGATTGGGTATACGAATTTTATGCTTGTCTGAGAAAGAGTCATGCTAGAAGGAATTCTAGGTGGTATGGTTCTGTGAGATTTAGGGATAGAAATGTTCCTTTTACTCCTAAGTTGATTAATCAGTTTCTGCATGTTGAGGATGTTGAGGAGGAAGATGTTCCTCATATGGATGAGATCATTAATGTTCTGACTGGGGGTAGAGTTAACAAATGGAAGAAGAATATGTTGGCTGCCTCATTGACCTCTCTGTATTCAGTCTTACACAAACTGGTGGTGTATAACTGGATACCCTCTACAAATTCCACAAAGGTGACCAAAGATAAGGCTGTACTGATGTATAGAATTGGTGTGATGAAAAACTTTAACCTTGGTTTGGTTATTTTTCATCACATGATGAAATTTGCTGGAAAGATCTCTGAGAAAGGCAACTTGCCTTACCCTGTGCTGATTTATGGATATTTGAGGAGTCACAACTTTGTTCACAAAAGGAACGAGTTGTTGAGGGGGAGAGTCAATCTGATGGGTATATCTCATTATTTACTGTCTGGAAATAGAGTGTTAGACTTACCTCTGCAGGATAATGCTGAAGAAGAAGATGCAGAACCACACCAACCTGTTCCTGACCCTGCTCCTGCACAAGATGCTGCACAGAATGCTGGGAACATACCTAGCAACATTCCTGCTCCTACAGCTCATTTCCTAAATATCTCGCCTGAGTTTATTCAAACTCAACTGAAGCATTTGCAGGACTCTATAGATGGACTCCAATTCCTAAAGAACTACTGGGAAAACCTACTTTCTGCCACAACATGGGGAGTACCAGTTGCTGCTGCTCGAGGAGTTGAGATTCATGAGATGAATGATGCTGCTGAACCTGCTGCTGAGGTTGCTGAAGAAGGAAGGACAGTTGTTGATGAAGCTGTTGCAACTGGACCTGATGCTGCTGGGAAAGGTACAGATGCTGCTGAAGATGTTGTTGCAAACCTTGCAACAATTCATATCCAGGAAGCAGAGGAAGAAGAGCTGTATGGTGATCTGCCAGATATTTCTGCCAAAGTTTGAAGATGTCTTAGAGACTGGAGGAAGCACATTTTGTGGGGGAGCTTAGTGCAAGATGCATGTAGCTGCAGCTGTATATCTTATACAGTGATATCAAGTTCCTTTTTGTGATGCCTCTAAGTACTCTTGGTTGATTTGTGTTTTCTGATTAAGTTTGTTCTGTTAGAAATTTACTCTGATAGGAAGTTTTTATTTTTGAAAGACAATATTATATTAGTTGTTTAGTTATTATATTAGATAGGATTTATTTCAGTTATTTCTATTTGAATGGGTAAACATTATGTTACTCATTTTGTTGATTTTGATGAGCATATATGATAATGTTCATTCTGTTTTGGTGAAATTAACTTATTGTTATTTCATCTTGATTTTGATGGTTCAACTTACAGTTGATCATCTTGTTTTTTGGTTGTTTTGCTACACAAGTGTCAAAAGCTAAGTGTACAATACGATGTTGATCTCTATTGTACATACATCACTGACTTATATATTGAGAAATCTATACATCAGGTGTGTTGTAGCAGAAAGGTCAAATTGGGGGAGATTGTTAATGTTGTTGGTAGTGAAGTATTCACTATTTACTTTGAAACAACATGAATTTGCCCTTTCTTCTCATTAACCAACACTTTATGATCAAATGTTGTCTTAGATGTTTTAACATGCAGGATGAAGATCTATAATGATCAACAAGGTTCTGGAATACTCAATGTTGCAGTGAATGTTGCATAACAATGGTTGCAACATGGGTGGTTATGGGTTCCAGAAGGATCTACAAGGATCTACAAGGGCCTACACGATTCAGACTTATCCAGGACGTTTTAGAACAATCTAGATCAGACGGTTGTATCAAGAAGCATTAGGAATAAAGATAAGAAACGTGGGACAACATGAAGATCATGGAAGCGGTTACTTGAAGGAGTTATTTGCGGATTGAAGACTTGCGCCTATAAATAGAGGTCGAAGTTTTCAGTACCAAGCGTGGAGTAAACGAGTACACCTACTCTAGTGTTGATCCTGAGTTTAAAGGTGATAGGGCAGTTATTCCAACATTTATGTTATACTTAGAAGTAGAGTTCTTCTCGTATAACTTGCGGTCGAACTATATCCATAGATAGTGAGATCATAGATATAGAGTGAGATCAACTTTGACGGTGTATAGTGTTATACACTTAGCCAATTTAGATTTGATAGGTGATATCGAGTCTTGTTTCCGTTGTGAACGATTTTACTCTTCACACAACTTTTGTATCACTACTTTTGTTATAGTGAACGTTTCGCCGTAAGGCTGGCACAAGCCATTTTATATAGTTTGTGTTAAAAAGTATTTCATCTCGCAATTGTTTGTTTAAGTCTTCCGCTGTACACGTTTTATATTCTGATTTTCCAGATTGTTGTAGTGTTTGCTTTAACATTCGTTACACCATCTTTACTTTTTAATACATGCACACTTTCATTTTCCTTGAAGGAAAAAGACCAAGAAATTTCCCTAAAGGAAAAAGGTCCTCAATATTTAGACTCATGCACTAGTTAGACTAAACTTGAAGTTCAAAAGATAAGTAACTTGCAATGTATAGCAAGTAATCTACCAGATACGTTTACTGACCACAAAGGTGTAGAGGTCCCAATGAAAACGAGTATACATGCCCCAAACGCCAGAAGCGTAAAGGAACTACAAAAGAAACATACATTACTAGAATGAAAGCTAGCAAAACTGGTCAGCCAAACTTGAAATCTCATGAAGAGATTCGTCCAGAAGACTTGAAATCTCCAGAAGACTTGAAATCTCCCGAAGAGATTCGTCCTGAAGACGAAGAATCCTAGTAACAAAGCACGTGCACAAAATGATCTAATACTAGGATTACGGAACTACCAAATATAATACATAAGAGAAATAATTTGAATTTGGTTAATATGAGATCAATAAATAAATACCAGAGAAACAATATAAATTCATTATCGATAAAATATATGTGTCCACAATTGCTTTTTCTAAAATCTTGATCCAATACCTAAGTTGAGTGCCCGAAGCACTTTGATTTGGGTGCAATAAGAAAGAAGCAAAAGTGTGGCAGAGCTAAACTCGCTAATAATAAGTTTTGGTATCGTACATACACTCAAAAAGTTATCCTTGTAAGATAATGAGTGTTTACACGAAAACCAAAAGAAGGGTGGTAAGCGAGATTAATAGCTTTAGGGTTTTAACAGGAACTCATGGTTTTCACAGAGACCCATTATTGATTGTGATCAAACATATTCTCCTGGTATGAACAAACAAAGTTCTGTTAATCACTGACATCTAAAATAAAATGTAGTTAATGAACCTTGTAAACCGCATATGTTATATGGTTATTACATGCCAATATTTATATCCCTGATGGGTTTAAGATTCCCCAAAAGAGGAATAATAAAAACACTTCCCTAAAGGAAAATTAGAAGGAAAACTAATTCGAGCATTTCCCTGAAGGAAAAATGAATATGATATCTCCTTGAAGGACGGATGAATTTTCTACACCAGTCAACCTACTTGAAAAGGTTATTTGAGAGATCCTACATGTATAAATCTCATCCACTTAGTACACCTATGGTAGTTCGATCCCTTGAAGTGGATAAGGACCCATTTAGGCCGAAGGAAGATACAGTGGATATCCTAGGACCGGAAGTTCTTTATCTAAGCGTTATTTGGTGCATACTTTATTTCACAAACTGCACCAGTCCGGACATCGCATCTGCGGTAAATTTGTTTGTGTAGCACTTCTCCCATAAGGAGACATTGGAATGATATTAAACATAATCTATGATACTTCAGACTGATTATATTTTTCTTTGTGATGATATTGTAATCTCATGGAGATCCATTAAACAATACATTCCCCACTGTAATCGATGAAGACAATGCAATTTGTGTTGCACAAATGAACAAGGGGTACGTTAAGAGGAACTTAACGAAATATATTTTCCCGAAATTCTTCTTCACATACGAACTCTAGAAGAGTGGCGAAATTACCATACAATAGGTGCGACCTAGTGACAATCCATCAGATTTGTTCACTAAGTCCCTACCTACCTCTACTTTTGAAAAGTATTTTATGGTATTGGGATGCGAAGACTTAGAAAGTTGTTGTCTTCAGGGGGAGTAACAACATCGAAATAATCCTGAAGATTGGATCCAGAAGATCAATAGTTGTACTCTTTCCCAGTCGAATATTTTATTCTGGCAACCTAGTCTATGGAGTTTTTGACGTGACATGGACGTTACGTCGTAATGTTCAAGGGGGAGTGTTGTAAATCTAGAAGATTTGATATACCAACTCCAGAAGACTTGATGTGGACATTACTTATGGGCCAAGTAACCTGATAGGTTTTAGGGTTTTGATGTTATATATATATATGTATATATATATCCACGTTCTCAGTATTGTAACACACATGTACATACACAGAAATATAGTGGAGAACTCCTGGCTTGGTACGCCCCCAGACGTAGTCATTCATGACGAACTGGGTAAACAAATCGGTGTTTCTTATTTGCACTCTTTATTTTACAACACAATTCAAGACCCAACAAACAATTACTCTTTAAATTAAATTTATTCAATATTGAAAATATAAAAAATTAGAGACATTCATCATTAAAAAATCATTAATTTAAAAAATATATTAATTTTTTTTATCATTGTGCATTTTTAAATTAAAACTAGCATTTTCCTATACACTCCCTTTGTCCTAAGGAATCAGCACTCATGGGATTGCACACAGATTAAGAAAATGGGTAAATTAGTGACATATATGTAAATATGTGTATATTTGTATTTGTGTGCATACATATCAATATTTTCTTTTTAGATAATGTGCAAATTGGTGTGAGATGTCCAGCTAAGAAAAGTGTACAAACTTCTTTTGGGACAGAGGAGGTAATTTTTTTTCCATCCCGTGGCTGATAATCGAGGAGACTCGTCTGAGAACGGAGGAAAAAGTATGGGATTAAAAGGTTGGGGAAAACAGCAGTTTGGACTAGAGTGACTATCCCTGTGCTGTTTCCACCCTTGTCGTAATAATACCTTCCTAAAAGCACTACATAAGCTTGACCAACAATAAGAAAAAATATGTTCACAACAACCAAGATTCACCAGTGCGAGTGATTAAGTTTGTGAAGTGGGTGGTGATATCGCACATCATTTGACAGAATCGACACATCGTTATCTGCTATGTAGCAATCCAAAAACATAACTTAAGATAACCACCCATAAAGGATACATGGTAATACAATCTTAGTCAAGCTTAAAAAGATATATAACAGATCGTGAAGCAAATAAAATCACCAAATAATCGTCTACTTTGGTTTAACAAGAATGATCATCTAATATGAAACATGGTTTATTACGTTTATAAATTAACACTTAAGCACATTATAAGATGAAAACATTCAAAGATTCATATTATCTTGGATCTTTTAATTCTCTAGTATAGTTATCTTTATTAAGACTTTACCAATGATGATGGGAAAGAAAAATAACTCAAGTGGAAATCGAATTCTATGAAAAAGAACAGAGAGAATTGTACTTAAATCGTAAGGAAAAATTTACAACATAAGAAATTCGAGAAAAGATGTACAACAAAAATATAAAATAGAAACAAGGATATGAAAATTGTCATTTATTCACAAGGCGGTACCACAAAACTTTTGGGCAAAACTACATTTCTATACACGTATATTGTTATTTTAGTTAATTAGATCTATACAAGTGATTAATGTTGGTTCTCCAATTCAGAAACCCAAAATCTTATGTTCATACAATCACCAACAAGAATCGGACTAGGCAGCCATATTTAAACAAAGTCTTGCAGCTGAACATTGAAAAAAAATCTATATATCATATCTTAAAAACTAAATTATTGATTCTAACGTCAAATTAAGTAAAACTAATGAAAATATAGTAAGAGTAACCCACCGCCACTACTTCAAAACACAAAGAGATCTACACATGCATAAATCCAATATCACATACCCCACACACATACTCACGTATTTAGGCATAGAGTTAGTAGGAAAACCTGACATTATTAAACAATAAACCTTCAAAGATGGGTCCGAGAAATTGAAGCAAAATTCAATTAACCGCCTTTGATTATTGGAAAGTTTTGAACATAAAACCTTAGAAAAGAGAATGTGTTTGTCAATCAAACCGGAGACAAGTTTTAACAGTGAAGAAACCTCGCAAACTTTGATACATAGATTTTAAGGGTTTATAGGAGCGTTCGTTGGAGACTTGGAGTAACAAGACTTGGGTATAGGCCAGTCGATGGGTTCCACCACCTACAAATAAATTGGAGTGGTGGTTAAAACATTCAAACAAAGAGCGACACCACCATATAATCAAGACTTTTTCGATAAGAAAGAAATTCAAATGTGATGGGGCCTTGATAGCGAATGAACGAATTTTGGACGTTCAAAGAAAAGGAGTACGAATATTTTCAGTGGTATGAAATAATTTAAGAAGTGCCGAAATAGGGTTTAGAAGGTCCATCCCCGTCGTCTTTTTATTGGTGGAGGACTTAATAAAACATTATTCAGTCTTTACTTTTTAGTAAACTAAAATAAGTGTAAATACTCTAAACAAATTCTAAAAATCCAATATTGACAACTAGTTGACTATTAATGCACTATGTGTGTAACAGTAGCGGACCCGGGATTTCAAAATTGGGGTACAATCAATAGATAATTATAAATATTTATTTTAATAAGACATTTTTATAAAGTTCAAATAAAAATTATAACTACAAGTTATAACCACTACAAAGAAAATAAAAAATTACCTACAAAAATTAGAATCGTCTATAAAAATTTCCAACAAAATATTTAATAGTAGAATTACCTAAAATTTGTCTACAAAATTTTCTAATCATATTATATATTCATTCTTCAACCTACAAGTAGTTTGCTCATGTAATCAGTTTGTCTTTGTAGGTAAAAAAGAAAATGCTTATATAACTTATAAATTTTATGGCCATATTAATAATTTTCATACACAATTTTTTATTTTGTTGTAGTGAACGGTGTCTGACGAGTTTATTTTTTTAAACAGTATATAACACTATCATTAAGAATTTGTACAAACAATTCTTTCACAGTGAAAGTAATCGAAAGTCATTAATAATTGATGACTTAGTGTTATTTTGCAACCTATATTTTTATAAATTATTCATGAAAATATTTTGCAACCTTATTAATGAATATGTAAATGACAATCTTGTAATTCTAATGGAGTTAAATAAATATTAGTAAAAAAATATGAAAGTTGTAGGCACTAGAATAGATGAGAAGTTGTGAATTTCCACTTTACTTTGTCAACCGAAATGCAGGATTATACTTTTTGGTATATATAGCATATATATATATATATATATATAGTAAAAAAAAAATTGAATTGGGGGTACAGCCGTACCCCCATGTCACTCCTCTAGGTCCGCCAGTGTGTATGTATGGAGTGGAGTGAATCTTGTTGATATATAAACTATTATGTAATTTTTTTAGTAAAATAATTCATACTCTTTAATGAAAATAACTCGGATCACTTATAATGGGGTAGTTTATTTAGATGGTAATTACTCCCCAATAATTGAAAAATCTCTTCTTCCTCTTGGGTACCAAAAGTGGCGGAATTGATCATATGTCCACCGGTGGGCATAATATTATATACCCACCGCGAATGTGTTGACACATAAGCAGATTTAAATAATTAATTAAAATAATAGTGGATCCCTACTTATGTGTCATTAACACATTCGCGATGGGTATATAATATTATGTCCACCGTGGGCATGTGATCATTTCCGCCAAAAGTGGTCCTTACAATTTTTTTTTACTTTTGATCTCATTTTGAATGTTTCCCCCCATTTTTGTATTTGATTTTATTTTTAACTCATTCCCACCCACATTTTCTTATCCGTTTTCCCTTATATATCCTTAGTGCAAATCAAAATAATTTGCAAACAAAATAAATCTTAAAAAAAAAGTCTATAATCAAGTTAAATATAATTTCACTCCATTCAACAATTTTTTATAAGTTTTGATATCAAACAAGTAAAAAAACGATCTATAATCAAGTTAAACAATCTCAAAATCGATTAACATTTGCAAATGGCAGCTCCCTAGCAGGAAGAAAAATAAGTTTTGATATCAAATAAATGTAAGATTTGCCAAAAGTTCGAATAAGTGTTAGATTCGGCAAAAGTTCAAAAATGCATTCATAAAGTTCAAAATTTTATTATTAAGTTCAATTGTAATTTGACTACAAGTTCAAACTTATATTATAAAAAAGTTCAAAATTATATTCAACCTTCAACTTCCGTGTCTTCAAAAACTTCTATTGCATAACATCCCCACCATTTTCTCATTTGCATAAAATCATTCCCACCATCTGCAAAATTAACATAACCAAATAAAAATTTGAACCTTTTAAATTTTGAATTATCCAAAAGCATTCCCCTGACAACTATTACTATGGAAAAATAACCTAATCCTGTAAAGATACAATTATAACAATCCTACTTATGTTTACACTGTTCTTAATCTACAAGGACATAGTGCCTAAGATGTTCCTCATCATAACCATCACCCATTCTGCATACCCATATATACATACAACATTATCATCGATCTCAAGTGAAAAAATCCGTCTGCCTGAAACCCTAAACAGACCGCACCCCCAAATTTTCATCCAAAACAGGACAAAGGAGAAAAAAGAGTTTCTTGTGAAAGCAAAATAAGTGCATAAATGCTTGAATTGTAGGGGGATGACCGAGCTTCCAGCCGCTCCAACCGACGACACTCCACCTTCTGATCTGGCCCTCCACAAATGGCCTAAAATTCAGTCCGGTAATACTTATACCACACCTACACCCTCATGTCCATCAGCCTCCAACCCCATCTGTCTCCACCATTTCCGCTGAAGGGTTGTCGCCCCCGTCTATCCTTTTTTCAAATTGGAGACCGTTAAAATTTGGGAAGAAAAGAGTTGGGAGATTGATGGGAGAAGAGAGAAGAGTTAAAGACTGAAATTTGGGGAGAAATTGGGGGCAAGAAAGTTGGGAGAGAATTTGGGAGAGAAGAGAGAAAGAGTGGGTGGAGGGCTGATATATAAGGGGAAGGTACTGAGCGAGAATTAATTAATAAGTGAGGTCCACTTTTTTTTTTTTTTTTTTTGAAAGATAAAAATGAATCAATATATAAGAGTACAAGGGTACTCAATCCCAACAGTTACAGGTTTACATGACACGTATTAGCCACTCACAGTTTTAGGGGTATACAATCCAAAGGATGATTCTCCCACATATGTAACGGAGCCATAAAAGATATAGGATAATGAGCGCGAATCCATTTCCACTTTTTATTTCTTATGGGAAGATGGGGAAAAGTGACTACATGGGAGTAAAAAAAATTCAAAATGTGTACTCCATAGACAATTTCTCAAATAATTAATACTATTATACATTTCATACCCTTCAACTTATACACTTCGTATCCCTTCAACTCATATTTTTTAGTGAAAATAATTTTTACCTTTCAAAATTAATCCCCTTTAATGAAAACGACTAATACTCTTAGTAAAACAGTTCATGTGTAAACCGATTTTGCCTTACACTATTTTTTGACCATTGATTATATATAAAACGCTTGATTGTCATTTTTCTAATTATTTGGAGATGGTTTTTTCTTTTAAAAAAAATTCGAACAATTTTATGTGGCATTTCTAGAATCTAGTAATTGCACCGCCTCAATAAAGTTCACCGTTTTATGTGGATTCAATTTTAGTCATCAATTGATTTTAGCTGTTGGTTATTTCTGATTTACTGGTCAATTGCATTTACCTTTGAAGTAAGGGCAAGCCAGAAAGGTATACGAGGGAATGAATACTCAACAAGCCACTACTGAAATTCATGTGGAAATTGTCAATTTGTCATTAATGATGAATAGCTGTTATATTCCATAAAAAAAAAAAAAAAAAAAAAAAAGAGCAGTTGAGTGCATTAATTGACTTCATGGACGAAACAATCACGAATTACTCGAATACCAAATTATATTTAATTATGTATTCTAATTTTCGTTTTTAATGCAAAGAACATTTAATGGGCAGCAAACGAATCTTCTAATAAAAATTCAAATGAAAAAAAGCACGCTGAAGAAGAAAGTAAACTGTGTAGAGTCTCAATCACCATGGGTTCATTCCATCATATGATACAAGTTAAAAATGATAAAACAGAAAAGAGTGAACAAGGACAAAATCTACTGAATCCGACTTAAAAATACTTTCGAGAACCACAACCAAAATTCAATGCTACCATGTAGCAAGAACTTTACATATGCGTTTATATATTGTCCAACAAAAATTTGACGAGCACAAAGCATTTACCCAATTCAGATTTGTTATCAGCAGGCACATCCTCCTGATTGCTGTGACTGAGCCGCTGTGTTGCTAGACTTGAGATTCACATCAACCATATCTTCTTGCTTCGTTGATGACAGTGTTTCCATCCCTGGCAATGCTGCAGCAATCTTCCTGAATAACGCCTGAAAATTTTGCATGTAAACCTCAGCAATGAAGTATTCCATAATTAATTTCTTGTAGACATGCTAAGAGCCCGTTTGATTAAACTTATTTGAAATATCTTATAAGCTCTAATATATTATAAATTGTTTTAAAAGTTTATAAAATTTAATTTTTAAGTATAGTTTATAAGCTGCTAAAATATTTGCCTCATACAATTTATAAGATATTTGATCATTTACAATAATTTTTTTAATTTAATTTTAAAATATAATAATTATTCTATTATGTTGAGGGAGAGGTGAGTAAGGATGGAGGGGGGGAGGGGGGGGAGGGGAGGGGAGGGGAGGGGTGGGGTGGGGTGGGGTGGGTGGTTGGGGTAGAGGTGGTCAGGAAGATAAATTGAGAAATTCCAACTTATTTTTCTATAACTTATAAGTTGTAAATAGCTTATTTTATGATCTTATAAGCTATTAAACATCTTATTTTTTCAAACACTTTGAAAGTGCTTATAAGCTGTTTTAAAAAGTTTATAAGCTCAGTCAAACAGGCTCTAAGTCAGCTTGCCCGGTGCCCTGCCCTCAATGAAGCAGAAAGGTATTGATAATTGCAACAGTCTATGAAGAGGGTAAAATAGAGTATGTTACCTTTATGTTGAAGCCAGCCTTAGCACTAGTTTCAATAAACATGACATTAAGTTCACGACCTTTAGCCTCTGCCTCCTCTATTGAAACTTGTCTGCAGTAAATTTATAAATCTAATGAATTAGACCAAGATATGATTACCTTAAGAAGTGGTAGAATCAACTCCTATCCATATCTAGAATGACAATATGACCAACATTTCAACTTAGTTTATTTTGTCCGGTTTGAATAATGAGGACTAAGATGTTATCACATACAGCCATAAAACTCTTAAAAGCAAAGGAAATATGATTGCTTAAAATATGACTCAGCACAACATTGAAAATTATTAATAGCTTCGACCAATTTGTTTGTTTCATCCACATTGCTGTTCCAAGAATCTAGTCATACCCCAACCACATGCTATAGAGATCCATATATCAATAAGTTCTCTTCAGTGAATACAAGAAGATTTCTCATCTTTCTGGTTATACAACTACAATCTGGACGCACCAACTTCACTGCCCAATTTCCTGATTTCAATTTTTACCGACAACCAACTCATGTTTTTAAAATACCAGCTATGGATACAAATACTAAAATTTGTTTCTAATATATGTATTTTCTGTATGCAATGCCATGACATTTCTGGATAAGAATAGAAGTATTGTGTTATTTCATAAGATCTAGAGTTCTAATTCTCCTGATAAAAAATATCTACACAATACATACATAAATTTCTATCATGGATGAGATAACATGAAAGACAAAATAAAATATATTAGGTGAACAGGAATGCTAATTGACAAAGACCACTTATGATTATGAATAATAGCAAAATATCATTCATTGAGAAAGTTTGATTTATCTTGGGTATTTTGAAAGATGTGTTGGAAACTATGAGCATCTGGTAAGAAAATATACTAGAGAGCACAGAGCACGTTTACCAACCATGGCATTTACCTCTTATCCACCAGATCAGTTTTGTTGCCAACTAGGACAATTATAACATCACTTCCTCTTTCAGTGCGAACCTCCTCGATCCACTTCGAAGTGTTAAGGAAGGATTGTCTGCCTGATAACCGTCAAAATTGGGACATTATTATTACCAGAAAATTGATTGGTAATTAATTACATAAGCCAACAGGAGATTCACAGGAGCCAAAATTACTTTCTAGAATGAAGTTAAATGTAAATTTGGTTCACTGTACCAAACAAAATTTCTCCAGAAAAGTTAAACAAAATGCTAATAGTAGTACACTAGAAAAAGTAGCAACATACTTGCAACATCGTATACTATTACTGCAACGGAGGAGTCTCTGATATAGCTCGGGATGAGACTCCTAAACCTCTCTTGTCCAGCAGTATCCCTGAACAAGGACAAGAAGAATATTATTTCTCTATGGGATTAAACAACATAGATTAGTACAACATAATTGTGAATCACAGAAGAGCAGAACATTGGGCCCCAGACAGAGTCATTGCTGTGTATTGGCCAGGATTAAAAAAGCCTGAATGAAGCGTGACACTGAAAAATCATTTATTTTTTTCTTAATGTAATATATTAAATTAGACCGATGTGGTTAGTCAAGAAATTACTGTACCAGGCTATAAGATATAGCTAATATGATTTTTCAGTATAGAGTTCCAAGTCTCACAAAAATGGGTAGATCAAGCTATTGAATGTTTTGATTCTAATGCACATTACTTCATTAAGCTTTCAATGAAGAAATATATCTGGGGGAGGCATTCAAGGTATCATTTCTGCTTTGAATCACATCTTACCACAGCTGTAAACGCACAGTTCGATCTTCAAGATACATTGTCTTGGAGAGGAAATCAATACCGATAGTGGCCTGAGTAAAAAATGAAAGACAATTAAATAGAGATGAGGACTTTATTCCCATTTAACTCAGTTATTCGAAATTTCCTTTTGTTCAAATTTTTCGAAGGGTGGAGTAGCAAGAAAGTGCAAATAAAATATAGACCAGCCACTAGCACATAAGAAATAAAAAACTTTCTTATCCAGACAAGAATGAAGTAGCCCTATAATAGAATGACAACATAAATATAAAAAATGATAGACTTGACCAAAGCATGGCAAATTGCAAATGCAGCTTTCCAAGAGTGCAATTCATTGCAGTAAAACAACAATCATTTACTTTGGGCGTAAATGAGGTTTACACAAACTCCCAATCCTTGGCCTCAAGGTATAAGTGCAGTTACTTTAGGGTTCAAATTATCAAACTAAACTTATGTCATGCCCATAATCCTTTGCAGTCACTTTTAAGGTTCAAATTATCAAACTAAACTTCAATACAAATTTCATACCCATACATACAACAACAGGCTCCAAAGAAAGGTGTTGAAGGTTCATCCATCCTACTTGTCACTAATAATGTCTACAAAGTGAGTTCAGAATATTCCTTGAATAAGAAAATGCCAAACAATTCCATCTGCCTCTTTCAGCTAATTCTCATTATAGGCTTAGCACTGTTTATAATTGGCTTCTAATTTTCACAGAAACCGGAACATCGGAAATTGATGTCTATATGTGCAGAGGTTATATACTCTGCAACATGATTTTTCAGGAACTTAAATCTCCAACTCATTGCATTCCAAAATCAAATTTAGCTGGATTTTTAAACTTGACAAATAACTACCAGTGAGTCAATAAAATAAGATGTGCCGTCATTAGTCAATGCGGACGAAAGTAACATAGATGCAAATCATAATCAAAGTAGAAATCACGGTGATCGCAGCCTAGAAATGCTAATATCAGTAAATAAACGACTCCTTATTGACAACGTTGAAATACATCAGATCAGTGAGACAGAGAAAACTCTGCCAATAATTTTAGCAGCAAATTAATGAAAATGTAGCATAATGAAAAAACCCAACTAAACAGTGATATCAAGGATCAGATCCAAACTCTTGCAAAGTTCCTTTCAATAAGAAAATCCAAATGTTAAACTGCAACTCGACAATGAACTAACTCCGCACCTGGTAAGTATTATCGAATTTGTCGTACATAAACCGAGTGATGATACTTGTTTTTCCGACGGATTGATCTCCCAGAAATACTAACTTGTACTTCGCGAGAGCCGAAACCGGAGCCATCAGTCAAAATCAGTTCAATTAAAAACAAGGAACAAGTCAAACCTTCGGATTTGGTTCGATTAATTATTTTCCGACGAAGACAAATCACGATCTCGCCGGAAAATGAATCGGGGATTCGCCTGAGATATCGATGTGGTGAATTTATAGGTATGCACGTTAGTATTCTCGAAACGAGGAGTTGCTAATTAGTTATAGCGTTTCTCCGCGTTTTCTTGTTTTAATGGTTTTGAAAACGCGTTTCTCTGCGTTACTAAGCAATGAGAGTGGACATATTTATTCATGCGTGTTACGTGCTATGTCCAATTTCTCTTGTACACAAGACATGTGCAACTCGCATTTTAAAAAATCACTTTTATTAACAATGAATTTTTTTAGTGAATAGTAGTTTTTCTTAAGAATTACATTTGAATAATACAATGCATTTGATACCCATCAATTTAATTTAATTTATCAAATATAGGTATCCTTTAGTTTTAAAAGAGAGACTAACTTTTTTTCTTTTATGTTACAATACATTTTTTGTTTTCTTTATACTAATTTTAATTTTTAATTAAATAGTGAAGATGTGGCGTAATGCATATCTTCTGCATATTTGCCAATTTAATATTTGGAGAAAATGCTTTGAAATAGAAAAGGAAAAAAGAAAATTGTCAGATTTTATGTGAAACGGTTCACATTAATTTTCTTTTAAATATCACTATTCTATTTATATATTGTCATTGTTTGATATATGAAGTAATATTTGATTTTTATGTGTATGTATATAGTAAACGACAATAGTTTAAACCTGATTTTATGCTTCTTTTGTTGGTCGCCTAAAATCGTTAATGTTGTTAAAGATTTATCATCAAGTTTATGTCCACCACACAGATGAGGTGAAATGTAGATGTAATTGTCATGTTTTATTACATGATTTTTTTTTTAACATCGAAATTTCAATGCGTTGATCACTTAAGCTAGGCATTTTAAAAATGGCTAGTCATTTAAATGCGTATATTCCTTTGAGTGATCAGGACGGATATGTATTTTACAAGTAAAATTCGATTCACCCTAGAAATTAATTTGACCACTAAATAATAAAATTAGCAATTAAACATCACTCAAAGGGGTAGGGGTATTTATATGATGAGTACAATGAACCTCAGCAACCCTCTGCCTCATGAACATGTCAGTGTCAAAGTCAAAGCCAAATTAACATATGAATACTGATCATTAATTATTAAATTCTAGAGGAGAGTTGGTATTGTTTTAAATAAGTTTCACATGAAATTAATTTACCATTAATATCAGTTTATCATTAATATCATTTAGGTCATATGGCTATTTATAACTCTATTCCAATATCTTTATATTAATAGTCTATATTATCCTTATATATATTATATTTATATGTCTTTTTTAATTAAAATCTTCCATCATCTTTCATCTCCATCCCAAAACCAAACAAATTATTCTCAATGACAGAAATAGAAGATTAAACACAAAACAATATCCTTGATCACAACTCATTGGAAACTATGAGAATGACATGATATTTGATGATCGAAAAGAGAAAAAAAAAATGATATATAGATACAAATTTTCCAAGAGGGTTTTCTTGATGGGTAAAGAATATCCAAAAGTTACTGTTGTTGTTCATAATTTAGATCATCAATTTACATGATTTATGAATTTTTAAAACAATCTTCAGAATAATAAAATCGGTGTCTTCTTCCAGTCATAGATAATCCTCTAGTATGTCTTCACCAATGATGGTTTGATCCTCACAAGGTAAGGTTATAAGATAAAGACACTCTCCACCCTGCAATGATCTATAATAAGCTTGTAAACTTCAAATTCAGTTTTTTTCCCTTTCAAAAAACAACTCCACATTCTTCTTTCTTTCGACGAATATGTGATAAGATTGCATCTGCTAATTTTATTATTCTCTTTAATATTTAGCAATAAGGATTAAGTGGACAAAAATTGGGATTTGTAAAGTAATTTAAAAATTATTTTTTTTAGAAATGATATACAAATTGTAATTGGAGTGTGTACAATACATTAATGGAGTATGGTAATTAAAGTATGTACAATATAATTGGGGGTTTGTTTAGCCGCATGCCCGCATCTCATCTTATAAGAAAATAATTATTGCTTTTTAGTGAACAAATTGATACCCTACAACTACATTCTTTTAATAAAATAACTAATATTATTCAAAATTAATATTTTATACTAGTAAAATAAATAATGCTCTTTAGTAAAACGATTAATACTCTCAAAACAAATTTCACGGTGAAACTTGTTCACCCAATATATTTCTTCTAAAAAACGCCCTAACTATCTTTACTAAACTGCATTGTACCGCCATTGATTTGCTTTTTAATGAAAATAAGATTGTAATTTAATTATTCATATTTTTATATAGTTCTAGAGCTTTGCTCAGCTTAGTTTTTAATTAATGGTTGGTGGGTCGGACTTTTAGAACTTACACGCCTGTAACCTAAACTATTTCTAATAGATAGGAGTCCCATGATTAATTTAATGGAATTGTTTATTGAATAGAAAAGTACTGAATTTATCTCCTTTTGTGTTGTTTATCGTTCTTTGTCATGTATTCATATTTCGATTCAACTATAGATTTATAATATCTTGATTGCATAACTTTTATAATGAATCACGGTTAGTTTTTTGGTACAAAACCACACTGCAAAGTTGGTGCAATTGCAATTTTCATTACAAACCACATTAAAAGAACCATAGCGATACAATTATAATTTAATATACAACATCTTAAATAGATAATCCTATTTTTCAACTAATTTGTTTTTATAAGGAAAAAGTCATTAATAATAAAAAGAGTTTAAACAAAGAGAATAGAAGTGAAGTGTGAGGTGCACCTCATGTGAACAGAACCCTCCTAGACCATAAACTATCAGAACATAGAGAACATTACTCCAAAGTCTTACAAAATAGAGAAAGGGTTTAAACTCCAATCCACGTAGCTCGAATCCGTCTTCCACTCTTTATAATGCTTTATCCAATTTTAACAATTGATCTTAAATTCACAAAAGATTTTATCTACTTGAACTTGTTCATCCCTGAAAATGCATGCATTTTTCGTCTTCCATAATAACCGTACTCCACAATCCCATATGCAATTCGTCAAGCTTTCTTTCATCTTTCCTCTCCGAATACTCCAAAAATGAAGAAGACTTGCAATGGGGCACGAGTACATGGCCATATCGACTCAATATTTGTGGTTTTTGTAATCCGCATACTTAACTTTAGAGATAACAAACTCATATGTGTGGCTTACATAATAGTAATATTCAATTTCTTGCAACCTATTTTTCAAAGAGTTGGTCTTCCACAAATTAAGCATGTTATAGTGTTCAATGTTATATTTCATTTTTCATTTTTAAATATATTTTTTCCAATTTTAAATTATAATTTATGGTATAAAATATTGATCCAAGCAAATGTATCATCGTTAAATTATATTGATATTTTCCGCCAAAGAGAATTATACTGATATTAATTTGTTTAACTAACATATTTATTAATTTTAAACCGTCAAACAATTCAAAATCTTATTATCTTTTTTAACATCGCACCGTGACCACCTTACTTAGGGTGTATTTATTTTGCAAGATTAGAAGGGATTTGATACTTTAATCTTATTTAATTATGTGTTTGGTATATGTGATACTATCTAGGATAATGTCATAGGCATAATTAACACATGAAAGGAGTTTGACTAATTGTCACATGAGCAAATAATAATTATTTACCAATACTATCCATCAAAGTAAACATGCTCTTAGGGCCGTTTGGTTTACGGGATATGATTGGATTAGTTAGGATTGAATTAGAACGATTATCAGAAAACGAATAGACTAGAAAAAGAAATTTTGGACTAAAACTAAAATTTTTTGATCGAATTGTACACGAGATAGTCGTTCTAATATATCCAAAGTCATGGTCCTGTGCAATCCATCAAACCAAATACGAGATTATCTGGGATTATAAAGACAATCTCAAGCAATCCCTCAAACCAAACGGTTTAATGTCCAATAATCCAGTACACAAGTAAGTTTAGTTGTATAAATAATTATTATTTATCAATATTATCCATTAAAGCAAACATGCCCCGAATGATATGGTACACAAGTAATTTTAGTTGTATAAATAATAATAATACGTTACATTCGATGCTCTATCTATTAAGTGACTATAAAATATTTATATAAAATTACATTTATGTTACACATAACTGTGAATGTGGATGCCTGTGAATATATGACTTGTCGATTCTATAATTTTTCACAATTACCGTACTGAATAAATAATTAGTTGGTTATTTTCAGTTTTACGTATAGAATGTATTATCTTTATATAAATATAATACTACTACATTCTACATTATGTACCCGGTAATCTTATATTTTAAACAAATTTTAGTATGCATTCAAGTGCATCATGATATGTATTTGGATTATATATAAATATAAGTAGGGTATTACTAATTATTTTTTGGTGATTGTTGATTACTTATTAAGGTATAATTGACTATTTCTTCGAATATTATTGATTTTTGTTTGGAGTTTTTTTT
The DNA here is from genome assembly GCA_947034835.1 of Ballota nigra. Classification (NCBI taxonomy): domain Eukaryota; kingdom Viridiplantae; phylum Streptophyta; class Magnoliopsida; order Lamiales; family Lamiaceae; genus Ballota; species Ballota nigra. The sequence continues at coordinate 94,681,962 of OX344724.1, forward strand.
TTTTTTCTTCAAAATTGAAGTATATACGGTGCACACTAAAACTATTCTATATTTTTATATTATTTTTTTAACATTTCATAATTTTCAAAAAATATAATTAATTCCTAATACTTTTAGAAATTATAATTTTGAAAATTATAAAATGAATTTGCAAACAAGAAGTGAAAAGATAAAACAATTTTTGCTAAGAGAAAGGATGAAAACAATTTGAAAATGAACATCTTCCATTCTTCGATCATTTCTTCTGTGCAGTTTAAATCTTCCGTAACTAATCGGAAACCGAATTCTCAACAGAAACCACGCGGTTAACTGTTCCACTCCTTATTCATGAAAGCAGCTGAAACTCTACACTCAGAAAATTCTCAATTCATCAATGTCCTTCAATTTCAGGTGAACTGTACCGTGGTTCCATCTCTACGCGCAATCACTTTTAATGATATGTAAGCATATATACGTTTATCGGTTTATGCATCTGTATACATTCTGGCCATTTCGTTTTTTCTTTCGATTTTTCTCTTTGAGAAATGTGAGAACAGCTTTACGACGGTGAAATTTCCGATGCTTGAAGCATTTGCACAGTGCCGAATTCGAAAACGAAAGTTATAGATTATTGCGAACTTCTTTTTCCGCCCATTCTAATTTGACAGATTAACATGATATTTACTGTGTTAGGTTGTTGATTTACTTACTTTTTTGGCATAATATTGCCACAGAGAAGTTGCGGTATTGAATTGTGGGCATTTGTTTATGACAGTAGACTTCATTATCAGAAGTTGAATATATACGATTATACGAGTATTTGTTGTACGCTTTTTCATGTATTTAGCTCGAAATTGACATATTAGATTATGTGAATTTCTGTATGCTCGATGCTATCCTGGAATTTGATTTGATAGACTTCAAATTTTGGATCCGATCAATAATCTAGCAACTCTAATCACGAAATACTGTAATTTGTATGTTCTAAAGATATCTCATCTAATAAATCAGGACAAGGATGATCTGTGAACAAATATATATGTTATGAGACTAAATTCTACTTGTACTGAGTTTTGAATGCATGGCGTTTCCTTCTTGCAGATAGACGTCTTGCTTAAACTTCGAGAACATGGTTTCATTCGAGACAAGTGATCTGAAGAGTAAGTACTTTTTGTAGAGTATGAACTCTCAATTTCTTTTGGATTTAACTACCTAGCTAGATTGGGATCCTCTATTTCTCTTTCATACTAATAACCTAGCTCAAATATTCAGATGTAGTGCTAATTATAAGTGAAAGCACATGTACCTGGATTATTTGTGTGGGCCTGGGGTCCGGGTTTTTATAATATATTTTGCTCCCACTCATAGCATGCTTAATCTCTTAAAATTTGAAGTATGACTTTCATCTTCAAATTAATTATATTCTTTGGTGTATGTATTTATTTATATTGTTTAATTTTAACATGGTGTCAGTTTTGAACTTCAAATGCACTTTGGACAGGAATATATGCATCTAATACAGAAGAGCACCTTCACGCTTCAACTTTTAAGTAATGCTGAGACTGTTTTGTTCCTCTATCCTATTATGTTCAATTGGCATGATCTGATGTTGGATGCATTGCTCTTTCGCATTTATGTTGAAAAGTGGAAACCACTCTGAGACTGTTCCGTTGGTTCTGATTCTTCTTTCATTGTTTCCCGTCTTCATATTTCCAGCATTGTTGCTTCAGTATCTACGGTCTTTAGCTGCTCTATACAGACTTTAATACAATATACTTATTAATAGAGATTGGCAAAGGATTGACTGGATTTGGGATTATATTCACATTGGTTGGCATAATACTTTTCTTTGATAAGGGCTTTCTAGCCATTGGAAATGTAAGTAAGCTCAACCTTCAATCATTACTAGTTTGTTATAATATTTTCTCTGAACTTTGCTTTTTCGTATTCCTGCCAGATTCTCCTTCTCGTAGGAGTGATATTGACCTTTGGATTGAACTCTACTCTGCAGTTTGTGTTGAAGCCTCAGAACTATAAGGTATCAACTCCTTCAAATGCATTTCACTCATTCCGATATACTCGTTTGTCATTTGATTTTCTGAATGACCTTGCTGCTTTAAAAACTGTACAGGGCACTCTACCCCTGGCTGTTGGTTTCGTCTTTGTGATCACAGGATGGCCTATTGTTGGCATGTTTGTGGAGACTTGCTGTTTCATATTCCTTTTCAGGTAAACGGTGGGGTAATGTGCCTAATTTTGTTACAGCTTGTAATTGTGACCATCTATCTTTTTTACATGTAGAGGATTCTGGTCAAAAGTAGTAGTTTTTCTAAGGAAAGTACCTATACTCAGTCTGATGCTATGTCACTCCTGCGAATCCAAGGTAAGATGCATGTCTCAACTTTGTACAAACTCTTATTCTGATTGCATGATCATTGGAAATAGTTATGCTGCTTTTTTTCTTTTCTTTTTTTTTTATGTTGCAGTACTACGGCCGCCTGAAAGGGAGGCGAGTTCCTGTATGAGAGTCGTCCTGACTGCCGGATAGCCAAATATCCCTGAGAAATTGACTTTTGCAGTCTATGATTGAATGCTTTTGATGCACTCAAACATTCTTGTCTTTGAATTGGATTGCTTTCAACATTTTACCCTATTGTTCAATTCTGACGATGGATTCATTATTACCTGCATGCTTCTTTTGCAAACTTGTCAATGCAAATTCCCCTTCTGCTAGAAAGAGTCATGCTACGAATCTCCAGGGATTGTACGACAAATCATCTATTCTATTTTTAGTGTTTTATCTTGTGTTCTATTGTTTTTAATATAAGACCCGTGTATTAAATGACATCACTAATTAATATTGTACTATATAAGAAACATTGTAATACAAGATGAAACACTATGTTGCAATAGGGTTCCTAAGTATAACCTGAGACTTTTGCATGTTAAACACAAACTTAGACTTCATAGGTGATCAAAGGAACTCCCCAATTTTGAAAAGCCTTCATCCGATCCATGTTGCTTGGTTTCGGGTACTTGTACCGAATATGGGACTTCCACTTCTTATTAATGTTACACATAAAATTGTAAATATTAGTTTCAGCTCAAAGATTGATCAAATTATTACATTTAAATTGTTAAATTAACATTTAGGGTCTCCCATCCCTAAAGGCCCTAACTATAAAACACCAAAGCACACAAGTTTCTCTTTCAAAACGATTTACATGATCGTAGCCTTGGTCAAGTCAAATTAGTAATCTGTGATTTTTTTTTTCTCTCACGTGAAAATTATAGGAGCTACTAAAATTATAAATTTTCGCTATGGCTTAATTATAGCTGGGCCTAATTAAGTAGGTTACAATAATTAGAAGGCTCAGGTTAAATACAATCATATATTTGTTAATATGCTCCACCCAAAAAATATTCGGAAAAAAATCCGAAAAAATTAATTTTTTTTTTGGAATTTTTTTCCCGGAAATACAAAAAAAAAAACACTAAACATGTGCATTTTTTATTTTTTTTAAAAAAAATTGGAACATTTTTTGGGTGGAGTGGTGGAGTGTATTAACAATATAACCTAGGCAAAATTAAAAACTTCACAATTTAGTGGGCCTAATTTACTGTAACCTACCTAAGTAGGCCCAGCTGTTCATTACACTTCGAATGTTTCTTGGCCCATGCAATGGTATCGGGGAAAAAGGAAAAAACGCTACTTAGCTGAACCGGAAGCACTTGAACCGGTTCGTGAGGGCGGCCAAGCCGGTCACTCACTACCACGGCCGGTCTAGAAACCCTCGAGTTCGAAGTGCAAATCATCTCAATCGACAACATTCATCAGAGTCGAGAGAAAATAGAGGAGAAATCCATACAAATTTCTGCCTTTATCCTGTAATACTTTGAATTGGAAGAGAGAATGGCATCGGCGTTGAGATCCAGCATTCTTCGCCACTTTCGGGTCCCGATTTCCGTGAATGGATCCCGTTTGACGGCCATCCGGTCAATGTCATCTCACGGAGACGATCACCTCGACAAGCAGGCAGTGGTAGACCGAGTCCTTGACGTCGTCAAGAGCTTCCCCAAAGTCGACCCCTCTAAGGTCTAGAACGTTTTCTTTCACTAAATTTATAATTAGTTTTTTTTTTTTCGTGGATTTATTTGCGTTTAGTTCTGATTATGATTTTTTCTAGTGCTTGTATGAGGAGTCAAGAATTCGGTAATTGAATTGGATTTGGGTTTTTTTTTTTTTGTTATATCAAACGTATCTTCAAAGATATTGGAAATACTTGCAGTTGTCTAGGATTTTATATCTTGGTGCATTTGTACTGACCTGAAGGATTGAGTAGCTTATTAATTTTGTAATGATCTCGTTTTCCGGCTTAAAATTCTTTCGATTGAGCTTGCTTTTTGTGGGAGATGAAACTTTTGTTTTGTGGGAATACCGTATAAGTGAATATGCACCAACTCAAAGATTAGCCGGTATTGAACACTATACTTTCCTTGCTTCTTCTTCAACTATTTAGAAAGAAGTTATAAAAACAGGTTAATGTTTGGGATAACTTGAGAACATCATCTCAAAACTGTTTACTGGTCGACTCTTTTGCTCGTAGAAGTGCTGAGGGTGGATAAGTGCAGCAGTCGAGTTAAAATGTAATGTGTAAAGTAATAATTGGTTAACACTCCAGTTGGATGTAATATTAAATTTGTGTCCTCTTCACTTAATCGCTGTAAAATTAGATTGGGTGGTCTTAAATTCCTGCAAGTTCATGCATGGAACAAGTGGAGTAATGCCTTTAACATTGCCGACCGCTTGTCACCTTGAATTAATGGATATTCATAATGTGCTTGACCAGTTTGAATGACACTAGTTGTTTTCCATTCTGAGCGTCAAATCTACTTCCATTTTCTGATCAACGGGGCCAGTCTTGGTGAACTTTTCTGTGCTTTCCTAACTAAAAGTGTGTGCATATTTTATACTAATTCTTAACTTCGCCTGTTATTATAAGACGTGTCCCAATGTTTATGGCATATTGATTGTTGAGAGAACCAGATATTAAGCACAGGAATTATCTAAAACACCATTAGAATATGTGCCTAAAATTTATAAAATCCCTTCGTTCTCACTCTGATGTACGCATAGCACAAACTAGAAGGAATCCTTGATAGCTGATTGAATGGAAGGAAATCAATTATTTAATATAACAAGTTTAGTAGAAGTTTGAGTCTCAGTTGAACAATCAGAACACTGAAAGAGGCTCATTAATGCGTTTCTGCATCAATAATACAAATTTAGCATCTATCATTTGGATTGTGATTGTCTAGTCCTCAGTATTCATAGCCCACATATATGGTGCTGGGAATTAAACATTTTTCTTTTTTTTAAATTTTGGGTTTTTGATATCTGCAGGTGACTCCAGATGTTCATTTTATAAAGGATCTGGGATTGGATAGCTTGGACAATGTGGAGATTGTAATGGCTCTTGAGGAAGAGTTTAAGCTGGAAATTCCGGATAAGGAGGCTGATAAAATCGACTCGTGTCCTCTTGCAATCGAATATATCCACAACCATCCAATGGCTAGCTAAGTTTTTGAAGCCTCCCCCCCCCCCCCCACCACTTTTTTTTCTTTCTTTTTGATATTGATGCAATCAGACATTGAATCCAGTCATTGCTGACTGTGGGATGTGGTAGAAGTTTGATCCTGTGATATTATTCCAGGAACTGGAATGTCATTCCAATAAATTTAAGACCAAAGAAGATGGTCGAATGCCTTCTCTCTCCTCTCTCTCTCTTTTTCCCTCTCTTCAGGTGCTCACAGACTAGCAGAAATATCAGTCGGACATTTCATGTTATAGTAGTTTCCATGAATAAAGATATTATTCTTCTTTTCCATCCGTTTTTTGATATTTTTGAAAGATGGTAGCATTATGCAATTTATTCTATGTCTGTAAGTTGCTCATTCTTGTGCAAAAAAACGTTATCTCTGATGATTAATAAACGTGCGGGGCGTGATGAAGGACACTTGTAATAATCTAGAATTGGATATTGTACATCAATTAATTAAGATAATAGAAGAATTTCAAGTGTGTAAATCAAATTGGCGTAATCATTTAGGTCAAGCTTCATTTGGCTTAGAGTGCATTTCAAGTTGTAAACAATCACCATATTATTATACAGTTAAATGCACAATCTCCACTACTCTAAAACGACATGTTACCTCATGACATAATTTTGTATACATATCTTAGATAGGAGAATAATGTATTGAACGTTTCTCATTTCAATTAAAAAAATCCCTCATTTCAATTTGCAATTTCATCTTGTATGCAACTATTCTAACATGTACCGATATCATTTAATAAACGTGACATGATCAAATAAAACACTAAATCGGGGATCCGTTATTCTTCATGCCAAAATACACACAACACACATTTATTTAAGAAGGAAAGCATGATACACACGTTACATATACTTTTTCCTTTTACTAGGAAGTTCTCAATCATCTTTCAAGAATGCACACAAAGTAAACCACGTTAGTCAAGTAAACCATATACATAGTAATTATCCCAAGACTCCGTTATCTAACAATTACATGAATTTCCAGTACTCTTGACATAAATATATATATCAGTTTCAATTCACAAAACAACATATTAAAAATAAACAATTTACAAAAAAACATCATAAAAATCAGCTCGATCCAGGGCTCTGAATGACACGCAGAAGAGAAAGGGAGATAGCAGAGAGCTGAAACAAGTCTCTGTTCCTCTTACTGAGAGGCGAAACCGTGCCCTTCCTGTCCGTAAAACCTTCTTCACAAGTCGTAGAAGCTTCCATAATCGAACTTATCTGCACATTGGCCTCATCAAACTTGTGGCTGTTGTAACTCTTCATGGCCTGCTTAACGGAAGTAATGGCATCCGAAAACATATCAAAGCAATCATTGAGGCATTGCCTGACGTAGGGATCGAGCTTGGTGCTGTTCTTGAGTAACTGTTTGACGTGGCATCGAGTGTCGGTTATGTTGTAACGGACGAGACGGATGGAGATCATGCCGAGGCCTCTAAGGGTGGCGCATTGGCTCGCCGGAGCCGCTTGCAGAGAGGTGGTGCAGAAGGTGTAGTTGATGTTTGGATTGGTTCGGCTGACGGTTTTGCAGGTGGATGGGATTAGGGTTTGGGCCGACGAGTGGTGGACTATGAGGACGAGGATGAAGATGAGGGGTGGAAGGAAGAAGGTGTGGGATGTGGGATTCATTGCGTCTTAATTGGTTTTGTGATGTGTGTGTATATGATGTTTGTATGAGGTTTTATATAGGGGTGGATATGTTAATTTTAGTTATTTATTATATATGCGTCGATGGTGTTAATTGTATACAGTACATGTACATGAGATAAAGTTATCATGCAAGTACTATTATTAAAGATTTAGAAGGAAAAACACAATGAAATATTGAAAAAAAAATAGTATAGATAAATCGAACTGCCTATATATACGGTTTTATGTACAGATTGATATATATAAGAGGAACAATTTGGATTTTGATGGTAGGCTGTACAAATAAGATGGAATTGATAATGTGATTATCGATGGATACAAATTTATATGTCTACTACTAATATATGATATATAATTAAATTTAAGTAATTAGCAAGTCATTGTTTATGTGTCATTATCATATATTAGTGGTGGATATATAAATTTATGTTTATCAATAGACACATCATCATTTCCGACAAATAAAAATGATATAATATTCAGAATTTTTTTTTTTTTTTTTTACTTTAATCCAAGACTAAAAAAAGTAGAATTTTGTATTTTTTCCTTAAAAAAGAAAGAGTTAAACTGGGGAAAGATTAATTGTGTAATGAAAGGTTCAAGTCTGAAGATGATATGCAAATCAGAAGTTCAATCAAAGTCTGATCATTTGCATGATTTCTATCTTCTTCTTTTTTTTTAATTGCTTTTTCTCTATTTTGAATTTATGGATAACATTTTAATACACCCCTTCTCATAAATTATACTCATTCTCTCCCATTATTATTTGTACACTTTTTTTATTTATTCATTCTAAAATTATTTGCAAATTTTAAAAAAAAAAATAATTTGCATGCATACTCACAATAATATACATATATTTATCCATATATTATTATTTTACTAATAGAATTAAAATTTTCTTAATATTTGTCTTTTTAGTATGTAAAAAAATGTTGGAACGGAGGTAGTACTCTCCATCCAAAAAAAAAAAGGTATTGTGAGCTTTTGTAAGGATTCTAAGGAGAGTAAATACTCTATATCTCTCTTATTATCTATCTCATTTTATCTATTTACACAAATCAAAACTTTTTAATTTATTAAGATATCAAAAGACACATACACCCTTATTTATTACAAGATGTTGGTTACTTTTACTATTTATTAGGGGCATTGTTGGCAAATTTAGCTAAATTATGTATTGATATTAGTAAAGTGACAATGAAAAGAGACATCATTTTGAATAAAATGGGACACATAAAAAGAGACTGAGGGAGTAATATGTGTAAAAAAAATAAAAATATTATAGTAAAATTAGTACTCCTTCTGTCTCGAAATTTTCCGCACATTAAATAGGCGAACATTTTAAAAAAATGTATTTTTTGAGTAAAATAATGGCATATACGTAAATATGTGTATATTTTTATAAGTGTGTATATAAATCAGTTTTTTTTTTTTTTTTTTAGTGTGTAAATAATTTTGGGGTGGACGAATATAATAAGTGTGCGAATAATCGCGAAACAGAAAAAATATAAAATAAATTGTTTTAAAAAAGTTGTGTGTGAGGTTTAATTACAAATAGTATAAATAAATGTATATTAAAGAGTGTAAAACTGTAAATAATATAATTATTTTTATTTTAGAAAATAAGATATTTTTTATGGACGCACTAATAAAAGAATATGGACGAGAGCGGGAGCACAAGCCATTTAACGTGGGTAAAAGTATCTGCCTACACTTTTAACATTGAATTACAGCTTATTGCCGATTACGCATTACCAATTATGTTTATACATCCATTTTGTCATGCTTTCCTCTAATTTCTTAAACAAGTTATGAAGCAAACGTCACAAATTGCAAACCCCACTTGTCGCTTCCAATCCTGAATGCTACATTACATATATAAGATATCAAAATAATAACATATGGCCACAAATTCATGACGTTGAAAATTGAAATTATTATTTTGTAATTAATTTCAATTGATACATTTCTAACCAAATTTTTATATCCAACTTATACAAATATCAATAATTTTCAATTGTTTTCACGCGAAACAAAAATGAGTCATATATCAAAATGAGAGTTTAGAGAGAAACAATTTGATATATGACTTGATTTTCAATTCGCAGGAATATGTCAAAATTTTGGTCGGAAAAAATTTAAATTTGTAAAGTTGTAGTATTCAAAATGCACACTTAGAGGTATCAAAGTTGTCAGTTAGACGAACAATTTGATAAGTTCTAGAAAAAATGAGCTTAAATATGTCAAACTTCAAACTTTCAAATGAGCCAAGTTCGAATATAACCACAAATGTTATATGCACATTTATTAGATATTGATGGGACACCATCAATGTCTAATCAATGTATGTTAAATTCTAAACAATCATCAAATAATAATTTAAGTTATAAAATAAGTAGTTTAAAAATATATATAAATATAAAATTTAATAAAATAATAATATTTTATAAATTTTTGTAAAAGATAATTATTTTATTTTAGTGGTATGCAAAGTATTGTGAAACGGATAGAAAAGAAAAATGTATTTATTATTTAGTGAGAGTCCCACTACTCAAACCTCAAAATTTTCTAAACCCACCCCACTTACTAAACATATCCTAATCAAATTTAAAAATTATCATATGTTACTAAACATACCCAATTTTATTCATTTTTATTCTTTAACTTTTGATCAAAATTTGAAAAAGAAAATCTTAAAAAATTAAATATATTTTGAAAAATATTATAAAAAATAACAAAATTTTAAATATATATAAATTACAAAAATTAATTAATAAAATAAAATTCTTAAAAATAAATAAAAATATTTGATTGAATTATTCGGAAGATATATTTTTTTTAACAGTTTTTCAAGTTTAAAAGATTTTTTTGTAAAATAATTAGAGTAAATAAATAAAGGGGAAAAAAAGACGACTGTATAAATATAATTGTCAAAGAGTAATTTTATTTTATTTTTTTGTCAAAAATGAATATAACAATTAGGTATGAGACGAATTTTTTTGACAATATAACAATTAACTTTGGGACAGAGAAAGTATAATATTATTATTTAAAAATAAATATATAATAGAACAATAATATATCAAAAAATAACTATACACATTGATGGGACAACACAACATCCCATCAATATGCATAGTATGGCGGTCTAGCCATATTACAGTACAATAAAGCAGGGGAAAACGGTTCAAGAAAGGTCAACTATACGTGACATGTATAAATCAATTTCCACAAGAAAATATGGAATCAGCAGCAGTAACAGAATCAAGCTTTGTTTCCAAGTTTGGATTAGGATTGTGGGCGAGTATTAATTTTGAAGATATAAAGTAGGCATAAAGTGTATATGCACGCATCATCACCACTTGCATCACTTGTTAACAAATTGGGCCACCTAATTACTTGCTTATACGCATCATCAGCCCACCTCTACGTATTCTCACACCTCATTAAGCATGGGCCTTTCCTTAGACTTCATAAAAATTAAAATAACTTCATCTCCATGAATAAAATTGTGGGTGTTTGGATATTATTATTAGACTAATAAAAGAATTGAAAAAGAGAATGTTGCTTAAAAATAAAATATAGCAAATGTGAAAGCATGGTAGAATATGCACCTTTGCACAACACTTGGTGACATATAAGTAGACAGGAGTTATCAGCAATTAGAAAGTTCTCATTTGCATCAGGTGTACAAATCTTATATACTATTAGTTAAAATAAGTGTTACATTTCGGTCAAAGTTGGTATCACGTTACATTTTTTTTAGTTGAATCTAATGTTACATTTCAATTAAAGCTAGTGGTACATTTCACCATTATATTCAATTACACGGTACAATTGGTGCACAAGAGACTAACTCATCTCCCTAATATTCAAGTCAGACTTAGTGTTGTAATAATTAATAAATAATAAACCTTTGGCTTAATCATGTCCTTTTCATATAATTCAATCATGTAGACACAATATACTATACTTTTGAAAATATTCAGCATCTAGGAACGCTAATAAAAATTAATTCCTCATATAAATACTTCAAATTGCATATAAAAACTCATGTAACGAAATTATCTATACTGAGGATTAACTTTGAAACTTCACGCGAGCTTCTCCATGGAAATTATATTGATCATAGGCACCAGACCGGAATTCAACTGGCCATAAAGTCTCAACCTGCTTGTTCTGGTAATGTATATTATCAACTCACATGATCTTAAATCAAATCCTGGAATTAACTTGTTAGAATGTTAAAATTCACATTCATATGAACTTGTGATGTTCAAACAATAGTTGTCCGTTTGTTTCAATGTGTGTGTGTATTGAGGGGGTTTTTAAGTATTTTGTTCATAGTAACTTTTAACAATTATTTTTCGAAAACATCATAAACCGCACTATTGGTTCACCTCGATAACATCGTGACCGCAAGCAACATTTTGGTTGAGTCAATACGAAAAACCACAAAATCAAACTGTGATCACCCCTAAATTGAATTCCAAAAATGCAGAGAGAATAAAAAAATAAACAAGAGCATGTACGTAGTGCAACCACGAAGGCAGAATAGAATAGCTTATTAATTGGATTTTTAAAAATAGATATTGGCACAACGATCAACTTTCACTATGGTCTATCAAATATACATGGCAAAATTTGTGACATGCGGCAAAGAATGTTCCTTCTGGAGGATTACATTATGCGAAACAGGTGGATTGTATTCTGGACAGGCCTATAAACTCCTACTCGACCACTGCAAGTAAGTCACCGGATTTGCAGAAGCAATGCCGTTCTTCAGTTCCCAAGTCAACCTGATCATAAGTATTTGTAAGGCCTTGTATGAAGATGCACTTAATTGAAGAAATAATAAGATGGATAGATTACATAAATCTTTGTAAAAGTATCATTAAATAGCGGCAGTCATCAAATTCTAACTATACACAACTACAATCCAATAAACATCATACCTCATAAGCATTTACGTCAGCGAAAAGCACCTGCACAGAAAGAATAGGCATTCAACACAACGGGAAATGAATATAGTAGAAATAGGTAAGTGTGGTTAAATATCAATCATCTCATCCGAACAAGATGAAATATATAGTTATAACATCACAATATCCGCAACTTCTAAAACTCACCTTCTTTCCAGTCTCCAATTCCCCAGCCTCAGTGCCAACAGAAAGAACCTGAAAAGGAAATTTACGAAACACTAAAATCAGGATATTATTCTAATGATACAAGCCTCTACAAGGTGTACCACAGAATGAAAATATGTTTAGTTTTTACACACCTCTCCCATAAGGTACCGCTCAAATTTGACTGCTGATTTTGGTAGCAAAACTCCGCCAGCTGATTTCTGCAAGAAAATGTTATGTTAGATAGCAATAACAACTGCAATGTTACAGAAAACATGTAATAATGTCTTAAATCTTGCACAAACTGATTGATTTTGTTATTTGTGAATTGGTGTCAGAGCAAAACTCCTCCTAATTTTTCTTGAAGCACATAGTACTACACAGCCCAAAGTTTGGGCTCTTATGTGGCCACTAGGATAATAATTGGACAGTTAGTAAAACAGAACTACAAAACAACAACCACATACCAAGGAAAACGCCTAATCGAACTTATCATTACAGCAAATTAAAGAAACCTCTTAGTCTGGCATGAAAATAACACCAAATAAGCAATTATCCAAAAGTATGCCAGTTTCTTTGTTCATCTCTTAGGTAACTAAATCCAGCAATTTTTCTTTATTTATTTCTTCTGCCTTAGCCTCACATACTCAAAGTAATTACATGGATGACTCACAATCTGCCACACATGGATGAATACAAAATGCCTAAAACCAGAGACATTGTGAAAAACAAAGTTTACAAATTTCACAAACGATGAAAGAAGAAAAACAAAAAGTACCTCCGGAAGCGCCTCAAGACGAATTAAAACTCTATCAGCTTGTGGCACAACCTACACACCCAAACAAACGGAATTGATAAACTTCATATTCAGGTTTCTTCATCAAAACCGATTAAGACAATATGTGTGTGGATAAACCTTGGTGGGTTCATATTTCTTTGCAATCGCATTGATTCTTAAACAGCCCCTTTTAAAACCTGTCAAAAACCCAAATACACGCGATCATGAAAAAAATGACAGTAAACCGACTAATTAGGTTACGACCAAATTTGAAGAATAGGAAAATGGAGTTGAAGATTGGAAAATTTTACCTGTTGGAGCTTTGTTTGGGAAAGAGGGGAAGTTTAGTTTGTGGGAATTAATTGGGGCAGATAGGGCAGTCAAAGAAGACGCCATGGATAAGACAGCGAGACTTGAGAGAGTGAGGAGTCGGAGTGGCGGGTTTCCTAAGGTGTTGTACCTTATTGCGATGTTTCTATGCCTTGTTGTTCCAGACGGCTCTCGTTCTTTCTTTCTATTTTCTTTTGGAAAAAAATAAAAAATAAATCCTAAAATATAATGATTCAATTTGCATTGACTTTCACCGATCACTTTTGTGTGGGTTTGAAGTATGTAAATTTCACTCAAAATGTCAAGGCTGCCCTTAGTAGGGTATATAAACTTATATTATGGGGTGTTGTATAATTAATATTTTGTTTGGTAGGGTATATTAAAATAATATCGACCCGTTTTTTATATGTCCGGCCCTGTAAAATAGTAAGACGTAATACCTCCAAAGTATTATTCACCTTTACAAAATTAATTTGATCCGAAAGGTCGTACTATTTTATTATTGGTTTGTCACACGGACCGCCGCCGCCGGAGAGCCGCCGTGCCGGCGCCGTCCGCCGCCGCCGCTACCGCGTCGGACCACCACTATTCCTAATTTTTATCTTTTTTATTACTTCCTACCAAGTAAGTATAAGAATTTTGCATAAATTAGTAGGACCTTTCTTATATGTCCTACCAAGCAATTTTATATGACTTTCCTATATTAAATTTGTATCCCTTATTAAAATTAATACTCCCTACCAAGTGGAGCCTAAGAGTGCAGTAGGTGAGCTATTTATAGAGTTAGCTCTTACCCTTAAGCTAAAATGATAACCGCGGTTACAAACTAACAAAAATGCAACTCACTAACTGTGTATTTACATAATTAAGCAATCACTCTAATAGTCTAACTAACTATCAGTTTAATGCTCTAATATGCTGCCTTGCGAACTAAGCTGTCCACAGACTCAACACCCATCTTAGAGCAAAGTAGCTGAAACCGACCTCAACATGTTTGCTCCTCAGGTGAAGTGCAGGACTGAAAGAGTAGGTGATTGCCCCTTGGTTATCACACCAGAGGATAGCAAGTGCTGCAACCAGAAGCTTAAGCTCCTTACACAATGTATGGAGCCACATAATATCAGTAGTAGCAAGTGTCAAAGCCCTATACTCAGCCTCAGTGTTACTGTGTGCGACAACAGACTGCTTCTTGGAGGACCAAGACAAGAGATTCGAACCAAGTGTAATGCAAAAATATGTTGTACTACGACGATCATCTGGACAAGCCGCATAATTTGCATCAACAAAGCCTTTGAACCTGAAAGAAGAAACTGGAAAAAACGATAAACCGTGGTGAAGTGTACCCCTAATATATTGAAGCACTCGTTTACAAGCTTTCCAATGATTCATAGTCGGTTGATGTAAAATTGAGATAACTTGTTAACACTAAAGGAAAGATCGGGACGAGTTAGGGTGAGGTATGACTTGAAGCGATGATACTAACTTCTACTAGTCGCTTCCCCGCAAGCGAACGGGTTCACTGTAGTAAGAGTAAGTATAACGGCCAAGTATATCGAACCCACGAGATGAGATGTATGCGAATAGATCCCTGAAGATCTACGCGTCGTAGCTAATATGAGTGTAATGTTGTTTTTGGGTTTTTAAAAGATTAATTAAAACTTCACTAAACTAATTAAACTAAAGAATTAAAGAAGCGAATTAACTAAGGGTTGTTTTCTAATGAGAGATGGTGATGCTTAGGATAGGAATCCCTACGTATACTAACGGAGCAGGTACATAATCAAAATAACTGTGACGCGCAAGAAATAACCTAAGTAAAAGAATGCAAGGTGAAAGCTCAAGATTCTAAACCCTAATACTTTACCCTAACACTCGACTTCACTAATCCACTAACAAGTTAATAGATTGTGCTTAATTAATGAGACCCTAATTTAACTAAGGTGATGCGGTCGTCCTCCTTCGCTAAACTGGTAGATGAATTAACCCTTCCTAAACCCTCTAGTTAGGTCTACTCGTTGTTAAAGAGTGATACGGTCGTCCTCTCTCTAACACTTTTCGAACGAAATTCAAAGGCAAAGTCAAGATTGATTTTAAGAATTCATTAATCAAGAGAATTAAAATCTAACGTCACAAGTTACCCTAATTACGTACCCACAACCTACTTCTACGAGTTCATCCTACCCCAAGCATGCAAGGGTTTTAGCTAGACATAGGTTTTATGTAAACAAGAACAATTAAACAAGTAACGAACATGAACATGGTAATTATAACGAAGAAAAGATCGAACATAAACTAGGGTTTTAAGATATAAAAGAAGAACTGAAATTAATTAAACAAAACGAAGTCTCAACGTATTTCAGAACAAAAGATAGGAAGAAACGAAACTAAAAAGTAAAATCGTGACGTGAATTCGTAAGAAAACCTAAAAAAAACGTAAAAGTAAACTTGCTCGTCTCTTCTCCTCTTCCTCTCTCTCAAAACTCAGTCTCCAAACGTAGTATGGTATCAAGTGGTGTCTAAAAACATGTTCGGAAGGGGTATAAATAGGCAACGGGTCGAATCGGACTTTCACGGGCCAAAATCCACGACTTGCTCGAGTAGAGCTCGAGTAAATAGTGCTCGAGCAATGCAAGCTCGAGTGTTGAAATTGTCCAGAACCTGAAAAGTACTCGAGCCCCTTAGCTCGAGTAGATCTACTCGACCACCCTCAGCTCGAGTGCACTACTCGAGTGCTCGAGTAGTGTCTACTCGACCAGGCATGGATCAAGTGCTCTACTCGAGTGCTTGAGTAGTGTTTACTCGAGCACCTTCAGCTTGCGTACTCCAGTGACACTTTTGCTCGCTCGAACTAATAATTTTCGTATTTCTTCCATATCTTCTCATCCGGACATCCGTTTGAGTCGATTCAAAGTCCTACGAACTCCTCTTTTCGCCCTCTATCCATCTATAAGCATCGAGGAGACAAATTCATTAGTTTATGAAAATGATACTCAAATGACTCTAAATACTCATATAAATCAATCAAAACAAGGACATTTCGAGCGACGAATCATGACAATTTCACGCCTAATCAACCCCCCCCCAAACTTACCATGTTGCTTGTCCTCAAGCAACGAAATAATAAGTCAAGTGAAATTGTTAGGAATGAGTCAAAGAATCAAATCATGCAAGCAAATGAACTCGAGCTTCAATGATCGATCACACATATACTCACTCACTTTTCTTCATCATACTCATGCAACAACAGCAAGAACCATCAAGATCAAACATGGATGTGCACTCAACGATGTGTTTCACTCCCTCACAAGTGTATAACAATGATCAAGGGACTCACTCAAACAATCAATCACACAAATTGGCAGCCATAGGCTTGTAAGTGCTCTTAACTTCGACCGTACTCTAGAAATCAATACCGAATCAAAAAGGACTTTCTCAAGGTTGTAATGTAGGCTCTTTGGACAGGTGGGATAACAATATAGGTAAGTGACTTAAGTGAATGGAGAATAGAAAATCAAATTTCGGTACCTCGAGATAAGGAATAGACTACTTCAAACATATTCAATCAACACTTTCAATTCCAATTCTCTCAACACTTCAATTTTTTTTTCTTTCTCACTCTTTCATTTTTTTTTCAATCACTTCACTTTTTTTCTTTTTCGCACAAACACATGAGCTCATTTTTTTCTTTTGCTCATTCTCAATTTTTTTTCTCTTTTTCCACATCTCATAACTTCATCACCCCTTCTTCTCATATTCACTCAACAAACAACCTTTTCCTTTTTCAACTCAATTCACTCCCTTCACATTCACACTTTTCTATTCTCCACTCAAATTGGGACAAAAGGCTTAGGAATTGGAATAGTGTTCATATGTGCTAGCAAATAAAATAGGCTTTAGGCTCAAAGGGGCTAACAAGGGATAAATATCAATGTCATTGGTAAGGACAATTTTGGCTAAGTGACTCAAAAAAAAAATCAAAGATGGCCTAAGATCCTATTCGGCATATCAAACTAGACACAATCAAGAAGCAAGAGCACACACAGGTTCTAGCATCCTCTAAGGTGATGATTCACTCACAAACGAAGAGATTCATTCATATATTTAAATCTCATAAGACTCAAGTCTCTCGGCTTTCACATCCATGCTAGTCCTATTGAATTCTCACTCTTATCACACAAACACTCAAAAAGAAAACTCGTAAGTATACTAGTTCTCTCTCAAATCCACTCTAACTCAACTAATCACACAAAAGAGTCCCTAACTCAAATCCACAAATCTACTCTACTCATCAAATCATGCTCAAAGATAGTAATAAACAAGCATAAGATGATTGATAGGCATGAAATATGCAATAGCGACTCAGATCAAAATCACCCCAAGGAGCATCTCAAGGTACCAAATAACAAAACACACTCAAAGATAAGGGGTGCTCCGGTGCAATGTAACAAGAAACATAAAAAAACTCCACCCCCCAAACTTCGACCTTGCGAAGAGGTCTAAGTTTGGGGTTGTGGGTTACCTCAACCAAACAATTCGGTTTCTCTCAAACGTAGCACACTCTCTTGCTTGAGTTCCTTCAATCTCCACGTATTTGGCACTCCTTCGAGACAAGCCTACAAAATGAACTCTCAAGTACGAGGTTAAAACTTACGATTCAACAACACCCTAATAACATAATAAGAAACTAAAAACAAATAAAAGCAAATAAAAAATAGGTTGCCTCCCATTCAGCGCTATTTTTAAGGTCCTCATGCCGGACCGAGATCAAAGGAGCTTATGGGACATCATACTCAAATTTACCTCCCTTACTCTCATAAGAGTGGTGCTTGCATGTCTTTCCTTGATGCCCCTCCATCATGAGCTCTTTTGCTTTCCTCTCATCCCCAAGTGTTATGGGTCTCAACTCCTTCTCACCTTTATCTGGAGGGGTCTTACCAAACAGGTTCTTGAATTTGGACTTTTTCTTCTTAACTCCTCATTTTCCCTCCAACTGGACCACGTCTATCTTTTTCACCTCTTCCTCCTTCAACTTCTTCACTTTATCCCTATCAACAGAATCAAGATCATAATGCACATTGGTTAAATCATCAAGTGAAGGATTATAAAATTCATGAATATGAGAAGGATTAGAGATAGGAGGTGTGTCTTCAACACTAGGATCAATGGCATCCATGCAATACAAACTCTCATCCTCCTTCGGGTGCTTCATGGCTTCATATAGGGAAATCTTCACTTCTTGATCATCGACCTTTAACGTAATCTTCCCATTTGCCACATCTAGCACCATCCCCGCCGTCGCTAAGAACGGTCTTCCCAAGATTAGGGGCACGTACTCATCTTCCTCCATCTCTAGCACTACAAAATCGGCTGGAAAAATATGTTCTCTAACTCTCACGAGGATGTCCTCAACCACACCTTGAGGTCGAGTAATAGACCGGTCGGCTAGTTGAAGCGTCATCATTGTCGGCTGAAGTTCACCACCTTCCAACTTCTTGAAAAGCGACAAGGGCATAAGATTAATGCTCGCTCCGAGGTCGCACAACGTTCCCTTCTTGATCCTGTTCCCAATATCATAAAGAATGGTGAAGCTCCCGGGATCCTTCAGCTTTGGAGGAAGCGCCTTGTGCACTAATGCACTCACCTTGTGGTTCAACTGCACCAACTTCGGCTCATCCACTCGCCGCCTTTTCGCGATCAAGTCCTTCAAAAACTTTGCATAATCGGGCATCTGTTCCAAAGCATCATAAAAAGGGATATTAATATGAAATTGTTTAAAAACATCAAGGAATTTAGCAAACTTCTCATCAAGCTTCTTCTTCATGAAGCGTTGTGGATATGGGACGGGTATCACAGATTTGGGTACCCCACATTCATCTTTCTCGGTCTCTTTCACTTTCTCCCTTGCTTTCTTTGCCTTCTTCCACTTAGGAACTCTCTCACCCTTCTCAATGCTTTCCTCTTCAAGCTCTTTGCTCGCTTGAGACTCATCCACGTCTTTACTCTTCTCAATCCCTTCACTTTCAATCCCCTCTCTATCTTGGGGCGTCTCAGAATCAGCAGGCATCTGAGGACCTTCATAGTTGGTTCCACTTCTAAGCTGGATCGTCTTGCAATGCTCTTTCGGGTTTCCCTCCGGCATGGAAGGATACTTTACCCGGCTCCCTATTCAATGATTTTGCAATTTGCCCCATCTGAAACTCTATAGAAGTGAACCTTCGATTGTTCTCTTGTTGAGTTCTCGTCCACTCAATGTTCATCTTCTGGAGCTCTTGATCACGTTGATCACCCTTCTTATGCAACTCCTTCACATCGTACTCTAAAGAGGATAACCTCTTACTTTCTTCCTCCACCTTCTGAAGAATAGCTCTCAACATCTCCTCGGTTGATGCACCGCCTTCTCCACCAGGAGGTTTAGACCCCGGATCAACACCTGCAGAAACTGTAATACCCGCCTTCGGGTTAGCATATGAGAAGTTCTCATTCTTCCTCCATGTGTTTTGAGGAGGCTGCTGGCCTCTTTGAAATCCTTGTGTGTTCCTCCATTGATTTTGAGGCGGCTGTGGCCCTGGAGGTACAAATGGCTGACCATAAGAAGGCCTTCCATACTGATTTCCACCTTGGTAGCCATTCTGATTGTAATACGGACCTCCCATGTAATTGGCTACCTCTTGCTGTCCACTTGGCTGGTCTACTCTATCATTCTCTGCTGCATGCTCTCCAACCAAATTCTTCCCCAACTCGAGGTTGTTAATCTTTTCCATCATGGTCATCAACAGCCTTCTCGTTCCTTCACCCTCTTCAATCTGATGCACTCTCTGGAAGTCTGTATCCACACTCTAAGCACCGGCATTTGTGACTATGTTGTCTACGATCTCTCTACACCACTCTATTCCTTGATTCAGGAATGATCCACTAGCACAGGCGTCTAGATGGTCTTGCCCAGCCTTGTTGGCACCACTGTAGAAGAATACCATCACATCTCCCTCATTGTACCCATGTTGCGGGCACTCTATCAACATGTTTGAGTATCTCTCCCACGCTTGACGTAGGTCCTCTCCTTGCTTCTGGCGGAAGGAAGAGATCTCAATCCTTGCTTTGATCGTTCTGGATGGAGGGTAGAATCACTCAAGGAACAGACGCTCGAGCTCGGTCCAAGTGGTAATACCTCTCCGTGGAAGCGTATTATCGTACCACTCTGTTGGGAAAATAGGGGTGCCCGAAATCTATTCGGGATGAAATTTAAATACGAATTTAAATACAATTATTACTAGCATGAATTAGTCCTAATTAATTCAAATAATAATTCCAACAACGAATTTTCATCATGCATGTTGAATTAATTTCACATATTAACTATGACGGAATAAACAAGTAAATATGTGATTTACGTACCTCTTGTAGAACTTGGCCTTTGAATAAAACGGGACTCTCGTACACGCTTTATCAACCCAAAAACCTTCTCAAGTATTTCTCTTTCGCCTTACTTGATCGCCGGTGGGAGACGCTTTCAAGCAATTTAATAAACTAAGGAAAAAGAAAAATATCTATGCTTCTTGATTTTTCCAACACATGAAATTATGTACTTGGGGATGAAATAATCATCCCCTATTTATAATTAGAGGTGGTCGAATTTTTAGTGGATTATGGGTTTGGAAAAAATCTTTTCTTAGACTCTAAGAAATCTTGAATATATCTCATATATTCTTTTCTCCAAAATAAAATATTCCACAAAAATCTCACCCTCCTAATTAATTAGTAATTTTCGAAAATTTCATAGAAGAAATCCAAGATTTGGATCTTCTTGAATATATGAGATATTCTTGTATTCCTAGAATACATATCTTCCATAATATCTTTCCAAGAAAATCAACAAAATCTTATTTCTCCTAATCATCATATTTTCGAAAATAATAAAGAAAAATCAGCATAATTATTTTCTTTTTATTTTAATCACCTTATCATTATTGGGCTACTTAATGGGCTACTTGAGGGGCCTCAAGGAGAATTAAGATTGGACCTCCTAATGGACTTCTGAATTTCAATATTGAGCCCCAATATAATTCAGCCCATTAATATTAATTATTACCACTAATAAATTAATATTGCACTATCCATCTTAATCCATATTACGATAATATGGGCTCCCGGTTATTATTTCCCGCGTTTAAGATTATCAAGTCCATTAATTAATTAAGCTTCTGAATAGCTCTAAATTAATTAATATATTATTATTCGTACCGAAGAAACTAATTCTTCACTTGCAAGATTTGGTACAATAAAACTTCTGAGCCCACCAAGGGGACTAATCACACGAGCCGTACTCGTACGCGTTTCTCCGTATTAAATCTTAGCAACCGTCGTATGATTAATATTACTGCCCAAGACACAAAGTTCGAAGTCACAATGATTCTCACCCAACATGAATCAAAGCAGTAACTATTAAGCACACACGGTCCTATTTAAGGGACGGAGATTAAGAAATCAACAACCACTGAGGTCTAATTCTTCACATTTCAGAACAGAAGAATTTATCCTCGCTGTAGGTCCTCTTCAACACATACTAAATGTGCTAGTGCAATCTCTTAGTCAAGACAGACCAATCTGAGCCTTACACATCGACCTTTCATGGCGGATTGTTCAATTCCACCTGGGTCGTGAAATTGTACGTTTAGGTACAAGTAAACTGTTAATGTTGTCTTCCGTGATCGGGTATCACCACATTAACTACAATGTAACATGTACTATATATTGAACGGTTTGCAATAGAAATTCAACATTCAATCATAACTAAAGCAAATGTGATAAAAGAATTATTCTCATAAAACGAGTGTTTGATACACGAGTTATACAAAGTAAAAGCATACTTTCACGTATAACTCCAACACACTCTTTAGCTATTCCCGTCAATAAGAATGGGAACAGCCTAAGCCTCTTGGCATCTTCAGACATGCCATTATAATTAAAGGTTGAGGCGATCATCAGGAAGCTTCTCAAGTGAGTATGAGGATTCTCCTTCCCAACCTCCCCCTTGAATTGATTCTCGGTAAGCAGCTTAAGAATTCCTGGGGAAATCGAGAAGTTATTTGCCTCAACAGGAGGCAATGCCACTCCATTATAGTACCGTTGTGGCTGTGCTGCAAATCTTCCTCGAATGGCCATATTCTGATCTGCGTTCTGGGGCACAGGCTGAGGAACTACAGGTGGTGCGGGTACTTGTTGAACTGGAGGTGGTTGGTACAAAGGTGGTTGGTTGTAAACAGGAGGTGGATGATATGGGTAAGGTGGATAGGGATATGGTGGGTATGGGTAAGGTGGGTAAGACAAGTTGTTTTGTGGTAAGTTAGGATGTAGGTAAGCAGGGTTCTGTTGAGGGTTTTGAACAAGGTTATGAGCTGGGCTATTTTGGTTCTGAGTACCCGGGTTTTGGCTCTGGCTTTCTCCTAACGGATCTTGATTCTTGCTGGTATTGCCATCAGTGCCGTCAACCCGGTTCAATGCCTGATTGAACTCATTCTCGACATCGTCCAACTCATTAGTGATGTCCATCGGTTCTTTCCCTCCGGCAGTGTTCATCCTTCGTAAGAAGGCTCGATTTCTTCTTGCTATTGTCTCAGGATCTGACTGTAATCTCTCTTCGATCGTATTTCCTTGCGAGCGTGTTCTCATAAACCTGAAACACTAACAGAACAATCAAAACGCAACTGCCGAATGAATAAAAATAAAAATAAAAGCAGAAAATAAGCACTCACTACTAACTACTAAGCTATCTACAAGTCCTATTAAAAAAACATACAACGCCATCCCCGGCAATGGCGCCATTGACTTGAAGCGATGATACTAACTTCTACTAGTCGCTTTCCCGCAAGCGAACGGGTTCACTGTAGTAAGAGTAAGTATAACGGCCAAGTATATCGAACCCACGAGATGGGATGTATGCGAATAGATCCCTGAAGATCTACGCGTCGTAGCTAATATGAGTGTAATGTTGTTTTTGGGTTTTTAAAAGATTAATTAAAACTTCACTAAACTAATTAAACTAAAGAATTAAAGAAGTGAATTAACTAAGGGTTGTTTTCTAATGAGAGATGGTGATGCTTAGGATAGGAATCCCTACGTATACTAACGGAGCAGGTACATAATCAAAATAACTGTGACGCGCAAGAAATAACCTAAGTAAAAGAATGCAAGGTGAAAGCTCAAGATTCTAAACCCTAATACTTTACCCTAACACTCGACTTCACTAATCCACTAACAAGTTAATAGATTGTGCTTAATTAATGAGACCCTAATTTAACTAAGGTGATGCGGTCGTCCTCCTTCGCTAAACTGGTAGATGAATTAACCCTTCCTAAACCCTCTAGTTAGGTCTACTCGTTGTTAAAGAGTGATACTGTCGTCCTCTCTCTAACACTTTTCGAACGAAATTCAAAGGCAAAGTCAAGATTGATTTTAAGAATTCATTAATCAAGAGAATTAAAACCTAATGTCACAAGTTACCCTAATTACGTACCCACAACCTACTTCTACGAGTTCATCCTACCCCAAGCATGCAAGGGTTTTAGCTAGACATAGGTTTTATGTAAACAAGAACAATTAAACAAGTAACGAACATGAACATGGTAATTATAACGAAGAAAAGATCGAACATAAACTAGGGTTTTAAGATATAAAAGAAGAACTGGAATTAATTAAACAAAACAAAGTCTCAACGTATTTCAGAACAAAAGATAGGAAGAAACGAAACTAAAAAGTAAAATCGTGACGTGAATTCGTAAGAAAACCTTAAAAAAACGTAAAAGTAAACTTGCTCGTCTCTTCTCCTCTTCCTCTCTCTCAAAACTCAGTCTCCAAACGTAGTATGGTATCAAGTGGTGTCTAAAAACGTGTTCGGAAGGGGTATAAATAGGCAACGGGTCGAATCGGACTTTCACGGGCTAAAATCCACGACTTGCTCGAGTAGAGCTCGAGTAAATAGTGCTCGAGCAATGCAAGCTCGAGTGTTGAAATTGTCCAGAACCTGAAAAGTACTCGAGCCCCTTAGCTCGAGTAGATCTACTCGACCACCCTCAGCTCGAGTGCACTACTCGAGTGCTCGAGTAGTGTCTACTCGACCAGGCATGGATCAAGTGCTCTACTCGAGTGCTTAAGTAGTGTTTACTCGAGCACCTTCAGCTTGCGTACTCCAGTGACACTTTTGCTCGCTCGAACTAATTTTTTTCGTATTTCTTCCATATCTTCTCATCCGGGCATCCGTTTTAGTCGATTCAAAGTCCTACGAACTCCTCTTTTCGCCCTCTATCCATCTATAAGCATCGAGGAGACAAATTCATTAGTTTATGAAAATGATACTCAAATGACTCTAAATACTCATATAAATCAATCAAAACAAGGGCATTTCGAGCGACGAATCATGACAATTTCACGCCTAATCAAGGTATTGTAAAGCCCCAACGGCACTACGATAAAGAGAAGGATCAGAAAATGGAGGGCTATCAAGAAGAGATAACTTGAAATTGGGACATAAAGGAGACGGAGATGGGTTGCAGGTAGCAAGATTAGTTCGAACAAGAAGATCCATCACATACTTGGACTGTGACAAGGTGATACAGCCAGAGGTGCTTCGTACTTCAATGCCTAGGAAATAGTTTATTTCCCCCAAATGCTTAAAAGAAAACCGATGATGAAGATCAGAAATGAGAGTGGAAATCAGATTGTTGTCATCCCCCGTGATCAACATGTCGTCCACATAGACTAAGATCAGAAGCATTTTGCCACCAACACACTTGTGAAATAAGCAATGATCAGCAAGAGAGTGGATAAAACCTTGGGAAGCAAGAAAACCCTTTAGAGTATCATACCAAACCTTCGGGGCTTGTTCCAAACCATATAAAGACTTTCGAAGTTTACATACATGGGAGGGGTAAGTGGGGCTGTGATATCCCTCCGGTTGAGCAATATACACCAATTCCTCAAGTGTACCATTCAAAAAGGCATTGTTAATATCAACTTGCTGAACCTACCAACCCTTGGAAACCGCCAAAGTAAAAACAAGACGAAGTGTAGTGGGCTTAATAACGGGGTTGAAGGTATGATGAAAATCAACCCCCATATTTTGTTGGAAGCCCCTAGCAACCAATCGCGCCTTAAAGCGATCAACCGAACCATCCTTATGATACTTAACCCTGAAAATCCATTTGGTAGAAACCAGATTCATATCCGAAGAACGGGAACCAAAGTCCAAGTACCCTTGCTCATAAGATCATCATATTCCTTATCCATGGCAGCCTTCCAGCGGGGATGGAGGAGAGCCTTCGAAATTGAGAAAGGCTCGGCAATAGGACTGCAAGAACCAATCAAGTGAAAAAGTTTCGGCTTATGGATACCCAACTTCGCCCGTGTGATCATGGAGTGAGTATTTTGTGGTAGCAAAATAGGAGAGGCTGAAGAAGAATGAGCTAATATAGGAGAAGGAACTGGGAGACATGTCGAAGGTGAAGAAGCTGGTGGACTTGGAACTGGACGAGGAGAGAAAGTAGATGAAGAAGTAAGAGAGGAAGGAGCTGGAGTAGGATGAACCATCGAAGAACTAAGAATAGGTGTATGTATGGGAGGCTGGGAAGAGTTGGATGATAAAGGATCGGGTATATGGAGAGGAAATTTTGTCTCATTAAATTCAACAGTAGGGGAAACATTAATTCGATTTGAGGAGTGTAGATAAATTGTAGCCCTTATGGGAAGAACTGTGGCCCTAAAACGTGCATTTAGAAGTCCAAAATTATAATTTGGAGTGATTATAAGGGCGAAGAAATGGGTAACAAGCACAACCAAACACTCTTAGGTGAGAATAATCAGGAGACTTTTTATGTAATTTTTGAAAAGGAGTAAGATTATTAAGAATCGGCGTGGGCAAAAGATTAATTATATGAACTGCAGTGTCAAACGCATGCCACCAGAATTTAAACGGAAGCTTACTTGTTGCAAGCATAGACAAGCCAAGTTCCACAATATGCTGATGTTTTCGTTCTACAAGACCGTTTTGCTGAGGTACATAAGGATACGAGTGTCTAATAATGACCCCCAATTGCTGCAAGGACCTTGATATAGGCATAAACTCACCCCCATATCACATTGAATTGCTTTAATCTGTACACCATATTGCCGTTAAACCAAATTGTGAAACTGGGAAAAAATTCGAGTGACATCAGACTTTAAAACCAAAGGAAATATCCAGGTAAACCGTGTAAAATCATCCACAACTGACAAATAATAATGATAACCATCAACGGAGACAGAAGAAGTCGGGCCTGATTAGGCGTGAAATTGTTATGTTTTGGTGCCCGATTTGCCCATATTTTGAGTATTTTTTATGAGTGTTTGGAGTCAATTGAGTATCATTTCTATAAACTGATGAATTTGCCTCTTTGATTTTCATAGATGGATAGAGGGTGAAAATAGGAGTTCGTAGGACTTTAAATCGGCCAAAACGGACTCCCGTTTGAGGAGATATGAAGATTTTACGAACATGTGTACAGCTGCCGAAAAGTACTCGAGCAGAGTCACTCGAGTAGTCACTACTCGAGCACTCGAGTAGTGCACTCGAGCTGCAACAGGTCGAGTAGTACTACTCGACCTATACTCGAGCAAATGCGTATTTTAGCCCAAAAATGCCCAAATTTGATCTCAAACCTATTTATACATTTTTCCAAGCATATCAACACATACCAACACATATTTTTACATATTTTGAGCGAGGAGAAAGCTTGGGAGAGAGATTGGAAGAGTTTTATACGTTGTAATCGAGGTTTTAATTTACGAATTCTTAGTTTTAGTATTTCTTTTGAACATATTAGGTTAATTCTTTCTTTCCTTACTCTTTGAGACGATAAACCCTAGTTTTTCAGATTTATATAGATTTCTTTAGAGACTTTAATTTGTTCTTTCGTTTATGTTCTTGATTTCTTTCGTTAATTTAATTATGCATATGATTATTTTTCTTGTGATTGTTTTTATTATTCAAACCACCATGTTAGGCTAGAAACCTTGCATGCTTAGGATAGGATGAACTCGTAGAAGTAGGATGCTAGTACGTAATTAGAATAACTCGTGATGCTTAGTTTTAATTCTCTTAATTAATTGAATTCTTAAAATAAACCCTAGAATTATCTTGGAATTGAGTACGAAAATTATTAGAGAGAGGACGATCGTATCACTCTTTAATAACGAATAGGCTTAACGAGAGGGTTTTAGAAGGAGTTTATAATCTACCGGTTTATCTAGGGAGGACGACATCATCACCTTAGGTACATAAGGGTCTCAATAATTAAGCACGATCCATATAACTTGTTTAGTGGATTAGTGAAGTAGGTTGATTTGACGAAGTATTAGGGGTAATTCTTGAGCTTTTAGTCTTTCAATCTCGTACTAGATTAGGGAAGTTGATTGACTAGTTTTAGTGCACTTAGGATTAATACTTGCACATCATGATTATTTTAGTTATTGTATCAACTCCGTTAGTATACGTAGGAATTCCTATCCCGAGCATCATTATCTTATTTTTGCATTAATCTCAAGTTATTTAGTTTAATTTAATTATTAATATAGAGTATTTTATTATAACTTTCAATCCCCAAACATACATTCATATTAGCTACGAGATGTACATCTCCAGGGATTTACTCGCATACACACTTTCCCTTGGGTTCGATACTACTTGGTCCCTATACTTGTCCATACTACAGGGATCCCATACTCTTGTGGGGTGACTACTAGTATAGCTAGTATTCTGCGGTTCAAGTCAATGGCGCCGTTGCCGAGAATGGCGATGTATGTCCTTTGAGTAGGACTTGGAGATAGTTTAGTAGTTAGTAGTGAGTGTTTTATTTTTTCTGTTTAATTCTTACGTGTTCGTGTTGGGAAAATAGGGGTGCCCGGAATCTATTCGAGATGAAATTAAAATACGAATTTAAATACAATTATTACTAGCATGAATTAATCCTAATTAATTCAAATAATAATTCCAACAACCAATTTATCATCATGCATGTTGAATTAATTCACATATAATCTAGGCGGAAATAATCAAGATGATATGTGATTAACGTACCTCTTGTAGAACTTGGCCTTTGAATAAACGGGACTAACACGTACACGCTTTATCAACCCAAAAGCCTTCTCAAGTATTCCCTTTCGCCTTATTCGATCACCGGTGGGAGATGCTATCGAACAATTTAAATAACTAAGGAAAAAGAAAAATATATATGCTCTTGATTTTTCCAACACATGGAATTATGTACTTGGGGATGAAATAATCACCCCTATTTATAGAGGTAATGGCCGAAATTTTTGAGGTTTATTGGGCTTGGAGAAAATCTTTTCTTAGACTCTAAGAAATCTTGAATATATCTCATATATTCTTTTCTCCACAATAAAATATTCCACAAAAATCTCACTCACCTTTATGACTTGTAGTTTTCGAAAATTATAGGGGAGAATCCAAGATTTGGATCTTCTTGAATATATGAGATAATCTTGTATTCCAAGAATACTTATCTTCCATAATATCTTTCCAAGAAAATCAACAAAATCTTTTCTCTCCTAATTAAACTAAATTTTCGAAAATTACATAGGAAAAAATCAGCATTATATTTTCTTTTTATTTTAATCACCTTATCATTATTGGGCTACTTAATGGGCTACTTGAGGGGCCTTTAAGGAGAATTAAGATTGGACCTCCTAATGGACTTCTGAATTTCAATATTGAGCCTCAATATAATTCAATCCATTAATATTAATTATTACCACTAATAAATTAATATTGCACTATCCATCTTAATCCATATTACGATAATATGGGCTCCCGGTTATTATTTCCCACGTTTAAGATTATCAAGTCCATTAATTAATTAAGCTTCTGAATAGCTTTAAATTAATTAATATATTTCACCTTGGAGTAAAGACAGCTCAACATTATTATCCGTACCGAAGAAACTGATTCTTCACTTGCAAGATTTGGTACGATAAAACTTCTGAGCCCGCCAAGGGGACTAATCACACGAGCCGTACTCGCATGCGTTTCTCCGTGTTAAATCTTAGCAACCGTCGTATGATTAATATTACTGCCCAAGACACAAAGTTCGAAGTCACAATGATTCTCACCCAACATGAATCAAAGCAGTAACCATTAAGCACACACGGTCCTATTTAAGTGAAGGAGATTAAGAAATCAACAATCACTGAGATCTAATTCTTCACATTTCAGAATAAAAGAATTTATCCTCGATGTAGGTCCTCTTCAACACATACTAAATGTGCTAGTGAAATCTCTTAGTCAATACAGACCAATCTGAGCCTTACACATCGACCTTTCATGGCGGATTGTTCAATTCCACCTAGGTCGTGAACATGTACGTTTAGTTACAAGGAAACTGTTAATGTCATCTTCCGTGATCGGGTATCACCACATTAACTACAATGTAACTAGTACCATTTATTGAACGGTTTGCATTAGAAATTCAACATTCAATCATAACTAAAACAAATGTGATAAAAGAATTATTCTCATAAAACGAGTGTTCGATACACGAGTTATACAAAGTAAAAGCATACTTTCACGTATAACTCCAACAATCTCCCACTTATACTTAAAGTCTGCTTTTAGTATACATCACGCATGTCTTAGTGTAGTAGCTCTACGTGACATCTCATGTCAACCTACACTAACCTAATAATTCCTCCCATTTATACTTAAAGTAGATTGGCAATAGTCTTGACTCTCATTCCATCCACATGTCTCTCGAATGTACTCTGAGGCAGACCCTTTGTGAATGGATCCGCTAGGTTGTCACCCGACGCTATCTTTGCCACCTCTATATCTCCTCTCTTAACGATTTCTCGTATAAGATGGTATTTTCTTTCTATGTGTTTGCTGGCCTTGTGGGCTCTCGGTTCCTTTGAATTTGCAACTGCTCCGGCATTGTCACAAAAGACAGTTATCTTATCGGGCAAATTCGGAACAACGTCCAAGTCCACTAAGAAGTTCTTGAGCCAAACTGCCTCTTTCGCTGCTTCACAAGCAGATACATACTCGGCTTCCATGGTCGAATCGGCGATGCATTTCTGCTTAACGCTTCTCCATGAAATTGCTCCTCTTCCCATGCAAAACACACTACCCGAGGTTGACTTTCTTGAGTCTATGTCTGATTGGAAATCTGAGTCTGTGTATCCTACGGGAACTAGACTATATGACTGGTAAATCAGCATCCGCTCACGAGTTCTTTTCAGATACCTCAAGATGCACTTTACGGCAGTCCAATGGTCTTTCCCGGGATTACTTTGATATCTTGCCACCATGCCCACGGCAAAGCAGATATCCGGTCTCGTACTCAGCATTGCATACATAAGGCTTCCTACGGCTGAAGCGTACGGAACACCTTTCATGTCATCTATCTCCGCTTGTGTCTTAGGGCTCATTTCTTTCGATAGATGGATTCCGTGTCTAAAAGGTACAAAACCTTTCTTGGAATCTTGCATGCTGAAACGCTTCAAAACAGTGTCAATGTATGAAGCTTGCGATAAGCCCAACATCCTCTTCTTGCGATCGCGAGTGATCTTGATCCCAAGGATGTGACCGGCTTCCCCTAAGTCCTTCATATCAAATTGTTTTGACAGCCATACCTTTACGTCTGACAATACATTTACATTGTTTCCAATGAGCATAATATCGTCTACGTATAATACTAAGACTACCACCGCAGTTCCGTCACGCTTCTTATACCCACAACTTTCGAACTCGTTTTGATCAAACCCATAAGACTTAATCACTTGATCAAAACACTGGTTCCAAGTACGCGATGCTTGCTTAAGTTCATAAATGGATCTCTTAAGCTTGCATACGAGATTCTCTTGGCCTTTTTCAATGAAACCTTTGGGCTGTTGCATATAGATATCTATCCCGTCAAGACTTCCGTTAAGGAAAGCCGTCTTGACATCCATTTGCCAGATCTCATAATCTAGGTGCGCAGCGATCGACAAGAAAATACGGATGGACTTAAGCATAGCTACAGGCGAAAAGGTTTCCTCATAATCGATCACTTCTTTCTGAGTATACCCTTTGGCCACAAGCCTCGCTTTGAAGGTGTCTACCCTTCCATCCGGTCCTCTTTTCCTCTTGTACACCCACTTGCATCCAATGGGTTCTACCCCATTGGGTGGCTCGACCAACTCCCACACTTGATTATGATCCATCGAACCCATCTCGACTTCCATTGCCGTTTGCCACGACTCCGCGTCTTTGTCTTGGATTGCTTCGTCGTACGTCCATGGGTCCGATTCAACACCGGAAACCAAATTCGAAGATTCTCCTATCCACATGAATCTCTCGGGCTGCCTAGCAATCCTCCCACTACGACGGGGTTCCGGTTGTGAAGATGTGACGTGTGGTACATCATCTTGTATACTTGGTATCGAGGTTTGACCTCTCAATTCTTCTAAGGTAATTTCACTTTTAGGCTTCCGATTGTTCATATAGTCTTCCTCCAAGAATTTAAAGTGTGTACTAATCACGGTCTTTTGATCCTTGGGACTATAGAACATACACCCTTTCGTTCCCGCAGGGTATCCTATAAACAGCCTTAATTCCGAACGTGGATCCAACTTACCGGCTTCCTTGTCTAGCACGTATGCCGGACAACCCCAAATCCGCAAATGTCTTAGACTGGGCTTGCGCCCGGTCCACAATTCCATTGGGGTTTTAGGAACCGATTTGGATGGCACCAAGTTTAGAATGTAAGCCGTTGTTTCCAAGGCATTACCCCAAAACGACTTGGGTAAATCCGAATAACTCATCATAGATCTGACCATCTCTAAAAGAGTCCGGTTTCTTCGTTCCGCCACACCGTTCTATTGAGGGGTTCCCGGTGCGGTTAACAGGGATACGATCCCTTCGTCCGATGAGTAGTTCAAGAATTCATCGTTGAGGTATTCGCCTCCACGATCTGATCGTAGAAACTTGATACTCTTTTCCCTATGTTTCTCGGCTTCGGCCTTAAACTCCTTGAACTTATCAAAAGTTTCAGACTTATGCCTCATAAGGTAAATGTACCCATATCTCGAGTAATCGTCAATAAAGGTGACGAAATACTCATACCCCATTCTCGCTTTGATCGTCATTGGACCACACACATCGGTATGAACGAGTTCTAACACTTCTGTGGCTCTATTCCTCTTGGCTCTAAATGCCCTCTTGGTCATCTTACCCTCTAAACAGGATTCACAAGTTGGAAATGGCTCAACTTGGAGTGACTCCAAGGATCCGTCTTTCACCAATCTCTCTATCCGCTTTAGATTAATATGACCTAGTCTAAGATGCCATAGAAGTATTTCGTTCATCTCCGAAGAACGCTTTCTTTTATTCCTCCAAATGATCGACGTGTTATTAGATTCATTATTTGAGTGGTGTGCACACTTAATCGTATAGAGATTGTTTACCAACGTTCCATGACAGATAACATCATTCTTAAAAGAAACAGTAACAACTTTATTAAAAGTAACTGAATATCCATCAAAAAACAACTTAGAAACTGAAATTAAATTCTTCCTAAAGTTCGGAACGTATAAAACATCTCTTAAAATTAAAACTCTATCTTCAAAAGATAGGTGCACGACTCCCACTGCTTCGGCCGCCACTCTCGTAGCATCGCCCAAAGTGATTGTGATCTCATTCGTGCTAAGTTGCCGGGTTAGCTGGAACCCCTGAAGAGTGAAACAAATATGATCAGTTGCCCCGGTATCCACTACCCAAACGTGGGCAGCATACGCCGCAACATATGTTTCAACGACTAAAGCATGAGACTTACCTTTCTTTCCCGCCTTCTTAGGCTTAGAACAGGTCGCCCTCCAATGTCCCTTCTCACCACAATTGAAGCACTTACCCTTAGCAGCTTTCTTTCCACCTCCTTCTCCCTTTGCCTTGGGTTTCGCAACGGTTGGATTTGCTTGGGTCTGGCCTTTCGTCCTCTTCTTCCCTCCCTTGGGACCCGAAGAGGAAGACGGACTGTTTGCCAACATAGCAACGGTTTGGTGATCCATTAGAGTCTCCGCCGATACCAAAGCTTGCAAGAGCTCGGGCAAACTATTTGCCCGGTCATTCATTTGATAGTTCAACTGAAACTGCTCAAAGCTCTTCGGCAGAGAATGGAGAACGAAATTGACCTTAGTAGGGAGGTCAAATTCCGCACCAAGTACTTCCAACTTATTGAGATAACCCATCATCTCGATAACGTGATCCCTTACGGGCGTACCTTCCACCATCTTCAACGAAAGCATCTTTCGCATGGTGATTTGCCTAGCTGTACGGTTCTGATGTTTAAACATCGCTTCAAGATTGAGCATTATCTCAGAGGCGGTCTCCATGTGTTGGTGTTGGTGTTGCAACACATCTGACATTGAAGCCAGAATAGTACACCTAGCCATCTCATCAGAGTCAAACCAACTCATATGCTCTTTCTTGACCGCCTTGCTCGCATCTTCGGCAGGCTCTTGGGGCTTAGGAGTAGTAAGTACCCATTTATGGTGTTGAGCGGTTAGGACAATATCAAGGTTACATTTCCATTCAACATAGTTCTCACCAACAAGTTTGTTATCTTTAAGTATACTAAACAGTGGATTAAAAGGTTGCGACATGATGAACTGAGAATAAAACATACATTCATATCAATATCTAGAAAAATACGAAATTATCACATAATTCGATCACATCAATTATATTGAAACCTTAAAACAATATAATCATGCATCAGCCAACATCTCGAAACAATTTAAATGCGCCATGAGGGGTGGTCTATACATTTAAATACATTCAAGCGGATCACAAACTTAAAAGTTACAAATCCTTAATTCAAAATTAATAGTTGGCTCCCACTTTGACCACATAGAAATTGACAGGGACTCCGAGGGGAGTAAGTTAATATCAATTTTCTATGCCTAAGTAATAACCATAATTAAATACAGGATTATTATTTCGCTTTGAGCAAG
Organism: Ballota nigra; assembly: GCA_947034835.1. Lineage (NCBI taxonomy): Eukaryota > Viridiplantae > Streptophyta > Magnoliopsida > Lamiales > Lamiaceae > Ballota > Ballota nigra. The sequence goes on from OX344724.1 coordinate 94,716,485, forward strand.
CCACTCGGGGTGAGGGTCAATACCGCCACTAGTAATAATCCACAATCATCCTTTCGGAATTTATTCATGTGAAATCCGTTCTTTTGGCCGATCCGAGGGGAAATGTATTCCAAAAGAACTTCACAAATAAATAAATTATGGAGGCCAAATTAATCCAATTTTAATATCCGGAATAAAATTGCGATTAAATAAACATACTTAGTAATTTTCGAAAGTAAGGTTTTTCTTGGACAATTAAATTCATGCAAACACATATTAACAAATAATAATAAGTGCACGAAATAAAACATCCATCAAAACAAAATTAAACACATTGGAGCACTCAAATCCAATTGTCACGGTTTAATTTCTTCACGTCTTGATGCGAAAAATCGTCCTTGTTGCTTTCTGTCGTTCGTCTCGACACGCGCCCACTCGAACAACAACACTTCATAAAAAACAGCACCGTTTGGGGTTCGGGACGACGTTTAAAATCACACAAAAAATGCAAAACTAGAAAAATTTTAAAAAAAATTCTACGGCCCGAGATACGGCGCGCGTCGGCCCACGGAGTGGGCCCGCGCGCCACCCGGCACGATGCCGGCCGAGCGCTGCCGAGCGCCGAGGCTCGTGCGCGCGCGCCCGCATGCAATTGCCCACCCGTCGTGCGCGGGTCGTGCGCCTCGCGCACCCCGTGCACCGGGTATCGTCGTTCGTTCTTGTTTTCACCCCATGCATGATTTTACGTCCATGCATGCGCCATGCATGCATGCGTCGTCCGGGAACGCCGTCTTTAATTCTTCGTTCTTCATCACGATCCGGTTACAATTTATTTTACAAAAAAAAATACTAGATCTAGACTAGTCTATTACAATGATCGAATCAAAATAAAAATAACTAATCTACTCGTGGATTTTCTCACGAGAAAAACGAATTCGAACGAATCGAATTAAAAACAATTAATTCACACGCATGAAAAATAACAACATTAAAACCATGACAATTGGATACCTGCAAAAAAGATCTAGCAATTCTACTATCCAATTTCAATTTAATGTTTAACAATTTAAATTCCAATTTAAAGATCAGAGCCCGAAACCGCGGCTCTGATACCAGTTGTTGGGAAAATAGGGGTGCCCGGAATCTATTCGGGATGAAATTTAAATACGAATTTAAATACAATTATTACTAGCATGAATTAATCCTAATTAATTCAAATAATAATTCCAACAACCAATTTATCATCATGCATGTTGAATTAATTCACATATAATCTAGGCGGAAATAATCAAGATGATATGTGATTAACGTACCTCTTGTAGAACTTGGCCTTTGAATAAACGGGACTAACACGTACACGCTTTATCAACCCAAAAGCCTTCTCAAGTATTCCCTTTCGCCTTATTCGATCACCGGTGGGAGATGCTATCGAACAATTTAAATAACTAAGGAAAAAGAAAAATATCTATGCTCTTGATTTTTCCAACACATGGAATTATGTACTTGGGGATGAAATAATCACCCCTATTTATAGAGGTAATGGCCGAAATTTTTGAGGTTTATTGGGCTTGGAGAAAATCTTTTCTTAGACTCTAAGAAATCTTGAATATATCTCATATATTCTTTTCTCCACAATAAAATATTCCACAAAAATCTCACTCACCTTTATGACTTGTAGTTTTCGAAAATTATAGGGGAGAATCCAAGATTTGGATCTTCTTGAATATATGAGATAATCTTGTATTCCAAGAATACTTATCTTCCATAATATCTTTCCAAGAAAATCAACAAAATCTTTTCTCTCCTAATTAAACTAAATTTTCGAAAATTACATAGGAAAAAATCAGCATTATATTTTCTTTTTATTTTAATCACCTTATCATTATTGGGCTACTTGAGGGGCCTTTAAGGAGAATTAAGATTGGACCTCCTAATGGACTTCTGAATTTCAATATTGAGCCCCAATATAATTCAATCCATTATTATTAATTATTACCACTAATAAATTAATATTGCACTATCCATCTTAATCCATATTACGATAATATGGGCTCCCGGTTATTATTTCCCGCGTTTAAGATTATCAAGTCCATTAATTAATTAAGCTTCTGAATAGCTTTAAATTAATTAATATATTTCACCTTGGAGTAAAGACAGCTCAACATTATTATCCGTACCGAAAACTGATTCTTCACTTGCAAGATTTGGTACGATAAAACTTCTGAGCCCACCAAGGGGACTAATCACACGAGCCGTACTCGCACGCGTTTCTCCGTGTTAAATCTTAGCAACCGTCGTATGATTAATATTACTGCCCAAGACTATGGGTGAAAACGGATCGGATATTTCCCGACCGATTCGGAGCCGTATCCGGTCGGTATCGAATTCGGTATAAAAAATTAGTATCCGGGCGGATACAGAATCGGATACGGATAGTTGACTTCGAATTCGGAATCGGATTCGGAATACAGAATATCCGACCGTATTCGACTTTTACCATATTTTATCGGATATTATTCGAATATCCGGATATCTGGATTTTATTTTATATTTTATATTTTATATTAATATATATATTATATGAGTAGGTTTTATATGAAAACGCTTCATAATAAGCTTAACATAAAATAGTTTTAGAGTATCATTAATCTCATCAAAAGTATCATTAAACCTGTTAGGAGTATCACTAATTTGAGTCAGTGGTATTATATTGTAATTGTTTTAAATTTTCTTGAACTCAGACTAATGATACCCCTGATGAGATTAATGATACTCCCAATGAGATTAATGATACTTTAAAATTGTTTCATGATAAGCTTATTATGAACTATTTTCATATAATATTTTGCCTGAATATATAATATCAATCCCCTTCTAAATTCTAATATTATTAATTTCATGTTATTAGTAGTAGATATAATTTTTATGATTTGCATTAAAACTTCTATGAAATATTGAATAGGTGATTTTTTTATGTGTTTCAATCACATTTTGATGATTTTCGTATTAAATATATTATCCGATTATAGTTATTCGAATCCGGCCCGAATTTGTCCGATATCCGTCCTGTATCCGTATACCGAATATTCCGAATTCGTATCCGAATCCGGCTTTTCCGTATCCGACTCTGAATTCGAGAAAATAATATGGTTTAGGATACGGTATAAGCACTATCTGTCCGTATCCGATCCGTTTTCACCCCTACCCAAGACACAAAGTTCAAAGTCACAATGATTCTCACCCAACATGAATCAAAGCAGTAACCATTAAGCACACACGGTCCTATTTAAGTGACGAAGATTAAGAAATCAATAACCACTGAGATCTAATTCTTCACATTTCAGAACAAAAGAATTTATCCTCGCTGTAGGTCCTCTTCAACACATACTAAATGTGCTAGTGAAATCTCTTAGTCAATACAGACCAATCCGAGCCTTACACATCGACCTTTCATGGCGGATTGTTCAATTCCACCTAGGTCGTGAACATGTACGTTTAGTTACAAGGAAACTGTTAATGTCGTCTTCCTTGATCGGGTATCACCACATTAACTACAATGTAACAAGTACCAATTATTGAACGGTTTGCAATAGAAATTCAACATTCAATCATAACTAAAGCAAATGTGATAAAAGAATTATTCTCATAAAACGAGTGTTTGATACACGAGGTATACAAAGTAAAAGCATACTTTCACGTATAACTCCAACAGTTCGGCAGTTGCATTTTGATTCTTCTGTTAGTGTTTTAGGTTTATGAAAACACGCTCGCAAGGAGATACGAGCGAGGAGAGAATGCAGCTTGACCCTTAGACAATAGCAAGAAGAAACCGAGCATTCTTAAGAAGGATGAACACTGCCGGTGGAGAAAAAAACAACATGAATCTGGATGGAATTGGGGATTTAGACAAAGCTGTTGCAGAGTACGATGCTATAGTGGAACGGGCGGATGGAGTTGAGAGCAGCAACAAGCAAGTGCCCGTAGGGAAAACTCAGAACCAATACCCAAACCCGCAAAACCAGAACAACTCTGCACAAACTCAAACCCAAAACCAAAGCCAGAACATTCACCCTAACAACCCGTTCAACAACCCTGTCTACCAACAGCATAGCCTACTCTACCCACCGTATCCATATCCACCCTATCCTTATCCACCATACTACCCACCACAACCTGCTTATAACCCACCCCCAGTCACGCAAGCACCTATACCACCAGTTTATCCTCAATACATTCCTCAGAACGCTGGTCATGATGTAACAATCCGAGGAAGGTTTGCGGCACAGCCGCAAAGGTATTACGATGGAGTGGCACTGCCTCCGGTAGAGGCAAACAACTTCTCTATCTCCCCAGGAATCCTGAAGTTACTTACTGAAAATTAATTCAAGGGGGGTCGGGAAGGAGAATCTTCATACCCATTTGAGAAGTTTTCTGATGATTGCCTCAACTTTCAATTATAAATTGATGTCTGAAGATGCCAAGAGGCTCAGTCTGTTCTCATTCTCTTTAACGGGAATAGCAAAGGAGTGGTATGATAATACGCTTCCACGGGGAGGTGTAACCACATGGTCCGAGCTCGAGCGTCTGTTCCTCAAGCGATTTTACCCTCTGTCTAGAATGATCAAAGCAAGACTAGAGATCTTATCTTTCAAGCATAAGCCAGGAGAGAACTTACGTCAAGCTTGGGAGAGATACTCTAACATGCTCATTGAGTGCCCGCAGCACGGGTACAACGAGGGGGATGTCATGGTTTTTTTCTACTGTGGAGCCAACAAGGCGGGTCAAGTCACCTTGACGCATGTGCTAGTGGAGCATTCCTGAACAGTGGTACAGCTAGGTGTAGAGAGATCGTTGATAACATAGTCAAGAATGCCGGACAATGGAACGAGGCCCTAGAATTTCAGAGAGCATATCAGTTGGAGGAGAATGAGGGAACGAGGAAGTTGTTGATGGCGATGATGGAGAAGATAAGTAACCTCGAGATTGGGCAAAATATGGTTGGAGGGAGTACTGTAGTGAGTGAGAAAGTGGACCAGCCCACAGGTCAGCAAGAGGTAGCTAACTATATACGAGGCCCTTATTACAATCAGAATGGCTACCAATGTGGAGATTATCAAGGGCGACCAACTTATGGGCAACCATTTGTGCCACTCGGTCCACAACCTCCTCAAAATCAGTGGAGAAACAACCAAGGCTATCAAGGAGGTCAGCAGCCTCCTCAGAACCAATGGAGGAAGAACGAGAATTTCTCATATGTCAATCTGAAGGCTGGAATCAAAGCTTCTCCAGGTGTTGATCCAGGTTCAAAGCCCCCAGGTGGTGAAGGCGGTTCCTCGACCGAAGAGATGTTGTGAGCGATCCTCCAGAAGGTGGAAGAAGGAAGCAAGAGATTGTCTTCATTAGAGTATGATGTGAAGGAGTTACACAAGAAAGGCGATCAGCATGATCAAGAACTCCAGAAGAGAGATGTGGAGCTGAATAGAATTCAGCAAGAGAATAATAGGTGGTTCACTTCGATGGAGTATCAGATTAGTCAGATCGCAAAATCATTGGGCAGAGAGCCGGGTAAATATCCTTCTATGCAGGAAGGGAACCCGAAAGAGCAATGCAATGCGATCCAACTAAGAAGTGGAACCAAATATGATGGCCCTCAGATGCCTGCTGACTCGGAGATGCTCCAAGGAGAGGTTGAGATAGAAGGACAAAAGCCTGAGGAAGATATAGATGAGATTGAGGAGGTAGAAGTTGAGAAAGAGGTTGAGGGTGAAGGCATTCAGAAAAGTAAAGATATGGATGAGTTCTAGAAGGGCAAAGAATTTGAGGAGATTGAGAGAGTCCCAAAGTGGAAGAAGGCAAAGAAAGCAAGGAAGAATGTGAAAGAGACTGAGAGAGATGAATGGGGGGTACCCAAATCGGTGATACCCGTCCCATATCCGCAGCGCTTTATGAAAAAGAAGCTAGATGAGAAATTTGCTAAATTCCTTGATGTATTTAAAAAGCTACATATTAACATACATTTTTATGATGCTTTGGAACAGATGCCTAATTATGCCAAGTTCCTGAAGGACTTGATAGCTAAGAGGAGGAGAGTTGATGAGCCCAAGTTGGTGCAGCTGAACCATGAGGTGAGTGCATTAGTGCACAAGGCACTTCTCCCGAAGTTGAAAGATCCCGGGAGTTTCACTATCTTATGTGATATCGGGAATGGAGTCAAGAATGGAGTGTTGTGCGACCTTGGAGCGAGCATCAATCTTATGCCCTTGTCGTTATTCAAGAAGTTGGAAGGTGGAGAACTTCAGCCGACAATGATGACACTTCAACTAGCCGACCGGTCTATCACTCGACCTCAAGGTGTGGTTGAAGACGTCCTTGTTAAAGTTAGAGATTATATTCTCCTAGTCGATTTTGTGGTGCTAGATATGGAGGAAGATGAGCATGTACCTCTGATTTTGGGAAGGTCTTTCTTAGCTACGGCCGGGATGGTGTTAGATGTGGCGAATGGGAAGAACACGTTGAAAGTTGATGATTAAGAGGTGAAAATTTCCCTATATAAGGCCATGAAACACCCGAAGGAGGATGAGAGTTGTTATTCCATTGATTCCATTGATCCTTGTGTTGAAGACACACCTCCTATTCCTCGCCCTTCTTATAATCATGATTTTGATAGTCCTTCACTTAATAATTTAACCCATGAGCATTGTGATCTTGATTGTTTTGATAGGGATAAAGGGAAGAAATTGAAGGAAGAAGAATTGAAAAGTATGGACGTGGTCCAGTTGGAGAGGAAGGGAGGAGTAGGTAAAAAGAAGTCAAAAGTCAAGAAGTGGGTACATCCGTGGAGAGCGAGAAAGAAGAAAGTGAAACCACCGCCCGAGGTGAAGAAGGAGGATGGGAAGCGAGCGAAAAACCTAGTGTTAGGATATATATTAAATGTTTTGAAGATGTTAAAACAAGAACTTGTAATAGGACTAGCTGAACCTGTTAGTCAGCTACAGATTAGTCTTGGTCTAGAATAGGTCTTTGGTTAAGGGGGAAGAAATTTGTGCAGACCAGAGGAGGTGACCAGAGGAGGTGACCAGATGAGAGGAGACCAGATGAGAGGTGACCAGATGAGAGGTGACCAGATGAGAGGTGACCAGATGAGAGGTGACCAGATGAGAGGTGACCAGATGAGGTGACTAGAGGAGGTGACCAGAGGAGGTGACCAGAGGAGGTGACCAGATGAGAGGTGACCAGATGAGGTGTCCAGACCAGAGCAGAGGAGTCTGACCAGATGAGCTCTGACCAGAGGAGTCACCAGAGGAGTCTGACCAGGAGACCTCTCCCAGATGAGGTTCAGAGCAGAAGTGTTACCTGATCAGATGAGACCAGACCAGTAGACCCCAGACCAGACGAGTGCCAGACCAAATGAGGGAGACAGATTAGTTCACCCTCCCAGTAGCTTCGTAGTAATCTGGAGACAAGGAGATTTTGTGATCATGATGGAGAAGAAGGCAATCTGGATAGTCAACTGATGGAGGATCTGATTGATTGATTGCTTGATTGAAAGTCAACTAATCAATCAATATAATCAATCTGTGATTGATTATATTCCTCCAATTATGGCTGTTTGAATTTCTAGCTCTCCAACGGCTAGTTAATTCCTACAACTATAAATAGGAGTGGTTGGATTAGTTCAAGATATAAGAGTCGCGCAAGAGCACACAACAAGAACACACGAACTCTTCCAAACACTCACCTTGTTCAGTAACGTTTATACACTCTTTAGGAGTTTCAGTTGGATCTTATAATTAACCTGTTCATCTTGAAAGGTTGTTGTAAGTTGTTGTACGAAGGAGCTGGTACTTCGCAATTCCAGTGGTTAGTGAGTACGTTGGTGAGAGAGAAAGTCCCCTTTGGAGAAAAGCAGAGTGGACGTAGGATCGTTATATCCGAACCACTATAAATCCTTGTGTTATTTACTTTTCTGCAATTTAGATTTTTGCATTTCAATTTTAGTACTTAATTTATAAATTGGGTTTTCATAAAAAATAAACTCAAAACGTTTCCACTGGATAACCATTTTGGGACCAACAAGTGGTATCAGAGCAGTGTGTCCTACAGACCACTGTTTTGAAATTATCTCGGTGGTCACCAGGGCAGATCCATTTTTTTGAAAACCCAAATATTTGTTGTGCTAACAATTTCTGCAGAAATGGGCTCAAAGAGAAGCAGTAAAAGAGACACTAGGAGTTACTCCAAAAGAAGCTTAGCAGATGAGGAAGAAGAGGTGTCCACTTCTGGTTCATCATCCAATTTTGGACCAGACGAAGAGATATGTCTTGTAACAGACGAGGTATGTAATCGAACTTCCTCTTCTTTTTCATCTTCTTCTTTTTCTGAACAATCAGAGGAGTCTGATATGCAGAAGATGCTATTAGATCTCCAAAAATCTATACAACTTTGTCAAAAATTGGAAGATGAGAACTCAAAGCTAAAAGCAGAAAATCAGAAGCTTTCACAATGTTTAGGCAACTCAGCTAATCTACCAGCTGAACAAAATCATACACTAGTTGAAGAGTCTTCTGACTTGACAACCAGGTGTATTGAACAAGTTAAGCTGATAGAAAGGTTGGTTGCTGAAAACATTGAGAAAGACAATGAATATAACCTGCTAAAAGCTAAGTTTGATGAACTCTTCCATCAAAACAAAATTTTAAGAGAAAGTGAGGACAAGCTCAAAATGAGACTGGAGCAGCTGACTACAGCAAGCAATGCTGTGTCACACATAGCTACCTCTTCTCAAAGAGAGCATGATAAAACAGGACTTGGTTATTCCAAACCTGAATCCTCACATGTTCAGAAAGAAGAACAACCTAGAAATTTTATTGATAAGGGCAAGAGGTCAGCTGACCAGGCAACTCAGCCTAATGGGCAGATGAGTTCTAAAACTCAAAAACCCAAAAGGCAGAGGAGGAATTTTAAGAAGGGTTATCCCCAGAATAAAAGACCTCAGCCAGGCCAGCAGAATAGAAGACAGTCTGGATCTTCTCAAAAGAGGCAGAACCAGATGACTTCTACTCACCTGCAGAAGACCTTTAAGTCATCTGCCAGACCAGCTGGAACTTTTGATGGTTCTAGCAAGACTTATCCTTATCAACAAAATTTCAAGACTGTTACATTAAGACAAGTTATTCCTTCTACTGGACAAGCTCATGAGAGAAGAAGAGCCTCTAGAAAAAATAACCATGTCGAAGCTTCTTATGTTCAGTGTGTTTTTGTGGATATATATGGAAGAAAGATAAGATCACCTGATTCAAAAAGGGATGATCTATTCTTGTGGCTTCCTAAAAATTGTGCTAACCCACTGGACCCAGAAGGGTACCAAAAAGTTGATTGCCTGCAGATACACAAGAAGACCAGCTGATGTTTTGCCCCAATATCAGCTGAGCATACTTTGAGGGGGAAGATCAGTTGACCCAGCCTGCTAGAATCTCTATTTGTTATTTCAATATTATCTTGTCTTGTTTTATTTAAAGTTCTTCCAGTTTTAACATCATCAAAAAGGGGGAAATTGTTAGGATATAGATTAGATGTTTTGAAGATGTTAAAACAAGAACTTGTAATAGGACTAGCTGAACCTGTTAGTCAGCTACAGATTAGTCTTGGTCTAGAATAGGTCTTTGGGGGAAGAAATTTGTGCAGACCAGAGGAGGTGACCAGAGAAGGTGACCAGAGGAGGTGACCAGATGAGAGGTGACCAGATGAGAGGTGACCAGAGGAGGTGACCAGAGGAGGTGACCAGATGAGAGGTGACCAGATGAGGTGTCCAGACCAGAGCAGAGGAGTCTGACCAGATGAGCTCTGACCAGAGGAGTCACCAGAGGAGTCTGACCAGGAGACCTCTCCCAGATGAGGTTCAGAGCAGAAGTGTTACCTGATCAGATGAGACCAGACCAGTAGACCCCAGACCAGACGAGTGCAAGACCAGATGAGAGAGACAGATTAGTTCACCCTCCCAGTAGCTTCGTAGTAATCTGGAGACAAGGAGATTTTGTGATCATGATGGAGAAGAAGGCAATCTGGATAGTCAACTGATGGAGGATCTGATTGATTGATTGCTTGATTGAAAGTCAACTAATCAATCAATATAATCAATCTGTGATTGATTATATTCCTCCAATTATGGCTGTTTAAATTTCTAGCTCTCCAACGGCTAGTTAATTCCTACAACTATAAATAGGAGTGCTTGGATTAGTTCAAGATATAAGAGTCGCGCGAGAGCACACAACAAGAATACACGAACTCTTCCAAACACTCACCTTGTTCATTAACGTTTATACACTCTTTAGGAGTTTCAGTTAGATCTTATAATTAACCTGTTCATCTTGAAAGGTTGTTGTAAGTTGTTGTACGAAGGAGCTGGTACTTCGCGATTCCAGTGGTTAGTGAGTACGTTGGTGAGAGAGAAAGTCCCCTTTGGAGAAAGGTAGAGTGGACGTAGGATCGTTATATCCGAACCACTATAAATCCTTGTGTTATTTACTTCTCTGCAATTTAGATTTCTGCATTTCAATTTTAGTACTTAATTTATAAATTGGGTTTTCATAAAAAATAAACTCAAAACGTTTCCGCTGGATAACCATTTTGGGACCAACACCTAGACATCTCTCTTATGAGAGTAAGGGAGGTAATTTTGAGTATCATATCTCATAAGCTCCTTTGAGCTTGGTCCAGCATTAGGACCTAAAAAATAGCACTGAGTGGGAGGCAACCCATTTTTATTTGTTTTTTAGTGTTTATATGTTATTAGGGTGTTGTTTTGAGTCGTATGTTTTAACCTTGTATTTGAGTGAGTTGCTTATAGGATTGTCTCGAGGGAGTAAAGGTATCATGGAGTTATTCAGATTGAAGGGACAAACTCGAGTCAAGGGAGTGTGCCAAGTTGTTGAGAGAAACTTGAATTATTTGGATGAGGTAACCCACAACCCCAAACTTAGACCGCTTCACAAGTTCGAAGTTGGGGGTGGAGTTTTTATATGTTTTATGGTTACATTGCACAGGTGCACACCCTCTCTGTGAGTTGAGTTTGGTTATATATTGAGCTTTGAGATGCTCCTTGAGCTGATAATGCTTTAATGTGCTGCATATTTCATGCCTATCAATTCTCTTATGCTTGTTGATTGCTATCTTTAAGTGTGAGTATGAGTATGAGTTGGTGAGTTGTGAAGTTAAGTTTGAGTCTGAATTGTGTGAGTGTAGGAGTTAGAGTTGATTTGAGAGGGAACTCGTATACTTACGAATTTTTCTTTTGAGTACTTGTGTGATGAGGGTGAGAATTCACTAGGACTAGTATGTATGTGAAGGCCGTGATATTTGAGCCTTTTGAGATTAAGATGCATGATTTGATCTCTTCGTTTGTGAGTGAGTCATCACCTTAGAGGATGCTAGAACTTATGTGTGCTCTCGCTTCTTGATTGTGTCTAGTTTGATATGCCGAATGTGATCTTAGACCATCTTTGATTTGATTGAGTCACTTAGCCTAAATTTTCCCTACCAATGACATTTATCCCTTGTGTTGGTCCCAAAAAGGATTATCCAGCGGAAAGCGTTTTAAACTTAATTTTTAGAAAACCCTTTTAAATTAAGTGCTAAAAGAAAAGTGCAGAAAACTTAAAAACATAAAGTAGAGAACTCCAGATTTATAGTGGTTCGGACCAACTTGTCCTACGTCCACTCTCCCTTTCTCAAAAGGGGACTCTCTCTCCAACTAACTTACTAACTACTGGAATTGCGAAGTACCAGCTCCTTCGTACACTCGCTTACTCCAACCTTTCTATGTGATGAATAGGTTGAGTAAAAATTCCAACTAAAAACTCCTAAAGAGTATATATACGTGAAAGGACAAAGGTGAATGAGTGGAGAGTTCGTGTGCTTTGTGCTCTTGCCCAACTCTTGTATTTGAACTCAACCAAAACACTCCTTTTTATAGTTGTGAGAATCAACTAGCCGTTGGAGTGCTAGTAATTCAAACAACTATAATTGGAGGGATATAATCAATCAAATATTGATTATATGATTGATTAGTTGACTTTCAATCAAGCAATCAATCAGATCCTCCATCAGTTGACTCTCCAGATTGTCTTCTTCTCAATCATCGAACTCCAAGATCTTCTTGTCTCCAGATTACACGCAGTCTCCATGTGGGTGAACTAATCCATCTCCCTCATCTGGTCAGGGGTTTTCTAGTCTGGTGATATTTCTGCTCTGAACCTCATCTGGAAGAGGTCTTCTGGCAGACTCCTCTGGTCAGGTTCCTCAGGTAGATGTTAGGAAAAATATTGTATAGTTTTGATGAGTTAAAACAAACCAGAAGATGTAATAGGACCATCTGGACCTATTAGCCAGATGATGATCTAGATTATGACTTAGTCTAGGGGGAACTGTTAGACCAGAAGTGATGGTCCCGTTTTCGAAGGGCAAAATGGGAATTCAGGAGCACAAATTTTTTTTTTAACTTTTCCTCAGGGAGTTCAGCAAGAGTGAGTAATACTCAAGTCACTGCTCTGCTCAGAGGCTGAGCTACCAAGTCAGTGAGAAGGCTTGGAGACTCATGCTCTGAGCAAGGACAGTGGCTTGAGATGCTGAACTTCTTGAGTGTGTTATAAAACACAGCTTGCACCCTGACTGAGTTCAGTGACGAAATACTCAAGTCACTGCGTTGCTGAGAGTCAGAGCTATCAAGTCAGAGATGAGACTTGAAAGCTCAGGCTCTCAACAAGGCAGTGACTCGAGAGACTGAACTCTCGAGTGCTAGCCTAAGCTTGTCAGTGAGATTGGTTCTCCCTGACTAAAATACTTGGCTAATCTTCTTTTCAAACTTTCCAAGTACACTCAGAGAGCATACACTACAAATAATTAGCAAGTGCTTAGACAATAAACAACGCTCAGTTTAACGTGGTTCAGAGACTCAAGCTCTTACATCCACGGCTTGATTTAACAGGAAATCCACTAACTTGGATTCTTGTTTTTAACGTACCAAGGTGCACTTACAACTGGACTCGCGCCACTCCCTGGGCTGCCTCTCCTCACCTCACTACAAACCTAACAATCTTCTGAAAGGGTTTAGTTTGGTTTGGTTTTCTCCAACTAGGTGAGGTTTTCCCTTACAATGTGTTAGCCTCAAGCTAAGATTGGGAAAACCTCTCTAAGCTATGAGTTACAAGCTTGACACTCAAAGTATATAAGTGATAACCCTAAAGGTCAGTGTCGTGGGTGTGAGTAACACTTCCTTATGACTCCCTAACAACTCACACACTCTTATAGCTTGTAGGTGTTGATTTTTCCTTCTTTACACACAATACAACACTTCAACACACTTTACAATGAAGCTATGAGCTTGTATTTATAATGGGGATTCAAATGTATCCGTTGGAGGGAAGATACATTTGAATCCAACATTAAATGGCTTCAACCACTTTTCTTGGAATTCGGCCTTTGTCAGTGTCAGAGTTGCTGCCTCGTGCTGATTGGTCCACGTGGCCTGGATTCACGGATCTTTGACTCAGTGGGTTGACCAAGACCCACTGACTTTAGGTAGCTTCCTCCTTCACTGACTGATGATCTTCAGTGGACTGAACGTCTTCAGTTTGGTTGTCCTTCAGAGACTTGTTTGAAGATCATTTCCAAGAAGTTTGTCATAAGGCTGAATGACAAACTTCCCTGACCACAGTAGCCTGACACCTTCAGGGCCTACTTGGTGCAGCACTGATCCTCCTGATCATGCTCTTCACTGAGTGGTCCACCTGACTTAGCTTAGATCAGCCTGGTTTACACTCAGTGGGACATCCTTCAGGCTTTTCTTCTAGTTTAGGTTGCAAGCATGGCTTCAGTCAGTTCTCCTTGGTGTCATCTTGATATCCTCAGGCTGTGTGGCTGAGTTCCCCCTCGCTGAGTTCCCCCTCGACTGAGTGTTCCCTCAACTGAGTTCTTCTCAACTGACAGCCTATTCTATAGGAGCTAACCTAGCCTGACCTGAAACAAAAGATACTATCCTGACTGCTTTCAAACCTATTACATGTTGTTTTGGAAAATCATCAAAACTAAAACATATCCCAACAAGAAGACTTCACCAGAAGAGTCACCAGAAGACCCCACCAGAGGACTTCACCAGAGGACTCCACCAGAAGACTTCACCAGATGAGATCTGACCAGAGGCAGAAGACCTTCCCCATACCAGACGAGTCCGGACCAGACTAGTCTGGTGGAACAAAAGATGCTCAGTTTGATCCCCTGTTTCTACTGAGTGTTCTGGTTGTTAACCAGATCAGGACCAGAAGACACCGAGGTTGCCTGGTGTCTGGTCTTGCCTTCTCTGGAGAAAATCAGAGTTAGGCAGAGGAAGCATTTGACCGTTGGTGATTCAAATCAAGTCAACAAGATCAGGATTGGAAAGTATTTGAAGTCAATCAATCAAAGGATCCCACCAACCCAATCAATCAATTAGGGAATTGATTGATTGAAGCTTCCTTATATAGAGGATCTGATTGGATTAGCTCTCCAACGGCTAACCCTAATCCCCTCTATAAATACAAGAGTGCAGTTCCAAGAAAAAGCTCTAGAGACTCTCACGCGCACAAGTCATATTCCAAGCTTTTGATAATCACTCTTAGCACTCTTATTGCTCACATTACATATCTACTCTTAAGGAGTTGTTGGAACTTTAACCTGTTCATCTCTAAGATAAGTGTAGGGACATTGTCAATTTTGATTAAGATCCCAAAGCCCCTGAAAAGATGTTTGCCTTAATCTGTCTTTGTCAGGCTAATCTTGATTAGGATTAGTACTTAGTCATTTTACACTTCACAGGTACTCAGTGAGAGGAGAACTCACTGGTGTCAATCAAGACTAAGAGCCTGAAGACGAAGAGCACCATCCTGAACTTATGGCAGTCTTCTAAGCTGGCTGAGTAAGTGTCAGCGATGAAGAGTATGACCCTGAGGTCACTACTAACTCAATCCTGAAGGGAACAGGATGTCACTGAGTTTATGGGAAGACTTGGAGTAGAGCCAAGCAATGCAAAAGGAATTTCAGCGTCAGGACAAGTCTGGTGGACTCAAGACAAAATGAACTTAATAAGACAAGCCTGAAGCTCAGGAATAAGTTCTGACATTCTCACCAACCTGATGACGTGGACCAATCCGAGAAGGACACGCACGTACGGAACCTGACATGAAGACTGAATTCAGACTGCACATTCAACGGGCAAGCATTTAATGTGCATTTAATGCAAATACCAAATCCATGCAAGGACGGCTGCTGCATGAAGAGATGTTCGTTTGAAGCCACTCTACATAGATGACTAGAAGGCTATCTCTCCAACGGATAGTTTTCTAAATCACCTATAAATACAGAAGACCTTGAACCCATTCAAGGTTACGGGAAATTTCCAAGCCAGAAATTACTCAAACTCTCAAGCATTCAAAGCATTCAACCTTTAAAAGAAGCACTCGAAAAACATCTAAATTTCCCAAGTGTTTCTTAGCAATCGAGAGTTAATCTGTATTCCAAGAGCTAAATAGCATTATCTTAAGCTTAGAGAGATTATCCAATCCTTAGCATAGCTTTGTCTTGTAAGGATAATCTCAACTTAGTTGGAATCCAAACTGAAACCAAAACCCTAAGTTAGGCTTGTTGGGAGTAAGTCAGTTAGTGTGTTAGTAAGTGGAGTTGTATAGATCAGTGAGGTTAGCTGGTCTTGGTGCACCTTGGCACGTTAAAAACAAGAATCCCTTGAGTGGATTTCCTGTTAAATCAGGCCGTGGACGTAGGAGCTTGAGTCTCTGAACCACGTTAAACTCCTTGTGTTCTTAGTGCTTTGATATTGTGCATACTCGCCATATTACTTGTTCATTCATTGCATTCAGTTTATCAGGCCTGAATCAATCAGGCTGATCTTCAAAAAGAGCACTGCCCTACTAAACACTATTCAGAATTGAGTAAAATAAGTTTTTCAGAAAGCAAACTAAACAAGACTTTAAACTATCAAGGCTCAAACATTTCCGCACTGAACTTGAACTGATAGTTAGCCAACTGACCCGCACTAAGTGTAGTCAGTAGGTGTGTTATCAGCTCCTAGTTCTTTACCACTCTGAGTAAAGGGGACTCAGTCAGCTTTAAGGTTGAAAAATTGGTATACGTGTATTCCCCCCCCCCCCATACACGTATTCCTCAGTCTTGTACCGGGACCAACAAGTGGTATCAGAGCAGTGGTTCGAAAGACCACTGACTTTGAATACTAATAGTTTCAGAGGAGAAACTGTTGGTGGTCACTGAATAGATCTGAGTTTGCTTTTCATAAAACTTGCATCATCATGACTTCGAGGAGACTTGAAGCTTCGTTACCTGAATTCTCTGTATCTAACTTTGTCTATTGGAAGTTCAAATTAGAAGCACATCTAGATACCATCCATGACCAGATGCCGCATGTTCTCAGGGAAGGACCAATCAAAATCACTGTCCCTAATACCAGAGGGAGAGGATATGATGATCTCGATATTGGTGTACCTATTCCTAAGGAAAGGAAGGATATGACCACTTATGAGATCAAGATGATGGGGCTTGACAATGTCGCCAGAAACATCATCTTGCATACGGTGCCCTTCGAGGAGTCAGCTAGGCTGATGAACTTAAAGACGGCAAAGGAGGTTTGGGATGAGCTGACAAGGATGTGTGAGGGATCTAAAAAGATCAAGGAGAACAAGAGAAACATTGCCATTCAGAAATTCGAGGCGTTCGAGATGCTGCCTGACGAGAGCATAGATCAAATGGAGTCTAGATTCATCAAGTTGATGAATGAGTTGGTGATGCTGGACAAGGATGTCCCAAGGAGAGATGTTGCTTCAAAAAACCTGAATGCACTTCCTGAGAGATGGGATAACAGTGTAATTATGCTTAAGAACACTCAGGATATGAGTAACATAACTTCTGCTTTACTTTTTTCAGAGCTCAAAGCGCTTGAATTCGATCTTAACAAAAGAAAGAAGAAAGTTCAGTCAGAAGAGGAAGTAAAGGAGAAAACTCCTGAGAAAAGTGTGGCGTTTAAGGCCAGGTCTGAACCTGTTGAGCCCTCATCAAATGCTTCATCAAAGTCACTGATGGAGATGAGCAGGGAAGAACTCGCTGAGGAGTACAGCCTAATGGCCAGACGATTTGACAAGCTCAATTCCAGGTTTGGTCGTTATAAAAAGTTTTATCAGGACTCACGTGACAGGAAACCTGAAGGAACCCACCAAAGCTCAAGGAGATATGAGGAGCGAAGGAATACTGACCAGAGGAGAGAACGTGGTGATGAAAGGAGATATTCTGAACCAAAGCCTGAAAGAAGAGACGAACAGAGACGTACTCGTGATGATAGATACCCAACCAAGGCTGAAAGCTCACCAAGAACCAGGGAACCTGACTCAAGGAGGAACCCTGAACCAAGAAAAGAAAGAGTAAGTGAGCAGGTAGCATGTTACAACTGTAACAAAATTGGTCACTATCAGTACGACTGCCCGGAGCTGAGTGCGAGGGAGAGAGAGGAAAGGAGAGCCACTAGGGATCTAAGATCTGCTGATTGGAGAGCAATGTTCGCTGAAGATGCAACAGACTCTGACGGTCCTGCTGAAAGGTCACCTTAACTCTTCTCAGATGACGAGTAAGATGATGTCTGTCTGATGGCTAGGGATGAGCCTGAGGTAACATCAAATTCTGTTTGTGCTTCTTACACTGGTCAAAATCCTGAGCTTAGCTCAGAGTCAGTTAGAGAAATGAACCTTCAGATATGCCTTGATCAATTGATGGTTGATTTCTCCAGACTGCAGGAAACTAATGTCTTCTTGGTAGAGGAGAACAAGAAATTGAGTACTGAGGTTCACAACCTGAATGAACAACTTACTCAGTCTGATCTTAAAGAATCAGCTCAAATTGTGAGACTAACTCAGGAGATTGATTTAATCAATGCTGAGCGTCTTCCAAGAGAGAAGATTCTGAAGGAACTGGCTGAGGAAGAGCTGGCCAGGAAGGAAGAACTAAAAGTACTTAAGAGTAAGTTTGATGACCTCTTTACCAGACATGAAATCCTGAAAAAGAGTGAGGACTCTCTCAAGAAAAAGGTTGCAGCAATGAATAAATCCTCAGTGGCTAGAGAGGAAATAAATAGCAACCAGATGCTTGGGAACAAGAAAAAGGGACTTGGATATGTTCCTGAGAAATCCTCACAAGGTCAATCTCATGTTGCTTCAGGGAGCAACACTGAGAGGGTATTTGTTCAGACAGGCCAAAGTGCACCTAAGGTTGTGCTCCAGGCCCGTCAAACTGATAAGGGCAAGGAAACCGTTGACACAGTCAGGGTTGCTCCTAAGGTAGCTAAGCCAAAACCCAAGGGAAAGGCGAAGCCACCTAAGGAAGCCCCTGAGAGCTCAGGCTAGGGAAAACCTCAGCGAAAGCAGAGGAAGACTCAGGCCAAGAGCCCTCAGACTGGTCAGCGAGGGTACCATCATGCTTGGTAATACCAACAGGGAAGGCCAAATATGATGACACCCCCGTGGTTTTGGCATCCTGAGGCCTTTAACTGTTTTCCATTCCCTCACTTGCCTAGGGGGAATAGAAATTAGGGCCCTTATCAAGAACAAGGCCCAAGACCTGCTGCACCCAGACATAGGAAGAACAGGAAGCCAGCCCAAAAGGCACCCACTCAGGCTCCTGTGAAGCCTAAGTCTAGCACTCATACACCATCTTCCTCTCAGGCAAAGAAGAAGAAAGTTGTGTATGTTGATGTTTCAGGGAGACAGATTTACCACTCTGAGGCAATCAGGGTTGTTAAGCAAGTCTGGATCCCGAAGGGTACAGCTGACAAGATAGGACCCAACACCCAATGGGTACCTAAAGCCTGATTTGCTTGCAGGCGGCTGTGGATCACAACAAGAGTAAAGGAGACTCAATCAAAGTTGTTTGGTACCTAGACAGTGGTTGCTCAAGGCACATGACTGGAATGAAGAGTCTTCTCCAAGAATATCAAGCTAAAGATGGTCCACAGGTAACCTTTGGTGATAACTCAAAAGGTGTTACTAAAGGTTTTGGTGTTTTGATAATAGGTACAGTCAGAGTGGAAAATGTGTCCTTTGTGGAAGGACTGGAGCATAACCTGTTGTCAGTAAGTCAATTCTGTGACAAAGGTTTCAGTGCTGAGTTTTCATCGAATATATGTTCAGTCAAGGACAAATCAACACAAGTGCTTCTATCAGGTATAAGGAAAGGTAACGTTTATCTCGCTGATTGGAGCAGCACTATTTCTAATACTTGTTTTGTTGCTAAAAGCTCTCTAGAGCTTAGTTGGTTATGGCATAAAAGATTAAGCCACCTGAACTTCAAGATTTTTAACAAAATTTCTAGACAATCACTTGTTGATGGTCTACCTAATGAAGTTTTTAGCAAAGATCACGTGTGCAAAGCTTGTCAGGAAGGGAAGCAGGTCAGAGCATCATTCAAAGAGAAAGCTTCCTATTCCACTGACAGGATACTTCAGCTCTTGCACATGGATTTATTTGGTCCCATAACACCTGTGAGTATGAATGGTAGAAAATATACCCTTGTGGTTATTGATGATTATTCTAGATATACTTGGGTTATTTTCCTGTTGAATAAGAAGGAAACACAGGTGTAGCTTCCAGAGTTGCTCAGGAGACTCAGCAATGAGAAGAATCAGTCCATTACTAAGATCAGATCTGACAAGGGCACTGAATTTATAAACTCATATATTTCTGACTTTTGTAATGAATTTGGTATAGCTCATGAGACTTCTGCAGCTAGAACCCCACAACAGAATGGTGTCGCTGAGAGAAGGAACAGGACACTGAAGGAAGTAGCAAGGACCATGCTGGCTGAGTCAGGATTGCCTAAGAAATTCTGGGCTGAGGCAATCAACACTGCATGCTACACTCAGAACAGATCCATGCTGAACAAACAACATGCTCAGACCCCATATGAGAAATGGAACAAAAGGAAACCTCGTATTTCTTATTTTCATGTATTTGGTTGTAAGTGCTTCATCCTCAACAATGGGAAGACCCAATTGAAAGCCTTTGATAGCAAATCTGATGAAGGAATATTCTTAGGATATTCTAAAGTTAGTAAAGCCTTCAGGGTTTACAATTGTAGGACCCTTGTTGTGGAAGAATCACCTCATGTTGTCTTTGATGAATCTGCTAATGAGTCTAGGGCAAAGGTGTTGAATCCTGACACTGAGGAGGTCACAAGGAGTGTGACAAGGCTGAGCTTGAAGAATCAACCTGATCCTAAGATCAAGACTGTGCCAATTCCAAGATGGGATGATGATGACGATCAGGATGAGGAATCGGGTGCCACTCCTAAGCCCATCACATCAGGGATTGTTGAGCCTCAGACTGAGGAACAGGCTCAACCTGAGGTAAGCACCGTCTATGAAGATGCTGTTGCAGCTGAGACAGTTCCTGAGTCACCTAATCAAGGGGGAATCAATGTTCCTGACATTGAGCTTATTAATCCCTTTGGTATAGACTCGGGATCATCCCCTTCTGTTCAATTTCCTGAATTTTATGAGCCTGTAGACACTAACATTGCAGGTACCTCAGGAACAACTCCTGGCAAAAGAACATGGTTAGAGGATCATCCCATTGATCAAATCATTGGTGATCCAACTGAGGGAGTCAGGACCAAACGGTTCCATGGTGAGAGTGCATTGTTTTGTTGCTTTCTCTCTGAGCAAGAGCCTCAGAACATTGAAGAAGCTCTCACTGACTCAAACTGGATCATTGCCATGCAAGAGGAGTTGAATCGGTTCATAAGGAATCAGGTTTGGGAACTGGTAGATAGACCTAGGCATCAAGGTGTGATTGGTACCAAGTGGGTCTTTAAGAACAAGAAGGATGAAAATGGTGTTGTGGTAAGGAACAAGGCTAGACTGGTTGCAAAAGGGTATTGTCAGTCTGAAGGAATAGACTATGATGAGACTTTTGCTCCAGTGGCTAGGTTGGAAGCTATCAGGTTATTCCTTGCCTATGCAACATATAAGAAGTTCAAGGTGTATCAAATGGATGTCAAGAGTGCCTTCCTGAATGGTGTACTCAATGAAGAGGTATATGTTGAACAACCTCCCGGGTTTGAGGTTGGAGATAGAGTATACCATTTGAAGAAAGCACTCTATGGACTTAAGCAAGCACCAAGAGCTTGGTATGATACCCTCTCTCAATTCCTGACAGACCATGGGTTCAAGAAGGGAACTGTGGATAGGACATTGTTCAGGATCACTGAAGGTGATGACATTCTCTTGGTCCAGATTTATGTGGATGACATAATATTTGGATCACCAAATCATCAGCTCTGTGAGAAATTCTCTAAGTTGATGACTGGTAAATTTGAGATGTCCATGATGGGAGAGATAAACTTCTTCTTAGGATTGCAGGTCAAGCAGACTGATCAAGGTATCTTCATAAATCAGGCCAAGTATACAAGAGACTTGATTCATAAGTTTGGTGTTCAGAACAGCAATCCAGCCAGGATCCCTATGAACACAAATTGGAAGATGGATCCTGACACTGAAGGGACTTCAGTAAATCAGACTGAGTATCGAGGGCTGATAGGTTCTTTGTTGTACCTGACTGCAAGTAGGCCTGACATTACGTTTGCAGTTGGTGTATGTGCTAGGTATCAGTCTGATCCCAAGAGAAGTCATTTGGAGGCTGCTAAGAGGATACTTAAGTATTTGAAAAGGACAGTCAATATGGGACTATGGTATCCTTCAGATGACAACTTAGAACTGACAGGTTATTCAGATGCAGACTATGGAGGTTGCAGGATTGATAGGAAATCAACCTCAGGGACATGTCAGTTTTTGGGAAGTAAGTTGATCTCGTGGTTTAGTAAGAAGCAGAATTCAGTGGCTACATCCACAACTGAGGCTGAGTATATGGCTGCAGGTAGTTGTTGTGCTCAAATTTTATGGTTAAGGCAACAGTTGAGGGACTACCAAGTATTTGCTAATCAAGTTCCAATCTATTGTGATAACAATAGTGCTATAGCAATTACTCAGAACCCAGTGCTTCACACAAGGTGCAAGCATGTGGATATTAGGCATCACTTTATTCGAGATCATGTGGAGAAGAAAGATATTAGGATGGAGAAGATTCACACTGACAGGCAAAGAGCTGACATCTTGACTAAGCCTCTGGCTGAAGCAAGGTTTATGGAACTGTCAGTGGAGTTGGGACTCTTAGATCCGGGAGAGCAGTCAGTGTAGGGTTCTAGGGGGAACTCAGGCCAGACTCGACTCAGCGAGGTATCAGGGTGCTACAATGTCTCCCTGACAGGTATGAGTTCTATCCTGACTCGTGTGAATTTCAAGCGTCTCCCTGAGTCTTTCGTCCTGAAAATCTTTATTAAATGCATTCCGTTTTCATTAAAAGTGTGCCTTTTCATATTTAAAACCCACGCGCACGGAGCATTTAGTGCTACAGTTACTTTTTCATATACGTGTTCGTTTTATACGGAATATGACTGACATGGGGTTTTGATTGAAGCTGAGATTAATCCTGACCCCTCATTTCAAAACCTTTATAATTCAGGGATTAATCTCAACCCCACGTCTGAGTAACTGACTTAGTCTTATCAATCAAGAGTGTCATTTGAGGTTTTTACGCAAACACAACGCACATCTGCACACTGAGTTTTCTCTTGCTCAAACACAGAATTTTCAAGAAAAACCTCTTCTTTCAAAACAATGGCATTCCTTGATTCCAACTGGACAACCGACAAGATCGTGGACGTTGTCGAGAACAAGCTGATACACATGGAGCAAGTCATCTCCATGGAAGGTATCTGTCTTACAGTTGAGGAAATCAAACCGGTATTCAAGTGGATTTCCGATGCTGGGTTGGAAACATACTTCACCACCCGCCCCATTTCCGTGCTCCCAAGAACAGTTGTGGAAGCATACTTAAATATGTTCTTATGGAAGGGGGAGATTTATACGAAGGTGACTGCGCTTAAGCCGATGGGAGAGAAGGACGGCGACGGCGAACCTCTTTACAACTCAGAGGAGGTCACTATTGACGTCAGGAGGGCGGTGAGGGAAGTCTTCAAGTTGCCATTCTCAGGCATCAACCCAACTCGGAGGGAGAACTTCTTGGGAAATGGACCAAGTCTGGGTCATCAGAGTTCAAGGCTCGTCAGAACAAGAATACGCTGAAGCCTGAGTACAGAGCTCTGGTGGATTTGGTGTCCAAGATGGTGATGGGTGCAACTGGCTCTCACGAGCAACTGAGTCTACCCAAGCTGAGACTCATGGGAGCAATTGTTGATGGAGTGGAAGCGAACTGGGAGCAGTTCTTCCTTGATCAACTCCATCAGGCAGGACTGGATAAGCTAAAGCGAGATGAGGAGAAGAAGCACATATCCGTCAGTGCCATCTTGCCCTTCGGAACGAGGATGTCCATCCTGATTGCTCATGCCTACCATGGGTATACCTTCGATTTTGAGGACAGTCTCTCCTCAAAGAAGGTAATGTTTTCCTCACTGAGTGATACCTATTCAGTGCTAGGGCTGACTGATCCCAATGCGAAAGCAAAGGGTCAGGCCAAAAAGCCAGCTGGTAAGGCCAAGAGAGTGGCAACCAGTCTCATTGAACGGGTAGATGACCTCCTTGAGAGGAGTAAGGAAGGTGAGGAGGAGGTAGCTGCTGAGAAGGTGGAGCAGCCGGAGGTAGATAAGACTGAGAAGAGAAAGAAGGTAAGGGTCGTGCTGTCAGGGAAGAGCACGAAATCAGGGACTGAGTCTGATCCCAAGAAGGCCGGGTCAGAGGCTGAGGGAACTGCCGATGACGTCAGGAAGGAGGGTGCTCAGGGAGAGAGTCCCCTGAAGAGGCTTAGGAAGGGACTCAAAAAGTCCCCTGCTAAGAAGCTGCCTGAGGTGAGTGAGAGGGAGAAGTCAAGCTCTCCTGGAGCCTCTGACTTGGAGGAAGTGAGAAAATCTGTCGAGACGGCTGAGTTGTTGCAGCCTGAGACAGTACCCACTCAAACACCCCCAAACCCTGAAACACAAACACCTTCCAACCCTGACCCTACCTCTCAACACACTGAAACACCCCAAACAGAGCCAAATCATCCTACTGAGTCAGCGCCATCAAATTCACCCACGAATGAGCCTGATCAGTCAGCCGAGACAAATCTTCCAAACCCCGCAGACTTTCCATCATACCCCAATCCCAAAGACTGTCCCAAATCCATTTCAGCTGAAGAGGATGAATTCCTCGAAGTGGAGGAGGAGGAATTAGATGAACACATGTCGGGAGGGATTCTGGAGAACACTCTCGGGGGGAAGGCCACAGAATGGGCAGGAAAGTGCTGGCCTGGGCTGTACAAATTTAATGAGCTGCTGGCATATGTGATCGAGCTCAAGGTTTGGTTGGACTTCAAACAATCAAACATGCAGGAGCAACATCTGCTAGTGGACGCTCGTGGCTGGGAGCACTGGGAGACTGAGGAAGCCAAGATTTGCTCCTTCTATGGACTGACTAGCTGGCTTCAACTTCTAAACTTTGACAACCTGAAGCAGTTAGTGGCTGATATGATGTCCAAGAGCAAGGCTGACATCCGGTCTGATGAAGAGAAAGATGATGAGGATGATGATGAAGCTC
Source organism: Ballota nigra (assembly GCA_947034835.1). Lineage (NCBI taxonomy): Eukaryota > Viridiplantae > Streptophyta > Magnoliopsida > Lamiales > Lamiaceae > Ballota > Ballota nigra. Next base: position 94,741,152 of record OX344724.1, read on the forward strand.
AGGGTGGAGATATGGAGAAGGCAGTGGAGGAGACTGCAAAGGAAGTTGATGAGATGATCTCTGAGCCTCAGGCTCAGGGGGAAGGTGAAAGGGACACTGGTGCCAAGGGTGGACCAGTGGCTGAGGATGTTTTGAACATCTCAGCTGCCAATGAGACATCTGTCGATGAAGGGATTCCCTGCCCTGAGACAAGAGAGAAAGATGTTGAGGCATCCAAGGAGACTCTCAGTTCCGAGGGACTTGTTCCTAAGGTTCAAGATAGCTTAGCTGAGCCTGAGGAGGCGGCTATGACTACTTCACAACTGCCTTCACTGCACCTTGAAGAAGGGACTGATGCCGCAGGGGCTGACAAGGGAAAGCAGTCAATCACTGACGAGGCCGTAGAGGATGATGAAGATGTAATGATAACTGGGGTCAGCCGTGCTGAATTCACGAGCATAGTGGAGGTCAAGAAGGAGAAAACCACAGAAAATCTAGCTGAACTTCAGGAGGAAGTAATGAGGCTACGAGCTGAAAAGGAAGAAGACTCCAAGGCCCTGGCAAAACACATCAAGTGGACAAAGTCAGCCTACAACACCCTTGCCAACAGAGAGCTGATTTTGTTGAAGAGAACGATGACTGACACGGCCAAGTCAGTGAGGAATGAGCGAAAGCGCACCAAAAAGATGCTGAGGCAAACCTTGAGGCAGTTAGCTGAGAAGGATGAGCAAAGGAAGGAGGATCTTAATCAGGCTGTGGAGAAGCTTGCAGCTCAGGCTGGAGCACTATTCACTCAGGCCATTTCTGGCTCAGCGTCAAAGTTTGAGCTGGAGTAAGAACGCATTGCTCAGACTTCAAAGGACATTGCTGAGAGACTGACCCAAGCAGATAAGCGATCCGCTCAGGTGGAGGAGAAGATTGAGAAGGCTGAACAAAGACTCCAACTCTCCATGGAGGTCTTTGAGCAGAAGGTCCAAGCTGCAATCAGTTCAGTATCATTTGCAGGAACTGGAATTTCGATGGGAGTTGAATTATTGAAGGAGGGAATTAATGATGTCCATTCCCTAGCCTCCTTCGTAATCAACAGCGGATCTGACGCATTCCCATCCGAGGCCAATGATGATGCCAAAAAGGGGGAAAAGAAGAAGAAAAGATCCCGCCCTGAGGCATCTGAGGCAGTCAACCAAGGCGAAATTGTTCTAGCCGATCCTGAAGCAAATCCTGAAGGAAATGTGCTGAGGGTGAGGAAGTCAGCGAGGTTGGCAGCAGTGGAGAAAGAAGGAGGAGAGATTGTTGCCAAGTTGAAGGCAGAGGCAGCAAGGGCAAAGGCTGATGAACCTTCCAAGCAACAACCTGAGCCTGTTCAGAGATCTTCCCCCATGAGCTCAAGGAAGAATCCCATCACTTATTCAGGAGAGTTGGTGGCGGAGCTATGTGCTGAAGCATGGGGAGATCACTCTGAGAAATCTGAGGCTATGCGCAGAGCTGAAATTGCTCAGAAGGAGAAGATGCGCATCTTGGAGAAGAAGGTTGAGAAGCTGACTGATATCAATGAGCTTCAACAACGAGAGCTGGATGACGCAGTGATCAGCTTGCTAAGAAGGAAGAAGGCGAAGCCTGAGCCGAGGAAGTACAGGAAGAAGCCAACAGTTAGGAAATCAACAATTCTTCAAGTCAGTAGGCCTGAATCAGGAGTAATGGAAGCTTTTGTCGATGAGTTCATCTCAGAGGCATTGAAGGAGTTTTGGACTGATGCGGGGGATGAATTTGTTAGATTGTGGTATGTTGTGAAGAAATGGGGCGACACTGATGATATCAATGCCCACTTCACTGACTACATGATGGACAATCATCCTGAGCTATTCCAGAAGATCTTGGAGGAGACTGATGCAGCTCAAGTTCAAGTGAAGGCTCCTGAGTTCACCATTCGAGCTCCTCCCTTAGTTCCTGGAACTCAAAAGCATGACACAAAGGCCATCATGATGGAAGTATTGAGGATAGCCAAAGCTGAAGGGTACGTGAACCAACCTGGGAGACTTGACGAGCTGAAGGCAAGAGTCTATGCAGGATATGGACTCAAACCTGAAATGAGATTAGTCTAGGTGTTCACAGGCTTCTTTGTAATAGACTAGATTCATTGTAACCATTTCCACATCAATCAATGAAGTCTATTATTTTTGCCCACAGACAAAAACTCATTGTCTTTTTGGCTGTTTATTTTAAATTCTGTACTTTATCAAGAACTGCTCTAACACTGTCTTATCTTATAGATAAGTTTATCATATTTCCTCTAAATGTTTTGAGGATCTTTTCGGTGTTTTGGCATCATCAAAAAGGGGGAAATTGTTGGGACATTGTCAGTTTTGATTATGATCCCAAAGCCCCTGAAAAGATGTTTGCCTTAATCTGTCTTTGTCAGGCTAGTCTTGATTAGGATTAGTACTTAGTCATTTTACACTTCACAGGTACTCAGTGAGAGGAGAGCTCACTGGTGTCAATCAAGACTAAGAGCCTGAAGACTAAGAGCACCATCCTGAACTTATGGCAGTCTTCTAAGCTGGCTGAGTAAGTGTCAGCGATGAAGAGTATGACCCTGAGGTCACTACTAACTCAATCCTGAAGGGAACAGGATGTCACTGAGTTTATGGGAAGACTTGGAGTAGAGCCAAGCAATGCAAAAGGAATTTCAGCGTCATGACAAGACTGGTGGACTCAAGATAAAATGAACTTAATAAGACAAGCCTGAAGCTCAGGAATAAGTTCTGACATTCTCACCAACCTGATGACGTGGACCAATCCGAGAAGGACACGCACGTACGGAACCTGACATGAAGACTGAATTCAGACTGCACATTCAACGGGCAAGCATTTAATGTGCATTTAATGCAAATACCAAATCCATGCAATGACGGCTGCTGCATGAAGATATGTCCGTTTGAAGCCACTCTACATAGATGACTAGAAGGCTATCTCTCCAACGGATAGTTTTCTAAATCACCTATAAATACAGAAGACCTTGAACCCATTCAAGGTTACGGGAAATTTTCAAGCCAGAAATTACTCAAACTCTCAAGCATTCAAAGCATTCAACCTTTAAAAGAAGCACTCGAAAAACATCTAAATTTTCCAAGTGTTTCTTAGCAATCGAGAGTTAATCTGTATTCCAAGAGCTAAATAGCATTATCTTAATATTAGAGAGATTATCCAATCCTTAGCATAGCTTTGTCTTGTAAGGATAATCTCAACTTAGTTGGAATCCAAACTGAAACCAAAACCCTAAGTTAGGCTTGTTGGGAGTAAGTCAGTTAGTGTGTTAGTAAGTGGAGTAGTATAGATCAGTGAGGTTAGCTGGTCTTGGTGCACCTTGGCACGTTAAAAACAAGAATCCCTTGAGTGGATTTCCTGTTAAATCAGGCCGTGGACGTAGGAGCTTGAGTCTCTGAACCACGTTAAACTCCTTGTGTTCTTACTGCTTTGATATTGTACATACTCGCCATATTACTTGTTCATTCATTGCATTCAGTTTATCAGGCCTGAATCAATCAGGCTGATCTTCAAAAAGAGCACTGCCCTACTAAACACTATTCAGAATTGAGTAAAACAAGTTTTTCAGAAAGCAAACTAAACAAGACTTTAAACTATCAGGGCTCAAACATTTCCGCACTGAACTTGAACTGATAGTTAGCCAACTGACCCGCACTAAGTGTAGTCAGTAGGTGTGTTATCAGCTCCTAGTTCTTTACCACTTTAAGGTTGAAAAATTGGTATACGTGTATTCCCCCCCCCCCCATACACGTATTCCTCAGTCTTGTACCGGGACCAATAATAAGGTTGAAGGTTGATTACTTTAGATTGTGGTTAAATCTAAAGGAGTTGTAAGAAGGAACTGGTACTTCGAAAATTCCAGTACGTGAGTAAGTTGGTTGGTTAATAGTGAGACCCCTTGGATAAAAGAGAGAGTGGACGTAGGATATTCAGATCTGAACCACTATATATCTGGTGTTATTTATTGCTTTCGTTTATTCATTCTCTTATTTGTTCTGTGCTCTTATAAAAAGAAGTTTGTTAAGACATAAACTTAAAGCTTCCGTAATTAATCTATCTAGTGGGACCAACAAGTGGTATCAGAGCAGTGTGTCCAACGACCACTGCTTTGTAAAGCTTTTGGTGGTCACCGGGCAGATCCATTGCTCTTTATTATTTTTGTTCAAATTCTTGTTAAATCCTTATTTTAGTAAATATGTCTTCGAAATCTTCTTATAAGAGTCGCAAACTACCAGAATTCTCATTCGAGGATTATAGCCACTGGAGCTTCATGATGAGCAATCATCTTGGAGCTATTCATCACCGCATGTTAGATGTGGTAGAAAGTGGCCCAATTCAATTTTACTGGACTTCTATTGATAGTGGCAGGTCAGAGTCCAGAGAGTCCAGAGAAGAAACGAGTGAAACTGCCCAGAAAACTGCAGAGGACAGAGTCCCCAGGCAAAGAATCCTCAAAAAGAAAGATGAGTTAGACAATAATGAAAGAAAGCTCTACAACTTGGACCAGGTAGCAAGAACCGAGACCATCAACATACTTACTAAAGAAGTGATTGAAAAGGTCAGAACTTGTGCCACTGCCAAGGAGATATGGGACAAACTTGCACTACTCTGTGAGGGAACAGAGAAGATTAAAGATAACAAGCTCCAAGCTGTTCAACACTCGTTTGACACTTTCAAGATGAAACCAGATGAGACTATTGACCAGCTGGATATGCGTCTCACAAACCTCCTGAACAAGGCTAGTGCCTTAGGTAAGACCTATTCTGAAAAGGAAATTAATAGTAAAATCTTGCGCTCACTAACCAGCAGGTGGAGAATTAAAGTCACTGTGATCAAGGACAACAAGGATCTCAACACTCTGGATCATCATCTTCTGTTGTCTGATCTCAAAGCTTATGAATATGATCTTCAAGATGAGGATCAAACAGAAGAGGTTTCCTCTTCTGGTCAGAAAGTAGTTGCATTCTCCTCAACTATCAAGACTGATGACAAGCCAAAGGAGTCTACTGCAGATGACTTGAGCCTCAAGGAGCAGGTAGCACTTCTAACCCGTAAATTGGATAAAATGAGTTCAAAATATGGCAGGTACAAAAGGCATTGGAAGGAGTCTACCAGAGACAGGAAGAGTTCCTTCAAGCCTGCAGAAAAGGAGAAGACATCTGGAGACTCAAGGGAGACCAGATTCAGAACTCCAGAAAGGAGGAGAGATGACAACCCTGACAGCTCTGGGAGATCAGATTATCAGGGGAGGGATGGTAGCTCTGGCAGACATGACTACAAGAGGAGAGAGAGTAGTCCAGCCAGATCAGACTACAACCAGAGGAGGAGAGAGCCAAGTCCTAGTCCCAGAGGAGACAATGCCTGCTACACATGCAACAAGACTGGTCACTACAGTTATGATTGTCCTCAACTTACTCCTAAGGAAAGAGAAGAGAAAAGACTCAAGAGAGATAGGAGATATGCAGACAAGAGAGCATTGCTGGCAAAAGCAGAGGAGAAGGATACTAGTTCCAGTTCTTCTTCTTCTGATTTCGGGTCTGATGATGATGTATGTCTTATGGCAGACATTAATGAGGTACAAGAAACTACCTTAGTCTTATCAAATTCCAAATATACTGAATCCTCTAATTCATCTGGTAACTCCAGAGAGTCTGATATGCAGCAAATGCTATCAGATCTCCAAAATTGTGTTCAACTATGTCAAAAACTTGAGAAAGAGAATGGTAGGCTCAGAACTGAAGTTCAATCCTTATCTCATGAACAAAAATCCACCAGAGAACTCATGAAAGATCATTCCAAAGAAGTCTCTGAACTTCAGGATAAGATCAAAGAAAGAGATACTCTGGTAGATCAAATCATGAAGAAAAAGAATTCTCAGGAGGATGAGCTCAATGAGCTTAGATCCAAATACCAGACTCTTATCAAGGGAAAACAAGTTGAGCAAACTATTGAGATACCTGTGCCCAGAGAAGATTCCATGAAACCAGATGTTCTATCTATTATTTCAGGATCTTCTCAACGCATAAATGATAAGAGTGGTTTAGGATATCCTGGAATTATTAAAAGATCTCATAAATATTGCTTTACTAAAGACAAGTCTATAAGATCTGGTGAACTTGTGGAACTCCGGAATGAAGAGGATCCTTCTGATAGCATGGTGGTTCACAGACCTGGTTGGAAATGGGACCCCCCTGCTGATAATTCAAAACATAATCCAGAAGAGGTGAATGTTCTGGAAGGAAAAATTCTAGAGCATACAAGTCAGAAAAGAGAACCTATGAAGGTTGATGGTTCTGTTCAGATGCCTAACCTGATTAGAGAACCTCAAAGGAATCCTAAAAGAGTGGAACCTAAGCAGATTAGGGGACCTAAAAAAGGAGACTCTAAGAGGAAACCTAATCAGAATAGGAGATACTGAACCAGAGAACCTCAATCAGAATCAGGGATCTCACAGGTGGAATGCTCCAAGAAGATTCCAGAACAGGAAACCTCAGAAGGAATTTTATCATTAGAATAGATCCAATTTTCAGAACCAGAGTAGGTCTTCCAGGCCCATCTATAGAAAACCAACTGATCTAGGTAGTTATGACACCAGAGATGGTTCTTCTAGGATGTACCCTTACAACCAGACCTTTAAGACCATGTCTTTGAGGCAGGCCATTCCAAAGGCCAGATTTGAGAAAAGGTACACCAGACCTGTTTATAGGAAAGGCATGTCCTTATCAAACCAGTAGCTCAATATGTCATTGTAAGAGGACATGTTCTGGTAGATAGATTTGGAAGGAAGATAAGATCTCCTCATCCAACAAGGGATGATCTTTATCTATGGATTCCTACAAAACCTGCAACTAACCAATCAGGACCCAGCACTAGTAGGGGACCTAATTGATTTCTCTGCAGGTAGATAAGAGCCCATTGGAGAAAGGACTTTCGAGCAACCATGTCTGGTACATTGATAGTGGATGTTCCAAGAACATGACCTTCCAGAAAGATAATCTCCAAGATTTCAAGCCAATGAATGGGCCAAGAGTGATGTTTGGTGACAACAACTATGGAGTCACCAGAGGAGTTGGGAAGTTGACCTTCAATGGAGTATATGTAGATGATGTCTATTATGTTGAAGGACTCAAGCATAATCTGCTTTCAGTATCCCAATTCTGTGACAGGGGATACTCAGTGAAGTTCTCTAGTGATTCTTGCACTGTCTTTTCTTCTGATTATAATGATATCTTGCTAATAGGCTTGAGGAAGGGTAACATTTATCTTGCAGATTTTAGCAGTTGCCCAAGAAATGCTTGCCTGGTTGCAAAAGGATCTGCAGAGAACAGCTGGATTTAGCACAAGAGATTGTGTCATCCTAACTTCAAAACACTGAACAAGATTGCCAGAAAAGGTCTTATTCGAGGTCTTCCTAATGAAGTGTTTAAGAAGGATCAGGTTTGTGGTTAATGCCAGAATGGTAAACAACCCAAGACCTCCTTTAAGGATGTCCAGAGCACAACCACAACCAGAGTACTTCAACTACTTCACATGGACCTGTTTGGACCTGTTTGGACCTGTTTCTCCTCTTAGTTTCAGTGGAAGGAAGTACACCTTGGTGATAGTAGATGACTTCTCACTTGGGTAGTGTTCTTGTTTAAGAAAAATGAAACTATCACTAAGCTACCAGAATTCTTCAAGCAGATTCAGAATGAGCAGAACCAGAGCATAGTCAGAATCAGAAGTGACAAAGGGACAGAGTTTTAAATTCACACATTGCAGATTACTGCAAGGACCATGGGATTTTTCATGAGACATCTGTTTCCAGAACACCCCAACAAAATGGAGTAGCAGAAAGGAGGAATAGAACCCTCAAAGAAGCTGCAAGAACACTTCTGGCAGAGTACAACACACCACAAAGGTTTTGGGCAGAGGCCATTAATACAGCTTGCTATACTCAGAACAGATGCCTAATTGCCCAGAGACATAATAAGACTCCATATGAGGTATGGAAAGGTAAAACCCCATCTGTTTCATATTTTCATGTTTTTGGATGTAAGTGTTTCATCCATGACAATGGGAAATCTAAATTAAAAACTTTTGATGCTAAAGTGGCAGATGGAATATTTTTAGGATATTCCAACACCAGTAAGGCTTTTAGACTTTTTAATAAGAATTCATTTTGTGTGGAGGAAACACCTCATGTCGTTTTTGATGAATCTGCTTTTGAGTGCAAGGTGGACTCTAACTCTTCTGATGAGACACAGAATCAGACTATTCCCAGAGTAATCAAAGTCAATCCACCTATTCTTAACTCAGATTCAAACTCAGATTCAGATGTTGACCCATCTCCTGGTTCTCTGAAGAAGAAGTCTTCACAAGGTGCAGAACCAGAGGAGGTGGAACTCCTGTAGGGGGAAGCTCTTCTGCAGGTGGTGATATTCACCAAGATACTGCAGAAGATGATCAACCAAGCAAGACCACGGGAAGGAGGACCCTGGTTGATCACCCCAATGACCTGATTTTAGGAGATCCAACTAAGGGTGTCCAGACTAGGAGAACTCTTAACTTAGCTGCCTTATTCAGTTGCTATGTCTCCTTGATTGAGCCCAAGAACATTAGGGAAGCACTGAAGGATTCAAATTGGATTATTGCAATGCAAGAGGAGTTGAATCAATTCACTAGACAGGATGTTTGGGAGCTGGTAGACAAACCAAGACATCAAAATGTGATAGGCACTAAGTGGGTTTTCAAGAATAAGAAAGATGAGAATGATGTCATTACTAGGAACAAGGCAAGGCTAGTGGCTCAGGGCTATTCTCAGTCTGAAGGAATAGACTATGATGAGACATTTGCTCCTGTTGCCAGACTAGAAGCCATCAGATTGTTCTTAGCATATGATGCTCACATGAAGTTCAAAGTATACCAGATGGATGTGAAATCTGTCTTTCTTAATGGGATTCTCATTGAGGAAGTGTATGTGGAACAACCTTCTGGTTTTGAACAAGGTGACAAGGTGTTTAAGCTTAAGAAAGCTCTGTATGGGCTGAAGCAGGCACCCAGAGCATGGTATGACACTCTATCTCAATTTCTTCTGGACAATGGTTTTTCTAAGGGTAAGATTGATAGGACCTTGTTTAGGAAAGAAGAAGGAAAGGACATCATTCTGGTCCAAATATATGTTGATAACATTATATTTGGATCCCCTAACAAGAAGCTGTGTGAGAAGTTTGGTGATCTCATGCAGAGTCAGTTTGAGATGTCTATGATGGGTGAGATGAATTACTTTTTAGGTCTGCAGGTAAGGCAAACAGAGAAGGGAATCTTCATTAATCAGGCGAAGTACATCAGAAACATATTGGAGAAATTTGGAGTAGGATCTAGCAAAGCAGCCAAGATTCCTATGATGACAAATTTCAACATGGACCCAGATGAGTCTGGAGAGAGTGTGGACCAGACTCAGTACAGAGCACTTATTGGTTCTCTTCTGTACCTGACTGCAAGCAGACCAGATATCACTTTTGCAGTGGGAGTGTGTGCCAGATTTCAAGCTAATCCTAAGAAAAGTCATTTAGAAGCAGCTAGGAAGATATTGAAATATCTTAAGGGAACTGTGAATTTAGGATTATGGTATCCTGCAGATGACAACTTAGAGTTAAGTGGTTATTCAGATTCAGACTATGGTGGATGCAGAATAGATAGGAAATCTACAAGTGGAACATGCCAATTTTTAGGGAATAAATTGGTATCTTGGTTTTCTAAGAAGCAGACTTCAGTTGCTACATCAACAACAGAAGCAGAGTACATGGCTGCAGGGAGCTATTGTTCACAACTACTCTGGATTAGTCAACAGCTTAGAGACTACCAGATTAGAGCCAAGGATATTCCTATTTTCTGTGATAGTAATAGTGCAATTGCCATCACCCAGAATCCAGTTCTTCATACCAGATGCAAACATGTTGATATAAGGCATCACTTTATCAGAGACCATGTTGAGAAGGGAGATATAAGGATGGAAAAGATTGCAACAGAGAGGCAGAGAGCAGATATTTTGACTAAGCCACTGGCTGAGACCAGATTCAGAGAGTTATCTTTTGAGTTGGGATTATTGGATCATAGACAGGTTTGTTTTAGGGGGAACATCAGAGAAGAAGTATCCTTAATTTCATTTTTACGTACTTCATTATTTTCTCAACTAACATACCTACAGGACAGATATATCAGAGAAGTTACTTCTCCAGATAAGGTATGCACCAGGTGACACTTGTACCAGATGAGGTACGTCCCAGATAAGGTGCTGAATCAAAACCAGAGTCTTATCTGATCAGAACCAGATAGGTTTCATCATATGAGATATCACACCAGACTAGCTGTGGTATCATCTGGTTACAATACCAGGTGACAGGTATGTTTTTACTTTTCTGGCCCCTGATCATTGGGATACACCTTTTATATTAGTAAATACATCCAAAATGTTTCAACTTCAGAGTGTATTTAAGACTAGGGTATAGGGCCTAGGCAATCATTTCGTTTTTTTCTCTTGACTGCCATAAAACCCCTTTATGCCCAGTCCCAATGACCACGCCTACGCACCATATTAAATCTGTATTTTGCCTTTTAATCTTGGCCATCAGATTTAATTACTGTGTAAAATGTCAATCAATTCGAAAATTGATTTTGTTCCCTAATTTATATTTGGAAATTACACGCGTTCACTTCATTTATTGTTATTACCACGCGTATTACCCTATTTAAATCAAATTTCTTTTCAATTTGTCTTTTCACGTTTCATATCTTCTCAAAGCCCTAACTTTCTCTCTGCAAGTTTCTTTCTCTCTCTCTCTCACAGCGATGGCACCCAAATGCAACTTTGACCCAGACCACGTCTGCAAGAAGTTGAAATATGAGATGGTGGTGGACTTCTATTCCACCAAGAATCCAGCCGCACTGGAGATTTTGGAACTGCTCAGGCGATCGGGAGTGGAGGAGTTGATTTCCAAAGTTCCCAAAGACCTACGCACCTTGGATGGGTATGCTGCCCAGTTCCTTGTTCGGATGAAGATCCATGAAGATCATATTTCTTCTAAGATTGATAAGGAGGATGTGGTTTTCTCAAAGGCGGACTTCTGTCGTCTTTTTGGTAACATTTCTGCGGAGGGTGTAGACCCATTGAAGTACAAGGAAGGAGAGGCATTGGAATCCTTCAAGATGTTTGCCAGAAATTCGTGCCAGAATCTTACCAAGGGTTTCTTGGACAAACATCTGAGGCAGAAGTATAAGGTGTTGTTTGATATTGTAGTGAAAATTCTCATGTGCGAGAGTCATAGCACAGATGCTATCTTTACTGGTAGGCTCTGTGTTATGAGGGCCATTGTTGATGGTTCCCATTGCAACTAGGCTGAGTTCTTCTGGGGAGTGCTGAGGAAGAACAAGTTGAAGGTCCAGAAGGAAGAGTGCCCCCAGTTGCCTGGAGAGCAACAGTTTGTGTTCAATGCTAATGTGTCATTGGGCACAAAGCTCACTTTAATCTTGGACTCACTCTTTCCAGAGAAGAAGTGGAGAGATTCCTGGTGTAAGGGCTTCCATAAGTCCAAGATTTTGTTCTCTAAGGATGGTCCCCTTCATGGCCATCCTGACTCTGATGGTGAGCAAGCCATCCCTGCCCCTCCTATTCAAGCAGTGCCTTCGCCTGCTAAGGGGCAGAAGCAGAAGACCCAGAAGAAGCCTGTTGAAGCAACTGGTTCTTCAACCATTGCTTTCTATGGTTCCTCAGAGGAGGACCAGATTCCTCTTCTTGATGTATTGAAGAAGAAGAGTGAAGGAGCTGAGGCTGCCAAGAAGGCAGGAGCTTCCAAGAGGAAGAGGCCAGAGGAGGCCAAGAGGAAATCTGCAAAGAAGCCAAGGACAGGCAGAAGGGCTCCAAGAACTCTCCTGGTGGATGAGCCATCAGAGGACGAGGAAGAAGAGGTTGAGCCTCTAAAGAAGAAGCCTAAGGCAAGGAAGGCCATTCTTCAATATTCAGACTCTGGCTCTGATCTTGGAGATGCACTGGAGCAAGTTATTGATGAAGCTGCCAGAATCATGCAGGACTCCTCTGCTCCAGTCCCTTCTGAAGAGGTAATCCCCCTTATCCCTTCCTCAACCCCCATTAATCTTGTTACCCCTTCCACCTCTCCCCCAGATAACCCTCCCCAAACCCCATCTGCTTCTGGTGCACCTCTTACCTCACCAGAGCAGACTCTCCCAGATACCCCCATATATACTCCCTCCACCATACCTACACAAACACCTTCTCCCCCACCTTCACAAACACCTCTCTCTCCCCCAGCCCCTGTACCAGAAGGGCCTTCTACTTCTGGTGCAGAACCCTTCATTCCTTCCCCTTCCACATCACAAATTTCTATCCCACCCTCTGTACCAGAGATCCCATCTACTTCTGGTGCAGAGCAACCCATTCCTTCATCCTCTACCTCACAAAATCCAAACCCTCCCCAAACTCAAACAGATCAGCCCTCAAACTTGAACCCTCTTTCTATGGCATTGGGATTCCCTGGCCCTCCCCATTCTCCCACATGTCTTACCAGCGATGATAGTGAAGATGAGGAAGCTTCACTTGAGTCTGATCACTTAACACCTTCCTCCTCTGCCTCTGGGCCCAAACCCTTCACTTTCTCATCTGCAGAAATGGGTCCCATTAGGCAGAGTATGAGTGTGAGTGCTCAGCTCTGGCTAAGAGAGCATTTCCCAGTTCTTCAGGAGCACTTACCACTTTTGGCAGACCTTACTGATGCCAAAGTCTGGAGCAAGGCCAGACTTGAAGATGTGGAGGACCTTATGCTATTGCTTGAGGAAATGGGTCCCTCCAACTTCACTGCCTGGGAGATAGAGCTGAAGCAGAAGCTGAATATCCAGAACCCAGCAGAGCTAGAGACCCCTGCTGCAGCCAAGGTCTTGATTCGCACCTTGCTCATCCAGAGGGGAGTGATGATCTCCCCTGAGGGCCCCTCTTACAAGTTTGGGCCTCATTTTGTCTTTCCTCCAGAGCTCTACTCAGATGAGGAAGATTTTGATATGTCTCCTGCCGTGCTCCAGAAGATGAAGACTTTCTTCAACGAGCAGATCATGCAAATTGGGCGGTTCTCTAAGGCTATTCAACATATGGCCCCTGCTATGATCGAGCATCAGATTCGGCAAGAGAGGAGAATTTTCCTTAAGCAGATCAAGTCTACTCTTGCTGAAGTTAAAGCTTCCTTCAAGGCAAATGGCCTCTTTGTCAAGCTGGACGTGATGCATAGCCAGAAGCAGCTCCAGGAGCATGTGCTTGAGCAGATGAGGCCAGTCTCTGTGCTGAAGGTTGAGATGGCCACCCAGATGCTTCAAACTGCTAAGATGAAGGACTCCCTCCAGGAGATGTTGGACAGACAGGAGAAGCTAGTTGCAGAATCGAAGGCTTACCTGGAGGAGGCAAAGCAGCTTCGTGATCTTCACTCTTCCTCCAACACTGCCTTGCCTGATCTCATAAGGCAGGTAGTGGAGCCCCTCCTTGATGAAGTTAAAAAGGGGGAAGAGAAGGCCAGAACTGATCTGGCGAAGACCACTAATGAGACTCTATTTAGCCATGGAGCGCGCCTGGACCTGCTTGAGAACATCTTGGCCCAGGCAGAGCTGCAGAAGAAGAAGAAAGAAGAGCTCAAGTCCCTTACCATGGCTAAACAGCTTGCTGCAGAAGAGGAGTCGGAAGCAGAGCAGGATCCTATCTCTATCTCTGGACCTTCTAAGAAGAAGATCAGAAAGGTCAAGAAAAGCTTCCTAGAAGAAGTAGTGGAAAAGGCAGAGAAGAGGTTCAGAGAAGAAATGCCTGAAGAAAGGCAAGCAAGGATCAGGAAGAACATAGATGAAGAGCAGAGGCTCCGATATGTTAGGAGGCAAAATAAGAAGAGCAGAGAAGCTGGTATCACTCCTGGTGCCAATGGATCCAGCCAGAAGAGGAAAGGGCATGTTGAAGTCATGAACATCTTTCCTCTCAGAACAGAAGGGTCATTTGACTCTACTGTGCATGTGCCTCTGATTGAGAGGTGGAGGGAAGCCAAGACTCTCTGGTTCATTCAACATTACATCCAGAGGCCTCCACCAGAGGATGATGCTCTCATCAACAGAACTTTCCACTCTTGGATGAAAGCTTATGATGCAGATCTTTACAAGCAACTGATGGATTCAACTATTGAGTTCAACCTGGAAGTCACTGCTCCTGAATTCCATTATCTCAACACTCCAATGGCAGGAGACCAGGTTGATTGGGCTGAATTGAAGAAACTGTACAAGACAAAGGTGTTGGTGAATTTCACTCCAACATCTTCTGCAGAGTTGAAGGCCATTCAAGACAGGTTTCTTGACTAGTTTCTGGTACCTAAAGAGAACAGAAGATATGCCTAGATTAGGACCAGACTTGCTTTATAATCTGTAATCTCCTTTATCCTTATTATTAATGAAAATCATATCTTCTCTGTTCAAAAGACAACCTCTTGTTGTCTTATTGTTTGCCTGATAAGATCTACTCTAAGGTCTTATCCCTTTATTGTTTTCTTGCTTATTTTCTGCTTTTTTTTTTTTTGTTCAGTTCTGGTAGTGTTTTAACTTCATCAAAAAGGGGGAAATTGTTAGGAAAAATATTGTATAGTTTTGATGAGTTAAAACAAACCAGAAGATGTAATAGGACCATCTAGACCTGTTAGCCAGATGATGATCTAGATTAGGACTTAGTCTAGGGGGAACTGCCAGACCAGAAGACTTCACCAGAAGAGTCACCAGAAGACCCCACCAGAAGACTTCACCAGATGAGATCTGACCAGAGGCAGAAGACCTTCCCCAGACCAGACGAGTCCGAACCAGACGAGTCTGGTGGAACAAAAGATGCTCAGTTTGATCCCCTGTTTCTACTGAGTGTTCTGGTTGTTAACCAGATCAGGACCAGAAGACACCGAGGTTACCTGGTGTCTGGTCTTGCCTTCTGTGGAGAAAATCAGAGTTAGGTAGAGGAAGCATTTGACCGTTGGTGATTCAAATCAAGTCAACAAGATCAGGATTGGAAAGTATTTGAAGTCAATCAATCAAAGGATCCCACCAACCCAATCAATCAATTAGGGAATTGATTGATTGAAGCTTCCTTATATAGAGGATCTGATTGGATTAGCTCTCCAACGGCTAACCCTAATCCCCTCTATAAATACAAGAGTGCAGTTCCAAGAAAAAGCTCTAGAGACTCTCACGCGCACAAGTCATATTCCAAGCTTTTGATAATCACTCTTAGCACTCTTATTGCTCACATTACATATCTACTCTTAAGGAGTTGTTGGAACTTTAACCTGTTCATCTCTAAGATAAGGTTGAAGGTTGATTACTTTAGATTGTGGTTAAATCTAAAGGAGTTGTAAGAAGGAACCGGTACTTCGAAAATTCCAGTACGTGAGTAAGTTGGTTGGTTGATAGTGAGACCCCTTGGATAAAAGGGAGAGTGGACCTAGGATATTCAGATCCGAACCACTATATATCTAGTGTTATTTATTGCTTTCGTTTATTCATTCTCTTATTTGTTTTGTGCTCTTATAAAAAGAAGTTTGTTAAGACATAAACTTAAAGCTTCCGCAATTAATCTATCTAGTGGGACCAACAGTAGACTCATCTGGTCCTCTAGTCAGAGCTCATCTGGTCAGACTCCTCTGGTCAGAGCTCATCTGGTCAGACTCCTCTGGACCTCATCTACTCTGGTGACTCTTCTGCTCTGGTTTGGACACTTCATCTGGTCACCTCTCATCTGGTCACCTCATCTGGTCATCTCTCATCTAGTCACTTCTCATCTAGTCTGCACAAATTTCTTCCCCCTTAACCAAAGACTTATTCTAGACCTAGACTAATTTGTAGCTGACTAACAGGTTCAACTAGTCCTATTACAAGTTCTTGTTTTAACATCTTCAAAACATCTAATCTATATCCTAACAATTTCCCCCTTTTTGATGATGTTAAAACTGAAAGAACTTAAATAAAACAAGACAAGAAAATTTTGAAATAATCAAGATAAAGGATCTAGCAGTCTGGGTCAACTGATCTTCCCCCTCAAAGTATGCTCAGCTGATATTGGGGCAAAATATCAGTTGGTCTTCTTGTGTATCTGCAGGCAATCAAGTTTTTGGTACCCTTCTGGGTCCAGGGGGTTAGCAAAATTTTTAGGAAGCCACAAGAATAGATCATCCCTTTTTGAATCAGGTGATCTTAACTTTCTTCCATACATATCCACAAAAACATACTCAACAAAAGAACCTTTGACATGGTTATTTCTTCTAGAGGCTATTCTTCTCTTATGAGCTTGTCCAGTAGAAGAAGTAACTTGTCTTAAAGCAACAAACTTGAATTTCTTTTGATAAGGATAAGTCTTACTAGAACCATCAAAGGTTCCAGCTGGTCTGGCAGATAACTTGAAAGTCCTATGCAGGTGAGTAGGAGTCATCTGGTTCTGCCTCTTTTGAGAATATCCCGTCTGTCTTCTACTCTGCTGGCCTGACTGAGGCCTTTTAAAA
The DNA here is from genome assembly GCA_947034835.1 of Ballota nigra. Lineage (NCBI taxonomy): Eukaryota > Viridiplantae > Streptophyta > Magnoliopsida > Lamiales > Lamiaceae > Ballota > Ballota nigra. The sequence continues at coordinate 94,757,726 of OX344724.1, forward strand.
TCCCTCTTCTGCCTTTTGGGATTTTGAGTTTTAGAACTCATCTGCCCATTAGGCAGTTGCCTAGTCAGCTGGCCTCTTACCCTTATCAACAAAATTACTAGGCTGTTATTCTTTCTGAATATGTGAGGATTCAGGTTTGGTATAATCAAGGCCTGTCTTATCATGCTCTCTTTGAGATGAGGCAGCTATATTTGACACAACATTATTTGTTGTAGTCAGCTGCTCCAATCTCATCTTGAGTTTGTCCTCACTTTCTCTTACAATTTTGTTTTGGTGGAAGAGTTCATCAAACTTAGCTTTGAGCAGATTATATTCATTGTCTTTCTCAATGTTTTCATCAACCAACCTTTCTATCAGCTTAACTTGTTCAGTACACCTGGTTGTCAAGTCAGAAGACTCCTCGACCAGTGTATGATTTTGTTCAGCTGGTAGATCAGCTGAGTTGCCTAGACATTGTGAAAGCTTCTGATTTTCTGCTTTCAGCTTTGAGTTCTCATCTTCCAACTTTTGACAAAGTTGTATAGAAGTTTGGAGATCTAATAGCAACTTCTGCATATCAGACTCCTCTGATTGTCCAGAAAAAGAAAAAGATGAAAAGTAAGAGGAAGTTCGATTACATACCTCGTCTGTTACTAGACATATCTCTTCGTCTGGTCCAAAATTGGATGATGAACCAGAAGTGGATACCTCTTCTTTCTCATCTACTAAGCTTCTTTTGGAGTAACTCCTAGTGTATCTTCTATTGCTTTTCTTTGAACTCATTTCTGCAAGAAAATGTTAGCACAACAAATATTTGGGTTTTCAAAAAAATGGATCTGCCCTGGTGACCACCAAAATAATTTCAAAACAGTGGTCTGTAGAACACACTGCTCTGATATCACTTGTTGGTCCCAAAAAGGATTATCCAGCGGAAAGCGTTTTAAACTTAATTTTAAGAAAACCCTTTTAAATTAAGTGCTAAAAGAAAAGTGCAGAAAACTTAAAAGCATAAAGTAGAGAACTCCAGATTTATAGTGGTTCGGACCAACTTGTCCTACGTCCACTCTCTCTTTCTCAAAAGGGGACTCTCTCTCCAACTAACTTACTAACTACTGGAATTGCAAAGTACCAGCTCCTTCGTACACTCGCTTACTCCAACCTTTCTATGTGATGAATATGTTGAGTAAAAATTCCAACTAAAAACTCCTAAAGAGTATATATACGTGAAAGGACAAAGGTGAGTGGGTGGAGAGTTCGTGTGCTTTGTGCTCTTGCCCAACTCTTGTATTTGAACTCAACCAAAACACTCTTTTTTATAGTTGTGAGAATCAACTAGCCGTTGGAGTGCTAGTAATTCAAACAACCATAATTGGAGGGATATAATCAATCAAAGATTGATTATATGATTGATTAGTTGACTTTCAATCAAGCAATCAATCAGATCCTCCATCAGTTGACTCTCCAGATTGTCTTCTTCTCAATTATCGAACTCCAAGATCTTCTTGTCTCCAGATTACACGCAGCCTCCATGTGGGTGAACTAATCCATCTCCCTCATCTGGTCAGGGGTTTTCTAGCCTGGTGACATTTCTGCTCTGAACCTCATCTGGAAGAGGTCTTCTGGCAGACTCCTCTGGTCAGGTTTCTCTGGCAGACTCCTCTGGTCCTCTGGTCAGAGCTCATCTGGTCAGACTCCTCTGGACCTCATCTACTCTGGTGACTCTTCTGCTCTGGTTTGGACACTTCATCTGGTCACCTCATCTGATCACCTCTCATCTGGTCACCTCATCTGGTCATCTCTCATCTGGTCACCTCTCATCTAGTCTGCACAGATTTCTTCCCCCTTAACCAAAGACTTATTCTAGACCTATACTAATCTGTAGCTGACTAACAGGTTCAGCTAGTCCTATTACAAGTTCATGTTTTAACATCTTCAAAACATCTAATCTATATCCTAATACCTTGTTAGCCCGTTTGAGTCTTAGCCTATTTTATTTGCTAGCACATATTAACACTTATCCAATTTCCTAAATCTTTTTGTCCCAATTTGAGTGGAGAATAGGAAAAGTGTGAATGAGGAGGGATTGAGTTGAGTTGAGAGAAGGAATTATGGTGGTTGAGTTGTGATAAAAGAAGGGTGTGATGAAGTTTTGAGTTGTGGGAAAGACAAAAAATTTGAGAATGAGCAAAAGAAAATATGAGCTCATGTGAGTTGTGAAACAGAAAAAAAAAAGGTTGAGTGATTGAAAAAAGTGAAAAGAGTTGAAAAAAATAAAAAAAAATTGAGGTGTTGAGAGTAAAGGAATTGATGTGCATTATGTGAAGATGTTAAAGAAGTGTGTTCCTTGTATCGAAGTACCAAATTTTGATTTTCTATTCTCCATTCACTTGAGTCACTTATCCCATATAGTTACCCCACCTGTCCAGCCTACATTACAACCTTGAGAAAAGTCCTTTTTTATTCGACATTGATTTCTAGAGTATGGTCGAAGTTGAGAGTGCTTACAAGCCCATGACTACTTATATGTGTGATTGATTGATTGAGTGAGTCCCTTAATTTTGCTAAACACTTGTGAGGGAGAGAAACACATCGTCGAGAGCACATTCATGTTAGATTTTGGTGGTTCTTATTGATTATGCATGAGTAGGATTAAGGGGGATGAGTTTGTGTGTGAGTGATTGATCTTTGAAGTTTGAGCTATATTACTTGCATGGTTTGGTTCTATGATTCATTATTAACAATTCCACTTAACTTATTATTTCATTGCTTGAGTATAAGCAATATGGTAAGTTTGGGGGGGTTGATTAGTCGTGAAATTATTATGTTTTGGTGCCCGATTTGCCCACGTTTTGAGTATTTTTTATGAGTGTTTGGAGTTAATTTAGTATCATTTCTATAAAATGATGAATTTGTCTCTTTGGTTTTCATATATGGATAGAAGATGAAAAGAGGAGTTCATAGGACTTTGAATCGGCCAAAACGGACTCCCGGTTGAGGAGATATGAAGATTTTACGAATATGTGTACAACCGTCGAAAAGTACTCGAGCAGAGTCACTCGAGTAGTCACTACTCGAGCACTCGAGTAGTGCACTCGAGCTGCAACAGGTCGAGTAGTCACTACTCGACCTATACTCGAGCAAATGCGTATTTTGGCCCAAAAATGCCCAAATTCGATCCCAAGCCTATTTATACCTTTTTCCAAGCATATCAACACATACCAACACATATTTTGAGCGAGGAGAAAACTTGAGAGAGAGATTGGAAGAGTTTTATACGTTGTAATCGAGGTTTTAATTTACGAATTCTTAGTTTTAGTATTTCTTTTGAACGTATTAGATTAATTCTTTCTTTCTTTCCTTACTCTTTGAGACGATAAACCCTAGTTTTTCAGATTTGTATAGATTTCTTTAGATACTTTAATTTATCCTTTCGTTTATGTTCTTGATTTCTTTCGTTAATTTAATTATGCATATGATTATTGTTCTTGTGATTGCTTTTATTATTCAAACCACCATGTTAGGCTAGAACCCTTGCATGCTTAGGATAGGATGAACTCGTAGAAGTAGGATGTTGGTACGTAATTAGGATAACTCGTGATGCTTAGTTTTAATTCTCTTAATTAATTGAATTCTTAAAATAAATCCTAGAATTATCTTGAAATTGAGTACGAAAATTGTTAGAGAGAGGACGATCGTATCACTCTTTAATAACGAATAGGCTTAACGAGAGGGTTTTAGAAGGAGTTTATAATCTACCGGTTTATCTAGGGAGGACGACAGCATCACCTTAGGTAAATAAGGGTCTCAATAATTAAGCACGATCCATATAACTTGTTTAGTGGATTAGTGAAGTAGGTTGATTTGACGAAGTATTAGGGGTAATTCTTGAGCTTTTAGTCTTTTAATCTCGTACTAGATTAGGGAAGTTGATTGCCTAGTTTTAGTGCACTTAGGATTAATACTTGCACATCACGATTATTTTAGTTATTGTACCAACTCCGTTAGTATATGTAGGAATTCCTATCCCGAGCATCATTGTCTTATTTTGCATTAATCTCAAGTTATTTATTTTAATTTAATTATTAATATAGAGTATTTTATTATAACTTTCAATCCCCAAACATACATTCATATTAGCTACGAGACGTACATCTCCAGGGATTTACTCGCATACACACTTTCCCTTGGGTTCGATACTACTTGGTCCCTATACTTGCCCATACTACAGGGATCCCATACTCTTGTGGGGTGACTACTAGTATAGCTAGTATTCTGCGGTTCAAGTCAGACCCCACAGATCCAAATGAAGAAGATTGAATGCTGATTTAGTAGAATGAACAACAGGTGGAAAATGTTTCTGATGCATTTTACCAAGCTTGCATGCTTCACAAAACAAACGATCCACTAGAACAGAAGGTAAATGCAAAGACTGAAGCACACTAGAAAGAGTCCTATTACAAGGATGCCAAGCCTATTATGCCAAAGTGTGCATTTATTTAAAGTAGAGCTACACAAAGCAACATTATTACATGACATCTTAGTCAACAAGTCATGATGTCTCTGAGGAAGCTTGCTAATATCCAGCCGATACAACCCATTATTGAGATTTCCTTTCAGCAGGATCTGACTAGTTTGAAGGTCCTTAACAAGACAATGATCAACATAAAATTCCATCATTGCATTGTTATCTTTCAAAAACGTAGAAATGTTCATCAATTTTTTTTGTAAATGACTAGAGATTGACTATCAACAAGGTTAGGCAAGCGAAAAGAACCAGCGTTCAAGATAGGAATAGAAACTCCATTACCAACAGTGAGAGCAGAGTTACCTTGATATGGCGTGTGAACTTGAAGATTTTATAGCTGTGATGTAACATGGTGTGTGGCTCCACTATCCACATACCAATCAGAAGATGGAGCAGGCATAAACTGTGGAGGAGGTAACATATGTGAAACAGGATGAATAGGAGATACAGATGAAGTATATTTACCAAACGGATTATGAGATGCGGAGCCAGAGTGTACAACATTAGCCTGATGAATAGGTCCAGTAGAGGTGGAAGTCGAAGACCTGTTCTGAGTAGTGGTTTGGGAAGGGCTAGCTTGATCTATCCCCATAAAGTTCACATCAAACCGTTTGTAACACTTAGTAGCTATGTGATTCGGCTTGCCACATAACTGACAATAGATTTTGTTCTTAGAATTAACAATTTTTTCCTTTCCTTTGAATTTACCTTGACCACCAGAAGTATCTCTCACAGCATAATTGGCAGATGGAACAGAATGAGAAACAGGAAGTGCAGAATTAGAACTTGCCTACAACAGACGCATCTCATGGTATGCAACATAGACTGCACCTTCGATAAAGAAGGAAGCTCTTGCCGAGTGGTAATATTTACCACAACAACATCATATTCGGAACTGAATCCTCCAAGAAGATACAATATAAGATCCTCATCACTAAAAGTAGATCCAGACGCACGAAGACTATCAGTGATAGTACTCATCTGGATGAAATAATCGTCAATAGAAAGAGAGCCTTTCTTCAAAGTCTGCAGCTGATACCACAAACTTAACACTCTAGCCTTGGACTGTGAATGAAACAATTCATCAAACACCTTCCATACCTGAAAAGAGTGCTCACATCTGTTCACATGACCCAACATTGGCTTAGTAATAGAACTCAACAACCAGCTCATGAGATACTGATCACGACGATGTCAAGAGAGAGCATCCGAGTCCATAGACTCAGATCCGTCACCAGTCAATTGAATCTTTGGAGCAGAGGCGCCATTGAAGAACAAAACATCCTCATAGTCGTGAGCGCGCACAGTCGCATGTATTTGAGACCTCCAGTATGCATAGTTATTTCGATCGAGACGAATACGTAGGGTGATAAACGTAGGAACTTTAGATTTTGAAGAAGAAGCTATAAATCGCGGAGGAAATTGAATCGCGAAAGAAGAAATTGAATCGTAAAAAAAATCTAAAGAATGAAATCGCAAAAAAAAAAAAAAAAAACCAGAAATCTACGAAAATTGAAGCACAAACACTGATTAAAATACGTAATTTGTGATCAAACAAGGAAGAAATCCAAAATGAAGGAGTGCAACCAACACAGAATCACCGAGCCCTAACTCTCTAACTCTCAAGATACCATGTTTGAAATATGTAAATTTCACTCAAAATGATATAGTACTGTAGGTGAGCTATTTTTAGAGTTGGCTCTTACAGTTAAGCTAAAATGATAATCGCCTAACAAACTAACAGAAATGCACCTCACTAACTGCGTATTTACATAATTAAGCAATCACTCTAGTAGTCTAACTAACTATCAATTTAATACTCTAATAGTATGAGACAATTTTGTAGTTAAAAAGATGCCTCAGTTGAGTATTTGAATTGTATGTCCATTTAAAATATAATTGAACTTTTCTCAAAAGAAAAAATATAATTGGACTTCATAATTACTCTTCTGTCCATAAAAAAATGTGTCAATTTTTTTATTTGTTTGTTCACTATTTTTTTTTTTCAACAATTAGTTTAATTTTACATTTACAAATAATTATTTTATTCGTATTTTATCCTTACTTTATCTACTTTTTAGAACATGTGCTCAAGCAATGTTGGTGGATAGAGGGAGTATGAAATTTGTTCATACATAAATTAGGACAACTCGTATCCTTTGGTGAAAAGAATTAATATATTTTAACACATATTCTTTAGTGAAAATGACTTGTACTCTTACATCCCCCATAACTAATTCCCCTTAGTAAACAATTATAACCATTTCGTAAAAAAAATCATATCCTTCAAATTAGTAAATGTATGAATTAGTTTCACTCTGCATTTTGTCTTTTAAGTAACTAAGAGTAGTTCTACTATATATTATGCACTTGAATAAATTGCAAAAAATGTGAAAACACACAGTTCAGTGTATACTATGTGCTTTGAATTAGCAATACCCCAAACAATAATCAACAATGCCCCAAGCAGTGATCAACAAATGAACAACAATCAAAGATGTCCCAAGCAATAATCAACAAACAAACAAAAATAAACAATACCCAAAACATTAATCAACAATATTCCAAATAGTTAACAATAACCCAATATTTTTTTTAACTATATATTTCTTATTAAAAATGTCAAAATTAGATTTAAAATGGAGCTCGAAACTCAAGTACATAGTATGCACTTGGGTGCATGCAATAATTTGTGTTTAATTAATGGGATCCTTATGGTTATGTTTTTATCAATTTTCCATATTTTAGTAATATTAAATAAGAGAAAAACACAAATTGTTATATGAAATATTCTACGAATTCTAGATCCGTAGAATAACACATACTTAAAAAAATTCGCAGATTTTGGTCGAGTTGGTTTGGACTTGGTGAATTTTTTTCAAAATCTCGCGCAAGTCAAGTTTCAGGATTTTCGCTATCAGATTGTGTTACTATATGAACAAATGCATGCTACTGAAGGGCAAAATGTATGTTACTATTAGACTAAACATTATTTTTCCACCAATTTTCTTGTGTTTTTATTGAAATAAATATTTTTCCATACTATATAAGAGCAAAATGTGTGTTATTATCTATTCAAATATTGATTTTTGCAAATATTTATTTTTACAAAAAATAATTATTTTTTCATACAATAACACATGTAAGGTAGTGAAAAGTGTATTACTATAATAACAAAAATGTCTTATTCAATGTATAAAAATGTATTTGCACTAATACAAAAAAGCATTCTCCCACGTTTTGTTACCATAATGACAATCATATGTTACTGTAAAAGCAGATGTGTGTTACTGTTGGAGCAAATATGTGTTAATGTTAGAGCAAATGCGTGTTAATGGTGGAGGAAATGTGTGTTGATGTTAGAGTAAATATGTGTTACTACAAATGTGTGTTAATATTAGAGTAAATGTGTTTACTATTGGAGCAAATATGTGTTAATGTTAGAGTAAATATGTGTTACTGCAAATGTGTGTTAATGTTAGAATAAATGTATGTTACTACAAATATATGTTACTGTTGGAGCAATGTGTGTTAATAATAGCGGAAATGTGTGTTACTATTGGAGCAACGTGTGTTAATGTTGGAGAAAATGTTTGTTAATGTTAGGGTTAATACATGTTACTGCAAATGTGTGTTAATTATTGGAGCAAATGTGTCTTATTGTTAGAGCAAATGTGGGTTAATGTTAGAGTAAATGTGTGTTATAGCAAATGTGGGTTAATGTTGGAGCAAAAATGTGTTAATATTAGAGCAAATGTTTGTTATTGTTGGAGCAAATGTGTGTTAATGTACGAAACAATAAATCTAGATTTAAAGGGATGATAAATAAATTAAAAGACACATATTTTTCCTTATTGTTATTGTAAAGTATAAAAATCTATTTTTTTAAACACTAGTAACACACATCTTGTCTTACAGTAATACATATTTGCTCATATAGTAACACAATTTGGGAGCGAAAATCCTGAAATAAGCTTTTTGCGATTTTAAAAAAAAAAAAATCAATTTTACTAGTTTAAGATCCGCGAATTTTGACCTGAAGTGACCCGACCCATGATTTTAAATATTTGTCTAGCTTAGATATATTTACATTTGAAATACTTCACAAGAGAATACCTCGAGCAAAAATTGATATTTAGAGGGTGGCCTTAAGCCCTTAATTTATAATTGTAGGAGTATTTCTCTAGTGAAACTTGTTCATAAATATGAAATTAATATAATTATATGTATTTATTGATATCATTAGATGCATTTGTTGATACCATAGTAATTTGCACTGTGATTTCAATTTACAAGTCTAATAATATTAGTAAAATTATCTAATAATGCCAGTTAATACATCTAATGATATTAATTTCTTAAATTTTTTGTGATTATAAGATGTTAGACTCATTTCTATTATTCATTTATTTTATGGGCACTAATATTTCCCCTCTTCATTTTTTAGCTCACTCCTTCAGCTCTAATTTAGAAATTATTTTCGAACAATTATTATTTGTTTCAAAAATATTCAGTTTAAAATATTTTTATAGGGGTGAATCCAAATTTTGGATGGTAAATTGAACGGCGAAAAATAGGGTCCGACTATATACCCCTCCATGTTTATTACACCCACTTAATATTTTAAATAAATATTAAATACACCCTCATTAATATATCTATATTATATTACCCTTACTCCTAATACCCCTCTTACTTTTTTCATATTTGTTCAAAGAGTTGATACACCCCCACAAACCCTTTTCCAGCCATAATGTTTACACTGTTTTTTATATCCATTTTAGCGTCGACAAACCGATAAGCCACCAACAACAACGAGCCGCCGACGATGCCCCACAAAATCTAATTAAACTCTTCCCTATCGTTACTTTTTGTCCTTCTGCACGTCTACATAAACCAAGCACTTCTGCACGACAAGATGAAGCGTTGACTCAGGACTCACGGGGCAAAACACCGACAATGACGAGATTTTGCAAACAATGATTTCAAAACAAAATTGGTTTAAAATTTTCGAACCTGGTTTTTCGAAAAAAGGTTAGGGTTTCGAAAAAAACTTGTCGAAAAATGACAAATATTTCGGCAAAATATTTTCGAAAATTTATATTTCGACAAGATTTTGTCGAAACCCTAACCATATTTCGACAAGTTTTTGCCGAAATCTTAACCATTTTTTGAAAAACCAGGTTCGAAAAATTAGTATCGAGATTTTTTTCCAAAAAATTATAACAATTGCCCTTGAAGAATTAAATCTCTGTTATATGCTTTACTCAAATATTGGTCAAAGGGTGAGACTTAGGTTGAGGTGATTTGGTGGTGTTCGCGACAAAGTAATTCCGGTTGCGTGTTGTTTTACTCAATTACTTGCACATGCTTGCTTCACCATTGTAATGAAACAAGAAACTAAGGTTGCATCACCATTGTAAAGATGATAAAATGGTGGACAAGATGGATTTTCTCTTCTCTTCCCGTATCTTCACCGATTCTCTTCTTGTATTTGTGTACTATTTTGTATTTTTTGGTATTTTAGTGGGTGTATCTATTTTTTTTTAATTATAAGGATATAAAAATCTTTTATATAATATATTATAATAAATAAAAAATAAAGGGGGTATCAAATAAATATGGAGGGATATATAGTAGAACCCGAAAAATATTAAGAAACTCCACGACTAAAATGAAAAACGAACGAAAGTTATGGTGGGCCGTCTGGCGCCGGCAAATTAAAAGCGGCCCAATTCAGTTATTTAGCATGGTGGAAAGGTCGGCCCAATAAATTCAGACCGTTCAGAATTCAAACTGGTCCATACTGATTCTGCGGAAAGAGAGACCAATCAAGGGGGTTCAAGGCCCCACCATACACACCTTTTTGTCCTCAATCCCACCACCATCAATTCCACTCACTCTTCTCTTTTCTTCCTTCTCTTCTTTCTAAGAATTGTTTTCCCATTTTTCCTTTTTCCCCATTAATTTAACCTGCCACTCTGCAGTAGTGCTGCCATTGTTAAAAGCATGCCCTTTTCCAAGCTCAAAATGCTGCTTTAACTTAATCTATTGTCGGAAACACACCTTTCTGAAGTTGCATTTGGGTTTGGGAAGTGGGCTTCATGCTAATGAAGGCCAATAAGCTCTGTTACAGTTTCCACGGGATTACACTATCTATTATTCTTCTCCTAGCACCTTTTGTTTGCTCCAAGAACCATGGTAAGCTATCTACCCTTTTGTCCTTAAATTTCTGTCCTTTGCTAGTTGTTCTTCGTTTATTGTTATTCTGCTTGCAAGTGGATGTTAATGTATGCTGTTTTGACTTGTGTTTGATGAATAATGCTGATTTCTTGGTTTTGAAATGTAAGTAAGAGCATTTTGTGGGTGAATGTGATTGTTTTCAGTGATGGAGATGAAATCCAACAATTTCTCCACAACCAGAATTGGAGAGTGTTTCTTGTTATGTAGCAATTTTAGTACAAAATTCTCAGGTTATTGACTTAACTGTTCAACTATTTCCCATAGAAATTTCTCATTAGTAATAGTACCTAATGAATCAATAAGGGGTTCATATAGGAGAGAGTGTAAAGCTTTGCAAGTATAACAAGCTAAAAGTGATAACTCAGGAGGCCAGTGCTTGATGTTTCTCTAGACATTTAATTATTACAATCTCATACTTTTGAGCGTTTGCTGTCTTGTCTTTATTCCTGCAACATTTCTGGTGAATGTCCTTTAAAGTTGAGGCCTCTCAATTATACTAACATTTTCAACCCACTGTTTCTTCAATTTCTTGATTTCTTATGTGCAAACTTCTTCTATGTCATAATCTTAAATGATCTATTGGATTAAAAATGTCCTCATTGGGCTTCAAAACCAGCAATACATCAAAAAGAACAATTAGATGATAATGATGGGGAAAAGATTATTCCTTTATGGTTTCATGCAAGGTGAAGCTTCTCATGTTTCTTCTTTTTTTTCAACCCATGTGTTTAGAAAATGCTGCAAATGATCTTCTTGAGATCATCAACGATAATCGAACTGCCCACAAGCTTCCTAAGCTAAGCGACAGCCCCGGCCTCGGCTGCATTGCTCTGCAGTACGCGCAAGAATGCAAGGCCAACTGCAGCAGCAACAATGCTATACATTGTGAGCCCCCCGAAGATGATTTCACCGAGGTTTTTGCTCCCAATTGTGGCGTTGAACTCCCTACTTTTGGAACCATATCTGGATTCATTCTGGGGTGCCACCAGAAATATCTTCAGCCACAGGAAGCATTCTCGGATGTTTTGATTCGAGATCAGAAGACGAGCTCTCTCTTGAGAAACCGAACGATAACTGAAGTGGGAGTGGGCATAATTGGTAGGCATAAGCATAAAGGGCCTTACATTTGGTGTGTTTTGTTCAGTAACAGTCAGACGAATTCCACGTTTGTTCTCGAAGATCTTGGTAAAGGAATCGAGCAAAAGAGAGGCTGTTACAGTGGAACTAGCTTGTCTTGCAGTGAAGGACATAAGGATTCTGGTTTGTTTATGAATGCATGGATATTTTTTATGATCCTTTTTCCTTTTAGTTTTTTCTGAACATTATTGATAGTATTCATTTTAGACTCTTCTACCTTCTCTATAATAGGTATTCTAATTTATCAATTTATTCTTGTTTGCTGGTGGTTTTCTTGAATCGGTAGGAAATTCAATCTGGAATGTATTAAATTGTATCATGGTTCTTTTTTTTCTTTAATGATTTTTTTTGTGAATTGTGATCAATACTTTTGTTTGGAAAAATTGAGTGCTATTTACGATGATATGTCACCAAGAGTTAACTCCACCACACATCGGGGAAAAAAAGTCTATGATATTAGAAAATTCTAGCATTTGAATTTGGTCTATTTATTAAATATTAAAGTGAATGAAAGTAGAGATACTACACATATATTTAATTACCTTACTCTGAAACAATTTACGACACACTTCGTTGTTCTGATCTAAGTTAAAGCTCTATTGGATCATATTTACTTACGATTAGGTTTTTTATTAGACCGTCTCATACCATAAAATGGTGGGATGAGATATAAATTAAAAATGATAGATCAACACTTTGAAATAAATGGATGTTAAATTGATGATCTCATGCAAATTTTTGTGTTTTATCTTACTGGACCCAAACAGGAAAAAAAAAAAAAAAACTGCTATGTAGTAAGACATGCAGTATTGCCCAAGCCCGTAGGTTATTGGGCCTCGGTGACATTTTGAAGCCCAACTTTAAATTGGTTATTACTTTTTAACAATTGTCATATTCCTTCTATTTAAAAATAATATTGTCGTCATATGTTTTAGTAGAGAAATACAATTTTTTTTTTTTTGTCTTTTAACTTTAATTGGCTTTGGTTTTCGTCTTGCTAAGTTTTAAATTTTGAAAATGTAACCTGTAATAAGTTATAAAAATTCAACATTTTAGTCCTATTACCTGTTAGTACATGTAAGTTGATGTGACACTCATTTTCTATTTTATTATCTAGTAGTTCACCCGTGTGATGCACGATTTGAATATTGATAAATTTTAAATTGAGATTGTGTAATGTGAGAAGTATCGTTATATGAACTTAAATTGATAAAAATATGTGTGAGACAGTTTCATAATGAAATGAACTCTCATCACATTTATATTACATGCTTAATTGCAAGTTAAATCACCACAATTTAATATAAAATGTTTTAAATTACTCTTTCGGCATTCTTTATATGTTCAGGTATGACGTGACTTGTTAGGTGATAATTTATTTGGAAATATCCAAAGTTTTATATAACATTACAATTATGCAAAATGTGGTGTGATTACGAAGCTATTCAAATCATAATTAGAGCTAAAGTGATATCTAGATTTTAAAATGGAGTTGGGTCACGAATTCGAGTTATAATTTTACCAATAAAAAAAGAAAATTTGATCTCATACATGAAATAGTCTCCCACAAGACTTCACCCATTTAAATTAAATTTACTAATATGTTACTCGTGCGATGCACGGCATATATATAATGCGTATTATAATTATTTTATTTTTTATTAGGAGTCTTAACCCGTGAGACAATCTCACACTGTGGGATGAAATTTCATTTTCATATTTACATTTTACTCACCTTTAAAACATGACAAATAAAATTCATGTTATGTATGAGACCACCTCATATAAGATTTTGTTTACATATTTTTGTGTGTTCTAACTTTTCAAAAAAGAAAAAAAAACAAATTGTAATAATGAAAAAAATCATATTAAAAGAAAAAAAATCATAAATTTTAAACAACAAATTTCACAACATGAATAAAACAAATTTGTATTATCTTTTTCGGTCCTTATCATTGTCATACACCTTTAATATTATAGCATTATTACTTACACAGTTACACTTTATATATGTCTTGCACATATATTTTAAATATCTTATACAACGAAACTAAAAGTCCCAATGTATTTTATAAATATATAGTAGTAATAATATATTTTTGAGATACATTAAAACGTGTGTATATATATATATATTATGTTTTAAATACATTGTAATATAGTATTTTAATAAAAAAAAATTATACACATATGTGTTCTGTTTAATGTTTCAATATTTGCATTATTGATTTTTTTCCGTATACATTTTGTGTCTCAAATTATAATTTTATTATAATAGTTATGAGGCATTCTAACACATGAAACAAATCTCATTTATTATATGACCTATGAGTTCATTGGGCTCCAACTCAACTTAATAGAAGAGTATGACTAAAATGTTTAAGTGGAGCATCATCTCATATGTAAAAGACAAATTCTCACACAAGAGTTCCTTTAAAAAAAGTTCAATTATAAATTTTATATTTCTATCAAAATAGATGTATCAAGACTTTTATAATGATACTAGTATATCACCCGTGCATTTGCACGGTTTGTGAGTACAATTTAAATATAATGTTATTTTTTATTATTATTATATTAACTAAGAAAAAATATATGTTCATTTTGCGCGTTAAATGAAGTAGCAATAATTAGTTTATCTATAATTCTATATATTTTTTCTTTATACACCCCATGTGTTGTTGATTTTTCATTTTCAAAATTTTAGTATATATATTACAATCATTTTTCTTCTTTTGATGCAATGCTCAATGTTTGAGATTTTATTATCATTATTTTATTTTTGTATTTTTGCTTTTCAAATTAAGCAAATAAAATATTTTGACCGCTCGAAATGTGGAAAATATTTATTTTGTTAAATAAGTTAAATTTGAAAGATATTATGTTTGTTTATAAATTTTAAAATACTTACTTATAAATCTTATTGATTGTTTTTTATTATTATCATCATCTTCATCGCATACTCGTATATCAAGATTTTCAAATCTTCTCGCTTAGTTCTGTGGACACGTGTAGTTGCCCAAGCTTGAAAACCATCTACATAAATTTTCAAGACAGAGTTTTATGTGGTAGATTTATTAGATCCGTTGTGAGATTTATTGAAAGTAAATATGGTTATGGACTTACCCACTTATCCATCTTTATTTTTTCCTTTTTGATTTGTATATGAATTTTATTTGAATCTCATTTGGAAAAACTTTGTAAGAGAGTATCACTTTGTTTCATTAGATTTGTTTTAATCATTTCAGTCTATATATATTGTATAACACAAAAATCAACTTACTCGATCATCTTTTATATATGTACATACTAATTATAACAAAGATCATTACACCCTAAAATTATACAATAATTATTATAATGGTTATATTTATTTTAATTAATATTAATTACATATGTGTGTGCATGTATATATATATACATATATATATATTGTGAGACCGTCTCATGACATGAGACGGTGTGATGAAGTATAAATTGGACATAACACATTAACATTTTGGCAGGTATAAATGTTAATTGTGATGTCTCATGCCAATGACATGAATAATTAAACAGTTCATACAATTTTTAAAATGTGTTTTAATGTATTGTTCTTAAATATTTTGATAAACTAAATAGTTAAAATAGTAAAGGTTTTTTCAAATTTAAGTATTAGCTAGATTAATTTTTTTTTTTATTTATGTTTCCTTTTTATGCAACCTATTTTTATATGCAAAATTTAGTTATTATTTTTCGTATATACACATGCGCTCGCTCACACACATACAAAGTATGTGTTTAATTTGTTACAATTTTTTAACATATTGTTATAATGTATTACTAAAACTCCTACATATAACCTCCAGGAATTGATCTAGTAATGTGGGCTTTGGACTTAGGAGTATGGGAGAGAAGAATTCGGTTAAAACCGAAAAACAGAGTCGAACCGAACCGAAATATAAATTCGATTAAGTTATTTTGATTTTCGGTTCGTTATCGATTTTAAATTCAAAAAAAATTGACTTACTGAAACCAAAATGAGATTATATATATAAGTATCTATTATCTAGGCAATATTTATTTTGGTTTGTATTGTTGGATAATGTTTATTTTGGTTGTGTTGCATTGTTGCTAGACAGACTATAGATGGATTATAAATTTATGAGTATTTTGATATTTCAATGTGGTTGTATTCTTTTGGTTATTTTGAATTTTTTATTGTGGGTTATAAATTTTGGTTGCAATCTATTAATATATATGAGGTTGGATTGTTAACAGGTTATAAGTGTAAGAAAATATGGTCAAATTTAAAAGTCCACTATATTTCGGTTTTTCGGTTATTTACCCAAGTTGAACCGAAATTTTTAATTTTGGTATTTTCAGTTTTAAGAAATTTCGCTTCGGTTTCATTTAGTTTTATATATAATTCGATTTATTTCGGTTATGACTTTTCGATTCGGTTCGGTAACCGAACCGAACCATGCTCTGCCCTACTTAGGAGTATACTCCTCTCTAAATTTCAGGTTTGAAACTCACAAGACATGATCAATTTTTGAGATGTACCAATTTATATAGATTTTTTATTTGGCTTGAAATGAGTCCCCCACTAATAGACGACATGTTATGCTTTCGAGTTTTGCTCTAAAGCTCCTACAAATGGACGGTGGGTTATGGGTCCTTGGGCCGGATATCGAGTCATAAAAAGTCTTACATATATAAATATAAATAAATTAATTTAGTTTTTAAATCGCATCAAAATAAATTAATAAATTATACAACTCATTCAAATTAAATTTATTCAATCATCTTTATATAACTTCCTACCAATTAAAACAAAAATATTTAAATTGTAGAATTATACATTATTATAATAAAAATATGATGCTCCAATTCATATCACAGTTTTTAGCCATAATTTTTTTAATTAGAATGAAAAATTAAGAAAATGAAATATGTGTATATATCTATATACATGATATTTTTAATTAATTAAAATAATAAAAGAAGATTAAAAGTTTTATATCTCCAAATTAAAGTCTTTATTAAAATATCACATTTATTTATGTTCATTGGTATTTATTATATTAAGTAATAAGCAATTTATTAAATATGATAACAAATTTAATAATGTCTTTTGGTGTCAAAGTTTGTTTCTATAATAGTATAAGTTTTGGTCGCGGCTAAACGAACCCCCGGTTTTACTATACATACTTCAATTACTTTATATACCCCATTTATAATATAGTTTTTTTATTTTATAAAATTTACTATATATACCCCGATACTAGACCATTATACCCCCAATTGAACGGTGAGAAGGAAGTCCCCTTTGCATGATAAGAAGAAAGTCAGATAGGAGATTCTTCGTGGAGAAGAAAATAGAATCTGGAAGAGTTGTTGATGATCCGAAGTTGAAAACTGAGGCCAATAAAAAATCACCAAAAACAATGAACACAAACTCCAAAAATTGATCTAATATTCCCCGAGCAATTCAATATTTATCAAACTTTATATATTTTCAATTCTTATTCCATTTTCAATTACTGCAACAATAGTTATATAAAACTATGTTTAAGAAAGTTCCCCGTCACTCATCACCATCAATTGAGACGTATACGCATTGCAACATTATTACTGCTAGATAATTTACAGAATCTCCATTACTACTCATTTGTGTATCTTGGTCTTCCTAACCATCCACTCTTTTTTTTTTAATCTCTCATTTAGGGTAATAGGCCTATCGTAATAGTATAGTAAAAATCCCATACGGTTGATCTTTTGAACCCGCTTCAAGACAAAATGACTAAAAGGATGATTCATTTGGATCGGCATGAGAGTCCAACTGCATTGCCAGAATCCATGTTGTCTATTTGAAAGAGGTTGACCTCCTTGCTTGGGTATCATACCCCCCAAAACAATGTTCTCTTTCAGGCCTAGGCCTACTAAAGGCACAAAAATAGAGGGAAAATGAAAAGTTGTCATAAAATGGGTACCTCGATTTACTAAATCAAAATATGGACGAACTTAAATAAAAATTTTGAATTTTTTATTTTAGATAAAATTTGGAGGTTTGACTCTTACCCCCTTTTTGGGGGAGTAGAAAGGGTGGGATAGACTCTTGGTATTTTTTTATGCTTATTCTTATAAACCAACGAAATACCCACGATTTGATACATAATAAATTGCCCCTCTTTTTGTTCAGACAGAAGAATGGGCATTGTATGTCCCATAATGGGTCCCATTCTTCTACCCTTTACTTCTGGTTCCGGCGAACGAATAATCATTGAGTCCTCCTCTTTCCGGACAACACATACACAGAGACCTGACTGCCAACAGTCACACAATTAGTAAACCTGACTTGTCAGATATATTGGATCATATGGGATTTCCCCGTTCTCTCCCCCGATCGAGATATCCTCTGTTTCGCCCAAGAAGTAGAAATAGAATCATCCATAAATTGGAGCGTGAAGTGATCCAATAGCGTTCCGTTAGATAGGAACAGAGTTGATAAATACTGGGCCGCGAGAGTTATTTCTTTCGGTTTCTATTTTTTTACCCGTACTCGGTATTGGTCTGTACCCCGATTTCGTTCTTTCACTATCAGTTGAAAATGTTGAAGTTATTCTATCTAATTTTTTTTTTAGATAATTTATAAATCTTATGATTTACAAAATCGTTGGTTGTATAATGGTACAATGACAATGAGCCTGTCGAATCATATTTAGGTAATTCCAAATGCTCTAGAGGGAACTTGGAGCCTCACCACAAAATTAACAATCTTTGTTGGAGGAGCAATAGCAACTTGATGTAGTTTTGTTGTAGCATATATGCCCACGTAGCAGACTTAGGGCAGCCAAGAAAATATAAAAAGAAGGGGTAATATAGACATTAACTTTAACGTTATTAATCAATTTATTTTAAGTATTATAAATGTGGTTACTATTATTATTTTATTTATTCAATATTTTTATTGTATTTTTTAAAATGTTAATTAATAATAAATAATTATATTCCAAGGACAATAAACTATAAATTCATGACATTTATTATTGATCAAATGTTTAGAAAATATTGCTTACAAATTGCAAAAAATCTCCCTATAAACAACATGTGTGGTGTATTTGGAAGGATTTTCTTTAGAATCAAGTGACAAAATCTTCAATCCCCTACTCGATCTATCTTTGGATACTGCAACATAAAGTTGACCATGAGTGAGAACAGGCTTGGGAGGATACAATCCAACAGTAGAAAGCGATTGCCCTTAACTTTTATTTATTGTCATGGCAAAACACAGTAGAATTGGAAATTGTCGCCTTGTAAAATGTACTGACATTGTAGGATAAAAAATTATCAATGTAATTTTTGGAATGAAGACTTTATTTTAAATATTCCGTCCAGATATTATTTCAGCCTAGAGAATGTGGTTATCAAGTTTTGTGACGATCAATCTTGTTCCATTGCACAAATCGGATTTGTGATCAATACTTCTTAGTAACACTATAGACACTCCTTCTTTCAAGATCAGACGGTGATTTGACATTCCAGAACACCTAACAGAATTTAAAAATTCAATTGTAACCATCTGTCCATTATCTCCTTCTCGAAATTTAGAGACACAAATACTGTCTGAGCTTAAGTATACTTTAGTATCACCCGGAATTAGATAAAATCTTATAATTTATAAACTCCACGCCTCAATGAGTAGGTGCAAGTATTGCTTCATCCTCAAAGTTTTTATGTGTCCTTAAATTATCAATCAAGGATGGATAAATATTTTTTATTATAGATGCAATTGGACCAACGACATCATAAATTGAATTATCTTTCAGAATCTCAATCTCCTTGCCTATTTCTAATTTTCTCATCACCAACTTCCAAAATCCACCTTGAGAAGTTAGCAATATCATCATCATTTGAGGACGTATTGGGATCAGAACGTTGTAATCTCATGCTCTTCGTCAATCTTAAATTCTTAATATTGAAAACAAATAAGATGTATTTAGTTTTTCAATAATAATTTTTTTTTAAATATTATCATTTAATAAAAGATGCATAAAATACCTTGCAATGATCTCACAAATATGAAGCATTGATAGTTGAGTGCACAATATCCTCTCGACTTCCTTTTGGTATAACATGAAGTATCTTTCTGATATCTCCTCCAAGCACAACGATTTTACCACAAAAAAATATATCACTCATGGTTCCATCTAGAGATCTAACAATATCCCTCAAGTTTCTATCCAAAGCTAAATCTGTTAATTGTTGGTGTCTCATCTCATATAATAAGTTGTCTTCAATAGTTATGACAAATGTGTCCCCAACTTTATGTTACACGTGAAGGTCTTATCAATATTAAGCGGTATAACAAATCTCGAATGAACAGTACGTCCGCCGGATAGAAGAGTGATGTTATGCCACTTGATGCAATATTAAGAACAATATTTCCTTCCGAACGTATTGTTGCGGAAATCGTTCTCCAATGAATGTCTTTTCAGTTCCACCATATCCGTATAAAAAGAAGACTCTTCCTTTTTGCAACCAAACAACTTCAAGTATTTCACTAACCACAAGTTTTTGTTCATGAGTTAGAGTTGAACTTAACTTGTCATATTCTTCTCCTTGTTCAGGCCGATCTTAATTCAATTCTTGTTATTTACATCTTTCTCAAACTCAAAATCTGGTACTGGTATTGATGCAAATCTACTCAAAGTGGATTCATTCATCTGCAGTAGCTTCTCAATTTCAATTAAAGTCAAGTTGTTCAACTCTTCACTGTTAAGCTGTAAATCTAAAAAAAATTACAAAAAAAATATAATTGTAAAATATTTTTACAATCTAAATCAATTAATTTTTTTTAAAATGGTATACCTGTAATATTCAATGTTCATCTTCTTTTATAGAGTATATCATCTGGCATACACTCCCACGTTTTTTCTAATACGGTTTCTGGAGCGTTCATTGAAGAAGACATGAGAAGAATAGCGAATAAGTTCCTTACGTAATGAGCACTTGTCCAATAACTTGCCTCTGTTATCCCATCAATGTACTCAAGATCATCATCTAGCAATCTCATTGAATAGCAAGCATCTTTAAAGGTATCATACACAATATCACCAATGGTACGTATCATCTCAAAAGATGTTGATCTCTTACTATAAGGCAGTAAGACATACAAATAATACTCTTCACCAGCCCCGATAAAACACTGTATAGTCTTCCCAGAGAAAATCTACTGTACTTTCTCTTTTCCCACTGATATTATTTTCTATCTCAAACATACATCTTTGGAAATTCCACATAAGTCAGCTTCTTTGCATCCTCATCATCAATTTTATTTTTATCCATCCACGCCAAGAACATTGATTTACCTGAAGATGGTCTTTCGAGTACATCATCAATGTAATCTTCATCTCGAAAAACAACTCTCTGTTGATTAGGAAGCTGGAAATCCAATCTCATAATCGCTGGATAACTATAATGTATATCGAACTGAAGAGTTCTCAAACTGCTTCACACGGAGATATGTATCTGCAGTTTACGAAGCTTTCCACTTTGCCTTTTGATTTTTATTCACCTTTAGTGGCCCCTTTCTTCTCCACAGTAGCTATAACCCTATCAACTCCTTTATTGATATATTTGAACAAATACTTGATGAATTTATACCTATTGCACCACTCAACATTTATATTGCTTTGATACTTTCGCAACAGTATTGGACTGTAAGGAACCACAAAACGGCTATCCAAATGAATAATTCATTTATCAACAGTGACCCCTGTACTTCTTCTTCTATACAGTGGGAAACCTTCATCATCAACAGATGTAAACTCATTATAACTCTTTGGGAAGTTCTTTGAGCAAATGTTGTTGACCATGCAAGGAGAATTTATTTTCACCAATCCACAGGGTCAGTGAATCATGTAGTCACTTACCAAATCATACGAAAATGCATCATCATCTTTATATGGTATTTCTACAGATATGATACGGTCAGCATCCTTCGGAGATGTGATTTTGTTTTCATGTTTCAGAAACAAAAGAATTTGAGCATGTAGTAATCTTCTTTTTTCTGAAATTCCATCGAGTATAACACTACAGATTGAAAATATTGAATCAAGTTATATACTAAAATAATTTAATAGAAATGTAAAGTCATTTTATTCATGAAAGATAAATATTATGGAGCTAAAAATTTAAAAAATATAAAAAGATAAAACTTACATGAATCAATTTTTCCAAATATTTGAAGTTCCTTAAACTCCTTCACAA
The DNA here is from genome assembly GCA_947034835.1 of Ballota nigra. Classification (NCBI taxonomy): domain Eukaryota; kingdom Viridiplantae; phylum Streptophyta; class Magnoliopsida; order Lamiales; family Lamiaceae; genus Ballota; species Ballota nigra. Next base: position 94,779,864 of record OX344724.1, read on the forward strand.
TACGATCAAGTTTCATCTTGAACATTCTGCAGAGAATATATGGCCTATCAACAGATCCAAGACCTTTCTCATTTAAGAATCTTGTAATCTGGGGCCATTTTGACTTGCAAGTAATTGTGATAAATAAATCTGGGTAAGAAAAATACTTGCAAATTGTCATGACATCTTGAAAATTTTGAATCATATACCTGAGACTGTGAAGGATGCAAACATTATTCTTTTACCCGTAGAAGATGGATCCACATCACCTCTATCAACTGCAATTTTCATATCATTCACTCTGCCAGACCTCAATTTAACTTGATCAAATTTTATAAATGACAACCTTTCCGGCTCAATCATAGTATATGAATCCACCAAAAATTGCTAGAAAAGTCTCTTAGATAGGAATAGAGTTTGCTTTCATTATTACACTCGTGTATCCTAAACAAAAAGAATTCTCGCATTGTTAGTCCGATTTTTTTTTCTTGTTGTAAAACGAGCATCATTATGAACCACATCATTCCTATAAACATCCTCATCATACAGGAATAATAAAGGATACTGTAATGGAAGATAAGATGGATGCAATTCAGTTATTCTTTACAATTCACCACTACGGGTCTTTTAGTATCACATTTCTTTTTTCCATAGCTGCATCATGTCCCCTGGAATAAGAGCTGCAACTTCAGAAGCAGTAGGAAGGTTATAAACTCTTTCATCTAAACTCCTTTCTAGCAAATTTAATCACAAATTTGGCTCAGCTCCAGACATAATATTTTTCCTTGAGAAATCTTAAGTTCACCAACAATACTATCATTCAGTTTATCCTTCGATCTCCTCCTGTATAAATAAAATAATTGAATTGATTAAAAAAATTAATTATAATTATTATATTTTATAATTTGTTCAACTAAAATAATACAAAACATAAAATATATAGTAAGAATCATACTCATCACAATGCAAGTTTTTTTTTCCTTTATTGATTCTCATTTCGTCTAAATCTTCTAATTTTTCGGTGAATCTATACATCTCAATGTATTGTTTATATTTTTCTTTTGTAAGATATGAATCTATACATCTCAAGGTATTGTAAATTTCATCAATTCATCTTTCGTGTGAATCTTCGTATTTCTTTTTTGCAGGATACAAATCTATAATTGTCAAGATATTTATATTTATTATCGTTTAATTGTATGAATTTAATCCGCATCTTTTGCTTAATCTCTTTTACTAATGATTATTTTCTCAATATCTTTTTTTTTTTGTGATTTTGCAGGACACAAGTCTATACATGTCAAAGTATTTACTATATTGTTTAACAAATCTTTTTTTATTATTGTGAATTCTAATTATGTTGTTTCTTTATTTTTTTATTTAATTATTGTTTTATTTTATTTTTTTAATATGAAAATTATTATCATTGTGCGAATGATTCTATTTTTTTTTAAGATTGAAGATCAATAATGAAGATTTTGATTCGTATGAAGATGAAGTGGACGATCAATTTTAATGTGAAGATGAAGAATTATTTATTATATGTTAAAAATTGTATTTTTCTAATATTGTCAATGTATATTTTTTTTTCAATATTGTAATGTATTACTTACAATTTAGTGTATTAATTACAATTCTTTAAATAATAATTGTTATGTTTAATTACAATTTTATGTTAATGTATTATTTAAAATTCAATGTATATTATTATAATTCTTTAAATAATAATTTTTATGTTTATTTATATTTCTATAAATAATAATATTTATGTTAATTATAATTTAATTTGAATGTTATAGATACAATCAAAATATACCTTTGATATTTTCAATTAATTAACAAATCTGTTATTTTTAAATCGATAATAATGTAAATTCTTGAATATTTTTTTAATATGATGAAAACTTTCTTAATCATTCTTTATAGATAAAAACATAAGCATCGAACCTTGGAGAATAATTTTTAATATGATGAATCATTTCGAAAATAATTTATATTTTTTATATTTTTAATAGTTGAATATTTTTTACTATGTCAAATTCTGATTTTTTTTTTTTAATTCGAATATTTATTAAATATGTTAATTTTGTTGCTCTTAGTTTTTTTTTAAGGAAAATTTTACTCTTTTTAGAATATGTGATTTAATATTGTAAATTCATACATCAATCAATATATAAATTTATCTTAATTATATACTTTATTTATTTATATCAATTTTATATTTGTTTTTATGCTATTATTTTTGTATCATTGAATATAGATTACTTATATTAGGTAAAATTGACTCTTTTATAAAACATGTGTTTTAATTAATCTTAATTTATATATTATCTAAAGACAACCTATTTTTATGAATATATAAATATAGACTAATTATATTAGGAAAAGTTGACTACTTTTTTATAGTATGATTTAAGTCATATATTAATATTAGGTAAATTTGACTCTTTATAAAATATGTGTTTTAATTAATCTTAACTTATATTTTGTCTAAATACACTCTATTTTTATGAATAATCAAATATAGATTTCATAACTGCCATAATTTTTTCCTTTCAATTGGATTTCATAGCTTATAAATAATGTTGCATATTGATATAAAAAGATACGACCTTCTGTTTTTTTTTAATTAGGTGAATGTATATTGTAAGTTGGGAATCTTTGTAAAAAAATATTATTAATTTAATATATAAAAGATCACATAATGTAGTATTTTGAAATGTAATTTCGAAATTAGGGACTATATCATCGTATTATATTTGTCAATTTTTCCTAATATAATTAATCTTTTACCAATAAATTTAAAATTGATGTAAATAAGTAAAGTATATCATTAATTTAAATGTATATATTGATTGGTGTATGATTTTATACTCAAACTACATGTTTTAAAAAGATCAAATTTTCCTAAAAAATATTGAAGACATTAAATTATTTTTGAATTAAAAAAACAATTAGAATTGTTACTCGGTTGAATTTATCAAAGGTGTATTTTGATTGTATATATAACATTCAAATTCATACACAAAAAATTATTTATTATTAATGAATCATGATCGGATTTAAAAATAAAAAATCCACCATCCAAAAATTATGAAATATACACTATACATATACATTACCGAATACATTAGTTGAAAAATATTAGTTTGAAGAATACATTATTTATATATATATATTTTTTAAAGATACCCACTAACCAAAAATTTAGGATTTAGGAATGCGGGATAATATAAAATTATCGAATAAATTATCTTATTAAATTATCATTCAAAATTAGTCAACTTTTCCTAATATATTCAAATTGAAATTTAAAATTGATTAAATAAGTAAAATTTATAATTATTGTTCCTAATATAATTATTTCAAATATAATCTTTTAAAATAATATGAGAAAATATGTTAAGTTAATTTCTTTGTGTATAAGTCAAATATTAATTATACGAATATTCAATAGATATATTAAGCCCATATGCTATAAAATTGTTCCAAAATACTATTGTATATACTTTTATGTGAATTAATTATTTCAATAATCCATTGTTATTTTTCACGAATATATATTCCGAAAGATATATTCATCGAAGATGAATATATATAAAAGATATCCATCATCCAAATTTGAACGATTCTTCATCATCTTAGATTAAATAAAAATAAAAATTATAACTTTTCATAAATAATATCATTTATAGAATTATAAATAATACATTGAACTGTAATTAATACATTAAAATATATAAAAAAATCTAACTTTTAACATATAATCAATGATTCTTCATCTTCACAATAAAATTGATCTTCCACTTCATCTTCATATGAAAAATTGATCATCCACTTCATCTTCATTGTTGATGTTCAATCCTAAAAATAAAATTAAAAAAATCACACAATAATCATTTTCATACGAATAAAATAAAATAAAATAATAATTAATAAAAAACAACATAATTAGCAAATAGAGTAAATACCTTTAGACACGTAGAGATTTGTATTCATCCAAATCACAAAAAAAAAATGTGAGTTTAAGGAAAGGATCATTGGTAGAAGAGATTAGACAAAATATGAAGATTAAATTCATACATCAAAACTATAAAAAAGTTATAAAACAAAAAAATAAATAACTTAAGATGAAGATCCTGCAAAAAAGAAATATGAAGATTGAATATATTGGGATGAAGATCCTGCAAGAAAAGAAAAATATGAAGATTTAGACGAAAAGATAATTAATATAGAACTTCATAGCAAAATTGGAAAAAATAAAAAGAAGAAGAATTGGATTATTTATTTGGAGAGATTATTGTAATTGATTTTTGGTTGTGTGAGATACATGGTATATATAGAGGAGGGTGAAAAAAAATCAATGGTCAAGATTAGATTAGATATTAAGATTCAATGGTTGAGAATAGTTTTTAAAGTCAATGAATTGAGTGAATGAGAGGAGGGTATTTTTAAAACAGAGGCTTAAGAGCTTGCCACATATTCTTCCAAAACTCTGTCTTTATTGTATATTAAGATTAAGATATAGAACATGAAACAAATGTTATTTACTATATTATATGACTCATAAGTTTATTGAACTCCAACCAACTATATATATTTTAAAAGAGAAGATGACTCAAATATTTAAATGAAATACTGTAAAATTTTCTATTGCTGCTAGAATTGACACTTTAATTATGATTTTTAACTAATCAATATTAAAATATAATAAGTTACAATAATTAAATAAAATCAGATTGAATAAAAAAATAAAAGAATTAATCAAATAAAATCTAACAGAACATTTTTATGTACGTGATATATTTTAGGGGATCAATTTTCTTTTATGGAGTGAATTAATTCAAAATACATATTATTAGTTATTTGTTAGAAATTTTCATTGTTATCATACTTTATACTTTATGATTTTCAATTAATCAATATTAGATTTTTACTATTAATTTTTTTTAATCAATATTAGATTATGATAAGTTGGAATAATTAAAGAAAATAATAGATTTAATGTATAAAAAAAAGGCAACCAAATAAAATTTAATAGTAAATTTTATATATTAATCTATTTTAGTGGATTAAGTATTTGATGCATATTAATTAGTTGTTAGTCTTTTTAAAAGAAATAATGAAAATAGTTTTTTTAATTGTGTATATAGTATTAATTATGCCCAAATAGTAAATGTGATATTAACCAAAATTAGAAAGCCTATTCATATCCTACTATACTATAAAGACAAGTGTGTTTTGTCCTATGTGGCAAAGTCACAACACTCTATTTCAAAATCTTTTTTTCTCACAAATTCTTCTTTTTATTTGTAATTTGTAAAATTTGTAATGGTAACTCTCCATTATTATTCCTTCATCTATTCCCAATAATTGCCCATATATTTATTTTAGCTTCATTCTCTCCTCTAAATACGTTAATTTTGTCAATCTTTCTTCATTTCTTCCCAGTTTTTATAGTATAAATACTCCACAGAAATTTGAAGTGTGTCACAATCCAACTTATTCTTCTTCTTTCTTGTATTTTCGTTTGTTTAGGTTTATTGTTTATTAGTAGTTTGTCACGATTTTTTTGCTTCTCTACTTATTTAGATTTTTTCTCATCTAGCTATTCATTAATTCAAATGTTTTGTTGGTAATTGATTCAATATAATCATTTTATTTCCATTGAAGTTTAGGGATGCATGATTTCTTTGTTCACTAAATCGCGTTAATTTCATTCGGTAATAGAGAATTTGCAATTTTCAGCGATACACCGTTTTATTATTCATCTTAGTGTATTTAGATGTGGAAGGACATCGTCAACAATCACCTTTCAACATGTTCGGTGGAAATTGGGTGAACATAACTTGCCTTTGTTTTTTGGAGGAAAAATATTCTTCGTCCATTGATTTTCATTTTTTAAACTTAATTAATTTTATCAGAATTTTTCATTTTGTTTTCCTAATTATTGTTTTGTTTCTAATTCTTAATTAGTTTCTTATGTAGATTTTTGTTCAATTTTTATGTAAAAACAAAGGTCACGAAGATGGAGGAGACTGTGGTGTTTGGACTGGATTTATTCAAAGGCAAAGTAAAGAGTAGTAATATTGTGATAATGAGATTGCACTCTATATCAATTTTTAGTCTATAGTTCGTTTTATTGATTTGTTCTATTTTAATGATGTAGTAGTGTACAATATCTTTATACTCCTAAAACTCATTTCTAAGAGTGTTTATGTTGCAATCCATCCTTTAAATTAATTAGTGTTTGTGCAATTGTTATAAAAAATTTGAGAATATAATAATTATTAGTATACTTAGTTAAAAAAAAAAAAATTAGCATGAAAGTGTATTACACATACATGCATACCTTAAAAAAAATAAAACGTAATATTCATATGGTGTCACCATCATACACTATATTACACATACATACCTTAAAAAACCAAACTAAACTCCTAGAGGCACTAATTTATAAATTAAAAGTGAATGCATAATCTATGTATATTCCATTTCATTCATTAAATTAGTAGTTTAATATTTTGTACATAATTATAATATATGAATAATTTGCAAAAGATTTATTATAATAATTAAATATATCATCTTAATATCTATCTTATAAGTAATTTTTTAAGAAATATAAATAAAAAAAAAAGTCTACACATGAAAATATTGTTGTTCATGTTAGATCTTTACCACTATCAATGAATATATGTACAATGTTGATGAATGAAATTTTATGACTAAAAGATACTCCATATATTGCATAGAACTCAAACATATATGATTAATATCTTTATTATAATGTGTAGAATATAAATTTTTATATGGAATCATGGTATAGTGATGCTCAATCAGTAATACAATAAGTAAACTATTAATTAATACTCTATATGGACTTTATGAAATATTATTTTTTCAATATAATTTACTGGGGTTAAAATCCATTGATTCGTATAATATGATTATATGTCACTAATCATGTTTAATTTAATAAGATTAAGAAATATAATATTTTGTGAAGTAAGCAATATTTCTTATTATTTATAATTAATAACATAATTATAGTATTAATGTCGCTATATACTAAGCAGATGAATGTTTTATTTTGTTTCTTATAATTTTTTTTATGTCCACTTGAAGAAGCCAAAAAACGATGTTGCTTAGCATGAAATTAGATATTTGAAATAATTGTAAATTGTTGTGATTAGACGTTACCTGGTACTAATGTCTAATTTGAATTACCTATATAAATGAAAGTAGTGCACTGACTTTGCGTGCTGCATAAATAATTTATATGAATAATAACTTTTATTAAGTCGTTTCATCTTTACTACAACAACCTTGATAGATTACAATATGTAACATCTAAATACAATTATTTCTCATTTGTAATATATTATTGATTGATGATATTAGTCATTAGTTATAGAATAATTAATTCTGTAAGACATTATCATTTATGTACGTAATGTTATCCAAATTATTAATATAATAACAATATGAATTTGGTCTAGGTTAGTTGTTAAAAAATAATTGTATTGTGTAGAAACGAGGTTGATCGATTATTGTTTCTCGAGATATAGGGGTCGTGAATTTTTAGGTATAATTAATCAAAATTTGAAAATGCAGGTCAAGATATGTTTTTAATGTACATTGAACACATAATTATATAATATTTAAAAGTTCAATTTCATCCTTCAAATAGGTTAGGAAATTGAGATTTTTATAGAAAGGATAAGTCAATGGTTTATATTAATGTCTCATAAATAAATAAATAAATAAATAAATAAATAAATATATCTACTTATCTTATTCAAAGTTATCCATATCGACAATATTTTAAACATGTTTAATTGATTTGATATAGCTGATGTGTTTTTAGTTATTAAAAAAAATTGTTTAAATAAAATTTCTGTTAAATTGTTTAAACATTGTTTAGATAAATATTTCATTAACTTTGGTTTTATGTTCACTTTGAAATTTTGAATATCGTCCTATAACTTATACACATTTGTATTTTTTATCATGTTACCTGATACACCAAGTAACTATTCCCGTAAATCTCATATGGCACAATTTTTTTGTAATTTATAGGATGAAACTCAAAATGTCACGTCAGATTTACCAAAAAAGTTACCTGGTATAGCAGGTAATAGGATAATAAACACAAAATTTGTAAGTTCTAGGATAAAATTTAAAAGTTCAAAATTAACCGGGCAAAAACCAATGATAACCAAAGTTAAAGGATAAACAAGTGCATTTTCCCTAATTTTTATGTTCTAATTTTTTTTCTTAATATCTTATTAATACAGTGCATCCAGTATAATAAAGTTAAGTGTGATAGAGTTATGACATAAAACTCTTTGAAAATGTATACTCAATCTTATGAGTATTTGGTAGTCTACAAACCAAATGTCATGTGAGATTTTACATCATGATTTTCAACTTATATTTATTATCATGGAAAACTAATATTTTATAATTTGTAAATTTTATTTGTGGTTAACTTATTTTTAATATGTGATTAGATTCTTGATATGATGCATATAAAATAAAAGATGAACCTTTTTCTAATGTTTGAAGCCTCATATGAGGCTACAAATACATATATTAAGTTTGGTTTTCAATATTCTTACTGTGTGAGTTTTTTCTAAAGTTACATTGTTGAATTTATTTAGAAAAAAATATTTTCTTTTACTAAACATTTGGAGTAATTGGTAGATAAACAACCATAGCATATATAATAATCTCATTTAGTAATTGTGTTTGACATTATTTACACCAAGGTGTATAAGATACTATTCTTATTGATTCTTAATATATAGGGAAGAGAAATCATTATTTTTAATATTTTTTATTTTGATGAAATTTAACTTATAATGATAATTATTTAATACTCCCACCGTTTTGGGATTACTTGCACACCTCCATTTTCGTCCTTCACAAATAGGATTGTATTTATTGTAATACCCCGTCCCGTTTTATACCTTTTATATTCCTAGAACCCTTATTTTATTTTTATCTTTGTTTCTTTTTATTTTATTATTTTGTGTGCTTTTATGTAATTTAAATATATACCCTTTTTACAAACTCCTAAATTCGTAGAAAGAATCGAATCTTTCAAAGCGAATAAAGGACTACGAGAAACTAAATATTCAAAGATAAAAAATTAGGATTTCGATCCGTTTAATTTATTGAGAATAATTAAAATACTTTAAAATATTAATTGAGTCTTAAAACTGTATTAATTTTCAAATCGGGATTAATCTCGTGAGCCAACGATCCCTAAACCGTATCTAGTGGGATCGAAAATATCAGAATTAAAGGGGCTTAAACCCTAACCACATAAATTATTTTCCTTTTAAATTAATTTTAATTAGATCATTAATTTCCACCCACATGTTTATTATCCCTTTTTAAAATAATTAATTAAGAAAATTAAAATCAAAATATCTCCTTCTCTTTCCTCTCAAAAATCAAAACCGTATACTTCCTCATTCAATTCCCAATTTTCCCCAATTCCTCTCATCTCTCTCGGCTCCCTCTCTCCGATAGGCCGCCCTCCGCCACCCAAACGCCGCCGCGCCTCTCTCCTCCTCCTTCTTTTCCGGCGAAACAGCCGCCATCACTTTCCTCCCTCCTTCAGACGTCGACGGGCGCCACCACAGCCAAGGCTCGCGCCTCCTCCTCCTTGCTGATTGACGGTCGCCGCCGTACCCAGGCGAAGCGCCGCCTCTCTGCTCTTCTTCTCCGACCAACACCGCCGCTCACCTCCCTCTCTCTCTCACCGTGCGACGCCGTCCAGCGCCTCAGCCCAGCCGCCGCCCTCTTCCTTCTCCCGTCGCGCTTCGACCGCCGTACTACAGGGAGCGCCGCCGCTTCCACCGCCGTCGCACCACCGCGAAGCAGCAAAGCCGTCCTTCCTCCTCCCCTGTTCTGAATCGCGAACGCCGCCGAGCGCGACCGCCGCTCCGCCGTCGTCCCAGCGCCACCACGATGCCGTCGTCCCTTTCCGATCGAAGTCCATCCCTCACTCCCTAAGTGAGTGTTGTTTTCAATTCCTTCAATTTCAGTGTTTCTTCCATTGATTTATCCCAAAAGAAATACCCACGGTTCAATTTCGTTTCTTTTCATATCAAAAATTGAGACGTCGTCTTCATCGTCGCCTTTTCCGTTGAAGCCGGTCGAATCGCTGCCTATTCGATTTTGGAAGAACCGAAACTACGCCGTTAGGCCGCCGAAATTATCAACGAATCCTTAATCGAACGCCGTTAGGCTGCCCGTTTTGGGGCTCGTAAGAATCCTAATCTTCTTTCTATTTCTCGTTGTAGTTGAGATAGGTTTTGGACTGTTTTAATTCCCTAAGACTTTGTAGTTGAGATAGGTGTTTTTTGTTTTGAAGCCTGTGAGCTTGTAGATGGACTTTGTTGTTGTTGGAATTCCTACTGTTTTGGTTAGCTGTTGATTTTGGACTAGATGTTGGGTTGTGGAGTACTCTTAAGAAATTGGTTAGTTTTGTTGAATGGACTGTTGGTATTTTTAAGTTAAGTATTGTTGAATTAGTTGTTTAGTATTGTTGGTTTAGTTGTTTAGTATTGTTGTTTTAGTTGGATAATATTATTAGATGGATGAAATTAGTTGTTAGTAATATTAGTTGAGTTTTTGGAAACAAAGGGAAACTCGTCTTCCCCTTGTGCGACTGTTAGAGAATTAGGAACGAAAAGATAAGTCGTTTAATATCCAAAATTTAGTAAACAAATGAAAAGAGTATTTTTGGGAAAATTAATATAATCCCTTTGTTTTAGAAGTAGTACAAATCAATTTTAGAAGTGTTATTAATATTAGAAAAGAAAAATACTTTTTATAAACTATATTAGTTTATAATATAATTTGTCTTAGAAAAGCCAAAGTCTTTAATAAGATTAATAAAGGGTTTTTATTTATAAAGTATGATTAATTATATTCAAGTTTTCTTTTAAAATGAGAAATAGAATTCTTAAGAAAGAAAAACCTTTTCTTTAATTCTATTCATATTTTTCTAAGTAATTCCAAGGTTAACAAATTTGTTTTTCCTTAAAAGGCTTTTGTTAAGGACACAACAGAAATTAGTAAATACACCCCCTGTTACACCACTGCTTTCAGTAAATACACTCCCTGTTACACCACTGCTTTTAGTAAATACACCCCCTGATACACCCCCCTGTTACACCACTAGTAAATACACCCCCTAATACACCTCCTCTTAAAAAGGGGTGTACTTATCAATTAGAAATCAATCTTTGAAAATCTTAGTTTTCAATAGTTTTCTAAAGACAACAATATACTCAATCCTCGAGTTTCACGCTCTTAAGCTTTTCAAATTCAAAAGTCAATCTTTTAATCGGAATACTCCTTATTAGGATTCTGTACTTTTCGGAACACGCACGAAGGACTCGACTGTCTGCCTACCCAATATTCCCGGAACTCAGAACAATCAGGTGGGTGATGATCTGTTGATTGATCTGCTCATAATACGTTGTGCTGGTATACTCTGAACTCGACTAAATCAATCTAAAACAACTTATCCAACATAAATGTATACCTATTATATAAGTGTGTGAACTATATGATATTATTATATATAAACCTTATATGGATTGCTTTGTTTATCTAATTATATAAATTGTTTATGACTGCATGGTAATAAGGACACTTTGTGAGCATGAATCTCTTGAGTACGAGTTATGTGTATTTCTCCTCATGTTTGAAATGATAGTTTTTGTGAGGAAAAAGGGAAAGCTGGTAATTATTCTTGCGGAATGACGCGTATGGCCATGAGTGACAATAAGTCAGATTCATGGTCACCGATACTTATTCTTGCGGAATGACGCGTACGGCCATGAGTGATAATAGATCAGATTCATGGTCGCTGATATTATTTATGATGTTTTGGAAGAGATTTACTATATGTGAAAATGATTGAGGGCTTTGCCCCTTAATGTGAACCAACTTGTGATATTTCAATTATGTGATGTGAAACCTGTTGTGCCCAACTGATTATTATGTGAACTTGTTATTTATATGATTTATGATGTTCGTATTATTATATCAATTGATTAAATAAATTATATACTTTATTAATAAGTATAACTTAATATATTTCGGATTTACCAATCCCATGACGTTGCAAATCACCCATACGTGAGAATTCAAATCTCACGCCCCCTTTTTACAACCCTTGCAGATTATGATTTCGTGGAGCAGGGACAGTAATAGAGACGACACGGAGTTCCCCACTTAAATAAAATGATACTGTTGATATTAAGCTTTATATATGTGTGAGAGATATATTATAAATATTATTCTACTCATTCTTCCGCTGCACAAAACTCATCTCTCATTTTGTTATCCCTTTTTATATCAAAATTTTTATAGTTCGGACTTTTGATCACAATAATACTTCGAATCCGATATAATTAATATATTCTGGATTCGGGGCGTTACATTTATACGTCGTGTTTATCATTTTATTATATAAAATATACTCCCTCCGTCCCAAACTTAAATTCCCGTTTACTGTTTGCACGGTTATTAAGAAAAGAATTATTTATTAGTATTTAAAGTGATAAAGTGATGATAAAGTGATAAAGTGATAAAGTAGATATTTTGGTTATTAGTGTATGGAGAATATAATATTAAAAAATATTATTACTTTTTTGCCAAAAGTAGATGTAGCAAATGAGTATGGGACGGACCTTTTTGGCAAATGTGAACTTAAGTTTGGGACGGAGGGAGTACAACTTAAGACTTAATCTTTAACGTTGTCAATAATATATTTTATATAAAAATAATATAAACACAATGTATGAATACAACTCTATCTGTAACGGACGAAAAATTGAGGTGTGCAAGTAATCTCAAGATGGGAAGTGTATAATATTTCCACCCTATTTGTCGATATTTTTACTATATGAGTTTTTTTTTTCTAAATTGGCATTGATGAGAATATCTTTAGGAAAAAACATTATCTCTTAGTGAACAATAACAATTAGTAAATAAAACATTTAGCTTATATAATATTTTTATTCAGGAATTGCGTTTGACGTTGTTTACACCAATATATAAGTTAATCTTATTTAAGCTTCTCCGTGTATAAGATGATAAATATCTGTATTTAGATATTTTTCAATCAAATGAAATTCAATTTTTAATGGTGCTTATTTGTTCCAATATTTTCCACCTCCGTAATAAGACGCTATATAAAAATAAAAATAAAACTCATGCAAGAATATAGGCATGGACTTTCATAATTTAAGTTGTTATTTGGTAATTACATTTTCTATTCACTACATGACAAAATAGTGATTTAGAAAAAAGTTGTAATGTGAGCATTTTTAAAGACGAACTCCAGTGCTTTCATTGTAGTGGTACATTTATATTTGTCAATAATTTAGTGGTGGAATGTCTTAACTATTAGAGATAGTTGTATATAATTCTTAGAAAAATCACACTTTTTTTGTCCTTTAACTTTGGTTTTCATGTTAACTTTGGAATTTTGAATTTCGTTTTATAACTTACAATTTTTGTTTACCCTGTTACCTGCTACACAATGTAACTCTTATGATAAATATCACGTAACACCAATTTTTTGTGATTTATAGGTTGAAATTCAAAATGCGATATCAAATTTATTGAAAGAGTTGCCTGGTCTAGCAAGTAATAGGACAAAAATTAAAAAATTTGTAAGTTATAAAACGAAATTCAAAAGTTCTAATTTAATTGGACGAAAACCAAAGTCAGCCAAAGTTAAAAGATAAAAAGTGTATTTTCCCTAATTCTTATGTTCTAAGTTTTTCTTAATTAATTACTATATATTATTAATACATTGCATCAAATAAAATAAAGTTAGGTGCAATAGACTTATGACATGCTCTTTTAAAAAATATACTCAATCTTATGAGTATTAGGTGGTCTATATATGAAATGTCATTTGAAATATTATATAATGATTTCAACTTATATTTATTATCATGGAAAACAAATATTTTACAATTAAGAGTTTATAATTATATATTTCATTTGTGGTTGACTTATTTTTAAGATGTGATAAAATTATTGATATAATGCATTAAAATAAAGGGTTAATTGCAAATAAAATCACAACTTTTTTACAAATTGCAATCTAATTTAAACTTTTGAATCTTTGCAAACAAAATTTCAATTTAATGTTTGGTTGCAATTTGAACCAACAATAAAAGAGATTATTGTTCAAAAAATGAAATTGCATCTGCTCGACAATGAATAAGTAATCATGTATAGATTGGTTCGAATGACAATGCATAATTAATCATTACATGCAAGCATATTTATTGGATGAATTCAAAATGTCATGCCAGATTTACTGAAAGAGTTACGTGGTATAGAAGGTAATAGGACAATAAACATAAATTTTGTAAGTTGTAGGACAAAATTTGAAAGTTAAAAGTTAACAGGACGAAACTCAAATTAACCAAAGTTAAAAGATTTAAAAAAATGTACTTTACTTAATTCTTATGTTCTAAGTTTTTTAATTAATTATTTTTATTTAGTGTCTTATTAATACAATGGATCCAATATAATAGAGTTAAGTTCAATAGAGTCACGATATATAACTCTTTAAAAGATATGTTCAATCTTATGTGTATTTGGTGGTCTACAAACCAAATGTCATATGAAATTTTACATCATAATTTTTAACCTATATTTATTATCATTGAAAACTAATATTTTACAATTAAGAGTTTATAATTTATATATTTAATTTTTTGTTGACTTATTTTTAAGACGTGGCCAAAGTCTTGATATGATAAATATAAAATAAAATATTTAAACTTTTTTCTAATGTTTGAGGCCTCATATGAAGTCATAAATACATATGTTGAGTTAGATTCTCAATATTCTTACTATATGATTTATTTATTTTTTATTTGACATTGTTGAATGTATTTAGAAAAAATATTTTCACTTACTGAACATTAGTAGCAATTAGTAGATAAAAAAACTTTAGCATATATAGTAATCTCATTCAATAATTGTGTTTGACGCTATTTACACAAAATTAGAAAAAAATACATTTATTGAGGATTCTTTGTATATAATGAAGATATACCTTTGTATTTAAATATTTTTCATTCAGATGAATTTCAACTTATAATGAGGCTTATATATTATAATATTTTCTATCTCCATGTTTCAATAAGACTTTATAGAAAGACTCATGTAATAACAATTTATCATAGTTAAATTTTTTATTTTGTAATTAAACATTATATTCTTCTTTTGACAAAGTAATAGTTTAGGAAAAATGTAAAATATGAGTACTTGCTGTCATAGTAGTGGTAGCTTTTTGTTGCAAATATTTTAGTGTTGAATGCTCAAATTATTATAGATAGTCATATGAACTTTTTATGTTCTAAGTTTTTTTAATCAAATATATATTTTTTCTTAATTATAATTTAGTGCATCCAGTATAATGAAAGTTGATTGGATAGATTTATGATAGATAACTCTTTTGAAAGGTGTACTTAATTATTCCTATGAGAGTATGAGTACGTAGTGGTCTACAAATCAAATGACATGTGGAATTTTAGCCCATGATCTTCAACCTATAGTTATTAACATTGAAAACTAATGTTTTACAACTAAGAGTTTAAAATGTACCTCTTTAATGAGTGGTTAACTTATTTTTAAGACGTGAGATTCTTGATACATATATTAAATTAGTTTCTTGATTTTCAAATACACAATGAAAGTTGTATATAGAGAAATTTTCCAAAAATTCTAATTAGTATTATTATTTTTTAAGCAAAGATAAATATTGAAGCTTTATTCGTATTTTATAATTTATATAATATTGAAGCAAATAATACACAATTACATGATTAAGTATTTAAATTTCAATTAAACTAAATATTTCTTTGTTTGTAAATATATTAAAACATCAAAAAAAATATTTTCATATAATTTTTTTATTCTATAAATAATTTTATTTACAATCCCGCGAAATTCGCGGGTCTAACACTAGTTCCTAGTTAATATTTCTAGAACATTTTGTTATTATATTAGTATAGATGTTGTCTATCTACCAATTGATCTTTATTACAAATAATAATTATTTAATTTAATAATATATGAAATCTTGTTAGATAGTTTATAACCACATAACCGATATAATTATTAGGCATTTTTTATTGGTGGTTTTTCTTCTATTATAACCATAAGAAAAAAAAATTATTACTCGTATACATATGAATAATATTGGGAGAACCACAATAATTCTAAACACCAGTTGTGGTATAAGGCGCATGTGCCAGCAAAGATATTGACTTCGTCATTGATCAAAGGAAGAGAGGCAAACAAGTTTATCTAAATAATAAGCTCAGTCCTACGTGGAAGAAGTAATAATACAAGGCCTTAATGATCGTAGTTAGCTAAAGCCAAAAAAAAAAAAAAAAACAGCGCCTAAAAAAGAAGTCATATTTGTTATCCTCATCATATGATCAGCTATGGCCATTGACATAGAAATAACAGTGGTAAAGACTAAGAAGACACCCCAAAGGTGTATTTTTTTGGTTTTAAAATTTTAAATTTGGATTTTGCATTAAGTTTTAAAATTAAATTTTAAAATTCTAATTCTATAATCCTACAAATAACCTATAAAATATTATTTTACTTTTACATCGTAAAGTTAAACTTACCTAGTCAAAGTCTCAAAACCCAAAAAAACATAAATTTTAAAATCTCATAGATTTTAAAAATCATTGTTTTCAAAAATCAATTTTTTAAAATTTCTTAAAACCCGAAAAGCACATTATTATAAGAAAAAATATATATATAAGGGTTAATTGTATATAAATACCCCACCTTTTTTCCAACTTTCAATTTAATTTTGAACTTCACTATTAAATTATAAAAACTCAACCTTTAACGAATTTAAATCCAATACATATTTTTGTGTCTCCACCCATCTCCGACCGTTAGCTGGTGACGTGTCTCGCCGGACCGCCACGCTGAAGTACACGTATTTAACATCTACTCCCTCCGTCCCCTCTTAACTTTCATAGGGGTGGTGGCACAAATTTTAAGAAAAACTGCTTTATTGACTTTTTCAACCAATGAATGAAGAGTATTTTGAATTAAAGTAGGTATTGTGAGAGTGTTTTATTTCCATATTTGGGGTGCGAAAGTTATTGTGGGACGTCCCAAAAAGGAAAGTATGAAAGTTATTAGGGGACGGAGGGAGTATTTTTTTTCCACATAAAATATCATATTATAATATATATATATATATATATATATATATATATGTATGTGTGTGTGTGTATACACACGATAACTAAATTAAATACCCCCAATTTCAGATTTAGGGTTCTTCGTCAAATTGAAGGGGTATTTAATTTAGTTATTGTGTGCATATATACATACATACATATATATATTATTATATGATATGATATTTTATGTGGAAATAAAAAAAAGAAAATAAAAAATAGTTGTTAAATACGTGTACTCCAGCGTAGCAGTTCGACGAGACACGTCACCAGCTATCGATCGGAGACGGGAAGAGACACAAAAATATGTATTGGGTTTAAATTTGTTAAAAGGTTGGATTTTTATAATTTAATTGTAAAATTCAAATTTAAATTGAAAGTTGAAAAAAAAGTGGTGTATTTATATGCCATTAACCCCAAAAATGTAAAATAGATCATGTTCAGAATAGTTGCATGCGTCAAAATAAAGTTTTTTAAAACCCGAAAAGCACATCACTAAAAGAACAAAAAAAAATATAAATTAGATCATGTTCAGAATAGTTGCACGCCTCATCTTGACGACATTCTCCATTTCTCCTTCTCTTGCCTTAAACCAAATATGACCTACTTTTTTTATCCAATTCCACCTGAAAGCAAAATAGACATCATATAAAGCACCAAAACACACGCTTTTCTATTGTCAAATAATTAGCTATATTATTCAGCAATTTGAAAAACAAATTGTAAATTCATTAGCAAACGAAGAAGAGATTTACCTATATATTTGATGTGACTCAACCTCATCAAAAGTTACAGCTGCAGTAAGATATGAACCATTGGGACGCCACACAGTTAAATTCACAGGTTTCCCAACCTTGTTCCAAATCAACTGGAAGAGCTGATAAGAATAGGAAAAGGAATTAAATTAAAATTCGACTATTTCACGTCTTTTGAACAAAATTAAGCAAGCATATCTTTGTCTATAAAATAAATAACTCATGCAATTAACACCTCAAACTATAAGTCAGCAGCTATTATAGCATATTATAAATTCTCCTAGCGTAAAAGAGAATGTTGATCGATCAGTAATTAGGTTGTGGCCAAGGTGTAAATACGCATTCAAGCGTGTAAAATAATAATAGTAATACGAATGTGGCATACCTCCAAGATACTTCCAACAGGCTGCTCATCACATTTAAAAATGACATCATCTTCTAATATCCCGGCAAGTGTCAAAGACTCTGATGTAATCTGGTTGAAATTCAATTAATGAGAGACAAAATAAACAAACCCAAGTAAAAAATGATAATAGAGTTGAATGAGTAGACACATACCTCTCCAATATGAACACCCTTGACTATATTTGGAGCCCTTTGTGTCACAATTTCCAAATAATGTGTCCCAGTCATACAAAGATTGTTCACCAGCATCCCAAGATTAGGTACAAGGCACGTGCTATGGAAAGATTATTGATAGAAGTCAGGTGATGAACAAATACACGACTAAATTTTGTCAAGCAAACTAATCACAAGTTTCATAAAATGTTAAGAGACTTGAATGTTCAAACAACGGAAAGCTAAACAAAGACAAAAACTAATATCGTCATATTAATGAATCATATCTCCAATACCATCAACAAGTAATGAATACCCAAATTATTAACTAACTAAATTATAAACAATAAAGGTTACATAACGTAATTGTGAAACATTTAGAGCATACCCTTTTTTCTTCCATTGCTCCCACCACATTGAAGCAATATTGATGGGTAGGAAGGGCGTAAATCCATGACGATAAAAATTAATTCCAATGATTTCTCCATGGGTATTCATTAGCGGACCCCCAGTGCCATGCTATCAAATCTTTTTTTAAAAAAAAGGTCATATTAAGATTAAGATACAACTATAAAAGGGAGCATAAGGAAATTTTGTTTCAAAAGTTTTCTGTATCCAATAAAATTCAGAACAAAAATAAAGGCTAACATGCTAGCTAATAGTGGATATGCACTTAAAACTTTCATAATAACGAATGTGTGCACTAATATATTAAAACCAATAATAACTTTCATATATGGTTCCATGTGAGTCGATGCCTAATGTTAGTACAGTAAGACACGTTAAACGATTAGAATGCACGGTGTGAAAAAAGAGAGAGGTAGACCTAAATTAAAATGGAGAAAAATAGTTCGAATTTATCTTAATGACTATATCTTCCAACATAGGGTAGCCCAAATTCAGTGGAAGAGGATTCGTATAATGGACCTATTAACTTGAAAAGGCTAAATTGAATCAAGTACTTGCATGAACTCGATAAAGGTTAATACAATCAATAAACATTAAATAAAGAAAATTCTATCATACTACAATTGAGTAAATGTGACATACAATTAGGAAACATGCTAAAGTGAAGAAGAATTTTTTCAAGGTAATTTGTAATTAAGTTTCAAATGCACAAGTTAATCATGCACACATATTATAGGTTCTTACTTTAGATATTTCCAAATTTGCCCTAAAAAGCTCCGTGCAATCCAATTCGATTTCTTCAGCACTATAAGAATGATGAAAAAAGAAAGGAATGTTAGATGATAATGAAAATAGTCGGAATCATGTATCAAAAATACAGTTTTCTTAGAACGTATCATGCCTGAATTCGCCATCAATCACCATGAGTTTATTTCCTTCTTCGTGATAGCGCCCAAGTGCTATCACAGTTCTCCCACTAACTAAGTTGAATTTTCCGGATCCATTATCATATTCCGGCGGGTTTTCATCAAAATTGTTTAGACTAATGGAAAATGAGTCCTCAACAAACCGCAACCTTGCCGTTTCTACTGAAAAATCGGTGATAATTTCTATCGCTCCAATGTTGTAATGAAAATTATACGCTGAAATTGTGCCGTTGCATATCCCACGATCAGCAGCTAGAATGACACTAATCTGAAAAAATTTAAATCACTAAAACATAAACGTTACATTGTTATGGGTCGAGTAATAAATTTTAAAATAAGCAAAAAAAGGAAAGAGAACTAAACATACCTCAACATCTTTCCTCACTTCATTTATATGATGATGGCGCCTCAAGAAAGAAGTTGGCCTCAGGATAGAAGCTGAGGTGAGAATGGAAGAGACAAATTTCCCATCTCGAGAACTGGACTCAATAACAAATCCAGAACATCTTGATATCATATCACCACCTTATGTAAAATTAAATATTATGAGTTATAGGAAGCCTGCAAAAATATCATATCCCGTAACAAGTAATGTAAACCAACCTGTATGAGCAAGAATGCCCACGACGGCTGCAGATGCTTCTTCTAAACCCATTCGCTTGAGCAGAGGATACACTACTAAAGTGTAAAATAGTGTAAATAACGAATATCAAGAAAATACATAGTTCATGAGTTATGACAAATAGGCCATGTGTTACTAAAATATATTTTTTTAAAGAAAGATCATACTACAAGGTTAATGTAAAGATCATATGTACAACATAACATGGACATAATTAATTATAATCTAGACATCAATATTTTATAATATAAGATAAAGTTTGTTTAAAAAATGTATAAATCTGACACAACATTAACGGCCCTGAAATTTGAATGAGCTGACCAAGTTTTTAGCTCCGAAAAAGGAAATGAGTGATCAATCATAAGTTCTATTGCTATGGAATGAAAATGATATGCATTTGGTTAACCAAAATCAAAATCGAACCGAATAACCAAAATCGAAATAACCAAATTAATATAAGTTTTAACCGAAACCAGCATAAACCAAATAAAACCAAACCGAAAATTTCGATTCGGTTTGATTAATTAACAAAAAATCGAATTTTGAAGAAAATTAAAATTAACCGTGTATTTTACAACTAAAATTGTTCAAGCTCAAAACAGATACATCTGTTCAAAATTAAACATAATCAAAGCTCATATCATATTCGAAGCTTCTAAAATTTAATACAAAACATGTCCCATAAAATAGTTCATTGTTCAAAAGTCTATTTCATAAACTATTAATATGTCCAAACTGGATGAAATTAAAAAAAAAAATGAAATAGGCCCTGAATCGCATGAAATCGCAATACCTTGGGGGCGCTGACTACGGCGGTCGGCGCTAGTCCGGGGCAAGGTGGAGGGCGGCGCCGGTGAGTCGGTGACGAGGGGTGGCGCTGGCACAACGATAGGAACGATGGGAGGTTGGCGCAGGCGCAGGGCGGCGCGAGGGGAAAGAGGGGTGGCGCCGGTGAGTTGGTGACCGGGAGGTGGGGTGCCGCCGGCGGTTGTAGATGGCGCCGGTGCGCGACTGATGAAGAGAGAAAATTTTGTGATTGAGAGAGAAGTGAGAGAAGCGCGCTGAGTGAAAGTGAGAGAAAGGTGTTCAAAAAAAAAAAAATTGAGAGAAAGGGTTCCCGGGCTAGAGATCCTCTCCTGTGCTCAGAGCACCTCCAACGGGAGGTGCAAATTCTAGGTGGCAAAAAATTACACCCAGCCCGGCCCGTTTAACCCTAAAAAATGCAGGGTTAGGGATATGGTTTAAGGGGCCCGTTTAAATCAGGGCCTTTTTGGCCCGGCCCTATTAGCCCGCTGGTTAATAGGGCTAGCCCGCCGGTTAATCGGGCTAGCCCGCCAGCCCGGGTTATATATATATATATATATATATATATATATATATATATATATATATATATATATATATATATATATATTAATTATTTATATTATATAATAAGTGTGTTAATTATTTATTACAATTAAAGTATTAATATATATATATATATATATATACTCACACTTTTTCAATTCATTATCTAGCCCTAACTTCAGTAAAAGATGATGTACGAGAAATCTAATTCATCCATTTTAGTGTTATTTTATTTTTAGTTACTTTTTTAGATTCTTCCATCCATGTACTAGTTGTACTTAGATACACAAGTGCCCAATTAGATGAATATTTTAGCTAATTTGCAGCTAATATTGTATATTCTTTTGTTTCTTGGAGATTCAATTTATTAGTATCATTCCAATTAATTTTTTTTTTTGGTATGATATGCATGGTAGTGAGCTGAATTATTACAAGTATGATTGGGTGATTTTTTTGTAATTATAATACTGCAATAAATCGAAAATTAGTCGTGTTGATGTTTGAACTATTACGTGTTGGTGTTTTGTACTTTTTAAGTATTGATGTTTGAATTTTTATAATTACGTTGAATTGTTTTTATATAATTTTAATTAATTTATGAACAATATTTAAATTCATTAATATTTTATTGCCACTATTTTAAATTTTGTGTTGAATTTTATTTTTTTCGACATAACTCGTTTGTGGCCCGTTTAGCCCGAAGCCCACTAAGGTTAGGTCTTAATTATTAAAGGCTCGTTAAGAGTGAATTGGATAAAGCCCTAACCCGTTTAGTCCGAAGTCCATTAGAGCCGACCATATAGGGTTAGGGCTAGCCCGTTTAACATCTCTCTGGAGAAAATGAAAACGGAGGTACAAATAGAAGGAGGTAGAAAGTTTTGCTCCTGGGTAGAAATTAAAATTGTGGGTCCAGCTGCAGCTTTATACCATATTTTCTTTACTAGCTTCTTATTCCCAGTGTTTCTTTTCTTTCATTTTTCTTCTCTTTTTCATTCATTTCATTTTGTTTCTTTACTCTTTTTTTCCCCTTTGTCTTCTTATTTATTTTCTATTTTGTTATTAGTCAGTACTCTAATTTAAAATTAATTGTCACAATTTTATGTAAAAATTAGTATTAATTCAATGTGCTAAAAATTAACAAAAAGTATGATTAAAAAAATTGATTAGGTTTTCTAATATAAATTCATGTGCATTCATTTAAATAAATTAAAATAATTAAAAATTAAATAGAGTAATAAAGAAAATAATAAAATAGAAAATAAGTAATGTGGATAGTGGGACCTTGGAATTAAATATTGGTACCTGAGATGATTGGGAGTAGAGGTATAAATTTGATGGGTATAATTTACTTTTTGATGTAGCAGAGGACGTGGCAAAAATTTGAACTCAAAGTTGGGTATACAAATGGGGATGCTCTTAATACACAACACTCCTTGTGGGTAAAACGCCACCGTTTCTTAAATCTTATTTCAAAATTAAATAAAATATCTTTTTTAATAGTTTTTTGATGTGGGGTTAATAATAAGAGTCTCGCTACTCAAACTACAATATCTTATTTCTTATTAGGGAGCGTTTACTTTAAAAATAAAAATTAGCTGAGATATAATTATGTGGGATGAAACAGGAGGTTAAGATTAATTTTTTTTTTATCTTATTAGGGTTTACCGTTGGATATGTTTGTTTTGGGATTTACACGTATGGACTTTGGACTTTGCGATCCACGCTCTATTCTAGTTTGGAATTTAAAATCGGGTTTTCAAATCTCAAACTCAATCCATACATATAAACCTATTACTACTTTTCACATAATTAAATACAATCACATCATCACTTTTTTATCATCCACTCAATCTCTCTCTTACTTTTCTCTTACACAATATAACAAATAATACAACATCTATCACTAAAAATCATTGATTTGACATAAAACAAAATCTCACCCTACTAAAATCTCAAAATAAACATACACTTATATTATTCATCAAGATTTTCACATTCTAAGATTTCAAAGTCATGACTTCCTCCGCACACCTAAATCCCAAAACAAACATACCCTTAATGTATTTGATACAAATTTATTTATTTATTATTAAATTAAAAATACAGAAAATAAAAGTTATACTAAAATACCCAAGACGGGTGGGTATTAAATCTGTAAATACTAAATTCCATTTTCAGGATTTCAAATGGAGAAAATTGATGACATTTCTATGTTTTAACATTATAAAGAGATAACAATCAATAAAAAAATTCATTTGTAAAGGCTGAGAAGACATTGGCGAAGGTGAGTGTTTATGTAATAACAGAGGTTCAGATCGATGGAAAGAGGGTTGAGGACAAGTTCGGCAATGGTGGAAAGGAAAATAGAGAGCAATTGTCACGCCTGAGGCGTAATTTCCGGAAGTTATGGGGACAAAGAAATGGATGTGTGTGTGTGTATATATATATATATAGAGAGAGAGAGAGAGAGAGAGAGTTAAAATATGGACTTAAAACAAATTTTGGGATGAATCAGTTCCTTAATTCTCTAAAATCTAAAGTTGAATTATATTGTGCAAGAATTAACAAGGCGGAAAGATAATAATCACATAACAAAAGTTTTAGCATATAAATCATTTTTCTTTTTTTACAATGAGTTTGCTGGATTGGAGCAGCATGTGGTGGTCATTGGATTCCTCTTTCCAAGCCAATTGGTTGAAGATAAAGGAAGATTCCCCTGAGCGTTTAATTGAGAGGAAAATATTGGCAAGAAGAAGACATGTTCTTACGTTTTCAGGATTATGCGCATATTAGTTGGAGCACGATTCATTCAACATAAGGGTAGTTTAGTAATTACATATTGTATCCCCAATCATAACTAATTATCACACCTATTTTGGTGTGATTTTATATCTATACAGTTAGAAAAATATCTGGGTTATCTCCGGGTCAGTGGATTAAAGAAAAAAAGTCATTATTAAAAGTAAACAAGTTATAAGATTTGATAATTAATTATTATCCAACCTTATCCCTCAAAGTAAACGCACACTTAGACTATATTTTCAAACATCTCTATAATGATGTGTCAACACCACATTATTCTTAGATTGATGTGACATGTTTCAAATCTCTCCACTTCGAAATATTGCGCTCCCATTAAAAGTTGTTAAATTAATTAATCTCAACCATTGATATCACATTAATAGATCTAAACCATTGATTTTTTTTATTTAGAATTAATTAATCTCATTGGCAACGTTATATAATTTTATTAATAGGTGTCATCCCTTTCCTCTCCACTCTTCTCAATCTATCTCCAATTGAATATGTGATATTCTACTTCCATTGGAGGCGCGGTGGCTACGCCCATCACCACCAGCCACAGATCGCCATCTCCATATTTTCAAGCGCAATGATCTTCTTCAGCCACTACGCGTCGCTTACAACACACTCCCATCGTTGTTGTGCTACCAAGACTCTACCTCCAAACCCAATTGCCGTCGAGATTGATTATGCTTGACGATGCCCAGCGCCGCCTATCCCATTTCAACAAAATCACTTAAGAATTCGGCGAATTATGGGGCAGCAATTTCTAATCGTCAACAAATTAGTGATCCGACGATTTCAGGGCAGCTACATTCATCTTCTCCCATTTCGTCTCTCCAATCGAACCCACCATCACTAAAGTCTCTATTGCACCACCGCCCCTGTATTGAAACCCTAACCTTCTCAAATTTGCATCCAACAATTTGCAAAAATGGGTACAGTCTCTCAATATTTGTGTGCTTTTTATTTAATTTTTGTATATTCTTTGGGTTTTTTTAGGCTGTGTTCGATCTTGCTAAGTAGGACAGGGGTTGTATGTTGGAGAAATCGGGGTGCTCGGATCTATTCGGGATGAAATTTAAATACGAATTTAAATATAATTATTACTAGCATGAATTAATCATAAATTAATTCAAATAAAAATTAAACCAACAACAAATATATCATGCACATGAATATTATCACATAAAATTATACGGCGGAAAACTAAGAATTTTACGTATACACGTACCTTCTGAAGCGACGTCCAACCAAGATAAATGGGACAAGCGTAACAATCCTATCAACCGTAAAAGCCTTCTCAAGTATTCCCTCTTTGCCTTATTCGTTCACCGGTGGGAAGCGCTCACGAACAATTTAATAAAATAAGGAACAAAGAAAAAATATTGTTGCTGATTTTTTCCAACACATGGAACTGTAAAACTGTAAACTGGAGATGAAATAATCATCCCCTATATATAGGTGAGGGGTGAACGAAATTTAGGTGGAAATATGGGGGGAGAATATTTTTCTTGGCCTCCAAGAAATCTTGAATATATCTCATATATTCTTTTCTCCATAATAAAATATTCCACAAAAATCTCACCCTCCTAATATATGCAATTTTCGAATTTTAGGGAGATAGAATACTAGATTTGGATCTTCTTGAATTTATGAGATAATCTTGTATTCTAAGAATACATATCTTCCATAATATCTTTCCAAGAAAATCAACAAAATCTTTTCTCTCTCTTAAACCTAATTTTAAAAAATTATGAATAAAAATCAGCAATAATAATTTTCTTTTATTTTAATCACCTTATTATTATCGAGCTACTTATTGAGCTACTTGAGGGGTCTTTAGGAGAATTAAGATTGGACCTCCAATGGGCTACTGGATTACAATATTGAGCCCCAATATTATTTAGCCCATACCACATATATTAATTAATATCACTAATAAATTAATATTGCATTATCCATCTTAATCATATTACGATAATATGAGATCCCGTTATTATTTTCCGTGTTTAAGATTATCTAATCCATTAATTAATTGAGCTTCTGGCTCTAAATTAATTAATATCTTACACCTTGGAGTAAAGACATCTCAACATTATTATCCGTACCGAAGAAACTAATTCTTCACTTGCAAGATTTGATACGATAAAACTTCTGAGCCCACCAAGGGGACAAATCACATTAGCTGTACTCGCACATGTTTCTCCGTATTAAACCTTAGCAACCGTCCTTAGCAACCGTCATATGATTAATATTATTGTCCACAACACAAGGTTCGAAGTCACGATGATTCTCACCCGACATGAATCAAAGCAGTAACTATTAACCACACACAGTCCTATTTAAGTGACGGAGATTAAGAAATCAATAACCACTGAGGTCTAATTCTTTACATTTCAGAATAGAAGAGTTTATCCTCAATGTAGGTCCTCTTCAACACATACTAAATGTGCTAATGCAATCTCTTGGTCAAGACAGGTCAATCTGAGAATTACACATTGACCTTTTGCGGTGGATTATTCAATTCCACATGGGTCGTGAATTTGTACGTTTTGTTATAAGGAACTGTCAATGTGATCTTCTGTGATCTGGTATCACCACATTAACTACAATGTAACACATACTATATATATTGAACGAGTTGCAATAAATACTTAACATTCATTCATATTCAAAGCAAATGTGATAAAAAAATATTCTTATAAAACCAAGTGTTTAACACATGAGTTATACAAAGTAAAAGCATATTTTCGCGTATAACTCCAACACTGTAATGGTCGGCATTTCTCGGCGAGAGATTGAAGATGTGGCAAAATCAGACACCGACGCCCATTACCATCATGGCGCAGCCAAAAAGTAGAAAAGGTAAAATCGATCGTAAAATTTTCAAACATCGAATTGGATAAACGATCACATACTTAAGTTTTTCTATTCAAAATTATTTGTTTATAAAAAGCGGTTTCTGAGGAGAAAATAGCAGCAGTCGTTCATTGATTTCTGAGTAGCTTTTTATTATTTAGTGAATCTGTGTTGTGGTAAATTAAGTGTTATTTATATTGGTTGCAAAATTAATTCTGTTTTTTTTTCATAAATTGTCTCTTCTTCGTGTATTCTCCATTCTTCAATTTCTTAGTCTGACTCTGATGTAATCTCTTTAATTTTGTTTCTTGGTTTTCAGCGTGATTAATTAGACACGTGTTTATGTGATACAACCACATGGAGTTGTCAATTTGCAATAGTTATTTCAAAATTAGAGCTTAATGTAGGTACTCCCTCCATTTTAAAATAAATGTCTTTTTAGGTTTCTGCACACATATTAAGACACCTAATATTCATCATGATTACCCCTATACAAAAACTATTATTCTTGAAAAAAATTAATTTTATTGGTTCAAAACAACCTATAAGCTACTTTATATGCATTGAAAAGTGTCTCAAAGACTAAAAAAACATTTATTATGCAAAATATCAAAGTGCTAAAAAGACAATTATTTTGAAATGGAGGAAGTATTTATTAATTTGTGAATTTAATGCTCCTCACATCAGTTTAGGCTTTTCAATTGTGTTCAATTTAGTTCTGATATGGTTAATGATTACTTAAGTGTTTGGTTTTTGGGTACTAGATTAAATTAGAGCTAGAGATTCATATATGAGAAATTGTTCCTTTTCTAAGCGATAATTACAGTGAGTAAGCTATAAGAATATCGCCACCACGATATCAATGATAACTATTTGAGGTGTGGTTTAATTGTTTTATTTTTATAGTGGTTAAAGAGATTTAAAGTGATTGTGACCACCCCTACCGTTGCTATAGTGTAGGTCGTCGCCAACGTCTCTTTTACTGAATGCCTAGCCACCTCTCTATCGGTCCACTTCTATGTCCTTTATTTCTCTTCAATTTGATTTGTTCGTCTTTACCCAATTACATTTTTAGGATACATTTTGTAATTTTCACTCATAAACCCTCTTTCATTAGTACTCAGATTTTTGACTTCTTTGTCTCCATGTCAACCAGAATAACTGTGATAGGTATTACTTCTTTATCATACTAATTTGTATCTTTTTTCATGTTAATTAGCTTAATCCTCTTAGAACTCCTCACCCTCAAGGATAGAATTCTTATTTTCAAATTTATTTGTGTCTGTTTCTCAAAGCCTTTGTTGTGCTCAATGGATTCGCGGTTTGCCTTACTCCGATCTTTATCTCAGCCAACAATACAGGTTTGAAATAATAAATCGTGTCCTTTTCAATTTGATTTACTTTTTCTGGGAATCAAAATAATTTTATTGATAATTATGGTTATGATTATTCAATTTGAATTTATTTTATTATTTTCTTCAATATCACGCTAAATTTTCCCCACTTTTTTTTTCACTATTATTTTGAGGTCATTAATTTGTTTTTGGAAAAAGATCATGTGAATATATAGGAGCTCAAGGATTTGTGCATGGAGTGTATGGTATATTTCATTATCTCTTGATGGTATTCTTAGTATTATACGTAGACGATATTCTGCTAATTGGAAATAATGTAAAGGTATTGTCAGACGTAAGGGTATGGCTGTCAAATCAGTTTGATATGAAGAACTTAGGGAAAGCCGGTCACATCCTTGGGATCACGATCACTCGAGATCACAAGAGAAGGATGTTAGGCTTGTCGCAAGTTTCATACAAAGCCATTGTTTTGAAGCGTTCCAGCATGCAAGATTCCAAGAAAGGTTTTGTACCTTTTAGGCACGGAATCCATCTATCAAAAGAAATAGACCCTAAGACGCATATGGAGATAGATGACATGAAAGGCGTTTCGTACGCTTCGGGCTTAAGAAGCCTTATGTATGCAATGCTGAGTATGAGACCGGATATCTGTTTTTGCCTCGGGCATGATGGCAAGATATCAAAGTAACCCGGGAAAAGCTTATTAGACTGCAATTAAATGCATTCTGTAGTTTTTTAAAAGAACTAGCGATGAAATGTTGATTTAACAGTCAGACAGTCTAATTCCCATGTGATGCATGACTTGAAGCGAATATACCATCTTTCTACTAGTAGTTTCCCCGCAAGAGTACGAGTTCACTGTAGTATTGGCAAGTATAGGGACTAAGTATTATCGAACCCAAGGGAAGGTATGTATGCGAATAGATCCCTGAAGATCTACGCGTCGTAGTTAATATGAGTGTATGTTTTTGGATTTTTGAAAGAATTAATTAAAAGCAACTAAAATAAACTAATTAAACTAAGAACGAAATAAACGAATTAACTAAGGTTTGTATTCAAAGATGTGATGGTGATGCTCAGGATAGGAATTCCTACGTATACTGACGGAGAAGGTACATAATCAAGATAATCGTGACGCGCAAGAAATAACCTAAGTAAAAGATTGCAAGACGAAAGCTCAAGATTCAAAACCCTAATACTTTATCCTAACAATCGACTTCACTAATCTACGAACAAGTTAATAGATAGTGCTTAATTAACGAGACCTTAATTTAAACTAAGGTGATGCGGTTGTCCTCCTTAGATAAACCGGTAAATTAATTAACTCTTTCTAAACCCTCTCATTAAGTCTACTCGTTGTTAAAGAGTGATACGGTCGTCCTCTCTCGAACACTTTTCGAATGAAATTCAAGAGTAAAGTTAAGATTGATTTTAAGAATTCATTAATTAAGAGAATTAAAATCTAACGTCACAAATTACCCTAATTACGTACCCACAACCTACTTCTACGAGTTCATCCTACCCTAAGCATGCAAGGGTTTTAGCTAGACATGGTTTTGACAATAATAAAAACAATAGAAGAAGTGACAAATATAAACATGATGATTAGAACGAATAAAAGATCAAACATAAACTAGGGTTTAAAGAAATACTTGCAAAGAACTGAAATTTAATTAATAAAAATGAAGTTTAAAGTGTTTAACGTAATCGAACTAATAAAAAGAAACAGCGAAACGAAAATAAACTAAGAATTCGTGCTAAAACCTCGATTAAACGTAAAGTAAAGCTTGCTCCTCTCCTTCTCTCAAAAAACAAACTCTAAAAGTAATAATCTATCAAGTGGTAAGTGGTATGAAAAAACAAGCTCGGGACGAGTATATATAAATCTTGGGCCGAATCTGGAACTCATGGGCCGAAAAACGCATCCGGAAGCATAAAAGTTGGAAGCGCTCGAGCACACATGCTCGAGCGGTGGCGCTCGAGCAGTGTAGCTCTAATGGTCCAATCGCTCGAGCGCCTCCGCTCGAGCTGGTCGAATGCTGGAATTTTGGGGCGCTCGAGCAACACGCTCGAGCGGTGGCGCTCGAGCTGCTCGAGCGCGAGAATTCTTCTGTATGTTTTTAGCATTCGAGCAACGTGCTCGAGCGCTAGTGCTCAACCTGAGCCACTCGAGTGACTCCAAAATTTCCCAAAGTAACACTTTTCTTCTTCCACACTAATACTAATCGTATTTCTTCGATATCTTCTCATCCGGGTATCCGTTTGAGTCGATTCAAAGTCCTACGAACTCCGTTTTTCATCCTTGATTCACCTATGAGCATCAAAGAGATAAATTCATCAATGTATAGAAATAATGCTCAATTGACTCTAAATACTCGACAAAACCGACCAAAACTAGGGTATTTCAAACGACGGATCATGACAATTTCACGCCTAATCAATGCACGGACTCAAATTTTCAATCAGATATAGAATCCAGAATATCTACCTCGGGTAATGTGTTTTGCATGGGAGAAGAGGCCATGACATGGAGAATCGATTAGCAGAAATGCATCACCGATTCGACCATGAAAGCCGAATAAGTAACTGTTTGTGAAGCAGCGAAAGAAGCGGTTTGACTCAAGTACTTCTTAGTAGACTTGGACGTTGTTCCGAATTTACCCAGCATAATCACTGTCCATTGCAAATTCAAGGGAACCGAGAGCCCACAAGGCCAGCAAACACATTGAAAGAAAATATCATCTTATACGAGAAATTGTTAAGGGAGAAGATAAAGAGGTGACAAAGATAAACATCGGAGGACAAACTAGTATATCCATTCACAAAGGGTCTGCCTCAGAGTACATTCGAGAGACATGTGGATGGAATAGAAGTCAAGACTATTGCCAATCTGCTTTAAGTATAAGTGGGAGGAATTATTAGGTTAGTGTAGGTTGACATGAGATGTCACGTAGAGCTACTACACTAGACATGCATGATGTATACTAAAAAGCAGACTTTAAGTATAAGTGGGAGGTTGTTGGAGTTATACGTGAAAGTATGCTTTTACTTTGTATAACTCATGTATTAAACACTTATTTATGAGAATAAATCTTTTATCGCATTTGCTTTAGATATGATTGAATGTTGAATATTTATTGCAACCAGTTCATTATAAGTAGTATGTGTTACATTGTAGTTAATGTGGTGATACCAGATCACGAAAGACCACATTAACAGTTTCCTTGTAACTAAACGTACAAATTCACGATCTAGGTGGAATTGAACAATCCGCCATGAAAGGTCGATGTGTACATCTCAGATTGGCTTGTCTTGACCAAGAGATTGCACTAGTACATTTAGTATGTGTTGAAGAGGACCTACAGCGAGGATAAATTCTTCTGTTCTGAAATGTGAAGAATTAGACCTCAGTGGTTATTGATTTCTTAATCTCCTTCACTTAAATAGGACCGTGTGTGCTTAATGGTTACTGCTTTGATTCATGTTGGGTGAGAATCATCGTGACTTCTAACCTTGTGCTTTGGGCAGTAATATAAATCATACGACGGTTGCTAAGATTTAATACAGAGAAACGCGTGCAAGTATGACTCGTGTGATTTGTCCCCTTGGTGGGCTCAGAAGTTTTATCGTACCAAATCTTGCAAGTGAAGAATTAGTTTCTTTGGTACGGATAATAATGTTGAGTTGTCTTTACTCCAAGGTGAAAGATATTAATTAATTTAGAGCTATTCAGAAGCTTAATTAATTAATGGACTTAATAATATTAAACGCGGGAAATAATAACCGGGAGCTCATATTATCGTAATATGGATTAAGATGGATAGTGCAATATTAATTTATTAGTGGTACTAATTAATATTAATGAGCTGAATTATATTGGGGTTCAATATTGAAATTCAGAAGCTCATTGGAGGTCCAATCTTAATTCTCCTAAAGACCCCTCAAGTAGCCCATTAAGTAGCCCGATAATAATAAGGTGATTAAATTAAAAGAAAAATATTATTGCTGATTTTTTCCTTAATTTTCGAAAAAAGGCATATATGGAGAGAGAAAAGATTTTGTTGATTTTCTTGGAAAGATATTATGGAAGATATGTATTCTAGGAATACAAGATTATCTCATAAATTCAAGAAGATCAAAATCTAGCTATTTCAATCCCCATATTTTTTTAAATCATATATAGTTGGAAGGTGAGATTTTTGTGGAATATTTTCTTATGGAGAAAAGAATATACGAGATATATTCAAGATTTCTTGGAGGCCAAGAAAAAAAATTGCTCTCACTTATTCCAAGCAAAAATTTCGAAATTCCCCCTCCTATATATAGGGGATGATTATTTCATTTCCAGTTTACAGTTTCACGGTGATGGAAAAAAAATCAGCAACAATATTTTTTTCTTTCTTTCTTGTTATTCTGAATTGCTTGTGAGCACTTCCCACCGGTGAACAAGCAAGGCAAAATGGACATACTTGAGAAGGTCTTTTGGTTGATAGCACGATCGTGATAGTCCCGTTGTTATAAATGTCATATCTACAAGAGGTACGAATTACGTGAACTCCTAGTTATTCCGCTTTAGGTTTTCATGTGAATTAATTCTATATGCATGATGATAAAATTATTTTTGTAATTATTATTTGAATTA
The DNA here is from genome assembly GCA_947034835.1 of Ballota nigra. NCBI lineage: Eukaryota > Viridiplantae > Streptophyta > Magnoliopsida > Lamiales > Lamiaceae > Ballota > Ballota nigra. The sequence goes on from OX344724.1 coordinate 94,813,399, forward strand.
ATTAGGATTAATTTATGCTAGTAATAATTATATTTAAATTCGTATTTAAATTTCATCTCGAATAGATTCGGGCACCCCGAATTTTCCCAACACTTAGAACTATTCCTAAAAGATTTGATTCTAAGATATGTAATATTGAGGAAGCTAAAGATACAGATACCATGTCTCAAAATGAACTTGTAAGTATCCTCAAAACATATGAAATGAATATAACACAAGCTAAAGATTTTAAAGATGATTAAAAGGTTGTTATGTTCAAAGGTAAATACTTCTTCTAATTTTGAAAAGACTTCTTATATTACTGAAATTGAATCTAATAATGATGATGTTGTTGTCAGTTTGTGTCTTGACAATCCAGACAATATTGCTCTTTTATCTAAACCATTCAATAAGTTTCTTAAGAAGAAAATGAACAATGCTAAAGGCATCGCTCAACCTAAAGTTCAGATTAACAATTCACCTCAAGTTTCTAAAAGGAGAACAAGTTTCAATCAAACTAAACCTCATAATAAATAACAAATTTAGATATGATCCTGAATACAGAAAGAATGTGAAATGTGATGCATGTTCTAGTTTTGGTCATTATGCTAATGAATGTGCTAATACTTTACTGAAAATAAGTATAATTTGACTGTTACTTTAAGTGATAATTCTGGTGATGAAAATGATTCTGATAAATAAGAAGAATGTATTTTTTTTCTGTTAGGATAGAGTGTGATGATACTTTTGATGATCATCTGGATGATTATTACTCTGATGTTGATGAAAATGACATGTCATTTGAGACAACACTGGGGGAAAATGGTCCATATGTGAATTGTTTTACTGGTTTACTTGATGAGACATGTAATACAGATGAAATTCACACTCCATGTGAATCTGGAAGACAGAAGCTGAGTAAGGAACTTGAATCCAAAAATCAGATTCTAGAGTCTTTGACTTTGGAAAATTCTGATTTAAGGAATTCTCTTACAAAGTTGGAAGTGATCTTGACTAGAAAGGACTTGGAACTGTGTAAACTTAAGGAGGATCTGAAAAGATCAACTTTGAGTTTCAAGAAATTCTCACAAGGGAAATGAAGTTGAATGATGTTATGACTTTTGGACAGACAAACAAAGTTGGACTTGGCTTTGTTGGTGACACTTCTGAACCTTCTCATTCTGATAAACATGTGAAATTTGTTAAAGAAAAACATGAAAATGTTAATTCTGATAAATCTAAAAGGCATGTTAGGAAGAATGATAAAGACTATATATGTCATTACTGTTCTGAAATAAGTCATATTAAGTCATATTGTGCAAAGTTGAAAAATGATAAAGGCATGTTATCCAAAGTGTTACAACATTCTGAGAAACATACTGATAAATCTTGGATTTCTAAAACTAAAATCTCATGTAATGTTGTGTATACTTATCTGAAAGCATGTGTACCAGGTTTATGGTATTTTGATTCAGGTTGCTCAAGACATATGACTGGAAAAATAGAACATTTAGCTGATTATGAGTCATATGATGGTGGTAATGTAACTTATGGTGGTGGTTCTAAAGGAAAAATCATAGGAAAATTAACTCTCAATGTGAATGGTTTTCCGAATTTATCAAATGTGTTACATGTTGATGGTCTTCTTGCAAACTTGATTAGTATTAGTCAGTTATGTGATGATAACTTACATGTTAAATTTGACAAAGATGCATGTAATGTTTTTAACCAAAACAATGAATGTTTGATGACTGGAAATAGATTCGCTGATAATTGCTACTTGATTGGTTCAAATAATATTTGTAATAGCATGAAAACTGATGAAATCTTATGGCATAAAAAATTAGGACATGCTAATTATAGAAACATTCAGAAATTGATTAAATTTGAAGATGTAGTTAGTTTACCTAAATTACAGTTTAATGATATGAAAGTTTGTGGACCATGTAAAAAAGGTAAGCAATCAGGAGTGCCACACAAAGTGTTATCTTCATACACCACAACAAGATGTTTATAACTGTTACATATGGATTTAATGGGTCCAATAGAAACAGAAAAGTATAGGTGGTAAGAGATACTCTTTAGTTGTTGTAGATGATTTTTCTAGATTTACATGGGTCGAATTCTTGAAAGAAAAATCTGATGCCTTTTCTACATTCAAAATTCTTTACAATAGATTTAAGATTGTTTATAACTTGAAAGTAAGCAGGATAAGATCAGATCAGATCATGGTAGAGAATTTGAGAATAGCTCATTCACTGAACTTTGTGAAAATAAAGGTATTTTTCAAGAGTTTTCCTCTCCCAAAACAGCACAACAAAATGGCATTGCTGAAAGAAATAATAGAACTCAAAGGGAAAAGGTTTAAGCACCCAACAAAGATATACAGGCGAACAGATGGTCACCACAGAAAGCAACTGAGTAACCTTAAGGGTTAAGTACAACATTGGGAACTCCAACAGACAACAACCTAGATATAGCATAAGTGTCCTAACACTTGGCACCCATCCAATGAACAATAGTTTAGATATAGAACAAGTGGCTTAACACTTGGCAAAGATCTAAAGGAAGAATGGCTAGGATGGTGACACATCATCCACTTGTATGTCTATAAATACTCCCTCATATGAATAAAATCATAAGTTCCATTATTCAAAAATACACCCAACTCTTGCAAATTTCATTCTTGATCATTACTTAACAAAATTTCATGATCTTAGACCTTGTTTGATGATCTTGATTAGAGAAAATGGCCACTAATCTTCTTGATTACGAAAAGATCATCAATAGAAATAACATATTATTCCCAAAAAAATCTTGCCATGAAATGCAATATCATACCATGTATAATGCAATAATAGATATTTTTGGAATAAATATTTTTGCAAAATATTTATATATGCTAATTTTCTAAGAGGATAATGAAATATTTTACAAAAGATATTGTCACGTAAAAGATGGGAAGATTCCCAAATAATCTTGTCATCGAATATCATATCTAACCATGGATAATAGATTATAACATTTTTTTTGGATAAAATTTTACAACCCTAAAGATATTGTCACTAAAATAACACATTTTTTTTTCCAAAAAATCTTGCCAAAAGTTAGCAATTTTTTTTTTAAATCAATATTTTTTATAAAAAAAAATTATGCATACATGAAATATTTTGGAGGGAATTGATTTTTTTAAAATAATTCGAATTGACGTTTAATATTATATTGAAATTACAAGATATTTAAAATAAAAAATATTTATATTTATAATTTAAAAATGAAAGTAACATTTTTTTTCCAGTCCACGAATTTCGCGGGGATACACACTTGTTATTATATATAATGAACGTCACAAAAAAGCAGTTGACATATTTTCTTAACCCTTTCTATAAAATATTAATTTAGTCATTATTATTTTACCTTTTATATAGAACCTAGAAATTTAGAATACTCCTTAAGATTAAATGGTATCGGATTGTATTTTACAAATTTACCGACGTTTTTAGGGGGAACAAATACTTTCTTATAATATATAAGATCTAAATATGAAAAAAAATTGAAAACATATTTTCTAAATTTTAATTTAACCAAAGACAATAGATAATAATATATTTTTTAAAATAATTACAAGGAGAAACACTTTTAACTCCTTATTTCTAAAACACCACTTCAAAAATTTAACTTAAAAAACCACAATTTTATTTCAAATAACCCACCACCACACCTCACACTGCAACTCTCTTACCCCTATAAACCGGTCCCCCCACCCCATTGATTAGGCGTGAAATTGTCATGATTCGTAGCTAGAAACGCCCTAGTTTTGGTCGATTTTATTGAATTTTTAGAGTCAAATGAGTACTATTTCTATACATTGATGAATTTGTCTCTTTGATACTCATAGGTGAATCGAGGACGAAAAACAGAGTTCGTAGGACTTTGAATCGACTCAAACGGACGCCCGAATGAGAAGATATCGAAGAAATACGATTGATATTAGTACGTGAAAAGAAAAGTGTTAGTTGCAAGGAAGGAAGGCCCATTCGAGCACCATCACTCGAGCGCCCCGCTCGAGTGACGTAGATCGAGCAGCATAAAACTTACAGAAAGTTTAGGCCGCTCGAGGGTACAGCTCGAGCGCCCCGCTCGAGCACTAGAACTGTTCGACCAAGATAGCTCGAGCGCCCCGCTCGACCGGGACAGCTCGAGCGCTTCCAAGGCATATTCTCCAACTTTCGTTTTTCGGCCCATGAGTTCACGTATCGGCCCGTTGCCTATATATACCTCTTCCAAACACGTTTTGAAGGATCCCCGAATTTTGGAACGCACTTACACATCACTTTTATACAGAATTTTTAGAGAGAGAAGGAGGAGAAGAGACGAGCACGTTTTAGTTTTACGTTTTTTAGGTTTTGCTTACGAATTCACTTTACGATTTTACGTTTTAGTTTCGTTTCTTTATACTTTTGTTCTTGAATACGTTGAGACCTCGTTTTGTTAATTAATTTCAGTTTATTCTTTTATATCTTAAAACCCTGGTGTATGTTCGATCTTTTCTTCGTTTTAATTACCATGTTCTTGTTCGTTATTTATTTAGTCATTATGATTTCCGTTAACCCTATGTCTAGCTAAAACCCTTGCATGCTTAGGGTAGGATGAACTCGTAGAAGTAGGTTGTGGGTACGTAATTAGGGTAACTTGTGACGTTAGGTTTTAATTCTCTTGGTTAATGAATTCTTAAAATTAATCGAGACTTCGCTCTTGAATTTCGTTCGAAAGGTGTTAGAGAGAGGACGACCGTATCACTCTTTAACAACGAGTAGACTTAACGAGAGGGTTTAGGAAAGGTTAATTCATCTACCGGTTTAGCGAAGGAGGACGACCGCATCACCTTAGTTAAATTAGGGTCTCATTAATTAAGCACAATCTATTAACTTGTTAGTAGATTAGTGAAGTCGAGTGTTAGGGTAAAGTATTAGGGTTTAGAATCTTGAGCTTTCACCTTGCATTCTTAGACTTAGGTTATTTCTTGTGTGTCACAGTTATTCTGATTATGTACCTGCTCCGTTAGTATACGTAGGGATTCCTATCTTAAGAATCATCATCTCTCATTTGAAAACAACCCGTAGTTAATTCGTCTTCTTCAGTATTTTAGTTTACTTAGCTTATTTTAGTTTAATTAATATTCCCAAAAATCCAAAAACAACACACTCATATTAATTATGATGCGTAGATCTTCAGGGATCTATTCGCATATACACTGTCTCTTGGGTTCGATATACTTGGTCGTTATACTTGCTAATACTACAGTGAACCCATTCGCTTGCGGGTAAGCGACTAGTAGAAGTTAGTTTAATCGCTTCAAGTCAATGGCGCCGTTGTCGGGGATGGCGATGTATGCTTTTTGAATAAGACTTGTCGATAGCTTAGTAGTTAGTAGTGAGTGATTATTTTCTGTTTTTTTTTTAATTTATTTTTATTCATTTGGCAGTTGCGTTTTGATCTTTCTGCTAGTGTGTCAGGTATATGAAAACACGCTTACAAGGCACTACGAGCGAAGAGAGAATACCGTTGGACCCTGAGACAATAGCTAGAAGGAACCGAGCTTTCTTGAGGAGGATGAACGTTGCCGACTTAGGGAAGGAACCAATGGATATCAATAATGAGTTGGACGATGCTGCCAACGATTTTAATCAGGCAGTAGACCGGATTGATGGCTCTGGAGGGAGTGGTAGTCAGAATCAAGACCAGTTTGTGGATAGTCAGAGCCAGAACCCGGGTGCACAAAATGTAAACAATCCAGCTCAGAATCTTGTCCAAAATCCTCAGAACAACCCTGCTTACCCACAAAACCCAAATAACCCTTTCAACAACTCAGTATACCAACATTACCCATACCCACCATACCCTTATCCACCATACCCGTACCCTCTACCTCCTGTCTATAACCAACCACCTGTGTACCAACAACCTCCAGTTCAACACGTACCAGCACCACCTGTTGTTCCTCAGCCTGTGCCCCAGAACGCAGATCAAAATATGGCAATTCGGGGCAGGTTCGCGGCACAACCGCAGAGATACTACGATGGAGTGGCTTTACCACCTGTTGAGGCGAATAACTTTTCAATTTCCCCAGGAATTCTTAAGCTGCTTACCGATAACCAATTCAAGGGGGAGGTTGGGAAGGAGAATCCTCATACTCACTTGAGAAGCTTCCTGATGATCGCGTCCACCTTTAATTATAATGGCATGTCTGAAGATGCCAAAAGGCTCAGGCTGTTTCCATTCTCTCTGACGGGAATAGCCAAGGAGTGGTACGATAACACGCTCCCACGGGGAGGTGTTAACACTTGGGCCGAGCTCGAGCGTCTGTTCCTCGAGCGATTCTACCCTCCATCAACGACAATAAAAGCAAGAATTGAGATCTCTTCCTTTCGCCAGAAGTCTGGAGAGGATTTACGCCAAGCGTGGGAGAGATACTCTAATATGTTGATCGAGTGCCTGCAGCACGGGTACAACGAGGGAGATATTATGCCGTTCTTCTACAGTGGAGCCAGCAAGGCTGGCCAAGCCCATCTAGATGCATGTGCAAGTGGAGCTTTTCTGAACCAAGGGGTAGCGAGGTGTAGAGAGATCGTGGACAATATTGTCACGAATGCTGGTGCATGGAACGATGATCCAGAGTTTCAGAGGGTATGCAAGTTGGAGGAGAATGAGGGTACAAGGAAGCTGTTGATGGCTATGATGGAGAAGATCAGCAACCTTGAGATGGGGCAGAACTTGGTTGGAGGGAATGTAGCAGCAAGCGAGAAAGTGGAACCACCCACGAGTCAGCAAGAAGAGGCCAACTATATGGGAAGACCTAATTACCCACAAGGGGGGTATCCACAAGGTGGAAACCAGTATGGAAGACCTTCTTATGGTCAACCATTTGTACCTCCAGGCCCACAGCCGCCTCAAAATCAATGGAGGAACACACAAGGATATCAAGGAGGCCAGCAGCCTCCTCAAAACACATGGAGGAAAAATGAGAATTTTTCTTATGCTAACCCAAAAGCTGGTATTACTGTTCCTGCAGGTGTTGATCCGGGGTCTAAACCTCCTGGTGGAGAGGGCGGTGCATCAACCGAAGAGATGTTGAGAGCGATCCTGCAGAAGGTGGAGGAAGGTAGCAAGCGATTGTCCTCTTTGGAGTACGATGTGAAGGAGTTGCATAAGAAAGACGATCATCAAGATCAAGAACTCCAGAAGAGAGACATCGAGTGGAATCGAGTTCAGCAAGAGAACAACAGAAGATTCAATTCTATCGAGTACCAAATTAGTCAGATCGCAAAGTCTCAGCCGAGAGAGCCTGACAAGTATCCTTCAATGCTCGAGGATAACCCAAAGGAACATTGCAAGACTATTGAATTGAGAAGTGGTACCAATTATGATGGTCCTGAGATGCCTGCTGATCCTGAGACGCCCAAATGAGAGGTTGAGATAGAAGGAAAAGATCCTGAGGCAGTTAGAGATGAGACTGAGGAGGTAGGAGTTGAGAAGGGGATTGAAAGTGAAGGGATTGAGAAGAGGAAAGATGTGGATAAGTCACATGAGAGCAAAGAGCCCGAAGAGGAGATAGAGGAGATTGAGAGAATCCCAAAGTGGAAGAAGGCAAAGGAAGCAAGGAAGAATGCAAAAGAGACGGATAAAGATGAATGGGGGGTACCCAAATCTGTGATACCCGTCCCGTATCCACAACGCTTCATGAAAAAGAAGCTTGATGAGAAGTTTGCTAAATTCCTTGATGTTTTTAAAAAGCTACATATTAACATTCCTTTTTATGATGCTTTGGAACAGATGCCTAACTACGCCAAGTTCCTGAAGGACTTGATAGCGAAGAGACGGAGAATAGATGGACCCGAGCTAGTGCACTTGAACCACGAGGTGAGTGCTATGGTGCACAAGGCATTTCCGCCCAAGCTGAAGGATCCCGGGAGCTTCATCATTCTTTGCGATATCGGTAACGGGATCAAGAAAGGAGCTTTGTGTGATCTCGGGGCGAGCATTAATCTGATGCCTCTCTCGTTGTTCAAGAAGTTAGAGGGAGTTGAGCTTCAACCCACGATGATGACGCTCCAGCTAGCTGATAGGTCCATTACGAGACCTCAAGGAGTAGTGGAGGATGTTCTAGTGACGGTGGAGAATCACGTTTTTCCCGCCGACTTCGTAGTACTCGAGATGGAAGAGGATGAGCATGTCCCGCTGATTTTAGGGAGGCCGTTTCTAGCTACTGCCGGGATGGTGCTTGATGTAGCGAATGGGAAGATCACGGTCAAAGTTGATGATCAAGAAGTGAAGATAGCTATTTACGAAGCTATGAAATACCCCATGGGAGATGAGAGTTGCCACTTCATTGACATCACGGATGCTTGTGTTGAAGACACACTCCTAGACCCTTGCTCTTTCTATGTTCATCAGTTTGATTATCCTATTCTTGACGATCTTTCTTATGATTCTTATGATCTTGATTATTTTGACAGCTTGAAAGAAAATGAAGACGTCAAGTTCTTGGAGTTGAAGAAAGTAGAGGATGAAGGTGACTTGGAAGCTGAGGAGTCAACTTTTGAGAAGATGTTCGATAAGGCGCCACCATTGGAGGCGAAGAAGGAGTTGAAGCCGCTTCCCGACCACCTCAAGTACGCTTACTTGGATGAGACCGACAAATATCCGGTAATTGTATCTGCTCTTTTATCTGATGATCAGCTTGAGAGACTTTTAGTGGTGCTTCGTAAGCACAAATCTGCTATAGGATGGTCGATCGCGGATATCAAGGGAATTAGCCCCTCTATTTGCATGCATAGGATTAGATTAGAAGAGGGTAGAAAACCGATAGTGCAAAATCAACGTAGAGTTTATCCGGTCATTCAAGAGGTGACACATAAGGAAGTGTTGAAGTTGTTAGATAGCAACATGATTTTTGCTATTTCTGATAGTCCATGGGTGAGTCTGTTACACGTAGTTGCTAAGAAGGGGGGTACCACGGTGATTAAGACGGAGTCTAATGAATTGGTAGCCACTAGATTAGTGACGGGTTGGCGTGTATGTGTTGATTATAGAGAGTTGAACAAGGCAACGTGTAAGGATCACTTTCCTTTACCGTTCCTTGATCAAATGATAGATCGATTAGGTGGTTTTGAGTATTACTGTTTCTTAGATGGGTACTCGGGGTATAATCAGATCATGATAGCCCCCGAGGATCAAGAGAAAACCACTTTCACCTGCTACTATGGAACTTTTGCTTTTAGGAGGATGCCGTTTGGGTTGTGTAATGCACCAGCCACCTTTCAAAGGTGTATGATGGTGATTTTTCATGGTTTGATTGAGAAGATTATGGAGGTTTTCATGGACGACTTCTCCATTTACGGGGAGTCATTTGATAAATGTCTAATCAATCTTAAAGTTGTGTTGAGCAGGTGTGAAGAGACGGACTTAGTGCTTAATTGGGAGAAGTGTCACTTCATGGTAAGAGAGGGTATTGTTCTTGGACATCATGTGTCCTTTAAAGGTATCCAAGTGGACAAGGCGAAAGTAATTGCTATCGAGAAGCTTCCACCACCTTCGACCGAGAAGGGGATTCGGTCATTCTTAGGACACGCGGGTTTTTATAGATGTTTCATAAAAGACTTTTCACAAATAGCTAAACCCCTTTCACGGCTTCTTGAAAAAGAAGTCGCCTTTGAGTTTACTAATGAGTGTTTAGTGGCTTTTAACAGGCTGAAAGAAGCGTTGGTGAATGCCCCGATACTTGTTACACCGGATTGGTCTAGCCCATTCGTGCTGATGTGTGATGCTAGCGATTACGCGATGGGGGTTGCTTTGGGGCAAATTCGTGAGAAGCGTTTTCACGCTATTTACTATGCCTCGAAGATGCTGAATTCTGCTCAAGTGAATTACACTACGACCAAAAATGAGCTGTTAGCGGTCGTGTATGCTTTTGATAAATTTCGACCCTACCTAGTAGGGACGAAAATAATTGTATATACGGACCACGCAGCGATTCGGTACCTTATGAGTAAGAAGGATGCAAAGCCCCGTCTCATTCGTTGGATCTTGTTGCTCCAGGAGTTTGATGTAGAGATTCGAGACAAGAAGGGATGTGAGAACGTGATAGCCGATCACCTTTCGAGATTGGAGCTCACCAAGGAGAACACCGTGGAGGATCGAGAGGTGAACGATGAATTTCCGGATGAGAAGCTCTTCGGCTTAGGAGACATCTCTGTGTATCGAGTTGAGGGGAAGACACCTTGGTTTGCAGATTATGCGAATTATTTAGCCAGTGGAGAATTGCCCGTTGAGATAGACTCGGTGCATCGGAAGGCATTTTTGAAGAAAGTTCGGGAGTTCATTTGGGATGATCCCTACTTGTTCAAAAGAGGGATTGATCACGTGTTGAGAAGGTGTGTGCCAGAGGAGGAGTGGAGTGATATTATAAGGCATTGTCACGCCTTGCCATGTGGAGGACATTTGGGTGGAGAAAAGACCGGAAGGAAAGTCCTTCAATATGGTTTTTATTGGCCAACTCTGTTGAGAGATTGCATGGAATGGGTTAAGAGGTGTGAGAAGTGCCAACGATTCGGCTCCATTACTAAGAGGGGCGAGATGCCTATGCACGTGTTCATGGAAGTCGAGATATTCGACGTATGGGGGATTGATTTCATGGGTCCATTTCCTCCTAGCAATGGATTCTTGTACATTCTCGTATGCGTTGATTATGTCTCGAAGTGGATTGAAGCTGTCCCAACTCGAGTGAATGATTCCCGAGTGGTCATCGAGTTCTTGAGGAAGAACATCTTTGCAAGATATGGAGTTCCAAGAGCTTTGGTAAGTGATGGGGGAAGTCATTTCATGAACAAATGGATGGAAAAGCTGCTGTCCAAATACGAGGTAAGTCATCGAATCTCTACTGCTTATCATCCTCAATCTAACGGTCTAGCAGAGGTTTCCAACCGTCAAATCAAGGAGATCCTTGAGAAGACGGTGAGCATAAGTAGGAAAGATTGGGCGATGAAGCTTGATGATGCACTTTGGGCATATAGGACAGCTTTCAAAACGCCTCTTGGTATGTCTCCATACCAATTGGTATTTGGAAAGGCATGTCACTTGCCCGTGGAATTGGAACACAAGGCATATTGGGCGATCAAGAAGTTGAATTTTGATAGTGTCTTGGTTGGTGAGAAGAGATTACTCCAATTACATGAGTTGGAGGAGTTTCGAGACAGTGCCTACGAGAATGCCCGAATTTTCAAAGAGAAGACGAAGAAGTGGCATGATGCACGATTGAAGAAGAAGGAATTCAAGGTGGGTGATCAAGTCCTCGTATTCAATTCGAGGATGAAGCTGTTTGGTGGAAAGCTTAAGTCCAAGTGGAACGGGCCGTATATTGTGAAGGGAGTGCACAAGAGTGGATTCCTTGAAGTCGAGAAAGAAGATGGACAGAAATTCATGGTGAATGGGCATCGAGTGAAGAAATTCTTCAACTTCTCTTATGAGAATAAGGGAGGTATTTTAGATTCTCAAGTCCCGTGAGCTCCTTCGAGCTCGGTCCGGCATTAGGACCTTAAAACTAGCGCTTAATGGGAGGCAACCCATTTTTTACTAGCGTTTATGTGTTTTCTTGTTTTTCGTAGTTTTTGGGAATCGTAAGTGTTAACCTCGTTTGTTGAGAATTTTGATGTAGGTGATTAGGCGTGAAATTGTCATGATTCGTAGCTAGAAACGCCCTAGTTTTGGTCGAGTTTATAGAGTATTTAGAGTCAATTGAGCATTATTTCTATACATTGATAAATTTGTCTCTTTGATGCTCATAGGTGAAGAGAGGACGAAAAACGGAGTTCGTAGGACTTTGAATCGACTCAAACGGATGCCCGGATGAGAAGATATTGAAGAAATACGATTGGTATTAGTGCGGACGAGGAAAAGTATCATTTTGGAGGATTGGAGATCACTCGAGCGCATCACTCGAGCGCCACCGCTCGAGCGCCTTACTCGAGCGCGCAAACATACAGAATCATTCTTGCGCTCGAGCAGCTCGAGCGCCACCGCTCGAGCGAATCGCTCGAGCCCCCAAAACTTACAGAACGATTTAAGCGCTCGAGCAGCTCGAGCGCGACCGCTCGAGCGAATGCACCATTCGAGCTACACTGCTCGAGCGGGACCGCTCGAGCGTTTTGCTCGAGCGCCCCTATACTTTTGCCCCCGGATTCGTATTTTCGGCCCGTTAACTCCCGTTTCGACCCGTGCCTATATATATCTCGTCCAAACACGTTTTGAAGGATCCCCCAACTTTTACACATCACGTTTCATAGAGTTTTTAGAGCAAGAAGGAAGAGGAGAAGAACGAGCAAGCTTTACTTTTACGTTGTTGAGGTTTTTCATACGAATTCTTAGTTTTCTTTTCGTTTCTTAGTTTCTTTTCATTAGCTTGATTACTTTAAACGTTTTAAACTTCGTTTTAGTTAATTAAATTTCAGTTCTTAGAATTATTTTATTTTAAAACCCTAGTTCATGTTTCATATTTTAGTTCTTCAATTCGTTATGTTTATGTGCGTTGTTTCTTCGTTTGCTTTCATGTTTGTTACAACCATGTCCGGCTAAAACCCTTGCATGCTTAGGTTAGGATGAACTCGTAGAAGTAGGATGTGGGTACATAATTAGGGTAGTTTGTGACGTTAGTTTTAATTCTCTTAGTTAATGAATTCTTATAATTAATCTGAACTTTACCTTTGAATTTAGTACGAAAGTGTTAGAGAGAGGACGACCGCATCACTCAATAACAACTAGTAGTCTTAACGAGAAGGTTTAGGGAAGGTTAATTCATCTACCGGTTTAGCGAAGGAGGACGACCGCATCACCTTAGTTAAATTAGGGTCTCATTAATTGAGCACAATTCATTAACTTGTTAGTGGATTAGTGAAGTCGAGTGTTAGGGTAAAGTATTAGGGTTTAGAATCTTGAGCTTTCACCTTGCGTTCTTTTACTTAGGTTAATTCTTGTTTGTCACGATTACTTTGATTATGTACCTGCTCCGTTAGTATACGTAGGGATTCCTAACCTGAGCATCACCATCTCTCATTAGAAAACAACCCGTAGTTAATTCGTTCTTTTTCATTCTTTAGTTAATTAGTCTATTTTAGTCTTTTAATTAATTTTTCAAAAACCCAAAAACATCACACTCATATTAACTACGACGCGTAGATCTTCAGGGATCTATTCGCATACATACCATCCCTTGGGTTCGATAATACTTGGTCCCTATACTTGCCCATACTACAGTGAACCCGTTCTCTTGCGGGGTAGCTACTAGTAGAAGCTAGTGTAGTCGCTTCAAGTCAATGGTGCCGTTGCCGGGGATGGCGTTTTATGCTCTTTGAATAGGACTTGTCGATAGCTGAGTAGTTAGTAGTGAGTGCCTATTTTCTGTTTTTTTTTATTTCTTGTTGTTATTTTTATTTATTCGGCAGTTGCGTTTTGATCCATCTGCTAGTGTGTCAGGTTTATGAGAACACGCTCACAAGGCAACACGAGCGAAGAGAGATTACCTGCAGATCCTGAGATAATAGCCAGAAGGAACCGAGCCTTCTTGAGAAGGATGAACGCTGCCGACTTAGGGAAGGGACCAATGGACCTCAATAATGAGTTGGACGATGCTGCCAACGATTTCAATCAGGCAGTAGACCGGGTTGATGGCTCTGGAGGGAGTGGTGGTCAGAATCAAGACCAGTTCGTAGATAGTAGTAGCCAGAACCCGGGTGCACAAAATGTAAACAATCCAACTCAGAATCTAGTCCCAAATACTCTGAACAACCCTGCTTACCCACAAAACCCGAATAACCCTTTCCACAACCCAGCATACCAACATTACCCATACCCACCATACCCTTATCCGCCTTACCCGTATCCTCCACCTCCTGTCTATAACCAACCACCTGTGTACCAACAACCTCCAGTTCAAAACATACCAGCACCACCTGTCGCTCTTCAGCCTGCGCCCCAGAACGCAGATCAGAATATGGCAATTCGGGGCAGGTTCGCGGCACAACCGCAGAGGTACTACGATGGAGTGGCCTTACCTCCAGTTGAGGCCAATAACTTTTCAATTTCTCCAGGAATTCTCAAGCTGCTGACCGAGAATCAGTTCAAAGGGGTGATCGGGAAGGAGAATCCTCACACACATCTGAGGAGCTTTCTCATGATAGCCTCCACATTTAATTATAATGGCATGTCTGAAGATGCCAAGAGGCTTAGGCTGTTCCCATTCTCATTGACGGGAATAGCCAAGGAGTGGTATGATAATACGCTCCCGCGGGGAGGTATTACCACTTGGGCCGAGCTCGAGCGTCTGTTCCTCGAGCGATTCTACCCTCCATCTAGGACAATCAAGGCTAGAATTGAGATCTCGTCCTTTCGCCAGAAGTCTGGAGAGGATTTACGCCAAGCGTGGGAGAGATACTCGAACATGCTGATAGAGTGCCCGCAGCACGGGTACAATGAGGGGGATATTATGGCATTCTTCTACAGCGGTGCCAGCAAGGATGGTCAAGCCCATTTAGATGCTTGTGCGGGCGGAGCATTCCTGAACCAAGGCATAGAGAGGTGTAGGGAGATCGTGGACAACATTGTCACGAATGCCGGTGCTTGGAGTGGAGATGCAGATTTGCAAAGAGTGCATCAGGTTGAAGAGGGAGAAGGAACGAGAAGGCTGCTGATGGCCATGATGGAGAAGATAAACAACCTCGAGTTGGGGAAGAGTTTGGGTGGAGAGCATGGAGTGGAGAATGAGAGAGTAGACCAGCCCAGTGGACAGCAAGAGGTAGCCAATTACATGGGAGGTCCGTATTACAATCAGAATGGCTACCAAGGTGGAAACCAGTATGGAAGGCCTTCTTATGGTCAACCATTTGTGCCCCCAGGCCCTCAGCCACTTCAAAATCAATGGAGGAACACACAAGGAGTTCAAGGAAGCCAGCAGCTTCCTCAAAACACATGGAGGAAGAATGATAATTTTTCTTATGCTAATCCAAAAGCTGGTGTTACTGTTCCTGCAGGTGTTGATCCGGGGTCTAAACCTCCTGGTGGAGAAGGCGGTGCATCAACCGAGGAGATGTTGAGAGCGATCCTTCAGAAGGTGGAGGAAGGGAGCAAGCGGTTGTCATCCTTGGAGTACGATGTGAAGGAGTTGCACAAGAAGGGTGATCAACGTGATCAAGAGCTCCAGAAGATGAACGTTGAGTGGACTAGAACTCAACAAGAGAACAATCGAAGGTTCACCTCTTTAGAGCTCCAGATGAGCCAGATTGCAAAATCAGTGAATAGAATGCCGGAGGGGAACCCGAAAGAGCAGTGCAAGGCGATCCAGCTTAGAAGTGGAACCAATTATGAAGGTCCTCAGATGCCTGCTGATTCTGAGACGCCCCAAGTTGAGAAGGGGATTGAAAGTAAAGGGATTGAGAAGCATGAAGATATGGATGAGTCCCAGAAGGGGAAGGAAAGTAAGGAGATTGAGAGAGTTCCTAAGTGGAAAAAGGCAAAGGAAGCAAGGGAGAAAGTGAAAGTGACCGAGCGAGATGAATGGGGGGTACCCAAATCTGTGATACCCGTCCCATATCCACAACGCTTCATGAAAAAGAAGCTTGATGAGAAATTCGCTAAGTTCCTTGATGTTTTTAAACAATTGCATATTAATATTCCTTTTTATGATGCTTTGGAACAGATGCCGCACTATGCGAAGTTTTTGAAGGACTTGATTGCAAAAAGACGGCGAGTGGATGAGCCGAAGTTGGTGCAGCTGAACCACGAGGTGAGTGCACTAGTGCACAAGGCGCTTCCACCAAAGCTGAAGGATCCCGGTAGCTTCACCATCCTATGTGACATTGGGAACGGGATCAAGAAGGGAGCGTTGTGCGACCTTGGGGCGAGCATCAATCTCATGCCCTTGTCGCTGTTCAAGAAGTTGGAAGGTGGTGAACTTCAACCCACAATGATGACGCTTCAACTAGCCGACCGGTCTATTACTCGACCTCAAGGTGTTGTTGAAGACGTCCTAGTGAGAGTTGGAGATCACATCTTTCCAGCCGACTTTGTAGTGCTAGAGATGGAGGAAGATGAGCACGTTCCATTGATCTTGGGAAGACCGTTCTTAGCTACGGCGGGGATGGTGCTAGATGTGGCAAATGGGAAGATCACATTGAAGGTTGATGATCAAGAAGTGAAGATCTCCCTATATGAAGCCATGAAGCACCCGAGGGAGGATGAGAGCTTGTATTGCATGGATGCAATTGATCCTAGTGTTGAAGACACACCTCATATCCCTAACTCTTCTCATATTCATGAATTTTATAATTCTTCACTTGATTATTTAACCCATGAGCGTTATGATCTTGATTATTTTGATAGGGATAAAGTGAAGAAGTTGAAGGATGAAGAGGTGAAGAAAGTGGACGTGGTCCAGTTAGAAGGGAAAGGAGGAGTTAAGAAGAAAAAGTCCAAACTCAAGAAATTGTTTAGTAAGACTCCTCCAGATAGAGGGAAGAAGGAGTTGAGACCCATAACACTTGGGGATGAGAAGAGAGCAAAGGGGCTCATGATGGAGGGGCATCAAGGAAAGAAGTTCAAACACCACTCTTATGAGAGTAAGGGAGGTAAATTTGAGTATGATGTCCCATAAGCTCCTTTGAGCTTGGTCCGGCATGAGGACCTTAAAAATAGCGCTGAATGGGAGGCAACCCATTTTTATTTGCTTTCATTTATTTTTAGTGTCTTTTTATATTATTAGGGAGTATTTTGAGTCGTATGTTTAACCTCGTACTTGAGAGTTTTATTTTGTAGGCTTGTCTCTAAAGGAGTAAAGGTATCATGGAGTTATTCAGATTGGAGGAACCAATTCAAGCAAGGGAGTGTGCAAAGCTATTGAGAGAAACTGAATTGTTCGGTTGAGGTAACCCACAACCCCAAACTTAGACCTCTAGCAAGGTCAAAGTTTGGGGGGGTGGAGTTTTTTTTATATGTTTTCTTGTTACATTGCACCGGAGCACCCCTTATCTTTGAGTTGAGTTAGTTATTTGGTGCCTTGAGATGCTCCTTGGGCTATTATTAATTTGTTTTGTTACTCAATATTTTATGCCTATCAATCACCTTATGCTTGTTGATTGCTATCTTTGAGTATGATTTGATGAGTAGGTTGAGTTGTAAGGGGTGAGTTAGAAATTCTTTTGTGTGAGTGTTTGAGTTTGAGCTGATTTGAAAAAAAACTTGTATGCTTATGAGTTTTCTTTTGAGTATTTGTGTGATGAGAGTGAGAATTCACTAGGACTAGCATGGATGTGAAAGCCGTGAGATTTGAGCCTTACGAGATTTAAATGCATGAATTAATCTCTTCGTTTGTGAGTGGATCGTCACCTTAGAGGATGCTAGAACTTGCATGTGCTCTTGCTTCTAGATTGTGTCTAGTTTAATATGCCGAATAGGATCTTAGGCCATTTTTGAAGTGAATAAGTCACTTAGCCAAAATTTTCCTTACCAATGACATTGATCCCTTATTAGCCCCTTTGAGCCTAAAGCCTATTTTATTTGCTTACACATATGAACACTATTCCAATTCCTAAGCCTTTTGGTCCAAATTTGAGTGGAGAATAGGAAAGTGTGAATGTTAAGGGATTGATTTGAGTTGAAAAATGAGAGTTATTGAAGGTTGAGTGGTGATAAAATAAGGGTGTGAATGAAATTTGAGTTGTGGGAAAGAAAAAAAATTGAGAATGAGCAAAAAGAAAAAAATGAGCTCATGTGTTTGTGCGAAAAAGAAAAAAAGTGAAGTGATTGAAAAAGAGAGTGAGAAAGAAAAAAATTGAAGTGTTGAGAGAAGTGGAATTGAAAAAGTGTTGATTGAATATATTTGAAGTGATTCTGTTCCTAATCTCAAAGTGCCAAAGTTGATTTTTCTATTCTCCATTCACTTGAGTCACTTACCCCATATTGTTATCCCACCTGTCCAAAGAGCCTACATTACAACCTTGAGAAAAGTCCTTTGTGATTCGGCATTGATTTCTAGAATGTGGTCGGAGTTGAGAGTGCTTACAAGCCTATGGCTGCCAATATGTGTGATTGATTGATTGAGTGAGTCCCTTAAACACTGTTATACACTTGTAAGGGAGTGAAACACATCGTTGAGTGCACATCCATGTTTGATCTTGGTGTTTCTTGTTATTGTTGCATGAGTACGATAAAAGAAAGTGAGTGAGTATACTTGTGATTGATCTTCGAAGCTTGAGTTCATTAGCTTGCATGATTGATTTTTCCTACTCATTCCTAACAATTTCACTTGACTTATTAGTTCATTGCTTGGGGACAAGCAATATGGTAAGTTTGGGGGGGTTGATTAGGCGTGAAATTGTCATGATTCGTAGCTAGAAACGCCCTAGTTTTGGTCGAGTTTATAGAGTATTTAGAGTCAATTGAGCATTATTTCTATACATTGATAAATTTGTCTCTTTGATGCTCATAGGTGAAGAGAGGACGAAAAACGGAGTTCGTAGGACTTTGAATCGACTCAAACGGATGCCCGGATGAGAAGATATTGAAGAAATACGATTGGTATTAGTGCGGACGAGGAAAAGTATCATTTCGGAGGATTGGAGATCACTCGAGCGCATCACTCGAGCGCCACCGCTCGAGCGCCTTACTCGAGCGCGCAAACATACAGAATCATTCTTGCGCTCGAGCAGCTCGAGCGCCACCGCTCGAGCGAATCGCTCGAGCGCCCAAAACTTACAGAATGATTTAAGCGCTCGAGCAGCTCGAGCGCGACCGCTCGAGCGAATGCACCATTCGAGCTACACTGCTCGAGCGGGACCGCTCGAGCGTTTTGCTCGAGCGCCCCTATACTTTTGCCCCCGGATTCGTATTTTCGGCCCGTTAACTCCCGTTTCGACCCGTGCCTATATATATCTCGTCCAAACACGTTTTGAAGGATCCCCCAACTTTTACACATCACGTTTCATAGAGTTTTTAGAGCAAGAAGGAAGAGGAGAAGAACGAGCAAGCTTTACTTTTACGTTGTTGAGGTTTTTCATACGAATTCTTAGTTTTCTTTTCGTTTCTTAGTTTCTTTTCATTAGCTTGATTACTTTAAACGTTTTAAACTTCGTTTTAGTTAATTAAATTTCAGTTCTTAGAATTATTTTATTTTAAAACCCTAGTTCATGTTTCATATTTTAGTTCTTCAATTCGTTATGTTTATGTGCGTTGTTTCTTCGTTTGCTTTCATGTTTGTTACAACCATGTCCGGCTAAAACCCTTGCATGCTTAGGTTAGGATGAACTCGTAGAAGTAGGATGTGGGTACATAATTAGGGTAGTTTGTGACGTTAGTTTTAATTCTCTTAGTTAATGAATTCTTATAATTAATCTGAACTTTACCTTTGAATTTAGTACGAAAGTGTTAGAGAGAGGACGACCGCATCACTCAATAACAACTAGTAGTCTTAACGAGAAGGTTTAGGGAAGGTTAATTCATCTACCGGTTTAGCGAAGGAGGACGACCGCATCACCTTAGTTAAATTAGGGTCTCATTAATTGAGCACAATTCATTAACTTGTTAGTGGATTAGTGAAGTCGAGTGTTAGGGTAAAGTATTAGGGTTTAGAATCTTGAGCTTTCACCTTGCGTTCTTTTACTTAGGTTAATTCTTGTTTGTCACGATTACTTTGATTATGTACCTGCTCCGTTAGTATACGTAGGGATTCCTAACCTGAGCATCACCATCTCTCATTAGAAAACAACCCGTAGTTAATTCGTTCTTTTTCATTCTTTAGTTAATTAGTCTATTTTAGTCTTTTAATTAATTTTTCAAAAACCCAAAAACATCACACTCATATTAACTACGACGCGTAGATCTTCAGGGATCTATTCGCATACATACCATCCCTTGGGTTCGATAATACTTGGTCCCTATACTTGCCCATACTACAGTGAACCCGTTCTCTTGCGGGGTAGCTACTAGTAGAAGCTAGTGTAGTCGCTTCAAGTCAGTAGGCTTGTTTCGTGGAGTGTAGTTCTGAGAAAGAGAGCTTAAGGAGGAAAGTCATGAAGTTGAACACGTTTCGAGTAGAAAAGTATTCGATTCTTGGAGTTAGAGGTAACCAAACCCCAAACGTCGATCTCTTTGCGAAGTCGAAGTTTGGGGGGGTGATGTTTCTTTTCGTTCGTTATTTTGCATTGGTAGTGAGTCGAGTTCATACGAATTTTGTGTACTTACTCGTACGTACTCATTCGTTTCAAACTTTGTCATCGCGTAGCAAGAACAAAGTTTGGGGTGGTGTGTATTCGTACTTCGGGTTCGTACACGAAATTCTATGAAAAATTGGTCAATTTTTTCGAAAATATCAATGCATGAGGGTCGTTGGATCGAATTAAGTGTGATGGCATAAGTTCGACTTGAATTGGATTGGTGAATTGCACGTTAGGAAGAGACCCCAACTCCTCGGTCGAATGAGCGACCTGGCTTAAATCGAGGAGTTCTCAGGTTAGTTTATGCTTAAATATGTGTGATGAATGTGTCGAGCGCGTTTGGTATGCTAAATTAAATGTTGAGCTCGAAATTTGAAAGTGCAAGAAGGAACCGCTCGAGGGGCAATGCTCGAGCGCCCCATTCGAGCTAAGGGGTCGAGCAGCCAAAAACTTACAGAAAGTTTTGGCCGCTCGAGGGGCATAGCTCGAGCGCCCCGCTCGACCACCGGAATCGCTCGAGCGCCCTGCTCGAGTGGGTCTGCTCGAGCGGGTAGCGGGTTTTGCCCAGTGTTGCTCACTCTATAAATACCCCTTTTCACACTATTTCACACACATTCACACACTGAGAGGGGCGATTTTCAATGATTTTGAGCGAATTAGGACGATTCCAACGAATTGGCCCCAAGTTCATTCGATTTCTTCGCATATTTCACATATTCCCTCAAGAAAGGTACGTAATTTCTCTCTTTTGTCTTTCAATTCATAGTTTTATGCATGATTTAGGTATGAATTGAAGAACTAGGGTTCATGAATTCGAAATTTGGGGATTTTTGCATAGTTCATTGATTCTTTGTTCCTTGTTGATGAATGTGGATAATATGCTATGGGTTTGCTAAATTTGCTTTCAATTTCAAGATTGAATGTGTAGGATTAGTGAATCTTTAGAGTGAGAAAATAGGAATTTGAGAAAATGAGATGGGTTTTGCAATTTGAGATGAAATTGTTGTGAATCGAGATTGATTGAGCATGAATAGGTAGGAGTTGAGTCTTGAGCATGTAAATTACACACTTTTGGGGTAATGTTACTTCATGATAGACTCGATTATTGGCATTGTTGAGTGTGAATGATGAATTGTTTGGAATTTACTTGAGAGCTTTGAGATGAATGAATATGATTTGAATTGAGTGAGTGGACTCAGGTTGAGATTGTTAGAAAAGGGAAATTGAGAGTACTACTTGAGATATATGGAATCCTATGTTATGAATGAATTGAAAATGCTCTATGTGTCTCAGGTACTATGGCACCGAAAAGAAATGAGGATCGACTCTTGAGTAATGCTAAGTTGGAAGAGTTAACGAATGAGCTTAGGACAAAGGGTTTGCTCCCTTCAAGATGGGACAATTTGGAATTCGGGAATAGCTGGACATATGTTGCTTACAGATGGAGCTTGGTCATTGGAAAGGTTGTGAAAACCCGTAGGCCGGTGGTGCGTTTTATGCAAGACATAGGAATTGAAGATGAAATAAGGAGGATATTTACGAGGAACGGCATGGATGAGTTCCTCGAGATATTGCTCACGATGGACACCCACGCTGATCTGACCGAGGAGTTCCTGGCTACCATAGAAAAGAAGAATGAGTACTCGTTCAAGTTCAAATACAGAAACGAGTGGCAGCATTGTGAGATGAGAGATGTGAACTTAGCGCTTGGGCTCCCTGCTCTACCTAGACTCAACAGGATATCGAAGTCTTACAACGCGAACGGATTTTGGAAGGACATCACGGGAAGGATGGCCGGTGACTACAAGGGTCAGAGTGCTCGGGCCTCTGCGATCCGAAACCCAGTGGTTAGGTACTTGGAGTGAATCTTGGGGAATACCATCTACGCCCGTTCTGAGATGGGGACCATGACGAGCAAGCAACTCTACGGTTTATGGTCTCTCCTTTATAAGAAGGATCACGATTTTGCACGGGACTTCGTGGAGCACAACTACGAGGCGGCATTCAAGCTCGGGGCCAAGACCTCAAAGGTGCGAGGAGGAGGTCTAATCTCGGTGTTCATGAGGCACTTGGGATGTGTGCCCTGTGCATCTCCTATCCCCGGGAGGGATTTAGACTTTGATCAGCTGAGCCACACTTTGATGTTCGAGCACTGGATGGGGAGTTTTTGTATTCGGTACAAGGAAGATACCCTCTTCCCTCTCCCAAATGAAAAGCTCGTAACGTTGAAGGGGAAGAAGAATGCAAACTTGGGGATGAACGGAGAGAGGCATTTAGCTGTGGGTGCCAAGTTTACTAATGATGTGGACAGTCGAGGGCTCTGAGACGGGAGGCCTACGAAGAGAAGTCGGGGTGAAGGGACGAGCGGTGCCGGATCAAGTGGAGTAGCAGACCTCCAAGAAGAGAAAGAGCAAGAGTATGAGGCAGGCGAAGATGCGGGCGGAGCTGCAGGCGAAGATGCGGGCGGAGTTGCGGGTGAGGAGCCGCAAGAGCTGGAAGTGGATTCACCTGAGGTGCAGTCGCCTAGGCCATGGTATCCCACACAAGAGGAATGGACGCAGATGGGAACCCAGATGCAGACGCTCCAAACCGACGTGACCTACTTGCGTGAGACGCAAGATAGGCTAGATACGAGGACATCCCGAATGGAGGATCAGTTCTCAGACATGCATCGATGGATGGAGTCGCTGTTCGTATCGCATTTGGGGGCTGATCATCAAAACTACCGCCCACCACCACCTCTGGATGCTTGAGATACATGGGATGCCCCCAATTTTCTTTTTCCTTTTCCTTTATCTTTTCTTTTTCATTTCTTTTCTTATTTATTTCTGCTTTTGAGTGTGAATTGTAGTGTTTGAGTGGAGTGCATGTTTTATGAGATTGTATTGGAAATCGTTTAACTTATGAGGGATTCGTTTTGATTTGCTTTGATTGTTGATTGATGATTTCATGCTTATCTACTCCTCTAGATTGCTTATTCTTGATTCTTGAGTATGACTCAGTGAGGAGAGTTGAGTTGTGAGAGTGAGTTGAAAAATTCTTTTGTGTGAGTGTGTGAGTTTGAGCTGATTAGAGAGAGAACTTGGATGTTTATGAATTTTTCCTTTTGAGTGCCTGTGTGATGAGAGTGAGAATTCACCATGACTAGCATGGATGTGAAAGCTGTGAGATTTGAGCCTTATGAGATTTTGATGCATGAGTTAATCTCTTCGTTTGTGAGTGGATCGTCACCTTAGAGGATGCTAGAACTTGTGGGTGCTCTTGCTTCTTGATTGTGTCTAGTTTGATATGCCGAATAGGATCTTAGGCCATCTTTGATTTGATTGAGTCACTTAGCCAAAATTTTCCTTACCAATGACATTGAATCCTTTGTTAGCCCCTTTGAGCCTAAAACCTATTTTATTTGCTAGCACATATGAACACTATTCCAATTCCTAAGCCTTTTTGTCCCAATTTGAGTGGAGAATAGGAAAAGTGTAAATATGAAGGGATTGAATTGAGATGAACAAGGAAAAGGTTGTTTGTTGAGTGAATATGAGAAGAAGGTGTGATGAAGTTATGAGATGTGGGAGAAAGAGAAAAAAAAAAGTGAGAATGAGCAAAAGAAAAAAAAATGAGCTCATGTGTTTGTGCGAAAAAAAAAATGAAGTGATTGAAAAAAAAGTGAAAAGAGTGGGAAAGAAAAAAATTGAAGTGTTGAGAAAAGTGGAATTGAAAGAGTGTTGATTGAAAATGTTTGAAGTATTCTGTTCCTAAATTCGAAGTGCTAAAGTTTGATTTTCTATTCTCAATTCACTTGAGTCACTTTACCATATTGATTCCCACCTGTCCAAAGAGCCTACATTACAACCTTAAGAAAAGTCCTTTTTGATTCCACATTGATTTCTAGAGTATGGTCGGAGTTAAGAGCGCTTCCAAGCCTATGGCTGCCAATTTGAGTGATTGATTGTTTGAGTGAGTCCCTTTATCATTGATATACACTTGTGAGGGAGCGAAACACATCGTTGAGTGCACATCCATGCTTGATCTTGGTGTTTCTTGTTATTGTTGCATGAGTATGATAAAGGAAAGTGAGTGAGTATACTTGTGATTGATCTTTGAAGCTCGAGTTCATTAGCTTGCATGATTGATTCTTTGACTCATCCCTAACAATTTCACTTGACTTATTATTTCATTGCTTGAGGACAAGCAATATGGTAAGTTTGGGGGGGTTGATTAGGCGTGAAATTGTCATGATTCGTAGCTAGAAACACCCTAGTTTTGGTCGATTTTATTGAATTTTTAGAGTCAAATGAGTACTATTTCTATACATTGATGAATTTGTCTCTTTGATACTCATAGGTGAATCGAGGACGAAAAACGGAGTTCGTAGGACTTTGAATCGACTCAAACGGACGCCCGGATGAGAAGATATCGAAGAAATACGATTGGTATTAGTACGTGAAAAGAAAAGTGTTAGTTGCAAGGAAGGAAGGCCCATTCGAGCACCATCACTCGAGCGCCCCGCTCGAGTGACGTAGATCGAGCAGCATAAAACTTATAGAAAGTTTAGGCCGCTCGAGCGCTCGAGCACTAGAACCGTTCGACCAAGATAGCTCGAGCGCCCCGCTCGAGCTCCTGATTCGTTCGACCACAACAGCTCGAGCGCCCCGCTCGACCGGGACAGCTCGAGCGCTTCCAAGGCATATTCTCCAACTTTCATTTTTCGGCCCATGAGTTCACGTATCGGCCCGTTGCCTATATATACCTCTTCCAAACATGTTTTGAAGGATCCCCGAATTTTGGAACGCACTTACACATCACTTTTATACATAATTTTTAGAGAGAGAAGGAGGAGAAGAGACGAGCACGTTTTAGTTTTACGTTTTTTAGGTTTTGCTTACGAATTCACTTTATGATTTTACGTTTTAGTTTCGTTTCTTTATACTTTTGTTCTTGAATACGTTGAGACCTCGTTTTGTTAATTAATTTCAGTTTATTCTTTTATATCTTTAAACCCTAGTGTATGTTTGATCTTTTCTTCGTTTTAATTACCATGTTCTTGTTCGTTATTTATTTAGTCATTATGATTTCCGTTAACCCTATGTCTAGCTAAAACCCTTGCATGCTTAGGGTAGGATGAACTCGTAGAAGTAGGTTGTGGGTACGTAATTAGGGTAACTTGTGACGTTAGGTTTTAATTCTCTTGGTTAATGAATTCTTAAAATTAATCGAGACTTCGCTCTTGAATTTCGTTCGAAAGGTGTTAGAGAGAGGACGACCGTATCACTCTTTAACAACGAGTAGACTTAACGAGAGGGTTTAGGAAAGGTTAATTCATCTACCGGTTTAGCGAAGGAGGACGACCGCATCACCTTAGTTAAATTAGGGTCTCATTAATTAAGCACAATCTATTAACTTGTTAGTAGATTAGTGAAGTCGAGTGTTAGGGTAAAGTATTAGGGTTTAGAATCTTGAGCTTTCACCTTGCATTCTTAGACTTAGGTTATTTCTTGTGTGTCACAGTTATTCTGATTATGTACCTGCTCCGTTAGTATACGTAGGGATTCCTATCTTAAGCATCATCATCTCTCATTTGAAAACAACCCGTACTTAATTCGTCTTCTTCAGTATTTTAGTTTACTTAGCTTATTTTAGTTTAATTAATATTCCCAAAAATCCAAAAACAACACACTCATATTAATTACGACGCGTAGATCTTCAGGGATCTATTCGCATATACACTGTCCCTTGGGTTCGATATACTTGGTCGTTATACTTGCTAATACTACAGTGAACCCGTTCGCTTGCGGGTAAGCGACTAGTAGAAGTTAGTTTAATCGCTTCAAGTCACCCATTCTCAATCTATCACCCTCTCCAGTCTCTCTCTCTCTCTCTAATCTCTCTCTATGTTCACCACCATCGTGGATCTTCAATGGCCATCGCCACCAGTACCACCACAACACTTCAACGGAATCGACGGAAAATACATCTATTGTTTCCAGAATGATTCTGTGTATTGATTATGATGGGGGAGAAAAAGAGAGCCCCAATTCAAAAAAAATACCATAGTCACCCTCAAAATTCATGACGACCACCACCAAGGGCGGAGTCAGGAAAAAAAAAAGACTGGAAGTCTAATATAAAATACAGTACAAAAAATAAAAGTCAATATTTTTTTTACATAAGTTGCACCCTACGAATTATAAAATTTAAAAACATAAAAATGGCAAAAAAAAAAAAAAAAAAAAAAATAATACTCCATCCGTTTCCAAACACTTCACAAACTTTCCTTTTTCATTTATCTCCAAATATTTTGCACATCTTATAAATGAAAATTCATGCTTAATTTTATCTTCACATTAATCACATATTTACACAAAATGTCACTATTTTTTACACTCACTCAAACTAATTTTATTATTTTAAAAATATATATTTGCAAATCATCCTTAATACTCTAATTTTACATATTTTTCTTAAAAAATGTGTTCTCCAAAGTATAATCTTGGTATTTGTGCAGTCATTGTCTGCAAATGAATAGTGAGTGTGGGCCTTGTGACTTACTTTTGTAGGCTTTTCACTTTTCAGTTACCATAGGCTGACTTTCAAGAACGGGCCCACATTCTGGTTCACTTTGTAATGTGGGAAAATAAACAATTTATTTTGAAATTTGTTATGAATCAATGATAAATGCACACTATTATAATCCCTCCTTCTTAAGGAATTTCGCACTCCTGAGATTGCATGTGGATTAAAAAAAAAAAATAAAGTAGTGACATATGAGTAAATATGTACTCCCTCCGTCCATGAAATATAGTCCTGCTTGCCTTATTTGGTTGTCCACGAAAAATAGTCATGTTGCCTAAAATGGAAATAATAAACTTTATCTACATTTTTC
The DNA here is from genome assembly GCA_947034835.1 of Ballota nigra. Taxonomy (NCBI): domain Eukaryota; kingdom Viridiplantae; phylum Streptophyta; class Magnoliopsida; order Lamiales; family Lamiaceae; genus Ballota; species Ballota nigra. The sequence continues at coordinate 94,840,513 of OX344724.1, forward strand.
AACATACACACATAACATTTTTAAAATAATTTATTTTGTACTTCTAAATAAGGAAGGTGTGCAAATTCCTCTGGGACGGAGGGAGTATCATTTATGTCTACCGCTGATTTGTTCGTAAGATTAGATGTGTACTAATGACACATTATTAGGTTAACGTATATAACATTTATAGATGATTATAAATAGATTTTAGTGTTAGTTGTTGAGATGTAAAAAAAACACAAGAAATTGCGAAATAATTATTGGCTTGGTATTGCCCCCAGACGTAGTCTTATTTGACGAACTGGGTAAACTAATTGATGTTCTTTGCGTTTTTATATTTACAATACAAATTTGTGTCTCCTTGTTTTTAATTTACAACACGCTATCAGCATGAGTGTTCTACTTTTTGTTTCAGAATCTTCACAGTTCCTTTCGGATTTGTGCGCCTAAATCTGTAAGTTTTTTATGTTTGGGCAATCAATTCGATAATTTTGAAATGGAAGAAGTTTAGTGACCCTTAAATTGTTTTTTGTTTAAAAAGTCCTTGAACTACTAACTCTTATTTCACGAGACTCTTGGTAAAGAAAATTCACAAATTTTGCTAACTTATTTTAATATTTTCATTAAAATATAACAAATCAACCAAATTTAATGTTATTAAGATCGGATTCCAACAAAAAATGTGTTTCTAACAGTAGGGGTCTTGTGAAACAAAAATTATACTCCCTCCGTCCCACTATTATTTACACACTTTCCTTTCTCGTCCGTCTCAAAATTTTTGCACACTCTAAAAAAGTAAGCATTGATTTGCGTGCACACTCACAATAATATATTTTTTTCTTAAAATGTGTGCCGCTTTTTGTATGCGAATAATATCGGACGGAGTGAGTATACTTTAAAGAGTTTTTTAAAATAAAAAAATAATGTAGGAGTCTAGTGAAACAAAAATGTATAATTAAGGATTTTTTAAAATAAAAAATAGTTTAGAGACCTTTTAAAACAAAATTTGAGAGTTTGGTCTTTCGATATATTTTGCCTAAATAACATGTTTTATCTTTTTGTCTTTTCACGGTTTTTACCTGCATTAGTTTGTGATGGATTATTTTTAGTTATTCAAAAACTTTTGAGTTGCAAAATAGTTTGTGATGGATTATTTTTAGTTATTCAAAAACTTTTGAGTTGCAAAATAATATAATGCACGGATATAATATGAATTGTAACGTTGTTTGATGTACTTGAATTTATAATAAAGAGATTCTACGATACTAACTCATTTTCGTGTTGCGCTTTGTTTTTAAATTCGATATTAGTTATTATATCAACCAAATCTATCTTATGGAGAGATACAAGCTCACGAAATTGTCCCCTATTGAGATCTCAACATTGAGATTCGTCTTACTTCATTTGATCTAAGATAACTGTAACAAAATTTTGTATCCACTTTTGTCCAGGCAAAAACACATATATTCTCTAACACCATCCCACTAAGAATGTGAAAATTGAATATCTTATTGAAAATAGTCTTGTTGATTAGGAAAATTCCTGAAGGAAAAACCAATAAGAGAAAATATTGATAGAAGAAAATATAAATTTCAAACTATGGATGACAGAAATTGACAGATGAAATATATAGTTAATAGGATTATAGTTGAGATGGTCACGATTGGAGGTTCTCAAGTGAATCTCATCATATTAATTTGTCTGAAGCAAACATGGGCATCAAATTTGATGACTGTAAAAAAAATGAGTAATCAAGACATAGAGTGATATTATATTTTGCATTCTATAATTGGTAATTCTCTTTGGTATGTTGTGTCTATATTTTACATACTATTTTGAGTAAAATATAGTGGGAGTATTATTTAATAGGCTATAAGTTATTATTCTGAGAGCAACCACAATGATTGTTATTCACATAGTTATAATTCAAAAGTATTTGTTACAACCATTGTGGGGTTGAGTTATAACTCAATTTTATGTTTTCTCTCTCCGTCGGAGTTAGTGCAGACTAACTCACTTTCTCTCTTCCCACATTTACTAAAATGGTAATTGGAAAGTAAATGACCCTGCAAAATAGTCAGCCAACGTTCTCTCTTTGCTTTTTATTCTATTTTTTTTATTTTAATTCATGAATTTCAATAATAATATATATGGATGGTGGGCCCTCTGAAGAAGAGTTATAACTCCCTTACTATTGTAGAGATTATCACAATTTGATTAATTTTATAAGAATGGTGAGGTGTCAATAATGTGGAGGAGAGATAATGGTTATAACCATGGAACAAATGTGGATGCTCTGAATATTTCTGGTCTTCTAAGATATAACCAGTTAGGTGGTGGCACAGAATCATCATTTTGGTACATAAGATTTAGGTGCAAGGGATTCTACAAATAACCCAAATAAAATAAGGGGTCAAATTTATTTCTGTCAAGAGACGAGCCACTTGTGTTGTTCTTTAATGCGTGGCTACAAAGTCCATATATTAAAGTATAGAAGCACTTTCTTTTTAAGACTCGGTTTTTCTTTCTTTTTTCTTGAAAAGGATAGTGCTTCTACCTTGTAAAATACAAAAGTGCCCTAACACCAAGGCTGTTGCTTACATTCCAAAATATAAACGTGCCAAAACACCTCCAAATTGGCAAAATGCGACTCTATAGAGTACTAATTAAGATTATAAATTATGCTCTAATGGTTTGGTGCTTTCCAGTATTCCTTCGGAAGTGGCCAGCTGAATAAAAATAATTGTTGGAAAATATTCCCAGTTATCAGAAGAAAGTAAATTATTATAACACAGCTAAACAAACCCTCAAAATTACTGTACATGCCCCACTTACTTTATATACCCATAAAAAATGTGCAAATTGTTTAAAATTCTTAAACAAACCCCAACTTTGACAAGTATACCCTTAAAAAAATCACAAAAAGACAATTTTATATTTAAACTCTAAATCCAATTTTTGTGGACAACAATGGAAGTGGGTTTGGTTCAATCTGGTATCGGTTTATATCTAATGATAATATGAAATCGTTGCTGATGATAATGGGCGCCCAAGAAAGAAGTTGGAAGCACAAACAAGATAGTGATTTGTCGGGACAAAGGTCAGGCTAAAATTTACGAGGAAAGTGAAAGATTTTTTTTTATGTCAATATCCCATTTCGTTCCACGTCCCTCCAAGCCTTGTTTGGTTAGAGATGGTGGTGGATGGGAAGGAGATGAAGATGATGGAAAAAGAAGTATGAGGGTAATCTAATGAAAAGTAAAGTTGTATTTGGTTAGTGATGAAAAAATAGAGTTGGATTGGGAACTTTATGTCAAATTAAAATTGACGTTTGATATTTTATTTATGTTAGTGAGATAAGAAAATGAATGTGTAAGAAAAAATAAAGAGAAATAATAAGTTGGTGGGAGAAAAGTAAGAGATAAATAGAGTGTAAATATGTTTGTAGGTGTATAACAAGGTGGATAAGTATTTGGATAGGTTAATGGAATGTTCCCATCCAAAATTGGATGGCATGGGGGATTGTCCATTCCTAACCAAACATAGCCTCAATGAATTCAAAACTCAAAGTTCCACTGAATTAAGAAATAATTTATACTTGCAATGAAGCTATGGGTGTTTCCCATTGTAACTTGTAAGACCCCTTTTCCATTTTATGCTTCCCCAAGAGCTTCTTCATTGTAGGAGACTTAGTTGAGGAATAGAGGTTGTGGATTTAATTCATGTTTAAGGATAGCTTAGTCTTTCAATATAGAAGTATTTTAGTCTATAATTTTATGGGGCACTGTATATAAATTTTGGGGTTTGTTTAGTTTCGCCCATATTATTATCAATATCAAATAAAAGGAGATGAAATTACCAATTAAATTGACTTTTATCGACGCACCCAATAACCATTGTTAGATCCTTGCGTTCTCCCGTCCTTGTACGTAGCACGGACATGCGCACTTGTTTTCCAACCTTGTTCCAAGTTATTTTAAATAACTTGTAACCATAAAAAAGAAACATAAATATATAACGAATTTATAAATGTCAAAATGGAAGAAATAAACATGCTCCCAAAACAACCTTTCTATATACTCCCAAAACAAAGAGCAAGCTGATGATGTGGCACTCTAAGAATGAGTGATGGATAGCTCATGCATCATTCTTATGTTTATTCATCCCAAATCAAAAACGATTTAAAATTTAAATTTTTTATTCATAATACAAGAATCATCAATCAAGATTTCTAATTACTTGATTCATTTCATTTTCACATGCATAATATTATCTATATACACACATCACTACTAATCCATGATCTAAATAAACATAAACATATTAATAATGATGTACCTCCAAGCAATTTTGAACATCTTCTCCATCAAACTGAACAATTACGTCTTTGGGACATAATCCAGCAGCAGCAGCTGGAGACCCAGGAGTAACCTAATCAATAGTTCCATAATTAACATTTAGTTTGAAATAAGCACTTGTAGATGTTTTGGGACACTACTATCCACATCAGAACATCATCTCCACATCAATCAGAATTCCCTGACTGAATCAATTGTAGAAACTATGTTACTACTCTCCCTGGTTCTTCAGCTAGCATTCTAAGCTATCAGATTCAGTTGAAATAAATACTCACTGATTAAACCACGAGCAACACTACAGACAGCCTATAATATAGATCAACTGAATGAAATCTTCTAGCAAATTAACCAAAAAAAGAGGGACTAACATTTAGACAAATATTTAATTTATTATATAGAATTTCTTGCAGCAGTCTACTAAATATATTGGCTTAAATCAAACTAAACATGATTGTAATTTCAATGGATTGTCTAGCATAACCAGACCAAAATTTCTTACACTTTACCATGTAAGAGATAGCTCAAAAACATTCTCTGAAATACAGCTTGGGCATATGAAAGCCAAAGAAGAACATGCAGTAAAATAGACGTAAATTTCAAATTCCAAATTTTAGAAATTGGATAATTGAAATTAATAAATTAATGAAGATTTGAAAAATGAACTTGAGGCTGAAAAACTAATGGATAAAAAAGAATTATTAATAAGAAATCATGCATAACTAATTTTTCTACAGCTGGTGATTCCATCTTAATAAGTGTCATCCTTTGGTAGAAAACATGCTAGCTTCAACCAGGATGTATGCATAATACATTCAATGAGATTGAAGGCCAAAATTTATAAAAATCTACACACTTAATTGCATGCAGCAGCAACACTAGATTATAATTTGCAACTACCTCATAATTACAATATCTTAACAACGGCGGTTCATGAAAAGGGAATAGGCAATGGTGAACGTACCTTTTCAACAATGATTCCATTAAAGATATTTGGGAAAGTCCGCATAAATATTCGACGTTCATCCACATCAGCAGCAAAAAGAGCAAGAACTTGCATACCAAGCCAGGGTCGATCATATTCTCCAAACCTAATCATGACCATTAAGAATACCGAATCCAAATCAGAAGTAGTTGCATTACTGTCAAATAAAAGGGTATACAAGGGAAGAGAGGGGCCTAAAGTATACTACTATGTGCAGGATAGTGCATTCATTAAATGCTCAATGCTACTTAGTTTATCTTAAGAGAAGAAAATGAACCATGGAACCGATTATAACAACTCAATATGAAAGAAGTCCAATTATATCATGGAAATAGTTCACTCAAGCTTCAGATGCTCATTGATTTGAAGCAATAGCAATTTAAAAAAAAATTAAATAAAGATTTAAAAAGCCTCATGATTAAAAACCATGTCTACTTCATGTCTTTTCTCTCTATAGAGCTCCTCATTTTCACTATCCCAAAAGATAAGTTCTAACACAAATTTCCATCCAAGTACCTACTCTAGATAATAATTGCACTTTAAAGATAACATACACCCAAACGAAAAGATTTGACCTAGTTGAGACAAAATATTTATTCTCATGTGTTGGCTGAGTGTTTGAAAATGCTCATTTTTTTATAGTTCCTCCCTCAACGGATGCAAACACATGGAACCATTACATACAACACATAGTAATTAATATGCCAAAAGGTGACAAGTGCTAAGAAGTCGACAGATTAGCTATAATGCCCAGGTGAGGACTTGATGGATTAAGCAGGTGCACCTGGGGCTAGACAGGGGCCACACCTAGGTGAGTTGTATAATGCTAGGAATTGGCGAAAATAAAAGATTATAATGATACTTTTGTCATGAACATACTAAACTATGAAGTTGGGTCATTTATACATCTTACTATTAAGGGGCTTGGTCCATTTCATTTTAATTAATTAGCTTTGGACATGGTATTGGAGCCCAATGTTTATGTGCTAAATTGTAGGATTAAATAGGGCAATGGAAGGGAATGGAAACAAGCATAAAACAATTACGCTCTCTACTTTTTTTGAGTCAGTAAAAAGATACTTTCATAAGATAAAATGGGTATGAAAAATACCCGAAATGTTTGCAGAAGGTAGAAAAGGCAAAGTGTGGTACAATTACACTCTCTCTCCCTCAGTTCTCTTTCTCTCTACTTCAATCTTCTACAGCATTCTTCACATATACCTTACCTTTTACTTATTATCATACCAGAAAATCACACAAAAATGTGAATCTTTGTAGTGATGAACAGTTCATTACAACCTTTCGGTTCAGAAAATACATCAGAAAAACTAAACCAAAAGATGACAGCTAAGATATTAAAGAAGGGAACTTCCAACGACTAGGAGTAAGAGACTGCAAGCACTAGAACGAATATACAATGCATCTAAGTTCCAATTCAGTGACTTGTGTCTGCATTTCTCAAGCCTTCAACTAGTGCCAAGTGAGGTTTGGATGAGACAATAATCAGTACTCCAATGCAAAGTTCACTAAATTAATAGTCAAGGATAATGCATGAAAATTAAGAATCATGGAGCAAAAACTTCAATGTCACTATTCTATAGCTAACTTCAAAATAATTTAACAAACAATCAATGTAATTTTTAATATCAAAGCCAGAAAACAAAATCAAATTGTATGATGTACGATCTTGAACAAAAACTGTAGTGGAGAGATTTAATTTAAAATAAAAAAAATCACTGAATAGTAAAATGAAAATTACAGGAAAAAATTAGAGAATACCTGCTACACCCTTTAATATGCTCCCACCATTTGCAGACCACATTCGATGGTAGGAACGGAGTAAAGTCCTCAGCATAAAAATTGATTCCAACAACCTCCCCATTGAGGTTGATCATTGGGCCCCCAATTCCGCACTATTGAAAAAGAATTTATCATCAAAAGCATTTCAAATATACACATTTATTTATTAGACTAGAATAGCTAACTCATGGGAGATGGAATCCCTCCATAAGATACAAGCAAGCATCACTAAATATTATAATGACAAGACTCCCAATTCCTAGTTTAATCAGAAACCAAGTAGCCCCTAAACAATTTATGGCTAGATGCCCATAGGGAAACTCTACATTTTACCCTATCCCACACTTCATCAATAGACTCTGAACTGTTATCAGACACTTTCCTATTTTGTTTCAGCCAAATAGACCATAGAACCCCTGGAACAATTAGCCTCCACTAAAAAGCCATGCATTAGTCATTATATAGAAACGCATCAATGTGAGAGAAGTATAAAGAAAATTACCTTAGTAATCTTGCAATTAACTTTCAGAAGCTCTTTGCAGTCGAAATCGCAACATTCGATACTAAAGAATAAGAGAGAGAAAACATTTAGACAGCATTGTGAATTCTTGGTAATCTCCATTGATGTTTTCAATAAATAATTCAGATTGCAGACGTTCCAACATCAAAAATAGAAAGTAGCTAGCCCTTGACTTAACTAGTCCAAAACAAAAGATTAAAATTGAAGACTCGGTAAATGAGAGAAGAGTAACTTAAGATAAAATAAAAAGGCAAACAATACCATTTGTATACAATGAAAGAAAATATTTGGCTTTTCAAACAAGCAAAAAAATGAAAAAAAAAAATCCTCTCACTAAAATTTCAAAGAAATAAGAGAGTTATAACTAACCTAAGTTTGCCAGGAGCAACCATCAGATTATAAGGTTGACAATGATAACGCCCCAGAGCTATAAAATTAGTGCCTGGAATCAGCTTCATCAAATCCGAATGCGAGCGAAGTCTAAAGGATCTCTCCTTATCTTCAGTTGTATAAATTGTACCATCCACACAACTCAGATTAGCCTTTGGCAGCGAGGCACTAGACTTGATCTTAATCGCACATATGTTAATGTGTAAGTCATAAGCAAATATATCGCCCTCACATGCATTGCCATTCGGTAGATTCACCACAACCTACAAATTGTTTGAATAAAAATATAAGCTAAAAGGCAAATAATTCATATATATATATATATATATATATATATAATTACCCACATATTAGACAAACCTTAAAATCTTTTGGAGGAACGTTCTCACATGAATCAAGTCTAAAATCTTTCGGAAGAAGACTAGCAGAAGTCAGTATAGTACTGACAAAGGTATCGTTGACAACGTCACACTCAATCACAATCCCAGATGCCCAAAAAATCTTCACCTCTCCTGAAAATAACCCCCCAAAAAAATGAAGTTAGGTAAGTTGCAAAAGAACATTGGTACAGAGAATATAATCACATATATGCATCACAGAAACCAAACAAATAAATTATAAGAACCATTGCATTCTCAAATCAAGGAGCACAAAAACTGTGTTGGAGTTCGGTCGAACATTGAAACTAGATATAGCAAAAAATATACTTGCAGGAGTGGAGTTAGAATATATACCCAAATAAGCAATAATACTGACAAGAGAGGGACAGACTTTCATAGCAGCTTCCCTCGTAGCTAGGTCAACAAATTTGTTGACATCATACTGTGTAAACCCAGGTTTAAAGGAATTCTGGAGGACCGTGTAAATTTCTGTATCTGTGGGTTGGTTTACATAAAATTTGAATTCACAGCAAACAAACTTTTGAATGTATAAAGTGAAAAGGTAATGTAAACTTACAGCGTACATCATTGCTTCGTCTCCATAAGTTGTGATGTAGCTCATCCACCCGCTTCCGCTTTCCCATCGGTCTAAAAACCTGCAAAAGGAAATACATATAGTTATGAGTTGTACCGTAAAATTGGAAGTATTTATCATATATGTAGAGGAAAACAAAAGGGAGTGTCCTGTGATACATAACATCCGCATATTGCCAACTCCTACTTCCAATTCTTGGATTTAGTTGGCTTCAGGGTTCATTTAGACTAGGGTTTAGGGTAGGGTACTTGGCAGTAAATGAAGCATATTCTTTGTTGTGTGTAAACCTCAGACGCTAGTAAAACTGTTGCAGCGGTTAGGAGATGAAATTTTTTTTTTTTTTTTTGGTCAGACAAAACTTTTTTATTACTTAAAAACAACAGAACCAGTTTTCGGCACAAGCCACATACCGGATTAATTACAAGCATCATCAAAACAATAAACTAGGGTTGGGAGATGAAATGACCAAAGTCTATGTGGACACAACTAAAAAGGATTCTAGTTTAGGATACATTGGCAAAATTCAAATCAATTTTATCCAAAGGATTTGATATCCGCATCAGATTTCAACACACCACCGCTCGTTCTTCAAAGGAGACACATTTAGCCTCCAAAAGTGTAATAGAGAATAAAACGGCGGCAAAAGTCGAGGCGAACAGACGACGACGAATTACAAAACCGATGAATGAAAACGATAAAGAAAAACAAAATCAATGTTACCGAAAATATACAGAAGACGAAATATTCATATGAGATATTGTACCTGTGTTTTAAACTTCGGCACCGCAGAGGATGAAATACCGGCGGCAGAAATAGGTGATGCCTAGCCCAAAACCCCGCGTATTTACGCGGGTTGATATATATATATATAAAGTGTTTAAATTAAATATTTAAAATATTAATTTAATCAAACTATAGTATTTTTTTAATTTAATTAAAATATCAATTTGTAAGTAAAAAATATAGTAATAAATTATTCTAACTAATGCAAATTAAAAAAGGTGGCTTGTATAGGAAAAGTAAGTGAACATGGGGTATGAATATAAATATAAGATATATAATAGTACCAAAAATATCATAAAATTATAGAATTGCAGGATTTTGAAATAAAGAATTGAGAGAGGTGGAGAAATTCACAAATATATAAATACTAGAACAGGACCCCGCGTATTACGCGGGTTTGATATAATATATATATATATATAAATAAAGTGTTTAAATTAAATATTTTAAATATTAATTCAATCAAAATATAGTATTTTTTTAATTCAATCAAAATATCTATTTGTAATTAAAAACCATAATAATTTATTCCAACTAACTCATGCAAATAAAAAATTGTGGTTTATATAGTAAAAATAAGTGAATAGAGGTATGAATATAAATATAGGATATGTAAATATTATCCAAAAATATCATAAAATTATAGAATTGTAGAATTTTAAAATAAAGGATTGAGAGAAGTATCATAGTAGGAGTGAATGGATAAAGTTAAAAATTTAAATTTTATGAGCATAACTAACTATAAAATAAAATAAATCAATTTTTAAAAAAAAAATGTATAAAAATAGGTGGACTCATGAAAATGTAGGATTTCAAAAAAAAAAAGATATTAAGCATGCCACATAGGAAAGAGAAGATTCACAAATAGAAATAGGTATGATATATATGTATGTATATTGTTGACAGCGATTTCGTGAGGATTTCGCGGTCGGGTTCCTAGCGGGTAGGATTTACGTACCTATGATAACTGAAAGTAGTAAAAACAAGAGTAAATAAGCTCTCAAGAGTAGATTTGCAATAAATGAGTTGTGTGTTACATTTGGGCATTTAAGGTCCTATTTATAATGTACATGGTGGTGTTCCCCACCTTGGGTTGGTATACCCGTGGGCCCCTCCTATTCCTAGCTGAGAGGTCATAAGTGGCTATAGCCTCCCTCTATGGACCAATAGGGAGGCGTCACCTGGCTCTGCTGCCTTTTACTGATGGAACTTGACCCAACTATCTACCCTGATACTGCCACATCCTCTGAACGGATGACACTGAACGTATTCTCACAGCTGGTGATGCCTGGGATCGGGCAGGCAGGTACACGGGTAACCGGGTACCGAGTAGGTGGCGAGTACCCTGTGGATCCTTTTCCCGGGGAACGGGTAGAACTTGCCCCGGAGCTCTCCGCTGGCCGATCGACCTCTGGTCCACGGAATAAGTATTCTTCCCGACAACTCCTGAAAGTCCCTGTCTACTCGGCATGGCTCGGCGACGAGATTCTCTTGTCCGTGCGCCGCTCTGGTTCGATGGGTTAATCCCGATACCTGAATAGTTGGGTAGCGATATCGGGTGTAACAATTGCCCCACCAGCCCGACATCGGGGAGCCATAGCCATCGGGTGACGGGTTGGTCAATCCACGGACTTGAATTTGAATTTTGGGGGTGACGTTCCGCCTTCCGAGGTGGCGCTTCGTATTCTGCGCCCGCTGATGTCATGCGATGGCGTGACTGACGCGCAAGATCCCAGGCGTCACGTCTGCCGATTCTGTCTCCCAAACGTTGCGCACGTGTCTTTCACGCGCACCCCTGATTTTCGCTTAATTCCATTTTTGACCCCATTTTTTTGCATTTTAGCCCCTCCTCACTTCTTCTATAAATAGGGGTCCCCTTTCCTCACTCTCACTTTCGCTCTTCATTCCCTTGCCCCCCCCCCCCCCCCCCATTGCAAGTTTTTGAATTTTTCGACGAGTTTTCCGGAGACCATTTCCAGAATCCGGCGATTCCTTTCGAACTCCAAGGTAATTTCTTCCTTTCCTTCCCATATTCTTCTTCCCTTTCAATGAGTGATTCCGTAGAGAGTGCCAGCATCGCCAACGCCTTTCGGTTCCACCGCCGATGCGCCGCCGCTGATGCCGAGAGACCCCTCCGCCAAGCCGGGGAGGGCACATCCCGTGCCGCCGCCGCCCGTGAAGGCGAGAGTACCTCCACAGACGTGGATGCCTTCGCCGATGACCTGGAAAGGATGAGCCCTCAACGGGAGGACCCCGTTCTCAGCGTTGCCCCGGTGTTCTCCTATCTGCCTCGGGCAGAGCATTATTTGTTCGAGCAGGAGGCCATGCCCGAGAACGTCGATTACGCGGATAACCGACTGATCGGGTTTGATTACACCAAGTACATGAGCCGGTTCGTACGAAGATGTCCGGCCTATGAATACCTCGAGGTCCAGGAGACCGATTTTGGGGCCTCTCGCCGTCCTGGTTGTTTGCCTCCGGACGCCGACCTCAAGGAACTTTACTGGACCTTTGAGAATTGCAGGATTTTGAAATAAAGAATTGAGAGAGGTGGAGAAATTCACACACGTATATATATATGTATGTATATTGTTGACAGCGATTTCGTGAGGATTTCGCGGTCGGATTCCTAGCGGGTAGGATTTACGTACTTATGATAACTGAAAGTAGTAAAAGCAAGAGTAAATGAGCTCTCAAGAGTAGATTTGCAATAAATGAGTTGTGTGTTACATTTTGGCATTTAAGGCCCTATTTATAGTATACATGGTGGTGTTCCCCACCTTGGGTTGGTATACCCGTGGGCCCCTCCTATTCCTAGTTGGGAGGTCATGAGTGCCTATAGCCTCCCTCTATGGACCAATGGGGAGGCGCCACCTGGCTCTGCTGCCTTTTACTGATGGAACTTGACGCAACTACCTACCCTGACACTGCCACATCATCTGAACTGATGACACTGGACGTATTCTCACAGCTGGCGATGCCTGGGATCGGGCAGGCGGGTACACGGGTAACCGAGTATCGAGTAGGTGGCGAGTACCCTGTGGATCCTTTTCCCGGGGAGCGGGTAGAACTTGCCCCGGAGCTCTCCGCTGGCCGACCGACCTCTGGTCCACGGAATAAGTATTCTTCCTGATAACTCCTAAAAGTCCCCGTCGGGTAGACGGGGTACCCTACCCGTCTACTAGGCATGGCTCTGCGATGAGTTTCTCTTGTCCGTGTGCCGCTCTGGTTTGATGGGTTAACCCCGATACCCGAATAGTCGGGTAGCGATATCGGGTGTAACATATATATGCGTGCATTATAATGTGGAGTTTCTCGAGATATAAAAAATAGGAGTGGGTGGGAGTTGACTAAGGGGGTGTTTTGAAACTCTATTGCAAAATTAAAAGTGATATTAATTGATTTTTGTAGTAAAATTAAAAGTGAAGAGTGTTTTGAAATAACATGATTTTAGAAGTGGAAGTGTTTGTAAAAAAAATCAATAGTGTATTTTAGTTTCAAAGATACAAAAGTGGTGGGTCTCATGAGAATCAATTCTCCATAATCCAAAAGCAAGTTTTTGTAACTTCTTCAAAATAGATTTTAAAGAATTAATGTAATAGTTGCAAACACTTCAAAATATATTATTTTCAAAAAATAAGTGATTCTACCTACAAAGTAGAATATGCAAACACTCACTAAATCAAAGGTGTTTATAGGTTTTGTGTATGTATGGTAGTTTTTAATTTAAGAAATTTAAAATTTTTAGAATAAAAGTTAATAGAATTAATAAAATAGGAAGTTAATAAGAGAAGTCATATAATCGCAAATTTTGAAATAATTTATGATGAGACATGCCACGTAGGAGAGATGAGATTCAGAAGAGGTAATGATGATTACGAAGAGACGAAATGAATGAGAAGTTTCCCGAAAGGCCGCACAACTAACCAATGAAAATTAAGCACACGATAAAATATATACAAAAGAAAAATGAAATTCGAAATGGCTGTAAGTCCTCACGCGCATCAGAGTTTGGGCGGGAGGAGTGTTATACACGCACTGTCTTGTTTTTATATAGAGATAGATAGATGGATTAGGAGTATTTTTTTTCTGATACATTCGAACCCGCCCCATATTTTAACAGCATGTTTTGATGGAGGCAGTTCCTAACCGACCCGACCCTGTTTTGCAATTAATATATTTTTAGCAGAGTTTAAACTATAAATTGTACCATAACTTTCCGTCAAAATAGATTTAATCCCAAAAATAACTTTTTATCATATTTAGTCTCAAATTCTCTAAGGCTATGTTTTTTTTAAGTGGTTTTTAAAAATCGGTTTTTGAAAACCAATGATTTTTGTAATCCATGAATTTTTAAAATTTGTGGTTATTTATAGGGTTGTAAGCTTAGAATTTCAAAAATCTAATTTTAAAAACCTAAACTAGAATGAGTTTTAGATTACAAAATCTAAATCCAGGTTTTTAAAACCCAAAAAGAACATGGCCTAAAGGTGTGTTTACTTTAGAAATAAGGACTACATGAGATATGGTTAGATGAGATGAAATAAAAGGTTACATTTAGTTTTTATTATTTTTTTATGTTTATTTTGATGTATATAATATAATTAAATTTAAATATTTTTATATTTTCAATATTAATAGAAATCCAAAAATATGTTAAATTATGAAAACACCCTTTGTAAAAAAAAAAAAAAAAAACAGATAATTCAATTGCCCAAATGGAGTGATAAGGCATAAATAGGTTTGGAAATTGACAGCAGCAATTGCGTTTGTTGATTCCGCCATTTATGATCGTGGAATCATCTTCTCTTCCGCCATTACCAGTCGTCTTCCTCATTTCACCATCCCCATATCTCTCCCACATTTCCCAAAAAAAAAAAAACTTAATCGTAGCCCACCCCCATGCCCAAATAACTTAATCCGTTTTTTGGAAGGTTATTAGGGCGCGATTTGAGAATTATAAGAAAAGGGGCATCGAAATTCGGATATGTCTTCATAGTTGATGGTGAAAGCAAGAAAACCTGTTTTGATTTTATTTCTACGAAATAGTTTTGTTATTACCTTTTCTTTTTTGTGCAAAATCTTGTGTAAATCTAGTGTGGGTGAGGGCATTGTCTGGTGGTGGAAGTATGTTGCCGCTTTGTTGGAGAAGTGGAAGATAGTGGCCGGGAAAGATGAGTACAATGAGATCAGTTATTCAGTTAAGGCACGAAGGAGAAATTAAAAAATATTAGTGAAGTAAGGGTATTTTAGTAATTACATACTATATCCCCAAATCAAAATTAAATATCACACCTATTTTGGTGTGATTTTATATCAATGCAGTTATGAAAAAATTGAGTTATTCCCGGGTTATGGGATTATAAAAAAAAAATCTATCACTCAAAGTAAACAGATAATAAGGTTAAATAATTAATGAGTGCGTATTGTGTGTGCGCTCAAGGATGAAAAAATCGCGAAATTTCGCCGAAATTTCGGTTTTTTGGAGGTCTCGATATGGATATCCATCGGAACGAGATTTTTTCCAAAATATCGGTAAAATATCGGTATCGATATCGATATCGATGAGCTGTAGTTCAAAATTTACAAAATATCTGGAAATTTCGAGGAAATATCGGTAAAAATCGGGAAATATCGGTATCATCGAAAAAAATCTCACTTTTTCGTTTATTGTCCATGAATATTAATTTAAATCTTGAGAGAATTTAGTTACTAAAAATCACCATTTATTCAAAAATCTTGCAAGAAAAAAATTTCAACATGCTTAGTTGCATTGTTTGTATTGTATTAAATTATTATGAACAACTATTATATCATTTTAGACTGTTAAGTATTTTATTTTTATATATTTGTCATAAACAATTCATTTTGTTTAAGTTTAAATTAAATTTATATATATTAATGTTAGATATAATATACAATAAAATTTCATGTTAAATTTTCATTATTTTAATAAAATTTCCATCAATTTTCTATTTTTTTACCGATATCGATATTCGATATCGATATTTTCATAAATTTAAGGTACCGATATTTCCACCATACCTATATTTTCATCCTTGTATGCGCTACACACAAAAAAAAAAATCGGTGAGTATCAAGTATAGACCCGACCCACGCGTATTTTTTTGACCCAACATATAAAAATAAAAAACACATACTAAAATAAGAAAATACACGCACAATATTGGGAATTCACCAAGAACGAAAAAAACAGAGCCAAACTAGCGATTGAATTCACAAAGAAAAGTGATTTATTGGGAGGAAATTTCGGTAGAATCAAGCAGAAATTCCCAATTTCCGCCGCTTCCAGTACGCGGCCGTTCTGGAGAAGCCATCGGAAGCCAAGGGACAGATGAGAAGACCCAGAGTACATATAATCATTGCTTCTCCTTCTCCTATTAATTACGAAATTGCAATCTAGAAATTGATTCTCTATTTTCCCTCTCTTTATATGAAATTCTGTATTGGTATTATGGTATTAACCTATATGTGTTAGTAGATAAAGACAACAGTAGGCTAAACATGCTGCAAAATTATTTTTGTATTCTGCTTCGGTGCTTCCTGGTTCTGTATGCACGTTATCTGTTCGACGAAATGCCTGAAATAATCATCAGTAGAAATCATAACAACATAACCTTCATCCGTCATATTTTTTTGTGAATGTTCTGATTTTCAGATGATTTTGAATTCATAATTCTTGGATTAATTTCTTACTATCATCTGATGCTAAGAAATAAGAATCATGCATGTACTATGGAGATAATCATATAATGGAAGTAGAAAACAGGGAAAACCTGAGCAAAAACAAGGGGACCACCATCCCTCGTTCGAAATGAATCACGTTCCATCACTGATAAATCCACTCCGATAGCACCTGCAATGTCCGTTTTATTTATCATCTACAACCAAATAAATTATCCAATATACAAATTAATCAAAGTAGCAAAATAGAGAAGTAACAAAACATGTACAAGGAGGTCAGCTTGCGTAATTCCAGGACCTCCTTTACGAGGAATTTTGTCTCCTCCAGATACATCGATTATATATATTATATAATCCGCTAATTCTCTGCTGAAATTTGCAGCCAAATTATCTGAGTGTAGGAGTTCTGAGTGTTTGATTGGTTAGAGCAGCTTATTTATAGTTGTTTCTCATCTATAGTGGCATTTTCTTTGAATGAAGTCCGGAAATTTTGAATGTTGCATAGGACTTAGGTCTGATGACGCTTTAATTTATAATCTAAATATATTGCAGGGAATTCAATGAATATGGAATCTAGACTGGGTCACACATTGCATCCTGGACCAATTGATGACTCTGTACTCTCACAAGAGCATCATAGATCGACAAAGATTTGGAATGGTCAGAACTTTTTCAGTACACTTCTTTTTATTAATTCTTTAAATCTGTTTCTACTTCTATTAATTGATGAGTTAGGCATGGTATGTGTGAATGAATGATACGGTATTAGCTAATAAGCGTAATGGTATTAGCTGATGTTATTTCAAGAACAATACTGGACCCTGCTCGTTCAATTACAAAGGGAAGAAGTCAAAGGAAAAAGTGTTATTTCCCTAAAAAGAAGAAAGGGAGAAAAAGCTCAACACAATCAGCGCCAAACTTGGAATTTGGGACTACAACACCTAATCCTGGTCCTGATGCAAATTCTTCTCAATCATATAATTTAGTTTGTAATTTGTATCCCTACTGCAATTTTTTTATTTTTTGGGGGCAAGATTAGGCTAGTATATGGCCATTCTTCTCTTAGACAAGCTGTTGGTGAACGAATCTAATCGTAAGGTTTAGTGGCTGTTTTAATCCGTTTTTACGTCACCAATCAATACGTGTGATTGGTTACCACCGTAAATGGTAAATCGGGGTTCGGGTTATGAAATTGGATGTACGAAAGTCGAAATTGAATTAATTTCGTATGTGTGCACGTTTAGGTGTTATAGTATGTGTTTTTGGGAGTATTTTGGAATTGTTTATGTATTCTAACTTTTTTTGAACTTCCATTTCACAGCTGGAGAACAACTATTTATAGAGACTAACAAGCATGAGGTGTCCAAGACTCTTGGTCTCCCTAGCCTGCATGCTTGACATGTGTCCCTTTGATCCTATCAAAGCTGAATCTTAGCTACAAAGTCTTCTTTGGTCTTATCTCGGACTCATTGTTGTTCGCCTAGGTCGGCTTGATTGATCTTGTTGATTCTCCAACTTAAAGTTGTTCGCCTCTTGAGGTTGTACTTTGGAAGTTGTTCGCCTTATGGCTTTGTTCACTTGTTCACCATGGCTGTTGTATCATAATTTGACCAAGTTGTTCGTCATTGATGACTTCACAGTTGGCTCATTCTTGGTCTCGGGTCTTAATACCTGTTCGCCCATTAGTTGTTCGTCGGGGGAGTTGTTCGTCACTTTATACACCTCTCAGATTGGTAGATGCACCCCAATGTTGACTATCTTTGTTTAAGCCTGTAACTCTTGTTCGCTTCATGCTGGATGATGTTCGCCTATCAACAATTGCCCCCTATTCTGACTAGATGTTGCATTAAACGAGCAACTTTGTGGCGAGCAACTGTAGTTAGGATATTGTTCTGGTCAAGACTTGGACGAACAGCATCTTTGTGACGAGCAACATTGGGGTGACCGTTTCGTCTTCCCATGGTCTGGGGAGATCACGAAGATGATGCCAGCACAATGATTGCGCGCCGTTCACGCGCGAGCAGCCCCGAGGCCACGCGCCCCTATAATTGCTTATAGGTCCTTCAACTTTTAGTTTAGCTCGGAATTGACCCCGTCTTCTCTCAATTGAGTCCCTGAGTTATCAGAAAATTATGCCTTGGACCCCGCTTTTGTTTGGGGGTATAAATAGTGGGGAAACCGAAAATTTTCCCACTTTTCCCCCTCCTGCTACAGTGCTCCGGCGATTTCCATTTTCCTCCGGCGATTCCAAGCTTCCCGACGTCCGCCTTCCAACATTTAGTTCCAAATTTCAATTCCCAGGTAGTTACTCTTTTTTCTCTCTATTTTTCTCCACTTTTTGTCCCAAAATTTCTTTCGCCGCCGTGTGGATCCGAGCGCCACCGTCTTCTCCGGGGAAGCGCCACCGTCTGCAACACTCTCTCCACCGCCGTCTGGATTTTTCACTCCCTCCAATGTCTTCACATTCAAGCAATAAAACCGAGAAGACCTTAGATCCCCTTTTTCCCATTGTTGCTCGCGATCTAGAACCAGTTGAGGTTTCCTCAGCGTCGAACGCTCACGTGGACTCAGTTGTTCGCTCTGTGGAAAACGCTGGCGCGGGCCCATCTGGGAGAGAACTGACAGTCGCGGCGAACAACAATTTGAACGATAACTCTTCGTCTTCCGCTGACTCTGAAGATCCAGAATTCAACGAACTCACTCGCGAGTTCTTGGAGGGTATTAATTTTCCATCCCCAAAGATGTAGGAAAACGAGATCCCAACTGGGGTTGCTCGACTATTTGAATGGCGAGCAACCCCAGTTGGGATCTCGTTTTCCCGCATCTTTGGGGATGGAAAATTAATACCCTCAAAGAACTCGCGAATTGTCGCTGTTATGGCAGGACTGAAAAAAGGGTCAGAACTATGGAAAGAGGTACGTCTGAAGTGCCCAAAGAATTACGCCGAGTTCAGAAATCAGGCCGGCGTGTTCGTTTCCATGCATGAGGCCCTAGAAGCAAACTTGGGGGAGAACAAAGTAGACCCCAATGAGAACAACAAAAAGCCTGGTGGAACAGGATACAGAGTCCCAAAGAACATGAAAGCATTCAACGAAGGGACAGAACTCAAAGAAAAGCTCAACCAGGTGCTAACAGTGTCAGTTGACACTGTTTATGATAATGTAAAAGGCAAGGAGTTGCTCTCCCCTCCGCGAAGAATTCGTCAGGACACTGGCAAACTCAACCCCAACAAGTACTGTGCCTACCATCAAAGCGTGGGGCATTTTACAAGTGAGTGTAGAGATTTGCTCAAGCAACTCTGGCGATTTTATGAGGAGGGAAAGCTCTCCGAATTTGTTAACAGACAGCCCGGCAAGAGAGGCCGGGAGAGCAGCCCGGGGGAAGAAAGCGACGAACAGCCTCAACGGAATAATCACCCCGGACGACCAGTTCCCACTGCAGCTGCACGCCCATTGGAGGATATTTTCATGATGGAGCCTTCCGGCTCTGCCGGAGGTTGTTCTGATGGACGTCTACCAATGTCGAACAGAAAGAAGAAGGCAGAGTTACGAGCTATGGGCCAAGTTCAGGAAATGGGATCAAACCAACCATCATGCAAACGGCAAAGTTGACCTTTACCGAAGAAGATTTGGAAGGAATCTCGACCCCACATAACGATGCGCTCGTAGTCTGTGTCAAAATTATGGGAACAAGAGTCCACAGACTTTTGGTGGACACCGGAGCCTATACCAACATCATATTCAAGAAGACGCTCGACCAACTGGAAGATTGTTCGGGCTACATTCAAAGTACAACTCATAGAATTGTAGGCTTCGGAAATGCTGTAACCACTCCAGTAGGGGAAATTAGACTATCTGTACAACTTGTAACGGCCAATGAACCCGAAAAGAATATTACACGAATGGTTGATTTTTTGGTCGTAGACCAGGAATCAACTTACAACGGGTTTCTTGGTCGCCCCTTTTTAAATGAATTCAAAGCTGCATGTTCCACTTACCACTATTGTATAAAATTTCCAACAGCAAGTGGGACAGGCACAGTGAGAGGAGACCAAAGAAGAGCTCGGGAGTGTCTCCTACAATTAAAAGCAAAGTTTACTCAAGTATCCGTGATGGAGGCTACCACAAACTATCCTGACGATGAGCCGTCAGTACTGGAGAACATGATGGACATGAACGACCACATGGACACTGACGAACAACACTTGGACGAGCAAGTGTTGGACGAGCAACTCACCACCACCATTGAGGAACTTCCAGCTGACGAACAAAGAAGTGGTGGTGACGAGCAACCTTCATCAAATAACTTGGAGGGCCGGGTACTGGCTAACAACAACGGATCAGAGCCGATGAATGATCTAGATCCCCGCCTGGGGGCAGAGCCCATGGACATCGAAAATGATACAAATCTTGAGGGGCCAATACTTGATCCCCGTTGGAAAGGACAAAAACGACGAGCAACTCCAGTCGAAGAACTAGAGGCGTTCAGAGTTAACCCTGACAACGAGGATCTAGAGCTTTACATAGGATTTGAGCTCCCTGAGCCATACAGATCCCGGATGAAAGAATTCCTCCTCAAGAATCTAGATGTTTTTGCATGGTCTCATGCAGACATGGTGGGGATAGATCCAAAGCATGCTTGCCACAAGCTAAACATTAATCAAGCCAAGAGGCCAGTCCATCAAAAACGAAGGAAGTACGGCCCGGACAAATATCAAGCGTTGAATGAAGAAGTTAAAAAGCTGTTAGACAACGATCTGATCCGTCAAGCACTTTGTCCACAATGGGTAGCAAACCCTGTGCTGGTGAGGAAGCCAAACTGAACCTGGAGGCTATGTATAGACTTTACAGATCTGAACGCAGCATGCCCGAAGGATAACTTTCCTCTCCCACACATCGATCAATTGGTGGACAGCACTGCGGGTCACGAAATACTAACATTCATGGATGCATTTGCAGGGTATCATCAAATCCCAATGCATCCCGGCGATCAAGAAAGCACAGCTTTTTACACTAATAAAAACTTGCTGTGCTGGAAAAGAATGCCCTTCGGCCTCATTAATGCTGGGGCAACTTATCAAAGGCTGGTGAACAAGATGTTTGACCAACAAATCGGAGACACGGTGGAAGTCTATGTAGAAGACATCGTGGTCAAAAGCCCCAAGAGAGGAGATCATCTCCAGCATTTGACCCAAGTGTTCGAGATTCTTCGGCATTATAACATGAAGCTAAATCCAAATAAGAGCAGCTTTGGTGTCCATTCGGGGAAATTCTTGGGACATCTTGTTAGCCAGCGGGGAATTGAGGCCAACCCAGCAAAAGTTAAAGCCATTGTGGATATGCAACCTCCACGATCAGTAAAAGAGGTGCAAAGGCTCACAGGATGCCTAGCAGCTTTGAATCGGTTCATATCCAGATCGGGGGACAAATGCCGTCCATTCTTTGAGGCCATAAAAAAAGGAAGCTTCCCATGGACTAACAACTGTCAAAGGGCCTTTGATCAACTCAAAGACTACCTGGGAGATGTTAAAATCCTATCAAAACCAGTCCCATGAGAGAAGTTATTCTTATACTTAGCCGCGTCAGAAGTTGCCATCAGCTCTGTTCTGGTGCGCGAAGACGGCAAATTTCACCAACCTATATACTACGTCAGCCAAGCCTTGCATGAAGCAGAGATCAAATACTCCCCAACTGAGAAGCTGGCGTATGCCCTGGTCATGAGTGTGCGAAAGTTAAGACCATACTTTTTCGATCATCAAGTCGAAGTACTAACAACTTTCCCGCTCAGACAAATCCTCCATCGTCCTGACACTGCTGGACGTCTTCTAAAATGGTCACTAGAGATTAGCCAATTTGGGGTGACATATGCTCCTCGAACAGCGATCAAAGGGCAAGCATTAGCCGACTTTATAGTCGAACTAACTTTCCCACCAGATCCAACGAGAGGACTAGATCACCCCTGGCATCTCTATGTTGATGGATCCTCGACAAATGTGGCGTCAGGTGCTGGAGTGGTACTAATTAGCCCTGAAAGACAAGTATTCACCTCGGCAATCAAATTCGGTTTTATGGCAACCAACAACGAAGCAGAGTATGAAGCTCTCATTGCTGGTCTTCACCTATCCCTGGCCGTAGGTGTTAGACGGTTACAAATCTTCGGAGACTCACAACTGATTGTGAACCAAGTCCGAGGTGAATACGAGGCGAGAGATGATCATATGATTGGTTATCAACAAATTGTTGCTCACCTTATGTCCATGTTAGATCAAGTCTTCATCGAACAAATCCCACGGACAAGCAACACTCAGGCAGATGCTCTGGCCCGACTAGCAGCAAGTGAAGGACCAGCAGAGTTGGCAAACATTATAATTACAAAGATGAAAGATCCATCAACAGTAAGCTATAATGTCAACCAATTTGACGATCAAACTGCCGATGAGGACGACTGGAGAGCAAATATAGTCAAATACTTGAGAAATGGGGAAAAACCAAACAACCCTTTTGAAGCTGCCAAGCTAGTGAAGCGAGCCGCCAGATATACTCTGGTGGGAGAACGACTTTACAAAAGGGGAATATCAGTCCCACTTCTCAAGTGTTTGCCTAGGGGGCAAGGACGAGCAGTCCTCGAAGAAATTCACGCCGGAGTATGTGGAAATCACACTGGGGGGCAAGCCTTGGCGTACAAAACCATCAGGCAAGGGTATTATTGGCCGACATTACGTCAGGATGCGATCAAGAAAGCAAAAACTTGCCATCAGTGTCAGATTTTTGCCCCGAATATTCATACCCCGGCCCAGGAGCTCGTGTTGGTTTACAGCCCATGGCCTTTTGCAAAATGGGGGATGGACATCATTGGTCCTTTCCCAGCTGGAGTCGGAAATGTTCGATTTGCCGTTGTGGCAGTCGATTATTACACTAAATGGGCAGAAGCAGAGGCCATGGTGAACATCATGCAGCAGAAGATGATCAACTTTATTTGGAAGAACATTGTCTGTCGTTTCGGAGTTCCACAGGCAATTGTGACAGACAATGGTCCACAGTTTGATGGACAAGAGTTGAGAGAATTCTGTGCGAAGTGGGGGATCAAAAAGCATTACTCCACACCTTATCATCCCCAGTCAAACGGACAAGTTGAAGTTGTGAACAAGATAATCAAACATACATTAAAAGTAAGACTGGCGGAGAGTAAAAGTGGTTGGTCTATCGAACTCCCGAAAGTCTTGTGGGCATACAGAGTTTCTCCCAGGTCTAGCACCGGAGAAACACCCTTTGCTATGGCTTTCGGAACAGAAGCAGTAATACCTATTGAGTTAAGGACCAGTACGATTAGGACGACCAACTTTGATGAACAAGCAAATAATTCTGCTCTAAGTGCTGAAATGGATTTGCTCGAAGAAAAAAGACTCAATGCTGAGTTAAAAAATGCAACATACAAGCAAAGAGCGGAGCGTTATTATAATTCCCGTGTAAAAGTCCGGGAATTCAGAGTTGGAGATTTGGTTCTAAGAAAACTGCTCGCCCAACCTTCAGGAGTACTGGGACCAACTTGGGAGGGCACATATCGTATAACGGAAAAATTCGTAAATGGCGTATACGATCTCGAAGATATGGAAGGCAAGCCGGCCTCATACTCCTGGAATGCCGTACATCTCAAGAAGTACTATCAATAAATGGGCGAACAATTATCTTGGGGGCAAGTATGGCGAATGAAGTGAATCAAGCAAATGGAATGGATCAAGGATAAAAAACTTGCATAATTTTTTGAAAATTTGGCTAAGTATAGATTAAAAAGTTGCTCGCCACATTGTATAGTCTGGTGCTGCGTCTTTTATTTTTTAATAGAGTTGCTCGGCAAAAATCTATAAGCGAGCAAGTTTTTAGTTTGTGTTCAAAGTTGTTCGTCATATTGTATATGTTAGTGATGAACAGTCTTATAACACTTGTAATTTGTTCAAAATGTAAATACAGTAGTTGTTCGTCAGCAAAAGAAAAGTCCAAAGCTCGAGGTACCAGTCCATTCAAGGACCAAAGCCATTCAAAGGTTGTTCGTCTTTTAAGATGAGCAGAACCTAAGGCTAAACCCTATTCCATCAAAGGCAAAGTTCAAAAAGCGAACAAAGCCCAATACAATATGTTATAATTGCAAAAGCATTTCATGAAAATGTAAAGGCAATTAACACAAGCCATGTGGATATAAACAGTTGGAAATATTAGGCAGTTTGCTAGAGGAAAAAATGGTAGATTTACTCTGATCAAGGACTTCTCTTGGAGATATATGGTGAGGATGGAGAACCTGTTATCTGGGAATTGGTATAAAACCATTATATATTAACTAGAGTAGTATTGGATTTAAATCCTTCTATCTCTTTTGTGGAAATTCTTTTAACTGTGGGAATGTTATTTAGAATAATGAAATAGAAACGATGCATATCTTTTAAACGTACTAATGGAATGAAGTTCATAGCATGTGAATTCTGTATCAAGTGTTGGAGAAATTTTCACATTCTTGAAGGTGCATGATTCATATTAAATAAAAACTAACATGCAAGAAGTTGCTTAAGAAAGTTGAAAATGAAGAAAATGTTGCAGAATTTCCTATTTTCTTATTAAAGTACAACATACTTCTAACTTCTTGGAAGTTTGGGGGGGGGACTTTGTTTTTAGAATTCCAATTTCCTTCACTTGCCACACGTGTGAACGAGCAAAATCTCAAAATCACCTTAGATTATTACCCTTCGAGCTTTACTCTTATTGGTGTGTCACACAATTACAAATTAAGAAACAATATGTGGACGTAGAATTATATGTGCACTTGTGCTTCTCTATAGGTGTACCAAAACGTGTATTAGCTAATACCATATCGTTTATTAGCTAATACCTTATTGTTTATTAGCTAATACCATATTGTGTATTAGCTAATATCATAACATGTGTTAGCTAATACCATAACGTGCATTAGCTAATAACATATCGTCTATTAGCTAATACCATATTATCTACAAAATTCCAATTAAACTTAAAAAAACACAAAACGAATGAGGTGCCCCAACAAAAGTCCAATTAACAAAAAACATAAGCAATGTCATGTCCTCACTGAAATCATCATCAAGAAAGAACGAGATGAGAAACTAAGTAAAAAATGATTGTCCTCTTCCCTAAAGTAATAGAAAATAATCACCAAAAATATCTATCTTTGATTGAAAAACAAGAAATAAATTGTGAAACAATTTTCAAAATGTGTATCATCGAACATTTCTTTTTCCCTTTCCCAAACCATCATCACAAATCTCCTTCAGTTTCTCAGCTGCAAGTTTCTCATTTTCCTCTCTAACTCTCAAAGCGTCTTGCCTCTTTCTTTCAACAATGCTTTTAATCAATGCAACTTTGTTCATGTAAAAGTTGTACACTTTTTAATCACATCGTGCCTAACTTCATTACAATTTGACAGGATTATAATGGCATATAATTCAGCCCTTAATATAAGTTTGGTATTAAGCTGCAAAACAAATAATTAAAAAAACTAGTTTAATATAAGATTTATGTTCAAATAACAATTTACATTTTCAAACTAGAACAATCAAATTAGATTTTGTTAGAATTGTACCATGGTTAAATCTGGAGACGAGTAAGGCTTGCCACTTAAATGTTACATGTGATGCATCATGTAGACTCCACAATCATTATCCTGCCATTTTAACGTAACATTTTCAAATTCATAGCCCAATGTGATGCATCATGTGTTGATAGGCGAGCAGGAGCAACATTTGGGCGACCAGGATTAGCGCAAATCACACAAAAATTAAACTGGAGTTAACACATGATTTACCCAAGATATCCGGCGAGCAAAACCTACATGCGATCAAGACACATAGGCGAACAAAATCAAATCAAAAGCCACATGACGAGCTCAAACGGCATCCTACCGATCAGATCCAACCACAGCGCCGAAATAACAATTAAACAAGATGAAAGACCATCAGAATCAGAATAAAGACCCCTCAAGGACAAGTCCAAAGTGACGAACAACTCTTGACTGCGAGCAAGTCCAGTAGATAAGGATATAATTTAGTTAA
Source organism: Ballota nigra (assembly GCA_947034835.1). Taxonomy (NCBI): domain Eukaryota; kingdom Viridiplantae; phylum Streptophyta; class Magnoliopsida; order Lamiales; family Lamiaceae; genus Ballota; species Ballota nigra. Next base: position 94,867,080 of record OX344724.1, read on the forward strand.
ATAAGGTCAAATTAGTCAAAGGACAGGTGTCGAACATGCAAGCTTAGTCGGCTAAAGGTCGTGTCACCTCCTGCTGGGCAAAAGTCTATAAATACTTAGATTTTTTCAGCAAATAAAACAAGCACAAATTATTATACACGTCCAAACTTCAATTACGAATCTAAAGCAGCTCGATTAACTTACGATCGAACTTAAACACGTGAGCTTTCATACGATTCTAATCCATCTAAACCCGAAAATTCGTATTCACTAATTACGTTAGTGATCAATCACACGTAATTGTTTGATGATCAATTAACCACCTAAAACAGCCTAAAACAGCCATTAATCTTCAAGATTAGAACTGATCGTCAACAAATTGGCGCTAGAAGGAGGGCTCGAACCTCTGAGTCATTGAATACGAGAAGATTACCCCAGAATTGAAGAACAAGTTTGAGCTTTTGAAGAAAAAACTCAAGAACACTAAGAACAACACTTGATATCTTCTGTGAAAATGCCTCAATCAAGGGAGACACAACGTTCTCAACATATAACCCGGGATTCACACTCCCGAATGTCCCAAGCTGGTGGGCGAGCAAGGGCGAGCAAAAACAACCAAGAAAATCAAACTAATGTTGCTCGCCAGTTAATACCACCAGAGTTGGACGCCATTGCCCGCAACCTCGATGAACTGGCGCGTACAATTGCCATGCTCCAGGCTTTACAAAGACAACAAGCCCAACCTGGCCCATCATATGTGCGAGCAAGGGGTAGCCCCACAAAGACTCGCGAACATGATAAGGCTAGAGGGGATCATTTGAATGAGGCTGATAGCGCCCAAGCTCGTAAAGCCAAAGGCAAAGAAAAATTGAACATTGAGGCCGCCAGTCAGGGAGGTTCGACGTGGCCGGGGAATTCAGGAGGTCCATCCCCCTGCTGGAGCAGCTCGCCCAGCCGCAGTACCTGCTCGCCAATCAGTCCTTGACCGGCTGACTAGGTCAGCTTTTGGTCGCCTTGGCCCAAATGCAGAGCCCAATCCCAGGAGGCCAATCCAGGGGGTTCCCACTCCCAATGTGGGACTAGAGCGAACAGACGGCTGTGTGCCTCTGCTCGCCGAACAGCCTCAGAGTCAGGGGGGATCCTTAGAGGAGCTCGCCTCCATGAGAAAGGCCATCGAAAGCATGCAGGGCCAGCTGGATCAACAGAGAGGATATGGGAACACGACTCTTCCGGTCTCACCCTTATCAGTGGTAATTTTGAAGGCTCCAATTCAACAAAAGATCCAGTTTCCAGCAAGTATCCAATATGAGGGCACGGCGGATCCCCGAGTGCATCTGATGAAGTATACCAATTATATGGTATCAATGGGGGCAAGTGACGCAACGCAATGTCGAAACTTTCCTTTAACTTTCGGGGATCGTGTCCATAAGTGGTTTTCGGCCTTGCCACCAGCTTCAATTCATTCGTTTGCCCAGCTGGGCAAAGAGTTCTTATTCCATTTCTCTACGGCCGGGTCTTATCTATCCCAAAGACATCGGTTATCCGACTTGAAGCAAACTGATGACGAGTCGGACCGATCGTATTTGGAAAGATTCGACAAGGTCTTGTTAGAGGGAGAATCTGTCAGTGAAGATACAAAGATTGTAGCCGTCCTAGCTGGACTCAAGAAAGGCACTGAACTCTGGAAAGATGTGCACTTAAGATGCCCGAAGACATACGCCGAGTTTCGGGATCGGGCAGGTGTTTTTGTCTCCATGCATGAAGCCCTGCAGAAGGATATGTGAGACAAAGGAGAGCAGAAAGAGGGTGCGAAGAAGCCTGGAACTGGTTATCGAGCTCCCAAAAACATGAAGGCATTTAACGAAGGAACGAAGCTGAAAGACAAACTGAACCACATTCTTACCGTATCAATCGATACAGCTTATAATAGTGTCCGAGACAAAAAATTGCTAACACCTCCCCGTAAGATACGCCAGGAAACGAGCAAGTTGAACCAGAATAAATATTGTGCCTACCACCAGAGTGTAGGACACTTTACAAGCGAATGTCGTGACTTGCTAAAGCAGTTGCGGCATTTTTACGAAGAGGGAAAGCTATCAGAGTTCGTGAAGAGACATCCCGGCAAAAGAACCAGAGACTAAGATTCTGATGAAGAAGACCAGGACCAAACACCTCATCGGAATCGAGCTGGACGACCAGCTCAGGCGCCTGGCGGGGGATCAGTTCCAGACATCCAGATGATGGAACCTGCAGGACCCATAGGCGGTTATTCCGATGGACGATCACCAATTTCAAATCGGAAAAGAAAGGCAGAATTACGAGCGATCAGACATGTACAAGAAATGGGGGTCATTCCACCTACCATGCGAACACCGGAATTATCTTTTACCGACAGAGATTTGGAAGGAGTACTGACCCCTCACAACGATTCGCTTGTGATATGTGCCAAGATTATGGAAACGAGGGTGCATAGATTGCTGGTGGATACTGGAGCCTACACTAATGTCCTTTTCAAAAAGACACTTGATCAAATGGGAGATTATGCAGGCTACATCAGAGACACAAATCACCGTATCCTGGGATTCGGGAATGCTGTGACAATCCCGTTGGGAATAGTAACTTTCGCTATGCAACTTGTGACGGTCAAAGAGCCTGAGAAGAATATCGCAAGAATGGTGGATTTCCTGGTCGTCGATCAAGAATCGTTATACAATGGATTCCTGGGTCGACCTTTCTTAAACGAATTCAGGGCCGCGTGTTCAACTTACCATTATTGCATAAAATTCGCAACAGCAAGTGGAGTTGGCACGGTAAAAGGAGACCAGAGAAAAGCTCGGGAATATCTTCTGCAAATTCAGTCAAGACAGGGACAAGTATCTATGCTGGAAACGTCAACTAGTCAACTCAAAAATGAACCCTCAATCTTGGAGGACATCCTTGGAGCCCAAAACTATAAGATGGACATTGACGACCAACCTTCGCCTACGGGCGATCAGGCACAGCAGGGCGACGGGTAAAACCAGCCAAAAGCGGTGTTACCCCCCGTAGCCGACCGTTCGTGCCCAAATGATAACTAGGGGAGTCCAACTTTGGTGGCTGAGTCTCACCCAAAGCCCGCAGATGATTTTGACCCCCGATTGGGTGTTGAACCCATGGACATCGAGGATGAACTAAGTCCGGAAGGACCAATAGTTGACCCTCGATGGAAAGGGCAAAAACGACGGGCAACTCCCGTTGAAGAATTGGAGGCCATCAAGATTAATCCTGAGCGTGACAGTCTTGAACTTTACATCGGGTCTGAACTCCCTGAGCCTTACAGAACGCGCATGACGGACTTTCTGAAGGCTAACTTGGACGTTTTTGTGTGGTCTCATGCTGATATGGTGGGAATCAGCCCGAAGGATGCCTGTCACAGGTTGAATATCAACCCAGTCCGAAAACCTGTCCACCAGAAACGGCAAAAATATGGACCAGACAAGTATCAAGCTTTAAACGAAGAAGTCAAAAAGCTGTTGGACAACGATCTAATTAAACAAGCGTTATGTCCACAATGGGTTGCGAATCCTGTCCTGGTACGGAAGCCGAACGGAACCTGGAGGCTATGCATAGATTTTACAGATCTTAATGCAGCATGCCCGAAAGATAACTTCCCGCTCCCGCACATCGATCAACTGGTGGACAGTACTGCCGGTCACGAAATGTTCACATTCATGGATGCTTTCGCAGGATACCACCAGATTCCAATGCACCCGGACGACCAAGAAAATACGGCATTTTATACAAATAAAAATCTGTTATGCTGGAAGAGGATGCCGTTTGGTCTAATCAATGCTGGAGCAACCTACCAGAGGCTGGTCAACAAGATGTTTGACGAACTTATAGGGGAAACAGTGGAAGTGTACGTCGACGACATAGTCGTCAAGAGTACACAGAAGGAAGATCACCTCCATCATCTTTCCCAAGTATTTGACATACTCCGAAAATACAATATGAAGCTAAATCCTAAGAAAAGTAGTTTTGGAGTACATTCTGGGAAGTTCTTGGGCCATCTGGTCAGCAAACGCGGAATCGAAGCTAATCCAGCAAAAGTGAAGGCGATCGTCGATATGAAACCACCACGCTCTGTTAAAGAAGTACAAAGGTTGACCGGTTGCCTAGCAGCTTTAAACAGATTCATATCACGATCAGGAGACAAGTGCCGTCCATTTTTTGAGGCCATCAAAAAGGGCAACTTTGCCTGGACAGAAAACTGCCAGAAAGCCTTTGATCAATTGAAAGAATATCTGGGAGATGTAAAAATTTTGTCAAAACCAATTCCCGGAGAGAAGTTATATTTGTACCTAGCAGCGTCTGACACGGCCATAAGTTCGGTACTAGTTCGGGCGGATGGCAAGTTTCACCTGCCAATCTACTATGTCAGCCAGGCCCTGCATGATGCTGAGGTAAAGTACTCACCAACTGAAAAGCTGGCCTATGCTCTTGTCATGAGTGTCATGAAATTAAGACCATACTTTTTCGATCATCAAGTCGAAGTCTTGACAACTTTCCCACTCAGACAAATATTACATCGTCCTGACACCGCTGGCCGTCTTTTGAAATGGTCTATAGAGATCAGCCAGTTTGGCGTGACTTATGCACCTCGAACCGCGATTAAGGGGCAAGCGTTAGCCGACTTTATAGTTGAACTAACCTTCCCTCAAAATCCAACGAGAGGGCTGGATCACCCATGGCATCTTTACGTTGATGGTTCGTCAACGAATCTGGCCTCGGGGGCAGGAATAGTGTGCTCATCAGTCCCGACCGACAAGTATTCACTTCAGCAGTCAGATTTGAATTCATGGCCACCAACAATGAAGCTGAGTACGAGGCCCTCATTGCAGGTCTTCACTTGTCACTAGCAGTTGGAGTAAAATAACTCCAGATTTTCGGAGACTCCCAACTTATTGTAAGCCAAGTACGAGGTGAATATGAGGCCAGAGACGAGCAAATGATCGAGTATCAACGAATAGTGGCTCACTTGATATCTCTTTTAGACCAAGTGTTTATCCAACAGATACCACGAACGAGCAACACACAAGCTGACGCTCTAGCAAGATTAGCAACAAGCGATGGACCAGCAGACCTGACGGATATTGTCATTACCAGAAAAGTTCAACCATCAACAATGGACTACGAGGTAAACCAAGTAGTTAAACACGACAACGATGAAGATTGGAGAACTCCTATAACCAAATACTTGAAAGACGGGGAGTTACCAAGCAACTCATTTGAAGCTGAAAGGATTAAAAAACAGGCGACCAGATATACTCTGGTAGACGAACAACTTTACAAAAGAGGCTTTTCACTCCCGCTACTCAAGTGTTTGATTAGGGGGCAAGGAAGGACAGTCCTGGAGGATATACATTCTGGAGTTTGTGAAAATCACACTGGGGGGGCAAGCTTTGGCTTACAAAACTATAAGGCAAGGTTACTATTGGCCAACCTTACGGAAAGATGCAATCCAGTTAGCCAAGGCTTGCCACCAGTGTCAGGTTTTTGCTCCAAGCATCCATGCCCCAGCCCAGGAGCTTGTATCGGTTTACAGTCCATGGCCATTTGCAAGATGGGGAATTGACATTATTGGTCCTTTCCCTGCAGGAGTGGGAAGTGTTCGATTTGCCGTCATAGCAGTCGACTATTATACGAAGTGGGCAGAAGCAAAGGCCATGGTGAAAATTACACAGTAGAACATGATCAACTTCATATGGCAGAACATCATCTGTCGCTTTGGAATTCCACGAACAATTGTGACAGATAATGGCCCACAGTTTGACTGAAAGGAGTTGAGAGACTTTTGTGCAAAATGGGGGATCAGGAAACACTATTCGACTCCCTACCATCCCCAGTCAAACGGGCAAGTTGAAGCTGTAAATAAGATCATCAAACATACATTGAAAATACGTCTGGCAGAAAGCAAAAGTAGCTGGTCAGAAAAACTCCCGGAAGTCTTGTGGGCATATAGGGTTTCTCCCAGGTCAAGCACCGGAGAAACACCTTTTGCAATGGCTTTCGGAACAGGGGCGGTAATACCAATTGAATTAAAGACTAACACAGTCAGGACAACCAGCTTTGATGAACAAGCAAATCATTCTGCTCTGGCCACAGAAGCAGATTTGCTCGAAGAAAGAAGATTACATGCTGAGCTAAAGAATGCCACGTACAAGCAAAGAGCAGAGCGTTACTATAATTCTCAAGTCAAGATAAGAAAATTCGAAGTTGGTGACCTCGTTCTAAGAAAGAAGCTTGCCCCACCTCCAGGCATATTTGGCCCGACTTGGGAGGGCCCGTACAGGGTAACAGATAGGTTACCCAATGGAGCATATGACATAGAGGACTTAGATGGTAACTCGGCCCAATATTCCTGGAATGCAGCTAATCTAAGAAAATACTTTCAGTAGGCGACCAGTTCTGCCTCATGAGAAAGTAAAGTTGAGATGGGCGAGCCACTAAGACAACTGGACGAGCTGGAATGGCAAAGATACAAGATGGGTCCAAAAACTTGCCTAATTTTTTAAATTTTCACCAAGTATAAGTGGTCGAACAGAGTTGAATTGGGTCAAGTCTGGTCGCGGGCTAGAAGGCCACTATCTTATATGGTTTTATTTCTTTTTAAGAAGTCTAAAGGATGCCTTGACAAATTGTATAGTAGTCGAGCAACTTTGACTCCTGGTGTAAATAATGTTTTTTATTGGTTGGAGGCTTAACATTGTCTTGGTCGAGCAGATCCAACCTAGCTAGTACAGGATTACTTTTTTGGTCGCTTTCAGCACTTGTAATTTTTTAAGATCTTTTCAATATTAAGTTGTTCGTTTAAGCAAAAATGTAATCTCAAGGCGCAAGTTGATTATACAACCAAGCCCTTTGAAGGCTGTTCATTTTTAAATGAACATAGCCTAAGGCCAAAAGCCCGTTAAATCCTAAGGCCAAAAAAGTTCTTAAGGAACAAGGCCCAGTTACATTAAGATTGTTGAAGCACAGATAAAGATGCAAAGAACAATTAATGTAAGATAAAAGACGAGCAATTAAGCAAAATATATTCATTGAACACAAGGCTTGATCGCCCAAAAATTACAAAAAAGACGAACAACTACAACAAAAAAAAAAGAGAGAGAAGTACAAGTCCCTAGCTAATCCTGTCCGCTAAGATCCTTGCCCGGCAGGAGGAGATATGTTGTCATCTTTGGGGTCTTCAAGAGGAGAACCTTCAAGGGCAGGATCAACTGGGATCACCTGGGTTAGCTCGGCGATTAATCCCTCAGCATCAGCACGCTCTTTTAGAGCTCTTTGACTTTGATCGGAAGGAAGGATTTGCTCGCCCTCCGCAGCATCGCCCTCATCTTCTTCCTCGTCCTCGGGAGGACTTGTGATAATTATTTCAGGGCCAAGGAAGTCAAGTTTGACTCCATAATCAGGCAGGTCGCCAATTTGGAGAGTTGTGCCCGGGGCTGGAGGGTTCGATTCGACGAAGTTGCACAACTCCTTGCCGATCTCCTCAACGACTGCGGCAGCCTTGAATTCATGGGCAATACGGATGCTCTCCGCATAACCAGTTACGTAACCAAGAATCGAGCTCACCTCCATCTTAGGAATAAGTTCCTCTTGGGTAATGGAGTTGGCGAGCTGGATTTCAAGGTCCGCAATTTTGGCCGTCGCCTCAGTCGCGAATTTCTCGGCGACCTCCTTCTGCTGCTGTGCGCGAGCAAGTTCTGCGCGCATTTGCTCGACCTCGGCCATCTTGATTTTCAGTTCCTCGGAGACTTTGACGTGCAGGTCCAAGGCACGCTGCTCGCTAACCTGATGAGCTTTGGCTTTGTTCTCAAGATCGGCGATAATCTTCTTCGCCTTAGCCTTTGCGTCATCGCGCTCCTTAGCAATACGGCTGACGGTGGCCGCATGCTGACGTGAGTCTTTCTCAAGGTCCTCAACCAGGTCGACCAAGCGCTGCACAGCCGCCAGGGTGTTGCCTGCCTCAACAAGACACAGACGGCCATTATCACGAGGCGCCTGTGTCTTGACGGTCTCGTTTAGCTCCTTGGTCCAGCTACGAGCAACGACCTCGGAGGCGCGGCGGACAAAAGAGTCCGGGATCTCACGAAGGTTGGTCGGCACCTTCGAGCAGGCAAAACGATGCACCAAGTTAGATCGCCCTGGGTACTGCTCGGGCGAATAGCTGAAAAGAAAATTTCTAGTTAGTAAAGAATAAGATGAGAAAAAAAATGCTAAGTGTCCTGGGCGAGCAGGGTTGTACCTGTCAAGACGACCCTTATCCCAGCCGAGGTAGGTGGGGTCGGATGAAGGGCCAGAACCTTCACGGGTAGTGACGACCAAAGCTTGCTCGCCGGGGTGCTCCACAGAAGGAGTTTGCTCGCTGTCGCCTTCGGATGGTCGGACAGCCACGGTTACTTTTTCTTGAGCACTCTTTGCACGTTTGGCTGCCTTTTCAGCCTCAGAGACGGGAGTGCCATCTCCGCGAAGAAGTCTCTTCATCCTCGAGACTAGTGTCTTGGGCTGACTCGCCACTGGGGCAGGAGGTTGTGCTGAGCTCGACCCTCCGGCTTGCCTAGGGTCGTCTTTTCCACCCTTGGCCGCAAAGGCGATGATCTTCGAGAAGGGATCCGACTTCTTGCGTCCTTTTTTGGTCGGCATCTCCCAGACACGGTTATCGAGCTCTATGAAGAAAGGGTGAAGCACAACTGAGGCGAGCTGATCTGTAAAGGACATGAAAAACAAATTAATACTAAGTGTAAGACCGACCAGATCTGTTCGCCCAACATGAAGATACTTACCCTCTGGGATACGAGCTAGAGCCTCGAGATGGTGAGGGTAGGTCGTGAGATGAGCAATTTGCAGTGTATCCTCGGAGAAGAGATGGCCAATACTTCGATCCTCTCGGCGACGAAGGGCGATCAAACACGCAACGAACAGGAATTGATCGCTTATGCTATTCTTCACAGTTCGCCACCCCAAGTTCTTGGGACCTGAAACAAAGAAAAAAGAGAATTAAAATTAGTCCAACCACTTCAAAGATATAGAAGAGGTAAGACTCACGCTTTAATTCCCTAAACTCCGCCGGGGTCTCGATTCGTTCAGAACCCCCTGAAGAGCGAGCAGAAGCACGCCAGTCGCCTCCGATCCAGAACCAGTCATGCTTCCAATCTCGCACTTTCCCAGGAATATCCTCGACTAGTTTTTGGCCTGGTCGCGCCTTCAGATAGTACCAGCCCGCCTCTTCCCCAGTGCAGCCGGTCATCGTCATCAGGTAGCCAACTTCCTCGGCGGACAGCCTGTTGGGATACCCCTCCAGGGCGAACATCACCATCAGGGCCATCAGATTTATCCACCCAACGGGAGTAAGTTGGGTGATAGCCAAGTTCACGTCATGTAGGAATTGGCCGACCAAAGGGTGCAACGGCAAAGAAACTCCAGCATTTAGGGCGGCGAGGTTGATCGCCGTCAATCCGCGTGGTGGGCGATCAGCTCTGTCGTCCGCCAAAGGAGCATACATCGGGATGTCAAAGGGAATCTTGTAATCCCTCCGAATCTAGGTCAAGTTCTCCTCGGTGATGGCGGACACGATACAGCTCGCTGCGAACTCGGTCGCCTTTAGCTTCCGTACTCCGCTAGCAGGAATAACGAAGCGGTTGGAGTGCTTCTTTTCGTATTCATTCCAGTTCACACGGAGAGCAACCGCGACTGGAACCCGATGCTCGATCAGTCTGGGCGCAGGGAAGTTGATGTCTTTGAGATAGGCCCAGGTTAGTTCGTCAAGGTTCACCGGCTGAAGTACCTCGACCTCTTCGTTCTCGTTTTCGTGGAGGTCCGAGCCCGTCTCTTCTAAGAGCTGGCGAGCAAGATTTGCTCGCTCCTCTCTTTCCCCAGAGGGATGAGCTCCAGAATTGACCGAGCGTGCAACCGAAGCCGCCTCGGGATCGGATTCCAAATTGACTATTGGAGGATTCTCTTCGACGGGCCATTTTTCAGGATTCCGGGGAGGAAAAGAACCGGTCTCAGAGTGCGACGCCATCCAATAAGTTAAGGGGAAGATGTTAGGGTTTTGCAGATTCCGGCAAGGGAAGAACACGGCGGCTCGGAATTTTCCACGGCGGAGTAGGAATTTTTGGTGAGTCTAGAATGCACACGACGCAAGAAAAGAAGAAAGAGAAGAAAAAAGCAGAGAAAAAACTACCTTGACGTTGTTTGAAGATCGCCGGAAGCTGGAAACGATCGCCGGAAATTTGAAAGAAGGAAGAAAGAGGAATTTGCGCTTAAGAAACAGTGTGAAAATGAAAAAAATGAAGAAAAATTTCCTTATATACTTCTGGAAAAACGGGGTACCGGGCGAACAAAGTTGAAAGTGGAAGGACCAAATTGCAAATTCTGGGCGCGTGCAGCACCTGTCCGATAAAGCGGGAAGGCGCGTTACCTCGGGATCATGTGCGCGTGGGCGGCAGTAATCATTCCGCCCACGTCACACCTCGAGCCGTGCCCAGACCTTGGGATTCCAACCGTCCCCGACCCGAGTCTGCTCGACCAATGTTGTCCGCCCGTGAAAAGCTGCTCGCCCCAGGGACATTCTTGCTCGCACTAGTGACACATAAAGTTGCCAACCCAAAAAGTGCTCATTCACCATCTTCACAATTTATTGATCGGCAAGGGGGCAATTGTTGATAGGCGAGCAGGAGCAACATTTGGGCGACCAGGATTAGCGCAAATCACACAAAAATTAAACTGGAGTTAACCCATGATTTACCCAAGATATCCGGCGAGCAAAACCTACATGCGATCAAGACACATAGGCGAACAAAATCAAATCAAAAGCCACATGACGAGCTCAAACGGCGTCCTGCCGATCAGATCCAACCACAGCGCCGAAATAACAATTAAACAAGATGAAAGACCATCAGAATCAGAATAAAGACCCCTCAAGGACAAGTCCAAAGTGACGAACAGCTCTTGACTGCGAGCAAGTCCCGTAGATAAGGATAGAAATTAGTTAAGATAAGGTCAAATTAGTCAAAGGACAGGTGTCGAACATGCAAGCTTAGTCGGCTGAAGGTCGTGTCACCTCCTGCTGGGCAAAAGTCTATAAATACTTAGATTTTTTCAGCAAATAAAACAAGCACAAATTATTATACACGTCCAAACTTCAATTACGAATCTAAAGTAACTCGATTAACTTACGATTGAACTTAAACACGTGAGCTTTCGTACGATTCTAATCCATTTAAACCCGAAAATTCGTATTCACTAATTACGTTAGTGATCAATCACACGTAATTGTTTGATGATCAATTAACCACCTAAAACAGCCTAAAACAGCCATTAATCTTCAAGATTAGAACTGATCGTCAACATCATGTAGACTCCACAATCATTATCCTGCCTTTTTAACGTAACATTTTCAAATTCATAGCCCAATATATCTTTTGCTCTTGGATGATTCTTACTCTCCAAGAATTTTGCCATTGAATTGCACTAAAAGCAAAAAAAAAAAAAAAAAAAATAGAATACATAATTTACCAACATATACCATAAAATTACTAAAACAATGTGAATACCATAACACTTGTCAAATTATATCATTATACTTATTAACTAGTATTGTTGGATTGAAGTGATCCAAATGTATCTGTTCGAGTGTCTAATATGCTGCGGAGATCCTACTCGAATCACCAATAAGAGATCATTTCAGGATTTACTTAAAATACACAACAATGAAATTTCTATATAAACAAATTGTGTGCTTAGCTAATTAATTGTGTTTTTATATAAACCATATGGAAAATTGATATGCAACTACGTGATGGATTGTTTATGAATCTATACAAACTATCCATAATATGGACTCCAATAAACCCAGATGGGCCGAAAATTAACACCGACTCAAATGATATACATGACAAAACCACCCTGGCCTCCAATATTTAGTTATAGAGTCATGAATATTTAGTTCACAATAAAAAGAAGTGCTAAAATAAATATAGTCTATTAGCTAATACCATAACTGTTGACGATCAGTTCTAATCTTGAAGATTAATGGCTGTTTTAGGCTGTTTTAGGTGGTTAATTGATCATCAAACAATTACGTGTGATTGATCACTAACGTAATTAGTGAATACAAATTTTCGAGTTTAGATGGATTAGAATCGTACGAAAGCTCACGTGTTTAAGTTCGATAGTAAGTTAATCGAGCTGCTTTAGATTCGTAATCGAAGTTTGGACGTGTATAATAATTTGTGCTTGTTTTATTTGCTGAAAAAATCTAAGTATTTATAGACTTTTGCCTAGCAGGAGGTGGCACGACCTTTGGCCGACCAAGTCTGCATACTCGACACCTGTCCTTTGACTAATTTGACCTTATCTTAACTAAATTCTATCCTTATCTACTGGACTTGCTCGCAGTTAGGAGCTGTTCGTCACTTTGGACTTGTCCTTGAGGAGTCTTTAGTCTGATTCTGATGGTCTTTCATCTTGTTTAATTGTTATTTCGGCGCTGTGGTTGGATCTGATCGGCAGGACGCCGTTTGAGCTCGTCATGTGGCTTTTGATTTGATTTTGTTCGCCTATGTGTCTTGATCGCATGTAGGTTTTTGTTAGGATATAGATTAGATGTTTTGAATATGTTAAAACAAGAACTTGTAATAGGACTAGCTGAACCTGTTAGTCAGCTACAGATTAGTCTTGGTCTAGAATAGGTCTTTGGTTAAGGGGGAAGAAATCTGTGCAGACCAGATGAGGTGACCAGAGGAGGTGACCAGAGGAGGTGACCAGATGAGGTCCAGATGAGTCTGACCAGATGAGCTCTGACCAGAGAAGTCTGCCAGAGGAGTCTGCCAGAGGAGTCTGACCAGAGGAGTCTGACCAAAGGAGTCCGGCCAGAGGAGTCTGACCAGAGGAGCCTGATCAGAGTAGTCTGCCAGAAGACCTCTCCCAGATGAGGACCAGAGCAGAAGTGTTACCTGACCAGATGAGACCAGACCAGAAGACCCCAGACCAGACGAGTACGATGGATTAGTTCACCCACTTAGAGGCTGCGTGTAATCTGGAGACAAGGAGATTTTGGAGATCATTGATGGAGAAGAAGGCAATCTGGAAGTCAACTGATAGGAGGATCTGATTGATTGATTGCTTGATTGAAAGTCAACTAATCAATCAATATAATCAATCTTTGATTGATTATATCCCTCCAATTATGGTTGTTTGAATTGCTAGCTCTCCAACGGCTAGTTAATTCTCACAACTATAAATAGGAGTGCTTGGATTAGTTCATTAAAAACAAGAGTCGCGCGAGAGCACACAACAAGAACACACGAACTCTTCCAAACACTCACCTTGTTCATTAACGTTTATACACTCTTTAGGAGTTTCAGTTGGAACTTATAATTAACCTGTTCATCTTGAAAGGTTGTTGTAAGTTGTTGTACGAAGGAGCTGGTACTTCGCAATTCCAGTGGTTCGTGAGTTAGTTGGTTGGAGAAAGAAAAAGTCCCCTTTGGAGAAAGGGAGAGTGGACGTAGGATCGTTATATCCGAACCACTATAAATCCGGTGTTATTTACTTTTCTGCAATTTAGATTTCTGCATTTCAATTTTAGTACTTAATCTATAAATTGGGTTTTCATTAAAAATAAACTTAAAAACGCTTCCCGCTGGATATTTTTTTGGGACCAACAAGTGGTATCAGAGCAGTGTGTCCTACAGACCACTGTTTTGAAATTATCTCGGTGGTCACCAGGGCAGATCCATTTTTTTAAAACCCAAATATTTGTTGTGCTAACAAATTTTGCAGAAATGGGCTCAAAGAGATGCAGTAGAAGAGACACCAGGAGGTACTCCAAAAGAAGCTTAGCAAATGAGGAAGAAGAGGTATCCACTTCTGGTTCATCTTCCAATTTTGGACCAGACGAAGAGATATGTCTTGTAACAGACGAGGTATGTAATCGAACTTCCTCTTCTTTTTCATCTTCTTCGTTTTCTGGACAATCAGAGGAGTCTGATATGCAGAAGATGCTATTAGATCTTCAAAAATCTATACAACTTTGTCAAAAGTTGGAAGATGAGAACACAAAGTTGAAAGCAGAAAATCAGAAGCTTTCACAATGTTTAGGCAACCCAACTGATCTACCAGCTGAACAGGTTCAAACACTGGTAGAAGAGTCCACTGACTTGAAAACCAGATGTGATGAACAAACTAAGCTGATAGAAAGGTTGGTTGTTGAAAACATTGAGAAAGACAATGAATATAACCTGCTAACAGCTAAGTTTGATGAACTCTTCCATCAAAACAAAATTGTAAGAGAAAGTGAGGACAAGCTCAAGATGAGATTGGAGCAGCTGACTACAGCAAACAATGTTGTGTCACACATAGCTGCCTCATCTCAAAGAGAGCATGATAAGACAGGCCTTGGTTATTCCAAACCTGAATCCTCACATGTTCAGAAAGAAGAACAACCTAGAAATTTTATTGATAAGGGCAAGAGGTCAGCTGACCAGGCAACTCAGCCTAATGGGCAGATGAGTTCTAAAACTCAAAAACCCAAAAGGCAGAGGAGGAATTTTAAGAAGGGTTATACCCAGAATAAAAGACCTCAGCCAGGCCAACAGAATAGAAGACAGTCTGGATCTTCTCAAAAGAGGCAGAACCAGATGACTTCTACTCACCTGCAGAAGACCTTTAAGTCATCTGCTAGACCAGCTGGAACTTTTGATGGTTCTAGCAAGACTTATCCTTATCAACAAAATTTCAAGACTGTTGCATTAAGACAAGTTATTCCTTCTACTGGACAAGCTCAGAAGAGAAGAAGAGCCTCTAGAAGAAATAACCATGTCCAAGGTTCTTTTGTTCAGTGTGTTTTTGTGGATATGTATGGAAGAAAGATAAGATCACCTGATTCAAAAAGGGATGATCTATTCTTGTGGCTTCCTAATAATTGTGCTAACCCCCCTGGACCCAGTAGGGTACCAAAAAGTTGATTGCCTGCAGATACACAAGAAGACCAGCTGATGTTTTGCCCCAATATCAGCTGAGCATACTTTGAGGGGGAAGATCAGTTGACCCAGCCTGCTAGATTCTCTATTTGTTATTTCAATATTTTCTTGTCTTGTTTTATTTAAAGTTCTTCCAGTTTTAACATCATCAAAAAGGGGGAAATTGTTAGGATATATATTAGATGTTTTGAAGATGTTAAAACAAGAACTTGTAATAGGACTAGCTGAACCTGTTAGTCAGCTACAGATTAGTCTTGGTCTAGAATAGGTCTTTGGTTAAGGGGGAAGAAATTTGTGCAAACCAGATGAGGTGACCAGAGGAGGTGACCAGATGAGGTCCAGATGAGTCTGACCAGATGAGCTCTGACCAGAGAAGTCTGCCAGAGGAGTCTGACCAGAGGAGTCTGCCAGAGGAGTCCGGCCAGAGGAGCCTGATCAGAGTAGTCTGCCAGAAGACCTCTCCCAGATGAGGAACAGAGCAGAAGTGTTACCTGACCAGATGAGACCAGACCAGAAGACCCCAGACCAGACGAGTACGATGGATTAGTTCACCCACTTAGAGGCTGCGTGTAATCTGGAGACAAGGAGATTTTGGAGATCATTGATGGAGAAGAAGGCAATCTGGAAGTCAACTGATAGGAGGATCTGATTGATTGATTGCTTGATTGAAAGTCAACTAATCAATCAATATAATCAATCTTTGATTGATTATATCCCTCCAATTATGGTTGTTTGAATTGCTAGCTCTCCAACGGCTAGTTAATTCTCACAACTATAAATAGGAGTGCTTGGATTAGTTCATTAAAAACAAGAGTCGCGCGAGAGCACACAACAAGAACACACGAACTCTTCCAAACACTCACCTTGTTCATTAACGTTTATACACTCTTTAGGAGTTTCAGTTGGAACTTATAATTAACCTGTTCATCTTGAAAGGTTGTTGTAAGTTGTTGTACGAAGGAGCTGATACTTCGCAATTCCAGTGGTTCGTGAGTTAGTTGGTTGGAGAAAGAGAAAGTCCCCTTTGGAGAAAGGGAGAGTGGACGTAGGATCGTTATATCCGAACCACTATAAATCCGGTGTTATTTACTTTTCTGCAATTTAGATTTCTGCATTTCAATTTTAGTACTTAATTTATAAATTGGGTTTTCATTAAAAATAAACTTAAAAACGCTTTCCGCTGGATATTTTTTTGGGACCAACAGTTTTGCTCGCCGGATATCTTGGGTAAATCATGTGTTAACTCCAGTTTAATTTTTGTGTGATTTGCGCTAATCCTGGTCGCCCAAATGTTGCTCCTGCTCGCCTATCAACAATTGCCCCCTTGCCGATCAATAAATTGTGAAGATGGTGAATGAGCACTTTTTGGGTTGGCAACTTTTAAGTGTCACTAGTGCGAGCAAGAATGTCCCTGGGGCGAGCAGCTTTTCACGGGCGGACAACATTGGTCGAGCAGACTCGGGTCGGGGACGGTTGGAATCCCAAGGTCTGGGCACGGCTCGAGGTGTGACGTGGGCGGAATGATTACTGCCGCCCACGTGCACACGATCCCGAGGTAAGGCGCCTTCCCGCTTTGTCGGACAGGTGCTGCACGCGCCCAGAATTTGCAATTTGGTCCTTCCACTTTCTACTTTGTTCGCCCGGTACCCCGTTTTTCCAGAAGTATATAAGGAAATTTTTCTTCATTTTTTTCATTTTCACACTGTTTCTTAAGCGCGAATTCCTCTTTCCTCCTTCTTTCAAATTTCCGGCGATCGTTTCCAGCTTTCGGCGATCTTCAAACAACGTCAAGGTAGTTTTTTATCTGTTTTTTTCTTCTCTTTCTTCTTCTCTTGCGTCGTGTGCGTTCTAGACTCACTGAAAATTCCTACTCCACCGTGGAAAATTCCGAGTTGTCGTGTTCTTCCCTTGCCGGAATCTGCAAAAACCCTAACATCTTCCCCTTAACTTATTGGATGGCGTCGCACTCTGAGACCGGTTCTTTTCCTCCCCTGAATCTTGAAAAACGGCCCGTCGAAGAGAATCTTCCTATAGTCAATTTGGAATCCGATCCCGAGGCGGCTTCGGTTGCACGCTCGGTCAATTCTGGAGCTCATCCTTCCGGGGAAAGAGAGGAGCGAGCAAATCCTGCTCGCTAGCTCTTAGAAGAGACGAGCTCGGACCTCCACGAAGACGAGGACGAAGAGGTCGAGGTACTTCAGCCGGTGAACCTTGACGAACTAACCTGGGCCTATCTCAAAGACATCAACTTCCCTGCGCCCAGACTGATCGAGCATCGGGTTCCAGTCGCAGTTGCTCGCCGTGTGAACTGGAATGAATACGAAAAGGAGCACTCCAACCGCTTCGTTATTCCTGCTCGTGGAGTACGGAAGCTAAAGGCGACCGAGTTCGCAGCGAGCTGTATCGTGTCCGCCATCACCGAGGAGAACTTGACCGAGATTCGGAGGGATTACAAGATTCCCTTTGACATCCCGATGTATGCTCCTTTGGTGGACGACAGGGCTGATCGCCCACCACGCGGATTGACGACGATCAACCTCGCCACCCTAAATGCTGGAGTCTCTTTGCCGTTGCACCCTTTGGTCGGCCAATTCCTACATGACGTGAACTTGGCTATCACCCAACTTACTCCCGTTGGGTGGATAAATCTGATGGCCCTGATGGTGATGTTTATCCTGGAGGGGTATCCCAACAGGCTGTCCGCCGAGGAAGTTGGCTACTTGATGACGATGACCGGCTGCACTGGGGAAGAGGCGGGCTGGTACTATCTGAAGGTGCGACCAGGCCAAAAACTTATCGAGGATATTCCTGGGAAAGTGCGAGATTGGAAGCATGACTGGTTCTGGATCGGAGGCGACTGGCGTGCTTATGCTCGCTCTTCAGGGGGTTCTGAACGAATCGAGACCCCGGCGGAGTTTAGGGAATTAAAGCGTGAGTCTTACCTCTTCTATATCTTTGAAGTGGTTGGACTAATTTTAATTCTCTTTTTTCTTTGTTTCAGGTCCCAAGAACTTGGGGTGGCGAACTGTGAAGAATAGCATAAGCGATCAATTCCTGTTCGTTGCGTGTTTGATCGCCCTTCGTCGCCGAGAGGATCGAAGTATTGGCCATCTCTTCTCCGAGGATACACTGCGAGTTGCTCATCTCACGACCTACCCTCACCATCTCGAGGCTCTAGCTCGTATCCCAGAGGGTAAGTGTCTTCATGTTGGGCGAACAGATCTGGTCGGTCTTACACTTAGTGTTAATTTGTTTTTCATATCCTTTACAGATCAGCTCGCCTTAGTTGCGCTTCACCCTTCATTTCTAGAGCTCGATAACCGTGTCTGGGAGATGCCGACCAAAAAAGGACGCAAGAAGTCGGATCCCCTATCGAAGATCATCGCCCTTGCGGCCAAGGGTGGAAAAGGTGACCCTAGGCAAGCCGGAGGGTCGAGCTCGGCACAGCCTCCTGCCCCCGTGGCGAGTCCGCCCAAGACACTGGTCCCGAGGACGAAGAGACTTCTTCGCGGAGATGGCACTCCCGTCTCTGAGGCTGAAAAGGCAGCCAAACGAGCAAAGAGTGCTCAAGAAAAAGTTACCGTGGCTGTCCGACCATCCGAAGGCGACATCGAGCAAACTCCTTCTGTGGAGCACCCCGGCGAGCAAGCTTTGGTCGTCACTACCCGTGAAGGTTCTGGCCCTTTATCTGACCCCACCTACCTCGGCTGGGATAAAGGTCGTCTTGACAGGTATAACCCTGCTCGCCCAGGATACTTAGTCATTTTTTTTCTCATCTTATTCTTTACTAACTGAAAAATTTCTTTTCAGCTACTCGCCCGAGCAATACCCAGGGCGATCTAACTTGGTGCATCGTTTTGCCTGCTCGAAGGTGCCGACCAACCTTCGTGAGATCCCAGACTCTTTTGTCCGCCGCACCTCCGAGGTCGTTGCTCGTAGCTGGACCAAGGAGCTAAACGAGACCGTCAAGACACAGACGCCTCGTGACAATGGTCGTCTCTGTCTTGTTGAGGCAGGCAACACCCTGGCGGCCGTGCAGCATTTGGTTGACCAGGTTGAGGACCTTGAGAAAGACTCCCGTCAGCATGCGGCCACCGTCAGCCGTATTGCTAAGGAGCGCGATGACGCTAAGGCTGAGGCGAAGAAGATTATCGCCGATCTTGAGAACAAAGCCAAAGCTCATCAGGTTAGCGAGCAGCGTGCCTTGGACCTGCACGTCAAAGTCTCCGAGGAGCTGAAAATCAAGATGGCCAAGGTCGAGCACATGCGCGCAGAACTTGCTCGCGCACAGCAGCAGAAGGAGGTCGCCGAGAAATTCGCGTCTGAGGCGACGGCCAAAATTGCGGACCTTGAAATCCAGCTCGCCAACTCCATTACCCAAGAGGAACTTATTCCTAAGATGGAGGTGAGCTCGATTCTTGGTTACGTGACTGGTTATGCGGAGAGCATCCGTATTGCCCATGAATTCAAGGCTGCCGCAGTTGTTGAGGAGATCGGCAAGGAGTTGTGCAACTTCGTCGAATCGAACCCTCCAGCCCCGGGCACAACTCTCCAAATTGGCGACCTGCCCGATTATGGAGTCAAACTTGACTTCCTTGGTCCTGAAATAATTATCACAAGTCCTCCCGAGGACGAGGAAGAAGATGAGGGCGATGCTGCGGAGGGCGAGTAAATCCTTCCTGCCGATCAAAGTGAAAGAGCTCTAAAAGAGCGTGCTGATGCTGAGGGATTAATCGCCGAGCTAACCCAGGTGATCCCAGTTGATCCTGCCCTTGAAGGTTCTACTCCTGAAGACCCCAAAGATGACAACATATCTCCTCCTGCCGGGCAAGGATCTTAGCGGACAGGATTAGCTAGGGACTTGTACTTCTCTTTTTTTTTTTTTGTAGTTGTTCGTCTCTTTTGTAATTTTTGGGCGATCAAGCCTTGTGTTCAATGAATATATTTTGCTTAATTGCTCGTCTTTTATCTTACATTAATTGTTCTTTGCATCTTTATCTGTGCTTCAACAATCTTAATGTAACTGGGCCTTGTTCCTTAAAAACTTTTTTGGCCTTAGGATTTAACGGGCTTTTGTCCTTAGGCTATGTTCATTTAAAAATGAACAGCCTTCAAAGGGCTTGGTTGTATAATCAACTTGCGCCTTGAGCTTACATTTTTGCTTAAATGAACAACTTAATATTGAAAAGATCTTAAAAAATTACAAGTGCTGAAAGCGACCAAAAAAGTAATCCTGTACTAGCTAGGTTGAATCTGCTCGACCAAGACAATGTTAAGCCTCCAACCAATAAAAAACATTATTTACACCAGGAGTCAAAGTTGCTCGACTACTATACAATTTGTCAAGGCATCCTTTAGACTTCTTAAAAAGAAATAAAACCATATAAGATAGTGGCCTTCTAGCCCGCGACCGGACTTGACCCAATTCAACTCTATTCGACCACTTATACTTGGTGAAAATTCAAAAAATTAGGCAAGTTTTTGGACCCATCTTGTATCTTTGCCATTCCAGCTCGCCCAGTGGACTTAGTAGTTCGCCCATCTTAACTTCACTCTCTCATGAAGCAGAACTGGTCGCCTACTAAAAGTATTTCCTTAGATTAGCTGCATTCCAGGAATATTGGGCCGAGTTGCCATCTAAGTCCTCTATGTCATATGCTCCATTGGGTAACCTATCTGTTACCCTGTATGGGCCCTCCCAAGTTGGGCCAAATATGCCTGGAGGTAGGGCAAGCTTTTTTCTTAGAACGAGGTCACCAACTTCGAATTTTCTTATCTTGACTTGAGAATTATAGTAACGCTCTGCTCTTTGCTTGTACATTGCATTCTTTAACTCAGCGTGTAATCTTCTTTCTTCGATCTGCTTCTGTGGCTAAGGCAGAATGATTTGCTTGTTCATCAAAGCTGGTTGTCCTGACTGTGTCAGTCTTTAATTCAATTGGTATTACCGCCTCTGTTCCGAAAGCCATTGCAAAAGGTGTTTCTCCGGTGCTTGACCTGGGAGAAACCCTATATGCCCACAGGACTTCCGGGAGTTTTTCTGACCAGCTACTTTTACTTTCTGCCAGACGTATTTTCAGGGTATGCTTGATGATTTTATTTACAGCTTCAACCTGCCCGTTTGACTGGGGATGATAGGGAGTCGAATAGTGTTTCCTGATCCCCCATTTTGCACAGAAGTCTCTCAACTCCTTTCCGTCAAACTGTGGGCCATTATCTGTCACAATTGTTCGTGGAATTCCAAAGCGACAGATGATGTTCTGCCATATGAAGTTGATCATGTTCTGCTGTGTAATTTTCACCATGGCCTTCGCTTCTGCCCACTTCGTATAATAGTCGACTACTATGACGGCAAATCGAACACTTCCCACTCCTGCCGGGAAAGGACCAATAATGTCAATTCCCCATCTTGCAAATGGCCATGGACTGTAAACCGATACAAGCTCCTGGGCTGGGGCATGGATGCTTGGAGCAAAAACCTGACACTGGTGGCAAGCCTTGGCTAATTGGATTGCATCTTTCCGTAAAGTTGGCCAATAGTAACCTTGTCTTATAGTTTTGTAAGCCAAAGCTTGCCCCCCAGTGTGATTTCCACAAACTCCAGAATGTATATCCTCCAGGACTGTCCTTCCTTGCCCCCTAATCAAACACTTGAGTAGCGGGAGTGAAAAGCCTCTTTTGTAAAGCTGTTCGTCTACCAGAGTATATCTGGTCGCCTGTTTTTTAATCCTTTCAGCTTCAAATGAGTTGCTTGGTAACTCCCCGTCTTTCAAGTATTTGGTTATAGGAGTTCTCCAATCTTCATCGTTGTCGTGTTTAACTACTTGGTTTACCTCGTAGTCCATTGTTGATGGTTGAACTTTTCTGGTAATGACAATATCTGTCAGGTCTGCTGGTCCATCGCTTGTTGCTAATCTTGCTAGAGCGTCAGCTTGTGTGTTGCTCGTTCGTGGTATCTGTTGGATAAACACTTGGTCTAAAAGAGATATCAAGTGAGCCACTATTCATTGATACTCGATCATTTGCTCATCTCTGGCCTCATATTCACCTCGTACTTGGCTTACAATGAGTTGGGAGTCTCCGAAAATCTGGAGTTGTTTTACTCCAACTGCTAGTGACAAGTGAAGACCTGCAATGAGGGCCTCGTACTCAGCTTCATTGTTGGTGGCCATGAATTCAAATCTGACTGCTGAAGTGAATACTTGTCGGTCGGGACTGATGAGCACTATTCCTGCCCCCGAGGCCAGATTCGTTGACGAACCATCAATGTAAAGATGCCATGGGTGATCCAGCCCTCTCGTTGGATTTTGAGGGAAGGTTAGTTCAACTATAAAGTCGGCTAACGCTTGCCCCTTAATCGCGGTTCGAGGTGCATAAGTCACGCCAAACTGGTTGATCTCTATAGACCATTTCAAAAGACGGCCAGCGGTGTCAGGACGATGTAATATTTGTCTGAGTGGGAAAGTTGTCAAGACTTCGACTTGATGATCGAAAAAGTATGGTCTTAATTTCCTGACACTCATGACAAGAGTATAGGCCAGCTTTTCAGTTGGTGAATACTTTACCTCAGCATCATGCAGGGCCTGGCTGACATAGTAGATTGGCAGGTGAAACTTGCCATCCGCCCGAACTAGTACCGAACTTATGGCCGTGTCAGACGCTGCTAGGTACAAATATAACTTCTCACCGGGAATTGGTTTTGACAAGATTTTTACATCTCCCAGATATTCTTTCAATTGATCAAAGGCTTTCTGGCAGTTTTCTGTCCAGGCAAAGTTGCCATTTTTGATGGCCTCAAAAAATGGACGGCACTTGTCTCCTGATCGTGATATGAATCTGTTTAAAGCTGCTAGGCAACCGGTCAACCTTTGCACTTCTTTAACAGAGCGTGGTGGTTTCATATCGACGATCGCCTTCACTTTTGCTGGATTAGCTTCGATTCCGCGTTTGCTGACCAGATGGCCCAAGAACTTCCCAGAATGTACTCCAAAACTACTTTTCTTAGGATTTAACTTCATATTGTATTTTCGGAGTATGTCAAATACTTGGGAAAGATGATGGATGTGATCTTCCTTATGGGGACTTTTGACTACGATGTCATCAACGTAGACTTCCACTGTATCTCCAATTTGTTGGTCGAACATCTTGTTGACCAGCCTCTGGTAAGTTGCTCCAGCATTGATTAGACCAAACGGCATCCTCTTCCAGCATAACAGATTTTTATTTGTATAAAAGACCGTATTTTCTTGGTCGTCCGGGTGCATTGGAATCTGGTGGTATCCTGCGAAAGCATCCATGAATGTGAACATTTTGTGACCGGCAGTACTGTCCACCAGTTGATCGATGTGCGGGAGCGGAAAGTTATCTTTCGGGCATGCTGCATTAAAATCTGTAAAATCTATGCATAGCCTCCAGGTTCCGTTCGGCTTCCGTACCAGGACAGGATTCGCAACCCATTGTGGACATAATGCCTGTTTAATTAGATCGTTGTCTAACAGCTTTTTGACTTCTTCGTTTAAAGCTTGATACTTATCTGGTCCATATTTTCGCCGTTTCTGGTGGACAGGTTTTCGGTCTGGGTTGATATTCAACCTGTGACAGGCATCCTTCGGGCTGATTCCCACCATATCAGCATGAGACCACGCAAAGACGTCCAAGTTAGCCTTCAGAAAGTTCGTCATGCGCGTTCTGTAAGGCTCAGGGAGTTCAGACCCGATGTAAAGTTCAAGACTGTCCCGCTCAGGATTAATCTTGATGGCCTCCAACTCTTCAACGGGAGTTGCCCGTCGTTTTTGCCCTTTCCATCGAGGGTCAACTATTGGTCCTTCCGGACTTAGTTCATCCTCAATGTCCATGGGTTCAGCACCCAATCGGGGTCAAAATCATCTGCGGGCTTTGGGTGAGACTCGGCCACCGAAGTTGGACTCCCCTGGTTATCATTTGGGCACGAATGGTCGGCTACAGGGGGTAACACTGCTTTTGGCTGGTTTTGCCCGTCACCCTGCTGTGCCTGATCGCCCGTAGGCGAAGGTTGGTCGTCAATGTCCATCTTATCGTTTTGGGCTCCAAGGATGTCCTCCAAGATTGAGGGTTCATTTTCGAGTTGACTAGTTGATGCTTCCATCATTGATACTTGTCCCTGTCTTGACTGAATTTGCAGAAGACATTCCCGAGCTTTTCTCTGGTCTCCTTTTACCGTGCCAACTCCACTTGCTGTTGGGAATTTTATGCAATAATGGTAAGTTGAACACGCGGCCCTGAATTCGTTTAAGAAAGGTCGACCCAGGAATCCATTGTATGACGATTCTTGATCGACGACCAGGAAATCCACCATTCTTACGATATTCTTCTCAGGCTCTTTGACCGTCACAAGTTGCATAGCAAAAGTTACTATTCCCAATGGGATTGTCACAGCATTTCCGAATCCCAGGATACGGTGATTTGTGTCTCTGATGTAGCCTGCATAATCTCCCATTTGATCAAGTGTCTTTTTGAAAAGGACATTAGTGTAGGCTCCAGTATCCACCAGCAATCTATGCACCATCGTTTCCATAATCTTGGCGCATATTACAAGCGAATCGTTGTGAGGGGTCAGTACTCCTTCCAAATCTCTGTCAGTAAAAGTTAATTCTGGTGTTTGCATGGTAGGTGGAATGACCCCCATTTCTTGTACATGTCCGATCGCTCGTAATTCTGCCTTTCTTTTCCGATTAGAAATTGGTGATCGTCCATCGGAATAACCGCCTATGGGTCCTGCAGGTTCCATCATCTGGATGTCTGGAACTGATCCCCCGGCAGGCGCCTGAACTGGTCGTCCAGCTCGATTCCGATGAGGTGTCTGGTCCTGGTCTTCTTCATCAGAATCTTCGTCTCTGGTTCTCTTGCCGGGCTGTCTCTTCACGAACTCTGATAGCTTTCCCTCTTCGTAAAAACGCCACAACTGCTTTAGCAAGTCACGACATTCGCTTGTAAAGTGTCCTACACTCTGGTGGTAGGCACAATATTTATTCTGGTTCAACTTGCTCGTTTCCTGACGTAACTTACGGGGAGGTGTTAACAATTCTTTGTCCCGGACACTATTATAAACTGTATCGATTGATACAATAAGAATGTGGTTCAGTTTGTCTTTCAGCTCCGTTCCTTCGGTAAACGCCTTCATGTTTTTGGGAGCTCGATAACCAGTTCCAGGCTTCTTCGCACCCTCTTTCTGCTCTCCTTTGTCTCCCATATCCTTCTGCAGGGCTTCATGCATGGAGACAAAAACACCTGCCCGATCCCGAAACTCGGCGTATGTCTTCGGGCATCTTAAGTGCACATCTTTCCAGAGTTCAGTGCCTTTCTTGAGTCCAGCTAGGACGGCTACAATCTTTGTATCTTCACTGACAGATTCTCCCTCTAACTAGACCTTGTCGAATCTTTCCAAATACGATCGGTCTGACTCGTCATCAGTTTGCTTCAAGTCGGATAACCGATGTCTTTGGGATAGATAAGACCCGGCAGTAGAGAAATGTGATAAGAACTCTTTGCCCAGCTGGGCAAACGAATGAATTGAAGCTGGTGGCAAGGCCGAAAACCACTTATGGACACGATCCCCGAGAGTTAAAGGAAAGTTTCGACATTGCGTTGCGTCACTTGCCCCCATTGATACCATATAATTGGTGTACTTCATCAGATGTACTCGGGGATCCACCGTGCCCTCATATTGGATACTTGCTGGAAACTGGATCTTTTGTTGAATTGGAGCCTTCAGAATTACCACTGATAAGGGTGAGACCGGAAGAGTCGTGTTCCCATATCCTCTCTGTTGATCCAGCTGGCCCTGCATGCTTTCGATGGCCTTTCTCATGGAGGCGAGCTCCTCTAAGGATCCCCCCTGACTCTGTGGCTGTTCGGCGAGCAGAGGCGCACAGCCGTCTGTTCGCTCCAGTCCCACATTGGGAGTGGGAACCCCCTGGATTGGCCTCCTGGGATTGGGCTCTGCATTTGGGCCAAGGCGACCAAAAGCTGACCTAGTCAGCCGGTCAAGGACTGATTGGCGAGCAGGTACTGCGGCTGGGCGAGCTGCTCCAGCAGGGGGATGGGCCTCCAGGACTCCCCGGCCACGTTGACCCAATCTTTCAAGAGCACTTTGGCGTGTGCCCTGACTTGCCGCCATGGCCGGGTTCTGAGTCGAACCTCCCTGACTGGCGGCCTCAATGTTCAATTTTTCTTTGCCTTTGGCCTTACGAGCTTGGGCGCTATCAGCCTCATTCAAATGATCCCCTCTAGCCTTATCATGTTCGCGAGTCTTTGTGGGGCTACCCCTTGCTCGCACATATGATGGGCCAGGTTGGGCTTGTTGTCTTTGTAAAGCCTGGAGCATGGCAATTGTACGCGCCAGTTCGTCGGGGTTGTGGGCAATGGCGTCCAACTCTGGTGGCATTAACTGGCGAGCAACATTAGTTTGATTTTCTTGGTTGTTTCTGCTCGCCCTTGCTCGCCCACCAGCTTGGGACATTCGGGAGTGTGAATCCCGGGTTATATGTTGAGAACGTTGTGTCTCCCTTGATTGAGGCATTTTCACAGAAGATATCAAGTGTTGTTCTTGGTGTTCTTGAGTTTTTTCTTCAAAAACTCAAACTTGTTCTTCAATTCTGGGGTAATCTTCTCGTATTCAATGACTCGAAGGTTCGAACCCTTCTTCTAGCGCCAATTTATTGACGATCAGTTCTAATCTTGAAGATTAATGGCTGTTTTAGACTGTTTTAGGTGGTTAATTGATCATCAAATAATTACGTGTGATTGATCACTAACGTAATTAGTGAATACGAATTTTCGAGTTTAGATGGATTAGAATCGTACGAAAGCTCACGTGTTTATGTTCGATCGTAAGTTAATCGAGTTGCTTTAGATTTCTAATCGAAGTTTGGACGTGTATAATAATTTGTGCTTGTTTTATTTGCTGAAAAAATCTAAGTATTTATAGACTTTTGCCTAGCAGGAGGTGGCACGACCTTTGGCCGACCAAGTCTGCATGCTCGACACCTGTCCTTTGACTAATTTGACCTTATCTTAACTAAATTCTATCCTTATCTACTGGACTTGCTCGCAGTTAGGAGCTGTTCGTCACTTTGGACTTGTCCTTGAGGAGTCTTTAGTCTGATTCTGATGGTCTTTCATCTTGTTTAATTGTTATTTCGGCGCTGTGGTTGGATCTGATCGGCAGGACGCCGTTTGAGCTCGTCATGTGGCTTTTGATTTGATTTTGTTCGCTTATGTGTCTTGATCGCATGTAGGTTTTGCTCGCCGGATATCTTGGGTAAATCATGTGTTAACTCCAGTTTAATTTTTGTGTGATTTGCGCTAATCCTGGTCGCCCAAATGTTGCTCCTGCTCGCCTATCAACAATAACGTTTATTAGTTAATACCATATCGTTTATTAGCTAATACCATAACGTTTATTAGTTAATACCATATCGTGTAACGGGTTTTTACAAAATACTCAAGTTTTTAGATCCATGTTACACAGTGAAACTGTAATAACTCAAGCATGTATTATCATTATACAAGAAATAGGTTCACCACCAAACCTTACAGGGCATTAGCCGAGATTTTTTCACATATCAAAACACGACAAGATACGCACTTTAGTAGATGAGAAACTAATGTTTTACTGACTAGCTTACTATCATGGCAAAAACTTGTATAAGACCGTCTCATGACATGAGACAACACAAATTAACACCTACCCCTACCAAAGTGTTAATGAGCCAATGCCCTAATTACACCAATTCTCATTGTCTCATGTCATGAGACGGTCTCATATAAGACTTACTCTACTATCATATATCTAAAGCCAAAGTCACTCATCTACGCATTTTGACATTTAATGGTACCTCCTTGTAGGTTTGAACATTCTTGTTTACAAGTGTGGCAAAAGTTAGTATTGACTTTGAGCAATAAAACCTAAACAACTGTAGGTAATTCTTTAGTTCAACAATTATCAGTAATTCGTTTTATCTCCTTTGCTAACATTTAGTAATATACATCAATTCAAACTCTCATTAGGCCTCTAAATGGAGGATACGAACCCAAAGAAGGAGCCTTAATATGCATAAACCAATGGACCAAAAATAGAGTCTCATTCACTTTTAGTGATATGGTTGGTTAGGTACTTTAGAGTATATGAGGTATGGGAATTGATAACATTTATCACCAAATGAACCACCTACAACAGAATTATCGGGATGTTTCACACAATCTAAACACAATAGAAAATAAGCAAACAAACTGTAGCATTACTTCAGTAATTTTCTCCGAGAAAAATAGTACACTTACACGCAGCCAATTTGTAGTCGCCTTGCGCAATTAGCAGCTAGGGTCAGAGGCGGTGGCGCAGAGAAGAAAGCAAGGCGCTCGTGGAAGAAGATGAGTCACCGACGCTCATGGAATGAGATGAATCGCCGACGCTCGTGGAAGGAGATTAATCGCCGGCGCTCGTGGAAGAAGATAAATCGCAGAGGTAAAACTCGATTATTTTGCATGAGAGCTTGCTAGCATATTTTTTTAACGGTTACAAAGCATAACAATCAAAGAATGTGCTGAAAACTCCATAAACAAACAAAATTTATGTTATAAAAATTTATAAATATGCAAACAGAACATATGCTACTCATTTGACTTAGAAAGCCTACTGAATTAAATGATTACTTCTTATACTTTTTATACAATACTCATCCAATAGGTAAATTTCAAACTAATCGAACAAAGTCAAATTTTTTTTTCTAATAATACTCATCTCTAACCAGCCTGGACACAAGGTAGAGCGCAGAGAGGTAAAGCGTACAGCGCTTCGCCTATATCTAAAGCCACTGCAGCGTCACGAAAATAAACAAACAACACTGATCAACACAAACAAACAACCGAACCAATGACGCCACTGTGAACCATGACTCAAAACAGTCTTTGAATTCTACATGTGTTGAATCAGTCTTTGTATGCAAACAAACAAACATCAGGCAGTGAACAAGAAACGAATTGTTAGAAAACAAATAAAATACGCCAATAAATGTAGTCTAAGCACGATTACAAACAATTAGGGTTAAAATAATTGTGGAGATAAAAAAGTACCCGAAATGAGAAAAAAAAAAGTAGCGTGTCACGAAGATATCTGTTACGAAACGCCGAAGAGAGCGGAGAGAGCTAATTGAAAATAATTTGCGTGGAATCAGAGAGCAAATCGCCATGCCCGGATCCGGCAGTGGCACTCGACTTTACACGACTGAGCTTTGAATTGAAAAGACCATTGCAACGATTTTCTGAAGCTCGTGGAAGATGATTTCGGCCTTCTCTCACAATTTCATGGTTTAGGTGCGTACAGAGCTCTGGAAGGTGAAACAAATAATCGGAAGAGGGGCGATTGAATTTTGGGAGGAGACGGGCCACACATAAATATATACCTGACTCGTTTAACCCGACCCGGACCGAATTGGATTGTTGCACACAAAAAATTAATGGTGTGTAACACATACACACAATACTTTGCCCGAATATAAAAGTAGGAAACTAAACAATAATCTGCTTACATTGAAGCTTTCAATGAACAAAAAAACAAAAAAAAATTGTTGAAATCCTCCTTGATGGTTAACAGTGAAATCCATAACTTCATAAAGTTCAATTAGTCTACCAAAATTACTATTACTATTACTAATGCTTCTAATAATAATATTAAGAGTATTACTACTACTTCTAATAATATTAAGAGTATGTATGCCAGCATAACATATTATAATTTTCAAGAAATACACCTTGGAGAATCAACTAAGAAATATGTTAACACCACTGATCCTTGCATCTATCATCCTCAAATAAGGATTGACAGTCACCATCACCTCCCTCAAGCGGCCAACTGCAGAATTAAGAAACAATATTAGCATGTCTGCCTTCTTTACTATTCAACAGAAGTCGGAAGCTTACCTATTAAGCTGATCATTATCTTTAATATCAGCAACGGTAATCGTCAAATCCACACGAGAGTTTGATGTTCTTCTCATCACAACCAACTTTACCGATTTGCCAACATTTTCCCAGATTAGGTCATACAACTGGTGGTAAAAAATGAATATGATTAGAACATGTGCTATAAATATAACAATGGGGGGAGATATTTGAAAAGAGATTAAAATCATATAGCATTTCCAGAAACACTGTTGGTTTCAATCTGTCCATCGGGACAAATTCTGCCATCCACAACTACATATAACTTCTCCAATTGCAGCAGGCATGTGATATCTAAAAGTACGCTATATATTCTAAAACATCATCACTTTATTGCTTTTGTACATTGCTCATCCCAACAAATTCTTTTCCCAACTCATACCCTTCATCATATTTTTAATTAAAGTATAGTGTTCAGTAGCATTACATTACTGACCTAAACAAGATCGTCACTTGATAATTTGCAAAATTATACACTTATACTACTCTTAAATTCCAAACCTCTCCGCATATATTATACTCCCTCCGCCCTACTAGTGTTTGCACCATGAAGTGAGCACAATTTTTAAGGAAAAAAGTTTAATGAGTAGAGTTTTGAGGGTATAAAGTGAAGAAATGGGTTGGATTGGGTGCCCGAAAGGCAAAATTAGTAAATATGTAAATATGGGTTGGATTGGGTATAATAGCAAAATTTGTAAATATGTAAATACTGTAAGGGTGGAGTTTATGAAAGTGTTTCATTTTTTGGGTGTGCAAACAATTGTGGGACGGACGAATAAGAAAAGTGTACAAACAATTGTGGGACGGACAAATAAGAAAAGTGTGCAAACAATTGTGGGACGGAGGGAGTACATTACATGAGTCGGGTTTTCGCTACATTATTCATATTAAAGTTGCATATCACGTATACAACATAGATAAATTGTTGTTTTTTCAGCACCTAAAATTTATCTACTTACAATAGTTAAGGCAATATACCTGTAAAGAACTACGAACCACCTTCCCGCCAAATTCAATTATGAAATCACCAGCGAGCAGCTTAGCGAAATCTGCTGGAGAATTCGGAGTAATCTGATACACAGTTATACTTAGATGAGAACAAGTGTGAATTTTTATGTTTGGATATAAAGTGACAATTAAATAAAACATCATATATTCCACCAGTCATGTCTTTACAACAGTAAACTCTCATTTGATGCAAGCTACAAAAGCAGTTTCAATATCAAAGTATACCCCTAAATTTTAGCACTAACTCAAGTTCATCTACAAGTATTTATTTTAAAGTTCTTCCAGTTTATAGGTACATTACTGCTCTGGCACTTACATGAAAAGTAAGGACGTGCTAAATTAAATTATACCACCAAAAAAACCAGAATCTACCAGAAGCAAACCACGAAGATTGATCGCTACATACCTCATCAACAACAACTCCATTAATGAGATTGGGAAGCATAATGGTAATCTTTTCCCAATCAGATGGTACAATGGTGTAAAGATTACTGGTTTCTGCTCCGATCCAAGGTCGGCAATTAACCCTGTTTCAATGTTCTATTAGTTGGCAAACATATTTAATCGAGGTGATTGTCCCATTTGTCACATTTTACTATGTCAGTTCAATATTAGGAAGTGACATAACAGTATTTAGCATAAATATGACAATATCATAAAAGCAAACAAAAGATTTGTTTTATATTCCAAACATATATTCATAATTTAAATATATATACACACACACAAGAAATCAAACAGAACTTCTAAGCCAACAAGAAACCACGGGAACAGAGTATCTCTTCAAGTTTGTAAACATTTTCTAATTGTCATGGCATAGAGTGTGGTTAAAAATCAGCGAATCAACTCAAGTTTATGATAAAATTAACAATCATAATTGTAATATCCCATAAAATTGAAATGTCAAACATTGAACTGTTACAAAAATATCAACATCAAGAGCACGATCCATGAAAAGAATAGAGAAACCCAGAGCTATTATTACTTGAAAGTCGAGTCCTTTAGTAACTTACATTGTGTTCTTTGTATGCATATACCATTTGGAGGCAATGTTGATTGGAAGAAATGGAGTGCATCCTATATCGAAAAAATTAACTCCAATGACTTCAGCCTTCCGATTGATTGTAGGTCCTCCAATGCCACACTATCACATTTTGATAAAATATAGCATATCTAGCGTTAGAAAAAATCTATATTTTATTTAATATAAATTGATGTATCTAATCTGAAATGCTACAACAAAATAAAATTTAATCAGGACTTACTTCACCTAACATCTCGTCATTTTTTCGTTAAAACTAACTCCATTACTTTGTGAAGCTATTTCATAATCAATATCCAATGATGTGTTGATAATAGTTGCATAACAAATTTATTTCCTAGGCTTTATTTAGATCAAGAACCATCAAAGTTTTTTATGTTTGAATGAGTATAGTGTTGAAAAAAAATATTGATAGAACTTGCATCAACTCTCAATCTGTTTTACTGCCCAAGTCTTATGCAACAGATGTAAAATTACCTTTGTTATTCGACAGGTGGATCCAAGCAGCTCTTTGCAATCAAATATGCATTTCCTAATACTACAGCAAACACACAAAAAAAATAATTAAACAATATTTTAATATAAAGCAGAGTGAAAATCTCACATAAAAGTTTAAGATGTATTTCATATATAAAGATCTTGTTGTAACCTGTATAAGCCTGTCGCAGTCATAATACCAGTTTCATAAATACAACTGCGGGCAAGTGCTAATACTTCAGCTCCAGGTTCCAATTTAAAGCGATCAGAATGGGGATGCAATTGGAAATCATGGCCCGCCATAACCAGATCATCGTCCAAATATCTCAATTTCGCTACTTCGAGAGGATGATTCGTCTTAAATGTTATTGCTGCTAGGTTATAGTGGAAGTCATGAGCTACGAGATGAGCTTGATAATCCTTATGGTTTGATGCAACCACAACCAACTGCAAACATAAGATTTGGACTGAGTTGTTGTATTCGTTGACTAGTAATGTTGTGAATTGTGATTAGTAGTTAGTTGAACTGATTAACTAATAGAAGCTTAAATACACACAACTTGAACTCACTTTTTAACAGTTTCTTCTCTAATTTCCTGATTACGAGTATATGTTGAATAGGAGGGAGTATATGATATGATACCTTTAAATTATGTAAAAGAGAATTTTGATCATGATTTCTCCTTAGAAGCGTGGCCGATGATAGGATGGTACACTTGAAGTTTTCTCCATCCGTCTCACATTCTACGATAAACCCGGATCCGCATCGTACCTCTTGTTTGTCTATAACAAACATATTATTATTACTATTGCTCTAATGGAGTAGTAATTAATTTTTTTTTCCAAAGCTACCTTACCTGAGTAGATTTTTATACCCACCACAGACGGTGCAGCTTTCAGTGCAATTCTTTTATAAAATATATCCACATATTTGTTATCTTCTAGTGCAGAAAACGCAGCCTTGAAAAGATTTATTTGTATGTACTCCTGAGATTCATCTACAACAAATACAAGGAAAGATAACTATGGCGTGTTCACTGTTCAAAGGCAGAAAATAAAAGTTACCTGCATGTTCGTCGCCCATCACCACCCCTAATTTCTCCCAATTCCTAAAAAAACATAATAGGCGGTTCCAATTTAAAAAAAAAAAAAAAAAAAGTTCTGCATACTAGAATCTCACCGATGAACAAATAGCTGACGGGATAAAAAGAAAGGAAAAAGTAGATAAGTTGCAGTGTTTGCCTATGCTTCGTAGCTTCCTCAGGAGTAGAGCTTTTAAATGAGCCGAGTGAGCTCGGCTCGAATGCTAATCGAACTAGACTCGAGCTCGCTCGCTAACAAGATCGACCTGGGAATCGAGCTCGGCTTGGTTCGTTTAGCTTAGGTTAAGCTCAAACAGTCAAACTTGAATTTTAAAACGAGTCAGGCTCGATAGAGCTCGAGTAGCTCAAATCAAATATTAAAACGAGCTAAGCTCGACTCGAGCTCGAAAATCCTTAAAAAAAATTAACTAAGAAATTATATCAACTCCATTCCCATAGTTCAACATAACATAAAACATTCAAATTAAACCCAAGTTTGCAATACATAATGAACTTCAAATTACATCATAAAACATCACAAGAATAATGATATAAATCAATAAAGCTTCTTCTACTAGCAGATTTACAAAAATAAATTAAAAAATTCAAGAATAATGACAAGCTTCTGATATTTATCTCAATCTACAAACAAGAATAGCTTCTCATATTCATAGGAGCATATATCTTCACACTTTTATACAACTTTAATTACAATCAACTATACAAAGTGAATCATAAATTAGACACCGTATACGATTAAACTTGCATAATTAGAGCAAATCTTGCAGAAACATAAGATTAAGAGTACATCTATGAAACTTGCAGAAACATTAATGAAGATCGAAGTATTGGAGACGAGAAGAGGAGATAGAGAAGATTCCTCAAATGGTTGGTGGTAGGGCTAGTGTCGTTCGGCGTTCGGATTCTGGCGTTGCAGCCGGCGAGCGAGTAGTTGGGGACTGGCAAGAGAGCGATTGGGGACTGGCGACTCTTAATCGTGTGGAGTGAGCGAGATTGGGGCTTGGAGCGTCCAGTGTTTCGGACGAGATTGGCCGGCGTTCGACGGCGCACAGCGTTCAACACCTAAATTATGTAAATCTATATATATATAAAAATAGAAGTGAAGAGAGAGAAAAAGTTATCATTATTGGAGCAAGTGAAGCCTACTTGCTTTGTAATGCAATGGTGAATCCCACACTCCATTAAAGAGAGTGGATTAACTTTACAATTTTTTTTTAATCAATAGTTTCAAAGTTCTTTAAGCTATTAATTTTAAATCTATTTTCAACACACTATATATCAAATTAATTATTTTTTGAACATTTTTATTTAATATATACTACACATATAAAATGAAAAGTAATATTTAAAATATTTATTTTATTTTTGCTAAAGTGTTTTTTATTGACTTTAACTATATATGATGAATTGAATTTAAATAATTTTATTTAGACTACATAAGTTTTGTTAAATATTAAAAATATTTTATGAATTTTAGTATTTATTGTGAATTTAGTACATAAGTGAAAATTGTATGATTAATTAAATAATTATAATGCTCACATATATACAATATAATCTTTACATATTAATTGGATTATAGATTAAATAAATTTAATTTAAACTTTTTATGTAAGTTATTAAACAATCTCGCATTTAAAATTTATAATATTCAATCCGTGCATCGCAGGGGAGAAACACTAGTATTTATAAAATAACACCTATAACTTCTCGTTAGTTTATAAAAAAAATATAAATTCCTATTATAGGAATCGGGAGTTTATCCTATTTAGAATTTCACCCATGAGTGACAATAAATATATTTTACCAATCAAACTATGTAATGAATCTGTAAAAAAATTACATGTCTATTATATAAAGATGTTTTACAAATCAAGTCATATTATGAATCTTTAAAAAAATTAAATGTCTATTATATTAACTTGAGTTTATAATATATTATAAATTTTGGTGTGATTGTAATAATTTATGTTTTATCCAATCATATTTGAGGATATCTTATATTTTAGAAAATTTTAATTTGTTAGTAATTTAAACAAGTAAATTATAAAAAATCTAACTAAGAGGGGTGTACTCAATTGGGATTCTATCGGATTTTTTTTAACTTTAAAAAGTATGTGGATTTAGAAAATCTATAGATTTCATGCAGAGTTTGACTAACTTTTTTTATTAATTTATTTGGATTTTCATAGACTTTACAGGATTGTGGAATATTTTTTTTTTATTGATTTACATGGATTTACATAGACTCCGGCGCTGGAACCATTGATGCAAATATATATGAGACACACTTGTATATAAAAAAAAATTATCCAAATTATTTTTTTTAAAAATACATTATTATTTCATCTTCATTTCCATCACCGTTATACCTCGCCCTCATTAGAAGTCTCAGATTGTTAGAAGAGATTTTGGAGAGTAAAATTTATTTATATTTTTTGAAGAGTAGACTTGACAACGGGGCGGATAATCCCCAAAGCAAACAGAGAAGGGAAATTTTTTTACCCCGTAGGCGGGGACCGGGATAATATTCTCAGCCCGGGGATCCCCGTCTCGTTCCCCGCGGGGAGCCACATTATTTTTTATATAATTAATATATTTATATATAATTTTAATGTTAAAGTAAATTACAAATAAATATTTCATATTTTCCTACTCAATTAACTATTTATTAAAAATTACATTTTTTTATTTAATGTTATGTTATTAGTTCCAAATTATATTATTTTCACTTTAGTATATATGTTAATTAAAAATATTAGAATTAGAGGTTCTTCAAATTGTTTAAATTAATTTTTTTTAACACCAACTTAAAGTAATTGTTGTGTATATTTAAAGTTTTTAATTTAAATATTTTTTTATATTTTAAAAATGAGATAAAAAAATAAGTAGGCGGGGAACGGAGAATCGCTGCGAGACGGGGATAGGGAAATTTTTTTTCCCATTTATTTTGCAGGGACGGAGGTGGGGAATGACCCCCCGTCCCCGCCCCGTTAACATCCCAATAGAAAAAGAATTAAAGAAAGTCCATAAATTGTTGAATACCTATATAAATTTTTTTAAGACTTTTCAAAATCCGTAGAAATCTCTGGTTATTAGAAGAGGTTTTGAAGAGTGAAATCTATTCATATTTTGGAAGGGAAATCTAAGAAAATCCGTGGAGTATTAAAATCCATAAACTGTTGAATACCTAAAGATTTTTTAAGACTTTTTAAAATCCATATTGAATACCTCGAGATTTTTAAAAACTTTTGAAAATCTAGATTGAATACCCCCAGACTTTAAAAGTCGAAAAAAAATCATACATACTCTATAACCAATACACCTCTCTAAGTATAGTTTTTCTTATGTCAGGCACCCTGTCGAGTTGCCTGATATCAGGTATGCTCTATAAACCACCAGATCTAAAATATAATAAAATATAATGGTTTAAATTTGATGACCTATAACCTGTTGAGTTAATCATCTAATATACTATCGAGTTGCATCGAGTACTATCGAGTTCGGTCGTATTATTCCATATTATATTAAATTTAATAGTTTAAAAATCTATAATTATTAATTTACAAATTTATCCTTCTTTAATTTATGAATAAAATCTTTTTAAATTAATATGTAATCATCAATATGAAAAAAAAAAACTCAACTTAACAGGTAGCAGGTCAGTGCGATACAATGCGATGACACGTGGCACAATTATAAACCGTACCTAATATCAGACAACTCGATAGGGTACCTGATCTAAGAAAAACCCAACTAAGTATTATTTAAACATTTATTTTACTTATTTTATTGTCTCATTATATTTGAGAAAACCATAACTTTTGGAAATTTAAAAAATGAAACAAAATGTGAAATACTCATATATACTAATAGATAGTTTATACTGCATATGTATCGAAATTTTATGAGTTTTGATGATGTGTCATTAATTTAAAAGATAGGGTCATCCCCATGTACTTAATAGAGTTTATTCTACTAATGCATAA
Organism: Ballota nigra; assembly: GCA_947034835.1. Taxonomy (NCBI): domain Eukaryota; kingdom Viridiplantae; phylum Streptophyta; class Magnoliopsida; order Lamiales; family Lamiaceae; genus Ballota; species Ballota nigra. Next base: position 94,904,680 of record OX344724.1, read on the forward strand.
ATTTTTGGTGAGTTTTGATGCTAAGCCATTAAATGGGAAGATTGAATTACATGTGAGATTATGTATCAAGTTTGCAGACGCTTCGGTATATTAGTATAATGATGTGTCAATATATATAATTAGACCATAAAATTTATATTATTATATGTACCTGTTGACACTATTACATACATTCACTGATACCATTAAACTTATAAACTCTAAGCACACTATAAAATATTATGATACCAGTGAATGCATCTAATGGTATCAATTGTTGCATGTAATGATATTCGTTTTATATAAAACTTTGACATAATTATTATATTACTATTTGATGAAAATATTAATCGATCTATATATGCAATATAATTTATTATGTAGTAAAATTGAATATAACAAAATTCCGTGTAATACGCGGGGTCTCCTCTAGTATTATATTTTTGAAAGGTATGTATAGAGCGAAATTGGTTTATAAATGAATTATTGAAGAACATTAGTTGTTTATGTTGAATTAGTTGTTTTCACTTAAGAGTATTAGTTGGTTTTCATGGAACAAATAATATTCTTCAATAAAAACAACTAATATTCATCAATGATTCATGCATGAACAATTTTCACTCTATATTTTGTCATTTTCTAATGATTCGTGTGTGCACCCAAATGCATGGTATGCACTTGGATTTCAAAAATTAATTGTTATTATATGTTTTGTATCAATAATATCTCAAGCAGTAATCAGTAATACCTAATGTTTTACCTCGACTAATCAACTAGTGGTGTAGGGTAATAAGGTTCAAACTCACGAGGAACAATGTATATTTTAAAAGAATTAATTTGTGTAAGAAAACAAAAAAGATGATTTTTTTTTGTTACTAAAAATTACTAAAATACGTAAAATAAATAAATGACTACAAATAGAAGTAATTTTAGTGAAAATCAAGTACGTGAAATTTCTAGTTCTTCGATTATTTTTCCTTGAACAATTTATTTAACTCAATAAAAGTATATGAATGTTTGATGGTCCCGTTTTCGAAGAGCTAAAATGGGAATTCAGGAGCAATTTTTTTTAAAAACCTTTTTCTCAAGGAGTTCAGTAAGAGTGATGGAAACTCAAGTCACTGCTTTACTCAGAGGCTGAGCTACCAAGTCAGTGAGAACTTGGAGACTCATGCTCTGAATAACGCAGTGACTCGAGATACTGAACTCTCGAGTGCGTTGCCTGAACTGGTCAGTGAGAAGGATTCTCCCTGACCTAAATACTTAACCAAAGTTTACTTTTAACAATGCTCTCAGTGAGCAGATTTTCACAATACTTTAGTAAATACTTTAAAAGATAAGTACGTTCAGTTTAACGTGGTTCAGAGACTCAAGCTCTTACATCCACGGCCTGATTTAACAGGAAATCCACTAACTGGGATTCTTGTTTTTAACGTGCCAAGGTGCACAAAACACTGGACTCGCGCCTCTCCCTGGGCTGTCTCTCCTCACTGACTAACTTCAACCAACAAACCTAACTAGAGGGTTTTGGTTTCAGTTTGGTTTTTCCAGCTAGGTGAGGTTTTCCCTTACAATGTGTTAGCCAAAAGCTAAGATTGGAAAAACCTCTCTAAGCTAAGAGTTACAAGCTTGACACTCAATGAATATAAGTGGTAACCCTAAAGGTCAGTGTCGTGGGTGTGAGAAACACTTCCTTATGACTCCCTAACAACTCACACACCCTCACAGCTTGTAGGTGTTGATTTTTCTCTCTTCACACACTTGAATACGCAGCTATGAGCTTGTATTTATAGTGTGGATTCAAATGTAACCGCTGGAGGAGATTACATTTGAATCCATACAATTAATGGTTTCAACCACTTTTCTTGGAATGCGCCCTTGTCAGTGTCAGATTTGCTGCCTTGTGCTGATTGGTCCACGTGGACTGCATCCAACGGATCTTTGACTCAGTGGGTTGACCAAGACCCACTGACTTTAGGTAACTTCATCCTTCACTGACTTGATGATCTTCAGTGGACTGAACGTCTTCAGTGTAGTTGTCCTTCAGAGACTGTTTGAAGATCAATCCAAGAAGTTTGTCATAAGGCTGAATGACAAACTTCCCTGACCACAGTAGCCTGACTCCTTCAGGGCCTACTTGGTACAGCATTGATCCTCCTGATCATGCTCTTCACTGAGTGGTCCACCTGACTGCTTAGATCAGCCAGGTTTGTACTCGGTGGGACATCCTTCAGGCTTCTCTTCAGGTTCAGGTCACTGCCGGGGCTTTAGTCAGTTCTCCTTGTGATGTCATCTTGATTTCCTCAGGCTGTGTTGCTGAGTTCCCTCTCAACTGAGTTCTTCGCAACTGACAACCTATTCTACTGAGAAATAACCTAGCCTGACCTGAAACTAAAGATACAATCCTGTCTGCTTTCAAACCTATTACATGTGGTTTTGAAAAATCATCAAAACTAAAACATTTCCCAACAATGTTTTTACTGTACTAGAATCTTATTCTTACACTAGTGGTACGATCAAGGTAGGAGGGACATTGAGGCTATGGGGTCACTAGGCCCTCCAGAATTTTCTAAAATCCTACCATACTATAAAACAAATGATGATTTGTCCTATGTGACAAAACCTTGTGCTTAGAAATTTTTTTTTCTCCTTAATCCTTGCTTTTTTGGTATTGATATCCGTCCATTTTTCGTGATCTAATCTTGACCGTTTGCTCTGTATTTTACATGCTCTATATATTGTGAATTTTGAGCCCATGACATTCCAGCATCCTTTTCTTTTTTTCTTGCCTTATCCCTTGCTGCCGAATCCTGTGCTTTTTTTTAGTTTTTTCTTGCTTCGGTTCCTGGTGAATCGGTAGGATTTGTGTTGTTCATAATGGTGATGATGACTTTTAGTAGGCGCAGTTTTTTTTTTAGTTCAGGTTTTGTGGTTCGCGTATTAATTCTGTCTTTCATTTGCTTTTCAATTTTGTTTAATCATGCGATTTGCAATGCAACTGATTGCGGTCCTATTTTCAATTTGTGTATTTTTTGTAGGTGTTATGTCCATTGTCAAGTATTTGTTGATGGAATTTCACGTGTGACTTGAACCAAACTTTACTAGCTTTTACTAGTAGTTATCCCATAAGAGTATGAGATCCCTGTAGTATTGGCAAGTATAGGGATCAAGTAGTATCGAACCTAAGGGATAGTGTGTATGCGAATAGAGCTCTGGAGATCTACGCGTCGTAGTTAATATGAGTGTTTGTTTTTAGGTTTTAAAATAATTCTAAACTATATCCTACTAAGTATATGCTAATAATAAAAGTAAACTGAATAACTTAGTTTTATTGCAAATATGAGATGATGATGCTCGAGATAGGAATTCCTACGTATACTAACGGAGTTGGTACATAATCAAAATAACAGTGATGTGCAAGAAATAATCCTAAGTACATTAGATTGCAAGACTAAAAGCTCAAGAATTAACCCTAATACTTCGTCTTATCAACCGACTTCACTAAACCAATAATCAAGTTAATGGATTGTGCTTAATTAATGAGACCCTAATTTAACTAAGGTGATGCGGTCGTCCTCCCTAGATAAACCAGTAGATTATAAACCCCTTCTAAAACCCTCTCGTTTAGCCTATTCGTTATTAAAGAGTGATATAGTCGTCTTCTCTCTAACAATTTTCGTACTCAAATCCAAGATAATTCTAGGGTTTATTTTAAGAATTCAATAATTAAGAGAATTAAAACTAAACATCACAAGTTATCCTAATTACATACCAACGTCCTACTTCTACGAGTTCATCCTACCCTAAGCATACAAGGGTTTTAGCCTAGCATAATTTTAACGATAGCAAAAAATGATTAAACAAGCAACAAACATAAACATGATTAATCTAGTAGAAAAACTCAAGAACATAAACAAGGGTTTAAGAAAGAATTAAAGTCTAAGAACAAAAATCGAATTAAGAAAAAATCAAAGTCTCATGTAACAAGTATCGAAGAAAGAAAATATAGAAATCCAAAATAAAACTCTAACTATGAATTCGTAATGTTAAAACCTCAATTAAAAGTTGTAAAACTCTTCCAATCTCCTTCCCAAGCTTTCTCCTTGCTCAAAGTATGTAAAAAAAGTATCTAGAAACGAGCTTGAGACGGAGTATTTATAAGGAACGGGCTGATTTGGGCCGAAATTGTACGTTAGGACTCGAGCACATGTGTTACTCGAGTCCTAGGACTCGAGCTAGGGTCACTCGAGTGCCCCCCTTCATTCCAGCGCCCTCATAGGACTCGAGGTCCACTTGGTTGAGTCCCTAGGACTCGACCTCTTCAAGCTTGAGTGCGCACTCGACCGACTCTAGTCCCTAGGACTCGAGTGGTCACCGGTCGAGTGCTTTCCGGCTGTTGTACACTTGTTAGTAAAACTTTCATATATTCTCAACCGGGAGTCCGTTTTGGTCGATTCAAAGTCCTACGAACTTCTCTTTTCACCTTCTATCCAACTATGAACACCAAAAAGATAAATTCATCAGATTATAAAAATGATACTCAAATGACTCCAAACACTCATAAAAAAACACTCAAAACATGGGAAAATCGGACACCAAATCATAACAATTTCACGCCTAATCAACGTTTCCACTCCGTATCACCGTCTCTTGGGTGGAGGAATTTTACTGGGCGCATGGCTGGACTTTCACGCATCCGCTATTTATTGTCATTTTTTTTGGCGATAGACTTTTAGTAGGCGCAATGTTTTGTACTGCACTCTTTGTGGATCGCATATTAATTCTGTCTTTCATTTGCTCTTCAATATTGTGTAATCGAGCGATTTGTAATGCAATCGATTTTGGATATTGAGTGGACCATTTTTTATTGTTTCTTTTTTTTATTAGCATTCTTGAATGCGTTTAATTTTGCTTGCATGATTTGGCAGTGGTGATTTTATCAGCCTTGAGTGATGCTTTGTATTAAAAAGTGATTGATAAAAAAAACGTCCACTAGCCATAATTTATTTGCCTACGTCTTTATTGGTTGTAATGTTCTTCGTTTTTTCGGGATGGACGGTTACATATTTTTTGTTGGATTGGATATTAACGGCTGTAATGGGTGATGTTGGAAATTGGTTTTGTAAAGGTTTCATACCCTTACTTTGATCAATTTTTTGAGGAGTAAAAACGTTAGTTTTTGGGAAAATAAAATTAACGATGTTGTTCTACTCGCGGAGTAGATGAGCGTGGTATATTTAATATCTCAAAACCGATTTCTGGTGAGTGAGAAATTAATTTGGGAAGTTGTAGTATTAATCATGTGTGTTGAATAATTCCATGGGAAATGGAAAATGAAGTTTCATCCCACATTGGAAAATTACAAGAAGTTTGTCTTGTATATAAGTAGGAAATTATTCATGTTCTCTAAATTGGGACATGGGGACCCTAACCATGGACCACACACGCGCGCGCGCGCGCCGCGCCCGGGACCGGGACCGGGACCGGGTCCGGGTTCGTGGTTCGTGGCAATTGGGCTTTGGGTGGGCTTTGGTGCCATACCTATATTTTTAGAGTACCAAAAATATGAAATAGCCCATTATCTTTTTGGATCCAATCGGATTGGGTGACCCGTATGGAATTGGGTGACCCGTATGGAATTAGGTCGGCCCACGAACATATTTAATACACCTACGATTTTGATTAATACACTCCAGAGGATCTGGAATATTCCGTCTTGCTTCCCATGACTGAGAAACTGCGTTTCTCTCCACGACAGAACGTGGGTGATCCATGATCACCACGTACTCCACTCCAGCAGCCCTCAAATGGGTCGGATTTCCGCCTATATATACCCATTTTCATCCAGTTTTTTCCAGAATCACGAACGAACCCAGAATTTCCCGAATTCTTTTCTCTGCAGAAAATCCCATTTAGCTTATAATTCCGATTTAGTTCGCCGGAAATTCATACTCGGTAGTGCTACCGGTGTGAATAGATAAACCGTTTTACCTTTGGGGATCCGTACGCAACATACCGTAAGCACTGTACGGGCGTATTCGATCTTGCGGGAATATGTTATTCCTAGACTCGGTTTTTCACGAATTCGTTTCGTGTTTTCCCTTCTTCCATACTTCAGTGTTTCGAAATATTCACACACCTTTTCTAACAATCGCAAGATCGAATATCACTATCATTTCGAAACTCTGAAATGTCGAACCATAACTCTGATAACGAGATGGACTTGTCTTCACCGACTAAGAATGATGTCTCTACTCCAGTACCTGCGAATCCGACTAACGATGGTAATCCGACCACCATTCCCCCTTTCCAGTTTTGAAATTTTGGAGACATCCTTGCTGAATGGATGAAAGCTAATGGCAATCCCTTCGTGGGAAATGCCAATCCCTTTGTGGGAACCTCTAGCACTAATCCCTTTGTGGGAAGCTGTAGTGCTAATCCCTTTATGGGAAATGTTGGCGGCAATCCTTTTGTAGGAAATGTCAGTGTCAATCCTCTTTTAACAACCAACCAGGCCTCCCTTCAAGGGACTGTTAGGCCGGTGGTAGTAAAAGGGGAGAAACCCGAATTTTTTTTGGGAAATGACTTTAAACAGTGGCAAAAGAAGATGCACTTCTATTTGACCACCATCTCTTTGGTGAAATACATCAAGGAGGACTGTCCGAGTGCTCCTGCTGATGATGCCACTCGTGAGACAAGGGTCGCTTATGATACTTGGATCCACGATGACTATCTTTGCAGGAACTACATTCTGAATGGGCTGTCTGATGCCCTCTGTGATGTGTACGATGAGTACCCGACTTCCAAAGCTCTATGGGAGTCCTTGGAGAAGAAGTATAAGACTGAAGATGCGGGAACTAGCAAGTTCGTCGTCTCCACCTTGTACGACTTCAAGATGGAAGACAACAAATCTGTTGTCGAGCAAGTGCAGAAGCTGCAAGTTATCTTCCATAACATTACAGTGCAAGGGATGGAGCTGCCTGAAGCCTTTCAGGTAGCAACTGTGATTGATAGACTCCCTCCATCTTGGAAGGAGTTCAAGTCCTACCTCAAGAACAAGCGAAAGCAAGTGACGATGGAGGACCTTGTTACCCGACTCCGGATCGAGGAGGATAACAAGAAGAGGGACAAGAGGGAGAGGGGCTCGATTGCTTCCATCGAGGCCAAAGCTAACCTGATGGAGAAAGGCGAACCATCAAAGAAAAGAAAGCGACAAGACGACAAGGGCAAATGCAAGGCTGTTGCTGCTGCTCCTGCCCCGAAGAAGTTCAGCGGGAAGTGCTACAACTGTGGCAAACCCAACCATCGGGCAGCTGATTGTCGTCAGGCCAAGAAAGAGGACAAAGGGAAGAAGAACTCCGTGAACGTTGCTGAACGTGAGCTTACGGAGATGGACATGTCCGCAGTGGTGACCGAGGTCAACATAGTGGACAACAAGAAGAGTTGGTTCGTGGACACTGGTGCCACTTGCCACGTTTGCTCGGAGAAGTCTGCCTTCTCCACTTATTCTCCTGCTGAAGGGAGAAAGCTCTACATGGGCAACCAAGCCTCGTCTGAAGTGGCTGGTGTCGGATGGTGGTGATCAAACTGACTTCGGGAAAGGAGCTGAAACTGAAGGACGTGCTGCATGTCCCGGACATCCGGAAGAATCTAATTTCGGGGTCTCTTTTAGTTAGTAGTCAGTTTAAGTTAGTGTTTGAGTCAAATGGCGTTGTACTTAGCAAGTTTGGCATCTTCCTAGGAAAGGGTTACCTCGAGAAGGGCCTTTTCAAGATGTCTGTGATGACTGTAAGCCGTGATGGCAAAAACACTATTATTAATGAGAATGCTTCTACTTCTGCTTATATCGTTGAGTGTTCCTCTTTATGGCATTTTAGATTAGGACATGTTAATCTAAAATCTATAAAATGATTAGTAAATTTAGATTTACTTAAAATTGAGAATGTTGATACATCCAAAAGATGTGAAATTTGTGTAGAAGCAAAGATGACTAAATTACCATTTAAGTCAGTTGAAAGGAACACTACACCTCTAGAATTAATTCACACTGATGTATGTGATTTAAAATTTGTGCAAACTAGAGGTGGAAAAAAGTATTTTATTACTTTTATTGATGATAGCACAAGATTCTGCTACGTTTACTTACTTCGAAGTAAAGATGAAGCTATTGAAGCTTTTAAAAACTATAAAAGTGAAGTAGAGAATCAAATGAACACTACAATTAAGGCAATTCGTAGTGATATAGGTGGAGAGTATGTGGCTCCGTTTGAACAATTATGTGCCGAATTTGGCATCATACATCAAACGATAGCTCCCTACTCACCACAATCAAATGGTATTGCGGAGAGGAAAAACCGAACTTTGAAAGAGATGATGAACGCAATGTTAATCAGCTCAGGTTTACCTCAGAACATGTTGGGGGAAGCTATTCTGTCAGCTAACCACATTTTAAATAAAATTCCACTTAAGACTCAAGATAAGACACCTTATGAGTTGTGAAAAAATCACAAACCATCATACAAATACCTCAAAGTGTGGGGGTGTTTGGCTAAAGTTGAAGTGCCACTTCCTAAACAAGTGAAAATCGGACCTAAGACAGTCGATGGGATCTTTATAGGATACGCCTTCAACAGCAGTGCCTATCGGTTCTTGATTCATAAATCAGAGATACCGATATGACAGTAGGTACTACCATAGAATCAAGGAATGCTGTGTTCTTTGAAAATGTGTTCCCGTGTAGGGACAAAGAAGAAGTGAGTTCAAATAAACGAACTCATGAAGAATCAAGTGAAGCTGCAGGTCCTTCCACTCAGCAGAGTGAAGCACCAAGACGCAGTAAACGAGCTAGAATTGATAAGACCTATGGTCCAGACTTCATCACGTATGTGTTAGAAGATGAACCTAGGACTATCAAAGAAGCTCTTTCCAGACCAGATGCATATCTCTGGAAAGAAGCAATAAACAGTGAATATGATTCAATTCTGCAAAATCATACACTGTTTCAGTTTTATTTGTGGATTTCAGACCCATTCCCTCTATCAGCTTATTCATTTGATCTCGGTTCAAGCTCTTCGTGAGCAGATCCGCTATGTTGTTAACTGATCTTACATAATCAATTGTTATTATACCAGTTGAGATCAAATGTCTAACGGAGTTATGTCGACGACGAATATGTCTCGACTTTCCATTGTACATACTGTTCAAAGCTCTACCAATAGCAGCTTGACAGTCACAATGTATCATTACAGATGATACTGGTTTGTTCCAACAAGGAATATCTTCTAAGAAATTGTGAAGCCATTCAGCTTCTTCACCAGCTTGATCCAAAGCGATGAATTCAGATTCCATTGTGGAACGGGCAATACACGTCTGTTTTGTGGATTTCCACGACACTGCAGCTCCTCCAATAGTGAATACATATCCACTAGTCGAGAATGAGTCTTTACTATCGGATATCCAATTAGCATCACTGTACCCTTCAAGTACAGCTGGATGTCGCGTGTAGTGCAGTCCGAAGTCAAGAGTATACTTCAAGTATCTCAAGACCCTTTTCAGAGCTTTCCAATGTTTATGATGACTGGAGATCCCAAGAACTTGGTTCAAAAGGGAAAACTAAGATGTGAATGTTAGTTGTACAACACTTGAAAATCATGACCGTTCCTGACAGCACTGTGTCAAGTGTTAGTGAACCCGTGAGTTGTGGTAAAGGATAAGTCTTTGACTTTTAATGATTCCTATGAGTCCATGTGGGACTGAGTATGACGGGATACTCGAAAGGAGATCACCTATATAAATGAGAAGTGAGGGCCGCTTCGACCAAACATTTATGAATACAAAGGGCGTCCAGGGCCAAAATGGACAAAAACGTGAGAACAAATCGGAATCGAGACTGACTTGTGTCTGCAATATCTGTAAGGTATACACTAAGGAGGATTAGTTCAAGGCATCGTGTCCACTAAGCCGCCGGTATACCCGATGGTGCCGGGCTACGGAAAGTTCAAAACCATTGGTTACTTATCCGGAAGCAACGAGGTCTCACATGAGCTGAACGAAGAAGCTTGACTCTGTATAGGTGCAATTCTCACTCATGTGGGGGATTGTTGGAAATTGGTTTTGTAAATGTTTCATACCCTTACTTTGATCAATTTTTTGAGGAGTAAAAACGTTAGTTTTTGGGAAAATAAAATTAACGATGTTGTTCTACTCGCGGAGTAGATGAGCGTGGTATATTTAATATCTCAAAACCGATTTCCGGTGAGTGAGAAATTAATTTGGGAAGTTGTAGTATTAATCATGTGTGTTGAATAATTCCATGGGAAATGGAAAATGAAGTTCCATCCCACATTGGAAAATTACAAGAAGTTTGTCTTGTATATAAGTAGGAAATTATTCATGTTCTCTAAATTGGGACATGGGGACCCTAACCATGGACCACACGCGCGCGCGCGCGCGCCCCGCCCAAGCCCGCGCCCGGGCCCGGGTCCGGGACCGGGTCCGGGTTCTTGGCAATTGGGCTTTGGTGCGATACCTATATTTTTAGAGTACCAAAAATATGAAATAACCCATTATCTTTTTGGATCCAATCGGATTGGGTGACCCGTATGGAATTGGGTCGACCCATTCAGAATTGGGTCGGCCCACGAACATATTTAATACACCTACGATTTTGATTAATACACTCCAGAGGATCTGGAATATTCCGTCTTGCTTCCCATGACCGAGAAACTGCGTTTCTCTCCACGACAGAACGTGGGTGATCCATGATCACCACGTACTCCACTCCAGCAGCCCTCAAATGGGTCGGATTTCCGCCTATATATACCCCTTTTCGTCCAGTTTTTCCAGAATCACGAACGAACCCAGAATTTCCCGAATTCCTTTCTCTGCAGAAAATCCCGTTTAGCTTATAATTCCGATTTAGTTCGCCGGAAATTCATACTCGGTAGTGCTACCGGTGTGAATAGATAAACCGTTTTACCTTTGGGGATCCGTACGCAACATACCGTACGGGCGTATTCGATCTTGCGGGAATAGATTATTCCTAAACTCGGTTTTTCACGAATTCGTTTCGTGTTTTCCCTTCTTCCATACTTCAGTGTTTCGAAATATTCACACACCTTTTCTAACAGGTGAATCATGAAGTGGTTTGAATTTTGCATGTAGTCTTTAATGGTTGTAATTACTTGCCGTCCGTGCTTTTCGTTTATTAGCTTTGGGCTGTTACATATTCTTTATTAGGGCTTGGATGTGAATGGCGGTAATGGGTGAAGTTTGGAATAGTTTGGATTTTGCATGTGTTTTTTTTTATTATTATTACATTTATGCATGAGTTGACTGTATGTAAATTACTATAATTTCGGCTTTGATGCGCAATTAATTTGCTCATTTGTCTCACATCCCACTCAATTTTTCTGCTGCCTGTACCAATCATTCGTCCTCCTTATTCATTGATTTGCAACCTCTATATAATGACATGAACTCCCGATTTTGCCGTTCTCCGATCATGCCTTTGTTGTAAAAATATTTTTTACTTTAGTTCTTGCAATGGTTTGTGCTATGTGTCCACTAACTTTCTATGTGAATTTTGGTGTTGTGCTGCAAGGCTTGCTGCTGATGTTGGGGTTCGAATCGGTCCATTATGAAACCGAGGATATTGATGATGAAGTCGTGCCTGTTTTTTAAACAACTGCTTATTTGTATGCGGAGGATGATGTTCATGTTGTGCATGGTGATTACTTTGGTTCCAGTTCTGAGGCCCTGAACGATGTTGCGTATCATGGAATCAAATACTTGAAGGAGAAATATAATGTTAGGATAGTTGATTTTGGTGCTTATTAGTATCCGACGATCGAATCAATTTGATTCATGTAATAATCGTGTCTGTCAAAATTTATAATTTATGGGCGTAATAATAAACTTTGGAAAATTTTGTCATTATCCTATTTCTTTTGCATGAGGTTTCCCTATTGTTTTTCTGTTGTCTATTGTGATGATCTTTTTGTGAAAGAGTGATTGGCCTTTGAATAGTTAATTAAATTTTAATTGGATAATTATAATTTAATTTGGGCATTGAACAATTAATAAAATTGGCAGTTATATGGATTAGCATTTATTCATTACTAAACCTTATCGAGCCTTATATGTATTCTTTAGGCAATCCGTTGGTTTCATAGGCAACATGCTTTGACCATGTTCTCTAATTCATTGTTCATTCGTCATTGCAAAAAATTTGGCCTGATTACCTATATTATTTTTTTACTAATAAACATGCAATTATGTATATCCATGTTTCATTCATTTTTCAAGAGATATTGGTCAAAATTTCCTATACTATTTTTGATCAATTAATATGTAATTGTATGATAACTTACAATTCTTTGTGGCAAAGAAATTGGTCGAGATTTCCTATATTATCTTGGCCAATTAATGTGTAATTGTATAATCATGTTTAATTCCTTTTTGCATGCATTGAAATTGGACAGTATTTCATATATTATGTATGAACGTAATAGGTAACCATGTGGATTAATTTTTTGGCTAAAAAATATGCTAATTGGTCCTACAATTGAGTTTTCCTTGTGTGGAGGATGTAATTAATTGAGTTGGTTGATTTCATTAATAATCTTAATTATATCTTCATAATTTAGTAATATCTTAGTTAAGTTTCATTTTTTTAATCCTTTTTTCTTAATTTTAAGAATATGGTTATTTCGTGTGTATATATATATATATATTGGGCGTGGTGTGGGGATTGGGCGTTTATGCATGCACATTAGTGTAAAGAGTGTCTTGATTATTGTATCCATTATAGATATTGTCTTAAAATTTGGATGAATTTTTATTATCATATTTGCTATTTTAAATTCGAAGGGGGTATGGCCCAAGTTGGCGTAAAATGGCAGGTTTAGAAAATGCATGTAGGAGTTGGTGCACAATTGAGTTGGTAATTATTGTGAATTTTGTAACGGACAAAATAAATGTGTTTCCATAATGTTATTATTTGTATTATTATTTATACGTGATAGTGAAATGGCAATGTATCCTATGCGGTGTACTATATTCTGGGGTATATATATATATTATTCAAATTTTGTGCAATGATATCTTTTTTGCTATCCCTTGTCCTCACCGACATGTGTTCTTTGTTAGTTTATGTTAGAATTTTGCAAACAATTGGCTGTGTGTGGTTTCTAATGATATGAATGTTTTGATGATTGATGGACGGGTTATTATTTTCTTCCAACTTTTTTTAAAGCAGATTCATGTTTTATCTATCTTATTTTGGGTGGTATAATCTAATGTCCTACTGAAATTTTAGGGTACGAAGATATTTTGTTCTATTCCATCGCTCTTGGTTCCCGGTTTTCGGCACCGTATTGTGGAGGGTAGGGAATATTTTATAAAATATTTTGGGGTGGTGGCTAATGACATGCGAATCAGATATAATAAGAATGAGTTTGTGTTAAATATTTTGCGCGATACTGATGCATGTGAGTGCTCTTTTCCGGGTGGTGTGAGATTCGCTTTCGACTTTGTTAGTTTTCGACACATATTGGAAATAGCTAATGAGGATAACTCTATTTTGCGTGGTAAATTTTGTTTTTTAGTAAATATTGACTTTTATTTTGATCCTATATTTTACATTCTTATTTTATCACTGTTTTATGTGAGTAAATAGACATTGGTGCGCGGTTGGTATATATTGGTGAATTGAATGCTGTCGAAGTTCCTGGACGCGGAGTAATTAAGGAAATACATATTATTCTCGAGAATGATAGGTGATTTTTTTAGTGTATATTTTTTTTTGTTTCGTTGATGATGTCTATGTGTACTTGCATGTTGTACATTGTGTGTGCGGCTCTAATAAGCGCATTTGTTTTTTTTTTTTTTTTTGTTTCTTTTGTAGTGCTGTTGAGATGACGTGTGTTTTGGTGAATGAAATTTGTGATAAATTCATTGAAGCTATTGTTAGCCATCCTCTTCCTCTAGTGACGGTTGTATTGGAAAATATAAGGATTATCAATTTTAGCGGAGGTGAGTTGTATTTTATGTAATGGGATTCCAATGACTATATAAATATATGTATTAAGGATGTATTTGTATAATTCTGTAATTAATTTTCCTGTATTATTTTTCCAATCAGGGTCTTGGGTGTTCTTGCTCATGCTACGAGGATTTATTTCAATGAAGACATGGTTTTGGATTTAATCGATGGGCTTAGCTTGGTTTGAATCTGAAGCTGATTGGGAGATCGCTAAATAAGATGACTGTGTGTCCAATCTTCTTTCTTCGGTTGTACCCATCTGTTATGTGTTGTCGCTTGCTGAATAAATATAGATAAATTATATATTTTTAAATTTTGTTATGGTCCTTTTTTACTTTTTTATTTATTTTATTTTGGATATATAAAATAGTCATTGAGGCACTTTTGCTGTTCTTTTCCTTTGTTCTTGCATCGAGAATTTTAGCTATCAGGTAATTGTACATTGATTTGTTTATAATTTTGGGCTAATGCCTTTTATTTTCAGCGGTGGTAATAAGTATTGGTTTGAGTTGTGGATAATTATAAAATTAAATAAATACTTAAGTACTATACCTTACATTTTAAATTATAAGACATTTTAATTTTAATTTAATACACATATATTAAAAATATCATATGTTTATTAATTAATATATATTTACTTAGTTGTCTTTGAAAATTTCCGTAATCGATAACTTTATTTAATTTCTACAAGCAATATTCCTATCCAGTAAAAGATGCCCACTGAGATGTGAATTGGACCAGACAATGTCTTATATAGAGTAGGGAAGTAAACAAATCGAGTCGAATACCACAATATTTGAATTTGTATTTGTAAAATTATTTCGAATATCGAATTCGAATCGAATATTTTTCGAATAGTAAATGTGATTTATATTTGATTTGAAACTCATATCGAATTATTAGAAAATATACGAATACTTGAGTCGAATATTCGAATCGATTTTTTTCTCAAGCATGTTCCTAACAAATAATATTCAAGAGAAGGTATTATATATGTGAACAATATTCACAATGAAACTTGTTTGAATGATATTAGTAAATTAAACTAAAAGTATCAGTGAATTGCACTAAAATTATCAGCTCCAAATAATATTTAGTTTATTTATTAAAGTTATTAGTTGAAGTGGTATTAGTTATTCTCACTAAAGGTGTTAGTTATTTCAACATAAGGTATTAGTATTTTTTATCGATAAAGTTGTGGCTCGAACCCACGACCTTTGGATCATAGGTAGTGGGATTTTAACCATTTGACTTGAGTCATACCACTTCATCAGATATTAGTAATTTGTTGTTCACGGTAATAGTTACCGTGAGTATTATTCACATAATACTTTGCCAATATTCAAATATTCATTTCAAAATTGTCATTGTTTGAATTCACAATGTCATTATAAACTTAAAAATTTGCATAACATAATCAAATAAGTAAATGAAAATAAAAAATTATCAAATTCATAGAAAAACACTTTAATAATCAAATTAAGAGTGTTGAACTACAATTCTTTTTTAATTAGTTAAGTTTTTTAATAATTAAATTACATTATATGTTTTAATTAAAATACTTAATTAAGAATTGCCTACAAGCCCACTTGTTGGATGAAGTTATAAAGGTTAATATCCTTAAAATAATTATAATGAACTTAAATTTATAAATAATTATATTTATTATTACTATTAATATATAATTATGTAAACCGAATATTTAATCGAATATTTACAAATATCAAATCAAATATCATAGTATTTGGGGATTTAAACCAAATTCGTACTCTATCTTTTCACCTTTATCTAAATGGTTCTCTATTTATTTGCTTTATCATTTTAGTCCTGTATTTTTTCAAGTTTCGCCAAAATAGTCATAATTTTGTGAAAAATGGTCCTAAATCCTAATTGATTTATTGTATTTTATTTCAAATTTTTTTTTGGCAAAGATGGCCACCTAGCTTGCCACATTGAAAAAATAAAAACACATCATAGGCTTCCCATGAAAACATTAGTGTGCGTGACTTAAAAAGATGGCATTTTATGCTTTATGCATTCAATTAGGATCTAATTGGAGAAATGTGAATTGATATGGGACTAAATTGGTTAACAAAATAAATATAGGACCAAAACGGTGAGATTTTTTTACATTTTTAGGCCAATTAGGATCATTTTGGCGAAACTTGAATAGATATGGGACTAAGTTGATAAAGCAAAAAAATAGAGGACCATTTTGAAAAAGGTGAAAAAATATAGGACGGATTTGGTTTAAATCCCCATAGTATTTGTATTTGTATTTGATAACTAATCGAATAAAAAAAAATTGTACCCGAATTCGAATTATAAAATTTCGAATACGAATACCGAATTTCGAATACAAATTTCAAATCGAACCAAAATTGTTTGATTCGTTTACAACCCTATATTAGAGTGTATACATTCATTTTGAATTTTTGGAAATAATTAATCTATTTGGAGTTTATATATTTTCCATCTTTAAAATATACTGCAAATGGTTCTTGCAGTATTGTGGTCAAACCAAATATCTCTTTTTCCTTTTATTGGCCGAAATTGCGGTGGCTTGGACACAAATATACGTGTATTATTGATTTGGGTGATACTCTCATTTACACTTGCTAAATATTGGGCCCCTTTTTTTTTTTTCGTTTCCGCCGATTGTGAATTGATATTGCTGATCAATATTTTGGTCGTCGAATCCATTCAACCTTCTTCTTCTTAGACGTCAATAATCGAACCTCCTCTGCTTCGTCAGAAAGTCATCGCATTTCCAGGTTCCATGTACTTTTATGTATTTTATTTTTTGGTCAGGTGTTTAAATTTTTCGACGCTGTTCTTTGATGGTTTAAAGTTAGTGAAACTAATACTCAAACTGGCTCACGTGCGTAATTATTCAGCTTACTGTTTGTAATTTGGATGGAGAGGTGGGCGGTTTGGTGAACATTAGATGGAGAATGAGGGAAGGTTAACTGGTTGGAAGGGCTTCGCTACCCTTACTACAAAATTGGTGTTTTTATTTGATTAGATGATGATGTATTATGCAGGAACATAGCGGGATAGATCAGGTTATTATGGAATTGGGTTTGTAAATTTGGACCAGCTAATTGGATCAATCCCTCTCTTCAATTCATCAAGACAATTGTTCGGTTTAACATCCCAGGAATAGTTAAAATTAAAAACACTAAACCCATGATTTTTGTCCCAATTATATGCTACGTATTATAATGGGTGGAGTGTACTAATATTGAGCAATAATGTCTATTTAATGTGTACGATATGGTAAGTAAATGGATTAGTGAGGCGGTGATCAATTCAGTTGATTAACAATAGATGAATAATTCCCTTTTTTTCTTGGAGGTGATCAATATCTGTTGCTCGCCCAATTGTAGTGGTATCATTCTTAGTATCAGTAAATGAACAACTTGGTGTACCAAAATCAAAAAACAAAATTTTGATTGAAGTAGTGTTTAAATTGTCTTTGCGAATGAATGACAGGTTCTTATATCACTACAATAAAATAATGATTTGCCTACAGAATTATGCCTACAAAACTTTTCTTACAAAAAAATTCGTAGTACGACTTGCCTACGGAATTATCTAATTGTGAAAACATCTATATTTTTCAACCTAGAAACAACTTGTCTGCGGAATTAATTTGTCTACGGAATAAAATCCCTAGGTATAATTACCTACAAGTCATTTGCCTACAAAAATTTACCTACAATACAATTTGCCTACGAAATTTCCGTGGACGAATTATTTTCTAGGTGCGGAAGGAAGATGCCTATACAATTCGAAATTTTTGTAGGCAATCCGTAGACAATTCCCACTATAAATTTTTTTTGGCTGAAAATTCCGTAGCCCTAATGACAATTTGCGTAGATAATTTTATATTTTCTTGTAGTGTATAATATTTCAATTTGGGTAAATTAGATGAATATATCCTCTAAAGCAAAGTTAGTAGTCGAATAAATTTATAAAGTTGGATTGGTGTGCTACTTACGTGGATGTATATAATATAGGTTGCACTATATAATAAAAAATCTTAAATAATTTGTCACATGTTTTTTTTTTTCGTTTGTTAAAATCTGTAAAAGTTGAATTTGGTATATTTGATTTAGCATGATAGGTGGGAAGTGTATAATTTCTTGCTACTTTCATTTTCAGTGCATACATTGAATCTGGATGAAAGGGTGGGTGGCCATAATTCACATATGTATTTTTTTTTTATGGTTAGGTAGTTATATATGTTAATGGACCCATATGCATGTTAATAATATTAATCCATATAATGAAATATTGCAAATGTAGTGCCTTGATTTCATCCTGTATGTTCCTATCCTTCTTAGTATAAATACTTCTCTTGCGGTTTTTTTTGTGTTGTTCATTCTCATCTTTATTCTATATCATATATTGGTAGTTGCAAGGTTATTTTGTACTGTTACTTTGTTAATTGATATTAGTTGTGCTTTAGAAATTTAGAGACGTGTTCTTTTTGTGTGTGTTTGGATTTCGTACGTGTTCTAATCTATTATTTATGTTATTGTGCAGGACATGTCCTGTCTCTTCTCTAAAGTGTCTGAACTAACCCCTGAGAAAGATGACTGGACAATTAAAACTAAAGTTACTAGATCATGGAATGTTTTGGGAAAGGGCCCTAAACTTGATAAGATTTTCTTGGAGTTGATCCTTATTGATGAGGAGGTCTATTTTAATATATTTGTGTTGTGGTTCATATTTTTTATATATTATTTATTCCTTTGTGTTCGAATGACAATGTCTTTTATTTGTTGGAAATTGGTTTTGGAATTTGGGTGATTGACCAAAGTTTGACCAATTTTAATTTGGTGTTCCATTTATGGAAAATGGAAATAAATTGCAAATTCATAATCTACATTAGGAGTAAATGAATTTGGTGTATTAATTTGCTCAAAATCAATTTCGGGTGAATGAGATATTAATACATAAAGTTGGGAATTTATCATGGGAAAATTCCTAAAATTGAAGAGGAAAAAGAGGGAAGAAGGAAAAAGAGTTCCTTGTCCCACATTGGAAAATTGGAAGAAATGAACCTACCATATAAGTAGACTTATGTCATAGAAAGATAATCTTGACTAAATCTTCTAAGTGGTGGTGCTATGGTTAGCCCGAAGGGCTAACCCAAAGACTTGGACTCGCACCCGCACCCGTACGGGCTCGGGCACGCGCATGTCGCACTTAGTCGCATTGGGCGCTTTAGAGGCGCACTTTGCACTTCGCATCGTCCTGAGGAGCCTTAAATTTTTCGACCGGGTCGGGCCGCGTACGCGGGTCGGCGCCAGAATGGCCGCCCAGACCCGTACGGACGCATCCATTGGGTTCAAAATTCAAATCCCAGATCCAAGGGCCTAGATTGAAGGCCCATAAGGTTGCACCCCTTCCTGGAAAAGACACCACACCTCTTCAATTACTATAAATACACCCCCCCCAGAATGCACTTCACTCACTCCAACATCAAATCAGCCTTCTAGCCTTCAAATCACACCCAAAGCATCCTAGCATTTTAAGATTGCATTAGAGTCGAGTCGAAAGTTCCGGATACCTATTTGTGATTCGCCGATAACTTCCGACTTGTAGTGCAGCAGTCGAAAGTTCAAAGTCGTTGTATCTTGGGGACGGTTGCCAACGATCCGTATTGCACTTGAGTACGGGGCAATAACGTCTTACGGAGAGCGAGTCCAACTCGTGCCTCGACTTACTGTTTCAAGTCTGTGTCTGCATTTTTCTTCATCTTCGTATACACACACCTCATATCATTTCTAACATTATTGTTATTATTTTTCTGTTGTGTTCATTATCATATCACTGTTAGGAAATACTTGATACGCAAGTTTGAGAGAATTTTAATCGAAGACTCAACTTATATTATATCCATTTTTGGTATTGGATTGAACAATGACAAAGTTCAGTGTACTATGCATCCCTTTAAGCTCAACTTTCATTTCAAGACGAGAGTTGATAAGTGCTCTGATCTTAGTCTACGGGGGTCGTTGTTCGACTTTATTCCGATCGATGAGATTAAGGAGAGGAGTGAGGAGGAGGCAAAGACTTTGATTGATATTTTTTTGTGATATATTTATGTAATTTTCCTCCCATGTGTATATAATAGTTTGTGACAATTTTTTTTTGAACATTATAAAAAAAAACAAGATGTTATTGCATTTGTTGTTCGTATATGGGATGTTGAGGAGGTTAGTGTTAACGATCGAGTGACCACCAAACTTGACTTGGAGGTCAAGGATGAAAGACAAGTATGCGTGTTATTTTGGGTCACAATTTAATGTATTTTTATTTTTGTTTATATATTCGTGATATTGAGGATAATACGAATTTAAAAAATTTGTTTTATAGTCGTTCGAGGATTATGTGCACTTTGTGGGAGGGGTACTAAAAACAACTGTTATTGTTCAACAAGGAAAATATGACTATGCCTATTGTCATAGTCTTGGAGTACGCAAAGATGCAACCACGTTTTAAGGGTATAAATATTATTGTATTTTTAATTTTATTTTTTTCATCAAGTTCAAGTCATTTGCCTTTTAAAAAAAATTTAATTCTTGCAGTCAAATATATTTCCAATTCAATGTATGCAAGTCGTTTAACAATTAATGGAGATTCGGGTGAGGTTCGTGAGTATTGTCGTAGGTACGAATAATTTATTTCTTGTATATTGTATCCAATTGATAATTTTTGAAGCGTTCTTATTTATTTATTTTCCTTGCATTGCGTAGGCTTGAGATGGAGTTTGTTAAGATCCGAGTTCCAATTGTTACTGGCAAGGGCAGGTACGAGCGTTCAGTTGCGTATGATGATTTTTCTGATAAAATTGATGTGAAGTTCTTGGGTGGAATTGATGAAATCAAATTGGTATTGGCTCATTTTATTTTTTCCGTTCATTATTATTTTATTTTATTTTTTGAGTATTGTATATGTGACTAGTAGAGTATTGTTTGCTCTTTGATAATTTTTTTTGTTGTTGTAGGAATGTTACTATGTTGTCGTAGCAACCATTTGTACGGTGGACGATGCGGTTTCATGGTATTACCATGCCTGCCAAAAGTGTAGCATAAAGGTTTTTTTTGCGGTGGCAAGTGAAATTGTTCTAGGTGCAATGCTCATCCTGAAACAGTTGATACCAGGCATGCTTTTTCTTTTTCTTTTTGATTTGGTTGTTATTTGGTTTGATGAATGCCGATAATTATGTTTTGTTAATAATATAGGTTCAAGATTACTATTAATGTCAAGGATCATACGGGATCGACTTCGTTGGTGTTGTTTCATCGGGATGCACTTAATTTGTTGGGCAAAACACCCATTGAGATTTTGGAGAATGCAGAGGAGGTACTTAATAATTCTATATGCAGTTTTCCCTTCAAAAAAATTAATAATATATTATATATTTTTTCTTTTCTTTTTTTTTTTAGAAGAAATTGGGCAACAAGATGCCACCTGAACTTTGAAGATTTGGTTGGAAATAAGTTTATTTTTCGCTTTCGATTTCTAAGTTTAACCTAAACAATGGATATCCGGTGTATACTATTTTCCCCCAAAATTACATTTTGATATAGTCTTGCAAATACCAAGAACCTTGCATGCCATATACAAAATTTTCTATGCGTGAATGAATTATTGCACTATTTTTCTGTTATAATTAATTTGGATTATGGATTGTATAGAGACATATTTGCTGGAAGGTTTTGGATCTGGTAAAATAATAAAATACCCATATTTTCTAATTCATCATTATTTTAACAAAATCAAATGTTGTTGGGGAAATATTGTTCGAACTGATTATAAATTCAAACGAAAATATTATAACTGGAATCTCTCTAATATTTTATGAGAATGGATTGAAACACAACAAAATAACTTAAAATTGCCTACGAAAATTGTTAATATAGCTACAAAATTTCCAACAAAATATTTAGTAGTGGAGCTTGCCTACGAAATTGGCTACAAAAATTTCTAATCATATAAGCATTTTCATTCTATACCTACAAAGAAATTTGCCTACTGAATTTCTGCAGGCAAATTGTTTGTGGGTAAATTTTTGCAGGCAATTTGATTGTAGGTAATTAGTTCCTAGGAATTTCATTTCATAGACAAATTGATTCCGTAGGCAAATTGCTTGTAGGTTGAAGAATGAAGGTGATTATATGGTTATAAAATTTTATTGGCAAGTTGTAGGCAATTTCACTATGATATTTTATTGTAGGAAAATCTTGTAGACAATTTTAATTTTGTAGGCAAATTTTTATTTTCTTGTAGTGAAATCATACGGTGTAAAGTTGAAGAAGGGTAATAAATTAATTTGATTATTTAAAATAAGGATTGGTTCAAGGTGTGCCGGTGGTTCTTTTGAGAAATATTGATCAGAAATTCGGATTGTGCAATGGCACAAGATTGGTAATCACTAGGCTTGGAAGTCATGTGCTCGAGGCTGAGATAATTTCAGGTAGAAATATTGGGAACATAGTCTATATTCCGAGAATGAATTTGACTAATTCTGACCACACAATGCTTGTGAATTTTACAAGGAGACAATTTCTAGTTTTACTCTGTTTTGCTATGACTATAAACAAGAGTCAGGGCCAGTCTTTATCTACGGTTGGACTCTATCTTCCCAAGCCGGTGTTCACACATGGACAGTTGTATGTTGCAGTTTCTAGAGTTACGAGCAAGAGCGGTTTAAAGATATTGTGTTTGGATTCAGGTGGTAAACCATCAAAGAGCACGACAAATGTGGTTTATAGAGAAATATTTCGGAATGTGTAATATTTTTTTCATTTGAATTGGATTATAAATAAGCAACGTTTCTAGTTGTTCTTGTGGTTTCCTTCTTTTGAGTAATTTATTTTGCAATTAAACTGGCATGTAACTGTTTTATGATTTTTTTTTTTATTTTCTCATTTTAGTGCAATAGAGATCAAATATGTTTCGACTTGTATTGAGGTTTTTTTTTAAACTTAGGGCCATGTGTTTTTTAATATGAAACCTGAAGTAAAACACCACACTCAAATTCTTTGATAACATGATGTGTTTGAGATATAGATCCATATTATACGTTAAAATATTAAAATTTTAAAGATAAAAAATAAAATAAGTATAAGCCCGCGAGACCGCGGGTCTAGCACTAATTGTGTGTATATTTATATATATATGTTTTCAATTAACATAGTAACCACTCTTTTGTCCCAATGGATTGCTAGGAATGGAATAAGTTTTGTTGTCTAACCTTATGGATTTTTATTTTTATTTTGTTACTAAAAAAAATACTAAAATATGCCAATAAATAAATGACTACAAATAAAAGTAATTTTGACAAAAATCAAGTACGTGAAAATTCTAGTTCACGGATTATTCCTTGGACAATTCAATTAACTTAATCAAAAGTATATGAAATTCTTAACTCTAATCGAATCTTGTGTCTAAACTAGTAGTACGATAAAACTAGTTCGAATTATTTCTTATAATTAATTAATTAATTGGTATGAATCTCAATTAACCTATTCAAATAAATAACCACAAAGCTTGTATTCAAGGTTTAACTTATTGAATACATTAATGAACCAAAATAATATGACAAACTAAACTATAAATAAGATACAATTGTTTTATACAATTCAAATTTTGTTATCTATAAGGTGTTTTGCGATATTTGCTACTCCAATTATACTAAATTTTTTTTGAAAAAAGGCAAAAAAATTTATTAAGGGTATCGGGAATACCCCATGAACAACAAAAAGATTACAAAACCATAACAATCCCAAGAACAGTAAAAAATTACAATACCGTAGTAATACCCTAAAAAAAACCATTCCACCTTCTTAATAAATTTTGTTGCACGAAACTAATTTACACTAGCTTTCTGCCCGTGCACCTATTGTAAATATTCAACTAAGCCAATTTGAATCCTGCTATTCCTTTAACTTTTTTTTTATGAAATATTAAATTAATTGTGAATATATAATAGGATTAATAAAAATCTCAATGCAGTTTAAATAATAGTAAATTCTATTTCTTTTTACGTGATTTTAATATTCTAATTTATTAAATTGATGTATATTTAGGAAGAAATAGAATTTACATAGAATTTAATAAGAAATATACAATTACTATGCGTGTACATATACAAATCACGTAATTGGGTATTACTAGTAATTTAAATAATAGTAAATATACAAGCTTTTTAAGTTTTCAAATTACGGTTTTTTTTAGGGTATTACTACCGTAGTAATATCATCGACCTTGTACCAAAAATATCAACTTCAAAAGCTTCATAAATTTGAAAACACAATACTAAATAAAAAAAATTCCGTAATTGGGTTGAATTTGTTTCACACAAAACTATCAACTCTTTTGAAACTTTCGTGAACTCAATATATATTTCAGAAATCGGATCGCCTACAATTATAATCGATTTTGAATCCAATATGTATTGTGTGGAGAATTTTTTTCAATAGACATGCTCATGAGTTAATATTGTATGATTCAATTTAACAATAATAATATGAAGGAAACTCATATAACAACCAGACATAACTTTGTTTTAATATAGAATGTTTCGAACGGTGTAAGTACAGTTGATTGTTGTCCGTAGGAAACATAATGTTTTCTTCCACAACATCAAAAGTTAGATGATTGATAAACTAAGCTTCCCTTTAAATTCTGCAAGGAAATTTTATGACAATAGATGCATCACTCAAATAAAGACGCACAAACTAAAATCTTGTTTCGGACCACATAACAAAATTATTTTCTTTAAATTGCGAAAAGAGTAACCTGAAGTTGGCCTGGATAGAGCAGATTATTAGAAATCCACCAACACATGTGCTACAACCTTATGTCCTCTCTTGGGACTTCTCGTTGCTTGTGCCATCCAAAAATACACAATAAACACAGAAAAAGTTAAAATAGAAAATCACACATATGCCAGTGGAGTTCAGTCGAAGAGAATTAATACAATAATAATTAAGAGAAGTAGAGGGAGAGATGGTTACCCCTTCGCACTGCATTTACATTGCCTTTTTCATCTTTAAACGTAAACATACAACAATACAACTTTTTTATGTTAAACTCAATCTCTCAAAGTAAGATCATGCATTCACAATAAAATATACTGAAACACAAACTCTTTCTTGCCCACTTACTAAGGCACTGTCATTTACAATAAAAATGGAGCATAAAAAGCTTCTGACAACTAATCATTTACTGATATAAATCTGATAAATAAGACATGAAAATACAAAGTTCAATATCTAAATCAACAAACCCGATATCTATATTTTTTATGCAACAATGAGTGGTGCACCTAAAAAATTTCCCTACATATCGCAGATTTTATGACAACTCCCAAATAAATTTTAAAAAAAAATATTAAAGTGAAGAAACATATTCCAAACGTGATGTAAACATATGAAAGACATATCATTTTCAAAAGTTCTTTTTTAAAACATAATAGAAAGAGACATCAACTATTTATTTTCTCCACTTTTAATTTAATCTGAGCTTTAAACGGTTTAAACTGTTACTTCCCATTCAAGCTCAGGCTCCCAAGAAAAAGAGTCTGAATGGTTAGAATACATTAAACCAAGAGACAACAGATTTCAATACCTACTTTGCCACAAAAGAGAAGAACTGGAGAACAGCAATAACAGTTCCTATTATAATCACAAAATAAGGCAATCTTCAAATTCAAATTATAAACATAATGTACATATTAATGTATTCCCATAATAGGTTCTAATTTTAATTAAACCAATCATCTTATTATCATGTTTAAACTCTTTTTTACCAAAAAATATAAGCGTTCTCACCTCTAACCTCATTCTATAATTCACTAATCAAGCTAGTCAATTGCATAATGGTGCGGCTACAGATTCATTTTTTATTTCAAAGGAATAGAATATGAATAATAAAACCTTTCTAATTTTTAACTCAAATGATAGAGTATCACTAAACCTTGCAAAAACGATCATCAAAATTGATACTTTCTCTTTGATTTATTCGAACAAATACACGCGTAAAAAAGGCTACCTGGGTAGAAGAAAGAGAGTATAGTGTGTTTCCCCAAAGCAGCAAACAACTAATGATATTCACTAATCAGACTATCATTTATCATCAAAGCAACATTTGGATCCCTCTCTCCTTTCCTTAAAACGCATGTGGACTCCAAGTTTAGTATGTTTTGAAAGCTGGAAAGGTTAGATGGTTATGGTGGTTAGGAAGTTCTAGTTACCAAATTAATTTGGACAACTTCTATAACTTTCTGGTGCAGACTTTGCATGATCACGACTTGAATTTGGCTTGGAGTTTTAAGCTGAGGTTTCTTGCAACGGAAAGTCCACATGGCATGCTACAAATCAATGATGATAACTGCTTTTGGTGTAAAGGGTGATTAAAATATAAAATGCCCCAAAGTTTCGAAATTATCACAGCTTTCATCTTTGCAGTTTAGAGTATTTTTTGTTAGTATGTGAGATATTCATTCTGTAACCCTGGAAAATCTCTTGTACTCATCTGAGAGCAATACAAATAAAAGATTGAGATCTCTACAGTTGACGTAGATCAGGTTAATGATTGAACCGCTTAAATATCTTGAGTGTTCTTTAGGTTTAATGCACAAAGTTCATATATTATTTTTATTTCTATTTTTGTTTGATCTTTATTGGTGATATTACTTTGGGTTTGAGAGGTTTAAAGGCTCTTAAAACTTGACAATTATAAAGACACATTCAACAAAGTTGTCAAATGACTGAGATAAGATAAGTAATTTTTTTGGTTAAATGATCCCTTAAAAATTAATTTTCCTAAAAGAAAATATAGCTTATCATCTGTTTAAATCATCATATTGAAGTGGAGAATTTCTATTGCTTTATATATTATCAAAATGTGCAAATCCAAGTGGGACACTGCTATTTAGACTCACCTTTGACATCACATAAACTACAAATAATTTTGCCACAGTTTGACATCAAAACATTAACATAAACTCTCTTTAGATTGACACAAGTACAAATTATGATCACATATACCTAAATATAATTCATTAATAGCCTGATTACATCAAATATTGTCTACTTCTGCACAAAGTTACAATATAAATATAGCAACTATATTTATAAACAAAAAACATATAATTACACAAATTAAGAAGTATAATACTCACATCAGTTGGACACTCCATTGAGTTGAGGCACTCATTTGTGTGAATCTGCCTTTGGTCATTACTCAAGTCTGATATACTAGACCCACAAAGAGGATAAAAGACCAAAACTCACATTTTCCCTTTATGATCACCCCCTAACATTATCAAAATCCTGCGGAAGGACAAATAGTCGGGGGTATTTATATATGCTAATTAATTTAAAAATATTATTCTATTTATTGGAAAACATGGACATACTAATGAAAAAACAATAGTATTTTATTGAAACTAAGAAAAGATAGCTGCAAAAGAATCAATACGAAATTATGGAACCTCGATCAGGGAAACGTTGGATGCTAACAGCTCCGACCATGAGGAATGAATGGTAAGGAGCAGTCTTCTCTGTAATACTCTAGAATAGAAATTCAAGGATTAGCAGAAAATGTTATATTGTGGTTTTAATTCATATGACTATTGATATTTATCTAATCTCCATCACTCTCCAAAGATTCAGAATCTACCAAATTTGAAGTAAATCTCGGGGATCAGGTTGGTTGAATTCAACCCACAATCGAAACCTTATTTTGTTTCCATCAAATAAACAGTTTTCCTCGGCAAATTGTGGTTGAATTTTGCGGTTTGAAGAAGCTAGTCGTTTAAAATAGGTTTGACGCTCTAGGGATTGGGAAGAAGAGGAGTCGTTGATGTCAATTGACACTTGGTAGGGGAGTGTCATCCATGACACGTGGCAGACACAGACTAATATTTGTGACACATGGCAGAAGTAGGAGAGTCTCAAATTGACAAATGGCGGAAGCTGGGGAAAAAGAGTACATAGTTACCTAAAATCACAGTAGTGGACATCCACAATTAGCAATATACCTATTTCCAATCATATCTCAAACACTACAAAAAAATATGAATTAGACGAGGGCATATAAGGAGGGATATAAAACCCTCGATATTGTCGAGGGTTTAGACGAGGGAATTTCGTGCATGAGGGAATTGACGAGGGTACCTTTGTCCTCGTCTGTCACGAGGGAACTGGCGAGGAAAAGGTGGGGCCACCTGCACCAGACGAGGGTCTAGACGAGGGAAGTGCCTTCTGCACCAGACGAGGGACTGAATCCCTCGACAATGATGGGACGTGTCACCAGACGAGGGAATTTCCCTCTCCCTGCCTCGGATACCCATTCACGAGGGTTTATTTCCCTCGACAGACGCCCCCTTCACGAGGGTTTATATTCCCTCGACAAAAAAATTGCAGTCGCCCAGCTTTAATTTGAAATGCATGCAAAGTGTTTTGGAATTTAGTAGATGGTGAGGGAAATTTCCCTCTTCTTGACCCTCGGCTATAGTGCAATAAATCCACAAAAGCTACCACCAAGCTGCATTTTTAGAATTAAGGCAGTGAAGCATTCGAGAGAGAGAGAGAGAGAGAGGAGAGGAGAAGAAAAGAGAGGAGAAGAGAGGAGAAGAAAGGAGAGGAGCTCCGACCGCCGTCTACCACCGCCGACGACGTGAAATATTTGCTGAACTTTGCTACACACGTTCACAAAAACGTTTATACGGTAAGTTTTTTCATTTTATTCGGTTAAATTTAACAATTATTGCATATTAATCTCTCATATATGTATATTTTCATGATATATATGTATATATAGTATGTTTGTACTCAAATATGTATAATATAGATTATATAATATGTATGCAGCATGTAGGGGTTTAGTTATATATATAATTAATTAATTAATTGTGTTAATTTAATATTAGATGCTAATTATATATGCATGCATAAAGTATATATTTAATTTGTTGATGAGTAGTAATTAATTATTTATGCAACTATTATAAATAAATAATTAGTAGAATTTAATTTGATATATATATATATAGTTGCTAATTAATTTCTTAAGATATGTGCACACACACACACACATATATATATATATATATATATATATATTTAATTAGCTAATTATATTATATATATATATATATATATATATATATATATATATATATATATATATATATACATGTTGAAGTTGAAGGAGGGGTACTTTATTGATATTGTTCGTTGTAGAATATGTTGTTGATAGGCGAACATCAACTAGATATGGAGCGAACAATTATTGAAGTCTAAAACAAAGAAAATCACGATTTGGGCGCATTAACCAATCTGGGAGGTGTATGAAGTGACGAACAACTCTCCCGACGAACAACTAATGGGCGAACAGGTATTAAGGCCCGGGACCAAGAATGAGCCAACTGTGAAGTCATCCATGACGAACAACTTGGTCAAAATATGATACAACAAATAGCCAATGAGGTGTGTACAAGTGAACAAAGGACAAAGATCCCAAAGCCAAGCTGAACAAAGCCATAAGGCGAGCAACTTCCAAAGTACAACCTCAAGAGGCGAACAACTTTCAGTTGGAGAATCAACAAGATCAATTAAGCCGACCTAGGCGAACAACAGTGAGTCCGAGATAAGGACCAAAGAAGACTTTGTAACTAAGGTTCAGCTTAGATAAGATCAAAGGGACACATGTCAAGCATGCAGGCTAGGGAGACCAAGAGTCTTAGACACCTCATGCTTGCTAGTCTCTATAAATAGTTGTTCTCCAGCTTATTCAGAAAATAATTTTCGAATTTCAGACAAAAAATACACACAAACACACTCAAATTCACACATACACGAAATAAGTCCAATTTCGACTACCGAATTTACAAATTCGATAAATCCAAACCCCGATTTACCATTTACGGTGGTAATCAATCACACGTTATTGATTGGTGACGTAAAAACGGATTAAAACAGCCACAAATCCTTACGATCAGATTCGTTCACCAACAATTTGGCGCTAGAGAGAGGGGTCGAACCTTCGGTTTAGTGTGATTACTCAAGAATTTCAAGTTGAAAACTTGAAGATTCAAAGGAAATCTCAAGATATATTTGAAGATACAAACAAAAGTGTTCTTGGTGTTCTTGGTGTTCTTCAATTTTAAAATTAAGAAACAAATTAAATTGAAATGCCTCAATCTAAAGAGACCCAAGGATCACGTTTGTCAAAAAGGGCATCTCAGACCCGAGCCACGTCGGCCGACCACCAGGACCGTGACCCGAGACATGCGAACAGGTCGCAACATACAACTATAACACATAACCTCCCCCCTGAGATGGAGGCTTTGGCGAACAACCCCAACGAGTTGGCCAAAACCATAGCTGCTCTCCAGGCTCTCCAGAGACAACAAGAGCAGGTCAGGCCAACACAAGCAAGGCCAAGGGACAAGTCCCTAGAGGTTGTTAGGCCCAGAACTACCAGGGGCGAACAGCGAGAGGTTGATAGTGCCCAAGTCAGACGAAATAAGGGAAAGACCAAGGTGGTCGACCAAGGAGAAGTACAGGCTGAGTCTGGTCGCGGACGAACAACTATGTCTAGCCATGGAACAACACGTTCCAGTGCCCAAGACAGGCTTAGCCAACCCCAGCGGGAAGCTGCTCGCCGGGGGGCGGGAGATGGGCGAGCAACTTTTGAACAGCCTCGCCCATCAGTCCATGAAAGACTCTCCCAGTCAGCCTTTAGGCGCCTAGGGCCAAATACGGCGAACAACATTAGGAGGCAAGCCCAGGAAGTGCCCACTCCAAGCGAGGGACTGCGACGAGCAGAAAGGTTAATGCCTTTGCTCGCCGAACAGCCTCCAAGTCAGGGGGCACCGCTTGATGAATTATCAAGCCTAAGGAGGGCTGTGGAGAACATGCAGGGGCAACTAGACCAACAGAGGGGGATGGGAACGACCAGCATGCCATCCTCACCTTTGGCAGCTCACATTTTGAAGGCCCCGATACAGAAAAAGATTCAATTTCCGGCTAGCATTCAATATGAAGGCATCGCCGACCCCTGGGTCCACTTAACGAAGTATACGGATTACATGGTCTCTGTGGGGGCCAGCGATGCCACCCAATGCCGGAATTTTCCGTTAACATTGGGCGATCGGGTTCACAAGTGGTTTTCATCAATGCCGCCGGCATCAATCCACTCGTTCGTCCAGCTAAGTCGAGAATTTCTTTCTCACTTTTCAACGGCGGGATCGTATCTTTCCCAAAAACACCGGCTATCAGATTTGAGGCAAAATGATGATGAAACTGACCGGGCGTTTATGGAAAGATTCGATAAAGTTTTGCTAGAAGGAGAACCGGTGAGCGAAGATACAAAGATCGTCGCTGTGATGGCCGGATTGAAGAAAGGGTCGAAGTTATGGAAGGAGGTACGTCTGAAGTGCCCAAAGACTTATGCCGAGTTCAGAAACTAAGCTGGTATTTTCGTTTCCATGCACGAGGCCCTACAAACAAATTTAGGAGAGAACAAAGCTGATCCTAAGGAGAATAACAAAAAGCCCGTCGGGACAAGTTACAGGGTCCCAAAAAATATGAAAGCATTCACCGAAGGATCGGATTTGAAAGAAAAATTGAACCAAGTATTGACAGTATCAGTTGATACTGTGTATGAGAGCGTAAAGGAGAAAGAGTTGCTTTCCCCACCACGTAAAATCCGCCAGGATACTGGCAAACTCAACCCGAACAAGTATTGTGCCTACCATCAAAGTGTGGGGCATTTTACAAGTGAGTGTAGAGATTTGCTTAAGCAACTCTGGCGATTTTATGAGGAGGAAAAGCTCTCCGATTTCGTTAAAAGGCAACCTGGGAAAAGAGCTCGGGAGAACAACTCAGAAGACGAAGAGGATGGTCAACCTCAGAGAAACAACAAACCCGGGCGACCAGTTCCCAGTATGCCAGCTCAACCTTTAGAAGATCTGTTCATGATGGAACCCGCAGGTCCCGCGGGAGGGTGTTTTGATGGACAACCACCCGACTCAAACCGGAAGAGGAAAGCGGAGCTACGAGCGATTGGCCAAGTACAAGAGATGGGAGTTAAGCCGTCTATCATGCAAACGGCAGAATTAACTTTCACCGAAAAAGACCTTGAAGGCGTCTTAACCCCGCACAATGATTCGCTCGTAATCTGTGCAAAGATTATGGGGACCAGAGTCCACAGACTGTTGGTGGACACCGGAGCCTACACCAACATCTTATTCAAGAAGACCCTCGATAATCTGGGAGATTATTCGGGTTACGTTCGGAATACAACACATAGAATCATAGGCTTCGGGAATGCTGTGACAACACCGTTGGGAATTGTAACATTAGCAGTACAACTTGTAACGGCTAATGAACCCGAAAGAAATATAACAAGAATGGTAGATTTCTTGGTTGTAGACCAGGAGTCGACCTATAACGGGTTTCTTGGCCGACCTTTTCTCAATGAATTCAAAGCTGCGTGTTCCACTTACCATTATTGTTTGAAATTTCCAACAGCTAGTGGAACAGGTACAATTAAAGGAGACCAACGGAGAGCACGAGAATGCATTCAACAGCTACGAGCAAAATTTGTACAAATATCCATGATGGAAGCAACAAGTTATCCCGTCAACGAACCATCAATACTGAACAATATGATGGACATGGACGACCACATGGACACGGACGAACAACACTTGGACGAGCAAGTGTTGGACGAACAACTCGTTGCCACTCGCGAGGAACCTCCATCTGACGAACAACAAAGGGGTGATGACGAACAACCTTCAATGGAGGACTTGGAGGGCCAAGTACAAACGAACAACAATGGGACGGAGCCAACTGATGATCTAGAACCCCGCCTGGGGGCAGAGCCCATGAACATCGAAAATGATTCCAACCCTGAGGAACCCATACTTGATCCCCGTTGGAAGGGACAAAAACGACGAGCGACTCCAGTCGAAGAGCTGGAGGCATTCAAAGTTAATCCCAACAACGAAGATCTTGAATTATTCATAGGATCTGAGCTCCCAGAGCCCTACAGATCCCGAATGAAAGAGTTCCTCACCAAGAATCTAGATGTCTTTGCTTGGTCTCACGCAGATATGGTGGGGATAGACCCAAAACATGCTTGCCACAAGTTGAACATAAATCGAGCAAGAAAGCCCGTCCATCAAAAACGAAGGAAGTACGGCCCGGACAAATACCAAGCCTTGAATGAAGAAGTTAAAAAGTTGCTAGACAATG
Source organism: Ballota nigra (assembly GCA_947034835.1). Lineage (NCBI taxonomy): Eukaryota > Viridiplantae > Streptophyta > Magnoliopsida > Lamiales > Lamiaceae > Ballota > Ballota nigra. The sequence goes on from OX344724.1 coordinate 94,938,001, forward strand.
ATCTCATTCGACAAGCACTCTGTCCACAATGGGTAGCAAACCCAGTACTCGTGAGGAAACCAAACGGGACCTGGAGGCTATGCATAGACTTTACAGATCTGAATGCAGCATGCCCGAAGGACAACTTTCCTCTCCCGCACATCGATCAATTGGTGGACAGCACTGCGGGTCACGAAATGCTAACATTCATGGATGCTTTCGCAGGGTATCATCAAATCCCAATGCATCCTGACGATCAAGAAAGCACAGCTTTTTATACTAACAAAAACTTGCTGTGTTGGAAGAGAATGCCGTTCGGCCTCATAAATGCTGGAGCAACATATCAAAGACTGGTGAACAAGATGTTTGATCAACAAATTGGAGATACGGTTGAAGTCTATGTAGACGATATCGTAGTCAAAAGTCCCAAGAAGGAAGACCATCTTCAACATCTGACTCAAGTGTTCGAAATTCTTCGACACTATAACATGAAGTTGAATCCAAAGAAAAGCAGCTTTGGAGTTCACTCAGGAAAATTCTTGGGTCATCTTGTCAGCCAGCGGGGAATTGAGGCCAACCCTTCAAAAGTTAAAGCCATCATGGATATGCAACCACCACGTTCGGTGAAAGAAGTGCAAAGACTCACCGGGTGCCTAGCAGCATTGAACCGGTTCATATCCAGGTCGGGGGACAAGTGCCGTCCATTCTTCGAGGCCGTCAAAAAAGGAAAGTTTACATGGACTAACAACTGCCAAGCGGCCTTCGATCAACTTAAAGACTACCTGGGAGATGTCAAAATCCTATCAAAACCAATCCCAGGAGAAAAGCTCTTTTTATACTTAGCCGCATCAGAAGTTGCCATCAGCTCTGTCTTGGTGCGCGAAGACGGCAAATTCCACCAACCTATATATTACGTCAGCCAGGCTTTGCATGAAGCAGAGATCAAATATGCTCCAACCGAAAAGCTGGCATATGCTTTGGTTATGAGCGTGAGAAAGTTACGACCATACTTCTTTGACCATCAAGTCGAAGTTCTAACAACTTTCCCGCTCAGGCAAATTCTCCATCGCCCCGACACTGCAGGTCGTCTCTTAAGATGGTCACTGGAGATTAGCCAATTCGGGGTGACCTATGCTCCTCGAACGGCGATCAAAGGGCAAGCATTAGCCGACTTTATAGTCGAACTAACTTTCCCTCCAGATCCGACGAGAGGACTTGATCATCCTTGGCATCTCTATGTGGATGGATCATCAACCAATATAGCCTCGGGGGCAGGAGTAGTTTTAATCAGCCCAGATAGACAAGTATTCACCTCGGCAATCAAATTTGGTTTCATGGCAACCAACAATGAAGCTGAGTATGAAGCTCTTATTGCTGGACTCCACCTATCTCTCGCAGTTGGTGTCAGACGCTTGCAAATATTTGGCAATTCACAATTGATCGTGAACCAAGTCCGAGGTGAATACGAAGCAAAAGATGATCACATGATCGAGTATCAACGGATTGTTGCTCACCTGATGTCCATGTTGCAGCAAGTTTTCATACAGCAAATTCCAAGGACGAGCAACACTCAAGCAGATGCGCTTGCTCGACTAGCAACAAGTGAAGGCCCCGTAGAGTTAGCAGATATTATAGTTACAAAGATGAAAGATCCATCAACAGTAAGCTATAATGTCAACCAACTCGACGATCAAACCGGTGAAGAAGACTGGAGAACAAGTATAGTCAAATACTTGAAAAATGGGGAAAAACCAAACAATCATTTTGAAGCTGCCAAGCTAGTAAAGCGAGCCGCCAGATATACTCTGGTGGGCGAGCAACTCTTCAAAAGGGGAATATCAATCCCACTTCTCAAGTGTTTGCCTAGGGGGCAAGGGCAAGCGGTACTCGAAGAAATACACGCGGGAGTATGTGGAAACCATACTGGGGGGCAAGCTCTGGCATACAAGACAATCAGACAAGGCTATTACTGGCCAACTATACGCCAAGATGCAATCAAAAAAGCAAAGACTTGCCACCAATGTCAGATTTTTGCCCCGAATATTCATACCCCGGCTCAGGAACTCGTGTCAGTATACAGCCCATGGCCTTTTGCAAAATGGGGGATGGACATCATTGGTCCTTTCCCGGCTGGAGTAGGAAATGTTCGATTTGCCGTTGTGGCAGTCGATTATTACACTAAATGGGCAGAAGCAGAGGCCATGGTGAGCATCACGCAGCAGAAGATGATCAACTTTATTTGGAAGAACATTGTCTGTCGTTTCGGAGTTCCACAGGCAATTGTGACAGACAATGGTCCACAGTTTGATGGACAAGAGTTGAGAGAATTCTGTGCGAAGTGGGGGATCAAAAAACATTACTCCACACCTTATCATCCCCAGTCAAACGGACAAGTTGAAGCTGTGAACAAGATAATCAAGCATACATTAAAAGTAAGGCTGGCGGAGAGCAAAGGTGGTTGGTCTATCGAACTCCCGGAAGTCTTGTGGGCATACAGAGTTTCTCTCAGGTCTAGCACCGGAGAAACACCCTTTGCTATGGCTTTCGGAACAGAAGCAGTAATACCTATTGAGTTAAGGACCAGTACGATTAGGACGACCAACTTTGATGAACAAGCAAATAATTCTGCTCTAAGTACTGAAATGGATTTACTCGAAGAAAAAAGACTCAATGCTGAGTTAAAAAAATGCGACATACAAGCAAAGAGCAGAACGTTATTATAATTCCCGTGTAAAAGTCCGGGAATTCAGAGTTGGAGATTTGGTTCTAAGAAAACTGCTCGCCCAATCTTCAGGAGTACTGGGACCAGCTTGGGAGGGCCCATATCGTATAATGGAAAAATTCGTAAATGGCGTATACGATCTCGAAGATATGGAAGGCAAGCCGGCCTCATACTCCTGGAATGCCGTACATCTCAAGAAGTACTATCAATAAATGGGCGAACAATTGTCTTGGGGGGCAAGGGATGCGTATGAGCTGAAGGAAGGCTATAAAGGGCTAAAAACTTGCCAAATTTTTTAAAAATTTTCTTAAGTGTAGATTCAAAAGTTGCTCGCCACATTTGTATAGTCTGGTGCTAGAGCTTTTGGTTTTATAGATAGAGTTGCTCGGCAAAAAATATTATAAGCGAGCAAGTTTTAGTTTGTGTTTAAAGCTGTTCGTCAGATTGTATATGATAGTGATGGACAGTCTTATAACACTTGTAATTATTTTGCAATGTAAATATAATAGTTGTTCGTCAAAAGAGGAAAAGTCCAAAAGCTCGAGGTACAAGTCCATTCAAAGGTTGTTCGTTTTACAAATGAACAGAACCTAAGGACCAAAGCCACTTAAAGGTTGTTCGTTTTTAAAATGAACAGAACCTAAGGCTAAACCCTGATTCCACTAAAGGCAAGTTCAATTCGAACAAAAGCCCAACACTGTATGTTATAATTGTAAAGGCATTGACAGAAATGTAAAGGCAATTAACATATATAAGAAAATGAGCGAACAAAAGAAAGACATCCATTAATCAAAGGCATTGAGCCTCAAAAATAGTACAAGCTGGAAGCAGCCATTACAAGTACTACAAAAAGGAACGAGCAACTATTACAAAATAGATGAAGAAAAAGCTAAGTCCTAAAAACTACTGCTGCTCGACGGGAGGAGGATCTTGAGATTGCTCGGCAGGAGGGTCGACAATCATGTCTCGAGCAAGGTCTTCAGCTGCCTTATCCTCCGCCTCTTTAGCAATTTGCTCGTCCGCGGCAGCCGGCTCATCTCCTTGCTCGCCATCATCAACAATTGGTGGAGGATGAGTGATGGTGATACTGGGGTCAAGTAAATCCAGTTTAACCCCTAGTACAGCCAGATCCGCCAACTGGATTTTTACGTTGTTCGGCGGAGGATAGTTCTCAAGGAACTCGTTTAAATCTTTGCTCATCTCCTCCACCATGTCCTTATAATCATAGGCATCGGCCGTACAGATGTTGTCCACATAGGCACAGATATATCCAAGGTTGGAGATGGGGCCGGTACGAGCTTGAACCTCCTCTTCAAGTTGCTCGCGGGTAAAGAGGTTGGTTTCGGACTCCCGGAGATGAGCGACCTCCGCCTCGAGATCAGCAATTTTTTGCTCGGCCGCTGACAGTTTGCTCTTCTCCTCACCAAGCAAGGCCTCTTTGCTCTTCAGCTCGGCAGATAAGCCTTGAATGTTTTCAAGGTGCTTTTTCTCGCCGTCAATGTAGAGGGAAAGTTGGTCATTGAGCCGAGCAATCTGGCCATGAAAGTTGTTCGCCAGTTTGTCCTTTTCCTCGGAGAGTTGCCGAGCAGTACTCGCATAGTGGCGAGCAGACTCTTCCTGCTCGGCAACTTGGGTAATTGCCCTTTGGGCAGTGACGAGGCCGTTGGCAACGAGCATCATCGAGAGATGGAGATTGTCCATTTGCCCCTGTTGGAGGATGGCCTTGTCCAGGGGACGCGTCCAGGCTCGGGCGACCAGCTCCGTTGCCTTGCGAACATGCTCGCCAGGAATCTCCCTTATGTTAACAGGAGTCTTCGAGCAAGCATACTGGTGTACAACACTTGCTCGGCCGGGGTAATCGTCGGCACGATATCTGCAAACAAGACAGAAATTGATACTTAGAAAAAATTAAAAAAAAAGAAGATGAAAGTTGTTCGGCAAAAGAGGGTAGATACTTACTCGGCAAACTTCCGATCGTCCCATCCAAGGAACGTAAGATCTTCTGGGCCACGGAGTGAGCCTACGTCTTTGCTCGCTTTTCCCGACCTTTCCGTGGGCTCCGCAGAAGAGCGCCTAGCGACATCCCCTTCGTGGCGAGCATGACTTTCGCCCACCTTTTCTTTCCCCTTGCCGGTGACATCTCCGGCCAGTGGGGTCCCGTCTGCCTTCTTAAGGCGTTTCCCACCACGAGGTGGGGAGACGGGAGGGGACCGGATTTGGACTGGGGGGGCTGCCTGTCTCGGAACTTTAGCCCCCTCAGGCTTGTTCGACATGGCGAGCACCGCTTGAGGAGGGTCACCTCTCTTTTTCTTCCCTCTTGGTGGCCCCATTTCAAGGACCCTTTGCTCAAGAAGAGCGTAGCTTGGGGGAACGGCAACTATTACTTGCTCGGCTAAAAAAAAAAAAAAAGAGTTAAGTTAAAATTAGACGAGCAAGTTAAACGGGTTAACGACGAACAAAACTTGAGCAAGGAGTTAGAAATTTTCATACCAGGGGGCACCTCAGCTTGAGCCTCCAAATGATGTGGGTAAGTCAAAAGGCGAGCAGCTTTTTGACACCTTGATTGGCAGAGATAGTCTATAGTTCTATCTGCTTTATTGCGGAGGCCGACCAAGCACGAAGTAAACAAGAACTCGGAGTTCAACTCCTCCTCTTTCGAATTCCACTTGGGTAGACGAGGGCCTGCGAACAAACAAAAGAAGTTAAATTAGAACAACTTAGCCCAAAGGCGAGCAAGAAACAAACTTACGTTTCAATTTTCCATAGGCTGCTGGAGAATTTATTCGCCCAGGACCGCCGTGTGGACCGGAAGATGCTCGCCAATCACCCCCAATCCAGAAGAAGTGTTGCTTCCAGTCACGAACCTTGTTCGGCACCTCTTCAACCATTTTCAACCCAGTTCTTGCCTTGAGATAGTGATAGCCTTCTTCTCCCAAGGGGCAACTAGTAATTGTCATCAAGTAGTTGATCTCTTCCGCAGTGATCCGATCAACGTACCCCTCTAAGGCGAACAGGCACATGGAACCCAAGAGATTCATCCACCCAATTGGAGTAATTTGGGTAATGGCCAAGTTGGTCGCCTCCAGGAATCGACCAACAACGGGTGGAAGAGGCAACTTTAGTCCGGCAATTAAAGTGTGAATGTTGATCGCCGTACATCCTGGAGGTGGGCGATCAGCTCTTTCCTTTCTCTGAGGAGCCCACATGTGGATATCATATGGGATCTTATAGTCCTTCCGGATGGAGTCCAGTTCATCTTCGCGAACAACACTTTTTATCTTGCTCGCCTGATACCCAGTTTTCACCTTATCCATTACTTGTCTCTGAGGGCGGGGAAAGCTGTTCGCATATCTTTCAGCATATGCTCGCCATTCAAATAGACGAGCAACCCCAGCTGGGATCTCACTTTCCAGCATCTTTGGGGATGGAAAATTGATGCTCTCCAAGAACTCGCGAGTGAGTTCGTTAAGGTCTGGATCTCTAGATTCGGCAGAAGACGAAGAGCTTACGCCCAAATTGTTGTTCGCCGCAACTATTAATTCTCTCCCAGATGGGCCCGCACCGGTGTCCTCCACGGAGCGGACGACCGAATCCACCTGAAGATCCGACGCCGAGGAAATTTCGAAGGGAGGTTGATCGATGGGAACCGCGACTGGAAAGAGTGGGTCTAAGGTCTCCTCAGTCTTATTGCTCGAGTGCGAAGACATAGAAGAAGAAGAAAAATCCAGGCGACGGTGAAAAGAATTGCAGATGGCGGCGCTATCCCGGAGAAGACGATTGCGCTCGAACCCACACGGCGGTGATGGCGTTTTCGAGAGAAAAAGTAAAGAAAAGAAAAGAAATAAGAGGATAACTACCTTGTTTCGAGGATTGGAGGCCAAACACTGGAAGAATAGATGCCGGAGAAGCTTGGAATCGCCGGAGGAAGGAAGGGTTCGCCGGAGTACTGTTGCAAGAGGGGGAAAAGTAGGAAAGATTTCAGTTTTCCCACTATTTATACCCCAAACAAAAACGGGGTCCAGGGCATAATTTTCTGAAAGTTCCGGGGCTCAACTGGAAGAAGGCGGGGTAAATTCCGAGCTAAACTAGGAGATGAAGGACCTATAAACAATTATAGGGGCGCGTGGCCTTGGGGCTGCTCGCGCGTGAGCGGCGCGCAATCATTGTGCTGGCGTCATCTTCGTGATCTCCCCAGATCATGGGAAGACGAAACAGTTATTCCAACATTGCTCGTCACAGAGATGCTGTTCGTCCAAATCTTGGCCAAGACGATATCCTAACTACAGTTGCTCGCCATAAAATTACTCGTCTGATGCAACATCTAGTCAGGATAGGGGGCAATTGTTGATAGGCGAACATCAACTAGATATGGAGCGAACAATTATTGAAGTCTAAAACAAAGAAAATCACGATTTGGGCGCATTAACCAATCTGGGAGGTGTATGAAGTGACGAACAACTCTCCCGACGAACAACTAATGGGCGAACAGGTATTAAGGCCCGGGACCAAGAATGAGCCAACTGTGAAGTCATCCATGACGAACAACTTGGTCAAAATATGATACAACAAATAGCCAAGGAGGTGTGTACAAGTGAACAAAGGACAAAGATCCCAAAGCCAAGCTGAACAAAGCCATAAGGCGAGCAACTTCCAAAGTACAACCTCAAGAGGCGAACAACTTTCAGTTGGAGAATCAACAAGATCAATTAAGCCGACCTAGGCGAACAACAGTGAGTCCGAGATAAGGACCAAAGAAGACTTTGTAACTAAGGTTCAGCTTAGATAAGATCAAAGGGACACATGTCAAGCATGCAGGCTAGGGAGACCAAGAGTCTTAGACACCTCATGCTTGCTAGTCTCTATAAATAGTTGTTCTCCAGCTTATTCAGAAAATAATTTTCGAATTTCAGACAAAAAATACACACAAACACACTCAAATTCACACATACACGAAATAAGTCCAATTTCGACTACCGAATTTACAAATTCGATAAATCCAAACCCCGATTTACCATTTATGGTGGTAATCAATCACACGTTATTGATTGGTGACGTAAAAACGGATTAAAACAGCCACAAATCCTTACGATCAGATTCGTTCACCAACATATGTGTGTTCCGACTTGATTAATATTATAATTAAGTCGGAAATGGATGCACGTAGGAATTTTGATTAACTGGGAATACGAAAAAACAAAATGAAACTCTGCCGAAATTTTTAGAAAATATTAATTAATTAATTAATTATAATGTAATAATAACTTAATAGGAGAATACAAATGATTAATTGTAGGGTTTAATTCATTAATATGAAACAGATTGATATGGACTACTCAAGCCGTTTACGTTGGATGTATGGTCCAAGATCGATTAATGGCATGTTAGCTCCTGAATTTATTAGTGGACTCGATTCATTCGTAGACTTCGCCACTAGTAACCCAAATTGGATGAATCGAGGAAAGATTAGGTGTCCCTGTAACAAATTTAGATGCAGGAACAAAACGTATCAGTACCCCGATGATGTGAAAGCTCATTTGTATAGAAATTGTTTTATGCCAAATTATTACAATTGGGTTTTTCACGGTGAGGAAAATTGGGGTCAAATTCCGCATCAATACAATGATCAGGCATCGTCTTCTTACGGACCGGTTGATGAGACCGCAGGATCTAACTCGTACCACGATATGATCACGGACTTAACTTCCGGTCCCCACTTTGGAAATGTGGATGACGAGCCGTCTGTTGAGGAACCCCCTAATCAGTATGCTGCACAGTTTTATGACATACTTCGTGCAGCGGATCGGGATTTGTATCCTGGCTGCGAATCACACTCGCAACTGTCATTCAATGCCCGTATGCTGAACATTAAAACTGAAAACAGACTATCTGAAAGGGGTTATAATCAAATCGTTGACCTGGTACGTGAGATATGTCCTCCGGATAATTTGGTGCCCATAAAGTTTTCCGATAGCAAACAGTTGATGGGTGAGATGGGGCTTCCTGTGGAGAGGATCGACTGTTGTGCAGGGAATTGTATGTTATATTGGGGTGCGGACAACGATCTTGAATATTGTAAGTTTTGCGGTCGGCCACGGTTCAAACCCGCTAGACGCGATGTGAATGGTCGACTGAAAAAGAAGAGCCCTTTCAAGGAGATGTTCTACTTTCCCATCATCCCTAGACTGCAAAGATTGTATCAGTCCAATGCAACTGCGAAGGATATGACATGGCATGCAAGTTGCTCTAATAATGATCAGTCTGGTGTTATGCGTCACCCTGCAGACTCGCAGGCTTGGAAACACTTGGACCAGTCGTATCCTGAATTTGCATCAGAAATTCGGAACGTGAGGTTGGGCTTGAGCACCGACGGTTTTCAGCCGTTTGGGCAGTCGGGGAAACAATACTCCTTATGGCCCGTGATACTGACGCCGTACAATCTACCGCCATGGATGTGCATGAAGGATCAATTCATGTTTCTTACGGTTCTGGTGCCTGGTCCAAAAAATCCAAAGGATAAATTGGATGTATTTTTACAACCATTGATCCGTGATTTGATAATTTTATGGGAATATGGAGTGGTAACGTACGATATTGCTACAAAGCAGAATTTTTTGATGCGGGCTGCACTAATCTGGACCATAAGTGACTTTTCAGCCTACTCGATGTTGTCTGGATGGAGCACATCTGGAAGGCTTGCTTGTCCATATTGTGCAGAATACACGGATGCTTTCACTTTGAGGCTCAGTCGAAAGCAGTCGTAGTTTGACAACCATCGTAAGTTCTTACCCAGATATCATCCGTATCGAAGGAACAAGACTGCATTAAAAAAGAACAAAATAGTTGATGATGATCCACCGCCCATCCGTACAGGTGTTTCGATCCTTGAGGAAATTAATTGGATTGGATTTATGAAAGTTACGGAAGAGGGTGCTGATGCTCACAACAAAGTTCTAGATGGGGGTTGGAAGAAGAAGAGCATTTTCTGGGATTTACCGTACTGGAGTATGCTGTTGATCCGACACAATTTGGATGTGATGCACATCGAAAAAAAATGTGTTTGATAATCTCTTCTACACGGTGATGAATGTGGAAGGGAAAACGAAGGACACAAATAAATCTAGGGATGAGCTCAATGAATACTGTCGTCGACCCTTGTTGCAGAGATGTCCAGATACAGGAAAGTACCCCAAAGCTGCTTATTCACTTGATAAGAGACAGAGAGATATTGTTTGCAAGTGGGTAGATGAATTGAAATTCCCTGATGATTATGTGTCCAACCTGTCTCGTTGTGTAGACTGGAGCAAATTGAAGATGTTTGGGATGAAGAGTCATGATTGTCACGTGTTTATGCAGAGACTGCTTCCAATTGCTTTCCGTGAATTACTACCGGCCAACATTTGGAAAGCTATCACTGAAATTAGTTTGTTTTTCAAGGAGTTAACATCTAGGACCATTACAGTGGAAAACATGACTAGGTTGGACCATGATATCCCAGACATCTTGTGCAAGTTGGAACGAATATTTCCACCCAGCTTCTTTAATTCAATGGAGCATCTACCTGTCCATCTTGCATATGAGGCAAAGATCGCTGGTCCAGTACAATACAGATGGATGTACCCATTTGAGAGGTAATCTATTAATTTACCTGTTTATTTTTAATATAATCTCGTTCGGGAATTACAGTAGCTCATCCGTGGACCTTGAATTAGGTATCTTCACAATTTAAAGTTAAGTGTGGGTAACAAGGCGCATGTGGAAGCTTCAATTGCAAATGCTTATTTAACAAAAGAAGCATCAATGTTTTGTTCCCATTATTTTGAGGACCATGTGCTGGCGAGGCGACACAATGTACCTCACAATTTCAGCGGTCGTGAAGTACCCGAAGCAGTTGAAGGTAATCTTTCGATATTTGTGCCTTCTGGTACACATCTTGGAAAGAAGGGTAAAAGATGGATTGTAGACTTAGAGAAGCAAGTTGCCCACACGTACGTGTTACTAAATTGCAATGAGGTGCAACTGTATATTGCGTAAGTTAACCTACCTCTTAGTGGAAACTTAAGTTGTTTTTTATCTTCTAATTTGTGCCTCAATCATATGTAGTGTGTTTTTCGAGCAACTACTGCTTGTTCAACCGAATCTATCAGGTGCTGAAAAAGACGATGTGCTTCAAATGGAATTTGCGTCGTGGTTTGAACAACTTGTAAGTGATATATATCTATAAGTAACTTGTTATTATTAATTTTTATATATAATGGAGATCATCTGGCACACACGTTGGCGGCTATGACCAAAGAGATGTTGATCGCTTGTTGGCTGAAGAGCGCGCGAGATATGAAAGAATGCTGGCGGAGCAACAGAGACAGTATAACGAAAACTTGCGTCAGGAAGTGCACAACCAGATGATGGCGTGGATGCAAGGACATCAGGGAAACCTACCTAGTGGGTTTTCCCAACCAGCTACTTCATATCCTCCTTACCCAGCTTATCCTTCTTATCCTCCCGCCCCTGGTTACGCCCCTTGTCCTCCCACCGGTCCTTCTAGTGGTGTTCCTCTCGTTCCTCCTAGTGGTTTTCCCGCCGCCCCTTATCCTCAGGCCTCTCCTGCTCGTCCTCCAGCTTCTGGTCCTTCCCCGTCTCGTCGTAATTCCATATCTCCAACTGGATTTGTAGACCTACTTGAAAGAGGTGCATATTCTGGTTACCCTCCGAGGGGTAATTATTCTGGAAATGAAAGAGGTGGTGATGATGATGATGATGATGATGATGATGATGATGATGATGAGAGATAGATGTCATGAATATTTGATCGTGTTTTTTAACTATATATGTTGGTTTAAGATTTTACTGTTTATTTAGATTTAATTGTCTGGATATTTGAGCATGTGTGGATATTTTAATTGTTATGTCTGGATATAATTGGAACTATATATGTTGGTTTGTTATTATTATTATTATTATTATTGATTTTAGTGAAAAACAATTTCAAAAATATTTATTTTAAAATTTTATTGATTTAAAAAAAAAGAAGCAAACTTTATATGTGTATATGTGTACACATAATAGTAAATAGTGAAAATAAATATATGTGTATTAGTGTATTAGTGTACACATAATAGTAAATAGTGAAAATAAATTTAAAAAATACTTTTTATTTTATTTTATTGATTTTTAAATAAAATAACGATCAATATATGTGTATATGTGTACACACATTAGTAAATAGTAAAAATAAATTAAAAAAATATTTATTTTTAAAAATAAAAACAATCAATATATGTGTAATAGTGAAAAATAATTAAAATATACTTATTTTAAAGTTATATTGATTTATAATAATACATACAAGTGATAGTTTAATTTTATATGTAATAATAATTTTCATATAAAGTATAACAAACAATTAATATTAAGTAATATTATGTTTAAAATATACAACAGAAAATATATTAAACATATATATTACACCCTAAAACATAACAAGTAAATAGCCTTGCCCAAGCGGCACGGCGCGAAACACGCAAGGCCTCCGCATACATGGAGGTCGCGTGTTCGAAACCTGAGGGGGGCGAATTTCGCCCAATTTGAGCTTGGAGTGAGGTGGGTGGGTGCTAGCCTAGCGGATCCGCGGGGGAGGGGTTGTGCTTGAGGTCGTGTGTTCGAAACCCACGAAATACGTTTTTATTTCGGAACAGACTGGGCGAGGGATTACACGAGGGAATTTCCCTCGCCACGTCAGCCGAGGGAAACTTCCCTCGCCCAATGACCGCCAGTCACATCAGCTATGAAAAGGGAAATTTTTCCCTCGCGCACAGTTTACTAGGGTAATGAAGAGGGATTTTTCCCTCGTTCTTATTTCCCTAGGGAATATTCCCTCGCCCTTTACAAGGGCTTAGACGAGGGATTTTTGACGAGGGAAATTTTCCCTCGCCTGGTCCCACACGAAATCCCTCTTTAAAACCCTCTCCATTTTTCGAGGGATTTTTTTTTCCCTCGTGTACAGAATGGCGAGGAGCATTTTGGAGAGGGAATAAATCCCTCTTCAATACCCTCTCTACATTCGATTCCCTCTTTAAAACCCTCTCCAAAACCCTCTTTAAATCAATTTATTTTTGTGGTGAAAACAATCCCCTTCTCTTCCTCCAATTTGAGGAGTTCAGTGAATATGGTCAAAGACAGTCATAAGAACAATGCTAAACTACTTCAACTTAAATCTGATTTCAATATTACCTTGAGGCATCTAAGTTCCCTCTCTCCTCAGCTCTTCAAGATGCTGGCAAACCTAGATTCTAATACAAACCTCGCATTAATCAGGCATAATTCAAAAAATTGACAAGCTTAAATATAAGCTAATCGAGATTCTTGAGGTAGAAATACTTGTTGGTGAGCATGATGCCAAGGATGAAGAAACACATGGAAATCCAATTTGCACAAACTCTTCCTCTGTTCTTGCTCTTCATGGTTTTGGCTGTTGTAAACAAAAATTGCATAAGAATCAAAATTCGCTAGTGAAAAGTAGTATGCATTTTGAATCGTGTATATATATAGATAGCATGGGAGAGGTATTAGATTAGGATTTAAAGGAATTTTTTAGCTGAAAAAAATCATCCAGGATTTTTATGAATTTTAAGATTTTGCGGGATTCTATAAGATTTTTTAAATCAGTATTTTAATGGATTCTATAAGACTTTGTGGACTTTGCAGAATTTCATGGATTTGTAACATACAAAGAGTTCAAGATTTTTTTTCATAAATTCGAATTAAAAAAGAGTCAAAGAAAAAAAAATCTCCATAATAGCATGTCCTCCTAAATAGCATCCGTCCACATATCCATAGCTATACTAGTCCTCCAAGCATTAGCATCTCGTCGTTCTTGCTCTTGGGTTTGAATAATAGGCTCAAAGTTATGGTCTTCATTAATCGGCAATGTTGAAGATGAAGGTTCGTCCACCGGTTCAACTGGAAATTCATCAGAACGACATTCTTTGCAAAGAAAGTTATGTAGAGCTGCACATGCTAATACAAGTTCTGCTTGTGTCTTAAATAAAAATGGAGGTGCTGACTTAAAAATTGTGAACCTTGATTTAAAAATACCCAATATTCTCTCGATCACATTCCTTAAAGACGCATGACGAAGATTGAACAATTCTTTCTCATTTTCAGGGTCATTACCCTGACCTGCAAAATCTTGTAGATAATATCTTACACCTCGAAATGGAGTTAAAAACTGACGACGATTAGGAAATCCACCAAAAAATATTTACCTAATTACATATCCAATATATAATATTAGTATTATAATAATACTAATAATATTAATTTAAAAAATAAGTATTTATCTTGTGACACTTTAAGTCCATTCCTCCTTGTTATAACATCATTTAGTATCTTAGATTCATGAGCCAAACCCTCCCACCCACTAAGAATGTACATGAACTCCAAATCAAAATTACAAGCGGCTAATACATTTTGTGATATCTTTCCATGATGGTAACGATAGCTGCTTACGTCTCGTCCCCTTACCATTGCTGGAGTAAGTGTCCCGTCAATAGCTCCAATGCAATCCTAATATAACAATTTTCACATGAAAAATATAAATATAGTAGTGTCATTTTATTTATAATTTTTATTGTTAGATAATTATTACATACCTTGAAGAAAGGGAAGAACCTTGTGCTTTCTCTGATTTTAGCAGGTACGCTTGAACCTGGTTTTTGAGAAGTTTCACATGGTCCAAGTCTCTTATCCATACACCAGCTGCATCGGTCCTACGGCTGGGTCGGTACGGTATATCGTACTGAAAATCGCATACCATATATCGTACCGAAAAGTTCGGTATGATATAATTTTATACCGATCCCGTACCGAAGTTTTCGGTATACCGAAATTTTGGTATGCCTAAAAAATTTATACCGTACCGAATAATCGGTATACCGTTTCATACCGAAAATACCGACATATACCGATATTTTTGGCATACCCAAATTAAAAAAATGTAAATGTATACCGTTCCATACCGAAAAATATAAAGGTATACCGTTCCATACTGACAAATACCAATAATATTTCAGTATTTCGGTATATACCAAAATAACGAAAATTTAGAATATTCATAACGTTACCGTACCGAAAAATTTCGGTGCGGTATCATACCGTACCGAAATTTCCTGTATACCGAAATTCTGATTTTTTCGGTATTTTTTCGGTACAATATTTCGGTATTTTTTTCCCACCCCTAATCGGTCCCAGTAATTTTTCCACTCAACTCAAAAGTTCCAAAATACCCTGAAATTAATAGAAAAAAATGCACAATCAGAGTATCGAGACTATAATAGCATAAACCGTACAATTACGAGTAAAATAAAGAATTATTGTTATAAAACAATCAATCAAAGCACACAAAATAACACAAATAATTACGACTTATCAATTAAATTTACATACTGCATTAACCTAGGTGACCAATCCAATTAATTAATCACATAATTTAAACATTGTAAACAGATGATATAAACAAACAAATATCCATGGAGAAACAACAATTATTAAACTAAACATAAAAAAAGGATAAAGTCGGTTGGTGATTTTACCTCAAAGGAATCGGCAAGGATGAAGATGACGATGAATTTGGGAATTAAAGGCATGTATGAAAAATGAAGCATGAAATCTGATCTTAAGGAAATATTGTTACATTGCATTTGGTGTGTGTTGTGTCCAGTGTGCGCAGCAGGAAGAAAAAAATGCAGATATATGCTACATTACATGTATTTGTGAAGCACCAGAGAGGACATCAAAAGAACATATATTAAATGGTGGTAGAAAAATATATAGAAAGAGTACCCATCAAGAGGATTCACAACACCAGGAAAGTAGTCTCCATATGCTAATCTGTTGATCTTATGAGTCAGCTGCATCATGAATTCCAAATTTTATTAATATCAATCCATAATTAACTAAGCATGAACTGAAAAAATATCTAATTTCATCAGTATCAGAAAATGTAGAAGCACAGTCATCTCTTACATTAAAATTGCCCTTCTGAAAGGCTAGCAAATCATGAACATGCACATTTGACTGCTGGAAACTCTTCCCTGGCGCAAAATGGAAATTCCCACATCCAAGAATCCATAGATGTTACATCCTTCGCCTTCTTCATCCTTGATCTTTTGCAAAAAACCTTCTCTTTTGTACTGATTTCATTTTTCATGAAAAATATGAAAATCTATACCGAGTATATAGTTCAGATTCATGGCATGAATTACCAATAAATATTCTGAACTAGCAGATCATGAACAAAGCCACTTCTGTTATTTTAATGTAGTTATGATGCCTGATGCTGAACCTTCATTTTTAGCAGAACAGGAGATTGACAAAAGTTTCAGGAAAAAGTGGAAGACATTTTTATTAGATGAAATAAGATGCTTCTTTGTTTCAATTCTCGCAAAGCCAGACAATATTTTGAAGCACCCACACAATATGTAACTTAGAGGAAAAACAAATTCATAAAAATCTTAAATGATCATATGAAAATTTCATAATATGTGTTTCTATGAAGATTTTCTTTATATGTTTCACGATCCTAATTTCCTCAGGTGATCACATGCTTGAATCTCAACATTTAATAAATTACTGATTGGGCAGCAACAAATTTGTTACTAATCAATGTCAAATGTGATGTAGGCACTACATACCCTTCAATATTCCTCACTTTGACCTGCAATCGTGGAATTCCAATTGAATAACATAAAATACCTATTACATTGGATCTATAGCTTATTGGGCAGCTAAAACATCAGCAGTACCTGTGATGGCTGCTAAATTTTTACTAAGTTTTTCCTTGAGATAACAATCCTTTAGAAATAATTTGATCTATTGCCACTCTCTAGGTGCCTTTATTTTCTAGATGTGTGAAGCATTCCAACTCTCTAAATTTAATTTCCCCAAGGAGAAAAATATTTTCAGCTTAGCCTGAGAGAACACTTTCCAGAAGGCTGAACTACAATTTTTACAAAAAAAAAAAAAAAAAAAAAACTACAAGCAAGAGATAGAGACCTGATCAATCTCATCTGGATTTGATAATGCCCAACCCTTCTTTCTATATGCTTCACCATCGACAGTGCCAGCGGGATGGGCGGTGATCGGTGATGAATATGTGTGTCACCCCTCCCCCAGAACGACCGATGAAGAAAGCGTCTCAATTACCGGCAGATGAAAATTGTGATCCCTTTCTCTAAAAAAAAAATTGTGATTTGATTACATATTAATTAAAAAATATTTTGATCATAAATTAAAGAAGGATAAATTTGTAAATTAATAATTATAAAATTTTAAACTATTAAATTTAATATAATAATGGAATAATACGACACAACTCGATGCAACTCGATAGAAAATTAGATCTCAATAAGTTGCACGTCATTAAATTTAAACCATTAAATTTTATTATATTTTAGATCTGATGGTTTATAAAGCATACTTGGTATCAGACAACTCGATAGGGTGTCTGACACAAGAAAAACTTTCTTTACTTCTATTCTTTTGTTTTGGATTCATTTATTTATGTTCTCATTACTACAAAAATTTGAAATTTGAAAATTTAATTTTTAGTTATGCTACATATCTAAAGTTTTTTTGCCACATTGCCACGTAGACGCCATGTCAACGACGGACTTCTGCAAATTTGCACGTAAATCTTAATTGCAAAAAAAAAAAAAAAGGTTAAATTGGAGCTTTGTTTAACAAGATCCAAAAGTTTAGTTTAAAATGCAATTTCGAAAAAGGTTGTGATTTAAAATGCAAATAAATCTTAAAGTTTTTTGCCACCTAATTTTATAGTTTTTTTTGGACGATTGTCACGTGGATGCCACGTCAGCAACGGGCAGAGGCAAATCTGCCCGTATGTCTTAATTGCCAAAAAAAATTAAGTCGAAGCTTTTTTAACAAGATCCAAAAGTTTAACTTAAAATGCAATTTTGGAAAATGTCGTGATTTAAATTGCAATTAAGCCAAAAAAACATATGTTATGTTTTATTTATTTTAGGTCAAGTAACACGTTAAACTTTGAGAAGTAAATAACAGATTTGAGATATTTTTTTTTTAGAAATTAGGATGTGTATGAATAAATATTTATTGTTAGTAGTTATATTACTAGAAATTAGTTGTATCATAGCTTTGCGTAAAAATAAATTTCATAAACCATGAAACGTTATATTGGTGTGTATTTTTGTTATATTGTGTCACTAGTTGTAGACCCGCGAATTTCGTGGGTGTCAAGAAGTATTGTTAGATTTTTTTGTTCAGTGACACAATATAAGCATGTCCATAGGAGTGTGATTGTGATATTTCAGATAAATTTTACACAATGGATGCATAATTTCTCAATAAAAATCTAACTATTTCATTAAACATAATCGGTTAAACCCAACATAATATCATACATTCATATATACTGCATGTATATACGACATATCACTCCTTTGTACTTCATATATTCATCTGATAGACTACTTGCTAAATATTGCAAGTTAACTATCTTTCGAACTTCTGGTTCGGTTTGCTAGTGTGTAAGTGTAAATATTGAAGATCTTTTCCTTCAGAGAAATTTTTCGGTATTCATTTTTGGATTTTTATCTCCCCCTAATGCTGGAAAATGATCTTCGTCAAATGTGCAGTCAGTCTGGCGGGCTGTTGGAATATATTATGGTGGTGGTATAAGATTATATACTGCACACTCAAATATTCGCAGATGGGAAATGATTGTCATTTCATGCACTAGTTATAAAGGGGAGTGGTCATTTTCTTCAGAATCTAGCTCTTCAGGAGCATCATCTGTAGAGATAACCTTTTCAGGAAGCTGAACATTATCATTTCATATAATTTGAAGTCTTGTACCTTTTGACTCAATACTTTTATTTAATCCTCTCTATTTTTTTAGGATTTTTATCTTTCGACCAAAAGGTCTCCCACCTACAGGCGTGTTTCAGGTCCATCACTTGTTATTTATCCATCAGGGACACCTATCTTTATCGATATATTTTCTGAATGAATATGTGATTTAGTAACTCTTCTGGAGTCACTGCATGTATCCGGTAATTGTTTTGTAATTTTGTTGCAAAAATATAAGGATTAAGAAAATCCAATGTTATTTTTCAAATGATTTCCTTTACGGTTGATCTTTAAAACTCAACAAATCTCTTTGAGACTTAGGAGACAACATAACATTATTTTAGTTCCTTCACGGAAAAATATAGTCTCTTTTGGAACCTTCAATCAAATTTGTACAACTACTCATATTGCTAATATTTGTCTCCCCCTCTTCCAAATGAGAAATAAATTTCTTACATTTAAGCATGATATGTACAGTAGCACTTAATCATCATCATCATCATCATCATCATCATCATCATCATCATCATCATCATCATCATCATCATCATCATCATCATCATCATCATCATCATCATCTTTACAAACAATGTTTTCATCAACATGATCTCAACATATTCATCCTTCTTTTCGAGAATGTTTTATAAAGTTTGAGATGATCTGATGCTCGACATATACAGGACCAATGACCTTCCATATCATATTGGTAACATATATCATCATTTTTTTTATTCATTGTCCCTCTTCTAGGAGACAACTAGTTTATTGACATGATAATAGTTATATTTGATATGTTTACGACGACCCCATCCAAAATCATTATGAGATTGAGGCGCATCCGCTTCAGGGAATGGATTAGAACAATTGTGTAGAGGATTCATCATTTTTCAACAATAATTTGTTATTTTGCTCGACTTATAGAAGACAAGCAATTACTTTAGAATATTTCTTAAACCTATATATTTTTTCCCGATATTGTTGCTGCAGAAGCATATTCGAAACATGAAAAGTAGAAAAAAAATATTCTCAATTATGTCATTACAGTTATGGTTTCACCACATATCTTTAATTGAGAAGTGAAACTGAATATGACTAAATTATGTTCATTAACAAATATGATAATTTTGAAACCGTAGGTAGGGCCAATCATATCGGGCTTTTGAAAGGATGATCATCTTCAAGTGGTCAAATCTTTCTTTTAGATTTTTCCACAAAACTAGTGGATCTTTTAATATTGAATGTTAAATTTTTAATCATCATTCAAGAGATGATGAAGAAAAATCATTGATTTAACACAATATGGATCTAATGCTTTATTATTATCAACAATGTTTTTTTTTATCAGTATTATTATCAACAATGTATCTTTAAGACCTATTGCCTCAAGATAAATCTCAACATCTAAACACATGCTTATACAATCTCAAGATCCATAGCCTTAGATTTATTAATCAGACAAGCAATTACAAATTCTTGTATTTTTTTTATATAAATAGCATGATGATTCCATATTTTTTTTTCAATTTAATTATGAAAGCATGATGATGAATAATTTATACAAGTATGCCAACTAATTATAAAATGTTACTATACAAACCTATACAGGAATGAAGTAGTAGAAAATCCCTATTTAATCAATAGCTAATAGAATCTTATTTATAACAAAGAAAGAATCATGTTAATTCCAAATAATAAGATTATTAAATTAAATTCATTTTGAAATTAGAACATTCATGGGATTGCAAAGTAAAATGGTATTTAATCATACAAGTTACTGTATCCATTGAATAAAGATTTCTAATCATACATAAATTATAAGAATAGCATCAAATGCCCAACTAATGCAAGAGTTACTGAGAATTTTCAGCATATAAATAATTATGACAAAATATTCATGAATTCACATATTTTTTATTATCAAATTTCCAGTAATTAGGTTAGTCATGATCTATTGTACGTATGACATGTGATATAAGTAAACAACATTAAATTGCTTTAAGATATTGAAACCAAAATATTAACTCAACATCGTGCATACAAGGTTTAGTAAAATACTCCCAAAAGATGTTATGAGGCAATTCCCAATTTTTTTTTACACGATCGTGCACAATAGTTTATCAAGGGATTATGAATTCTTATGTGAGCTAGTTATCATCACAATCTTATCCACATGAATTAACAAATGAACTAATTAGAAAATATAAGAGTGTACTAAAAAATCTACTAATTAGAGCGAGACATATATCAATTAAGATTGTGCCTTTCTACGTGCATGTTAAAATGGGCATAATATAGGAACATTGCTTAGCTTGTATTAAGAACTAGCACTACTACTTTCATAAACATATTCTCATATATCATTTTAATTGAAAAAGAACTTCTCACGTAAACGTACCTATTGCGGTAATAATATACCTGCTCCGGCAATGACGAGAATAATTAGAAACAAAATTCACCGAATTTTTTTATAGTAGAACACTCGTGCTGATAACGTGTTGTGAAATAAATAAAATGAACGTAAAGAACACAAATTTATTTACCCAGTCCGTCAAGAATGACTACGTCTGGGGGCATGTCAAACCAGAATATATTTTACTATTCTTTTCACACTCATACAAATGAAGGTGACATACCACATATTTATACACATGCATGGAGGTTTCTAGGAACATATGAATCCCAAATGAATATATGCATTTATGCTATGGAAACAAAAGGACACTCCACATTATTCATATAATTATATTTATTGGAGAAACATCCACTATATTAATTATTTCATAACAGATTTCAATAAATTATTTAACTCAAAGAATTTCAGTTAAAACTAAATCTAAATACCACATGCATGAAACAATGGGTCCCCTTCCTATTCCTACGGGAAAAAAATGTGTCTTTTTGGGGTTTGAACATGCACCTTAGGATAACAAACTCTAACTCATTACCGCTGAACTATAGAATAATGCTTTATAATTCTTAAAAATCAATATTATTTAGTTCATTTTTTTTAGTGCACATATTAGTGATGATCAAACAATAAACTTACCTAAAACCAAATATTTTAAAATACGCGTATATTATTATCTACAATTCCTTAAATGGGCCAAACAATTTCGTGCTTATTCTTTTTCTAAAATAAATCCATAAATAATATAAATTTTATTTAAAAAATATTATAAATTATATATTATAATTAGTATATGATTTTTCTATGTAGTAATTTAAATAAAATAAAATATAATATACATTAAATATATTTATATAAATATTAAATATAATATTTATTAAGATACCTTATGCATAACGTAAAATTATCCATACAAGAAAATGTATAAAGGGCATGTATATTAAATGAAGTATGCAATGCATACTTAATATAATTATTTTATATATTTCAATAAAATATTTATACTTATTTAATATACTTTTCATAAACTGTTACTAAAATATGTTACATATGTAAAAGTTGTTGGTGAACGGTTCTAATCGTGTGGATTAGTGGATGTTTTTAACCGGTTTAGGATCACCAAACAAGAACGTGTGATCGATTACCACCGTAAATGGAAAATTCGATAGTTCGTGTTGTAGAATTGTAAATACGAGTGTTAAATTCGTATTTATTTCGTATGTGTGCATGTTTAGTTGTGTTAGTGTGTGTTTTGGGAGTATTTGTGTATTTGAACTTAATTTTTATTGCTGGAGAACAACTATTTATAGTGACCACCAAGTAGGTGGTGTACAAGACTCTTGGACTTCCTACCTTGCATGCAAGACAAATGTCCTTTGACCTTGTTTGACCTTATCTAAGCTGAAACTTAGTTATAAAGTCTTCTTTGGCCTTATCTCGGACTCATTGTTGTTCGTCTTGGTTGGTTTGGTTGGTCCAAATCGTTCTTTTGGTAAGAGTTGTTCGCCTCTTGAGGTTGTGGTTCATAAGTTGTTCGCCTTTATGCTCATTGTAAGCAGGCTTCGGGATCTTTGTCCTTTGTTCATCATGTATCTAGCCGGTTATGGGATTTTGCGTTGTACTCCTCCTTAGCTGGTAGATGCACCACCTCTTGGTAGTGTTGTTCGTCATTTATTACCTGGTGTAAGGTTCGTATTCGTATTTGGTCTCGAATCCTAGGACCTGTTCGTCAGAAAGTTGTTCGCCGAGAGTGTTGTTCGTCACCGAATACACTCCCCGAATTAATTTGTGCACTCCCCTTTGATTTTCTTTGTTAATTATTTCTGGTCCGGGTATTTTGCTTCTTAATCTTCAATCATACCTTAACTCTTGTTCGCCTGGTAGTAATTGATGTTTGCCTATCAACAATTGCCCCATATCCTGGCTAGATGTTGCTTCAGACGAACAACTTTGTGCCGAGCAACTGTAGTTAGGATACTATCTTGGTAAGGATTGGGTCGAACAACTTCCCTTCAGACGAGCAACTTCAGAGTCACCGTTTCATCTTCCCAAGGTCTAGGAGTCGTCCAAGGATGACGTGGGCGGCATGATTATGCGCCGCCCACGCGCGATCAATCTCAAGGCTACGCACCTCTATAATTGCATATAGGCCCTTTGATTTTTGGTTCTTGCTCGAAAATGACCCCGTTTGTTCTCAAATTGATCCAAATTTTTTGTGAAATTACAGGTTTTACCCCATTTTTCCTATGAGTATAAAATCGAGTGGGAAATGAAATTTTCCCACTCTTCATCCTTTGCTACAGAGAATTTCGGCGACTTCCACCATTTCCGGCGACCTTCACACTTTTCCAGCATTATTTCACGTAATTCCGGCTTCTAATCTTCCTCTAAGGTAGTTATTTCACTTATTCATCTATTTTTATTTCTTAATTTCTTCTTTCTTCCATAAATTGCACCACCACCACCACCACCGTGTGAGAGCTTGCGCCGCCGTTATCCGCCACCGGAATCCTAAATACACTTTTAAAATCTCCAATTTTCTTATTTTTAAATCCATGTCCTCTCATTCGAGCAACCACAGTTCCGAGGAAACTCTCGATCCTCTTTTTCCAATTGTTGCTTACAAAAACCAACCACCATTTAAAATCTCATCTGGAACAAACACCGACGTCGATTCCATAGTTCGATCGGTGGAAGACACACACGGGTGCTCGCCAATCCGGCGAAGAAACTGGAGCGGCTGCGAGCAACACTTCAGACGATGAGTCTCCATCGAGTTTAGAATCCGAAGAAGATCCGGAGTTCGACGAGCTCTCTCACGAATTTCTGGAGGGGATAGAGTTCCCAGGTCCCAAGATGCTCAAAAATGAAATCCCCTCTGGTGTTGCTCGCCCGTTTGAATGATGAGCACACACTGCTGAATTTGCGAACAGCTTTCCCCATTCTCAACGTCAAGTATTGGATCTGGTGAGGACCGATTATCAGGCGAGCAGAATCCGGAGTGTTGTTTGCAAAGACGAACTCAACTTAATCCGAAAGGCGTATCAAATTTCTTATGACATTGATATGTGGGCCCCGAAAAGAAAGGAAAGAGCTGATCGGCCTCCATCATGATGCACGACGATCAATATTGATACCCTTATCGCCGGGCTAAGGTTGCCACTACCCCCGGTAGTTGGTCGCTTTTTGGAAGCTACCAACCTTGCAATCACCCAGATAACCCCAATAGGGTGGATGAACCTGCTCGGTATCATGGGTTTGTTCGCCCTTGAAGGGTACATTGACCGTATTATCGCCGAAGAGGTCAACTACCTGATGACGATCACCAAATGTCCAAGGGGTGAAGAGGGCTACTATTATTTGAAGGCCCGTACTGGACTTAAAATTATTGAAGGGGTGCCGAACAAGATCAGAGATTAGAAGCAACACTTCTTTTTCATAGGGGTTGATTGGCGAGCATCTTCTGGTCCACACGGTGGTGCTGGACGCATATATTCTCCCACCACTTATGGGAAGATTAAACGTAAGCTTGCATTTGCTCATCTTTGGATTAAGTCGTTCTAATTTAACTTTTCTTGTTTGCTCGCAGGTCCTCGGTTGCTCAAGTGGAATTCGGAGGAAGAAGAGATCGGCTCAGAGTTCCTCTTCACTTCCTGTTTGGTCGCTCTTCGGGACAGGGCTGATAGGACTATTGAGCACGTGAACAAGGAGAAGTGTAAAAAAGCTGCTCGCCTGTTCACGTACCCCCACCATCTCGAAGCACAAGTTGAGGTGCCTCCAGGTATACAAAATTCTAACTCTTCATTGTGAACTTGTTCGTTAATAGTTCTTGGTTTCAATACTTGCTCATCTAACATACTTTCTTTGTTTTTCTTTTTTTTTAGCCGAGCAAGTCACCGTAGCCGTTCCCCCCTGCTTTGGGCTTCTCGAACAAAGGGTCCACGAGATGTCGCCTCCAAAAGGACGGAAAATCAAAGGGGATCTGCCATCAAAAGTGTTGGTGATGACGAACAAACCAGAGGGAGCAAAAGTTGCTCGGCAAGCTGCCCCTCCAGCAAATGTCCCACCTCCATCTCTCTCCGCTTCATCTCCCCACGGAGCAAAACGTTTGAAGAGAGGAGATGGGAGCTCTGTAGCACATCCCGTCCCCGCCGGCAATAAGGGGAAAGAGAAGGTGAGCAAAAGTCACACCCGTGTTCAACAAGAGGGAGATGCTGCTCGTCATACTTCGATTGAGCCCGTCGAAAGGACGAGCAAATTGGGAAAAAATGTTGCTCTCTTCCGTGGTCCAGAAGACATTACCCTCCTCGGCTGGGATGAGAAAATTTTTGCTGAGTAAGTATCCTTTATGACTTAATCTTTTTTATCTATCTATACTTTCGAAGTCTTTCTAACTGTAGTTTATATTCTTGCTCGCAGATACCGGGCAGAAAACCATCCTGGGCGAGCAAGCCCTGTTCACCAATACGCTTGTTCGAAAACTTCGGTGAACATAAGGGAGATCCCTGGCGAGCATGTCCGCCGGGCCACGGAGCTGATCGCCCGGGCGTGGACCAGGCCTATGGACAAAACTATCTCCACACAAGAAGTGGCGGGCAACTTCCACTACTCAATGATGCAGGCCGCCAATGCACTTGTCACGGCCCAAAAGGGGATGGCCCAGCTTGCCGATCTGGAAGAAGCTGTTTGCCGCTATGCTAGCACTGCTCGGCAGTTAACCGAGGAAAAAGATGGTCTAGTCAGCCAATACGAGGCTAAGATTGCTCGCCTCAACAATCAGCTCAAACTCACCGATGACATCGAGAAGAAACATGTTGAAGATTATCAACAGTTGTCGGCTGAGCTTAAGAGTAAGGATGCCGAGCTCAAAGGAAAGAAGAAGGCTGGAGCTGCTGCCGAACAAAAGCTGAGTGAGGCTGAAGCAGAAATTGCTCGCCTTAATGAGGTGATGAAGAGTATGCTTACTTAAGAGCAGATGGAGTTTGAGCAACAAAGTCGATCCGGATCCATCACAAATCTTGGGTACATTTGTGCCTACGCCGACTGCATCCGTCTTGCACATGTATACGAGAATCCCGAGTTGGTCGACGAGATGGGAAATGATCTGTCAGAGTTCGTCGAGCACTATCCTCCTCCAAACAACATTAAACTCCAGCTAGGGGACATGATTGACTATGGAGTTAAGATTGATAAACTTGACCCTAGTATCATTGTTACTCGCCCTCCAGCCCCAGCAGATGAAGGAAAGCAAGCTGCCAATGACGAGTAGGCTGCTAACGATGAGCGGGCTGCCAAGGAGCAAGAGCAGAAAGCGGCCGAGGACCTGGCCAGGGACATGATCGTTGATCCTCATGCTGACCAAACTCCAGACCTTCCTCAGAGTGAGCAACATTAAGATTAGGACTTAGATTTTTAAATTTCTTCTTGTACTAGTTGTTCGTCCTTTTTGTAGTACACTCACACCTTTGTACTATTTTTTAGGCTTAAAGCCTTTTTATTAATGAATATGTCTTTTGTTCGCTCATTTTCCTTTTATATGTTAATTTCCTTTACATTTTATTTAATGCTTGTGCAATTATAACACATGATATTGGGCTTTGTTCGATTTGAACTTTGCCTTTTAGTAGAATATGGGTTTGGCCTTAAGTTCTGCTCATCTTAAAAGACAAACAACCTTTTAATGGCCTTAATCCTTAAAAATGGACTTGTACCTTGAGCTTTAGACTTATCTTCCAACGATACATCATGGAAATTTACAAGTGTTTTAAGACTGTTCATCACCAACATATACAATCTGACGAACAACTTTGAACACTAACAAAAGCCTTATGCTCGCTTATAATATTTTTGCCGCCAAACTATACAATGTGCCTAACAACTTTTCATTCTATACTTAGGCAAGTTTTTTATTCATTCGGTTCACTTGCCCCCTAAGATACTTGTTCGCCCAAGAGTTGAACTTGTTCAATCTATTGATAGTACTTCTTCAGATGTACAACATTCCAGGAGTATTGGGCCGGTTTGCCTTCCATGTCTTCGATATCGTATACACCATTAAGGAATTTTTCTGTTATACGATACGGGCCCTCCCAAGTCGGTCCCAGTACACCTGGAGGTTGGGCGAGCAACTTTCTTAGAACTAAATCTCCAACTCTGAATTCCCTGACTTTGACATGGGAATTATAATAGCGTTCTGCTCGCTGCTTATAGATGGCATTTTTTTAGCTCGGCATTTAATCGTTTCTCTTCGAGCAAATCCATTTCAGTAGCTAAAGATGAGTTATTCGCCTGTTCATCAAAGATGATCGTCCTGATTGTATTGGCCTTTAACTCAATTGGTATTACGGCTTCTATTCTGAAAGCCATTGCAAAAGGTGTTTCTCCTGTGCTCGACCTGGGAGAAACTATATATGCCCACAAGACTTCCGGAAGTTCTTCAGCCCAATTACTTTTACTTTCCGCCAATCGTACTTTGACTGTATGTTTGATAATCTTATTAACAGCTTCGACTTGTCCATTAGACCGGGGATGATAGGGAGTAGAATAATTCTTTTTTGATTCCCCACTTTGTACAGAAGTCTCTCAGCTCTTTCCCATCAAACTGCGGACCATTGTCTGTCACAATTGTTTGTGGAACTCCAAAACGACAGACAATGTTCTTCCATATAAAGTTGATCATCTTCTGTTGTGTGATTTTCACCATGGCTTCTGCCTCTGCCCATTTCGTATAATAATCGACTACCACGATGGCAAATCGAACATTTCCAACTCCTGCTGGGAAGGGACCAATAATGTCCATCCCCCATCTTGCAAACGGCCACGGGCTGTAAAATGATACGAGCTCCTGAACCGGGGTGTGAATGTTCGGGGCAAAAACCTGGCATTGATGACAAGTCTTTGTTTTCTTGATTGCATCCTAACGTAAAGTCAGCCAATAATAACCTTGCCTGATAGTTTTGTATGCCAAGGCTTGCCCCCCAGTGTGATTTCCGCATACTCCGGCATGTATTTCTTCGAGTATTGCTCGTCCTTGCCCCCTAGGCAAACATTTAAGGAGTGAAATTGATATTCCTCTTTTGTAAAGCTGCTCGCCTACCAGAGTATATCTGGCAGCTTGCTTTATTAGCTTGGCAGCTTCAAAAGAGTTGTTTGGTTTTTCTCCACTTTTCAAATATTTGACTATGTTTGTTCTCCAGTCTTCCTCTTCATTAGTTTGTTCGTCTAGCTGGTTAACATTATAGCTTATCGTTGATGGGTTGTTCACCTTTGTAATTATAATGTCTGCCAACTCTGCAGGTCCTTCGCTTGTTGCTAGTCGGGCTAATGCATCTGCTTGAGTGTTGCTTGTCCTTGGAATTTGCGAGTCACCAAATATTAGTAAACGTCTGACACCTACCGCAAGGGATAAGTGGAGACCAACAATAAGAGCTTCATACTCAGCTTCATTGTTGGTAACCATGAAACCAAATCTGATTGTCGAGGTGAACACTTGTCTGTCAGGGCTAATAAGAACCACTCCTGCCCCCGAGGCCATGTTGGTAGAAGATCCATCGACATAGAGATGCCAGGGATGATCTAGTCCTCTCGTCGGATCTGGAGGGAAAGTTAGTTCGATAATAAAGTCGGCCAAAGCTTGCCCTTTGATCGCTGTTCGAGGAGCATAGGTCACCCCAAACTGGCTAATCTCTAGTGACCATCTCAATATACGACCAGCTGTGTCCGGGCGATGGAGAATTTGTCTGAGTGGGAAAGTTGTTAGCACCTTAACTTGATGGTTGAAAAAGTATGGTCTTAACTTTCTTACACTCATAACAAGTGCATACGCCAGCTTTTCAGTTGGAGAATATTTGATCTCCGCTTCATGTAAAGTTTGGCTGACGTAGTAGATTGGTTGATGAAATTTGCCGTCCTCCCGCACCAGAACAGAGCTGATCGCCACTTCGGATACTGCTAGATACAAATTGATCTTTTCACCTGGGATGGGCTTTGATAGAATTTTAACATCTCCTAAGTAATCTTTAAGTTGTTTGAACGCCCTTTGGCAGTTGTTAGTCCACGTAAATTTTCCTTTCTTAATGGTTTCGAAGAATGGATGGTATTTGTCTCCTGATCGGGATATAAACTGGTTCAATGCTGCTAGGCATCCTGTAAGTCTTTGCACCTCTTTTATTGAACGTGGAGGTTGCATATCCACAATATCTCTGACTTTTGTTGGGTTGGCCTCAATTCCCCGTTGGCTAACAAGATGGCCTAGGAACTTCCCTGAATGAACCCCAAAGCTGCTCTTTTTTGGATTCAACTTCATATTGTAGTGTCGAAGAATTTCGAATACCTGGGTTAAATGTTGAAGATGATCTTCTTTTTGGGGGCTCTTAACCACGATATCATCCACGTAGACTTCTACAGTATCTCCAATTTGTTCGTCGAACATCTTGTTCACCAACCTCTGATATGTTGCTCCCGCGTTGATGAGGCTGAACGATATTCTTTTCCAGCACATCAAGTTTTTGTTTGTATAAAATGATGTGCTTTCTTGATTGTCCGGATGCATTGGGATTTGATGATACCCGGCAAAAACATCCATGAATGTTAGCATCTCGTGTCCTGTCGTGTTGACCACCAATTGATCGATGTGTGGGAGAGGAAAGTTGTCCTTCGGGCATGCTGCATTCAGATCTGTAAAATTTATGCATAGCCTTCAGGTTCCATTTGGCTTCTGCACAAGGACTGGGTTTGCTACCCATTGTGGACAGAGTGCTTGCCGGATGAGGTCGTTGTCTAACAACTTCTTCACTTCTTCATTCAAAGCTTGATATTTATCTGGGCCATATTTCCTTCATTTTTTATGGACTGACCTCTTTGCCAGATTGATATTAAGCTTGTGGTAAGCATACTTTGGATCTATCCCCACCATGTCTGTATGTGACCATGCAAAAACATCTAGATTCTTGCTGAGGAACTCTTTCATTCGAGATCTGTAAAGCTCATGGAGCTCAGATCCTATTTACAATTCAAGATCCTCGTTTTCGGGATTAATTTTGAACGCCTCCAGTTCTTCGACTGGAGTTGCTCGTCGTTTTTGTCCTTTCCAACGAGGATCAAGTATTGGTCCCTCAGGGTTGAAATCATCTTCGATATTCATAGGTTCTGCTTCTAGGCGGGTCTCTAGATCATCTGCTGGCCTTGGCCCATTGTTGTTAGCCAAAATCTGGCCCTCCAAGCCATTTGTCATATGTTGCTCGTCACCACCCACATGTTGTTCGTCAAGTGTGAGTTTCTCTTGGGTGGCGATGAGTTGTTCGCCCAAAATTAGTTCGTCACTGGGAAAAAGTTATTCGTCAGTGTCCATATGGTCCTCTGCCTCCATCATGTCTTCCAGCACTGATGGTTCATCAACTGGGTAGCTAGTGGTGGCCTCCATCATGGAAACTCATCCCTGTTTTGATTGAATTTGTAGAAGACACTCACAAGCTTTTCTTTGGTCTCCCTTTACTGAGCCAACTCCACTTGCTGTTGGGAATTTTATGCAATAATGGTAGGTTGAACATGCAGCCCTGAATTCATTCAAAAAGGGTCGACCAAGAAACCCGTTATAAGTCGATTCTTGATCTACGACCAAGAAATCTACCATTCTTGTGATATTTTTCTCGGGTTCCTCGACCGTTACAAGTTGCACAGACAAACTAATTATTCCCAGTGGGATTGTTACAGCATTTCCAAAACCTAGGATACGATGATTTAAGTCTCGGATATAGCCTGCATAATCCCCCAGTTGATCGAGTGTCTTTTTGAAAATGATGTTAGTGTAGGCTTCGGTGTCCACCAACAATCTATGTACTCTGGTCCCCACGATCTTAGCACAAATCACAAGCGAATCATTATGGGGGGTCAATATTCCCTCTAAGTCTTTTTCAGTAAATTATGATATTTGCATGATAGGCGGATTAACCCCCATTTCTTGTACATGATCGATTGCTCGTAATTCTACCTTTCTCTTACGGTTAGATATTGGTGGTCGTCCATCAGAACATCCTCCAGCAGGTCCTGCAGATTCTATCATATACAAATCTTCTACCGGGCGAGCAACAACGGCTGGAACTTGTCGACCGGGTTAGTTATTTCGCGGAGGTTGATCATCAATCTCATCTCCCAAACTGCTCTCCCGGCCTCTCTTCCCAGGCTGCCTTTTGACAAATTCGGAGAGTTTTCCCTCCTCGTAGAATCGCCATAGTTGATTGAGTAAATATCTAGACTCACTAGTAAAATGCCCCACACTTTGATGGTAGGCACAATACTTGTTTGGGTTGAGTTTACCAGTTTCTTGGCGAATCTTCTTGGGAGGGGAGAGCAACTCTTTCTCCTTTATATTATTGTACACAGTATCAATGGATACTGTTAGCACCTGATTCAGCTTTTCCTTCAGCTCCGTCCCTTCGGTAAATGCCTTTATATTTTTAGGGACCCGATAGCCTGTTCCCCCGGGCTTCTTGTTGTTCTCCTTTGGATCAGCCTTGTTGTCCCCCAAGTTTGCTTGTAAAGCTTCATGCATGGAGACGAATATGCCGGCTTGATTTCTAAACTCGGCATAACTTTTTGGGCACTTCAGACGTACCTCCTTCCATAGGTCTGACCCTTTTTTCAGCCCGGCCATGATGGCTACGATCTTGGTACTTCGCTAACTGGTTCTCCTTCCAGCAATACTTTATCGAACCTTTCCATGAAAGCCCGGACTGATTCGTCATCATTTTATTTTAAATCTGATAGTCGGTGCTTTTGGGAAAGGTATGATTCGGCAGTTGAAAAGTGAGAGAGAAACTCCCGGCTTAATTGGGCAAAAGAATGAATGGATGCTGGTGGCATTGCTGAAAACCACTTATGCACTCTGTCCCCCAAAGTTAAGGGAAAGTTCCGACATTGAGTTGCATCGCTTGCCCCCACAGAGATCATATAATCTGAATATTTTGTTAGATGAACACGGGGATCAGCAATGCCTTCGTATTGCAAGCTTGCCGGAAACTGTATTTTTTTCTGAATTGAGGCCTTCAGAATGATCGAAGATAATGGTGAGGAGGGCATGCTGGTCGCCCCAATTCCTCTTTGTTGGTCAAGCTGCCCCTGTATGCTCTCCACCGCTTTTCTTAAGCTTGACAACTCATCAAGAGAGGCCCCCTGACTTGGAGGCTGTTCGGCGAGCAAGGATGTTTGCCCTTCTGCTCGTCGCAGTCCCTCTCTTGGGGGAAGAATATCCTGAGGTTGCTTCCTTGGGTTGCTCGCCGCATTTGGCCCTAGGCACCCAAAGACGGATCTAGTGAATCTTTCATGTACCGATAGGCGAGCTTGCTCAAAAGTTGCTCGCCTATCTCCTGCTCCCTGGCGAGCAACTTCTTGTTGGAGTTGAGGTTGGCCAAGTCTGTCCTGTGCACTGGAACGAGATGTTCCATGGCTAGACATTGTTGTTCACCAATGGGCAGACTCAGCTTGCCCCTCAGTTTGGTCGACCATTCTAGCTTTGCCTTTGTCCCCCCGGTTCTGGGCACTGTTGACTTCACGCTGCTCGCCACGAACAGACCTTGCTCTCACTACTTCTAGGTGGCGAGACTTAGACCTTGCTTGCGAAGGTTTATGTTGTTGTTGTTTCTGAATTGCCTGGAGAACAACTATTGTCTTGGCTAACTCCTGGGGGTTTTGGCTAAGGCTTCTAAATCTGGAGACATTGCATGAGCTGCAACCATAGTTTGGACTTTGCTCGCAAGGCGTGGGTCATGATCCTGATGGTCAGAGGATGAAACCCGAGTTAGGGATACTTCCATCGACTGGTGTGAAACCCTAGTTTCCTTAGATTGAGGCATCCTGATTTGAATTATCTTCTATATCCTTGAATCTTTAAACTTGGTATTGAAGAACACCAAGAACACTATTATTTGAATCTTCAAGAATTTCTTAAGGATTCTTCAAATCTTCAAGTTTTAAATTTGTAGTTCTTGATAATCACACTTCAATCGGAGGTTCAGACCCCTCTCTCTAGCGCCAATTTATTGGTGAACGGTTCTAATCGCGTGGATTAGTGGTTGTTTTTAACCAGTTTAGGATCACCAAACAAGAACGGGTGATCGATTACCACCGTAAATGGAAAATTCGATAGTTCGTGTTGTAGAATTGTAAATACGAGTGTTAAATTCATATTTATTTCATATGTGTGCACATTTAGGTGTGTTAGTGTGTGTTTTGGGAGTATTTGTGTATTTGAACTTAATTTGTATTGCTGGAGAACAACTATTTATAGTGACCACCAAGTAGGTGGTGTACAAGACTCTTGGACTTCCTACCTTGCATGCAAGACAAATGTCATTTGACCTTGTTTGACCTTATCTAAGCTGAAACTTAGTTACAAAGTCTTCTTTGGCCTTATCTCGGACTCCTTGTTGTTCGTCTTGGTTGGTTTGGTTGGTCCATAACGTTCTTTTGGTAAGAGTTGTTCGCCTCTTGAGGTTGTGGTTCATAAGTTGTTCACCTTTATGCTCCTTGTAAGCAGGCTTCGAGATCTTTGTTCTTTGTTCATCATGTATCTAGCCGGTTATGGGATTTTGCGTTGTACTCCTCCTTAGCTGGTAGATGCACCACCTATTGGTAATGTTGTTCGTCATTTATGACCTGGTGTAAGGTTCGTATTTGGTCTCGAGTCCTAGGACCTGTTTGTCAGAAAGTTGTTCGCTGAGAGTGTTGTTCGTCACCGAATACAGTCCCCGAATTAATTTGTGCACTCCAATTTGATTTTCTTTGTTAATTATTTCTAGCCCGGATATTTTTCTTCTTAATCTTCAATCATGCCTTAACTCTTGTTCGCCTGGTAGTAATTGATGTTCGCCTATCAACAAAAGTGATACAAAAGAAATGTTACTTATGATATAGTGTCACTTATAAGTGTTACTTTTATAAAAAAAAATGTTACTAAGATTGTTGCTTATGTAAAAGTGTTACATATGAAGTGTTACCTATGAAAAAGTGTTACTTATTTTAAAATGTTGCATGTAAGTGTTACATATTGACAAAGTGTTATAGAAAAAGTCACATAATTTATAAATTGAAAAAAAAGTTACCAATATGTGTTATATATAAGAATTTTTTTACAATAAAGTGTTACATAAAGCTAATTATGTTGTAGTGACATACGGTACAAAACATGTATTTACATGCCTGGTCTAATTAATAAGAATAAAAAAAAACCCACCTTGCCCGAAAACTAACCATATCAGTGGTCC
This sequence comes from Ballota nigra, assembly GCA_947034835.1. Classification (NCBI taxonomy): domain Eukaryota; kingdom Viridiplantae; phylum Streptophyta; class Magnoliopsida; order Lamiales; family Lamiaceae; genus Ballota; species Ballota nigra. Next base: position 94,972,250 of record OX344724.1, read on the forward strand.
TTGCGTGAAATCATTTCCAGTAAGCAATTCGCTAAGAAATTCAATTGTAAAAATTTAAATCTAATGGATACGGTAATTGTACGTGCAATGAAATCTTGTAGGGTATGATATATTAAAGCTAGTGTGGGTTAAGATCAATATAATTATTACACCCGGATAATACATATTGAGGTTTTGGTAAAAATAGAAAACAAAACCTAATTGAGTGAGCCTAAATTTTATTTCGATTCGATTCGATTTTTTATTTTCAATTTTAATTTTTAGTTTCAATTTTTAAAATGAAATTACCGAAAATAAAAACCTAGCCGAAACATAGTAATAGTTAATAAAATATAATGTAAATATAATAAAAACATGTATAAGGAGATTCTAATTTTTACCCTTTCTCTCACCCTCACTCAGAGCCGTGCTGCTTCTCACGCCTCTCTCAATCACAAAATTTCTTTCACCGGCGCCGTCTACAATCGTCGGCGCCACCCCTCAGTCCCCTCGCGCCTGCTTGCGCCAGCACCACCCCTCTTCATCGCTGCCGCCCTCCACCTCGCCCAGGACTAGCGCCGACCGCCGTAGCCACAAGGTATTCCGATTTCATGCGATTTAGGTTTTTTTTTATTTTTTTAATTTCATCTGGTGATATATTTTAGAAGCTTGGAATATGATTTGAGCTTTAATTATGGTTAATTTTGAATAGATGTTTGGACAAGTTTATTTTTAATGTATACGGTAATTTTAAAATTTTCCAAAATTTGGTTTTTTGGTTAGTTAACTGAAACTTAACTATGCTTATTCAGTTCGGTATTGGTTAAAAACTGAAGTTAATTTGATTATCCAGTTCGATTTTAGGTTTTGGTTAACCAAAGTGCACATCCCTAAATATTACCCGCTCTAGAATTAGTGGTTCACAACACTTGTCTCGTTGCTTGCAAATTTCTCATGACTTGTGATGTAATTTCTATTCACTTGTGATTAGAGATGAAGTTCGAAGTAGTTTTGTATTATGGCATATATGTGGTGGGTAATTCATGGGTTTGCAATTTCTTGCATATTTTGAGCAATTTTTGTGAAATTTGAGAATTGTCTTGATCATATGCCCTATTACTTCCGATTTTTTTCTTTGTGGAGAAATTGATGAATGTGTAATTTCTTCCATTAGTTTAGGTTTCTTAGAATTTTTATTGTTGTATAATTTCATCATTTCATTGTTATATTTGTTTATTTTGTTAGATATGCCTCAAAAGTGGTTTACCGAAGGTATAGCGGATAAATTAGTGTAGGATCAAGCGCTTGCCACTAGACTAAAAGCCCGGACTTGTAGTGAGGTGCTACTTTATTTCCTTTAACTCATATCTAGCTGCAGGCGCCACGGGTTGAATGCCTCCACCGGACTTGGCGCATCGGGCCTTTATCGCGCCCGACTCGGCTGGGAGATGCTGGACTCTGCGCCCAACAATTAGGATCTCAAAAGGAGTTTTACGATGTATTAAAAACTACCGTTTGGATAGTGGTTGGAGAAAATGACACATTTGGGAGTGGATTTTGCATTCATTCGCATGGTTACATATTAACATGTAACCACGTGGCCGCCGGTAACACTCTCTTGTGTTGTCAATCGAAATCAAGTTATTTGGTTATTAAGGCTAATGTTGTTGAAAGAATGCCAACATGGGATTTGGCAATGTGTAAATTGGATTGTCAAGAGAAAACCTATGACTTTGTGAAGATGGCTGAAGAGGTGGATAAAGTATTTTGTGGCCAAGATGTGTACTCCATCGGAAATCCCAGTGGGATGTCTAGGACTTTTATGCATGGACAAGTGTCCTATCCATTTGATGGATATAATCGGAACAATCTGCCACATGCACTTGATATGCTAACAAAAGATTTTGCAATTGAAGCATCTTTGGATGATAAGATTCAATTGCATAGAACGTATGGTAGTGTGTCAGATGGAAGTGAATATTTGCATCACGTGAGAGAATTTCATTATTTGTACTACCGAACATTCTGTGCAATTGAATCTTGTCATCGAAACTTGCTTCAACTGCAAAATCTTTTGTTGACACATCAAGATTTGTCACAATTAACACAATTAACATAATTCCGTGCTTATTTTCTTGTCACAATTAACATAATTCAGATCAATTGCTCTGTTTAAATAATGTTATGTTTATGTATATTAAAAATCATACATACATATTTTAAGAACATCAACCGTGATAATAAATAAATATTTTATATGATTAATTATGACCTAGTGGACATTAACACATAATGAAAGATCTTAGAAAAACATCATAATACAAGAAAAGTAAAAATTTAAACTTAAACAAACCAATACTTCAAACTTAACCATTCTCTACTAAAGATACATGAACAACTCATGCCAATCCTTACTTAAAACAACGCAAATGTTAAATAGCACGTAATCTAAACATGGGGTAATGAACTCTCTTTCTAAGAACCTAGACACCTATTCTGATTTTTCTACTCTTTTTTCTTTACCTCTTTCATTTCATTTCCTTTTTTTTCCTTGTTGCGGCTTTATTTTCTCAAAGATAAGATTTATGAAATTGCTGAGTGGATAAACATGAATAGTCATTTCTAATTGATCAACACCCTCACTGATCATACCAACCACACATCCCCTTTTGTTGAAAATGGGGCTTTCATATGCACCCGGCGTAGATCATAATCTGGTAAGTGGGATGTAAGGAATATCTGCATCACATGAGATAATTTCATCATTTGTACTACCGAACATTCTGTGCAATTGAATCTTTTCATCGAAACTTGCTTCAACTGCAAAATTTTTTGTTGACACATCAAGAGGGGGAAATATTTTCTACTCTTTTTTCTTTACTTCTTTCTTTTCATTTCCTTTTTTTCCTTGTTGCGGCTTTATTTTCTCAAAGACAAGATTTACAAAATTGTTGAGTGCATAAAAATGAATATTCATATCTAATTGATCAACACCCTCACAGATCATACCAACCACATATCCCCTTTTGTTGAAAATGGGACTTCCATATGCACCCTGCGTAGAACACATTCCGGTAAGTGGAATATAAGAAATATTTGCATCACGTGATAGAATTCCATCATTTGTACTACCGAACATTCAGTGCAATTGAATCATATCATCGAACCTTGCTTCAACTGCAAAATCTTTTGTTGACAAATCAAGAGGGGAAAATATCAGCGTCCATATGCTTATTTTATTAAGGAATCAATGGTATTAATTGGCCCACAAGAAAGTCATGAACAAAGAATGGAACAATTCATAGGTTTAAATCTTATTAGATCAAACGTCTATGCAAATATGAGAAATCGTGCCACAGTTAACATAATTATAATCAATTGCTTTGTTTAAATAATGTTATATTCATGTATATTAGAAATTATACATATAAATTTTAAGAACACCAACCGTGATAATAAATAAATGTTTTATATGATAAATTATGACTTAGTGAGCATTAATATACAATGAAAGATATTAGAAAAACATCATAATAAAAGAAAAATAAAAATTTAAACTTAAACAAACCAATACTTTAAATTTAACCATTCTCTACTAAAGAAACATGAACTATTCATGCCAATCCTTACAATAAAACAACACAAATGTTAAATAGCACGTAATCTAAACATGGGTTAATGAACGCTCTTTCTAAGAACCTAGACACATATTCTGATTTTTCTAATCCTTTTTCATTACTTCTTTCTTTTCATTTCCTTTTTTTTCCTTGTTTCAGCTTTATTTTCTCAAAGACAAGATTTATGAAATTGCTGAGTGCATAAAAATGAAGTCATATCTAATTGATCAACAACCTCATTGATCATACCAACCACACATTCCCTTTTGTTGAAAATTGGGCTTCCATATGCACCCGCCGTAGAACACAATCCGGTAAGTGGGATGTAAGGAATATTTGTATCACGTGAGAGAATTCCATCATTTGTATTACCGAATGTGTAATTGAATCTTGCCATTGTAACAAGCTTCAACTACAAAATCTTTTGTTGACACTTGACACATCAAGAGGGGGAAATATTTGCGTCCATATGCTTATTTTTTTAAGGGACTCAATGGTCTTAGTTGACCCACAAGAAAGTAATGAACAAAGAAAGGAACAATTCATTGTTTCAAATTTTAGAAGATCTAACGTCTATGCAAATAAGAGAAATCGTGCCACAATTAACATAATTCTAATCAATTGCTCTATTTAAATAATGTTATGTTTATATGTATATTAGAAATCATACATACATATTTTAAGAACACCAACCGCGATAATAAATAAATATTTTATATGATAAATTATGAGCTAGTGGACATTAATATACAATGAAAGATCTTAGAAAAATATCATAATAAAAGAAAAGTAAAAATTTAAATTTAAACAAACTAGTACTTTAAACTTAATCATTCTCTACTAAAGAAACATGATCTCCTCGTGTCAATCCTTACATTAAAACAACGCAAATGTTAAATAGCATGTAATCTAAACATGGGGTAATGAACTCTCTTTCTAAGAACCTAGACAACTATTCTTATTTTTCTACTTCATTTTTTTCATTTTCTTTTTTTTTTCCTTGTTGCGGCTTTATTTTCTCAAAGACAAGATTTATGAAATTGATGGGTGCATAAAAATGAATAGACATATCTAATTGATCAACAACCTCACTGATCATACCAACCACACATCCCCTTTTGTTGAAAATGGGGCTTCCATATGCACCCGGCGTAGAACACAATCTGGTAAGTGGGATGTAAGGAATATCTGCATCATGTTAGAGAATTCCATCATTTGTACTACCGAACATTCTGTGCAATTGAATCTTGTCATTGAAACTTGCTTCAACTGTAAAATCTTTTGTTGACACATCAAGAGGGGGAATATCCGCATCCATATGCTTATTTTTTTAAGGTCTTAATTGGCCCACAAGAAAGTCATGAACAAGGAAAGAAACAATTCATAGATAAGAGAAATTGTGCCACAATTAACATAATTCTAATCAATTGCTCTGTTTAAATATTGTTATGTATATGTATATTAGAAATCATACATACATATTTTAAGAACACCAACCGTGATAATAAATAAATATTTTATATCATAAATTATGACCTAGTGGACATTAATATACAATTAAAGATCTTAGAAAAATATCATAATAAAAGAAAAGTAAAAATTTAAATTTAAATTTAAACAAACTAGTACATTAAACTTAATCATTCTCTACTAAAGAAACATAAACTCCTCATGTCAATCCTTACATTAAAACAACACAAATGTTAAATAGCACGTAATCTAAACATGGGGTAATGAACTCTCTTTCTAAGAACCTAGACAACTATTCTTATTTTTCTACTCTTTTTTTCTTTACTTCATTATTTTCATTTCCTTTTTTTTCCTTGTTGCGGCTTTATTTTCTCAAAGACAAGATTTATGAAATTGATGGGTGCATAAAAATGAATAGCCATATCTAATTGATCAATACCCTCACTGATCATACCAACCACACATCCCCTTTTGTTGAAAATGGGGCTTTCATATGCACCCGGCGTAGAACACAATCCGGTAAGTGGAATGTAATGAATATTTGCATCACGTGAGAGAATTCCATCATTTGTACTACCGAACATTATATGCAATTGAATCTTGTCATCGAAATCAAGAGCATGTGGCAGAATGTTCCGATTATATCCATCGAATGAATATAACACATGTCCATGCATAAAAGTCATTTACAACCCTTTAGGATTTCCAATGGAGTGCACTTTTTGGCCGCAAAATACTCTATCCATCTCTTTTGCAATCTTCACAAAGTCATAAGTCTTTTCTTCACCATCCCACTTATATATTGTCATATCCCATAATGACATTCTTTCAACAATTCTGGCCTTCATAAGCAAATTCGCTGCATCCTTTTGAGTACACATGAGAGTGTTACCATAGTACACATGGTAACATGTTAATATGTAACCACATGAATCGATGCAAAATCCAGTCCCACACGTGCCATCCTCTCCAAACACCAATCAAACAGTAGTTTTTAATACATCATAGTACTTTTTAACAGATCCTGGTTTATCATTTATACCTTCGGGGTACCACATTTGAGACATATCTAACAAAATAAATGAATATAATAATGAAATAATGAAATTATATAACACATATCATTTGTCCTAAAAAAAACTAAACTAATGTAAGAAATTCACACACATTCATCAATTTCTCCAAAAATAAAAAAATAATAGGGTATATGATTAAGACAATTCTCAAATTTCACAAAGATGGTTCAAAATAGGCACGAAATTGCAACACCCATGAATTACCCACAATATATATATGCAATAATACACCAAACTCACCGAACAAAATTTAAGAAATTGTTCTTATATGAAAAAAAATCCAAAATAAAATAAAATATCGAACTCCGACTCTAATGGACAAGAAACTACTTCAAACTTGTCTTTAATAACAAGTTCTTGCATAAATAGAGAATATAAGTTTTATACATGCCTCGAATGTGAGAATTTGCAAAAAAAATTGGGTTATTTGGGTTGTGAACTGTAATGCACGGATACACGAATAAATAAGGCGGACGTTTATATCTAGGGTTGAGTATCCTTGCCAATGAATGATGAGATCTGAGATTCGTGTGTAACAAATAATTTCCTTTCAATTCTAGGTTGCTTGCTTTCAAATTAGTTTTGCTGTTTATTTCCTCTGCGCACCTGCTTTCTCTATGCACGTCTGCTTTCAAATTGACTAAGACCTTTATTTAATTGTCAATTTAAAATGGATCTATTGTTTAGAGCTTTCCAATATTTTCTGTGGGCTTCTCTAAGAAATTGGGCTTCGAACAATAAAACTTTATCAGTTGGGTTGTGTGTAATTAATAGGGAAAAATTCTTTTTTTAGCCATGGTGTATATGTAGTATATCAGAAATGCCCTAACCATTTGGGAAAATACTTTTTTTAGCCATTTTAAGGGTTTAAGGACATTTTTACCCCCAAACTAACATTCTATTTCCATGGAGTCCCCTGCCCTAAGCTGCCCCCTTGGCTAAAAATGAACTTATGCGCACCAATGTTTCCTTTGTTGCCCAAATTCATTCCGATCCAATTTCCCCCTCAAATGTTTTGTAAAGACCAACGTTATGAATTTCCTAAAAGAAATTACAGAAGAAAATGTGGCTTAAGCTTAAAGAACTGGAGTTAAGTTGAAAGCATTCAATTGCATTGGAGTTGGGTTTCTTGAAAGCATTCGCGAATTGTGAGGTAACATAATCAAGTTTTTCAATTTCAAGGTATGTACGCTTTATTTCGGCTCTCAAATTTTGTTCTTCCATTTTTTTCTCGATTCCCTCGTTATGGAAATCAATAAGGTATCTATTTTTGGCTTTCTTCTTTTAATTCCTTGTAATATGTGTTGTGTTTAACTAAATATGTGTTGTGTTGAATTAATTGTTGAATGTAGACAAAGTGTATGATAAAATGCCTAAGGAGAAGTTGCTCCCTAAGTTTTTGTTATTGTTATTTTCATCTCCTTCCCCTGTTATTGTAAGTTATGTTTGTAGCATAAATTTATATCTTCATTGTTTTACATGAATAGATATAAAGACAAGGAAACTTTGGGGTGTACATTACAATGGAAATTTTGAAGAATCGATATATGTTGGTGGTAGTTTTAGGGCTTTAAGATATTTGAGCAGAACATGAGGCCCGCTAATTTTACTAGACTTGTTCTTAAATTTTGTGGCACAAATAACTATGGCAAATTTTAAAGATTTTACGAACTCGCAAAATTTGGAAGTCCATGTAAAGGTAAAGATATTTTTGTTGAGATTAAGAACGATGATGATGTCGAGTCATTTCTTACTTGTTCAGATGCCCCAGAGGTTTATGTTTGTAGTGAGTTATTTGAAATCCCCAATTGTGAAGATTTAGGCCAGCAAGGTACAACAAGTTCATCTGTCCAAAACAAAAATGTGAATAGTTTGGAGGATTTAGCTTCGAATAATTTTAGTTTTCCCCTAAATCTTCTTGATCATGTAGTGTCTATAGATAATGACATTGAGTTAAAGAGTCCCCACTGTACTGATAATTCTGAGTCTTCATACTCCTCCTATGCATCTGAGGATGAAGATGACCACCCACCTCCAGTACCCACTCTGTCTATTCCAGATCCGTGGTTGATCCCATGCATCCCTAAAACTTTACATCCCCCCAGGAAGTACATTCTCCAACACCCTACAAGAAGGTTATTCCTGGACTGTTATCGACAAAAGACGTATTTTTTTCCAAATCAGAAATGGTTCATTCAGTTGGTCTCGACCATCTTGATAATCACTTAGAGTTTTGTGTGGCATGATCTTGTACAGAGAGATGGGTTGCGGTCTGTCCAAATTCGAACTGTTCTTTTGCAATCAATGCAAGGTCCACGAAAGGGGTGTGGGGGTTCGTCCTTTGTAAAAGTCATATATGTTGTTTTGATCCCGAATGCAATCCACCACGAAAGCTCCCTTCAAAAGTGGTTGGGTCCATATTTTCTAACAAACAGAAGGATATGGAGGATGCCTACACACCCAAGAGTATCCATACTGAGTTGAGTAAATTCAATGGGATGGATGTGTTGTATGGTTAATCCTTAAGGTCGAAGCATCGCAAGGCGGACATAATATATAGAAATCAGATTGAATCTTTTAAGAGGCTTCCTTCTTATTTGGAAATGCTAGAATCTGCAAATCTCGGATCTCAAGTCAAGCTTCTAAGGGAAACTGATGACAGCTTCAAATATTTTTTTATGCGCTTCATGCTAGTTATAGTTGTGGATGGAACGCACTTGAAGAGAAAATACAAGGGTATTGTATTTGTTGCTATTACCCAAGATGTGAACCATCGATTATTTCTGTTGGATATAGGTTAGATATTTTGAAGATGTTAAAACAAAGAACTTGTAATAGGACTAGCTGAACCTATTAGTCAGCTACAGATTAATCTAGATCTAGAATATGTCTTTGGTTAAGTGGGAAGAAATCTGTGCAGACCAGATGAGGTGTCCAGACTAGAGCAGATGAGTCATCAGAGCATAAGAGTCACCAGAGCAGAAGAGTCGCCAGAGCAGATGAGCTCTGACCAGAGGAGTCTGACCAAAGGAGTCGACCAGAAGACCTCTCCTAGATGAGGTTCAGAGCAGAAGTGCCACCTGACTAGATGACCCCAAACCAGACCAGACGAGACCAGACCAGATGACCCCAGACCAGACCAGTCCTGACCAGATGAGGGAGAAGATTATTTCACCCACTTGGAGGCCGCGTGTAATATGGAGACGAGAAGATCTTGAAGTTCAATGATTGAGAAGAGGCAATCTGGAGAGTCAACTGATGGAGGATATGATTGATTGCTCGATTGAAGTCAACTAATCAATCACCCAAACTTACCATATTGCTTGTCCTCAAGCAATGAAATAATAAGTTAAGTGAAATTGTTAGGAATGAGTCAAAGAATCAAATCGTGCAAGCACATGAACTCGAGCTTCAAAGATCAATCACAAGTATACTCACTCATCTTCCCTCATAATACTCATGCAACAACAGCAAGAATCACCAAAATCAAACATGGATGTGCACTCAACGATGTGTTTCACTCCCTCACAAGTGTATATCAATGATAAAGGGACTCACTCAAACAATCAATCACACATATTGGCAGCCATAGGCTTGTAAGCACTCTTAGCTCCGACCATACTCTAGAAATTAATGCCGAATCAAAAAGGACTTTTCTCAAGGTTGTAATGTAGGCTCTTTGGACAGGTGGGAATCAATATGGTAAAGTGACTCAAGTGAATGGAGAATAGAAAATCAAACTTTCGGTACTTCGAGATTAGGAACAGAATACTTCAAACAAGTTTCAATCAACGCATTTTCAATTCCAACACTCTCAACACTTCAATTTTTTTTCTCTTTCTCACTCTTTTCACTTTTTTCAATCACTTCACTTTTTTTATTTTTCGCACAAACACATGAGTTCATTTTTTCTTTTGCTCATTCTCAAATTTTTTCTTTTTTTCACATCTCAAAACTCAATTACATCCTTCTTCTCATACTCACTCAACATACAACATTTTCCTTTTTCAACTCACTTCAATCCCTTCACATTCACACTTTTCCTATTCTCCACTCAAATTGGGACAAAAGGACTTAGGAACTTGGAATAGTGTTCACATGTGCTAGCAAATAAAATAGGTTTAAAGCTCAAAGGGGCTAACAAGGGGTCAATGTCATTGGTAAGGAAAATTTTGGCTAAGTGACTCAATCAAATCAAAGATGGCCTAAGATCCTATTCGGCATATCAAACTAGACACAATCAAGAAGCAAGAGCACACACAAGTTCTAGCATCCTCTAAGGTGACGATCCACTCACAAACGAAGAGATTAATTCATGCATCAAAATCTCATAAGGCTCAAATCTCACAGCGTTCACATCCATGCTAGTTCTAGTGAATTCTCACTCTCATCACACAAGTACTCAAAAGGAAAACTTGGAAGCATACTAGTTCTCTCTCAAATCCACTCTAACTCAAACACTCACACAAAAGAATTCCTAACTCAACCTCACAATTCACCCTACTCATCAAGTCATACTCAAAGATAGCAATAAGTAAGCATAAGATGATTAATAGGCATGAAATATGCAACAGCGAATCAGATCAAAATCACTCCAAGGAGCGTCTCAAGACACCAAATAACCAATCACACTCAAAGATAAGGGGTGCTCCGGTGCAATGTAACAAGAAACATAAAAAAACTCCACCCCCCAAACTTCGACCTTGCGAAGAGGTCTAAGTTTGGGGTTGTGGGTTACCTCAACCAAACAATTCAGTTTCTCTCAAAAATGTTGCACACTCTCTTGCTTGAGTTCCTTCAATCTCCACGTATTTGGCACTCCTTCGAGACAAGCCTACAAAATGAACTCTCAAGTACGAGGTTAAAACTTACGATTCAACAACACCCTAATAACATAATAGAACACTAAAATACTCAAAAGCAAATAAAAATGGGTTGCCTCCCATTCAGCGCTATTTTTAAGGTCCTCTTGCCGGATCAAGCTCAAAGGAGCTTATGGGACATCATACTCAAATTTACCTCCCTTACTCTCATAAGAGCTGTGGTTGCATTCCTTTCCTTGATGCCCCTCCATCATGAACTCCTTTGCTTCCTTCTCATTCCCAAGTGTTATGGGTCTCAACTCCTTCTCACCTTTATCTAAGGGAGTCTTACCAAACAGTTTCTTGAATTTGGACTTTTTTTTCTTCTTATCTCCTCCTTTCCCTTCCAACTGGATCACGTCTATCTTTTTCACCTCTTCCTCCTTCAACTTCTTCTCTTTATCCCTATCAAAAGAATCAATATCATAATGCACATGGGTTAAATCATCAAGTGAAGGCTTAACGAAATCATGAACATGAGAAAGATTAGAGATAGGAGGTGTGTCTTCAACACGAGGATCAATTGCATCCATGCAATACAAACTCTCATCCTCCTTCGGGTGCTTCATGGCTTCATATAGGGAAATCTTCACTTCTTGATCATCAACCTTCAATGTAATCTTCTCATTTGCCACGTCTAGCACCATCCCCGCCGTAGCTAAGAATGGTCTTCCCAAGATCAGGGGCACGTGCTCATCTTCCTCCATCTCGAGCACTACAAAGTCAGCTGGAAAAATGTGATCTCCAACTCTCACGAGGACGTCTTCAACCACACCTTGAGGTCGAGTAATAGACCGATCGGCTAGTTGAAGCGTCATTATTGTGGGCTGAAGTTCTCCACCTTCCAACTTCTTGAACAACGAAAGAGACATTAAATTTATGCTCGCTCCGAGGTCGTACAATGCTCCCTTCTTGATCCCATTCCCGATATCACAAAGAATGGTGAAGCTCCCGGGATCCTTCAGCTTTGGAGGAAGTGCCTTGTGCACTAATGCACTCACCTCATGGTTCAACTGCACCAACTTCGGCTCATCCACTCGCCGTCTTTTTGCGATCAAGCCCTTCAGAAACTTTGTATAGTTGGGCATCTGTTCCAAATCATCATAAAAAGGGATATTAATATGCAATTGTTTAAACACATCAAGGAGTTTAGCGAATTTCTCATCAAGCTTCTTTTTCATGAAGCGTTTTGGATATGGGACGGGTATCGCAGATTTGGGTACCCCCCATTCATCTCTCTCGGTCTCTTTCACTTTCTCCCTTGCTTCCTTTGCCTTCTTCCACTTAGGAACTCTCTCAACCTTCTCAATGCCTTCCTCTTCAAGCTCTTTGCTTGTTTGAGTGCTTTCACCCTCAACCTTCTTCTCAACTCTCATCTCTTCAATCTCATCTCTATCTTGGGGCATCTCAGAATCAGCAGGCATCTGAGGCCCTTCATAGTTGGTTCCACTTCTAAGCTGGATAGCCTTGTAATGCTCTTTCGGGTTCCCCTCCGGTATGGAAGGATACTTACCCGGCTCCCTATTCAATGATTTTGCAATTTGGCTTATCTGGAACTCTATTGAGGTGAACCGCCTATTGTTCTCTTGCTGAATTCGATTCAGCTCTACATCTCTCTTTTGGAGTTCTTGATCACGCTGATCACCTTTCTTATGCAACTCCTTCACGTCGTACTCCAAAGAGGATAATCTCTTGCTTCCTTCCTCCACCTTCTGAAGGATCACTCTCAACATCTCCTCAGTTGAGGAACCGCCTTCTCCTCCCGGAGGTTTCGAACCTGGATCCACGCCTGGAGGAACTGTAATACCCGCCTTCGGGTTAGCATATGAAAAATTCTCATTCTTCCTCCATTGGTTCTGAGGAAGCTGCTGGCCTCCTTGGTACCCTTGTGTGTTCCTCCATTGATTTTGAGGTGGCTGTGGACCTGGAGGTACAAATGGTTGGCCATAAGAAGGTCTTCCTTGAAAATTTCCACCTTGTGGATACCCATTCTGATTGTAATAAGGACCTCCCATATAATTTACTACTTCTTGCTGAATTGTGGGCTTGTCCTCTTGCTTATTCTCTGCTGCATTCCCTCCAACCATATTCTTCCTCAACTCAAGGTTGTTAATCTTTTCCATCATGGCCATCAACAGCCTTCTCGTTCCTTCACCTTTCTCAACCTGATAAACTCTTTGGAAATATGCGTCCACATTCCAAGCCCCGGCATTCGTGACAATGTTGTCCACGATCTCTCTACACCGCACTATTCCTTGATTCAGGAATGATCCACTAGCACATGCATCTAGATGGTCTTGCCCAGCCTTGTTGGCACCACTATAGAAAAATGCCATGACATCTCCCTCATTGTACCCGTGCTGCGGGCACTCAATCAACATATTTGAGTATCTCTCCCACACTTGGCGTAAATCCTCTCCTGACTTCTGGCGAAAGGAAGAGATCTCAATTCTTGCTTTAATAGTTCTCGATGGAGGGTAGAATCGCTCGAGGAACAGACGCTCGAGCTTGGCCCAAGTGGTAATACCTCCCCGTGGAAGCGTATTATCGTACCACTCTTTAGCTATTCCCGTCAATGAGAATGGGAACAACCTAAGCCTCTTGGCATCTTCAGACATGCCATTATAATTGAAAGTGGAGGCTATCATTAGAAAACTCCTCAGATGAGTATGAGGATTCTCCTTCCCGATCACCCCCTTGAACTGATTCTCGGTAAGCAGCTTTAGAATTCCCGGGGAAATTAAGAAGTTGTTTGCCTCAACAGGAGGTAATGCCACTCCATCATAGTACCGTTGTGGCTGCGCTGCAAACCTCCCTCGAATAGCCATATTTTGATCTGCGTTCTGAGGAACGTGTTGAGGATTAGCAGCTGGTATGGGTACTTGTTGGGGTGGTGGTTGGTAAACAGATGGTTGGTTGTAAACAGGAGGTGGAGGGTACGGGTATGGTGGATACGGATACGGTGGGTATGGGTAAGGTAGATAAGGTAAGTTGTTTTGTGGTAAGTTAGGATGTGGGTAAGCAGGGTTGTTATGAGGGTTTGAACAAGGTTGTGAGCTGGATTGTCTACGTTTTGTGTATCCGGGTTTAGGCTCTGGCTATCCTCTAAAGAAACTTGATTCTGGCTACCACTAACTCCAGTGCCTTCAACTCAGCCCAATTCCTGATTGAACGCATTCGCAGCATCATCCAACTCATTAGAGATGTCCATGGGCAGAAGTGATATGTGGTGGTCTGTAAAAACGAGCTTGAGACGAGTATATATAGCAACGGGCCGAATCGTGAACTCATGGGCCGAAAAATGACTTTTAAAGCGCAAAACATGAAGGTGCTCGAGCAGACCCGCTCGAGCGTGGAGCTCGAATGACACAGGCGCTCGAACGGCGAAAATGTTCTGTATAATTTGGGGCGCTCGAGCAATACGCTCGAGCGGTGGCGCTCGAGCTGCTCAAATGCTCGAATTTTTCTGTAAGTTTTGGGTGCTCGAGCAACGTGCTCGAGTGGTCCACTCGAATGACTCCCAAAATTGCTCCAATTAGTACTTTTCTTCTTCAACACTAACATCAATCGTATTCCTTCGATATCTTCTCATCCGGGCATCCGTTTGAGTCGATTCAAAGTCCTACGAACTCCGTTCTTCGCCCTCGATTCACCTACTAGCATCAAAGAGACAAATTCATCAATGTAAAGAAATAGTGCTCATTTGACTCTAAAAACTCAATAAAATCGACCAAAACTTGGGCATTTCAAGCTACGAATCATGATAATTTCACGCCTAATCAATGACCCCAAACCAGACCAGACGAGACCAGACCAGATGACCCCAGACCAGACCAGTCCTGACCAGATGAGGGAGAAGATTATTTCACCCACTTGGAGGCCGCGTGTAATTTGGAGACGAGAAGATCTTGAAGTTCAATGATTGAGAAGAGGCAATCTGGAGAGTCAACTGATGGAGGATATGATTGATTGCTCGATTAAAGTCAACTAATCAATCATATAATCAACTTTGATTGATTATATCCCTCCAATTATGGTTGTTTGAATTGCTAGCATTCCAATGGCTAGTTAATTCTCACAACTATAAAAAGGAGTGCTTGGATGAGTTCTACACAAGAGAGCACACCAAAAACACACGAACTCTTCCACTCACTCACCTTGTTCATTCAAGTTTATACACTCTTTTAGGAGTTTTTAGTTGGAGATTTACTCAACCTATTTATCACATAGAAATGTTGTTGTAAGCAGTTGTACGAAGGTTATGGTGCTTCCTAATTCCAGAAGTTCGTAAGTTGGTTGGAGAGAGAGTCCCCTTTGGAGAAAGGGAGAGTGGACGTAGGACAAGTTGGTCCGAACCACTATATATCTGGTGTAATTTACTTTTCTGCACCTTAGATTTCTGCATTTCAATTCTAGCACTTACTTTATAATTTGGTTTTTCATTAAAATATTTCGAAACGCTTTCCGCTCGATAACCTTTTTGGGACCAATAGTTTCCCCTAGCTATAGGCATTGGTGTTGTAGAAAACAATGATTCATGCATAGGATTAGATTAGAGGAGGGTACAAAGGCCATAGTATAAAATCAGCGTAGAGTGAATCCGGTGATACAAGAGGTGATACATAAAGAGGTGTTGAAACTGCTAAATAGTGATATGATCTTTACAATTTCTGATAGTCCATGGGTGAGTCTGTTACACGTAGTTGCTAAGAAGGGGGTACCACGGTAATTAAAACTGAATCTAATGAATTAGTAGCCACTAGATTAGTGACGGGATGGCGTGTTTGTGTTGATTATAGAGAGTTGAACAAGGCAACTGTTAGGATATATATTAGATGTTTTGAAGATGTTAAAACAAGAACTTGTAATAGGACTAGCTGAACCTGTTAGTCAGCTACAGATTAGTCTTGGTCTAGAATAGGTCTTTGGTTAAGGGGGAAGAAATCTGTGCAGACCAGAGGAGGTGACCAGAGGAGGTGACCAGATGAGGTGACCAGAGGAGGTGACCAGATGAGAGGTGACCTGATGAGGTGTCCAGACCAGAGCAGAAGAGTCTGACCAGATGAGCTCTGACCAGAGGAGTCACCAGAGGAGTCTGACCAGAAGACCTCTCCCAGATGAGGTTCAGAGCAGAAGTGTTACCTGACCAGATGAGACCAGACCAGACGAGTCCTGACCAGATGAGGGAGACAGATTAGTTCACCCACTTAGAGGTTTCGTAGTAATCTGGAGACAAGGAGATTTTGGAGACCATTGATGGAGAAGAAGGCAATCTGGAAGTCAACTGATGGAGGATTTGATTGATTGATTGAAGTCAACTAATCAATCATATAATCAATCTTTGATTGATTATATCCCTCCAATTATGGTTGTTTGAATTTCTAGCTTCCAACGGCTAGTTAATTCCTACAACTATAAATAGGAGTGCTTGGATTAGTTCATTAGACAAGAGTCGCGCGAGAGCACACAAGAACACACGAACTCTTCCAAACACTCACCTTGTTCATTAACGTTTATACACTCTTTAGGAGTTTCAGTTGGATCTTATAATTAATCTGTTCATCTTGAAAGGTTGTTGTAAGTTGTTGTACGAAGGAGCTGGTACTTCCCAATTCCAGTGGTTCGTGAGTTAGTTGGTTGGAGAGAGAGAAAGTCCCCTTTGGAGAAAGGGAGAGTGGACGTAGGACAAGTTGGTCCAAACCACTATAAATCCTTGTGTTCTTTATTTTCTGCACTTTAAATTTCTGCAATTTCTTTTAGCATTTCTTTAAAGGGTTTTCTTAAAAATAAACTTAAAAACGCTTTCCACTGGATATTTTTTAACGTGCAAGGATCACTTTTCTTTGCAGTTCCTTGATCAAATGATTGATAGATTAGGTGGTTTTGAGTATTATTGCTTTCTAGACGGGTATTCGGGATATAATCAGATTATGATAGCGCCCGAGGTGTTGGAGTTATACGTGAAAGTATGCTTTTACTGTGTATAACTCATGTATTAAACACTTATTTATGAGAATAAATCTTTTATCACATTTGCTTTAGAAATGATTGAATGTTAAATATTTATTGCAACCAGTTCATTATAAGTGGTACATGTTACATTGTAGTTAATGTGGTGATACCCGATCACGGAAGATCACATTAACGGTTTCCTTGTAACTAAACGTACAAAATTCACGACCCAGGTGGAATTGAACAATCCGCTGCGAAAGGTCGATGTGTAAGTCTCAGATTGGTCTATCTTGACTAAGAGATTGTACTAGCACATTTAGTATGTGTTGAAGAGGACCTACAACGAGGATAAATTCTTCTGTTCTGAAATGTGAAGAATTAGACCTCAGTGGTTATTGATTTCTTAATCTCCGTCACTTAAGTAGGACCGTGTGTGCTTAATGGTTACTGATTTGATTCATGTTGGGTGAGAATCATCGTGACTTCGAACTTTGTATTTTGTGCAGTAATATTAATCATACGATGGTTGCTAAGATTTAATACGGAGAAACGCGTGCGAGTACGGCTTGTGTGATTTGTCCTCTTGGTGGGCTCAGAAGTTTTATCGTACCAAATCTTGCAAGTGAAGAATCAGTTTCTTCGGTACGAATAATAATGTTGAGCTGTCTTTACTCCAAGGTGAAAGATATTAATTAATTTAGAGCTATTTAGAAGCTTAATTAATTAATGGACTTGATAATCTTAAACGCGGGAAATAATAACTGGGAGTCCATATTATCGTAATATGGATTAAGATGGATAGTGCAATATTAATTTATTAGTGGTACTAATTAACATTAATGGGCTGAATTATATTGGGGCTCAATATTGAAATTCAGAAGCCCATTGGAGGTCCAATCTTAATTCTCCTAAAGGCCCCTCAAGTAGCCCATTAAGTAGCTCGATAATAATAAGGTGATTAAAATAAAAGAAAAATATTATTGCTGATTTTTTCCTTAATTTTCGAAAAAGGCATATATGGAGAGAGAAAAGATTTTGTTGATTTTCTTGGAAAGATATTATGGAAGATATGTATTCTAGGAATACAAGATTATTTAATAAATTCAAGAAGATCCAAATCTAGCTATTTCAATCCCCATATTTTCGAAAATCATATATAGTTGGAAGGTGAGATTTTTGTGAAATATTTTTTTATGGAGAAAAGAATATATGGGATATATTCAAGATTCCTTGGAGGTCAAGAAAGAGATTTTCTCTCCCTTATTCCAAGCCAAAATTTTGAAATTCCCCCTCCTATATATAGGGGATGATTATGTCATCTCCAGTTTACAGTTTCATAGTGTTGAAAAAAAAATCAGCAACAATAATTTTTTCTTTCTTCCTTGTTATTCTGAATTGCTTGTGAGCACTTCCCACCGGTAAACAAGCAAGGCGAAAGGTCTTTTGGTTGATAGCACGATCGTGATAGTCCTATTGTTATCAAAGACCATATCTACAAGAGGTACGAATCACGTGAACTCCTAGTTATTCCGCTTTAGGTTTTCATGTGAATTAATTCTGTATGCATGATGATAAAATTGTTGTTGGAATTATTATTTGAATTAATTAGGATTAATTCATGCTAGTAATAATTGCATTTAATTTCATATTTAAATTTCATCCCGAATAGTTTCCGGGTACCCCGATTTTTTCCAACACGAGGATTAGGAGAAAATCACCTTCACCTGCTATTATGGTACTTTTGCCTTTGGGTGAATACCGTTTGGGTTGTGTAATGCACCCTCCACCTTTCAAAGGTGTATGATGGCTATCTTCCATGGCTTGATTGAGAAGATTATGGAGGTTTTCATGGACGACTTCTTTGTCTACGGGGAGTTGTTTGATAAGTGTCTAACCAATCTTGAAGTTGTCTTGAGCAAGTGTGAAGAGACGGAATTGGTACTCAATTGGGAGAAGTGTCACGTTATGGTGAAAGAGGGTATTGTTTTTAGACATCACGTGTCCTCGTAAGGTATCTAGGTCAACAAAGCGAAAGTGATTGCTATTGAGAAGCTTCCTCCACCTTCGATCGAGAAAGGGATTTGGTCTTTTCTAGGCCATGCGGGGTTTTATAGACGCTTCATAAAAGACTTTTTACAAATTGCTAAACCTCTTTCGCGGCTTCTTGAAAAAGAAGTCGCCTTTGAGTTTACTAATGAGTGTTTAGTGGCTTTTAACAGGTTGAAAGAAGCGTTGGTGAATGCCCCCATTCTCGTTACTCTCGATTGGATGAGTCCTTTTGTGCTCATGTGTGATGCTAGGGATTATGCTATGGGGGTTGCTTTGGGATAAATACGAGATAGACGGTTTCACGCTATTTATTATGCCTCGAAGATGTTGAATTCTGCTCAAGTGAATTACACTACTACCGAAAAGGAGCTGTTGGCGGTCGTGTATGCTTTTGATAAATTTCGATCCTACCTCGTAGAGACAAAAACAATCGTATATACGGATCATGCAGTGATTCAGTATCTCATGAGTAAGAAGGATGCAAAGCCCCGTCTCATTCGTTGGATCTTATTACTCCAGGAATTTGATGTTGAGATTCGAGACAAGAAGGGGAGTGAGAATGTGATAGCCGATCACCTCACGAGGATGTAGCTTACAAAAGAGAATACGGTAGAGGATTGAGAGGTGAACGGTGAATTTCCGAACGAGAAGCTGTTTGGATTAGGAGATGTCCCGGTGTATCGAGTTAAAGGAAAGGCGCCATAGTTTGCTGATTATGCTAATTATTTAGCAAGTGGAGATGGATTCGTTGCACCGAAAGACATTCTTGAAGAAAGTCCGGGAGTTTATTTGGGATGATCCATACTTGTTCAAGAGAGGGATCAATCTTGTGCTTAGAAGGTGTGTGCCCGAGGAGGAGTGTAGTGATATCATAAGGCATTGTCTGTTAGAAAAAAAATTGTTAGTTTTGATGAGTTAAACAAAGCAGAAGATGTAATAGGACCATCTGGACCTGTTAGCCAGATGAGGAACTAGATTAGGACTTAGTCTAGGGGAAACTGCCAGACCAGAAGACTTCACCAGAGGACTCCACCAGAATACTTCATCAGAGATGTTCAGACCAGAGGCAGAAGACCTTCCCCAGACCAGACGAGTCTGGTGAAACAAAAGATGCTCAGAATGATCTCCAGATTCTACTGGATTATCTGTTTCTTAACCGACTCTGGACCAGAGGACCTCTAGGTCACCTGGTGTCTGGTTCAGCCTACTCTGGAAGAATCAGAGTTGTGCAATGGAAGCATTTGACCATTGGTAATTCAAATGAAGTCAACCATGATCGGATTGGAAAGTCAGAATGAAGATATCAATCCAAGGATCTCACCAACCCAATCAATCAATTAGGGAATTGATTGATTGAAGCTTCCATAAATAGAGATCTGATTAGATTAGCTCTCCAACGGCTAAACCCTAATAATATCTATAAATACAAGAGTGCCACATTGAAGAAAAGCTCTAGTTACGCGCACGAAGATCATACTTAAGCTTTAATATTCTCAAGCAATTAACACTCGTATAGTTATTGATTCATATCTACTCATAAGGAGTTTGTAGTTAGAGATTAAACTCAACCTGTTCATCTTGATAGAGAAGGTTGTAGTTGAATGTACTTTAGATCGAAGTTAGATCTAAAGTGTGTAAGCAAGGTGCTGGTACTTGTCAATTCCAGTGTTCGTAAGTTGGCTGGTTGGTTAGTAAGGCCCCTTGAAAAAGGGAGAGTGGACGTAGGATCGTTATATCCGAACCACTATACATCTTGTGTTATTTACTGCTTTCATTCATATTTTGTTTATATTTGTACTCTTGTTAAAAAGATCTTGAAAAAGGTTTTTCTTTAAGCTTCCGCACCATATTAAAAATTGGCTAGTGGGACCAACAAGTGGTATCAGAGCAGTGTGTCCTAGACCACTGCTTTGAAAAAGCTTTTGGTGGTCATTGGGCAGATCCATTGCTCTATTTAAAGTTGTTTAAACCTTTTTGAAATTTGCTCAAAACGTCTTCAAAATCTTCTTACAAGAGCCGCAAGTTGCCTAAATTCTCTTTTGAGGATTATAGCCACTGGAGTTTCATGATGAGCAATCATCTTGGAGCTATTCATCACCGCATGCTTGATGTGGTTGAGAGTGGCCCCATTCAATTTTATTGGACTCCCATTGATGATGGCAGGTCAGAGTCCAGGGAAGAAACCAGTGAAGCTGTAGAGGAAAGAGCTGATGGCAGAGTTCCCAGGTAAAGAATCCTCAAGAAGAGAGATGAATTGAATAATGATGAAAGGAAGCTGTACAACCTGGACCAGGTGGCTAGGACTGAGATCATCAACACCCTCACTAAAGAAGTGATAGAGAAAGTGAGAACCTGCAGTACGGCCAAGGAGATGTGGGACAAGTTAGCTCTGCTCTGCGAAGGAACATAGAAGATAAAGGGCAACAAGCTCCAGGCTGTTCAACACTCATTTGATACTTTCAAGATGAAACCAGATGAGAGTATTGACCAGCTGGACATGCGTCTCACCAACCTCCTTAACAAGGCTAGTGTCTTAGGTAAAACTTGTTCTGAAAAAGAAATTAATAGTAAAATCTTAAGGTCACTAACAAGCAGGTGGAGGATCAAAGTCACGGCTATCAAAGACAACAAGGATCTCAACACTCTAGATCATCATCTTCTTCTATCTGATTTGAAAGCCTACGAGTATGACCTACAAGAAGAAGATCAATCAGAGGAGATTTCTTCTTCTGGTCAGAAAGGAGTTGCTTTCTCTTCAACTATCAAGACTGAATAAAAAGTGAAGGAGTCTACTGCAGATGACATGAGCCTAAAGGAGCAGGTAGCACTCTTAACTAGAAAAATTGATAAAATGAGCTCCAAGTATGACAGGTACAAAAGACACTAGAAGGAATCTACCAGAGACAGGAAGAGTTCCTTCAAGTTTGCAGATAAAGAGAAGTCATCTGGAGACTCAAGGGAGACCAGATTCAAGTCACCAAAAAAGAGGAGAGATGGCAGTTCTGGCAGATCAGACTACCAAAAGAGAGAGAGTAGTCCAGCCAGACCAGAGTACAACCTTAGGAGGAGAGATCCTAGTCCCAGTCCCAGAGGAGATAACACCTGTTACACTTGCAACAAGCCAGGCCACTACAGCTATGATTGTCCTCAACTCACTCCTAGAGAAAGAGAAGAGAAAAGACTCAAGTGAGACATGAGATATGCAGACAAGAGAGCATTGCTGACAGAAGTAGAGGGAGGGGATACTAGTTCTAGTTCTTCTTCTTCTGACTTTGGATCTGATGATGATGTATGTCTCATAGCAGACATCAGTGAGGTACAAGAAACTACCTTGTGTTTATCTAATTCCAAATATACTGAATCCTCTCACTCCTCTGGTACTTCCAGAGAGTCTGATATGCAGCAAATGCTATCAGATCTCCAGAATTGTGTACAACTTTGCCAGAAACTTGAAAAAGAGAATGGTAGGCTCAGAGCAGAAGTTCAATCTTTATCTCATGAGCAGAAATCCACCAGAGAACTCATGAAAGATCAATCCAAAGAAGTCTCTGAACTTCAGGATAAGATCACAGAAATAGATACTCTGGTAGATCAACTCATAAGAGAAAAGGACTCTAAGGAAGATGAGTTCAATGAACTTAGAGCCAAATATCAATCTCTTATCAAGGGAAGCAAGTTGAACAAACCATTGAGGAAGTACATATGCCCAGAGAAGCTCCAAAGATATCAACTGTTGTATCTATTATATCAGAGTCTTCTCAGCGCATTAATGATAAGAGTGGTATAGGATATTCTGGAATTATCAAAAGATCTCATAAATATCACTATAACAAAAATAAGTCTGTAAGATCTGGTGAATTGGTAGAAATCTGGGATGAAAAAGATCCTAATGGTAATGGTTACAAAGTAGTTCATAGACCTGGATGGAAAAGGAACTACTCTGCTAATCATATAGAATATAGTCCAGAAGAGTTAACTGTTCTGGAAGAGAACATCTTAGAGACAAAACTTCATAATGGGGAACCAATGAAAATTTATGGTTCTGTTCACAATAAACCTCAAAGAGTAAGACCTAATCAGATTGGAGGACCCCAGAGGAATCCTCAAAGGGTGGAACATAAGCAGATTAGGGGGCCTCAGAGGAGATACTTAAGAAGGGGGAATTACAATCAGAATAGAAATTCTCAGAGAAGGAACTATGGACAACAGAACTATCATCAGAACCAGGGACCCCAAAGAAGGTTCTCTCAGAGGAATCAATTTCAGAACAGATACACTCAGAGGAACTATAATCACCAGAAAAGGTCTAGCTTTCATTAGAACCAGAGACCCATCTATAGAAAACCAATTGATCTGGGTAGTTATGACACCAGAGATGGTTATTCTCGGATGTACCCTTACAACCAGACCTTTAAGACCATGTCTTTGAGGTAGGCCATTCCAAAGGCCAGATTTGAGGTGAGATACACCAGACCAGTGTATAGGAAATATTCTCATCAAACCAACATCTCAATTTGTCATTGTCAGAGGACATGTAATGGTAGATAGATTTGGAAGAAAGATAAGATCTCCTCATCCAGAAAGGGATGATCTTTATATATGGATTCCTACAAAACCTACAACTAACCAATCAGGACCCAGCACTATTAGGGGACCTAATTGATTTCTCTACAGGAGGACAAGAGCCCATTGGAGAAAGAACTTTCAAGCAACAGTGTATGGTACATTGATAGTGAATGTTCCAAGCACATGACATTTGAGAAAGATCATCTCCAGGATTTCAAGCACCTGAATGGGCCAAGAGTAATGTTTGGTGACAACAACTTTGGAGTCACCAGAGGAGTTGGAAAATTGATTATCAATGATGTATCTGTAGATGAAGTTTACTATGTTGAAGGACTCAAGCATAATCTGCTTTCTGTATCCAAATTTTGTGACAAGGGATACTCAGTGAAGTTCTCTAGTAATTCATGCACTGTCTTTTCTTCTGATTATAATGATATCTTGCTTATTGGCTTGAGGAAAGGTAACATTTATCTTGCAGATTTCAACAGTTGTCCCAGAAATACTTGCCTAGTTGCAAAGGGGTCTGCAGAGAACAGCTGACTTTGGTACAAGAGGTTGAGTCGCTTGAATTTCAAAGCACTCAACAAGATTGCCAGAAAGGGTCTAGTTCGAGGTCTTCCAAATGAAGTGTTCAAGAAGGATCAGGTTTGTGGTTCCTGCCAGAAAGGTAAACAACCCAAGACTTCCTTCAAGGATGTCCAGAGCACAACCACAACTAGAGTACTTCAACTACTTCACATGGACCTGTTTGGACCTGTTTCACCTCTTAGCTTCAGTGGGAGGAAGTACACCTTGGTGATAGTAGATGACTTTTCAAGATACACTTGGGTAGTGTTCTTGTTTAAGAAAAATAAAACTATCACTAAGTTGCCAGAGTTTTTCAAGCAGATTCAGAATGAGCAGAACCAGAGCATAGTGAGGATCATAAGTGATAAAGGGACAGAGTTTTTGAATTCACACATTGCAGAGTACTGTAAGGAAAATGGAATTTTTCATGAGACATCTGCTGCCAGAACACCCCAACAGAATGGAGTAGCAGAAAGGAGAAACAAAACCCTTAAGGAAGCTGCCAGGACTCTTCTAGCAGAGTACAACACACCCCAGAGATTTTGGGCAGAAGCCATCAACACAGCCTGTTTCACCCAGAACAAATACCTCATTGCCCAGAGACATAGTAAGACACCATATGAGGTATGGAAAGGTAAAACCCCATTTGTTTCATTCTTTCATGTTTTTGGATGCAAGTGTTTCATCCATGACAATGGGAAGTCCAAGTTAAAGGCCTTTGATGCTAAAGTGGCAGATGGAATATTTTTAGGATATTCCAGCACCAGTAAGGCATATAGAGTCTTTAATAGGAGTTCTCTTTGTGTGTAAGAAACACCTCATGTTATTTTTTATGAATCTACTCTTGAGTGCAAGGTGGACTTAAGGAATCAGTCTCCAGAAGAGACACAGAATCAGACTACTCCCAGAGTTATCAAAGTCAATCCACCTATTCTTGATTCAGAGTCAGATTCAGATTCATATGGTGACCCATCTTCAGGTTCTCTGGAGCAGAAGCCTCCACAAGGTGCAAAACCAGAAGAGATTGGAACTTCTGTAGGGGGAAACTCTCCTGCAGTTGGTGATAATCACCAAGGCACTGCAGTAGATGGTCAATCAGGCAAGGCCAAGGGAAGGAAAACCCTGGTTGATCACCCCAATGAGTTAATTATAGGAGATCCAACTAAGGGTGTCCAGACTATGAGAACTCTTAACTTAACTGCCTTGTTCAGTTGCTATGTGTCCTTGATTGAGCCCAAGAACATCAAGGAAGCACTGAAAGATTCAAATTGGATTGTTGCAATGCAGGAGGAGTTGAATCAATTCACCAGACAGGATGTTTGGGAACTGGTAGACAGACCAAGACATCAAAAGGTGATAGGCACTAAGTAGGTTTTCAAGAACAAGGAAGATGAGAATGATGTCATTACTAGAAACAAGGCAAGGCTAGTGGCACAGGGTTATTCTCATTCTGAAGGAATAGACTATGATGAGACATTTTCTCCTGTTGCCAGACTAGAAGCCATTAGATTGTTTCTAGCATATGCAACTCACATGAGGTTCAAAGTATACCAGATGGATGTGAAATCTGTCTTTCTTAATGGGATTCTCATTGAGGAAGTGTATGTGGAACAACCTCCTGGTTTTGAACAAGGTGACAAGGTGTATAAGCTTAAGAAGGCTCTCTATGGGCTTAAGCAGGCACCTAGAGCATGGTATGACACTCTATCTCAATTTCTTCTGGACAATGGTTTTACTAAAGGTAAGATTGATAGGACCTTGTTTAGGAAAGAAGAAAGAAAGAACATCCTTCTGGTCCAAATATATGTTGATGACATTATATTTGGATCCCCTAACAAGAAGCTGTGTGAAAAGTTTGGAGATCTCATGCAGAGCCAGTTTGAGATGTCTATGATGGGTGAGATGAATTATTTCTTAGGTTTGCAGGTAAAGCAGACAGAAAAGGGTATTTTCATCAATCAAGCTAAGTACATCAGAAACATGTTAGAGAAATTTGGAGTAGGATCTAGCAAAGCTGCCAAGATTCCTATGATGACAAATTTTAACATGGATCCAGATGAGTCTGGAGAGAGTGTGGACCAGACTCAGTATAGGGCACTTATTGGTTCTCTTCTGTACCTGACTGCAAGCAGACCAGATATCACTTTTGTTGTTGGTGTTTGTGCCAAATTTCAAGCTAATCCTAAGAGGAGTCACCTGGAAGCAGCTAGAAAGATATTGAAATATCTTAAGGGAACAGTTAATTTGGATTTATGGTATCCTGCAGATGACAATATAGAGTTAAGTGGTTATTCAGATTCAGATTATGGTGGGTGCAGAATAGATAGGAAGTCTACAAGTGGAAAATGTCAATTTTTAGGGAATAAGTTGGTATCTTGGTTCTCTAAGAAACAGACCTCAGTTGCTACATCGACTACAGAAGCAGAATATATGGCTGCAGGTAGCTGTTGCTCACAACTACTCTGGATTAGTCAGCAGCTTAGGGACTACCAGATTAGGGCTAAGGATATTCCAATCTTTTGTGATAGCAACAGTGCTATAGCCATCACCCAGAATCCAGTTCTTCACACCATATGCAAACATGTTGATATAAGGCACCATTTCATCATAGACCATGTGGAGAAGGGAGATATAAGGATGGAAAAGATTGCAACAGAGAAGCAGAGAGCAGATATTCTCACAAAGCCGTTGGCAGAGACTAGATTCAGGGAACTAGCCTTTGAATTAGGATTATTAGATCCAGAGACAGATTTGTTTTAGGGAGAACACCAGAAGAGTATCCTTGATTTCAATATTTCTCTTTTTACTATATATCCTTATCACTAACACTTGTGCAGATAGGATATACCAGAGAAGTTACATCTTCAGATGAGCTATGAACCAGAAAACCTAATTCATGCATTGGTTCCATACCATATATGGTTCACCAGATGAGATGTAACATCAGAATACTTGTGGTATCATCTGGTTACGATACCAGATGACAGGTAAGGATTTACTTTTCTGCCTCTGGTCATTGGGACACACCTTTTAAATTACTAAATACAGCCAAAATGTTTCATATTCAGAGTGTATTTAAAACTAGGGTCGTGGGCCTAGGCAATCATTTCGCTTTTTCTCTTGACTACCACAAACCCCCCTCGAACCCAGTCCCAATGACCATGCCACGCACACAATTAAATATGTAACCTGCCTAATTCAATCCTGGCCGTCAGATTTAATTAAAGTGCAATATGTCAATCAATTGACAAATTGATTTTGTCCCCTAAATTAATTTTAATTTACACGCGTTTACACTTCATTTATTTTCAAATCCACGCGTACATCCCTCTTATAAACTCTAAAAATTCTTATTTTGTCTCTTCACTTGTTCAAAACTTTCAAACCCTAACTTCTCTCTGCACAATCAGTTTTCTCTCTACCTTTCTCTATTTTACAGAAATGGCTCCCAAATGCAACTTCGACCCAGATTATGTATGCAAGAAGTTGAAGACGGAGATGGCCGTCGATTTCTACTCCACTCACAACCCTGCTACGTTGGAGATTCTGGAGTTACTGTGCAAGTCTGGCGTTGAAGAGTTTATCTCTGCTATTCCCAAAGGTCTTCGCACTTTGGATGGGTATGTTGCACAATTTCTGGTGAGGATGAAGATTCACGATGGACATATTGCTTCCAAGATTGATGGAGAAGAGGTGGTCTTCTCGAAGCATGATTTTTGCAAGTTATTTGGTAATATTTCTTCCTCCTCTTCTTGAAGCTGGACATCATTGAGAGCCAGAAGCAATTGCAAGAACATGTTCTGGACCAGCTTCGCCCTGTATCTGTTCTCAAGGTGGAGTTGGTCTCCCAGATGCTTGAGACTGCAAAGATGAAGGACTCCCTCCAGGAGATGTTGCATAAGCAAGAGTACCTGGTGGCTGAGGCACAGACATATGTTGAAGAAGCTAAGAAGCTCAGGGATCTTCACTCTTCTTCCAACACAGAGTTGCCTGCCCTGATCAGGCAGATTGTAGAGCCCCTTCTTGAAGAAGTTAAAAAGGGGGAAGAGAAGGCCAGAACTGAACTGGCAAAGAGCACGAATGATACTCTCTTCAACCACTCTGGTCGCCTGGACCTGTTGGAGAATATCTTGGCTCAGGCTGAGTTGCACAAGAAGAAAAAGGAAGAGTTGAAATCTCTGGCAATGGCCAAGCAACTATCTGCAGAAGAAGAAGTTGTTGATGCTAAACAGGACCCTGTCTCCATCTCTGGTCCTGCCAAGAGAAAGATAAGGAAAGTAAAGAAAAGCTTCTTAGAGGAAGTTGTTGAAGAAGCAGAGAAGAGGTTCAAGGAGGAGACAGAAGAAGAGAGACTTGCCAGAATCAGGAAGAACATAGATGAAGAGCAGAGACTCAGATATGTTCGAAGGCAGAACAAGGAGGCAAGAGAAGCATGTCTACCTCCTTCTAGTGCTAGTGGAAGTTCAAGCCAGAGGAAGAAGTCTGTTGTGGAAGTTATGGATATCCTGCCTTTGAGGACAGAAGGGTCCTTTGACTCTACTGTGCCTAATCTTCTTATTGAAAAGTGGAAAGAAGCCAAAACTCTCTGGTTTATCCAGCATTACATTCACAGGCCACCTCCAGAGGATGAAGCATTGATCAACAAGATATTCCACTCTTGGATGAAGGCTTATGATGTAGACTTGTACAAACAACTGATGGACTCTACCATCCAATTCAACCTGGAAGTCACTGCCCCGGAGTTTCACTATCTCAACACTCCCATGTTTGGGAACCAGATTGACTGGGCAGAGCTGAAGAAATTGTACAAGACCAAGATGCTATGGAACTTCACTCCAGCAAACTCTTCTGAACTCAGAGCTGTTCAAGACAGGTTCCTTGATTGGTTCCTGGTACCCAAGGAAGACAGAAGATATGCTTAGATAGGATCTCTTTGTAATCTCAATGTAATCTCTTATGATTATTATCTTAATGAAATATCCTATCTTTCTGTCTTAAGACAACTTCTTGCTG
This sequence comes from Ballota nigra, assembly GCA_947034835.1. NCBI lineage: Eukaryota > Viridiplantae > Streptophyta > Magnoliopsida > Lamiales > Lamiaceae > Ballota > Ballota nigra. The sequence goes on from OX344724.1 coordinate 95,001,401, forward strand.
TCTCATTGTTTGCCTGATAAGATCTATTCTAAAGTCTTATCTTATTTGTCTTTCATGCTTTTATGTTATTTTGTTCAGTTCTGGTGTTGTTTTAACTTCATCAAAAAGGGGGAAATTGTTAGGAAAAATATTGTTAGTTTTGATGAGTTAAACAAACCAGAAGATGTAATAGGACCATCTGGACCTGTTAGCTAGATGAGGAACTAGATTAGGACTTAGTCTAGGGGGAACTGCCAGACCAGAAGACTTCACCAGAAGAGTCACCAGAAGACTTCACCAGAGGACTCCACCAGAGGACTCCACCAGAAGACTTCACCAGAGGACTCCACCAGAAGACTTCATCAGAGATGTTCAGACCAGAGGCAGAAGACCTTCCCCAGACCAGACGAGTCTGGTGAAATAAAAGATGCTCAGAATGATCTCCAGATTCTACTGGATTATCTGTTTCTTAACTGACTCTGGACCAGAGATGTGAGAAGTGCCAACGTTTTGGCTCTATTACCAAGAGGGACGAGATATCGTTGCACCTGTTTATGGAGGTAGAGGTATTTGACGTATGGGGGATTGATTTCATGGGTCCATTTCCTCCTAGCAATGGATTCTTGTATATCCTTGTGTGTGTTGACTACGTCTCTAAATGGATTGAAGATATCCCTACGAAAGTGAATGATTCCCGGTGTTGTGATCGACTTCTTAAGGAAGAATATTTTCTCTAGATATGGAGTCCCGAGAGCCTTGATTAATGATGGAAGAGTCACTTCGTGAACAAGTTGATGGAGAAGTTGCTGTCAAAGTATGAGGTAAGTCATCAAGTCTCTACTGCTTATCACCCTCAATCTAATGGTCTTGCAGAGGTGTCAAGTCGTCAAATAAAGGAAATCCTTGAGAAGACGGTGAGTGTTAGTAGGAAGGATTGTGCATTGAAGCTTGATGATGCGCTGTGGGCATATAGGACCGCTTTTAAGACCCCTCTTGGTATGTCTCCGTACCAATTAGTTTTTGGGAAGGCATGTCACCTGCCAGTTGAGTTTGAGCACAAGGCGTATTGGGCAATCAAAAAGCCAAATTTTGATAGTGCCTTGGTGGGTGAGAAGAGACTACTTCAATTACATGAGTTAGAGGAGTTTCGAGATAATGCCTATGAGAGTGCCCGGATTTTCAAGGAGAAGACTAAGAGATGGCATGATGCACGATTGAGAGGGAAGGAGTTCCAAGTTGGTGATCGAGTCCTAGTATTCAATTTGAGGATGAAGTTGTTTGGTGGAAAGCTTAAATCCAAGTGGAATGGTCCTTATGTGGTGAGAAAGATCTACAAGAGTGAATATCTTGAAGTGGAGAAGGAGGGCGGGAACGTGTTCATGGTAAACGGGCATCGAGTAAAGAAATTCTACAACTTCTCTTATGAGCTCTTTTGAGCTCGGTCCGGCATTAGGACCTTAAAAATAGCGTTGAGTGGGAGGCAACCCATTGTTATTTGCTTTTGTGTGCTTTTGTTTTCGTGTTTGTCATTTTGTGAATCGTAAGTCTTAACTTCGTTTTGTGAGAGTTTTGTGTAGGCTTGGCTCGTGGTGCTAAAGTGTCCATAGTAGAGCTTAACATGAAGCAACTTTTGAAGAGGATATATGCCTAGTAGAAGAGCAATCAGAATTTGGAGTATGAGGTAACCCCGAACCCCAAACATAGACCGCTTGATAAAGACGAAGTTTGGGGGGTGGAGTTTTTTTTATTTGCTCGTTGATTTGCATTGATAGGGATTAAAGTTCATGAGAATTTAGCGCACATACTCGTTCGTACTCATTCTTTTCAAACTTTATTATTGCATAGCAAGAACAAAGTTTGGGGGGTGTGTATTCGTACTTCGAGTTTGTACACAAAATTCTAATGAAAAATTGGTCAAATTTTTCGAAAATATCGATGCATGAGGATAGTTGAATTGAATTGAGTGTGAGTTCATTTGGCTTGGTGAATTGCACGTTGGAAAGAGACCCCAACTCCTCGGTCGAATGAGTGATCATGCTTAAATCGAGGAGTTCTCAGGTTAGTACATATTTTAGAAGTGTTTGAATGAGGTTTCGTGCAAGTTTCGTTTTAAATTTCGAGTTTTTTGGCTTGTTCATGAATTTTTGGAGGTTAGGCCGCTCGAGTAGGTTGAGCTCGAGCGCCCCCGCTCGAGCAAGGTATTTGCTCGAATGCCTTGACTTACAGAGGGTTTCGGCTGCTCGAGCACTCTAGCTCGAGCGCCCCCATTTGAGAGCGTGATTCATTTGAGCAATATAGCTCGAGCGCCACCGCTCGAGCAAGGCCTACTCGAGCGCCACCGCTCGAGCAAGGCCTACTCGAGCGCCCTTCGGCCCAGAATTCCCTACTCGTGCACCCACATATAAATACCCCTTCCCCCACACATTTCACACACAAACATGCACTAAAGGGGCGATTTTAGCCGGGTTTCGATCGGATTCCACCCCTTTACACTAAATTCGTCAAATTTTCACACGAATTCCATATTTCTCCATCCCAAGGTAAGTAATTTCTAACTCTCTTCGTTCTTTTCGTGGTTTCTACTTCGATTAAGCATGGTTTGAGATTAGGAATTAGGGTTCATAAGTGATTATGGTAGAAATTGGGGATTTTGCTATTGCTCTTTGATTCTTGATTCCTTGGTGATAATTGATGCATATATGCTTCGGGTTTGCTAGTTTTGCCTTAAATTTTAGAATTGGTGAATTTCTAGAGTAAGAAAGAAGGAATTTGAGGAAATGATATGAGTATTGCTTGTTGAGTGAAAATTCTTGTGGTTTGAAATAAATTGAGTTGATAGATGGATATTAATTGAGTCTTGAGCATGTAAATTGCATAATTCTTGTGATGTTACTTCATGATAGACTTAGGGGGCGCTTGGTTAACAATTCTTCAATGGTAATGGGAATGAAAATTTATTTTCATCTATGCCCTCATAAGAAAAATGATATATTAGGGGAAGAAGTGTTCCAATGGTGACACCATTGCTGGTGCCATGCCCCAATTTTGGAATAGAAGTTGACAACAAATGGTTGTTGGTGGAGGAATGGGGGAGTGATTGAGGATGATGATTGTAGGAAGAGAATAAGGTAATCAAAATGGAGTAGTGATTACCTTATTTAGGAGGAGAGGTAGTGATTTTGTTCTCATGAACCATGCTAATTATACTAATTTTCAATCTCATTCCCATTACCATTGAAGAGTTGTTAACCAAGTGCCCCCTTAGTTGTGGGCATTATTGTTGAATTTGGGATTGTTGAGTTGGTAGAATCCATTTTTGAGTTAGGCATAATACCCTTTGAGAGCATTGATGCTAATTTGAATGGCTTGAGCTTGATGAGCACGATTTGAGATAAGAATTACATGTCTATGTGAACTCTTATGCACAAAGGAATTGAATATGAGATTGATTGACTATTTGAGTAGATTCGAAGTGTTTATGATGTTCTTGAGTAGTTGATTGTCTCTAATTGTTTGAGCATTTGTGTGAGTCAGGTACTATGGCCCCTCGTAAATGGAATGAAGATAAGATGTTATTGGGAGACAAGTTGGAGGAGGTAACCAACGAGCTCACTCGTAAGGATTTGCTACCCTCGAGATGGGATAACTTGGATTACGAGGATAGTTGGTACAACGTAGCATTTAGGTGGAATCTGGTAGCTGGGAAAGTTGAGAAGACGCGACGCCCTTGCGTCCAATTTATGAAAGACATAGGCATAGAGAAAGAGATTAAGAGGATCTTCACTCGGAACAGATTGGGAGACTTCTATGAGCTGCTGCTGACAATGGAGACTAACGCCGATTTGGTGGAGCAGTTTTTGGCTACTGTAGAAAAGAGATGAAAATTCGTTCAGATTAAAGATCAGGAACAAGTGGCAGTATTGTGTTGTGGGTGCCATCAATGAAGCTCTGAGGCTCCCAGCTTCGAGTAGGCCTAACTGTCAATCGAAGGCGTTCAAGGCTAATGATTTTTGGAAGGAGATTACAGGAGGTATGGGAGGAGAGTATAGGGCGCAGCATGCTCGAGCTTCAGCGATCCGAAATCCGGTTCTGAGGTACTTGGAGAGGATCTTGGGGAACACTATCTATGCCCGATCTGAGACGGGGACGGTGAATTCAAAACAGTTGTACGGAATGTGGTGTTTGATGCATATCAGGGAGCACAACTTCGAGAGAGATTTTCTAGAGTATCACTTGGAGGTCCCTTTTAAGCTTGGTTCGAAGACGTCGAGAATTAGAGGAGAGGGTCTCATTTCTATCTTCGTGAAGAGTTTGGGATTTGTACCGGCCTCGGGGCCTTGCATTGGGAAGAATTTGGATTTTGAGCAGCTGATGAACACATTGATGTTCAAGAGATGGTTGGGGTCCTATTGCATTAGGTACAAGGAGGACGATTTGTTCCCTCTTCCCAATGAGCATTTGGTATCTTTGAAGGGGAAGAAGAAGAAGAATATTGGGATGAACGGGGAACAGCATTTGGAGATAGGACAGAAGTATACTCAGGATGTGGAGAGTAGAGGCCTGCGAGATTTGAGGCCGGTTAAGAGGACTAGAGGAGAGGGCACGGGTGGTGCCGGTTCGAGTGGGTCCGTGATTTGCAAGGAGAAGAGGAGGAAGAGTATGAAAGAGGAGCCGATGAAGAAGGAGGAGTGGCAGCGGATGAAGGACCGCAGGAAATGGAGGTCGAGTCGCCAGTAGCGCAGTCTCCTGAGCCATGGTACTCGTCACATTCGGAGTGAATGTGAATGGGGTAGCACATCCAGAACGTTCAGACGGATGTGACATACCTCCGTGAAGCTCAAGATAGGATGGATGTGAGATCAGCTCGGATGGAGGACCAGTTCTCCGACATGCATAGATGGATGGAGACGTTGTTTGTTTCTCACATGGGAGCCAATCATCCACACTACCGACCTTCGCCGCCTCCAGATGCTTGATTACGGCGATTCCCCCCAGTTTCTTTTCTTTTCTTTCATTTTCGTTCCTTTTGAGTGTGATACCATTTCGTTTGATTGATGTTGTTTGAATTTGGGGCTGTAACTGAATTCTGATTCAAACTGTTGGGTTATGATTGTTGCTGAACGTATTGAGCTATTTGATATGTTTCATGTTTGTTGACTCCTACTACTTACTGATTGATATTCTTAAGTATGATTTGATGAGAAGGGTGAATTGTGAAGTTGAGTTAGGGAGTTTATTGTGTGAGTGTAGGAGTTAGAGTTGATTTGAGAGGGAACTCGTATACTTACGAACTTTCCTTTTGAATACTTGTGTGATAAAAGTGAGAATTCACTAGGACTAGCATGGATGTGAAAGCTGTGAGACTTGAGCTTTTAGAGATTGAAATTCATTATGTTGATCTCTTCATTTGTGAGTGGATCGTCACCTTAGAGGATGCTAGAACTTGTGTGTGCTCTCACTTCTTGATTGTGTCTAGTTTGATATGCCGAAAGTGATTTTAGGCCATCTTTGAGTTGATTGAGTCACTTAGCCAAATTTTCCCTACCAATGATATTTATCCCTTGTTAGCCCGTTTGAGCCTTAGCCTATTTTATTTGCTAGCACATTTGAACTTATCCAAATTCTTAAAACTCTTTTTGTCCAAATTTAAGTGGAGAATAGGAAAAGTTGTGAATGAGAAGGGATCGAGTTGAGATGAGAATGCAGAAATATTTTGCTTGAGTGAATTTGAGAAGAAGGTGTAATGAGATTGTGAGTTGTGGGAAAGAACGATGAATTTGAGAATGAGCAAAAGAAAAAAATGAGCTCATGTATGTGTGAAAAAGGAAAAAAAAAAGAGTGAAGTGATTGAAAAGTGAAAAGAGTTGAAAAAAATTGAAGTGTTGAGAGTAGTAGGAATTGAAAGTGTATTGCATGAAGATGTTTGAAGTATTCTGTTCCTCGTCTCGAAATATTGAAGTTTAATTTTATATTCTCCATTCATTTGAGTTACTTATCCCATATAGTTACCCCACCTGTCCAAAGAGCCTACATTACAACCTTGATAAAGTCCTTTTTGATTCGGCATGGATTCTAGAGTATGGTCAAAGTTGAGAGTGCTTACAAGCCTATGACTGCTGATATGTGTGATTGATTGATTGAGTGAGTCCCTTAATTTTGATATACACTTGTGAAGGAGTGAAACACATCGTTGAGTGCACATCCATGTTTGATCTTGGTGTTTCTTATGGTTATTTCACTATGTATGATGAAGGGGGTGAGTTTGTGTATGAGTGGTCTATCTTTGAAGCTTGAGCTATATTGCTTGCATAATTTGGTTCTTTGATTCATTCTTAACAATTTCACTTGACTTATTATTTCATTGCTTGAGGACAAGCAATATGGTAAGTTTGGGGGGGTTGATTAAGCGTGAAATTGTCATGATTTGTAGCTCGGTTTGCCCGTGTTTTGAGTGAATTCGATGAGTATTTGGAGTCAAATGAGTATTATTTTTATAAACTGATGAATTTCCCTCTTTGATGCTCATAGATGGATAGAAGGTGAAAAATGGAGTTCGTTCGACTTTGAATCGACTCAAACGGATGCCCGGATGAGAAGATATTGAAGAAATACGAATAGTATTAGTTCGTGCAAGGAAAAGTATCACTCAGTTGAAGAAAAGAAGCCACTCGAGCAAGGCGTTTACCCGAACACCTAAAACTTACAGAAGATTTTGGGCGCTCGACCAGCTCGAGCACCACCATTCGAGCCCCAGAACTGCTCGAGCACTTGAGCTCGAGCGACCCCATTCGAGCTCTGCCACCATTCGAGCAATTTCGCTCGAGCGCCACCGCTCGAGCAAGCATAGCTCGAGTGCCAGAAGTACACTAGAAGCGCTACCATTCGAGCAAAGAGGGGGTCGAGCGCCACCGCTCGACCATAACCCAAAAGTGCGCGAATTTGACCTTTTTAACCCGTTTTCGGCCCGATATTATTTGAAGTGACCCATATCTATAAATACATCATTCCAAGCTCGTTTTTTACCACCACTTGACACATAGAGATAGTTTTTGGAGAGAGAAGAGCACCGAGAGTTTGAGCAAGCATATTTTACGTGTAATCGAGGTTTTGACATAACAAATTCATAGTTTAGATTTTATTTTGATTTTCTTTCTTTCGTTCTTCAACACTTATTATGTGAGACCTTTGATTTCTTTGTTATTTGATATTCTTCTTAGATTAAACTTCTTTCTTCAAAACCCTAGTTTATGTTCTTGAGTTTTTTCAATTCAATTCATCATGTTTATGTTCGTTGCTTGTTTAATTGCTTTCGTTATTGTTAAAACCATGCTAGGCTAAAACCCTTGTATGCTTGGGGTAGGATGAACTCGTAGAAGTAGGATGTTGGTACGTAATTAGGATAACTCGTGATGTTTAGTGCTAGTTCTCTTAATTAATTGAATTCTTAAAATAAATCCTAGAATTATCTTGGAATTGAGTACGAAAATTATTAGAGAGAGGATGATCTTATCACTCTTTGATAACAAGTAGACTTAATGATAGGGTTATAGAAGGGGTTTATAATTTACCGGTTTATCTAGGAGGACGACCGTATCACCTTGGGTAAATAAGAGTCTCATTAATTAAGCATAATCCATATAACTTGTTTAAGTGGGTTGTGAAGTAGATTGATATGATGAAGTATTAGGGTTAATTCTTGAGCTTTTAGTCTTTCAATCTGGTGCTAGATTAGGGAAGTTAATTGCCTAATTTTAGTACACTTAGGATTAATACTTGCACATCACGGTTATTTTAATTATCGTACTAGCTCCGTTAGTATACGTAGGGATTCCTATCCTGTTTGATTAAACCCTCAGTTAGTTATTTGATTTCATAATTTTGCATTGATAGAAGTGTTAGTGTTAGTGTCCTAGAGACAATCCATTGAAAGAACATAATACTAAGATAATATTCAAATTTGGTTTAATATTATTATTAGTTTAATATTAAATGTATGGTGTTACACTTATCTGGATATGATGTTTGATTGTTTGCATATATTCTTATTTGTGTTCCCATGAATCACTACTGTCATTGAGTGAGTGAGAACTCAGATGACTTAAGTATGATTCTCAAATAGCCCCGATCAAGGATCATCAAGAATGGTATATTGATGATGCAATTGAGATTGGTGTGCGATCTGCATCATACTCTTAGAGAGTGTAGTAAGATCTCACTTACTACGAGATACCGGGTATCTCATGATGGATGCACAGATACCTTAGAGGGTATTGGTTGTTAGGATATAGATTAGATGTTTTGACGATGTTAAAACAAGAACTTGTAATAGGACTAGCTAAACCTGTTAGTCAACTACATATTAGTCTAAGTCTAGAATAGGTCTTTGGTTAAAGGGGAAGAAATATGTGCAGACCAGATGAGGTGTTCAGACCAGAGCAGACGAGTCACCAGAGCAGAAGAGGAGTCTGCCAGAGGAGTCTGCCAGATGAGTCTGCCAGAGGAGTCTGACCAGAGGAGTCTGCCAGTGGAGTCTGACCAGAGGAGTCTGCCAGAAAACCTCTCCCAGATGAGGTTCAGTGCAGAAATGTCACCAGACCAGACCAGAAGACCCAGACCAGCGAGTGCTGACCAGATGAGGGAGACAGATTAGTTCACCCACATGGAGGCTGCGTGTAATCTGGAGACAAGGAAATCTAGGAGTTCAATGATTGAGAAGAAAGCAATCTAGAGAGTCAACTGATGGAGGATTTGATTGATTGATTGAAGTCAACTAATCAATCATATAGTTAATCTTTGATTGATTATATTCCTCCAATTATGGTTGTTTGAATTTTTAGCTTCCAACGGCTAGTTAATTCCTACAACTATAAAAAGGAGTGAATAGTGATGAGTTCATTAGAGACAAGAGTCGGGCAAGAGCATACAAAGACACACGAACTCTCACCATACACTTACCTTGTTTATACAAGTATTATCTACTCTTTTAGGAGTTTTAGTTGGAACTTATAATCAACCTCTTCATCATATAGAAAGGTTGTTGTAAGTTGTACGAAGGAGCTGGTACTTCGCAATTCCAGTGGTTCGTGAGTAAGTTGGTTGGAGAGAAAGCCCCCTTTGGAGAAAGGGAGAGTGGACGTAGGACAAGTTGGTCCGAACCACTATAAATCCTTGGTGTTCTTTATTTTCTGCACTTTAAATATCTGCACTTTAATTTATAGCACTATCTTTTAAAAGGTTTTCTTAAAAATACTTCAAAACGCTTTCCGCTGGATAACATTTTTGGGACCAACAAGTGGTATCAAAGCAGTGTTTCCTGGACCACTGCTTTGAAAAGCTTTTGGTGGTCACCAGGGCAGATCCAACTTTTTTTTAAACCCAAATATTTGTTGTGCTAACAATTTCTTGTAGAAATGAGTTCGAAGAAAAGCAGTAGAAGATACACTAGGAGTTACTCCAAAAGAAGCTTCGCAAATGAGGAAGAAGAGGTATCCACTTCTGGTTCATCATCTAATTTTGGACCAGATGAAGAGATATGTCTAGTGACAGACGAGGTATGTAATCGAACTTTCTCTTCCTTTTCATCTTCTTCTTTTTCTGGACAATCAGAGGAGTCTGGTATGTAGAAGATGTTATTAGATCTCCAAACTTCTATACAACTTTGTCAAAAGTTGGAAGATGAGAACTCAAAGCTGAAAGCAAAAAATCAGAAGCTTTCACAATGTCTAGGCAACTCAGTTGATCTATCAGCTGAACAAAATCATACACTGGTCGAAGAGTCTTCTGACTTGACAACTAGGTGTATTGAACAAGTTAAGCTGATAGAAAGGTTGGTTGTTGAAAATATTGAGAAAGATAATGAATATAACCTGCTTAAAGCTAAGTTTGATGAAGTCTTCCACCATAACAAAATTGTAAAAGAAAGTGAGGACAAGCTCAAGATGAGAGTGGAGCAGCTGACTACAGCAAATAATGTTGTCAAATATAGTTGCCTCATCTCAAAGAGAGCATGATAAAACAGGCCTTGGTTATTCCAAACCTGAATCCTCACATGTTCAGGAAGAAGAACAACCTAGAAATTTTATTGATAAAGGCAAGAGGTCAGCTGACCAGACAACTCAGCCTAATGGGCAGATGAGTTCTAAAACTCAAAAACCCAAAAGGCAGAGGAGGAATTTTAAAAGACCTCGGCCAGGCCAGTAGAGTAGAAGACAGTCTGAATCTTCTCAAAAGAGGCGGAACCAGACGACTCCTACTCACCTGCAGAAGACTTTCAAGTCATTTGCCAGACCAGCTGGAACCTTTGATGGTTCTAGTAAGACTTATCCTTATCAAAAGAATTTCAAGTCGGTTTCTTTGAGACAAGTTAATTCTTTTACTGGTCAAACTCATAAGAGAAGAAGACCTTGTAGAAGAAATAACCATGTCAAAGGTTCTTTTGTTGAGTGTGTTTTTGTGGATATGTATGGAAGAAAGATAAGATCACCTGATTAAAAAGGGATGATCTATTCCTGTGGCTTCCTAAAAAATGTGCTAACCCCCCTGGACCCAGAAGGGTACCAAAAACTTGATTACCTGCAGATACACAAGAAGACCAACTGATGTTTTGCCTCAAATATCAGCTGAGCATACTTTGAGGGGGAAGGTCAGTTGACCCAGCCTGCTAGATTCTTTATCTTATCATTTCAAATTTTTCTTGTCTTATTTTATTTAAGTTCTTTCAGTTTTAACATCATCAAAAAGGGGGAAATTGTTAGGGTATAGATTAGATGTTTTGACGATGTTAAAATAAGAACTTGTAATAGGACTAGCTGAACCTGTTAGTCAGCTACAGATTAGTCTAAATCTAGAATAGGTCTTTGGTTAAGGGGGAAGAAATATGTGCAGACCAGATGAGGTGGCCAGATGAGGTGTTCAGACCAGAGCAGACGAGTCACCAGAGCAGGAGAGGAGTCTGCCAGAGGAGTCTGACCAGAGGAGTCTGCCAGATGAGTCTGCCAGGGGAGTCTGACCAGAGGAGTCTGCCAGAGGAGTCTGACCAAAGGAGTCTACCAGAAGACCTCTCCCAGATGAGGTTCAGTGCAGAAATGTCACCAGACCAAACCAGACCAGAAGACCCAGACCAGACGAGTGCTGACCAGATGAGTGAGACAGATTAGTTCACCCACATGGAGGCTGCGTGTAATCTGGAGACAAGGAAATTTAGGAGTTCAATGATTGAGAAGAAAGCAATCTGGAGAGTCAACTGATGGAGGATTTGATTGATTGATTGAAGTCAACTAATCAATCATATAATCAATCTTTGATTGATTATATTCCTCCAATTATGGTTGTTTGAATTTTTAGCTTCCAACGGCTAGTTAATTCCTACAACTATAAAAAGGAGTGAATAGTGATGAGTTCATTAGAGAGACAAGAGTCGGGCAAGAGCACACAAAAACACACGAACTCTCACCATACACTTACCTTGTTTATACAAGTATTATCTACTCTTTTAGGATTTTTAGTTGGAACTTATAATCAACCTGTTCATCATATAGAAAGGTTGTTGTAAGTTGTACGAAGGAGCTGGTACTTCGTAATTCTAGTGGTTCGTGAGTAAGTTGGTTGGAGAGAAAGTCCCCTTTGGAGAAAGAGAGAGTGGACGTAGGACAAGTTGGTCCGAACCACTATAAATCCTTGGTGTTCTTTATTTTATGCACTTTAAATTTCTGCACTTTAATTTCTAGCACTATCTTTTAAAAGGTTTTCTTAAAAATACTTCAAAACGCTTTCCGCTGGATAACATTTTTGGGACCAACATTGGTATACCCATCCGAGAAACCGTTTGATGTAATTTCACATAATGTGTCTACGGGTGTCTCGGTTAGTGGGAGCGGTGTGATACTCCTCAGTCTTGAGGTCAATACGCACGACATGTGTGGAGTGGTGAACTTTGACCATGACCGACGCTTGCACCCTTCCACGGGTAGATATGGCATGGATTGGGTTCATCACGAAGTACATGTGCGTGGTAGTTGAGCCAAGAATAGGATTCATTCTTCAATGTGGATTTAAGAGAGAATATTCGTCTTCTCATCATAATTGGATCTAAGACATCGGCCGATGCAAGTCGACTTGGACTTTGTGGCCAAGTGCGACGCAAGCGATCAATTAGTGATTTGAGATAATATGATTAAGTTATTTGAATAGATATTTCATCATGTTCAAGGCTTAATCGAGTATTCACGAATGAAAGGAAGATATCACAATAGCCTACAGTATTACAGGTAGTTGCAGATTTCCTCGCAACGTACCTCGTATATTGAGAATGTCTGATTTATTGTCTAGGGTTCAATTAAGACCGTTAGTTTGACTAATCGCTCGATATAAGAGGGCCTATGGGTCACACAACAAGCAATGGCAGTTCGCCGATTATAGTTGGTTGATTAAGTATTATATTGGATATAATATTTAGTTTATGGAGAATATAATAATAATTATATTTGGAATTAATTATTATTATTATTTAATTAAATATGAAATATCAATAATAATATTTGGAATATTATTATACAAAAATAATAGATATGGTAAATATATTATTCGTAGGAACATATCTAGGGAGATATAATCCGTAGAGATTATATTATGCAAATCTAGCATATTATCTTGCTTAGAAATTAAGCTAAGGTAATCCCTATAAATATGTGTCATATGGGAATTCAGAAACACACCAGAAATATAATTTCTCCATAAAATTTCTTGTTCGAGTTTTCCTAGCAAGTTCGTCTAGAGATTCAAAGTTGGCACATCGGTGCAAATTGGTGAATAGTTGTTGCGTAGATACCGTAGTTGAGGATTATGCGTACGAAGCGCCGTAAGATTTCTTGTTTAAGATATATCGTATTTAATTATGCAATTAAATTGTTCGTTGTTGGAGAACATTTATTTCCGTTGCAAATTCCAACAGTGGTATCAGAGCACAGGCTCTTGATTAATTGCATAATTTGTTTATCGTGGGTAAATTGTTATGTGTGATTTATTTTTGCTCTATTGGTGTTTATTCGTTATTCTATTTAAATTTGTAAATTTGATTTGATTTTGTTAAATTGAAAGACTAGATATATATTTTTAATATTATTTGAGAAATTGGATTTCTCTGGGTGTATTCGCTGATGGCCGAATGTTTTTGACCCAGCAATTAAAAAAAATGAAAATCACTTCTGGGAAGCGCGATAGCCTTGTCGGACGCTTCTGGGAAGCGCGGCTGCCTTGTTAAATCGCGTCCCCTACCCGCGACAGGTCATGAATTAACTCGATGGGCGAGAGTTCGGAATTTTGACGGCCGTTTTCTTGCTCGAAGAGAGATCGATAGTGGTCATGCTTCGACGGCGGCTATGGGACGCGCCTGAAACGGCGCTGGGGATCGGTGCGCTATGCTTGGCATGTTTCAAGCGGTGCCGGTGATACGGCGGCGGTTCTCCGCGATCGTCCAGATCGCTCTCGTCAAGACGGCGACGTTTGACGTTTAGCTCTCTGTTCGGGCGACGGCAGCCGACAGCGGCTGTTTCTGGTGGCGACCGATCGACGCGGAACGGGCGGTGGTCATACGCCGGTGGATGTCAACTTTTGGGCGGCGTTTTCTGCGTGAAGGCCTAAGAAGGTCATCCCACTGCGAAAAGAGAGTGGGCCAGTTTTAATTGAAAGTTTTGGGCCAGTTTTAATTTATGAGTTTGGGCTTGATTTAATTAAGTATTGGGCCTGGCAATTTATTTAGGCCAAGGTTAAATACAGTTATGTTTGATGAATACAACCCCACCCAAAAAATTGTTTCGGAAAAATTTTCCGAAAAATGTAACAATTTTCGGAAAAAATTTCCGAAAATTATAAGTTCAGTTTTTTTTTTTTTAATTTTCGTAAAAAAATTCCGAAAATTATCAAAATTTTCGGAAAAAATTTCCGAAAATTGTCAAAATTTTCGGATTTTTTTTCCGAACATTTTTGGGTGGGGTGGTATTAACAAAAGATAGGATTGTATATAACCTTGGCCTTTATTTATGCAAAATAATTAATGTTTTTTTGGGTCTAGAATTTTATGAATGAATTAACTCAAAGGCCAAAACTAATATTATTACTTGGGCTGAAAAATGGGCCTAATAAAATTAATTATGGTTGGACCAAAATAATTCAAATTAATTGGGTTAATTTGAATTTTAATAATTAAAATTATTATATTAAAATTGGATTTTAATTTCTGTTTAATAATTTGGTAGTTATTAATTTCCCACTTGGTTAACTTGTATTAAATTTGTTAACGCGCTTTATAGTCCGTATCATAATTGTTTGGGTAGGCGGCGCCCAATAATTGTCGGACCGTTATACATGTTTTGGGTAGACGGCGCCCAAATAAATGTTAGTCCGCATAAAATCATGTTTGGGTAGGCGGCGCCCTATAATTGCTCAAATGTGATATAGATTAACATGTCGGGTCTCGATTAAGCAATTAATACCCCGCCTTTGAAATGATCCTCATTAAAATATGGTTTTTCAATTGAATGATGTCTTCCATTAAAATTAAAAGTAAACCGGAGATTTCGTTCCAATGAGTATTTAAGACCCTAGTCTTTTGCTCGGATCTACATCTAAGGGGACTTTTACAGGGATATGTTTGTCGCCGCTTAATGGTTGTAAACCAACTTAATTCTATTTCACCAGCCCTAGCAGGGAAACGTGAATTAGGTGACATTCGATTGAACTAGGTTCAATCAACTAGGAATTGCGTGAGACAATTCGTTTAGAGACCTACCAGTTCTGCTGTTGCAATGTTCAGCCCTAGCAGTCATTGTAATAATAGGAATGTGGATCCTAGTCCATTACAATTTATATTAGATATAAATTCGTACTCTTCCAATGAGGTCGTTGAGTATGTGAAAATAATGGAGACAAAATAAATAAAAGGCCATGTTTATTTTAATTGCTGAATATTGATCATAGAAATTATGTGTTTAATTTATGTTTTAGTTTATTTCTCTAAAATTGTTGATATAAATAACTTGTCATTGAGAAATGTTCTGGAAACGAATAAATTGGCTGGGCCAAATTTTCTGGACTGACATTGAAATATGTGTTTGGTGCTAAGGCAAGAAGAGATTGAGTACGTGTTGGACACGACAATCCCTTTACCCCTGAGGCTGGTTCAGTTGAGGTTGCAGTGTTTGACGTTACAACTCAGAAGAAGTATCAAGATGATGCTTCCCAGCTCTATGTTATGATTGCTCGGCATGACTCTCGAATTGCAAAAGCAACATGAGAAAATAGATCCCTTCGAGATGCTTAAGCGTATGAAGGATTTCTTTGATTCTAGATCTCGTTTGAGATTTATGAAGTGATGAGAGATCTGTTCAGATGTCAATTAGCGAAATGAGGGAAGATTTCACCTCATGCGCTATCCTCAAGTCACTCCCCGATTCATATTCTAGTTTCGTAGTAAATTTAATATGAAGAAGACGGAAGCGACAATGCTGGAGCCTCATAACATGCTTCAGACTTTTGAGTCTTCCACTGCTAAGGAAAGACCCATGCTCATGGTGAGTGTTTCTACTTCTTCTGATCCGAAAGACGAGAAGAAGCGAAGGAGTAAGGCTGAATGGGCTCCAAGCCCAACTTCCTGAAGGCAAAAGGTGAAGTTCAAAAGTAAGAGCGGGTTGATAAGGACGTGTGCCCCACTGCAATAGAAAGGGGCATTGGAAGAAAGACTATAAGGTTCTAGCACTGAGAAGAAAAACACTAGGTGGTTTATAGCTGCTAGAACAAGTATGGTTGTTATTAAGATAAACATGTTCACTAATAGTTCAAACTGCTAGGCATTTGTTGAGTTATGGACATGATGTTCTTAATATAACAAAGTAGGATGACTCAAGTTTAGTAATCATGAAAACCCGACTTACTTGTGGCAATGTAGATTTGATCATGCAAACGAGAAAAGAATCGCAAGGTTAAGGAAGTTGGACTACTTAACCCCATTAGACTTAGAGTCTTATGGCGATTGTAAATCTTATCTCATGGGCAAGATGATCAACAAACCCTTTTCTGGGAAAGGGGTACGTGCCAAAGAAGTTCTAGAGTTGGTCCGCAACGATGTTTGTGGATCATTGCCCACTCTAGCTAGGGGTTAATTCGGCTACTTCATCACCTTTACCGACGATTACTCAAGGTACGGATACGTGTATCTCATAAAATACAAATTCGAATCGTTTGAGAAATTCAAGGGGTACAAGGCAGAAGTAGAGAAACAACTTGGTAAGAGTATCAAGACTCTTCGATTGGATCGAGGAGGTGAGTACCTTAGCCATGAATTCATGAGTTACTTCAAACTTCATGGGATCCAGTCACGATGGACTCCTCCCGGAACACCTCAAATGAATGGTGTATCCAAAAGGAGAAACCGAACCTTGTTAGACATGGTAAGGTCTATGACGAGCTTTTCCTCTCTTCCAACATTCTTATGGGGACACGCATTGCAAACCTCAATCTACATTCTGAATAGGATCTCGTCTAAACCAGTTGTGCAAACTCCATACGAGTTGTGGTGTGGCAAGAAGCCAACTTTTCTACACATAAGAACGTGGGGTTGCCCCGCAATTGTGAAGAAAATGCAAACTGATAAGTTGGAATCTAAAGGTGAAAATGATTATTTTGTGGGATATCCTAAGGAGACTAGAGGATATTATTTCTATCTACCGGAGAAACAAACAATGTTTGTTTCTAGACAAGCTAAGTTCCTAGAAGACGGGTACGTCTTTAAGGAACAAAGCCGTAAGAAGATAGAACTTGAAGAGATTCAAGAACCACAAATTAACATAGAGACTGATGTTTTGTCAAAGCAACATGACAAAGAATCAGTGGGAGCATTCATCGACTCTCATGGTGGAAGTTTATCACTAGGTGATCCTCTTTCAGCAAGTGGGAGCGTAATTGGAGTTGCATTGCCTTCGCAACAACCTCCAAGTAGGTTGAATGAGAATAACATAGTTCAAACTTCCGCCCAAGAGGCATCTGAAAGTGTCGCTCTTGAGGACTCTCCGGTCAACGATGAAGTCGCTGCACCACAAAATTTTATGATCAGAATGTACAGCCTGCACAACCACAACTCCATAAGTCGACTAGGATTCGTAATCCACCCACTAGGTATTATGGGTTCCTCGTGGAGGAATATGATGACGTGGAGATCCCGGATAAAGACGAACCTAGAACTTATACTGAAGCAACATTAGATGTTGACTCAGAGAAGTGGCATGAAGCCATGAAAACCGAGATGGACTCGATGTACACCAATCAAGTCTAGGACTTAATTGAGTTGCCAAAAGGGGTTAGACCCATAGGTTGCAAGTGAGTCTTCAGACGTAAGACCGATGCAAATGGCAAAGTATAAACCTATAAAGATAGGTTGGTGGCGAAAGGTTATAGTCAACACGAGGTATTGACTATGATGAGACTTTCTCGCCAGTTATTGAGATCAAGTCCATTCGAATTTTACTTGCGATAGCAGCACACCACGATTATGAGCTTTGGTAGATGGACGTCAAAACATCTTTCCTTAATGGTAACATTGATAAGGAAGTGTCTGTGACTCAACCGGAGGGTTTTATATCTAAGCCAAAATCTAATCTTGTGTGCAAGATTATACGATCCATCTATGGATTGAAGCAAGCTTTTAGGAGTTGGAATATCCAATTTGATGAAGCTATCAAATCTTTTGACTTCATTTGAAATTTGGAAGATCCTTGCGTTTATCGTAAACGCAGCGGGAAGAGTATTGTATTTATATTCGCATATGACAATGACATATTGATTATAGGAAATAACATCCCGCCAATACAGTTCGAGAAAGATTGGTTATCAAAGACCTTCAAGATGAAGGATCTTGGTGAGGCATGTTACATCTTAGGGATCAAGATACATAGGGATAGATCCAAGAAGATGGTAGGGTTGTCACAATCCACCTACGTAGATAAGGTGTTGAAGCATTTTGCGATGGAGAACTCTAAGAGAAGGTCTCTACTAGCAAATCATGGGATAAAACTGTCGAAGAAGGATTGTCCTTCTAGCTAAGCTGATATCGAGCACATGAAGGACGCTCCATTTACATCTGCAGTTGGGTTCCATCATGTACGCCATGACTTGCACGAGGCCAGATGTGGCCTACACTGTCAACATCACTGGCACATACCAACAGAATCCAGGTGAGTCTCACCGGATTGCTGTCAAGAATGTTATGAAGTACCTCAGGCTTACTAAAGAATATGTTCTTGTCTACGGAAGGCAGTCAGAGCTAGTCGTTACGGGCTATGCTGATGCGAGTTTCCAGTCAGACTGTGAAGATTACAAATCACAGTCAAATTATATATTGGGAAAATACACTTTTTTGTCCTTTAAGTTTGGTCAATTTTATTTTTCGTCCTCTAACTTTTGACTTTATTTTTTAGTCCTATAACTTTTAAAAAATTAACATTTTCGTCCTAAAACCGATAATTTTTTAGTCCTAAAATTAACATTTTAGTCCGATAACTTATGTTTTAGGACGAAAATGTTATTTTTTTGAAAGTTATCGGACTAAAAAATAAAGTCAAAAGTTAGAGGACGAAAAACAAAATTGACCAAACTTAAAAGACAAAAAAACTAATTTTCCCTTATATATTCAATTCAATGATGAGGCGGTAAGTTGGAATAGTTCCAAGCAAGATCTGACTGCAGATTCAACAACCGAAGTTAAGTACATTGTTGTATCAGAAGCCTTTGAGGCTTTCTGGATTTTAAGGTTCTTTAGAGAACTAGGGGTAGTTCCGAGTGTCAGTTGTCAAATAGAGTCGTAGTGTGACAACATTGGTGCGATTGCATGAGCAAAGGAACCGAGATCTGATAACAGAAATAAGCATGTACAGAGGCGTTATCATTTGATACAAGAGATCATATCGATAGGAGAAATGAAATTAAAAGAATTTCTCATAAAGGATAATCTTGTAAATTATTTTCACTGTTCATGTACCCACTAGACATTTGATGGTCTAGGGGTTAGACATGTAGGTGATTGGCTATAATCCAAGTGGGAGATTGTTAGTGTTAATGTCCTAGAGACAATCCATCGAAAGGACGTAATACTAAGATAATATTCAGATTTGGTTTAATATTATTATTGGTTTAATATTAAGAGAGGTGTATTGGTTATAGAGTCTGTAGGATTTTTTTAGACTTTTAAAGTCTGGGGGTATTCAATCTAGATTTTCAAAAGTCTTTAAAAATCCTGAGGTATTCAATACGGATTTTAAAAAGTCTTAAAAAAATTTAGGTATTCAACAGTCTATGGATTTTAATACTCCACGGATTTTCTTAGATTTCCCTTCCAAAATATGAATAGATAGATTTCTACGGATTTTGAAAAGTCTTAAAAAATCTTTAGGTATTCAACAGTCTATGGACTTTCTTTGATTCTTTTCAATTGGGATGTTAACGGGGCGGGGACGCGGGGTCATTCCCCATCTCTGTCCCTGCAAAATAAATGGGAATTTTTTCCCCCATCCCCGTCTCGCGGCGATTCCCCGTTCCCCGCCTACTTATTTTTTTATCTCATTTTTAAAATATAAAAAAATATTTAAATTAAAAACTTTAAATATACACAATAATTAATTTAAAAACTTTAAGTTGGTGTTAAAAAAATTAATTTAAACAATTTGAAGAACCTCTAATTCTAATATTTTTAATTAACATATATACTAAAGTGAAAATAATATAATTTGGAACTAATAACATAACATTAAATAAAATAAAATTAATAAATAGTTAATTGAGTAGGAAACTATGAAATATTTATTTGTAATTTACTTTAACATTAAAATTACATATAAATATATTAATTATATAAAAAATAATGCGGCTCCCCGCGGGGAACGAGACGGAGATCCCCCGGGCTGAGAATACTATCCCGGTCCCCATCTATGGGGCAAAAAAATTCCCCGTCTCTGTTTGCTTTGGGGATTACCCGCCCCGTTGTCAAGTCTACTCTTCAAAAAATTTAAATAAATTTTACTCTCCAAAATCTCTTCTAACAACCTGAGACTTCTAATGAGGGCGAGGTATAACGGTGATGAAAATGAAGATGAAATAATAATGTATTTTTTTAACTAATGTATTTTTTTTAAAATAATTTGGATAATTTTTTTTATATACAAGTGTGTCCCATATATATTTGCATCAATGGTTCCAACGCCGGAGTCTATGTAAATCCATGTAAATCAATAAAAAAAATGTATTCCACAATCCTGTAAAGTCTATAAAAATCCAAATAAATCAATAAAAAAAAGTCAGTCAAACTCTGCATGGAGTCTATAGATTTTCTAAATCCACAGACTTTTTAAAGTCCAAAAAAATTCTATAGAATTCCTGTTGGGAAAATAAGGGGTGCCCGGAATCTATTCGGGATGAAATTTAAATACGAATTTAAATACAATTATTACTAGCATGAATTAATCCTAATTAATTCAAATAATAATTCCAACAACCAATTTAACATCATGCATGTTGAATTAATTCACATATAATCTATGGCGGAATAAACAAGATAATATGTGATTAACGTATCTCTCGTAGAACTTGGCCTTTGAATAAAACGGGACTAACACGTACACGCTTTATCAACCCAAAAGCCTTCTCAAGTATTCCCTTTCACCTTATTCGATCACCGGTGGGAGATGCTTTCGAATAATTTAAATAACTAAGGAAAAAGAAAAATATATATGCTCTTGATTTTTCCAACACATGGAATTATGTTCTTGGGGATGAAATAATCATCCCCTATTTATAGAGTGATGGCCGAAAATTTGTGGGTTAATGGGCTTGGAGAAAATCTTTTCTTAGACTCTAAGAAATCTTGAATATATCTCATATATTCTTTTCTCCATAATAAAATATTCCACAAAAATCTCACTCTCCTCACAAAGAGGTAAATTTCGAAAATCTCAAGTAGAGATCCCAAGATTTTGATCTTCTTGAATATATGAGATATTCTTGTATTCCAAGAATACATATCTTCCATAATATCTTTCCAAGAAAATCAACAAAATCTTCTCTCTCCTTGATCTCTTATTTTCGAAATTTAGAGGAAAAAATCAGCATAATATTATCTTTTTATTTTAATCATCTTATCATTATTGGGCTACTTAATGGGCTACTTGAGGGGCCTTTAAGGAGAATTAAGATTGGACCTCCTAATTGACTTCTGAATTTCAATATTGAGCCCTAATATAATTCAATCCATTAATATTAATTATTACCACTAATAAATTAATATTGCACTATCCATCTTAATCCATATTATGATAATATGGGCTCCCGGTTATTATTTCCCACGTTTAAGATTATCAAGTCCATTAATTAATTAAACTTCTGAATAGCTCTAAATTAATTAATATATTTCACCTTGGAGTAAAGACAGCTCAACATTATTATCCGTACCGAAGAAACTGATTCTTCACTTGCAAGATTTGGTACGATAAAACTTCTGAGCCCACCAAGGGGACTAATCACACGAGCCGTACTCGCACGCGTTTCTCCGTATTAAATCTTAGCAACCGGCGTATGATTAATATTACTGCCCAAAGCACAAGGTTCGAAGTCACAATGATTCTCACCCAACATGAATCAAAGCAGTAACCATTAAGCACACACGGTCCTATTTAAGTGACGGAGATTAAGAAATAAAAAACCACTGAGGTCTAATTCTTCACATTTCAGAACAGAAGAATTTATCCTCGTTGTAGGTCCTCTTCAACACATACTAAATGTGCTAGTGCAATCTCTTAGTCAAGACAGACCAATCTGAGCCTTACACATCGACCTTTCACGGCGGATTGTTCAATTCCACATAGGTCGTGAAAATGTACGTTTGGTTACAAGGAGACTGTTAATGTTGTCTTCCGTGATCGGGTATCACCACATTAACTACAATGTAACTAGTACCATATATTGAACGGTTTGCAATAGAAATTCAACATTCAATCATAACTAAAGCAAATGTGATAAAAGAATTATTCTAATAAACAAGTGTTTGATACACGAGTTATACAAAGTAAAAGCATACTTTCACGTATAACTCCAACAATTCCAATTGAATACACCCCTCTAAATGTATGGCGTTACACTTATCTGAATATTATGTTTGATTGTTTGCATATATTCTTATTTGTGTTCCCATGAATCACTACTGTCATTGAGTGAGTGAGAACTCAGATGACTTAAGTATTATTCTCAAATAGCCCCGATCAAGGATCATCAAGAATGGGATATTGATGATGCAATTGAGATTGGTGTGTGATCTGCATCATACTCTTAGAGAGTGTAGTAAGATCTCATTTACTACGAGATACCGGGTATCTCATGATGGATGCACAGATACCTTAGAGGGTATTGGTATACCCATCCGAGAAACCATTTGATGTAATTCCATATAATGTGTCTACGGGTGTCTCGGTTAGTGGGAGCGATGTGATACTCCTCAGACTTGAGGTCAATACGCACGACATGTGTGGAGTGGTGAACTTTGATCATGACCGACGCTTGCACCCTTCCACGGGTAGATATGGCATGGATTGGATTCATCACGAAGTACATGTGCGTGGTAGTTGAGCCAAGAATAGGATTCATTCTTCAATGTGGATTTAAGAGAGAATACTCGTCTTCTCATCATAATTAGATCTAAGACATCGGCCGATGCAAGTTGACTTGGACTTTATGGCCAAGTGCGATGCGAGCGATCAATTAGTGATTTGAGATAATATGATTAAGTTATTTGAATAGACACTTCATCATGTTCAAGGCTTAATCGAGTATTCGCGAATGAAAGGAAGATATCACAATAGCCTACAGTATTACAGGTAGTTGCAGATTTCCTCACAACGAACTTCGTATATTGAAAATGTCTGATTTATTGTCTAGGGTTCAATTAAGACCGTTAGTTTGACTAATCGCTCGATATAAGAGGGCCTATGGGTCACACAACAAGCAATGGCAGTTCGCCGATTATAGTTGGTTGATTAAGTATTATATTGGATATAATATTTAATTTATGGAGAATATAGTAATAATTATATTTGGAATTAATTATTATTATTATTATTTAATTAAATTAGATTTAATTAAATATGAAATCCCAATAATAATATTTGGAATATTATTATACAAGAATAATAGATATGGTAAATATATTATTCGTAGGAACATATATAGGGAGATATAATCCGTAGAGATTATATTATGCAAATCTAACATATTATCTTGCTTAGAAATTAAGCTAAGGTAATCCCTATAAATATGTGTCATATGGGAATTCAGAAACACACAAGAAATATAATTTCTCCATAAAATCTCTTGTTCGAGTTTTCCTAGCAAGTTCGTCTAGAGATTCAAAGCTGGCACCTCGGTGCAAATCGGTGAATAGCTGTTGCGTGGATACCGTAGTTGAGGATTCCGCGTACGAAGCTCTGTAAGATTTCTTGTTTAAGATATCTCGTATTTAATTATGCAATTAAATTGTTCATTGTTGGAGAACGTTTATTTCCGCTGCGCATGTTTACGTGTTTACGTGCCTATAAATTCCAACAAGAAGTAGACTTTAGAGTAGTTAAATTTCATTCTCAAATCAGTGCGCACACTCATATTAACTACGACGCGTAGATTTTCAGGGCTCTATTCGCATACATACCTTCCCTTGGGTTCGATACTACTTGGTCCCTATACTTGCCCATACTACTGTGATCTCATACTCTTTTGGGGTAACTACTAGTATAGCTAGTATTTTGTGTTCAAGTCAGTAGACAACATTTAAAAGAAATCGATTAACCCACATTCAACAAACGTAGTATTGCGATACATTAAACAACCAAAATATAAAGTGTAACTAGATGCCCACACACGAGCTCATCCAAAACTAGTCACTAAAGTAACACAAAATACTAATCACGAATTGTCTTCCCTCTAATGAAGACGGGATAGATATCAAAATACTAACACAAAATGGACTTAGAATTTTTTTTTTGATCGGTAAATGTTAGTTGTTAATAGTTAGATTAGTTCACCAAGTCTCCAAACACTCCAAGAAATATTCAACTCTAAGCCCACCTTATAACTCCCATAATTTGTTCCCAAAGGGAATCGAACCCTGGTCGCTCACTAGAGTGAGGAACCCGGTGGCCAGGTGGGCTAAGCCACCTGGTTAAAATGGACTTAAAAATTTATATTTTCGGCCTTGTATAGCTCAGTACAATAAACTTTTTTGAACTTATCGCACCTGTTGGGGCCGATTTTTTCCAAGGGGGTATAGCATAGAAGACACTCCAACATCTTCATGCATAACACTCCACAATCGCTGTTATTTGTTTGTTGGGGGGAATCTAAGCAAACCTGTACCTGCCACGGTGTACCATCTCCATCATCAACCTCAGAAGCAACTCCAAAAGCCTCGTGATAGATACTACCCAAAACCTCAGCAAAATATCTTAATGCAGCGCTGTGTTTCGCATTCATTCGACTTTCTCCTCTCTAAGAATCGTACACAACAATGACCTTCATCTTTACCCATAATTCATACAGGACCAATGGTTTCCAGCAACATTTCCCACCCCATATATGAAATCAAGTGCAGACTATGGTTTGCCGTTACCTAGTCGAGGAAGCCGACCAAAAATATACTTCATAACAGTCTTTTCTCTTTGGGCCCAGTTAAACCCAACTTTTTTCTTTTTCGATTTGACCCAGTGGTGCCAACATCGGTTTGTTACAAGCTCCTATGCACATCCAATTACGTAATTAGTATAGGGTAACAAACATTGATTTTCTTGCATAATAAAATAATGGTTTCATTGCATTCACTATTAAATAAAATCTCACCCAAAAGATAGTATCGACACACGTCCAATTAGGTACGAAACTTCCCGGCCATCTCGCCACCTTAGTCAACAAAAAATGCAACAACACATCGATGTTCTGGAAAAATACAACATATTTCAAATGAACACATAGATGTAATTTTTTTCAAAACTATTCATTCATTTCAAACAACGAGAATATTAAATATAATTAAATTGAATTACCTCATTACTCACCCACCCATTTGATTCCCAAATATTGCTAAACCACCTTGCCTTAACTTGTGTGAATGTCGACACTGAAGTGTCTATCTTGGTGTTTAAATCATTCTCCAAACCCCACCACCTTGCAAATTCGGATATCTGTCATGGTGTAACATGTGACACCAAAGGCTTGTAAATTGACAAAATATATTCAGGTGGAATTTGATATTGGTGCAACACAATATCCGTACACATGCCTTGGTCCTACAAGCTCATATTAATGGACAAGAATATGTAGCACGATTAATGACAAAAAGAGGTAGCACGATTAATGTACAAAAATAGGTAGCAGTGTAATGGCCATAAGATTTATCAAATTTTAAGAGATTTTCCACTTTCAAGCAATGCAAAAACTAGTCAATCATCCCACAGAATTAGAAAAAAAATTGATATTTCAATCTTAATATAATTCTTCGAACAAAAAATATAATAATTTACCTCATTTTCTCCTTGGTTTTCTTCATGAGCATTCTCGAAATGGCTAGTATAGGACTTCTCAGGGTCGGAGTCAGCGGTAGTGGGTGGTTCCTTCTCCTCAGGTTCGGTTTGCTGCTCATTCGTAGCTTTTGCATCGTATCGAGACCCCATGTCTTTGCTACTAACCTCTTCTTGGCCATGAGGCTTGTCGGCAGTTGGTATGTCATTCTTAAATGGTTGAGATTGCTCATCCTCAGTTCTTTTTGCAACGTCTCGATGTTTGTGACCTTGGCTACTAACATCGGCCTCGTCATCGGCCTTTGCAGCAGTTGGTGTTTTGTCCTCAGCCTCCTCAGATGGCTGCTTTTCACATCCCATGGGTGTATCCTCCTCGTCGGCTTATCCAGATGGCTTCTCCTCATATCCTTCAGTGTCTCCTTTTGGTTGTGCCTCATTTTTGTCCTTTAATCCATCACCGTCGACATCCGACTCCCTCAACTCTTCAACTTCTTCATCGCTTTCAGTTGAACACTCTAATTTAAGCATTATTCGCAGAATGAATTTTTCAAGCCGCTCTTGTTTCTTCTCGATTGCACCCAACTTCTGCTCGACACGGGTCCTAAATGATTCATCATTTTCTTCAAATTTACAATCCTTGGATGAACCCTCCTTATAAATCGGTGTCTTGCCTTTGCGTTTCTGCTTACCCAGTACTTCTTTGCATTCACTTGGACCACAACTTGCTTCTCTCTTCCGCTTACGTGTTTCCCGTACATCAGCGGTGGTTCTGCCTCATTCTCCTTCTCGATTTCCTTCTCCCAATCGAGGACACTACGATAGTAGGTCGTGTTTACTTCCACCGATGTAGGACGTAGTTTGGGATGGGGAATCATCTGTGAAAAATATAGAAGGAAATCTGTAAGAGAAAACATAATTTCATACGCCAAAAAAATTTAAAAAATTACTACGAAAAGTCTGACCTCTGTGCTTCTTTGGTCTCCACCCTTCATCTGTGAAAGTCCTAACCAACAGTGGGAAACTACGTGCAAGTGAAATATTACCTTCACGGCGGTATCCCAAGCCTCGTTATTGCACTCAACCATGTTTATAACAGTATTGAACCCTACCCCAGTACCATGCATTACCATCGTTTGAAGGGACCCAAGTGCTCTCTTCCAAATAGCTAGTCTGGACTTGATGTGTGGATATTCCCAAAGATCAGTTCCCGGAAATTGCGCCACAAGCATTTCCTCAAGTTTCTTCATGAATCCAGGCCTGAATCCACTCTCCCCCTTCCAACCCTTTTTCACGAGCTCCTTTATGTTTTCTAGCAGTGCAACATCTTCAACATCAGACCAAGTCCACCTAGTTCGATCAGTTTTTTTAGCTTTCCCTTTTGATTTCACACCCGTGCCCATGCTACTACCACCTTCCTCAATCTGTTCAAAGTTTCATTCATTAGGGCGTATTAAATGTATCCGGTAAAGTTCATACATAGAGGCACACCAAGAAACTGGACCACAGTAGATATATCACATCACCATCGTGCAACCAAAAAAACTGGTGAACAAACCGTATTTCATACAAGCAAACATACTAATTTAATTAACCGCATGCATATACAACATAGTCAAACTCTAAACAATCATGAGCATTCACATTAATATCGACTAATTTCATCACTCAATTCAGCATACACCGTAAACCCACAAAAATCACAAACATTTCATCACCATCGACATCGACTACTATTAAGCAAATTCATGTTCACATTCACATTAAACAAATAACAGAGCAACCCGAGAAATGAGGAATGTTTCACCAACGTCAAGAGTTTCACCCCCTCTTCATCAACAGGAGGAAATCGTTCGAATAACTAAAAAATTAACAACATACCTTTCTCAAGAGATTAATAGACTTAACTGTGAATAGGTTGAACGGAATTATGCCGGCGACGGCGGTGGTGTGCTCGATTCAGCAGCAACGATGAGCTCCCGCACGAACGATGATTTCTCGAGCTGGAGGAATTTCTTTGGGAAAGAAAGCCCTAGCTGGGGTTTTTTTACCGATCCCAGTCTTGCACAGAAAGACTCGCATTTAATTTGTGTGGTTTTAGGTCCTTTATTAGTTGTTGAAGCTGAAGTTACAATTTTATTTAAAATAAAAACTAAAATGGAGATACTATATACCCTACCAAACAATTGAATAAAAATAATAGCAACTAAAGTATCACCTACCAAACACTCAAAATAATATAGTACACATTTTTTATTTGTTACCAAACACATGTAAATAATACTTATCTCACTAATTAAACATAGAAATAAAATTTAGCTACTAATATATTAACCCCTACCAAAGGGACCCTTAGTGAAAGCAACTAACACCCTTTAGCAAAATAGATCATACTCGTTAGCCCTATTTTTTAATGAAAACAATTCGTACATTTCAGAACTAATATATTTCAGTGAAAATATCTAATACTCCCTCCGTCCCAAACTCAAATTCTCGTTTACTGTTTGCACGGTTATTAAGAAAAGAATTGTTTATTAGTATTTAAAGTGATAAAGTGATGATAAAGTGATAAAGTAAATGTTTTGGTTATTAGTGTATGGAGAATATAATATTAAAAAGTATTGTTACTTTTTTGCCAAAAGTAGATGTAGCAAATGAGTATGGGACGGACCTTTTTGACAATGTAGCAAACGAGTTTGGGACGGAGGGAGTATTATTTAGTGAAACCATTCATATATTTATACCTCTAAAGCGTTCGAGTATTTAATCAATCCCGCTCTATATTTGATCAAACAAAATGTCAATGGGTCAAAAGAAATGCAAAATTGAATTTATAAATAATATACATTTAAATTAGGTATGTATCAAACACGTCTGAAGTTTCTTATACAAGAATTTATCAGAATAATAAGTAGAAGAAGATTTTGGAAACAGTTACACTTGATATTTCCAAATGTGGATTAGTGATGGTTGCGGTGACTTGGGAAACGACTTGCATTAGCAGAAACCCAACAAAATCCAACTAATTAATTTAGTGATCACTTAATATTAATGGGAAAAGCACATATACATTGTGTAAAAGTCCAGCATTAAAATTCAAAACCCTAATCCAATTGAATCAATCCATTATATACATATCCCCCCGATTTGTGCCACATGAGCCACTACCCCTTAACTACGCCACTACGTACATCATCACTTAGCTTGCCTAATTAACTTTGCTGGCATTTCGATAGCTGGCTCAATATAATTAATTCACTCATAATTCTTATAATTAATTAAGAAGAAACTATCACCATATCTAATAGTATTATTGTGACGTCGGTCATACTTATTCTATCCATATAGTTTATTTAAGATACATGCAAAGTCTACAGTTTTCTATCTTTCTATCTATGTGTGTATGTTATAAAGGCAAGATACCTATTTGTTTAGCAATTAATTAGCATGGACTTTGCTTACAAACTAAGAAAGATTAATTTTGACTCCAATGGATAAATTACATATATTTAATTATATATATATATGTGTGTGTGTGTGAATTTTTGTTATTTTCAGTTTTAAGTTCTTGCCCATCGATCATTTTTACGCTGCAATTTTGATGAATCAATGAAATTTTACTGATAAAAAAAATTACACTCTTTCCATTTCAATGGAATATTTGCACCCATGAATATGTGTGCACACAAATAAGAAAACTGCACGTTATGCTTGATTAGATTGGTCTTTAAGGAGCAATTTTGTCACAACAATGCATTTAAAAAAAAAAAGTGATTAATTGCTTTATAATGTCATTTGTATAAATATGATGATATTGTAGGGTGAAGTTTGTAAATAATTTTGTATTAATAAAATTTGCAAATTTTTATAAGACGTTTTAATAAGATAAGTGTGCAAAAGTGAGTAACATTCTATTTTATTTTCTTCTTGTTAAAGAAGAAGGGATCAACTTTGGTGACCATTGGAAATGGGTGTCACAAAAGTTTGGTGGGCGAATTTCGGCTTTAGTTTTGGCAGCATGTAGATTTGGAAGCTCTCTTTTGCTCCCAAAATAGGGAGGATTAAAGAAAGAAAAAAGAAAGCCAAATATCCTGCGTGTAAGACAAGTTATAAAATACTCTCTAACTATAATGTTTATTCAGGGCTATTTCTGTAAAAGCACTTGCCGTATCCTGTTGGATCAACTACATTCCACGATTCCATCAAATATATAAAAGTGTCTGTGTTTTGTGTTCTTCCAATTATCTCTTCCTCCAAATAAAAACAACAAAGTGGATACACACACATATTTAATGATTACAAAATTTCACTATGTAAATTAAAAAAAAGCAAGTTGAATTTAATTTATCCTATACTCCGTATTAATCAAATTGTTTGATTTATATGAATGAATTATATCATTTTATTCATTTTATTTTTTGCATATACCTCATAAATGTGTAAAAAGTTGCATGTGACGGTGATGTTAACTACTCATGTAGATACTGCACGAGTGCATTCAATGTCTAGTATCTAATAAATTAGAAAACCAACACCCCACAAAGTAGGAATTCATAGCTAGAAAGATATCTTCTAATTGTAAAATAATTCGAAAGTAACCAATAATAACATCATAGAGTGACATCGTCTATTTAAACAAACAACCTTATAAATTGCCATGATATGATCATATCAAGAGACCCTAGATATGGTTGCATTAATAAAAATTTGCACCATCGTGAGTGAAAATCAAAGTAGTAATAGTCTTTAAAAAAATCAAAGTATAGTATAAGTAATTATAAAAATTTTGTTCTAATTTTCTAATTATAAAATTGAGAATAAAAGATAAGGGGAAATAGGAACTATCTGTGCACGAAAATATCACTACTTGGAATAAAAGACAAAGTACATGACACTAGATCCATGTTTGTAGGACTTAGATGATTGATAAATTAAGTCAAGTTGGACCACATTTTAGATAACCTAAAAATAAAACAAGGTTTAACATGTCACATGAGTAGAAGATAGTTGGTACAAAATGGAATGTTAAGGTTATAAACAATTAGGAAAACGAATTCTTGATAATATCAACGTTTTCAGTCCCTTTTCTCCATTCAACCAACGAGATTATGTTTGTTTCATCGTAAACACCAAATCTCAACTATTTTATCCGGCTTCTATAATCTGCATATATAATTAATTCTCTATTTTATTTTATTCTTATATTTATTAACATGCAATGTAGTATAATATTATAATATAACGGAATAAAAATAAAACATCAGATAGATCGAATTCATATATCTTAATATGGAACATTCACATTAATTGGATTGAAATAAGTATTGCACAATGATTGACATATATAAATTACAAATAATATATTAATCATGGTAACAAGTTGCATAAATAATTAAACGTAATTGTGTGCATCAGCTGCAGCGTAATTGCTGCACCACTACGATATTGTTCGGTGGTAACAATAGTAAACAAATTATATTTTACATATGAATTAAAATATGTATAAAATTCATGATCAACTCATTTAATTCATGCTAAATTTTGCTTCCTCCGTCCACTAAAGTATTTTCAGTTCTTTGCACTTGGTTAAATGTGATATGTCGAAGGGTATATATTATGAGTAATTGTGAGGTCTATTTACAAATAAATGATTGTTTATGGAAATTATGACATAAACGAACTTCACAATTACACATAATACCCTTCGATACATCGTATTAAACTACGTGCAAAGACTGAAAATACTTTTATTGGACGGAAGGGTGTCTTTTATCCTTATATTCATATAAGTAATGAAATTAAATAGAGACATTTTTTTAAAATTAAATAAGGGCCAATTTAGGGGAATAAAACACTACAAGAAAGATTAATATTGCCTACGGAAATTGTCAATATAGCTACGGAATTACCAAAAAAAAAAATTCGTAGGGAGAATTGCCTACGAATTGCCTACAAAATTCTCTAATTGTATAGGCATTTTCCTTTCCCACCTACACAATAATTTGCCTACAGAAATTCCGTGGGCAAATTGTGTTGTAGGTAATTTTTTGTAGGCAATTGGCTTGTAGGTAATTATACCTAGGGATTTTATTCTGTAGGCAAATCAATTCCGTAGGCAAATTGTTTTAGGTTGAGAAATGTAGATGCTTTCATAATTAGAAAATTCCGTGGGCAAATCGTAGGCAATTTTTACTATAAATTTTTTTGTTGGTAAATTTTTGTAGGTAATTTAATTCCGTAGGCAAATCATTATTTTCTTGTGGTGAAAGGTAAATAGGTAATAAATTAATGTTCATTGTAATGCAAAATAAACCTGTCTGTATATTGGAACATTTCAAAATGATAACTTTATATATTATTGATTGGATGAAGGGAGTAATAAAAACCAAAGTTGTTTAGGATAAATAACTGATACTATTATAAATTAAGCACCAGTATCATAATGAGCAGATGTATACACAAATTTGTCTATTATTTATACATGCTACCACACTAGTTCCTTATTGATTATCCTTTAAAAAAAAAAAAAAAAAAAAAATCCAAATTCACGTTTCCATTTATATGTAAATTTCTATTTTTTCTTCCACCAAAACCTATTAATTACCAAGGAGTAAGGGTATAAATGTTAATTGCGGTCTATATGAATAGACAAGGGTATAATATATATAATATTTTGACAAACATTTGCATGACACAATTTTTTTGTGAGAGATAATTTACATATTAACACACATTTCTTTCAAAATATTAATATATTTTACCCAATTTATATTCCCTCTTACGTCAAACCTACTCTAATAGTTTACTAGATTTATATAACATCTATTTGCAATATAGTTTGAATTTCAGACAGTACCCTAATACCAATGGAGCAATATGATTCCCATATTATCACTGCAATATATTATTCATTTTTTAAACACAATTAATTAGCTAGGATGTAGATATTAAATATGATGAGACCTCACTCAAATCGAGAAATGGGCTTACCATATCACTACAATATATGGACAATTTTCTCAACAATAAAACCAACTGGAATGAACTTGTTATGGAATATATTAAAACATGTACTCTCAAGCAGACAAGTGTAAATTGCTGTTCGTTTTTTGGTTATCTAATTAATGCAAATCTTGCGTGGGAAAGTTTGACCTCAATTTTCACTTAAACCATATCCGAAAAATTGGATCACTAATGAACAAAAGAATCCCACTACTGAATTTCGTAACAACTTCATGATAGAGTAGCTAGTATGAAACCAGATTAATCTTTTAATTACCGAATCCACTACTTAATTACGTGCTACATTCCAGCAGAATCGTGACGATCAGATTTTCGTTGACTATATACAGAATTGAAATGAAACAAGTCATTAGCTGGTAAATTATATTCCTACTTTTCATTTAATCCTACATTAATAACTTCACAGACTAGCTATAGTTGACTTGTAAATATGCAAAAATTGGGGCATCAAAATTCAAGAATTTTTTTATTTTTGGCCTGAGAAAAAGATAATAGAATTTATTCGCTTGCTAAAAATTCACTCTAGTATAACAAAAATGAGACAATTAGTAACTATTTTTTAATAGCAAAATAAGGAATTTCTCGTATAAGGGGAAAAACAGAAGGCGTCATATTAATCATGTGTGGAATTACCATTTTACCCCTGAGGATTCGAAGAATTTACATTTCAAAATCCGGAAAGCCACCGAAACAGTTCACTGATTTCCTCTCCGACGCGATTCGCCTCCAAATCGTCGGCGGCGGCCATGGCGGGATCGCTCCACCGGCTACTGCCAGAACAGAATCTCCCCGAGCTCCTAAACGACATCGCACGGGAAGAGATAGAAACCGACGCTAGCCTATCCATGTACTCCCGCAGCCAACTCCTCCCGCCGGATACCTCCGCCGCCACCGCCTCCCCCGGCGGCTCCGGAATCGAAATTCCAATCGACGATTCCTTGTCAACAGAAGTGCAATCGGAAATTCCCCTGTGGTGATGCGCGATCGAACCGACTGAAACTTCGTATCCATTATCATCGACAATATATTCGAACGAGCCGATTGAATAAGATCGTGGCGGTCCTTCCGGCGCCTCCGGCGCCGCGCCGCGGCGGCGACTGATACTCCCGATCTCAATTCGAAAACTGCCGCTGTTTCCGTTTCCATTTCGAAAACTGCCGCGTGAGAGGATTTTATCCAGTGCGTCAGAGTCGGATGGGAGTACGGTGGACCTGCAGAGCGGGCACGTCTGATTGGATACGATCCACGTGTCGATACAGGCGGCGTGGAACGCGTGGCAGCAGATTGGCAACAGGCGGAGCTGATCCTGCGGCTCGAACTTCGATAGACAAACGGCGCAATCGCCGCCGCTGAGGCTGCCGGTGACGGAGCGGAAGGTGAAGAGCGGGAGGGAATCGAGCAAACCGTTGGCCGCCACGTGGCATTGCTGGTGGTTGCTGCTGTTTTGGCGGAGTACGACGTCGTCCGCGGCGGAGAAGGTTCGGAATGTGCGGTGGAAGCGCTTGGAGAGGAGGCGGAGGAGGAGGTAAATCGAGGCGGAAATTATAACCGCGGAGGCGATTATTATAATCACAATTATAATGGAGGTCGAAGAGGCTGAGGACGAAGGCGGCGATGAGTCGGTATACGGAGGCGAGAATTGTGGCATTCCCGTAATGACGGCGGCGGGAGTAGCCGAGCCGCTGTCGGTAACGGCTGTTGGCGGCGGCGGTGCAAATAAAGACATTTAGGGGGGAAGGGTTTAGAGAGAGAAAGTGAGGGTTTGCTGAGAGGGAGAAGAGTTGGATTAGGCCATTTCTAGAGAGAGAAAGGGGAGCAGAGGAGGTATTTATTACTAAGGTGGTGGTGGTGGTATAGTTGAGGAAGGGAGGGGTTGTGGTAAATGACGCAAAGTTAAGAACGGGTTTGGTGTTTTTGTTGGGAATGGCACGTGAGTGGCACGTGTTGGAATTTACACGCCAAAACGAAATCATGCTATATGTGCCTATGTTGGTTTTGTTACTACTGTACGGAACTTATTCACAACATTAATTAATTTAATTTTCCTCTTCTTCTACTGCATATATAGTGGAGTATTCATCACTCACAATCGTATACGTATAAATTTATATACACGTGTGAGTGTAAAAAAGAAAAAGTAAATTGTGAATAACAATACTACTATATTTGTTGGGATTCAATTCATTAGAAATAATACATTTATTGTTCTGTGATTTATTTTGAAATAAAGTTCAATCGATATGGTTTCAAAAAAGAATCTCAATGGATGAGGTCAAATACTAATTCAATAATTAAAAAAGATGTACGTAATCGTATAATGTGTGGAATTGGATTTAGGAGAGAGAGGGGGTAGAAGAAAGGAATTAATGAAGGATTGAATGAAATGAGATTTGTGAGTAAAAGCAGTGAAAGAGGTGGATCAGTTAGCAGTGGGGGCATTAATGGTGAAGGGGGCAATGGAAAATTCTGGTGGTGTCCTTTTTCTAAAAAATTTAATTACGGAAAAGGATGTTGGCTTCCGTTTAGGATATAGAGTAATGGATCAGTTCACATGTTTTTGGGTTTGGTTTCCCCACTTTGGTTTTGTTCAAATCCCAATTTTATGCCTTTTCATTTCTCTTTTTTATTTTATTTTTATTTGCTACGTATATATATATTGGATAATATAAAACTGTTGGCAAGAACAATTTATATGTAACCAAGCAATGTTGTATGGATGAGAGCACATGAGTCCGAATGCGATATGATATGAGTTTGAAAATATGAATTTTTTTAAAAGTTTTAGATTGCGATTCGTTAAAAATATGTCTATTTATATTTTATTATTTACAAAAATAAATATAAATTTAAAAAAATTATAAATTAAATATAAGTAATTCACATTCTCTTTCCCCCGAAAAATAAACATATTAAATAATTTAATATAATTATAAGAAACAAAACATCAATTCAAGTTCAATTAGTCTAATACATAAATAAATAAAATTCAATTCAATTTAAAACAGATATTACATTGTTAATTTAAATTATATTAAATAATAAAATTCAACTGAAATAATATATTTTAATGGCTAACAAGTTGAATTTGTGCGGCAAATTCTAGAATTTATTAGCTTGATTCGCTAAATGGTAGATGATTCGGCACGTGACAAATAGAATTCGCGGATTCAAGGTTCACTCTTTTTAGGAGCGAACGTAAATCCGATATTATATTATAATATTTAAAAAAAATTGTGCATAGTAATCAAGTTAAAAGTTGAGAAGTATTTAGCAATTTGAGAACGCATGTATACAGCGTTACCTTAATTATTTACACTGGCCCAAATATTTTTATTTTTTCCTTATACGTTTGACAATTTTATCCGTTGAGGATTTCGCTTTTATTTTGACTTTTATATTGTTAATACATGTTATGTTATGTTACGATGTCGTGATACTAACGAACGTAACTAGCTCATCAAACATTGTGAAATTCGAATAGTGATTCATGAGTATCAAAATTGAATAGTGGTTAATGAACCTCGTTAATATAAAGAGTAGATTTTGTATGAGATCGTTTCATGGTATGAGACAATGAGAAAGGGTGTAATTAGGGCATTGACTCATTAACACTTTGGTAGGGGTAGGTGTTAATTTGTGTGGTCTCAAGCCATGAGACAGTCTCATTCAAGTTTTTGCCTAATATAAAATATTAATGTACCCTTTTTTTTATCAGCCAATACTAAAACTTTTATTAACGACATACAAAATACATGGGCATAAAAAATACCCTCAAGTTAAAAATTTACACACTCAAGAACTTAAGACCATTCTCGAATTTACTAGTCAATCAAAATAAGAGAAATTCGAGCACCCTAATTCTTTCACATAAAACCAACTCCCACTACTACATTTTCGCTCATAGTTAACAGCTCCTAGATAATGGATATTAATGAATCTGTTATCTGTGGTTCGTAAATCCGTTATCTAAGTAATATCTGTTATCTAGGTAAAAGGGTGTTCGCTCATAGATAACTGATTTTTCTGATAGTTATCTAGGCTT
This sequence comes from Ballota nigra, assembly GCA_947034835.1. NCBI lineage: Eukaryota > Viridiplantae > Streptophyta > Magnoliopsida > Lamiales > Lamiaceae > Ballota > Ballota nigra. Next base: position 95,038,034 of record OX344724.1, read on the forward strand.
GGTTATCTATGTAACTTTTAATTTTGACCAATAAAATTTAAGTTAATATTTTTTCCTTAGTTAACTCATTATGTATCAGTTATCTATTTTTGGTTATCTATTACATAAAATTAACTTTAATTTAGAATAATTTTCACACTTAAAAATTTTCACTTCGTAGTATTCATTAAAAAGATCCCCAATTCAATTCATGCCCTAATTACAGCACAAAATAACCACGCCAAATTCTCGTCCTCGTCAACACCTCCGTCGCGCTGCCCTTTGCCGCGCCGTCCTCTGCCGCACTACCCTCCGCCGCGAAGCCACGCACCCAGTGCTACCCAACGCGCGTCCACACCGCGCGACGCGCGACACACCTAGCTAGGGCACCCACGCAACCACAGCACCTCGGCGACGCCGCCTTCTTCTCTTCGCATTTACATACATCTATACACACACGCAGTCCTCAGAGACATAAATGGGAACAACTATGGGTGGGAGACCTCGTTGCTTTCTAGACATAAGTATCGGCGATGAGCTTGAAGGCAGAGTTGTTGTTGAATTGTACAATGACGTAGTTCCTAAAACCGCCGAGAATTTTCGTGCTCTGTGTACCGGACAGAAGGGCATTGGGCCAAATACCGGTGTTCCCCTACATTTCAAGGTTTTTTTTATATAAATATTATTGTCTCGTGTACCTCTATGAGGATGCGGTTTATTGTGTTGATTGTGTATGTGATTTTTTTTCCCTGATTTAATTGATGGTACTTAGTATTTGAAATTCTCGAAACTTGTAGAGCGGATGTGGCTTGTTTTGGCATTCTAGGTTATTTGGATTATTGTTCTCGTAATAGAGGTGGTTGTCGGTGGATATCTTCCAGTGGCCGGGAAGTACTAGCGAGAAAGCGAATACTTCCTCCAGTCGCTTGCTTTCCCTTCGTAAAGGAGACTAGTTCTCTTGAAGCTTTAATGAAATTTTGAACTTTTTTTTTTAATTTTTAGATCGCGTTTTTTACTCCGTTAGTGTTGTTGTAAGGCCAGAAATATGAATTTTTTATGCTTGTTTTAGGTTAATCGATGCCTTTTAGTTGATTCTGTTACAAATGGGTATTTTCGATGTTGTTTGCATGTCTCAGAGATCCTTGTGATTGAATCAGGGCCAACAATACCTGTTTTTCAGGATAGATTCTTATGGCAGTTTTGCATTCGTTTTAGGGATCCCGTTTTCATCGTGTCATTAAGGGTTTTATGGTACAAGGTGGTGATATTTCTGCTGGTGATGGAACTGGTGGGGAATCCATTTACGGGCTGAAGTTTGAAGATGAAAATTTTGAATTAAAACACGGAAGGAAGGGTATGTTGTCCATGGCCAATTCTGGACCCAATACTAATGGTTCCCAGTTCTTCATCACCACATGAAGCTTCGTTCGTGTGCTATGATAAACTACTCCCGTTTTCATCATATTTTGTTGGATTATAAAGCTAATTTCTTGTATTGCAGAAGCAACGCCAAAATCAATTTCAATTGGTTTGGGACAATTTTGAGCAAATCTTTATCATTATGAATGTGTTTGGAACATTGGTGATCCCCTAAGTTCTATTTTCTTGTGTTAGGGTTAATTCTTAGAATTGGTGTTGCTGGTTCATAGGATCCACTTGCAAATGATGCTAAGAAAGTTGTACCAGCTAAGAAGTTTTTTTTTTCATACTAGCATGATATTAGATTTACCCAATTTTTGTTAGTTGTCTTGGTCCCTATAACTTGATTGAGCTGAAATTGATTGTATATATTTGTATTTTCTGCATAGTGAAGTTCAAATGGAGTGTGGAGCAAGAAATTGGCTTTCAGATATCTCCTTGATAATGAATTGAAGTGTTTTTAGCTGTCAAATTGCTTGTTGGAGCTAGCGTGTAACGGATACTTTAGTATTAATGTGTAGGTTTTAATTTTGAATGCAATCAAATGGAAGTTTTGATGAATTTTATTGTGGATGTTTGGATGTTTGACAATTTAATGAAATTATTGACTTTTGAATTGATTGTGAATTTATTAAATTATTGTGTATATTTTAATTTTTTAATTTCAGGAATTAAAAAAATTGACAAAATTAAATATTTGTTCTATTATAGATAATTTTTATTTTTTTACAAAAGATAACGGAGATAATCTGTTATTTTTGCTTGATTATGTAACGAATTATAAACATTTAGATAACAGATATTATCAGTTATCTATGAGCGAGATTTTATATTATGAACCGCCATAGGTAACGGATATTCATTGATTTGAATCTGTTATCTATGAGCGAGGTGTATAGATTACACCACCTTAGATAACAGACCATTTCGCTCATAGTTAACAGATATCCTCTGTTACCTATGAGCGAAAATGTAGTAGTGTCCATAATCTTGCATTTATTTCATCTACAACCTTAACCATAGAAAACGAATTATTCCTAAAAATCATTGCATTTCTTTCTTTCCAAAAAAATACATACTACACAGAGCCAAATAGCAGTTGCAACAAGACTCTCTTTCTTTCCTCTTAACACAAGTTTTTGCTCAAACAAGTTTATAAGGGGATTGGAATGGAGAACAGTCATCACTCTCAACCACTTAAAGCATTTCATCCGTACTTAGTGCGACACTTGACATTCGAAGAAGAAGTGAATTTATATTTCATCAATGGCTGCACAAAGAACACATTTCACGTCGTTGTTTTGAACAAGTGCATTTCTCCTTCTAAAAAAACATTAATGTACTCTGCAATTTAATTTTTTTTTAATACTATTAGTTGTTTCACTTGCAATTTTCAATAAAAACAACCGCATCGTTCAGTAAAAGCAATTGAGACTATTAAAAAGATAAGCTTAAATTGCACGATTCACGTTTGTCTATAGTTTAGACACATTTTGGATAATCGTCCATTAATTTTTCTTTTATTTTCTCGACCTATGCGGGGTGATTAACTAAAAGTCGAAAATTGGTCACCTGACTGAAGTACATTAACATAAATCTAAACAATATATTTCTCAAGTATATTACTCTCTCCTTATTGTTGGAGTTATACGTGAAAGTATGTTTTTACTTTGTATAACTCATGTATTAAACACTTGTTTATGAGAATAATTCTTTTATCACATTTGCTTTAGATATAATTGAATGCTGAATATTTATTACAACCAGTTCATTATAAGTAGTACATGTTATATTGTAGTTAATGTGGTGATACCCGATCACGGAAGATCACATTAACGATTTCCTTGTAACTAAAAGCACGAATTCACGACCTAGGTGAAATTGAACAATCCGCCGTGAAAGGTCGATGTGTATATCTCAGATTGTCTTATCTTGACCAAGAGATTGCACTAGAACATTTATTATGTGTTGAAGAGGACCTACAGCGAGGATAAATTCTTCTGTTCTGAAAAGTGAAGAATTAGACATCAGTGGTTATTTATTTCTTAATCTCCGTCACTTAAATAGGACCGTGTGTGCTTAATGGTTACTGTTTTGATTCATGTTGGGTGAGAATCATTGTGACTTCGAACTTTGTGTTTTGGGCAGTAATATTAATCATACGACGGTTGCTAAGATTTAATACGAAGAAACGCGTGCGAGTACGGCTCGTGTGATTAGTCCCCTTGGTGGGCTCAGAAGTTTTATCGTACCAAATCTTGCAAGTGAAGAATCAGTTTCTTCTGTACGGATAATAATGTTGAGCTGTCTTTACTCCAAGGTGAAATATATTAATTAATTTAGAGCTATTCAGAAGCTTAATTAATTAATGGACTTGATAATCTTAAACGCGGGAAATAATAACCGGGAGTCCATATTATCGTAATATGGATTAAGATGGATAGTGCAATATTAATTTATTAGTGGTACTAATTAATATTAATGGACTGAATTATATTGGGACTCAATATTGAAATTCAGAAGTCCATTAGGAGGTCCAATCTTAATTCTCCTTAAGGCCCCTCAAATAGCCCAATAATGATAAGGTGATTAAAATAAAAAGAAAATATGATGCTGATTTTTCTTCTTAATTTTCAAAAATTTGATATTTAGGAGAGAAAAGATTTTGTTGATTTTCTTGGAAACATACTATGGAAGATAAGTATTCTTGGAATACAAGATTATCTCATATATTCAAGAAGATCCAAATCTTGGATTCTCCCCTAATGATTTTCGAAAATAACAAGTCAAATAGGTGAGTGAGATTTTTGTAAAATATTTTATTATGGAGAAAAGAATATATGAGATATATTCAAGATTTCTTAGAGACTAAGAAAAGATTTTCTCCAAGCCTATAAAATACTCAAAATTTTCGGCCACTTCATCTATAAATAAGGGGTGATTATTTCATTCCCAAGAACATAATTCCATGTGTTGGAAAAATCAAGAGCATATATATTTTTCTTTTTCCTTAGTTATTTTAATTGTTTGAAAGCACTTTCCACCGGTGATCAAGCAAGGCGAAAGAGAAATACTTGAGAAGGTCTTTGGGTTGATAAAGCGTGTTCGTGATTGTCCCATTTTATTCAAAGGTCAATTCTACGAGAGGTACGTAAATCACATAACTTCTTAGTTTATTCCGCCATAGATTTTATGTGAATTAATTCAACATGCATGATGATAAAATTGTTGTTTGAATTATTATTTGAATTAATTAGGATTAATTCATGCTAGTAATACTTGTATTTAAATTTCATCCCTAATAGTTCCCGGGCACCCCTATTTTCCCAACAACTGGTATCAGAGCCACGGTTTTGGGCTCTGATCTTTAAATTGGAATTTAAATTGTTAGACATTAAATTGAAATTGCATAGTAGAATTGCTAGATCTATTTTGCAGGTATCCAATTGTCATGGTTTTAATGTTTATTTTTTGCATGCGTGTGAATTAATTATTTTTAATTCGATTCGTTCGAATTTGTTTTTCTCGTGAGAAAATCCACGAGTTGATTAGTTGTTTTTATTTTGATTTGATCATTGTAATAGACTGTTCTAGATCTAGTATTTATTTTTTGTAAATAAATTATAACCGGATTAAGACGAAGAACGAAGAATTAAAGACGGCGTACCCAGACGATGCATGCATGCGTGGCGCATGCATGGACGTAAAATCATGCATGAAGTGAAAAACAAGAACGAACGACGAAACCCGGTGCACGGAGTGTGCGAGGCGCACGAGCGTGAGCACGAGGCGCCGCCTCTCGGCGCTCGGCGGTCGTGCAGAGAGGTGCGCGGCCCACCCCGTGGGCCGATGCGTGCCGTATCTCGGACCGTGAAATTTTATTTCCATTCTCATTTTTTTGTGTGATTTTAAACATCGTCCCGAACCCCAAACGAAGTTGTTTTTGATGAAGTGTTGTTGTTCTAGTGGGAGCGTGTCGAGACGAACGATGGAAAGCAACAAGGATGATATTTCGCATCAAGACGAGAAGAAATTAAACCGTCACAATTGGATTTGAGTGCTCCAATGTGTTTAATTTTATTTTGATGGATGTTTTATTTCGTGCACTTATTATTATTTGTTAATATGTGTTTGCATGATTTAATTGTCCAAAAAAAACCTTACTTTCGAAAATTACTAAGTATGTTTCTTTAATCGCAATTTTATTCTGGATATTAAAATTGGATTAATTTGGCCTCCATAATTTATTTATTTGTGAAGTCTTTTTGGAATACATTTCCCCCTCGGATCAGCCAAAAAAATGGATTTCACATGAATAAATTCTAAAACGGATGATTGTGGATTATTACTAGTGGCGGTATTGACCCTCACCACGAGTGGCTTGCTCAAAGTGAAATAATAATCTTGTATTTAATTATGGTTATTACTTAGGCATAAGAAATTGATATTAACTTACTCCCCTCGGAGTCCCTGTCAATTTTTATGTGGTCAAAGTGGGAGCCAACTATTAATTTTGAATTAAAGATTTGTAACTTTTAAGTTTGTGATTCGCTTGAATGTGTTTAAATGTATAGACCACCCCTCGTGGCGCATTTAAATTGTTTCGAGATGTTGGCTGATACATGATTATATTGTTTTAAGGTTTCAATATAATTGATGTGATCGAATTATGTGATAATTTCGTATTTTTCTAGATATTGATATGAATGTATGTTTTATTCTCAGTTCATTATGTCGCAACCTTTTAATCCACTGTTTAGTATACTTAAAGATAACAAACTTGTCGGTGAGAACTATGTTGATTGGAAATGTAACATGAAAATGGTCCTACCTGCGCAAGAACACTATTGGATATTTAGCGTTGACGTACCCAAGAAACCTAATGATAAGTCAAGTAATGGGGAAAAGGCGGTATTCGATGATTGGAAGCATTCCAATGAGCACATGAAGCGCATCATCATCTTGACATTTATGTCTGAAGATTTGAAACGCATTCATGAAGGCATTGAAGCGGCTGTTAAAATCATGGATAGCCTTAAAGAGATGTTTTACCATCAGAACCCCATGGCGAATCTGTTCACCATTCGTGAGAAGCTCACGAAGGAAATGGTGAAGGGAACTTCTGTAAGGGATCATGTTCTCAAATTTAGGCGTGAGTTTGAAAAACTTGAGTTTCTTGGTGCTGAACAAAGTGAAGAAAGTCAAATTGAGGCCAAGTTCACTTTAGATACCCTGCTCAAGGCTTTGGTATCGGTAGAGTCGCACTTAGGGAGTAAGGATGAGGCTTTGGTGATCAAGAGCCTTTTCTCGAAATCTAGGCCAATGGAAGGTAAGATTGAGAAGAAGGAGATTGATCAGAACCAAACCAGTAGACTCACTCTTGATGGCAAAGAAAGAGCATTCAAACCGTACGGTGTGAAGATATCCGGTAAGAGTATGTGCTTCAATTGCGGGGAAAAAGGACATTGGAGGTCTACCTGTTCTAAGCCTAAGAAGGCGGTAAAGAAAGGTAAGTCTCATGCTTTAGTCATTGAAACTTATGTTGCTTCGTATGCTATCCACGTTTGGGTAGTGGATACCGGGACAACTGATCATATTTGTTTCACTCTTCAGGGGTTCCAGCTAACCCGGCAACTTAGCAAGAATGAGATCCTCATCACTTTGGGCGATGCTACGAGAGTGGCAGCCGAAGCAGTGGTAGTCGTGCACCTATCTTTTGAAGATAGAGTTTTAATTTTAAGAGATATTTTATACGTTCCGAACTTTAGGAAGAATTCAATTTCAGTTTCTAAGTTGTTTTTTTATGGATATTCAGTTACTTTTAATAAAGTTGTTACTGTTTCTTTTAAGAATGATACTATCTGTCATGGAACGTTGGTAAACAATCTCTATACGATTAAGTATGCACACCACTCAAATAATGAATCTAATAACACGTCGATCATTTCGAGTAATAAAAGAAAGTGTTCTTCAGAGATGAACGAAACACTTCTATGGCATCTTAGACTAGGTCATATTAATCTAAAGAGGATAGAGAGATTGGTGAAAGACGGATCCTTGGAATCATTTCAAGTCGAACCGTTTCCAACTTGTGAATCCTGTTTAGAGGGTATAATGACCAAGAGGGCATTTGGAGCCAAGGGGAATAGAGCCACGGAAGTGTTAGAACTCGTTCATACCGATGTGTGTGGTCAAATGACGATCAAAGCGAGAATGGGGTATGAGTATTTTGTCACTTTCATTGACGATTACTCGAGATATGGGTACATTTACCTTATGAGGCATAAGTCTGAAACTTTTGATAAGTTCAAGGAGTTTAAGGCCGAAGCCGAGAAACATAGGGAAAAGAGTATCAAGTTTCTACGATCAGATCGTGGAGGCGAATACCTCAGCGATGAATTCTTTAACTACTTATCGGACGAAGGGATCGTATCCCAGTTAACCGCACCGGGAACCCCTCAATAGAACGGTGTGGCGGAACGAACAAACCGGACTCTTTTAGAGATGGTCAGATCCATGATGAGTTATTCAGATTTACCCAAGTCATTTGGGGTAACGCCTTGGAAACGGCGACTTACATTCTAAACTTGGTGTCATCCAAATCGGTTCCTAAAACCCCAATGGAATTATGGACCGAGCGCAAGCCCAGTCTAAGATATTTGCGGATTTGGGGTTGTCCGGCATACGTGCTAGATGATTAGGCGTGAAATTGTCATGATTCGTAGCTAGAAACGCCCTAGTTTTGGTCGAGTTTATAGAGTATTTAGAGTCAATTGAGCATTATTTCTACACATTGATGAATTTGTCTCTTTGATGCTCATAGGTGAATAGAGGACGGAAAATGGAGTTCGTAGGACTTTGAATCGACTCAAACGGATGCCCGGATGAGAAGATATTGAAGAAATACGATTGGTATTAGTGCGGACGAGGAAAAATATTAGTTGGGATGAGTTGGAAGTCACTCGAGTGACTAGCTCGAGCGCCACCGCTCGAGCGCATTGCTCGAGCGCCTAAACGTACAGAACTTTTCTTGCGCTCGAGCAGCTCGAGCGCCACCACTCGAGCGAATTGCTCGAGCGCCCAAAACATACAGTGTGATTTCAGCGCTCGACCGGCTCGAGCGGAACCGCTCGAGCGATTGTGTCATTCGAGCTACACTGCTCGAGCGGGACCGCTCGAGCGTTTTGCTCGAGCACCCTTGGATTTTTGCCTCCGGATGCGTATTTTCGGCCCATTAACTCCCATTTCGACCCGTGCCTATATATACCTATTTCAAACACGTTTTGAAGGATCCCCGACTTTTAGAAATAATTTTAGACTTAGTTTTTTAAAAGGAAGGAGACGAGCAAGCTTTATTTACGCTTTGTTGAGGTTTTTCATACGAATTCTAGTTTCTTTTCAATTCTTAGTTTCTTTTCATTAGTTTGATTTCTTTAAACACTTTGAAACTTCGTTTGAGTTAATTAAATTTCAGTTCTTCGTATTTATTTTCTTTTAAAACCCTAGTTCATGTTTCATATTTTCGTTCTTCAATTCATTATGTTTATGTTCGTCGTTTCTTCTATTGCTTTTATGTTTGTTAAAACCATGTCTAGCTAAAACCCTTGCATGCTTAGGGTAGGATGAACTCGTAGAAGTAGGATGTGGGTACGTAATTAGAGTAATTCGTGACGTTAGTTTTAATTCTCTTAATTAATGAATTCTTATAATTAATCTGAACTTTACCTTTAAATTTAGTATGAAAGTGTTAGAGAGAGGACGACCGCATCACTCAATAACAATTAGTAGTCTTAACGAGAAGGTTTAGGAAAGGTTAATTCATCTACCGGTTTAGCGAAGGAGGACGACCGCATCACCTTAGTTAAATTAGGGTCTCATTAATTAAGCACAATCTAGTAACTTGTTAGTAGATTCGTGAAGTCGAGTGTTAGGGTAAAGTATTAGGGTTTAGAATCTTGAGCTTTCACCTTGCATTCTTTTACTTAGGTTAATTCTTGGTTGTCACAGTTATTTTGATTATGTACCTGCTCCGTTAGTATACGTAGGGATTCCTATCCTAAGCATCACCATCTCTTATTTGAATCCAACCCTTAGTTAATTCGTCTGCTTTAGTATTTTAGTTTAATTAGTTTATTTTAGTTTTAATTAATCTTTCTAAAAAATCCAAAAACATACACTCATATTAACTACGGCGCGTAGATCTTCAGGGATCTATTTGCATATACACCATCCCTTGGGTTCGATACTACTTGGCCATTATACTTACTCTTACTACAGTGAACCCGTCCGCTTGCGGGTGAGCGACTAGTAGAAGTTAGTAAAATCGCTTCAAGTCAATGGCGCCGTTGCCGGGGATGGCGTTGTATGCTTTTGAATAGGACTTGTAGATAGCTTAGTAGTTAGTAGTGGGTGATTTATTTTCTGTTTTTATTTTTTATTTGTATTCAATCGGCAGTTGCGTTTTGACCCTTCTGCTAGTGTGTCAGGTTTATGAAAACACGCTCACAAGGCAATACGAGCGAAGAGAGAATACCGTTGGACCCTGAGACAATAGCCAGAAGGAACCGAGCCTTCTTGAGAAGGATGAACGCTGCCGACTTAGGAAAGGAACCAATGGATATCAATAATGAGTTGGACGATGCTGCCAACGATTTCAATCAGGCAGTAGACCGAGTTGAAGGCACTGGAGTTAGTGGTAGCCAGAATCAAATTCCATTAGGGGATAGCCAGAGCCTAAATCGGGATACACAAAACGTAGGGAATCCAGCTCAGAACCTTGTCCATAATCCTCATAACAACCCTGCTTACCCACAAAACCCAAATAACCCTTTTAACAACCCAGATACCAACATTACCCATACCCACCTTATCCTTATCCACCATATCCATATCATCCACCACCAGTCTATAATCAACCACCTGTTTACCCACCACCACCCCAACAAGTACCAGTACCTGCTGCTAATCCTCAACACGTTCCTCAGAACGTAGATCACAATATGGCTATTCGAGGGAGGTTTGCAGCACAGCCACAACGGTACTATGATGGAGTGGCTTTACCTCCTGTTGAGGCGAACAACTTCTCGATATCCCCGGGGATTTTAAAGCTGCTAACCGAGAATCAGTTCAAAGGGGTGATCGGGAAGGAGAACCCTCACACTCACTTGAGGAGCTTTCTCATGATAGCCTCAACATTTAATTATAATGGCATGTCTGAAGATGCCAAGAGGCTTAGGCTGTTCCCATTCTCATTGACGGGAATAGCCAAGGAGTGGTACGATAATACGCTTCCGCGGGGAGGTATTACCACTTGGGCCGAGCTCGAGCGTCTGTTCCTCGAGCGATTCTACCCTCCATCTAGGACGGTCAAGGCTAGAATTGAGATCTCGTCCTTTCGCCAGAAGTCCGGAGAGGATTTACGCCAAGCGTGGGAGAGATACTCAAACATGCTGATTGAGTGCCCGCAGCACGGGTACAATGAGGGGGATATTATGGCATTCTTCTATAGTGGTGCCAACAAGGCGGGACAAGACCATTTAGACGCGTGTGCGGGCGGAGCATTTTTGAACCAAGGCATAGAGAGGTGTAGGGAAATCGTGGACAACATTGTCACGAATGCCGGTGCTTGGAGTGGAGATGCAGATTTTCAGAGAGTGCATCAGGTTGAAGAGGGAGAAGGAACAAGAAGGCTGCTGATGGCCATGATGGAAAAGATCAACAACCTCGAGTTGGGGAAGAGTTTGGGTGGAGAACATGCAGTAGAGAATGAGAGAGTAGACCAACCAAGTGGGCAGCAAGAGGTAGCCAATTACACGGGAGGTCCGTATTACAATCAGCATGGCTACCAAGGTGGAAACCAGTATGGAAGGCCTTCTTATGGCCAACCATTTGTACCTCCAGGCCCACAGCCACTTCAAAATCAATGGAGGAACACACAAGGAGTTCAAGGAGGCCAGCAATCTCCTCAAAACACATGGAGGAAGAATGAGAACTTTTCTTATGCTAACCCAAAAGCTGGTGTTACTGTTCTTGCAGGTGTTGATCCGGGGTCTAAACCTCCTGGTGGAGAAGGCGGTGCATCAACCGAGGAGATGTTGAGAGCGATCCTTCAGAAGGTGGAGGAAGGGAGCAAGCGGTTGTCATCCTTGGAGTACGATGTGAAGGAGTTGCATAAGAAGGGTGATCAACGTGATCAAGAGCTCCAGAAGATGAATGTTGAGTGGACTAGAACTCAACAAGAGAACAATCGAAGGTTCACTTCTCTTGAGTTCCAGATGAGCCAGATTGCAAAGTCAGTGAATAGAATGCCGGAGGGGAACCCGAAAGAGCAGTGCAAGGCGATCCAGCTGAGAAGTGGAACCAACTATAAAGGTCCTCAGATGCCTGCTGATTCTGAGACGCCCCAAGTTGAGAAGGGGATTGAAAGTGAAGGAATTGAGAAGCATGAAGATATGGATGAGTCCCAGAAGGGCAAGGAAAGTGAGGAGGTTGAGAGAGTTCCAAAGTGGAAGAAAGCAAATGAAGCAAGGGATAAAGTGAAAGAAACAGAAAGAGATGAATGGGGGGGTACCCAAATCTGTGATACCCGTCCCATATCCACAGCGCTTCATGAAAAAGAAGCTTGATGAAAAATTTGCTAAGTTCCTTGATGTTTTTAAACAATTGCATATTAATATTCCTTTTTATGATGCTTTGGAACAGATGCCGCACTATGCCAAGTTTCTGAAGGACTTGATCGCGAAGAGACGGCGAGTGGATGAGCCGAAGTTGGTGCAGCTGAACCACGAGGTGAGTGCATTAGTGCACAAGGTGCTTCCACCAAAGCTGAAGGATCCCGGTAGTTTCATGATCCTATGTGATATCGGGAACGGGATCAAGAAGGGAGCGTTGTGCGACCTCGGGGCGAGCATTAATTTGATGCCACTGTCGCTTTTCAAGAAGTTGCTTTTCAAGAAGTTGGAAGGTGTTGAACTTCAACCCACAATGATGACGCTTCAACTTGCCGACCGGTCTATTACTCGACCTCAAGGTGTGGTTGAAGACGTCCTTGTGAGAGTTGGAGATCACATCTTTCCAGCCGACTTTGTAGTGCTAGAGATGGAGGAAGATGAGCACGTACCCCTGATCTTGGGAAGACCGTTCTTAGCTACGGCGGGGATGGTGCTAGACGTGGCGAATGGGAAGATCACGTTGAAGGTTGATGATCAAGAAGTGAAGATCTCCCTATATGAAGCCATGAAACACCCGAGGGAGGATGAGAGCTTGTATTGCATGGATGCAATTGATCCTCGTGTTGAAGACACGCCTTCTATCCCTAATCCTTCTCATATTCATGATTTGGTTAGTCTGTCACTTGATTATTTAACCCATGAACATTATGATCTCGATTCTTTTGATAGGGATAAAGTGAAGAAGTTGAAGGATGAAGAGGTGAAGAAAGTGGACGTGGTCCAGCTAGAGGGAAAAGAAGGAGTTAAGAAGAAGAAGTCCAAACTCAAGAAACTGTTTAGTAAGACTCCTCCAGATAGAGGCAAGAAGGAGTTGAGATCCATAACACTTGGGGATGAGAAAAGAGCAAAAGAGCTCATGATGATGGGGCATCAAGGAAAGGAGTTCAAACACCACTCTTATGAGAGTAAGGGAGGTATTTTTTAGTATGATGTCCCATAAGCTCCTTTGAGCTCGGTCCGGCATGAGGACCTTAAAAATAGCGCTGAATGGGAGGCAACCCATTATTTTTTTTTTTATTATTTGCTTTGTTTTTAGTTATTAGGGAGTTATTTTGAGTAGTATGTTTAACCTCGTTTTTTAGTGAGTTGATTGTAGGCTTGTCTCTAAAGGAGTAAAGGTATCATGGAGTTATTCAGATTGAAGGAACCAACTTGAGACAAGGGAGTGTGCAAAGCTATTGAGAGAAAAGGAATTATTTGGTTGAGGTAACCCACAACCCCAAACTTAGACCTCTAGCAAGGTCGAAGTTTGGGGGGGTGGAGTTTTATATGTTTTCTTGTTACATTGCACCGGAGCACCCCTTATCTTTGAGTTGAGTTAGTTATTGGGTGCCTTGAGATACTCCTTGGGGTGATTTTAATTTGACTCGCTATTGCATATTTCATGCCTATCAATCATCTTATGCTTATTGATTGTTATCTTTGAGTATGATTTGATGAGTAGAGTGAGTTGTAAGGGTGAGTTAGAAGTTCTTTTGTGTGAGTGTTTGAATTTGAGCTGATTTGAGAAAGAACTTGTATGCTTGTGAATCTTTCTTTTGAGTACTTGTGTGATGAGAGTGAGAGTGCACTAGACTAGCATGGATGTGAAAACCGTGAGAGTTGAGCCTTACGAGATTTAAATGCATAATTTGATCTCTTCGTTTGTGAGTGAATCATCACCTTAGAGGATGCTAGAACTTGTGTGTGCTCTTGCTTCTTGATTGTGTCTAGTTTGATATGCCGAATAGGATCTTAGGCCATCTTTGATTTTATTGAGTCACTTAGCCAAAATTGTCCTTACCAATGACATTGAATTCCTTGTTAGCCCTTTTGAGCCTAAAGCCTATTTTATTTGCTAGCACATATGAACACTATTCCAATTCGTAAGCCTTTTTATCCCAATATGAGTGGAGAATAGGAAAGTGTGAATGTGAAGGGAGTGAATTGAGTTGAAAAAGGAAAAGGTTGTTTGTTGAGTGAATATGAGAAGAAGGTGTGATGAAGTTATGAGATGTGGAAAAAGAGAAAAAAATTAAGAATGAGCAAAAGAAAAAAATGAGCTCATGTGTTTGTGCGAAAAAGAAAAAAAAATGATTGGATAAAAGTGAAAAGAGTGAGAAAGAAAAGATTGAAGTGTTGAGAGACGTGGAATTGAAAGGGTGTTGATTGAAAATGCTTGAAGTAGTATGTTCCTAATCTCGAAGTGCCAAAGTTTGATTTTCTATTCTCCATTCACTTTAGTCACTTTACCTTATATTGTTATCCCACCTGTCCAAAGAGCCTACATTACAACCTTGAGAAAAATCCTTTTTTATTCGGCATTGATTTCTAGAGTATGGCCGGAGTTGAGAGCACTTACAAGCCTATGGCTGCCAATTTGTGTGATTGATTGTTTGAGTGAGTCCCTTGATCATTGTTATACACTTGTGAGGGAGTGAAACACATCGTCGAGTGCACATCCATGCTTGATCTTGGTGTTTCTTATTATTGCTGCATAAGTACGATAAAAGAAAGTGAGCGAGTATACGGGTGATTAACTTTTGAAGCTTGAGTTCATTAGCTTGCATAATTGATTTTTTGACTCATTCCTAACAATTTCACTTGACTTATTATTTCATTGCTTGAGGACAAGCAATATGGTAAGTTTGGGGGGGTTGATTAGGCGTGAAATTGTCATGATTCGTAGCTAGAAACGCCCTAGTTTTGGTCGAGTTTATAGAGTATTTAGAGTCAATTGAGCATTATTTCTACACATTGATGAATTTGTCTCTTTGATGCTCATAGGTTAATAGAGGACGGAAAACGGAGTTCGTAGGACTTTGAATCGATTCAAACGGATGCCCGGATGAGAAGATATTGAAGAAATACGATTGGTATTAGTGCGGACGAGGAAAAGTATTAGTTGGGATGAGTTGGAAGTCACTCGAGTGACTAGCTCGAGCGCATTGCTCGAGCGCCTAAACGTACAGAACTTTTCTTGCGCTCGAGCAGCTCGAGCGCCACCGCTCGAGCTAATTGCTCGAGCGCCCAAAACATACAGTGTGATTTCAGCGCTCGACCGGCTCGAGCGGAACCGCTCGAGCGATTGTGTCATTCGAGCTACACTGCTCGAGCGGGACCGCTCGAGCGTTTTGCTCGAGCACCCTTGGATTTTTGCCTCCGGATGCGTATTTTCGGCCCATTAACTCCCGTTTCGACCCGTGCCTATATATACTTATTTCAAACACGTTTTGAAGGATCCCCGACTTTTAGAAATAATTTTAGACTTAGTTTTTGAAGAGGAAGGAGACGAGCAAGCTTTATTTACGCTTTGTTGAGGTTTTTCATACGAATTCTAGTTTCTTTTCAATTCTTAGTTTCTTTTCATTAGTTTGATTTCTTTAAACACTTTGAAACTTCGTTTGAGTTAATTAAATTTCAGTTCTTCGTATTTATTTTCTTTTAAAACCCTAGTTCATGTTTCATATTTTCGTTCTTCAATTCATTATGTTTATGTTCGTCGTTTCTTCTATTGCTTTTATGTTTGTTAAAACCATGTCTAGCTAAAACCCTTGCATGCTTAGGGTAGGATGAACTCGTAGAAGTAGGATGTGGGTACGTAATTAGAGTAATTCGTGATGTTAGTTTTAATTCTCTTAATTAATGAATTCTTATAATTAATCTGAACTTTACCTTTAAATTTAGTACGAAAGTGTTAGAGAGAGGACGACCGCATCACTCAATAACAATTAGTAGTCTTAACGAGAAGGTTTAGGAAAGGTTAATTCATCTACCGGTTTAGCGAAGGAGGACGACCGCATCACCTTAGTTAAATTAGGGTCTCATTAATTAAGCACAATCTAGTAACTTGTTAGTAGATTCGTGAAGTCGAGTGTTAGGGTAAAGTATTAGGGTTTAGAATCTTGAGCTTTCACCTTGCATTCTTTTACTTAGATTAATTCTTGGTTGTCACAGTTATTTTGATTATGTACCTGCTCCGTTAGTATACGTAGGGATTCCTATCCTAAGCATCACCATCTCTTATTTGAATCCAACCCTTAGTTAATTCGTCTGCTTTAGTATTTTAGTTTAATTAGTTTATTTTAGTTTTAATTAATCTTTCTAAAAAATCCAAAAACATACACTCATATTAACTACGACGCGTAGATCTTCAGGGATCTATTTGCATATACACCATCCCTTACTCTTACTACAGTGAACCCGTCCGCTTGCGGGTGAGCGACTAGTAGAAGTTAGTAAAATCGCTTCAAGTCACTAGACAAGAAAGCCGGTAAGTTGGAGCCACGTTCATAATTAAGGCTATTTATAGGGTACCCTGTGGGAACGAAAGGGTGTATGTTCTATAGTCTCAAGGATCAAAAGACCGTGATTGGTACACACTTTAAATTCTTGGAGGAAGACTATATGAACAATCGGAAGCCTAAAAGTGAAATTACCTTAGAAGAATTGAGAGGACAAACCTCGATACCAAGTATACAAGATGATGTACCACATGTCACACCTTCACAACCGGAACTCCATCGCAGTGGGAGGATTGCTAGGCAACCCGAGAGATTTATGGGAATAGGAGAATCTTCGGATTTGATTGCCGGTAATGAATCAGACCCATGGACATATGACGAGGCAATCCAAGACAAAGACGCGGAGTCATGGCAAACGGCAATGGAAGCCGAGATGGGTTCGATGGATCATAATTAATTGTGGGAGTTGGTCGAACCACCCAATGGGGTAGAATCCATTAGATGCAAGTGAGTGTACAATAGGAAAAGAGGACCGGACGAAAGGATTGAGACCTTCAAAGCAAGGCTAGTGGCCAAAGGGTATACTAAAAAAGAAGGGATCGATTATGAGGAAACATTTTCGCCTGTAGCTATGCTTAAGTCCATCCGTATTCTTTTGTCGATCGCTGCGCACCTAGATTACGAGATTTGGCAAATGGATGTCAAGACAACATTCCTTAACGGAAGTCTTGACGGGATAGATATCTATATGCAACAACCCAAAGGTTTTATTGAAAAAAGCCAAGAGCACCTCGTATGCAAGCTTAAGAGATCCATTTATGGACTTAAGCAAGCATCGCGTACTTGGAAACAGTATTTTGATCAAGTGATTAAGTCTTATGGGTTTGATCAAAACGAGTTCGAAAATTGTGTGTATAAGAAGCGTGACGGAACTGCGGTGGTATTCTTAGTATTATACGTAGACGATATTCTGCTCATTGGAAACAATGTAAAGGTATTGTCAGACGTAAAGGTATGGCTGTCAAAACAATTTGATATGAAGGACTTAGGGGAAGCCGGTCACATCCTTGGGATCAAGATAACTCACGATCGCAAGAAGAGGATGTTGGGCTTATCGCAAGCTTCATACATTGACACTGTTTTGAAGCGTTTCAGCATGCAAGATTCCAAGAAATGTTTTGTACCTTTTAGGCACGGAATCTGTCTATCTAAAGAAATGAGCCCTAAGATGCAAACGGAGATAAATGACATGAAAGGTGTTCCGTACGCTTCGGCCGTAGGAAGCCTTATGTATGCAATGTTGTGTACGAGACCGGATATCTGCTTTGCCGTGGGCATGGTGGCAAGATATCAAAGTAATCCCGGGAAAGACCATTGGACTGCCGTAAAGTGCATCTTGAGGTATCTGAAAAGAACTCGTGAGCGGATGTTGATTTACCAGTCAGATAGTCTTATGCCCGTTGGATACACGGACTTGGATTTCCAATCAGATATAGACTCAAGAAAGTCAACCTCGGGTAGTGTGTTTTGCATGGGGGGAGGAGCCATTTCATGGAGAAGCGTTAAGTAGAAATGCATCGCCGATTCGACCATGGAAGCCGAGTATATAGCTGTTTGTGAAGCAGCGAAAGAGGCAGTTTGACTCAAGAACTTCTTAGTGGACTTGGACATTGTTCCGAATTTGCCCGACATGATCACTGTCTATTGTGACAATGCCGGAGCAGTTGCAAATTCAAAGGAACCGAGAGCCCACAAGGCTAGCAAACACATAGAAAGAAAATACCATCTTATACGAGAAATTGTTAAGAGAGGAGATATAGAGGTGGCAAAGATAGCATCGGGAGACAACCTAGCTGATCCATTCACAAAGGGTCTGCCTCAGAGTACATTCGAGAGACATGTGGATGGAATGGGAGTCAAGACTATTATCAATCTGCTTTAAGTATAAGTGGGAGGAATTATTAGGTTAGTGTAAGTTGAGATGAGATGTCACGTAGAGCTACTACACTAGACATGCATGATGATGTATACTAAAAAGCAGATTTTAAGTATAAGTGGGAGATTGTTGGAGTTATACGTGAAAGTATGCTTTTACTTTGTATAACTCATGTATTAAACACTTGTTTATGAGAATAATTCTTTTATCACATTTGCTTTAGATATAATTGAATGTTGAATATTTATTGCAATCAGTTCATTATAAGTAGTACATGTTACATTGTAGTTAATGTGGTAATACCCGATCACGGAAGATCACATTAACGGTTTCCTTGTAACTAAAAATACGAATTCACGACCTAGGTGGAATTGAACAATCCGCCGTAAAAGGTCGATGTGTATATCTCAGATTGGCTTGTCTTGACCAAGAGATTGCACTAGCACATTTATTATGTGTTGAAGAGGACCTACAGCGAGGATAAATTCTTCTGTTCTGAAATGTGAAGGATTAGACCTCAGTGGTTATTTATTTCTTAATCTCCGTCACTTAAATAGGACCGTGTGTGCTTAATGGTTACTGCTTTGATTCATGTTGGGTGAGAATTAATGTGACTTCGAACTTTGTGTTTTGGGCAGTAATATTAATCATACGACGGTTGCTAAGATTTAATACGGAGAAACGCGTGCGAGTACGGCTCGTGTGATTAGTCCCCTTGGTGGGCTCAGAAGTTTTATCGTACCAAATCTTGCAAGTGAAGAATCAGTTTCTTCGGTACAGATAATAATGTTGAGTTGTCTTTACTCCAAGGTAAAATATATTAATTAATTTAGAGCTATTCAGAAGCTTAATTAATTAATGGACTTGATAATCTTAAACGCGGGAAATAAAATCAGGGAGCTCATATTATTATAATATGGATTAAGATGGATAATGCAATATTAATTTATTAGTGGTACTAATTAATATTAATGGACTGAATTATATTGGGGCTCAATATTGAAATTCAGAAGTCCATTAGGAGGTCCAATCTTAATTCTCCTTAAGGCCCCTCAAGTAGCCCAATAATGATAAGGTGATTAAAATAAAAAGAAAATATGATGCTGATTTTTCTTCTTAATTTTCGAAAATTTGATATTTAGGAGATAAAAGATTTTGTTGATTTTCTTGGAAACATATTATGGAAGATAAGTATTATTGGAATACAAGATTATCTCATATATTCAAGAAGATCCAAATCTTGGATTCTCCCCTAATATTTTCGAAAATAACAAGTCAAATAGGTGAGTGAGATTTTTGTGATATATTTTATTATGGAGAAAAGAATATATGAGATATATTCAAGATTTCTTAGAGACTAAGAAAAGATTTTCTTCAGGCCCATAAAATACTCAAATTTTCGGCCACTTCATCTATAAATAAGGGGTGATTATTTCATTCACAGAACATAATTCCATGTGTTGGAAAAATCAAGAGCATATATATTTTTCTTTTTCCTTAGTTATTTTAATTGTTTGAAAGCACTTCCCACCGGTGATCAAGCAAGGCGAAAGAGAAATACTTGAGAAGGTCTTTGGGTTGATAAAGCGCGTTCGTGATTGTCCCGTTTTATTCAAAGACCAATTCTACGAGAGGTACGTAAATCACATAACTTCTTAGTTTATTCCGCCATAGATTTTATGTGAATTAATTCAACATGCATGATGATAAAATTGTTGTTGGAATTATTATTTGAATTAATTAGGATTAATTCATGCTAGTAATAATTGTATTTAAATTCGTATTTAAATTTCATCCCGAATAGTTCTCGGGCACCCCTATTTTTCCAACACTAATGGTAGAATTCTTCACACTTTAAAATATACATTTTTAAGAAAAAAAAATTATGTAAATTGTGTATATTTGTGTGAGTGTGCATGCAAAACAATATATTATTTTTAGGTAGTATGCAAATTGGTGTGGAACGTTTAAATTAAAAAAATATGCAAATTTTTTTGAAACGGAAGGAGTAATATTTTATTGACTTTCATAAAAAAAATTATTTTAAAAATATGAACGGTGTTGTGGAAGAAAAAAAAAAGTTTATAGGATTCTCCGAGATGGAGTATGTATATTTTGAGCTGTCACGTTCATTAATATTTGGGTCCGTCAAAAGCATCAACATAGTACCTATGTTGCACGGATTCTTCAAATTTTGGGGGTATGCAGTATCGGATACGCGGGGGATACGGGTGCGGGTGCGATTCGCGTCGGATTCGCACCCGATACGCCACGTGGCGTATCCGAATTTTTTTAAATTTTTTTTAAGTTGGATACGCGTATCCCCCTCCAAGGATACGCGGGGGATACGCGGGGGATACGTGGGGGATACGCGAATCGGATAAAATATTGTAAAATTTATTAATTTTTGTAATTTTTTTTTAAAATTTAATATTAAAATATAAATAATTAAATATATTAGTCAACAAACAAATCAAATAATACATCATCCAACCAAATATTTCAATTTCTTAATTCTTATATAATTAAATAATTTGGAGAAATTTCTAAAATATACTCCCTCCGTCCCACCATTATTTGCACACTTTCCTTTTTCGTCCGTCCCAAGATTATTTGCACACTCTAAAAAAGAAAACCTTGATTTGCGTGCACACTCACAATAATATACACATATTTACCCATATGCCACTACTTTACTCAAAAAGTAATTTTTTTTTAATATGTGTGCCGTCCCAACTATGCAGATAATGTTGGGACGGAGGGAGTATATGCTTTCTAATTTTTTAGTAATTATTCAATTTTCTAGTGATAATGGTTATGACAAGTGATAATGATAATGATGTTAATGTGAGTTGGCCATTGTATAAATATGTAGATTGAAATTTTTATTATGACTTGTGTAAGTTAATTATATTTAATATTTAATTGTTGCATATTTAGATAAAATTTTTCTATATTTTAAATTTATTACATGTATTATATATAATAAAAATAAATTTAAATAGACGTATCCTTGCCGAATCGTATCCTAAACTTTTTGAAAAACTCCGTATCCCCGCACCCGTGTCGTATCGCTCCCGCACCCCGCACCCGCACCCGTGCAACATAGCATAGTACTAATATAGGTGATTGAAGGCGATATCTTCTTAAATTTTCCACTTCTTTTTCGCCCCATTCTATTTCAACAATATCATTTTTTTATTTTTCAAACCCTTTGATCACGTTTGTTTTCGTCTGGTGGTGGATGGGAGAATTCCGGATGGAGAAAAAAAGTGGATGGGAGAAATCATGTTAATAGTAATTCTTTATTTATTCTGGATTGAATGTAGTAGGGGTGGATGAGGCTTTATGTCAAATCAATAATGATAATTTTTTATTATATTATTATTTATTAAAAAGGTAATGATTGAATGATTGTGTTGAATTGTAATATAAAATAATTAATATTATTATGTATAATTGTATAATTATTAATGTGGTTAAAATTACAAGAAATTAACCGACACGAAAATATCAATATTACCAATTTATTTTGATTTTATTGAAATTATACATTTTTTTTTATTTTTTTAACATAATAAACAAATTGAATTTTTAAAACAATTCAACAACACCATACATATATTTAACATACTAAAGACATGCATCATCATAATACATGAGGTGAGATTTGAACATTCTCATCGTTAATTCATTAATTTATAATATTATTTTTATTCATATTCAAAATTTATGTCTAATAATAAATTATAAAACGAAATAAATAACCAATGTTTTAATGGATATATATTCAATAATTTTTTTTATAAGAAGCCGATGTTCTATTTTTAAAATGTAATTTTTTTTCCTATTGTTAATCTTCATTCACTATATGAATATAAAAAATTATCTACGAAATATTTTATTATGCTTTTTGATAAATATAATCTCGTTCTTAAATAGTGGGGATTGTCTGCAACGTGCCACAAAGGAATTTTATATTAATTTAAAGTAAATTTTAATATTTATAGTCATATTTTGTCTTTTGCTAAGTCAAGAAAAAATGTTCTCAATTTATTTATATGGTAGACATAATTAATTAATGAAGATAGCAATTAATTTCACGCATATTTAATATTAATATGTTTTCATTGAATTTTTTTGTAAACAATTAAAATAAATATTATACTAATTTAATTGATGATGTATTTATAAAGTAGAAGATAGAGATTAATAAAATATATATTTGATGTGAAAAAATAGAGTTGATGTGATAGATATTGAGTTATGTGAAAATAGGAATATAGATATATAAAAAGGATGGATGTGTATTTGGATAGTGGATGAGATGTACAAATCCGAAAAGTGGCCGGGACAAGGGGAGGCTGACTTCGTAAGCTGAAAACAAACACACCCTTTGGATTCCTTTATTTACGGTAGTCTGTAGGCTTGTAGGTTAAGTGAATACTTTTTCCAATTAATTTGCACCTTAATAAATATAAGACTTTTTTTATGAGAGTTAATTGCAAAAGTGTACAATACATTTAGCTCGTACCAAATTTGCATTAATTGACACCATGGTGATGAATTCAATTCTTCATGTGCATATAGCATACTCTATTGTCCATTGCCCCTAAATTTGGAGAATGATCAAGTGCTCTCACAACTCATACTCTTGGTCAAACACTTCAAATGACTATAGTGCCCCTAAATTCCTATTTGTGTGCAATTGTATTAATGTTAAATACGTCTCTTAAAAATAGGCTAGTACTACCAGTTTAAGCATTATTATGTAATACTGCATCTGCATTTGTTTCACGAATACTAATTAATTATTTGATTTGGTGTTTTTAGCATTGGATGTGAGTGTCACTTTTTGAGTTACAAATTGTATTTTATAATTTGGATATATAATATGCAAATGGTAAAAGAATAATTAATATACAATATATATCATATCTGAAATAATTTCATCTCATTTAAAAATTCAAATTTGTAAAAAGTGTGAAATTAATTGATTCATTTAATTCTCTAACTCTTTTGATCGCTCATTAGTTATATTTTCAACTTTCTCTTTTAAGGAAAATGTTTAATGAGTGAATAATTTAATATGAGTGGAGTTGCTTTAAAAGAAAATTGAATTCAGGACATATGTGCATACGTAAACTTTTTAATTCTGATACCATAAAATAATCTCATCTAAAATTTTGAATTTTTAGATGAAATGTAGAATTAATACATTTATTAATTCCCTAATATCGACCAGTGTTAATAATGATCAGATGATGGAAAAAGGTGAAATATAGAAAGTGGTATAGATGAATCAAAATGGATTGGACAAATACCAATTGATTCCATTAATTCAAAGAAAATTTAATGATTGCTTCATTCTAATCAAGATCAAATATTTCACTTTGATACTTTATCTTATACTATTTTTTTTATAATCTTTAGCCTTTAATTCATAATATGTGTCGTTAATGATAATTTGTAATGTCATTTATTATACGCATCATTATTTAAAGATTAATTTTAAAAAATCACAAATTTTATGATATTTATCAATTTTTTTTTATTGCAATTTATTACACCACCTTTTAAAATTTTACAATTTTATACATCTGATAATTTTTCCAGCAACAATTAAAGGACATGGTTGCCAAATATGATACATAGAGTCCACGTAGATGCCAACAAATAAATTTGAATTAAGTTCAACTTTATAAACATATATAACTTAAAATAAATTTTTAATATGTTAATTTTTTTTAATAGTTTTATTTGTTGGTGCTTATATGGATATTATGTGACATTTTCGGTAGTGATATTATTTCAATGTTGCTGGAACATGATCACATGTTTCAATTTGTAAAAATTAAAAAGTTGGTATATTAAATTCAAAGCAAAAAAATATATATGGTAATTAATAAAAACTATAAAATTATGTTTTTTTTCAATTAACTCTTTATTTAAAGTTTGTGAAACATAAAATGAAAGACAACAGGGATCTGTGTTGTCTCAATCATTTGCAAAGCAAAATCCTGTTTAATTAACGAATCAAAAGCTCGTAAGAGAAAAAATAGATAATAAGCACAAACAAGTTTGCGCAAATTTTCAATAGATTTAAGACAGGCTATATAGTAAAAATGATTCATATGTGAATAATTGAAGGATATAAGTTATTGTCTTTATTGAAGAGTATTAGTTGTTTCCACTAAAGGGTATTAATAATTTTCATTGAAGAATAGTAAAAATAAGTAATACCCTTAAAAAAATCATGTATGAATCAATTTCACTCTATACATATTCTAGATTTAACCTCCATGTAAATAAATTTGTATCGAATTTAACTCAATCTATTTAGATGCGATTAGCAATTAATTGGCCCATAGGCCATAAGTTTTTAACGTATTGATTTGCACATAAATTAACATAAGAAACTTACTCCACGTTAAATGACCGAAGCAGTCGGGACAATGAGTAAATCAATCAAACTCACTAATTAATAAGAAGATAAATTTAAGTACAGCTTTGTCTCATATTAGAAGATAATTTCACTAATAATCCACATAAATATTTCAATGTGTAATGTTGAATCTTTCGACAAACATATACCTTAAATCGCAATTGATGGATGTATTCCACAAATTAATCAGCCATCGTTCCCTTTAGCAATTCTATCAACAATTCCTCTATTTTAGTTCTTCTTGATTAAATTAATCTGGAAAGACGGTGAAATCTTTTTGTAGAATAAGTAAATGAGAAGCCAAGTTCAAAATTAGATGCATCGCAAAAGTGTAGTAAGTTTGACTTGGTTGGACAACTTTGGCTTTTGGAAAGTAACTTAGACAGAATAGATTGAAGGCTGCACAATTGCATCATCCTAAAAGTTATCTAAATACCAAAAAAAAAAAAAAAAACAGAATAAGCTATACATAGTTTGATCCTTTGCTCAAAGTTTGAGCTATTGTTTGCGCAATAGTAATATTATATGCGGACATGTGAACCTTATTGTCGGTTGGGAATAATTAAAGGCCATGCACATGTATTCTAAATGAGTAGGTCTTGTATGAGACCTTCTCATATCATGAGACAATGGAATGAGTGTAACTAGGACATTGGCTCATTAACACTTTGGTAGGGATATACACCCCAACAAAATAAAGAATTGCATCAGAAATTTTTCAATAAGATACGAAATTCACAATGAAAATATTTTTGTTCTTAAATATGTGGAGAGTATTGACGAATTGTGTACAAAATTTTCAAATCATTAGACATTTTATTTCTTACCTACAAACAATATGTCTTAGATTGTTCGTAAGTAATTTTCTGTAGGCAAATTATTTGGAGATAATTTTACCTATGAATTTTATTTCCGTAGACAAATTTATTTGTAGGTAATTTGATAAATAAAAGTGCCCACATAATTAGGAAATTTTGTAGCCAAGTCGTAAACCATCTCTACAATTTAAAAATAATATTATTTACCTTGGAAATTCCGTAACTATGTTGATAATTCGGTTCTCAATTTTTTTTTTAGCCTGCAGTGAGAATTAAAGATTTTTTTTTTTATATATAAATCTACCCTTCTCAGTTGGTTAGTGGTCATTTGAATGATATGGAAGAAGAATAATTATTGCGTCCAATAAAAACGACAATTTTTTTAAAACAATATATAATAAAATGAAGAAACTATGTACTAAAGTATTAATTTCAATAGGTACCATTTCCCCCTCCTTCTTAGTTTTATCTCAATTCAGGTTAAAGGGTTTTATTAAATATAAAAAATATAAAGTCAACCATTTTTTATAAATTGGGCAATATCCAGATATGAATTGTAGGAGTATAATTAAAAAAAAGAGTAGTGGTAGTGGACTCCAAAATTCTATATAGTGCGTATTAAATTTTGTACAAATTGACAGAATGAAGGCCTGCTACAGCATTTAATTGGCAGTCTCACTTATATAATTGAATCGTGTAAATAAGTGCACGCCCTGAGCAGGGTAGCTAACCTCATTACTGCCTCATAATCCTTTTTTCTCATTTATTCATATTTTATTCTCTCATCACCTCCTCAATTATGAATAAATAATGACTAGGGTGTATGATTATTTATGAAAGATTGTTTGAACAATGAAGATTATGATTCAAAACTAATTGCATGTACAAATATAATATTATTATTATTATTATTTATATGGTGTTATTATGTATATTGAGCTGCTCAAGAGTTCGACTCGACTCATTCAGCTCAACGAGCTGAGCTCGACCTCATTAGATATTTTTTTATTAACGAACTGCCTCGAACTCGACTCGTTAGACTCAATAACATAATTTTTTCTTATAATTTCATTAGGCTCGTTAAACTCAACACGATAGACTCATTTACAGTCAAGTTGAGCTTGCTTTCTCACTCGTTAATGTTATCGAGTCGAGCCGATGACTCGAATAACAACTCTATTGTAATACACAATTTTTGTGGCTTTTCCTTAGGCCTGATCAAGTGGGCTAACGGATTTATATCATATTATTGGAAACGGGCTAAACCCTTGAGCCACGAGAAGATATTGGGCTCAATTTCAATGTTTATATTTAAATAATTTTGTTGGGTGTTTTTTTTTTAAATTCTTTAGATAAATAAATATACACACAAATGCACGCACATAGGTGGGTTGTACTATTATATGATAATCTTGTCCCAATAATTAATTAATCCAATTAACACAAGCACGCATACTGGCTATGTAATGATATTGCTTCTGTAAGAAGTTTAGCATGCTCTCAAACTGTAAATTACACCATTTTTTGTCTCAACAAAATGGCCATGCCAGGCTTCTACACACAAACAATTTGAAACAGACTAGCTAATTCACTTTTTCTTTTTCCTCGAAAGTTTAAATATAAAATTATTTACGCGCCTCTAAATAATTGATGTACTTTAGAGCATGCTATGATGTAATTCTTTTTGCAGCATTATAAAATTAACTGGGACTTATAGTATATAGTATATACTATGATATATGTTAACAGTGACGTGAATTTTACTCAAATAAATGACCAATCACATAGTTGGAAATTATGTGACCAATGGTGAAAATGATGTTATTCATGAATTTGGATCTTGTGTTGTACCGAACTGTAATGTATATGTATATCATTCAAACTCGTTATTATCCTTCTAAATAAATGTTTATGTCTAATATATATAATATGAAAATAGTTTGTCTAATCCAAAAATCAGGATGAACTAATTGAAATTGGAAAATCGGAAGGCACAAGACAACCGAAAAACTGGAAAAATGCCCATTGATCACAAGTTTTACTTAAAAAAAATGAATGAAGTTGAAGTGTGGAATTTCTTCTAATAAAGAAAGTGGAGTATGTATTTGGTAAACTAATTTTATTGTACAACTAAAAATATAAATTAAGAGAGCAAATATAGAAAGTTTATATTGATAGTATTTGCTTCTAAATGTGCATTGCTAATTGTCTGTAGATAAGAAAATATTATATTCCATTTGTTCAAAGAGGTATATTCAATTTATATAGTTTGATACAAACATTCTTAACCTGTGAAATTTGCATTATCAAATAATTTCTCACGAATTCCCACATCTTCCTTCACACTATAATTTTTTTTTTCCTAGCGCGAGTGTTTTTTGTTGTTGCTTCCATTGATTTGTGAAATAGGGGGCGTGACATGTGAGATCAGATGTCTCCTAATCTTCCATCCAAGTTGTTATAATTTAATTACAGAATACGGATATATATATACCCTTCCTAAATACTCCATAAAAGAACATAAATATAATTTTTACTGTATCGGTCGGGTTGAAGTAGTGGGTACTGGTTAGTGGTTACTAATGAAATGTGTTATTTATTGAGAATTTGTTAGTCTTAAAATGTGGACTCTGCTGCACTTACTTTCAATGCCTTTGAGTTTTCTTTTCAATGGGACTCCATTTCCCAGTGAATTTATTGCAACATTAATGAACAACAGGGGGCAACAGTAGCTGAACCCATGGCTAAACAAATACTCCAAAATCAGGGGAGTACACTATGACCAAAGTGGTATAAACTGTAAAAACATTATTGGTATTATGAATCTGATAGTGTTCTTGTTATGGGGATTGTTGGGCTTGGGCCCAATTTTGTTTTTGCCTTTGGGCCTTAACAAGTTGTCCATTATCAATATAAAAAGAATCTTAATTTTGTTATGGCACGGGTTATTTGCGCTATACATTACCAGGATGAATATACTATTTTGTATTTGGAAAAAAATTTCGAATTTTTTTTTCATTTGTTCGGAAAAAAAAAATTCGAACACAGTGAAATTGAAATAAAAATTTGAAATTTTTTTTCCAAAAAATTTACAAATTTTCGAAAAAAAAAAAGTCGAGAGTAGTGTATTTTACAAAAAGAATAGTGCAAATAACCTTGGCCTTTTGTTATATATATGCTCCAATATTATTCTAGGTATTTTGATTATGCAATTAATTTGATTTGTAGTAATTGGACACTTGCCACTAATTTAAAGTATTCCCTCTGTTCCACAACTTTTTCCTTTCTTTTTTATGTTTTATTTAAGAAAGTGTAATGTTTATTAATATATGATGGGTCACATGTTGACTATTATGTAAAGAGTAGTTGTTTAAAAAAATATTTGTTTATTAATATATGAAGTGTTGTTTTTGTTTCTTAAGTAATGAGAAATTAAAGTGAAACATTCATAAAGAAAAGTGAAAAATTTATAATGGGACATAGCGAGTATGAAATAATAAATCAACACAAACTGTTATATGAAATATTCTACGGATCTAGGATCCGTAGAATAATCCATATTTCAAAAATGGATCCTCATGTCTGCTGAGTCTCCCGCTGCCCCCGTGCTTCAGTAGCCATCCGCCCCAACACCCTTGCACCACCCAAATTCCCGTCAAACAGCCCAGCCCCACCCACCCACCCCGTTGTTCATCAACAGCCCTGCAATCCACCTCCACCTATATCCCAAAATTCATTTTTTCTTCTCATTCTCTTCTCAATCTTCCTCTGCAAATCAATCTCAAATATGTTAATAGAGATGCAAAAGTCAATGTAATGCCTTGAAAAAGTTTTTGAAAATTTGTGTTACTATCGAGAACAATTGTGTGTTAATATTGGAAGAAATGTGCGTTACTAAAAATATATGTTACCATTGGAGGAAATGTGTGTTACTAAAAATATGTGTTACTACTTGAGGAAATGCGTGTTGCTGCAAATGTGTGTTACTGTCAGAATACATGTGTGTTACAATTGGAGCAAATGTATGTTACTATTAGAATAAATATGTGTTACTGCAAATGTTTGTTAATGTTAGAGTAAATGTGTGTTACTTAAAATATGTGTTACTATTGGAGCAAATGTGTGTTACTGTTAGAGGAAATATGTGTTACTATTGAAGCAAAGTGTGTTAATATTAGAGTAAATATGTGTTACTGCAAATGAGTGTTAAAGTTAGAGTAAATGTGTGTTACTAAAAATATGTGTTACTATTGAAGCAAATGTGTGTTATACTTTTAGAAAAAATATGTGTTACCACTGAAGCAAAGTGTGTTAATGTTAGAGTAAATATGTATTACTGCAAATGAGTGTTAAAGTTAGAGTAAATGTGTGTTACTAAAAATATGTGTTACTGTTGAAGCAAATGTTTGCTACTGTTAGAGAAAATATGTGTTACTATTGAAGCAAAATGTGTTAGTATTAGAGTAAATGTGTGTTACTGCAAATTGGTGTTAACGTTAGAGTAAATGTGTGTTACTAAAAATATGTGTTACTATTGAAGCAAATGTGTGTTATTATTAGAGGAAATATGTGTTACTATTGAAGCAACGTGTGTTAATGTTAGAGTAAATGTGTGTTACTGCAAATGTGTATTAATGTTAGAGTAAATGTACGTTACTAAAAATATGTGTTACTATTTCGAGCAAATGTGTGTTACTATTTCAAGGAAATATGTGTTACTATTGAAGCAAAGTTTGTTAATATTATAGCAAATGTGTATTATTGCAAATGTTTGTTAATGTTGGAGCAAAAAAATGTATTTGATGTTAGAGCAAATGTAAGTTATTGTTGGAGCAGATATATTTTAATATATAAACCCATAAATTTAAATTTAAGGGGATGAGAAATAAATTAAAAACACATAGTTGATCTTGTAAAAATATATATTTGTCATTATTATTATTTTAAAGTAGAAAAAATCTGTTTTTTAATGACTTGTAACACATATTTTCCCATATAGTAACATACATTTTGCTTATATTGTAACACAATTTGGGAGCGAAAATGTGTATTATTGGAAATGTATGTTAATGTTGGAGTAAAAATGTATTTGAAGTTAGAGCAAGTGTATGCTATTGTAGGAGGAAATATATTTTAATGTATAAAACCATAAATTTAAATTTAAAGGGATGAGAAATAAATTAAAAACACATATTTGATCTTGTAAAAATATATATTTGTCATTATTATTATTTTAAAGTAGAAAAACCTGTTTTTTAATGACTTGTAACACACATTTGCCCATATTGTAACATACATTTTGCCTATCCTGTAACACTAACTGGGAGCGAAAATTCTGGAACATGGCCTGCACGAGATTTTAGAAAAAACCCTCCAAATCTAGCCCGACCCGGCCAAGATCCGCGATTTTTTTCCTGAAGCGACCCATTTTCAATATTTGTCTATTTTAGATATATTTCACATATAAAATATTTCACATGAGTGTTGCCCATAAATCAAATGTGGAGGCGAAATAAGGGATCCGAACCGTCTCCATCACACGGTCCTCCTCCTCTTTTTCTTCTCAAATGGGCAATGTGAGTGAGTAGAGAGGGATGAGTGTGAGAGAGAACAACCCATATTAGTGGTGTTTTTTGCTTTGCCCCTACAATATTCGGAGTCCAAGCAACAGGTAACCTGGGCCCATCCTTACAACGGAGAAGTCTTTATATTTTCAAATATGAACTAATTGATTTTGGGTTTCCTCTATATACTGCTTCACATCTGATAATAAAATTTGTACCTACAATGTTGATTTAAATCGATGCAAACTAAGAGATATTGTATCATGTTACCGGTAAAAGAATAATAAATCAATCAATCAAGAGTACGTTTTGCATGATACCATCTCACGGTGGGACAAAACATAATTTTGGTATTGGTGCATTAACATTTTAGAAGGAATGCGTGTTAATTCGTACTATTTTGTGAACTGTTTCACACAAGTTTTTAGGTCCTAAAAATTTGTGAATGCTACCAACTGTATGCCTACTTAGCTTTTCTTCCTTTACCAAAATCATTGTCATATGTTACTGCCGGAATGGGCAAAAAACTAAGTTTTTGAACGTGTTGTGAGGGGGGTTTATTCTCTTAGTAGGTAGTTTCCAAGACTCTTTAATTTAAGCTTTGGAAAATAAAATGTTGTTGGGGATATGTGGGTTGGGTTGAGGGAGATTGGGTGTGATCTTGGG
This sequence comes from Ballota nigra, assembly GCA_947034835.1. Taxonomy (NCBI): domain Eukaryota; kingdom Viridiplantae; phylum Streptophyta; class Magnoliopsida; order Lamiales; family Lamiaceae; genus Ballota; species Ballota nigra. The sequence goes on from OX344724.1 coordinate 95,069,814, forward strand.
AGTTGTTTGATAGGTAGAAAGAAATGTTTGATCAGTTTGTATTTTTCTTAAACAAGTATTCTTTAAAAGAAGATAATGCGGATAGATAGTGGTGGTAAGCTCAGAAAAATGGATTCTTCAAGACTCAAGTATTAGGTGGTAATTTTTCAATGATAACAGTCACTTGAAAAGTTTTACTTATCGCCATCCCCCGCATGAATGTCATGGATGATAACATGTAATTTCCGCACTCGACTAATAACCAGTTCTCATGCATCAAGAGCGTTCACAGCTTGCATGTCGGGATTCTCCGAAAGCACTGGAGGATCTTCTTTCAAGAACTTTGCCAAATTCAATGTTGTTAAATAAAACAACATTTTATGTCGCCATTTTTTGAAATTCAGCCCCGTGAATTTTCCTGATTTGTCATGGTGACTCACCAGAATGGTAAGTTGGTGAGGAGGATTCGTGGAAGAAGTGGCCCCTACAAGTATCGTTGAGGACGAAGGAGTCGTAGGCAAAGCTGGAGTGGAATCATTGGTGACATTCACGTCTTAAAGGATGATAATTTATTTTTAAGACTGTTAAGTGGTGAGTAGAGCCGGCAATTTGGGCCCGGCCCGCTCAACATATGGGTTGGGCCAAAAAATATAGGCCCGAAAAAACCAGGCAGTTTTTGGCCCGGCCCGATGGGCCACGGGCCGGCCCGTTTGGCCCGGTTGATTTTATTTATTTATTTTATTTAAAAAAATTATAATTAATGTTGTTTCTTTAAATGATATTTAGTGTTGTAATTACAAATATATGGACATACTTGACTTGATACTGCCATAATAAGGAATTTAGTATTGTATATTTAGTTTTTAAATGATATTTAGTGTTGTATATATATATTTTTTTAAACATACTTGACTTGATAGTTGATGTCATAATAAGGAATTTTGTAAATGAAGCCCCTCAATTTTCAGTACTGTGGAATAAAAAAACTCTATCAAATATTATTTTGAGATTAGAAAAAAAAAATTAAAAAAAAGTTGAAACTCTACCGCGGGCTAGGGTTGGGCTGGACTGGATTTTACAGGCCCGACATGCAAACGGCTCTGCCCTGCCCGACCCAAGAACAGTGATTGGCCCGACGGGCCGGGCCGCCCGTTTTGCCAGCTCTAGTGGTGAGCACCGTATATGGCTGAAAAAGGATAAAACGCAGAATCGAGGCTCGTGTTGAACATGATTTCCTTAAAATATATTATGCTCTTCATTCTCGGTGCTAGTGAATCGTATGACACTTGTTTCACAGGATACAACGATTAAGAGCAACAATATAGCACAAAATCTTGCTCGAGGCGAACTGAGAAGTTGCCCGACAAATCACCGGAATAAGAACGAAGCAAAATAAAATGAAGCTCGAAGAAGGTAGCAATTGTTGGAATGTATCTGTATTTTTTTCTCGTTTCAGCGTGTCTTCATCATCAATTCGAGGCTCTACTTATAGCAACCGAAAATGACCGTTGAATCATGTGGGAATAAATACCAGATAATGACCATCCATAACCGATGAAATATGCACATTAATCTGGTCAAATCCGTTTGAAATCAATGTTGTAACCTTCAGGCATTCAAATTCAAAAACTGAAAAGTTAATGGACCATATTAGCTTGTCCGTCCACCACCAAATTGGTGCGACATTCGTGTACGCAGGTCGCGCTCGCACACAAGTTTGTGTTTCTTAGGCCAAATTAGGCCAAGATTTGCACACCCCCCTGCGCACACACGTAGAGAGTGGATCATATCCTTAAACACACGTTACAAGCATCATGCAAGTGGATTCCCCTTTATATACCAACTTACTTTTTACTTATTTTTTAATGTGGAACAAAAACCTTTGCTTTTTCCCTTCACTTTGGTTACCACAAATTGAGACTTCATTTCTCATTCACACCACCACAATTTTCCAACATCAAGTGCATATGATTCCTTAGTGGCTCATAAACTCATTTTCCAAACTGAATCGGTCTTTGAGAAGGAGTTTAGTGAGGTTTGGAATAAAATTGCGTCTTTAAAGCATCCGCCTGACTTGAAGGTTTTTATGGGATCATCTCCCCAAAAAGTCGAACCTACTTTGTAGAAGAGGTTTATAAATGAGGCGCAACAGTGCTCGATTTGTTGTATGATATGGAAACTTCTTTCCTTTTTTCTTAGAGCACCCCCATTGGGGGGTAGAATTCACATGTGGCATTATTTCTACCTCCCCAAAATGAATGGGGAGAGAGGTAGAATATAGGAGAGAGAAATGAGAGGTAGAAAATTTTGGAGTGCTCCAATTACTGTTTTGTGGGACCCACACTAACATTTTCTTTCTTTTTTCCCCTTTTCTTTTCGGCTGCAAAAGCCTTTTATGCATTTTTTTTATTTTGGCTGTATTAGGCGTTGGTTGCAAGCATTTTTCTCTTTTTTTTTTGGCTGTATAGCCGTTGGCATGCATATATATATATATATATATATATATATATATATATATATTTTTTTTTTTTTTTTTTTGGCTGTAGATAGCCGTTGCATGCATGCACGTTTTTTTTTTTAAATTGAAACTAGCCGTTTGCATATATATTTTTTTTTCAATTTTTTTTGCAGTTTTAAAAATATTACCGTTGCAATTGTACTCTATAAATAGATGTTTACACAATTTTTCTAACATCATTCCAATTTCATCTCATATTCTCTCCAAATTGTAACAAATTGAAATTTGGGAAATGGAAAATAATTCTTGGTCGAATTGGTTTGGATCTTCCAATTCCGAAGAAAATTCATTTTCTCAAAATTCAAATACCCGTCCCCAAAATTTCACTGCCCCTCCTCAAGATTTAAACGAACATCCTCAAAATCCAAACCTTCGTCCCCACAATTTATTGTTTCATCCAAGTCAGCATATGAATTCTTACATGCCACCACCTTCTTACATGTACCCTCAAGAAATGTTACAACAACCCTTCATACCAAACCCTCTTTATGGAATAAGTCCTCCGAGAGCACCAGGGATGACTTCCAGATCATTCAGAAGAGCCATTGTCGATGGAACGAGCACTGACAAAGAGTGTGGAACTCCATCTTCTGGTCAAGGCTCTTCTTTTCAACCATATCCATCTCCACCGGGCATCGATGCTATTAATCTGGATGCGAGTGAAGAAACTGATGGAGACAACATATCGGTCCCAAGGAGTCGTACTTATTCTACAAGGTACACCGGTCCAGAAAATGAGCTTCTTGCACAAAGTTGGGTGAATATCAGTGAAGATTCTGTTGTTGGCAATGATCAGAAATTAGATGCCATGTGGAGAAGGATCACTGCATCTTACAACCAAAATCGACCTGAAAATTACCCTGAAAGAAACTGGAAGCTTTTAAAATCGCACTATTACACGGTGCAAAGGTTTGTGAGTGAATTTAACGGATTGTTCAATCAGATGAAGAGAGATTGGGGAAGTGGGCAAAGCGATGCTGATATACTCATGCATGCAATGACAGAGTGGGCAAAGAACCACGGTAACCATGCGTTTGCTCACTTGGGCATGTGGCAGATTCTCAAAGAATGTCCTAAGTGGGTTGCACAACAGGAACCTGACCATTGTGGTAGGAAGAAGACAAAGACATCAGTGCAAGGAGGATACACATCGTCTTCTAATGCGGAGGATGTCGAGGAAGAGCGTGTACGTCCAATCGGACAAAAAGCGGCAAAAAGAAAGGGTAAGATGAAGCAACCCATGATGGATGACAAAATAGAGGAGATTAAACAGAGCATTGCAAAAAACATGGAGGAATATAAAACAATAGCCAATGAGAAGATAGAGGTACAAAAAACACGCAACACATTAGACGCGTATAACATCATCATGAAAGATACCACAGGGATGACACCTAAACAATTACAAGTACACAACAAACTGCTTGAGAAGCTCTATAAGAAATTTGATGATGAATAGTCCATTATTTATTAGTGTTGCTTATTTGAAATTATGTTGTATTTGTTTGAAATTCTGTTGTATTGCTTGAAATTTCAGTTGTAATGTTTGCATTGTTTGAAATTATCGTTATGAAATTTGTGTCGTTTGAATTTTCCTTTGTAATTTTTACTACTCATTACAAAGTAGCCGTTAAAAACTAGACGTTAAAAAATAGCCGTTAAAAACTAGCCGTTGCAAACTAGCCGTTAAAAACTAGCCGTTGCAAACTAGCCGTTAAAAACTAGCCGTTATACACTATATTATATATTGGAGTAGTTGTTTCATATATTTCCACAATACTCAAAACAATCTTCTTCTCATACCATTTTCTCCTCGATTCACATACCTCCCAGAACAAAATGTCTTCAGATCCCAACCAAAGTGCCAACACAAACACCTTTAATGATGAAAACGTATGGAATGATGATTCAGATGATCGAATGTTCTTCGAAATTCTGCAGCAACAACAAATGCTTCTTCAATACGTAGAAAGCTCTTCCACTACAACAAGAAAAAAAAGAAGATACATAGAGCGTGATCGTGAAAGAGGACATAGTCGTCTTGTGGCCGACTATTTCTCCGAAAATCCAACATACCCGGCAGATGTCTTTCGTCGTCGTTTTCGCATGGGGAGAGGTCTATTCACACGCATTGTCGATGCCTTGGAATCTCATGATAACTATTTTAAGTGGAGGGCCGACGCAACAGGAAGAAAAAGTTTCTCGCCACTTCAGAAATGCACGGTTGCCATCCGCCAATTAGCATACGGAGGACCTGGAGACCTTTTCGATGAGTACCTGCGTATTGCTGAAACAACTGCCATTGAATGTGTATTCAATTTTTGTCGTTGTGTAATCGATATTTTCGGAGATAGATATTTAAGAAAGCCAACTACTGCTGATTGTGAGCGTTTGCTCCATATGCATGAGCAAAGACATGGTTTCCCCGGAATGTTGGGTAGCCTTGATTGTATGCATTGGGAATGGAAAAATTGTCCAGTCGCTTGGAAAGGACAATTTACTCGTGGTGATCATGGAACACCAACAATAATGCTTGAAGCGGTAGCGTCTGCCGACTTATGGATATGGCACACTTTTTTTGGAGTCGCAGGGTCCAACAATGATATCAATGTACTTAATCAAAGCTCGCTCTTCAGCGACGTTTTAAAAGGGATTGCCCCAGAGATTAACTTCACAGTGAATGGTAGACAGTATACTAGAGGATATTATCTTACTGATGGAATCTACCCTGAATGGGCTGCTTTCGTCAAGAGTTTTCAATGCCCCCACGATCCCAAGAAAGCGTTGTTTAAGCAAATGCAAGAGGCTGCAAGAAAGGATGTCGAGCGGGCATTTGGGGTCTTACAAGCTCGTTGGGCGATGATTCGAGGACCCTCACGGTTTTGGTACCAAAGTAACTTAAAGGATATCATGTATACATGCATCATTTTGCATAACATGATAATTGAGGATGAGGGTGATATAGCATCCAGCTGGTCAGAGGAACCGAACGATACCAATATTACAAATTCGGAAGTATTCCAAGGTCCCGTCGGAGGATTTACAGAATACAGTAGGAGGCGGGCTCAAATACATGATAAACAAATGTATCAACAACTTCGTTCGGACTTGATTGAGCACATTTGGGCACGTTATCAGAGTTAAGAGACAAATTATAATTTAGTTATCTCTTTTTATTTCGTGTATTGTTATGGTTTGTTTTAATATTGTACTTGTTTTTTCAATTCTAAATAAAATTCTTGAAGTTTGTTTGTCACAATTATGTGCAAAAAAATTCAATAGTGTTAAACAAAATTAAAAAAATTAAGACTAAAAAATCAATTAAAATAATTTTAAATATAACATATATTTTATTTATTTGAATAAATTAATATAATTAAAAACAAAATAAAGTAAAAATATTGAATTAATAAATATTGATGAATTGAATGATATGGATAGTGGGGTCATGAATAGTAACATTTGTACCTGGAATGGATGGGGGAGTAGAGGTAGAAATTGAGGGGTAGAATTAAATACTGATGTGGCATAAATTTATACCTGGGGTTGGGTAGAGGGATGGGGATGCCCTTAATTGCAATTTGGTATACATGAAGCTTGGTTAGATTGTTACAAGTGGTTGAATGTTTTTTGGGCTGCTAACAATAAAATCAAAGCTCATTTTTCACAAGGAAAGAATTGGAGGTCGTTAGTCTTTGAATTTGTATTGTATTGGTTTTTTTTTTTTATTTACTAAAACAAGAACGACATAAATTATGAAACCGGAAAATTGGCTTCAACGTCATGAACAATAGTGGCTGGAACAATGTCTTGGTCTTTTTAAAATAGAGAAATAAAGTAATTATTTAGAATTTTTATTAGAATAGAGGAATAATTGTGAATGAGAGATTAGAGAATTTTTGAAGTTGAATATCGGTTAAAAGGCCTGCTTAATTATGTTTTCTTTTCAATGATTGGGTAGTAGATCCTACATAGTAAACACTCTTAAAGGATATTTTTGACATTTCACATCTTTTTAAGGAAAAAAAAGAAAGAAAAGAAAATGGGGTGTTAATTCATCGACATTTTCCAGATTTCCAGCGTACCCCAAATCCACCTCGCAAACCCTAACCTTTTCAGTCCGTAATTTCGCTGATCAATCCGAAAATTCTCGATGGGGAAGAATGAATTCTTAACCCCGAAGGCGATCGCTAACCGAATCAAAGCAAAGGGTTTGCAGAAACTGCGATGGTACTGCCAGATGTGCCAAAAGCAATGCCGCGACGAGAATGGATTCAAGTGCCATTGTATGAGCGAGTCGCACCAGCGCCAGATGCAGGTCTTCGGTCAGAATCCCACCCGAATCATCGACGGTTACTCCGAAGAATTCGAAAGCACCTTTCTCGAGCACATGAAAAATAGCCATCGGTTCAGCCGCGTCGCCGCCACCGTCGTTTATAACGAGTACATCTCCTTCCGCCACCACGTTCACATGAATTCCACCCAGTGGGCTACGCTGACAGAGTTCGTGAAGTATTTGGGGAGAACTGGGAAGTGTAAGGTCGAGGAGACCCCAAAGGGTTGGTTTATTACGTACAATGATCGAGATTCAGAGACGATGCTTAAGGAAAAGCTGAAGAATAAGAGGCTTAAGGCGGATATTGCGGATGAAGAGAAAATGGAGAGGGAGATTCAGAGGCAAATTGAGCGAGCGGAGCAGATGAATGGGACCAATGACAAGGATGTAGAAGAAGAGGGAATTAAATCGAGAATGTTGGAGAAGAATGACGGGGAGGGTGAAAAAATTAAGATTAGCTTGGGACAATTGAAGAAAAATGTGGAGATGAATGAGAAACGGGATAGTTCGAGGTTGATGTTTGATGAGGTGGAGAACGAGAGCAGTAATGGGAAGCGAAAACGGGAAGGTCAGAATTCGGGTAAGAATGCATCAGTTTTGGACGAGTTAATGAAGGAGGAAGAAAAGGCGAAGGAGAGGAAAAATAGGAAGGATTATTGGCTTTTTCAAGGGATCATTGTGAAGGTTATGAGTAAAGCTTTGGTAGATAAGGGGTATTATAAGCAGAAGGGCGTTGTGCGGAAGGTAATTGATAAATACTGTGGTGAGATTGAGATGCTTGAGAATAAGCACGTGTTGAGAGTTGATCAGGAGGAGCTGGAGACAGTGCTTCCGCAGATAGGCGGCCTTGTGAAGATAGTGAATGGGGCGTATCGTGGTGAGAATGCAAGGTTGCTTGCAATTGATACTGATAATTTCAGTGCCAAGGTTCAAATTGAGAAGGGAATATATGATGGGAGGGTTCTAAAGGCTATTGAGTATGAAGATATATGCAAACTAGCTCAATGACTGTTGTGGAACATGGGATGTGCTACTTTGTGCGGTTGTTGTGTTGATCTAGTTCTTTCCAGCTTGAACAAGGTCTTCTCTGTTGCAAACTTCTTTATTTAAGATACTTTAATGTGTCCTTTATGGTGTTTGATATCAGTTTCCCTTGTATGATTTGGCAATGAACACTTCATTTACACAAAAGACCGATTCCTTAGACTGGACTTGCATGACTCTTTTTCTTGTTTTCTTTGTTTATTATCCATAATTGTTGTTATTCTCATTCTTGATTGTGTTAACTTTAAACTCTACTATAAAAATTTGTTATAATCAAGTATGTGATGGTATATGGTCCCATCATTGGGACATGATTAAGAATACAGTGAATGGGAGCTTCTTAGGTTGTTTGGCCATGTTGCTTGATTTTTTTGGCTGAGAAATTGGGAGACAAGTTCTTCTATAAAGCTTGCCTCCTTCTGTCTCTCTCCTCATGGTTTCTGCTGACTTGCAAGCCGAGCAATCGATTCATTAAATCTGCCATGTTTCGCTGTGACACCTTCCGCCTACTTTCTCACTACCGCTTATTTTCCATCCGCTGCTTGTTAGCAAACAGAAGTGTCTACATGAATATACTCCACATAAGTCCTTGTTGCAGTTAATTGTAAAGCTACTTGGAAACTGGCACCTATGGTCTTTTGCAAACTATTAGTGTAAATTGCGGATTTGCCTTGTAGATGTTGAACCTAGGGAAATGTACTTGCGGATTTGGACCTGATTATGTCATCCTGTTATTGTAAATGCTACATATAGTGCAATATATCATTATGTGCGCACTTATAATTTGCATGGAGGTATGGCTTCAGCAGTGTCCTGCCAACCTTACATAATTAAGACATCACAAAAAAAAAAAAAAAAAAAAAAAAGTAGAAGCCTCCTTTATATTTTATAGTTTTTACTCTTATTACTCCAACTGGTCAGAATCGTTGTATATAATTGTTGTATATGATTGTTGACAGTGATTTCGTGAGGAACTCGCCGTCCGACTCCTAGCGGGTAGAATTTATGGAGTATATAAACTAGAAATAACAAATGCAAGAATTAATGAACTCTCAAGTGGAGTCCTTGCAATAAATGTGTTGTGTGTTACAATGGGGCATTTAAGGTCCTATTTATAGTATTCAAGGTGGGCTCACCCACTTGAGCTGAGATGCCCGCGGGCCCCACCTAATCCTAGTTGGATAGCCATGAGTGGCTATAGTCCCCTCTACGGGCCAATGAGGGGGCGCCACCTAACACTGTTGACCTCTATTGATGGGATTCCTCCTGCTGGCGCTACTCTGATCCTGTCACATCCACACGTCTGATGGGACGGGACGTGCTAGGTAGCTTACATCACCTGAGAACGGGTAGCTGGGTAGGCGGGTACCCGGATAGTGAATAGGTGGCGGACATCCTGGGGATCATGTCCCTGGGCAGCGGGCAGGAGACCCTCCGGGGCAAACCGACGCCCGCCGCTGGCCGACTAACTTTCGTTCCCTGGCCGAGGCTTTTACCCGCTGCCCTTCCGGAGGTTGTCGACGTGGAAACTCTGGCTCTCTCCCCCGACGGCTTGGTCGGGCTCGTTGACAGGCTTCCTTTGTTCTTCGCCTGGACCCCGGCTACCCGATCGATCGGGTAGCAATACCGGGTGTAACAATGATCAATTTTAAACTGACTCCAGGCTCCAATTTATGCTTTGTCTGTCAACTTAATTACAATTGGAATGACCAGTTTGCACCCAATAAATAACTATAAAATACATCTCAGTATGTTTATCCAATTTTATAGTGTGCAAGTATTATCTTCTTCTTTTCCTATCATACAGTTATTACTACTATCATTTACATTAAGGAGCAGTGATGTGCTAATGATAATGTTGATGAGCGGGTAGATTGCTATTGTGTGTGTTAATCTATTTTGACATCAACAAAATGGTGAAACTAATGCTCTAGATATTAAAAATTCTCGTAAAAGCATGGGGCTTCCTTTTCACAAAGAAAAACATGCACTTCTATGGGTAATTTAAGTCTTGGTTGAGCTGATAAATATAGTTGCTCGACTTACTGATCTGCATTCCTATGTTTACTGATTATTGCGAATAGGACTCCACATGAAACGTACAATGGCTGCTAGTTTTTGTGTTATCTCTATTTTGAGTAGCAATTTATAGTTTAACATGTGTTGCGAATCATCATTTTAGTTGGTGGATAGTAAGATTTTACTTGAGGATATTGCTTTGGGTCTAGGCTAAGAGTCCGTGTCTTCTCTTTCCGATTCTAAAAACTAATAAGTTTTTCCTAGCAAGCTAAACAGTGATGATACCTGTTGTTAATGTTTATCAATTAGAGTTCACGATTGCAGGTGAAAACATGGTTATAGTACCTGCAGGCTGCAGCAACAAGCCAGAAATGTAGCATCAATGCTGGAGCTAAAACCAGGTATACTTTTCCATTCACGAGTTGATGAAGTGGAACTACTTTTAAGCTCTGTACTCTCAGTATAGTATACTGATAAATTACTACTCCCTGATATCCCGTTATATGCCGACTTTATTTTGTCTTCGTAGATTGGTAGTGTTAGATCTATTGACAATTGAAAAGTTTTCATTGTCTTGTTTATGTTTGGAATAACGTTCGCTTTGCCCTTCCACTTTTATTACCTTTTACTTTCTATTTTCTAAAGTAAAAGTATGTTTTCTTTCTTTCTTTACCTTTTCATTTTATGCCTGAAATTTCAGGTGATGATTGCTTTTCTCCATTTCTCACTACATAGATGCTTTTCTGTAAAATCGAAGCAGATGGTGTTGAGATACCTCTTCTAATCGTCGACTTTCTTGAATTTAGATTGATGCAATTGGCCTATAGATTTTAATTCACAAAAAATAAAAAGTGGAACTATTTGCCACCACAAAATTACTTGGTACATCCACTACATGGTTATATTTAGTCAAATTGTATTAAAGAAAAAATAAAACACTCAAATGACTTTATATCAAAAAAAAAAAAAAAAAAAATTTCTTATACGTTCTAAATGTTATAGTAGCATTCATTTTTAATTTGGTTTTCTTCTAATTTTTAATCTTGAAAATTGTATAAAGTTTTATGTTTATTTAGTTCATTTTTAAATTGAAAAATTGGCGTAAATAAAAAAATATAACCTTTTAAAAATAAATCGACTAATTTTAGAATTTAAGTCATTTGAATGATATTTTTTGTCTGTTTAAAATAAATTTGACCAAGTGGTAGTAGGCACACCAAATAAATTTTTGAGTGCAAATGGTGTCGTCTAAAAAAAATCCTACTACTCAAAGTTTGAGGTTTTTCTTTTCTTGTTTGAGAAATTTTTGTGGATCTGAAATTTCCTCAAAAAAAAAAAAAAAATACTTTATATTGCGTTTTTTTTTTCTTTTCAAATCATTCAGTTGATTATTTTGGTGGAATATTTAATCTTTCACTGTCGATCAGAAAATGACTGGAAAAAAGAACACATTGAACATTGAATTGAAGGCGACGGGCATTGCTCGTTGATTTGCCGTACTGGAATTAGTGGTTTTTAGTGCATTTGCTTTTTCCAGCTACCTAAAAGTAGTTCCTCTTTGTAATTGGTAGCTTGAACTGAAAAAGTTTGGCACAACCAAAAGGAAATTAGCCTTAAAAAGTTAGTTAAATAATTGGGGAAGGGAATAAAGAATTTGAAATAAAAATATATTTTATGGTTTTATTATGTACTTATTTTTTGTTCATATCATTTTTAAAAATAATAATTCCGACTATTATAAAAGAGTAAAGTTTATTCAATACGCATATTTTAATTGTAGGCGGAATCCTTTACACACACAAAAAAAAAAAAAAAAAGAATTATGTGATTCTTGTAAATAATAAAAACATCGAAAATTTATTTGCACCAATTACACTTTATAATGGGTTTAATCAGTACAATTAATTCATTTTAATGAGTACGAAGTATGAACTAATAAAATTGGAATGAAGAATACTACTTCATATAAATTAAAATATTAATTTAAATGTTGAAAAATAATACTAGTATTTTTCAATATGATTAGGTATTACCAGCTATAGTATTAGTAGTGTACGGCTGCATAAGGAGCACACAATATTTTGTCTTTCAAGATGCAAATTTTGTTTCAATAACACAAACTGCAAATAATATTTTGTCATTTAATATATAAATTGCCTCAATAATAAATTAATGGAATAATGTCAATTTAAAACTATCAATTTAAGGTCTAAAAGATTTTTCCTATCGATTCGGGGCATGAAAGATAAAAAAACTATCAATCAAGAACCTGGAAGATAGAACCTATCATTTTAAGACTAAAAAATATTAAGACTATGTTTGAAATATTATAATTTATATTCTTATTTTATTTTTATACATTATTATTTTTTCATTAATTCTTTTATTTCTTATTTTTTCTATCACATAAAATTAATATATATTTATATTCTTAGAAATACGATTTATAAAAATATTAACGAATGATAAAAAATTATTAAAGACCAAATACGACCTTAAAATGAGTAAGTCCTAAATTAGTAATATTATTTTTCAGGTCCGATAGTTTTCAATATTTCAGACCCTGAATTGATAGGAAAAATCTTTCAAGCCTTAAATTGATAAGTTTACTATCTTTTAGATCCTAAATTGATACTAACTCTTAAATTAATTGAAATTTTGTAGGTCAAAGTTGCGGCCGAAATACAACACTTCAAATAGTATTCCTTTTAAATAAGGTGAAAAGAAGTAGTTCTTATCTCATCATTTACTGTACTTCAAATATTATTTCTTTTAAAATAAGGTGAAAAGAAGAAGTTTACATCTTTTAATTTTTGACGTTTCGAAAAGTACAGGGGATATTCATATTCCGTTGCTTCCATGTATAATGCTTTTTCTAAAAAAATTTAGATTATATTTATACCAACTTACCAAGTGCGCATGGATCATCTATTCATATTAGATTATATTTATCGACGATCTATCACAATTAAACTTTTTAATATTTAATTTATTTATCTCTCCTTCACATAAACAATTTATAATTCAATTCGGTCTCATATTTTTTCATACTTTATCAGCAACCCATCACAATTTAAAATAATTTTTTTTATTATTTTAATTAATATATATATATATATATATATATATATAATCAATTTATATTTATAAGGTGATATATTAAATTATTTAATATTTAAAATTCATAATTAAGAAGAAATATAGAAACAATTGAAATTAGGTGAGAAAATATAAAAATGAAATTATGATTTGAAATATATTAATATTGATCTCTATTTATAAAAAATAAAAAATTATGAATTTTGATATAATATTATTATACTCCCTCCGATTCATTTTTGTTTTCCACTTTCAAAGTGGCACGGGTTTTAATAAAGGAGTTATTTATTAATATTTGTGGATATAAAATTGTTTTTGTGAATATAAAGTAAGGGTAAAAGAGTCTTTTCAACTTTTTAAGGGGAAGAGTTAAAATGATATGTGTATTTTTTGCCATTTTGAGAAAGAGATTGAGAAAGTAGGAAAAAAAAACTTTTCTTTTATGATAATACGGACAATCTAAAATGACTCGGAGAAAGTATTATTTTATAAATTAATATCAAAAAATAAAACTATAAAATTTGATACAATCAATCAATAGTATAATGCCACGTTTCAAATTAAATGAGGAAGAATTAACAGTTTCCCCCACAATCTAAACTGGATGGTCGATCTGTTCGTCGTTTCAAAATTTATTTTTGCATTTTTTTCTTACTTTTCTTTTTGTCAGTTTGCTATAATCGATCGACACAACTCACTAGTAAACTTATGATGAAATGTGCGTAATACTAATATAGAATAAGAAATTAAATTGGCACAATTACTGCCCAAGAAAATACCAAGAAAAAAAGAGTCTTGTTGGGTATCATCTGATCACGACAAAATAGAGTATAAATTGAACATGATGCATTAACATTTTAAAATGGATGAAGATTAATTTGTGTTAATTTATGAACTGTCTCACCGTAAAATTATTTTACACAAATTTTTGTCTGAAAAAGAAAGATGATAATATTTTCCATTTTCACATATACTAATATAGATATTTTTGTAGCTAAAGCTGAATGGGGTATGAAACTCATGGGTAATTTTGGGATGAATAATAGACCGTGAGTATTTTCCTTCTTTTTTTTTTTTCTTATATATAATCATGTTAAAGACTTTTCTTTGTTATGAAAGAGGGAATATTACACCTTGTTTATTAATTTATATAAATAAAAGTATGATTTCATATGTGGAACAATATTAATATTTTTTAATATATAAACTGCTCCCGAAAAAAAAAAAAGATAAAAGAATATTTTTGTTAAAATTGTGTGGGTTATTTCAGCCGAAATATTATAGTCTTCAAATATAATTCCTTTTAAATAAGTTGATAAGAAGTTCATATATCTTTTTTTTTTTTTTTTTTTTTAATCGAAATGACATAGGGGATATTCCGCTGCTTCCACATATAATGCTTTTTCGAAATAGTCATGTAGTATATTTTATACAAGGAACAGTCATTGATGATCTTATGCTGAAATGTGTTCACAAATATATAATAAGAAGAGAAAATTGCAGTTGGGTGTAGTATATTGGACCTAAATTGCATTGTAGTGTACAACCTTTTTTCAATAGCATTCAGGTTAACTTTTTTTTATTTTGTGTTATTTAATTAATAATATTTATATTCTTTAGTCACATCTATTTATCTCTCTTTAGAACAGGAACTAGGGATTTCAAAATTCAAATATGACTCTGCAAAAAGCTTCATCGTCAATCGAGCTCGTCCAATTCCCGGCGAATAATCCGGCTAGTCTCGTGTTCCTTGAAGGCCAATTCCGGATTCTCGTGGATTCGCCGGCGGAGAGATTTTATCCAGCGGACGTTGTCGGCATTCGTGGCTATTCTCAGGATTTCATTGGAGCAATCTCCGGTCCAAACACTACAACCGCCGTTAAAATCGAGACCTCCGGTGGCGTGGTGGTGATCATGCACGAAATCGCGACTAAAAAAACCGTCAGTTGAAGAAATGACGATTTCTTCATAGGAATCTTCATTATCAAGGTTTTAATCGTATTACTTAATTGTACTCAGAGGTATCGAAATTAGCTAGAGAAAAATTGGATTCTCCGGCGGCAGCCGAAAACTCGTCAAAGGTGAGGACATTTCCGGTTTAATTTTTATTTCCTACGTTAATTTTGACAATGTGTTGGAAATAATTAATTAATTACAGAGCAACGACGGAGTGTTTTACCCGATCGGGTACGGCGCCGATCCGACGGGGGCGTAGGATAAATGGCGGCGCTGAACGATGCCGTAAAACTGTGGAGTGGGCGGGAGTTGTTGCCCGAAATCGCCGATTTAGGCTGCGTGGTAATTGATTTGCAATATTGCAGTTTTAGCATCAATAGTCCTATCAGGTTTCCCTCGAGCATTGGAAATATTGTGGTAAGCTTAATTTAGAATAATTACTAAATTGGTTCAAGAAAATGAAGTGTAATTATAAGAGAAAACTACACTTGGGTGTAGTATATTGGACCTAACTCGATGATACTGAAACTGGTAATTATCCACAGTTGAATGCAATTATGTGATTCAAAATACATAATTCAATCTTTTGCAAATTATTTTGGAGTTTGAAGGATTATATATTTATTTTATGATAGGTAAATTATGTTTCAAGTAAAAGACTCTGCAAATAAGAAGTGGGGGATAAAGAAGAGGAGAAGAGAAGGAGGAGAAGAAGAGAATAGGAAGAGGAGAAGAGAATTGTTTAGATACAAAATCTATATTATGGTATATGTTTAATCCATAGTACAAACACCTTATTTGTACTAACGCTCACACTCTTGTACTACAAATTTTATATTTGTATTATAGTATTATATCTTACACTATGGTACAAATAATTCATTTACACAAATTAAAATTTTATACTATTGTTCAAATTTGTACTATGCTATTATCTTTTGTACTATACATTTGCGAGAATAATTATTAAATAACGAAATGCAAACAAAAAAATGTCAGTATTTTTTTTATTAAAAAATTGAACATAAAACTTGATAAATTTAAAAAAGTTGGAAGAGAAAAGTGGGAAAGTAGATATCAAATCATAAAATAATGAAAAGTACAATGAATAGTGTTTAAAGAGAAGTTGATGGAAAGTAAGGTTAAAGAGGTAATTTAACACATAAAACTTAACCTCTATGCAATTAAAAATACACTTGGTTGCAAGTTGAAAAAGGTACTACACCCCATTGTAATTTTGTCTTAAGAAATACACCCCATTGTAAGTTCCCCTAATAAGAAATTAAAATTGGCAGTCACCGCCCAAGAAAATCCAATTAAGAAAAAAAAAATTATGACATGATCAGATATTTAATCAACAGTTTTAACAACCTTCAAATGGCCACATGATCATGACTCAGTTCCAGCTACTTTGCAGCTTAATAAAAATATAAGACCTCTTTATAATACAAAATTGTTTTTGTTTTTTGTTTTTTTAAGATGAGTGTTTTAATAGTTTAATTAATACAAATAATAAAATTCGAATCTTTTTAACTGACCAAATCAAATGCTGAAACTTGGTTTATAATTCTACAATCTTCCCCTTCAAAGATTTCAGATTCTTGATTTTCCTATTAATTTAGCACAAGACTTTTGTTCAACACATGTTTAAGAAATAAGAAACGTCGGTTATTGAAAATGACAACATTGGGAGAAAGTCTCAACCAAAATAAATAAAATAAAATAAAATAAATACTAAAAAAAGTGTTCTATTTCCCATATTGTGCACCAAGTTCATTTGGTTGGCTGTGGTCCGGCCTTTCTTCATCTATTGACAACGCCAAATCGATCCTACGTGTTGCTTAGGCCGTGTTTGATAGGGAACGTAGTATTAAATTCCAAAAAATAGTTCTATTTTCCCTTTGCACTTTTTCCCCCCACAAAAATTAATTTCTCCTCTTCCAAAAAATAATTCTATTTCCCTTTACACTTTTTCTCCACCCAAAACCTTAATTTCTCTTCTTCTTTCACGTATCGAACACGTTTCTAAATATCTTGTATTTATGAGGTTGTAGCATGTTAGACGAGTTATGAGGTCGATCAACTATTTATTAAAAAAATTGACGTACGGTTAATTTTACAAAATAATAATTCATGTGTATTTGTGAATTTTGTCGAATACAGGGACATCATATATATTTTTCTAGTTTGCTATCATAGACGGAGATGCTTTGAAGCCATGGGCTACTGGCCCTTAATTTTTTTAAAAAAAATAGTAGGATCATATGTGTAATTTTAAATTGCATATTAAAAATAAAAGAAAAAACTAAAATAAAATAAAAGTTTTGAGTCAAATATAAATCGAAAGTTTTAATGTGGTCAGCATAAGTCGGGAGAGCCCAATGTCCCCACATGATAGCTATATATAAATGATAGTAATTATTTTTTAATTTAGAGTTGAAGCCTGAAGCTCCTCACTTGCTGGAAATCTACCTCTACATAAATGGCATGTTATTATTTATTTTCACTTGAGAAAAAACAAATTATGTGTACTCGTCTTTGATATTCAAATAATTAACTATCGGTCCAAATAGAACCAATATTGTTAATCCAAATCAACCATCAAGATGATCAACATTCAAACAGTGTAATAGCACAGTCAAATCATATCGTCTAACATCTTCTGATTGTCATGTCCGTAGACCTCCTTGACCGTCTGATCGTCAAAGACCTCCCTGATAGTCTGATCGTCATAAACCTTCATGGTTATCTAGTCGTCACTCGTCAGAGATCACCCTGATTGTCTGAGACATTTTTGTCCTTAGGTTGTCATAAACCTCCTTGGTCATCTGGACGTCAGAGACTAGTCATAGTTTGAGAGCAATGATTGTAATATAAACCCTAAAATGAAGGCTCAATATCATTTTCTTAGTCATTAAGTTTGGGACCCTATAAATAAGGGTCATAATACACATTGTAAGGGAGAATCTCATGTGCATTATCATTTATGATAAGAAAAACATTCTCATAGTAATCATTATGTTCTTACAAGCATTTATATCTTGATTTTTTGGTAAAATTTCACAAGTCACATTAAATCATCCTCACAAAATTTGCCATCAACACTCATATTATCAATTGTTTACTCGTTTGCATTCAAATATAGTGCATGGTCCAAATCCTAACGCCATCTTAGTCTATTGGCGCTTTAGACGTCGAATTGTTGTTCATTCAAACTTTAAGTTGTTTCACTTTTAAAAGCCGCATATCAAACGGTGAGCACTTTGAGCCGTGTCAAGTGAATTTTGGACTAGACTTGGATACTCTAAGGCCTCGTTTGATGTCCGCGATAAAGGCACGATAGTTTTGTTATTGTGGGTTAGCTGCTGTTTGGTAGCACTTATGTAGGCCCAAGACTAATATAGGCCCGTGCCTAAACATTGTTGGCCTACGGGAACTCGTCAGATCAAATTGTTGCGATTTGCAATCGCATCTCAGCAGCGGACGACAATTGACTAAAGTACCTCTGCCAATTTAAATACCAACTCTCATTTATTCTTCGCATTAGGAATTAAGACTTTTGAAGAGGATACTATTGTAAAATTGGAGCTAAAATAATTGTTCACCTCACACATAGTAGCCCCTTATCGCACCTCATACTATGTGCTAACCAAATAAATTATTAAAAATTATGTGTACCATATCTTGCCAGATTAGATATTTAATTAATCTGGGGTGACTGTTAGAGAGGGCAACCAAAAGAGCCCTAATTGAATATGTGTGAAAAATGAGCTTCGCCTATGCAGTGTGAACTTTTTTGAATGTTTTACTAACCGTTAATATGGTCAACCCTCATTAGAATTGCACTCAATGTCCCCACCTGCAACAGCCATGAATGGCATTTACTTTTGAATTTAGAGTTGAGGCTCTATATGATGAACATGCGCCTATAGATGGGATGAATAACCATGATAAGAAAACTAACTTTTAGTGACAGTAATCTTATCATGTCTTGTCATTATAGTTTTTCTAATTAATAGTTAATAATGACATGAAATAGTTTTTAATGGCAGGATCCAACCATCACCAAATGTTAATTTTTTTTGTAGTAATCATTGCATTTTTTCAAAAAATAAAAGGCAAATTATGAACAAGATTTTGAAATTATCGTCCACATTTTGCTCTCCTACGTTCACATATATTGTGAAGACCAATTTTTATGTCATTGTAGATTTCTGGTGCTTCAGGCGTTGTAGTGTTGTTCTTCTCATGATAAAGGCCGTTTTACTTTTGCAAATGTCATATCAAACCATGAACATTAGTTGGACGTGTTCTTTTTGCTAGCAATGATCTTACTTTGATTCGACTTTTCGACTTTGCAATTTTAAAAGTTTGTTTATTTGGTTCTTATTTGTATCCCAAATTGAAGAAGCATATGATTCGAATTCAATCAAAAAGTTCAACGCCGTATTTTCGGAAAGCCATCAAATTTGGTAATAGAAGTGTTCAATCTTTAGAGGTTGTTTTTTCAATTTTAATTTCCCTTTTTCTTATCCATATATGTGAATTATTTTGATGCATTATAAACCAACAATATTTATTTGAGATTCAATAATAAGTACTCCTTCGATCAGCAACCTTATTTGGATAAATTCCATCCATATCACAAGAAGCACAGTGCATTTAGTGAAAACTTTATTTTTCAACTTTTAATCCGAAATAATAAAATCATTGCCCTTCCCCAAGTACATTTAAATTTTATGTTAAACAATTGCACGGCGTACGTATTTTCCCATCTCGACAAAACACCGCCGATCAATAATCTTAATATAGTTGAGTGTTCGTATCAATTTAAATTATCATATCATAAATTAAATTAAAATAATATCAACGGAATGGGCTCGATTAACAGAGTTATTAATTGTTATTTATGGACGGAAACTGGCACCAATAATAGACGATCACGTAATACCATCATTGATCGCAGCCGTTGGTTCCATTGACCATACATAGTATGGACAGCTGGCTCCCACAACGTAGAGCGAGAAGCTTTTCATTTGGAGAGCCACGTAGAACCTCGAGTTATTATTCCCTGCTCCGCTGTTCGCATCTCAGTGGCACACGTATCACGGCTAAACCCTAGATTGCATTCTGGAATATTGCTAGCTACCCGCGGGCAACGGGCAGGGGGAGACAATGGCGTCGGAATCTGAGCGGGTGGGCTCCACGGTGCTTTTTTATTAATGGCGGTGGAGCCCACGCTAGTGTGTGCATATGGAGTGGTGGGCCCAATCCTACGCAGCTCCAAGGTGGTGTGATGGGAAATGGACACAAAGTGTGGGGCCCCTTGTGCAATTATTCAATTTTTGTGTGTCATGATTGTGATGATGTATGTTGGTGGTTTTTCTTTTTCTTTTTTTAAAAATGTGATTCTTTTGGTTATCCCTTTATGCAAACCAATGGGCTGTTGTAGCCTCTTTATGCCCACCAAAAGTTTTCGAAATTATTGTTTTGCCCTCAGCTTATTTTTTGTGAATTAACATGTGGGAATTGAGCTCCAGGCTAGATTGATAATTGTACTTTGACATATTCCCCTGAATCACTTATATTTCATATTATCTGTATTTTATATACTTATTATGTGATTCAAGAAGTTAGGTTTTCCAAAATTGCTTATGAACTTGTCCTTTTCATTCAACTACTTAATTTATTAATATAAATGTTGAATTATTTGTATAATTTAAAGCAATAATGTTGAATTATTTGTGTAGTTATATTATATTTAGGGATGGCAATGGGCCAGGTCGGGGCGGGTAGTTGATTACCCAGACCTGCCCTGTTTTTATTTACCCTGCCCCAGACCCGCCCCGCAACCCGCACGGGTCTTGAATAGCTGCCCCGTGACCTGCCCCGTGTGGTACGGGCCGACCCGCCCCGCCCCGTTTTCAATTTTACACTTTTTCTTTTTACTTTTTTTTTTTAATTTTGATAGTCTACTACCATACACTATACTATGATAAAGTTAGGCTCGATTATCATATGGTTAAATCATAGACTGAAGACATGTGAGAGATAATAATTTGATTTATTATACAAAACTAGGAATGAATATTGACACAATTAAAGCTTAGAATGAATTAAAAAAAATAATAAAAAACTAAAAAATGAAATATCGAGTTGGATCCCCTTGATCTATTTTTATTGTACTAAAATATACACATATAACATATTAATATATCTATTTAATATATATACATTAATATGTATATATGTACAGGGCGGGTCGGGGCGGGTACCCACGGGGCCATCATAATACCCAGACCCGCCCCATTCTCAAAGCGGGGCGGGGCTGGCCCGACCCATACTCAAAATGGGGCGGGTCCGACCTGACCCAAATGCCTCGGGGCAGGGCGGGTACCCACGGGGCGGGCCAATATTGTCATTCCTAATTATATTGCTTATGAACTACTTTAATTATATAGTTTAAAGTACAAATGTCGAATTATTTCTTCCTAAATCTAATCAACTACCTAATTTATATGTATAATTTCAATTTCATGTTTTATATCATCAATATATATTACAGAATATATTATATAAATCTAAATATACTGAAACATAAATTTACCTTAAGTGTTAATGTACTTACTTCTGTACTTGCAAAGACAAAAAGTTATTGCATAAAAAAAAAAAAAGTCATAAAACTAACAAGTGTCACACAGTACGACTACATTAGCTTAATATTAGAGGTAAAGCCCACTTAACTTTAGACTTTAACATGACTTGGAGACACCAAATCCAAATTAATTAAATAAAATCTGCAAGCCACATATGGGGGAAACTCAAAGCAAAGGTACTCTTTTTACTGCACAGAGTGACACACACACACACAAATTTAAAAAATAAAAAAAATAAAATAAAATGAGATCAGAAACCACTCCATTTGCTTACTGCCATTCAATTCAACCCCTTGGATTTTGGAAAAAGTCATCCTACATCATTTTATAGTGGCCCCAATTTTTCCCAACCACATCCCATCTTCAACCTAATCAGAAATTTGATTGGCCAATCCCACCGGTGTAGCTGCTCCATGCACCACACGATACCAGCCCCACCCCACCCTATGGCCTGCCTCTCTATATAAAAACCACATTCCCATTTCCATTCCTCCCTCCCTCTCCAATCACAACAACTTTCTCAACCCCATTACCTCAAAACCTCTATACACTCCACCACCGCCGCCGTTAACCGCCGCAAAAAATGGCCTCAGCTGCTTACTACACCGGCTGTGAATACGAAGACTACCAACCCCATTTCCTCGATTCTTGCTACCTTTGCAACAGATCCCTCAGCCACACCAACGACATATTTATGTACAGGTTTGTTATATAATTATATCTCCTCTCAATTTATTTCATTTTTAATCTATGTGACATCTAGATTATAAGCAATTTATATTTCTTGAATATATTTATTTCAATTTTAGTCTATGTGACATCTATACCATGTGCAATTTAAATTTCTTGAATAAATTTATGGAAACTACATATAGTATCTAAATTTTAAACTCAAAATATAAAGGGGTCTAAAATTTTAGATCCCTTTATATTTTGGAGTAATTGTCCCTAAATTAATTTCAATTTAGTCTACGTAACATCTATATTATATTATGTGCATTTAAATTTTTTGATGATTATTTGGGTTGTGGCTTATATTTATTTTTGATGAATTTGCAGAGGGGATACACCTTTTTGTAGCCAAGAGTGTAGACAAGAACAAATTGAAATGGATGAAGCTTCTGAAAAGAGATGGAAAATTTCTTCATCGAAGAGATCCAGTAAATCAAGACAAACTTCAGAGTCTGTTAAAGAATCGGACACAAACAAAGCTGTGAGAACTGGCGCTGTAGCTGTGTCCTAATGAAATACTGATAAAAAGTAAATAAACATAAAAAGAAAAACTGACCAGTTTTTAGATTAATTCTGGGAACTGGAGTTTGATCTGTAAAGATGGGCAGGTCAAGGAGATGAGGTCCATCTGCAATTTTGAATTTCTTTTTTTTTACTTTATAATTTTTACTGTCTTGTTTTCCTGGAAATTAAATGGCATCTGTATGTTCATATATGATGGGGAAGATAATGGAATTTTTTGGGATGTCATTATGTATAAATCATGCACTACAAGAAAGTTTAATATTGCCTACGGAAATTGTCAATATAGCTACGGAATTACCAACAAAAAAATTCGTAGGGGGGATTGCCTACGAATTGCCTACAAAATTCTCTAATTGTATAGGCATTTTCCTTTCCCACCTACACAATAATTTGTCTACGGAAATTCCGTGGGCAAATTGTGTTGTAGGTAATTTTTTGTAGGCAATTGGCTTGTAGGTAATTATACCTAGGGATTTTATTCTGTAGGCAAATCAATTCCGTAGGCAAATTGTTTTAGGTTGAGAAATGTAGATGCTTTCATAATTAGAAAATTCTGTGGGCAAATCGTAGGCAATTTTTACTACAAACTTTTTTGTTGGTCAATTTTTGTAGGTAATTTAATTCCGTAGGCAAATCATTATTTTCTTGTGGTGATGGTTATCTCGAAAGTTTTTTTTTTTTTTTTTTCCTTTGTGTTCAATATTTCATTTTGATTATCAAGATTCAAGATGCATATTGAGATAAATAAATGATAAAATATTACCATATATAGTCAACCTGTTTCGAAAAAGTGTCTCTTAATTTCGTACAATACTATGTATTTATGGTTTATCATCTTTTTTTCACATTAAATTTAATAATAAAATTGGTCGACATACTGATAAATCAAAGTGTAAGTTTGGTATGGGATTTAGCTTATGTGCCAGAATCAGTTTAAGTCTCTCTTTTATAAATATTCCCAACAAAGTAAAAGGAATCAATTAGAATTGAAACAAGGAATCTAGGAAAGTTATCAAATTCAACGAATATGATTATCTTAAAAGTAAAAATTGTCCAAATGTCAGCTCAAATTAGTACTATACTTCAAAGTCCAAAGTATGTCGTGCCCAATTAAAAAAATAATTCAGCTGTGCGCAATATATTAGAATGACTTTTTTTTTTTTTTTTTGTTATAAGTATAAAAGATACCATAATGATATCTTATTTTTATAAATTAGTTCAAATATTATTTTATATCGTGATTTTAATTTAAGTGCAATTATATAAGTAAATGAACTTAATGATGTAAATTTTATAGGAGAATTTTTTAATATATGAAGGCAAATTTATTATGAGAAATGAGAAACCAAATTCATTGTAATTGGGTGCAATTGGAGCAGAGCAGTTAAAAAAATGGAGCAATTTTTTTTTTTTTATTTGAGAACACTACAAATAATTTATTTTTCCATTATGATTTTAAAAGTATTGCACGAAGGTTTACAATGTAGCAAACACAAATCAGCGTCTTTATTTTTCATATTATTATGAGTTATTACTATTAAGAACATGTACATCAAGAAACAATTTTTATAATTCGGTAAGAAAATAAAATTCTGGACGAATCAAATTATGGTCAAGGTCTCGTTCGAATATTGAATTTTCTTTTTGGCAAATCGGGCCGAAATTATTGATTTGATTTCCCTACAAAAAAAAATGTACACACTTGTCCATCTTCTGTTCGAGGTATATTTATTTATTATATATTCTTACAATTTCTTAAATCTCAATCGATGTTGACCTCGAAAACGTCGATCATTATCCTCTCTCAACTGTTATAATAGTAGAGAATTAGATCGCCACCCACGAGCACCGCCTGCAATAAAATCTTAAATCTGATTTTTAAGATTAAATTATTCAAGTGTTCATTACTATTTTTAAATTGTACTCCCTCCGTCCACGAGTAAGTTTCCCACTTCTTTTTGTTGAATGGTTTAAGAAAGTGTATTTGTTTATTAATATATGGTGGGCCACATGTTGACTTTTGGGATAAAGTAATGAATAGTGTTGAAAAGTAAAGTGAATGAGTGACATTTTTGGTAATATTGTGTGAGTTTGAAGGTTAAAGTTTATATATAATAGAGTGTTGTTATTTCCATTTATGGAATGGGAAAATTACTTGTGGACGGCCCGAAAAGGAAAGTGGGAAGTTTACTCATGGACGGAGGGAGTATTTTTTAGGCCCGTTAATGAAGTATACTTAGTGCTAATGAAAATTTATCTCGTAATAATCAAGAATTATACTAATTGTAATTTATAATATGTGTGAGGAACTTTGCTCTCTATTAAAAAAAAAAAAAATGGTTGCATTATACTCCCTGAGCTTAAGCAATTCTATCATATTAAACCCATTACTTATAATGGGATTCATTGGTTAGCCCATTGCTCGGTTTGGGCTACTGGAGTTCTTATAGCGGGTCTATTTGGATTCATGGCCCATCACATTTATTCTCTCCCTGTAAAAACCACCATTTATTAATTATCGAGTTCTGTGCCCCTAATTTATAACCACAGGTACAAGTAAGTCTTTAAAAATTTTATTTTTTTAATGCAAACAAAATCCTTAAAATATTTTTTTCAAGTTCAAATAAATTTTTATAGTATTTTTGGTGCAAATCTATTCTTTATCTTTTCAAAATTGAAAAAAATTGACATTTTTATAGGAAAAAAATCAACTAATGTAATTAAATAATAATTTTCTAATTTTAAGAAGTGAAAATATATTAATTTTTATTTCACAAAGTCTTGCAAACATAAAAAAAACAAAAATAATAAATACAAGTTTCTTATTTTTCTATTAGATACATAACTATTTTTTTTCACGAAAAACAATTATTAATTTACTAAAAAACACTAAATTAAATTAGAAAATAAATGACAAATTTGATGCTATACAAATAAAAAAATGTATTTATTGTAAAAGATTTAGTTTAATTGCATTTTTAATTAATTAAAAAAATTATGTTTACCAATAAATACTTGAAAGGTGTAATTGTTTCTAAAATAGGTCAAGACAATAGTTTAGAATTCTAATGTACCTTTCTCCCTCGTTATTTCTCAATGTCATTTTGATTATTCGAGGACTTTTGCCCTCACAAACCCAGCAACTATAGAATGTCGATTGAATTATTTAACCACAAGTAGAGTTTTATCTTAAATTCCAAACGTATAATATTACGAAGTCATTTTAATATATAAAACATAAATACGAGATGAAATATAACTTGGTATGCGTGATAGTTTGCCATGAAATACTTCCTTTCCTCCCAGTCCCATATAAGAAGAAAATGAATTAGAATAAATGGGCTACATTCGTATAACCATTCATTTATGGGCCTTTTAGGCCAAGGTTAAATAAAGTCCCATGTTTGGTGAATACAGCCCCATCCAAAAAATTGTTCTGAAATTTTTTCGGAAAAATGTAACAATTTTCGGAAATTTTTTCCGAAAAATCATAAGTTCAGTGTTTTTTTTTTCTAATTTTCAGAAAAAAATTCCGAAAATTGTCAAAATTTTCGAATTTTTTTTCCAAACATTTTTTGGTGGGGTGGTATTAACAAAAGATAGGACTGTATATAACCTTGGACGTCTTTTATTTACGGCCCAAATTACCAATATTTGGCCCAAGTTGTTTAAGAATTTATCAAACGGAAACACTTGTATAACGTTCGATTGTAAAATGCGGAGGTGACTGTTATATAAAACCCTCCGCCGACACCGTTCGCCGGCGGCCTGATATCCCGGCGGAAATGCGGATGTGTCTTCACCGGAATCTTAAGGTCTGCCGTTCTGGCCCTCTCTTTCTCCACCTAAGCCCAGTCAACTTGTTCTCTTCTGCCCCCAAAAGTCTAATAATTTGTCCCCAATTGATCCAGTTCGCTTACTTCACTTGCTCAAATTTATCCTTTGCTTCAAAGTTCGATTTTCTGGTACAATTTTCACCTTTTAATACCAGCTGCGCTAACTCTGTAAACGCTGCGATTAATTCAAACGAGAGGCGTAAGCTTGCACTTGGAATTTCAAAAATCATTAAAGTCGAGAAGGAATACCTTCTACTGCGATTTTCCAGAAATTTCTGTCCATTTACCCTTGTAGAGATCATGGAATCGCTGGAAAACCAAGAGGTCGCGTTTGCATTTTTCAAGTGCGTATTTCGTGATTATTCAGATGGCGTAGTCCGACATTGTTTTGTTGTCGTACATTTATTAATGGCTGAGAAAAATAGGCTTCTAGCACAAGATGTGCTCACGTGGGTGATTCGGGAAATAGGAGAGGAAAGGAGTTACATAGTTGTATGGAGAGAAAATTATAGGAGTGCTGTGGACTTTTTTATTCTTGATACACTAATGCGCTCTTTTACGAATGCAGAGATGGCATCTTGCGCCCTTGAGGTTTTGTCTAGGTTGAGAGAAGTTGGTTGTTGGCCGAGTAATTCAGCAATTTGTATTTTATTTAAATTGTTGTTCAGGTTAGGTGATTATGGCAGTGTATGGAAGTTGTTTAGAGATATGCTTCGTTTAGGGCCCGTTCCTTCAATTTATGTCTACAATGTGATGATTCTTGGATTTTGTAGGAGGGGATGCGTTAGTATTGCAGAAAGTTTGTTGTATGTTATGAGGAAGTATGGGTGTGAACCAGATGTGTATGCATATAATATGTTGATCAATGCGTATTGTGTTAGGGGTCGGACTTGGGATGCATTAAGATGGCTGCATTTGATGGTTGATACTGGTTGCAGTCCAAGCTCCGCCACATTTAGCACTATCATCAATGCTTTTTGCAAAGATGGTAATATTGTGGAAGCAAGAAAAATCTTCGACTGGATGCCAGAAATGGGTGTGTTTCCGAACACAGTATTATATAACGCTTTGATGGATGGCTATGCCAAGGCGGGAGAAATTGGTATTGCAGATATGCTTTATGAAGAAATGAGGAGCGGGGGTGTGGCTCCTGATGCTGTGACTTTTAACATTTTAGCTGCAGGTCATCGCAAGTATCGTAAAGAAGAGGATGGGAACTGGTTGTTGAGGAACTTATCGGTGATGGATTTGGCCCCAGGTTCTCCATTGTGTGATGTATCTATTGGAGGATTGTGTTGGGCTGGTAGATTGGACGAAGCTTTGAAGTTACTGGAGAATATGCTTGAGAAGGGAGTTTCTTTTAGTTTAATTGCATTTAACTCATTAATTCTTGCCTATGGAAAAGCAGAATTAGAAGACAAAGCTTTTGAGGTCTATAAGATCATGGTGGCATATGGCCTCTCTCCTTCAGCTTCCATATATACTTCAATTCTTTTTGGTTTATCTAAAACTGGAAGGCTTCAAGAAGCCAACTCTCTTATACATGAGATGATAGATAAGGGCTATCCCATAAGTAAAATGGCTTTTACTGTGGTTCTAAATGGATACTTTAAGATAGGAGACATTAATGGAGCTCAAGGTCTGTGGAAAGAAATGGAGATGCTGGGAGTGGCTCCTGATGCTGTTGCCTTTTCCGCCTTTATTGGTGGACTTTCTAAGGCGGGCTTTGTTGATGAGGCATATCATATGTTCTTAAAGATGACGAGTGTGGGACTGGTGCCTAACAACTTTACTTACAATTCCTTAATCTCTGGTTTTTGTAACTATGGCCACACAGATGAGGCATTGAAGTTGGAACGCGATATGTGGGAGAGGGGTTTAGTACCAGATGTTATTACCTTTAACATCATTATTAAAGGGTTCTGTAAAGAGGGAAGGATGAAGTCAGCCATGGGTACCTACATTGATATGCACAGACGTGGCTGTACTGCTGATAACATCACTTATAACACTTTGATCAGTGGATACTGTAAGCAGTTTGACATTGTAAATGCTGAGAATATGGCAAACACAATGCAGATTAGCGGTTGGGGACCTGATGTTACAACCTATAACATACAGATTCAGAGTTACTGCAAAAGCCAGGGAATGAATAAAGCTATTATGGTGTTTAATGAACTTATTTCTTCTGGAATGTCTCCAGACACTTTTACTTACAACACTTTGATGAATGGTGTCTGTCATGATATACTGGATCGTGCAATGATTTTGACAGCAAAATTGCTTAAGATGGGATTTGTGCCAGATTTGGTGACAGCCAACTTAATGTTGTCTAATCTGCGCAAGCATGGGTTACCGCACAGGACAACAATGTGGGCACAGAAGTTGAGCGAGATTTCTTTTGAGTTTGATGAGGTAACATATAAGATATTGGACAAAGCATATCATGATTTAGAGGAGGGTGTTGGATGCAGACAAGAAATAACAGCAAAGAGTCTCTTTCTAGACTTCCTGATGCACTTAACATATGACTTAATACGTAGAAATAGGATTTATCAGAAAACAAGTTATGCCCCTTATGAATTTATTGATAATCGGGGTAGCATGGATGCAGAAGCAATCAACGGATAAGTCCAACAAATGATTGCTTTGTTTTTGTAAGGCCAAACAAGACATTATGGATTCATTCATCATTGGCTTGCAACAGTTCAAATTTAAATGAGCTGGAAATATTCATACGATATTGGTCCTGGCTGTAACAGTTCAAAGGTATTTCCCTACTTGTATTACATTTTGCAAATTGAATTTGTTTGCCCTGTGCTACATATCGACACTATTTAACTAGTCCTATATATGTATTATTGAGGACTTAATTTTTTAGTTTTTGGACATAGCTATCTGTTCTTGGATTTTCTTGCCTAGGTAAAAGACTTGAGTGTTTATCATTATTGTCCAGTGCCCAACTCCTTTTGTATTTGGCTAGACTTCCTTTTGCTATTCAATGTTATCTGTTCTCTGAATAGGTAAAGAAGTTGTGGGAAGAAAAGAGTCGTGCCATGTTCAAGTCCTTTTTTCATAAACACTTCCCTCTTAATACTTTATGTGCTTAATCTCAACTATGTCTCGGAATATTTTGGTTGTCTGGGGACAAATTTTATGAAGGAGACTTTTGAGTTTGATAAAAATTAGCATTCCATTTGTTAGCTTGTTGCTTATCAATTCGTTACTTATTTACCATATTGCTTTATATTCACAATTTGTTTAATTTGATTAATGAGAAGAGAGCCTCCCGAATCACATGTTCTACCCCATCTTACTTTCCTGTCTCTATAGTTTGCAAAATTTTTTGTATGTTTCTTTGAGATTACAAATTGTGATAGCACGTTTTTCATGGTCAATTTAATTGACAGTTGCTGATTTTGGAAAAATCCTCATGACATCATCTTCATGTCGATTTAGGGAGTGCTGCTCACCAGCAAAAGCATTATCACATTGACTAAGGAAGCAATACAGAACCAGCATCCATATGACCAGAATCATGTTGACATTTGGGAAAGTCATATTGCTCGATTGAAGAACTGCCCAAGAAGATTTAATCTTCTTAATAGGTATGCTAATATGCTATGTATGCATACGAAGAATTTTGTGTTCACTTATATTTTATCCTTCTTAGCTTCATATGTTCGGGACGTGAGCTTGATGTTGGGTACTTCTGCAAATTGTTGGAGCGTGGAAATTGGCTTTATAGATTTAGATGTGAAGCCCTTTTAAAAAATGCAATATGTGATTTTAATGTAGAGTTGGAGAAAGGTACCCAGACCTTGTATAGTCTATTTACGCTGAAAGATCAATCAGGAAAATAAATTAGCAGATTTACATACTTTACCAATTTTTCTTTGATAAGTCTTTAAATAATTACCTAGAAGACAGTACAGAACAGGCAGGGTTGCTTCTTAAGCTGATCGGACCAATCAGATATTAGAATACAGAAACTAGTTACACTGCATTTGCTGTTTATCTTTGACAATTAAGTGAGAAATTATAACCCTCTAATTAAGTTACTTGAGCCCTTTGCATGATCATAAACCTTCTTGTATTTACTCCATCCACATTTTCACTTATTTTAGCCAAGTGGGCCATTCGTCTCTTGGCTGATTCCGATATCCCTTCCTGTTTTGCAGGGTTCTCCACCACATCATTATCGTCATCAATGTCTAAATATTTTGTGGGAGGGCTGTCGGTGGCTGATGTCTGAACGACATGCTTTAAAGCTTCCACCACCTTGCTCATCATGGGTCGATCCTTTGCACTTTTCACTAAACAACTATTGGCTAATTTAGCAATTTCACGAGCTGCACTGAGTGAGTAGTGGTTCTCCAGCCTTGGATCCATTATCATCCCAAATTTTCGACTATCAGCAGGATATTGCTTCACCCAATCCAACAGTTTCTGCTCATGTTTGGGACGCTGCCTTTCTAGAGATCGTCTGCCCGTCAACATCTCATATAGTACTACACCGAAGCTCCAGACATCGCTCTTTGAGGTAAGATGCCCAGTCTCAATGTAATCTGGAGCAGCATATCCATATGTTCCAACAACCTGTAAACATAAAGTTCAACTCTCACTTTCTGAACAGAGCTTCACATGTAATTATATTTATTCAAGGAACATTTGCTCCTATTAAGTTTATCATGATCAACTTCTCTAACTAGAATAGCAGAGGATTGCTGATTACATATGAAGGACTATCAAACTGAACATACCGCAGTGGAAACATGTGTGTGACCAGCCGTGGGACCCTCCCTGGCAAGCCCGAAGTCTGAAAGCTTCGGCTTGAAGTCCTCGTCCAACAGAATATTTGATGACTTGAAATCTCGATATATAACCTAAACATAATTGTATTTCAACATTTAGCATCAAAGATAGGCTACAAAGTTCAAATGTGAAATGTATGCAGAGTCCAAAAGAAAAGGAAAGCTTGGACATTAATATAAACCTGGATTTCTAATTCTTCGTGCAGGTAAGCCAAACCTTGGGCTGCACCCAGCATTATGTGCAATCTTTTTTCCCATGATAGTGGTGGATTAGCCCGTCTGAAAATATGATCTTCCATGCTTTTATTGGGCATGTATTCATACACAAGTAGCCTTTGTGCACCTCTCTCTCCATCCACCCCACAGTATCCTGTAAGTTTGACAACATTTGGATGATCCGCCACTCCTAGCACCTGCACTTCTGCTACCCATTGTTTGTGACCCTGATAGTCGTTCCATATACATCTTCGTTAGATCAAACTTTTGACATAATAGACGAATATAAGGTAATATAGCTAGCGTGCCCAGAAACAACCATGAAGAACAATAGCAAAAAAATCAAGACCCAAATTAGTAGAGATCATAATTGAAGACCTCAGTTTTCAGCAATTGAAAATGGGGAAATCTCAGTTAGAAACAAAATGATGGTTGATTATGCCGAATATCATATGTTAGACTTGAAGCTTGTTCCAATATGGCCCTAACCAATTCAATTAACGGTCACCATCTATTTTCATTGTTCAACTCTATAACTACACGATAAAACCAAAAGCCCCATGGAAGGGGGTCCATTTCAGTCAAAAATAGCTAATAATCACTAACCAATGGGGCTCTCTTCTCTCATAAAATCTATAATCCACAAGTAAAATCAAGATACAAAATCAAAGCATTTCACACACAAATTCAATCATACATAATCCAAAATTCAAACACGAATATACCTGACATCCATCTTTATTGAGTTTCTTGATAGCAACCACCAAGGGATCACCATTTCCTCCTACAGGAGTAATTGTTCCCTTGTATACGCATCCAAAACCACCTTCTCCAATCTTCAGCAATCTATTGAAGTCATTCGTCGCTTTCCGTAACTCGGAAAACGAAAAAACTCTCAGATTCTGAGCTTTCTGTTCGTATATTTCAGGAATAGTGCGCGCCAGAGAAGGAGAAGACGACTTGGTTACCCTCTCAGCTTCCGATACATCAGATTCGCTCTGATTTTTCAGAATCGGTGCCGATTTCTGTGCCCTACTTCTACTCCTATCCTTGAAATGGTAGAAACACTTCATTCTCTCGTTCCCTCAAATCAGTTGAACGATTCGAGATTCAATTTCCCATCGCTGCAATACCAGTCCTGCCCGATTAATCAAAAGGCAAATCAATTAATCACACGAGATTTTGCAGGAAAAAAGGAAATAAAGCGAATACACTTGCAGCAGCAAATAGAACACGCAGGTTTCATGGATTGGGGAACTTTAACGCCCAAAAAGGAGAGAAGTTATAATCATATCAGAGGAATGGATGAGGAATTGTATTTTTGTGCAATAATGGATATGTGTGTGAGAATGTACGTATCATCAGTGAATTTAATGATAATAAATGCCTCTCACCTATGAAGAAATTATTATGATTTCATCAACAGTGTTCTACAATTTTTTTTTCCAATTCTGCTTCAACCTTCGACGCGATGCAGAAGGATTAACCGAAAATATGATACAACTGCTTCAAGTCAGTCTCCTTTTCTTCTTCCTCTGTGTGATCTCTCTCCCTCTCTCTCTCTCTCTCACATTCACGGTGCAGTGGGTGTAGATTCTCCTGTGATATATGGAAACAAAAGTATGAAAGGGAAATCTGTAGTTAGGTGGGGGTTGGGATGGGGATATGACTTATCCTTTAGCTATACAAAATGTATAATACAATGTATGTGGGTGTATTTTTAAATAATCATTCTTATTTTTATTAAGCAGTGATTCTTGTTATTGAAATGTTTTAAGCCAAAATCAATGGTAATTGTTGAGTAAAAATAAGAATAACTGTTTAAATATATATTTGAATTACACGATGAACTGGTGCACAAGAAACTTACTCATCCTTTAATTTTTTTCCATTGTTATTATCTCCGTCCACAAAAAATAGACTTATTTTTTCATGATTATTAAAAAAGGAGTATGTATAGAGTGAAATTGGTTTTATATGAATCACTGAAGGGGTATTAGTTGTTTTCACTTAAGAGTATTAGTTGTTTTCACTGAAGATTATTAGTTGTTTTTACTGAAAAGTATTAATTCATTTTCACTGAAAAACTAAGACTCTTTAGTGTAAATCAGTAATACTCTTCAGTAAATACAACTAATACTCTTCGATAGAAACAACTAATATCCTTCAGTGATTTATGTATAAACTAGTTTCACTCTATACTTTGTCAAAAAGTAGATATAATATGTATAAGAAGATTGTGTCAAATCAAGTACAAAATAAATTATTTTAAAAATATTATGTGTGTATATTGAAGAATGTAGATAAAGTTTATTATTACTCCCTCGTTTGCTACATTGCCAAAAAGGTCCGTCTCATACTCGTTTGCTACATCTACTCTTGGCAAAAAAGTAATAATATTTTTTAATATTATATTCATCATACACTAATAACCAAAAGTATTTACTTTATCACTTTATTACTTTAAATATTATAAACAATTTTTTTTAATAACCGTGCAAACAGTAAATGGGAAGTTGAGTTTGGGACGGAGGGAATATTATTTAAGAAAATAAGACTATTCTTTGTGAACTGACAAATAATGTAACTAAGATATTTTTTTGGTGGGTGGAGGGAGTAATATATACAAATTAAATTATATAATTTGCCTTATATAAATGAATATGCAGTAAAGTAAAAGAGGTTCGTTAGCCAATGCTAATGAAGAATTCGTTCTGTCCTCATTCTGAAAGTTGGACAGCGCATCGACTACTTGGGAACTTTACATTTTTTTGGACATATGCCTGTTTTTTCATCAAAACGATAATAAATAAAGTAATTCAAGTGACTGGGGTTCGTTACTTATGATTCGAAAGTTGGATCAAATCTAATGCTAGGGCTAATGTTTAGCATGAACAGTAATTGAATTATGGCAAAAAACTTATATAAGACTATCATGAGACCACACAAATTAACACATATCCCTACCAAAGTGTTAATGAGTTCATGTCCTATTTACACTCATTTTCATTGTCTCATTCAAGACTTACAATTGACTTATATTTTATGTGTTTATACATTATATTACTAAATACTTACTGTTAGTATTGTCTCTTTTGAACACGTGTACACCATACTAATTTTGATGCATATAAAAAATTTGACATGTTCTTAACCATTCTCCCAATTCGAATTGAATTTGAATCGAAAAATGTGAACAAGAGCCAAAGCTCTAATACCAAAAATATATACACATATACATATATATCATCCGAAACACCAAACTTATATAATGATAAAGTGAATCTAATAGTTATCCTCTCTCTCTAAAAATTTCAATTAATTTAGAAAAATAAGGTGTAGAATAAAATAGGGAGTGCGACTCTAAGCGACCAACCAATTTTTTTGGTCTCACCTCTTAACTAAAAAAAAAAATTAAAATGTAAATCAAGATATTCTTTCACCATAAAATAACAAGAAATACAGTGATTTATATTTATTTAGTCAAACACATTTCATTATTAAACTTCACGCGTTGATTTTGAGTAGTTGTACAGGCAAAGGCCGAACACGACTTACGTTTAAAGGAGTCCAATTAAAAGTCGTCTGAGAAATTATTTTCTTTATTTTGTTAGATAGATTCTGTAGAAGTTAGGTGGCACAGAATTAAATTAAAAGTAATCAACATATTATTGTACGAATTAAACAATATGATTAAATAACACATGCAAATTTGTAGAGGGATAATTCATTTATATTATTGTCTTAACATTATGTTTTAAAAAATGAAAAAATAAAATTAATTCAGATCCTAATTGTAATTAATACAGTTGCTCTCTGTTCACTGTAACACACATTTTTTACTTTTTACAAAATGTTCACACAAATAAACACTTATAAATAGCAGATTCCTCTGTTCCACTTTTTGTATTTCGTCAGGTATTCCACCTATTGAACTTTTAACATATGGACTCAATATAATAGTGGTTCCTTAATTTTTTTTTTTTTTTTTTTTAGTTTCACGTGTCAAACATCCAAATTATGAAATACAAAGTGGAACACAAAATAGGGAATAGATGAATTCATTTGTATAATAAAACCAAATTCGGATTTACTACATATATTTCATTTCTCAAGTCTCGACTCGACATTTCAAAGTATTTTTACACATCAAAATATTCACACGACTTTCACTGGTCAAAGTCTTTAATCACTATTTACGAAAATGTTTAGTTGATTTAACAAGATAATTAGCACATAAATGTG
This sequence comes from Ballota nigra, assembly GCA_947034835.1. Taxonomy (NCBI): domain Eukaryota; kingdom Viridiplantae; phylum Streptophyta; class Magnoliopsida; order Lamiales; family Lamiaceae; genus Ballota; species Ballota nigra. The sequence continues at coordinate 95,105,789 of OX344724.1, forward strand.
GACTTTTTGGTATGTGTTGCCATGTTGGTGTCATTTTGTCTATAAGGTCTCGTACGACTACTAATACTCGATGCTAGGATGGCTGCAAATTAGTTAATGGGGAATTAGGAATGATTATAGGATGATTAAATCCTAATTTTCCCAACTTGTAAATTTTAACATATCAAGAATGTATTACACAGAGTGACAGAACAATGATGATTCCAAATGTGCTCGCTTAAAATTCATTTGACTAGATTTAGAATATCTTTTAATTCATTTATAAGTATTGAATAATTAATTATTTGGCGCTTAGTTTAGAAATTCTTTAATGAGAAGGAGAATAATAATAAATATATAATATTGATTATAGTGTTTAATGAGATAAATATTGGTCGATATACTATTTGTTTTCTTAAATAAGATAATCATTGTTCCGTTTCATTATCGTTCTCCCTCCTTATAATTATCATCCTCAATTATTCTTTTATGCCACAAACAACCAATAATATAACTTTTTGTCAATTTTATTCAAAATAAGATCACAACATTAGTGATGTAATCAACATGAAAATAATTATCCAATCAAATATATTTGATGGCGGAGAGAAAAAATGGAGAGAAAAAATAAATTTGCATTCTTATTGAAAAATTCAAAACAAGCTCCTTCATATAATAAGCCTGCTAATTTTATCTATCGCCGAGGAGAATACATTATCCAGTGTCATCTTTGTATACAATCGATTGGATAAGATAATACATACTCACTACATCCATGAAAAATAGTCGGGTTGCTTTTTCCATTAATTTTAAGAAAGTAGATATATTGTGTGTAAACGTAAAGAAATTTGTAAATTAATAGTGTAAAATATTGTCATTTTAGAAAAGTGGTTGTGACTAGAATTAGCTAGGTTTTTGTTGCTTTTATTGTTGGTTGTGAAAGAATTCCATCTCATCTAAAATTCTGGATTTGTGGAGAGTTGTAGCTTTAAGTGGGAATCAAACTCAAAAAATTTATTTGGTCGTGAGCCTTTTGGCTCTAATACTATGAAAGAATTTCATCTAAGGGTGAACTTGTAGAGTGGTGTGAAATTAATTTATTTAATTATTTTTGTTGCGCCTATCCACGTAACAAAAGAAAATTTTAGGCGAAAACTTGTATGAGACTGTCTCATGGCATGAGACAACACAAATTAACATTCACCCCTACGGCCCTACCAATGTGTTAATGAGTCAATGTCCTAGTTATATCAATTTTCATTGTCTCGTACCATGAAATAGTCTCGTACAAGGACCACTCAAAAATTTATAAGAGAATTTGTATTTGACTATTCGAGAATAAGAATTGAATAAATATTAGAGTATGTATAGAGTGAAACTGGTTTATATATAAATCACTGAAGGGTATTAGTTGTTTTCACTGAAGAGTATTAATTGTTTTTACTAAGAGTATTACTGATTTATACTGAAGAGTCTTAGTTCATTTTCACTGAACAACTAAGACTATTTAGTGCAAATCAGTAATACTCTCTGGTAGATACAACTAATACACTTCAATGAAAACAACTAATATCCTTCAGTGATTTATGTATAAACTAATTTCGCTCTACACTTTGTCTAAATTTTATCCTCATGTAATAATTGTAACTACATAAAAGAGGTACATATACTAAGGGCATCTCCAACAACATGCTTTATTTTGAAGTACTATATCCTCCATTTTGCAGTATAGAGTACTCTATATCAAAAATATTCTCCAACAGTAATACTCTATATTATTATAATTTCTCTTTTTTTTCTTTCTTTCAATTAACTTAATACATTTAAATAATTAATGATTTATATAATGTATTATTAATTTATTAAATTATAAAATTAATTTTTTTTCAACTCAAGTAAATGGTATTGAGATATTAAATGTAATGTATTTTTTCAACGTAATTAATGTTTTATGTATTGTATTATTAAATGGTATTGAGATATCATTAAAGTTGTGTAATATTTATTTTGTATGAGTCATTATTTCCTAATTTATAGTTTAATTTTTATTTGAGAAAGAAAACAAAAATAAGACATATAAAATCAAGAATGTCCCATAAAACATGATATCCTTAATGTTAAAAATAATTAATTTATTTTTTAATAAAAACTGCGTAGTGTAATATACTACCCATTTAATAAAATAATGACCAAATAGTAGAAGTAAAAAGAAAATGACAATATTGTAATTAAAACCGTCGTCCAAAATGATGATGGAGTACTCCAAATATAGAGGATTCTTGCCAATCCTTCATTCTCCAAATAAATTTTAGAGCATTGTTGGAGTAATGAAATACTCTAAATTCCAAAGTATACTCTATTTTAAGGCAAATTTTTTTAAATAGGCCAAATGCCAAGAAATATAGTAAAAATAGGCCAACTGGGAAAATGTTTTCGAAAATAGGGTTGATCGCGATCGGGGGAGGCGATCAAGAAAGTAGATCGCGCTCCCCAGGCGCGATCAAGATGAAGATGTGCCACGTCGTAACTCGCCTCTACCAGAGGCGATCTACGACATTATCTGACGCAACACAGATTTCCACGCCATGCCATGCAGCTGTCTCCCACATGCTGCTGTCTTTCATGCAGCTGTCTCCCACGGTAGCGTGCTGGTGTATTTCCCCATGCTTGAATCCTATTTTGGATTTTAGCAAATGTACCTCTATATGTATGTATACATGAATGGCTCTTTCTTCCCATTATTCCTCCTCCTAATTCTTTCCTTCCTTCATCTTGCGAAGCATAGCCTAAAATTAAAAAAAAAAAAAAAAATATGTCCAAAAACTTCAATTACCCAAGAAAAAAAAAAGTCCTACCTACAAAGGAAAAAGAAAAAAAAAAAGAGGTTGCTGTCTAAAATAGAAGGAAAAAAATTTTTGCCCTCCAAAATACAAACTTAGAGTCTCACGTATCTGAGAAGTTGGTGTTTTGATATCTACCTGAGGAGTACAGACACTACAATTAGGAGGTAAATTCTTTAAATAAAAAATTATATTTTAAATTATTTTGCATGTATATCTTTTTTTTTAATAGTGGATATATATAGTGCATGTGCATATTTAAGAATAATTTTACATGCATTCAAGTTATATACCAAATAATAATTATGCCGAAGAAGCTCGACTAATTACTGCAACAAACATTACATGAAGGTATATAGATCATATAAATAATATGTTTAGGGTGTGTTTCAAAATCTATCTGCAATTTTTGGTAGTACTATTTGAGCAATATTTTTTATTTTTTTTAAATAATATGCAAATTATAAGGATTTAGGAATAACCAAAACATCCTAACAAAATGTTGTTATAGTATAGTTTTACTAAGTCATGGTAATAACGGAAATACAATTCATCTTTAAAAAAAAAAAAACTTTATATAAATCATATAAAGTGTATATATTTTTATAAAAAAAAAAACTAGTGTATTTAGTGTATAAAAAATCTAGACTTAATAGATATATAGTGTATAAAAAAAAACTCAAGATTATGCGTCATGATTTTATATGTGTACTTGATTTTGTGCAATTTTATGTATATATATTTATTTTAATTGATAATTTTTTTTATGTCTGCAATTTTAAATACCGCTACTTGTGGTATTTTTTTTAAATTTATTTTTAATTCCTTAATAAAAAAATTATGTCCAGTAAAATTTGTTTCCGTATAAAATTAAATTTATTCAATAATATTATTATATTTATTCATTAATACAATTACACTAATAATTTAAGTAGTACTACCTCCGTCCCAATTCTGTTTACCCATTTGACTTTTGTTGACTTTAATGTGAGACTTAATTTAAAATATTTAAATAGATAAAATAGATTTTTTATGATTGTGTATTATTCAATTTAAGTGCATAAAATAAATTAAAGATGTTTTTCTACGTAATTATTAGTGGAATGGGGTGTAATTTGTAAATATTTGAAGGGGTTAAATAATGAAATGGGTAAACAAAATTGAGACGGAGGGACTATCGTTTATCTATATGGTTTGATGTGTTTGTGTGTAAAAATGTTATGATTTTAATTTATAAAAGTAGTGATATGTTCTAAACCCCTTTGCTAAATCAACTTGTTGTATCTAATGATATCTATAGGATTTCATTTTGGACATGCACTGTAAGCTTTTAATGTGAAAAATGAGATGTACATTCGTTGGTTAAAAATGAGGAGATCTCGAGCCTTGGACCTCGTTGTTTGACCCAAAATTGGAGGTCACAATGTCCGCTGATCAATATTTGGATAGTGGAGCTTCATTATCCAAATAGGGTGTTAAGACAATTTGGAATGGTCCAAAACATTCCGAATGATGTTGAAAGTAGAGACCAGGACTTGCATAATCATACCCGCCAGGGAAGATCCGGCTGCGATTGGACCATTAAACATAAAAAATGGATTACTTATTGGAGGAACAGACGACCATTCATGCCTTGCACTCCTATCAACAATGGTAATCCGGTCTCGAATGACTATATGCTGTGGTACTATGGAATTACACGACGATTGATTTCACCAGTGGAGTATACTGCAGTGGCCCGAGGTTTCCAACCAGCAAAAACATCTACTCGAGATCTTTTGGTAATATATATATCACAAATTTTATTTTATAATGTTTGAAAATTGAAACATGAATAACATTAATTTTTTTTGGGTTACAGGTAGGCTGGTTTCGGAAGCTCAAAATTAGTAAAAGACAGTGCAATATTGATGATAGAGCATCCGTAGAAAGTCATTTGGACCTCACTGAGAATTACATCACTGAAGTGGAGCCTTACATAGAAAACCCTGCTTATCTACAAGATGTGGCCTCAGATGAAAACGTAGAAATTGAGGAAAGATCTACAAGACAAAGAAGAAGGAGATCCGTAGGACGTGAAGATGGGGGTCCTTCAACGTCTAGGAGTCGGAGAAGACATTCCTCAGCAATGCCATCAGAGTCCCCTTTTCCCCGACAAGGTATTCAACATGGGGTACTTCAGTCTGCTCCACGCACGCAGTATGGTGCTGGAAATGGTATGCAATTTACAAAATTACACTTGTAAATATGACCTTAAGTGGATTTACATTTATTTAGTTATTATAATTTTTTTATAACATGTGACAGATGCTTCCACGTCTGAATTTTTGGGTAACACACAACCAACTGCATATGGTATGTAATTTAATATTAAGAAATTATATTTATTATTTTATTTATTATATATGCATATCACTGTTAATTTGATAACAGTCTGGCAATCAAATGAGGGGGCGTCTCAGCCTACGCCTCACACACATTATGGGTCACCCTCATTTGGACATGGAGCTTACACACAACCTGCTGGAGATGGTATGCAAGTTACTAAATTCCAAAATTACACAAATAAATAATATTTTTTAAGAGATAATGTTTATTTATTTGTAATATATTATTGTTAACTTGATAGTTGGTTGGGGTAGCTATGAGGGGGTACCTCAGTCTGCTTCTGCATCGACGTTTCAACAGGAGGTGCCTCAACCGAGTTTTCACACACCTTATAATGAACAAGGTATTTAATATCAACTTATATAAGTAAATGTATATATTGTAAAATATATTATTGATCTAAATTCATTAAATGTGTGACAGATTTTCTTACACCATGGAGTGGTTCATTTACTGAGATGTTAAACACGGGTATTGATTTGAATACCTATTATCAACCTCAATTCTCACAAGAACAACCAAATTACACTTCAACGCCTATACCATTTGCGGGCACAAGTGAAAACCTTGGACCAAGCCAAAATGAACAACAACCTCGTCGTGGTCATCGTGATAGACGTCCGACACGATGTGGCACGGGTGGTCATTTACGTCGTCACTAATTGTATGATATTTTGTATATATATTTATTTTAATTGATAATTCGTTTTATGTCTGCAATTTTAAATACTGCTACAGAGCGTTAGTATTGCGAAAAAATTTACAACATGTATAGAGTATCCCCAGAAATTTACACCATGTATCGAATTGCAATAATAAATTAGTTCGTGTATCAAAGTGCAAACTTTAAAAGTTCATGTTGTAATTGATAAAGACTATAAAGTTCGTGATTTTTTTCGCAATTAACCCAAAATTAAAACATGATACAAATATATTTGAAAGTACATTATACTATAGAAAAATTTATTATTCTTTAATGGATTTGTTTGTGTCATGTTTTTTTTTTTTTTTGGACTTATTTGTATCATGCCTCAAAAATGCATACTAGAATGGAAGGTGGATATTTCTTTTCATGAATTAAGAAGCGTGAATTGACGTAGTTAATAGGGGATCCCAGCACTGTAATTGATTTAGTGAAAATTGCCTTTGCTTTCCTAAAGATTGATATTGATGGTACTAACTTTGTGGAATTAATTATAAACGAGGTGGAACATTATAATTCACTGATCACTCAATTCTTCGTACTGTTAATAATAACTTTACAAAGTGGGAAAGACCGCAGCATGGCGTGGGAGACAGCTGCATGAAAGACAGCAGCATGGCGTGGGAAACAGCTGCATGGCATGGCGTGGGAATCCGTGTTGCGTCAGATAATGTCGTAGATCGCCTCTGGTAGAGGCGAGTTACGACGTGGCACATCTTCTTCTTGATCGCGCCTGGGGAGCGCGATCTACTTTCTTGATCGCCTCCCCCGATTGCGATCAACCCTATTTTCGAAAACATTTTTCCAGTTGGCCTATTTTTACTATATTTCTTGGCATTTGGCCTATTTAAAAAAATTTGCCCTATTTTAAAGCATTGTTGGAGATGCTCTAAGCAAACAATTAATTATGCAGCAAGGCTCCACCGCAAAGCCATAAATAATGGGTAGTTTAGTAAACCCTAATTAAATTCGATTAACTGATTACTAAGTAAAAAAAAATAGTTTTTGCATGTATACATATATTTATCAAATTTAAACTTGATTACTTTTATTTCGTCACATTTTATTGCTTTTCTTTTGGTACAGTACTATAGTCCAAGTCATTGATTCCACCCGTGCCTTGGTACTTGTTTAATACTACTATATTGCAGAACTTTAAAAATTTGTTTGTTTTGACTCTGGAGTATCTTTGTTTTGTCATTTTAGGTATATATTTGATTTTTTTTAATTCACATTTTTTCAGGGATGACTTTCAAAATCCATGCACCCCCAAATGCCCAATCATATATGCTTTCTCTATTCATAAATTTTTTACCCGTTTTTCATTTTGGTATGTTCATCAAATTTTTATCCATTCATCTTTTGAAAATAAACTACAATCACAAATAGACTTGCCAAAATGAACCGGACCATCGGTTCTAACCGAAATCATAACCAGCAATAGTGGAACCGTCACTAAATCGGAACCGAAACCGTGTATTACAAGGTTCGATTTCGGTTCTACTAAATTGAGAACCATAACCACCGGTTCGGAACCGACGGTTCCACGATTCGAATCGGTGAGCTAATATATATATATATATATAATTTAATACCTATGATAATATTTGCCATTTTTGTTTACAGTCCGAGGAGAATGAAGATCACCTATTTTTCGAGTGCTCATATTTACGGGCGAAGTTTAATGATTGGATTGATCTCAACTTTGTTGGTTTCAAGCGCTAATTTCTTGACGCATGATAGCTCCAAGCCTAGAAATATCAGCAGCAAAGTGTGGAATAGTCTATGGTTAGATGTACTTTGGAGTATTTGGAAACAAAGAAACTCCATTATTTTTAATTCTGTTTATAATAACGTGGATGAATTGTTTGATTTGTATTGTACTTCCTCCGTCCCTGAATAAACTTCTCACTTTCCTTTTCGAATTGTCCCCAGTAAATTTTTCATTCCATAAATGACAAAAATAATAATTTATTACATATAACCTTAACCTTCAAATTCAAACAATATTACCAAAGTGTCACTCAATCAATTCACTTTTCAACACTATTCATTACTTTATCTCAAAAGTCAACATGTGACCCACCATATGTTAATAAACAAATACACTTTTTTAAACCATTCAACAAAAAAAAGTGGGAAGAAGGCTCGGGGACGGAGGGAGTACTAGATTGTGGGAGTGGATTAGATATAGAGGTAAACTGTTGTTACATCATAGCTTGACAGATTGTATTGCAAATCCAATACTTTGTATTGAAAAAGTCTGATAGATAGGAGTGTTCGGCGGGATGTTGCTGGCAATGTTTTTTCGCTTTATTTACGTTTGATCCTGGTAAGGGTTGAGTACCACGTGTACTCACACGTTATATACATTTATATACTTAGCTTTTCCAAACAAAAAAAAAAAAAAAATACCTATGATAATATAAATGTTTTATAAAAAAATTATTATTGTAATTTTTTATTGTAATGTAGGCTGTAAGTATTAAATATTAAGATATATTCATGTAAAAAATTTAAATTGTAATTTGTAAATTAAATATTTCTTAAATTTATAAATCTTAGTTATTATTTATTTCTATTGTAATTGTAATTTTGTTTTGTATGTTGAAAGTTGAATATAATAAAAAAAAATTACTTGTTTAAATTCAAATTTCATTCTTTTTTACTTGAATTAAGAAAAAAGTTACTCCCTCCGTCCACAAAATATAGGCCTCATTGCCTTATTGGGCCGTCCACAAAAAATAGTCCTGTTGCCTAAAATAGAAAGAATAAACTTTATCTGCTTTTTCAACATACACACATAATATTTTTAAAATAATTTATTTTGTAGTTGATTTGACACAATATTCTTACTTTTTACATGTTATATCAACTTTCTTAATAACCGTGCAAAAAGTAACAGGACCGTATTTCGTGGACGGAGGGAGTACATGTTATTTATTAAAAAAAGAAAGAAAGGTTCGAAACCACGAACCGTCGGTTTGGAACCGGAACAGTCAGAATCGAAAACGAAACCAGAACCGGAACCGCTCATCCATATTTAGCGGTTCAATTTAGGTTTCACTATATTGGAACCGGGAACCGGTGGTTCAGAACCGGAACCGTTGGGCAACTCTACTCACAAACAAATATATGGATCCCACAATACCCACCATAATATTCTTACTTTATCTACTTTATCCACTTTTTCAGTAAAATACTAATTTTTATTAAAAATTGTGTCCAACAGTAAATTGACAAAAATTTCGTGAACGGAGGGAGTAGTACATAATTTCATTTTTATACTTTTCTTTTTTCAATTTTATGATTTTTTAAATATAATAATTTCATTCTCGTCTACTATTTCACAATCTATCTTTATTTTTAACCATTAAGAATACGCAAAGTCCAAAATCCCCATTTTTACTTTAAAAAAAAACTTAGGGTACATTTGTTTTGGGATTTAGGTGTGCGGGGGAAGTCATGACTTTGAAATCTTAGGATGTGAAAATCTTGATGAATAATATAAGTGTATGTTTGTTTTGGGATTTTAATATGGTGGGATTTTGCTTTATGTCAAATCAATATTTTTTTAGTGATAGATGTTGTATTATTTTATTATATTATGTAAGAGAAAAGTAGGAGATAGATAGAGTGGATGATAAAAAAATAATGATGTGATTGTATTTAATTATATAAAAAGTAGTAATAGATTTATAGGTAGGGATTGAGTTTGAGATTTGAAAATCCGACTTTAAATCTCAAACTAGAACAAATTTCAAAGTTCATATGTGGAAATCCCAAAACAAACTTAAGAATTTGTTTACGTGTTTCTGAAGTAAAGTGCTTTATATGTTCCAATTTTTTTCTTTCTATTTTACTCTTTTGTACTAAAAACTGCAGAGAGTCAGAGACGTGCCTTCTTGGCTTTTTGCTTATCAAATCTCATCAATCGTCCGTATCTTTTCAATATATTATTCCCTTCGACTTTTCTTCGTAGGCACTAGTATGACTCATACATAAGGTTTTATTTTTAATCATACATAAAATTATTTAAACATAAAAAATAAAAAAAAGAATTATTAGACATTAGAGAATATCTAAACGTGTAATTACAAAATAAAATATTATAAAATGCTTCTATGTACGGTTGTTCTGTGAAAGATAAAATTATGAATACTGGATGAAAGTTTTAAAATTAATTATTATACTGATGATTTATAATAATACTTCAAATAATATTACTATTAAAAACATAAATAAAAAATATTTCATATAATATTATACTCCCTCTAAATCACATAGTATATAATTACTTTCACAATTATTTCATCCATACCAAAATAATTTTCACACCAAAAAATTCTCCATAACTTTCACCTTCTCAATTCACTACAAGAAAACATAAAATTGTCTACGAAAATTGTCAAGACTACAAAATTTTCAACAAAAAAATTCGTAGTAGGGATTACCTACGAATTGCCTACAAATTTTTTTAATTGTATAGACATCTTCGTTCCCCACCTACAAAAAAATTTGCCTAGGGAAATTCTGTAGACAAATTGTTTTGTATGTAAAATTTTGTAGGCAAATGACTTGTAGATAATTATACCTAGGAATTTTATTTTGTAGGCAAATTAATTCTATAGGCAAGTTGTTTCTAGGTTGAGAGATGTAGAAACTTTTATAATTAGAAAATTTCTTAGGCAAATTGTAGGCAATTATTACTACGAAATTTTTTATTGGAAAATTTTTATAGGCAATTTTTTATTTTCTTATAGTGATTTAACACAAAATATTATTATTTTTTGGTTAAGACTTATAATAATTCAAGTTATTTATTTAATTTATATATACAAAAAATTATGAAATTACTCCTAAACCCTACTCATTATTCTACTCCCTTATTTTGTGCACTTTTTTTAAAATATGGAAGAAATCACGAAACAAAAAGAATTACAATATTTTAACTAAATAACAATAACAATTTTAAATAAAATATATATTTCATATAATTATATAATTAAATTGAAAATGTCTAAATAAAATTAATTTTGAGGGACAAAATAGGTATATTACTCGAACATACAACATTGTTCATAGTTATTTATACAACAAACTCTATGTAAAATATTATACTAAGATAATGAAAATTATAATAATGTACAATGTAAGATTCAAATGTATATATTTTTTTTAAAATTTACTATTACTAAAAAATGATATCTGTTATTATCAAAAAGTGGCCTCTTATTAAATGCCTTTTTAAGTAATAGCATGGGTAACTCTTTAGTGATAGTATAAGTAACTTAAAAATACATTTTAATTGCAGGATACACCAGATGAATACAAGACTATATCTTATAATCTCTCTGTCATTTAGTATGTTCATTGGCATTTGACATGTTTTAAAAAAAATTAGATAAAGTATATAAATTAAGGATAATTTAGTGTATTGTGTGATCTATTTATGAATAATTTGTTTGTTTGTGAAAGTGAAATAATTAAGTGGTTATTAAATGGTAAAAGGAAAAACTATAATTATAAAAAATATAAAATATCACTATTATTTGGACCCACACTACCTATATTCATATACTCCCTCTGTCCACCAAATTTTTACCCGCTTTCCTTTTTTGTCCGTCCACTAAATTTTTACTCATTCCTCTTTTGGAAATAAACTACACTCACAAACAAAAAATGGTCCCCACAATACCCACCACAATACTCTTACTTTATCTACTTTATTCACTTTTTTAATAAAATATCATTTTTTATTAAAAACTGTGCTCAACAGTAACCGGGTAAAATTTTTGTGGACGGATGGAGTACTTTCTATTCGGGTGTTTATAAATACAAAAATGGCATGTATGGAAGTATTACAGTTTTGTTTGATAGTCAGCAGAGTAGAGCTGGCGGCTAAAGATAGGAAATATCCAACCTGTCACTTGTCAGATGCCCTTCCTTGCCAGGCGCTGTACAGTTCTCACATGTTTTCATAGTAGCGTTCAGGGTAAAAAAAAAAAATTAAGGACCGAACTTTGTGGGTTGGTAAAAGGAACGTAACTTTTTGAGCTGGCAAAATAAGGACCGTAACTTTTTGAACTGACAAAATAAGGACAATAATTTTAAAAGGTGGCAATTAAGGACCGCATCTTTTAAAAATAGTAATTTGAGGACAAATTAGCCCGGATTATTCTCTTTTGGGCTCTAATCGCTAGCGTGGATATTCTTTTGAATAATTTTTTTTTTAAAATTCTACCTCGATTTTTTCTTTCTATTTTTTTTTATTTCCAACTCATTTCATTATACTTTAAAAAATGAAGTGGATTTTTTTTAAATATTATTTCATTTACTATACGTTTAACACATCACACACATTGCAATAAAATATTACTTTCTGTTAAATGTTTAATCTAGGTAAATTAATGTTTACTATACGTTAAATGAGTGAGTTAGAAATTATTTCAAAAAATAAAATACTTTCATTATACTAAAAAAATAAAATACTTTCATTATTTCAAAAAATATTCATTTCATTTTTTTTTCTTAGAGTATTTTGAGTATAATGAATGAGTTGGAAATTAATTCAAAAAATAAATGAAAAAAATGAAGTGGATTTTTTTTAAATAGTTTCATTCAAAATAATATCCATGTTGGCGATTTGAGCCCGAAATCCGATCTAATTAGCCCAAAAGAGAATAATCCGGGTTAATTTGTCCTCAAATTGCTATTTTTAAAAATTGTGGTCCTTAAATTGCCACTTTTTAAAGTTACGGTCCTTATTTTGTCAGCCCGAAAAGTTACGGTCCTTGATTTGCCACCCCCCAAAGTTACGGTCCTTAAAAAACAATTTACCCGTAGCGTTCACTTGGATAAATGGAAACTAAAAAATGCATGTTTATTTGTTATATTATACTCCATCAGTCCATGAAATATAGTTTTCTCGCTTTATACATGGTTATTAAGAAAGTTAAAATAATATGTAAAAAGTAAGAATATTGTGTCACATCAAGTACAAAATAAATTATTTTAAAAATGTTATGTGTGTATATTGAAAAGTGTAGATAAAGTTTATTATTTCCATTTTAGGCAGCATGACTATTTTTCGTGGATAGCCAAATAAGGCAACCATATTAAAGATTCGTCTCATATTTAATTACTATACTTATTTTTGACAAAAAAATTAAAAAAATTAATATTATACTCCCTCTGTCCCGGAGGAACCTGCACACCTCCGGAGCACACTTTTTAAGAAATTTTACTTTATTGACTTTTCAAAGTAGTTTAAGTAACTTTTTGGTCCATGTAGTTAGCAATTAATAGAATGGTTAAAAAGTTAACTATTCCCTCCAAGAATTGATTGGAGGGATATTTAAAAATTTAAAAAGAATATTAAAATAAAATAAATAAACCACATCATATAAAGTAACAAGAAAACTGCCGGCTATTCATAATAAACAAACTGTTTACAGTCAAATCAGGCCTTTTACATTCAAAATTTTTAAATTCCCCCCCCCCCCCCCCCATCTAAAATTAGAACTTCCCTCCTAGATCTAAAACACAATAAATAAAACCCCATCAGCCATAAATGCCCAAAACAGATTGAACCACTATCAAAAATAAAATAAAAAATTGCAGACTTGTCTTAAATGACAAGAACAGAGCCTGATCTAAGCTCTGATGAGAAAAACAGGCTGGCACAGTTCCTGTTGGCCAACCGCACCAAGGGTGTGGTTAATCATGGCAAAATGAAAGAGGCAGCTGCATCATTTGGGGTTTGCAGGAGGACAGTCCAGTACATTTGGAATTCTGCAAAACAACAAGTAAGTAGTGGTCTTTCAATAAACTTCAAGTCAAATAAGAAAGGGTGTGTAGGAAAGAATAAGTTACAACTAGATAGATAAAAGATGATGAGCATAACTCCCAACAAAAGAACCACAATTAGAAGACTTGCAAAAGAGCTAAGACATGAGCAAGAGTCATGTTGGTAGACTTATTAAAGAGAGGGCGATTATCCCACATTCAAATGCTATGCACCCAACTCTCTCAGAGGTCAACAAGATACAAAGGCTAAAGTATAGCTTGAATGCGTTAGTAATGGATAGGGCTACCAACATCGTCAAATTCTCAAGCATGCATAATGTAGTGCATATAGATGAGAAATGGTTTTACATGACACAAGCCACTACACACATGTATAAATTGCCAGAGGAAGTAGCACCATACAGGTCATGCAAAAATAAAAGATACATTCCAAAGGTGGTGTACATGATGTTGGAGTTATACGTGAAAGTATGCTTTTACTTTGTATAACTCATGTATCAAACACTTGTTTATGAGAATAATTCTTTTATCGCATATGCTTTAAATATGATTAAATGTTGAATATTTATTGCAAACAGTTCATAATAGTACTAGTTACATTGTAGTTAATGTGGTGATACCCGATCACAGAAGATAACATTAACAGTTTCCTTGTAACTAAGCGTACATTTTCACGACCTAGGTGGAATTGAGCCATCCGCCGTGAAAGGTCGATGTGTAAGTCTCAGATTGGTCTGTCTTGACTAAGAGATTGCACTAGCACATTTAGTATGTGTTGAAGAGGACCTACAGCGAGGATAAATTCTTATGTTCTGAAATGTGAAGACTTAGACCTCACGTTGGGTGAGAATCATCGTGACTTCAAACCTTGTGCTTTGGGCAATAATATTAGTCATACAACGGTTGCTAAGATTTAATACGGAGAAATGCGTACGAGTACGACTCGTGTGATTAGTCCCCTTGGTGGGCTCAGAACTTTTATCGTACCAAATCTTGCAAGTGAAGAATCAGCTTCTTCGGTACGGATAATAATGTTGAGCTGTCTTTACTCCAAGGTGAAATATATTAATTAATTTAGAGCTATTCAGAAGCTTAATTAATTAATGGACTTGATAATCTTAAACGCGGGAAATAATAACCAGGAGCCCATATTATCGTAATATGGATTAAGATGGATAGTGCAATATTAATTTATTAGTGGTGCTAATTAATATTAATGGATTGAATTATATTGGGGCTCAATATTGAAATTCAAAAGTCCATTAGGAGGTCCAATCTTAATTCTCCTTAAAGGCCCCTCAAGTAGCCCATTAAGTAGTCCAATAATGATAAGGTGATTAAAATAAAATGATAATATAATGCTGATTTTTCTTGTATTTTTCGAAAATTAGGAAAATAGATTGAGAAAAGATTTTGTTGATTTTCTTGGAAAGATATTATGGAAGATAAGTATTCTTGGAATACAAGATTATCTCATATATTCAAGAAGATCCAAATCTTGGATATTCTCTCTATAATTTTCGATCAATATGGCCTTGAAAATAAGAGTGAGATTTTTGTGGAATATTTTATTATGGAGAAAAGAATATATGAGATATATTCAAGATTTCTTAGAGACTAAGAAAAGATTTTTTCCAATCCCATATTTCCTCATATTTTCGGCCACTACCTCTATAAATAGGGGGTGATTATTTCATCCCCAAATATATAATTCCATGTGTTGGAAAAATCAAGAGCATATATATATTTTTTTCCTTAGTTATTTAAATTACTTGAAAGCATCTCCCACCGGTGATCAAGTAAGGCGAAAGGGAAATACTTGAGAAGGTTTTTGGGTTGATAAAGCGTGATCGTGATTGTCCCGTTTATTCAAAGGTCAATTCTACAAGAGGTACGTAAGTCACATAAATTCTTGTTTATTCCGCCTAGATTTTATGTGAATTAATTCAACATGCATGATGTTAAATTTGTTGTCGGAATTATTATTTGAATTAATTAGGATTAATTCATACTAATAATAATTAAATTTAAATTCGTATTTAAATTTCATCCCGAATAGATTTCGGGCACCCATATTTTCCCAACAATTGGTATCAGAGCCACGGTTTTGGGCTCTGATTTTTAAATTGGAATTTAAATTGTTTAACATTAAATTGAAATTGGATAGTAGAATTGCTAGATCTTTTTTGCAGGTATCCAATTGTCATGGTTTTAATGTTTATTATTTTTTTCATGCATGTGAATTAATTGTTTTTAATTCGATTCGTTCGAATTCGTTTTTCTCGTGAGAAAATCCACGAGTAGATTAGTTGTTTTTATTTTAATTTGATCATTGTAATCGACTAGTCTAGATCTAGTATTTTTTTTTAAAATAAATTATAACCGGATCGAGAGGAAGAACGAAGAATTAAAGACGGCGTACCCCGGACGACGGATGCATGCGTAGCGCATGTATGGGCGTAAAATCATGCATGGGGTGAAAAACGAGAATGAACGGCGAAACCCGGTGCACGGGGTGCGCGAGGCGCACGATCCGTGCACGACGGGTGGCGCGGCGCGCGCACGCTCGTGGCTGCTGCTCGGCGCTCGGCCGCCGCGGGTCGAGTGACGTGCAGGCCCACTCCGTGGGCCGACGAGCGTCGCATCTCGGGCCGTGGAATTTTTAAAAAAATTAATTTTAGTTTTTATTTTTTTGTGTGATTTTAAACGTCGTCCCGAACCCCAAACGAAGTTGTTTTTAATGAAGTGTTGTTGTTCGAGTGGGAGCGTGTCGAGACGAACGGTGGAAAGCAACAAGGACGATATTTCGTGTCAAGACATGAAGAAATTAAACCGTGACAATTGGATTTGAGTGCTCCAATGTGTTTAATTTTGTTTTGATGGATGTTTTATTTCGTGCACTTATTATTATTTGTTAATATGTGTTTGCATGAATTTTATTGTCCAAGAAAAACCTTACTTTCGAAAATTACTAAGTATGTTTATTTAATCGTAATTTTATTCCGGATATTAAAATTGGATTAATTTGGCCTCCATAATTTATTTATTTGTGAAGTTCTTTTGGAATACATTTCCCCCTCAGATCGGCCAAAAGGATGGATTTCACATGAATAAATTCTGAAAGGATGATTGTGGATTATTACTAGTGGCGGTATTGACCCTCACCACGAGTGGCTTGCTCAAACCGAAATAATAATCCTGTATTTAATTATGGTTATTACTTAGGCATAAGAAATTGGTATTAACTTACTCCCCTCGGAGTCCCTGTCAATTTTTATGTGGTCAAATTGAGAGCCAACTATTAATTTTGAATTAAGGATTTGTAACTTTTAAGTTTGTGATCCGCTTGAATGTGTTTAAATGTATAGACCACCCCTCGTGGTGCATTTAAATTGTTTTGAGATGTTGGCTGACGCATAATTATATTATTTTAAGGTTTCAATATAATTGATGTGATCGAATTATGTGATAATTTCGTATTTTTCTAGATATTGATATGAATGTATGTTTTATTCTCAGTTCATTATGTCGCAACCTTTTAATCCACTATTTAGTATACTTAAAGATAACAAACTTGTTGGTGATAACTATGTTGATTGAAAATGTATTCTTGATATTGTCCTAACCGCTCAACACCACAAATGGGTACTTACTACTCCTAAGCCTCAAGAGCTTGCCGAAGATGCGAGCAAGGCGGTCAAGAAAGAGCATAAGAGTTGGTTTGACTCCAATGAGATGGCTAGGTGTACTATTCTGGCCTCAATGTCAGATGTGTTGCAACACTAACACCAACACATGGAGACTGCCTCTGAGATAATGCTCAATCTTGAAGCGATGTTTAAACATCAGAACCGTACAGCTAGGCAAATCACCATGCGAAAGATGCTTTCGTTGAAGATGGTAGAAGGTACGCCCGTAAGGGATCACGTTATCGAGATGATGGGTTATCTCAACAAGTTGGAAGTACTTGGTGTGGAATTTGATCTCCCTACTAAGGTCGATTTCGTTCTCCATTCTCTGCCGAAGAGCTTTGAGCAGTTTCAGTTGAACTATCAAATGATTGACCGGACAAATAGTTTGTCCGAGCTCTTGCAAGCTTTGGTGTCGGTGGAGACTTTAATGGATCATCAAACTGTTGCTATGGTGGCAAACGGTCCGTCTGCCTCTTCGGGTCCCAAGGGAGGGAAGAAGAGAAAGAGGACGAAAGGCCAGACTCAAGCAAATCCAACCGTTGTGAAACCTAAGGCAAAGGGAGAAGGAGGTGGAAAGAAAGCTGCTAAGGGTAAGTGCTTTAACTGTGGTGAGAAGGGACATTGGAGGGCGACCTGTTCTAAGCCTAAGAAGGCGGTAAAGAAAAGTAAGTCTCATGCTTTAGTCGTTAAAACTTATGTTGCGGCGTATGCTGCCCACGTTTGGGTAGTGGATACCGGGGCAACTGATCATATTTGTTTCACTCTTCAGGGGTTCCAGCTAACCCGGCGACTTAGCAAGAATGAGATCCTCGTCACTTTGGGCGATGCTACGAGAGTGGCAGCCGAAGCAGTGGGAGTTGTGCACTTATCTTTTGAAGATAGAGTTTTAATTTTAAGAGATATTTTATACGTTCCGAACTTTAGGAAGAATTTAATTTTGGTTTCTAAGTTGGTTTTTGATGGATATTCAGTTACTTTTAATAAAGTTGTTACTGTTTCTTTTAAGAATGATACTATCTGTCATGGAACATTGGTAAACAATCTCTATACGATTAAGTGTGCACACCACTCAAATAATGAATCTAATAACACATCGATCATTTCGAGTAATAAAAGAAAGTGTTCTTCGGAGATGAACGAAACACTTATATGGCATCTTAGACTAGGTCATATTAATCTAAAGCGGATAGAGAGATTGGTGAAAGACGGGTCCTTGGAATCATTCCAAGTCGAACCATTTCCAACTTGTGAATCCTGTTTAGAGGGTAAAATGACCAAGAGGGCATTTGGAGCCAAGGGGAATAGAGCCACGGAAGTGTTAGAACTCGTTCATACCGATGTGTGTGGTCCAATGACGATCAAAGCGAGAATTGGGTATGAGTATTTCGTCACCTTCATTGACGATTACTCGAGATATGGGTATATTTACCTTATGAGGCATAAGTCTGAAACTTTTGATAAGTTTAAGGAGTTTAAGGCGGAAGCCGAGAAGCATAGGGAAAAGAGTATCAAGTTTCTACGATCAGATCGTGGGGGTGAATACCTCAGCGATGAATTCTTGAACTACTTATCGGACGAAGGGATCGTATCCCAGTTAACTGCACCGGGAACCCCTCAATAGAACGGTGTGGCGGAACGAAGATACCGGACTCTTTTAGAGATGGTCAGGTCCATGATGAGTTATTCGGATTTACCCAAGTCGTTTTGGGGTAATGCCTTGGAAACGGCGGCTTACATTCTAAACTTGGTGCCATTCAAATCGATTCCTAAAACCCCAATGGAATTGTGGACCGGGCGCTAGCCCAGTCTAAGACATTTACGGATTTGGGGTTGTCCGGCATACGTGCTAGATAAGGAAGCCGGTAAGTTGTATTCACGTTCGGAATTAAGGTTGTTTATAGGATACCCTGCTGGAACGAAAGGGTGTATGTTCTATAGTCCCAAGGATCAAAAGACCGTGATTAGTACACATTTTAAATTCTTGGAAGAAGACTATATGAACAATCGGAAGCCTAAAAGTGAAATTACCTTAGAAGAATTGAGAGGTCAAAACCTCGATACCAAGTATACAAGATGATGTACCACACGTCACATCTTCACAACCAGAACCCCGTCGCAGTGGTAGGATTTCTAGGCAACCGAGAGATTCATGGGAATATGAGAATCTTCGGATTTGATTCCCGATGATGAATCAGACCCATGGACATACGACGAGGCAATCCAAGACAAAGACGCGGAGTTGTGGCAAACAGCAATGGAAACCGAGATGGGTTCGATGGATCATAATCAAGTGTGGGAGTTGTTCGAACCACCCAATGGGGTAGAACCCATTGGATGCAAGTGGGTGTACAAGAGGAAAAGAGGACCGGACGGAAGGGTAGAGACCTTCAAAGCAAGGCTTGTGGCCAAAGGGTAAACTCAGAAAGAAGGGATCGATTATGAGGAAACCTTTTCGCCTGTAGCTATGCTTAAGTCCATCCGTATTCTCTTGTCGATTGTTGCGCACCTAGATTACGAGATCTGGCAAATGGATGTCAAGACAGCTTTCCTTAACGGAAGTCTTGACGGGATAGATATCTATATGCAACAGCCCAAAAGTTTCGTTGAAAAAGGCCAAGAGCACCTCGTATGCAAGCTTAAGAGATCCATTTATGGACTTAAGCAAGCATCGCGTACTTGGAACCAGTGTTTTGATCAAGTGATTAAGTCTTATGGGTTTGATCAAAATGAGTTCGAGAGTTGTGTGTATAAGAAGCGTGACAGAACTGCGGTGGTATTCTTAGTATTATACGTAGACGATATTCTGCTCATTGGAAACAATGTAAAGGTATTGTCAGACGTAAAGGTATGGCTGTCAAAACAATTTGATATGAAGGACTTAGGGGAAGTCGGTCACATCCTTGGGATCAAGATCACTCGCGATCGCAAGAAGAGGATGTTGGGCTTATCGCAAGCTTCATACATTGACACTATTTTGAAGCATTTCAGCATGCAAGATTCCAAGAAAGGTTTTGTACCTTTTAGGCACGGAATCCATCTATCTAAAGAAATGAGCCCTAAGACGCAAGCGCAGATAGATGACATGAAAGATGTTCCGTACGCTTCGGCCGTAGGAAGCCTTATGTATGCAATGTTGTGTATGAGACCGGATATCTGCTTTGCCGTGGGCATGGTGGCAAGATATCAAAGTAATCCCGGGAAAGACCATTGGACTGTCGTAAAGTGCATCTTGAGGTATCTGAAAAGAACTCGTGAGCGGATGCTGATTTACCAGTCAAATAGTCTTGTGCCTGTAGGATACACGGACTCGGATTTCCAATCAGACATAGACTCAAGAAAGTCAACCTCGGGTAGTGTGTTTTGCATGGGAGAAGGAGCCATGACATGGAGAAGCGATTAGCAGAAATGCATCGCCGATTCGACCATGAATACCGAATAAGTAACTGCTTATGAAGCAGCGAAAGAAACGGTTTGGCTCAAGTACTTCTTAGTGGACTTGGACGTTATTCTGAATTTGCCCATCACAATCATTATGCCGGAGCAGTTGCAAATTCAAGGGAACCGAGAGCCCATAAGGCCAGCAAATACATTAAAAGAAAACACAATCTTATATGAGAAATCGTTAAGAGAGGAGATAAAGTGGTGGCAAATATAAACGTCGGAGGACAACCTAGTATATCCATTCACAAAGGGTCTGCCTCAAAGTACATTCGAGAGACATGTGGATGGAATGGGAGTCAAGACTATTGCCAATCTTCTTTAAGTATAAGTGGGAGGAATTATTAGGTTAGTGTAGGTTGACATGAGATATCACGTAGAGCTACTACACTAAGACATGCATGATGTATACTAAAAAGCAGACTTTAAGTATAAGTGGGAGATTGTTGGAGTTATACGTGAAAGTATGCTTTTACTTTGTATAACTCGTGTATCAAACACTTGTTTATGAGAATAATTCTTTTATCGCATATGCTTTAGATATGATTGAATGTTGAATATTTATTGCAAACAGTTCATAATAGTACTAGTTACATTGTAGTTAATGTGGCGATACCCGATCACGGAAGATAACATTAACAGTTTCCTTGTAACTAAGCGTACATTTTCACGACCTAGGTGGAATTGAACAATCCGCCGTGAAAGGTCGATTTGTAAGTCTCGGATTGGTCTGTCTTGACTAAGAGATTGCACTAGCACATTTAGTATGTGTTGAAGAGGACCTACAGCGAGGATAAATTCTTTAGTTCTGAAATGTGAAGACTTAGACCTCAGTGGTTATTGATTTCTTAATCTCCGTCACTTAAATAGGACCGTGTGTGATTAATGGTTACTGCTTTAATTCATGTTGGGTGAGAATAATCGTGACTTCAAACCTTGTGCTTTGGGCAGTAATATTAGTCATACGACGGTTGCTAAGATTTAATACGGAGAAACGCGTGCGAGTACGGCTCGTGTGATTAGTCCCCTTGGTGGGCTCAGAACTTTTATCGTACCAAATCTTACAAGTGAAGAATCAGTTTCTTCGGTACGGATAATAATGTTGAGTTGTGTTGGGAAAATGTATAAGACTTGTTTTGATTAGATGCCAACATGTCCCTCCTAAGTTGTTTTGTAAGTAAATTATTCAGTAGAGTTAATGTTTAGTTCAACAGTTCTAAGTGTTAAGAACTGGAGTACAGTTAGTAATAACTAGAGTGTATTTTAGTATGAAGTCTGCTGAAGATAAAGTCCGCTGAAGTGAAGTCCACTGAAGACTAAGTGATCTGAGAAAGAAGTCTAAGTCTTGAATGTTTTCTAAGTACATTCTCACTAAGACTAAAACTATCAGTAGAGGACGAAGGTCCACTGATAAAGAAACTAACAAGTACATTGAATGCTAAACATATTTAAAGCTGTTAGTTAATCCGGTTGGAACAAGGCAAAATGAATTTCAATGAAGCTTACAATAAATGAAGGAATAAGAAGGTTCTCTCAGAGGAGTTCCACCTTAAAGCAAGACAAGAATCTGGGCATACAGACTTAAGGTCCAATGAAAAGATGACACGTCAGTGTACTTTACTGACAGCCGACCTGCCCCAGCCAGACAAGTACCAAAAGTCTTTCACCTAGCAATCTACAGAAAGTTGGTGAACAACATGGTTTTGCAGCCGTTTCTTGACAAGACTTAAAGCTTCAAATAGAGCCGTTTGAACCAATCAGATACAAGAAGACTTACTTGAGAAGATTCAAATCCAACGGGAAGATTTTCAAGAAAGCCTATAAATACAGAAGGACGTGCACATTTACAAGCACGGGAAACTCACAAGATCAAAGCTATCTCTACATTCATAATCATCCAGAAGCACTCGAAATTATCATTGTTTCCCAAGTGTTTCACAATTGTAGAGAGCCTAACAAACCTTCTGTAACCAAGCTTAAAGCTATATCCAAATCTTAGAAAGAGATAATCCAATCCTAAGCATTGAGCTAAACCTGTAAGGATTATCTCAAAATAGTTGGAACCAAAACCCTACTCAAAACCCTACTCAGTGTTTAGGTTGAGAGCTAGTGTTAAGTGGTGTTAGTAAGCTGATTGTTGTATCAGTCTGAAAGCTGGTTTGTTTTGGGAACTAGGACCTGGAATTTCCTAGTGATCAATCATCCTAAGAGAGGAGAAGTTGATCAGTGCACCTTGGCACTATAACACAAGGAATTCCAAGTGAAAGGAATTCTCCTGTTTGATCAGGCCAGTGGACGTAGGAGATTTATCTCTGAACCAATTTACATCTTGTGTACTTACATTCTGCTATTTCATAAGTGTGTGTTAATCTCAAGTTTATCAAAGTAAAACGAGTTTTCTAAAGGGCTCACTAATCCGCATCTGAAAGCTAATTAGATAGTAGTTCAACTGAAAGCCTTGTGTTTTCAGTGGAGGTATTATCTCAGTAAGCTTTCACAGAGTAACTCTCAGCAGACCTCAAGACCACTGACGAGCTACTGTCTTAAGTAACCTGATAAGTTTTGAAGAAGTTTTAATTTGTAATCACAGGTGTATTCCCCCCATACACCTGTTTACTCGTTTCGGGACCAACAAGTTGTCTTTACTCCAAGGTGAAATATATTAATTAATTTAGAGCTATTCAGAAGCCTAATTAATTAATGGACTTGATAATCTTAAACGCGGGAAATAATAACCGGGAGCCCATATTATCGTAATATGAATTAAGATGGATAGTGCAATATTAATTTATTAGTGGTAATAATTAATATTAATGGATTGAATTATATTGGGGCTCAATATTGAAATTCAGAAGTCCATTAGGAGGTCCAATCTTAATTCTCCTTAAAGGCCCCTCAAGTAGCCCATTAAGTAGCCCAATAATGATAAGGCGATTAAAATAAAAAGATAATATAATGCTGATTTTTCTTGTATTTTTGAAAATTAGGAAAATAGATTGAGAAAAGATTTTGTTGATTTTCTTGGAAAGATATTATGGAAGATAAGTATTCTTGGAATACAAGATTATCTCATATATTCAAGAAGATTCAAATCTTGGATATTCTCTCTATAATTTTCGATCAATATGGCCTTGAAAATAAGAGTGAGATTTTTGTGGAATGTTTTATTATGGAGAAAAGAATATATGAGATATATTCAAGATTTCTTAGAGACTAAGAAAAGATTTTTTCCAAGCCCATATTCTGTAATGGGAAGAGTGATCCACTGCAAGACAGCAAAGGAACTATGGGGCACTCTGGCTCTCATGTGTGAAGGAACTGACAAGATAAAAGAGAACAAGCTTTCAGTAGCTGTTCAAAAATATGAGCAGTTCACCATGGAGTCCACTGAGACCATAGACCAGCTTGATGGGAGGTTCACTGACATCATGAATGAGACAAATTCTCTGGGAAAGGTCTACACCAAAAGAGAAGTTGCCTTAAAGATCCTGAGAGGTCTAACCTCAAGATGGGATGTGTACTCTGTAATGATGCAGAATACCAAGGATCTATCCAGCATGTCTATGCAATAGGTATTCTCTGAACTTAAGGCTTATGAGTTTGATCTGAACAGGAAAAGGGCTCCTGATGAGACCTCAGCTGAGAAGGGAGTTGCCTTCAAAGCTAAGGAGTCTGAGCCAAAATCCCCAAAGCCTCAGAAGAGTACAAAGGCAAGCAAGTCTCAAAGCAAGGCTGAGATGCAGGAGGAACTCAGCCTCATGGCTAGAAGGTTTGAACAACTTAACAGCCGCTTTGGCAAATATAAGAGATTTTACAGGGATAACAGGGAAGGTAGAAGTTATCCACAAAAGACTACCAGAGAAGGAGAGAAAAACTCATCTGAGCTGGAAAAAAAAGAAGGAATACAAGAATTACACCAAGGCTGAAGGATCCTCATCAAAGACCAGAGAGTCCACTGAGGAAAAGAATGATGATGCCAACAGGTGTTTTCAGTGCAAAAAGATTGGGCACTTTCAATATGACTGTCCTCAACTGAGCACAAAAGAAAGAAGAGAAAGGCAAGCCAAAAGAGACAGAAGATATGGAGAAAGGAAAGCCATGATGGCTGGGGATGTTGATGAAAACCTGGAGTCACCTGATGAATTGTTCTCTGACAGCAGTGAAGATGACATGTGCCTCATGGCAAGAGAAGAACCAGAGGTACAATCTAAACCATCCATTTCTCTAGAACACACACCTGAGCTAAGCTCAGAGTCAACTGAGGAACTCAATCTTCAGTCCGCCTTGGAACAATTGATGATTGATTTCTCAAGGTTGCAAGAAGCAAGTTTCTGTCTTCAAGATGAGAACAAACAACTCTTGAGTGAAAACTCCAAGTTAATTGAGTCTGGGAATCAAGCAGATCTGAACCCAGTCAAATCTACCATTGAACTGACAAAAGAGGTGGAAATCCTCAGAAGTCAAGGAAATGGTAGAGATCAACTGATAAAAGATCTCAATGAATCTAAGACAAAGTTAACTGAAGAGAATTTAAAATTAGTAAGTCAAATAAAGGATTCTCTCCTGAAAATTGATGTCTTACAAAAATCTGAAGAGACTTTGTTAAAAAGGATTGATGCTCTAAACAAACCCTCTCTTGCCATAGAGGAGATCCAAAATTTTCAAACCAATCCAAATAACAAGTGTGGGATAGGCTTTATTCCAAAACCTTCAGAAGGTCCTCTGAGTGTTGCCTCTTCAAGTGGCACAAAGAGAGTTTTTGTCAAGTCTGTGACATTTCAACCACAGACTGTGGATAAAGGAAAAAGACCAGCTGAGATCACTCAAAAGAAAAGTCAATCTAAGCCAAAACCAAATGGGAAGGCTCAGGTGACTTATCAGACTAGATCTCAGCAGAGGTACTATCAGCCGAGGTCTTCACAGATGAAGCAACCTCAGCTGAGAACACCCAGGCATGAGCAGTCCTCAAGGAATGACTCATATGAAAGACCTAGTCCTTTTGTGCCTAAAGGAAAAGGTCCTTCATACCTTTATCAACAAAAACCAAGACCAGGTGCACCCAAGCCAAAGAGAAAGAATGTGAAGAAGGTTCCTGTTCCTTCAAAGGTTGACACCCATAGAAAGTTTACTCCCAAGGCACCTAGGGAGATAACAATCTATGTAGATGTTTATGGAAGACAAATTAGCCAATCTAAAGTGATTAGAACTGTGAGGCAAATTTGGATTCCGAAAGGTACAACTAACCTTGTAGGACCCAACACCAAATGGGTACCTAAAGCTTGATCTGTGATTGCAGGGCTCAGTGGACCTCAACAAAGGAGAAGCTCTCATATCATCAGTCTGGTACTTGGACAGTGGATGTTCTAGGCACATGACTGGCAACAAAGATCTCCTGACAGAATTTGTTGAGAAGGAAGGTCCACAAGTCACTTTTGGTGACAACTCTCAAGGAGCCACTAGAGGTTATGGTACTTTAAGTATTGGCTCAGTAAGAGTAAGCA
Source organism: Ballota nigra (assembly GCA_947034835.1). Classification (NCBI taxonomy): domain Eukaryota; kingdom Viridiplantae; phylum Streptophyta; class Magnoliopsida; order Lamiales; family Lamiaceae; genus Ballota; species Ballota nigra. Next base: position 95,132,139 of record OX344724.1, read on the forward strand.
ATGTTTCCTTTGTCAGTGGACTTAAGCACAATCTTCTGTCCATAAGTCAATTCTGTGATAAGGGATACAGTGTTGAATTTTCATGTAACCTGTGTTTTGTTAAGAATGTATCTTCACAACAGGTATTACTAACTGGGTCAAGAAAGGGAAATGTCTATCTTGCAGATTGGAAGTCTTGCACACCAAATGCATGTCTTATAGCTAAGAGCTCAACTGACACTAATTGGTTATGGCATAAAAGGCTAAGTCATCTGAACTTCAAGATGATGAACAGGATAGCAAGACATGGACTGATAGAAGGAATGCCAAATGAAGTTTACAACAAAGAACATATCTGTAAAGCTTGTCAGGAGGGGAAGCAAGTAAAGGCATCTTTCAAAAGCAAAGTAGCAACCTCTACTGACAGAGTACTTCAACTATTACATATGGATCTTTTTGGTCCAGTAACCCCTGTAAGTATCAATGGGAGAAAATATACACTTGTTGTTGTAGATGACTTCTCCAGGTACACATGGGTGATATTCCTTGCAAGCAAAAAGGAGACTCAACTGAGACTGCCAGAGCTCCTGAAGAAAGTTAGCAATGAAAAGAGCCTGAACATTGTAAAGATAAGATCAGATAAGGGCACTGAATTCATAAATTCTATTATATCTGATTATTGCAAAGAATTAGGTATTTTTCATGAGACATCAGCTGCAAGAACTCCACAACAAAATGGAGTAGCTGAAAGAAGAAATAGGACTCTCAAGGAGGCAGCAAGGACAATGTTAGCTGAAGCTCAGGTTCCTAAAAGATTCTGGGCTGAAGCTATTAATACTGCCTGCCACACTCAAAACAGATCCATGGTAACCAAACATCAAGGAAAAACTCCATATGAGTTATGGAATGGCAGAAAGCCACAGGTATTGTTGGTCCAAAAAAAAAGGTTATCCAGCGGAAAGCGTTTTGAGTTTATTTTTAATGAAAACCCAATTTATGAGTTAAGTACTAAAATTTAAAGTGCAGAAATCTAAATTGCAGAAAAGTAGAGAACACCGGATTTATAGTGGCTCGGATATAACGATCCTACGTCCACTCTCCCTTTCTCCAAAGGGGTCTTTCTCACTCTCCAACTTACTCACTTACTTACTGGAATTTCCGAAGTACCAGCTCCTTCGTACAACTTACAACAACCTTATCTAACAAGATGAACAGGTTGAGTAATAATCCAACTAAACTCCTAATAGAGTGTATATAAACTAGAAAGGACAAAGGTGAGTGATTGGAAGAGCTCGTGTGTTCTTGGTGTGCTCTCGCGCGATTCTTGTATTGAACTAATCCAAGCACTCCTATTTATAGTTGTGGAATAAACTAGCCGTTGGGAACTAGCAATTCAAACAACCATAATTTGAGGGATATAATCAATCAAAGATTGATTATATGATTGATTAGTTGACTTCAATCAAGCAATCAATCAAATCCTCCATCAGTTGACTTCCAGATTGCCTTCTTCTCCATCAAGAATTTCCAAAGTATTCTTGTCTCCAGATTACTAAGATGCTTCTGGTAGGTGAACTAATCTGTCTCTCTCATCTGGTTTGGTCTCGTCTGGTCTGGGGTCTTCTGGTCAGGTAACACTTCTGCTCTGGTCCTCATCTGGGAGAGGTCTTCTGGTGACTCCTCTGGCAGACTCCTCTGGTCAGGCTCCTCTGGTCAGACTCCTCTGGCCGGACTCCTCTGGACCTCATCTGCTCTGGTGACTCTTCTGCTCTGGACATCTCATCTGGTCATACCTCATCTGGTCACCTCATCTGGTACCTTCTCTGGTCACCTTCTCTGGTTCTGGTCACCTCATCTGGTACCTTCTCTGGTCTGCACAGATTTCTTCCCCCTTAACCAAAGACTTATTCTAGACCTAGACTAATCTGTAGCTGACTAACAGGTTCAGCTAGTCCTATTACAAGTTCTTGTTTTAACATCTTCAAAACATCTACTCTATATCCCAACAATTTCCCCCTTTTTGATGATGTTAAAACTGGAAGAACTTTAAATAAAACAAGACAAGAAAATATTGAAACATCTAAATAGAGATTCTAGCAGGCTGGGTCAACTGATCTTCCCCCTCAAAGTATGCTCAGCTGATATTGGGGCAAAACATCAGCTGATCTTCTTTTGTATCTGCGGGAAATCAACTTTTTGGTACCCTACTGGGTCCAGGGGGGTTAGCACGATATTTAGGAAGCCACAAGAATAGATCATCCCTTTTTGGATCAGGTGATCTTATCTTTCTTCCATATATATCAACAAAAACACACTGAACATGAGAAGCTTCGACATGGTTATTTCTTCTAGAGGTTCTTCTTCTCTTATGAGCTTGTCCAATAGAAGGAATAACTTGTCTTAAAGCAACAGACTTGAAATTCTTTTGATAAGGATAAGTCTTACTAGAACCATCAAATGTTCCAGCTGGTCTGGCAGATGACTTGAAAGTCCTCTGCAGGTGAGTAGGAGTCATCTGGTTCTGCCTCTTTTGAGAAGATCCAGATTGTCTTCTACTCTGCTGGCCTGGCTGAGGTCTTTTATTCTGGGTATAGCCCTTCTTAAAATTCCTCCTCTGCCTTTTGGGTTTTTGAGTTTTAGGACTCATCTGCCCATTAGGCTGAGTTGCCTGGTCAGCTGGCCTTTTACCCTTATCAATAAAATTACTAGTCTGTTCTTCTTTCTGAACAGGTGAGGATTCAGGTTTGGTATAACCAAGGCCTGTTTTATCATGCTCTCTTTGAGATGAGGCAGCTATATGTGACACAGCATTGTTTGCTATAGTCAGCTGCTCCAGTCTCAGCTTGAGCTTGTCCTCACTATCTTTTACAATTTTGTTTTGATGGAAGAGTTCATCGAACTTAGCTTCCAGCAGAGTATATTCATTATCTTTCTCAATGTTTTCAGCAAGCAACTTTTCTATTAGCTTAGTTTGTTCATCACATCTGGTTTTCAAGTCAGTGGACTCTTCTACCAGAGTTTGAACTTGTTCAGCTGGTAGATCAGTTGGGTTGCTAAAACATTGTGAAAGCTTCTGATTTTCTGCTTTCAACTTTGTGTTCTCTTCTTCCAACTTTTGACAAAGTTGTATAGAAGTTTGGAGATCTAATAGCATTTTCTGCATATCAGACTCCTCTGATTGTTCAGAAAACGAAGAATAAGAAGAAGAAGAGGGAGTTCGATTGCATACCTCGTCTGTCATAAGACAAACCTCTTCGTCTGGTCCAAAATTAGATGATGAACCAGAAGTGGATACCTCATCTTCCTCCTCTGCGAAGCTTCTTTTGGAGTAACTCCTAGTGTATCTTCTACTGCTTCTCTTTGAGCCCATTTCTGCAAAAATTGTTAGCACAACAAATATTTGGGTTTTTAAAAAAATATGGATCTGCCCTGGTGACCACCGAGATAATTTCAAAACAGTGGTCTGTAGGACACACTGCTCTGATACCACTTGTTGGTCCCAAAAAAAGGTTATCCAGCGGAAAGCGTTTTGAGTTTATTTTTAATGAAAACCTAATTTATGAGTTAAGTACTAAAATTTAAAGTGCAGAAATCTAAATTGCAGAAAAGTAGAGAACACCGGATTTATAGTGGTTCGGATATAACGATCCTACGTCCACTCTCCCTTTCTGCAAAGGGGTCTTTCTCACTCTCCAACTTACTCACTTACTTACTGGAATTTCCGAAGTACCAGCTCCTTCGTACAACTTACAACAACCTTATCTAACAAGATGAACATGTTGAGTAATAATCCAACTAAACTCCTAATAGAGTGTATATAAACTAGAAAGGACAAAGGTGAGTGATTGGAAGAGCTCGTGTGTTCTTGGTGTGCTCTCGCGCGATTCTTGTATTGAACTAATCCAAGCACTCCTATTTATAGTTGTGGAATAAACTAGCCGTTGGGAACTAGCAATTCAAACAACCATAATTGGAGGGATATAATCAATCAAAGATTGATTATATGATTGATTAGTTGACTTCAATCAAGCAATCAATCAAATCCTCCATCAGTTGACTTTCAGATTGCCTTCTTCTCCATCAAGAATTTCCAAAGTATTCTTGTCTCCAGATTACTAAGATGCTTCTGGTAGGTGAACTAATCCGTCTCTCTCATCTGGTTTGGTCTCGTCTGGTCTGGGGTCTTCTGGTCAGGTAACACTTCTGCTCTGGTCCTCATCTGGGAGAGGTCTTCTGGTGACTCCTCTGGCAGACTCCTCTGGTCAGGCTCCTCTGGTCAGACTCCTCTGGCCGGACTCCTCTGGACCTCATCTGCTCTGGTGACTCTTCTGCTCTGGTGACTCTTCTGCTCTGGACATCTCATCTGGTCATACCTCATCTGGTCACCTCATCTGGTACCTTCTCTGGTCACCTTCTCTGGTTCTGGTCACCTCATCTGGTACCTTCTCTGGTCTGCACAGATTTCTTCCCCCTTAACCAAAGACTTATTCTAGACCTAGACTAATCTGTAGCTGACTAACAGGTTCAACTAGTCCTATTACAAGTTCTTATTTTAACATCTTCAAAACATCTACTCTATATCCCAACAGGTATCTTACTTTCATATTTTTGGTTGCAAATGTTTCATTCACAACAATGGGAATACTCAACTGAAAGCTTTTGATAGCAAAGCTGATGAAGGAATTTTCTTAGGATATTCCCAAATCAGTAGAGCTTTCAGAGTTTACAACTGTAGAACTCTTGTTGTGGAAGAAACACCTCATGTGGTATTTGATGAGTCTACCTTTGAGTCCAGAAGTAAGGAGAATGAGGATGTGATAAGCAAAAGGCTAACTAGACTGAGTATCAAATCAAAAGGATATCCTGAGAATTGTGTTGATACATTCATCCCAACTTGGGACAACCTCAATGATCAACAATTCAAAGAGGACACTCAAAATAAGACCAATCCTCAAAGCTCACCTGAGAGCCCTCCTGAAGATGTAACTGAACTGATGAACACCATCCCAGTTCAAGAGGTAACCAATGTCAATGAAGATGTGGTCACAGCTGAGACATTCACTGAAACTATCATTCAAGGGGGAACCAATGAAATTACCATTGAGAATGAAAATACCTTGAATGATGACTCAGGACTTCAACCCTCTGTCTTATTTCCTGAATTCGATTTCATTCCAATATCTAGTGACTCAACTTCAGAAGAGTTAAACTCTACTGAAGGGCATCAGCCTAGGAGAACTTGGCTCTCAGATCACCCTGTTGAGCAAATCCTAGGTGATCCTACCTCAGGAGTCAAAACTAGAAGTTTTCATGGTGAAAGTGCTTTGTTTTGTTGTTTCTTATCAAACCAGGAACCAAGTTCCATAGCAGAAGCACTTCAAGATTCCAACTGGATTATTGCCATGCAAGAAGAGCTCAATCAGTTCACAAGGAATCAAGTATGGGAGTTGGTGGACAGACCATATCACTGCAATGTGATAGGAACCAAGTGGGTATTCAAGAACAAGAAGGATGAGAATGATATCATAGTCAGAAACAAGGCCAGGCTAGTTGCAAAGGGCTACTCTCAAGTTGAAGGATTTGACTATGATGAAACATTTGCTCCAGTAGCCAGATTGGAGGCAATAAGGTTATTTCTTGCATATGCTGCTCACAAGAAATTCAAGGTGTACCAGATGGATGTTAAGAGTGCCTTCTTGAATGGAGTACTCAATGAAGAGGTCTATGTGGAGCAACCCCCAGGTTTTGAAGAAAGTCACAAAGTATATAGACTGAGGAAAGCTCTATATGGACTGAAACAGGCTCCAAGAGCTTGGTATGATACTTTGTCACAATTCCTTTTGGATCATGGTTTTATCAAAGGGAGAGTTGATAGAACACTTTTCAGAATCACAAAAGGAGAGGACACATTGCTGGTTCAAATTTATGTGGATGATATCATTTTTGGATGTCCTAACCAAGTCCTCTGTGAGAAATTTTCTCAACTGATGAAGGGAAAGTTTGAGATGTCTATGATGGGAGAAATGAATTTCTTCCTAGGACTTCAAGTCAAGCAATCCACTGAAGGAATCTTCATCAACCAAGCCAAATACACAAGGGAGCTGATCAACAAGTTTGGATGCCAGACCAGCAAGGTTGCAAGAGTTCCACTCAACACCAACATCAAAATGGAACCAGATGAGGATGGAGAATCAGTAGACCAGACTTCCTACAGAGCCATTAATGGATCTCTACTGTATCTCACAGCAAGCAGGCCTGATATCACATTTGCAGTTGGCATGTGTGCTAGATATCAAGCAAATCCCAAGAAAAGTCACCTGGAAGCTGCCAAGAGAATTCTCAAATATCTTAAGGGTACTGTGAATATGGGATTGTGGTATCCCTCAGATGACAATCTAGAACTCACAGGATACTCAGATGCTGACTATGGAGGATGCAGAATTGATAGAAAATCAACCTCAGGCACTTGTCAATTCTTGGGAAGTAAACTGATTTCTTGGTTTTCCAAGAAACAAAATTCAGTAGCCACAAGCACTACTGAAGCTGAGTATATGGCAGCTGGAAGTTGTTGTGCTCAAATTCTTTGGCTAAGACAACAACTGAGAGATTACAACATCTTTGCCAATGAAGTCCCTATTTTCTGTGACAACAATAGTGCAATTGCTATTTCAGAAAATCCAGTTCTCCACACAAGATGCAAACATGTGGATATAAGGCATCACTTCATCAGAGATCATGTGGAGAAGAAGGACATCAAAATGCTCAAAATCCACACTGACAAGCAGAAGGCAGATATCTTTACTAAACCTTTGGCTGAAGCAAGGTTTCAAGAGTTGTCAGTGGAGCTTGGACTCCTAGATCCAGGAGAGTAAAGAAAGGATTGAATCTCAGTAGAGTTACCTTCAACTCAGTGGAGATTCATACTCAGAAGAGGATCTTCTCTCAGAAGAAGCTCCTCATCTCAGAAGAGGCCTTAATATCAGACGAGGTCGAACCTCAGTGGAGGTCAAGTTTATACCTATGTTATTTTCAAAGCTAAAACCTCTTAGTTTTATATATATTTTAATTGGTTTCAATATATTTACTAATGAGTGCTTTCTGAAAAATTAAATCTCTTTCCACTGTTCCGAAGAGATTTTGGTATGGCAAGCATTTAATGCGCGTGGTACAAGTCAGACATGCTTTTTCAATTACCTATCTCACGCGCCCTAAAAGCCGGATGATGTGACCTTCCGGTTACCAACTTTTAAAATCCATACCATTCATTTAGGCGGTTCTTTTCTAACCGTCAAGATTTCTTAAAACCCCCCCACTAAACCTTGCAACTATCCACGATCTCAAACACGATCAATCTCAGGCGTTGATCTCTTTGTTCAATCTCACCATTCATTACTCATATAAAAACTCCAAACGATCATTTGTAAACCTTTTCGAATACACTTCCAAAGCAAACACTTACTTCTTTTCCCAACTCTCTGCAAATCATTTCTCTCAAACCCTCTTATTCAAATGGCAAAACTAAATCTTAGTTTCCTTACCCATAAAGATAACTTCTGGTATGAACCCATCGTGGTTTTTAATAACCCAGAAATTGAGTCCAGACCAGAGTATGCTCACATCAAAGAAGCCCTTGAAATGATAAAAAGTGTTGGGTTAGAGAAATTTTTATCTGTCCATCCAGAGAACTGTTTTGACAGACAGGTTCTTGAATTCTACAACAATGTCTCCAACTCAGATACAAAGATCAAGTCTCATCTGATCTTGCAAAGGAAGAAGAAAGTTATGAGAGATAACATGGAGGTCACAGAGCACCAAAAGATAAAGAAGGAGATTCGAGTGAGCGGAGAAGTTCTGAATGAGCTTTTTGATCTTCCTTCTGAAGGTCCCAATCCAGACACGTGCATAGTAGAGAAAGAGGAAGAATGGGTCAAAACCATAATGCAGAGGAAGGTACAATACACCCCAACAATGAACAGAAGTGAACTCCTGCCAGTTTACAATGTTCTCTGTGAAGTCGTGAGTAAATGTATCTTGGGAAACCAAGGGAGTACTGAGCAAGTGAGCAAGCCAAAGCTCAGGCTGATGAAGGCGATAGTTGAGAGCAAGGAAAAGTCATACAATTGGCAGCAGTTCTTTCTGAGGGCCTTGAATAAAGAGCACTCGAAGTTTCAACCTGACAAAACTCCTCAACTATCAAGTAAGCTAAACTATGCAATAAAAATCTCTTACTTGATAGAGAATGTAGATCTGGGAGTAGATTGGATCCCTGATAGGAAATGGAGCAATCTAAAGATCTTATTCAAGTCTGGAAAGACTCTGGAGGCAAGGATGATTAAGCCTGCTGTGGAAAGCCCAGAGGCAGTTGAGGAGGAGGAAGCTACCCCTGCTGAGGGGAAGAAAACAAAGCTAAAGAGGAGATTGGTAAAGTTGAGTGACAAAATGGCTCAACATAAGGAGGCTGTGGCAGAGAAGGCCTCAAGGAAGGAGAAGAAGAGGTCTTCTGAAGCAGAGAAAGAGGCTGCTTCGAAGAAAGTCAGAATCACTAACTCTACTGATGAATCTTCATCAGGTAACCCTGACTCATCTCCCAACATCATATCAACTGAGTCTGACTCAGATGTCCCTGCACCTACCCCCATCAAACCTAAAATCACTAAACCCCGCACCCCTGCCGCCAAAACCAAACGCATCTCCAAAATAACTCACACTCAAACCCCCACTGATGGCTCTCAAAAGCCAGCAAGTGGATCCCAAACTGAAACCCCCACTGAACCCATCTCCACCCCAACTGAAACCACCCCATCAACCCCATCTGAACCCGTATCATCCACCCCCACTGACCAAAACCCAACCTCACCTGACACTCAAACCTCATCTGAGTTGGACCCTCCTGAAATTCATCCAACTCAACTGGAGTCTATCCCAGAAGAGCCAACAGAAAGCAGATCCCCTACCCCTTCCCTTCCTTCAGACGATGAAGAAGAGTACTCCTTCCTTGATACTCTCAAGGATGAAGTTGCATACTTTTTAGAGTCTAAGTACCCTGAGCTTGATGGGTACCCAACCCTGAAAGCTTTCTTCTTGAGGCTGAGACTCCTTGTCCAGCTCAAAGATAGGAGGCTAGGAGAAATTCTACTGGCGGTCAAAGGCAGCAATGCTGATGATTGGAAGAAGAAGGAGATGGAGGTGTTGCAGTTTGCAGGGATGACCAAAACCAGACTTCTCTGTGATGAGAAAATTTTTGAGAGTCTAGTGATGGAGAAGATAGCTGAGGCTAAGAATGCAACTGAGGAAGAGAAGGCTGATGTTGGTGAGCAAGAGAAATCAACTGAGGTGTTAGCTGAAGCAGAGGAGGTGAAGGAGAAAGAGGGAGAGAAAGGAGAACATATACAAGGAGGAGGGACCTCACCAAGGCAAGGTGATGGTGAGGTAGCCAAGGATGTATCCAAGGCAAGGGATACTGAGGCTCAAAATTTGCCACAGGAGAGTCCAGTAGAGGTGTCTACTGAGATTCTCCCACAACAGCCCTCAGTGGTGACTTTAGAGTCAACTGAGGTGTCTGGAATCGAAGGAGTTGAAAAGGAGAAAGAAAAAATTGAGGGTGGTGAGAAAGATGTTGAAATCACTGGAGTTGTGAGAGGTCAAATAAAAGCAATCATCCCTGTAAAGGGTGAAATGGCTGAAAGAAATATAGTTGAAAAGAAGAGTGATGAGAGAAGTAAGATGAGTGAGGAGGAGGGAGTTCCAATGGAGTTAGAAGTTTCAGGTGACTTAGGTGGAGAGATTGAGGGAGGAAAAACTAACACTGTCTTAAATGCAGGCACTCAAACTGATGAGATCCCCCCAGTCCAGGTCAACCTAACTCCCCTGAAGGATGCAGTGCTTAAACTCCAACATGAAAGAATCCCTGCTCTTGAAACTCAGCTGAGAGATGTCCAAGAAGTTGTCCAAGAGGAGGTGGACGAAATGGTCATCCTCTCAGATCACATTGATGAACTCATGGAGTCCACAACTACATCACTCCAAAATCTCACACTTAAAATTGACGACTCTCAGCAGATGGTGATTGATGTAGTTGAGGGGCAAAGTGTGCTAGTCATTGATGCCCTGAAGAAGCTGGAGGAAACTGAAGAAGAGGCCAGAGCCAAATTCCTCAAAGACTCAGTAGAGAACGTTTCCATCAACCTGAAGTCATCAGTGGAGGCCTTCTCAACTGACCTTCTTGGAAAGGTTGAAGGATTATGGAACTCGAAGATGTCTGAATTCGAGGCCAAGCATGCTGAGCTGGGAGCCAAACTGGGAGAGGTACTAAAGAAGGCAGCTGAGGATTTTCCAACTCAAGAGAAGACTGATGTGCTTATCAATGAAAAGCTTGCGCAGTTTGTTCAATTTGGGCAGACTGCTGGGGCTACTTTAGAAAGGCTTGAGGATGAGGTAGATCACTGCTCAACTGAGCTGAAGGCATTGGCACATGATCAACTGAAGCTCAACATCACAGTGGCTGAGTGTATGATTAATGCCGGAAAGGGGGAAAAGAGGATAAGTGCGAAGGACATGAAGGCTGATCCCAAGAATAAAATGAACATTATCCTTGAAACCCCTGATTTCGAAAAAGGCCAACAAGTGAAGAGCACCCTGAAGAAAGTTGATGCTGAGGCCCAGAGGCTGGTTGGAGAAAAGAAGGGCAAGGAGACATCATCAGAAGACCTCTCAAAGTTCAAAGAAGCTCATCTGAAAGAGAAGGAAGAGAGAGCTGCAAAGAAGGGGGAACCTGCAAAGAGGAAGGCATCTGAAACTCTCTCAGCAGAGGTTGCTAAAAAGTCAAGAACCTCAGGGAGGTTGGCAGCTAAGTCCACAACCTCTACTGATGAAGTTCAGGTACTTCCTATTCTCAACCCTGAACCCCTATCTTCTGAACCTTCCAAGTCTGCACCCACCAAAGTCACAGAGCTCGCTGAGCTAATTAAAGAGGCTGGAGGTATGAATGAGAGAGCAAGGAAGCTAACAGCCCAGCAGCAGGAGAGGAGAGATAAGGTGGTTGATAAGATAGAGACCATTGCAGAGCTGGCTGAGAGGAAAAGAAAGGAGAGGCTAGCCACTTTTGATAAAACTACATCTAAGAAGTTCAGAAGTGGTTATCTTAAGTGGGCTGCCAAACTGAAGAAAGACAAGATCACACCTTCTCAAAACAGATTCCCTCACCATGATGCCTGGGTTCCTAAGAAGCTCAATGATGCTTGGGAGACTGCAAAAAGGGAATTCGTTTATTCCTTTTATGTCAGTGGAGAGTTAGGAAGGGACAATGCACAAGAAGTCTTCAACTCATGGTTGTTTGATGCCTATCCCAAACTCTATCCTGAGATCAGTGGTGCTTGGAATGATGCCTTCCCTGATTATGCTCTGAAGGCCCCTGAGCCAATCACCTACTGGCCTCCTCAAGATGCAACAGGAGCTGTTGATAGAGAAAGGATCACTGAAGAGTGGACATCTTTATGTGAGCATCTTGGTCTCAAAGGACATTCGAAGGAAATGATGGAAAGGAAGAATGAGCTGAAGATCAGAGTCTTCAAGCAATATGGACTTGAACCTCTTTTTGAGTCCATCTGAGAAAGTTGTATCTTTTGCTGGGCATTTGTTTATAAGTCCCAGGTGTGTTTAGTTTCAAACTTTTTGAGAGTTGACTTCATGTAATTTGTACTTCATCATTTTTTCAATGAAATGAACTCTGCTGATGTTTGCCCAAGATAATATCTCATTATCATTTAGGCTTACGTACTTGAATGTTTTTACTTACAAAAACTGTGAACCTTGAATGTCATCTGAAGAACCTCATCTGGAAGAAGATATGTAATAAGATAGGTTCCGGCATAATAAAAAAGGGGGAAATTGTTGGGAAAATGTATAAGACTTGTTTTGATTAGATGCCAACATGTCCCTCCTAAGTTGTTTTGTAAGTAAATTATTCAGTAGAGTTAATGTTTAGTTCAACAGTTCTAAGTGTTAAGAACTGGAGTACAGTTAGTAATAACTAGAGTGTATTTTAGTATGAAGTCTGCTGAAGATAAAGTCCGCTGAAGTGAAGTCCACTGAAGACTAAGTGGTCTGAGAAAGAAGTCTAAGTCTTGAATGTTTTCTAAGTACATTCTCACTAAGACTAAAACTATCAGTAGAGGACGAAGGTCCACTGATAAAGAAACTAACAAGTACATTGAATGCTAAACATATTTAAAGCTGTTAGTTAATCCGGTTGGAACAAGGCAAAATGAATTTCAATGAAGCTTACAATAAATGAAGGAATAAGAAGGTTCTCTCAGAGGAGTTCCACCTTAAAGCAAGACAAGAATCTGGGCATACAGACTTAAGGTCCAATGAAAAGATGACACGTCAGTGTACTTTACTGACAGCCGACCTGCCCCAGCCAGACAAGTACCAAAAGTCTTTCACCTAGCAATCTACAGAAAGTTGGTGAACAGCATGGTTTTGCAGCCATTTCTTGACAAGACTTAAAGCTTCAAATAGAGCCGTTTGAACCAATCAGATACAAGAAGACTTACTTGAGAAGATTCAAATCCAACGGGAAGATTTTCAAGGAAGCCTATAAATACAGAAGGACGTGCACATTTACAAGCACGGGAAACTCACAAGATCAAAGCTATCTCTACATTCATAATCATCCAGAAGCACTCGAAATTATCATTGTTTCCCAAGTGTTTCACAATTGTAGAGAGCCTAACAAACCTTCTGTAACCAAGCTTAAAGCTATATCCAAATCTTAGAAAGAGATAATCCAATCCTAAGCATTGAGCTAAACCTGTAAGGATTATCTCAAAATAGTTGGAACCAAAACCCTACTCAAAACCCTACTCAGTGTTTAGGTTGAGAGCTAGTGTTAAGTGGTGTTAGTAAGCTGATTGTTGTATCAGTCTGAAAGCTGGTTTGTTTTGGGAACTAGGACCTGGAATTTCCTAGTGATCAATCATCCTAAGAGAGGAGAAGTTGATCAGTGCACCTTGGCACTATAACACAAGGAATTCCAAGTGAAAGGAATTCTCCTGTTTGATCAGGCCAGTGGACGTAGGAGATTTATCTCTGAACCAATTTACATCTTGTGTACTTACATTCTGCTATTTCATAAGTGTGTGTTAATCTCAAGTTTATCAAAGTAAAACGAGTTTTCTAAAGGGCTCACTAATCCGCATCTGAAAGCTAATTAGATAGTAGTTCAACTGAAAGCCTTGTGTTTTCAGTGGAGGTATTATCTCAGTAAGCTTTCACAGAGTAACTCTCAGCAGACCTCAAGACCACTGACGAGCTACTGTCTTAAGTAACCTGATAAGTTTTGAAGAAGTTTTAATTTGTAATCACAGGTGTATTCCCCCCATACACCTGTTTACTCGTTTCGGGACCAACAAGTTGTCTTTACTCCAAGGTGAAATATATTAATTAATTTAGAGCTATTCAGAAGCCTAATTAATTAATGGACTTGATAATCTTAAACGCGGGAAATAATAACCGGGAGCCCATATTATCGTAATATGAATTAAGATGGATAGTGCAATATTAATTTATTAGTGGTAATAATTAATATTAATGGATTGAATTATATTGGGGCTCAATATTGAAATTCAGAAGTCCATTAGGAGGTCCAATCTTAATTCTCCTTAAAGGCCCCTCAAGTAGCCCATTAAGTAGCCCAATAATGATAAGGCGATTAAAATAAAAAGATAATATAATGCTGATTTTTCTTGTATTTTTGAAAATTAGGAAAATAGATTGAGAAAAGATTTTGTTGATTTTCTTGGAAAGATATTATGGAAGATAAGTATTCTTGGAATACAAGATTATCTCATATATTCAAGAAGATTCAAATCTTGGATATTCTCTCTATAATTTTCGATCAATATGGCCTTGAAAATAAGAGTGAGATTTTTGTGGAATGTTTTATTATGGAGAAAAGAATATATGAGATATATTCAAGATTTCTTAGAGACTAAGAAAAGATTTTTTCCAAGCCCATATTTCCTCATATTTTTGGCCACTACCTCTATAAATAGGGGGTGATTATTTCATCCTCAAATATATAATTCCATGTGTTGAAAAAATCAAGAGCATATATATTTTTCTTTTTCCTTAGTTATTTAAATTACTTGAAAGCATCTCCCACCGGTGATCAAGTAAGGCGAAATGGAAATACTTGAGAAGGTTTTTGGGTTGATAAAGCGTGATCGTGATTGTCCCGTTTATTCAAAGGTCAATTCTACAAGAGGTACGTAAGTCACATAAAATCTTGTTTATTCCGCCTAGATTTTATGTGAATTAATTAAACATGCATGATGTTAAATTTGTTGTTGGAATTATTATTTGAATTAATTAGGATTAATTAATGCTAGTAATAATTGAATTTAAATTCGTATTTAAATTTCATCCCGAGTAGATTCCGGACACCCATATTTTCCCAACACATGAGTGCAGTGGCTAGGCCACAATATGCAAGTGATGGGCAGCTCCTATTTGATGGGAAAATTGCACTACAAAAAAGAAGGAGATTAGCGACGGGTTTTTTGCGACGGTCAGAATTTCCGTCGCAAATTCAGTGAATTTGCGACGGATTTTTGTAAGCCGTCGCAAAAAACGACAATTTGCGATGACTTAGGAAGTCCGTCGCAAATGATAGTAATTTGCGACGGAAAAGCCGTTGCAAACACTAGGGCCCACCGCCTTCGTCTTGAACCGGCTACATTTGCGACGGAAAGGTCGTCGCAAATTTCAATTTTGAGTTTGAGACGGGCAATTCCGTCGCAAAACATACCCGTTTAAAAGTGACCGTTCGGGAAGCGACCCGTTTGACTGATTTACGACGGAACAGGCCGTCGCAATTTTAAACTTTGTATTTGCGACGGACAAAAGCCGTCGCAAAGCTTACATTTGTATTCGCAACCTTTCGGGAAACGGCCCATTGACTGATTTGCGACGGAATTTCCGTCGCAAATCCGAACTGTTTTACGCGTCTTATTGGAAAACGTTGCGTTGACTGATTTGCGACGGAAAAGCCGTCGCAAATCAGTGAAAAATGGCGTCGTTTTGCGTTTGACGGGCAAAATTTGCGACGGACAGGCGTCCGTCGCAAATTTTTTTCCACTTATTTATACAGAACCGCCGCTTTACAGGCGGAGAAAGAGAGAAAAGAAGAGGAAAAAGAGAGGAAAATGAAGGAGAAGTCGGGTGTCGTCGCTGTAGAGCCAATCCGTCCCCACCGAGTTCTCGTTTCGTCATCTTCTACAAATAAACCGTAAGTTTTCTTCATTTTTACCGTTTAAAATTTAATTTTAAAGCATGCTTAGAGAATTGATTTTAGTTGAATTATTTGAATTATATTAGTAATGAATTGATTTTAGTTGATTTAGTTGATCGAATTTTAATTTAAAGCATGTTTAATTTTTTTTAAGTGGTATTAAATTGAATTAGTTGAATTGTTTGAATTATATTAAAAATAAATTGATTTTAGTTGAATTAGTTGAATTATAATTTAATTAGTTGATCGAATTTTAATTTAAAGCATGTTTAATTTTTGTTAAGTTTAGAATTGAATTAGTTGAATTGTTTGAATTATATTAGAAATGAATTGATTTTAGTTGAATTGGTTGAATTATAATTTAATTAGTTGATCGAATTTTAATTTAAATCATGTTTAATTTTTGTTAAGTTTAGAATTAAATTAGTTGAATTGTTTGAATTATATTAGAAATGAATTGATTTTAGTTGAATTAGTTGAATTATAATTTAATTAGTTGATCGAATTTTAATTTAAAGCATGTTTAATTTTTGTTAAGTTTAGAATTGAATTAGTTGAATTGTTTGAATTATATTAGAAATGAATTGATTTTAGTTGAATTAGTTGAATTATAATTTAAGTTGATCGAATTTTAATTTAAAGCATGTTTAATTTTTGTTAAGTTTAGAATTGAATTAGTTGAATTGTTTGAATTATATTAGAAATGAATTGATTTTAGTTGAATTAGTTGAATTATAATTTAATTAGTAGATCGAAATTTAATTTAATTTTAAAGCATGTTTAATTTTTGTTAAGTTTATAATTGAATTAGTTGAATTGTTTGAATTATATTATATATAAATGAATTGATTTTAGTTGAATTAGTTGATCGAATTTAATTAGTTGATTGAATTTTAATTTAATTTTAAAGCATAATTAATTTTTGTTAAGTTTAGAATTGAATTGTTTGAATTATATTAGAAATGAATTGATTTTAGTTGAATTAATTAGTTGAATTATAACGGTTAATTTTAAAGCATGTTTAGAAATAGTTGAATTTGTTAAGTTTAGAATTGATTTTAGTTGAATTGTTTGAATTATAATAGTTAATTTTAAAGCATGTTTAGAAATAGTTAAATTTGTCAAGAACGTCAAGGCTAAAAAGGGGCGGTTCGCTGGATTGAGCAGCTTCGGAAAGAACTTTTTCCGACCTCGTGGCTCAGGCTCATCCTCCTCTCAGTCTTCCATCGACTCTCATCCCAGTGAGGTCGAGAGGCAGCTTGCCACGGTGGTGGAGCAGATGAAGAATATGCAGAGGCAGCAGCGAGAGAAGGAAGAGTATGAGAGACAGCAGCGAGAGGTGCACGACCGATATACAGCTGAGGTGGAGCGGTATCGGGTCGAGGTGCAGGCGTATACAGCCGCCATACAGGCGTGGTGGCAGATATTCGCCTCTGATTCAATGCCACGAGCGCAAATGCCTGCGCCACCGATGCCGCCGGTCCCGCCGACCCAGCCATCGATGCCGCCGATCCCGCCGACCCAGCCATCGATGTCGCCGATTGTTAACCTGGGCGAGGATGAAGAGGAAGACGGATTTAATTCCGATTTTAAAAAAAAATTGATTTTTAATAACTATGAAGTACAATTTTTTTTTTAGTTTGAATTGTTACTTTAATTTAATTTTTGAATTGTTACTTTAATTTATAATTTTGTGAATTTATTAGTTTGAATTTACTTTTATTTAATGGACACAACATTTATAAAAACAAGTGAAAAACGAAAATGAATTAATTTGGTGAATTATGAAAAAAAACGAATCAATTTGGATACATACACAATTAATTGCGTACAAATGAACGAATTATAAATTTAAGCGGGAGTCGAAATAAATAATTTTACAGAAATAATAAAAAATAAATGGCCCCAATATTTATAAAAACAAGTTAGAAACGAAAATGAATTAATTTGGTGAATTATGAAAAAAAAAACGAGTCAATTTGGATACATACACAATTAATTGCGTACAAATGAACGAATTATAAATTTAAGCGGGAGTCGAAATAAATAATTTTACAGAAATAATAAAAATTAAATGGCCCCAATATTTATAAAAACAAGTTAGAAACGAAAATGAATTAATTTGGTGAATTATAGAAAAAAAATGAGTCAATTTGGATACATATACAATTAATTGCGTACAAATGAACGAATTATAAATTTAAGCGGGAGTCGAAATAAATAATTTTATAGAAATAATAAAAATTAAATGGCCCCAATATTTATAAAAACAAGTTAGAAACGAAAATGAATTAATTTGGTGAATTGTAGAAAAAAAATGAGTCAATTTGGATACATATACAATTAATTGCGTACAAATGAACGAATTATAAATTTAAGTGGGAGTCGAAATAAATAATTTTACAAAATAAAAAAAATAGTTGGGCAAAATATTTTAATAAACAACTTAGATACGAAAAGAAATTAATTTGGTGAATTATAAAAAAAATGACTTAATTTGAATACATATACAATTAATTGCATAAAAATAAACGAAAGTAGCTTGTGCCCTAGTGGCGCGCGCCCCCTCCTCTTGCACAAGAGGTCCCGTGTTCGATTCCCCTTGGACGCAAAAAATGGATTAATTGTTCAAGGCCTAATAAGACTAATATAGAAGGTGGGCCGCATATAAAAAGAGATGGGCCGGTTGGCCCAGTGGTCCGCGCCCACCCTGGCCGCCTCGGGTGCCCGGGCTCGAACCACGCGAGCCACTTTTTTTTTATAGGCTCGGTAATTTGCGACGGCCAAATTCCGTCGCAAATATTGAATTTTGCGACGGAAAACAACCCGTCGCAAATTATAACAGAAAAAAATAAAAAAAATATATATAAACATTTGCGACGGAATGTGGCCGTCGCAAATATTGTTGACCCGAACGGGTCTGACCCGAAATATTTGCGACGGAATACTGTCCGTCGCAAATTCTGTGTGACCCGGCCGGGTCTGACCCGCCGATTTTGCGACGGATTTGTCCGTCGTTAATTTGCGACGGAAGGCGAAATCCATCGCAAAAATTAGCTACGGCTGTTTTAGGGACGGATACGTGTCCGTCGCAGATACCGTCGCAAAACACTGTTTGCGACGGATTTTCCGTCGCTAATTTCGTCGCAAAACAGTGTTTTTTTTGTAGTGTTGGAATTTTCCCTTTCACTAAACAGGTACCAGCACAAAGAAACTCAAGGAATAGAAGCAGGGGTACATTGGAGACTAAACCATTGGACTCTATCACAAAAATAATCATCAAGGATTGTCTTTTGAATCAGGTATAATAAACTGTCAGATTCTATTGTCTTCATACAGTTTTTTCAAATTAAGTCTCCAAAACAGGTATTTTTACTCCTATTGGTGACATTAATTTGCTGTTATTTTATCATACTTTCATATTATTCCTGCTATTAAGGCAAAATGGCCTTCTAATGCATGCAAAGACATATTCACTCAACAAGATAATGTCAGGCCACACATAAGTAAAAATGATTTAGAGTTTAAGGCAGTTGCAAGCTCAGATGGATTTAACATCCAGCTTATATGCCAACCCCCTAACTCTCCTGAAACAAACATCAATGGTTTGGGTTGATTTAGAGCTATTCAATCACTTCAGGTGGACACTGCATCTTACACTGTGGATGAATTGGTGACTATTGTGTTGACATCATATGCAGAATTGAAAGTCATGTCACTAAACAAAGTTTTCTTAACTCTACAATCTTGCCTAGTTGAATTCATTAAGGCCAAGGGCAACAATGATTTCAAAGTGCCCCACATGAACAAAGAAAAACTGCTCAGAGAAGAAAGATTGCCACTAACTCTAGAAGTTGATGAAGAATTGGTAAGGGAATGCATTCAGTATCTGATTGAAATTGGACAGGTACAATGAGCATCTTATGATTTCAGTGGTTTGATGGGTGATCTAGGTTTTGATTGAAGTGTGCAAGTTCTTCCAAGACTTAGGATTAGTTTTTTAAGCTAGTTTACAGCTTGATAGATGGAAGGTTGTAGTTTTTGTTTAGTTTTTGAATCAATCTTGGAAAAGATGAATCAAGTTGTTAACAATCACATATGTAAACACCTTTTTGTGCAATGCAATGCAAGTTCATTTCATTTCATTTGAATCAATGAGCATTAACAAATTTATAATGGATATTTAAGACTTAGTGGTGACAAATAGAAGTCTCCTAACTAGGTTGGCCCTCAGGAAATATTCATCACAGGGCATAATTAAGGTACATACATGCATGGACAGATTGGTGTGGACAATTACAACTTAGTGGTGACAAATAGAAGTCTCCTAACAAGGTTGGCCCTCAGAAAATATTCATCACAGGACATAACTAAGGTACATACATGCAACCTAGTGGTGACAAATAAAAGTCTCCTAACTAGGTTGGCCCTCAGAAAATATTCATCACATGACATAATTAAGGTACATACATGCATGGACAGATTGGTGTGGACAATTACAACCTAGTGGTGACAAATATAAATCTCCTAACTAGGTTGATCCTCAGAGAAGATTCATCATACAACATAATTAAGGGACATAAATCAACTGGATGCCTCTTGATTCATCACAACAACAACAGTTCACAAACCAACTGGATGCCTCTTAGATCATCACAAAAACAACAGTTCACAAACCAACAGGGCATAAATCAACTGGATGTCTCCTAGTTCATCACAAAAACAACATCTAAAAAACCACTCGGACATAAAACAAATGAATGTCTCATAATTCATCACAAAAACAACAGTTCACAAACCAACAGGACATAAATCAAATGAATGCCTCCCAATTCATCACAAAAACAACATTTCACAAACCAATCGAACATAAATCAAATGAATGCCTCCTAATTCCTCACAAAAACAACATTTCACAAACCAACATGACATAAATCAAATGAATGCCTCCTAATTCATCACAAAAAATAACATTTCATAAACCAACAGGACATAAATCAACCGCATGCCTCCTACTTCATCATATAATCAACAAGACATATATATATCAACAACAAGCCTCAGGATTCATCATAAAATTAAAATTTCTCATACTAACAGGACATAACAAAGCAAATTGCAAAAAAAATTCTTCCAAAATTCAAGGAGTACCTAAATTTCGGACACCAAAGACAGACCCAGTCATTGATGAATGACTTCATATCATGCTTCACCTCAGACTTATCAATTGACCCATAATATGGTGGCGAAACAAGAGAGGGCTCGTTCAAAGCCCTATTAACATCAGAGAGATGCAAATATTCTAACTCGCCAAAATAAGTTTCCGGTATAAAGGTCTCATTAAGCTCCACATCGTCCTCAAAGTCGGCTACAACCACATTACAACAACAAGCATCCTCAGAGTCGGCCAACAACATATCACAATATGAATCGTCCTGAGAGTCTGACACCACCAATTTACAGTAGCAAATATCATATAGATCGGCCAATATATTATGGTTTGAAGATCGAGGGCAGCACTCGCTCAACCCAGATCGACGATAGCGCTCGCTCGACCCAGATCGACGGCGACACTCGTCTCTCAGAGATATAAGTGGAGAAATCAACGGCGCCACTCCTTCGAACAGATCGACAGGCCCCCTCCTTCGAACAAATTGACGGCGTCACTCGCGGTGATCGAGGGCGGCGCTCATTGAGATCGACGGCCGCACTCGTGGAGATCGACGGTGGCGTTTCTTCAATTAGATCGACGTTACCACTCCTTCGAACAGATCGACGGTGCCGCTCACGGAGATCGATGTTGCCACTTGCGGATATCGACGGCGGCGCTCGTTGAGGTCGAGGACGACACTCGTGGAGATCGACGGCGGCACTTTTTCAAGATGAGACTAGGGTTTTCCAGATGAGAAAGAGAGATGCTTCGAGAGAATAGGAAATAATGTGGTAGATCTTTAGTTTTTAGTGGGGTGGTTTTATTGGGCTGGGTTTAATTAGTTGGTTAGGATTTATTATACGGGCTGGGTTAATTTTAAGTGGAATGTGTTTAGGATTAATTGTAAAAATAGTTAATCTAAAAGTCAATAAGTGAGTGGCATTTTTGCAATTGTAGTGGTTTAAAACTTGCCATTTTGGCAGTGTGCAAGTTCCTCAGGGACTTCCCGATTAGGAAAGTGGGCAAGTTCTTCCGGGACGGAGGGAGTATCCTTCATACACCCTAATAAAAAAATATATGTTTTATCACTTTAAATACTAATAATTTTTTTTTTAATTTGTGCAAACAATAATATAGAAAACAATCATGGAACACAAGGGTATAAAAAAATGTAAAGTTCGGCGTAGATTACACTCCAACAGTATCCAAGTAATAATCAATTTAATACCCCAAACATTAATTTAATAAACGAGCAATAATCAATAATATTTCAAACATTAACCAACAATATGTTAAACAGTAATCAATAATTACTCAATTTTTTAAAATTATGTATTTTTATTTTTTTATTTAAAAATATCAAAATTAAATTTAAAATTCAAGTGCACTATATACTAGGGTACATACTAGAATTTGTGCATGATTTATGTTATATATGGCAAGTATACAATAAACAAGTAGAGATTTGGAAGTTATATAAGCATACACTTTAGGTTTTTACAGCAGTATACGCTCGGATAAATTAAAAAAAGGACAAAGTATAGAGTGAAACTAGTTTATACATAAATCCGTGAAGGGTATTAGTTGTTTTCACTGAAGAGTATTAGTTGTTTTTACTGAAGAGTATTACTGATTTACACTGAAGAGTCTTAGTTGTTCGGTAAAAATGTACTAAGACTCTTCAGTGTAAATCAGTAATACTCTTCAGTAAAAACAACTAATACTCTTCAGTGAAAACAACTAATACCCTTCAGTGATTTATATATAAACCAATTTCACTCTATACATACTCTAAAAAAATGCACTGTTTGTGTTGAGGTTTGTTAAAACACCCGTAGTCTAGTACTCCCTCCGTCCCAGAGTAAGTTTTCCACTTTCCTTTTCAGGCCGTCCCCCAGTAAATTTTTCATTCCATAAATGGCAAAAACTAAACACACAATATTACAAAAATGTCACTCATTACTCAACTTAAATTGTGGGCCCAATTTACAATTCTAAATTATTTAGAATTAAGTGAGCCCAATTATACACTAAGTCAGCCCAATTAACATAAATTGCTCCCTCCAAAAATTAACATAGCCCACAATCAACAAACCCAACCCATTAAAACAGTACATTCAACTATTCAACTTCCTCGGCCACACATTTATATTCATTTTCATCTCATCTTCTCATCTAACAACCCTAACCGCTATCTTCAACCCTAGTAACCAAAATCCTCTCCTCTTCTCCGCCCCTAGCAAACCCTAGCCGCTATGTCATCTTCTCCACCATTTTCACCGATCAACTTTCCCCCTTCATTCATTTTCACTGAATCTTTCGATCCCTTTACCCCCGATCGGCTATCAAATGGGACGTTTGATTCTACTCTTTTGGCTTGTTGTCTGTACTCGATGTCGGATAGCAATTTGGGTAATTCTGATTCCATTTATGTACCAACCGATAGTTTGTACCTGAATCTTTCTATGATTCTAAAGAAATGATGTACGATTCAAACTATGATACATTCGAATCTCTATATGTGCCGGCGAAACCTAAAAGTCGCGGATTCGTCCATTTAGAGGTTGGGTTTGACAAGGAGGCGGATGACACGATGGATGGTTTTGTGATGGCGGGGTTGGCGTCGGATGATAAATTGGTGGGACCACCACCAATTGACGGGCTTGCAGAACCCGATATGCAGATTTTCTTGTTGATACTCGGTTGCTTGGTACCTCGGGCTGTTCCACTTTATCAGTAAATTAGAGGTTCAATTTCTTTGCCCCTTTAATTTTCTACATTTTTTAGTATTTTTGCCCTTGCTGGGCTTAATTGCATGTTGCATTTGCTGCCCTTGTCGGACTTGTGATATTTATTTACCGCCCTTGCCGGGTTTGTGATATTTATTTACTGCCCTTGCTGGGTTTTGTGATATTTATTTACAGCCCTTGTCGGGCTTGTTTGCAGCCAATCTGTTGCTCGTATGCTTCTTGATGTGAAGAAATAGATTATTAGAATTAAGTTCTATATTGTGATGCTTGCTTTATACTGCTTTAATTGTTGTAGCTTTGTGATTATTATGCTTGCTTTGATTAATCTTAGTGTCAAGGAACAATTTCATGAAGATTTTAGGGGGCAATATAAATATACAATATTAATAAAAACGGTTTAGTGTGAACTGATATGCTTGTTCTCTTTGAAGCTTACTTGAGAGAATAATTGTTGAAGCAGTTCAGCTTACTGTTGAAGCTTACTTTGAAACTTATAAAACACTTTTTCCTTCTTTTGTTTTTACCAAAAGCTGTCCCCATTTTGGAAATTAAAAAAAAATCTAAAAGTTGTTTGTTAGGTTTGCAAACATATTCTGAACAAAATTATAAAAATGTAAAAACATTTTAGTTGCTATTTTTTTATATAATTAAGTCATGATATGCATTAGCAACTAATACCACCTCCACATTTTTAGGTGATATGGGTTGGGTATGGGCCAAGTGAAGATACATGGGTTGGGTATTTGCAAACTGATATGCATATTAAATGTCACCACTATGTTTTCTTGAGTAGTTTGGAGACTTGAATATGCTCATCTTACCCATGATTCAATTATATTCTGAGGGCTAATGTGAAATTGCTTGTTCTCAATTGTTTGCAAACTGATATGCATATTAAATGTCACCACTATGCTTTCTTGAGTAGTTTGGAGACTTGAATATGCTTATCTCACCCTATGATTCAATTATATTCTGAGGGTTAATGTGAAATTGCTTGTTCTCAATTGTTTGCAAACTGATATGCATATTAAATGTCACCACTATGCTTTCTTGAGTAGTTTGGAGACTTGAATATGCCTATCTCACCCTATGATGCAATTATATTCTGAGGGTTATTGTGAATTGCCTGTTCTCAGTTGTTTGCAAACTGATATGCATATTAAATGTCATCACTATGCTTTCTTGAGTAGTTTGGAGACTTGAATATGTCTATGATGCAATATATTATGAGGGTTAATGTGAATTTCTTTTCTCAGTTGTTTGCAAAATTAAATGGAGACTTGATATTTAATGTAAGCTTAAATTCATCATTATTTGCGACCTTTTACAAAATATTTAATGTTTACAACTTAAACAAAAGTAGGCTGATAGTTCAGTCTATGTTTATATTGTAAACATACACATCATAGTATCCTACTGCCAAAAAATAAGTTCTATACTTACACATCCTACTGCCAAAATCAGTTCTATACTTACACATCCTACTACCAAAACCAAAATACTTTCTAAGGATGAACAAAAAGTTGTCACACTGGTGTTGATAGGCGAACATAAGTTAATAAATGGCGAACAAGGATTAAAGCTGCATCAAGGATTACGAAGAGCCAACCTCAAATCAAGGGTGATCAACAAAGAAAATCAAGTTGGGGTGCATCTACCAATTTGATAAGTGTATAAAGTGACGAACAACTCCCCGACGAACAACTAATGGGCGAACAGGTATTTAGACCCGAGACCAAGAATGAGCCAACTGTGAAGTCATCAATGACGAACAACTTGGTCAAATTATGATACAACAGCCATGGTGAACAAGTGAACAAAGCCATAAGGCGAACAACTTCCAAAGCACAACCTCAAGAGGCGAACAACTTTCAGTTGAAGGGTCATCAAGATCATTCAAGCCGACCTAGGCGAACAACAATGAGTCCGAGATAAGGCCCAAAAGAAGACTTTGTAACTAAGATTCAGCTTAGATAAGGTCAAGCTAAGGTCAAAGGACACATGTCAGGCATGCAAGCTAGGGAGACCAAGAGTCAGTAGCACCTCATGCTTGCTAGCCTCTATGAATAGTTGTTCTCCAGCTTATTGAAATAATTTCGAATTTTCAGATAAAAATACACACATAAACACACCCAAACTTACACATACACGAAATAAGTCCAATTTCGACTACCGAATTTATAAATTCGATAAATTCATACCCCGATTTACCATTTACGGTGGTAATCAATCACATGTTATTGATTGGTGACGTAAAAACATATTAAAACAGCCACTAATCCTTACGATTAGATTCGTTCACCAACAATTTGGCGCTAGAAGGAGGGTTCGAACCTCCGGTTTAGTGTGATTACTCAAGAACTTCAAGTTGAAAACTTGAAGATTCATAGGAAATCTCAAGAAATATTTGAAGATACAAACAAAAGTGTTCTTGGTGTTCTTGGTATTCTTCAATTTATAAATTAAGAAGTAATTTAAATTGAAATGCATCAATCTAAAGAGACCCAAGGATCACGTTTGTCAAAAAGAGCATCTCAGACCCGGGCCACGTCGGCCGACCACCAGGACCGTGACCCGAGACATGCGAACAGGTCGCAGCATACAGCCATAACACATAACCTCCCCCCTGAGATGGAGGCTTTGGCGAACAACCCCAACGAGTTGGCCAAGACCATAGCTGCTCTCCAGGCCCTCCAGAGGCAACAAGAGCAGGTTAGGCCAACACAAGCAAGGCCAAGGGACAAGTCCCTAGAGGTTGTTAGACCCAGGACTACTAGGGGCGAACAGCGAGAGGTTGATAGTGCCCAAGTCAGACGGAATAAGGGAAAGGCCAAGGTGATCGACCAGAGAGAAGTACAGGCTGAGTCTGGTCGCGGACGAACAACTATGTCTAGCCATGGAACAATGCATTCCAGTGCTCAGGACAGGCTTAGCCAACCCCAACAGGAAGCTGCTCGCCGGGGAGCAGAAGATGGGCGAGCAACTTTTGAACAGCCTCGCCCATCAGTCCATGAAAGACTCTCCCAGTCAGCCTTTAGGCGCCTAAGGCCAAATGCGGCGAACAACATTAGGAGGCAAGCCCACGACGTGCCCACTCCAAGCGAGGGACTGCGACGAGCAGAAAGGTTAATGCCTTTGCTCGCCGAACAGCCTCCAAGTCATGGGGCACCTCTTGATGAATTGTCAAGCCTAAGGAAGGCTGTGGAGAATATGCAAGGGCAACTAGACCAACAGAGGGGGATGGGAACGACTAGCATGCCATCCTCACCTTTGGCAGCTCACATTTTGAAGGCCCCGATACAGAAAAAGATTCAATTTCCGGCAAGCATTCAATATGAAGGCATCGCCAACCCCCGGGTCCACTTAACGAAGTATACGGACTATATGGTCTCCGTGGGGGCCAGCGATGCCACCCAATGCCGGAATTTTCCTTTAACATTGGGCGATCGGGTTCACAAGTGGTTTTCATCAATGCCGCCGGCATCAATCCACTCGTTCGTCCAACTAAGTCGAGAATTTTTTTCTCACTTTTCAACGGCGGGGTCGTATCTTTCCCAAAAACACCGGCTGTCAGATTTGAGGCAAAATGATGATGAAACTGACCGGGCGTTTATGGAAAGATTCGATAAAGTTTTGCTAGAAGGAGAACCGGTGAGCGAAGATACAAAGATCATCGCTGTGATGGCCGGATTGAAAAAAGGGTCGAAGTTATGGAAAGAGGTACGTCTAAAGTGCCCAAAGACTTATGCCGAGTTCAGAAACCAAGCTGGCATTTTCGTTTCCATGCACGAGGCCCTACAAACAAATTTGGGGGAGAATAAAGCTGATCCTAAGGAGAATAACAAAAAGCCCGTCGGGACAAGCTACAGAGTCCCAAAAAATATGAAAGCATTCACCGAAGGATCGGATTTGAAGGAAAAATTGAACCAAGTATTGACAGTATCAGTTGATAATGTGTATGAGAGCGTAAAGGAGAAAGAGTTGCTTTCCCCACCATGTAAAATCCGCCAGGATACTGGCAAACTCAACCCAAACAAGTATTGTGCCTACCATCAAAGTGTGGGGCATTTTACGAGTGAGTGTAGAGATTTGCTTAAGCAACTCTGGCGATTTTATGAGGAGGGAAAGCTCTCCGATTTCGTTAAAAGGCAACCTGGGAAGAGAACCCGGGAGAACAACTCAGAAGAGGAAGAGGATGGTCAACCTCAGAGAAACAACAGACCCGGGCGACCAGTTCCCAGTATACCAGCTCAACCTTTAGAAGATCTTTTCATGATGGAACCCGCAGGTCCCGCGGGAGGGTGTTTTGATGGACAACCACCCGACTCTAATCGAAAGAGGAAAGCGGAGCTACGAGCGATTGGCCAAGTATAAGAAATGGGAGTTAAGCCGTCTATCATGCAAACGGCAGAATTAACTTTCACCGAAAAAGACCTTGAAGGCGTCTTAACTCCGCACAATGATTCACTCGTAATCTGCGCAAAGATTATGGGGACCAGAGTCCACAGACTGTTGGTGGACACCGGAGCCTACACCAACATCTTATTCAAGAAGACCCTTGATAATCTGGGGGATTATTCGGGTTATGTTCGGAATACAACACATAGAATCATAGGCTTCGGGAATGTTGTGACAACACCGTTGGGAATTGTAAAATTAGCAGTACAACTTGTAACGGCTAATGAACCCGAAAGAAATATAACAAGAATGGTAGATTTCTTGGTTGTAGACCAGGAGTCGACCTATAACGGGTTTCTTGGCCGACCTTTTCTCAATGAATTTAAAGCTGCATGTTCCACTTACCACTATTGTTTGAAATTTCCAACAGCTAGTGGAGCAGGCACAATTAAAGGAGACCAACGGAGAGCACGAGAATGCATTCAACAACTACGAGCAAAATTTGTACAAATATCCATGATGGAAGCAACAAGTTATCCCGTCGACGAACCATCAATACTGAACAATATGATGGACATGGACGACCACAAGGATATGGACGAACAACACTTGAACGAGCAAGTGTTGGACGAACAACTCGTTACCACCCACGAGGAACCTCCATCTGACAAACAACAAAGGGGTGATGACGAACAACCCTCAGTGGGGGACTTGGAGGGCCAAGTACAAACGAACAATAATGGGACGGAGCCAACTGATGATCTAGAACCCCGCCTGGGGGTAGAGCCCATGAACATCGAAAATAATTCCAACCCTGAGGAACCCATACTTGATCCCCGTTGGAAGGGACAAAAACGACGAGCGACTCCAGTCGAAGAGCTGGAGGCGTTCAAAGTTAATCCCGACAACGAAGATCTTGAATTATTCATAGGATCTGAGCTCCCAGAGCCTTACAGATCCCGAATGAAAGAATTCCTCACCAAGAATCTAGATGTCTTTGCTTGGTCTCACGCAGATATGGTGGGGATAGACCCGAAACATGCTTGCCACAAGCTGAACATAAATCAAACAAGAAAGCCCATCCATCAAAAACAAAGGAAGTACGGCCCAGACAAATACCAAGCCTTGAATGAAGAAGTTAAGAAGTTGCTAGACAACGATCTCATTCGACAAGCACTCTGTCCACAATGGGTAGCAAACCCAGTACTCGTAAGGAAACCAAATGGGACCTGGAGGCTATGCATAGATTTTACAGATCTGAATGCAGCATGCCCGAAGGACAATTTTCCTCTCCCACATATCGATCAATTGGTGGACAGCACTGCAGGTCACGAGATGTTGACGTTTATGGATGCTTTCGCCGGATATCATCAAATTCCTATGCATCCAGATGATCAGGAGAACACAATGTTTTATACAAACAAAAACTTGCTGTGTTGGAAAAGAATGCCGTTTGGCCTCATAAATGCCGGAGCAACATATCAAAGACTGGTGAACAAGATGTTTGATCAACAAATTGGAGACACGGTTGAAGTCTATGTAGACGATATCGTAGTAAAAAGTCCCAAGAAGGAAGACCATCTTCGACATCTGACTCAAGTGTTCGAAATTCTTCGACACTATAACATGAAGTTGAATCCAAAGAAGAGCAGCTTTGGAGTTCACTCAGGGAAATTCTTGGGCCATCTTGTTAGCCAGCGGGGAATTGAGGCCAACCCTTCAAAGGTTAAAGCCATCATGGATATGCAACCACCACGTTCGGTGAAAGAAGTGCAAAGACTCACCGGGTGCCTAGCAGCATTGAACCGGTTCATATCCAGGTCAGGGGACAAGTGCCGTCCATTCTTCGAGGCCGTTAAAAAAGGAAAGTTTGCATGGACTAACAACTGCCAAGCGGCCTTCGATCAACTTAAAGAATACCTGGGAGATGTCAAAATCCTATCAAAACCAATCCCAGGAGAAAAGCTCTTTCTATACTTAGCCGCATCAGAAGTTGCCATCAGCTCTGTTTTGGTGCGCGAAGACGGCAAATTTCACCAACCTATATATTACGTCAGCCAGGCTTTACACGAAGCAGAGATCAAATATGCTCCAACCGAAAAGCTGGCGTATGCTTTGGTTATAAGTGTGAGAAAGTTACGACCATACTTCTTTGACCATCAAGTCGAAGTTCTAACAACTTTCCCGCTCAGGCAAATTCTCCATCGCCCCGACACTGCAGGTCGTCTCTTAAGATGGTCACTGGAGATTAGCCAATTCGGGGTGACCTATGCTCCTCGAACAGCGATCAAAGGGCAAGCATTAGCCGACTTTATAGTTGAACTAACTTTCCCACCAGATCCGACGAGAGGACTTGATAATCCTTGGCATCTCTATGTGGACGGATCATCAACCAATATAGCCTCGGGGGCAGGAGTAGTTTTAATCAGCCCAGATAGACAAGTATTCACCTCGGCAATCAGATTTGGTTTCATGGCAACCAACAACGAAGCTGAGTATGAAGCTCTTATTGCTGGTCTCCACCTATCTCTCGCAGTTGGTGTCAGACGCTTGCAAATATTTGGCGATTCACAATTGATCGTGAACCAAGTCCGAGGTGAATACGAAGCAAAAGATGATCACATGATCGAGTATCAACGGATTGTTGCTCACCTAATGTCCATGTTGCAGCAAGTTTTCATACAGCAAATTCCAAGGACGAGCAACACTCAAGCAGATGCGCTTGCTCGACTAGCAACAAGTGAAGGCCCCGTAGAGTTGGCAGGTATTATAGTTACAAAGATGAAAGATCCATCAACAGTAAGCTATAATGTCAACCAACTCGACGATCAAACCAGTGAAGAAGACTGGAGAACAAGTATAGTCAAATACTTGAAAAGTGGGGAAAAACCAAACAATCCTTTTGAAGCTGCCAAGCTAGTAAAGCGAGCCGCCAGATATACTCTAGTGGGCGAGCAACTCTTCAAAAGGGGAATATCAGTCCCACTTCTCAAGTGTTTGCCTAGGGGGCAAGGGCAAGCAGTACTCGAAGAAATACATGCCGGAGTATGTGGAAATCACACTGGGGGGCAAGCCTTGGCATACAAAACTATCAGACAAGGCTATTACTGGCCAACTTTATGCCAAGATGCAATAAAAAAAGCAAAGACTTGCCACCAATGCCAAATTTTTGTACCAAACATTCATACACCGGCTCAACAGCTCGTATCGGTTTATAGCCCATGGCCTTTTGCTAGATGGGGAATGGACATTATTGGTCCTTACCCAGCTGGAGTCGGAAATGTTCGATTTGCTGTTGTGGCAGTCGATTATTACACTAAATGGGCAGAAGCAGAGGCCATGGTGAACATCACGCAACAGAAGATGATCAACTTTATTTGGAAGAACATTGTCTGTCGTTTCGGAGTTCCACAGGCAATTGTGACAGACAATGGTCCACAGTTTGATGGACAAGAGTTGAGAGAATTCTGTGCGAAGTGGGGGATAAAAAAACATTACTCCACACCTTATCATCCCCAGTCAAACGGACAAGTTGAAGCTGTGAACAAGATAATCAAGCATACATTAAAAGTAAGACTGGTGGAGAGTAAACGTGGTTGGTCTATCGAACTCCCGGAAGTCTTGTGGGCATACAGAGTTTCTCCCAGGTCTAGCACCGGAGAAACACCCTTTGCTATAGCTTTCGGAACAGAAGCAGTAATACCTATTGAGTTAAGGACCAGTACGATTAGGACGACCAACTTTGATGAACAAGCAAATAATTCTGCTCTAAGTGCTGAAATGGATTTACTCGAAGAAAAAAGACTCAATGCTGAGTTAAAAAATGCAACATACAAGCAAAGAGCGGAACGTTATTATAATTCCCGTGTAAAAGTCCGGGAATTCAGAGTTGGAGACTTGGTTCTAAGAAAACTGTTCGCCCAATCTTCAGGAGTACTGGGACCAGCTTGGGAGGGCCCATATCATATAACGGAAAAATTCGTAAATGGCGTATACGATCTCGAAGATATGGAAGGCAAGCCAGCCTCATACTCCTGGAATGCCGTACATCTCAAGAAGTACTATCAATAAATGGGTGAACAATTATCTTGGGGGCAAGTATGGCGAATGAAGTGAATCAAGCAAAAGGGTCAAAAACTTGCAAATGGATCAAGGATCAAAAACTTGCATAATTTTTTGAAAATTTGGTTAAGTATAGATTAAAAAGTTGCTCGCCACATTTGTATAGTCTGGTGCTGCGTCTTTTATTTTTGAATAGAGTTGCTCGGCAAAAATCTATAAGCGAGCAAGTTTTTAGTTTGTGTTCAAAGTTGTTCGTCATATTGTATATGTAAGTGATGAACAGTCTTATAACACTTGTAATTTGTTCAAAATGTAAATACAGTAGTTGTTCGTCAGCAAAGAAAAAAGTCCAAAAGCTCGAGGTACAAGTCCATTCAAAGGTTGTTCGTTTTACAAATGAACAGAACCTAAGGACCAAAGCCACTTAAAGGTTGTTCGTTTTTTAAAATGAACAGAACCTAAGGCTGAACCCTGATTCCACTAAAGGCAAAGTTCAATTCGAACAAAAGCCCAACACTATATGTTATAATTGTAAAGACATTGACAGAAATGTAAAGGCAATTAACATATAAAGAAAATGAGCGAACATGAGAAAGACATTCCATTAATCAAAAGGCATTGAGCCTCAAAAATAGTACAATGATTCAAGAAGTCAAGTACTACAAAAGGAGCGAACAACTATTACAAAGAAGAAGAAAAGAAAAAAGCTAAGTCTAAGGCCTATTGCTGCTCGGCTGGAGGAGGATCTTGAGTCTGCTCGGCGGAAGGGTCGACAATCATGTCTCGAGCAAGGTCTTCAGCTGCCTTATCTTCCGCTTCTTTAGCAGTTTGCTCGTCAGCAGCAGCCGGCTCTCCCTCTTGCTCGTTTACAATAGCATGGTGAGGAGGGTGGGTAACAGTGATGCTAGAGTCAAGCTTATCAATCTTGACCCCTAATTCAACCAGGTCTGCCAGCTGTATTTCAATGTTGTTCGGCGGCGGATATTACTCGATGAATTCATTCAAGTCTTTACTCATCTCTTCCACCAAGTCCTTGTAGTCATAAGCATCGGCCGAACGGATGCTATCCGCGTAGGTACAGATATACCCAAGGTTGGAAATGGGAGCAGACCGAGCCTGAACCTCCGCTTCAAGTTGTTCGCGTGTGAAGAGGTTGGCTTCAGACTCCCGGAGACGAGCAACCTCCGCCTCAAGATCCGCAATTTTCTTCTCGGCCGCTGACAGTTTGTTCTTCTCCTCACCAAGCAAGGTCTCTTTACTCTTCAGCTCGGCAGATAAGCCTTGAATGTCTTCAAGGTGCTTTTTCTCGCCGTCGATATAGAGGGAAAGCTGGTCATTGAGCCGAGCAATCTGGCCGTGCAGGTTGTTCGCCAGTTTGTCTTTTTCCTCGAAGAGTTGCCGAGCAGTACTCGCATAGTGGCGAGCAGACTCTTCTTGCTCGGCAACTTGGGCGATTGCCCTTTGGGCAGTGACGAGGCCGTTGGCGACGAGCATCATCGAGAGGTGGAGATTGTCCATTTGCCCCTGTTGGAGGATGGCTTTGTCCAAGGGACGCGTCCAGGCTCGGGCGACCAACTCCGTCGCCTTGCGAACATGTTCGCCAGGAATCTCCCTTATGTTAACGGGAGTCTTCGAGCAAGCATACTGATGTACAACACTTGCTCGACCGGGATAATCATCAGCACGATATCTGCGAACAAAAAAAAAGAAATTGATACTTAGAAAAATAAAAAATGAAAGTTGTTCGGCAGAAGAGGGTAGATACTTACTCGGCAAACTTCCGTTCATCCCATCCAAGGAACGTGAGGTCTTCTGGGCCACGGGGTGAGCCCACATCTTTGCTCGCCTTTCCCGACCTTTCCGTAGGCTCCGCGGAAGAACGCCTAATGACATCCCCTTCGTGGCGAGCACGACTTTGGCCCACCTTTTCCTTCCCCTTGCCAAGGACATCTTCGGCCAGTGGGGTCCCGTCTGCCTTCTTAAGGCATTTCCCACCACGAGGTGGGGAAATAGGAGGGGAACGGATTTGAACGGGGGGGGGCGCCTGTCTGGGAACTCTAGCCCCCTCAGGTTTGTTCGTCATTGCAAGCACATGGGAGGGGGGGTCGCCTTTCCTCTTCTTCCCTTTTGGGGGCCCCATTTCAGATACCCTACGCTTAAGGAGGGCGTAATTGGGGGGAACGGCAACTGTTACTTGCTCGGCTAAAAAAAAAAAAATTTAGGCAAGCAAGTTAAACAAATCAATGACGAACAAGACTGGAATCAAAAGTATAAATTATCATACCTGGGGGCACCTCAGCTTGAGCCTCCAGGTGGTGAGGGTAAGTCAAGAGGCGAGCAGCTCTTTGACACCTTGCTCGGCAAAGATAGTCAATAGTCCTATCTGCCCTATTTCGGAGGCCAACCAAGCACGAGGTAAATAGAAACTCGGAGCTCAACCCCTCCTCTTCTGAATCCCACTTGGGTAGACGAGGGCCTGCGAACAGACAAGAAAAGTTAAATTAGAACAACTTAGCCCAAAGGCGAGCAAGAATTGAACTTACATTTCAGTTTTCCGTAGGCTACTGGAGAATTTATTCGTCCAGGACCACCGTGTGGACCAGAAGATGCTCGCCAATCACCCCCAATCCAGAAGAAATGGTGCTTCCAATCACGAACCTTGTTCGGTACCTCTTCCACCATTTTCAGCCCAGTCCTGGCCTTGAGATAGTGATAGCCTTCTTCTCCTTGGGGGCAGTTTGTGATTGTCATCAAGTAGTTGATCTCTTCCGCAGTGATCCGATCAACATACCCCTCCAAGGCGAACAAGCACATAGAGCCTAAAAGATTCATCCACCCAATTGGAGTAATTTGGGTGATGGCCAAGTTGGTCGCCTCCAAGAATCGACCACCAACGGGTGGAAGAGGTAGCTTTAATCCGGCAATCAAGGTGTGAAGGTTGATCGCCGTACATCCTGGGGGTGGGCGATCAGCTCTTTCCTTTCTTCGGGGGGCCCACAAGTGAATATCATATGGGATTTTGTATTCCTCCCGGATAGAGTCCAGTTCATCTTCGCGAACAACACTTTTTATCTTGCTCGCCTGGTACCCAGTTTTCACCTTATCCATTATTTCTCTCTGGGGACGGGGAAAGCTGTTCGCGTACCTTTCAGCATATGTTCGCCATTCGAATAGTCGAGCAACCCCAGCTGGGATCTCATTTTCCCGCATCTTTGGGGATGGGAAGTTAATACTCTCCAGGAACTCGCGAGTGAGTTCGTTAAGATCTGGATCTCCAGATTCGGCAGAAGACGAAGAGCTTTCGTCCAAATTGTTGTTCGCTACAACTATTAGTTCTCTCCCAGATGGGCTCGCACCGGTGTCCTCCACAGAGCGAACAACTGAGTCCACGTGAGCGTTCGACGCTGAAGAAACTTC
This sequence comes from Ballota nigra, assembly GCA_947034835.1. Classification (NCBI taxonomy): domain Eukaryota; kingdom Viridiplantae; phylum Streptophyta; class Magnoliopsida; order Lamiales; family Lamiaceae; genus Ballota; species Ballota nigra. Next base: position 95,167,189 of record OX344724.1, read on the forward strand.
AACTGGCTCTAGATCGCGAGCAACAATGGGAAAAAGGGGATCTAGGGTCTCCTCAGTTTTATTGCTCGAGTGCGAAGACATAGGAGAGGAAGAAAAATCCAAGCGGCGGTAGAAAGAGTTGCAGACGGCGGCGCTATCCCGGAGAAGACGGTGGCGCTCGAGTCCACACGGCGGCAGAAAGGATTTTCGAGAGAAAAAGATAGAGAGAAAAAAGAGTAACTACCTGGGAATTGAAGTTTCAAACCAAAAGCGGGAAGGCGGACGTCGGAAAGCTTGGAATCGCCGGAGGGAGGAGGAAGTCGCCGGAGCACTGTAGTAGGAGAAGAAGAAGTGGGAAAAATTTCAGTTTTCCCACTACTTATACCCCAAATAAAAACGGGGTCCCAGACGTAATTTCCCAAAAGTCCCTGGGCCAAATTGAGAGAAAACGGGTTAATTTCCAAACAAGTTCAAAAATTGAAGGGCCTATATGTAAATATAGGGGCGCGTGGCCTCGGGATTGCTCGCGCGTGGGCGGCGCACAACCATGCCGCCCACGTCATCTTCGTACAACCCCCAGACCTTGGGGAGACGAAACGACAGACCATATGTTGCTCGCCCAAGCCAATGATGTTCGCCCCAACCCTCATCATTTTGATATCCTAACTATAGTTGCTCGCTACAAAGTTGCTCGTCTGGGGCAACATATAGCCAGGATAGGGGGCAATTGTTGATAGGCGAACATAAGTTAATAAATGGCGAACAAGGATTAAAGCTGCATCAAGGATTACGAAGAGCCAACCTCAAATCAAGGGTGATCAACAAAGAAAATCAAGTTGGGGTGCATCTACCAATTTGATAAGTGTATAAAGTGACGAACAACTCCCCGACGAACAACTAATGGGCGAACAGGTATTTAGACCCGAGACCAAGAATGAGCCAACTGTGAAGTCATCAATGACGAACAACTTGGTCAAATTATGATACAACAGCCATGGTGAACAAGTGAACAAAGCCATAAGGCGAACAACTTCCAAAGCACAACCTCAAGAGGCGAACAACTTTCAGTTGAAGGGTCATCAAGATCATTCAAGCCGACCTAGGCGAACAACAATGAGTCCGAGATAAGGCCCAAAAGAAGACTTTGTAACTAAGATTCAGCTTAGATAAGGTCAAACTAAGGTCAAAGGACACATGTCAGGCATGCAAGCTAGGGAGAGACCAAGAGTCAGTAGCACCTCATGCTTGCTAGCCTCTATAAATAGTTGTTCTCCAGCTTATTGAAATAATTTCGAATTTTCAGATAAAAATACACACATAAACACACCCAAACTTACACATACACGAAATAAGTCCAATTTCGACTACCGAATTTATAAATTCGATAAATTCATACCCCGATTTACCATTTACGGTGGTAATCAATCACACGTTATTGATTGGTAACGTAAAAACAGATTAAAACAACCACTAATCCTTACGATTAGATTCATTCACCAACAACTGGTGTTTAGTAGCCCAAGTCTGCCATTAGGATCCCCAGATCATATGTAGAACCATCAACAAATCCAGCTTGTACCAAGTATTCAATGCATTCCCTAATTATTATCTCATCCTCTTCCAATACATTTGGAAGTAAACCTAGTCTCTCAAGTCTGTCTTTCCCCATATGTGGAATCTTGTAATTATTTTTCCCGTTCACCTTCATGATCTCAACCATACATTGTTGTAGACTCAAGAAAACTTTATTAAGTTTTCTAGGTTCCATCTGATCAAAAGAGTCTGCAACTGCTTTTACAAGCTCTTTTATTTCGTATGCACCAGTTTCCATCTGTAATGATTGTAGAGCTCTAAACCAACCCAAGTCATTTATATTTGCGTTTGGTGAGTTAGTTGTCTGCTGCATTAGAATTATGTTGAAACCATCAGCACTTGCTGCTGCTCTGAAATCCGGATCTTCATTGCTTATGTGGGGTCTTGATGTCACCAGGTAAGGTTACTTTAGGAGACTTACTAAAATAAAGGGACTCAATGATGAACATGTATATGCAGTGATTTTGTTTAATAATAAAATAGAACATGTATATGAGAGTGTACCTTATGAATTAGGCATTCCTTTATGACTTATTTGGTTATTGAGTCTATGGGTTTTGTCTCCATTGTGCCTTTTGGTCTGTTCATGCTTTTTCTTTTTGCTCATTCTTCTTTGGTAAATGGGAACATGCCAATTTTTCCATCAAAAATAATTTTCTCCATCACTTGAAAAGCATGGTCTTCCAACTGCACACATAAACGTAACTTTTGGTATATGATTTTTTGACTGAATTATACGGTGTGGAGTTTCTTCCTCTTCAGCCAAGTACACCTTAGTTGATGTAGATGTGAGATTGAACCATTTCTCATCTATGTGTATGATATTGTGCATGCTCTTGAACTTTAACACACCATGTAGTTTATCAAATTGCAAATTATTTAAACTGAACTTCAACCTTAGTAACTTGTTTGGTGCTGTTAAATTTGGTTTAATTGCATTTGAATGAGCTTTGATCAAACCCATTAAAACCCATCTCCCAACTAGACTCTTACTAACATTAAGTTGTGTGGCTAACCTTCTGATTATTGACCGATGAAAAACAGAAGTTTTCATGATAATTTCAGTTGGTACCTTCATTTTTCTTGTAGGTCTTTTAGAGCCTTGTTGCTTTGAACTTAAAAAATCTGGTAATCCTTCTTGTTTTTGTTTTTTTTTTTTGCAGCAGACCAGAGGGAGCCCACCGTCCTCCTTGTTACACCAGCTTTTGTAGCAGCTGTTGATGACCGTTTCTAATCTCAATGATTAGTGGTTGTTTTCGTTGGTTAATTAATCATCAAACAATTACGTGTGATTGATTACTAACGTAATTAGTGAATACAAATTTTCGGGTTTAGACGGGTTAAAAATGTTTAAATGCTTACGTGTTCAAGTTCGATTGTAAGTTAATCGAGCTGCTTTAGATTCGTAAACGAAGTTTGGATGTGTATAATAATTTGTGCTTATTTTATTAGCTAAAAAAATCTAAGTATTTATAGACATTTGCCTAGCATGAGGTGTCGTGACTTTTGGCCTACCAGGCCTGCATGCACGACACCTGTACCTTGACTAAGTTGACCTTATCTAAACTAAATTCTATCCTTATCTTGATGGACTTGCTCGCAGTCGAGAGCTGCTCGTCATATTGGACTTGTCCTGGAGGAGTCTTTAGTTTGATTATGTTGGTCTCTTGTCTCACTTGGTTGTTGTCTTGGCATTGTAGTCGGATCTGGTCGGCGAGATGCTAATTGAGCTCATCATGTAGCTTTTGATCTGATTTTGTTCGCCTATCCGTCTTGGTGTAGCATGCAGGTTCTGCTCGCCAGATATTTTAGGTGAATCTTGGGTCAATTTCACCTTAATCTTCAAGTGTTTTGTGCTAACCATGGTCGCCCAAATGTCGGTTCTGCTCGCCTATCAACAATTGCCCCTTGCCGATCAATAAATTGTGAAGATGATAAACGAGCACTTTTTGGGTTGGCAACTTTTAAGTGTCATTGGTGCGAGCAGGAATATCGAGGGGGCGAGCAAGTTCTCACGGGCGGACAACATTGGTCGAGCAGACTTGGGCTGGTGACGGTTGGAATCCCAAGGCCTGGATACGGCTCGAGGTGTGACGTGGGCGGAATGATTGTTGCCGCCCATGCGCACGTGATCCCGAGGTGACGCGTCTTCCCGTTTTGTCGGACAGGTTTTGCACGCGTCAAAAAATTGCATTTCAGTCCTTCAACTTTTGGACTTGCTCGCCCGGAACCCCATTTTTCCAGAGTATTTAAGGAAAAAATTCGTGATTTTATTCACTTTTACTGTTTTTCAAGCACGAATTTCTCTTTCTTCTCCCCTTCAAATTTCCGGCGTACGTTTCCAGTTCCCGGCGACTTCTAAACGACTTCGAGGTAGTTTCTCCTTTGCTTTCTTCTTCTCTTTCTTCTTTTATTGTGTTGTGTGCATTCTAGTTCCACAAAAATCTCTACTCCGCCGTGGGAAACTTTAAGACGTCGAGTTCTCTCTCGTCGGAATCCTTATACATTGGATGTCGTCACATTCCGAGACTGGATCTTTCCCCCCACAGAACCCGGAAAAAAGGCCCGTCGAGGAAAATCCCCCTATAGTAAATCTGGAGTCCGATCCCGAGGCGGCTTCAGTTGCCCGTTCTATCAATTCGGGAGCTCGCCCATCTGGAGAAAGAGAAGAGCGAGCAAATCCTGCTCGCCAACTTATGGAGGAAACGAGCTCTGACCTCCACGAGGGCGAGGACGAGGAGGCTGCTCGCCAGATAGACTGGGGCGAGTACGAAAGGGAGCACTCTAACCGGTTTGCTATTCCTGCTCGCGGGGTACGAAGGCTTAAGGCGACCGAGTTCACTGCGAGCTGTATTGTGTCCGCCATTACTGAGGAGGACCTGCCCAGGATTCGGAGGGATTATAGGATTCCCTTCGACATCCCGATGTATGCTCCCTTGGTGGATGACAGAGCTGATCGCCCACCGCACGGATTGACGGTGATCAATCTTGCTACCCTCGATGCCGGAGTCACCCTACCACTGCACCCTTTGGTCGGCAAGTTTCTGGAGAGTGTGAACTTGGCCATCACCCAACTGACTCCCGTTGGGTGGATGAATTTAATGGCTCTGATGGTTTTGTTCGCTCTTGAGGGTTACCCTAACAAACTGTCCGCCGAGGAAGTTTGCTACTTGATGACGACACGGGTTGCACCGGGGAAGAAGCTGGCTGGTATTACTTAAAGGCGCGACCCGGCCAGAAATTAGTAGAGGACATCCCAGGAAAGGTGCGAGATTGGAAGCATGACTGGTTTTGGATTGGAGGAGACTGGCGTGTTTCTGCTCGCCCCTTTGGTGGTCCTAAGCGGGTTGAAACCCCGGCGGAGTTTAGGGAACTGAAGCGTGAGTCTCACCTCTTCAATAGCTTTGAAGTGGTTGGACTAATTTTAATTCTATTTTGTTTTGTTTCAGGTCCCAAAAACTTGAAGTGGTGTACTGTTAAGGACAGTATCAGCGACCAGTTCCTGTTTGTGGTGTGTCTGATCGCCCTTCGTCACCGAGAAGATCGTAGTATTGGTCATCTCTTTTCTGAGTCCACGCTACGAGTTGCCCACCTCACTACTTATCCCCACCATCTTGAGGCTCTAGCTCCCATTCCGGAGGGTAAGTATTATAATTTATTGGGCGAACAAATCTGTTCGTTCTTGTACAATTTATTGACCTAGTTCCTTTCTTTGCAGACCAGCTTGTCACCGTTGCTCTTCACCCCTCCTACCTCGAGCTCGATAACCGCGTGTGGGAGATGCCGACAAAAAGAGGTCGCAAGAAGTCGGATCCCCTTTCGAAAATTATTGCCCTCGCGGCTAAGGGTGGAAAAGGCGACCCTAGACAGGCCGGGGGGTCGAGCTCGGTGCAGCCGCCTGCACCAGTGGCGAGCCCACCCAAAGCTGCTACTCCGAGGACAAAGAGGCTCCTCCGCAGGGACGGCACCCCCGTCTCCGACTCTGAAAAGCGGCCAAATGAGCAAAAACTGCTCAGGAGAAGGTGACCGTTGCTACTCGGCCATCCGAGGGCGACATCGAGCAAACTCCTTCCGTGGAACGCCCCGCCGAGCAAGCTTTGGTCACCACTGCTCGCGAAGGATCTGGTCCTTCATCCGACCCCACCTATCTCGGTTGGGACAAGGGTCGTCTTGACAGGTATGTCTCTCCTCGCCCAGGACACTTAGCGTTTTTTTAACTAACTAAATTTTTTTTTCCAGCTACTTGCCCGAGCAATATCCTGGGCGATCTAACATGGTGCACCGGTTCGCATGCTCAAAGGTGCCGACCAACCTCCGTGAGATCTCGGACTCCTTCGTCCGTCGTGCTTCTGAAGTCGTTGCCCGCAGCTGGACTAAGGAGCTGAACGAGACCATCAAGACACAGGCACCTCGTGACAATGGCCATCTGTGTCTCGTCGAGGCGGGCAATACCTTGGCGGCCGTGCAGCGTCTGTTCGATCAAGTTGAAGATCTTGAGAAGGATTCTCGCCAGCATGCAGCCACCGTCAGCCGTATTGCCAAAGAGCGAGATGACGCTAAGGCAATGGCGAAGAAAATGGTGGCCGACCTGGAAGACAAAGTCAGGGCGCACCAAACCAGTGAGCAAAGAGCTCTGGACTTGCACGTTAAGGTCTCGGAGGAGCTTAAGGTCAAGATGGCCGAGGTCGAGCAGATGCGAGCAGAACTTGCTCGCACTCAACAACAGAAGGAGATCGCGGAGAAATTCGCAACCGAGGCAACGGCTAAAATGCCGACCTCGAAGCCCAGCTCGCCAACTCCATTACTCAAGAGGAACTTATTCCAAAGATGGAGGTGAGCTCAATCCTGGGTTACGTGACAGGCTACGGCGAGAGCATTCTAATTGCTCACGAGTTTAAAGCTGCCTCTGTTGTTGAAGAGATCGGCAAGGAGCTCTGCAACTTTGTCGAATCGAACCCTCCAGCCCCGGGCACAACCCTCCAGATCGGCGACCTACCTAATTACGGGGTCAAGCTTGACTTCATTGGCCCCGATATCATTATCACAAGTCCTCCCGAAGATGAGGAAGAAGAGGAGGGCGATGTTACCGAGGGCGAGCAGATCCAGCCCGCCGATCGAAATGAAAGAGCTCTCCAAGAGCGGGCTGATGCCGAGGGGCTTATCGCCGAGCTGACTCAAGTGGTCCCAGTTGATCCTGCTCTCGCTGGATCTCCTCTGGAAGATCCTAAAGATGATAACATTCCCCCTCCTGCCGGGCAAGGATCTTAGCGCACAGGATTAGCTAGGGCCTTGTACCTTTTTTTTATTGTTGTTGTTGTTCGTCTTCATTGTAATTTTTGGGCGATCAAGCCTTATCTTTAATGAAATTATTTTGCTCATCAGCTTGTCTTATTTTCTTTACATTAATTGTTCTTTGCATTTTTATCTATGCTTCAACAATCTTAATGTAATTGGGCCTTGTTCCTTAAGAACTTTTGTGGCCTTAGAATTTGATGGGCTTTTGGCCTTAGGCTATGCTCATTTAAAAACGAACAGCCTTTAATGGGCTTGGTTGTATAATCAACTTGCGCCCTGAGCTTGCATTTCTGTTTGAACGAACAACTTAACATTGAACTGACCTTAAAAAATTACAAGTATTAAACGCGACCAAGAATGTAAACCTGTACCAACTAGGTTGGACCTGCTCGACAAAAACGATGTCAAACTTCCAACCATTAAAAAACATAATTTACACCAGGAGTCAAAGCTGCTCGACCACTATACATTTTGTTAAGGCATCTTTAAACTCTCAAGATAAAATAAAAGTATACAAGAAGCTGGCATACTAGACCGCGACCAAACTTGACCTAATTCAACTTTTGTTCGACCACTTATACTTGGTGAAAATTTCAAAAAATTAGGCAAGTTTTTGGATCCATCTTGTACCTTTGTTACTTCAGCTCGCCCACCGGACTTAGTAGTTCGCCCACTTCGAACTCATACTTTCATAGGTAAAACTGCTCGCCTACTGAAAGTATTTCCTTAAGTTAGCTGCATTCCAGGAATATTGGGCCGAGTTGCCATCTAAGTCTTCTATGTCATATGCTCCATTGGGTAACCTGTCTGTTACCCTGTATGGGCCCTCCCAAGTCGGGCCAAATATGCCTGGAGGTGGGGCAAGCTTTTTCCTCAAAACGAGGTCACCAACTTCGAACTTTCTTATCTTAACTTGGGAATTGTAGTAACGTTCTGCTCTTTGTTTGTACGTAGCATTTTTTAGCTCGGCATGTAATCTTTTTTCTTCGAGCAGATCAGTTTCTGTGGCTAGAGCAGAGTGGTTTGCTTGTTCGTCGAAGCTGGTTGTCCTGACTGTGTTGGTCTTTAACTCAATTGGTATCACAGACTATGTTCTGAACGCCATTGCAAAAGGTGTTTCTCTGGTGCTTGACCTGGGAGAAACTCTATACGCCCACAAGACCTCCGGGAGTTCTTCTGACCAACTACTTTTGCTTTCTGCCAGGCGTATTTTCAATGTATGCTTGATGATCTTGTTTACCGCTTCAATTTGCCCGTTTGACTGGGGATGATAGGGAGTCGAATAGTGTTTCCTGATCCCCCACTTTACACAGAAGTCTCTCAACTCCTTTCCGTCGAACTGCGGGCCATTATCTGTCACAATGGTTCTTGGGACTCCAAAACGACAGACAATATTCTGCCATATGAAGTTGATCATGTTTTGCTATGTGATCTTTACCATGGCCTTTGCTTCCGCCCACTTTGTATAATAATCGACGGCCACGACGGCAAATCGAACATTTCCAACTCCTATCGGGAAAGGGCCAATAATGTCTTGATGGTCCCGTTTTCGAAGGGCAAAATGGGAATTCAGGAGCAATTTTTTTTTTTTTTTTTTAAAAACACTGATGTATGCTAATGTATGGCAATAATGAACACAACAATGTAAAGTGGTTCAGAGTCTCAATACTCCTACATCCACTGCCTGATTTAACAGGAAATCCACTCAAGGGATTCTTGTTTTTAACGTGCCAAGGTGCACGGGTACACTGGACTCACGCCACTCTCTGGGCTGCCTCTCGAACTGGCCTCACGTCCCTCTTCACTCAGGGACTGCCTCTCCTCACCTCACTACAAGCCTAACAATCTACTGAAAGGGTTTAGTTTGGTTTGGTTCTTCTCCAACTAGGTGAGATTTTCCCTTACATGGTTTTAGCCTAAAAGCTAGGATTGGGAAAATCTCTCTAAGCTTAGGATGTATATGATGGGCTCGAGTATACAAACTGGAACACTCAAATATGACTATGAATAACTCAGGTCAGTGTTCTTGATGGAGATGGTGCCTCCTTATGACTCCCTCGAACTTGCACCACTCTCACACCTCCAGCTCTCACATTCGCACACTTACAAATGAAGCTTGAGTTTGTATTTATAGTGTGGATTTGAATGTTACCGTTGGAGAGAGTAACATTCAAATCCAGACTATCTCTGGAGTGAAATTCTCCTCTTCAGTGAAGTACGGCCTTGTCAGCTTTTGTCAGATTTGCTGCCTTGTCTTGATTGGTCCACGTGGACTGAGTCCAACGGCTCTTTTGTTCAGGGTACTTGATCAGGGTAGACCTGACTTCAGGCGACTTGTCTTCAGCTGACTTGTAATCCTCTCAGGATACCTTCCTTCAGTAGACTTGAAGTCCACTCAGGGGAGTTGACATAAGGCTATTTGTCAAGCTTCCCAGCCTCAGTAGCCTGACTCCTTCAGGTCCTACTAGGCACAGCACTGATCCTCCTGATCATGCTCTTCACTGAGTAGCCCACTGACTTAGCTTAGAATAGTCAGGTTTATACTCAGTGGGACTTCCTTCAGGCTTCTCTTCAGGTTTCAGGTCTTCTGACATGGCTTCAGTCGTTTTTCCTTGTGATGTCATCTTGACTTCCTCAGGCTCTATCAGTGAGTTCCCCCTCACTGAGTTCCCCCTCAGTAGAGTTCCACCTTCAGCTGAGTTCCCCCTCAGCTGAGTTCTTCCTCCACTGATAACCTGTTCTACTGAAAAACAACCTAGCCTGACCTGAAACTAGAAGATACTATCCTGACTGCTTTCAAACCTATTACATGTTGTTTTGGAAAATCATCAAAACTAAAATATATCCCAACAATTTCCCCCTTTTTGATGATTTCAAAACTTCTAACCAAATGATTTTCTATTACAAGAATAATGTCAGAGTACAGGTAATAGTTTGAAAAATGCAGAAATTCCCATAGTTTAAAACATTTAAGATCTGTTCGGTTGACCATTTTTCTTAACAAAACTGGATCAGTGGTCATGTGAACAACCCGCTCTGATACCAATTGATGGTCCCGTTTTTCGAAGGGCAAAATGGGAATTCAGGAGCAAAATTTTTTTTTTTTTAAACACTGATGTATGCTAATGTATGGCAATAATGAACACAACAATGTAAAGTGGTTCAGAGTCTCAATACTCCTACATCCACTGCCTGATTTAACAGGAAATCCACTCAAGAGATTCTTGTTTTTAACGTGCCAAGGTGCACGGGTACACTGGACTCACGCCACTCCCTGGGCTGCCTCTCGAACTGGCCTCACCTCCCTCTTCACTCAGGGACTGCCTCTCCTCACCTCACTACAAGCCTAACAATCTACTGAAAGGGTTTAGTTTGGTTTGGTTCTTCTCCAACTAGGTGAGATTTTCCCTTACATGGTTTTAGCCTAAAAGCTAGGATTGGGAAAATCTCTCTAAGCTTAGGATGTATATGATGGGCTCGAGTATACAAACTGGAACACTCAAATATGACTATGAATAACTCAGGTCAGTGTTCTTGATGGAGATGGTGCCTCCTTATGACTCCCTCGAACTTGCACCACTCTCACACCTCCAGCTCTCACATTCGCACACTTACAAATGAAGCTTGAGTTTGTATTTATAGTGTGGATTTGAATGTTACCGTTGGAGAGAGTAACATTCAAATCCAGACTATCTCTGGTGTGAAATTCTCCTCTTCAGTGAAGTACGGCCTTGTCAGCTTTTGTCAGATTTGCTGCCTTGTCTTGATTGGTCCACGTGGACTGAGTCCAACGGCTCTTTTGTTCAGGGTACTTGATCAGGGTAGACCTGACTTCAGGCGACTTGTCTTCAGCTGACTTGTAATCCTCTCAGGATACCTTCCTTCAGTAGACTTGAAGTCCACTCAGGGGAGTTGACATAAGGCTATTTGTCAAGCTTCCCAGCCTCAGTAGCCTGACTCCTTCAGGTCCTACTAGGCACAGCACTGATCCTCCTGATCATGCTCTTCACTGAGTAGCCCACTGACTTAGCTTAGAATAGTCAGGTTTATACTCAGTGGGACTTCCTTCAGGCTTCTCTTCAGGTTTCAGGTCTTCTGACATGGCTTCAGTCGTTTTTCCTTGTGATGTCATCTTGACTTCCTCAGGCTCTATCAGTGAGTTCCCCCTCACTGAGTTCCCTCTCAGTAGAGTTCCACCTTCAGCTGAGTTCCCCCTCAGCTGAGTTCTTCCTCCACTGATAACCTGTTCTACTGAAAAACAACCTAGCCTGACCTGAAACTAGAAGATACTATCCTGACTGCTTTCAAACCTATTACATGTTGTTTTGGAAAATCATCAAAACTAAAATATATCCCAACATGTCTATTCCCCATCTTGTAAATGGCCATGGACTATAAACCGATACGAGCTCCTGGGCCGGGGTATGAATACTTGGGGCGAAAATTTGACACTGGTGGCAAGCTTTGGCTAACTGGATTGCGTCTTTTCTTAAGGTTGGCCAATAATAACCTTGCCTTACAGTTTTGTAAGCCAAAGCTTGCCCCCCAGCGTGATTTCCACAAACTCCAGAGTGTACATCCTCCAGGACTGTCCTTCCTTGCCCCCTAGACAAACACTTGAGTAGCGGGAGTGAAAAGCCTCTTTTGTAAAGTTGTCCATTTACCAGAGTATATCTGGTTGCTTGTTTCGTGATTCTTACAGCTTCAAATGAGTTGCTTGGCAGCTTCCCGTCTTTCAAGTATTTGGCTATAGGAGTTCTCCAATCATCATCGCTGTTTTGTTCAACTACTTGGTTTACTTCGTAGTCCATTGTCGATGGTTGGATTTTTCTAGTAATGACAATGTATGTCAGATCTGCTGGCCCATCGCTTGTTGCTAGTCTTGCTAGGGTGTCAGCTTGTGTGTTGCTTGTTCGGGGTATCTGCTGGATAAATACTTGGTGTAGCAAAGATACCAAGTGAGCAACTATGCGTTGATACTCGATCATCTGTTCGTCTCTGGCCTCATATTCACCTCGTACCTGGCTTACAATGAGTTGAGAGTCTCTGAAAATCTGTAGTCGTCTTACTCCGACAGCTAATGATAGGTGGAGACCTGCAATGAGGGCCTCATATTCAGCTACATTGTTGGTGGTCATGAACTTGAATTTGACTGCTGAAGTGAATACTTGCCGGTCGGGACTGATGAGCACTATCCCTGCCCCCGAGGCCAGATTTGTTGACGAACCGTCCACATAAAGATGCCATGGGTGATCCAGCCCTCTCGTTGGATTTTGAGGGAAGGTTAACTCGACTATAAAGTCGGCTAATGCTTGTCCCTTAATTGCGGTTCGAGGTGCATATGTCACGCCAAACTGGCTTATCTCTATGGACCATTTTAAAAGACGGCCAGCGGTGTCGGGTCGGTGTAGTATTTGCTTGAGTGGGAAAGTTGTCAATACTTCGACTTGATGATCAAAGAAGTATGGTCTTAACTTCCTGACACTCATGACGAGGGCATATGCCAACTTTTCGGTCGGTGAGTATTTCACCTCAGCATCATGCAAGGCCTGGCTGACATAGTAAATTGGCAGGTGAAACTTGCCTTCTGCTCGAACTAATACCGAACTTATGGCCGTATCTGATGCTGCCAGGTATAAATATAACTTTTTGCCGGGAATTGGTTTTGACAGAATTTTACATCTCCCAGATACTCTTTTAATTGATCGAAGGCTTTCTGGCAGCTTCTCGTCCAGGTAAAGTTGCCTTTTTTAATGGCCTCAAAAAATGGACGGCACTTGTCTCCCGACCGTGATATGAACCTGTTTAAAGCAGCTAGGCAACCGGTTAACCTTTGTACTTCTTTAACAGAGCGTGGTGGTTCCATATCGACGATCGCTTTCACCTTAGCTGGAATAGCTTCGATTCCGCGTTTGCTGACCAGATGGCCCAAGAACTTCCCGGAATGTACTCCAAAACTACTTTTCTTTGGATTTAACTTTATATTGCACTTCCGGAGTATGTCGAACACCTGGGAAAGATGATGGAGGTGATCTTCCTTCTTTGTACTTTTCACGACTATGTCGTCAACATACACTTCCACCGTCTCCCCAATATGTTCGTCGAACATTTTGTTAACCAGTCTCTGGTAGGTTGCTCTAGCATTGATTAGACCAAACGGCATCCTCTTCCAGCATAGTAGATTTTTGTTAGTATAAAAGGCCGTGTTTTCTTGGTCATCTGGGTGCATCGGGATCTGGTGGTAACCTGCAAAGGCATCCATGAATGTGAACATCTCATGCCCGGCAGTACTGTCCACCAGTTGATCGATGTGCGGGAGCGGAAAGTTGTCCTACGGGCATGCTGCATTAAGATCTGTAAAATCTATGCATAGCCTCTAGGTTCTGTTGGGAAAATAGGGGTGCCCGGAATCTATTCGGGATGAATTTTAAATACAAATTTAAATACAATTATTACTAGCATGAATTAATCCTAATTAATTCAAATAATAATTCCAACAACTAATTATCATCATGCATGTTGAATTAATTTCACATATTTAACTTGGCAGAATAAACAAGTAAATATGCGATTAACGTACCTCTTGTAGTATTGGCCTTTGAATATACGGGACACTTGTAATCTCGCTCTATCAACCCAAAGCCTTCTCAAGTATTTCCCTTTTCACCTCACTTGATCGCCGGTGGGAGACGCTTTCAAGCGATTTAATAAACTAAGGAAAAAGAAAAATATCTATGCTTCTTAATTTTTCCAACACATGGAATTATGTTCTTGGGGATGAAATAATCATCCCCTATTTATAATTAGAGGTGGTCGAATTTTTAGTGGATTATGGGCTTGGAAAAAATCTTTTCTTAGACTCTAAGAAATCTTGAATATATCTCATATATTCTTTTCTCCAAAATAAAATATTCCACAAAAATCTCACCCTCCTAATTAATTAGTAATTTTCAAAAATTTCATAGAAGAAATCCAAGATTTGGATCTTCTTGAATATATGAGATATTCTTGTATTCCTAGAATACATATCTTCCATAATATCTTTCCAAGAAAATCAACAAAATCTTATTTCTCCTAATCATCATATTTTCGAAAATAATAAAGAAAAATCAGCATAATTATTTTCTTTTTATTTTAATCACCTTATCATTATTGGGCTACTTAATGGGCTACTTGAGGGGCCTTAAGGAGAATTAAGATTGGACCTCCTAATGGACTTCTGAATTTCAATATTGAGCCCCAATATAATTCAGCCCATTAATATTAATTATTACCACTAATAAATTAATATTGCACTATCCATCTTAATTCATATTACGATAATATGGGCTCCCGGTTATTATTTCCCGCGTTTAAGATTATCAAGTCCATTAATTAATTGAGCTTCTGAATAGCTCTAAATTAATTAATATATTTCACCTTGGAGTAAAGACAGCTCAACATTATTATTCGTACCGAAGAAACTAATTTTTCACTTGCAAGATTTGGTACAATAAAACTTCTGAGCCCACCAAGGGGACTAATCACACGAGCCGTACTCGCACGCGTTTCTCCGTATTAAATCTTAGCAACCGTCGTATGATTAATATTACTGCCCAAGACACAAAGTTCGAAGTCACAATGATTCTCACCCAACATGAATCAAAGCAGTAACCATTAAGCACACACGGTCCTATTTAAGTGACGAAGATTAAGAAATCAACAACCACTGAGGTCTAATTCTTCACCTTTCAGAACAGAAGAATTTATCCTCGCTGTAGGACCTCTTCAATACATACTAAATGTGCTAGTGCAATCTCTTAGTCAAGACAGACCAATCTGAGCCTTACACATCGACCTTTCACGGCGGATTGTTCAATTCCACCTAGGTCGTGAAATGTACGTTTAGTTACAAGTAAACTGTTAATGTTGTCTTCCGTGATCGGGTATCACCACATTAACTACTATGTAACACATACTATATATTGAACGGTTTGCAATATAAATTCAACATTCAATCATAACTAAAGCAAATACGATAAAAGAATTATTCTCATAAAACAAGTGTTTGATACACGAGTTATATAAAGTAAAAGCATACTTTCACGTATAACTCCAACAATCTCCCACTTATACTTAAAGTCTGCTTTTAGTATATACATCACACATGTCTTAGTGTAGTAGCTCTTCGTGACATCTCATGTCAACCTACACTAACCTAATAATTCCTCCCACTTATACTTAAAGCAGATTGGCAATAGTCTTGACTCCCATTCCATCCACATGTCTCTCGAATGTACTCAGAGGCAGACCCTTTGTGAATGGATATACTAGGTTGTCCTCCGACATTTACCTTTGCCACCTCTTTATCTCCTCTCTTAACGATTTCTCGTATAAGATGGTGTTTTCTTTCAATGTGTTTGTTGGCCTTGTGGGCTCTCGGTTCCCTTGAATTTGCAACTGCTCCGGCATTGTCACAAAAGACAGTTATCTTGTCGGGCAAATTCGGAACAACGTCCAAGTCCACTAAGAAGTACTTGAGCCAAACCGCTTCTTTCGCTACTTCACAAGCAACTACTTATTCGGCTTCCATGGTCGAATCTGCGATGCATTTCTGCAAATCGCTTCTCCATGTCATGGCTCCTTCTCCCATGCAAAACACACTACCCGAGGTAGGTATTTTGGAGTCTATGTCTGATTGGAAATTTGAGTCCGTGTATCCCATGAGAATTAGATTGTCTGATTGTTAAATCAGCATTCCATACCAAGTTCTTTTCAGAAACTAAAGAACGCATTTAATTGCAATCTAATGTGCTTTCCCGGGGTTACTTTGATATCTTGCCATCATGCCCACGGCAAAGCAGATATCCGGTCTCGTTCACAACATTGCATACATAAGACTTCCTACGTCCGAAACGTACGGAACGTCTTTCATGTCATCTATCTCCACTTGCGTCTTAGGGCATATTTCTTTAGATAGATGGATTCCGTGCCTAAAAGGTACAAAACCTTTCTTGGAATCTTGCATGCTGAAATCCTTCAAAACAATGGCTTTGTATGAAACTTGCGATAAACCCAACATCCTCCTCTTGTGATCTTGAGTGAACTTGATCCCAAGGATGTGACCGGCTTTCCCTAAGTCCTTCATATCAAACTGATTTGACAGTCATACCCCTACGTCTGACAATACCTTTACATTGTTTCCAATGAGCAGAATATCGTCTACGTATAATACTAAGAATACCACCGCAGTTCCGTCACACCTTTTACACCCACAACTTTCGAACTTGTTTTGATCACAAACCCGTAAGACTTAATAACTTGATCAAAATACTGGTTCCAAGTACGCGACGCTTGCTTAAGTCCATAAATGGATCTCTTAAGCTTGCATACGAGGTGCTCTTGGCCTTTTTCAACGAAACCTTTGGGCTGTTGCATATAGATCCCATCAAGACTTCCGTTAAGGAAAGCTGCCTTGACATCCATTTGCCAGATCTCGTAATCTAAGTGCGTAGCGATCGACAAGAGAATACGGATGGACTTAAGCATAGCTACAGGCCACAGGCCACAAGCCTTGCTTTGAAGGTCTCTACCCTTCCATCCGGTCCTCTTTTCCTCTTGTAAACCCACTTGCATCCAATGGGCTCTACCCCATTATGTGGATCAACCAACTCCCACACTTGATTATAATCCATCGAACCCACCTCGGTTTCCATTGCGGTTTGCCACACTTCCGCATCTTTGTCTTGGATTGCCTCGTCGTACGTTCATGGGTCTGATTCATCGCCGGGAATCAAATCCGAAGATTCTCCAATTCCCATGAATCTCTCGGGTTGCCTTGCAATCCTCCCACTACGACGGGGTTCCGGTTGTGAAGGTATGACGTGTGGTATATCATCTTGTATACTTGGTATAGGAGTTTGCCCTCTTAACTCGTCTAAGGAAATCTCACTTCTGGGCTTTCTTTTGTTCATATAGTCTTCCTCCAAGAATTTAAAGTGCGAACTAATCACGGTCTTTTAATCCTTGAGACTATAGAACATACACCCTTTCGTTCCTATGGGATATCCTATAAACAACCTTAATTCTGAACATGGATCCAATTTACCGGCTTCCTTGTCTAGCACGTATGCCGGACAACCCCAAATCTGCAAGTGTCTTAGACTGGGCTTGCGCCCCGGTCCACAATTCCATTGGGGTTTTAGGAACCGATTTGGATGGCACCAAGTTTAGAATATAAGTCATTGTTTCCAAGCCGTTACCCCAAAACGACTTGGGTAAATCCGAATAACTCATCATGGATCTGACTATTTCTAAAAGAGTCTGGCTCCTTCGTTCCGCCACACCGTTCTATTGAGGGGTTCCCGATGTGGTCAACAGGGATACAATCCCTTCTTCCGATAGGTAGTTCAAGAATTCATTGGTAAGGTATTCGCCTCCACGAACAAATCGTAGAGACTTGATACTTCTTTCCCTATGCATCATAAGGTAGATGTATCTGTATCTTGAGTAATCATCAAATTACTCATACCTCTTCTTGCTATGATCGTCATTGAACCACACATATCGGTATGAACGAGTTCTAACACTTCCGTAGTTCTATTCCCCTTGGCTCCAAATGCCCTCTTGGTCATTTTACCCTCTAAACAGGATTCACAAGTTGGAAACGGTTCGACTTGGAATGATTCCAAGGATCCGTCTTTCACCAATTTCTCTATCCACTTTAGATTAATATGATGTTACACCCGATATTTTACTACCCGACCCATCGGGTATCGGATACAGTCACACTGCTGTAGCGGGCTCGGAGGAGAACAGTCCTCCGACCGGTCAGACAGACGGGCGGGGACCCAGACGCTGCCCGACATGAGCCTCGCTGGGATCGGCCGGGAAGGGTACTTATGATCCACATGCCCGGATATCGGGCGGCCAGCGACAAGCCCCTGAGCAGGTACTCTACCCGCCTGCCCGCAAATGGCCAACCGGGGCATTTTCGTCCGGACTCGCTTCCCGGTACCCGGGTACCCGTCTACCCGACCCCAGGCCGCGCCAGCTGTGAGAAGACGACGAGTGCCATCAATCCAGAGGATGTGACAGGGTCAAAGAGGGCCGTTGGGGCCAAGTCCAATCACCTCAGGGGTGACAGTTCCACGTGGCGTCTCCTCATTGGCTCGTAGGGGAGGCTGTAGCCACTTATTACCTTTCAGCTAGGAGTAGGAGGGACCCACGAGTCCACCTACCAAGCATGGGGAACCCCCACCTTGTACATTATAAATAGGGCTTTAAATGCCCATTTGTAACACACATGACATTTATTGCAAATACATACTTGAGAGCTCATTTACTCTCACACTTATTACTCCTTGTCATCATTAATATCGAATCCTACCCGCTAGGAACCCGGCAGCGAGACCCGTCATAAATCGCTGTCAACATTTTGGCGCTAGAAGGAGGGTGACTAATATCGAAGTACACTCGGTTTCATTTATCTAGTCACCCCGAACGAATCCCCATCCACTTTCATTCAAAAATGACCACTTCGAAGGCCACACGAACCCAGCAGCAAGTCGAGGACATCGGCGAAACCGCCACTCCGGCTCCGGCCACGGCGGAGACCCTTCAGGGTCCTTTCGAGTTCTTGTCGGCCATAAGAACTCCGGAGGATCTCCAGGCCGCAAGGGCCATGATCGAACACCGTCAGGCCGAGATCGACGCCGCTCCTATCCGCACTCACCGACCTGGAAAGGAGCCAGCCCGGAGCAGGGCCACCTGCCAGCCCCGGCAGGAGCAAGAGGCAGCCAGGAGGGCCGCCAGCAACCCCCGGCCTCAGAATCTAAAGAGGCGCCTCGACGAGGAGGCCGACTCGCAGCGGGTTTCTCACCGACCTGCGGGATCGGTCTTCTCCCGGTTGGGAACCCAGGCTCGGGGAGCTGCCCGACCTTGTGAGTCCAACGCCAGCTCCAGGCCCCAGGAGCGAGAACAGGCACGATCTCCCAGGCGTCACAACGACACGGCCCCGAGACCGTCGGTCCGTGACCGCTTGGGGGACAACCCTCGTCCCCGTTCTCCCCACGCGGCCGACAACGCCATGGCCGCCATCCTAAAGAAGGTCTCGGACCTTGAGGCCAAGCTCGAGAGGCGGGACGGGCAACATCATGTCCCCTACATGCCCAACTCGCCCCTCGCAGACATCTTGGTGCGGGCCCCGGCCCAACCAAAAATCAACGTGGCCGCCGTGGGCCAATATGATGGGGAGACAGACCCCGTCACCCATCTCAGCAAATACTCCACCTACATGATCTCCATGGGGGCAACAGATGCCACCCAGTGCAGGATGTTCCCGCTAACCTTGGGGGACAGGGCTCACCGATGGTACTCCTCGCTTCCCGCGGGTAAGGTGGTTTCATTCCACCAGCTAGGGGAACTGTTCTTGGAGCACTTCTCCTCGATGGCGCCACGAATGGCCGGCGCCAACCGCATGGCCAACTTGGCCCAAGGGAAAGACGAGACGGACCGGGCATACATCGACCGGGTAGATCGCATCATTATGGAGGGCGAGCCCGTCGGGGACGAGGTCAAGCTCATCGGGATCATAGGCGGACTCCGCCTAAGAACCAAACTATGGAAGTCGATGAACAAGGACTACCCCAAGTCCTACGCGGAGTTCCGGCAGCGAGCCGGAAAAATCATCTACAATGCGGACATCCTGGCACAACGGCTGGGCGAGAGCGCCCCTGCCGAGAAGGAGAAACCACGCGCCTCGGCAGGCACCACATCAAGCCGGAGGAACTTTTCCTACCGGGCTCCCCAGCCTTTCAAGCCCTTCGATTCCGTCGAAGTGAAGTTGGCCGAAAAATTGTCGGCCACCCCGGAGTACGTCTATGTGCAGATCCGGGACAAAAATATAATGCCCAAGGCGCGGCCGTGGGTCCACAAGCCGGGGGTACAGCTCAACCCCAACAAGTACTGCCACTACCATCAAACCGTCGGGCACAACACGAGTGAGTGCCGCGACCTCCTAAAGCAACTCTGGCGACTCTTCGAGGAGGGGAGGCTGGAGGAGTTCGTGAAGAGGCCGGCGGCTAGGCCGGAGGCTCAGGCCGCTGCCCACCCCGTGGAGCCAAACCGGGAGGCGGCCCTCATATGCCCACCAATGCCGGAACATCAGGCCCGACGGGCGGTCAACATGCTCTCCCCGGTGGGAGGCTTCGCACCTACCACCTCGCTCTCCAACCGCAGACAGAAGAGCGAGCTGCGAGCGATGGACAATGTCCATCAAATCGCCCTGCCAGTCAACACGACGGCGAAGGAATCGAACCTCCTCGCCTTCAAGGAGGAGGATCGCACCGGGGTCATCTACCCGAACCACGACGCCCTAGTCGTGTCCGTCAACATCATGGGCATCACCATCCATCGCATGCTCGTCGACAACGGGGCCTACTGCAACATCCTCTTCAAAGCCGCATTCGACCAGCTGGACAGCTCCTTTGAGAAGTATGTAGAGCCATGCGACCAGGTTATCAAAGGCTTCGGCGACGCCACGGTGAAACCCTACGGGATAGTTAGGCTAGCCGTAGAATTAGTTTCTAGTATAGACGCTGAGGTTAAGGCTTCGAAACAGCTCGATTTTATCATTGTCGACCAGCCATCAACCTATAACGGGTTTCTAGGCAGGCCATTCGAGCACGAGTTCGAAGCCGCCGCCTCAGCATTCTATTATTGTATCAAGTTCCCAACCCCCTCCGGGAAGGTTGGGACTCTTAAGGGAAATCAGAAAACGGCACGCGGATGTTTGGCGTATATCGATGTTATTTCAAATTTTACAAATCTAGATTATGTCTGCACAATCGGGGAGGGAGACATGGAAATAGACGAAGAAATCCCACCCGCTGGCCACCCAATGGAAGAAGATTCGCAAACTTTTGAGAACATCCAAGTCGACCTGGAGCCAAGGCTCGGGTACGAACCCATGGAGATTGACAAAACCCTAACAGGGCAGATCGATGATCCACGCTACGGCAAACGGGGAGCCAGCCCGATCGAGGAATTAATTTCGGTCACAATGATAAATCGGCCAGAAGTAAGTGTTCAACTCGGTTCGTCAATGTCCGGCGAGATGCGGGCAGAAATGACCGCATTTTTGGAACAGAACTTAGACGTATTCGCCTGGTCCCACGAAGACATGGTCGGGATCGATCCAGCCGTATGTTCACACCAACTACACATCGATCCATCCCGCAAACCAATCTCACAGAAAAGAAGGAAATTCGGCCCAGACAAATACGCGGTCATTGCCACCGAAGTCAAAAAGCTGCTCGACAACAAACTCATCGGAATGGTCGACCCCGACGACAAGCCTCAATGGGTATCCAACGCTGTACTCGTCAAAAAGAGCAACAACACCTGGCGGCTATGCATCGACTTCACAGACCTGAACAAGGCTTGCCCAAAGGATCACTTCCCGATGCCGCACATCGACCACCTGGTGGACAGCACGGCCGGGCACGAGATGCTTACTTTCATGGACGCATTTGCCGGCTACCACCAGATCCCGATGGCCGCAGACGACCAGAAGCACACCACCTTCCTTACCGAGAAAAACATGTACTTCTGGAAGCGGATGCCATTCGGGCTCATGAACGCAGGGGCAACGTACCAAAGGCTGGTCAACCATATGTTTCACGATCAAATCGGGGCAACCATGGAGGTATATATCGACGACATCGTCGTCAAAAGCGAGAAGAAAGAAGATCACCTCACACATCTAGCTGAAACGTTCGAGATCTTAAGAAAGTATCGGATGAGACTCAACCCGAAAAAAATGCAGTTTCGGCATCGAGTCGGGCAAGTTCTTGGGGCACATGGTTAGCCGGCGAGGAATCGAGGCAAACCCGACCAAGGTACAGGCGATCCTCGACATGAGCCCTCCCCGCACGGTGAAGGAGGTGCAGAAGGTGACGGGCAGCCTGGCCGCTCTCAGCCGTTTCATCTCCCGCATGGGGGACCGATGTAAGCCTTTATTCGACAGCATGCGGAAGGGGAAACTAAACTGGACTCCCCAGAGTCAGCTCGCCTTCGATAACTTGAAAGCATACCTGTCAAATGCCCAGGTGCTGGCCAAACCCATCCCCGGCGAGAAGCTTTTCCTATACTTGGCGGCTTCAGAGTCGGCTCTTAGCGCCGTGTTAGTACGGGCTGAGGGGCAGGCACATCTGCCAATCTACTATGTCAGCCAGACACTTCACGACGCCGAGCTACGGTACCCGCCCTTGGAAAAATTAGCATACGCTCTAGTAATGAGCGTACGCAAGTTACGACCATACTTTTTCGATCACCAAGTAGAGGTGCTAACAACAATGCCACTTCGCCAAGTACTTCATCGGCCAGACACGGCGGGCAGATGCCTCAAATGGGCGGTCGAGATCGGGCAATTCGGAGTCACGTACGCTCCCCGAACATCCATCAAAGGCCAAGCTATGGCCGACTTCATAGTCGAGCTCACTTACCCGGAGGCAATGTCCAAGATCGAGCAGCCACCATGGAAAATGTACGTTGACGGATCCTCCACAACTACGCGGGCAGGCGCGGGAATTGTCCTTCTCAGCCTGTCCGGCCAGTCATTCACAACAGCCATAAGATTCGGTTTCCACGCGACCAACAATGAGGCCGAGTACGAAGCGTTAATTAACGGCCTGGAAATGGCCATGGCCATGGGAGTGAGGAGACTCCAGGTCTACAGCGACTCACAGCTCGTTACATGTCAAATCTCAGGAGAATACGAGGCGCGCAGCGATAGGATGTTAGCCTACCAGGGATTAGCCAAGAACCTGCTCGAAAAATTCGATCAAGTTCGCATAGAGGTGGTACCCCGACTCGATAATACTCAAGCAGACGCACTTGCCCGCCTCGCAACATCCGAGGGGGCAGCCGACATGACCCAGATCACAGTCACTTACCTGACCGCCCCTACGAGCTCGAACCAGCGGGTGACCAACCTGGGACAGGAGGAGGACAGTTGGATGACCCCCATCCTGAAGTATCTCCGTGACGGCCAACTCCCTGTCGATCGGGTAGCGGCAAGACAGTTGCAGCTCCGGGCGGCCCGATACACGATCGTCGGGGACCAGTTGTACAAGCAAGGCTTCGCCCTGCCCCTCCTAAAGTGCGTAACGCCGGGGCAGGGAAGGAAAATCTTGATCGAAGTCCACGAAGGACGCTGCGGGAACCACGCCGGCGGCCAGGTGCTCGCCCAGAAGGTTATCCGGTAGGGATATTTCTGGCCCACCCTAAAAAAGGACGCAATCAACTACGCACGGGAATGCCACAAGTGTCAAATCTATTCGCCGGCAATCCACCAGGCCCCAACCGAGCTCACCTCAATCCTGAGCCCGTGGCCGTTCGCAAAGTGGGGGATCGATCTCATTGGCCCTTTGCCTACGGCCCCGGGCAGCGTCAAGTACGCAATTGTCGCCGTGGATTACTTCACCAAATGGGCGGAGGCGGAATCACTGAAAACGATCGACCAGGAACACGTGATCAGGTTCATCTGGCGCAACATAATCTGTCGATTCGGCCTCCCACAGATAATCATTTCGGACAACGGGAAGCAATTCGACGGGCTAGAGATGGAAAGATTTTGCCAAAAGCACAAGATCAAGAGGTTATTCTCGTCGCCCTACCACCCCCAGTCGAACGGACAGGTCGAGGCGGTAAACAAGATAATCAAACACACGTTGAAGACAAGGTTGGAGGAGAGCAAGGGAACATGGGCGAGCAAGCTACCCGAAGTGTTATGGTCGTATAGAACGACATGTCGTACCGCAACCGGGGAGACTCCTTTTGCTCTAGCCTTCGGAACAGAGGCAGCCATCCCAGCTGAAGTCGTCATCCTGAGCCTCCGCACCTCACAACCCATGGGGACCGAGAACGACCAGGCCATGCTAAACGAGTTGGACCTGCTGGAGGAGAGAAGGCTGTCCGCAGAACAAAGAAACATAGCTTACAAACGCCGGGCTGAAAAATACTTCAACTCGAAGATCAAGATCAGGGAGTTCGAAACCGGGGACCTGGTGCTCCGACGGACGGTCGGGCAGCCCAAGGGGGCATTTGGTCCGAATTGGGAGGGACCTCTAAAGGTCTCCAGCCGCCTCGCCAATGGAACCTACGAGCTGGAAAGCCTTGAGGGCAACCCGGCCCAATACCCTTGGAACGCCTCCCTACTCAAAAAATACTACCAGTAGGAGCTCATTGTAATCGCTACTCGAAGCGCAAACTTGTAAAAATCAATAAGCGGTTGTTAAATCAATCCCATCTTCGTGAAGTCGCTGCCCGACATTCGGCTATAGCACTTCATTAATTAATCTGTTGGTTAATTCTTTAAGCGGTTGTTAAATCAATCCCATCTTCGTGAAGTCGCTGCCCGACATTCGGCTATAGCACTTCATTAATTAATCTGTTGGTTAATTCTTTAAGCGGTAGTTAAATCAATCCCATCTTCGTGAAGTCACTGCCCGACATTTGGCTATAGCACTTCATTAATTAATCTGTTGGTTAATTCTTTAAGCGGTTGTTAAATCAATCCCATCTTCGTGAAGTCGCTGCCCGACATTCGGCTATAGCACTTCATTAATTAATCTGTTGGTTAATTCTTTAAGCGGTTGTTAAATCAATTCCATCTTCGTGAAGTCGCTGCCCGACATTCGGCTACAGCACTTCATTAATTATGGCAGCTGGTTAATTCTTTAAGCGGTTGTTAAATCAATCCCATTTTCGTGAAGTCGCTGCCCGACATTCGGCTATAGCACTTCATTAATTAATCTGTTGGTTAATTCTTTTGGGCGATTATTTATTATCCGATTGCGTTATTTACCCGGCCGATAAAACTAAAAGTTCAAGGAGACAAAGCGAAATGAAGAGCAAAAGTAATTTCATTAAGGGGGTGCGGGAAACAGAAAATACAAAACGGCCAGCGGCACACAAACTTAACAAAATAACAAAGGAAAAGAAAATCACGGGTGTGCCTCATCCACCACTCCCGGGTCCTCATTCGTCTCCTCGTCGGCAAGCGGGTAAAGGAAGGTCGCCGGGTCGCCAAGAAACGACAGATCCAGCCCGCGATCGACCAAGTCCTTCAGTGTGATATCATAGTCCGGGGAGGGAGGATTGGACTCGACATAACTCCTCAGATCGGCCAGAGGCCCAGAGTAGTCGGCCTGGGGATTCTGACGGAGTAGAGAACAAATCAAGTCGGCGTAAGCATTAATATACACCATGGATCCAGCCGACTCGTTCTCAGCGGCCAATCGGGCACGCTCGGACTCCAGGCGCCTTTCTGCCTCCGCCGCGAGGGCCTCCTTGGCTTGGCGGACTTCTTCAGCCGTCCTCGCCTCGGCCTCGGCGCGCGCCCTCCTCTCCTCCTCGAGGACCCCCTCTAATTCAGCCCGACTCGCTCGGCCGACCTCCAGCTCCTCCCGGAGCTTTTTGTTCTCCTCTTCCAGGCGGGTAGCTTCGTCCCGCTTCGTCTGGAAGGCTGCCCTGTAGGAGGAGGCAGTCCGCATCTCCCGCTCGAATTCGAGCATAATGCCCTCCATGGCAATAGCGTTGCGGGAGGAACAGATGGCCGCCGCCCTCATCCGGTCGGCGAGCGAGACGGTCCTCGCGGCCTTCTGGCAGTTGAGGGTCCAAGACCGGGGAAGATTCAGCACGGCGCGGTGTAGTTCTTCCGGCCAAGACTCCGGCACGGCCTCCGAGTACGGAGGATCCTGCGAGCGCAGGAATTGAAGGACCTCGGGCGGGGGCAGAGGCTCAGGCCTGCGTGAACACGGGAAGAAAAGTTGTGTTAAAAATCCTACATCGCAAAATCGACTAGAAAACTTAGAAAAGAAAACGTAATACTTACGTGAGGTGATTGCCCCAACCCAAGAAAGAGAAGTCGCTGCGATCGCGGGAAGGGAAGGCCGGGCCCCCTAAAGTCGCCTCGACGTTGCCGGCCACAAGCCCGCCGGTCGCCGGGTCCAGGTTGACCGTTACCATGGCCGGGTCGACAGATGTCTGGCCTTCAACCCGGGCCTGCTTGTATGGGCGCTGCCCGTCTGCCGGAGAGGAGGATGTCGGGGGCACCGGGGTCGCGGGCGGGCTGCGGATCGCCACCACTGCGGCACGGACGGCTCCCCGTTTCGCCAGCTTGGCCAGGGCGTTCTTCTTGGGCGCCATGTCAACGGTCTCCTCGGATGATTCAACGTTTACGACCGGGATGGCTGCCTGACCGGCCTCGGTTGCGGCCCTTGGGGAGACTGTCGGGGAGGTCGATGGCGTGGGGGATTCGGCCGGGAAGCATTGCGCTGCGAGGAAAGTGACAAGATTAGAAATCGAGAAGCGAGAACGAGGATAAGGAGAGTCGGGCAGGAAAGAGTCTTACCACCAAAATCCAAGTGGCGCGGGAAAGTCTGAAGTCCGGAGAGCCTTCTGTACTCGTCGTCGTTGAGAAGATCGACGTCGCGATTGTCCACGCTCTCGGATCTCACCAAGGCAAGCGCCTGCCTGAAGTCGTCGGTCAGGTCGGCCTGATTTGGTACCGCGCAACCTGCACAATGAAAGAAGAATTAGATCAGTACTAAGAGATGAAGAAAAAATTCAGTATTTACCTCGACGGTCACGCTCCCGATATTCCCGTGGAACCGGGATGGTGTGCCCGTCTATACCAACGCTCTCCCAGGCGCCGCCGACCCACCACCACTTTTCCTGCCAGTGCGTCACCTTCGACGAGATGCCGAAAACAATGGCATCTCCACCCCGGGGCTTCACGGAGTAATACCCAAGGTTCATCTGCCCGACGGAGGCCACGGTGTAGTACAGATAGTTGAGCTCGGACGGAGTGGGCATACGATGCAGCTCGCGCCGACCGAGAGCAACCATTGCCCCCAGGATGTAGCTCCACCCATTCGGGGTGATCTGGGTGATCGACAGATTCCAGGCTGCGAGTAGCTTGGAGATGGCCGGGTGAAGCGGGAAACGGAGCCCGGCATGAAGGGTGTCCGAATTTATGGCGATTAGGCCTTCCGGAGGTTGGTCGGCCCGTTCATTCTCCCGGGGAGCGTAGAAGAAGACGTCGGAGGGCGCCTGGAATATCCAGTACAACTCCTTCACGTCGGCGTCCGGGGGAAGGCAGCTGGGGCGGCGAGAGGCCCCAAAGTCAGTGTCCCGGGCCTCGAGATATGCGCGGGGAGGGCGCTTTCGCACGAACCGGCTCATATATTTCGAGTAGTCAAACCCGATTAGCCGGCTGTCCACGTAGTTTATTTGGTCGGGCACAGCTTCCCGCTCGAACAAAAAATCTTCGGCCCGGGGCGGGTAGGCGGAGACCGGGGAAACGCTTAGGGCTTCCCCCTCTCGTTGGGGGCTCATCCCCTCCAAATATTCCGCGAAGGCATCCACATCCGTGGAATTGCCCTTGCCCTCTCGGGCGGCGGCACGGCGGCGGAAGTGATAAACGTCGGCGGCGCCAATGCTCTCAACGGAGTCGCTCATGACGAAAAGAGAATAAGAAGAAGAAGTGTCGATGAAAAAAGCAAGAAATTACCTTGAGACTCGAGAAAGATCGCCGGAATCTGGGAAATTCACCGGAAAATTTGAATCTCCTTAAGGGGGGGCACGAGTTTGCAAGACAG
Organism: Ballota nigra; assembly: GCA_947034835.1. NCBI lineage: Eukaryota > Viridiplantae > Streptophyta > Magnoliopsida > Lamiales > Lamiaceae > Ballota > Ballota nigra. The sequence continues at coordinate 95,194,701 of OX344724.1, forward strand.
TGAAAATGAGAAAATGGGCTGGAAGCCCCTATTTATAGAAGAAGTAGGAGGGACTAAACAGCAAAAAAACGGGGTCGAAAATGAAATAAAACAAAGTTCCGGGGGGGGCGCGTGGGGGTCACGCGCGCAACGGTTGGGGAGCAGGTTCGGCGGACGTGACCCCTGGATTTCTGCGCATCAGTCACGCCATCCCGTGACGTCAGCAGGCGCGGCAGACGAGGCGTCGTCTTGGAAACCGAAACGTCACCCCCAAAATTCAAATTCGAAATCAAAATGGTCTGCAGTTCGACCAGCCCGCCACCCGACGACTGCGGCCCCCCGATGTCGGGCTGGTGGGGCAATTGTTACACCCGATATTTTACTACCCGACCCATCGGGTATCGGATACAGTCACACTGCTGTAGCGGGCTCGGAGGAGAACAGTCCTCCGACCGGTCAGACAGACGGGTGGGGACCCAGACGGTGCCCGACATGAGCCTCGCTGGGATCGGCCGGGAAGGGTACTTATGATCCACATGCCCGGATATCGGGCGGCCAGCGACAAGCCCCTGAGCAGGTACTCTACCCGCCTGCCCGCAAATGGCCAACCGGGGCATTTTCGTCCGGACTCGCTTCCCGGTACCCGGGTACCCGTCTACCCGACCCCAGGCCGCGCCAGCTGTGAGAAGACGACGAGTGCCATCAATCCAGAGGATGTGACAGGGTCAAAGAGGGCCGTTGGGGCCAAGTCCAATCACCTCAGGGGTGACAGTTCCACGTGGCGTCTCCTCATTGGCTCGTAGGGGAGGCTGTAGCCACTTATTACCTTTCAGCTAGGAGTAGGAGGGACCCACGAGTCCACCTACCAAGCATGGGGAACCCCCACCTTGTACATTATAAATAGGGCTTTAAAGGCCCATTTGTAACACACATGACATTTATTGCAAATACATACTTGAGAGCTCATTTACTCTCACACTTATTACTCCTTGTCATCATTAATATCGAATCCTACCCGCTAGGAACCCGGCAGCGAGACCCGTCATAAATCGCTGTCAACATATGACCTAGTCTAAGATGCCATAGAAGTGTTTCGTTCATCTCCGAAGAACGCTTTCTTTTATTACTCAAAATAATCGATGTGTTATTAGATTCAATTTTGTGAGTGGTGTGCCCAAATAATGGTATAAAGATCATCCATTAAAGTTCTGGAACGGATAAACTCATCGTTTCAAGCAATAATAACATCCTTATTAAAAGAAACTGGGTATCTATTCAAACAGTTTAGAAACTGAAGGTTGAGTTCTTTCTAAACTAGGAACATGAGGAACGTCTCTCAAGACCATAACTCTATCTTCACAAGATAGGCGCACTTCTCCCACTGCTTCAGCTGCCACTCTTGTAGCAATGCCCGATGTGATGGGGATCTCACTTCCGTTAAGTCATCGGGTTAGCTTAAACCCATGAAACAAATGTGATCAGTAGCTCTCGTATCCACTATCCACGAATAGACAGCATACGCCACTTCACAAGTTTCGACGACTAAGGTGTGTGAATTACCTAACTTTCCTAGCCTCTTAGGCTTGGAATAGGCAGACCTCCATTGTCCTCTCTCACCGCAACTAAAACACTTCCCCTTCGATGCTAGCCTTTGCATTTGCCTTTCGCAACAATTAGATTTGCTTGGATCCGGCCTTTGGTTCTCTTCCTCTTTTTCCCTCCCTTGGGACCAAAAGAGGTAGACGGACCATTAGCCACCATAGCACTAGACTGGTGCTCCATTTTCACCTCCACCGAAACTAAAGCTTGCAAGAGCTCGGGCAAACGATTTGTCCGTTCATTCATCTGACAGTTCAGACGAAACTGCTCAAAGCTTCTCGGTAGAGAATGGTATATGAAATCAATCAAAATCCGCACCAAGTACTTCCAACTTGTTAAGGTATGCCATCATCTCGAGAACGTGCTCCCTCACAGGCGTTCCCTCCACCATTTCCAACTTGACCGAGTCATGTCTGGTGAACTGATTAGTCATGGGTTTCATGTGAAGACATCTCTTCAAGGTGTTCTATGATTTCAACAACGGATACAATGTCTCCATGAACGCGCCTCAAATCCTCAGACAGAGATGTCAAGATGATGCACTTCATGTGTTCATTGTCACGCTTCCAATCATAAACTGCCTCTTCCCATTGCTTGACTTATCATTAGGCTTGCCGGGTATATTAACATAAATAACCCAATTGTGTTTTCGTGCAGTAAGGACAAATTTTTAAAAAAAACATTTCCAATCGATATAAATCACTCCAAAAGGTTTATTAACTTTAAGTATATTAAACAGTGGATTAAAAGGTTGCGACATGATGAAATGAGAATAAAACATACATTCATATTAATATCTAGAAAAATACGAAATTATCACATAATTCGATCACATCAATTATATTGAAACCTTAAAACAATATAATCATGCATCAGCCAACATCTCGAAATAATTTAAATGCGCCACGAGGGGTGGTCTATACATTTAAACACATTCAAGCGGATTACAAACTTAAAAGTTACAAATCCTTAATTCAAAATTAATAGTTGGCTCCCACTTTGACCACATAGAAACTGACAGGGACTCCGAGGGGAGTAAGTTAATATCAATTTCTTATGCCTAAGTAATAACCATAATTAAATACATGATTATTATTTCGCTTTGAGCAAGCCACTCGTGGTGAGGGTCAATACCGCCACTAGTAATAATCCACAATCATCCTTTCGGAATTTATTCATGTGAAATCCGTTCTTTTGGCCGATCCGAGGGAGAAATGTATTCCAAAAGAACTTCACAAATAAATAAATTATGGAGGTCAAAATAATCCAATTTTGATATCTGGAATAAAATTGCGATTATAAAAACATACTTAGTAATTTTCGAAAGTAAGGTTTTTCTTGGACAATTAAATTCATGCAAACACATATTAACAAATAATAATAAGTGCACGAAATAAAACATCCATCAAAACAAAAATTAAACACATTGGAGCACTCAAATCCAATTGTCACGGTTTAATTTCTTTACGTCTTGATGCGAAAAATCGTCCTTGTTGCTTTCCGACGTTCGTCTCGACGTGCTCCCACTCGAACAGCAACACTTCTTCAAAAAACAGCATCGTTTGGGGTTCGGGGCGATGTTTAAAATCACACGAAAAAAAACACGAACCGAAAAAATTCCACTGCCTGAGATACAGCGCGCGTCGGCCCACGAAGTGGGCCCGCGCGCTTCCCGGCCCGAGAAGCGCTGAAGCGCTGCCCGAAGCGCGCCGAAGCGCAGCCCCGAGGCGCACCAGAGGCGCACCCGAGGTGCTGCACGGAGGCGTGCCGAGGCACACCCGAGGCGCCCCGAGGCGCTGCAGCCCGCGCCCGAGGCGCGCCCACGCGTGCGTGCGGCGCCGGTCTCCCGTCGTGCACGGCGTGCGCCGTGCACCCCCGTGTGCCGTTTTTTTCGCCGTTCGTCCTCGTTTTCTTCACCCCTTGCATGATTTTACGTCCATACACGCGCCACGCTTGTATGCGTCGTCCGGGTACACCGTTTTTAATTCTTCGTTCTTCGTCACGATCCGGTTACAATTTATTTTTACAAAAAAAAAAAATACTAGATCTAGACTAGTCTATTACAATGATCGAATCAAAATAAAAACAACTAATCTACTCGTGGATTTTTTCACGAGAAAAATGAATTCGAACGAATCGAATTAAAAACCAAATTAATTCACACGCATGAAATTAACAACATTAAAAACCATGACAATTGGATACCTGCAAAAAAGATCTAACAATTCTACTATCCAATTTTAATTTAATGTTCAACAATTTAAATTCCAATTTAAAATTCAGAGCCCGAAACCGTGGCTCTGATACCAGTTGTTGGGAAAATAGGGGTGCCCGGAATCTATTCGGGATGAATTTTAAATACAAATTTAAATACAATTATTACTAGCATGAATTAATCCTAATTAATTCAAATAATAATTCCAACAACTAATTATCATCATGCATGTTGAATTAATTTCACATATTTAACTAGGCGGAATAAACAAGTAAATATGCGATTAACGTACCTCTTGTAGTATTGGCCTTTGGATATACGGGACACTTGTAATCTCGCTCTATCAACCCAAAGCCTTCTCAAGTATTTCCCTTTTCACCTCACTTGATCGCCGGTGGGAGACGCTTTCAAGCAATTTAATAAACTAAGGAAAAAGAAAAATATCTATGCTTCTTGATTTTTCCAACACATGGAATTATGTTCTTGGGGATGAAATAATCATCCCCTATTTATAATTAGAGGTGGTCGAATTTTTAGTGGATTATGGGCTTGGAAAAAATCTTTTCTTAGACTCTAAGAAATCTTGAATATATCTCATATATTCTTTTCTCCAAAATAAAATATTCCACAAAAATCTCACCCTCCTAATTAATTAGTAATTTTTGAAAATTTCATAGAAGAAATCCAAGATTTGGATCTTCTTGAATATATGAGATATTCTTTTATTCCTAGAATACATATCTTCCATAATATCTTTCCAAGAAAATCAACAAAATCTTATTTCTCCTAATCATCATATTTTCGAAAATAATAAAGAAAAATCAGCATAATTATTTTCTTTTTATTTTAATCACCTTATCATTATTGGGCTACTTAATGGGCTACTTGAGGGGCCTTAAGGAGAATTAAGATTGGACCTCCTAATGGACTTCTGAATTTCAATATTGAGCCCCAATATAATTCAGCCCATTAATATTAATTATTACCACTAATAAATTAATATTGCACTATCCATCTTAATCCATATTACGATAATATGGGCTCCCGGTTATTATTTCCCGCGTTTAAGATTATCAAGTCCATTAATTAATTGAGCTTCTGAATAGCTCTAAATTAATTAATATATTTCACCTTGGAGTAAAGACAGCTCAACATTATTATTCGTACCGAAGAAACTAATTCTTCACTTGTAAGATTTGGTACAATAAAACTTCTGAGCCCACCAAGGGGACTAATCACACGAGCCGTACTCGCACGCGTTTCTCCGTATTAAATCTTAGCAACCGTCGTATGATTAATATTACTGCCCAAGACACAAAGTTTGAAGTCACAATGATTCTCACCCAACATGAATCAAAGCAGTAACCATTAAGCACACACGGTCCTATTTAAGTGACGAAGATTAAGAAATCAACAACCACTGAGGTCTAATTCTTCACCTTTCAGAACAGAAGAATTTATCCTCGCTGTAGGACCTCTTCAACACATACTAAATGTGCTAGTGCAATCTCTTAGTCAAGACAGACCAATCTGAGCCTTACACATCGACCTTTCACGGCGGATTGTTCAATTCCACCTAGGTCGTGAAATGTACGTTTAGTTATAAGTAAACTGTTAATGTTGTCTTCCGTGATCGGGTATCACCACATTAACTACTATGTAACATGTACTATATATTGAACGGTTTGCAATAGAAATTCAACATTCAATCATAACTAAAGCAAATGCGATAAAAGAATTATTCTCATAAAACAAGTGTTTGATACACGAGTTATACAAAGTAAAATCATACTTTCACGTATAACTCCAACAGGTTCCATTCGGCTTCCGTAACAAGACAGGATTTGCAACCCATTGTGGACACAACGCCTGTTTAATTCAGTCGTTGTCCAGTAACTTTTTGACCTCTTCGTTTAAAGCTTGATAGTTGTCAGGTCCATACTTTCGTCGTTTCTGATGGACAGGTTTTCGGACTGGGTTGATATTCAACCTGTGACAGGCGTCTTTCGGGTCAATTCCCACCATGTCAGCATGGGACCATGCGAAGACGTCTAAGTTAGCCTTCAGGAAATCCGTCATGCGGGTTCTATAAGGCTCGGGGAGTTCGGACCCGATGTAAAGTTCAAGGTCATCTCGTACGGGATCAATCTTGATGGCTTCCAATTCTTCGACCGGAGTTGCCCGTCGTTTTTGCCCCTTCCATCGAGGGTCAACTATTGGTCCCTCCGGACTTAACTCATCCTCGATGTCCATGGGTTCAGCACCTAACCGGGGGTCAAAATCTTCTGCGGGTTCCGGGTTGGGTTTGGTTGCCATAATTGGGCTTTCCTGGTTATCCTTCGGACGTATATTGCCAGTTACGGGGGGTAACATTGCTTCTGGCAAGGTTTGCTCACCGCCTTGCAGCATCTGCTCGCCCATGGGCGAGGGCTGGTCGTCTACGTCCAACTTATCGTTCTGGGCCTCAAGGATGTCTTCCAAGATTGAGGGCTCATTCTCAAGTTGACTGATTGGTGCTTCCATCATAGATACTTGTCCCTGCTTCGACTGAATTTGTAGGAGACACTCACGAGCTTTTCTTTGGTCTCCCCTTACTGTGCCAACTCCACTTGCTGTTGGGAACTTTATGCAATAATGATAGGTTGAACATGCAGCCCTGAACTCATTTAAGAAGGGTCGACCAAGGAACCCGTTGTAAGTTGACTCCTGATCAACGACCAAGAAATCTACCATTCTCGCGATATTTTTCTCGGGTTCTTTGACCGTCACAAGTTGCATGGCCAAAGTTACTATTCCCAGTGGGACCGTCACAGCATTTCTGAATCCCATAATACGGTGATTTGTGTCTCTGATGTAGCCTGCACAATCTCCCATTTGATCAAGCGTCTTTTTGAAAAGGACATTAGTGTAGGCTCCAATATCCACCAATAGTCTGTGCACCCTGGTTTCCATGATCTTGGCGCATATCACAAGCGAATCGTTGTGAGGGGTCAGTACTCCTTTCAAGTCTCTGTCGGTAAAAGTTAATTCTGATGTTTGCATGGTGGGTGGAATAATCCCCATTTCTTGTACATGACCGATCGCTCGTAATTATGCTTTTCTTTTACGATTAGAAATCGGTGATCGTCCATCAGAAAAACCGCGAACAGGTCTTGCAGGCTCCATCATCTGGATGTCCGGAAGTGGACCTCCTGCAGGCACCTGAGTTGGTCGCCCAGGTCGATTCCAGCGGGGTGCCTGTTCTAGACCCTCCTCATCCGAATCTTCATCTCTGTCTCTCTTGCCGGGTTGTCTTTTCACGAACTCGGATAGTTTTCCCTCCTCATAAAAATGCCATAACTGCTTCAGCAAGTCACGACATTCGCTCGTAAAGTGCCCCACACTCTGGTGGTAGGCACAATACTTGTTCTGGTTTAACTTGCTTGTATCTTGACGTATCCTACGGGGAGGTGTGAGTAATTCTTTGTCCCGGATATTATTGTAGACTGTATCAATTGATACAGTAATAACATGGTTCAATTTATCCTTCAGCTCCGTTCCTTCAGTGAATGCTTTCATGTTCTTGGGAGCTCGATAACCAGCACCAGGCTTCTTGGCACCCTCTTTCTGCTCTCCTTTATCTCCCATGTCCTTTTGTAGTACTTTGTGCATGGAGACAAAGACTCCTGCCCGATCTTGGAACTCAGCATAAGTCTTCGGGCATCTAAGGTGTACGTCTTTCCAGAGTTCGGTGCCTTTCTTGAGTCCAGCTAGTACGGCCACAATCTTGGTGTCTTCACTGACAGATTCCCCTTCTAGTAGGACCTTATCGAATCTTTCCAAATATGATCGGTCCGACTCGTCATCAGTTTGTTTCAAGTCGGATAACCGATGTCTTTGGGATAGATAAGACCCGACTATTGAGAAGTGGGACAAGAATTCTTTGCTCAGCTGGGCAAATGAATGAATTGAAGCTGGTGGCAAAGCTGAGAACCATTTGTGGAAACGATCTCCCAGAGTTAAAGGAAAATTGAGACATTGAGTTGCATCACTCGCCCCCATTGATACCATATAATTGGTGTACTTCATCAAATGCACTCGGGGGTCCGTCGTGCCCTCATACTGAATGCTTGCTGAAAACTGGATCTTTTTCTGAATCGGGGCTTTCAGAATCACCGAAGATAGAGGAGAGACTGGAAGAGTTATGTTCCCATATCCTCTCTGTTGGTCGAGCTGGCCTTGCATGCTTTCAATGGCCTTTCTCATAGAGGCGAGCTCTTCAAAGGATCCCCCTTGGCTCTGAGGCTGCTCGGCAAGCAGAGGTGCGCGACCATCTGTTCACTGCAGTCCCTCATTCAGCGTGGGAAACCCCTGTGTTGGCCTCCTAGGATTGGGCTCGGCGTCTGGGCCAAGACGACCAAAAGCTGACCTAGTCAGTCTATCATGGACTGACCGTCGAGCGGGTGCGACAGCTGGGCGAGCTACTCCTGTTGTTGGATGAACTTCCATGACTCCTCGGCCGTGGCGACCTAGTCTCTCTAGAGCACTTTGATGTGTGCCCCGACTCACCCCTTCAGTCGGATTCTGAGTTGAACCTCCCTGGCTAGCGGCCTCAACATGCTACTTTTCTTTGCCCTTGGCCTTACGAGCTTGGGCACTATCTGCCTCATTTAATTGATCCCCCTTAACCTTCTCATGTTCACGAGTCTTTGTGGGGCTATGCCTTGCTCGTACATAAGAAGGGCCAGGTTGGGCTTGTTGTCTTTGTAAAGCCTGGAGCATGGCAATTGTGCGTGCCAATTCGTCTGGGTTGCGAGCAAAGGCGTCCAACTCAGGTGGCATCAAATGACGAGGAACGTTGGTCTGATTCTCCTGGTCATTCCTGCTCGCCCCTGCTTGCCTGCCAGCTTGGGACATCCGGGAGTGTGAATCCCTTATTATATGTTGTGAACGTTGTGTCTCTCGTGATTGAGGCATGTTCACAGAAGGTATCAAGTATTGTTCTTGGTGTTCTTGGTCTTTTTCCTTCAAAAATTCAAGCTTGTTCTACAATCCTAGGATAATTTCCTCGTATTCAATGAATCAGAGGTTCGGACCCTCCTTCTAGCGCCAATTTATTGATGATCGTTTCTAATCTCAATGATTAGTGGTTGTTTTCGTTGGTTAATTAATCATCAAACAATTACGTGTGATTGATCACTAACGTAATTAGTGAATACGAATTTTCAGGTTTAGATGGGTTAAAAATGTTTAAATGCTTACGTGTTCAAGTTCGATTGTAAGTTAATCGAGTTGCTTTAGATTCGTAAACGAAGTTTGGACGTGTATAATAATTTGTGCTTATTTTATTAGCTGAAAAAAATCTAAGTATTTATAGACATTTGCCTAGCAGGAGGTGTCGTGACTTTTGGCCTACCATGCCTACATGCACGACACCTGTACCTTGACTAAGTTGACCTTATCTAAACTAAATTCTATCCTTATCTTGATGGACTTGCTCGCAGTCAAGAGCTGCTCGTCATATTGGACTTGTCCTGGAGGAGTCTTTAGTTTGTTTCTGTTGGTCTCTTGTCTCACTTGGTTGCTGTCTTGGCATTGTAGTCGGATCTGGTCGGCGAGATGCTAATTGAGCTCATCATGTAGCTTTTGATCTGATTTTGTTCGCCTATCCGTCTTGGTGTAGCATGCAGGTTCTGCTCGCCAGATATTTTAGGTGAATCTTGGGTCAATTTCGCCTTAATCTTCAAGTGTTTTGTGCTAACCCTGGTCGCCCAAATGCCAGTTCTGCTCGCCTATCAACAGCAGCCTCTGAAATCATTCCTCTCTTTAGTTTTCCATTTTTGTTGTGCTCAAGCAACCACTGGACTATTTTGTTTCTTTCATCATTTGTTAGATTAGGCTTCCCCACTATTTATGATTTTGTAAGATAAGTAGGTCTGAATTCAATGCCCAATATTACTGTATTTATTGGTGCATTGAATTTCTTTTGAATGTTGTTTTGCTTTTGGTGGGAGTGTTTAGGAATGTTGTGTAAAACTGAAATTTATAAATATTTTGGGTTCTATTTATATTTTAAATGTTGGCTATAAATTTTGGTGGGAAGAATTTACCCCAAATTTTCAAATTTTTATCTCCTTTTAGCTGACAGTTTTTTTTGGGAAAACTTGAATTTTCGGTCACTTTTGGTGGGAAATCTGCTAAAAGTGACTTTACTGGAAAATTAAGCAAGTTGTTATCTTTTTTAATTTTCTTTGACCTTTCTTAACTACTTTTTACTTTTAGCCATGTAGCACACCATATAATAATAAACAATACTTTTCTTAAACCATTCAAAAGAAAGAAGTGGGAACATTACTCATGGACGGAGGAAATATTTTTTTCCCCGAAAAAACACCCGTAGTCTAGTACATGTGATGAGGTTTGTGATTCTTATTTATTAGGGTAATATATTGAGATTGTGGTTAAGGAATGAGGTTTGCGATATTTGGCAATGAGATTGAGGTGAAAGAGGTAAGAATTAAAATTGCGACAAAAGAGCGTGGTCGGGTGGACATTATCAGGGTATACGGAAAAAATAGGGGTGAGCATCCGATTATTCGGTTACTTAATTGAATAGTAAAAATTGAATTGACAGAAAAATCTTTAGTCGGTAACAAAATCAAACCGAATAGCACTAAAACCAAATTTCAACCGAACGGTTCGGTTATTAACCGAAATATACTATGTGCTACTTTTTTGGATTTTTTTTAGACATTTTGGGCCCAAATAATTTTTTTTTTTGATAAAAGTCCATAAAACAACAATAAATATTCATAAATCATTTATAAAAGTATATTATCTTAATAAACTAAAAGTCCATAAAAATTAAAAATAACATCCAAGAATTAGTCAAATACTAAAATAACATAATAGTCCAATGTCCATACTCCAAAATAGATTAATATGTGATTGATAGATTGACTTGATAATATTTATTTTAATTATCAAATATATTATTATGATAATTATTAATTAAATTCGGTTTTCGGTTATTTTCATACAAAAACCGAAACCGAGCCGAAATACCAAAATTTTAAATTTTAAAAACCGTAACTGAACCGAATAACTGAACTGTAAATTTCGGTTCAGTTGGTTAATTCGGTTTATCCGATTAGTGCTCACCCCTACGGAAAAATATATGCATTAATATAAATACTAATTTATTTATTTATTTTGAAAAATATATAAATACTAAATATTGGTATCACGTTAAGGATCTTAAAATTTCACGTAGTTCGTACTTATTTTTTTTTTTTAAGAGAGAGAATGTGAGTTGTAAAAACTGATTAGCATCTCAAAATATATTACTCCCTCCATCCCCTATTAATATTCACACTTGTGTGGACACAAGTTTTAAAAAAAATTATTTTATTGACTATTGAAACCAATAAATAAAGAGTATTTTGAATTAAAGTAGGTAGTGTGAGAGTGTTTTATTTCTATATTTAAGGTGTGAATATTATTGTGGGACATCCCAAATAAGAAAGTGTGAATATTAAGAGGGGACTGAGGGAGTATTTATTTTTTTATACAATAACTACATTTTAATGAAATAATGAAAATTGTTTAAAAAATATATTAAATACAAATAAATTTATGATAAAACAAATTAACTTGCGATAAATATTTACTCCATAGTTTGGTTTGACATATTAAATTTGAGATCAATATGAAATTACTAATGTGGCCCATATTGTATTAAAATCGGCGCGATAGATATCAACTATCAAGTTCACATATGACATATACAACTAAGAACTCCATGCATTCTATTTTAAAAGTTACTCCCTCTGAAATTTAGACTTGATTAATACTGAACACAAAATTTAATAAAGAATAGTATTTTATTAAAAAAAATAGATATAGTTAAGGTATCATTAGAGCTGTCAATATGGATTAGGCACGTTGGACCGGTCCACCCTGCCAAACTTAAAATGAGGGTTGATTTAAGAATTTCTTACCTCGTTTGGAAGCGGGCTTAAATGGGATGACCCGTTTAGGCCACAATCTTTTGAGGGTTAGGGCCAGCCGGCCCCGCCTTAAAAAAATTAAAATAATAAACTTTATATTTTTTGTACATCACTATATTGTCAATTATTATAGTATCTTTTTTATGAGTATTTTGTAAAATTTATGCACTTCATAGATGATGAATTTAAATTGCAGGAGTCTATTTTTATGAATTATTATTGTTAATATATTGTAAACTTCAATTTGTAGAAAAATATTTTTCTGATTAAAGATAATGAATTTTATTTGTAAAATAAATTTTATTTTAATATTTTTATAGTGATAGTTATCGAGATAAATTGTTTGATTACATTTTATTTTAATGAATTTTATGTATTAGAGTTTTTAAATTATATATTTTAATAATTTTTTTAAAAATATATGTTAAAAAATTAAAAGTGGACCGGCCTGCCAGAATCTGCGAGTTTCGTTGGGAGTTTTGCAGTCTGCCAAATTTCAGGCTCGCCCCGCATCGCCCGCCAAAAAGCGGACTTTTTCGGGTTTTATCTCGTCCCGCCGGCTCATTTTGACAGCTCTAAGTATTGTGAGTAATATTGTGGAGCACATTTATTTATTTATTTAATAGTGAAGGTTGTTTGTTTTAAAAAAAGGAAATAAGAATATATTTGGTTGACAATTAAAAAAAGTGAAAATGAGTTTGGTGGATGAAAAAAGTATTTAATAATAATGATTATTTGTATATAACATAACTAACACATACAATTATAGTTTCTTAAAGGTTATTAATGAATCATTTATGACTATTTATCAATATCACAAAATTTAAGAAATGAGTTAAGTATATCATTGTACTTTCATATAAGTTATTAATGAATCATTTATGTCTATTTATACCTACCATAAAAATCAAGAAAATAAAAAAAGGTAGAAAAATAAAAGGAAAAAATATTCTAATATAAATTGTTTACATTATAATGACAATTAAAATGGAATGAAGAGAGCCTTAATTATGAGCATGGAGAGATATTGGTACATTGTCACATCTGCATTCGAAAAAGGGGCTTGTAAATTGATCGAATATTAATTCTGATAAATTAATTAATTAGAGTAACACTTGTGTAGTTGCGTGCCACCCGTTAGTCTGTCCGTTAGAAGAATTAATTTTGCTTTGTAAAAATAATTAATATTGACAAATTAAAATATATTGTTGAATAAAAATAGTTAATACTTGTCGGTCAAAAATATTAATATTATTAATTAAAGATAACTAATACTCCATCCGTCCACCAAAATTGTACTTATTTTTCTTATTTTGACATCCACAAAAATTGTGTTTACATCTAAAGAGTCAACAATCATTTTATTTTATTTTTACCCTCCAACCACCACTTAATTACTCAAATTTTTATTCACTTTTACGCGATCACAAATAATTAATTTATAAATAAATAGATCTTACAATAATTGCAATACCCTTACATCTTTAGACATACATGTGAGGGATGGAAGGAATATTGTTCAATAAAAATAATTAATATTATTTAAATATACACATTATTTGCACGATAGAATTAGTGAAAAGCTATCGTGCAAATTTACCAATATATTAAGTGTGTATATTGGAAATGTCATAATTTCATGTATTAATTCAAACCTTGAATCCACAATTGATGTAATCAAAAGTGTTTTGTGTCTAGAGCTGTTAAACGAAATGAGTTGCTCGTGAGCTCGACTCCGCTTGTTAAGATTCGAGCTCAACTCGTTTATATTGTTAAGAGAGTCGAGCTCAAGCTCATGAGATACTCTTTTTATTAACGAGTCGGCTTGAGCTCGGCTCGTTAAACTCGATAGTTAAATATTTTCTTATAATTCCATTAGGCTTGACTCGACCCGCTAATTTCTAGCTCGTTGAAATTATCGAGCTCGACAAGAGCTTGAGCATCAAGTATTCGGGTTCGCTCGACTCGAATTACAACCCTAATTGTGACGACTTATTAATGCGTCACTGGGTTTTCATCTATCATCGAAATCTTTTAATTAAGATTAGACATTTGATATATATACTTCATCCGATTCAAAATAAATGTCGTTTTAGAGGTTAAAGGTTGTTTCAAAATAAGTGTCGTTTTAGCTATTTTTTTACATTTTTTCCTGATTTACCCCGAATTCAAATTCAAAATATAAGAGATATTTTGGGGATTATATTAAAATATAACAAATCTATTAAAGATTATCAAAATATTATAGATCTTTTAGAAATTATATGGGGGTATATATGTCAAATTTTATAATTCTTAATTTGTACTAAAATCTCTAGAAGGACACTTATTTTGAAACAGTGGAGCATATATTATATATTATCACAAAAATATATCTTTTTATATGTCTTCGAAATTATGAATTAGCGTCACTTTTTTTTTTTATTTGAATATATATGGCCATAAAATTGACTAAAGTTTCATTTTGTTCCTTTATATTTTTTGGAGAATCAGAATTGAATTGGCCGAAGTGGTTTTATTAATCATCCTAATTATTTATCGTTGATTGATGTTTCAATGATATTGATGTTGATCAAACCTGCGGATATTTGAATATTACTATGGTATTAATTATATCTTTATATTGGTCCCCTAAGTCCACTTTAAATAATAGTTTTAAAGAGAGCATTTATCATACTAAGTTTGTCTTGAGGTACAAATTTTTTTAATGTGATCATGAGATGTGTTCTTAGTACAATTTTTGAATTATTTGTTTCTTTAAGTACTTTAAATTTCTATTTGATTTGCAAGTCACATGGGTAGATTCAAATTACAGATAATTTTCTGAAAATAGATAAAGCAAAAGCTGTATAGATAATCACACATTTATGACAATTTTCCAGATTAAAATATATTCTTATCTATAGTATATGGTCTTGAGAGTCTTCCAATTTCTTACCAACTTAAAGGCCTATTATATATAACCACTTTGCCCAAAAAAAGACGAAGAGTAGAAAGCATTCCATAAAATCAACTTTAATTACCCAAAAAGGATAAAGAGAAAAAAAATCCAGCCTAATCAGTAGCCAGTAATCAAATTTTACCATCCGCCTATGTGTACATATAATTTTTTTACATATAAATATATTAAAAATAATTCATGGAGCCAAATTTTGGGGTTATTTAAAAAAAAAAAAAAAAAAAAACTCAAAATCAATATTATTGTATCATACTCAAATATGTTTTTGTGTGCAAATTCAGGATTAGCCAACCTTTTTTTCACTATGTTATTAAATACAACGGGTTTTATGTGAAACTTTGCCATTATATTTCAAAAGTTTTGTCCTAATTGTGTGTTAGTAAAGGCCAGCTTGGTTAGGTTTAAAAAAAAAAAACTGGAATGGGAAAATGAATACAAAATATATATAGTTGCTATAAAAAGAACCATCTAAGTGAATCCGTATATCGTAAATTTAATTATAAAAGAACTACCTAATTGTGCATCCATATATTGTTTGTTACAAACCTTCAATTATGAAAGAACTGTTTATAAGTGAATCCATTATTTTTTTAAGTAATATACGCTAAATAATTTAAATTGTTTTCTTGAATGAGTAAGCCAAATATTATTAACAGCAATTGTTTAATTACCAACTACATTAATAAATTGACAAAGTATTATGTGAATGATACTAACGGTAATTATTACTATAAATAATAATTTATTAATATCTTATATTAAAATAATTAATACTTTTATTACTTCAACTAATATATTTAGTAAATATAATTAATACCACTTCAACTAATAACCCTCAAAATTGACACCTTTAATATAATTCACTGATACATAATTAATATAATTTATTAATACCGTTCAAATAAATTTAGGGAATTGCCTATCCTATCAGGTACACAACTTTGTATCTCCCAATAACTCACCCATAAATTTAACCTTAAATGTTATTTTCACACTGCTAACACACCACCCGACCAACCCTCCCACACATGGAAATAGCAAGTAGCAACAGAGGGCTGAGAGATTCTTCCCAAATGAAAGTTTCCTCAACAAGATTACAAGAGATATATGTGTGTATATATATAACCCCCTCCCCCCACCCACCCCCATACACACACATACACTACTCTCTGTCTCTCTCGCCACAACACCCCACCCAAACACACACACACGCACTCCTCTCCCTCTCCTTTCTTCGTAATGAAAGTCCCTCCCTCTCTCTCTCACACACAATATTAGGCTCCTCTCTCTCTCTCTCGCAGATTCAAGGATTTTCTCCCTCTCTGATATAACGACGTAAGGTATATCAATTACCTTGTTTTTTTCTGGACTTTTAATGCATCCATAAAATTATATTTATGTTAAAAAAATATATTGCTTTCGTTCATGCCACCTTAATAGTTTCATCACTATATTATTGATTTTGAACTGTATAGATTCTTTTTTAATGGATTTGTTGTAATTATCAACCTTTTTTTATAGATCTCTTTTGCAAGGAAAAAAATAGATCAGGCACGAAAGAAACGTAATCTAGCTCAACAATTTTTTTTTAAGGGGACAAAAATGATTTTTGATACTCCGTCCGTACATTAAACTTTTTTTTTTTGTTACTATATTTCGAAATAAACAACACTTACGTACAAATAAATGAGTCTAATTTTTATTTTGGTTTGTCCAATAAGGTTAGTCTTGTTTCCTAAAAAGTAAATATTTCACACTCTTAACTCTCCACTCACTTTACTTTTATATACAATATATCCACTTTTTTAAAATAGGTGTAGTAAAATTAGACGGGGGATAGTTTTAATCAAATTTTGTATCCAACATTCTTGTACAAAGGAGTACATGATTTTCTAGATCTGATGAACAAGATTTCTTCTAGGGATGAACTGATGTTTGGTTTGATGCTTTTAATGATCTTCTCATTTGTACCTAACTGGTTTTATGCTTTGATGCTTTTATGACGTTCTCATTTGTACCTAACTCATGTTATGCTTTGGTGCATTTGTGATCTTCTCTTTTGTACGTGAAGTTGAAAAAGAAAAAAACAATTTGTACCATAAAAATCAAAACGTACCATCGAAAGATGAGACGATACACAACATTTGATAAAGAAATTTTGGTTCTTTCTTTTTAATTATTATTATTATTCTTCATGTACATTCACAAAATATATATATATATATATATATAATCAATTTGATTATATTGTCATTACTCCACATTTCATAATTTTTTAGAGGTGTTCAATTAAATTTAATTACACATTAATTATTTGCTGAGTTTTATTTTTAAAAAAAATTAAAGGAACAAAAACGATTTTTGATGTATAAAGAACAATGGGTTTTTAGATCTAATGAACTAGGTTCTTTATAGGTGAAATTGAAGAAGGAAAAAAAAAAATTCGTTAAAAATCCAAAACATACTATCGAAGGATGAGAAGTGTACAATACACAGCAAATTGTACACATAGCCGCTCCTTTGTTGAGGCAGAAGAGTCAATGGACTCAGGGCCCAAAAAATTTAACAATATATATAAATATATATATATATGTATTCTTCTTATAGAAATTATTGTATATAAAATAAATATATGGATATAGTGGATTGACTTTTTCAAATTCCCGAAGGAACCAAATATGAATTAATCTAGCCAATAACAAATAATTAATATTTTATGCAAATCTTTTTTAGCATATTAAAAAATATATATTCAATTTCACAAATTATAAAAAATTAAAATTTTATTATTATCATAAAATATAATTAATACTTAGCACTTGGAGTAATATTCGGTTGATTTATTATGAGTTAAAATATTTAAAAATCATATCTCAACTTTTCTTATTATATCTATATTTATATATGTGATAATTTTTTTAGTATGTCTCTTGTGATCCGAACTCACGTGAACTCTCATTTGCAAGTACTACTGTTAAATATACACACTATTACTATTATACATATCATTTATTATTGCTTAAAAAATGAGCTTGATTTTTAAATTGTGATAGTGTGTATGCGTAATAGTTAGTGAATATGCACACACATACGTAATAGTGATATTTGAAAATCGAGTTCAACTGAACTCAGGTTCATAAATTTTTTTGCCTAACTTTTACTTTTGTCCTAGTTGATAAATAATAATTTATGGTTTTTATATATATTTTTTTTAATTTTAATTTTCTTCTTCTACCGTATGATTAGATATCTCCAAAAATATATATTTGGATACCAATAGCAAAACAATCAATGTAAAAAAATTAAGACTCAACTCAAAGTCCAACCGAAAATATCAATAAATATTTAGTTCTAATAAATCATTTGAGCATAAATTTGGTGTGTGAAAGAAAAAAAGTAGAACAAAAAGAATTTCAGGTGGCCTAATTTTATATTTCGACTCAGATCATATAATACCTAGGATCGACCTTGATTGTATACCGTGCATCATCCACAAGAGATTATTTGATAAAAAGAATGGATTCTTTAATTTATTTATTTTTTATTATTGGTATTCATGTACAATCACAAAATAGTGATTTCACAGTCATTACTCCATATTTCATGTTTTCTTTGACTAAAACGTGCTGTGTTTTATTATTATTATTATTGGAGAAAGCATATGCACTATTGATAAGAGTAAGATCATTCGGCATCATATAGAACTATTACATGAACATGCTTATAGCCACGTCATTACATTCACTATATACATTTTATATTATGAACCATATTTTATTTGAGTATTCATTTATTTATATGTATACTTTTTATTAAAAATAATTGTATTTTTTTTGTGAAAACAATCAGTATTATTAAACAATACACTTAAATTGTATGGTGCATCTAGTGGTTACAATTTTTTGTCGTTTTTATTTGTATTTTAATACTATTAATATATGATACGCGTATACTAATAACGATTTTTTCTTTTATATAGGTGTGTCTAATACGGAGTGTGGATATAAATAAATTTCCCCGAAAAGATTAGGTAAGCTAATCTACAAAAAATACGAGATAACAAACTACTTATTGCAGATTGAAATTGCATTAAAGAAAAAGAATTATATACATCTTCAAAATAAAATAAAGATATCTATTAAGGAAATATTTGATTTAGGTGATCCCTATATCCGTTTAACAGTCATTCAAACACTTGAAGATTGTGCAGCGATGTCGGACACACTTGGGTGATAC
Organism: Ballota nigra; assembly: GCA_947034835.1. Classification (NCBI taxonomy): domain Eukaryota; kingdom Viridiplantae; phylum Streptophyta; class Magnoliopsida; order Lamiales; family Lamiaceae; genus Ballota; species Ballota nigra. The sequence continues at coordinate 95,213,677 of OX344724.1, forward strand.
AAGAACTTCTTCTTGTTTCTCTGCAAGCTGAGAAATTAAAGATGGTAAGCATCTATATCTCAATTATTATATTACTATATATCTAATTTAATTAGAGCTGATTTGTGTTTTTATATTAGTGATTTTAAATTTTTGATGTGACCCTACTTTAAAAATCTCGAGTGGGAATTTTCTCACACAACTAAGGATGGGAGGGGTTGTGTCTCAATTTAAAGATATATTTTCTTTCACAAATTTATGCTACATGAATATGCTTTTATTTATTCCGTTTTGAGTAACTATTCGATTTCGGAACTTTTCTACCCTACTTATTAGTGCACAGCTGTGCATTGAGGTGTTGTAATCTCTGCTTTAGTGTATTGTATTGTACTGTTCTAATGTACAACACCTTAATAACTGCACAACAAGGTAGGGTAGATATAACCCGATTTTGCTGGCCTCAAATTTTTTAGTAAATTAAGGGGGCGCTTGGTTAACAACTCTTCAATGGTAATGAGAATGAGATTGAAAATTAGCATGTGACCAAAATCACTATTTCTCTTCCTAAATAAGGTAATCACTACTCCATTTTGATTACCCTATTATCTTCCTACAATCATTCTCCTCAATCACTCCCCTCTTCCTCCACCAACAATCATTTGTTATCTACTTATATTCCAAAATTGAGGCATGACCCTAGCAATGATGTCACTATTGGAACACTTCTTCCCCTAACATATCATTTTTATTATGAGGGAATAGATGGAAATAAATTTTCATTCTCATTACCATTAAAGAATGGTTAACCAAGCGCCCCCAAGATGTTAATATTTCGACACAATATTAGGTCTTTTTCTAGTTTTAATAATTGGGTTAAGCCATCGTCTTTTGTCCGTTGTTTTTTTTTTTAAATATATATTTGTAAATAGTAGTATATAAAACTTGGAGTAATATAAAAACTTTATGATATTATTTAATTGTAAGAAGAATTAATCGGCGTAAGGCTGGCCGGTCCCGGTTTTGGATACGTATTCGATTTTTAATATTAAGTCGGATTTAGTAAGGTCTAATTTATAGTATTTTTTAAATTGTTGTTATTTATTTTAATATTAATTAATAGGTATGCATTAATATATGCTTAGCAATCCTCGCTTTATATAATTATAATTAAACTTTTTAGGAATATAATATATACAAAAAAATGTAAATGTACATGTATATAGTTGTGAATTATTCATAAAATATATAATATTGATTTGAATAATTTACTGGGATTTTGTTGATTGAATTTGAATAATGAATCCAATATTTGGCACTGTATTATATAATATATTTCAAATTTTCAACCGGCTTGCATTGCATGCAATATGGATTTCTTGACTGTAGAAAAAAACAGAGCATGTGAATTTTTGAAAATAGAGTACAGTTGATTGGCAATTTGCAAAACCTAATTGATAATCTTGTGATTTAGAGTGATCGCGACATATGTAGCTATAAGGAATTCTTCAGTTTTGTTTGTAAGAGAACTAGAGCCCAGAGAAAGGTGTTTTATGATAAGTTCGGTGGAATTCCCTCCACCAGTCGGCGGGATGTGGAAGCGGCGTCGGCGAACGGCGATTCAGGTGCGCGTCCGGCTGAAAATCTTCCGAAGACACAGAGGAAGAAGGTACAATCGCGAGGTTCTTCTTCAAGATACAATGTTGTCGAGATCGATGATTTGGAGGAAGTTCCAGCTAGGAAAAGGGGGAAGCCGAAGGGGAGTGGTCGCAAGAGAAAAGGTATGGGTAATTGTTACTGCGTATACTTTCATATTTGTGGATATACATTTAAGGATGTGCTTTTGGTGGCAGCCTTACCTTATTTGATCAGTTAAGAAATCGTGACTTTTTTTTATCAAATTCCTGAAATGGAATTAAAATAATGCAAGTTTTAGCAGATAAAATACAAAGGATGTAGAACATCACATCATTTCCCTTAGTCTGTATCCAAATTCCAAGGAGATGACTGTTTATCAGTAAAATTCCTTCTAGGTAGATCATAGATGTAGGAGTTCCGTTATATTAGTGGGAATATATCTTCTTGTGATTTGTATTCGTGTAGTCTCTTTCTTATTTATACTCCTAGTTTCTTATATACCACATCTTATAGCCACTAATGGTGCTTGAAACTACACAAAAACAATAGGCTTCTTATTTTCTCTTGTCTGCTTGAATGCAACACGAGCGCAGCTATGTATATGGAGGACACTGAGATTGAGGGAATTGACGAAGCTGAGTTCTACAGAAGTAAGAAAAGATGTAAGCATTCAGAAAGGCAAGAAGAACCCAGTAAAGGTTCTCGTGCAGCCAACAGGAAAAAGAATGACGAGGATGTTGGACATGGTTCTGATCAAGAGCCTCCTGACCAAAAAGGTTTTAACTTAAATCTATTTTATCTGCCGGCTTGTTCTCATTGTTGGCTATCTTAACGTTTATAGCTAAAATAATAGGCAATTGAATAGTATGCTTCATCAAGGATTATAAAGTATCCTAGCTTGAATAGATGCACCTTCTAGCAGAACTGGTGATGCTGAGTTATTTACTTTGCAAGGTTCAGTAAACCAGACAAAGCAATATGTTAAGAAAAATGTACATTCCTCTCTTTTTGCGAGAAATTTTCTCTTAATAGGCGTTCACATTATTTAAGATCTATTTGAATGTCTGGCACCAATATGATGAAATAGGAACAGGTTATTCAAAACGGGATATTATTATCTGTTCTTCTAATTAAGTAGATCTTAGAGTTGGAGACGAGAGAAAATATTTGCCTATTTGTTAAATTTCTCACATTTTCATGTATTAAATAGGATCCTTGCGCTGCAATGACTTAATTAATAATTTGTGCTATGTGACATGTTAATTAGCGTTTTTTCTTTTGTTTTTCACATAAATGAGTATGAAATCTTTCTTAGTGCGTTATATGTCCTCCTTATATTGGAGCCTCATATCCTATAAAAGATTATTTTACATGAAAACTAGCTGTTGGGAACACAACGCCTATCGGATAAATAACCAACTCTGTGGGGCATTACTTTCTTTGTGTATGATTTAATGACAAAATCACGAAATGGTAATTTATGTTAGCAATACACTAGTAGGCTTAGGTACTTTAGTTACTTAGCTGGCTTGTCAAATTTTAAAGCTTAGAAATAGGGGCACTGGAAGCCAATGCAAAAAAGAGAGTTTCTAGTTTGCCATTTTATGTCCTAATCTAGTTGCTGTTTACGATTTAGTCCGATACTTATAGAAGTATGCTCCATAATGATGCAAGTGTTATGTAAAAGAGTGTGCTTATATAGCTTGCAGGTATTTAACAGAAGATTTTTTTTATTCTTAAATCTGAGCAGGGAAAGAAATCGAAGACATGGATTCTGAAGATATTGACAAAATTGTGGACGAAGAGTTCATTAAGCTGACAACCGGTGAAGGTAATTCTTCTGTCACTCCAAGGAAGGATGTCAGCAATGCAAGCAAAGAGGTTTCTTCTGCTAATCATCGTGAATCCTCCTGTTCCAAGGATTCTCGCAATGGTACTAATCATGAACAGCCGCACGAAACAAGTTCATTCCTTCCCAGAGGTAGTCTTTTTTGCAGGGTCTATATTCAGTTTAATCTTACAAACAGTCAGTCTCGTCAGATAAAAGTACTGTTAGTGGTTTTATAAATATATAATTAAAATACTTTAGGTGATGGAGTTATCGTAGTAACACTTCTGTAAAGCATTTGAAGATATCCTCACTAGTTTGTGTACAATAATGTTTTATCATTCCTTTAGGGGGCATTGGAGAAGATACGGTTGAGGAAATTGCTGAAGCCGAATTCAGAAATCAGACAAGACATTCTAAGTCAAAAATAGGGCGATCACTGGAGCAAGGCTTTGATTCAAATCCATCAGCAAATAAAGGTGATTTTCTTCTACCTCTTCAACTGTTTATTAATGATTGAATCATAAACGAAATATTTGCAACCTTGATGTTGTTAATTGCTCGAAGTTAATACACTTGGGCTGAAAACAAATATAAGCTTTGGTGTTTCTTCCATACAATTTGTTAATTGCAGAATGATGACTTCTATGTCAAAGTTCTGTAATGATATTAAAACATTATCATCTTCATCTGGATCTATTAAGATGTGAAGCGTAATTGTACAATTTTATGAAAGATCTGCCTTTCAAGCATTTGAAGATTTACATAAGATGCTCATATGGACAAAACCAATTAGGACTAGGCAAAGAAGAGAGAAAGTAGCCCCTTCTGCAAGCTATTATATGGGAATCCACGTCTTGCTGTAGTTGTTGATGGCAACAGCTTCGCCTTGAAATGTGACAATAAATCAATTTATTTGCATCAAGCTATTAAAGAACATAACCTTGTTGGTTTTTTCATATTCCAAGCTCCATCCGGAATCATCTGTGATCTTCTAACCCCTATATTTCGTTGACATATTCAAGAACTTGCTATCTTATCATTATTCCCCACCTTTCCTATCCCTTCAACCTATTAGGTATTAAATGCATAAAGCAACCAATAAATTAGTAAATAATAAATTATTTCCTGAAAGTTGCTGCTCATCCTGCAATTTTATATTGTATATTGATTTGAACAGGGAATCACGAAAAACTTACGAGATGCAGAAAATCCAAATTCGAAGAGATTAATCGCGCTGAATTTACAAGTGGAAAATCAAGAACTAGCTCCAGGATGGGGTCTTCTGCTAGGCAAGGATCTTCTGCAGCCAACGCTAGGCGAAATGCTGTCATTTTGGATGAATTACCTGCTGATAATTGTCGTGGATACTTTACTTCTGACAATCCAGGCGGATGTTCTGATAAGGGACAAACTGATAAGTCTAGATCATTCACAGAAAAAGGTAATGGTTCAAGATTTTGTTTTTCCTGTCTCCTAATGTTTGAGTCTTCAATCAATACTCAAATCCAAAATTAAATTTTAATACCGTCATTTGGTTGATAATAAAATGTATACGAAATTTAAATTGGTTAATAGAGGCATTATGTGTACTTTGTTGTCATAATAACATATTAACATGCTTATTTGAGTGGAAAATTATAAGGGATTCAAGTGTGTTATCAGTTACTCTCCACAAGAAACTAGCTTTATTTATACCTACATACAATCTGTTCTTACAGAAGACCTCAAGTCAATCTCCAAGCCACAAATTGCTAATATGATCTGAAATCTAGATTTGGTTATAACTACCTATGTTATTTTGAGCTGAAAGCTAAAGAACATGTGAAATTTTACATGGGGAAAACCCTGAATTCAATGGAATAGAAGGGCTTACATATTGTTTTATTGTTGCATATTAAATTTTAATTTTTGTCACATCTTTTCACGGTTCAAATTGGTTTCTCATACTTTGAGATCTTTTGTTTAGGAAACAACGTTGAATATATAGATCTTGATGAACTTGAGATAATTGATGAATCCGACTTCATGAAGAGAACACGCTTTGTTACCAAGGTACGGTCCTCAACCTTGCAAGGACCAGATGATGAGCATATTGGTTCCACTTCTAGGAAGAATGTTAAAAGTGTGAGCAAAAAGAAATCCTCCAATGGAAAAGGTTGTAGAAACAAGAAGAAAAGAGGAGTTTTATCCAAATCAAGTAGGAAGAGAAAAGATGAATCCAGGAATAAAAATCTGCATAATGATGACAATGATAGCTCCGATGATAGCATTAACTCCGACCCAAGCAGCAAATCCAGTAGTGACAATACTAGCAGTTATCTGCCCGATGATGTAAGCTGTTCAGATGGTGCAGAAGATGAGATGGATTTTGGTGATACAGCACAGACTAGGTCAAAGAAGAGTACCAAAGAGCCTGAAGAGGTTAGCAATTTGGGTTTATCACTAAATCCAGATTCACTTGGAGCGGAGGAGTTGTGTGAAGATAAGGCATGTGATGCAGTAAACAACATACCGATAGAGGTGACAGCAAGAAAAGGTGAAGAGTGCAGACAAGAAGGTAGTGTGGTGAAACCTGCTCCAGATAGGAGACGTGAGAATCCTCAGAATAAAGAGTCAAACTGTGAGCAGCTTACTTCTCAAAAACGGAAAGTCCCTTCTACGAAGAGACAACTGAGCAGCGAAGCCTTTACTAAACAAGCACAAGGAAAGAAAGCACACAAAACATGTGAAGTTCATGAAGATAATGAAGAAAGAAATAGATTAAATGGCGATGATTCTAAATTAGAGGATGACTTGAATGAAAGGCGTACCATACCAAAATCCACATGCCCAAAACAGTCATATGCTCAAAACAACTGTGATGAAGCAAAGGGTGTTAATGGACTGCACCCCAAGGACCAAGCACAGACAGGGATAATGATGCAAAAGAATGAAGCTTCTTCCTCCCACTCGAAACTCCCTTCTAGAAAGAGTCAACTGAGAACTGAAGCCCCTACTAAACAAGCAAAAGGAAGGAAAGCACATAAAACATGTGAAGTTCATGAAGAAAATGAAGAAGAAAATAGAATATGTGGTGATGAATCTAAAGCAGAGGATGAATTGAATGAGAGGAGTACCTTACCAAAATCCACAATCCCAGAGCAGTCATATGCGAAAAACAACTGTGATGAAGCAAAGGGAGTTGATGAGCTACATCCCAAGGACCAATCACAGGCAGGGATAGTGATGCAAAAGAATGAAGCCTCTTCCCCCCACTCGAAAGATGACCATAATTATATTGATGATGATGATGACGACGACGACGAAAATGATGATGATCATGAGGAGGAGGAGGAGGAGGAGGAGGAGGAGGAGCCAACCAGAAAGCAGCAAGTATTTTCTGAAAAAAAAGAATTCTGTGACATGGTTGCAGATGCTGTATTGAAAAACAGCCTAGTGTTTGAAACTGAGGGTGATGGAAAAGCTATGCTGACACCTTCATCTCAAATCGAAAGTTCTCTTCCATTGAAGTTCAGGTTTGAAGACGAGGTACCAAAAGAGGTGGAGAAAACTGAACATGAAAAAGAGATGGAAGGGTTGTTCTCTGAGTTAGACAGTCTTTGGGCTTTTCGGGAACTGGAATCATCTAACTACACTGAGGTAAGTTCATTTAAAGGAAAATTAGCACTGTTTCCAAAATGATTGAAGTTTACCTTTATGATAGTTTTTTGCTATTGTTACACATCATTTCTAGTGAACTGTATTGATGGAAATTCACTATAATGTTGAAGCGAGATGGTCTTCATTCTCAATGTTATGATCTGTTCCTTATAGTTGTCGGCAACTTTATTTCATTTACTTTCTAAGTTTACACTCATGATTTGGATTGCAGACCATTAGTATTATCAATTTTACTGCATAATATTACAAAAAAAATAGGCTTTCTGGGGAAGAATAGTGGTTTGTATGTTAGTGGATTTTTCTTTCTAAAATGTGTTCGATATTAGAGAGCAAACCATGGCACCATATTTACAGTTATTTAGCAACAGAAACTTGGTATAGGCTGTCGAGAGTGTGATATCACAACGGAACATCTCTAGATTAATTCAAGAAAAGTCATTCTCATAATCTTGTAGCTAAAGGAACGCTTTTGATTTTGGAAAATTATTTACTTCCCCGTATGTTCCAATCTAGCAAAATATGAAACATGCTACGAGGAAAATAAGTTACTCCTTCAATGTCATCTAAGGCTTTGCTCTATTGAGTGGCAATGTTGGCAGGCTCACTATCTGATTGAAAATCTCAGGATGAAGAATGCTTCGTTGCTCATTGTGATTGGCAGGTTGCACTTACAATATAATCTGATTTAGATTTAGATTGTACTTCTAGACTTCTTGTAATCTTTCTAGCCAAATTAACAGTCTGTTTGAATGGTTAAATTATTCACCTATATTACGTTTGTGTCATATTAATCAGCAACTACCATTTATACTTAAAATCAAAATCAGTTCCCCTTCCAAGTTCCATCAAAGTTTGCTTGATAGCATGTAGATCATAAGCCTGCTCTGTGTCAGTTCAACCTCTGTCTGGCTGAAATGCTTTAATTTAACCATGAAATAAGAACTGATTGGGCTGAAGTGGTTCAGAAATATGACTGGATACCATTTTCATTGCTTTCAGGTTGAAGGAGATGAAATTCTTCCAGCTAAGGAAACTCACCTCGATAGATGCAACAGAGGGAAGCATGCATTGGTCTTAATAGATGAAGAAGGGCTGATATGTACTTACTGTCAATTTGTGGCACTTGGACCAAAAGACATAATACCTGATTTGGTAAGTTCATTGATTTGAATGATCGTTTACCCCTCTTTAACAGAACATGATTAGTTAAATGGCAAACAAATTTGACAACAGAAATTTTTGCAATTCATAACTTAATGAAGAGCTTATTTACCTCACAACCATCTCCTATTTTCTATGTTATTGGGATAGATGCGACTGAATTTGCATTTAGCTTTTCATGGATGACTATATTTCTGCAGTTAAACATGTATGTTCCAATAAAACTTCACCATTTGTCTTGTGCAGGTGGAAATAACTCATCAGAGACGAAAGAAATATCGAGAGGCAGAAGAGCCAGAGTTAGATGAACTTCATTTTCAACCAGGAAAAGATGTCAACCATGCTGCTGATTGTGGTAATAGCGGTGATGGTACTGTTTGGAGCCTTAAAGCTGGCATTCAAGAAAGTATGTATGAACACCAGCGTGAAGGCTTCGAATTTCTCTGGAAAAACTTGGCTGGAAGCATCCATCTCGAGGAATTGAAGAGCCCCGATCCTCGTGAAGTGGGTGGATGCATCATTTCTCACGCCCCAGGTACCGGTAAAACGCGCTTAACCATCAATTTCATCGAAACATACCTGAGAATGTTTCCAAATTGCATGCCGGTAATTATCAGCCCTGCAAGCATGCTTCTTACATGGGAAGAAGAGTTCAGGAAATGGAATGTCGGTTTTCCGTTTCTGAATCTGAACAACCCAGAGAATGTAAGCCTGGAGATGCAGGCTGCTCTCAAACACATTCGAGGGGTGAATAGCCGAAACCAAGACGCTCGCCGAATGCTGAAGATATGGCTATGGAGCCGGGGGAGAAGCATCTTGGGTATAAGCTACAGTTTATTTGAGAAGTTGACTGGGGAGAAATATCTAAAAGGGAAGAAAAGCAAGGAAAAAAAGCCCCTTGATGATAAAAATAACAAAATGAGGACTATACTTCTGGAAAAGCCTGGTCTGGTTGTTCTTGATGAAGGGCACACTCCTCGTAACCAAAGGAGTAACATTTGGAATGCCCTCCTTAAGCTTGAAACTGATAAGCGGGTGATTCTTTCTGGTACTCCTTTCCAGAATAATTTTGGTGAACTCTTCAACACGCTGCATTTAGTCAGACCCGCTATTGCTGATGTGCTTACACAAGAGAGGACATTTGCTGAAATGTCTGCCACGAGGAGAGGGAATAAAATCCAATACAACCATTCTCAATCTTCTTTGGATAAGCTCAAACTTATCATGGCCCCCTTTGTTCACGTACACAAAGGTACCATCCTTCAGCAGAGTCTACCGGGTTTAAGGGACTGTGTGGTCCTTCTTAAGCCCTCAGCACTCCAGAAGTCTCTTATTGATAGAGTTACAGGACCAAGTACCTTTGAGTATGAACACAGAGTTGCTTTGATATCTGTCCACCCGTATCTTTTTGTGCACCCCGATGTACACGATGAACAAAGGATTGGAATAGATATGGCTGGCGTTGGGGCATCTAAGATGAATCCTGATGATACTGGAATAGATATAGCTGCCATTGAGGCATCTAAGATGAATCCCGATGAAGGTGTCAAAATAAAGTTTATTCTGGAGCTAGTTCATCTCAGCTTGGTCTTGAAAGAAAAGGTGCTAATCTTCAGCCAGTTCATTCAGCCCTTGGGTCTAATAAAGGAACATCTGAAAGAATGCTTCAAATGGGCTGTCGGAAAGGAAATCCTTCGGATGGAAGGACGGATGGATCAGAGGCAGCGTCAGGTTTTAATAAATGCTTTCAATGATCCGAAAAACGAGTCAAAGGTCATGCTTGGCTCAACGAAGTGCTGTTCTGAAGGTATAAGCTTAATCGGGGCTTCAAGGGTAATTCTACTGGATGTTGTTTGGAACCCCTCTGTGGAAAGACAAGCAATATCCCGTGCTTATAGGATAGGCCAAAAGAAGTTTGTCTATACCTATCACTTGATGACCTCTGGGACGACCGAAGCAGATAAATATTGCAGACAAGCAGAGAAGGAGCGTCTATCTGAGCTGGTCTTCACATCTTCATCTAATGAAGGCAACAATCAGAAGCATGTGGCGTTGAGCATTGAAGATCGGATCCTCGAAGAGATGGTGGGCCATGACCGATTGAAAGGCATGTTTGATAAGATCATCAATCAGCCCAAGGATACCGACTTGATTCAGACTTTTGGTCTAACCTGAAGATGTTTGTGAAGAAGATGATTCTGGAAGAAGGGTAGTACCAATTTGAGAACTAAAGATTATGTGGCTTGAGAGCAACAACAAATGAAGGGCTGGAAACTATTTTAGTTTATCTATTTTCATTATAAGTATTTCAATTTATGTTATTTTCATTGTTACACTTGAAACGCAATGCATACATTCCTGATAATATATTTGCAGACAAGGACATCCATTATTAAGTTTCAACGCAACCAACCTTATTTCCATTGAGCTCTACGCCCAACTCTGGAATTAAGTTTTAACACAACGAACCTTATCTCCTTTGAAGAACATGAAAGAAAACCCATTGAAAACACTGAAGAGTAAAAAGCTCTTGGTACACGGTTAGTTTAAAAATAAATGTTTTGTCAGTTCCACTTTCACCAACATATCTTTCACTATCCATCATTTAGAACGTTGGATCCTAATTTGGTAATTCCATTCAGGCCTGCTATCCAAAAATCTATTCAAAACTGTGTCAAATAAAATACTTTTGGTCCCACAGTAAATAAAAGCTAATAGTTTAGGGCATCATCAAACAAAAATCAAATAGTTCAACGTCCTTTTAAAACAAACAAATAATTCAAGAACCTTTCGAAATAAAAGTTAAGACCTAAATATGCATTCTACCAAATTTTCAATTTTTACACTTGAAACGCAATGCATACATTCCTGATTATATATTTGCAGAAGCATGCAAGTAAATGACAAATCAGGACATCCATTATTAAGTTTCAACACAACCAACCTTATTTCCAGAAACCTAATCAAAAGACATGATCTCTTAAAAGAGAGCTGGCAAGGAAACTCCAAAACTGATGCTCAAGTGAATCTTTCATAGATAGTAATCAATTTATAAAATAATATGTAAACATGTCGACTCGCCCTATGTAAATCCCCATTCGATCAAAATTAAATATGTAAAATCCGCAACTTTAGGAGGGTGGCCTAAGAAAACAAGAATCAAATTTCTCTATCAGATACAATGAGCATCTCTATCCTCTAAATGAACTTGTCTATTCTAAATGATTTATTAGAGCCTGAAGGCTTGAAGTCCTCTAACCGGAGATTAGAGCTTGAACGGATTTCATTCAATACAGATTCACCTTTTTCCAATTTGATGGCATCCAATACGCTGCCCAGGACTTCAGCGGCAATCCCTGCTTCCACGAGCTGCCCTTGCTCTTCTCCACCTTCATATATCAGCCGCCCAATAACAGAAAGTGAGACAATATTCTCCAGTATGACTTTGGCAAACATACGACCAAGGTATTCCGATGCTTTAGGGGCATCGTTGACTGCATCTTCCAAGACAGCGAGAACAGATTCGAACCTGTTCAAGTTGAGAAATGAACAATATAGAATCAGAATGGATCAAACATGCATGACATCTTTAGTAATCAACTAAACATGAGGTGAACTAGCATTTGCATACCCTTTGATGAGTTGATCTTGATTTATGGTCTGATCTTGAGGTTTCGTAAGGTCAATAAGAAGCTTTGTCAACAGATCCCTCTCCATGTCCTTCCTCTCAAAAGAATCGGTAACCCAGATGGAGATCATAGAGGGATGAAAGCTGGGAGTATTCAAATCCTTGATGCATAAAGCAACTTCCTTCTCATCTCTTGCACTGGGAAAGATTTATGTTTTATGTTAACAGACTTGATAATATTTTCAATTCTATTTTGCTCCACAACAGAGTTGTCAACAGCAACAATGATATACATGGATAAGCACAAACAAGCATGCACTCGCCAGGTAAAGTATTTTACCAAGGTATTCTTCACATTTATATAAAGCAGGGAAAATAATTGAGAAAATAGTCAAATTACGACACTGTAGGAGAAGGAATGCTTCTGAGCTTGGAACAAGACTCTCAACGTGAATAGAAGTTCTACCAAATTGGCCACATAAGTACATGTGTAGGTCTAACCCCAATAGCTTTTATACAAGTTCTCAACATTTAATGTGCATCTTATGTCAATAAGTTTTTCTTCACACAATTCTAAATCTAATCCACATGCATAGAGATGATCAGCCATCTGCAAGTTTTAGCATACAGAAGCATGTGGATGCATCACTCATATTGTTGATAGCAAGTTTATGTATAGAAAAGGAAAGAAATGTTTCCTTTCTGCAAGGCTTATATGTTTTTGCAACTATAAGATTTACAAAGGTTTGTAATGGTTAAAATATTATCTGCTTATACACCCAAAATAAAATTGATGCCAGAATAATGAAAATACACCATCTACGCCATCCAGGTTAGCAGTTCTCTTTACTAGTGCCGTCTCCCATTAACGAGATGTTTTCCTAAAGATGCAATCACCTAAATTTCTTTCAAACACCAGCACAAAACATGTTTTTATCTGTTTATGCACCAAAAACATAATGTGGTGTTATAAGAAATAATGAAATACACTGCACAGCATAATGTGCTCACGGCTGATGTGGCAAGCAGGGAACCACAGAAAGATTTGACTCTCTTCTTGCCACATTAAGCTGTGCTCATGATGGGTAGGGGAGCATTTTCCACAATCTAACAAGCTAAAAACCTGACACTTCCCTTACCCTGTAGATTTCTGTGGTCACTTTTCAAAGTCAGACGGATTCCAATTAACACGACTGCTGTTACATATACCCCACACAGCTTAATCTTCCAAGTCTTAAAAGTTTCAACACAAAAGGAAACACAACCTATCCCATACAGTCAGCAAGCACATTGCATCCGCATCATAAAAAGAAAAAAGGAACAACTGCTTGGTTGAAGCCTTTAGGAGGGGAGTAAAGGGAATCAAAGTCATAGTGTGTGTTTGGATGACTACTATGAATTTGATTTCCAAAAACAAAGGAATACCCCATAGTTGACCTATTTGAGAACTATGACTCCCTTCCAATTCCTATATCCTTTCCATTTTTTACAATTTTACCAAGCACGTCTTTATCCCATTATGTGAAGACAAAAAGAAAAAGGTTAACCTACCAAGGGGCGTAGAAGAAGGTGAAGCAAGAAGGGTGAGCAGTGGGTTCAGTTCCCATGTCTGTGGCTTAGGATTAGGGCTGGGGAAGATATATATGGATCATATCTCCCAATCGTGGTTGGTCTAGGCATGTTATCATTATTAATATTTAAATATACATACCTTTTTTTATGTGTTCTTTAAAAACCCTTTTAGGTCCGCTTCTTTTCCTTCTGATTTGAGATAAAGATTACTTATTAACCATTGAACTAGTGCATCTAAGGGTCTCCTATGCACATGCCCAAACCATCTTGATTATATTATTCTAGTTTTCTCATTTTAAAGTGCATTCTCTGTTCCTAATGCACCCTGTGAACAAGAAATGAGTAAATTAATTTCTCATTGCAAATTCCCCGTTGTTTAGAGCATTCCAAAACATTGAACAAAAGCCCAAAGGGCCTGTCTTAATGGTTCAAACATAAAGAAAGAAGTAAAAGAATTCAGACAATTAACCCACAAAACCATGGTACCACTACCCTGCCAATATATCTTTGCAAGGAGTAAATTTTGATTATATGCATGCAGCTAGCTTTATCTTCCTCTCTGACTCTGATTCAGTTAATAATTATATTCTGGAAACAGATTTTATGCCCTAACCCCACACAAATTTAACATAATTTGATCTTTCTGTCCAGCAGCTGATTCAATAATTATATGGCAATGTCGTAAGGGAGGCAAGTACTCATCAATGACCCCTAACAACCAACTAAAAGCATAACATATTCATGAGAACTTCCTGTGTTTTTTCCATTGGGATTCCTGATGAAAGCACTAGCTAGAAAGTTGAGAGAACTAGCAATCGTAGTATAAGTCCACAACAACCCTAACTAATCGCCAAATTTTGGAATATCAGCATATCAAAGAATATAGACCCACTGATCATCATAAGCAAAGAATGATCTGGTGTCAGTAAATAACCACATACTTGTGCTCCCAAAACTAAATATGTATCCAAATTATATTTCTGCTTCAGATTCCCTGGCATGAAGAAGCTTTTAAGAAACTAGAGATACACTATGACTGAGTTATTTAATCCTCGAAATAGACATTGCTGATTCTTCTCGTCATGCAGTTATACTATCAAGAAGATAGAGCAACTAACCAACTATTATTACTAGACCAAAAAATATGGATAGCCTTCAAGGTAGCTACATTGGTTCAGTTCACATCCACATAGAATTAAAAAAAGCAGCAAGAAAAGGGGAAATTGATTTGATTTAGCATCTAAATTGAAGTACGGTAATAAGATGCAGGAAAAAATGACTGTTACTGTCTGTTCATGTGTTTATCGTCTTCATTAAAATGATTATGCTTCAAAAATTGCTCAGTAAACCAGCATAGATCCATTATTTCTGCACTTGCTAAAGAACCTCAAATATGAGGTCAGTAGTCGCAAAATAAAAAACTAATACAAAAAAATTCAGAAGAGTACCTGTAGAATTCTTTAATTGTAGCCACTGACTTGTTCCGCAAGTGCTCTTCTGGCAACACTTTATCTGAAGACATATCAAGTATACTGCTTGGTGGCCCACCTCGAGGAGGTGGAGAAGTAGGAAGAGATCTATCCAAAGCACGGTCTGTATTTCTAACATCTCTATTCCCATAGCTAATAGTTCGTTCTTGAGGATGAGATTGATCATAAGTTGGGGGAGAAGCAAACCTGTCTGGCAAATATCTTGGCATAAGATCCTCTTTTTGGCTGTAAGCTGCTCGTTCTGGCATGGAACTGAAGCCGTTCTGGCCAGGACCCATCCTCCGTGCATCCCCAGGACTTGGCATGTCAGCAAAAGGAACATTGGGTACTATTGGCTGCCCTCTGAAAGCCATTCCTCTTGCAAGACCACCTTGGGGTCCAAGAGTAATGGAATCATCACCGAGCGGTCTTTGGGGCAGAGGAACAGACATGGTCCTGTTATCAGAGGAATGTCTCTCATCCACCCGTGCATCCTGAGAACCATAACCACGTAACTGCGGAGGTGCACCGCGGTAGCCGCTGATCTGGGAATTCGGTGAAGGTAACATACTAGGAGATCTAGGACCAAAATCCATAGGCGGGCCCCTTCGAGCAGAACCAACCATGCTGGGAACACGGCCCAGCCTAGATTGTGCCTGCCGCTCTTGCGCAGCATCTCTGTGCACCTCCTCAATTTTTTTTGGACCTTCAACTTTTCTCCTCTGTTGCCACTTGTTCTTTCTTAGATCAATCGCATCTTTGAGCATGAATCTGACCCTAGACGAAATTTTCATATTATTGGATAACTGGCCCATTATATCGTAATAGGCATCCATAAACTCTTTTGCTTTTGGGTGATCTATCATCACTCCAATTGTGCTCATTAATTTGCACAATGCCTCAATGTTCTCCTCATCAGGATTCTGATAGTGCCCCAATAACTTATTTATGCACTCATGCATTATCCTCTCAGTCAACATTCTCTTCTTGTACAATTCTCCAATGAGTCTAATATTACCTAGCATCCGTCTTCGGGCACGGAGTCTTTTCTCCTCTCTCTCTTCTGCTGATTGTTTAACTTCACCTTCTTCCTCGGCTTTATTAGCTTCCTCTTCCTCTCTTTCTCCCCTTTCAAATTCCTCCTGGCATTTGTTCAAGAGTAATCTCTTGAAGGTAATTTTTTCATTGTCCACACTTAGATCAGGTAAATCTGCAGCAAGATGAAAGCAGAAGTCTGCGTACATCTCACAGAAGGTAGGCTCCATCAGAGCTTTATCAAAAATCTGTGCAATCACCCCAGACAATGTGATAACATTATCGATATTCACTTCCTTAACTTGTTGAAACAGTTTTTCAAAATTTTGAGGGGTAAGCTTGTTCAAAATGGACTTCAACTGCCTCTGTTTTGCTTGTTCCTCATCAGTAACCTTACCTACTTCATACTTCCTTTCAGCTCTGTGCATCATCTGCATTGGTGTCTGAGGAGAAGGCATCAATCCCTTCTGAAAACCAGTTGCACGCTGCCACCTGTCAGAATCAGCATTATTTCTATGCATTCCACCCTGAGGACCAGGAGACTGCATCGGCCCAGAAAGGATGCCCCCAGCATATTGGCCAGGTGTCTGACCCCGAGGATTTCTTAGAACTCCATAATTACCTCCTTGGCCAGGTCGAAAACCACCAACATTACCTACATAGCCATCTGTCCACATATCTCCTCGCCCTGTCATAAGAGGCCCAGGAACTTTATTCCATTTGTCCTCATCTCCAAAGCCACTTCCCCGACGATCTGGTCTACCTCCAATTGGCCTCTCCATATTCCTCCCCGGGCTAGGGTATGATTCACGTGAGATATTGACACTTGAAACCATCAGTGTATCTGCTATATCTGATGTAATTTCAAATCCCTCTGGAAGATCGGTGCATTGATCAACAAACTTCAGGAGGAAATCTCGGGAGTATCTTTTAATCGTTATTACACTGTCTTTATCATTATCTTGATTTTCATTCCCCAAAGTTAACTCCGGAGTAGAAATTTCAGCAGCATCTTCCCAATCATCTGGTTCTACTTTACCTAGAGGTTTATCATGTACCGCAGTATTCTCACGAGTGATGTCTGCAGATGTTTGCTTCTTGCTAATGCTTGAAGAGTTCTCTGACCCCTCTGCAGTACTTATAGTTTCCTTCTTTTCATCAGAATCTTTGTATGCCATATAAAGATCAGAACTTGTACCAGCAGCTTCTAATTTCCTATATAGCTCTTTCTTTTTCTTTTTACCACTGGGTACAGCACTTTTTACCACATTTGCATCCGACACTTTATCCTTGACACTAGATGGGGATGGAGAAACTAAGCCACCACTATTAACTTTCATATCTTCATTTTCAGGTCTCAAACAACCTTCAGAAGGAGATGGAATCAAGACAGGAGCAGAATCACCCTTTGCAACATTTTTTCCTCTAGTGTCCATGATATCAGGTAATGACACACCTGCACTAGAGGATTTTTCATTAGGCACAGATGAAGTTTTTACTGACGTAGAATTATCAGTATTTTGCCCATCAGAAATGTGAGTGGTTACATCATTGGAACTAGAACCTGAAGATTTTTCTGGCTTTTCTTGTGTATGTTCTGATAAGCCACCAGTGGTGGATGTTACCTCCTGCTCAGATCTCTCCTCAATTTTACCTGCAATTTCTGGAGATTCTAATGAAGGAGTCCTTAGAGATGTTTCCAGACTGTGTTTGTAATTTGAACCTTCAGAAGCCTCAGAAGAAGCAGATACAGTTGTTGATAATTGTTCGTTCGCAGTTTCAGGTACCAAATTAGTTTCGGGTAAGACATATTTTACGTCCACTGTCTCAGCTTCAGGAAGATGTGAGGGCAAACTTGAGAGCGAGGTCGATAACCTACCATCCTGAAAATAATGTGAAAATGTTAATGCGCATGACTCATTGTAAAATTTCTTATAGTGCACGATTAGACGGATAAATAATCCACGACTTACCTGGTCCTGCAGGTCTCTGTTGCCAGGTTTTTCATGCTTATCTTTGATGGAATTGGGTAGTACTCCAGTTTTATCTCCATCAGTAGAGCTGGTTGATACTGATGCAGAACCATCCATGGGAGTTGAACCAGGAGCCGAAGAAGTGGAGGGCACATCCCTCTCTAGGGTGACAGGACCTGATGAGGCAGCTGATGCATATGATGCTTCTAAAACAGGCTTTGGTTGTGAAAAAGAACTCGATGATGAAGCCTCAATTTCCTTATGAAGAAAAACAGAGTTTTCCCCCTTTAAATTTGAAGATTTTGGCGCCTCTGCTTTTACAACAGGCAGTGAACCTGAGGACGGCAATGGCTCTTTTTCTGTATGAGATATAACAGGTGGTTTCACAGTAACCTGCATAAAAGTGTGTGATGGCAGTAACAAATATTAAATATTCTGAACAACCATCCAGATTGGTAGTGCATAGCCTGACAATACAGAGTGATTTTTAAGAATAATGTCAACTAATAGAATTCGTCTCAAAAAAGCAAACAACAAACCTGGCTATAGAGCCTTGGCGGCTGGGAAGTGGGTGGAACCTGAGTGCTATTATGAGGAACAGAGCTCGCAGGAGGAAAGTATAGAGAAGTGGCATTGTAAGACCCGGGATAAAAATTCATAGGGATATTAGGAGGAAATGATGGCTGTGACTGAGATTGCACACCAGGAGGTAACCTCTGGGCTGGTGAGCTATCAAGCCTCAATTCTTCGTGAGTATCTGGATGAGTAATCTTCACAGTTTTGCGAGAACCACTGAATTTAACAGCTGGCTGATGAGGAAACGGTGGACCAATACCCATTCCCATGTTACCCAATGGAGGAGATAGCTGAGGACCCACAGGTGGTGAAAAGTTCAAGGTCTGCCCCTGATGCATCATTCCCTGAGGCTGCATAGGATGGGGAACAAACATTGAATGCTGCACTGGTGGATTTCCTAGAGGCATTGGAATGGGCAATGGTCCTGACATAGATTGAGACTGTATTTGTGGATTCGGACCACCAAATTGAACAGGAATGTGTGGCTGGTGAAACGGTAGTTGCATGGGCATACCAGTGATAGGATGTAGCGAAGGCTTCTGAGCTTGAGTCCCAGGTGATGCAGCTGAAACTTGAACATCCCTTTTGGATTTAGAGGCTAGATTAGCTTCTCCAGCAATAGGTAGGTCGAGAATTCCAGCATCCTTTTTAGGCAACTGCTGCTTGGGAACAGGTGGAGTTGGCATTGCAGAGGCAGTCCTTAAAGATTCATAACGCGCCTGTTGGAAAAGACATTATGGAGTCAAATCATCATTCTTCATCAATTTAAAACAATTTCAATAACAAATATCAGATGGCCATTAACTAGAAAATTAAAGATGCTCAAGAAATATATAAGTGTACTTATGATCTGAATAAAAGAATAGAATGAAGATGTGTCAACTTAAAGACTTTGGACTCAATTTGTTTGGGCATAAAATCAACTGGCAATAGTTTTTAACTTTGGTTTAGGGAAAACCAGAAGGCAAAAGGAAAGAAGGATGATTAATTTCTATTAGAAGTTCTCTAATTACTGTAAGTATTTCCCTTTCCTGCCTTTATTCAACAAATGATTAAAACAAATGTATCAGTTCCCTCATAACAATTATTCCCTTTCATCTCCCAGCATACTACCAAAACACTTCTGTCTAAGATTCAGAGCAAGTAAAGAAATCTACAGAAACCACCACTAGGAACATGCTTTTGCATACAATTATTATTTCACAAGAGGCAAGCATGCAGCTCTTTTCTCTTATAATAAAGTTACTGTCCTGTGCTAGGTGAACAATCAAATAGATCGAAACCACAAACCTGATCCTTTTTCTGCTCATCCAAATTCGGAGGTGCAGAGCTTGTTCGAGCAGGAATCTACCAGTAAAGAAAAAAAATGCAATTTACGAATTAGAGTTGCAGTATAATCCGAAAACAACAATAATGTGAACTTCATGCAGTTGTGATGTTACCTGCATTCCATTCATGAAACCAGGACTTATGGACCCGAACTGCAACGGAAATGACTTAGATGTGTCTCCTGCAATTAAAGAATACAGCATAACCAGAACTCAATGAATTTTAAGCATAGACAGGAGTTCGCCACAACTAAATAACTTTAATCAACAAAATGCCATACCTTTCCCAGGTGTGGTTGGGGCCTTTGGCTCAGAGCCAGAATTAGGAACATTAGATGGCGCAGCTGTAGAGGACAAGTTAGAGGATGGAGATTTTGGAACGGCTCGGGTGATCTTTTGAGGTGGGGCATCCGTTGGCTTGAGACTGTAAGAGTTACTGGTGACAGGTGTATCAGGTAATCCTAGAACATGATGCATAACAACCCAAGCTTAGTTTACAAGAACGATTATATTAACAACACCACCAATAACAAATCACTTACTATGGGTAGGATGAGCACCATTCTGTACTGCACGTGCTGTAGATGAATCAGTAGAATCCACATTCCAGTTTCCTGCAGCGGGCTGCCCTACTGGTGCATTGCTGTTATACTTCTTTGAGCTGCATGCAGAGAAAGGAATATAACAATGTAATTCAACATCTCTCTCACATCCAAACATCGAAACACAAACCCTAAAATTCACATGAATGAATCAACACACTCGTTCACTTTCATAACCAGGAAATCAAATAAAAATAAAAAGATAACAAATACAAGTGCAAAACCAATTCGCGCATTTAAAAAGCAGGGACACGTTTTTGGTCTTAATTAAACAGAAGGCGCACCCGCGGTTAGAAGGATTGGTGGGGCCGGAGAAGGCGCCGCCACCTCCCTTAGTGGAGACGCCGCCGGAGGACTGACGCTGCTGGTTTGAAGTTCCGGATCGGCCGGATTTTCTGTACTGGGTATACTCACTCCTGTCAGCCCTTGATTGATTCTGGGACATAAATACTAGTCTTGGAGAAAATCGCTTTCCCAGAAAAATTCAGAACAATCTCTTTCCCTAATGAGATCCACCGATCAAATCAAAAGCATCAAAATCAACAACTTCTCGTGTGCATTCAATTACGGAAAAAGGAAAAAATCTAAACGGCGATTAGACAATCGATAAAAGATCTTGTTTTATTAACAATTGCTTCGATTTTATTTTACCTCGAGTGGATAGAGGGATATTAGGGTTTCTACTGGAACAGAACAATGGCGGGAACCATGAAATGACGACACCGTTTTACAGAAGAAGAAGAAGAAGAAGAAGGGAGAAACGGCAGATGAATAAAGAAATAAAGATGGAAAAGGGGAGACTGTGATTTTATAACTCAGAATTAGAGAAGTGTGTGATTTTGTGTTTAGAGTAGAGAGAGAAAATGAGAGGATGAATATATCAACATAGTAATCATTAATATAATTAATATAATCATTAATATTATTTCAAAAATAAATATAATCATTATCATAATTAGTAATACTATAGTAATTAATAATATAATAATTGATATTAATATAATATATGGTTACCGGTAAATATTGGAAAATGTCTTGCAATTAATTATAAATATAATTATTGATTAATTGGACATGATAATTAAAGACTATTATAATAGGACAAATAGAAAAAGGGTAGTATAATAAAATTAATTTAGACAATATGTTAAAAAGATAATCGTACATATATCATATGTCCCACAATTTTTTACTATTTTGTGGGAAGTATACTCCACTAGTAAATAGTGAAAATCTTTTTATTTATTTTGGTTGGTGTAACAAACTATCATATGAGTTGGTCAAGATGTAGTAATTATAGGAGATACTACATTCTTCATTTCTTATTGATTTTATTTACACTTGGTATCTCATATTTGCTCCCTTTTTTATATTTAATTGAACATTTGTTCGAAGAGTTTGTCCCTACTCAATCATTTTTAACTATATTGTTCAATGGATTTGATATAATGTCTGTTGGTGAACGAATCTAATCGTAAGGATTAGTGGCTGTTTTAATCCCTTTTTACGTCACCAATCAATAACATGTGATTGATTACCACCGTAAATGGTAAATCGGGGTGTGAATTTATCGAATTTAAAATTGAACTTATTTCGTGTATGTGTAGGTTAGGGTGTGTTTGTGTGTGTATTTTTGTCTAAAATTCGAAATTATATAAATAAGTTGGAGAACAACTATTTATAGAGGCTAGCAAGCATGAGGTGCTACTGACTCTTGGTCTCCCTAGCTTGCATGCCTGACATGTGTCCTTTGACCTTAGTTTGACCTTATCTAAGCTGAATCTTAGTTACAAAGTCTTCTATTGGGCCTTATCTCGGACTCATTGTTGTTCGCCTAGGTCGGCTTGACTGATCTTTATGACCCTTCAACTGAAAGTTGTTCGCCTCTTGAGGTTGTACTTTGGAAGTTGTTCGCCTTATGGCTTCGTTCAGCTTGGCTTTGGGATCTTAGTCCTTTGTTCATGTGCACACCTCTTTGGCTGATTGTTGTATCATATTTTGACCAAGTTGCTCGTCATTGGTGACTTCACGATTGGCTCATCCTTGGTCTTGGGTCTTAAAACCTGTTCGCCTATTAGTTGTTCGTCGGGGGAGTTGTTCGTCACTTTATACACCTCCCAGATTGGTTAATGCACCCAAATCGTGATTTTCTTTGTTTAGACTTTAATTGTTGTTTGCTCCATATTTAGATGATGTTCGCCTATCAACAATTGCCCCCTATCCTGACTAGATGTTGCATCAGACGAGCAACTTTGTGGCGAGCAACTGTAGTTAGGATATCGTCTTGGCCAAGATTTGGACGAACAGCATCTTTGTGACGAGCAATATTGGGATAACCGTTTCGTCTTCCCATGATCTGGGGAGATCACGAAGATGACGCCAGCGCAAATGATTGCGCGCCGTTCACGCGCGAGCAACCCCGAGGCCACGCGCCCCTATAATTGCTTATAGGCCCTTCAACTTGTGGTTTAGCTCGGAATTAACCCCTGTTGATGACCTTTTCTAATCTATGATGATTAGTAGCTGTTTTTACTAAGTAAGATCATCAAACACATACTAAGATCATGATATATAATGCAAGAAATGAATTTGCAAGAGTTGGGCAACTTTTTATTATGGGAAAAAATCCTCTCCCTTTCATGCAAATGAAGGGGTATTTATAGGCATACAAAGAGGCTAGGTGTCACCATCTTGATGGCTTAGCCATTGGGATCTTGCCAAGTGTTATGACTTTTGTACAACAACTAATCTATTGCCCAATGAATGGGTGCCAAGTGTAAAGACACATTGACTATTTATAAAGTTAGTGACTCTTGGTATTCCCAATGTTGTACTTGGTCTTTGAAACCACTCAGCTACTCTCCTTGGTGCCCAGCTACTCGTCTGTATGTCTTCGTTGGGTGTTGGAAACCCTTATAATCCAAGTTGCTCGCCTGCTCGCCTCTTGTTAAATATTTTGGGTCTTTTTGCTCTTGTTGTTCATTATTTCGTAATGGTCTCTATGACCAGTTGCTCGCTTCCTTCAATTGGACCTTAGTCCCTTTTGTTCGCCTCCTAAGGCATACAGTCCCTGTTGTTCGCCTCCTAGGGCATACAGTCCCTGTTGCTCGTCCTCTTCTGTATTATTATTTTTGATGATTTCTTAATCTTATTAGATTAATATTTTTTGTTAATATTGTGTCCCTGTTGGTCGCCTATCAACAATGCCCCCTAGTTTGGCATATAAAGATGAATTTTTATCCTTTTATGTCAAACTATAAGGTAAGATATGCTTCGTGGTGGGAGGCGAACAACAGGGAACTCGCCTTTTTTCCACTCTATATGGAGCGAGCAACTAGGTTTTGAATTTCTTTCAGGCGGGAATTTTGGGAGGCGACCAGCGGGGAGCGACTCTTGGACTCGTGTCGTTTCGCTTCCCGAGGCACGAAACACGAAGCGATGTGACGTGGCTGCCCACGCGTGTGCCCCTAAAATTGCATCTAGGGGTCTCAACTTTTCGATTTTCTTAATTTCGCCCCCGAATCCATATCTATAAATAGCTCCTTTCTTCCATTTTCTTTCTTTTTCGATTTCTCACAAGCAAACCGCCATTGGAGAGTTCTTGAGCTTTTCTTTTCGTTGTTTTCTTCGATCCTACAGCCAATTCCTTTCCAATCAAAGGTGAATCCTTTGATTTTTCTTGTTAACTCTTGTTATTATTTGCATTTTTCTTTCAATTTCGCAATTTTCGTTCTTCTTTTTGTTATTTGCTATCGCCGCCGTCGTATCGCCGCCGCGTCGCCGCCGCGCCGCCGCCGTACTTGTTCACTCTTGATCAATCTTCCATCGTTTGATTTGTTCGGGAATTTTTCAAAAAATTTCAAAAATTTTCGAAGATGACGTCACCATCCTCAAGCAATACGCCATCTGCGGAATTTGTTGGGCGAGATTTGGGAAAAAGGCCTATGGAAGACGAATCGACAGTCACTCCTCCTCGCCGCTCGCTCCGGCGAACAACTGGCCAAAACCCAAGAACCTTGCTCGTTGATGAAGAGACGGGCTCTGAGGCGAGCTCTGTTGCTCGCTCCGTTGACTCCTTCTACGCTGTAGAAAGCTCGGGCGAGCAGGACGTCCAAGGCCCTGTTGCTCGCTCCTCGGCTCGAGAGGGGACTAACTCGGATTTGGGTGAAGATTCATCCGAGGTCGCTGCTGACATAGAAGGGATGAGTCTTCATGAAGAAATGGGAGCGAGCAGCGAGCATCAGGCGAGGGGTGAGCAACGAGCAACTGGATCAGGAGGCGAGCAAGTGGGAGTTACATGGGAATTTCTCCGAGAAATAAACTTTCCCGTTTCAAGGCCAATGCCCGAATCTCTTATTCCTAAAGCCGTAGTTCGAAGACAAGATTGGATCGACTATGCGAATAAGTACCACAAGGCTTTCCCTACTCCCGATCGACCTATTATGGAGACTCGTCCATCAATATATACAGCGAGTAAGGTAACCAGTGCAGTTCTAGAGGAGGATTTAGTTCGGATACGATCTCATTATCGTATCCCGTACGACATCCATTTATACGCCCCCCAACCAGGAGAGAGAGCTGACGACCCCCCTCCAGGTTGCACTGCCATCAACCTTGACATACTCAATACGGGGTTCCCTCTCCCTCTACATCCAGTGATCGGGCGATTCTTGAAGGATATAAACCTGGCAATCACCCAGATTACTCCGAACGGTTGGAGTAGTTTGTTGGCTTTCATGACCCTTTTCGGGTTGGAGGGATATCGGAATAAGATCAGCACGGCGGAAATACATTACGCCCTGACCATCTCTTCGGCCGCTAATGAAGATGGGCCTGGTTGGTATTACATCAAAGCCCGTAGTGGCGTTAAACTAATTGAAGGAGTGCCCAACAAGGTCAAGAGTTGGCACAAGCAATTCTTCTATATTGGTGGCGATTGGCGGGCGTCCTCCGATTTTTCGGGAGGATCGGGGCGTATAGACTCTCCTACGCATTTTGGCGAAATTCGGCGTAGGTTTCGAATCTCAGTTCATCGAACTTTTAGGTGAACTAATTTTAATCTTTTTCTTTGTTTTTGCAGGTCCGCGTATCCTGAGGTGGGGGCATCCGGATCTGAGTGAAGAGTTTCTATACGTTCTTGCATTGATTTCTCTTCGGGACGCTAAAGACCGGAGTGTCGAACATCTCTCCCAAGCACATCTCCGCAAGCACGCTCAGCTCACTACTTGTGCTCATCACTTGGAAGCGCAGGCGGAAGTCCCTGAAGGTAACTTTACATAATTCTTAATTTTTCCTTGTTACTTGATTTGTACCTGTTGCTCGCCCCCACCCCTGTTACTCGCCTGAGCCCGGCTGGTCGCCTAGGTCTTGCTGGTCGCCTAGGATAAGATGTACTTGCCAATTTTATTGATAATTTTTATGTTGTCTTCAGCTCAAAGGGTAACGGTCGCTGTTCCTCCCATTCCCGAAAGCTATCATTTACTCGCACGTCGAGTTAAGCAAATGGCGGCCAATCAACCTTCAAGGAAGAAAAAGTTCGATCCTTGTACTTCCTTGATCAGACTTAGAGCTGAAGCGGACGAGGAGGAAGAAGAAGCTCCTTCGGCTCCTCCCCCAGTTCCTCAGGCTCCTGTACCTGCTCCCCGCCCTCCTGCTCGCTCTTCGCCGCCTCCTCAAGACACGAGGGGCAAGAAACGACTTGCCAAGGAAACTGCTCCTCGTAGGGGAGATGACCGTGCTAAGCGGGCAAAAGGGCAAGGCTCTTCCCAAGTGGGTAAATCTACTGCTCGCTCCTCGCCGGTGGAGGAGGTGACCGAGCAGCAAGTCGTGGGCGTTATGATCGCCGGCCAAGGAAGAAGCACATCTCCCGACAACTCATACTTGGGCTACGACCCCGTGAAAATGAGGGAGTGAGTATCTTCCTATTCAGTTTGATCGTTTACTCCTTTGACTTTGTTTTCTGATGACTTTTTCTTTTGAACAGGTACCGGAAAAACGACTATCCCGGTCGTTCAAAGGTGCTTCACCAGTTTAGCTGTGTGAAGTCTCCTCCTGCACCCCAAGAGATTAAGGACTCCCACGTCCGCAGAGCCATGGAATACGTCCCCCGCTCGTGGACCAAGACCGGCGAAGAAATTATTCAGAGCCAAAGTCTTAGTGATAATACTCGTCTGTTGAGCTACAACTCGAGCCATCAATCAATTACAGCCCAACGAGTCTTGGATCAAGCCGTCGAGTTAGAGCGAACAAATCGCGGTCTGGGGCGACGGCTCGAGCAAGTTGAAGCAGATCGTGATGCTCAACTTGTTCAGTTGAAGAAGAGGGACGAGGAGTTGAAGAAGAAAGATGAAGAGTTGGCTAAGATGAAGGCTGACTTCGAGCGAGCCAAGCTTACGTGGACACGGGAGGTAAAAGCCGCTGAGGACCGGGAGATGATAGCGTCTAACGCTTCAGAGAAGCTTAGACTGGATTTAGGTGTCGCCACGGATCGTTTGCAGGTCCTGGAGACAGAACGGGTGGGTCTGGTGGAGAGAGTGGAGTCATTGAAGGTCCACGTCAACCAGCTGGAGAAGAAGAACAAGCGTGCCATTTCTTACACCACTTATGTGCAAGATGTAACTGATAACACCAATCTTGGTTACATCTGCGCATATGCTGATAGTGTGAGGAATGTGAAGTATGCTTTGGATAATGGTCTGGATGTGATGACTTCGACCATAAAGGACTTCACGGATTACGTCACTGAAAATCCTCCAGCACCTGGCTTTGAGATCCCGGTAGCCGATTTGGGAGAGATGGGGGTTGACCTGGGTGTTTTCAAAGATGACGTCCGCATAATAGCTCCTAAGGAGAGAGTGGAGGCGGATAGAGACATGACAATTTTTGAAGCCCTGGGCCCCCTTCTTCCGAATCCTCTTGGTGAAGCAAGCTCCTCTGCTGCGGTAGGCGAGCAGCAGGTCTCCGGGGTCACTGTGCAAGACGTTCCACCTCCTCCTTCTTCCCAAGATCCTTCGGTGCCACCTGCTCCGCCAGCTCCCGAGACTTAGGCTTAGTTTCTTTTTTTTTGTCTAGTTGATGTAGTAGGATGATGGTTGTATGTTCATCTCTTGTAATTTTTTGGTGCTAATGAATGAGAATTGCACTTTTATTTTATTGTTCGCTTCTTATTTGCCCTTTAATTATTTTTTGCTTAAGTATTTCTTTCTTAAGTTGAAAGTAAAATACTTTTCCTTGCAAATTTATGCATGTTATTCATGTATGGGTTTATTTTGTTCTTTAAGAACTTAACCCTTTATCATGCTTCTTTCTATGCATTGTTGCTCGCCACTTGCTATGTTTGTGCATAAGTGCATTTAGCTTCGGAACGAGCAACTATGTATTAGCATGTGCCCTGTTGCTCGCCTCCACTATACTTGTGCTTTATGCATTTAGTATCTTGGGCGAGCAACTCCGTGTGATGGGGCGATCAGGTGGGCTCCTGAGTCTCATGGACCCTGCTGCTCGCCTCCTCTGTACTTGTGCTTTTATGCAATAGTATCTTCGGCGAGCAGCTTTTCTGTTTGGCGAACAGTTGGGTTTTAACACCTTTTGTTTTCTTATGTACATAATTCGCTGAACCATCATTCATCCACATACAAATTTTGCCAAAAAAGTGTGAAGATTTCATCGATCTCACACCTTACAAAAATATAAACGTTGTGAAGATTTCATCGATCTCACACCTTACAAAAATATAAACGACACGATAGTCTATAAAAAACTTTACATTGGTTTCCTAATCATTGATAATATTTCTTCAATAAAGCTGCGTTCCAGGTGTATTGGGCCGAGTTGCCTTCCATGTCTTCGAGATCATATGTGCCGTTGTGCCACTTTTGAGTTATCTTGAATGGGCCCTCCCAAGTCGGTCCAAATACACCTGGAGGCGTTGCTAGGATTTTTCGGAGCACCAGATCCCCGACTTCAAATTCCCTGACTTTTACTTGTGAGTTGTAGTACCTTGCAATTCTTCTTTTGTATATTTCGTTCTTTATTTCTGCTGAGATTCTTTTTTCGTCGATCAAATCCATTTCTGCAGCAAGTGCCTTGTTGTTTTCCTGTTCATTGAACTCGGCTACCCTCTCAGTCGGTATTTTGAGTTCTATAGGTATGACTGCTTCTGTACCGAATGCCATAGCAAATGGTGTTTCTCCAGTGCTTGTTCTATGTGATACCCTATATGCCCAAAGTACCTCGGGCAGTTCTTCCGACCACTTGCCTTTCTTGTCTACCAGACGGATTTTGAGGATATGTTTGATTATCTTGTTAACTGCTTCGACTTGGCCGTTAGACTGAGGATGATATGGTGTTGAGAAATGTTTCTTGATACCCCACTTTTTGCAGAAATCTCTTATCTTCTTTCCTTCGAATTGCTTTCCATTGTCTGTCACTATCGCTTGTGGGACCCCGAACCGGCAAACTATATTTTTCCAGATAAAGCTAATCATTTTCTCTTGTGTTATCGTTACCAGTGCTTCAGCTTCGGCCCATTTCGTGTAATAGTCCACAGCCACCACTGCAAATCTGACATTCCCCTTTCCCGTTGGGAAGGGACCTATGATGTCTATTCCCCACTTTGCGAACGGCCATGGACTATTTACCGAAATCAACTCCGTTGGCGGCTTATGGATGTTGGGAGCGAATAACTGGCACCTGTGACATGTTTTTGCAATTCTGATTGCGTCCTGTAACAAGGTTGGCCAGTAGTATCCTTGTCTTACTGTTTTATATGCCAATGCTCGCCCCCCTGCGTGATTTCCGCATACTCCTTCGTGTATTTCTTTCAGAACTTCCTGACCTTGCCCCCTTGCTAGGCATTTTAATAGGGGCAGTGAAAATCCTCTCTTGTAAAGTTGGTTATCCATGATTGTGAATCTTGCTGCTCGCTTAGTTACCTTTGCTGCTTCTTGAGAATTTTCAGGTGTCGTGTTATCTTTGAGGTATCTATATATCGGTGTTCTCCAGTCATCCTCTGTCAATTCTTCTTCGATCTGATTGATCTTGTAATCATTGGTGGATGGGTTGGAGATTCTTGTGATGATGACCTCTGAAAGTTTTGCTGGTCCTGTGCTAGTAGCCAATCGGGCAAGTGCATCTGCTTGCGCGTTGCTGTCTCTCGGCACCTGTTCGATGTAAATTTGCTCGAAGAGTGAAGCTAAGTGAGCAACAATCTTTTGATATAAGGCCATGTTTTCATCCTTGGCTTCGTATTCCCCACGGACTTGATTGACTATCAGCTGGGAATCTCCATAAATTTGAACTCTTCGAACCCTCACAGCCAGAGCTAGTCGTAACCCGGCTATCAATGCTTCGTACTCAGCCTCGTTGTTTGTCGCCATGAACTCAAACCTTACGGCTGAGGTGAATACTTGTTCGTCTGGACTGATCAATACTATCCCGGCTCCTGCTGCTGTGTTATTCGATGATCCGTCTACATACATGTGCCATGGGTGATTATGACTTCTCGTCGGATCTTGAGGGAATGTTAATTCGACAATAAAGTCGGCTAACGCTTGTCCCTTGATCGCTGTTCGAGGTGCATAAGTTATTCCAAATTGGCTCACTTCAAGCGACCACTTGAGGAGGCGACCAGCTGTGTCAGGCCTTTGTAAGATTTGCCTTAATGGAAAAGTTGTCAAGACCTCCACCTGATGATCGAAGAAGTACGGTCTTAGCTTTCTCACACTCATCACCAGTGCGTAGGCTAACTTTTCCATGGGCGAATACTTGATTTCTGCTTCGTGTAAGGCCTGACTCACGTAGTAGATTGGCAAGTGAAATTTCCCTTCTGCTCGAACTAGGACCGAGCTGATGGCCACTTTTGATGCGGCTAGATACAGGTACAGTTTCTCTCCAGAGACGGGTTTCGATAGAATTTTGGTATCACTCAGATACTCTTTCAACTGCTCAAATGCTTGTTGGCAGTTATTCGTCCACTGGAACTGTCCTTTCTTAATGGCGTCAAAGAAGGGTCGGCATTTGTCTCCGGACCTGGAAATGAACCTGTTTAGGGCTGCCAGACATCCGGTTAGTCGTTGAACTTCTTTAACAGACCTTGGCGGCTGCATATCCATAATTGCTTTGACTTTTGATGGATTCGCCTCAATACCCCGTTGACTGACCAGGTGCCCAAGAAATTTTCCCGAGTGTACCCCGAAGCTGCTTTTCTTTGGGTTTAGCTTCATGTTATACGCTCGAAGTATTTCAAACGTTTGTGCAAGGTGTTCCAAATGATCTTCTTTTCTTGGACTTTTTACGACTATGTCGTCCACGTACACTTCCATTGTCTTGCCGATGTATTCATCGAACATTTTGTTAACGAGTCTTTGGTACGTGGCTCCTGCGTTAATCAACCCGAACGGCATTCTTTTCCAACATAACAAGTTTTTATTGGTGTAAAATGCTGTGTGCTCCTGGTCATCTGGGTGCATTGGTATTTGATGATACCCAGCAAATGCGTCCATGAAGGTAAGGAGCTCGTGTCCCGCCGTGTTGTCCACTAGCTGGTCGATGTGAGGTAACGGGAAGTTATCCTTAGGACAAGCGGCATTCAGATCAGTGAAATCAATACATAACCTCTATGTACCATTTGATTTCTTCACTAACACCGGGTTTGCTACCCATCTAGGACATAAGGCTTCTTTGATAAGATCATTATCGAGTAACTTCTTCACTTCTATGTCCAATGCTTCATATTTGTCGGGCCCAAATTTTCTTCTTTTTTGCCTCACCGGTTTCTTAGTTGGACAGATATTTAGCTTATGACAGGCATGCTCAGGGCTAATGCCTACCATATCAGCATGTGACCATGCGAATACATCGAGATTGGACTTGAGGAACTCTTCCACTCTGGATCTGTATGGCTCAGGGAGCTCAGATCCAATGAATAGTTCCAAGTCTTCTCGATTTTGGTCAACTCTTATTGCTTCTAACTCCTCTACCGGGGTTGCTCTCCTTTTTTGGTCTTTCCATCGGGGATCGATAATGGGCCCTTCAAAGTTGATCTCATCCCTGATTATTGGTTCTGCCCCCAGCCTTGGTTCCAAGTCTTCAACCTGATTTAGTTCGGGTACGGCCTCTCTTCCCTGTTGCTCGCCCATGCCCTCCTGCTCGTCCACGCCCTGCTGGTCGTCCACCTCCATCATTTCAGTGTCGACGGACTCCATGACTTCATCTAGGATGGATGGTTCACCTTCGTCCCTGCTGCTCGACTGCTCGTCCATCATGGACATTCTGTTGTCAGTGGGTTGGAGTTGCAGGAGGCATTCACGGGCTTTCCTTTGATCACCTTTAACCGTACCTGACCCTTTTGGAGTTGGAAATTTAAGACAGTAGTAATACGTCGAAACGGCCGCTTTGAATTCATTTATGAAAGGTCGACCAAGAAACCCGTTGTAGGCAGACTGCTGATTTACAACTAAGAAATCTACCATTCTAGTCAGTCTCCTTTCGGGATTCTCGGTCGATACAAGTTCGACCGCCAACGTAACTAGTCCTAGAGGAACGGTTACAGCATCTCCAAATCCTACTATTTTATGATCACATTCTCTAATATACCCCTCACAATCATCTATCTGATCTAGTGTGCTTTTGAACAAGATGTTTGTGTAGGAGCCTGTGTCCACAAGCAGACGGTGAACTCGGGCTCCCATGATATTAGCACAGATGATTAGTGAGTCATTGTGTGGGGTAAGTATCCCATCCAAGTCCTTCTCAGAAAACACCAACTCGCCTGTCTTTGTAGTAGCTTGGTTTACCCCAACTTCCCTGATTTGAGCTACCGCCCTCAGCTCTGCTTTCCTTTTTCTTTTGGACATTAATGGCCTACCATCAGAACAGCCCCCAACCGGTCCGGACGGCTTGAGCATCAAGACTTCTCGGACGGGTTCGGCTGGGGCTGTCATCGTTTTCTTCCTTTTTTGATCCCTCCTGCTCGGCTGTTCGTCGCTCTCGTCATCTTCCGAGCCGGAGGATATCGCCACCCTTGGTTTCTTTCCCGGCTGTCGCTTCACAAACTCTGACAACTTTCCTTCTTCGTAAAATCTCCACAACTGTTTTAAGAGATCTCGACATTCGCTTGTGAAGTGACCTATAGTCTGATGGTATGCACAGAATTTGTTGGGGTTCATCTTTCCTCGTTCTTGTCGTATCTTGCGGGGTTCAGACAGCATATCCTTATCTTTCACGTTGTTGTACACAGCCTCAATTGATGCGGATAAGACATGGTTCAATTTCTCCTTCAATTCGGATCCTTCACTAAAAGCTTTCATGTTCCTAGGGGCCTTGTATTCCCCTCCTGACTTCTTTCCCGATTTCTTGGTATCAGCCTTGTCTCCTAGCTCTCTCTGTAGAGTTTCTTGCATCGAAATGTACACTCCAGCCTTGTGCCTGAATTCAGAATAAGTTTTAGGGAAAGCGAGGTGCATTTCCTTCCACAGGTATGTCCCTTTCCTAAGCCCTGCCATAACTGCCACTATCTTGGTGTCCTCACTCACTGGTTCTCCCTCCAATAGGACTTTATCGAATCTCTCAAGGAAAGCTCTATCAGTCTCCTCATCTCCTTGTCTCAGATCTGCCAACCTGTGTCTCTGTGTAAGGTAAGATCCGACCGTGGAGAAGTGTGAGAGAAATTCCTTGCTGAGTTGCATGAACGAACTAATGGAGCCTGGAGCTAGTGCAGAAAACCATCTGTGAGGACCGTCACCAAGAGTCAACGGAAAATTCCGACATTGAGTTGCATCAGACGCCTTTACCGATATCATGTAATCAGTATATTTGGACAGGTGTACTTTTGGGTCTGAATTTCCTTCGTACAAATTAATGGCCGGGAATTGTACTTTCTTTTGTACCGGCGCATTAAGGATATCCGGGGACAAGGGTGATGATGGCAACGTCGTCGACCCGTCGCCTTTCCTCTCCTCCAACTGTTTTTGCATCTCTTCCACCGCTTTCTTCAAAGCTTGCCACTCATCTGGAGACGTTTTTCCGCTAGAAGGCTGTTCGTCATGATTGGGTTCAATGACCTCTTCATGACGCAGTCCCTTGCTAAATGGACGTTTCTCTTGAGTGGTGTGCCTAGCGATGTTACTGGCTCCATTGGGACCTAATCGCCCGAAGGCTGATCTTCTTAACCTTTCATGCACTGAGCGGCGAGCAGCAGGGTGTGTTTGCCCTGTTGCTCGCTCTTCGCCTCTCTGCTGATCCTCCCTATGCGTTCCGCAATATCTTGCCCTTCTTGTGTGATAATGGCCTATACTTCTTGTGTCCCCGCTGCTCGACTCCTCACCTGTCCCCGGAGTAGACTCTCCTCGACTTCCAAGTCTTTCACTTAGAGGAGCTTTCCCTTTATTCCGACGAATTTCTTCGCTGTCAACCTCGTCATTTCGTGCGTCTTTTCTTCCTTCGTCTCGTTGCTCGCTCGCCCTGTTGGTCGCCGCCTGCGTCCCTGATGGCCCGACCATTTGTCGCCTTTGCAAAGCTTGTAAAACAGCAATCGTTTTTGCTAGCTCTTCGGGATTTTGAGCAAGAGCTTCCACTTCTGGCGGGATTGTATCAATGGTAACTTGGACATTTCTTTGCGAAGTTGCTTTAACCGTACGTGCATGTCCTTCGGTAGACGAAACCCTCGTTTTTGACCTACGACTTGGAGACGTGCTCAAATGTCGTTCTTCTTGTGATCGAACCATTTTGGTTACCAAAG
Source organism: Ballota nigra (assembly GCA_947034835.1). Taxonomy (NCBI): domain Eukaryota; kingdom Viridiplantae; phylum Streptophyta; class Magnoliopsida; order Lamiales; family Lamiaceae; genus Ballota; species Ballota nigra. The sequence continues at coordinate 95,247,864 of OX344724.1, forward strand.
TACAAGTGATAAGCAAATGAATAGGGTGATTTTGTTTCCAACAAGTGCCTTTTGTAAGAGTTACTAGCTTTGTTTGTATGAATATAGTGATTTGAAAACCCTAGTTCATACAAACATGCATTTAAACTCTCAAAATGATGTATAGATGGATGATTTTGCTTCAAATAATGTGTACACTTGATCTCCTATGACTTCCTCCCGGATTCCGGCCGGATTTTGCAGATTCCGGTGGAGTTCTTCAACCTTCCTTCGACTTTTTGTGAAACGAAGGTTCGAACCCTCCTTCTAGCGCCAATTGTTGATGACCTTTTCTAATCTATGATGATTAGTGGCTGTTTTTACTAAGTAAGATCATCAAACACATACTAAGATCATGATATATAATGCAAGAAATGAATTTGCAAGAGTTGGGCAACTTTTTATTATGGGAAAAAATCCTCTCCCTTTCATGCAAATGAAGGGGTATTTATAGGCATACAAAGAGGCTAGGTGTCACCATCTTGATGGCTTAGCCATTGGGATCTTGCCAAGTGTTATGACTTTTGTACAACAACTAATCTATTGCCCAATGAATGGGTGCCAAGTGTAAAGACACATTGACTATTTCTAAAGTTAGTGACTCTTGGTATTCCCAATGTTGTACTTGGTCTTTGAAACCACTCAGCTACTCTCCTTGGTGCCCAGCTACTCGTCTGTATGTCTTTGTTGGGTGTTGGAAACCCTTATAATCCAAGTTGCTCGCCTGCTCGCCTCTTGTTAAATATTTTGGGTCTTTTTGCTCTTGTTGTTCATTATTTCGTAATGGTCTCTATGACCAGTTGCTCGCTTCCTTCAATTGGACCTTAGTCCCTTTTGTTCGCCTCCTAAGGCATACAGTCCCTGTTGTTCGCCTCCTAGGGCATACAGTCCATGTTGCTCGTCCTCTTCTGTATTATTATTTTTGATAATTTCTTAATCTTATTAGATTAATATTTTTTGTTAATATTGTGTCCCTGTTGGTCGCCTATCAACAACCCCGTCTTCTTTCAATTTAGTCCCTGAGCTTTTGGGAAATTACGTCTGGGACCCCGTTTTTGCTTGGGGTATAAATAGTGGGAAAACTAAAAATTTTCCCCCTTTTCCCCCTCTTGTTACAGTGCTCCGGCGATTTCCACCTCCCTCCGGCGATTTCAAGCTTTCCGGTGTCCGTCCTTCAGCATTTGACTTCAAGTTTCAATTCTCAGGTAGTTACTCTCTTTTTTTCCATCTTTTTCTCTACTTTTTCTCTCGGAAACTCTATCGCCGCCGTGTGGATCCGAGCGCCACCGTCTTCTCCGGGAAAGCGCCGCCGTCTGCAACACTATCCGCCACCACCCGGATTCTTCCTTTCCCTCCTATGTCTTCGCATTCGAGCAATAAAACTGAGGAGATCTTAGATCCCCTTTTCCCAACTGTTGATTACGATCTACAACCCGTTGGAGTTTCTTCAGCATCGAACACTCACGTGGATTCAGTTGTTCGCTCTGTGGAGGACACCGGTGCGGGCCCATCTGGGAGAGAACTAACAGTTGTGGCGAACAACAATTTGGACGAAAGCTCTTCGTTTTCTGCTGAATCTGAAGATCCAGATCTTAACGAACTCACCCACGAGTTCTTGGAGGGTATTAACTTCCCATCCCCAAAGATGTTGGAAAATGAGATTCCAACGGGAGTTGCTCGGCCATTCGAATGGCGAGCATATGTTGAGGAATACGCGAACAGCTTTCCTCGCCCACAGAGACAAATAATGGACAAGGTGAAAACTGGATACCAGGCGAGCAAGATTAAAAGTGTTGTTCGCGAAGATGAACTGGACTCTATCCGGAAGGACTACAAGATCCCATGTGATATTCACATGTGGGCTCCTCGGAGAAAGGAAAGAGCTGATCGCCCACCTCCAGGGTGCACGTCGATCAACATTCACACCTTAATTGCCGGACTAAAGCTGCCTCTTCCACCCGTTGTTGGTCGATTCCTGGAGGCGACCAACTTGGCCATCACCCAAATTACTCCAATTGGGTGGATGAATCTTTTAGGCTCCATGTGCTTGTTCGCCTTAGAGGGGTATGTTGATCGGATCACTGCGGAAGAAATCAACTACTTGATGACAATTACAAACTGCCCCTTAGGAGAAGAAGGCTATCACTATCTCAAGGCCAGAACTGGGTTGAAAATGGTGGAAGAGGTGCCGAACAAGATTCGTGACTGGAAGCAACACTTCTTCTGGATTGGGGGTGATTGGCGAGCATCTTCTGGTCCACACGGCGGCCCTGGACGAATAAATTCTCCAGCAGCCTATGGAAAACTGAAACGTAAGTCTATTTCTTGCTCGCCTTTGGGCTAAGTGGTTCTAATTTAACTTTTCTTGTCTGTTCGCAGGCCCTCGTCTACCCAAGTGGGATTCGGAAGAGGAGTTGAGCTCCGAGTTTCTATTTACTTCGTGCTTGGTTGGCCTCCGCAATAGGGCAGATAGGACTATTGACTATCTTTGCCGAGCAAGGTGTCCAAGAGCTGCTCGTCTTTTGACTTACCCTCATCACCTGGAGGCCCAAGCTGAGGTGCCCCCAGGTATGAAAATTTCTAACTTCTGGTTCAAGTCTTGTTCGTCGTTGACTTGTTTAACTTGCTCGTCTAATTCTAACTTTTTTTTTAGCCGAACAAGTAACAGTTGTCGTTCCTCCCTCATACGCCCTCCTTGAGCAAAGGGTTCTCGAAATGGGGCCGCCAAGAGGGAAGAAAATGAGAGGTGACCCCCCTCAAAAGGTGCTCGCCATGACGAACAAGCCTGAGGGGGGCAGAGTTCCAAGACAGGCTGCTCCCCCTACTCAAGTTCATTCTCCTCCCATTTCCCCTCCTTGTGGGGGGAAACGTTTAAAGAAGGCAGACGGGACTCCAGTGTCCCATGATGTTCCGGATAAGGGGAAAGAGAAAGTGAGTTCGAGCCATGCTCGCCCTGAAGGGAATGTTGTACGCCGTTCGTCGGTAGAGCCTACGGAGAGATCTGGCAAAGCGAGCAAAGACACTGGCTCCCCTCGAGGCCCAGAGGACATTACATACCTAGGCCGGGACGAACGAAAATTCTCTGAGTAAGTCCTTACTCTCTTGCCGAACAAGTTTTTTTTTTGTCAAATTTTCCAAGTGTTGATCTTCTTTTTTGTTCGCAGGTACCGGCCCAGCGATCACCCAGGGCGAGCAGACTTGGTTCACCATTTTGCCTGCTCTAAGACCCCGGCGAACATCCGTGACATTCCGGATGAACATGCTCGCCGAGCAACTGAAATTGTTGCTCGCGCCTGGTCGCGGCCGCTGAACAAGGCTGTCCTCGCCCAGGGCCCCATTGATAATTTTCACCTATCAATGGTTCAAGCCGCCAACTCCCTTGTTTCTGCTCAAAGGGGGATGGCTCAAGTTGCCGAGCTAGAGGAGACTGCTCGTCATCACGCCGCTTCCATTCGCCAGCTTACCGAGGAGAAGGAGAAAGTGGTGAATAATTTCAATGGCCAAATTGCTCGCTTAAAGGATCAATTAAAGCTGGCCGATGACCTGGAGAAGAAGCGTATCGAGGACTATCAGCTTGTCTCTGGCGAGCTTAAGAATACAAAGGCCGAGCTACTTTCCTCTAAAGCTGAGCTGGATGAAGAGAGGAAGAAGAGGGAAGAAGCAGAAGAAGAAGTTGCTCGGCTGAAGAAGCAAATGTCCGAGATGCTCTCTAGGGAAGAAGCCGAGCAAGAATTTCAAGCTCGGAGTGGGCCTATCTCAAACTTGGGTTATATCTGCGCCTACGCGGACAGCATTCGCACGGCCGATGCTTATGACTTCAAGGATTTAGTTGAAGAGATGAGCAAAGATCTAAACGAATTCCTGGAGCACTATCCTCCGCCAAACAATATCGAGATTCAGATGGCGGATCTGGCAGTACTAGGGGTTAAACTTGACAAACTTGACCTTAGTATTTCCATTACTCATCCTCCGCCCCCAACTGATGAAGGCGAGCAAGAGGAAGAGGTGGCCGTGGCTGACGAGCAGAACGCAAAAGAGGCTGAGGATAAGGCTGCTGAAGATTTGGCTCGTGAAATGATCGTTGAACCCCCTGTCGAGCAAGCTCAAGATCTTCCCCCCGCCGAGCAACAATAGTTTCTAGGACTTAGCTTTTTGTCTTTTGCAATAGTTGTTCGTTCCTTTTTTGTAGTACTTGTACTATTTTTGGGGCTTCAAAGCCTTTGATTAATGAAATGTCTTTCTTATGTTCGCTCATTTTCTTTATATGTTAATTGCCTTTACATTTTTATCAATGCCTTTGCAATTATAACATATAGTGTTGGGCTTTTGTTCGAATTGAACTTTGCCTTTAGTGGAATCAGGGTTCAGCCTTAGGTTCTGTTCATTTTAAAAAACGAACAACCTTTAAGTGGCTTTGGTCCTTAGGTTCTGTTCATTTGTAAAACGAACAACCTTTAAATGGACTAGGTCCTTAGGTTCTGTTCATTTGTAAAACGAACAACCTTTAAATGGACTAGGTCCTTAGGTTCTGTTCATTTGTAAAACGAACAACCTTTAAATGGACTTGTACCTCGAGCTTTTGGACTTTTCCTTTTTTACGAACAACTATTATATTTATATTGCGAAATAATTACAAGTGTTGTAAGACTATCCATCACTATCATATACAATCTGATGAACAGCTTTAAACACAAACTAAAACTTGCTCGCTTATAATATTTTTGCCGAGCAACTCTATCTACAAAATCAAAAGAACTAGCACCAGACTATACAATGTGCCGAGCAACTTTTGAATCTATACTTAGGAAAATTTAAAAAATTAGGCAAGTTTTTAGCCTTCCTTCAGCTCATACGCATCCCTTGCCCCCCAAGACACTTGTTCGCCCAAATTCAAACTTATTGATAGTACTTCTTCAGATGTACAGCATTCCAGGAGTATTGGGTCGGCTCGCCTTCCATATCCTCAATATCGTATACGCCATTAACGAATTTTTCCGTTATACGATACGGGCCCTCCCAAGTTGGTCCCAATACACCTGGAGGTTGGGCGAGCAACTTTCTTAGAACCAAATCTCAAACTCTGAATTCCCTAAGTTTAACATGGGAATTATAGTAACGTTCTGCTCGTTGTTTATAGGTGGCATTTTTTAGCTCCGCATTTAATCTTTTTTCTTCGAGCAAATCCATTTCTGCAGCCAAAGCAGAGTTGTTCGCCTGTTCATCAAAGTTGGTCGTCCTGAATGTATTGGCCTTTAACTCAATTGGTATTACAGCCTCTGTCCCGAAAGCCATTGCAAAGGGTGTTTCTCCGGTGCTTGACCTGGGAGAAACTCTGTATGCCCACAAAACTTCCGGGAGTTCAATAGACCAACTATTTTTACTCTCCGCCAGTCGCACTTTTAATGTATGCTTTATGATTTTATTCACAGCTTCAACTTGTCCGTTCGACTGGGGATGATAAGGTGTGGAGTAATGCTTCTTGATCCCCCACTTCGTACAGAATTCTCTCAACTCTTGTCCATCAAATTGTGGACCATTGTCTGTCACAATTGCTTGTGGAACTCCAAAACGACAGACAATGTTCTTCCAAATAAAGTTGATCATCTTTTGCTGTGTGATGTTCACCATGGCCTCTGCTTCCGCCCATTTAGTGTAATAATCGACTGCCACCACGGCAAATCGAATGTTTCCGACTCCAGCAAGGAAAGGACCAATAATGTCCATCCCCCATCTTGCAAATGGCCATGGGCTGTATACAGATACAAGTTCCTGAGCCGGGGTGTGGATGCCTGGGGCAAAAATCTGACATTGATGGCAAGTCTTGGCTTTTTTTATTGCGTCCTGACGTAAAGTCGGCCAATAATAGCCTTGTCTGATTGTCTTGTATGCCAAAGCTTGCCCCCCAGTTTGGTTTCCACATACTCCAACATGTATTTCTTCGAGTACCGCTTGCCCTTGCCCCCTAGGCAAACACTTGAGAAGTGGGATTGATATTCCCCTTTTGAAGAGTTGCTCGCCCACCAGAGTATATCTGGCGGCTCGCTTTGTTAGCTTGGCAGCTTCAAAAGGATTGTTTGGTTTTCCCCACTTTTCAAGTATTTGACTATACTTGTTCTCCAGTCTTCTTCTTCACTGGTTTGATCGTCGAGTTGGTTGACATTATAGCTTACTGTTGATGGGTCTTTCATCTTTGTGACTATAATATCTGCCAACTCTACGGGGCCTTCACTTGTTGCTAGTCGGGCAAGCGCGTCTGCTTGAGTGTTGCTCGTCCTTGGAATTTGCTGTATGAAAACTTGCTGCAACATGGACATCAGGTGAGCAACAATCCGTTGATACTCGATCATGTGATCATCTTTTGCTTCGTATTCACCTCGGACTTGGTTCACGATCAATTGTGAGTCGCCGAATATTTGCAAGCGTCTGACACCAACTGCGAGAGATAGGTGGAGACCAGCAATGAGAGCTTCATACTCAGCTTCGTTGTTGGTTGCCATGAAACCAAATCTGATCGCCGAAGTGAATACTTGTCTGTCTGGGCTGATTAATACCACTCCTGCACCTGAAGCCACATTTGTCGAGGATCCGTCAACATAGAGATGCCAAGGGTGATCTAGTCCTCTCGTCGGATCTGGTGGGAATGTTAGCTCGACTATAAAGTCGGCTAATGCTTGCCCTTTGATCGCTGTTCGAGGAGCATAGGTCACCCCAAATTGGCTAATCTTCAGTGACCATTTTAGAAGACGTCCAGCAGTGTCAGGGCGATGGAGGATTTGTCTGAGCGGGAAAGTTGTTAGTACTTCGACTTGATGATCGAAAAAGTATGGTCTTAACTTTCGCACACTCATAACCAGGGCATATGCCAGCTTCTCCGTTGGGGAGTATTTGATCTCTGCTTCATGCAAAGCCTGGCTGACGTAGTATATAGGTTGGTGGAATTTGCCGTCTTCGCGCACCAAAACAAAGCTGATGGCAACTTCTGATGCGGCCAAGTATAGGAATAACTTCTCTCCTGGGATTGGTTTTGATAGGATTTTAACATCTCCCAGGTAATCTTTGAGTTGATCGAAGGCCGCTTGGCAGTTGTTAGTCCATGCAAACTTTCCTTTTTTGATGGCCTCGAAGAATGGACGGCACTTGTCCCCCGATCTGGATATGAACCGGTTCAATGCTGCTAGGCATCCGGTGAGTCTTTGCACTTCTTTCACCGAACGTGGTGGTTGTATATCCATGATGATTTTAACCTTTGAAGGGTTGGCCTCAATTCCCCGCTGGCTAACGAGATGACCCAAGAATTTCCCTGAGTGAACTCCAAAGCTGCTTTTCTTTGGATTCAACTTCATGTTATAGTGTCGAAGAATTTCGAACACTTGAGTCAGATGTTGAAGATGGTCTTCCTTCTTGGGACTTTTGACCACGATATCGTCTACATAGACCTCAACCGTGTCTCCAATTTGTTGATCAAACATCTTGTTCACCAGTCTTTGATATGTTGCTCCGGCATTTATGAGGCCAAACGGCATTCTTTTCCAACACAGCAAGTTTTTGTTTGTATAAAACGCTGTGTTCTCCTGATCATCTGGATGCATAGGAATTTGATGATACCCGGCGAAAGCATCCATAAATGTCAACATCTCGTGACCTGCAGTGCTGTCCACCAATTGATCGATATGTGGGAGAGGAAAATTGTCCTTCGGGCATGCTGCATTCAGATCTGTAAAATCTATGCATAGCCTCCAGGTCCCATTTGGTTTCCTCACGAGTACTGGGTTTGCTACCCATTGTGGACAGAGTGCTTGTCGAATGAGATCGTTGTCTAGCAACTTCTTAACTTCTTCATTCAAAGCTTGGTATTTGTTTGGGCCGTACTTCCTCCGCTTTTGATGGACGGGCTTTCTTGCTTGATTTATGTTCAGCCTGTGGCAAGCATTTTTCGGTCTATCCCCACCATATCTGCGTGAGACCAAGCAAAGACATCTAGATTCTTGGTGAGAAACTCTTTCATTCGGGATCTGTAAGGCTCTGGGAGCTCAGATCTTATGAATAATTCAAGATCTTCGTTGTCGGGATTAACTTTGAACGCCTCCAGTTCTTCGACTGGAGTTGCTCGTCGTTTTTGTCCCTTCCAACGGGGATCAAGTATGGGTTCCTCAGGGTTGAAATCATTTTTGATGTTCATGGGCTCTGCCCCCAGGCGGGGTTCTAGATCATCAGTTGGCTCCGTCCTATTGTTGTTCATTTGTACTTGGCCCTCCAAGTCCCCCACTGAAGGTTGTTCGTCATCACCCCTTTGTTGTTCGTCAGATGGAGGTTCCTCGCGGGTGGTAACGAGTTGTTCGTCCAACACTTGCTCGTTCAAGTGTTCTTCGTCCGTATCCATGTGGTCGTCTATGTCCATCATATTGTTCAGTATTGATGGTTCGTCGACGGGATAACTTGTTGCTTCCACCATGGATATTTGTACAAATTTTGCTCATAGCTGTTGAATGCATTCTCGTGCTTTCCGTTGGTCTCCCTTAACTGTGCCCGCTCCACTGGCTGTTGGAAATTTCAAACAATAGTGGTAAGTGGAACACGCAGCTTTGAATTCATTGAGAAAAGGTCGGCCAAGAAGCCCGTTATAGGTCGACTCCTGGTCTACAACCAAGAAATCTACCATTCTTGTTATATTTTTCTCAGGTTCATTAGCCGTTACAAGTTGTACTGCTAATGTTACAATTCCTAACGGTGTTGTCACAGCATTCCCGAAGCCTATGATTCTATGTGTTGTATTCCGAACATAACCCGAATAATCTCCCAGATTATCGAGGGTCTTCTTGAATAAGATGTTGGTGTAGGCTCCGATGTCCACCAACAGTCTGTGGACTCTGGTCCCCATAATCTTTGCGCAGATTACGAGCGAATCATTATGCGGAGTTAAGACGCCTTCAAGGTCCTTTTCGGTGAAGGTCAATTCCGCCGTTTGCATGATGGACGGCTTAACTCCCATTTCTTGTACTTGGCCAATTGCTCGGAGCTCCGCTTTCCTCTTCCGATTAGAGTCGGGTGGTTGTCCATCAAAACACCCTCCCGCGGGAACTGCGGGTTCCATCATGAACAGATCTTCTAAAGGTTGAGCCGGAATACTGGGAACTGGTCGCCCGGGTCTGTTGTTTCTCTGAGGTTGACCATCCTCTTCGTCTTCTGAGTTGTTCTCCCGGGCTCTTTTCCCAGGTTGCTTTTTAACGAAATCGGAGAGCTTTCCCTCCTCATAAAATCGCCAGTGTTGCTTAAGCAAATCTCTACACTCACTCGTAAAGTGCCCCACACTTTGATGGTAGGCACAATACTTGTTTGGGTTGAGTTTGCCAGTATCCTGGCGGATTTTACATGGTGGGGAAAGCAACTCTTTCTCCTTTACGCTCTCATACACAGTATCAACTGATACTGTCAACACTTGGTTCAATTTTTCCTTCAAATCCGACCCTTCGGTGAATGCCTTCATATTCTTTGGGACCCTGTAGCTTGTCCCGATGGGCTTTTTGTTATTCTCCTTGGGATCAGCTTTGTTCTCCCCCAAATTTGTTTGTAGGGCCTCGTGCATGGAAACAAAAATGCCAGCTTGGTTTCTGAACTCGTCATAAGTCTTTGGGCACTTAAGACGTACCTCCTTCCATAACTTCGACCCTTTTTTCAACCCGGCCATCACAGCGACGATCTTTGTATCTTCGCTTACCGGTTCTCCTTCTAGCAAAACTTTATCGAATCTTTCCATAAACGCCCGGCCAGTTTCATCATCATTTTGCCTCAAATCCGACAGCCGGTGTTTTTGGGAAAGATACGACCCCGCCGTTGAAAAGTGAGAAAGAAATTCTCGACTTAGTTGGGCGAACGAGTGAATTGATGCCGGGGACATTGATGAAAACCACTTGTGAACCCGATCGCTCAATGTTAAAGGAAAATTCCGGCATTGGGTGGCATCGCTGGCCCCCACGGAGACCATGTAGTCCGTATACTTCGTTAAGTGGACCCGGGGGTCGGCGATGCCTTCATATTGAATGCTAGCCAGAAATTGAATTTTTTCTGTATCGGGGCCTTCAAAATGTGAGCTGCCAAAGATGAGGATGGCATGCTGGTCGTTCCCATCCCCCTCTGTTGGTCTAGTTGCCCCTGCATGTTCTCCACAGCCCTCCTTAGGCTTGATAATTCATCAAGAGGTGCCCCCTGACTTGGAGGCTGTTCGGCGAGCAAAGGCATTAGCCTTTCTGCTCGTCGCAGTCCCTCGCTTGGAGTGGGCACTTCCTGGGCTTGCCTCCTAAGGTTATTCGCTGCATTTGGCCCTAGGCGCCTGAAGGCTGACTGGGAGAGTCTTTCATGGACTGATGGGCGAGGCTGTTCAAAAGTTGCTCGCCCATCTCCTGCTCCCCGGCGAGCAGCTTCCCATTGCTGGGGTTGGCTAAGCCTGTCCTGGGCACTGGAACGCGTTGTTCCATGGCTAGACATAGTTGTTCGTCCGCGACCAGACTCAGCCTGCACTTCTCTTTGGTCGACCACCTTGGCCTTTCTCTTATTCCGTCTAACTTGGGCACTATCAACCTCTCGCTGTTCGCCCCTAGTAGTCCTGGGCCTAACAACCTCTAGGGACTTGTCCCTTGGCCTTGCTTGTGTTGGCCTGACCTGCTCTTGTTGCCTCTGGAGGGCCTGGAGAGCAGCTATGGTTTTGGCCAACTCGTTGGGGTTGTTCGCCAAAGCCTCCATCTCAGGAGAGAGGTTATGTGTTATGGTTGTATGTTGTGACCTGTTCGCATGTCTCAGGTCACGGTCCTGGTGGTCGGCCGACGTGGCCCGGGTCTGAGATGCTCTTTTCGACAAACGTGATCCTTGGGTTTCTTTAGATTGAGGCATTTCAATTTAAATTATTTCTTAATTTATAAATTGAAGAACACCAAGAACACCAAGAACACTTCTGTTTGTATCTTCAAATATTTCTTGAGATTTCCTATGAATCTTCAAGTTTTCAACTCGAAGTTCTTGAGTAATCACACTAAACCGAAGGTTCGGACCCTCCTTCTAGCGCCAAATTGTTGGTGAACGAATCTAATCGTAAGGATTAGTGGCTGTTTTAATCCGTTTTTACGTCACCAATCAATAACGTGTGATTGATTACCACCGTAAATGGTAAATCGGGGTGTGAATTTATCGAATTTGAAATTGAACTTATTTCGTGTATGTGTAGGTTAGGGTGTGTTTGTGTGTGTATTTTTGTCTAAAATTCAAAATTATATAAATAAGCTGGAGAACAACTATTTATAGAGGCTAGCAAGCATGAGGTGCTACTGACTCTTGGTCTCCCTAGCTTGCATGCCTGACATGTGTCTTTTGACCTTAGTTTGACCTTATCTAAGCTGAATCTTAGTTACAAAATCTTCTATTGGGCCTTATCTCGGACTCATTGTTGTTCGCCTAGGTCGGCTTGACTGATCTTGATGACCCTTCAACTGAAAGTTGTTCGCCTCTTGAGGTTGTACTTTGGAAGTTGTTCGCCTTATGGCTTCGTTCAGCTTGGGTTTGGGATCTTAGTCCTTTGTTCATGTGCACACCTCTTTGGCTGATTGTTGTATCATATTTTGACCAAGTTGCTCGTCATTGGTGACTTCACGATTGGCTCATCCTTGGTCTCGGGTCTTAAAACATGTTCGCCTATTAGTTGTTCGTCGGGGGAGTTGTTCGTCACTTTATACACCTCCCAGATTGGTTAATGCACCCAAATCGTAATTTTCTTTGTTTAGACTTTAATTGTTGTTTGCTCCATATTTAGATGATGTTCGCCTATCAACAATGCCCACCTCGAAAGTGATAATGACACGTAAACAAATTTAAATAATCAATTAAAATAATAGTGGGACCCCTATTTAAATTTGCTTACGTGTCATTATCACATTCGCGGTGGACATATAAGTTATGCCCACCGGTGGGCATTATATCAAATCCGTATCATTCAAACATTTCAAAATTACACTATTCCACTATTTCCTTCTCTCAAACAATATTATCTTTTCAAAATAAAGTAGAAAAGACGATTCAACCCTAGAAAAATAGTTTATCTCCTATCTCCTATAATAATAAACAACTTACACATTAAAATTTATATCAAAATTCAAACAAGTATAGGATAGAGTGATTATTATATAATTGATTGATATATGTATAGATGTAATATTATAAAAATATAATATCATATTATTAGTGTTAATGTCCCAGAGAAAATCCTATTGTGAAAACATAATACTAAGATAATATTCATTTTTTATTTTAAAATTACTGTTTATTTAATATTAAATATATGACATTACATTTATTTGAATATTATGTTTAGTTGTTTGCATGTATTCTTATTTGTGTTCTCATGAATCATTGTTGTCATTGATAGTGTGAGAACTCGAATGACTTAAGCATGATTCTCAAATAGTCTCGATCAAGGATCATCAAGAATGGGATATTGATGATGCAATTGAGATTGGTGTGCGATCTGCATCATACTCTTAGAGGGTATAGTAAGATCTCACTTACTACGAGATACTAGGTATCTCATGATGGATGCACATATACCTTAGAGGGTATTGGTATACTCATCCGAGAAACCGTTTGATGTAATTCCACAATATGTGTCTACGGGTGTCTCGGTTAGTGGGAGCGATATGACACTCCTTTGACTTGAAGTCAATTCACACGAAATGTATGGAGTGGTGAATTTTGACCATGATCGACGCTTGCACCCTTCCACGGGTAGATATGACATGAATTGAGTTCATCACGAAATGCATGTGCGTGGTAGTTGAGCAAAAAATAGGATGTATTCCTCAAATGTGGATTTAAAGAGAATACTCGTTTTCTCATCATAATTGGATCTAAGTCGTCGGCCGTCGCACACCAATTTAGACTTTGTGACTAAGTGTGATATACTTAATCAATTAGTGATTAAAGATAATATGATTAGGTTATTTAAATAAACATTTCATCATGTTCAAGACTTAATCGGGTATTCGTGAATGAAAGAAAGATAGCACAATAGCCTACAATATAACCGATAGTTGCAGAATTCCTCGCAACGTACCTCGTATATTGAGAATGTCTGGTTTATTGTCTGGGGTTCAATTAAGACCGTTTGTTTGATTAACCGCTCGATATACGAGGGTCTATGGGTCACACAATAAGTAATGGTTATTTACCAATTATAGTTGGTTGATTAAATATTGTGCTAAATATAATATTTAATTTATGGAGAATATAATAATTAGATTTGGAATTAATTATTATTGATATTTAATTAAATAGGAATTCTCAATAATGATATTTAGAATATTATTATGTATGAAATTATTCACAAGTAAATCATTTATAGGAATTTTATTTACAAGGAAATAAAATCTGTGGATATTTTATTTAATGGGCTAGGGTTTCTTTTCTTGTTTGGAAATTAAGTCAGTTCATCCTTATAAAAAGTCATGTGGGAAATCCAAAGCACACAAGAAACATAATTTCTCCATAAATTTCTAGTCAGAATTTTCCTAGCAAATTCGTCTCAAGATTCAAAGCTGGCAAATCGAGGCGAATTGGTAGAAAGCTATTACGTGAATACCATAGTTGAGGAATCCGTGTACAAATCGCTCTAAGGATTCTGTTTATGTTTTCTCGTATTTAATTATGCAATTAATTGTTCGTTGTTGGTGAATTGTTCAATTCCGTTGTGCATGTATTATGTGTTTACGTACTTGTATACATATGTTCGTATATATACTTTCTCATGATATGATATCGTTGAGTCTTTTTAGTTGCTTTGTGTTCGATTCACTCCCAAATCCTTATTGGTGAAATGAAAAGATCTAAGGTTTTCCACATGAAATGAAAAAGATGAAATGATATCGTAAACTGAAAAGCATAAAATTTATTGGTGGTAGGTTAAGCTCAAATTATATCATAGTTTGATTTCGTCAATCTTAACATATATATTCAGTTAAAAAAAATAACAGCTACTTCACCAATCTATCATTTTTCATTTCTTATTGATTTAAAAAAAAAAAAAAACAATTAAATGGTATCTCACATTTCTTCTATTTTGTATTTAATTGACTATTTATTTAAAAGGGTTAATTGCAAATAAAATCACGATCTTTTCGCAAATTGCAATTTAATCTAAACTTTTCAATCGTTGCAAATAAAACCTCAATTTGGAATTTGTTAGCAATTCCAACTAAAAGTCCGATTTTAATCTTTCCAAACGTAATAATTAATTATGCATTGTCATCCGAACCAATCTAAACATATTAATACAATTGCTTATTTAATATTAGGTAGGTGAAACATCATTTTCGGACCGTAAAAAAATTGGTTTTTGGTTCAAATTGCAACCAAACATTAAATTGGAGTTTTGTTTGCAAAGATTCAAAAGTTTAGATTAGATTACAATTTACGAAAAGATTGTAATTTTATTTGCAATTAACCCTATTTAAAAAATTTATCCCTACTCAATCATTTTTAGCTATCTCATTCAAATATTTTTAAAATTACAGTATATGCTACTACTCCATTCTCTCACACAATATCACCTTTTTCAAAATAAAATAGAAAAAGATCATTCAAACTCCTGAAAAAAAAGTTTATCTCCTATTATAATAATAAACAATTCACACGTTAAAATTTATATCAATGTTTAAACAAGTATAGGATGAAATGAGTATTATATAATCGATTGATATTTACAAAAATATCCAAAAGTATCATATTACATAAATGAGTCCTCTTAAAATAAAATGTGTGTATACAATTTATAGTTTCTCATGATATGATATTGTTAAGGATTTTTAGTTGCTTTGTATTCAATTCACTTTCAAATCCTTATTGGAGAAATGAAAAGAATCAAGGTTTTCCGCATGAAATAAATAAGATGAAATGATATCGTAAAATGAAAAGCATAACACTTATAAGTGGTGGATTAAGCTCAAATTATATTTTGATTTCATCTTTCTTAATATATTAAATTAAAAAAATTGTTATAAATCCAGCAGATTTATTATACCAAATTTAGAAGATTTGATGTGGACATTACTAATGGACTTATAACATAAACGGGCTTTAAGTTTAGACTTAGGTCTTTTCTATTATAAATAGATCATTATACTCAAAATTGTATACATGCATACACACACATATTAATGAAACTCTTGGCTTGGTACGCCCTCAAACGTAGTCGTTATCGACGAATTGTGTGAACAAATTTGTGTCTCTACTTTACGCTCTCAATTTACAACATGTTATCAGCACGAGATTCTGCCCAAGGCTAATCAGTACGGATCTAAATTAATTTTCTCTATTGCATGATTATTAATTGTTGTATCGAATTTTTTGATCCATGTGTATTATATTTTTATGTGCACTTGAATTATTGCATCAATTATTATTGTATTTGCAATTAATTGGATCGCATCAAGAAAAAAAATTAATTAAAATAAGCACGGCTGCCGCCGCACGCCCGTCGTTGCGCGCGTCGCGCTCGCGCGCTCGTCGCCGCACCTGCGCGTCCGTCGCGCCCATCGCGCCTATTGCACCCGCCGCATGACCGCCCTGCGCGTGACCTCACCGCGGACCGTCGGGCGTCGAGCCCTGCTCCGCCGCGGCCTGGCTTCGCGCAACTGTGTGCCCCTATCGGCCCCGAGCGCCGCGCTCCAGCGGGCAACCACGGTCGAAGGTCGATCGCCTCGCAGCGGCGTACAACCACCCATGGTCGCCGCCATGGCTCAGCCCGAAGCTGCCAGCGGCGTTTGCCCCAATCCTGCGCTGCCCTCATTATTTTGGGTCTTAAGTGGCCCAACTCGTTTGGGCCACACTCAACAAAAAAAAAATTGTGTTTTGGGCCTGAAGCCCAGGAGCTAGGATTAATTCTTTTGGGCCTATTTTATTTAATACTTTGGACCTGAAGCTCCAATTTTATGGGCTAAAATCAATTTATTGAGCTATTGAATTTTATTATATTATTTGGGTCTCATATAATTTTAAAATATTTTTGTGCCCTCAACTTATTTTATCAAGTTTTGGAAAAATACTTGAAAAATTAAAAGGTAATAATTTTTGCATATTAATTAAGCTCGAATTTTTTTAAATTAATTTTAATATTAGTTTCCAATAAATTTTTCTTGTTATCTAATATCCTTAATTGGTATATGCGGATGCTTCTATGATTTTATTATCTTGCATGCATTACTATTTTTGCACATAGTCCCGATATTATAGTCTGCATAGATTGTCCGGGTAGGCTGCGCCCGGTACTTGTCGGATCGTAAATTATATTTTGGGTAGACGGCGTCCAATTCTTGTTTCTATGTGCCCTAGAATAATCAAATAAATCTTTATTTCTCCGTTGTCAATATGGTAGTAATTACCTGACATGGGCGCTAGATGTCGAGATCCATCTAGCCTCAACTGAGTTGAGCGAAGCCATTGTCGAAGGTTCAAAATCCACTAACGCCCAGAAGGCGAAAGCGTTGATTTTCTTCAGGAATCACCTGAATGAGGATCTGAAAAATGAATACCTCACTCTAAAGACCCCGGAGCATCGTAGAAATCCCTGAAGGATCGTTTCCAACAACAGAACAATGTACTCCTCCCCCCCGGCACAATACGACTGGTTGAAACTCCATTTCCAAGACCTTAAGTCTATAACGGAGTACAATTCTGCTTTGCAGCGTATTGTATCCCATCTGATACAGAACACTCTGTCAATATTCCACGCTAGCAACCTTATACTCCAGCAGCAGTATAGGGTCAACAATATGAGTGGTCGTAAGCGTGGAAGGGGGGGAGATTAAAAAAATTTGGGCCAAAGCCGAGGTCGTAGTACATCCGGTGTTCACAGAACTTCGAACGACAGTCAAGCTCAGAATCGTGGAAAGGGTGTACCCAACACGATTTTTGCTCTACAAAAGCATGGCTCTCACAACGAGATTGAGCAGTTCTGCTACAGATGCGGATGAAAAGGTCATTGGTCTCGCACGTGTCGTACTCCCAAGCACTTGGCTAAGGACGACAAATGGAAGGCTCCTATAGTCGAACCTCACAATGCCAGTCTGCCTGAAGCAGAATTTGACCACGACAACGATGATCTCTTAGGCTTGTAGCTCAAAACTGTGGAGATAATGAGTGATTTGAGTATTTGATTATTTTAGTACTTTGTTTATTTTTTGTTAAAATAATTTATATTTTGGACCCTGTCTTTCGGATATTTTATTTTATGGATGATATGATATTTGTGATTTAGCTTTGATGTGTTTACCTTAATGCTATCCGTCAAATTTATTTGGATATTGATATTCTTATACATGGCTTGTAAACATATCAACTATTAGGTTTGACTTTTTCCTCTAGCATGATGGATTCAAATTGTGATTTATGTTTGGTAGATAGCGCCACCACACACACAAGCTTAAGAGATAGGAAGTATTTTCATAACTTGGTAGAACGTAAGGGAAGTGTAACTACGATAGCCAATGATAAAATTATGATAGTGGCCTCCGGAAGAGCTTCCATTGTCCTCCCCATGGGTACCGAACTCATAATTGATAATGCTTTATTGTTTCCACAATCTAAGCGTACACTGCTCAGTTTTAAAGATATAAGATCTAATGGCTATCACATTGAAACTGAAACTGAGAATAATGACGAATACCTTTTGATGACTATTACTCGAGGTAGCCGTAAACAAGTTATAGAAAAACTTCCCTCCTTCTCTTCCGAATTGTACTATTCCTACACCCGACCGTCTAATCTCCATCTAGCTATGAGTATGAAATTTCATGACCCGAACTCCTTTAAATTATGGCATCGGCGGTTAGGTCATCCAGAACAAACTATGATACATAGGATTATATCTAATTCCATTGGTCATAATATTTCGAATAATAGAATCCCTCATGTTGATGAATTTATATGTGATGCATGTTCTAAGGGTAAATTAATAGTGTGTCCGTCCCGCAACAAAGTATGACTAGAGTATCCGGTTTTTCTTCAACGAATTCAGGGAGACATTTGTGCACCGATTCACCCAGCATCAGGACCATTTCGGTATTTCATGGTCCTAATTGATGTCTCCACTAGGTGGACATATGTTTGTTTGTTGTCTACCCGCAATCAAGCTAATTGCAAAAACTATCGAGCTTCGAGCTCAATTCCCAGATTATCCAATAAAATCTATTCGAATGGATAATGCTGCCGAGTTTACCTCAAAAGCCTTTACAGATTACTGTATGGCTTTGAGAATTAAGGTGGAGCATTCGGTCCCCTACGTCCACACCCAAAATGGTCTTGCTGAAGCGCTAATAAAACGTATCAAACTTATCGCTAGACCATTGCTTATGAACTCTAAATTATCCACTTCATGCTGGGGGCATGCAGTCCTACATGCAGCACACCTGATACAAATTCGTCCAACTGCATATAATGATCATTCCCCCCTACAGTTAGTGTGTGGGAAATAACTAAGCATTTCCCATCTGCGTATTTTTAGATGTGTGGTGTATGTTCCGATAAAATTACCAAAGCGGACCTCTATGGGCCCACAAAGGAAGCTAGGTATTTACGTTGGATTTGACTCTTCATCCATCGTGAAATACCTAGAACCTTTGTCCGGTGATCAATTAACGGCCCGGTTCACTGACTGCACGTTCGATGAAGATCGCTTTCCGGCATTAGGGGGAGATCCGAATTCAAAATTGAATGAATGTCGGGAGCTTACGTGGAACGTAAGTAATCTTCAGTATCTAGATCCATGCACTAGTTAATCTGAACTAGAAGTTCAGAAGATCATTAACTTACAAAATTTAGCAAACAATCTGCCAGACGCGTTCACTGACCATAGAGGTGTAACTAAATCACATATACCAGCAGTAAATGCACCCCAAAGGGTTGAGGTCCCAAGTAAATCAAGTATGCATGCCCCCACACGCCAGAAGCGTAAAGGACCTACAGCCAATACAAACACAACTAAAAAAAAGACTAGCAAAACTGGTCAGCCGAATGTGAAATCGCTAGAAGAGATTCGTCTAGAAAACTTAAAGTCTCTAGAAGAGATTCGTCCAGAAGATGAGCATCCCAGTGATGAAGCACGTGCACAAAATTTTCAACGCACTAGGACCACGGAACAATCAGACCCAGATACACTGGGAAATGAAGAAGGTTTGGTTGACATAACGTTGAAGTCTCTATGAATTTCATAGATACGAGAGAAACATATAATAGAAATATTACTGCCGTCGACGACACATTTGCAGTGACAGCTGCTCTTTCCGTTATAAATAACGATCTAGATCCAGAACCCAAAACCATCGCTGAGTGCCGGAAGCGCTCCGATTGAGTAAAATGGAAAGAGACAATTGAAGCAGAGCCCACATCGCTAAATAAAAGGAAAGTATTTGGCTCTATCGTTCGTACACCCGTGCGCGCTATCCCTGTAGGATATAAATGGGTTTTTGTACGAAAACGAAATGAGAACAATATTGTGGAGAGATACAAAGTGAGGGTAGTAGCTCAAGGGTTTTCGCAGAGACCCGATATTGATTTCGATCAAATTTATTCTCCCGTAATGGACGTAATAACGTTCCGCTACTTAATATTTTTTGCAGTTAAATTAAATCTCCAGATGAGATTGATGGACGTTGTAACCACATATTTATACGGATCATTAGATGCCGACATCTATATGAAAATCCCTGTGTTTATTTTCAGCTTACGAAGTCCGGATGGGGGATGGGTTTCCCCCCGTCCCGGACACTTTTCGGATTTCCACATCCTATCCCCCATCCAAATACACATTCACCCCTATTATACATCTATACCTCTATTTTCACATAAACCAATATCTATCACATCAACTCTATTTTTTCACGTAAAGTATATATTTTATTAATCTATATCTTCTACTTTATAATACACCATCAATTAAATTAGTATATTATTTATTTTAATTGTTTACAAAAAATTCAATGAAAACATATTAATAGTAAATATGTGTGAAATTAATTGCTATCTTCATTAATTAATTATGTCTACCATATAAATAAATTGGGAACATTTTTTCTTGACTTAGCAAAAGACAAAACATGACTATAAATATTAAAATTACTTTAAATTAATATAAAATTCCTTTGTAGGCACGTCACAGACAATCCCCACTATTTAAAAACGAAATTATTTTTATAGAAAAACATAATGAAATATTTCATAGATAATTTTTTATATTCTTATAGTGAATGAAGATTAACAATAAGAGAAAATTTACATTTTAAAAATAGAATAACGGCTTCTTATTAAAAATTGTATTGGATATATATTCATTAAAACATTGGTCATTTATTTCGTTTTATAATTCATTATTAGACACAGAATTTGAAAATGAATAAATATAATATTATGAATTAATGAATTAACGATGAGAATGTTCAAATTTCACCACATGTAATATGATGATGCATGCCTTAAGTATATTAATTATATGTATGGTGTTGTTGAATTGTTTTAAGAATTCAATTTGTTTATTATGTTTAAAAAAAATAAAAAATGTGTGATTTCAATAAAATCAAATTAAATTGGTATTAATTGATATTTTTGTGTCGGATAATTAATTTCTTGTAATTTTAACAACGTTAATAAAATTTTAACCACATTAATATAATTTTATTAATTCAATTGTTTTGTGTTTTAATTCAATTTAAATAATATAATATAATTATATAATTATACATAATAATATTAATTATTTTATATTACAATTCAGCACAATCATTCAATCATTATCTCTCTAATAAATAATAATATAATAAGACATCATCATTATTGATTTGACATAAAGCCTCATTCACCCCTACTACATCCAACCCAAAACAAACAAATGATTACTATTCACAGAATTTCGTCCATCCACTTTTTTTTCTCATCCGGATTTTCCCCATCCACCTCAAGATGAAAACAAACGTGACCTGATGGATTCAAGATTCCCCAGATGAGGAATGATGAAAATCGCAATATGTATAACATAAAACTGCAGAAGTCGTTGTACGACCTAAAACAATCAGGTCTTATGTGGTACAACCGACTTAGTGAATTCCTCCAAAAGAAGGGATACACAAGTGATATAGCGTTCCCATGCGTATTCATGAAAAATTGCAAAGTGATTTTTACATCATATCCGTATATGTTAATGATTTAAACATAATCAGATAATGCAAAGAGATTGAAGAAGTCAATTCAATCTTGAAAGCTGAATTTGAAATGAAAGTCTTGGGTAAAATCAATAATTGCCTCGGCCTGCAGATCGAGCATCTCCCAAAAGAAATTCTTATACATCAGTCAACTTACGTGAAAAAGGTATTGGAGAGATTTCACATGGACATTACTAATGGACTTATAACCTAAACGGGTTTTAGGTTTAGACTAGGTCTATTATATTATAAATAGATCATTCTACTCAGAATTGTATACATGCATACACACACATATTAGTGAAACTCCTGGCTTGGTCCGCCCCCAGACGTAGTCGTTATCGACGAATTGGGTGAACAAATTCGCGTCTCTACTCTACGCTCTCAATTTACAACAAAAATAACAACTACTTTACCAATCTAATCATTTTTCATTCCTTATTGATTTTATTTAAAAAAATTAAAGGGTAGCTCATATTTCCTCTGTCTTATATTTAATTGAATATTTGTTTAAAAATATTTGTCCTTACTGAATCATTTTTAGCTATCTCATTCAAATATTTTAACTTTACATTATATGCTACTACTTCATTCTCTCAAACAGTATCATCTTTTCAAAATAAAGTAGAAAAGACCATTCAATTCATGGAAAGATAGTTTATCTCCTAATGTAATAATAATAAATAATTTACGCATTAAAATTTATATCAATGTTTAAACAAGTATAGGATGAAATGAGTATTATATAATCGATATATATATATATACACACATATATGTACGGGTTTAATATTACAAAAAATTCCAAAAGTATCATTTTACATAAATGAGTCATTCTCTTAAAATATAATGCGTGTATACATATGCTTGTATTTATAGTTTCTCATGATATGATATTGCTAAGGATTTTTAGTTGTTTTGTGCTCGATTCACTCCCAAATTCTTATTGGTGAAATGAAAAGATTCAAGTTTTTCCACATGAAATGAAAAAATGAAATGTAGAATGAAAAATATAAAACTTATTGGTGTTTCATATTTTTATATTGGTGGTGGATTAAGCTCAAATTATATGATAGTTTGATTTCGTCTTTCTTAATATATTCCGTTAAAATAAAGGGAGAAAAGTAAAATTGCCCTTATTGGTATGGGTAAAATGTTTTTTTCCCAACTTTTTAAAAAAAATGTTTATTGTCCTAAAAAAAGGTTGGCAAATGGTTGACACGCATGTTGACATGGTGCCAACCTTTTGCCAACTATTTGTCAACCCTTTTAGGGTAAAATACATTTTTTTTTTATAAAAAGGGGTAAAAAAACAAGTGTCCCTCAATTTTTGAGCACTTTTGTGTATTTTCTCTAAAATATAACAGCTACTTTACCAATTTTAAAGTTCACAAGACATAACATGGCTTTCACACTTTAATTTTGAACACAACATTGGCTTCACACTTAAAATAATTTAATATGTACAGAATAATTGTGAAGATAATATATATATATATATATATAATTAAACACGATACATATATTTCTAAACTTAAAATCGAACTTTTTTTGTTCATATTTAATTTGCTACCAAACAATCTAAACTTAATATGCTATAGACTACATTGATACTCTTATTTTTCAACGTTTACAAAAGGCTGAACCCAATATGGCTAATGAGAAAAATAAAAATAAAAAATATTAAAAGCTCAGCAATAAAAATCATCAAACTTGTATATAATAAAGACAACTTCATATATAATTCTCTAACCAATGCAGGAAAAAGTTCCTGTAAACGAATACACGTTCTAAAAACACAATACCGCATCCCACAGCTAAAAATAAATAAATAAAATCTCTATTCTAACCCAGAAAAATAAAATAATTTAGGAGTAAGATGATGAAAGAGACATAAGATCTGAATTTAAAATATATAGATGTATAAATAATCATAGAGAAAATGGCTTCTGATACACATCGAAAGGCTCACAAGCAGTTAGCTGCGGCTCCTATAACAAAACAAAAAAAGCGATTAATAATGTAGTTAGAAATCCATACTTAGAATTCATCAAAACATAAGCAGTATATGCAATCCCCAAAAGGTATGTCAAAAAAGTGTGTGAAACATGAAGGAAATGCACTTATTATGTGAATGCTGGCAGCAGTTGATTGGTATGGGAAAAAATATGTAAATGGTACCTACACTTTAATTTTATATTTTAATTTAATAAGATCCATGCATCTTCATTTGTAAACATTCGGTCCATGTACTTCCACTTTTTTTTTTTAAATTAGAATCCTACACTTTCATGATTTGGTGTAAGACAATTTTATCATGCAACTGGTTCGCTACTATCACTTTATAGTAAAACTAATGCTTTTGAATAAAATAAGTAATACTAAGATATTACTCCTTCCGTACCAATCTCGATAGTCCCCTTGCCTTAAAAGTTTATCCCAATCTCACTTGCCCCTTTCTGTAAATAGACAATTTTTATTTAACAAAATGCCACCAGCAACTTTATTCTCTTTTATTTACCACAATGCTACTAAAAAATTACTTTTATCCCCACACATACTAATAAACAACTTTCACATTAAAATTCGTGTAAAAAACAAAAGGACAATCGAGATTGGGACGGAGGGAGTAATACATTTTAATGAAGTAATGTTGTTTAAAAATACACATAAAAATGCAGACCAACTGCATTGTAGAACATGGTCAATAATTAATACTCTCTCAGTCCTAGGGGAATTTGCATACTTTATTTATTTGGACGTCTCACACTAATTTGCACACTACGTGAAAAAGGAAATATTGATTTGCGTGCATACTCACAAAAATATACAAATATTTACTCATATGCTAATAATTTACCCTTTTTCTTAATCCATGTGGAATCCCAAGGTTGCAAATACCCCCGGGACGAAGGGAATATAAAACTTAGGATACTTCATTGGTAAATTTTAGGTCATTGTACTATCGATTTTGTATCATTAGATCCCCGTTCTTTCCTTTGTATTACGTATGGTTCCCATACCAGTGGCTTAAAAGAAGGTCAAATGATCATGTAAATGAAAGTATAGGAACTCAATTTATGCAAATGAAAATATATAAACCTAGTTCAAAAAAAAGGAACCAAATTTGCAATTTTGGTTAGATATAGGTACCTGTCTAAGCCCACCAACGCCCGCGCTGCCTCCTGTTACAAGCATAGTCAAAAGAGATGTCACTACACCTCCTCCAAGATCAGGACCAGAACTTCCAACGTTTCGAATTGCAGTACGCATTGCACTTAAGATGCTTCCATACGTTGCACCATGTCCACGCTCGATTGCTTGAATAAAACAGAAAGTCATGGCCCCCGTTGAAGTGATTTTTGATAGAGCCTAAAGAACAAAATTAACCAGCTCAATCTGAGTTTCTGAATTATTATGAATGAAATATAAGTTTCCTATAAGCTATCAGAACTTACAGATGTATCAGCTGATGTTTGGTCATCATCACAGCCGCTAAAGGAGATAACTTCTCCACCGTTTGATCCTTTCCATACACCTGATCGAGGACGATGGTCCTCCCATATATATTGTCCACTCCTAATTCCAGAATAACACAGCAATGACTGGTAAGTTTTATCTTCAATTATCAAAATAAATCGTACGGCAGTACATTTTAAGGGGGAAAACATATATTCACTGAGGTTTCTGTGGTTCTCCTAGTAAGATGATTTGTTTAGATTTAATAACAATTGGTATCTCCTACTTTCAGAAAAAATCTTACAACATCCTGATATTACTATTTTGGAACTTATAAGCTCCTTTCTTTGAACTTTTTACCAAATATGAAAGTTAAGCTCTCGGACATCTTATAACGCATTTTAAAGAGATTTAAAGCTAGCTGCTGTAACAGATACCTTCTTACTACAAAATCTCAAGCAAAACTATAGGTATTTGGTGTCTGTATGCTGTGCATCGAGAAACGGGCATAAACATAACTACTCAATGAAGGGGAAAAGGAACAAATACTTGAAAGATGCTCACACAGAATATTCAAGAACCAATGACCTGATAAAAAGTTGCCAGTTAAAGATGTCGGTACTTTGTACATATCCTTCATTTTTCAAATTTCAAAAGTTAACATCCACCATTATCCTTGTTAATTCAAAATCACTCATTCTAACAAACTTTATCAAGATTTGAATCATACTTCCAATCCCCACTCACTTCTAAAAAGACGAGATGAAGATATTAATATCTGTTAATCAAGTGCAACTAAGAAATTAAAAGCCTACCTGCTCATCCTGCATAGAAACGGCAAATCAAGAACTGTTCCGCTATGACAAGCATCTATAAAGGCATGAAGCTTAACACCATGGGGTAGAGGTCTGACAACGGTAGCATTTATTTCATCATCTACAATCATACCCTGTGTTTCAAAATCAAGTGGGCACAATGTTTCATCATATCCATCAACTTCATCTCCATTATAGTTCCTCTGCCTAGAACCATGACCAGAATAATGGAACACCAGGGAATCTCCTGGCTGACATCCTTGTACAAGCCAATACAATGCCATCCGGATGTTATTCTTGTTTGGAATTCTGTAGGGGTCAATTTCTTCTTCTGCGTTTCAATTCACCAATACAAGTCAAACTATCAATGCAAAAAATTAAAATTCATAGCACAATGTAAGAAAAAGTCCCACAATCATATTATTTTCCAAGAGAACGGCAATAAAATTTTGAACTTGATAAACCATCAAATTGAATACTGGGGTGCTCAGTCCTTCAATTTCATACAAGGTATATTTCAAAATTTCTGCACAGCAACCAACCACTGTATAAAGCTTTTAACTTGAAGTTCTAGCTTTGTTCCTAATATCATACTCTTGAGACTTAATAACGTGGTACTTAGTGGTTCAAGCTTTGAAGTAAACTTCCAACCGGAAAGAAGTTTTCATACCATGATATGCTTCTATGCAAAAAATACTGGAGTCGTCCAATGGCAGAAGTAAATATGTTTAGGATTACTCAAGACTAGAGACCACCGTCCGAGGGACAACTAACTGTAACTCCATTAACAAGGGCAACAGGAAGACTATAAATAATACTGAATAAGATCAGCATTTGGGTAAGATTAAAATATAGAATTTAATTTATTTCCTGAAATTCATTTCCTTATAGAAACATCAAAACTCCATGTTACTTGAATGGAAGAATTATGAGCAGTATTATTGTTTGAAGACATGCTTACAGATTTTATCCTCTAAACAAAAGGCCATACTTAACTCAAATGCATCATAATATTAGATCTTGGATATACCTTAAGTTAAAGGATTCTCATCTAAAGCAACTGAGTTTTTATCAAATAATCAACAGATTTACCTTTCCTTATACAGTTTGTTAGCATCAATTAATACTCATAAAAAATTTAATACCCAGACAAAAGGTCAAAATAAAAAGCCTTCCACCCCAACTTTCCATTTTCCACTGAAACATATTCCATCTTTATGTCAATTCCCAAGAATGAAACGTAAAAACAACACAAACAGATGAATTTTTTTTCAAAACAAAAAAGTATATTTCCCTTTTACCAGTAAGCATAAGAATGGAAGATTCCGGAAAGCGAAATTTATTGATCAGGAGATATTTCATGCACTTGGCGTCATTAATGCATCCTTTCAGTTCGTGGCGCGAGTACTTGTACGCAATCCCGACTATCACAGCTTTCTTACGACCGTGAGGATTCGGCGGCGGTCCAGGAGGCGCGTGGGAGTAAGGAGACGGCGGAGCAGGTGGCGCTTGAGAGTAAGGGGCAGGCGGCCCAGGTGGCGCGTGAGAGTAAGGAGCCGGCGGTCCAGGCGGCGCGGACCGAGGGTCACCAATTTGAGTGATGGCCTGACAAATAGCGCATCGGATGGAAGGCGCGCCCGGCGGCAGCTGTAATGGAGTCCGGCACTTTGAACAGTTTACGAGCATGTACATGGTGGTTGGAATTCGGAATTTGGATCCGCCGGAGAGTCTATAGGGGGCTGATCGGAGAGTTTGGTGGTGGTAGAAAAGGGGGCAGAGAATTTTGCAGAAGGGGATTTTTTGGCAATAAGCGATTGGGTTTAATATTAGACGTTAAAATCAATATTTCTTCACGCGTCGAACTCCTTTTTTTTTTTACGGGTCGAACTTACAACTTTTAACTTCTTTTTTTTTCCCCTTTTTTTGACCGCATACAACTTTTAACTTTTGACAGATAAATCGATATTTATATTAACTAGTTTGTTAGCACGTGCGTTGCACGTTATTTAAAAGTACTACCTCCGTTTCGATATTATTCGCACACTAAAAACGGCACACATTTTAAGAAAAAAATTATTTTTTGAGTAAAGTAGTGACATATGGTATATATGTGTGTATTATTATAAGTGTGCACGCAAATCAATTTTTCTTTTTTTAGAGTGTGTAAATAATTTTGAGACGAACGAAAAAGGAAAGTGTGCAAATAATAGTGGGACGGAGGGAGAAGTTAATATTTTGTAGAGTTTATGTGAAAACAATTTCTCCTTATATTTGTTTAGAAATATACTCAAAAGTATCATTCTTTAAAATGATTTAACATTATAAATTATTTTCAAGGACATATTTTAATTAATGAACAAAAAAAATAGTCCCTCCGTCCCCTCTTAAATTTCACACTTTCCTATTTGAGACGTCTCACAATAAATTTTACACTCCAAATATGGGAATAAAACACACTCACAATACTTATTTTAATTCAAAATATTCTTCATCTATTGGTTGAAAAAGTCAATAAAACAGTTTTTTTCTTAAAATCTGTGTCACCCAACCTCTGAAATTTAAGAGGGGATGGAGGGAATATTGCATCCGAAAAGATGACATTGCTAAAAAAAATTTACATTTAGACATTATATTTCAAAAATAAAATAAATAGTTGCACCAAGTATATTAAGGCAGTAAAAAGGATTATGCAGTCTATGATTCACACTAAACATGTGAGTATAAGCAACAAAGCATTGGCTTAAACAGTTTCAAATAGTTTCTCTCCTACAATTTACATCCAAATCCTACATATAAATGTATTTAATCTGAAATCTACAGTTCAACATTAAAAGGAGATGTACAAATTTTGATTAATATTTAGTTTATGTACCATGAAAGAACCCCTACTTAAACACAAAACATCTTAAGAAAACTTAAAAGTAATAAATTATTTCTTAAAAATTCCAGCTTCTTGATTGTGTGACAAAGAAGAGTGTTTGACTAATGTAAGTTTCGGAATATTTTGAAAATTTATTCACCACAAAACTGCCATCCTCCATTACAGCCGTGTAGCGCAACAACCCACAGTCACGACCTGGCGCAGAAGTAGTTGACACGTACAACTATAATATTTCAAAGGTTAAAGATCATTAATTAGTATACATAGAGAACTGAAAAAATTTATCCTTTAATAAAAATAAATGTCCACCTGCAAGTATAAAAGTTCTATGGTTCCACCATTAGCAGGCACGTTCCCGACATTAATGGCTCGACATACGCGAAACCATGAAGGTCGATCCTTCAGGATTTCTGCAACCTGAGGAAGAAGTTTCTAGAAACTTAATTAAGATGATAAAGAAGGAACAAACTGAGAACACAAAGATGGTCGACTTACTCAGGTGGGGTCTAGGCCAACCAGGATGTAGGCTCGTGCCGCCACACCAAAGCAACCATGAGAAATAGTTATGATTCCAATGGAATTTGGGCCAGGCTATACTCCAAATAATACAAAAAAGAAAATTGTGAATATGCAAATATATATATATATATATATATATATGTAATAAGAAAGGAAGTGGTCATCACTGAAGAATTTCATACTAAAATGTCTACAAATTGAAGCCAACTGCTTAGCTCTTGTATCACCCCTTTGTGAAGAAACCATTCCCTTCATCTATAGGCTTTACATCTAATAATTATGCCAGACATGCTTAAGTTTTGTGTAAGAGTTAAGGTAAAAACTTAACTAATATCACTCTTTCACTATGTGTAATTATTGCTGTAAGAAGCCTTATTCATTTAATCATGCATTTTCTTATAATAACATGATAGTGTTGCATCCTTCTTTCTCATATATTCAAGTAACGTGTATAATTAAGTCCCTTCTTATTACTTTTTGGACATCAGCATAACCTGCATGTATCTGCTACCCTCCCACAACACAAAATGCCAAAGAACAGGGGAAAAGAATACAACCATGAATTATGTTAATAGCTTTCCACAAAGAGAAATGTAATGCATTATTTCATGAGTTTGTTCTGGATGCTGCGATCAAGGGATACCATGAAGGGATGTAACACAAAGTATCAGCAAGAGTAAAAATGTATCAAATTTAAAATGGAAATGGTAAAACTGCCCAAAAATGATTTTCCTTCTCAAGGCACTTCTAATATAGCATGGTGTATGGATTATAAATAACTCCCAAATTCAATACAACATCAAAATCCAGTTTTTATTTAAATAAATAAATTAATCAAGTAAAATATGAATTTCTTTTAGGTAGGACATTAGGTTCATGCACATTTAAGCCATTATATTTTACATTAAGCACATTACGGCCAAATTGGCCCAAAATGTGCTAAAATTAAAAAATGACATAAGTTTGTCAACCCAATTTCACCTAAATATGCAAAATTAAAATTCATTGGGCTAAATGTGTCGAATTAAAATTTAATGGTCTAAATGTATCAATCCATAAACGTATTGTCCTACAATAAAAGAAAAATCCAAAACCCATTTAAAAAAATATAAAGCATTATCGTGATACCTGTTCATAGGATTAACTTAGCAATTTATCCCTAGGCTATTCATCTCTCTTATTTCTTAACCGTCTGAAGCAACAATTAATCCCAGCTTCCTCTCATTTTTGGCATCTCTTTGATTCCTTCAATCGTCGTCAACATTGTATTTTTTGCTGAAAAATTCTCACAAATATTTTATACACCTTCGCATCGAACCTCATCCGCCAACTCCGGCAACCAGCGAAAAGTTGTTAAGTTAAAAAAGGGGGAGATAAATGGTTAGGGAATGGGCTAAACTATTCAATTTAAAAGAATAAATAGTAATATCGTCCAAAAATATTTCTCATTGACTTTGCTCTGCCAAAAGAAACAGTTCAAGTTGTGAGATTAAGAATCTCAAGATGCTTCATTAAAAATACAAGGGTACAATAGAAGCAAAGTAAGAGTATGCCTTCAGTTCTGCACGGTCAAAAGTTGCAAGTGCAAGTGTGCACAGACTACCATAGGTTGCAATATCTTGTGCTGTAATTACTTCAGTGTAATTGTTCCCAAGTTCCGGGCCAGTTTCTAGGAACTGCAAATTTCACCAACAGAAGATATTTAATTTGTGTCTTCCAGCCCAATATTAATCATATGCTAAGAAGATTTTGTAGACAAACCGTTCGAGCAGCAAACTTATAACTTTTCCCTTCCAGGTGAGCCAATCCCACAGCACAACGTAGTTTTGCAATTGTAACAGGATCCAAGGCATCTTGGTTTTGCTCAGTTTTGCTAACATAACTTGTAACATGTGTGAATTGACCCATCTCAATGCTAACCAGAATTGCATTCAGACACATGTGAATAATGTGCTTTGACGTAGTGCAGTAGTCTCGTGTACGAACATTAAATGCCTCGCCCAGCAGATCATGTGCATAGTAAAAGTCTCCAAATTCATTGTACCCCATCCTAATGCTCTCTTTGATCAGATTTGTCTGCAGAAGAAATAACAAAGTAAGAAAAACAATAATCAACAGCTAACAACCAAGCTTTGGAAGGCGCATCACAATACGTATCATAGGATCAGAAATCTGTATGCAACATAATAATCAGCACCAAGACATACCATTACAAACATAAGATAACAAAGTACCAAGAAAAAATAAATCCAGTTCAACTAACACGAACAAAATAACATTCTATGGATTTTAAGCATATGCTGAATTAAACTGGACATATAAAAGAAAAAACCATAACATTTACAAGTGATAAGAAGAAATCACAAGCAAGCATGGCCAGTCACAAGGAAGCACAAACTGGTCGGAGTATAACAGTACTCATAAATGTTCAAGAGAGACCCTTTTATAATTGATGAGTTTTGGGTCGGACATGGCTTGACTTACCTCTTTAACTTAATTCCATCCGTCAGTTTCTTCTTTACCTTCATCCTATTGAGAAGTTCTCTTTTGTTCAAGAATCCTTCGTCTTTCTTCAATTTTTAGAAACTCTCAGAAACCGACAAAAAGATGGGACTATGTGTTATTAAATATAAAAATAAAAATCAGAGACAGAGAGAGGGAGATTGGACTTTTCTTTTGTCGGGTCATCAAGTAGTATAGTATTTATGAAGTAATTAGAAATGTAATTTAATCCATCTCGTGAACAGACATGACACATTGTTCACATGTGTGTATGAATTAAATCAAGGTGCTTAATGCTTATGAGTTGAATAAATCTTGTCAAAGGTAACTTTGTTAAGATTAAAAAATAACATATAAATAAAAGCTAAATAGAATTAGTATCAGCTATTATCAATTTGGTCTGATGAACAAACTTGTTACTGCATCTATAAGCATGTAAGCCGATTCTCTCTCATTCACTGTACTAAAAGAACCAAAAGCAGAAAGAAATAAAAGACACATACCTCAGTTTTTGCAGCTAAAAGTCGATGTTTGTTAGAGAAAAGATTGAACTTGGATTAAAACACGAACCATATAAGTATTCTGGTCTGATGCAAGAATCACAAAGCGGGGCATGTTTTATTTATTCCTAACAATATCATTAAGAACAAATTAGAAGACTTATTCTAAAATTGCAGGAGCAAATCTAACTTTTAAGCAAAAGGGTCTAAAGGACTAAAAAAAAAAACATTGATGCGCTAAGAAAATCATCAAACAAATCAATGATCCAAATCAATTTTACAGCCAGGGTTAAATTCCATACTGTTGTCGGCGAAAAAAAAACTTATTCAAACGATCACCTTAAATAAACTAACGACACTTCTCGATCAGCTTTCCCTCATTCAACATCCTTCAAAATCTCTTTCCCTCATGCAATTTAGAAAATATATCAGTAATAGAAAGAGTAATACATATATATGATGCATGAATTAAATAGTCAAATACCTATACCAGAATGAGAAGACACCGACTTATGGTCGGAAAACCGGTCATCTTCGCTACTTTTAATCCAAATCCGATCTAATACGTCAAAATCAGAATTAGTAATGTCAGATACAGAGACTGCGTACTTGATTGAGTGATGGATGGATGAAGAATGGCCGATTGTCGATCGAGCAGTGGCCGTCATAGGTGTCAATGCAAATAAACAAATAAACCTGCAAAAACAGAGAACAAAGGCCAAGGGTGAGAGCTATTGTTGGGGTAATCTAGTCGCATTTAGTTCGCCATGACGCTAGGAGGGTACAACGCACCAGGAAACGGAGAACATCGGGCATCGGTTAAAGATGTGGTGATAGGCGGAGTACAGCGGGGTGATAGACGGCAACGATGACGGAAATAGAAGGAAGGAAAGTGGGAAAAAGAATCATAGATTTGGTAGACCAATAGGCAGACTGGCGATTTGATTAGACAATGGCAAAAGTGAACGAAACAAAAAGTGGCAGGGACAAAATCGTCTAAAAATGATTTACTGGAGCTTGTCACTTTTATAGATAAGGTATTATAGATTTATAGGTATTATAGATTTCACAAACTACATTCCAATAAAATCTTAACTGTAAAGGAAGAAAGTAGGGATGTAAAAAAATTTAAACGACACAAATTTGACAAAGTTTTATAATAATGATTCATGTTAATGTTTATTTTGAAATTGTTTTGAAAAAATTACAATATTAATTATTTAATAAAGAGTATTAAGAATTTTATAAGGAGTATAAATATAAGAGTCAATACTATTATATTAGTGTTTAGGACTATCAACAATTAAAAAAAATTACTATTTAAATTATTCATATTTAATATAAAAATATAATAATATCTAATTTAAGTTTAAAGTATCAAATATTTAAAAAAAATTAAAATATCATAATTTGATTAAAATGTGTTTATATGATTAAAATAATATAATGAACATATAAATTTGTGTCCACCTGTAAACATATAATTATTTTCAATTCAAATTATTCTTTAGTATTTGAATATTTGATTCCAAATTTTAATTCTATTTTTAGTTGTATGATACTTAGCACATGTAAAATATTCTAAAATAAAATATGTAGAAAATTAATGAATGTTCTAGAGTATTTTTTTTAATTGTTGGTTCAAAAATTCATCACCATTCATGTGTTGAGTTATTATAAATAGGGGAACTAATGTTTGTAGGAAATTAAAATTGAGTATAGGTTAATGAGTTGTAAATAATATATATATTTTTTGTTATTCACTTTTTATAATTTATAATTTTGCATTCAGTTTATTCACTAAAATTTAATTTATTTATAAATATATTTATTAAAATATGTACATATTACTTTGAAGTCCCGCTTACTACGCGAAATTAAAAAAAATTACAGTATTAATTATTTCAATTTCTTTTTTATTAAAAAATAAATAATTAATAACACTATGAAAATAGTCAGGGGCAAGAATGGTACCCCTTACAATAGATAGCAGCTTGTCCCCCGTCATTAAATATAAAGCTGGAGTATTTACGCGAACGTGACTTAATTATAATTCAACTCCGCACTTTAGATATTTATTTAGTTTGATGGTATTAAAAGGCAAATTGATTGTATGTTAATTGAGGTGGTAAGCAATATGTTATTAATTCATTCATCATACTTGTGTAAATTGAGCCGATAAGAGAGTATTGGAGTCGGTTGCTTTGAAATTATTTTTTAATTATTGTTATTATTATTAAATATGTTAAATATTTCATGAGAAATTACATAGAATTTTATTTGGATTTACAATTTTGACTCAAAATTATATAAAAAAATAACAGCGTTTATTCTTCTATTGAATCCATTTAAATATGATTATTTTTTTCAAAAACTGAAATATGATACTTTCTATTACAGATATAAACTCCAACAACAATTTTAAAAAAAGAAAGAATTTTATATTTAACAAATAATTATTAAACTCTAAACCCCTTTTATCAAACTTTTATTAAACTGTAAGCATAATAAATAACCAAATTATATTAAGGGTGCGGCTAAACAAACTCCCGAATTTAATGTATATACCCCGAAATTTATATGGAAAAAACACCCTTATGTAAAATATCCATATTACCCCTCCTTAAATATACATGAAATAAATATAATGATATATTAAACTATATCTTCAATTCTCTGTTTTGTTTCCTTTTTCACCATGATCTTCTTTAGATCTAAAAACCTCAAGAACTGAAATACTCAAGATCATTTCATATGATGTAACATCAACATTACATGGTTGCTAGCTGCTACTAATAATATGTCAAAGATGCCCAAATTACATGAAAACAGGGTAAAATGGACCGTGAGACTTGTAATTTGCGATGAGTAAAACAAACGCAAAAAGTAAGACACTTTTCAATCGAAAGCTGAGATGGTAGATCAGAATGAACTCCGAACAGGAAAATACCGGAACCATGTGGAACACATTAAAGTATCGGTCCAGATAAACAACCCCGAACCAAATTAAAGAAAAACTGATTTTTTTAGGATCTCCATCAAGGGATATAATCCAATCAGTTGTTGATATTGAAACTGATAATCGAAAAATATCGTTGATATCCATTGAAAAGCCAACTGTACTGACATTAAAACATTAAACTGAAATTTGACAATGATAGAAACTGAATTCCAAGTCCCAACCATTTCAAGATACATGTGATGGAAACCTTCTATTTTCCTTTTCATCTCGAACAACAAGATGAATAAGATATGAAATACTTAACTCAAATTCATCATTACTAGAGCGAGATGATGAAGAAATGTTTATTCTAATTTATTAATAAGGATAGAAGCGTCTAAATTTGGGGTACCTATAGTAAAGTTAATAATCTTTATATTGTGAGTGGGGTATAGATACTAAGTGGGGTACGTAGAGTAAATTCGGGGGTTTGTTTAGCCGCGCCCTTATATTAATCATTTGAAACTCCTAACCCAACATGTTAAACTTTCGCTCATGTTTTGTCAATTCTATTTTGTTGGTGTTTGTCATATACTTGAGTTTAAGGAAATCTCAATTACAATCTTATGTTTGCTACTCACAAGAAGGACATCACTATTGATCAATTGAATAGAACTAAATCATAAGCTTTCCGGTTGAAAAGTTTTTTTGACTTCAAGAGACTAGATCATGAATAAGTTTTTTAAGTAAGTGGAAAAATACATATGGGATGATCCCTATCTCTTTAGAAGAGGGGTCGGTTTGATGATAAGAATATGTCTCCCAAACGATGAGTTGGAGAGTGTTCTCAAGTATTGTCATTCACTACCTTGTGATTTTTGGAGCCTGAAAAACAGCATTAAATGTTTTCCGATCAGGATTCTATTGACCAAAGTAAATTGTGTGCATTGCCCCAAAGTACGCTGCATTTACAATTTTTTCGAAATTGTAGTATAACAAAGATTAATTTAAAAGAATAACACCTTTTAAGTTTTGCAGCCGAAAAATTAATAGTTGTATTGGAAAAATATAAGGTTGAATATGATATTTTGTTAGATTATGGATACACAAATTATAGCATGCACCCAAACACTTGAATTTTAAGCTCAATTTTGACTTCAATCTTGATTTTTTCAAAACGCACACAAACACACCAAACTGTGTGTTTTCTTGCAGTTGAATTATTATTATTGATTATTTCTTGGAGTATTACTAATTACTTCTTAGGGTATCACTAATTACTTATCGAGGTATTACTAATTTTTGCTTAGGGTGTTTTTTTTTTCAAAATTAAAGTGCATACTATGCACTTAAGTGTCCACTAAAACTACTCTTATGAATATAATTTGATTGCACATCCTTCAATTGCTACCACATTGACCATTGTTTGTCATAACCAATAATATGCCTAGCAAGCAAATGTAGGATTCCCTAAAAAACGAGCTCTCAATAAATTTAACATATTAGTTTGAAGTAAAACAATCTTTCGAGAACAATGATACCATCTACTAGAGGATGATCTTTTATTCAAATAATATGTATATATAGGCAAAGGTGAAACAATATTTGTCTGGTGATTTCCACGGAGACAACTCTGTATCTAAGTAAAGAAAAATATCAAATTATGAAATTGTAGAAACAATTAACTAGATAGTCATTTTATTATACTATATTTTCAAACATCTCTAAGATGATGTGTTAGCGCCACATTTCTCTTAAGGTGATGTGACACCTCTCAAATCATCATTTTATTTCAAAATCATGCATTCTCCTTAAAAGTTATTTTAGGAATGTTTTAAATAAAATTAAGACTTAATCTACACCATATGTTTTATACTTTTCATATCAACCATACATTTCATTTTATATTTTCTATAAATGTCAAATCTCACTTTAGATTTAGTTATGATTTACAACCCTAATCATCTTTTCTTCTCTTCATTTTCTCATTCGTTGTCTACCGCTTCGGGCCACCGTTCCTTAATTTTTCTTTATAGGTATAATGTTGTTTTTTCTCCTCTCTTCTTCTCTCACGTCTTCGTCCCTCTTCTCTCAGATTATTCATGAACTGTTGCCTCCTCATGGATCTCCCCCTTGAATCGCATTGGACCACCACAATCTCGAACCGCATCGGAATACCGCACGCCGCCGCATAGGGTAAGAGATCATTTTTTTATTATCTAATTGAATCATTATTTTTTTCTTCCATAGATATGAATAAATCATTGGTATGATGATCCCAATCCAGAGCACCACCTCTCCGAAAATGGTTTCATGCCCCCAGTTTATCGGGATAATTTGAAAATCGACGAATGAAGATTTTTCTTTAATTTTTCTAAGAATTATTTATTTACAAAATATAGAATTGTTATTTCACAATAGTATGTTATATATCTGAATAAAATTTAATCAATTTACGAATAATACGAAATATTCTTTTAAACAATAAATTAATGCAAGCAATTCTTTTTTCATTGTTGAACGATATATATATATATATATATATATATATATATATTGCAACATATTGATATGTGTGAAATTTGTAGGAGGGAATTTAAAATATTTTGAAAAAGATATTTTCACCGAAATAGTGTATGATACCATAAAAAATATTGAAACCAAATAAAATATATTGCCTTCAATAATAGATCAAATACAAAAGTTTATTTTTTGATAAAATTATGCGGTCAAAATAGACTATTAAACTGCAAATACAAATATTCATTTTTAGACTAAGATTTCAACTTTTCATTTATATTTTTTAGCATACATATATTAAAAGAGTAATGTAGTTGATACATAAGTAAAATATTGTTATTTTAATGTATATATTTTTTCTTGAAATGTGCGGAATATATTTTTTATGGATTAGAAATTAAAGTAACTCTTTTATGCACTTGGTGTATGGTGCACTCACTCAATAGTTGACCTTGTTTAAACTGAAAAATTTGTTCTAATTACATTGAAAAGTGTGGTTGGATTACACTGAAAAGTGTGATTGGATTACATTGAAAAATTT
Organism: Ballota nigra; assembly: GCA_947034835.1. Taxonomy (NCBI): domain Eukaryota; kingdom Viridiplantae; phylum Streptophyta; class Magnoliopsida; order Lamiales; family Lamiaceae; genus Ballota; species Ballota nigra. The sequence goes on from OX344724.1 coordinate 95,285,784, forward strand.
ACACAGAAAACTGATTTTCTGTGTTTCAATGTAATTCAACCACACTTTTTCAGTGTAATTGAAACAAACTTTCAGTATAAACATGAACAATTGTTGAATGAGTGCACCGTACACTTGGTGCATATAAGAGTTTGCCTAGAAATTATAGTGTTGACCAAAAAAAGAAAAAAAAAAGACATTAATTATTTTTACTAACAATTTAAGTATTATAACTTTAAAAAAATATCTTATTGTAAAATACAATAAATCTGAATATATTTTAATCAATGAAAACAAAATATTTATGTATAATATGAAATATTATTTTAAACATTATATTAATGCAAGTACGGTTGGACGATTTCTCTTCTTAGATATTTTTGAAGTTAATTTTATAGAATATTGATAGATGTGAAATTTTTGTAAGAGAGAATTAAAATATTTCGAAAAAGATATTGTCACCGAAATAGTATGACACCAAAAAAAACTTGCCACCAAATATAATATTTTGCATTCAATAAACAAAATATTTACATAAATATGGAATATTATTTTAAACATTATATTAATGCAAGCATATCTTTTTTTTACAGTTGAACGATTTCTCTACTTAGATATCTTGGAAATTATTTTTGTAAAATATTGATAGATGTGAAATTTATAGGAGAAAATTGAAATATTTCAGAAAAATATTGTCACCGAAATAATTTATGATATCAAAAATATATTATCACCAAATATAATATATTGCCTTCAATAATAGATTGTAATACAACAATTTATTTTTTAATAAAATTATGCCGCCAAAATAGACTATTAAACTGTAACATACAAATATTCTTTTCTAGACTAGGATTTCGATTTTTCTTTTATATTGTTTTAACATACAAATATTAAAATAGTATTGTAAATGATAAATAAGTAAAAGATTGTTATATTTTTTCTAAATATATATTATATAATTAATGTATATTTTTTCTAAATATGTGGAATAATATTTTTCATGGAATATTATCACTGAAATAACATATGATTCCCAAGAGTAGGTTTTATATGAAAACGCTTCATAATAAGCTTAACATGAAATAGTTTTAGAGTATCATTAATCTCATCAGGAGTATCATTAATCTCATCAGGAGTATCATTAAACCTGTCAGGGGTATCATTAGTATGAGTTCAAGAAAATTTAAAACAATTTTCTTGAACTCAAACTAATGATACTTCTGGTGAAATTAATGATACTCCCAATGAGATTAATGATACTTTAAAATTATTTCATGATAAACTTATCATGAATTATTTTCATATAATACTTTGCCGATTCTAAAAAAATATTACCACAAAATATAATATCTTACCATCAATAATAGATTGTAACACTTTCTTTTTTTTGATAAAATTCTATATGCAAAATAGAATTTGAAACTTTAAAATATAAATATTGTTTTGTAGAGTAGGATTTCATTTTTCTTTTTAACAATTAATTTTTTTTTCAAAATATCTATATATGTGAAATGCCTAGGAGGGAAATTGATTTTTTTCAAACTAAGATTAACGTTTAAACGTCAATTTTTATTGTTGAATTGTGTATTATAATTTATAAATACCAACACATTAGTCAATTGTTCCCACAAAAACATGTACACAATATTTCATTTTAATTATAACACTTTTTTTGTCAAATGTTACCTTTAGAGTTAAAATTTTGAGTTCGATTGGTATTGTATCTTCATACCATGGGGGAAAACTGGGCATGCAAACTATACAACAAATGTAATTTTAATTAATAATGTGTTATACTAATTTGAAGTTGAACGCATGAATTAATTAATATTTTTTAAATTTTCTATTTATTCATGTTTAGTAGTATTTTTTATTGTTCATTGAAATATAATTACAATTTTAATATTATATCGAAATTACAAAATATTTTTAAAAAAAATAATATTTATAATTTGAAATAATAAAAACAAATTCTTTTTCAGTCCGCAAAATTTACGGGGTACACTAGTGGAATATAAAACCTAAAATAAACCGAAGATAGTTAATGAAAAAGTATGAATCGATGTCCGCTTAATATTTACTAGTGGTCGTCCTACCCGTGCTTCGCACGGTCGGAATTTGTTACAATTTTACTAACCTATTTTAAATAAAAAAAACTCTAAATAACATTGTTTACTAATAAATTTACCATAGTTTTTATTTTTAATTTCAGTTAAAACATACTTCCAATGAAATTTGTTATATTCCTTATTAATATTAAATATTCAATAATTTAAAATAATTTATTAATTGACGTATCATAACATATATTTAATATACGGAAATGATTACATGCCCAATGGTGGATACTAACCTGTATACACACTACAAATGCGATCTCGACACATAAATAGTAGGCATTTAAATCTGCACCCACTAATGGGCATGTCAACATCTCCGTTTTAATATATACAAAAAACTGACATATAACATAATTTGAATATAACATATTAACATTTTAAAAGATGTGGTTGTTATTTTAAAATACTCACACCGTCCTTTATTAGTTGTTCCATCTTTTACCCAAAACATTGTGCTTTATTTAAATGCTAATGCATTTATATGAATCCATTCATTTATATCGGAAATGATCTGATGCCCACCAGTGAGACCAATATAATATATCCACCGCAAATGTGATAATGACACATAAACAGATAAAATCTATCAATTAAAATTATAGTGGACCCACTGCTTATGTGTTATTATCACATTCGCGGTGGTATATTATATTATGTCCACCGGTGGGCGTATGATCATTTCCGTCATTTTTTTTAAACAATGCCCATAACAAATTATGAAGATAATCACTATTTTGTAATTAGTAAAAATAATAATTAAGGGTGCAAGTGTCATTTGATAGCTCAATAAAAAAACTTTGGATTGTATAAATAGAAAAACTGAGATTGACAATAAGGAACGGGGGGAGTATCAATTTTCCCATGACCAAGTAATGATAAGTGCCATGTGAGACTATCTAATCACACGAGACAATGGGATGAGGTATAATTTATACATTAATATTTTAGTATGGGTGGTTGTTAATTTGTTTTGTGTCATGCCATGAGAGGTTGTATCATATTTTTTTTTTAAAATAACATAAAAATTAATTAAATTAATAGTAATTTATAAGATATGAAATTATTCATCAACACCCTTCAATGTAATCATGCGACGACAACACGTGTAGGTATACCATTACACATGGACGAAATCTAATTAACAATTGTCTCCCACATTCAAAGATTGGTGATCATATCCATTCAATTTCGATAACTTCCAAGAAAAAATAAACTTCAATTGCTACTCTATAGATGAAATCAAACCATATTGCTTATTCTACTATGACCTTGCACCTAAATACCCAAATATACCAATAAAGAAATTAAGGAAGCCATTGACAACCCCAAGACGAAGGTTAGTGCCCGCAACTCTAACCTACGAAAAAGGCAACACATTCACAATTCGAAAGTCATTGGAATCAAGATTACAAAGTAAGTTTTTTAAGAAATTCAAGGTAGATATCTGAAATTTATATTGATTCGTGCATTTAATATGTTCAATTTTTCAAAACCTTGACATTTTCAGCTTAGATCCAAGAAGAGGATGTGAAAGCTCGATGGATTGTGAAAGGATTATATAAGCATAAGGGGTAATTCCACAGAAAAAGAAAGAAAAAAAACAATTGCATGTCGAATTTCAGGTCATTTAATAAGTTAATTCACGTTTTAATAAATATTGATTTCATTTAATACTACTTTAATTGTAATTCTTAAATAACCTTCAAATTCTTACCAGTTCCAAAACGGGGCATTCAGATGGATTGTGGAAAAAGATAAGGTGTCGAAGAAACTCACTTACTTATAATTGATTACCTAGACATTAGAATGTTTAATTGTCCCGAATTTTTTTGCTGCATATCCAAGATTATTTTCAGACTTATTTTCTAAACTAAAAAATTAATTCATAAAATATTAATTTTTAAAGCTTGCTAATTGAATAATCATGGCCCCAACGTGCTACTATGTATAAACTTTAATGTTTTGCACGTGCCCAAATGCTAGTACTTCTAGAAGTATTTTCATCCAGTTTGTTGAATATAGAAAGTTTCAAGTGAATTTAATTAAAATTGAGAAGGTAAGTTTTAAGTGAATTTAATTAAAATTGAGGTGGGATAAGCTAGCACAATTAACTGGGATGGGCCAGTAATACCCTATTAGTGGAAAACAAATTTATTTGTATTGGGATTTGTCAAGGCACAAAATAAAATTAACAAACCACTTAGATTACACGACATGTTTAATAAATTGAAATTGAAATATATCTACTATATACATATAGAAAAATTGTTCATTCATATTACTAAATATTTGTTTATACTACACTTAAAGAAATCGTTAATTACTAAAAAAGAAATTTTTGAGTGTATTATATATTATTATAAATTATAGATTTTTGCTCTATACCTTGCATTAATGATTGTGAAATGAAATATTGCCCACACCACATATATACAGAGTCACCTCTAAATGGGCGAGGTGTTGTTTAGTTCGTCTTCACCGGCGTTAACTAATCTATTCTCTGCTTTGGTTTATCCATGTTAACGGCATCGCCAGTCCGCCTTCACCGGCATCGACTGACCCGCGTCGCTTTCGCCCACTTGTGGCCATAATATATCGCGTCCTAGACGTTTTGTTTAATCAACAAAGCGGTTGTTAATTCGATCCCATCATCGTGAAGTCGCTGCCCGTCAATCGGCTAAAGCACTTCACTTGTTAATCTGTTGATTAATCTTTTAAGCGGTTGTTAATTCAATCCCATCATCGTGAAGTCGCTGCCCCTCAATCGGCTAAAGCACTTCACTCATTAATCTGTTGATTAATCTTTTAAGCGGTTGTTAATTCAATCCCATCATCGTGAAGTCGCTACTCGCAAGCGGCCTAATCACTTCATTAATTTATCATCGCGGTCCTTACCGCCCTATTACTAAAATCAATGGCGGCCAGCGACAAGAACTCTTTATTAATTGAATGTCACGGTTCTCGACTCGGGGGCACGACGCAAGATCGTACCCCACCTAACCCGACCAATTTAAAAAAAGTTCGACTATTCGAATGTTACACGGAAGATTCGCCCATCACGGACCCTGTTGTCGAAGACTCCTCCGGGGCATCCGAGCCATCCTGTTTTCAGGCTCGGGGGCAAAACCTATTTGAAGCACAGATCAAGATCGAACTCTGGCCGCAATCAGAGCCCAATCTTGGGGGCAATTATTACAGCATGAAATATCCTCGCCTGACAGAAGGTCAGATTCCTGAAGATACACTGACCCGACAAGATCGAGAGTCTACATCAGAAAAGAGTATTTAATGTATTATAGGTCTACGGTTGATTGTTAGATTAATATTGTAATAAATCCCTAAAATAAAGGGTTGAGACGAATTTAGGGCCACTTTTGGGCCTTTGGGGGTGAACCTCTATAAATAGGGGGTCACCCCCTCATTGTAAAAGGTTCACATTTCCTCTCATTTCTCATATATGCAAAAAGCTCTCATTCGAGGGAAGAACGAAAGTTCTTCCCCCATCGTTCGTGTTTGTTTTACATTTATTATTTGTCGGGCATAATCCAAATAGCCACATACATTTATCCGTACGAAAATATCTGTCAACAATAGGCAACTTTGAAACTATGTGAAATTTGTAGAGGTAGGTCATATTATCAATATTCCCACTTAAATAGAAATTCATAGGAAAAAATACCAATTTCCTTTACAAAGTAATAAAAAAATGACAAAATCCTAAAATCTAAAAAATTAAAATAAATGAGTCTTCAATAATTCAAAAAATCATCAAACCTCTAATGAATAACTTCAAAAGCTTCAACAAATCTTCAAATCTCTTAAAGAAATAATATTCAACAATTCTTCAAATTTCTAATGAATGAATTGCGCATTCTCCAATAAATCTAAAAATCATGATACAAATACAGATTAGACTATAGTGCATACATACTGATGGTCCCGTTTTCGAAGGGCAAAATGGGAATTCAGGAGCAAAATTTTTTTTTTTTAAAACCTTCGCGTTGCACCCTGACTGAGTTCAGTGGCGGAATACTCAAGTCACTGCGTTGCTGAGAGTCAGAGCTATCAAGTCAGTGAGGAGACTTGAAAGCTCAGGCTCTCAACAAGGCAGTGACTCGAGAGACTGAACTCTCGAGTGCCTAGCCTGATCTGGTCAGTGAGAGGAATCTCTCTGACCTGATTGCTTAACTAAAGTTTTCTTAACAAAGCTCTCAGTGAGCTGATTTTCACAACACTTTAGTAAATACTTTGAAAGATAAGTACGCTCAGTTTAACGTGGTTCAGAGTCTCAATACTCTTACATCCACGGCCTGATTTAACAGGAAATCCACTCCTGGGATTCTTGTTTTTAACGTGCCAAGGTGCACTTACAACTGGACTCACGCCACTCCCTGGGCTGCCCTTTCTCACTCACTGACTTACTCCCAACAAACCTAACTAGAGGGTTTTGGTTTCAGTTTGGTTTCTCCAACTAGGTGAGGTTTTCCCTTACAATGTGTTAGCCTTAAGCTAGGATTGGGAAAACCTCTCTAAGCTATGAGTTACAAGCTTGACACTCAATAAATATAAGTGATAACCCTAAAGGTCAGTGTCGTGGGTGTGTAACACTTCCTTATGACTCCCTAACAACTAACACACCCTCACAGCTTGTAGGTGTTTATTTTCTTCTTTCACACACACTTCAATCCGCAGCTGGAAGCTTGTATTTATAATGGGGATTCAAATGTATCCGTTGGAGAGGAAATACATTTGAATTCAGCATTAAATGGTTTCAACCACTTTTCTTGGAATTCGGCCTTTGTCAGTGTCAGAGTTGCTGCCTCGTGCTGATTGGTCCACGTGGCCTGGATTCACGGATCTTTGACTCAGTGGGTTTGACTAAGACCCACTGACTTTAGGTAGTTTTCTCCTTCACTGACAAGATGATCTTCAGTTGGACTGACTCGTCCTCAGTGTAGTTGTCCTTCAAGGACTGTTTGAAGATCACTCCAAGAAGTTTGTCATAAGGCTGAATGACAAACTTCCCTGACCACAGTAGCCTGACTCCTTCAGGGCCTACTTGGTGCAGCACTGATCCACCTGATCAGGCTCTTCACTGAGTGGTCCACCAGACTTGGCTTAGATCAGCCTGACTTGCACTCAGTGGGACATCCTTCAGGCTTCTCTTCAGGTTCAGGTCTTCCTTCAATGACTTCAGTCAGTTCTCTTGAGATGTCATCTTGACTTCCTCAGGCTTTATCAATGAGTTCCCCCTCACTGAGTTCCCCTTCAGTTGAGTTCCCCCTCAACTGAGTGCTTCCTCAGCTAAGTTCTTCTCACATTACAACCTGTCTAACTGAATACACAAACTATCCTGACCTGAATCTAAAGATACTATCCTGACTGCTTTCAAACCTATTACATGTTGTTTTGGAAAATCATCAAAACTAAAACATATCCCAACACATATCATCAACATAAATTACATGCCAAAATCGTAATATAATTTTCTTTTTCGACTATATATACTCTCTCTAAATCTCTTTTGACTATAAAATTTGAAGGAAAAAAAACTATTTCGAAATACCTATCAAACAAAAAATAGAGATTTGAGACAATGAAAATGATCACTAAAATGGTCATATATATAGCCTACAAAAATAAATTGATCCTTGATTTATGCATTTAATCCAAAGGTAAAAAAATCATCACAAGAAATAAACGATCATAATGTAAAGTAGGATAAAATGGTGAATTAAATGATAGTTAATACTCAATCTTACCATAATTAGTTAAAAGAGAGATGAACGGTTATGATCAAAGATGAAAAAATTGATCAATGGTCCAAAAACTCTCCCTCCAAAACTATTTTAGGAAAAATAGTTGCTATTATATATTTATGATAAGAGTTTGGGCGTTTCATCTGATTATAGCTTATGTGAGCACCAAAAATTTGATATTAGAATACGGCAATTAAAGGTGGAGAAAGACAAAATGTAATAGAAAATAAATTTAAAAAATTGAATCTTAATATCAATATTATATTCAGTCGTTGAATAAATGGAAGTAAAATATAATGAAATTAATTGCTATGGAGTAATCGGATAATCACAATAATACTGGAGAAAATCAACACTTATGAAGACTCAACACAAACAAATAATATAAAAATTGTGTGTTTAGTCTTCATAAGGCGGGGTTAAAAAGTGAAGATGAAGAAAATCTTGAAATTTGAAGTATACGTGAGCACGACACAACAAACAATAATAAGAGATGTGGACTGACTTGAATCGAAAATACCAGCTTTTTACTAGTAGTTTCCCCGCAAGCGTACGGGTTCACTGTAGTATGAGTAAGTATAGCGATCAAGTATTATCGAACCCAAGGGAAAGTGTGTATGCAAATAGATCCCTGAAAATCTACACGACGTAGTTAATATGAGTGTATGTTTTTGGATTTTTTTGAAAGAATTAATTTTAAACTAAAATAAACTAATTAAACAAAAGAACGAAAGAAACAAATAAACTAAGGTGTTTTCAAATAAGTGATGGTGATGCTCGGGATAGGAATCCCTACGTATACTAACGGAGCAAGTACATAATCAAGGTAATCGTGACGCGCAAGAAATAACCTAAGTAAAAGATTCTAAGACGAAAGCTCAAGATTTAAAACCCTAATACTTTATCCTAGCAATCGACTTCACTAATCCACTAACGAGTTAATAGATCATGCTTAATTAATGAGACCCTAATTTAAACTAAGGTGATGCGGTCGTCCTCCTTAGATAAACCAGTGGATTAATTAACCCTTTCTAAACCCTCTCATTAAGTCTACTAATTGTTAAAGAGTGATACGGTCGTCCTCTCTCGAACACTTTTCGTACGAAATTCAAAGGTAAAGTCAAGATTGATTTTAAGAATTCATTAATTAAGAGAATTAAAACCTAACGTCACGAATTACCCTAATTACATACCCACAACCTACTTCTACGAGTTCATCCTACCCCAAGCATGCAAGGGTTTTAGCTAGACATGATTTTTACGTAAACAAGAACAATTGAATAAGTAAAGAACATGAACATAATGATTATAACGAATAAATAATCAAACATAAATTAGGGTTTAACAAAAATAATGCTAAGAACTGAATTTAAATTAAGAAAAGGAAGTCTCAAAGTATTAACGAATAAAGGTCTCAAGAAACGAAATTAAAAAGAAAAATCGTACTATGAATTCGTAAAGAAAACCTCAAAAACGTAAATCCCAAGCTTGCTCATCGAAAACTAACTCTAAAAGTACTATGGTATCAAGTGGTGTATGTCGTGGTGTGGTATGATGTCGAGTGATGTGTAAAAACGTGTTCGGAAGGGGTATAAATAGGCAATGGGTCGAATCGGGAGTTAATGGGCCAAAAATCACGTACGCTCGTGCACTGCTCGTGCACTAGTGCACGAGTTCACCCCCGTCGTGCGCTCCAATTCTTCCAGAGAGCAAAAAGTGCTCGATCTCCCTTTGCTCGTGCACTAGTGCACGACCCGCGTCGGCTCGTGCACCCTGCACGAGTGCTCGTGCACTATACACGACTGCTCGTGCACCCCTGCACGAGTGCTCCTTGCTTGTGCACTCCAATGATACTTTTGCTCCCTCGAACTAATACTTTTCGTATTTCTTCGATATCTTCTCATCCGGGCGTCCGTTTGAGTCGATTCAAAGTCCTACGAACTCCTCTTTTCGCCCTATATCCATCTATGAACATCAAAGAGATAAATTCATTAGTTTATGAAAATAATACTCAAATGACTCTAAATACTCATATAAATCAATCAAAACAAGGGTATTTCGAGTGACGAATCATGACAATTTTACGCCTAATCACGGACATGACACAACGTGCGGTGTAAGACTGGAGATGAAAAAATGTGCGACGGAAAATACATAATTTTAATGAATCAAATGAGGAGGACATGAAAAGAATAGAAAAAAATAGATTCATAGTAGCAGGCGTGGAGAGAAGCAGATGAGAAATGGGAAATATAATATACAACGAGTGATTACCATACTTAACTACTGATGTGTCATCACTCAAGAGTTAGTTGTACTGAATTAAATCAGTTCAACAATTACCATCAAATGAATCCACGTTGTTATGGCACAAATTATCACCAAACCGGGGGTCCTCTGAAACTAGGGTAGGAGGTCGGCCTAGCACGCAGTGCCTAGCACCAAGTGCGCCTACCACCGGCATCTGTCGACCACCAGATGTGCCTACCACTTGGTCGGCCTAACACTAGGATGACCTATCACCAGATCGAACTAGCACCGGGTGCACCTATCACCCGGGACCCAACGACCGCCGAGTGTGCCTAACACCAAATTGTTGGGGAAATATGGGTGTCCGGATCTATTCGAAATGAAATTTAAATACAAATTTAAATTTAATTATTACTAGCGTGAATTAATAATAAATTAATTCAAATAATAATTAATCCAACAATAAAAAATCATGCATATGAATAGTATCATATAAAATTCTATGGCGGAAAACTAAGAATTTTACGTGAATACATACCTCCGTCCAACCGAGATAGATGGGACAAGCGTAACGATCCTATCAACCGTAAAAGTCTTCTCAAGTATTCCGTCTTCGCCTTATTCGTTCGCCGGTGGGAAGCGATCACGAACAATTTAATAATATATGGGAGGAAGAAAATATTTATTGCTTTCAATTTTTCCAACTCATGGAACTTGTAAACTTAAATTGTAGATAAAATAATCATCCCCTATATATAGGTGGTGATGACCGATTTTCCTAGTGGAAGTAGGAGAGGAAAAAATCTTTTCTTGGTCTCCAAGAAATCTTGAATATATCTCATATATTCTTTTCTCCATAATAAAATATTCCACAAAAATCTCATCTTCCTAACAGTATAGAATTTTTTTAAAATTATAGAGTGAAAATACAAGATTTGGATTTTCTTGAATTTATGAGATAATCTTGTATTCCAATAATACATATCTTCCATAATATATTTCCAAGAAAATCAACAAAATCTTTTTTCTCTCCTATAAACTTATTTTTGAAAATTTAAGGATAAAATCAGCAATAATAATTTTATTTTATTTTAATCACCTTATTATTATCGGACTACTTATTGGGCTACTTGAGGGGTCTTTAGGAGAATTAAGATTGGACCTCCAATGGGCTACTAAATTACAATATCGAGCCTCAATATTATTAGTCCATTAATATTAATTAATATCACTAATAAATTAATATTGCACTATCTATCTTAATCCATATTACGATAATATAGGCTTCCGGTTATTATTTCCCGTGTTTAAGATTAGCTAGTCCATTAATTAATTGAGCTTCTGAATAGCTCTAAATTAATTAATATCTTTCACCTTGGAGTAAAGACAGCTCAACATTATTATCCGTACCGAAGAAACTAATTCTTCACTTGCAAGATTTGGTACGATAAAACTTCTGAGCCCACCAAGGGGACAAATCACACAAGTCATACTTGCACATGTTTCTCCGTATTAAATCTTAGCAACCGTCGTATGATTCCCAAAACACAAGGTTCGAAGTCACGATGATTCTCACCCAACATGAATCAAAGCAATAACTATTAACCACACACAATCCTATTTAAGTGACAGAGATTAAGAAATCAATAACCACTAAGGTCTAATTCTTCTCATTTCAGAATAGAAGAATTTATCCTCGTTGTAGATCCTCTTCAACACATACTAAATGTGCTAGTGCAATCTCTTGGTCGAGACAGACCAATCTAAGGATTACACATCGACCTTTCATGACGGATTGTTCAATTCCACATGGGTCGTGAATTGTACGTCTAGTTACAAGTAACTGTCAATGTGATCTTCTGTGATCTGGTATCACCACATTAACTACAATGTAACACATACTATATATTGAACGAGTTACAATAAATATTTAACATTCATTCATATCTAAAACAAATGTGATAAAATAATTATTCTCATAAACAAGTGTTTAATACATAATTTATACAAAATAAAAACATACTTTCACATATAACTCCAACACAAATTAGCTTAGTGACTTACCGCCAAGTGGACATCCTACCGGCCTACCACCAAATATGCCTAGTACTGGATGTAACTAGCACCAAATGTGTCTAGCACTAGGATGACCTATCACCAGGTCCACTTAGCACCGGTCTCCATTGGGCACCGGATTTCGTCGAGCACCAGCTCAATGTCGTCCAAAGATACGCCAACCACACAAAATCAAGGTCAACATCAAAGAAGATGTTTTAGTACAATCACCTTTATGAGCCCAGACAGAGACATTAAATGTAAAGTAAATATAGATTAATGGTTGTAATAAAATCCTAAAATAAAGTATTGAGATTAGTCTCAACCTCTCAAACCATTCTTGGCCACAAAGTTTTGTCCTTTATAAATAGAGGACCTCACCCATATTGTAAAGGGTTTTGAGCTCTCGCTCTCTCCCTTAAATATTTCACCATACATATTTATAACATAGGCTAGGGGTCCCAAGAGACACCAAAAAACCCATCTTTAAGGGAAGAACTCTCAAGTTCTTTCTCTATTGTCTGTGTTTTTCATTTTATCACATTTATGTTTGTTATTCGATAACGAGGACAACTCGTACAACCACATAAATTTGCCACCTTGGCTCGGTAAAACCGATAACAACACACATGATAGATGTTCATTCCAAACTTTAAACTTGAATATAAACCAAATAGAATGATTGGATTGTTGCTGGAAACTTAAAAAGGCAAGACTTGACTTGGAAAATCTGGGGAGATGGAGCAAATAATCACCAAGAATTATTAATGCAATGAATCACTAATTTAAGATCAAGCAACCAATTAATAATTAAAGTTGCCGCGAAACAAATCAGAATTTTCAAGGTGTTTTGTGAGTGAAAATTATGATTTATTATTTAAAAATATGTTGTGGGTAATTTAAGTACTCCTTTCGTCCACAAAAACCATGTTCCATTGTTTGGACACAAATTTAAAAGTAGATGGATGAAGTAAAGATAAAATATAAATAAAATAATTATTTGTGAGTATAAAACTAAAGTGATTGTGGATAAATAAAAAAAATGACACATTTTTAGCGAACAAACACATAAAAAATAAAAAGAAAACAGGGAGTATTTTTATGCGAGGATAGTCAAAATAAAATTTGGGGCGTGTAAAAGAAAACCAGACTTTATTCAAAATGAACATCCATCCAATTTTATATAGGGGATACATTAGGAATAGCTTAAAGATTAGGGAGGTAAATGCAATTAAACCACATATATATCTATATATATAAAATATACTAACATCCATCGTTTCTCTTTCGCACGCTGAATCTAGGGTTTGAAGAGCCGCCTCTTCTTCGCGCCGGCCCTATTACAGATTTCCAATGGTACACCTTTCTCACTGAACTTTGTCATCAATAGTCTGTATGAATTCATGTTATCTTACTGTTTTAAGAATATGTAGCAAAGGGCTGTGATATTCCTTCTTTTTCGTTTGGAGTCGACCTCTGTTATGTTACTCCGTCTCGTATATTAATCAGAATATGTATTTTCATGGATTTAGTTTTTTTTTTTATTGGATTTGCTTGCATTGTACGAGCTTTTGGGATTTTCTATTAATGTAGCAATTTTGTTCGATTTTTTTCTTAAATAAAATGATTATCTTTAGTTTTAGTATATGTATATGCTTGCAGATGTTAATTAAAGTAATCAATGGTTTTAGATTTTGTCTTTGAAATTCGATTTTTCTTCAATGAATCGGTTGATATGTCTTCTACCGGTAGTCGAGGTTGGTGATTATTGGATTGTTTATATGGTGTTAAAAAGAAAGGGATAATGTGTTACATCAATATTTACAAGGTGTTTGATTTATTATATGTTTTGAGATGATTCCTTCTGTGTGCAGGCCAAGAGAACCAAGAAGGTTGGGATTGTCGGGAAATATGGTAAGTGGTAGAATTGTGGTTATATTTTTTTCTAGACTGCTTTATACCATGTATTCAATTTGTTTCTTGTATTCATATCTTATTATCTGGTTGATTGCTGCAAACTAAAGGGGGTGTTATTGTGAAGATCTTTACTTGCTTTCACAAATTTTCCTTCTCTTTGATCATGTGAAATAAAGATCCTTTTGCCCATATTAGTTACATCTTATTGCTGCTTCAATATGGCTGGAGATATATTATCTGCTTTGTTATCAGCCTGTGATGATTGTTCCCATTACATTTCAGGTACCAGATATGGTGCTAGTTTGAGGAAGCAGATTAAAAAGATGGAAGTTAGTCAACATAGCAAGTACTTCTGCGAGTTCTGTGGAAAGGTGTGGTTCAAGTATATATATTTTAACATAGCGATTTGTTTTATTAAGTGTGGTTGGTTGATTCTGTGTTTCTGAATGAAATGTTGGATCACAGTATGCAGTGAAGAGGAAGGCTGTCGGAATTTGGGGATGCAAGGACTGCGGCAAAGTGAAAGCTGGGGGTGCCTACACTTTGAAGTAATAATCTTTCATCACGACACTTTATACTATTATGTTACTATCTTGTTTTGTTGGCTGAAAAATGTTATATTTTGTGTTGCAGCACTGCTAGTGCTGTCACTGTGAGGAGCACCATCAGAAGGCTGAGGGAGCAGACCGAGAGTTAAGTTAGTAATTTTGTTTAATGTTCGTCTATCCTTAAGTTTTGTTATCAATTAAAAGTTAGACCTGAGGCTTGTGAGAATGTTAGCCACTCTGTCTACTGAGAACCTTTTGTTTGAGATTCTTGAAACCTTAAATTGGTCTGTTTATTTTTTGTTTTGCTTGCAAACTTTGGTAAGTATATGAATTATTCAGCGAATACGTAGTTGCCTTGATGGTTCAAGGTCCGTATGGAATTGGGATTTATGCGTATCGGGCTGCTGCAATTTTGATGCTATGCAAATAGTTTGATCAATGTTTTTAGATGATGCTATTCATGATTACGTATGCTTATATTCTCTTTGTTACCCCTGATTATTCTGCATTTTGATTGTCTAAGGCCAAGTTGAAAAAGTCCTTTAAATACCCTTATTTTCATAGTACAAATACAAGACAAGTTTATGTAGATTGCTTTTTTAAAACCAATCTGACCAGTTCAACCTTGACAGGGTATCTGCCAATTTGAACTGTCCAACCAGCAAGTTTACCTCCACCATTTATTTGTTTTTAAAATACTTATACAAAGTAAGTATTAGATAAAAATCAGATATATTAATACAATGAAAAATAAAAATCAGATAAATTAATACAATGAAAAATAGTCAAGTAGTACAAATTTTTTTCCGGGTGTCTTTTTATAAAAAATGCTTAAAATTGATATTAAATTTCTATTTTATTCGGATTTGATGGAATGGAAATCTAAATTTTCTTTTAGAGAGATTAATTAGATCTATCCTAGGCCCATCCCCACTACGTATTGACTATTGTGCTCTAATTCATTCCCTGTTCAATTAATGAGCGTTTGAATGATTAATTTTAAAGAGAAAGTGATGATTTTATTGATAATGATTTGCTCTAATATTGGAATAAATGTGAAAAAAAAATGTTTAATTGATTGAAGAATAGTGGCATTGTTGATAATTAATCAATATGAGTGTATTTATTAATTTATTTTGAATATTATTCTTAAGTATAAAAATAATGTAAAGCGACTTTTTTTTTTCTTATTTATCATAATGATAATATTTCATATTTATTCTTACCATTTTCATTAAGCGCCCTAGTATGATATAACCAAGGATGAAAATATCCGGATATTTTCCTGATATATCCTCGATATATCAATTTTTCGTGGTCACCGATATAGTAACAATATTTCCATGATATCTGTAAAAAAAGTTGATAATATCGATAAATATCGGTATGTAATAACAATTCCAATTGTATTTTTATA
Source organism: Ballota nigra (assembly GCA_947034835.1). Taxonomy (NCBI): domain Eukaryota; kingdom Viridiplantae; phylum Streptophyta; class Magnoliopsida; order Lamiales; family Lamiaceae; genus Ballota; species Ballota nigra. The sequence goes on from OX344724.1 coordinate 95,301,832, forward strand.
CAAATTGAGCCTAATATCGGTAAAATATCGGAAAATATCGGGAAATATCGATAATTTCGATAAATATAGACTAATATCAAATTCGTAACTTTTTGCTCTATTTCAATTGTTTAATTTATGTATTAAAAGTTTGTTATTAAATTTTCATAATTTTTCAAATTTACTGATATCGATATCGATATATCTATCTATATTTCCACAAATTCAAGGTCTCGATATTTCTATCGATATAGATATTTTCAACCTTGGATATAACCACCTGTAAGGCTGTATAAAGTTGCACCACTAGAAAGGAAATTCTCAAAATGGAACAGCTAATTGGGATAAATCTCAAAATATATATGATGTTGCATTAAAATCGCTTTTCATAGGGTGTGGCTGAGTGCAAACCACAAAAAATCTTTTTTTCGTTTGTACCAAAAAATCAATAATTTCTTTTTTAACTTCTTAATAAATCACTTTCAAATTGATTACAAGAATCAACAGATGCTTAATAATAAGAATAGTTTCCTGCGAAATTTGTTCAAAGATATTGCTACCATTATATGCATTCAATGATATCATAACAATTTACACTATAATTTCAGTTTACAAATCTAATGGTATCAATGAATTTATTTAATAATATTAATTTTATACTAAAAAACTTATTCATGGGAAACTTTGGGTAATAGTAATGATTACTTCTGGCTTAAAAATTTCTGAAATCACATTATTTTCTGGTAATATTCACTCTTGTTCCTGGGAAAATCAATTTAAATCAACCCTCCAACTGAAGAACCAATTGCAACCAGGAAAAAACAGAGAGGAGAGAAAGGAAGACAACAACTCGGAAGTAGAAATATTACAACATCTCAGTTGGAGTTTTCTCATATCTTCACATATAGAGGGGGCTGTATGGTTGGTTATAGGGGTTTCCCTAGTAACAGCCCTCAAATCATATACCTATTTATACTATACAAAAACCAAAAAGAAAAAAAAAACTAGAAGATCATGGGAGAGAAGTCACAGTCTCTGCTGCGCCGAGTTGGCTAAGAACACCGTGCTGCTCGAAAATTCAGCTTTCATTTGGACACCGCGTTTGCAAAACTGAAATCTTGTCGTCGTTTTTTTTAGTAACAAAACAAGTGGTTTTACTTACTACATTATGGGAATAGGAATGTCATCACTGTTGCTTCTGTGATGCATTTGCTTTTGCACAGCTTTTACTGCTGCCACTCTTGCTGCATTCGCCGCCTTGTTAGCTGCCCCGACTGCCCGGTTCACTCTCTCGTCTACCTTGCTCACCTCGTACGCTTTCTCTGCTGCTCGTCTCGCTTCCTGATAGTTACAAACTAATTCAGTTTTTGAATAAAAGCGGATTTAGCTTCCAACGAAAGATTCGACCATAGATAATAACAACAAAGGGCGTTTTACTTATACTAAAATCAAGTATCAGAGGACAGATTTTCGAGCTTTAATCACAGTTTCAAGCATAAATCATGAACCTGTGATCTTGTACTCAACATATTTGAAAACATTTCTACTAAATCCTTATAATTATAACATATTTGAAAATGTTTCTGTAATCGAGCAAAAATGGGATCTTGTACCCAAAAAGTACCGCTTCTTTGCCTAAACCTTATAGTAACAATAATGACATGTTAAAAATGTTTACCTGTACAACGTTAAGCACTTTAGAGTGGTTGACAGCAACAGGAGAAACGGGATAGACTGTGCTCTGTGTGCTGGGAACATCGAGAATTCCATTTTGCCAGTGGCCAGACTGAGTTTCACCGTTTCTAAAAGTGTACATTCCCAGCCCCTGACGTCTACCCTCATGCCAAGCACCCTCGTATCGGTGCCCATTTGCAAAATAGTAGACGCCGAATCCATGCATTTTATCTGCAAAATATTCTCCTGCGTATCTATCCCCATTCCTGCAAAGAGCATCAACACCATCTTAATAACAGAATTCTAATATTTTAGGATGATTCTACACCATAACACAGGTACTAACTAATAAATGATCCAGAAATTGAGGAAATAAAATAAAATTGTGACTGATCATTTAAGTAAAATTCATTAAGCAACTGCGACCTAAAAACGATCCTCACAGAACCACGAGACCTAAAAGTTCCTTATCCTTTTCATTTTTTCCAACGTGTATTGCTCCTCTTACCATAGTTCCCTTATTACTTACTGCAACATGGTAAACTTACTGCAACATGGCAATCCATGTTCCATAATTCCCATCATTTTGTGGTAATGGTGTCTCATTATTCAAATTTCACTTCCAATAAAACTTGCCTAAAAGTTGTGCATATTGCATAATAACCCCATCATACAAAACACTTCCACAAATTTGTAAGGGCCCATGAGGGCACAGCAGTGTTTATGTCCTCATCAATCAAGCGAAGACATCTTGGGATTCAAAGTTAAAAAGACAGGAAGCCAAGATTTTTTTCAGCCTTCCAAAATTATGCGAAAGTAAAAGAAAATGGATAGAGCCCTAACATCATCTCACTCATTTTAAACGGGAAAAGGTGCAACATAAATACAATGAATAGGGCCAACGTTCTATTAAATATTCACATTTATCTAAATCCTTCAAGTAGAAAAGGCTTCCAACCTTATGTTTGGCAAATTACAAAATGAAATTGCTGGGACACTTGTACCTCCATCCAGAAGGCAGCAAACACATAAAGAATGCTTTTTACTCAAACCAACATCACATTTTCAATATTTTTTCAAATCAAACCCAGAAGGATGACCACTAAACACACCATTTTACATCCTACACATCCTCCTACCCTAATGGTCACATTACACCACTCAAAACAGAAGCACACATCAGTGCAGTAATATGATGGTGTTAATGTGATACAACTATATCAAACTTAAAGCAGCATATTAAGCTGAAAATACTCCACCAAAGACAAGATAGTTTTAGAACTCACTAAATTGAACAACTATTCAGCTATGCCAACAATCAATAAGATACAAAACAACCATCAAACAACAAGAATTTTAAAAAAATTACAACACAAGGCAAAGCATCACCAGTGTTTACCTGAAATGGTAGTGACCAAGACCATGTTTAACACCCCACTTAAATTCGCCTACGTATCGACTACCATCCTCGCAGGTATGAACCCCACACCCATGGCTTTGCCCACTAGACCACTCCCCAGCATACACATCACCTGTATAAAACCTATAAACACCAAAACCATGCCTAAGACCCTGACGGTATTGCCCTCTATATCTGCTACCTCTTGCCCATGTTTCAACCCCATAGCCATCATACTTTCCATCAATCCAATCACCTTCATACCTCCCACTCATGTAATAGTAATAGACCCCACTGCCACTACACTTCCCCTTATGAAACTCGCCCTCATAAACATCCCCATTGCTATATGCCTGCACATAGCACCCTGAGATTGCCTTCTTATCGGCTTTTTGCCGCGACCCAATTGACCAAAACACTGGTAAATGTGGCCTGCCCGCATGGTCCTTAGCACTAATCTTGATAGGCAAGGACCTGGAAAGGAATAGTCTTATTGTGGGGAGCCTAGGGATGGCAAGATTGAGGGAGAATAGCAGGACAGCTGAGAAGGCAAAAGCGGAAAGGAAATCAAGAATGAAGGACCTGGAAGGGTGGGAGACCAAAAAGTAAAAGAAAGGGAGGCTGAGCAGGAGAATTAAACGGAGGTGGAGACGAAGGCGGCGGCGCAGGTGGCGGAGGTGGTGGTGGAAATGGGTCAAGAATTTCTGCGACCTATTGTAGAAAAGATTGAATTTTGTAGGTGGGTTCTGGGGAGAAACGCCGTATCTGTGGAGGGCATTGGAGAGAGTTGGGGTCTTGGTGAGGGAACGGGAAAAGTGTGGCTGGAGATGGGGTCTCTTGAAAGGGGTGGGCTTGGGGGTAAAAGGGTCATTCTGCTCCTGCGGCTGCAGATTCTCATCGTTGATGAGGATTTGGAGGGTCGGATTGTTGACAGAGGGGGAAGAAGGGTGGGGACTTGGATGGAAATTCTGGGGGTGTTTCTGGGTGAGGGAAGAAGGGGGGAGGGGTGGGGTAGGGTTGAAATCGGAAGAGATGCCGCTGCTTTCTGTTCCGATCTGTACTTCAGATTTTTTCTGATGCATTACATAAGTGAAAACCAAAGCCAAACCCCTTAATTTCGCAACAATTCAAAGAAAAACGGGAACCAAAATTCACAAGTTTGTTTCTTTCTTGACAGTTTCTGTGCGTGCGCGTTTTTTCTTTCTTGAAATTGAAAATTCAGCAACTCCTCTCTCTCTCTCTCTCTCTTTCTTGGAAATGGGCGGTTATATATGGTGTATCTATATATGGAAATTGAATGTTGTGTGTGAGGAAGAAGGAAGAAGAAGGGGGAGCGGAGAGTACGAGGAGTTAATGGTGTCTGATGAAGGAGGATTGGGGAGATCAATTTGAAACCAGAGGGCGACCGGCCGCAAAAGGAAAAAAAGCCTACTCCCTTTTTCTGATTTATTTATATAATGGATAAAATTTATTTTTCTTTCATTACTGCCCCTATTATCTTTCCCTTTTTGCGATACATATCAATATAAGGAATCTTTTATTTTATTTATTTATATTATAAGTCCTTTTTTCACATTGAATAAAAAGGTTGTTTTCTTAAAATCACATTCAATAATAAGGTTGTTTTCTTAAAATGTGTGTGGTGGTATATATGCTACTCCATCCATCCCATTTAAATTGTCTTGTGGAAAAAAAAAAAAAAACAAAGATAATTGTTATTTGCAATTTTACACTAATTTATAAAAACTAAATAATATTAGTATATTTTATTTTTGTGTTTATACTTTTTTTTTGGAAGTATATCGAAAGCGTATGAGTTATTTTACGAAAACGTACTTCCTCTATTTCAAAATAAATATTATTTTAGGTTTTTTATATGTATTAAGACACCTAATTTTTTTAATAATTACCCTTATACAAAAATTAATATTTTTTTAAAAAAAATATTGATTTCACTGGTTCAGAAAAACTTATAGGCTACTATATATGCAATGAAAATTGTTTCAAATGCTAAAAAAATATTTATTTAATAAAAGATGCAAAATGACGATATGACATTATTTTGAAGACAAAGTATAGAGTGAAAATGATTTATACATTAATCCTTGAAAAATATTAGTTACTTTTATTAAAGAGTATTAGTTATTTTCACTGAAGAATATTAGTTGTTTATACTGAAGAGTTTTAGTTGTTTACTGAAAATAAACTAAGAATCTTTAGTATAGACAATTAATACTCTTCAGTGAAAACAACTAATATTTTTTAGTAAAAACAACTAATACGCTTCAATAATTCATGTATGAACCAATTCCACTCTATACATACTCTATTTTGAAATGGAGGGAGTATTAATTTTGGAAGGCACGCATTATTTTCTCTAAAAAATTGAGTTGAAAAGTTTGAGTTATTTCACAAAAGAGTATGCATTGTTCTACTAAAAAAATATTGTAAAACGATTTATGTAAGAAAAAGTTCCACTCTATATATTAATTAAGTTAAATTACTCTATGCCAATAAATAAAATATTAAAATATCACATTAGACATATAATTATTGTTATTTAACATTTTTTTAAATTTGTGTGGAACAATTTTAAGTACAATTAAAACAGGACGGATAGAGTACTTTTTCGACTTCTTGCTATAACTCCTTTAAAAAAAAAAACAACGTAGCCATAAACGGGTATTTATATTTTGGTTATTAAACAGTATTGTAAACGCTTCCACTATTTCGATATGATATTTTACTACTATATACACGTCAAATATAACAGCTACATAATTAATACTTGAAAAACTATATTAAACGAGCATCAATTTCCTAAATTAATTTGATCCAACTAGATAAGCTAGATACACATATTAAATTCTACGCGTAAGTTGGTATACATGTAGCATTTACTTGAAGAATAAGAAAGTACCCAATTAAATAAGGTATCAAAATATGCATAAAGACTAAATAATTTTGGAAATATACCAATTAATTTACTAAATATATATTTTTTAACTATTAAATTAGATTAATTTTATAATTTCTATGCAATATGGTCGAGAAAATGGTTTTAATAAAAATTCATCACTAACATTATCTTAAATATTCATAAAATTAATTAAATGTGTGAATAGTAAACACCCATCAATTAGAAATCCAAAACCCCTTGTTTGGTTTCATTAAATTTTCAATATTCGATCTCAAACGAATAAAAAGAAAAACCCCAATTCTTGAGTTGCAAGGATTGTTGACCTCTCAGATTATTTATATGTGCAAGTTATCCCTTGTTAGATAAAATTATTGATTATTAGTCATGTCCTGGTGAGCTAATTAGTCAACGTAATTATTTAGTGAAAGCATCATATTCTCTAGTATTCTATCAGATTATTACTTCTATGACATTTATGAAATTAATCATGTTATATACGTGTCCTAAAAACATATTTTGTAAATTAGTCTTAATTAGACCTTTTGAAACTTCACAAAATTAAATGGAGCAGGGCCCTCCCTCTAACGTCTCCATAGATTTCAATTTCTTATATATTCTACGATACTACTCGGTTCAATTAATGATGATATTTTTTTTATGGATCATAATATCAATGTAAAGTAAAAAATAATTATCGAGATAATGTTACGATGCATATATGTGTGTTTTGTGTTGATTTTGACTACATAAGAAATTTAGAACTCGACATGAAATCAAATACTAATAATTTCTTTATAGAGCCAACATGCATCATCGTAAAATCAAAACTGTTCACCTATAATATAATACTTTGCTTTATGGAAAAACTCAATATTATGCTGCATATTAAATAAGTATATACGTGGAGAAGGAGATAGGAAAATGATATACCATAGGTCAGTTTCTACACTTCTTCATGATTACATATTAAAAGTCATTATTGTAGTAGATCTCTATACGCTCCAACCTTTACATTTCTTCATAATATCACGTACACAATAGTATCGAAAATTAATAATATAACAATGAGGTTCGTAAAATATACAAAATATATTGATATAAGTTTAATTATAACTAGCAACTATTATAAATAACTAGTATTATTCTTAGCCATAACTATATTTATACTAAATATTTATGAGTCTTTTGTAAACTAATTTTACTAATACGATAAAAAAATTGATATTAATTATTTTTACTATACAATATTACTATTCCTTCCATCCAACATAAGTGAGCAAATATATTTTACACAGGTTTTAAGAAATATTAGTTTATGTATTATGTTGGAGGGTATATATTGTGTTGAATAAAGTGATGAGTAAGGCTTGCACGAGACAAAACATAAGTTGATCATGACGTATTAACACTTTAGAAAAGATGAATGTTAATTTGTGTTAACATGTAAACCGTTTCATACAAGTTTTTGCTTAAAGTGATTGTATGTAAAGGTATATATATATATATATATATATATATATATGTTTATATTGAACTGAAAAAGAAAACAACTATGTCTAATTATACTGGATGACTATATTGAATTATTAGTATATTATAATAAATTAAATAATACTATTAAAAAATACACACAAATTTTAATGTGGAATTACTCTAGAAATATATATACTTTGCCCCGTGTAATTATTTATAATAAATTAATTAATACTATTAAAAAATACACACAAATTTTAATGTGGAATTACTCTAGAAATATATATACTTTGCCCCGTGTAATTATTAAGAAGGTCCCACCGATATGATATTATGATAGGATGGGGTGTGGGCAGATTTTCAGGCTTCTTTTGAATTATTGTTAATTTTCTGGTCTAATCTTTTTTGTTGGGAGCCCCATCTATATATCTTCGTATTACGAATAAAACTAATAAGTTATAGGCTACTAGTAGGATTTAGGCACAAATTATGAGAAGATAGAGGGTGGCTTTCATTATTATATTTAAAAAAAAATTATTACTATTGTATTTAATTTGTTTTTAGGGAATATATATGCAAATTTTCCCCTTAATTAAATATGCGGTTTGTTTTTAAGGAATATGCAAATTTCCTCCTTTAATTAATATTCAGATATATCGAACTAATCACAAACACAATACATATATTGAGCAAATGTGTATCTTGTCCATTAACAAACTTAACCTTATCAAGCAAGAAATTATTCTTGGGATGCTTTACTTTTAGTAATTTTTATATTAACTTCAATATTCCTTTGAGTTGAATTTGTAAACACTTGAGATGAATTTAAAATTATCTAGAAACAATGAAGTATATACCTACAAAAGAAAACCAAAATAAGTCACATAAGTATTTTTATACATTTATGAAATTAAGAAAAGGATATCAAAACTGAATGGGGATCTATAGATCCTAATTAAACTTGCTCTACTAGATGAATGTCAATATTCAACTATTGATTATTTTAATTATCTAAAATTATTAAAGTGCTGAAATTAAGACAATATCCTAGAATGGTGTTAGGTTGCTGATTTTGTATAATTTTATTTTTGGGTATGTCTCATACCCCTTTTAATTGAATTTTTTACCGATAAAAAAAAATATATATATGAGTGATTTACAAATTTCAAGTGCATTTGGCTCAAAATTTATCGAATGAGAACTATTATGGAAAGAAACATAAACAAATACAATAATTAATGAGAATAAAAAGTGGATCAATTTATTTTCATCATATACATCGTACAAGTTGATGAGATTCAAAATAAATGAAATCATTAAATAATTTTAATTAACTATCTCCTTAATCATTTCATCATATACAAGTCAATGTTGAAGGAATTTTGTTTCATCATTCCACAACTCTTTAAATGTTCAAACTTTTAAATGAGACAAAATTCTTTTATTTAATTATTTTTCTTACAAATGTGATTCAGGGCAAATTAATCACTAATAAATTTTGATTAAATATCTCTTCTACTCAAAACATTTTTCTTCGATTATTTCATTATTTTTCAACCAACAATCATTTTCAGTCCCTCTTTTTCGAAAACTATAGCAAAACATTAATAATAAAATACCAATCATTAAGACAATCCAACATATCCTTGTTTTAAATGAGTTTCTCACTATTATTCTATTAAAAAAAACTAAACCAAACGCCCCTCAGTAAAATGAAAATATTAACATATATAAACATTAGGAAAATATAGAACAGAATGCAATATTGTTAAAAAAAAAAAAAAATCTAGAAAGAATTGTGGGGTTGGTGAAAGGGATGCAAAAGATATGAAGGCATTGAAAGAGTCCAAATGAGAAATGGGATTAATTTGTATCATTATCATCATTTCGCTTTCAATAGAGCAGGTACATTAAGATAGCCGCAAACAAGAAGCCGTCTCCTATTAAATAACTCAGGAATTTCTACATCTTGATTAAGACTAATAAGCTCATTAATTATCTTTTAACATAGTTTTTTCCTTTCTAGTTATCTTCATTTTTTGGCTTCCTTATCAACTATTGTATTGTATCACTTGCACACTTGCACCTATTATCTGTATAACAAAAGCACGAGTGACGAAATGTTTTTTGACCTTGAAAGTTAAGCTAAAATTAAAAATAAATAAATAATATAGTTTATGAGATTATGCAGCTTGCTTACATAACGCTTGGAATTGATGTTTCCTTTGCATCAAATTCTGAAAATTGATTTTACACTGATAAGAAATTCAATTACCTTTTCAATTGATGGTTTGCATACATAACAGTAATACTTGAATTTTTTTATTTATTTTTTTATATATAGACAATATTATTTGAAATAAATAGTTTACGCCAATTCAAATTCACAGTAGACATGCCCTTAAATCATATAAGAACGACCCAATTTAAGTAAGTAAAAATGTAAAATACATGTTTGACCCGATTTGAGGGATTGAATCACTTGAATTTGATGATTTTATCTCAGGTACAATTTTATACACCTAATAACATGTATGATTACGTAAAATACAAAAATAATTTCCTTACTTAAAATTAAGTCAGAAAAACCCAATTTTTTTTTTTTTTTGGACTACTTTTTACATCCTAATGATTAATCCGAATTTACTCCATATCTAGAAATGCCCCAGCTTGGCAATTTTGTTCGAAAATAATAGAGATTGATCACTTTTTGCTTTTGTCGCCTACTTATCAGTTGTCAAGTATCCTAGTCAAAAATTTACATACATATCTTCCGCTCCCTTCATCTATAACAAACGATCTTATTATCTTCGCAGGATATATATAAAAAAAAAAATTATAGTCAAAGTAAATACAAAATAAAATACTTTAAAATTATTATATTTAGAGTTCAATGACAAAATATGTAAATAAATATATATTATCTGATATATATAAAAATAGTACTTTCATTTTAGAAAAGACGACCATTTTTTTATAGACGGACAATTATAATAAATTGAATCATTTTTTTACGGAATATTATATGGGCTCAATCCATGGGAGTGACAATGACTTTAGATTTTTTTTTTTTTTTTTTTTTATTAAATTGAAGATATTTGTGTGATCTATGCAACGAATGGAAAAAGTTATCCAAATTCCATCGGAATATATAGGAGATCTGCAATCAGGTGGGGAAAATACCGTAAATGTTAGCAGTCTCCATACAATACCGTATAATTACAACACCGAAATTGTGAGATCTTCAATATACAAAAATTGTATACGAATTTAAATATACCAAAATTTCAGTATTAAAACTTCGCTATGGAAATGGAATGATATATATACAGATATTCTACATGAAAAGATGTAGTAAACTTTTCAAACACAATTAACGTAAAAGAAATATCTCTTTTCCTACCACATGTTTGTACGTATGGATTAGTGTTTCATTCACCAATGACATGCATAGAAACAACATCAAAATGGCATATAGCTGAGATTCAGATGCATTAGGAATTCTATGCTCATGAATATATTTCGGAGAAATTTTTAGAAGGTTGCTACTGACAAACTGAAGTAAAATTCAATAGCAAGAATGTTTCTTCTATTTTTTGCATTTGAGGGAGAAAATTCAAAAAAAAAACACAGAAGATGCTAAAAAGGCCAAAAATTATATCATGTGCAGGATGATACTCCTATAGTAAAAAAACCTTTTTCACTAATCCCAAATTAAGTATCTAAGTCTTAACTAGATGAAGGACAATAGTATGCAAAAAAGGTCCCCTTCAGATCCCGAAAGGCAGGCAGCTCCCATATAAAATTGTAGTGCTAATTAAGCATTGCACACACAGGACTACATGAGAAAGTATAGAAACAAATCTCAACCTGAAAAAGAAATAAGCTTACATGCTCTCTAAATTTTAAACACAATTTTTTTGATGGATGCTTCTCCATCAAACTAAGCAATTTCTTTACATCAATAGCTGCTGTGCTTTTTTACCTGGTTTAGTTTTGCAACCCTGACCCATCTGTACACCTCAGCAACCAGATGAGAGAAGCATATGTTGGAAGAAGAATTGAAGAGCTCAGTAGCATGAGATGGAAAGCTAATACATTGTCAAGGCTTGTGCATCTTGAATCCAAAAACTCTAGGAACATAGCTCTGTGGTGGCTTCTGAGGCTTGAGGTGTCCATAGGTCATCAAGAATAGATGAGGGAATGTTGTGCCAAAATATGCTCCATCGATATCTTTGGAAGTCAAGAAAATCATTCCAATATCATTTACCAATCAAAGAAAAAAAAAAAAGCATTAACGTAGTGGATGTGGATTAGTGCACAATCCAATGATGCATATCAATAGATCTAGGCTAATTTTTAGGGCAACAAAAATCAGAGGTACAATTGAGAACAATTAATTTGCCTAATTGAGGGCCCTAGTTATTGTGAGTTATCCATCACAGTTAAGAGCTTAACAATGTCCGTTTCAACTAGAAGAGATTCAGTTCTATAATGCAAGGGAATAAGAAACATGCTTGAGTTTAAAAAGCAGGACCCATGTTTTTGTAGCATTGCACATGATAAAAGGAACCGTTGATCGTCAGGAGAACTGGAAATTATTGAGAGCTCCAATTATATGTAGGAATTGAAATGGCTAGTGAATAATGAGACTAACCATGTCTTGGTATTTGAAATCTTAATCCCTAATTCACCAGTCACTTAAACTTCCATTAATATGAGAATTCTGAATGCATGAGTCGAGATGCACTGGATTTAAATATGTAAATTAACTGGAGGATAAAAGCAAAAAATAAAAATGAAAAAGGATACTGCCTTGGTATTTGGATCGAGGGTAGTATATGTCCTCGCATTTAGGACAGTAGATCTTCACAGTACTTGCGCGAGGTATGTCTGATTGTCCAACCGGAAGGCATGGTTGTCCACAGCAGTAAACTCTAGGGCATCTTCCAAAGTCATAGTTTTTGTACTTCTCTATCTGTCACAAATTTTAGCTCAAGAAGTCAAAATGCAAACTAAAGAAAGAGGCAGCCAACGAAAATAATAAAACGTATGCTGGTACCATGGCAGCCATTCCCTTGCTCGTCAAAATATACCGGACATGAATAAGGCCATAGAGCATTTCCGCAGCTGATTCAACCAATTCATTCTGCTCCTCGGTAAACATGTCACCTAATTATGGCCATCATGGAACAAATATATAACCTGGACGGTTCAGCTTAAAAAAGAAAAGAACAAATATGAAGAGAACACTAAAGTAGGCAGATAATGAGATAAAAAACCAAAAGGTCAGTTGGTTTTACTGTAGTACCACGCATATGGCAGCATCCACAATAGGTAAGAAAGAAAGCGCTGAACATACCGAGGAAAATACTAGGGGATGCTAAATTGGATAGTACTATGGAGGGGAAGTAATGAGAATGGGTATGGGGTGACGAAAGGCATGGAACCTAACTTGCAGAGAATCAACCATTCCTCTCCTAAACGGGAGGATAGAAACTAATTTCACACATATCATACCCATAACCTGCTCCATTCCCTCGTAATGTATCAAGCACTCCCTAAATTTATAATGTGCTTAAAGAAGGAGCTCCAAGTTCTATTGGGCCATATCACTAAAGGTTGATCTTTTTTTTTTGTAGGAGAAAAAAAAAAATTGATTAAAGATATATAGTGAATACTAGGGTATGAGGATCCCAAAAGACTAATACACATTTTAAAGCAAAACATCCAGTGTTTAGCAACATCAGATACAAAAAAAGATCAGTTCTTGAATAAATTACACCACACAACCCTAAAATGGCCCTATACTAAACTTCAACTTGACGGCATAAAAAGAAAAACATATCCATTCCATCATTGAAGAAAAATCAAATGAAAGGTCACCACTTCTAATAACCACTGCATAATCAGTTAATGATCCAATGTTCCGGACTACCATGGGAAAAAAATAACAGAATACAAATAAAATAGAATCAACTCAATGGAATCCCACACCAATCTCAAACACAACAAATTGCGTGGTTACAGACACTAATGTGATATTTACAATTCACAACACCTGCTGTTGACAGTTCTTAAGAGAGAGAGAGAGAAAGAGAGAGAAGACGGAAGATTGACACCTAATACTAAATCAACCGTGTTTAAGCTTTTTTAGCAAGTATTACAAATCAACTAAATCTTTTTCCTTTTTTTTTTTTTTTTTGACAGAAAAATCAACTAAAACTTGAAAGAGCATCAAAGCAAACAAGTACCTACACTTTCAACCAGCCAAAATGAGAGAAGACTCACCATGAGAGGACTCTACATCAAGAATGAGGTCAAGTGCATAATCATAATATGGGACTTGACTGCTTAAGCCACAAAGATTAAAATCATCTTGAATATATTCATCATCAACTTCGCAAAAGAACTCGTTTCCACGCAAGTTGCAAAACCATGAAACCCAAGATGTATCCTCCCCATCAGAACCACTGACATCAGACTCCTCGCTGTCTGTTTCAGATTCCTCTGCAAAATGGGCACAAACTTAACCTTAGGTTTCAGTTTAACTAATGTACATCTGTAAAATTAGAGTCGGGAAAAAGAAAAACAAATACATGTTTGCATGTGTTTCTACAAGTTCAAACTCATATATGGTCACATTAAAAGCACATGCAAGCAGGCATATAAACAAACATTGCAAGAGAAAAGTGGTGCATAAAGCGTCATTGGACTCATCGCTCATCAGTATGAGTGGAAGAACAATTTTAGCTGGGCGCAGTACATAATGAGATGAAAAAAAAGTATTCTTAAAGGCCCCACCTAGTCCATCTAGGAAGGCACTAGGTGTCCCTAGGCAGCCACCGCATTGGCCCAAATCGCCCTGTGGCAACCCAGCCCAGGAGCTAGGACCATAACACGGATGGGAGGGCGCTGGACCTCTTTTAAAATATAATGGACAAATAGTTTCTTCTAAGGTTTCCCACAGCAATGAATCCAGCACTCGCAGCAAATAATCAAAATCCAATATAACAGGTAACATGAAATTTACAGAGTCCAAAAATGGCAATTTCTAATCCACATTGTTGCATGAATTATCATCATTACCGCCATCTACAGTAAAACATACATGTACTTAAGAGAACATAAGTCATTCTAACCAAAATTATGAAATTGTCACAGTAAGAGTCAACGTCATGAAGTCTATAAAACTGGAGATAATATGCTAATAGATGATTAAATTTTGGGCAGCAGTTAAGAACCAAATAGACTTTATCCTTTATTGAGATATTAACAACATAACAATCCAGCATCTAATGCAGACATAACAGCCAAAATCTTCAATAACACAGCTACTGTGCACAGAAAATTTACTTTATATGCCCAAGAGTGAAATAACTGAAAATTTTGATGAAAGCCTTGGACCCAGACTGGCGAAAAGGGCCAGTTCTCGGTCTGGCTCAGGCTCCAATAGGTGCCCTTTCAAAAAATATTAAACCACCATGTAGAAATGCAAGTATATATGCACATACATTAATTGTTATATTACCTAGCTTATACATTAAATGAGATCATTTTACGATAAAGCATTGCCCAATATCATGGGTTAAAAAAATATGAACCCCTTTAGTCCTTAGCTCGTTGTCAAGAGCTAACATTACTTTGACATGTAGAAGACAGCAGTTTAAGCCTTCAGTCTTCAAGGGCAACTAAAACTAAACTCGTTGATTTGGCATTCAAAACAATAACCACAAATTGCACGACAATCTATAGAACTTAAAGAAAGATAAAATCACACCAATCCAAAAATCCATAATTAAATTTCCACAAAACAAACTACAAGGAAAGATGAAAATAAATAAGGCACCCTCTGAGAGCTTGTTCTTGCTGGCGGTGAGGGCGGACGAAGAACGGGTGTCCCTCGGATCAATATGCTTTCCGGCAGCTGCGGAGGTGGAGGGTACGGCGACGGCCGAACCCTTGTTTCTGGATGTGGACGGTGAAGATTTCTCCAAGTGCTTGTCCAACGCATCATTGATTCGCTTCCGATCCAACATCTCTCCGCCCTTCGATGACGCACCTCCCCCTCGATCTCTGTACATGTTCATATAAATATTGAGGAAAAAATTAAATCGGAAAATCTACAACTTTTCCGACTTAATCTTTTTGGCCAAACAATTGAAAGCTCGGAATTGGGAGGAAATGGCTAGATTGTACAGTGTGTGTGATGAAGCGAGACGGAGAGAACTAGGGTTTCCCTCAATTTGTTCTATATAGAGAGAGAAAAAGAAAGAGGGAGGGAGGGAGGGATGGCTCTGCCAAGGTGGTGTTTGTTTCTCCTTTTAACTGTTTTCACATTTTTTGAAATATAAATATAAGGCTTAATTGCACTGAACTTATCAAACTATCAGGGGGTGTTTACTTTGCGCTGGACACATCCGGATGGGGGATGGACTTCCCCCATCTCAGTCACTTTTTGGATTTGCACATCCCATCTTCCATCCATATACACATCCACCCCTATTATACATCCACACCCCTAAAACTATCACATCACAACTTTTTCTTACACAAACTCATCCTATCTCCTACTTTTCTTATATCTAATTATTATTTTACTAACTAACAATAATAAAATAATATTTTATCTTCCACATTAATTATATATATAATTTATCTATTTTTCCACTTATTCTATGCACCATATTTTGTCTCCTCCTTAAAAATTATTTTATGATTTTAAATATTAATAAAAAAAATTGCTTGCTTAAACACGAAAAAATAGTAAGTGTGAAGCGTCCTTTGAAACGAAGAGAGTAATATTTTGTTTACTTAAAATATTAATTCGGACAATTATTTATAAAAAATAAAATTTGTGTATTGATTGCAAGAAATGCAACAAGAGAATCCATCGATGAACAAGGGCAGCGTAGAGATGCAATTGCAAATTCTATGTGGCAAAATCAAGGAATACTCTAGATATGATTTTAAGACGGTTATATGTACTAGATAATTTATTTTGCTTAACCTTGCTGCTAAATTTAAATGAGGAATATATTTAAAATTATTATATTAAATTGTTATAAGTACACACAAATATACGTATAAATGTTAATTTTATTACATTATTTTAAATAATATATATATTTACAATACATAATATATATAAAATTTCGATATGGATAATTACATCTTCTCAGAAAATAATTGGAATTAACCCTTAACTTAAAACTATTAGAACAAGTCCCAAACTTTCGTACTGGTTTATCATAATATGACTCCAAAATAAATATTTCTAAAAATGTGCATACTTAATATATAAACATGGTCTATGAATATAGCCACCTATACAACATCTCAAGCTCACAACAGTAATAGGAAAATAATTTTAAATGAAGAATAATAATTAGAAGCTTGATTAACATATTCTCAAGCAATTATAATTAAAAAAAAAAAACAAGTTATTTATTTATCCAATATTTTTCTAGTTAAGTTCTTAGGAGCTAATCATATTTTGGTACATTTAATATTTAAATTAAATTAGTTTTAAAAAGCTAATATATAATCAAGTGTTCCGCTGTTTGTTAAGTATTAATCTTTTGAAATAAAAATTACATGTCTTATTTTTAAATAAATATTTAGTTCACGCCTTTTTATTTGAAGAATTATTATTGGTATTTCGTCAAATTTACTATTATGAAAATTGGGGCGTGATAGAGTATCAAGTTAAATAATTTATTAAAATTATAATTTTTTAATTATTCATACCATAATAAATAATATTAATTTTTTTTAATTATTCATACCATAATAAATAAAATTATAATGTTATAGGTACACACAAATATACGTATGAATATTAATTTTTCTAATTATTTATAAAATATATATTTACAATACATGATATATATAAAACTTCTATATTATTTTTTATCAAGTTAAATAATTTATAAAAATTATAATTTTTTTAATTATAACTATCAAGTTTAATTTTTTTAATTATTCATACCATAATATTACATAATCATTCAATCATTACCTCACTAACTAACAATAATAAAATAATACATCATCATCACTTAAAGTATTGATTTGACATAAAGTTCCATCCACCCCTACCACATCCAACACAAAGTAAACACAAATTTACTATTCACAGGATTTGCTCCATCCACTTTTTTTCTCCATCCGGATGTGCTTCATCCACCTCCATCCTTAAGTAAACACCCCCTCATAGATTTTGCATTTAAATCATCAAACTATATTTTGTGCGCTAATACATACTCCCTCCGTCCCACCATTATTTGCACACTTTCCTTTTTCGTCTGTCCCAAAATTATTTGCACACTCTAAAAAGGAAAACATTGATTTGCGTGCACACTCACAATAATATACACATATTTACCCATATGCCCCTACTTTACTCAAAAAATGATTTTTTCTTAATATGTGTGCCCATTTTTGTATGCAAAAAATGTTGGGACGGAGGGAGTATAAACTATTAAATTTTGACGCATAATGCATTTAACTTATTTTTATAAATTTTTCTCAAATAAATTATTTATATATCTATTGCGCTCATGTTTTAGAAAATGATACTCCCTCGTAAAATTTTACTAGTTCTATTTTTTTTCTGTTATTTTTTGTCATATATTAGAGGATCTTATGAGATATTGTGGGGTTCATTTATGAATAAAGTGGTTGTTTATGGAATATGTAAGTATCATTTTTTTCATTAGCAATTACTTTATTTATAAACGAACCTCAAAATACCCAATAATTATCTCCAACATATGACAAAAAATAACAGTAAAAAAAAAAACACGACTAGTAAAATAAAATGGAGGGAATATTTTTCTCAAAACTCTTCACAATTTCATTCTAATTGGAATGAGAAATACACAAAACTCATCATCACTTCCGTCGTCTACCGTTTTGCGTCTGCGCTCCACCGTACACAACCTTTTGTGCCCGTCCCTAACGTTGTTCTCCGTCTCATGTGCCACCTTGTTGTGCTTGCGCCGTTTGCCATCAATTTGAATTATTTTTTTACAAAAATATCCCTTATATATGTTGAAATCGGGAATTTTTTTGCTAAAAATTAAGTTTAGTCGTTTAAGTGTCAAAATTTAATAGTATATATGTTTAGTGCTTAGAAAATATAATTTGGTGATTTAGGTGCAAAATCGCTGATAATTTGATGGGTTTAACGTAATTAAATCTATATATAATTTGATTTCAGACTTTTATTCTTGTTAATCCATCTCGAAATTAACTTTTATATAATTTGTTGTATTTTCTAATATCAATTAGTAATTATTAGTATTAGTTTTAATTCTTTCACTCAATTAAGCAACTCTTCTTAAATATCCAACCTAACCTTTTAACAATATTTAAGTTGGGAAAAATATGTAAGTAGGTAAACACACTCATATGAATTTATAACCTCCAAGGCAAAGTATTATATGAAAATAGTTTATTAAGCTTATCATGAAATAATTTTAAAGTATCATTAATTCCATCAGGAGTATCATTGATCTCATCAGGGGTATCATTAGTCCTAGTTCAAAAAAATTGTTTTAAATTTTCTTGAACTCAAACTAATGATACTCCTGACAGGTTTAATGATACTTCTGATGAGATTAATGATATTCTAAAACTATTTCATGTTAAGCTTATTATGAAGCGTTTTCATATAAAAACTACTCAACCTCTAATCATCTACAATAAGTTGGACTTTTGCGATTAAAAATGTATGAATATTTATAGAAATAATTGCACTAAAACCCATAAAATTATTGATAATTTTGCACTTAAACCACCAAACTATATTTCTTGACACTAATATATATAAACTACCAAATCTTGACAGGTAAACTGTTGATGGGCGAACATCATCTAGGTATAGAGCGAACAATTATTGAAGCCTAAAACAAAGAAAATCACGATTTGGGTACATTAACCAATCTGGGAGGTTTATGAAGTGACGAGCAACTCTCCCGGCGAACAACTAATGGGCGAACAGGTATTAAGGCCCGAGACCAAGAATGAGCCAACTGTGAAGTCATCCGTGACGAACAACTTGGTCAAACTACGATACAACAAATAGCCAAGGAGGTGTGTACAAATGAACAAAGGACAAAGATCCCAAAGCCAAGCTAAACAAAGCCATAAGGCGAGCAACTTCCAAAGTACAACCTCAAAAGGCGAACAACTTTCAGTTGGAGAATCAACAAGATCAATCAAGCCGACCTAGGCGAACAACAATGAGTCCGAGATAAGACCAAAGAAGACTTTGTAACTAAGATTCAGCTTAGATAAGATCAAAGGGACACATGTCAAGCATGCAGGCTAGGGAGACCAAGAGTCTTGGACACCTCATGCTTGTTAGTCTCTATAAATAGTTGTTCTCCAGCTTACTTATGTAATTTTCGAATTTCAGACTAAAAAATACACACAAATACACCCAAACTTACGCATATACGAAATAATTTAAATTTCGATCTTCATTTACCCGAATTCATTAACCCAAGACTTGTTTTACCATTTACGGTGGTAATCAATCACACGTTATTGGTTGGTGACGTAAAAACGGATTAAAACAGCCACTAATCCTCCCGATTAGATTCGTTCACCAACAATTTGACGCTAGAAGGAGGGTCGAACCTCTGGTTTAGTGTGATTACTCAAGAACTTAGAGTTGAAAACGTGAAGATTCGAAGGAAATCTCAAGAAATATTTGAAGATACAAACAAAAGTGTTCTTGGTGTTCTTCAATTTATAAATTAAGAAGTAATTTAAATTGAAATACCTCAATCTAAAGAGACCCAAGGATCACGTTTGTCAAAAAAAGCATCTCAGACCCGAGCCACGTCGGCCGACCACCAGGACCGTGACCCGAGACATGCGAACAGGTCACAGCATACGGCCATAACACATAACCTCCCCCCTGAGATGGAGGCTTTGGCGAACAACCCCAACGAGTTGGCCAAAACCATTGCTGCTCTCCAGGCCCTCCAGAGGCAACAAGAGCAGGTTAGGCCAACACAAGCAAGGCCAAGGGACAAGTCCCTAGAAGTTGTTAGACCCAGGACCACTAGGGGCGAACAGCGAGAGGTTGATAGTGCCCAAGTCAGACGGAACAAGGGAAAGGCCAAGGTGGTCGACCAACAAGAAGTACAAGCTGAGTCTGGTCGCGGACGAACAACTATGTCCAGCCATGGGACAACACGTTCTAGTGCCCAAGACAGGCTTAGCCAACCCCAACGGGAAGCTGCTCGCCGGGGAGCAGAAGACGGGCGAGCAACTTTTGAACAGCCTCGCCCATCAGTCCATGAAAGACTCTCCCAGTCAGCCTTCAGGCGCCTAGGGCCGAATGCGGCGAACAACATTAGGAGGCAAGCCCAGGAAGTGCCCACTCCAAGCGAGGGACTGCGACGAGCAGAAAGGTTAATGCCTTTGCTCGCCGAACAGCCTCCAAGTCAGGGGGCACCTCTTGATGAATTATCAAGCCTAAGGAGGGCTGTGGAGAACATGCAGGGGCAACTAGACCAACAGAGGGGGATGGGAACGACCAGCATGCCATCCTCACCTTTGGCAGCTCACATTTTGAAGGCCCCGATCCAGAAAAAAATTCAATTTCCGGCTAGCATTCAATATGAGGGCATCACCGACCCCCGGGTCCACTTAACGAAGTATACGGACTACATGGTCTCCGTGGGGGCCAGCGACGCCACCCAGTGCCGAAATTTTCCGTTAACGTTGGGCGATAGGGTTCACAAGTGGTTTTCATCAATGCCGCCGGCATCAATCCACTCGTTCGTCCAATTAAGTCGAGAATTTCTTTCTCACTTTTCAACGGCGGGGTCGTATCTTTCCCAAAAACACCGACTATCAGATTTGAGGCAAAATGATGATGAAACTGACCGGGCGTTTATGGAAAGATTCGATAAAGTTTTACTAGAAGGAGAACCGGTGAGCGAAGATACAAAGATCGTCGCTGTGATGGCCGGGTTGAAAAAAGGGTCGAAGTTATGAAAGGAGGTACGTCTGAAGTGCCCAAAGACTTATGCCGAGTTCAGAAACCAAGCTGGCATTTTCGTTTCCATGCACGAGGCCCTACAAACAAATTTAGGGGAGAACAAAGCTGATCCTAAGGAGAATAACAAAAAGCCCGTAGGGACAAGCTACAGGGTCCCGAAAAACATGAAAGCATTCACTGAAGGATCCGATTTGAAGGAAAAATTGAACCAAGTATTGACAGTATCAGTTGATACTGTGTATGAGAGCGTAAAGGAGAAAGAGTTGCTTTCCCCACCACATAAAATCCGCCAGGATACTGGCAAACTCAACCCAAACAAGTATTGTGCCTACCATCAAAGTGTGGGGCATTTTACAAGTGAGTGTAGAGATTTGCTTAAGCAACTCTGGCGATTTTATGAGGAGGGAAAGCTCTCCGATTTCGTTAAAAGGCAACCTGGGAAGAGAACCCGGAAGAACAACTCAGAAGACGAAGAGGATGGTCAACCTCAGAGAAACAACAGACCCGGGCGACCAGTTCCCAGTATACCAGCTCAACCTTTAGAAGATCTTTTCATGATGGAACCCGCAGGTCCCGCGGGAGGGTGTTTTGATGGACAACCACCTGAATCTAACCGGAAGAGGAAAGCGGAGCTACGAGCGATTGACCAAGTACAAGAGATGGGAGTTAAGCCGTCTATCATGCAAACGGCAGAATTAACTTTCACCGAAAAAGACCTTGAAGGCGTCTTAACTCCGCACAATGATTCACTCGTAATCTGCGCCAAGATTATGGGGACCAGAGTCCATAGACTGTTGGTGGACACCGGGGCTTACACGAACATCTTATTCAAGAAGACCCTCGATAATCTGGGGGATTATTCGGGTTATGTTCGGAATACAACACATAGAATCGTAGGCTTCGGGAATGCTGTGACAACACCGTTGGGAATTGTAACATTAGCTGTACAACTTGTAACGGCCGATGAACCCGAAAGAAATATAACAAGAATGGTAGATTTCTTGGTTGTAGACCAGGAGTCGACCTATAACGGGTTTCTTGGCCGACCTTTTCTTAATGAATTTAAAGCTGCGTGTTCCACTTACCACTATTGTTTGAAATTTCCAACAGCAAGTGGAACAGGCACAATTAAAGGAGACCAACGGAGAGCACGAGAATGCATTCAACAACTACGAGCAAAATTTGTACAAATATCCATGATGGAAGCAACAAGTTATCCCACCGACGAACCATCAATACTAAACAATATGATGGACATAGACGACCACATGGATGCGGACGAACAACACTTGAACGAGCAAGTGTTGGACGAACAACTCGTTACCACCCTCGAGGAACCTCCATCTGACGAACAACAAAGGGGTGGTGACGAACAACCTTCAGTGGAGGACTTGGAGGGCCAAGTACAAACGAACAACAATGGGACGGAGCCAACTGATGATCTTGAACCCCGCCTGGGGGCAGAGCCCATGAACATCGAAAATGATTCCAACCCTGAGGAACCCATACTTGATCCCCGTTGGAAGGGATAAAAACGACGAGCGACTCCAGTCGAAGAGCTGGAGGCTTTCAAAGTTAATCCCAACAACGAAGATCTTGAATTATTCATAGGATCTGAGCTCCCTGAGCCTTACAGATCCCGAATGAAAGAGTTCCTCACCGAGAATCTAGATGTCTTTGCTTGGTCTCACGCAGATATGGTGGGGATAGATCCAAAACATGCTTGCCACAAGCTGAATATAAACCAAGCCAGAAAGCCCGTCCATCAAAAGCGGAGGAAGTACGGCCCAGACAAATACCAAGCTTTAAATGAAGAAGTTAAGAAGTTGCTAGACAACGATCTCATTCGACAAGCACTCTGTCCACAATGGGTAGCAAACCCAGTACTCGTGAGGAAACCAAACGGGACCTGGAGGCTATGCATAGACTTTACAGATCTGAATGCAGCATGCCCGAAGGACAACTTTCCACTCCCGCACATCGATCAATTGGTGGACAGCACTGCGGGTCACGAAATGTTAACATTCATGGATGCTTTTGCAGGGTATCATCAAATCCCAATGCATCCTGACGATCAAGAAAGCACAGCTTTTTACACTAACAAAAACTTGCTGTGCTGGAAGAGAATGCCGTTTGGCCTCATAAATGCTGGAGCAACATATCAGAGACTGGTGAACAAGATGTTTGATCAACAAATTGGAGACACGGTTGAAGTCTATGTAGATGATATCGTAGTCAAAAGTCCCAAGAAGGAAGACCATCTTCAACATCTGACTCAAGTATTCGAAATTCTTCGACACTATAACATGAAGTTGAACCCAAAGAAAAGCAGCTTTGGAGTCCACTCAGGGAAATTCTTGGGTCATCTTGTTAGCCAACGGGGAATTGAGGCCAACCCTTCAAAAGTTAAAGCCATCCTGGATATGCAACCACCACGTTCGGTAAAAGAAGTGCAAAGACTCACCGGGTGCCTAGCAGCATTAAACCGGTTCATATCCAGGTCAGGGGACAAGTGCCGTCCATTCTTCGAGGCCGTCAAAAAAGGAAAGTTTGCATGGACTTACAACTGTCAAGCGGCCTTCGATCAACTTAAAGACTACTTGGGAGATGTCAAAATCCTATCAAAACCAGTCCCAGGAGAAAAGCTCTTTCTATATTTAGCCGCATTAGAGGTCGCCATTAGTTCTGTTTTGGTGCGGGAGGACGGCAAATTCCATCAACCAATCTATTACGTCAGCCAAGCTTTACACGAAGCAGAGATCAAATATGCCCCAACCGAAAAGCTGGCGTATGCTTTGGTTATGAGCGTGAGAAAGTTACGACCATACTTCTTTGACCATCAAGTCGAAGTTCTAACAACTTTCCCGCTCAGGCAAATTCTCCATCGCCCCGACACTGCAGGTCGTCTCTTAAGATGGTCACTAGAGATTAGCCAATTCGGGGTGACCTATGCTCCTCGAACAGCGATCAAAGGGCAAGCATTAGCCGACTTTATAGTCGAACTAACTTTCCCACCAGATCCGACGAGAGGACTTGATCATCCTTGGCATCTCTATGTGGATGGATCATCAACCAACATAGCCTCGGGGGCAGGAGTAGTATTAATAAGTCCAGACAGACAAGTATTCACCTCGGCGATCAGATTTGGTTTCATGGCAACCAACAACGAAGCTGAGTATGAAGCTCTTATCGCTGGTCTCCACCTATCACTCGCAGTTGGTGTCAGACGCTTGCAAATATTTGGCGACTCACAATTGATCGTAAACCAAGTCCGAGGTGAATACGAAGCAAAAGACGATCACATGATCGAATATCAATGGATTGTTGCTCACCTGATGTCCATGTTGCAGCAAGTTTTCATACAGCAAATTCCAAGGACGAGCAACACTCAAGCAGACGCGCTTGCCCGACTAGCAACAAGTGAAGGCCCCGTAGAGTTGGCAGATATTATAGTTACAAAGATGAAAGATCCATCAACAGTAAGCTATAATGTCAATCAACTCGATGATCAAACCAGTGAAGAAGAAGACTGGAGAACAAGTATAGTCAAATACTTGAAAAATGGGAAAAAACCAAATAATCCTTTTGAAGCTGCCAAGCTAATAAAGCGAGCCGCCAGATATACTCTGGTGGGCGAGCAACTCTTCAAAAGGGGAATATCAATCCCACTTCTCAAGTGTTTGCCTAGGGGGCAAGGGCAAGCAATACTTGAAGAGATACATGCTGGAGTATGTGGAAATCATACTGGGGGGCAAGCTTTGGCATACAAGACAATCAGACAAGGCTATTATTGGCCGACCTTACGTCAAGACGCAATCAAAAAAGCCAAGACTTGCCATCAATGTCAGATTTTTGCCCCAGGCATCCATACCCCGGCTCAAGAACTTGTGTCAGTATACAGCCCATGGCCTTTTGCAAGATGGGGGATGGACATCATTGGTCCTTTCCCGGCTGGAGTTGGAAATGTTCGATTCGCCGTCATGGCAGTCGATTATTACACAAAATGGGCGGAAGCAGAGGCCATGGTGAGTATCACGCAGCAGAAGATGATCAACTTTATTTGGAAGAACATTGTCTGTCGTTTTGGAGTTCCACAAGCAATTGTGACAGGCAATGGTCCACAATTTGATGGACAAGAGTTGAGAGAATTCTGTACGAAGTGGGGGATCAAGAAACATTACTCCACACCTTATCACCCCCAGTCGAATGGACAAGTTGAAGCTGTGAATAAAATCATAAAGCATACATTAAAAGTGCGACTGGCGGAGAGTAAAAGCAGTTGGTCTACAGAACTTCCGGAAGTCTTATGGGCATACAGAGTTTCTCCCAGGTCTAGCACCGGAGAAACACCCTTTGCAATGGCTTTCGGGACAGAGGCTGTAATACCAATTGAGTTAAAGGCCACTACATTTAGGACGACCAACTTTGATGAACAGGCGAACAACTCTGCTCTAAATGCTGAATTGGATTTGCTCGAAGAAAAAAGGTTGAATGCCGAGCTAAAAAATGCCACATACAAGCAGCGAGCAGAACGTTACTATAATTCCCATGTAAAAGTTAGGGAATTCAGAGTTGGAGATTTAGTTCTAAGAAAGTTGCTCGCCCAACCTCCAGGTGTATTGGGACCAACTTGGGAGGGCCCGTATCGTATTACAGAAAAATACATCAATAGCGTATACGATATTGAGGACATGGAAGGCAAGCCGGCCCAATACTCCTGGAATGCTGTACATCTAAAGAAGTACTATCAATAAAGTTGGGCGAACAAATGTCTTGGGGGGCAAGGGATGCGTATGAGTTGAAGGAAGGCTAAGAAGGCTAAAAACTTGCCTAATTTTTTAAATTTTCTTAAGTATAGATTCAAGAGTTGCTCGGCAAAAATATTATAAGCGAGCAGGTTTTAGTTTGTGTTTAAAGCTGTTCGTCAGATTGTATATGATAGTGATGGACAGTCTTGCAACACTTGTAATTACTTCGCAATGTAAATATAATAGTTGTTCGTCAAAAAAGGAAAAGTCCAAAAGCTCGAGGTACAAGTCCATTCAAAGGTTGTTCGTTTTACAAATGAACAGAACCTAAGGACCAAAGCCACTTAAAGGTTGTTCGTTTTTTAAAATGAACAGAACCTAAGGCTGAACCCTGATTCCACTAAAGGCAAGTTCAATTCGAACAAAAGCCCAATACTATATGTTATAATTGTAAAGGCATTGACAGAAATGTAAAGGCAATTAACATATATAAGAAAATGAGCGAACATGAGAAAGACGTTCCATTAATCAAAGGCATTAAGCCTAAAAAATAGTACAAGCTGGAAGCAGCCATTACAAGTACTACAAAAGGGAGCGAACAACTGTTACTAAAAGAAAATAGAAAAAAGCTAAGTCCTAAAACTACTGCTGTTCGGCGGGAGGAGGATCTTGAGGTTGCTCGGCAGGAGGGTCGACGATCATGTCTCGAGCAAGGTCTTCAGCTGCCTTATCCTCCGCCTCTTTAGCAATTTGCTCGTCCGCGGCAGCCGGCTCATCTCCTTGCTCGCCATCATCAACAATTGGTGGAGGATGAGTGATGGAAATACTAGGGTCGAGTTTGTCAAGTTTGACCCCAAGTACTGCCAAATCCGCCAGCTGAATCTCGATATTGTTCGGCGGAGGATAGCACTCTAGAAATTCATTCAGATCCTTGCACATCTCCTCCACCATATCCTTGAAGTCATAAGCATCCGCCGTCCGAATGCTGTCCGCATAGGCGCATATGTAACCCAAGTTTGAGATGGGCCCACTCCGAGCTTGAAATTCTTGCTCGGCTTCTTCCCTTGAGAGCATCTCAGACATTTGCTTCTTTAGCCGAGCAACTCCTTCTTCTGCTCCTTCTCTCCTCTTCCTCTCTTCATCCAGCGCAGTCTTTGAGGAGAGCAGCTCAGCCTTTGTATCTTTAAGCTCGTCGGAGACAAGCTGATAGTCCTCAATGCGCTTCTTCTCCAAGTCATCAGCCAACTTCAATTGATCCTTTAGGCGAGCAATCTGGCCATTGAAGTTGTTCGCCATTTTATCTTTTTCCTCAGTGAGCTGGCGAATGGAGGCGGCATGATGACGAGCTGTCTCCTCTAGCTCGGCTACTTGAGCCATTCCCCTTTGAGCTGAGACAAGGGAGTTTGCAGCTTGGACCATTGATAAGTGGAAATTATCAATGGGGCCCTGGGCGAGGACCGCTTTGTTCAACGGCCGTGACCAGGCACGAGCAACAATTTCAGTTGCTCGGTGAACATGATCGTCCATAATATCACGGAAGCTCGTCGGTGTCCTAGAGCAGGCAAACTGGTGAATCAGATCTGCTCGCCCAGGATAGTCGTTGGGCCGATATCTGCGAACAAAAAGAAGGTCAACACTTGAAAGATTTGGCAAATAAAGAACTTGTTCGGCAAGAAAGTAGAAACTTACTCAGAAAATTTTCGCTCATCCCGGCCTAAGTATGTGATGTCCTCGGGGCCTCTGGGGGAACCTATATCTTTGCTCGCCTTGCCGGACCTCTCGGTGAGCTCGGCAGATGGACGGCGAACAACGTCCCCTTCTGGGCGAGCATGGCTCGAACCCACCTTTTTCTTCCCCTTGCCAGGGACATCGTGGGACAAGGGAGTCCCGTCAGCTTTCTTTAAACGTTTCCCCCCATGAGGAGGGGAAACGGGAGGGGACCGGATTTGGACTGGGGGGGCAGCCTGTTTCGGAACTTTGGCCCCCTCAGGCTTGTTCGACAAGGCGAGCACCGCTTGAGGAGGGTCACCTCTCATTTTCTTCCCTCTTGGTGGCCCCATTTCAAGGACCCTTTGCTTAAGAAGAGTGTAGCTTGGGGGAACGACAACTGTTACTTGCTCGGCTAAAAAAAAATGATGAAATGATGAGAAAAAGAAATTAGGCGAGCAAGTTCAACAAGACAATGACGAACAAAGTTTGAACCGGGAGTTAGAAATTTTCATACCTGGGGGCACCTCAGCTTGAGCCTCCAGGTGGTGAGGATAAGTCAAGAGGCGAGCAGCTTTTTGACACCTTGTTCGGCAAAGATAGTCAATAGTCCTATCTGCCCGGTTGCGGAGGCCGACCAAGCACGAGGTAAACAGGAACTCGGAGCTCAACTCCTCCTTTTCCGAATCCCACTTGGGTAGACGAGGGCCTGCGAACAGACAAAAAAAGTTAAATTAGAATAATTTAGCTCAAAGGCGAACAAGAATTGAACTTACGTTTCAATTTTCCATAAGCTGCTGGAGAATTTATTCGTCCAGGGCCGCCGTGTGGACCGGAAGATGCTCGCCAATCACCCCCAATCCAGAAGAAGTGCTGCTTCCAGTCACGAATCTTGTTCGGCACCTCTTCTACCATTTTCAGCCCAGTCCTGGCCTTGAGATAATGATAGCCTTCTTCTCCTTTGGGGCAGTTTGTGATTGTCATCAAGTAGTTGATCTCTTCCGCAGTGATCCGATCAATGTACCCCTCTAAGGCGAACAGGCACATGGAACCTAAGAGGTTCATCCACCCAATTGGAGTAATTTGGGTGATGGCCAAGTTGGTCGCCTCCAAGAATCGACCAACAACGGGTGGAAGAGGCAACTTTAGTCCGGCAATTAAAGTGTGAATGTTGATCGCCGTACATCCTGGAGGTGGGCGATCAGCTCTTTCCTTTCTCTGAGGAGCCCACATGTGGATATCATATGGGATCTTATAGTCCTTCCGGATGGAGTCCAGTTCATCTTCGCGAACAACACTTTTTATCTTGCTCGCCTGGAATCCAGTTTTCACCTTATCCATTATTTGTCTCTAGGGACGGGGAAAGCTGTTCGCATATCGTTCAGCATATGCTCGCCATTCAAATAGACGAGCAACCCCAGCTGGGATCTCACTTTCTCGCATCTTTGGGGATGGAAAATTGATACCCTCCAAAAACTCGCGAGTGAGTTCGTTAAGGTCTGGATCTTCAGATTCGGCAGAAGACGAAGAACTTTCGTCCCGATTGTTGTTCGCCACAACTGTCAGTTCTCTCCCAGATGGGCCCACACCGGTGTCCTCCACAGAGCGAACAACTGAGTCCACGTGAAGATCCAACGCCGAGGAAATCTCGAAGGGAGGTTGATCGACGGGGACCGCGACTGGAAAGAGTGGGTCTAAGGTCTCCTCAGTCTTATTGCTCGAGTGCGAAGACATAGAAGAGGAAGAAAAATCCAGGCGGCGGTAGAAAGAATTGCAGACGGCGGCGCTATCCCGGAGAAGACGATGGCGCTTGAACCCACACGGCGGCGATGGCGATTTCGAGAGAAAAAGTAAAAAAGAGAAAAGAAATAAGAGGATAACTACCTTGTTTCGAAGATTGGAAGCCAAACACTGGAAAAACAGATGCCGGAGAAGCTTGGAATCACCGGAGAAGAAAGAATCGCCGGAGTACTGTAGCAAGAGATGGAAAAGTGGGAAAAATTTGTTTCCCCCCACTATTTATACCCCAAACAAAAACGGGGTCCAGGGCATAATTTTCCGAAAGTTCCGGGGCTCAACTGAAAGAAGGCGGGGTAAATTCCGAGCTAAACTAGAAGATGAAGGACCTATAAACAATTAAAGGGGCGCGTGACCTTGGGGCTGCTCGCGCGTGAGCGGCGCGCAATCATTGCGCTGGCGTCATCTTCGTGAACTCCCCAGATCATGGGAGACGAAACGGTTTTTCCAACATTGCTCGTCACAGAGATGCTGTTCGTCCAAATCTTGGCCAAGACGATATCCTAACTACAGTTGCTCGCCACAAAATTGCTCGTCTGATGCAACATCTAGTCAGGATAGGGGGCAATTGTTGATGGGCGAACATCATCTAGGTATAGAGCGAACAATTATTGAAGTCTAAAACAAAGAAAATCACGATTTGGGTACATTAACCAATCTGGGAGGTTTATGAAGTGACGAGCAACTCTCCCGACGAACAACTAATGGGCGAACAGGTATTAAGGCCCGAGACCAAGAATGAGCCAACTGTGAAGTCATCCATGACGAACAACTTGGTCAAACTACGATACAACAAATAGCCAAGGAGGTGTGTACAAATGAACAAAGGACAAAGATCCCAAAGCCAAGCTAAACAAAGCCATAAGGCGAGCAACTTCCAAAGTACAACCTCAAGAGGCGAACAACTTTCAGTTGGAGAATCAACAAGATCAATCAAGCCGACCTAGGCGAACAACAATGAGTCCGAGATAAGACCAAAGAAGACTTTGTAACTAAGATTCAGCTTAGATAAGATCAAAGGGACACATGTCAAGCATGCAGGCTAGGGAGACCAAGAGTCTTGGACACCTCATGCTTGCTAGTCTCTATAAATAGTTGTTCTCCAGCTTACTTATGTAATTTTCGAATTTCAGACTAAAAAATACACACAAATACACCCAAACTTACGCATATACGAAATAATTTAAATTTCGATCTTCATTTACCCGAATTCATTAACCCAAGACTCGTTTTACCATTTACGGTGGTAATCAATCACACGTTATTGGTTGGTGACGTAAAAACGGATTAAAACAGCCACTAATCCTCCCGATTAGATTCGTTCACCAACATAAACCACTAAACTTGATTCTCAGTCAATGTTTTATCCGATTTTACATATGATGTGTACTTTTGTAAAAATAATAATTCAATTGACGACAAACAGCGAAAAAAGGTGGGAAATGAGACGAAAAACAGTGTCAATGGGCGAATGCACAAGGCTATATATGGCAGAGCAAAGACGCGAAGCGATAGACAACATAAGTGATGGTGAGTTCTGTGTATTTCTCGTTTCAATTGGAATGAATTATAAAGAGTTTTGAGAAAAATGTTATTTTCTAGTAATAGTTTAAAAAAAACTAATAAAAAATTAAGTTTAGTGATTTATGTGTCAAAATTTGATAGTTTATATGTAAAAGTACCAAGAAATGTAATATGGTAGTTTAAGTGCAAAATTGTCAATAGTTTAGTGGGTTTAGTGCAATTATACCATATTTATATTCGGTACTTTACTCTTTTGATTGTTATGAGTGGAGAGTTGCTTGTTATTGGATGGTCTGAGCTTATATTTAATTTTGTAGGTCCAAGATTGATCTATTATATGTCATATATTTTTTTAGGAGAGTGAATATTTTCACCTCCAAAATTTAATTGTTCACCGCACGATTCAGCTCACCACCCAAAATTTCAGTCCCCAACTCCCCCTCCCCCAATGCCTAAAATTGAATGATATTCAAAATTGTTTTCCGAATAAATGATAAATGTTCGGAAAAAACGGTCGAATAAAAGTTAAGGGGGTGAAAATATTTGTACTCTTCAATATTAATAATATATATTTCTAATGTTTTAATTTCCAACATGTTAATGTCAAATAAAATTATTGAATCGCTAATAAAGATAAATAAACTTATTAAACTTAGTTATAAACATCCAATTTGCATATGATATTTTGACTAATAGATGAATGGTATGATAAAATTAAATAAGGAAATACACTACGAGGGTACATGGTTTTGCAATGTTTCACTCATAAGTAGTTGGTTTTTCCCAGCTTACTATGAACAACAAAACTTTAATATATTATTTTTTCACAATTTATATATATTTTTTAAATTAGGTTTCAATATAAATATTTATATAGTATTCCCTCTATTTTAAACTAAGTGTCGTTTTAGAGATTTCATATCAAATTAAGAATCATAAAATTTTGACATATATACCCCACATAAATCTCTAAAAAAAATTTAATTATATTTTTTATAATCTCTAACTAATATGTTATATTTAAATGTAATTTCCAAAAAATCTCTTGTATCTTGAATTCGAATTCGAGGTAAATTTGAAAAAAATGTGAAAAAATAACTAAAAAACACTTATGTTAAAATAAAATTTAACCTCTAAAACGACATTTATTTTGAAACAGATGGAGTATAATATATATTAAACCATCTATTAATACAAATATTAAGAAATTGACATATATCGAAATCCACGAGAGAACACCATGTGTTACAATTAATTCTCCAATAAAATGTGTATACATATATATTTTTTTATATCGATCAAATGACTTTCATTTCACATAACTGGTACCCAAACATCTTACAGATTAGTACCAACAACTTAAGACCAATTACAATAGCAAGCACATTATCTCTTAGATTCAACTTGAAATCAACAACAAAGACTACAAAATTAACATCCCAAAGCAACTCTTGGCATCTCAAGCCATTCCCGAAAAGAAAATGCAGTGTACCTCATATCCACAATTGAAAGCCAGTTCCAAATCCTTGTCTTCGATTCCATGGAGATTTGGCAAGTGACACACCTTCATTCCGAAAAACGATACTATTTCTCATTTTCCATAGCAACCAAATGATCACTTCCCAGATGCACGTTGCTATCTTTACTCCCTTATTTCCTTCCAACAGTCTGTTGAAGTGTAACAAATTTGTCGATGGTTTGGATGATAAGGCTGTTTCGACACCTAGCCATTTGATACACTTCATCCAAAAATTATAAGACAAGTTGTATTCGAAGAAGACATGTTTTACTGTTTCCGGGCTTTCTTTGCAAAATGCACAATTCAAATCCTCTTCCCCAAATAACTCTCTCTAAACATGTGTGTGTACATATATATACTCTCTTATTATCTTCACAATTTTTATTTTTTCTATTGCTTGTTCCAAATTGTTGTATTTTGAATTAGATCTAGATTAATTCTCTCATGCAAAAGTTGTTATTTTTAACTAATCAAATCACATATTCACATAATAATTAATGAAATATTTTTGTGAGAAATCGTCTCATGGTGTGAGATAACACAAATTAACACTTATCTCTATCATAGACCTTTTTATATATCTTAAATTTACATATCGAGATTTATGTATTTTCAAAAGAAAAAGACGGATAAGTTAAAATTTCATTTACAATTTAATAATAAAAAAGATAAAAAGATAAAAAAAAAAAAAAGTACAATTGAAGTGTTAAAGGGGTTTTGCATTCATGGAGAATCACTGTAATCAGATGATTACATTATTGTTGTTGTTTTACTAATGATACGTTAAAACTCATATCAATCCACAATATACTAACAAAGAGTTTGTTATAAAGTTTAATTGCATTAGACCTACCAAACTATTAGCGATTTTGCATCTAAACTACCAAACTATATTTATTGACACTAATATATACATACTATTAAATTTTGACTCATAAACCACTAAACTTATTATATTATTTTTAATAGTCGATTTTTATAATATACTGAATATTTGATCTTTTATAAATACGTACGCAAAGAGTCTAAGCGACTACTATTATCGTGTTTGTAAAATTGTTTTCAGTTTGCAGTTTCCAGTTGACAAATAACCAATTAGGCTGTATTTACTATTTAGATAGAGGGGTTTGAACCATGAATTTAAATTTATAACCTAAATTCATTCCACTTGTTTGGTTAAAATATTCAAATTGATATATTTCAAATGTTTAGCTTTAATTCTTAGTTCAAAGTAGAGGAATTTAAAATATCTAGTAAAACCATATCATTTGAAATATATAAATTTTTAAATCTCCCATCTTCAAATTCTTTGTATTTTAAATGACTTAATTCAAATGCAACTTTATACTATTATCTATGTTTATGAGCATATCCTCTTTGAAAGTATTTTTTAATTTTGATGGAATTTCCCCCTAAATTGTTTGGTGTGTTTAACTTTGTATAAATACATGTGATACATTCACATGACTGTCACGCTTCTCTGTCCCTATTTGTTGTATATTCTTTTTTAAGATATTTTTGTATAAGTGACAATACATTGGTTTTCCAACTTGTGGGCACACTACAGACACTAGGTTCATGGGTTTGATCATTATTCATGATTATGATATTCATTATCTATATCTACATTAGTATTAATAATAAAATGAATCATAACTCATAACATAGATTATGCAATCATTCTTGTGTAAATTTAATGCTTTCGTTTTAATTTTGGTTCCTATACAAATGATGTACGCATAAATTTACTGTTTACCGTAATATCTTCATTAAATACTTTTAATTTGATATTATAGTTTTAAGGAACTTCATAAATTTCAATTTTAAACGTATAGTATTTAAAAATAAAGTGATCTTTGTTTAAAAAATAAAAAATTACTGATTAAATATTCGTCTTCTTGATGGAGATAAAGATTATAAATAGGAGCTTTGCAATCACTATTATTCAGTTGTTTATTGATATTGAAATATATTGGGTTTATCCCTTTATCGTGTTTTAATTGTTGTTATTCTAGTATTCATGCATGAATCAATAGATTAACACGTTAATCGCGTTTGCGTTTATCTGGGTATTCTTAGAATCAACGGATAATACGTTGTATCGTGCTTTCGCTCCATCAGTTGGTAATCAGGGTCAGACGATTCTGTGGAAATTATAATTGATGTCTCGAGATTATGATACGGAGGAGGAATTTGATTTCCTTTGGTCTCAATTGGATGTCGTTGTCGACGGAATTTTCGACAGCTACTGCCGACGAGACGAACTTGTACCCCCGGTGGCTTTGCCGCCACCATCTCCTATTTTAGCAGCCCTTATTGCAGCCTCCACAACGCCATCACCACCGATTTACCTTACAGCCGCAACAATGTTGTCTGTTGAACCGCAATCAGTCATCTTGAACCGAGATCAGATCGCCACATCACTGATCGGCGTTCGATTTGTTCTTTCTGCCGCTATCACGAGTGCGCCAGCGAGAGCCTTCCCGCCCACGGTTCAGCAAACCCAGATGACGTGCAGATGCATTCCTGGTGGAATTGATGGCCGTCGAATTCCGATGTGCTTTCCTGGTGCGTCGGAGCGATTCCATGCTGCAGATTTGCGCATTGGGAAAGACGAAGCATACTACGTGTATGGTGCCCTTTTTGATTCCTTTGGGCCTAATTATCATGTAGACGATGGCCTACTTGGGCCTTTTGGGTTGAGACAAATTGCTAGGTCATTTTATGAAATTGGCCGACATGATGAAGAAAAACATGGGCATGCTAAATTTTCTAATTATTTTGGAAAATTTTGTCCACCATTTTATGATGGTGGTATAGGGTTAAATGTTAATAACTATTATTATTTTATTAATAATGATAGTTATTTTAACACTTCTCTAAAACTTCCATTTGCTTATCACCTCAAAAATTTAGGGCACGTACGAACTGCAGATGTTTTTGAAGTCAAGTCTCTTGGGCCATTGATTGATTTTGTTTTCCCTAGAAATGAACGCGTGATCGGCTCGATTATACTGTTGGAGATAAAGATTCATGCAGATTCGAGGACGAATCTTTTCGAAGAGGGAGAGAATGATGGAGATAAAGATTGTATTTAATTATTTATTATTAGTATTTATATTTTATAGTTTTAGGGCTTTATTTAAGTTTTGATCAATTATTACTGGGTCGGGCTTTTAGGGTTTATACGCCTAAAATCCTAGATATCTATTATAAATAGGAGCTTTGCAATCATTATTATTCAGTTGATTATTGAATTAAGAAATATTGGGTTTTATCCCTTTTCGTGTTACTAATCGTTCTTCTTCGGTATTCATAGAATGAATCAACGAAGTTAAAACGTTTAATCACGTTGCGTTTATCCGGATATTCTTAGAATCAACAGATATTACGTTCCCGCTGCGTCACTTCTAATACAGTAAAGTGACTTTTGTTAAAAGTTTAAAATTGAAAATAGTGATTAGATATTCGTTTTTTAATAATGGCCACCAATGAATTTATATCAATAAAAAAAGTTAGAGAACGTTTTGAAACTCTAAGTGTAAATTAAAAGTGATTTTTGAAGACATTGTCCACTTTTAATTTTATTACAAAAAACATTTAAAATCACTTTTAATTTTACATTAGACTTTAAAAATATTTCCTAGAAGTGGAGAATATTTTAAAATAAAATGATTTAAAAAATGATAAGTGTTTCTAAAATAAAAATAATAATTAATTAATACAATTATTCATATTTCCACTAAAGAATCAGAATTTTGAAACATATTTTTTCTGCTTTGCAAATAGATTCTAAATTGATAATTATTAATTTTAAACAATATAGAATTAATTTTAAAAAATTTAAATCTACCTACAAAGTAGAAGTGATAGACAAATAATCGCTTAATAATATAGCTATACTGCACTCATTTTTCTCTCCTGGCAGGCATTTATACATGTGGGAGTTGCTTATTTCATAAGCGTCGACGATGAAATGAATGATAATCTATGTATTTACTTCAAAATAAAATAGATTATAATATGAATTAGAATAAAAAATTAAAATGGATTGACAAGATGGAGTTTTTTTTTTTCCCTTTTCTGGTGGGGGGTTGCTTGCTCGATAAGTGAGCTTTGCGTTTTCTTTTTAGCTTTTTATTAATTTAATCGGCATGTCTTGGTAATTGGCCTAAGTTAAAAAAGAAAAATAAAGTGCAACTAAATCTACGAGTGATTATGGTGCGATTCCACCACCCTCCCCTCTCTTTCCGACTAAATTCAAATTTGTAATTCTAATTTGCGGGTTTTTATGGAAAAAAAAAAAAATTCACAAATGGTCATGTAACTTTGACCAAGTCCATAAATAGTTCTGTAAATTTTCACTTTATCAATTTTAGTCATTTTGGTATTAATTTTGGTCATTTTCGTCGAAAATTATAAATTTGGCCAAAAAAAATCCCGGAAATGTACTGTAACTTACATAATGAACTGAAGAAAGTATCAGAAAGACTAGTTCAACATGAATAAGAGAATAGTATATGTTTTGATCCAAATGTTACCGTAAATTACTCGGGAATTAGCCATGAGAATAGATGAATTTCACAATTTTGAAACCCCAATTCTTGGGGTAGGTGTAATCGACACATGAAATTAATTGAGGAGTTTTCTTTTTAGATGTGAGACGGTTCAAATGATATTAGTGACGACCCTCAACGTGACAAAAATAAAAAATTCGGGCAACTTTCCGATCAAATTTTAAATTTTTCGGCGAAAATGACTAAAATTGATACTAAAAGAATTAAAATTGATAAAATAAAAACTTCATATAAATTTGGACAAAATTACAGGACCATTTGTAGTTTTTTTTCTCAATTTTTATGTAAACATAGTCATGCATGGAATGGTTTTGATGAGTTACTTACAATTATTCATTCAGTCATACAATACTTGCAGTAAGAATTTAAACACTTAGTGGGCACTTGGTTTATTGAAAGGAATCAGAATAGCAATGAGTTTAATAGTAGTGACGAATGGTAATGGATATGCTAGTTATTCTTGAGTTGTTTGGTTTATATATAGGTATGACTATTATTATTATATATGGTGATTGGTATAATAAAAACCATTGATAATAAAAATTATTATTAATTGTATTTTTTACGTTAAAAAATATATTATATACTAATAATGTTTAGAATTATCATAAATAATAATAACAAATAATTTAGAAGATAAAGAAATTTAAAAAATATTATATGTGGAATTTTATGGAG
Source organism: Ballota nigra (assembly GCA_947034835.1). Lineage (NCBI taxonomy): Eukaryota > Viridiplantae > Streptophyta > Magnoliopsida > Lamiales > Lamiaceae > Ballota > Ballota nigra. The sequence goes on from OX344724.1 coordinate 95,339,850, forward strand.
GAATGACTTTCATTCCTCCCAAAATGGTGAGTAATGTGTTGTAAATCTAGAAGATTTATTATTCCAAATTTAGAAGATTTGATGTGGACATTACTAATGGACCAAATAACTCAATGGGCTTCATATCGTATACTAGGATTTTATCCGTATAAATAGACTATTGTACTCATAATTGTAATCACTCATACACAAGAATATTAGTGAAACTCCTGGCTTGGCTCGCCCCCAGACGTAGTCGTTCCCGACAAACTGGGTGAACAAATCCCGTCTTTTATTTTACGCACTTATTTACAACACGTTATCAGCACGAGATTCTGCCCGAGATTAAACGGTACGCCCTAAAATTAATTCTCTACAAATCATATGAATTAATCCCCGTAACAAATTATTTGATCCATGTGTTACATGATTTATATGCTCTATAATTATTAATTTAATTTGTTTATGTTCTTGTAATTAATTGAATCAAATCGTGTTTCGAATTGGATTAATTTCAAATTGAGAATCGAACAAACAATGGCCGCCGCCCGAAGACGAACGACCGTCGCCTGCCAGCAGCGTCGCCGCGCATGCGTCGCGGCCTAGCAGCCGCCGCCGCCCGGCGCGACGTCTGCCACCAGCGCGGCGCTCCCCGTGCTCCGTCCGCTGCCGTTCACGCGGCACTTCCCGTGCGCTGTCGGTCGCCCCTTTGCCGCCTCCGCGCGCCTCCGTGCGCGGCGTCGAGGTGGAGCAAGCCCTCCGCACGTGGCGCCATTCTCCCCGGAATTTTGTGAAATCCTAACCTAATTTCGGTTTCGTTTTAGGATAACACAAAATTATAATTAATTTATTTTAAAATTCCGAAAATATTTCGTTAAATTTCATTAATATACATGAAATATTTAGCCTCATGAATATGCATGTTTATTAAGTCGTAAATTTTCCTTGAAATTGTTTTCATGTGATTATCGTTCATAATAGATTATTTTGCATGTATCTATGATTTAATTATCTTACGTGCATTATTTTTCTCGCACATAGTTTATTTCGTTATAGTCCGCATATTATGCCCGGGTAGGCGGCGCCCGGTACTTGTCGGACCGTAATTTATGTTTTGGGTAGACGACGCCCAATACTTGTCTCTATGTGCTCTAGAATAATCAAATAAATCCTCATTTCTCCGTTGTTAATAAATTTGGTCACACTTCTTACCATGTCACTTTAATAATTGTAGTGTATCATGTCTTATATTACCAAAAGAGAATTCGCTGAGCTTGCTCTTGATGGTAGTAACTACCTGATATGGACGCTAGATGTTGAGATACATCTAGCCTCAACCAACTTAAGCGGTGTGATTGTCGATGATTCAAAATCAACTGACGCCCAGAAGGCGAAGGCTCTTATTTTTCTCAAACATCATCTTAATCAAGACCTGGAAAATGAATATCTCACTGAGAGAGACCCCAGAACGTTGTGGAAGTCCCTAAATGACCGTTTCCAATAACAAAATAACAATACTCCTAAATGAGGCTCAATACGATTGGTTGACCCTCCGTTTTCAAGACTTTAAGTATGTAACAGAGTACAACTCAGCCCTACATCGTATTGTATCTCAGTTAAAGTTATGCAAGCAAACTGTAACTGAGGACGACTTAATCCAGAAGACTTTGTCGACTTTCCACGCCAGCAACCTTGTACTCCAGCAGTAGTATAGGGCTAAGAACTACACTGTACACTCTGAGCTAATTTCTGCACTTATAGTGGCAGAAAAGCACAGCCAACTCCTTATGTAGAATCATAACTCGGGACCGGTTGGCTCAAAAGTTGTGCCCGAAGCACATGCTACAGCTCAAGGTAGTACAAGTGGTCGCAAGCGTGGAAGGGGGAGATGAAGTAAACGAACTCGTAGCAAAGGCCGAGATCGTAGTAAGTCCGGTGGTCCAGGTACCTTGAATGACAATCAAGCTCAGGCTCGTGGAAAGGCTGCACCTAACACGAATCCCGCTACTAAAAAATCTGACAATCAAGATAAGGTTGAGCAGTCCTGCTACAAATACGGATGCAAGGGCCATTAGTCTCGCATGTGTTGCACTCCTAAACACTTGGTTGAGGCTTACCAAAAGTAGCAGAAGGACGATAAGGGGAAGGCTCCTAGAGTTGAATCTCACCATGCCAGCCTGCCTGAAGCAGACCCTGGCCAAGACAACGTCGATCCTATGGGCATTGAGCTCAAGGACTTTGGAGATGATGAGTGATTTGCGTATTTGATTAATTCTAGTACTTTGTTTTTTAATAAGACAATTTTATATTTTGGAACCTTTCTTTCGGATACTTTATTTTATTTTATGGATGATACTATTATTTTAGTTTTGGTGTGTTTACCTTAAATAGTTATCCATTACATTTATTTGGATATTGTTGTTCTCATTTATGGCTTGTAAACATATCAGCTATTAGGTTTGGACAATTTCCTCTTGCATGATGGACGCACATGGTGATTTATGTTTGGTAGATAGCGCCACCACACATACAATCCTAAAAGATAGGAAGTATTTTCATAACTTGATAAAACGTAAGGGGAGTATAACTACAATAGCCAATGATAGTATGTTGATAGTGGGCTCCGGAAGAGCTTCCATTGTCTTCCTCATGGGTACCGAACTCATAATTGTTAATGCTTTATTGTTTCCACAATCTAAGTGTACCCTACTCAGTTTTAGAGACATTAGGATAAATGAATATCACATTGAAACTGAAATTGAGAACAATAACGAATACCTTTTGATGACTATTACTCGAGGTAACCGTAAACAAGTTATAGAAAAGCTTCATTCCTTCTCCTCCGGATTGTACTATTCCTACATCCGGCCGTCTAGTTCCCATCTAGCTATGAGTATGAAATTTCATGACCCAAATTCTTTTAAATTGTGGCATCAACGGTTAGGTCATCCAGGACAAACTATGATACGTAGGATTCTATCTAATTCAATTGGTCATAATATTTCGAATAATAGAATCCCTCCTGTTGATGAATTTATTTGTGATGCATGTTCTAAGGGTAAGTTAATAGTACGCCCGTCGCACACTAAGGTTGGACTAGAGTCTCCGGTTTTTCTTGAGTGAATTCAAGGAGACATTTGTGGACCGATTCACCCAACATCATGACCATTTCGTTATTTCATGGTCCTTATTGATGCCTCCACTAGGTGGACATATGTCTGTTTGCTGTCCACTCGCGATCAAGCCTTTGCAAAGCTCATTGCGAAAACTATCGAGCTTAGAGCTCAATTCCCGGATTATCCAATCAAGTCGATTCGCATGGATAATGCTGCTGAATTCAGCTCAAAGGCCTTTACAGTTAACTGTATGGCCCTGAGAATTAAAATGGAGCATTCGATCCCCTACGTCCATACCCAAAATGGTCTTGCTAAGGCGCTAATAAAACGTATCAAACTTATCGCGAGACCATTGCTTATGAACTCCAAACTACCCACTTCATGTTGGGGGCATGCAGTCCTACATGCATCGCACTTAATACAAATCCGTCCAACTGCATATAATGATCATTCCCCCTATAGTTAGTGCATGGGAAATAACCTAGTATTTCCCATCTGCGTATTTTCGGATGTGCGGTATATGTTCCGATAACATTACCAAAGCGGATCTCTATGGGCCCACGAAGGAAACTCGGTATTTACGTCGGATTTGACTCTCCATTCATCGTGAAATATCTTGAGCCTTTGTCCGAAGATCAATTAACGGCCCGGTTCGCTGATTGCACGTTCGATGAAGATTACTTCCTGGCATTAGGGGGAGATCCGAATTTAAAATTGAATGAATGCCGGGAGCTTACGTGGAACGTAAGTAATCTTCAGTATCTAGATCCACGCACTAGTCAATCTGAACTAGAAGTTCAGAAGATCATTAACTTGCAAAATCTAGTAAATAATCTGCCAGACGTGTTCACTGACCATATAGGTGTTATTAAATCGCATATACCTGCAGTAAATGCTCCCCAAAGGATTGAGGTCCCAAGCAAAACAAGTACTCATGCCCCCACGCGCCAGAAGCGCAAAGGACCCTCAAGAGATAGTAATACACCTAAACGAAAGGCTAGCAAATCTGGTCAGTCGAATGTAAAATCTCTAGAAGAGATTCGTCTAGATAACTCAAAGTCTCTAGGAGACTAACGTCCTAGTGATGAAGCACGTGCACACTAATATTCAATGCACTATTACCGTGGAATGACCAAACCCAAATACAATGGGAAATAAGGAAGGTTTGGTTGACGTAAACGTCGAAGTCTCTGTGAATTTCAAAGATACGAGAGAAACATATAATATAAATATTACTGTCGTCGACGATACATTTGCAGCATCAATTGCTCTTTCCATTATAAATGATCTAGATCCAAAATCCAAAACAATCGCTGAGTGCCGGAAGCGCTCCGATTGGGTTAAATGGAAAGAGGCAATTGAAGCAGAGTTCACATTGCTTAACAAAAGACAAGTATTTGGCTCTATCGTTCATACACCCATGCGCGCTATCCCCGTAGAATATAAATGGGTATTTGTACGAAAATGAAATGAGAACAATACTATGGAGAGGTATAAAATGAGGCTTGTAGCTCCAAGGTTTTCGCAGAGACCCGGGATTGATTTCGATCAAACCTATTCTCCCGTCATGGACTTAATAACATTCCGCTACTTGATATCTTTGGCAGTTAAAATGAATCTCCAAATGAAATTAATGGACGTAGTAACCGCGTACTTATACGGATCACTTGACGCCGACATTTATATGAAAATCCCCGATGGATTTGACATTCCTCAGATGAGGGATGGTGAAAATTGCAGTATGTATAGCATAAAACTACAAAAGTCGTTGTATGGCCTGAAGTAATCGGGCCTCATGTGGTACAACCGACTCAGTGAATTCCTTCAGAAGAAGGGATACACATTCGATAAAGTTTTTCCATGAGTATTCACGAAGAAATCGCAAAATGGTTTTTGCATCATATCCGTCTATGTTGATGACCTGAACATAATCGGTACATGCAAAGAGATTGAAGAAGTCAGTTCAATCTTGAAAGCCGAATTCGAAATAAAAACCTTGGGTAAAACCAAGTACTGCCTCGGCCTGCAGATCGAGCATCTCCCGGAATGAATTCTTATACATCAGTCAACCTACTTAAAGAAGGTATTGGAGAGATTTCACATGGATAAATCTCATCCACTTAGCACCCCTATGGTTGTTCGATCCTTCGAAGTGGATAAGGATCCATTTAGACCAAAAGAAGATTAAGAAGAAATTATGGGGCCAGAAGTTCCTTATCTTAGTGTTGTTGGAGTATTGCTCTATCTCGCAAATTGCACTCGGCCGGACATTGCGTTTGCTGTTAATTTGCTTGCGAGACATAGCACTTCTCCTACAAGGAGACATTGAAATGGTGTTAAGCATGTTCTACGGCACCTCCAAGGGTCTCAAGATCTTGGACTGTTTTACCGTAAGAACCAAGATAAAACCTTAGTAGGTTATGCGGATGCTGGCTATTTGTCTGATTCCCACAACGCCATATCCCAGACTGGTTATATTTTTCTCTGTGGTGGTACCGCGATCTCATGGAGATCGGTTAAACAAACTATGGTCACTACGTCTTCAAACCACTTAGAGATAATAACTTTATTTGAAGCCTTAAGAGAATGTGTTTGGTTAAGGTTCTTGGTAAAACACATTGGTGACTCGTGTGGTATCGTTAAAGGCGATACACCTCCCACCGTTATATTTGAAGACAACGCAGCTTGCATCGCACAAATGAGTAATGGGTACGTCAAGGGAAACCTGACGAAACATATTTCACCTAAGTTTTTCTATCCATACGAACTCCAGAAGAGCAACGTGATTACCATTCAAAAGGTGCAATCTAGTAACAATCTAGCAGATCTGTTTACTAAGTCCTTACCTACGTCTACTTTTGAAAAGTACGTTCGTGGTATTGGGATGCAAAGACTCAAAGTATTGTTGTCTTCAGGGGGAGCGGTAACCCCGAAATGAATCTGGAAGATTTGATCTAGAAGATCGATTACATTCCTCCCTAACTTATTATTTGGCCGATACCTAACACGTGAAGTTTTTATGACAAGACATTTATGTTATGTCGTAATGTCCAAGGGGGAGTGTTGTAAATCTAGAAGATTTATTATTCTAAATCTAGAAGATTTGATGTGGGCATTACTAATGGACCAAATAACCCAATGTGCTTCATATCTTAGACTAGGGTTTTATCCTTATAAATAGACTATTGTACTCATAATTGTAATCACTCATACATAAGAATATTAGTGAAACTCCTGGCTTGGCTCGCCCCCAGACGTAGTCGTTCCCGACGAACTGGGTGAACAAATCCCGTCTTTTATTTTACGCACTTATTTACAACATAATGGATCTATAACTTTCATTCCTTAATTTCAAGATATCAAATTATTATTTGAGGTATGATTACCCTCAACTAAATATCACACTTTCATTCTATTACCATTCCTCAATTTCAAAGGTGTCAACCAAACACACTCTTAGTTATTTCATTCCAGCAATTCAATTTATTAATAATATTAAATGTAAATATAATAATATGCATTTGTAATTTGTAAAGGCTAAGAATGCTATTTAGTAAAACGAATAAAATTTTATTATATTGTGAACTTAGTGAAGGAATGATGTGGGATATTTAGGATACGTATATTAAAGAGAAATTTATCAAAACATCACTTTAAAGTTCACATTTTGAAAAGACCACATAAGTTTTTTTTATAAAAATAACCTATACAAACCCTGTGCAATTAGTATGGCTTACATGTCATTTAATACTCTCCTAATACCGGAAAAAATTAGTATGGCAATTCTCATTCTAATTGAGCTCTCGAGGTCGAGGGAATATGGAGAGAACCAATCCATTTCCACACTGTTCGCCATGTTCTTTTAAATAAATTTTACAAAAAATAATTTTGCATATACTGTATCACGTTGGAAAGATGTTAAGAAAATTTAGTTATTTAGATTTATATATACTTATTAATTTAAAAAATATGTAGTTAATTTTCTTTGTGGAGGATGCACACAAATTAATTAACCGTGGAGATGGCGGCTGTAAAGTCAGAGCAACAGTCGCAGTATACAAATTTCATGAGTTGAAGGTGATACAGCTATCAGCTATGGAGAAAGAGATTACTATTGCAACAAGGATGGGGCTCTCACTAATTTTGGGAGCTTTTTCCGTGTTTCTTCTCCGAGTTTTTTATGCTTCATTCTTGAAGCCGAGAAGACTGAGATCAAAACTTGAAAAACAAGGGATTAAAGGGCCTGCCCCCTCCTTTTTGTATGGAAATATACCTGACATGAAGAGGATTATTCAACTTCAGAAGCCATTGGATAAAAATTCCCCTGAAAATTTGCTTCATGCCTGGTTCTCCTTCGTCTTCCCACACCTTGAGCAGTGGAGAAATGAATATGGTGAGTGCATACCAGGTGTTTGTTTTTAGACCTCAAAGAGATACTTGCTTGATTTATGAAAGGATGAAAAGTGAAAACTAGGCAGTTGATTTTTACATTTTTATGCAACGTTTTGCTGTTCATAACTGTGCTACTGCTCCCTTTTGTCGGTGCTTGATGCTGATCATATAAGAAATTTAGGCAAAATTAACGTGAGCTAGTATTCCCATGAAACTTGTTTGCATTTTATTTGTATTTTTTAACTATATTAGTAGTTTAGTTCGACAGTAAATTAGTAGCACTGTATAACGAAAACAACTAATATTGTTTGACTTGTAAGGTGAAACTGATTTACATAACACTTATAAAGCTGTAGTCACAATACTAACTGGGATCATCTTGATTCTTGATTTGAAGGTAATAAAAATATTGCTTATGAGAATATTACTAGCTGATCATTGTCATTACTAGGTGAGTCTTGGCACTTAATTCTTGTAGAGTCACTGTGTTCATCAACCAACACCTTAAGTAATGATATGTCAAGTTCTTATGTTATTATCCTCCAGAATAAACACCTTTTTTTGGTGATAGTAGACTCTTATGTTTTAGGATTTTCAGTGAATTAGTTGTCTCAAAGGTTGCAAGTTGTTGATAGTCTGAGCTTTGGAGAATGACTTGAACTGCATGTAATCACAGGACCAACATTTGTGTATTCTACTGGGAACATTCAGCTACTGTGCATCAGTGATCCAGAGATGGTCAAGGAATTGAGCCTCTGCACATCGTTGAACCTGGGCAAGCCTTTGTATTTATCAACTGAACGCGGTCCTCTGCTCGGTAGGGGAATCCTAACATCAAATGGCCCATACTGGCTTCATCAGAGGAAGATCATTGCACCTGAATTTTACCTCGATAGGGTCAAGGTGCGTACACCCTTGAATGAGTAGAGGAATACTCAGGATTTGGTTGAGTAAAGAAGCTCGTCTATACAGCTGCTAATTTTTTTGTTAATCTTTGCAGGGTATGGTGAGCCTGATAGCTGAATCCACGCTGGCCGTGGTCAAAACTTGGGAGAACAAAATCGAGAGTTCAGAAGGAAAGGCGGAGGTCAGCATAAACGAGGATATGAGAAGTTTGTCAGCAGATATTATTTCAAGAGCTTGCTTTGGAAAAAGCTATGCTCAAGGGGAAAAGATATTCACTAAACTTCAATCACTTCAAAGGGTAATGTCAACGGGAAGCATTGGAATTCCTGGATTAAGGTACACTAACTTATTTTGTTGGAAATCGGGCTTTCGTAATCAATGTGATATGTGATCCAATTACGAAAAAAAAAAAAAACAGGCACCTTCCTACTAAGCACAACAAGGAGATGTGGAAATTGGAAAGAGAGATAGACTCGATGATACTGGATGTGGTCAAAAGTCGGAGTAGTGATGATGATAATGATAAGAAAGATCTTCTACAGTTGCTACTCAGTGCGGCTGAGAGTTGTGGGGATGGCAGCAACATACCAGCAGATATCACGCCAAACAAGTTCATTGTGGATAATTGCAAGAACATATACTTTGCTGGCCACGAGACTACTGCAATTTCAGCATCGTGGTGCTTGATGACGCTGGCGGCTTATCCAGATTGGCAAGCTCGTGCTCGTGAAGAAGCGCTTGGAGTATGTGGAACGAACATGCCTACAGCAGACATGCTCCGAAACTTGAAAGTGGTACAACCTCTCACATCCAACACGTATTTACGTCCTCTCCTAAATACCCTGTGTTTCTTGAATAAATTATGACCATATCTTGCACCAACTTTGGTTGCTTCTGGCAAAAACTTCTATGCACCAGTTGCACGTGCAATTTGACGCAATTTTGACCATAATTGCTTCATTCATTAAAAAAAGAAAAAACTGAAGAATGCAATGAGAAGTATCAGTTCATATTTAGAAAAATATTAGCTCATACAAAAGAATGTAAGTTGAACATATAAGCAAATTTTCAATATACAGCTAATACTTTTTATCATATGAGTTGGTACTTTATGACCCTTTTTTCTATTATTCATGAAAAAATATAGAAAAACAGTTTGGTTGAATTTTTTAGTTTGGTGCACTGAGGTGTTACTCGCTCTATATATATAATGAAGTTATTTCTATCTATTCTGATGACAGCTAACTATGGTGATTCAAGAGACGCTACGCCTCTACCCACCAGTTCCCTATGTTGTGAGAGAAGCATTGCAAGCTATCAATATCAGAGGGCTAGACATCCCTAAAGGCGTAAACATCCAGGTTCCAATACCCGTACTGCACCAGAACCAAGACCTATGGGGCTCGGACGCACACCAGTTCAAGCCAGAGAGATTTGCAAACGGGACCTCAGGGGCTTGCAAGATCCCACATGCATATATGCCCTTCGGGGTGGGAACTCGTATATGTGCTGGACAACACTTCGCCATGGCTGAATTAAAGGTCATTCTTTCACTCATTTTGTCCAACTTTAGGTGGTCTCTCTCACCGGCGTATCACCATTCACCCGCATTTAGATTACTTATACAACCTCAACATGGAGTAGCTATTCTTCTCGAGAAGCTCTGATATTCTCTCTTTAAAGCTAATCTTGGAATACAAAGATGTATTGGTGTTATATATACCTATATTCACAGTGATGCATAGAATTTATTGTGATAGTGGGTTGGAAAACATGCACATAGTATCAATGCATTGGATCTCTGTTGGAGATAGAAAAAAAGTATTAATTTTTCTAATAAATTTAAATTTTAGACGATTCATCATCGTCTAAAGGGTTATCAGCTGTTTGTATTTTTTTAATTGTAACTAATGTGGTATGGTATGGTCAAGTTATTTAGATCTTGTTGATATTTTAAGGTGATGAAAATATAATTCTTGAAATACATACTAATATTTCGTTTTTGAAGTAAGAAAACATAAGATTGCAAAATATCGTTTGTTTTGCCATTTGAGTGAAATATTTGGAATTTGGATATTTGAAGTTTCATTTTGATCACAGCCTTTTTTTTTGTGTGTGTGTGTGTAAATATTACTTTTACTATATTATATGAATAACAAATATATATATATATATATATATGACAAAGTATAGGGTGAAAATGGTTCATATATAAACCATTAAAGGGTATTAGTTTTATTCACTGAAAGGTATTAGTTGTTTTCACTGAAGGGTATTAATTGTTTTACTTAAGGATATTGGTTGTTTTCACTTAAGAATATTAATTGTTTATTGAAAATACACTAATGCTATGATCTTTTTGTAGGGTAGGTTTTAACTTTATTATGTAAAAGTAAAGGAGTGTTGTATATGTTATTTATAGGGTTGTAGTCTTAGGATTTTAAAAACCTAATTTTAAAACCCAAACTAGAATGAGTTTTAGATTACAAAATCTAAATCCAGGTTTTTAAAAACCAAAAAGAATATTAGTGGTTTTCACTTAAAAATATTAATTGTTTACTGAAAATACACTAAAACTCTTCAGTGAAAACAACTAATACTCTTCAAAGATTCGTATATGAACCAATTTCACTCTATACATACTCTCTCTCTCTATATATATTGATGAACCAATTTCACTCTATACATAATATCTCTCTATATTGAAGTATCAAAACTGAATAAATGTTTATGTTTTAATTTGAACATAGATCGAAAACAAATCCGCCAACAAAACTAAACAACTTACAAAGGAACTGGAACATAAGCTAGCTTCAATTTTCTTTTTTTCAAATTGACTTAGGATATACATGGTTGGGAAGTTTAGAATTTTGACATGGGAAATGAGAATTAAAATTGATGTTTGATTAAAAGGTATCATTTCTTATAATATGGTTTCATTCTTTAAAAGTGAGGAATGCCCAATTCCTTCCAAATTACTTTCATTCCTCCATTTTTTTTTTGAAAAATGTTAGATTTTGGCCTTTTAAATAAATTTAAAAATAAAATTGGTTTTTTTGTTTAAATAAAAATTGAAATTAGCCTCTCTTTTATATATAATATTTCTTAAAAAAATACATCTCATATTCTCATTTCTAATTAATTTGTGTAAACCAAACAACACAAATATATCATTGCCATTCATTACTACTATTATTATCATCTTTATTTTCATTCCTTGTCACGAACCAAAGGCCCCCTTACAAAAGGATTGGAACTTAAGTTGGCTTCTTTTTTCTTGTTTCTACAACTGATTTGTGACACTTTAAAATTGAGAGAATTTAAATGGTAAATCAGCCTAAAATTTGGAGTGTTCATACGAATTTTTTCCACCAATGAAATAGTTTGGCTTTCCCGAAAAGCCCTTGAGAGGCCGTCACACTAGTGTGAAGGTACAATTGGAAAAAATGTATCCTACCCATTGATCGAGCTAGCTGCCCCTGTTAGTGATCGGTTCTAATTGTGAGGATTAGTGGCTATTTTTAACCGGTTTTAGGATCACCAAACAAGAACGTGTGATTGATTATCACCGTAAATGATAAATCGAAGGTTCGGGTTATAAAATCGTAAATACGAGAGTCGAATCCGTACTTATTTCGTATGTGTGCACATTTAGCTGTGTTTGTGTGTGTTTTGAGAGTATTTGTGAATTTGAACTTGTATTTCTTAGCTGGAGAACAACTATTTATAGAGACTAGCAAGTAGAAGGTGTCCAAGACTCTTGAACTTCCTAGCTTGCATGCTAGACAAGTGTCCTTTGACCTTGTTTGACCTTATCTAAGCTGAATCTTAGTTACAAAGTCTTCTTTGGTCTTATCTTGGACTCATTGTTGTTCATCATGGTTGACTTGATTGGTCCAAATTGATCTTTTAATAAAAGTTGTTCGCCTTTTGAGGTTATGGCTCAGAAGTTGTTCGCCCTTGTATCTTGTTGAGATAGGCTTAGGAATTTTGGTCCTTTGTTCGTCAACATACACCTCTTAGGCTGGTGGATGCCACCTTTTGATAATGTTGCTCGTCACCAGTGATCTGATGGAACGTTTGTATCTGGTCCCGGGCCACATAACTTGTTCGCCGGTATGTTGCTCGTCACTGGAGTTGTTCGTCATTTTATACACTCCTGGATTGATTTATGCACTCCAACCTGATTTTCTTTACTAAATCATTAATTCTTGCTCGCTCAACAATAATTAATGTTCGTCTACCAACAATTGCCCCCTATCCTGACTAGATGTTGCCTCAGACGAGCAACTTTTTGGCGAGCAACTATAGTTAGGATACTAAACTGGTAAGGATTTGGACGAACATCGTTAAAACTGGCGAGCAACTCCAGGTCCGCCGCTTCGTCTCCCACGATCTGAGGGATGTACGAGGATGACGTGGGCGGTATGATTGCGCGCCGCCCACGCGCGAGCATTCCCTAGGCCACGCGCCCTCTTGTTTACACATATGTCCTTCGTTTCTTATCCTTGCTCGAATTTAACCCCCCTTTTTATCACATTGGTCTATGAATTTCATGGATATTACCAGTTTTACCCCGTTTTTTCTTGGGGTATAAATAGAAGAGGGAACTGAAAATTTTCCCACTTCTTCACTCTCTGCTACAGTACTCCAGCGACCTTTCATTACTTTCGGCGACTCCAAGCTTTCCGGCGTCCATTTCTCCGGCGTTTGACTTCAAATTCTTATTCCAAGGTAGTTATTTTCTTATCTTTTCTCCCTTTCTCTCTTTTCTTTCTTTATTTGCTCCATCTCCGCCGTGGGGGAATTTGCGTCGCCGTCGTCCGCCCATAACCGCCACCGTAGAATCCAAAAATCTATTCCTAAATTATAAAAATCCCTCCATTAAACTAATGTCCTCTCACTCGAGTAACCAAAATTCGGAGGAGAGATTAAATCCCCTATTTTCGATCGTGCCGTTTGTCGAGCAACCACCATTCGAAGTTTCCTCAGAAACGCATCCCGACGTGGATTCGGTGGTCTGACTTAAAGCGAATTACACTAACTTCTACTAGTCGCTCACCCGCAAGCGGACGGGTTCACTGTAGTATGGGCGAGTATAATGACCAAGTAGTATCGAACCCACGAGATGGAGTGTATGCGAATAGATCCCTGAAGATCTACGCGTCGTAGCTAATATGAGTGTAATGTTTTTTTTTTTTGGTTTTTTTGAAAGATTAACTAAAAGACTAAAATAAACTAATTAAACTAAAGAATGAAAGAAACGAATTAACAAAGAAAATTAAACTAAGTATCTAAGGTTTGTATGCAAGTATGTGATGGTGATGCTTAAGATAGGAATTCCTACGTATACTAAGGGAGCAGGTACATACTCAAGATAACCGTGACGTGCAAGAAATAACATAAGTAAAAGAATGCAAGGTGAAAGCTCAAGATTCTAAACCCTAATACTTTACCCTAACACTCGACTTCACTAATCCACTAACAAGTTAATAGATTGTGCTTAATTAATGAGACCCTAATTTAACTAAGGTGATGCGGTCGTCCTCTTTCTCTAAACTGGTAGATGAATTAACCATTTCTAAACCCTCTAGTTAAGTCTACTCGTTGTTAAAGAGTGATACGGCCGTCCTCTCTCTAACACTTTTCGAACGAAATTCAAAAGTAAAGTTAAGATTAATTTTAAGAATTCATTAATTAAGAGAATTAAAACTAACGTCATGAATTACCCTAATTACGTACCCACATCCTACTTCTACGAGTTCATCCTACCCCAAGCATGCAAGGGTTTTAGCCGGACATGGCTTTAACAAACATAAAAGCAATAGAAGAAACAACGAACATAAACATAATGAATTGAACGAAGAAAATAAGAAACATGAACTAGGGTTTTAAAAAAAAATAATTCTAAGAACTGAAATTTAATTAACTAAAACGAAGTTCAAAGCGTTTAAAGTAATCAAGCTAACGAAAAGAAACTAAGAATTCGTACGAAAAACCTCAACAAAACGTAAGTAAATCTTGCTTCTCTTCTCCTCTTCCTCTCTCTAAAAACTAAGTCTAAAAGTGATTTCTAAAGTTCGAAAATCCTTCAAAACGTGTTTGGAAGAGGTATATATAGGCACCGGGTCGAAATGAGAGTTAATGGGCCGAAAAAATACGTCCGGAAGCCAAAATATTGAAGTGCTCGAGCAAAAACACGCTCGAGCGGTCCCATTCGAGCATATAGGTCGAATGAAACAGGTGCTCGAGCGCTCCCGCTCGAGCCGGTCGAATGGCAAAATTTTTCTGCAAGTTTTTGGTCATTCGAGCAACACGCTCGAGTGGTCTACGGCTGTTGTACACTTGTTCGTAAAATCTTCATATCTCCTCAACCGGGAGTCCGTTTTGGCCGATTCAAAGTCCTACGAACTCCTCTTTTCGCCCTCCATCCATCTATGAAAACCAAAGAGACAAATTAATAATTTTATAAAAATGATACTCATTTGACTCCAAGCACTCATCGAAAACACTCAAAACATGAGCAAATCGGGCACCAAAACATAACAATTTCACGCCTAATCATGGTCCGATCCACGGAGGACATTGGTGCTCACCAGTCCGGTGAAGAGGTTGGGGAGGCTGCGAGCAGCACCTCCGACGAGCAATCTTCACCTGGATTTGAATTTGAGGAAGATCCGGAGTTTGACGAGCTCACACACGAATTCCTGGAGGGGATAGGGTTCCCAGGTCCCAAGATGCTCGAAAATGAAATTCCTACGGGAGTTGCTCGCCCATTCGAATGGCGAACATATTCTTCTAAGTATGCGAACAACCTTCCCCGCCCCCACGTCAAGTATTGGACTTGGTAAGGACTGAGTAACAGGCTAGCAGGATCCGAAGTGTTGTTCGTAAAGACGAGTTCAACCTTATCCGGGAGGCATATCAAATCCCTCATGACATATTCATGTGGGCTCCAAAGAGGAAAGAGAGAGCTGATCGGCCTCCCCCAGGATGCACGACGATCAATATTGACACCTTGATTGCTGGGCTGAGGTTGCCGTTGCCCCTTGTTGTTGGTCGTTTTTTAGAGGCGACCAACTTAGCCATCACCCAAATAACTCCCATAGGGTGGATGAACCTGCTCGGCATCATGGGCTTGTTCGCCCCGGAGGGGTACGTTGACCGCATTACTGCTGAAGAGGTCAACTACCTGATGACAATCACCAAGTGTCTGAGGGGCGAGGAGGGATACTATTACTTGAAAGCCCGAACTGGTTTGAAACTGGTTGAGAGGGTGCCAAACAAGATCCGGAATTGGAAGAAGCACTTCTTTTTTATTGGGGGCGACTGGCGAGCATCTTCTGACCCTCATGGCGGTGCTGGGCGCATATACGAACCCACCACTTATGGGAAAATCAAACGTAAGGTCTCATTTGCTCGTCCTTACATAAAGTTCTAATTTAACTTTTTTTTTTGTTCGCAGGTCCCCGATTGCTCAAGTGGAACTCAGAAGAGGAAGAGGTTGGCTCTGAATTTCTCTTCACTTCGTGTCCGGTCGCTCTCCGAGACAAATCCGAGAGGACAATCGAGTACGTGAACCGAGTGAAGTGCAAACAAGTTGCTCGCCTGTTCACGTACCCCCATCATTTAGAAGCTCAGGCAGAGGTGCCCCCAGGTATATAAAAAATTTTAACTTTCAATTATAAACTTGTTCGTCACTTGTGTTCTCAACTTGCTCGTCTAATTTTAATTATTTATTTTTTAGCCGAGAAAGTCACCGTTGCTGTCACTTCCTGCTTTGGACTTCTTGAACAAAAGGTCCACGAAATGCCGCCTCCAAAAGAACGAAAGGTGAAGGGTGACCCGCCATCCAAAGTGTTGGCGATGACGAACAAAGCTGAGGGGGCAAAAGTTGCTCGCCAGGCTGTGCCCCCTTCCAATCTTCCACCATCTTCCCCTCCTACCCCATCACCCCGAGGAGCCAAGCGCTTAAAGAAGGGGGATGGGTCTCACGTAGCGCAAGCTGCTCCTGCCGGAAACAAAGGCAAGAAGAAAGTGGGGAAGAGCCATGCTCGTCCTCATTCCGAAGAGGAAGCTGCTCGCCACACCTCCATCGAACCAGTGGAGAGGGCGAGCAAAGCGGGTAAAGATGCTACCCCCGTCCGCAGCCCCGAAGACATTACCCATCTAGGTTGGGACGAGCGGAAGTTCCAAGAATAAGTTCATACTATCCTATTTTTGTCGAACAAATCTTGTAAATTTCGAATTTATCCTCTTGTAACTAATATTTTTTGTTCGCAGATATCCGTCTGAAGACCACCCCGAACGAGCAACCCCTATTCACCAATATGCCTGCTCCAAGACTCCGGTGAATATCCGAGAGATTCCGGGGTAACACGTCCGCATGGCCACTAAATTAATCGCCCGATCATGGACTCAGCCCATGGAGAAGACTATCTCCACGCAGGGAATAGCGGACAACTTCCATCTCCCCATGATGCAGCATGTCAATGGTCTTATCACTGCCCAAAAGGGGATGGCCCAGCTTGCCGACCTGGAGGAAGCTGTTCGCTGATATGCCAGCACTGCTCGGTAGTTGACCGAGGAGAAAGATGGTTTGGTCAACCAGTATGAGGCAAAACTTGCTTGCCTCAACAACCAGCTTAAGCACGCCGACGACATCGAAAAAAAACATGTTGAAGACTATCAACTGTTGTCGGCCGAACTCAAGAGCAAGGACGCTGAGCTCGAGGAGCAAAAGAAAAGGGTGGTTGCTGCCGAGAAGAGTGGCTGCTGCCGAGAAGAGGTTGGTCGAGGCTGAGGTAGAAGTTGCTCGTCTGAACGAGGCTATGGGGGGGAATGCTCACGAAGGAGCAACTAGAGATCGAGCTACAAAGTCGGTCTGGGCCCATCACTAATCTTGGGTACATCTATGCTTACGCTGACTGTATTCATTTTGCACATGCATACGAACAACCTGAATTGGTCGGCGAGATGGGAAAGGACTTGTCCGAATTTGTTGAGCACTACCCCCCGCCGAACAACATTGAGCTCCAATTGGGGGATATGATAGATTATGGGTTTAAGATTGATCATCTTGACCCCAGTATTGTGGTCACCCGTCCCCCACCCCCGGCTGAGGACGAGCAAGATGGCACCGACCAGGGCGAGCAAAATGCTGCTGCCGAGCAAACTGCCCAAGAACAAGAGCAGATGGCAGTTGAAGACCTGGCACGGGACATGATCGTCGACCCTACTGTTGAACAAGCTTCTGATCTTCCTCCTGGTGAGCAGCAATAGGTCTAGGACCTAGGCTTTTTGTCTTTCTTTTGTACTAGTTGTTCGAATTTTGTAGTACCTTACACTTGTACTATTTTTGAGGCTTTAAAGCCTTTTTACTTTAATGAAGTGTCTTCTTTTATTCGCTCAATCTTCTTCTTATATGTTAATTGCCTTTACATTTCTGTCCAATGCTTTTGCAATTATAACATATAATGTTGGACTTTGTTCAATTTGAACTTTGCCTTTTAATTGAATATGGGTTTAGCCTTAGATTTTATTCGTTTTAAAAAAACGAACAACCTTTAAGTGGCCTTGGTCCAAAATGGACTTGTACCTTGAGCTTTGGACTTTTCTTTCAGCGAACAACTATATTTACATCGTGAAAAATTACAAGTGTTGTAAGACTGTTCATCATTAACATATACAAACTGACGAACAACTTTGAACACCAACTAAAACATGCTCGCTTATAATATTTTTTACCGAGCAACTTTATCTAAAATAAAAAAAGATGAATCAGCACCAGACTATACAATGTGCGAACAACCTTTCATTCTATACTTAGCAAAAAATTTCAAAAAATTTAGGCAATTTTTTGGTTCATTTGGTTTGCCCCCCCCCCCCCCCCCCAAGATATTTGTTCGCCCAATCAAGAACTTGTTCGACTTATTGATAGTACTTCTTCAGATGTACAACATTCCAGGAGTATTGGGCCGACTTGTCTTCCATATCTTCGATATCGTATACACCATTAAGGAATTTGTCAGTTATACGATACGGGCCCTCCCAAGTTGGTCCCAATACACCTGGAGATTGGGCGAGCAATTTTCTTAGAACCAAATCTCCAACTCTGAATTCCCCAATTTTAACATGGGAATTATAATAGCGTTCTGCTCGTTGCTTATAGGTAGCATTTTTTAGCTCGACATTTAATCTTTTTTCTTCGAGCAAATCCATTTCGGTAGCTAGAGCAGAGTTGTTCGCTTGTTCATCAAAGTTGGTCGTCCTGATTGTGTTGGTCTTTAATTCAATTGGTATCACAGCTTCTGCTCCGAAAGCCATTGCAAAAGGTGTTTCTCCGGTGCTTGACCTGGGAGAAACTCTATATGCCCACAAGACTTCCGGAAGTTCTTCAGACCAACTATTTTTGCTCTCCGCCAATCATACTTTCAATGTATGCTTGATAATCTTGTTCACAGCTTCGACTTGTCCATTTGATTGGGGATGATAGGGAGTAGAATAGTATTTTTTGATCCCCCACTTCGTACAGAAGTCTCACAACTCTTTCCAATCAAACTGCGGACCATTGCCTGTCACAATGGTTTGTGGAACCTCAAAACGATAGGCAATGTTCTTCCATATGAAGTTGATCATTTTTTATTGCGTAATCTTTACCATGACCTCTGCTTCTGCCCATTTTGTATAATAATCGACTGTCATGACGGTAAATCGAACATTTCTAACTCCTACTGGGAAAGGACCAATAATGTCCATCCCCCATCTTGCAAATGGCCATGGGCTGTAAACTGATACGAGCTCCTGAGCCGGGGTATGAATGTTTGGGGTAAAAATCTGACATTGATAACAAGTTTTTGCTTTCTTGATTGCGTCCCGACGTAAAGTCGGTCAATAATAACCTTGTCTGATAGTTTTGTACGCCAAAGCTTGCCCCTCAGTGTGATTTCCACACACTCCAACATGCATTTCTTCGAGTATTGCTCGTCCTTGCCCCCTAGGCAAACATTTGAGAAGTTGAATTGATATTCCCCTTTTGTAAAGCTGCTCGCCTACCAGAGTATATCTGGCGGCTTGCTTTGTTAGCTTGGCAGCTTCAAAAGAGTTGTTTGGTTTTTCTCCACTTTTCAAATACTTGACTATGTTTGTTCTCCAATCTTCTTCTTCACTTGATTGTTCATCTAGTTGGTTGACATTATAACTTATTGTTGACGGGTCGTTCATCTTTGTGATTATAATATCTGTCAACTCTGTCGGCCCTTCGCTTGTTGCTAGTCGGGCCAATACATCTGCCTGAGTGTTGCTTGTCCTTAGAATTTGTTCAATGAAGACTTGATCCAATAGGGACATTAGGTGAGCAACAATCCGCTGATATTCGATCATGTGATCGTCTTTCGCTTCATATTCACCTCGGACTTGATTCACGATCAATTGTGAGTTGCCGAATATTTACAAACGTCTGACACCTACTGCAAGGGGTATGTGGAGACCAGCAATAAGAGCTTCATATTTAGCTTCGTTGTTGGTAGCCATGAAACTAAATATAATTGCCAAGGTGAAAACTTGTCTGTCAGGGCTTATCAGGACCACTCCTGCCCCTGAGGCTATATTAGTTGAAGATCCGTCGACATAGAGATGCCAGGGATGACCAAGTCCTCTCGTCGGATTTGGTGGGAAAGTTAGTTCGACAATAAAGTCGGCTAATGCTTGCCCTTTGATCGCTGTTCGAGGAGCATAGGTCACCCCAAATTGGCTAATCTCTAGTGACCATTTTAGTAGACGACCAGCTGTGTCTGGGCGATGGAGAATTTGCCTGAGTGGGAAAGTTGTTAGCACTTCAACTTGATGGTCAAAGAAGTATGATCGTAACTTTCTCACACTCATAACAAGTGTGTACGCCAGCTTTTCGGTCGGAGAATATTTGATCTCTGCTTCGTGTAAAGCTTGACTGACGTAGTAGATTGGTTGATGAAATTTGCCATCCTCCCGTACCAGAACATAGCTGATTGCCACTTCTGACGCTGCCAAATACAAATAGAGCTTTTCTCCTGGGATGGGCTTTGATAGGATTTTAACATCTCTCAGATAGTCTTTTAAGTTGGTCGAATGCCTTTTGGCAGTTGTTAGACCACGTAAACTTTCCTTTCTTGATAGCCTCGAAGAATGGACGTGTTGTCTCCTGATCGGGATATGAACCAGTTCAATGCTGCTAGGCATCCTGTGAGTCTTTGCACTTCTTTTATCGAACGTGGTGGTTGCATATCCACTATAGCTTTGACCTTTGTTGGATTGGCCTCGATCCCTCGTTGGCTAACAAGATGGCCCAAGAACTTCCCCGAATGAACTCCAAAGCTGCTCTTCTTTGGATTTAACTTCATGTTGTAATGCCGAAGGATTTCAAACACTTGAGTTAAATGCTGGAGATGATCTTTGTTAGGATAAAAATTGTTAGTTTTGATGAGTTAAAACAAACCAGAAGATGTAATAGGACCATCTGGACCTGTTAGCCAGATGATGATCTAGATTAGGACTTAGTCTAGGGGGAACTGCCAGACCAGAAGACTTCACCGGAAGAGTCACCAGAAGACCCCTCCAGAGGACTTCACCAGAGGACTCCACCAGAAGACTTCACCAGATGAGATTGACCAGAGGCAGAAGACCTTCCCCAGACCAGACGAGTCTGGTAGAACAAAAGATGCTCAGTTTGATCCCCTGACTCTACTGAGTATTCTGGTTCTTGACCAGATGAGGACCAGAAGACACCGAGGTTGCCTGGTGTCTGGTCCTGCCTTCTCTGGAGAGAATCAGAGTTAGGCAGAGGAAGCTATTGACCGTTGGTGATTCAAATCAAGTCAACAAGATCAGGATTGGAAAGTATTTGAAGATAATCAATCCAAGGATCCCACCAACCCAATCAATCAATTAGGGAATTGATTGATTGAGGCTTCCTTATATAGAGGATCTGATTGGATTAGCCCTCCAACGGCTAGCCCTAATCCCCTCTATATATACAAGAGTGCAGTTCAAGAAAAAGCTCTAGAGACTCTACACGCGCACATAACATACTAAGCTTCTTGATCACTACGCATTTGCACTCACTTTGTTCTTAATTACTCATCCAACTCGTAAGGAGTTTATATACTCAACCTGTTCATCTTGTTAGACAAGGTTGGAGTAATTTTGTCTTTAGATCGAAGTTAGATCTAAAGAGATTGTAAGAAGGTGCTGGTACTTCGGAAATTCCAGTAAGTAGTGAGTTTGTTGGTTGGATAGTGAGACCCCTTTGATCAAGGGAGAGTGGACGTAGGATATTCAGATCCGAACCACTATAAATACGGTGTTATTTATTGCTTTCTTTAATACCTGTTGTTTATTATTTGTGCTCTTAGAAAAGGTTTTCTCTAAAGACATTTTGGTTATAAAGGCTTCCGCAATTAATCTATCTAGTGGGACCAACAAGTGGTATCAGAGCAGTGTGTCCAACGACCACTGCTTTGTAAAGCTTTTGGTGGTCACCGGGCAGATCCATTGCTCTTAAAGTGCTTTTGTTAAAGTTCTTATTATTTCCCAAATTTTATTTAAAATGTCTGCAAAATCTTCTTATAAGAGTCGCAAATTGCCAGAGCTCTCATTTGAGGACTATAGCCACTGGAGCTTCATGATGAGTAATCATCTGGGAGCTATCCACCACCGCATGTTAGATGTGGTAGAGAGTGGCCCCATTAAATTTTACTGGACTCCTATTGATAGTGGCAGGTCAGAGTCCAGAGAAGAAACTAGCGACGCTGCAGAGGATAGAGTTCCCAGACAACGAATCCTCAAAAAGAAAGAAGAACTTGACAACGATGAGAGAAAGCTACATAACCTGGACCAGGTGGCAAGAACCGAGATTATCAACACTCTCACCAAGGAGGTAATAGAGAAGGTCAGAACCTGTGTCACTGCGAAAGAGATGTGGGACAAACTTGCACTTCTCTGCGAGGGAACAGAGAAGATTAAAGATAACAAGCTACAGGCTGTTCAACACTCGTTTGATACGTTCAAAATGAAAACAGACGAGACCATAGACCAGCTGGACATGCGCCTCACAAACCTCCTAAACAAGGCTAGTGCCTTAGGTAAGACCTACTCTGAAAAGGAAATTAATAGTAAAATTTTGCGTTCACTAACTAGCAGGTGGAGAATCAAAGTTACTGTGATCAAGGACAACAAGGATCTCAATACTCTGGATCATCATCTTCTGCTGTCTGATCTCAAAGCTTACGAATATGATCTTCAAGAGGAGGATCAAACAGAAGAGGTTTCCTCTTCTGGCCAGAAAGGAGTTGCATTCTCTTCAACTCTCAAGCCTGATGTAAAGCCAAAGGAGTCTACTGCAGATGACTTAAGCCTCAAGGAGCAGGTAGCACTCCTAACTCGTAAATTAGATAAAATGAGTTCAAAGTATGGCAGGTACAAAAGGCATTGGAAGGAGTCTACCAGAGACAGGAAGAGTCCTTTCAAGCCTGCAGAGAAGGAGAAGACATCTGGAGACTCAAGGGAGACCAGATTCAGAACTCCAGAGAGGAGGAGAGATGACAACCTGGCAGCTCTGGGAGATCAGATTATCAGAGGAAGGATGGTAGCTCTGGCAGACCTGACTACCAGAGGAGAGAAAGTAGTCCAGCCAGATCAGACTACAACCAGAGGAGGAGAGAGCCAAGTCCTAGTCCCAGAGGAGACAATGCCTGCTACACATGCAACAAGACTGGTCACTACAGTTATGATTGTCATCAGCTTACTCCTAGGGAAAGAGAAGAGAAAAGAATCAAGAGAGATAGGAGATATGCAGATAAGAGAGCATTGCTGGCAGAAGCAGAGGAGGAGGATACTAGCTCCAGTTCTTCTTCTTCTGACTTTGGATCAGATGATGATGTGTGTCTCATGGCAGACATCACTGAGGTAAATGAAACTACTCTAGTTTTATCAAATTCCAAATGTACTGAATCCTCTAATTCATCTGGTAACTCCAGAGAGTCTGATATGCAACAAATGCTATCAGATCTCCAAAATTGTGTCCAACTTTGTCAAAAACTTGAGAAAGAGAATGGTAGGCTCAGAGCTGAAGTTCAATCACTCTCTCATGAGCACAAATCCACCAGAGAACTCATGAAAGATCATTCCAAAGAAGTCTCTGAACTTCAGGATAAGATCACAGAAAGAGATACTCTGGTAGATCAACTCATGAAAGAAAGGACCTCTCAAGAAGATGAGATCAATGAACTCAGAGCCAAATACCAGACTCTTATCAAGGGAAAACAAGTTGCTCACAACATAGAGGAGATACCTATGCCCAGAGAAGCTCCTAAGATACCATCTATTGTATCTATCATATAAGAGTCTTCTCAGCGCATCTGTGATAAGAGTGGTTTAGGATATTCTGGAATTTCCTCTAAAACTCATAAATACTTTTATAATAAAGACAAGTCTGTAAGGGCTGGTAAATTGGTAGAAATCTGGGATGATAAAGACTTAACTGGTAATGGTTACAAGGTGGTTCACAATCCTGACTGGAAAAGGACTCACTCTGTTAATCACATTACATATGGTCCAGAAGAGTTGACTGTTCTGGAAGAGAAGATGCTAGAAAATAAGTGTCAAAAAGGGGAATCATTAAAGATTGATGGTTCTGTGAACAATGAGTCCCAAGGAGTAGAAATTACTCAAATTGGAGGACCCCAGAGAAATCCTCAAAGGGAACCTAAACAGATTAGGGGACCTCAAAGGAAACATTCAAGGAAGGGAAATACCAATCAGAGTAACAACTACCAGAGAAGGAATAATGTTCAACAGAACCAGGTACCCCAGAGACAATTTTCTCAGAGGAATCAATTCCAGAATAGGTATACTCAAAGGAACTATAATCACCAGAGCAAGTCTAATTATCAGAACCAGAGGAGGTCTTCCAGACCCATCTATAGAAAACCAACTGATCTGGGTAGTTATGACACCAGAGATGGTTCTTCAAGGATGTACCCTTACAACCAGACCTTTAAGACCATGTCTTTGAGGCAGGCCATTCCAAAGGCCAGATTTGAGAAAAGGTACACCAGACCTGTTTATAGGAAAGGTGTCCTTATCAGACCAGTAGCTCAATATGTCATTGTAAGAGGACATGTGCTGGTAGATAGATTTGGAAGAAAGATAAGATCTCCTCATCCATCAAGGGATGATCTTTATCTATGGATTCCTACAAAACCTGCAACTAACCAATCAGGACCCAGCACTAGTA
This sequence comes from Ballota nigra, assembly GCA_947034835.1. Taxonomy (NCBI): domain Eukaryota; kingdom Viridiplantae; phylum Streptophyta; class Magnoliopsida; order Lamiales; family Lamiaceae; genus Ballota; species Ballota nigra. Next base: position 95,364,513 of record OX344724.1, read on the forward strand.
GGGGACCTAATTGATGTGTCTGGTATTTGGATCCCCTAACAAGAAGATGTGTGAGAAGTTTGGTGAACTCATGCAGAGTCAGTTTGAGATGTCCATGATGGGTGAAATGAATTACTTTTTAGGTTTGCAGGTTAAGCAATCAGAGAAGAGAATTTTTATTAATCAGGCAAAGTACACCAGAAACATGTTAGAGAAATTTGGAGTAGGATCTAGCAAAGCAGCCAAGATCCCTATGATGACAAATTTCAACATGGATCCAGATGAGTCTGGAGAGAGTGTGGACCAGACTCAGTACAAAGCACTTATTGGTTCTCTTCTGTACCTGACTGCAAGCAGACCAGATATTACCTTTGCTGTTGGAGTTTGTGCCAGATTTCAAGCTAATCCCAAGAAAAGTCACTTGGAAGCAGCAAGGAAGATTTTGAAATATCTTAAGGGAACAGTGAACTTAGGCTTATGGTATCCTACAGATGACAATTTAGAATTGAGTGGTTATTCAGATTCAGACTATGGTGGATGCAGAATAGATAGGAAATCTACAAGTGGAACATGCCAATTTCTAGGGAATAAATTGGTATCCTGGTTTTCTAAGAAGCAGACTTCAGTTGCTACATCAACAACAGAAGCAGAGTACATGGCTGCAGGGAGCTGTTGTTCTCAACTACTTTTGATTAGTCAACAACTTAGGGATTACCAGATTAGAGCCAAGGATATTCCTATATTCTGTGATAGTAATAGTGCCATTGCAATTACCCAGAATCCAGTTCTTCATACCAGGTGTAAACATGTTGATATAAGGCATCATTTTATCAGAGATCATGTTGAGAAGGGAGATATAAGGATGGAAAAGATTGCAACAGAGAAGCAGAGAGCAGATATCTTAACCAAGCCTTTGGCTGAGACCAGGTTCAGAGAGTTAGCCTTTGAATTAGGATTGTTGGATCCAGAGACAGATTTGCTTTAGGGGGAACATCAGAGAAGTATTCTTTATTTCTACTTTATTGCATATTCATTTATTCTCTTAAACCAACATACCTGCAGATTAGACATTTCAGAGAATGTACCAGATGAGGTATGCACCAGGTGACACTTGTCCCAGATAAGGTGCTGAGTCAAATGTCCAAAATCTTCTCTGACCAGGACCAGATGAGTTTCATCAGAGGAGATGTAACATCAAATTAGCTGTGGTATCATCTGGTTACAATATCAGGTGACAGGTATGGTTTTACTTCTCTGGCCTCTGATCATTGGGATACACCTTTCAAATTAGTAAGTACACTCAAAACGTTTCAACTTCGGAGTGTATTTAAGACTAGGGTATAGGGCCTAGGCAATCATTTCGCTTTTTCCCATGACTGCCACAAAACCCCTTTATGCCCCGTCCCAATGACTATGCCAACGCACCAGATTAAATCTGTATCTTGCCTTACTTTGTGGCCGTCGGATTTAATCACTGTGCAAAATGTCAATCAATGCTAAAATTGATTTTGTTTCCTCAATTAATTTCTAAAATTACACGCGTTCACACCTCATTTAATAATCTAGCCACGCGTATTACCCTATTTAAATCAAATTTACTGTCAATCTGTCCTTTCACGTTTCCATACTTTCAAACTCTAACCTCTCTCTGCAAAGCATTTTCTCTTTTTCTCTTTCTCTCTTTCACAGTAATGGCACCCAAGTGCAATTTCGATCCAGACTATGTCTGCAAGAAACTCAAGACAGAAATGGTGGTGGACTTCTATTCCACTAAGAATCCGGCCGCTTTGGAGATTCTGGAACTTCTCCGACGTTCTGGGCTGGAGGAGTTGATCTCAAAGGTTCCCAAGGATCTGCGTACCTTGGATGGATATGCTGCTCAGTTTCTTATCCGGATAAAGATCCATGAAGACTATATTTCATCCAAGATTGATTCAGAGGATGTTGTTTTCTCAAAGGCAGACTTCTGTGGTCTTTTTGGTAACCTTTCTGCGGAAGGTGTGGACCCACTGAAGTACAGAGAAGGAGAGGCGTTGGAATCCTTCAAGATGTTTGCCAGAAATTCATGCCAGAATATTACTAAGGGCTTCTTGGACAAGCATCTTAGGCAGAAGTATAAGGTGTTATTTGACATTGTGGTAAAGATTCTCATGTGTGAGAGCCATAGCACAGATGCCATTTTCATTGGCAGGCTCTGTGTTATGAAGGCCATTCTGGATGGTGTTCAATGTAACTGGGCTGAGTTCTTCTGAGGGGTACTGAGGAAGAACAAGGTGAAAATCCAGAAGGAAGAATGCCCCCAGTTGCCAGGAGAGCAATAATTTGTGTTCAATGCTAACATATCATTGGGCACAAAACTCACCCTAATTCTGGATTCGATTCTTCCAGAGAAGAAATGGAGACAATCCTGGTGTAAGGGCTTTCATAAGTCCAAAATTATGTTCTCCAAGGATGGTTCCCTTCATGGCCATCCTGATTCTGATGGTGAGCAAGCCATCCCTGCACCTCCCCTCCAAGCCATTCCCTCACCTGCTAAGGGGCAGAAGCAGCAGCAGAAGACCCAGAGGAAAGCTGCTGAAGTAACTGGCTCCTCAACCATTGCTTTATCTGGTTCCTCTGAGGAGGACCAGATCCCTCTTCTTGATGTACTGAAGAAGAAGAGTGAGGTTGCCAAGAAGGCAGGAGCTTCAAAGAGGAAGAGGCCAGAGGAGGCCAAGAAGAAATCTGCCAAGATGCCAAGGACTGGCAGAAGAGCTCCCAAGAAATCCCTCCTGGTGGATGAGCCGTCAGAGGAGGAAGAAGAGGAAGAGATTGAGCCTCTTGTGAGGAAATCCAAGGCCAAGAGAGCCCTTCTTCAGGATCCTGACTCTGGATCTGATCTTGGAGAGGCCTTGGAAAAGGCAATTGAGGATGCCTCCCAGATGATGGAGGATGCTCCAGAGTCTGCTGTACCTGCTGGTGTTGACCCAGCAGAGGTAAACCCTTCCCTTCCATCTTTTTCCCCCATTAATCTTGTCTCCCCCTCTACCTCTCCCCAGATAATATTTCCCAAAACCCATCTGCCTCTGGTACCCCTATTGTTCCACCAGAGCAGATTATACCAGATACCCCAGTATATACTCCCTCTACCATTTATACCCAAACACCTTCTCCCCCATCTTCCCATATACCTCTAAAGACAAACTCCTCTCCCCCACCTTCTGTACCAGAGGTACCCTCAACCTCTTCTGGTGCAGAAATCCCCCCTCTAAACACTTCCACCTCCCAAATCCCTCCTACACCTTCTGTACCAGATGTTCCATCATCTTCTGGTGCAGAGCAACTCATTCCTTCACCTTCTACTTCACAAAATCCTAACCCTCCCCAAACCCATACAGACCAGGACCCAACCATTTCTATGGCTCTGGGATTCGTTGGCCCTCCCCCTTCTCCTACCTGTTTAACCAGCGATGATAGTGAAGATGAGGAAGCTTCACTTGAGCCTGCGGACTTAGCACCTTCCTCCTCTGCCTCTGGGCCCAAACCCTTCACTTTCTCATCTGCAGAAATGGGTCCCATTAGGCAGAGTATGAGTGTGAGTGCTCAGCTCTGGCTAAGAGAGCATTTCCCAGTTCTTCTGGAGCACTTACCACTTCTGGCAGACCTTACTGATGCCAAAGTCTGGAGCAAGGCCAGACTTGAAGATGTGGAGGACCTAATGTTGTTGCTTGAGGAAATGGGTCCCTCCAACTTCACGGCTTGGGAGATTGAGCTAAAGCAGAGGCTGAATATTCAAAACCCAGCAGAGCTGGAGACTCCTGGTGCTGCTAAAGTCTTGATTCGCACCCTGCTCATCCAGAGAGGAGTAATGCTCACTCCAGAGGGCCCCACTTACAAGTTTGGTCCTCATTTTGTCTTTCCTCCAGAGCTATATTCAGATGAGGAAGACTTTGAGATGTCTCCTGCTGTGCTCCAGAAGATGAAAGTTTTCTTCAATGAGTAAATCATGCAGATTGGGCGCTTTTCAAAAGCTATTCAACATATGGCCCCTGCTATGATAGAGCACCAGATCAAGCATGAGAGGAGAATCTTTCTGAAGCAGTTAAAGTCTTCTCTGGCAGAGGTAAAAGCTTCTTTTAAGGCTAATGGCTTATTTGTCAAGCTAGATGTCATGCACAGCCAGAAGCAGCTACAAGAGCACGTGCTGGAGCAGTTGAGACATGTCTCTGTGCTCAAAGCGGAAATGGCCAGCCAGATGATTCAAACTGCGAAGCTGAAAGACTCCCTCCAGGAGATGTTGGAGAAGCAAGAGAGACTTGTTGCAGAGTCTAAAGCTTACCTGGAGGAGGCCAAGCAGCTGCGTGATCTTCACTCTTCCTCCAACACTGTCTTGCCTGATCTCATAAGGCAGGTAGTGGAGCCCCTCCTTGATGAAGTTAAAAAGGGGGAAGAGAAGGCCAGAACTGATCTGGCAAAGACCACAAATGAAACTCTCTTCAGCCATGGAGCTCGTCTGGACCTGCTGGAGAATACATTGGCCCAGGCTGAGTTGCAGAAGAAGAAGAAGGAAGAGCTCAAATCTCTTTCCATGGCTAAGCAGCTTGCTGCAGAAGAGGAGTCTGAAGCAGAGCAGGATCCAATTTCCATCTCTGGACCTGCAAAGAGGAAGATAAGGAAAGTAAAGAAGAGCTTCCTTGAATCTGTGGTTGAAGAAGCAGAGAAGAGATTCAAGGAAGAGTCGCCTGAAGAGAGGCAAGCAAGGATAAGGAAAAACATAGATGAAGAGCAGAGGCTCCGGTATGTTAGAAGGCAAAATAAGAAGAACAGAGAAGCTGGCATCACTCCTGGTGCTAGTGGATCCAGCCAGAAGAGAAAAGGGCCTGTTGAAGTCATGAACATCCTCCCTCTCAGGACAGAAGGGTCTTTTGACTCAACTGTTCCTGTGCCTTTGATAGAAAAATGGAGAGAAGCCAAGACTCTCTGGTTCATTCAACATTACATCCAGAGACCTCCACCAGAGGATGATGCTCTCATCAACAGGACCTTCCATTCTTGGATGCAGGCATATGATGCAGATCTGTACAAGCAGTTGATGGATTCAACTATTGAATTCAACCTGGAAGTCACTGCTCCTGAGTTCCATTTTCTCAACACTCCTATGGCAGGAGACCAGGTTGATTGGGCTGAGTTGAAGAAACTGTACAAGACCAAGGTGTTGGCAAACTTCACCCCATCATCTTCTGCAGAGTTGAAGGTCATTCAAGACAGGTTTCTTGACTGGTTTTTGGTGCCCAAAGACAACAGAAGATATGCTTAGAATAGGACCAGAAATGCATTGTAATCTGTATTCTTCTTTGTCCTTATTATCAATGAAAATCTCATATCTTCCCTGTTCAAAAGACAACCTCTTGTTGTCTTAATTGTTTGCCTGATAAGATCTATTCTAAGGTCTTATCCTTTATATGTTTTCTTGCTTAAGTTTAGTATTCTTGATCAGTTCTGGTAGTGTTTTAACTCCATCAAAAAGGGGGAAATTGTTAGGATAAAAATTGTTAGTTTTGATGAGTTAAAACAAACCAGAAGATGTAATAGGACCATCTGGACCTGTTAGCCAGATGATGATCTAGATTAGGACTTAGTCTAGGGGGAACTGCCAGACCAGAAGACTTCACCAGAAGAGTCACCAGAAGACCCCTCCAGAGGACTTCACCAGAGGACTCCACCAGAAGACTTCACCAGATGAGACTGACCAGAGGCAGAAGACCTTCCCCAAACCAGACGAGTCTGGTAGAACAAAAGATGCTCAGTTTGATCCCCTGACTCTACTGAGTATTCTGGTTCTTGACCAGATGAGGACCAGAAGACACCGAGGTTGCCTGGTGTCTGGTCCTGCCTTCTCTAGAGAGAATCAGAGTTAGGCAGAGGAAGCTATTGACCGTTGGTGATTCAAATTAAGTCAACAAGATCAGGATTGGAAAGTATTTGAAGATAATCAATCCAAGGATCCCACCAACCCAATCAATCAATTAGGGAATTGATTGATTGAGGCTTCCTTATATAGAGGATCTGATTGGATTAGCCCTCCAACGGCTAGCCCTAATCCCCTCTATATATGCAAGAGTGCAGTTCAAGAAAAATCTCTAGAGACTCTACACGCGCACATAGCATACTAAGCTTCTTGATCACTACGCATTTGCACTCACTTTGTTCTTAATTACTCATCCAACTCGTAAGGAGTTTATATACTCAACCTGTTCATCTTGTTAGACAAGGTTGGAGTAAGTTTGTCTTTAGATCGAAGTTAGATCTAAAGAGATTGTAAGAAGGTGCTGGTACTTCGGAAATTCCAGTAAGTAGTGAGTTTGTTGGTTGGATAGTGAGACCCCTTTGATCAAGGGAGAGTGGACGTAGGTTATTCAGATCCGAACCACTATAAATACGGTGTTATTTATTGCTTTCTTTAATACCTGTTGTTTATTATTTGTGCTCTTAGAAAAGGTTTTCTCTAAAGACATTTTGGTTATAAAGGCTTCCGCAATTAATCTATCTAGTGGGACCAACAATCTTCTTTTCGGGGGCTCTTGACCACGATATCGTCTACGTAGACCTCTATAGTGTCTCCAATTTGTTCGTCGAACATCTTGTTCACCAATCTCTGATAAGTTGCCCCGGCATTGATGAGGCCGAATGACATTCTTTTCCAACACAACAAGTTTTTGTTCGTATAAAATGCTGTGTTTTCTTGATCGTCTGGATGCATTGGGATTTGATGGTACCCGGCAATGGCATCCATGAACGTTAGCATCTCGTGACCCGCAGTGCTGTCCACCAATTGATCAATATGGGGGAGAGGAAAGTTGTCCTTCGGGCATGCTGCATTCAGATCTGTAAAATCTATGCATAGCCTCCAAGTCCCGTTTGGTTTCCGCACAAGGACTGGGTTTGCTACCCATTGTGGACAGAGGGCCTTACGGATTAGATCGTTGTCTAACAACTTCTTCACCTCTTCATTCAAAGCTTGATACTTGTCTGGACCGTACTTCCTTCGTTTTTTATGGACTTGCCTTTTTTATTGATTGATATTAAGCTTGTGGCAATCATGCTTTGGATCTATTCTCACCATGTCTGCATGAGACCAAGCAAAAACATCTAGATTTTTACTGAGAAACTCTTTTATTCGGGATTTGTAAGGCTCAGGGAGCTCAGATCCTATATACAATTCAAGATCTTCAGGATTAACTTTGAACGCCTCCAGTTCTTCGACTGGAGTTGTTCGCCATTTTTGTCCTTTCCAATGAGGACCAAGTATTGGTCCCTCAGGGTTGAAATCATTTTTGATGTTCATGGGCGCTGCTCCCAGGCGGGGTTCTAGATCATCTGTTGGCCCTGACCCATTGTTGTTAGCCAACATCAGGCACTCCAAGCCACTTGTTGTATGTTGCTCGTCACCATCCCTATGTTGTTCGTCAAGTTGGAGTTCCCCATGGGTGGTGACGAGTTGTTCGTCCAATACTTGCTCGTCAGGAGGCCGCTCATCAGTATCCATATGGTCCTCCTCCATGTCCATCATGTTCTCCAGTACTGATGGTTCATCGACTGGGTAGCTGGTGGTGGCTTCCACCATGGATACTTGTGCTTGTTTTGCTTGCAGTTGTAGGAGACATTCACGTGCTTTTCTTTGGTCTCTCTTTATTGAGTCTGCTCCACTTGCTGTTGGGAACTTTATGCAATAGTGGTAAGTTGAACATGCAGCTTTAAATTCATTTAAAAAAGGTCGACCAAGAAACCCGTTATAGGTCGAATCCTGATCTACGACCAAGAAATCTATCATTCTTGTTATATTTTTCTCGGGTTCCTCGGCCGTTACATGCTGAACGGATAACCTAATCTCCCCTAACGGGACTGTTACAGCGAAGCCTAAGATTCTATGATCTGAATCTCGTATGTAGCCCGAATAATCTCCAAGTTTGTCGAGCGTCTTTTTTAATAGAATGTTGGTGTAGGCTCCAGTGTCTACCAACAATCTATGTACTCTGGTCCCCATGATCTTTGCACAAATTAAGAGCAAATCATTGTGTGGAGTCAAAATCCCGTCCAAGTCCTTCTTAGTAAAGGTTAATTCCGCTGTTTGCACGATAGACGGTTTAACCCCCTTTTCTTGTACTTGGTCGATCGCTCGTAATTCAGCTTTTCTTTTTCGGTTAAAAATTGGTGGTCGTCCATCAGAACATCCTCCCGCAGGTCCTGTGGGTTCCATCATGTATAAATTCTCTAATGGATGAGCAGCAACGGCGGGAACTGGTCGCCCGGGTCTATTATTCCTTTGAGGTTGACCATTCTCCTCATCTTCCAAGTTGTTCTCCCGGACTCTCTTTCCAGGTTGCCTTTTGACGAAGTCGGAGAGCTTTCCCTCCTTGTAGAACCGCCAAAGTTGCTTGAGCAAATCTCTGCACTCGCTAGTAAAGTGCCTCACGCTTTTATGGTAGGCAAAATACTTATTAGGGTTGAGTTTGCCAGTCTCTTGGCGAATCCTACGGGGTGGGAGAACAACTCTTTCTCCTTTACATTTTCATACACAGTATCGATTGATACTGTTAGCACTTGGTTTAGCTTTTCCTTCAGCTCCGTCCCTTCGGTAAATACCTTCATGTTTTTAGGGACCCGATAGCCTGCTCCACCGGGTTTCTTGTTGTTCTCCTTGGGATCAGCTTTGTTTTCTCCCAAGTTTGCTTGTAGGGCTTCGTGCATGGAAACGAATGTGCCGGCTTGATTTCTAAATTCGGTATAGCTTTTTGGGCACTTTAGACATACCTCCTTCTATAACTCCGATCCTTTCTTTAACTCGGCCATGACAGCTATGATTTTTGTATCTTCGCTAACTGGTTCCCCTTCTAACAACACTTTATCGAACCTCTCCATAAATGTCCGATCTGACTCGTCGTCATTTTGCTTTAAGTCCGACAACCGGTATTTTTGGGATAGAACGAGTGGATTGATGCCGGTGGCTGACTTGAACCGAAAATACCAGCTTTCTACTAGTAGTTTCCCCGCAAGAGTACGGGTTCACTGTAGTATGGGCAAGTATAGGGACCAAGTAGTATCGAACCCAAGGGAAGGTGAATATGCGAATAGATCCATGAAGATCTACGCGTCGTAGTTAATATGAGTGAAATGTTTTTGGATTTTTGAAAAGAGAAAATAATCTAAACTAAATTACTCTACGAATGCAAAAGGAAAATTAAACTAAGTATCTAAGGTTTGTATGCAAGTATGTGATGGTGATGCTTAGGATAGGAATCTCTACATATACTAACGGAGCCGGTACATAATCAAAATAATTGTGACGTGCAAGAAATAACCTAAGTAAAAGTTCGTAAGATGAAAGCTCAAGATTTCAAACCCTAATACTTTATCCTATAAATCGACTTCACTAATCCACAAACAAGTTAATGAATCGTGCTTAATTAACGAGGCCCTAATTTAACTAATGGTGATGCGGCCGTCCTCCATAGCTAAACCGACAGATGAATTAACCTCTTCTAAACCCTCTAGTTAAGTCTACTAGTTGTTAAAGAGTGATGCGGTCGTCCTCTCCCTAACACGTTCGTACGAAATTCAAAGGCAAAATTAAGATTGATTTTAAGAATTCATTAATTAAGATAATTAAAACTAAACGTCACGAATTATCCTAATTATGAACCCACACCCTACTTCTACGAGTTCATCCTACCTTAAGCATGCAAGGGTTCTAGCCTAACATGGTGGTTTGAATAATAAAAGCAATCACAAGAACAATAATCATATGCATAATTGAATTAAAGAAAGAAATCAAGAACATAAACGAAAGAACAAATTAAAGTCTGTAAAGAAATCTATATAAATTTGAAAAACTAGGGTTCATCGTCTCAAAGAGTAAAGAAAGAAAGAATTAATCTAATACGTTCAAAAAAAATACTAAAACTAAGAATTCGTAAATTAAAACCTCGATTACAACGTATAAAATTCTTCAAAACTCCTTCATAAGCTTTCTCCTTCGAAAAACGAGTGTAAATATGTGTAGATATGTCTTCTTATGTGAAAATATGCTTGGAAGGGGTATATATAGGCTTTGGGATGAATTTGGGCGATTTTGGGCCAAAAACATGCAAAAACGCTTGAGTGCTGGTGCAGCTCGAGCGCTAGCGCTCGAGCTATGGTGGTCGAGTGGTTCTTCCGGTCGAGCGGTGGCGCTCGACTGCTGGCTGTACATATGTTCGTAAAACCTTCATAACTTCTCAACTGGGAGTCCGTTTTGGCCGATTCAAAGTCCTACGAACTCCTCTTTTCGCCCTCTATCCATCTATGAGCATCAAAGAGACAAATTCATCAGTTTATAAAAATGATACTCAAATGACTCCAAACACTCATAAAAAACACTCAAAACATGGGCAAATCGGGCACCAAAACATAACAATTTCACGCCTAATCAACCCCCTCAAACTTACCATATTGCTTGTCCTCAAGCAATAAAATAATAAGTCAAGTGAAATTGTTAGGAATGAGTCAAATAATCAAATTATCCAAGCAAATGAACTCGAGCTTCAAAGATCAATCACAAGTATACTCACTCACCTTCCTTCATAAGGCTCAAATCTCACAGCTTTCACATCCATGCTGGTCCTAGTGAATTCTCACTCTCATCATACAAGTACTCAAAAGGAAAACTTATTTCTTTCTCAAATCAACTCTCACTCAAACACTCACAAAAAAAATTCCTAACTCAACCTCACAATTCACCCTTCTCATCAAATCATACTCAAAGATAGCAATCAACAAGCATAAGCTGATTGGTAGGCATGAAAGATGCAATAGCGAATCAGATCAAAATCACCCCAAGGAGCATCTCAAGGCACCAAATAACCAAACACGCTCAAAGATAAGGGGTGCTCCGGTGCAATGTAATAAGAAACATAAAAAAAAACTCCACCCCCAAACTTCGACCTTGTGAAGAGGTCTAAGTTTGGGGTTGTGGGTTACCTCAACCAAACAATTTAGTTTCTCTCAACAACGTTGCACACTCCCTTGCTTGAGTTCCTTCAATCTCCACTTATTTGGCACTCCTTCGAGACAAGCCTACAAAATAAACTCTCAAGTACGAGGTTAAACGTACGACTCAACAACACCCTAATAACATAATAAAACACTAAAAATAAATAAAAGTGGGTTGCCTCCCATTCAGCGCTATTTTTAAGGTCCGCATGCCGGACCGAGCTCAAAGGAGCTTATGGGACATGATACTCAAAATTACTTCCCTTACTCTCATAAGAGTGGTGGTTGAATTCCTTTCCTTGATGCCCCTCCATCATGAGCTCCTTTGCTTCCTTCTCATCCCCAAGTGGTATGGGTCCCAACTCCTTCTCACCTTTATCTGGAGGAGTCTTACTAAGCAATTTCTTGCGCTTGGATTTTTTCTTCTTAACTCCTCATTTTCTCTCGAGCTGGACCACGTCCACCTTTTTCACTTTTTCATCCTTCAATTTCTTCTCTTTATCCCTATCAAAATAAGTCAGATCATAATGCTCTTGGGTTAAATCAACAGGTGAAAGGTTATCAAACTCATAAATAACAAAAGGATTAGGGATAGGAGGTGTGTCTTCAACACTAGGATCAATGGCATCCATGCAATACAAACTCTCATCCTCCTTCGGGTACTTCATGTCCTCATATAGGGAAATCTTCACTTCTTGATCATCAACTTTCAACGTAATCTTTCCATTTGATACGTCTAGCACCATCCCCGTCGTCGCTAAGAACGGTCTTCCCAATATCAAAGACACATGCTCATCTTCCTCCATCTCTAGGACCACAAAATCGGCTGAAAAAATGTGATCTCCAACTTTCACGAGGACGTCTTCAACCACACCTTGAGGTCGAGTAATAGACCGGTCGGCAAGTTGAAGCGTCATCATTGTCGGCTGAAGTTCACCACCTTCCAACTTCTTGAAAAGCGACAAGGGCATAAGATTTATGCTCGCCCCTAAATCACATAGCGCTCCTTTCTTGATCCTGTTCCCAATGTCACATAAGATGGTAAAGCTCCCGGGATCCTTCAACTTTGGAGGAAGCGCCTTGTGCACTAATGCACTCACCTCATGGTTCAACTGCACCAACTTCGGCTCATCCACTCGCCGTCTTTTCGCGATCAAGCCCTTCAGAAACTTTGCATAGTTGGGCATCTGTTCCAAAGCATCATAAAAAGGGATATTAATATGCAATTGTTTAAACACATCAAGGAATTTAGCGAATTTCTCATCAAGCTTTTTTTTCATGAAGCGTTGTGGATATGGGACGGGTATCACAGATTTGGGTACCCCCCATTAATCTCTCTCGGTCTCTTTCACTTTCTCCCTTGCTTCCTTCTTCTTCCACTTAGGAACTCTGTCAATCTTCTCAATGTCTTCCTCTTCAAGCTCTTTGCTCGCTTGAGTGCTTTCACCCTCAACCTTCTTCTCAACTTCTACCTTCCCACTCTCATCTCCATCTTTCTTATGTTCTTTCCCTTCTATCTCAACATCTCCTTGGGGCGTCTCAGAATCAACAGGCATCTGAGGACCTTCATAATTGGTCCCACTTCTAAGCTGGATAGCCTTACAATGCTCTTTAGGATTACCCTCAGGCATTGAAGGGTATTTGTCAGGCTCTCTATTCAATGACTTTGCAATCTGACTCATCTGAAACTCTATAGAAGTGAACCTTCAGTTGTTCTTTTGATGAATTCGATTCAGCTCTACATCTCTCTTCTGGAGGTCTTGATCACGCTGATCAACTTTCTTATGCAGATCTTTCACATCGTACAACATCTCCTCAGTTGAGGCACCGCCTTCTCCACCCGGGGGTTTAGAACCTGGATCAACACCTGGAGGAACTGTAATGCCCGCCTCCGGGTTAGCGTATGAAAAATTCTCGTTCTTCCTCCATTGGTTCTGAGGAAGCTGATGGCCTCCTTGGTACCATTGTGTGTTCCTCCATTGATTTTGAGGCGGCTGTGGACCTGGAGGTACAAATGGTTGGCCATAAGAAGACCTTCCTTGAAAATTTCCACCTTGTGGATACCCATTCTAATTGTAATAAGAACCTCCCATATAATTTACTACTTCTTGCTGAGCCTCTTGCTCATTCTCTGCTGCATTCCCTCCAACCATATTTTTCCCCAACTCAAGGTTGTTAATCTTTTCCATCATGGCCATCAACAGCTTTCTCGTTCCTTCGCCTTCCTCAACCTGATGAACTCTCTGGAAATCTGCGTCCACATTCCAAGCCCCGGCATTCGTGACAATGTTGTCCACGATCTCTCTACACCTCACTATTTCTTGATTCAGGAATGATCCACTAGCACAGGCGTCTAGATGGTCTTGCCCAGCCTTGTTGGCACCACTATAGAAAAATGCCATGACATCTCTCTCATTGTACCCGTGCTACGGACACTCTATCAACATGTTTGAGTATCTCTCCCACGCTTGACGTAGGCCTTCTCCTTGCTTCTGGCGGAAGGAAGAGATCTCAATCCTTGCTTTGATCGTTCTGGATGGAGGGTAGAATCGCTCGAGGAACAGACGCTCGAGCTCGACCCAAGTGGTAATACCTCCCCGTGGAAGCGTATTATCGTACCACTCTTTAGCTATTCCCGTCAATGAGAATGGGAACAACCTAAGCCTCTTGACACCTTCAGACATGTCATTGTAATTGAAAGTAGAGGCTATCATTAGAAAACTCCTCAGATGAGTATGAGGATTCTCCTTCCCGATCACCCCCTTGAACTGGTTCTCTGTAAGCAGCTTTAGAATTCCCGGGGAAATCGAGAAGTTATTTGCCTCTACTGGAGGTAATACCACTCCATCATAGTACCGTTGCGGTTGCGCCGCAAACCTTTCTCGAATAGCCATATTCTGATCTGCGTTCTGAGGAATGTGCTGAGGATTAGCACCTGGTACAGGTACTTGTTGGGGTGGTGGTGGTTGATAAGCTGGTGGTTGGTTGTAAACAGAAGGTGGAGGATACGGGTATGGTGGATACGGATAAGCTGGGTATGGGTAAGGTGGGTAAGGTAAGTTGTTATGTGGTACGTTAGGATGTGGGTAAGCAGGGTTATTCTGAGGATTTTGGACAATGTTATGAGCTGGACTGTTTTGATTCTGTGTCCCCGGGTTTTGGCTTTGGCTTTCCCCTGACGGATCTTGGTTCTGACTACCACTTCCTCCAATGCCGTCAACCCGGTCTACTATCTGATTAAACTCATTAGTTGTATCATCCAACTCATTACTGAGGTCCATTGGTTCTTTCCCTCCTCTGGCAGTGTTCATTCTCCTAAAAAAAACTCGGTTCCTTCTAGCTATCGTCTCAGGGTCCAACAGTATTCTCTCTTTGCTCGTATTACCTTGTGAGCGCATTTTCATATACCTAACACACTAGCAGAAGGATCAAAACGCAACTGCCAATGAATAAAAATAAAAATAAAATAGAAAATAAAGCACTCACTACTAACTACTAAGCTATCTACAAGTACTATTCAAAAGACATACAACGCCATCCCCGGCATGACGCCATTGACTTGAACCGAAAATACCAGCTTTCTACTAGTAGTTTCCCCGCAAGAGTATGAGTTCACTGTAGTATGGGCAAGTATAGAGACCAAGTAGTATCGAACCCAAGGGAAGGTGAATATGCGAATAGATCCCTGAAGATCTACGCGTCGTAGTTAATATGAGTGAAATGTTTTTGGATTTTTGAAAAGAGAAAATAATCTAAACTAAATTACTCTACGAATGCAAAAGGAAAATTAAACTAAGTATCTAAGGTTTGTATGCAAGTATGTGATGGTGATGCTTAGGATAGGAATCCCTACGTATACTAACGGAGCCGGTACATAATCAAAATAATTGTTACGTGCAAGAAGTAAACTGAGTAAAAGATCGTAAGATGAAAGCTCAGGACTTCAAACCCTAATACTTTATCCTATAAATCGACTTCACTAATCCACTAACAAGTTAATGAATCGTGCTTAATTAAAGAGGCCCTAATTTAACTAATGGTGATACGACCGTCCTCCATAGCTAAACCGACAGATGAATTAACCTCTTCTAAACCCTCTAGTTAAGTCTACTAGTTGTTAAAGAGTGATGCGGTCGTCCTCCCCCTAACACGTTCGTACGAAATTCAAAGGCAAAATTAAGATTGATTTTAAGAATTCATTAATTAAGAGAATTAAAACTAAACGTCACGAATTATCCTAATTATGAACCCACATCCTACTTCTACGAGTTCATCCTACCCTAAGCATGTAAGGGTTCTAGCCTAACATGGTGGTTTGAATAATAAAAGCAATCACAAGAACAATAATCATATGCATAATTAAATTAACGAAAGAAATCAAGAACATAAACGAAAGAACAAATTAAAGTCTCTAAAGAAATCTATATAAATCTGAAAAACTAGGGTTCATCGTTTAAAAGAGTAAAGAAAGAAAGAATTAATCTAATACGTTCAAAAGAAATACTAAAACTAAGAATTCGTAAATTAAAACCTCGATTACAACGTATAAAATTCTTCAAAACTCCTTCCCAAGCTTTTTCCTTCGAAAAACAAGTGTAAATATGTGTAGATATGTCTTCTTATGTGAAAATATGCTTGGAAGGGGTATATATAGGCTCTGGGACGAATTTGGACGATTTTGGGCCAAAAACATGCAAAAACGCACGAGTGCTGGTGCAGCTCGAGCGCTAGCGCTCGAGCTATGGTGATCGAGTGGTTCTTCCGGTCGAGCGGTGGCGCTCGATCGCTGGTCGTACACATGTTCGTAAAACCTTCATAACTTCTCAACCTGGAGTCCATTTTGGCCGATTCAAAGTCCTACGAACTCCTCTTTTCGCCCTCTATCCATATATAAGCATCAAAGAGAAAAATTCATCAGTTTATAAAAAATGATACTCAAATGACTCCAAACACTCATAAAAAACACTCAAAACATGGGCAAATCGGGCACCAAAACATAACAATTTCACGCCTAATCAGTGGCATTGCAGAAAACCACTTGCGTACTCTGTCTCCCAAAGTCAAGGGGAAATTTCGGCACTGGGTGGCGTCACTAGCTTCCACTGAAATCATGTAGTTCGAATACTTGACTTGGGGATCAGCAATACCTTCATACTGTATGCTTGCCGGAAACTGAATCTTTTTCTGGATCGGGGCCTTCAATATGATAGATGATAAGGGAGAGGATGGCATGCTGGTCGTCCCCATCCCTCTTTGTTGGTCAAGCTGCCCCTGCATGCTCTCCACGACCTTTCTTAGGCTTGACAACTCATCCAGAGATGCCCCCTGGCTTGGAGGCTGTTCGGCGAGCAAAGGCACAGGCCTTTCTGCTCGTCGCAGTCCCTCACTTGGAGCGGGCATTTCCTGGAGTTATTTCCTAGGGTTGTTTGCCGCATTTGGCCCTAGGCGCCTAAAAGTTGATTGTGATAATCTTTCATGTACTGATGGACGAGGCTGCTCGAAAGTTGCTCGCCCATCCCCTGCTCCTTGGCGAGCAGCTTCTTTCTGGAGTTGGGGGTTGGCTAAGTCTGTCCTGTGTACTGGAACGAGTCATTCTGTGACTGGACATTGTTGTTCGCCCATGTGCAGACTCAACCTGACCCTCTGTTTGGTCGGCCACCTTGGCTTTGCCCTTATCCCGCCTGATTTGGGCACTGTTCACCTCATGTTGTTCGCTCCTAGTTGACCTGGCCCTAACAACTTCCACTGGTCTAGTCTTAGACCTTGCTTGTGAAGGTCTGTTTTGTTCTTGCTGCCTCTGGATAGTTTGGAGAGCAGCAATGGTTTTAGCCAGTTCGTTAGGGTTGCTCGCCAGAACCTCTAATTCTGGTGGAAGGTTATGGTCTACGGTCGTGAGTCTTGATCTGTTCGTATGTCTAGGCTCACGATCTTGGTGGCCAACTGACGAAACTCGAGTGGGAGAAGCTCTCCTCGATTGATGTGAAACTTGTGTTTCTTTAGATTGAGGCATCTTGATTTGAATTATCTTCTCAATCTGTGAGTCTTCAAATTTAATATTGAAGAACACCAAGAACACTTTGTTTGAATCTTCAAAAATTTCTTGAGGATTTCTTCAAATCTTCAAGTTATAAACTTGAAGTTCTTGAACTATCACACTTAATTGAAGGTTCGAACCCTTCTTCTAGCGCCAAATTGCCAGTGATCGGTTCTAATTGTGAGGATTAGTGGCTGTTTTAACCGGTTTTAGGATCACCAAATAAGAACGTGTGATTGATTATCACCGTAAATGATAAATCGAAGGTCCGGGTTGTAAAATCGTAAATACGAGAGTCGAATCCATACTTATTTCGTATGTATGCATGTTTAGGTGTGTTTGTATGTGTTTTGAGAGTATTTGTGAATTTGAACTTGTATTTCTTAGCTGGAGAACAACTATTTATAGAGACTAGCAAGTAGGAGGTGTCCAAGACTCTTGGACTTCCTAGCTTGCATGCTAGACAAGTGTCCTTTGACCTTGTTTGACCTTATCTAAGCTGAATCTTAGTTACAAAGTCTTCTTTGGTCTTATCTCGGACTCATTGTTGTTCGTCATGGTTGGCTTGATTGGTCCAAATTGATCTTTAAATAAAAGTTGTTCGCCTTTTGAGGTTATGGCTCAGAAGTTGTTCGCCCTTGTATGTTGTTGAGATAGGCTTAGGAATTTTGGTCCTTTGTTCGTCAACATACACCTCTTAGGCTGGTGGATGCCACCTTTTGATAATGTTGCTCGTCACCAGTGATCTGATGGAACGTTCGTATCTGGTCCCGGGCCACAGAACTTGTTCGCCGGTATGTTGCTCGTCACTGGAGTTGTTCGTAATTTTATACACCTCCTGGATTGATTTATGCACTCCAACCTAATTTTCTTTACTAAATCATTAATCCTTGCTCGCTCAACAATAATTGATGTTCGCCTATCAACAGCCCCCAACTTGGAAATGAGAGAATTTAGGGCCAACTAGCTCTTATAAAAATGACCTGAATTTTAGAAATTAAATTTGTTTACGTATCATCATGTTATATATAAGGGTTAATATCACATTGCAACCTATACCAATATCACTTTGCAACCTGTACCATAAGGTTTTTATCAATTTGCAACATGTACAATTTTATTTTTTTATTAAATTGCAACCCGTACTATAAAAAAATTCAGTTTGCAACCTAAACCTCATTTTTCTAGTATTTTCCAACCATACAATAGTTATAATTGTCCATTCATATTGTATATATTGTTAAAATTAAATATAAATGTTACATATTATATATATATATATATATTTCATTCAATCGTTGAATTTAATGTTTTTGGTTGCAAAAAAAGTGTTTGAATGATATATTATATTAAAAAGTATATATATATATATATATAATATAATATAAATAGACAATTATAGACTTGGTATGGGTGAAAAAAATACTATAGAAATAAGATTTGGATTGCAAGTGATCAATTTTTTATAGTACATGTTGCGAAATGTCAAACTTTTGATACAAGTTGCAATTTAATTAAAAAACCCTAGTACATGTTGCAGTTTGATATTAACCCTATATATAAATGGATAACATGTTAAACTACTCATTTAACCTCGGGAATTATATCCGAAAAATAATTTCCAACTCAAAGTGGAGTTTTATAAGACTTGAAGAACCCGTTTAAAATTTTGGAAGTGAGGCAGGCAAATAAAATCCAAACATAATTACATCAGAAAAATGAATACATACAAATACTAAAATTCAAAATATAAGAGATGAATCAAGTATCTATTTGTAAAACTAAGAACCCGAACAATATGATTCCACATCGGTGCGCAATTGGAGATTGAGAAATAGAGGACAGAGATGAGAATTACATGATATTTGAATAGTACTCCACTAGGCTAGAGTTTCAGTATTAAAATATGTTAAATGATCGAATGATATATGAGATATAAATTGTACCGCATTTTTCAACTCGTCCTGTCTATTAGTACCTATAAAAATGTGGATATCATTTCCTACCCAATGATCGAGCTAGATGCATCCTAATTCTCCCATTTCCAAATTTGGGAGCAGCTAGCTCGATCGATGAGTAGAAAACGTTTATCCAATTGTACTTTATACGTTACCACTAGTGTGGTGGGCACTCAATTTTTTTTCTAGGAAGCCAAATTATTTGTTGGTGGAAAAAATTGCATATGAACACCCTAATTTTTAAATTGATTTACAATTTAAGTCCTCTCAATTTGAAGTATTTCAAATTAGTACTCCATGTATCCTAATTTTGACTACTCATTTTAAAATGACTCAATTTTTAAGAAAGAAATTGTTTATTAATACTTTTGAGTATAAAATAACTTTTTAAGAATTGTTTATTAATATTTTTTAGTATAAAATAGCTTTTTAAGGGTTGAGTTCAGAAAAGTAATATTACTTTTTGCCATTTTAGAAAATAGATAAAAAAAAATCTTCACAACTTTTGGATAAATAAAGTTGTTGGGACGAAGATACTAATACATAAGGGTATGTTTGTTTTGGGATTTAGGTGTGCGGGGGAAGTCATGACTTTGAAATCTTAGGATGTGAAAATCTTGATGAATAATATAAGTGTATGTTTGTTTTGGGATTTTAGTAGGGTGAGATTTTGCTTTATGTCAAATCAATGTCTTTTAGTGATAGATGTTGTATTATTTTATTATATTGTGTAAGATAAAAGTAGGAGAGAGATTGAGTGGATGGTAAAAAAATAATGATGTGATTGTATTTAATTATGTGAAAAGTAATAGGTTTATAGGTAGGGATTGGGTTTGAGATTTGAAAATCCGATTTTAAATCCCAAACTAAAACAGAGCGTGGATTGCAAAGTTCAAAGTCCATCCGTGTGAGTCCCAAAACAAACATACCCAAGGAATTCCATTCGTAGTAATCGGCACCAAAGAGTTTGTAACCAGGGTGTTGACTGTAAATTTGAAGTCGTCATGTTAATGCCATTTCCTTAACCTTACGGTTTTACCCAACAATAAAATCTAGTTCGAGTTATAAATATTCCTTGGGAGCAGTAAATTGAGGCGGCTAAGTAAGTCTGTGTGATCTGCTGCGACGAGTTCTTCAACTTTTACATCTTCCAACCAATCGCCGCCTTCAATCCATCCACGTTTCACAAAAGTAAACAGAAATTACCGTATATGAAAACAACTGGAGTCTTACTGCCCTTTATAAACAAATAGGCCTTCCATCTTCTTGTACACTTGTAAGAAACACATTCTATTTATACTTTATCAATCTTTTCTCGCTAGGGTTTCTCTCCACATCTATCTGCCGTTCTACTTACGCTCATATACCTACTCGATCGTTATATCTTCAATATTTAATTTTCGATTTTGGGATTCTCGATTTGTTTAATTTTCCAATTGGCTTTGTGAAGTTTTGCCGGCGACTTGTCGGATAAGATGCCACCGAGAACGAAGAAAACTCCGCCGGGGCCGGGTAGCAAGCGGGCGGCCCGGGGACGGGCGGCGGCGTCAGCGAATGTGCAATCTCAGGTTCAACCTGAGGAATCCAACAAAGTGAAAGCGCAGGAGATTGAGGTTAAGGAGGAAGTTAGGGTTGTGGAAGGGAAGGGTCAGGTAGATTTGGGAAAGGGTATGGAGCATAAGGAGAAGGGGGGCACGGAGGTGAAAGCGGTGGCGGCGTATGGAAATTCTTCTGCCAAGAGTAAGTGATGTTCTTTTCAGATTTGTATTATTTGTGATTTTCTGTTGCAATTTGTTTTCTTTGTGGCTGTATCGATCTTGGCGTTGAAAGGTTTGTGTATTTGGTTGGTGCATGTCGCAGCTTTGACTATGGGACTGTGCTTGGTCGGTTTTCATTTCGTGTGTTTAAGTATGTGATCTGATATCTGTGGGTTATCTGTTCTCCACATGAGCTTCTTTTATGGCTGTTAATTTAACTTCTTTTATTTTTGGTTGATTTTTATATGCTTAATAGAGTGAATTGACATAGATGTTGAAAGCGTTTATTTTTTTGTTCTTTTTCCGCCTCTCCAATATATTAACAATTTGTTAGGTTTTGATATCATCATGCAAACAGTATGAAAAAGACAATTATCTGCGATTTTGCTAGGGTGTGATGTCCTTCCTCAAAGGTCGAGATGTAGATTAGATACTTAAATTGCTCTTTTCCCTCTTGAATTATTCTATGGTCGTTATAAATTCACTCTTGAGTAAGAATACCTGAAAATGAACCATCTTTTGATGTCATTAATTGTGGAGAATGCATGAATTCTTTCTTGGAGTCAATATGATGTCCTTCTTTAACGACAAATAAATAGTTTAAAGTTTAACCCGTGTATAAAGTAATACTGGTAGAGATTGCGACTAGCTGCTGCAATATATGTTGATTTCATGTTTA
This sequence comes from Ballota nigra, assembly GCA_947034835.1. NCBI lineage: Eukaryota > Viridiplantae > Streptophyta > Magnoliopsida > Lamiales > Lamiaceae > Ballota > Ballota nigra. Next base: position 95,385,927 of record OX344724.1, read on the forward strand.
TTTGATAGCCTTCATAATTTTTTAATGTTCTGATAATTTCTTTAATGGGTTTGTCATCTATTGTTATGTTTGTACGTGTGGCTTGTTTTGAATGGTAGAACATAGTGATGTTGCAATCAGGACAAGAGAAGCTTCTCCCTTCTCCTCCATATAGACCTGTCCACTGTTATGGCTTGGCATAATTCCTTTACCACCAGTTAGTTGACTTTCTTTGAATAGATGTATTTATCCTTTTGTAATCTGACAGAGGATGAGGATGCAAAAGAATCCATTGAGGAGTATGAGAAAGATGAGCGGTTAGACTTGGAAGATAATGAACCCGAATATGAACCGGAAGAGTATGTTGGTGTAGATTATGATGAAAAGGAAATTGAACAAGATCCTCAAGAAGAGGGAGGTGAAATGGAGGAAGATCCTGAAGAAGTGGACGATGGCGAAGAAGGTGATGTGGTTGAGGAGGATATTGAAAGCATCCATGAAGAACTTGACCCCGAGGAAGATGATGAGCCTGCAAGGGAGGTGCATGGTGGGATGTCTTATGCTGCTGAGGAAGAAGAACATCATGAAGTTGTCAAAGAAAGACGCAAGAGGAAGGAGTTCGAAATTTTTGTTGGGGGATTAGACAAGGATGCTACTGAGGCTGATCTTAGGAAAGTTTTTGGTGAAGTTGGTGAGGTTACTGAGGTCAGACTAATGATGAATCCTCAAACAAAGAAGAACAAAGGGTTTGCATTCTTGCGCTTTGCCACTGTGGAGCAAGCAAAACGAGCTTGTGCTAAACTGAAAAACCCAATGGTACTTACTTAATTCCACAGTTGCCAGATATTTTACTCTCTATTTGTTGCACACATATTCTTGACAACTCAAAGTTCCAGGTTAATGGCAAGCAGTGTGGTGTGACCCCAAGTCAGGACAGTGACACTCTGTTTTTAGGTAACATATGCAGGACATGGACAAAAGACGCTGTAAGTAGATTGTTATTGGAGATCATCAATACACTTTAGATTAAGTTTGCTACGTAAGTGATGGTCATTGCTGTTTATTTGCATCCAGTTGAAAGATAAGTTAAAGCATTATGGTGTTGACAATATTGAGGATTTGACGCTGGTTGAAGACAGCAACATACAGGGGATGAATCGTGGTTTTGCCTTCTTAGAGTTCTCCTCCCGTTCTGAGGCTATGGATGCTTTTAAGCGTCTTCAGAAGAGGGATGTAGTGTTTGGAGTAGATAGGCCCGCAAAGGTTTCCTTTGCAGATTCCTTCATTGACCCTGGTGATGAAATCATGGCCCAGGTACATTTTCCGATGAGTTTGCTTCTTCATTGGACAGTTTGACCACTAATATTAGCTGATTTTTCATATCAAATACCATTGGAAGTGGCCCAAGTGTTTTCTTTTATAAATTGACTTTCATTATCAGTTTACTTGTCATGACTAGTACTCTACTGTTGAGTTAAAAAAAAGTTGAAGTTTACTATATATTGTATGGTTTGTCTGTCTAATTGTTTTGATTATCTGCTATTATAGTTTATACGTATTTTTTTTTATGCTCTGACGTCATACCACTTTGATTCAGGTTAAGACTGTCTTCGTTGATGGCCTTTCTTCTTCCTGGGATGAGGAATATGTCAAGGATCTGCTAAAAAAATATGGCGAGATTGAGAAAATTGAGCTTGCCCGTAATATGCCATCTGCCAGGAGAAAGGACTTCGGCTTTGTGACATTTGATACCCATGATGCAGCAGTGACTTGTGCCAAGTGCATTAATAATGAGGAATTGGGTGAAGGAGACAGCAAGGTTGCTTCTCGAAATTGTAATTTGATCTTTCATGTATATTTTCAGCTGGGTCGTGCTAAATAGCTATGTTTGTTTCAGGCTAAAGTTAGGGCCAGATTGTCAAGACCCCTTCAGAGAGGCAAGGGGAAACATGTTCCTCGAGCAGATTTTCGGCCAGCGCGTGTTTCAACTCGTGGTGGTACTGGTAGGAGTCCATGGAGCCGCTCTGTGCCACGCAGTGTCCCTGCTCGTGGTCCCAGAAGCATTGTTCCACCACGCCTTCCTCCTATAGTTGATCGCGGTTTCAAAAGGCCTCTCCCCGTACGAGATAGGAGACCAGTTATGGCTTTACCTCCGAGGGCGAGGCCTGTTGCTCCCTTGCCGAGGTCCTATGATAGAAGGCCACCTGGTATACTTGACTGTTTGACATATTAGTGTTTTTCATTTTCTCTGTAGTTGGTTCTAATAGTCTGTTGACTCTGTCAGTTCCAGCATACCCCAAGAGTGGATTGAAGAGGGATTATGGTCACCGGGAGGAGGTTCACTCTAGGAGTAGGGCTGCTATAGAGTATAGTAGTTCAAGATCAACTTCCGATAGTCGCATGCCCTACAGAGATGATTATCCTCCTCGTGGGTCTGGTTACACTGATATGCCTAGAGGTGGTGGATCAAGATCAACAACAAGAAGAGCTTATGTTGATGATGGGTATAGCCAAAGATATGAAAGGCCACCTCCATCTTACCAGGAAGGACGCGGGCGAGAATATGATTCTATTTCTGGGTCCAAGCGTTCATACGCTGCTGTGGTAATTTCTTGAGTACCTCCTGTATGAAGTATATGCTCAATTGGCCCGTGTTATACTGTGTTGAATCTGTAACAATTGTTTTTTGATTGTGGATGTCAGGATGATGCTCCTCGCTACAGTGAAGCAGGAATGCGCTACTCTCGTGCTCGTTTGGATTATGATATTGGTAGCAGTGCTTCCCATTACGGTGATGCTTACAGTGATAGGTATGCCAGTAGTGTGTGATTCTTGAATGGTTTTTACCCCATAATAATCACATTTTGATTTTCCGTTCTTATATGATCATAGGCTTGGGAGATCAAACCCGGGATATGGTGGTAGTCGGAGCTCTCTATCCAGTCAAGATTCCCATGGGCTTTATAGTTCTCGCCAGGGTATGGGTTACAGTGGAGGTATGCTTCTAGTTTATAAATCGACTCATCTGAGGTATTTGTATCTTTGGTGTAATCAACGATTGTTTGAATCTGTCACATTTAGCTTTGTTATTGATGCTTAAAGTCCTCTCCACTTGCAGGTCCATATGGTGGTAGTGATGTTGGTCGAATGTACTCATCAAGCTTTGGTGGTGATTATGTTTCACGTGGCAGTGATGTATGTTTTGAGTTTTGTAGCCTATCTGTGTGATTCTCTTGATATATACTCATGGAATTGTCTAAAGTGTGCTTACTTGTTTTAACTGTAGGTTGGTGGTAGCTCATACTCGTCTATGTATCCAGGTCGTGGTTTAGGTAGTAATAGCTATATGGGAAGTAGTGGTTCCGGTTCATACTATTAAGGTACGCAAGAAGGCACCCCTTTCCCCCTATTCTCACACACACGCACATTCCAATGATTGCACAAGGAATATTATTCTTCATGTTTCATACCTCGGATAGCTTGCATAAGGCAGCGAAGGAGTGGTATTATAATTGCGGATTGTTTCTAGTCTAAGTAATGCAACCTGAAGCCATAGTTCTTGCATCCTTTTGTTAAGTGCTGTGCTCAATGGAACTGGAGCAATGTGATCATCCTTGACTTGTGTATGGCAGTGAGTTGAATTGAGAAGAGGCTGCTGTAGGATGTGATTATTGTGAAGTTTGGATTTTAGTGCTCACACATCCAGATGGAGCTTAATTGGACATGAAAAGCCTTTCACGGCTTTGGAGATGGAGACTCAAGTACAGTTTTAGATGCTGTAACTCACCAAACCATTATGAAGACCTGGCTTGGAGTCTAAATCATCCTGTTTATTGTATGCTTTAAGGATCTTTATTCAGAACTAAAAGGAAACATCTTCAGCATGTTTTAGAAATAATATGTTTTATTGCCAGTGATACACATGGAAAGTTGCTTTTTTCTTGTTCAGAGGGTAAACAATGTTGAAAAAAGCTGAAAGGGTGAATGGCATGTGGTGTTGTTGGTCACCCCCATGTGCTGTTAGGTGCATGTTCTTGGATGAGCAAGATGTGGTCATGCTTATTCTTCTTTTCTATTTCTTGTTTTTGGATGGTCAACCAATAATTATTGGAAATGATGGTATCTGGTTGACGGAGGGTGCCTATAAGTTTTCTGGAAGTTTTCTATCTCATGGCTAAGCATCAATGGAACTACATGCTTTTAGTCTTACAATATTCAGAAATGAGATAATAAGCAACATTGGTTCTACATTATTTTACAATGCATTAAGAAATGAGACTTGAGTAGGCATTGCTTTTATAATTTTAAGATTGACACATGGACACCAATTCATTGGGACATTGTTTTGGGGGCTGGCCTTTCCACGTACAAGAAATGTCCCAAGTTGCACAAAATGAAATCTGTGGTTTTTGGTATGAAAAGTTAATTAGCTTAGAGAAAACGATTAATTCCTATGCGAGCACTGAGCTTGGTCGACAAGGTATCCTTGGATGTGGTTATGTTTTTGGTTTGGTACAATACCTTTGTGATTTGGTTATGTTGGTTGGAATTGTCATCGTTCTATGCAATTTGGTTAAGTTGTTTGCTGCAAAACCATTTTCGGCACTTTTAGGGCTGTAGGTTTTAAGATACTGTTTTCAGTTTGTGCCTTTTAGGTGTTTATTATAAAGGCAAAGGCTATTTGATTTATTGGTTGCTATGTGCTTTCATTTATATCTGGCTGTTACTTTACAATGCATTTAAAGCCTTTGAGGTGATGATCTCCCCTTATTGAGATGGTTTCAAGTTGGTATTAAGGATTTTTGAGTTTAGTTTTTATTAGCTCCCGACATAAAATTCATCTTTGGGCGGTGTCTGCTGGAAAATGTGAAGCTTGATCTTGTAAGTTCCTACTCGCATACTGTTTGTATTGGTTGCAACGGGTGTGCATCAGGCTGCACCCAGTCTCAATTACGTGTTTCCCTAAAAAAGTTTGAATTGGATAGCCATAGTAACAAATTTGTTATTGTGTTGCATTATTTGACCAGCAGGGGACGGCACAATGCTTCTAAGATTTTAGATGTTAGTCTATTGCTTTGAAAGTACTATTAAAGCCCTCTTGTTTTGTTCTAGAGCTTAGTTTAATTATTGAGCATCAAGAGTTAGCCTCCAGGTATGGTAAGGGACTCTATGGAAACGATCCGTGTGTGAAAATATATATTTTGAGTGATAACTTGAAGGAATGAAAATTTCAAATATCACAAGCAATTTATGAATGTCTTATCTGTCTTTATGTTTAATGATTTTGAGCACAGGGCTGGGGATAAAATCCATGGTTTTTAGATTGGCAGTGTGAGGATTGCTGACATTGCTGTGTACTATTGTAAATTTTGTCTAATTCATGCTATCCTCTGATGTGTAAGTCCAATCGATGTATCTATGTAACAAATTGCAGTTTTGCTTTGCGTCTCTTGGAAGTTTAGAACGTGCATGGTTACGTGCTTTGAATGTTTACATGATACTCCTGCTTGTTCCCTGTCGAATGTTATCTTAAGCATAATGCGCGAGAATGATTTGATTGTTTTTGAGATTTTTTCATTGTTAAATCCATGCGCTGTTCTGTAGTAATCCCAGTAATGTTAATTATTTAACAGAAATATGATTTGAAATAAAGTATCATATCGTCCCAACGCAAGCCCAACAATATTAACTGTGAAATAAACATATCTCACCCTCTCTTGATTATTCATTACATCAAATTAGGCTGGAAGCAGAACATATGTTGTAGGTCTACGCAGCAAAACCATTCAACTGAAGCTATAATAGAGTCAACGATTTGCATCTTATGGCATCTTAACTTGAATTTTTAAAAGTAGTCGAGAGATAGATAGTAAAAATTGATTCGAATATTTATTTCAAGTATCCGTTTATATTTTAATAATTTGATATGAATTTTAAAATAAAAAAAATATTTGATTTGAATTTGATATTCGAAAATTTTCACAAATACAAGTATTAAAAACAATGATTTTCGATTCGTTTATAACCCTAGACAAGTCTTAAGTTGGATATGGAACCTTAGCACTTTGAAAGAAATGAGTGTTAATTTGTACTATGAAAACTATAATTTATATTATTATATATATTAATTGTAGATTTTTAATACTCATATCAACATATTTTTTTCTTTAGGAAAACACGAAAACGAGGTGTAGTTTTAAATTTTTTTTTTTTGATAATAAGTGTGACGTGAATATGACGTATCTAGTAATGACGTATTTTTATCATAGCAATCTTCTGAAAATTCAAAATGAAAAGTTTGTTACGCAACCTACATTTCCATGAAATGTAGTGGACAATTATATATATATCAAACTATCAAGTAATTAATTTTCAATATGAAAACACCAAAACTGCAAAAAGACGAAAAAGAAAAAAAAATCTGGTCACACTTAATATCTTCCATGCATCCGCTCAAAAAAAGAAAAAAAAAAAAAAAAATCTTCCTTGCATAGTCATGAACCACAAACTTGTTGATCATGACTAACCAAAAACGATTTATAAAATCGAAAAACTTGTTTGAGAACTTTAAACAAACACTTTGATTAATTGCATCACAATTTTCTTGGAGTCAATTAATGGCTAACCAACCTCAAACTGAGCATGTCAAAAGAGGCAGCATGTTCAGGTTCGGTTTCAATGAAGACACCGACTCAAGGAGCGATGCTCGAAACGTGTTGTTGATCGTCACTGCCCTGATCGCCACCGTGAATTTCCAGGCGGGCGTGGCACCTCCGGGAGGTGTTTGGCAGGAAGGCCATAAGGCAGGAAGAGCGATTTACTCGAGCAACGAAGGGCCGTTTTATGCTTTTTTGGTGTGCAACGTTCTGGCCTTTTCAACTTCGATTCTTGTGCTTGTATCTCTCACTTTCAAGTTCCCTTTCTTTATTGAGCTGTGGATTGCAATCGGGGCGATGTGTGGCACTTATGCCGCCACTATTTTCGCCGTTGTACCGCGTGAATCGGTTAAGTTTCGGTATCTGTTGATCACTGGTGTCGTGCCTTTTTGTATTAGGATTTTTGTGGAGATTTACAAATGGTTAATGAGAAGGAGAAAACCTACTTAATTTAATATTCAAGTTTAATGTTACATTATGACTTAATATTTAACGTTTTTCATTTTGTACTTAATTTTCATTATGCGTAAGTAGTTAGTAAGAACTAAGAAGAGTTTTTTGATGAAACATTACAAGTGTTTGTCTTGTTTCTTTTGATGAAAATCAATTTTATTTGAGTTATTTGAAGAATCCTGTACTTCTAAGTCCTAGACAACAGTGTCATTCTCGTCAGCCACTAGGGGCTGAGATTGCTCCCATACCTACGTACTCTCCAAAACGAACCTATCAAAAATTCAAATTTCAAAGAAATTTATACATTTTATGTATATAAAGTCCTTTAAGAAAAATATAACTTGAATTAGGTTCTTGAAAACTTTAAAATATTCTTGCAAACCACATAACCGCAAAGCGAGTTTGAATGTTTGTTCCTCGGCCGTCGAACGTTGGTATTTTTTCATAACCTAACGTGTTGGTAATTTCATCATGAAATCCAAGCGTAGTAATCCCAATACTCTTAAATATTTAACAGAAGTAAGATTTTGAAATAAAGGATCATGTCATCCCAATGCAAGCACAACAAAATCATTTGTAGAGTGAACATATCTCATCCACACTTCATTACATCAAATTAGCTACGCTGGAAACAAAGCATAAGTTCTATTATATGCATCTTATGGGTTTATAACTCGGGTTTCAAAAAATGTAGTTAAGAAATGAGGCAATGTTTGATTTTTAGGTGAGCAATGTGATATATACATAAGTAAATAAATAAATTAATAAATAGTGGCTCTGTGCTATTTATTTATATATTTTTTGTTGAACAATGTGACTTATCTAGTGCGCACTTATATACTTGAATAAGAGTGTGTAATTGTGAAACTTGTTTCGGTGAAATTGATTTGCCATCGATTATTTGTTAGTAGAACTAATACTTTTTTGTAAAATATTATGTGAATGATACTCATGATAACTATTATCGTAAACAACAATTTACTAATATTTTATTTTGAAAGAACTAATACTTTTAATGAAAACTACTAATACCTCTTTGTTACAGCAGGAAATATCCTCACCTGACAGGAGGTCAGATTCCCAAAGATACACTGACCCGACAAGATCGAGGGTCTACATCAGAAAAGAACATTTAATGTACTATAGATCTACTGTTGATCGTTAGATTAATGATTGAAATAAATCCTTAAATAAAGGGTTAAGTCGAGTTTACGGCCACTTTTAGGCCTTTGGGGGTAAACCTCTATAAATAGAAGGTCACCCCCTCATTGTAAGGGTTCACATTTTTCCCCCATTCATCATCTATAGAAAAGCTCCCATATTATCGTTCGTGTTCGTTTTATATTGATTGTTTGTCGGGCATAACCCGAATAGCCACATACATCTATCCGTACAAAAATGCTTGTCAACAATTTGACGCTAGAAGGAGGGTTCATGTTCGTCTCAAGGGATGAACACGAGAATCTTCTCCTAAAAAAATCAAAAAACAAATCCTACAAACAAAAGATCCGAATCCGTACATCGTTTCGTCAAACCAAAGCCTTACAAACATTTTCACAAACCTGTTCCAAACCAAATCATCAAGACAACATTCAAAATAACCAAACCCACTTCCAATTCTATTTACAGCAAGAAAGCTTCGTAGCTACCAAAAATACAGAAAAAAAAGGAGGACAGAATTCCGGTGAGGCTCGCAAAGCTCTCCACCACCTCCGTCGAACTGCCGCTCTTTCTTGTTAACACCGGAGCCACCGTCGTCTCCACCGGGGACCGCGCCTCCTCTGTCGGCGCCAGGGGTCACCGCCCCTCTCATTTTCTCTCGCAACGCGGTATCGCGTCGGCACCGTCGTGACTCGAGCCCAGCCAACGCGCCATCACTGCTGTAGATTCGTTCCGGAGTCGTGTTGTAGAATTTTCAAGCAAAACCAATTGTTTCTGCTTTGAATCCTCCGCTGGTAGCCTCGGTTATTTCACCAACTTTTCCCCTGCATCTTCAGTTTGCTTTTGATGCGTTTCCCAATGCATGTTGAAAAGTCAACATTTTCCTGACTGCATCGATCCGAGTGCCACGACCTCTGACCACCGTCGGGCAAGGCCACCGGACACGGCCACCGATCACCGCCGACCCACAAGGCCAGTCGCTGCCCGATGGCGCCAATCGCAACCCGGTGGCCTCCTCTCAGCACCGCCGCCTCCGCGGCCAGGAGCCTCCTCGCACCGCCCAGGGCTCGCAGCCCGCAGCCGCCTAGCGGCCTCCGACCACCGCCAGCGCGAGCTCAAAGCGCCGCCCGATCTGTCCTAACCGTCCTGCATTCGCCACTCGGCGGCCTTCGCCCACCGCCTCCGCGACTCCTCCCTGCGACGTCGTCCACCGCGGGATCCTTCCCGCGCCGCCGCGGCTATGGCCTGGGCCTACCCGCAACCTCTACTTCCCAATCGTCGCCCCTCGCCGCTGCGACCTTCGCCGCTAGCCCGCACCGCCCGTCGCGGCCTCGTAGTGGCCTACCCGCGCCGCCAACCGTGGCCTACCCGCCTCGCCCATCGCGCCTACTCGAACCACCCTCGCGCAGCCCGAGCACCCCAGTGCAAGATCGGGGCTCCGATATCTCTCACCGCTCAGCGGCCTCAGATAGTCGGGTACGGCCACCAAATCCCCAACAATCGAAGCGACCGCCTTCCCGCTGCTTGTACCCGCGACCGCCAGCCTTCCCGCGACGCTGCCCGACCTCATCACCACGCCTCCCGGCACGGGCTCGCCGCTCACCAATCGGCGTCCCAGAATCACTCCAGTCCTTGCTGCCGTGTCGCCAAGGTTTTCCTTCTCAATGACCAACATAAATTCCCAGTCTGGTCCCTGGAGTTTTAGTAATCCGTCTTCTCGGCGTTGATTGGTCCGCCTTCTAGGCGTCAACATTCCGCCTAGATTGGCGAAGTAATCCGTCTTCTTGATGTTGATTAGTCTGCCTTTCAGGCGTTGACGTATTGATTAGTTCGCCTTCACCGACGTCAACTAATCTACTTCTCGAAGTTAATCCACCTTCTCGGCGTTGATTAGTCCGCCTTCTAGGCGTCGACATTCCGCCTAGATTGGCGAAATAATCCGTCTTCTCGATATTGATTAGTCTGTCTTTCAGGCGTTAACGTATCAATTAGTTCGCCTTCACCGGCGTCAACTAATCTACTTCCCGAGTTAATCTGCCTTCTCGGCGTTGATTAATCCACCTGTTAGGCGTCGACATTCAGCCCGGATTGACGAAGTAATCCGCCTTCTTGGCGTTGATTAATCCGCCTGTTAGGCGTCGACATTCTGCCCGGATTAGCGAAGTAATCCGCCTTCTCGGTGTTGATTAATCCGCCTGTTAGGCATCGACTTTCCGCCTGGATTGACGAAGTAATCCACCTTCTCGGCGTTGATTAATCCGCCTGTTAGGCATCGACTTTCCGCCTGGATTGGCGAAGTAATCCGCCTTCTCGGCGTTGATTAGTCCGCCTTTTATGCATTGACATATTGATTAGTTCACCTTCACCGGCATCAACTAATCTATTTCCGGAGTTAATCCGCCTTCTCGGCGTTGATTAATCCGCCTGTTAGGCATCGATATTCCACCCGGATTGACGAAGTAATCCGCCTTCTCGGTATTGATTAATCCGCCTGTTAGGCGTCGTCATCCCGCCCGGTTTGGCGAAATAATCCGCCTTCTCGGCGTTGATTAATCCGCCTGCTAGGCGTCGACTTTCCGCCTGGATCGGCGAAGTAATCCGCCTTCTCGGCATTGATTAATCCGTCTATTAGGCGTCGACTTTCCACCTGGATTGGCAAAGTAATCCGCCTTCTCGGTGTTGATTAATCCGCCAGTTAGGCGTCGACTTTCCGCCCGGATCGGCGAAGTAATCCGCCTTCTCAGCGTTTATTAATCCGTCTGTTAGGCGTCGACTTTCCGCCCGGATCGATGAAGTAATCCGCCTTCTCGGTGTTGATTAATCCGCCTGTTAGGCGTCGACTTTCTGCCCGGATTGGCGAAGTAATCCGCCTTCTCGGCGTTGATTAATCCTCCTGTTAGGCGTCGACTTTCCGCCCGGATCGGCGAAGTAATCTGCCTTCTCGGTGTTGATTAATCCGCCTGTTAGGCATCGATTTTCCACCTGGATTGACGAAGTAATCTGTCTTCTCGGCGTTGATTAATCCGCCTTTTATGCGTTGACATATTGATTAGTTCACCTTCACCGGCGTCAACTAATATATCTCTCAAGTCGATTCGTCACTCGACCTTGATTAGTTCGCCTTCACCGACGTCAACTAGTCTGCCTCTCGGCGTGGATCCGGTCCACATTTTAAGCGTTGACCTTCCGCCTTAATGGGCGAGGTGTTGTTTAGTTCGTCTTCACCGGCGTCAACTAATCTTTTTCTCAGCGTTGATTTGTCCATCTTAACGACATCAACCAGTCCGCCTTCACCGGCGTCGACTAACCCGCATCACTTTTGCCCGTTTACGGCTATAATATATCGCATCCTGAATGCTTTGTTTCATCGATTGTTAATTCAATCTCGTATTCGTGAAGTCTTTGCCCGTCAATCGGCTAAAACACTTCACTATTTTTATCATTGATTAATCAATTCATCGATTGTTAGTTCAATCACGTATTCGTGAAGTCGCTGTCCGTCAATCGGCTAAAGCACTTCACTATTTTTATCATTGATTAATCAATTCATCGATTGTTAGTACAATCACATATCCGTGAAGTCGCTGCCCGTCAATCGGCTAAATCACTTCACTATTTTTATCATTGATTAATCAATTCATCGATTGTTAATTCAATCTCGTATTCGTGAAGTCGCTGCCCGTCAACCGGCTATAGCACTTCACTATTTTTATCATATCTGTTCATCGATTGTTAATTCGGTCACGTATTCGTGAAGTCACTGCCCGTCAATCGGCTAAAGCACTTCACTATTTTTATCATTGATTAGTCAATTATTATCGATTGTTGAGTCAATCTGTTGTTCGTGAAGTCGCCACCCGCAAGCGGCCAAAGCACTTCATCAATTTATCACCGCGGTCCTTACCATCCTATTACTAAAATCGCTGCCCCATGCGGCTATAACACTTTATTAATTAATCATTGCGACTTTAATCTCTAAGTTATTAAAATCAATGTCGGTCAGTGGCAATAACTCTTTATTAATTGAACATCACTACTCTCGACTCGGGGGCACGACAGAAGATCGTACCCCACCTAACTCGACCAGTTTCAAAAGTTTGACAATTCGAAGATGACTCGAAAGATTCGCCCGTCAAGGACCCTATCGTCGAAGATTCCCCTGGGGCATCCGAGCTATCCTGTTTTTAGGCTCGGGAGCAAAACATATTTGAAGCACCGATCAAGATTGAACTCTGGCCGCAATCAGAGCCCAATCTTGGGGGCAATTGTTACAGCAGAAAATATCCTCACCTGACAGGAGGTCAGATTCCCGAAGATACACTGACCCGATAAGATCAAGGGTCTACATCAGAAAAGAACATTTAATGTACTATAGATCTACTGTTGATCGTTAGATTAATGATTGTAATAAATCCCTAAATAAAGGGTTAAGTCGAGTTTAGGGCCACTTTTAGGCCTTTGGGGGTAAACCTATATAAATAGGAGGTCACCCCCTCATTGTAAGGGTTCACATTTTTCCCCATTCATCATCTATAGAAAAGCTCCTATTCGAGGGAAGAACAAAAGTTCTTCCCCTATCGTTCGTGTTCGTTTTACATTGATTGTTTGTCGGGCATAACCCGAATAGCCACATACATCTATATGTACGAAAATGCCCGTCAACACCCTTCAACTATTAATACATTTCATGAAAACAATTAGTACCATTCAAAGGTGATACATTTAGTATGATTCGCTAATACCTTTAGTGAAAATAACTAATACCCTCCAAACAAGTTTCTCCGTGATATTGTTCACATAATACCTTCTCTATATGTATTAGTGAAACAACTAACCCTTTAATGAAAACAATTAGAGTAGGTCTCTTGCGAATCTATGTTTATGTGAACTATTTTTTTTTTAAAAATATCACTGTTATGTATACATGATATTATTGTCACTGTTTGAAAAAATACTTGATTTTTAAATAGTGATATTATTTATTTATGTGATGGCTCACCCGAGTTTTTCTCAAACAATTACTTCCTTTTAGAACTAATATTCTTAGGGGATGTTTACTTGGAGTTTTATGTGAATCTTAAAAGAGGCATTATAATAATTAAAAAGATCCATATGAAATATTCGACACGTAAACTACATTTCCACGAACCATGCTACAATCATACTGAGAAATTCTAGATCAATTAAAAAAAACACGAAAACAACAAAAAAGAAACTACTAGGCTGGGTCACACTTGTTATTTTCCATGCATGCATGCATTTTCACTCGGACAGCCGGACTAGACTAGTCTAAGTCTTGCACCACTAACTTCCACTTTACTAACCAAAAACGATTATTTAACTCAACTTGGTACCTATAAATAATTGTTTGGGCTACACCCGCTTTCATCACAATTTAATTTTATTCAATGGCTAGCCCCGTGATCAGTAGAAGATGGAGTTGGTTCAGGTTCAAATACGACGAAGATAGCGACTCAATGAACGACGCTCGAAACGTGTTGCTAGTGGTGACCGCCCTGATCTCGGCCGTGACTTTCCAGGCAGGCGTGACTCCTCCGGGGGGCGTTTGGCAGGACGACAAAGACGGGCACAAAGCCGGAAGGGCTATTTACTCGAGCCAGGAAGGGCCGTTTTACGCTTTCTTGGTGTGCAACACTATGGCCTTTTCGACTTCGCTTCTGGTGTTGACATCCCTCACGTACAAGTTCCCCTTCTACATTGAGCTTTGGACGTCAATTGGAGCCATGTTTGGGACTTATGCCGCTGCTATATTTGCAGTTACTCCAAATGAAGCTATTAAGTTTCACTATATGTTAGGCACTATTGCCGTGCCTTTTGTTATTAGGATTTTAGTCAAGATTTACAAGTGGTCCACGAAATAGAGGAAGCCTACTTAAGTATATATATTATATTGCTCTTTTTAAATTTTAGTGTGATTGGTAGAATTTTAATTATTATTTTTAAAATAACCAAGCAAGTGTGAGATATATAGACTGTACCCTCGTTTCAAATGTTTAGCAATAAAAACACTAGAACTAGAATATATGTAATACTACAACTTCTTTTTAATACATTGCCAAAAAGTTGTTGGCTCTCTTTTAGTCTGCCATTCATATACATCTCTCAATTTACATTTCATTCGACTAAAGGTCAACACTACGGATAGGAAGAGTTCTAGATCTTCTTTACTAACACTACAAAAAAAAGGTCGGTTTAACGACGGGATTAATCCGTCGCTAAACGTGATTAGCGACGGGATTTACGACGACCAAGGTTCCGTAGTCAAATCTCTCGTAGCTAAAATTTACGACGGCTTTTGACATGCCGTCGTACATTTACGACGGACAAAGCCATCGTTAAACCGACCCGTCAACGACCCGGTCCGGCACCAAATTTTACGACGGACAATACCCGTCGTAAAAAGTATCCGATTTTCAGTTTTTTTATTCATATACAGAAAAAATTTAAGACGGACAGTAAGCCGTCGTTACGTGTCCGCCGTAAATATCGAACCTAAAACAAAAACCCGGGGGGGTGCGAACCACTTGGCCATCGGCCCCCAAGCTATACTTTTGTTCGATTTCTTGCAACTAATTGTATATGTATCTAAATTGAGCCATTCTTTTTTTTAGTATTCATCAAATTAATTCCTTTTCGTTTCTAACCTGTTTTAATAAATATTGTTACGAATTATATTTTTTTTGTTTTGCAAACTTATTTAATTCAAAAAACACGTAATTAATATTATAATCTGTTCATTTGTACGTAATTAATTGTATACGTATCCAAATTGAGCCATTCTTTTTTTTTATTATTCATCAAATTAATTTCTTTTCGTTTCTAACTTGTTTTAATAAATGTTTTTACCAATTATATATTTTTTATTTTGCAAATATATTTAATTCAAAAAATGCGTAATTAATATTATAATCCGTTCATTTGTACATAATTAATTGTATACATATTCAAATTGAGCCATTCTTTTTTTTTTTAATCAAATTAATTCCTTTTCGTTTCTAACTTGTTTAAATAAATGTTGTTACCAATTATATATTTTTTTATTTTGTAAATCTATTTAATTCGAAAAACGCGTAATTAATATTATAATCCGTTCATTTGTACGTAATTAATTGTATACGTATCCAAATTGAGCCATTCTTTTTTATTATTAATCAAATTAATTTTTTTTAGTTTCTAACTTGTTTTAATAAATATTGTTACGTTCATTTCGTTTCTAAATTAATCCATTCATTCCGTTTCTAAAATATGTAAATTATAATAAAAATATAAAATTAGCATAAAAATATAATAAAAGTAATGTCGAATAAAAAAATAGTTCAGTACAAGATAATAAAAAAAATCCTAATCATCCGAATGGATATCGGAATTCTCCCTCTCTTCATCCTTCGGATTAGGCTCCGGATGAGGCATTTGGAGCTCCAGGGGAGGCGGGATAACAGGTTGCACCGGTTCCGGCAGTGGTGGTATCTCTCCACCTAATGTGGATGTAACTACCCTCCACCAATTGTTCATCTCCTCCCTATGCTTCCGTGCATCCTCCTCCTCCGCTGCTCGTCGCCTCCTCTCGTACTCCAGCTGCGTCTCCAACTGCGCCTGTCGCTCCGCCTCTCGCTGCTGGAGAAGCTCCATCTGCCAGACGACCATCGAAAGTTATCTCTCGATGTCGTTGGGATGAGAATCGATGGAGGACTGAGAGGAGGATGAGCTGGGTCGACGAGATCGGAGTAGACTCTTTCCAAAACCACCTAATCCAGTGAACCACCCATTCTTAGCCTTGACGTTCTTAAAGTAGAGCTCATTTTGAACGTCTACAGAAGGCTTTGGGGGGGCCCCATAGAGTCTGACCCTTCCTGAGGCTGAGACTGGGAGGCAAGTTCATCGCGCATCTTCCGCTGCAAATAAACAATACTTTAAATTAATAAATGAATTTCTTTAAAATAATAAGCTAATTAAAATTAAAAACAATACTTACGTGGATCTCGGTGGTGCGGCTGTAGGTGGACCTTCCGATCTCATCATCCAGAGGGTGGGCAAGCTGTAGTCTCTTCTTCTTCTTCTTCAATTTTGCTCGGTTTTTGCTCGTGTGAGGAATGAGCTCGCCGGTGCTGCCTTTAATAGGCAATTTTTTTTTACGACGGACAATAACCCGTCGCTAAATCTGCAGCCTTTAGGCAAAAAAAGGCGTCGTTTTTGGATATTACCGACAGACTGCCCATCGTAAATATTAAATTTAAAATTAACGACGGTTTTTTCCGTCGTTAATTAGTCTCCGGTAATAAATTCACACCGCTTCTCCAAAAGTCGCGGCCAAAACGTCAGGTTTTACGACAAGCATGACTGTCGTAAATCATGAAGTTAAATTTTACGATGGGCTTTCCGTCACATCGTAAAATTGTCGGCCACTACAACTTTGCACCGATTACGAAAGGTCGCGGTCTAACGGGTGGAATTTAACGACGGGATTGGCCATCGTTAAATTCTATTTTAAATTCTACGACGGACTTTCCGTCGTTAAATTTGGCGGATTGACGAAAGAGTGGGTCCCGCTTGTTTTACGACGGGCAAACCCATCGTAAAAATTAAGAATTAACGACGACTTTTTGAAACCCATCGTTAATTTTGAGCCCGAACAAGCTTTGGTTAATAATCGTCGTAAGTCCGTTGTAAACCGTGTGTTTTAACGACGGAATCCTTGTCCGTCGTTAATTTTCATCGTAAAAACGCACATTTTTTGTAGTGTAAAAAATATATAATTGAATACGCACCGTTCTGTAATTAAATTTAATATAATTTTGATTTTGTTACTAATTCTCCTAATTTTGACCATTCTAATTATGATACTAATACCCCTAATTTTGATAATAATTGATAAATCTGTTTCAATATATTTATAAAGTCTTTCATCCACAAAAACTGCGTCTAATTATTTGCGCACATATTTCAATAAAAAATAAATAAAATAGATAAAGTAAGGATAATATGAGGTCCATATTAATAAAGTGGGGGGGAGATAAAACGATTGTTCCCATTTATGGGGTAGACACATTTTTGTTGAATGTCCAAATAAAAAAAATAGACACAGTTTTAATGGACGGAGGGAGTATGCATTAATTAATTATGAGTAGGTCTTGTATGAGACATCTCATGGCATAAGACAATGAGAATTGGTGTAACTAGGACATTGACTCATTAACACTTTGGCAGAGGTATGTGTTAATTTGTGTTGTCTTATGTCATGAGATGGTCTCATACAAGTTTTTGCTATTAATTATATATTCTGTCCTCTATTGAGTTACACATTTGAGAATGATACAAATTTTAAGGAATATAATATTAAATGTGTAATGGGGTGTTGAGATGCAATAAAAAAGAAAAAAATAGAAAGGAAAAGAGAGAGATAGAGGTAGAGTGGGAAAAATGTGGGGTACAACTTTGACAAATACGAAAATGAGTAACTTATGTTGGAATGTCCATCTTGACAAAATGAGTATCTTAAGAGGACGAAGGGAGTATTACATAACAGTGCACTAAATGCACTATACCGTTCGAATTTATTTTTAAAAAAATTTAGTTGTTTTTCACGAAACAATTACAATTGATAAACTATAACCGTTCAGTGAAAATAATTGTTATTGTTTAAATATATATTTGAGTTGCTCAATATATCTGATACATATAACACTAAGGCTATAGTTTAATGTTAGTGATGCGTGATGATTAGTGAGAACCATGGAAAAATATCACAAATGATTTTGTAACTTTGTTCGTGTCCATAAATAGTCCTTTAAGTTTTTTACAACTTTAGTCCTTTTGGTATCAGTTTGGTCATTTTCCTCTAAAATTTTAATTTTTGGCCGGAAAAATAACCGAAAACCTGTTGTAGCATACATAATGACACGAAAAAAAATCAAAATGACGAGTTCAACGAGAAGAAGAGAACACTATATGCCTTTACCCACTACTCACCATAAATAACTCGAAATTAGCTATGAGAATGAACGACATTCACGATTTTAAAGTCACAATTCTTGGAGTAGGTGTAATCGAAATATAATATTAATTGATAATTTTTCTTCTTGGATGCGAGACGGTTCAAATGATAGTAGTAACAACCGTCAATGTGTCCAAAATAAAAAATAGAGCTAAAATGACTAAAAGTAATATCATAAGAACCAAAATTGATAAAGTAAAAATTTACATGACTGTTTATGCACTCGGACAAAGTTACAAAACTACTTGTGATTCTTTTTCCTGAGAACCATCAATAGCCTCAGCAACAACCAAACATCTTAAAAAAATGCAAAAAATAAAATAGAATCAAAATAAAGTATTAATGACACAAATTTCTCGTGGTTTAAAAATTGCACAAAAGTCTCCCGTCTCCCACCTCCCGTGATTTATTTTAAGCGAATAACCTTTTTTTTCTTCAGAAATAAAATATATTACATATCTCTCTATTTTTTGTATTTTATTTTTTCAAATATTGATGTCTTGTGACTATATATAATATGAATGACATAATATAAGAAATTGAAAAAAATAGATAAAATTGTTAAACCGATTTTGAAAATAATGACGATTCACTTAATTTAATAAATCACTGGGGATTTTTGTACAATTTTCAAACGACAAGAGAATTTCACGCAATATTTCCAAACCACGAGGTTTCGTGCCCTTAACCCTCAAAATAAGTAATTAAGAGTAAAACTGGGCCGAAACCACGTTTGTGTTCCAGCTGGACTGGTCCGACGTTCTGATGGGCCTCCATTATAGTTTCTTCTTGGGCTTGTTTGGATTCTTAGTCCCATTCAGTTTCCGTAGGATCTAAGGCGGTAATAATTACAGCTCTAACTCAATAGATTCGTTAACATATAATTTTACCTAAATTCTTGTAAGAGAAGACATGCAATGTATTAAATTTAGGGTTGTGCTATATACCCCTCCATTATTAATAGATACACCCCTTAAAAAACAAAAATTCCATACTACCCTTGCCATTTGAATTTTAAAAGATTAAAACCACTAAAACAGATCCACCGGGCGCCCGCTGCATTGCCGCTGCCGACCGCCAATGTAGTGCTGCCGTCCACCTTTTTCTCTCTCTTTACTTTTATTTTTACTTTTTTTTCAATAGTACTCCGTTCGAGCGAAATAAAACAAAAATCATCCATATTTCGATCAATAATAATCGAAAATAACATATTTCTTGGCAAAAATTCATCGAACTCCACTTGTTCGGTAATTATATATCAAAAATCATAACTTTTCTAGAAAAAATTAGCCGATAAATCAAATATATATATATATATATATATATTTTATAAACGAGTCGTGCATAATGTTTTGAGCAACAATATTGACATTCTTATTATTAGAATGCAGATCTATAAATTAAAAGAAATCAACTTATTTTCTTAGCACCTGGTGTGAGTTTTTTTTCTTCTTCTATGGCTTCTCAAGATCCATACATGAAAGGGAACGTCACCATATGGAGGAGGGGTGGACGGTGTTGAAGTGGTGGCAACAGCGAACAGCGTCGGAGTGGCGGTGGGTGGCGCGCACATTGAAGGAAGGAATTGGTGCGGTGCAAAATGAAAAGAAACGAAACTGGCGCTGCAGCAAATTAAAGAAGAAATGAAGATAGAAGTTAGGGTTTTGAAATAAGGGTATAATTGGCATTTCATAGTCAATGTGGGTGTATTTAATAATAATTGAGGGGTATTTAGCTGGACTCTTAAATTTATAAGTAATTATTGAGTATAATTTTGCAATGTCCAACTAATTAACTCTCTCGATTAGCTTTGGAATATTTCTTACTTCCCACGACTTGAGTCATACTTCTAATACACTGTATATTTAATTTCTCATGTGTAGAACTAGAACTAGAACTAGAACTGGGATCATAAACACGAGGAAAGCGAAGTGCAGTTTTCAACTTCTATGATAAATAGTACGCATCCCATTTAATATATGTAACATATGAATATGACGTATGTGGTATCCAGTGAAAAACGTAGCACTCCAAAAATTCAAAATGGGAAGTTGGATTACCAAACTACATTTCCATGAACCAAGGAATTCTATATCAAACTATCAACTAATTTTCAACATAAAAACACTAAAACTAAAAAAAAGACAAAATCTTGGTTAAGTCCTGCACCACAAACTTCTTGATCGCGACTAACGAAAAACAATTATGAAATCGAAAAACTTGTCTAAGAACTTTTAACAATCACTTTGTTTATAAAAGAACTTGAAGATACCATATAATACCCTCCAATATAAAATATAAAATAACAGCTCTTGAATTAGGCCCAATAAAATTAGACGTAGGGATTATTATTTTCTTCTCTTTTATATCACTTGTACTATATTTATATTTTAATACTTGTGAAAAGAAAATGAGAAGCAAATAAGGGGATGGAGGGGTTACACATTTTTTTTTTTTTTTTTGACGAAACGTCCATAATTTAGAATTCACGTGACAAGTACATGTGTACGCTCCGGTCAATTTAGAAAATTTTGGTAATATGGGACAAAAATTGAGCAATATTTCAAATGCTTGACAAAATATTCTGAGCCTAAAGATAAGCTTAAACTCCCTTTAAAAAATAAAATTAAAAAATCAATGCTAGTAGTCTTTACCCCCAACCGTTTATAAATCTCCATGAGAAATCGAAAATTATATGGGACTTAATGATTAATTAACAGGGAAAAATGAATACTGTAATTGGCTTATTATTATATTAAATATTTGTAAGTACTTGATACTGTAAATAGTATACTGGACACCAATATTGCAGGCTGCACATCCTTAATATATATAACACTAAATAAAAATAAATAAAAGAATACTATGAAATGATGATATTAATTGGGATGAGTGACTTGGTCAAGTCAACTCCTTCATACTTAACTACAGCAAATAAAATAAAATGGGGTGGAGTTCCAGTTCCATTACAGAGGATAGGCTTTCATTATAGTGAAATTTGACTATTAAAATAAAGGATAGTTTTAACCACCGCATTCCAAAACACCTTTAATAGAAAAATGGTATTTTTAGCTCCAAGATAATGAAAGTAAAATATTTTTGGTACCTATGTGCGAAATTATATTTTTGTTGCAATTTCGGTCTCATTCGTAAATTTTCAGGACCAAAATTGTAAATTTGTCATATTTTCTTGGGACAAAAAATACAATTTATATATTCTCTTGGGACCAACATTGCAATATATCCTATTTTCATGAGACAAAAAACGTTAAAAAAAAATTACAGGACTAAAACTACTGAAAAATTGACTATTTTGAAATGATCACATTCTCATGGAACCAAAAGTGCAAATAACCGCACCTTTAAACACATACATATATACACTACTCCCTATCCCCTAAAACATTTAATATTAAAAAAAATTATTTCTTGACTTAATTGACAAATTAATGAAGACAATTTTAAAATAGAGAGAATATTATGAGTGTATTTTATTTTTATTTTAAAAATACGAGAAAAATAGTGTGGGACGTTTCAAAACTGAAATTGTGAAAGGTTTTAAAGGACATGAAATACATTTCAAAAATTATACTATATATACACATACATCTGATCATGGCAAAAAAAATTCACATTGTCCCATAAAAATAAACTTACTTTCTATTTTCATCCGTCCCACAAAGATAGAATTGTAACTACATTTAATATTATTTAATAATTCTTGTTACTACTAATTGTGTTGGAAAATAAATAGTGATTAAATGATAAAACAAAAGGGTTAATTGCACTTTTGGTCCCATGAGAATATGTCAATTTTAAAATGGTCTTTTTTTCAGCACTTCTAGTCCCGTAGTTATTTTTAACACTTTTGGTCCCAAGAGAATATGATATATTGCAATTTTGATCCCAAGAGAATGTATAAATTGCATTTTTGGTCCTAAAAATTCACGAATGAGACTGAAACTGCAAAAAAAAAAAAAAAAAAAAAAGACTATTTTCGCACATAGGTACCAAAAGTGTTTTACACTTATTCTCTTGGGACTAAAAACGCAATTTTTCCTAAAACAAAATAAACATTTAATGTTCAATTATAATAACTTCTATATATACAAATTAAAACACAAGTGTCATAGTATGAGATAATACTATTCTGATATCATTAGACTTGTAAATTAAAATTATAGTGTAAATTACTATTATATCAACAAATGCATCTAATAATATGATACCACGAATAAATTTTATAGGAAACTACAACCTCTATTTTTTTTTCAGCGTAAAGAGTAGATAAGGAGCAAGTTATTGAAAGCCAAAGACGACTATATATATAATATAAGTATAACCCAAACCATTATTGTGGATCAACTTCCCCATCTGTTATGTAATGGCTGACATTAGCCCCAAACCCAAAACCGTAAGCAGCTTCTTCTGCATCAGATACGAGGAAGTACCCGACAACTCCGACAGCCGGAACATGCTCCTGGTGGTGGCCACCCTCATCACCGCCGTCACTTTCCAGGCCGGCGTGACTCCTCCCGGCGGCGTGTGGCAGGATGACGTGGCGGGGCACAAGGCCGGGAGGGCCATCTACTCGGCCCAGAAGGCCCCCTTTCACGCGTTCCTTTTGTTCAACACTTTGGCCCTTTCCACTTCCATTGTTCTATTGATGTCTCTCACTTACGGCTACACTTTCTACCCCTATCTGTGGACCGCCATCGCCGCCATGTATGGCACCTACGCCGCCGCTATCTTCGCCGTGGCCCCAGACGAGTCTGTTAAGTTCCGGTACCTTTTTGTGGCAGCTGCGGTTCCTTTTGCGATCAGGGTCTTCGGCAGAATTTACGAATGGTTCTACTTGTGGGCAAAGAAACAAGCCCACCCCAGTAATTGATTTTATTTTAAATAATGATACATTTTTTTCGCAAATTGTTTTCCTTTTTGTTAGCTATATTAATTTTTTAGTCATCAAACTTTAATAATAAATTCCACGATTCATCCTACAACTAGCTAGCTACCCATCAATCGATTAATCGTATGCTTTTCTTCGTGGTAATTAGTTTGGTGTGTTTAAAGGAACTATAATACGAATTATAGATTATGATTTAGAACAGAAATTAGCCATGGAAAGAATACTCGGGATTCTTCTTGGAGAAAAGTTTATCTCCATTTTTTGTGTTCTAATTTCAGAAAAAATAAGATTACAAAAGGTTGTAATATAGCTAGGAAAATAATTGATGAGAAACTATTATAGAGGAGAAAGTTGTTAATCAAAAGATTTTTTTATTTAAATGAGTTAATCTCGTGTGAATCAATTCTACCGTGAAATTGATTTACAACTAATACTTTACAATAAAACAATTAATTTATTTAATGAAATAGTAACTAATAACTTTTTGAAAGAATTTCATCTCATCTAAAAGTCCGAATTTATAGAGAGATGTGAAATTAATTCATTTAATTATTTTTTTAATACTCCCCCTCACTCATGGGGTGAACTCAACTTTCCTTCCCTAGTCAGTAGACAATTTAATATGAGTGAAGCTGCTCTCAACAAGAATCGAATTCAAGATTTTTGTCTGGGCGTGAGCCTTTTGGCTCTGATACCATAAAATATTCATTTTATCTAAAAGCCGAACTTATATAGAAATGTGAAATTAATTTATTTAATTATTCATTAATAAAATAACTAATATCATTCGTGGCATGTGGCATATCTTTGGTGATTGCTCTAGCTGCCACACAAGTATATAAGTGTTGCTGGAATTTTAATTATGCATTGTATGGAATTGCAACAATAAATTATTACGTGTATTAAATTGTAAACTTTAAAAAATCATATTATAATTAATAAAGATTATAAAATTCTTGATTTTTTTAACAATTAACTCTCTTTTATCGGAGGAAATAGTATTTAATCATCACTTGTTTTTATAACTACCATAATATTCTATACAAATTTTCATTGAAAAAATTCCAATTAGATGCCCTCTAAATTTACGTCTCCTCCAGTCCAACAACTGCACAATTATGGACTAATCTCTCTATTAAGACAATGTCTTTAAACCTGCTCAAAAGTCGTTGAAAAACCTCTCTCTTAAATTAGTAAATTTTATATTAGTAAATTACCAGAACTCTCCAGTGGTTTGTTTAAATTACCAAAAGATCAAATACACCCTTATTTTTAAAAGCCCAAAATAAAGGTCTATTGATTAAAAATGTAAAATCATTTTACTTATTGTTGATTTTTTCCTATTTACATCAATTAATTATTTGTTGATTTTACATTATTTTTTAATTAACCAATATTCTGTATTAATCTTTCTAGAAGATATTTGACAATTTATTCAAACTACAAAGTTCTTTTAGTAGTTTGGACAAATCTGAGAATAAAGTTGATAATTTACCCTGTTTTACATTTCCCTTTAGGTAGTACGTGATAAAATAATCATGGTATATCCTTTAGTTAATTAAAACTATTAAATATACTCCACTATTACACACAGCTTTGGTTAGTTGAGTGAGGAGTGGGAACACCGTGTCTTATTTCAAAGCATTATATATGAGTTTTACATTAATTAATTGTGAAAGACTTTAATTAAGGCAATTAATGGGGTGGGGAATCTTAGCATGTCATGGTGACTTAAGCGGACCACGTCATCACTTTCCTCAACTTAATATGGTTTCACATTGCCATCAAACTTGTATTCGTGATGGTTACAGCCTTAATATTGTATTCGTGGTAGTTACAGCCTTAATATTGTATTCTAAAAAGATTTTTTTTTTTTTAATCGTCGGTTGCATATAGAAAACGATTATAGAATTATAAATAGTAATAAACTAGGAGAAGAAATACTATATGTTGATCATCTCTAATCCCTATTTTTATTAACCATCCAAAATAAAAATAAAAACAAGATATACAATACTATAGTAATATAAAAATTCTCAAGACACATTCTGTGCACGAAAATTATTAATTTCATGCACTATAAGAAAATAAAGATTTGTCTACAAAATATGAATTATCTATAAAAAAAATGATATAACACTACAAAATTTGTTAAAAAAAAAAAATTCGATATGTTGTGGAGATTGCCTATGACTTGCCTACAATTTATTCAATTAAAAGTATCGTCATTCCTCAACCTACAAAAAAATTATCCAAAAAATAAGTTCATAGGTAATTAATCACCAACAAGTAATTTATATTAATAAAAAAACCACTATCTACAAATAATTTGTAGATAATTAATTAATTACTACATAGCAATAGCCCATAGTCTAAAGGACTTTATATTATAAATCTTGGCCAATGGATTATTATATATATCCCAAAACAGTTTTGCCTGATAATTTGACAAACTCAAAGTAAACTAACACTACTTGCATACCCTTTTCATGTGATACATCCGCCCCTGCTTACCACCACCATAATTGTTCTATACGTATTCATTTAATATAAAATCAAATTTTATTTCTCCTAATTCAATTTTATTATACATAGAGACAAAACAAAATGAATGACTTGGTGAAGTCAACTTCTTCATACTTACCTACTGTAAATATAAAATAGAAAAGAAACAAGAAAATGAGCTGGTGAGGTTCCAAAGTAGATTAATTTAAGCACCCAATTACAATAGCTTTAATAAGTGAATACATATAAATTAAGTAAAACTGACAACGTAATAAAGATTAAGTTTGAATATACAAAAACAAAATAAAAACGCAATAAATTCGAATTATAAACCTCATGAACCAATAATCTTAACTTTTTCTACATTCATCAATTGCTTCAATGGGTAGTATCAGTACCACCACCACCACCAGCATCCCAACCAAAAGCAAAGAAGAAAGCAAGATCGACTATGAAAACATGCTGCTGGTGGTGGCCACCCTGATCAACGCCGTCACATTCTCGGCCGGCGTCAATCCTCCTGGCGGCGTTTGGCAGGACGACACGGCGGGGCACAAGGCGGGGCGGTCCATCTACTCCAGCCAGGCGGGTCCGTTCCACTGCTTCTTGGTGCTCAACACTTTGGCCTTTTCCACCTCCATTGTGCTCTTGACCTCCCTCACATATAGGTTCCCCTTCTTCATATATCTTTGGGGAGCCATCGCCGCCATGTTCTTCACTTACGCCGCCGCTATCTTCGCCATCGCGCCGGACGAGTCCGTTAAGTTTCGGTACCTGTTGGCCGCAGCCGCCGTTCCTTTTGCCGTGAAGTGTATCCACGCGACTTACATACGTTTAGGTTATCCTCCTCTTTGCAAGACTCCTTCATCCAACGCCTGAATTCTTCCCTAGCTAATTATTTTTCAATATATGTATACTTTTGTAACATTTTTTGCCTTCTTTCAATATTAATTTTTACATTCATAAAATTTAATTATTTTGAGACACCTTTTAATAATTTGGAGGGTATTAATTTTAATCTTCTCATGTTTTTTTAATGAGTCAATTTTGAGGATGTTTATAAGCTTCTAACCAATTTTCAAGCTTAGTTAAATGGATTTATACCTATATAGGTCAAGAGTATACCTAAAATTAAATAGAAGTCGAGTAAAAATCCAATTGCCTTCTTAATTGTTGCATTAAAAACAATGTTTTTTATTCCGTATTTTTATTTTTAAATTTTTATTTGTTGTTTCTTACGCCTGAATGAAGATGATTTGTATGAATACTTTTCAGATTTGTGGAAAAGCACATATGTAAAAAAAAAAAAAAAAACTAGATTTACAGTTTTTACACATTTCTAAAAATTAAATTTACGCGTTCAATTTTTTAAAAGTAGGAAATAATTAGCAGATTGGTATGTTGAGGGATAGCCATATAATTTTCTGAAAATTGAAACTAACTCTAGATTTATAGTTGGAGAAATTGGTTTTAAACCAATTAAATAAGAATTTGATTCTCTTTTAATGAGAAAGTGTAACACTCATCTTTGACTAATTAAATGAGGGGTCAAAGTTTAATTTCTGAAAAGTTAAACGGCATAAGATCTATCTATTCTCAAAATAGATGATTGTAATATACTTATAATTTCAAAATCGAATTTCCTTGAATGAAAAATTAATATACGAAGTTGAAACATTATAAAACACTTTATAAATTAAAGTGTTATTGAATAATGTGAAAGTTAATTTACTCCTTATATGTAGGAGTTCGTTAGATTAATTCAAACTAGAGTGGTTATGAACAAACTTATTGACCATACGCGCGCGCTGCCTGTTTGTTACTTGGATATTGGCAATCAACTTTGGACCTTGGCCTGGTAGCTCATTTATCCTTTTGGAGCTAAGAAAATTGGGCTTGACCCACGTGGAATTATGAGTATGAATATTTTCACCCCCACAATTTGATTGTTCACCCCCCAAATTTTTGTTCTAATTTTTTTTAGAACATTTGTCATTTGTTCGAAAAAATGACTAGAACATTATTTACTCCCACAAAAATATCTAAATGTTCTAATCGTATTTTCGAACAAATGAAAAATGTTCTAAAAAAAAATTCGAACAAAAATTTGAGGTGAACAATCAAATGGTGGGGGTGAAAATATCCATACTCTGGAATTATTCCTGTCCAATATACTGGCCTTGGGATTGGGTTGTTCCAATTGAAGAATTTCAGCACATGTGAATTTGAATTCAATTTTGAACTAACAAATCTCAACACTCAAGACTGCATATTTCCATTATTTTTGCATTGCATTTTAGAGTGCAATCCGTCGACCTTTCAATTCGTTGGAGTTCTATAAGTTGTAGCGCTGCTCGTGAAAGAAAAGGGAAATCGTTTTACCTTTGAAAAATTATGTTATTTCGTAATCACTAGCTGAAATGTGTTTGTTTTGCGGGCAAAAGATTTGTCCTTGATTTGACTTATTGTTGTTTTGTTCTTGTTTTATTTTTATTTTTTTATTTTATGTACCAACCAGCTAGTGTGAGAAAATTACTGCTTTAAGTTATTATTGGTGCTCTATAAACCAAGATATAATTGTAACTAATGCGTCATGCTGAATATGTATTATTTTCTAAAAAGCTTTGCAGCTTATCCAATTAGTAATGGTAAACTAAGCATTTATATACAACCACCCGTTTAAGAGTACCTTTTAATGATGCAACATATTAATTTTTCTCAAATTGGTGATGGCCTGATAACTTTTGAAAGTACCTTTTAACAGTTTCTTAAAGTGGATTTTAGGTGCAGTTTTTTTAAACATGTTATTGTAAAGTAATTGAATATGACTGCTTTCAGTTTGACTACTTCAACTATATTCCATACATTTTGCTAATTCGTTTGTTTAGTGATTGAATAAAAAATCCTGAAAATTGGTTGATTTTACTGACTTGGGGTTATTGTAGATTCTTTTAGCCGGAGAAAAATATGGAAGAGAAGAGTGGAAAAATAACGATAAATTTAAACTTAAAAAAATAAAAACCCACAAAGGCAAATACTATTTTTTTTTTTCACTTGACCCGTACTCTACTCAATCTTTGCGCTTTGTTCAGAAACGGATAGAGTTTTATTTTAAGAAGATGAAAATCTTCACATTTTTATGTAAATGTATAGTTTTAATGTATGGAGATGAACTCTTATAAAATAAAAAAAATTAATAAAAGCAACTTTCTATATATTGTGAAAAAATTTAAAATCGTTATGTAACTTGCACTTTATCTTGGAATATTCCGATCTAAGTAATTCACAAATGACAAGGTGTTTTTGATATATCAGAAGAAATGAATCTAATTCGAAATGTAGTAGCTTAAGCATGATTCAATAAAGTGAATCATAACTAGCTTGTTTGGACACTCCGTTCCGAATTTATATATGAGACACTTTGGGTAAAAGACCGTCTCATATAAAATATACAAATATTTTGAATTTATGTATGAGATAATCTTGTGTGAAATCGATTTATATAAAAATATATAAATTAATAAACTAAGATATGTAAGAATATAAAATACTTCATGACTAGTCAAATTGTCTAGGAAATAGTATAAACAAATTAATTTTACAATTTTCTGTATTTTTTGATTTTTAGATAAGATATAATTTTTTCATGGTATCAACCTCAAATGACTAACATTCACACCTACAAGTTTAAACTTTTAGCTGAAATTAAATTCATATTAGGGGATTTATTTCTTTTAAAAAATAAATGTGCAAGCAAATTAAATTTTTTGAAATAGTGTACATTTTAACTATATTGCCAAAAAAAAATTCAACAAACATTCTACAAAGGGGGATAGTGTACAACAGACATGGGCGTCAAAATCAAGAAAAAAGTAAGGACGTACACGACTTATATGTTTAAGAAAAAAAGGCAAATTACGTACGGCTATGCAATGCGATTTCTAGTGAAGTAACTCTTCCCAGGCATTCACTATGCTAAATTTCACTTAAACTGGATACCTAATAATTAGTAGGGTTAATTGCAAAAACAACTTTACCGTCTTTATCAATTACAACATAAATTTTTAGAGTTTGTAATCCGATGCACGAAATAATTTATTATAGCAATTTGATACATTGTGTAAATTTTTTGGGTTACTTTATACATGGCGTAAATTTTTGGCGATACTAACACTACGTGACAGCCGAAGTCGCCACAAAAAACACGTTACACACTACATCAAATGCCAAATTTAGAAGGAAAAAATAATTATTTTTAAATTTCAAAACATTTTTTCATATCTCAAACACGTTTTAGTAATAGTGAAAGATAAAAAAAAAATACTATTTTCTAATATCCATACAAATTTGTATGTTATGAAACATTATTTCTACATAAACTTGAAAATACCAACATTTATGATTCATTATTAAATGTGTTTGAGCAATATTTTATAAAAGAACCTTTTGAAATATTAAAAATAATAGTACAATTTTGCAGATGTGGCGTATGACGTGGCGTGTGATGCGTTTTTTGTGTTGGCTTCGACTGCCACGTATGCGTGTGTATTGCTGGAAATCACACCATATATTGAATTGCAATAATAAATTAGTTCGTGCATCAAATTGTAAACTTTAAAAGTTAATGTTATAATTGATAAATATTAAAAAGTTAGTGATTTATTTTGCAATTAACCCTAATTAGTATTAACTATTTTTATTTTGCTTGATTAATTATTTTGATCACAATCTTTGTCTTTATTTATACATTATTGTTTACGTGCACACATACATTATATTAAAAACACATGCAATTTATAATAATAAAAGGATCGAAATATGTTACAAAATATAGACATTTAAAAAAAATCAAAATTATGTATAAGTCAAAAATTTGAAGTAATTAATTTAATATTAATATATATTTTTTCAATTCCGCATATTATGTTACGTGTTAATTTTAACTAAGTTGCCAAAAAATAAGAAAAATTAATAAATAGAGATATCAAAAATGATCATGTAACTTTGTGAGTTTTTACATAGTCTTATAGATTTTTATTTTATCAATTTTGATCTTTTTGGTATCAATTATTTTTTGTCCTTTTTGTCGAAAAATTTAAATTTTGGGCGAAAAATTACCAGTAATCTATTATAATATACATAAAGAAACGAAAGAGGTATCGAAATGACAAACTCAATGAGAAGACGAGAATAATACATTATTGATCCACAATTCACTATAAATCGCTCGGAATAACTACGAGAATGAACGAAATCCACGATTTTAAAGTAACAATTCTTGAGGCATGTACGTATAGTCAAAATATAAAATATATTAATTTGATAAATTTTCATTCTAGACGCAAGACAGCTGAAATGATAGTGCTGACGAATGTCAATGTAACAAGAACATTGGTAATTTTTAGATCAAAATTTAAATTTGAACCAATTAATACATAAAAAACCAAAATTGATAAAAAAAAAATCCAAAATTATATTTATGGACTCAAATAAAATTAAAGAACCTTTCTTGTTTTTCCCCCGAGAAATATATGTGGTTCAACCAACATTCTCCAAGAGGGGTAATGCAACAGACAATAGACGTCAAAATCAAGAAAAAGCAAGGACGTTTCCGACTGACTTAAATGTTTGAGAAGAAGAAAATAGCCTAATTTACCTGCAAATTGGAAATCTTCCAAGGCAGTCACCAAGGTAAATTTCACTGGCACCTAATTAATTAATATTAATTATTATCATAGTGCATGTTTAATCAAAATCTGCAAATATCATTTCTGCAATCCAATCCTCGTCAATAATAAAACTAACACTATTTAATTTCAAATCTTATTATAATAATGCACTCACATGTCCATCATATTATTACAACATGCACTGATAGATACAAGATAAAACACCCTCTAATTTATTTCAAATGATTCTTTGAGCCACCAAAGAAGTAGGACCTACAAACACTCTGTCGCCCAACCCCATCAATTAGAAATAATATTTATTAAAACACAAATTTTAGCATTCATTTGAATTTTAAATTCAATTTTAAGTTCAATTTTAATTTTTTGAAACACTCACAAATATCAAACTGTGTATTTTTTTCAGTTAAGTTATTACTGAATACTTTTTAGAGTATTATTGATTTCTATTTGAGATTTTTTTTTTCATAATTCAAGTGAATAACATGCACACAAGTGCACACTAGAACTATTCTTATTAAAATAAAAATCCTTTTTTTTTAACTTAGATGAAGGAGAAGAAGTAGAATGTGTTGTCCCAATCCATTTTTCAAGTTGGCACATGCACATCCAATTTATATTCCTACATGATTGCACATGTATTATGTTCCCTTCCCTTCCCTTCCCAGATTCAGATACAACTGTCAATTGCATCTCTTTGTCTTCAACACTAAAATATACATCACCCCACCACCACTTTCTACTCTAATTCAACCTTCTCCCCCCTTTCCACTTTCTAAATATTTCCTTATTTTTTATTTCAATTTATTTTTTACTACACACAATTTTATGCTGTATTAAATCCAAGTACATAATAAAATCATACAGTTTTATCACACAGGATGATCATGTACACTACAGTCTTCAAATACGTGAAATTAAGAGATGCAATATATATATATATATATATATATATATATATATATATTTGTTTAGATTTGGAGAATTTTGTAAACATATGTACTTAAATTATTGTCTATGTACAAGAAATGATTACCTGCAGACAAAATTTGGATGAACAAGAAACAGCAATGGGCTTAATTAATTGCCAAGAATTGTAAACAACATGAAACAACCCAACTGTACATACATTCCAATGGACTAATTCTTCCCAAAAAGTTGATAATATTGAAATAAAAATACATAACCAACATCAATAAGGCCAAAAGTACACTTGAGAGAGAGACTACAACTAACCTAGCTATATAGTAAAAAAAATGCATGATCTTAAACAGCAAGTTGCTGTTGTTGTTGATCATCTTCATTGAAACACAAATGGAGCAATTTAGATGACCTGGCATTGTACAAAGGGGATTCTGGAGCTGGTTGCATCATCATTTCCCTCTGGAGATAGCAACAATATGTCTGGAAAGTTGTGGGTGTCACATTTAAATGGAATCCCAATCCAAATAAAAAATCCACTTCCAGAAAGTTCATCTCTGTTGTGCTGATTCCTCCCACTTTTGCATAATATGCATTGTTGTAGTACCTGCAACCACAATTAATAAATTAAAATTAGATATCATGCACCAATTTTATTGCTGTAAAAAAAAATGGAAATGTAATTTTTTTGTAACATAGTTATAACTCTTAGTTGGACTGTAGCTTTCAGTTTGAATGTCAGATTGAGAGCCTTTAAAGTCCTCATCACAACCACAAAAAGTTAACTATTGAAAAAAAAAATCATGAATAGAAAGCTGGATTTCATAGCTGTACATGACAATTAAGTGCATGATATTTTTAGTGTTTTGTCACATTAGTAAAATTAAAAGACATCAACAATTAACATTTGTTGCAAAGGATTAGACATGTATATAGCAAGGTTGTTGGGACCATTAATCAAGAATTCAAGAAAAAGATTAATGATGACAACTAATTGCAATTAATTAATTAAACAGAACAGTACATGATCATCACCTCCCCTGTTCACACAACAACCTCAATCAACAGTCCACGTAATTCTTGTTAAAGAAAGAAAAACTTACATGTCATCCATGAATTTGGCGGAGACCATAACACTTGTGATGAGAAGGCGGTGAACATTGAAAGAATTGATGGGGAGAGAAGGATGGCGCTGCATGAAACGGTCTAGATAGACGTAGGCAACAATGTAGCAGGAAGGGCTGCAGTTTGCGTACTTGAAGATTCTGTCGAGATATGTGTGGATTGAAATAGTGGGCCTGGTGAGGCCATGGAAGACGGACATTTTCTGATCGTGTTGGAATTGAGGGTGGTGATCGTTCGTCTCGGCGACCTGTTGGAGAAGGGAGGACAGGAAGCTGATCAGTTTCGGCATCGCGTTCGCTCTCTCTAGCTCTCCCATTTTTTTGTCTTGGTTGCTAATGGGGTTTTTGTGTTTAAATGGGTTTTATATAAAGGAAGCCTGCCTGCCTGCCTGCCTGCCTTTTTCTTTTTTTATTTATTTATTTATTTTGGAAAAGAAAACAAGTATCGAACAACCTGTGGGATGGTGGTGGTTAGTCTGGCGGGTGATGTGAGTTTACTAGACTGCCCTTTTCGATCGATGTGACAAACATTGCCAATCTATAATATGGAACTGAACTTCCCCTGTCCAATAAAATAAAAATGGAACTTCTGATTATGCAGTTTGTGAATTTTGATGATTTTAGCTACCTCTAAACTCCGAAAAATTGTCTTTTCGGGAGTGCGATTTGAGGGTAGCAAAATGAGGATCATAACTTTTTGGTTGACAAAATAAGGATAATAACTTTAAAATGTGGTAAATTGAGGACAAACCAACATGAATCAATGCAAATCGGGCTAATTGACCCAATTTGGACTAGAGTTTAGGTCCAAGTTTTAGTTCCGACTGAAATTGACCTTTATTTGTAAAATTTTAAAAATTACGGTCCTTAAATTATCAATCTAAAAAGTTACGCTTCTCATTTTGTCAATCCAAAAAGTTACGGTCCTTATTTTGTCAACCCCTTAAAATATGATCCTAAAAAAATAATTTTCCATTCTAAACTCTCTCTTGTTAGTTTTGGGGGAGAACAATTAATATTTTAGTGGGGTTTTATTGTTCGAGTGAACTAAATTACGGCCATAGTGTATACAACGTTACACGAGATTAAGTGGGTGTAATTTCAAACTCAACACACCACATAAAATCACTTAAAAAAATAAAAAATAAAAAATTGTGCCTAACGGCTTTAAAATAGGTGTTTTGGAGATTTTGTTAAGTTTGAAACAGGCCCCTTAACCTATATGTTTAGAAGAATCATTTTTTTTATGGGATTTTATCGCACAATGCAGATTTTAGAAAAAAGTTGGATTCACGTTGTATCATCGATTCATCGTGCATTTCGTACTTAATATTGAATCATCCTTAATGTGTATTTGCATACTTAATAGTTTCACTTATATGACATTAGTATGTTTCTACATGTGATGAAGTTCCCTATTTCTTGTTATATAATAATTTCATATTTTAATAGTGCACACTGTATGTGCAGTAAAATTTTTTTCTTGGAAACCTCAAGAAAGTATATTTTACTCACGCACACATATATACATAGGGATTTAAATCAAATTCATCCTCTAACTTTTTACCTTTATCAAAATGATCATCTATTTAGTTGTTTTATCAATATAGTCTCGTATCTATTCAAATTTCGTAAAAATGATCCTAATTGGCCTAAAAATGTACAAAATCTCACCGTTTTGGTCCTATATTTATTTTCTTTACCAATTTAGTCCTGTATCAATTCTCATTTCTCCAATTAGGTCCTAATTGAACGCATAAATAGGGATGTAATCAAACCAAGCCGTTCGCGAGCTATTCGGGATTCGGCTCGAAAAAAATTCGTTCGCGTTCGTTTGTTAAATTTCACGAGCCGAGCTCGAGCCCGATTTCGAGCTCGATTATTTTATCGAGCCGAGCTCGAGCCTGACGGTGTTCGGCTTGAAAGCTCGCGAATATGCTCGTTTACTAAGCTCGCGAACAGGCTCGTGAATAGGCTCGCGAGCAGGCTCGTTTACTAAGCTCGCGAACAGGCTCGCGAATAGGCTCGTTTCTGAGCTCGTGAACAGGCTCGCGAGTAGGCCCATTTAATTAATTTTTTCTTTTTATATAATATAAATATTTAAAAAAATATATCAATAAGAATGTAATGTAGCCATAAAAAAATATATCCATAAAAAATGTAATTTTTTCTTTGTATATTTTTTTTAAAACTTTAATTAGCTTTTCGGGCCAAGCCTTTCGAGCCGAGCTTTTTGAACCGAGTCTAAAAATTTTCAAACGAGCTTTTTTCGAGCCAAGCTCGTTTACTTGGTTAACGAATATTTCACGAGCCGAGCTCGAGCTATTCGCGAGCCTAAAAATTTGCAAACGAGCCGAGCTCGAGCTCAACTAATAGAGCTCGAGCCTATAAAAACCCAAACGAGCCGAGCTCGAGCTTGATGGTATTCGGCTCGGCTCGTTTACATCCCTACGCATAAAGCTTAAAATGCCACCTTTTTAGTCATGCGCACTAGTTTTTTCGGGGGGAAGCCTGTGATGTGGTTTTTTTCCAATGATGCACGCTAGGTGGCCATCTTTGCCAAATAAAAAAAAAATTAAAATAAAATACAAAAATTCAATTAGAACCATTTTTTACCAAATTAGGACCATTTTGGTGAAATTTGAAGAAATACAGGACTAAACTAATAAAACAAATAAGTAGAGGACCATTTAGATAAATGTGAAAAGATAGAGGACGAATTTGGTTTAAATCCCTATATACATTTATAACGTGATACAATGAGAAGATTATAAATTTTAAGTAAATGTTTCGACACATGTCGGTATAAGTTTCAAATTGTAGGATGATTCTTAAATTTTGAACTTAACTTGTGAAGGAGGGAAACATTAGCCTATCATGGGTATTCTATTCATCACATTTTCTAGGAAGAAATTAATAAAATTAAAAGCAAAGGAAAAGGGCAAAACATGGATATTAGATCTTGATCATAAGCATATTCTATTCCAAAATCCTAATCATGTGATTACATGTTTTGAAGGCAATGTAAGTAGTGGGTCCCAAACCATGACACATCCTTCATGTGATGATTATAATTCTCGATCACTTTATTCACCGTTTTCATTCATCATTTGCTTCTTTTTATTTCCTTTTTCCTCCAATAATATATTTTTGTACGCAAATTGTAGAGTGTATCCAAATGTATAGCATGCACTTGAAATTTTGAAATCAATTTGAAATTAATTTTGACCAATTAAAATCAAACAAAAACTCGCAGGTCAGGCCCAACCCGACCAAAATTCGCGGGTCTGGCAACAAACAGGGTCGCAATGGTCGCGCGCGCTTCGGACCGATACCCGAAGTTATATCACCAATACCCGAAGTTATAATCACCAATACCCGAAGTTATATTACCAATACCCAAAGTTATAATCATCAATACCCCAAGTTATAATCATCAATACCCCAAGACTTAATCACCAATACCCCAATTTATAATCACCAATACCCCAAGTTATAATCACTAATACTCCAAGAATTACTCAATAATAATATCCTAAATAATTATTCAGTAGTACCCCAAGACTTAATCACCAATACCCCAAGTTATAATCACCAATACCCCAAGACTTAATCACCAATACCCGAAGTTATAATCACCAATACCCCAAGACTTAATCACCAATACCCCAAGTTATAATCACCAATACCCCAAGACTTGATCACCAATACCCCAAGTTATAATTATCAATACCCGGGTATTTCTTATACCCGGGTTGTGAATAAATGACCTTTTTGCCTGATAAAAAAAAAAAAAAAAACCCCAAGTTATAATCACCAATTCCCCAAGACTTAATCACCAATACCTCAAGAATTACTCAACAATACCCTAAGTTATAATTACGAATATCTCAAATAATTTTTATTATTAGAATTAATGTACCCGAACACCAAGTAAACCAAGTTACCATAAGCCATAAACTTCCACTCCTCCCTGTGAACATCCTTCACCATGATTGCCTGCACGGGCAGCTCGGCCTTGAAGTCAAGCAGGGGAATTATACAAGTTTTAACATCTCTTGAGACTCGGGATTCAAAGAATTATTTGCGGGTTTTAATTGATTCTCTATTTTGAGCTTCAAATCATTCAGTACATATGAAGCATATTGTTGCATGATTGTTTTTTTTTTTCCAAACTCAAATCATTCAGATCATTCAAAATTATACTATGAATTGTTCGATGGGAAAACAGAGTGTCTTGATTCTTCTGTCAAGAATTTTTGTCATCTTGAAAAGCTCCAATCTCTTAATCTTAGGG
The DNA here is from genome assembly GCA_947034835.1 of Ballota nigra. Taxonomy (NCBI): domain Eukaryota; kingdom Viridiplantae; phylum Streptophyta; class Magnoliopsida; order Lamiales; family Lamiaceae; genus Ballota; species Ballota nigra. The sequence goes on from OX344724.1 coordinate 95,423,631, forward strand.
TTTATGCAATTAATTGCTGTATTTTGTGAGGAGGAGGCGAGGGATGGAGAAGATGGAAGATATGCGATTTGCGTCGATGAGAGAAGATGGAGAAGAAAAGGAGACGCGACCTGTTGATAACGGGTTGGACTGGCCCGCGAAATTTTTTCCGGGTTGCACTGACCCGCAAATTTTAAGATCTGGTCAAAATTGATTTTAAATTGGGTGCAAAATCCAAGTGCATATTATGCACTTGAATGCACCCTAGAATCACTCATTTTTGTATTAGGAAAACATAAACCCAAAAGATTATAATTACGAGTTGTCTATTTTATTATGTTAGCTCCAAATCTATCTATCATTGTGATTATTTTTCGATTCATTTTATTATATTTCATCCACTCATACCGATGTATGTATTTGAATGTATATGCTAAAACATAGACAAATACAATATAAAATATAATATGATAATATCAAATTAAAAATAGAAAACTCGAAATTGTATTCTGTAACTTGCTGATTTTTGCTTTATCAAGGGACCCCATTAAAGAGATTATTTGCATCTGATAAAGATCTTTCACAAATTATAATCTAATACAAGCTTTGTATTTTGGCTTAGATTAGACCACGATGTCACATGTTATGTGACATATTTAGTGTTAAAACTAGACAGCTACGTATGGCACCGAATTGTCGGCACAAATATAAAGAATCAAGTATAAAAGTAAAAAGAAAAGAAATACTATCTTACCATTTTTGTTTGGAGTATAATGAGTCATGTAGGGGTTTCCGGAGAAGTGATACGAATAACATACTAGTATTCAATTTTATTTAAAGAATACTGAACGTAAAATAAAAAGAGAAAAGACATATGTTTAACTATTATTCCCTCCATCCCCAAATCTATGCATTTCTGAATTTTTTTTTTTTTTATCTAAAAGTTCGAATTTATAAGGAGGTGTAAAATTAATTTATTTTACTCAAGATCTTTGTCTGAATGTAAAGGCTCTAATAAAATGAAATAATTTCATCTCATCTAAAAGTCCGAACTTATAAAAAAATATGAAATTAATTCATTTAATTTTTTTTTTACCATTTAAAAAAAGAAAGATAAAATACGCATAACATTTTCTTCTATTTAAATTTGAAGAAGAATATAGAGGTGCTTTTATCATGACACTGATATATACGAGAATATGATTTTTTTTTTTTGTTAATTTTTTTATTTTAAAGAGTAACTTTCTTGTGCACTTAATTGATGTTTGATGCACTCATTCAACAGTCGAGACTATTTACACTGAAAATTGTGATTTGATTACACTGACACTACAAAAAAATGTGAATTAGACGAGGGCATATAAAGAGGGATATAAAACCCTCGATATTGTCGAGGGTTTAGACGAGGGAATTTCGTGCATGAGGGAATTGACGAGGGTACCTTTGTCCTCGTCTATCACGAGGGAACTGGCGAGGAAAAGGTGGGGCCACCTGCACCAGACGAAGGTCTAGACGAGGGAAGTGCCCTCTGCACCAGACGAGGGACTGAATCCCTCGACAATGATGGGACGTGTCACTAGACGAGGGAATTTCCCTCTCCCTGCCTCGGATACCCATTCACGAGGGTTTATTTCCCTCGACAGACGCCCCCTTCACGAGGGTTTATATTCCCTCGACAAAAAAATTGCAGTCGCCCAGCTTTAATTTGAAATGCATGCAAAGTGTTTTGGAATTTAGTAGATGGTGAGGGAAATTTCCCTCTTCTTGACCCTCGGCTATAGTGCAATAAATCCACAAAAGCTACCACCAAGCTGCATTTTTAGAATTAAGGCAGTGAAGCATTCGAGAGAGAGAGAGAGGAGAGGAGAAGAAAAGAAAGGAGAAGAGAGAAGAAGAAAGGAGAGGAGCTCCGACCGCCGTCTACCACCGCCGACGACGTGAAATATTTGCTGAACTTTGCTACACACGTTCACAAAAACGTTTATACGGTAAGTTTTTTCATTTTATTCGGTTAAATTTAACAATTATTGCATATTAATCTCTCATATATGTATATTTTCATGATATATATGTATATATAGTATGTTTGTACTCAAATATGTATAATATAGATTATATAATATGTATGCAGCATGTAGGGGTTTAGTTATATATATAATTAATTAATTAATTAATTGTGTTAATTTAGTATTAGATGCTAATTATATATGCATGCATAAAGTATATATTTAATTTGTTGATGAGTAGTAATTAATTATTTATGCAACTATTATAAATAAATAAATAATTAGTAGAATTTAATTTGATATATATATATATAGTTGCTAATTAATTTCTTAAGATATGTGCATATATATATATATATATATTTAATTAGCTAATTATTATATATATATATATATATATATATATATATATACACATGTTGAAGTTGAAGTTGAAGGAGGGGTACTTTATTGATATTGTTCGTTGTAGAATATGTGTGTTCCGACTTGATTAATATTATAATTAAGTCGGAAATGGATGCACGTAGGAATTTTGATTAACTGGGAATACGAAAAAACAAAATGAAACTCTGCCGAAATTTTTAGAAAATATTAATTAATTAATTAATTATAATGTAATAATAACTTAATAGGAGAATACAAATGATTAATTGTAGGGTTTAATTCATTAATATGAAACAGATTGATATGGACTACTCAAGCCGTTTACGTTGGATGTATGGTCCAAGATCGATTAATGGCATGTTAGCTCCTGAATTTATTAGTGGACTCGATTCATTCGTAGACTCCGCCACTAGTAACTCAAATTGGATGAATCGAGGAAAGATTATGTGTCCCTGTAACAAATTTAGATGTAGGAACAAAACGTATCAGTACCCCGATGATGTGAAAGCTCATTTGTATAGAAATGGTTTTATGCCAAATTATTACAATTGGGTTTTTCACGGTGAGGAAAATTGAGGTCAAATTCCGCATCAATACAATGATCAGGCGTTGTCTTCTTACGGACCGATTGATGAGACCGCAGGATCTAGCTCGTACCACGATATGATCACGGACTTAACTTCCGGTCCCCACTTTGGAAATGTGGATGACGAACCGCCTGTTGAGGAACCCCCTAATCAGTATGCTGCACAGTTTTATGATATGCTTCGTGCAGCGGATCGGGATACATATCCTGGCTGCGAATCACACTCGCAACTGTCATTCAATGCCCGTATGCTGAACATTAAAACTGAAAACAGACTATCTGAAAGGGGTTATAATCAAATCGTTGACCTGGTACGTGAGATATGTCCTCCGGATAATTTGGTGCCCAGAAAGTTTTCCGATAGCAAACAGTTGATGGGTGAGATGGGGCTTCCTGTGGAGAGGATCGACTGTTGTGCAGGGAATTGTATGTTATATTGGGGTGCGGACAGCGATCTTGAATATTGTAAGTTTTGCGGTCGGCCACGGTTCAAACCCGCTAGACGCGATGTGAATGGTCGACTGAAAAAGAAGAGCCCTTTCAAGGAGATGTTCTACTTTCCCATCATCCCTAGACTGCAAAGATTGTATCAGTCCAATGCAACTGCGAAGGATATGACATGGCATGCAAGTTGCTCTAATAATGATCAGTCTGGTGTTATGCGTCACCCTGCAGACTCGCAGGCTAGGAAACACTTGGACCAGCCGTATCCTGAATTTGCATCAGAAATTCGGAACGTGAGGTTGGGCTTGAGCACCGACGGTTTTCAGCCGTTTGGGCAGTCGGGGAAACAATACTCCTCATGGCCCGTGATACTGACGCTGTACAATCTACCGCCATGGATGTGCATGAAGGATCAATTCATGTTTCTTACGGTTCTGGTGCCTGGTCCAAAAAATCCAAAGGATAAATTGGATGTATTTTTACAACCATTGATCCGTGATTTGATAATTTTATGGGAATATGGAGTGGTAACGTACGATATTGCTACAAAGCAGAATTTTTTGATGCGGGCTGCACTAATCTGGACCATAAGTGACTTTCCAGCCTACTCGATGTTGTCTGGATGGAGCACATCTGGAAGGCTTGCTTGTCCATATTGTGCAGAATACACGAATGCTTTCACTTTGAGGCTCAGTCGAAAGCAGTCGTGGTTTGACAACCATCGTAAGTTCTTACCTAGATATCATCCGTATAGAAGGAACAAGACTGCATTCAAAAAGAACAAAACAGTTGATGATGATCCACCGCCCATCCGTACAGGTGTTTCGATCCTTGAGGAAATTAATTGGATTGGATTTATGAAAGTTACGGAAGAGGGTGCTGATGCTCACAACAAAGTTCTAGATGGGGGTTGGAAGAAGAAGAGCATTTTCTGGGATTTACCGTACTGGAGTATGCTGTTGATCCGACACAATTTGGATGTGATGCACATCGAAAAAAATATGTTTGATAATCTCTTCTACACGGTGATGAATGTGGAAGGGAAAACGAAGGACACAAATAAATCTAGGGATGAACTCAATGAATACTGTCGTCGACCCTCGTTGCAGAGATGTCCAGATACAAGAAAGTACCCCAAAGCTGCTTATTCACTTGATAAGAGACAGAGAGATATTGTTTGCAAGTGGGTAGATGAATTGAAATTCCCTGATGATTATGTGTCCAACCTGTCTCGTTGCGTAGACTGGAGCAAATTGAAGATGTTTGGGATGAAGAGTCATGATTGTCACGTGTTTATGCAGAGACTGCTTCCAATTGCTTTCCGTGAATTACTGCCGGCCAACATTTGGAAAGCTATCACTGAAATTAGTTTGTTTTTCAAGGAGTTAACATCTAGGACCATTACAGTGGAAAATATGACTAGGTTGGACCATGATATCCCAGACATCTTGTGCAAGTTGGAACGAATATTTCCACCCAGCTTCTTTAATTCAATGGAGCATCTACCTGTCCATCTTGCATATGAGGCAAAGATCGCTGGTCCAGTACAATACAGATGGATGTACCCATTTGAGAGGCAATCTATTAATTTACCTGTTTATTTTTAATATAATCTCGTTCGGGAATTACAGTAGCTCATCCGTGGACCTTGAATTAGGTATCTTCACAATTTAAAGTTAAGTGTGGGTAAAAAGGCGCATGTGGAAGCTTCAATTGCAAATGCTTATTTAACAAAAGAAGCATCAATGTTTTGTTTCCATTATTTTGAGGACCATGTGCTGACGAGGCGACACAATGTACCTCGCAATTTCAGCGGTCGTGAAGTACCCGAAGCAGTTGAAGGTAATCTTTCGATATTTGTGCCTTCTGGTACACATCTTGGAAAGAAGGGTAAAAGATGGATTGTAGACTTAGAGAAGCAAGTTGCCCACACGTACGTGTTACTAAATTGCAATGAGGTGCAACCGTATATTGCGTAAGTTAACCTACCACTTAGTGGAAACTTAAGTTGTTTTGTATCTTCTAATTTGTGCCTCAATCATATGTAGTATGTTTTTCGAGCAACTACTGCTTGTTCAACCGAATCTATCAGGTGCTGAAAAAGACGATGTGCTTCAAATGGAATTTGCGTCGTGGTTTGAACAACTTGTAAGTGATATATATCTATAAGTAACTTGTTATTATTAATTTTTATATATAATGGAATATATCGTAAAATTTTAAAATATAGGTGGAGAGAAATCGTATTCAGGATCAGTTTATACGTGCTCTCGCGGGCGGTCCTAGTAGTACTGTCACCACGTACCCTGGGTATTACGTGAATGGTTTCAAATTTCACACACGAGATTATGGTGCCTCTAAAGCAACCATGAACAGTGGAGTTTGCATTAAAGGAACAAACTATGATTCCAATGAAAATGATTTCTATGGGATACTCGAGGAAGTAGTAGTTTTGGAATACCCTGGACTTACTGAAAAAAAGTTGTTCTGTTCAAATGTCAGTGGTTTGATCCTACTGTACCGAGGGGAACAAGAATACATCCTCAGTATAAACTCGTGGACATTAATCCAAGAGGACGGTACGGTCGTTATGATCCATTCGTGCTTGCAAGTCAAGCTACTCAGGTTTACTATTGTAAGTATCCCGGTGCATCTGTCCAACCGGGTCGAGAGTGGTGGGCAATTTGCACCACCAAGGCGCGATCCTTAGTGGAATTCGATAGAAAGAGTGAACCAGAGCTTCCCCCATTTCAAGAGGACGATATAATATCTCAGATGAATGTGCAAATAGATGATGATCCTGTCGTTTTGGCTGGTTTTGACGCTGCACTAATTGAGGTAGAGAATGAAGAAGAGGAAGAAGGTGAAGAAGATGTTGAAAATGATGAAGAAGATGATGAAAATGATGAAGAAGATGAAGAAGATTGATGAATTCTGTATTTGTTGTGTTTGTTTGATGTATTGATGTGTTTGCTTGTTTTAATTAATTAATGGATTTTGTATTTGTTGTGTTTGTTTGATGTATTGATGTGTTTGCTTGTTTTAATTGTTATGTACATACATATTTTAATTTTACATTATATTGTTACTTAATGTATTAATTGCTATGTATATAGATGGCTGGAGGTAGAAGTATCCGTAACTTGTTCGGTGGCCGACGATCGTCCTCTCGTACACCAGAGTCGGACCAAGAGAGAGAACCGGTAAAACTCTTTTTAGTTGTCCCAACCAAAATATATTGTACACATGTTATAACTGTACGTAATTGTTAAATACAGATGGAAACATCGGAAACAAATACAGGTCGATGCAGCTTTTGGGGATCCTCCTCCCAAACCGGAAGAGTACCGGTTCCTGATTTGCAGAATCAGAATGAAGAACCAGATATGGTTGAGGATGACCCTGTCGTTCCGAAAACTGCGGAAGAGCTCACCAATCATGCACCTCGTCCGAACCGACTACGCATCTATACATATCACAATGTGTATGTTAAATATAACTTTGTTTTTTTATTTAATTTTATTAAAATATATATATCAATGTGTGAAACAAAGTTTCTACAGATTGATGCCCTCGAATGCTGTTTCGAGGTTGATTCGGAACATCATGTCCCGTCGAATGGAGATGGGCGGTTTCACTTATAAGCTGGTGTCAGAAGGAAGGAGGAAAGAGTGGTGGGAGACATTCCAGGTAATTGTTAATTTTGTTAAGTATGTAGTATTATATGTATGTCTACATTTTTACTTAATTAAAATAAACGTGATTGTATATATTTTCTTCAGAGGGAGACCTACTGGGATCCGACGACAGAAAATACGGTGGTAATTAAAAAGTTGTTCATCCAGAGGTGTAGAGAACGATTCTCGGATCTCCTCAGTCTTTGGAAGAGGATCCATCGACGTGAAGGAAAAAACCCACCGTGGGAGCCGACATTCTGGACTGCACTACTCGAGTATTGGCAATTGCCCGAAGTCATTGCCAAAAGCAACCAGTGTAGGACAAACCCCTTATCTTCGGTCGGAGGAAGAGGCCCCTCAAAACACAAAGGAGGGGCAAAAGAAGCTGCACAATGGACTGAGGAATACGTAAGTAATTAATCCTGCACTACAACATAGGGAGATTTTAATGACTTTATTATACATAACCCGAATTTTTTGGAATACAGGAGAAGAAATATAACCGGCTCCCAACTGAATGGGAAATTGTGCAACATTTCCACAACTGTGGGGAAGGGGAGTACACGTATGGGGGAATTGCTGAAATAATTGTAAGTGTTTTACATTAACATTAATAATATAAATAACACGTTTATATACTTTTTCATTTACATAATTTTGTATGTCTAGGGCTCCGTGGAGGAACGAGTCTCGCAATTACCGCCTTCAGCGGACGAAGATGAGCGCTTGAACCGATTGAGTCAAGCGTATGCTGAGACAGTGAGGCCAGAACACGGAAAAGTTAGGGGTCTCGGTCAAATGAAGACGATGTGCATACAATCTGGCCCAGGCGGGACATCATCTGGCACACACGTTGGCGGCTATGACCAAAGAGATGTTGATCGCTTGCTGGCTGAAGAGCGCGCGAGATATGAAAGAATGCTGGCGGAGCAACAGAGACAGTATAACGAAAATTTGCGTTAGGAAGTGCACAACCAGATGATGGCGTGGATGCAAGGACATCAGGGAAACCTACCTAGTGGGTTTTCCCAACCAGCTACTGCATATCCTCCTTACCCAGCTTATCCTTCTTATCCTCCCGCCCCTGGTTACGCCCCTTGTCCTCCCACCGGTCCTTCTAGTGGTGTTCCTCCCGTTCCTCCTAGTGGTTTTCCCGCCGCCCCTTATCCTCAGGCCTCTCCTGCTCGTCCTCCAGCTTCTGGTCCTTCCCCGTCTCGTCGTAATTCCATATCTCCAACTGGATTTGTAGACCTACTTGAAAGAGGTGCATATTCTGGTTACCCTCCGAGGGGTAATTATTCTGGAAATGAAAGAGGTGGTGATGATGATGATGATGATGATGATGATGTGAGATAGATGTCATGAATATTTGATCGTGTTTTTGAACTATATATGTTGGTTTAAGATTTTACTGTTTATTTAGATTTAATTGTCTGGATATTTGAGCATGTGTGGATATTTTAATTGTTATGTCTGGATATAATTGGAACTATATATGTTGGTTTGTTATTATTATTATTATTATTGATTTTAGTGAAAAACAATTTAAAAAATATATATTTTAAAATTTTATTGATTTAATAAAAAAATAGACTTTATATGTGTATATGTGTACACATATATATTAGTAAATAGTGAAAATAAATATATGTGTATTAGTGTACACATAATAGTAAATAGTGAAAATGAATTTAAAAAGTACTTTTATTTTATTTTATTGATTTTTAAAAAAATTAACGATCAATATATGTGTATATGTGTACACACATTAGTAAATAGTAAAAATAAATTAAAAAATATTCATTTTTAAAAACAAAAACAATCAATATATGTGTAATAGTGAAAAATAATTAAAAGATATTTATTTTAAAGTTATATTGATTTTTAATAATATATACAAGTGATAGTTTAATTTTATATGTAATGATAATTTTCATATAAAATATAAAAAACAATTAATATTAAGTAGTATTATATTTAAAATATATAACAGAAAATATATTAAACATATATATTACACTTGAAAACATAACAAGTAAATAGTCTTGCCCAAGCGGCACGACGAAACACGCAAGACCTCCGCATACATGGAGGTCGCGTGTTCGAAACCTAAGGGAGGCGAATTTCGCCTATTATGTGTTGGGAGAAAAGTGTGTGGGTGCTAGCCTAGTGGATCCGAGGGAAAATTCCCTCGCCCAATGACAGTTTGTCACGTCAAAGATGAAGATGGATTTAATTCCCTCGCGCACATTTCCCGAGGGCATTAAAGAGGGATATTTCCCTCGTGCCCCTTTCCCGAGGGTTTAATTCCCTCGCCTTTTCCGAGGGCTTAGCCGAGGGAAATTTTGTCAAGAGATTTTTTCCCTCGTCTGTTCCCACGCGAAATCCCTCGTTAAAACCCTCTCCATTTTCCGAGGGATTCGTTTTTCCCTCGTGTACAGATTGGCGACGAGCATTTTGGAGAGGGAATAAATCCCTCTTCAATACCCTCTCTATCTTCGAAACCCTCTCCAAAACCCTCTTTAAATCCACTCATTTTTGTGGTGTGAAAATCGATTTTTAGTGTAACCTAAACATATTTTTCAATATAATTAGCCTACATTTTTCATTGTAAACAACGACAATTGTTGATTGGGTGCACCATGCACCTGATGCATATGAGAGTGCGCATATTTTAAAAAAAAAAAAAAAATTTGGCTAATTTCTTGTAAATTTTGAAGAATAGAACATGTAGAGGTAAATTGTGTCACAGCTTTTAAAACTATGTTTGCAGTTACATTTTTAAAAAAATTCAATACTGTAAAAATATATCTTAAATTTAACTTGTCAAGTAAGAGTACTTTTTATTTTTTCATAATTTTTTGTTGTTCTGTTAAAAAAAAAAAACCGCTTATTAATATATAATTGACCACATATTAATTTTTGTGTAAAGTAATTAATAGTACTGAAAGAAAATGGAAGAGATGATATTTTTGGTAATATTGTGTGAATGTAGAGATTAAAAATTATATACGGTGCAATGTAAAATGACCCCAAAAAAAATGTGAAATTTACTTCTGAATGAAGGCCTAAATTTCTTAATTCACATAAACTCACTAGAACACACTTCATATATACACAACTAAACCTCGACTCTAAATCGAGTTGAGCTAAACCGACAAGACACTAATCAAATATGCGTGCACTTCAATAATGTATTTTAATTTCATCTTCTATTGCATGTTTGTTTTGTACTCCTTCCGCTCCTTAGTAAACTTTCCTTCCGCTCCTTAGTAAACTTTCCACTTTCCTTTTCAGGCCGTTCCCAATAAACTTCTCATTCCATAAATGACAAAAACAACACTCTACTACATATAAACTTTAACCTTCAAATTCATACAATATTACCAAAGTGTCACTCATTCAATTCACTACTTTATCACAAAAGTTAATATATGATCCATCATATATTAATAAACAAATACAATTTCTTAAACCATTCAACAAGAAGAAGTGAGAAGATTACTGGGGACGGAGGGAGTATTATATATGAATTTACAAGATTATTACTACGAGCATTATGCTAATATTAAAACCAATCTATAATGTAGAAATTTAAATTGTAAGTTACATAAAAGAAAAATAAAAATAAAATCAAGGGTTTGAACACTTAATTTATGACTCCGTTACTACCTTAAGTGTCACGTCACCTAAAGTACCTAACTAGCAATGTTTTTGTTATTCATTTAAGATCATGAGCTAAAAATATCTTGTCAAATAAATTTTCTTGTTTGATCGATTCAATCTTGTTCTATATATAGAGAGATGTGACAGACACTACACCAAATATAGTATGTATATATAGAAAAATAAATATCGGTCCCAAATTTTAAAATTAATTAGGACTTAGGGAAAGTCATCAAACTTTATCACTGTCTTAAGTTTTACTCCACACAATATTTCAATATGGTATTTGATCAATTTTTTAGTTAAACACCAAACTTATATTTATTTACATATATACTTGGCATTCAATAGTGAACTATACTGAAGCTACCAACAAAAATAACAAAGACAAATGACATTGGAAGGTTCATGCATGTCTTGCTTGGAGTGAAACAAGAGTAAAGTATATCGTGTAAGAAACTTTTCCAGCCTGTTTTCTCCCCACAACACAAACACTGCTGTCGTAATTTTTCATTTATACACTATATATGATATTTTAACAATAAACACTTTTTTTTTATATATATATAAATTATAAAAAATAGACCGCGATATAAAATTTTGCACGGAAAAGAACACAAAGTTTGATGTTGGCCGCATTCAAATCCCTCCAATCCCCATGTGACCTCCGCATCCTTCGGGCCCACTAAATTTAATTAAATTGAATAATATAAAATATATTCGCATATCACCATCTCTCTACATTTCTGGATCTGAAATATACAAATTTTATTTAATAAGCACCCAATAAATATATCTTATTCTTTAAAAAAAAAAAAACATATACCTTAGGTGCGATGTGATATTCTTGCACCAAATATTTACATTTTCAACGAGAGAACACAATTAGAAGAAGAAGAAAAATGAATTTCAAATAAGACAAAATATTATATGAAAATAGTTCATGATAAGTTTATCATGAAACAATTTTAAAATATCATTAATATCATCGGGAGTAACATTAATTTCATCAGGGGTATCATTAGTCTGAGTTCAACCCAGACTAATGAAATTTTATTGAACCACCAGACTAATGATACCCTGACAGGTTTAATGATACTTCTGATGAGATTAATGATACTCTAAAATTATTTTATGTTAAGCTTATTATGAAGCGTTTTTATATAAAATCTACTCTTCAAATAATTAGACTGTGAAACGAATTTTAAATGTAAGAAAATAATTATAACTCAAAAAGGTGTTTAAAATTCATTAATTGAATATTTCGCAAAAAAATAAATAAATAAATAAATTGTAGATTTCATGTTGATCTCTATATACAACAACCAAGAATTATAAATATAAAATGAGTTTAATGCGAGTTTAGGTCGTTATGCTTTCATTCAGGTAAATATATTACCAGCTCCAAGGTAAAAAAGGATACACTTAAGGGGTGTTTTGGTGGTTATGTTGAGAGGTTCTCAACTTAAGTTAACAACTTTAAGTAGCTGTTTGGTGGAAATTTGACAGCCCACTTTTAACCTAAGGCCCGGTGTTAAATATTGTTCCGGAGGGTATGTGCATATGTCCAAATTGGAGTGTTTCATCAACATATGTTCTATTATCACATGATTTATCAACCTACGTTAACCTACGATGATATAACATAGCCACCAAACGGGACCTTAATGTTTAAATATACTACATTTTAAAATAAAGGCAAAAAATAATTTGTGTGAGACAATTCACAAACTAACACAAATTAACATTTATTATTTCTAAATATTAATGTGTCATTTGTCATTCACAATTCATGCACCGTTATTATTGTGAGACCTACTCTTAAATAAATAATCACTTTTTTACAAAAAAAATATTTTCTAATCCTAGGTCTCTAAAATATTTAAGGAACCCTCCCTTTCACATGCATTCTTTATGATGCAGGACATGTTATAGTGTTTCATGTCTGATAACTGGATGGACCTATCACTGACACTATAGGTTCGTACATTTTCTAAATCAGATCAAATCGAAGCAAAGCAAAAGACATGAAACAAGTGTTTTTTTAAATACTACAATTATGAGAATTGAGGAGAGATAAAATGGTTTCTATAACAATTGATAGATATTTGTTGTCCCCACTTGCAATCTCCTCCATGCCAAGCTGTATTTGGATTTTTTTTTTTAATCAGACAGATTACAGGAAATATTGTGTGCTAATTATAAAATTATATATAAATTGGTGGATTACAAGATTAACAGCAACACATTGATTTGGCACTTTCTGCTCAAAATGAAGGAGATTAATAAAGCAAGTAAATAATGTTTCAGCACAACTTCATTTACTGACTAAAATTAAACCTGTGAGAAGATCCAAACCCCAATATTTACTTCTTGAAAAAATTAACCAAAACATTATTTCACAGAAGCAATACCTATCTTCTCACAAGCTTTCTTGGAGTTGGTTCAGCAGTTGATAAGTTCCATCGTCGTCCCCTTCGTTTTCAGCACTTCTAGTGATTGTGCCAGCCTCCGACGAGGGCAAAGACGACATATAACCTGCATCGTCTAGCAATCCCAGTTGCCTCAGGATATCTAATACTGCATTCTTACTCGCCACATCACCTTCTTGCTCGAAAATCTTGAGAATGGCCGACATATTGGCTGGATTTGGTTTCCAGTTCTTCCAGCCCTCAGCTGCAGCAGCACTCTGTAGGCAAGACAACGCCTCGGGAAACCTCATATTTTGTATGTGGTCTTCTGCAACAATCTCCCAAGTCACTGAATTAGGCTTTCCTCCAACAGCAATGATTTGATCGAAAAAGGTGTCCGCCTTTTCAGAAAGCCCTTTTCTTACATATGCACTCAACAGAAGATTTCCAACTCTAGGATCATACACTGATTTCACAGAAAGCCATTCATCGTACATCTTTTCAGCCCCCTCGATGTCGTCCATTCTCACTAGAGCAGAGATTACAGTATGGTAACCCAAATTCGGAATATTGAGAAAGGTAGCCTTGTAATTCTTCCATGCTCGATAAACTTCGTCTTTATTATTTGCACTTCCGTACAGACTAATAAGATAATGATAAGGCAAACGGTCTCTACCCGTTAGTCTATTTTCAATCTTTTTCAAACAGTCTTGAGCCTTTTCGAGCTGCCCGTATTTAATATAAACTGTAGCCATTGTGCTGAAGGTAGTCCAATTGGGATTGATGGTGGTGTCTTGCTGCATTCGTTCGAAAACTTGTTCCATCCTATCCAGAGATCCTAGAGATCCACAGGATGACAACCATATGTTGTAGGTGTAAATATCGAACTCTATGCCCTTCTCCTCGATTTCTGAAATCAGTGAGTCGATCTTTTCAGGGTCTTTAAGGTTCATATATAGTGTCATCATCACATTAAACGGAAGTGAATGGCTAGCGTAACCTCTGGTCCTCATTTTATCCATTAAGGATTCAGCTTCTTCCCTCATTTTAGCACGCACATAGGCATTCAATAGAGACCCGTATATTCTCTTGTCTTTCAAGGCATCAGGCAATTTCTCGAAATATTGTTCAGCACTTGAAATTCCATGTACTTTAGCAATCAAATCCAGTTGAATAGCGGTGTCACTTGTGGTTATTCGATACCTCTCTGCTCTATTATTCATCCATTCATAAACCTACAAAGCACACAATTTTTTAAATGAATATTAGTATAGCAAGATGTGAAATGACTTTATAAGGCAACTAGAGTAAGCAGACACTGTAATTGGAAAATCGGTACAGAATCTAGCTCTCCAAATTACAAGGGAAGGCCAAACACAGCAATGTTCCTATCCACACCCCCGACCGAATCTTGAACAGCCTAATTACGCCCCAAGAAAGAATAACGAGCAACTGAAGAAAATTTCCCAATTACATTTGGCCCTAATTCAGTACAATGTTACATTCACATCGAGTGCGGTGTGGAATAGAATAGCACACAAGATGAGCAGACTACAATACATAACCAGACATGACTCTCTGAATTACAAGAATGATTTTACTATGATGTGTTGTACATTACAACATATTAAACTAGTAGAGCAACACCCTAAAGCAGCACACTAGATAAGATAAAGAATTATCTCCAGGCACATTCAACCCCCACCTAATTATCACGGTGAACATCCTAAATATCCTAACAGAAAGCCATTATACTCTTAGGGGCCGTTTGGTTTGAGGGATTGCCTAGGATTGTCTTTATAATCCCAGGTAATCTCGTGTTTGGTTTTAGGGATTGCACAGGACCATGACCCTGGATAGACTAGAACGACTATCTCGTGTACAATTCGATCCAAAACATTTGGCTCTTGTCCAAATTTTCTGGTTCTAGTCTATCCGTTTTCCGATAATCGTTCTAATCCAATCCTAATTAATCCAATCTTATCCCGTAAATCAAACGGTCCCTTAACAATATACTTCAAATTACATCTTAGATACTCAAATGTCAGCGTCACTATTAACTAAAAACAACTGGACTTCCAACACACAAGGTTTTGAGGTTGCATTTGTATGGAGTCATTTGAAATGCATAGGGTATGAAATGAAGGTTGCATTGATTTCAAATAACATGGTTTTGCTAGGCATGAAATGAAGGTTGCATTGATTTCAAATGACATGGTTTTGCTAGGTATTTGAAATTCCTCAATTTTGAACTAGAATTTTAACTAGGAATTTGAAATCCATTCATTTGAATATTTTATCCAAAGAGGTGGAGTGAATTTAGGTTGTGGATTTAAAATCCATAGCTCAAATCCCTCCATCCAAACACAACCTAAAGGATTCTTCATTTCCACAACCCTGCAACTATACGATAATAAAAGCATCATATTATTTCGGTAAAATCATATGCAGACCTCCCAACGATTCCTTTTTTTAAAAGAGGAAAAAGGGGGGTCAGGGCCGGGGAGACCTACCTCAAGAGCAAACTTGAAGCGCCTGAATTTCCTGAGCTCCTTCACAACTCTGGAAAGCTCCCATTTCGAGAGCCTTTTGCCCTCATTTTCAATCTGATTCAACACAGAAGCAGCGCCCAATTCCGGGTCCTCCAACATCGATATTTTTTTGTATACTGTGTTCCATTTCAGCAACGGCCTCCTCTCGTAATCAGTTGTTCCATAGCTATAAACCTGAGATACAGACGAGCACGTGATAAACGCCGGACTTTTGTGGGATTTATAGGTGGTGGAGATAATGGGTTGTTTGAGAAGGAAAGCAGAATTTTGCACAACCCCGGATGAAAATGAGAGCGAGCTTGAGAAGAGGAGATGACTCTGATTCTGGTGATGATAATTTGGAGGACATTTCTGGGTGGTGGGTTGAAGTAGCATAGCTTGGAATCGGGTTAGGGTTTATGCAGAGTGGAATTGAGAGTGAGGGTTTTTGGTTGGATGGGTTTGGGGATTTTCTGAAGATAAGGCTTCGTTTTCTTGATTCTTTCATTCTGCACTTCTCTTTATTTCCAGTCATGGCCCTCCACTTTAGTAATATTCAAAACGAGTCCAACGGGTAATCTTGTTTTGAACGAAATAATTAATATTGATAAATTACTATTTCCTACCACCATCAATTTTGTCCTAAAAAATTTTGGGCACGGATTTGAATGAAAATTAATATTTTATTATAAAAATAGATAAAATAAAAATATTATGAAGTATTATTAGATTTATTTATTTGCAAGTGTTATTTATTTATACAATTGGTGCTAATTTGAAGTACAACCTAGAAAGAATAGTTGTAACAAAATTAATAGACAGAGAAAATATATTTTAATGAAATAAATATCTAAAACTAAATACATTCTAGTTGCATTAAACTAATTCACAAAGTTTTACGGTGTTTGTTTGAAGGTTAAATTGCGTCAAAATTTCCTTGTGATTTTGAATATCGGCATAAAATTCTTTTTTGCTTTAAAAATTTGGTGAAACTTCTTATGATTTTATAAGTAAGCATGAATGTAGTTTTATAAATATAACAAGAAGTCACATCTTCTGTTGAGATTAACAATCGTATAACTCACACACGTTTCATGCAAATTTTAGTGGGTTTTTTTTTTTCTTTTTTTTCATATTGACACAATTATTTCTCCATTAACTATATTAAATGTTTCTTCTATTGTGGATTTTTTTTTTAATAATCTTATGCTTTTATATAGTTAATTTATTTAATAATTATGGTCTATAAAATATTATAAATAGATAAAAAGTGAGAAATATTTTTTAAAAGTCTTCTTTATATCTACTTATATATTAATATATCATCAAGTAAATAATTTGTTTATTAATATGTATTTAGAAATTTTACGAAACACAAAAAAAAAAAAAGTAGAACCTACTTTTCATTCTAAAGAAAACTAGTATCACCAACAAAATTTATTCTTGGTCAGGTCTTTATATGTTCACAATAAACAAGTTAATTTAAGAGATTCACAAATTTCTAAATTATTTTGTATAAATTGTGAAATTTTACTTGAAGGTACACCATAGTTTGCATTCTAGTGTTTTATGATTGAACGTCAACAGGTTAAAAGTGTTGTAAATAAGTGCGTAAATAAAGAGACACAATTTGTTGACCCTGTTCGTCGGGAACGACTACGTCTGGGGGCGATCCAAGCCATGAGTTCCACTAATATTCTTGTGTATGAGAGTACATAATTTATGAGTACATAGGGATTTATATAATAGTAAAACCCTAGTCTAATGGATAAAGCCCAATATGTTTCTTGGCCCTTAAGTAATGTCCACACAAAATCTACTAGATTTGAAATATTAAATCTTCTAGATTTATAACACTCCCCCTTGGACATTACGGCATAACATAAATGTCTTGTCATAAAAACTCCACGTGCTAGGGATCGGCCAAATAATGAGTAGGGAGGAATGTCATCGATCTTCTAGATCTAAATCTTCCAGATTTATTTCGAGGTTACCGCTCCCCCTGAAGACAACAACACTTTAAGTCTTTGCATCCCAATACCACGAATGTACTTTTCAAAAGTAGACGTAGGTAAGGACTTAGTAAACAGATCTGCTAGATTGTTACTAGATTGCACCTTTTGAATGGTAATTACGCCACTCTTCTGGAGTTCGTATGGGTAGAAAAACATAGGTGAAATACATTTCGTCAAGTTTCCCTTGACGTACCCATTACTCATTTGTGTGATGCAAGCAGCGTTGTCTTCAAATATAACGGTGGAAGGTGTATCGCCTTTGGCGATACCACACGAGTCACCAATGTGTTTTACCAAGGACCTTAACCAAACACATTCTCGTGCGGCTTCAAATAAAGCTATGATCTCTGAGTGGTTTGAAGACGTGGTAACCATGGATTGTTTAACCGATCTCCATGAGATTGCAGTTCCACCACAGAGAAAAATATAACCAGTCTGGGATACGGCGTTGTGGGGATCAGACAAATAGCCAGCATCCGCATAACCTTCTAAGGTATTGTCTTGGTTCTTACGATAAAACAGTCCAAGATCTTGGGATCCTTGGAGATATAAGAGAACGTGCTTAACACCATTCCAATCTCTCCTAGTATTAGAGAAGCGCTATGTCTCGCAAGCAAGTTGACAGCAAATGCAATGTCCGGCCGGGTGTAATTTGCAAGATAGAGCAAACCTCCAACAGCGCTAAGATAAGGAACTTTTGGTCCCAGAATTTCTTCTGAATCTTCTCTTGGCCTGAATGGGTCCTTATCCACTTCGAGGGATTGGACGACCATCGGGGTGCTAAGTGGATGAGATTTATCTATGTGAAATCTCTCCAATACCTTCTTCACGTAGGTCGACTGATGAACAAGGACTCCTTCTGGGAGGTGCTCGATCTGCAAGCCGAAGCAGTACTTAGTTTTACCCAAGGACTTCATTTCGAATTCAGCTCTCAAGATTGAACTGGCTTCTTCAATCTTTTTGCATGTTCCGATTATGTTCAGGTCATCAACATATACGGATATGATGCAAAAACCGTCTTACGATTTCTTCGTGAATACGCACGGGAAAGCTTTATCGAATGTGTATCCCTTCTTCTGAAGGAATTCACTAAGTCGGTTGTACCACATAAGGCTCGATTGCTTCAGGCCATACAACGACTTTCGCAGTTGTATGTTATACATGCTGCGGTTTTCACCATCCCTTAACTGAGGAATGTCAAATCCATCTGGGATTTTCATATAAATGTCGGCATCTAGTGATCCATATAAGTACGCAGTTACTACGTCCATTAATCTTATTTGGAGATTCAACTTAACTGCCAAAGATATCAAGTAACGGAACATTATTGAGTCCATGACGAGAGAATAGGTTTGATCAAAATCAATCACGGGTCTCTGCAAAAACCCTTGTGCTACCAGCCTCGCTTTATACCTCTCCACAATATTATTCTCGTTTAGTTTTCGTACAAATACCTATTTATATCCTACAGAGATAGCGCGCGCGGGTGTACGAACGATAGAGCCAAATACTTATCTTTTGTTAAGCGAGGCGAGCTCCGCATCAATTGCCTCTTTCCATTTAACCCAATCGTGGCGCTTCCGGCACTCTGCGATTATTTTGGGTTCAGGATCTAGATCATTTATAATGGAAAGAGCTCTTGACGCTGCAAATGTGTCGTCGACGACAGTAATATTTCTATTGTATGTTTCTCCCGTATCTGTGAAGTTCACAGAGAATACGACATTTATGTCAACCAGACCTTCCTCATTTCCCATTGTATCTGGGTCTGGTCGTTCCACGGTCCTAGTGCATGGAATGTTTTTTGCACGTGCTTCATCACTAGGACTCTCGTCTCCTAGAGACTTGGGATTATCTAGACGGATCTCTTCTAGTGATTTTCCATTCGACTGACCAGATTTGCTAGCCTTTCGTTTAGGTGTGTTACTATCTCTTGAGGGTCCCTTACGCTTTTGGCGTGTGGGGGCATGAGTACTCATTTTTCTTGGGACCTCAACCCTCTGGGGAGCATTTATTGCAGGTATATACGATCTAGTCACACCTCTATGGTCAGTGAACGCGTCTGGCAGGTTATTTGCTAAGTTCTGCAGGTTAATGATCTTCTGAACTTCTAGTTCAGATTGATTAGTGCGCGGATCTAGATACTGAAGATTACTTACGTTCCACCTAAGTTCCCGGCATTCATTCAATTTTGAATTCGAATCTCCCCCTAATGTCGGGAAGTAATCTTCATCGAACGTGCAATCAGCAAACCGGGCCGTTAATTGATCCCCGGACAAAGGCTCGAGGTATTTCAAGATGGATGGAGAGTCGTATCCGATGTAAATACCGAGTTTCCTTTGTGGGCACATAGAGGTTCGCTTGGGTATCGTAATTGGTACGTATACCGCACATCCGAAAATACACAGATGAGAAATGCTAGGTTCTTTTCCACGCACTAACTGTAGGGGGAATGATCATTATATGCAGTTGGACGGATTTGGATTAAGTGCGATGCATGTAGGACTGCATGCCCCCAGCATGAGATGGGTAGTTTAGAGTTCATAAGCAAGGTCTCGCGATAAATTTGATATGTTTTATTAGCGCCTCAGCAAGACCATTTTGGGTATGGACGTAGGGGACCGAATGCTCCACTTTAATTCCCAGGGTCATACAGTAATCTGTAAAGGCCTTCGAGCTAAACTCAGCTGCATTATCCATGCGAATCGATTTAATTGTATAATCCGGGAATTGAGCTCTAAGCTCGATAGTTTTCGCAATGAGCTTCGCAAAGGCTTGATTGCGGGTGGACAACAAACATGCAAATGTCCACCTAGTGGAGGCATCAATAAGGACCATGAAATAACGAAATGGTCCTGATGCTGGATGAATCGGTCCACAAATGTCTCCTTGAATTCGCTCAAGGAAAACCGGAGACTCTAATCCAACCTTGGTGCGCGACGGGCGCACAATCAACTTACCCTTAGAACATGCATCACATAAATACTCATCAACGGGAGGGATTCTATTATTCAAAATATTATGACCAGTTGAGTTAGATAGAATCCTACGTATCATAGTTTGTCCCGGATGACCTAACCGCTGATGCCACAATCTAAAGGAATTTGGGTCATGGAATTTCATACTCATCGCTAGATGGGAACTAGACGGCCGGATGTAGATATAGTACAAACCAGAGGAGAGAAATGGAAGTTTTTCTATAACTTGCTTACGGCTACCTCGAGTACAAGTCATCAAAAGATATTCGTTATCGTTTTCAGTTTTAGTTTCAATATGATACCCATTTACCCTAATGTCTCTAAAACTGAGTAGGGTACGCTTAGATTGCGGAAACAATAAAGCATTATCAATTATCAATTCGGTACCCATGAGGAGGACAATGGAAGCTCTTCCAGAGCCCACTATCAATGTACTATCATTCGCAATTGTACTTATACCCCCATTACGATTAATCAAGTTATGAAAATACTTCCTATCCTTTAGGATCGTATGTGTGGTGGCGCTATCTACTAGACATAAATCACTATCGACGTCCATCATGCAAGAGGAAATAATCCAAACCTAATAGTTGATATGTTTACAAGCCATAAATGAAAACAACAATATCCGAATAAACACATGGACAACTATTAAGGTAAACACATCAAAGCTAATAAATTCATTCAAAAATAAAATATCCGAAAGAAAGGATCCAAAATATAATGTGAAATTTTTTTATTCAGAAAAACAAAATACTAGGAATAACTAAATACGTAAATCTACTCGTCATCTCCAAAGTCCCTAAGCTCAATGCCCTTATGATCTGCGTTGTCTAGGTCAGAATCTGCTTCGGGCAGACTGGCATGGTGAGATTCAACTCTAGGAGCCTTCCCCTTATCGTCCTTCAGCTGCTTTTGATAAGCCTCGACCAAATGTTTGGGAGTGCGACACGTGCGAGACCAATGGCCCTTGCATCCACATCTGTAGCAGGACTGTTCACCCTTATCTTGATTCTCAGATTTTCGGGTAGCAGAGTTTGTGTTAGGTGCAGCCTTCCCACGAACCTGAGCTTGATTATCATTCAAGGCACCTGAACCACCGGATTTGTTACGACTTTGGCCTTGGCTACGAGTTCGTTTACTCCCTCTCCTCCTTCCACGCTTGCGACCTCTTGTACCACTTTGAGCTACAACATATGCTTTGGGCACCGCTGTCGAGCCAACCGGCCTCGCATTATGATTCTGCATAAGAAGTTGGTTGTGTTTTTCCGATACTAGAAGTGCAGAAATTAGTTCAGAGTGTACAGTGTAGTTTTTAGCCCTATACTACTGCTGGAGTACAAGGTTGCTTGCGTGGAAAGTCGACAAAGTCTTCTAGATTAAGTCGTCCTTAGTTACAGTTTTCTGACATAACTTTAGCTGAGACACAATACGATGTAGGGCTGAGTTATACTCCGTTACAGACTTAAAGTCTTGGAAACGGAGGTTCAACCAATCGTATTGAGCTTAAGGGAGGAGTATTTCATATTGTTGTTGGAAACGGTCCTTCAGGGACTTCCACAACGTTCTAGGATCTCTTTCAGTGAGATACTCATTTTTCAGGTCCTGATTGAGATTGTTGATAAACGACCAGGCGAGCAACAGTGTTTTGGAGGTTTAAAAGACTAATTATATAAATTAGATGTCGGCGACCAGCAGAGATTAAGAGAGCCTCAAGCACCAGGCGACCAGGAGTGACGTCAGATGGGTGTTAGGCGACCAGCACAACAAAGGAGCAGGGTGAACAAATAATTAGAATAAAGCAATGACAAGATACACCATTCAGGCGACCAAGCGAGCAAGAACGGCCCACGAAGACCAGCTCAAAATTCCACTTACTTAAATATTGCATTAGAAGCAAACAAGTGTACTAAACACTTGTCATTGTACAAGATGTAATAGTTTAGGAATAAGACAAGTGTCTAAACACTTGTCAAAGCCAAAATCAAAGGGCTAAGAGAGTGACACCTCCTACTTGCTTGTAAATCTATAAATACCCCTTCATGAAAGGGTCAAAATAAGTTGAAATATTCAAGAAAAGAACCAAACTCTTGCCATTTTATTTCTTAATCCCCACTCACACAAAATCATTACCTGTAGCAGTAAACAACCACTAATTATCTAATTCAGATCAAGGTCATCAACAATTGGCGCTAGAAGGAGGGTCGAACCTCCGTTTGGTCGAAGATTTGAAGAATTCGATAAGAAGAGCCATCGGAATCTGCAAAATCAACACCGGAATCTGGCCAAAGTCACCAGAAACTGGAAAAAAGTCATCGGAAAGCTGGAAATAAAAAAAGAAATTCAACACTTGTGAAGAATCTAGTCATATTTAAGAATTAAAATGCATGCATGTGTGAATTAGGGTTTGTTAAATAACCAAGCTCACACATACAAGGCTAGTTATTCTTAAATTGACAAAGATAAACACAAGATTTTCATCATCGGAATATTCAATCGAAAAATGGCGGGATCACAAGAACGACAATCTTCGAGTGCACATCCGTCACGTAGGTCGCGAATTCGGGTATCGTCTACGGGTGACCATGCACGCACTGTACGAGCCACGTCCAACAAAAACATGCAGGTTACTATCGACACCCTTCCCCCGGAGGTGGAAGCCTTGGCCAGAAATCTGGAAGAACTCGCGAAAACAATTGTCGTTCTACAATCGATTCAAAGACAACAAGAAAGAGTGGAACCGTCAAGAGCGCTGGAGACGACCAGGCGGTCAGCCGAGCAGAAGAGTAAGAGGTACGAGGATAAACGAAACGATGAGGTGGATAGTGCTCAGGCTCAAAGAAACAAGGGCAAAATCCCAATGAGCGAAAGGTTAGGAAGCAAAGGAGAACCCACGCCGGGGGGAAGGACGGAGCTGAGCAAAGGCGCGACCAGGAGTACGGGACACCATTACGATGGAAAAGCAGAGCGCAGGGGAGAACTTAGAGAGATCACACCACCAAGGAGTGAGCAGCGGCTGCGCACTGATGCTCGCCCATCTGTCCATGATCGACTTCGACGATCAGCCTTTGGACGGTTAGGCCCCAATGGGGCCAGCAACATCGCTAGGCGACCAACACAGGAGAAATGTCCCGTTGACGAGGGACTACGTCAAGATGAAGTCATTGGGCTTGATCACGATGAACAGCCTCCCAACGATGGAGCATCTCCGAACGAGTTGCAAGCCCTCAAAAAGGCAATCGAGGAGATGCAGAGACAGTTAGACTCTCAGAAAGGCATTGGCTCGATGGTCTTACCATCGTCGCCATTATCACCAGCAATCCTGAATACGCCAGTGCAGAAGAAAATACAGTTCCCGGCCGTCAGTCTATACGAAGGAAGTTCGGATCCCAAGGTTCATTTGGCAAAATACTCCGACTTCATGATATCTATG
Source organism: Ballota nigra (assembly GCA_947034835.1). Classification (NCBI taxonomy): domain Eukaryota; kingdom Viridiplantae; phylum Streptophyta; class Magnoliopsida; order Lamiales; family Lamiaceae; genus Ballota; species Ballota nigra. The sequence goes on from OX344724.1 coordinate 95,447,741, forward strand.
AGGGCGTCAGATGCGACACAATGCCGTAACTTCCCACTCACACTCGGTGATGGCCCCCATCGTTGGTTTTCAGCACCTGCTCCAGGATCCATCAACTCCTTCGCACAGTTGAGCAAAGAATTCTTATCACATTTCTCCACTGCTGGGTCATTTTTAACTCAGAGGCACCGCTTGGCCGACATCAAGAAAGGGGATGACGAGTCAGATAGGAAGTTTCTAGAGAGGTTTGATAAAATACTTCTGGAAGGAGAGATGGTCAGCGAAGATACCAAGATGGTAGCAGTAATGGCGGGCTTGATAAAAGGAACCAATTTGTGGAAGAAAATACATCTTGCCTGCCCAAAGACATATGCAGAATTCAGACATCGGGCGGGCATACATGTATCCATGCAGGAAGCACTGCAGAAAGAATTGGGTGATAAAGGCGATCCCAAGAAAGCCGGAAAGAAGTCCACGGGAGGTGATTACAAGGCCCTGAAAAACATGAAAGCCTTCAATGAAGGGGCAGAGCTGAAAGAAAGGTTGAATCAGGTGTTTGCTACATCGATAGAGGCCGTATATAACAATGTTAAAGATAGAGACATGCTTTCAGAACCAAGGAAAATCCGACAAGAACGCGGAAAGATGAATCCGAATAAATACTGCGCCTACCACCAGAACATCGGACATTTCACTAGTGAATGTTGGGACTTATTGAAATAACTCTGGAGGTTCTATGAAGAGGGTAAATTGTCTGAATTTGTGAAGAAGGAACCAGGGAAGAGACTGATTAGGCGTGAAATTGTCATTATTCGTCACTTGAAATACCCTAATTTTGGCCGATTTTGTCGAGTATTTGGAGTCAATTGAGCATTATTTCTCTACATTTATGAATTTATCTCTTTGATGCTCGTAGGTGAATCGAGGGCGAAGAACGGAGTTCGTAGGACTTTGAATCATCTCAAACGGATGACCGGATGAGAAGATATCGAAGAAATACGATTGGAGTTAGTGTTGAAGAAGAAAAGTGCTATTTGGAGGAATTTCGGGAGCATTCGAGTAAAGCACTCGAGCACTAGCGCTTGAGCACGTTGCTCGAGTGCCCAAAATATACAGAAGAATTCATGCGCTCGAGTAGCTCGAGCGCCCCAATTTATACACCATTCGAGCAGCTCGAGCGCGAGCGCTCGAGCCCGTGTATCATTCGAGCTCCATGCTCGAGCGCGACCGCTCGAGCACTTCTAATTTTCGCGTTTTACAAGGCGTTTTTCGGCCCATGAGTTCACGATTTGGCCCGTGGCTTATATATAAACGTCCAAAGCTCGTTTTTGGGGGATACCACACAGACACCACACTTTACGCGATAGTTTGAGAGTTTTAGAGTTCATTTTTGGAGAGGAAGAAGAGAAGCAAGTTTTCAATTACGTTTTTGAGGTTTTCTTTACGAATTCGGATTACGATCTTATTTTTTAGTTTCTTTTCTTTATATTTTCGTTATTGAACACGTTGAGACTTCTTATATTGAGTTAATTTCAGTTATTCTTTTAATTTTGTTAAACCCTAGTTTATGTCTGATCTCTTCTTCGTCTTGATTACCATGTTCATGTTCGTTACTTATTTAATTGCTATTATTTACGTTAAACCTATGTCTAGCTAAAACCCTTGCATGCTTGGGGTAGGATGAACTCGTAGAAGTAGGTTGTGGGTATGTAACTAGGGTAACTTGTGACGTTAGGTTTTAATTCTCTTGGTTAATGAATTCTTAAAATTAATCTAGACTTTACTTTTGAATTTCGTTCGAAAGGTGTTAGAGAGAGGACGACCGTATCACTCTTTAACAACGAGTAGACTTAACTAGAGGGTTTAGGAAGGGTTAATTCATCTACCAGTTTAGCGAAGGAGGACGACCACATCACCTTAGTTAAATTAGGGTCTCATAAATTAAGCACAATCTATTAACTTGTTAGTGGATTAGTGAAGTCGAGTGATAGGGTAAAGTATTAGGGTTTAGAATCTTGAGCTTTCACCTTGCATTCTTTTACTTAGGTTATTTCTTGCGCGTCACAGTTTTTTTGATTATGTACCCGCTTCGTTAGTATACGTAGGGATTCCTATCCTAAGCATCACCATCTCACACTTGAAAACAACCCGTAGTTAATTGTCTTCTTTAATTCTTTAGTTTAATTAGTTTGATTTAGTCTTTTAATTAATCTTTCAAAAAAAAAACATTACACTCATATTAGCTACGACGCGTAGATCTTCAGGGATCTGTTCGCATACACGCCATCTCGTGGGTTCGATATACTTGGCCATTATACTTACTCATACTACAGTGAACCCGTCCGCTTGCGGGTAAACGACTAGTAGAAGTTAGTATCATCGCTTCAAGTCAATGGCGCCGTTGTCGGGGATGGCGTTGTATGCTTTTTGAACAAGACTTATCGATAGCTTAGTAGTTAGTAGTGAGTGATTTTCTTTTATTTTTATTTTTTTATTTCGCACATATTCGGCAGTTGCGCTTTTATTCTTTTGCTAGTGTGTCAGGTATATGAAAACACACTCACAAGGCAATACGAGCGAAGAGAGATTACCGTTAGATCCTGAGACAATAGCAAGAAGAAACCGAGCCTTCTTGAGAAGGATGAACACTGCCGGAGGTAAAGAACCGATGGACATCACTAATAAGTTGGATGATGCTGCGAACGAGTTCAATCAGGAATTGGGCCGAGTTGAAGGCACTGGAGTTAGTGGGAGCCAGAATCAAGTTCCGTTGGGGGATAGCCAGAGCCTAAATCCGGATACACAAAACGTAGGGAATCCAGCTCATAACATTGTCCATAACCCTCAGAACAACCTTGCTTACCCACATCACAGCTTACCACAAAACAACTTACCATATCCACCTTACCCATACCCACCTTATCCTTACCCACCATACTCGTATCCTCCACCTCCAGTTTACAATCAACCACCTGTATACCCACCACCACCCCAACAAGGACCCGTACCAGCTGCTAATCCTCAACACGTTCCGCAGAACGTAGATCAAAATCTGGCTATTCGAGGGAGGTTTGCAGCGCAGCCACAACGATACTATGATGGAGTGGCATTGCCGCCTGTTGAGGCAAATAACTTCTCAATTTCCCCGGGAATTCTAAAGCTGCTTATCGAGAATCAGTTCAAGGGGGTGATCGGGAAGGAGAATCCTCATACACACCTGAGGAGTTTCCTCATGATAGCCTCCACATTCAATTACAATGGCATGTCTGAAGATGCCAAGAGGCTGCGGCTGTTCCCATTCTCATTGACGGGAATAGCTAAAGAGTGGTATGACAACACGCTCCCACGGGGAGGTGTAACCACATGGGCCGAGCTCGAGCGTCTGTTCCTCGAGCGATTCTACCCTCCATCGAGAATGATTAAAGCGAGAATTGAGATCTCTTCCTTTCGCCAGAAGTCAGGAGAGGATTTATGCCAAGCGTGGGAGAGATACTCAAATATGTTGATCGAGTGTCCACAGCACGGGTACAATGAGGGAGATATTATGGCGTTCTTCTATAGTGGAGCCAGCAAGGCTGGCCAAGCCCATTTAGATGCATGTGTGAGTGGAGCTTTTCTGAATCAAGGGATAGCGAGATGTAGAGAGATCGTGGACAACATTGTCACGAATGTCGGTGCATGGAACGAGGATCCGGAGTTTCAGAGAGTTTGCAAGGTGGAGGAGAAAGAAGGTGAAGGAATGAGAAGGCTGTTGATGGCCATGATGGAAAAGATCAACAACCTCGAGTTGGGGAAGAGTTTGGTTGGAGAACATGCAGCAGAGAATGAGAGAGTAAACCAGCCAAGTGGACAGCAAGAGGTAGCCAATTACATGGGAGGTCCGTATTACAATCAGAATGGCTATCAAGGTGGTAATCAATATGGAAGGCCTTCTTATGGCCAACCTTTTGTACCACCAGGTCCACAGCCTCCTCCTAATCAATGGAGGAACACTCAAGGCTATCAAGGAGGGCAGCAGCCTCCTCAAAACACATGGAGGAAAAATGAGAATTTCTCATATGCTAACCCGAAGGCGGGTGTTACAGTTCCTCCGGGTGTTGACCCAGGTTCAAAGCCTCCGGGTAGAGAAGGCGGTGCATCAACTGAGGAGATGTTGAGAGCGATTCTACAGAAGGTGGAGGAAGGAAGTAAGAGGTTGACATCCTTGGAGTACGATGTGAAAGAGCTACATAAAAAGGGTGATCAACGTGATCAAGAGCTCTAGAAGATGAACATTGAGTGGACTAGAACTCAACAAGAAAACAATCGAAGGTTCACTTCCATAGAGTTCCAGATGAGCCAGATTGCAAAGTCATTGAATAGAGAGCCAGGTAAGTATCATTCCATGCCGGAGGGGAACCCGAAAGAGCATTGCAAGGCGATCCAGCTTAGAAGTGGAACCAATTATGAAGGTCCTCAGATGCCTGCTGATTCTGAGATGCCCCAAGTTGAGAAGGGGATTGAAAGTGAAGGAATTGAGAAGAAGGTTGAGGGTGAAAGCACTCAAGCAAGCAAAGAGCTTGAGAGGAAGGCTTTGAGAAGGGTGAGAGAGTTCCTAAGTGGAAGAAGGCAAAGGAAGCAAGGGAGAAGGTGAAAGAGACCGAGAAAGATGAATGGGGGGTACCCAAATCTGTGATACCCGTCCCATATCCGCAACGCTTAATGAAAAAGAAGTTTGATGAGAAATTCGCTAAATTCCTTGATGTTTTTAAACAATTGCATATTAATATCCCTTTTTATGATGCTTTGGAACAGATGCCCAACTATGCAAAGTTTTTGAAGGACTTGATCGCGAAAAGACGGCGAGTGGATGAGCCAAAGTTGGTGCAGCTGAACCATGAGGTGAGTGCATTAGTGCACAAGGCGCTTCCTCCAAAGTTGAAGGATCCCGGGAGCTTCACCATTCTTTGTGATATCGGGAACGGGATCAAGAAGGGAGCGCTATGTGACCTCGGAGCGAGCATAAATTTGATGCTTCTTTTGCTTTTTAAGAAGTTGGAAGGTGGTGAACTTCAGCCCACAATGATGACGCTCCAGCTTGCTGATAGGTCCATTACGAGACCTCAAGGTGTGGTTGAAGACGTCCTCGTGAGAGTTGGAGATCACATCTTTCCAGCTGACTTTGTAGTGCTAGAGATGGAGGAAGATGAGAACGTGCCCCTAATCTTGGGAAGACCGTTCTTAGCTACGGCGGGGATGGTGCTAGACGTGGCAAATGGGAAGATTACGTTGAAGATCGATGATCAAGAGATAAAGATTTCCCTATATGAAGCCATGAAGCACCCGAAGGAGGATGAGAGCTTGTATTGCATGAATGCAATTGATCCTAGTGTTGAAGACACACTTCCTATCCCTAATCCTTCTCATATTCATGAATTTTATAAGCCTTCACTTGATAATTTAACCCATGAGCATTATATTCTCGATTATGTTGATAGGGATAAAGTGAAGAAGTCGAAGGAGAAGGAAGTGAAAAGTGTGGACGTGGTCCAGTTAGAGGGAAAATGAGGAGTTAAGAAGAAAAAGTTCAAATTCAGGAAACTGTTTGGTAAGACTCCTCCAGATAAAGGTGAGAAGGAGTTGAGACCCATAACACTTGGGGATGAGAGGAAAGCAAAAGAGCTCATGAGGGAAGGGCATCAAGAAAAGACATGCAAGCACCACTCTTATGAGAGTAAGGGAGGTATTTTTTAGTATGATGTCCCATAAGCTCCTTTGAGCTCGGTCCGGCATGAGGACCTTAAAAATAGCGCTGAATGGGAGGCAACCCATTTTTATTTGCTTTCATTTGTTTTAGTGTTTTTTTATGTTATTAGGGTATTGTTGAATCGTAAGTTTTAATCTCGTACGTGAGAGTTTATTTTGTAGGCTTGTCTCGAGGGAGTACTCGAGAGGGAGGAACTTAAGCAAGGGAGGGTGCTAAGTTTGAGAGAAACCGAATTGTTTGGTTGAGGTAACCCACAACCCCAAACTTAGACCTCTTCGCATGGTCGAAGTTTGGGGGGGTGGAGTTTTTTATGTTTCTTGTTACATTGCACCGGAGCACCCCTTATCTTTGAGTGTGTTTGGTTATATATTTGAGCCTTGAGATGCTTCTTGGGGTGATTTTGATCTGAGTCGTTATTGCATATTTCGTGCTTATTGTCCCCTTCTACTTATTAGTTGTTATTCTTGAGCATGTTTGATGAGTAGAGTAGAATTGTGAGGTTGAGTTAAGAATTCTTTTATGGGAGTGTTTGAATGAGAGTTGATTTGAGAAGGAACTTGTATGCTTATGAATTTTTCCTTTTGAATACTTGTGTGATAAGAGTGAGAATTCACTAGGACTAGCATGGATGTGAAAGCCGAGAGACTTGAGCCTTATGAGATTTTGATATATGAATTAATCTCTTCGTTTGTGAGTGAATCATCACCTTAGAGGATGCTAGAACTTGTGTGTGCTCTTGCTTCTTGATTGTGTCTAGTTTAATATGCCGAATGTGATCTTAGGCCATCTTTGATTTGAGTGAGTCACTTAGCCAAAATTTTCCTTACCAATGACATGGATCCCTTGCTAGCCCCTTTGAGCCTAAAGCCTATTTTATTTGCTAGCACATATGAACACTATTCCAATTCCTAAGCCTTTTTGTCCCAATTTGAGTGGAGAATAGGAAAGTGTGAATGTGAAGGGAGTGAATTGAGTTGAAAAAGGAAAAGGTTGTTTGTTGAGTGAATATGAGAAGAAGGTGTGATGAAGTTATGAGTTGTGGGAAAAAGAGAAAAAAATTGAGAATGAGCAAAAGAAAAAAATGAGCTCATGTGTTTGTGCGAAAAAGAAAAAATGAAGTGATTGAAAAAAAAAAGTGAAAGAGTGAGAAAAAAAATTGAAGTGTTGAGAGAATTGGAATTGAAATTTTGTTGATTGAATATGTTTGAAGTAGTTTGTTCCTTATCTCGAAGTACCGAAGTTTGAGTTTCTATTCTCCATTCACTTTAGTCACTTTACCATATTGTTATCCCACCCGTCCAAAGAGCCTACATTACAACCTTGAGAAAAGTCTTTTTTGATTCGGCATTGATTTCTAGAGTATGGTCGGAGTTAAGAGTACTTACAAGCCTATGACTGCCAATTTGAGTGATTGATTGTTTGAGTGAGTCCCTTGATCATTGATATACACTTGTGAGGGAGCGAAACACATCGTTGAGTGCACATCCATGCTTGATCTTGGTGTTTCTTATTATTGTTGCATGAGTATGATGAAGGAAAGTGGGTGAGTATACGCGTGATTGATCTTTGAAGCTCGAGTTCATTTGCTTGCATGATTGATTTTTTGACCCATTCCTAACAATTTCACTTGACTTGTTATTTCGTTGCTTGAGGACAAGCAACATGGTAAGTTTGGGGGGTTGATTAGGCGTGAAATTGTCATGATTCGTCACTTAAAATATCCTAATTTTGGCCAATTTTATCGAGTATTTGGAGTCAATTGAGCATTATTTCTCTACATTGATGAATTTGTCTCTTTGATGCTCGTAGGTGAATCGAGGGCGAAGAACGGAGTTCGTAGGACTTTGAATCGCCTCAAACGGATGCCCGGATGAGAAGATATCGAAGAAATACGATTGGTGTTAGTGTTGAAGAAGAAAAGTGCTATTTGGAGGAATTTCGGGAGCATTCGAGTACAGCACTCGAGCACTAGCGCTCGAGCACGTTGCTCGAGCGCCCAAAACATACAGAAGAATTCATGCGCTCGAGTAGCTCGAGCGTGTTGCTCGAGCGCCCCAATTTATACACCATTCGAGCAGCTCGAGCGCGAGCGCTCGAGCCCGTGTATCATTCGAGCTCCATGCTCGAGCGCGACCACTCGAGCAGGTCCGCTCGAGCACTTCCAATTTTCGTGTTTTACAAGGCGTTTTTCGGCCCATGAGTTCACGATTCGGCCCGTGGCTTATATATAAGCGTCCAAAGCTCATTTTTGGGGGATACCACACAGACACCACACTTTACGAGATAGTTTGAGAGTTTTAGAGTTCGTTTTTGGAGAGAAAGAAAAGAAGCAAGTTTTCAATTACGTTTTTAGGTTTTCTTTACGAATTCGAATTACGATCTTACTTTTTAGTTTCTTTTCTTTATATTTTCGTTATTGAACACGTTGAGACTTCTTTTATTGAGTTAATTTCAGTTCTTCTTTTAATTTCGTTAAACCCTAGTTTATGTCTGATCTCTTCTTCGTCTTGATTACCATGTTCATGTTCGTTACTTATTTAATTGCTATTATTTACGTTAAACCTATATCTAGCTAAAACCCTTGAATGCTTGGGGTAGGATGAACTCGTAGAAGCAGGTTATGGGTATGTAATTAGGGTAACTTGTGACGTTAGGTTTTAATTCTCTTGGTTAATGAATTCTTAAAATTAATCTAGACTTTACTTTTGAATTTCGTTCGAAAGGTGTTAGAGAGAGGACGACCGTATCACTCTTTAACAATGAGTAGACTTAATTAGAGGGTTTAGGAAGGGTTAATTCATCTACCAGTTTAGCGAAGGAGGACGACCGTATCACCTTAGTTAAATTAGGGTCTCATTAATTAAGCACAATCTATTAACTTGTTAGTGGATTAGTGAAGTCGAGTGATAGGGTAAAGTATTAGGGTTTAGAATCTTGAGCTTTCACCTTGCATTCTTTTACTTAGGTTATTTCTTGCGCGTCACAGTTATTTTAATTATATACCCGCTCCGTTAGTATACGTAGGGATTCCTATCCTAAGCATCACCATCTCACACTTGAAAACAACCCGTAGTTAATTGTCTTCTTTAATTCTTTAGTTTAATTAGTTTGATTTAGTCTTTTAATTAATCTTTCAAAAACAAAAAATATTACACTCATATTAGCTACGACGCGTAGATCTTCAGGGATATGTTCGCATACACTCCATCTCGTGGGTTCGATATACTTGGCCATTATACTTACTCATACTACAGTGAACCCGTCCGCTTGCGGGTAAGCGACTAGTAGAAGTTAGTATCATCGCTTCAAGTCAGAGACCCAGAGCGGTTAGTCCACCCAGCTCGGATGACGAGGACAGTGACGACCAGCCGAGCAAGACGACCAAGAAGAGAAGAAAGGTTCCCATAGCCCCAGCAGAGCTGATGCGAGAAATTCTTATGCTTGAAGCAAGTGGACCTATTGGGGGATGCTCGGACGGAAGACCTCCAGTCTCGAAGAGAAAAAGAAAAGCAGAGCTGAGAGCGGTAGCTCAGGTAAGAGAAGTAGGAGTCAATCAAGCCACCAAGAAGACGGGAGACTTGGTGTTTTCAGAAAAAGACTTGGATGGAGTGCTCACCCCGCACAACGACTCATTGATCATATGTGCTAACATCATGGGAACCCGGGTCCACCGATTGCTTGTGAACACCGGCTCGTATACAAACATCCTATTCAAAAGTACATTAGATCAGATAGGAGATTGTGCGGAGTATGTGAAAGATTGTAATCATAAAATAGTGGGATTCGGAGATGCTGTAACCGTTCCCTTAGGAGTAGTAACGTTGTCAGTTGAACTTGTATTGACCGAGAATCCTGACAGGAGGTTGACTAGAATGGTAGAATTCCTAGTGGTAGACCAACAATCTTCCTATAATGGATTTCTCGGTCGACCTTTTATTAATGAATTCAAAGCAGCTGTTTCAATGTATTACTATTGTGTTAAATTCCCAACACCAAAAGGGTCAGGTACGGTAAAGGGCGATCAAAAGAAAGCCCGAGAGTGCCTCCTGCAGTTACTGCCCAAAGATAGTCAAGTATCAGTAATAAACGAACAGTCGAGCAGCAGCACTGGAGATGAACCATCCATACTTGATGAAATCATGGAGTCCATCGATACGGAGATGATAGATGTGGACGACCAGCAGGAGGGCGAACAAGAGGTCCAAAACGACCAACAGAGACAAAAGGATGAACCTTGCCCGAAGGAGGTAGAAGACATTGAACCACGACTAGGAGCAGAGCCAATGATTGTGGAAGATGAACTCAACTTGGAAGGGCCCATCGTTGATCCTCGATGGAAAAATCGAAAAGGAAAGCAACGCCGGTCGAAGAGTTGGAAGCAATCAGAGTTGATCCGAGCCAAGAAGATTTAGAACTCTTTATTGGATCTGAGCTCCCAGAGCCTTACAGATCCAGGATGAAGGAATTCTTAAAATCCAATCTCGATGTATTCGCATGGTCACACGCCGATATGGTAGGCATCAGCCCTGAGCATGCCTGCCATAAGCTAAATATTGATCCAACCAAAAAACCAGTGAAGCAAAAAAGAAGGAAGTTTGGGCCCGACAAATACGAAGCGTTGGATGTAGAGGTAAAGAAGCTGTTGGACAATGACCTTATCAAAGAGGCACTATGTCCTAGATGGGTGGCAAATCCGGTGTTGGTGAAAAAACCAAATGTCACGTGGAGATTGTGTATTGACTTCACAGACTTGAATGCTGCGTGCCCTAAGGACAACTTTCCATTGCCACACATTGACCAGTTGGTGGACAATACAGCTGGACATGAGCTCCTCACATTCATGGATGCATTCGCTGGCTACCATCAAATACCAATGCATCCAAACGACCAAGAAAGCTCGACTTTTTACACCAACAAAAATTTGCTATGTTGGAAAAGAATGCCATTTGGATTAATCAATGCGGGAGCCACATATCAACGACTCGTCAACAAAATATTTGATGAACACATTGGCAAAACGATGGAAGTATATGTGGACGACATAGTGGTGAAAAGCCCGAAGAAGGAAAATCATTTAGAACATCTAGCACAGGCGTTCGAAATACTCCGAGCATACAACATGAAGCTAAATCCAAAGAAAAGCAGCTTCGGCGTTCATTCAGGCAAATTCCTCGGACATCTTGTTAGCCAGCGAGGCATTGAAGCAAATCCATCAAAGGTGAAGGCCATTTTGGACATGTAGCCACCAAGATCCGTCAAGGAAGTACAACGGCTGACCGGATGCTTGGCGGCCTTGAATAGATTCATTTCAAGATCCGGGGACAAATGCCGACCCTTCTTCGATGCTATCAAGAAAGGCGGGTTCCAGTGGACGGATCATTGTCAGCAGGCGTTTGAGCAGTTAAAGGAACATCTCAGCGATACCAAAGTCTTGTCAAAACCTGTCCCAGGAGAAAAGTTATATCTCTATCTGGCAGCCTCAGAAGTGGCCATCAGTTCAGTTTTGGTTCGTGCAGAAGGAAATTTCCATTTACCCATATACTATGTAAGCCAAGCATTGCACGAGGCAGAAATCAAATATTCCCCGATGGAAAAACTGGCATACACGCTGGTGATGAGCGTCAGGAAACTCCAACCATACTTCTTCGATCACCAGGTAGAAGTCCTGACAACTTTCCCATTAAGGCAAGTTAAAGACCAGACACTACTGGTCGCCTCCTTAAATGGTCTCTCGAAATAAGCCAGTTTGGGATATCATATGCACCTCGAATAGCGATCAAAGGACAAGCGTTGGCCGACTTTATAGTCGAACTAACCTTTCCTCAAGATCCGACGAGAGGTCATAACCATTCATGGCATATGTACGTCGATGGGTCATCCACCAACGCAGCGTCAGGAGCCAGAATAGTACTAATCAGCCCAGATAGACAAATCTTCACCTCGGCGGTACGATTTGATTTCATGGCAACAAACAATGAAGCTGAGTATGAGGCATTGATAGCCAGACTATGCTTAGTGGTGGCAGTTGGGGTTAGAAGGTTACAGATATACGGGGACTCACAACGGATAGTCAATCAAGTCCGAGGAAAATATGAAGCGAAGGACGAAAACATGGCATTCTATCAAAAGATCGTAGCTCATCTAGCATCTATGTTCTAGCAGATTTTCATTGAACAAGTACCAAGAGAGAATAATGCTCAAGCAGAAGTACTGGCTCGTCTGGCCACCAGCACAGGCCCGACAGAATTGTCAGAAGTCACCATCACGAAAATATGTCAACCGTCAACACATGACTACAAGATCAATCAAGTGGATGCAGAATCTGAGGAAAGTGACTGGAGAGTACCTATCCTCAAATATCTTCGTGATGGTGAAATTCCGGGGGACCCCCAGGAAGCAGCTAAGACGACCAGGCGAGCAGCAAGGTTTACAATCATGGACGACCAGCTCTACAAAAGAGGATTCTCACTCCCGTTATTGAAATGCTTGACAAGAAAGCAAGGTCAAGAGGTTTTACGAGAAATTCATCAAGGCGTTTGTGGAAATCACGCTGGGGGGCGTGCGTTGGCTTACAAGACAGTAAGACAAGGGTATTACTGGCCTACATTACTGCAAGATGCTATCAAAGTTGTAAAAACTTGTCACAGATGCCAGATATTCGCACCCAATATTCACAAGCCACTAACTGAGATGATAGCAGTCAATAGTCCATGGTCATTCGTAAAATGGGGAATCGACATCATATGGCCTTTCCTGACTGGAAAAGGGAATGTAAAGTTCACAGTGGTGGCTGTAGATTATTACACAAAGTGGGCTGAGGCGGAGGCGCTCGTGAAAATTACGCAAGAAAAGATGATTAGCTTCATATGGAAAAATATTGTATGCCGGTTCGGAGTCCCACAAGCAATTCTGATAGATAACGGGCGACAATTTGAAGGAAAGAAAATAAGAAACTTCTGTGAGAAATGGGGAATCAAGAAACATTTTTCAACCCCATATCATCCACAATCTAATGGCCAAGTTGAAGCAGTCAACAAAATAATCAAGCACATATTGAAGATCCGGTTGGTGGACAAAAAAGGAAAATGGTCAGAAGAGCTACCAGAAGTGCTATGGGTATACCGAGTATCATATAGGACAAGTACGGGAGAAACTCCATTCACCATGACATTCGGTGTTGAAGCAGTTATACCCGTAGAGTTGAAGGTACCAACAGAGCGAACAGCAACGTTCGACGAACAGGCAAACAACAAGGCTTTAGCTGCGGAGATGGATTTGGTTGACGAAAGGAGAATTTCCGCAGAGATGAAGAATGAAATATACAAGAAAAGGATCGCAAAGTATTACAATTGACAAGTAAAAGTTAGGGAATTCAAGATTGGAGAGCTTGTACTTAAAAAAGTTCTGGCACCACCACCAGGAGTATTTGGACCGACTTGGGAGGGCCCATACAGGATAACTCAGAAATGGGACAACGACACTTATGACTTAGAAGACATGAAAGGAAATTCGGCCCAATACTCCTGGAATGCAGCTTTGTTAAAAAAGTATTATCAATAGACAAAAGTTGTACTGAAAATGTAAATTTAGTTTTATGTAAATGTAAAATTTAGTTTTATGTAAAATTATATGTATATGAAGCATGTATTGTAAAGAATGATCTGCTAATTTGTTCACTACACAAAGCAAGTCTGCTCGCTCAGATACTTAAACAGTGGGGAGAGCAACAGAGCTAAAAGAAAGCAAGCCCAAGGCCAAATCCATATAAGGATAATAAGGCCCAAAAATTCGGGGCGATCATAAGGGAAACATGCAAGGCCAAGTCCATTAAAGACTCATAAGGCCCAACTACCTTGAGCTAAGTCTTTTTAAAGACAAAAGCCTACTTGAGCCAATCAGGCGATCACTAAATACAAAGGTACCAATTTTTAAAAGGAAAAAACAGTTAAGTTCATAAAACTTGTACAAAGTTCGAAGCGAACAACAGTGCAAAAAGTGAACAGGCGAGAAGCAGAAAAGCACAATGAAGTGAGAAGACAACATTCCAAAATTATCCTTCATTAAAAAGAAAGGGATTACAAGAAAAAGGAATGAAAGTACAAGGTTGGTCCTAACACAAAACTAAGGAAAAAAAATCTTCAAGCTTGGGGGGCCGGAGGAGCATTCGTGGTCGCCGGATCAATCGGTGCCGCATCAATAGTGGCAGTGGCAGTCGTGGCCGCTGCAGCTGAGGTGCCCCCTCCATCAATAGGAGTTAGGGGAAGAGAATGGAGGCCATCAAAGATTTCTGCTTCTCTGCTCGGCTCCTCGCCCGAGAACTGGGGAGGGATGATTTGAACACCTTCCCCAAAGATGTCCAAGGGGATTCCCATCTCCTCGAGATTGGCCATCGGAAGCGAGAACCCAGCACCAATGGGTTTGTCCTTGACATAGGCAATGAAGTCTTTCTTGGTGGTGGCCAGAACATCCAGGTTATGGTCCAAGGCGAACTTCACTGACCTTATACTCTCGGCATAGGCACACACATACCCCAAGTTGGTGTTGTCGGCCACGTCTTGAGCATATATGTCGTAGGCGACCAGGCCAGCTTTCTCTTGTTGAAGGCGAGCAACCTCAGCCTGGAGCTCTTCGATTTGGGCAGCCATGACAGTTTTCTCACCCTCTAATACTTTGTTTCGCTCGTCGGCGACCCCCAGTTCAAGAGACAACTTCTCCGACTGATTTATGGCGAATTGCTCACTATGCACAGAAGCGTTGTACATTTGCTCTAGGTTCACCACCACTTTAGCATGATCGGCCTTCTCCTGGGCGAGCTCCTCATCCTTTTTTCTTAAGGCAACTACTTTCTCCGCTTCAAATCCCTCAATCTTGTGACCAAGACTGCGATTAGTCCTCTCCAACAAGATGATCTGGTCGAGGAGCCTCTGGGCCATCATAGCTTGGTGGCTGGCATTATAGGCGACCAGCAGAGCATTGTCGCTGGCAGTTTGGTCTTGGACAATTTCTTCGCAGGTCCTGGTCCAAGAACGAGGGACCATCTCAGTCGCCCGGCGAACATGGGAGTCCGGGATATCAAGATATGGGGGCGGAGTCTTCACGTAACTAAGTTGATGAAGCACCTCTGACCGCCCAGGGTGCTCCTCAGGTTTGTACCTAAAAGGGAAAAGGCGACCAACAAGGATACAGTTCGAAGACTTACTCCCTCAACTTCACGGGGTCATACCCCAAGTACGAGCGATCATTGGATGCTCATTTTTTCTTCAAAACAGTAGCCACGGCCTGTTGCTCGCTTACAACCTCTACAGAGGAAGGTTTGGAAGCCGAAGATTGAGGGGTCTTGCTGCTCGCCTCGGTCGTTGACTTGGAGCGCTTTGATGCTCGCTCAGTAGCTTTCCCTTCACGAGTGTCCTCCTGAGGGGCCTTCTTTGATTTCTCCTTCTCCGCACCACGGGGAGGAGCGGGCACTTTGGAGGCTCCTTTAGAGCGACCAGTGGTAGCTCGTGGGCGAGCATGAGGAGCAGTTTCCTCCCCAGCCCGGAGATGCATAAGGGACAGTGGTGGATCTTGTCTCTTCCTGGTCGGCTCCTCGGCAGCCATTTGCTTTACTCTGGCAGCGAACAAGTGATAAGATCTTGGGATGATCGGTACGGCAACAGTCACCCGTCGATCTGTTTAAAAGTAAAAATTAAATAAAGAACTATTAATTACAGGCGATCAGGTGTGTAATAAAGTAAAATAAGTAAGAGTGGTTACCTTCAGGGATCTCTGCTTGAGCCTCTAAGTGATGAGGACTCGTGAAGAGTTGGGCAATTTTCCGACAATAAGCCTTCGAAAGATGGAGAATGTCGCGATCTGTGGGATTCCGGAGTACTATCACGGCCAATGTGTACAGGAACTCCTCACTCATGCCTGGATTACCCCACTTCAAAACTTTTGGACCTACAAAACAGCAAAAAAGGAAAAATTAAAATTAGTCCCCAACGCGGTCCTAAGAAGGAAATGAAAGAGCCTACGTTTGACTACGCCAAAACGTTCAAGGGAATTAATGCGCGCTTGGCCGCCTGAGAAATCCGCCGATGCTCGCCAGTCTCCGCCGATGAAGAGGAATTGGTTATGCCAGCTTTTTACTTTGTTAGGGACTCCCTCGATAAGCTTAACCCCAGTCCTCGCTTTAACTTAGTACCAGCCTATGCCCTCTTCTTTGCAGGCTGAGATGACCAGAGCGTAATGGATTTTGGCCGTACTAAGTTTGTTCTTGTACCCTTCGAGGCTGAAAAGAGTCATCAGGGCAAGCAAATTACTCCACCCATTGGGAGTAATTTGGGTGATCGCCAGGTCAATGTCCTCCAGGAAGCGACCGATAATGGGATGAAGCGGCAACGGGAACCCTGTGTTGAGTATGTCCAGGTTGATCGCTGTACAACCTGGTGGTGGGCGATCAGCAGTTTCTCCTTTCTTGGGGACGTACAAGAATATGTCATAGGGGATTTTATAATGAGACCTGATGCTATCCAAGTCATCCTCGGTAATTAAGCTGGATATCCTGCTCGCCGTATAAGTATTCTCCTGGGCGGACATGATTACGCGGGGAGCGAATAGGGAAGGCTGTGGAGAAGCGAGCAGCATAGTCCCCCCACTCATTCTGGCGAACAACTCCTTCAGGGATTTGAGACTCAGGAGTCACTCTAGAGGTAGGAAAACCTATCTCCTCAAGAAAATCCCAAGTCACCGCCAATCGTGGTCACTCCACCTCAGGATGGTCACTTTCAGCTTCGATCTCAGCGGCCACCTCTTCTGAATCTTCCCCCAGGTTAGAGGAAGTAACCCCTTCTACATCTGGGCGACCAGCAAGGTTTTGAATCTCTTCGTCGCCAGAATTCTCCGAGGCATGGGCTTCGACGGAGCGAACAACAGAGGATGCTTCGGAACCCGTTTCCTCATCCACCAACAAAGTTCTTGGGTTCCGAGCAAGAGCTTGGCGAATCGACCGGCGAGGAATAGGGAACTTTCTTCTATAGGGCGTTTTCCGGGATTACGCTAAAAAATCTCAAGAGGCACAGTATCACTCGAAGAAGAAGCCATTTAGAAGAAGTTTTCAAAAGAATAAGGATGATAATGAAAATTTTTGAAGAAAAAGGTTGGAAGTTAGAAGCAGAAACGGCGGAGCACAGCGGCACTGGGGAAACACGGCGGCAGGGACGGCGGTGGAAGAAGTTTTCAAAAAGGAAAAATGAAAATTAAGAACAAAAACAAGAATAGAAAAGCTACAATCAATAATTACCTTGGTGATTCACGTGGAAAATGGCAAGAATTCAGCAATGTACGAAGAGAAATCGAAGCAAAAGCTTGAAGATAGAGCGTTAATGGCAGAAGGTAGAAAGAAATTCGAAAGAATGAAAAGAAGGGAGAAGATGGATATTTATAGGAGCAAAAAACGAGGGTCAATACGAAATTTTTGGAAAATTTCGTAGACCCCTATGTGCAAACAAATAAATACGCGTGGGTGGTAATGACGTCACCTGCCGCCCACGACGTTTCGAATCCCGATAATCTTGGGAATTCAACCGTCACGCCATGACCGGGTGATCGCCCGGATTCCCGCTCAAAGAATTCAAAAAATCTGCTGCTCGCTCCATGCACATAATCATCATCCTATCAAAATTATGCCTTGTTCCTTATTAGTAAAAAATTTTACTAAGAAAGAACAATTCAGGGGGCAATGTTGATAAACGACCAGACGAGCAACAGTGTTATAGAGGTTTAAAAGACTAATTACACAAATTAGATGTCGGCGACTGACTTGAAGCGAACTACACTAGCTTTCTACTAGTAGTTACCCCGCAAGAGAACGGGTTCACAGTAGTATGGGCAAGTATAGGGACCAAGTATTATCGAACCCAAGGGATGGAGTGTATGCAAATAGATCCCTGAAGATCTACGCGTTGTAGTTAATATGAGTGTATTGTTTTTGGATTTTTGGAAAGATTAATTAAAAGACTAAATTAAACTAAGTAAACTAAAATACTAAGAAGACGAATTAACTAAAGGTTGTGTTCTAATGAGAGATGGTGATGCTTAAGATAGGAATCCCTACGTATACTAACGGAGCAGGTACATAATCAGAATAACTGTGGCACACAAGAAATAACCTAAGTCTACGAGTTCATCCTACCCTAAGCATACAAGGGTTTTAGCCAGACATAGGTTTAACAAATATAAAAGCAATCACAAGAACAATAATCATATGCATAATTAAATTAACGAAAGAAATCAAGAACATAAACGAAAGAACAAATTAAAGTCTCTAAAGAAATCTATATAAATCTGAAAAACTAGGTTTAATCGTCTCCAAGAGTAAAGAAAGAAAGAATTAATCTAATACGTTCAAAAGAAATACTAAAACGAAGAATTCGTAAATTAAAACCTCAATTACAACGTATAAAACTCTTCCAATCTCCCTCCCAAGCTTTCTCCTCGCTCAAAATATGTAAAAATATGTGTTGGTATGTTGGGATATGTGAAAATATGCTTGGAAGGGGTATATATAGGCTTTGGGATGAATTTGGGCGATTTTGGGCCAAAAACACGCAAAAACGCTTGAGTGCAGGTGCAGCTCGAGCGCCCCATTCGAGCTTGGTGGTCGAGCGGGTCAAGAGGTCGAGCGAGGCGCTCGACCGCTGGCTGTACACATGTTCGTAAAACCTTCATAACTTCTCAACCGGGAGTCCGTTTTGGCCGATTCAAAGTCCTACGAACTCCTCTTTTCGCCCTCTATCTATCTATGAAAACCAAAGAGACAAATTAATAAGTTTATAAAAATGATACTCATTTGGCTCTAAAAACTCAATAAAATCGACCAAAACTAGGGCGTTTATAGCTACGAATCATGACAATTTCACGCCTAATCAACCCCCCCAAACTTACCATATTAATTGTCCTCAAGCAATGCAATAATAAGTCAAGTGAAATTGTTAGGAATGAGTCAAAGAATCAATCATGCAAGCTAATGAACTCGAGCTTCAAAAATCAATCACCCGTATACTCACTCACTTTCCTTTATCATACTCATGCAATAAAAACAAGAAACACCAAGATCAAGCATGGATGTGCACTCAACGATGTGTTTCGCTCCCTCACAAGTGTATATCAATGATCAAGGGACTCACTCAAACAATCAATCACTCAAATTGGCAGTCATAGGCTTGTAAGTGCTCTTAACTCCGACCATACTCTAGAAATCAATGCCGAATCAAAAAGGATTTTTCTCAAGATTGTAATGTAGGCTCTTTGGACAGGTGGGAATCAATATGGTAAAGTGACTCAAGTGAATGGAGAATAGAAAATCAAACTTTGGCACTTCGAGATTAGGAACAGACTACTTCAAACATATTCAATCAACACTCTTTCAATTCCACTTTTCTCAACACTTCAATTTTTTTTCCTTTCTCACTCTTTTCACTTTTTTTTTTCAATCACTTCACTTTTTTTTTCTTTTCCACACAAACACATGAGCTCATTTTTTTCTTTTGCTCATTCTCAATTTTTTTTCTCTTTTTCCCACATCTCATAACTTCATCACTCCTTTTTCTCATATTTACTCAACAAGCAACATTTTCCCTTTTCAACTTAATTCACTCCCTTCAAATTCACACTTTCCTATTCTCCACTCAAATTGGGACAAAAAGGCTTAGGAATTGGAATAGTGTTCATATGTGCTAGCAAATAAAATAGGCTTTAGGCTCAAAGGGGCTAGCAAGGGATCCATGTCATTGGTAAGGAAAATTTTGGCTAAGTGACTCACTCAAATCAAAGATGGCCTAAGATCACATTCGGCATATTAAACTAGACACAATCAAGAAGCAAGAGCACCCACAAGTTCTAGCATCCTCTACGGTGACGATCCACTCACAAACGAAGAGATTAATTCATGCATCAAAATCTCATAAGGCTCAAATCTCACAGCTTTCACATCCATGCTAGTCCTAGTGAATTCTCACTCTTATCACACAAGTACTCAAAAGAAAAATTCACAAGCATACAAGTTCTTTCTCAAATCAACTCTAACTCAAACACTCACACAATAAAACTCCTAACTCAACCTCACAACTCAACTCTACTCATCAAATCATACTCAAAGATAGCAATCAACAAGCATAAGATGGTTGATAGGCATGAAATATGTAATAGCGAGTCAAATCAAAATCACCCCAAGGAGTATCTCAACAAACCAATAATCAATCAAACTCAACTCAAAGATAAGGGCGTGCATGCATGTGCAATGTAATCATAAAACAAATAAAAACTCCACCCCCCAAACTTCGACCTTGCTAGAGGTCTAAGTTTGGGGTTGTGGGTTACCCCAACCAAAAAAATTCAGTTTCTCGCAATAGCTTTGCACACTCTCTTGTCTCAAGTTGGTTCCTTCAATCTGAATAACTCCATGATACCTTTACTCCTTTAGAGACAAGCCTACAAAATAAAACTCTCAAGTACGAGGTTAAACATACGACTCAAAATAACTCCCTAATAACTAAAAAAACTCAAAGCAAATAAATAAAAAATAATGGGTTGCCTCCCATTCAGCGCTATTTTTAAGGTCCTCATGCCGGACCGAGCTCAAAGGAGCTTATGGGACATCATACTCAAATTTACCTCCCTTACTCTCATAAGAGTGGTGCTTGCATGTCTTTCCTTGGTGCCCCACCATCATGAGCCCTTTTGCTTCCTTTCCCACCTCAAGTGGTATAGGTCTCAACTCCTTCTCACCTTTATCTGGAGGAGTCTTACTAAACAATTTCTTGAGTTTTGACTTCTTCTTCTTAACTCCTCCTTTCCCTTCTAACTGGACCACGTCCACTTTCTTCACCTCTTCATCCTTCAACTTCTTCACTTTATCCCTACCAAAGTAATCACGATCATAATGCACATGAGTTAAATCATCAAGTGAAGGATTATAAAATTCATGAATATGAGAAGGATTAGGGATAGGAGGCGTGTCTTCAACACGAGGATCAATGGCATCCATGCAATACAAGCTCTCATCCTCCCTCAGGTGCTTCATGGCTTCATATAGGGAGATCTTCACTTCTTGATCATCAACCTTCAATATAATCTTCCCATTTGCCACGTCTAGCACCATCCCCGTCGTAGCTAAGAACGGTCTTCCCAAGATCAGGGGCACGTGCCCATCTTCCTCCATCTCTAGGACTACAAAGTCGGCTGGAAAAATGTGATCTCCAACTCTCACGAGGACGTCTTCAACCACACCTTGAGGTCTAGTAATAGACCGATCGGCAAGTTGAAGCATCATCATTGTGGGTTGAAGTTCAACACCTTCCAACTTCTTGAAAAGCGACAAGGGCATCAAATTAATGCTCGCCCCGAGGTCGCACAACGCTCCCTTCTTGATCCCGTTCCCAATGTCACATAGGATCGTGAAGCTCCCGGGATCCTTCAGCTTCGGTGGAAGCGCCTTGTGCACTAATGCACTCACCTCGTGGTTCAGCTGCACCAACTTCGGCTCATCCACTCGCCGTCTTTTCGCTATCAAGTCCTTCAGAAACTTTGCATAATGCGGCATCTGTTCCAAAGCATCATAAAAAGGAATGTTAATGTGAAGTTGTTTAAAAACATCAAGAAATTTTGCAAATTTTTCATCAAGCTTCTTTTTCATGAAGCGCTGTGGATACGGGACGGGTATCACAGATTTGGGTACCCCCCATTCATCTCTTTCCGTTTCTTTCACTTTATCCCTTGCTTCCTTTGCCTTTTTCCACTTTGGAACTCTCTCAATCTCCTCACTTTCAATCCCCTTCTCAACAGTACCACCTCCATCTTTCTTGTGTTCTCTTTCCCCCATCTCAGCTTCAGGCGTCTCAGAATCAGCAGGCATCTGAGGACCTTCATAGTTGGTTCCACTTCTAAGCTGGATTGCCTTGCAATGCTCTTTCGGGTTCCCCTCCAGCATGAAAGGATATTTTCCTGGCTCTCTATTCACCATCTTTGCAATCTGGCTCATCTGGAACTCTATAGAAGTGAACCTTCGATTGTTCTCTTGTTGAGTTCTAGTCCACTCAACGTTCATCTTCTGGAGCTCTTGATCACGTTGATCACCCTTCTTATGCAACTCCTTCACATCGTACTCCAAGGATGACAACCTCTTGCTACCTTCCTCCACCTTCTGAAGGATCGCTCTCAACATCTCCTCGGTTGATGCACCGCCTTCTCCACCAGGAGGTTTAGACCCCAGATCAACACCTGCAGAAACAGTAATACCAGCTTTTGGGTTAGCATAAGAAAAATTCTCATTTTCCTCCATGTGTTTTGAGGAGGCTGCTGGCCTCCTTGAACTCCTTGTGTGTTCCTCCATTGATTTTGAGGTGGCTGAGGGCCTGGAGGTACAAATGGCTGACCATAAGAAGGTCTTCCAAACTGATTTCCACCTTGGTAGCCATTTTGATTGTAATACGGACCTCCCATGTAATTGGCTACCTCTTGCTGTCCACTTGGTTGGTCTACTCTCTCATTCTCTACTGCATGATCTCCAACCAAATTCTTCTCCAACTCGAGGTTGTTGATCTTCTCCATCATGGCCATCAATAGCCTTCTCGTTCCTTCACCCTCTTCAACCTGATTAACTCTCTGAAAATCTGGGTCTCCATTCCAAGCCCCGGCATTCATGACAATGTTGTCCACGATCTCTCTACACCTCTATGTGCCTTGATTCAGGAATGCTCCGCCCGCACAGGCGTCTAAATGGTCTTGCCCCGCCTTGTTGACACCACTGTAGAAGAATGCCATAATATCCCCCTCATTGTACCCATGTTGCGGGCACTCTATCAGCATGTTTGAGTATCTCTCCCACGCTTGGCGTAAATCCTCTCCAGACTTCTGGCGAAAGGACGAGATCTCAATTCTAGCCTTGATCGTCCTAGATGGAGGGTAGAATCGCTCGAGGAACAGACGCTCGAGCTCGGCCCAAGTGGTAATACCTCCCCGCGGGAGCGTATTATCGTACCACTCTTTGGCTATTCCCGTCAATGAGAATGGGAACAGCCTAAGCCTCTTGGCATCTTCAGACATGCCATTGTAATTGAAAGTAGATGCTATCATGAGAAAACTCCTCAGATGTGTATGAGGATTCTCCTTCCCGATCACCCCCTTGAACTGATTCTCGGTCAGCAACTTTAAAATTCCCGGGAAAATAGAGAAGTTATTTGCCTCAACAGGAGGCAATGCCACTCCATCATAGTACCGCTGTGGCTGGGCTGCAAACCTCTCTCGAATTGCCATATGTTGATCTACGTTCTGAGGAACGTGTTGAGGATTAGCAGCAGGTACTGGTACTTGTTGGGGCGGTGGTGGTTGGTAAACAGGTGGTTGGTTATAGGCAGGAGGTGGATGATATGGGTATGGTGGATAAGGGTATGGTGGGTATGGGTAATGTTGGTATACTGGGTTGTTGAAAGGGTTATTTGGGTTTTGTGGGTAAGAAGGGTTGTTCAGAGGATTATGGACAAAATTCTGAGCTGGATTAATAACATTTTGTGCACCCGGGTTTTGGTTCTGACTATCCCCTAACGGATCTTGGTTCTTACTGGTGTTGCCCTCAGTGCCGTCAACCCGGTTCAACCCCTGGTTGAACTCATTCTCGGCATCTTCCAACTCATTAGTGATGTCCATTGGTTTTTTCCCTAAGTCGGCAGCGTTCATCCTTCTCAAGAAAGCTCGGTTCCTTCTAGCTATTGTCTCAGGATCTGCAGGTAACCTCTCTTCGCTCGTATTGCCTTGTGAACGTATTTTCATAAACCTGACACACTAGCAGAAGGATCAAAACGCAACTGCCGAATAAATAAAACTAAAAATAAAACAGAAAAGAAAGCACTCACTACTAACTACTAAGCTATCGACAAGTCCTATTCAAAAAGCATACAACGCCATCCCCGGCAACGGCGCCATTGACTTGAAGCGAACTACACTAGCTTTCTACTAGTAGTTACCCCGCAAGAGAACGGGTTCACAGTAGTATGGGCAAGTATAGGGACCTAGTATTATCGAACCCAAGGGATGGAGTGTATGCGAATAGATCCCTGAAGATCTACGCGTTGTAGTTAATATGAGTGTATTGTTTTTGGATTTTTGGAAAGATTAATTAAAAGACTAAATTAAACTAAGTAAACTAAAATACTAAGAAGACGAATTAACTAAAGGTTGTGTTCTAATGAGAGATGGTGATGCTTAAGATAGGAATCCCTACGTATACTAATGGAGCAGGTACATAATCAGAATAACTGTGACACACAAGAAATAACCTAAGTCTACGAGTTCATCCTACCCTAAGCATACAAGGGTTTTAGCCGGACATAGGTTTAACAAATATAAAAGCAATCACAAGAACAATAATCATATGCATAATTAAATTAACGAAATAAATCAAGAACATAAACGAAAGAACAAATTAAAGTCTCTAAAGAAATCTATATAAATCTGAAAAATAGGTTTAATCGTCTCCAAGAGTAAAGAAAGAAAGAATTAATCTAATACGTTCAAATGAAATACTAAAACGAAGAATTCGTAAATTAAAATCTCGATTACAACGTATAAAACTCTTCCAATCTCCCTCCCAAGCTTTCTCCTCGCTCAAAATATGTAAAAATATGTGTTGGTATGTTGTGATATGTGAAAATATGCTTGGAAGGGGTATATATAGGCTTTGGGACGAATTTGGGCGATTTTGGGCCAAAAACACGCAAAAATGCTCGAGTGCAGGTGCAGCTCGAGCGCCCCATTCGAGCTTGGTGGTCGAGCGGGTCAAGAGGTCGAGCGAGGCGCTCGACCGCTGGCTGTACACATGTTCGTAAAACCTTCATAACTTCTCAACCGGAAGTCCGTTTTGGCCGATTCAAAGTCCTACGAACTCCTCTTTTCGCCCTCTATCCATCTATGAAAACCAAAGAGGCAAATTAATAAGTTTATAAAAATAATACTCATTTGGCTCTAAAAACTCAATAAAATCGACCAAAACTAGGGCGTTTATAGCTACGAATCACGACAATTTCACGCCTAATCAGCGACCAGCAGAGATTAAGAGAGCCTCAAGCACCAGACGACCAGGAGTGATGTCAGATGGGTGTTAGGCGACCAGCACAACAAAGGAGCAGGGTGAACAAATAATTAGAATAAAGCAATGACAAGATACACCATTCAGGCGACCAAGCGAGCAAGAACGGCCCACGAAGATCAGCTCAAAAATCCACTTACTTAAACATTCACTACAAAAAAATTAGTTTTTCGCGACAAATTTTTTTGTCACTAGAACATAAATTTTCGTCACTAAAAACTTATAGTGATAATATTTTTTGTCACAAGCGCTGTCACCAAAAGCCCGTCACGAGAGTCTGTGGTGACAACAAAAGGATGTCGTCACAACAGCTAGTGACAAAACCTATTTGTCATTAAAATTAATATTGTCGTGATGAATTTATCGTCACTTCAACCCAATATTTTCGTCACCCAAAGAATTTTTCATCACAACATCCTTACATTTTTATTGTTTCACGCGATAAGATTTATTCGTCACCATAGATAAAGTTGTCGTGACGAAATTATGGTCATTATAATCCTATATTTTTGTCACCCAAATTGCTTTTCATCACAATATCCGTACATCTTTATTACTCCACGTGACAAAATATATTTGTCACTAAAGAGTTAACTTTTGTGACGAAGGTATTGTCATAATACTAGAGTATTATCGTCACATAAATTTATTTTTGTCACAAAAATTCTCAAGATGGGTTATATTTTGTGGCAATTATATTTGTCATGTAAGAATTTATGACGAAATTATTGTCACAACATAACATACATTCACTATATGAGCTCATGTTTGTCACATTTATTTGTGATAGTCAACCAAAAACTGCAATATAAAATAATTGTCACTACAAACTCGTCAATACTAAAATATATTTACAATTCACCAATTTAATAACATCTGAAGATGTACACTTAAGTTTAACATAAATCCTAATATAAATGAACTCAAACACATAAAAAACAATGGTTTTATAAATTAAACATCAATAAGTGCAAAATATTCATCACCATAAAAAAGTCATAAACTACTAAAGTATTAGATTTCAAGTCAAAATATCTTGAAGTTACAAAAGTATTTGCACTAAGATAATAATTTGATTACTTTGTGACACATCCAAAGCTCCAAACCTCCAAACCAAATTGTGAAGTCATCTTTATTCCATATGAATCTTATATTAAATCAAAGATCCATTCTGCAAAACAAAAATATTGTAAACAATTAAGTTCTAAAATGTAAATTATTGATAATTTATTTATAAGGAAAAAACATTACACAAAGAGAAAGCTCATCATCCAACATAGAAAAACGATAAAATATAATTAGAACTAACTCTTTATCTTGAATAAACAAAGCAACAACACAAATACTAACTTACGCAAAATATCCATTGAATACTCCTTTTAAAGTTGAAGAATTGACACTCTTTATTTTAAGATGTTGCAGATTATAGGGAATTCTTAATTAGTCGTACTACGGGGCATCTATCATCCCAATGCAAAAATCATGTGTATATGTAATACCATTATATAATACATGAACTAAAAAAAAATACTAAAATTTACTAGTAGTCTTTATTGTAACTTAGTACGAAATGATTGGGAAGGAAAAATAAAATGTGCTCGAATAAGTAGAACTCGAAGTTTGTTCTGAAACTGCATATTAAAAACCAGACGCACGAAAAACAACAAACTCAATAATGCTAAGCTCTAAAATATTTCTACACCCAACAAAATATTCACATCTAAGACTTAGATAGAGTAAATCCACAGATTGTGAAAGAGGGGAATTTGCTTTCCTGTCACTGCATAGTTCTAGAAATGACTATTTTAAGACAAATACATAAACTCCGAAGCACATAAAATATAAATACACGACATAGTTATACGTTAACGCCTTGGATCTTACATTATCTACTTGAGATAATTCTAAAGTCTAAGATCCTCAACACTCCCCTGTTCTAATTTCTTTTTAATATTTTTAATGTAATTTTCTTCCGGTGATCAAAATCATAAGCATAATACATGAAACTCGAATAATTATATCATTAAAAAATTCACAGAGCCAAGAAATACCAAAGCCAGGACTCTAAATACAATGCATAGTTCTCCTGGGAATTTTTGTAATCATCTCTAGTTTATCAATATCAATTTTTATTATAAATATTTCTAGTTGAAATATCAAAGCCAAGAAACATCTCTATTGTTAATTTATAAATAGCAAAAGAAGAACGAACCTACATGAAAGACAAAATAAGAAAACATAATTCGTACAACTCACTATGTTAGTCTACACTCGTACTTTTCTCTCTTCCTTAAAGTAAACGTTTCTGCGTATAGAAAAAAAAAACTAGCTTAAATAGTGATCAAATGCCACAAAAGACAATAATAAGTGTGAACTACAAAGATTATCCTCAATTAAATAGATTAAGCAGCATAATAATCAAGCTAAAGAAACTAGCACACCATTTGCGCTTAGAATGATAAGCGGGACCTCTATGTGTACCCAAAGTACCGTATGTACGCTGCCCTAAGATTGACTTGAATTATGACATGATAAAAGGGTTGGAACTTGTAAATCCCCAACTTATAAATTTAATTTAGAAGCCCTAGAACTTAACAAAATTGGACTCTCTCCAGAAGCTAATTTAAGTTACTAACTCGAAATAAACTAAGATAACCAGAAATTATAGCAAGCCTTAAACTGAAAAGAAAAGTGTTTGTGTAGTATTGAAATTTACACAAACTACTCTACAGAGGAGAAAAATAAAAAAGCATGTCAAAAGTATCTCTCTCTAATTCATAACAACCAGAAACTATGTACTCTTCAAAATCTCGAACAGAATAAAAAGAATCAATACCTGCTATTGGGAACTAATAAATCAAGTGAATTATGGTGTTAATCCCATCTCTGCAACCGTTTCAAACGTATTTCGTCCTACCAAATTCATCAATTTCAAAGCCAGAGGCGCGAATACATCTCCTGACTTGAAGAGAGCAATACCGAGTTTCCGATAAAATAAAATTACAATTTAGAGGTACGAAATAAAATTCAACAAAAATTTAGAGGTACGAAATAAAATTTAGGATATGAGATAATTACAATTATACCTTGAGAAAACCAGTGTTGGTTTGATAATTAAGCTGATGGCACGCGACTTTGAGCTGTTCATGGTGGTAGATGGTCCACAGAAGCATCGACTGAATAACTACGATTGACGGCGGAGGCGCGGTGTTTAAGCTTGAGGTGACCGTGATTCTGGTGAAGGGCTGAGAGTGGGGGCGTGAGGTGAACAGCCGTCTTCCTCTGAGATTCTCCCTTCATTTTCTTCTCCTCTATTGAATTCTGTATTGTTGTTCAATTTGATTTTGGCTGTGTTAATAGAGTTGGGGATATGAATGAAGAGTTCTTTTTAGGGTGGGGGTGAAGGGTTTTCACGGGAAGTAGAAATGGGCCGAGATAATTGGATTTATTTTAGGATGAATTTACTTTCCTTTTTTCCTTTGTTCTTTTGATCTTTTATTTATTTAAATTAAATTGAATGGGGGCTTTCAAAAAAAAAATTAAAGGAGGGATATGTCAAAATAATTGGAGAGAAATATGGAGCCAAATTTTCACTTATCTTTAATGAGGGACACCTCTTGTAAATAAATTTTATTGTGAATTCAAAATAATATTAGT
The DNA here is from genome assembly GCA_947034835.1 of Ballota nigra. Lineage (NCBI taxonomy): Eukaryota > Viridiplantae > Streptophyta > Magnoliopsida > Lamiales > Lamiaceae > Ballota > Ballota nigra. The sequence continues at coordinate 95,476,243 of OX344724.1, forward strand.
TATTTTCATTATATAGTATCATTATCATATTAATATTTTTTAGTGAAATAATAAATACTATTAAAATTAAATATAAAATTCAAATAATTTTTACAATAAAACTAACTCACGTGTATTTTTTTCCCAATTTTGCACTTAAGTGGAATTTTGATAATAATGACAGAAATAATAATCCCTCTGAAATATGATACTTTTTATTAATATTTTTATTTATCGTCTCATAAATTAACAACTTTAATGATAATTTTTATCCAGATATTACAATCTCGTCATTATTGATTAATTTTCTTATAGCATCAACTTCTTGTCTTTGGACCCCACAACCTCTTGTCATTACTGTACCGGTCAAGCATCATCAATGAGCCACTGCCATAATACCGCATATGTTTTAGTATCGACTGATTAAGTCTTTTGTACTTTACTGTTGATTAAGAAAATGTTAGAAGAAATTGTTCTACAATTTCTATTAACCGTTCGATTTGGAATTAGGTATTTCATGTTTTGGAGGAGTTTTTCAAATCTTAAATTTATTTTGTGTAATACCGATTTCACTTAACTCGGTTTCTTCAAATATCACTGTTATTTATATATACTATCACTGTAATGCATATCTACTGAAACTGTTATGCATACATACTATCACTTTTTTAAAATCAAGTATTCTTTAAACAGTGACAATGAATATGCATAACATTGATAGTGTGTCTACATAACAATAATACTTGAAAATGAGAATTTACGTGAACTCAAATTTATAGGAGACATACTATTCAATCTTAACAAAAAAAAGTGGGAATTCGTCACAAAAACATAGACTTCTTTTGATGAATTGCAATTCATCACAATAAATTTTTTTTTTGTGTGATGAAGATGAGAGTCGTCACTACAAACAGAGGTTTCTTGTGACGATTTTTAAATTGTCACAATAGATTACTATTTTACGTGACGAAGTATGTGATTGTCACTCCAACATGTCTTTTTCATGACAAAGATTGTAGTTGTCACTACAAATAGAGTCTTCTTATGATGAATTGTAATTCGTCACAATAGATATTATTTTTACGTGACGAAGATGGAAGTCGTCACTGCAAACAGAGGCTTCTTGTGACGACTTTCATATCATCACAATAGTTTTTTCTTTTATGTGATGAAGTTTGAGATTGTCACTCCAACATGTCTTTTACGTGACGAAGGTGGTATTCGCCAATAAATAATCAATACTTCTTGTGACAACGTGTAATTTGTCACTACAAATATCTTTTTTTCGTGACAAAGTTGAAAGTCATCACCACAAACAGAGGTTTCTTGTGACGGCTTTTAGATCGTCACAATAGATCTCATTTTTATGTGACAAAGGTTGAAGTCGTCACCATAAATATTATTTTTTTGTGACGGCATGCCAATTGTCATAATAGATCTCTTTTTTACATGACAAAGTGTGTGTTGTCACTCCAACATGGACGAAAATTATAGTTGTCACTATAAATATAGACTTCTTGTGACGACTTGACGTTCATCACAAAAGGTTTATCACGACACATTGACTTTCGTTGGCACACAATGCCATTTGTGATAACTCGACAAATCATCACAATAGATCTCTCTTTTGAGTGACAATATATGCGATCGTCACCACAGCATATACATTAAGTGACGAATTTAAATATTGTCACAAAAACATAGGCTTTAGTGACAATTTTTATATTAGTCACAATAATTTTGTCACTAAAAAATCTTTTTTTTGTAGTGATTGCATTAGAAGCAAACAAGTGTACTAAACACTTGTCATTGTACAAGATGTAATAGTTTAGGAATAAGACAAGTGGCTAAACACTTGTCAAAGCCAAAATCAAAGGGCTAAGAGAGTGACACCTCCTACTTGCTTGTAAATCTATAAATACCCCTTCATGAAAGGGTCAAAATAAGTTGAAATATTCAAGAAAAGAACCAAACTCTTGCCATTTTATTTCTTAATCCCTACTCACACAAAATCATTACCTGTAACCTTGTTTGATGACCTTCTTGAGCAGTAAACAACCACTAATTATCTAATTCAGATCAAGGTCATCAACAGAGATGATGACTAAGAAAAATCAAAGCTTTCACCTTCTGGGCGTCAGTTGATTTTGGATCATCGACAATCGTGCCGCTAAGGTTGTTCGAGGCTAGATGTATTTCGACATCTAGCACCCATGTCAGGTAGTTACTACCATCAAGAGTAAGCTCAGCTAATTCTCTTTTGGTAATATCAGACATTATTCACTACAATTAAAGTGACATGGGTAAGAGGATTGACCAAAATCATAGACAACGGGAAGACAACGATTTATTTAGTTATTCTAAGGCACATAGATGCACGTACTGGGCGCCGTCTACCCAAGGCATAAATTTACGGTCCGACAAATACCGGGTGCCGCCTACCCGGGCATAAAAACAGATTATAAATAAACTATGTGCGTATGATTAAAGCATGTAGGATAATATCACATAAACATGCAGTAATAAATAATGGTGATACTCACATGAAAATAATTTGCAAAAAATATACGGTTAATAGACAGAGGAAATAATCATAAGAATAATTATTTCGTATATATTAACGCAATTTAACGAAATATTTTCAGGATTAAAGAATAAAATTATGCACAAGAAAAAGTTGCGTGAGTCGCATACGGCGAGTGGGAAACGTCGCACGTAGGTTGGCAACGAAAAGGCTGCGAGTGCGACGGACGAGGGCGCGCGGGCGCGCATGCGGTGAGAGGCGGCACCAGGCGTGCAACGGGCAGCGCTGGTGCGTGCGTCGTGTGGCGCTGGGCGCGCGCGACGTGCGGCGCTCGGTGCTCGCTCTGTGCGGTACTTCGGCGGCAGCGAGGATGCCGCGGAGGCGGCGGCGGTGAGGAGGCAGCGCGGCGCTGCCGAGGGAAGTGCTTCAGGGCCATTTCGGGCAGCGCGACGGCGCGCGTCTCGCGGCGGCGGCCGGCGGTCGTTTTTTCAATCTCGATCCAAGAATTAAAACAATAAATTCAATACAATAACGCATATGATTCAATTAATATAGAATATAAGAATCAAATAAGATAATAATATACGAGCATATAAATCATGCAAAACATGGATTGAATAATTCAAGTACGGGAATTAATTCATGTGATTTAAAGGGGATTAATTCTGAGGCGTACCGTTTTATCTCGGGCAAAGACTCGTGCTGATAACGTGTTGTAAATAAGTGCGTAAATAAAGAGACACGATTTGTTGACCCAGTTCGTCGGGAATGACTACGTCTGGGGGCGATCCAAGCCAGGAGTTCCACTAATATTCTTGTGTATGAGAGTACATAGGGATATATATAATAGTAAAACCCTAGTTTAATGGATAAAGCTCAATATGTTTCTTGGCCCTTAAGTAATGTCCACACCAAATCTCCTAAATTTGGAATATTAAATCTTCTAGATATATAACAAAAAGTTTAAAATGGGTTATACAGGTTAAAAATTAATGTTATTAATATTGTAAGGTAAAAAAAAAAAAAAAAAAAATCTTGTGCTACATCTATAAAATCATAAGGGAGTTTTATGTCATTTTTAAATCATAAGAAATTTCGTACCGATTTTTCAATGCCACTTATTCAAAATTTCTTGAAAGCAAAAGACCAAAGCAAAATTTTCTAAGTTCATCAAGTGAAAGTGGTTAATAATTTTTTTTCTTTTCTTTTAAGTATAAGATAACTTCCATTTGGATTATAAGATTTTGGTTATGGACAGGAAGGACTGAATCTGTAACCTTTTTTATTATCGGACAAAAATAAAATTTATTTTCCTCGATTGAATACTAGTGGTACTCACTTTTTTTTTATTGATAAATGTTAGTTGTTAGTAGTTAGAAGTTGGTTTATTAAAGTCTCAAATACTCCAAAAATTCTCCAAACCACCTTATAATTCCCTTAATTCGTTTCCAAAGTGAATCACTAGTGGTACTCACTTTCTTATATATTTGTGCATCCACTCCTTACAAAGAGAAATCGATAAGATTACAATTCATCTTCAGTTACTTTCCAGCAGGTACGTTAACCATGAAGGCTTACTCCGTTAAGCAACATTTCATGTCCTTAATCCAAGATGTCATTTCCACTATATTATTCACCTTCCACGGACCTTCAACCAGTTGCATATTGCATATCTGAATTTTAATAGATTCATTAGAAGATTCATTTCATGTGGTGGGTTAGTTATATCCAATTTTAGTGAATAGTATCTTATAAAATAAATTTCTATGGTAAATACTACTCCCTCCGTCCCTCAATAATATTCACACTTTCCTATTCGGGACGTCCCACAATAATATTCACACTTGTAAATACCCCAAAAAAGGAAAGTTTTCAAAATATAAATACCCTTACAACATCAATTTATTTTCCCTTTTGCCATTGTGTTGGCCCACATTATCAACTTACTTATTCATCTTAAATTACTTAAACACACTTATAACAACTTAACCCAATTAACACCCCAAACTCAATACACATAAAATACCCAACCCAGTACAATTAAAATACCCAACCCATTCCTATACCCCAAATCTGGATCCTTCTACACTCTTCTCTCTCTCTCTCTCTCGTTGGAAACCCTATCCCTTCCCCTCCCCCCTCCTCTCTCTCGTACGCAAACCTTAGCTCTTCCCCTTCTCATTCCTCTCCCTCGTACGCAAACCCTAGCCGCCCAATGACTTCCTCCAACCATGTGATTTCCTCCGATTTTTCGGAGCTGGAATCTATGGTGGTGGCTGATTCGGAGGACGGCGACGACTTCGTTGTTCCGGAAAGCCCCGTGCTCGATTCTTCATCCACCATAAAATCAAACATTTTCATGTTTGATTTGCTTATATCTAAAGCCACTATGTCCGATTCATTTTTTTCTTCGGCCACCATGTCCGATTCTGAGATTTCGGAGGCCACCATGTCCGATTCTGAGATTTCAGAGGTCACCATGTTCGATTCATTGATTTCGGAGGCCCCCTTCCTCGATTAGTTGATTTCAGAGGCCCCCTTCCTCGATTCGGTCCATTCTCAGGCCGATTTCGAGCCCCTTATGTCCGATTTTGTTTTTTCGATGGCCGATGATGTCCAATATGAGGCCCCCGTGCTCAATGATGTCCAATCCCATCCTCCGATGGCCGATGATGTCCCAGTTGAGGCCCCCGTGCTTGATTCTGAGTCATGCATGTTCGATTTGCCCTGTTACACGAAGTCGATGTTCGATTTCCCCGATCCCTCTGAGCTGCCTTCATTTTATGCCCCACCAACCAGAATAATTTGGCTGGATGTGCCCGGTTCTGACCTCCAGATGCCTTACTATGGCCCTTTTTATGAAGGACCTAAGCCCAAAAGTGATGATTTTAAGGCAATCCTCCAAACTATGGTGAAAATATATTGTCCCAGTTTTTAGGTATATTGATTCTACCCTTTTATCGTTTTATGCCCTTATATGTGCCTATTTGTGATTCAATTAAACTGAACTGCTTATTTAGGTTCCTATTTAGGATGAAATTGATCTTGTATGATGAAGTATGTTTATTTTTGTGATTAGGATGACCTTATATGCCTTTATATTTGCCTTATTGTGATGAAAGTAAACTGATATGCCTATTTAGGTTCCTATTTTGGATGAAAATGATCTTGTATGATGAAGTATGTTCATTTTTGTGATTAGCATGACCTTTTATGCCCTTATATGTGCCTTATTATGATGAAAGTAAACTGCTATGCCTATTTAGGTTCCTATTTAGGATGAAAATGATCTTGTATGATGAAGTATGTTTATTTTTCTGATTAGCATGACCTTATATGCCCTTATATGTGCCTTATTGTGATGAAAGTAAACTGCTATGCCTATTTAGGTTCCTATTTAGGATGAAAATGATCTTGTACGATGAAGTATGTTCATTTTTGTGATTAGCATGACCTTTTATGCCCTTATATGTGCCTTATTGTGATGAAAGTAAACTGTTATGCCTATGTAGGTTCCTATTTAGGATGAAAATGATCTTGTATGATGAAGTATGTTCATTTTTGTGATTAGCATGACCTTTTATGCCCTTATATGTGCCTTATTGTGATGAAAGTAAACTGCTATGCCTATTTAGGTTCCTATTTAGGATGAAATTGATCTTGTATGATGAAGTATGTTTATTTTTGTGATTAGCATGACATTTTATGCCCTTATATGTGCCTATTTGTGATTCAATTAAACTGAACTGCCTATTTAGGTTCCTATTTAGGATGAAATTGATCTTGTATGATGAAGTATGTTCATTTTTGTGATTAACATGACCTTTTATGCCCTTATATGTGCCTTATTGTGATGAAAGTAAACTGATATGCCTATTTATGTTTCTATTTAGGATGAAATTGATCTTGTATGATGAAGTATGTTCATTTTTGTGATTAACATGACCTTTTATGCCCTTATATGTGCCTTATTGTGATGAAAGTAAACTGATATGCCTATTTATGTTTCTATTTAGGATGAAATTGATCTTGTATGATGAAGTATGTTCATTTTTGTGATTAACATGACCTTTTATGCCCTTATATGTGCCTTATTGTGATGAAAGTAAACTGATATGCCTATTTATGTTTCTATTTAGGATGAAAATGATCTTGTATGATGAAGTATGTTCATTTTTGTGATGAGCATGACCTTATATGCCCTTATTGTGCCTATTTGTGATGAAAGTAAACTGGCCCAGTGATGAGCATGAGCTTATATGATGAAAATTAGTCAAAATGTGTAAGTTAGTTGGTTGACAGCTGATATTTATGCAGGAATTGGTCAATATCAGTCCTTGTATTAACATTAGACTCACAACTGGGCATTGTTACTAGTTTAGGAGACCATGTGCAATTGTATAATGCATTAGAGTCACCACTAGGCATTGTTCCTAGATTAGGAGACCATATGCAATTATATTTATGCATTAGAGTCACCACTAGTTTAACAAACTAGTTAAGAGTCTCCTTGCCCTGTGATGAAATCTTTCTGAGGACAAGTGAGGTTAAACACAAACTATCAACCCAATTATATTGATTGATCTTGTACACAAAAGGTTTGTTTACAACTTAAACACCTCCTATTTTGTCAAAAAGACTTACAAATCTAAATGTGTTTAAGATGTAAACTTCAAAAAGTGAGCAAAAAAACTATCCCCCCCTTAATCCATCATTAATATCCTAGACTTGTCAATAGACCTCCTTCATCTATCAGTCCATCCATCTCCCCAGCTTCAATCAAGAAGTCTATACAGCCCCTTACAATATCTTCTTCCACTTCAAGGCTTATTGGTAGTCTACCTTCCCTTATGAGTCTTTCTTTGTTCATATGTGGAACTTTGTATTTGTTGTGTCCCTTGCACTTCATGATTTCCACTAGACAACTCTGTAGGGTGAGAAATACATTATTTAGTGAAACTGCATTCATTCTCTCAAATGACTACAACACATTTGTAACCAACTCATCAATTGTGTAACTAGCAGTGTCCACTTGTAATGATTGAATTGCCCTAAAAAACCCCAAGTCTAGAATGTTTGTATCTGGTGAGTTTGGGGGTTGACATGCAAGTATAATGTTAAATCCATCTGAGGTTGCAGCTGCCCTGAAGTCTTCATCATTGTTGCTTATATGTGGTTTGGCATTATCTTGTTGAATAATGATGTTCTTGCTTGCATTAGGAGGCCATTTAGCCTTGATAGCTGGTATAACCTGAAAAATTCAAAACAATGAACATGTTAATGTTACCAATAGGCTTACACAACCTATTATGGAGACTTAACTATGTTAGTATGTACTGTATGATGATGATTTATATACTGACTATCCCTTATATGAGCTTATATGCAATGTATAAAAATAATAAGCATTTTAATGTCACCAATAGGCCTAAACAACCTATTATGGAGACTTAACTATGCTGTTTTATACTGTATGATGATGATATTCCATCTGACAGTGCTTTAATTACCTGATTCAATAGGCATGCTTTTGTGACTTCCTTGGTGATTGAATCTATTGGTTTAGTAACCATGCTCCCCCTTACTCTATTCTTGGAGTTCCTTTGTGCTGGTTCTAGTTTTGTGAATGACCAAATGCCTATTTTCCCATCAAATGCCTGCTGTCCAGCAGTTGCATTTTGTGGCCTAGCAACAGCACACATGAACATAACCTTGGGGATATACCTTTTTGACTTGCATGACCTATAAGGTTCTTCCTCTCCTTCTGCTAAGTAAAATACCTCAATTGTTCTTGACATGTAGAACCATTTTTCATCTATGTGTACTACATGGAACATACCTGAAAATTTGATTTTATTGGCAATACTATCAAGCACCAATGCATTCAAACTGAACTTGATCCTTTCTAGCTTGTTCCTATCTGTGAGAGTTGGTTTAACTGCATTTGTATGTTTCCTGATCTGCCCTGACTTGATCCATCTGGAAACTTGTGTTTTGCTTACCCCCAACTCCCTGGCAATACTCCTTAATGTGTCTCTTTGGTTTAATGCAATGGCCTTGAACCTTTCCACATCAAAATGTAAGTGTTTCTTCTTTGTTTGCCCCTTTTTGTTGGTCTTTATTTGAACTGGAATGCCTTCTAATATTTGATTTCTTGCAACTTTCCATATGTATTGCACTCCTCTTCTTGTAATCCCAAACTGTACAGCAGCTTCCTTGACCTTTCCATGAAGCACCTTGCCATTTTTACTGTTTGCAATGAGGAATTGAGCAACTAGGTTTTTCTCATCTAAGGTGAGATCTTTTTTTTTTGTCTCATTTTGTGTTGTTAGGTAGAGTATTGAATGTTGCATTCAATACAACTAATGATGCCTATTTATTGTCTTGAAACAGGGGAGAAACTGCAATTTGGGGCTGTAATTAGTGTTGATTTGACACTTGATTTGGCCAAAAATAATTTGGTGGGAACTTTGAATTTTTTGAAAATTTTGGGCTAGTTTCAGCTTATAAATGTTTGTGTTTTGGGCTGAAAGCTTTGTTCATATTGGTGTTTGTAATTTTTGGGCTGTAAGAACAGTTTATGTAAAATGTGTATTTATGAACAGTGTATTTTTTGTACTATGAACAGTACGTATTTGTATATATGAACAATATTTTTTTTAAATGAACAGTGCTTATTTGTATGTATGAACAGTGTATCTTTGTATTTGGTGGGAGTCATTAACTTTAAACATAAAGTTAAACTTTTTGGCTTTCATCTTTAATATTTGGTCAACAAGTCAATAAAATAATTTTTTCTTAAAACATATGCCCAACAAAGTGTGAATATTATTGAGGGACGGAGGGAGTATAATTTAGGAATTGTAAATTTTTAGTCAGTAACTTAATCTATTCTTATTTGGGTTCAGACCGTTCTTATTTTTTAAAATTGAATTTTTTTTAAACATTCAACTACGGAAAGTAACTAGCCTATTACTATGTCACTCTTTTTTCAATTGAACTTGTAGATTTATCAATTCTATTTTCACTTAACGAAAAAGGTGAATATGATATTATGATCGCTAAAAAAAAAAAAACCCAACAACCTGGACCAAAATTAAATGAAAAGGTATTATATGAATGATACTCCCTCCGTCCCCTCTTAACTTTCATACTTTCCTATTTTGGATGTACCACAATAACTTTTACACCCTATTTTTGGAAATAATTTATCATCTAAATCTTCCACTTTATCCATCTAATTTAAAATTAACCCACCCTCAATTAGCCTAATTAAAAACCCAGCCCAATACATATACTCAGCCCAATACATATACTCAGCCCAATATATATACTCAGCCAAATACATACACATAATAATCCAATACATACACATGATAATTCATATATTCCCTATACGTATTCTAGATTATTCTACACTCATCTTTACTCTTCTCGATCTCTCTCTCTCTCGTTTCTCCCAAACCCTAGTCGTCGACTCCTCATCTCTCCCTCTCCACATCTTCCCCCCTCTCTCTCTCTCTCACGATGAATGCAAACCTTCGCTTGATTCCCTCCGATTATTCGGAGCTGGAATCCATGGTTGTCGCGGATACCGAATCCGACGACGACGACATTGTTGTTCCGGATACTTTTTTGGAACAAATCCCCTTTTTTGAGTTCGATTGTGAGACTCATATGTCCGATTTGGTGAATTTGGAGGCCGATTTGGAGCCCCCCATGTCTGATTTGTTGATTTTGGAGGCCGATTTGGAGCCCCCCATGTCCGATTTGGTGATTTCTCAGTTCGATTTGGACGCCGATGATGTCCAATCTTTGATTTCTCAGTTCGATTTTGGAACACCCCCTTCGATTCAGAGCCACCCATCAATGATTTGGTGATTTTGGAGGCCGATTCGAAGCCCCCCATGTTCAATTTGGTGATTTCTCAGTCCGATTCGGAGCCCATGGCTTGCATGTCTGATTTTCCCTGTTATAAGAATTCAAACTTTGAATTCCCCGATTCCTCTGAGATCCCTTACTTTGATGCCCCACCATCTAGAATTATATGGCTTGATGTGTTCGGTTCCGAGTTCCAGATGCCTTACTATGGCCCTTTTTATAAAGGGCCAGAAGAAAAAAGTGATGATTGCAAGGCGTTGATCCATTCTATGGTGAAAATATATTGTCCCAGCTTTGAGGTAGTTCTCTTTCAAATTTACAGTTTATGCAGTGCAAAATTGCATGATTATTTGGGTTTTGGGTTGATTATTTGGTCTGGACCAGTCTCTTTTGTGATTATTTGGTCCGAACCAGTCCCGGTTGTGATTATTTGGTCCGAACCAGTCTCGGTTGTGATTATTTGGTCCGAACTAGTCTCGGTATGATGCATTATATGTGCAGTGGTATCATGTTTGATTGATCTTGTACACATTTGTGGTGATTTGAGTTGGGATAATGACAGTTTATAATGTGCAGCCCCATGTATGATGAATTCAATGAATATATCTGATTATTTGGTCCATATCAGTCCATATTTGCCAAGTATATTTGCATTAGAGTCACCACTAGGTATTGTTCCTAGTTTAAGAGACCTTGTGCAATGGTATGATGCATTATATGTGCAGTGGTATCATGTTTGATTGATCTTGTACACATTTGTGGTGATTTGAGTTGGGATAGTAACAGTTTATAATGTGCAGCCCCATGTATGATGAATTCAATGAATATATCTGATTATTTGGTCCATATCAGTCCATATTTGCCAAGTATATTTGCATTAGAGTCACCACTAGGTATTGTTCCTAGTTTAGGAGACCTTGTGCAATGGTATGATGCATTATATGTGCAGTGGTATCATGTTTGATTGATCTTGTACACATTTGTGGTGATTTGAGTTGGGATAATGACAGTTTATAATGTGTAGCCCCATGTATGATGAATTCAATGAATATATCTGATTATTTGGTCCATATCAGTCCATATTTACCAAGTATATTTGCATTAGAGTCACCACTAGGTATTGTTCCTAGTTTAGGAGACCTTGTGCAATGGCATGATGCATTAAAGACACCACTAGGCATTTAACCTAGTTTAGGAGACCTTGTGCAATTCTATGATGCATTAGAGTCACCACTAGGTTAACATTCCTAGTTTAGGAGTCTTTTTGCCCTATGATGAAATTACTCTGAGGGCTTGTGGGGTTAAAGATAAACTACCAATCATGTTTGATTGATCTTGTACACATTTGTGTTAATTTGAGTTGGTCTAAACAGCCCCTTGTATGATGAATTCAATGAATATTTGTGATTATTTGGTCCATATCAGTCCATATTTGCCAAGTATATTTGCATTAGAGTCACCACTAGGTATTGTTCCTAGTTTAGGAGACCTTGTGCAATGACATGATGCATTAAAGACACTACTAGACATTTAACCTAGTTTAGGAGACTTTGTGCAATTCTATAATGCATTAGAGTCCCCAATAGGTTAAGAACCTAGTTTAGGAGTCTCTTTGCCCTATGATGAAATTTTTCTGAGGGCTTGTGGGGTTAAAGATAAAACATCCATCTATTAATATGATTGATCTTGTACACAAAAAGTTTGTTTACAACATAAACACCTCCTACTTTGTTCAAAAAAACTTACATATCTGAATGTGTTTAAGTTGTAAACTTCAAAAAGTTAAGAAACACTAGCTTGCATAATCTGAGATCAATATCCTAGACCTGACATTAGAGCACCTATTTCATATGTTAGTCCATTCACCTCTCCAGCTTCAATCAAGAACTGTATGCAATCCCTTACCAGATCTTCATCAACCTCTAGGCTTATTGGCAGTCTACCTTCTCTTATGAGTCTTTCTTTGTTCATATGTGGCACTTTGTATTTGTTGTGTCCCTTAGTCTTCATAATTTCCACTAGGCAACTCTGTAGGCTAAGGAAAATATTGTTAAGTGAAACCGCTGTCATTTTCTCAAATGACTGCAACACATTTGTAACTAACTCATCAATAGTGTAACTCGCAGTGTCCACTTGTAGTGACTGAATTGCCCTAAACCAACCCAAATCTAAAATATTTGTATCTGGTGAGTTTGGGGGTTGGCATGCAATGACGATGTTAAATCCATCTGAGCTAGCAGCTGCCCTAAAATCTGGATCATTGTTGCTTATATGTGGTTTGGCATTATCTTGTTGAATGATGATGTTTTTGCTTGCATTAGGAGGCCATTTGGCCTTAATTGCTGGTATAACCTGAAAATTAAAAGCAATATGCATGTTAATGTCACCAATAAGAGTATACAGCTTGTTATGGAGACTTAACTATGTTTGATTATGCTGTATGATGATATTTGCAATCTGAAAGTGCTAAATATGATGAGTTTCTTGATCAAACATGATATTTGTGCAAACAATATGCATGTTAATGTCACCAATAAGAGTATACAGCTTGTTATGGAGACTTAACTATGTTTGTATATACTGTATGATGATATTTGCAATCTGAAAGTGCTAAATATGATGAGTTTCTTGATCAAACATGATATTTGTGCAAACAATATGCATGTTAATGTCACCAATAAGAGTATACAGCTTGTTATGGAGACTTAACTATGTTTAATTATACTGTATGATGATATTTGCAATCTGACAGTGCTAAATATGATGAGTTTCTTGATCAAACATGATATTTGTGCAAACAATATGCATGTTAATGTCACCAATAAGAGTATACAGCTTGTTATGGAGACTTAACTATATTTAATTATACTGTATGATGATATTTGCAATCTGACAGTGCTAAATATGATGAGTTTCTTGATCAAACATGATATTTGTGCAAACAATATGCATGTTAATGTCACCAATAAGAGTATACAGCTTGTTATGGAGACTTAACTATGTTTGATTATATTGTATGATGATATTTGCAATCTGAAAGTGCTAAATATGACGAGTTTCTTGATCAAACATGATATTTGTGCAAACAATATGCATGTTAATGTCACCAATAAGAGTATACAGCTTGTTATGGAGACTTAACTGTGTTTGATTATGCTGTATGATGATATTTGCAATCTGACAGTGTTAAATATGATGAGTTTCTTGATCAAACATGATATTTGTGCACACAATATGCATGTTAATGTCACCAATAAGAGTATACAGCTTGTTATGGAGACTTAACTATGTTTGATTATGCTGTATGATGATATTTGCAATCTGACAGTGTTAAATATGATGAGTTTCTTGATCAAACATGATATTTGTGCACACAATATGCATGTTAAATGACAAAAAAAAATTGGCATTTAAATACCTGATTCAATAGGCATGCTTTTGTGACTTCCTTTGTGATTGAATCTATTGGTTTAGTAACCAATGTCCCACTTACTCTATTCTTTGAGTTTCTTTGTGCTGGTTCTAGCCTTGTGAAAGGCCAAATGCCTATTTTCCCATCAAATGCTTGTTGTCCTGTAGTTGCATTTTATGGCCTAGAAACAGCACACATGAACATAACCTTGGGAATATACCTCTTTGATTTGCATGACCTATAAGGTTCTTCCTCTCCTTCAGCAATGTAATAATTCTCAGTTGTTCTTGACATGTAGAACCATTTTTCATCTATGTGAACTACATGGAACATACCTGAAAATTTGATTGCATTGGCATCCCTATCAAGTACCAATGCATTCAAACTGAACTTGATCCTTTCTATCTTGTTCTTCTCTGTAAGAGTTGGTTTGATTGCATTGGAGTGTTTTCTGATCAACCCTGCTTTTATCCATCTACAAACTTGTGTTTTGCTAACACCCAGCTCCCTAGCAAGACTTCTTAATGTGCTTCTCTTTTCAAATTTTATGGCCTTGAATCTTTCAAGATCAAAATGTAAGTGCTTCTTCTTTGGCATTCCCTTCTTGTTGTCTTTCATTTGGACTGGAAGTCCTTCTAACAGCTGTTGTCTTGCAACTTTCCAAATGTATTGCACAGTCCTTCTTGTAACCCCAAACATTTCAGCAGCTTCCCTGTTCTTTCCATGAAGCACAATCCCATTTTTAGAGTTTGCAATGAGAAACTGTGCAGCTCTATTTTTCTCATCTAAGGTGAGATCTTTTCTTGGACCTGTCATTTTATATGTGGTTGGTGTTTATGTATTGAATGTTGCATTCAATACACTAATGAGGGTATTTATTGTGTTTCAATATGAGGGAAATGCTGAGTTTTGAGTATTTGGGAGTAGTTAATGCAGATTTGACACTTGATGTGGTCAAAAAAATGGTGGGAAGTTCAAAAATTTCAACTTTTGGGGGAATTTAGCAGCTCAATTTGGTGATTTCTGTATTTGGAGAATTATTTTGGGATGTATTGAGTTATCTCTAAATTCTGGACAATATTTAAGTTTGTACAATTACTGTATTTTGGAACAGTAAATTAGTTGAACATTATGTATTTTGTAACAGTGAATTATTAAACAGTATTGTATTTTGGAACAGTACATGTATTTTGGAACAGTGCACTCGTATTCATTTGGCTATTAACTTTAGACTGAAAATTAATCAATTATATTTAAAATATCTAATACACTTGTTAATTGGTCAATAAGTCAATAAAGCAGAAGTTTCATAAAAAGTGAGTCCACTCCCCTCTGAAAGTTAAGAGGGGACGGAGGGAGTATTATTTAATAACACTAGATATTAAAGGTATTAGCTCCGAATAATATTAGTTGTTTTCACTCAATGTATTTGTTGAAATGATATTAGTTAATTCACTAAAAATATTTATTTCAATATAAGATATTAGTAAATTGTTCTTCACGATAATAGTTATCGTGAATATCATTCATATATTCCTTTGCCAAAGAAATACAAATACCATCTAAAAATAATATATATATATATATATATATATATATGTAGACAGAAAAACTAAAAATGAATATTGATGTATTCAATTCTACTCAATATATTAAATACTACTGATGGAGTCGTGCATGCATACTGCATAGTGTTTGACTTGACTTGACTAGAAGTATAATTATTCAAGTCAATGCAAGACTTATAATTTACTTGGAATTTCTAGGAAAGAAAGAGTCCACAAAAAATAAGTCCAAAGAGTAAGTCTTTTGTGCATTTGGTGTATGATGCACTCACCCAACATTTGATAATGTATACACTGAAAAGTTAGTCTCAATCACACTGAAAAGTTAGTCTCAATTACACTGAAAAATTTACACTGAAAATCAGTTTTTAATGTAAACCTTTCAGTGTAATTGAGACTAACTTTTTAGTGTATACAATATTAACTGTTGAGTGAGTGCACCGTGCACTTGGTGCATATGAGACTTTGCCTAAGTCGAAGCACGTAATATTGGGTCTCAGAATTAATTGCGGAAATTCCTACTCTGCCATTGCACTTTCACTACAAAAAAAAAAGTGGATTAAAGACCGATTTTCGGTCACAAAACATGATTTGCGACCGATAAATGTCGGTCGTTAAAACACGGGTAGCTAATTTAGCAACTGATTTTTTAGGTCGATCACTAATCAGCGATCGCCACCGGCGGTCTCTAATATTAGCGACCGCCTCAGATCGGTCTCTAATCCTCCCGGGTATGATCCGGTTGAATCATGGGATTTGCAACCGCCTCAGGTCGGTCGCTAATTTTTTTTTTAATAAATATAATATTTTTAATTTAAAATTTACGATTAGCGATCGATTTGGCGGCGGTCGCTAATCGCTGAACCTGCGAAAAAAAAATAGCTCGGTGGGTTCGAACCCGCGCCCATTGGTGTAATACCCCGTCCCGTTTTGTACCTTTTATTTTTTTAGAAACCTTAATTATATAATTTTATATTATTATTATCTTATTTCTTTTAATTTTATTATTTTTTTATGTGCTACTGTGTAATTTAAATTTATACCCTATTTCAAATTTCCAAATTCGAAGAAAGGAATGCCCTAGCAACCGCAACTTTATTCCATGGTATAGCTAGCTTTCACACACAATACACCTTTAGACTTGTAATACTACCAAATTAAAAAAAAAAAAAAAAAAAGTTAAGAAGAACAATTTTCATGATAATCAAGTTCAAACCAAATTGTGTCCACCAGAAGCCTCACCGAGCTTTTCTTGAACAAGACGAGCCATCTCCTCCTTCAAAAACAGGTCCTCCGTTTTCAGCAGCACTGCACTAAGTACAACAATGGGCACAGTTGCTCCAAGCACGATAAAAAGATGAAGACCAGCTCGTGTCAAAATCATCTCCACACATGTAATAATAAACAGAACAAAAAACAGGAATCGTTTATCTATTATATCGTGCAGAATGGGGAGAGCGCGGAGCAGGAGAAAGTAGAGGAAAGCGACTTCAGTGGTAGCAACCAAAAATATAACCGAGACTTTGCGTTGAGGCACTAGGGCGATGAATAGCACGGTCCATATAAAAGTGGAATAGTATAAACCCAATTTATTCAAGTTTTTGACTATCCTAATGGCAGCTGATTCCGGGGTAGGAGGGATGTTAAAGGGAAATGAAAGGGTTACGGTATAAGAATTTTTGTGGGGTTCTTGTGTGAAACGATCGTTGGGTTCGTTGTTTTGAGGGGTGGATGGCCTGTGTGCGGTGGTGGTAGCCATGTTTGAGAGGAAGAAAGTGAGGAATGGTGTGATTATTCATGGGAATTGCAGCATTATAAATGAAAGTGGTCATGCACAATTTTTCAAGTCAATGCAAGACTTATAATTAACTTTGAATTTCTAAATTTAGGAAAGAAAGAGTCCACAAAAAATAAGTCCAAACACGTATTATTGGGTCTCAGAATTAATTGCGGAAATTCCTATTCTGCCATTCAATTTTCCTCCTTAAAATTATACCATTATAAAACCCAGATTATTGGTACAAATTTCTTCTTCTTCTTCATTTTTTTTTATATATATAAAAATTTTGGCACAATGCCACTTTTAAGATTGTATTTCCAATATCACCCAATATTTTTTTTTTCTAAAAAAGTCGTACAAGATTGCACAGGCATCACACAATGGTCACATTTTTGCAAAAATAAAAAATAAAAAATTGAGTTACAATTTTCAAAATATAAACTTAAAAGTGACATTTTACCAAATTTATTATGCAAGAATTTGTGTAGTTATGAGTAACATTTTTTAGTTGTTGTAGGGGATTTAAACCAAATTCGCCCTCCATCTTTTCACCTTTATCAAAATGGTCCTCTATTTATTTGTTTTATCAATTTAGTCATGTATCTATTCAAGTATCGCCAAAATGATCATAATTGACCTAAAAATGTACAAAACCTCACCGTTTTGGTCCTATATTTATTTTCTTTACCAATTTAGTCCGTATCAATTCTCATTTCTCCAATTAGGTCCTAATTGAACGCATAAAACATAAAATGCCACATTTTTAGTCATGCGCACTAGTTTTTTTGGGGGAAGACTATGATGTGGTTTTTTTTTTCAATGTGGCACTAGCGGTGGCCAACTTTGCATATAGACTCAGTCGTTTAACTAGGTTCATATTTTTTTTTTCCGTTTGACACCGGAAAACTCCTCCACACCGATTCACCTGGGAACATGGTTCTGATAACATAATTAGGGCCCCCGATGGACCTCCACCTCTGCATTGGTATGATATTGTCCGCTTTGGAACGAGCTAGCCTGCACAAATTTATTTTTGGGTCTTCCTAAAAATATATCATACCAATGGAGAATTTGTTCATCCTTATAAACCCCATGAACCTCCCATATTATTTTGATGGGATTTAAACCAAATTCATCATCTATCTTTTCACCTTTATCTAAATAGTCATTTATTTATTGTTTTATCAATTTAGTCCTGTATTTCTTCAAGTTTCGTCAAATTGGTCCTAATTTGGTGAAAAATAGTTTTATGCTTTATGCGTTCAATTAGGACCTAATTGGAGAATGTGAATTGATACAGGACTAAATTGGTAAAGAAAATAAATATAGGACCAAAACGGTGAGGTTTTGTACATTTTTAGGCCAATTAGGATCATTTTGGCGAAACTTGAATATATACAGGACTAAATTGATAAAGCAAATAAATAGAGGACCATTTTGATAAAGGTGAAAAGATAGAGGACGGATTTGGTTTAAATCCCGTTGTTGTAGTTATGAGGGATTTAAATCACAAATCGCCCCATAACTTTTTTGACAGATAGTCTCAATTTTCTTTTATCTAATTTTTTTTTTTTGATCGGTAAATGTTAGTTGTTAGTAGTTAGATTAGTTCACCAAGACCCCAAATATACCAAGAAATCTCCAAGCCCTCCTTATAACTCCCATAATTCGTTCCCAAAAGGAATCGAACCCAGGTCACTCACTAGAGTGAGGAACCCGGTGGCCAGGTGGGCTAAGCCACCTGGTTATCTGATTTAGTCACAATTTCTCTATTAAGATCCAATTTTTTTTATCCCAAATTAGCCGAAAAAAGAAAAATGACATTATTTTTGCTCATTGAGTGGTACATGACGGGCAAACAATTGAGATTTTCTTGTTATGAAGTTGATCTAATTGTCATCTATGTTGCACGGGTGCGGGGTGCGGAAGCGATACGACACGGGTGGGGGGATACAGAGTTTTTCAAAAAAATTAAGATACGATTCGGCAAAGATACGTCTATTTAAATTTATTTTTATTATATATAATACATGTAATAAATTAAAAATATAGATAAATTTTATCTAAATATGTAACAATTAAATATTAAATATAATTAACTTACACAAGTCATAATAAAAATTTCAATCTACATATTTATACAAAGGTCAACTCACATTAACATCATTATCATTATCACTTGTCATAACCATTATCTCTAGAAAAATGAATAATTACTAGAAAATTAGAAAGTATAATATTTTAGAAATTTCTCCAAATTATTTAATTATATAAGAATTAAAAATTTGAAATGCTTGGTTGGATAATATTGTTGGAAAATAAGCGACTGGGGAAATAATAATTCGAAAAAGACAATAAATAAAATTACAACTCGATTATTACTTTTACACAAAATATGAAAAACAAAAAGAAACTGCAGCGTGTCGAGTCGAGGAAGGCCTCTTCCCGCAAGACAAATTTTTTCCAGTAGTGCTCTTCGGTTCTAGAAATATGTCCCCAAAGGTAAAACGACACAAGTCTCCAAAGGTGCAGCACCGCAGGTTCTGGAGCACCGGTGAACAAAACGAGCGCTTCGAACTGGACTGTCTCTTAAGACTCTATATGCAGAGAGACCAAGGGAGAAGAGAAGTATTTTGAGTGTGGCCAGAGGAAATGCATGAGGACGCTATTTATAGGCGAACCTCCACTCAGTGCACAAGGAAAAAACACGTGAGCATTAAATGCAGACGCGTTTCGTTGGTGGCAAGTTTGAAAACCGAAGTTGACCAAAACGGGTTTCCACAAATTGCGCTGGTAACTGTCCCACATATTTAGCACATGTGTCAAATGTGCTCAATGAAGCATCTGACCGAACCAAATCGACCCTTTTAACCGGACGGTTCTCTAAATCGAATTGAACCGAACTTTGTGGACCGGACATCCTGAATTTTTTACTCCAAAAAATTAGATACCCGCTGGGCCCAAGGCCCAAAGTCCAATTGCCAAGAACCAAGACCAAGTCCAAGGCAGCGGGCGCGTGTGGCAACTTTGATTAACTAGCAATCAATTAAACTTATTATACTTCATTGTTCCCATATTAATATCATGTATATTAGTATTCTAAATATCCAATGTGGGATGAAGAAGTAAATGACTCATTTAATTCCTTCATTAATCTCATAATTAGGTGTTGAACCATTCGACTTTCGTTTCAATTTCTCACTCACTGAAAATCGGTTTTGCGAGTATGAATACACCATTCTCATCTAAGCCGCGAGTAGAACACACTTGTAACAATTAATTTCCAAGAAATTAATTTCAACACCCAAAATTAATTGGTCAACTATTAAAGTCTCAATATACTTTAATACCAATTAAATATAAAATAATACCACCAACCATTTTCTCCAACATATATATTTAATTATTTACATTTTAATATTAAATTTTAAAAATTACTAAAATTAATATATTTTGCAATATTTTATCCGATTCGTGTATCCCGATACGCGTATCCGACTTAAATTCTTTTATAAAAAATTCGGATACGCCACGTGGCGTATCGGGTGCGAATCCGACGCGAATCGCACCCGCGCCCGTATCCTCCGCGTATCCGATATTGCATACTCCCAAAATTTGAAGAAGGCGTGCAACAGAAACTGTCATTTATTTGTTAAAATTAAATATATATGATGTGAAATAAAATTGTAAAATATATATATATATATATAATTAGAATATTTGGACGCCACATCAACTCCCTTAAAAATCACCAATTTTGAACTTCGAAACAACGTTGTATTGACTTTACCAGCTAATTTGACACCAAAATTACACCTTGTTAGAGAAATTGAACTAAATATGATAAAAACAATAATTTTATGACTAAATCTATTTTATAGAAAAGTTATTAAACTATATATTTATGATTTAAACTCTATACTTAGTAAACTCTAGCTATACGTAGCAATTAAAGGGTAAGTATAGAGTCAGATTAGTTCTCTCTTGTAGAAGAATCAATAGCTCCAACTCCACACAAAATACTCCGTAAAATTTGTAACAGTCAGATTATTAAAAAAAAAAAAAGTAAGAACAATGATTATCATAATATCTCATTCCATTACAAATATAGCATATAACAATTTGAAACCAAATTGTGTGCAGGATGAGCATCACCACCGAGCTTTTCTTGAACAAGATGTTGGAAATTGGTTTTGTAAAAGTTTCATACCCTTACTTTGATCAATTTTTTTAGGAGTAAAAACGTTAGTTTTTGGGAAAATAAAATTAACAATGTTGTTCTACTCACGGAGTAGATGAGCGTGATATATTTAATATCTCAAAACCGATTTCCGGTGAGTGAGAAATTAATTTGGGAAGTTGTAGTATTATTCATGTGTGTTGGATAATTCCATGGGAAATGGAAAATGAAGTTTCATCCCACATTGGAAAATTACAAGAAGATTGTTTTGTATATAAGTAGGAAATTATTCATGTTCTCTAAATTGGGACATGGGGACCCTAACCATGGATCACACACGCGCGCGCCCCGCCCGGGACCGGGTTCGTGGTTCTTGGCAATTGGGCTTTGGGTGGGCTTTGGTGCCATACCTATATTTTTAGAGTACCAAAAATATAAAATGGTCCAATACCTTTTTTTGGATCCAATTGGATCGGGTGACCCGTATTGAATTGGGTCGGCCCATTTCGGTTGACCCATTTAGAATTGGGTCGGCCCACGAACATGTTTAATAGACCTACGATTTTGATTAATACACTCCAGAGGATTTGGAATATTCCGTCTTGCTTCCCAAGACTGAGAAACTGCGTTTCTCTCCACGACAGAACGTGGGTGATCCATGATCACCACGTACTCCACTCCAGCAGCCCTCAAATGGGTCGGATTTCCGCCTATATATACCCCTTTTCGTCCAGTTTTTCCAGAATTACTTACGAACCCAGAATTTCCCGAAATCCGTTCTCTGCAGAAATTCCCGTTTAGCTCATAATTCTGATTTAGTTCGCCCGAAATTCATACTCGGTAGTGCTACCAGTGTGAATAGATAAACCGTTTTACCTTTGGGGATCCGTACGCATTATACCGTAAGCACTGTACGGGCGTATTCGATCTTGCGGGAATAGGTTATTTCTAGACTCGGTTTTTCACGAATTTGTTTCGTGTTTTCCTTTTCTTTCCTTTTTCAGCGTTTCGAAATAATCACACCATTTTTCTAACACAAGACGAGCTTATTCCAAGCACCATAAAAAGATGCACACCAGCTTGTGTCAAAATCAGCATCACGCACGCAACTATAAACAGAACAAACAACACAAATCGTTTGTCGATTAGGGAGAGCACGAAGAAGGAGAAAGTAGAGAAAAGCTACTTCAGTCGTAGCGACCAGAAATATAACCGACACTTTGCGGTCAGGCATTAGGGCGATGAATAACACCGTCCATATAAAATTGGTATCCTAACGGCGGCTCATTCAGGGGTGGAAGGGACGTTAAACGGAAATGAAAAGGTTTAAGTGTAATTTTTGAGGAAATTTGGTCCTCGTTTTGAGAGGTGGGAGTAGTTGCCCATGTTTGAGAGGTGTGATTATTTATCGGAATTGCAGCATTATAAAGGACATTCGTTTAGCCTTCATGCAGAAGGCGGAGTATAGAGTAAAAATGTTTTATAAATGAAATACTAAAGAATATTAATTGTTGTAGCTAAAAATTATTAGTTGTTTAATGAAAATAAATTAATATTGTTCAATAAAAATAATTAAGACTTTTCACCATTAATTCAATTCAACAATTCATCTAGAACATGTAGATTTATTAAAGTCAATGAAAGACTTATATCTAAATAAGAAAGGCTCCACATAAAATAATTGCATGGACGTAATATCGGGTCTAAGAATTAATTGTGAAAACTCTTATGTTGCCTTTTCACTTTTTCTCCTTAACTTTTATACTTGTTATTTTCTTCCCCTTAGGGCGTTGTTTGTACCTGCTTCCTCTTAATATTATCCCATAACTTTCTTAATGAAAGGACAAAATAATTAACAAGAACAAAATTTATTTTCCACTGTAAGGAGGCAAAGAAAACACATAATTGCAGCTAGTATATCTATTGCACACTAGAATTAATGCATGTCCAAGAAGAAATCATAAACTTAAACACACGGCGTTAACAACAAACTAGACAAAAAAGGAGACCAAGAAAACACACAGTGTAAAAATATCAAATTAGAGTGTATGTCCAAGAAGAACCCACCACGTACTAGAATTAAAACATGTCCAACAACAAATCACAAACTTAGAAAACAACGATGAATCCCTCTTCTGTGCTTCTTGAAATTAATCTCTATGGTAAGATTGTGGTCTTATATAAGGAAAATATCTATAAAAAAAATATAAGGTTAAAGACAAAAACTTGCGTAATACCATGTCATCACATGAGACAATATAAATCCAATTTATATTCAGCTCTACCTTCTAATGGCATGGTAAGTTTAACAAGATCTACTCATTGAAAATATCTCTGTGGACCTTTATAAGGAAAAATATAAATATATAGAAATATATATTGACAAAGTATAGAGTGAAACTGGTTTATAGATAAGTATAAATCAGTTATACTCTTCAGTAAAAACAGCTAATACTCTTCAATGAAAACAACTAATACTCTTCAGTGATTCATATATAAACCAATTTCACTCCATACATACTCATATATATTTATTTTGAAGTATATAGTTTAAGTTTAGTCAGTTTTCCTTGTCGTTTAGAATTTTAAGAAAAATGAACGAAAGGCCCAACTTAATGCTTATTGTCCTTATTGGGCCATACAATTAAAAAGCCCAACACTACTCATTGAAAATATTTCTGTGGACCTTTATAAGGAAAAATATAAATTATATAGAAATATATTTATTTTGAAGTATAGTTTAAGTTTAGTCAGTTTTCCTTGTCCTTTAGAATTTTTTTTAAGAAAAATGAACGAAAGGCCCAACTTAATGTGTATTGTCCTTATTGGGCCATACAATTAAAATGCCCAACATAATGTAGAAGGTCCATATTCAATTCAAAATTCTAAATAATAATAACAATTTGCGGTGAACGTGGATCGAACACGTGACCTTCAGATCTTCAGTCTGACGCTCTCCCAACTGAGCTATCCCCGCTTATTGATGATTATCAAAAATACATGAATAGATACTAAATAAAATAGATAAACTATTTGTTATAACTAATATTGCTTTTAAAAAAAAAACATGTATTTTACCCAATGATTAACATTATCGACCTATATAACTCAACGAGTCATTTAATTTTAGAAAAGCAAAAATACCATATTTAATTCAAGGCCGCGGCTATTAACACAAAAACTTTTGCTCTTTAAACCCGAAATATTTATTTTACCAAAATAGCCCAATGTAATTAAACTATTATACCCTTTACCACTTAAAATCTATTAAAATATAAATTTTAGTTTTGCTCAATACACCTAATCCAATATTTTTTCTTGTTGATCGTGACTTTATTTCTCCCACACCCAAACTCTTTCTTCTTCATTCTTCACTCAACCACTTAAATCAATACTCATGATAAATGTCATGGAGGAAGAACACACTTCGAAAAAATACATGTAATGTAAAATTTCTATGAGTTTATTGTTCTATATGATGTGTTATGGTATAAATCTATATAGAGAAAAATATTTAGGGTTTAAAAGTTGTATTACTTGAGTTACGATGACGATTTTGAGGTTTAAGAATTCTGAAAATCGCGCATGTTTGGCAAACCAGAGCCGAACATTTATCATTATGTTTGGCCAGAGTTGGCCAAACGCAATGATAAATGTTCGATCAATGTTGGTCAAACATTATGAATAAAGTTCGGCTGTTGTTGGCCAAACATTATGAATAAAGTTCAGTCACTGTTAGTCAAACATCATGAACTAAGTTCGGCCACTGTTAGCCAAACATTCTGCGTTTTTTTTCTTGTTCTAGTCTTCTGTGTGCGTGAGTGCTCTGCGTTTTGGGTGTGGGTGCGTGATTGTTTTGCGTTTTGAGTGTGGGGTTTTTTTTTTTTTTTTTTTTTTAGTTTTTGATTTGGGTGTGTGGGTTTATTTTAGGGTTTAAGATTTGGGTGTATGAAAATATTGAATTTTAAGTTGAGGGGTAAAATAGACAATATATTACGGGTGTTTTGAGTAAAATAAAAATATAGGCTCGGGTGTAAAGATCAACAGGTGTGATGAGCAAAAGTTCGGGTGTTATTTGTCGCGGTCTTAATTCAATAAACTTAATTGTCGTTTGCAATTGTATGAATTAGTCATTTTTTTTATTAAATGTAAATATGTAATTAAATACCACATTTTAGTTTTCATCCATGTCAGTTTAACATATTTATTTAGCTTTTGAGGTGACATTATAAATATCATTTATGTATATGCATTATCCATTAATTATCAAGTTGAATTAATATTTTGAATATTTTAATAAAAAAAATTGGTACTCCCTCCCCCAATATTACTAATCCTGTTTTTCCAATTGTTATTTTTTTATCATAAATTAAAGAGTATTATTGTTAATTTTTTTAAAAAATTATTAATTATAAAAAATATAAGTATTGTATTTTTTATAAATAATTATTTTATTTATATATTGACTTTACAGTATTTTATAATATCTAACAATATGCATTCCAATATTAATTTTCATACTTTAATTGAGTAGTAAAGTTCCGATTTCATTTCTGAACCGTTCGTTCAGTTTAATCAATAATAAAATTATTAATTTTGTACTTTTATTTTTATATGTCATTTTATAGAGTAGAAACTGCTAATTCTCACTTAAAGGTTATTTTCATTAAAAATTTATTTCCCCAATTTTGGCAGCCCCCGGGTAGGGCAGCACCGGCAAAAATGGCGGCTCCGGCGACTATACAGACCGCGCACCTCCTCCGCTTGGTTCTGTCTAGCAGAAGAATAAGCGCTCAAGTCACGTGCAATAGCTCCAACTCCATCATAGCCATTGCCTCATCTACCGAGCAAGAATTCGTCAAAGAATACCTAGCGAAGCTCAATCGATTCCCGCGCTCCAGGATTTATTGGGACTCCAGAATTGCTGCCAGAATCGGCGATAAGATCGGGATCCGACTCAGAGAAACCGGCGTCTCGACCGTTGGAATCGACGTGCAGGAAGAGCTTTCGAGGCCGATCTATTTTCGCAAGATGTTGGGTCCTTTTTTTGAGTCTGTTAAGCGGACAGGAATCACGATTAATGGCTCCGAGAAATTGATTTTTCTCGGCTGAGAATTAGTTTATGATGATTCTGACTGTTGAGGTAATGCTGCGTTCAAATTGTTAAATCGTATGTAATTGTGCTTTAGATACCTATCTTGATAGATTACATATGTTATAATTGGTATTTTTTTATGCAACATTTGGTGAAATACAGAGTAACACAGGCTAGTATCTTTGGTAGCTTTGCACTTATAACTTATGCATTTGAGTAATATTGTGTGTATATATATGTACAATGGATAATGCAAGCGTAGTAGTTCATAGGGTATCATCGACAAAAGGAGTTTGATGTTTAACTTTCTAAGCTACAGAAGATTTGGTGGCTATAGATTTATAAGCTGGGAAGCTATTGTTCTGTTAGATTTGTCTGTAATTGTGATGATATTGATTGTATATGTTAGGTGATTATGTAGTGTGAGGAGCTATAAGATTGGAGCTTGTGTTTAAGCTGTGTTTACTTATAGTAATATGTGAATTATACCTTATAACATATAGGATTATGTGAAGTGCAAACATACAGGACTCTGTTAGGTTGGCATTGTCTATCGGAAGCAATACTTTTGACGTCATATTTGTGTTTATAATCACTTTGCAATTCCCACTTTGGTGATCAATGAAACTGTTAGTTAGTAGTTTGTTTGGGTGTAAAAAGGTAGGACCTTTTTGCAGTTTCTTTTATCTCAAAACCGAGTCTTACCTATTGGGTGTTAATTTATGTTCATTTGTCCATCCTTTGTATTTTTGCATAATCAGCAATGAAATATGTTAACAGGTTAATGAGGAAACAGATTCTAGGACAAGAGCACTGTAAATGAGCACAGCTTCATGATAGGAATACTTAATTAGACGTACAAGAAAGCCTATATATTATCCCGAGTGTCTAATAAACTTCAGTATGTGCGACTCTTTTCTTGGGCTGGACTTGCTCCAAGGAGACATTGAATACTTTTATGACTTCAGCAAAATCATAATAATATTGGTGATTACTGATAAGCTGCATCGCGTAAGAGTTGTTCGTCATCTTATTTGAACGGAATTGAAATTGCATTTTAGGATGAATGAGGAGTCATTAATGTGTTGCAACCTTAAACACAACACTGATCATAGATTCATAGAATATCCCCATAAAATTACAAAGTTATAGAGTTATAGAATTATTAAAATGAGTGCAATGTTTCCTTCTTGTACAAGGGGAATCCAGTGCCTGTGTATTTTCATTTACTATAGTCTCATTTCTGTTTACATTTCTCTGGTGCTCTTGCGTATTTTCATTCACAACATCTTGTATGCTCGCTGGTGTTCAAGTTTACCTTTCTGTTTTTTCGAACTCGCATATTACTTTGTTCAAAATTATTGATCAACAAACTACATTTTAACCATTTTTCACTCCAATGACATAACAGACTGCATGGAACTGGAGGATGAAGAAGCATGTGAAATCGTCTGAATTATTTTACTTGGAGCTTACCAGGAGATGGATTTGTAGAGGTTTCACCGAATGAAGAACTAATCATAGTGCATCCTCGTTAAGTACAACAATGATCTGATGATAGCTAGTTAACCAGATAGTGGATTCTTTGAATCTTTGTGAATCTTTAAGTTTCAGAGACTGGCATCTCTTTTCAATAAATCTCTTGTTTTGGATGTTTACAACATATACGGACCCTTCGACTGACGGTGATGGGAGGCGGCGAACAACTCTCCCTATCCTCCATCCGACGGTCATGATCAATGCTATCACAATTTATACTTTATTTTCACTGAGTTAGCTCTTCTGACACGTAGCTAGGCCCTGTTTTCAGAGTATAAACTCCTCTCTTTAGCCTCTGTCCTTTGAATTAGTGTGGTATGTAATAGTAATACACGAGATCGTTAACTTTTGATCTAGTGGAATGGGACCCACTATTATATATAGCATTGTGTTCATGAATGGCATCATTATCGTAAAGTGCAGATGAAACCAGGAATGAGATAGAAATTAGGAGGTGGAACAAATTTAACTTCCTATCAACAATATCTCTTAATTCATACATATTCACTATCCAATACATAAGCCTAACTAAGAAACAATAAGCAGATATAAACAAATGAGAACATTACCATATATAAGCTAGATTTGATGAGTGATATATATACCAACAAAATCCCATAGTGTACATGCATGCTGTATGACTGAGAGGCTGGACCAAGTGTTCAAAATGAGGTGAAGCAGTCGTGTTCGGAGGAGTTTGAATCGTCGCAAGGCGTGTGGTTGTGTCTGCCTTCGTACGTTGTTATCACCATCCGGCAATCTTCCGACAGCCGCTCGACTCGCTTCTTTACTCGACAGTTGCTGTGTGTACATCTGTAGTAGCTTCTGCAAACAACATTTTCGTCTTCTTGTTAAACATTAAACAATTATTACTAGTGTAATGATGGAAAATATTGATATGTAGAGATCCAAAAAATCAATCAAACGGCAACAAAACTTCGTCTTCTTTAGTTTTATCAGCAAGGGGCTCTTGGCAGACCGTCTCACATGCTTTTATTGAGATGAAAAAGAATATTTTATTTTTAAAGTTGAGACGTTCTCATATTTGTGTCCAAAGCAATACCCCTCCGACCTCACAATTTTCTGTCTATTAATTTGACTCGGAATGAGTTTTAACGAGGGAATTATCTATTAATATTATATGTAATAAAATTACATTTAGTAGCATTGTGATAAGTAGTTATAACTTATAACTATGAACGATATATTGTTGGATAGACGTTTTTAGCAAGTACGCAAAGTTAAAAAAATATTATTTTCAAGTTGAGACAGTATATCATACTTATATCCTTATATTATTTATTTATTTATTTATTATTATAAGCTTATCATTTAAACTAATTGCAAACACGATATCTCTTGTGCCTTCATTCAATTTGTTTAAGTTCCCATTTGGTAATATTATTTTCAGAGGTTGCTGAAATTCCTTGGTTGCTAACATGAGAAAATGTGAATTCCTCCTTAAATATTGGGTTTTAACTTTTCATTTAGTATTCATCATATGTTCTTTTGTTCTTCGTATATCATTATTCTTATATGCACTCGTTGCATTAGTTTGGTAATCGGTCAGAGATCAATCACAATTATCGAGGATTATTTCGAGACTTTAACAGGTTTATGATATAATATACGTGATGAACATTCACCTTATGAAGATGACATTAGGCAGATCTACCAATAGATAAATTTTGATGGTGTTTGGTTTTATATTTAATATGATGTGGACCGTTAACAGTATGTCTTATAATTTCCACCACAACAAAATAAAGAATTGTCTATAAAATTAAAATAGCCTATAATATTTTCCAACAAAAAATTTGTAGTTGGAAATGACTACTATTTACCTACGAATTTTTCTAATCATATAAGCATTCATTTCTCAACCTAAAAACAATTTGCCTACGAAATAAAATCTCTTGGTAATTAATTACCTAGCTACAAGTTATTGCCTAGGGAATTTCTATAGTCAAATTATAAGTAGGTGGGAAAGGAAGATGCCTATATAATTAGATAATTTTGTAGTCAATTCGTAGGCAAGTTTTACTACGAAATTTTTGTTGAAAATTTCATAGCCAATTTCGTAGGCAATACTTTATTTTCTTATAGTGTTTGTTGATAGGGTTGACGGTGGCCTATGATGCATGGATTCTTCAAAATTTACCGGTATGCAGTATCAGTGCTGCAAGGGTGCGATTCGCGTGAGATTCACACGGGATTCGCCATATGGCGAATCCGTGCAAAAGGAGAAAAGAAAAAAAGAGGACTCACGTATCCGGTGCAGGAGGAGGGGGCACGGGTAAAATTTGATTTGATTTTTAATATTTGGTTGTTTTTTTATTTCAATTTTTAAAAATTTCAAACCTTAAATAATCAATCTAAAATAAATAATTTACCTCACTTACCTTACCTAATACCCATGAAGGTACGAACAAAAGAGGCTAGGAGGAGAATTTTACAGAGATGTTTACCCGGTTTGATGAAGGTATTTGAAATTTTAAATTGTTGTTTCTTATATTTAATAGGTGATATATATATATATATATATATATATATATATATATATATAATAAATATGTGTATCATATCCCACCCTAACATTTTAAAAAAATCTGTATCCCCACCCCTGTATCTGCCGCACCTGCCCCGCTCCCCCGCACCCTGTGCAACATAGACAATGACTATAAAGAGCACTTTTTTTTTTACGAGGATTATGTCTATGTGGTTTAGTAATTGAGTCAAAATGTTAATTTGATTGATCAAAATAGTAAAATTCAAGTGGTTAGAGTTTCACTACCTAAAGTCGAGAGGTTATGAATTCGAGAAACAACTTTTTCGATTGTAAGAAAAATAATTAAATGAATTAATTTCACATATCTCTTTAAGTTTGAACTTTAGATGAGATGAAATTTTTAAATTAATTAATTTCACATCTTTTGAAGATGATTTTTTTTGTATTTTTTATCGTGAAAACGGTTGTGCTCTGGCGACAAAATGTCCTCCGAAAAAGGGAAATTTTAGTTCGGCTGTAAGAGAAATAATTATCACACCTCTGAAAATGACTTTTTTTGTATTCTTATCGTGAAAACGGTTGTGCTCAGGCAACAAAATGTCAAGATATTATTTTTGATGACCCGGTATCCACTTCAAGGGTTTAGGGTTGTACCATCCACTAGCAGAGGACCCAATTGAAAGCAGAGTAAGGTTCGGTAATCGAGAGAGAATCACTTGTATGCTTGACCCGATTAATCTAATTAAATATCCATCTTAATTCTAGCAATTTTTTATAAGGTTAAATAATGATACGAATTCATTACCTCACATCATAAGTAATACTCCCTCCGTCCATGAGTAAACTTCCCACTTTCCTTTTCGGGCCGTCCACAAGTAAGTTTCCCATTCCATAAATGGAAAAAGCAACACTCTACTATATATAAACTTTAACCTTCAAACTCACACAATATTACAAAAAATGCCACTCATTCAATTTACTTTTCAACACTATTCATTACTTTATCCCAAAAGTCAACATGTGGCCCACCATATATTAATAAACAAATACACTTTCTTAAACCATTCAACAAAAAGAAGTGGGAAACTTACTCGTGGACGGAGGGAGTAATATATACTCTAACCATTTAAGTTATTCGGCTATGCCTGCCCAAGGTCAATTCTAGCATCTAAATGGCAATCTCCTTATAACATATACTAGACTATTAATTGTCCATAGACTGAACCACTATAGAAGCTCTCTTCAGATTTCAACTGATGAAGTGTCAATTTTTCTTTTGATCTTTGAAAAGGGTTTCACAATTACACTTTATTCGTTTTCTATGTACCCGTTGTAGTTTTTTTCTCCCAAAAAAAAAGAGTGGAATAACTCAAGTGATTAGAGTTTTACTATCTAAAATTAAAAGTCACGAGTTCTCTCATTTGCCCGATAAATAAAAAAAATAACTTCACTCATTCACCTATTCTACCTTCAATATCCTTAGATAACTTCAAAAGCACATTTTGCTTAGGGTAAGTCTTTCATGGAACTTTGCACTACGCAATCCATACTAAAATAGATAACTTAAAACTTTGTGGGCAATACGTTTCTAATTACATTCAAATAGATTGATGGATCCGTACAAATTAATTTACACAAAAGTTTTTGTGTTTTTTTAAGGTGATTATTTCGGTTTAGATCCCCTATTACAACAATTCATTTCGAGTTAAATAAAGTTTTTTATGTTCAAGCTTAATAACGTCTTGTTAATAGATGGTGTTTAGCGAGTATCTTAGTTTTAGGGAAGAATAATGCCTTATCCAAATGTAAGTAAGAATATGAACAAAGGGTATCCTAAAGTAAAACAATATGCTAGAACTTATTATCTGATTAAGTTTAACGTATATATTTCCATCCAATAAACCAACAAATATTTCCTAGCTTGAATTTCTGGTTAATTTGTCTATCTAACTAAATAAATTTAGCATTTAGATCTCATCTATTTAATTGTTTCTTGAGTAAGTCAATATATATAAACCAATTTTGCCATATATATACAATTCAAAATAAAATTATTTGTTTTCATTGTACAATACTATTATTATCAAACTAGTATGCTATAAAAAAACATAAAATTGTTTATAGAAATTGTCAATATAACTACGAAATTTCCAAAAAAAAAAAAAAAAAAATTGTAGTGAGAATTGCCTACAAATTTTCTGATTATATAGGCATTTTCATTTCTTACATGCAAAAAATTTGCCTACATAATTTTCATAGGCAAATAGTTTGTGGGTAAATTTTTGTAGGCAAATTGTTTGTAGGTAATTAATGTCTAGGAATTTCATTTCGTAGGCAAAATGCTTGTAAGTTGAAGAATGAATATGTCTACATGATTAGTAAATTTTGTAGGCAAATTGTTTGTAGATAATTAATGTCTGGAAATTTCATTTTGTAGGCAAAAAGCTTGTAAGTTGAAGAATTGAAATGCCTACATGATTAGTAAATTTTGTATGCGCAAATTGTTTGTAGGTAATTAATGTCTGGAAATTTCATTTCGTAGGCAAAATGCTTGGAATGAAAATACCTACATGGTTAGTAAATTTTGTAGGTAAATTTTTATTTTCTTGTAGTGTATATCTCAATGAAACAACTTGTTTTTTTTTTAATTATCCAACTTATAATTTATTAGGTATATGTAATAGAGTTGTAAGTTGTAACCCCTTGATATATTTCCACTTTGTTATGGAGCAAGTAATATTGTTCAAAAATACAACAAGTTTTACTGTGTTGTTCCACAATATAGTTTGTCTAAATTAATAACATCCAACCAGCTGTAACTATACCTGTATAGAAACCACCACAATGATGTACATCTAGCTAGCTAGGATGATTACTATTCTTAATTTCTCCAAAAATTTGAACATATATAAATTTCAGAAAGAGAAATCATCAGCAGTCCCTCCCAGTACTATTCATCAGTAGCATTCCAAAAAGATATTAATTAACTTAACAATTAATTTCGTTTTACATATATAAGAACAAATTAATTTGATTAATGTAGGTGGGATCAAAATGTGAGAAATGCATGCAATTACCCAAAGAAATAGAGTATTAATTAGGTACCTTGGGTGAAGGCTGTTCTTAACAACTTTCTGGCCGTATTTCCTCCATTTGTAGCCATCATCAAGAACATCCACATCACTCCTTGTCTGAAAACAAAATCTTGGCTCTCTCAGCTTTCTCCTTATCTTCACCTTGTTCTTCTCTGAACTACTCCTCCACCTAATTATACATTAATCATAATTAGTTCTTTCCTAGCTACATTTTTAAACAACAAATTATGAATAATATTGATGGAAATGATCTGATGCATCAAGATTTGACTCCTCTAGTGGAAGCACCACTTCTCAGACTTCACAATAGTTCATCACACTTTTAACACCAACAAAACAACATGTTTTCTCTCTCTGTAATCATCATATGGATCATGAATTAAGAAGCCCTTTTTGTTTCCTAGGAAATCATTTAATTGGGGCCATGAGAAAGGTGATTAATTAGGGTTTAATGAGTATATAGTGATGATTAATTGATGAGTGAGAGAGAGAGAGAGAGAGAGAGAGAAAGAGACCCATACTTATAAAGAAGTAGCAAGATTAAAAAGAGATGGAGAAAATGTTATGGTACCATGAATTGCCACCTTCATTGACGTTGTTACCACCACCGCAATTTTCATCATTTACATCACCCTTTGGATCCATCCCACCTCCTCCCACCTACACAATTTCTTTATAATTAATTCAAATTCCAAAACTAAATTAATCATCTTCAAACAGAAGCAACCAACAACAAGTAGATGCAAATTCCAATATTTCAATTTGGCAATGAGTACAAATTTTTATCAAAAACCTAGCTAACAACAAGAGAGAGAGAGAAAGAGAAAGCAACTAACCACCTGTACCTGTTCGTTATTCCATGAGGAGGGTCTACTTAGGAGGTGCTGATCATGACTATGACTATGACTATGACTGAACCCTGCCTTGCCGCCGTGGAGAGGCGGTGGCGCCACCAGAAAGCTCAACACCTGACTATGGTCGACTTCGTACTGTGCGAACCCCATCGGCGGAGGAGCAGAGAATGAAATTGGGAGATGATGATGATGATGATCATAAATACCTCTTTCTCCTTCCATTATAATCGATTTCTATTTTCAAAGTAATATTCGATGATGGATTGAACGAACTAATTCCCAGCACTCTCTCTCTCGGTGTGTGTGTATAGTAGAGGAGGAGTATATCTCTTGTTTTCGTTGGTAGTGGATTCTAATATTATTGCATGTTTACACTACAATCCAACTACTGTGGGGGCGCCTCTCTCTACATTATATACATAAATTCCAGCTACAGTATATATAATGCATGTATACATACCGTATGCGCGCGGATACGTATTGTATTTGTAATAGTATTTTGGTCAACGTAAACGCGGGACGGAATATATATTATTGAAATAATTCAAGATTACGCATAACGCATCATCGCTTTTCTATTTGTTTAGGTTGTCTGGATTCTACCAAGAATAATTTCAGGATATATAATTCTTTCTTTCTTAGATGCGGCAGGATCGAGTTTTAGTGAGAGGGAAGAGATAAGAGACAGTAATGCTTATACCTGTGGGGCCCAACCACACACTGGATCCTGCCCAGCTTTTTAACTCACATTCAAACATGGGGTTGGACTTCCATATATCATATACTCCTCCCCATTTCCTATATATTTTTACATAATATTTCTTCTATTACCATAGATTACAGTTATAGGGTAGGTCTATTGTGAAATTTATTGAAACTAACAATTACATGCATTTGTTGATAATATTATTATAGTATCAATCCATATATATAATGATATAAATTTTATACTACAAATATTTTACCATAATTATAATGTTGTGATGAGATTATCTTCCAATGCACAAATTTTTATGTTATGGAATGCTATGCTAGTAGGCCTTCATCGATTGTCTAAATTTACTTATCCATTGGTAGCTAGTGGATCAAAGTTTGGATACATATAATCTATAGAAAACTTCCACTTTTAATTTCAATAGAGAGAGATAAAATATTTTTATATTTACGTGCGAAAGTGGTTTTTTTTTTTTTTTAATAGTTTTGATCTCATTCGTTAATTTTAAGTTTATAGCTACAACTTTATCAAATTCTTTTCTGACCAAAATTACAATTAATTTATTCTCTTGGAAATAAAATTGCAACTTTATTGGGACTAAAAATATTTAAAACAAACTAAGGGATTGGAAATGCTTAAAAAAAACCATTTTAAAATGAATCTGTTCTTTTGTAATGGAAAGTGCAATTTACCATATGATTTATTTCTTTGGATATGTCGCTCTGGAGACATGTTGAAGATTATAACTTTTTTTTTTTTTTGTCTGTTAATTTAATTTGTTATAGTTTCTCATTTTTACGAGAACTTGGATTCATCGAATTTTGTGACTACTAAACATTTTTTGCGCTTACAATAATGGAACATAATCTTCCTGGATTCGAGAAAAGTTTTCTAGAAAAAGAAAAAAAAAAAGACAATATTTGAAATTGGAGGATATATTTTGAAAAAATAAGTTACATGGAACTTGGATATTCAAGTGATATTTAGGTTAAAAGTATTTCTTAAAGAAAACAATTTTAATGTAAGATGTATTATTGAGTGCGGTGTTAATTAATTCAATGCAGGAAAAAACAAAATTAAAATATAAAACTTGTGTCTGAAAATATTTACAATGTGAAAACGACTAAGTAGAGTAGAATTAAAGGATTTGCTCTGAATGTGATGCGTGTCCACACTCGTGTTCCTCACGAAGTTGAAATTTAGCAAGTCACGAATATGGCAATAATTAATGTAATAATCCAAACCTACACGGATTTAATATCGTGTTCCATGATTTCTTGAAATTAACTTCATAAATAAAATACTAGCTAGATAAAATAGAAACTAAACACATGCAAACAACTATAAATGGATGGTACATCTTTTTCCATCAAGAAAGCTTGTAAATTTGCTATAAAAAAATATAATTTATGATGCTATCGAAAAAAGGAAAAATGGGACTTGGCTAGATTGGAGAACATACTCCATATTAAGTCAAACCTTGTATAATTTTGAAATATAAGTGGTGCCTACCAATTATAGAAAGAAATAATTCCATTTTTCCATTTTTTTTTTTAATTATAGGAGTATCCAATATCGTAGTTATAAAGTATATATGTGGATGACAAATTTTTGAGAAAAACTAAAGTATATATGTGAATAAGAGATTGAATAAAACAATGATACTTTATCACTTTATTGATTTATGTGAGTGGTTTTTTTTTTTTTAAGAGTGTGAAAGTAATTATCATGGACGTTCAAATAAAGCAAGTGTGCAAATCGGATGGAGTAATATTTTACATATACAAACACGCAGATTATTTGATTAAATGTTATGGTATTAGTTTACAAGTACAATAACATTACTGAATAAATATAATAACACAAATTTCATACCTTTTAACAAGTTAATTTTATAGGAATCTGACTCATTCCACATTGTTCAATCTTGAAAGTAAATAGTGTTTTCAATATACAAAAAAATTATACCGATGTTAGACTCCTATCATTAAATTTAATAAAATTACTATGCATAAAGATTAGGTATAGATATATCATATATTCCTACTTGACCCCAAATTATAAAAAAAAAAAAAAAAAATGAGAAGGAAGGAGACGAGGAAAAATGTTCATGGAAGCAATGGAGTAGTGGGGTCCAAGAAGGTTCCCACCCATGTCTAATATTGTCTGTGGAAGATTAGATGAAATGAAAAGGAATATTATGAGGGAGAGGGGGGTCTTAAAATCCAAGACGAATCTAGTAGTAATAGGCCTTTGATGCAACCTGCAATTCATGTCTACTCATACCCCTGCAAAAAGAAAAAGGAAAAAAGATATATATATATATATATATATATGAATAATATTTAATAATTTCCCACACATGTATATATTCCCCACACCCGATCCCACTCGATTCTCAAGATTTAACATTACATGCATTGGTGCAGGATGTGTGTGTGTACAGTACGTAGCTAAATTCATCATTATATATAAACAACTTTTTTTTTCCTTTTACATTTTAATCTTTTCTATTTTAAAATTATTTGATTTCAATGGTCATAAATCCAGGCTTAATCTTAGAGGATGCATCCAAATTGTATCATACTATTATCACGAGCCCTCCATGGTATGAAATTGATGGATATCATTCATTTAATAATATTATTTTAACACATTGATTATTTTATTTATAGTTTAATTCTTTGAGCTATTTAATTATAGATAAAAAATTATGTGAAACCATCTCATGACATTAAACAACACAAATTAATATCCACCCATTTAAATTGATAAAGCATCATGCGGAATTTATATCTTGTCCACTGTCTCATGCCAAAACCTACTCTTAATTATAATGGGATTATCAAACCGATATTAGAGCCCGAGGTTTTAAATAACGAATTGTGACATTATAATGATGTAACAAATTATACGGTAAAATGCGTCAAACTCCCTCGTGGTTTTATAAATATAACATGAAACCCTCAATTTTATTAAGATTAACATTAGTGTAGCACACGCACGCTTCATGCGAATTTTAGTGGATTTTTTTTATATGTTGACACAATTACCCCTCCATTAACTATATTAGATGCTCATTTTATTACTGGTTTTTTAATAAATTTTTTTAATAATCTTACTTTTATATAGTTACTTTATTTAATAATTATTTGTCTATAAAATATTATAAATAGACGTGAAGTGAGAAATACTTTTAAAAAAGGCTCCTTATATCTAATTATATATTAATGTAACATCTAGTAAATAATTTGTGTATTAAATTGTAGTTAGAAATATTAAAAAAATATAAATAAATATAAAATTTGAACCTACCTTGCACACTTCTCGTTCTAAAGAATTATCAGTATCAACAACAAAAAATAATATTTTTTGTCAAGTCTTTATATGTTCACGATAAGCAAGTTTTTTTTTTAAAATCACAAATTTCTAATTTTTTTAATATAAATTTTGAAATTTTTACTTGGAGATAAACTCTAGTTTGCGTTCTGGTGTTTTATAAAAGAACGTCAACAGGTCAGAAGTATCTAATGAGTCATACGTGTTTGCTATTAATTTTTTAATAAGAAAAAGGGAATCTTTTGCTATATTTATAAACCCACAAAGGACCTGTAAAAAAAAATACAAAGAAGTTTCACGCAATTTTCAAAATATAGGGGGTTTTCACGCCAATTTTCCAAACCACAAAAGTGTTTGACGCAATTTACCCACAAATTATATAGTCACACCATAAACAATTACATGCGGTCGTCATTAGATTCAATAAACTTATAGAAAAGTCCGTAATTAATTAATTTATATTAATATTTTAAATTTCTATTTATTTGTGGATCAAATATTTAACCTCTAAAATTTAGGATGAAGGTCAGCAATTGTACAATTAATTAAATTTGGGTGAATTGATTTTTGCGAGAATTGAATTTAGGATGTGGGCGTGGGTGGAAGACTGATACCATGAAAAATATTATATGACATTTAAGAGTCTAAAGTTGTAAAAATATATGAAATTTATTTATTTATACTAATTTTTCTTGCAAAAAATACAGTAATTATCTTCATTCATGTATGTCTCCTAAATGGAAGTTATATAGTAGTAGATGATAAGGGATTGAGTGGTAGTCTTATTCACTGCACCCCCACCCCATATTTGATGTAATATATGAATGTAAATAAAGGTTGTTCGGAAAAAGGGGAAAAATAAAAGGTTTCTTCACTCTGGAATTTTTAGTGGAGGGGGGGGGGGGGGATCGCAGTTGGACTCTGGATTTGCGTGTGTACTATAGAAATGGAGAAATAAAACAATTTTTGGAGATTTAATTTGGGAACAGGAGAAAAATAAAGGAAAATTCTTGAGTTGGACTAGTGTTAAAAGACTTGTTTGAGTAATTTTAGCTTTAAAGACCGGCTCTTGGATGTAAAGTGTTAGGTTTGAGTTAGCCGTGTATCGCTTTCATTTTGTAATTTTCTGGTACTTCTTGTGCTGCTGTACTATTTTTTGTTAGTTTAATAAATTTCTTGCTCCATAAAATAATAATAATAAAGGTTGTTCGAATGAATATATATTTAAAATTCCACTTTTTGTTTCAATTTAGTTTTCTCATATGATCTGCGGACTATCTGCAGCGATAAAATTTATCTATACATTCTCAAATATTGAATATGAGTTTCCCTTTGTCAAATTTTTTTTTTTATCGGTGAATGTTAGTTGTTAGTAGTTAGATTAGTTCACCAAGTCTCCATACACTCCCAGAAATCTCCAAGTCAACCTTATAACTCCCATAATTCGTTCCCAGAGGGAATCGAACCCGAGTCACTCACTAGAGTGAGGAACCCGGTGGCCGGTTTCCCTTTGTCAAATAAATGAACATATGAATGCAAATAATTAGTTCGTTCAAGACAACCTATGTCAAACAAACTGAACACTGCTTAATTAACTCTAACCTACATGAAGAAATTTTCAAAATTATAATAATTTGAAATAATTAAGAGATAACAAGATAAAATTTAGACTTAACATATAAATTTAACTCATGAACCAAGTATCAAATAATAAGTAACACTTTCTCTGCCCCTTGATTTCCCATTTTATGTCTATCCTTCACTTATTTTCTAATATCCAAAATGACAAAAAAAAAAAACACCAACTCAACTGTATTAAGCTATTATCTTTGAATATCTCAAAATTACTATCACATACCATTTATTTTATTATTCTCCTTTGTTTCAAAAGGTAAAATTAAGACTATTATACCATCTATCTCATCAATTAAATACTATTAATAAATAAATTTCACATTAAATTTCTCTCCAAAAGCAATGAAATTTTTTATATAGGGGGAATATTTAACCTGCCAAAAAACTCAGGTTGCGTTTGTTCGGCTGGGATGAGGGGGAAAATATAGATGGGCTAATTCCACGGAATAATAAATTTTTGTTAGATGGGGTAGAGATGATGAATTTTTATGTCAAATCAATATTTTTTTAATGATGATAGGGTATTATTTTATTATTGATTATTAGTGGAATAATAATTAAGTGTAAAATAAAATAGGAGGAAAAAAAAAGCGTTGGTGTAGGAATTAGAAAAGTAGGGAAAAAATGAGTTTATAGAAAAAAAAATTGTGATGTGATAATTTTAGGTATGTAAGCGTATAATATGAATAGATGGGTACTAGGATAGATGATGAAATATGCAAATTCGAAAAGTGATTGAGATGGGAGAAAGTTCATCCCATCCAAATGTGCACATCCTTAATGGAGGTAGATGGAGGCATGTAGCATATCCGGATGGAGAAAAAAAGTGGATGGTGCAAATCTTGTTAATTGTAAATTTGTGTTTACTTTGTGTTAGATGTGGTAGGGTTGGATGAAGCTTTATGTCAAATCAATATTTTTGGGTAATGATGATGTATTATTTTATTATTATTAGCTTGTGGAATAATAATTAAGTATAAGAAAAATATATGGAATGATTAGGTGTAAGAAAAGTAAGAGAAATGATAAGTTGGTGTGAGAAAAAATTGTGATGTGATGATTTAAGGGGTGAGGTGTATCATATGGATGGATGTGTATTTTGAAGGAGGATAAGATGTGTAAATCTGAAAAGTGGTTGGGATGGGGGAAAGTTCATCCTCATCCGGATGTATCCAGCCGTAAGTAAACACCCCCTAAAAAAACTCCTCCGGGGTTTTTTTTTTTTTAAGTGACTTTTGAAAATCAATTTTTGAAAACTGGTGGTTTTTTTAAGTTTAGAAGATTTTAAAACCTGGATTCTTTTTTAGTTTTGAGTAGAGTAGATTTTAGCTTTATGATGTAAGAGTTGCACTATTATATTTTTTATTTAGTGTGATTGTAATGATTAGATAATAGTTATTAT
The DNA here is from genome assembly GCA_947034835.1 of Ballota nigra. Classification (NCBI taxonomy): domain Eukaryota; kingdom Viridiplantae; phylum Streptophyta; class Magnoliopsida; order Lamiales; family Lamiaceae; genus Ballota; species Ballota nigra. The sequence goes on from OX344724.1 coordinate 95,517,747, forward strand.
TTTAAAATATGAGAGAGTGTGTGTAAATTGGTATTCAATGAAGTTATTTATAGAGGTACTTCATTCGTCTCAGGTTTGTTTTCTCATTAGCCAAAAAATCCGTCTCAATTTTGTTTTCACATCCCCAAAATAGAAATAAAGTGATTTATCTTTTTAAACTTCTCCTCTACAATTCAACTATTTTATTCATTTAAATATTACTTTATTCACCATTCATCATTCTCAAGATTATTTTATTTATTTAAATACTACATTTCAACTCTTGTATTAAACTCCGTATAAAATTAAATGGGAAAATAAAATTGGAACGGAAAAAGTATAATATTAAAAAATTTAAAAATTAAATTTTAAAACACAAACTAAAATAAATTTTAAATTCCAAAATCAAAATTTTTAATTCCAAAAACATCTAGAGTTCCAAAACAACCAAGAATAATCCAAAAGAATATCGAATGATGTAGCCTAAGCTGCGTAGGCAGTAATAATAGAATTATTTTCCCAAAGTATAAAAGATATCTCCCTTTTTGTTTTGAGAAGATTTGATAGATAAAGTTACCTCATTTGTGATATATTGATTCTGCAGAAAGTTGAAAGCAATTTTTGAAATTACTGACATTTTGCAATCATTTTAACATTGCTCAACTACTCATGCATTGGAAGTAATAATGCATTCCAATTTATCAAATTAAATTAATTTTGCACAACAATTTACTATTTTTATTTTATCATCCAATAATATATATTTGCTCTATTTTACATTAAACTTCGTACTTTTTATCCGTTCGGTAATACTTTCCGTGCACCTACAATGAAAACAACCCTAAAAACTTGTTTGTTTCGAGATTAAAGTGGGCGTGTGAAGTCATGACTTTACATCCACAAAATGTAAAGTCTTTAATGATAATAAAAGTGTGTGTTTATTTTGGAATTTTAGTAGAGTGGAATTTTACTTTATGTCATATCATATGTAAGTATACAGTAGGATGTGTAAAAGAAAAGTAGAAAAAATAGTGTAAGTGAGAGAAAAGTGATATGTGGGTAATGATTAAGTGAGAAAAAAAATGATATGTGGGTAATGATTGAGTGAGAAAAAAGTGATAAAGTGAATTGTATTGGGATGAGTAATAATATGTATTTATAGGTGTGGATGAAGAATGAGATGTAAAAACTTGATGTTACATCTCTAACTAGAATGGGATGGGGGCCAGAAAGTCCTAGTCCTGTTCGGGTAAATCCCAAAACAAACAAGGCCTAAAAGACTATATTCACTCCGCCCAATTTTATTAGGCTTAATTTTTTACATGTTATTTTTTGGGATATGTTAGAGGGTATTATGGAGTATTGTAAGATTTATTTATGAATAAAGTGATTGTTTATTGAAAATATAATTATCATATTTTTCATAAACATTCAATTTATTTATAAACGAACCTCATAATACTCCATAATATCCTCCAACATATTATATAAAATAACAAGCTTTCAAATAAATCTAATAAAATTAGACGGATTGAGTGTTTTTCAATAAATTTTTTTAAAAAGTGTGTTACATTAAGTGTGAAGAATAATGTGAGACTAAAAGTTTATAAAAGAGCATACAATACTACTTAAATAAATACTCCCCACTAATTATATAGGATAATTGAATTTTTCGCAAAAATTAAAATTTTAAATAAAATTAGATGAGTGAAATCTTTATTGTAACTCTATTTAATATGTGCATGTTATATTTTTCAATATAATTAATACATAAAATTATATTACTAGTAAATAAGTTTAAAAAAATTATATAACACTAAACACAATATTGGAACAGAGCACTACCAACAAAATAAAAAACATTGTCTGCGAAATTATAATTTCTTACGGGATTTTTCAATAAAATAATTTTGTAGTGGAATTGTCTACAAGGCTACAACTTGTCTACAAATTCTTTTAATTTTATAGACACCTTCATTCCTTAATATATAAGTAATTTACCTACAAAATAAAATTCATAGACATTGATTATCTACAAGCAATTTGCTTACAAAAATTTACCCACAAACAATTTGTCTACGAAAATTTTGTAGGCAAATTTTTTTGTAGGTAAAGAATGAAAATTCTTATATAATTATAAAATTTTGTAGGCAATCACCACTACGTAATTTTTGTTGAAAATTTCGTAGTTATATTGACAATTTCTGTAGACGGTTTTATATTTTTTTATAGTGACGGTAAGGGCTTGTTTGTTTTGGGATTCACACGGGCAGGACTAGAACTTTTCAGCCCCCGCCCCATTCTAGTTAGAGATGTAACATCTCGTTTTTACATCTCATTCTTCATCCAAACCTATAATACTTATTTTCTCTCACTTACACTCCCTTTCCTACTTTTCTCTCACTTATACTATCTTTCCTACTTTTCTCTCACTTACACTCTCTTTCCTACTTTTCTCTTACACATCCTACTTTACTTTTACACATGATTTGACATAAAGTTAAATCGCACCCTACAAAAATCTCAAAACAAACACACAATTTTATTATCATCCAAGATTTTACATCTTGTGGGCGTAAAGTCATGACTTCACACGCCCACATAAATCCCGAAACAAACAAGCCCTAAAAGAAAAGTAAGTTTATATTCACTTGTTCCTATTGAAACTTCTTGATTTTTTATTTTTTTCATCACAATACAAGTTTCTCATTCTATTTTTGGTAAACTACTTACTATTTATTTACACATTTTGTTACTCACTTATTATTATAGTATTCTTTTAATACATTATTACTTGTACTACATACATTATCTTATTATATTTTTTAATCTGTGTTAAAAAATTATGAGAAGTATAATTGGGATTGGGGATTACATTATCTGCACACTGTTGCATTTTTGTAGCATTTGTAGTCAAAATTTCAACTCAAAAAGTTGGTAAAAATGGACAATTTCCAGGCCATCTTTCTGCCATGTACAGCTGCGGTGAAGTACACAAACCTTCATAGGGAATATGTAGTACTAATCATTAGCTCAATTCAATTGAATTTGAAATTCTCGACTCAATATTACTTCTTTCACCCTACAGAATATTAAAATTACTACTCTTCCACCAATTCCCCAATCAAATCAACAATATTAATTAAATATAAAACATTGGTTTTGGTCTTTAAAAAATAATACTCCCCCCGTCCAATATTTTTAGTGCCTATTTTTTGAGCTGTTATTTTTTGTCAAAGGCCCAAGTTAAATACAGTCCCATATTTTATGAATACACCCCACCCAAAAAATTGTTCGAATTTTTTTTCCGAAAAATACAACAATTTTCGGAATTTTCCGAAAATTGATATATTTAGTGTTTTTTTCTTTTGCATTTTCGGAATTTTTTTCGAAAATTGTCAAAATTTTCGAATTTTTTTTCCGATCACTTTTTATGGGGTTGTATTAACAAAAGATAGGACTGTACATAACCTTGGCCTTTGTCAAAAGTTGGAAGGTATTATGAGGTATTGTGAGGTCCATTTATCAATAAGGTTATTTTATATGAAAAATATAAGTATCATATTTTTCATAAACAAACACTTTATTCATAAATGAATCTCACAATACCTCATAATACCAACCAACTTATAGCAAAAAATAACAGCTCAAAAAGTAGGACTACTAATATGGATGGAGGAAATACTTTCATTCCACCACACTTTTTTTATTCAAACGTCCCAAAATAACCTAAACACCCTAAAAAAAGAAAATTCTTCACACCCTCACAATATCATAATTTTACATAAAATATCATTACTTTTAAATTTATACATACATATCATTCAATTCAAATCATACTATTACTAATTTTCTTATTTTGTGTCACACCAAATAGTGCAGGGTAATTCAGGATGGAGGAAAAAGTAAAATTAATCTTTTTTTTTAATCATTGAAAATGATAATGTCAAAACTCAAAAGTAATCAATTCATTAAAACTAAAAAAAATTAAAATTAACAGGTAAATAAATAAAAAATACAGTTAATTTAAATCATTTCAAATTTTGTTTCACATACGCATAAATTGTAGTATGCACTTGAATTTTGAATTCAATTGCAAATTCAAGTCAAAATTTTATTTTAATGAGTTTTTAAAAAGTAAAAATTAAAATTGAAATGTGTTTATAATCCAAGTACATAGTAGAACTACTCTCACATACATAATACCATCTCATATAAAATCTATTTTCATAATTTGGTTTGATTCAGACATAAAAATTATCGGACGAGATCTCTTATTAACAATGGTATAGCGAGTCACGGGGCGGGGCGTGCTCACCAAACTAACTACATGTTTTTGCATGTTTTATATTCAAAATTCAAAATTTAAAATTATTATAAAAGTATGGAAAAAGAAAAAAAAAACATGTTTCAGACAATGTATATTTACGGGACCGCTTGATTTAAGTATTTCAATCGGAATAAGAATAAAAATATATTTTTCTTCAATATTTTTGTATATGTAGAATAAATTATTGTCTCCATAATAGTTGCCTCAGTAATGTTAAGTTATAATTTTAGAAGAAATGGGACAAAGCAGGTTGTTGGTTACATTGTGGTAAAGAGGAATGATTGAAGGGATGATAATAAAAAATAATTAAATTATTATATTATATAGCAGAGAAAATTGTATATGAATCATTTTTTATGCTCATAAATCACTGTAATTAGCATATATTTATTTTTATTCTCATTTTTATAAACAACTATCAAATCAAGCCGCACCTTCACAAAGTTACCGTTTCCCCTATTGTCTTTGATTTGGAATGAAATCTATAAATATATAATAATAAAATCTTATTTCTTTTTTGGAATTTTTTTAAAGTTTATAACGGATTTTCAAAATATGTAAATACTATTATTTAATTTAATGATAATTTATTATCTTTAGTCTTATGAAAATTTTGAAAAGACACGTTAAAATCTGAAAGGCTAACTTATTTAAATGACTCTTTATTTCCTCTGTTAATATAAAAAAATCAAACTTTTATTAAGTTCATAACATACTTTCTATATCTACAAAGACTACTATTTAATTTAATGATAATTTATTAACTACTAGTTTATGAAAATTTTGAAAAGACATACGTTAATATATATCTAAAAAGGCTAGCTTTTCATTTCCTCTTCTAATATAATTAATCCCTGATCTAACTCACATATTGAGATCAATGCCTTTTTAGTAGGTTATGTTTTAATTTAGGATTAAGTGCAGGATAATACAATTCCAAACCACTTTTTACAAATTGGTACAGCATAATTGAACAGACGCACAAAAAAAAGTTGAACATAAGTATATATTTTTTTAACACTGTACTATCTTGTAAATAGTGGTGTTCAATTGTATTATTTTGTGAATGCCCCTTTAATTTATTCAAGAACAAAATTTCAATTCATATTCTTTTATACTTTAAAACCATTTTTTTTTTTTTCAATTTGCACATATGTTTAACAGTTATTCGAATAGGTTGATCAAATGAATCTTCTAAAAACTCCAACATGAAATGTGTTACGTAGTGAATTGTGATGGGTCTGATGAACCATGCTCGATGGATAGTTGTGTTGCAATTTACATTGCAATAATAAAACACTTACTTTGTAATTTTTGTGTTAAAGAAAAAAAAAAGGATACTTATAGTTTTACAAATATTGGTAGAGTCACATTGTATAAGAATACAACAGATTGCTTAAATATATTTTTAAAAAAGCGTATGTATAGAGTGAAAATGATTTATACATGAATCATTGAAAGATATTAGTTGTTTACATTAAATGGTATTAGTTGTTATCACTGAAAAATCTTGGTTTGTTTTCATTGAACAACTAAGACTCTTCAATGTAAACAAGTAATATTTTTCAGTAAAAACAACTAATATCCTTCAATAATTCATGTATGAACCATTTTCACTCTATACTTAGTCTTTTAAAATTTATATATATATATATATATATATATATATATATATATTGCCAATGCCCTAGTAGGTCTTGTATGAGACCGTCTAATGGCATGAGACAATGGGAATTGGTGTAACTAGGGCATTGGCAACACTTTGGTAGGGGTAGATGTTAATTTGTAGTGTCTCATGACATGAGACGGTCTCATACAAGTTTTTGCCATATATATTATGTATTGTATACTATATATAATTGAATATTATATATTTTTATATAATTACATATATGTATACTCATAAAAATAAATCAATATTATGTATTTTAGAGCATTGAATATTTTATATTATATATACAATGATGATAATATATACTTATACATACATACATTAGTATTTAATAATTACGTTTTTAATATTTGAATTTGATACACAAACACTTATGAAAATATAAATGTGTATTAAATTATATATTTTATTATATATATATATATATATATGTATATTTATGTTTACGTAAATTTATTTTTTTACATTACATATTCAATATTAACATATACATATTATATTTAATTTTAGGTAAATTATTTTATTTATTATTGCATGTACATATTTATATATTTATATTCGTATAAGACACACACATAAATATATACATTTAACCTATGTATATATCATAAGGGTAACACTGGGAGGACGTGATTGCATCATCCATGCAAATAGTGCACAATTAATATTATTCAATAAAATCAACTAAACTGGCCAAATTATACTTTAAAAAATAATAACTAATGGCCTTGAAATAAAGTGTATGCAATATAAAGGTAGATGTGAGTCGAATTTAAAATTTGAGCTTTAATTCTCAAATTAGAATAAGATGGGGATATAACATCACACATTAAAATGTAAAATTTTCAAAATAAACAAAATATCACTCTTAACATCTACAACTATTTCTAAATTTTATAAAAAGAAAAACAAATTTCGTGTACAATATATACATTACAAATCTTGCATGGCGCGGTTACTATTACTTACAAATACGAGAAGTCTTCACATTAACAAACCTTTTTTTTTAAGTTAAAAATTGGGGAAGGTATTGAGTTTAAATAATTTTTAGGTTATTTTTATAATTTATTTTTTTATGTTTTATCGAACACTTTTAGTTTAGATTATTGGTTGAACCCACCAAACCGTGTGCAACATGAAAGCACTCATCCTCTCAATCACATAGATAGACTGATTGTGAATTTAAGTTTAAAATAATTACAAGAAACATTTTTTACTAATTAATACTTTTTCTCAATCTTCGTGATATTTAATTTCAAATACTGTAATTTGATACGGGGCGAGATTTTTGTTTTTTTTGAAGTTTTGGGGTGTAGTTAAATAAAACCGGATATTGCTTTTTAAAGTATTCTATTTGATACATCATAATTTCTGTACAAATATGTTCGAAGAACAAGAACTACTACGTTCTCGTGGGATTTTGTCAAATACCCAACTAGGACAATTGGACCAGGATTTGTGTGTTTCTAGTTTGGCCCTATTTGCAAATACAGACAACATTGACCCTGTTTGTCATGGCCCATCCAGTCTATTTTTAAATTAATTTTTATATAAATATTTATTTTATTTTGATATTAAATAATCCATCTTAATATAAATAATTATTTAAAATGGTGTTTAATATCTATCTTAACTTAAAATAATATATACATACTAATATCAAAATTCAGTTAATATTCTACGTGTACCATGACTTTCTCATACCTATTTTATCTTATCCAAATTCGTATATTCATATGGATTCAAATTAAACTCGCACAATTACCATCACTAAATCTAATCTATCAAGATTAATTGATCACATTATCACAATTAACATTATACAATGAGAATCATATGATATTTAGTCAATGTGAGTTTCACTTTAGAGTAGTCAGATTGGGTCGGTCGAGCCAATTATGTACAATCTATTAGGTCAACTAATATCTTCAACTCGAATCGAAGTGATACTAAATGAATATTATTTGGAGGCTCATTCTCGCCCTAAATGGGAGGACAAATATTTAGAATTTCATTTTCAACAACTGCAATCTAACATTTTGATTTTTGTATAATTCTGAATTTAAAATCGAAACAAGATTATCACAATTACAATATTCCTAGAGTCAGTTCATGACTCTAAAATGTTTTTCTTAAATTTCTTTGAGAAAAAAGAGTTAGAAGGAAACACACACAATTATAGTGGAAATGGAAAAAGAAGTTTACCTAGCACTCTCATGATTAAAATGCACTAGATATTCAAAAGAGCAATAGACAATGAAAAGGTGAGCAAAATTCTAAATGCTGAATTCTATGCAACAATCAATGCCCTTTCAATCACCTTCAAAATATTCTTTCCAATTTTCATCATTATCCACTATAATAACATCACTTTCGTATATTTGGTGGGTCTATTTTCTTTTTCTTTGTCCCCTTCTTCCTTCTCCCTATTTAGGTGAAATTTCTATTTCTTTTGCTTTTTTAATCTTATCTGAACTATTCTCAAACCTCTATGACCATAGAATTTGGCAAGGAGTGTTTATTTTAGTTTTCTAAATATTTTTTTTCATTTTCAATTTAAGTGTTTGTAGCAAGTCATTCATTTATGAAAATAATCATGACTTAAAATGTAACCTGCCAATCATCAATACTCTATATCCACCATATGTACGATTTTAACCCAACAAACGCGTCAAGCTGTTATCACGATGGTACATAATACATTGACGGAAAAATAATCTTGTATTTTACTAATGCATCGGGTAATTTAAGTGTATTTTTTTTAACAATAATAGGATTGTTTTCAGTGCAAATAACACTTTGAGTTTGCACTATGCAACTAATGCAGAAAAGACCTACTTATATCAATGATATCAACGATGTATACAGCATACACTACACAAAAAATACGAAAATAAATACTCTCCACTTCATAATAAGAGATCCAAATTAGCTAAATCTGAATCAAGAGATCAATCATTCCTGGATTTCAGAATACACATACTTATCTAAATATCAGAGATGCATGTAAAAAGGAATTCCAAAATCCACCTGAGAATATTCCACATTGAATTTTCTTCATATAACAAAGTCAAGTTTCTGAGTCACTTATAAACAACCAAAGATGGCAATATTTTTAAACAAACATGGGAATATATCTTCAGTCTAAAATAGTAAAATGTAGCTGATGGTCACTTATTTTGATGGTCGACTCCTACTTGTACAAACAAAATATGTTAATGTTAGATCAATAATAGTTTGTTTGATTATTAAGGAGAAACAAGTAGAGGGTCTCCATCGTGAGTGTGTGTCCACCCACATAATGTTTCAGCTATGTCGACGCCATCAAATCCGACATGCATTGATCATATTCCTCTTTAACCGCCATCAAGAGGAACCACGACATTTCAACGCTGCAATTCTGTCAAAATAGGCCAAAAAAAAAGAAAAGGATGTCGATTAATTGACTCAGAACAAATCAGACCTCTTAATTGTAGCATCATCATTTGTTAAAAACACAAAAGAAATATTAGAGCTCCAGAAAAGTATATATTCTCATAGTAAACCACAAGGAAATTTAAAAAAGCAATATATTGAGCATTAAACCTACAATGATTAATACGTTAGCATATAGAATCATACAAACTCACCACCATCTAAAAGAATCATGGGAAGAGAGTAGGTCAGGGCAGTCTAGAACATACCACATTGCAAACAGACTATTGCCTACTTGTTATGTTATTGTATATGTGGAGCAAAATATAATCATAATGGCATTGAAAGGATGCCTATCACGACTTATTTCATTTATAAGTAGCTTTGTTATTTATTCAGATGGTTCAACATTGCAATTGAAACTTTCGTCTTATGAAAAGGGGGAATACCATACTATACTGTTAGATGCAGACCTCAGCGGTCCTAAACATTAACCACACTTATTGCATGTATTCATCTTTCTACACTGAAGATACATTATAAATGATTTATCAAGACAGTGAGGCCACACTGCGTTATAGCAGCAATATAAATTTTTACTTGTACATCAATGCATATTATAATTTGCTAGTACAGTTAAGAGGGAAATTACATGGCCAATCATGTGCAGTTATGGTTGTTTAAGGCACATAAAATCTGATAATATCTCTTCTTCAAGTGAAAAAATAACAATACCTTCTGCTTCTTCTAATTGGTTTATTCCTCAAAAATTTTGTCCGGTTCTGTGTACTTGCTCTGCATTTTTCATACACAAACTGACACAGTTGTGTCCTTCCGGTATCAGAGACTGTAAAAACATCTACAGAAACTGCTTCAGATGATAACGGAATTGAATGCAATTCAAATATCATTGGATTCGTCGGGATTTGTTTCTTCTGCACGATTTTCATATTTTCTAAACATTTTCCATTTTGAAGGAAAAACTTGACGAGTTCCAATGGATTTGATGCATCATGGAAGTCGGAAATCTCAACTGTTTTTAAGTGAGTTGAAAAACATGGCAGATCCTCCTCTCTGGACTTCCAAAGTCCCGTTTTGTTGTGTCCCCGGTAAAAGCACTGAAACATTGTAAACCATATTACCTTTGGCTTTGTATCATTAGCATAATGAGAACATGATATGAGCTCAAATAAGGCCAATAAAATCTTATTGTGAATCAAAACAAAGATCGAAACTACGTATTCAAACCTTTCCGTCCACTACAAGCATATTAGAAGTTATCCATTCCATTATATTGCATATAAGAAGTCTCAGCAAAGCATATGCTGTAACCTGATATACATATACATGCGTGTGCTTCCAGAACCTCATCATTAATACTAGCTCAAAGAATTATGTTGCTGGTTATAATGCCAATGAATGTTGAAATGAGTGTCCAATTCAGATGCATAATCCATAAATTGAAAATAAGGTACAGTTTAAAGCTTTCAACTCAGTGACGAATTAATCATCTTAATGACATGTAATACGAGGATATACTTACTTCGCCCATCAAATATCATCGGATGAAACAAGTGCAATGGTGCCACTGCCTCAAAATCCTAATCGGAGATATTAATGCAGAATGGTTTTCAGACAACGTTAAATATCTGACTTAATGAAGCTACTAAGCCAAAATCAACCTTCTTCCCCCTTCTCCAAAGAACCATTATGCACACACAGACATGCCTTATACACCCTATAACCACTTATACGAAACAATGTTAAGATTATAAGCATGTACCGGTGTTAGAAGTAGGCATAGAGCTTCAAGATTAGGTGTAAACTTGAGTACGTTGATGAGACCCTCCATATAGTCTTCATGGTGTCCAACATCAAGGTTCAAGAACCTTAAGCAGTTAAACTCGCCACATGGTTTACCTCTACTGAGAGAGAAGTACTAACAAAGTAATAAAAACACAGACATGTTATAAGTATATAAAACAAGGTAATCACAAAAAAAGAAAAGAAATTGCCAACTAGTAGCGAGTTGAAGGCATTCTCTGGAGTTATGTTATGCCCAAAATATAGTGAAAAACAGCCTAAAAATAAGCAAGTAAAAATAAAGGAGCTTATTAGGGCCTTCAAATGTTTACTTCTACAATCTGGAATCAATGAGGCATACCGTCTTATGGGCTTAGGCAAGTCTCAATGTTTACTTGTACATAACTTGACCAGCAGCATTTATCTCACTCCATTATTAAATGCCACTATAATAATATAGGTATTCATCTCATGCAATATAGTGAGGGTAAACTAAAATGATTTAGTGGTGTGGGAAGTTCATTATTATTCCAGTACCTCAAAAACCCAGGTTTAGAAATGTGAAAAATAAAACAATTTGATCACTAACACATTATATGAATGAATACATACCAGGACAAAAACTCTAGAGAGTGACAACTCTTCCACACCGTGGATACGTGAGACCATTGTCCCCATTTTTGGATTCAGTTTTGGCTCATAAACTCCAAGCCAGAACTGGATCACTGCATGATTCAAAAACGGCATATCTGAGGAGAATTCACATGGCAGTATCCGTGGCCCAATGTAGCAAAAGGATACAAGGCTTGGAGTATCAACTTTCAGCTCACCCTCAAATTCACACCTATTTCCGCACCTATAATGGTCCTCATTCACAAAATGGAAAGTCTTTAGCTTTTGAGCTGAAATATTGAGAACGTCTATCTTCCCAAAACAACAAGATTCCATTAATAAATTCTCAAGAACACCACAATCACTAAACAGTTTCTCAGTGATATCAGGATGAGGAAACTGAACTTTGACCAAATGAAGAGTTTTGAGATTGTCAAAGGCCCTCAAATATTGCTGCCAGTTAACCAGACCATTAATTTTTTGTTTAATGGGTGAACCAGGATTGGTGCAGCATGGACAGTGCGGGAGCTCATATCCAGCCAGAAGAATAAGTTCTTCAACATTTCTCATGACACAAAAAGAAAGCAGCAGCTTAAATTGCTCTTCTCCATAGGCATCACAAAAGAACCGCAGTTTATATGTGGGAGACAAGTCTCTGATGATTAAATTATCCTCGACAAGTTCCCAGAATTTTGATAGTATTGCGTGATAACTACTATAAAATTGAATACGCTCATTCCAGAAGTGTCAAAAATCAAAGTTCAAGCAAGGCACTGAAACTCAGATGTATCTCCATCGTCTCGAAAGAAACCTAGTTTTCACAACCTCAGAATTGTCGAGACATGAGAGGATGTGATGTAGAATATCAGTAGGCAGATTACTAAGCCGGTCACACTGTTGTTCAAGAATCTGTCCAGGCTCAGGGCGTAACTGCTTAGAATTTTCAGGTGAAGAATCCATGAATTATATGGCAAAATCTAGCAGCAAATATATGTTAGGAAGATCCTCCAAACTGTGAACACTTATATACTGCAAAATATAAAGCACATTTGTAATTAGCTATGTTGCACAGGTGCGAGTGCGGGGGCGATACGATACGGGTACGGGGATACGAATTTTAAAAAAACTTAGGGTGCGATACGTCAAGGATACGTCTGTTTATTTATATTTTATTATATATAATACTTAAAAAAAAATATATTATAAAATTTTATAAATCGAATTTATATAATTCACATTTTCTCTGAGCCAAAACTTAAACATACTCAATAATTTAATATAATTAAGTAACCAAAAATTAATTTAAGTTTCATTAGCCTACTACATATGTTATAACAATGATTTCAATATAAAACAAGTGTCACATTGTCAATTTAAATTATATTATATAATAAATTTCAATTGAAATAACATATTTAATGATTAACAAGTAGGATTCACGAGGAGGATTCGAGTATCTGTTAAGTGGATTCGCCACGTGGCAGCCGGATTCGCCGCGTGGAGAATCCGATTCGCGGATTCAAAAATCGCACCTGTGCATCATAGGTAATTAGCAAAAGGGAATATTTTCTGCCCATAAAAGAGAACCTCATGTTGCGTTCAAATCCACCCCCGACTCAGAAATCCACTCAGAATGAGAGCGATCGACTTAAAAAAATTCATATCAATCCATACAACTACATGGATTTGCACTGTCGATTCAAACCCATCCTCAAATCCTTCAATAGAAACACGGCCTTAGCAGAATTATATTCAGGAAAAACATGAAAAAAAAAAAAAAGAAGTCGAAACCCTGTGAAAAGTTACACCCGAAAAACCACAATATTTAGAGAAATGTATATGATACGAATTTTTTAATCTTTACATTCTCATAACTTGTGAAAACTATGACTAAACCAACATTTGGACTGAATGCTACTAGATAACATAATGATGGGCACTGGACCATCAGACATCAGTACCTTTTCCCAAAACACACTTATTGTAGGTTATTAAACTGTGCGTCATGTATAGAAACTTTTCACCACATATAAATTCGGGCGTCGTATGAGATTTTAAGCCAATACAGATTGTAGTTAGTTAAAGAATTTTAAAAAAACCAGTACTCTGAAAACTTAATGAAATTAAACAAAAACCAAACGAAACCAAAATAGTCATAGAATTGAGATCTAAACAAAATAATCATAAAAATTATTCAATTAGACTAATCTGGCCTCAATTCAAACAACAATAAATTTACTAGGAAAAGGAAATAAGATTTTACCTTCTCGAGAAAACCTAGGGTCGAAATTAGAGAGACGGAGGTATGAGACCAAGTCCGAAAAGCATTTATAATGCCCAAGGAAAGAAACCCTAGGAGGTAGAAAGCGTGGATTTAGCAAATGGACAGATGGCGGTGGTAGACCAAGTCCAAAATTATTTTACAATACCCATAGTAAGAAATTTAACGTTGAAAACCGCAATTAAAAAAAATAAAAAATGTTGGTATATTCACTAGAAAATAATTAGAGAGCTGAATAAAGAAATCAAGGATAAGAAATGTAAGATGGATAATGCTAATACGTACCTGCCGGTATATGTTTCCATAGGTGATTGTGTCAGCATGGGCATCACCCACTGTGCACCATTTATTTTTTCATCAGAGAAAACCACCACTCGATTTCATAAAAAGAAGCAAAATCTAGTAGAGTATCCAAAAATACAAATCAATATTGCTATAATCATGAATAAGTCATATTAGAATTCTAATTAACTAATTATAAACAATCAAAAGTCAATTTGATAACATTTAGATGTCGCCTGAATATTGTATTTTGCCTACATAAAGTTATGTTCTTCACGGTGATAACATTTTTGAAGCCCTTCTATAGAGAATGTTCAATGATACAAATCAATGGTTAAATATAGTATTGAATCTGAATATATATGTGTGTCCAAATGACAGCATATAAAGAAACTACAAAATGTTAATTCTAAAAAAAAGGAAAATCTTGAATGGTAATTGCAAAAATAGAGAAATTTGTAGACCCACTGAATTTTTTTTAAAAGCTAGATTACAGAATCAAGGGAGACAATGTAACACCAATCATGGTAATCTGCAATTAGAGCAATTATACGAACGATACTGATATAGATTAACTAGTTATAGCCCCGCGAATTTCGCGGGTTTAAATTAAATTTTCAAAAGATTTTTAATTAATACAAATAAAAAGAATTTTTTTTTTCTTTTTATATCAATAAAGTATGTAATAGTCTTTTATTATTAAAATATTAATTAAAGGTAAACTTTTATATGTATGATTCATATAAATTATTTACAAATGTCTTAAAGTGAAAAATAAATTTATTTTGCATATAAATAACACCCAATATCACATTAATTATTATAAAAAAAAGTTAAACAAAATTGTAAACAATTTTTGTTGTATACTTAATTTTTTTTTTCAAATCAAGACAAAAAAAGTTTAATACATTTATGTTCTTTACTTTGGATATTGCAACATATAGTTGGCCGTGAGTGAAAACTGACTTTAGAAATATACAAATTGTAGGTTGAAAGTGATTGCCATTGACTTTTATTAATAGTCATTAGAAAGCAGTAAATGGAAAACTATTTTCTAATAAAATTTACAGGCATGGTTATATCCGAATTATTGAATGTCATTCTTGAGATGAAAACTCTATTCTCAATATTCTTCATAAATGATTTCTGCTTCAATTATGTGATATTCAACCTAGTAATAATCATTATTGTACCATTATACAATCTTGATTTATTATCAATATTCCCGAGAAGAACAATTGGAACACCTTCCTTCAGAACTAAACGATGACTTGACATTACAGAACACTTGATGGTGTTTAAAAAATCAACTGAAATCAACTCTGCATTACCCTCATCTCAAAACTCTGTTTAGCAAACACTATTAGAAGTCAAATAAACTTTTGTATCTCTAGAATTAATAGAAATAATCTTCTCATTGATACAATCCACATCTCTATGTGTAGATGCATGTATCTTCAAAGTATTTATGTGTGCATAGTATATGTTCCACAGACGAATAAATAATTTTAATAATAGCAAGAATAAGATCAACATAATTATAAATTAATTTTTTCGATGTAAGCTCAAAATCAACAAAATCATCCCTGCAATCTTCAAGATTGTCATCACCAACTTTTATAATTCAATTAGAAAATTCAGCAACTTCACTACTGCTTGAATTGACACATGGATTTCCATTTTCCAACCTCACATTACTTGAAGAAAATACCCCATTTATTAAACACAACAACTTAAAATATCTTCCAAGACAGATTTTTTTTTTCAAACATGAGCATTGAACTCAAGGTTGTTTATTTATTTCTCAACAATGTACGATCTATTGCAATTCCTCGCGTATTAGCTTATTAATTCCAACTGATATCAATTATTGAGTTGATAGAGAAATGAAATAATATCTAATTAATGTGTTGTCATTCAATTAAAGTAATTTCTCATATTCAAATCCTCAATAATTGGAACTAAATCTATTGAAAAGATGTAAAATAGAAAGTAAGTTAATTACTATGAATTTGAAATCAAAAGTTTAAATTGAAAATAAGTATCTTGCAAATTCAATAATCTTCTTTGACTCGATTATATATTACCCGCTAAATAATCTAATGTTCCCTCAAAATAGTTTTTAGCCCTACACCACGATTTTAAAGATAGTATAATCATATTCTTTAATCTCGTTCAACCATATTAAACCTTGTATAAGCATATTTTTAAAATATGTATCCCCCCTATATTAGAAATTCTTAAATACATCCACACATCATACTCCCCCACCTAAATATCTACAAATGACACCCACAAAAATGATGAATACACTTATTTCCAAAAAAAAATAAAATAAAAAGTGAGTGGATTATATAAAAATATGGATGTAAATATAGGTGTTGTCAGATGTAAGAAAAATACATTTTTTTTTGTCATTTAACTTTAATTGACTTTGATTTTCGTCCCGTTAACTCTAACATTTTGAATTTTATCCAATAACTTCAAAAAATTATGTCTTTTATCCAATTACCTGCTACACAATAATAATATTGTAGGCTTCATAAGAACTCTTTATGGTGAAAAATATATTCATCTTCTGTAACGATTAAAAAAATTATATGGTATCAGATAAAAAATAAAACACCATTAAACCCAAGGTTTCTCCCTATCTTAAATTGTGTGTCTCATCCCATTTGCACATAACTCTCTCTACCCTTGCAGACCCTATAACAAAAATGGCCTACACATCTACTACTTATGATTTTTTTCCTCTAGCTACTCTTCAATGATTAAAATTTAATAAAACTGTATATACTTATTTCCATAAAAAAAATATACAAAACAAAATAAATATAATAGGTATAAGTAGACTTTATAACTAAAAAATTAAGGGTAAATATGTTGATTAAATATACTTCTTTCTAACTTGCTTTCAGTAGGAGTTGGTGGAACCAACCTAAGCCATAATAAAGACTTGTTCACCAAGATAAAAGAGAAATCCTCAAATGGAGATGGAGATGAAAATATAGTTTTATTTGTAACGCAAAGAGTATTAGACAAATTTGAACGACACATCCTTCCTAAATGACGTACGTTAATTAAACCCCCAGTTTATCTAGAAACAAATACACATATTTGTTTACATTAGATGTTGATGTTTTATTTTATATTATTATAAATAATAAAATAAAAGATTCTATACAATGTATTTAACATTTTTTCCCAGACTTAAAAGTTAATTATGATAACATGAGGGTTTTTTCCCCTTAGAATAATATTTTATATCGATTGTCGTTTCAAAAATAGATAAATTGATCCAACTGGAAGATATAATCGTGATGATATTTAAAGTTGCATTGTATTTCATTTTATATATAATATAATTCTTTTGTTACTAAATGCGTACTTATTAAAGATTGTTATCGTTATGATAACTCATGTTTATTTTTTCTCTAGAATAATGTATATTTTCTATCAATGGTTATTATCACATCGGCCACAAATATTATACTCCACATCTATTGATTCGATTGAATGATATAATATTGTTTTGATATTTAATGCTATATTATTCTTATATTATATGAATATAGCTTACTTTTAGTAAATTAATATGTTTTCACTAAAAAATATTAGTAGTTTTCGCTGAAGGTTATATGTTGGTTTTCCAAAAGAGTATTAGTTGGTTACACTAAACAACTAATACACTTTAATGATTCATATATAAACTATTTTCACTTTATATTTTGCCTAGTTAAATATGTCAAGAGAATATCTATTAGGAAACTTTAAGGGATAGTTTACTATTTAATTATTAAAATAAAAAAAGTAGATTTAGCGTGAATGAATCCAGATTAAATTGTGTGGATATATAAAATACTGTAAATAGTCAACAAAACTAAAATTTAGTAATTACATTTATAATAATTAATATTACATTGAAAATGAATGTCATCATTTCTAAATTAAACCTAGTAAAATAAACATATAAGTCTTTAAAAGTGTATTTATTTCTATTAAATTTATTTTAAAAAGTGCATAACTGATTCTGAAAAAATAAAAATCTAAAAAAGGGTCATCTACTTTGTTCTATCTTAAAGGTTGTTTAGCTACTAACTAAACAACAAATTTTAATTTTAATTTTTTTATTTAAAATATTGGGTAAAACAAAGGGCATATCTAAACGAACCTCAACACCCCTATTAATATACGATAAATTTAACACAGTAACTTGATTTTCTTATGTATATCTGTTATACTTATATATACACACTATCACAATTATACATATTGTCTATCACTATTATATATACATACTATTACTGTTTAATAATAAAGGATAAGACACTTTTAATTTCAATTCATATATAACCTCACTAACCAATTTTTCAATAGTTGATATTAACATTTCCTTAAAAGTGATTTAACCTGAACAAATAATTTATATACATATTAAAAATTAATCAAATAATATTATATTAAAATAAAAAATTTAATTAAATAGTTCAAGTATTACCTAATAATAATGTATTTAGATTGCCAGAATTGCATGTTGAGTCTGAATTGAATAATGTAAATGACTAAAATTGTATGTTGAGTCTAAAATGCATTAAAAATAATACATATACAAAGCTAAAAAGGAATATATATTAATACATGTATTGAATTGTCTTAAATACGTATAAGTTGACATGGTATGAATTTAATTCATTATTAGACTAATTTATGGATTTAAATGAATCACTAAGTGAGTAATGAATGTATAAATAAATACACATAAATGGAGAATTAAATAAGAAATTTATGGATTATAATGCATCATATCAAAAAAAAATTTAAGTTCACGTAAAAACGCGAGTGTATATTTCTAGTGTAATACATTAGAAACCATCCAAGTATACATTGATTGAATTTGAAATTTTCAGTTTTGAGATGTATTTCACTAAAGAATAGCAATGAATAGAACTCTCTATGTTAAATTAACAATGATTGCACAAAAAAATGAAAATAATGAAAGAAAACATAAATGGTCATCAAATGTAATCTAAAAAATTCTTTTAAAATTGTTTTATATACATCTAGACGATTTACACTGATAAAAAATGAAAATGAAAATAAAAATACAATCTTAATATAAGAAACACCATTAAAATATGATGATTCTTGCTTGGTGTAATCACTACTATATCCACACATATAGAAATAGGATATCCGATAGTGCAAATATGAAGATCAACATATTAATTCAAAAAAAGTGTTGATTGGAACATGAAAGATATACAAACGGATCGCCTTACATGTTCATGGCTGGAAAAAAATGAAGATGTTCATCATCAACAATAATACTATGCAACATCTCATTAAAACAATAACAGTATTAGTACGAAATACAAAAAATAACAAACCTGAAAAATAGGTTTACAATCTGCAATAATACAATACGACATCTTCTGTTGGGGAAAACCCCAACAATCTCATCAAAACAATAACAAAAATAACAATATTAGTATGAAATATAGAGGATTCGAGAAAGAATACAATTACCGGATGATCTATAAAAGAATCACAAAAAGGTCAATGAAGATTAACAACCCTCTAAATATCTACATCTAAAAAAAAGATTAGTATGAAAAAAAATATGCATTCTATAAGGATTGATGTATTGGGATGAATGATAATGCCTCCAAATGTTATGCAATTTATAGGAAAAGGAAGAAGAAATGAATGGATGAGATGAAAATTAAAAAAGTGAATTAATGAGAAAAAAGAGAGGTAGAAATAGCCCAAAGGTAGACATTCCACATATGCATCCAATGCTTTGTAAATATATAAGTATTGATTGATATTAATTTTCATTTATGTTGTTATAGCCTTATAGGTGAGTGTGTCAGCATGTGCAACATGGATCCAAGTATCCAATCACTACAAATCAATATGGCAATTTTATGACTATGGATCCTGGACCACTAATAAACCTACTAATCAAAATATCACAAGTCAATTTGATAAGGGGTGACATTAAGAATGTAGTTGAAGGCCCGAAATAATGTACTTTTCCTCCATAAAGTTATTTTCATCACGATGATAACATTTATTTATGCCCTTCTATACTTATAGACTAAGTAAATCCAAAAAAAATTTAATGATACCACAGAGAATCAATGGTTCAAGTTGTATATTTGGGGGTTTATTAAATCAAAATACATATGAATATATGTATATATATAGAGTATTGAACTATACAAAGTAAAAGTAATTGCGTCCAAATTACTATTAATTTGAAGTTGGTTCCATAAATATCAAGCATTGGGCTCCTTATATATGTGTGTGGATATAAATATATATAGAGGAATAATATTATAGACAGGAACTAGTAACTACTCCCTCCGTCCTAGGGGAATTTGCATCCCTGGGATTGCACGTAGATTTAAAAAAAAGGGATAAAGTAGTGGCATATGGGTAAATATGTGTATATTTGTGTGAGTGTGCATGTAAACCAATGTTTCTTTTTTAGGTAGTGTGCAAATTGGTATGGGACGTCCGAATAAGGAAAGTGTGCAAATTCCTCCGGGCGGATGGAGTACTAAAAGTTACTCTAAAAAGTATGAATTTATATCTCCAAATAATAGTATTAAAATAATTATCAAAGTTTAGTCTTAAGTACATGTTTTTCCACATTATTATCTATAAATGGGAAGTAAAACTGAATACTCTATTACTCCCTCAGTCCAATTTCAATATTCCTACTTTCCTTCTTGGGCTGTCCAATTTCAATATTCCTATTTTCCTTTTTGGAAATATACCCCACCACACTACTTCACTCTCACTCTCACAATAACCTTTATTCTCTACCCCAAATACTTACTTTATATTATACATAAACTATCAATATTTCTTAAAACTCGTGCCCAGACACTACTTTATCCTCACTTGCAATAGTATTTAGTGTGGGTAACATTTTAATTCGAGCACCTGGACATGTATGGAACAATTGCACATACAAATACATACCCGCCATCTCAAAACATGATGAATCTATCTTTTTAAGACATGCCACATTGAAAGTTACACAGCTGTGACTATTAATAGTCTATGTCAAGGTTTATTTAAAAATGTGTTAAATTATGAGTGTTTATGTTACTTGGCTTCATTTGTAATCTACTTCCAATAACATGACATACTTTCCTTTACTAACCACAACACTATAGGTTTATGTTGCCTAGGATTATTTTGTAACTAGGATAATGTTAATATAGCTAGTAGTGTTTATTTATGTACATATCCTATGTACTTTAGTCAAATTGCGTCATATCTACGTCCTTGCATCTGTATCACAACAATGTAAAACTTGAGAAAAAATCATCATAATCATCCTTTTAGGGTTGTTTCATGAACTAATGAAGAAATAATTAAAATCAGAATTTGCTTTGATGAATTGTGTCCTATGGAACACTTGAACATTATGTTCGACAATATTCTTTGCATAGTTAATAGAGTGATACGAGCAAGAAAGTCAGTGACACATACCAGAACAACAAGGGAGGACAGAGCCAAAATCTTTGGGTATGCCCAATGAACCTTGCAGGACAAAGTATCATCCCCATGCCAATGATGTACGCATAGCAGACGAATACAGGCATCTCCGAATGATATCATACTCACTAAAATGAAGAACGTTGTGGTTCAATATAGAACAAATACAACAAGTTTGGAGCAGAAAAGAAGAGCTTAGGATCAAAACAATCTACCTCCAAATATAATCGCATATATTCACAATTATTAGGTACTTGATATTACTGACTGAAACATTAATCTCTTCAAGATCTCTGACTTGGCTATCTTCTAAACATTCTCGAGTTTAACCCAATCACTTGAAGGAAACTTCTTAGCAGCATCGCTCTTAAACCTGTTAAGTGAGTCAGAATGATGGAAAAGAGACAGTTCCTTCTATGATCAACTATAATGCACAAGAAGTAAAGAAGTGTTAGCTTGTGCTTCCAACATAATAGATATAACTTATAAGTACCCTTGTCAATAAAATGTTTATTATGTTGCTCAAAACTACTTAAATTTGAAGATGGTGCCATGAAAGCACGACATAGGAGCTGTTAATGTTTAACAAAGGACAAAAGGGAACTCCATCAAGAAAGTAAAGTTCTTGAACCTTTTTTTCTAGCTGCAAACCTGCAACACGAAGGAGTCCATTAAGCTGCACTGTAACTGTGTTACCAGTATACAGGCATATCCTTATAGTTTGAGAACCATTATCTCTTAGAAGCAAAGCCTACTTGATAAAATCCCAGAACTTAAGGCTTGGCCTTCAAAAGTTCAGCCATCTTGTCATAACTATGACTAACAAAATAATCTATGTTGAAGTTCAAGAACGGCATTGAAGTCCAAGCAATACCTCGTCTTTTCGACAATATGCCTAGTCCTTCCGGCATCTAAAAAATCAAAAATCAAAGCTCGTTGTGCAGAACATCATCATGTAAAGTACTCAACAACTCAATGTATCAACACGGCACCTTTTTGGACAAGAGTACTGATCTCTAGAACAATGAAGATGTTCATCATCAACAATAATACTATGCAACATCTCATCAAAACAATAACAGTATTAGTACGAAATACAAAAAATAACAAACCTGAAAAATAGGTTTACAATCTGCAATAATACAATACGACATCTTCTGTTGGGGAAAACCCCAACAATCTTCATCAAAACAATAACAAAAATAACAATATTAGTATGAAATATAGAGGATTCGAGAAAGAATACAATTACCGGATGATCTATAAAAGAATCACAAAAAGGTCAATGAAGATTAACAACCCTCTAAATATCTACATCTAAAAAAAGATTAGTATGAAAAAAATATGCATTCTATAAGGATTGATGTATTGGGATGAATGATAATGCCTCCAAATGTTATGCAATTTATAGGAAAAGGAAGAAGAAATGAACGGTAGAGATTAATACAAAGGAATGAATGGATGAGATGAAAATTAAAAAAGTGAATTAATGAGAAAAGAGAGAGGTAGAAATAGCCCAAAGGTAGACATTCCACATATGCATCCAATGCTTTGTAAATATATAAGTATTGATTGATATTAATTTTCATTTATGTTGTTATAGCCTTATAGGTGAGTGTGTCAGCATGTGCAACATGGATCCAAGTATTCAATCACTACAAATCAATATGGCAATTTCATGACTATGGATCCTGGACCACTAATAAACCTACTAATCAAAATATCACAAGTCAATTTGATAAGTGGTGACATTAAGAATGTAGCTGAAGGCCCGAAATAATGTACTTTTCCTCCATAAAGTTATTTTCATCACGATGATAACATTTATTTATGCCCTTCTATACTTATAGACTAAGTAAATCCAAAAAAAAATTTAATGATACCACAGAGAATCAATGGTTCAAGTTGTATATTTGGGGGTTTATTAAATCAAAATACATATGAATATATATATATATATATATATATATATATATATATATATATATATATATATATATATATATATATAGAGTATTGAACTATACAAAGTAAAAGTAATTGCGTCCAAATTACTATTAATTTGAAGTTGGTTCCATAAATATCAAGCATTGGGCTCCTTATATATGTGTGTGGATATAAATATATATAGAGGATTAATATTATAGACAGGAACTAGTAACTACTCCCTCCGTCCTAGGGGAATTTGCATCCCTGGGATTGCACGTAGATTAAAAAAAAGGGATAAAATAGTGGCATATGGGTAAATATGTGTATATTTGTGTGAGTGTGCATGTAAACCAATGTTTCTTTTTTAGGTAGTGTGCAAATTGGTATGAGACGTCCAAATAAGGAAAGTGTGCAAATTCCTCCGGGCGGATGGAGTACTAAAAGTTACTCTAAAAAGTATGAATTTATATCTCCAAATAATAGTATTAAAATAATTATCAAAGCTTAGTCTTAAGTACATGTTTTTCCACATTATTATCTATAAATGGGAAGTAAAACTGAATACTCTATTACTCCCTCAGTCCAATTTCAATATTCCTACTTTCCTTCTTGGGCTGTCCAATTTCAATATTCCTATTTCCCTTTTTGGAAATATACCCCACCACACTACTTCACTCTCACTCTCACAATAACCTTTATTCTCTACCCCAAATACTTACTTTATATTATACATAAACTATCAATATTTCTTAAAACTCGTGCCCAGACACTACTTTATCCTCACTTGCAATAGTATTTAGTGTGGGTAATATTTTAATTCGAGCACCTGGACATGTATGGAACAATTGCACATACAAATACATACCCGCCATCTCAAAACATGATGAATCTATCTTTTTAAGACATGCCACATTGAAAGTTACACAGCTGTGACTATTAATAGTCTATGTCAAGGTTTATTTAAAAATGTGTTAAATTATGAGTGTTTATGTTACTTGGCTTCATTTGTAATCTACTTCCAATAACATGACATACTTTCCTTTACTAACCACAACACTATAGGTTTATGTTGCCTAGGATTATTTTGTAACTAGGATAATGTTAATATAGCTAGTAGTGTTTATTTATGTACATATCCTATGTACTTTAGTCAAATTGCGTCATATCTACGTCCTTGCATCTGTATCACAACAATGTAAAACTTGAGAAAAAATCATCATAATCATCCTTTTAGGGTTGTTTCATGAACTAATGAAGAAATAATTAAAATCAGAATTTGCTTTGATGAATTGTGTCCTATGGAACACTTGAACATTATGTTCGACAATATTCTTTGCATAGTTAATAGAGTGATACGAGCAAGAAAGTCAGTGACACATACCAGAACAACAAGGGAGGACAGAGCCAAAATCTTTGGGTATGCCCAATGAACCTTGCAGGACAAAGTATCATCCCCATGCCAATGATGTACGCATAGCAGACGAATACAGGCATCTCCGAATGATATCATACTCACTAAAATGAAGAACGTTGTGGTTCAATATAGAACAAATACAACAAGTTTGGAGCAGAAAAGAAGAGCTTAGGATCAAAACAATCTACCTCCAAATATAATCGCATATATTCACAATTATTAGGTACTTGATATTACTGACTGAAACATTAATCTCTTCAAGATCTCTGACTTGGCTATCTTCTAAACATTCTCGAGTTTAACCCAATCACTTGAAGGAAACTTCTTAGCAGCATCGCTCTTAAACCTGTTAAGTGAGTCAGAATGATGGAAAAGAGTCAGTTCCTTCTATGATCAACTATAATGCACAAGAAGTAAAGAAGTGTTAGCTTGTGCTTCCAACATAATAGATATAACTTATAAGTACCCTTGTCAATAAAATGTTTATTATGTTGCTCAAAACTACTTAAATTTGAAGATGGTGCCATGAAAGCACGACATAGGAGCTGTTAATGTTTAACAAATGACAAAAGGGAACTCCATCAAGAAAGTAAAGTTCTTGAACCTTTTTTTCTAGCTGCAAACCTGCAACACGAAGGAGTCCATTAAGCTGCACTGTAACTGTGTTACCAGTATACAGGCATATCCTTATAGTTTGAGAACCATTATCTCTTAGAAGCAAAGCCTACTTGATAAAATCCCAGAACTTAAGGCTTGGCCTTCAAAAGTTCAGTCATCTTGTCATAACTATGACTAACAAAACAATCTATGTTGAAGTTCAAGAACGGCATTGAAGTCCAAGCAATACCTCATCTTTTCGACAATATGCCTAGTCCTTCCGGCATCTAAAAAATCAAAAATCAAAGCTCGTTGTGCAGAACATCATCATGTAAAGTACTCAACAACTCAATGTATCAACACGACACCTTTTTGGACAAGAGTACTGATCTCTAGGACAATGAAGATGTTCATCATCAACAATAATACTATGCAACATCTCATCAAAACAATAACAGTATTAGTACGAAATACAAAAAATAACAAACCTGAAAAATAGGTTTACAATCTGCAATAATACAATACGACATCTTCTGTTGGGGAAAACCCCAACAATCTTCATCAAAACAATAACAAAAATAACAATATTAGTATGAAATATAGAGGATTCGAGAAAGAATATAATTACCGGATGATCTATAAAAGAATCACAAAAAGGTCAATGAAGATTAGCAACCCTCTAAATATCTACATCTAAAAAAAGATTAGTATGAAAAAAATATGCATTCTATAAGGATTGATGTATTGGGATGAATGATAATGCCTCCAAATGTTATGCAATTTATAGGAAAAGGAAGAAGAAATGAACGGTAGAGATTAATACAAAGGAATGAATGGATGAGATGAAAATTAAAAAAGTGAATTAATGAGAAAAAAGAGAGGTAGAAATAGCCCAAAGGTAGACATTCCACATATGCATCCAATGCTTTGTAAATATATAAGTATTGATTGATATTAATTTTCATTTATGTTGTTATAGCCTTATAGGTGAGTGTGTCAGCATGTGCAACATGGATCCAAGTATCCAATCACTACAAATCAATATGGCAATTTCATGACTATGGATCCTGGACCACTAATAAACCTACTAATCAAAATATCACAAGTCAATTTGATAAGGGGTGACATTAAGAATGTAGCTGAAGGCCCGAAATAATATACTTTTCCTCCATAAAGTTATTTTCATCACGATGATAACATTTATTTATGCCCTTCTATACTTATAGACTAAGTAAATCCAAAAAAAATTTAATGATACCACAGAGAATCAATGGTTCAAGTTGTATATTTGGGGGTTTATTAAATCAAAATACATATGAATATATATATATATATAGAGAGTATTGAACTATACAAAGTAAAAGTAATTGCGTCCAAATTACTATTAATTTGAAGTTGGTTCCATAAATATCAAGCATTGGGCTCCTTATATATGTGTGTGGATATAAATATATATAGAGGATTAATATTATAGACAGGAACTAGTAACTACTCCCTCCGTCCTAGGGGAATTTGCATCCCTGGGATTGCACGTAGATTAAAAAAAAAGGGATAAAGTAGTGGCATATGTGTAAATATGTGTATATTTGTGTGAGTGTGCATGTAAACCAATGTTTCTTTTTTAGGTAGTGTGCAAATTGGTATGAGACGTCCAAATAAGGAAAGTGTGCAAATTCCTCCGGGCGGATGGAGTACTAAAAGTTACTCTAAAAAGTATGAATTTATATCTCCAAATAATAGTATTAAAATAATTATCAAAGCTTAGTCTTAAGTACATGTTTTTCCACATTATTATCTATAAATGGGAAGTAAAACTGAATACTCTATTACTCCCTCAGTCCAATTTCAATATTCCTACTTTCCTTCTTGGGCTGTCCAATTTCAATATTCCTATTTCCCTTTTTGGAAATATACCCCACCACACTACTTCACTCTCACTCTCACAATAACCTTTATTCTCTACCCCAAATACTTACTTTATATTATACATAAACTATCAATATTTCTTAAAACTCGTGCCCAGACACTACTTTATCCTCACTTGCAATAGTATTTAGTGTGGGTAACATTTTAATTCGAGCACCTGGACATGTATGGAACAATTGCACATACAAATACATACCCGCCATATCAAAACATGATGAATCTATCTTTTTAAGACATGCCACATTGAAAGTTACACAGCTGTGACTATTAATAGTCTATGTCAAGGTTTATTTAAAAATGTGTTAAATTATGAGTGTTTATGTTACTTGGCTTCATTTGTAATCTACTTCCAATAACATGACATACTTTCCTTTACTAACCACAACACTATAGGTTTATGTTGCCTAGGATGATTTTGTAACTAGGATAATGTTAATATAGCTAGTTGTGTTTATTTATGTACATATCCTATGTACTTTAGTCAAATTGCGTCATATCTACGTCCTTGCATCTGTATCACAACAATGTAAAACTTGAGAAAAAATCATCATAATCATCCTTTTAGGGTTGTTTCATGAACTAATGAAGAAATAATTAAAATCAGAATTTGCTTTGATGAATTGTGTCCTATGGAACACTTGAACATTATGTTCGACAATATTCTTTGCATAGTTAATAGAGTGATACGAGCAAGAAAGTCAGTGACACATACCAGAACAACAAGGGAGGACAGAGCCAAAATCTTTGGGTATGCCCAATGAACCTTGCAGGACAAAGTATCATCCCCATGCCAATGATGTACGCATAGCAGACGAATACAGGCATCTCCGAATGATATCATACTCACTAAAATGAAGAACGTTGTGGTTCAATATAGCACAAATACAACAAGTTTGGAGCAGAAAAGAAGAGCTTAGGATCAAAACAATCTACCTCCAAATATAATCGCATATATTCACAATTATTAGGTACTTGATATTACTGACTGAAACATTAATCTCTTCAAGATCTCTGACTTGGCTATCTTCTAAACATTCTCGAGTTTAACCCAATCACTTGAAGGAAACTTCTTAGCAGCATCGCTCTTAAACTTGTTAAGTGAGTCAGAATGATGGAAAAGAGACAGTTCCTTCTATGATCAACTATAATGCACAAGAAGTAAAGAAGTGTTAGCTTGTGCTTCCAACATAATAGATATAACTTATAAGTACCCTTGTCAATAAAATGTTTATTATGTTGCTCAAAACTACTTAAATTTGAAGATGGTGCCATGAAAGCACGACATAGGAGCTGTTAATGTTTAACAAAGGACAAAAGGGAACTCCATCAAGAAAGTAAAGTTCTTGAACCTTTTTTTCTAGCTGCAAACCTGCAACACGAAGGAGTCCATTAAGCTGCACTGTAACTGTGTTACCAGTATACAGGCATATCCTTATAGTTTGAGAACCTTTATCTCTTAGAAGCAAAGCCTACTTGATAAAATCCCAGAACTTAAGGCTTGGCCTTCAAAAGTTCAGTCATATTGTCATAACTATGACTAACAAAACAATCTATGTTGAAGTTCAAGTACGGCATTGAAGTCCAAGCAATACCTCGTCTTTTCGACAATATGCCTAGTCCTTCCGACATCTAAAAAATAAAAAATCAAAGCTCGTTGTGCAGAACATCATCATGTAAAGTACTCAACAACTCAATGTATCAACACAACACCTTTTTGGACAAGAGTACTGATCTCTAGGACAATGAAGCCATTAATAAAAGTGGGATTTGCCAGACCCCCACAAAGGGGAGGGAGTCAACTGAACACCCCAAGCCAACTTTTGCCTTTTAAATAACCTGGAATAAAATACTATTGACCCTAATTGTTTGGATGGGTGTTCACCTTGTAAGTATGCAGAAAGAAAGAGCGTTCAATCAGAATTGCATAACCCTAACAAGGGTGAGTTATCTACAGCATGACATAAAAAAAATAAAAAATAAAAAATAAAGAAAGAAGAAGAAACAAATTCATAGCCCAGAAGACCCCATCCTTAGTTCCATAACTCAAATTAATTCCCCACCCCCTCTCCCCAACCCCATATATTCTGTTATCAATAAGCAGGAACGTCGGTCGAATAAATATAATCTCAAATTATATCAAATCATAAACTAGCCTAATTGAAATCTTTGAAGGAAATGCAAAGAAAGGTGAATAACTCAAAAGAAGGGGCTGCAATGGCGAGTGAAGCATGCCTCTGGTCATTCTGCCTTTAAAATTTATAATTTACTAAAATTGATGTTTGATTGGATTATGATTGTAATCTGCAGTTTTGGATTCGTTCCATATTGTGGGAAACATAGCAAATTGCTCATAAATCTATTCAAATATTGCCAATGTACCAGTGAAACACGGAGATCGATCAATAAACAAGTAATTACAGATTAAAAATCTTTGAAGAGTTGAGGACATCTAAGCTAAACATGGGGGAAGTAGGGGCGGCGATCATAAAACAGGAGATAGACCAAGTACATTTTGCAAAAGGAAGGGGAAATGCCAGCATTCAGAAATGTAATCAAGTAGACAATCATAATTTAGATTAAACAACACAAACAAATAAGAGCACAACAGCTATTCGTGGAAATGTGCGATAGAGAATAAATTGGGAATGCAATTACAGCAAAAAAAAACTCACAGAAAGTTGACCGTCAGTTGCGAACTGAAAATGGCGAGACATTGACCGGCGGCGGCGGCGGAGGTTCATCAATTTTCATTTGCATCTTCAATATTTTCTGGAGAGTTATAATAATACATATATAAATAATAAATATGAATATGAAAAGACAGAAAGGGAATTGAATGGTGGAATAGACAAAAGATCCATGGATAAGAGCCTCGCTTACGTGTGTCTGGTAGAGCGACGTGAGTGATAATTCCTCCGGTGGTCATCTTCTTCGGATGGGTCGAGGGAGTCTGAGAGGAGGCTGGAAGCGGGATAGAGGAAAACGGGTGGGCTCGAGGAAATTGGGTGGACGGAGTGGTATGTGCGTGATAACTCCTCCGGGGAGCTCTGATACGAATTGTCAAAGCGGAGTACGAACATCTTCGATTGACTTGATTGATTCAAGCCCTATGTGTTGATCGCTTGATTGATTCTGAGTTTTTTGTGGGATTGTGGTAAGTCGGTTGACTCTCAGAGTTTGGGGGTTCGACGGCGCCCGGCGCGTGGCCTGAGCCGGAGGAGCGGTGGACGGAGGGGTGGGGAAGGTGAGGGGGTGGAGAGAGAGGTTGAGCGCTTGCGGCTTGTGTCTGAGTAGGGATTAGTTGCACGTGCGGGAAGATGGGAGGGGTATTATGGTCAAAAATGTTTCTCACTTTGTTGTGATAATTATAAGAGAGGGTATTGTGTGTGTGATACACACGGTAACCACTTCCGTGTGTATCAATCCTGGCGCGCAGGGATGTAATACATTAGATATTGAACAATATTGTTGTGTGAACTATAGCTTAGTGGTTTGATGCACTATTTCCCCCTGATTAGTTACAGGTTCGAATTCCTTGGAACCCTTTTTTTTTCGCCAACATTTAAATGATTCTACTTTTGAACTAAAAATGAATTTAAATAGGATACATAAATAAAAAAAATAAAAAAAATTATGCACTAGTCAATTAATACCATAATGTTTATCAGCTAATACCATAACGTTTATCAGCTAATATCATAACGTTCATTCACCGATACCACATTTAATTTATTTATTAAAAAATTGCATTTATACCTTTGAACTAAAAATGAATTTAAATAGGATACATAAATAAAAAAATTGAAAAAATATTGCATTAGTCAATTAATACCATAATGTTTATCAGCTAATATCATAACGTTTATCAGCTAATACCATATCATTCATTCACCGATCACCGATATCACGTCTAACTCATTAATTTAAGCAAATGTAACAAGATACAATTCATTTTACTTAACTGTTGTCTCCAAGATTAGCCCTCCAGGAAGGTCCTTATGCATCTTTTTCGGTACACTTCTTTTTATTACTTCATTAAATTTGTTTTTACTTCTATTAATTGATGAGTTAGACATGGTATGTGTGAATGGGTGATATGGTATTAGCTGATAAACATTATGGTATTAGCTTCTCTGCATTATGGTACTAGTGGATCAATGCAATAGTTTTAACTGATGGATTATAGATGATACGGTATGTTTGAATGAATGATATGAAGCTAATGAACATTATGATATGATGGTATGCATACTTCTGTTTTTGCCATAAAGAAAGTAGTAAATAAATGTTTCCGATATGGTATTAGCTGATACATGTTTTGGTATTAGCTGATACACGGTATGGTATTAGCTGATAAACACTATGGTATTACCGTAACTTTTGACGCAAACGATCATCAGATTTATTAATCTATTTCAATTTTATGGTATAATATTTTTTTTTTCTTGAAATATTTATTTATACATTAGCAGTGAAGTTTCTATGTAATTGTGCTTCTGTGAAGATAGCTTCCTTTTTCAAATCACCATTTATGATCAACACATTACGTAGATAGTAAATCAAATATTGAACACAAGTTAGATAAAGTAAACCATACCCTTTTTCAAGCTTATTTAAAATATTAAAACTCTAAAATTATTCTGAACTTATTTTATAATCAGCCAAATCAAAATTTGAATTTTATTTATTCTTTGACTTATCAAAATCGAGCTTCATATTATTACCAAACAATTAAATCTATTTAAGCTTTGCTTAATTGTTATTTAAATGATAAATGGCAGGTTTTAAACACTTTGAAGTAGTAGCAGCGGAAGCAAAAGATCATCATTTCCTGACCTCCAATCACAACCAAATCAACTGTCAGGATGCTACAACATCATTCCAAAACACTGTGATCAAAGGGTGGAAAATCCTGGTAGAAAATCTGCCAGACGGCATATACGCTGGGCATACCGATATGTTCCGAGCCATCATCATCGGTGCACCCGGAACACCTTACGACGACGGCCTTTTCTTCTTTGACATTTCCCTCCCTCCAAATTACCCTAATGCCCCTCCCAAAGTTTACTAACATTCCCACGGCCACAAATCCCAATCTCTACGCCAACGGCTATCTTTGCACAAAGTGTACAAAACCTTGGCCTCTCTTTCATCTCTCATTAGCATGTATTTAATAAGCATTTGGATTTGGCACCATGGAAAGAGGCAAGAGAAGAAAGGCCAGAGAATGCAGCAATAAGAACATAAAAACTCAAATGTAGTTCTATTTCTTGAAACACAAATGTAGTTCTGTTCAGCCTTGGAGAAAAGAATTTAACAACTCTAACAAGATTTCTAGCCCAAAAAGCCCAAGGTTATTTCCAAAAACCAATCATCGAGATACAAGTATACAGCTTATCAAGTTATTACGCTTTTGAACCTCTTTCTTACTTCTAAATAGATGGTTTTCCAAGCTTCCCTTCTGCATAAACTTGTAGACGAGTAACAACTCTTTATCTTCCCAGCAGTATCCCAAGAGCTTTACCAAGTTAGGATGTGATAGTTTTCCCAAAAAGTCCACTTCTTCCTGAATTTTCAAATTAAGAAAACATGAAGAACACATTAAGAAAAAAGATTGCACTAAATGCAGTAAATGGACATAAATAGACCATATCAGTGACTCATTAAAGTTTAAAGAGAATCCAATCAATTATGTTCCTAATTAACATATACAGATAAAATAGATTAACCGAGATATGCAAGACCTTACATCTCATGCATACATTTAATAAATGGAAACATAAACAATATTCTTATAACATTAGGCCTGATAGTTTGTGCTTGCACAAACATAGTAATATCACACAGCAATACATCTTCTTCATACGAACGTAACTTGAGGAGCAAAAACAGTTGACCCTTGTAGAAGACATCCTTAGTCATTATTATTGCAACCTAAGGCCAACTGTGAGTTGGAAACAACCATGAAATAGAAAGAAAATAATATGCGAGCAAGTTCAAGGAGGGCATTTGAATTTCAATTTTATGAAATACAGTCTAAAACTGAATACAGAAGAAGCTGTAACAATGTTTGTTTGAAAAGTGATATCTCTTTCAATTTCAAAAATAGATGGTTATGTGGAAACTAAGTCAACCATTGTCTGACAATCTGACATGATGAAGCAAAAAAAAAAAAACTGAGGTTATTGGGCAAGTTATTAAAAGGTTCTGCCACAACATAGCTAAAAAGCAGGAATCAAAACCATAAGAAACCATACTGGTGAGTATAACCAATTTTAACACTAATAGATGGTGATTTGTACATCAAGCCCAAAAAAGCTAATACTTAGGTAGAACATGCCTGACCTCCTTATTCAAGTTGAGATACCATAGTTGATAAGGCATAATCGACCAATTCACACATTAATTCAATTAATTTTAGGGTCGTCCAAAAGAAGCTGAAGCTATCACTCAGAAAAACTCAATAATCACCAAAAAGGAGTCTATAAAACTCGATTATTTCGTGTGAGAGCTTGCTAGCATCTTTTTTTAACAGTTACAAAGAATAACAATCGAAGAATGTGCTGAGAACTCCATAAACAAACAACACTGATCAACACAAACAAACAGCCGAACCAATGACGCCACTGTGAACCATGACTCGAACAGTCTTTGAATTCTACATGTGTTGAATCAGTCTTTGTATGCAAACAAACAAACAACAGGTAGTGAACAAGAAATGAATTTTTAGAAAACAAATAAAATACGCCAATAAATGTAGTCTAAGCACAATTACGAACAGTTAGGGTTAAAATAATTGTGGAGATGAAAAGGTACCCCAAATGAGGAAAAAAAAGTAGGCCGTCACGAAGATACCTGTTACGAAACGCCGAGGAGAGCGAAGCGGAAATGATTCGCATGTAATCGAAGGGCGAATCGCCCTGCCCGGATCCGGCGGTGGCACTTGGCTTTACACGATAGGCCTCTGAATTGAAATTGAAGAGACCATTGGAAAGATTTCTGAAGCTCGTGAAGATGATTTCACAATTCCCTGTGACGTCTCTTACAAATTCATGGTTTAGGGCACACGTACAGAGCTTGAATTTTGGTTTAGGGCACAGAGAATTTTTGAATCACGGTTTAGGGCACGAAAGAGGGAAGATTGAATTTGGGAGGAACCGGGTCACATATAAATATATGCCTGACCCGTTTAACCCCACCCGGACCGAATTGGATTGTTACACACCAAAAATTAATGGTGTGTAACACACACACAATACTTTGTCTAATTATAATATATAATATACTATAGACTATAGATAGATGACGGGGGAAGATAATCCTTATTAAAATAAGGAAAATATTAGTACTCCTATATAGCCGTTTGAACAAATATTTTATGGTAAGTTTAACGATGAACTAAACGTGCTACACCTTGATCAATTTATGATCGACACTGCATTTAATTATTAATTTAATTAACATACATATGTATGTGATTGCTATATTTACGGAAAATAAACATATATTCAAAGTTCAAACCATTTATGAAAATCTTCTCTCAAATTAAAAAAATGTAGGTGAGCTTAAGGATATAATATGAAAATACTTCATCCCATTTAAAATTTATAGAGAATTTTAAAATTAGTTCATTTATATTATATTTTTAACGTATTTTTAAATTTATTCCACCATATGTTAATTTCAATGTCATTCAGTCATTTAGAGGGGTGTATTCAATTGGGATTCTTGGACTTTAAAAAGTCCGTGAATTTAGAAAATCTATAGACTCCATGCAGAGTTTGACTGACTTTTTTTATTGATTTACTTGGATTTTCATAGACTTTACAGGATTGTGAATTTTTTTTTATTGATTTACATGGATTTCCATAGACTACGGCGCTGGAACCATTGATATAAATATATAGTGGGTCACACTTGTATATAAAAAAAAAATTATCCAATTTTTTTAGAAAAAAAAACAAAAAATACATTAGTTAAAAAAATACATTATTATTTCATCTTCATTTCCATCACCGTTATACATCGTCCTCGTTAGAAGTCTCAGGTTGTTAGAAGAGATTTTGGAGAGTAAAATTTATTTATATTTTTTTTAAGAGTAGATTTGACAACGGGGCGGATAATCCCCAGAGCAAATAGGGACGGGGAATTTTTTTGCCCCGTAGGCGGAAATCGGGATAGTATTCTCAGCCCGGAGGATCCCCGTCTCGTTCCCCGCGGGGAGCCGCATTATTTTCTATATAATTAATATATTTATATATAATTTAATGTTAATGTAATTACAAATAAATATTTCATAGTTTCCTACCCAATTAACTATTTATTAAAAATTATATTTTTCTATTTAATATTATGTTATTAGTTCCAAATTATATTATATTCACTTTAGTATATATGTTAACTAAAAATATTAGAATTAGATGTTCTTCAAATTGTTTAAATTAGTTTTTTTTAACACTAACTTAAAGTAATTGTTGTGTACGATTAAATTTTTTAATTTAAATATTTTTTTTATATTTAAAAAATGAGATAAAAAAATAATTAGGCGGGGAAAGGGGAATCCCCGCGAGACGGGGATCCCCGACGAGACAGGGATCCCCAGCAAGGCGGGGATGGGGAGAAAATTTTTCCCATTTATTTTGCAGGGACGGAGATGGGGAATGACCCCCCGTCCCCGCCCCGTTGACATCTCAATGGAAGAGAATCAAAGAAGTCCATAGAATGTTGAATACCTAAAGATTTTTTAAGACTTTTTAAATTTTTAAGACTTTTTAGAATCCGTATAAATCTCTTGTTATTAAAAGAGATTTTGGAGAGTGAAATCTATTCATATTTTGGAAGGGAAATCTAAGAAAATCCGTGGAGTATTAAAATCCATAGACTGTTGAATACCTAAAGATTTTTTAAGACTTTTTAAAATCCGTATTGAATACCTCAGGATTTTAAAAGACTTTTGAAAATCTAGATTGAATACCCCCAAACTTTAAAAGTCTAAAAAAATCATATAAACTCTATAATCAATACACCCTTCTTAGTTCAAACTTGTATTACTATTTTTTTTCAATTTTTTAGTTAAAATATTAAAGGTATATGATATATGATTCGAACTCCATGATACAATTTTTTTTATATTAAACTATTTATATTTATATAGCCCTCCAAAAAATATTTATTCACTGACTAAAAATAAAGAGAATATATTATATACAAAGTCTCTTAATTTTTTTTTATAGTGAATGCATAATAAATTAAGAGACGTTTGTTTAGAATTTTTTTAATTGAAATAGGAATAAAAAAATTCTATTTTTTAGATATATTGTTACATTGTGCTCTAATTTAAAAAAAAAATGAAAATAAAAATATGAGGAAAATAATATTGTTGGTCAAAAATTTCAAACTAAACGTCACTCCGCCCAAAGCCAAAATTATCTCTTCGCCCAACCCAAAAGTTGATATAATTAACAAGTTGTACACATTATCTAAATTATCTAAATAATATAATAACACTAACCTTTCCATATTTGGGTTTTGGCGAGAGTATTTCTCATCCGTTGATCGTTTTGTCTCATTGCATCGTGTCCATTCGATTGATTTTGTCTTTGTATGGTGATTAATTTGCTGATGTTAATGCTCATTGTATTGTAGTCAATTTAGGCCATAAATTTAGCAATTGCATTAATTATTTTTCCTATATATATTATGCTTAGTTGATAGGGTGAGATACACATTACACAAATTTGTAGATGAAGATATGAAAACCGGCAATGAAGAATTCTTGGACAATAATTGGGCAGAGATTTTAGGTGGAATTGTTAATGATTTTGTTGGTTTTAAAAGGAGAACATGATTCGAAGGGGGTATCAACGATTTGAAGGTTGCTTTTTTTGCAGTTTTTTTCGGTGTAGTATATGAATTGATGAAGAATTTGCAAACGCTAATGTGTAATTTATTGTACGATTGTTGTCATCTACTTTTAAAAATTTAGCATTATGTTCGATCTCATATTTTATATTTGATTATGTATTTTCCAATTCTTATATACAGTGGTTGTCATATGTAAATGTATTTCAAGGATAAACATGTAATATATAATGCAATTTAATTGTTATTATATTCCAGTTATTTTGTTCTAATTGATATTTGATTAATGTATTAATTTGGTCTATATTTCTGTCACAATGGTTAATATTGAGAAAATTTAGTTCCTATATTTCTTTACAGAAAAAGGCCAACTGCGATTTAGTTTATAATCTAAGGTCTTTTTAAAAAAAAAAAAATTAGATCTTTATTTTTTAATAAAAAAGAATTGTAATTATCATTTAAAATAATCTTAGACTTATTTCCTTGCGAATTTATGTAACAGAACATCAAATCTTTATTCCGTGCGAAGTTCTAATGATTAATTATTCGTTAATTTTGAAGTATCCTTAGACTTCAGCAAATTACAATTTGTTCTATTGGTTGTCATTCTAAGAGATCTTTATTTGATGCAAATGTTAATTATCCTTAAATTTTGTCTAATTTCGTCTTTAATTGATTTAATTCCCATTATAATGAAACACTATAATTAAGTAATTATTTCATAGAGTCAACCTTAAAGTTTAGTATTAATTGACCCATCGGTTACTTCATTATTATTATTATTATTATTATTATTATTATTTTCCTTCTTAAGGTAGTGTAATCAATCAATAGTAAAATATATTATGTGAATTAATAGTAACATATATTAAATTCTCTATAATTTTAAAAATAAATTATAAAATAGATATTTACCAAACCGGTACATTTTATATTGTATTAGTGATGATTTTATTAAATATGTACAATTAAATTATGTAGGAGAAAATATGATTTAAAAGACAACACAAAATATATCTCTATAATACATTTTTCCTAATATAAATGTTTATCAATTAATTAAAACTTAAATAGAATGCATTCACATGAATGCAAAATAGGTAAACGTTATATTATATAATTATGTCAATAAAATATGTCGTTAAATTATTATTGTATACGTGTGTTAGGTCACAACCTACTAAATTATTAATAGAGGTAGTTATGCTAAGTGAAACTTGCTTTGTCAAAATTGATTGATCTTATGTATTTTAAAAAAAAAAAAAGTAGATTTTATATGAAAACGCTTCATAATAAGCTTAACATGAAATAGTTTTAGAGTATCATTAATCTCATCGGGAGTATCATTAAACCTATCAGGGGTATCATTAGTCTGAGTTCAAAAAAATTATTTTGATGATACCCCTGATGAGATTAATGATACTCCTCATGAAATTAATGATAATTTAAAATTGTTTCGTGATAAGCTTATTATATTATAATACTTTGCCTAAAAAAAATGGTTACAAACATAAAATAATTGATTTTTTTTTAAATAATTCTCCCCATAGAACTGGGTTTGCATACACACAATTAATCAAAAATTATAAAAGAAATATAAATTAAACAATAATCTTGCCAAATGTCTATCTAACCAGTTCCAGATATTTAAATTGTAGTTTTGTTTTTATTGGAACATTTCATTTTGCAATTTCATATATAATATCTCAATTAATATTGTCAATTTTAATTGTATTTATCATTTGTAATTTTATATAGATGTAATACAATATATAAGATAATAACCAAGATGTCATACATAATATATCAAATGCCTTAAATTCTATCAAATAATGTTCTACCAATAATCCATAAACGATCAACTAATATAAATTGCAATGATTTAAAAAAAAAAATCACAAATTTGCACCATAATTTAGATAATTAAAAGAATTGGTTGAAGTAATATAAAAACATTTCCTTTTACTTTTTTATTTAGTTATTTCCATAAACATTAAAAAAAAAATTGTGAGTTCATAATCATGAAATAATTTTATTTTTAACATTTGATTCAACTTTCTAAAGTCCATGGTTTGTGAACAAAGGTAGAATATTTTATATTGTTTTTTAATTAAGTTCATTTGTTTATTCTTTTAATTGCAATTGATTATTTTAACAACAATATATTCCAATCCATATTTTTATGTCCATTTTTTTTATTATTACTAATATAATATAAATGTACAATTTACTATTATATTAAAAGATAATTCTGTTTATAATTTGTGAGTTAGTTGGTTATTTGTTATTAAATTGGACCTCACATCGGCTTCATATTTTGTATTTTCCTTTTGTAGGGTGATTTTCAAATCACACATTTCTTCTTCCCTGGATAAGAGGGGTGCAAGATTGTTGATGAATTTTTTTTTTTTAGTGAATTTTGTTAGTTATTATTTATTAATTTTTTTAATTGATGTATACATTATCCTTTATAAGGATTGTGTGTAGAAATATATATATATATATATATATTATAATCTTCATTCCCACAATTGACATTGATTAGTCCTTTCTAACGATTTGTAATGAGCATCACCACCGCATATGTCACTCCGTCAAAATCAACGGCCTTCAAAAAGCATTTGTTGGTTCCATCTTCCCATGTTGTCTTTTATATCTCAATTGTCTCGAGAATCTCCTCAATAGACTCTTAAAAAAGCAAGAGGCTTCATCCCACATTATTAGAGAAGCTTGTGGGTGATTAGAGTATGACAAAGTATTGAGTGAAAATGGTTCATACATGAATCATTTAAATATATTAGTTGTTTACACTAAAAAGTATTAGTTATTTTCACTAAAGTGTGTGCATTTTTTTTGTGAATTTGGATGATTATAGATCATGCCCTCTTATTTCATTGATTTGAATAAATTTTATTTTAGACCGTGCCCTCTCATTCAATTGATTTGGATAAATTTTATTTTAAATTTAATTAAAGTGTGTATAACTTTCCACTATTCTCGCTCGATTCGTTGCGATATTGTTGTATAGGTCCAGTAAATCAAATTACAATATGTCAATTGTTGATGTTTTTATTTCAAATCATAAAAACAAATCTAATTCTATTTTGTATTATAGTTTGTTACTTTTATTTATTTATTTTAGTACTATATATCTACTCTATGTATTTAGATTTATATTTTAAATTCTAGGTGAGTACCCTTTATAGATTTATAATTTTGGATGTGTTTAAAGATTTGTGTTGGTTCGAAGATTTGTAGTTTTGGATGTGTTTAAAGATTTGTAATAAAAAGCAGAGACATGAGCTTTAGTGTTAGATTTTAGGCCTAAAATCATTCTCCCTGATACCATATAGAATAAAGATGTGTATTGTGATGATTGTTTTACAACGCAAGAAATAATTGGTGGTTGTATTTGCTCTACTTTTTCATCGCCCACTTCTCTATTCCTTTACGTAACCTTTTTTTTTTTTTTTTTTTTTTTTGCATTTAGTTTGGAGAGTTCATGTAAAGTTTTCATTTTTAAATTTGGGTTGGTTTTAGAATCGATCAAGCAAGTTTATGTTTTTTTTAAAGTTTTTAAGTTTTACAGTGTGAGTGTTGCAATATGTACACACAATTCTTGAATAAAAAGATGCATTGTATCTACAAATCTTCAACACAAGAAAATAGTCAATAACAAATTCCTTAACAATCGACAATTATATTATTTAAATGATTAAATTACAAAATTTATATTGATTACATTTACTAATTGTACATCGTAAATTATATAATAATAACAATTAATATCCTTCAAAATAGTTAATGAATGAATCATATTTAAATTGAATATATATAGAAAATATAATGACTTATCATTTATATTTTAATGTTTTTTAATTTACTTAAAATATATCAGTGGGGCTTTTAAATTGAGCACGAATATAATCTTCCAGCACACATAAATTTTGGAAATAAGTATAATTTCAAAATAAAAGCATGTTTTTAAGGAATTTTATAATCTCAGTCATAAATGTAATATAATATATATCTTATTCGACCATCAAATTGTGAAAATATTTATACATAATAATTTGAATCAATTGACTTATACTTTACTGATGATTAGCATGTGTAATGCATTATTTCCCAAAAGTTAATTGTGTATTTTATTTAATTGTATTATGAATTTTCTAAACGTACTAGCATGCTATATAAATTTCTAAGTGCATATACTCTTTGGACAAAGTATAGAGTAAAAATGACACGGACGTACATGAACCATTGAAGGTCATGACGTCCGTAATTTATAAAAGGATAATTTGAGTTTAATATTTGATCTATTACTCCCTCCGTCTCAACTCTATCTTCATATTTGTGTGGACAAATATATTAAGAAAAAACTAATTTGTTGGGTATCCAACCAATGTGGATGTCTTTATTTTTTAGTGTATAAAGTGGTCAAATATGAATTTTGTATTGGGTTTTGTTTACTTTTTAAGGGTGTGAAAATAGAATTGAGACATATAAAATAAAAATTGTGAAGATAGAGTTAGGACAGAAGGAATATCATTTAAGCATAATAAATATTTTGCAGGTTACTAAATTCTACCGGACAATCAAACTCATTATATATACTAAATTAAATTGAAAAAAACATATTTAATTTGTAGATTTAAATATTGTTAAAAATGTATGTTCGTGTTGAATTATTTTAATATCCTTGGATGAGAGCCTGTCTTAAATATTTTTTAATCGAATATGAACCTTGATTAATTCAGTATTTGGCGTTGATCTTATTTTATTACATCTTTTAAAGGAGACCCCTTTTCCTTTGCACTAGGGTTTTATCCTAATGAGGTTTTACCTTAGCAAGAGTTTTGAATGGGCTCAGAGCTCTGGATTGACATATGATCTTATGACTTTAGGTTACTCATTTTCTTTTATAATATTAGTTATTATAAATAATGCAGAATTTTAACATAGTTTGATGACATTTATATGTCTTTGGATGCATTTTTTCTAACTTCCTATTAAAACTGTAAATTTTAAATATATTTTATTTTTTAGCACATACCAATGTCGAGTGTAAATATTTTTTGGAAAAGAATTAGAATTTCTTAAATTAAAATAAGTCAGAATAGAAAAATTGTTCCTGATTTATTATAAAAAAAAATTATTGGTGGAATGGATCGTTGCATGTTTCATCTCACTAAAGCATGATATAATTTTTTTTTAGAATTTATTGGATTGCCTAAAATGATAAAATTATTTTTTAAAAGTATAATTTGTCAGAGGAATAATGATTTTCCTTATTTGTGTACCATAATTGAGTACTTGATATTGATCTTTTTAATTATGAATAATGTTAATTTAGGGCCTAAAGATAGTAAAACTATCAATTTAAAACTTAATATTTTTCCTATTGATTTAAAATCTAAAATATAGAAAATTATCGATCAACCAGGGACCTAAAAGATATATAGAACAAATAAAATTAAAAAATTTAGGGCCTAAAGATAGTAAAACTATCTATATTAATGTGTTGGCTTATTATCTATAAATTTCGTTTTAAATCATAACGTATAGACTGAAAATGGTTCATACATGAACCATTTGAAGGGTCTTAATTATTTTTACTAGAGGGTATTAATTCTTTTCATAAAGGGTATTAGTTCTATAGGGTATTAGTTGTTTTCATGAAGGGTATTAGTTGGTTACATTAAAGAGTATTCGTTGGTTACACAAAAAAAATATTGCAAAGTGGTTCATGTATGAAACAATTTCACTCTATACATACTCTTTTTTTATATAATTATTCATCTTAACAGTATAAAAAAATCTAACTAACCATGTATAAACAATTCAAGTTTTCCTCCAAAAACGAAATCATTTACACCTTAAATAGTATTCCGGTTTTTTTTCGTATTTTTTTGTTTTTTAGCGCATTGTAGTATCGGGTGAACTTTTTTGGAGATGAATCATATTTTATCATATTTGAAGTATATAAGAACAAAAGAATTTTCCTTATTTATTATGAATACAAGTTTATTTGTGGCACGAATCGTTGCATAATTTGTCTCACTAAAGATTGATTTAAATTTGTTAAAGTTGTTGTATTGCATAAAAATGATTAATTTTTTTAAGAAGTATAATGATATTCAGATCGGAGCAAGAATGATATTCGTAAGGACCGTAGCTTAGTGGTGATAGAAAAATTAGGACTTTATATCTCTAGACAGACACTTTAAGGACAGTTATTTTTAAAAGTCGAGATTTGAGGCCAAACCAACTTGAATCAAATCAAGTTGGACTAATTGACCCGTCTTGGCTTGAAATTCAAGCTTATAACTTTAATTCTGATTGAAATTGGACCTAATTCGAACCGATTTGGCTGCTATGGCATATATTTGCTACTTTTAAAAGTTATTGTCCTTAAATTGTCAGCTCAGGTAGTTACTATTCTCATTTTCCCCTTCCACCCAACTATATAAATATCAGCTCAAAGTGTTAATATCTATCACTCTGTCGGCCTCAGGGTGAGAATTAATATTCTGAAATTATTTTTTTGGTACCGTAGCTTTGGGGCTGACAATTTAAGGACTATAATTTTTAAAAATTATGAATTTAAGCACTATTAGCCCTAATAAACCCACACTGGGCCCGAATTCAGCTCCCAATCAGGCCAAATCATGTCAATTCGCTCAAATTTCAAATCGAAATCAGCTCAATCGGGCCATGTAGCATAGTGTGATTTAAGTTTATATTGGATGATTTGACCTTAATTTGCAACCTTTAAAAATTATCGTCCTTAATTACAACCTCAAAAGTTATGTTCCCCATTTTGCC
Source organism: Ballota nigra (assembly GCA_947034835.1). NCBI lineage: Eukaryota > Viridiplantae > Streptophyta > Magnoliopsida > Lamiales > Lamiaceae > Ballota > Ballota nigra. The sequence goes on from OX344724.1 coordinate 95,562,190, forward strand.
ACCTGCTAAGTTACAATTCTTGAAAAATACATTTTCTTATGACCTGAAATACTTATTTTTTATATTTGTCTTAATATTTTTTTTATTTTTATATGTTTTTTTACAATTATATCGTAAAATTAATTTTTGCTTATAAATAACATTACATTTAGTATTATTTAGATGTTTAAAAAGAAGTAACAATGTTTTTGTTTTATATATCAAAAATCAGATATAAAAATTATTTATTAAATTAAATATAATTTTTTTTATAGAATGTAGTTATCTTCTCATACTATTTTAATAAGTTCATTCCACTTCTTAACTCACTGCCTCTTTTTTTTTTTACCTAACTCACTCACTTTTTTTTACTAAAGGGTATTAGTTAATTACTCTAAAGAGTATCAGCTGGTTATACTAAAAGTGTTGCAAAGTGGTTCATGTATGAAACAATTTCACTCTATACATAATCCTATATTTTTTTATAATTTTTAGTTTGACAGTGATAAAAAAAATATAAGTGACCATATATAAACAATTTAAGTTTTCCTCCAAAATTGTAACCGACCATGTGTAAACAACTTAAATTTTACATTAGGTTATATTTATGAGGAGAGTCGTAAAATTATTTACACCCTAAATGATATTCTGATTGTTTTTCATTTTTTTAGCAAATAATAGTGTTCGGTGATCAAATTTTATCATTTTTAAAGTATTCTTGAACAAAATATTTTTCACGATTTAGCATGAATACAAGTTTATTGGTGTCACAGACCGTCACATAATTCGTCTCACTAAAGTTTGATTCAAATTTGTTACAATTGTTGTATTGTATAAAAATGATTCATCTTTTAAAGAAGTATAATCGTATTCATGTAGGAGCAAGAATGATTTTTGTAAGGATAAATCAGGTAGGGGTGATTAGGAAAATTGGGACTTTCCATCTCTGGGCAGACAATTTTAGGACAATAACTTTTAAAAATCAAGATTTGAGACAAAATAAGCTTGAATCAAAGAAAATAAGAATAATTGGCCCAAATTGACCTAAAATTTTGGCTTATTGACACGATTTGGCTTGAACTCGAGTTGAATTTGGACTGGGTTTATATGACATAGATTCGCTATTTTTAAAAGTTATCGTCCTTAAATTGCAAGCTTGGAGAGTTACGATCCTCATTTTTCTAGCCCGAAGAGTTACAATCCTCATTTTCCCTCCCCCCACCAACTAAATAAAATATCAGCCCAAATAGTTACTGTCTATCACTCATCCTTAAGGCAAGGATTAATATTTTAAAATATTTTTTAAGGACCGTAACTTTGGGCCTAGCAATTTAAGGACAATAACTTTTAAGAGTTGCAAATTTAGGCACAATTAGCCTTAATAAACCCAAATTGGGCTCGAATCCAGCCCAAGTCAGACCAAATCGGGTCAAATAGCCCAAAATTCAGATCAAATTCAGCCCATCGGGTCATGTTGCATAGTCCGATTTGAGTTTACTTGGGATGGTTTGGCCTCAACTTGCGACTTTTAAAAATTATTGTCCTTAATGGCAATCTCAAAAGTTATGTTCCCCATTTTGCCATCCACTAAGTTACAATCCTTAAAGAATATTTTTCCTCATGACTTGAGATACTTATTTTTGTTATATTTGTCTTAATCATTTGTTTTTAATTTTATCTTTGTCATTTTCACGATTATATCGTAAAATTGATTTTTGCTTATAAATAACATTAAATTTATTATTATAGATATTAAAAATAAATAACATTGTTTTAGTTTTATATATCACAAAACAAATATGAAAATTATTAATTTTTATCAAATTGAATACAATAGTTTTTATAGATAATTTTTTTTTTATAGAATGTAGATATTTTTCATACTATTTTAATAAGTCCACCCACTTCTTAACTAAATCTCCACTTTTTTTTTTTAAGTAAATATACGACTTTAGTATTATAATTTTATCCAACATATAATATTTGCACTCATTCACATCTCTAAAGATATCCACTCACCAATCTTTTGTAATTTCACTACCAAACATACTTACTCCCTCAACTCTCTACTCTAGCAGGGAAAAGAAAATGATTAGCATCTTTGCCCAAGACTGCCTATTGTTATTAGGTAAAATAATTTAGAATTTGGTATAAAAGATACCAAAAACAAGGTAATTTTTTTATATATATTATGTGTTTTTCTAATGTTAAAGTAATAAATTTTTGTTCTTTGTATTATACTCTCTTTGTCCCAGTTTTGTGTTCCCATTCTACTATTCACCATTCTTCAAACACTTCTAAGTTATATCTCATCCATTAATAATTACCAATAAAAATATCTTCATTTTGTTTCATGCACTTAAATTGAATAATTTGTTATCATCTAAAAAATATTTTATTCATTAAAATTCTACAAATAAAGTCTCACATTAAAAGTCAAGAAAAGTCAAATGTGAAAAATTCAATTGAGTATATTTTATTACTTTCTGTTTAAACAGTGAGGAAAAATTCAATTGAATTATCTATAGGCAATTTAAATTTTTCTCTAAACTTTTTTGCTGAATCAATCTCATTCAATTACAATATAGTTAAACATATCGACTCACCCAACTCTTAAAATCAAGTGGAAAACATGATTAACGTCATCGTACAAGAGCGTTTATAAGTCGAACATACATATAATTAGGTGTGAAAGAAACCAACAAAGAAAAGTAATTTGTTCAGACTTATTTATTTTAAGTTAAGGTAATGGTCTTTTTTTAATTGTATTATAGTCTTTTTTTCACTTCTGTTTGAACAGTGAAGAATGTTATTGAACCATTTAAAGGGAATGTAAGTTTTCCTCCAAGTGTTTCCGTTAAAAGTCAAATTTATCATTTTAAAGATTCTTTTGAAGGAAAATAAAAACCAGTGAATTTTGGTGAAGTAATTGAGTTTTCCGTGAAATGCAATAATGTTGAATTTAATCATCATTTGGTGAGAGTTATATTTCTTTGGATGTTTTTTTTTTAATATATTACTGAAATTGTAAATTTATATGTTTTTTTTTATCTTTTTATTGTTTTCTTAGTACATACCAGTGTTGGGTGAAAATTTAAATGGACTGGGGTTATATTATATTTAAGTATGTTAAAACTTAAGATTTGTTCCCAATTTAGTATGAATTCAACGTAAAAATATTTTTTTTAAATATATTGGTATGAGCAAAATTGATTTCTATATTTTGTGCACAAAGTTAGAATATTATATTGAATTTTCAATTAAGTTAATTATTTTATATTTTTATTTGTATTGCAGTATGTTAACAACTATATAAATTTTTTATTATATCAAAATTTTATTATTAGATGTGGATGTTAATGTTTAAAAATAGTTTAATGTCGGGTTACATAACCTTGAATATAGTGAAATTTTTTATGCTTTGAGATTTTGTTCTTAATATTTTACTTAAATATTTTATTTTTTTTAGTTTGTTTGTGTGTTTGTTCCCTTATTAATACAAATTTGGTTTTTTTAAATACTTTTAAGATAGTAACTTTGGGGCTGACAACGAATGGACTGTAACTTTTTGGGCATAAAAAATGAGGACCGTAACTTTCGGGGATGACAATTTAAAGACTGTAATTTTTAAGAGTCGTGAATTTATGCACAATTAGTCTTAGTAAACCTAAATTAGGATTGCATATAGTTCGCATTATGGTAAATTGGCTGAATTCAGCCCAAACCGAGTCATGTAGCAAACCGAGTCATGTACCATTATGTTATGTGATAATGAGCATCTACAACATAGCACAATAAAAAATATTGTATATTAGGAAGTTTTTAGAAATGTTTAGGTTTTTGTATTTGTTATTTATTTTTTTTGTTTTATTTGATCTATTTGCTTCTCTACATTACAAATGAGATTTTTTTTAAAGTGTGGTATAGTAATTTAATTATTTTGATGTTTCGAAATGTGTTTTGCATGTATGATATATTGGCTAATGTGTTATAACTGAATTTAAACAACAATTATTTCTAAAAAAAATTAAGTTAAAAAGTGTAAAATTAGGATGAACGAATTTTGCTTATATCATGCATGGTAATTTGTCCATAGAATTATGATATATTGTGAGAATTTTTATTGAAAAGTATACAAAAAAATTAAAATAAAATGCATATATAGTTTCATTAATACATTATAACAAATGACTAAAATTTCTATAATACATCAATAAAACTAGCTTCCGTGCAACACACGGGTGGTCGAGTCACTAGTAAGGTTATAAACAATATAACGAAATACTTAATTTTTATGATTTTTAGGGTGTTTTTGTTAAGAGGGAGGAATTGAAACAAGTTTTGCTTTGATGGTAGGGAGAAATTACTTCCACTCCTCCCAATTAGTAGAGGTATGAGGATTTTTCACTTTTTGAAATGTGCACGTTGGGATGAAGATGTATTTTGCCCCATTTCAATCACTTTTTTTTTTATATCTCATACACTGTCTATACTCATGCATCCCTATTATACACATATGCACCTCTAAAATTATCACATAATTATTTCTTCTTAGTTCAATTATTATATCTTCTACTTTTTATACACTAATCAATTTTATCTCCTACTTTTCTTTCATCTGATCATTACCTCAATAACTAACAATATATCATAATCACTAAAAAATATTGATTTGACATAACGATTCATCCATCTTTACCGCATTCAACACAAGCAAAATACAAAATTTACTAGTCACAATATTTGCTCCATCAACTTCCCCATTCAGATATGCTACATCCACCTCCAGTTAAAATCAACACTATTTATATTGTCGTTTTTCAACACCAAATAACATATTTCATTTCATTCTATTCCCTCTGTCCCTATTATATGTTTCATTTTATTCAGTCGCACAAACCAATTTTTTTTCATTTATTAGGGTATCAAAACACATCTACACCTTTATTAATGTGAAAATTCCACAAAATACCTATTTCCAACTTCAAAAAATTTATTTTACCCACATCAACTTTTAAAAATCTTTTATACCCAATTCATGTTAAAGGACCAAAACACCCCTACAAAATGGGTATAAAAAATTTAACAAACTTGAATTGGGTCCCACCTCTCATCATACCCACCCCTCCACTTCATTCTCATCACTTAAACTTTAATAAATAAATAATTAAAACTACTAATTTTTTAACATCACAACTTAAATTCAATTACAATATTATTATTTTTTATTAATATGCACTATACATACACACAAATATACAATAAAAATATTGTAACTAATAATATGTTATTAATTAATATTGTAAATTTAGAAATTTATTGTAATATTTAGAGTATTTATTAAAGTTTAATTGATATAAAGATAATGTGGGGTTGGGGGTGTTAAGGGAGTCATTAATATGATAAGGTGACTAAATAATAATGTTGTGGGCCATATGGGTAAAAAGGATTGTTTGAAGTTGAAAATGGGTAGAAAAAAATATTTATATTTGAAGTGGGTAAAATAAATTTCTCAAAGTTGAAAATGAGTATTTCAAATTGTCTCCCTTTATTAATTGTTCCTATTTGTACAAGATATTGATTAGTTCTACTATTTATTAGGGGTGTTGTTGAAAAAATTAGCTAAAATATACATTGATAGTTGTAAAGTGACAATTAAAAAAAACATAATTCTAAATAAAATGAGAAAATTATTAAAAAACGGCGGGAGTATCATTTTCACTCTCATATCATTGAACCAAGCACTCCCTTGGTTTTATTTTTATATAAAAACAAAAAACAAAAAAAAACTATGGAATAATAACCACACGAAAGTGAAAATTCTTGGTATAAATAAATAAACTATTACTCCACTACAATTTGAGATGAAAATTCTTGCGCCTGAATATCTCATCGCGACACACAAACCACCACCACTCTTCAATCTCCATATTTGCAGGCACGCACCGGTGGTAGCCCACATCCATGAGCTCGCTGCTATTGCACCGAACACCTCCGCCGCCTATTTCCGCCGCAGCTCCATTTCTCTCACCGAGAACTTACATCCCCGAACACATATACAAACACCCAGTCGCAATTCTGCTAGAGCTATGCACTTCCATGAAAGAACTCCACCAATGCCTTCCCCTCATCATCAAAAACGGCCTCTACAACGAGCACCTATTCCAAACGAAGCTCGTCAGTTTGTTCTGCAGATTCGGGAGCCTAAACGACGCCGTCAAAGTGTTCGAACCCATCGAACCGAAGATCGACCCCCTGTATCACACTCTCCTGAAAGGGTACGCGCAGCAGTCCAATATTGACGATGCCTTGAAATTCTTCGTTCGGATGAAGCGCGACGGAGTTGAACAGGTAGTGTATAACTATTCGTATTTGTTGAAAGCTTGTGCGGATAATTTTGATATTAGGAGGGGTAGAGAGATTCACGCGCAGTTGATATTAAATGGGTTGCCGTCTAATTTGTTTGCCTTAACTGGTGTGATGAATTTGTATGCAAAATGCCGGGAAATTCACGAGGCATATAAGGTGTTCGAGAGAATGCCTGAGAGGGATTTAGTGTGTTGGAATACCGTGATTGGGGGTTTTGCACAGAATGGGATGCCAAAAAAGGCGCTAGAGTTGGTTGTGAGAATGCAAGTAGAAGGGCATATCCCTGATTTGGTTACCATTGTTTCCGTTTTGCCTGCATCTGCTGATATTGGAAATTTGAGGACTGGGAGATCGATTCACGCGTACGTTTTAAGACATGGGTTGGAGGCATATGTGAATGTTTCTACTGCCCTGTTAGATATGTATGCAAAATGTGGGTCAATTGGGTCTGCTAGGCAGATTTTCGATTCGATGGGTTCAAGAACTGTGGTATCATGGAATTCAATGATTGATGGTTATTCTCAAAGGGAGGATTCAGAGGAGGCATTAGATTTGTTTCAAAAAATGCTAAATGAAGGATTAAAACCTAGTAATGTTACTGTTATGGGAGCTCTACACGCGTGTGCCAATCTAGGTGATATTAAGCGCGGTCAGTTTATTCACGAGCTAGTCAATCGATTGAGGCTTGATTCCGATGTTTCTGTGATGAACTCTTTGATTTCAATGTATTGCAAGTGCAGAAGAGTTGATGTAGCTGCAGAATTATTCCATAAACTTAAAGTTAAAACGTTGGTATCTTGGAATGCGATGATATTAGGTTATGCTCAAAATGGCCGGACTGTAGAAGCTATCAGCCTCTTTTGCGAAATGCAACAACAGAACGTTCAACGTGATTCATTCACGTTGGTGAGTGTCGTCACAGCTGTTGCTGAATTATCATTGTTGAGGCAGGCAAAATGGATCCATGGGGTGGTTATAAGGGCATGTTTGGACAAGAATGTTTTCGTGATGACTGCTCTCGTTGACATGTATGCAAAGTGTGGAGCTGTTCGTACCGCAAGAAAGTTATTTGATGAGATGGGTGATAGGCATGTTACAACATGGAATGCTATGATAGATGGATATGGAACTCATGGTTCTGGGAAGGAGGCTGTGGAGTTATTTGATGAAATGTGCAAAGGGGTTGTTTCCCCAAACGATGTAACGTTCTTATGTATAATCTCAGCTTGCAGCCACTCGGGCCTTGTAAAGGAAGGCCAACATTACTTTACTGTTATGAAGGAGAGATATGGCATAGAGCCTTCGATGGATCACTATGGAACCATGGTTGACCTTCTTGGTCGAGCTGGACAACTCGAGAAGGCTTGGGACTTCGTTCAGAAAATGCCCGTTGAACCAGGAATCAACGTCTACGGGGCCATGTTGGGAGCTTGCAAGATTCACAAAAACGTGGATTTGGGAGAGAAGGCTGCTGATAAGCTGTTTGAGTTAGAACCCGATGATGGTGGATATCATGTTTTACTTGCGAATATCTATGCAATAGCATCAATGTGGCAGAAAGTGGCTAAGGTGAGAACCTTAATGGAAAAAAAGGGGATCAGGAAAACTCCAGGTTGCAGTTCAGTAGATCTGGAAAATGAGGTGCACACTTTCTATTCTGGGAGTACGAAGCATCCTCAATCCGAAAAGATTTATGCATACCTGGGAAGATTGATCGAGCGGATTAAAGCAGCAGGGTATACCCCTGATATTAGTTCAATTCATGACGTGGAAGATGACGTTCAGGAGCAATTGCTGAACACACATAGTGAGAAGCTTGCGATTTCATTTGGACTTCTTACTAGCCGTCCGGGTAGTACCATTCACATCAGGAAGAATCTGAGGGTGTGTGCAGATTGCCACAATGCAACCAAATACATATCTCTTGTGACTGAACGGGAGATTATTGTCCGTGATATGCACAGATTCCACCATTTCAAGAACGGGACCTGCTCGTGTGGAGATTATTGGTGACCTCCACTACTGTCGACATGTTGAAGTTGCTCTAATTTAGTGAAACATGGTATTGGTTTTGAGATTTGTGGTCATACCACTTCCATTGCTTTATATACTTTTGACAATGGAATTTGATTTTTGCTTCTTTTTTTTTTTCCAGTCTCAGCATAAACCTGGAAATGCTTGTTAGGCTGGGAAACAACCACCATTATCAGAAAAAAGAAGCCCCTAACTTGTGTAACATTCATAAGAGATTCTAGGTACCTCCTCTCACTCCAACCTCCCTGAACCAATAGCCACTCACCAGAGATGCGCAAGTTTTTGTCTCCATATCTTCAGCATAAGGTCAGGTAATCTCTCTCTCTCTCTCTCTCTCTATATATATATATATATATATATATATATATATATAAGTATATAGGAATGTATTCAAGTATATAGAGCTGGTGTAAAGTTTGAAGTTTGCCTGCCCATAAATTAGTACATTAACATTTGTTGCGGTTTCTGCCTTTCTTTTATGTTTTATGAGGGGATAGAAATATATTCAAAATTTAAAGCTTTTTCGTGGTGGTGATAATAGTTTATCTTCAACTCTGTAAGCATGAAATCTACTTACCTTTGTGCAGATATTATATCCGCATAACAGCAGATTTCTCCCTACTCATGCTTGTACAGCCATCACTTTACTTCACCGTGCTCCACCGTATTATACTGCATACTTGTACACCAGATCACGTCTTCAGCAGATCACATTAGTTTGTTTGAATACATTCTTTCTCCTGAATTTTTCTTGATCTGTCCTTTGCCTATATGTAGGGCTTTCATTTGTACACACAAGTTTGCAATCCATAGTATCTTGGTGTTTACTTTGCGCTGGACACATCCGGATGGGGGATTGACTTCCCCCCATCCCAGTCACTTTTTGGATTTGCACATCTCATCCTCCATCCAAATACACATCCACCCCTATTATACACCTACACCCTTAAACCTATCACTTCACAACTTTTTCTTACACCAACTCATCATCTCTCCTACTTTTCTTACACCTAATCATTATCTCTCCTACTTTTCTTACACTAAATCATTATTCCACTAACTAATAATAATAAAATAATACATCATCATCACTCAAAAGTATTGATTTGACATAAAGCTCCATCCACCCCCACCACATCCAACACAAAGTAAACACAAATTTACTATTCACAGGATTTGCTCCATCCACTTTTTTTCTCCATCCGGATGTGCTCCATCCACCTCCATCCCTAAGTAAACACTCTTGCTGATGGATTTTACTTAGCGATTTTCTACACTTTGAGTTACTATCTCCATCATCCACATTCTACCGATATATCCTTCATGGATAACCAGTATAACTATGGCATGGTCTGTTTTCTTGATGCTCCTTTCCTCTCCTCTGTCCTCGTTTATAGTTAGTGTTTTACTTTTACATCAGGTTGAACTCGATAAAAATTATCTGGGACCTGAAACACTTCTGGAGCAATCAGTGCTGTTAGAACATCTCTCCAAAGAAGACACAGCACAAGTGCAGATCAGCAGAGTACAAATAAAGGAGCCAAGGATCGATCACCCTAATTGTGGATGTCCCAAAGTCAATGTCTAGCTCAGTGATATAAAGCTATAGATTATAATTTTCTTGGAACAGCAGAAGGCAACCTTTGATCCAGTTCGATTCGCTCAGGTTGGGTACAGGGTTTTCGTGTATTTGGCCAACATCTCCCATATGCTGCGGTGAGGATGGCCTGTGCAATGGTCATGATGCTCAGATTTTCTGAATTATGTTATCCAACAGCCATTGATATACCAAATATGGTATTAGTTAATTGTTATGCAAGCTGGTAGAATATGAGTTTTTTTTACTGATCTGTGATAACAGATGTTTTTGGTGGTTATTGTTAGTTTAATAAAAATACTTCAGCATACCGACCCAATGACTTCTTAGTATTCCTGCAATTTTAATTATACATCCCTTGATGACATCTTACTATTCCTGCAATTTTAACATATAAATCCTATATTCTTCTGATTAAAAAAATCTCTAATTTCATTAATCCTTGATTTAATATTTCAAAAAAAACAAATTCAAGGTTTTATAATTCAACTAAATCCCCCCCCCCCCCTTCCTTCTTTTTTTCTTCTTTAGAATTTTTAAATTCACCTAAAATACAGAAATTTAGAATTTATCCACAAATTATCTTAAACATCTGTAACATACCATTCTATTATTTGATTTATTGCAATATGGCATAAGTTTGTCTTTATATAATACTAGAATATCGTCTTGCATATTATGCGAGCTTGTTTTTTATATTAATTTAATTAATAATTATATTATATTATTATGTTACCTGAAAAATATTCAACATAAATTATCACAATTATTTCCAATTAAATCTAATAAAATCTCAGTACATTTTTTTAAGACTAATTTAAATGTTATAGAAAAATCTATCAACACAACTATAAAAATCAATTACAAATTTAAGTGTGATACCATGATTTATTTTTTATTTTCTCATTACTATTTATATTTCCGTCTAAATAATTCTTCTTGAGAATGCAAGAAGCCAAGAATTTTCAAATGTAATAGTAGAAGTATAGTGTGAAAATGGTTCATACATGAATTATCAAAGGGTATTAGTTGATTTCTCTAAATAGTATTAGTTGTTTCCCCTAAAAAGTATTACTAGTTTACACTAAACAATCTTAGTTGTTCAGTGAAAATAAATTAAGATTTTTAAGTGAAAACAACTAATACCCTTCAGTAAAAATACCTAGTACTTTTTAGTGATAACAACTAATTCGATAATTCATGTATAAATCAATTGCACACTATACATACTCTTAATAGTATGGTACTGAGTTTACTTTTAAGAAGATCAAGATAAAGATAAAAACTAAAATTAAGGTTCTCATTGTTGAGATTGTCTATAAATTAGGTTTCCTAATTATAGGATTTTTCTAAAGTACAAGTAGATGTTGAGAAAAAAATGATAAAATTACAAAAATATAGGATTGTATTAAATATACACTTAAGTTGCACGATATACATAGTACATGAAAGATTACTTCCTTTCATATGATTAGGTTTTTTTTTTTTTTTTTTTTTTTTATGTCAGACACCCTATTGAGTTGTCTGATATCATGTATGCACTATAAACCATCAGATCTAAAATATAATAAAATCTAATTGTTTAAATTTGATGACCTGCAACCTGTTGAGTTAATCATCTAATTTTCTATCGAAATGCATCAAGTACTATCGAGTTGTGACGTATTATTCCATATTATATTAAATTTAATAGTTTAAAAATTTATAATTATTAATTTATAAATTTATCCTTCTTTAATTTATGATTAAAATCTTTTTCTAATTAATATGTAATCATCAATATGAAAAAAAAAACTTAACTCAACAGGTAGCAAGTCAGTGCGATACAATATGATGACATGTGAACAATTATAGACCATACTTGATATCACACAACTTGATATGGTGTCTAATCTAAAAAAAAACTCAAGTAACTTTTAGTCATGATAATATTTAAGTATGCGTATGTGCGAAACTTATTCATATATCATCATTTTACAATACCTTTTAGTAACACAACTCATATTCTTTAGTATGAATAAGTAATATCATTTAATAAAATAACTTATACTATTTGTTTCCATTAATTCATATTTTTTTTTAGTGAAAACACCTAATACTCGTTAGTAAAATAATTCATACCCTTAAAAAATTATCCATTTCACTCAATACTATACCTCTAAGTCACTTCTAATTATGAGAATGAATAAATTTTTAAATGAAATAAACCTATCAAATAAAAAATTAATTAGATTAAATTAATTTTTTTAATATACTCAATACTCCTCCATATATGATTTCCTAAAATATAAGGCGATGTGTTTTGATACAATTGCACATCAAAATTTAATGTAATTTTTTTCAAACGAAATAATAATAGAGTATGTATAAAGTGAAATTGGTTTATACATGAATTATTGAAGAGTATTAATTATTTATACTGAAGAGTATTATTTGTTTTCATTGAAAAATATTAGTTATTTACACTGTAAAGTCTTAGTTTGTTTTCACGGAACAACTAATACTTTTCAATGAAAACAACTAATACCATTCGGTAAAAATAATTAATGCTCTTCAGTGAAAACAAGTAATACCCTTATACGATTTATGTACGAACCATTTTCACTCTATACTTTGTCATAATATAATTGTGCCACGAAGATTTAGATAAGTTCGTGATTATATAATATAAAGATAGAAATAAAGGTAAATATTTATTCTATCAGCATAATAAATTATTTTTTAATGTGTTTAATTCTCATTATTAATATTCTTATCCACAAATTAAGATTCATATATGATTTTTTTTTTATGTTAGGAGGTGTAGGAAAACTGATGAAAGTAACTTTTAGTAAGTATACAAATAACTTTTTTTTATTATGAATAAATCAATGTTTAATACCTTTTATATAATTAATAAATTATATGTTTAAATAATTTTTAATAAGAATGCAGTGATCTCCAATCAAAGTAATACTATTGGTTACATTAAGCTTTAATTTTGATGCAAAATTAAGAAGAAATAATTTTTTAACTCGCACCTACATCCACCCATAGCCTTACGATATACTCTCTTCGTTTCGAAGAAACTTAGGCACAAAAATTTTAAAAATTGAGCATAATAGTGATATATGAGTAAATATATGTACTCCGTCAAATAATAATGGACAATTTTTTTTTTATACGCAGATTAAGAAATGTATAAAACTCATGATCAACTCATTTAATTCATAGTAGATTTTTTCTTTTACCCTTATTTCACATTAACAATGAAATTAAATGGATGCACTATAGAAAAGAAAAAAAAGTTAATACACATTGAAATGCAAAAGAAGTCTATGTGGTTGGGCATCTCAAAATGACAATATTGTCTATTATTGTTAGACGGAGAAAGTATATTTTGATGAGTGTGCACACAAATAAATATTTTTTATTTAGTATACAAATTATCGTAGGATGAAGCGAAAAAAACAAGTGCACAAGTATTTATGGGACGGAGATAGTATATAATAGTAATAATAAAATTAATAATAATTTGCTAAAAAAAACCAATTGATAGCTGATAGAATTGGAATTTTCTTTCCGGGAAGTATTCACTCCATCCAATTTTAATAGTCGTACTTTTTATTTTGATTTGTCTAATAAAATTAGCTTTATTTTTCTAAAAAAGAAATATTTTATAATTTTAATTTACAATCACTCTACTTTTACCCACAATGTAGTTACTTTTTTAAAATCCGTATACAAATAAATAGGTATAGTAATATTGGATAGTGAGAATAATTTTTTTAGGACTTATTCTCAATACAATTTTTTTGAAAGGTTTATTCTCAAATAATTGAAATATATTCTAAAATGTTGGACCACTTGTTGAACAATCAATAATTTTGAAAATAAAAGATTTTTTTACGATGTATGAGTTGACGGAGGAATTCAAAATTTAGTTCTTACACTTCTTTGGTCAAGTCCATTCCATGTTGTGGATTTTTTTCAATAGGTTTTCTTCCAAAAATAATAATGATGATTTTTTAAAATATTTTTTCGTACATCAAATTTTTTTTCAATGTTTTTTCCGCCAAATTTACTATCCTTTTCCTTTTGAAAATAAAAAACATTCTTACTTAAATGGGCTTTTCTACGGTCAGGAAGACTTTCGCCCTTTCTGACGTCAGTAAACCAATAAAATCGTTACACGTCATTTATTTTCGCCATTTGCGATTTAGCTTCGCCTAAAGAGAAATAATTAATTTTTTATAATAAAAATTATAAAATTACGAAAATATTCTTATAGTGCTTTTTAAAAAAAAAATAATTAGTTTAGACTTTAATCTTATTTATATAATTAAAAGAATTAAATTAGAATTTTTAAATTCATTTAAATTTGAAATCAAATGAAAACACAATTTTTATTCTAATTCCTCCCCAAAAAAAAATTCGACCCTCTCTCTTCTTTTGCCTTTTTTTTTTCTTTGATCCTTCATCCTTTTTTTTATCCTTCATCTTCTTCTTATTAAATCTGAGTTTCAACATTTGCCTCTTCTAATGATATTAACGTCACTACAACATGAGTGACATTATGTAACACCTAAAAAGTGCTACTTAATATGTATAATGTGTTACTATAGCAAATAGGTAACACTTTTAAGGGCGATGCAGTTGCCCGTGTAGCCTAAAGTCTAAGGCAACACTGTAAAAATTATTTGTAACACTTTTAACATTTCAAGAAAAATTGTAACACTTTATTGTAACACCTAAAAAGTGATACATTTGACTTTTTAAGCAACATTTTTTCTTTATATGTAACACTATTTTGGTAACACTTTTGAAATGTAAGATAACATTTTTCTCTATAGTTGCATCATTTTTAGCCATATTACGTAACACTTTGTATCACTTTTAAAATTCTAATGCAACACTTCGTAAACAAGTATGCAACACTTTTAATCCTCACATATGTTACTTTTTATGTAATTTTGTAACACTTTTAAATAATTATGTAATACTTTTAAGCATTATATGTGTTGCTTAAAATTACATCATCATGATAATTGATAAAGATATATATATATATATATTAATAAATCTTTAAAATTTATAATTATGTCAAGAGACTAATTGTTGAAGAATCATATACATTTGATATAAATACAAGACAAAAAGATCTACGAATACATGGTATGAAATAAAATGGAACTAGTCAACAACGTCATCTTGCCCTTCCTATTCAATTTTTCATCCCCACTTTTTAGATCATCGCAGGGTTCACTTCTCCAACTTCAATTCCATTGTATAACTTCAACCTGAAACTAAAAAAATGAAATTTTTTATCCTTAGGTATTTAATTTATTATCAAAGTAATCTGCAACCAACACAATTATGACTAGAAAAATAAGAAATTAAAAAATAATCCAAACTTTGCATTTTAAAAAATTGTAGGATTAATGAAAACTGGACCAACAAATCACCCATTAGCATATGGAATGCACTTTGATAAGATATAACTAGGAACCTAAAGAGGACTTGGTTAATTGCATAAGAAAATCTAGCAAAACCTAGCACACATATTCACAAAAAACAAATTCAAAATTTAGGATAACATGTAAAAAATTATACCAAGTCCAGTGACAAATATCAGTAAGAAATCTGTAAATGAAGTATCTCATGGAAGCAATGTAATACCCACTGTAATATTGCTAAAAAAAAAAAAAAAATCATATTTAACTATAATCTACCAATATGTTTATTCTTTAAACTAACTGCAGAACTAAACCTATTCATCAATTGAAAGTCGAAACGTAGTAATGAGCAGTACCTTTATCAACAAATTGTCACCTAATTCATTGCCATGAGAGTTTTTCAAACCTTTAAGAATCAACCAAACATTAACAATAAGTATACAAGTAAATTATTACCGTGAGTATCGTCAACCCGCTTCACAATAATCAACTGCAGCAGTATCATTGGACCAACACCTATCCAAAAATAACAATAAAACTTATTAGCTAGGTTAATAGTTAAATATGCTTTTCTAATCCAATTCAGACATGTAAATGAAATTATATAATCTTAAAAGTATCACATATTATATAGAACATGAAAGAACAGTAGTTAAATGCCATATACAATGACAAACATAAAATATGAACATCTATAAACATAGTTTGTTATTACTAGTCTTTATCTTGAACTTCGTTGTCATTTCCAGCATCATTTCTTTCAAGGGCTTCATCATCATTCGCTTTGTCTCCATTTTCATCATTCTGAATAATAATATTAGCAATATAAATTAACATAACTATTAGAAGAAACCAAAAGTTGAGAAACAACGTATAGAAACAAAAAACCAACAATCTATGGAACAAATACTGCCCTTTATATATCTAATACTACATAGTTTTATGATTGCTTTATTATTCTTTTAGCTCTCACATTCAAGAAACGTAAATTACTAAATTGATACATAGTTATTACCTGGAACTGCTCTATATCATTAATGTCACTTGGAGATTGTCCATTGACAAGATAGTTTGAAGGCTCCTTAAATGATGGGGTGACACGAGAAAGCATGTCGGAAGGAAGAACTTGCTGTAAAACTTTCAAAACTTCACTCATTGTTTCTTTCACAATGCTGGTTCTGTATGGCTGCAAAAATTCCTCTGGAATAAGCATTCCCGGCGCTGAATTTTCTTTTACTCTCTTTGTCTTGGTACGCCTACCCAAAAGTTTACGATGATTTTGTGTTTGCACATCTTCCATCTAAATTTGTATCACATTTTCAATATTTGAGAAAAATCATCATAACTTAAGGTAATTAAGTTATTATAATAAGCATCGAACAAAATGTAACTTACATTGTTAGGTTCTTCACAAGCTGTCTTGTACTCTCTCCCTGGTTTCTTTTTACGCGTTTCTCTGTACAATTTTGCTTCAGATGGTGGCATGTTTTCCATTTTTTCCTATCACAAAATTTATGGTCATCTTCTTGGACAACATAGTTACACAAAGCTATAAAAGAAGACTAAAATAAAAAGGTAAAATAATCAAATCTGGAAATTTGAGAAATTAAAGTAGTTCAGTTGCCAAGTAACTCATTATTAATTAGGTGGGACCTAACTTAGTTGACGGACATGTGAACCAAAAAAATAGATTTCATATTATGATCAACATCATTCGGATTTGGTGCTTATGTAATGTTTAATCTAAGAATAATAATATATGATTCCTTACCAGCTCACGACGCTTTCTTGCAAAGGAAATAAGACCTATTTATTTCCCCTTGAATTAATCATCAACATTCTTGGATATCAAATATTTATTCTTGAGTATCAAATATCATTCAGAGACATAATTAGAGAGAGAGAGAGAGCTAAGAGGTAGTATAAGAGTTACTAGTTATAATAGAGGTTGAGAAACATTCGAAATATAAGCAAGTTGGTTGTTGCCAGGTTGGAAAAAAATGGAAAATTGTAGGTAACAGCCCACAAAGCTAGCTTAAGATGCATTATCCAAATTTAAAGACAAGTATGTTGTTTTCCCCTAAATTTAAGCATTATTAACTTAATGACACACTATTATATCAGGATTTCACATGTAATATGCACCCATAAAAAAACATAATTTGCTAAATTAATGAAAAAGTGTAGGATGACAAGCTCGCTCTTTTAGGAACAAACTCAAACTATGTATGTCACATTGATTATAGGTGGATTAAACCTTGATAAAACAAGATTCTAGAGCTAATGGTTTCAAATGAAAAACGGTTTATATAATATTAAATATAAGAATAATATTATATGATCCCTTACCAGTTCATAACGTTTTCTTGCAAAGGAAATAGGGCCTGCAGTGTGTCTATCCTTCTGACTTTTACTATTTTCCTTGTTCCTTTCACTAATGTCCTACATGTAAATTATAATATAGTATTTAAAATATCACAAGACCAACTAATAAAAAAAAATTACTTGATCGTTCACCGGCTAAAATAAGAAGTACAAATAAAATTATGTACAAGCCTTTGAAAAACCAGTGGTAAAAAAATACCTGAACCTTTTTTAAACTCCAAAATTTAAGCAACTCCTTGAAATGTATTTTTGGGATTGTTTTTGGACGATTAGTCCATCTGTCCCTTATATTGTCGTATGGTTTGTAGTGCATCTTTTTTATTCTAGACTTGTAAAGGCGCCAGAGCGTTCCAACTGAACGCAACACGTATCCTTTGCCTTCCTCGCGAATAATATATTTTTTCTACAAGATATGAATGAGTTTATTGAAGTTAATTTTATATATTAAAATACCCATAGTTTGGAAATGAAAATGGAAATGGAAATGGAGAGAACATGCCTAATGTTTAGAGGTTTACCTTTACATAATGTTTATTGAATTCGGTAATATGCATTCTTCATATCAAGAAGGAAGCAGGGGCTGTTCATACCCCAATTTCCTCTGAGCATACCTCAATTTTGTCAATCATACTTGAAAAGTAAAAAACATCCTGCTTATCGACTTTATGTTATCAAAAATATCGTTTTGCTTTGTAAAGTTTTATTATATCTTCCATTTTATGCTTATTTTTACCTAGACTTTGACACCATCATCATATTCGAAAATTAGAATAAACTAGTGTAAAAACAGCGTATTACGCAGGATTGAAAATAAATTGTATGTATTATAGATCAAATACTTTAATCAATAACATGAAAACTGTGGCTACAAACATAAGTAAAAAAGAAGAGCAAATTTGAAGAATGCATCATGATGGTTATTTTTTTAATCTCATTCTTGAGTGAAAGTCAAGAACTTAAATAAATGACATTGAAATTAGAGGTCAAACAAATTCTAATACAAACATGTAAAATTGTCGTAACAAAATTCCATGTGTAGAAATTAGAGATGCACCTACAGCCAAATAGCTAAAGAAGATATGAGTCGTGAAAAAAGCAAATAATTCATTATGAAAAATGGGAGGAGATATAGTGGATGTTTAAAAAAAATTAATAATGTTATGGTGGAAAAAAAATTAGCATTCCTTTTGGTGATGCAAAGTGGGAAACTACCCCAGGCATATTCTTCTTGATTATATCACCAAAAAAATTAAGCAAATTGGGTATTGATAGGAATAATGGCATTGTGCAACAGTGGCAGCATGACCAATCTTTGTGTAACAGCGTCTACGGGGTGCACATATATGTAAAACGTTTTTATTTAAGAAGCATCCAGATTCAAGAAAATTCCATGAACAATGAATCTATAGTTGAATACTGAATCCCCGACCCAATAAAAAACTAAAAATCCAAATGGAGAAAAATATAACACTGAATACGAATTCTCTAGATTTAATATTTGTTAGCATAACCATTCATAAAATAGCTAACAGCAAATTAATGGACGCAAATAAAATTATAAAAAAAGAAGTCAAGAGATTTTTAAAGCATACCTTATCATGATAACAATATATGAAAAAACTTATTAGCTTTAAGAAAATATATTCTACAAAATAATATAATAAGTTCAGGGAGCAATAGAGACCGATCGAAAGAGAAATAAATAGATTTAACAGCAAGATCGAAGCGTGGGGAAGATTGTCAGCAATTAAAATGACATTGGCAGAAGAGGGATGGAGAATGGAAGAAATGGGAAAGATGCCAGAACCATATGAAAACTACCCCGGATTACTATTTGTAATTAAAATTCAAATTTGAAATAGATGAGATTTGTTAGCATAACTGGCAGGGAAAAAAAAACTGTAGTAAAAGAGTTGGAGTCATGAAATTGCAGCATTTTAAACTCAAGTTGTAACCATGGTGAAACATCATGAATGTGAAATTATAAATTAAGTTACAAATTGAGAAGTGAAACATGCATAATGTTTAGAGGTGTACCTTCACATAATTCCAAATTAGATCCTTCCCCGGAACTTGGTGCCAATCAAGCTTGTTGAGTGGCACGAGATTAGAATCTCGAGCCACTGACCCTAAGAAGCGACTGAACTCATCTAGAGTAGCTTTATCCGGCCCAATCGGCTGACATAACTCATTCAATATTATGGGTTTCCGATCATTTATGGACCTATCATGCACATCTTGGCAAATACTTGGTCCTCTTGTTCGTTTCAGTTTCTTTGATGCTGTATGAAAAATGAATAACAGATTTTAAAAGTAATACATTCATCATGTGCACATGAATTCCAATAACACGACTTTCCCAAAAGAAATTAATAATTAATAATTATAAAACATTAAAAAATGCACTTATAATTTATTAAATTTGAGAATTGTTTTACCGGGCTCATCATTTGTATGGTCATCTATAGGCACAAACTTATTTATCATATCAGTTGCATCATGTTCACTATCATCTGGATCCTTGTTTGTTTCTTCTATAAAAACAGCATCATCATTCGAGCTTTCAGAGTTCTCGTTTTCGTCTACTAATTGCACCCCTGAATAGCTTTTTCGTCTTTTTTCTGAATTCTCCACCAGCTGGTCCAAAAATAAATCATCTTTTAGATGGAATGAATCATCTAGAGCTTCATGTGTTTTTCTCGATAATTGCTCCCGTGATTTCTCTTTTAGCCTAAGGTAAGCCCCAAGTGATCCCGGTGCGACCAGCATCTTGTCTTGCCCATGTTTCTTCAAGGTTTTGCTTATGATCTCCTTTTCTTGTTGAGCTATGGTCATACCTACATTCTTTTGCGATTCAACTTGTGAAGGTACATGTCCAAGTTGCTTAACTTGATGTTGAAGTGGAGTACGAACTTTCTTTTGTTGCTCTTGAACTTTGCGAGCTTCACATCGTTGCTTTAACATACTAGGCATCGATACATTAGCAGCCATTACCTGAAACATGTTCTAATGATTAGACATTAAATTATAGAACAATAAACTTACATAATAATACTTAAAAGTAGACATTCGTAACCTTGTTTGAACGAGGCCTCAAACACCTAATGTACTGTGTGCTATCATCATCATCCTCACTTGAATATTCTATTTCATCTTCTTCATGAGGTACGTATTCAATATCCTTTTCCCAAACTGCATTGGACTTCATTTTGTTGTTTTTTCTCCTATTATTCTGATCCCCCAAACGCATTGTTTCATACGCCATAGATTTAATCCCCAATTCTCTCATCTTTTTTTTTATTTTCTTCAATTCTCTTCAACCTTTGTTCCTCATATTCTGCCATCTTGCTGAATTCTACAGTTAAAAGTAAGAAAAAAAAGTATCAATGCGTTTAAGTTTAACATTATCTAATTCCTTGCATCATGTTTAAATTTACACCACAAATTGAATTCCATCAATTTACATATATACAAAAAATAGGCCTAAGCATAATTTTTCTAAACTATGCATTCCTTATATCCCCCCACCCTCTACTTTTGGGTATGTTGGTAGACGTAGTTAGATCAAGTTATAAATACATAAAATATGTTAGAGAGAGAGATGACAGTTTCAGATCAAACAAAGGGGTTAATATTGGCAATGTTGTGGAGTTGTTTATTGGGACACTCTTCATCTTGCACAAGAAACATCTGTTACGAGCTGCTGAAGCTGGTATAAGAGCATGTATGAGTATAATCTTCACTCTCCTGGTTAAACTTTTTATGTCTAATTAATATGTAATTGTCCCAAATTCTGAAAAATAAGAAAGCTACTAAAACACCGTAGAACTATATCTTTCACTTAGAACTTTCAACAAACAGTTGGTGTGCAATAAAGATGAATTAGAATTATGAAAAACTGATAGTCAATTGAATCGGTTTGTTTAGAAAACACTATGGATTCGTATCCCATCAGGCATAGCTGAATGAATCATATGGAAAAGACAATCAATTTTGAAAGAAAAAACTGAAAAATTAAGAAAATTCAAAATCTTTATCTAAATAAATTGCTGTGAATGTTCCTCATTAACAGATAAATGACGAATTTCTACATATAGTCAAAATCCACAACTAATTGAAAGGAAAACATATTTTAATTTTGAGAATGAGAGTACGAACCTTGTTGATACCGAATTTGAAAGGCTAATCAAACGGCGTTTCTTTTATGGATAATATAGAGAATCAACTATGCTATCAGAGGGAGAATCGGAAATATATGTACGTGGGAAGAAACGGTTATTCGCCCAAATTAAAATTAGCGGTCTTTTTTTTTAGGATTTTAGCGCCTTCGTCTATGCACGTCTATGTAACAGTGAAAGCTTTAAAGCTTGAGAGAGAGATTATGATATATATTTATATATAACCAATATACTATTGGTAATAGCTTTCCATCTAATTTTTTTTTACAATAATTAATAATACATAGCTATTACAGTTATATTTAAGTTTTTCTATTGATGGTGCCGTATAGTTGTACTAATATTAATGATAAGGAAAAAATTTAAAATGGTTCATACATTAACTATTAAAGGATATTAGTTGTTTTTGTTAAAAAATACTAATTGTTTTGATAATGTATAGAGTGAAACTAGTTTATACATAAATCCACGAAGGGTATTAGTTGTTTTCACTGAAGAGTATTAGTTATTTTTATTGAAGAGTATTACTGATTTACACTAAAGAGTCTCAGCTGTTCGGTGAAAATGAACTAAGACTCTTCAGTGTAAATCAGTAATACTTTTCAGTGAAAACAACTAATACTCTTCAGCAAAAATAACTAATATCCTTCATTGATTCATATATAAATCAATTTCACTCTATACATACTTAATTGTTTTTGCAAAAGGGTACCGGTTGTTTTCACTAAAGAGTATTACAACTAATACTATTTAGCGAAAACAACTAATACCCTTTAATGATTTATATATAAACCAATTTCATTTTATATATACTCCATATTAATATAAAAAAATAATGTGGGAACCAAATAAATTCGAAATTCAGGAAAATAATAATAATAACTCTGAATTTAATGTACTTGAATTTAATAATAATAACTCTGAACTTTTATTTTCTTAATAAAAATATAACAGAGTATAGTGTGAAAATTGTTCATACATTAATTATTGTAGGGCATTACTTATTTTCACTAAAGAGTATTAGTTATTCTCACGGAAGGGTATTAGTTGATTTCACTGAAAAATATTAGTTGTTTACTGAAAATAAACTAAGACACTTCAGTTAGGGATGCCAACAGGGCGGAGCGGGGACGGGGGCCTATTCCTCATCCCCGTTCCCGCAATATAAACGGGGAAAAGTTTCCCCCATCCCAGCCTCGCCGTGGATCCTCATCTCTATGGGGATTCCCGTTCCCCACCTCATTATTTTCTTATCTCATTCTTAAAATATTAAAAAAATATATAATATAATATCTAAATTAAAATTTTTAATCATACCCAACAATTAGTTTAAATTGGTGTTAAAAAAAATTTAAGCAATTTGAAGAGACTTTAATTCTAATATTTTTAGTTATCATATCTCACTACAAGAAAATATAAAATTGTCTATAAAAATTGTTAATATAGCTACGGAATTTCCAACATCAAAAATTCGTAGTGAGAATTGTCTACGAATTGCCTTAAAAAATTTCTAATTGTATAGGCATCTTTCTTCCCCACCTACAAAATAAGTTGCCTACGAAAAATCCGTATGCTAGGAATTTCATTTCGTGGGCAACTTAATTTCTTAGGCAAATTGTTTCTAGGTTAAGAAATTTAGATGCTTTTGTAACTAGAAAATTTCGTAGGCAAATCGTGGGCAATTCTTACTACTAACTTTTTTGTTGAATTTTTTTTATAAACTAATTCTGTGGGAAAATCTTTATTTTTTTGTAGTGTATACTAAAGTGGAAATTATATAATTTGGAACTAATAACATAATATTAAATAAAATATATATGTAATTTTGAACAAATAGTAAATTGAGTATAAAATTATGAAGTATTTATTTATAATTTACATATAAATTTATATATTATATACATATAAATATATTAATTATATAGTAAAATGCGGGTCCCCACGGGGGACGGGAAAAAATACAGGTCCCACCTACGGGGCAAAAAATTCCCCGTCCCCGTTTGCTTCGGGGATTCCCTGCCCCGCTACCAAGCCTAACTTCAGTGAAATTAACCAAGACACCTCAGTGAAATAACTAATACTCTTCAGTAAAAACAACTAATACTCTTTTGAGAAAAAAATTAATACTCTTCCATTATTCATGTATGAACCAATTTCACTCTATACATACTCTAAAAATATTTCGCATAAATGTTCATATTTTTTTGCAAAAAATATTATGTTGTGTTAGGTGCACTTTTTACAGTAGTGTACTCCCTCCGCCTCAAAATACATTGCATACTGTTTATTTTTATTTGTTCCACAAAAAGTCTGCATGCTTTAAAAGTGAAAATTATTTATTAAACTCAACTCTCACAATACACATAAATTTACCATAAAATTATTTTGAAAGTTTTAAATTGTCAATATTTGATCAAGAGTATTAAAAATTCTACTGGAAATATAAAAAATCGGGGTCATTGTTTGAATAAGTTTGAACTGTTTAAATAAATAGGTTTTTAAAAAAAATCTAAACTTGACTTGATTATTAAAAAGATTGAGTCAAGCTTCAGTATATATTAGTAGGCCGGATCGTAGGCCCCATCGAACAGTCTAATCTATTTTTTTGTATGTTGAATAAGATCTAGAAAATTGATTTGAAATTTTGGAAGTAAAAGATAAAGAAAGCATGTCACATTTCTACTTTTTATTTGTGCAACCCTTAACCAAGTTACCACCCTGTTTCTTTCCCGACTAAAAATGTAGACCCAAATGAACATAAAAAAGAAGAGATGATTCTCAAAACACCTTCTGCAAACCTTAATAATTTTGTGAGTTAACCAAAATTATATATATATATTTTTTCCAGACAGACAGACACAAATAAAGATCCATATAAACAAAATTTAGAAAATCCATACTCTGCAATTGTAATTTGCAAACCAGTTGTTTTCAAGAGATTGATGATGATAATGATAATAAAACACACACTTAACCTAAGGTTAACAAAGTGGCCACAACAATTACTATATTATCAAAAATCACATATGGGCAATTTGATTAATGTGAAATGTAATTAACCAGCATATATCAGTACAAGCACCCTGCACAGGAATTGAACAAACACCCTGCACAAATATATCATAAATTTGAGTTAAGACAAATAGATACATCGATTTTCAATCAAATTTATATAAGGTGGAGTGTAATTTAATTACCATATGACAAAGTCTAGGAATGATGAAACCAACTTCTCCCATGATGCAACAATCAAACACATACATAACCTGCCATTAGTTCAAGATTTAAATGGATTAGACAAGCCCATAAAGATGAAAAGAATACGTTGTTTTCAGAGTTCTTACCAAAATCTAGAAGAAAACAACAATCTCGAGTGCATTCTGGAACAGAATCACATGAATCAATATGAGGACGAGACCTGACCTGTGGAACCAGAAGTAATATAATTGTGAAAAAGGGCACATAATATATTTTAAGGAAAGGGTCATAATTAATGGAATAAGTTGAACGTATTACAGATAGTAAATTTTACGTATACATCACAAACTATAAGCTGCAGCTTTGACTTCTGCTAGAAATATAAACACCGAATAAATCCAAGGATATAACTGACACATAAGTCCCTACCAAAATCACAGGTTCTCTATCATCTCCAGCTTGGGATTCAATTTTGTACAAGGAAGATGTCAAGTCTAACTGTCTATTCAGTGAATAACACATGCATACCAAGGAATTTTCAAATGCAGTAGCTCTTGAAATCAATTTGGCAACTCACAAGATTGTAATAAAATTATGAGCTAATGCAACACCAAAAATTAACTTGACTTTCCAACCATATATTACACTTTACCTAGTTCGTTCCAAATGAAAATAGTTTGTATTTTTTAAAATCAGGTTTTCTGCAGGAACATTTCAAAACTTGTTAAATGCACAATGAGAGAGATTAGAGAAATTCAAACATGTTTCAAGAAAGAACTTTTAATATCATTACCTAAGATTTGACTCAAGAATCCATCCATTCCAAATCCGTATCATCCACATCTGAATTATCCTCATGGGTTTCAATAGGTGTTTCTTTATTTAATTCATTCTGATGTATCTCAACCGCAGTGTGAGGTACACCTACTTTGCACCACTCGATATCATCATCATCATCATCATCATCAACCATATTTGTTATTTTATCATCATCGTCATCACAAGGTTCGACCAAATATTCATCCTCTTTTTGCTCCTCAGTATTAAAATATTCTTTCGGCAATTTTTTCATTACGTAATGCCAACCATCTTCAATAGGATCTTTCACATAAAAGACCTGATGCACCTGTGATGCCAAGACAAAAGGATCATCGGCATAACACAACTTTTTGAAATTAACACGTGTGAGGCCATATTGATCCTTCTCCACATGAAACCAAGCGCATCTGAATAAGATGGTACTAAAAGAACCCCAATAGTCTAGTGATTAGGCGTGAAATTGTTATGTTTTGGTGCCCGATTTGCTCATGTTTTGAGTGTTTTCGATGAGTGCTTGGAGTCAAATGAGTATCATTTTTATAAAATTATTAATTTGTCTCTTTGGTTTTCATAGATGGATAGAGGGCGAAAAGAGGAGTTCGTAGGACTTTGAATCGGCCAAAACGGACTCCCGGTTGAGGAGATATGAAGATTTTACGAACGAGTGCACAGCAGCCAGCGCTCGAGCGTTTTGCTCGAGCGCCGGCGCTCGAGCGAATCACTCGAGCGGCCAAAAACTTACAGAACAGTTTCAGCGCTCGAGCGAATCACTCGAGCGGCGAGCGTTTTGCTCGAGCAACCATCGATTTTAGCCTCCGGATGCGTATTTTCGGCCCATTAACTCCCGTTTCGACCCGGTGCCTATATATACCTCTTCCAAACACGTTTTGAAGGATCCCGAACTTTAGAAATCACTTTTAGACTTAGTTTTTAGAGAGAGGAAGAGGAGAAGAACGAGCAAGCTTTACTTTTACGTTGTTGAGGTTTTTCATACGAATTCTTAATTTCTTTTCGTTTCTTAGTTTCTTTTCATTAGCTTGATTACTTTAAACGCTTTGAACTTTGTTTTAGTTAATTAAATTTCAGTTCTTAGAATTATTTTCTTTTAAAACCCTAGTTCATGTTTCTTATTTTCTTCGTTCAATTCATTATGTTTTTGTTCGTTGTTTCTTCTATTGCTTTTATTTTTGTTATAACCATGTCCGGCTAAAACTCTTGCATGCTTGGGTTAGGATGAACTCGTAGAAGTAGGATGTGGGTACGTAATTAAGGTAATTGGTGACGTTAGTTTTAATTCTCTTAATTAATGAATTCATATAATTAATCTTAACTCTACCTTTGAATTTCGTACGAAAGTGTTAGAGAGAGGACGACCGCATCACTCAATAACAATTAGTAGTCTTAACGAGAGGGTTTAGGAAAGGTTAATTCATCTACCGGTTTAGCGAAGGAGGACGACCGCATCACCTTAGTTAAATTAGGGTCTCATTAATTAAGCGCTATCTATTAACTTTTTAGTGGATTAGTGAAGTCGATTGCTAGGATAAAGTATTAGGGTGAGAAATCTTGAGCTTTCATTCTACGATCTTTTACTTAGGTTAATTCTTGTTTGTCACGATTACTTTGATTATGTACCTGCTCCGTTAGTATACGTAGGGATTCCTATCCTGAGCATCACCATCTCATACTTGCATATACACCTTAGATACTTAGTTTAATTTTCCTTTTGCATTCGTAGGATAATTTAGTTAGCTTAATTAATCTTTCAAAAACCCAAAAAACATTACACTCATATTAACTACGACGCGTAGATCTTCAGGGATCTATTCGCATATACACTATCCCTTGGGTTCGATACTACTTGGTTCCTATACTTGCCCATACTACAGTGAACCTGTACTCTTGCGGGGTAGCTACTAGTAGAAGCTAGTGTAGTTTGCTTCAAGTCAATGGCGCCGTTGCCGGGGATGGCGTTATATGCTTTTTGAATAGGACTTGTCGATAGCTTAGTAGTTAGTAGTGGGTGCTTATTTTCTTTTTTTTTTATTTCTTATTGTTATTTTTAGTTATTCGGCAGTTGCGTTTTGATCCTTCTGCTAGTGTGTCAGGTTTATGAGAACACGCTCACAAGGGAATACGAGTGAAGAGAGATTACCTGCAGATCCTGAGACAATAGCCAGAAGGAACCGAGCTTACTTGAGAAGAATGAACGCTGCCGACTTAGGGAAGGAACCAATGGACATCAATAATGAGTTGGACGATGCTGCCAACGATTTCAATCAGGCAGTAGACCGAGTTGAAGGCACTGGAGTTAGTGGTAGCCAGAATCAAATTCCATTAGGGGATAGCCAGAGCCTAAACCCGGATACACAGAACGTAGGGAACCCAGCTCAGAACCTTGTCCATAATCCTCATAACCAAAACCCTGCTTACCCACAAAACCCAAATAACCCTTTTAACAACCCAGTATAACAACATTACCCATATCCACCTTATCCTTACCTACCATATCCATATCATCCACCACCAGTCTACAACCAACCACATGTTTACCAACCACCACCCCAACAAGTACCAGTACCTGCTGCTAATCCTCAACACGTTCCTCAGAACGTAGATCATAATATGGCGATTCGAGGGAGGTTTGCAGCGCAGCCACATCGGTACTATGATGGAGTGGCTTTGCCTCCTGTTGAGGCGAACAACTTCTCGATATCACCGGGGATTTTAAAGCTGCTGACCGAGAATCAGTTCAAGGGGGTGATCGGGAAGGAGAATCCTCACACTCACCTGAGGAGTTTTCTCATGATAGCCTCAACATTTAATTATAATGGCATGTCTGAAGATGCCAAGAGGCTTAGGCTGTTCCCATTCTCATTGACGGGAATAGCCAAGGAGTGGTACGATAATACGCTCCCGCGGGGAGGTATTACCACTTGGGCCGAGCTCGAGCGTCTGTTCCTCGAGCGATTCTACCCTCCATCTAGGACGATCAAGGCTAGAATTGAGATCTCGTCCTTTCGCCAGAAGTCCGGAGAGGATTTACGCCAAGCGTGGGAGAGATACTCAAACATGCTGATTGAGTGCCCGCAACATGGGTACAATGAGGGAGACATTATGGCGTTCTTCTATAGTGGTGCCAACAAGACGGGGCAAGACCATTTAGACGCTTGTGCGGGCGGAGCATTTTTTAACCAAGGCATAGAGAGGTGTAGGGAGATCGTGGACAACATTGTCACGAATGCCGGTGCTTGGAGTGGAGATGCAGATTTTCAGAGAGTGCATCAGGTTGAAGAGGGAGAAGGAACGAGAAGGCTACTGATGGCCATGATGGAGAAGATAAACAACCTCGAGTTGGGGAAGAGTTTGGTTGGAGAGCATGCAGTAGAGAATGAGAGAGTAGACCAACCAAGTGGACAGCAAGAGGTAGCCAATTACATTGGAGGTCCGTATTACAATCAGAATGGCTACCAAGGTGGTAATCAGTATGGAAGGCCTTCTTATGGCCAACCATTTGTACTTCCAGGCCCACAGCCGCCTCAAAATCAATGGAGGAACACACAAGGGTATCAAGGAGGCCAGCAGCCTCCTCAAAACACATGGAGGAAGAATGATAATTTTTCTTATGCTAACCCAAAAGCTGGTGTTACTGTTCCTGCAGGTGTTGATCCGGGGTCTAAACCTCCTGGTGGAGAAGGCGGTGCATCAACCGAGGAGATGTTGAGAGCGATCCTTCAGAAGGTGGAGGAAGGGAGCAAGCGGTTGTCATCCTTGGAGTACGATGTGAAGGAGCTGCACAAGAAGGGTGATCAACGTGATCAAGAGCTCCAGAAGATGAACGTTGAGTGGACGAGAACTCAACAAGAGAACAATCGAAGGTTCACTTCTTTAGAGCTTCAGATAAGCCAGATTGCAAAGTCCGTGAATAGAATGCCGGAGGGGAACCCGAAAGAGCATTGCAAGGCGATCCAGCTTAGAAGTGGAACCAACTATGAAGGTCCTCAGATGCCTGCTGATTCTGAGACGCCCCAAGTTGAGAAGGGGATTGAAAGTGAAGGGATTGAGAAGCATGAAGATATGGATGAGTCCCATCAAGACAAAGACCTTGATGAGGTTGAGAGAGTTCCTAAGTGGAAAAAGGCAAAGGAAGCAAGGGATAAAGTGAAAGAAACAGAAAGAGATGAATGGGGGGTACCCAAATCTGTTATACCCGTCCCATATCCACAACGCTTCATGAAAAAGAAGCTTGATGAGAAATTCGCTAAGTTCCTTGATGTTTTTAAACAATTGCATATTAATATTCCTTTTTATGATGCTTTGGAACAGATGCCGCACTATGCGAAGTTTTTGAAGGACTTGATCGCGAAAAGACGGCGAGTGGATGAGCCGAAGTTGGTGCAGTTGAACCACAAGGTGAGTGCATTAGTGCACAAGGCGCTTCCACCTAAGCTGAAGGATCCCGGGAGCTTTACGATCCTATGTGATATTGGGAGCGGGATCAAGAAGGGAGCGTTGTGCGACCTTGGAGCAAGCATCAATCTCATGCCGTTGTCGCTTTTCAAGAAGTTGGAAGGTGGTGAACTTCAACCCACAATGATGACGCTTCAACTAGCCGACCGGTCTATTACTCGACCTCAAGGTGTTGTTGAAGACGTCCTCGTGAGAGTTGGAGATCACATCTTTCCAGCCGACTTTGTAGTGCTAGAGATGGAGGAAGATGAGCACGTACCCCTGATCTTGGGAAGACCGTTCTTAGCTACGGCGGGGATGGTGCTAGACGTGGCAAATGGGAAGATTACGTTGAAGGTTGATGATCAAGAAGTGAAGATCTCCCTATATGAAGCCATGAAGCACCCGAAGGAGGATGAGAGCTTGTATTGCATGGATGCAATTGATCCTAGTGTTGAAGACACGCCTTATATCCCTAACTCTTCTCATATTCATGAATTTTATAATTCTTCACTTGATAATTTAACCCATGAGCGTTATGATCTTGATTATTTTGATAGGGATAAAGTGAAGAAGTTGAAGGATGAAGAGGTGAAGAAAGTGGACGTGGTCCAGCTAGAGGGAAAAGGAGGAGTTAAGAAGAAGAAGTCAAAACTCAAGAAATTGTTTAGTAAGACTCCTCCAGATAAAGGTGAGAAGGAGTTGAGACCTATACCACTTGAGGTGGGGAAGGAAGCAAAAGGGCTCATGATGGTGGGGCATCAAGGAAAGGAGTTCAAACACCACTCTTATGAGAGTGAGGGAGGTAAATTTGAGTATGATGTTCCATAAGCTCCTTTGAGCTTGGTCCGGCATGAGGACCTTAAAAATAGCGCTGAATGGGAGGCAATCCATTTTTATTTGCTTTTGAGTGTTTTTAGTTATTTTCCTTTTATGTTACTAGGATGTTGTTGAGTCGTATGTTTAACCTCGTATTTGAGTAAGTTGCTTGTAGGCTTGTCTCTAAAGGAGTAAATGTATCATGTAGTTATTTAGATTGAAGGAACCAACTTGAGACAAGGGAGTGTGCAAAGCTATTGAGAGAAACTGAATTGTTTGGTTGAGGTAACCCACAACCCCAAACTTAGACCTCTAGCAAGGTCGAAGTTTTGGGGGGGTGGAGTTTTTTTTTTTTATATGTTTTCTTGTTACATTGCACCGGAGCACCCCTTATCTTTGAGTTGAGTTAGTTATTTGGTGCCTTGAGATGCTCCTTGGGCTATTATTAATTTGTTTTGTTACTCAATATTTTATGCCTATCAATCACATTATGCTTGTTGATTGCTATCTTTGAGTATGATTTGATGAGTAGGGTGAATTGTGAGGCTGAGTTAGAAATTCTTTTGTGTGAGTGTTTGAGTTTGAGCTGAGTTGAGAAAGAACTTGTATGCTTGTAAATTTTTCTTTTGAGTACTTGTATGACAAGAGTGAGAATTCACTAGGACTAGCATGGATGTGAAAGCTGTGAGAGTTGTGCCTTACGAGATTTTAAATGCATTAATTAATCTTTTCGTTTGTGAGTGGATCGTCACCTTAGAGGATGCTAGAACTTGCATGTGCTCTTGCTTCTTGATTGTGTCTAGTTTGATATGCCGAATGTGATCTTAGGCCATCTTTGTTTTTATTGAGTCACTTAGCCAAAAAATTTCCTTACCAATGACATTGAATCCCTTGTTAGCCCCTTTGAGCCTAAAGCCTATTTTATTTGCTAGCACATATGAACACTATTCCAATTCCTAAGCCATTTTGTCCCAATTTGAGTGGAGAATAGGAAAGTGTGAATATGAAGGGAGTGAATTGAGTTGAAAAAGGAAAAGGTTGTTTGTTGAGTGAATATGAGAAGAAGGTGTGATGAAGTTTTGAGTTGTGGGAAAGAACAAAAAAAAAAAAAATTTGAGAATGAGCAAAAGAAAAAAATGAGCTCATGTGTTTGTGCGAAAAAAAAAAGTGATTGAAAAAAAAAAGTGAAAGAGTGAGAAAGAAAAAAATTGAAGTGTTGAGAGTAGTGGAATTAAAGTGTATTGATTGCAAATGTTGAAGTGATTCTGTTCCTAATCTCAAAGTGCCAAAGTTGATTTTTCTATTCTCCATTCACTTGAGTCACTTACCCTATATTGTTATCCCACCCGTCCAAAGAGCCTACATTACAACCTTGAGAAAAGTCCTTTTTGATTCGGCATTGATTTCTAGAGTATGGTCGGAGTTGAGAGTGCTTACAAGCCTATGACTGCCAATATGTGTGATTGATTGATTGAGTGAGTCCCTTAAACACTGTTATACACTTGTAAGGGAGTGAAACACATCGTTGAGTGCACATCCATGTTTGATCTTGGTGTTTCTTGTTGTTGTTGCATGAGTATGATGAAGGAAGGTGAGTTAGTATACGTGTGATCGATCTTTGAAGCTCGAGTTCAATTACTTGCATGATTTGATTCTTGATTCATTCCTAACAATTTCACTTGACTTATTATTTCGTTGCTTGAGGACAAGCAACATGGTAAGTTTGGGGGGGTTGATTAGGCGTGAAATTGTTATGTTTTGGTGCCCGATTTGCCCATGTTTTGAGTGTTTTCGATGAGTGCTTGGAGTCAAATGAGTATCATTTTTATAAAATTATTAATTTGTCTCTTTGGTTTTCATAGATGGATAGAGGGCGAAAAGAGGAGTTCGTAGGACTTTGAATCGGCCAAAACGGACTCCCGGTTGAGGAGATATGAAGATTTTACGAACGAGTGCACAGCAGCCAGCGCTCGAGCGAATCACTCGAGCGGCCAAAAACTTACAGATAAGTTTCAGCGCTCGAGCGAATCACTCGAGCGGAAACCGCTCGAGCGTTTTGCTCGAGCAACCATCGATTTTAGCCTCCGGATGCGTATTTTCGGCCCATTAACTCCCGTTTCGACCCGGTGCCTATATATACCTCTTCCAAACACGTTTTGAAGGATCCCGAACTTTAGAAATCACTTTTAGACTTAGTTTTTAGAGAGAGGAAGAGGAGAAGAACGAGCAAGCTTTACTTTTACGTTGTTGAGGTTTTTCATACGAATTCTTAATTTCTTTTCATTTCTTAGTTTCTTTTCATTAGCTTGATTACTTTAAACGCTTTGAACTTTGTTTTAGTTAATTAAATTTCAGTTCTTAGAATTATTTTCTTTTAAAACCCTAGTTCATGTTTCTTATTTTCTTCGTTCAATTCATTATGTTTTTATTCGTTGTTTCTTCTATTGCTTTTATTTTTGTTATAACCATGTCCGGCTAAAACCCTTGCATGCTTGGGTTAGGATGAACTCGTAGAAGTAGGATGTGGGTACGTAATTAAGGTAATTGGTGACGTTAGTTTTAATTCTCTTAATTAATGAATTCATATAATTAATCTTAACTCTACCTTTGAATTTCGTATGAAAGTGTTAGAGAGAGGACGACCGCATCACTCAATAACAATTAGTAGTCTTAACGAGAGGGTTTAGGAAAGGTTAATTCATCTACCGGTTTAGCGAAGGAGGACGACCGCATCACCTTAGTTAAATTAGGGTCTCATTAATTAAGCGCTATCTATTAACTTGTTAGTGGATTAGTGAAGTCGATTGCTAGGATAAAGTATTAGGATGAGAAATCTTGAGCTTTCATTCTACGATCTTTTACTTAGGTTAATTCTTGTTTGTCACGATTACTTTGATTATGTACCTGCTCCGTTAGTATACGTAGGGATTCCTATCCTGAGCATCACCATCTCATACTTGCATATACACCTTAGATACTTAGTTTAATTTTCCTTTTGCATTCGTAGGATAATTTAGTTAGTTTAATTAATCTTTCAAAAACCCAAAAAACATTATGTTGTTTACCAAATATGTCTTGCTGGGATTGGATGGCTATTTGTAAATGCTTTTGGTAAAAACATCAAATGATTGGGTTCTTAAATGCTAAAATGAATGCTTAGATGAAGAGAGGCTTTAAATGCATATGAACACTCAAGAACACCAAGAATTGCCAGGGGTTGTTAATCCCTGGACTTGAATGAGTATGTGTATTGATTATACTGAGAGTGATTCAACCTCTTTTTACATTACAAGTGTTGGGGTATTTATAGTTTTCTTACTATAGGGGTATGTTGGTCATTTCCGGCCTCTCGGGGGACAGGTACATTAAATGCCTCCTGCCTCTGAGGACGCGCGGGCTCTGAAGTGTCAGGGCCTGCAGGTGGCCGGCCACTAGTGTGTTGACGCGTGTCCAAAAAGGACGATTCTCTGAAGGATTTCCTCATTTGGATGGAATATTCTCCGTTGCAGGGTACGGAGGCGGCCTTTTTCTTCCTTGGGAGAGGATCTTGCCTGATTCTGTCACGTGCTCGAGATCCCTCTTGCCGGCCGGGGGCCTTAAGTGATCGGATGCCGGTCTCCTGGCGGACACCGAGGTCGGAAAATGCTCCAGCCAGTCGGTCGCGTCCGGGCGTCTTCTGCTGGACCTCACTGATCATGGCCGGGCCGGACCGGCCACAGCAGGGCTTTGATGTAGCTGTGATCGACGTGGACGGACGTCCCAAGCAGGTTTCCGGCCTTGCTTTCGCGGCCAAAATCTCGTGTTCGGAGCCCGCTGAGGTCGGATTCAGGCCGGCCAGGTCGGTCCCGACCTCGGGGTATCTTCTTGCCTTATCAGACTTTCTTCCGGCCGGATCCAATGCGCGGTCCGAAACGGTCACAACAATTGCCCCCCAGCTCGTTTCTCAATTTGAGGGGCGAGGTGGTCGTTTATCGTTTCTTATTGGTGCCGGCCTGGATCCGCCCGGGGTGATCGGAGATCGGCCAACGGTTAGGAGATGGTTGAGGTGACGTATGTTGTCAGGCGATGCTTCGGGTTTCGCGCACTAGCCTGACGTGACGTGATGCGACTCCTCGAATCCCGTTCATTTAATGCGCGCCTAGTACGAGGCGTCTGGCGCTGAAACCGTCGTTTCAAATTCTTGCTTCTAGGCCCCTATGCCTAGAAACTTATTTCGCCGTAGGTCCCTGCCCATTTCCTATAAATAGGGGTGTTACCTCATTTCCAAAGGTTTTCACTCTTTGCGATTTTGCTACAGTCCCTTAGGCGATTTCCGGCAAGCTTCTCACGGCGGCGACGAACTTTGCACGGCGGCGATCGGCGTTTCGAAGGTAATTTCCAACTTTCCGTATCTCAAAACTCGTTTTATTTATACAATGGTGCGACGGTGGGCTGGTCCTCCGCCTGGGCAAAGGGGCGGCGCTTCCTCCAGTGGCGGCGGCGGTGGCGGAGCTAATCGCCGTTTGTTCGAAGAGGGGGAAAGTTCCCGCGGGGGGAGTGGTGCCTCTCCATCTCGTCTAGCGGGCTCGATCTGGGCCCATGACGACGACGGTTTGGATGCCCTATTCCCGCGCCCGGGACGATCATTATTGGGTGAAGGTGCCCGGGAGGGAGTTCCTTTGGCTACGGAGAGATCCCGGGACGAGGAGGTGGCCCGACCGGTGGAGGAGAGGGATCCATTGGACGACCTCTTGGAGGAAGATGAAGAAGAAAGCGGTCGCTGCGAGGGCGACGACCGGGCCACTAACCAGCTCCTCAAAAATCTCGCGGCCGAGATGATTAAAGAAAGGCTTGGGAGCACGGGGGAGGCCTCGGGATCCGATTCCGAGGAGGTTGAGAGGCCGGCCGCAGCTGGTCGGAGTGTTAGCCAAGATCAGCGAGACCAGGTCAGACAGGCCTTTCGTTTGTGGTCGGAATTCGTTGAGAGGAAGGATGAGGTCGAGTCTCTCTCCTTCGATTACGAGGAGTATCTGGATCATTTCCCGCGCGAGCCGACCGTTCGCGATCCGGCCACTATTCGGATAGCCGACTTGGAAGAGTCCCGTAGGTGGACCATTGGCCAAGTACAGAGTAAAATGTCCCAGCGTCAACTCGACGAAGCCCGGGCCGGATGGGAGGTACCTCTTGACGTTAATCTCTACGCACCCGAGCCTAATGAGCGGGCGGACCAGCCTCCACGTGGGATGGTGGCCGTAACCCAGGATATGATGGAGGTCGGGCTCCGGTTCCCCCTCCATCCGGCCGTATCGTACCTGTTGAACTACTGGAATCAGGCGCCCATCCAGCTGCTGCCGAACGCCTGGATGATTATAGTGAGCGTCATGACCTTATTCGGCAGGAATCGACTCTACCGGATGCCGACCCCCGGAGAGATGACTTATCTCTATCGGATTCAGAGCGAAAGGAGTGGGACCGGAGAGGTATACATCCAGAGGAAAGGGCAGAAATTGGTGACCGGCCTGCCCAGTAAAGGTCGGAACGATCGAAAGAAATGGTTCTTTGTTGGTGGGGCGTGGAGGACCGGGTATCCGGATGGGACGGAGATTGACGTTCCGACCGACATCCGTCTCAAGAATCCCAGTAAGGAATTTTTAGCTTAAGTTTGGATTAAGAGTACTGATCTAATCTTTGCCTTTTTTTGCAGGTTATCCTTGCCCTTCCGATCGAGAATTGAACTTTGATTTCGCGGTCGTCAGAGAGCGGATCCTGTCCCTGCCTGCCTCGGAAAGAAACCAGGCCGTCCTCCGAACACGGGAAGCCAGAATTTCCGGTCGGTTCTTCCAGTTTCCTCGTCATATAAAATTGACGGGTAAGTGACCGGGTTCTGATCTGTATTTATGTATTATTATATATATATATATTTTTTTTTTTTAACTTGGATCTTGGTCGTTCAGTGCCAGATTTTCCGATCGTCAGGCAGTGCCCCCCTGAGTTTTCCGATCGTTGCCCGGAGATGTTTGCCTTGATGGGAGCTTGTGCGGCGAAGAAGACGGCCAAGGGGGCGAAGAAGAAGAAAGGAGCCGGCGCCCGGACCGGGATCGTGATAGAAGAGCCTCTCCCCCTCCAGTCTGTTCCGGCCGCCGGGGCAGCAGCTGCTGAGATCCCGACCTCTTCTCCGATTACGGGAAAGAAACGGAGTTGGGAGGAGGCCGGGATCGAGGGATCCGGCCAGCATGGGTCGAGCCCGGCCACGATAGATGTTTCCGACGACACCCCCCCAGGGGCCGGGCTGGTCGGAACAGAGACTGCGGCTCGTCTGGAGACCGTTCCTGGACAAGGGGATGACCGGACCTACTTTGGTCGGGACCCGGTCCGCTTCCAAGCGTAAGTCTTTTTACTTCGACATTCTCACTCATACCATTTCATTTCTATACCTGATCTGACTTTTCACTTGTCCAGGTTGACTCGAAATGACTCCGATCTCCCTCCAATGGTGCTCGATTTCCTCTCCTCTCGTGCCCCGAGTTCAACGGCCGAGATGCCGGATTACATGCGCCGGGCTGCGAATTCCCTCCCCCAGGCGTGGACAAAAGATCTGGCCGACATTGTCGAGCGCCGTCCCCGGCACGTGGGCCGGACTGGGGTCGCGCTGATCAGTCAGGCGGCCATCGTGGTTAACACGATGGAGAACGAGCTCTCCGAGATCTCTCGGTCGCTCCGGAGGACTGAGACCGCCCTGACCCGTGCCCGGGAAGAGAAGTCCGGGCTCGAGAGCGAAGTCGCCAAGCTTAAACAAGAGAGGGATGGTGCGGTCGGGCAGATGGAGGCCGTCCTGAAGGAGAAGGATGATGCTCTGGGCCGGGCGGAGATGGCCTACAAAGCCCTGGAGGATGCTCGGCACCGCGTGTCTGAGATGGAGGACTCCCTCGCCGATCTGCGGTTGGAGGCGCACCGTGCTCGGGGGGATGCAGACCAGGCTGCTGCCCGGCAGGTCGAGGCGGAGAAGGAGCTCCAAAGGAAGAATGATGAGCTGGCCGCTGCACTGAGCCGGCCGGCATTCGACCCTGCGGATCCGACCCAGAACCCGGCACTCTTTTCTGAGTTCTGCTTCTACGTGGCCGCCGCCAATGTGATCCGGGCCGGGCGCCAGGCCAGCCTCGATACCAAACCCCAGGAAGACTACTTCCGGGAGTATGCCGCCCAGAACCCGGTCAGCGACAGTTTCTGGTTCCCCTTCCTCGATCTCGAGACTGACTACGGGGTGGACCTCTCTTGGTTCCCCCATCGGCACAGATTGTTCAAACATGGTGAGAACCCGCCGGCCGGTGATGAGGAAGAAGAAGACGAGGAGGAGGAAGCCCCTGCGGAGGGGCCCCAGGCACCGGTCGGGGACGGGACCGTGGTGGAGGCCTTGGTCAATGAAGTGGCCGATTATGTGGCCGGGACCGGAGTTCAGGCAAGCCCGGCGGCTGGGGAAGGCGGCTCTTGAGCTTTAATTTCCTTAGATTTATTTTTGCTTTCCTGAATGTAACCGGCTTCCGACCGGATTTGTTTTGTTTCAAAATGTTGTACTTCCCGGCTTCTAGACCGGTTTTGACTTAATATAATTCAGATTTCCCTTGAATTTTATTCTCTATTATTGTTTTCTTGCTTTCTTATACCTGTTGAAGTAAATTTTCCCAAGTATGAAATGAGATTTGACCCGGGTTCGAGTGTGATATGCCGACCTCGATACGGTCGG
Source organism: Ballota nigra (assembly GCA_947034835.1). Taxonomy (NCBI): domain Eukaryota; kingdom Viridiplantae; phylum Streptophyta; class Magnoliopsida; order Lamiales; family Lamiaceae; genus Ballota; species Ballota nigra. Next base: position 95,601,172 of record OX344724.1, read on the forward strand.
CATATGTTTTGAACTGAGCCAGGTTTGTAGGAATGCCTTGGTTGCCTTGCCGAGCTCAAGTGTGATATGCCGACCTCGATACGGTCGGTATATGCTTTTGAACCGAGCTCGGCTTTTAAAGTGGCTGGGGTGGCCTTTCCGAGCTCAAGTGTGATACGCGGACCTCGATACGGTCGGCGTACGTTTTTGAACTGGGCTCGGTTTTTTGGATGGCCTTAAGCGGCTTTTCCGGGCTTAAGTGTGATATGCCGGCCTCGATACGGCCGGCATACGCTTTTGAACTGAGCCCGGTGTTTGAAATGAGATACAGCTGTGCGAAGAGCTTTATTAATTGATAAACATAGTACAAAATCATTGGTAGTATTTCTTCAAGTGAATTGCATTCCAGGGGTATTGGTCCGAAGTTCCATCCATGAGTTCCAGCTCGTAAGCTCCCTTAGAGAGCCATCTGGATATCCTGAACGGACCCTCCCAGTTCGGGCCGAATACCCCTTTTGGTACTTGAACTTTCTTGAGGACGAGGTCCCCGACCTGGAATTGTCTAGCCTTTACTTTGGAATTGAAAAAATTTTCGGATTTCTTCTTGTAGGCCGCGTTTCTGAGGTCGGAATTGAGCCTTCTCTCCTCCAACATGTCCAAGTCGATCATCCGGGCGGCGTCATTGTCTTCGGTGATCGTCTGGGCTGTCCGGTGGCTCGGTAGGGAGACCTCTGAAGGAATGACGGCCTCGGTCCCAAAAGCTAGAGCGAAAGGTGTTTCGCCCGTTGAGTTCCTTGTGGTCGTTCGGTATGACCAGAGGACATCAGATAGCTCGGCTGCCCACTTCCCCTTTTTGTCCTCGAGCTTGGCTTTGATAGTGTGCTTGAGGATCTTGTTTACGGCCTCTACCTGGCCGTTCGTTTGTGGGTGGTAGGGGGTGGAGAAAACCTTCTTGATATTCCATTTTTCACAAAACTGGATCATCTGGAGACCGTCAAACTGTTTCCCATTATCGGAGATGATCACTTGAGGTAGGCCGAAACGGCAGATGATGTTTTTCCAAATGAACTTGATGATTTGGATCTGGCTGATTTTGTTGAGTGGCTCGGCCTCGGCCCACTTTGTGAAATAGTCGACGGCTACGACGGCGAATTTGTGGCCCCCGGGCGCAGTGGGCATTGGTCCGATCAGGTCGATGCCCCACTGGGCAAAAGGCCAAGGGCTATACATAGAGGAGAGCTGCTCGGGGGACAGTTTGATGTTGGGTCCCAAGACTTGGCATTTGTGGCATGACCTTGCGAAGCTGACGGCGTCCTTATTCAAGGTCGGCCAGAAATATCCTTGTTTGATCACTTTGTGGGCTAGGGCCCGGCCTCCGGCATGATTTCCGCACACCCCCTCATGGATCTCGGCCAGAATGGTCTGGCCTTGCTCCGGGGTTATACATTTTAGGAGTGGGAGGGTGAAGCTTCTCTTATATAAAAGATCGTCAATTAGGGTGTACCTTGACGACCGGAGTTGCAGTTGCCGAGCTCGAGTCCTGTCTTCAGGGAGTGTGCCGGTCTTGAGATATTTCACGATCGGCGTCATCCAATTCTCACCCGTGCTTAGAACGGTCGCCACCTGTGCTCGGATGACCGTGGGCGTTCCGAGCGTGGAGAGTTGAATGTTGGCAAGGTCGGCTGCTCCCTCCGCTGTTGCAAGCTTGGAAAGCGCGTCGGCTTGGGTGTTGTGTTCCCTCGGGATTTGCTCAATGAAAACCTGATGAAATTTCTCGCATAAGGTTGTGACCAGGTCGAGATACTTCATCATTTGCTCCCCCCGGGCCTCGTACTCTCCTTTGATCTGGTTGACCACGAGCAGGGAGTCCATGAAAACATGCAAACGACAAACTCCGATCGCGATTGCGAGCTCAAGGCCTCCGACCAGAGCCTCATATTCGGCCTCGTTGTTTGTGGCCGGAAAACTGAAGCGGACTGCATGGGCGAAACTCTGGCCTTCCGGGCCGATCAGGACAATGCCGGCCCCGGCACAGTTGTTGGTTGATGATCCGTCTACATAGAGTTTCCAAGGTGGGTGGCTGATTCTTGTGAACTTGGGTGGGAAAGTTAATTCCACTATAAAGTCAGCCAGGGCCTGACCCTTGATGGCCGTCCTTGGGGCGTATGTGACCCCGTACTGAGCTATCTCTAACGACCATTTCAATAACCGGCCGCTGGTATCCGGTCGGTGTAGGACTTGCCTCAGGGGTAGAGTGGTAAGGACCTCTACTTGGTGGTCGAAGAAATAAGGCCTCAGTTTCCTTACGCTCATGACCAGAGCGTAAGCTAACTTTTCGAGCGGGGTGTATCTGAGCTCGGCATCGTGGAGAGCTTGGCTTACGAAGTAGATTGGGAGATGGTTCTGACCGTCTGCCCGTACGAGTACCGCGCTGAGTGCGACCTCGGAGGCCGCGAGATATAAGTAAAGCTTCTCTCCTGGGACCGGCTTGACCAAGATTTGTGGGTTTGCCAAGTATTCTTTTAGTTTTGCAAAGGCTACTTGGCTTTCCCTATTCCAAGAAAACTTGCCATTTTTAATAGTCGAGAAGAAAGGCTTACTTTTATCTCCGAGCCGGGCTATGAATCTGTTGAGAGAGGCGAGGCATCCGGTCAGGCGTTGCACTTGTTTGATCGTCCTTGGCTCTTGCATGTCAAGGACGGCCTTGATCTTGGCCGGGTTGGCCTCGATCCCGCGCTGGCTGACGATGTGTCCCAGGAATTTGCCGGCCTCCACCCCAAAGTTGCATTTCTTCGGGTTCAGCTTCATATTGTAGGCTTTGAGGATCTTGAAAGTCTCTTCGAGATCCCTGAGATGGTCTTCTTTCTTCAAGCTTTTCACCACAATGCCGTCGATGTAGACCTCCATGGTCTTTCCGATCTGATCCGCAAACATCTTGTTGACTAGGCGTTGGTAGGTCGCGCCGGCGTTGATCAGACCGAAAGGCATTCGGAGCCAAGAGAATATGTTCTTCTCCGTGTGGAATGAGGTGTGCTTGATGTCTTCAACGGCCATGGGGATTTGATGGTAGCCGGCAAAGGCGTCCATGAAGGACATCATCTCGTGTCCGGCCGTGCTGTCCACCAGGTGGTCGATGTGTGGCATCGGAAAGTGATCCTTTGGGCACGCCGCGTTGAGGTCGGTGAAATCTATACATAGTCTCCAGGCGTTGTTTGTCTTTTTGACCAGGACGGCGTTCGCGACCCATTGGGGCTCGTCCCGAGCTTGCTCGATCAGCTTGTTGTCTAGCAACTTCATGACTTCCTCAGCCAAAGCTTCGTACTTTTCCGGGCCGAACTTCCTTCTTTTTTGGTGGACCGGCCTCCTGTTGGGGTCGATCTTTAGTCGATGGCATGCGTGCTTTGGGTCTATCCCGACCATGTCTTGGTGAGACCAGGCAAAGACTCCAACGTTGGCTTTGAGGAATTCGATTACCTCCCCCCGCATTTCGGTCGGTATGCGAGAGCCGATCAGTACTTCCAGTTCCGGCCTCGAGGGGTCGACCGGAATGTGTTCCAGATCTTCCAAAGCCGTAGCTTGTTCATAGCTCCGCCGGTCGGAAGAATCGAATCTGGGATCGAGGTCGAGCTCGGATGGTTCGAAACCAATCCTTGGCTCGGGATCGTCGATCTGCATAGGCCTGGGGTCGGCCGATGTGGATCCGACCTCCGCGACGGGTTCTGCGGCCGAAATGGCCGTTTCAGAGTCGGGGTGTGGTCCGTCCGGTGTTTGGTTGTTGCTAATTGAAAATAAGTAAGAGTAGGAATAGTTCAAACACCTTCTAGCCATTGCTTGGTCACCCTTAATGGTGCCGACCACCCTCTCGGGGGTGGGAAATTTGATACAGTAGTAATAGGAGGAAGCAACGGCTTCGAAAACTTCTAAAAAGGGCCTACCCAGAAAGCCATTATACGAGCTTGGCTGTTCAACAATTATAAAATCTAGCGGCCTAGTTATCCTGACCTCCTTGTTGTAGCAGCAGATGAGTTCCACGGAGAGCTTTATCCTTCCGTACGCGGCGACCGTCGCGTCCCCAAATCCCTTCAGCTGAAGGTCGATTGGCCTGATGAAGTTGACGAGGTCTCCGAGCTGGTCTAGGGCCGTTTTGAAGATGATATTGCAAAAGCACCCATTGTCGACCAGAACGCGTTGAACCTCTTTGCCCAGGATCTGGGCGGCAATCACCAGCGCGTCGCCCTTCGGGTACAGCACCCCGGTCCGGTCCTGGTTGGAGAAAGTTATCTCCAAGTCCTTGTGAATCTTCGGTTCTGGGGGTGTGACCAAGTTGACGTTGGTCGCTGCCCGGACCTCTGCTTTCCGCTTCCGGTTGGACTGCGTCGAGATGGGGGTGAGGCCGCCTAGGTTCCCTCCGCCGGCCTGGATCATGTTGACCTGACCGCCGGGATTCATGGGCGGGAGGAGGTCATCCTCGTCTTCATCCTCCTCCAAAGCTGCGACCGGCCTAAGAGGCCGGCCGCCTTCCTCGTTCCTCCGAGGGTGGCGTTGGGGCTGCTGCTGCTGCTGTTGGTCCTGCCGGCCGGCTGGCCTCTGAAGGAGGTCGTTCAGACGCCCTTCCTCAAACAGTTTCCAAAGCTGCTTTAGGAGATCACGACACTGGCTCGTATTGTGGCCAATAGAGTCGTGATAAGCGCAGAACTTTTTAGGGTCCAGCCGGGACCGGTCTCCGGAATAGGGCCTTGGCCTGGGAAGCACGTCCCGGTGCTGAATCGCATTGAAAATATGCGCAGGGGACTGCCTCGTGGCCTGGGTTAGGTGAACCTCAACGTCTTCGAAGGACTTGAAGTTGCCGGGCGGCTTGGCCACTCTTCTGGCCTTTGGGCCGTTCTTGGGGGAGGTTTGGGCTACGGCCTCTGTCTCCTTTGGGGCCGGCTCTGACTCTCCCAGCCTTAGTGCCAGAAGCTTCCTCCGAGCCAGGTAGTCACCGGCTCGGGCGCGGAATTCGGCATAGGTTTTAGGGAAGTCCTTGGTGAGGTGCTTGAACATAGGAGATCGGCCGTGAAAGCCTCCCAGGGTTGCATGCAAAGCAAGCTGGTCGCTGACTGCCTCGCCGGTCAGCATGACCTCGTCCACCCTGGCCACGTAGTCCTCGTCGGACTCCTCTTTCTCCTGGCGGATCCGCATCAGGCGATGCCAGCTTTCCGGCCGGGCGATTTTGGCCGCAAAGTATGATGAGAATTGGGCGCTCAAAGTGGCGAACGAGTCAATGGACCGTGCGGGAAGGGACACGTACCATCTGTGGGCGAGGTTGCCCAGGGTGAGAGGGAAAAGCCTGCACTTCGTGGCGTCTGTCGCGCCACGCCCGGTCATATAGATCCGGAACTTGCTGAGATGGGTCTCAGGATCTGTTTTCCCCTCGTAGAGAGGAGTAGGTGGGGGGACGATCTTGAGCTGGACCGGCGCGAGCTCAATATCGACCGCCAAAGGCTCGTTGGCGACTGGCCGGGCCTTGGTTTGTCCTTGCGCTTCAAGGAGCGCCTTCATTTCGTCCAGTTGCTTTTGCAACTTGACGATTTCTGGACTGGGGGTTTCGGCCAGCTGGTCGCCCACGTCGGCTAGGGGGCCGATTCGGTCGAAAACGGCCGCACGGGGGACTCCGCGTCCCAACAGGCCGCTTTGGGCGAAGCTTAGCTTGCGCCTAGCGGAGTTTGCCGGGGTCAGGCTGACCTCGGCTGCCCTCTTGTGGGGCATTTGGGCCGTGCTCCCCGAGTTGGAGATGGACTCGGTGTCTCCGTACCCAGTGTCGTAACTGGGTACACGGCTCGGGTACCACGACGGGTCTGTAGTGCCCAACCGGTCAAAAACCGGATGGGCGGAGCCTCGCGAACGGTCCGAGACGGGGTTCGCCCGACCTTGGCTTTCGCCTTGGTGTTCTCTGGCCTTCTCCTTGCCTTTGAGAGCACGAGCCCGGGCCTTCTTCCTGGAGGCAGAGGTGGTGCTCCGGCAGCCCCTCGCCTCTTCCGCTTGGCGGCGTCCTCCTGACCCGGCCTGGTCAGGAGTAAAGAATCCCCGGCCCCCGGATGGGAGAGGTTCCTCCGGAAAGCGAATTGGGGAGGCCACGCGTGTGGCTTTTCCGTGGGCCTGGGATGATTTCTGGGGATCCATTGCTTTAGGAGATGAGGGGGTTGAGGTTTGAAGATTTGAAGGTTTGAGGATGTGAAGCTTTGAAGGATAGTGAGTGTTCTTCAAAGAGATGAAGAAAATGTGTTTGATGGGTTAGATACCCTTCTTCTAGCGCCAAATGTTGTTTACCAAATATGTCTTGCTGGGATTGGATGGCTATTTGTAAATGCTTTTGGTAAAAACATCAAATGATTGGGTTCTTAAATGCTAAAATGAATGCTTAGATGAAGAGAGGCTTTAAATGCATATGAACACTCAAGAACACCAAGAATTGCCAGGGGTTGTTAATCCCTGGACTTGAATGAGTATGTGTATTGATTATACTGAGAGTGATTCAACCTCTTTTTATATTACAAGTGTTGGGGTATTTATAGTTTTCTTACTATAGGGGTATGTTGGTCATTTCCGGCCTCTCGGGGGACAGGTACATTAAATGCCTCCTGCCTCTGAGGACGCGCGGGCTCTGAAGTGTCAGGGCCTGCAGGTGGCCGGCCACTAGTGTGTTGACGCGTGTCCAAAAAGGACGATTCTCTGAAGGATTTCCTCATTTGGATGGAATATTCTCCGTTGCAGGGTACGGAGGCGGCCTTTTTCTTCCTTGGGAGAGGATCTTGCCTGATTCTGTCACGTGCTCGAGATCCCTCTTGCCGGCCGGGGGCCTTAAGTGATCGGATGCCGGTCTCCTGGCGGACACCGAGGTCGGAAAATGCTCCAGCCAGTCGGTCGCGTCCGGGCGTCTTCTGCTGGACCTCACTGATCATGGCCGGGCCGGACCGGCCACGGCAGGGCTTTGATGTAGCTGTGATCGACGTGGACGGACGTCCCAAGCAGGTTTCCGGCCTTGCTTTCGCGGCCAGAATCTCGTGTTCGGAGCCCGCTGAGGTCGGATTCAGGCCGGCCAGGTCGGTCCCGACCTCGGGGTATCTTCTTGCCTTATCAGACTTTCTTCCGGCCGGATCCAATGCGCGGTCCGAAACGGTCACAACACATTACACTCATATTAACTACGACGCGTAGATCTTCAGGGATCTATTCGCATATACACTATCCCTTGGGTTCGATACTACTTGGTCCCTATACTTGCCCATACTACAGTGAACCCGTACTCTTGCGGGGTAGCTACTAGTAGAAGCTAGTGTAGTTTGCTTCAAGTCATCTAGCTCAATGATCTCACTTATAGCCCCATAATAAGTGAGGCTATCCAAAATGGGATTATGGTCCTTAGTACTAGCAAAACTTGAAGTTAATGCAGTCAAACTGACTCCACTATTTTGTGTTTTGCATCTTGCATCACGTTTACTTGTATAGAACCTATAACCATTAATGAAATAACCTGTATATCTTCTTGCTAAATTAGATGGACCTACGGACAGCCATTTAATATGATCAGGAACTTGGCTCGACTCAATTTTTTCCTTAAACCAAACTGTAAATTCTTGGCTATGTTGTTGAGCTTGCCTCCATCTTTTCCTTTGCTTATTTTTGGACTTATTTTTCATCAAATCTTCATGCTCCCTGCATTAGTAGAATATCATAAACTCAATGACTAATAAAATATATTTAGGATAAAATATGCATACAAAATATAAATAATAACTCACTTGATGTATTTCTCAACAACCTCATTTTTGCAATTGAATAACACATATCGTTGCGCTAGATCTTTTGAATTTGAATCTAGATAGAATGATCTTCCTTTCTTCCCCTTCTTTCCTTTCCCTAGAGGATAACCAATCTTAGGAAATATTGGTGAGTTGTCATCTGTTGCAACTTTCTCATAATTTTGATTGAAGTTCTTTGATCGCTTCTTTGACCCATCTTGTAAATATCTTGAACAGAAAATTAGACACTCTTCGGCCAAATACCCTTCCGCTATAGAAGCCTCTGGACGACTACGATTACGAACGTACGATTTAAGTCTCCCGAGGTACCTCTCTATTGGGTACATCCACCAGCCACTTACCGGTCCACTTAATCTAACTTCATTCACTAAATGAATAGGCAAGTGAATCATTATGTCAAAAAATGAAGGTGGAAATATTCTTTCAAATATACAAAGAATTTCAGCAATTTCACCTTCCAAACGATCAAGATCCTTAGGATTAATAACTCTGTTGCATATACCTCTAAAGAAGGCACTTAATCTAATCAAAGCAAGAGCCACATACTTAGGTACAGTTTTGCTAACAGCAACTTGAAGTAAATATTGCATTATAATGTGAGCATCATGACTTTTGTAACCTGATATTTTTCCTTCATTCACCTGCACACAACGTGCAATATTCGACGCACAACCTTGTGGTAGCTTTGCATTCTTCAGTACCTCACAAAACATTGTCTTTTCGTCCTTTGACATCGAAAAAGATGCTTGAGGCAACAATATATGACACTTGTCCGGAGACTCTTGAGGATGTAGTGATTTTCTGATCCCAATTTCTTTTAGATCTAACCGAGCATTGAGATGATCCTTTGTTTTTCCAGGTATGTTTAACAAAGTCCCAAGAACACTATCACAAATATTTTTCTCTATGTGCATGGCATCCAAATGATGACGGGATTCAATATGTTTCCAATATGGTAAATCGAAAAAGCATGACTTTTTTTTCCATGGGCAAGACTCATCCTTTTTCCGTGGTTGTAATCTTCCAAACTTATTTTCAAAGTTCTCTAACAAATCTAGAACTTCAATCCCCGATAAAGGATTGGGAGCTGGCATCTCCTCTGTTTCACCATTGAAAGACTTCTTATCTTGACGCCAATGATGATTTTCATCTAAAAATCTACGATGAGCCATGTAGCACATTTTTTTTACTATGTTTCAAGTACAAGTGATTTGTTTCATAGTGGCAATACGGACAAGCATACTTTCCTTTGGTACTCCAACCAGACATCATGGCATATCCAGGGAAATCACTAGTTGTTGATTGTATGGCTACGTGCATCTGAAACGTTTGACGCTTTGAAACATCATAGGTCTCTAACCCAAAATCCCATAAATCTTTTAGCTCTTCTATCAACGGTTGAAGGTAAACATCAATGTTATTCCCTGGTGAAAGAGGGCCTGGGATAAGAAGAGACAGTATAAGGTATTCTGGCTTCATAAACAACCACAGTGGTAGGTTATAATTAATTAAAACAACCGGCCATGTACTATGGGAGGTGCTCATAGTTCGAAATGGATTAAACCCGTCGCTTGCAATACCCAATCGCACATTACGAGAATCTTGAGAAAAATGTGGGTACAAGGAATCAAAATCTTTCCAAGATTTTCCATCTGCTGGATGCCTTAAGTTCCCATCTTTAAGCCTTTTCTCGTCATGCCACCTCATGTAATCAGCTGTTTCAGAACACATATACAACCTTTGGAGCCTAGGTTTCAAGGGAAAGTGCCAAACTACTTTAGCTGGAATCTTCGGAGCATGTTGAATCAAATGATCATCCTCATTATTTTTTGGCTGTTTTTCAATCTCCTTCCACCTTGAAGTGTGACAAATATTGCAGGATGTGGCATTTTCACTTTCTTTCCAGAAAAGCATACAATCATTCCGACATGCATCAATCTTTTGATAATGGAGCCCCAAATCATTCACCAACTTCCTGGCTTCATTAAAAGACTTAGGCAGCTTTACTTCAGGAATCAACTCTCGAATAATGTCAAGGAGATCAGAGAATGTTGTATTGGTTAACCCATGTACACACTTGAATAGGTACAATCTAATAATGAAGGATAACTTCGAGAAAGATTTACACCCTGGATAAACTTCTTGTTTTCCATCTTCAACCAACTTAAAGAACTTTTTAGCTTCTTCATTGTACTCCTCTTCAATGTCTTCATGGAAGTGTCCTTGATGGTCAGCTGAAATATTGTCAACTAAATCTCTGTGAGTATCATATAACAAGCTTTCCATATCGCCATGCATGTTGGACTGATTGTTATCAGCATCCATCGTTTTATTTGAAATAGTGAATTTATCGTTCTCATCAAAATGCCATTGTGTAATATCTGAACCAATGCCATTAACAATCAAATGATTGTACACTTTAGCTCTATGATGCCAAAAACGATGATAACACTCTTTACAAGGGCATGTAATTTGATCTCCCTCAGCTCGAGTAGAAAATGCATGATCAAGGTAATCCTCCACTGCTCTTGCATACTCATCACTAGATCGTAAGAGATTACTAGATTGTAAGATATTCACCCAATTACTCGGTCCGAAATTCATTATCCAACCTTAAAATGAAGTAAAACCATACTTGAGGTTAGAGAGAATTTAAGTTAATTAGAGCATGACATGAATATAGAAATAATATAGTAATTTCTACTCCTTTAAATTCTAATCACATGATAATACTCTTAACTCTACAATTAATTTATTGCAAAATTTGTTAAAAACTACAAGTAATAGAAAAAAATAAAATCAGAACAAGACTTAAAAATTGTTGAACCAGTTTAGCTAAGAATTTCTAGGATGATCTTTAGTTATCACAGTCTCCTGGGAGCAAATTAAAGAAAAGTTCAATTGCATATCCCTGCCACATCGTCTCTAAACCATCATTCAGGCAAAAACACAAACACATGGTGATCACAAATGTACAAAATGAACCATAAGCTGAGTGAAAGAAACAAGAAAAAAATAAACGTACCCACTTAATTTCAAACTCAATTGATATAGAAACCGGAATCTGACCGCCGGAAAACGACCGCCAATCTGAAAAATCTCCGTCGGAAATCAAGAAATAGTTAAAAAAATGATTGGAAGGAATAGGGCTTTTGTCGAGGTTATTTACGAGCTTCCAATTTTGCAGCTGGATAGCAAATTTCTGTTTTACTCAGCATAGTTTCTCGGATTTTTTAACTTAAATGAATTTTTTAATGGTGAAATAAAGGCTGTAAATGACAACTTCTAAATTTGGAACCAAAGTTGTCACTTGTTATAGCTTATTTTTCTAATTAAAACTAGCAGACTAGTCCATGGATTATTTTAAACAATTTCCTTCCCTTTTTAAACTCATTCACGGGAATCTCACTTTGTAATTAGGTTAATAGGCTCCATTTTTCTCACTTTGGGCCGTGACAAATAGCCTACAATCTGGGCCCCAATTTTCATTTTCTTTGGATTCATATTAAATACAGTCTCATGGTTTGTTAATACACCCCATCAAAAAAATGTTCGGAATTTTTTTCCAAAAAATGTAACAATTTTTGGAAAAAAAAATCGAAAGTTCATATATTTATTATTTTTCTTTTTAATTCTTTTCCTAAACAATTTTTGGGTGGAGTGTATTAACAAAAGATAGAACGGTATATAACAATAGCCTTTTCTTTATCATCTCATGTCCAACTACAATTCTTATTTCACGTATTTTTTCTCGTCTTGTTCTCAATTTAATTTTTTCAAATGATCTCAATAAGTAGTAGACATGTGCTCCAAAAAAATTCAATTTCCTATAAAAGTAACAAATTAATACCTTTCTCCAAATTAAATGTAATTAATCAATTTAACATAAAATATGCATGAAATCCTACAAAATTCTAGAATTATACTTGTTGTGTATTCTATAATTTTTTTCCCCTTTTAGGTAGTCAAATCCTTGTGTTGCATATAATTAAATAAAGTGTTATCTAAGAGTCTTAATTTAATAAAAGTGTTACCATTTTGTGTTACAAAAAATTAGTACAAAAAAATGTTACATAAGAAAGTGTTACTAATTTAAAAGTGTTGCATTTAAGTGTTACATATTTATAAAGTGTTACAAAAGTGTTACTTATATTTAATAATGTTTGTAAGTGTTACAAAAGTGTTGCATATAATTTATAATTTTGAAAGTGTTACAAAAATGTGTTACATAAAATAATTCATAGAAGAGTGTTACATTTGAGTGTTACATTAGGTCACTTATGTTGTAGTGCGTTCCTCCCCAAATCACCAGATCGAGGTGAAAAGAATACGTATTAGGCTTTGTGGCTGAACAGATGCGATGAAGATATTGTCTTTGCAGGAAATCCATTTTATTAGCATGTATTAATTATGGGGAAGATTATGTACAAAAGACCCTACTATGTCCAGTGAACTTACTATCACCTTATTAAAGTTTGTATTTTGTTCTGGCAAATACCCACTCAGTAGGTACAATTTCTGGAAAGAGAATATGTTGAGGATGGTAATTTGCAAGTTTTGAAAAAGAGCCAATCTTTTCGTTTTGTTTTTAATTAGGCTAAACTTCAGGGTAATTTTCTTAGGTTATTCCTTTAGATGAGGAGTTTGTTGTTATTTATAGAAAAATATTCCTCAACTATTTTGAAGGTCGAGGCAAAATATTTTCCTCCCTTTTTACTCATTGCATATATAAAGAAATGAATTTGTGTACATTCATTGTACTTCTCGATCATTGGGAGAGTCAAATTGTTCATATATGATCTTCTAGCAATTCAACCATTATTGTCTTTGACTTGTTGGATTTCAGAAACCAAATGAGGAAGATGCAAAATTTCTGAACATGAGGAAGACTTCCGCCTGCCACAGGGCTATTTGGAGAAAGACACTTGAAACTTCTATTTTTTGTGGGGGAATAAACTTGGCAAACTTATTTTCTTTAGGCATGACAAATATAGGCAATGTAACTTTCAGAGTTGCTTTCACATAAAAACAAAGTGGTAATGGGTAAAATTACAAGCTTACGGTCAGGGATTGCGTTATTAAGAGGGGCCTTGGTTAATATAGATCCAGTAACAGATGGAGAAGCAGCTATAGAACTAGCATTTGTTGGACTCAAATTATCCTTTACAACAGGGGTTACAATATTCTTTTCTAGGGGCGGGCTTAAGAACATGAAGCTTTCCCACGTTAGATGACTTTGTAGCATCACGAGGAGAGTGATTGTGAGGAACTTAAGAATGTTGCTGCTGGCCCACTTTGCTTCGCTGTTTATCTAAAGAATTCAACGCCTACACCAGCATCCACGTAAAAATGAATTGGATATTAGCAATGTAATGTGCAAGTGAATGGTGACAAAGTAAAATCATAAATCTGCACTACTTGATCTATTCAGAAACCACACACCATAGACAATTATGCAAAAAATGATGTAATGTTTTGGGTCACGATTACTAACCAGTGGCAATCAACCTTTGCTCTTTCTTTAATTTTTTTGGATAACAAAAAAATATATCTCTGCTGCAGTCAATAAAACCTTGAAGCTCGTTTTTCATACAATTACCCCCAACAATAAGTGTGATTCATAGTCATATTATAGTAGCAGACAGAAATGAGGCAATTGTAATTTGCAAATTTCAAAGACAGTTACAATAATTATCCCAAACAAATTTCATGGCCATTTCTGAGCCATTAGTGAACATTTCTCCCTACTGTGTTGTTAGGTCTAGTCAGTGACAATCAACTTACAATTTTATCTTCACCTTTGTAACTTGTTTGCAACTAGAAAATCGATAGGAATTGAATCAAAATTCAGGTGGTTTCCATGGGAATGGATTAAAAACACTAAATCTTTGTTGGCAAAAATTTGTATGAGACTGTTTCATGGCATGAGACAATACAAATTAACATCTATCCCTACCAAATTGTTAATGATCCAATGTCCTAGTTATACTCATTTCTATTGTCTCATGCCATAAGACGGTCTCATACAAGACCTACTCATTTTTGTACCATATCTTTATGCCCATTAGAAGCCCAATAATGTATATTGTGGTCATCCTAATGTTCTATCTGTTATTACCTGGTTCAAAAGCAAACAACAATAACTCTCTTCTCGCTGTTGGCGGATACAGGGCAATCTCTTCAGCAAAAGTTGTACCTCCCTGAATATAATGCACAAATTTCTTCCTCAAACTTGCCCTCTTTTGTTAAAATCATTTATGATAAAATCCATTCATTTAAATTTTACTTGAATAGATTAGTTCTTTATCACCCATACATAGATAACATAAATTAAATCCAATAATTCAGAAAAAAATATTCCAACCAAGATTACACACGAACACACACATATAACAACAAAAATAGATAACAAATTCAGTATATGCAGCTGCAACATCACTGTGAACTATTTACTTAGTTCAATTAAGAGAGAAAGATAGAGTAAACAACACAATTCTAATGAAATTGATATTCATCCAAGCAAGAGTAATTAGAGATTACAATCCATATATTCTAAAGAAAAATGTTCTAAATAAAGAAAATAAACAACATTTCCACTTTGCTCAAAATCTGTCTGAGCAGACTCCAACTGTGTTTGCTGTAAAGGTTGTGGCTTCTTGGCACTGGGAAGCAGAAGTCTTACTTTCCAAAGGAAGGTTTGGTATTCATTCTCCACTGGATCAAAAGATATTTGAAACGCCAACTGTCTAATATGCTCGCTACACCTTCAGGCTCATCCAAAAACACTAGATGTTGGCAAATGCTCAAATAATCAGGAGATGGCAGTTGTTGGTGTACTTTGACAAGTAGAGGGAGAATCTGTCAAAAATTAGGATTAGAATGACAAGTAATAGATACTCGTTAACGATTGTGATGTTATACCAAATAAGCTAGCATTATCAGAATCCATTCCAATAAATCTCTCAAACCAAGCTTTTGGCTTACCATTTACTAAATACTTCAAATCAGAAACTGAAGATTCTAGTTTTTTTTTCCACAGGTGTTGGTAGTATTGTTGTATTGGTCCATCAGCTAATATCAACACAACAATTTGGGTTGGGGGAGGGGAGGGGAGGGGAGTGGGGGGGGGGGGGGGGGGGACAGACAAAAAAAGCAAATTATATTAGTTAATTCTTTAACACCAAATTCAATAAATTCTAGGCTAAGAAAAAATAAATGACAAAGAAAAATTACCAATTAAGAACAAATCAACAAACCAGAAAGCAGAAATCAACAAATTAATTAGGGGATGTATTAAGGTTAGAGCTTACTTGCTTGATGACAGAAGGCCGTCGACGAAGAACGTAGACGGCGGACAATGAGCAGCGAGCGGCGAACGATGTGCGCGGACATCGGAAGACGGCAATTCATTAATCCAATAAGGCGTCAATCCAACAAGGTATACGAAAATTAGCGCGGAGGACAAGGTGCCAATCCAAAATCTCTCAATTGAGCACAAAAAATGTAGGAGTGTAGAACTGAGCCTTGCAGAATTAGAGTTTGAAATGGTATTATTGATTAGGATATTATTAATATTTTATTTGTAATTTTAAAGTAAAAGGGTATTTTTATAATTTTAATTTAATTTATTAATAGGGCGATACAGTGCGATTGCAATAGGTAGAGTGAAAATGCTCTAATGCAAAGTGCAATCCCTTGAAAAAAATATTATGCGTTGGATCTTCGATCCAACAGTACTCATTGGTTTACTAACGTCAGGAAGGGCGAAAACTTTCCTGACCGTAGAAAAACCCTACTTAAATAAATGAATTTCACAATACTCCACATAATACTTCTACTTTATATATATATTTAATAAATTATTCCATTTGTTTCTATTTAATATCAATGCGAATTTATTTTCTTTTTTCCAGCAAAATATTTCTAATAAATTGTATTTATTGTGATTGATATAAATTTAAATGTGTATAAGAATCTTTAATGACCTAATTAATAAAAAAAATTAATTTGTGTGAATGAATAAAATATGGTAGACAAAATATGATACAAATATTAATTTTCATTAAAAAAAATCCATTTTTTTATATTGTGGGCTCCCTTTTTTCATATTATATTCCTTTCTTGAAAATCTTTTGATGATTTAAAAGGAAAATAAAAACAAAAATCAAAGTAAAGTCGGGGGAATATTCCAAAGCGGATTTCTAGGGTTTGTGATGTGCTTTAGAAAACCACATTATATATATCGCCGCTGTATACCTCTACCTCTCGCCACTGCTTCATCCAACTGCAAAGCAAAACCCACTAATCCACCGCCTCACCAGAGATGGAGCAAACTTTCATTATGATCAAGCCTGATGGCGTCCAGAGAGGCCTGGTTCGTGTTTGTTTTTATGCGATTTTTCTCGTTTTTAGATGGTTATAGAATCCTGTATTTGCTTACCAGTGATTTATATGGCCTTTGTTTTGGTTGATGTATGAAATTGGATGAAATTTCCTGTTTTTTAACTTCGATGAAGTTGAGAACATCGCTTTGATTAAATTTTTGGATACCGGCTGAAACGAACTGGATCTAGTGTTCAGTAGCAAATGAAATTAGATATTTATCGTCGCACATTATGTTTTAGTTCATTTTCTGCTAATTGTGATCCTGATCCTGATGTTTCTTGTTTGATTCAGGTTGGTGAGATTATCAGCAGGTTTGAGAAGAAAGGATTCACTTTGAGAGGTAATCATCTTCTTCAATTCATAATTAGCAAAGCTTTATGATTATAATTCTTTTAATCTGCCTTTTTATTTGTGCTCAAGGTAATTATGTTGAAAAAGGGAGCGAGCCAATTGCTGATAATAATATTGATTTGCTTTTGATTAATATATGTATGTATTTGGAAACAGGTTTGAAGTTTATCACTGTTGATCGTGCCTTTGCTGAGAAACACTATGCTGATTTATCTGCAAAACCCTTCTTCAACGGCCTAGTTGAGTACATTATCTCTGGCCCTGTTGTTGCTATGGTTTGGGAGGGTAAGAATGTGGTGACTACTGGAAGAAAGATCATTGGAGCCACCAACCCTGCTGAGTCGGCCCCTGGAACCATCCGTGGGGATTATGCCATTGATATTGGCAGGTAAAATTTCACTCTTTATCACAATGTAGCAAAGAAGTACATCATAGAAATATAGAATCAAATCATTCAATGCCATTCTTGTTGTTTATCATATACACAGACCATAATGTTGTACGAGTATGAGGAAGTGGAAAAATAGAAAATGCATTGAAAGATAATAGACTATATGGATCTATGTCTTGGCATTTATATTGTTTTAAGGATTATGAGGTTTTGTTTGCTAAGGACAATTTGGTTATTGCTTTTCTATGTAAACCAGAGGTTTTGATGAATGTATTAAGTGTAGTCATTTCCCTTTTTGTTGAATCAGTGGATTTCATTGAGAATTTATCGTTTGCACTTGTCCATAAAGCATCCTCTGCCTGCTCCGATTGTTATCTATACTTGATTTTGGTGTTTCTCTACTTCTATTGCTCTTTACTAAAGTTGTTTCTTATTAGCCACTTCCAAATTGCAGTTGTAATTCATATAGTATAGTTATAATGTTTGAGAAGGTGTTAGAATTGCTGTGTAGTGTTTATAAACATATATATTGATATAAGAACACTGTCCTTGTGAGTGCAGGAATGTCATTCATGGCAGTGACGCAGTGGAGAGCGGAAGAAAGGAAATCGCTCTTTGGTTCCCAGAAGGAATCGCTGAATGGAGGAGCAGCCTCCACTCATGGATCTACGAATAAAACTTTAATTTAGCCTATCTATGGTTATATGTAAGATCATGTTTAATCTATAACTGCGAGTGATAAGATTAGACTTGGCATTATGTTTCTTGTCTCGAGTTTTAATTTGTGTTGTCGTGTTGGATATTTGAGAGCTTTGATGCTCATATATTGTCTAATGTTTCACCCTTTTATATTGATGGTTTTTGCTGGTCATTTTATCTCAGAATTTCTGAATCCAGATAAATAAGACTGTCTTTGTTTGAAGTGGAAATTTCACTACTCTTGGCAATAGCATAAAGCAAACGAAGTGTTTCTCTTTTAATCTATTATTGTAGTAAATTATTATTATTAAGTTGATTTAGTTGGTAAGCATTGATAAATTTTAATTTTAATTTTCATCGTTGTTTTAAGCTTTGATAAAAAAAAAAAAGAGTTCTACTTTGAACATTGTCCACTTTGAATACTTTATAAATGGATTTTTAATCATTTTTAAAAGCGTAGCTGCATACGCCGTAAAGAATCGATTTAATCTATTACATGAGTACCTTTGTAAATTTGTAAATTGGTTGACTCGTGAATTTAAAATTGTACGATTCAGTTAGCGTACGTTACTTATGTATTTACTAGATTAGGTTTGTTTTGGGATTATGGTTTGAGGGTGGAATCTGTTACATAAATTTTATGTCAAATCAAGTAATTTTAGAGTCGGTAAATGTTTTTAAGGTGACGTAGTTGAATTTTGAAATTTAAAATGGGTAAATGTTTTTAAGGTGACGTAGTTGAATTTTGAAATTTAGATTTTAAATTCCAAACTAGAATAAGATGGTGGAACATAACGGTACTCCCAAATCAAACCTACCCTTAGGTATATAACCGCAATAATAAATGTATATTTGTATATCAATGAAGAATGAAGATGAGTTTTTTTATTTTTAAAAATTGAGGTTGGATAAGGGCAATTGGGCTCGTTTGCGTTTTGGTATGGGCTTACGGGTACCTATTTAAGTTGGAAAAATGGGCTATAGACGCATTATTGCCTTATTGGACTATAATTTTGTGTAGATTTTCTAGAAAGAAGGAAAAGAAAAATAAAAAATCTAAAGGTGTGTTTTATATTCTCAGAAATAAAGCAAGTGTTTTGTAGTACCATATATTCATATAATATGTTGAAGGATTAGTCTAAGACATCAAAATGCTAAATTAATTATAATAAGCCTCTCATATTAAACCCAATTTTTTTTTTTTTTTTTTAATACAATCAACTTTCTTTTAAAATTATAATTACGGCTACATACTAAGGCTCGTTCAAGATCAATACTTCTATTTCTGGAGTAAGCATATAAGAGCGATAGTACAGATTAGGTATACACTAGTACGAGTACAACTTAGGGGGAGCTTGGTTAACAACTCTTCAATGGTAATGAGAATGAGATTGAAAATTAGTGTAATTAACATGGTTTATAAGCACAAAATCACTACCTCTCCTTCTAAATAAGGTAATCACTACTCCATTTTGATTACCTTTTTCTCTTCCTACAATCATCCTCCTCAATCACTCCCCTATTTCTCCACCAACAACCATTTGTTGTCAGCTTCTATTCCAAAATTGGGGCATGGCACTAGCAATAGTGTCACCATTGGAACACTTCTTCTCCTAACATATCATTTTTCTCATGAGGACATAGATGAAAATAAATTTTCATTCCCATTATCATTGAAGAATTGATAACCAAGCGCCTCCTAAATAAGATTAAATGGTCAAGTGTTTATAAGTTCAACAAATGCATACATATATACATTTATATGTTGTAGTTTGTATTTATTTCATATGCCTACACTAACCCTTTCCATAAATAAAAGGGAATCCACGTTTCATCCTGTACAATCAAGCGAGCTAGTTGACAAAAAGACCTATTTCTCGTGACTAAAAGTGAATGTAGATTAAGGCTAGAAAACATACATCCTTCTCTAACTCTGTACAATTGACTTTTCATGGATTGTATTTAGTATAGGAGTTGACTAATAGCATTTAAACGAATAATATATATATATATATATATATATATATATTTTTATGAGAATGTATTCTTCACTTTAAGTAAATAAAATAAAATATATTTTTATATGAGTGAAATGAAATGTAATTTATAGGTTTTGAAGAGATTGAACAATGAATAGTGCAAAATATTTCGAGATGGAGGTAGTATTAAGTTTTGGAGGAACACTTGTGTGAACCAATTACATCGTGTATTTAGTTGTCAAGTAAAATATTTAGTATACACAATTGGTTTTTTAGTAATACTATTCACTAAGTAATATTTTTCACAATAACTTGCCCACCTAAAAAATTATAACATTGATTTGTGTACACACTCACAAAATTATATACAAAACTACTTAAATGCTACTACTATTTTACTTGAAAAATGTATTTTTCTTAATTTGTGTGCATAATTAAGTACTCGTATCACTAAAAAAAAGTGCTCGATACAAACGTTCTATACAAAAAATTGCAAAAAGAAAAGAGAGATGTTTAAAAACAATTTCCTAATGTTAGAAGTCAAACCACCTAAACAGCCAACTTTTTGGAATATAGGTCCTCTATTTTTTTCATATTTCAATTTCTCATAAATTTGAGAAAGGAAAAAAAAAAACAATTCGTTAATTGTTCGGCAGTCAGAATTCACAGAAAGAGCATGTTGAATAACCATAAACTGGTATTACCATATCGAGTAAGATGTTCATGTGTGTTTCCATAACAGGCCAAAAGCAATTAACATTTAAAGCTCTGATCTGATCTGTTCTCTTCTCTTCTACACATTAAAAAAAGATGAAAGTACTACACGATTCAAACTGATTATCTAATTACGCACATCATATAAGCCCTAATTAATCAGGCACAGAAAATACCAGCAGAATTAGAGGGAACGCTGAATCTATCCGATGCCGTTCTCGTCACCAGAGACCTAATTTCCGGCGACAGGCCGTCGAATTCCGGCGTCTCAGGGATCGTAGAAAGCACAGCTGATCTATCAACATAATACACATCTTTCGAGCTTTGCTGCGCAATTAATCCTCCTCCTAAATTGGGATTACTGCTGTTTTTAGGCCTGAAAATCGATCGGATGAGCCTGTGCAGAGAACGTGGTATTTTTGACATCGACGGTTTTTTGCTGATCGGAGGATTTCGGCGGTGATCGGACAAGTGCGGCATGGACATGGTTCGGGAGGATATGGCTGAGTCGAGTTGCCTTTGAAACGAGTTTAACTCGAAGGAGTCGTAGAGCGAGCTGCCACAATCCCACACTGCATGTTTGGAGGATTGGTTCATGTTAGTGGGGAAGGGAAAAGGCAAAGGGTTTAGTGTGGAGAAAGGAGGGTGAGTTCACGTTTTCTTAATGTATACCACAAAATATATAGTTTGATTTCATATCTGAGCTTTAATTCCCTGATGAAAACTAACTTTGCATTAATGAGACGGTTAGGAAAAAAATATGAGACAGTGACGTCGGTCAGGAAAATGGTTGGAATTTCCTTATACAAAATGTAAATCGTACTCCTAAGCTAAAATGATGAAATCGAGGGCGGAGCCCCAAAAAAATTGTAGGGTGGACAATTTTTTTTTAATCTAAGTAGTTGTGTTTTAATGGTTAAAGTTTTTTTCTTTTCTTTGGAGGTTATGAGTTCGATTTTTATTGGGCTAAAATTTTTTTACCTATAAATTTTTTTTTTTCCTAAAAGCCAACTGGGTTGTACCATTAAGCTCCACCCTTGGATGGGGTGAAATTTATTTCATAGAAGAATCGCTGTGAAAGGGTCTAAGTTATTTTTAGGAGATAATAGTAATTTAGAATGATACACTTTTAAAGCATAATGTGGTGAATATGTTTTATATGAAAACGCTTCATAATAATTTTAGAGTATCATTAATTTCATCGGGAGTATCATTATTTTCTTGAACTCAGACTAATGATACCCCTGATGAGATTAATGATACTCCCGATGAAATTAATGATACTTTAAAATTGTTTCATGATAGACTTATCATGAACTATTTTCATATAATACTTTGCCTAATGTGGTACAACATGCTAAAATCCTATTTATCATTATTCAACATGGTATCATATAAAAAAAGAAGGAATAAATGCACCCTAGTACAATTCTCAAGGCATAAATGCTAATTAAAACATGAGTAATTACAAAACTCAATTTCATACAATTGGTATCTGTTTTGTATTTTAAAAGGTAGGCCCCACCCCAACACATTCTCCCACCCTCTTCTCTCTCATCTTACTCTCATCTCTAATTAATGTCCACACAATTCAAAAACTACCCCCGGGAATTTCTCACTCCCCCTCTCAAAATTCATACCCCTCTCTCTAAACCACCGTCGCACCACACCACCACACGATTTCCGTCCGTCCATTGTTGTCGAGGGTTTAGCAGATGGAGCGGCGACAATGGGGATGGGGGAGAGATTAAGGGTTTCTATGATGCTGAGGTAGAGATCGAGGGTTTTTGTAGATGGAGGCGGCAGTGATGTGGTTGGAGGTGAGACCGAGGCGGTGGCGATGCGGGTTGGGGGTGGGGATTTTTTAACAACGGTGGGATTTTCGGCAACCATTGCCGCCACCACCACCAAACTCCCACCGCTGGCAGCCACCAAATTTCACGGATCTAAAAAATAGGGCAAATCGGTCTAGGGTGGATTTGTCCAGATTTGGCTCCGTCTACTATGCGGCTATATGTTTCTTTGATTAGCGCTGACATCGATCCCGTCGGAGCTCTAATTCGACCTCAGGTAATATACCCTCTGTTATATTTATGCTCTATTTTTATATACCCTCTGTAATTATATATGAAATGTACTTATATATATACATATCTTTGTTATATGAAATCTTACTCACTACAAAAAAGACGCGGTTTAACGACGGAATATTTGCGACGGCCAAATATCCGTCGCAAATTTCGTGTATTTGCGACGGATTTGGGCAAGCCGTCGTAAAAAATGTCGGTTTGCGACGGATATGAAATTCCGTCGCAACAGTTAGTGTTTTGCGACGGAAATGTCCGTCGCAAATCCTAGGGCCCACCACCTTCGTTGTACTCCTGCTCATTTGCGACGTATATGTCGTCGCAAAGTCAAAATTGAAATTTGCGCAAAACGACCCGTTTAAAAGTAGCCACCCGGAAAATGACCCATTTGCCTGTTTTGCGACGGAATGGCCCTCGCAAATTTTAAATTCATATTTGCGACGGCCACTTTTCCGTCGCAAAATTGAGTAGTTGAAGCTCGTCAGAGGGGTTGGTGACCAATAATTGACCTGGGTCGTCGCAAAGCGTATTTGCGACGGAATTGCCGTCGCAAAATATAGAATTTGCGACGGAAAATCAGTCCGTCGCAAATTTGTGCAGATTTATAACAATCCCCTTCCTTTTCCTTCCCTTTCACTTTCACTCTTCTTTCCCTTTCACTTTCACTCACGAAAAAAATAAGAAATGATGCGGTTTTCATATGTTCTTCACGTATAATTGGTGTATTTGTCATTGCCTTCAACCTCACCGTACGTATTTGTCATTGCCTTCTACTTCACCGTACGTTTTTACATTTTTAACCGTTTAAATGTCATATTTTTATTGTTTCAATTTTTTAGTACACTATTAGGTAATGAGCATGATATATGTTTATTTGATGGGTTTAGGTATTATTGATGATATATGTTTATTTGATGGGTACGTTAATTTTAGTTTGTGTGATATTTATACCTATTTTTAGTCGAAACTCTGCTCAATTTTTATGTACACTATTAGATAAATTGTGTGATATTTGTTTATTTGATTGGTTTACTATGATTGATATATATGGTTGTGTTGGATTGATTTTTGTGAAGGAAAATTTTGTATATCCTTATTTTTAGGCAAACTCTGCCCAATTTTTTATAACTCACGTGATATTTACTTTTAATCTGTAACAGATGCAATTTCCAGATCGTGGTTGGATGTACTCAATACCTAGAATGATAGGAGGCATTAACTCTGCCTTTTGCAATAAAATTGATGAGTTTATTGAGTTTGCAATTGATGAGTTAACCATATATAAATTAATTATTTCAGGTGATTCGTTGTTGTATGAGGTTACAGTCACTGATTTGATGAAGACAACTGAGGCGGGTGCAATGGAGCACAATAAACGTATCCAGGGTGGTTGGAAAAAGAGAAGTATCTTTTGGGACTTACCTTATTGGAGCAAGTTGTTGATTCGACACAATTTGGATGTGATGCATATAGAGAAGAATGTTTTCGACAACTTGTTTCATACGGTCATGGGTACTGAAGGGAAGACCAAAGACACTTCAAAATCCAGAGATGAGTTGAGGCTCTTCTGTTCTCGTGCTTCCCTACACAAGGATGAGCAGACAAGAACATATCCCCAGGCCTCTTACACAATTAGTAAAGCAGAAAGGAAGAATTTGTGTAAGTGGGTGAAAGAGTTGAGATTCCCTGATAATTATGTGTCGAATTTGGGAGACAGAGTTGACACGGAAACCGGAAAGGTGTCTGGAATGAAGAGTCATGATTGTCACGTGTTCATGCAACGACTCTTACCTATTGCATTTCGGTACTCACTTCCCAAGAATGTATGGAGTGTCATCACGGAGTTAAGTCTCTTTTTCAGACACTTAACGACATCAACGATTACAGTTGAGGACATGAGGCGTTTGGATGAGGAGATCCCTGTTATTCTATGCAAACTTGAGCGGATTTTTCCACCCAGCTTCTTCGACTCGATGGAGCACTTACCCGTACACTTAGCGTATGAAGCCTCAATTGCTGGTCCCGTACAGTATCGATGGATGTACCCTTTTGAGAGGTAATTCTATACCATTTTTTAAATCGACTTTTAAGATCAATACTGAATAAATTTTCTAACACAAGAATGTTTTAGGTATTTGCACAATTTAAAGCTCAATATTGGAAATGCG
This sequence comes from Ballota nigra, assembly GCA_947034835.1. Classification (NCBI taxonomy): domain Eukaryota; kingdom Viridiplantae; phylum Streptophyta; class Magnoliopsida; order Lamiales; family Lamiaceae; genus Ballota; species Ballota nigra. Next base: position 95,625,727 of record OX344724.1, read on the forward strand.
GCCCACATCGAAGCATCAATTGTTAATGCATATCTTACTGAAGAGGTTGGAGCATTTTGTTCTTACTACTTCGGCGATCAAGTTCAAACCAGAATCAGAAATGTGCCTCGCAACTACGATGGTCGTGGAGTAGACCATCCCCTTCGTGATGTTGAAGGTATGTTATCTGTATTTTTACATCCGGGTCGACCAATGGGTAAGGGCACCAAACGACCGTTCAGGGGCAGTATTGAAGAGGAAACAATACATTCATATGTTTTGATGAATTGTCCTGAAGTCCAACCGTATATAGAGTAAGTAATTTAATTTTATAGTTGAGTTTTTTTACAATATGTATACTGTTGATATCTGAAAAGTAATTAATTTCTTTTTTCTGATATATAAGCATGTTCTGTGAGTATAAGCGTCAAGTAGAACCAGACATCACAGATGCAACAGTTTTTCAATCCATCCGCAATGATTTTATGTTTTGGTTCCAACGTTACGTGAGTACCACATAATTATATGATTTTTACCTTATAACAAATATGTTATTATTTTTATACATGATAATTTAATATTTACAGGGACTAAATGACCTACTTAATAACAACCCACATCTTGAAGCTCTGAGCAAAAGACCACTACGTAGTGTGGTATCATACCACGGATATTACGCAAATGGATACAAATTTCATACTGAAGCGTATGCTTCAACGAAATCGACTACAAACAGTGGTGTTTGCGTTATCGGTGCAAACTACAACGAAGAACCCATCGATTACTATGGAGTGCTGCAAGAAGTAGTTGAAATAGAATATCCGGGTTGGCCGAGCAGGACGATAGTGTTGTTCTTGTGTGAATGGTATGATCCAGGGAACCAAGGAACAAGAGTCGACAAAAACTACAAGATTGTTGATATCAACACCGGAAAGAAGTTTCCGGCGGCATACGATCCTTATATTTTTGCAACGCAAGCATCTCAGGTATATTATTGCAAATACCCCGGATCAAGTAGGCCCAACTTGAGGACAATTTGCAAAGTAAAGGCAAGATCACTGGTTGAAGTTTCTAATCCGTCAAACAAAGACGGTGTAGAACCAACAGATCCATTTCAAACAGAGATACAAGAGGCTCAAACAGAGGTTGATCAAGCAGGTGTGAATATTTTTGTCGACTTACTTGCTGCAAATCCAGAGATGATAATGATTGAAAGTGATCATGAGGGTGATGGACAAGAGCGCGGTGGGGAGGAAGAAGAAGAGGAAGAGGAAGAGGAAGAGGAAGAGGAAGAGGAAGAGGAAGAGGAAGAGGAAGAGAAAGAGGATGAAGATGAGGAAGAGGATGAAGATGATGATGAGGATGACGAGGAAGAAGACGACGATTAGAATTACTAAATTATTGTATATATAACAAGTGAAAAACGAAAATGAATTAATTTGGTGAATTATGAAAAAAAAAACGAGTCAATTTGGATACATACACAATTAATTGCGTACAAATGAACGAATTATAAATTTAAGCGGGAGTCGAAATAAATAAATTTACAGAAATAATAAAAATTAAATGGCCCCAATATTTATAAAAACAAGTTAGAAACGAAAATGAATTAATTTGGTGAATTGTAGAAAAAAAATGAGTCAATTTGGATACATACACAATTAATTGCGTACAAATGAACGAATTATAAATTTAAGCGGGAGTCGAAATAAATAAATTTACAGAAATAATAAAAATTGAATGGCCCCAATATTTATAAAAACAAGTTAGAAACAAAAATGAATTAATTTGGTGAATTGTAGAAAAAAATGAGTCAATTTGGATACATACACAATTAATTGCGTACAAATGAATGAATTATAAATTTAAGCGGGAGTCGAAATATATAGTTTTACAGAAATAATAAAAATTAAATGGCCCCAATATTTATAAAAACAAGTTAGAAACGAAAATGAATTAATTTGGTGAATTGTTGAAAAAAAAACGAGTCAATTTGGATACATATACAATTAATTACGTACAAATGAACGAATTATAAATTTAAGCGGGAGTCGAAATAAATAAATTTACAGAAATAATAAAAATTAAATGGCCCCAATATTTATAAAAATAAGTTAGAAACGAAAATGAATTAATTTGGTGAATTGTAGAAAAAAAAACGAGTCAATTTGGATACATATACAATTAATTGCGTACAAATGAACGAATTATAAATTTAAGCGGGAGTCGAAATAAATAATTTTACAGAAATAATAAAAATTAAATGACCCCAATATTTATAAAAATAAGTTAGAAACGAAAATGAATTAATTTGGTGAATTGTAGAAAAAAAAAACGAGTCAATTTGGATACATATACAATTAATTGCGTACAAATGAACGAATTATAAATTTAAGCGGGAGTCGAAATAAATAATTTTACCAAATAAAAAAAATAGTTGGGCAAAATATTTTAATAAACAACTTAGATACGAAAAGAAATTAATTTGGTGAATTATAAAAAAAAATGACTTAATTTGAATACATATACAATTAATTGCATAAAAATAAACGAAAGTAGCTTGTGCCCTAGTGGCGCGCGCCCCCTCCTCTTGCACAAGAGGTCCCGTGTTCGATTCCCCTTGGACGCAAAAAATGGATTAATCGTTCAAGGCCTAATAAGACTAATATAGAAGGTGGGCCGCATATAAAAAGAGATGGGTCGGTTGGCCCAGTGGTCCGCGCCCGCCCCGGCCGCCTCGGGTGCCCGGGCTCGAACCACGCGAGCCACTTTTTTTTTGTATAGGCTCGGTAATTTGCGACGGCCAAATTCCGTCGCAAATATTGAATTTTGCGACGGAAAACAACCCGTCGCAAATTATAACAGAAAAAAATAAAAAAATATATATATAAACATTTGCGACGGAATGTGGCCGTCGCAAATGTTGTTGACCCGAACGGGTCTGACCCGAAATATTTGCGACGGAATACTGTCCGTCGCAAATTCTGTGTGACCCGGCCGGGTCTGACCCGCCGATTTTGCGACGGATTTGTCCGTCGTTAATTTGCGAAGGAAGTCGAAATCCGTCGCAAAAATTAGCTACGATTGTTTTAGGGACTGATACGTGTCCGTCGCAGATACCGTCGCAAAACACTGTTTGCGACGGATTTTCCGTCGCTAATTCCGTCGCAAAACAGTGTTTTTTTTGTAGTGACTATTTAATGTTGTGGGTTGGGGAAGGTGTAGTGCGTGGGGGGTAGAGGGATTGAGGAGGTTGGAGTGTTGAATGTGTGTGTGCGTGGGGGATTGAGGAGGTTGGAGTAAAACTTCTAATGGTGATATCTGGTCATAATTGTTTTGATTAATGAAGCATGAAGTGTAAATGTTGGTGGGATAGGGAGGTTAGTGTTATGAGTGTGCTCAATGCGTGTGAGTGTGTGCAGTGTGGGTTGAGGGTGTGAGTGTGTGTGGGGGTCTGTGAGTGTTTTTATGGGGAAGATGAAGGAAATTTGATGATTTGTTTTTAATTGTGTAGATTGTAGAATTACTTAAAAATGATTATTATGTTTTTATTGTGATTTTTTGAGTATTTATTAAAATTTGTTTCACATGTAAATGAGTGTTGTACATATAGTGAGATCATAATTTTTGTTATGTTGATTTGCAGGCATCCAAATTCAAGTAGAATTGAAGATTTTTGGAGTCTGAAACACAAAAAAGACTCTCTGTTCATAATATTTAGTGATTGTTCAATATTTTTTAGTGATTGTTCAAAAAAAAAATTAGCGATTATTCATAATTTTTGTGCGTCTGTGCACATTTTTTTTATGGTATGTTCATAAAATTTTGGGCATTATGTGCCCAATTTTGGATATGTAATACTCTGAATTTTTTTAGGTGCAATTCTCAAATTAATAATAAAGGAGATGTTTTTGAATTTGAATATGCTTGAAATCTCGAATATTTATATTTTATACGTGTGTTCAAAAAAATTAGGGCTATGTTCAAAATTATAAAAATCTGGAAATAATAAATGTTTTGGTCGAAAAAGTGCCTCGGGAAATGTGCAAAAAGTAGCAGCCAATGTCAGTTTTATGAAAATAAGATACTTAACATGTCCCCACCAAAAGGTAGTAAAATGGGTTTTGAGATTTCTTGCCCCCCATTTTGTAATTTAGGCTTTAGGATTGTACCAAAAGTTAACTACCCAAAAAAAAAAAAAATTCTTGAATTGAATAATGCATCTTATGCATAAGGCTTTGTCATAGGAAAATACTCTTTTGAACCCGAATTTACGTGAGCTATCTTTTTCAAGTCACTTTTGTACTTATTAGCTATCATTGTTTAAAAAATGAGTTTAGTTTTTAAACAGTGATAATACATATGTATAACGATAGTGAATATATATGCATACATAACAACAATATATAAAGATTTTGAATTCGCGTTAAACTCGAGTTCGCCGAGTTTTTTATCTTGGTTATAATAGAATTAATTAATCAGAATCCAGATTCAACTATTTATCTTTGACTTTGTATTTTCCTGCGGGAATAAACACGGGTTTGAAGTGTACGCAATTAAGAGAATCACATGCAAATTTTATAAGTAAAACAATGAAAAGAAAAAAATAGTATGACCCAATTATTTTTTCAAATATAATAAATTATATAAATGTATATTGATGTTGAAGGAAATCTACAGTTCCAACGCATCAACTAATTAATGATCAAGTCAAGATTGTGGCATAGTCGTTAATTAGTTAGGGAAACAAATTAAATAAAGAATAAATATTGTTCTTTCATTAAAATCTCTTTTTTCATTTTTCCAATATATAGTGGTCCAATGAGCTGGCTAGGAACAAATACACTAATGAAGTGGTCCAAATGTAATCAATCTCGTCAAAGTTTTTTATTTTATTTAATTGACATTGTGCAGAGACGTGCAATTTTAGGAAATAGTATTATAAACATATTAATCGGTACTAAATATTTGTTATATTGACATCTTTTACCAGTTTATTAATAATGATTAATACATGTCAAATTATAGCATGCAATGATATTAGTTACATGTGAATTTATAGCTTGTATGACAATGATATTATTGAACATATATTTATGTTTAATTTATTTTAATATATTAGTATGGTGATTAGAATAATATATAGTTTCAAGAGGACAAATTTTTTCATATTATAATATTAGAATTAGTATATAATCTCAAAGATGCGATATCAAAATTTTATGTTTTTCATAATATAATTCAAAACTTTTTATTTTTAAAATTTTAAAGGGCACGACTATTAACACCCACAAAAATACTTTGTTCGTCTACTACTAAGTTAACCCACTATATATTTTACTTATTCTTTTATTTTGCTTAATGTGCCCCCTTAAAATTTACAACTATATAACCTTAATATAATATTTAGATCATTCTGACTACCCCTCCTCCCTAAAATTAACCAATATACCCTAATTTTTCCCTTTTCCGCAGCGCTCCATCCCTCATTGTCTGAAGAAAAAGATCATATTCCTTTCATTTTCATGGTGTATCAATTTATAGAAGAAAAAAAAAAATTAATCTCATTTAAATTGTGTTTCTATGATTTATATTTTCATGATTATACCTTTTTTTTTCTTTTCCTTCTTTAATAGTGTAATTGTGTGTGAAACTGTAGAAAAATTTGCGTGAATTTTGAGATTTTGGGTGAGTGTTGAAATCGTGAGCGTTTAATACATTTAATGTTTATTTTTTATAAAAAAAGTATATTGATATTTTTTTATTAAATATATTCTTATTAAAAAAGAAGGTGGGTGAATAAAACATTTTTATGTGGAGTAGCCCCAACTTTAAAAGGAGCGACCGATTCACTTAGCCCTAAATATACCCTTGACAACTAATATACATGGATAAATAAATCAATTTTGGTTGTGAAATCATAAAGAAGATACAAAATCAAATTTTATTGACAGAGACCATAGTAATAGTTTGACAGAGAATAAATAACTAAATTAATCCATGCTTAATGCAATGATATGACATTAACATATTTTTTTTGTGATTAAAGTAGTAAAAGATGAGAACATGAAGCCGAATATAAACAAGCTGTCGATTTCTCATCTGCGTGATTTCTTAATTAACAAAAGAGCTTTTGACGAAAATAAAACATCCTTCTCATATAATTAAGACGATAATATTTGGTTTCATCATAGTTTTTCTTTCAATATGATACTAACAAATCAACAAATAAATTAAGGGAAATGCTAGTGTGTCCAGTCATCAAGTTATCGATAGTTTTTTTGTATACAAATTTCGAGGCTTAATGATGATTGGTTTGTAGCACACACATTTCACATTTTATCTCAAATTTTTCACATTTTATTTTGAAACAATTGTTAGGCCTAGGCTGGGTTTTTCTTTTGACCATTGCCTATATCGGCCCATTATAATTTATAATTTCGGGCCATTATGGTTTTAATTATTTTGACCCATTACTCTTATTTATAATTCTTATACAATTATTATGCAATTTGATCATGTAGACACAAAATAATTATTAAACATATTAGTTATAGTTTAAACATATTATTTTAGTCCATTACTCAAATGTTTTAATTCTTTTATTATTTACCTAACATTTTCATGATAATTAATTAACGTAACGTTTTCTCAATTAATTTTTTTAACTATGATATCAAATTCCCCGTTATTCATACAAGTTTAATTTTTATTCCATAACTTTAATTAATTAATTTCATTTTTATTTTGTTGGTTTCAGTTGATGATTTTTTGGGATTTGTTGTGCAAAATTTGGGGATCCAAACGGCATGGGTGGGTGGTGGGTTGTGGTGGATGGGGTAGTTGATTTTTTTTTTTTTTTGCGTGTAATTAAGGAATTGATCAAGGTACAACAAATATTCCTATCATTAAAAACTCCTTTAATTTTGGTAATTTAGTTTATAATTTTAATGGATAGTTATCATATCAAAAGGGTGTGCACTAATTTTTTTTTTTTGACCGAAAACAGGACTTCCATAGCTAAGCCAAATCAGCAACATTGTCATTTACAATAGAAAAGGGAATCTGCTCTCCAAAATAAGAAACAGAGCATCTCAAACTAAAAGAAGCTAGTTCATGGGCAGTGACATTATATATACGTCTTACCCACGAAAACGAAAAATCCTCCAAAGACTTCAATTGCTCGATAATATCCTCCACCACCAAGCCAAAATAAGAGAAGTCCTTCTCACGCCTAACTAAAGCGTAATAGAGAATTTGCGAGTCTACCTCAACAATCAAACGGCGCACTCCTCGTTGCACCGCAATTTCCACACCCCGTCGTGCTGCCAATGCCTCCGCCAACTCCACCGACCCAGCCCCCACAACTCTTTCACGCCTCCGTCTTCATCCCTCGCCACACCACCCATACCAACCCCCCCTCTCCCCTGGCATGAAGCATCCACATTTAACTTGATAAAACCTTGTTGTGGCCTCTCCCAACAAACAGCTGCTGCAGCTGCTGTTATATGCCCATCAACTCCACTGGTCCCCCTAGAGTGCAGTATTTTCTTCCTGTAATCAGCCAAATATGCAGCCACAAAACCAGGAACATGTTGGGTCTCTTTGCATCTGTTACAAAAAATTAGAGCAAACCATAAACTCCACAGTGTAATAATGACGCCAGCTTGCTGCTCATTGGAAATACCTTGCGCCACCTCCATCAGCCAATCCCCCATCCCTCGATTCTCCGACTGTAAAACAGAGATCCCCGACAGCCTCCAAACCTCTCGTGCCCAAGCACAATCCCTCAACGCGTGCTCCATTGTTTCTATGTGTTGTCCACACCTTTGACAAAGAGGATCGACGTCGACAAACCGACTAACCAAGTTAATCTTAGTGGGGAGTATATCATGGAAAACTCTCCATAAGGATACTTGAATTTTTGGAGCTACTTCCGCTTTCCAAACCTTCCTCCATACCTCTCGCCGGCCATCTCCATCACCCAGCCCAACATTAGCCGCCCGCCAATAACCAGATTTTACTGAATAAATTCCATTTTTCGAAAACCGCCACAATAATATATCAGGCCAGCTACCTTGGCGGATAGGAGTTGCAAATATACGAGGCGCATCAGCTGCAGAAAAGAGGCCAGTTACTTTCTCCACATCCCAATCACCCCCTCCCTGCAATCGCAAGTCCGAAACCACCAAATCACGATCCACCTCCCCTTGACCTCTGCACTAATTAAAGAATATTACCTTTTAATATTTTTTATAGTTAAATATCAAGAATATTCTTAATTAATAATTTATAAATATATAAATAAAAAATATATCTCTAAAGAATATATCTAAATAAAGTAAATAAATAATATAAAGTGTATTTTAGTATTCAAATTCAATTCTATGGAATAAAAAATATTTGATTTGAATACAAAATTCTTGAATGTCAAAATTAAAAATATTGATAAAGATAAAATAGTAAATTTTGTTAAAATTAAAATATTTAAAAGATATGATTATACAGTAGCATATTGTAATTTGTAAGATATATTAAAAAATGTTAATTTCAAAGGGAATGTATTATGTGTATGATATTTATGGTGAAACTTGCTTAAACCGTATTAGTGAATTGCACTAGAGTTATCAGTGAATAAACAACATTAAATATTTTATTTCAACCTTTTTTATATTTATTTTGAAGTTTGAATTGATTTAATTAATTTTTCAAGTATGTTGCAAATACTAATATAAAGAAAGAATAAGTGAATTAAAATTAGTGATTTAATAGTGGGACTCCCCCAAAGTAACATTTGAATTAATTGATGCTATTAGAAATGGTGTATTATGCAAGATAATATCAATATTCTAATGTAGTATGTATCAATGGTTGCACTAAATAGTATTACTTGCGATTGTGAAACATATTAATTCATTTTAGTGAGAAATGATGTATTATGCAAGATAATATCAATGTTTCAATGTATATTGTACTAATGGTTGCACTAAATAGTATTACTTGCAATTGTGAAACATTATATGTATCATTTTAGTGAGAAATGATGTATTATGCAATGTAATAACATGTTCTAATATAGTATGTAATAATGATTGCACTAAATAGTATTACTTGCGATTGTAAAACATTTTAATTCATGTTAATGAGAAATGATGAATTATGCAAGATAATATACATTTTCTAATGTAATATGTATTAACAGTTACAAAAAATAGTATTACTTGCAATTGTGAAACAATTTAATTCATTTTAGTGAGAAATGATGTATTATGCAAGATAATATCAATGTGTCAATGTATTATGTATTAATGGTTGCACTAAATAGTATCACTTGCAATTATGAAATATTTTAAATCATTTTAGTGAAAAATGGTTTATTATGCAAAACAATATCAATGTTCCAATGTAGTTGTACTAATGGTTGCACTAAATAGTATTACTTCCGTTTGTTGAATATTTTAATTCATTTTAGTGAGAAATTGTGTATAATGCAAGATAATATCAATGTTTTAATGTTGTATGTAATAATGGTTGTACACTTGTACTAAATAATATTACTTGCAATTTTAAAATATTTTAATTCATTTTAGTGAGAAATGATGTATTGTGCAAGATAATATCAATGTTCAAATGTATTGTGTAGTAATTGTTGCACTAAATAATACTATTACTTTAATTTGTGAAATATTAAATGTATAATTTTAGTGAAAAATTGCGTATTATGAAAGATAATATAAATGTTCTAATGAAGTATGAACTACAGGTTTCATTATATAGTATTACTTCCGTTTGTGAAATGTTTTAATTCATTTTAGTGAGAAAAGGTATATAATGCAAAATAATATCAATGTTCTAATGTTGTATATAATAATGGTTGTACTAAATATCATTACTTGTAATTGTGAACTAGTGGAAAACTCGCGTATAATGTGGGATGAGTTGTATATTTATCCCTTAAAAAATATAAGTTGTTTTCCAATCAGATATTTTTCCATCTAAAAGGCGTCTCTTCTACAATTATGAAGAATTATTATTTTTTGTTTGCCGGATTACAATTTATAATATGGGTATTTGGGTCAGGGGTACAGTTGTACCCTAAATTGAAATGGGTCATTATATAACTATATATTTTTAATAAATGTACATAATTTTGATCTAGTGGTATAATACATACATTCCAACCCAAACATCAAGTGTTAGTATCTTTTTGCAGCCATCTTTTTTTTTAGGCCAAATAATCAAAATTGTAGCCTATACTTTTGATTTTTTTATTAATTTTAGCACATACTTTTTTCTCTCTTAAAATCTAGCACATACTTTCAATTTATACCTAAAAACAGTCCGAGGCACAATTTCCGTCAAGATCAATTTGATGGGGCGCTGGAGTAAAAATTATATTGATGACATGTAAATATTAAAAAAAAAAAACCCCAAAGAGAGTCCATTTTTCGTACAAATACATATGTGCAATTTATATAAATTTACATCAATTCTTCAGTTGTTGACATCAATTTCTACATATTACATCAATTCTTCAGTTGTTGACATCAATTTCTACATAAATTTACATCAATTCTTCAGTTGTTGACATCAATTTCTACATAAATTTACATCAATTTCGTACAAAACTAACCATAGGGAGTCCATCAATTCTCCAAAAAAATATTCGTACAAATACATATGTACAATTTGTATAAATTTACATCAATTTATATAAACTAACCATAGTGAGTCAATTTTGATAATCAAGGCTTTTGTTTCTATGATTTGGGCGGGGAGGAGATAAGTTGTATTTCAGTTTTAGTCTTTTACATATAATCTTACGTGCTGATTTTTTTTTTAAAAAAAATTTGTTTTAATGTGTCCATGTCAGCAATCTAAGTTGATTCTGGCACCACATCAGTGGATCTTGCCGGAAATAGTGAACCGGGATATTTTTATGTATAAATTGAAATTATGTGCTAGATTTTGAAAGGAAAAAAAGTACTCCATGTGCTAAAATTAAATAAGAGACAAAAAGTATAAGCTAAAATTGATTATTTGGCCTTTTTTTTATTTAAATTGAATCCACTGAAATAAAAAAATCCCTTCCATTGAAGTCCTTTCTAAAAGTCCATATAACATTTTCACAAAAAATAATAATAATTATGCTTATATAGATTGTGTGTTGTGAACTCATGTTATACTAAAGTCTATATAATATTTTCACTAGAATTAATAACAATAATAATCTATATAGTTGAAAATTAGTATTTTTTAATTGAAATTCTACCATATAATAGAGGGCTAAAGAATAAATAAGAAAAAAAAATAACAATAAACTCCACTCTGTCGAAAATTAGCAACTCCAATTGATAGGAATTTTTTTTTCTTTCTTATAAACCAAACGATGTCGTTCAATGGACCAGCATGGGGTGCTGGGCAATCACTCCAACAGAGGATCCACATCGCAAAAAAGACTAACATCCAACCTCCAACTCTATTAATGGAGGGAACTCAACTTTACAAACTTTCCTGAAAAATCAAAGTTGAACCAAAATTATTGTTATTGTGGATATCCCTTGAAATTTCTGGCGTCATTTGTTTCACCTACCAATTTTTTCAAACCCTCTCTCTCTCTCTATTTTTTTCAAACCCCTCTCTCTCTCTCTCTCTCTATATATATATATATATATATATTGTGTGCTTTCAAAATCCACGGTGCCGAAGAGCTTGAGTTGAAATTGGAGCTCACATTTGAAGAAATTGACGCCTGAAATTTGTCGGAGAGGAAAACATGTCGCCGTGCAGCTGCGTCGCCTGAAAATTTCGATACCTGAAATGGAAAGAAAAAACCCAAGCTCGTCGAAGATAACAACACACAACATAGTCGAATACTCAGAAATTAAAAGAGAAGAATAAAAATCCAAAATCCATAAAAGACATAGCCGCAATAAACAATGAATCGGAAAGAAAAAAAATTAAAAGAGAAGGAAATCTATAGAGAAAAGGACATGGAGACAAATTCAGGACACTTCAACCCATGAATTGTTCGGAGATTAGGTGTTGATAGGCGAGCAGAACTGCATATAAGGCGAACAAGATTAAATGAAATAATCCTATGAAAAGTCAAGATTAAGCTAAAATAAGCCAAAGCCAAGCTGGAATTGCTAGGCGATCTATTCCAACTCAGCGAGCTACTCTACCCATGCGAGCTACTTCAAGGCTGAGACCATGTGAACCTAAGTGAAGCCCTGGCGAGCAACTCTAGCCAATAGGCGAACAACTCAAATCAAAGCATCAAGACATTAAGTCAACTAAAAGGATGACCAACATAATCAAACTAACAACTCTTCAAAGACAAGGCTCGAAGAGGCGGACAACTCATTAAAACGAGCAAATCCAACTTAGAAGATAGAAATTAGTTTAGATAAAGTCAAATAAGTCAACTTACCATGTGTCAAACATGCACACATGGAAGACCAAATGTTTAGACACCTCCTACTTGTAAAACTTGTATAAATACCTTGAATTTCAATTAATAAAATAAGCACAAATTCACAAATACTTCCAAGCTTCGACTACGCAAACCAAAGCACCTCGATTTACAAACATTCGAATTAGATACGTAATCAATACACGTATTAATCCCTTTTCAACTTTGATTTTCATATTCACTAATTGCGTTAGTGATCAATCACATGTAATTGTTTGATGATCTAAGTTAGCAGTTAAAAACAGTCACTAATCCTTGTGATTAGAAAAGATCATCAACAATAGACACCGACATAGTACTCGAACTCGGATTTTTGGACAAATGAAAAAGAAACAAACTTGGCTGATGACTTCTACTGCCGAAAGGGAGAATTTTTTTTATTTCTTTCACAACAGGTATGACACTCGAACTGTGAAGAATAAAAAATAAAGAACTTAAAAATGAAAAAAAAAAGTGTGAAATGAATGTGAAGAAACAATGATTAGGTCTGACATGTGAAATAATCACTTTAACTGGTTGAAGAAGTAGTCCAACAAGCTTGATGACTGGACATTTGAATTGGAGAAACGAACGATTTAGATCAAATGTTGAACGCATCCTAACGGTAGAAATTCCAAGTACACCAGTGTACCCAGGACACAGAAATGCGACCCATAAATTAAAGAACCAACCAACTAATCTTTATACGTGTGATGGAACTTAAACCAAGGACACAACATTGTGTTCACTTTCTTGCCTCTAAAATGAAGCGCTTTTTCTTCTATAAAATATGAAATTAATATAAATTCTCTCACTAAATATTTTTGGCATTTCCTACTTCATGTAAATCAGTAAAATTACAGAATATACTTAAATATAGAATTCAGTATACATATGCTGGATCCAAATATAGAATTCAAAACACTAATCAAACTTCTAAATAGTATTGTGTATAAGTTGATTAATATCAAACATCAAGTGGAAAAATATTGAGCCCAGAACGTCAGAAAACATCATCTTCATCTTCATCATGCAAATACATCACGTAGTCAGTCAACGACATCACTGCTAAAAATCTTGAACTCTTTAGCATCAAGAATCAACTTCCTCAAGGAGGAAAACGTGCCCATTAATCCAACAATAGTGAACACAATGATGATCGAATTATTGATCCAATACTTAAAGGACGATCTTGTTGGTTTGTACGTCATGTTGTAAAGAAGCATTGGGAGCACAAAATCGAGAGGGATGAACCCGATGGCTCCAACAACAGCACTGATATCTCCAAAGAAAGGTAGCATAGCTGCAAAGAACCCACAGAATATCACATAAAGGGAACGTAGAATTATCCTTGGAATCAAGTTTCTTTTGGAGAAAATGCCCTGGTTCACATCGGCTGATTTCTTTTCCATAATCTCGTATGCTACTTGAGAATACACCTGGATCAAGGATTCGCAGTTGAAAAATCAGAATACGGAGAGCAGTGATTTTGAGATAATAATCGAGCATGCGATTCTCACCAAGCCAATGGCGAAGAGCTGAAGAAGAATGAATACAACTGCAAGGCCTAAAACCCATACTGGGGCGAGGGAAGGTCCCTCATCTGGCATTAAGCTTTTGACGATATTGGAACTAGATTTATTCCCAAATACCCAATATCCAGAAACTGCAGCAGAGTATAAGGTCAGGAAAATTACAGTGTAACACATGATTAGCCCTTTCACCATTTTTCCCGTGGCAGGAGGAGCAACTGTTGCCTGTGTGAGAGAAAATATGATCCATAGATTGAAGATTTCAATAGCATAGGATGAATTTTCGTGACGAACTTCTCATATCTATAACTTGAGGAACATAATCACTGCTTATGTAACATTTTATCCGTATAAAATTTGTTTTGTCTACATGAAATAAAAAGGGTGCAAACGTGCAATTGGTTTGCATTGTATGTGTACTTATAAGCAGTTTTAGTTGTTTCATTAAAATGTATTAGTTCGATGGTATTAGTTGATTCATTAAAAAGTATTAGTGGTTATACTATAAAGTGTTAGTTGTGAACCAATTGCACAGTAAAGCTGTTTTACATAAGAGCAATTAAAAAAAAAGAAGTTATGTATGCGCATGTAAAATGATATTATAAAGCTAAAAATCAATTAAAGAGATGAGTTTACCTGTATTTCAGGTAGTATACCGATCCCAAATATGGCGGCTATAATGGATATGGAAGTGAACGCACTGAATAGCCTTGACGATTCTGAAGCTTCTAATGAGTAGTCCCTCGAAGGTGCATTTTTAGATGTACCTTGAAAACAACAGTATCATCAGCACTATTAAGATATGCCAGAATCTGGGTCATATACAGCATCCAATTAATTGTAATTGAAAGATTAAAAATAGTGGTCACAAAGATATTTATCTCCCTTTTTAGCAGCTTAACCCAATAGAGATCGAATGAAGTTTACCTGCATAAATACAAGCACCTACCACGAGAAAAGTATAGCCCAAGCTCAAAAAAAGTGAGCAGAGATTAATATGCCTGAGAGAGTGGAAGCTCGGAAACTGAGAGAGAAGAATCATAACCAGTGTCACCATTGCTATGAAGTGATACAATTTCAGCGATCCATCCGGGGATAGGTTTGAGTACATGATCTAACATATGAGAAGAAGGAGCACATTCAGAATAAACGCAAAATTGTAAATTAAATATACTTTTTATGGAATTATCCTTAAAAGCATAAGAAACTCATGGAACGAACTAGTAAATTTATGTGTGATTTGCATAAACAAGAAAATCCCTTCCCCCCACTAATCTAGAATATGTGGTACCCCATTCTTTTCAGGAGTAACAATGCCTTGTAAAGAATCTGTAGCTTTTTTGAGAGTATAAAGTATGATTTATTGTGTGTTCATGTTGTCATTATCAGTATATTTGTTATGTTTATGCACTTAAAAGATCATCCCACTTCTAATTTTCTGTCAGTTCAAATTTAAATAAGGAAATTATTGTTGCAGTTCTATTTTCAGTAACTTAACGGAGCAACTTGATACTCACACCTGGAGGCACTCCCCTGCAAGCAGAATGGCTCCTATGCTTATGCCCGTATTTATTGCTGTTTGAATAAATATCACAAAATAGAACATCCACCCTGATCCTGTTAGAAACGAAGGTACATTTGATTATAGATATTCTCTTTTTCATGAGTTAGAAATAAGATTTTTTTTTTCCATAGAGGAATGAATATAAGATTTAATAGCCAACTACTCTAATAATTTCTTTCCTTACAAAAGAAAAAAAAACTGATCTCATGATTACATGAAGTGATTCTCATGTTAAGTAATGTGGTGATTATTATAAATATAGTCTAGTAAGGAGGTGGGGCACATGGCAAATTGAAATAAAAAAATTAGAGGATACCTTTTTTTCTTTTAGCAGTGGCAACAATGTGGAATTCTTACCACTAAACTACAGCCACTTTGCTGTCTATTAAAAAGGATTTTACTAAAGTAATTAAAGTTGGTTGGAGGAGAATAAGATTATGTGCCATCTCCTTTTAGAAGTAACTGATGCTCTGCTGGAAGAATGCCAAAAGGCCCCGTAGTAGGCATCTTCTTTCATATTACTTTTACACTGTCGAATCAAACCACCTTTGTGCACACAAATATGAAAACATAGAAAACTCAAGGCTTGTTTATCTTGATACTTTGCGTTGATTATAGCTGTATCTAGGTGATCTAGTTTTTATTTTCAACTCACCCACTTGTAACATAATCCTACTTCACCCACAAAATCACTAGTGGTGCCATTACTAGTTCGGTAGCTCCACATTCGCAAATAACTTGGTACATTTTTCTTCATAATCGATAAGTTCTCTCCAAAACCTTTTCAGATCGACTCCATCAAGTTTGAACTGATACTCTAGGAATGATGTATAATGACATGAATCATATGTGCTTCACTTAATGTCACATGAGTTGTACTCATTTAAAACAGTTTTATCGTGCAAATAGTTTGCAATTATCACTTTATAGTAAAACATGTAATACCTTTTAATGGAACAACTAATACTAACAACACATACATACATTTGATATTTATGAATTAACCAGATGCAAGACATGCCATATATACCACACATAAATATGGAGATCATGTACCACATTCAATACACACAGCATTTACTCATATTCTGATATAGTGCAATTGCACACCATTCAACAGAGATAAGTTAAAAGATCAGTTCATTATATTTATTTCTGCAATCAAGAGAGTGATGGGAGTACTGACCCAATACATCGGCGGCGAGCTCTCGGAATCGGATGTGGCGGCGGCCGGCCTTCTCACAATGGTCCAGCACCAATGACATGAGATAATAGGAGTAGAAAGTCACCACCCCCATCACCGTCAAGCAGATGAACCCTAGCACCCACCCCAGCCCCCGGAAAGCGTACGGCAGCGTCAGTAGAGTGGGCCCCACTATCGCCGTCGTCAAATGGAACCCCGCGTGCCACCACGTGCCTATCATAATCATATTCATACCCATCCATCATCAAACAATTTCTCTAATCGCATAATTCATCTCTAAATTGTTCTAATCTCGAACTTCCAACTCAGAATCAAAACATGTATCTCAAAATTCATCATATCAGAGCTTTAATCTCCACATAAGGACAAGAATAAAATATTAATTCCTAACTGCACAATAGAATTGCAATTTCGGTGTAAAATTACACATTATGTGTTTGTTGCTTCCAAATCTTCACCCAATCAGCAGCCACGTCAAGTTATATATAAGGAAGTTCAAAATATAGCAACAAGTAGGGGATATTTCAGAGTTGAAAATTGAATTACCTTTAGATTGTAAAACGAAAGATGCTCCGGCATCCTCTTCTCGGCTTATTTCTTGAAACGGACCATAATCTTGAGCGGGCACATCCATGGATACTCACTCTCCGTTTGAGAGAGAGAGAGAGTAGAGTATACAACTTAGTAGTAGGTCGAATTCGTGGGAATGTAATTATGAAAGAAAAGAGAGTAGAATTCTGCACACAACGCACCAGTGGCAGTGGGAATGGCGCTTACATTTACATACCAAGGTGGACTTTCGTATTATTAGAAAAGAAAAGACCATACCAGAATATCACCGTTAACGACGTCGTGCCGTTTTAACAAATATGCTCTTTTCACTTTTAGCTATAATTTGGACTTCTATGTAAATTACGAGTTTGAGCCTTTGAAATTATTGTTGGTGATCAAATTTAATCGTGAGGATTAGTGACTATTTAGTTTGGTTTAAGATCATCAATTAATAACGTGTGATTGATTACCATCGTAAATGGTAAATCGAGGGTTCGGGTTATGAAATCGTAAATACGAAAGACGAAATCGTATTAATTTCGTATGTGTGCATGTTTAGGTGTGTTTGTGTGTGTTTTGGGAGTATTTGTGAATTTGAACATGTATTTCTTAGCTGGAGAACAACTACTTATAGAGGCTAGCAAACAGGAGGTGTCCAAGACCCTTGGACTTCCTAGCTTGCATGCTAGACAAGTGTCCTTTGACCTTGTTTGACCTTATCTAAGCTGAATCTTAGTTACAAAGTCTTCTTTGGCCTTACCTCGGACTTCATTGTTGTTCGTCTAGGTCGGCTTGATTGATCCAGTATGGTCTTTCAATAAGAGTTGTTCGCTTTGTGTAGATATAACTTGGAAGTTGTTCGCATGCGCATCATGTTGAGATAAGTTTTGGAATCTTGGTTCTTTGTTCGTCTACGTGCACCCCTTAGGCTGGTAAATACACCACCCTTTTGACAATGTTGCTCGTCATTTATGACTTGATGTATGGTCCATATCTGGCCTCGGGTCTCAGGACCTGTTCGTCAGTATGTTGTTCGTCGCGGGAGTTGTTCGTCGTTTAGTACACCTTGGATTGATTTGTACACTCCCCTTTTATTTTCCTTGTTAATCATCTTTGATTTGGAATTGATTCTTCGTAATCCCTATTACGTCCTTAATCCTTGTTCGCCTAACAATGATTGATGTTCGCCTATCAACAATTGCCCCCTATCCCGACTAGGTGTTGCTTCAGACGAGCAACTTTGTGGCGAGCAACTGTAGTTAGGATATTATCCTGATAAAGACTTGGACGAACAATATTGATTTGTGGCGAGCAACTCCGGGTCTGCCGTTTTGGCTTTCCACGATCTGGGGGATATACGAGGATGACGTGGGCGGCATGATTGCGCGCCGCCCACGCGCCCCTATATTTGCATATAGGCCCTCCGATTTTCAAACTTGCTCGAAATTTGCCCCGCTTTTTATCATCTTAGACCACATTCTTTGGGGTAATTACGGGTTTACCCCGTTTTTCCTTAGGATATTAATAGAAGTGGGAAATGAAATTTTTTCCACTTCTTTCATCTCTGCTACAGTGCTCCGGCATCTCCAAGCTTTCTCCGGCGAATTCAAGCGTTTTCTGACAGAATTACTTCAATTTCGTGTCTCTGATTCAGTTCCAAGGTAGTTTTTTTTGTCTTAATCTCTCAATTTTCTCTTTTACTTCTCTCTTTTCTTCGAAAACCTCCATTGCCGATGTGTGGAAGCTAGCGCCGCCGTCTTCTCCAAAAATCGCCGCCGTCTGCAAATAATCCCGTCGCCGTCTGTATTTTTCCTCCTTTTTTCTCTCCAATTTCCTATGTCTTCTCAGTCGAGCAAAAAATCTGAAGAAACCATTGATCCCATTTTTCCCATTGGGACTTACGAAAACCAACCCCCGTTTGAGATTTCTTCGGCATCGACCCCCAACATTGACTCAGTTTTTCGATCGATGGAGGATACTGGTGCTCGCCCATCTGGGAGGAAAGTGGTTGCTGTTGCGAGCAGGGATCCTGACGAGGGCTCTTCGTCCAGCTCCGAATCGGAGGACCCTGAATTTGACGAACTCACTAGTGAGTTTTTGGAGGAGATAAACTTTCCACCTCCAAAGATGTTGGAAAACGAGATCCTAGTTGGAGCTTCTCGGTCTTTCGAATGACGAGCATATATGGAGGAGTATGCGAACAACTTTCATCGCCCACAGCGACAAGTGATGGATTTGGCGAAGACTGATTTCCAGGCGAGCAAGATCAAAAGTGTTGTTCTCGAGGAGGATCTTGACTTGATCCGAGAGACCTACAAGATTCCTTACGACATTCATATGTGGTCCCCTAGGAGAAAGGAGAGAGCTGATCGTCCACCTCCAGGATGTACAACGATCAACATTGATACATTGATCGCTGGTTTGGAGCTGCTGCTGCCCTCGGTTGTTGGTCGCTTTCTAGAGGCAACCAACCTTGCTATTACCCAGATCACGCCGATTGGGTGTATGAACCTGCTTGGCTCGATGTGCTTATTCGCCCTGGAGGGATATGCTGATCGCATCACTGCGCAAAAGATCAACTATCTCATGACGATCACTAAGTGCCCCGTAGGTGAGGAATGATATTACTACCTCAAGGTCCGGACTGGGCTTAAGATGGTAGAAGGGGTGCCGAATAAGATCCGGGACTGTAAGTAACACTTTTTTTTCATTGGGGGTGATTGGCGAGCATCTTCTGGTCCACACGGTGACATTGGGCGAATAAACTCTCCTGCTTCTTATTGAACAATTAAGCGTAAGTTTATCTCTGTTCGTTTTTTAACTGTATTGTTCTAATTTAACTTTTTTTGTTTGCTCGCAGGCCCTCGATTGCTCAAGTGGAACACAGAGGGAGAGGAGATTGGTTCAGAGTTTCTTTTCACTTCCTGTTTGGTCGGCTTGCGAAATAAAGCAGATAGGACCATCCAATACTTGAGCGAGGAGAAGTGTCAGAGAGCTACTCGCCTACTCACATATCCCCACCATCTAGAGGCCCAAGTCGAGGTGCCCCCAGGTACGAAATTTCACCAACTTATACAAGTTTTCTTGTTCGCCAAAGATTAAAATAAGAACTTGCTCGCACACTTCATAGTCTGACTTTACTTTTTTTTTAGCCGAGCAAGTTACAGTAGCAGTTCCCTCCTGTTTTGGTCTCCTTGAACAGAGGGTGCACGAGATGCCTCCACCCAAAGGGAGAAAGATAAAGGGGGACCCCCCTTCCAAAGTACTCGCGATGGCGAACAAGTCTGAGGGGGCAAAAGTTCCTCGGCAGGCGGCCCTTTCTGGTCATGCTCGACCAGCACCTCATTCTCCTACCCCTTCCCATGGGGGAAAACGTTTAAAACGAGTTGATGGGACCCCCGTGGCGCATGACGTCCCTGCTCGCACTAAGGGGAAGGAGAAAGTGGGCAAGAATCTTGCTCGCCCTGAAGAAGAAGTTGCTCGTCGCTACTCAGTCGAGCCTACTGAGAGGATGGGCAAAGCTGGAAAGGATGTCACCCCATCCCGCGGCCCAGAGGACATCACTCTCCTCGGTTGGGATGATCGCAAATTTGCTGAGTAAGTATTCTTCTATGCCGAGCAAGATCCATTTTTCTTTCTTTTTACGAGTTTGTCTAAGTGGGGTGTAATTTCTTGTTCGTAGATACCAGGCTGACGACCATCCTGGGCGAGCACATGCTGTTCATCAGTATGCCTGCTCCAAAACTCCTGTTAACATAAGGGAGATCCCAGGCGACCATGTCCGCAGGGCGACAGAGTTAATCGCCCGGGCTTGGACGAGACCCATGGAGAAGACTATCTCCATGCAAGGACTGGTTGATAATTTCCATCTCTCCATGATGCATCACGCCAATGGCCTTGTTACCGCTCAAAAGGCGATGGCTCAGCTGGCCGAGTAAGAAGAAGCTGTTCGGCGGTACGCAAGTACTGCTCGGCAACTCACGGAGGAGAAGGACAACATGTTCAATACTTACGAGTCCAAGTTTGCTCGCTTAAAAAATTAGCTCTCTCTCACCCTCGATTCTGAGAAAAAGCTTCTTGAGGACATCCAAGGCCTGTCCGCTGAATTGAAATGCAAGGAAGCCTTGCTCGACGAAGGAGAAAAAAGATTGGCTGTCGCCGAGCAAAAAATTGCAGAGCTCAAAACTGAAAATGCTCGCCTCAATGAGATCAATGGCAGCATGTATAGCGGCGAGCAGTTGGAGGCCGAGCTGCAAGTCCGATCCGCTCCCATCTCAACTTAGGCTATATCTGTGTCTATGCCGACTGTATCCGAATGACCCATGCATATGACCATCCGGACATGGTTGAGGAGATGGGAAGGGACCTTACTGAGTTCATTGGGTCCTATCCCCCACCCAACAATATCGAAATTCAACTGGGGGATATGGAAGATTATGGGGTCAAGATTGACCAACTTGATCCCAGTATCATCATTACTCGGCCTCCCCTTTCTCTTGACGAAGATGAGCCGGCAACAGAAGGCGAGCAGGATGCGGCTGAGAAGGAGAAGGAGAAGAAGAATGCCGAGGATCTCGCGAGCACAATGATAGTCGAACCTCCTGCCGACCAAGCTCAAGATCCTCCACAGGGCGAGCAACATTAAATGTAGGACTTAGTCTTTTCTTCTTCTTCTTTTTGTAATAGTTGCTCGGTAAGCTAATCCTTGTAGTTGTTCGTTTTTGTAGTACTTAACCTTTGTACTATTTTTTAGGCTCAATGCCTTTTATTTAATGAATGTCTTCTTTTGTTCGCTCATCTTCTTCTTATATGTTAATTGTCTTTACATTTCTATTCAATGCTTTTGCAATTATAACATATAATGTTGGGCTTTGTTTGATTTAAACTTTGCTTTTTAATAGAATAAGGGTTTAGCCTTAGGTTCTGCTCATCTTAAAAGACGAACAACCTTTAATTGGCCTTGGTCCTTAAAATGGACTTATACCTCGAGCTTTGGACTTTTCTTTCAACGAAAAACTATATTTACATCTGGTAAAATTACAAGTGTTGTAAGACTGTTCATCATTAACATATACAATCTGACGAACAACTTTGAACACTAACTAAAACATGCTCGCTCATAACAATCTTGCCGAGCAACTTTGTCTAAAATTAAAAAAAATTATGAACCAGCACAACTATACAATGTGCCGAACAACCTTTCACTCTATACTTAGCAAAATTTCTAAAAAATTAGGCAAGTTTTTGATTTGCCTTACATAGTGCACATGCCCCCAAGACATTTGTTCGCCCAACAATTGTGAATTGAACTTGTTCGACTTATTGATAGTACTTCTTTAAATGTACAACATTCCAGGAGTATTGGGCCAGCTTGCCTTCCATATCTTCGATATCGTACACGCCATTAAGGAACTTGTCCGTTATACGATACAGGCCCACCCAAGTTGGTCCCAATACACCTGGAGGTTGGGCGATCAAATTTCTTAGAACCAAATCTCCAACTCTGAATTTCCTGATTTTAACATGGGAATTATAATAGCGTTCTGCTCGTTTCTTATAGGTAGCATATTTAGCTCGCATTTAACATTTTTTTCTTCGAGCAAATCCATTTCAGTAGCTAGAGCAGAGCTGTTCGCCAGCTCATCAAAGTTGGTCGTCCTGATTGTGTTGGTCTTTAATTCGATTAATATCACAGCTTCTGTTCCGAAAGCTATTGCAAAAGGTGTTTCTCCGGTGCTTGACCTGGGAGAAACTCTATATGCCCACAAGACTTCTAGAAGTTCTTCAGACCAGCTACTTTTGCTCTCCGCCAATCGTACTTTCAACGTATGTTTGATAATCTTGTTCACAGCTTCGACTTGTCCATTTGACTGGGGATGATAGGGAGTAGAATAATGTTTCTTGATCCCCCACTTTGTACAAAAGTCTCTTAACTCTTTTCCATCAAACTGCGGACCATTGTCTGTCACAATAGTTTGTGGAATCTGATTTGAAGCGAACTACACTAGCTTTCTACTAGTAGTTACCCCGCAAGAGAACGGGTTCACTGTAGTAGTGGCAAATATAGGGACCAAGTATTATCGAACCCAAGGGAAAGTGTGTATGCGAATAGATCCCTGAAGATCTACGTGTCGTAGTTAATATGAGTGTATGTTTGGGGATTGAAAATTAAAAGAATTAAGTCTAAACTAAATTACTCTACGAATGCAAAAGGAAAATTAAACTAAGTATCTAAGGTGTGTATGCAAGTATGAGATGGTGATGCTCAGGATAGGAATCCCTACGTATACTAACGGAGCAGGTACATAATCAAAGTAATCGTGGCAAACAAGAATTAACCTAAGTAAAAGATCGTAGAATGAAAGCTCAAGATTTCTAACCCTAATACTTTATCCTAGCAATCGACTTCACTAATCCACTAACAAGTTAATAGATAGCGCTTAATTAATGAGACCCTAATTTAACTAAGGTGATGCGGTCGTCCTCCTTCGCTAAACCGGTAGATGAATTAACCCTTTCTAAACCCTCTCGTTAAGACTACTAATCGTTATTGAGTGATGCGGTCGTCCTCTCTCTAACACTTTCATACGAAATTCAAAGGTAAAGTTAAGATTAATTATAAGAATTCATTAATTAAGAGAATTAAAACTAACGTCACGAATTACCCTAATTACGTACCCACATCCTACTTCTACGAGTTCATCCTAACCTAAGCATGCAAGGGTTTTAGCTAGACATGACGTTAACAAACATAAAAGCAATAGAAGAAACAACGAACATAAACATGGTAAATTGAACCAAGAAAAGATGAATCATGAACTAGGGTTTAAAGAAATAAATACTAAGAACTGAATTTGAATTGATAAAAACAAAGTTTAGAACGTTTAGAGTAATCAAGCTAAGGAAAAGAAACTGAGAAACGAAATTAAACTAAGAATTCGTACGAAAAACCTCAACAACGTAAAAGTAAAGCTTGCTCGTTCTTCTCCTATTTCTCTCTCTAAAAACTAAGTCTAAAAGTGATTTCTAAAGTTCGGGATCTGGTGGTTGTTTAAAACGAGTTTGGAAGAGGTATATATAGGCACCGGGTCTAAACGGGCTCTCATGGGCCAAAAAATGAAATCTGGAAAAAATGCATTGGAGGCGCTCGAGCAGACCCGCTCGAGCGGGTCGCTCGAGCTAAAGTGGTCGAGCGGATCAGGTGCTCGAGCGCCCCGCTCGAGCCTATGTGGTCGAGCACTTTTCAGCATCCGTCACTTGTTCGTAAAATCTTCATATCTCCTCAACCGGGAGTCCGTTTTGGCCGATTCAAAGTACTACGAACTCCTCTTTTCGCCCTCTATCCATCTATGAAAACCAAAGAGATAAATTAATGATTTTATGAAAATGATACTCATTCGACTCCAAACACTAATCGAAAACACTCAAAACATGGGCAAATCGGGCACCAAAACATAACAATTTCACGCCTAATCAACCCCCCCAAACTTACCATGTTGCTTGTCCTCAAGCAACGAAATAATAAGTCAAGTGAAATTGTTAGAAATGAGTCAAAGAATCAAATCATGCTAGTAAATGAACTCGAGCTTTAAAGATCAACCACAAGTATACTCACTCACCTTCCTTCATCATACTCATGCAACAACAACAAGAACCACCAAGATCAAACATGGATGTGCTCTCAACGATGTGTTTCACTCCTTCACAAGTGTATATCAATGATTAAGGGACTCACTCAAACAATCAATCACTCATATCGGCAGCCATAGGCTTGTAAGCACTCTCAACTCCGACCATACTCTAGAAATCAATGCCGAATCAAAAAGGACTTTTCTCAAGGTTGTAATGTAGGCTCTTTGGACAGGTGGGATAACAATATGGGTAAGTGACTCAAGTGAATGGAGAATAGAAAATCAAACTTCGGTACTTCGAGATTAGGAACAGAATACTTCAAACATTTTCAATCAACACCCTTTCAATTCCACACTCTCAACACTTCAATTTTTTTTCTAACTCTCTCACTTCTTTTTTCAATCACTTCACTTTTTTTTTTCTTTTCGCACAAACACATGAGCTCATTTTTTCTTTTGCTCATTCTCAATTTTTTTCTTTCCCACAACTCAAATCTCATTCACACCCTTATTTTATCACCACTCAACCATCATAATTCCTTTACTCAACTCAATCCCTTCAACATTCACACTTTCCTATTCTCCACTCAAATTGGGACAAAAAGCTTAGGAACTGGAATAGTGTTTAAATGTGCTAGCAAATAAAATAGGCTTTAGGCTCAACGGGGCTAACAAGGGACAAATATCAATGGTAAGGAAAATTTTTGGCTAAGTGACTCATTCAAATCAAAGATGGCCTAAGATCACATTCGGCATATCAAACTAGACACAATCAAGAAGTGAGAGCACACACAAGTTCTAGCATCCTCTAAGGTGACGATCTACTCACAAACGAAGAGATCAATTAATTAATGCATCAAAATCTCATAAGGCTCAAAAGCTCACAGCTTTCACATCCATGCTAGTCCTAGTGAATTCTCACTCTCATCACACAAATACTCAAAAGAAAAATTCACAAGCATACAAGTTCTTTCTCAAACCAGCTCAAACTCAAACACTCACACAAAAGACTTTCTAACTCACCCTTACTACTCACTCTACTCATCAAATCATACTCAAAGATAGCAATCAACAAGCATAAGATGATTGATAGGCATGAAATATGCAATAGCGAGTCAAATCAAAATCACCCCAAAGAGTATCTCAACAAACCAATAATTAATCAAACTCAACTAAAAAATAAGGGCGTGCATGCATGTGCAATGTAACAAGAAACATAAAAAAAAACTCCACCCCCCAAACTTCGACCTTGCTAGAGGTCTAAGTTTGGGGTTGTGGGTTACCTCAACCAAATAATTTCGTCTCTCAATAGCTTTGCACACTCCCTTGTCTCAAGTTGGTTCCTTCAATCTCCACTCCTTTGGCACTCCTTCGAGACAAGCCTACAAGCAACTTACTCAAATACGAGGTTAAACATACGACTCAACAACATCCTAGTAACATAAAAGGAAAATAACTAAAAACACTCAAAAGCAAATAAAAATGGGTTGCCTCCCATTCAGCGCTATTTTTAAGGTCCTCATGCCGGACCAAGCTCAAAGGAGCTTATGGGACATCATACTCAAATTTACCTCCCTTACTCTCATAAGAGTGGTGTTTGAACTCCTTTCCTTGATGCCCCACCATCATGAGCCCTTTTGCTTCCTTCTCCACCTC
This sequence comes from Ballota nigra, assembly GCA_947034835.1. Classification (NCBI taxonomy): domain Eukaryota; kingdom Viridiplantae; phylum Streptophyta; class Magnoliopsida; order Lamiales; family Lamiaceae; genus Ballota; species Ballota nigra. The sequence continues at coordinate 95,652,299 of OX344724.1, forward strand.
AAGTGGTATAGGTCTCAACTCCTTCTCCCCTTTATCTGGAGGAGTCTTACTAAACAATTTCTTGAATTTTGACTTCTTCTTCTTAACTCCTCCTTTCCCTTCTAACTGGACCACGTCCACTTTCTTCACCTCTTCATCCTTCAACTTCTTCACTTTGTCCCTATCAAAATAATCACGATCATAATGCACATGGGTTAAATCATCAAGTGAAGTACTAACACTATCATGAATATGAGAAGGATTAGGGATATAAGGTGTGTCTTCAATACTAGGATCAATGACATCCATGCAATACAAACTCTCATCCTCCTTCGGGTGCTTCATGGCTTCATATAGGGAGATCTTCACTTCTTGATCATCAACCTTCAATGTAATCTTCCCATTTTCCACGTCTAGCACCATCCCCGCCGTAGCTAAGAACGATCTTCCCAAGATTAGGGGCACGTGCTCATCTTCCTCCATCTCTAGCACTACAAAGTCTGCTGGAAAAATGTGATCTCCAACTCTCACTAGGTAGTCTTCAACCACACCTTGAGGTCTAGTGATAGACCGATCAGAAAGTTGAAGTGTCATCATTGTGGGTTGAAGTTCACCACCTTCCAACTTCTTGAAAAGCGACAGGGGCATAAGATTGATGCTCGCTCCGAGGTCGCACAACACTCCCTTCTTGATCCCGTTCCCAATGTCACAAAGAATGGTGAAGCTCCCGGGATCCTTCAGCTTTGGAGGAAGCGCCTTATGCACTAGTGCACTCACTTCGTGGTTCAACTGCACCAACTTCGGCTCATCCACTCGCCGTCTTTTCGCAATCAAGTCCTTCAGAAACTTTGCATAATGCGGCATCTGTTCCAAAGCATCATAAAAGGGAATATTAATATGCAGTTGTTTAAAAACATCAAGAAATTTTGCAAATTTTTCATCAAGCTTCTTTTTCATGAAGCGCTGTGGATATGGGACGGGTATCACAGATTTGGGTACCCCCCATTCATCTCTTTCTGTTTCTTTCACTTTCTCCCTTGCTTCCTATGCCTTCTTCCACTTAGGAACTCTCTCAACTTTCTCAATGCCTTTCTCTTCCAGCTCTTTGCTCTGATGAGACTCATCCACATCTTTATGCTTCTCAATCCCTTCACTTTCAATCCCCTTCTCAACTTGGGGCGTCTCAGAATCAGCAGGCATCTGAGGACCTTCATAATTAGTTCCACTTCTAAGCTGGATCGCCTTGCAATGCTCTTTCTGGTTCCCCTCCGGCATTCTATTCACTGACTTTGCAATCTGGCTCATCTGGAACTCTAAAGAAGTGAACCTTCGATTGTTCTCTTGTTGAGTTCTAGTCCACTCAACATTCATCTTCTGGAGCTCTTGATCTCGATGATCGCCTTTCTTATGCAGCTCCTTCACATCGTGCTCCAAGGATGACAACCGCTTGCTTCCTTCCTCCACCTTCTGAAGAATAGCTCTCAACATCTCCTCTGTTGATGCACCGCCTTCTCCACCCGGAGGTTTAGACCCCGGATCAACACCTGCAGGAACAGTAATACCAATTTTTGGGTTAGCATAAGAAAAGTTCTCATTCTTCCTCCATGTGTTTTGAGGAGGCTGCTGGCCTCCTTGAATTCCTTGTGTGTTCCTCCATTGATTTTGAGGCGGTTGTGGGCCTGGAGGTGCAAATGGTTGGCCATAAGAAGGCCTTCCATACTGATTTCCGCCTTGGTAGCCATTCTGATTGTAATATGGACCTCCCATGTAATTGGCTACCTCTTGCTGCCCACTTGGTTGGTCTACTCTCTCATTATCTATTGCATGCTCTCCAACCAAACTCTTCCCCAACTCGAGGTTGTTGATCTTCTCCATCATGTCCATCAATAGCCTTCTTGTTCCCTCACCCTCTTCAACCTGATGAACTCTTTGAAAATCTGAGTCTCCATTCCAAGCACCGGCATTCGTGACAATGTTGTCCACGATCTCTCTACACCTTTCTATGCCTTGATTCAGGAATGCTCCGCCCGCACAGGCGTCTAAATGGTCTTGCCCAGCCTTGTTGGCACCACTGTAGAAGAATGCCATAATATCACCCTCATTGTACCCGTGCTGCGGGCACTCTATCAGCATATTTGAGTATCTCTCCCACGCTTGACGTAGGTCTTCTCCAGACTTCTGGCGAAAGGACGAGATCTCAATTCTAGCCTTGATCGTCCTAGATGGAGGGTAGAATCGCTCGAGGAACAGACGCTCGAGCTCGGCCCAAGTGGTAATACCTCCCCGTGGGAGCGTATTATCGTACCACTCCTTAGCTATTCCCGTCAATGAGAATGGGAACAGCCTAAGTCTCTTGGCATCTTCAGACATGCCATTGTAATTGAAGGTGGAGGCTATCATTAGAAAACTTCTTAAATGTGTGTGAGGATTCTCTTTCCCGATCACCCCCTTGAACTGGTTCTCTGTAAGCAGCTTTAGAATTCCCGGGGAAATCGAGAAGTTGTTCGCCTCAACAGGAGGTAACGTAACCCCATCGTAGTACCTCTGCGGCTGCGCTGCAAACCTCCCCCGAATAGCCATATTCTCTCCATTCTGCGGAACGTGTTGAGGAACAACTGGTGGTATGGGTACTTGCTGGACTGGTGGTGGCTGATAAACTGGTGGTTGGTTGTAAGCAGGTGGTGGTGGGTATGGGTAATGAGGATACGGGTATGGTGGATAAGGGTAAGGGTGATTATTTGGTGGGTAAGCAGGGTTGTTAAATGGTTGCTGTGGGTTTTGGTGGATAATCTGGTTTTGGTTCTGGTTTTGGGGTTGTGTATGTGTAGAGTTGATTGAGTTTTGCGGGTTTGGGAGTTGGTTCTGAGCTTCCCCTATGGGTTTTTGCTGGTTACTGCTCTCAACTCCAACCGCCTGCTCCACTAAAACAGTATACTCTGCAGCTATTTTGTCTAAGTCCCCATCTCCATCCAGATTCATGTTGTCTTTGTCTCCAGCAGTAGTCATTCTTCTCAAGAAAGTTCGGTTCCTTCTGGCTATCGTCTCAGGGTCTGATAGGATTCTTTCTTCGCCCGTATTGCCTTGTGAGCGTGTTTTCATAAACCTGAAACACTAGCAAAAGGATCAAAACGCAACTGCTGAACAAATAAAAATAAACAGAAAATAAGTCACTCACTACTAACTACTAAACTATCGACAAGTCCTATTCAAAAGACATACAATGCCATCCCCGGCAACGGCGCCATTAATTTGAAGCGAACTACACTAGCTTTCTACTAGTAGTTACCCCGCAAGAGAACGAGTTCACTGTAGTAGTGGCAAATATAGGGACCAAGTATTATCGAACCCAAGGGAAAGTGTGTATGCGAATAGATCCCTGAAGATCTACACGTCGTAGTTAATATGAGTGTATGTTTGGGGATTGAAAATTAAAAGAATTAAGTCTAAACTAAATTACTCTACGAATGCAAAAGGAAAATTAAACTAAATATCTAAGGTGTGTATGCAAGTATGAGATGGTGATGCTCAGGATAGGAATCCCTACGTATACTAACGGAGCAGGTACATAATCAAAGTAATCGTGACAAACAAGAATTAACCTAAGTAAAAGATCGTAGAATGAAAGCTCAAGATTTCTAACCCTAATACTTTATCCTAGCAATCGACTTCACTAATCCACTAACAAGTTAATAGATAGCGCTTAATTAATGAGACCCTAATTTAACTAAGGTGATGCGGTCGTCCTCCTTCGCTAAACCGGTAGATGAATTAACCCTTTCTAAACCCTCTCGTTAAGACTACTAATCGTTATTGAGTGATGCGGTCGTCCTCTCTCTAACACTTTCATACGAAATTCAAAGGTAAAGTTAAGATTAATTATAAGAATTCATTAATTAAGAGAATTAAAACTAACGTCACGAATTACCCTAATTACGTACCCACATCCTACTTCTACGAGTTCATCCTAACCTAAGCATGCAAGGATTTTAGCTAGACATGACGTTAACAAACATAAAAGCAATAGAAGAAACAACTAACATAAACATGGTAAATTGAACCAAGAAAAGATGAAACATGAACTAGGGTTTAAAGAAATAAATACTAAGAACTGAATTTGAATTGATAAAAATAAAGTTTAGAACGTTTAGAGTAATCAAGCTAAGGAAAAGAAACTGAGAAACGAAATTAAACTAAGAATTCGTACGAAAAACCTCAACAACGTAAAAGTAAAGCTTGCTCGTTCTTCTCCTCTTCCTCTCTCTAAAAACTAAGTCTAAAAGTGATTTCTAAAGTTCGGGATCTGGTGGTCGTTTAAAACGAGTTTGGAAGAGGTATATATAGGCACCGGGTCGAAACGGGCTCTCATGGGCCAAAAAACGAAATCTGGAAAAAATGCCTTGGAGGCGCTCGAGCAGACCCGCTCGAGCGGGTCGCTCGAGCTAAAGTGGTCGAGCGGATCAGGTGCTCGAGCGCCCCGCTCGAGCCTATGTGGTCGAGCACTTTTCAGCATCCGTCACTTGTTCGTAAAATCTTCATATCTCCTCAACCGGGAGTCCGTTTTGGCCGATTCAAAGTCCTACGAACTCCTCTTTTCTCCCTCTATCCATCTATGAAAACCAAAGAGATAAATTAATGATTTTATAAAAATGATACTCATTTGACTCCAAACACTAATCGAAAACACTCAAAACATGGGCAAATCGGGCACCAAAACATAAAAATTTCACGCCTAATCAGAATCCCAAAACGACAGACAATGTTCCTCCATATGAAGTTGATCATTTTTTGTTGTGTAATCTTCACCATGGCCTCTGCTTCTGCCCACTTTGTATAATAATCGACTGCCACGATGGCAAATCGAACATTTCCAACTCCTGCTGGGAAGGGACCGATAATGTCCATCCCCCATCTTGCAATGGCCATGGGCTGTAAACTGATACGAGCTCCTGAGCCGGGGTATGAATGTTCGGGGAAAAAATCTAGCATTGATGACAAGTTTTTGCTTTCTTGTTTACGTCCTGACGTAAAGTCGGTCAATAATAGCCTTGCCTGATAGTCTTGTACGCCAAGGCTTGCCCCCCAGTGTGATTTCCGCATACTCCGGCATGTATTTCTTCGAGTATTGCTCGTCCATGCCCCCTAGGCAAACATTTGAGAAATGGAATAGATATTCCCCTTTTGTAAAGTTGCTCGCCCACCAGAGTATATCTGGCGACTTGCTTTGTTAGCTTGACAGCTTCAAAAGAGTTGTTTGGTTTTTCCCCACTTTTCAAGTATTTGACTATACTTGTTCTCCAGTCTTCTTCTTCACTTGTTTGTTCGTCTAGTTGGTTGACATTATAACTTGTTGTTGATGGGTCGTTCATTTTTGTGATTATAATGTCAGCCAGCTCTGCTGGCCCTTCGCTTGTTGCTAGTCGGGCCAACGCATCTGCTTGTGTGTTGCTTGTCCTTGGAATTTGTTTGATGAAGACTTGATCTAGCAAGGACATCATATGAGCAACAATCCATTGATATTCGATCATATGATCGTCTTTGGCCTCGTATTCACCTCAGACTTGGTCCACAATCAGTTGTGAGTCGCCGAATAGTTGCAATCGTCTAACACCCACGACAAGGGATAGGTGAAGACCAATAATGAGAGCTTCATATTCTACTTCGTTGTTGGTTGCCATGAAACCAAATCTGATCGCCGAGGTGAATACTTGTATGTCAGGGCTTATCAGGACTTTTCCTGCCCCCTAGGCTACATTAATTGAAGATCCGTCAACGTAAAGATGTCAGGGGTGATCAAGTCCTCTCGTCGGATCTGGTCTAGAGCTTGCCCTTTGATCGTTGTCCGAGGAGCATAGGTCACCCCAAATTGGCTAATCTCTAGTGACCATTTTAGTAGACGACAAGCTGTGTCGGGGCGGTGGAGAATTTATCTGAGTGGGAAAGTTGTTAGCACTTCAACTTGATGATCAAAGAAGTAGGGTCGTAACTTTCTCACACTAATGACAAGTGCATACGCCAGCTTTTCGGTTGGAGAGTATTTGATCTCCGCTTCGTGTAAGGCTTGGCTGACGTAGTAGATGGGTTGATGGAATTTGCCATCCTCTCACACCAGAACGGAGCTGATTGCCACTTCTGACGCTGCCAGGTATAGATAAAGCTTCTCTCCTAGGATGGGTTTTGATAGAATTCTAACATCTCCTAGGTAGTCCTTAAGTTGGTCAAACGTCTTTTGACAGTTGTTAGTCCACGTGAACTTTCCCTTTTTTATGGCCTCGAAGAAGGGACGACATTTGTCTCCCGATCTGGATATGAACCGGTTCAAAGCTGCTAGGCATCCCGTGAGCCTTTGCACCTCTTTTATCGAACGTGGTGGTTGCATATCCACGATGGTTTTGACCTTTGTTGGGTTGGCCTCAATTCCTTGTTGGCTAACAAGATGGCCTAGGAATTTCCCCGAATGAACTCCAAAACTGCTCTTTTTTTTATTTAACTTTATATTGTAATGTCGAAGAATTTCAAACACCTGAGTTAAATGCTAGAGATGATCTTCTTTTCGGGGGCTCTTGACTACGATATCGTCTACATAGTCTTCTACCGTATCTCTAATCTGTTCGTCGAACATCTTGTTCACCAACCTCTGATATGTTGCTTCGGCGTTGATGAGGCCGAATGGCATTCTTTTCCAACACAACAAGTTTTTGTTCGTGTAAAATGTTGTGTTTTCCTGATCGTCTGGATGCATTGGGATTTGATGGTACCCGGCAAAGGCATCCATGAATGTTAGCATCTCGTGACCCGCAGTACTGTCCACCAATTGGTCAATATGGGGGAGAGAAAAGTTATCCTTCGGGCATGCTGCATTCAGATCCGTAAAATCTATGCATATCCTCCAGGTTCCGTTCGGTTTCCGCACTCAAACTGGATTTGCCACCCACTGTGGACAGAGTGCTTGTCGAATTAGGTCGTTGTCTAACAACTTCTTCACCTCTTCATTCAAAGCTTGATACTTGTCTAGGCCATACTTTCTTCGTTTTTTATGGACTGGCCTTTTTGCTTGATTGATATTAAGCTTGTGGCAAGCATGCTTTGGATCTATTCCCACCTTGTCTGCATGAGACCAAGCAAAAAAATCTAGGTTCTTACTGAGGAACTCTTTCATTCGGGATCTGTAAGGCCCGGGGAGCTCAGATCCTATGTATAATTCAAGATCTTCGTTTTCAGGATTAACTTTGAATGCCTCCAGTTCTTCAACTGGAGTTGCTCATCGTTTTTTTCCTTTCCAACGAGGATCAATTATTGGTCCCTCAGGGTTGAAATCATTTTCGATGTTAATGGGCTCTGCTCCCAGGCGGGGCTCTAGATCATCTGTTGGTTCTCAATCATTGTTGTTAGACAGCATCTGTCCCTCCAAGTCATCTGTTGAATGTTGCTCGTCACCACCTCTATGTTGTTCGTTCGGTGGAAGTTCCCCATGAGTGGTGATGAGTTGCTCGTCCAATACTTGTCAGTCAGAGTGTTGTTCGTCTGTATCCATATGGTCATCTTTTATGTCCATCATGTTCTCCAGTATTGAGGGTTCACCAACAGGGTAGCTGGTGGTGGCTTCCATCATGGATACTTGTGCATGTTTTGCCTGTAACTGTAGGAGACATTCCCGAGCCTTTGATCTCCCTTTATTGTGTCTGCTCCACTTGCTGTTAGGAACTTTAGGCAATAATGGTAAGTTGAACAGGCAACTTTAAATTCATTTAGAAAAGGTCGACCAAGAAACCCGTTATAGGTTGATTCCTAATCTACGACCAAGAAATCTACCATTCTTGTTATATTTTTCTCGGGTTCCTCGACCGTTACAAGCTGAACGGACAACCCAATCTCCCCTAACGGGACTGTTACAGCATTTCCGAAGCCTAAGATTCTATGATTTGAATCTCGTATGTAGCCCGAGTAATCTCCAAGTTGATCAAGTGTCCTTTTGAAAAGGATGTTGGTGTAGGCTCCGGTGTCCACCAACAATCTATGTACTCTGGTCCCCATGATCTTTACGCAGATTACGAGCGAATCGTTATAGGGGGTCAATATTCCTTCCAAGTCTTTTTCAGTGAATGTTAATTCTGTTGTCTGCATGATGGATAGTTTAACCCCCATTTCTTGTACTTGGTCGATCGCTCGTAATTCGGCTTTTCTTTTTCGGTTGGAGATTGGCTGTTGTCCATCAGAACATCCCCCCGTAGGTCCGGAGGGTTCCATCATGTATAGATCCTCTAATGGACGAGCAGCAATGGCTGGAACCGGTCGCCCGGGTTTATTATTCCTCTGAGGTTGATCCTCTTCATCCTCAGAGTTGTTCTCCCGGGCTCTCTTTCCAGGTTGCCTTTTGACGAAGTCGGAGAGCTTTCCCTCCTCGTAGAATCACCAAAGTTGCTTGAGCAAATCTCGGCACTCACTAGTAAAATGCCCCACGCTTTGATGGTAGGCACAACTTGTTCGGGTTGAGTTTGCCAGTGTCTTGGCGGATTCTCCGGGGTGGGGAGAGCAACTCTTTCTCCTTCACATTTTCATACACAACATCGATTGATACTGTTAGCACCTGGTTCAGCTTTCCTTTAGTTCCGTCCCTTCGGTGAATGCTTTCATGTTCTTTGGGACTCTGTAGCCTGTTCCGCCGGGTTTTTTGTTGTTCTCCTTGGGATCAGCTTTATTTTCCCCCAAGTTTGCTTGCAGGGCCTCGTGCATGGAAACAAATATGTCGGCTTGATTTCTGAACTCAGCATAGCTTTTTGGGCATTTCAAGTGTACCTCTTTCCATAACTTCAATCCTTTTTTCAACCCGGCCATAACAGCGACAATTTTCTTATCTTCGCTCACTGGCTCCCCTTCCAACAGCACTTTATCGAACCTTTCCATAAACGCCTGGTCCGACTCGTCGTTGTTTTGCTTTAGGTCTGATAACCGGTGTTTCTGGGAAAAATACGATCCCGCTGTTGAGAAATGGGAAAGGAAATCTCGACTCAGTTGAACAAATGAGTGGATTGATGCTGGTGGCAGTGCAGAAAATCACTTTTGTACTCTGTCCCCCAAAGTCAAGGGGAAATTCCGGCACTGGGTGGCATCATTGGCTCCCACGGAAACCATGTAGTCTGAATACTTCGTTAAATGGACTCGGGGATCAGCAACGCCTTCATATTGTATGCTTGCCGGAAACTGAATCTTTTTCTGGATCGGGGCCTTCAAAATGATAGATAATAAGGGAGAGGATGGCATACTGGTCGTCCCCATCCCTCTTTGCTGGTCCAGTTGCCCCTGCATGCTTTCCACAGCCTTTCTCAGGCTTGATAACTCATCCAAAGATGCCCCCTGGCTTGGAGGTTGTTCGGCGAGCAAAGGCACAGGCCTTTCTGCTTGTCGCAGTCCCTCACTCGGAGCGGGCATATCCTAGAGCTATTTCCTAGGGTTGCTCGCCGCATTTGGCCTTAGGCGCTGAAAGCAGACTGGGACAACCTTTCATGAACCGATGGGCGAGGCTGCTCAAATATTGCTCGCCCATCTCTTGCTCCTTGGCGAGCAACTTTTTCTTGATTTTGGGGTCGGCCAAGCCTGTCCTGGGCACTGGAACGAGTTGTTCCATGGCTTGGCATTGTTGCTCGCCCATGTGCTGACTCTGTCTGACCCTCTCTTGGTTCGGCCACCTTGGTCTTGCCCTTATCTCGCCTGACTTGGGCACTATCTACCTCATGTTGCTCGCCCCTAACAGATATGACTCTAACAACCTCCAGGGGTTTATTCTTAGACCTTGCTTGTGAGGGTCTATTTTGTTCTTGCTGCCTCTGGATAGTTTGGAAAGCAGCAATGGTTTTAGCCAGTTCATTAGGGTTGCTCGCAAGGGCCTCCAATTCTGGTGGAAGGTTATGGTCTATGGCCGTAAGCCTTGATCTGTTCGCATGTCTAGGCTCACGATCTTGGTGGCCAACTGACGAAGCTCGTGTAGGAGATGCTCTCCTTGATAAACGTGTACCATGTGTTTCCTTGGATTGAGGCATCCAAAGTTAAATTATTTCGTCAATTTTTTAATCTTCAAATTTTTATATTGAAGAACACCAAGAACACCTTTGCTTGTATCTTCAAGGATTTCTTCAAATCTTCAAGTTTTCAAACTTGAAGTTCTTGACTAATCACACTTAATCGGAGGTTCGAACCCTCCTTTTAGCGCCAAATTATTGGTGATCAAATTTAATCGTGAGGATTAGTGGCTATTTAGTTTGGTTTAAGACCACCAATTAATCATGTGTGATTGATTACCACCGTAAATGGTAAATCGAGGGTTCAGGTTATGAAATCGTAAATACGAAAGTCGAAATCGTATTAATTTCGTATGTGTGCACGTTTAGGTGTATTTGTGTGTGTTTTGGGAGTATTTGTGAATTTGAACCTGTATTTTTAGCTGGAGAACAACTATTTATAGAGGCTAGCAAGCAAGAGGTGTCCAAGACCCTTGGACTTCCTAGCTTGCATGCTAGACAAGTGTCCTTTAACCTTGTTTGACCTTATCTAAGCTGAATCTTAGTTACAAAGTCTTCTTTGGTCTTATCTCGGACTTCATTGTTGTTCGCCTAGGCCGGCTTGATTGATCCAGTATGATCTTTCAATAAGAGTTGTTCGCCTTGTGTAGATATTGCTTGGAAGTTGTTCGCATGCGCATCATGTTGAGATAAATTTTGAAATCTTGGTTCTTTGTTCATCTACATGCACCTCTTAGGCTGGTAAATACACCACCCTTTTGACAATGTTGCTCGTCATTTATGACTTGATGTATGGTCCATATCTGGCCTCTGGTCTCAGGACCTGTTCGCCAGTATGTTGTTCGTCGCGGGAGTTGTTCATCGTTTAGTACACCTTGGATTGATTTGTACACTCCCCTTTGATTTTCTTTGTTAATCATCTTTGATTTGGAATTGATTCTTCGTAATCTCTATTACGTCCTTAATCCTTGTTCGCTTAACAATGATTGATGTTCGCGTATCAACAATTTTCATATCAAAAGACATAAAATAAATAGCAAAGTCGTGTGTATAAGATGCACCGTGAAGTAATTTTAAACAATATTAATTGTTTTTCCTTAATAATTGCACATATTTACACTATACCGTTGTAGTTATATAATACTACTAATATTGTCCATAAAAATAGTTATAATTTTTCAATGAAAAGTAACTAGTACTCCATATGTCTCTCATTTATGAAACATTTCTTATATTATTCTTCAAACCATTAATTTTATCATTTTTAAATATGTACCTCGATCATCTCAATATCAATCATACTATGTCATAATTTTTCACACTAATCTACTTTATTGAAATGACAAAATTATCTTCAATAAAATCACCTTGTTTATTTTAAAATTAATAAATAATTCTTACATTAAAATCAGTGCTGAAAGTAAACATTGCACGAGTTCAAAAACTGAAGAAATATAATTTAAAAATATATTTAAAGCGATCTTCTCAAATAAACATTATATGAGGGTTCTACTTGATGGACTGATAGTGAGGCATCAGCCGCCTTTTATTAATATAGCACAAAGGGTTATTAATGTCACTTCCGAAAGTCGCCTATTTTATTTGGAAGAATGGATGTTATTAACTCATTATTATATACCTAAACTGAACACATAATCTATTGGAAATTTTATCCACGCATATCATTATACTGAGAGTACACAATAATACTGTTGATGACCTTTCCTAATCTGTGATGATTAGTGGCTGTTTTCTCAAGTTAAGATCATCAAACAAGATCAAAGATTATGAGATTTGGATAAGTAATACTCAAAAATGAATTTGCAATAAGTTGGCAACTTTTTCATTCTGGAAAAATCCTCCCCCTTCATGCAAATGAAGGGGTATTTATAGGCATACAAAGAGGCTAGGTGTCACCATCTTGATGGCTTAGCCATTGAGATCTTGCCAAGTGTTATGACTTTTGTACAACAACTAATCTATTGCCCAATAAATGGGTGCCAAGTGTAAAGACACATTGACTATTTCCAAAGTTAGTGACTCTTGGTATTCCCAATGTTGTACTTGGTCTTTGAAACCACTCAGCTACTCTCCTTGGTGCTCAGCTACTCGTCTGCATGTCTTCGTTGGGTGTTGGAAACCCTTATAATCCAAGTTGCTCGCCTGCTCGCCTCTTGTTAAATACTTTGGGTCTTCTTGCTCTTGTTCACTATTTCGTAATGGCCTTTATGACCAGTTGCTCGCTTCTTTCGATTGGACCTTAGTCCCTGCTGCTCGCCACCTAGGGCATACAGTCCATGTTGCTCGTCCTCTTCTGTATTATTATTTTTGATGATATCTTAATCTTATTAGATTAATATTTTTTTTTTGTTAATAATGTGTCCCTGCTGGTCGCCTATCAACAAATACTACTATTGGCATACATTTCACAAAAATGTAACCCTACACCATTAATTTGACGTTTATATAATTAGTTGTAAATAACTAAATTAAGGAAAAAAAAATGCGTTAGTCCTTCCTTACGACAACCCTTTGCACCTCACCATCCATAACAGCATAACAAAACGACTTTGCAACTCAGGCGTACATCTCTTTTATGACCCCAACCCATTCCCACTACTTGATTTTAATCGTTTTGTAAGAGTTATTCAATCTTTTATATAAATTTGTTACACAATGTAATTCTTAAAAATATTTTACAAATTTGAAATTTTCTTTCTTGGTGAATTTTGATAAACAACATCAACAGAGGGTATCTAAGAGTTTGATTACTCAAACGATAAAAATTGAAGGTTGAGCATTTATATATTGAACAATAAAAAAACAATATTAATCTTTATAAGTACTACTACTAAATAAGGAACCAAAAGTGATCGTGCAAGTTACAACTAACCAACACTGACATATTATATTATATAGCACCAAACGCGCTTTCAAGTTGCAATCCTATCAAAGTCAATTCTGTATTATTGCACATCATTTACATCTTGTGTGAAAAGTTGCACCCAATGTGCTTATAAATCCTAAACGCGTTTCATACACTACTGAGTCTGAGATTAGTTGTATCTACCCATCTTCCCCTCATAAATAAATAAATCGATAAAAATAATCTACATCAAATATAAGAAGCACATAACAAATTTATAAATTTTCATACAATTCCATATAATTTTATATACTTTTCACACCTTACGAGACAAACATTAGAATTTAGAACGAATATATATAAATAAATATAGTAGTATTATATTTGCATTCTTTTCACATTTCCATATCAGTAAAAGATGTAGATTTTCACATTATTTATCAGCAAATATGTATAGGTTCTCTCACACTGGAATTGGTACCTCTCTTATAGTTGGAAGTTTGCTATTCAAAGCTTACAGCAAGGAAGAGCACTCTAATAACTTGGTTACAGTCATCACCCACCGCCCCACCCCCTAACCAAGAATAACCAGTTGAAAATAACAAAGCACAAACCTTATAATCTGTTACTGGGGAGCAAGCCAACAAAACCATCTAGTTGAAATCACCAAAAATGACAAGTAGAATAGCAGGTCCCGCGTGGAAGTACTCGAGACTCATACCTTCGTAAAAAAATGTTAGTTATCTTTATCTACTACTCTATCGACTGAGAAGGCTGTAGGAGGGCAAGTCTTCAAGGCGTTCAATGTCTTCTTGCAGAAGCTCCCTCTCCAGCTGGCGACGAGTAGCTTTCATCACCGTCTATTTTGGGAAACAAAAAAATGATCAATCAACCACCATATAAACAATATCACAGAATTTCTAAGGCCTAATACATAATAGAATATCAAAAAAGATTTAAGTGCAAGACTTGTATTACTGAAATACTTACATTGAAATCCATGTAAGAAGCATGCATTGCTAGCCATTGATTGTCCATTAGCTTGAACGTGATACAATAGAGAAGGTCAAATGCCGATTCATTTTCTGAAAGCCAAAAAATGGGAGAAGGGATCACTAATAAGTGCAGTGACATTTGTAGCATATAAAGTTAAACCTATCTAACTGGTGAGCTTCTACCAAGTTATTGTTGATACGAGTGGATGCTGATCAAACCAATAGCATGTGTTGGCATACGATTATAGTGGAGATTGAAACCTTACCTGTAAGAAACTTCAAAAAGGTTGCTCCCACAAATGTTCTGGGCTTCACTGCAAAGATGAATCAATAGATTAGCGAGTGAACAATTTATAAGAGCCGAGTCATGGAAGAATTGAGGAGATTCAGGCAACACCAAAGAACATATTACAAAAAGAAGTGGACGAAATAGATTTTCACGAAAATAGAAGTTAGATTCATTTATGCAAACCTATCAACAAATTACCTGCTTCAAGGTCAAGCATCTGAATCAACATGAATGTAATGTTGACACCAGCTACAGCAAAAGGGTATTCCCACAATGCCCTATCACCTTCCTTTTTCTGAAGAAGATCCTGAAAAGATTTCTGTGAAATAACATTTGATAAGTTTTAAGGGAGAAGAATATTCTTATAAGGAAAACTATTAACAAGAACAGAAATGTAATGTCAAATCTCGTAAGAGAATACTATACATGGAAATTTGGAAATCCTATATCCTAAATCATCACTTTATTCATAAATGAACTTCACAATACCCCATAATAACCTCCAACGTATGACAAAAAATAACAACGAAAAAACAGGACTGGTAAAATTAGATGGAGGGAGTAAGAGATAATGATCATTTTGCCATTTTAAAAAGCAGTTGGGGGCAGATAAACTAAATTAAAGCATATGGGGGAATAAAATAAAGAACTGAGAGTACTAGAGGGTAATTCGACACTAAGTGAGTTAGAAATGCGTGAAGTAATAAAAGAAAGAATACAGAGAATAAAGTGATACAGAATTTAGCTTAAACGGAAAAATTTGCACGTAGCCACGCACACATAGGAACACAAGCATAGAGAGGTAGTCGTATATAAATTGAATAGGTAGACATACCGGAAAGTTCCTTGCAAAGTACAATAAATTTTCCAGCGATATGAAACCACCACCCCTGAAAGAATGAAAGCAATGTCAAAGGCAGCAAGCAACAAGATGACAAAAAGATCAGCAAAACTGGTATACCGATCCTAAGAAAGTTTACAAGCATGAGGTGTACCTAAAATCTGTCGATGGATCTTTTCCCTGCCAACCCATTTCCTTCCACTGCTCTGATATTAAGCCATGGAATTCCTCCCCGGGAAAGGCTGCATGCCACAATGCCCTTAGTGCTTCCTATGAAGCAAAAGTTCTGATGAGAAAGAGCTTTATTAAAAGGTTATATTTCTATTAGCTAAGAAGAAGGGCTTTCCAATGAACTTGAAAATATTGGCGGACAAAACTGAGGTGATGAAACTACACCTGATGTTCAGGAACAGAACTATCATATGTAATATCTATCCGGTTCTGTAGTTTCTGTAGGCATTCCTCCTGATACATATAATCACATAAAAACATGAGGATCTGGCGAAGCACGTGACAGTAAGATTAACAAAGTATCACAGTACCACTCTAAGAACATGTGATTTCATCGAATCAACAAAACATATGGTTAAAAGTGTGACACGGGCAGCATAAGAATATGGTTACACCACATCTGTGCTCACTCATAGTGTGCCAGGTTTTACTAGATTAACAAGATCATTTAAAAGAAAACAAACTAAATCTATATAATAAATCAGAGAAAAACAGATAATAACCAGTATGGAACAAAAAATAGTGAACAATCTGCTTGTGACTGACTTGCTGACAAGAAGCACAACATAAAAAATAAAAAAAAGCCAATCAAGCAGAATATCACCTGTGCAGATGTTAGATCAAATGATGGACGGTCATCACTATCTCTTCTTTGTGCACAAACACAAGAAAGGCCTCTGCCTAGCCATGCGGCTGATCCTGCCACAACCTCCACTGTAACAAAACAAAATAATTGGAGAAAAAAATGCTGGTAATGTAATCATCATGAAATATGATATGCTAAGACTTGACATTAGCAAACAAATGGGAAAAAAAAAACAAAAGTTTAGCTTCCTAGTTTCTCCCACAAGTCATAGCACATCAGTAGATAACAAACAATTTTCTCAAACAAAATGTTGAGGTTTTGAAACTCCCCTTCTTATAAATATATGTAATGTGAATAGAGTTAGCGCTACTTGCTTAAGGTTTTTGGCTTTTCTGCAGCTCCAGAAAAAATATGAAGAGTATGTACATATATCAGAATCTATAGTAGAAGGATCAAAAGTTAGGTATAATCATAACAATAAGGAGGAATGAATGCAAGCATACTTAGTGAAGTAAATGTGATTTTGAAATTTTTACTAACTGAACGTGCAGTTCACCCTGGACCCATTGGCCAAGAATCCTCACACTTCAAAATGTTTTAAGTAATTATTCTAATCCAATGCACAAAAAATTGCCTCAATTTTCAGTTTATCAATGAGTTTGCCGCTTGCGTACGCTTTGAACTACAGTATAATACATATAACTAGAGTAAGTGAAATAGCCATGAGATGAGACTGTTTTAAAATCCACATAAAATGTATCCCACAGCACATTTATTACATAGAACATAAAAGGAAAAAAAAAAGTTAAACATTGCTACAAATCTCCAGGCATACAGTTTTCATGAAAAAGAACAAGACGTATTTTTTTTTTTTTTATTTATGGGGAAAAAAACTAACCACAAATCTCAATGCATGTTGATGTAGGCATCAATTAACGTAAACTTTTGAATTTCACTTAATCAGAACTTCCTCCCATTAATGACAGACGCTTTACACAATTTTACATAATTACATATACACCAAGGAGGGGGAGAGAGACTGAGAGTTTTTTTTTTTTTTTTAGAAGTTTCAAAAATTGGGCAAAATAATCAAAAGGAGAGAGAGAAGATAAACATTAACGGATAAGGAAATAAGGAATAATGGAAAGGAATATACCTGAAGTGGAATTACACGCACTCCCTCGATCGAGTCCTTGAGAAATTCGCCGCACTGCCACAAAGGATCCTCCTCCTCCTCCCCTGTCATCCATTCCTCTGCTGCTACTTCGTATTCAATCGATTTTGATTTTTTTTGCGAATTTCCTCTTCTTCGAACTTAAAATCAACTTTAACTCGCAAAGCCTTTTCCAATTAAACTTGACAAAACGAAATTCAAATTCAAATCTCGAAAAACTGACACTAAATGCAGAACTAGTTGGATAAACCGACGCCTTTTCTTGGACCGATTACCATCAAGAAACGGAAGATTCCTTGGTTAGGTTCAAGATCTACCATACACGAATCAAAGGAAGGCAGAAAACCTCTGCAGTAATTTGCATTTGCGCCAGAACATTACATATCAACGAAGAATGTTGAGATTGTACGTGTATGTATAGGTTGTTCAAGCCTGGTAATATAGCTGCACAGAGGTTTCTCTCTCTATATATGGTGTATATATACAGTACGTAATGAGATTTCTCTCTTCAGAAAAGGAGGTTTTGCTTCTGTTGGCGTAGTTCTGTCGAGTTGGGTGGCCTGCGCGTCTGTTTTGAGAGAGAGAGAGAAAGAGAGTTGGGCGATCGATGTATTTCTCCTTTTTTTTATTTTCGGAAAATATATTTTCTATTAAATGGAATATGATCTGGCTTTTGAGTTTTGATTCTTTGGAATTTTGATGACCACCCACCCCCAACCACTTGCTGCGTTTTTCCTTTGATTCTCCAAACCTATATATAATACGGGAGAATCTTAAAAAAAAAAAAAAAAAAAAACGAAAAGTGTATAAGTTTTTTTACAAAAATATTTAGTTTGATTTGGTCGTATACATTTAGCTTAAAATTCCAAACTTAAGGTAACTGAATTATAAATCATGATCTGGCAATCACGACCAGCGATTATTTGATTTGAGTAGATTTTCACTATGCAACCAAGATTTATATATGCTTATGTAATGTAATATAACATTTAAATTAAATTAAATATTATGTCATTTTGTGCATAATATGCCCATTAATATTATTGCTGGTAATAAAAAATAATATTATGATTGTAAGAATTAATATTATTGATTCTAAAAAAAACTAATAATATTATTTAGAGATATACAATGCACAAAATACACACAAAAAATGCAAATTGTTATGTGCATATGTATACAATTAACACTATTATTTGTTTAAAAGAAAACTAATATTGTTTCTCTAAAAATTAAAATTAGAGTATATATAGAGTGAAATTAATTCATATATAAACCACTTTGCAATATAGTGTAATCAACTAATACAATTTAATGTAATCAACTAATTCTTTTCATACCCTTTGGTGAAAACAATTAATACCCTTCAAATAGTTCATGTATGAATATTCACTCTATACTTTGTCTTAAAATTATTAGTTATAAGAACTAATATTACGGTGCATAATATGTACATAATATTTTAAAAAATATATTACCTTTAATTACGATAAACAACTTACCTAGGGTTCAAAATTCGTGATTTATTTTCAGTAAAATAAGTTAAAAATCAGGTCAATTGGATTGGCCATGAATTGGCTTAAATTACGAAAGATTATTAGGTGCAAATCTTTCTGTAACAGAAATATCAGATATTATGTGTGCATCCCATTTTGAATGAGCACAGAACATAAAAAAAGAAATCTTTGAAAATATGTACATAAATTATGGATGAATATTTGAAAATGTATCGCCAACTCCGGCGACAATATCGAGAAATCAGATTATTGTGGATTCTAAATTTTTATTTTAATGAGAATCACAGTTATTGTGATATATTAGAAGAGAAATAAAGATCTTCTTTTAGGTTTTTAGGGTGCTACTAGAGTCATTTGATAATTGTTTGGATAATGTGCATTTATACACAAATGATGTGGAAACTTTAATTGAAATAAATTTGATCCTTCGTAGATTAAAGTTTTTTCAAATATTTTCATAATGACTCTTTTGAAATATTCATCACTAATAGTCTAATACACCTTTTATTTTTTGGACTCGGACTTGCGACATATAACTTCTTTGACAAAGAAATTGGACGTTTGTTACGCTCCTATTAAGCTTGACTCAACTTGTTTTGAAAAAAACAAAAAAAAGTTCGACTCGACTTTAACTGCACCTATTAAGAAGGACAATTATATTATGAAAAATAATAATTCTTGTAGATAAAAAAGGAACATATAGTATAGAATGAAAAAGAATATTTATTTTCATTAAAGAGTATTAGTTGTTTTCAGTGAGGGGTATTAGTTATTTTCATTTAGTAATATTAGTTGTTTACTAAAAACAAACTAAGACACTTCAATGAAAACAACTACTAATATTTTTTAGTGAAAACAAGTAACATCTTTCAATAATTTATGTATGAACCAATTTCACTTTATACATACTCTTAAAAAAGTATTTTTTTTTTCTATAATAAACAATATTAATATTTTTTTAACAAACAAATTAATATTTTCTCGTCAACTAGAATAATATTGTTTTCATCTGGTTTATTGTATTGATGCGCCGATTTTTTTTTTATGAACAAATTGGACAAATTTTGGTGGGAGGCATTGTACTCAAGATGCACAAGTGTTACTCAATTTTTTTTATACTTCGGAAATCCTTTCATATATTTCATAAGTTTAGGGATCTTGAGTAACATTTTTTTTCTTAAAAAAATGAAAATAGAACAACATTTGAAATTAATCAAATGTGGGGATGGATTAAGTAATGGATATGAAATAGTTAAAGGGTGGGCAAGATTGTCACATGGGATGTTGGCAAGCATGGACCTTATCACCATGTGTTAAGACTCCATTAAAGTTAATATCGACCCTACACACAATATTTGTACTTTGCTTGTGGTTACATGCATAATGATCAAAAGGTCTCCAAGTTATGGTCATGGCCTACAAGCATGGGGGTTGTCAACAATCTTTAAAAAAAGTTTATTTGCTTTCTTTCTTTGCTATCCAAGCAATAGATTGTATCATTGCATGTAGGTGTGACTCCTTCGAATGTTTTTGGAGCATATCAACTGGACGGAAATGATAATATGCTTACTGATAAATACAAATTGATATGTTCACCACAAATGTAATAATGACATATTAGTAGGAGGTATACTATTATTTTAATGCAAAATGCATCTTTGAGTTTCTAAACTATTAAGGGGGCGCTTGGTTAGTCATTCTTCAATGGGAATGAGAATGAAAATTTATTTTCATTTATGCCCTCATAATAAAAATAGTGTGTTAGGGGAAGAAGTGTTTCAATGGTGATACCATTGCTAGTGTCATGCCCCAATTTTGGAATAGAAGTAGACAACAAATGGTTGTTGGTGGAGGAATAGAGGAGTGATTGAGGAGGATGATTGTAGGAAGAGAATGTGGTAATCAAAATGCAGTAGCGATTACCTTATTTAGGAGGAGAGGTAGTGATTTTGTTCTCATGAACCATGCTAATTACACTAATTTTCAATCTCATTCATATTACCATTGAAGAGTTGTTAACCAAGCGCCTCCTAAATTTTATTTCGAGAGGTCTTTATACTATTGATCTGCTTTAAAAAGTCCTTGAACTATAAATTTTTATTTCAAAAGGTCCCTAAATTGTTAACTTTTATTTTGAAAGATTTAAAACAAACAAATAATTGAAGAATATTTCAAAATAAAAATTAACAGTTTAGGGACCTCGATCGTGAAACAAGAATCAATAGTTCAGAGACTTTTTAAAATAAACAAATAGTTTAAAAACCTTTCGAAGCAAAAATTAATAGTTTAGAGATCTAAAGATGCATTTTGCCTTATTTTAATTGATTGATTATGTATATTTATAAGTCATTATCACATTTGCAGTGAACATATAAATTTGTGTCAACCTATGTGCTTGAAACGGTAAAATTGAATTAGTATTTAAATAGAAACACATTAAAATTGAGTATAATTGTATCTTGTTTAATGCAAATATTCTCAACATGTAATGATAAATCTTTTGGCGATATGAAATAACGTCTGAATGATTTGTGAGACAAATTTAAATAATTAATTTTTGCAACTTAAACGTTAACTCGATTTGCGTTTTCCTACTAATGCATTGATTTATTTTGAAGGCAAAATATTATATGAAAATAGTTCATGATAAGCTTATCATAAAACAATTTTAAAATATCATTAATCTCATCAGGAGTATCATTAATCTCATCAGGGGTATCATTAGTCTGAGTTCAAGAAAATTATTTTAAATTTTCTTGAACTCAGACTGACGATACCACTGACAGGTTTAATAATACTCCTGATGAGATTAATGATACTCTAAAACTATTTCATGTTAAACTTATTATAAAACATTTTCATATAAAACCTAGTCTATTTGTTGAATGTCTTGCATGATATAATGTTATAAATTACATGATTATAATTATATATATCAAAGTAAACCAAATGAGTAGATCCTTAGTCCTAGAATAAAAAAGTTGTAACCCCACTATATATATATATATAGTAGAATTTTGTATTAGAAATAATGTTTTAAATGGGTTCATTGCAAAAAGCACCTAAAAAGGGTTTATTTAGGTAAAGGGGTCTCAGTTTGGAGATCTTGTGACTTTCATGTGCTCTGGTTAATTCAGTGGTCCCAGTTCTATTAGCAATTGATACCCTTCATCTTCTTTCTTTCATCATGGTCCTTTTAACGTTTGTCCATTTTTTATTGTAATATAAATATAAAAAAGGAAATCTCACGATTAAGAAACATAAAATTTCTTTTTTGTAATTAATATTACGAAAAATAAATGTTCATATTATCAATAGTCTAACTAAATGTATGATACTACTTTTTTTTTTTTTAAGAAAACCATTTATCCCAATCTTACATTTTATCTAAATATAAAAAAAAAACTATATCAATACACATATATATTAAGAAAACAATTACTTTCTTACTATATCTAATACTCCATGATTGTCTTTTTTATAAAAATAATACATTTGTTGGGAAGAAATTGTAGTTAATTTACATTGAAAAATTCAAAAAATCATCTAATTTGCAAATGAGATCATTAGTCTCAACATTGTTTATTATTAATCAGAAAAGTATATCACTTTGTGCAAAGGTAATACTCGTACAGTAAACATATATAATTTCAATCGCATTCAATAATATTTTTAATATGTATGAAAATATGTTCAAATGTATCCAAGTAAGTCTAATTAGTTGTTTCCCCTTCTAAACTTAATTAGTTTCACTTGTTCGGTAAAATGTACGACTTACAGATATGGATTTAGAGGGTGGGTGATAGTCTCCTTTGGGGGTGGAATTTAAACTCTTTATATTATATATGTATAATTTTTTTGTATATATCTTAAATTTATTTAATTTTATTATTTTCCGTTTACATTTCTCCCTTTTCTAAACAAAATTCTGGATTTGTTAATGGCTGACAATTTTTAAAGAAAAATCCAAGTCTAGGTGAGTAGTTAAGTCATCTATTATTGATGACATTTATGAATCCAACATAAATATAACAGAAGAGACGTGGTGAAAGCTACAAAGCTAAGCTAAGCAGAGTTCTAGATTTCAACATCAATGTGCTAAAATTAATGGATGGGGGTGACTAATGGCATAAGGGCCCCCAATTTATTGTACTATCTGATAAATTATTAATTGCGATTTTAATCAAAAGTCACTGAGATTAAATCTATATTTAAATAAATGAGTATATTAAATCTTAATTTCATGTCAGGATATCTCATTTTATTAAAACATCATTAAATATATAAATTAGTATGTGTTATTTTGGGAGTTCTTGATTGAGCACTTTAAACACACAAAAAAAAGTGGGAATAGGTATGAAATTAAATTTATATGTTTGATATGGGGTGGAAAATGAAATGAAACTCCACTATGGGGAATCGACCATTTCTCACCTGAATGAGAATTATGGGTTTGATTTCACACCCCTTAAATGCATATTATTTTAATTCCCTTGTATTATATCAAGCACTCCCTTATATTTTATCTCAATGCACATCAATTTTTTATTAGCATAGGAGTAGCAATTTTATCTTTTCGAGTAGATTATCACTATATGCATTTACTGATATTATAACATTTTGTACTGTAATTTCAGTTATAATTTTAATGACATTAGGGAATGCATATAAAGATATCAGTAAATAAATGTAATGTTATAAATTTCATACTATAAAACTTGTTTGTAGGAGATTTGGTGTATTTTTTCATATTCTTTTAGCACAAGAAAGGAATACTAAAGCAGAATTTGGGTAATCTTTATTTATTTTATCATTAACTAATGTGCTAAAAGTATCTTAATTATCATTAATTAACCCAAAAGCATCTTATGAGTTCTTGGATCCCCAACATGGAAATATTTGTTAATTACTCCTTACAACTTTGATTTATTTATTTATGACCCAAAAAGAAAAGCCCAAGTTGTTTGTATCTATATTTATAGGAAGGTACAACAACTGTGTCCAACATTAGCTTCAACGGTTGGTCTTCAAGTTAGAGTGAGTCAAACGTAGACATGCTGGTCATGTTGTGCCGACCATAATCCAATTCCCAAAGTAGAATAAATCACATAAAAATATTTAGGGAATACTACAGCTTTCTTGGAGTAGCACTTTTCTTCTACTTTTTTTTTTTTTTTTTTTGTGGAAATTGCAATTATATATAAATATGCATGCCCTTCCAATTGTATTTCTTTTAAGAGTGATAATAACCTTCCTTGATTTTTTTTTAAAATTTATGGAACACGACAGCTTCCTTGTTGATTTTTTTTAAAGAGTGATAATACCCTTCCAATTGGATTTGCAATAAAATAAAAGGATGTTATCTTTCTAATTGGATTTGCAAACATGCTCTAAGTAATTCATTAGGAAAATATCATTTTAAAATGTAAAAAAACTCCGATACATTACATATCATTACTAACTATATATATATCACACGCATCACACACCCATATCATATCATAGTTGTGGATCCAATGTTTTCGAGATTTGGGGATGTTGATATTTTTAAGAAAAGGTGGTGCATGTAAAGACTCGAAACAAAATGAAAACTGTAGTATTGTACCATGTATCAACCGTCGTAAGTTGCGTAACGAAATTAGATCCAAACTTCACCTTTTTGCCAGTTACAATTAACTCAACAGAATTTGCATTTTTCTTATAACTCTTATTTCGATTGGTGCAATATGTTTGGGATTAGATTTTCAAGAATTATTTTAATTAGACTAGATCTCAAGTATAACTTTATATCCTTCCATCTAATCAAATTATTACAACTCACAACATGTCAATTTGATACTAATCAATTAAATCTACATTTTACATAAATAAAAGCCGTAATTACCGAATTACTGAGTCATTCATTCATGACACATGTTCAAAGAAAGAAAAAATCCATCATGATTAATTGACTAATGCTTCTAGGTTCTCACTATTCGTCTACCAAAAGAATTCCTAAATAATTAGGATTCGTAGCATAGTGAAAATGAGTATAATATTTGGATTAATCGAACTTTTGATCCATGGTGAATGAGTCCATTTTAAAATGATTATTTTTTAAAACTTTTAGTTCGGTAATTTTTTTACATTTTTTGTCCCAAGATATATAATTGCATTTTTAATCCTCAAAAAAAAAAAAAAATAAATAGCACTTTTGGTCACTAAAGAATATGTAAATCTGCAGTTTTTGTCCTAAAAATTAACGAATGAGACTAAAACTACAAAAAAAAAAAGAAAAGAAAAAAAAGACCGCTTTCTCATATAGGTACTAAAAGTGTTTTGCACTTATTCTCTTGGAATCAAAAATATAATTTTTCCTATAATATTTATTGCTTGACACAAAATATTATTGTCACCGCTTACATGACATGTCACATCAATAAAAAAAATTAAATATATAATTTTCTATATTACGCTCTACTTTATGCCTCTTTTTTATATAAAGTATGTTGTGAACCAGTTTCATCGTAAAGCTTGTTATTATGAGTATTTTTTAATGGTATTAAATTTCATTAAAATATTAATAATTCTATGGTCTCGAGTTGTACGATGAAACTAAAATAGAAAACTTATTCCAAATTTCCTTATATCCCTATTTTACCTGGATTTTCTTTTCATATAATAGAAAAATCTTTTTTAAAAGGTTGGTTTCTATTTATGGGATGGCTTGGAGTTCAAATAGAGATATGTTGTTGCTCTTCTCCATTCTCAAAATTTGGATTTTTCAAACTTGCTTGATATTTTCAAATTTTTGGATCTTAATTAAGGTGGAATGTATTAATTCACTTTTTTTTTTCTTTTTCGAAAGCAATATAAATTCACTTATTAAGAGTTAGTATTTTGGGTTCTCTCTCAACAATCGTGCTTAATTGACATTTTTCTACCAGTTTAATGCTTAATTTTTGTTATGGTTTCATTGGCTGGTCTAAAAAAATCATCTAAAAAATACTAGTATTCTTTTTATTATAGCACAAAAAACGCTATTTGAGGTTATACAAGTATTTCTCAAAAATTGCAAATACCCATCAAATCTTTTTTGTTGCGGTTTCATTTGACGTTAGTTGACATTTTTCTACCGTTTGCTTAATTCTGTTGGGGTTTAATTGCCTCATGTAAATTGATGTATGTAAAGCTACATTTGATATTGGCTACTTAAATATTTTACAAAAGATACATAGTGCAATATATATAGTCTAATTATATTCACAAATACAAATTTGTTTAAGTAAAAATGAACGATGATATGATAAAAAAACCTATCAATTGCTGCAAAAAGGTGAATTTCATAAAAAAAAATTGGAAAAACCTCATATAATTTTTCTAAGTTAATTAACACCACCAAGTAGAACCTCCCTTTACTTGTGAGAGGTTTTTCTTTTTTGGCATACGAAATTGAATGTGATTGAATATAGGCTAATGAATTGACTGAGGACACAGCTTGTTTGAGCCTTTATGAACATTTCAAATTCTTGTGCATCCAACTTTACATAATTGTGTCCAAAATCAGCTACAATGCCCGTCCCCCATCCCCCATCCCCCACCCAAATAATAAAAAATAATAAGAAAAAAAATAAACTAGTGATTGTAATTAAAAGTCTTGGGCTGAATTATTTTAAATTAGGATGACCCGAAAAGTTGTCGATTTGTGGAGCCAGGAAAAGTAGGCACCCTTTCTTGATGCTAACTCGAATATTTGTTTTCCCCCTACCTATAAAGGTGAAAAGATTAACCACTAAAAAATATTCTTTGTGCTATAATAAAAAGAATGGTATTTTTTTATATAATGTTTTTTTAAAAAAAATATGATACTTATATTTTTCTTTTGAAATTATTATTATTATTAAGTTGGTATTGTGTAAAACATTATTTCACCGTAATATTGGTTCACAACTATCATTTAATAGTATAAAAACTAATATTTTTAAATGAAACAACTAATGTGACAATTAATATATTTTAATGAAGGTATGAAACTACCAATACACACAAAATATAAATCAATTGCACCGTAAGACTGATTTACACAAGACTTTCTATTATCAATATATTGTTTTGAAAAGTATCATTTTACACTTAAAAAATAATACTTTTTTCCCACCGTATAAAACACATTTCATGAAAATATTTTACATTAATTCTCAATCTATATTATGTGTGTAACATGATGCCATACACACAATTAATAGTAATAGTAATAGGCTTACTTTTTCTTTTTTGGGTCAA
This sequence comes from Ballota nigra, assembly GCA_947034835.1. Taxonomy (NCBI): domain Eukaryota; kingdom Viridiplantae; phylum Streptophyta; class Magnoliopsida; order Lamiales; family Lamiaceae; genus Ballota; species Ballota nigra. Next base: position 95,679,052 of record OX344724.1, read on the forward strand.
CATATTTGTAGCCCAACTCAAATATTTTAGACCACAGTTATTTTGACTAGCCTCTGTGTTAAATACACTACCTGGATAAATACACTACTTTTTTTTTCGAAAATTTGCAACATTTTCGAGAAAAAAAATCCGAAAATGAACATAAAATTCGAATTTTTTTTCAAAATAATGTGAATTTTATTATTTTCGAAAAAAAATGTTCGAAAATATGCAAAAAAATTCGAAAAAAATTTCCAAACAAAAAATAGTGTATTCATCCGGTTAGTGTCTTTAACATAGAGGCTAGTGCAGATAACCTGGGCCAATATTTTATGGCCATATTTTATTGATTATTTGGTTAAAGGCCACGGTTATTAGCACTAGCCTCTTGGTTAAAGACACTACCATATCATAATAATTATACAAAATGTCAATAATGTCCTTCAATGAATTCCCTCCAAAATTAATGTAGTAAATACACTACTCAGTTTTTCTACAATTTTGGTCGAAAATCATTCAAATTTTCGACAAAAACGAATGAAATTTTGAACTCCATGAATTTATTGAACCACGATCGAAAATTTGTGTGTTGTATTATTTGTTGAACGCCTATGTACTCAAGATGGTGAATACCTGATTAGGCGTGAAATTGTTATGTTTTGGTGCCCAATTTACTCAGGTTTTGAGTGTTTTCGATTAGTGCTTGGAGTCAAATGAGCATTATTTCTATACATTTATAAATTTGTCTCTTTGATGATCATAGGTGAATAAAGGACGAAAAGAGGAGTTCGTAGGACTTTGAATCGACTCAAACGGATGCCCGGATGAGAAGATATTGAAGAAATACGATTGGTATTAGTGCGGACGAGGAAAAGTATCATTTGGAAGGATTAGAGATCACTCGAGCGCATAGCTCGAGCGCCACCGCTCGAGCGCCTTACTCGAGCGCTTAAAACATACAGAACCATTCTTGCGCTCGAGCAGCTCGAGCGCCACCGCTCGAGCGAATCGCTCGAGCGTCCAAAACATACAGAGTCAATTCAGCGCTCGAGCAGCTCGAGCGCGACCACTCGAGCGAATGCGTCATTCGAGCTACACTGCTCGAGCGGGACCGCTCGAGCGTTTTGCTCGAGCGCCCATATACTTTTGCCTCCGGATTCGTATTTTCGGCCCATTAACTCCCGTTTCGACCCGGTGCCTATATATACCTCTTCCAAATACGTTTTGAACACAACATCGATCCCCAACTTTTAGAAATAATTTTAGACTTAGTTTTGGAGAGGAAGGAGACGAGCAAGCTTTATTTTACGTTTTGTTGAGGTTTTGCATACGAATTCTTAGTTTCTTGTCATTAGTTCGTTACTTTAAACGCTTTTAATTCCGTTTTAGATAATTCAATTTCAGTTCTTCGTATTTATTTTCTTTCAAACCCTAGTTTATGTTTATTATTTTCTTCATTCAATTCACCATGTTTTTATTCGTTGTTTCTTTTATTACTTTTATTTTTGTTAAAACCATGTCCGGCTAAAACCCTTGTATGCTTGGGTTAGGATGAACTCGTAGAAGTAGGATGTGGGTACGTGATTAGAGTAATTTGTGACGTTAGTTTTAATTCTCTTAATTAATGAATTCATATAATTAATCTTAATTTTACCTTTGAATTTCGTACGAAAGTGTTAGAGAGAGGACGACCGCATCACTCGATAACAATTAGTAGTCTTAACGAGAAGGTTTAGGAAAGGTTAATTCATCTACCGGTTTAGCGAAGGAGGACGACCGCATCACCTTAGTTAAATTAGGGTCTCATTAATTGAGCACAATTCATTAACTTGTTAGTGGATTAGTGAAGTCGATTGCTAGGATAAAGTATTAGGGTGAGAAATCTTGAGCTTTCATTCTACGATCTTTTACTTAGGTTAATTCTTGTTTGTCACGATTACTTTGATTATGTACCTGCTCCGTTAGTATACGTAGGGATTCCTATCCTGAGCATCACCATCTCTTATTTGAATCAAACCCTTAGTTAATTCGTCTGCTTTATTATTTTAGTTTACTTAGTTTATTTCAGTCTTTTAATTAATCTTTCAAAAACCCCAAAAACATCACACTCATATTAACTACGACGCGTAGATCTTTAGGGATCTATTCGCATACATACCATCCCTTGGGTTCGATAATACTTGGTCCCTATACTTGCCCATACTACAGTGAACCCGTTCTCTTGCGGGGTAGCTACTAGTAGAAGCTAGTGTAGTCGCTTCAAGTCAATACCCCAAGCCCTAATCACACATATGTAAGTGTTCATAATTTTTTGTAAAGTTAGGTTTTTAAAATCTTGAATATGATGATGTTTATTGTATTTAGAATGTTTTTTATGCATCTATTTGTTGTTTGAGAATGTAAAATTGAATGGGTGCGATAATGTTGTTGTTGGTTGATCATATTGAGTGTTAAATTTTCAAAAAATCGCGACTTCGATTTTCATGACTGGTTTGCCGAAACTGATACACAATTTCGTAAAAAAAATTCAAAATTGATACACAATTTCGGCAAAAATTTTCGAAAAAGTTCATAATTTTCGAATATTTTTTGAGAGAATATATGTTTTAAAATTCCGAGCTTTCTGTTTTGACTTTTTTTGAGAAAAAATGGGAGATTTTCGGTAGTTTTTTTCGAATATAATATTTCGGAAAAAATATATGAAAACATTAAAAAAATTCGGCAAAAAAATTCAATAAAGTTCATAATTTTCGAATTTTTTTTAGAGAATATATGTTTTAAAATTCTGATCTTTCTATTTTGATTTTTTTTGAGAAAAAATATGATATTTTCGGTAGTTTTTTTCGAAATTTAATGAAAAATTCTCAAATTTTTTCCAAACATTTATTTGCTATGTACGGGTCGGCGGGCGGCGGCGGCGCGAAGAGGGCTGTGGCCTTGCGATTTCGGTGGATCCTTGCGATTTGCCCTACCCTTCTCGTTCAAAAGTGTAGAAAACTGTGTATTTTAGGTAGTGTATGTATTTCAAAGGATATTTTGTAAATAAAGAAGTAGTGTATTAATCTGGGTAGGGTATTTTACCCAAAGGCTAGTGCCATAACCTGGGCCTTGGTTAGATTGTACTGGAAAGATATTTGGGCCAAGCCATCTGACAATTTGGGCTAAGCAATGGGCCTTACTTGCATATACCCGCGTGTGTTTTGTGACCAATCCTGTCCAATTCCAACTAAAGTCGCTAGAGGGAAAGCGCGACTTCCAATTCCAAACGGTTTCGGTTCGATGGCACACTGCTATTCTGATAATCCCAAATGTTCCAGTGCTACCCAGTACCTACCAACACCATTTTCGCCATGTTCAGATAATCCCAAAACCCTGAAATTCAAAACCCTAACATCAATTTTAGTATATTCATACACTGTAAGCGATGCAATCACCATGTATAGACGCTTGCAGAACTATCAGTAATGGATTCTTCCAGAAAGGGATCCACCAACAGCTCCTCGGAAATCAGTTAGATTATCGCTCTTCATTTCCGGTTCAGCGGCACAGTTCTTATCCATGTATTTCGTGCAATTTTGACGACAAAAGTAGTCCGCGCGCTGTTAAATTCAAGGACAATTGTCGAAGAGTGAAAGCGGGAGCTAAGGGGAAGGAGAATGTGTGGAGTGTTGACAACGAGATAGCGAGAGTTGAGAAGGAAAAAGAGGGAACGCGGCGCAGGAAGAAGAAGGGAGGGAAGAGAGTTAAGAATGTGATTACGAGAGGTGATAGAGTTCTTGTTTCTGGTTCCATGTTAATGGAAGTTGAAACTGTTTTACAGGCGCAGGTAAAATTTGATTTTACATGCTATATGCGCCTATTGATTAGTGCAATTTATTTAACGATTTCGAATTGCTTATGTGAATGCTTAACTGCTTATATTCTACTCTTAAGAATAGACTCTTATCATAGTTAAGCTTGGATTTTTCTTTCCTTAGCATTTAATTCAGTCACTTGTGGAAAATGAATAATTCGCAGTTTGTTTGTAATGTAGAAATATTGTATAGGTATTGTGCTCATCGATTGATTTTATATATGAAATTTACAAGTAAGAATGGTCCTTGGGCGTGAGTTTGAATACATTGTGGTCCTCCTAAAATGTTTGAATTCTTGATCTCAACGTTACTGGAATTTATGTGGTATGACACTTGAATGAAGAGTAATTTATGAGTATACGAGTCTCTTGCTTGTAGCTGAATTTACAAAGTGTGGTATTAACAGGAACCTGTTATTATGCCTGCATGGGATACATTTACAAGTAGCTTGAGTGGGATATGGAAGGGAGTGGGAGCTGTTTATTCTCCAATCACTGCAGAAATGGAGCCAGTTGATGTTGGTAGCAAGAACGAGAACTTATTTGATTGCTACACCGTGTCGCATATTCAGGCAATCCCATCCACTTCTGGGGCTCAGAAGTCTCAAATACGGAGGAAAATAAATTGGGTTACATTGAACCCTTATGGTGAAGCTCAGAATAATGGAGCTGGTGTTGGAAATAGAAAACATGATGCATCTTTTGGTTTAACATCTGATGGAAAATCAACTGGCCATAATTTGCCTAAACTTGAATCTTATGACTTTGGAAGGAGTGATGTGATGGAAGAAGATGTCATGGGGATGGAACCTGGTCTTGTTTTCTTTGAGGTAATACTCAATTGATTTGTTTTATGCTGATACATAATCCCCTTATATCAAAATGAATCTTGATTTTTGGCAATTTGAACACGAATTGCAACTGCACATTAAAGTTGGATACTATTAAAATTAAATTTGTGCCTGCAGTGATCTTGATTGTTTATGTTTTATTGTCTCATACATGCAGGATAGTGAGATTTTACTAAAAAGTTTCATCAATGAATTTTCAGGATGGATCTTATTCGAGAGGCCCGCTGGGTATCCCAATTGGTGAATCGGTGGATGAGTCTCAATATTACCTTTCCCCGACATTCAAGTTTGAACAAGTATGTTCCATTTTAGCCAAGAGCTTGCCTGTGTTGCTTGATTCTAACAGTACCATTTTTGTAATCCTTACAAATAATTGTTTAGTGTTTTGTTGGCTAGAATTGACTTCCTTTAGTACACTGTGTAATGCCTAAAGCAGACAAGTAAAATCAAATTATATGATCTTTGCAATGGAACATCACTTAGAAACTGACTACTACTTCTCTTTAATAACATAGAAGCTGAATGTATGAAATCCCCTTTTGCATTTGTTATACCATGTGTGACATTTCAAGAATATGCCGTTTGTTGTAAATTTACTAAATTGTAATCTCTGACTACTACTACGCTTCTGGTACAGTTACGTGAGTTCAATTTTCCAATTGGGAAAAAGTTTTGCCACTCTCTAGTTACTTCCCTTTACTGTCGTGTGTGATTTTTTTTTAAGAAAATAATGATTTGTTGAGCACTAATTATAGAAATCTAAATATACGCTTCTACCTCAGATTTTCATTCTCATGCACCCAAATTATCAAATGCACCTTATTCTGTAAATTTTGATTGTAAATAAATATGCAGTTCATTTCCCCACTATAATCAAAGAACTTATCTGTCTCTTTTGTCCTTTTCTAGTGTTTGGTTAAAGGCTGCCACAAGCGACTGCGGGTTGTGCATACCATAGAATTCAGTAATGGGGGTTCTGATATCCAAATAATGCGGATTGCTGTTTATGAAGAAGAATGGGCTAGTCCAGCCAGTATCCCCGAAACAAGGTACTACCTCCGTCCCATTTTTGTACATGAATCTCGAATTGCTTTGATCGCTGGAAATTTCTTCAGGTCATATCCTTATTTGTTCTGATGAATTATACACTGCATGAGCTTGTGTATAAAATGTAAAATATATATTTTGATTATGTCATTATCATACTTTGCCAGTGAGACTGAGGCAGATTTGAAGCCATTTTCTCAGAGGAAACGAGTCCAACCATCAGAGCTGAGTGGCTCATGGAAGGTGTTTGAGATGAGCGCCACACCTATATACGGTGAGGATATCACGATTGAAGAAAACAGCAGCACCCCTTACGTATATCTCTGCACAGAAAACCTCAAGAAGAGAAGCTTACCTGAGAATCTTGTTTACTTTGGAGAGGAAGAGATGCTCGACATGCAAGATGTGGCAGTCTTGTGGCTACCGGGAGGTGTGACTGCATACGTTGATGTGAAAAAGGATGGCATCCTTTGTATAGGTGTCGGGTGGTATTCGAACGAGGGTATCAACCTTGTAATGGAAAGGGACTATGGTTTAGATGGGAAACTTAAGGAAGTTAGATACAAGTCTGAGATGAAGAGAAGATGGACTAATCCTCCTCCGATGTAACTGATCAGGTTTGATATATATATTTTTTAACATATTATAAATTATTAGAGATTAAAATCAAGTTGAATGGTAAAAGCTTGTTTGAGTTTATATCGAGGTTTTGAAATTGTGTTTGTATGATTATCAGTGGAATCAAGCACGGGTAAACTCTCCCATTCAACTGTACATAGGTTGAGCACTTGCGCTATACTCTTTTTGTGTGTTTTTACACTTGATTTGTTTTTATCAGAGTTTATGTTGAAACTTAAGACTACCAGATAATTGAATTGAAATAAACTTGAATTAATGAGCTTTTAAAATTGTAATCTAAAATCAACTAAAGCTTAATTTGACTTTTGTCACTCACCTGTAGAGTTTATAAAGATACCCTACATATTTGGAAGTAGTAAACGAAGATAAAAACTTGTGTGAGACCCTCGTTAATTTGACTTTTGTCACTCACCTGTAGAGTTTATAAAGATACCCTACATATTTGGAAGTAGTAAACGAAGATAAAAACTTGTGTGAGACCCTCGTTAGACTGTTCATAAATCGTCACAAATTAACATGCTCTCTTTCTAAAGTGTTTAAGTGCTGTTTTCGGATTATGATTCGTTTGCAAAATCTAATGGTAAATGAAATCATAATTATGAAGAGATGAAAATTTGTGTGAGTCCGTCTAATGACACGAGATAACACAAATTAATTTTTCCCTGTGTCAAAGTGTTAATGTAACGTGTTTGACTTATACCTCATCCCATTGTCTCATGGCATGAAACTGTCTTACACAAGATCAAGGGTGTAGAAATTGGAAATCGCTAGTCGGACGGATTTGGAACGCCTAGGGCCTAGATCGCCTAGGCGGGAACTAGTCGGAGACTAGTCGGTGGGAGTTTTTTTTTTACCCTTCAATTTTTTACTCTCAATATCTCAATAGTATAGTAAAAAAATCATTTGATAATATTTTAGTATGACTATTTTTTTAGTATATATAACTGTATAAATTAAGAATTCAACGAATAATAATCAATATGCAAATAGTTCAACTAGACAATCACATACATTTATAAAATTAATTGAAACTCTCCAAACAACATCGTTTCAAGGTGAAAAAAATAAAACAATGAATGTCTTGTCTATCTAGGCGGATTACACTATAAATCGGTCGGCTGATGACCGTCCAGCGCCTAGGCCCCCTAGAGAGATTTTTGCATCACTGCACAAGACCTACCAGTATGAAGATGATATCATTCTAAATGTTAACACGAAATGGAAAGGGTGTTTGGCCGAGCTTATAAGTTCTTTAAAACAGTTTATAAGCTGTTTAAAAGCTTATAAATACTATCAACGTGTTTGACAAAATAAGATATTTAACAGCTTATAAGATAAAAAAAAAAAGCTTCTAACAACTTATAAGCTGTAAAATAATAAGTGGAGATTTTTCAACTTATTTTTCTAACCAACTCCACCCCCAACCACCCACCCCACCTTAGAATCATTTACCCCATCTATATCTATCTCAACATAAAAGATAACAAAAATTATATTAGAATTAAAATTTTAAAAATATTTATTATAAATTCTCAAACATCTTATAGGTTAAATAAGCTAAACACTTTAACAACTTATAAATTACTTAAAAATTACATATTATAAACTTTTAAAACAATTTATAAGATATTAAAACTTATAAAATATTTCAAATAAGTTTAGCCAAACGGGTCGAAATCCTTTAACAATCTTAATTACTGTGCGACTTTCGTACACTCCCTAATCCCCTGACTCCAAGTTTGAACTACTTGAAAACAACTGAACATAACCTATCCTTATCATACTTCTATATGTAAACAAATTTTATTTTGACCAATAAACATTTTTTTAGATGGTCGTGCAAATTTAAATCTATGAAGCGAATTCATGTGTTACGCGATTTCTGTTAAGTGGGTTAATTAAGAAGTTGGAAATTTTAATATTAATATAACAATTTTGGCAGTATATAAGGCTACAAAAAAATGGGTTTTAGCGACTGATGTAGCGACCGATTTTCAGTCGTAAAACGTGATTAGCGACCGATTTCTGATCGAAAAAAATCAGTCGTTAAAAAGCGGGTAGCTAATATTAGCGACCGCTTTTTGAAATCGGTCGCTAATCTGAGACCGTCAAGGCGGTCGCTAATATCAGCGACCGCCTTCAGTCGGTCGCTGAATCAATCGGATCCGACCCGGCCGGGTCATGATTTAACGACCGACTTCTGGCTGTCGCTAATTTATTTTTCGAAATAAAATTTTATTTATTTTTATTTTTTTCTGATTAGCGACCGACCTATAGGCGGTCTCTGAGAAGTTGGTCGCTAATTTATTTTTCAAAATAAATTTTTTTTTCTGATTAGCGACCGACCTAGCGATCCAACGTAAAAAAAAAAAAAAAGTGGCTCATTGGGTTCGAACCCGCGCTCCTTAGGGTTCGGGCGGGGTGCGAACCACTGAGCCACTAGCTCATATTAGGAGACTCATGTAGTATATAAGCCCTTGTGAGGCTTGTAGAAATAAATGGGTATATATGCGCTCAAGGGGTATCGAACCCACGACCTCCGGGTAGACCGAAAGAGGTGTGAACCACTAGGACATGTGCTATTTTTTGTTCGTTTATTTGCATTTAACTGTATATAACCTCAATTAACTCCCGTTTTTTTTTAATTCATCAAATTCAATTCATTTTGTTTCCAATTCGTTTATATATATCTATTTACTAACTTTTTTTTATTAATTTTATAAATTTAATATTTTAGACTATTCTAAATTATTAATTCATTCGTTTTTATTCATTTAATTATATATAATTCGAAATTGACTCCTTTTTTTTATAAATTCATCAAATTAATTTATTTTTGCTTCTAATCCGTTTATATATATTTATTTACTAATTTTTTTATTAATTTTATAAATTTAATATTTTAGACTATTCTAAATTATTAATTTATTCATTTTTATTTATTTAATTGTATATAATTCCAATTTGACTCCCATTTTTTTAATTCATCAAATTAATTTATTTTTGTTTCTAATTTGTTTATATATATATATATATTTACTAACTTTTTTTATTAATTTTATAAATTTAATATTTTAGACTATTCTAAATTATTAATTCATTCGTTTTTATTCATTTAATTGTATATAATTCCAAATTGACTCCCGTTTTTTTTAAATTCATCAAATTAATTATTTTTTGTTTCTAATTCGTTTATATATATATATATATATATATATATATATATATATATACACACTAACAAAATAAAAGACACTCAACAAAATAAAAGGCGTTCAATAAAAATATAAAATATTCAACAAAATAAAATATTCAACTAAAAATAAAAAAAATATTTATCTCTCATTCACTCTCTCTATAACTCATGATCATCTCCGGAGACTCATGTTGTAGCTCGTGAGGGCCTCCATCTGCTTCCGGACGTCCCTCAGCTCACGCTCCACCTGAGAGGGAGCAGAGTCGATCGAGGAGGACGATCCACTGCTCTGGCGGTAGGTCTACAGGATGGTCTTACTGTGACCATCCTGCCCCACGACCTTCCCCTTCTTGACTCCGACCACATCTAAATAGATGCGGTCCTCGTCAATCCGGGGAGGGGTGGGGTTCTCCCCGCTGTCGTCTCCGGGGCCACCTGCTGCGAGGCCTGGGCGAGACGATCCTTAAACTGGTTCTGAAATTAAAATTAAAAAAATACTTACGTGGATCTCGGTGGTGCGGGCGTAGGTAGACATCCCAGTCTCCGGGTTCACTGGGTGGGAGATCTCCATCTGCTCATAGAGAGTGGGCTTTCGTCTGTGCTCCCTCTCTTGTTGCGAACCAAATTCAATAGATTTTAAATATTAAACATTTAAAATTTTATTAATATTCAAATGCAAATAAAAGTATAATACTTACTGTTGGGGCGCCGCGTTCTGTGTGTTTAAATATTGTAATGAATGTTGGAACAATCACTACGACAATCTGGAAAACAGAGTATAAAACATGTATACAGCGGAAGACTTAAACACACAATTGCAAAAAGGGAATACTTTTTAACACAAACTATCATAAATAGTTTGTGCTAGCCTTATGGCGAAAAGTTCACTATAAAAAGATTAGTGATACAAAAGTTGTGTGAAGAGTATAATCGTTCACAACGGAAACAAGACTCGATATCACCTATCAAATCTAAATTGGCTAAGTGTATAACATAATACACCGTCAAAATTGATCTCACTCTATATCAATGATCTCACTATCTATGGATATACGTTCGATCACAAGCTATGCATGAAAAACTCTATTTCAAGGCATAACATAAACGTTGGAATAACTGCCCTATCACCTTTAAACTCAGGATCAACACTAGAGTAGGTGTACTCGTTTACTCCACACTTGGTACTGAAAGATTCGGCCTCTATTTATAGGCAGAAGTCTTCAATCAAAAAATAACTTCTCTTTGTAACCGCCTCCATGATCTTTATGTTGTCCCACGTCTCTTTCTTTATTTTTCATGCTTCTTGATGCAACCGCTTGATCTAGATAGTTCTAAAACGTCCTGGATAAGTCTGAAACGTGTAGGTCCTTGTAGATCCTTGTAGATCTTTCTGGAACCCGTAACCGCTCATGTTGCTACCAATGTTATGCAACATTCACTGCAACATTGATAATTCCAGAACCTTGTAGATCTTTCTAGATCTTCATCCTGCATGTTAAAACATCTAAGACAACATTTGATCATAAAGTGTTGGTTAATGAGAAGAAAGGGCAAATTCATGTTGTTTCAAAGTAAATAGTGAATACTTCACTACCAACAACATCAACAATCTCCCCCAATTTGACATTTCTGCTACAACACACCTGATGTATATATTAGTTCAATATATAAATCAGTGATGTATGTACAATAGAGATCAACATCGTATTGTACACTTATCTCTTCAACCTTGTGTAGCAAAACAGCCAAAAAACAAGATGATCAACTGTAAGTTGAACCACCAAAAACAAGATGAAATAACACTAAGTTAATTTCACCAAAACAGAATGAACATCATCATATATGCTCATAAAAAACAACAGAATGAGTAACATAATGTTTTCCCATTCAAATTACAACTTCAAAAATTAACTGAAATAAATCCTAACAGTTCTAATATAATAATCTGACAACTAATATAATATTGTCTTTTCAGAAAATAAAAACATCCTATCATAGCAACAATAATTAAAAAACATAAATCAACCAAGAGTACTTAGAGGCAATTACAAAAGAGGAACTTGATATCACTGTATAAAATATACAGCTGCAGCTTCAAGCATCTTGCATTAAGCTCCCCCATAAATTGTGCTTCCTCCAGTCTCTAACATACTCAGACTTTGGAAAAACAGCAAATAGTAAGCAGGATCATTCCCATGAGAGATATACGCAACTCCTCCTCAGGTCATGATCACAAAATTCCCCTTACCAACAAGAGCAGCACACTCAACAGACAAGACTGTAACATCAACAACAACATTATCTGCAACATTAACAGCAGAAACTTCTGGATCTAGTTCATTCGCATCAAGCACAAGTGCGTCACTTGGAGAATCACCATAAAATTGAACTCCATTAGAATGTAGGAGGAAACCAGCACCTGGTACTCCCCCTGTTGGAGCAGAAAGTGGAGACTCCTAGAGTGCCTTTTGCATCTCAAGATCAGAAATTATAACCTGCAAAATAGTTATCTAGCCATCCTATACAATAAAATGACTTGATTAAAAGTTAGTCAAACAGATAAAAGTATGAAAACAAACACAAGAAAAATAAAAAAATGTTAGCCAAACAATGAAAAAGAAAAGCAAGAATCTTACTAAATAAAATAATACTATAAGTAACCAATCAAGTAAGTAATGTACTCACTCTCAAAACTAAGTTTTCAGTATTTCAACAACACAACACTCAACCACCTTAAATAAAGAATAACAAGAGGTCGTTATTGTATCTAGTCCTCACAAAAATATATAATCAGGATATGTGATGTGATCGTGAATATGGGATGAAAACCACCATATCCATTATCACTCCATGATCGTGGGTTTTGCAGAAATTAAATAACCGCCCATTAAATTTTAAAATAAACACAATATATTGCTGAAATTAAATAACTACAACATAGGTTTCAAAAAATAAAAGATATAAATAAAAACCTTTTCTTAGCTAGAAAAATTCGACTTAGAGAAAATCAAAACTGAACCAAGTAGATGTTTTTATTAATGTTGGCACACACACTTCAACATATTTTATGTTCCAAATCAGCTTTCTTACACGCATCTTCACATTGATCCACCTTTTCAAAAGAGTACATCGTAGTTGTCAGCTCCGTGTCCCATAGTTACTCAGTGGATTTGTGAATAAATTGATGTATTTCCAGTCACCTTTTGAAAAGAGTGCATCGTAGTAGCGAACTCCGTGCCCCATAGTTACTTAGTGACTAGAACATCTAAAAAGTGTATTTTTCATGCATTCAAGAAGTGTGTCCAGTATTACATAATCTTAGTTCAAAATTGTTTTCAAGAAGGAATTAAACTAACAAAGAAAAAGAAGAAATTTACAAATTTTATGAGAAAAGTCCTATGTTGTTACAAATGATACCACATTAGTAGAAACATCTGCAATTTTTCATTCAGACAATACAAAAATCAAGAGATTTCCTCACAAAAGTATGTCTCTCATTATCAAGGGCCTTAAAATATCCGCAAGTTATTTTTCAGTGGACAGATACTCTAACTTCAAAATATTTTTCTCTACAAGGTCTCTCATAAAATGAAATTTAATACTTATATGCTTAGTAAGAGAGTGTTGTACATAATTTTTGAGATATTAATAGCACTTATATTATCACAAAAAAAAATAGTAAGAAAATCACTCTCAAGTTCATAATCATGGAACATTTTTCAGGTCTATCTAATTCTGTTTCTAGTTTGAACTCCAGATGTAATTTCGCCTATAATTTGATTTAGTGGATGATTTTTCAAGATTCTGGAAGATGAAATTCTATCTGGTATGTGAGTACTCTCTACAAATTCTGATTTTTCTGGATATGTTGTATCATATGTTATAACATTTGATGCAACATTTTTAGTCTGATCAGAATTTACAGAAACTTTAGAAATTTCAATGAGATCATAAACATCAGCCTTTTGAGAAATGTTCATCTCATATGATTTCAAAATACTCACGAGTTCATTCTGACTTATAAGATCTATATTTGTAGTCTCTTTTAAAATATGAATCTTATCATCAAAACGTCTAGAAACTGAATGCAAAATTTTGTGTACTAACCTGGAATTGGAAATTGACTCACCAAGTAAATGAGATTCATTTGCAATCTCACTGATTCTCTGATTATAAGATGAAATAGTTTCATCTTCCTCCATCTTCAGATTTTTTAACTTGGTGTCAAGCATTCGAATCTTGGCTCTTCGAAAATTCTCAGATCCTACACAATGCTTTTCAAGTCTATCCCAAGCATCTTTTGCAGATACACAGTTAGATATGATTTTAAACATGTTCACATCAACTGATGTAAATATTGCATTTAATGCTTTGGAATTATAACTTGCAATTGTGATTTCTTCTAATGTCCAATTCAATTCACGTTTGACTTTCATCTCTCCTTCATCTGCTTGAACCCTTGGGGGTGTCCATCCATCCAGTATACTCCTCCATGCATTTACATCAATAGTCTTAATGTACATCCGCATCTTTGGTTTCCATTCAGCATAATTCGTTCCATCAAGAACGAGAGGCCTCCTAGATAGAATAAGTGGATATTCCATTGCAATTATGACACACTAAAACACAGGATCTAAACTTAGTATATCAAGTTTATGGCTCTGGTGCCAATTGAAAGTGCAGGTAGTATGATATCAGATTGCTCTGATACCACTTGTTGGGGCGCCGCGTTCTGTGTGTTTAAATGTTGTAATGAATGTTGGAACAATCACTACGACAATCTGGAAAACAGAGTATAAAACATGTATACAGCGGAAGACTTAAACACACAATTGCAAAAAAGGAATACTTTTTAACACAAACTATCATAAATAGTTTGTGCTAGCCTTATGGCGAAAAGTTCACTATAAAAAGATTAGTGATACAAAAGTTGTGTGAAGAGTATAATCGTTCACAACGAAAACAAGACTCGATATCACCTATCAAATCTAAATTGGCTAAGTGTATAACATAATACACCGTCAAAATTGATCTCACTTTATATCAATGATCTCACTATCTATGGATATAAGTTCGATCACAAGCTATGCGTGAAAAACTCTATTTCAAGGCATAACATAAACGTTGGAATAACTGCCCTATCACCTTTAAACTCAGGATCAACACTAGAGTTGGTGTACTCGTTTACTCCACACTTGGTACTGAAAGATTCGGCCTCTATTTATAAGCAGAAGTCTTCAATCCAAAAATAACTTCTCTTTGTAACCGCCTCCATGATCTTTATGTTGTCCCACGTCTCTTTCTTTATTCTTCATGCTTCTTGATGCAACCGTCTGATCTAGATAGTTCTAAAACGTCCTGGATAAGTCTGAAACGTGTAGGTCCTTGTAGATCCTTGTAGATCTTTCTGGAACCCGTAACCGCTCATGTTGCTACCAATGTTATGCAACATTCACTGCAACATTGATAATTCCAGAACCTTGTAGATCCTTCTAGATCTTCATCCTGCATGTTAAAACATCTAAGACAACATTTGATCATAAAGTGTTGGTTAATGAGAAGAAAGAGCAAATTCATGTTGTTTCAAAGTAAATAGTGAATACTTCACTACCAACAACATCAACACTTACAAAGGCGAGGGAGTGCTCGTAGATGGACCGGGATCCAGCCCGATGTCTAGCGACGCCTTGTCCGGTGGGGTCCTTCAATCGATTCTCCCTTGACTTCTCGGACTTGGCTTTGAATTGCTCACTATTCCAGTGAGCAACCAAATCGTCCCAAACGGAACGTCCGTCTGGCCCTGTGCCCAGCTCCAGTTGCGCCCCACTATTGAACTGCTTCCTCATCCCGTAGATAATATTTTTGTACCGCTCCTACGCTTTCGCGCAGAACAAGCCGTACATAACACTATCATGGGCAGGATCCCAGACGCACAGCTTCTGCAATTAAATTAAAAATAAAATATTAACAAATAAATTCAATATAAAATATTAAATGTAATTAAAATTATACTCCCTCCATCCCCTAATAATAATCACATTTACTGTTTTCTCGTGTTTTAGCGAGCGAGTTTTTTATTAGTATTTGAAATGATAAATTAATTTTTAAAGTGTTTTATAATAGAGTAGAGATGGATCTATCTTAGCCCATTTTCAAAATCACTTTATCATTTCAAATATTAATAAACAATTCGTCCGCTAAAACACGAGAATAAAGGTAGTGTGAATATTATTAGGGGACGGAGGGAGTAATAAATATACCTTGAACTCCTCGAAGTACTCCCTCCTCTTTTGCTCGGGCACCATGGACCACGAGTGGGCACCAATCTCGAACGGGAACTTCTTAATGGCCTCTGAGACCTTACCGCTAGTCTCATGGCCTGGAAGCATACTGTAACATAAAAAAAGTTCAAGTTAATATTAATTATTAATATTAATGAATACAATTAAAATTATTTAATTAATTATCTAAAAATACTTACATGTTGTCGCTAGAGACAACAGTGAGACGACTATCCAACTGGGGATGCTGCCGTGAAGCCGTAGATCCAGCAACGGAAGTAGAGCCAGCAACACTGAACTGCTGGGAGGAGGATGGTGTCATCTCCTGGGCTCGTCGAACCTCCAGGAGCACTGGACTCAACGACCCCGACCTCCTCTTCCCCCGACCCTGACCCCGACCCTGTCCCCGACCCACTCTGATCGGGGTTATCATGAGAGCTCATCTGTAATAAATTTAAATTCAAAAGATTAACATAACATATTATATTTATACACAACTACGAAAATTCCTAAACTAAATTCACAACTACGAATAAAATTAATCAACAAAAATCACAACTACGAATATCCCTAAACGAAATTCACAACTACGAATATAAATAAAAAAATTCACAACTACGAATATAATTAATCAACAAAATTCACAACTACGAATATAATTAATCAATATAATTCACAACTACGAATATAATTAATCAATAAAATTCACAACTACGAATATAATTAATCAACAAAATTCACAACTACGAATATCCCTAAACGAAATTAACAACTACGAATATAAATCAACAAAATTCACAACTACGGAAATTCCTAAACTAAATTCACAACTACGAATATCCCTAAACGAAATTCACAACTACGATATAATTAATCAACAAAATTCACAACTACGAATATAAATCACTAAATTCACAACTACGAATATCCCTAAACGAAATTCACAACTACGAATATAAATCAACAAATTAAATCCACAACTACAAATATAAATCACTAAATTCACAACTACGAATATAAATCAATTAAATTCATATATATACGTGTTTATATATATATATATATATATATATATATATAACTTAATGCATTATTCAAATATACAAAGATATATAATAAACGGCTAAAGTTTGAAAAACTTACGTTTATTAGATAGACGGTGAAGCAAGGAGGGTATTGACCGGAACGGAAAGCTCGACGGACGGTGGCGGCGGCGGAGTTTTTTTTAGCGTAGGCCGAAAGTGAGTACGGTCTGTGACTAAAAAGGGAAAAAAAATTAGCGACCGCCTAATTATGTATATAGACGGTCCTAAAAAAATTAGCGACCGCCTTTGACGGTCGCTAATCCCCCAGCATTAAATGACCCTTGCCCGTTTCCAAGAACGGGTCAACTGACCGATTTGCGACCGCATAATGGTGGCCACTAATAAAAAATTGAATATAGAGACCGCCTTTGCGGTCGCTAAACAGGCGGTAAATAGTTTGGCTGACCTTTGAGGTTTTTGTGAACAGCGGGGCGGTCGTAATTCGGTCGCAAAAAAATTTGGTTTGAGACCGGTGGTCTACGGCGGTCGCTAATCGGTCGTTAATTCAATATTTAGCGACCGAATTTTAAGCGGTCGCTAATTTCGGCCGCTAAAACGCGAGTTTTTTGTAGTGTAAATCAATTTACAGTGCATTTAACCTTCTGTGTTAAGAGGAGCTTGGAGTTTCAAATCATTCTCCACCACCTTTTACCATTTCTACACATAAAGAGCTGTATTTTTTAAAAATATATATGTTGGTATATTTAATTTTAGATAAAACTTAAAGCTACAGCTACGAAAACGTGAGCATGCATAAATCATGAAGAAATCCTGTAATATATATTTTATAAATTATAAAACGGATTGAGCTAATTGACTTTGAATTGAGTGGGTATTAGGTGAGTTGGCCTAGAACTGTCGCTACCTAATTCAATTATGATAAACATAATTTTTTTTAAAAGAAATATAATAAAACATTACCATAGTCAAGAATATGTTGGTCTACTCATAAAAGAAGTCTCCTTCTTGTTTGTAAATTGTAGTCCAATGATGTGATAATTTCGCCTAGTGGTGGTAGTTGGTAGCATACACGTCAGAAAATTACGTGCACGTCTCTTGGATTAATTAATACCATTTTTAAGAATTTGATGGATTTCATCAAATTGTGCAAATAAGTGCAAAACAGAAAAGTCCTGCATTTTGTGATAGAAGATTATAAAGGATATTTATCTCTTTCAAAGCACTTGTTTTCTGTTATTACTCCTATTATTTTATGTATTTAACTTTCATTTATTCATTCACGATAGTGGGCGATTTGATACTTATTTCACCTTAGTAAGAGCAGTTTGTATGATACAAATATATCTTGAGGGCAGTATTTATATATAATTCATAAATTACTAGTCTAATTAATCTCGTCGATACTTCTTCTAGTTATCTGTTTGCCAAGCTATATTTTTATAATGTGCATTATACATGGATACATACATTATCAATAATATATACAACATACACGATACATGTTTATATGTAAAATAAGATAAAATATGGAATTACATCCAAACGACCCTCGTTTTAATTTAGTAGTCATTGTTAAAATTACTAATTATATGAATGACTATATTCCTCATATTTCTTGATGAAATTTGCTTTAAGTGATCAGAGGTACGTATTTGGTTCATGTGTTGTACCAGACTATTCAATAGTATTTTGGATCAAATGTATTATGTTGTAAAAAATTGAACAATAAAATTATAAAATAGGACATTCATATACAACACATGATCAAAATTCATGTTTAAAAACACATACAATCTGATATCTTTTAAAATGTTAAAGAGTGGATTTATATTGTTATAAAAATTAATCGTTTAGCAAAGATAAATTAGATAATAAGAACCATATGAAATGAAATTTAATACTAAATAATAAAAAGCTAGCTAATAAACAGATGAAAAATAAATGCATACTCTTTTATTGAATCAAATGAAATCAACAATATATAGGAACAATCTCAAAAGATTGTGACACAAACTCAGAATAACATGTACACACGTACTAAAGATAATTAAGAAAAAATAAACAACAGAAAATTAAAAAAAATATATATATAAACAAATTCTAAACAGCACTGCCTCTTGCCTAGCCCATTAACCCTGCTGCCAAAACAAGTAACGACCCCACAACCAAACTACTTCCGCCACCCAAAGTGGTTGCTGCACCGGCCGGAGTCGGCGTCGTGGTCGGAGTTCGTGGGGTCCCCGAAGGCGGCGTGGGGGTGTCGCCGCCGGAAGGTGGGGAGGGTGTGGTGCCGGACGGCGGTGAGGGGGAACCGGTCCCGCCGGTGACGTTGACGGCCAATTTCATGCCTTGGGCGCAGTGGTTGGACCTGAGGCACACAAAGTATCTCATTCCAACGGCGGAAAGAGCGATGGTGGTGGGGCTGTTGGAGGCCACACTTATGGGGTTGGCGGAGCTGCAACGCTGGTAATCCGCCGCGTTTACTTCATCAACCGTGTGGGTCCCGTCGTAGTTGAAAACTGAAAAATCATCAAACATTAATTATTCTTGGGTTATTAATTGCTTGAAATAACGAATTTAACCCAAGGTTATATAGGAAATAATATTTTTTTACATAAAATGGAATTCTTTCCATTTGCTTGTAATTTTGTGTTGATTTCAATTTTTTGTAATACTATATGTTAACTAATACTCCCTCCTCATCATTTTTTGAGAGAGTGTTAGGGATGATTTTATAAAATTTTATACATAAAATAAATAAATTGGTTGGTTGAGTGTATACCAAAATGATATTGTGAGATTGGGAAAATTTTCTTCTCTGAGCATGCAAAATGTTGTGGAACGTTTTAATAAAAAAAAAAATTACAAATTGTTTGAGAAAGGATGGGGTATTGTTTAATTAAAATAACAAATAATGTTCATAAGAAGAACTAATATTAATTAGAAAAACAACAATTAATACCATTTAAGTATATGCAAATTTGATTATACAAGAATTTGCATGTATAGATGTGAGTAGATTTTGTGTGAGATCAGTCTCACGGTAAATTGGAGTATAAGTTGAATATGATACATTAATGAGTATGTCTTGAATATGATACATTAATGAGTATGTCTTGTATAAAATCTTGGGTGTAACTAGGCATTGCTTCATTAACACTTTGGTAGGGGTATAGATGTTAATTTGTGTGGTCTCATAACATGAGACGATCTCATATAAGTTTTTGCCAATATTAATATTTTAGAAAAAAATGTGTATATTAATTTGTGTTGGTTTCTAAAACAAGTTTTTATGGAGAGTTGTATTATGAAATCTTACCGAGAGAGTCGGCGGTAGTAAAAGTGATGGGGCTAGCCCAGTCATCGTAGTTGACGCCGGTGTCCCAGCGGTCGCTTCCACCTACGGTGTATGTGACGGCGTAAGCCGCCGGAATAATAAGAAGAACAACAAAAGGAAGGAAGGCGATAGCTTTTGCCATTATAAATTTATAATCTATATATGTATATGTATATGGATGTTCTTTAATTTCCTCTATACAAGGATTAATGAGGAACGACAACGAGACCTCCCACTTATATAGATATCATTACTACTACTAATCTTGGCTGTTAACAATTATTTAAGGTTACCTTTTAAAAAAATTATTTTAAGGTATATTATATTGCACTCGGTCTTATATAACATATTTTTCTTTATAACTCCTTCCTGAGTTCCTTCTGTCTTTAAATTTATTTTACAAAATATTGAAGCTTTCTTCTCCGACTTATGATTTTTATTTTTTTTTGGGTGCAATGTATTTTATTTCACTAATGTATACCGTACGTGCATGTATATTGTATAGAGCGGTGATGGTATTAATAATTTAAAACACAAAATGGTTAAATATATACTAGTTTTATTATATACGAGGTAAATTTGTTCTTTATGTTAATTTATTTATGAGTAGATTATATTGGGTATTAATGTAAAATAGTATTGCGATTTCATTTTACAAAATTGAATCTGATAGTCCGGTTAAATTTTAAGGGCAACATTTTTTAGGAATTTAGATTTCAATAGCTATTTAATTTTAGAGTGAATAATATATACAGCTTCTGAAAAAAAATGCGCATGCATGTCAGATTTTCTTTCGGAATTGATCGTTAGTATCTTTAGAGATACTGTTCCCACAATGTAATTATTTTTAGGCAAAAACTTATATGAGACCACACAAATACATCTACCCCTACCAAAGTGTTAATGAGTCAATATCCTAGTTACACTCATTCTCATATATTGTCTTATGCCATGAGGCGGTTTCATACAAGACCTACTCTTATTTTTATAATACACGTTCAAGTCTCTAACACACACCTAATTCGTTTATTATTTAGTTAACATTGAAGAAATAAAGTAAAATACACAAGTTCCCTCAATGTAATTAATTTTTTAGTTCACGTTCAAGAATAATACCCACCTAATATATTTTTTATTTTATATGATAGAGGAAAAAATATGAGTATAATTCAGAGTAGGTTAAGATGACTGTTTTCCATTTGTCACCTCAATGATAGTAAATCATTACAACTTATTGACTTTATCAAACAAATACATCTGTAGCGGCATAGTTTGAATAAAGGTATTGATTAAAAATATTAATTATTTTTATTAAAAGATATTAAATGTTTCCATTGAAGGGTATTAATTGTTTTCACGGAAGAGTATTGGTTGTTTATTGAAATCAATCTAAGATTTTTCAGTATAAACAAATGATACTCTTCGGTGAAATAATTAATATTTTTTAGTGAAAATAATTAATGCTCTTTAATAATTTATGTATGAACCAATTTCACTCTATACATACTCTTGAATAAATTATTACTCATATTTTCTTATTTTATTCGGTTTTTTTTTTAATATACTTGATGAATTATTAGTTCTCGGTCAACTTCATGTAATAATTCTATTTTATGAGTCGATGGGGAGTGGAATAAAAAGACTTTGAGGGTCAATTATTTTACCAAACCTTAACCAAATCCCAGTTAATGAATTAAAGTTCCATTTGGAACATTCCTGGATTGTTCTCCCTCCCTCCATATATATTGCAACTCAAAAATGTAAATTATTTTTATAATACAATATAATTATTAGACTAATACATTTTAGTGAAACAATGAACTAATTAATACTTTAAAAACATACATGAAATACAACCAAGTTTTACAGTGAATCTGGTACACATTATACTTTAAAAAAATATTTATAAGGAAACTCATTGCTTGAATATGTTATTTAAGAATATATGTTTTATAAATTTTGTACTCGTTCAATAGTCCGAATATTACACACACACAAACAAAAAAAATAAAAAAATCACACGAAAAAATAAATCACACTAGTTCTGGTTCAGCCCATGCTTTTTTAGGGAGTACTACTAATTTCTCTATGGCCATAATCTTAGACATATTTTTATACTTTATTTTAAAAGAGAGTTTATAAAACCAATTTTCATACATTTGAAATTTGTACTGTAAACTATTGTAACAAAAATATTGAATCTGAGATATTTGTATATGGACGGCTGTAGAATACAATTCTTCATCTTTACCTAATTGGAATTTAATGTGGCGTAACAAATGTCACAATATATTATATCTTGCCGTTGTTGAAATTCATAACAGTGTTGGGACATTGTCAATTACATTATTGAGATCAATTCAACATATTGCCTAATCTTTTACTTTGTCTACACTATTTTTTTTTTCTTCTTTATAAATTATTAATTGTGGTCAAATCATTAGGGTGGTTATCGGTCAATTTTTTTAACCTAGTCAAAATATTCTTTCAAAGCTTTTAAAAATTATATAGCATGAAATTTTTTATCATCAGTAATAAGATGTTGATGAAGAAGGGAATAAAAAAATTCTGAAAAAGCCCAGAACAAGAATGGGCTCCTTGGGCCTAGTAAGCCTTTTCAAGATTAGGCCCTGCAGGGAATGGTAGAGTATTGTCCTTAAAAGAGGCACATGTTATTAAATACATTAGCAAGATGAATATACTATTTGGTGTTCGGAAAAAAAATTAAAAGTCTTTTTATTGAAGGAAAATATATTAGTGTGTCTTCATCAACAAGTAACCGATAGAGGACAATATGGTCATTTCATTATATTCTATGTACTCATCTAAAACCTTAGATTGTAACCTATATAGAGGGATCTCATACACAACAAATAGTGAATTATCTCCTGGCTTGGTACGCCCCCAAACGTAGTCATTCCTGACGTGGGTCAACAAATCTGTGTTCTTCTATTCTTCTCTCTATTTTCATATATCCTCAAACACCTCAGCACAAGTTTTCTAGCCAATTGGGTTTTCAAAAAATTTGCAGCCTCCAACGTCGATCTGAATTCTTTAGGCAAGATCGGGTTTAATTAGGGGAAGTTATATGTGAAATCAGTATTTGTACGTAGAACATAACACTGAGTCAAACTCGGATCGTGGGCAAAACATGAACAACGCCGCTAAAGAAATTGGCTTCACCTTGATCGGTACCTCTGTAACTCTGTCCTTAGTGTTTATATATTCAATTATTTAAATAATTATTTATATAAAAAGGTTCATAATCCTTACATGCATCTTACTAAGGTATTGGTTTATTGTGGGTCACTTGGCATACGTATGTGCAGGTTTAAATACTTGATGTATTAGTAATACTTGAAAAAAAAAGATAATAATGAAAATAAAGAAAACTTTCATAAAGCAAATAATGGATCTTCGTTTTCGAATTACGTACTGAGTTCATGATCATTGTGCTATCTACCTATTGATTTCTCCATTATTATTAATTATTATAGTATGGGATTATCAGTTTAAGTTTTACAAACAAAATAAGTTAGGTGCATATTACCTGCTGTGATATTTATGTACGTATTTGATAACGGAGTGTATGACAAATTGCATGATCCATCATTAAGTCACTCAAACACGAAGGCAATACATTTTGATTTTGGCTAACCCTGAATTTTATTTTGGACTCGACATTGGTTTGTTTTATTGCTCTATCTACTGGCAATATGCCTAAGGCTGACAGACTGTCACTGTTGATGAGACGAAGAAGCAAAGAGATCACCCGTTCCAAGTCTTTCATTAAAAGTTCAGGAACCCTTGCTATAGGGTTCCGCTCTGGTAAAGAGGCTTAACACATTCTTTTAAATTTTTAGCAATTAGCATTGCTTGTCGCAGTATTGGCTTGCGAATTATTGCTATAAAAAAATTAGAATTTATGTGAAAAATCTTTGTTTGCATATTATTACTTAAAATGTAGTTGATATTGTTCATTGAAATTTACTATGAAGAATTTAATAACATATTTGTTATAGTAATGTCATCAATGATATATATATACTCAATTTGTATGTATACATGTTCATTATTGAATATCTCCATGATAAAGAAATTTCCTGATTGATATTTATAAATACAAATCAATGTGATAACGTATTTTCACAAAGCATCATAAAATATGTGACTCATGGTCTTAAAATCTAATTCACACTCACATTCTTGAAAAATAAATTTATTATTGTATATCGCTACGCTTGCGAATTTAACTTCCACTTATAAAATTTTGGACTCAAAAGGAATTGAGTACCACAATTGGGTTCATCATCTGATCAAAAGACAAAGAACCGTCTAACAAGATCAAAGTCAATGTCCTAATATTCTTTTAGGCAACATATCAGACTCCATTTTATGTTGAATATGTCTTCTCTTTATAATACCCAAAGAACTGTGGTATATTCTGAAAGGACTTTTTAGTCTGTACTTTTAGAATTGATAATACAGTGAAAAAAAATCAGCTTACTTAAATATAAAGAGGGTCACGAATTTCCTTAAAGATATGTTGCGCTTTAAAGTACACTTTACTTTCTGTGAAAAGAAAATCACAAAAGATGATACAATATATATAAACTTTTTCACTTTCCCCGCTAATGTTTGGCTTCTTGGGACAAAGAAAATTCCCGAGGTTAATTTTGGTTAATGAAACAGTGGGAAGAACCCAAAATAAATTGGGACATGACATATTAATCCATATGAATATGGGAATAACGCACCACGTGGAATAGTGGTGGCTCTTCCACTAGAAGACGTTAAGGAGGTATTGGTACTCCTAGCAGTCAATGATGATACCATATCAAATTGTGATGCAAGTACAAAGTAGCAACCAACTATATGAGGTATGGAGAATCTAAAGAAAAAATACCCATTATATGAAAGATGGGGACTATCCCTCAAATTTTACCTCACAGTTGTTGATTTCAATGGCAACAAGGACTTTGCCCAATTAATGAATATTTCTGACTTTGATTGATTTATTTATAAATTTTTCATTTTTCAAGACGGTTATTTAGTCATAATGTTTCATTTTATTTGGTCAGATATTTTGGTCTTAAAGTTAATTAGATCAACAATGATTTTTGATTTAGATATTTGGTATGAGGCCTTACTTATATTGAAGTTGATTCGTAATAAATTTGAATTTTATTCAAAGTACTGAATTATTTGAATTTATTATACACATACATTAATATACATGGTTCGAAAATAATATTATCACGAAGTATAGTGATAGAGTATTGAATGAAAAGTAAATCATTCAACTCAAACTGAAACTCAGCAGAATATGAGATTTCTTAAAAAGACGAAGAATTGCCAAATTATTGATGTCTAACAATACACTTATTAAAATAAAAGAAGTTCTATATGCATCAAGAGCTAATCGAACCTTGTTAAGTTTTAAAGGTACATGTGCCAACGTCATTATTTATACACACATAGTGAGAATGAAATTTTATATTTATCTAATGAATGTGAAAGAAAACACATCTTAGATAAACTGAGAAGTCAATCTAGTGAAATACAACCCACTATTGTTCTTGAATCATATGTTGTCACCAATGATGAACTATGTGACATTGATTTATACAGGCTTTGACATGATGATCCATATTTTGAAGGACTGATATGGACATTCTTTTTTTTTTTTTTAGTGAAATGTAAAATGAGATAAAAAATTCGATACGATGCATGATATCGGTCATGTTGCTATTTTGTAGCAATCTTTGTTTTCTAAAGTACCAGATACATTATTTACATCTCACTTTGCTTTACAAATATCAAAGACGCATCACTCATTTTGCAAAGCCAGATCTTTAGCAAAAGTAACATTGAGTCATGTTTATGTTAAAGATTCAAAACTAAATATTTCATTCTTATAAAGGATAAATTATGATATTTGTGGACCAATTCATCCAGAATGCGGACCATTCAAGTAATCTATGGTTCTGGATTATACTTTGACATAATGGTCATGTTGACGATCAGTTCTAATCTTGAAGATTAATAGCTGTTTTAGGTTGTTTTAGGTGGTTAATTGATCATCAAACAATTACGTGTGATTGATCACTAACGTAATTAGTGAATACGAATTTTCGGGTTTAGATGGATTAGAATCGTACAAAAGCTCACGTGTTTAAGTTCGATCGTAAGTTAATCGAGCTGCTTTAGATTCGCAATCGAAGTTTGGACGTGTATAATAATTTGTGCTTGTTTTATTTGCTGAAAAAATCTAAGTATTTATAGACAATTGCCTAGCAGGAGGTGTTGTGACTTTTGACCTACCAGGCTTGCATGCTCGACACCTGGCCTTTGACTAATTTGACCTTATCTTAACTAAATTCTATCCTTATCTTGATGGACTTGCTCGCAGTCAAGAGCTGCTCGTCATATTGGACTTGTCCTGGAGGAGTCTTTAGTTTGATTTTGTTGGTCTCTTGTCTTACTTGGTTGCTATCTTGGCTTTGTAGTCGGATCTGGTCGGCGTGACGCTAATTGAGCTCATCATGTAGCTTTTGATCTGATTTTGTTCGCCTATCCGTCTCGTTGTAGTGTGCAGATTCTGCTCGCCAGATAACTTAGGTGAACCTTAAAGCTAAAGTTGCTCGCCCAGTTCGTCTTGCTTAGCGAGCAGGTTCGGCTCGTCAGATCCCTTATTTCATCCCGGTTTAACTTTGTCTTTACCATGGGTATTTTGAGCTAATCCTAACCGCCCAGATGACGATTTTGCTCGCTTATCAACAATTGCCCCCTTGCCGATCAATAAATTGTGAGAATGACGAACGAGCAATTCTTGAGTTGGCAACCTTCAAGTGTCATTGGGGCGAGCAAGGTCATCAGGGGGCGAACAACTTTTGACGGGCGGACAACATTGGTCGAGCAGGCTTGGGCTAGTGATGGTTGAGATCCCAAGGTCTGGGTACGGCTCGAGGTGTGACGTGGGCGGAATGATTGCTGTCGCCCACGTGCACACGATCCCGAGGTGACGCGCCTTCCCGCTTTGTCGGGCAGGTGCTGCACGCGCCCAGCATTTGCACTTTAGTCCTTCGATTTCTCAACTTGCTCGCCCGGTACCCCGTTTTTCCAGAGAGTATTTAAGGAAAACATTCGCGATTTTTATCATTTTTACTGTATATCAAGCGCGAATCTCTCCTTCTTTCCTCTTTAAAATTTCCGACGATCGATACCAGTTTCCGGCGACCTTCAAACGACGTCAAGGTAGTTTCTTCTCTGCTTTCTTCTTTTCTTTCTACTTCTCTTGCGTTGTGTGCGTTCCAGACTCACCAAAATCCCTACTCCGCCGCGGATAGTTCTGAACCGCCGTGATTCCCCTTGCCGGAATCTGTTAACATTCAAAACTTTTCCCTTAACTTATTGGATGGCGTCGCACTCTGAGACCGGTTATTTTCCTCCCTGAAATCCTGAAAAACGACACGTCGAAGAGAATCTTCCTATAGTCAACCTGGAATCCGATCCCGAGGCGGCTTCGGTTGCACGCTCGGTCAATTCTGGAGCTCGTCCCTCCGGAGAAAGAGAGGAGCGAGCATATCCTGCTCGCCAGCTCTTGGAGGAAACAAGCTCGGACCTCCACGAAGACGAGGACGAAGAGGTCGAGGTACTTCAGCCGGTGAACCTTGACGAACAAACTTGGGCCTATCTAAAAGACATTAACTTCCCTGCGCCCAGACTGATCGAGCATCGGGTTCCAGTCGCGGTTGCTCGCCGTGTTGACTGGAATGAGTACGAAAAGGAGCACTCCAATCGCTTCGTCATTCCTGCTCGCGGAGTACGGAAGCTTAAAGCGACCGAGTTCGCAGCGAGTTGTATCGTGTCCGCCATTACCGAGGAGGACTTGGCCGGGATTCGGAGGGATTACAAGATTCCCTTTGACATCCCGATGTATGCTTCTTTGGTGGACGATAGAGCCGATCGTCCACCACGCGGATTGACGGCAATCAACCTCGCCACCCTGAATGCTGGAGTTTCTTTGTCGTTGCATCCTTTGGTCGGCCAATTCCTACAAGATGTAAACTTGGCTATCACCCAACTTACTCCCGTTGGGTGGATAAATCTGATGGCTCTGATGGTGATGTTCGCCCTGTAGGGGTATCCCAATAGGCTGTCCACCGAAGAAGTTGGCTACCTAATGACGATGACCGGCTGCACCGGGGAAGAGGCGGGCTGGTACTATCTGAAGGCGCGACCAGGCCAGAAACTGGTTGAGGGCATCCCTGGGAAGGTGCGAGACTGGAAGCATGACTGGTTCTGGGTTGGAGGCGACTGGCGTGCTTCTGCTCGCTCTTCAGGGAGTTCTGAACGAATTGAGACCCCGGCGGAGTTTAGGGAATTAAAGCGTGAGTCTCACCTCTTCTATATCTTTGAAGTGGTTGGACTAATTTTAGTTCCCTTTTTCCTTTGTTTCAGGTCCCAAGAACTTGGGGTGGCGAACTGTGAAGAATAGCATCAGCGATCAATTCCTGTTCGTTGCGTGTTTGATCGCTCTCCGTCGCCGAGAAGATCGCAGCATTGGCCATCTCTTCGCCGAGGATACACTGCGAGTTGCCCATCTTACAACTTATCCTCACCATCTTGAGGCTCTAGCTCGTATCCCAGAGGGTAAGTATCTTTCCTTGTTGGGCGAACAGATCTGATCGGCATTATACTTAGTATTAACATATTTTTTATGTCCTTTACAGATCAGCTCGCCACAGTTGCTCTTCACCCTTCCTTCTTTGAGCTCGATAACCGGGTCTGGGAGATGCCGACCAAAAAAAGGACGCAAGAAATCGGATCCCCTCTCGAAGATTATCGCCCTTGCAGCCAAGGGTGGAAAAGGCGACCCAAGGTAAACCGGAGGGCCGAGCTCGGCACAGCCACCCGCTCCAGTGGCCAGTCCGCCTAAGACCTTAGTTCCGAGAACGAAGAGACTTCTTCGTGGAGATGGCACTCCCGTCTCCGATACTGAGAAGGCGGCCAAACGAGCGAAGACGGCTCAAGAGAAAGTGACGGTGGCTGTCCGGCCATCCGAAGGCGATAGCGAGCAAACTCCCTCCGTGAAGCGTCCCGGCGAGCAAGCTCTGGTCATCACTGTTCGCGAAGGATCCCGCCCTTCATCTGACCCCACCTATCTCGGATGGGACAAGGGTCGTCTTGATAGGTACAACTTTGCTCGCCCAGAACACTTAGCATTTTTTTTACTAACTAAATATTTCTTTTCAGCTACTCGCCCGAGCAGTATCCAGGGCGATCTAACTTAGTGCATCGTTTCGCCTGCTCAAAGGTGCCGACCAACCTGCGTGAAATCCCGGACTCTTTTGTTCATCGCGCCTCCGAGGTCGTTGCTCGTAGCTGGACCAAGGAGCTAAACGAGACCGTCAAGACACAGACGCCTCGCGATAATGGCCGTTTGTGTCTTGTCGAGGCGGGCAACACCTTGGCGGCCGTGCAACGTTTGGTCGACCAGGTTGAGGACCTCAAGAAGGACTCACGCCAGCATGCAGCCACGGTCAGCCGTATTGCCAAAGAACGTGATGATGCTAAGGCAGAGGCGAAGAAAATCATCGCCGACCTCGAGAACAAAGCAAAAGCTCATCAAATAAGCGAGCAGCGTGCTCTGGACCTGCACGTCAAAGTCTCCGAAGAGCTGAAGGTCAAGATGGCCGAGGTCGAGCAGATGCGGGCTGAACTTGCTCGCGCTCAGCAGCAGAAAGAGGTCGCAGAGAAATTCGCGACTGAGGCGACGGCCAAAATTGCGGACCTTGAATCGCAGCTCGCCAACTCCATTACCCAAGAGGAACTTATTCCTAAGATGGAGGTGAGCTCGATTCTGGGATATGTGACTGGCTATGCAGAGAGCATCTGTATCGCACATGAGTTTAAAGTTGTTGCAGTCGTCGAAGAGATCGGCAAGGAGTTGTGCAACTTTGTTGAATCGAACCCTCCTGCCCCGGGCACAACTCTCCAGATCGGCGACCTGCCTGAATATGGGGTCAAGCTTGACTTCATTGGTCTGGAGATAATTATCACAAGTCCTCCAGAGGACGAGGAGGATGAGGAGGGCGATGCTGCCGAGGGCGAGCAAATCCTGCCGGCTGGTCAAAATGAAAGAGCTCTCAAAGAGCAAGCTGACACCGAGGGTTTAAACGCCGAGCTAACCCAAGTGGTCCTAGTCGACCCTGCCCTCGAAGGCTCTCCTCTTGAGGATCCCAAAGATGACAACATCTCCCCACCTGCCGGGCAAGGATCTTAGCGGGCAGGATTAGCTAGGGACTTGTACTCTTTTACTTCTTTTTTTGTTGTTGTAGTTGTTCGTCTTTTTTGTAATTTTTGGGCGATCAAGCCTTATCTTTAATGAATATATTTTGCTCAATTGCTTGTCTTTTTGTCTTACATTAATTGTTCTTTGCATCTTTTCCTGTGCTTCAACAATCTTAATGTAGTTGGGCCTTGTTCCTTAAGAACTTTTTGGCCTTAGGATTTGATGGGCTTTTGGCCTTAGGCTATGTCCATTAAAAAACGAACAGCCTTTAATGGGATTGGTTGTATAATCAACTTGCGCCTTGAGCTCACATTTCTGTTTTGAACGAACAACTTAATATTGAACAAAAAATTACAAGTATCAAACGCGACCAAGAATGTAACCCTGCACTAGCTAGGTTGGACTTGCTCGGCAAAAACAATGTTAAGCTTCCAACTATTAAAAAACATAATTTACATCAAGAGTCAAAGCTGCTCGACTACTATACAATTTGTCAAGACATCTTTAAACTCTTAAGAGGAAATAAAACCATATAAGATACTGACATCCCAGCACGCGACCAGACTTGACCCAATTCAACTTTGCTCGACCATTTATACTTGGTGAAAATTTCAAAAAATTAGGCAAGTTTTTGGATCCATCTTGTATCTCTGCCACTCTAGTTCGTCCAATGGACTTAGTAGCTCGCCCAACTTAACTTCACTCTTTCATAAGGCAAAATTGGTCGCCTATTGAAAGTATTTTCTTAGGTTAGCTGCATTCCAGGAATATTGGGCCGAGTTGCCATCCAAGTCCTCTATGTCATATGCTCCATTGGGTAACCTGTCTGTTACCCTGTACGGGCCCTCCCAAGTCGGGCCAAATATGCCTGGAGGTGGGGTAAGTTTTTTTCTTAGAACAAGGTCACCAACTTCGAATTTCCTTATCTTGACTTGGGAATTATAATAACGCTCTGCTCTTTGCTTGTACGTAGCATTCTTTAGCTCAGCATGTTGTCTCCTTTCTTCGAGTAAATCTGTTTCTGTGGCCAAAGAAGAATGATTTGCTTGTTCATCAAAGTTGGTCGTCCTGACTGTGTTGGTCTTTAATTCAATTGGTATCACCGCCTCTGTTCCGAATGCCATTGCAAAAAGTGTTTCTCCGGTGCTTGACCTGGGAGAAACCCTATATGCCCACAGGACTTCTGGGAGTTTTTCTGACCAGCTACTTTTGCTTTCTGCCAGACGTATTTTCAATGTATGCTTGATGATTTTATTTACGGCTTCAACTTGCCCGTTTGACTGGGGATGGTAGGGAGTCGAATAGTGTTTCCTGATCCCCCATTTTGCACAGAAGTCTCTCAACTCTTTTCCGTCAAACTGCGGGCCATTATCTGTCACAATTGTTCGTGGAATTCCAAAGCGACAGATGATGTTCTGTCATATGAAGTTGATCATGTTTTGCTGTGTAATATTTACCATGGCCTTCGCTTCTGCCCACTTTGTATAATAGTCGACTGCTATGACGGCAAATCGAACATTTCTCACTCCTGCCGGGAAAGGACCAATAATGTCAATTCCCCATCTTGCAAATGGCCATGGACTGTAAACCGATACAAGCTCCTGGGCCGGGGCATGAATACTTGGAGCAAAAACCTGACACTGGCGGTTCCGATACAAGCTCCTGGGCCGGGGCATGAATACTTGGAGCAAAAACCTGACACTGGCGGCAAACTTTGGCTAACTGGATTGCATCTTTCCGTAAGGTTGGCCAATAATAACCTTGCCTTACAGTTTTGTAGGCCAAAGCTTGCCCCCCAGTGTGATTTCCACAAACTCCAGAATGTATATCCTCCAGGACTGTCCTTCCTTGCCCCCTAGTCAAACACTTGAGTAGCGGGAGTGAAAAACCTCTTTTGTAAAGCTGTTCATCTACCAGGGTATATCTGGTTGCTTGTTTCTTGATTCTTTCAGCTTCAAACGAGTTGCTTGGTAACTCCCCGTCTTTCAAGTATTTGGCTATTGGAGTTCTCCAATCTTCATCGTTGTTGTGTTCGACTACTTGGTTTACTTCGTAGTCCATTGTTGATGGTTGGACTTTTCTGGTAATGACAATGTCCGTCAGATCTGCTGGCCCATCGCTTGTTGCTAATCTTGCTAGGGCGTCAGCTTGTGTGTTGCTCGTTCGTGGTATCTGCTGGATAAACACTTGGTCTAACAGAGATACCAAGTGAGTAACTATTCGTTGATACTCAATCATTTGCTCGTCTCTAGCCTCATATTCACCTCGTACTTGGCTTACAATGAGTTGGGAGTCTCCGAAAATCTGGAGTTGTCTTACTCCAACTACTAGTGACAAGTGAAGACCTGCAATGAGGGCCTCGTACTCGGCTTCATTGTTGGTGGCCATGAATTCAAATCTGACTGTTGAAGTGAATACTTGCCGGTCGGGACTGATGAGCACTATTCCTGCCCCCGAGGCCAGATTCGTTGACGAACCATCCACGTAAAGATGCCATGGGTGATCCAGCCCTCTCGTTGGATTTTGAGGGAAGGTTAGTTCAACTATAAAGTCGCCTAACGCTTGTCCCTTAATCGCGGTTCGAGGTGCATAAGTCACGCCAAACTGGTTTATCTCTATGGACCATTTCAAAAGACGGCCAGCGGTGTCGGGTCAGTGTAATATTTGTCTGAGTGGGAAAGTTGTCAATACTTCGACTTGATGATCGAAAAAATATGGTCTTAACTTCCTGACACTCATGACAAGAGCATACGCCAGTTTTTCAGTTGGTGAATACTTCACCTCAGCATCATGTAGAGCCTGGCTGACATAGTAGATTGGCAGGTGAAATTTGCCATCCGCCCGAACTAACACCGAACTTATGGCCGTGTCAGACGCTGCCAGGTATAGATATAATTTTTCACCAGGGATTGGTTTTGACAGAATTTTTACATCTCCCAGATACTCTTTCAATTGATCAAAGGCTTTCTGGCAGCTTTCCGTCCAGGTAAAGTTGCCCTTTTTGATGGCCTCAAAGAATGGACGGCACTTGTCCCCTGATCGTGATATGAACTTGTTTAAAGCGGCCAGGCATCCGGTCAACCTCTGCACCTCTTTAACAGAACGTGGTGGCTCCATATCGACGATCGTCTTTACTTTTGTTGGATTAGCTTCGATTCCGCGTTTGCTGACCAGATGGCCCAAGAATTTCCCGGAGTGTACTCCAAAACTACTTTTCTTTGGATTTAACTTCATATTGTATTTTCGGAGTATGCCAAATACCTGGGAAAGATGATGGAGGTGATCTTCCTTCTGTGTACTCTTGACGACTATGTCGTCGACGTACACTTCCACCGTCTCGCCAATATGTTCATCAAACATCTTGTTGACTAGTCTCTGGTATGTTGCTCCAGCATTGATTAAACCAAATGGCATCCTCTTCCAACATAACAATTTTTTGTTAGTATAAAAGGCCGTATTTTCTTGGTCGTCCGGGTGCATTGGAATCTGGTGGTATCCTGCGAAGGCATCCATGAATGTGAACATTTCGTGACCGACAGTACTGTCCACCAGTTGATCGATGTGCGGGAGCGGAAAGTTATCCTTCGGGCATGCTGCATTAAGATCTGTAAAATCTATGCATAGCCTCCAGGTTCCGTTTGGCTTTCGTACTAGGACAGGATTTGCAACCCACTGTGGACATAACGCTTGTTTAATTAAATCGTTGTCCAGCAACTTTTTGACTTCTTCGTTTAGAGCTTGATACTTGTCTGGTCCATATTTTCGTCGTTTCTGGTGGATAGGTTTTCGGACCGGGTTGATATTCAACCTGTGACAAGCATCCTTCGAATCGATTCTCACCATATCAGCATGGGACCATGAGAAGACGTCTAAGTTAGCCTTCAGAAAGTCCGTCATGCGGGTTCTGTAAGGCTCGGGAAGTTCAGATCCGATGTAAAGTTCAAGACCATCACGCTCGGGATCAATCTTGATAGCCTCCAATTCTTTAACTGGAGTTGCCCGTCGTTTTTGCCCCTTCCATCGAGGGTCCACTATTAGTCCTTCCGGACTTAGCTCATCCTCGACGTTCATAGGTTCAACACCCAACCGGGGGTCAAAATCGTCCGCGGGTTCTGGGTTAGACTCGGCCACCAAAGTCGGACTCCCCTGGCTATCATTTGGGCACAAACCATCTGCCACGGGGAGTATCATTGCTTCTGGCAGGTTTTGCTCGCCATCCTGCAGCATTTGGTCGCCCGTGGGCGAGGATTGGTCGTCAATGTCCATCTTATCATTTTGAGCTCCAAGAATGTCCTCCAAGATTGAGGGTTTGTTTTCAAGTTGACTGGTTGACGCCTCCATCATAGATACTTGTCCTTGTCTTGAATGAATTTGCAGAAGACATTCT
This sequence comes from Ballota nigra, assembly GCA_947034835.1. Taxonomy (NCBI): domain Eukaryota; kingdom Viridiplantae; phylum Streptophyta; class Magnoliopsida; order Lamiales; family Lamiaceae; genus Ballota; species Ballota nigra. Next base: position 95,713,965 of record OX344724.1, read on the forward strand.
CGAGCTTTTCTCTAGTCTCCTTTTACCGTGCCAACTCCACTTGCTGTTGGGAATTTTATGCAATAATGGTAGGTTGAACACGTGGCCCTGAATTCGTTTAAGAAAGGTCGACCCAGGAATCCGTTGTATGTTGACTCTTGATCAACGACCAAGAAATCCACCATTCTTACGATATTCTTCTCAGGCTTTTTAACCGTCACAAGTTGCACAGCGAAAGTTACTATTCCCAACGGGATCGTCACAGCATTTCCGAACCCCAGAATACGGTGGTTTGTGTCTCTGATGTAGCCTGCATAATCTCCCATTTGATCAAGCGTCTTTTTAAAAAGGACATTAGTGTAGGCTCCAGTATCCACCAGCAATCTATGCACCCTCGTTTCCATAATCTTGGCACATATCACAAGCGAATCGTTGTGAGGGGTCAGTACTCCTTCCAAATCTCTGTTGGTAAAAGTTAATTCCGGTGTTTGCATGGTAGGTGGAATGACCCCCATTTCTTGTACATGTCCGATCGCTCGTAACTCTGCTTTTCTTTTCCGATTAGAAATTGGTGGTCGTCCATCAGAATAACCATCTATGGGTCCTGCAGGTTCCATCATCTGGATGTCTGGAACTGGTCCTCCGGCTGGCGCCTGAGCTGGTCGCCCAGCTCGATTCCGATGAGGTGCCTGTTCCTGGTCTTCTTCATCAGAATCTTCGTCTCTGTTTCTTTTACCGGGCTATCTTTTAACGAACTCGGATAGCTTTCCCTCTTCATAAAAATGCCACAACTGCTTCAGCAAGTCACGACATTCGCTTGTAAAGTGTCCCACGCTCTGGTGGTAGGCACAATATTTATTCTGGTTCAACTTGCTCGTATCCTGACGTATCTTACGGGGAGGTGTTAGCAATTCTTTATCTCGGACATTATTGTAAATTGTATCAATTGATACGGTAAGAATGGGGTTCAGTTTATCCTTCAGCTCCGTTCCTTCAGTAAATGCTTTCATGTTCTTGGGAGCTCGATAACCAGTTCCAGGTTTCTTTGCACCCTCTTTCTGTTCTCCTTTGTCTCCCATGTCTTTTTGCAGGGCTTCATGCATGGAGACAAAAAACGCTTGCCCGATCCCGAAACTCGGCATATGTCTTCGGGCATCTTAAGTGCACATCTTTCCAGAGTTCAGTGCCCTTCTTGAGTCCAGCTAGGACGGCCACAATCTTGGTGTCTTCACTGACAGACTCTCCTTCTAACAAGACCTTGTCGAATCTTTCCAAATACGATCGGTCCGACTCGTCGTCAGTTTGTTTCAAGTCGGATAACCGATGTCTCTGGGATAGATAAGACTCGGCCGTAGAGAAATGGGATAAGAACTCTTTGCCAAGCTGGGCAAACGAATGAATTGAAGCTGGTGGCAAAGCTGAAAACCATTTATGGACACGATCCCCGAGAGTTAAAGGAAAGTTGCGGCATTGTGTTGCGTCACTTGCCCCCATTGATACCATATAATTGGTATACTTCATCAGATGCACCAGGGGATCCGTCGTGCCCTCGTATTGGATACTTGCTGGAAATTGGATTTTTTGCTGAATTGGAGCCTTCAGAATCACCATAGATAGAGGTGAGACTGGAAGAGTTGTGTTCCTGTATCCTCTCTGTTGATCTAGCTGGCCCTGCATGCTTTCTATGGCCTTCCTCATGGAGGCGAGCTGCTCCAGTTGTGGGATGGACTTCCATGATTCCCCGGCCTCGACGACCCAATCTTTCAAGAGCACTTTGGCGTGTGCCCTGACTCCCTGCCATGGCCGGATTCTGAGTTGAACCTCCCTGACTGGCGGCCTCAACGTTCAACTTTTCTTTGCCTTTGGCCTTACGAGCTTGGGCGCTATCAGCCTCATTCACATGATCCCCCCTGGCCCTTTCATGTTCGCGAGTCTTTGTGGGGCTACACCTTGCTCGCACATATGAAGGGCCAGGTTGGGCTTGTTGTCTTTGTAAAGCCTGGACCATGGTAATTGTGCGCGCCAATTCGTCAGGGTGGCGGGCAATGGTGTCCAATTCCGGTGGTATTAACTGGCGAGCAACATTAGTTTGATTTTCTTGGTTGTTTCTGCTCGCCCCTGCTCGCCCACCAGCTTGGGACATTCGGGAGTGTGAATCCCGAGTTATATGTTGTGAGCGTTGTGTCTCTCGTGATTGAGGCATGTTCACAGAAGATATCAAGTATTGTTCTTGATGTTCTTGAATTTTTCTTCAAAAGTTCAAATCTTGTTCTTTAATCTTGGGATAATCTTCCCGTACTCAACGATTCGGAGGTTCGAACCCTTCTTCTAGCGCCAATTTGTTGACGATCAGTTCTAATCTTGAAGATTAATAGCTGTTTTAGGTTGTTTTAGGTGGTTAATTGATCATCAAACAATTACGTGTGATTGATCACTAACGTAATTAGTGAATACGAATTTTTGGGTTTAGATGGATTAGAATCGTACGAAAGCTCACGTGTTTAAATTCGATCGTAAGTTAATCGAGCTGTTTTAGAATCGTAATCGAAGTTTGGACGTGTATAATAATTTGTGCTTGTTTTATTTGCTGAAAAAATCTAAGTATTTATAGACAATTGCCTAGCAGGAGGTGTCGTGACTTTTGGCCTACCAGGCTTGCATGCTCGACACCTGGGCTTTTACTAATTTGACCTTATCTTAACTAAATTCTATCCTTATCTTGATGGACTTGCTCGCAGTCAAGAGCTGCTCGTCATATTGGACTTGTCCTGGAGGAGTCTTTAGTTTGATTTTGTTGGTCTCTTGTCTTACTTGGTTGCTATCTTGGCTTTGTAGTCGGATATGGTCGGCGTGACGCTAATTGAGCTCATCATGTAGCTTTTGATCTGATTTTGTTCGCCTATCCGTCTCGTTGTAGTGTGCAGATTCTGCTCGCCAAATAACTTAGGTGAACCTTAAAGCTAAAGTTGCTCGCCCAGTTCGTCTTGCTTAGCGAGCAGGTTCGGCTCGTCAGATCCCTTATTTCATCCCGATTTAACTTTGTCTTTACCGTGGGTGTTTTGAGCTAATCCTAACCGCCCAGATGACGATTTTGCTCGCTTATCAACAGGTCACATGTCGCTTTACTCTCCACAATAAATTTTGCACATAAAACTCTTAGCACAAATTATACGTTTTAGGGCTCACCACCCTGATTACGCTATCAAGATAGTTTACATCAAAATAATTTGATGATTATTGCATATTTATCATGATCGATTAAAGCATCCGATACCCTATGTGACATAAATTGGTCTCGCAGAGTCCACAATTAAAAGGAAGTAATGGTGGTTAAGACACTAGTTTTGCGCACCAACATGTCAAACTCTGCTTGGGGTTATGCAATATTGCGTGCAACATTACTTATTCGTTTCAAACCCACTAAATGACCAACCATTTTATGTGTACCAGTTGGTAACTGGATATAAGTCTGGCATTTTATATTTACACATATTTAGTTGTGCAATATATGTGTCAATTGCGTGCCCACAACGCATTAAATTGGGTTCCTAAATACGATTAAGTATTTATGTTGGATATGAATTCCCAACAATTATCCGCAATTTAGAACCCTTGACAGGCGACCTACTTACCAATAGATTTGCGGATCGTCACTATAATGAGACAGTCTTCCCGTCGTTAGGGGGAGATAAGAAAAATAATTTTCTAAAGGAACGACAGGAAGTAAAGTGTCTGTCCCCACGTTGTCTCATTTGATCCCCGAACTTCACAATGTGAAAGTGAAGTAAAATGATTTATATATATTCAGAATATAGCATGTTCGATGTCTAATGCGTTTACTGATATTGCTAAAGTGACTAGGTCTATATACCAGCTGCAAATATGTCTATAAGGTTAGAAATCTAGAGGTCCTCAATAAGGGGCACAACACCGCCGGAAAGGTGTTGCAACCACACTTGGTGGAGGTGTGGTTGAGGCCGTAACTCCCAAAAGGAAATGGGGGAGGTCACCTGGTTCGGTTGACGCTTACTTAAAGGAAAAAAATGGTAGGTGTGTCACAATCTAACACATTGATCATCAATGTAGAGAATACATCTCACGAGATTATCTCTGATTAAACTTATGTCCATGAATCATTACTGGAGGACGCTCAGATGCTTGATATGATTCCAGAGAATGGAAAATCTCTATATGATTATAAGAGTGCATATAAATCGATGGACAGACATTGCACGCAGATTGATGATGTATTTATTTGTATTATTGCTCAAGAAAGTATAGAGCACAATGATATCGAACCACGCTCGGTTGCAGAGTATCAACCAAGAGCATATTGGCCTAAAATGAATAAAATCAATTCAGGTAGAATTTAATTATATGACAAAGAGACGGGTATTTGGTCTGGAAGTGCTAGCCCGGCCAAGTGTAAAGCCTGTAGGACATAATTGAATCTTTGTCATAAAGAGTAATGAGAAATATAAGGTCTTGATATATAAGAATTGTCTTATAACGCAAGATTTCTCATAACCCTCTGGATTGAGTATGAGGAGACAAACTCCCATAATGGACGTCATAATATCTCATCACTTAGTTTCCGAAAGATTGGAGATGCAACTTATGAATATGGTTATGACATATCTCTATGGGGATCTTGATTTAGAGATATATAAGTGTCTGATGACATCTATTACCCAAATCAAGTAACTCTAAACTATGGAGTGTGTTTGCAATTAGATTGAAACACTCACTTTATTGATTGAAACAATCAGGCGGAGGTGGTATACCCGTCTAGGTGACTACTTGATTGAGATAGGTTACAAGAACGATGAATAGTGACCCTATGCATTTATAAAGAAAATAAGTTTCGGATTTGTAATTATTTATGTTGAAGGATGAACATAATAGGTACTCTTAATGCAATAAGAGGACCATGAGTATTTGAAATCCGGTTTTGAGATAAAGGATCTTGGGAAAACTCAATTTTGTCTAGACTTTATACTAGAATATTGAGTTTGTGGAATACTTATCCACCAGTTTGCATATATCCAGAAGATGTTCAGGCAAATTAACATGGACAAAATGCATCTGATTAGCACTCCCATGATTGGTCGAAGTTTGGATTTAAGGAAATATCTATCTCGTCTGAAGGAAGATGGCGAAGAGCTAGCGGGAGATGAAATTCCCTACTTAAGTGCATCATGCGTATTATTGTATTTAGCTCAATACACTCGACCGCATATTACTTTCTCAATGAACTTATTAGCTAGATTTCAATCAGGACCAACACAAAATCATTGGAATGATGTCAGAAATGTACTCTGATATTTAAAGGAAAATCATTGACAAGGGTCTGATATTCATTATAGTAAATATTGAAGGGGACCACAAATGAAATTGTGGACCTTAAGGAAATATTAAAGCTACCCCCTACATCTATACGCCAAATGATGTACTATTTGATTTTGTATATTTCTGATCCACATAAAGTATTTCCAAAACGGTTATGAATTTACCATAGAAAACACAACGATATCTTGGAGATCTACTAATCAAACTCTTATAGATACCTTTTCGAACAATTCAGAGATCACAGTCTTAGATGAAGCAGTTGAAGAGTGTATTTGATATAGATCTATCACCGCACATGTTCAAAGAAGCAGTGACTAGAGTTCACCACTGGAGAGACCACATGTATTATGAAGAACATATTTTTTATGTTCAGTAGCTGAAATCGGGCTACATCAAAGGTGACAATATGAAGCATATATCACCGAAGTCTTCTCTAACCAGTAACAATAAATTTTTCTCAAGATTCTAACTCTAAAGTAAATGAGGCTGATCTATTTATATAATAATTGTCCCAGACAATCTTTGAGAAACATCTTAAAGAATTGAGATGTGTAAACTTTCTGAAATCAATTGATAGATGAACGTATCATGTGAAAGGTGTAGACTTCAGGGGAAGTCTCAACATAGGTGCATTATAAATCTTTTTCCCTTCGATCAAGATTTATTTTTCCATTGGATTCTTGCTACTTGTCAATATTTTAGTGAGGCAGCATTCAAGCACCATCCACACTTTTGATTCGGCACAAGGGAGAGTATTGAAGGAAAATATATTAGTGTGTCTTCATCAACAAGTAACCGATGGAGGGCAATATGGTCATTTCATTATATTCTATGTACTCATCTAAAACCCTAGATTGTAACCTATATAAAGGGATCTCATACACAACAAATAGTGAATTATCTTCTGGCTTGGTACGCCCCTAGACGTAGTCATTCCTGACGAACTGGGTCAACAAATCTGTGTTCTTCTATTCTTCTCTCTATTTTCCTATATCCTCAAACACTTTTCATTTTTTTGAAAAATATATTTTAAACATAGTGATATTGAAAAGAACAATCGAAATTTTTTTTCGAAAATTTTACTCCCTCCGTCCCAATTTTGTTTACCCAAAAGCCCCAAAAATTAAGGTTTTTTTTGTTTACCCATCCTAAAATGGGAAAAAGCAGTACCATTTTTTCAAACTCAAAAGTATTAATAAACAATTCCTAAAAAACTACTTTATACTCAAAAGTATTAATAAATAATTCATTTCTTAAAATTTGTGCCCTTTTGAGATGGGTAATCTAAATTGGAACGGAGGGAGTACAATTTTTTTTTAAGAAATGGTCGAAGGTAGTGTATTTAATAAAAAGGAAAGTGCAAATAACCGTTGGCCTACTAGTTATATCGCGCTATAACCCAACAACCATAGGTTAAAGGCCAGATATCCTCCAACTCGTCACGGATTTAATTTTTTTTTTAATAATTATCATTTGTTTGAAAACACGAAATTGAACATTGGTCTGTTTTTTTGGATAATTCATGGGTGATGAACTGAAGCTAGGGGTGAACAACTAAAAAAACAGGGAAATATATGTTGTCTAGGTTAAAAATTAATAGCAAATAAAATCACAATCTTTTCGCAAATTGCAATCTAATCTAAACATTAATGATTTTATAGTTAAGGGGTTAGTGTTGCAGTTTAGCATATTTCTTAAAGAAAAACTTATGCTCACCCTTTGCATTGCTGGTACAATTTTAATTCAATATTTGACATTTTTTTTAAGGGTATTAACGCATATAAAGAAAATATTAGTTTGTATGACTTGGTATTTTTTTAATATTCAAACTGCTTATCTTTTAAAAGGAAAATCACGTTATTGTCTATTGTATTAGATAATTTTTTGTGAGAGGATAACAATTTGAAAGATTGAAAACGAACTTGGTAACACTTTGAGGGATGATATGAGAATGAAAATGAAAAGGATTTCGTGAATAAATCATGTACCTCGGAACATTACTTTTGGTGTTGTACTTGCAAAGTCGTCTCAAGTGCTCAACGTTTTCTTTTTGTTTTTTTACCTTTTATCTACAGTTACATTCAATTTTAGTTCAATTTGCAAAATGAGTACAATAAATCTAAATATAGCATTCATTTGGAATATGTGGTGTAGGATAAATGGAATTCACGGATCTAACATTAGTGAACCATCCTTTCAAAAAAAACATTAGTGAACCATGTCCATATTATATATTTTTGCCAAGTAATTATGTTTAAACTATTGTTCCTATATGAATTCATGAATTATTTGATGCAGGTTTTTGTCATGTAACTATATTTAAATTTTAGACTATAAATTTACAAATCATGTTCATACAAGTTGTTGTCATGTAATTATATTTAGCCTATAGTTCATATATAAATTCATGAACCATATTGATACAAATTTTTGTCATGTAACTATATTTAGATTTTAGACTATTAATCATATATAAATTCACGAATCATGTTCATACAAGTTTTTGTCATGTAATTATATTTAGACTATAGTTTATATATAAATTCATGAACCATATTGATATAGGTTTTTGTCGTGTAACTATATTTAGATTCTAGACTATAAATCATATATAAATTCACAAATCATGTTCATACAAGTTTTTGTCATGTAACTATATTTAGACTATAGATCATATATAAATTCACGAATCATGTTCATACAAGTTTTTTGTCATGTAACTATATTTAGACTATATATCATATATAAATTCACGAATCATGTTCATACAAGTTTTTGTCATGTAATTATATATAGACTATAGTTCATATATAAATTCATGAAACATATTGATACAGGTTTTTATCGTGTGACTGTATTTATATTCTAGACTATAAATCATATATAAATTCACGAATCATGTTCATACAAATTTTTGTCATGTAACTATATTTAGACTATAGATCATATATAAATTCACGAATCATGTTCATACAAGTTTTTTGTCATGTAACTATATTTAGACGATCATATATAAATTCACGAATCATGTTCAAACAAATTTTTGTCATGCAACTAAATATAAACTATAATACTCTTTTCGTCCCAAAATAAATTTTTCATTGACTCTTTTCACAGAGATTAAAGTATTAATTATAAAATAGAGTGTAGTACAAATTATGTGATTTAATAGAGAAAATAAAGTAAGTAATGTGATTGAATATATATATATATATGATAAAATGGAGTGTGGAAATAAATAAAAAATAAAAAGGATAAAAGTAGGATAGGTGAGTTTAAAAAATAGTATGAGAAATTTATTATTGGACGCCCAATTTTAGAAAAAAAAAATGTTACTCTGGGACAAAGGAAGTAGTCCATAGTATGAAAATCCGGAAACCCTATCATAACCATTCTAAAAAAAACATGAATTTCGAATATAAATATTCAAGCCACTTTAGTAAAGTAAGCAATACATTGCATGAAGAGCCTCCAATTCATAGCAACAGTTTCATCATTTGCCAAAATACAACTGCACATGTACGCATACATATATACATAAATACTAACAAAATGATGACCAAAGCTAATTACAAAAATAAAAATAAAATAGAAAGGAGAAATAAATGAATGCATAGAATGCGGTACTAGTTGCCCTTAATAGACAAATAATGCCAAAACCAAATAACAAACCCGTTGCTGATTTTCAAGTCGCGTGGCGTCATATATCACTGGTTTCTACTTACATTTCCTGCCCAACAAGATTACCCTTCAAATTCCATTTAATACCTTGCACTACCTAAATATATTACATATAATTTAATTTTCCATAAATAAAAGGCTCCTATGCTATAAAGTGTATGGTCTCCTAAATGCCACATTATTCACCATAAATAGTATCTGCAAAATGATGCTGCATTTGATGTCAATTTGCACGTATACACATGGTTGTGTGCATATAAGGAGGCAGCATAGGGCTAGTTACGATAAACATAGGGGTATTTAAAAAAATCACGTTAATGTAAAAAAATTAAAAAGAAAAATTGAGATTTACTAAAAATTTGTCTAACCAACCTAGGATTTCCACTTAACATAATAAACTATATAATAGAACAAGTTTATAGTACCAACCCAGTTTATATGAATTTTTTTTTTCAAAGTATCACTGGGTTTCTACTTAGATTTCCTACCCAACAAGATTACCCTTCAAAATTCCATTTAATACCTTGCACCATATAAATATATTACATTTAATTTAATTTTCCATAAATAAAAGGCTCCTATGTTATAAAGTGTATGGTCTCCTAAATGCCACATTATTCACCATAAATAATATCTGCAAAATGATGCTGCATTTGATGTCAATTTGCACGTATACACATAGTTGTGTGCATATAAGGAGGCAGCATAGTGCTAGTTACGATAAACATAGGGGTATTTTAAAAAAAAATCATGTTAATGTAAAAAAATTAAAAAGAAAAATTGAGATTTATTAAAAATATGTCTACCAACCTAGGATTTCCACCTAACATAATAAACTATATAATAGAACAAGTTTATAGTACTTGAACACTGTTTATATGACTTCTTTTTTTCAAGTATCACTGGTTTTCTACTTAGATTTCCTACCCAACAAGATTACCCTTCAAACTCCATTTAATACCTTGCACTATATCTATCAAATTAAACATATTTAGACAAGAAATTCCCCAGTCAGAATTCATAAGGTAATCATAGAGAAAAACTAAATTGGTATGAGTTAGTCGTAAACTGATGAGGGGATAAACTTAATGTAAGTATATGTTATAGTCCTGCCTCACGCAAGAATTGGTTTGTTTAGAAACTCTGTTGTGATGGGTTTCGCAAACTAATTAATAAAAACGTATTCGATCATTGAGTAAATGAGTGAGTTAGAAATACAAGTATGATGCATTTAACTTAATTTTCCATAAATAAAATGCTCCTATGCTATAAAGTGTATGGTCTCCTAAATGCCACATTATTCACCGTAAATAGTATCTGCAAACTGATGCTATATGTTGTCAATTTGCACGTATACACATAGTTGTGCGCATAGGGCTAGTTACGATAAACATAGGGGTATTTAAAAAAAAAATCATTTTAATGTTAAAAAAAAAATCATTTTAATAAAAAGAAAAGGATTGTCTACCAACCTAGGATTTCACTTAACATAATGAACTATATAATCGAACAAGTTTATAGTACCATGAACCCCAGGTTATGTGATTTTTTTTTTCAAGTATCGCTATTGTGTATATATACTATAACTGTTATGTATTCACTACTTAAAAGATACTTAGTTTTTTACACAGTAATAATTGATATGAATAATCATGATCATATGTACACATAATAGTGATATTTAAAAAAATCAACTTCACTAAAGCTTTTGTCTAAGATTTATTGACCTTTTTTTGTTTAATACTCCCTCCGTCCACAAAATATAGTTCTAGTTGCCTTATTGGGCCGTCCACGAAAAATAGTCATGTTGCCTAAAATGGAAAGAATAAATTTTATCTACTTTTTCAACACACACACATAACATTTTTAAAATAATTTATTTTGTACTTGATTTGACACAATATTCTTACTTTTTACATATTATATCAACTTTCTTAATAACCGTGATAAATGTAACAAGCCCATTTTCATGGACGGATGGAGTATATATTTACCGAAAATGATCACATATTCACTGGTGGACACCAGCTTATGTGTCCACTACTTAAGTTGTTATGTCACATAAGCACGACAACCCAACAATATATAATTAATTGTTTATGTGTCGTTACGACATAGGTGTTCCCCAATGAGCATGTGATTATTTCCGATATTTAGTATGAAATTTATAAATTAAAATCAAATTACTCATTACAATTTTTGAACTACCTCATGAGCTATAAATAATCGAATATTATTGAAGTTGAATTTATTTGTTTATATTGATGAATTTAATTAAATGAGCTCGAACGAATATTTTTCTAATTCACATAAGACTTGATTTGATTGCATTCCCAATAAAAATATAAAATTGAGCCACCCTAATAAAAAAAAAATCCCAATTATGTCATTGGTTGTGTGTACCTATTATATTCAAATAAAATAAATAATACGCACAATGAAATTCACCCATAGTAGCAGAAACATGTAAAAAGATTATATTTCTAAAACTACAGCCAATATTTATAAGCCACTCCCTAGATCTCCAAAATCTATATCTAAGTTACAACTATGTTCCAACTCCTAATCCAATACGTGTATGATAGTAATAGTGTTAATCTAATGCACATTTAATGGATGTTACAGGTATATAAATGTAATGGTTTGTTATGTGTGTAGCAGGTGTATCGACAGTGCAAGAATATAGATGATATGGAATTTAAAATAGTAGATAAATCCGTATCAAGTATACACTTAAAACCAACGAGGAAATTTAACACAATGCCACTTTTGGCTTTGGCTTTTGAAAAATGTCACCCAATATTTTTATTTTTATTTTGTAAAAATGTCACTGAAAAGGTCACACAAGGGTTGCACAATGGTCGCACAAGATGTTTTTACGAAAAAAAAAACATATTGGGTGACATTTTTCAAAATGTAAATCTAAAGTGGCATTTTGCCAAATTTCCCAAACTAACGACCGTGAGTCAAAGCTGCATCTAGACAAGGAGTATGAACCGTTATGAATAAAACCAACATAGGTCCTTTTTGCTTTTCTTTTCTTTTTTCTTTTTGTAGGCAAAATGGTGCTGACTTATGATGTGTTTCCAAAAATAGACTGGATTAGATTTCTCCAGCTGCATGAAAATATTAAATAGAACTTGATAGAAACTAATATTAGCCTAGGTTTCGTTCAAGATACAAAATGACCGGGTCCCATATTGCCTGAGATTTCGTACCTTTAAATTATTAAAAACTTCAAGTGGGAAGAAGGACTGAATTCCATCTTTTTGCTCCTGACCCTCTCCATGTTTAAAGATACATAACGATCAATTCCTGCAGCAAAAGTATTACGTATTAGCATGACTAAAGATTCACCCAGTATCATACCACATTCAATGTAACACCTAAAGAAATTATGTGAAATATATCTATATATTTTACAAATTGAAGCTTATAAATAGGCTGGCTAACTCATTCCCATGTTTCATCAGCTAGCAACAAAAACCAGGTTTAACATGGCTGAGAAGAAAGATGCATCAAAATGCTCTTTCACGAGTGCAACAACACTTTCTGAATTGGGTATAAGCAGTGTTCCCCAACGCTATATACTTCCTCCACCACAACGCCCTATCCTTCACCAGATGCAACCTCATTGCTCCACCAGAGCTCCGCCAGTTATAGATCTTTCCTCATTAGCGAACCCAGATCTTCGCTCACGTATGATAGAAGAGGTGCATTGGGCTTGCAAGGAATTCGGGATTTTTCAGGTATGTTGACAATTTTTAACTGTTGCATGCACCACAAAAAAGTTTCGTAAGCATGAACCAAGAGTCAATATATGCTGAACAATTCAAGAAACGAGTTTATAGGGTTATATACGGTGATTTAAGTTTCTAATGGTGTTATATGATGACTAGTTTTTTTTTTTTCTCCTTTGATTGCATGAGTGTTTAAACTTTAAACATCAGAAACTAGAGGTAAAAAAAACTAGAAGAAATTTGTAGAAGTTTATAGAAGAACTTCCATTTTCCACAGTGTCTTTAGACTTTAGGTCTAAGTTTACTATAAATGTTCCTACCGTCATGCATGCAGCTTAACCACTCTATTTGGAAACATGAACTAAAGTTGTTCATTTTGAAGGTAATTAATCATGGAATTCCAATGTCATTCGCAAATGAGGCTCTAGGGGTTGCTGCAGAGTTCTTTGATATGCCAAATGAAATGAAGATGCGTTTTGCCTCTACGGATGTCTGTGAACCTGTAAGGTATGGCACAAGTCTAAATCACACAACTGATAAAGTTCAATACTGGAGAGACTTCATCAAACACTACTCTAATCCAATCTCAACTTGGATAGACAAGTGGCCATCAGAACCTTCGAGCTACAAGTAAGCAACTGAAATATAGTCCTCTTACTGATTGTTATAATATAAGGCATCTATAACATACAAAGAATTATACACTACTTACATTCTTATTTTGAACTTGTTCTCAGGTATTTTAGACCATCCCAAAATGAAAATGGTTAGGTCTAAAATTGTGTGTTCAATTTTTGTAGGGACAAAATGGGAAGCTATGCAAAGGCCATAAATGATTTGCAAGAAACTTTAATGGGAGTAGTATTTGAGAGTTTAGGTCTACGATCAGACTACTTAGAGAAAGACATCAAGCAAGGCTCCCAAGTCATAGCCGTCAACTGTTATCCTGCTTGCCCAGAACCAAGTCTAGCACTAGGCCTGCCACCACACTCAGATTATGGAATGTTAACAATAATTCTCCAAGACCAACGAGGGCTAGAATTCATGGACAACAATGAGAAATGGCAAATTGTTCCAGTTATTAAAGAAGCTTTGGTTGTTCAGGTGGGGGATCAATTGGAAGTGTTAAGCAATGGTCGATACAAAAGTACTGTTCATCGAGCAATTGTGAACTCGGAGAAGAAGCGTCTTTCAATTGCTAGTCTTCATAGTCTAGCAATAGATAGAAAAGTAGTACCTGCTCCAGAACTAGTGGACGAGAAGCATCCATTGTCCTACAAAGAAGGCAGCTTCGGAGATTTTCTGCAGTTCCTTACAGATAATGGCATTCTAGAGGGGAGGTACATCGACACGTTGAAACAGGAATGAGAGACAACATTGTGAAGCAGACTGAGCATTGGATGCATACAAAATCTATTGCTCCTCCTAAATACTGCATTTATAAGTTAAAAAAAATATAGTAGTATCAATAAGTACCATCCAAGTCTTGGAAGGTTCTAGAATATAATGCAGTAACGAAAGTAGTTATATGTTTGGTATGTGTAAAATTTAGTTGTTCCGGCAAGGTCGAAAGACACATCTAGTTATTTGTAGTTATCCTCCCATGCTTATAGTGGAGCCTATTAATGTCGTCATATATATTAAAAAAATGTACGCGTGCTTCATCTTCAAGACGTCCGAATGGCAAAACATATGGAATTCCTTACAAGGTGAATCATTCGAAATGAAACTTGAAGTAATTGTTAATTGAGAAATTACCAACAAAGGGGTTCTTTGAAGTCTATTTAAACCAATTTTGAATTTCATTTACCATCCTTCCTTATTGCAATAAACAAAAAAAGTATGTTTCAGATGTACATCCCTAACTAAATCTTTCATAACAAGTAAAAATATGCTTTTCTTGGCAGCTTGATGAATTTAAATCTCAAATCCTCAAATGAATCCGTATATTATAATGCAAACGGAATCTCATTATATCATATGAAAGTGATGCTTATTACATCAATAAAAAAAATTATTTCACACGTTTACTTTTTTTACTGCGAATAAATGGTCAAGCATGAACAGTTAAAGATGAGAACGAAAACAAATAGTTAGCCACCCCAAACTCTGAAATGTACTGTATTAATTCTCTATAGCGTTGGTGAATCAAGAAAATATTGATGGTTGGTCTTATCTGCACAAGTATAATCTAACATATTGAATGCCTAAAGGGATACCATGGTACATGCACAAACAATATAGTGCCTATGTAATCTAACATATGCTGGATCAATGAGTTCAGGTTTTAGATTATTTACTTAGTTAGGACTTCAGAAACCCAAAATTTAGTATAATGAAAGGTGACAGTGTCAATTATATATGTAAAAAGGAAATCATAGCATTTGTACAGACCATTACAAGAATGAAGTGAATGAGCTACATAGTATACTAGAATAAACAGGGCTTCATGTAAGTTTAAAACCATCTAGCCCATGGCCTTATCTCTGCGAAAAAAGAAAAAAAACTACAAACACATCCTGGCAATTGTCCATTTGGCCTCTTTCTGTAGTGTATACTCATGTTTAACATAATTCCATTGTCTTTTAGGTAAGTGTGTTTGCCATCCATAAATAATTACAAGTTGCATAAAAAGGAAAAAGAAAAACAACTATAGTTGGCATATGCATGCATGTATAAGCTATGTTGCTTGGCATTGGGCATGAGCACCAGGTACAGGTACGTTCTAAGAGCTTGACCTTAGACTTTTAAAAAAATTATAGGTTGGGGTAGTTTATGCACACATATAGAATTATAAATACATATATAATATAGTTTAAGTTATAGAATAATCGAACTATAACATTTAAATTGCTAAATAATTATACAATTTATCAAACTACAAATTTAAAAGTCCAAACCACTTGAACAATAAAATGACACAATATAAAAAGTTAAGCAACAACTTTGAAAGGGTATAAGGTACTAGTGTCATTTTTTGTAAAAGGATTAAGTGTACATTTTTACTCTAAGAATCCCGAATATGACCCATATCCATACCAACGTCATACCCGAAGAACACGTGTACTTATTTTTGGAATGTCCGAGTATCAAAGCATAAAAATAAGTTCACAGAAAACGACAATTCACAATCCCACGTTGACAAATGATAACGTATAGCGTATAAATAATGCTTCATTATGTCCCACAATGACGAAAGATAACATACAACCATAACTATACCGTCATTCTTTGTCGCGATATTTCACTTTGTAATACCAGTCAGATTCAAAATTTTCGGGCTGCTAAACAATGAGTATATCTCCTAATAATTTGGAAAGTACAACCAAATTGTGGAAGTGTAGTCTTTTTTAATTTAAATGACACTCTGAAGTGTCTGAGCCTCAATTCAAATAAAAAAGTACATGGAAACCCGACAAATACCTACGTTGATGAATGATAGGATATAGTCTACTTATTTGTCACGAAATTTCAACTTCTAAGGTCAGATTCCTAATTTTTGGCTGCTAAAGGGAGTGGAAATATTACATCTTACTCCCTTCGTCCACCAATTCTATTGCTAGGGCACATGTTTTATGAAAAAATAGATAAAGTAAGAATAAAATAATTATTTGTGAAGTGATTGTTGACAAATAAGAAAAGGACATACTTTTGATGGATGGAGGAAGTAATAATTTGGAGACTACAACTAAAATTTGGATAAGTTATCCGTTTTAATTTGGCGAGTGAGTCCTCAAAATTTAAAATTATATGGTTTTTTTTTTTTTTTTTTTTGGAGATTGGAAACTAGGAGGGTGATTGCAGCCTTCTCCCCATGTAGAAATTTTCCTATGCCATATCAGTTGGAAAGCATATTGTGAAGCCAAACAAAGTATCAAAAATGTGTGGTATTACCATAATTATCTTTTAGAAATTGATTTTCACTCTGCAAAACACATAAGAAGATTAATCTCTCCATCCCCATTCATCACAATTTCCCAATATCTAATCACTATTACCTAAACCAAATTCAAAAAATGCAACACTTAATAGACCAAAAATAAAAATAAAAACACCTCATGCATTGATTCAAACTTACAAATACTATGTTCAATTTCAGATACGAACTTCGAGCCTTCATGCATTTATTACAAGCGTTCATTTTGTATTGCACTTGGAAACCAAAAACAATAAACAAAAAAAATATCACTATTCTGATCATATATCTCAAAGTTTCGTCGCGACCAGATGTCGCCGAATAATGGCGGAGATGAAAGCCTAGCAGGTCATCTTATCTAAGCGCAACGATGCAATGCCTAGATTAAATAATAAGGTCTCAATTAAGAAATCAGAACTTACCGGAGTTCCATCGCTCCACCGCTCTTCTTCCTCCGTCGGTCGAAAGTGTCGTCTTTTCTTCCTCCTCTCCACCATTGATTATTGCTCCTCTTTTCCTTCTTTCCCCATTTGTCCCTTGAGGGCTCTAAAAGTCGATAACAGATCATTTTGTTAGGGCCGAGTGTGAAATTTTGGTATATAGCCCATTACGTTTTGGGGGCCCAACACCAGAATCAAGCCCACAAAATTAGTGCACAATGTGCATTTTGCATATGAGTGGTTACTCAAGTATATGTGAACTTCCTTTTTCTTTTTCTTTTTTAAGTATAATCGGATGTATATCAATTATCACTATTTAAAACATACTTACTTAACAGTGATAGTTAATATATATAACTGTGATAGTGTAAATACATAATAGTGATATTTAAAAAAATTGAATTTATACAATTTTTTGTCTTTACATATACTCTATTTTCCCAACATTTTTTTATACAAAAGAGGGCACACATATTTAGAAAATTGTATGTTTTGGGTAAAGTAGTGATATATAGGTAAATATGTGTATATTATTTTGAATGTGCATGCAAATCAATGTTTTCCTTTTTGGAAGTGTGCAAATAATTTTGAGACGATTAAAAAAGAAAGTGAACAAAATAATAATGGGACGAAAGAAGTATTGTATATTGTAAACTCTGCACATGTGTAAGGAAATTGTGATTGTTTGTAATGAATATATTTTCGTATAAAATGTGTAAGAAGTGTATATTTTGTAGAATACATGTTGAGTGTAGTATCTAGGGTATGGAGTATCACCCCATACAGTAAGGAAATAATGAGCATTAGATCTTCAATAGGTCTTATAACACATACTAAATTATATCATTTGAGTGGGTTTTGATTGTCAAATTGTGTTAATCACAGTATAACTCACTCGCAAGTGTACGAGATCATTAAAATAGTATAGACAATGATTAAGTTAAAATTATCAAACCAAAGAAGGTAAATCTATTGCGAGCTAATCATAATTCTAAAAGTTGGCATATTTGAAATTGAAAGTTCGAGTTTCAGGTTTTCGGGTTTTAAACAAAATACAAATCAAGAAAACAAGTAAATAATTTAACTAACTTTACAAGGAAAGTGCAAATGGGAGATGGAATGCTTTGGATCCTATCAACTATGTGATTATTGAGAAAAACTCAATTTATGTCGGTTCCAAATTTTTTATGGATGGTGTTGAGGGTGAATTTAAATGCTAGCAAATTTTCCTATCAGATAATATAACATCAAGATGTTCCCTTAGAAGGTAATATAGTATTTAAGAGGTGTTCCCAACCCAAGTACTCGAACAAATTTCCATTTTCCCTCACTAATTACCTACCTCTCGTATCGTTTAAGAAATTAATTCCTAATTTTGGGGGTTCCAATGCATTTAGTCATCTCTCAACGAATTAAAATATAATTAATACATTTGCAAATTCACAACTCGCAACGTCAATGTAACTCTCATCTACACTAAATATGTCTCAACTCATGGATATAATAAAGCTTATAAACAAAAGTACAATAAATACTCAACAATTAAGAACTATCATCCAATACTAAAAAAAGAAAAATGACATAAATCAAAGGAAGTCATAATTTTCACATATGTTCAATCATTCAAAGCATACAAAATTACTCAATAGTGCTACAAGCTAAATTCATGGTGTTGATAGGCGACCAACAGGGACATAATATTAGATCAATATTTTTTATGCTAATATTATGTCCATGTTGGTCGCCTATCAACAATGCCCCCTAGTTTGGCATATAAGGATAGATTTTATCCTTTTTGTCAAACTATAGTGTTCGCCTCCTCTTGGATAACACAGTCTATCCTATAGTTTGACAAAAAGGATAAAATCTATCCTTATATGCCAAACTAGGGGGCATTGTTGATAGGCGACCAACAGGGACATAATATTAGCATAAAAAATATTGATCTAATAAGATTAAGAAGTCATTAAAAGTAATAAAATGAAAGAGGGCGAGCAACAGGGATTGTATGCCTTAGGAGGCGAGCAGCAGGGACTGCTGACCCAATAGATGAAGACGAGCAACAGGGATTATATCCTAATGAAGGAGGCGAGCAGAAGGGACAAATACCCATCTGAAGGCGACGATCAACCGGTCGTAAAGACCATTACAAGGTAGCAAACAACAACAAGAAGATCCAAAGTCTCAACAAGAGGCGAGCAGGCGAGCAACTGGGATTATAAGGGTTTCCAACACCCAACGAAGACGTACAGACGAGTAGCTGGGCATCAAGGAGAGTAGCTGAGTGGTTTCAAAGACCAAGTACAACATTGAGAATGTCAAGAGTCACTAACTTTAGAAATAGTCAATGTGTCTTTACACTTGGCACCCATTCATTGGGCAATAGATTAGTTGTTGTACAAAAGTCATAACACTTGGCAAAATCTCAATGGCTAAGCCATCAAGATGGTGACACCTAGCCTCTTTGTATGCCTATAAATACCCCTTCATTTGCATGAAGGGGGGGAGGCCCATAATAATAAAAAAGTTGCCCAACTCTTGCAAATTCATTTCTTACACTATATATCATGATCTTAGTATTTGTTTGATGATCTTATGTAGTAGAAACAGCCACTAATCATCATAGATTAGAAAAGGTCATCAACAATTGGCGCTAGAAGGAGGGTTCGAACCTCCGTTTCATAAAAAAAAGTCGAAGAAAGGTTGAAGAACTCCACCGGAATCTGCAAAATCCGGCTGGAATCCGGGAGGAAGTCATCGGAAATCAAGTGTACACATTATTTGAAGCAAAATCATCCATCTATACATCACTTTGAGAGGTTAAATGCATGTGTGTATGAACTAGGGTTTTCAAACCACTATATTCATACAAACAAGGCTAGTAACTCTTACAAAAGGTGCTTGTTCGAGACAAAATCACCCTATTCATTTGCTTATCACTTGTACTTTGGTAACCAAAATGGTTCGATCACAAGAAGAACGACGTTTGAGCACGTCTCCAAGTCGTAGGTCAAAAACAAGGGTTTCGTCTACTGAAGGGCATGCACGTACAGTAAAAGCAACTTCGCAAAGAAATGTCCAAGTTACCATTGATACAATCCCGCCGGAAGTGGAAGCTCTTGCTCAAGATCCCGAAGAGCTAGCAAAAACGATTGCTGTTTTACAAGCATTGCAAAGGCGGCAAACGGTCGGGCCATCAGGGACGCAGGCGGCGACCAACAGGGCGAGCGAGCAGCGAAGTGGAGAAAGAAAAGACGTACAAAATGACGAGGTTGACAGCAAAGAAGTCCGTAGGAATAAAGGGAAAGCTCCTTTAAGTGAACGACTTGGAAGTCGAGGAGAGTCCACTCCGGGGACAGGTGAGGAGTCGAGCAGCGGGGACACAAGAAGTATAAGCCACTATCACACAAGAAGGGCAAGATATCACGGAACGCATAGGGAGGATCGACAGAGAGGCGAGGAGCGAGCAACAGGGCAAACGCACCATGTTGCTCGCCGTTCAGTACACGAAAGACTGAGAAGATCAGCCTTTGGGCGATTAGGTCCCAATGGAGCCAGTAACATCGCTAGGCACACCACTCAAGAGAAACGTCCCGTTAGCAAGGGACTGCGTCATGAAGAGGTCATTGAACCCAATCATGACGAACAGCCTGCTAGCGGAAAAACGTCTCCAGATGAGTGGCAAGCTTTGAAGAAAGCGGTGGAAGAGATGCAAAAACAGTTGGAGGAGAGGAAAGGCGACGGGTCGACGATATTGCCATCATCACCCTTGTCCCCGGATATCCTTAATGCGCCGGTGCAAAAGAAAGTACAATTCCCGGCCATTAATTTGTACGAAGGAAATTCAGACCCAAAAGTACACCTGTCTAAATATACCGATTACATGATATCGGTAAAGGCGTCTGATGCAACTCAATGTCGGAATTTTCCGTTGACTCTTGGTGACGGTCCTCACAGATGGTTTTCTGCACTAGCTCCAGGCTCCATCAGTTCGTTCATGCAACTCAGCAAGGAATTTCTCTCACACTTCTCCACGGTCGGGTCTTACCTTACACAGAGACACAGGTTGGCAGATCTGAGACAAGGAGATGAGGAGACTGATAGAGCCTTCCTTGAGAGATTCGATAAAGTCCTATTGGAAGGAGAACCAGTGAGTGAGGACACCAAGATAGTGGCAGTTATGGCAGGGCTTAGGAAAGGGACAGACCTGTGGAAGGAAATGCACCTCGCTTTCCCTAAAACTTATTCCGAATTCAGGCACAAGGCTGGAGTGTACATTTCGATGCAAGAAACTCTACAGAGAGAGCTAGGAGACAAGGCTGATACCAAGAAATCGGGAAAGAAGTCAGGAGGGGAATACAAGGCCCCTAGGAACATGAAAGCTTTTAGTGAAGGATCCGAATTGAAGGAGAAATTGAACCATGTCTTATCCACATCAATTGAGGTTGTGTACAACAACGTGAAAGATAAGGATATGCTGTCTGAACCCCGTAAGATACGACAAGAACGAGGAAAGATGAACCCCAACAAATTCTGTGCATACCATCAGACTATAGGTCACTTCACAAGCGAATGCCGAGATCTCTTAAAACAGTTGTGGAGATTTTACGAAGAAGGAAAGTTGTCAGAGTTTGTGAAGCGACAGCCAGGAAAGAAACCAAGGGTGGCGATATCCTCCGGCTCGGAAGATGACGAGAGCGACGAACAGCTGAGTAGGAGGGATCAAAAAAGGAAGAAAACGATGACAGCCCCAGCCGAACCCGTCCGAGAAATCTTAATGCTCGAGCCATCCTGACCGGTAGGGGGCTGTTCTGATGGTAGGCCACTGATGTCCAAAAGAAAGAGGAAAGCAGAGCTGAGGGCGGTAGCTCAAATCAAGGAAGTTGGGGTAAACCAAGCTACTACAAAGACAGGCGAGTTGGTGTTTTCTGAGAAGGATTTGGACGGGATACTTACCCCACACAATGACTCACTAATCATCTGTGCTAATATCATGGGAGCCCGAGTTCACCGTCTGCTTGTGGACACAGGCTCCTACACAAACATCTTGTTCAAAAGCACACTAGATCAGATAGATGATTGTGAGGGGTACATTAGAGAATGTGATCATAAGATAGTAGGATTTGGAGATGCTGTAACCGTCCCTTTAGGACTAGTTACGTTGGCGGTCGAACTTATATCGACCGAGAATCCCGAAAGGAGACTGACTAGAATGGTAGATTTCTTAGTTGTAAATCAGCAGTCTGCCTACAACGGGTTTCTTGGTCGACCTTTCATAAATGAATTCAAAGCGGCCGTTTCGACGTACTACTACTGTCTTAAATTTCCAACTCCAAAAGGGTCAGGTACGGTTAAAGGCGATCAAAGAAAAGCCCGAGAATGCCTCCTGCAACTTCAGCCCACTGACAACAGAATATCCGTGATGGACGAGCAGCCGAGCAGCAGGGACGAAGGTGAACCATCCATCCTGGATGAAGTCATGGAGTCCGTCGACACTGAAGTAATGGAGGTGGACGACCAGCAGGGTGTGGACGAGCAGGAGGGCATGGCCGAGCAACAGGGAAGAGAGGCCGTACCCGAATTAAATCAGGTTGAAGACTTGGAACCAAGGCTGGGGGCAGAACCAATGATCAAGGATGAGATCAATTTTGAAGGGCCCATTATCGATCCTCGATGGAAAGACCAAAAAAGGAGAGCAACCCCGGTAGAGGAGTTAGAAGCAATAAGAGTTGACCAAAATCGAGAAGACTTGGAATTATTCATTGGATCTGAGCTCCCTGAGCCATACAGATCCAAAATGGAAGAGTTTCTCAAGTCCAATCTCGATGTATTCGCATGGTCACATGCTGATATGGTAGGCATTAGCCCTGAGCATGCCTGTCATAAGCTAAATATTTATCCAACTAAGAAACCGGTGAGGCAGAAAAGGAGAAAATTTGGGCCCGACAAATATGAAGCATTGGACATAGAAGTGAAGAAGTTACTCGACAATGATCTTATCAAAGAAGCCTTATGTCCTAGATGGGTAGCAAATCCGGTGTTAGTAAAGAAATCAAATGGTACATGGAGGCTATGTATCGACTTCACTGATTTGAATGCCGCTTGCCCTAAAGATAACTTCCCATTGCCTCATATTGATCAGCTGGTGGACAACACGGCAGGACACGAGCTCCTTACCTTCATGGACGCATTTGCCGGGTACCATCAAATACCAATGCACCCAGATGACCAGGAGCACACAGCATTTTACACCAATAAAAACTTATTATGCTGGAAAAGAATGTCGTTCGGGTTAATCAACGCAGGAGCCACGTACCAAAGACTTGTTAACAAGATGTTTGATGAGCACATCGGCAAGACAATGGAAGTATACGTGGACGATATAGTCGTAAAAAGCCCGAGAAAAGAAGATCATCTGGAACACCTCGCACAAACATTTGAGATACTTCGAGCGTATAACATGAAGCTAAACCCAAAGAAAAGTAGCTTCGGGGTACACTCGGGAAAATTTCTTGGGCACCTGGTCAGTCAACGGGGTATTGAGGCGAATCCATCAAAAGTCAAAGCAATTATGGATATGCAGCCGCCAAGGTCTGTTAAAGAAGTTCAACGATTAACCGGATGTCTAGCAGCCCTAAACAGGTTCATTTCCAGGTCCGGAGACAAATGCCGACCTTTCTTTGATGCCATTAAGAAAGGACAGTTCCAGTGGACGGGTAATTGCCAACAAGCGTTTGAGCAGTTGAAGGAGTATCTGAGTGATACTAAAATTCTATCAAAACCCATCTCCGGAGAAAAACTGTACTTATATATAGCAGCATCAGAGGTGGCCATCAGCTCAGTTTTAGTTCGAGCAGAAGGGAAATTTCACTTGCCAATTTACTACGTGAGTCAGGCCTTGCATGAAGCAGAGATTAAGTATTCGCCCATGGAAAAGTTAGCCTACGCACTGGTGATGAGTGTGAGGAAGCTAAGGCCGTACTTCTTCGATCATCAGGTGGAGGTCTTAACAACTTTTCCATTAAGGCAAATCTTACAAAGGCCCGACACAGCTGGTCGCCTCCTCAAGTGGTCGCTCGAAGTAAGCCAATTCGGAATAACTTATGCACCTCGAACAGCGATCAAGGGACAAGCGTTAGCCGACTTTATTGTCGAATTAACATTCCCTCAAAATCCGACGAGAGGTCATAATCACCCATGGCACATGTATGTAGACGGATCATCGAATAACACAGCAGCAGGAGCCGGAATAGTGTTGATCAGTCCAGACGAACAAGTATTCACCTCAGCCGTAAGGTTTGAGTTCATGGCAACAAACAACGAGGCTGAGTACGAAGCATTGATAACCGGGTTACGATTAGCTCTGGCTGTGGGGGTTCGAAAAGTTCAAATCTATGGAGATTCCCAGCTGATAGTCAACCAAGTCCGTGGGGAATACGAAGCCAAGGATGAGAACATGGCCTTATATCAAAAGATTGTTGCTCATTTAGCTTCGCTCTTCGAACAAATTTACATCGAACAGGTGCCGAGAGACAACAACGCGCAAGCAGATGCACTTGCCCGATTGGCTACTAGCACGGGACCAGCAAAGCTTTCAGAGGTCACCATCACAAGAATTTCCAAACCGTCCACCAGTGACTACAAGATCAATCAGATCGAAGAAGAATTGACAGAGGATGACTGGAGAACACCGATATATAGATACCTCAAAGATAACACGACACTTGAAAATTCTCAAGAAGCAGCAAAGGTGACTAAGCAAGCAGCAAGATTCACAATCATGGATAACCAACTTTACAAGAGAGGATTTTCACTGCCCCTATTAAAATGCCTAGCAAGGGGGCAAGGTCAGGAAGTTCTGAAAGAAATACACGAAGGAGTATGCGGAAATCACGCAGGGGGGCGAGCATTGGCATATAAAACAGTAAGACAAGGATACTACTGGCCAACCTTGTTACAAGACGCAATCAGAATTGCAAAAACATGTCACAGGTGCCAGCTGTTCGCTCCCAACATCCATAAGCCGCCAACGGAGCTGATTTCGGTAAATAGTCCATGGCCGTTCGCAAAGTGGGGAATAGACATCATAGGACCTTTCCCAACGGGAAAAGGGAATGTCAGATTTGCAGTGGTAGCTGTGGACTATTACACGAAATGGGCCGAAGCTGAAGCACTGGTAACGATAACACAAGAGAAAATGATTAGCTTTATCTGGAAAAATATAGTTTGCCGGTTCGGGGTCCCACAAGCGATAGTGACAGACAATGGAAAGCAATTCGAAGGAAAGAAGATAAGAGATTTATGCAAAAAGTGGGGTATCAAGAAGCATTTCTCAACACCATATCATCCTCAGTCTAACGGCCAAGTCGAAGCAGTTAACAAGATAATCAAACATATCCTCAAAATCCGTCTGGTAGACAAGAGAGGCAAGTGGTCGGAAGAACTGCCCGAGGTACTTTGGGCATATAGGGTATCACATAGAACAAGCACTGGAGAAACACCATTTGCTATGGCATTCGGTACAGAAGCAGTCATACCTATAGAGCTCAAAATACCGACTGAGAGGGTAGCCGAGTTCAATGAACAGGAGAACAACAAGGCACTAGCTGCAGAGATGGACTTGATCGACGAAAAAAGAATCTCAGCAGAAATAAAGAACGAAATATACAAAAGAAGGATTGCAAGGTACTACAACTCACAAGTAAAAGTCAGGGAATTTGAAGTCGGCGATCTGGTGCTTCGAAAAATTCTAGCAACACCTCCAGGTGTATTTGGACCGACTTGGGAGGGCCCATTCAAGATAACTCAAAAGTGGCACAACGGCACGTATGACCTTGAAGATATGGAAGGCAACTCGGCCCAATACACCTGGAACGCGGCTTTATTGAAGAAATATTATCAATGATTAGGAAACCAATGTAAAGTTTTTCTTATAGACTATCGTGTCGTTTATATTTTTGTAAGGTGTGAGATCGATGAAATCTTCATACTTTTTTGGCAAAATTTGTATGTGGATGAATGATGGTTCAGTGAATTATGTACATAAGCAAAAGGTGTTAAAACCCAACTGTTCGCCAAACAGAAAAGCTGCTCGCCGAAGATACTATATGCATAAAAGCACAAGTACAGTGGAGGCGAGCAGCAGGGTCCATGAGACTCAAAAGCCCACCTGATCGCCCCATCACACGGAGTTGCTCGCCCAAGATACTAAATGCATAAAGCACAAGTATAGTGGAGGCGAGCAACAGGGCACATGCTAATACATAGTTGCTCGTTCCGAAGCTAAATGCACTTATGCACAAACATAGCAAGGGGCGAGCAACAATGCATAGAAAGAAGCATGATAAGGGTTTAAGTTCTTAAAGAACAAAATAAACCCATACATGAACAACATGCATAAATTTGCAAGGAAAAGTATTTTACTTTCAACTTAAGAAAGAAATACTTAAGCAAAAAAAAATAATTAAAGGGCAAATAAGAGGCAAACAATAAAATAAAAGTGCAATTCTCATTCATTAGCACCAAAAATTACAAGAGATGAACATACAACCATCATCCTACTACATTAGCTAGACAAAAAAAGAAACTAAGCCTAAGTCTCGGGAGCTGGCGGAGCAGGTGGCACCAAAGGATCTTGGGAAGAAGGAGGAGGTGGAACGTCTTGCACAGTGACCCCGGAGACCTGCTGCTCGCCTACCGCAGCAGAGGAGCTTGCTTCACCAAGAGGATTCGGAAGAAGGGGGCCCAGGGCTTCAAAAATTGTCATGTCTCTATCCGCCTCCACTCTCTCCTTTGGAGCTATTATGCGGACGTCATCTTTGAAAACACCCAGGACAACCCCCATCTCTCCCAAATCGGCAACCGGGATCTCAAAGCCAGGTGCTGGAGGATTTTCAGTGACGTAATCCGTGAAGTCCTTTATGGTCGAAGTCATCACGTCTAGACCGTTATCCAAAGCGTACTTCACGTTCCTTACACTATCAGCATACGCGCAGATGTAACCAAGATTGGTGTTATCAGTTACATCTTGCACATAAGTGGTGTAAGAAATGGCACGCTTGTTCTTCTTCTCCAATTGGTCGACGTGGACCTTCAAACACTCCACTCTTTCCACCAGACCCACCCGCTCGGTCTCCAAGACTTGCACACGATCAGTAGCGACACCCAAATCCAGTCTAAGCTTCTCTGAAACATTAGACGCTATCATCTCCCGGTCCTCAGCGGCCTTTACCTCCCGCGTCCATGTGAGCTTGGCTCTCTCGAAGTCAGCCTTTATCTTAGCCAACTCCTCATCTTTCTTCTTCAGCTCCTCGTCCCTCTTCTTCAACTGAACAAGTTGAGCATCACGATCCGCTTCAACTTGTTCGAGCCGTCGCCCCAAACCGCGATTTGTTCGCTCTAACTCGACGGCTTGATCCAAGACTCATTGGGCTGTAATTGATTGATGGCTCGAGTTGTAACTCAGCAAACGAGCATTATCACTGAGACTTTGGCTCTGAATAATTTCTTCGCCGGTCTTGGTCCACGAGCGGGGGACATATTCCATGGCTCTGCGGACATGAGAGTCCTTAATCTCTTGGGGTACAGGAGGGGACTTCACACAGCTAAACTGGTGAAGTACTTTTGAACGACCAGGATAGTCGTTTTTCCGGTACCTGTTTGAAGAAAAAAGCTGTCAGAAAACTAAGTCAAAGGAATAAACAATTGAACTGAATAAGAAGATACTCACTCTCGCATTTTCACGGGGTCGTAGCCCAGGTACGAGTTATCAGGGGATGAACTCCTACCCTGACCGG
This sequence comes from Ballota nigra, assembly GCA_947034835.1. Lineage (NCBI taxonomy): Eukaryota > Viridiplantae > Streptophyta > Magnoliopsida > Lamiales > Lamiaceae > Ballota > Ballota nigra. The sequence continues at coordinate 95,741,866 of OX344724.1, forward strand.
CGATCATCGCACCGATAACTTGTTGCTCAGTCACCTCCTCCACCGGCGAGGAGCGAGCAGTAGATTTACCCACTTGGGAAGAGCCTTGCCCTTTTGTCCGCTTAGCACGGTCATCTCCCCTACGAGGAGCAGTTTCCTTGGCAAGTCGTTTCTTGCCCCTCGTGTCTTGGGGAGGCGGCGAAGAGCGAGCAGGAGGGCGGGGAACGGGAGCAGGAGCCTAAGGAATTGGGGGAGGAGCCTGAGGAGCTTCTTCTTCCTCCTCGTCCGCTTCAGCTCTAAGTCTGATCAAGGAAGTACAAGGATCGAACTTTTTCTTCCTTGAAGGTTGATTGGCCGCCATTTGCTTAACTCGACGTGCGAGTAAGTGTTAGCTTTCGGGAATGAGAGGAACCGTTGATTCGCACAATTGGTCATCGCGTTTGGTTGAAAAGCCAGTGGCGCGAAGCTACCGTGCGCTGGATTATGACTGAACGCCTCTAAGTCAGAATCCGAGCTAGAAGCGACGCGTGCGCCCGCCGTCCGCTTGCCGACCCGCAGTAGGGGCCGTGAGGCCCCCAAGGGCACGTGTCGTTGGCCAAGCCCTCGCGGCGGAACAGCCGCGTCGGCCGCCTTGAAGTACAATTCCCATCGAGCGGCGGGTAGAATCCTTTGCAGACGACTTAAATACGCGACGGGGTATTGTAAGCGGCAGAGTGGCCTTGCTGCCACGATCCGCTGAGATTCAGCCCTTCGTCGCTTCGATTCGTAAAAAAAAAAAAGTTGCCCAACTCTTGCAAATTCATTTCTTACACTATATATCATGATCTTAGTATTTGTTTGATGATCTTATGTAGTAGAAACAGCCACTAATCATCATAGATTAGAAAAGGTCATCAACAACAGAGCTCGCCTCAGAGCCCGTCTCTTCATCAACGAGCAAAGTTCTTGGGTTTTGGCCAGTTGTTCGCCGGAGCGAGCGGCGAGGAGGAGGGACTGTCAGTTCGTCTTCCATGGGCCTTTTTCCCAAATTTCGCCCAACAAATTCCACAGATGGCGTATTGCTTGAGGATGGTGACGTCATCTTTAAAAATTTTTGAAAATTTTCGAAAATTCCTCGTACAAATCAAACGATGAAGTCAGACGAAGGAGGGAGCAATTACGACGGCGACACGGCGGCGACGCGGCGGCGATGGCGGATAAGGAAAATGAAGAACGAAAACGGCGAAATTGAAAAGTAAAATGCAAGCAATAACAAGAACAAACAAGAAAGATCAAAGGATTCACCTTTGATTTGGATAAAATCGACTGTAGAATCGAAGAAAACAACGAAAAGAAAAGCTCGAAAACTCTTCAATGGCGGTTTGCTTGTGAAAGATCGAAAAAGAGAAAAAATGAAGGGGGAGCTACTTATAGATATGGATTCGGGGGCAGAAGTAAGGAAAGCAAAAAATTGAGGCCCCTAGTTGCAAATATAGGAGCGCACGCGTGGGCAGACCGCGTCGCTTCGTATTTCGTGCCTCGGGAAGCGAAACGACGCAAGTCCAAGGGTCGTTCCACGCTGCTCGCCTCTGAGAGTTCCTCGCTGGTCGCCCTCTTGGATAACACAGTCTATCCTATAGTTTGACAAAAAGGATAAAATCTATCCTTATATGCCAAACTAGGGGGCATTGTTGATAGACGACCAACAGGGACATAATATTAGCATAAAAAATATTGATCTAATAAGATTAAGAAGTCAGCTACTTATAGATATGGATTCGGGGGCAGGAGTAAGGAAAGCGAAAAATTGAGGCCCCTAGTTGCAAATATAGGAGCGCACGCGTGGGCAGACCGCGTCGCTTCGTGTTTCGTGCCTCGGGAAGCGAAACGACGCAAGTCCAAGGGTCGTTCCACGCTACTCGCCTCTGAGAGTTCCTCGCTGGTCGCCTCCCCGTTGTTCGCCTCCTCTTGGATAACACAGTCTATCCTATAGTTTGACAAAAAGGATAAAATCTATCCTTATATGCCAAACTAGGGGGCATTGTTGATAGGCGACCAACAGGGACATAATATTAGCATAAAAAACGAAAAAGAGAAAAAATGAAGGGGGAGCTACTTATAGATATGGATTCGGGGGCAGAAGTAAGGAAAGCGAAAAATTGAGGCCCCTAGTTGCAAATATAGGAGCGCACGCGTGGGCAGACCGCGTCGCTTCGTATTTCGTGCCTCGGGAAGCGAAACGACGCAAGTCCAAGGGTCGTTCCACGCTGCTCGCCTCTGAGAGTTCCTCGCTGGTCGCCTCCCCGTTGTTCGCCTCCTCTTGGATAACACAGTCTATCCTATAGTTTGACAAAAAGGATAAAATCTATCCTTATATGCCAAACTAGGGGGCATTGTTGATAGGCGACCAACAGGGACATAATATTAGCATAAAAAATATTGATCTAATAAGATTAAGAAGTCATTAAAAGTAATAAAATGAAAGAGGGCGAGCAACAGGGATTGTATGTCTTAGGAGGCGAGCAACAGGGACTGCTGACCCAATAGATGAAGACGAGCAACAGGGATTATATCCTAATGAAGGAGGCGAGCAGAAGGGACAAATACCCATCTGAAGGCGACGATCAACCGGTCGTAAAGACCATTACAAGGTAGCAAACAACAACAAGAAGATCCAAAGTCTCAACAAGAGGCGAGCATGCGAGCAACTGGGATTATAAGGGTTTCCAACACCCAACGAAGACGTACAGACGAGTAGCTGGGCATCAAGGAGAGTAGCTGAGTGGTTTCAAAGACCAAGTACAACATTGAGAATGTCAAGAGTCACTAACTTTAGAAATAGTCAATGTGTCTTTACACTTGGCACCCATTCATTGGGCAATAGACTAGTTGTTGTACAAAAGTCATAACACTTGGCAAAATCCCAATGGCTAAGCCATCAAGATGGTGACACCTAGCCTCTTTGTATGCCTATAAATACCCCTTCATTTGCATGAAGGGGGGGAGGCCCATAATAATAAAAAAGTTGCCCAACTCTTGCAAATTCATTTCTTACACTATATATCATGATCTTAGTATTTGTTTGATGATCTTATGTAGTAGAAACAACCACTAATCATCATAGATTAGAAAAGGTCATCAACACATGGCTAATAAAATAAAATAAAGCATAAACAAGAAATTAAGCATACAAAATATGAAATTAGAAAAAGACATCATCTCTAAAGTTCTCAATAACTCAAATCCTTGCAAGAAATGAAGAGCCCTAGAAACTAAAATATGTCCCCCTCTCTAGCTACTTATTTTTTCCTCGATTTTTATCCCCCCTCCCCCCTCTAGCGCCTTTTTGTTCTAATTCGGATGAGAAATGCTGAAATGTACTCTCTCCATCCCCGTTGTTTTTCCACTTGCAAAAAAGGTTAGTTCAATTTTGTTTTCTCATCTCTAAAATGGTAACTATTTTATTTATTAAAATAATACTTTATTCACCATTCACCATTCTCAATATTATTTTATTCATTTAAATACTACTTTATTCACCATTCATTATTCCCAATACTATTTTATTAATTTAAATACTAAAATTTAACTTTCGCATTAAACTCCGTATACAGTTAAACGGAAAAACAAAAGGGGGAATTACAAATAGGTTCATGGGATAGACTTTTATTAAACTTTGGTTCTCACCTTTTTTAAAAATACAAATAGGTTTATAAGTGGAACCCACCCTTTTATACCTTGACCATCTTCACCCCACCACCCCTATCTATTATCTAATGATTTGACATAAAGTCACCAATTCCCCAACCCTCTTTTCGGTTCAATTTTTTTTGAAAACTTGCAGTGAAATTTATATTAATATTTTTTAATTTAATCAATATTCAATTCATTTTATAATTTGAATTGACAGAAGTGTACTGTCGATTTTCATAACAATTTGTATTGTTATATTTATTGATATTTTAATTAAATATTCAATTTTTATAATAATTTAAATATGACACAATTGATAATACTTTCAAATTTGTTAAAAAAAATACCAGCATAATAATTTGAACAAATATTTTGCAAATTCTCATATGTAGATTTTCTGTTCAATTTTATTGCCTAAAAAAATTGAACATCTATTTTGTATAAATATTTTGAACAACTATTTATCACAGATATTTCAAGTTATACCCCATGACAGATAAATTTAATTTTTTTATTAATTGTGTGGCATCTCATATTACATCCATTAACAAATTCATTACATATTTGAATTTGAAATTAACAAATTCATAACTAAAAATTACATATTATGCAAAAAAAAGTGTGCAATTTTTTTTTGGCAGTATCTTCATCTCCGAATTGCAGATTCTTCCTTTCGTCTTCCCAGGATGAAATCAGTACCTAGCCTATAAATGATTAAAAAGATCAAGTCACAAAATACCCAAACAATATATTGTACCACTACAAAATCCAATATAAATTCAAATAGATAAAGATAACAAAAACAGAGCATGACTAACACATTTTTAAGGAAAAATACAGAAATGGAGCATTTCTTCAACACACATATCAAAGTTCAAACTATTGGGTACTACATCTGGGTGTACCAACAATTTATTCAACAAAAAACCTGTTAAGATGAATCCAAAGTTCTTCCCATCAGAAAAACCCCAAATTAAATTTAATTTGCCCCAAAATCTATTTCATCTATTACTTAGTGAACCTTTAACATACGTACCTAGCAAAAAATGAGCAGATCTCGGCCGTGATGTCGTCGCTTGGATCGGATCTCATAATACAGTTTGATGTTTTGCTCGGGATGGGATTGACGCCGCCCCCTTGCAGATCGGAGACGTATTCGTCGATCGTTGCAGATCGATGTCATCGTCCTTGTAGATCGATTCAGGCAGCGGTTTGACCCATGCCACCCTTCTTCCTCGGAACGATTAAGGCGGCGGTCTCTAGCCGGCGTCCGCACCAGCAACCCTTTCTTCCGCCGGCGAGCTCCACCCATCCCTATATGTTGTACCTACCGACCACCCATCCTCCCTCCTCTCTCTCCCTCGTTCACTCCGGAAACTTCATCGTAACTCCTCCATTTTTTACTCTTCTCCACTCTCTCACTTCCATTCTCTCTCTCTCTCTCTCTCTACAAGAGAAATGAATTTGAATATGTGCAGGAACCAAGTAAATGGGGTAAATGGGGGTGGGGACCGTGTAAAAGGGGGTGGGTAATTGATGGGGGAGTAAATTGGGGGTGGGGACCGAGTCAATGGGGGTGGAGACCATTTTGAAACCTATTTATTATTTAATAAAGGGCAGGGAACCGAAATGAATTTTAACACTAAAGGAGAACTTATTTGTAATAATCTCGAAACAAAATTGGGAAGGATGGAGTATTAGCATTAGCAATTTTCCATGGGTCCCGCAAGTAAAAGAAAAACGTAGCAGCTTGATTGCTTTTCCTTCACCTTTTCAAGCTTGGTCAAATATTGTGGGTGGCTTTGGACATTAGGTGTGGGACCCATCAAATTCATCTCCATAATTCCCACGTAAATGGGCTTTTGAATTCCTTTATTTCCATGAATCAAATTCAGTAAGGCACAGGTTATTTGCACTAACCTCTCAGGTAAAGACACTACCCGGAGTAAAACACTATCGCTCGATGAATACACTACCGTATGAATTCTAAAATACCCTCCATTCAAATTTTCCAACGCACCCCCCTCCCCGTCGGCCCCCCACCTCTTCCCCCTCCCCCTTTCTTCTTCCCGTCAAATCCCCCCCCCCCCCCACCCCACCCCACCCCACCCAACCCAACCCCACCCAACCCCCTTCTCCTCTTCACAGACCCCCCCCTCCAAAAAATAACCCAAGCTCTCCCAATCCAGCCCCCTCACAAACCGCAAGCCCCCTTCCCCCAATCTCCTCCGGCCCTGCTGTAAGTCCCTCCGCCCACGTCTCTCTCCGGCCAATATTGATGAATACCAGGTTAGTTCCTTTTTTTTTTCCTTCGTTTTTCTTTTTATTTGTGAATTAGATATGTATTGTGTTTTTCATTTCTCTTAGATTTGTAAATTAGAATTTTCAATCTTTGGTGAATACGTATGTAGGTCTCTAGTTTTTATTTTTTTCCCCAAAATTTCCTAGGTATGTTCGAAAAAAAAATCCAAAACTTGTGAATTTTTTCGAAATCTGTTTTTTTTTTCTTTCTGAAACTTTATTATATTTTCGAAAACAAAATTCGATTTTTTTTCTTTCGAAATCTTTATAGTTTTTCGGTTTTTCTTCCTGAAATTTTTTCTTGATTCTCAAATTGAAACTTACTCATGCTTCTTGAAATAAGCGCCCACTATAAAAAGTTCTCTTTTGAAACTCACGCCAGTCGTTTGTAATGTCAAATAAAATAAAATATCTGAAATGTTGACGCGCTTATTATACATATGCAATGCACGGATTTACTGCACGCTAAGTAGGGGGAGCTCTTTTCATTTTCACAGTGACTGCTACTTTTATATAATTATTATAGATATTATTATACACAGTGTTGTATGTTTGGGTTGAATCGTAAAACTGAACTTGTCGCTCTCACACACCAAATACGTGGATACTCCCGTGAAATTTCTTTGATCTTGGTAAAAACTATAGATCTATTCCATATTTTAATTATTCAAACCTAGTCTTTGTTACTGATTTTGAATGATTTGCAATTTTCCAATTAGTTCTCCATTTGCCTGATCCCTAATTTCTTAATTTTGTGTCCGTCATCAGTTGTAAGCACAGAAATCCTAGTTGAGAGGCACTCAAGGGAAAGGTGAAGCGAAGAATCCCACATTTTTCCTGGACTTTTTTCTCGGCGTAAAAGGATGGGTCTTCTCAGCATAATCCGTAAAATTAAGCGCAAAGAGAAGGAGATGCGTATTCTCATGGTGTAATGAAGCTCTGTTCCATTTTCATTTTCATTTATTCCATTTATTGAAGAAAATGTAGCCTATATAATTTAATTGCAGTAGTTCATGTACTTCTCTTGGTTTTCTGTAGAGGTCTAGATAATTCCGGAAAGACAACGATAGTGATGAAGATCAATGGTGAAGATACCAGTGTAATCAGCCCTACACTTGGATTCAACATTAAAACCATGGCATATGATAAGTATGATTTGTTTCCTTTGCCTTTCCTTTCCCCCTCTGTGTTAATAACATTCTTCTTTTTTTGAATAATCAGGGTGGGGTAGTAGAGATGATAGACTTGTTTGTTAACTGTGGAAATTCATGCCTTTGTTTAGTATTAGAGGAGTTTTGAATCATCTAGTTTTACGATTTCATAGATGAAGAAGGTTATCAAATGAGTTGTAATTATAATTGAAACAGTTGAAAAGGAAATATGAGTTAATATATGCTCTAAGGTTGAAAATAACTTGAAAGTGATGAGTTCCTTATTATAGTTTTGTTTTTTTAAAAGATATGATTGGAGTAATGTGATTAGTGGCATTCTTGTAGATACACTTTGAACATATGGGATGTTGGAGGGCAGAAAACGATAAGGTCGTATTGGAGGAACTATTTCGAGCAAACCGATGGGTTAGTTTGGGTGGTGGATAGTTCAGACCTCAGGAGGTTGGATGATTGCAGATATGAATTGGAAAATCTTCTCAAAGAAGAGGTGCATTCTCTCTTTCCATATTACGCTGCTGTTATAATATAAGTTATCTGAATCTGGTGACTTATTAAGGAGCTTTTGAAGGTTACTTTAGCCAATGGGGTGCTACTGTTAGAACTTTGGTGTGCCTAAATCTCATCACGTTTCATACCCAAATTAATATTGAAATCTCAAATTCCTCATCAATAGATGGTGGTAGTTCTTTTGTAATCGATGTTATATAATGTCATTTTCTTTTTCTGCAAGCCCTTTGTCATGTTACTGTGTCCTTTAGTGGAATGAATTCAAGAACTTGTATATCTTAGTACACCTTAGATTTTACATCTAGTTTGATGACAGCCACAACATATTATGCACAAGCTTGGTTCTATGGACATGGATTCTTATGGTATGCAGGGTTAATAAAATTACTTCTCATCATAGGTAAATCATGATTGGAAGACATTTATAGAATAATGCTGGCTAAGATTGCAATTTGTTTGTTTCTATATTTCCACTTCATTATTGATAATTTTGCGTTGTGCTTAATCAAATCACATCTTTACTAAATATTCTCAAAGAAGTGAGAAACTAATGTTTCTGCATATTTTTCTTCTCTGGGGCTCATTTATGTTGCCATCATGTTTGCTAACAAAAGTTCACGTGTAAATTTTAAATTGAGGAAATACAACTCTAGCTTTGCTTGTATAGTTTGATAATTTGATAAAAAAAAGATCGATATTTTTTTAGAAATGTTGGGAACATGTGGGGAGATGTATACCATATCAGTTTGTCCCATTAAAATTTGACTTAGGTAATAAAATTCTACTACTTTATGGGATTACATTCCTATTACCTAATGAAGAATACTGAGTGTAGATGTTTTTTATTTTCTTTTTATATATGGTACTAAAGTTTTTTGTGTGCAAAGAGGAAATCTTGTTTCAGAACAAAAGTTTATACTTTCTCCATTTCAGTTTCTGTACAATTGTTAATCTCTAATTGAAGTTTCATTTTTTCCTTGCAGAGACTATCAGGATCGTCATTGTTGATTTTTGCAAATAAACAGGACATACAAGGTTCACTATCTCCCGATGAGATAGCCAAGGTAAGGGTGTGGCAATTATCTTTTAAGTATTCATCATTTTGCATTCAGTAAATTTTTTTTTTTTTTGGACAATTAGTGGATTTATTTCTGGTAATATTTTCGGAAAAGATATTTTCTTTTTTGCAATGTACTCCCTCCAGCAATAGATGTACATGAATGGAAGTGTATGATTCATTTAAGTTCATACATGTTCTCTTTTACAAACTATTCCACATGTTCTTCTGTACAAGTTAAAATTACACGCTCCATTGGCTCTGAGTTGGTTATAAGTTATAACTGGTTGTTTGCTCGTATTCATTGTACTTCAGGGGGACCGATCTCTTTGTTAGGGTTTACATCGAATAAATACCCGTGTTCTTTTGTTCAAGATCAAGGGGCTGTCTGGCAAGTTAAGAGATGGAAATAATGAGAATATGAAAACCCATCATTTTCATTATATAGTGTCAACAAAGGGTTGATTTGGAAATGAAAATTTGTTTACCATGTTCAGATCTTGAAGTATGTTTTGTTTCTAAATTCAAACACGTTATAAGATTTTACATGTGGTTGTTGCAGGTTCTCAACTTGGAAGCCATGGATAATAGCAGACACTGGAAAATTGTGGGATGTAGTGCGTACACTGGGGAAGGACTGCTCCAAGGTTTCGATTGGCTGGTTCAAGACATCGCTTCCAGAATTTACATGCTCGATTAGCTAGCCAGCTACGATGTGTTTGATCGCATCCTTCCTTGATCTTGTTATTTTTGTCTTCATTTTCCTGTTACTTGTTGTAGGTAAGTTCCAATATATCTTGATATTGATACACAGATTTGTCGTAATGACTTGGAAAATTTGACTTCGTAATGGGATCCTGTTCTGTAGTTCTATCATGGTTTAGAGAGAAATGTAGAAGAAATTCAAAGGATTGAAGAAGGGAAAGAAGGGGTTGGGTATTAGGTAATATTTAGGTTTCCCTTAACTCCAACCTTTTAACATACTATAAAAATCTATCCAACTTGATTAAGAAAGTAGGCTACAACAACGAAACCATGCCCAGATTATGAATTAATCAGTTTAAGCTGTTTTTTGTTTTTATTTTCTTCATATTATTGCATGCTATTTGAGTTTACACATGCTTGATTCTATTCACTTTACTGAATTGCTTCATATAATAAACGATAGTTTCTCTTAAGATTGCTTCACTTATTTAGTGAAAATAAAATAAATTTAAATTAGTGAGTGAGGTTAAATTCAAATTGAGTAATTCTTTGTGCACTTGGTGCATGGTGCACTCAGTTGAGATTGTTTACACTAAAAAGTAGGGAATATTACAAATAGGTTTACTCTTTATAGTAAAAAATCAATTTGGTTTCTACACCTTTATTAAATTGCAAATTGGTTTACAAGGTAGGCCCACCAAAACCCATGTCATCCATGCCATGTGTCCAACTCCCCACCCCCACCCCACCCCACCCCACCCCAACCCAACCCAACCCACTTCTCTATCACACAAAAATAATCGGTCTCTTCTCTCTCTACCAATTAATTTCAAATTCACTCTCTCTCTAAACCCCTTCCCCTTCTCTCTCTCTCTCTAGATTATCTCCCCCACCATTTATCTCCCCAACACCGCTGCACCACCACCACCACAGCTAAGGCGGATTAATCGTTCAACGGCGACCCCCTCTCTTACTCGCTCGGCGGGGGCGACGCTTCCTCTCTCAGAGGGGGCGACACCATACCCTCCACCTCCTCTCTCAGCGGCGGCAGCGGGAGATTTCGATCATGGCGGCGGCGGAGGTTGTGATATGCAATGGACGACGCCGATCTGGGCAAGAACACCGGTGGAGGTGCTCGAGATCGCCGCCTGAATCGCGGCTTCATGGATCTGCAAAGGGCAGCGTCGATCTGTGAAGGCCGAACAACAGTGGCGTCGGAAGATCTGGCCATTGTAGATCCTTCATTTTTTATAAAAAATATTCAGATCAATTGTTTTTTTTTTTTTTGTCTGTTGATTTTTCTATCCAGGTCTCTGTGTGTGCGCAATTGTGGCTGATTTTTGTTTATATGGGTTGGGTATATTTTCCGTGGGTGTAGATTTTTACGAACATGTGTTGTGTTGGATGTGTGTGTTAGTGTGTATTCAATTTCTGGAAATTTGTTATATGAAGATCTTGAGAACTAGAATGAAGATAAAGATTTCATTGGATGATAAGAAGATTAGTAGAATGAAGATGAAGAGTGAGGAGAAAGAATGAAGATCACTGCTATTTTTTTTTTTTGTTCAAATTATTTGTTTACTTATGAATTTGTTCAAATTATTTGTTTACTTATGAATTGGTTAATTTGAATTTCAAATATGTAATTTTTTGAATTTTAAATATGTAATGGATGAAATTAATAAAAAAATTAAATTTATTTGTTCAAATTATTTGTTGAAATATTTGTGGTAAATAGTTGTTCAATTTTTTTTGTCTTGTTCAATAAAATTGAACAGAGAATCTACCGTCAAATTATTGTATTCGTATATTTTTATATAAATTTGAAAGTACCAATAATTGTGTCTATTCAAATTATTATAAGAATTGAATATTTGTGTAAAATAATAATAAACATTAAAATGTAAATTGTTTAAAAGAATTTCCAGTAAAAAAGTATTAATTATACTAGAGTATCACCCGTGCGTTGCACGATCTGTGAATTTAAAATGAATATGAGTTTATTTTTTATGTAGCGGTCTCTATTGGAAAAATATATGTGTTTATTTTATATTGATTTATGTTTTTCTTTTTTATAATAATAATAAATATATTTTGCACTTCAACCGAGGCACAAAATACGTCGACATTATTGAGTAATTCAATCTTAATAAATGTTGGGGGTAAATTACAATATTGATCCCGTGTGATTTTTTTTCAAAAACAATTTTGATGCTTATTTTGAAAATGATTAGTTTTCATGCAATTTTGTACCCAACCGTGATTTTTCTTTTCTCTTTTTGGATAGAAACCATTAGTTTCAAAAATAACATTTAAAAATATAGTATTAATTATATAACCAAATGAATTCTCAAATTATAAATGTATTGTAAAATTATTTAGAAAATTTGGATGTAACTAAAAATACATAAAAAAAATTCAACCTAAATAATAATATAATTAAAATATGAAAATTTTAGATAATTATATACAAAATGTGGATGTAGTTTTAAAATACAAAAAAATAATTTTTTCAAACCAAATAATAAGTTAAGGTAAATTCTGAAAGTACTCCAAATAATGACAAAGTATAGAGTGAAACTGATTCATAGCCCCAAAAAATGAAGGTTTTTTTTGTTTAAGAGTAGGTTTTATATGAAAACGCTTCATAATAATCTTAACATGAAATAGTTTTAGAGTATCATTAGTCTCATCAGAAGTATCATTAAACCTGTTAGGGGTATCATTAGTCTGAATTCAAGAAAATTTAAAATAATTTTCTTGAACTCAGACTAATGATACTCCCTGTGAGATTAATGATACTCTCGATGAGATTAATGATACTTTAATATTGTTTCATGATAAGTTTATCATGAACTATTTTCGTATAATACTTTGCCTTATATTAAAATCAAAATCAAGCTTACACGACCTTATTTGAACAAACATATATTTGATTGGTCTAATAAGAAAAAAAGTATTTATATAAAAATAGTTCATGATAAATTTATTATAAAATATTTTTAATATATCATTAATCTCATAAAAAGTATCATTGATCTCACCAAGAGTATCATTAATTTGAGTCAGTAGTATTATATTGTATGAAGAAATTAAATTAATGATACTTTAAAGAGTATGTATAGAATGAAATTGGTTTATATATGAATCACTGAAGGGTATTAGTGTTTTCATTTAAGAGTATTAGTTGTTTTTACTGAAGAGTCTTAGTTCATTTTCACTGAACAACTAAGACTCTTTAGTGTAAATCAATAATACTTTTCAGTGAAAACAACTAATATCCTTCAGTAATTTATGTATAAATCAATTTCACCCTATATTTTGTCTACTTTAATACAGCTTCATGATAAATTTATCATGATATATTCTCATATAAAACTTACCCATTTAATAAAATATAAAATAAAAAACCAAAAAATATAGAGTAAGTCTTGTATGAGACCGTCTCATAGCATGAGACAGTGAGAATGAGTGTAAATAGGGCATTGACTCATTAACACTTTGGTAGGGATAGGTGTTAATTTGTATGGTCTTATGCCATGAGACGGTCTCATACAAGTTTTTGTCAAAAATATATGGGGATGAACCAAATTTTGATTGTGCGCATAACCACCATTTTACCTTTGTTCAACTGCGCAAATACCCTCCCAGTCCCTGCCTCCACACCGCCATCTCCATCTGTCATGCCACCTGCCACCACCTTCAACCGCCACCATTACCTCTATCACTATACAGTGCATCTGTTTTTACTTTTTGTGATTTGAATTTGGGGATTTTCGATCCCCTTTTAAGTCGAGCCCTAATCAGGTATTATTCTACTGCTCTCTCTCTCGCTCGACAATTTCCATATTCTTTTGGCTTATGAAATTAGAAATATTTGTATTCTGTATTTTCGATAAACCATTATCTGGAGTTTTTGTTTGGTGAGTAAGGATCAAAATTTATTAGTACTCGTTTGTTTAAAAGTTGTGCTCTTTTGTGGTCTCTTGGTATGACTTTCCATTACACATAAGATTGGAATCATGGGTCTATCAAGTCTATTATATGCTTCCAAATATGTAAATCTCTGCTGGTGTCTACTTCTGGTTTTAGGCCTCCTAAATTGCAGCTTTTGTGACTTCCGAAGTGTAAAAAGAAATTTAAAATTTTCATAGTTTTGTTACTTTGTATGAAGATTTGAAGTGTTAAGATTTTGCCACAAAAAAATTAATTATTTGATTTTTTTTTAAATTTATCTAAAGCTGGAGGAAAATATTATCTCATTGACAAAGTCAAGAATGATCAGGATATTCAATGTTTGAAGATTCAATTTGTTTACCTTGTCATTATGAATTACTCAAAGTAACTAACGACAACCATATCGTTTCATCTCATTGTTTTATTTAGAAAGTTGGTCTTAACATTTTGTGCTTATTTCAAGGATTGAATGATCACACTATTCTTCAAGAAAGGCTGACAATAAGGTTTAAACCTGTTTAAGGGCAAACTCAATGATGATCCATGTTTTGCAAAAGTTATTGAAGATTTTTGGGGAAATTTCATGAAGCTAGGAAACGATTTCTTGAGGTAATGTAGCATGTCTTGATTCTTCTTATTTTCATTGTGTCGAGATGTATTCTTTCTTTACTTTTGTATGTTATATGAAGTTCTGTTTATAAAAGTGATAGAGAGTAATACTTTGAAGATCAAATGATACGTATACATACCTTCGACACTGTTCTGAACTTTTTGATACTTGTTATGTGACATGAACTTCCTCATGTTGACCTTTCTCCTGTTCTTTTTCAGCCCTTCAATATGGTTTTCAACCTTAGCACAAAGATGAAAAAAAAAGAGTTAAGAAGAGGCAAGTTATTCTAAATTACCTAGTGATACTTCCTCTCTCGGTTTACTGATACGATTTCTCCGTTGAGCTTTACTGATACGATTTCTCGGTTGAGCTCTAGAAGTTGATGATATTTTTCAAAATCTGATTCCTCATTTTTTACCCCTGGTTTGTGTGATATAAACTAATGTGAAAAAAAAAAATATATAATTTCCTTACTTTTGATTGAATCTTCGCCCAGTGTTGAATAATTTTTGTTTCAGTTACAATCATTAATGCTCTTTTAATGATTAGAAGATATCAAAGGAACTTATTTGTTTGTGTCCCTTTGGCCTTTTTCATTTGTTTTGTAAGCAGGTTTTAAATGATATATTGCTGGAAGATGGGAAGTGAATGAGTGTATTAGATTTTTAGTAAAAAATATTTGGAGCAAAACAAAAGTAACTATTTAGTATAATATTTTGTTGTTAGATAGGTATAGTTAGATGTATATTTAAGTGTGTTAAAGAACGACCCAAGCATTATTGTTAGTTAAATTTGGTGTATATCTTGCATTTTTTTTAATGTTTTGCTAACTGCTAAGTCTAAAGAGTAAAGTTATGACTAATTCAATTTTTAAATTTCTCTTTTTTTGTAGGAAATGTGGTACAGATATAAAAAGTCCTATGATTCACCCTTATCTGTTTTATTTCCATTTGCTTATTCATTGCCAAAAGAACGATGAGTTTGTAATTCTAAGTTGTTGGGTTTATATCTATATCAAGTTTGGATAGAGATAATAAGTCTTATGATTCATCCTTATCTGTTTTATTTCCTTTTACCAGTTCATTTCCAAAATGATGATGAGTTTGTAATTCTTACTTGTTGGAGTTATAGCTATATAAAGTTTGGATAGAGAAAAGCCTTGGTCGATGGTTTTATAATATTTTTTAATTGGTTATATCAGGTTTGGAGAGGGAAAAGTGAACGGTCGATGATTTTAATGAATTAAAGTAAAGAATTCAATAAGTTCACACATTTATATGAGTAAATCTCTCATATATTCGAGCTTACATAAACTATATTTTTAAAATATCACTATTATATATACATAGTATTATTGCCATACATATCAATATTTATTATTATTTGTTTATATACATATTGTATTCTAGCACAATTTTTATATAGGTAGGTTTTATATGAAATAGTTTATAATTAGTTTATTATGAAAATATTTTAAAAAATTATCAGAAGTATCGAATATTTGACCAGTGGTATCAAAAAGTCTATCAAAAGTATTATTAATTTGGATTTAAGAAAATTTACAACAAATACAATATAATATCACTAATCTAAATTAATGATATTCTTAATTAAATATTTGATATTATAAAACTATTTCATAAACTACCTTTTTCGATTTGTATAAGAACTAGTGCTAAACCCGCGATTATCGCGGAACTGTATATAAAATTTATGGTAAAGTTATTAATTAATTTATTTTAAGTATTATAAATGTGGTTACTATTATTATTTTAATTATTCAATATTTTTATTGTATTTTTTAAAATGTTAGCTAATAATAAATAATTCTATTTCAATGACAATAAACTATAAATTCATGACATCAATTATTGATCAAATGTTTAGAAAATAATGCTTACAAATTGCGAAAAATCTATCTATAAACAACATTTGTGGTGTATTTGGAAGGATTTCCTTTAGAATCAAGTGACAAAATCTTCAATCTTCTACTCGAACTAACTCCGGATACTGCAACATAAAGTTGACCATGAGTGAAAATAGGCTTGGGAAGATACAATCCAACAGTAGAAAGCGATTGCCCTTGACTTTTATTTATTTTCATGCCAAAACACAGTAGAATTGGAAATTGTCACCTTGTAAAATATACCGGCATTGTAGGATCAAAATTTGTCAATGTAATTTTTGAAATGAAGACTTTATTTCCAATATTCTTTCCAGATATTATTTCAGTCTAGAGAATGTGGTTATCAAGTTTTGTGACGATCAATCTTGTTCCATTGCACAAATCGGATTTGTGATCAATACTTCTTAGTAACACTATAGACACTCATTCTTTCAAGATCAGACGGTGATTTGACATTCCAGAACACCTAACAGAATTTAAAAATTCAACTATAACCATCTGTCCATTACCTCATTCTCGAAATTTAGAGACACAAATACTGTCTGAGCTTAAGTATACTTTAGTATCACCTGAAATCAGATAAAAACTTATCATTTATAAACTCCACATCTCAATGAGTAGGTGCAAGTATTGCTTTATCCTCAAAGTATTTATGTGCCCTTAAATTATCAATCAATGATGGATAAATATTTTTTATTATAGATGCAATTGGAGCAACAACATCACAAATTAAATTATCTTTCAAAATCTCAATCTCAGTGACATCATCTTGCCTATTTCTAATTTTCTCATCACCAACTTTCAAATTCCACCTTGAGAAGTTAACAATATCATCATCATTTGAGGACGTATTGAGATCAGAACGTTGTAATCTCATATTCTTCGTCAATCTTAAATTCTTAATAATGAAAACAAATAAGATGTATTTAGTTTTTCAATAATATTTTTTTTTAAAAATATTATCATTTAATAAAAGATGCATAAAATACCTTGCAATGATCTCACAAATATGAAGCATTGATAGTTAAGTGCACAATATCCTCTCGACTTCCTTTGGGTATAACATGGAGTCTCTTTCTGAAATCTCTTCCAAGCACAATGATTTTACCACCAAAAGACATATCACTCATGGTTCCATCTAGAGATCTAACAATATCCCTCAAATTTCTATCCAAAGCTAAATCTGTTAATCGTTGGTGTCTCTTCTCATATAATAAGCTTTATCTTCAATAATAGTTAGGACAAATGTGTCCTCGGCTTTATGTTACACGTGAAGGTCTCATCAATATTAAGCGGTATAACAAATCTTGAATGAGCAGTACGTCCATCGGACAGAAGAGTGATGTTATTCCACTTGATGCAACATTAAGAACTATATTGTCTTCCGAACGTATTGCTGCGGAGATCGTTCTCCAAATGAATGTCTTTCCAGTTCCACCATATCCGTATAAAAAGAAGATTCTTCCTTTTTGCAAGCAAACAACTTCAAGTATTTCACTAACCACAAATTTTTGTTCTTGAGTTAGAGTTGAACTTAACTTGTCATATTCTTCTCTTTGTTCAGGCCGATCGTAATTCAATTCTTGTTATTTACTACATTTTTCTCAAACTCAAGATTTGGTACTGACATTGATGTAAATCTACTCAAAGTGGATCCATTCATCTGCAGTAGCTTATCAATTTTAATTAAAGCCAATTTGTTCAACTTTTCACTGTTAAGCTATAAATCTAAAAAAATAAATTACAAAAAAATATAATTGTAAATTATTTTTACAATCTAAATCAATTAATTTTTTTTTAAAGATGTTATACCTATAATATTCAATGTTCATCGTATATCATCTGGCATACACTCCCACGTCTTTTCGAACACGGTTTCTAGAGAGTTCATTGAAGATGACATGAGAAGAATAATGAATAAGTTCCTCACGTGATGAGCGCTTGTCCAATAACTTGCCTCTGTTATCCCATCAATGTACTCAAGATTATCATCCAGCAATCTCATTGAATAGCAAGCATCCTTAAAGGTAACATACACAATATCACCAATGGTTCGTATCATCTCAAAAGATGTTGATTCGTTATTATAAGACAATAAGAGATACAAATAATACTCTTCACCAACCCCAATAGAACACTGTATAGTCTTCCCAGAGAAAATCTATTGTACTTTCTCTTTTCCCACTGATATTATTTTCTACCTCAAACATACATCTTTGGAAATTCCAGATAAGTCAACTTCTTTGCATCCTCATCATCAGTTTTATTTTTATCCATCCACGCCAAGAACATTGATTTACCTGAAGATGGTCTTTCGAGTACATCATCAATGTAATCTTCATCTCGAAAAATAACTCTCTGTTGATTAGGAAGATGGAAATCCAATCTCATAACCGCTGGATACCTATAATGTATGTCGAACTGAAGAGTTCTCCAAACTGCTTCACACGGAGATATGTATCTGCAGTTTATGAAATTTTCCACTTCGCCTTTTGATTGTTATTCACCTTTAGTGGCCCCTTTTTTCTCCACATTAGCTACCCATCAACTCCTTTATTGATATACTTGAACAAATACTTGATGAATTTATACCCATTGCACCACTCAACATTTATATTACCTTGAGACCTTCGCAACAATATTGGACTGTAAAGAACTACAAAACGGTTATCCAAATGAACAATTCCTTTATCAATAGTGACTTCTGTACTTCTTCTTCTATACAGTGGGAAATCGTCTTCATCAACATATGTAAATTCATTATAACTCTTTGGGAAATTCTTTGAGCAAATGTTGTTGAACATGCAAGGAGAATTTATTTTCACCAATCCATAGGGTTAGTGAATCATGTAGTCACTTACCAAATCATACAAAATACATCATCATCTTTATCTAGTATTTCTACAAATATGATACGGTCAACATCCTTCGGATTTGGAATTTTGTTTTCATGGTTTAGAAACAAAAGAATTTGAGCATGTAACAATCCTCTTTTCTGAAATTCCACTGAGTATAACACTACAGATTGAAAATATTTGAATCAAGTTATATACTAAAATAATTTAATAGAAATATAAAGTTATTTTATTCATGAAAGATAAATATTATGGAGCTAAAAATTTAATAAATATAAAAAGATAAACTTACATGCATCAATTTTTTCAAATATTTGAAGTTCCTTAAACTCCTTCACAATACAATCAAGTTTCATCTTAAACATTCTGTAGAGAATATATGGCCTATCAACAGATTCAAGACCTTTTTCATTTAAGAATCTTGTAATCTGGGGCCATTTTAGATTGCAAGTAATTGTGATAAATAAATCTGGGTAAGAAAAACACTTGCAAAGTGTCATGACATCTTGAAAATTTTGAATCATATACCTAGGTCTGTCTGTGAAGGATGCAAACATTATTCTTTTACCCGTAGAAGATGGATCCACATCACCTCTGTCAACTGCAATTTTCATATCATTCACTCTGCTATACCTCAATTTAACTTGATTAAATTTTATAAATAACAACCTTTCCGACTCAATCATAGTATATGAATCCACCAAAAATTGCTGGAAAAGTCTCTTAGATAGGAATAAAGTTTGTTTCATTATTATGCTCGTGTATCCTAAACGAAAAGAATTCTCGCATTGTTAGTCTGATTTTTTTTTCTCGTTGTAAAACCAGCATCATTATGAACCACATCAATCCTATAAACATCCTCGTCACACAAGAACAATAAATGATATTGTAATGGAACATAAGATGGATGTAATTCACTTATTCTTTACAATTCACCGCTACGGGTCTTTTAGTATCACATCTCTTTTTTCCATAGCTGCATCATGTCCCCTGGAATAAGAACTACAATTTCAGAAGCAGTAGGAAGGTTATAAACTCTTCCAACTGAACTCCTTCTTTCTAGAAAATTTAATCACAAATTTGGCTCACCTCCAGACATAATACTTTTCCTTGCGAAATTGCATTGCAAATGGATTGAAAGTATCCACCATCCTCTTAAGTTCACCAACAATACTATCATTCAGTTTATCCTTCAATCTCCTCAAGTACAAATAAAATAATTGAATTGATTAAAAAAATTAATTATAATTATTATATTTTATAATTTGTTCAACTAAAATAATACAAAATATAAAATATATAGTAAGAATCAGACTCATCACAATGCGAGAAATTTTTTCCTTTATTGATTCTCATTTCGTCTAAATCTTATAATTTTTTTTTGTGAATATATACATCTCAATATATTGTTTATATTTTTCTTTTGTAGGATAAGAATCTATACATCTCAAGGTATTGTAAATTTCATCAATTCATCTTTCTTGTGAATCCGTATTTCTTTTTTGCAGGTTATGAATCTATAATTGTCAAGGTATTTATATTTTATTTTATGTTTTTGATCATTTAATTGTATTAATTTAATCCGCATCTTTTGCTTAATCTCTTTTACTAATGATTATTTCAATGTATATTATTATAATTCTTTAAATAATAATTTTTATGTTTATTTATATTTCTATAAATAATAACATTTATGTTGATTATAATTTAATTTGAATGTTATAGATACATCAAAATATACCTTTGATATTTTCAATTGATTAACAAATCTGTTTTTTTTAAATCGATAATAATGTAAAATTTTTACTATTTTTTTAATATGATGAAAACTTTATTAATCATTCTTTATAAATAAAACATAAGCATCGAACCTTGGAGAATAAATTTTAATATGATGAATCATTTCGAAAATAATTTATATTTTTAATATTTTTATTAGTTGAATACTTTCTACTATGTAAAATTCTGATTTTTTTTTAAATTCGAATATTTATTAAATATGTTAATATTGTTGCTCTTAGTTTTTTCTTTAAAGGAAAAAATGACTCTTTTCAAAATATGTGATTTAATATTGTAAATTCATACATCAATCAATATATAAATTTATCTTAATTTTATACTTTATTTATTTATATTAATTTTAAATTTAATTTTATGCTATTATTTTTGTATCATTGAATATAGATTACTTATATTAGGTAAATTTGACTATTTTATAAAATATGTATTTTAATTAATATTAATTTATATATTATCTAAATACATCCCATTTTTATGAATATATAAATATAAACTAATTATATTAGGAAAAGTTGACTATTTTTTTATAGTATGATTTAAGTCATATATTTTCGAATGACATAGAATATTAGGTAAATTTGACTCTTTATAAAACATGTGTTTTAATCAATCTCAACTTATAATTTGTCTAAATACACTCTATTTTTATGAATAATTAAATATAGATTTCATAGATGTCATAATTTTTTTCCTTTCAATTGGATTTCATAGCTTATAAATAATATTGCATAGTGACATAAAGAGATTCAACCTTTTTTTTTAATTAGATGAATGTATATTGTAAGTTGAGAATCTTTGTGAAAATATTATTATTTTATATATAAAAGATCACATGATGTAGTATTTTAAAATTTAATATTTTGGAATGTAATTTCGAAATTAGGGACTATATCATCATATTATATTAGTCAATTTTTTCTAATATAATTAATCTTTTATCAATAAATTTAAAATTGATGTAAATAAGTAAAGTATATACTTAGTTTAAATTTATATATTGATTGGTGTATGACTTTATAGTTAAATCACATGTTTTAAAAAGATCAAATTTCCCTAAAAATATTGAAGACATTAAATTATTTTTTAATTTAAAAAATAATTAGAATTGTTACTCAGTTGAATTTATCAAAGACATATTTTGGTTGTATATATAACATTCAAATTCATACACAAAAATTTATTTATTATTAATGAATCATGATCGATTTTTTTTTTTAAAAAGATATCCACCATCCAAAAATAGTTGAAAAATATTAGTTTGAAGAATACATTATTTACTTATTTTGTTTTTAAAGATACCACTAACCAAAAATTTAGGATTTAGGAATGTAGGATAATATAAAATTACCAAATAAATTATCTTACTAAATTATCATTCAAAATTAGTCAACTTTTCCTAATATATTCAAATTGAAATTTAAAATTGATTAAATAAGTAAAGTTTATAATTATTATAAATTTATATATTGTTCCTAATATAATTATTTCATATCTAATCTTTTAAAATAATACTGTTGATGACCTTTTCTAATCTATGATGATTAGTGACTGTTTTTACTAAGTAAGATCATCAAACAAATACTAAGATCATGATATATAATGCAAGAAATGAATTTGCAAGAGTTTTGGCAACTTTCTTATTATTATGGGAAAAAAATCCTCCCTCCTTCATGCAAATGAAGGGGTATTTATAGGCATACAAAGAGGCTAGGTGTCACCATCTTGATGGCTTAGCCATTGGGATCTTGCCAAGTGTTATGACTTTTGTACAACAACTAATCTATTGCCCAATAAATGGGTGCCAAGTGTAAAGACACATTGACTATTTCTAAAGTTAGTGACTCTTGGTATTCCCAATGTTGTACTTGGTCTTTGAGACCACTCAGCTACTCTCCTTGGTGCCCAGCTACTCGTCTGTATGTCTTCGTTGGGTGTTGGAAACCCTTATAATCCAAGTTGCTCGCCTGCTCGCCTCTTGTTAAATACTTTGGGTCTTTTTGCTCTTGTTGTTCACTATTTCGTAATGGCCTTTATGACCAGTTGCTCGCCACCTTCACATGGATACTTTTCCCTGTTGCTCGTCCTCTCCCACTTGGTCTACAGTCCCTGCTGCTCGCCTCTTAGGGTGCATAATCCCTGTTGCTCGCCTTCTCCCATTTGGTCTACAGTCCCTGTTGCTCGCCTCTTAGGGTGCATAATCCCTGTTGCTCGCCTTCTTTCATATTATCAATTCTGATGATCTCTTAATCTTATTAGATTAGTATCTTTATGTTAATCTCGTTGTCCGGCTGTTCGCCTATCAACAATGCCCCCTAGTTTGGCATAAAAGGATATATATTCTTTTTGTCAAACTATAGGATAGGCTGTTATTAAATAGGAAGCGAGCAACAGGGAAAGTGGGTTTGATTTTTGTAGGGAGCGAGCAATAGGTTTTCAAATCTCTTGTAGGCGGGAACTTTTGGGGAGCGACCAGCGGGGAACTCCAGAAGGCGAGCAGCGAGGGACTTTCTTTTGACTTGCGTCGTTTCGTTTCCCGAGGCACGGAATACGAAGCGACGCAGTCTGCCAAAGCGTGCGCCCCTATATTTGCAACTAGGGGCCTCAATTTTTTACTTTCCTTACTTCTGCCCCCGAATCCATATCTATAAATAGTTCCCCCCTTCCATTTTCTTTCTTTTTCGTTCTTCCATAAGCAAACCGCCATTGAAGAGTTTTCAAGCTTTCCTTTTCATTGTTTTCTTCGATTCTATAGTCGATTTTGTCCAAATCAAAGGTAAATCCTTTGATTTTTCTTGTTTGTTCTTGTTATTGCTTGCATTTCACTTTCCAATTTCGCCATTTTCGTTCTTCATTTTCCTTATCCGCCATCGCCGCCGCCGTATCGCCGCCGCGTCGCCGTCGCATCGCCGCCGCATCGCCGTCGTAATTACTTCCTCATTCGTTTGATTTGTACGAGGGATTTTCTAAAATTTTCATAAGTTTTCGAAGATGACGTCACCTTCCTCAAGTCATACGCCATCTGTTGAGATCGTTGAGCGAAATCTGGGAAAAAGGCCCATGGAAGATGAACAGTCAGCCCCTGTTCCTCGCCGTTCGCTCCGGCAAGCAGCTGGGAAAAACCCTAGGACCCTGCTCGTTGATGAAGAGACGGGCTCTGAAGCGAGCTCCGTTGCTCGCTCCGTTGATTCATTCTATGCTGTGGATAGCACGGGCGAGCAGGATGCCCAAGGCCCTGTTGCTCGCTCTTCGGCTCGAGAGGGGACTAATTCGGACTTAGGTGAAGATTCTTCCGAGGTCGCTGCTGAAATAGATAGGATGAGTCTTCCAGAAGAGAGGGGAGCGAGCAGCGAGCACCAGGTAAGGAGCGAGCAGCGAGCAACTGGACCAGGGGGCGAGCAAGAGGGTGTCACATGGGGATTTCTCCGAGAGATAAACTTTCCCGTTTCAAGGTCAATGCCCGAATCTCTTATTCCTAAAGCCGTAGTTCGAAGACAAGATTGGATCGACTATGCGAATAAGTACCACAAGGCTTTCCCCATTCCTGCTCGACCTATTATGGAGACCCGTTCATCGCCATACACAGCTGGTAGGGTATCTAGCGAGATTATAGAGGAGGATTTAGTTCGGATACGATCTCGCTATCGTATTCCGTACGACATCCATTTGTATGCCCCCCAACCAGGAGAGCGAGCTGACGACCCACCTCCAGGTTGCACTGCCATCAACCTCGACATACTTAAATCGGGGTTCCCCCTTCCTCTTCATCCTGTAATCGGGCAATTCCTGAAGGATATAAACCTGGCAATCACTCAGATTACTCCTAACGGTTGGAGTACTCTACTGTCTTTTATTACCCTTTTCGGGTTGGAGGGGTACCGGAATAAGATCAGCACAACAGAGATACACTACGCACTGACTATCTCTTCGGCTGCTCATGAAGAAGGGCTTGGTTGGTATTACATCAAAGCCCGTAGTGGCATTAAGCTAATTGAAGGAGTGCCCAATAAGGTCAAGGGTTGGCACAGACAGTTCTTTTATATTGGCGGCGATTGGCGGGCGTCCTCCGATTTTTCGGGAGGACCGGGGCGTATAGACTCTCCTACGAATTTCGGTAAAATTCGGCGTAGGTTTTAAATCTCAGTTCATCGAACTTTTAGGTGAACTAATTTTAATCTTTTTCTTTGTTTTTGTAGGTCCGCGTATCCTGAAGTGGGGGCATCCGGATTTGAGTGAAGAGTTCCTATACGTCCTTGCGTTAATTTCTCTTCGGGACGTTAAAGATCGGAGTGTTGAACATCTCTCGCAAGCGCACCTTCGCAAGCACGCTCAGTTTATCACTAGTGCTCACCATTTGGAAGCACAAACAGAGGTCCCTGAGGGTAAGCATTACTTGTTATTTTTCCCGTGTTTTCTATTATCTGTCCTTGTTGGTCGCCTTGGCCCTGCTGGTCGCCTAGGCCCTGCTGGTCGCCTAGTCCTTGTTGGTCGCCTAGGCCTTGTTGGTTGTTTTAGGATAAGTTTTACTTGTCAATTTTACTGATAATTTTTGTATTGTTTTCAGCTCAAAGGGTAACGGTCGCTGTTCCTCCCATTCCCGAAAGCTATCATTTACTCGCACGTCGGGTTAAACAAATGGCAGCTAATCATCCTTCAAAGAAGAAAAAGTTTGATCCTTGCACTTCCTTGATCAGGCTTAGAGCTGAAGCAGATGAGGATGAAGAAGAAGCTCCCCAGGACCCTCTCCCTGTTCCTCAGGCTCCTGTTCCTGCTCCCCGCCCTCCGGCTCGCTCTTCGCCGCCTCTCCAAGACACGAGGGGCAAGAAACGACTTGCTAAGGAGACTGCTCCTCGTAGGGGAGATGACCGTGCCAAGCGGGCAAAAGGGCAAAGCTCTTCCCAAGTGGGTAAATCTGCTGCTCGCTCCTCACCGGTGGAGGAGGTGACCGAGCAGCAAGTTGTGGGCGCAATGATCGCCGGTCAAGGAAGAAGCACATCTCCAGACAACTCATACTTGGGCTACGACCCCGTGAAAATGAGGGAGTGAGTATCTTCCTATTCAGTTTGATCGTTTACTCCTTTGACTTTGTTTTCTGATGACTTTTTCTTTTGAACAGGTACCGGAAAAACGACTATCCGGTCGTTCAAAGGTGCTTCACCAGTTTAGCTGTGTGAAGTCTCCCCCCGCTCCCCAAGAGATTAAGGACTCCCACGTCCGCAGAGCCATGGAATACGTCCCCCGCTCGTGGACCAAGACCGGCGAAGAAATTATTCAGAACCAAAGTCTCAGTGATAATGCTCGTCTGTTGAGCTACAACTCGAGCCATCAATCAATTACAGCCCAACGAGTCTTGGATCAAGCCGTCGAGTTAGAGCGAACAAATCGTGGTCTGGGGCGACGGCTCGAGCAAGTTGAAGCAGATCGTGATGCTCAACTTGTTCAGTTGAAGAAAAGGGACGAGGAGCTGAAGAAGAAAGACGAAGAGTTGGCTAAGATGAAGGCTGACTTCGAGCGAGCCAAGCTCACATGGACGCGGGAGGTAAAGGCCGCTGAGGACCGGGAGATGATAGCGTCTAACGCTTCAGAGAAGCTTAGACTGGATTTAGGCGTCGCCACGGATCGTTTGCAAGTCTTGGAGACCGAGCGGGTGGGTCTGGTGGAAAGGGTGGAGTCGTTGAAGGTCCACGTCGACCAATTGGAGAAGAAGAACAAGCGTGGCATTTCTTACACCACTTATGTGCAGGACGTAACCGACAATACCAATCTTGGTTACATCTGTGCGTATGCTGATAGTGTAAGAAACGTGAAGTATGCCTTGGATAATGGTTTGGACGTGATGACCTCGACTATCAAGGACTTCACGGATTATGTCACAGAAAACCCTCCAGCACCTGGCTTTGAGATCCCGGTAGCCGATTTGGGAGAGATGGGGGTTGATCTGAGTGTTTTTAAAGATGACGTCCGTGTTGTGGCCCCCAGAGAAAGAGTAGAGGCGGATAGGGACATGACTATTTTTTAGGCTCTGGGCCCCCTCCTCCCGAATCCCCTTGGTGAAGCAAGCTCCTCTGCTGCAGTAGGCGAGCAGCAGGCCTCTGGGGTTGATGTGCAAGATGTTCAACCTCCTCCTTCTTCCCAAGATCCTTTGGCGCCACCTGCTCCGCCAGCTCCCGATACTTAGGCTTAGTTTCTTTTTTGTCTAGCTAATGTAATAGGATGATGGTTGTATGTTCATCCCTTGTAATTTTTTGGTGTTAATGAATGGGAATTGCACTTTTATTTTATTGTTCGCCTCTTATTTGCCCTTTAATTATTTTTTTTGCTTAAGTATTTCTTTCTTAAGTTGAAAGTAAAATACTTTTCCTTGCAAATTTATGCATGTTGTTCATGTATGGGTCTATTTTGTTCTTTTAAGAACTTAACCCCTTATCATGCTTCTTTCTATGCCTTGTTGTTCGCCCCTTGCTATGTTTGTGCATAAGTGCCTTTAGCTTTGGAACGAACAACTATGTATTAGCATGTGCCCTGTTGCTCGCCTCCACTATACTTGTGCTTTATGCATTTAGTATCTTGGGCGAGCAACTCCGTGTGATGGGGCGATCAGGTGGGCTCCTGAGTCTCATGGACCCTGCTGCTCGCCTCCTTTTGGACCTGTGCTTTCAACATCTGCTTGTCCTCCGGCGAGCAGTTTTTCTTCTTGGCGAACAGTTGGGTTTTAACACCTTTTGCTTTCTTATGTACATAATTCACTGAACCATCATTCATCCATATACAAATTTTGCCAAAAAAGTGTGATTTCATCGATCTCACACCTTACAAAAATATAAACGACACGATAGTCTATAAAAAACTTTACATTGGTTTCCTAATTATTGGTAATGTTTCTTCAATAAAGCCGCGTTCCAGGTGTATTGGGCCGAGTTGCCTTCCATGTCTTCGAGATCATATGTGCCGTTGTGCCACTTTTGAGTTATCTTGAATGGGCCCTCCCAAGTCGGTCCAAATACACCTGGAGGCGTTGCTAGGATTTTTCGGAGCACCAGATCCCCGACTTTAAATTCCCTGACTTTTACTTGTGAGTTGTAGTATCTTGCAATCCTTCTTTTGTATATTTCGTTCTTTATTTCTGCTGAGATTCTTTTTTCGTCGATCAAATCCATCTCTGCAGCTATTGCCTTGTTGTTTTCCTGTTCATTGAACTCGGCTACCCTCTCAGTTGGTATTTTGAGCTATATAGGTATGACTGCTTCTGTACCGAATGCCATAGCAAACGGTGTTTCTCTAGTGCTTGTTCTATGTGACACCCTATATGCCCAAAGTACCTCGGGCAGTTCTTCCGACCACTTGCCTTTCTTGTCTACTAGACGGATTTTGAGGATATGTTTGATTATCTTGTTAACTGCTTCGACTTGGCCGTTAGACTGAGGATGATATGGTGTTGAGAAATGCTTCTTGATACCCCACTTTTTGCAGAAATCTCTTATCTTCTTTCCTTCGAATTGCTTTCCATTGTCCGTCACTATCGCTTGTGGGACCCCGAACCGGCAAACTATATTTTTCCAGATAAAGCTAATCATTTTCTCTTGTGTTATCGTTACCAGTGCTTCAGCTTCGGCCCATTTCGTGTAATAGTCCACAGCTACCACTGCAAATCTGACATTCCCTTTTCCCGTTGGGAAAGGTCCTATGATGTCTATTCCCCACTTTGCAAACGGCCATGGACTATTTACCGAAATCAACTCCGTTGGCGGCTTATGGATGTTGGGAGCGAACAGCTGGCACCTGTGACATGTTTTTGCAATTCTGATTGCGTCTTGTAACAAGGTTGGCCAGTAGTATCCTTGTCTTACTGTTTTATATGCCAATGCTCGCCCCCCTGCGTGATTTCCGCATACTCCTTCGTGTATTTCTTTCAGAACTTCCTGACCTTGCTCTCTTGCTAGGCATTTTAGTAGGGGCAGTGAAAATCCTCTCTTGTAAAGTTGGTTATCCATGATTGTGAACCTTGCTGCTCGCTTGGCTACCTTTGTTGCTTCTTGGGGATCTTCAGGCACTGTGTTATCTTTGAGGTATCTATATATCGGTGCTCTCCAGTCATCCTCTGTCAGCTCTTCTTCGATCTGATTGATCTTGTAGTCACTGGTGGATGGGTTGGAGATTCTTGTGATGGTGACTTCTAAAAGCTTTGCTGGTCCCGTGCTAGTAGCCAATCGGGCAAGTGCATCTGCTTGCGCATTATTGTCCCTTGGCACTTGCTCGATGTAAATTTGCTCGAAAAGTGAAGCCAGGTGAGCAACGATCTTTTGGTATAAGGCCATGTTTTCATCCTTGGCTTCGTATTCCCCACGGACTTGATTGACTATCAGCTGGGAATCTCCATAAATTTGAACTCTTCGAACCCCCACAGCTAGAGCTAGTCGTAACCCGACTATCAATGCTTCGTACTCAGCCTCGTTGTTTGTTGCCATGAACTCAAACCTTACGGCTGAGGTGAATACTTGTTCGTCTGGACTGATCAACACTATCCCGGCTCCTGCTGCTGTGTTATTTGATGATCCATCTACATACATGTGCCATGGGTGATTATGACCTCTCGTCGGATCTTGAGGGAATGTTAATTCGACAATAAAGTCGGCTAACGCTTGTCCCTTGATCGCTGTTCGAGGTGCATAAGTTATTCCAAATTGGCTTACTTCGAGCGACCACTTGAGGAGGCGACCAGCTGTGTCAGGCCTTTGTAAGATTTGCCTTAATGGAAAAGTTGTTAAGACCTCCACCTGATGATCGAAGAAGTACGGCCTTAGCTTTCTCACACTCATCACCAGTGCGTAGGCTAACTTTTCCATGGGCGAATACTTAATCTCTGCTTCATGCAAGGCCTGACTCACGTAGTAAATTGGCAAGTGAAATTTCCCTTCTGCTCGAACTAAAACTGAGCTGATGGCCACCTCTGATGCTGCTATATACAAGTACAGTTTTTCCCCGGAGACGGGTTTTGATAGAATTTTAGTATCACTCAGATACTCCTTCAACTGCTCAAACGCTTGTTGGCAATTATCCGTCCACTGGAACTGTCCTTTCTTAATAGCATCAAAGAAAGGTCGGCATTTGTCTCCGGACCTGGAAATGAACCTGTTTAGAGCTGCTAGACATCCGGTTAGTCGTTGAACTTCTTTAACAGACCTTGGCGGCTGCATATCCATAATTGCTTTGACTTTTGATGGATTCGCCTCAATACCCCGTTGACTGACCAGGTGCCCAAGAAATTTTCCCGAGTGTACCCCGAAGCTACTTTTCTTTGGGTTTAGCTTCATGTTATACGCTCGAAGTATTTCAAACGTTTGTGCAAGGTGTTCCAAACGATCTTCTTTTCTCGGGCTTTTTACGACTATGTCGTCCACGTATACTTCCATTGTTTTGCCTATGTGTTCATCGAACATTTTGTTAACGAGTCTTTGGTACGTGGCTCCCGCGTTAATCAATCCGAACGGCATTCTTTTCCAACATAACAAGTTTTTATTAGTGTAGAATGCTGTGTGCTCCTGGTCATCTGGGTGCATTGGTATTTGATGGTACCCGGCAAATGCGTCCATGAAGGTAAGGAGCTCGTGTCCCGCCGTGTTGTCCACTAGCTGGTCGATGTGAGGTAACGGGAAGTTATCCTTAGGACAAGCGGCATTCAGATCAGTGAAATCAATACATAACCTCCATGTACCATTTGATTTCTTCACTAACACCGGGTTTGCTACCCATCTAGGACATAAGGCTTATTTGATAAGATCATTATCAAGTAACTTCTTCACTTCTATGTCCAATGCTTCATATTTGTCGGGCCCAAATTTTCTTCTTTTTTGCCTCACCGGTTTCTTAGTTGGACAGATATTTAGCTTATGACAGGCATGCTCAGGGCTAATGCCTACCATATCAGCATGTGACCATGCGAATACATCGAGATTGGACTTGAGGAACTCTTCCATTCTGGATCTGTATGGCTCAGGGAGCTCAGATCCAATGAATAATTCCAAGTCTTCTCGATTTTGGTCAATTCTTATTGCCTCCAACTCCTCTACCGGGGTTGCTATCCTTTTTTGGTCTTTCCATCGAGGATCGATAATGGGCCCTTCAAAGTTGATCTCATCCTTGATCATTGGTTCTGCCCCCAGCCTTGGTTCCAAGTCTTCAACCTGATTTAATTCGGGTACGGCCTCTCTTCCCTGTTGCTCGACCATGCCCTCCTGCTCGTCCACACCCTGCTGGTCGTCCACCTCCATTACTTCAGTATCGACGGACTCCATGACTTCATCCAGGATGGATGGTTCACCTTCGTCCCTGCTGCTCGGCTGCTCGTCCATCACGGATATTCTGTTGTCAGTGGGCTGAAGTTGCAGGAGGCATTCTCGGGCTTTTCTTTGATCGCCTTTAACCGTACCTGACCCTTTTGGAGTTGGAAATTTAAGACAGTAGTAGTACGTCGAAACGGCCGCTTTGAATTCATTTATGAAAGGTCGACCAAGAAACCCGTTGTAGGCAGACTGCTGATTTACAACTAAGAAATCTACCATTCTAGTCAGTCTCCTTTCGGGATTCTCGGTCGATACAAGTTCGACCGCCAACGTAACTAGTCCTAAAGGGACGGTTACAGCATCTCCAAATCCTACTATTTTATGATCACATTCTCTAATATACCCCTCACAATCATCTATCTGATCTAGTGTGCTTTTGAACAAGATGTTTGTGTAGGAGCCTGTGTCCACAAGCAGACGGTGAACTCGGGCTCCCATGATATTATCACAGATGATTAGTGAGTCATTGTGTGGGGTAAGTATCCCGTCCAAGTCCTTCTCAGAAAACACCAACTCGCATGTCTTTGTAGTAGCTTGGTTTACCCCAACTTCCTTGATTTGAGCTACCGCCCTCAGCTCTGCTTTCCTTTTTCTTTTGGACATCAGTGGCCTACCATCAGAACAGCCCCCTACCGGTCCGGATGGTTCAAGCATTAGGATTTCTCGGACGGGTTCGGCTGGGGCTGTCATTGTTTTCTTCCTTTTTTGATCCCTCCTGCTCAGCTGTTCATCGCTCTCGTCATCTTCCGAGCCGGAGGATATCGCCACCCTTGGTTTCTTTCCCGGCTGTCGCTTCACAAACTCTGACAACTTTCCTTCTTCGTAAAATCTCCATAACTGTTTTAAGAGATCTCGGCATTCGCTTGTGAAGTGACCTATAGTCTGATGGTATGCACAGAATTTGTTGGGGTTCATCTTTCCTCGTTCTTGTCGTATCTTGCGGGGTTCAGACAGCATATCCTTATCTTTCACGTTGTTATACACAGCTTCAATTGATGTGGATAAGACATGGTTTAATTTCTCCTTCAATTCGGACCCTTCACTAAAAGCTTTCATGTTCCTAGGGGCCTTGTATTCCCCTCCTGACTTCTTTCCCGATTTCTTGGTATCAGCCTTGTCTCCTAGCTCTCTCTGTAGAGTTTCTTGCATCGAAATGTACACTCCAGCCTTGTGCCTGAATTCGGAATAAGTTTTAGGGAAAGCGAGGTGCATTTCCTTCCACAGGTCTGTCCCTTTCCTAAGCCCTGCCATAACTGCTACTATCTTGGTGTCCTCACTCACTGGTTCTCCTTCCAATAGGACTTTATCGAATCTCTCAAGGAAGGCTCTATCAGTCTCCTCATCTCCTTGTCTCAGATCTGCCAACCTGTGTCTCTGTGTAAGGTAAGACCCGACCGTGGAGAAGTGTGAGAGAAATTCCTTGCTGAGTTGCATGAACGAACTGATGGAGCCTGGAGCTAGTGCAGAAAACCATCTGTGAGGACCGTCACCAAGGGTCAACGGAAAATTCCGACATTGAGTTGCATCAGACGCCTTTACCGATATCATGTAATCGGTATATTTGGACAGGTGTACTTTTGGGTCTGAATTTCCTTCGTACAAATTAATGGCCGGGAATTGTACTTTCTTTTGTACCGGCGCATTAAGGATATCCGGGGACAAAGGTGATGATGGCAACATCGTCGACCCGTCGCCTTTCTTCTCCTCCAACTGTTTTTGCATCTCTTCCACCGCTTTCTTCAAAGCTTGCCACTCATCTGGAGACGTTTTTCCGCTAGAAGGCTGTTCATCATGATTGGGTTCAATGACCTCATCATGACGCAGTCCCTTGCTAACGGGACGTTTCTCTTGAGTGGCGTGCCTAGCGATGTTACTGGCTCCATTGGGACCTAATCGCCCGAAGGCTGATCTTCTTAGCCTTTCATGCACTGAGCGGCGAGCAGCAGGGTGTGTTTGCTCTGTTGCTCGCTCCTCGCCTCTCTGTTGGTCCTCCCTATGCGTTCCGTGATATCTTGCCCTTCTTGTGTGATAATGGCTTATACTTCTTGTGTCCCCGCTGCTCGACTCCTCACCTGTCCCCGGAGTAGACTCTCCTCGACTTCCAAGTCTTTCACTTAGAGGAGCTTTCCCTTTATTCCGACGGATTTCTTCGCTGTCAACCTCGTCGTTTCGTGCGTCTTTTCTTCCTTCGCTTCGTTGCTCGGTTGCCCTGTTGGTCGCCGTCTGCGTCCCTGATGGCCCGACCGCTTGTCGTCTTTGTAGTGCTTGTAAAACAGCAATCGTTTTTGCTAGCTCTTCGGGATTTTGAGCAAGAGCTTCCACTTCTGGCGGGATTGTATCAATGGTAACTTGGATGTTTCTTTGCGAAGTCGCTTTTACCGTACGTGCATGTCCTTCGGTAGAAGAAACCCTCGTTTTTGACCTACGACTTGGAGACGTGCTCAAACATCGTTCTTCTTGTGATCGAACCATTTTGGTTATAAAAGTATAAGTGATAAGCAAATGAATAGGGTGATTTTGTCTCCAACAAGCACCTTTTGTAAGAGTTACTAGCTTTGTTTGTATGAATATAGTGGTTTGAAAACCCTAGTTCATACACACATGCATTTAAACTCACAAAGTGATGTATAGATGGATGATTTTGCTTCAAATAATGTGTACACTTGATTTCCGATGACTTCCTCCCGGATTCCGGCCGGATTTTGCAGATTCCGGTGGAGTTCTTCAACCTTTCTTCGACTTTTTTGTGAAATGGAGGTTCGAGACCCTCCTTCTAGCGCCAATTGTTGATGACCTTTTCTAATCTATGATGATTAGTGACTGTTTTTACTAAGTAAGATCATCAAACAAATACTAAGATCATGATATATAATGCAAGAAATGAATTTGCAAGAGTTTTGGCAACTTTCTTATTATTATGGGAAAAAAATCCTCCCTCCTTCATGCAAATGAAGGGGTATTTATAGGCATACAAAGAGGCTAGGTGTCACCATCTTGATGGCTTAGCCATTGGGATCTTGCCAAGTGTTATGACTTTTGTACAACAACTAATCTATTGCCCAATAAATGGGTGCCAAGTGTAAAGACACATTGACTATTTCTAAAGTTAGTGACTCTTGGTATTCCCAATGTTGTACTTGGTCTTTGAGACCACTCAGCTACTCTCCTTGGTGCCCAGCTACTCGTCTGTATGTCTTCGTTGGGTGTTGGAAACCCTTATAATCCAAGTTGCTCGCCTGCTCGCCTCTTGTTAAATACTTTGGGTCTTTTTGCTCTTGTTGTTCACTATTTCGTAATGGCCTTTATGACCAGTTGCTCGCCACCTTCACATGGATACTTTTCCCTGTTGCTCGTCCTCTCCCACTTGGTCTACAGTCCCTGCTGCTCGCCTCTTAGGGTGCATAATCCCTGTTGCTCGCCTTCTCCCATTTGGTCTACAGTCCCTGCTGCTCGCCTCTTAGGGTGCATAATCCCTGTTCCTCGCCTTCTTTCATATTATCAATTCTGATGATCTCTTAATCTTATTAGATTAGTATCTTTATGTTAATCTCGTTGTCCGGCTGTTCGCCTATCAACAATGCCCCCTAGTTTGGCATAAAAGGATATATATTCTTTTTGCCAAACTATAGGATAGGCTGTTATTAAATAGGAAGCGAGCAACAGGGAAAGTGGGTTTGATTTTTGTAGGTAGCGAGCAATAGGTTTTCAAATCTCTTGTAGGCGGGAACTTTTGGGGAGCGACCAGCGGGGATTTACCTTTGATTTGGACAAAATCGGCTATAGAATCGAAGAAAACAATGAAAAGGAAAGCTTGAAAACTCTTCAATGGCGGTTTGCTTATGGAAGAACGAAAAAGAAAGAAAATGGAAGGGGGGAACTATTTATAGATATGGATTCGGGGGCAGAAGTAAGGAAAGTAAAAAATTGAGGCCCCTAGTTGCAAATATAGGGGCGCACGCTTTGGCAGACTGCGTCGCTTCGTATTCCGTGCCTCGGGAAACGAAACGACGCAAGTCAAAAGAAAGTCCCTCGCTGCTCGCCTTCTGGAGTTCCCCGCTGGTCGCTCCCCAAAAGTTCCCGCCTACAAGAGATTTGAAAACCTATTGCTCGCTCCCTACAAAAATCAAACCCACTTTCCCTGTTGCTCGCTTCCTATTTAATAACAGCCTATCCTATAGTTTGACAAAAAGAATATATATCCTTTTATGCCAAACTAGGGGGCATTGTTGATAGGCGAACAGCCGGACAACGAGATTAACATAAAGATACTAATCTAATAAGATTAAGAGATCATCAGAATTGATAATATGAAAGAAGGCGAGCAACAGGGATTATGCACCCTAAGAGGCGAGCAGCAGGGACTGTAGACCAAATGGGAGAAGGCGAGCAACAGGGATTATGCACCCTAAGAGGCGAGCAGCAGGGACTGTAGACCAAGTGGGAGAGGACGAGCAACAGGGAAAAGTATCCATGTGAAGGTGGCGAGCAACTGGTCATAAAGGCCATTACGAAATAGTGAACAACAAGAGCAAAAAGACCCAAAGTATTTAACAAGAGGCGAGCAGGCGAGCAACTTGGATTATAAGGGTTTCCAACACCCAACAAAGACATACAGACGAGTAGCTGGGCACCAAGGAGAGTAGCTGAGTGGTCTCAAAGACCAAGTACAACATTGGGAATACCAAGAGTCACTAACTTTAGAAATAGTCAATGTGTCTTTACACTTGGCACCCATTTATTGGGCAATAGATTAGTTGTTGTACAAAAGTCATAACACTTGGCAAGATCCCAATGGCTAAGCCATCAAGATGGTGACACCTAGCCTCTTTGTATGCCTATAAATACCCCTTCATTTGCATGAAGGAGGGAGGATTTTTTTCCCATAATAATAAGAAAGTTGCCAAAACTCTTGCAAATTCATTTCTTGCATTATATATCATGATCTTAGTATTTGTTTGATGATCTTACTTAGTAAAAACAGTCACTAATCATCATAGATTAGAAAAGGTCATCAACAAATACATAAAATATATCCATCATCCATATTTGTTAAAGATCCGAATAATTAATATTTTGTAAAGAGTCTAATATATATTCCTAAAATATTTGAATATTCGTATATTTGATATATTCCTAATATTCGTATAATTAATTATTCCAATATATATTCGTATATTTTAAAATATTCGTATAATTAATTAAAATATTTGAATATTCGTATATTTAATTATTCCTAATATATATTCGTATAATTATTACATAAAATATTAGGTATTATTTGAATATTTGTATAATTAATATTTTCGAATTACATAATATATTTCGAAAGATATATTCATCATCATCCAAATTTGAACGATTCTTCATCATTATAGAATTAAATAAAAATAAACATTATAACTTCTCATAAAGAATATTATTTAATGAATTTTAAATAATACATTGAATAGTAATTAATACATTATAATGTTAAAAAGATCTAATTTTTAACATATAATCAATGATTCTTCATCTTCACAATAAAACTGATCTTCCACTTCGTCTTCATATGAAAAATTGATCATCCACTTTGTTGATAGGCGAACATCATCTAGATATGGAGCGAACAATTTTTGAAGTCTAAAACAAAGAAAATCACTATTTGGGCGCATTAACCAACCTGGGAGGTGTATGAAGTGACGAACAACTCTCCCGACGAACAACTAATGGGCGAACAGGTGTTAAGGCCCGGGACCAAGAATGAGCTAACTGTGAAGTCATCCATGACGAACAACTTGGTCAAAATATGACACAACAAATAGCCAAGGAGGTGTGTACAAGTGAACAAAGGACAAAGATCCCAAAGCCAAGCTGAACAAAACCATAAGGCGAGCAACTTCCAAAGTACAACCCCAAGAGGCGAACAACTTTCAGTTGGAGAGAACAAGATCAATTAAGCCGACCTAGACGAACAACAGTGAGTCCGAGATAAGGACCAAAGAAGACTTTGTAACTAAGGTTCAGCTTAGATAAGATCAAAGGGACACATGTCAAGCATGCAGGCTAGGGAGACCAAGAGTCTTGGACACCTCATGCTTGCTAGTCTCTATAAATAGTTGTTCTCCAGCTTACTTGAATAATTTTCGAATTTCAGACTAAAAATACACCCAAACTCACACATACACGAAATAAGTCCAATTTCGACTACCGAATTTACAAATTCGATAAATCCAAACCCCGATTTACCATTTACGGTGGTAATCAATCACACGTTATTGATTGGTGACGTAAAGACGGATTAAAACAGCCACTAATCCTTACGATTAAATTCGTTCACCAACAATTTGGCGCTAGAAGAAGGGTTCGAACCTTCGGTTTAGTGTGATTACTCAAGAACTTCAAGTTGAAAACTTGAAGATTCAAAGGAAATCTCAAGAAATATTTGAAGATACAAACAAAAGTGTTCTTGGTGTTCTTGGTGTTCTTCAATTTATAAATTTAGAAGTAATTTAAATTGAAATGCCTCAATCAAAAGAGACCCAAGGATCACGTTTGTCGAAAAGAGCATCTCAGACCCGAGCCACGTCGGCCGACCACCAGGACCGTGACCCGAGACATGCGAACAGGTCACAGCATACGGCCATAACACATAACCTCCCCCCTGAGATGGAGGCTTTGGCGAACAACCCCAACGAGTTGGCCAAAACCATTGCTGCTCTCCAGGCCCTCCAGAGGCAACAAGAGCAGGTTAGGCCAACACAAGCAAGGCTAAGGGACAAGTCCCTAGAAGTTGTTAGACCCAGGACCACTAGGGGCGAGCAGCGAGAGGTTGATAGTGCCCAAGTCAGACGGAACAAGGGAAAGGCCAAGGTGGTCGACCAACAAGAAGTACAGGCTGAGTCTGGTCGCGGACGAACAACTATGTCTAGCCATGGGACAACACGTTCCAGTGCCCAAGACAGACTTAGCCAACCCCAACCGGAAGCTGCTCGCCGGGGAGCAGATGATGGGCGAGCAACTTTTGAACAGCCTCGCCCATCAGTCCATGAAAGGCTCTCCCAGTCAGCCTTCAGGCGCTTAGGGCCAAATGCGGCGAACAACATTAGGAGGCAAGCTCAGGAAGTGCCCACTCCAAGCGAGGGACTGCGACGAGCAGAAAGGTTAATGCCTTTGCTCGCCGAACAGCCTCCAAGTCAGGGGGCACCTCTTGATGAATTATCAAGCCTAAGGAGGGCTGTGGAGAACATGCAGGGGCAACTGGACCAACAGAGGGGGATGGGAACGACCAGCATGCCATCCTCACCTTTGGCAGCTCATATTTTGAAGGCCCCAATCCAGAAAAAGATTCAATTTCCGGCTAGCATTCAATATGAAGGCATCGCCGACCCCCGGGTCCACTTAACGAAGTATACGGACTACATGGTCTCTGTGGGGGCCAGCGACGCCACCCAGTGCCGGAATTTTCCATTAACATTGGGCGATCGGGTTCACAAGTGGTTTTCATCAATGCCGCCGGCATCAATCCACTCGTTCGTCCAACTAAGTCGAGAATTTCTTTCTCACTTTTCAACGGCGGGGTCGTATCTTTCCCAAAAACACCGGCTATCAGATTTAAGGCAAAATGATGATGAAACTGACCGGGCGTTTATGGAAAGATTCGATAAAGTTTTACTAGAAGGAGAACCGGTGAGCGAAGATACAAAGATCGTCGCTGTGATGGCCGGATTGAAAAAAGGGTCGAAGTTATGGAAGGAGGTACGTCTGAAGTGCCCAAAGACTTATGCCGAGTTTAGAAACCAAGCTGGCATTTTCGTTTCCATGCACGAGGCCCTACAAACAAATTTAGGGGAGAACAAAGCTGATCCTAAGGAGAATAACAAAAAGCCCGTCGGGACAAGCTACAGGGTCCCGAAAAACATGAAAGCATTCACCGAAGGATCGGATTTGAAAGAAAAATTGAACCAAGTATTGACAGTATCAGTTGATACTGTGTATGAGAGTGTAAAGGAGAGAGAGTTGCTTTCCCCACCACGTAAAATCCGTCAGGATACTGGCAAACTCAACCCGAACAAGTATTGTGCCTACCATCAAAGTGTGGGGCATTTTACAAGTGAGTGTAGAGATTTGCTTAAGCAACTCTGGCGATTTTATGAAGAAGGGAAGCTCTCCGATTTCGTTAAAAGGCAACCTGGGAAAAGAGCCCGGGAGAACAACTCAGAAGACGAAGAGGATGGTCAATCCCAGAGAAACAACAGACCCGGGCGACCAGTTCCCAATATGCCAGCTCAACCTTTAGAAGATCTGTTCATGATGGAACCCGCAGGTCCCGCGGGAGGGTGTTTTGATGGACAACCACCTGAATCTAACCGGAAGAGGAAAGCGGAGCTACGAGCGATTGGCCAAGTACAAGAGATGGGAGTTAAGCCGTCTATAATGCAAACGGCAGAATTAACTTTCACCGAAAAAGACCTTGAAGGCGTCTTAACTCCGCACAATGATTCACTCGTAATCTGCGCCAAGATTATGGGGACCAGAGTCCATAGACTGTTGGTGGACACCGGAGCTTACACGAACATCTTATTCAAGAAGACCCTCGATAATCTGGGAGATTATCCGGGTTATGTTCGGAATACAACACATAGAATCGTAGGCTTCGGAAATGCTGTGACAACACCGTTGGGAATTGTAACATTAGCTGTACAACTTGTAACGGCCGATGAACCCGAAAGAAATATAACGAGAATGGTAGATTTCTTGGTTGTAGACCAGGAGTCGACTTATAACGGGTTTCTTGGCCGACCTTTTCTTAATGAATTTAAAGCTGCGTGTTCCACTTACCACTATTGTTTGAAATTTCCAACAGCTAGTGGAACAGGCACAATTAAAGGAGACCAACGGAGAGCACGAGAATGCGTTCAACAGCTACGAGCAAAATTTGTACAAATATCCATGATGGAAACAACAAGTTGTCCCATCGACGAACCATCAATACTAAACAATATGATGGACATAGACGACCACATGGATGCGGACGAACAACACTTGGACGAGCAAGTGTTGGATGAACAACTCGTTACCACCCGCGAGGAACCTCCATCTGACGAACAACAAAGAGGTGGTGACGAACAACCTTCAGTGGAGGACTTGGAGGGCCAAGTACAAACGAACAACAATGGGACGGAGCCAAATGATGATCTTGAACCCCGCCTGGGGGCAGAACCCATGGACATCGAAAATGATTCCAACCCTGAGGAACCCATACTTGATCCCCGTTGGAAGGGACAAAAACGACGAGCGACTCCAGTCGAAGAGCTGGAGGCGTTCAAAGTTAATCCCAACAGCGAAGATCTTGAATTATTCATAGGATCTGAGCTCCCAGAGCCTTACAGATCCCGAATGAAAGAGTTCCTCACCAAGAATCTAGATGTCTTTGCTTGGTCTCATGCAGATATGGTGGGGATAGATCCAAAACATGCTTGCCACAAGCTGAATATAAACCAAGCCAGAAAGCCCGTCCATCAAAAGCGGAGGAAGTACGGCCCAAACAAATATCAAGCTTTAAATGAAGAAGTTAAAAAGTTGCTAGACAACGATCTCATCCGACAAGCACTCTGTCCACAATGGGTAGCAAACCCAGTACTTGTGAGGAAACCAAACGGGACCTGGAGGCTATGCATAGATTTCACGGATCTGAATGCAGCATGCCCGAAGGACAATTTTCCTCTCCCACATATCGATCAATTGGTGGACAGCACTGCGGGTCACGAGATGCTAACATTCATGGATGCTTTTGCAGGGTATCATCAAATCCCAATGCATCCTGACGATCAAGAAAGCACAGCTTTTTATACTAACAAAAACTTGTTGTGTTGGAAGAGAATGCCATTTGGCCTCATAAATGCCGGAGCAACATACCAAAGGCTGGTGAACAAGATGTTTGATCAACAAATTGGAGACACGGTTGAAGTCTATGTAGACGATATCGTGGTCAAAAGTCCCAGGAAGGAGGACCATCTTCAACATCTGACTCAAGTGTTCGAAATTCTTTGACACTATAACCTGAAGTTGAATCCAAAGAAAAGCAGCTTTGGAGTCCACTCAGGGAAATTCTTGGGTCATCTTGTTAGCCAGCGGGGAATTGAGGCCAACCCTTCAAAAGTTAAAGCCATCCTGGATATGCTACCACCACGTTCGGTGAAAGAGGTGCAAAGACTCACCGGGTGCCTAGCAGCATTAAACCGGTTCATATCCAGGTCAGGGGATAAGTGCCGTCCATTCTTCGAGGCCGTCAAAAAAGGGAAGTTTGCATGGACTAACAACTGTCAAGCGGCCTTCGATCAACTTAAAGACTACCTGGGAGATGTCAAAATCCTATCAAAACCAATCCCAGGAGAAAAGCTCTTTCTATACTTAGCCGCATCAGAAGTTGCCATCAGTTCTGTTTTGGTGCGGGAGGACGGCAAATTCCATCAACCAATCTATTACGTCAGCCAAGCTTTACACGAAGCAGAGATCAAATATGCCCCGACCGAAAAGCTGGCATATGCTTTGGTTATGAGCGTGAGAAAGTTACGACCATATTTCTTTGACCATCAAGTCGAAGTTCTAACAACTTTCCCGCTCAGGCAAATTCTCCATCGTCCCGACACTGCAGGTCGTCTCTTAAGATGGTCACTAGAGATTAGCCAATTCGGAGTGACCTATGCTCCTCGAACAGCGATCAAAGGGCAAGCATTAGCCGACTTTATAGTCGAACTAACTTTCCCACCAGATCCGACGAGAGGACTTGATCATCCTTGGCATCTCTATGTGGACGGATCATCAACCAACATAGCCTCGGGGGCAGGAGTAGTATTAATAAGTCCAGACAGACAAGTATTCACCTCGGCGATCAGATTTGGTTTCATGGCAACCAACAACGAAGCTGAGTATGAAGCTCTTATTGCTGGTCTCCACCTATCACTCGCAGTTGGTGTCAGACGCTTGCAAATATTTGGCGACTCACAATTGATCGTGAACCAAGTCCGAGGTGAATACGAAGCAAAAGATGATCACATGATCGAATATCAGCGGATTGTTGCTCACCTGATGTCCATGTTGCAGCAAGTTTTCATACAGCAAATTCCAAGGACGAGCAACACTCAAGCAGACGCGCTTGCCCGACTAGCAACAAGTGAAGGCCCCGTAGAGTTGGCAGATATTATAGTTACAAAGATGAAAGATCCATCAACAGTAAGCTATAATGTCAATCAACTCGACGATCAAACCAGTGAAAAAGAAGACTGGAGAACAAGTATAGACAAATACTTGAAAAGTGGGGAAAAACCAAACAATCCTTTTGAAGCTGCCAAGCTAATAAAGCGAGCCGCCAGATATACTCTGGTAGGCGAGCAACTCTTCAAAAGGGGAATATCAATCCCACTTCTCAAATGTTTGCCTAGGGGGCAAGGGCAAGCAGTACTCGAAGAGATACATGCTGGAGTATGTGGAAATCATACTGGGGGGTAAGCTTTGGCATACAAGACAATCAGACAAGGCTATTATTGGCCGACTTTACGTCAAGACGCAATCAAAAAAGCCAAGACTTGCCATCAATGTCAGATTTTTGCCCCAGGTATCCATACCCCGGCTCAAGAACTTGTGTCAGTATACAGCCCATGGCCTTTTGCAAGATGGGGGATGGACATCATTGGTCCTTTCCCGGCTGGAGTTGGAAATGTTCGATTCGCCGTCGTGGCAGTCGATTATTACACAAAATGGGCGGAAGCAGAGGCCATGGTGAATATCACACAGCAGAAGATGATCAACTTTATTTGGAAGAATATTGTCTGTCGTTTTGGAGTTCCACAGGCAATTGTGACAGACAATGGTCCACAATTTGATGGACAAGAGTTGAGAGAATTCTGTACGAAGTGGGGGATCAAGAAACATTACTCCACACCTTATCACCCCCAGTCGAATGGACAAGTTGAAGCTGTGAATAAAATCATAAAGCATACATTAAAAGTGCGACTGGCGGAGAGTAAAAGCAGTTGGTCTACAGAACTTCCGGAAGTCTTATGGGCATACAGAGTTTCTCCCAGGTCTAGCACCGGAGAAACACCCTTTGCGATGGCTTTCGGGACAGAGGCTGTAATACCAATTGAGTTAAAGGCCACTACATTTAGGACGACCAACTTTGATGAACAGGCGAACAACTCTGCTCTAAATGCTGAATGGGATTTGCTCGAAGAAAAAAGGTTGAATGCCGAGCTAAAAAATGCCA
The DNA here is from genome assembly GCA_947034835.1 of Ballota nigra. Lineage (NCBI taxonomy): Eukaryota > Viridiplantae > Streptophyta > Magnoliopsida > Lamiales > Lamiaceae > Ballota > Ballota nigra. Next base: position 95,784,971 of record OX344724.1, read on the forward strand.
CATACAAGCAGCGAGCAGAACGTTACTATAATTCCCATGTAAAAGTTAGGGAATTCAGAGTTGGAGATTTGGTTCTAAGAAAGTTGCTCGCCCAATCTCCAGGTGTATTGGGACCAACTTGGGAGGGCCCGTATCGTATAACAGAAAGATACATCAATGGCGTATACGATATTGAGGACATGGAAGGCAAGCCGGCCCAATACTCCTGGAATGCTGTACATCTAAAGAAGTACTATCAATAAAGTTGGGCGAACAAATGTCTTGGGGGGCAAGGGATGCGTATGAGCTGAAGGAAGGCTAAGAAGGCTAAAAACTTGCCTAATTTTTTAAATTTTCTTAAGTATAGATTCAAAAGTTGCTCGGCACATTGTATAGTCTGGTGCTAGTGCTTTTGGTTTTATAAATAGTGTTGCTCGGCAAAAAATATTATAAGCGAGCAAGTTTTAGTTTGTGTTTAAAGCTGTTCGTCAGATTGTATATGATAGTGATGGACAGTCTTACAACACTTGTAATTACTTTGCAATGTAAATATAATAGTTGTTCGTCAAAAAAGGAAAAGTCCAAAAGCTCGAGGTACAAGTCCATTCAAAGGTTGTTCGTTTTACAAATGGACAGAACCTAAGGACCAAAGCCACTTAAAGGTTGTTCGTTTTTTAAAATGAACAGAACCTAAGGCTGAACCCTGATTCCACTGAAGGCAGGTTCAATTCGAACAAAAGCCCAACATTATATGTTATAATTGTAAAGGCATTGACAGAAATGTAAAGGCAATTAACATATATAAGAAAATGAGCGAACATGAGAAAGACATTTTCCATTAAAGAAAGGCATTAAGCCTAAAAAATAGTACAAGCTGGAAGCAGCCATTACAAGTACTACAAAAAGGGACGAGCAACTACTACAAAAGAGATGAAGAAAAAGCTAAGTCCTAAAAACTACTGCTGTTCGGCGGGAGGAGGATCTTGAGGTTGCTCGGCAGAGGGGTCGACAATCAAGTCCCGAGCAAGGTCTTCAGCCGCCTTATCCTCTGCTTCTTTAGCACTTTGCTCGTCCGCGGCAGCCGGTTCATCTTCTTGCTCGCCATCATCAACAATTGGTGGAGGATGAGTGATGGTGATGCTGGGGTCGAGTTTATCCAGTTTAACCCCCAGCACAGCCAAATCCGCCAATTGGATTTTGACGTTGTTCGGCGGAGGATAGTTCTCGAGGAACTCATTCAAATCCTTAGCCATCTCCTCCACCATCTCCTTGTAGTCATAGGCATCAGCCGTACGGATGCTGTCCGCGTAGGCGCAAATATATCCAAGGTTGGAGATGGGGACGGTGCGAGTTTGAACCTCCTCTTCAAGTTGCTCGCGGGTGAAGAGGTTGGCTTCTGCTTCCCGGAGGCGAGCATTCTCCGCCTCAAGCTCAGCAATTCTTTGTTCGGCCGAAGTCAATCTCTTCTCTCCCTCGCCGAGCAAATTCTCCTTATCCATTAGCTCTTTGGACATGGCCTGAATCTCTTCAAGGCGCTTGTGCTCAGCATCAATGTAAACATTGATCTGGTTGTTAAGGCGAGCAATCTTGGCCTCGTATTGGCTCACCAGGCCATCTTTTTCTTCAGAAAGCTGCCGAGCAGTACTCGCATATTGGCGGGCAGACTTTTCTTGCTCGGCGACTTGGGTGATTGCCCTCTGAGCAGTAACAAGGCCGTTGGCGACGAGCATCATCGAGAGATGGAGATTGTCCATCTGCCCCTGCTGAAGGATGGCCTTGTCCAGAGGACGCGTCCAGGCCCGGGCGACCAACTCCGTCGCCTTGCGAACATGTTCGCCAGGAATCTCCCTTATGTTTACGGGAGTCTTCGAGCAAGCGTACTGGTATACAACACTTGCTCGGCCGGGATAATCATCGGCACGGTATCTGCAAACAAAAAAGCAATTGATACTTAGAAAAATAAAAAAAATGGATGAAAGTTGTTCGGCAAGAGAGGATAGATACTTACTCGGCAAACTTCCGATCATCCCATCCTAGGAATGTAAGGTCTTCTGGGCCACGGGGTGAGCCTACATCTTTGCTCGCTTTCCCCAACCTTTCTGTGGGCTCCCCAGAAGAACGCCTTATAGCATCCTCTTCGTGGCGAGCATGACCTTCGCCCACCTTTTCTTTCCCCTTGCCGGGGACATCTCCGGCTAGTGGGGTCCCATCTGCCTTCTTAAGGCGCTTACCACCACGAGGTGGGGAGACGGGAGGAGACCGAATTTGAACTGGGGGGGCAGCCGATCTTAGAACTTTAGCCCCCTCAGGCCTGTTCGACAGGGCGAGCACGGCTTGTGGAGGGTCCCCTCTCCTTTTCTTCCCTCTTGGTGGCCCCATTTCAAGGACCTTCTGCTCAAGAAGAGCGTAGCTTGGGGGAACGGCGACTGTTACTTGCTCGGCTAAAAAAAAAAAAAAAAATTTTAAGATTAGATGAGCAAGTTAAACATGTTAACGACGAACAAGACTTGAGCAGGGGGTTAGGAATTTCCATACCAGGGGGCACCTCAGCTTGAGCCTCCAAATGATGTGGGTAAGTCAAAAGGCGAGCAGCTTTTTGACACCTTGATCGGCAGAGATAGTCTATAGTTCTATCTGCTTTATTGCGGAGGCCGACCAAGCACGAAGTAAACAGGAACTCGGAGTTCAACTCCTCCTCTTTCGAATCCCACTTGGGTAGACGAGGGCCTGCGAACAAACAAAAAAAGTTAAATTAGAACAACTGTCCAAAGGCGAGCAAGAATTGAACTTACGTTTCAGTTTTCCATAGGCTGCTGGAGAATTTATTCGTCCAGGGCCGCCGTGTGGACCGGAAGATGCTCGCCAATCACCCCCAATCCAGAAGAAGTGCTGTTTCCAGTCACGAATCTTGTTCGGCACCTCTTCCACCATTTTCAACCCAGTCCTGGCTTTGAGGTAGTGATAGCCATCTTCTCCTCGGGGGCAACTTGTGATTGTCATCAGGTAGTTGATCTCTTCCGCAGTGATCCGATCAACGTACCCCTCCAAGGCGAACAGGCACATGGAGCCCAAAAGGTTCATCCACCCAATTGGAGTAATTTGGGTGATGGCCAAGTTGGTCGCCTCCAGGAATCGACCAACAACGGGTGGAAGAGGCAACTTTAGTCCGGCAATTAGAGTGTGAATGTTGATCGCCGTACATCCTGGAGGTGGGCGATCAGCTCTTTCCCTCCTCTGAGGAGCCCACATGTGAATATCAAAGGGGATTTTATATTCCTTTCGGATGGAGTCCAGTTCATCTTCGCGAACAACACTCTTGATCTTGCTCGCCTGGTAGTCAGTCTTCACCTTGTCCATTATTTGTCTCTGGGGACGGGAAAAGCTGTTCGCATATCGTTCAGCGTATGCTCGCCATTCAAATAGACGAGCAACCCCTGCTGGAATCTCATTTTCCCGCATCCTTGGGGATGGGAAGTTGATACCCTCCAAAAATTCACGAGTGAGCTCGTTAAGATCTGGATCTTCAGATTCAGCAGAAGACGAAGAATTTTCGTCCCGATTTTTGCTCGCCACAACCGTTAGTTCTCTCCCAGATGGGCCCACACCGGTGTCCTCCACAGAGCGAACCACTGAATCCACGTGAAGATCCGACGCCGAGGAAATCTCGAAGGGAGGTTGATCGACGGGGACCGCGACTGGAAAGAGTGGGTCTAAGGTCTCCTCAGTCTTATTACTCGAGTGCGAAGACATAGAAGAAGAAGAAAAATCCAGGCGGCGGTAAAAAGAGTTGCAGACGGCGGCGCTTTCCCGGAGAAGACGGCGGCGCTCGGACCCACACGGCGGCAATGGCGATTTCGAGAGAAAAAGTAAAGAAAAGAAAAGAAATAAGAAGGTAACTACCTGGGAATGAAGATTTGAAGCCAAATACTGAAGGACGGACGCCGAAAAAACTTGAAATCGCCGGAGGAGGAAAGAAATCGCCGGAGCACTGTAGCAAGTGGGAGAAAAGTGGGAAAATTTTCAGTTTTCCCACTATTTATACCCCAAGCAAAAACGGGGTCCCAGGCGTAATTTTCCGAAAGTTCTGGGGCTCAACTGGAAGAAAGCGGGGTAGATTCCGAGCAGAACTAGAATATGAAGGACCTATAAACAATTATAGGGGCGCGTCGCCTTGGGGCTGCTCGCGCGTGAGCGGCGCGCAATCATTGCGCTGGCGTCATCTTCGTGATCTCCCCAGATCGTGGGAAGACGAAACGGTTATACCAACATTGCTCGTCACAGAGATGCTGCTCGTCCAAATCTTGGCCCAAACGATATCCTAACTACAGTTGCTCGCCGCAAAACTACTCGTCTGATACAACATCTAGTCAGGATAGGGGGCAATTGTTGATAGGCGAACATCATCTAGATATGGAGCGAACAATTTTTGAAGTCTAAAACAAAGAAAATCACTATTTGGGCGCATTAACCAACCTGGGAGGTGTATGAAGTGACGAACAACTCTCCCGACGAACAACTAATGGGCGAACAGGTGTTAAGGCCCGGGACCAAGAATGAGCTAACTGTGAAGTCATCCATGACGAACAACTTGGTCAAAATATGACACAACAAATAGCCAAGGAGGTGTGTACAAGTGAACAAAGGACAAAGATCCCAAAGCCAAGCTGAACAAAGCCATAAGGCGAGCAACTTCCAAAGTACAACCCCAAGAGGCGAACAACTTTCAGTTGGAGAGAACAAGATCAATTAAGCCGACCTAGACGAACAACAGTGAGTCCGAGATAAGGACCAAAGAAGACTTTGTAACTAAGGTTCAGCTTAGATAAGATCAAAGGGACACATGTCAAGCATGCAGGCTAGGGAGACCAAGAGTCTTGGACACCTCATGCTTGCTAGTCTCTATAAATAGTTGTTCTCCAGCTTACTTGAATAATTTTCGAATTTCAGACTAAAAATACACCCAAACTCACACATACACGAAATAAGTCCAATTTCGACTACCGAATTTACAAATTCGATAAATCCAAACCCCGATTTACCATTTACGGTGGTAATCAATCACACGTTATTGATTGGTGACGTAAAGACGGATTAAAACAGCCACTAATCCTTACGATTAAATTCGTTCACCAACACACTTCATCTTCATTGTTGATGTTCAATCCTAAATATATAATTAAAAAAATCACACAATAATCATTTTCATACGAATAAAATAAAATTAAACAATAATTAATAAAAAAACAAAAATCAAATAATTAGTAAATAGAGTAAATATCTTTAGACACGTAAAAAAAGTGAGTTCAAGGAAATGATCATTGGTAGAAGAGATTAGACAAAATATGAAGATTAAATTCATACACCAAGTCTATAAAATAAAATAGAAAACAAAAAGTAAATACCTTAAGATGAAGATCCTGCAAAAAAATATATATATATTAAGATTGAATATATTGGGATGAACATCCTGCAAGAAAAGAAAAATATGAAGATTTAGATGAAAAGAAATATAATATAAAACTTCATAGCAAAATTGAAAAGAAGAAGAAGAAGAATTGGAATAGGATGTGGAGAAAATATTGTAATTGATTTTTGGTTGTGTGAGATACATGGTATATATAGAGGAAATGTGAAAAAATCAATGGTCAAGATTAGATTAGATATTAAGATTCAATGGCTGAAAATAGTTTTAAAAGTCAATGAATTGGGTGAATGAGAGGAGAGTATTTTTAAAATAGAGGCTTGAGAGCTTGCCACATAGGATTCCAAAACTTTGTCTTTATAATATATTAAGATTGCTCGGATTCAAGATCAAATAAATTTGCCTCCACTCTAATTGATTCAATATTTATTTCTCTTATCAACTATATATACTTAGGCTGCGCTTACATAACAAGATAAAGGCATATTAGAAGAATAGCAGGCCTTTGACAGGTGTTTACTTTGTAAGTTTAGGATCTCGGGTTATCAGTCCGACCCGGAAGAAACCCCCCTTAATTCACCTTTTTAATCCGTCCAAATTGGGCGGATATATATTATCTCGCGATTTCAACCTCATGTAATTACTGATTTGTTCTCTACAGTATACCCCTCTTCTACTCACCATAAATTCTCTCTCCCACAATTACACACTAGAAAATGGATTTGCAGAACTCCTAAAATGGAGATGCCCTGAACTTCTTGCACGCAGAGTCGCCCTATGCCCCAATTCTCCCGCAAACCTCTCTCATTTTCCAAATTCCTTCGAATGGCGCCGCCTTCCAAGAGCTCTTATTTGGAAGAAATCAGCCGCAACCTTGCCGAGTACTGCAGCCGTTCCGCGTCGCCTCCGCCGCTGTCTGCTACCAAGGACGAATGAATTCGCCACTTCCCCCAATGATTTTTGGTACGGAGAATAGAGGGTTGTGGGGGTTGATACAGAGCGCAGAAAGCGGGGCGACGTCGACGAGGAGGATTAGGATGAGAATTGACAAGAAGCGGGCGGGATTAGGGATTTGGGCGGTAGGGGTGGCGATTGGGGCTGTAGGGATGGATTTTGGTTGATGTGGGATTGGCGGTGGGGGGTGCCGCGCCGGCGGGGGTGGGGTGGGGGTGGCGGCACCGTTTGGCTTGGTTGATGAGTAAATAATTTTACAGTAATAGTAGCTTCGAAATTTACATACCCCAATCAAGATTTCAACCCCAATTCAGCTTCCGTAATTCTTTACCCTTTCCTCCCTTCACATGCCTTCTTTAACCAGAGCTTAATCCATGTAATTACTCAATTGCTTCAATTTTTTTATTGATGAGTCAATCTCCTTTTATAATGAATTTGTATCCCTGCAATGTGTTTATGCAGAACAAATGAGTTGTGCCTTTAGACAACTCCCTTTTCACATTTCAAAACGCCGCAACAATGAATAGGGTTCATGAATTTTCTTTCATTAAAGTGGGGTGTATTAGTAAATTAACCATTGTTATATGTGTAGTCTTGAAAAGTAAACAATCATCCACTATTTTAAACCAAATATAAATCTATCAAAGTAAACAAGTTATATTTTGAGATAACTTAATCATGGTCTACTATTTTATTTTAACTACACAATCTCAACTTCCAAAGTAAACACAACCTTATATTTTAATTGCTAAATATAAATTAAAACCCTAGATTTTTTTAATACTGTTAAATTCTCTAGTCCCAGTATCATTTCACTTCTAGTCGGCTAAACCCAACACCAAACCAACAACACTCTTGCCGATGTTATTGTCTCACCGGAGACGTTGTATTCGTCGTATCGAGACACATTCGTCGTCTGGCTGGACTCGTTGTCTCAGTCCCTTGTCCCTTTCGGCCCCCACACCATCACCATCTCCCCTGCGACTTTAAATAGCAGGTGGACGGCGGCAGCCTCTGTTAATGGAGTAAGATTTGTGTATTATTGATATCGAGAAGGAAATGATTTTATTGTAGAGCAGAATTGATGATTTCTTCTATTTAAGGAGAAATAAAAAAAATTCTAGACAAATGATAAATGGATATTATAGAGTATATAAATTTTCAATTGGTTTGGGGCAATTTTGTGTAGATCTCTGTCATTTTCAATTGGTTTAGTACATCGATGCACACCTAAGTTCGATTTCCGTTTGTTGGGCTTTTGCTCTTCAATTGATTATTAGTCTTTTCGTGTCATCTGGGTTCTGGAGCTTCTTTGTGATTGGGAAAATATTATTACAGTAATAGTTTGCTAATATCTTTTGGGTTACCCCTAATCGCTTCTCTAGGTTTGGTGGATTTGCTGGAATTAGTACTAATTTTGAATGTTTGACTTTGATCGTGCATTTTTTATCTTTTATTTTGTTGCAATTGTATCGTTATTATTTTGTCACTATTCTATTGACAATATTTATAGGATTATTTCATTTTAACCTACAAATGGTAGGTTGCTTTCAGTGAACTTTCCTTACAATTCAAAGGGATAATGGTAATCCTGCAAAGAGAGGAGCCAGTTCTAACCTATTGGTATGTCGAACATGATTATCTTCATCACCTTTGGTAGTTTATCTTAGGTAAATATAAATTGATTTTTTATTTTGATTAGTTAGTCTATGATCAGAACTCCTGAACAGTGTATAAGCATCCATGTAATTCTATAACAATTTTACAGTATATATCTTCTGCTTATATAGTGATCTATTGTTTGAGCATGAAGAGGTTTTTCTTCATGATCAATGAAGTAACTACTGTATCTGAAATTGTGTTAGGTACGTCAAAAAATCAATTAAAGAGGGAACCTATACTGTCAAATAGTAGCAGCAAGTCAAAGTCAAACTCTAAATCGGTAAGACAAAGCCTCACTCTCAGATAGTTATATTGTTCCTGCTTGATCTTATGATGCAGCATAACTTTTTTCCTCTCATTTTTTGCTTCCGTGTATAACCTAGTGTGCCCGCTTTAAGTAACTGCGGCCGTAATCTGTCTATCCTCTTGCTAATGAATATTAAATACTTGCATGGCTGCCTGGTGAAAATGCTCTTACAAACGTGTCACCACTACTTTTTTTAAATGAATATTTGTTGAATTGATTGTTTAGCTTGTTTTTGTTGAATATAAGCTACGTGTTTTTGCTACGTGTTTTTTAAACTTGCAGGTTTTTCTTCCTGAAATTTTTTCTTGATTCTCAAATTGAAACTTACTCATGCTTCTTGAAATAAGCGCCCACTATAAAAAGTTCTCTTTTGAAACTCACGCCAGTCGTTTGTAATGTCAAATAAAATAAAATATCTGAAATGTTGACGCGCTTATTATACATATGCAATGCACGGATTTACTGCACGCTAAGTAGGGGGGGCTCTTTTCATTTTCACAGTGACTGCTACTTTTTTATAATTATTATAGATATTATTATACACAGTGTTGTATGTTTGGGTTGAATCGTAAAACTGAACTTGTCGCTCTCACACACCAAATACGTGGATACTCCCGTGAAATTTCTTTGATCTTGGTAAAAACTATAGATCTATTCCATATTTTAATTATTCAAACCTAGTCTTTGTTACTGATTTTGAATGATTTGCAATTTTCCAATTAGTTCTCCATTTGCCTGATCCCTAATTTCTTAATTTTGTGTCCGTCATCAGTTGTAAGCACAGAAATCCTAGTTGAGAGGCACTCAAGGGAAAGGTGAAGCGAAGAATCCCACATTTTTCCTGGACTTTTTTCTCGGCGTAAAAGGATGGGTCTTCTCAGCATAATCCGTAAAATTAAGCGCAAAGAGAAGGAGATGCGTATTCTCATGGTGTAATGAAGCTCTGTTCCATTTTCATTTTCATTTATTCCATTTATTGAAGAAAATGTAGCCTATATAATTTAATTGCAGTAGTTCATGTACTTCTCTTGGTTTTCTGTAGAGGTCTAGATAATTCCGGAAAGACAACGATAGTGATGAAGATCAATGGTGAAGATACCAGTGTAATCAGCCCTACACTTGGATTCAACATTAAAACCATGGCATATGATAAGTATGCTTTGTTTCCTTTGCCTTTCCTTTCCCCCTCTGTGCTAATAACATTCTTCTTTTTTTGAATAATCAGGGTGGGGTAGTAGAGATGATAGACTTGTTTGTTAACTGTGGAAATTCATGCCTTTGTTTAGTATTAGAGGAGTTTTGAATCATCTAGTTTTACGATTTCATAGATGAAGAAGGTTATCAAATGAGTTGTAATTATAATTGAAACAGTTGAAAAGGAAATATGAGTTAATATATGCTCTAAGGTTGAAAATAACTTGAAAGTGATGAGTTCCTTATTATAGTTTTGTTTTTTTAAAAGATATGATTGGAGTAATGTGATTAGTGGCATTCTTGTAGATACACTTTGAACATATGGGATGCTGGAGGGCAGAAAACGATAAGGTCGTATTGGAGGAACTATTTCGAGCAAACCGATGGGTTAGTTTGGGTGGTGGATAGTTCAGACCTCAGGAGGTTGGATGATTGCAGATATGAATTGGAAAATCTTCTCAAAGAAGAGGTGCATTCTCTCTTTCCATATTACGCTGCTGTTATAATATAAGTTATCTGAATCTGGTGACTTATTAAGGAGCTTTTGAAGGTTACTTTAGCCAATGGGGTGCTACTGTTAGAACTTTGGTGTGCCTAAATCTCATCACGTTTCATACCCAAATTAATATTGAAATCTCAAATTCCTCATCAATAGTTGGTGGTAGTTCTTTTGTAATCGATGTTATATAATGTCATTTTCTTTTTCTGCAAGCCCTTTGTCATGTTACTGTCTCCTTTAGTGGAATGAATTCAAGAACTTGTATATCTTAGTACACCTTAGATTTTACATCTAGTTTGATGACAGCCACAACATATTATGCACAAGCTTGGTTCTATGGACATGGATTCTTATGGTATGCAGGGTTAATAAAATTACTTCTCATCATAGGTAAATCATGATTGGAAGACATTTATAGAATAATGCTGGCTAAGATTGCAGTTTGTTTGTTTCTATGTTTCCACTTCATTATTGATAATTTTGCGTTGTGCTTAATCAAATCACATCTTTACTAAATATTCTCAAAGAAGTGAGAATCTAATGTTTCTGCATATTTTTCTTCTCTGGGGCTTATTTATGTTGCCATCATGTTTGCTAACAAAATTTCACGTGTAAATTTTAAATTGAGGAAATACAACTCTAGCTTTGCTTGTATAGTTTGATAATTTGATAAAAAAAGATCGATATTTTTGTAGAAATGTTGGGAACATGTGGGGAGATGTATACCATATCAGTTTGTCCCATTAAAATTTGACTTAGGTAATAAAATTCTACTACTTTATGGGATTACATTCCTATTACCTAATGAAGAATACTGAGTGTAGATGTTTTTTATTTTCTTTTTATATATGGTACTAAAGTTTTTTGTGTGCAAAGAGGAAATCTTGTTTCAGAACAAAAGTTTATACTTTCTCCATTTCAGTTTCTGTACAATTGTTAATCTCTAATTGAAGTTTCATTTTTTCCTTGCAGAGACTATCAGGATCGTCATTGTTGATTTTTGCAAATAAACAGGACATACAAGGTTCACTATCTCCCGATGAGATAGCCAAGGTAAGGGTGTGGCAATTATCTTTTAAGTATTCATCATTTTGCATTCAGTAATTTTTTTTTTTTTTGGACAATTAGTGGATTTATTTCTGGTAATATTTTCGGAAAAGATATTTTCTTTTTTGCAATGTACTCCCTCCAGCAATAGATGTACATGAATGGAAGTGTATGATTCATTTAAGTTCATACATGTTCTCTTTTACAAACTATTCCACATGTTCTTCTGTACAAGTTAAAATTACACGCTCCATTGGCTCTGAGTTGGTTATAAGTTATAACTGGTTGTTTGCTCGTATTCATTGTACTTTAGGGGGACCGATCTCTTTGTTAGGGTTTACATCGAATAAATACCCGTGTTCTTTTGTTCAAGATCAAGGGGCTGTCTGGCAAGTTAAGAGATGGAAATAATGAGAATATGAAAACCCATCATTTTCATTATATAGTGTCAACAAAGGTTTGATTTGGAAATGAAAATTTGTTTACCATGTTCAGATCTTGAAGTATGTTTTGTTTCTAAATTCAAACACGTTATAAGATTTTACATGTGGTTGTTGCAGGTTCTCAACTTGGAAGCCATGGATAATAGCAGACACTGGAAAATTGTGGGATGTAGTGCGTACACTGGGGAAGGACTGCTCCAAGGTTTCGATTGGCTGGTTCAAGACATCGCTTCCAGAATTTACATGCTCGATTAGCTAGCCAGCTACGATGTGTTTGATCGCATCCTTCCTTGATCTTGTTATTTTTGTCTTCATTTACCTGTTACTTGTTGTAGGTAAGTTCCAATATATCTTGATATTGATACACAGATTTGTCGTAATGACTTGGAAAATTTGACTTCATAATGGGACCCTGTTCTGTAGTTCTATCACGGTTTAGAGAGAAATGTAGAAGAAATTCAAAGGATTGAAGAAGGGAAAAAAGGGGTTGGGTATTAGGTAATATTTAGGTTTCCCTTAACTCCAACCTTTTAACATACTATAAAAATCTATCCAACTTGATTAAGAAAGTAGGCTACAACAACGAAACCATGCCCAGATTATGAATTAATCAGTTTAAGCTGTTTTTTGTTTTTATTTTCTTCATATTATTGCTTGCTATTTGAGTTTACACATGCTTGATTCTATTCAGTTTACTGAATTGCTTCATATAATAAACGATAGTTTCTCTTAAGATTGCTTCACTTATTTAGTGAAAATAAAATAAATAAATTTAAATTAGTGAGTGAGTGAGGTTAAATTCAAATTGAGTAATTCTTTGTGCACTTGGTGCATGGTGCACTCAGTTGAGATTGTTTACACTAAAAAGTAGGGAATATTACAAATAGGTTTACTCTTTATAGTAAAAAATCAATTTGGTTTCTACACCTTTATTAAATTGCAAATTGGTTAACAAGGTAGCCCACCAAAACCCATGGCATCCATGCCATGCGTCCAACTCCCCACCCCCACCCCACCCCACCCCAACCCAACCCAACCCAACCCACTTCTCTATCACAAAAAAATAATAGGTCCCTTCTCTCTCTACCAATTAATTTCAAATTCATTATCTCTCTAAACCCCTTCCCTTCTCTCTCTCTCTCTAGATTATCTCCCCCACCATTTATCTCCCCAACACCGCTGCACCACCACCACCACAGCTAAGGCGGATTAATCGTTCAACGGCGACCCCCTCTCTCACTCGCTCGGCGGGGGCGACACTTCCTCTCTCAGAGGGGGTGACACCATACCCTCCACCTCCTCTCTTAGCGGCGGCAGCGGGAGATTTCGATCATGGCGGCGGCGGAAGTTGTGATATGCAATGGACGACGCCGATCTGGGCAAGAACACCGGTGGAGGTGCTCGAGATCGCCGCCTGAATCGCGGCTTCATGGATCTGCAAAGGGCAGCGTCGATCTGTGAAGGCCGAACAACAGTGGCGTCGGAAGATCTGACCATGGTAGATCTGGCCATTGTAGATCCTTCATTTTTTATAAAAAATATTCAGATCAATTGTTTTTTTTTTTTTTGTCTGTTGATTTTTCTATCCAGGTCTCTGTGTGTGCGCAATTGTGGCTGATTTTTGTTTATATGGGTTGGGTATATTTTCTGTGGGTGTAGATTTTTACGAACATGTGTTGTGTTGGATGTGTGTGTTAGTGTGTATTCAAATTTTGGAAATTTGTTATATGAAGATCTTGAGAACTAGAATGAAGATAAAGATTCCATTGGATGATACGAAGATTAGTAGAATTAAGATGAAGAGTGAGGAGAAAGAATGAAGATCACTGCTATTTTTTTTTTTTTGTTCAAATTATTTGTTTACTTATGAATTTGTTCAAATTATTTGTTTACTTATGAATTTGTTAATTTGAATTTCAAATATGTAATTTTTTGAATTTTAAATATGTAATGGATGAAATTAATAAAAAAATTAAATTTATTTGTTCAAATTATTTGTTGAAATATTTGTGGTAAATAGTTGTTCAATTTTTTTTGTCTTGTTCAATAAAATTGAACAGAGAATCTACCGTCAAATTATTGTATTCGTATATTTTTATATAAATTAGAAAGTACCAATAATTGTGTCTATTCAAATTATTATAAGAATTGAATATTTGTGTAAAATAATAATAAACATTAAAATGTAAATTGTTTAAAAGAATTTTCAGTAAAAAAGTATTAATTATACTAGTGTATCACCCGTGCGTTGCACGATCTGTGAATTTAAAATGAATATGAGTTTATTTTTTATGTAGCGGTCTCTATTGGGAAAATATATGTGTTTATTTTATATTGATTTATGTTTTTCTTTTTTATAATAATAATAAATATATTTTGCACTTCAACCGAGGCACAAAATACGTCGACATTATTGAGTAATTCAATCTTAATAAATGTTGGGGGTAAATTACAATATTGATCCCGTGTGATTTTTTTCAAAAACAATTTTGATGCTTATTTTGAAAATGATTAGTTTTCATGCAATTTTGTACCCAACCGTGATTTTTATTTTCTCTTTTTGGATAGAAACCATTAGTTTCAAAAATAACATTTAAAAATATAGTATTAATTATATAACCAAATGAATTCTCAAATTATAAATGTATTGTAAAATTATTTAGAAAATTTGGATGTAACTAAAAATACATAAAAAAAATTCAACCTAAATAATAATATAATTAAAATATGAAAATTTTAGATAATTATATACAAAATGTGGATGTAGTTTTAAAATACAAAAAAATAATTTTTTCAAACCAAATAATAAGTTAAGGTAAATTCTGAAAGTACTCCAAATAATGACAAAGTATAGAGTGAAACTGATTCATAGCCCCAAAAAATGAAGGTTTTTTTTGTTTACTCATTTCCTAAAATGACAAAAAACAATACCACTTTTTAAAACTCAACCCTAAAAAAACTATTTTATACTAAAAAAATATTAATAAACAATTCCTAAAAAGATACTTTATACTCAAAAGTATTAATAAACAATTCATTTCTTAAAAATTGTGTCATTTTGAAATGGGTAATCAAAATTGGGATGGAGGGAGTAGTTGTTTTTACTACCCTATAATGATTCATGTATGAACCAATTTCACCCTACACATACTCCTAAATAATTTATCAATTAAAAACGTATATCAAAATTTAATTTTTAAAAATGATGAATAAAAGAGTAAATAAAATATAAAACATACCTTATATCTAAAAATCTAATCAAATATACCGTAATTATGTTAAAAAAAAAAACAGCGGAAATTTCCTTTTGCCATCTCTCTAAAATCTGCTAATTTTTTGTTAAACGTATATAAACCTGCAAGATTAAAGATAATTTTAAAGATTATATTAAGAGTAGGTTTTATATGAAAACGCTTCATAATAATCTTAACATGAAATAGTTTTAGAGTATCATTAGTCTCATCAGAAGTATCATTAAACCTGTTAGGGGTATCATTAGTCTGAATTCAAGAAAATTTAAAATAATTTTCTTGAACTCAGACTAATGATACTCCCGGTGAGATTAATGATACTCCCGATGAGATTAATGATATTTTAAAATTGTTTCATGATAAGTTTATCATGAACTATTTTCGTATAATACTTTGCCTTATATTAAAATCAAAATCAAGCTTACACGACCTTATTTGAACAAACATATATTTGATTGGTCTAATAAGAAAAAGTATTTATATAAAAATAGTTCATGATAAATTTATTATAAAATAGTTTTAAAATATCATTAATCTCATAAAAAGTATCATTGATCTCACCAAGAGTATCATTAATTTGAGTCAGTAGTATTATATTGTATGAAGAAATTAAATTAATGATACTTTAAAGAGTATGTATAGAATGAAATTGGTTTATATATGAATCACTGAAGGGTATTAGTGTTTTCATTTAAGAGTATTAGTTGTTTTTACTGAAGAGTCTTAGTTCATTTTCACTGAACAACTAAAACTCTTTAGTGTAAATCAATAATACTTTTCAGTGAAAACAACTAATATCCTTCAGTAATTCATGTATAAATCAATTTCACCCTATATTTTGTCTACTTTAATACAGCTTCATGATAAATTTATCATGATATATTCTCATATAAAACTTACCCATTTAATAAAATATAAAATAAAAAACCAAAAAATATAGAGTAAGTTTTGTATGAGACCGTCTCATAGCATGAGACAGTGAGAATGAGTGTAAATAGGGCATTGACTCATTAACATATTGGTAGGGATAGGTGTTAATTTGTATGGTCTTATGCCATGAGACGGTCTCATACAAGTTTTTGTCAAAAATATATGGGGATGAACCAAATTTTGATTGTGCGCATAACCACCATTTTACCTTTGTTCAACTGCGCAAATACCCTCCCAGTCCCTGCCTCCACACCTCAGCCATTACCTTCTGGCTCGCCACCACCGCCATCTCCATCTGTCATGCCACCTGCCACCACCTTCAACCGCCACCATTACCTCTATCACCATACAGTGCATCTGTTTTTACTTTTTGTGATTTGAATTTGGGGATTTTCGATCCCCTTTTGAGTCGAGCCCTAATCAGGTATTATTCTACTGCTCTCTCTCTCGCTCGACAATTTCCATATTCTTTTGGCTTATGAAATTAGAAATATTTGTATTCTGTATTTTCGATAAACCATTATCTGGAGTTTTTGTTTGGTGAGTAAGGATCAAAATTTATTAGTACTCGTTTGTTTAAAAGTTGTGCTCTTTTGTGGTCTCTTGGTATGACTTTCCATTACACATAAGATTGGAATCATGGGTCTATCAAGTCTATTATATGCTTCCAAATATGTAAATCTCTGCTGGTGTCTACTTCTGGTTTTAGGCCTCCTAAATTGCAGCTTTTGTGACTTCCGAAGTGTAAAAAGAAATTTAAAATTTTCATAGTTTTGTTACTTTGTATGAAGATTTGAAGTGTTAAGATTTTGCCACAAAAAAATTAATTATTTGATTTTTTTTTAAAATTTATCTAAAGCTGGAGGAAAATATTATCTCATTGACAAAGTCAAGAATGATCAGGATATTCAATGTTTGAAGATTCAATTTGTTTACCTTGTCATTATGAATTACTCAAAGTAACTAACGACAACCATATCGTTTCATCTCATTGTTTTATTTAGAAAGTTGGTCTTAACATTTTGTGCTTATTTCAAGGATTGAATGATCACACTATTCTTCAAGAAAGGCTGACAATAAGGTTTAAACATGTTTAAGGGCAAACTCAATGATGATCCATGTTTTGCAAAAGTTATTGAAGATTTTTGGGGAAATTTCATGAAGCTAGGAAACGATTTCTTGAGGTAATGTAGCATGTCTTGATTCTTCTTATTTTCATTGTGTCGAGATGTATTCTTTCTTTACTTTTGTATGTTATATGAAGTTCTGTTAATAAAAGTGATAGAGAGTAATACTTTGAAGATCAAATGATACGTATACATACCTTCGACACTGTTCTGAACTTTTTGATACTTGTTATGTGACATGAACTTCCTCATGTTGACCTTTCTCTTGTTCTTTTTCAGCCCTTCAATATGGTTTTCAACCTTAGCACAAAGATGAAAAAAAAAAAAGAGTTAAGAAGAGGCAAGTTATTCTAAATTACCTAGTGATACTTCCTCTCTCGGTTTACTGATACGATTTCTCCGTTGAGCTTTACTGATACGATTTCTCGGTTGAGCTCTAGAAGTTGATGATATTTTTCAAAATCTGATTCCCCATTTTTTACCTCTGATTTGTGTGATATCATAAATATATAATAGCAAAATGATTTCCTTAAATAGTTTTGGCGCCATTCAGTATCAGCCATTGATCTTCCTTTTGCTAATTCATCTTAACCGTTCAATTCCTTTGTCTCAAAACTTTTGGTAATTATATCAATAATGCATGCAATTAGCAGCCAATTAAAATTTTCAACTATCTATAATTTATAATTATAATAATATATAATACACCCTATATTTCTAAATATAGTTTTGGGCGGGAGATGTTTATGGCCGTCCGATCAATTTTCTTTTCTCATCTTGGCCCTTAATTTTGTTATTAATTGTGGGCGGCTTTGCTGGTGTTAATCTGCTGCAATGTAGGGACAGTTACGATTGTGCTTTCTTTTATATACAGTTCATCCTATGTATTTTTACACCGTGAGTTTCTTTTTATTTATGTAGTTTCATTTGTATTTTTTTTCTTTTCGTGGATTATTACTTCTTGATTGTCATTGATATCTTTTGTAGGTTGTGTGCATCGATCGGAATCTTGGCGGGATGAATCTGTCTTGGTGAGGATTTGTGGCCTGCCGCTGTGCATGGAGTTTCACTCGAATGAGTCAGAAATTAATTGGTGAGGATTTGTGGTCGGCCATTGTATAGAGTTTCATTCGAATGAGTCGGAAATTAAGAAAATATAGTCGCAGTAGATCGTGATATTTTTGTTATCCGATTGATCGTGGATGGACTTTTGTTGTATTTTTGGATTGTGCCTGTGTTCGTATGGTCGGAGGTGGTGATTAGCCCCCCTTTTGATAAATAGTTTGAAGATTTCAACGTTCTAATACCTAATTTCCAAAGTTTATGTCTTTGATAATTTTAGGAGTGATTTGTTGATACACTAAGGAGCATTGAAATTTCGGACGAGATCCCACCTGTCCTTTTAATTTAATTATTATTTAAAATAAATTAATTATGGTTTAAGCGAGATCCCCTCCTCTCTCAAATCTTACCGATTTACAAAATCTCCTTCACCTTCCAATGACAGTAAAGCTTGCCGTTCTGAAATGTCATCTCCAACCCATATGGGTTCATGTTGCTTTTGTCAAAATTTGGAACCAAACAAAATAATGTGTAAATCTCTAAACTGATTGTTTTCCCCCATAGTTTCTGTCAATAAAAGATAAAAGAAAACTTGAGAAACTTAAATTTAAAGGCACTTGGCTATAGAATATCTATTAGGAAAGATAATTTTTTTTTATCATCAAACTTTGTTTGTGAATATTCATCTTGATTGTGAAGAAAAAAAACTGCTACACATACACTACTGAATATCTCTTCATTTATTCTTGATTACACTAAGATAATTTTATTTACAATATAATTAATATTGAATGATTGAATCCAATCAGATATTAAATACTGCTTTTGTACCTGTCATGTTGCTAAAAGTAATCGGATGTTAAGAAAGGGGTGTGGTGGAAGAGACGACACGAGATCTCATCCGTCTATCACGTTTGAAATTTAACTTTACCATATTTCCTAAAGTTTATCCTCAATAAAAAAATAATTAGCACTATTTTTCCTTATGTCATGCCACACCAAAATTAACGAGTACTAATCTGGTTTTATTGAAAATTTGACATCTTAAAAATCCTAAATTCTACCTAAATTGAATACACAGTAGATTCATTTTAAAGTTTAAAGTAACCGCATAATAATTTTTTATTCTATAAACTTTGTCAAATAAAAAATTGGATAGTTTATTAATTATGTGTGTGATGGGGTATAACCCCACCGAATATAGTTATTAAATTATGTGGTGTATCACAATTAATTTTACCACATTCCCTACAGTTTCTCCTTAACAAAAAATAATTAGCATTATTTTATGCCACTACCAAAATTAAGAAGCACTAATTTGGTTTAATGGAAAATTTGACATCTTAAAAATCCTAAATTCTATCTAAATTGAACCCACCGTATATTCATTTTAAATTTTAAAGTAATTGCATAATAATTTTTAATTCTATAAACTCTGTCAAATCAAAAGAATAATAAATAAATTTAGGATTAATTGCAAATAAAATCACAACTTTTTCACAAATTGCAATTTAATCTAATTATTTGAATCGTTGCAAACAAACCTCAATTTATAATTTGTTAGCAATTCCAACTAAAAGACCGATTTCAATATGCTCAAACGTAATGATTAATTATGTGTTGTCATCCGAACCATTCTAAACATATTAATACGATTACTTATTCATTATCAGGTAGGTGAAACATTATTTTCGGACCATAAAAAAATTGGTTGTTGGTTCAAATGACAACCAAACATTAAATTGAAATTTTATTCGCAAAGATTCAAAAGTTTAGAATAAATTGCAATTTGCGAAAAGGTTATGATTTTATTTGCAATTAACCCATAAATTTATAATTTACTATTATAATTGAGTTATAAATGAGTAAGTCAAACTTAAAATGCTGTGTATTCACGTTAATATAAAACAAGTATAATTGTTCAACAAAAGATCGTCCTATAATTAAATTGTATCATTAAATATATCAAATCAACTTTAATTTAATTGAAAATTATATGCTATATATTCTCGGAAAGTATTTGGTGTTATATATTGGCTAAGATTCGTGCATATGTAGTATTTATTCATGAAAACTATTTTCTTGCTCGGTTTTTCTCCATTCCACATACTAACGTAGCATGTCTTCGTCAGGTTGATCTTTCTAACATCAGATGTTAAGCTATGATAAATCTTAAAAAATATACAAACCTTGATGAAACAAACGAATTCAAAACTTTAAATCTATAAAATTCAATACATTAAAATATTGATTTGAATGCATGAAACAAATTTACATCTACCTAAAAATATTACATATGATTTCCCCTAATATAAAGCATAAAATCCGATACTAAAGTGCAAAGAGAAATAAAGAAACACACGAAAATGTATGAATGATTGCGAAGAGTATAAATAGGTGAATTATATAAAATGAAATTTACAAAATATAAGAATATTTTATAGTAATTTTAAATATTAATTAAAATAAATTTTATTTTTTAAAAATATTTTTATATACTATTCTGATACTCTTTTAAATATTTTATTTTAATTTTTAGAATATAAAGTATTATATAATTTTATATTAATATTTACTATTTTAGATATTGACCATTTCAAAAAGAAAGATATATTTTTAACTAATTTTATAATATTTATAAATAATATGAGTATAAATTGGTTAAGAGGAAAAATATAGACTAAATTTGATAAAAAGAAAAAAGAAAGTATGGGCATAAAGATAAAAAAAAAAAAAAAAAACATGTGCTAGGTTTAATTAAAATGAAAAGTATGTGTATAATTTGGTGAAAAGAAAAAATATGTACTAGATCTAATTAAAAGTAAAAAGTATGGGTTAAAATTGATTATTTGGCCTTACTTTTTCTGCCTTTTTTTTTTGCCAAGTGGAAATGCTTATTAAAAGTACAACATATGTAGAAGACTAGAGCTTGCTTGAATTTTGATGTCATGATTTTACCATGTACATATTTCTCCATTTTAATTGGGTCTACAAAAGACCTACTCCTTAATATTTATTTCACTCTTCTCTATTTTGGTCTGCATCCTTTTATTAGTAATTTATACTTATATATCTATTGCCCAAAATTGAGATTGACATTTGGAGAAATATGAACTCCATTTATGATGATCTAATGATGATTTAAGTCAGACTAATTCTAAGTGGCGTTTGGTGAATCATCTAACGCACACCAATTTAGGCAAAGTAGATTCTGAGTTAGACGCGTTGACTCTTCAAGATAAAAGAAGCTTAGCGGAATATATGAAGGATATGTCTTATGCACAAGTTTCTAAGTAGATTTTGGGTGTTGTTTTAAACAATTTGTTATTTAATATTGTTTGTTTATAATCATTAATAATATTACATTGATTTATTTGAAAATTTAAAAATTAACTCTATCATTATGTAACTATTTTAAAAAAACAACCAATTTAGGCATAGTAGATTTCGAGTTAGACGTGTTGGTTCTTCAAGATAAAAGAAGCTTACCAGAATATATGAAGAATATGTCTTTTGTCCAAGTTTCCAAGTACATTTTGGGTGTTTTAAATATTTTATTATTTAATATTGTTTATTTATTATCATTAATAATATTACATTGATTTATTTGAAAATTTGAAAATTAACTTTATCATTACGTAACTATTTTAAAAACAAACAATTTTCTTTTATATTCAAAATCACATATGAAAATTGTTAACCTTTAATCAAATTAAATACGAAATTATTTACAAATATATTTATTATGTGGCGCAACTATTTACACCAACTATTTTACTAAGTTTGTCCACTTCTATATTTCGCCAGCTCATTTTTTATTTTTTACTAAATATACTTACTTAAAAAAATTATTTTTTTACTAAATATACTCACTTTAAAATTATAATTTTATTGAAGAATTTTTTTTATCGGTATAGTTGTGACTCAGACACATGAGCTCTCGACCATAGAATTATTCATCCACCAATCTCATTCAATTTCAATACAATCACTAGACATACCAACTTACCTACCTCTCTAATTAAGTGGTGAAAAACATGATTAGCTTCTTTGCACAAGAACGTCTATTTGACAGAGGGAATGAAAATTGGGTGTGGAAGAAATAAGCACAAAGTAATTTGTTGATGTATATTATATGTTAATGTTGTAATCTTATATTCTTTATATTATATTTTATTACTTTTTGTCTGAACAATGATGAAAAATGATATGAGGGACACGAATCATCAAATGTATCATCTAACTAAAATTGGATATAAATTGGTTAGGAAGTATTGGGTTAGGTAAAAATGATATTTTTAAGAAGTATAACGATATTGATGTTAGAGGAATAATTATTTTAATCATAAATATATAATAGCAAAATAACTTCCGAAAATAGTTTTGGAGGGAGAGTTTTTGGACCATTGATCATTTTTTCTTTACTTGATCATCACCATCCATTTCTTTTCTTAATTATTATGGTAACTTTTTTTCAATAAATCATCAATTAATTTGGTTGTAAACATAATCAAAGGTTGACCGTTTATTTTTTGTGATGAAATGTGAACCTTTGGATTAAGTGCATAAATCTAGGAGCAGTGTTTTTTTAAGTCTATTTATACCATCATTCCATGGACCATATGCATCATTTCAAGTCTCCATTTTCTGTGATTCGAATTCATGTTTCGTTTAGATAGAGTGTACAGTCGTAATATTTTTTTCATTGTTTTGAAGATTTAGTGAATATGTATAGGTGTATATAAAGAATCATGATAACATCGGTTAGGAGTTGCCATGAGCGTGCAATCAACGGAAGATAGAGTGAAAACGAGTGCACTATTGCTGCAAATCAAGTGAAGGAGTCAAGATCGTTGTGTAGAATGATTGTCTGTAGCTTTGAAAGATTAATTTTTCGAGCTAATACATAATTGGTGAAATATCACCTACAATTGGTTAGTTTTTGTGATTATATCATATTACAAGTTTACAACATATGGAGAAGTTTGAATTGAGAGTATATACAAGATTTGTAACATAATATTATGATAATATTGTAATTAATAGAATTCTATTTAGCTAGCCACAAACACCTAATTACATAATTATATTAACAATATAAAATGCTTAGGTGCCACATAATTAATTGTGCATCACAAGGAACTACTGATACCATTTAAATTAATTTATTTTAATTAAATAAATATTAAGATGTCACATGCTATATATAATTTATTTACTGAATGTTGATTTTATAATTAGATGACAAATGCACCGAGAATCAATACATTAACTGAAGGTATTGTTAATTTAATTCTTATTGTATGCCATTACTATAATTATTTGTACAAAATCTCTTAATTCCAAAATGATTGGTTGCAATATGAAAATTGTTACAAATTTTCCGTAATGAAAGTATTGTTAACTTTATTAGCATTTAATTAATTTCCTAATAACATGTTTTGATTTTTTTAATTGATTTTTTTTTTTTTTGCATAATATATTCATATTCTATGCAATCCATTAAATCAGTCTACCATTTAAGCAATTATCAAGTTTTTGGTGAATTTTATAAATGTTCAGTATTTAATTATAAATAAATAAATTTCATATAGCAAGTTAAGAAATTATTATGATGTTCTTATTTAATATCTTAATTATTTTCTCAATATTGCAAAATCCCAGTAAAAAAGTTATCATCTAAATCTCTTAGTTTAAGCAAGTATATATTAATATTTCACATCTTACGAATATCATTGAACAATGGCACAATTCATATTGCATGTTTTTTTTTAATATTATCGAAATAAATGGAATTTAACTTATATATACATTGACTACATTTATCACATGTATTTTATTCATATAATTATTTATATCACAATATATTATAGATTTATTTATTTTTCTAAATATAAATCATATTGAATATATATATATATATATATATATATATATATATATATATTATCATATAAATTAGCAAGTCACTACTATCGATGGATATTTGTATAATCTTCATGAATAAAATTTAATGCCCAGTAGTTATTTTTTAATTACATAAAATTGGAACATCATTAACATTATTGTTATAATATCTTGAATTTGAAAAAAAAAATGGAATGATGGTATAATCAATCGGTATTATATATATATATATATATATATATATATATATATATATATATATATATTCATTGTTTAAGTTTCAATATACATACTATAAGTTAGTTAAATTCCTTTAATTATGTAAAATATGATTGTTTGTCATGGATCATGTTTAATTTGATAGGATTCATAAATATAAATTTCATAATGTAGCATCATTGCTTTATAATTCATATTGCATGGTTTTTTTTAATATTATCGAAATAAATAGAATTTAACTTATATATACATTGACTACATTTATAACATGTATTTTATTCATATAATAATTTATATCACAATATATTATAGATTTATTTATTTTTCTAAATATAAATCATATTGAAAAAAAAAATATATATATATATATATATATATATTCAGATTATCATATAAATTAGTAAGTCACTACTATCGATGGATATTTGTATAATCTTCATGAATAAAATTTAATGCCCAGTAGTTATTTTATATATTACATAAAATTGGAACATCATTAGCATTACTGTTATAATATCTTGAATTTGAAAAAGAAAATGGAATGATGGTATAATCAATCGGTATTATATATATATTCACTGTTTAAGTTTCAATATACATACTATAAGTTAGTTAAATTCCTTTAATTATGTAAAATATGATTGTTTGTCATGGATCATGTTTAATTTGATAGGACTCATAAATATAAATTTCATAATGTAGCATCATTGCTTTATAATTTTTCTTACTATGTCGATTTCATAAATATATATATATATATATATATATATATATATTATCCTAATAAATGAATACAGAATATATCTAACTACAAAATATATTAAAGTAATAAATATGTATAAATGATGAGATTTTTAAATAATTTTGTATCAATACAATCCTTCTAGAAAAAGAAAATTAATCTAAAGTACATTTCAATTAATATATTTATATGTGTTTCAAAAAAATAATAATGTATTTATATGACAAAGTATAGAGTGAAAGTGGTACATATATGAATCATTAAAGGGCATTAGTTATTTTCACTAAAGAGTATTAGTTGTTTTCACTGAAGCGCATTACTTATTTACACTGAAGAGTCTTAGTTGTTAAGTGAAAATAAACTAAGACCCTTCAATGAAAATACAACCAATACCCTTTAGTAAAAATAACTAATACACTTTAGTGAAAATAACTAATGTCCTTTAGTGATTCATGTATAAACTAATTTCACTCTATACATACTCTATTTACATTGACAAATATTCTTATGCATGAGTTGCATCGTGCAATTCAACTATATTTTTAAATGTTTTTATTTGTTTTGCAAAAAGAAGTTAGGTGGTAAGTATTAGTTATTTTCATTGAATAATATTAGTTGGTTAAATTGAACAATTATAGTTGTACACTAATTTTCGCTGGACAACATTAATATATATAGACACACGCACTATGTTGATTTCGTGTATGATCCTAATTCATTGTACAAAATTTAAGTAATTGCAAAAAATATAAAAGTAATAATTATTTATAAATGAGGAATTTCTTAAAATAATTTTAGACAAATATTCCAACCTTCTAAAAAAGGCAAAGTATAGGGTGAAATTAGTCCATACACGAATCACTTTAAAAGGCATGCGGTGTTTCACTAAATGATATTAATTTGTTTTTTACCGAAAAATATTAGTTGCTTTTACCGAAGAGTATTAGTTGAAGGGGTATGAAGAGTATTAGTTGTTTAATTAAAGGGAATTAGTTTCTATTCAAAAGATTTTTTTTAAGACAAAAGAGTATTTTTTATTATACTAAAACGTATTACAAAGTTGTTCATGTGTGAACCAGTTTCACTCTATGCATACTCTAAATTAATATATATAAGCAAATTATATAGTGAACAAGTTTCACCATGAACAAGTTTAAAGGGTATTAGTTATTTCACTTAAAAGTGTTGATTATTTTCATTAAATAATATTAATTATTTCAGAAAAGGATATTAGTGAAGAGTAATATTTGTTCTAACTAAAGAGTAATAGTAGTCCTCACAAAAGGACGAACTAATTTTACGGTAAAAATTATTTACACTATCCATCCTCATATGTATATGTGTGTATATATTTTTCTTACTATTTAAAATTTTGCTAAAATTTCATAAGTTTTACTTCAATTCTGAAAGTTAAGAAAATTAATAACTAACTTTTGTTAACCAATAATGGTAACAAGTTTTTAATTTATCTTTTGGTAATTGTGGGTTAAACAGACATGCATAGTACATTTGGTAATAATAATTAATAAATGCACTTTTTTAAAATAAAAAAATTATGAAGTAATAGTGTTTATTCGAATACAATTATATTTATATATTATATTAATGTATTAAGTTAATATTTTAAAATTTTAGAAATACCATTGGCTTTATAATTATGTAATTTTTAAAATATTAACTTATCAATTACATTAGATTATTTAAAATTGTAATAATGAATATATTATCACTATTTTATTAAAAAATAGTTTTTATAATGATTTTATATGTAAGAAAAATTGCATCGTCATCCATTTTTTAAGGAAGTTGCATCGTCATTATTCCAATTGATGCCACACCATATTTTATTTTTAAAAGTAAAAAATAAAATCATAAAATAAATTTATATTGTAATATACTACCTCCATCCCGTGATTATATGCACACCTATACATTATTTTTCTGTCGCAAAAAAATGTTATATTTATGTATTGTGTTTATCATTTTTTTTAAATAGAACATACTACTCCCTCCGTCGACCAATATTTTACCTACTTTTCTTTTTGAATGTCAACCAATCTTTTATTCTTTTTTTTTTAAATAAACACCACTCACAAATAAATAGTTGAGTCTCACAATACCCTTACTTTATCAATTTTTTCTATAAAATACTAATTTTTATTAAACCTTGTGTCCATCGATATATAAAGCGGTAAAAGATTTTTGGGCGGGGGGAGTACATGATATGCTTAATTAATCTTTGAGTAGGTTTTATATGAAAATTGTTCATAATAAGCTTATTTGATCAGGAGTATCAAAAATTTCATCAGGAGTATCAAAAGTTGGCGTCAAGAAAATTTACAACAATTACAATATAATACCACTGACCAGATTAGTGATACTCTTGATGAGATTTTTGGTACATCTGGTCAAATATTTGATACTTTAAAACTCTTTCATGATAAGTTTATTATGAATTATTTTCAAATAATAATTTGCTTTAATATTTTAATTAACTTACTTTGTTGATTCTTTTATTTGTATTGCTAAAATCAAATGTTGATTCTTTTATTTGTTGTATTAACTTACTTTTTTTATTCTTTTATTTGTATTTGAGTTTCTTTTTGTTTTTTTATATTCGAAATCAAATGTGAAAATTAATAATTCTTATTAAATTAAATATGAAATTGTTTATAGATAAATTTATTTTATGATTTTCTATCCCCATTATTTTATTTAGTTTACTTACTTCTAAATCCACCACATATTTTTTATACTAAATATGCCCACTTTAAGATTATATTTTATTCAATATGTAATACTTGCACCACATCCCTATAAAAAGTTCACCGTCAGTCTCATTTAATTTCAATACAACCACAAAATAAATTTACTCATCCACCTCTCTCATCAATTGATACAAAACATGATTAACAATCTCATTATATAGTTTTGGCGCTATTCAGTTCGGACTGTTGATCAAAATTTCAGTTATTTTATATTCGTCCGATCTCTTTTGCCTTGGATATGGAAGATTTTATATTATTGATTTTTTATTTTATTTTTTTAATTTCATATAATTTATTAGTGTCCATTAGATTAATCCTTATATGTAGCAACCATTACTTTTATATCCATATATATATGCAATCCACGTTCTGTTTTTTTGTCATCAGCATGCTATTTGAATTCTTATATATAGAAGCAATCTCCTGTTTAAATCAGTCATTTTAATTTATAATATTTTATTGCAGTGGGGATTGAATTACAGGTGCAGTATCAACTTTTAAAAAATGGAGATGATTCAGATCCGGTTGTGCTTCGAGGCATCCTTTTTTGTTGTCAATAGATATTTTTACATCTAAATGGATTTTTAGAAAGCTCCAAATTGAACCAGAGAGAGAAGTCACCAATGGATGCGTACAAAGCTTCACAGATCCTGTATTGTATTATCATGTAATTTTTATGATAATATGTATTATTATTGAAGTATTTGTAAATCACAGATATATGGTTTGATATTTATGATTTCAACATTAAATTAGTTCCAAATGTAATTACGTTACTCAATATTAAGACTACCTTTTTTTTATTTCAAAATGCAATTATGGTAAAAATTTATATTAATTTATTTATTATTTCACACAAATATAATAAATTTATGAGTAATCTTTTGTGTTTAAATGTTTATGACTATGATTTCAAAGCGCACATATAGTAATCATGTTAATTAAAAGATAGAGATGGTGTGATTTGGAGGAAATATAGTAAATTTATACAATGAAAGAGATATTTGGAGAGGGAAGGAACTACAATTAAGGAGGTGATAAAAACTCTCAATAAACCATACGAGTATAATAGTCAATATACATCACTTCTTAATTTTAACAACAAATTCTAAAACTTCACTTATTTTGAATAGGAGGAAGTATTATCATTAACGGAGAGTACTTTTGACATTATAAAAATTCTTTAATTTTTAGTACAATTCTAGAATGACACTTATTTATGAATGAGAGTGAGTATTCTATTTTCCGGATGTTAACAGACTATACATTTTCTTAATATTCCAAATTAAGTTTCATGTCCACATACATGTTTTTGTATATTAGTCATTCATAAAATTTTAACATTGTGTACAAATTCATCTTTAATTTGAGTGTATTGACTGTGGGCAAATTTCTCAATATCGTCATATTATGATTTGAATTTTCAATTCTTAACGCTATTCTAATTCAAAAAATAATATATATTTTTCATTAACATTAATAAATTGGGTAATTTTTTTTATATAATGTAGCTATCTTACCACTGTACTTTAATAAGTTTACACACTTCTTAACTCACTCACCTTTTTTTTTTACTAAATATACAATTTTAAAATTATAATTTTATCCAACATATGATACTTGCACCTACGTCTCTAAAGATACTTACTCGCCAATCTCTTTAATTTTAATACAACTACCAAATATACTTACTCCCTCAACTTTCTGCTCTAGCAGGGATTTTTTTTATTAGCGTCTTGCACAATGGTGTCTATTGGTATTCGACTAACGAATGGAGAATTTGGTATGAAAGAAACCAATAAAACAAAATAATTCGTTAGTATGTAATATGTGTTTTTAGTGTTAACATAATAAACTTTTAATCTTTTTATTATATAAAATATTTTATTATTTACTGTTTAAAAAGTATGAAATATTCAATTGGATCATCTATAGATAATTTATGTTTTTCTCGAAATATTTTTATTGAAATCAATGCCATTCAATCTCAATACCATCAAACATATCGTCTCTCCTACCTCTTCAAAACAACAACGAAAAACATGATTAACGTCACTGTACAAGAGTCTTTATAAGTCGGAGAGAATTAAAATTGAGTAAGAAAGAAACCAACAAAGAAAAGTAATTTGTTCAGACATTCTTTTAAGAAAACATAATTATCTTTTTATAATTGCATTATATTCTTCTTCTTCTTTTGTTACTTTCTGTTTGAACAATGAAGAATGTTATTGAACCATTTAAAAACAATTTAAGTGTTCCTCCAAATGTTTCAGTTGAAAGTCAAATTGATCATTTTAAAAATTGTTTTGAAGGAAAATTAGAACCAGTGAATGTTGGTGAAGTAATTGAGCTTTTGTTAAATGCAATAATGTTGAATTTAAACGTCGTCTGGTGATAGTTATATTTCTTTGGATGCATTCTCTTTCTTTACTGAAATTGTGAATTTAATATATTTATCATTTTTTTTTGTTGTTTTCTTAGTTCATAGCAGTGTCAGGTGTAAACTTAAATGGAATCAGATTACATTATATTGAAGTATGTTAGAACTTAAAATTTGTTCTCAATTTATTATGAATCCATGTTTATTGTTGATACGGATTATCACATTCTTTGATTAGCTAAAACTTGGTATAAAGTTCATTTATTGTTATTTTTTTTTTTAATTAAGTTCATTCATTTATTTGTATTGCAATAGTTTAACAACAGTATAATTTTTTTAATTGTATCGAAAATTTATTATTTTATGTGAATGTTAATGTTTAAAAATAGTTGATTGTCGGGTTATACAAATTCGAATTTCGTGATTTTTATTATGGTTTGAAGTTTTCTTTATATTAGTTTACTTAAATATTTGATTTTTTATTTTATTTGTGTGTTTATTCCTTTATTAATATAAAATAATTTTTTAAAAATACTTTTAAGAATCGTAACTCTGGGGGTGACAAAGGAAATACCATAATTTTTTGGGCAGAAAAAATAAGGTCATTATATTGAAATATTTCATAACTGAAACTGTTCTCTGTTTATTATGAATCCAGATTTATTGGTGACATGGGCAGACACGCGATTAATCTCACTAAAATTTGGTAAGAATTCTTAGAAATGTTAGATTAGGTTGAATTTTTAAACATGAATTTGAATTTATAAATTATTTAAAAAAATATAACACAATATCTCCTATGAACAAATTTAACAGTATGAATTTTATATTATTTTATATATATTTGCTAATAATATTTCATACATTCACTGATAATATTAGATTTATAAACTGAAATCACAGTATAAAAAATTATGGTATCGATATATTCAAATTGTAGTTTTGCATTTATTGGAGCATTTTATTTTGCAAATTCATATACTCCTTCCGCCCACTAAAAGTGTGCCACTTTTCTTATTTGTTTGTCCACCATTTTTTTTCTTATTTGTCAACAATCACTAAACTTTACTCTCACAAATAATTATTGTATTCATACTTTATCTATTTTTCTTAAAACTTGTGCCCAAATACTAGGACACAGTTTTGATGGGCGGAGGGAGTATAATATATCAATGGATATTGTTAATTTTAATATTATTATTATTTTCATATGTAGTTTTATATAAATGTAATACTATATATAATGAGAATGCCATAGTCAAAGATAATAATTCAAACCTAAAACTAAATAGTATTTAACTTGATTTATTATACATTCTAAAAATCGATTCATGAAAGATCATAAAATATAAATTGTAATGAATTTTCAAGTTTTTTTTTAACAAAATACCACCATAATTTAGATAATTAAAAAAACTAGATGCATTATTTTAAAATAGTTTAACAATATTTCCTTTAATGGAAATGAGAAATAACATTGTTTTCGTTCATGCATCGGACACGTGAGGTTGAGAGTTTCAGAAAATAAAAGATGATTATATGAAATTAGGAATTTAATATTATTGGTAAAATGCATTTTAAAGAAATTAATGATATGAAATATCAATAATGGTAATAGGCTTTAAAAATTATCTCTTCTTAACATAGTCAACATTTATGTCTGAGAAGGAACCTAACTTAACCGATGCATAATCGAAAATGATATTGTTTCTAGCTTCTAGCGATTTTTTTGATATGAAAATTGTACAATTAAAAAAAATAGGATTAGATTCGGTACATCACACTTTTTGGGATCAAATCGAAAAAGGTGGTAAGTTGTGAAACTAAACTGGTTTATATCCCCTTATTATTACTAACATTGTTTTTCTCTTAAAAAAAGACTAACATTGTTTTTTTAATAAGTGAATTAACAAAAAAAACCATAATAATTAATTCTATAAAAAATGGATATGATCAAACTATTGTTGTATATGTTTCAAATAATATAATGATTAATTTGTTGATAGATATTATATTAGAAATTATATATCCATATGCAAAATTTTAATAATTTAAGTAATCTAAAATAAATCAAGAAAACAATGTAAACTTTCCACAATTGTTTAAAAAAAAATTAATCTAAAAAATTCTCTCATTTTTCATTTTCTTTTAACCATAACTTTTTAAGGTACTCGGTATTTGACTCATTGGCCGACTAATCCGGGGGGACCCATAATTCACCGTCCACTAATCATAACTTAATATAGAATTTGACATTAGGGGAATTATTTAAGAGTTTACAAATGGAATGCTCCCTTTTTAGTTCAGACTAAGAATAATAATACATCATATAATGATTTTCTTTACTTTTTCTATCCTCAGGCCGAGCAAAAGAAACAACTACACATTCGAGTGAAGAAAAGAAACAAAAACAAAATTTATGGTGTTCATGTGTAAGATTGGACACCTGAAAAAATGTTAAGAATGTTAATTTATGACGAAATTTTTATCTAGAATGTTAATATAGTAATGTTTAGGTTATATCCTAATCTATTCTTTTTTTTTTTTGACATGTAAGAATGGATAGACTGAACAATAATTGATTATTTATTTGGTAATTATATCAAATTTTAAAAAATATTACTTCGTGTATCATTAGTTCATAATTTCATATAAATAATCGCATCTTTTAAATTTTGAATTTCATATATTAAAATTAATTTACTATTTATTTATATCTATATATTAGAATTGAAATGTTCACATTCACGTTAATAGATATTCATTTCGATTCATTTTAGATTGTTTGTATTACCATAAATGAAAGATTTTATTTTTTTTTTTGTTTTCCACTTTCTCAATCCATTTCCCAGAATGATAAAAAAAACACACATATCATTTTAACTTTATATCCTTAAAAGGCTGAAAGGATCATTTTATTCTTACTTTATATCCACAAAAACAATTTTATATCCACAAATACTAATAAACAACTCCTTTATTAAAACTCGTGCCACTTTGAAAGTGGAAAACAAAAAGAATTGGAGGGAGTATAAATTTATATATATATTATTTTTATGTCATGAATAGAGTTTTGGTGTGTCTATAACCTCCTGTGAAGCAGTGGGAATTTCACTATTTTATTATTGAAAAATATAAAATAAAATATGTTAATTAATAAAAAAAATGTAAACTATTCTATTATTTTTATAAATAATGTGTGCACAAAATTAAATTAAGAATATATTTAGTCTAAGTTAAAAAAAATATTGGCAGATTTTTTTTACAAACAATGATAATTCATATGTTCAAAATTTAAAATACATTATTACTGTTATTATTAATGTTAAATAGTAAACAATTCCGGCCGTGCGAAGCACGGGTGAGGCGAATACTAGTATAAACTAATGTGAAAAAAAAAATATAATTTCCTTACTTCTGATTGAATCTTCGCCCAGTGTTGAATAATTTTTGTTTCAGTTACAATCATTAATGCTCTTTTAATGATTAGAAGATATCAAAGGGTTATTTGTTTGTGTCCCTTTGGCCTTTTTCATTTGTTTTGTAAGCAGGTTTTAAATGATATATTGCTGGAAGATGGGAAGTGAATGAGTGTATTAGATTTTTAGTAAAAAATATTTGGAGCAAAACAAAAGTAACTATTTAGTATAATATTTTGTTGTTAGATAGGTATAGTTAGATGTATATTTTAGTGTGTTAAAGAACGGCCCAAGCATTATTGTTAGTTAAATTTGGTGTATATCTTGCATTTTTTTTAATGTTTTGCTAACTGCTAAGTCTAAAGAGTAAAGTTATGACTAATTCAATTTTTAAATTTCTCTTTTTTTGTAGGAAATGTGGTACAGATATAAAAAGTCTTATGATTCACCCTT
This sequence comes from Ballota nigra, assembly GCA_947034835.1. Lineage (NCBI taxonomy): Eukaryota > Viridiplantae > Streptophyta > Magnoliopsida > Lamiales > Lamiaceae > Ballota > Ballota nigra. The sequence goes on from OX344724.1 coordinate 95,818,736, forward strand.
ATCTGTTTTATTTCCATTTGCTTATTCATTGCCAAAAGAACGATGAGTTTGTAATTCTAAGTTGTTGGGTTTATATCTATATCAAGTTTGGATAGAGATAATAAGTCTTATGATTCATCCTTATCTGTTTTATTTCCTTTTACCTGTTCATTTCCAAAATGATGATGAGTTTGTAATTCTTACTTGTTGGAGTTATAGCTATATAAAGTTTGGATAGAGAAAAGCCTTGGTCGATGGTTTTATAATATTTTTTAATTGGTTATATCAGGTTTGGAGAGGGAAAAGTGAACGGTCGATGATTTTAATGAATTAAAGTAAAGAATTCAATAAGTTCACACATTTTATCTAATGTAGTGTTTATTTCAGTTTTATTTGACAGAATTAGTAATTAGATTATGAACTTGGAAAAAGTTTCTAAAAATGGCATAACATTTTGTTATTATATAAGTATAAATATATGTTCATTTGAGACATTGTTGAGGGGGATTTTGATGCTGTGTAATCAACTTTAGAAATACTAGAGTTATATTTTATACTTCCCGCAATAATTTTATTGTTTTCTTTTATTCATCAAGATTACTTTCACACATTAAAAACAAAAACAAAAACAAAAAAATCTTTCATAATCTACACTATCACAATATCCACAATTTCACACAAAATGTCACCTAAAATATTTATTTTGAGAGTTTCACCTAGTATATTTATTTTGAGAGTTTGTTGGTGGATTTTGTTGTGAATGTGTGATCAATTTTATAATTGCTAGAACACTTAAAAAAAATTTACCCTTTTTCATACAATAATACATTTGTATCCATATATTAACCATATTTTTCAACAACTTATGTATAATACTATAAAAATAAATTTGTGTTACTTGTCCTTACAATAATAAATGTATGCCCTTGTAGGAAAACAACCTTTGAGATTTTTATTTTTGAAAATATATGTTTGACTTGGTTCGACATGCGAAGAATACTCAAGTTTTTTGCTCCTTCTTTAAATGTGCTAATATTGCATGTAAAAATTATAAAAATAAAATGATATTTATAAGTGCAATATTATATTTTAAAAATTCTAAATTTAGAAAAATCATGCCTTGGAAATTTATAATCATGAATTCATCCATACTAATCTCTAAACCAAACACTCTGGTCCATTGTTAGGCACGTCCGTCACTTAAAGGTGAGATGGGTGCTTATAAGTTATGTCATGGGCCACATTCTAAAATGAAATCTAATTGGATGATCTGAAATTTTCATGTTAGCGCCCTACTTTGGAAATTGTATTCTAACATTTAGTGGAAATCTTATAAATTAAAATAGCTCTATTTGCCTTATTAGGCTCTGAGCATTTATCTCCTCCACCAATACTTTTTCTCCTAAAATAATATTGGGATGCTATGAAAATTGATCTTTCTCTTCTTTTTTTTTACCCCAAGGCAAAGATAATTGTATTAATTAATTAAATTAGTAATGTTACCAAGGCTAAGTGCTCAAACCAAAAAAAATAAAAAATCATTCATAATCCATATAATGAGGAGAAGAAATAATGATAAACTATTTGTCTCATATTTGTTAGTTTAATAAAAACTTCCATTACTCCAAAATTGCTTTAATAACAACCACGAACACGCTCATGGAGTCCAAGTGTCTTTAATAGTAAAATTGTATATTAAATTCATGACATTTTTTGTATAAATAGTGCAAATCAAACCACCTAAATTATACCACTTCGCCGATAACAAAAAAAAAATTTGAGAATACAAGGAGCATCTTAAAGATTTTTGAACCAATTGAAATTTTCGTACATAATTCTACTGGGTTCAAACAATGATCTATATCATAAAAATATGGGAGGAGCATGTGTTTATAAGAATTTACAAGTATCACAATTGATATAAGATCTTTTAGGAGAAGCTCAAAATCAAATTTGTAAAGACAAAGCAGACAATATTATACTAACGGGAAATTGGGGGTTCATTCAGGAGGTCACAACAATAATATTAGAGTCATAATCTCAGGCAAAAAGAGTCATAATCTCAGGCAATCCCCTTCGATTGAGTCAAGAAAACTCAAGAAAACATCTACTTTAAAACAAAAAAAAACAAAATTGCTTATCTGTTGGAACAATAAATTTGCTCTAAGCCTCCACTTCTGATGGCGCACGTGAGTCGAAGCTCAAAACAAGTTGGGTCAACTTATTATTTCAGTTGTGTTGGGCTAGCTTATTTATTTTGGGCCAAGGTTATATGCCGTCCTATTTTTTGTTAATACAACCATCAAAAAGTGTTTGGAAAAAAAAATTCAAAACTTTTGACAATTTTCGGAAAACATTTCAGAAAATACAAAAAAAAAATTCCAATAATATAAATTTTCGTATTTTTTTTTTCAAAAATTGTTACATTTTTTTGGGAGGAGTGTATTCACAAAACATGGGGATGTGTTTAACCTGGGCCTTATTTTTAACTTTGCTGGACCCTTGCATGGGCCGTCAATAAGGTGTGGGTTTGCAACTAATTATTTGTTGCGTATGGTTATTTGCAGTACCCTCTTTGGTAAGTATACTACCCGAATGAATACATTATTTGTTGTTTGGGAAAAAAAATTCAAAATTGTTTCACTTTTTCAAACATAATGACATAATGAAATGCATTATATTTAAAGAAAAAAATTGATTTTTATGTTTATTTTTGAAAGAAAAAATGTTTCAATTTTTTAAAATAACGAGTAGCTAGGGCATTCATTCGAGTAGTATCTTTACTAAAGAGACTAATGCAAATTACCGTAACCTTATTTGTTTTGCTGCATTTGTTTACGTCTTCTAACTTTTGGTATTTTTAATAGAGAATCGAAGAGCACCGAATAAATATCGCACGAAAATGTATATTTCCGCCTAATAATTGTGCTTCTGCTAAGTGAACTTGACATGGCATAAAAGACTTATTTTTTTATCCAATTGAAATTTATTTGGTAGGGTATATTAATGTAATATGGACCGGAGTTTATTACCCCCGAACTGGTACAAAATGAGTCTTATATGCTCAAATTAGGAATAAATTGTCTAGACTCCTCCCACAAATTTATTATAAAAATCATAATACAACCACCTAAGCAATATAAATTTTACTCATATTATTCTCACCTCATGTAAGAAGACAATTTTATACCCGGTCAGTAAAGTTTTCCCAGAAAGAATATGTCCTAATTGCAAACTTGTGACCCCAAGCATCCTTATGAGAACCAATAGACTCTTCATTCTTTTCTTGAATAGACACTTTTCAACCATTTCACGACTCCACAAAATAGACCACCGAACATACAACAGATTTGATCCCCACAATGTTTGAAATATAGCCTCTTGAAAAATCGTGCAACAAAAGACTGAGCTCCTAAATAGTCATCCATGACTGCTTAGCTAGCAATGCTTTATTAAAAATCTCTAAGTTTGTGGAAGCCCATACCTCCTCAAGATTTGGGTCTACACAATTTATCCAAGACATCCACACAAAACACCTTTCATCATCCGCGACTTCCCCAACCAAAACTTAGCAATTTTCAGCTCAATGTCATCATAGGTGCTAGAAGGAATCCGAACAAGTCACCAAGGCTTCGACCACAGATTTAATCAGAATTTGTTTACCGCCTTGAGTGAATTTTTTTTTTATTTTCTACCCGAAAATCAACAACCCCAAATCCATCTCCTTTAATTACATCATCGTATCATTTATCTTTCATATTCAATTACATTAGTACTCCAACACATTATTTAAGCAAGTAGTACTCCTTCTACTCATTACTTAATATAAAGACTACAGTAAAAATCATACTATCAACTATCTAACGATGACGGTTTATCAAATGCGTAGTACTTAAATCTGTCATGACCCATATTTAAGTCAAACTCGATTAACGATTCATCCCAAATCATTTTAAAGTCAATACTCCATTCCTTTTTTCAAAGAAACAAAATCAGTTCAAAAATAGGTAGAAAGACTCGAGACTCACATATATTAAATAAAATTGCAGCAAGAAATAGGTTTAAAAAAAGACAAAATATAGCGTGAAAATGGTTCATACATGAATCACTGAAGGGTATTAATTGTTTTCACTAAAGAGTTAGTTTAAAACAACTAATACACTTTAGTAAAAACAACTAATACTTTTTCATGAAAGCTACTAATACCCTTCAATTATTTATGTATGAACCAATTTCACTCTATACATACTCTTAAAAAAATCCACACAAAACATTCTCTAATTATTTTTGTATCAAATCATTAGTGGAATTATGACATCAAATTAACATTTACTATCAAAAAACAAATATAGAAAATTTAGGCCGGTCAGTAAAGAAAACTACTATACAAGACCTGACTGCAAAGCATTTTCATGATTCAGCATTTGACAGCCGAGCAGAACCAACACATTAAAAGCTTCTCAAAATGGGCTAAAACCAGGATAATACAACAATCCCACAGGTACCAAACAAAACCTAAAAATGTAACGTCAACACAACTAAAACGCGTCTTTCAGATTCAGAAAACAAAACTGAGCATCAAACATCAGAGTGATAATTAATTGTTCTTGTGCCACCAACTCTAGAAAAGCTAAAAAACATGCATTGCAGTAGAGAAGAAGCTATATAGAAATCACAGATGTACATCTGAAGCAGGAACTATAAAGGAACTTTTTGATACAGACCATTCCATTATTCCACTGTTCTCCCGTCCAATAAGATAGCACACGGTTCATCAAATAGCAGAGGCGGGAGAAGGAAAACATTTCATTTGCCTGCCAAAGTAGGGAACTGCCCAGGGTCTTCAATGGCTGGTGCCCGGGCATTGCTCATCTCACTGACCCCATTGTACCCTCCTCTGGTCCCACGCCCACGCCCACGTCCACGACCACCGGGACTATAGTACTTCTCACCCTCAGCAGGCTTCAGGAATTCATTGATGCTGACAGACTACAGAAAAAGGAAAAACAAAAAACAAAAGATGTAAAGTATTGCATAACGATACCACATTTCCCTTCCAAACAAATTTACTGATCTAATATAAGGAATGTATAGGTTGAGTATCAGCAAAAGAATTGAGAGATTGATGAAAAGGGAGTTTCAGATCATTTTCCGAATATATTAGAACAGAACTACCATGCATCTCTAGAAAAAAGTAAAGGGTGATGAATGGGACCTAAAGCCTTGTTCAAAATGGAGCAGAACATAAGATAGTTAAGGTAGACTCATATAAAAAACTTGCACAACTGACAACTATGAAAGAATTGTATCTCATCTCAAAGTTTGAACTAGTAGAGAGGTGTGGGATCAATTCATTTAATTGATTTTCCTAACACTCCCCTGCACTCATGGGTTGGATTCTCAACTTTTCCTTTTGGAAGTAGGCCCAATGAGTGGACAATTTAATGTGGGTTGAGTTACTTTCAGCGAGAATCAAACCCATGATTTTTGGATCTGGGCGTGAGCCTTTTGACTCTGATAGCATGAAAGAGTTGCATCTCATCTAAAAGACTTTTAGATGAGGTGGAATTTCAAACTAAAATCTGCAACACAAAAGTAGACCCAGCTAGATACTCTGTAACTCTACAACAAAACACAAGTTACTAAGTATGCATGAATAGTACCTTTTTGGCCCTCTCTTCTTTCTCAGCTAGCTCCTTCTTTTTGTCCTTCTCAGAGCCCTGCAAAAGAGATCATATTGAAATTCAATGTTACCATAAAAAAATGCATTTAGTAGGGGTTTAAATTGTCAAGTAAGGAGTGACAAGCAATGTTTCATTAGAGTTGGAGTTGAATTGGTTCACCAATTTGATAAATATATCATCATTGGTCTTCTTGTTTGATAGTGCTTGCATGGACGCAAACTCTTTCGCATCAACCTTCCTTTCTTCAGTTTTGAGAGCGAGCAGAGCCTTCCTTTTCTCCTCAAGAAGCTTCTCATACTCTTCCAGAGTCATCTCCTAGAAAACGTAATTTTAACAAGCCAATTCAAAAATCATAAGCCAACTTTCTGATTAAAATGAATTGACAGATTAGCTTTGAGAAAAGCACATGATAAAAAAAAATCTTTCCCAAGCCTTTAGTGAGAACATTAAGCTGCATAACCATCAACTTAAAGTCACACACGTTAATAAAACTGACATATTGAAGCCTTGTAGCATTTGCCAAGGTGAACTAAAGCATTTAGGTTCAACGAATTATTTAAAATTATATATATCTTTCACCTTATCCTCAGGTTCCTTCTCTTCAACTTCAGCTTTAGCACCTTCCTTGTCTCCATCAGCAGCAGCATCCTCCACTTCTGGCTTCTCCACATTCAGAGTTTTCTCATCTTCATTGACAGCTTCCTCATTCACTCTAGAAAGAAAAGGTAGTTAACAAAAAGCTGATCATAGAAAAGGGAAACATTCAAGTCCAGGGAGACTAAGAAAGCAAGGAAAATCATACTGTGCCAATTCATCAGTCTGTGTTCCCCAGTTTCCTCGGCCAGAACCTTCCCGTTTGAATTCATTTCTGTAAAAATAGCGTTAGTATACAGGACCAACATCAAATTAGGAGAAACTATAATACGGATACCAAATCAACAGAAAACATAAATTGCGTACCCACGACCAGTTCCACTACGACGATCATACGGCCTGTGTGGACGGTCTCGTTCTCCTTCTCCAGCTTCTCCATTGCTGAAACCACCCCGTCGACCACCATACCCACCACGAGGGGGGCCACGGGGTCCACCATTCCCACCACGCCTTTCAGAAGGTTTTCCATCAACCTCATCAGGTCCACCTAGACCAGCAGATATTTCCCTATTGCCATACGATTCTCCATTGTTCGCAAAGTCCCTGTTGTACCCACCACCATTTCCACGACCACGCCCAAATCCGCGTCCACCTCCACGGCCGCCTCGAGCAGGTTCAGATTTTCCCTCTCTGACTGCTTGGAAATACAGGTAAAAGAGTTAACGGAGACAAAAAGGGAAGCATAAAACACGACTCTATAAGCCAATCAAACAAATAATGAAACTTAAAACAAATCAAATGTCTCAGGCTTAAACAAATATCTGCAAATAAATCATCCAGAGAAACCAGAATCCCAAATATAGTTCAATTGACAAACATGAACAATTATGTAAATTAAATGAACTAAGTTAAGCTAACAACACAACAGAACATTCACCAGCTCAAAGTGTGTGCGTTTAACTAGCAGCTTTTGAAAAACATGCACACCTACAATGAACAGCATTCCCACCATGATAAACCCAAGATCCTTAGTTATAGATTAAAAAATTAATGTGAAATCCTATTCATCAACAATTCCAAAGGGCATGATATGCCGATTTTGACTGAGTATCAAGATTTTTGTGTAAAAATATGCATAATAAATATTCCTTCATCCTCAAAAATAAAACTCGATTCATAAAATACTCCAATAACATCAAACACATTCATATGCATACAGAACATCAAATAAGTTTATATACAGAACATCAAATAAATTTATATGCACACGGTTGAAAGATTTGGAGCACGTTATAACAAATTTAACTAACAAAACTCATTCTCAATTCCTTATCAATCTACTGGGTGAGAGAGATTGAAAACTGACCGGCTTCCGCTGGGGGAAGAGGTTTCGAGGGAAGCTTAGGCTGAGCTGCCGCCTTGTTCTGAGCCGGCTGCTTCGCCGAGGGAGCTGGAGCTTTCTTTGGCTCAACCTTCTGGGCAGCAATAATCAGCGATGGATCCTCGGCATCGTCATCGCCCAGCAAACCGAACGGATTTAGAGTCGACATTTCTCACAGACAAAAAACCAAATTCAAAGTTTTCAGATTATCAACAAACGAATACTTAATCCAAGTGTTTGTTCATTATTGGGTGTATCGAATCAACAGATCTACAAATAATGAAAGGGCAAGTCGCCGAAAGAGTGGGGAGGATTTCACCAAACCCTAGCCGCAATACACAGTAGATAGAAGGAGTGGGGTTTATCTGCTGAGCTCGTGCGTTGCTGTAATAGCCTCTTTGCCTTATATATGCGAAAAATTGAAATTATCTTCATACTTTTTTTTTTTTATTATCTTTGTTTATATACCCAGAATAAATATGTTTTCCTTTTTCTTTCTTTTTCAAAATGTAATTTTAATAAATAAAAAATTGTAATGTGCTTGACAAACTCTTGTATATATTCCTTCATTTCTATTTAATTGTCTCATCTTATCTAAAACGGTTTTCTTTTTATTTGTCACTATATCAAAACCAATTCGAATTTACCTCATTGTTTCCAAAAAATTACTCCTAGTAACTAATAAGTATTAGTATTAGTGTAATCTATATATATATATATATATATATATATATATATTTAGGATATAAAATTAGTTTGTATAAATGGATAGAATATGATGAGTAAAAAAATTGGAATAATAAAATAAAATGAAAATTATGGTTTATTTTGTATGATTGTATCTCATAAATTGGGAAGGTGTTGATTATACTCCTGAACCTCCCTGTAATATTTATTAAATATATTTACAGTTATTATTTTCTTCAGGGAAAAAAAAACAGTTATTATGTTATTATAGGAAAAGATGTCGTTATGAATTGTTCGATTTAATACATAGTTTAATTGTAATATTTTATAATAATTCCAATCATTAATAATAATAAGTATATATTAATACCGATAAAAAAATAAGTATACATTAACAATTTCGAAATAATAATCAATCCATATTTAATAATAATAAATATATATTAATAATTTCAATATCAAACGATAATGTTAATGCGTATCATTTTCAGTAAGTAACGGTTATGATATTAAATTTGATTGATGAAGAAGATCAGTAACGAAAATGTGAGTGGGATGATTACCATTTTGGACCCTCCCAAGAAACACTACAAATCTAAAAGTTTAAGCCAATAAGATCTAACTTCATCCTTGTCTATAACTATATAATACAAGTTTCACTGCCAAATTTAGATTTAGGCGGAAAATCATATTGGCCGTTGATCTTTTTTTTCTGATTCGATCTCTGCCGTCCATCTCTTATGTATTGGTTTTTATGGTATGTTTCTTATGAATTGGTTAATTTGTTTCCTGATTTTTTGCTTGCATTTTTTTGTTTGTTTATGATTGACTATTTATAGAGGATTACCCTCTTCGATCACATCCATCATCCCACCAATTTTTTTGGCCCGTTTTCTTCTTTATTTGTCCTTTTTTTTTTTTTTTTGGGTTGCATATCATGTGTAAGATTGCAGATCGTGGGGTCATTTTGGTTCGTCTATGCAATGCATTGGAGATGTGGTGATTTATTTCTTCAAGGCTTTTGGTATTTTGACCCTTTTTTTTTTATAATTTCAGTGGTGTACAAAGACTGAACATGTATACTATCGGAATTCTGGTTATAATGTTGATGGTCAATGTATAAGTATAAAGCCTGTGGATGGAAATTTGCATATATTATTTGTAATTGTCGGGTATATTTTAACGACCCTCTTTGATTTATATAAACGTATTGTATTTTTGATTTTGTGGAGTATATTTTCTTAACTATTTTTTGTTAGTCGGTCCGTTGATATCTTTAGAACGAGATAATCAAAATCTTAGTCGATTCGTTCGTGTTTTGTATGTTAGTATGAATTCATGGAAATTTGTTGAATTTCCTTAAATCAAGTTTTAAGGAATTAACCATATTTTAGTGAACTTCTAGGATTGAAATTTTATTGAAATTTTGATAGTTGCGAAATTGCCATCTTTCGCATGTTGTGAAAGAGTAGGGGTGTTTTAACTAAGTTTGTCAAAGATTGGGGATATTTTAACCAAGTTTTTAGAAAGTATTAGTTATATATCTATATAATATATAATACACCTACCTTTCCTATTTTGGTTTGGGCGGGAGATCACCTTGGCCGTTGATTATGTTTTCGTTTCCTGATCTTGGTCGTTCAATGTGGGATTAATGGTGGGCGTTTTTTATGGTCTTGATTTGATGCACTATAGGACGGTTATGAATATGGTTTTAAATACGGGCATTCTGATTACTTATCCATTGTGGCATTCTGCGTGGTTTTGCTGGTACGGATTTTGTTTGTATTTTTTTTTTTTTGGTGTTACACCATTGAAATCGTTTGTAGGTTTTGAACATCGAGCTGGAGTGTTCGATGGTGATCCCGTCTTCGGGTTGCTGCGTAGTCAGCCGTGAAGCATGAAATTTAAAATGAAAATCAACAGGAAATGATGAATCTTCAGCCGAATACACGTTGAAAATTTAGATAACTCGATGATTACGTTTTACAATTGAGCTTTTTATATTGTGGTTAATTTTTTTTTATTATCATTGAATTGTTCTTATTTCCGCTGTATTAAAGCTGGTGATCCCTGTCATATATATATATATATATATATATATATATATATATATATATATATATATATATGTATATAGTTTTTGTTTGTATGTTTCTTTTGGGTGTAAAACACGGTTATGTTCTATTTTGATATTGTTGGTATAACAGTTTATTGTCAACAATGCCACATAATAGTCTCTTAATTATTCTAATTTAGATGAACTACGGGTATTACGAACAATTATTATTTGGTTCATTGGGTTTAGTAAAATGTCAATGAATTAGTATTCCAACATATTACTTATTTATTCATTCATTCATTAGGTATGATAAAATGTATACCTGTTGTCGAATTACTTAAACTATCATATTGCAAATAATACTTTGTTACTAAGTTGTTGTTTGTTAATTTAATCAAATGTTATACTTTGGGGATAGAGTTTCTTTACGTCCCATAACTTTCAACCTTTTTAAAAAAACGTCCCAAAAAAGTCAATTTCTTCAATTACATCCCAATTTTTTGCTAAGTGAACAATTTACCTCCCAAAAAAAAAAATTCTCCAAGTACATCCCATTTTTTGCAAATTGTACAATTTATGTCCCAAAAAAGTTAATTTATTCAATTACATCCCAAATTTTTAGCTAAATGTTTAATTAACGTTTCAAAGTTGCCGAAATTGAAACTAATAACTCTTTCAAAAAATTAACCAAACAAAACAAAAAATCTAAAAATTTAAACTAAAATCAGAAAATATATAAATTATTTAAAATAATGAAAGAGTCCCCGCATATCTTACCCATTCCCCGAAATAAAACGTCGTCCTTTTCCTCACTGCCACCCACCCCGCCCACCAAAAATAGTTAAAAAATAAAGTTAATATCCACATAAGAATTTGTTGCCCAAATACACTAAAGTTAACAAGCATGTGTGCGGCACATGAGGTAGAATAATTGTGTTTTGTCTATTCCAACACATTGGGACGTCAATTGTACACTTAGCCAAAAATTAGGACGTAATTGGAGAAATTAATTTTTTTGGGACGTAAATTGTATACCTAGCCAAAAGTTGGGATGCAATTTGGGAAATTAACTTTTTTGGGATGATTTTTGTAAAGGTAAAAAGTTATGGGACGTAAAAGAACTCTATACCTTCACTTTGTATGTAGATTAATGTGTAATGAAAGTGCTTTATTAATTTTATTTGTGTCCTGAACAAATCTAATTAATCTCAAATTAAAAAATTGGCTAAACAAATTAATTTTTTTCCACTAAATGATATTATTGTTTTGACCAATCCGAATTAATCTCAAGTTTATGAATTGGCTAAACAAATTAACTTTTTTCCACTTAGTCCACGACTAATTTGTTATTGATTTAATAGTGAACATTTTTTCATAGTATTGGGTATTATTGTTCATATAGAGAGGTTGAATTTTAAAACTTATTTATAGTATTGAACACAATTGTTCACTATATTTAACCAATTGTTCCGATCTTTTTGGTCTAAAATTTTTACTCCAGCCTGTGCATTATACATAATATAATAATATAATAATGAGAAATGTTCATTTATTTTCAAGGGTAATCTCTCTATAATAAATATATAATAGCACTATTTTTTTTAAAATTGATTGGGCGTCAATGGTTTTTGATAGTTGATCTACTTTCTATAAAAAAAGTTTAACAATTATGGTAATTTTGTTACCTACAAATCAGCAATTGACATTAGGTTTGTCTACTGATAGATGTATAGTATGTTCATTTATTTATTTCATTTAATTAATGGTTGATTATGGATTAACGGCAGGAACATTATAGTAATTTTGTTACCTAAAAATCAGCAATTAACATTATGGATTATTTATTTCGTTGGCAGGTTCACTAATATTTTCTTTATTTATTGAAAAATTCTATAGAACAACTTAGTATTTTTTTTATATTAATGTATGAATTTTCAATTCATGTACACGTTAAAAAATAATTAGTAAATTTTTTATTTTATAAAAATTGTGTCAATTAACATAAGGGATTTAGGTGAATGGAGTTATACTGCATTTAGTAGAACTTTTAATTTAATGTGCAAATACTTATATAGGACTAATTATTCTTTTTTAAATTTATTTTTTGAATTTTTGGCTTGGAAAGAATTGAAAAATTAAATAAAACAATTAAAGTGGTAGAATGTCAATGCTTATTCATTTAGGAATATTAAATATAAAATAAATTGTACGTACAAATAAATTTATGCAGTGATGGTTTCACGTCCAAATATAGATGTGAATTGGTTAGATGATTTAAGAGATTTGGGGGATTTGTTTTATTAAACAGTGTAATTCATGATATATACAATTGTTCAAATTGATGATGTGGGTGTCCAACTCCGTAATCGGGCTCCATAAGGAACCCAATTGTGGTCTTCAAATCAAAATCGTATGATCATATTCATTGATAGTAATAAATCATGTTATTCTTAAAAAAAATGTGTGTATGTGTGTGAAGTGTATAGGATGTATATAATATATGACAAAAACAAACATTAATCATAGCTATTAAGACTTGAAAATAAATTACTTGGTTTCATCTTCTTTCTAATTTGTAAGACAGTTTGAAATATGAACAAATTGAAATTTATCTTTGCTACTATCATTTCTAAAAAAAAAAAAAAAAAAAAAAAAACCCAATCTTTCTTTTGTGTGCAATATTTCGAAGAAATACATATATAGCTATTTAATTTGTTTTGGTTACTTATTATTTAGAATTGCATTGATATTTATTGTATCTTTATTGTTCATTGAAGTATATAAGAACTCAATAAGATGTCACCAATTTATGTTTTTAATTAAAGATAATAATTCATTGAAATTTTTTGTGTAAGGGTTGAAGTGAATTTTGCATGTGCGTATGAGTGAATTACTTATGATGTAAAAAAATAGGAATTTTTTTAAGGCCCAAAATTAAGGGGCTTCGAAATTTTAGGATAATAATTTTACGAACATGTGGATATGGGACATATGGTTCTAAAATCTGCAAATGTAGGACAATCGTGCAACATACGTAACACTTATAAATTTTAAAATATAATGATATACGCGAAATTGTTGTTCTTAAAAGTCAACCCCAAGTTACGTACCTATTTTTTTCCCGTATATTTTCATTAGTCAATTCCTCTAAACGCCGCGTACAACCGTTGCACCGCCCTCAACGTGCACACCACATTCTCCGATGTGGCTACACCTAATAGCTTCGTCTTGCTCCTTGAAAATTTTCTTCAACTCAAATTAATGTTTGTGACACCTTCACCGTTAATTTTTGGATTTTGAAATTCAACAAAAATATCACATTTTTCAATCAAAATTTGTATAGTCCTTTGTCCGGCTATTTTCCGACGACCACAAGTCAATCTGTATATAAATTTGTTCGTTATTCTATCATTTTCTCTAACTTAATTTCATAATTTTTTTTGTCCTCATCGATAATTTTGGATTTAAAAAATGGCCCTAAATTGTGATTTTTTCCCATAAAAATGTCAAACAAAAAACTACTAATTTTTTTTAAAAAAAAATTAAGAAGTATAATGGTATTTAATGTCAGAGCAAGAATGATATTTGTAGGGACCATAGCTAGGGATGATATTAGTACATTAAATCTTTGGCTGGACAATTTAAGGACATTAACTTTTAATAGTCGAGATATGAGGCTAAATCAGCCTGAATCAAAGCAAGTCGGATTAATTGACCTATCTTGGCTTGGAATTCGTGCTTATAGGCATGATTTGGCTTGAATTTGGATTGATTTTGTACCCAATTCTAACCAATTAGGGTTGATATGACTAAAATACACTATTTTTAAAAGTTTATGTCCTTGAATTGTCAGCTCGGAGAGTTACTATCCTCATTTTTCAAGCCAGAAGAGTTGTTGTCCTCATTTTGCCCCTTCTCCCAACTAAATAACACCTCGAAGAGTTAATGTCTATCACTCAATCCTCAAGGTGAAAGTTAATATTTTTTTTTTAAGATTGTAATTTTGGGGTTGACAATTTAAGGACTGTAATTTCTATGAGTTGCAAAGTTAGACACAATTAGCCCTAATAAACCCAAAAAATTCACTACTTTTAAAAGTTAATATCCTTAAATTACCAGTCCGGAGAGTTACGATCCGTATTTTTTCAGCCCGAAGAGTTTTTGTCCTCATTTTGCCCCGTCCTTCAACTAAATAATACCTCGAAGTGTTAATATCTATGATTCAATCCTCAAGGTGAAAGTTAATATTTTGAAAATATTTTTTTAAGGACCGTAATTTTAGGTTGATAATTTAAGGGTTGTAATTTCTAAGAGTTGCGAATATAGGCACAATTAGCCTAATAAACCCAAATTCAGCCCAAATTCAGCCCCCCAGTCAGGCCAAACCGTGTCAATTAGCCCAATTTTTAGATAGAATTTAGACCAATCGGGTCATGTAGCATAGTCCAATTTGGATTTATTTGGGATTGTTTAACCTCAATTTGCAACTTTTAAAAGTTATTGTCTTTAATTAAAATCTCAAAACTTACGTTCCCCATTTCGCCACCCACTAAGTTATAGTCCTTAAAAAATATTTTTCTCCAAGACTTGAGATACTTATTTTTGTTAAATTTATCTTAATTATTTTCTTTTTATTTATATTTGTGGATTTTATGATTATACTGTAAAATTGATTTTTTCTTATAAATAACATTAAATTTATTATTATTTAAACATTCTAAAAATAAATAACATTATTTTTGTTTTATATATCGAAAATCAAATATAAAAATTTGTTAATTATTAATCAAATTAAACATGATATTTTTTATATAATATTTTTTCTATAGAATACAACTATTTTGCCACCATATTTTAATAAGTTCGTTCACTTCTTAACTCATTCACCATTTTTTTTCTTACTAAGTATGCCACTTTATAATTATAATTTTATCCAACATATAATACTTGCACCTACATCTCTAAAGATACTCACTCGCCAATCTTCTTTAATTTTTATACAACTACCAAATATACTTAATCCCCCAACTTTCTACTCTAGCAGGGAAAAAAATTATTAGCATCTTGCACAATGATGTATATTAGTATTAGGCAAGAAACCAATAATTTAAGATAATTTGTTGATATGTAATATGTGTTTTTAATGTTAATTCAATAACTTTTATTTTTTGTATTTATATTATATATTTATATTATTTTTTGTTTGGACAGTGATGAAAAATTCATTTGGATCATCTATAGGCAATTTAAGTTTCTCTCGAAATATTTTTGATGAAATTTATCTCATTCAATTTCGATACCATCAAACATATTGATTCCCTCACCCTTTAAAACAACGGTGGAAAACATGATTAACGTCACTGTACAAGAAGCTTTTATAAGTTGGAGAGACTTAGAATCGAGTATGAAAGAAACCAATTCAAAAAAAAGAATTGAGTCTTTGAGGAAATGTAATTATCTTTTTAAATTGCATTATGCTCTTCCCTTTTTTTGTTGTTGTTATTTTCTGTTTGAATAATGAAGAATGTAATTGAACTATTTAAAGACAATTTAAGTTTTCCTCCAAATGTTTCAGCTGAAAGTCAAATTAATTTTTTTAAAGATTGTTTTGAAGGAAAATTAGGACCAGTGAATGTTGGTGAAGTAATTGAGCTTTCTATTAAATGCAATAATGTTGAATTTAAACGTCGTCTGGTGATAGTTATATCTCTTTGGATGCTTTTTTTTTCTTATTGAAATTATAAATTTAATATGTTTATCATATTTTTGTTGTTTACTTAGTATATATCAGTATCAGGTGTAAATTTAAATGGACTCGGGTTATTAAGTTTAAACAATGTAACGAATTACGGCCGTGCGAATGTGATCATTTTTTAATAGTTTTAGTTTTACTAGAGAGTATCAGTTGATGGGTACGAAATGGTATGAGTTGTTACAAAAACACTAGAGAGTATCAGTTGATAGGTACAAAATGGTATGAATTGTTACACTAATAGATATTCCCTCCGTCCCATCATTATTCGCACACTAACTTTATTTTTGTGTTTTAGCGAGCAAGTTGTTTATTAGTATTTGAAATGATAAAGTAACTTTTAAGGTAGAGTTTGATAGATCTATCTCTCCTCTATTATAAAATTACTTAAAAATTACTTTATTATTTTAAATACTAATAAAAAAACTCGCTCGCTAAAACACGAGAAAAAGGTAAAAGTGCGAATAATGGTGGGACGGAGAGAGTATTAGTTTTTTTTTTCGCTAAAGGGTCAAAATTACTACAATGTGGTTTACATATGAACAAGTTCCACGCTTTACATACTAGCGCAAAATAACACATATCTCTTCTAAAGTGTTAATATGACATGCCAACTTATGATTCATCTCACGCAAGACCTACTCTAAAAATAAATATTTTTTCATATTATACTTACGTATAATAAAAAAAGATTTTACTAAAAAATTTGTGATGAACAATTGCCCGGAGAAATTGTGACAGCTGTTAAACATAAAAAGATATAAGAGATTATATTAAATTTTTAGTAATGAAAATGACTTCCGCGTGAAGTGTAGGTAGGGGCTATAGTTTAAAAATATATATAGTTTTTAAGTTGTTTAAAAAAAATGATTACCGTTTTTTTAATTATATGTAAAGTGTCATCTCGTTCTTTTACTCAATAAAATTAATTCTTACAAAATGTGTTTGATCTTGACATTTAAATTTTTTTTTTTAAAGAAGTATTTAAACCATGACTTAAAAAAATTGTGTGAGACTGTCTCGTGGAACTAGATAATACAAATTTAAATACACCTACGTTGAAATGTTAGTGTGATAGGTCCCATACATATCTTATTATCCAAGGAGTAAATTTTATATGGAAATGGTTAATAATAAATTTTATCATGAAATTATTTTTAAGTATTGAATATTGGATTTTGTTTGTATTTATTTTTTTTTTTGTTACACCATTGAAATCGTTTGTAGGTTTTGAACGTCGAGCTGGAGTGTTCGATGGTGATCCCGTCTTCGGGTTGCTGCGTAGTCAGCCGTGAAGCATGGAATTTAAAATGAAAATCAACAGGAAATGATGAATCTTCAGCCGAATACACGTTGGAAATTTAGATAACTCGATGATTACGATTTACAATTGAGCTTTTTATATTGTGGTTAATTTTTTTTATTATCATTGAATTGTTCTTATATCCGCTGTATCAAAGCTTGTGATCCCTGTCATATATATATATATATTCTGTTTGTATGTTTCTTTTGGGTGTAAAACACAGTTATGTTCTATTTTGATATTGTTGGTATACCAGTTTATTGTCAACAATACCACATAATAGTCTCTTAATTATTCTAATTTAGATGAACTACGGGTATTACGAACAATTATTATTTGGTTCATTGGGTTTAGTAAAATGTCAACGAATTAGTATTCCAACATATTTTTTATTTATTTATTTATTCATTCATTAGGTATGATAAAATGTATACCTGTTGTCGAATTACTTAAACTATCATATTGCAAATTATACTTTGTTACTAAGTTGTTGTTTGTTAATTTAATCAAATGTTATACTTTGGGGATAGAGTTTCTTTATGTCCCATAACTTTCAACCTTTTTAAAAAAACTTTCCAAAAAAATCAATTTCTTCAATTACATCCCAATTTTTTGCTAAGTGAACAATTTACCTCCCAAAAAAAAAAATTTCTCCAAGTACATCACATTTTTTGCAAATTGTACAATTTATGTCCCAAAAAAGTTAATTTATTCAATTACATCCCAAATTTTTAGCTAAATGTTTAATTAATGTTTCAAAGTTGCCGAAATTGAAACTAATAACTCTTTCAAAAAATTAACCAAACAAAACAAAAAATCTAATAATTTAAACTAAAATCAGAAAATATATAAATTATTTAAAATAATGAAAGAGTCCCCGCATATCTTACTCATTCCCCGAAATAAAACGTCGTCCTTTTCCTCACTGCCACCCACCCCGCCCACCAAAAATAGTTAAAAAATAAAGTTAATATCCACATAAGAATTTGTTGCCCAAACACACTAAATTTAACAAGCATGTGTGCGGCACATGAGGTAGAATAATTGTGTTTTGTCTATTCCAACACATTGGGACGTCAATTGTACACTTAGCCAAAAATTAGGACGTAATTGGAGAAATTAATTTTTTTGGGACGTAAATTGTATACCTAGCCAAAAGTTGGGATGCAATTTGGGAAATTAACTTTTTTGGGACGATTTTTGTAAAGGTAAAAAGTTATGGGACGTAAAAGCACTCTATACCATCACTTTGTATGTAGATTAATGTGTAATGAAAGTGCTTTATTAATTTTATTTGTGTCCTAAACAAATCTAATTAATCTCAAATTAAAAAATTGGCTAAACAAATTAATTTTTTTCCACTAAATGATATTATTGTTTTGACCAATCCTAATTAATCTCAAATTTATGAATTGGCTAAACAAATTAACTTTTTTCCACTTAGTCCACGACTAATTTGTTATTGATTTAATAGTGAACATTTTTTCATAGTATTGGGTATTATTGTTCATATAGAGAGGTTGAATTTTAAAACTTATTTATAGTATTGAACATTATTGTTCTTTATATTTAACAAATTGTTCCGATTTTTTTGGTTAAAATTTTTACTCCAGCCTGTGCATTATACATAATATAATAATGAGAAATGTTCATTTATTTTCAAGTGTAATCTGTCTATAATAAATATATAATAGCACTATTTTTTTAAAAAAATTGATTGGGCGTCAATGGTTTTTGATAGTTGATCTACTTTCTATTAAGAAGTTTAACAATTATGGTATTTTTGTTACCTACAAATCAGCAATTGACATTAGGTTTGTCTACTGATAGATGTATAGTATGTTCATTTATTTATTTCACTTAATTAATGGTTGATTATGGATTAACGGCAGGAACATTATAGTAATTTTGTTACCTAAAAATCAGCAATTAACATTATGGATTATTTATTTCGTTGGCAGGTTCACTAATATTTTCTTTATTTATTGAAAAATTCTATAGAACAACTTAGTAATTTTTTATATTAATGTACACGTTAAAAAATAATTAGTAAATTTTTTATTTTATAAAAATTGTGGCAATTAACATAAGGGATTCAGGTGAATGGATTTATATTGCATTTAGTAGAACTTTTAATTTAATGTGCAAATACTTATATAGGACTAATTATTCTTTTTTTGAATTTTTGGCTTGGAAAGAAATGAAAAATTAAATAAAACAATTAAAGTGGTAGAATGTCAATGCTTATTCATTTAGGAATATTAAATATAAAATAAATTGTACGTACAAATAATTTTATGCAGTGATGGTTTCACGTCCAAATATAGATGTGAATTGGTTAGATGATTTAAGAGATTTGAGGGATTTGTTTTATTAAACAGTGTAATTCATGATATATACAATTATTCAAATTGATGTTGTGGGTGTCCAACTCCGTAATTGGGCTTCATAAGGAACCCAATTGTGGTCTTCAAATCAAAACCGTATGATCATATTCATTGATAGTAATAAATCATGTTATTCTTAAAAAAAATGTGTGTATGTGTGTGAAGTGTATAGGATGTATATAATATATGACAAAAATAAACATTAATCATAGCTATTAAGACTTGAAAATAAATTATTTGGTTTCATCTTCTTTCTAATTTGTAAGACAGTTTGAAATATGAACAAATTGAAATTTATCTTTGCTACTATCATTTCTAAAAAAAAAAAAAAAAAATCCAATCTTTCTTTTGTGTGCAATATTTCGAAGAAATAAATATATAGCTATTTAATTTGTTTAGGTTACTTATTATTTAGAATTGCATTGATATTTATTGTATCTTTATTGTTCATTGAAGTATATAAGAACTCAATAAGATGTCACCAATTTATATTTTTTAATTAAAGATAATAATTCATTGAAATTTTTTGTGTAAGGGTTGAAGTGTATTTTGCATGTGCGTATGAGTGAATTACTTACGATGTAAAAAAATAGGAATTTTTTTAAGGCCCAAAATTAAGGGGCTTCGAAATTTTAGGCTAATAATTTTACGGACATGTGGATATGGGACATATGGTTCTAAAATCTGCAAATGTAGGACAATCGTGCAACGTACGTAACACTTATAAATTTTAAAATATAATGATATACGCGAAATTACTGTTCTTAAAAGTCAACCTCAAGTTACGTACCTATTTTTTTCCTGTATATTTTCATTAGTCAATTTCTCTAAACGCCGCGTACAACCGTTGCACCGCCCTCAACGTGCACACCACCTTCTCCGATGTGGCTACACCTAATAGCTTCGTCTTGCTCCTTGAAAATTTTCTTCAACTCAAATTAATTTTTGTGACACCTTCACCGTTAATTTTTGGATTTTGAAATTCAACAAAAATATCACATTTTTCAATCAAAATTTGTATAGTCCTTTGTCCGGCTATTTTCCGACGACCACAAGTCAATCTGTATATAAATTTGTTCGTTATTCTATCATTTTCTCTAACTTAATTTCATAATTTTTTTTGTCCTCATCGATAATTTTGGATTTAAAAAATGGCCCTAAATTGTGATTTTTTCCCATAAAAATGTCAAATAAAAAACTACTAATTTTTTTTAAAAAAAAATTAAGAAGTATAATGGTATTTAATGTCAGAGCAAGAATGATATTTGTAGGGACCATAGCTAGGGATGATATTAGTACTTTAAATCTTTGGCTGGACAATTTAAGGACATCAACTTTTAATAGTCGAGATATGAGGCTAAATCAGCCTGAATCAAAGCAAGTCGGATTAATTGACCTATCTTGGCTTGGAATTCGTGCTTATAGGCATGATTTGGCTTGAATTTGGATTGATTTTGTACCCAATTCTAACCAATTAGGGTTGATATGACTAAAATACACTATTTTTAAAAGTTTATGTCCTTGAATTGTCAGCTCGGAGAGTTACTATCCTCATTTTTCAAGCCAGAAGAGTTGTTGTCCTCATTTTGCCCCTTCTCCCAACTAAATAACACCTCGAAGAGTTAATGTCTATCACTCAATCCTCAAGGTAAAGTTAATATTTTGATTTTTTTTAAAGATTGTAATTTTGGGGTTGACAATTTAAGGACTGTAATTTCTATGAGTTGCAAAGTTAGACACAATTAGCCCTAATAAACCCCAAAAATTCACTACTTTTAAAAGTTAATATCCTTAAATTATTAGTCCGGAGAGTTACGATCTGTATTTTTTCAGGCCGAAGAGTTTTTGTCCTCATTTTGCCCCGTCCTTCAACTAAATAATACCTCGAAGTGTTAATATCTATGATTCAATCCTCAAGGTGAAAGTTAATATTTTGAAAATATTTTTTTAAGGACCGTAATTTTAGGTTGATAATTTAAGGGTTGTAATTTCTTAGAGTTGCGAATATAGGCACAATTAGCCTAATAAACCCAAATTGAGCCCAAATTCAGCCCCCCAGTCAGGCCAAACCGTGTCAATTAGCCCAATTTTTAAATAGAATTTAGACCAATCGGGTCATGTAGTATAGTCCAATTTGGATTTATTTGGGATTGTTTAACATCAATTTGCAACTTTTAAAAGTTATTGTCTTTAATTAAAATCTCAAAACTTATGTTCCCCATTTTACCACCCACTAAGTTATAGTCCTTAAAAAATATTTTTCTCCGAGACTTGAGATACTTATTTTTGTTAAATTTATCTTAATTATTTTCTTTTTATTTTCATCTGTGGATTTTATGATTATACTGTAAAATTGATTTTTTCTTGTAAATAACATTAAATTTATTATTATTTAAACACTCTAAAAATAAATAACATTATTTTTGTTTTATATATCGAAAATCAAATATAAAAATGTGTTAATTATTAATCAAATTAAACATGATATTTTTTATAGAATATTTTTTCTATAGAATACAACTATTTTGCCACCATATTTTAATAAGTTCGTTCACTTCTCATTCACCATTTTTTTTCTTACTTAGTATACCACTTTATAATTATAATTTTATCCAACATATAATACTTGCACCTACATCTCTAAAGACACTCACTCGCCAATCTTCTTTAATTTTTATACAACTACCAAATATACTTAATCCCCCAACTTTCTACTCTAGCAGGGAAACAATTTATTAGCATCTTGCACAATGATGTCTATTAGTATTAGACAAGAAACCAATAAATTAAGATAATTTATTGATATGTAATATGCATTTTTAATGTTAATTCAATAACTTTTATTTTTTGTATTTATATTATATATTTTTATTATTTTTTGTTTGGACAGTGATGAAAAATTCATTTGGATCATCTATAGGCAATTTAAGTTTCTCTCGAAATATTTTTGATGAAATTTATCTCATTCAATTTCGATGCCATCAAACATATTGATTCCCTCACCCTTTAAAACAACGGTGAAAAACATGATTAACGTCACTGTACAAGAGCCTTTATAAGTTGGAGAGACTTAGAATCGAGTATGAAAGAAACCAATTCTAGAAAAAGAATTGAGTCTTTGAGGAAATGTAATTATCTTTTTAAATTGCATTATGATCTTCCCTTTTTTGTTGTTGTTATTTTCTGTTTGAATAATGAAGAATGTAATTGAACTATTTAAAGACAATTTAAGTTTTCCTCCAAATGTTTCAGCTGAAAGCCAAATTAATTTTTTTAAAGATTGTTTTGAAGGAAAATTAGGACCAGTGAATGTTGGTGAAGTAATTGAGCTTTCTATTAAATGCAATAATGTTGAATATAAACGTCGTCTGGTGATAGTTATATTTCTTTGGATGTTTTTTTTTTCTTATTGAAATTATAAATTTAATATGTTTATCATCTTTTTGTTGTTTACTTAGTATATATCAGTATCAGGTGTAAATTTAAATGGACTCGGGTTATTAAGTTTAAACAATGTAACGAATTCCGGCCGTGCGAATATGATCATTTTTTAATAGTTTTAGTTTTACTAGAGAGTATCAGTTGATGGGTACGAAATGGTATGAGTTGTTACAAAAACACTAGAGAGTATCAGTTGATGGGTACAAAATGGTATGAATTGTTACACTAATAGATATTCCCTCCGTCCCATCATTATTCGCACACTAACTTTATTTTTGTATTTTAGCGAGCAAGTTGTTTATTAGTATTTGAAATGATAAAGTAACTTTTAAGGTAGAGTTTGATAGATCTATCTCTCCTCTATTATAAAATAACTTAAAAATTACTTTATTATTTTAAATACTAATAAAAAACTCGCTCGCTAAAACACGAGAAAAAAGTAAAAGTGCGAATAATGGTGGGACGGAGAGAGTATTAGTTTTTTTTTTTTCGCTAAAGGGTCAAAATTACTACAATGTGGTTTACATATGAACAAGTTCCACGCTTTACATACTAGCGCAAAATAACACATATCTCTTCTAAAATGTTAATATGACATGCCAACTTATGATTCATCTCACGCAAGACCTACTTTAAAAATAAATATTTTTTCATATTATACTTACGTGTAATAAAAAAAGATTTTACTAAAAAAAATTTGATAAACAATTGCCCGGAGAAATTGTGACAGCTGTTAAACATAAAAAGATATAAGAGATTATATTAATTTTTTAGTAATGAAAATGACTTTCGCGTGAAGTGTAGGTAGGGGCTATAGTTTAAAAATATATATAGTTTTTAAGTTGTTTAAAAAAAACGATTACCGTTTTTTTAATTATATGTAAAGTGTCATCTCATTCGTTTACTCAATAAAATTAATTCTTACAAATATTCAATAAGTTATAAATTACTCTTATGTGTTTGATCTTGGCATTTAAATTTTGCTTTTTAAAAGAAGTATTTAAACCATGACTTAAAAAAATTGTGTGAGATTGTCTCGTGGAACTAGATAATATAAATTTAAATACACATACGTTGAAATGTTAGTGTGATAGGTCCCATACATATCTTATTATCCAAGGAGTAAATTTTATATGGAAATGGTACTTAATAATAAATTTTATCATGAAATTATTTTTAAGTATTGAATATTATTAATGGAACATGAAAATTTAATAAGAAGTATGTTAGTTTGAGTTAAGGAAAAAATTTAGGTATATTTTTAAGAAAAGAATGTAGATTTTTAGTTTTATAATTAAAATTTGATAATTATTATAATTTAAATAATGTAACAAATTTTGACCGTGCGAAGCACGGAATTTACGATCACTAGTTTATGTTTAAAGTATATGCAAATCTTTATATTTTAATCTTTTTAACCTTGTATTTATATTTTTATTTGTAAAGGTATTGCTTACCCTCTTTACCGTGAATTTTTTTATTTTTTTATATGAAAATAGTTCATGATAAAGTTATCATAAAACTATTTAAAATATTGAATATTTGATCAGGAGTATCAAAAAGTTCACTACAAACTATTAATTTGGATTAAAAAAATTAACAACAATTGCAATATAATATCACTGACTCATGTAAATGATATCCATGATGAGATTATTGATACTTTGAAATGGTTACATAATAAATTTATGAAAAAATTGCCCTCTAGTACACAAGTTCACACTTTTTCCCCTTCCACTTACCTTCATAAATTTAGTTTATTTTGGATACATTTTAATTTAATTACACTGCATATATTTTTGGTCAATGCCCAATATACCCTTGTACCTTTTATGAATAAAATACACGCCTCCTATCTCACGCTCTTTCATCTCTCTCTCGAAAATGTGCTCCTTCAGTCACTTCACTCCTCTCTGCTCTCCCACCCGTCTAATCATGGCCGAAAGGGAGGATATTTGAATTTTCAACTTTCAGCTTTCATATTCAAAACAAAATTAGGGCACAATTTTTCATTTTCTCTCACTTTCTCATTTTCTCCCAATTCACCAGATTTTCACTACACAGATTTTATCGTTTATATGCAATGGAGGTCATCGTTTCTGTACTATTCAATGGGGAGTTTCGTGTCTTGAAGCTTCGAGATGATTCCCTTTTCATCGATTTCACTTCCGAAATCAAAGGTATGTGGGTTGAATTGAGCAAAATTGTTTCGAAATTTCGTTATTCAGCTGGGCCAATTTCTAATTGCGTTCTAGAATCTGATAGCGATTTGAGCAATATGATTTTGATATGCAATTTAACTTCGGAGAAGATAGTGCATGTTCTTGTTTCTCCAGTTTCAACACTCTCCCAAGTTGATTCCACCCTCAGTGTCTCCCCTGTTACTCCAATTCAAACTGTAGGTCATCCCCCTAGGACAGTGTTTATTCCTTTGATTGAGTCTGCCCTAGATCATTCCAATATTGATAGTTTTCAAAGTCATACTAAGGTTATGAAGCAAAGTAAGATACCCTTTAGGTGTGCTAAAAATAGAAGAATTGCAGGTGCCCAGGAAGAGTTTTGTGGTGTTTATAGCTTGCCATCCTATGATATCAATCCTGTCACAATTAGGAAAAACTTGCTCTTAGATCAGTGGCAACACATAATGGAACAAGGTATTGGTACTGTTTTCCTTGATGGGGTTGTTGGTTTCTGTAAACAGGTTATATTGCATGCTACAAAAGTGGGGTTTACCTTTAAATATGTAAGGAATGATTCTAAGTATATCCACGTAGAGTGTGGTTCCAAGGTTTCTCTAGAATATAGTTGGTTAATTAAGGCTCGATTTAATAAAGGTTCTTTTAGAGGGGTAGAGATATTTTAGGCATCTTATTGTTTGGGACATTTTTCTAGGTTGTTTAGTTCTTTTGATTGTGTCTAAAAGAGCATTCCATGCATTGTTTGGTTAGCATTCTAGCAATTTTTTACTAGAATTGCTTGTTAGCAACCTGCTTAGGTTTGTTTAGTAAAAATGCTTCTCATTCTGCTCATATTGATCAATTTTTCATATATGTTTGCGAAAAAAAGTTTGTGGCATTCAATATATGTTTGAAAGAAGCTCGGGGTTACCCCATCACTCATACGATTGATCACATTAAATCAGGTATTGGAATCTGTTTTATTTCAGTAAATTGTTCATTATTTGTATTGTATGTATACCCATGTTTGAGTTGTCCAGCCTTTAAAACACTTGTAAATGTTTCATTTTTCTAGAGGTTAGTAGGTGGCACATGGAGAGGAAATGTGCGAGTTATGATTGGAACACCCTACTTTGCCCTATCAAGGACTCGTTATGGGAATATAAGCAAGACTGCTCCCGTTCATGGAAGGTTGTTCAGAGAAGAAACCACAAGTTTGAAGTGGATACATCTCCATCAGTGGTAGTCGATATAGCAAACAAGTCATGCACGTGTTGTCAGTGGCAGATTACCGGGTTCCCCTGCTCCCACGTAGCCCTTGTAATATCCAAGTATAATCTCCCACTGTGTCATTTTGTTGATGATTGTTTTTTTGTCAAGACCTACCAGAAGTACTATATGTATGTCATACACTCAATCCCCGAAACTGAGAAATACGATTTCATCAGTGAAATAACCAACAAGATTCTCCCCCCACTGTTGAGGAACATGTCTGGACATCCCAAGAAGAATCACATTCCATCGTTTGGTGAATATGGAAAGAAGCTCAAGAAGACGAAACTGGCACAATGAAGCTCAACTGTCTTTTGTCACTAATTTAGATGTCTTTTTTGCTTATTCTGTTGTTTAGTTGTTTTAGTAGTACGTTTTGGAATCACTCTGAAGGACATCATTTATGTCCCTTTTTGCTGCTTTATTTTGTATACCATGGGGTGGTATGTAGTAAGTAACTATTTTGAATTAGCTTTTTGCTGCAGTTATTGATTGAATGGGTGAAAAACTGGTATTTGCCTTATTTTGTATACAATGTCTCAATATGGAAATGCTACTTTTTACATCAGAATAAGATTGTATACAAAGTCTACTAATGCTCTGTATTCATTTTCTGCACTCAATTAGAAATATGCAGCAAGCTAATCAGATATTCTACCATAGTACTAAAAAAACAGATCTTTAATGACCAAAATGATGAAAAGAAAATTACATAGACAGATATAAAACAGATCTTTAAGTCCACTTTGGTATCATACCATAAAGGTGTGTGCAAGAAAATGCACCCCCAAAGCTCACATGACGTAGAACGAAGCACACGATATTCAGTCGCCACCAAGGATTCAGAAATAATTCTCTGTTTCACTTTTCCATGAGTTGAGAAAATCACCAACACATACAATACCTACCCCAACAAAGGAGTGCTCTTTAAATAACAAAGTAAATGTAGAGCTGCATCCAAAAAATGATATAAGTTATAGGTTTTAGTTCAATGCAGTAATTGTAGCTCTAATCCTAAATACATCCTTCTTGAAGCAAATATGTCCTCCTGGTTAAGTGATCCCGTACTATTTTTTTTCTCTACAAACACCAAGATGTACTTTCAATTTAAATACAGAAATCATAACGATGAACAAAATTTAGTCTAGAAATGGTGGCCTCTTTTTCCTTCTCCTTTATGTGAGCAACCGTAAGTACTTCTTTAGTTTTCTTACCATCAGATTCCAAGAAGTCCGGTGGTGGATAAATTCAGAGAACCCTGGGATTGATTTCGAAGCGAGAATGTTTTTATGTTTGTGTTTTTGTTGCGGGTTAGACTGACCCGCGAGTTTTGGTCGGGTTGTGCCTGACCCGTGGATTTTTTTGGTCAAAATTAATTTTTAAATTGGGTGCAAAATCCAAGTGCATAGTATGCAATTGGATGCACCCTAAAACTACTCATACTTAATCTGTTTGTAAAGAAACTTAATATCATTTTTTTTCCTTTTTGGCCAACACTATAATTTTTTAACCATGAAAATTTTATTCCACATATTTGATTAGGCGTGAAATTGTCATGATTCGTCACTTAAAATACCCTAATTTTGGCCGATTTTGTCGAGTATTTGGAGTCAACTGAGCATTATTTCTCTACATTGATGAATTTGTCTCTTTGATGCTCGTAGGTGAATCGAGGGCGAAGAACGGAGTTCGTAGGACTTTGAATCGTCTCAAACGGATGCCCGGATGAGAAGATATCGAAGAAATACGATTGGTGTTAGTGTTGAAGAAGAAAAGTGCTATTTGGAGGAATTTTGGGGAGCATTCGAGTAAAGCACTCGAGCACTAGCGCTCGAGCACGTTGCTCGAGCGCCCAAAACATACAGAAAAGTTTGAGCATTCGAGCAGCTCGAGCGCCACCGCTCGAGCGTGTTGCTCGAGCGCCCTAATTTATGCAGAATAAATCCACCATTCGAGCAGCTCGAGCGCGAGCGCTCGAGCACTTGTTCCATTCGAGCTCCACGCTCGAGCGCGACCGCTCGAGCAGGCCTGCTCGAGCGCCTTCAACTTTCGCATTTTCAAAGGCGTTTTTCGGTCCATGAGTTCACGATTTGGCCCGTGCATATATATATTCGTCTCAAGCACGTTTGGAGGAGACCACACACAGAGACACACTTCACGAGATAGTTTGAGAGTTTTAGAGTTCGTTTTTTGCGAGGAAGAAGAGAAACAAGTTTATGATTACGTTTTTTGAGGTTTTCTTTACGAATTCGAATTACGATCTTACTTTTTAGTTTCTTTTATTTGTATTTCGTTATTGAACACGTTGAGACTTCTTTTATTGAGTTAATTTCAGTTCTTCTTTCACTTCGGAAAACCCTAGTTTATGTTTGATCTCTTCTTCGTCTTGATTATTATGTTTATGTTCGTTACTTATTTAATTGCTCTTATTTACGTAAAACCTATGTCTAGCTAAAACCCTTGCATGCTTGGGGTAGGATGAACTCGTAGAAGTAGGTTGTGGGTATGTAATTAGGGTAACTTGTGACGTTGGTTTTAATTATCTTGGTTAATGAATTCTTAAAATTAATCTAGACTTTACTTTTAAATTTCGTTCGAAATGTGTTAGAGAGAGGACGACCGTATCACTCTTTAACAACGAGTAGACTTAACTAGAGGGTTTAGGAAGGGTTAATTCATCTACCAGTTTAGCGAAGGAGGACGACCGCATCACCTTAGTTAAATTAGAGTCTCATTAATTAAGCACAATCTATTAACTTGTTAGTGGATTAGTGAAGTCGAGTGTTAGGGTAAAGTATTAGGGTTTAGAATCTTGAGCTTTCACCTTGCATTCTTTTACTTAGGTTATTTCTTGCGCGTCACAGTTATTTTGATTATGTACCCGCTCCGTTAGTATACGTAGGGATTCCTATCCTAAGCATCATCATCTCGTACTTGAACACAACTCGTAGTTAAATTGTCTTCTTTAATTCTTTAGTTTAATTAGTTTATTTTAGTCTTTTAATTAATCGTTCAAAAAAAACCCAAAAACATTACACTCATATTAGCTACGACGCGTAGATCTTCAGGGATCTGTTCGCATACACCCCATCTCGTGGGTTCGATATACTTGGCCGTTATACTTACTCTTGCTACAGTGAACCCGTCCGCTTGCGGGTGAGCGACTAGTAGAAGTTGGTATTTTCACTTCAAGTCAATATTAATATTAATATATATATATATATATATATATATATATATATAACAACCTTTTACTTACAATATTGTTTTAATATTTGTATGTTAAAATAATATAAAAGAAAAATAAAAAATCCTAGGGATGAATTCGAGTTAGAGTGTATGCAGAGCTACAGTGATTGAGCGTAAACGGTTTTGAGGGCCGGTCCTTTTCTCGGGCCGGACGCAAATAATATCTGGGCTACCAAACAAGATTAATGGGTTGAAACCATTCTTTTCGTGGGTCTATCTGAGCTACCAAACTTACTTCCCTACAAGCAGGTACTAATAATAATATAACATAAAATTAAAACATACTCTAATCAAAATATAAAAAAAATGCAAATTTTAAAATCCCAAATTTAAAAAACCACTAGATTCTAAAAATCGATTTTTAATCGGTTCTTAATCTTATTATAATATATTTTCAAACCTCTCTAAGTTGACGTGTCAACACCACCTTATTCTAAAGATGATGTGACATGTCTCAAATCTCTCCATTTTGAAATACTGCGCTCTCATTAAAAGTTGGTTAAACTTTTAATCTCGACCCTTCGTTCTATATCATTAAATCTAAACCATTAATTTATATCTGCATAATTAATGCAAATAGATATTTTTTCCATTTTCTTATTTAGTTATTTTTAGAATTTATTATAAATCATATTTTTTCCAAACCTTAATGTAATTAAATATGATCTATTTATTGAATGAATCTAAATTTATTATTTCCAATTTTGAGTTAGTATATATAGTATAATATAATGTTCGATTATTTTTTCCTAAAATAAAAGGTATATAGTTATATATTCCAAAGAATATTCTTATTATGGACAAGATATAATATTGCATGCATTTTTTTTTATTATAAATAAGAGCATATTGTATTTCATTTTTTCACATCAAAGTTTCATTTGTTCCACTCTTTTGCTGAGATTTCTCCCATCAATTGTTGGTTAGTTATATATCTATTGTTATTAGTATATTTATTTTATAATTAAATTCATCATTTTAAGTGCTCACAATTTGATTAGATTTAAATATCAATATCAATATGAATGTAATAATGATTGTTGATTTATGCTCTATATCGTTCAATTTAAATATTCTTCATGTGCAAAAATAATATATTTAATTATACCATATATTTTTATCTGAATAATTATGATGGTTTAATTGTTGTAATTTAAATCTCATTTTAGATTTAAAGAGTATGACACCTCAATTTTCTCTGATTTCTAATATCAAGAGTGAGAGCCAAAAATTGACCGTTAAAGTTAGGATTGAAAAAGTTTGACAATATTTTTTAATGATTTTAATAGAGACAAGTTCTACTTGGAACTCATTTTGATCGATGAACATGTATTTGTAACGTTAAAGTTTATTTCAAATTTTATATTGTTTCTTATATAAATTAATTTCTTACCGTATACTCCCAATAACTAATAATGTTGATTAATTTATAAATTATTCAATATTGAAATGGAAATTGATTATTATTAAATTATTAGTCTAAGTAATGTTATTCCATAACTGTTATTAATTTATGTGAATTTAGATTTTTTTTTAATTATTTAGTTTGTGGATATACTTATAGGGTTTAGTGAAGGGCACCCTGGCCACAGCTAAATAAACCCCATAATTTATTGTATATACCTCGAATTTTTTTAGATAAAAATACTCTTATTTTAAATGTCTACAGAAAATAAAAATAATATACTTTTTCAGTACGCGAAATTCGCGTGGGTACACTCTAGTAGTCATATAAAAAAAAAACATGGCCTAAAGTTCTCTCATAAGTCACAACACAACGGCTCTAATGTGATAAGTATTTCCGTAGAAATTAGGCAGTTGATAACTTGATTATAAATCTCAGAGTTGAGATAAACCCTTTCGCTCTTAATCCTTCCTATGTCAATATAGCAGGGATTCCATACCCATCTCCGTCCACTCACGCATAATCTCTTCCACAATGGCGATAATTTCGGCACCTTTGATAACGTCGATTCTCAAGAAGCCTCCGAACCGGCACGTCTCCCTGGTATCAGTAGTAGGGAGAATTGATAGCGGTTCTCGGATTATTTTCCGGCCAAAACGATTTTCCTCCGCCACTAGCGCCGGTCACATAAGTTCTTCTGTTTCAAGCGCTACAGAGCAGGAAAATCACAAACCGTCTTCATCGTTATCATCCTCCGTTCTCACTTTCCAACAAGCCATTCAGCGACTTCAGGTATGCTCCTTAATTTGTTTAAGTTTGTGTTGGGCAGGCTGTGGTGGTTTCTTATTGAACAATGAACATGGACTCTAATTTGTTCTTTATGCTTTGTGTTGCAATTTGCTGTTTACGCTGCCTGTTTAAGTTTGTGTTTTCTTCTTGGACATGCTTTAATTCTAGTGTGCAATTGATACACTAGCAGTAAGGAATTTCATATAAGTTAACTATAAGATTTTGTGATCCTGTTTTGAAGTTGATTTTCTGCAGGAATATTGGGCTTCTGTTGGGTGTGCCGTGATGCAATGCAGCAATACTGAGGTAATTTGAACTCATTTTATCTTTTCCCTGACTATGCCATGGACATAATTTAATACTTCGACCGTGTCACTCTCTTAATGGGGTTATGTTGTTTGAGGAGAATATTATAATGTTGCTGTCACTCTCTTAGTAGGCTTATGTTGTTTGAGGGGAATATTATAATGTTGCTAATTTGCTGTTTTTGCACCTTTATGATGTTGATGTTGTGTTTGAGGAGAACATTTATGATGTAGCTATGGCAGAAAAGTGAATTTTCTTTTATTCTTGTGCACACTGGTTGCTATAATCTGTTATATAGTTGAACTCATGATTCATTTCTCTTGACAGTTATTTGTTAGATCTTTTTCACGTTCTTGCATCTTTTTCAACTGGTTGTTTCAGTTTTTGAGGCTCTGAAAATGTCAAACAGGTTGGAGCTGGGACTATGAATCCACTTACATTTTTAAGAGTTCTTGGTCCTGAACCATGGAATGTTGCGTAAGTTTGTCATTGACTCTTCATGATTCCCCCCACCCCCCCTGCCCTATAGCTGTCTCTCTTGCTTCTTGAAGGGCTTTATAGCATATAACCCACACAGAAACATTATTATGAATTCAACAAAAGATTTATATGGTATGAATAGGGAATCTTTGAAAAAAATCCATGAAATTCAGGACCTATGTCACTCTAGGAATCTGGGGGGATATCATCATGCTAAGTTAAATTTCAGATTAACATAAAATGTGGCATTGTAGTGTTGAATTCTTGATTAAACCTTGTGAAAGGATCTCTTCTAAAAAATACTTGGACTTAACAAAGAGGAGGTGTTCTAGACGTTCCCTTATCCCCCCTCTTCTTCAAAATGATGATATTTATGTACATATCCTCCGTCATTTTGTATTTCTTTATTTCTTGAAAACATCTCTAATTTTTATTTATATTATAACTGATGTGTTAATTTTTTGTGGTGGAAGGTATCTAGAACCTAGTATCCGTCCTGATGATAGTCGTTATGGTGAAAACCCGAATAGACTTCAAAGACACACACAATTCCAGGTGTGGTGAATGTTGATTATGATTAATTTTCCGATGAACATCTCAGCAATTCTGTCTTACACCATACCTCAAATTTATTTCAGGTGATATTGAAGCCTGATCCTGGAAATTCACAAGACCTATTCATTAGGAGTTTATCAGCGTTAGGTTCTCTAATTACATCTGAATTTTACTTTGTTATTATTTATATGTTTGGAGATAGTTTCTTTCTACAGAGCAATTGTTGATCTTGTATGTTCATGATTGGTAAGCTCTCTAATGCTTATCTCATGATATAAATTTATGCAAAATTGGATAGGGATCTAACATGCAGATTACTGTAGTTACTAGTTACTACCGATGTCTTGTGCTTATATATATAATAACGCTAACCGGCCTACATTTGGAAACCATTTAATTTTCCCGCCAAAATTATTGCTAAATTGAGTAATATTCGTTTTAAGTCTTTGGTATATATCTTTGAAATATATTTTATTATAAATATTGACAAATAATTGATTACAAAATATTTTGGACATATTTTTGAAATATAATAATTTATAATAAATATTGAGAAATATATTGGATATATTTTGTGGTATAAGATATTTCAATTATTTTAAAGTAATAGTTGTTAAATATTTTTGTGAATGATGAATGTATAGAAATAATTCAATATATTTAATACAAATTCGTAGCTATTACTAAAATTTATTACTGCGTATATCATAAAAAAGTTATATGGTGAAATAAAAATAATATTAAGATTGCCTCTTATAAATAAAATATACTAATATTTATTACACTTTATTTTCACAAAAGTTTCCCGACATCTGCAATACTTTCTCTTTAAACAAGTAAACCTTCAAATAAAAGAATGATAATATTATCTATTTGAAATGAAGAAATTTTTCATTAATAGAAATACTAATAAAAACACTCTCAAACGTAAACAAACAGACTTCAATATAAATTGAGGACCCATAAATTAATTGTACAATTATGGTCGTGCATCGCATGGGTTCAGTTACTTGTTATTCTCTTAATAGGAGATTCTTTTATGAGGCTGCAATTTACTAAATTAATTTCTTCCTTCTCTTCACTATAAAAGTACCAAAATATCCAGTAATGATTGGTTTTTGCTTTATTGATTTTTTGTGACATGATGTGACCAATTCCAGAAATCCTTTACGTTTGCAATGTCTGGATTTATTTTATGTATATTGTTCTTGTTCTAAATTTTCACTCTTATTGTTGCAGGAATTAATGTTAATGACCACGATATTCGTTTTGTCGAGGACAACTGGGAGAGCCCGGTTAGCCTCCATCTTATCTGTTGCAGACTTCTTACAGAGTACATGTCTATTGCGGGTGTTCTTAGGAATATTCAGATTTGACTTTCTCATTGTTTTCTATGCTTGGTGTTATAGCTGCTTGTTTTGTAGCTTCGAGTTCAGCTACTATGTCTACTTTTCTCCATTAGAATGTTATTTCATTTTTCTGAGGTTTATATGGATCTTCATTTTTTTAGCTGTTTTTTTTTTTTTTTAATTTCTTGTAGGTGTTAGGCGCCTGGGGACTGGGCTGGGAGATTTGGATGGATGGGATGGAGATCACTCAATTCACTTACTTCCAGCAGGTCATCTTACCTATTCAATTATGAATTTATACTTAAAAGAATATATACCTGATGTCACCCTCGTGCAAATCCTTTATTGGTCCTTTTCTGGAGCTTTAGATCATATTTTGCTTTCTGATATTCTGGTTTGCTTATTTCTTTTCAAAGTCCAGGCTGGAAGTCTTCAGTTGATGCCTGTTTCAGTTGAGATTACATATGGTCTTGAACGGATCCTTATGTTGCTTCAGGTTTTTCATATGCCATCATTTCTATTCTCTCATGTATTATGTGCCATGGATGTTATTGCTTGAAGTTTGCTTGAATTTTTTTTGCAGGGAGTCGACCATTTCAAGAAAATTCAGTATGCCGATGGGATAACATATGGAGAGCTTTTCCTGGAAAATGAGTTAGTAAACTAATTAAGTTTTTTTTTCCCTTTTTTTTGATTAGTGGTGGTTATTATGCATGACCCATCATTTATTTAATTATATACTAATCAAATATATTAAATTAATTTTATATATGATTTTTACTTCTACAGTTATGGCATATAGATTTAGGACCTTCACATTTATCATGCAGTTTGTAGTGCATTGTACCATACATACTTTCTGAAGACTTGATACATCATACATTGCCTGATAAACCCACCCAATCCAGAAAACAGCTTATCATAACATCCTGATACATTGCAATATGGCTAGTATTTGTACAAGGATCATAATATTTTAAAGCTTTATCTTGTCATTTACTCATTTTAGAACACAATGGTTTTCTTCTCATTTATCTTATGTATCTGAACATCTTAAAATAAATTTGCTTCGTTTTCTGTTTGCTTAAAAGCCCAATGATATGTATGTAGTTATCTTACAACATATATTAATATATATGTGTGTATGTATATATTTGTTGCTTGCTCATGCTTAACTGATAATATCATCTTATTTTCTTTGTAAAAGAATTGTGATGAATCTCATTTTCTTGCTTCAGGAAGGAAATGAGTGCATATTATTTGGAGCATGCCAGTGTAGATCACATTCATAATCATTTTGATCTATCTGAGGCGGAAGCTCGGCGTTTGCTTGACTTAGGCCTTGCAATTCCTGCGTATTTTCTTACTTGATTTCAGCTTCATGCCATGCACCAATATGTTCTTTGTGGTTTTAGTTGACAGACATCTCCATGTATTTCTGTCATGTTAGGTATGATCAGCTTTTGAAGACATCACATGCCTTCAACATCTTGGATTCTAGAGGATTTGTTGGGGTAACAGAACGTGCTCGTTATTTTGGTCGTATGCGTAGGTTAGTCATCTTGTTTGCTATTATGATGTTAACGCAAGTGCTTATCAGAAATAGTTATATTTCTATGCCTGCATTTTCGTACATTTTGAGTTCAGTGTAGTTTCATTTTTGAAACATATCAAACTTGCAAACATGAAATCCTGAGTACTAATTTGTTTTGCTTTCTGTTTGTTTATTAAATCTGTCATTGTTAATGACCAATCTATCTTTACTGCTTATTCTGTTCTCAGCTATGTAGATGCTTGAATATATTTTCCCATCATGATCATTGACAAATCTAAAGTCACATGCAAAATTATTGGCCTTTCAGTTTAGCCCGTCAATGTGCACAACAATGGTTAAAGACGAGGGAATCCCTTGGGCACCCCTTGGGCATTGCTTCTAATCCTGACCTTCTTGGCTTTCAGAAAGAAGAGATTGAAGA
This sequence comes from Ballota nigra, assembly GCA_947034835.1. Lineage (NCBI taxonomy): Eukaryota > Viridiplantae > Streptophyta > Magnoliopsida > Lamiales > Lamiaceae > Ballota > Ballota nigra. Next base: position 95,855,564 of record OX344724.1, read on the forward strand.
AGTAAAGAAAAAGGTTTATTTGGGAACTCTTATACTAACCTTGTTACTGCTATACTTGTTGCATGTGATTTATCCTGGATGATTTGGAATTTGATTAATTATTCAATAGTTATGTTCATAGAAAATTATATTGCCTTTTTCTTTTGAACAGGCAAAAGGTAACTTTTATTGTTGAATTGAGTATAAGATATACTCACTCCCTTACAAAAGTTTACAATAGATCAGAACACTCCCTGTACCAAATTTTACAAAAGTCAGATCACTTCGTTCTCTTCTACACTGTTACTTCTTATCCCCTGCCTCAAGAACTCCCTGTATACATGTTCTTAAATCAGGAGCTTCTAAACATTAATTGTTTCTTATATGGCTCATTCGAGATTCTTGACATCCCTGATTACAATTGTGCAATGATTATTATTGTTATTTTGTTATCCATAAATCTATTTTTTTTATCCATTTCATACAGGTGTCTGTAGGACCTCGGGATTTTGTGCTTGAAATTGGGACAGAGGAGTTGCCGCCAATTGATGTGGTTAACTCTTGCGATCAAGTAATGGGGGTTTTCGGTTATAATATTTGTCTTGGACGTAACTTTTTTGGCTCAATAGCCTATGTCTATTTGTTCTCTGCCATATATGTCATTGTTCATGCTTTTTATTTTTACGCTTTCTTCAAGTCAGGAATCTTGCAGCATCTGATCTCATTTCTGCAGCCCATTTGATTCATGATTCTAGAAATGGAATTATCTACTCAGCTTCACGTCTATCCTAGTATATAGCTTTAATTATGCCTTGCCATTTATTTCAGCTCAAAGATCTAGTGAAGCAATTACTGGGAAAACAAAGATTGAGCCATGGAGATGTGTATACAAGTGGAACACCACGTAGACTTGTGGTATGGTTAGATTTCTTTTTGATAGTGCTACTGAATTTTCTTCACCTTTTTCTGTGAAATAGCTATGTCTCCTTAATATGTTGTCCTCAAGGCCTACAGAAAGCTTAGTCATGCATCATTAATTCCTGTGTAATTTGTTTCCTTCTCCTGTAAATCAATTGGGGGTTATATCGAAAGGTAATGCCATCTCATCATGGTAAGATTACCAATTATGCTTCCGTCATGTTAAATCATGAATTATGTTATATAATCACTAACACCTGTTGGTAATTACCTTGAATAGTTCAGTTTCCTGTGTTGTTTAATTTTTACTTGACTTTGCATTGACGAAGCATGATTTTGTTAAGGTGATACCAGTAAAAAAATATCTTTCTTTCCTGATCGAACATATGAATTTCTTATATTTCGATGAACGAATGTTGTTCGACTTGACCTTCCCCGGTAGAAACAACATAACTTGATCACTAGAATGAAATTTGTCCATTTCTGGATTGCTGTCCCCAGGGTTTTAAAAAAGACGTTTTCTCTGATGCAGTGTTGTTGGGCTAATTATCTTGGTTTGAATGACATGCTGTGACAACATTCTCTTAACATCTGCTGCTCCTTAACATTGTATTTGGTTGTGAATTGAGCTTGACTTTTATTCCACAGATGGATGTTTATAACCTTCTGGACATTCTTATGTTCATATCTCAGTTTCCTTGTATGATTTCACATGCAGGTTCATGTCGATAATCTATGTGACAAGCAGGTGGCTAATCAAATTGAGATTCGGGGGCCTCCAGCGTCAAAGGCATTTGATCAGCAAGGAAATCCTACCAAGGTACCCTGTTTTGAAATTTATTCTTTTTTGTTGTCTACTGGATTTGTCAAATGTTAATACGATAGTAAGTGGTTCCTGTCCATCTGAATATTTTGTTTGAATTATGTTTAAGTCGGATGGTAACCTCGGTACTTTGTTCTATATATTGTAGATGGTACTTTGGTGAATATCTTATATGTTTAAGTTGGCTTAGTCTTGTGTACACCAGGTGCACCATGCAACTCAAGTGCATTTTTAAAAAGTTACCTTTGAAAAGTTACCCCTTGTTAAATGCACTTTTCAGTACAAATAAGGGCAACTTTTCAGTGATAACAGAAGTAACTTTTCAAAAATGCACTTGAGTTGCACTACTTGGTGCACAAGAGACTTACTCATTTAAGTTGTATGTTGGCATGCATTGGTTACCACTGTTTTATTTGTTTCACCACCACTATACTCCAATGCCTATTAGTATTGTTTCTTAAAACAACTATATTCTACAATGGCTTTATCTCATTTTGGATTGGAAACATTCAGAGTTCAATCTTCTCTCTCTGATGATATTTCCCTGCTTCTGTACTATAATGGCTAGATTTGTTTTTGATAATGAATTCGGTGATTTTTGAGTTTATTTCTCCTTCTAGGATTATAGTCACCACCACTTTGACAAATACTCCAAATTATACAGCGACCATCCGGTTGGACCATATTATATCAATTCCCTCACCCACACAATTTCATTTCATTTTACCCAGCTGTTATAACTAAAATAGAATGCCTTATATATAAGTGTATTTTAGAATTGACTTCTCATCCATGCAAATTAAGTTGTTTGCGGTATCTTTCATGATTGTCTTTTCAAAAGATATTCTGCAGCCTTTTCGATTTGGTGGTCTGTGAGTATGATTATTCAATCAATTCACGTGTCAGGCTGCTGAAGGTTTTTGCCGCAAAAATGGAGTGCCTTTAAGCTCGCTATACAGAAGGGATGAAGGTATATCAATTTATGCGTGTGCTTAAGATTTTCCTTTATCTTTCTTTTGTGTTAACTATTTTTAAGTATTTTGTTGTAGCAAGTTCTTTTTTATTCTGATTGCTGCATCTATTATTGGTTAAACTTGGCATCATCAATTTTTAATGGGTTTTGCAACTTTCTTGTTGCTTTCTCCTGGCCTTTAACCATGAATAGAAAGGTATATGGATATTTAACTTGGCACAAACTCCCAAGCTTGATCCATGTATTGTTTTTTTCTGATTTGGAAGTGTTGTTGTTTTTACTGGTATGTTTCTTGGAATGCTCATCAATACTGCCTTTGGTGACAGTTATAAAGGAATAGTGCCTATGAGTCCACATATGCGCATTGCAAGAAGTTTGGAATAGGATTATATATACAGTGGCTCTTTGGGTGATCGGTCACAAAAGTTGGATTCCTCATCCCTTACACTTTCCACATTAATAAAATCTCATTTTTTTCTCATCCCTTACACTTTCCAAATTAATAAAATCTCATTTTTCTTATAATAATAATTAATAATAATACTAATAATAATGCACTACAAGAATATTTTCATTCACATGCGAAGATGATACAAAAAGTTCTAATGTCTTGCACAGAACTTTAGTGTTGCATTCTTTGACACTATCAAAAGATAAAGCATTGACATTGCAAATAGTTGGAGTGCAACAACTGAAGGTAATAGATATTGCTGCGTAATCACCATGATTATTTTTTGTTCTGGACCCCTTCGAAGGTCAAAAAGCCATGAAGAGAAAGGAAGATCCAGAAGTTTTGTGGAAGTGAGAAATCTAGGACCCTTCAGAGGTTAAAAGGGCAGGATGTAGCTCATAGGATTCTCTCATCATCATTACCTCTGTATATATATGGGCATTATATTGGCTATTTTAGGATACGAGTATGTGTATAATAAGTGAATGGGAATTTTGTATGGGCAATACAGCTCGTTCTGAAAAATTATCTCAAGAAACTAGGAAATTCTAAATTAAGAAAATGATGGGGGAATATTCTTTGTTGTAAGCTATTGACAAGTAACAGTGTTTGGTCATTTTTTTTCATATTACTCTTATTTACTGGCATTGAGTATTAATCTCTTCAATTATTTATTTAGGCTTGTTGAAGACATTATCAGTGTCCTGTTACCACTTCTAAAGATAAAAATTATGCTATTCAGTTTTACTTTCTTAATGCTTTCATTAGTATACCCGTTTTCATAATCTTTTCAATTACAAAATTTATGCAGGTAAAACAGAGTATGTCTATGTGCAAGCTGTGGAGCCATCACGGCTTGCTTTGGAGGTATGCCTTCTTCTCTGTAAATGCACAAAGCAAAAATAAAATGTGAATCCAACATGTCATCTCCTTGAACTCATTTTTAAATTTTTTTTCTGCATGTTCACAATTTACTTTTTGGATCACAACCCTCTACCGTTTATGTTGTAATGGTGAACAGGTTTTATCTGAAGAGTTACCTGCAGCCCTAGGTAAAATATCATTTCCTAAGTCGATGAGGTGGAATTCCGAGGTTTGTGCTGCTCAATGAAATAACTTAATTCTTGATGTTTATTCTTTAATTATGTTTGGTACCTTTTTGATATTTTATATTGGTATATACATTTGTGACTCTCAACAAAGGTACTTTGTTACTCTTATCTTGTTTACAGAGGTTCACTTTGTATTTATTTTGTTAAAAAAAGAGAGTGGGGTTAAGGGAAGATTACATCTCCAAGTGGTAATATTGGAGATATGTCTCTTTTCAATATTATCGTTGGTTGGTAGAATGGGCATTTCTTAACCATTTTTTAACTTGTTTTATCCACTTTTTGGTATCGCCTGCTCCCTATTGTTTTAGGTCGTGGAATTGTTGAAAAAATTGAACACTGTTTATTTTTTTATTATAGGTCTTATTCAGTAGACCCATTCGATGGATTTTGGCGCTACATGGAGATGTAGCTGTTCCCTTCACATTTGCTGGTGTTCTAAGGCACGTTCAGATGGCTTGTTTTCAAATAGTAACCATTTTACCTGCTGTGCAATAATGTGAACTACATTTTATTTTATATTCCTCTTTAACTATTGCTTGCTGGAGGGTTCTGACCCATTGTGCCAGTCTAAACTAGTTCCGATAATCTATACCAGATTTTCCTATGTCTGAGTGTAATGTGGTTGTTCTGCATCTGCTTGAGGTGATTTTTTATAATTGTTCTTATTTGTTGAGTCTTATTGCTTTCATAGGAAATAAATTATGGCATGGCAATAAGTGATCCCACTACAAGGTAAGCGTATGGATGATCTAGTAAATCAAAATATTAAGAACCAGGAAATGACTAAACCCTGTTATCAAACCCTCTTTTAATTGCTTATTTTGGTTATGCTTGACTGATGTATTCTGTTTACTTCTCCTTTTTAAATTAAAGCCTGCAATGTGTAGATGTCTCTTTTTTTAAATTTCAGATATTGTGTGTGTCATGTATTATCCTCTAAATGCCCACAGAATTTGAGACCTTGTAAGTGCATTTATATATTGTAAATCTTGTGTTGGTTCATAAATCTTATTTCAGCTCTCTGTCACAGTGGGAATGTTTCGCATGGACTCCGTAACACCCCGTCAGCTACTATTAAAGTAAGTTTGTGAAATCGTAAAGTTTATCTGGAGTCCTACCTTCTCTTTTTTATTGTTCAGAATTATGTTTTTGTGGTGCAAGGAGCTGCAGCAAATGCCTATGTAACTAGCTGTCTTAATTCTACCCATTTTGGCCAACTTTTTTGAGAAAAGCCCCTTCCATTCAGCCATTTTGCTGCTGAATTACTTGACAGCTTGTTCTCTTGAAGCCTGATGATGCTGATACAGTTTTTTTGTATAATGACTTTTATGTTTAATACTTATAATTCTTATTATGCCAGCTTTCGATCTACCCCAGAATCGAATCTCTAGTTACCTTTTCTGGAAGATTTAAAACTAATTGTTTCTCTTGTTAAATTATATTCTATTAATACATTTTTCATGTCCGCAGGTCACAAGTGCAGAATCTTATACTGACGTGATGCACAATGCTGGGATAGTCATCAATATTGAGGTGATTGATATGAAAGTTCTCCCTTTAATGTGTATATCTGCACTCTTTGTTACACTATTAACATCAACATATTCTAGAAGTTGGAGTGCTTTAATTATAATTGTTAATGCAGCAACGTAAGAAGATAATCTTGGAGAAATCTACTTCCATTGTGAAAAGCATCAACGGTTCTGTTGTGATGCAGAGTTGTTTAGTTGATGAGGTAAGGAATGAGCCCCCCACCCTGTTTCACCCTTGAGAACCATTCTAAAATATTTTGATCATTGATTAGGTTGTAAATCTTGTTGAAGCTCCTCTTCCGGTTCTTGGCAAGTTTAGTGAGTCCTTTCTTCAGCTTCCGAAAGATCTGCTAATAATGGTTTGCCATCTGTTATTCATATAAATTTATATATTCTTTTGATCTTTTACACTTTGCTGATGAATTTCTTGCTAAAGCAATTGGAAGCAGTACATGCTCATACATTCATCTGCTCATTTAGTAATGCATGAACTTGCTTTTAAGTTAATGCTCATAGCCAGGCATCTCATTTCTTGAGTCTATACAGGTTATGCAGAAGCATCAGAAGTATTTTGCAATAACTGATCAAGATGGAAAGCTATTGCCACATTTTATTGCTGTGAGATGTGCTTATAATATTGTTTATAGTTTAAGTTATAACCTTTTTGTATTATTCGCCACACTGTGATATAGCTTATCAACTTTATATTTTGATTCAGGTTGCAAATGGAGCAATTAATCAAATGGTTGTGAGGAAAGGAAATGAAGCTGTACTCAGGTTGATATATACCTAATATGTGTACCATTTCTCCCATAATGTGTTTTTCCGCATCTAAATAGATACATGCTGCATCTATCATTTTTCTGAAAGACTGTCAGCTTAGATGTTAATTTTATTCCCCACACATTCCAAATAGTTGAGCTATGGATTGAGTAAATAATTATGGTGACAGAGCTCGATATGAAGATGCTAAGTTCTTCTATGAGTTGGATACAAGTAAAAGATTTTCTGAATTTCGACCTCAACTGAAGGGGATCCTTTTCCATGTAAGTTTCTGTGATTCTTAATATGTCTTGGATGGTGCTTTGAATTTCTTGAATTGTTAAAATTGGGAAAGTTTCATTTTGATAAACTTTCTCGGAGAAGCCAAATTCTAATGCTCCTCCTAGACTTTTAATTGTACGTAAAGATTATATCATTAAATCATTGTTGTAGAGTTTATGTATATCTCCTTGTATATTTAGGTTATTCTTGTATATCTAGGTTTTCCTTATAGAATTAGATTGTATCCTAGTTTTTACCCCCTATGTATATATATGGGGGTCTCTCTACCTATTAATACACACAATATATGAATTCCCATCTACTCTACTATCTAATTGACTAGGCATCAGAGCATTAGGTTTTGATCTTGATTTTTTCTTTTCCTCGTTTTTTTTTTAAAACTTGAGAACGATGAAAAAGAAAAAGGGGGGAGGCGAAGGAAAAGAAAACCCTAACTGTACCTTCTCTTTGATCTGCCGCCACACTAAATCCTAAAGGAAAAGGAAAACCTAAATATACAAGGAAATATACATAAACACCTCAAGCAAGAAATTAAATTTTAAACTGACATATAACTTGAAATGGTGTGAACAGTACTTTATAACTGCTGAATTACAAGCAAATCTTTATCGTAATGATGATATTCTGAGTTCCCTGACATTTTAAGTTCTGGCATGAGTAATACAGGAAAAGCTGGGGACGATGCTGGACAAGATGAATCGTGTCCAAAGTCTGGTCACTGAAGTTGGCTTTTTGCTGGGGGTAGCTGAAGATACAGTCCAAGTAATTCAAGATGCTGCATCTTTGGCCATGTCAGATCTGCCATCTGCTGTTGTTAAAGAATTCACCTCCCTTGCTGGGGTAATGGGGCGTCACTATGCTCTGAGAGATGGCTATTCAGAACAGGTTATCATCAAAAAGCCCATTTCAGTCTTCAATAATTTGCTACTGTTTTCAATTATATTCTTGCTCTCTATGCATCTTTGTTTGATGATGATGCTTTGCCTGCTCCCATTATTTTAGACTACTCTAGAATAAATTCTTGAAAAGAGAGTATTTAATTGGACTTCTTGGTTATGATTTAGGAAATAATTTCATGCTCTCTTAGAATTAAGTTTGTTCTCCTTTTGGTTTGGCAAAATATAATAAATTGATGATCATGCCGGGGGTGGTGGGGGGGGGGGGGGGGGGGGGTGGGGGGGTTGGATGTTCCTGCAATTCACAAGTTTTATCTCCAGTGCTACTCTAGTAAGATTTTGACTTGCCAAAAATAAAGACCTGTTATATCAAATGGACTAAAATATGCAATGAGCTTTTCATTATTCTGTTCGGCCTCTTCAGATGGATGTTTCTTGAGCCCCTTCTTAATCTGAGAGTATAATACATGCTTATTAATAAATATTGGTAGCTTAAAAATTGAGTTTTTATTAAAAGGAAGTTTTCACGTGTCAAATTAATTAGATTCTAAGTTGCCATCTTCTTTATGTTTAGGTTGCTGAGGCACTATTTGAGATTACTCTTCCACGATTTTCGGGTGATATACTTCCAAAAACCGTTGCTGGGACTGTACTGGCAATAGCTGACAGGTACAACCCAATCAACTCTTTTCTGTGTGAGACCCTATTGGATGTTAAGCAGATTTTCCAATTTCCTATGATGATGCATAGTACAGCTAACAACTATTTAATATTAGATTGATCTTCTGTTACATGATTAATTGATTCTCTTGCCTGGATCTACAATGTCAAAATTGAAATGTTTTTCATTCTCGTATAACCTTTTCAGAAATGAAAAACTGTTAATAGATGAATTCAACTTCTCCCACGAGCCAGAGCATCTAGGAAGTGCACATTACCCACTCTTACAGCTGGAAACTTGATACTCTCTTGTTACGCCTGTTTTTCCCCCTAAATTTATGAACATAGTGTGATTAATGATGTAAAAAGCTTTATGCCTAACAGAGCTGGTTCAGAAGGACACAATTAAAACCTAAAAATAAGCTAGCTCTTAGCTGCTGCGTAATCCTAGATATAAGCTTAAAACAGCTATGATTAAACCCTGAAGCTAATCTGATATATATCTGTCGCTACAGGTAGTGATGGGCATACATTTTTAAGAATTACAAATGTACAGCCTTACATGTGCTTCCAAACTGAGGAAATTCATAATCTATATCTGTTAAATTTTTCTATTTCTACGAAGAGTCTGTTAATTTTATGTGTTTTGTTTACAAGTTTATGAAGATGAATATATATTCATCTTAAGCCACAAAATATTTCAATTATCCAACTTACCATTGCTCTAGTTGTTCCAAGTTACCGAACATCTCAATTAAAAACAATGTAATTATTAAGGCTTAGCAAAGATGGAGAGCAAATGTGTGAATTAACTATTTTTTAATTTTTTTTGTTCTGTATGAAGCTATGTATTAGTGGTTTTGTTTAGATAAAATGCTGGGTCCTCAACTGACTTGATTTTAGAATTTAAAATTTTGTATAATTTTGTTCATTTGACTCTCTGATTCTTCTGCCTGATTTTCTCATTTCTTTTCTGTTTTTCTAAATTCTAATTCCCTTCTACAGGTTGGAAAGCCTGATTGGATTGTTTGCAGCTGGTTGCCAGCCTAACTCCACTAATGATCCCTTTGGTCTACGAAGAATCTCTTACGGTCTGGTATGATGTAACCAATATAGTCATAGAAATCTCGTTGTGATATTGGTGGAATAATGTTCCCCTTCACGTGTTGTAGGTACAACTGTTGGTAGAAACCAATAGAAACTTGGACCTAAGGCATGCTCTGGAACTTGCTGCAGCTGTCCAGCCCATAAAAGTAGAATTGAAAATGATAGATAATGTAAGACATACTTTAGTCTGCTCTTGACTTCTATTGAAAAAATTATAATTACTGATCACTTGCTTTTACAAATGCAAAGGAAAATTAATCCCTTTTGTGTTGGTGCCAATAACTTCTGTATATCTCAGCTTATAGAACCAATCTGTTCATTCCTGTTGTTCTTCTATATCCCATTTTTGTCCCCCTGTTAGGGTGGATGAACTATGAAATTTCTCACTCGTCTTTCAGGCACATCAATTTGTAACAAGAAGACTTGAACAATTTTTGGTACGTCGAATCTTTAATCTGGGAAATTACTAATCTGGTTGCCTTGTATAAATGCTATCAGATATTGAGCTTTATATTGGTTAATTTGATAGTTCTAATGAGGTCTACGATTTTCATCGTCTTTAGTTGCAATACTTTTGGACGACTTCATGAATTTGACCCCTATTTGGCAGATAGACCAAGACATTAGTCCAGAAGTAGTTCGCTCTGTTCTTGCAGAGCGTGCAAATTTGCCTGGTCTGGCAACCAAGTCGGCTCATAAAGTAAGTGGTGCATTTATCTTGTTTGTATGTTCCTTAAGTACAGCAGTATGCGACTTTTTACCTTGTCATAGTGCTAAGACATAAATCTGTGATATTTAGTTATTTCATTTTTGTTTTGGTTACTATCCTAAACTTTTTTGACGAAGTGGTTTAGCTCAAATAGTTATCTCCCCTCTCTTTTTCTCCTCCCTCTCTCATCTCTCTCTCCCATGCTTCTCCCTCCCTCTCCCCCTCTCATCCTCTCTGTCTCTCTCCTCTCTCTCTTTAGCCTCTTTTACCCTCTCCTCTCCTCTCTCTCTCTCTCTCTCTCTCTCTCTCTCTCTCATCTCAGTGTATCGCTCCTTTCTCTTTCTCTTCCTTTTGATCATCTCCTTCTCCATCTCTCTCCTCTCTCTTTTCACTCTCCCCCTCTTCTCTTTCATTCTCTATCACTATCTGTTTGTCTCCCCCCCCCTCTCTCTCTTACACACACACACACACTCGTTGCATCTCCTCTCTCTTCACCCTGTCTTCTCTATTTCCCCAGTCTCTCCCACCCTCTCTTCTCTCTCTCTCTCTCTCATGCCAGTTTCTGTATCACTCATGACTCATCTTTCATCTCGTTTTTGTCGTCTCTCTATCTACTCTGTTCATTTTTGTCATCTTTTTTACCCTCCTCTCTCTCCCCTTTCTCTCCTTTTCTCCTCACTCTTTCTTCTCCCTTTATTTTCTCTCTCTCCCATGCTTTTCTTTCTTTTCTCTCCTCTCTAACCCTTTATCTCATTCTCTCTTTGTTCTCAGATGAGGAAAGAGAGAGAGATAATAAATGAGAGAGGATAAAAAGATAGAAGAGAGAAGGGAGAGAAAGATGAGAAATAAAGAGGAGCATGATATAGAAAAAAGAGAGAGAAGTGAGAGATGCAGATGATAGATAGAAGATAGAGTGATAGTGGAGAGAAAGATAGGACAGAGAGAGAGAGAGAGAGGAGGAGAGGAGAGTCAGGAAAGATAGAATGGAGAGAGAGGGAGTGAAGGGGGGGAGAGTAAATTGTGAGGGAGAGAGAGGAGAAGGGATACAGCGAGAAAGAGGAGATAAAAAGAGGAGCGTGATATAGAAAAAAGAGAGAGAAGTGAGAGATGCAGATGATAGAAGATAGCATTAATGTACTTCGCTTTCAAGGTTTATGCTCCGGTCTGAAAAATCTTCCAGAAATTGAGTCCTGTAAGATAATTGTGGTCTCAGTCTCTTGTTAGATGTACTATATAAGTTGCTGTCAACTGCAGTGAATAATAATCCTTAGCAGTAGCCTGTAGGATCTTTGTTAATGTGCTGGTATCTCCATTCTACCTGTCCACACACATATGTGCCCACCGTGTTTGTGAATGTGCCTGCCGTGCAAATCATCATATTTCACTTTTTGTCTTCATAGGAGAATGCATTCTCCCTCTATCCCAAAAAAGTCATGTTTCTAAACTTTTTTGGTTTAAAATTCAATTTTAATTTCATTTTTTTATAATCCTGTCGTGCCAAAAATGGATAAGGTTGAATAGGTTAAACGAACAAGTAAGGTCATGGACTCAAGTGAGAATTGATGGTCTATAAAAGGCTGTGTACCTTTGTTTAGTTGAAAAAAACATAAAATTACCTTTCTAGAACAGGACTCTTTTCATGAGGACAAATGCGAGTATTATTATTTTGTTATGACTTTTAACAAGAAATGTATCATGTCATACTTAAAAGGGCCGTTTGGTTCACGGGATGAGATTGATTAGATGAGATTGGATTAAATGAGATTGAATTAGATGGCATTGGATTAGATAGGATTATTTGAGGAAGAATGTGTGTTTGGATTGAATGATTAAATGGGTTTAAAGTGCAATATATCATTTTTAAAGCATGAGACTATGGAGTCCCACCATCCCTAAGGGATTATTTAGTCCCTCGTTTGATGGATTAGGTAGGTTTATGACTCGGACCCCAATTTTATCCCGGGCCGTAAACCTGCGAACCAAACGCAATATTACATGGGATTGAGTGGGACTAAAATTTTAGTCCCACCCAATCCACCGAACCAAACGACCCCAAAGTTACCTAATGACTGTCTGATGGATGCTTCCAAGTCTATTAAATTAAAGGACATCGGCTTAAATGAGTTTTGTTGTCCAGGAGTCAGGAATATAGTATGCTTTGCACTCTTATCTAATTTCACTCTTATTTAATTTCCATTTTACATGTTTATTTTCAGATGAAAGTCTTATCAGAAGGTGAGCTGCTGCCCAAAATTATCGAGGCATATTCTCGTCCAACAAGAATAGTTCGTGGAAAGGATGCCACTGATGATTTAGAGGTGGGCTTTTGTTACTTGACAAAATTTGTTGTGCACTTGTCTATGCCCATGCACACATATCAGGCACAAAACATAGTTATAGTTGTTATCAGGGACGGATTCAGGATTCCGTCCCAAGGGGGGCAAAATGTAAAGAGAGTAAAAAAAATTTATCTAAGGGGGGCGAAGTGTAAAATTTATACGTATTCAAGACATTCATAATTTTTTTTTTTTACATATATAGTAGAGAAATTTTGAATCCCAAGGGGGGAGACCGCCCCCCCCCGCGCCCCCCCTAAAACCGTCCCTGGTTGTTATAGTTACAAATGTTACGTCTTGTGAATATATGACATACACACATATCAGGCATGAAATATATCAGAACCAGATTCTTTTCATTTCTTGCGTTCAGTTTATTCATCAACGCTAATGAAAATAATCCTGTTAGGTGGATGAGACAGTTTTTGAAACAAATGAAGAGAGAGCTTTATGGTGCACTTTTACATCATTGAGGAGTAAAATCCATCCAGGTATCCCCTTCTCTGATAATTTACTTGTTTAAATATGTAGAAGTCAATTTGCCAATTTTGTTTTCTTCCTTTCCCTTTTCCTCCATCCTATGTTACTTACCCAATCTCCATGTTACAGAGATGGAAGTGGATGACTTTGTTGAATCTTCTTTCGAGCTTGTTCAACCACTGGAAGATTTCTTCAACCATGTATTCGTTATGGTGGTATGTTTCTTCGACCAACTTCATGATTTATTTATTTTTGCCACATGCTATTTACCAATGAAGGTTATTGTTGAGTGATTTTAGTATTTTGGAACTAAAATATCCCGACATGCCTTACAATATTGCATTTTTTGTAATTAGACATTAGACGATTGAATTTGATTAAAACTATTTTTAATATTGAAAAATTATGAAAAATTCTCAACTAATACTCAGTTCTGCATTATTTTTCAACTTTTAGGTGGCGCTTGATTAAACTCTTCAATGGTAATGAAAATAAGCTTAAAAATTAATGTAATTATGAGAGTTCATAGAACAAAATCATCACCTCTCCTCCTCAATAGGGTAATCAATACTCCATTTTGATTACCATATTTTCCTCCTACAATCATCCTCCTCAATCACTCCCTTATTCCTTCACAAAAAACCACCAACAAACATTTGTTGTCTACATCTATTCCAAAATTAGGCATGTTACTATCAATGCAACCACCATTGAAACAATCCTTCCTCGAACATATCATTTTTATTATGGGGGCATAGATGAGAAACAAATTTTCATTTCCATTACCATTGAAGTGTTCTTAACCAAGCGCCCCCTTAATGTTTGAAAATTGCTGAATTCGAATGACTAGAAATCTCTCACGAAGTCTTGTAATATACTCCCTCCATCCCGCTATAACTTTCTTGTTTCTTTTTGTTGATTTGTTTAAAAAAGTGTATTGTTTATTAATATATGGTGGACCATATGTTAACTTTTGTGTAAAGTAGTTGGGAGTTGTTTAAGAAAGTATTTGTTTATTAATATATGGAGTGTTAATTTTTGCTTTTTTATGAAATAGGAAACTTATAGTGGGACATCCAAAAAAAGAAAGTAGGAAACTTATAATGGGACGGAGAGAGTATATGCATATATACTTGTGACATAGGGTTTGAGAGCTTTCAAATTTTTGTTTTAACTTAAAATTAGTTCTATTAAGTGCAACTTATTTCAGAGGTTATAATAAAAGAGTGGTTTTAGTGTGCACTTGAATTTTAAAAAAAATATCCCAAGTAGAAATTAGCAATACCCCAAGAAGACATTAGTAATACCCCAAGAAGGCATTACCAAAATCCCAATTAGTGTGTGTGTTTTGAAAACATCAAAATTGAAGTCAAAATTGAGTTAAAATTCCAAGTGTGTTAGAGTTAAGAGAATGGAACACAAATACGTAATATATTATTGATAATAACGGGACTCCTCAAACGAGGCCACAGAGTGCTACACTCTGCCACAACCGAGGTTGCCTACAATTTTCTGATCCAAAGATGATTCCTACTGTTGGAAATCTAAAGTATAAATAGACTCCAAGATCTAACCTAACTTAGGCCCCAAGTTACAAAAGCCCATGGGCTATTTATTCTAGACTTAATACTTAATTAAAAGACTCTAAGTAAAAGACTCAACTTATAATAAAATCCCAATAACAATAATAATTAAAAGTATAACTAAAGTGATGCGTATCAATTCCCGACCCCTTAAAATCAGCCTTGTCCTCAAGGCTGGAAAGAGGAACAGGCCCAGGTGAAACCTCAATCGCTCATGTAGGGAAATCTGATTTCCTCGAATTGACTCTAGGAGCACGATTCAACGTAAGTTCATGCTCTATCTCTCTTGAGAGATGTGATGTTGCATAGATTTTTTCTGTTTCCCTAGTCCAACTGTGAACCCGTATGCCTCCCCACAGGCTGGTAAGAAACAAGCCCAGACCATGAAAATCTGGTAAATTGGTGATTGGTGCCCTTTGAAGGATAGTCCAGGGAAGTTCAGCGTGAGAAATCTAATATGAGAGGTTCTCGCCGTTGAGTCCTGTAATTTCCATCTTTGCTGGTGTGGAGACCAGCTGCACGATCACCGGAGTAGCAACCGGAGTAAGTGTCGATCGATTAGCCTCGGTCGTCGAAGAGCCATCAAGAGCGACACCCCTCTCTCGCCGGAGTTGGCGTATCTCGACCTGCATCCTCTCGACTCCTTCATTCATCTTCGTCAAGGTAGTTTGCATCGTCGTTAAAATTATCTGCATTTTTTCCACCACTTCAATATTCTCCATTCCCTTCTTTAACGTTGTCATCCGTGTCTTCAAGATCCGGCAGGTCGGACCAATTTGTTAGAGTTAAGAGAATGAAACACAAATACGTAATATATTATTGATAATAACGGGACTCCTCAAACGAGGCCACAGAGTGCTACACTCTGCCACAGAGATAAATCTCTGCCACAATCGAAGTTGCCTACAATTTTCTAATCCAAAGATGATTTCTACTGCTGGAGATCTAAAGTATAAATAGACTCCAAGATCTAACCTAACTTAGGCCCCAAGTAATACCTACTTAGGCCCCAAGTTACAAAAGCCCACAGGCTATTTATTCTAGACTTAATACTTAATTAAAAGACTCAACTTATAATAAAATCCCAATAACAATAATTAAAAGTATAACTAAAGTAATGCGTATCAAAGTGTATTGAGTGCATGTTAGAATTTGTGATAATAAAAGCTTACTATTCTTTTTTAACTTTTTAAGAAGAATTAGGAACTCATCTCATAAGTGCTCCATATTATATTAGTAAATATCAATTAACGTTGTTATCCTTAAAATTAACTGTATAGAAAAGATATTTGGGTTGGTTTAATGGCCTATTAAAGACAGTTTACGAGCATAAACATAGATTAATTTAACTATTTAAGCATGAATGGACATGATATAGATATTGTTAGATCGATATTTTCAGCGGTTCCTGCTTTTTGGAGTGCACACCTGTTTAATTCGAATAAATTAACCGGCTTTACAATGTATATTACCTTTCCTCCATTTTCCCTGTCAAAAAACCATGTAATATATGTTGCAAGCTTGTATAAAATTGTATCATTGCTCCGATCTCTGAATGCAGGAAGACGAAAGAATAAGAAAGAACAGGCTCGCACTCTTACGTAAAATCGCATATCTTCCTAAGGGAATTGTAGACCTCTCAATTTTGCCCGGTTTCTAAAATACATCTCTTCCAATTATGGCGTAAGAGTTTGTTGCAATCCCAGTTGAATGGAGAGGAAGGTAAACATGACGAAATGCTATATAGCATGTAAATTTGGTGAGGAATTTAATGAGTTCAGTTTGTGTAGATTATAATTATGGGTTTCATTCTTCATGAATAGACATTCTTTCTAGCCTCAGTTCCCTTCGGCTTGTGTAGATTATGTTTATGGATAAAATTTATAGTCTGTAAATTCTGTATAAATGATTTCTTAAGAAACATATTGTTCCCCTTTCATGTTGTTTTTTATTTCCTAGAAAAATATTGAACGACAAAAGATTGAACCATAATTCCACTTACCTTGTCTCATCACCCGACTCCAAATTGGAAGTTTATGCCATCATATCTAGACTCCTTTTTTGTGTGTGTGTGTCATCTCTCTATCTTTCACGCGTCTACCTCAGTAGAAATTACAAATTCTGAATTTGGGTGAGAAGCTAGATTTTTTTAGGGTGATTGTGTTTTTTTTTTACAATATAAATAAATAAGAGTAGGTCTTGTATGAAACCGTCTCATGACATGAGACAATGAGAATGAGTGTAACTAGGGCATTGACTTATTAACACTTTGGTAGGGATATATGTTAATTTGTGTGGTCTCATGCTATGAGACGGTCTCATACAAGTTTTTGCCAATAAATAAATATTTAATAGGAATTGATGAATATAGCCTTGAAAAATATAACATTGGCCGGGAAAAGAATTGAGTTTAGGTTGTAATCCTTTATGTATATGTTGCAATTTAATTAAAGAAATAGTTTTAGGTTGCAAATTTAAAAAAAAATATAATATAGGTTGCAAATTGATATTAAACTTTAATATTATCATGTGTCACAATTAAAATAATAAAATAACTCAGTTAAATTATGATACGGGGATATGCAAAATAAATATCCTCGAATTTAATCACAAACTGAAACCTGTAAAGATGAATGTAAACAAGAAACTGTTTAGAAAATATCAATAAGACTCCAACTTATATATACACAATTAGTTTGTGCGAGAGATGACTTGTTTTTACTAATTTTTTTTTTTTTATAAAATTTCATAGACAATTTTTATTTTCTTTCAGTGACACCTCTACCTATTTTCACACCACTCTCCTTCTCCCGTTCGATAAATTAGTGGGTTTTTCTTTTCTGAGCAACTGATCTTAAAGAATCTTGATTACGAGTTTAAGAAAAACAAATTTCTCGTTCTCGAATGGCAAATTGAGAAAGGACATCACATGGTTGTGGCCTATAGGCCATTGAGAGAAAGGGGCGATGAGTAAGGATGTGCACTAATCGGTTAAAATTGAATTAATCGATCGAGATGAATCGAATTGTACAATTCAATTTGATTATTCGGTATTTTGATTGATTGCAATTTTTAAAATTTGAAATTTTGGTATTTCGGTTCGGTTTCGGTTATTGTAAAAAAAAATCAAAATAACTGAAGCGAAATATTTCGGTTCAATTGAAATTCGATTTTAGTGCTATTCGGTTCGATTTCAATTACCAATTAGAGGTGTTTCGGTTATTTTCAATTATCACTATTCGATCGGTTTGATGACTGAATAGTTGAATGCTCACCCCTAGCAATGTGGTAATGTTTTATTTCATCATTGGTGAATAAAGTAACTTTTAGTCCCCACACTCACTTGTTTTTTCTTTATTTAGAAAAACATCATATTTTATTATAAAAGTAATTCCAAGAGAAAGAGAATATTAATTTATAAATAGTTTTATCATAAGATCGAATTTTCTTGTTTTCGCCTAGGATTCTTGCTAAAGAAAGCGACTTCAAAATAAAATCGAACTCTTCTTTTGATTATTTGAATTTTTTTTTTCTAAAAATTCGATTTATAGATCTTGATTTTTCAGGAATAGAATCGGGCGGTCTTTTTGTCGGTTTTTTTCTTAATGATTTCTTAGAATAGAACGAGTATTCAAATGGAAGAAAATGGGTAGGTATTTCCATCTCAGGATTTCAAATATCTTAATTTGAGTGTTGGTATATTCCGTTAATGAAAATTTATGAAAATAAGGGTGGGGTTTGATTGAATAGAAAAAAAAGAAGACCATCCCCCCCCTTTTTTTTTTGTTTTGTTTTTTTTGTTTTGGTGTACTTCGCTAGGTCTAGTTTTTAGATATACCAAAAAAATTAGGAGTCTGGCTAGCTTAAACCCTCGATTATGGACAGTAAAATTCCTATAGGATTTCCCCTCGAAGATTAATGACGAATGGTTGGTTTGTTTATCCACGATTGGAAAATGATCAATTCGATCTCTTGAAATACGTTTTTCTTTCAGTTTTCTGTTCGGCTTTAAATATACAAGTTTTTTTTTGTTAATACGAGGAGCTTAATAGCTCTCTTGACACAGAATTAACTCATTTTACGGTTGTATTTAATGATATGAGATGATAAATATTTTACAACATATTAAACGTATTCAACAACAAAAATATGCAGCCAATATTAATTAATACTGTTGTAAATCCGGAAGATTTGATATTCCCAATCTAGGAGATTTGGTGTGGACATTACTTGAGGACCAAGAATTATATTGGGCTTTATCCATTAGACTAGGGTTTTACTATTATATATACCCCATTGTATTCATGAATTATGTACACTCTGATACACAACAATACTAGTGGAACTCCTGGCTTGGATCGCCCCTAGACGTAGTCCTTCCGGACGAACTGGGTAAACAAACGCTGTTTATTTAATTTACGCACTCAATTACAACACGTTATCAGCACGAGTCTCTGCCCACAATTAATCGGTACGAATCTCAATTTATTTTCTCTTGAATCTGATAAATTATTATCCGATTAATTATGAGAGCATCTTCATATGTCTATGAATTTCTTCCCTGCTTATATATGTGCTACATATGCATACTTGCCGTGGTATTAGATAAGAAATTCAATTTGAATTAAATTTCCAGTATTTATATATGTGCTGTGTATATCTACATGTTTACATCATGTGAACATTGAATCAATTTTAAATTAATAATTTACTTTGCCGTGAACAAATTACCTATACACATATATGTATATGTTCTAAAATCTTATACTGTAACCTACTCCGCCAACGCTCGGCCAATCCACCGCCGCCGCGACGACGCAGCCGCCGAGGCCGCGAGCCTTGCGTGTGCGCCGCTGGACAGTCGCGCCCAGCAGAGCGCCGCCCCTCATACGCTGCCTCTGCGTGCAGTGTGGCAGCGTCCCCGATCGCTCTCCGGCCGCCGCCGTGCGAGCTCCCACCACCGCGGGCGGCGCGGCCGCGCCCCTTTCCACGACCAGAAGCAGTTGCGACCGGGAGACCTCACGCCGCCGTCTGGAAGACGCCAGGCGCGCCTCCCGCCGCACGGAGCCTCCGCTTGACCACCGCCGACGCAGCAGGCCGAGGGCATCGCGCGAACGCCGCGGCCCGAAGCCGCTTTCGCGCGCCGCCTCCACGGTGTTGCCCCTCTACCGCATCGCGCCACCACGCACTCGCGTCCGCCCTTCCGCCTCCGGGCGTCGAGCGGCGACCGAGCACCGCGCTCGAAGACGAACAGCCGCCCGCGTCCGCCCGTAGCAGCCAGCGGCGCGCGTCCATCTTCCTGCGGGAATTAGGACGGGGAGGAAGACAGTAGCCTGGGCCGTATCCATTAATTGCCCTGGGCCTTTTCAAATTACTTGGGCTGGCTTTTATGAGGAGTGGAATTGTTTTGATTGGCTTTTAATTAATTATCATGGGCCATTTTTTTTTCATTAAATATTTTAGTGGACCTTAATTAATTCAACTTGGGCCTCTTTGATAATTTACCTTGGACTAGTTTGCCTAAAGCAAACATGAAAATTGTATAACTATTTATTCGAAATAATTTTTCAAATCGTCTCTTGGAATTTACTAACCAATTTCGTGTTGAGCTTTTCTTTTGATCTTGATACCTGGATAATTGCTCCACCCACTTGAGACGTGTCCAAGTCTCTGCCCGAGATTATACGGTACGCCCTAAATTAAATTTCATATGAATTCCATGTTTTGATTTATGCGAATCAAAATCAATGTGACTTGAATTGACGAGCAACGACCGACGTCCCGAAGGCGTTCGATCACCGCCCGTCCCGCCGCCCGATCGCCAGCGCCGCCCCGTTGAGCGCGCCGCCCGATCACGCGCCGCTGCCGCCTAACGCCGCGTACCGCCTAACGCCGCGTACCACCTTATGCCGCCGCCGTCCTCGTCGCCCGCATCGGCCAGCGCCGAGCACCGCCTCGCGCCTCCCGTCGCCCGCATCGGCCAGCGCCGAGCGCCGACCGCCGCCCGCACGGCGCGCACGCTCGCAGCGTCGCGCCCGGTGCCGCGCGGGCTCGCGCCTCCTGCCGCCATCATCGGCCAGCGCCGCCCGCACCCGCGCCCGTCGCGCTCGTGCCGCCCGCGCCGCCCGCGCCCGTCGCCCCCGGCGCCGCGCGCACCTACGCCTGTCGCGCCCGCGCCCGTCGTGCCCGGTGCTGCGTGCATCCGCGCCCGTCGCGCCCGATGCCGCACGCCCGCGCCCGTCGAGACCGAAGCCACGTGCAAACTCACACGCCGGTGCCCGTTGCCGCACGCACACGATCGACCTACGTGCGTCAACCCCGTCCGCTGTGCACAACCAACGCGACGTTATTTCATGGATTTTAATGATTACCTTAACCCGATTCGATTGTGTTCTTGATAACATAAAATCCGTGTTTTAGTTTTATTAATGAATCCTGAAAATATTTCGTTAAATTGCGTTAATGTACATGAAATAATTATTCTAATGATTATTTCCTCTGTCCATTAAACCGTATATTTTCTGCAAATTATTTTCATGTGATTATCGTTATTTATCGTTATTGCATGTTTGAGTGATTTTACTATCCTACGTGCTTTAACACTGCGCACATAGTTTATAGTCCGCTCTTTATGCCCGGGTAGGCGGCGCCCGGTAGTTGTTGAACCGTAAATTTATGCCTTGGGTAGACGGCGCCCAGTACGTGCATCTGAGTGCCTTAGAATAACTAAATAAATCCTTGTCTCCCCGTTGTCTATCTTTTTCGGTCAATCCTCTTACCCATGTCACTTTAATTGTAGTGCATAATGTCTGTATTACCAAAAGAGAATTTGCTGAGCTTACTCTTGATGGTAATAACTACCTGACATGGGCGCTAGATGTTGAAATACATCTAGCCTCGAACAACCTTAGCGGCACGATTGTCGATGATCCAAAATCAACTGACGCCCAGAAGGCGAAAATTTTGATCTTTCTTAGGCATCATCTCAATCAAGACCTGAAAAATGAGTATCTCACTGAAAGAGATCCTGGAACCTTGTGGAAGTCCCTGAAGGACCGTTTCCAACAACAAAATGATATACTCCTCCCCCAAGCCCAATACGATTGGTTGAACCTCCGTTTCCAAGACTTTAAGTATGTAACGGAGTATAACTCAGCCCTACATCGTATTGTGTCTCAGTTGAAGTTATGCCAGAAGACTGTAACTGAGGACGACTTAATCCAGAAGACTTTGTCGACTTTCCACGCAAGCAACCTTGTACTCCAGCAGCAGTATAGGGCCAAGAACTACACTGTACACTCTGAGCTAATTTCTGCACTCCTAGTAGCGGAAAAGCAAAATCAGCTCCTTACGCAGAATTATAATGCGAGGCCGGTTGGCTCAAAAGCTGTGCCCGAAGCACACGCTGTAGCTCAAAGTGGTACAAGAGGTCGCAAGCGTGGAAGGGGGAGAGGAAGTAAACGAACTCGTAGCCAAGGCCGAGGTCGTAACAAATCCGGTGCTTCAGGTGCCTTGAATGACAATCAAGCTCAGGTTCGTGAGAAGGCTGCACCTAACACGAACTCCGCTCCCCGAAAATCTGACAATCAAGATAAGGGTGAACAATCCTGCTACAGATGTGGATGCAAGGGCCATTGGTCTCGCATGTGTCGTACTCCCAAACATTTGGTCGAGGCTTATCAAAAGCAGCAGAAGGACGATAAGAGGAAGGCTCCTAGAGTTGAATCTCACCATGCCAGTCTGCCCGAAGCAGACTCTGACCTAGACAACGTAGATCATAAGGGCATTGAGCTTAGACATTTTGGTGATGACGAGTAGATTTACGTATTTAGTTATTCCTAGTTTTTGTTTTCCGAATAAAACAATTGCTTATTATGTTTTGGATCCTTTCTTTTGGATATTTAATGAATGATTTTATTAGCTTTGATGTGTTTACCTTAATAGCTATCCATGTGTTTATTCGGATATTGCTGTTTTTATTATGACTAGTAAACATATCAGCTATTTGTTTGGGGTTAATTTCCTCTGGCATAATGGGATTGAGGTAGTGATTTATGATTGGTAGATAGCGCCACTACTCATACGATCTTATAGAATAACTTTCTTCTCCCCCGGATTGTACTATATCCGCCGTCAAAATCTAGCCATGAGTATGAGATTTCACGACCCGAACTCCTTTGAATTATGGCATCCGCGGTTAAGTCATCCAGGACAATACATGATACGTAGGATTCTATCTAATTATATTTCGAATAAAAGAGTCCTTCCTGTTGATGAATATTTTGTGATGTATGTTATATGGGAAAGTTGATAGTGCGCCCGTCGCGCACCAAGGTTGGACTAGTGTCTCCGGTTTTCCTAGAGCGAATTCAAGGAGACATTTGCGGACCGATTCACCCAGCATCAGGACCGCTCTGTTATGGTCCTTATTGATGCCTCCACTAGGTGGGCATATGCTTGTAGCTGTCTACCCGCGATCAAGCTCTTGCAGAGCTCATTGCGAAAACTATCGAGCTTGAAGCTCAATTCCCGGATTATCCAATCTAGACGATTTGTATGGATAACACAGCTGAGTTCAACTCGAAGGTCTTTACAGATTACTGTATGGCCCTGGGAATTAAAGTGGAGCATTCGGTCCCCTACGTCCATACCCAAAATGGTCTTGCTGAGGCGCTAATAAAACGTATCAAATTTATCGCGAGACCATTGCTAATGAATTCTAAACTACCCACCTCATGCTGGGGGCATGCAGTCCTTCATGCATCACACTTGATTGAAATCCGTCCTACTGCATATAATGATCATTCCCCCCTACAGTTAGTGCGTGGGAAAGAACCTAGCATTTCCCATCTGCGTATTTTCGGATGTGCGGTATACGTACCGATTACGATACCCAAGCGAACCTCTATGGGCCCACAAAGGAAACTCGGTATTTACGTAGGATTTAACTCTCCATCCATCGTGAAATACCTCGAGCCTTTGTCCGGGGATCAATTAACGGCCCGGTTCGCTGATTGCACGTTCGATGAAGATTACTTCCCGTCATTAGGGGGAGATCCGAATTCAAAATTGAATGAATGCCGGGAACTTACGTGGAACGTAAGTAATCTTCAGTATCTAGATCCGCGCACTAATCAATCTGAACTAGAAGTTCAGAAGATCATTAACCTGCAGAACTTAGCAAATAACCTGCCGGACGCGTTCACTGACCATAGAGGTGTGACTAGATCGCATATACCAGCAGTAAATGCTCCCCAAAGGGTTGAGGTCCCAAGTAAAATGAGTACTCATACCCCCACACACCAAAAGCGTAAGGGAACCTCAAGAGATAGTAACACACCTAAACGAAAGGCTAGCAAATCTGGTCAGTCGAATGGAAAATCTCTGGAAGAGATCCATCTAGATAACTCCAAGTCTCAAGGAGATAAGAGTACTAGTGATGAAGCACGTGCACAAAATATTCCATGCACTAGGACCGTGGAACGACCAGACCCAGATACAATGGAAAATGAGGAAGGTCTGGTTGACGTAAACGTCAAAGTCTCTGTGAATTTCACAGATACGGGAGAAACATGTAATATAAACATTACTGTCGTCGACGACACATTTGCAGCGTCAATAGCTCTTTCCATTATTAATGATCTAGATCCTGAACCCAAAAAAATCGCAGAGTGCCGGAAGCGCCACGATTGGGTTAAATGGAAAGAGGCAATTGATGCGGAGCTCGCCTCGCTTAACAAAAGACAAGTATTTGACTCTTTCGTTCGTACACCCGCGCGCGCTATCCCTGTAGGATATGAATGGGTTTTTGTACGAAAACAAAATTGAGAAAATAATACTGTGGAGAGGTTAAAGCGAGGCTGGTAGCACAAGGGTTTTCGCAGAGACCCAGGATTGATTTTGATCAAACCTATTCTCCCGTCATGAACTCAACGTCATGGACTCAATAACGTTCCGCTATTTGATATCTTTGGCAGTTAAGTTGAATCTCCAAATGAGATTAATGGGTGTAGTAACCGCGTACTTATACGGATCACTCGATGCCGACATTTATATGAAAATCCCAGATGGATTTAACATTCCTCAGTTAAGGGATGTAGAAAATCGCAGTATGTATAGCATACAACTGCGTAAGTCGTTGTATGGCCTGAAGCAATCGGGCCTTATGTGGTATAACCGACTTAGTGAATTCCTTTAGAAGAAGGGATACACGTTCGATAAAGCTTTCCCGTACGTATTCTCGAAGAAATCGCAAGACGGTTTTTGCATCATATCCGTATATGTTGATGACCTGAACATAATCGAAACATGCAAAGAGATTGAAGAAGCCAGTTCAATCTTGAGAGCTGAATTCGAAATGAAGTCCTTGGGTAAAACCAAGTACTGCCTCGGCTTGCAGATCGAGCACCTCCCAGAAGGAGTCATTGTTCATCAGTCGACCTACGTGAAGAAGGTATTGGATAGATTTCACATGGATAAATCTCATCCACTTAGCACCCCGATGGTAGTCCGATCCCTCGAAGTGGATAAGGATCCATTTAGGCCAATAGAAGATTCAGAAGAAATTCTGGGACCAGAAGTTCCTTATCTTAGCGCTGTTGGAGCTTTGCTTTATCTTGCAAATTGTACCCGGCCGGACATTGCATTTGCAGTTAACTTGCTTGCAAGATATAGCGCTTCTCCTACGAGGAGACATTGGAATGGTGTTAAGCATGTTCTACGATGCCTCCAAGGATCTCAAGATCTTGGACTGTTTTACCGTAAGAACCAAGACAAAACCTTGGTAGGTTATGCGGATGCCGGCTATTTGTCTGATCCCCACAACGCCGTATCCCAGACTGGTTATATTTTTCTCTGTGGTGGAACCGCAATCTCGTGGAGATCGGTTAAACAATCCATGGTTACCACGTCTTCAAACCACTTAGAGATCATAGCTTTATTTGAAGCCGCACGAGAATGTGTTTGGTTAAGGTCCTTGGTAAAACACATTGGTGACTTGTGTGGTATCGCCAAGGGCGATACATCTCCCACCGTTATATTTGAAGACAACGCTGCTTGCATCGCACAAATGAGTAATGGGTACGTCAAGAGAAACCTGACGAAACATATTTCACCTAAGTTTTTCTACCCATACGAACTCCAGAAGTTGCGTGATTACCATTCAAAAGGTGCAATCTAGTAACAATATTGCAGATTTGTTTACTAAGTCCTTACCTACGTCTACTTTTGAAAAGTACGTTCGTGGTATAGGGATGCAAAGACTTAAAGTGTTGTTGTCTTCAGGAGGAGCGATTACCTCGAAATAAATCTGGAAGATTTAGATCTAGAAGATCGATGACATTCCTCCCACTCATTATTATGGCCGATCCTTAGCACGTGGAGTTTTTATGACATGACGTTTATGTCGTAATGTCCAAGGGGGAGTGTTGTAAATCCGGAAGATTTGATATTCTCAATCTAGGAGATTTGGTGTGAACATTACTTGAGGACCAAGAATTATATTGGGCTTTATCCATTAGACTAGGGTTTTACTATTATATATACCCCATTGTATTCATGAATTATGTACACTCTGATACACAACAATACTAGTGGAACTCCTGGCTTTGATCGCCCCCAGACGTAGTCCTTCCGGACGAACTGGGTAAACAAACACTGTTTATTTAATTTACGCACTCAATTACAACAAATACTATCAATTCAAGTAGCTAAAATTGTGTTTCTATAATTTTCTTTATTTCCCCTTCAAAATTTTGATTACTTCATCCGTTTCCGGATTTTCTGCACAATAAATTGGACACATATATTTAAAAAATACACTTTTAAGTAAAATATTGTGTAAATATTTGTACTTTTTTTTTAATGTACATTTAAAAAAAAAGTACAAATATTTACTTAACTCTTTTTTTTTTTTTTTTTTTTTCTTTTAAGTGTACATGTAATTTTGAAACAATTGTGCGAATAACAGGGGGATGGTGGATGTATGAAGTGCAGATTCCCAGACCATCCTTACTCCTTTGTTGAATTAATTAATATTAGGCGCTTCATAAACCTGCAGATTCAATTTTAACCCACCACAAAACCAGTTGTCCGATTGCCACTCAGCCATCCCACCAATTAGCACTCAATTTACCCCGCCGCCGCCGATGGCCGAAGAAGAAGAAGTGATGGCAGAAGTGGAGGCAGTCCAGGCGGTGTACGGCGATGATTGCAAGGTCCTCGAAACCTTCCCTCCCCATCTCCACCTCCATCTTGTGCCGCGCACCGCCGATGTCACCTCTCAACAGGTAGGTATCACAATTCTTAGGTTTAATAAGTTGTTTCTTTGACAAAAAAGTGAAGTTATTTGCTATTGAATCCACTTCTCTTTTCATTTTTGAATGATGGACATGAATTAGGTTTTTTGCTTTGGCTGAAAGACTATTAGTATTATGATCTTGAATATATTATTCTGATTGAATGTGAATACATAAGTTTCTGAGAGGGGATTGTGTTCCTATCTGGAATCCATAAAAGAGAATGCGTTTAAGTTTTTGTATTGCGAAGATGATGGAATTAGGGTATCATAAATTAGTGAACTTTGTATGAAAGAAAATGATGGAATTAGGGTATCATAAATTCGTTCTCTATAGTATGTACTCAAGTCTTTCCTTCTCAATGGTATCCCTCTCATTGATATTAATCCCAAAACTCATGCCTTTTGATCTGTGCAGCATAAAACACTGCAGATGCTATATAAGGAACACACAACAGACATTGCATTTGATTTTCGTTGTTTTATATCTCTATTAGACCTCTTACTAGTCTGCAGATGTATGACTTACTTCTTTTATGTTGTTCAGATATTGTGACATTCAAATTAATTTCGTTTGTATTAATGTCTTTTGGAGCAAATAATACCGACGTTTTTTCATCTGCAGTTCGTGGAAGCCACTATTGGGATTCGTGCTGGTTTTCAGGTGATTATGCATGTTACAGTTTATTTCATATAGTCTGGAACCTAACATCTTCAATTTTAATCATAAAACTTTGAGCTGGCACTTGGCATCATGGCAACTGGTTGGCCAATTAGTTGATACTTACTAATAGGACAGCAGCGGCTTTCTAATTTTTTTTTTTTTTTTGCCTCACTTGATCATATCACACATCATTGTCGTGATGATCGGTGTGGTTATATCTCTTTTCTTTCCAATCCAGGCATTTATGAGTCCTGTTCTACAAAAATGTTAACTATTTCTTGTGGCAGTACCCTGAAGAGCCTCCAGAAATACGAGTTATTGATTCCAAGGGTCTTGATGAGAAGAGACAGAAACATCTTATAGATAGCATCTGTTGCAAAGCTTTTGAACTTGCCTCGTGTTTAATGCTAGTGGCACTTTGTGAGGTAGTAATATACATGCTTGCACTAAAAAGTGCTATACTAGTGTCCTAGCTCTTATTTGTTTTTTATTTTGAACCTTGTATTCGTTGTCGATTAATGCGTCCAGTGGGGTGTTTATACATTGAGTGTATACCCATCAAAATAATTTAAGATATTAATAGTGAGTGATTCTTCAGGAAGCAGTGGATAAGCTTTCTAGTATGAATCACCCTGATGGAGATTGCCCATTATGTTTATATCCTTTACTTGATGAAGACTCCGGTATCAACTCAGCACCGTTTATGAAGTTAATGTCGTGTTTCCATTGCTTTCATTGGTAAGTATATTTGATGCTCTTTTCCCACTTGAATTGTGGATACTTCAAATCTCACAGGAAACAGGACTCTGAATGTACTCCCCCCTCCCCCCTGTTGTAGTGAGTGCATCATCAGGTGGTGGAATTGGATCCATGAGAAAAGTGAGAAGGAGAGTTCGAGCTCATCATCTTCAGCCCCTGGGAGTAGGCAGGACCAACAAGGTTTGTATGCAAGCAATAGAGGCATAAGCTTGACATTTTATCATAGATAATTTTTTTCCAACATATTATTTGACTTGTGCTGTTGTTCAAATGGTAATGTAGTACTCCCTCCGTCCATGAGTAAACTTCCCACTTTCCTTTTCGGGCCGTCCACGAGTAAGTTTCCCATTCCATAAATGGAAATAACAACACTCTATTATATATAAACTTTAACCTTCAAACTCACACAATATTACAAAAATGCCACTCATTCACTTTACTTTTCAACACTATTCATTACTTTATCCCAAAAGTCAACATGTGGCCCACCATATATTAATAAACAAATACACTTTCTTAAACCATTCAACAAAAAGAAGTGGGAAACTTACTCGTGGACGGAGGGAGTAATTCTTTTTAGTACACAAATTTTTTAAAATCATCACATCTTCTGTGATTAGACAATGTTTTTTCTCGGTATTGGCAGTTTGTTATAAGATATCATTATCCATCACTGCTAGTTTTCATTTAGATTCTTTGATTGGCTTGGTAATACATTTAACTTTTGTCTTTGCTTATTGTATCTAGCTTACATCTCATTATTATTAGAATTATTTGGCAGTAAATTTTTTCTAGATGACTAGATCACCCAACAATTTTAGCTGTTTTATCACTTAAATACGATACCAACATGTTAATACTGGTTCAAGCAGAATTATATCCCTGCCTGTAGAATCACAAGCGTTTCCTCTTGCTTTCTTCTGTAGTTATTGAAAGTTAGGCGTATAAGTAAAACATTACTTTGAAGTGACTAATAGAGTTCTAGACAAGCAGGGGTCATATGACTTAGTACACGTTTCACCAGTTGCTAAACATTCAAGAGTATTAGAAATTGATGCTCCCCCTCCCCCGGCCCCCAAGCTTTTCTTTTTTTGGTATACATTCAGCCTACCTCTCGTCCTCTGTGATATATTTAGTTCTGGTATGCCACCTTGTCTTTGTACATGGTCCATTTTCCACTGGCTAAATTGGGCGAATCAGACAAAAAGAGTCGAAGAAGTGTAGGCAACGATGCTTGTCATGATGCCCCACCTTTCTAATACCAGAAAAAATTGTACTGTTGTCCAACCTATTGAATGTGCACCCTTCGTCTATGGTCTATGTTTACTATGTTTATTGAAGTTGTCTAAGTTCTCATCTTAAAGTTATTGCACGCTTGTTCTCTGGAATAGGCATGGTCAAATTAATGGAAGAAAGCGCTGGGACTTGCCCGGTGTGTCGTAAAGTATTTCTTGCCAAGGATATTGAACATGTGCTTGACTTGGTTGGAACTGGTGGCAATATGGTAATTAAGGCCTTTGTTGTTATTTATGAAATGTTAGATTTTTGTATGAAGTTATTAACTGCATGCGTTGATTACAGGAGTCCGATGGGATTGAGATTGACAGAGACGTCCTTCAATCCGATTATGAAAAAATGAGGAGAGAAAAATTTGAGGCCATACAAAAAATCCAGCAAGAAAACAGTGGGTTGATTGAGCCCCAAAAAAACGAGGTGTTACTGCCCGGTATGTATCTTCGACAGTCCGCTAGCTTACCTGCAACAGAGCCCGCCGGCATTTCCAGTGAATCAGAAAACAAAGATGGTGCAGGCAGAGCTGATACCATTCCAGGGAGTTCCTTCAACAGGCCCGGCCCTAGCCCTAGCCCGAGCTCAAGGAAGCACAACAATTCTAATATGAGGAAACACAGGACACAAAATTCAGGTAAGCAAGGAAGGCATTGGATTAGGAAGGACAATAATTCACAAAAATGAATGCATGATTGTTGCCCCTATTTTTTGGCAAAACACAATCACCCTATTAAATTATACCTCAGAAATGTTGAGTCTGTGATACCTTGCACACAATGTTTATTGATTTTGAGCATTGAAATAGAGATGGTTTCTCTGCAGTTTATAATAACAATGATGCACTGTTCCAGTATACTATTACTATAGTGGCGGTATCGGAATATAAGAGGATCAGAAGGTTAAATTCTTGATATTGGGTTTGGGTGGGTCAAATATGTAATATTCAACAAAGTTCTGATTCGACTTCAAATAAATAGGAATTCACAGACTTCTCATTTTAAGTATTTCTTTTTTCAAATTTACTCTAAAATACTCCCTCCGTCCCGGTCTAAGTGTCCCATTTTTTTATATGGTGGAAAAGTAATGAATAGTGTTTAATAAAGTAATGAATAGTGTTGAAAAGTGGATTGAATGCGTGACATTTTTGGTAATATTGTGTGAATTTGAAGGTTAAAGTTTATATGTAGTAGAGTGTTGCTTTTTCCATTTATGGAATGAGACACTTAATGTGGGACAAAAAAAAAGGAAAGTGGGACACTTAGAGTGGGACGGAGGGAGTATATATTAAGGAAATGTAGAGGATTCTACATATTAATCATGAATATTTGTATATGACTGATGATACAGGCAGCATTTATATAATTCAACTAATTATTAGGTATAAAATTACTCGAGCATATATATCACAAGCTTAGTCGTTGCAATGGGCCACAAATTGAAAAAAGTTGAAGCCCATATTTTAAGGCTTAAGGGATCATATAAAAGTCAGCTTGGGCCCATTGACTAGCCCTATAAAGTACACGATTTTCAGTGAGAACGCCTCTAATGCCAAACATCACTCTCAATATACATTAACAACAATATGCAGGAAATAAAATTGGTAGTTATGTGACTCATCGTGAAATAAAATCAATACTTGACCAACTTTTTTTTTCCCTATGTGGCAACACTCTTGGTCTCATATCTATATTTTTTGTTATCTCCTCAATTCACTTTCATCATTTTCATCCAGACCGTCCGTTTATTTATTGGTGCAATCATATTCGTCCATTCTTATTTTTGTATTCTATAAATTGATTGATAATCTCATCACAAATTTCATCATTCTTTGTCTCCGACTTTATTTTCCATTCTCACGTGTGTTATGGGAAAAATCTTTCGTCCACCATAACCTTTCAATATCTCCATATCTCCACTTTTTATTGGGATGATGTGGTAGATTGTTCACGATTTGTAATTGAATGTCTATTATCAGTGTTGGTTCCGACCGCGGCCTTTTTTTTTTTTTTTTTTTTTTCTGATTAGTTGGGATTCTTGTGATCTAAGGAAATTTCCATGTGATCGGTAGTTTTAGATTTGAAGGCACTCCTCCCCGAGCGGTCTTCCTAAAGAGCAATCCTCCGGATCCCGCGACTCACCGCACCGTGCGGCCTCCCCGTCAGGCGACCTCGTGCCGCCACTCCTTCCCGCCGAGCGCCATAGCCGAATGACGAGTTGCGAGCTCCGATCTACATCCTGGTAGCGGCTGCGATTAGTCAGCGATCCAAAAGCTCAATATTGGTGCCAAGGCCATAGTAGTATAGGTCGGTTTTCTTGATCAAGAGTGTAAACTCATAACCTAATAAAAAGAAGCACAATAATATTATGCATTTCTTTTTTTCTTTTTTGGATGAATTAGACTTGGTATTTTGGCTAAAATATTTTAAGAATGTTTAATTTTCTGTAATTTTTTAATTTGGATATAAATATTGACTAAATTAATGCACTTAATTATGAGTTAATTAAATGCCTAAATCAAAGGCACTCTCCAAATATCCCAAAATCATATCATGACTTTTTCAATTGATTTGATCTCTGAATTCATGCATCAAATTATATTTATTGGTCATTCTGGCTAATTTTGTAATTATTGTGCAGTTATTATTAATGAAATAATATTCAAACTATTCCATAGTTATTTTTTTTTTTCAAAACTCCCGAAAATAATGTTCTTAATTGTTCAAAACTTGGTGAGTCTTCTAGATCCCTTATTTTTTTTTGGAAAAAAACTCATATTAGGCGACCTGTATAAATATTATTGCAGTCATTATTCAATTAAATATTCAAACCCTTCCATATTTTTTTTAAATATTCGAATTTTTTTTTTTGCTATTCAAATCTTCCACGGCATATGTCTAAAAATCTTATTAGGAGGTTTGACTAATTTTTTTAATTAGTGAAGAGTTATTATTCAATTAATATTCAAAACCTTCCATAGTTTTTTTTTAATTTCCGAAAATAATGGTCTTCAATATTAATCCATACCTTATACTAATTCTTCTTTTATTATAGTATAGTATATTCAATGAATAAATCATATTTACAATGTTAATAAAAAAATGTATATTTTTATTCACATTATTTAAAATATTTGATGTTTAAAATAAATTAAATCATTAAATCAGGTCCGCTAATTAACTCTACTAATTTATTAACTACGTAAAGTTACTTATAATTACACCCCATTCACAAGTTTTTCATTAATGTATTTTCTATATATAACGACTCCTCAAAAAATTGATTTACCATAAATTTTGTTTCGATATTAAAAAATATTATTTTGCATAAGCATAATTTATATAGTTAATTGACTGATTCTCATTTTTTTTTATAGAAAGTCAAACTTGTGTATCACTATTAATATGTGTTTAAATAGTTCAATATTAATTTCAACTGTGTACGTTTTTTTTTTCATTTTGCAAATTTGAATGAGTCTCATATATTTTGTTCAACACGGCTCTTAAAATATTATTTTTAGTCAAATAGAAATAAAAATCGTAGTATTGAATCTTGGTGAGATGTGGATGATATTGTAACGGCCCATGTTTTATGAGTGGTAAATTGCAGTTATCCTAAATTAGAAAAAATCATTAAATAGTAACTAATAAAAAATTATGCCCCATCCATCTCCTAATTTTATGTAACGATTCAAACTAAGGTTTTCTTCTATTGGATGTTTGAATAAGTCTCACATGAATTGGAAAGTTCTAAATAATAAATCTAAAGATATAATAATCATGCGCTATATTTCTAATTAACCATATAATTGGAAGAAAAATATTTAAATTAGTATATATTAATATATATATATATATATATATATATATATATATATAAGTAACTATTCACGCCGTACGTATCAAGATTAATTATGAAAAAATCAATTTGGGATGATGATGTGTAGCGCACAACTTTTATTTTTCATTCTAATTTTTATATATTAAGCATTCTAAATCTTTTTACTTCCTTAATTTTTATTTTTTTAGTCTATAATATTCAAAATAATGAAATATATACACTAAATTTTGAACCAAATTGTAAAATAACTTTATGTTCTTGATATATTTTGTCTAAAATTGCATGTCATAATATAATAGTATTGATGGAATATTTATTTTAATCCGTATTTTTTGCTTTCGGCTTCATACAAATTCTCTTTTTGTATGATGAATATTGTTTCTAAAATGCATGTCAATTTCTCTTTCGGCTTCATACCAAATGCCTATTTGTAGGATGGATACTCAGATAAACTATAATAAGAGTGGTCTGACTCCAATGGAAATATTGAAGGACAGATTCTACTATATTGATGTTAGAGCATTTTATCTCGAGTACATGGAATTTTCAGATTCAGAGTTTCTTGAAGAGTTTCTTGAGGAGTATTTGGATAAAATGGTGAGTTATGTTTTCATTATTTAATTTATAATTTACCTAAATATATGCAAATTCGTTGATATGTAAGTTATACTTATATTTACGTGCTGGGATTTACAGCGATTGAAATGCAATGTATGTTTTTTGGGTTACAAGTGAATAGAGAATTTTGTGTTTTTTTTGGATTGTAATTATTAATTATGTAATAGGCGCTGATTGTATTTGTATTGTTGTTCTGTAGTCAATCCCAGATGAATTTATAAAATGTTATGAGGAGCTGTTCGATGATTTCCGTTTTATGAATGTTATGGATAATTCTGGGAAGGAGTGGTGTGTCAAAGTTGGTTGGAATTATGGTGGATGTCTCTCTTTTTATGGAGATAAGTGGGATGAGCTCTTGCAATGTTTCAATGTAAAGAGTGGTGAATTTCTTTTCTTTGCTTCACTTTCACTGTGCAAAACACTCTATGTAAAGAAGATTGATAGTGATGGGACGTTTCACCAAGTTGGTGCGATACCATAACTAGGGATGCTCACGGTTCCGGAACCGCCGATTCCTATTCCGAACCGGCGGTTCCAAAAGTGCTAATTGAAGAACCGGAACCGAACCGCCGGTTCCGACGGTTTAATTAATTTTTTTTTTTAGTTTTTTAGGGTTTTTAATTGTGTTTTTTGGTTTTTTAATCTAAATGTAAATGACAAGTTAAATGGGAAAAAAATTCATTAGTGATTGAACTATTACAAATTAGTAATTCTAATTTAAAATAAGTATTTAATATCTATTATTACAAATTAACTGAAATATTACAAATTTACAAGTTTATAACTTAAAATCTTAATTTATACAAAATAAATTTTGGGGGGAGGAGTTAAAGAAATTGGACTTGAGCTTAATTTAAAAAAAATGAACTTAGAAATTCTAAGTTTGAAACTCAAAAATCTAAGTCACTTTTTGTTTTGTTTTTGTTTTTTTAGGGTTTCTACTTGTATTTTTTGGTTTTTTAATCTAAATGTAGATGACATATTAAATGAAAAAAGAAATTCATTAGTAATTGAACTATTACAAATTTAATAATAATTCTAATTTAAAATAAACATCTAATATATATTATTACAAACTAATTGAAATATTACAAATTTCAAAGTGAATATTGAGTTATTCTAAATTATTAATTACAAGTTTACAACTTAAAATTTTAAATTTTACAAAATAAATTTGGGGGAGGGGTTAAAGAAATTGGACTTGAGTTTAATTTTAAAAAATAAATTTAAAAATTCTAAGTTTAAAACTCAAAATTAAGAAATAAACTCAAAATTCTAAGTGTAAAACCGCCTCGAAACCGCCTTGACCGCCTCGGAACCGCCTTGAAACCCCCGGTTCCGGTTCCGACTTTTAGTGGAACCGGAACCGAACCGTGTAATTTACGGTTTCGGTTCGGTTCCAGAACCGGAACCGGAACCGTGGAACCAGCGGTTCCAAAACCGGCGGTTTCGGTTATTTTTTAGCATGCCTAACCACAACACACTTCTTTCACACGTAATTGTGGTGAGTATAATTTATAGTTTATAACTTAATGCTGTGTAGTTGGAAATTTTTAAAGTTTTCTTCAGTGATAAATTTTATTACTTATTAACAATTTGATACACGTGTGATTTTTGTTTTTTGTTGTTGATTATTTAACAGATAGGGTGGTTGATATTGAATATGTTCCGGAATTTGTTGTCGACTTCAAGAATCCATTGGTAAGTAATTGGTTTTGATTAATACATATATTTGAATGTCCAAAAAATGAAAACTGTAATATTGTATATTTCATTTCTTAGACGGTACCTGAAAATTTAGTATGACTATTTGACAAAAAATTTCCATCAACTTGCATGACAAAAACGCCAACTGGTAGAACGGTTAATTCGGCATGCTATATATTGGATGAAAAGTACGAAATCACATGTGATTGAGAAAGATTCCTGGCTGGAATACGTATTTCGGATATCTCTTGCATAACAGTGTTGTATGATTATGAGGAAACGCTATGTGTCACTCCGTATTACAACAATCGTTGTTCAATCTTTCTACCGGTTGGGGATATGGAGAATGGTATGTATATATAATATGTAATGTATATCATTTGCTGCTTTGTTTATCAGTTTAATAAGAATTAACTAATTATATTATATATTTTTCATTTGTGTAGATGAACGTTCAATACCATTCGAAGTGCATAACAAATTCACTGTATCCAGTTTGGACCCACCTCCATCGATTACTCGTCTTGAGGTATAGTATTGAATTTATGTTTTAAAGATGTTTGTGAATAGATTGTTATTATTTTTTATAGTTGACCTTATCATCTTTGTCCATCCTTTATATAGATCCCTACTATACCTGAGGGATTCAAGATTTGTACCAAATGTGATTCAGTTGAGTGCAAAAAATGATTGGTATGTGTTTTATATATTGGATACAATTTGTTTCCTAACAATCTTATGAATATATTCTTATTATTATTAATTTTTTTTTTAATATAGAAGTTACCAATTTATGCTACTGCACTGTTTGGTACGGAAATAGGAATGATTGCATTAAGAAACACTTTCAAAGGCGAAATTTTTACTGTTAAGTATGAATTACGGTGTATTATAGAAGGTTCAGACCCGACAATGGTTCGTCTTGGGAAATTTTGGAATAAAGTTGTTGCAAAGTTGAAGATCAAGTATAACGATGTTATATGGTTCAGTCATGATGGGAAGTATTTTACAGTTGGTGTTCAACGTCTTATGCACTAGATTTAGTTTTGGTTTGTTTGTCTACTTTCTTACATGAAGTTTTGCATTACTTTTGATCCTTTAAAGTATATCTAGAATGCTTGGATTATGATGAGCTACAATGGTTATTTTGATATTCAGATTTATATATTGTAATGATACTTTGCTTTTGATAATGACTATAATATGACATGCGTATGTTTATCTTAAAAGTGTAAAATAATACTCCCTCCGTCCAATATTAGTAGGCCTAC
Organism: Ballota nigra; assembly: GCA_947034835.1. Taxonomy (NCBI): domain Eukaryota; kingdom Viridiplantae; phylum Streptophyta; class Magnoliopsida; order Lamiales; family Lamiaceae; genus Ballota; species Ballota nigra. Next base: position 95,892,629 of record OX344724.1, read on the forward strand.
TTTTTGGGCAATTATTTTTTGTCATAAGTTGGAGGGTATTATGAAGTATTGTGAGGTTTATTTATCAATAAAATTATTGTTTATGGAAAATATAAGTATCAAATTTTTATAAACAATAATTTTATTGATAAATGAACCTCACAATACCTCATAATACCCTCCAACTTATGACAAAAAATAATTGCCCAAAAAGTAGGCCTATTAATATTGGACGGTGAGAGTAATTGATTAAAGATAGGTGTTTTGAAGCCCGCGAAATATCGCGGGGCTGAGACTAGTTGATTGACAATTACCATAAAAAAAAACTGATTGACAATTAAAAATTAAGGAATACCGATTCTGTTGAGGATAAATATTTTAGATTTAAAAAAAAAAAGAATCATTGCGATATGCATTCCCAGATAACGATTTTTTATTCTCTTATCAAGAACAATAAAGAAAAAAAATAAAATCGTGTCCCATAGTCGAGAAGGTAACACTTTGCACAATGATATGCCTCATGTGCACATGGTGAACGGAATTTATTATATTCGTGCGACTGTTACATTTTAGTTAAATGTAGTGTTACTTATCAGTCAAAATTAGTGTTATATTTTAGACAGAGCTTGTGTTACGTTTCATTTCACGTTTTCCATCAAATTTAGTGTTATATTTCAATTATATTAAGTTACACATTTCAATTAAAGTTGGTATCACGCTTCAACCATGGATTCCGTTACACTTTGCCACTGGTGCACATGATCATGCTCACTGTCAATGAAAAAAATTCTTGTATACACAAGTTAGCACAATGCAATTTGTATGTATTTTGAGATAATTATGTTAATGATTTTCATTGAACACTTTTAGTTGTACACCAATTGCACACACAAGTAGCACTCGTAATTAATTAATTAATAGAACACTTCTAATTTTAGGTTATGACAAAGTATTATGGGAATGATACTCATAATAACTATTAACATGAACAATAATTTATTAATATTTTATGCTGAAACAATTAACACTTTTAGTGAAAATTATTAACAACACTCAACTAATATTTTTAATGAAAACAATTAATATCCTTTCAAAACTGATACCTTTAGTATAATTAAGTTTCACAATGAATATCATTCACACAATACCTATACATTATCCTTAATTATTATATATTATTATTTATATCTTGCAATATTTAATTTCTTATTCAGATAACATAAACAATAAATAAAGCTACAGATCTGGTTAATTTCACATATTATTTAATCATGAGTAGTTCTAGTGTGCACTTGAATGCATAGTATGCACTTGAATTTTGAAAAAAAATACCCAAGTAAAAATTAGTAGTACCCCAAGAAGTAATCAGTGAGTCAGTGACACCCCAAGAAGTAATCAGTAATACCCCAAGAAGTAATATACCCCAACTCCAAAAAAATACACAGTTCGATCAGTATGCGCGTGTGTTTTAAAAAAGTAAAAAAAAAATTGAGTTTAAAATCTAAGGAGGCGCTTGGTTAGCAATTCCTCAATGGTAATGAGAATGAAAATTGTTTTCCATCTATGCCCCCATAATAAAAATGATATGTTGGGAGAAAATTTGTTACAATTGTGACTCCATTGCTAGTGTCATGTCCCAATTTTGGAATAGAAGTGGACAACAAATGGTTGTTGGTAGAGGAATTGAGGAATGATTGAGGAGGAGGATTGTAGGAAGAAAATAGGGTAATCAAAATGAAGCAGTGATTGCCTTATTTTGGAGAGGAGGTGATGATTTTATTCTCATTAACCATCATAATTACACTAATTTTTAATTTCATTTCCACTACCGCTGAAGTGTTGCTAACCAAACGCCCCCTAAATGCATGCTAGAATTCGTGTTTATTTATGCAACAATACCTTTCTAAAAAGAATTTAGGGGGCGCTTGGTTAAGCACTCTTCAATGGTAATTGAAATGAGATTGAAAATTAATGTAATTAGCACGGTTAATGAGAACAAAATCACTACCTCTCCTCCTAAATAAGGTAATCACTACTCCATTTTGATTACCCCATTCTCTTCCTACAATCATCCTCCTCGATCACTCTCCCATTCCTCCACCAACAACCATTTGTTGTCAACTTTTATTCCAAAATTGGGGCATGACACTAGCAATGGTGGCACCATTGGAACACTTCTTCCCCTAACATATCAATTTTCTTATGAGGGTATATATGAAAATAAATTTTCATTCCTATTACCATTGAAGAATTCCTAACCAAGCGCGCCTTAAGCTCGCTATAGTTAAGAATTATACACCTTTCACTCTTAAGCCAGATACGCGCTGAATTATAGCTTAAATTGCACATACTTTATACATTTAACTATATATATACACACTATAGTTTATAAAAAAAAAAAAAAAAAGCCAACTCCATTGCTTGTGCAAAAAAGTTGGCAAACAATGCGGTTCTCAACTAGTGTACGACCATGCATAACAACTCCATTCGTTTCTCTTAAATTTGTACTCCCTCCGTCCATGGAATATAGTCATGGTTGTTTTATTTGGCTGTCCACGAAAAATAGTCATGTTGCCTAAAATGAAAATAATAAACTTTATATACACTTTTCAACATACACACATAACATTTTTAAAATAATTTATTTTGTACTTGATGTGACACAATATTCTTACTTTTTACATATTATATCAACTTTCTTAATAACCGTACATAAAGCAACAAGACCATATTTCATGGACGGAGGGAGTACGACGGAAGCCATCATTGAAGGCCACGCACTCAGAATTGAAATACGTGGGTACAAATAATGATTTTTTTTTTTACATGAGATATCGTCTCACCGAGAAATTTTTAATAGAATAATATCAAAATTTCAATATATTACCTTAAAATAGCTACACCATACTCCCTCTCTCCGTTTATTTTTATTTGAAGTTTATATAGATTACCATTTTTTTAAAAAATTATTTAATAGTTTTATGACATTTTTCACCATTTTCCCCAAGTTTACCCTTATTTTTGTCTCCAAAAATCTTTCATAACTTTGAAATTACCTTAATTTATTAATTATCTCTCATTCTTCCCTTTTTTTTTTTCACATGACAATTTTTCTCCCTGTATGAAATGCGGAGAAATATGTCAGTATTAATGACGAACAATTTGTCATTATTCACTCCTGTAAATACTAAACCACTTTAATTTCACCAACAAATACTGAAACATAAAAAAAAACTTATTCTTAATTAAAATATAATATTCAAATCAAATTATAACTACAATTGAATCCGTCACATTTTCATTTTCATATGCAATCTATAGCTTTACCATAATATATATATTCTAATATTTATAAAAATAGAGTATTATATACACGTAGAATATAAAAGGGACATTTTTCAATTTGGTCGTACGATTATACGGTTTATACCCCATGTACCTACCCCTCCCTCCACCTCTGCGCGCACACATTGAGTTAACGCCAAAATGTATCAACTTAATTGCCACGTGTCATGATATCAAAATGTATCTTCATCTCGTTTACGGATCTCAAAATGAACCACCCAAGAAATATGAGTAATTAACAAATCATTGGTGAAAACCTAATTACCAACATTTTAAATTACCCAATTCAATTACTTTTTTTAATCGAGCATGGAACTTATCCCAAAATTTATATGTAGTATATAGATCTGACCATTTTTCACAATTTTCAGGGTACAAATTATTGAACAGAAAAAAAAAAATCCAATCAATTTTTAAAAATTGAGTAGGTAGCGTGCAATGGCGGAAAAGTAGTTGTTTTTGCCTTGGTTATTTGTAGGGTTGGTAAATATTGGTGTACACAACACAGTGAAGAATATGATATGAATACGAGTTCGTAGAGTACCGATGAAGTACAAATTATATATGCAGCTCCATGGTACTTGAATTTTTTTTGTTTTATTTGGAAAAAAAAACGAGAGAGAAAAACCACAACAATGATTGCTTGAAACAGCTCGAGAAAAAAAAAAAAAAGGAATACTACGATATTTACTGGCGATGAGATTTTTTATTAGAAATACCTAGTTTTTAAATTTGATTTTACTCACTTCAATTTCAAAGATTGATATAAAAATACTCTAGTATTCTTATTAAAAAATTTATCTTATCCAAATGGTCCACCAAATCCTCACTACCCCAAATGGTGGACCTATTGCCCCAAAAGATGGTGCTTAATTCTTAATTTCAGTACCATTAGGTACCATTTTTTTTTTTTTTTTTTTTTTTAATATTTTAGAAAGTTGACACCTAGTGTAACTAAACTAAAGAGATTTGGTACCCAATTTGATTGAGATACCACTATTATGAGTGAGTATTGGATGGATGACTGAGTCTCAATTTCAACACTTATAATCTTTTATATCCACTTGTGAAGATTATTTATGTCTCAAAATTGAAATTGTGTAAAAAAGATTTTTTTATATAAGTGAGAATTGGCAAAATAAATTTATTGAAGTTTGAAGTGGGTATTTTCCACTATTGTCAGTTTTTATTATATAATTGTGTATATTGTTTATTATATTGCAACTAACCACATTTATAAATATATAACAATTTTTTTTTAAAATTTTTTTGTCCATAGATTATATAATATGAGATTCTATGTGCTCTAGCCTCTGTCCAAACTCAATTAAACCCATGGTCCGATACCAAGAGTTCCATTCAACCTGAATAAAAAATTCTACATACGTGACTAATTAATGGCGCCAGTCGAGGTGAGCCGAATTTATTTCTTATGGGTGTATTTATTTTAGGTGTAACATAACACACATATATGTATGTATGGAATTTCATTTAATCTAAGATCCCAAAGATTCACATAAAAAAAATATATGCAAAATTTGCAGCAACAAACGAGAGGGTTGCAAAATGGAATCACGTGCCTGAGTAATTGTGTCTGATGATCTATCACCATTCAATGGCCCATATTTTTTTATTTTGTTGTGCAATCAATTCTTTTCATTCCCCTGATCTCAATCTTAGATCCACATTCCCCCAAAAAAATTGAGTTATTTTTTACAAAAAAATAAAAATCCAATATTTTAATTTATATATATATATATGTGTGTTTTTTCAGAATTATGGTACAACTTTAATTGAATCGGATTTACTTAATTTGATCAAACTCAAATTGATTGCTTATAGAGTAATTTATATGTGCATTTGGTGTATGATGCACTCACTCAACATTTGAGACTGTTTTACACTGAAAAGTGTGATTAGATTACACTGAAAAGTTTATACTAAAAATTGGTTTTCAGTATAAATTTTTCGGTGTAATCTAACCATACTTTTCTGTGTAATCAATCTACACTTTTCAATATAAACAATCTCAACTGTTGAGTGAGTGTACTATGCACTTGGTGCATATGAGAGTGTGCTTTCTTATATTACACGCAGCTTATCATAATTCATATCCGATCTAGAAATACTTAAATTAGGGTTTGCTATCTTTAATCAATTGAACTCAAACAAAGTCTCAAAGTGAATTTTTTTTCCCAGTTCAGTATAGGTGCATTTTTTAATTTTCATTACATAAGGTGTGACATATTATAAGATTAGATTTTCATTAAAGTCTAATTGAGTGTTAGTTTATGTATAAATATATCAACATCTAATAAAATGATTTCTTCTAATTAATTTATTTTTGAAGCTGGAGATTTCAGTGGCTCATCGTGTTAGTGTTCAGCTCTATTCCAAGCTCTTATTATTAAATCAAACCTCCAACTATCACAATAGTGCTTATATTTTTCTTTAACTTATAATTTTTTTTTTGGGTTTCAACTAATGAATTACCACATTAAAATTAGTCAAAATTGAATCTAAATCCCCATTTATACCCAAATTCCAACCTCGCTATGCACATAATTAGTACGTTTTACTAATATGTTTAAGATTGATTGATGTATTGCTCATCAACATAAAAGATAATTTCAGTATGCATCAATAAAAGTATTATAATGTGGTGTAATTCAACTACTGATTATTGAAATTTCGAATGGCGATTGATCGCTCTTAATTATAAAAAATGTGAAGCATCATATAGTATGGTAAATACATTTTCCACTTATGTGGGACGTCCTATAGATTTCAAGAAACATGAGTCTCATATATTGTCGATTGGCTTTACTAAAATATTCTATATCCAACTTAATCATTTTAAATTCTTCTTCAGATTTATTATATTCCCAACTAAAAGACAAAGTATGTCCTGTTCAGTTATCCTAGAATAAAAATATCATGTCGAGGTCCAATTATTGCATGAAATGAGTTGGAAAAATAAATAAATTGAAAGAAATAAATTAGAATTGGTTGTCAAATTAAATGAATATTTCTTGTCTCATTATTACCGAAGCCCAGACAGTTGCATCAGCTCTATTATATTCTGTGTCACGGAGTCTTTCTTTAAGCCCATTGTGATTGAGTCTTTTATTGGAATATCTTCTTTTCCTGAGAAGACAGGATTTTATTTACTACTAGCTATAGACTACTGGTTCTCCGTAATTAAAAATAGAGTTAGTTCTATGTGCACTTGGTGCATGGTGTACTTATTTATTAGTTGAGACTGTTTACACTGAAAAATATAATTTGATTGTACTGAAAACTTTTCTTTTCAGTACAATCAGCCAACATTTTTCAGTGTAAACAACCTCAAATGTTGAGTGAATGCACCGTACACCTGATGCATATGAGAGTGCGCGTTAAATATATAGCTGACCTTTTGTTTTTAATAAAAATTAAAAGATTATATTGAAAAATAAACTTTCTGCAAACTAATGAACCATAATGAGCATTGAATTTATATTATAATTACTTCCTTCGTGACATAATTGTTTGCTATATTGCCAAAAAGGTCCGTCCCATATTTGTTTGCTACATTTATTTTTGGTAAAAAAGTAACAATACTTTTTAATATTATATTCTCCATACGCTAATAACAAAAAACATCTACTTTATCACTTTAAATACTAATAAACAACCCTTTCCTTAAAACCCGCACAAATAGTAACCTAGCAAACGAGTTTGGGACGAAGTGAGTAAAATGTAAAACCATGATTTCAGTGTAACAATGAGGCAAATTTAAATGAACTATCAAATATAAAATTTGATATATATATATATATATATATATATATATATATATATATATATATATCCAAAAGGTAAATAATTAACGAACTGCATATATATATGGGATGAAAAGAATAATGAATTGATCTAGCTCGAGATTTTCTTTTAGAATATTTATATTTTCACAATACATAAGTATTACTTTGAACAATATTTTCTTTTAAATTTAGAATATAATAAGTGTTATTAAATATATTGAATATCTTACTATGACAATCTTTTACACTTGCTAGAGAGTAGATAGAATTTGCCATCTTGAAAACATCCTTCAAGTCAATGAGCTTATAGGAATGGATCCAAAACTTCATTCCAAGAGGATGAAATATATATAGAACAAAAAAATTCATAATTTCAAAAAAAAAAAAAAAAAAAAAATATTTATATATAAAATCTATCCCTCTATCTATATATATATATACAAAAATGGGGCGCGATCATCCCTTAGCGCTCCCTAAATCCGACCCTGCTTACTTATAACATACGAGTCCACCCAGGATGACGAACTGAATGTTATGAGCTTGAGTTTGTTTAATTATGTTAACGAGACTTGTTAAACAATTTCAAACAATTACTTTTCAAATGAATCGAAACTCGAATAGTTAACAAAACACATCCGCTCCTAAAAATCAGTTCATATTTCAATGTCGGACACTGTTAACTTACTTTTGACACTTTTTATGCATATGATAATTGTGTTTATGGATAAACCACCACATTCTATATTATCAAAACACACATGCACGTACGATACTTCATACTTTAAGAATTTCCCATGCATGCAAATACAGATAACTTATAATTTATATCGAAATCTTGGACATGACATTTCAGCCTAGGCGGAATACGAAAACGTGGGGAAAATCCAATTACCAAAAGATTCAATTTATAAGGTAATTATCACGCTTTACCAAATTGCAAACAGCGAAGATTTTAGTATATAAAATGTAGGCAATGCACGTGCGGAAAATTTGAGCCACAAAATATTCACGTGCAACTGTTTTCTTTATTTTTCTCAATTTTCATTTATAAAAATTATATTCATGTGCAAGAGATAACCTTCCTATATCTTTTATTTGCTATATTTATAAAATTTTAATTTAGATGTCTCTAAAGATGGGTATTGTTATTATTTCTCCTTTTGTTTTTGTGACCAAGATTAATCAATTCAGGCTGGATTTGATGCATTAATTCCTCCAAGAACAATATAATTGAATCCTATTTTCTCAATTATATTTTAATCTCGTGTTTCATTTCATTAATCCACGTTTTGCGTCTTTATATTCCTTTAAAGATTAACATAGTATTTATGAAAAATAATGAGACCTCGACAATAGAAAGAGAAAATAGATTGCTCAAAATTGCCAAAGAGTCAGTCACATGCAAAATTTGTGGCATGCATTTTGCATGAACCATTTTTATCATTTATATTTGCTATCATTTATGTAAAGTAATTTTGGGAGTGCTCCAAAAGGGCATGTGTTTACCTAGTTAGCTCCAACCAACCTCGTGCCCTTACAAAAAATTCAACATTATTAAATTCCCCTTCAATGCAGGGACATTATATAACTTCCACACAATGTTTAAAATTCAATCGAATTTGGAAAGTATTATGAAGGTGAAATTTATAATGCTCTGGTGCACATGCTAATCACACGATATTGTACTCTTGATTCTTGATAATGAGGGCTTTTAAAATTTTGAACAAAGTGTAGAGTTGACTATAATCAACTCGACATCAGTCGATTGTTGACTAACTTCTAAAAATTTAATTGGATAAAAATATGAAATTCTATCGATTCAGAGTTTGAAAGTTTACTAAGTATATCGATTTTAAACCTGTAAAAAAATTCCTATTAATTCAGGATCTTGAAAATAGAAACTACCAATTTAAAACTCACACATTCTAAAACCTTTTGACATCTTATACTTTCGGATATCAAATTGATAATTTTCAATTTTTTAAATTCTGAATAGATCGATAAGAAAAAAAAAATTGGTTATAAATTGAAAATTTTGGTAACTTTCAAGCCTTAAATTGATAATATTCCTAAAAATATAATCTAAAATTTCAAAAATGTATACGTTGTGATATGAAACTCAATGTTCAGTTTCAAAGTCAAGATCAATACTAATTATTTTTACTATATATATTACTAAATACAAATAATTTATAAAGACATTCGATAAACAAACTCAACATGGGTTCAATTCGTATCCAATTTTTTCGGAATTCACAAACCATTCCATAACTTTATGATAAAATATATTTAGTCTTAAAATTAATTAATTTATCAGATTTAGTCAATTTCTCTAACAAGGTCCAATTTTGGTTCCAATTAATTGGCGAAACAATGTTGTTTTTGCTCATTGAGTGACACATGACGGACAATATTGATAATTTCCGGCGATGAAGCTGATTTGACTGTTATTTATGTGTTAAAATTGAATATACATGATGTGCAATAAAATTGTAAAAGAAAAGAAAAAACTAATATAATTAGTACATTTGGAGGCCACATCAGCTCCCTTGGATGCCACACGACGGTCAAAATTAGCGATGAAGCTAATTTGACTGTCATTTATGTGTTAAAATTATTTATACATGATGTATAGTAAAATTGTAAAAGAAAAGAATAAATAAATATAATTAGTACATTTGGAGGCCACATCAGCTCCCTTGAGCGCCACACGACGGTCAAAATTAAAAAAAATTAGCGATGAAGCTAATTTGACTGTCATTTACGTCTTAAAACTATATATACATGATATATAATAAAATTGTAAAATATATATATATATATATATATATATATATAATTAGCAAATTTGGACGTCACATCAGTTTTCTTACTGAAAATCACCAATTTTAAATTTCAAAACGATATTGTATTAATTTTTTTGATCAATTTGAAATTAAAATTGGACATTGCGGCAGAAATGGTAGCAAAACACGTGCTATATGTTGCACGTTGGTGGAAGTCGCTGGCGACTTTGGTAAATAATTACTGATATTTGTTGAATAATATTTAATCCCGATACCGAAACTGGTTTATACTCCTATATTATTATAATTTTGTGTAGGACATAATAATAACAAATCTTGAAATTTTCTTCTATATGTCAACCAGTTAGACTTTACGACTTTACGTAGACTTCTCAAATTAATCCTTATATAATTATTATATTTAATTTCGGGAAAAATCCTGCATTAATGGATTTCGGCCATCAATTTTATATTCGTGATCACACCATATAAAAATATCATTTGTTTCTTGGCATAGAACAGCTTAATAGCAAGCAATAAACAGTTTCTGTTTTGGGGTTATATTTTGTCCCTACCAACCGTAGCACAAAGAGTAGTTGTGCAATTTTCTCCCTCCATATAAATGTGTACACACTATAGTATACCTACTCCCAACAATAACAATTACTAATTAACTAAACACTTCTAATTGTAGGTTACCTTACCCTTAATTGTTGAAATTTTTTATCACATAACAAAACGATAAATATAAACAAGACAAAAAAAAAAAAAAAAAAATTTATTTAAGCAATGCATGATTCAGATCAAATAATATAAAACAAGACAAAAAAAAAATCCTCTCATTGTCCCTCTCGTGCAACATTTTCTAATATACTCCTTAAAAACTATTTTATCTAACTATATCTTTCCAACATCTCAATAATATATCATATATATGTCATTACTTTTTAAACATTAATTTATTTCTATATACTTTTTTATGACAAAAAAAAATATAAAAAAGTAAATAAAATAATTTTATCAACTTTGAAACTAATAAACTAACTCTTACATTAAGCGTTACACGAATTCAGGAACGGAACGGAGATAGTATGAATTAGTAAAAGATTGTGTGAGTGTGACTTTAGCACTCCATGTCACTTTCACCCATAAATCACACGTACATTGGTCAATATGTTCTTGGAGTTTTTACACATACTTTATACATTGACCATAAGTACACTTTACTGGCCTTATATATATAGGCCAAACTCATTACTCATCAATTTAAGTCGTCCAAAAAACTCCCAAACAATGAGGATATCCACAACTACTCTTAAATCTGTACGGCCATGCACCTCAACATACCCCCAAAATCTTGTCTCCACCCCCTCCAAACCAACAAAACCCAACAACATCCACATAAGATCAAGTCCATTTCCCAACGACTTGGACCACCTCAACCTCAGCACTTCATCGTCGTCGTTTCTGAGCGTCGCCCCAACGATGTCGACGAAGCTGAGCAAGAGGTGGAAGGATTACCAAGGGTTCAAGAACTGGGAGGGTCTGCTCGACCCCCTCGACGATAACCTACGCCGCGAGATCATCCGCTACGGCAACCTAGTCGAGGCCGCCTACCACGCCTACGATTTCGACCCCTCGTCCCCCTCCTACGCCATGTGCCGCTACTCCAAAATGAAGTTGTTGACCGAGGCGGGTCTGGCCGCCTCGGGGTACAGAGTCACCAAAAATCTGACCGCCACATCAGGTATACAACTACCCAGCTGGGCCGACAAGGCCCCCAACTGGATGACCATGCGGTCCAGCTGGATAGGATACGTCGCCGTCTGCCAGGACAGGAAGGAAATTTCCAGGCTCGGGCGACGCGACGTGGTCATTGCATTACGTGGCACGGCCACGGGCCTCGAGTGGCTGGAGAATCTCCGTGCCACGTTGACGCCTCTCCACGATGCTGACGTGGATTCGGATTGCGATTGTAATTCGGATTCGGAGCCAATGGTTGAAAGCGGGTTCTTAAGTTTGTACACATCGAGCGTGGGGAATAGGCCGAGTTTACAAACACAAGTGAGGGAACAGATAAGGAGAATACTTGAAAAGTACGGAGACGAGCCGCTGAGTTTCACCTTCACGGGCCACTCGCTCGGGGCCGCGTTGGCCACACTCGCGGCCTACGACATCAAAAAGACGTTCAAAAACTCGCCGTTGGTGACGGTGATCTCGTTCGCGGGTCCTCGGGTCGGGAATTGGAGCTTTCGGTGCCACCTGGAGAAACAGGGGACCAAAGTATTACGCATTGTGAACTCCGACGACTTAATCACCAAAGTTCCCGGATTCGTCATCGACAACAACGAGGGCCGCCGCCGATGGGTGCAGAAGCTGGTGGAGGACACGCAGTGGGTTTACGCCGACGTCGGGTGCGAGCTGCGGCTGAGCAGTCGGGACTCGCCGGACTTGAACGGCATCAACATTGCCACGTGTCATGATCTCAAGACGTATCTACATCTCGTTAACGGATTCGTCAGCTCAAACTGTCCATTCCGCGCCACCGCCAGAAAAATGATGAATAAATCATTGGTGAAAAGCTAAAATTAATTAATTACCCAATTCAATTAATTTTTTACCGAACAAGGAAATCATTTATCCGAAAATCAAATGTGTATATATATCAATTCATTTTTCCACGTGGTAACAGAAAAGATGAGAAAAATCCAATCGAAATACTAGTGCTAGTAAATGTTGGTGACACAGTGAGTATGTGTACGAGTATGTACGTAGAGGAATAAAGTGTAAAAGATCTTTTGGACTAAAAGTTTTATTTTGTTTTTATTTGGAAAGAAATATCGACCCTGTTCAGAAGACCTGCCACCCAATCGTGCCGCCGTCCATACTCAAGAATTGACATAAAATAAAGAAAGAAGGTCAAGTTTAAGTATATAGATATTGCAAATTAAGTCCCGTACACGGAATTCTTAATTAAACGCACCGTCCGATATTACTGGAGGAGGGCTATTTAAATTGAATTGAAAATTTAGGAATGTTAAACTAGCTACCCCTAATTCATTAGTCAATTCTATATAAATGAAAGATATACGGGTTAGGATTTCACCGATTCACTTTAAAGAATCCACTGATAGTAGATATTCCATTCTAGTTGTAACTGCAAATTTCGAATTTATTAAATATAATAAACACGAAAAAGATTACAATTTATATTTATTCGGATTAAACCGAAAAATTTGTGTGCGGGTTGACTAACTCTAGATTTGATCCTCTGATTCTTCTCTTCGGTGTTGAACTTGACTTGGATGTTCTTCGGGAGAAATCCTTGCCTTGATCTTCGTTTGAGGTTGATCTTTGAATTTATAACGTTAATCCAAGGGCGAAACGCCTTATTTTGGATTACACTTTATTTTTGGAATTTGGGGGATGAACGCCTTCGAAGGCGGGATGAACGCCGTTGAATTTGGTGAAGAACGTCCCTTGAATCTTTGAGGAGAAACGACGGATCGGAGAGTTGCCGGACCTTAATCTCGGATCGGAGGCCGTTTATGGTAGGCTTGTGCGAAGAACGCCTTTGAAGATTCTTCAAATCTTCAAGGAGAAACGCCCTGTTCGGAGGGGTGTTGGACCTTGATCTCTGATCGGAGGCCGTTTATGGTAGACTTGCGTGAAGAACGCCTTGAAGCTGCGAAGAACGCCTTTGAATCTTCAAGGAGAAACGCCGGATCGGAGGGGTGCTGGACCTTGATCTCGGATCGGAGGCCGTTTCTGATCGCTTCCCACGAAGAACGCTTTGACTTTGACGAAGAACGCTTTGAATCTTCAAAAGCTCTTGAACTTCTGAATTCCTTGTGCTTCTGTCTGTCTGAATGAATGAATGAAGACCCCTATTTATAGGGTGAGGAGATGAAAACTTTTCTCCGTCATGGTGCCACGTAGCGCTTTTTGATTGGTTGATGCCGATTTGATGGGCTTTTATTGACCAATTTCCAGATTTAGCTGATTTGATTTGATTTCCATGAATTCTTTTCCTTTTTCAAGCAAGATATGATTTGATCTTTCTTGGACACTAAGTCAATGAGATTAATTACTGCAGACTCGTATTTTTAGCAAGTTTGTACGGTGTATATTAAATACCAATTAATTTAATTATTTAATTTGAGAATTAATTTATTTAAATCCCCAAAATTAAAATAATAAATTTATTTTGATATTAATATTTATTTGTACACGCGTCAATATTTAATTGTGTGCAAAATTAATTTGCTTACAAATGCCCCCTCGTGCTTTGTTCACGGTCATTTGCGACTTGGAGTGAACGGAGCACGAAAATCTTTACGCCCTCATTTGCTTTTGGACTTTTGAATCATGACTGAACTTAGAAGATGTCTAAGCTGCCTACGTACCTCTTTGGTCTAGGAGGATCAAGTCATAACGTAGTTCAAGGGGAATTTGATTTAATTTGGGGGTGCCATAAACAGTTTATACTCGTGTAGGCTAGGAGTGACATACAGTTTAAGCTCGTACGTCAAGGAGATTTGATTTGAATTTGTTTGATAGTTTATACTCGTATCAGGGAGATATACTTTGAACTTGTTTGATAGTTTAGACTCGTATCAAGGAGTATTACAACTTTGCAGACAGTTTAGTCTCTTATCAAGGAGATTTCATTTGACTTGGAGAGACTTCAGTTTGATCTTTAGCTTGAGTGCTTCAGACAGTTTTGTCTTTCGCCAAGGAAACTTGATTTGGTTTTGAGATAGTTTTCACTCGTATCAAGGAGCTTTATTTGATTTGGATTTTGGAGAGACTTCAATGTGATCTCCGGCTTGAGAGCTTCATACAGTTTTATCTCTTATCAAGGAGAATTTGATTTGGCTTTGAGATAGTTTTCGCTCGTATCAAGGAGCTTTACAGACAGTTTATGATCTTGTCAAGGAGATTTGATTTGAATTTGTTTGATAGTTTATACTCGTATCAGGGAGATATACTTTGAACTTGTTTGATAGTTTTCGCTCGTATCAAGGAGCTTTACAGACAGTTTATGCTCTTGTCAAGGAGTATCTTATTTGACTTTGGAGAACTTCAGAAAGTCTCTTCGAGCACTATGTCTCCTTGCTTGACTAATTGCATGACCTTTTCTTTGAAGATAAAACAATCTTCAATTGAGTGGCCCACTAAGCGGTGGTACTTGCAATATTTTGGATCGTCAATGCGTCCAGCTTCTTCCGGCCGTTTCATCTTAGGCAACTCAATAAGTTTTGCCTCCATCAAGTCATCGAATATCCCCGAGACGTCAGAGTCTAAGAAAGGATATTGCTTTTGTTTTAGCTCTTTCAGACTCAGCCCGTCTTGCCCCCTATCCCGAGGAAGGTCCGTTATGTATTCCTTACTTGAAGGCTTGTCATATATCATATCGCGATACTTTTGACTTGGTGGTTCTTCAACTCCACTTGCGGCCATGCTTAGCTCCATGTCATGAGCTCTTGTAGCTAGATCTTTGAAGGTCTTTGGTTGAATTCCTTGAAGAATGTATCGGAGACCCCACTGCATGCCTTGGATGCACATCTCAATTGCAGAAGCTTCGGAGAGTCTATCCTTGCAATTCAGACTTAGGTTTCTCCATCGATTAATATAATCGATGACGAGCTCATCTTTCTTTTGGCGGGTGTTGGTTAGCTCGATCATGCTAACCGTTCTTCTCGTGCTGTAGAAACGGTTTAGAAACTCTTGTTCCATCTGATCCCAACTGTCGATGGAGTTAGCCTCCAAATCGATGTACCAATCGAATGCATTCCCTTTCAAGGATCGGACAAATTGTTTGGCAAGATGGTCTCCATAAGTTCCGGCATTGTTGCACGTTTCAACGAAGTGGGCCACGTGCTGCTTCGGATTTCCCTTACCATCGAATTGTTGGAACTTTGGAGGTTGGTAACCGGTTGGCATTCTCAAGCTATCAATCCTCTTCGTATAAGGCTTGGTGTAGCTGAAGGTTGATTTGGAGGTGTCATCAATCTTTCCTTTCACCGTCTCCAAGATGAGCTCCTTGAGCTGGTCGAGTTGGATCCCTCCATTCGATGAGATCTGTAGCTCCTTGGTAGTTGCCTCGGTTTCACTGACTTGACGTTGAGTTGAAGTTTCCTCATCGTGCTCCTCAACTTGCTTTCCTTTGACGTGGCTTACATCGCTGCCATCTACCCTATTCATTAGACTAACGATCTGGATGTCTTGATTCTTGACATGATTCGTAAGCCCCGCTACGGCCTTAATGAGGCTGTCAAGCTTTTCATAAATGGTTGAGGCATCCACCATCATGGCTGGCGCTACGCTTGAGTCTGAAGATGAGCCCGATGATGAGCGTGGGGTAGAGCATGCAGAGTTGACTTCCTCATCTTCGCCGATGTTGGGAGGCTTGTTCGTAACTATCCCGGATGAGGGGCTTCCTTCTGAAGAGGCTTGTGTCGATGACTTCTTCGACATGCTTCTTGTGATAACGTTGGCGTTAGGAGCCGTTGAGGGTTTGGTCCTTAGCAAAATAATCTTGCGTGGAGTAGTCATTCTGACGATCCTAAGCTTGCTTGAGGAGAGAAGAGATGAGAGGTAGAGTTAGTCCCACTGGGCGTGCCAAATTTGTAACTGCAAATTTCGAATTTATTAATTATAATAAACACGAAAAAGATTACAATTTATATTTATTCGGATTAAACCGAAAGTCTTGTGTGCGGGTTGACTAACTCTAGATTTGATCCTCTGATTCTTCTCTTCGGTGTTGACCTTGACTTGGATGTTCTTCGGGAGAAATTCTTGCCTTGATCTTCGTTTGAGGTTGATCTTTGAATTTATAACGTTAATCCAAGGGCGAAACGCCTTATTTTGGATTACACGTTATTTCTGGAATTTGGGGGATGAACGCCTTCGAAGGCGGGATGAACGCC
Source organism: Ballota nigra (assembly GCA_947034835.1). NCBI lineage: Eukaryota > Viridiplantae > Streptophyta > Magnoliopsida > Lamiales > Lamiaceae > Ballota > Ballota nigra. The sequence continues at coordinate 95,909,480 of OX344724.1, forward strand.
GTTGAATTTGGTGGAGAACATCCCTTGAATCTTTGAGGAGAAACGACGGATCGGAGAGGTGCCGGACCTTAATCTCGGATCGGAGGCCGTTTATGGTAGGCTTGTGCGAAGAACGCCTTTGAAGATTCTTCAAATCTTCAAGGAGAAACGCCCTATTCGGAGGGGTGTTGGACCTTGATCTCTGATCGGAGGCCGTTTATGGTAGACTTGCGCGAAGAACGCCTTGAAGCTGCGAAGAACGCCTTTGAATCTTCAAGGAGAAACGCCGGATCGGAGGGGTGCTGGACCTTGATCTCGGATCGGAGGCCGTTTCTGATCGCTTCCCACGAAGAACGCTTTGACTTTGACGAAGAACGCTTTAAATCTTCAAAAGCTCTTGAACTTCTGAATTCCTTGTGCTTCTGTCTGTCTGAATGTGTCTGAATGAATGAATGAAGACCCCTATTTATAGGGTGAGGAGATGAAAACTTTTCTCCGTCATGGTGCCACGTAGCGCTTTTTGATTGGTTGATGCCTATTTGATGGACTTTTATTGACCAATTTCCAGATTTAGCTGATTTGATTTGATTTCCATGAATTCTTTTCCTTTATCAAGCAAGATATGATTTGATCTTTCTTGGGCACTAAGTCAATGAGATTAATTACTGCAGACTCGTATTTTTAGCAAGTTTGTACGGTGTATATTAAATACCAATTAATTTAATTATTTAATTTGAGAATTAATTTATTTAAATCCCCAAAATTAAAATAATAAATTTATTTTGATATTAATATTTATTTGTACACGCGTCAATATTTAATTGTGTGCAAAATTAATTTGCTTACACTAGTCTTTATAAACTTTGAACTAAATAAATCTGCAACTACGTAATTAAAATTTAAAATCAAAATAACTATTGTATAACCTATTAAATTTTAAATTCATTATTGAATTCAATTGCATCACCCAAAAATTTAGAAATCAAACAATCATGTATTATTTACACTGCTTGAAGTGATTGTTACTACCGCGAACAAACGTAGTAAATAGAACAAACGGAACCAGGTGGCATAGTCCACCTGGCCAAGGGCGGAGCCAGGATGTAAAAACAGGACGGGCTGAAAGCCTAAAATAAAATCAGTACAGAAAATAAAAGTCAATTTTTTTCGTTTTATATGTGCAAAAAGTGAGTTTTTTTTCTTTTCAATTTTGGTCCAATTTATTAATTTTCAGGACCAAAACTACAATTTCATCACATTTTATTGGGATCAAACTGCAATTCACTAATTTTTTTTTTTAGATCAAAACTGCAATTTTTTAGACCAAAATTGTCAAAAAAATCTAAAGAAACTATGAAACTAAAAATTCTCGATAAAAGAACCGTTATGAAATGTACCAATTATTTTGAGAGCAAAAGCACGATTTTTTTTCAGTTCAGTAGAAAATGTTATACAATAATCTTGAATAAATTAATAACTTAAATTTTTTTTTATCTTAGAAGATTATTTTTTTAAATAGTTAAATCGAAAATGAAGGGGAGAATTTTTTTTTAATTATAGTTCTCGGTAAAAAAAAATGGTTCATAGAATAATTTTTTACTTCACTGATAAATAATAAAGAAAACAAATTGAAAAGGATAAACAAAAAAATTAAAAAAAATTGTTACGGGATCGAGACTCGAGACCCGGTGATAGCCAAAACAAAAAACTTAGCCACTTGGACACCAAGAGGGCACTTGGTTAGTAACACTTCAATGATAATCAGAATGAATTAAAAATTAGTGTAATTATGAGGGTTAATTAGAACAAAATCATCATCTCTCCTCCTAAATAGGGTAATCAGTACTCCATTTTGATTACCCTATTTTCCCCCTACAACCATCTTCCTCATCACTCTCTTATTCCTCCACCAACAACCACCAACAACCACCAACAAACCTTTGTTGTCCACTTATATTCCAAAATTAGACATGTTACTAGCAATGCAACCACCATTGGAACAATCCTTCTCCCAACATATCATTTTCATTATGGGGGCATTGATGGAAAACAAATTTTCATTCCAACTGCCATTAAAGTGCTCTTAACTAAGCGCCCCCTAAGAACTATTGTATAAGTAAGGAACTTACATTACTATAGTAAAGTTTCTCGACAAAACAGGGTGGGCTGCAACCCAGTCTAGCCACAACGTAGCTCTGCCCTTGCACCTAGTCATTGGATTCTTCATTTAAGAAGTGATCCAGATTCGATTTCTTTTGAAAACGAATTAAAAAATTAGTTATAAAATGGTTTGGAGAATTTTTGGAGTACGTGAAAACTTGGTGAACTAACTTCTAGTTACCAACCACTAACATATTACATTCAATTAAAGAAAAAAAACTACCACGAACAAACGGAAAATCCCACCTACCAAAGTATAAAAGTCAAAACTGCTAAGGGCATTCAATCCAACATAAGAAAGAAGGCCAGATTAAACAAAAAAAAAAAAAGTGATCCAAAAATGGATTTAACCTAAAATTTCAGGGTATCCCTAAAAAATTATACCTAACTGTAAATAAAACAAAAACAACTCACATAGAGTTTTCCTCATCTATATTGTCAGAATGAAAAAAGTACGCTAAAGGCGTCAATCCATGCAAGGAATACCGTAATAACTATTTAATAATATACATATAGTCTAGAAAATATTTTTAGAGAAAAGAAATCTTAATTATATATTTGCTCAATTTCAAGTGTGTAAAGGCTCTTATGCCCAATTGTACTAAAATATTCATTTTTGTCCAATCATGTCTTTCCTACCCTTACTCGCGCATTTTTCCAACTATATTCCAACAATATTAGCGCAAAAAAATAAGAACAATTTTATACAATTAGGCAAAAAAAGATTTTGGACACTAATTAGAAATTTTTGTACGTTTTCTCATATTTAATTTTATTCATATTTTAACAAAATGTGATCATCTAAAATATATATTCATCAATAAAAATAAATTATTAGTATTGTCATATATTTATATTAAAAATAAGGCTCAATCTACGAGGCTTAAGCTAAATGGTTAGGACTAAGACAGCCCGAATTCAAACAAATTAGGAAAAAAATAGTCATAATCCTTATTTTCCCAGTTTATATACGGTCTAGTCTAAACATATAATGAATATTCTTGTATGTAATCGTATAATTAATGTCATGATTGTAGTCAAGATTGATTCAAATGGATCAGCAAGACTTCTGAATATACCTATAAATTAATTTTCGGTATATCTTTAATTATTGAATACACAAACAATAAAGTTTAGTCTTAATACACATTAATTAAATTGGGACATTTGAAATAATTTCTACACTTTTAATAAAGAAATTAATTATAATTTGAGACTAATAAAAAAAGATATATGGACTATTTTGTTGTATGCAAGAAGTATTTTATTTGTAGTAGTTTTTTATTTGATTATGATTGAGACTCACCAATAGTTTTAATTTTTTTTTCTCATCTTGTAAGTCATGTAGTTAAATACTCCCTCCCCAATCCTGTCGGGCCAGGAGGTGGGGACTCTGGGGGCGAGGGCTTCGCCTTTTGCTACAAGTTAAATACTCCCTCCAATTCGTTTTTGATTGCCCATAAGGAAATGACACGGGTTTAAATAAAAGAGTTGTTTATTAGTATTTGTGGGTATAAAATTGATTTTATTTGTAGTAGTTTTTTATTTGATTATGATTGAGACTCACCAATAGTTTTAATTTTTTTTTTCTCATCTTGTAAGTCATGTAGTTAAATACTCCCTCCAATTTGTTTTTGATTGCCCATAAGGAAATGACACTGGTTTAAGTAAAAGAGTTGTTTATTAGTATTTGTGGGTATAAAATTGATTTTTAAAAGGGGCAAGAAAGTCTTTTCAACTTTATGGAAGATATTTGTGGGTATAAAGTTAATAAATTAGTGACAATAAGTGATATTTTTAAGGGGTAAGTTAAAAAATGTAGTGTTTATTTTTTGCTATTTTGGGTAAGAAAAAAAAATTCTTCCTTTTATAGTAAAATGGATAATAAAAAATGAATTTGAGGAGTACTTCATTTCTAGTGGTTGGGATTCGGGGATGAACTACGGACGTTGGAGCACCGGCTAAAACTAATACTATTGGGGATATTTTTATTTTGTCTGGTATCTTTTTAATTATTCTTTTTTTTAATTGGTTATCTATCAGTATCACGCTCTTAATACGTTAGCATTTATTGATAAAGGAATATTTATTACTCCTTTTCTAATTTATTTTCTTGGAGAAATTATATTAGGAAAGTCTAGAAACTATATAATTTATGTCAGCTTATAATCGCTGAGTATTTATAGTTCATATAAATGATCAAATAATTAAACAAACCGACCACCAATCAGATTAAAGTAGATCGATCTCCACGATTTTGAATTGACCCGATTTAAAGTTTGGGTTGAACCGAGCAACGTTTGAATTTAAGTTATGTGGTGTATCGACCGTTGATGTATTTTAAACATCTTATCACTCAATCTCTATGGGAAGAAAATAAATTGTCAAAGGAGTTGACATATTGTACGGTCCACATAATACGATACCCATCTTTAAATATAATTAACATAAATTCTTTTACGAAATTGAAAATTTATAATATTATATTTATTCAGTGTTATTATAATATTCACTTAATAATGTTATTGTCCTTATAAATTATAATGGAAAATGCTATAAGTATTAATTTATAAAAGCAATAATATCACAAAATTATAAACAAATTCTTCAGGAGAATGACTCCAAAATTAGAACAATTAAATTGGACCGGTAGGAGTATAAAACTAAAAGCAGTGACGAATGTAGATGGTATTTTGAGGGTACAATTGTTTATAAATTTAGACATAAAATATATTAATTATATTTTGTATCTCCAAATTGTTGAAAATCATAAACATTCATATGGAGTTTGAATGGTTTCTTTATTGTGCTTCATAGAAATATGCGTACAACATACATATACAGAAAAGAATATCACCTATTCTATGCTAATTACAATTACATTAACTAAGGAGGAAATAGTCAAGGCATGAATTAGGGATATGATAGTGCGGCCAAGAGCAAGAAATCAGGGATTCGAATGTAATCACGATCAAATCTTTCAACCCCCCTCAAGTTGGCGCGTGAAGATTACGAACACCCAACTTGCCAACAAGATAACAGAACCGTGCAGCTCCCAGTGCCTTGGTGAACAAATCAGCCACTTAGTGCTCAGTAGAAATTTTGCATGGTTTAATTTCATGAGATTCAACACGTTCACGGACAAAATAACAATCCATATCCACATGCTTCGTACGTTCGTGAAAAACTGGATTGTTTGCAATAGGACAAGCAGCTTGGTTGTCACAATATAATGAGGTTGCCGTCGATTGTATCGCTTCAATGTCTTTTAGTAACCATCGAAGCCACAAAATTTCACTAACAGTGGTTGCCATGGCTCTATATTCTGCCTCAGCTGATGAACGTGAGACTACAGACTGTTTCTTTGTACGCCAAGAGATGGGGGCACCTCCTAATGATATAAAGTATCCAGTGCAAGACCGACGTGTCATAGTACAACCTTCCCAATCAGCATCACAATAAGCTTCGAGTCTAAAATCATTGTTTGCTGGAAGGAATAGTCTTTGCCCTGCAGTCATATTTAGGAAACACAAGATTCGCATAACTGCATCCATGTGATTACGATGAGGATCAGCGATAAATTGGCTTAAGTAATTTATAGAAAATTGGATATCTGGTCGTGTGACTGTGAGATAGAGGAGTCGACCAATCAATCTTCGATAACGAAGAGTGTTAACACACGGGCTATCATCATCCTTGTTTAGTCGCAAGTTTTGTTCCATTGGAAAATCACTGGGTCGACCACCTTGTAGGCCACTTTCCTCCAAGATATCAAGTGTGTACTTTCTTTGGCTCAAAACAATGCCATCTGCTGATCTTGCAACTTCAATACTAAGGAAGTACTTTAAAGGTCCCAAATCTTTTATACTAAAAAGTTTGTCCAAGTACCTTTTGATATCAGCAATTTTATGCTCATCATTCCCCACTAATATTACATCGTCGACATATATTAGTGCAGCAACGTAAGTGCTCTTCCTCTTGAAAATGAAGAGTGAGTGATCTGCTCTTGATTGTCGGAATCCAACATCCACCAAAGCTTTAGTGAATTTGTGGTACCAATTTCTCGAAGCTTGACGTAGTCTATAAAGCGACTTTCGTAGCTTGTACACCCGTGTCTCTCCTTTCTTTGCAAACCCTTGAGGTATCTTCATGTACACATCTTCCACCAGATCGCCATGGAGAAAGGCATTGTTAACATCGAGTTGGTGTATTGCCCAATTTTTATCGCAACAAGACTTCTCATCGTAACGAGCTTTGCGACCGGTGCAAACGTCTCGTGAAAGTCTATTCCTTCAACTTGGTTGAAGCCTTTTGCCACCAAACGTGCTTTATAACGTTCAATTTCTCCATTAGGCTTGTACTTGATTTTGTATACCCACTTTGAGTTGATTGTTTTCTTTCCGGGTGGAAGTTGTTCAAGTGTCCAAGTATCATTCTCTTCTAAAGCTTGAACCTCCTTCTTCATCGCCTCACGCCAATTTTTATCTTTTACAGCCTGAAAATAATACTTAGGCTCATCCCGTGAGGTAATGGCCGCAAGATAAACTTTGCGTGAAACAGAAAACTTGTCATATGAGACAAAATATGATAAAGGATATACCTCAGAGGTTCCTGGATTGATAGTGGGTTGCGAATGGTCAATTGATTTGGGCAACTCTGTAGTATATAACTCAAGATGCTTAGGTTGTCTTCTTTCTCTTTCACTTCTTCGTGGAGCCTCCACGCGAACTGTATCAGAATTCGTATTGGGTTGTTCAACCACTGTTTCAACAACAGGGTCTCTCGAACCATCACTAATGTGCAATTTGCTTCTTTCAACAAATTCATCTGCATCCCACTCTACCTCTATTTGTTTGTTCAATCTTCCAATAGCAAGCTCAGGTTCAGACGTCTTAAATGGAAAAATATCTTCCATAAACTTAACATCCCGAGAGGTGTACACTTGTCTCGTTTCTAAATAAAAAATACGATATCCCTTTTGCGAATAAGGATATCCAATGAAAATACAACGGCGTCCCCTTTCACCAAATTTATCTTCCCCCTTTCGATTATCTTTTGCATAAGTTAAACATCCAAAAACACGAAGATGATGATAAGTGGGTGGTTTCTTAAACAAAATTTCATAGGGAGTTTTTTGTTTGAGAACACGAGATGGCAAGGGATTAATGATGTATGTAGAAGTTAACACACATTCCCCCAAAAAATTTATAGGTAATCCAGCCTCAAAACACAATGCCCTGACAATTTCTAAAATATGTCTGTGTTTTCTTTCAACAACTCCGTTTTGTTGAGGTGTGTCAGTGCAAGAGGTTTCAAGTAAAATTCCATTCTCACTATAATAATCAATCAGGCTCCTAGATTGAAATTCAACCCCATTTTCCGTACGAATCCTCTTAATATTTTTTTCAAATTGATTACGAATCATATTGCAAAATGTAATAAAATATTAACACACTTCAGATTTATGTTTCATAAGAAATACCCACACGCCTCTACTAAAATCATCAACCACAGTTAAAAAATAACATGCACCAGTGAGAGATGGAGTACGATACCCACCCCAAATATCACAATGAATGAGTTCAAAGCAAGATGTAGTTTGTATGCTACTATTGGGAAAAGGTAATCTAGTTAATTTAGCTTTCACACAAGAATCACAGTGTTCACCTTTCTTCCCAAAATCCTTATTAAAAACATCAAAATAATGTGACTTCAAACTCAAAGTATGTCCCAGTCTTCTATGCCAAGTTTTTGAATCAACTGTCACTGACATAACTTTCCCTTTTGTGACCACTGGTTCCAATTAGTACAGACCATCGCAGTGTCTACCCACTCCAGTCAGGTTCCTCGAAGGTAAGTCCTGTAACACACAAAATTCCGAGAAGAACGTTAAAATACAATTTAAATCTCTTGTTATCCGGCTAACAGAAAGTAAGTTGCACTTGAAATCAGGAATATTCAAGACTCGATTCAGTTTCAAACCATTAGGCAGATTAGTATTGCCAATGCTTTGAACCGATACCATATCACCATTTGCCACTTTCACTGGTATTCCCGTACCAGAATCCGTTTGGTCATGAAGAGCATTACCATCACATGTTATATGTCCAGTAGCTCCAGAATCAATAACCCATGATTTAAAGTTATATGTCTTACCAGCCATGTTGATGGTGGGAGTATTTTCCTCATGGACTACCTGTGAAGTGTCCTTTTTGAAATAATCAACCAACTTTGAGTATTGATCATCTGTGAGTCCTGGTATGGGACTGTCTCCAGTGGCCATGTGTGTAACCTTTGTGGTATTTTTTTTCCAAGGATCACCCTTCTTGCCGGTGTCGCGTCCTCCCCTTTTCCAATTTTCTGGATATCCAATGATCTCATAGCACCCATCTATTGTGTGATAAAGTCTTTGGCAGTGTGTGCATTTTTTTTGACATCATGCTTGCCTTCTTTCCAATCTCCCCCATCTTGACGACGCCCAACTCGTGTCTGGAAGACTGCAACTTCGACATTTGCCTTTCCAGCGAGGTGATTTATTTTTTGACGCTCGTCTTCAGAAACCATGTGAAACGCTGCCCCAAGAGAAATCGTTGGCCTGGTGCTTAATATCTGCATCTTCACGGTTCCAAAGCATTCATCCAGACCCATAAGGAACTCATAGAGTCGTTCCTTATCTCTCATGTCGACCAATTATTTTGGAACATCAAATGTACATTCGTTACACTTACACGTGGGAATTGGTGCAATGGATTGAAATTCATCCCATAGCCCTTTTAATTTTATGTAATAGGCTGAGACAGACAACTTTTCTTGTCGTGTGAGAGAGATTTTGTTGGAGTTATACGTGAAAGTATGCTTTTACTTTGTATAACTCGTGTATCAAACACTCGTTTTATGAGAATAATTCTTTTATCGCATTTGCTTTAGTTATGATTGAATGTTGAATTTCTATTGCAAACCGTTCAATATATAGTACGTGTTACATTGTAGTTAATGTGGTGATACCCGATCACGGAAGACAACATTAACAGTTTACTTGTAACTAAACGTACATTTTCATGACCTAGGTGGAATTGAACAATCCGCCGTGAAAGGTCGATGTGTAAGGCTCAGATTGGTCTGTCTTGACTAAGAGATTGCACTAGCACATTTAGTATGTGTTGAAGAGGTCCTACAGCGAGGATAAATTCTTCTGTTCTGAAAGGTGAAGAATTAGACCTCAGTGGTTGTTGATTTCTTAATCTCCGTCACTTAAATAGGACCGTGTGTGCTTAATAGTTACTGCTTTGATTCATGTTGGGTGAGAATCATTGCGACTTCGAACTTTGTGTCTTGGGCAGTAATATTAATCATACGATGGTTGCTAAGATTTAATACGGAGAAATGCGTGCGAGTACGGCTCGTGTGATTAGTTCCCTTGGTGGGCTCAGAAGTTTTATTGTACCAAATCTTGCAAGTGAAGAATTAGTTTCTTCGGTACGAATAATAATGTTGAGCTGTCTTTACTCCAAGGTGAAATATATTAATTAATTTAGAGCTATTCAGAAGCTTAATTAATTAATGGACTTGATAATCTTAAACGCACGAAATAATAACCGGGAGCCCATATTATCGTAATATGGATTAAGATGGATAGTGCAATATTAATTTATTAGTGGTAATAATTAATATTAATGAATTGAATTATATTGGGGCTCAATATTGAAATTCAGAAGACCATTAGGAGGTCCAATCTTAATTCTCCTTAAGGTCCCTCAAGTAGCCCATTAAGTAGCCCAATAATGATAAGGTGATTAAAATAAAAAGATTGTATAAATGCTGATTTTTTCAAGTATATTTTCGAAAAAAGAGAATCAAAAGAAATAAGATTTTGTTGATTTTCTTGGAAAGATATTATGGAAGATATGTATTCTAGGAATACAAGAATATCTCATATATTCAAGAAGATCCAAATCTTTGGATTTCTTATTGTGTTTTTCGAAAATTACCCATATTTAGGAGAGTGGGATTTTTGTGGAATATTTTATTTTGGAGAAAAGAATATATGAGATATATTCAAGATTTCTTAGAGTCTAAGAAAAGATTTTCTCCAAGGCCCATATTCCTCATAATTTTCGGCCACCTCCATCTATAAATAGGGGATGATTATTTCATCCCCAAGTACATAATTCCATGTGTTGGAAAAATCAAGAAGCATAGATATTTTTCTTTTTCCTTAGTTTATTAAATTACTTGAAAGCATCTCCCACCGGTGATCAAGTGAGGTGAAAAGGGAAATAGTTGAGAAGTCTTTGGGTTGATAGAGCGAGATTACAATTGTCCCGTATATCCTAATTACGTACCCACATCCTACTTCTACGAGTTCATCCTACCCTAAGCATGCAAGGGTTCTAGACTAACATGGTGGTTTGAATAATCAAAGCAATCACAAGAACAATAAACATATGCATAATTGAATTAACTAATAAAATCAAGAACATAAACGAAAGAACAAATTAAAGTCTCCAAAGAAATCTATATAAATCTGAAAAACTAGGTTTAATCATCTCAAAGAGTAAAGAAAAAAAGAATTAATCTAATATGTTCAAAAGAAATACTAAAGCTGAGAATTCGTAAATTAAAACCTCGATTACAACGTATAAAACTCTTCCAATCTCTCTCCCAAGCTTTCTCCTCGCTCAAAATATTTAAAAATATGTGTTTTTTTGGTTGATATGCTTGGAAAAAGGTATAAATAGGCTTGGGATCGAATTTGGGCATTTTTGGGCCAAAATACGCATTTGCTCGAGTATAGCGAGTGCACTACTCGAGTGCTCGAGTATTTTTCGGAAGCTGTACACATGTTCGTAAAATCTTCATATCTCCTCAATCGGGAGTCCGTTTTGGCCGATTCAAAGTCCTACGAACTCCTATTTTCACCCTCTATCCATATTTGAAAACCAAAGAGATAAATTCATCAGTTTATAGAAATGATACTCAATTGACTCCAAACATTCATAAAAAATACTCAAAATATAGGCAAATCGGGCACCAAAACATAACAATTTCACGCCTAATCACCGCCCCATCTATTGGAGTTAGGGGAAGTGATTGAAAACCCTAAAAAACTTCATCATTGATCGCCGCCGGAACCTCCTCTGGTTGGCCACCAAAAGTAGGGGGCACAGTATTGACGTCCTCATCGAAGATATCCAAGGAAAAACCGGCAGTGACGATGATGCAACGAGAATGGCAGCGACACAACGGCGGCGCAGTGATGATTTATGACTGGAAGCACGGCGATGTTTACAAAAAACGGGAAAAAGAAGCAAAAGTTCGACCTATTTATAAGGAAAAAGATGGGGTAAAAATACAAAATCTCAAAAAATTCATAGGCCCTTATGTAAAAACATGGGAGCGCGCGTGAATGACGCGGCACCTCGTCTCCCATGCCTCGAGAAATCAACCGCCGTCATCCGAAAAGACGCACCCAGTTGTTCGCCCAATATTCCCGCCTCCGAGAAAAATCAAATTCCACCTGCTCGACTGCTCGTCCTTCGTGGAAAAAGTTATCAGTCGTAGCTTGATCTCAGTTAGTCAATTTATATCTTAACATGAGATCAAGCTAGGGGGTAATTGTTGGTAGACGAGCAGCTAAGCAAAGGGTCAACAAAGGATAATTAAGACATTAAGCTTAATGGTGAACAACTGAGCAAATGACTCACAACTGAGTAAAACGACCAGCTAGTCAAGATGCTAAGACGACCAGCTGGTCGAGATGCTAAGACGACCAACTGATCGAGATGCGAAGACGACCAGCTGGTTGGGGTGCGAAGACGACCAGCTGGTCGGGATGCGAAGATGACCTGCTGGTCGGGGTGCTAAGACGACCAGCTGGCCGGGATGTGAAGACGACCAACTGGCCGGGATGCGAAGACGACCAGCAGGTCGAGATGCGAAGACGACCATCTGGCCGGGATGCTAAGACGACCAGCAGGCTGGGATGCGAAGACAACCAGCAGGCCGAGATACGAAGACGACCAGCAGGCCGAGATGCGAAGATGACCAGCAGGTCGAGATGCGAAGACGACCAGCTGGTCATGATGCGAAGACGACCAGCCGGGCGGGGTGCTAAGACGACCAACCGGGCGGGGTGCTAAGACGACCAGCTGGTCGGGATGCGAAGACGACCAGCTGGCCGGGATGCGAAGACGACCAGCTGGCCGGGATGCGAAGACGACCAGTAGGCCGGGATGCGAAGACGACCAGCAGGTCAAGATGCAAAGACGACCAGCTGGTCGGGATGCTAAGACGACCAGCTGGGCAAGAGCCAAGGCGAGCAGCTGGGCGAGGAGCCAATGCTAGCAGCTAGGCAAGAGCCAAGGCGAGCAGCTGGGCGAGGAGCCAAGGTTAGCAGCTGGGCGATGAGCCAAGGTTAGCAGCTGGGCGAGAGCCAAGGCGAGCAGCTGGGCGAGGAGCTAAGACTAGCAGCTGGGCAAGAGTCCAAGACAAGCAGCTGGCTAAAAGGCTAAGACGAGCAGCTGGTCAAGATGATAGCCATCCAGACGAGCAACTGTGCAAAGGTCAGAAACGTGGAGCGAACAACCGAGAGAGTAAAGGTTCGAATACCCAACGAAGATATACAGGCGAACAACAGGTCACCACAGAAAGTAGCTGAGTAACCTCAATGGTCAAGTACAACATTGGGAACTCCAACAGTCAATAACTTAGATGTAGTCCAAGTGTCCTAACACTTGGCACCCATCCAATTGGCAATAGCTTAGATGTAGTACAAGTGTCCTAACACTTGGTAAATATCCAATGGTAGAATGGCTAGGATGGTGATACATGACCTATTTGTATGTCTATAAATACTCCCTCATTTGCATGAAAAAAAAGGGGTTCCATAATTCAAAAATAGCCCTTGTAAATTCATTTATTTAACATTACTTAGCTAAATTCCATGATCATTTGATCTTGTTTGATGATCTTAACTAGAGAAAACAACCACTAATCACCATCGATTAGAAAAGGTCATCAACAGCAGAGGTGGGATCACCAAACATCCTACAAAATAGGTCACGGATGTCCGCAATACGTTTAAGGAGTGGAGAAACCCTGTTGTAAGGTTTTCATTCCCAAACAGAAGTATTGCTCAAGTAGATGTGGTGAACCCATTTAATCCAAAGAGAATCAGTTTTCAAATGGAGATTCCAAAGGATGCGAGAAAAAATGGCATTATTCCAAGATTTCGCATCCCGGATACCCAAACCACTATCATCCTTTGGAAGATAAACCTCACTCCAGCCAACGAGAGGTCGTTTCCCCCTCCAAAGGAAGGTCCTGCACAACTTGTAAATACGATCAATAACAACACAAGTAAGGGGAAAATCTTGTAACCAAAAGCACTCAACCCCTTGGAGGACCGAACATATGAGTTCTAATCGGCCGGCATACGATAGTGTGTTGGCTGTCCATGTTGGAAAATAGTGATGGTGTTAATGAGAAATTATGTCTCAAATCTTTGTAACCAAAGTGAAGGGAAAAAATAAAAGGTTTTTGTCCCACATTGGAAAATGAGTAAGAAGTAAGTGGGTATATAAAGGTGAACCCACTTGAAGCTTGTAACTTGTGTTTAAGGTTATGCTCCACTCTCTACGTACGCATGATTGGGCATAAAATTGTTAGATATTAGAGCTAGAAATGTCCGAGTTTTGGTTAATTTTGTTGAGTATGTGGAGTCAATAGAGCATTATTTCTACACATTGATGAATTTATCTCTTTGGTGCTTATAGGTGAATCAAGGGCAAAAAACGAAGTTCGTAGGACTTTGAATCGACTCAAACGGATGCCCGGATGAGAAGATATCAAAGAAATACGAATGGTGTTAGTGTGCGAGAAAAAAAGTACTAGTTGAAGAAGAAGGAGGACCACTCGAGTCCACTCACTCGAGTGCCACCACTCGAGCAAGGGAATGGCTCGAGCGCCCAAAACCAATAGAAGATTTCGGCCATTCGAGCAGCTCGAGCGCCACCGCTCGAGCCCTTGTGTCATTCGAGTACATCTACTCGAGCGTAGGCGCTCGACCCATGGTATCATTCGAGCTGTGTCACTTGAGCGCCCCTGCTCGAGGGTGACCAGCTCGAACGCCTAGACCTTTTGCCTTCAGATTCATTTTCCGGCCCATGAGTTTCCAAATCGGCCCGATACATATATATACTCATTCCGAACACGTTTTTGGTAGTCACATCACATATCATCACATTTTAGAGAGTTAGTTTTTGGAGAGAGTGGAGAACAGAGAGTTGAGCAAGCTTATTTTTACGTGTAATCGAGGTTTTACGTTGTGAATTCATGGTTTGGTTTTGATTTTTAATTTATTTTCTTTAGTTCGTTGTTCGTGAATACTTCAGACTGTGTTCCTTTTTATTAATTCAATTTCAGTTCTTAGCATTTATTTTCTTTCTTAAAATCCTAGTTTATGTTTGATAGTAATTTAGTTCGTATAATCATGTTTATGTTCATTATTTCTGCAATGCTTTTGTTACCGTTAAAACCATGTCTAGCTAAAACCCTTGTATGCTTAGGGTAGGATGAACTCGTAGAAGTAGGATGTGGGTACGTAATTAGGGTAATTCGTGACGTTTAATTTTAATTCTCTTAATTAATGAATTCTTAAAATCAATCTTAACTTTACCTTTGAATTTCGTTCGAAAAGTGTTAGATTGAGGACGACCTTATCACTCTTTAACAACTAGTAGACTTAACGAAAGGGTTTAGAAGGGGTTAATTCATCTATCGGTTTATCTAGAGAGGACGACCGCATCACCTTAGTTAAATTAGGGTCTCGTTAATTAAGCACAATCTATTAACTTGTTAGTGGATTAGTGAAGTTGATTGATAGGATAAAGTATTAGGGTTTGAATTCTTGAGCTTTTATCTTACAATCTTTTACTTAGGTTATTTCTTGCACGTCACAGTTATTTTGGTTATGTACCTGCTCTATTAGTATACGTAAGAATTCCTATCCTAAGCATCACCATCACATATTTGAATACAAACCTTAGTTAATTCATTTCGTTCATCGTTTAATTTAATCAGTTAATTTAGTTTAGATTATAATTTCTTTTCAAAAACCAAAAAATATACACTCATATTAACTACGATGCGTAGATCTTCGGGGATCTATTCGCATACAATCCATCCCGAGGTTCGATAATACTTGGTCCTTATATTTGCCAATACTACAGTGAACCCATACTCTTGTGGGGTAACTTCTAGTAGAAAGTTAGTATTTTCGGTTCAAGTCAATGGCGCCGTTGCTGGGGATGGCGATGTATGCCATTTGAATAGGACTTGTAGATAGCTTAGTAGTTAGTAGTGAGTGATTTGCTTTTCTATTTTATTCTTACGTGTTCGGCAGTTGCATTTTGATTCTTTTGTTAGTGTTTCAGGTTTATGAAAACACGCTCACAAGGAGAAACGAGCAAAGAGAGAATACAACTTGATCCTGAGACAATAACAAGAAGAAATCGAGCCTTTTTAAGAAGGATGAACACTGCCGGAGGAGAGAATAATAACATGAACATCTGTAATGAGTTGGATGATGCTGCAGCTGAGTTTAGTCAGGCAGTGGACCGGGTTGTGGGTACTAGAGGGAATGACAGTAAGAATCAAGTTCCATCAGGAGAAAGTCAGAGCCAAAACCCGGGTACACTAAATCAAAACAATCCAGCTCACAACTTTGTCCAACATCCTCAGAACAACCCTGTTTACCCACAAAATAACCAACCTTATCCACACCCATATACCCACCATATCCTTACCCACCATACCCGTATCCTCCACCTCCTGCTTATAACCCACCACCAGCCCAACAAGTACCTATACCACCTGTTTATCCTCAGCCCGTTCCTCAGAACGCCGATCAGAACATGGCCATTCGAGGAAGGTTTGTTGCGCAGCCGCAACGGTATTATGATGGAGTGGCATTACCTCCGATAGAGGCAAACAACTTCTCAATTTCACCTGGAATTCTAAAACTACTTACCAAGAATCAATTCAAGGGGGAGGTTGGGAAGAAGAATCCTCATACTCACCTGAGGAGTTTTCTGATGATCGCATCTACGTTTAATTATAACGGCATGTCTGAAGATGCCAAGAGGCTCAAGCTGTTCCCATTCTCTTTAACGGGAATAACAAAGGAGTGGTACGATAACACGCTCCCACAGGGAGGTGTAACCACATGGGCCGAGCTCGAGCGTCTGTTCCTCGAGCAATTCTACCCTCCATCTAGAACTAGTAGAGCAAGGATATAGATCTCTTCTTTCTGCCAAAAGCCAGGAGAGGACTTACGTCAGGCGTGGGAGAGATACTCTAATATGTTAATTGAGTGCCCGCAGCACGGGTACAATGAGGGGGATATCATGGCTTTCTTCTACATTGGAGCCAGCAAGGCTGGTCAAGCCCATCTTGATGCATGTGCTAGTAGAACATTTCTAAATCATGGTACAACTAGATGCAGAGAGATCGTAGATAATATTATCACGAATGCCGAGCAATGGAACGAGGATCCAAAATTTCAGAGAGCATGTCAGTTGGAGGAGAATGAGGGAACGAGGAAGCTGTTGATGGCGATGATGGAGAAGATAAGTAACTTCGAGATGGGACAGAATCTGGTTGGAGGGAATGTAGCAGTGAGTGAGAAAGTGGACCAACCCACGAGTCAGTAAGAGGAGGCCAACTACATGGGAATGCCTAACTATAACCAAGGCGGGTATCCACAAGGTGACAATCAATTTGGAAGGCCTTCTTATGGCCAACCATTTGTACCACCTGGTCCACAACCTCCTCAAAATCAATGGAGGAATAACCAAGGATATCAAGGAGGCCAGCAGCCTCCTCAGAACCAATGGAGGAAGAACGAGAATTTTTCATATGCCAATCCGAAGGCCGGAATCACAGTTCCTCCAGGTGTTGATCCAGGTTCAAAGCCCCCGGGTGGAGAAGGCGGTTCCTCAACTGAGGAGATGTTGAGAGCTATCCTTCAGAAGGTGGAGGAAGGAAGCAAAATATTATCTTCTTTGGAGTATGATGTTAAAGAGTTGCATAAGAAAGATGATCAGCGTGATCAAGAACTCCAGAAGAGAGATGTAGAGCTGAATCGAATTCAGCAAGAGAACAATAGACGGTTCACTTCGATGGAGTACCAGATGAGCCAGATTGCAAAATCATTGGGAAGAGAGCCGGGTAAATATCCTTCTATGCCGGAGGGGAACCCGAAAGAGCATTGCAAGGTGATCCAGCTTAGAAGTGGGACCAACTATAATGGTCCTCAGATGCCTGTTGATTTTGAGACGCCCAAAGGAGAGGATGAGATGGAAAGAGAAAAGAATAAAAATGTAGAATTTGAAAAAGGGGTTGAGGATGAAGGGATTCAGAAAAGTAAAGATATGGATGAGTTCCAGAAGGGCAAAGAAATTGAGGAAATTGAGAGAGTAGGCAAATGAAGCAAGAAAGAAAGTGAAGGAGACCGAGCGAGATGAATGTGGGGTACCCAAATCAGTGATACCCGTCCTGTATCCACAATGCTTCATGAAAAAGAAGCTTGATGAGAAATTCGCTAAATTCCTTGATGTTTTTAAGAAATTGCATATTAACATTCCTTTTTATGATGCTTTAGAACAGATGTTGAATTATGCCAAGTTCCTGAAGGACTTGATAGCGAAGAGACGACGAGTAGATGAGCCCAAGTTGGTGCAGCTGAACCATGAGGTGAGTGCATTAGTGCATAAAACGCTTCCACCAAAGTTGAAGGATCCCGGGAGTTTCACGATCTTGTGTGATATTTGGAATGGAGTCAAGAAGGGGGCATTGTGCGACCTTGGAGCGAGCATAAATCTTATGCCCTTGTCGTTATTCAAGAAGTTGGAAGGTGGAGAACTTCAGCCGACAATGATGACGCTTCAACTAGCCGACCGGTCTATTACTCGACCTCAAGGTGTGGTTGAAGATGTCCTTGTTAAAGTTGGAGATCACGTGTTTCCAGCTGATTTTGTGGTCCTAGAGATGGAGAAAGATGAGCACGTTCCTTTGATCTTGGGAAGACCGTTCTTAGCGACGACTGGAATGGTGTTAGATGTGGCGAATGGGAAGATCACATTGAAAGTTGATGATCAAAAGGTGAAAATTTTCCTATATGAGGCCATGAAACACCCGAAGGAGGATGAGAGCTGTTATTGCATGGATGTCATTGGTCCTTGTGTTGAAGACACACCTCCTATCTCTAACCTTTCTTATGTTCATGATTTTGATAATCCTTCACTTGATGACTTAACCCATGAGCATTATGATCTTGATTGTTTTGATATGGACAAAGGGAAGAAGTTGAAGGATGAAGAAGTGAAAAGTGTGGACGTGGTCCAGTTGGAAAGGAAAGGAGGAGTTAAGAAGAAAAAGTCCAAACTCAAGAAATTACTTAATAAGACTCCTCCAGATAAGGGTGAGAAGAAGTTGAGACCCCCATCACTTGAGGATGAGAAGGAAGCAAAGGAACTCATGATGAAGGGACATCAAGGAAAGGAATTCAACCACCACTCTTATGAGAGTAAGTGAGGTAATTTTGAGTATCGTGTCCCATAAGCTCCTTTGAGCTCGGTCCGGCATGAGAACTTTAAAAATAGCGCTGAATGGGAGGCAATCCATTTTATTGCTTTTGAGTGTTTTATGTTATTAGGGTGTTGTTTTGAGTCGTATGTTTTAACCTCGTATTTGAGTAAGTTGCTTGTAGGATTATCTCGAGGGAGAAGAAGAATCATGGAGTTATTCAAAGGGAAGGAACTCAAGCAAGGGAGTGTGCTACATTGTTGAGCTAAACTGAATTACTTGGATGAGGTAACCATCACCCCAAACTTAGACCACTTCATAAGGTCGAAGTTTGGGGGGTGATGTTTTATGGTTACATTGCACGGGCGCACACCCTCTCTTTGAGTTGAGTTGGGGAATATATTGAGCCTTGAGAGGCTCCTTGAGCTGACATTGATTTGATGTGTTACTATATATTTCATATCTATCAATTCTCTTATGCTTGCTGATTGCTGTCTTGAGTATGAATATGAGTTGGTGAGTTGTGAAGTCGAGTTAGAAATTTTATCGTGTGAGTGTAGGAGTGAGAGTTCATTTTAGAGGGAACTAGTATACTTACTAATGTTCCTTTTGAGTACTTGTGTGATGAGAGTGAGAATTTACTAGGACTAGCATGGATGTGAAAGCCGTGAGATTTGAGCCTTTTGAGATTAAGATACATGAATTGATCTCTTCGTTTGTGAGTGAGTCGTCACCTTAGAAAATGCTAGAACTTGTGTGTGCTCTCGCTTCTTGACTGTGTCCAGTTTGATATGCTGAATGTGATCTTAGGCCATCTTTGTTTTGATTGAGTCACTTAGCCAAAATTTTCCCTACCAATGATATTTATCCCTTGTTAGCCAGTTTGAGTCTTAAGCCTATTTTATTTGCTAGCACATTTTAACACTATTCCAAGTTCCTGAACCTTTTTGTCCCAATTTGAGTGGAGAATATGAAAAGTGTGAATGAGGAGGGATTGAGTTGAGTTGAGAAAAGGAATTATGTTGGTTGAGTTGTGATAAAAGAAGGGTGTGATGAAGTTTTGAGCTGTGGGAC
The DNA here is from genome assembly GCA_947034835.1 of Ballota nigra. Classification (NCBI taxonomy): domain Eukaryota; kingdom Viridiplantae; phylum Streptophyta; class Magnoliopsida; order Lamiales; family Lamiaceae; genus Ballota; species Ballota nigra. The sequence goes on from OX344724.1 coordinate 95,929,277, forward strand.
AAAAAAATTGAGAATGAGCAAAAGAAAAATGAGCTCATATGTATGTGTGAAAAAGAAAAGTGTGGTGATTGAAAAAGTGAAATGAGTTAGAGAAAAGAAAAATTGAAGTGTTGAAAGTAGATGAATTGAAAAATGTACTGAATGAATATGTTTGAAGTATTTTGTTCCTCGTCTTGAAGTATTGAAATTTGATTTTCTGTTCTCCATTCACTTGAGTCACTTATCCCAAATAGTTATCCCACCTGTCCAAAGAGCCTACATTACAACCTTGATAAAGTCCTTTTTGATTCGGCATTGATTTCTAGAGTATGATCGAAGTTGAGAGTGCTTACAAGCCTATGGCTGCTGATATATGTGAGTGATTGATTGAATGAGTCCTTTATTATTGATATACACTTGTGAGGGAGTGAAACACATCGTTGAGTGCACATCCATGTTTGATCTTGGTGATTCTTGTTGTTATTGCATGTTGTAATCCTTTCTGGTTTCACTTGACTTATTATTTCGTTGCTTGAGGACAAGCAACATGGTAAGTTTGGGGGGGTTGATTGGGCATGAAATTGTTAGATATTAGAGCTAGAAATGTCCGAGTTTTGGTTGATTTTGTTGAGTATGTGGAGTCAGTTGAGCATTATTTCTACACATTGATGAATTTGTCTCTTTGATGCTCATAGGTGAATCGAGGGCGAAAAATGGAGTTCGTAGGAGTTTGAATCGACTCAAACGGATGCCCGAATGAGAAGATTGTTGGATTTTAGAGGTACGAACACCATGTTCGGCGCAGCGGAAGAATACGATTCACCAACAACGAATCTGCATATGGTTGTATAACATAAAACAGAAAAGATTAATAATAATAAATAAATCCTTACATCGATTTGTACACGGAATCCTCAACTATGGTATCCACGTAATGACTTTCTACCAACCCGCACCGATATGCCAGCGTTGAATCTCGAGACGAATTTGCTAGGAAAATTCAGACTAGAGATTTTATGGAGAAATTATATTTCTTATGTCACAATCTGAATTCCCATTGGACACATATTTATAGGGATTATCTTAGCTTAATTTCTAAGCAAGATAATATGCTTGGCCCGCATAATATAATCTTTATGGATTATATCTCCCTAGATATGTTCCTACGAAAAATATATTTACCATATCTATTATTCTTGTATAATAATATTCCAAATATTATTATTGGGATTTCATATTTAACTAAATCCAATTTAATTAAATAATAATAATAATTAATTCTAAATATAATTATTATTATATTCTCCATAAATTAAATATTATATCCAATACAATATTTAATCAACCAACTATAATTGGTAAATTGCCATTACTTTTTGTGTGACACATAAGCCCTCGTATATCGAGCGATTAGTCAAACTAACGGTCTTAATTGAACCCTAGATAATAAATTAGACATTCTCAATATATGAGGTACGTTGCGAGGAAATCTGCAACTACCTGTAATACTGTGGGCTATTGTGATATCTTCCTTTCATTCACGAATACTCAATTAAGTCTTGAACATGATGAAATGTCTATTCAAATAACTTAATCATATTATCTCAAATCACTAATTGATCAAGTATATCACACTTAGCCACAAAGTATAAGTTGATGCGCGTCGGCCGACGACTTAGATCCAATTATGATGAGAAGACGAGTATTCTCTCTAAATCCACATTGAGGAATGAATCCTATTCTTGGCTCAACTACCAAGCACATGCATTTCGTGATGAACCCAATCCATGCCATATCTACCCGTGGAAGGGTGCAAGCATTGGTCATGGTCAAAGTTCACCACTCCACATATATCGTGCGTATTGACCTCGAGTCAGAGGAGTATCACATTGCTCCCACTAACCGAGACACCCGTAGACACATTATGTGGAATTACATCAAACAGTTTCTCGGATGGTATACCAATACCCTCTAAGGTATCTGTGCATTCATCATGAGATACCAGGTATCTCGTAGTAAGTGAGATCTTACTACACTCTCTAAGAGTATGATGCAGATCGCACACCAATCTCAATTGCATCATCAATATCCCATTCTTGATGATCCTTGATCGGGGCTATTTGAGAATCATACTTAAGTCATCTGAGTTCTCACTCACTCAATGACAGTAGTGATTCATGGGAACACAAATAAGAATATATGCAAACAATCAAACATCATATTCAGATAAGTGTAACGCCATACATTTAATATTAAACTAATAATAATATTAAACCAAATCTGAATATTATCTTAGTATTATGTCCTTTCAATGGATTGTCTTTAAGACACTAACACTAACAAAGATATCGAAGAAATACGAATGGTGTTAGTATGCGAGAAGAAAAGTACTAGTTGAAGAAGAAGGAGGACCACTCGAGTCCACTCACTCGAGCACCACCGCTCGAGCAAGGGAATGGCTCGAGCTCCCAAAACCAACAGAAGATTTCGACCATTCGAGCAGCTCGAGCGCCACCGCTCGAGCCCTTGTGTCATTCGAGTGCATCTACTCGAGTGCAGGCGCTCGACCCATGGTATCATTCAAGGTGTTTCACTCGAGCTCCCCTGCTCGAGCATGACCAGCTCGAGCGCCTAGACCTTTTGCCTTCAGATTCGTTTTTCGGCCCATGAGTTTCCAAATCGGCCTGATACATATATATACTCATTCCGAACATATTTTTGGACATCACATCACATATCATCAACTTTTAGAGAGTTAGTTTTTGGAGAGAGAGGAGAACCGAGAGTTGAGCAAGCTTATTTTTACGTGTAATCGAGGTTTTACGTTGCGAATTCATGGTTTAGTTTTGATTTTTAATTTCTTTTCTTTAGTTTGTTGTTCGTGAATACTTCAAACTGTGTTCCTTTTTATTAATTCAATTTCAGTTCTTAGCATTTATTTTCTTTCTTAAAACCCTAGTTTATGTTTGATAGTCATTTAGTTCGTATAATCATGTTTATGTTCGTTATTTCTTCAATTGCTTTTGTTACCGTTAAAACCATGTCTAGCTAAAACCCTTGTATGCTTAGGGTAGGATGAACTCGTAGAAGTAGGATGTGGGTACGTAATTAGGGTAATTCGTGACGTTTAGTTTTAATTCTCTTAATTAATGAATTCTCAAAATCAATCTTAACTTTACCTTTGAATTTCGTTCGAAAAGTGTTAGAGAGAGGACGACCTTATCACTCTTTAACAACTAGTAGACTTAACGAAAGAGTTTAGAAGGGGTTAATTCATCTACCGGTTTATCTAGGGAGGACGACCGCATCACCTTAGTTAAATTAGGGTCTCATTAATTAAGCACAATATATTAACTTGTTAGTGGATTAGTGAAGTTGATTGATAGGATAAAGTATTAGGGTTTGAATTCTTGAGCTTTCATCTTACAATCTTTTACTTAGGTTATTTCTTGCACGTCACAATTATTTTGGTTATGTACCTGCTCCGTTAGTATACGTAGTAATTCCTATCCTAAGCATCACCATCACATATTTGAATACAAACCTTAGTTAATTCGTTTTGTTCATCCTTTAATTTAATCAGTTTAATTTAGTTTAGATTATAATTTCTTTTTAAAAAAACCAAAAAACATACACTCATATTAACTACGACGCGTAGATCTTCGGGGATCTATTCGCATACAATCTATCCCGAGGTTCGATAATACTTGGTCCCTATACTTGCCAATACTACAGTGAACCCATACTCTTGTGGGGCAACTTCTAGTAAAAGCTAGTAAAGTTCGGTTCAAGTCAACGCACACAGGGGGAGGGTGCAAATCTTGGTCGAATTTGGCCTACGAAACACAAACTTGCGTGCGAGGGCGACCAACGTACACAAATGTCGCACCAATTTGATGGCGGATGGATAAGCTAATTTTTGCTACATTATACTTTCGTTTTCGAATCTGTAGCGTCTAAAAACCTTTATAAAATAATGGTCCTTAATTTGTTTGAATTTCGGCCATTAATTTTTCACTTTTAATGTTGAATGGCCGTAGGTTAACTCTGAATGACTATGGGTAACTCTGAATGGCTATAGGTTAACCTTGAACGGCTGTAGGTTACAACACGTTTTTTAAATGGTTTTTAACTGATTTAATGGCATATTTTGTTGGTTTCAGATGACCATTATCTGTCAATTAATTCCATGCGCTCCAACGGTCGGTTTTTGGCTACTATAAATAAAGCCTCAAATCGATGATAAGAAACACACTGAGATACTCTGAAGCGTGAAAGATATACATGTACTTTCCAGCACTTGCTACTTCTTTGAGCTTCATTTTTGTTTCATTCTTTCGTTCTTATTCCAGTGATTTGTCGGGCAACTTCTCAGTTCACCTTGAGCAAGATATAGTGTTGTATCGTTACTCTAAATCGTTGTATCTTGGGAAACAAGTATCCTACAATTCACTAGCACCAAGAGTGAATAACATCAATTGTTTTAAGGAAATCGTGTTGAACACGAGCCCCGATTATTCGTTTATCCTTTATTTAGCCATCTATGGTGCCCTCGTCCTTACAGTCTTAAAACAATTTAATCATTCCTTCAGATGGCTGATACCAACGTGAATGTTTCCAATGATTCTACTCCAACTTTGCCTACAGCTCCTACTTCCTCGACGGTACTTGTAGGGGCCACTTCCTCCATGCCTCCAACGAACCCTCCTCACCAACTTACCATTCCGGCGAGTCACCATGACAATCCGAAAAAATTCATGGGGTTGAATTTTAAAAGATGGAGATAAAAAATGTTATTTTACTTGAAAACATTGAATTTGGTAAAGTTCTTGAAAGAAGATCGTCCAATGCTTTCGGAGAATCCCGACGTGCAAGTTGTGACCGCTCTTGATGCATGGGATCATTCTGATTTCCTATGCAAAAAATATGTGTCGAATAGCCTTGGTGATCCACTTTACAATGTTTATATTGAAGCTAAGGAGCTGGGTGGAGACTCTTGACAAGAAATATAAGACAGAGGATGTCGGTGCCAAGAAATTCATCATCGATAAGTTCCTTGACTATAAAATGATTGATACTAAACCGGTTGTTAGTCAAGTGCAGGAATTACAGGTTCTTATCCATGACATTCATGCAGATGAGATGTCAATAAGTGAAACTTTTCAAGTGACTGCTATCATTGAAAAGTTGTCACCCGGTTGGAAAGATTTCAAGAATTACTTGAAACACAGGCTAAAAGAGATGAATGTGGAAGAGCTTGTTGTTTGTCTTCGTATTGAAGAGGACAATAAAAATTCAGAGAAGAAGTACGATCAATCCGAGCCCAAAGCCAACGTTGTTGAACAAGGCCAAAGTTCGAGGACCTATAACAAAAATAAAGACAAGAGGAAAATAGATGATGCTCCGCCAAAGAATATCAATTTAGGCCCAAAGAAGGAAGAATTCAAGAGAAGATTCTTGGGCAAATGTTACATTTGTGACATACCCGGTCACAAGTAGGTTGATTGTATAAAATCGAAGCGTAATCAAGCCAATATGATGAATCAAGATGGCATGCACTTGGCAGCTGTTGTGTCCGAAGTGAACATGGTGGGTTCAAACCCACGTGAGTGGTGGCTTGATACGGGTGCTACCCGTCATAGTTGTTCTTCCAATTAATTATTTAACGTCCTTGAAGAAAATGTGAACAAAGAGAAACTCTTCATGGGAATTCAACCACTTCCGATGTCAAGGGCAAAGGAAAGGTGGTGCTAAAATTTACTTCTGAAAAAGAATTAACACTTAATGATGTGTTGTATGTACCAGAAATTCAAAAGAATTTAGTGTCCGATTCTCTATTGAACAAGCATGGGTTCAAAATTATAATAGGAGCGAATAAAATTATTTTATCCAAAATGGAGTGTTTATTGGTAAGGGGTATGAGTGTGATGGGCTTTTTAAACTCAATGTAATGACTATCAAGAAAAATATGAATAAGAATAAGAATGCTTCTACTTCTGTTTACTTGATTGAGTCTTCGATTACATGGCATGATCGTTTGGGACATGTCAATTTCAATTCATTACACAAATTAATGAATATGAATATCATAACAACACCCTATATTGATACAAATCACAAATGTGAGATTTGTGTGGAAGCGAAAATGACTCGGTCATCTTTTCAAACTATTGAAATAAATAGTGAACCCTTTGATTTAATTCACACAGATGTATGTGATTTAAAAACGGTTCAAACATGTGGTGGTAATAAATATTTTATCACATTTGTAGATGATAGCACAAAATATTGCTATGTGTATCTTCTAAAGAGCAAAGACGAAGTTTTTGATAAGTTTGTACTTTACAAGAATGAAGTTGAAAATCAACTTAATCGAAAGATTAAAGTGTTGAGAAGTGGTAGAGGAGGTGGGTATGAATATTCTTTTGCTGAATTTTATGCACGACACGGGATTAAGCATGAAACTAATGCACCTTATTCACCTCAACAAAATGGTGTTGCGGAATGCAAAAATCGAACATTGAAAGAAATGATGAATGCAATATTGTTTGATTCTGGGTTACCTCAGAATATGTGGGGAGAAGTAGTGTTGACTGCAAATTATCTTTTAAATAAGATACCCCGAAAGAAGGTTGATAAAAGTCCATATGAATTATGGCATGGTCGAGCACCTTCCTACAAATATTTAAAAGTGTGGGGGTGTCTTGCAAAGGTGGCAGTTCCACCACCTAAGAGAATAAAAATAAGCCATAAAACTGTTGATTGTATATTCATTGGATATGCACAAAACAGTAGCGCTTATCGGTTCCTTGTGTATGAGTCTCAAATTGGAGACATACATAAGAACACAATTATGGAATCGAAAAATGCATCATTCTTTGAACGTGTATTTCCATGCAAGACATGCATTGAAGTTAGCAATAAGGCTAGTACTTCAAAGATGCATGAAATCCCTATAGTAGATGGGACTGTAGAAGATGATGTTGGGGTTGAACCAAGACGAAGTAAAAGAGCACGACTAAAAAAATCTTTTGGACCGGATTTTCTAACTTATATGCTCGAAAGTGAACCTCAAAGTTACAATGAGGTTATAAACTCTTCTGAAGGTCCTCAATGGAAAGAAGCAATTCAAAGTGAGATTGATTCCATTTTGCAAAATCACACTTGAGAATTAGTGGATCTTCCTCCGGGAAGTAAACCATTAGGTTATAAGTGGATTTTCAAAAGGAAAATGAAAGCTGATGGGACCATTGATAAGTACAAGACAAGACTTTTAATCAAAGATTATAGACAAAAAGAAGGTCTTGACTATTTTGATACATATTCTCCTGTGGTGAGAATTACTTCGATAAGATTAATCATAGCTATCGCACCTTTGAGAAATCTTGATATACACCAAATGGATGTGAAAACTGCATTTTTAAATGGTGATTTAATTGAGGAGATTTACATGCAACAACCTGAAGGGTTTTCTGCTCCTGGACAAGAGAACAAAGTGTGTAAATTGGTGAAGTCGTTGTATGGCTTGAAACAAGCACCAAAGCAATGGCATAAAACATTTAACTATGTTATGATGGAACATGGATTCCACATAAATGAATGTGACAAATGTGTCTACATAAAGGATACAGAAGATGTTTACATTATCACGTGTGTTTATGTAGATGGCATACTTATCATTGGGAGTAATGATAAAATGGTGAGGTCTACCAAACACAAGTTGAATTCAAGATTTGACATGAAGGATTTGGGACTTGCTGATGTTATACTTGGAATTAAAATCCATAAAACATCAGATGAATTATTTTGAGTCAAACTCATTATGTGGACAAGATTTTAGAGAAGTTCAGTAAGAACGATTCGGATTTTGCTAGAACTCTGATAGATCCTAGTAACCACCTTGCCAAAAACAGAGGTGAAGGTGTGAGTCAAGTGGAGTATGCTAGAGTCATAGGCAGTCTGATGTACTTAACGAGTTGTACAAGACCAGATTTGGCCTATGTTGTGAATAAGCTAAGTAGATACACTAATAATCCGGGTGATAGTCACTGGAAAGCTATTGTAAGAGCACTTAGATACTTGAGATATACTCGAGAATATGGGTTGCATTATATGAGATATCCTTCAGTAATTGAAGGTTATAGTGATGCAAATTGGATATATGATATAAAAGACTCGAATTCAACGAGTAGATATATCTTCACCTTGGGAGGATCAGCCATATCTTGGAGATCCTCTAAACAAACGGTGATTGTGAGATCTAACATGGAGTCAGATTTTATTGCTCTAGACAAGTGTGGTGAAGAAACTGAGTGGCTTAAACATTTTTTTGGAATATATCCCAAAATGGACGAAGCCTGTGCCTCCAATTTGCATACATTGTGATAGTCAAGCTGCAATTGATAGTGTTGGAGTTATACGTGAAAGTATGCTTTTACTTTGTATAACTTATGTATTAAACACTTATTTATGAGAATAATTCTTTTATCACATTTTCTTTAAATATGATTAAATGTTGAATATTTATTGCAAACGGTTCAATATAAGTAGTATATGTTACATTATAGTTAATGTGGTGATACCAAATCACGGAAGATCACATTAACAGTTTTCCTTGTAACTAAACGTATAAATTCACGACCCAGGTGGAATTGAATAATCCACCGTGAAAGGTCGATGTGTAATTCTCAGATTGGCCTGTCTTGACCAAGAGATTGCTCTAGCACATTTACTATGTGTTGAAGAGGACCTACAGCGAGGATAAATTCTTTTGTTCTAAAATTTGATGAATTAGACCTCAGTGGTTATTGATCTCTTAATCTCCATCACTTAAATAGGACCGTGTGTGGTTAATGGTTACTACTTTGATTCATGTTGGGTGAGAATCATCATGACTTCGAACCTTGTATTTTGGGCAGTAATATTAATCATACGACAGTTGCTAAGGTTTAATACAGAGAAACGTGTGCGAGTACGGCTCGTGTGATTTATCCCCTTGGTGGGCTCAGAAGTTTTATCGTACCAAATCTTGCAAGTGAAGAATTAGTTTCTTCGGTACGGACAATAATGTTGGGCTGTCTTTACTCCAAGGCAAAATATATTAATTAATTTAGAGCTATTCAGAAGCTTAATTAATTAATGGACTAGATAATCTTAAATGTGGGAAATAATAACCGGGAGTCCATATTATCGTAATATGAATTAAGATGGATAGTGCAATATTAATTTATTAGTGGTACTAATTAATATTAATGGGCTGATTAAAATATTGGGACTCAATATTGTAATTCTCCTAAAGGCCCCTTGGAGGTCCAATCTTAATTCTCCTAAAGGCCCCTTAAGTAGCCCAATAAGTAGCCCGATAAGGTGATTAAAATAAAAGAAAATTAATATTGCTGATTTTTCTTCTTTTTTTTCGAAAATTATGATATAGAGAGAGAAAAGATTTTGTTGATTTTCTTGGAAAGATATTATGGAAAATATGTATTCCAGGAATACAGGATTATATCATAAATTCAAGAAAATCCAAATCTAGTTATTTCAATCCCCATATTTTCGAAAATCATATATAGTTGGAAGGTGAGATTTTTGTGGAATATTTTGTTATGGAGAAAAGAAGATATGAGATATATTCAAGATTTCTTTTAAGCGGTTGTTAACTCAATCCCATCTTCGTGAAGTCGCTGCCCGATCATCGGCTAAAGCACTTCACTCATTAACCTGTTGGTTAATCTTTTAAGCGGTTGTTAACTCAATCCCATCTTCGTGAAGTCGCTGCCCGATCATCGGCTAAAGCACTTCACTCATTAACCTGTTGGTTAATCTTTTAAGCGGTTGTTAATTCAATCCCATCATCGTGAAGTCGCTGTCCGTTAAATCGGCTAAAGCACTTCACTCATTAATCTGTGTATTTATTTTTTAATCGATTGTTAAGTCAATCTGTTGTTTGTGAAGTCGCTACCCGCAAGCGGCCTAAGCACTTCATTAATTTATCATCGCGGTCCTCATCACCCTATTACTAAAATCAATGCCGGCCAGCGGCAAGAATTATTTGTTAATTGAACGTCACGATACTCGACTCGGGGGCACGACGGAAGATCGTACCCCACCTAACCCGACCAGTTTTGAAAGTTCGAAAATTCGAAGATTACTCAAAAGATTCGTCCGTCACGGACCCTATCGTTGAAGATTCCCCCGGGGCATCCGAGCTATCCTATTTTCAGGCTCGGGGGCAAAACCTATTTGGAGCACAGATCAAGATCGAACTCTGGCCGCAATCAGAGCCCAATCTTGGGGGCAATTGTTACAGCAGGAAATATCCTCGCCTGACAGAAGGTCAGATTCCTAAAGATACACTGACCCGACAAGATCGAGAGTCTACATCAGAAAAGAGTATTTAATGTATTATAGGTCTACTGTTGATCTTTATATTAATAATTGTAATAAATCCCTAAATAAAGGGCTGAGACGAATTTAGGGTCACTTTTGGGCCTTTGGGGGTGAACCTCTATAAATAGGGGGTCACCCCCTCATTGTAAAGGACGGCACTTTTCTCTCATTTCTCATATATCCAAGAAGCTCTCACATTCGAGGGAAGAACGAAAGTTCTTCCCCCATCGTTCGTGTTCATTTATTATTGATTGTTTGTCGGGCATAACCCAAATAGCCACATAAATCTACCCGTACGAAAATGCCTGTCAACAATTTGGCGCTAGAAGGAGGGTAGGATTCGTATTCATCTCGTTGAATGAACACGAAGACCTTCTCCTCAAGAAAAAAAAAATCGAAAAATATCCTGCAAAGATTCAAGCCAAATCATCCCTTCAAGAAATTCATCCCTAATTTTTACAACAGCAACCTCACGCAATATCCAAACAAAATTCCAATAAAATCAATCAAGAATCCCATTTTCCTCACAACAGCATAAAGTTCGAAGCTTTACAAAAAGAAGAAGAAGAAAGGGATGTTCTGATGTTTCCGGCAGTGGGGGGCTCACGCGACTGGTTCCGGTCGTTTCCGGTGATGAGACTCGCCGGACCTTCAAGCACCACGGAGCTCCGCCGCGGAGGTTGCCTCCACCGGACTCGTCGACGTCCTCCCCTCGCAGCAGAGCTCCACCGGACACGACACTGAGCCGCACAACCACCACCACCAGAAGAATGGCACCATCCCACCTCCGCCGCCCGCCGGAGAACGGCCCAGTGTTGATGATTGTACAAGCAAAAATGAGATAAAGGGTCTGCTATTTTTGTTTTCAGATCCCCCAATCACCGTCTCGATTGGTGTGCCAACTTTTCTGTGTCAGTCTTCTGTTGGCACGCTTCTCAACGTACGTTGAAAAGTCAAAAGCTAACGGTCTTGGTTCGCACTCCGCCGAGGTCGATACCCGTCTACCCGCGGGGGCTCAGTGGCCTCCGACCGCCATCGCTACCCGCGGGCGCACGCCGTCAACCGCCGCGGCCTCCCCGCACCGCAACTCGCCAGCCCGCGTTGCCGGCCCGTCTTCTCGCTTCGCCGTCCCCGCTGATTTCTCCCCGCTTCGCCGCTCATCTCGGGCTCCTACACGCGTCGCCGACGTCGAGCACCGGCTGGAGCCGCTGCTGCCAGCGACCGCTCAGCGCTCCTACCCGCGCCGCCGGACTCTGGCCTCGCCCAGCCCCCGACTTCTCCCCGCGCTGCACAGGGCAGCCCGCGCCACCGGACTCCGGGCTCGCTCAGCCCCCGGCCTCTCCTCGCATCGCCATCCCGACATCGCCTCCAGATTTCGGCACCATCGCGGGCAGCTTCTCCTCATCGCTCGCTGCAGCCTGCAGCTCCCCGCGTCACCGCTCGCCTCCCAGGCCGCCATCACGGCCTCGCCGCCATGTCTCCCCGTTAACCGCGAACGGCCTCCGCCGCCCGTGGCCGCTGCTCGCAGCAAGCCTCCCCGTACGGGCCGCCGCCCGCCTCCTCGCATGTCGCAGACCGCCGCTCCCCGCGGCCCGATACGCGCGCACAGCCCAGACCCGCCTAGCCCTAGCGGCCGGCCTCAAGCGCCGCCTCTTCGGGACGGCCTCCGACCATCACTTTTTTGGTGAAATCAATTTCGTGGGATCTTCAGAGGGATTTTGCCCAGATATCTAATTTAGGGTGAGCCTAGTTTGCTCTTCCACTCCTGGGCCCAAATTTAAATATGAGATTGGGCCTCCTTATTTATTCTGGTGGGCCAACTATCAAGTTCAAGAAAATTACTACTGGGCCCTTTTTTTTTAATATTTAAGTCGTGTGCCATTTTTATTTAGTATATTGGTCCGATTTAATTTATACACCAGTTGCAAAAAAAAAAAAAAAAGGCGGGCAGAAGCATCTAAGACGAGCATCCGGAGCCTCTTCGACAACGAAAAATCTACGGACAGTCCTTTGTCCACTCAAATCAGGTTTATTTCGACAATTTCCTTTAAATACATATCACCACTCGCAAATTTTCATATAAATTAAAAGCGGGGTCAAATTTTGAAATTCAATTTTCATCTGGTAACTTCCTTTTAATATATATCGCAACTCGTAAGTTTTCATATATATTAAAAGCGGGGGCATGGATATACATATCCTAAGCTCATTTTGTGACATCAAAAACAAATTTTTTGACGCTGAATTCAACTAAATACAGTCTGTTGTTTAAAACTTTGAATTTAATTTCGAAAAATCATTGAGGTTGTTCGCCTGGTACACAACTCAATTTTTTAAAAAATGGTCACACCTTTCGACTACAAACATTTATCCGCCTTTTAGGCGTCGACATTCCGCCTAGATTGGCGAAGTAATCCGTCTTCTTGACGTCGATTAGTCCGCCGTTTCAGGCGTTGACGTATTGATTAGTTCGCCTTCACAGGCGTCAACTAATACACTCGAGTTTATCCGCCTTTTAGGCGTCGACATTCCGCCTAAATTGGCGAAGTAATCCGTCTTCTCGACGTCGATTAGTCCGCCGTTTCAGGCGTTGACATATTGATTAGTTCGCCTTCACAGGCGTCAACTAATCCACTCGAGTTTATCCGCCTTTTAGGCGTCGACATTCCGCCTAGATTGGCGAAGTAATCCGTCTTCTCGACGTCGATTAGTCCGCCGTTTCAGGCGTTGACGTATTGATTAGTTCGCCTTCACAGGCGTCAACTAATCCACTCGAGTTTATCTGCCTTTTAGGCGTCGACGATCCGCCTGGAGTGGCGAAGTAATCCGTCTTTTAGGCGTTGATTAGTCCGCCTGTTAGGCGTTGACGGTCCGCCTGGAGTGGCGAGGTAATCCGCCTGGAGTGGCGAAGTAATCCGCCTTTTAGGCGTTGATTAGTCCGTCTGTTAGGCGTTGACGGTCCGCCTGGAGTGGCGAAGTAATCCGCCTTTTAGGCGTTGATTAGTCCGCCTGTTAGGCGTTGACGGTCCGCCTGGAGTGGCGAAGTAATCCGCCTTTTAGGCATTGATTAGTCCGCCTTTCAGGCGTTGACGTATTGATTAGTTCGCCTTCACAGGCGTCAACTAATCTACTCGAGTTAATCCGCCTCTTAGGCGTCGACAATCCGCCTGGAGTGGTGAAGTAATCCGTCTTCTCGACGTTGATTAGTCCGCCTTTCAGGCGTAGACGTATTGATTAGTTCACCTTCATCAGCGTCAACTAATCTCTTTCTCGAGTAATCCGCCTTTTAGGCGTTGATTAGTCCGTCTGTTAGGCGTTGACGGTCCGCCTGGAGTGGCGAAGTAATCCACCTTTTAGGCGTTGATTAGTCCGCCTGTTAGGCGTTGACGGTCCGCCTGGAGTGGCGAAGTAATCCGCCTTTTAGGCGTTGATTAGTCCGCCTGTTAGGCGTTGACGGTCCGCCTGGAGTGGCGAGGTAATCCGCCTGGAGTGGCGAAGTAATCCGCCTTTTAGGCTAATTAGTCCGCCTGTTAGGCGTTGACGGTCCGCCTGGAGTGGCGAAATAATCCGCCTTTTAGGCGTTGATTAGTCCGCCTTTCAGGCGTAGACGTATTGATTAGTTCACCTTCACAGGCGTCAACTAATCTACTCGAGTTAATCCGCCTCTTAGGCGTCGACAATCCGCCTGGAGTGGCGAAGTAATCCGTCTCCTCAACGTTGATTAGTCCGCCTTTCAGGCGTAGACGTATTGATTAGTTCGCCTTCACCGGCGTCAACTAATCTCTTTCTCGAGTTAATCCGCCTTCTCGGCGTTGATTAGTCCGCCTTTTATGCGTTGACATATTGATTAGTTCGCCTTCACCGGCGTCAACTAATCTGCCTCTCAAGACGATCCGTCACTCGGCCTTGATAAGTTCGCCTTCACCGGCATCAACTAATCCACCTCTCGGCGTGGATCCAGTCCGCATTTTAAGCATTGACTTTCCGCCTTAATGGGCGAGGTGTTGTTTAGTTCGTCTTCACCGGCGTTAACTAATCTATTCTCTGCTTTGGTTTATCCATGTTAACGGCATCGACCAGTCCGCCTTCACCGGCATCGACTGACCCGCATCGCTTTTGCCCACTTGCGGCCATAATATATCGCGTCTTGGACGCTTTGTTTAATCAATAAATCGATTGTTAATTCGATCCCATCTTCGTGAAGTTGCTGCCCGATCATCGGCTAAAGCACTTCACTCATTAACCTGTTGGTTAATCTTTTAAGCGGTTGTTAACTCAATCCCATCTTCGTGAAGTCGCTGCCCGATCATCGGCTAAAGCACTTCACTCATTAACCTGTTGGTTAATCTTTTAAGCGGTTGTTAACTCAATCCCATCTTCGTGAAGTCGCTGCCCGATCATCGGCTAAAGCACTTCACTCATTAACCTGTTGGTTAATCTTTTAAGCAGTTGTTAATTCAATCCCATCATCGTGAAGTCGCTGCCCGTTAAATCGGCTAAAGCACTTCACTCATTAATCTGTGTATTTATTTTTTAATCGATTGTTAAGTCAATCTGTTGTTTGTGAAGTCGCTACCCGCAAGCGGCCTAAGCACTTCATTAATTTATCATCGCGGTCCTCATCGCCCTATTACTAAAATCAATGCCGGCCAGCGGCAAGAATTATTTGTTAATTGAACGTCACGGTACTCGACTCGGGGGCACGACGGAAGATCGTACCCCACCTAACCCGACCAGTTTCGAAAGTTCGAAAATTCGAAGATTACTCAAAAGATTCGTCCGTCACGGACCCTATCGTTGAAGATTCCCCCGGGGCATCCGAGCTATCCTATTTTCAGGCTCGGGGGCAAAACCTATTTGGAGCACAGATCAAGATCGAACTCTGGCCGCAATCAGAGCCCAATCTTGGGGGCAATTGTTACAGCAGGAAATATCCTCGCCTGACAGAAGGTCAGATTCCTAAAGATACACTGACCCGACAAGATCGAGAGTCTACATCAGAAAAGAGTATTTAATGTATTATAGGTCTACTGTTGATCTTTATATTAATAATTGTAATAAATCCCTAAATAAAGGGTTGAGACGAATTTAGGGTCACTTTTGGGCCTTTGGGGGTGAACCTCTATAAATAGGGGGTCACTCCCTCATTGTAAAGGACGGCACTTTTCTCTCATTTCTCATATATCCAAGAAGCTCTCACATTCGAGGGAAGAACGAAAGTTCTTCCCCCATCGTTCGTGTTCGTTTATTATTGATTGTTTGTCGGGCATAACCCAAATAGCCACATAAATCTACCCGTACGAAAATGTCTGTCAACAGTAGCATTCTGGAGAACAACCTAAAGGGGAATGCCACTGAGTGGGCAACTAAGTGCTGGCCCAGCCTGAACATGTACAAAGAGCTCCTTGCAAATGTTGTGGAGCTGAAGGTATGGTTGGACTTCAAACAGTCCAATATGCAGGAGCAACACATGCTGGTGGATGCTCGTGGCTGGGAGCACTGGGAAACTGAGGAGGCAAGGTTGTGCACGTATTTTGGGCTCACCAGCTGGCTGCAGCTTTTGAACTTCGATAATTTGAGGCAGCTGGTGATGGAAATGATATCAAGGATGCAAGCTGACATCAGGTCTGATGGTGAGAGGGATGATGAGGAGGATGATGATGCTCAGGATGGAGCAGTGGAGAAGATGGTGGATGAAACGGCGAAGGAAGTGGATCAGATGATCCCTGAGTCTCGGACTCAGGGGGAAGGTGCTAAAGACGTTGGTGCCAAGAGTGGACCAATGGCTGAGGATGTTGAGAACATCTCAGCTGCCGATGACACATCAGTCAATGAAGGGATTCCCTGCCCTAAGACAAAGTAGAATGATGTTGAGGCATCTAAGGAGACTCCTAGTTCTGAGGGACAAGTTCCCAAAGTTCGAGCTGGCTTAGCTGAGCCTGAGCAGGCGGCTATGACCACTCCACAACTGCCTTCAGTGTACCCTGAAGAGGGGACTGAGGATGCAGGAGCTGATAATGGAAAGCAGCCAGCCACTGACGATGCCGATGGAGACGAAGATGTGCTAATCACTGGGGTCCAACGCGCTGAGTTTACCAGTATTGTCGAAGTCAAGAAAGAAAAGACAACTGAGAACCTAGCTGAGCTTCAGGAGGAAGTGATGAAGCTAAGAGCAGAGAAAGAAGAAGACGCCAAGGCCCTGGCTAAGCACATCAAGTGGACCAAGTCAGCGTACAAAACCCTTGCCAACAGGGAGTTGATACTGCTGAAGAGAACAATGACTGATACGACAAAGTCAGTGAGGAGTGAGAGGAAGAGAACGAAGAAGATGCTGAGGCAGACTCTACGTCATCTTAAGAAGAGGGATGAGCTCAGAGAAGAAAAGCTAAATCAAGCGGTAGAGAGGCTTGCAGTTCAGGCTGGAGCACTCTTTACTCAGGCCATGAACGACTCAGCGTCCAAGATGGAGCTAGAGTCAGGGAAGTTAGCTCAGACTTCTCAAACTGTTGCTGAGGTTTTGGCTAAGGCCACTGATGAGTCGGCAAAGATACTAGCTGAGGCAAGCAAGGTCAGCGGTGAGTCCTTGAAGGTGGAGGAAAGGATCACCAAGGCTGAACAAAGTCTCCAACACAACATGGAGGTCTTTGAGAAAAAGTTGAAAGCTGCTATCAGTTCAGTGTCGTATGCTGGGACTGGGATCGCCACGAGAGTTGAAATGCTGAAGGAGTGCGTACTGGAAGTTCAATCATTAACCCCTTCGTAATCAACAACGGAGCTGAAGCACTCCCATCCCAGGCCGATGATGATGCCAAAAAGGGGGAAAAGAAGAGGAAAAGATCCCGCCCTAAGGCATCTGAGGCAGTTAACCAAGGTGACACGGTTGAGGCTGATCTAGAGGCAAACCCTAATGGGGAATGTTCTCAGAGTGAGGAAGTCAGCCAGGCTGGCAGCGGCGGAAGCTGAAGATGAGGCAGAAGCTGCAAAGCTGAGGGCTGAGGCTGCAAAGAAGGCAAGGAAGGCTAATGAACCTTCGAAGGAACTCCAATATTCCAAACTGGCTGAGGCAATTCAGAAGTCACCCCAAGTACACACAAGGAAAAATCCCATCACTTTTTCTGCGGAGACGGTGGCGGAAGCTGAAGATGAGGCAGAAGCTGCAAAGCTGAGGGCTGATGCTGTAAAGAAGGCAAGGAAGGCTAATGAACCTTCGAAGGAACTCCAATCTTCCAAACTGGCTGAGGCAATTCAGAAGTTACCCCAAGTACACACAAGGAAAAATCCCATCATTTTTTCTGCGGAGACGGTGGTGGAACTGTGCGCTGAGGCATGGGGAACTCCTTCTGAGAAGTCCGAGGCTGAGCGCAGGGCTGATATAGCTAAAAAAGAGAAGATGCGCTTTTTGGAGAGGAAAGTGGAGAAGCTGACTGATTTGACTGACATGCAACACCGAGAACTTGACGATGCAGTGATCAGTCTGCTTAGGAGAAAGAAGGCGAAGCCTGAGACTAGAAAGTACATGAAGAGGCCAACAGCTAGGAAATCAACAATACTGCAAGTCAGAAGGCCGAAATCAGGTCAGAGTGAAGCTTATGTCGATGAGTTCATCACAGAGACACTAAAGGAGTTCTGGATTGATGCAAGGGATGAGTTTGTCAAGCTTTGGTACGTAGTAAAGAAGTGGGGCGACTCTGAAGACATCAATGCCCACTTCACTGATTACATGATGGACAATCACCCTGAGTTGATTCAGAAGATCTTGGAAGAAGCTGAAGCAGCCCAAGTCCAAGTGAAAGCTCCTGAGTTCGTTGTTCGTCCATCCCCTCTTGTACCTGGAAATGGAAAGCATGATACTAAGGCCATCATGACGGAAGTTTTGAAGATTTCTAAAGCTGAAGGATATGTGAATCAGGTTAAGAGAGTTGAAGAGTTAAAGATCAGAGTCTATGATGGTTATGGACTCAAGCCTGAGATGAGATTAGTCTAGTGATTCACATCCTTTCCTTGTAATAGATTAGATTCATTGTAACCATTTCCACATCATTCAATGAAATCTATTACTTTGCCCACAGACAAAAACTCATTGTCTTTTTGGCTGGTATTTAAATTTTGTACTTTATCAAAAACTTCTCTAACACTGACTTATCTTATAGATAGGATTTTATATTTCCTCTAAGTGTTTTGAGGATCTTTTCAGTGTTTTGGCATCATCAAAAAGGGGAAAATTGTTGGGACATTATCAGTTTTGATTAAGATCACAAAATCCCTGAAAAGATGAGTTGCCTTAGTTTGTCTTAGTCAGGCTAGTCTTGGTTAGGTTTTGTAAGTTATTTTACACTTCACAGGTAATAAGTGAGAGGAGAACTCACTGATGACAATCAAGACGAAGAGCACCATCCTGAACTTATGGCAGTCTTCTAAGCTGGCTGAGTAAGTGTCAGTGATGAAGAGTATGACCCTGAGGTCATTACTAACTCAGCCCTGAAGGGAATAGGTTGACACTGAGTTTATGGAAAAGACTTGGAGTAGAACCAAGCAATGCAAAAAGAATATCAGCGTCAGGACAAGACCGTTGTGCTCGAGACAAAAAGAACTTAATAAGACAAGCCTGAAGCCTAGGAATAAGTTCTGTTCTAAATCCTGACTAGCAGATTTAACTCTCGAAGAAATGTGAGAGAAATGCAGCTTATCAAGAGACTTCAACTTGCCTTTCAAAAATTTTAATTTTTGACACAAAGTGAATTGGTGGGTACCACTAAAAATCAAGTTCCAAGCATCAGAAACCAGGGGGAGGAAATCGGGATGCGACGACCACATATTGAAAATTTTAAAACATTTTTTCCCTAAAACAGTTTGCTTGAGAAAAGAAACAACAATCGGAGAATGATCCGAGAGACACCTAGCAGGTAAAGCTTCAACAGAACAAAGAAGACCATTTGCCTATCATACATGATTAACAAGAGCCCTGTCTATTTTTGACCAAACCTCATTATTAGTCCAAGTGAAAAAATAACCCGTAGATTGAACTTCACTCAAACCTAAGGTAAGACAAGTATCTTGAAAATCCTTCTTCTCATAAGCAGCAATGCCGGCACCCCCAAACCTTTCCTCAGGGGCTTTTATTGAGTTAAAATCCCCAAGGATCAGCCAAGGGTCCTGCTGCATCACACCAAAATAAAAAATAGACTCCCAAAGAAATCTACGATTAACCACAGAATGAGCACCATTGACGAAAGATGCAACAAAAGACCTATGAGAAATTTTATAAACAATTTTGCAATAAACAACTTGAGGAGAGGCAGAAAACACACTCAAATCCAATTTTGAAGAATTCCAAAGGATGAGGATACGACCTCCACGGATAGCATCAAAGTTATTCACCTAACATCAACTAGGAAGGTAATTCTCATCATCAAACCTAATTTAGGCAGATTAAGCTTAGTTTCCAAGACACCCAAACAATCGAGACTATATTTTTTTTTAAAACAGCTAATCCTTTTTAGTTAACGGGCTGGTTACAACCCCTCATATTCCATGATGTAATCTTCATGGAAGAAGAAAGAGGATAAAGAGAGCTAACGGTTAGGGTGACGCCCACCATTTACAAAACCAAGAGGTTTCTTAGTTCCAAAGGATGATGAATGGTGGGGATTTTCAGGCTTCCCACCACCATCCTTGGACACCTTCTTATCCTTTTTCTTCTTCTTATTTGATTCCACCAAGGTAAAAGAGGAGTCATCAGCCTTATGGGCCACAACATGGGGGATATGTGGGGGGGGGGGGGGGGGGGGGGGGAGGGGCAGTTTTCATTGTCATCAAAATCACTCACACATAAACAAATAATCAGACGGATGAAGTGCCAAAACCCTCTCACACAGCAAAGAATCAGACGGATTTTGGTTAAGCAGCAGCTGAAAGTGTTCTAAATCCTCATCGACAGATCTAACTCTCGAAGAAATGTGAGAGAAATGCAGCTTATCAAGAGACTTCAACTTGCCTTTCAAAAATTTTAATTTTTGACACAAAGTGAATTGGTGGGTACCACTAAAAATCAAGTTCCAAGCATCAGAAACCAGGGGGAGGAAATTGGGATGCGACGACCACATATTGAAAATTTTAAAACATTTTTTTCCCTAAAACAGTTTGCTTAAGAAAAGAAACAGCAATCAGAGAATGATCTGAGAGACACCTAGCAGGTAAAGCTTCAACAGAACAAAGAAGACCATTTACCTGTCATAAAGGATTAACAAGAGCCATGTCTATTTTGAACCAAACCTCATTATTAGTCCAAGTGAAGAAACAACCCGTAGATTGAACTTCACTCAAACCTAAGGTAAGACAGGTATCTTGAAAATCCTTCATCTCATAAGCAGTAATGTCGGCACCCCCAAACCTTTCCTCAGGGGCTTTTATTGAGTTAAAATCCCCAAGGATCAGCCAAGGGTCGTGCTGCATCACACCAAAATCAAGAAGAGACTCCCAAAGAAATCTACGATTAACCACAGAATGAGCACCATTGGCGAAAGATGCAACAAAAGACCTATGAGAAATTTTATAAATAATTTTGCAATAAACAACTTGAGGAGAGGCAGAAATCACACTCAAATCCAATTTTGAAGAATTCCAAAGGATGAGGATACGACCTCCCCGGATAGCATCAAAGTTATTTACCTAACACCAACAAGGAAGGTAATTCTCATATCAAACCTAATTTAGGCAGACTAAGCTTAGTTTCCAAGACACCCAAACAATCGAGACTATATATATTTTTTTAAAATAACTAAACCTTTTTAGTTAACGGGCTGGTTACAACCCCTCATATTCCATGATGTAATCTTCATGGAAGAAGAAAGAGGATAAAGAGAGCTAACGGTTAGGGCGACGCCCACCATTTACAAAACCAAGAGGTTTCTTAGTTCCAAAGGATGATGAATGGTGGGAATTTTCAGTCTTCCCACCACCATCCTTGGACACCTTCTTATCATTTTTCTTCTTCTTGTTTGATTGTCTTATGGGGCACAACAGGGGGGATATGAGAGGGGGGAGGGGGAGAGGGGCAACTTTCATTTTCAACAAAATCACCCACACATAAACAAAGAATCACAAGCAGCGTTAGCAACAACAGTATTATCATTCCTAGAACTCTCAAGGTTCGGCTTAATCACATTTGAACCGGCAAGGTTCGACACAACCAAGTTAGAACTGGCAAGGTTCGACTCAACCAAGTGAGAACCGTCAAGGTTCGACTCAACCAAGTAAGAACCGGCAAGGTTCATAGCAAGATTAGACACAACAGGCAAAGAATTTTCACTAGAACCGACAAGGTTCGATCTAGAGTTAGGGATAACATTCAAACCTTTATCCTCTAAATGCAAATAGTCATTGGGGGTAGAAGGGTCAGCGTTTGGAGGGGGTTTAATGCCAGTTTTTGCAGCAGCGGGACCAACTTTATTCCGACCTGCAGCAACACAATTAGTCTTCAAATGCCCAAAATGAAAGCAAGACTTACAATACTTAGGAGTGTGCTCGTAAATGACAGCTTGCTCGATGGATTGGCCATTTGGAAACTTTAGAGGAATTTTGGAAGGCAGTTCAACTGAAGCATCCACCTCAACTAAAATTCTAGCAAAGGAAATACACTTTCTTTGTAAAGTCAATCGATCAGAAGAAACAGGCTTACCAATTTTGGAAGTAATCTTACTGATGGCCCTGGGGTGCCAACAACCGAGGGGAAGCCCAGGAAGTTGTACCCAAACTGGTACAGTCCAATTAACATTGCAAAAATTGAAGTATTTAGGCAACTTTTGCAAGAAAAAAGGTTTACGGTACACAGTATAAGGCCCACCAAACAAGATTTTTTCCATATCAAGTTCATTAGAGAATTTTAGCAAAACTCAAGCATCATTGTGAGGAAATTTTTTGCAGGGAATCTTCCAAGACTCAACAAGGGCCTTGATGGCTTTGAGTCCAGGGAATTTATCAGAGAAACTCACAATTAAAGAAAAACGCCACACATCATCAATATCAATTAAGTCATCATTTTCAAATGATACAGGGCCTTCATCCATAGACAATTCATCCAACTTACAATCCTTCAAATGTGGCCCCTCGAAGAGGCCATCATAGTTCTGATTCCGGTCAGTAGCATTGGGACTGTTTGCCCCCAAACCTGCCATAGGAGCATCAAGAAAGGCCTGACCATCGGTGACCGTAAGAGCCTGCTACTGGAAGGTTGTAGGCCTGTTAATATATATACTAGCAACTGAACCCGTGCGATGTACGGTCATAATTGTTCAATTAATTTTGAGTCCTCAATTTATATTGTAGTCTGTTTGTTTAGGTTTGAGAGTGTTTATTAGTATTCCTATTAAATTTTTTATTTATTTCAAATATATAATATTACTATTTTTTATTTGAAGGTTTATTTTTTTTAAAGAGAACATAATGCAGATTTCGAGAAACTTTGTGAAAACAAAGTGTAATAAATATTTTGTTTCATTTACAAACCACATTGCAATACTTTTTAGTATAACCACTAATACCCTAGTGTAATCAACTAATACTCTTTAATTAAACAATTAATACTATTCGTACCCTTCAGTGAAAACAACTAATACACTCCGGAACTAATACTCTTCAGTGAAAATAACAAATACCCCCAGTACTAATACCATTTAGTGAACGTAACTAATATCCTTTAGTGAAAACAATTCATACACTTTAAATGGTTCATGTATGAACCATTTTCATTCTATACTTTGCCAAAAATTAAAGAGTGGTCTTATTCCTTTTTTTAGATTAATAAATATTTATATAAATAACTCCTACAAAAAATAAACTTCTACAAACTATATATCTAATTATTTCAATACATTGATCATTCACAAAAATATTTAATAACTATTATTTTAAAATAATTGAAAAATATATTTTATACTACAAAATAGAGAGATTTATCATAATATATATTTCAAAGATATGTTCAACACATTTTTATATTATTTCAAAATATCAAATATATTTTGGAAATAATTATTTATTAATATTTACAATAAAATATATTCCAAAGATATATATATATATATATATATATATCAAAGATTTAAAAAATTTTTTAACCAATTTAACAATAATTTTGATGAAAAAATTTAATGATTTTTTAATATAGATCGATTAGCGTTATTAGTATATATAAATTAATGGAAAAAAAAAGTCGACTAATCGAGGGTCTCGTAAAAGATGTTGTACCCACTCGAAATTGTATAAAAGCATAGAGATATTCGACACTTCATTGAATTAGCTACATATCTAATACTGTAGGTTATTAATTACATGAGCTACAAAAATCTCATGAATTCAAATAAAGACGTATATATGGATCCCCTAATTACTCATCACAAATCACAATTTTCGGAATACACAACCTCCTACTAACAAATTATAGTATAAAAATTAGACATTACATGTATTCACTGATACTATTACATACATTTGTTGATACCGTTAAACTTATAAATTAAAATTATAGTATAAAATGTTATGATTTTAATAAATGCATATAATAATATATTAGTGAATACATTTTATACCATGATAAGTTTCACAATACCTACTCATTATACAACATAACGTAACAAAAGTGCGCTTCTTTCTTGCTTTCAAAATACAAAGTGATACTCTTTTTATTTTTTCTCTTTATTTCTTTTTTACTTTGCTTGAGGCAGCTAAACTGAAATTATTTAAAAGCACTTGTAGTAATAATCGAACATAACTAGTCCAAGAAAATCAAGCTTATAATAATGTTAGCCACATGAAATGCGTGGTCCAGCTGGTCGGTAGTCAAAACTACATAATCCCTCCCCTTCCCATTTTAAATTAAACAATCTGAACTTATTTATTTTGGTTTCAAAATTAGCTTATATATCATACTCACCAACATCTCCATCAGTCGTATTCAATATCATCGAGGACCACGACTACATATCAATATCATATAATTTTTCATCACTTAATTGACATATGGTAGTTACACACAACTTAATTTAAATCATGTTTCATATACATAAACATCTCTAAATTAACAATTAATTTGATCATTCCGTGCTCTTAATTTTAGCTAGTAAAATGATCTTAAAAAAAATATTTATCTTCGACATTTTCAAACATGCCTCCTACCAAACATGCATGCTGCTTCAAATCCTACAATGTAAACCCAAGGCCGGGAATTAGAGATCAATCGCAATCCTGAAGCACTAAACTATACAGTGATGAATGAAGAATATATAAAACTTGGACTTTTTTTCTAATGATTAATTAAATGTCCATGGTCAAAGTGTTGCTAAATACTACTCCCTCCGATTCAAAATGTTTGATGTTTTAGGATTTGTTGTGAGAATTAAGAAGTGGTATATAGTGACTATTATATCCTTATGATATATTGATTGAAAAAGAGATTTATGGAAGGTCAAGTAGTTTATTTATGATGTAACATTATTAAAAGGTAAGGAAAAATTATGAGTGATATTTTAGGGGGATTTAAATAGGTGCATAATAGGAAAATAAGGTGCAAAATACCCTAAAACATCAAATATTTTGAAACAAAAAAACAACCTAAAACATCAAACATTTTGAATCGGAGGGAGTAGTAGTAATTACATATATGGAAAGTACATGTTGAAGTCGATTTCCTAAAAAAGCCCACTATATTTATGGATAGGGTGACTTCCAAACTAGAGTGCCAGTGTGAAATCAAAATATCATGAGTCACATGATTCGCATATATTTTCGTTCAATTCAATATGTATATTTGAATTTGCACAAATAAACGAATATATTAAAATTTTAATTTTCTATGGTGTTGCCAGAGAAGATAATTATTTTTGTGGACGGTTTTAACTTAGTTGTAAAAAATTAAATGACGGTCATAGTTAAAAAACAAAAAATCGCAGATGGTGTTAGACTGTTAGGCCTATGGAATTGAATTAATTAAAGACTTTAGGACTAAGGAATGGAAAAGTGTTTAAAAAAATATGCTTGGTATAAAAGAATCATTCCACAAAAGTTGGATTAATTTCCTAAAGACAAAGTATAGAATGAAAATGGTTCAATACACAAATTATTGAAGGGTATTAGTTGTTTTTACTAAAGAGTATTAGTTGTTTTCGCTGAAGAGTATTAGTTGTTTACTAAAGGTGTTACTTGTTTTCACTTAAAAATATTAGTTGTTTACTGAAAATAAATTAACTAAGACTCTTTATTGAAGTCAACTAATATGCTTCAATGAAACAATTAATATCCTCCAATGGTTCATATATGAACTAATTTCACTATACGGATATTCTTTCTTGCTTAATTCCTCACAAGTTTGGGAGGAATGAAAGAAAATATGAAATTTCTCAAACTTTATTCTTTAAAAATATAATTGATGTTTCTGTTAAATAAAAATTCAAATTAGTGTTACTATACAATATAAAGATTAATTTTTTTTTAAAAAAACATTACATTCTCAAAGAATTTGAATAACCAAACATCTCTTATCACTAACAAACAATACAAATATAAAAAAAAAAGTTATTATTTTTATTTCTTACTACTATCATTATCATTCTTATTTTTTACAAATCAAATGACCCTCAATAGATACACCATATTATTCACGAGGATACCATATATAGTCAATCAAAAATATTAATCACAAAACATATATTTTTCACGAGGATACCATATATAGTCAATCAAAAATATTAATCACAAAACATATTTCAAATTGAGGTCTGAATCACATCTTTCCGAATTCAAATTTATAAACTTTCACACTCTACACATTTGCTATTGCGTTCGTGTTGTATTAATCTTTGTAGAAAATTCTTGCAAAAGTTGCGTTTTCTTTAGAAGTTATGTAAAAGAAGTCCAGTTTTCACAAAAAAGTATTTCTAAAACAAACTCGTAAAACTCTTGAGAGTTGAGACTAATAATGAATATTTCAAACTTGTCCTATATATGAGGTGTAATTTTTTTTTTAAATGAGGTGTGAAATATTTGTCAGTGATCTATTAAAACAAAAATTCAACTTTCCTAGTCGATTATTTTAACATCAAATAACATAATTACGTGTACATTTTATATGCATCGTCGATAAAGTGCAATACGTACGTTTGGCCAATATTTGAAGATACATGTATAAGAATAAAAAGAAGATGTAAAATGATGTCCCGAATTCCACTAAAAGAAAAAGTTACAAGTTGAATTAGACATGTAGACAGTTGAAATATTAAAGGAATGGTCATAGTCACTAAAAAGAAAATCCTTTTATAATTATAAATATATATATATATATATAGTTAAATTAAATTCAAATAAAACAAGTTGATAATAGATATTCATGCCTTTATACACGAAGTAATGATAGACTATATTAGAAAGACTAATTAATAAATTGTTAAAGAAATACTCAGTGAGATTGAGGATATGGTTTGGGTACCGTCCTACAATATCCTATATCTAATTAACACTATGTTCATAGGATTTATAAGAGCGAACAAATATCTCTATTATTATGAGATATTTTAGAGGAAGTCCAAATATAAATTCCTGCGAAATTGATCCTAAATAAACAATATCATACTGATGTTTAAGTATTTAGGTGTTTCTTGTTGGAAATTGGTTTTGTAAAAGTGTCATACCCTTACTTTGATCAATTTTTTTAGGAGTAAAAACGTTAGTTTTTGGGAAAATAAAATTAACGATGTTGTTCTACTCGCGGAGTAGATGAGCGTGGTATATTTAATATCTCAAAACCGATTTCCGGTGAGTGAGAAATTAATTTGGGAAGTTGTAGTATTAATCATGTGTGTTGAATAATTCCGTGGGAATGGAAAATAAAGTTTCATCCCACATTGGAAAATTACAAGAAGCTTGTCTTGTATATAAGTAGAAAATTATTCATGTTCCCTAAATTGGGACATGGGGACCCTAACCATGGACCACACGCTCGCGCCCCGCCCTGCCCGGGCCCGGGTTCGTGGTTCGTGGCAATTGGGCTTTGGGTGGGCGTTGGTGTCATACCTATATTTTTAGAGTACCAAAAATATGAAAAAGCCCATTATCTTTTTGGATCCAATCGGATTGGGTGACCCGTATGGAATTGGGTCGGCCCATTTCGGTTGGCCCATTTAGAATTGGGTCGGTCCACGAACATGTTTAATACACCTACGATTTTGATTAATACACTCCACAGAATCTGGAATATTCCGTCTTGCTTCCCATGACTGAGAAACTGCGTTTCTCTCCACGACAGAACGTGGGTGGTCCATGATCACCACGTACTCCACTCCAGCAGCCCTCAAATGGGTCGGATTTTCGCCTATATATACCCCCTTCGTCCAGTTTTTCCAGAATCACTTTTCGAACCCAGAATTCCCGAATTACTGTCTCTCCAGAAAATCCCGTTTAGCTCATAAACTCCGATTTAGTTCGCCGGAAATTCATACTCGGTAGTGCTACCGGTGTGAATATACAAACCGTTTTACCTTTGGGGATCCGTACGCATTATCCGTAAGCACTGTACGGACGTATTCGATCTTGCGGGAATAGGTTTCACCTAGACTCGGTTTTCCACGAATTCGTTTCGTGTTCTTACTCTTTTCATCCTATTTTCAGTTTTTCGAAATATTCACACCCCAGGTTCTAACAATCGCAAGACCGAATAATACTTTCATTTCGAAACTCTGAAAATGTCGAACCATAACTCTGATAACGAGATGGACTTGTCCTCACCAACAAAGAATGATGTCTCTAATCCAGTACCTGCGAATCCGACTAACGATGGTAATCCGACTACCATTCCCCGTTTCCAGTTTGGAAACTTTGGAGACATCCTTGCTGAATGGATGAAAGCCAATGGCAATCCCTTCATGGGAAATGCCAATCCCTTTGTGGGAACCTCTAGCACTAATCCCTTTGTGGGAAGCTCTAGTGCTAATCCCTTCGTGGGAAATGCTGGCGGCAATCCTTTTGTAGGAAATGCCGGTGTCAATCCTCTTTTGACAACCAACCAGCCCTCCCTTCAAGGGACTGTTAGGCCGGTGGTAGTAAAAGGGGAGAAACCCGAAAAGTTTTCGGGAAATGACTTTAAACGGTGGCAAAAGAAGATGCACTTCTATTTGACCACCATCTCTTTGGTGAAATACATCAAGGAGGACTGTCTGAGTGCTCCTGCTGATGATGCCACTCGTGAGACAAGGGTCGCTTATGACACTTGGATCCACGATGACTATCTTTGCAGGAACTACATTCTGAATGGGCTGTCTGATGCCCTCTGTGACGTGTACGATGAGTACCCGACTTCAAAAGCTCTATGGGAGTCCTTGGAGAAGAAGTATAAGACTGAAGACGCGGGAACTAGCAAGTTCGTCGTCTCCACCTTGTACGACTTCAAGATGGAAGACAACAAATCTGTTGTCGAGCAAGTGCAGAAGCTGCAAGTTATCTTCCATAACATTGCAGTGCAAGGGATGGAGTTGCCTGAAGCCTTTCAGGTAGCAACTGTGATTGACAGATGACTTGAAGCGAACTACACTAGCTTTCTACTAGTAGCTACCCCGCAAGAGTACGGGTTCACAGTAGTATGGGCAAGTATAGGGACCAAATATTATCGAACCCAAGGGATGGTGTATATGCGAATAGATCCCTGAAGATCTACGCGTCGTAGTTAATATGAGTGTGTGTTTTTGGGTTTTTTGGAAAGATTAATTAAACTAAACTCAATTATCCTACGAATGCAAAAGGAAAATTAAACTAAGTATCTAAGGTGTATATGCAAGTATGAGATGGTGATGCTTAAGATAGGAATCCCTACGTATACTAACGGAGCAGGTACATAATCAAAATAACTGTGACAAACAAGAATTAACCTAAGTCTAAGAATGCAAGGTGAAAGCTCAAGATTTTAAACCCTAATACTTTACCCTAACACTCGACTTCACTAATCTACTAACGAATTACTAGATTGTGCTTAATCAATGAGACCCTAATTTAACTAAGGTGATGCGGTCGTCCTCCTTCGCTAAACAGGTAGATGAATTAACCTTTCCTAAACTCTCTCGTTAAGTCTACTCGTTGTTAAAGAGTGATACGGTCGTCCTCTCTCTAACATCTTTCGAACAAAATTCAAGAGCGAAGTCTAGATTAATTTTAAGAATTCATTAACCAAGAGAATTAAAACTAACATCACAAATTACCCTAATTACGTACCCACATCCTACTTCTACGAGTTCATCCTACCCTAAGCATGCAAGGGTTTTAGCCGGACATGGTTTTAACAAAAATAAAAGCAATAGAAGAAACAACACACATAAACATAATGAATTGAAGAACGAAAATATGAAACATGAACTAGGGTTTAAAGAAATAAATACTAAGAACTGAAACTTGAATTGATAAAAACGAAGTTTAAAGCGTTAAAAGTAATCGAGCTAATTAAAAGAAACTAAGAAAGAAAAGAAACTAAGAATTCGTATGAAAAACCTCAATGAAACGTAAAATAAAGCTTGCTCCTCTTCTTCCTCTCCAAAAACTAAGTCTAAAATTATTTCTAAAGTTCGGGTATCCTTCAAAACGTGTTTGGAAGAGGTATATATAGGCACGGGTCGAAACGGGAGTTAATGGGCCGAAAATACGCATCCGGAGGCAAAAATCCGAGGTTGCTCGAGCAAAACGCTCGAGCGGTCCCGCTCGAGCAGTGTAGCTCGAATGACACAATCGCTCGAGCGGTTCCGCTCGAGCCGGTCGAGCGGTGAAAATGCACTGTATGTTTTGGGCGCTCGAGCGATTCGCTCGAGCGGTGGCGCTCGAGCTGCTCGAGCGCAAGAAAAGTTCTGTACATTTAGGCGCTCGAGCAATGCGCTCGAGCGGTGGCGCTCGACCTAGTCACTCGAGTGACTTCCAACTCCTCCCAACTGATACTTTTCCTCGTCCACACTAATACTAATCGTATTTCTTCAATATCTTCTCATTCGGGCATCCGTTTGAGTCGATTCAAAGTCCTACGAACTCCGTTTTTCGTCCTCTATTCACCTATGAGCATCAAAGAGACAAATTCATCAATGTGTAGAAATAATGCTTAATTGACTCTAAATACTCGATAAACTCGACCAAAACTAGGGCGTTTCTAGCTACGAATCATGACAATTTCACGCCTAATCAACCCCCCCAAACTTACCATGTTGCTTGTCCTCAAGCAACGAAATAATAAGTCAAGTGAAATTGTTAGGAATGAGTCAAAAAAATCAATCATGCAAGCTAATGAACTCAAGCTTCAAAAGTCAATCACCCGTATACTCACTCACTTTCTTTTATCGTACTCATGCAACAATAATAAGAAACACCAAGATCAAGCATGGATGTGCACTCAACGATGTGTTTCACTCCCTCACAAGTGTATATCAATGATTAAGGGACTCACTCAAACAATCAATCACACATATTGGCAGCCATAGGCTTGTAAGCACTCTTAACTTCGACCATACTCTAGAAATCAATGCCGAATCAAAAATGACTTTTCTCAAGGTTGTAATGTAGGCTCTTTGGACAGGTGGGATAACAATATAAGGTAAAGTGACTAAAGTGAATGGAGAATAGAAAATCAAACTTTGGCACTTCGAGATTAGGAACAGAATACTTCAAACATTTTTAATCAACATCATTTCAATTCCACTTCTCTCAACACTTCATTTTTTTTTCTAACTATTTTCACTTTTTTCAATCACTTCATTTTTTTTTCTTTTTTCACACAAACACATGAGCTCAATTTTTCTTTTGCTCATTCTCAATTTTTTTTTTGTTCTTTCCCACAACTCAAATCTCATTCACACCCTTATTTTATCACCACTCAACCATCATAATTCCCTTTTTCTCAACTCAACTCAATCCCTTCAACCTTCACACTTTTCCTATTCTCCACTCAAATTGGGACAAAAAGGCTTAGAAACTTGGAATAGTGTTTATATGTGCTAGCAAATAAAATAGGCTTTAGGCTCAAAGGGGCTAGCAAGGGATTCAATGTCATTGGTAAGGAAATTTTTGGCTAAGTGACTCAATAAAAACAATGATGGCCTAAGATCACATTCGGCATATCTAACTAGACACAATCAAGGAGCAAGAGCACACACAAGTTCTAGCATCCTCTAAAGTGATGATTCACTCACAAATGAAGAGATTAAATCATGCATTAAAATCTCATAAGGCTCAAAAGCTCACGGCTTTCACATCCATGCTAGTCCTAGTGCATTCTCAATCTCATCACACAAGTACTCAAAAGAAAAATTCACAAGCATACAAGTTCTTTCTCAAATCAGCTCAAACTCAAACACTCACACAAAAGAATTTCTAACTCACTCTTACAACTCACTCTACTCATCAAATCATACTCAAAGATAGCAATCAACAAGCATAAGATGATTGATAGGCATGAAATATGCAATCGCGAGTCAAATCAAAATCTCCCCAAGGAGTATCTCAATTAACCAATAATCAATCAAACTCAACTCAAAGATAAGGGCATGCATGCATGTGCAATGTAATCATAAAACAAATAAAAAACTCCACCCCCCCCCCCCCCCAAACTTCGACCTTGCTAGAGGTCTAAGTTTGGGGTTGTGGGTTACCTCAACCAAATAATTCAATTTCTCTCAATAGCTTTGCACATTCCCTTGTCTCAAGTTGGTTCCTTCAATCTCCACTTCTTTGATACCTTTACTCCTTTAGAGACAAGCCTACAAGCAACTTACTCAAATATGAGGTTTAACATACGACTCAAAATAACTCCCTAATAATATAAAAAGACACTAAAAATAAATGAAAGCAAATAAAAATGGGTTGCCTCCCATTCAGCGCTATTTTTAAGGTCCTCATGCCGGACCAAGCTCAAAGGAGCTTATGGGACATCATACTCAAATTTACCTCCCCCACTCTCATAAGAGTGGTGTTTGAACTTCTTTCCTTGATGCCCCACCATCATGAGCCCTTTTGCTTCCTTCCCCACCTCAAGTGGTATAGGTCTCAACTCCTTCTCACCTTTATCTGGAGGAGTCTTACTAAACAATTTCTTGAATTTTGACTTCTTCTTCTTAACTCCTCCTTTCTCTTCTAACTGGACCACATCCACTTTCTTCACCTCTTCATCCTTCAACTTCTTCACTTTATCCCTATCAAAAGAGTCAAGATCATAATGCCCATGGGTTAAATAATCACGTGAAGGACTAACAAAATCATGAATATCAGAAGGATTAGGGATAGAAGGCGTGTCTTCAACACGAGGATCAATTGCATCCATGCAATACAAGCTCTCATCCTCCCTCGGGTGTTTCATGGCTTCATATAGGGAGATCTTCACTTCTTGATCATCAACCTTCAGCGTAATCTTCCCGTTTGCCACATCTAGCACCATCCCCGCCGTAGCTAAGAACGGTCTTCCCAAGATCAGGGGCACGTGCTCATCTTCCTCCATCTCTAGCACTACAAAGTCGGCTGGAAAAATGTGATCTCCAACTCTCACTAGGACGTCTTCAACCACACCTTGAGGTCGAGTAATAGACCGGTCGGCAAGTTGAAGCGTCATCATTGTGGGTTGAAGTTCAACACCTTCCAACTTCTTGAAAACCGAC
Source organism: Ballota nigra (assembly GCA_947034835.1). Classification (NCBI taxonomy): domain Eukaryota; kingdom Viridiplantae; phylum Streptophyta; class Magnoliopsida; order Lamiales; family Lamiaceae; genus Ballota; species Ballota nigra. The sequence goes on from OX344724.1 coordinate 95,962,303, forward strand.
AGTGGCATCAAATTAATGCTCGCCCCGAGGTCGCACAATGCTCCCTTCTTGATCCCGTTCCCAATATCACATAGGATCGTGAAGCTCCCGGGATCTTTCAGCTTCGGTGGAAGCGCCTTGTGCACTAATGCACTCACCTCATGGTTCAGCTGCACCAACTTCGGCTCATCCACTCGCCGTCTTTTCGCAATCAAGTCCTTCAAAAACTTTGCATAATGCGGCATCTGTTCCAAAGCATCATAAAAAGGAATATTAATATGCAATTGTTTAAAAACATCAAGGAACTTAGCAAATTTTTCATCAAGCTTCTTTTTCATGAAGCGCTGTGGATACGGGACGGGTATCACAGATTTGGGTACCCCCCATTCATCTCTTTCTGTTTCTTTCACTTTCTCCCTTGCTTCCTTTGCTTTCTTCCACTTTGGAACTCTCTCAACCTCCTCCCTTTCCTTGCCCTTCTGGGACTCATCCATATCTTCATGCCTCTCAATCCCTTCACTTTCAATCCCCTTCTCAACTTTGGGCGTCTCAGAATCAGCAGGCATCTGAGGACCTTCATAGTTGGTTCCACTTCTAAGCTGGATCGCCTTGCAATGCTCTTTCAGGTTCCCCTCCGGTATTCTATTCATTGACTTTGCAATCTGGCTCATCTGGAACTCTAAAGAAGTGAACCTTCGATTGTTCTCTTGTTGAGTTCTAGTCCACTCAACGTTCATCTTCTGGAGCTCTTGATCACGTTGATCACCCTTCTTATGTAACTCCTTCACATCTTACTCCAAGGATGACAACCGCTTGCTCCCTTCCTCCACCTTCTGAAGAATGACTCTCAACATCTCCTCGGTTGATGCACCGCCTTCTCCTCCAGGAGGTTTAGACCCCGGATCAACACCTGCAGGCACAGTAATACCAGCTTTTGGGTTAGCATAAGAAAAATTATCATTCTTCCTCCATGTGTTTTGAGGAGGCTGCTGGCCTCCTTGAACTCCTTGTGTGTTCCTCCATTGATTTTGAAGTGGCTGAGGACCTGGAGGTACAAATGGTTGGCCATAAGAAGGCCTTCCATACTGGTTTCCACCTTGGTAACCATTCTGATTGTAATACGGACCTCCCATGTAATTGGCTACCTCTTGCTGTCCACTGGGTTGGTCTACTCTCTCATTCTCTACTGCATGCTCTCCACCCAAACTCTTCCCCAACTCGAGGTTGTTGATCTTTTCCATCATGACCATCAGCAGCCTTCTCGTTCCTTCTCCCTCTTCAACCTGATGCACTCTCTGAAAATCTGCATCTCCACTCCAAGCACCGGCATTCGTGACAATGTTGTCCACGATTTCCCTACACCTCTCTATGCCTTGGTTCAAGAATGCTCCGCCCGCACAAGCGTCTAAATGGTCTTGTCCCGCCTTGTTGGCACCACTGTAGAAGAATGTCATAATGTCTCCCTCGTTGTACCCGTGCTGCGGGCACTCTATCAGCATGTTTGAGTATCTCTCCCACGCTTGGCGTAAATCTTCTCCAGACTTCTGGCGAAAGGAAGAGATCTCAATTCTAGCCTTGATCGTCCTAGATGGAGGGTAAAATCGCTCGAGGAACAGACGCTCGAGCTCGGCCCAAGTGGTAATACCTCCCCGCGGAAGCGTATTATCGTACCACTCCTTGGTTATTCCAGTCAATGAGAATGGGAACAGCCTAAGCCTCTTGGCATCTTCAGACATGCCATTGTAATTAAATGTTGAGGCTATCATGAGAAAACTCCTCAGATGTGTATGAGGATTCTCCTTCCCGATCACCCCCTTGAACTGATTCTCGGTAAGCAACTTTAAAATCCCCGGGGATATCGAGAAGTTGTTCGCCTCAATAGGAGGTAAAGCCACTCCATCATAGTACCGCTGTGGCTGTGCTGTAAACCTCCCTCGAATAGCCATATTGTGATCTACGTTCTGAGGAACGTGGTGAGGATTAGCAGCAGGTACTGGTACTTGTTGGGGTGGTGGTGGGTAAACAGGTGGTTGATTATAGACTGGTGGTGGATGGTATGGATATGGTGGGTAAGGATAAGGTGGGTATGGGTAATATTGGTATACTGGGTTGTTAAAAGGGTTATTTGGGTTTTGTGGGTAAGCAGGGTTGTTATGAGGATTATGGACAAGGTTCTGAGCTGGATTCCCTACGTTTTGTGTATCCCGATTTAGGCTCTGGCTATCCCCTAATGGAATTTGATTCTGGCTACCACTAACTCCAGTGCTTTCAACTTGGTCTATTGCCTGATTGAAATCGTTGGCAGCATCGTCCAACTGATTATTGATATCCATTTGTTCCTTTCCTAAGTCGGCTGCGTTCATTCTTCTCAAGTAAGCTCTGTTCCTTCTGGCTATTGTCTCAGGGTCCAACGGTATTCTCTCTTCGCTCGTATTGCTTTGTGAGCGTGTTTTCATAAACCAGACACACTAGCAGAAGGGTCAAAACGCAACTGCCGATTGAATACAAATAAAAATAAAAACAGAAAATAAATCACCCACTACTAACTACTAAGCTATCTACAAGTCCTATTCAAAAGCATACAATGCCATCCCCGGCATCGGCGCCATTGACTTGAAGTATGGGCAAGTATAGGGACCAAGTATTATCGAACCCAAGGGATGGTGTATATGCGAATAGATCCCTGAAGATCTACGCGTCGTAGTTAATATGAGTGTGTGTTTTTGGGTTTTTTGGAAAGATTAATTAAACTAAACTCAATTATCCTACGAATGCAAAAGGAAAATTAAACTAAGTATCTAAGGTGTATATGCAAGTATGAGATGGTGATGCTTAAGATAGGAATCCCTACGTATACTAACGGAGCAGGTACATAATCAAAATAACTGTGACAAACAAGAATTAACCTAAGTCTAAGAATGCAAGGTGAAAGCTCAAGATTCTAAACCCTAATACTTTACCCTAACACTCGACTTCACTAATCTACTAACGAATTACTAGATTGTGCTTAATCAATGAGACCCTAATTTAACTAAGGTGATGTGGTCGTCCTCCTTCGCTAAACAGGTAGATGAATTAACCTTTCCTAAACTCTCTCGTTAAGTCTACTCGTTGTTAAAGAGTGATACGGTCGTCCTCTCTCTAACATCTTTCGAACAAAATTCAAGAGCGAAGTCTAGATTAATTTTAAGAATTCATTAACCAAGAGAATTAAAACTAACATCACAAATTACCCTAATTACGTACCCACATCCTACTTCTACGAGTTCATCCTACCCTAAGCATGCAAGGGTTTTAGCCGGACATGGTTTTAACAAAAATAAAAGCAATAGAAGAAACAACACACATAAACATAATGAATTGAAGAACGAAAATATGAAACATGAACTAGGGTTTAAAGAAATAAATACTAAGAACTGAAACTTGAATTGATAAAAACGAAGTTTAAAGCGTTAAAAGTAATCGAGCTAATTAAAAGAAACTAAGAAAGAAAAGAAACTAAGAATTCGTATGAAAAACCTCAATGAAACGTAAAATAAAGCTTGCTCCTCTTCTTCCTCTCCAAAAACTAAGTCTAAAATTATTTCTAAAGTTCGGGTATCCTTCAAAACGTGTTTGGAAGAGGTATATATAGGCACGGGTCGAAACGGGAGTTAATGGGCCGAAAATACGCATCCGGAGGCAAAAATCCGAGGTTGCTCGAGCAAAACGCTCGAGCGGTCCCGCTCGAGCAGTGTAGCTCGAATGACACAATCGCTCGAGCGGTTCCGCTCGAGCCGGTCGAGCGGTGAAAATGCACTGTATGTTTTGGGCGCTCGAGCGATTCGCTCGAGCGGAAGAAAAGTTCTGTACGTTTAGGCGCTCGAGCAATGCGCTCGAGCGGTGGCGCTCGACCTAGTCACTCGAGTGACTTCCAACTCCTCCCAACTGATACTTTTCCTCGTCCACACTAATACTAATCGTATTTCTTCAATATCTTCTCATCCGGGCATCCGTTTGAGTCGATTCAAAGTCCTACGAACTCCGTTTTTCGTCCTTTATTCACCTATGAGCATCAAAGAGACAAATTCATCAATGTGTAGAAATAATGCTTAATTGACTCTAAATACTCGATAAACTCGACCAAAACTAGGGTGTTTCTAGCTACGAATCATGACAATTTCACGCCTAATCAACAGACTCCCTCCATCTTGGAAGGAGTTCAAGTCCTACCTCAAGCACAAGTGAAAGCAAGTGACGATGGAGGACCTTGTTACCCGACTCCGGATCGAGGAGGATAACAAGAAGAGGGACAAGAGGGAGAGGGGCTCGATTGCTTCCATCGAGGCCAAAGCTAACCTGATGGAGAAAGGTGAACCATCAAAGAAAAGGAAGCGACAAGACGACAAGGGCAAAGGCAAGGTTGTTGCTGCTGCTCCTGCCCCTAAGAAGTTCAGCGGGAAGTGCTACAACTGTGGCAAACCCAACCATCGGGCAGCTGATTGTCGTCAGCCCAAGAAAGAGGACAAAGGAAAGAAGAACTCCGTGAACGTTGCTGAACGTGAGCTTACGGAGATGGACATGTCTGCTGTGGTGACCGAGGTCAACATAGTGGACAACAAGAAGAGTTGGTTTGTGGACACTGGTGCCACTTGCCACGTTTGCTCGGAGAAGTCTGCCTTCTCCACTTATTCTCCTGCTGAAGGGAGAAAGCTCTACATGGGCAACCAAGCCTCGTCTGAAGTGGCTGGTGTCGGAATGGTGGTGATCAAACTGACTTCGGGAAAGGAGCTGAAACTGAAGGACGTGCTGCATGTCCCGGACATCCGGAAGAATCTGATTTCGGGGTCTCTTTTAGTTAGTAGTCAGTTTAAGTTAGTGTTTGAGTCAAACGGCGTTGTACTTAGCAAGTTTGGCATCTTCCTAGGAAAGGGTTACCTCGAGAAGGGCCTTTTCAAGATGTCTGTGATGACTGTAAGCCGTGATGGCAAAAACACTATTATTAATGAGAATGCTTCTACTTCTGCTTATATCGTTGAGTGTTCCTCTTTATGGCATTTTAGATTATGACATGTTAATCTAAAATCTATAAAACGATTAGTAAATTTAGATTTACTTAAAATTGAGAATGTTGACACATCCAAAAGATGTGAAATTTGTGTAGAAGCAAAAATGACTAAATTACCATTTAAGTCAGTCGAAAGGAACACTACTCCTCTAGAATTAATTCACACTGATGTTTGTGATTTAAAATTTGTGCAAACTAGAGGTGGAAAAAAGTATTTTATTACTTTTATTGATGATAGCACAAGATTTTGCTACGTTTACTTACTTCGAAGTAAAGATGAAGCTATTGAAGCTTTTAAAAACTATAAAAGTAAAGTAGAGAATCAAATGAACACTACAATTAAAGCAATTCGTAGTGATAGAGGTGGAGAGTATGTGGCTCCGTTTGAACAATTATGTGCCGAATTCGGCATCATACATCAAACGACAGCTCCCTACTCACCACAATCAAATGGTATTGCGGAGAGGAAAAACCGAACTTTGAAAGAGATGATGAACGCAATGTTAATCAGCTCAGGTTTACCTCAGAACATGTGGGGGGAAGCTATTCTGTCAGCTAACCACATTTTAAATAAAATTCCACTTAAGACTCAAGATAAGACACCTTATGAGTTGTGGAAAAATCGCAAACCATCATACAAATACCTCAAAGTGTGGGGGTGTTTGGCTAAAGTTGAAGTGCCACTTCCTAAACAAGTGAAAATCGGACCTAAGACAGTCGATGGGATCTTTATAGGATACGCCTTCAACAGTAGTGCCTATCGGTTCTTGATTCATAAATCAGAGATACCCGATATGACAGTAGGTACTACCATAGAATCAAGGAATGTTGTGTTCTTTGAAAATGTGTTCCCGTGTAGGGACAAAGAAGAAGTGAGTTCAAATAAACGAACTCATGAAGAATCTAGTGAAGCTGCAGGTCCTTCCACTCAGCAGAGCGAAGCACCAAGACGCAGTAAACGAGCTAGAATTGATAAGACCTATGGTCCAGACTTCATCACGTATGTGTTAGAAGATGAACCTAGGACTATCAAAGAAGCTCTTTCCAGACCAGATGCATCTCTCTGGAAAGAAGCAATAAACAGTGAATATGATTCAATTCTGCAAAATCATACATGGGAGTTGGTTGACCTCCCTAAAGGTTGCAAGACCTTAGGATGTAAGTGGATCCTTAAAAGAAAGTACAAAGCAGATGGATCTATTAAAAAGTATAAAGCCCGTTTGGTTGCAAAGGGTTTTAAACAAAGAGAAGGACATGATTTCTTTGACACCTACTCTCCAGTAACAAGGATTACATCCATTCATGTACTTGTCGCGATTGCTGCTTTGCATAATCTCGAAATACATCAAATGGATGTAAAGACTGCTTTTCTTAATGGAGAGATGGATGCTGAAATATACATGGATCAACTAGAGGGTTATGTTGTACCCGGGAGCGAGAAAAAAATTTGTAAACTCGTTCGATCGTTGTATGGACTTAAACAAGCTCCTGTACAATGGCATTTGAAATTTGACAATATTATGTTGTCAAATGGATTTCGAATTAACGAATGTGACAAGTGTGTGTATGTGAAAGATACACCAAATGGATTTGTTATCGTATGTTTATATGTTGATGACATGTTGATCATAGGTAACAATTCAAATGTGATCGTTAATACGAAAAACATGTTAAAGAGAAATTTTGACATGAAAGATATGGGTTTAGCAGACGTGATTCTAGGAATCAAGATCGAAAGAACCTCAAATGGAATTTCTTTAACACAATCTCATTATGTTGAGAAAGTCTTGAAGAAATTCAATGCATTTGATGATCCACCTGCTAAAACTCCACTTGAACAAAATGTTCATCTGAAGAAAAATAGAGGTGAACCTGTGAATCAGTTGGAATATGCAAGGATCATTGGGAGCGTGATGTACATTACAAATTGCACACGTCCAGATCTTGCGTGTTCTGTGAACAAACTAAGCAGGTACACGAGCAATCCAAGTCATGAACATTGGAAAGCTCTGAAAAGGGTCTTGAGATACTTGAAGTATACTCTTGATTTTGGGCTACACTACACGCGACATCCAGCTGTACTTGAAGGGTACAGTGATGCTAATTGGATATCCGATAGTAAAGACTCTTTCTCGACTAGTGGATATGTATTCACTATTGGAGGAGCTGCGGTATCGTGGAAATCTACAAAACAGACGTGTATTGCCCGTTCCACAATGGAATCTGAATTCATCGCTTTGGATCAAGCTGGTGAAGAAGCTGAATGGCTTCACAATTTCTTAGAAGATATTCCTTGTTGGAACAAACCAGTATCATCTGTAATGATACATTGTGACTGTCAAGCTGCTATTGGTAGAGCTTTGAACAGTATGTACAACGGAAAGTCGAGACATATTCGTCGTCGACATAACTCCGTTAGACATTTGATCTCAACTGGTATAATAACAATTGATTATGTAAGATCAGTTGACAACATAGCGGATCCGCTCACGAAGAGCTTGAACCGAGATCAAATGAATAAGCTGATAGAGGGAATGGGTCTGAAATCCACAAATAAAACTGAAACAGTGGTAACCCAACCATGATGACTGGAGATCCCAAGAACTTGGTTCAAAAGGGAAAACTAAGCTGTGAATGTTAGTTGTACAACACTTGAAAATAATGACCGTTACTGATAGCACTGTATCAAGTGTTAGTGAACCCGTGAGTTGTGGTAAAGGATAAGTCTTTGACTTTTAATGATTCCTATGAGTCCATGTGGGACTAAGTATGACGGGTGACTTGAAGCGAACTACACTAGCTTCTACTAGTAGCTACCCCGCAAGAGTACGGGTTCACTGTAGTATGGGCAAGTATAGGGACCAAGTATTATCGAACCCAAGGGATGGTGTATATGCGAATAGATCCCTGAAGATCTACGCGTCGTAATTAATATGAGTGTAATGTTTTTGGGTTTTTGGAAAGATTAATTAAAACTAAAATAAACTAATTAAACTAAAATACTAAAGCAGATGAATTAACTAAGGGTTGGATTCAAATAAGAGATGGTGATGCTTAGGATAGGAATCCCTACGTATACTAACGGAGCAGGTACATAATCAAAATAACCGTGACACACAAGAATTAACCTAAGACTAAGAATGCAAGGTGAAAGCTCAAGATTCTAAACCCTAATACTTTACCCTAACAATCGACTTCACTAATCCACTAACAAGTTAATAGATAGCGCTTAATTAATGAGACCCTAATTTAACTGAGGTGATGCGGTCGTCCTCCTTCGCTAAACCGGTAGATGAATTAACCTTTCCTAAACCTTCTCGTTAAGACTACTAGTTGTTATTGAGTGATGCGGTCGTCCTCTCTCTAACACTTTCGTACTAAATTTAAAGGTAAAGTTCAGATTAATTATAAGAATTCATTAATTAAGAGAATTAAAACTAACGTCACGAATTACTCTAATTACGTACCCACATCCTACTTCTACGAGTTCATCCTAACCTAAGCATGCAAGGGTTTTAGCTGGACATGGTTGTAACAAACATAAAAGCAAACGAAGAAACAACGAACATAAACATAACGAATTGAACGAAGAAAATAAGAAACATGAACTAGGGTTTAAAAAGAAAATAAATACGAAGAACTGAAATTTGAATTGACAAAAACGAAATTTAAACGTGTTCAAAGTAACGAACTAATGAAAAGAAACTAAGAATTGAAAAGAAACTAGAATTAGTATAAAAAACCTCAACAACGTAAAAATAAAACTTGCTCGTTCTTCTCCTCTTCAAAAACTAAGTCTAAAATTATTTCTAAAAGTCGGGGGTATTCAAAACGTGTTTGGAAGAGGTATATATAGGCACGGGTCGAAACGGGAGTTAATGGGCCAAAAATACGCATCCGGAGGCAAAAATCCATGGGCGCTCGAGCAAAACGCTCGAGCGGTCCCGCTCGAGCTGTGTAGCTCGAATGACACAATCGCTCGAGCGGTTCCGCTCGAGCTGGTCGAGCGTTGAAATCATTCTGCATGTTTTGGGCGCTCGAGCGATTCACTCGAGCGGTGGCGCTCGAGCTGCTCGAGCGCAAGAAAGTTTCTGTACGTTTAGGCGCTCGAGCGGGGGCGCTCGACCTAGTCACTCGAGTGACTTCTAACTCCTCCCAAGTGATACTTTTCCTCGTCCGCACTAATACCAATCGTATTTCTTCAATATCTTCTCATCCGGGCATCCGTTTGAGTCGATTCAAAGTCCTACGAACTCCGTTTTTCATCCTCTATTCACCTATGAGCATCAAAGAGACAGATTCATCAACGTGTAGAAATAATGCTCAATTGACTCTAAATACTCTATAAACTCGACCAAAACTAGGGCGTTTCTAGCTACGAATCATGACAATTTCACGCCTAATCAACGGGATACTCGAATGGAGATCACCTATATAAATGAGAAGTGAGGGCCGCTTCGACCAAACATTTATGAATACAAAGGGCGTCCAGGGCCAAAATGGACAAAAACGTGAGAACAAATCGGAATCGAGACTGACTTGTGTCTGCACTATCTGTAAGGTATACACTAAGGAGGATTAGTTCAAGGCATCGTGTCCACTAAGCCGCCGGTATACCCGATGGTGCCGGGCTACGGAAAGTTCAAAACCATTGGTTACTTATCCGGAAGCAATGAGGTCTCACATGAGCTGAACGAAGAAGCTTGACTCTGTATAGGTGCAATTCTCACTCATGTGGGGGATTGTTGGAAATTGGTTTTGTAAAGGTGTCATACCCTTACTTTGATCAATTTTTTGAGGAGTAAAAACATTAGTTTTTTGGAAAATAAAATTAACGATGTTGTTCTACTCGCGGAGTAGATGAGCGTGGTATATTTAATATCTCAAAACCGATTTCCGGTGAGTAAGAAATTAATTTGGGAAGTTGTAGTATTAATCATGTGTGTTGAATAATTCCATGGGAATGGAAAATAAAGTTTCATCCCACATTGGAAAATTACAAGAAGCTTGTCTTGTATATAAGTAGGAAATTATTCATGTTCTCTAAATTGGGACATGGGGACCCTAACCATGGACCACACGCGCGCGCGCGCGCCCCGCCCCGCCCGAGCCCGCGCCCGGGCCCGGGCCCGGGACCGGGTTCGTGGTTCTTGGCAATTGGGCTTTGGGTGGGCGTTGGTGCCATACCTATATTTTTAGAGTACCAAAAATATGAAAAATCTCATTATCTTTTTGGATCCAATCGGATTGGGTGATCCGTATGGAATTGGGTCGGCCCATTTCGGTTGGCCCATTTAGAATTGGGTCGGCCCACGAACATGTTTAATACATCTACGATTTTGATTAATACACTCCACAGAATCTGGAATATTCCGTCTTGCTTCCCATGACTGAGAAACTGCGTTTCTCTCCACGACAGAACGTGGGTGATCCATGATCACCACGTACTCCACTCCAGCAGCCCTCAAATGGGTCGGATTTCCGCCTATATATACCCTCTTCGTCCAGTTTTTCCAGAATCACTTTTCGAACCCAGAATTCCCGAATTACTGTCTCTCCAGAAAATCCCGTTTAGCTCATAAACTCCGATTTAGTTCGCCGGAAATTCATACTCGGTAGTGCTACCGGTGTGAATATACAAACCGTTTTACCTTTGGGGATCCGTACGCATTATCCGTAAGCACTGTACGGGCGTATTCGATCTTGCGGGAATAGGTTTCACCTAGACTCGGTTTTCCACGAATTCGTTTCGTGTTCTTACTCTTTTCATCCTATTTTCAGTTTTTCGAAATATTCACACCACAGGTTCTAACATTTCTAATGTTCTAAGATTATGATCTAGACGAAATTGACCAAGATTAAACTGGTCATTAAATTTGAAAAAAATCAAAAACCAACAGATTTTTGACCCAAGCAATTGAAGGCTCTTTCCAATCATAAGGTCGGAGTTTTGATCCTTGATTGCATCGGGTGAAACCTCCACCGATACATAATAATATACCTGTAATGTAGTCCTCCTTGCCATTATTGTACATTGCAAATGACCTCTTCATTAGCTTGATGTGAAGAATGTCTTTCTTCACGGTGTTTTTAAGAAACTCGTTTTCATGGCTCAACCTCCGGGTTTCATCGATCCTCACTTCCCGAATCATGTTTGCAAGCTTAAGAAGGTTCTTCAAGGTCTTCGTCAAGCTCCTCGTACTTGGTTCGATCGTTTAAGTTCATTTCTCACCTCTATAGATTTTATCCGTAGCAGACGGATACTACTATTTTCTATCTACATTGCGCTGATTGCACTATATACTTATTATTATATATAGATGATATTATTGTCACTGGAAGTAGCACATCTATTTTGCAGGTTTTCATTCACCGCATTAATGCAGAGTTCGCCTTTAAGGACATGGGCTTCCTCAATTACTTCCTCAGTCTCGAAATTAATCACACTGATACTGGTATGCTCATTGGACAAACTAAATATGCTCATGACATTCTCACCAGAGCTTCGTTGCTTGACTCGAAGCCAATTTCCACTCTACTAGTTGTTGGAGATTCTTTTATTAGCACTGGTGTATGTGCTCTTCATTACCAGGCTATTAGGCGATCGGACCTATCTTATGCCCAATCATGTCAGTCAATTCCTCCAGCTTCGGCAATTGGCCATTTTTTTTACTATTAAACGGATTCTTCACTACGTCATGGGCACCATTCATTTGGCTTTACTTTATCTCGTTCATCTAGATACTTGATTCTTGGTAACTCTGATGTGGATTGGACTGTTGTGTGGACACTAGACAATCCACCTATGGCTACTCCATTTACTTATGAGGTAATCTGGTCTCTTAGAGCGCCAAGAAATAGCCTACGGTTGCTCTTTCAAGCTGCGAGTCCGAATACAATTATTTACCAATACTGCAAAGGAAATATTTTAGCTAATGCACTTGCTTCGTGCACTGCCCCCCTCCCGACAATTGCTTCTGAGTGACAACAAGAACTAGGGATGTAAATGACCAAGCCGAATACCATCAAGCTCGAGCTCGACTCGTTTGGATTTTCTTTGGCTCAAGCTCGGTTCGAGCTCGGCACGTGTGTAAATTTTTAAGCTAGCGAATAGCTCGAGCTCGCCTAAAAAAAGCTCGTTTTTAAATTAATCAAACATAATTCGAGCTCGAATAACTTGGCTCGAAAGACTCGGTTCAAGCTCGGCTCAAAAGGCTAGACTAGAAAAACTAATTAAAATTTTAAAAATTATACAAAAATAACACATCTAAACTATGTCTAATTAAAAATATAGTAGTCCATGATAATAAAAATATCATCCAAGCAAAGACCAATAATTAATTTGGAAGCTAAACAAATACATTAATGATTTAAAATAGATTTATCTCAAATAACACATAATAATACTATGTTACATGCTTATTGATATTTTTTTTAAAATATTTATATAAAAATAGAAAAGTAATTAAACGAGTCTGTTCGCGAAATCCGCCAACGAGCCTTTTCGCGAGCCTATTCGCGAGCTCCATAAACGAGCCTGTTCGCGAACTTTCAAGCTGAATATCATCTGGCTCGAGCTCAGCTCGATAAATAATCGAGCTTGAAATCGGGCTCGAGCTCGACTCGTGAAACTTAACAAACGAACTCAAACGAATATTTTTCGAGTCGAGACCCGAATAGCTTGCGAACGGCTTGATTTGATTACATCCCTAACAAGAACGCGTTGTTCTTGAGTCAGAATACTATTGCGCACAAATGAGTTGAGTATATTGATATTGATTATCACTTTATTCAAATATATATTTGAATATCAAAAGAGTAGAAATTGAAGATTTAATTCAAAGTCAAATTGGTGATATCAATAAAATTTAATAAGGTAATCATAGAGTGAAATAGTTAAGTTGAAAATTTGTTGGATGATGAAAAATGTGAAAAATATTGCTAAAGAAAAAATTGAAAGGGATAATAAACTTCATTAATTTCAAAAAAGTGACTGAACTTATAATACAAATGCATTAAACGATAATAAAAAAGTCATTGAACGAAAAGAAAAAATGGCTTTGCTCAGCATGAGAGTGTAAATTAACAAAAGAAATATGATGATTATGTACATGAAAAAATTCAAGTAGACTTCATTTTAAAACTCGACACAAACTTTATAATGGCGAAAATCGATCCTGTGGGGAGATTGAGTTCATTTTAGTCTTGTAACAGAATAATTATGTCAAGAATCAAATCTTGATTGTCAACATAAGATTATTGCTACTGACAAATTTCAAAGTCTGAATACCCACCGTTTGGTCCGTTTTTAAATATTTTTGTTATGTACACTTGTTATTTTATAATTTTATTATAATATATTTTCAAACCTCCTCAGCATGATGTATCAACACCACCTTATTCTTAGGCTGATATGACATGTCTCAAATCTCTTCATTTCGAAATGCTACGCTCTCATTAAAAATTGATTTAAGTTTTGATATCGATCATTTATCTCACAAAATTAAATCTAAATCATTCATTTTATATTTAGATTTTATTAATCTCTTATTAAGGGTATCGCACACACTGTCCCCTTTTCTCTCAAATATGCCGCATGTTTCCCTCTCTCGTTGCAGCCATCATCGGTGCTATCTCAACTATTACAGCCGACATCGTCCTCAACAATATTGCTTACGCGCCGTTGTTGCTCCGATTTAATCGATCGTTGTGCCTACTCCGACCCATCTCAGACGACTTCTCCGTCTAGCCCAGTGATTTAAGTGGCAGCATCTATCGTGGATCCAAGGTACGTAGATCCCAAACCGCCACCGCCTCTCCTCTATTCTTTTCTCACTCTGTCATCCATTTCCTGTCAGACTGTTTACAAACCAGCGCCGCCTCGCTGATCTGCTCCCGCCGCCTCAAATTGCATCGGATACTGCAGTCTTGAACCGAAGGTATGATACTTATTTTTTTATAGTATTTTTCTTGGTCATATGTTTTTTTCTTCTCGCCTCCTTTTTTAGTTTTTGCCGTGGTCCATTAAATAGTCTCGGCGCCGCCGTCATGTCCTCTAAGATGTAAAAGAGATATTTTTTTCACAGTTCAACGATTTTCATACTTAGATATTTTTGGAATTTATTTGTGCAAAATATTTATATGTGCTAATTTTTGTAGGAAAATATTGAAATATTTTGCAAAAAATATTGTCACGTAAAAGATGGCAAGATTCCCAAATAATCTTGTCATCTAATACCATATCTCACCATGGATAATAGATTGTAACAATATTTTTTATTATTTTTTTGTTTTTTGACAAAATTTTACTATCCAAAAGACATTGTTACTGAAATAACATATTATTCCAAAATAATCTTGCCATGAAATGCAATATTTTACCAGGTATAATACAATAATAAATATTTTTGGAATAAATATTTTTGCAAAATATTTATATATGCAAATTTTCGAAGATGATATTGAAATATTTTGCAAAAGATATTGTCACGTAAAAGATGGCAAGAAGATTCTCAAATAATCTTGTCATCTAATACCATATCTTACCATGAATAATAGATTAAAGCATTTTTTTTACAAGATTTTACTACTCAAAAGATATTGTCACTGAAATAACATGTTATTTCCAAAAAATCTTGTCATGATATACAATATCTTTTACCATGTATAATAATATGATACTGAAAGTTAGCAATTTTTTTTAATTTTTTATTTTTTTAATTTTTTTTCAAAATAAATGTAAACATGAAATATTTAGGAGGGAATTGAATTTTTTAAAATAATTCGAATTGACGTTTAATATTATATCGAAATTATAAAATATTTAAAATAAAAAATATTTATATTTATAATTTGAAAATAAGTTCGCGAAATTCGCGGGAATACGCATTAGTTTTATAATAATCATGCACAATAATTCATCTAACTATATACTTGTAATTTTTATACACAAATTCTAGTATGCGCTTAGGTTTTAAGCTCAATTTAGAATTCAATTTTGACTTTTTCGAAACACATACAAACACACCAAATTTTATTTTTTTGCAATTGGAGTATTACTGATTACTTCGTGGAGTATTATTGACTACTTCTTGAGGTATTAATGATTACTTCTTGGGGGTATTACTGATTTCTATTTGGAAATTTTTTTTTTTTAAATTCAAATGCATATCATGCATTCAAGTGCACACTAGAACTAATCATTGGGCAGGGCTATTCACCCACACGAAAATACTTTGTTCACCCATCTCTTATTTTGATAAAAAAAATTATTAATAGAAAATACTAAAATAACCTTATATAATAAAATAAACATTATTTATAAAATACTCCTGTTTCTTAAACCCACATAAACATACATTAATCACTGTTTTTTGCCCACACAAGTGCTCTTTTACAAACAGTGAAATTATTAATATAATCAGATAAGTATAAATAATATACATACAATATTAAATGATATTAATATTTTTCTTCTATGAAATTAAATGGGTCTTCTTCATATGGTCGGAGAAGGAGGTGTGGGGTTGGGATCGCCGCAAAAAAATGAAAGATAGAGGGATACATTGGAATGGTGGTTCTGGGTTTGAATCAATCTGGTTACAAGGCAGTCCTTTTTTTTTTTTTTTTTTTGGGTGGGGGTGGGGGGAGGGGGTATTTACGAGGGTGGTTTAGGATGACGGACAACGAAATTTAAATTACAAATTAAATTGGTGGGTGTGTGCATATATTTAGTTTAGTGGTTTAAATGATAATTAGAGATAAATTTGTAAATTTTAAGATTTATTAAAAAAATATATATAGCTAAAATATATGGTTGGTTAACTTGTATAGTGGGTATAAATAGTCGTGCACTAATCATTTTATACTTATCAAGCACAATAATTGATGCGAACTACCGAAAAAAAAAATGCTGCTAACTATATATTGCCATTTTATATTGAAATACGTACGTTATCAAGTATTGCCGATAATAGCTCATTATCTTATCTGTGCCTATCAATTAAAATTAAAAGAATACCACTAATCGTTTTAAACCAGCACTATAACATGTCTAAGTGCATAAACGTATCACATCTTTCGTAAAGGTAAAACATTATAAGATTATACAAAAATCTAAATTAATGTCAGCAACGTGCCCAGATATAAATTCAATCATGTTAATACATTGGATTTGATTAAAAATAAATATGAATAAAGAATGGCCCAGGTTATATGCACCCACATCTGTGGGTAGTACGCCCACCTGTACACCCACTTGTTCGGAAATATATTCTGTAAAAATATCACATTTTCGGCCGAAATTACCGAAATTATTTCTATTTTTCAAAAAATATTTCCGAAACTCTGTCTGAATTTCAAAAATAATTTCCGAAATTTTATCTTAATTTCAAAAAATATTTCCGTACAGAAGGGTCAGCCAATTGTTAACAAAATTTTCGAAAATCTTTTCCGAAAATTTGAACTTTTTTCGGTAGTTTTGACCGAATTTCATTATATTTTAAAAAAAAAAAAATCCGTAAAGCATAGTTGGTCCATTAAAATTTAAAATTGAACAATTGAATATCATATGTACATATTCCAATAACAAAATAACACATTATACTTAAAATAATACATTAAAAAAATTATCATCGACAAACTCTTCATTAAAAAAATTATTATTTATATCATCCCAATCTTCTAAATAGTCATCTCCATCGTCCTCCAAATTCTAAAACAAAACAAAAAAGTGATGTTAGCAAAACTTCGAAAAGAAGAATACAATTATATGAAATCATTAGTAAAGAAAAAGAGAAAAAAAAATGTTAACAATTGGCCGACCTTTCTGTACGGAAATATTTTTTGAAATTAAGATAAAATTTCGGAAATTATTTTTGAAATTCAGACAGAGTTTCGGAAATATTTTTTAGAAAATAGAAATAATTTCGGTAATTTAGGCCGAAAATGTGATATTTTTACAGAATATATTTCCGAACAAGTGGGTGTACTTCTCAGGTGGGCGTACTACCAACAGACGTGGGTGCATATAACCTGGGCCATAAAGAATAACTGAGAGTGGTTTGTTGATTTTAAAATTTTCATGAGCCCAAATCTGGGCCAGATTTGGACATATGGGCCAACCCAGTATGGAGCTCCAAAAAAAGCCCAGCTTTGGCCCGTCAAGTATTTCAGCGTGTAACCACATGGGCTTGATGCAAAATGACTATAGGGGCTTATGTCCACCCCAAACCAGGCCTAAGAAAAGTATTAAAAACAAAAGTGCTTATTTAATTTTGATTAATTACCAGGGTTTTTCTTAGATTAGGCATCCTATCGAGTTGTCTGATATCAGATATGGTCTATAATTGCGCCACGTGTCTTCGCACTGTATCGCATTGACATACTATCTGTTGAGTTAAAAAAAATTTATTTAAATTATATTTTAAATTGTATTTTCTTATTTACAATTCTACCCTTTTAAAATTAAATTACCTAAATTAATAACATTCATCTATATATAATTTTCTTTTACAAAAATTCATATATTAATTAATTAAAATTATAAGTAAATTAATTAATTAAAATTAAAGAATTAAAATTAGGTCAGATGGAATTATTTGGAGATACGGGTACCATCCCCTCATCGTCGTTCACAGGACATGCTCTCTTTATGCCAATAAGGCCAACTCACCGCCTGTTTAATTCCGCCGACGATGATGAACAATAAGTCTTCGATCCCAAACGTGTGAAGTCGTTACGAGAGAATGTCTCAATCTATGAGTGATGAACAATGATGATGAACTTTAATGATGTAATAAATCTAGGGATAAAAATTTTATTTCAAATTTAATTAGAATATTTTTTTAATTGTATGATTAAAAATTAATTAGAATATCTTTTTATAAGGATAAATTTGTAAATTTATAATTTCAGATTTATAAAATATTAAATTTAATATAATATTTAAATAAGACGACAAACTCGATACCACTCGATGCAACTCGATAGAAATTACATCATTAATTCAACAGGTAGCATGTCAGCTAATATAAACCATTAGATTTTATTAAATTTTAGATCTGATGGTTTATAGAGCATACCTGATATCAGACAACTCGACAAAATGTCTAACCTAAGAAAGCCCCTAATTACAAATACATCATCACTTTTTTTTCTTTCAATTTTCACAATTTCAATACATATATTGAAGTTTGAGAATAAATAAATACAATAAACATAGTTTTCAGAACTTGACCCAGCCGGTCTGTTCAATCATTTGATTAGAAACGTGTTGGTGAACCGGCCCGGCTAGCAACCCCACACACAGACAAAAGAAAAACTAGTTAAACAGAATGTTGATCGGTTGAACCGGTGATACGTATTTGCAAACCCATGCATTTTTTTTCCCCTATTTTGAATATATCAACCGACAACCATGGTTGTTTCAAATTTAATACTTCATTAAATATCTTTGTATTACCTCTTATATTTTGATATATACATGCGGTGAACACAATATTTTGTGTCCAAGGGAATGTCTTTATATCAATCCAACTAAAATGAAGATATACAAAACAATTTCCACCATTTCAAATTTTTCTTTCAAAATAAATCAATTAAATCCAAAAACATTTTAAAAAGATTATTTCCTTCTATCTAAATCAATCATTGAGATGAAAATGGCTTAATATTTCATAACATATATACTCCATAGATCTCGTACTTAATTGCTACATATAAAAAATGTTTATCTCTTATTCAATCGATATTTTATTTAAATATCTAAAAAAATTGGTATTATTTTTTACAATTATATCCTTCCTACAATAATATATTTACACTCATATTATTATTTTACATATAGTACTAATTTATATTTATTAATTACATTCAACTTAATTTCAAAGAGTAAACAGTGAAGAAGTAATTAAGTTTGGGATAGAGTTCAGGAGTACTATTTCACTACTTTGTCAAAATTCATTGTTCTTGGCCACAAAGTTAGCATAAATATTTGGCCAAATTTTTGAAAGTTTATCTAGAACAAGATCAATTTCAAAGTTTGCATGTAAAGTTATATATCATATTGTAATCACCTTTGGCCTTTGGGAACTTCAACTACCCTTTTTGTCTAAAATTTCGAATAGAAGTTCAACTAAATTCGTGTTCAGGACCAATCTAAATTGTAGTGTGGAATTTATTTATAAAAAAAGCCCCTGGAATTTGGCTAAAACAGTAAAATGCTCCTCTTAAAAGCAGTCGGTTCTAAATTACAAAATGGACCTACCAGGGGAATATCAAAGAGAAAAGTTCTGAATATTTTATAAACTGGTTGCTTATTTTGTATTCACTTTTTAAGTAAAGTTGTGATACTGCGATGCCATCAGAATTGGACCAAGATTGAAAACGAAGTCGGTGCTTTCCAATCACAAACTGATCTTGAAATATATATCCGAAAAAAAATTTCCAAACCTTAAATTTAATAAATGTGGAAAAAAACTGGAGTTGTAAATTAATCGATTATAAAGAATTTCATCTCATTTAAAGTCCAAACTTATATATAAATTTGAAGTTAATTCATTTATTTTAATTCCAAACAATTTTATTCTTTATAAATAACAAATTAATATTACCCTATCCTATGAGATGGTCTCAAATAAATATGTTTGTCTATTTGTAATTATAATTAACGGTGATAAGTCAGAATTAAGAATTCTTTCAAAAAAAAGAAGAAAAAAAAAAAGAGAAGAGTCAGAATTAAGAATATTCCAATCAATATCTACATTGAAGAAAGGAAAAGAAAATATTTTTGCTTCAACTGCGTTTAAAATGGCAGCTAAAAGTCTTGGTGATTAATTCATCCCATAATCCTTTTAAGTAACTGAATTAATTCTATCACATTCGCCAGAAAGTAGAGATCAATCGATCGAACAAAGAATATTGGAATTCTATAGCCGCCCTTTGGTTAGGTATACTTTTAAACAGAGTTTAAGTAAGGAATTTCAATATTCTAAAAATTAATCCAATAAGAATAACCCTATTAGTTGCTTGATACAATTCATGCAATTTAATTAGCACAAATAAAACTCTCATTCTATAGCTACACGAATCAAAGAATAACCATATTTATCCAACATGGAATTGATATATGTCAGTTTTCTTAAGTCAATTTTGGTATAATATTCCCAAGATTTAATTTAATTAATTTGATCAGGAGATTGTGTGAGTTATCAAGTCAATCTTGTATACCAAACAAGTTTTATTCCGTGGAACAAGACTTGAAGATTTATTTGACCTTTCCTTCTCAATCTTTCGGCAGAAATGAATATGGGATTAATTCATGAATCTTGTTAATACGGGTGGGGTTGCTCTCATTGGGAAACGAATTCTGCGCGAGCCTTTTAGTTCTGATACCGTGAAAAAAAATTATTTAAAGATTCAAATTTATAGAGAAGTGTGAAATTAATTTATTTAATTAATTTTCTTACATTGCCCTTGTTAATTTGTTATGGTTGGAGTAATATAATTATATATAGTTGCAAAAATAAGTTCCAACACGGCTTAAATTATTCTTGAATTTTCATAGGGGTAATCTAATCAGATATCAACTCATAGTAATTTGATTTATTGTTTTGACATATGTAACATTAATTGACGAGATTTAATTTAACAATGATATTAACTACTAATATAATTAACTAGATAATACCTCGCGAATTTTGCTAGCTGAAAAAAATTGTATATAAAAATTATAATTTAAATATATATTTTTGTCTTTTTTTAAATATTTTACGGAAAAAAATATATAATGCATGATAAAATTAAAATATTATTTGATACTCCCTCCGTTAGAATTTAAAATATTTTAAACTATGGAAAAATAGTTCTCTTAAACTAATCATTTCTAAATATCCCTTTTTATCCCTCACTGCGCTAATTTTTTCAATATATCATTTAAAAAAATTTGAACTATACTTCTTTCAATAAAAGTAAAACTAACTAATATTTACCATGTGCATTAACTTAATATTTTTTCCAAGGTGACATTAATTAGGATTTTTAATTAGAATATATAATTAATAAATACAAATTAATACATTTAATTAAGATACATTAATTTGGACGATTACTTAGGATACATTAATTAGGATGATTAATAATAATAATAATACATATATAATAAATAGATTGGGCAGTTAATTAGGATATAGTATAATTTATTGGGATTAATCTTGGATGATTAATTATGATATCCTAGTTTTTAGCCATAAAGTAATTAATATATTTTCAATATTGATGGTTAATTAGAGTTTTAGTAGGTGATATTTAATATGAACTAATTGACTTTTATTTAAAGCCTCTATTATGAACATATTAAATACGAATTTAACCCTATTTTCTTGGGAAAATATTTATTATACTAAATTGGCAGTATGTGTATACTTTAATTGACTTGGTACTTAAATTGTAAATATTGTATATAAAATAAATAATTTTAATGACATAATGATATCATTTTATTATTTGTCAAATAACACATTAATAATCAAAGCAGGTCTTATATGAGATAGTCTCATACTATTAGAGGATGGAATGTGGTATAAATTGCACCTGACACATTAACACTTTAGCAAGAAACGGTCTCACACAAATTTTAGACATCAATAAAAATTTAAACGAAAATACTTATATGTAAATATAAAAATTAATATCACTTAGATTATGTCATAATTCGTCTTCATGAGAAAACATCATTTAATAACATGAGTTTTATATTATTTATATTATTAATGATTACAATTAATTAGTAATTAAACTAATCAAAGCTAATACTATACGGCAAAGTCTCATATGCACCAAGTGCACGGTGCACTCACTCAACAGTTGATAATGTATAAACTGAAAAGTTAGTCTCAATCACACTGAAAAGTTAGTCTCAATTACACTGAAAGGTTTATTTCAGTGTAAACTTTTCAGTGTAATTGAGACTAACTTTTCAGTGTGATTGGGACTAACTTTTCAGTTTATACATTATCAACTGTTGAGTGAGTGCACCATACACCAAATGCATAAGAGACTTGCTCATGTTGGGAAAATAGGGGTGCCCGGAATCTATTCGGGATGAATTTTAAATACGAATTTAAATACAATTATTACTAGCATGAATTAATCCTAATTAATTCAAATAATAATTCCAACAACTAATTATCATCATGCATGTTGAATTAATTTCACATATTTAATTAAGCGGAATAAACAATTAAATATGCGATTAACGTACCTCTTGTAGAATTGGCCTTTGAATAAACGGGACAATCACGATCTCGCTTTATCAACCCAAAAACCTTCTCAAGTATTTCCCTTTCGCCTTACTTGATCACCGGTGGGAGATGCTTTCAATGCTTTCAAGTAATTTAATAAACTAAGGAAAAAGAAAAATATCTATGCTCTTGATTTTTCCAACACATGGAATTATGTACATTGAGATGAAATAATCATCTCCTATTTATAAGGGGGGTGACCGAAATTCGTAGAGATTTTATGGGCATGGAGAAAATCTTTTCTTAATCTCTAAGAAATCTTGAATATATCTCATATATTCTTTTCTCCATAATAAAATATTCCACAAAAATCTCACTCTCCTAATAAATATGAAACTCTCGAAAATTACATAGAAGAAATCCAAGATTTGGATCTTCTTGAATATATGAGATATTCTTGTATTCCTAGAATACATATCTTGCATAATATCTTTCCAAGAAAATCAACAAAATCTTTTTCCTCCTTATCATGCAATTTTCGAAAATAATACTTGAAAAATCAGCATAATTATTTTCTTTTTATTTTAATCACCTTATCATTATTGGGCTACTTAATGGGCTACTTGAGGGGCCTTAAGGAGAATTAAGATTGGACCTCCTAATGGACTTCTGAATTTCAATATTGAGCCCCAATATAATTCAGCCCATTAATATTAATTATTACCACTAATAAATTAATATTGCACTATCCATCTTAATCCATATTACGATAATATGGGCTCCCGGTTATTATTTCCCGCGTTTAAGATTATCAAGTCCATTAATTAATTGAGCTTCTGAATAGCTCTAAATTAATTAATATATTTCACTTTGGAGTAAAGACAGCTCAACATTATTATTCGTACCGAAGAAACTAATTCTTCACTTGCAAGATTTGGTACAATAAAACTTCTGAGCCCACCAAGGGGACTAATCACACGAGCCGTACTCGCACGCGTTTCTCCGTATTAAATCTTAGCAACCGTCGTATGATTAATATTACTGCCCAAGACACAAAGTTCGAAGTCACAATGATTCTCACCCAACATGAATCAAAGCAGTAACTATTAAGCACACACGGTCCTATTTAAGTGACGGAGATTAAGAAATCAACAACCACTGAGGTCTAATTCTTCACCTTTCAGAACAGAAGAATTTATCCTCGCTGTAGGTCCTCTTCAACACATACTAAATGTGCTAGTGCAATCTCTTAGTCAAGACAGACCAATCTGAGCCTTACACATCGACCTGTCACGGCGGATTGTTCAATTCCACCTAGGTCGTGAAATGTACGTTTAGTTACAAGGAAACCGTTAATGTTGTCTTCCGTGATCGGGTATCACCACATTAACTACAATGTAACATGTACTATATATTGAACGGTTTGCAATAAATATTCAACATTCAATCATATCTAAAGCAAATGCGATAAAAGAATTATTCTCATAAACAAGTGTTTGATACACGAGTTATACAAAGTAAAAGCATACTTTCACGTATAACTCCAACAATCTCCCACTTATACTTAAAGTCTGCTTTTTAGTATACATCATGCATGTCTTAGTGTAGTAGCTCTTCGTGACATCTCATGTCAACCTACACTAACCTAATAATTCCTCCCACTTATACTTAAAGCAGATTGGCAATAGTCTTGACTCCCATTCCATCCACATGTCTCTCGAATGTACTCAGAGGCAGACCCTTTGTGAATGGATGTACTAGGTTGTCCTCTGACATTTATCTTTGCCACCTCTTTATCTCCTCTTCTTAACGATTTCTCGTATAAGATGGTGTTTTCTTTCAATGTGTTTGCTGGCCTTGTGGGCTCTCGGTTCCCTTGAATTTGCAACTGCTCCGACATTGTCACAAAAGACAGTTATCTTGTCGGGCAAATTCGGAACAACGTCCAAGTCCACTAAGAAGTACTTGAGCCAAACCGCTTCTTTCGCTACTTCACAAGCAACTACTTATTCGGCTTCCATGGTCGAATCTGCGATGCATTTCTGCAAATCGCTTCTCCATGTCATGGCTCCTTCTCCCATGCAAAACACACTACTCGAGGTAGGTATTTTGGAGTCTATGTCTGATTGGAAATTTGAGTCCGTGTATCCCATGGGAATTAGATTGTCTGACTGTTAAATCAGCATTCCATACTAAGTTCTTTTCAGAAACTAAAGGACGCATTTAATTGCAATCTAATGTGCTTTCCCGAGATTACTTTATTATCTTGCCATCATGTCCACGACAAGACAGATATTCGGTCTCGTACACAACGTTGCATACATAAGACTTCCTACGTCCGAAACGTACGGAACGTCTTTCATGTCATCTATCTCCACTTGCGTCTTAGGGCATATTTCTTTGGATAGATGGATTCCGTGCTTAAAAAGGTACAAAACCTTTCTTGGAATCTTGCACGCTGATATGCTTCAAAACAGTGGCTTTGTATGAAACTTGCGATAAGCCCAATATCTTCCTCTTGCGATCTCGAGTGAACTTGATCCCAAGGATGTGACCGGCTTTCCCTAAGTCCTTCATATCAAACTGTTTTGACAGCCATACCCTTACGTCTGACAATACCTTTACACTGTTTCCAATGAGCAGAATATTGTCTACGTATAATACTAAGAATACCACCGCAGTTCCGTCACATCTTTCACACAACTTTCGAACTTGTTTTGATCACAAACCCATAAGACTTAATCAATTGATCAAAACACTGGTTCCAAGTACGCGATGCTTGCTTAAGTCCATAAATGGATCTCTTAAGCTTGCATACGAGGTGCTCTTGGCCTTTTTCAACGAAACCTTTGGGCTGTTGCATATAGATCCCATCAAGACTTCCGTTAAGGAAAGCTGTCTTGACATCCATTTGCCAGATCTCGTAATCTAAGTGTGCAGCGATCGACAAGAGAATACGGATGGACTTAAGCATAGCTACAGGCCACAGGCCACAAGCCTTGCTTTGAAGGTCTCTACCCTTCCGTCCGGTCCTCTTTTCCTCTTGTACACCCACTTGCATCCAATGGGCTCTACCCCATTAGGTGGATCAACCAACTCCCACACTTGATTATAATCCATCGAACCTACCTCGGTTTCCATTGCGGTTTGCCACACTTCCGCGTCTTTGTCTTGGATTGCCTCGTCGTACGTTCATGGGTCTGATTCATCGCCGGGAATCAAATCTGAAGATTCTCCAATTCCCATGAATCTCTCGGGTTGCCTTGCAATCCTCCCACTACGACGGGGTTCCGGTTGTGAAGGTATGACGTGTGGTATATCATCTTGTATACTTGGTATATGAGTTTGCCCTCTTAACTCGTCTAAGGTAATCTCACTTCTGGGCTTTCTTTTGTTCATATAGTCTTTCTCCAAGAATTTAAAGTGCGAACTAATCACGGTCTTTTAATCCTTGAGACTATAGAACATACACCCTTCCGTTCCCATGGGATATCCTATAAACAACCTTAATTCCGAACGTGGATCCAATTTACCGGCTTCCTCGTCTAGCACGTATGCCGGACAACCCCAAATCCGCAAGTGTCTTAGACTGGGCTTGCGCCCGGTCCACAATTCCATTGGGGTTTTAGGAACCGATTTGGATGGCACCAAGTTTAGAATGTAAGTCGTTGTTTCCAAGGCGTTACCCCAAAACGACTTGGGTAAATCCGAATAACTCATCATGGATCTGACTATTTCTAAAAGAGTCTGGCTCCTTCGTTCCTCCACACCGTTCTATTGAGGGGTTCCCGATGTGGTCAACAGGGATACAATCCCTTCTTCCGATAGGTAGTTCAAGAATTCATTGCTAAGGTATTCGCCTCCACGAACAAATCGTAGAGACTTGATACTTCTTTCCCTATGCATCATAAGGTAGATGTATCCGTATCTTGAGTAATCATCAAATTACTCATACCTCCTTTTGCTATGATCGTCATTGAACCACACATATCGGTATGAACGAGTTCTAACACTTCCGTAGTTCTATTCCCCTTGGCTCCAAATGCCCTCTTGGTCATTTTACCCTCTAAACAGGATTCACAAGTTGGAAATGGTTCGACTTGGAATGATTCCAAGGATCCGTCTTTCACCAATCTCTCTATCCACTTTAGATTAATATGACCTAGTCTAAGATGCCATAGAAGTGTTTCGTTCATCTCCGAAGAACGCTTTCTTTTATTACTCGAAATAATCGATGTGTTATTAGATCCAATTTTGTGAGTGGTGTGCCCAAATAATGGTATAAAGATCATCCATTAAAGTTCCGGAACGGATAAACTCATCGTTTCAAGCAATAATAACATCCTTATTAAAAGAAACTGAGTATCTATTCAAACAGTTTAGAAACTGAAGGTTGAGTTCTTTCTAAACTAGGAACATGAGGAACGTCTCTCAAGACCATAACTCTATCTTCACAAGATAGGCGCACTTCTCCCACTGCTTCAGCTGCCACTCTCGTAGCATTGCCCGATGTGATGGGGATCTCACTTCCGTTAAGTCGTCGGGTTAGCTTAAACCCATGAAACAAATGTGATCAATAGCTCTCGTATCCACTATCCACGAATAGACAGCAGACGCCACTTCACAAGTTTCGACGACTAAGGTGTGTGAATTACCTAACTTTCCTAGCCTCTTAGGCTTGGAACAGGCAGACCTCCATTGTCCTCTCTCACCGCAACTAAAACACTTCCCCTTCGATGCTTGCCTTTGCTTTTGCCTTTCGCAACAATTGGATTTGCTTGGATCCGGCCTTTGGTTCTCTTCCTCTTTTTCCCTCCCTAGGGACCAAAAGAGGTAGACGAACCATTAGCCACCATAGCACTAGACTGGTGCTCCATTATCACCTCCACCGAAACTAAAGCTTGCAAGAGCTCGGGCAAACGACTTGTCCGTTCATTCATCTGACAGTTCAGATGAAACTACTCAAAGCTTCTCGGTAGGGAATGGTATATGAAATCAATCAAAATCCGCACCAAGTACTTCCAACTTGTTAAGGTATGCCATAATCTCGAGAACGTGCTCCCTCACGGGCGTTCCTTCCACCATTTCCAACTTGACCGAGTCATGTTTGGTGGACTGATTAGTCATGGGATTCTGATGTAAAAATATATCTTCAAGGTGTTCCATGATTTCAACAGCGGATACAATGTCTTCATGAACGCGCCTTAAATCCTCAGACAGAAATGTCAAGATGATGCACTTCATTCATTGTCACGCTTCCGATCATAAACTGCCTCTTCCCATTGCTTGACTTATCATTAGGCTTGCCGGGTATATTAACATAAATAACTCAATTGTGTTTTCGTGCAGTAAGGACAAATTTTAAAAAAAACGTTTCCAATCGATATAATTCTCTCCAAAAAGTTTATTAACTTTAAGTATATTAAACAGTGGATTAAAAGGTTGCGACATGATGAAATGAGAATAAAACATACATTCATATCAATATCTAGAAAAATATGAAATTATCACATAATTCGATCACATCAATTATATTGAAACCTTAAAACAATATAATCATGCATCAGCCAACATCTCGAAACAATTTAAATGCGCCACGAGGGGTGGTCTATACATTTAAATACATTCAAGCGGATCACAAACTTAAAAGTTACAAATCCTTAATTCAAAATTAATAGTTGGCTCCCACTTTGACCACATAGAAATTGACAGGGACTCCGAGGGGAGTAAGTTAATATCAATTTCCTATGCCTAAGTAATAACCATAATTAAATACAGGATTATTATTTCGCTTTGAGCAAGCCACTCGTGGTGAGGGTCAATACCGCCACTAGTAATAATCCACAATCATCCTTTCGGAATTTATTCATGTGAAATCCGTTCTTTTGGCCGATCCGAGGGGGAAATGTATTCCAAAAGAACTTCACAAATAAATAAATTATGGAGGTCAAATTAATCCAATTTTAATATCCGGAATAAAATTGCGATTATAAAAAAACATACTTAGTAATTTTCGAAAGTAAGGTTTTTCTTGGACAATTAAATTCATGCAAACACATATTAACAAATAATAATAAGTGCACGAAATAAAACATCCATCAAAACAAAAATTAAACACATTGGAGCACTCAAATCCAATTGTCACGGTTTAATTTCTTCACGTCTTGATGCGAAAAATCGTCCTTGTTGCTTTCCAACGTTCGTCTCGACGTGCTCCCACTCGAACAGCAACACTTCTTCAAAAACAGCATCGTTTGGGGTTCGGGACGATGTTTAAAATCACACGGAAAAAAAACACGAACCGAAAAAATTCCACGGACTGAGATACAGCGCGCGTCGGCCCACGAAGTGGGCCCGCGCGCTTCCCGGCCCGAGAAGCGCTGGAAAAATGCCCGAGGCGCGCCGAAGCGCAGCCCGGAGGCGCACCCGAGGCGCTGCACGGAGGCGCGCCGAGGCGCACCCGAGGCGCCCCGAGGCGCTGCAGGCCCTCGCCGAGGCGCGCGCGCGCGGTGCGCGCGGCGCCGTGCGCCCGCTGCGCACGGCGTGCGCCGTGCACCCCCGTGCGCCGTTTTTTTCGCCGTTCGTCCTCGTTTTCTTCACCCCTAGCATGATTTTACCTCCATACACGCGCCACGCTTGTATGCGTCGTCCGGGTATGCCGTTTTTAATTCTTCGTTCTTCGTCACGATCCGGTTACAATTTATTTTTACAAAAAAATAAATACTAGATCTAGACTAGTCTATTACAATGATCGAATCAAAATAAAAACAACTAATCTACTCGTGGATTTTCTCACGAGAAAAACGAATTCGAACGAATCGAATTAAAAACAATTAATTTACACGCATGAAATTAACAACATTAAAACCATGACAATTGGATACCTGCAAAAAAGATCTAACAATTCTACTATCCAATTTCAATTTAATGTTCAACAATTTAAATTCCAATTTAAAATTCAAAGCCCGAAACCGTGGCTCTGATACCAGTTGTTGGGAAAATAGGGGTGCCCGGAATCTATTCGGGATGAATTTTAAATACGAATTTAAATACAATTATTACTAGCATGAATTAATCCTAATTAATTCAAATAATAATTCCAACAACTAATTATCATCATGCATGTTGAATTAATTTCACATATTTAATTAAGCGGAATAAACAATTAAATATGCGATTAACGTACCTCTTGTAGAATTGGCCTTTGAATAAACGGGACAATCACGATCTCGCTTTATCAACCCAAAAACCTTCTCAAGTATTTCCCTTTCGCCTTACTTGATCACCGGTGGGAGATGCTTTCAAGTAATTTAATAAACTAAGGAAAAAGAAAAATATCTATGCTCTTGATTTTTCCAACACATGGAATTATGTACATTGAGATGAAATAATCATCTCCTATTTATAAAGGGGGGTGACCGAAATTCGTAGAGATTTTATGGGCATGGAGAAAATCTTTTCTTAATCTCTAAGAAATCTTGAATATATCTCATATATTCTTTTCTCCATAATAAAATATTCCACAAAAATCTCACTCTCCTAATAAATATGAAACTCTCGAAAATTACATAGAAGAAATCCAAGATTTGGATCTTCTTGAATATATGAGATATTCTTGTATTCCTAGAATACATATCTTGCATAATATCTTTCCAAGAAAATCAACAAAATCTTTTTCCTTCTTATCATGCAATTTTCGAAAATAATACTTGAAAAATCAGCATAATTATTTTCTTTTTATTTTAATCACCTTATCATTATTGGGCTACTTAATGGGCTACTTGAGGGGCCTTAAGGAGAATTAAGATTGGACCTCCTAATGGACTTCTGAATTTCAATATTGAGCCCCAATATAATTCAGCCCATTAATATTAATTATTACCACTAATAAATTAATATTGCACTATCCATCTTAATCCATATTACGATAATATGGGCTCCCGGTTATTATTTCCCGCGTTTAAGATTATCAAGTCCATTAATTAATTGAGCTTCTGAATAGCTCTAAATTAATTAATATATTTCACTTTGGAGTAAAGACAGCTCAACATTATTATTCGTACCGAAGAAACTAATTCTTCACTTGCAAGATTTGGTACAATAAAACTTCTGAGCCCACCAAGGGGACTAATCACACGAGCCGTACTCGCACGCGTTTCTCCGTATTAAATCTTAGCAACCGTCGTATGATTAATATTACTGCCCAAGACACAAAGTTCGAAGTCACAATGATTCTCACCCAACATGAATCAAAGCAGTAACTATTAAGCACACACGGTCCTATTTAAGTGACGGAGATTAAGAAATCAACAACCACTGAGGTCTAATTCTTCACCTTTCAGAACAGAAGAATTTATCCTCGCTGTAGGTCCTCTTCAACACATACTAAATGTGCTAGTGCAATCTCTTAGTCAAGACAGACCAATCTGAGCCTTACACATCGACCTTTCACGGCGGATTGTTCAATTCCACCTAGGTCGTGAAATGTACGTTTAGTTACAAGGAAACCGTTAATGTTGTCTTCCGTGATCGGGTATCACCACATTAACTACAATGTAACATGTACTATATATTGAACGGTTTGCAATAAATATTCAACATTCAATCATATCTAAAGCAAATGCGATAAAAGAATTATTCTCATAAACAAGTGTTTGATACACGAGTTATACAAAGTAAAAGCATACTTTCACGTATAACTCCAACAGCTCATACTATACATATACTATGTTACCTTAGCTCAGACTATTTGTACACTATCCAAAGATAGAAGTATAGCATATTGGTTGTATGGAAATTTTCATATTTTCATACAACAAAAAAAAAATCAGAGAGGCGTTAATCAATCGCATTTAAAAAAATTCATATATTGGTTTGACCTCAACATATATATCTTATAATTTAATATATTGTCATCATGTAGCAACGAATTCAATGTTACATTTAATGACACAAATTAATTATAGGAGGTTCTTTATTGATATAATAGTATTATTACTTGTTTAAAGAGGAAATTGAAATAAACAGTGCAAAATAATTGAAACAATAAAAGTAGGAATGATTAGATGAGGAAGATGAACATCCAAGAATATTGTTTTGAAGAAACGATATCTACATAAATAAATAAATTACATTGATATTCATGTGTACATAAATGAAAAAAAATTTACATTGAAGAATTACATGAAACTCATGTGTACACAAACGAAGAAACAATGTCTACGTAACAAAAAAGTTACATGAATATCGGAAAATGATAGAATACACTAATCACATATACGGAGGCAGCCCTACTAAAAAAAACGAAAAAACATTGCAATCCTAATATTACAACAAATGAAGAATATAAAAATACACATGTAATACAATATTTTTATCCGAACGAACAATAAAATTTTACATGAATATCAGGAGAAAATATCCGACACAACGCCCAAATACAGACAGAGATTCGAACGAACAATACAAAGTTACATGAATATATGAAAAGGAACCACCCGAAATAAAATCAGAGGGAATCAAACCCGGGTCACTCACTGAAGTGAGGAACCCAGTGGCCGGTTGATAAGCAGACATGCTGAAACAGGGAATAATCGAAGAATAAGATGAAATGTACATCTTGACTCAATGAGGAGCCAAGGTTTGAGGAATGTGAAGAGATAAGAGTGTCATTTGTTTTGTCTATATAAGGGTATTGATACGAAGTAAATGTGAATTATCAAATGTCCACTAAAAAATCTCACTTATCTTATTAGTCATTACTAAAATTGTTCTCCTGCCCAAAATAGAAACAATCGCTTTATATTCATCTCTTAACCATTATTTAGTTATTCAAATTTTCATTAAATTTTATCTATAAATAGTCATTTAATTTATAAATAGATCACATAATACTCTTATTTTATCTACTTTGTTCATGAACAATTAATATTTTCTCAAAACACGTTAAAAAGTGACAATAGTTAGGATTTGGATCCAGTGCTGTATAGGAGCGTCCTATATAGCACAAATACACGGTGACACCAATTGGTATCACTCTGTATTAGATTTTGTGGGGTGACACCAATTGATGTCACCGTGTATTTGTGTTGCACAGGAGCTCCTGTACAGCACTGGATCCAAATCTCAATAGTTATAGTGGTCAAAGGAGTAATTTATTTGAGGACCACTAATAAACAAATTTATCCGTGGAACGAAGCAAAGAAAAAAAGTATTTTCATGCTAGTCCTATAGCCATCGGAAGATGGATAAGCAAGCATCATGCTTAGCATTAAAAATAGGGAAAATGATTTTTTTCATCCTATAACTTTACCACTTTTTTATTTTCGTCCTGCTAATTTTTAAATTTTAATTTTAGTCCTGTAACTTTACCCTTTTTTTATTTTCGTCATGTTGACTTTCAAATTTTAATTTTAGTCCTGTAACTTTACCTCTTTTTTATTTTCGTCCGGTAAGGGTTGGTAGGTAAAATAAAAAAAAAAAATTTAAGTTACAGGACCAAAATCAAAATTTGAAAATCAACAGGACGAAAATTGAATTAGGTAAAGTTATAAGACTAAAATCAAAATTTGAAAGTCAACAGGATGTAAATCAAAATGAGGTAAAGTTACAGGACAAAAAAAACAATTTTCCCTTAAAAATAATAGAAGCTTTTACATTTTACGTACTCTCCCCTGATTGATGATGTATATGAACAAAAGGTACCATTTTTTAAAATATAAGAATACTATTTAAATCAGTCTGGTTGTAGGTTCAAATCATCATAAGAGAATTGGGGAGGGCTTTTAAAAATAAATCCACATTTTTTTTATTTATAATACTCGAGTAATGAATGATAATGACTTAATAACTATCACCTCATTTAATATGATTGGTACATATATCATGATAATTGATAGGTAGATACTCCCTCCGTCTCAACTCTATCTTTATACTTGTGTGTGGATATACATATTAATAAAAAATTATTTTATTGAGTATTCAACTAATAAAATAGGTGTTTTTACTTTTTAGTGTATAAAGTGGTCAAATATAAATATTGATATTGAATTTGCTTCCTTTATAAAGGTGTAAAAATAGAGTTGAGACGAATTAAAATAAGAAATGTGAAAATAGAATTGGTACGGGTGGAGTATAAAAGAATATATGTATGTAATTGCTTTATTCAAAGATTAGGTGATTGAGTATATATGTATATATAATAGATGTATATCTCATGTTATGAAACAGTTGGATCATCAGATTAAAATTTAACATGAAACATTAACATTTTAGCATGAATGAATGTTATATTGTGTTGTTTTATGCGCTAGAATGCATTAAAAAGAAAAGATAAGGATTAGTATATTGAGTAGCTAGAATTAGCATACTCGCTAAATCATTATATGATTGTTAATTACTTATAAATTATGTATAAATGCATCCTTTATACCCTCACACAAAAACGTGGTAGGTTCTAAGTAGTATTTGGACTTGAATTGACTTCAAAAATAGAACTCCCGGCCCCCATAATTTTTTTTATTATACATGAAATCAAAGATATAAATAAAAATAATAATAATTAACGATGCATAATTTACAAATATATTATTACGCAGCAAACAATACAACAATTATCTCACAGAAAGTACGCAGCAAACAATACAACAATACAACAATTATCTCACAATACAACAATTACGAAAATGCAAAACATATTTTTATCAGCTGTTCGAGTACGAAAGTATGGGAAAAATGTGCGGAATGGCTTGGGTGCCCAATAGCGCTGCCGAACAAGGTGATTGATCATTTTCTCCTTTTTTCGGGCCTTTTTAGAAAAAAGAAGGAAAACATTCTGGGAATTGCAGTATGGGAATGTATAGTTTGGGCGATTTGGAAGGCGGGAAACAAAGCTATTTTCGACGGTACGAATTTTGACTTGACAAATATTTTCGAAGAGGCAAGGAGTAGGGTATGGAGTTGGTTGTTAGTGAAGCAAATCATTCATTGTAATTCTTCATTGAGGCTATGGCTTGAATGTCCTAGAATGATATTCAAAGATTAAATGTGCTTTTCTGTGAACTGATCCTGATGTAATGTAAGTATTCCTGATGCCTCCTTTGATTTTATTTTCTGAATAAAACTTTTTACTTGTCTGATCAAAAAAAAATTATCTCACACATGAATATAACCCGCCTAAAAGTTTTAATAGTAAAAGCATTAATCAAGTCAGAATATAGTTGTTCAATAATTATTTTTTTCAGTTGATAGCATAACTTAACACATTTAATGTTTCATTCGACATGATTGATTGGAGATAAATTTTAATGAGCTTCAACTTTGAGAAATTAATTTTTGCTACTGTAATTGATATCAACAACTAGGAATATTAATGGGGCGGAACGGTTATTTCTCATTCCCGTCCTCGCCAAGTCGGAGATTTCCCGTTCCCGCGAAATACTAAATGGGGAAAAAGATTCCCCCATTTCCGCCCCGCCGGGAATCCTAACTCGTTCCCCGCCTAGTTATTTTTTAATCTAATTTTTAAAATATAAAAAATAAAATAATATATAAATTAAAAAATTTAATCGTACACAACAATTAGTTTAAGTTGGTGTTAAAAAACTAATTTAAACAATTTGAAGAGTCTATAATTCTAATATTTTTAGTTAACATATATATATTAAAGTGAAAATTATATAATTTGGAACTAATAACATAATATTAGATAAAATATAGATGTAATTTTGAATAAATAGTTAATTGAGTAGAAAATTATAAAATATTTATTTATAATTTACTTCTAAATTTATATATTATATACATATAAATATATTAATTATATAAAAAAAATACAGGTCCCCGTGGGGAACGGGACGGGGAATACTATCCCCGTCCGCATGCCCTCCCCGTTTGATTCGGGATTCTCCGTCCTGTTCGGAGCGGATCTCAGTGGGGATCGAAGATTTCCCGCCCCGCTGTCAAGCCTATCAACAATCAACAACAAGATTTTATTAGCAATGTAGCATTTGAAAAACAACCATCAATTTTATTCAAAAAAAAATATCACCACACATTATAGAGTTGTTTCTTATGGTAAAAAAAAACACTTAAAAATAATAGCTCTGGAAACAAATTACTATATTCAACGTCAGAAAAATTATTATGTATCACATAATTTTGAAGATTCTTACAAAATATCAATAAGTTTTCATCATCAACACTTCACGAATCACTACCTCTCTAAGTCAAACAAAAATAAAAAATATCTTCATATATTTTTAATGTGTAAATTGGGATTCTAAATGTGATTAAAATTAAAGTAAAAATATGTTTTTGCTGACTCTATTAGGGATTCTATTCTAATAAGTCCTTTTTTTATTATTGTGTATGACACTAAATTAAATTAGAATTAATCAATAAATTAAATTGCATGCAGCATTTGCTCTTATATATATTCAATTTTTATGTTACATGTGCACATATACACATGCAACATTTGCTCTTAAAATTTTGATTTTTTTTTAAAATCAATTCGTTGGCTTCATAGAAGGATAATCTTTAAGATTTGAACCTTCAACAAGTAATATTACTTTTCTTAATTAAAGAAAATATTAACTACTTGTATAAGTCTAATCGCTGTTGTTAAGGTGTTGCCGATGCCGATAATATATGGGATCATTTGTGAACGGGATTGGACGGTGGACTCAAAAGATATTAGTTGGCAACCTCAAAAAAATCAAATTTAAATTGGAAAAATTAATTAATGGTAGAGAAATATTCAAAATGATGACCGAAGAGAATGAGAAAAGGAAAGGGAGAAAGGTTAAAAACAGAGAGTTGACGCGAATACTTTGAACCTAATCATTTGTGAGATTGGAATCATTGGATGAGGAATTTAGCAGTCATAAAGTGCACCGTTTATAGCAAACTTTTAGGGGGTATATGAAGAAAATCTTATAATATTCGGAAAATTTCGCTTCTCAAGATTTCATACAGTTGAGATGGATCTACATTACTCGGAGAGGCACGTTCATACCATTTTTTTTTATTATAATTTTTATATAGAAACTATACTAGATAAATGGCAAATTATTATATGAAAATAGTTCATGATAAGCTTATCATGAAACAATTTTAAAGTAGCATTAATCTCATCGGGAGTATTATTAATCTCATCAGGGGTATCATTAGTCTGAGTTCAAGAAAATTGTTTTAAATTTTTTTAACTCAGACTAATGATACCCCTGACAGGTTTAATGATACTTCTGATGAGATTAATGATACTTTAAAACTATTTCATGTTAAGCTTATTATAAAGCATTTTCATATAATACCTACTCTAGGTAAATTATATATGTGTCCCCAATATAGTCTATGAAAAGTTGCAAGTTTAAATTATAATTACGTGGTGAATTTTTTTAATGCATTTTATATATATATACAAAAAAAATTGTATGCACCAAAGTGTATTTGAACCGTACAAATTGATTTGAAATTGAATTTAAAATTCAAGTGCATGCTATGCACTTGATTGCATATAAGAATCATTCGTGTGGACTTGAGTGCATCGTATGCACTTGGATTTTGAAGCAGTAATCAGTAATACCCAAAAAATAATCAAATACTTCAATAAGTAATCAGTAATACTTTAATTGCAAAAAAAAAAAAAAAAACCTACATAGTACGGCGTGTTAGTGTTTATTTTGATAAAATTTAAATTTAAGTTAAAATTGAACTTACAATCCAAGTATTTATCATGCCCTTGAGTGCATGCTAGAATTTATGTATATGATGTCCCAAAAAAATCTTTAATCCGTCCATATACACAAGGGTGTATATATACCAAAGTGAAATTTTGTCTCTACCTCACACAAGAATCTCTTGACTAAATGTAGGAAGATAATCTATCATATATATTAATTGATCGACAAGTATCACTTTGTTGCAATATTATTTAATTAAACAATTAATATTATCACACTCATATGATGTTGTACACATTTTGACGACTTTGATTTGAGATGGATAAATTTAGTATCCTCCCAAATTACAAAAAATTGTTCAAAACAAGACTGGCGAATTTAAGTTCATCACTCAAATTCTTTCTCACATACTAATGTATTATCCTAGACCCAATCCATACCATGATGATCATATTTGTCAAGATTTTAATTAATCATAGAAAATATCTCAAGTACCTATCAAATAATACTTTAAAACATGAGTGTATGATATATTGGACGGGAAATCGGGATCAAGACCAAGTTACACCTTTTCTCCATAGTTGACAAGCTTTTATATAGGGCGCCTAATATATAAAAACTTGTAAAGTTTGTATGGTTGGTTTTTTAAGCAATTCACAATATAGTTGATCATATAATTTCTAAAATCAAGATCCCTTGGTCTCTTTAAGCATCTCCAATAAGAATAATCAGAGTTGGTATAGCTCCACTTCCTAATATTCATATTTAGCAGTTCAAATCCTCTTTTTTTATATATTATTCAAAATTTCCAATCTCACGTCCTATTCAATTAATTTTCTTCATTACATTTTTCTATACATGCTACCTGCATAGACGAATCGTATTGAATTAATTATGGACTTTTCTTAATTAACTGCACGGACAGTAATAGACAAGTAGCAATCACCATTAATTTAACTTTGCATAACGTGGATACTTTTAAACAGACAAAAATTCGATGATTTTTAGTAATAATAATTTTCAAAAGAGAGGGTGGTTGAGGAGATTAAAGCAAGATTATGAAGCTTGTTCTATGTCAAAAGGTTAAGATGTTATAATTTTCCATATTTTAATTGGTTAGCAAATTCCGAAATAATCCTACAATATTGATATAGTAAATATTAAACTGTATAGGTATTTCTTATACCCAATATTTTTTGTAAATAAATTTTTTCTTGTCTAATAAAATATATATTTTGAATCTAGATTGATTCTACAAGAGACCAACAATAATGTTATTTATAAATGACAAAGTATGGGGTGAAATTTGTTCATACATGAATCATTAAAGGGTATTAGTTATTTTCATTTAAGAGTGTTACTTACTTATACCGAAAAATCTTAGTTGTTCAATGAAAATAAACTAAAACTCTTCAGTGTAAATAAGTAATACCCTTCAGTAAAAACAACTAATATTTTTTAATTAAAACAATTAATATCCTTCAATAATTTATGTATGAACCAATTTCACTCCATACATACTTTTAATAAAATTCTCATATATACTCTGTGCATAGGATTTTATATAGCCACAGGATTTAAAGACTTTGCTGGACGTATAAAATTCTTCGATCGAATATTTTCTTAATAATTCATTATTTAAGTTAACGCATAAAATATTTCATCAAGTCTCATATGCATATAATAAGATCAATGCACTCGCAACGTTTCAAATATATTAGATTGCATGTTTCAGTTATATTATTCTGCAAATTTCATTTCACATTTTCAATTAATTTTAACCAGCATGTTTCAGTCATATTATTCTGCACCCTTTTAGTTATATTTATCTGCTCAATTAAGTTATATATGTATCCAGTTGCACCATGCAATCGATGTACAAGAGACTGACTCTAATTAAGTGATTAACTAAAATGATTAATGGTATATATTTATGAAATATTAAATCAAATAAATATTATCAATTGAATAATTACGGGGAAATGCAAAACGAAAAAAACTACTCCTAAATTTTAAAAAGAAAGAAAACGGAAAGTGAAAAAGGGCAGTGCGCGACTGCGCGTGTGTGTTTTATGGACGGAAAAATTGTCAAAACTAAACATTTATTGAATATTAGTTGATGGGCCCCACTTTCAAAGTCTCAACACTCTAGTATCACCCTGTCTGATGTTGACCGTTCTTCACCACTACTATATGACACGGAAATTTAATTAAAATCAACAAATATATAATTTTGTGGAGTACTATATATCTCTACATGTGCAACATATTTTGGGTTGTCTTATTCATTAATTGACTAATATAATCCAAATTGGGTTCTGTAATATTCCTTCTAAAAAATATTACTAATTAATTTTTGTTTCAAAGAAGATATATAACAATCTGATATCAGTTAAGTGAATCAAAGAGTGAGTGAAAGTGGTATGCATATATACTAGAAGAGTAAGTGTGTGTTTTAAAAGCTGATAAAGATAGCTTTGGGAAAAAAAAATTGAAAACGGTTTGCTGTGTTTCAAAATGCACCTTAACTATGGTTACTTTGAACTCAGCATATCAATTGCATTCATATATTTATCATTTGGAACACTCTTAGAAAGTACATATTTTTTTAGTTTTTTTGGGAGAAATAGATAAGATTTATGAATTCCACATTTGAAATCTGGATGGATCTAAGATTTTGACCCAAAGAGACAAAATGTAAAGAGAAAAAAAAAATTATATTCAAAGGGAGCAAAATGAATTAACACTTAAATAAATAAATAAAATCTCCATATACAAAAAAAAAAACAAAAAGAAAAATGGGTCTGTGTATGTGTGGGCTCCTTAAATCGATCTCTGGTTAAAATTAGAATATTTATTTATGACATCACATATACTTCAATGAGTTGCACTGCATCTCAATGTTGGTTAATTACGTAATTAAGATTCTGTTATAAAATCGAAATAAAGCTTCAAAAGTAATACAATAAAGCCAGTAAATATATATGTAGTACTAAATTTTTGTTATATAATATTAGTCTTTTAAGTCAGTATATTTCCACTGGGTCATATAGTGTGTGTGTAAATATAATTAATAATCCATTTTTTTAGTATTTATGGAGAAGTCATAGTATCATAGTAAACAGGTTAGTATCATTGAGAGACGCGTAGCAGTATCCCAATCCTAAAACGTTTTTCAGTATGCGTTTTTAAAAACTAGTTCGTGGTCCCCAAAAATCCCTGTCCCATGTTTTAAACCCAAACAAACTACCCCTCGTCACCACCAAATCTAAGAAACTTCCCTCTCATTCCTCACTCTCTCTATATATTCCCTTTCATCACCAAAAACATTGCAAAAACCAAATTCCTCTCCTAATTCCACCCACCACATTTTCTCTCTCTTCAAAATCCCCAACATTCTCTCTCCTCACCCTCCATATATATATAGTTACTGCCCAATTAGCATGAATTTTGCCTCTGGGACTTTAAGACAGTCCAATTTGCATGTCTCAAGTCACACGAGAATCGGCTCGACTCGTTTACAACCCCAGAAATACACTTCGAGTAATTTGAGTTTAAAAATATTTAACTCTTCGAGCCCAAAGATTAATATTAGTAAATCTGCGGGCCAATCAATTGTATCCAAAGCCAAAAAAATCAAAGAAAAATGGATGGAATTTCAAGGGATCAAAAATTGGGAAGGCTTACTAAACCCGCTTGACGACGACCTCCGCCACGAAATTTTACGGTACGGCGAGTTCGTCGAGGCGGCCTATCGATGCTTCGATTTCGACACGTCATCGCCCGGCTACGCCACGTGTCGGTTCCCGAGAAGCTCGATGCTTGCCCAATGCGGACTCGGCAACGCCGGGTACAAAGTGACAAAGAGCCTGCACGCCACGTGCGGGGTCCAGCTTCCTAGCTGGACCGACCAGCGTGTCCCGGACTGGGCCTCGGCCCAGTCCAGCTGGATCGGGTACGTGGCGGTGTGCAACGACAAAAACGAGATCGCACGGTTGGGCCGACGCGACGTGGTGATTGCCTACCGTGGCACCGCCACGTGTATGGAGTGGCTCGAGAATCTACGTGTCACGCTGACGAGGCTGCCCAGCGATGACGTGGCGCCCGACGACACCGAGTCGATGGTACAGAGCGGGTTTTTGAGCATGTACACATCGAGCACGGGGACACGCGCCAGCCTACGGGATTCGATACGGGACGAGGTCAAGAGAATCCTCGAGAAGTATGCGGACGAGCCGTTGAGCATCACCGTGACGGGGCACAGCCTGGGGGCTGCGCTGGCCACCCTGACGGCCCACGACATCGCCACGACGTTCAAGCACGCGCCGCTGGTGACGGTGGTGTCATTCGGGGGGCCGAGAGTGGGGAACAAGAACTTCCGTGGCCAGCTCGAGAAGAGCGGGACGAAAGTTCTGCGGATCGTCAACTCTGACGATCCGATCACTAAAGTCCCCGGGTTCGTCGTAAACGAGGAGAAAACAAGGGCCGGGGTGTTAAATTGGGTGCAAAAGCGCGTGGAAGACACGCAGTGGGTGTATGCGGAGGTGGGGGAGGAGCTAAGGTTGAGTAGTAGAGACTGCCCGGATTTGAGCAAGGGGAGTGTTGCCACGTGTCATGATCTGAAGACGTATCTACACTTGGTGGATAATGTAGTGAGCTCAAATTGTCCTCTAAGAGCCACGGCCAAGAGGGTTTTGGAGAAGCAACAGGTCTTGTTTGGATAGATTTTTTTTTTTCAACATTCATTTAATTCATTTGTAGATATGATCATTAGTATTGATCATGTGATGGGAGCTAAGGCTATATTTTTAAGCATTGGCTCCCAAAGCCCTCTTTCATGATTAATTGAATGAAGGAGTGGCTGCAATTTTTTTGAATATACATTTTTAGAGATTATTTGATTCAATTGGCTAGAATATTAATCATGAGTACTTGTAAGAGATGGTAGATTAATTTGTTGAATATTTGCATGAAATGCAATGTCAAAGTAAGTTTTACATGCAAGGGACTAGTAA
The DNA here is from genome assembly GCA_947034835.1 of Ballota nigra. Lineage (NCBI taxonomy): Eukaryota > Viridiplantae > Streptophyta > Magnoliopsida > Lamiales > Lamiaceae > Ballota > Ballota nigra. The sequence goes on from OX344724.1 coordinate 96,004,268, forward strand.
AAAAAATGTCAAAAGTAAGTTTCACGTGCAAGGGACTAGTGGATCATGATTTCCATATTGTAATCGTGCAAAAGATCTATATATGCTACATTTAAGGGATGAACTGCACTATTACCCCAAGAGAATTAAAGGTCTGCAAAATTGTCTCATAATTTTTCTCGACATTTTTGGTCCAGAAAAATAAGTAAATTGCAGTTTTGCTCTTGAAAATTAATGGATAAAAAAAAATTCACACATAAGTACCAAGAATTATTTCAACTCGTTCTCTTAGAAACCAAAACTACGGAATTTATTATTTCTCACTATTTGTTAATATAAAGTCTTTAAGTCCATTATAAAATTACGGTCAGTTGTTTAGGGGTACAAAATAGAATTAAGTTTTGCGGAAAAAAAAAAGTTCAACAACAATACAAAATATAAGTGAAACAATAAAAATATAAGTTCAACAAGAAGCTAGTTCTAGGGTGCATCCAAGTGCATACTATGCACTTGGATTTTGCACCCTAATTTCAAATTGATTTTGACCAAATCATAGAATCTCGCGGGTCGGTTGATCCGACTAAAACTCGTGGGTCAGCCGATCCGAATACTAAATTCGCGGGTCTCAGGTCCAAAACCCAGAGAAAAAAACTCAAACCAAAAATCCACAGCAAAACACGTACGATCTTCTGCTTCTTCCTCCATTAATGGTGATGCGGTGGTCGCCACATAATTCATCTTGGTGTTTTCCCCTCTGGTGCCTTTTCCTTTCCGGTGCGACTGAGTTTTTCTCCTCAGATCTAAATCACAATTCATCTCTTATTGCACAAAATTGACCTCCGTTCCTGGTGCTCGTCGGTAGAAATCAAAACAGACATAACTTTTGGAGTCAGACTCAGAATTTTTATTGTGATACCTTTTTTAAAGCGGATCGACGATTCGAGTTGAACTCAACGCGCGGTGATGTACGCAAGTCTGGGCCCAAATTCCAACGTTTGACAGTGTTGGACCTACTTTTTCTGTTTGAGACTTATTACAACTTGGAGTATTGGTGATTATAACTTCGGGTATTGGTGATCAAATCTTGGGATCTTGGGATATTGGTGATTACAATTTGGGGTATTGGTGATTATATCTTGGGGTATTGGTTATTATATCTTGGGGAATTGATTATTACAACTTGGGGTATTGGTGATTATAACTTCGGGTATTGGTGATCAAATCTTGGGGTATTGGTGATTATATCTTGGGGTATTGGTGATCAAATCTTGGGGTATTGGTGATTATATCTTGGGGTATTGGTTATTATAACTTGGGGTATTGGTTGTTACAACTTGGGGTATTGGTTATTATAACTTCGGGTATTGGTGGATCAAATCTTGGGGTATTGTTGATTATAACTTGGGGTATTGGTAATTAACTCTTGGGGTAATCCTGAATAATTATTTGATACATTATTATTGAGTAATTCTTAGAGTATTGGTGATTATAACTTGGGGTATTGGTGATTAAGTCTCGAGATATTGGTAAATAATTTTTTAGGGATATAACTTGAGGTATTAGTGATTATAACTTGGGGTATTGGTTATTATAACTTAGGGTATTGGTAATTATAACTTCGGGTATTGGTGATATAACTTCGGGTATTGGTGATTATAACTTTGGGTATTGGTGATTATAACTTCGGGTATTGGTGATTATAACTTCGGGTATTGGTGATTATAACTTCGGGTATTGGTGATTATAACTTCGGGTATTGGTGATATAACTTCGGGTATTGGTGATTATAACTTCGGGTATTGGTGATTATAACTTCGGGTATTGGTGATTATAACTTCGGGTATTGGTGATATAACTTCGGGTATTGGTACGAAGCGCGCGCGACCCATTTTCGACTCCGATTGTTGCCAGACCCGCGAATTTTGGTCGGGTTGTGCCTGACCCGCAAATTTTTTATTGGATCCCTCAAACCGACCCGCAACCGACCCGCGAATTTAGTCAAAATTGATTTTAAAATCAATTTCAAATTTGGTGCAAAATCCAAGTGCATACTATGCACTTGGATGCACCCTAGAATTTGTCCAACAAGAAGGGTTGCACTTTTGTATCTCGTCAAAAATTATTGTTATACTTTGCACTTACACAAAAACTTATTAAAGTTTTATATCTCATAATTAATTCCCGAGAAAAGAAGTCATGCCAGTGCATATAAATAAAAGTTATGAATGGACTAAAAAGTACTCTCTCCATTTTGGGAAACTTATACATCTAACACTACAAAAAAGACGGAGATTAGCGACGGATATTTTGCGACGGCACAATATCCGTCGCAAATTTCGTGAATTTGCGACGGATTTTGGTAAGCCGTCGAAAAAGATAACACTTTGCGACGACTTAGGAAGTCCGTCGCAAAAGTTAGTAATTTGCGACGGAAAAGCCCTCGCAAACACTAGGGCCTACCGCCTTCGTCTTAAACCGGCTACACTTGCGACAGAGAGGTCGTCGCAAATTTCAACTTCGATTTTGCGACGGACACTTCCGTCGCAAAACATACAAGTTTAAAGAAGACCGTTCGAGAAGCGACCCGCTTGACTGATTTGCGACGGAAGAGGTCGTCGCAAATTTAAACTTTGTATTTGCTACGGACCAAAGCCGTCGCGAATCTTACATTTATATTCGCGACCTTTTGGGAAACGGTCCATTGACTGATTTGCGACGGAATATTCGTCGCAAATCCGAGCCGTTTTTACGCGTCTTCTAGGGAAACGGTGCGTTGACTGATTTGCGACGGAAAAGACGTCGCAAATCTATCAAAACGGCATCATTTTGGCTGTGTCAGGCAAAATTTGCGACGGATAGGCGTCCGTCTGACTTGAAGCGACAACACTAGCTTCTACTAGTAGCTACCCCGCAAGAGAACGGGTTCACTGTAGCATGGGCAAGTATAGGGACCAAGTATTATCGAACCCAAGGGATGGTATGTATGCGAATAGATCCCTGAAGATCTACGCGTCGTAGTTAATATGAGTGTGATGTTTTTGAGTTTTTGAAAAGAGAAAATAATCTAAACTAAATTACTCTACGAATGCGAAAGGAAAATTAAATTAAGTATCTAAGGTGTTTTTTCAGATATGAGATGATGATGCTCAGGTTAGGAATCCCTACGTGTACTAACGGAGCAGGTACATAATCAAAATAACTGTGACAAACGAGAATTAACCTAAGTCTAAGAATGCAAGGTGAAAGCTCAAGATTCTAAACCCTAATACTTTACCCTAACACTCGACTTCACTAATCCACTAACAAGTTAATAGATAGCGCTTAATTAATGAGACCCTAATTTAACTAAGGTGATGCGGTCGTCCTCCTTCGCTAAACCGGTAGATGAATTAACCTTTCCTAAACCCCCTCGTTAAGCCTACTCGTTGTTAAAGAGTGATACGGTCGTCCTCTCTCTAACACCTTTCGAACGAAACTCAAGAGTAAAATCTAGATTAATTTTAAGCATTCATTAATTAAGAGAATTAAAACCTAACGTCACCAATTACCTTAATTACGTACCCACATCCTACTTCTACGAGTTCATCCTAACCCAAGCATGCAAGGGTTTAGCCGGACATGGTTATAACAACAATAAAAGCAATAGAAGAAACGACAAACATAAACATAATGAATTTAACAAAGAAAATAAGAAACATAAACTAGGGTTTAAAAAGAAAATAAATATGAAGAACTGAAATTGAATTGATAAAAACGAAATTTAAACGTGTTCAAAGTAACGAACTAATGAAAAGAAATTAAGAATTGAAAAGAAACTAGAATTCGTATGAAAAACCTTAACAACGTAAAAGTAAAGCTTGCTCGTCTCGTTCCTCTCCAAAAAACTAAGTCTAAAGTATTTCTAAAATTGGGGATTATTCTCTTTTGTGTTTGGAAGAGGTATATATAGGCACCGGGTCGAAACGGGAGTTAATGGGCCGAAAATACGCATTCGGAGGCAAAAGTATATGGGCGCTCGAGCAAAACGCTCGAGCGGTCCCGCTCGAGCAGTGTAGCTCGAATGACGCATTCGCTCGAGCGGTCGCGCTCGAGCTGCTCGAGCGCTGAATCTTCACTGTTACTTTTTGGGCGCTCGAGCGATTCGCTCGAGCGGTGGCGCTCGAGCGCAAGAATGGTTCTGTATGTTTGCGCGCTCGAGTGATTCGCTCGAGCGGTTGCGCTCGAGCTATGCGCTCGAGTGATCTCTAACCCTTCCAAATGATACTTTTCCTCGTCCGCACTAATACCAATCGTATTTCTTCAATATCTTCTCATCCGGGCATCCGTTTGAGTCGATTCAAAGTCCTACGAACTCCTCTTTTCGCCCTCTATTCACCTATGAACATCAAAGAGACAAATTTATCAATGTATAGAAATAATGCTCATTTGACTCTAAATATTCATCGAAAACACTCAAAACATGAGTAAATCGGGCACCAAAACATAACAATTTCACGCCTAATCAACCCCCCCAAACTTACCATGTTGCTTGTCCTCAAGCAACGAAATAATAAGTAAAGTGAAATTGTTAGGAATGAATCAAGAATCAAATCATGCAAGTAATTGAACTCGAGTTTCAAAGGTCAATCACCCGTAAACTCACTCACTTTCTTTTATCGTACTCATGCAATAATAACAAGAAACACCAAGATCAAGCATGGACGTGCACTCAACGATGTGTTTCACTCCCTCACAAGTGTATAAAAGTGTTTAAGGGACTCACTCAATCAATCAATCACACATATTGGCAGCCATAGGCTTGTAAATGCTCTCAACTTCGACCATACTCTAGAAATTCATGCCGAATCAAAAAGGACTTTCAAAAGGTTGTAATGTAGGCTCTTTGGACAGGTGGGATAACAATATGGTAAAGTGACTCACGTGAATGGAGAATAGAAATTCAAAACTTCGGTAATTCGAGATTAAAAACGATCTACTTCAAACATATTCAATCACTACACTTTCGCTTTCAATTCTCTCAACACTTCAATTTTTTTTTTTCTTTCTCTCTTTTTCACTTTTTCAATCACTTCATCATTTTTTCTTTTTTGCACAACACATGAGCTCATTTTTTTCTTCTTTTGCTCATTCTCAAATTTTTTTTTGTTCTTTTTCCCACATCTCAAAACTTCATCACACCTTTTCTCATATTCACTCAACATACAACCTTCTCCTTTTTTCAACTCAGTTCACTCCCTTCATATTCACACTTTCCTATTCTCCACTCAAATTGGGACAAAAAGGCTTAGGAATTGGAATAGTGTTCATATGTGCTAGCAAATAAAATAGGCTTTAGGCTCAAAGGGGCTAACAAGGGATCAATGTCATTGGTAAGGAAAATTCTGGCTAAGTGACTCAATTAAATCAAAGATGGCCTAAGATCACATTCGGCATATCAAACTAGACACAATCAAGAAGCAAGAGCACATGCAAGTTCTAGCATCCTCTAAGGTGACGATTCACTCACAAACGAAGAGATTAAATCATGCATTTAAATCTCGTAAGGCTCAAATCTCACGGCTTTCACATCCATGCTAGTCCTAGTGCATTCTCACAATCATCACACAAGTACTCAAAAGAAAAATTCACAAGCATACAAGTTCTTTCTCAAATCAACTCTAACTCAAACACTCACACAAGAAAACTCCTAACTCAGCCTCACAATTCACCCTACTCATCAAATCATACTCAAAGATAGCAATCAACAAGCATAAGGTGATTGATAGGCATAAAATGTTGAGTAACAAAACAAATTAATAATAGCCCAAGGAGCATCTCAAGGCACCAATAATCAATCAAACTCAACTCAAAGATAAGGGCGTGCATGCATGTGCAATGTAATCATAAAAAGAAACTCCACCCCCCAAACTTCGACCTTGCTAGAGGTCTAAGTTTGGGGTTGTGGGTTACCTCAACCGAACAATTCAGTTTCTCTCAAAAGCTTTGCACACTCCCTTGTCTCAAGTTGGTTCCTTCAATCTAAATAACTCCATGATACCTTTACTCCTTTCGAGACAAGCCTACAAAATAAAGCTCTCGAGTACGAGGTTAGACATACGACTCTAAACACCCTAATAATATAAAAAGACACTAAAAATAAATGAAAGCAAATAAAAATGGGTTGCCTCCCATTCAGCGCTATTTTTAAGGTCCTCATGCCGGACCTAGCTCAAAGGAGCTTATGGGACATCATACGCAAATTTACCTCCCTTACTCTCATAAGAGTGGTGTTTGAACTCCTTTCCTTGATGCCCCACCATCATGAGTTCCTTTCCTCTTTTCTCATTCCCAAGTGTTATGGGTCTCAACTCCTTCTTGCCTCTATCTGGAGGAGTCTTACTAAACAATTTCTTGAGTTTGGACTTTTTCTTCTTAACTCCTCCTTTCCCGTCTAACTGGACCACGTCCACACTTTTCACCTCTTTATCTTTCAACTTCTTCACTTCATCCCTATCAAAATAATCAAGATCATAACGCTCATGGGTTAAATTATCAAGTGAAGGACTAACAAAATCATGAGTATGAGATGGATTAGGGAGAGAATGTGTGTCTTCAACACTAGAATCAATTGCATCCATGCAATACAAGCTCTCATCCTCCTTCGGGTGCTTCATGGCTTCATATATGGAGATCTTCACTTCTTGATCATCAACCTTTAACGTGATCTTCCCATTCGCCACGTCTAGCACCATCCCCGCCGTAGCTAAGAACGGTCTTCCCAAAATCAGGGGTACGTGCTCATCTTCCTCCATTTCTAACACTACAAAGTCGGCTGGAAAGATGTGATCTCCAACTCTCACTAGGACGTCTTCAACCACACCTTGAGGTCGAGTAATAGACCGATCGGCTAGTTGAAGCGTCATCATTGTGGGTTGAAGTTCACCACCTTCCAACTTCTTGAAAAGCGACAACGGCATGAGATTGATGCTCGCCCCAAGGTCGCACAACGCTCCCTTCTTGATCCCGTTCCCAATATCACATAGGATCGTGAAGCTCCCGGGATCCTTCAGCTTAGGTGGAAGCGCCTTGTGCACTAATGCACTCACCTCGTGGTTCAACTGCACCAACTTCGGCTCATCCACTCGCCGTCTTTTCGCGATCAAGTCCTTCAGAAACTTCGCATAGTGCGGCATCTGTTCCAAAGCATCATAAAAAGGGATATTAATATGCAATTGTTTAAAAACATCAAGGAACTTAGCGAATTTCTCATCAAGCTTCTTTTTCATGAAGCGCTGTGGATATGGGACAGGTATCACCGATTTGAGTACCCCCCATTCATCTCTTTCTGTTTCTTTCACTTTCTCCCTTGCTTCCTTTGCCTTTTTCCACTTAGGAACTCTCTCAACCTCCTCAAAGTCTTTCCCCTTCTGGGACTCATCCTTATCTTCATGCTTCTCAATCCCTTTACTTTCAATCCCCTTCTCAACTTCATCTCCTTTAAGCTCAATCTCTTCTTGGGGCGTCTCAGAATCAGCAGGCATCTGAGGACCTTCATAATTGGTTCCACTTCTAAGCTGGATCGCCTTGCACTGCTCTTTCGGATTCCCTTCCGGCATTCTATTCACTGATTTTGCAATCTGGCTCATCTGGAGCTCTAAAGAAGTGAACCTTCGATTGTTCTCTTGTTGAGTTCTAGTCCACTCAACGTTCATCTTCTGGAGCTCTTGATCTCGTTGATCACCCTTCTTGTGCAACTCCTTCACATTGTGCTCCAAGGATGACAATCGCTTGCTCCCTTCCTCCACCTTCTGAAGGATCGCTCTCAACATCTCCTCGGTTGATGCACCGCCTTCTCCACCAGGAGGTTTAGACCCCGGATCAACACCTGCAGGAACAGTAACACCAGCTTTTGGGTTAGCATAAGAAAAATTATCATTCCTCCTCCATGTGTTTTGAGGAGGCTGCTGGCTTCCTTGAACTCCTTGTGTGTTCCTCCATTGATTTTGAAGTGGCTGAGGGCCTGGAGGCATAAATGGTTGGCCATAAGAAGGCCTTCCATACTGATTTCCACCTTGGTAGCCATTCTGATGGTAATATGGACCTCCCATGTAATTGGCTACCTCTTGTTGTCCACTGGGTTGGTCTACTCTCTCATTCTCCACTGCATGCTCTCCACCCAAACTCTTCCCCAACTCGAGGTTGTTGATCTTCTCCATCATGGCCATCAGCAGCCTTCTAGTTCCTTCTCCCTCTTCCACCTGATGCACTCTTTGCACATCTGCATCCACACCCCAAGCACCGGCATTCGTGACAATGTTGTCAACGATCTCCCTACACCTCTCTATGCCTTGGTTGAGGAATGCTCCACCCGCACAGGCGTCTAAATGGGCTTGACCATCCTTGCTGGCACCACTATAGAAGAATGCCATAATGTCTCCCTCATTGTACCCGTGCTGCGGGCACTCAATCAGCATGTTTGAGTATCTCTCCCATGCTTGGCGTAAATCCTCTCCAGACTTCTGGCGAAAGGACGAGATCTCAATTCTAGCCTTGATCGTCCTAGATGGAGGGTAGAATCACTCGAGGAACAGACGCTCGAGCTCGGCCCAAGTGGTAATACCTCCCCGCGGGAGCGTATTATCGTACACTCCTTGGCTATTCCCGTCAATGAGAATGGGAACAGCCTAAGCCTCTTGGCATCTTCAGACATGCCATTGTAATTGAATGTTGAGGCAATCATGAGAAAACTCCTCAGATGTGTATGAGGATTCTCCTTCCCGATCACTCCTTTGAATTGATTCTCGGTCAGCAGCTTTAAAATCCCCGGTGATATCGAGAAGTTGTTCGCCTCAACAGGAGGCAAAGCCACTCCATCATAGTACCGCTGTGGCTGCGCTGCAAACCTCCCTCGAATCGCCATATTATGATCTACGTTCTGAGGAACGTATTGAGGATTAGCAGCTGGTACGGGTACTTGTTGGGGTGGTGGTTGGTAAACAGGTGGTTGGTTGTAGACTGGTGGTGGATGGTATGGGTATGGTGGGTAAGGATAAGGTGGATATGGGTAATGTTGGTATGCTGGGTTATTGAAAGGGTTATTTGGGTTTTGTGGGTAAGCAGGGTTGTTAAGAGGATTATGGACAAGGTTCTGAGCTGGATTCCCTACGTTTCGTGTATCCGGGTTTAGGCTCTGGCTATCCCCTAATGGAATTTGATTCTGGCTACCACTAACTCCAGTGCCTTCAACTCGGTCTACTGCCTGATTGAAATCGTTGGCAGCATCGTCCAACTCATTATTGATGTCCATTGGTTCCTTCCCTAAGTCGGCAGCGTTCATTCTTCTCAAGTAAGCTCGGTTCCTTCTGGCTATTGTCTCAGGATCTGCAGGTAATCTCTCTTCACTCGTATTCCCTTGTGAGCGTGTTCTCATAAACCTGACACACTAGCAGAAGGATCAAAACGCAACTGCCGAATAACTAAAAATAACAATAAGAAATAAAAAAAACAGAAAATAAGCACCCACTACTAACTACTAAGCTATCGACAAGTCCTATTCAAACATACAACGCCATCCCCGGCAACGGCGCCATTGACTTGAAGCGACAACACTAGCTTCTACTAGTAGCTACCCCGCAAGAGAACGGGTTCACTGTAGCATGGGCAAGTATAGGGACCAAGTATTATCGAACCCAAGGGATGGTATGTATGCGAATAGATCCCTGAAGATCTACGCGTCGTAGTTAATATGAGTGTGATGTTTTTGAGTTTTTGAAAAGAGAAAATAATCTAAACTAAATTACTCTACGAATGCGAAAGGAAAATTAAATTAAGTATCTAAGGTGTTTTTTCAGATATGAGATGATGATGCTCAGGTTAGGAATCCCTACGTGTACTAACGGAGCAGGTACATAATCAAAATAACTGTGACAAACGAGAATTAACCTAAGTCTAAGAATGCAAGGTGAAAGCTCAAGATTCTAAACCCTAATACTTTACCCTAACACTCGACTTCACTAATCCACTAACAAGTTAATAGATAGCGCTTAATTAATGAGACCCTAATTTAACTAAGGTGATGCGGTCGTCCTCCTTCGCTAAACCGGTAGATGAATTAACCTTTCCTAAACCCCCTCGTTAAGCCTACTCGTTGTTAAAGAGTGATACGGTCGTCCTCTCTCTAACACCTTTCGAACGAAACTCAAGAGTAAAATCTAGATTAATTTTAAGCATTCATTAATTAAGAGAATTAAAACCTAACGTCACCAATTACCTTAATTACGTACCCACATCCTACTTCTACGAGTTCATCCTAACCCAAGCATGCAAGGGTTTAGCCGGACATGGTTATAACAACAATAAAAGCAATAGAAGAAACGACAAACATAAACATAATGAATTTAACAAAGAAAATAAGAAACATAAACTAGGGTTTAAAAAGAAAATAAATATGAAGAACTGAAATTGAATTGATAAAAACGAAATTTAAACGTGTTCAAAGTAACGAACTAATGAAAAGAAATTAAGAATTGAAAAGAAACTAGAATTCGTATGAAAAACCTTAACAACGTAAAAGTAAAGCTTGCTCGTCTCGTTCCTCTCCAAAAAACTAAGTCTAAAGTATTTCTAAAATTGGGGATTATTCTCTTTTGTGTTTGGAAGAGGTATATATAGGCACCGGGTCGAAACGGGAGTTAATGGGCCGAAAATACGCATTCGGAGGCAAAAGTATATGGGCGCTCGAGCAAAACGCTCGAGCGGTCCCGCTCGAGCAGTGTAGCTCGAATGACGCATTCGCTCGAGCGGTCGCGCTCGAGCTGCTCGAGCGCTGAATCTTCACTGTTACTTTTTGGGCGCTCGAGCGATTCGCTCGAGCGGTGGCGCTCGAGCTGCTCGAGCGCAAGAATGGTTCTGTATGTTTGCGCGCTCGAGTGATTCGCTCGAGCGGTTGCGCTCGAGCTATGCGCTCGAGTGATCTCTAACCCTTCCAAATGATACTTTTCCTCGTCCGCACTAATACCAATCGTATTTCTTCAATATCTTCTCATCCGGGCATCCGTTTGAGTCGATTCAAAGTCCTACGAACTCCTCTTTTCGCCCTCTATTCACCTATGAACATCAAAGAGACAAATTTATCAATGTATAGAAATAATGCTCATTTGACTCTAAATATTCATCGAAAACACTCAAAACATGAGTAAATCGGGCACCAAAACATAACAATTTCACGCCTAATCACCGTCGCAAATTTTTTTACAATTATAAAGCTCTCCTCGCGAAACAGACGGAGAGTGCGAGAAAAAAGAAGAGGAGGGGGAGGAGGAAAACGAAAGGAAAAGGAAGGAGAAGTCGGGTTTAGTTGATTATAGAGCCGTCCGTCCCCACCGAGTTCTCATTTCGATATTTTCTACAAATAAACCGTAAGTTTTCTTCATTTTTACCGTTTTAAATTTAATTTTAAAGCATGTTTAGAGAATTGATTTTAATTGAATTATTTGAATTATATTAGTAATGAATTGATTTTAGTTGAATTAGTTGATCGAATTTTAATTTAAAGCATGTTTAATTTTTGTTAAGTTTAGAATTGAATTAGTTGAATTGTTTGAATTATATTAGAAATGAATTGCTTTTAGTTGAATTATAATTTAATTAGTTGATTGAATTTTAATTTAATTTTAAAGCATGTTTAGAATTTCTTAAGCTTATAATTGAATTAGTTGAATTGTTTGAATTATATTAGAAATGAATTGTTTTTAGTTGAATTATAATTTAATTAGTTGATTGAATTTTAATTTAATTTTAAAGCATGTTTAGAATTTTTTAGCTTATAATTGAATTAGTTGAATTGTTTGAATTATATGAGAAATGCATTGATTTTAGTTGAATTAGTTGAATTATAATTTAATTAGTTGATTGAATTTTAATTTAATTTTAAAGCATGTTTAGAATTTTTTAAGCTTATAATTGAATTACTTGAATTGTTTGAATTATATTAGAAATGAATTGATTTTAGTTGAATTAGCTTAGTTGATCGAATTTTAATTTAAAGCATGTTTAATTTTTGTTAAGTTTAGAATTGAATTAGTTGAATTGTTTGAATTATATTAGAAATGAATTGCTTTTAGTTGAATTATAATTTAATTAGTTGATTGAATTTTAATTTAATTTTAAAGCATGTTTAGAATTTCTTAAACTTATAATTGAATTAGTTGAATTGTTTGAATTATATTAGAAATGCATTTATTTTAGTTGAATTAGTTGAATTATAATTTAATTAGTTGATAGAATTTTAATTTAATTTTAAAGCATGTTTAGAATTTCTTAAGCTTATAATTGAATTAGTTGAATTGTTTGAATTATATTAGAAATGAATTGATTTTAGTTGAATTAGCTTAGTTGATCGAATTTTAATTTAATTTTAAAGCATATTTAGAAATAGTTGAATTTGTTAAGTTTATAATTGATTTTAGTTGAATTGTTTGAATTATAATTTAATTTTAGAATTGATTTTAGTTGAATTGTTTGAATTATAATTTAATTTTAAAGCATGTTTAGAATTTGTTAACTTTAGAATTGATTTTAGTTGAATTGTTTGAATTTTAATTTAATTTTAAAGTATGTTTAGAATTTATTAAGTTTAGAATTGATTTTAGTTGAATTAGATTAGTTGATCGAATTTTAATTTAATTTTAAAGCATGTTTAGAAATAGTTGAATTTGTTAAGTTTAGAATTGATTATAGTTGATTGGATAATTCGTGAAATTTGTTATAGATGAGCGGACGAGGCAGTGGCAATGACAATCAGCAGCCTCCGAGGGATGAGGAGGCGAGTCGAGGAGGACGAGGAGGGAGGGGACGACGGGCCTCACTAAGACCCATTGTTCCACCTATTTTCAGGCCGAGGTTTCTATCAGAGACCTCTTCACAGCCTGGTGCGGGCTCCTCCTCCTCCTCACAGCAGACTGTTGAGGGCTCATCCTCCTCCCGCCAGCATCCGGTTGTTCAAGCACGGATGCTTGTTCAGCCATGTGGTCATACGTAAGTTTTAATATTTTATACTCAATTTTTTTAATTAAAACCTAATTATTTTACTAACTTTGAAGTTTTAATTTTACAGTTGGATTCCGGGTCATGAGGTTGCTAATCAGGTTTCCAAGTCCATCTTTCGCGGTGGATCCCCACCGCTTACAGTTAGGGGTTAGTGTCCGATGCAAGAAAAAAGACATACTTCGAGGAGTTTAAGGTATTAATTTAATTTATTAATTCACCGTTTATTAATATCAAATATATAAACAAATATTTACATTTAAATTGTAATTGCAGAAAGAATGTGTCTGGGCACCGGAGCACGATGACCAAATGTTGAGGAATTTTGAAAAATATGCGACAGAAAGATACAGGGACCTGCTTTTTAGAATGAGGGAGAAGTGGTACAAGAAGGGAGAGGCCACCGACTTGGGGTTTGACAGTGAAAAACGGTCGATTTGGGACCAATTCCTCCGCTACTGGAATTCCCATGAATTCCAAGAGAAGTCGGCGAAAAACAAGGCGAATCGGCGTAGTGACCCTGATGGAGAAGGGATGGCAATACATCGGGCCGGTTCTCGGTCCATTTATGAGCACGGGTTGAGATTTGTAAATTTCGTCTTTAATTTTGTAGTTTTTGAATTTTTATTATTTTTTTCCTAATTTTTATGAGTGGTATTAATTTTTACTATCTTTTTTTCTAATTAGGCGGCGGAGCAAGGACGCGAGCCCTCTCATTTTGAGAGATTGCAGCTCGCCCACCCATTCGTCGAGGAGACTGGGAAGTCTACCTACGGCCGTACCACCGAGATCCACGTAAGCATTATTTCAATATTAATAGTATTATTTAAATTTTTAATATTAAAAGTATTTTTTATATTTTGTGTTCAATTTATTTAATTTTTTGTATAATTAATTTGCAGAGAAAGATGTTCGAGGACTTTGCCTCTCAGCCTCAGCCTGAGTAAACGGCAGAGGGGTCGGGGTCGATGCCCCCCACACAGCCTTCTGTTGACGTTCAAAATGAATTGTACCTCAAGAACGTCAAGGCTAAAAAGGGGTGGTTCGCTGGATTGGGCAGTTTCGGAAAGAACTTTTTCCGACCTCGTGGCTCGGGCTCATCCTCCTCTCAGTCTTCCATCGACTCTCATCCTAGTTAGGTCGAGAGGCAGCTTGCCACGGTGGTGGAGCAGATGAAGAACATGCAGAGGCAGCAGCGAGAGAAGGAAGAGTATGAGAGGCAGCAGCGAGAGGCGCACGACCGGTATACAGCCGAGATGGAGCGGTATCGGGTCGAGGTGCAGGAGTATACAGCCGTTATGCAGGCGTGGTGGCAGATATTCGCCTTTGATTCAGTGCCACGAGTGCAAATGCATGCGCCACCGATGCCGCCGATCCCGCCGACCCAGCCATCGATGTCGCCGATCCCGCCGACCCAGTCATCGATGCCGCCGATTGTTAACCTGGGCGAGGATGAGGAGGAAGAGGAAGACGGATTTAATTTCGATGGTTAAAAAAATTGATTTTTTATAAATATGAAGTACAATTTTTTTTTTAGTTTGAATTGTTACTTTAATTTAATTTTTGAATTGTTACTTTAATTTATAATTTTGTGAATTTATTTTAGTTTGAATTTACTTTTATTTAATGTCAAAATAAATAATTTTAGCAAAAAAATAAAAATAAAATGGACACAACATTTATAAAAACAATGGAGAAACGAAAATGAATTAATTTGGTGAATTATGGAAAAAAAATGAATCAATTTGGATACATATACAATTAATTGCGTACAAATGAACGAATTATAAATTTAAGCGGGAGTCGAAATAAATAATTTTACAGAAATAATAAAAATTAAATGGCCCCAATATTTATAAAAACAAGTTAGAAACGAAAATGAATTAATTTGGTGAATTATGGAAAAAAAACGAGTCAATTTGGATACATATACAATTAATTGCATACAAATGAACGAATTATAATTTTAAGCGGGAGTCGAAATAAATAATCTTACCAAACTAATAAAAATTAAATGGCCACAACATTTATAAAAATAAGTTAGAAACGAAAATGAATTAATTTGGTGAATTATGGAAAAAAAAGAGTCAATTTGGATACATATACAATTAATTGCATACAAATGAACGAATTATAATTTTAAGCGGGAGTCGAAATCAATAATTTTACCAAACTAATAAAAATTAAATGGCCACAACATTTATAAAAACAAGTTAGAAACGAAAATGAATTAATTTGGTGAATTATGGAAAAAAACGAGTCAATTTGGATACATATACAATTAATTGCATACAAATGAATGAATTATAATTTTAAGCGGGAGTCGAAATAAATAATTTTACAAAATAAAAAAATAGTTTGGCAAAATATTTTAATAAACAACTTAGATACCGAAAAGAAATTAATTTGGTGAATTATAAAAAAATGATTTAATTTGAATACATATACAATTAATTGCATAAAAATGAACGAAAGTAGTTTGTGCCCTAGTGGCGCTGACTTAAAGCGAATATACTAACTTCTACTAATCGCTCACCCGCAAGCGGACGGGTTCACTGTAGTAAGGGCGAGTATAATGACCAAGTATTATCGAACCCAAGGGAAAGTGTGCATGCAAATAGATCCCTGAAGATCTACGCTTCGTAGTTAATATGAGTGTAATGTTTTTTTGGTTTTTTGGAAAGATTAATTAAAACTAAATTAAACTAATTAAACTAAAGAATGAAAGAAACGAATAAACTAAGGTGTGTTTTCAAATAAGAGATGGTGATGCTTAGAATAGGAATCCCCACGTATACTAACGGAGCAGGTACATAATCAAATAACTGTGACGCGCAAGAAATAACCTAAGTAAAAGAATGCAAGGTGAAAGCTCAAGATTCTAAACCCTAATACTTTACCCTAACACTCGACTTCACTAATCCACTAACAAGTTAATAGATTGTGCTCAATTAATGAGACCCTAATTTAACTAAGGTGATGCGGTCGTCCTCCTTTGCTAAACTGGTAGATGAATTAACCCTTTCTAAACCCTCTAGTTAAGTCTACTCGTTGTTAAAGAGCGATACGGTCGTCCTCTCTCTAACACTTTTCGAACAAAATTCAAAAGTAAAGTTAAGATTAATTTTAAGCATTCATTAATCAAGAGAATTAAAACCCTAACGTCACGAGTTACCCTAATTACGTACCCACAACCTACTTCTACGAGTTCATCCTACCCCAAGCATGCGAGGGTTTTAGCTAGACATGGTTTTAACGTAAACAAAAGCAGTAGAAGAAACAACGAACATAAACATGATTAATTCAACAAAGAAAATATGAAACATGAATTAGGATTTTAAAGAATTAAAAATACTAAGAACTGAAATTTAATTGATAAAAACGAAGTTTAAAGCGTTAAAAGTTACCAAGCTAACTAAAAGAAACTAAGAAACGAAAATAAACGAAGAATTCGTATGAAAAACCTCAACCAAACGTAAAGTAAACTTGCTCGTTCCCTCTCCTCTTTCTCTCTCTAAAAACTAAGTCTAAAAGTGATGTATTTCGTGGATCCTCCCCCAAAAACGTGTTCAGAAGAATATATATAAGGATCGGGCTGAAACGGGAGTCAATGGGCCGAAAAAATGAATTTTGAAATTTTGCTCTTGGAGGCGCTCGAGCTGACAAGCTCGAGCGGAGGCGCTCGAGCATAGGTGGTCGAGCGGAGGCGCTCGAGCATAGGTGGTCGAGCGGAGGCGCTCGAGCAGTGGTGCTCGAGCACTTTTCAGCAGCAGTACACTTGTTCGTAAAATCTTCATATCTCCTCAACCGGGAGTCCGTTTTGGCCGATTCAAAGTCCTACGAACTCCTCTTTTCACCCTTATCCATCTATGAAGACCAAAGAGACAAATTCATTATTTTATGAAAATGATACTCAATTGACTCCAAATACTCATAAAAACACTCAAAACTCGGGCATTTCGAGTGACGAATCATGACAATTTCACGCCTAATCAACCCCCCCAAACTTACCATGTTGCTTGTCCTCAAGCAACGAAATAACAAGTCAAGTGAAATTGTTAGGAATGAGTTAAAGAATCAATCATGCAAGCAAATGAACTCGAGCTTCAAAGATCAATCACACATATACTCACTCACTTTTCCTCATCATACTCATGTAACAATAACAAGAAACACCAAGATCAAGCATGGATGTGCACTCAACGATGTGTTTCGCTCCCTCACAAGTGTATATCAATGATCAAGGGATTCACTCAAACAATCAATCACTCAAATTGGCAGCCATAGGCTTGTAAGTGCTCTTAACTTCGACCATACTCTAGAAATCAATGCCGAATCAAAAAGGACTTTCTCAAGGTTGTAATGTAGGCTCTTTGGACAGGTGGGATAACAATATGGGTAAGTGATTCAAGTGAATGGAGAATAGAAAATCAAACATTCGCACTTCGAGATTAGGAACAGATTACTTCAAACATATTCAATCAACACACTTTCAATTCCAATTCTCTCAACACTTCAATTTTTTCTCTTTTTCACTCTTTTCACTTTTTTTTTTCAATCACTTTTTTTTTCTCTTTTTCGCACAAATACATGAGCTCATTTTTTTTCTTTTGCTCATTCTCAATTTTTTTTCTCTTTTTTCCACATCTCATAACTTCATCACACCTTCTTCTCATATTCACTCAACAAACAACTTTTTCCCTTTTTCAACTCAATTCACTCCCTTCACATTCACACTTTTCCTATTCTCCACTCAAATTTGGACAAAAAGACTTAGGAATTGGAATAGTGTTCATATGTGCTAGCAAATAAAATAGGCTTTAGGCTCAAAGGGGCTAACAAGGGATAAATGTCATTGGTAAGGAAAATTTTGGCTAAGTGACTCAATAAAATCAAAGATGGCCTAAAATCCTATTCGGCATATCAAACTAGACACAATCAAGAAGTAAGAGCACACACAAGTTCTAGCATCCTCTAAGGTGACGATCCTCTCACAAACGAAGAGATTAATTCATATATCACAATCTCGTAAGGCTCAAGTCTCCCGGCTTTCACATCCATGCTAGTCCTAGTGAATTCTCACTCTCATCACGCAAGCACTCAAAAGAAAAATTCACAAGCATACAAGTTCTTTCTCAAATCCACTCTAACTCAACTACTCACACAAAAGAGTCCCTAACTCAAATCCACAAATCTACTCTACTCATCAAACATGCTCAAGAATAACAACTAATAAGTAGAAGGGGTCAATAAGCATGAAATATGCAACATCAAATCACATCGAATTCACCCCGAGGAGCATCTCAAGACACCAAATGACCAAACACACTCAAAGATAAGGGGTGCTCCGGTGCAATGCAACATTAAACATCAAAAAACTCCACCCCCCAAACTTCGACCTTGCGAAGAGGTCTAAGTTTGGGGTTGTAGGTTACCTCAACCAAACAATTCGGTTTCTCTCAAACGTAGCACACTCCCTTGCTTGAGTTCCTCCCTTTCGAGTACTCCATGACTCCTCTATTCTTTCGAAACAAGCCTACAAAATAAACTCTCAAGTACGAGGTTAAAACTTACGATTCAAAATACCCTAATAACATAAAAAGACACTAAAAACAAATGGAAGCAAATAAAAATGGGTTGCCTCCCATTCAGCGCTATTTTTAAGGTCCTCATGCCAGATCGAGCTCAAAGAGCTTATGGGACATCATACTCAAATTTACCTCCCTTACTCTCATAAGAGTGGTGCTTGCATGTCTTTCCTTGATGCCCCACCATAATGAGCTCTTTTGCTTTCCTCTCATCCCCACGTGTTATAGGTCTCAACTCCTTCTCACCTTTATCTGGAGGCGTCTTTCCAAACAGGTTTTTGAATTTGAACTTTTTCTTCTTAACTCCTCCTTTCCCTTCCAACTGGATCACGTCCACCTTTTTCACCTCTTCATCCTTCAACTTCTTCACTTTATCCCTATCAAAATAATCACGATCATAATGCACATGGGTTCAATTATCACGTGAAGGATTATAAAATTCATGAATATGAGAAGGATTAGGGATAGAAGGTGTGTCTTCAATACTAGGATCAATTGCATTCATGCAATACAAGCTCTCATCCTCCTTCGGGTGCTTCATGGTTTCATATAGGGAAATCTTTATCTCTTGATCATCAACTTTCAAAGTAATCTTCCCATTAGCCACATCTAACACCATCCCCGCCGTGGCTAGGAACGGTCTTCCCAAGATCAGGGGTACGTGCTCATCTTCCTCCATCTCTAGGACCACAAAATCGGCTGGAAAAATGTGATCTCCAACTCTCACAAGGACGTCTTCAACCACACCTTGAGGTCGAGTAATAGACCGGTCGGCAAGTTGAAGCGTCATCATTGTGGGTTGAAGTTCACCACCTTCCAACTTCTTGAAAAGCGACAAGGGCATCAAATTAATGCTAGCTCCGAGGTCGCACAACGCTCCCTTCTTGATCCCGTTCGCGATATCACAAAGAATGGTGAAGCTCCCGGGATCCTTTAGCTTTGGAGGAAGTGCCTTGTGCACTAATGCACTCACCTCGTCAACTGCACCAACTTCGGCTCATCCACTCGCCGTCTTTTCGCGATCAAGTCCTTTAGAAACTTTGCATAATTCGGCATCTGTTCCAAAGCATCATAAAAAGGAATATTAATATGCAATTGTTTAAACACATCTAGAAATTTAGCGAATTTTTCATCAAGCTTCTTTTTCATGAAGCGTTGTGGATATGGGACGGGTATCACAGATTTGGGTACCCCCATTCATCTTTCTCGGTCTCTTTCACTTTCTCCCTTGCTTCCTTTGCCTTCTTCCACTTAGGAACTCTCTCACCCTTCTCAATGCCTTCCTCTTCAAGCTCTTTGCTCGCTTGAGTGCTTTCACCCTCAACCTTCTTCTCAATTACTTCACTTTCAATCCCCTTCTCAACTTGGGGCGTCTCAGAATCAGCAGGCATCTGAGGACCTTCATAATTGGTTCCACTTCTAAGCTGGATCGTCTTGCAATGCTCTTTCGGGTTCCCCTCCGGCATGGAAGGATACTTACCCGGCTCTTTCAATGACTTTGCAATCTGGCCCATCTGAAACTCTATGGAAGTGAACCTTCGATTGTTCTCTTGTTGAGTTCTAGTCCACTCAACGTTCATCTTCTGGAGCTCTTGATCACGTTGATCACCCTTTTTATGCAACTCTTTCACATCGTACTCCAAGGATGACAACCGCTTACTTTCTTCCTCCACCTTCTGTAGAATCGCTCTCAACATCTCCTCGGTTGACTCCTCGGTTGATGCACCGCCTTCTCCACCAGGAGGTTTAGACCCCGGATCAACACCTGCAGGAACTGTAACACCAGCTTTTGGGTTAGCATAAGAAAAATTATTGTTCTTTCTCCATTGGTTCTGAGGAGGCTGCTGGTCTCCTTGATAGCCTTGAGTGTTCCTCCATTGATTAGGAGGGGGCTGTGGACCTGGTGGTACAAAAGGTTGGCCATAAGAAGGCCTTCCATACTGATTACCACCTTGATAGCCATTCTGATTGTAATATGGACCTCCCATGTAATTGGCTACCTCTTGCTGTCCACTTGGCTGGTCTACTCTCTCATTCTCTGTTGCATGTTCTTCAACCAAACTCTTCCCCAACTCGAGGTTGTTGATCTTTTCCATCATGGCCATCAACAGCCTTCTCGTTCCTTCACCTTCTTTCTCCTCCACCTTGCAAACTCTCTGAAACTCAGGATCCTCGTTCCATGCACCGACATTCGTGATAATGTTGTCCACGATCTCTCTACATCTCGCTATCCCTTGGTTCAGAAACGCTCCACTCGCACATGCATCTAAATGGGCTTGGCCAGCCTTGCTGGCTCCACTATAGAAGAATACCATAATATCCCCCTCATTGTACCCGTGCTGCGGGCACTCGATCAACATATTTGAGTATCTCTCCCACGCTTGGCATAAATCCTCTCCTGACTTCTGGCGAAAGGAAGAGATCTCAATTCTCGCTTTAATCGTTCTCGATGGAGGGTAGAATCGCTCGAGGAATAGACGCTCGAGCTCGGCCCATGTTGTTACACCTCCCCGTGGAAGCGTGTTGTCATACCACTCTTTAGCTATTCCCTTTAGTGAGAATGAGAACAGCCTAAGCCTCTTTGCATCTTCAGACATGCCATTGTAATTGAATGTGGAGGCTATCATGAGGAAACTCCTCAAGTGAGTGTGAGGATTCTCCTTCCCAACTTCCCCTTTGAACTGGTTCTCGGTAAGCAGCTTAAGAATTCCCGGGGAAATCGAGAAGTTATTTACCTCAACAGGAGGCAATGCCACTCCATCATAGTACCTTTGTGGCTGCGCTGCAAACCTCCCTCGAATAGCCAGATTTTGATCTACGTTCTGCGGAACGTGTTGAGGATTAGCAGCTGGTACGGGTACTTGTTGGGGTGGTGGTGGTTGGTAAACAGGTGGTTGATTGTAAACTGGAGGTGGAGGATACGGGTATGGTGGGTATGGGTAGGGTGGATAGGGTAAGTTGTTTTGCGGTAGGTTAGGATGTGGGTAAGCAGGGTTGTTATGAGGATTTTGGACCATGTTATGAGCTGGACTGTTTTGCTTCTGAGTACCCGGGTTTTGGCTCTGGCTCTCTCCTAACGGATCCTGATTCTTGCTAGTATTGCCATCAGTGTCGTCAACCCGGTTCAATGACTGATTGAACTCATTCTCGACATCGTCCAACTCATTAGTGATGTCCATCGGTTCTTTCCCTCCTACAGCGTTCATCCTTCGTAAGAAGGCTCGGTTTCTTCTTGCTATTGTCTCAGGGTCTACAGGTAACCTCTCTTCGCTCGTATTGCCTTGTGAGCGTGTTCTCATAAACCTGTAACACTAACAGAAGAATCAAAACGCAACTGCCGAATATGCACGAAATAATAATAAAAAAACAGAAAATAAAATCACTCACTACTAAGCTATCTACAAGTCCTATTCAAAAGCATACAAAGCCATCCCCGGCAACGGCGCCATTGACTTAAAGCGAATATACTAACTTCTACTAATCGCTCACCCGCAAGCGGACGGGTTCACTGTAGTAAGGGCGAGTATAATGACCAAGTATTATCGAACCCAAGGGAATAAACTAAGGTGTGTTTTCAAATAAGAGATGGTGATGCTTAGGATAGGAATCCCCACGTACACTAACGGAGCAGGTACATAATCAAAATAAATGTGACGCGCAAGAAATAACCTAAGTAAAAGAATGCAAGGTGAAAGCTCAAGATTCTAAACCCTAATACTTTACCCTAGCACTCGACTTCACTAATCCACTAACAAATTAATAGATTGTGCTCAATTAATGAGACTCTAATTTAACTAAGGTGATGCGGTCGTCCTCCTTCGCTAAACTGGTAGATGAATTAACCCTTTCTAAACCCTCTAGTTAAGTCTACTCGTTGTTAAAGAGCGATACGGTCGTCCTCTCTCTAACACTTTTCGAACGAAATTCAAAAGTAAAGTTAAGATTAATTTTAAGCATTCATTAATCAAGAGAATTAAAACCCTAACGTCACGGGTTACCCTAATTACGTACCCACAACCTACTTCTATGAGTTCATCCTACCCCAAGCATGCGAGGGTTTTAGCTAGACATGGTTTTAACGTAAACAAAAGCAGTAGAAGAAACAACGAACATAAACATGATTAATTCAATAAAGAAAATATGAAACATGAATTAGGGTTATAAAGAATTAAAAATACTAAGAACTGAAATTTAATTGATAAAAACGAAGTTTAAAGCGTTAAAAGTTACCAAGCTAACGAAAAGAAACTAAGAAACGAAAATAAACGAAGAATTCGTATGAAAAACCTCAACCAAACGTAAAGTAAACTTGCTTGTTCCCTCTCCTCTTTCTCTCTCTAAAAACTAAGTCTAAAAGTGATGTATTTCATGGATCCTCCCCCAAAAACGTGTTCAGAAGAATATATATATAAGGATCGGGCTGAAACGGGAGTCAATGGGCCGAAAAAACGAATTTTGAAATTTTGCTCTCGGAGGCGCTCGAGCTGACAAGCTCGAGCGGAGGCGCTCGAGCATAGGTGGTCGAGCGGAGGCGCTCGAGCAGTGGTGCTCGAGCACTTTTCAGCAGCAGTACACTTGTTCGTAAAATCTTCATATCTCCTCAACCGGGAGTCCGTTTTGGCCGATTCAAAGTCCTACGAACTCCTCTTTTCGCCCTCTATCCATCTATGAAAACCAAAGAGACAAATTCATTAGTTTATTGAAATGATACTCAATTGACTCCAAACACTCATAAAAAACACTCAAAACTCGGGCAATTTTGAGTGACGAATCATGACAATTTCACGCCTAATCAGGCGCGCGCCCCCTCCTCTTGCACAAGAGGTCCCGTGTTCGATTCCCCTTGGACGTATAAATTGATTAATTGTTCAAGGCCTAATAAGACTAATATAGAAGGTGGGCCGCATATAAAAAGCAATGGGCCGAGTGGCCCAGTGGTCCACGCCCGCCCCGCCCGCCCCAGGTGCCCGGGCTCGAACCACGCGAGCCACTTTTTTTTGTATAGGCTCGGTAATTTGCGACGGCAAAATTCCGTCGTAAATATTGAATTTTGCGACGGAAAATAGCCCGTCGCAAATTATAACAGAAAAAAATAAAAAAATATATATATAAATATTTGCGACGGAAAATGGTTGTCGCAAATATTGTTGACCCGACCGGGTCTAACCCGAAGGATTTGCGACGGACTACTGTCCGTCGCAAATTATGTGCGACCCGGCCGGGTCTGACCCGCCAATTTTGCGACGGATTTGTCCGTCGTTAATTTGCGACGGAGGGCAAAATCCATCCCAAAAATTAGCTACGACTGTTTTAGGAACGGATACGTGTCCATCGTAGACTCCGTCGCAAAATACTGTTTGCGACGGAAAATCCGTCGCAAATTCCGTCGCAAAACAGTGTTTTTTTTGTAGTGTAATTTATGCATGTGCATACAAATTAATACTCCCTCCGTCCAATATTAGTAGGCCTACTTTTTGGGCAGTTATTTTTTGTCATAAGTTGGAGGTTATTATGAGGTATTGTGAGGTTCATTTATCAATAAAATTATTGTTTATGAAAAATATAAGTATCATATTTTCCATAAACAATAATTTTATTGATAAGTAAACCTCACAATACCTCATAATACCCTCCAACTTATGACAAAAAATAACTGCCCAAAAAGTAGGCCTACTAATATTGGACGGAGGGAGTATTATTTTCTGAATAAAGTAATGGTATATAAATAAATATGTGTATTTTTTGTGAGTGCTTACACCACAAAAAACTCTTTATTTAAAGAGGAACTTAAAGAGGGATTTAAAAAGTGAATCCAACTTAAAGAGGGAAATAAACTCTCTTTAAAATATTGGTCGGGAAATGTGTTTCGCCATGCCGCTTGGGCACAACTGTTTATTCGTTTAGTTAACCTTTCTAAATATATTTATATCATACTTTTTATTATTTATTTTATTTTTAATATTAGTTAATATTGAGTGTTTATTATATATTCTATTTAATTAATTATAATTACATATAAAATTAAATTATCACTTTTTATATTCTTTTTCACTATCTATTAACATGTATACATATATACACTTATATATATTGATTGTTTTTATTAAAATATATTCAATAAAATTATAAAACAATCAATGTTTATATTTTTAACTATTAGTTAATTAGTTAAATATATATATTAATCAATTAAATAAATATATATATATATAACTATATAGTTAAATATATACATATAATTAATTAATAATTGACTATATATCTGTATAAATATATATACTATTTAGTTGGGAACACAACTAATTATAACTAATTAAACAACTTTTGTCCAAATTAAATTCACTTATAAATTATTTCTACTACAATTAATTATAACTATTTAATTCTATAAAATATAATAACTAATTAATACTAATATAATTATATATATATATATATATATATTATGATAAAATTAAATTAATTAAACTAGAACTAGTTAATATATATATATATATATATATATATATTAATATGCATGTTAGCAGACCACTAATTAATTAAATAGGCTATAGTTAATATAAATATATATATATATATATATATATATTTATTTATTTATTTATTTATTATGCATGTTAGCAGACCACTAATTAATTAAATAGGCATGCATGGCTTAGGGAGGCATTAGGTTAGCTGAGGGAATGAATTCCCTCGTGGAAAAGTTACAGTAATTTGTCGAGGGATTTTTTCCTCGTGATTTGCCGAGGGGGGACAAACCCTCGTCAGGTTGTCAGGTTAGTTCATGACCGAGGGTTTAAACTCTCGGGAATTCTGATAACAATTATCCCTCGTCAATTTGCTCGGCAATTTGTCGTGGGATCAATTTTTGGTCGTGAATTCTCTCTTTACAGACGAGGAAATATTGTCCCTCGTGAATTTCCTCATTTATATAAAGCCCTCGTTTTATCCCTCTTTAAGAATGAGGGCTTATTTTCCCTCTTTAAAAACCCTCGTTAAATAAAACTTTTTTTGTAGTGTTACAAATCAATTTTTTTTTTTAAGTGCTTATGAGACGGATTGTTTCTCCTCTTTTAGAGACATTGTGATACAAATCAAATTTCTTTATCCATTCTATTTGCGAATAGCATGCTAGATTTTATTTTAACATCCATCAAATATCAAAATTTTATTTTAAGGTTGACTTTGATAACTTCTAACAATTTCTTATATTACTAAAAGAGAGTTCCAACTACATGCCATTTTGTGAATTTTTTTGATAAAAATAATTTACATGTCATTTTCCACCTATGTGAAATAACTATGGAAGCTATACATGTGACTTTATGAATTCTATGTGTCTTTTGTGGAAGTTATATATGTGATTTTATGAATTTTATGTGTCATTTGTGACTTTATATAATAAAAGTCTAATAAAAAAATGCATTTATAAGGATTTGAACACTACACCTCCTAAGTAGAGTTTAACATGTTTACCAATTAAGCTATGTTATGAATTGCTTCAAAGAACAAATTCTATTGTATTTAACTATATTTGATGATATTCTATACTTAAAAAAATTATGTTAATAAAGTATATTTAATTCTACATATTATTAAATTTATAAAATTCTAATTATGTGAAATTTTAATGTTTAACTGAATTATTTTTAATATCTCATTATATTTGAGGATATTCTATTTAGAAAATCTTAATTTGTAAAAAATTTACAAATTAAAAAATAGAATTTAAGTATATTCAATAATTTTGATTTATACTATCAATTAAATAATTAATTAATTTTTTAAATTTGTAAATTTTAACAAATAATTGTCAAATCTTATTGTTTAGAAAACACAGTAAACTAAAATATTATATATTTTTTATTTTTTATTTATTTTAAATCATATTTGATATATCATTTTTTATTGACTTAATTGTGTTTAACATGTGTCATTATGTTTGTATAATAATATTGTCTCTAATTAAAAGAAATGTAATATTTAAACATTGCACACATTTATAAATATGCACATATTTTGAATATCTATTTTATTTAACATAATCTTTATATTTTTTAATAGTAAGTCATATTAAACCTCAAAATGATTTATATTGTCAACGTTATTTTTTTATTCTAAAATACTTATTATTTTATTTTATATAATTTAATGACATATATATATATATATATGTATGAAAATTACTTATTTTGTACATGTACAATAAATGACATATTTATATCGTAGAATATATTATTTAAATAATTTATGGATTTAATATATTTGAAAAAAATAGAGCTTCAAATTAACAAGTTTAGGGTTAGTTCTATATTAATTCACAATATTTAGGCTCAATTTCAATTTAATCACAATATTTAAATTCATCGCATCTTTAGTTGTTTCAATCCGATATATGAATTGTATTTTTAGCACAAAAAAAAAATGCATGAGAGTGCATTAGTGATTGGATGGAAAATCGACCGAGGAAACCATTCAAGAGAGTCAAAGAGAATATTGAAAATCGTAATTAAAATGAGATTGAGCATAAAAGTTGTGAATTAATAAGAAATTAAACCATAATTTTATACATATATATTATTGGCATATATTCTATAATATAATTATATTAGTTTAAGATGAGCAAATAAATTTAAGTATATAAAATACATAAACAATTATTTTTGCAAAAACTCCGCGTAATACGCAGGCACTCGTCTAGTTAAAAGAGTTTTTGTGAAGTTGTAAAAAGGCAAATTAAAAATTATGCGGAAATCTTCCAATCATTGTTTTGGATATTTGCTATCCAATCAATCACGGTACAGCATCTTTGTAAATTCAAGCATCTTTTAAAAGATAAATAACACCAATTTTCCCTACTTTTAAATAGAGGGAACAAAATTCACTAATAAATGGTCATAACTTTGTTTGAATTCTTAAGTACTAAAGTAGTTCAGTAAAAATTTAATTTATTAAATTTGGTTCTTTGAATGCTAGTTTTCATTTTCACCAGAAAATTACTTAATTTCTTTTTTTGCCCCATATATATATGGTCGTCACCATTCACACATGTATTGTCTTTCATCCAGAAAAAAAATCCCTAAATAAATTTAATATTTCGATCACACTTACCCAAAATTCGTGAGTTCAAAATCGTGAATTTTATTCATTCTCATGGCTAAATTTGAGTGATTTAAAGTGAGTTGAGGGTTAAGGCATATATTATTCTCTTTGTTTCGCTAAGCTCCTCATTTTGATATTCTCTTTGTCCTTCATTATCTGTCTCATTTTATCAATTCAAACAAACCAATTTTCTCAGTTATTAGGGTATCACAAGGCACTTACACCCTTATTTATTATAAGATGATGATTATTTCTACTATTTCTTAGGGGTATTTTTGAAAAAATTAACTAAAATGTGTATTGGCATTAGTAAAGTTACAATTAAAAGAGAGATCATTTTGAAAAAAATGGGTTAGATAAAAAGGGACATAGGGAGTACTTTTTTTTTTTTACCATTGTGAATGCTGCAACAAATTTTCGGTAATCTTTTCGGTCAAAATTCAAAATTTTCCGGCTAAAAGGTCCAGAATTAACACCAAAATGACCAAATTTTGAGGCAAAGTATCGTGTGTATAATACACACCATTACAAATTTATATATAAAACAGTACTTTGAGTTTTTTTTTTTTTTTTTGGGCAGGCAGCGGGCTGCAGGCGGGTCGAGAGCTTTTATTTTAGAAATTAATATTTGTTACACACATTTTATTTTCGTGTGTATTACATACATAATAACCACTCAAATTTATAAAGTAAAAATTTACAAGACAATTTATAGACTCGAATAAAGTTACTGGACTATTTGTTATATGTTTCCGCAACATCTTTTTGGCTATCCGATTGTAGGCGCCCATAGGATGCTGAATTGATGATCAGTAATAAAATGTTGAATAGGTCTTGTATGAGACAATGAAAATAGTTGTAATTAGGGCATTGACTCATTAACACTTTGGTAGAGATAAGTGTTAATTTGTATGGTCACATGCCATGAAACGGTCTCATTCAAGTTTTTGCCTAAAATGTTACCACTACTTGTTCCTGTAAAAAAAATGCAACCTTCTATTTTTTAATACACGTCGCGCGCGTCTAGTTTATTACAACTCATTATTATAAATTAACACATGGTGATGTTAAAGGAATGACACTTATTTAAACTAATTACACCCCGTACCACTGATGTAATATGACCCACTAGATAAAAGGAATTATAGCGGAAGGCAATTTTATTTTATTTCCACGGAAGAAATTTTCAGAGAAAAAAACGGTGGAGAATATTAGTTCACATTATGAAAATATAAGTTAATACTCTTCCTTATACTTTTACCGGTACTATGATCCATTAAAATATAAATTAAAATTGAATCGAACTGCAATGGGTACTTAAAACTTAAAAGTAGTTGTCATGTTGAAGACACCATAATAATACAAGATGGAAAATAAAAATGGACGGGTTCCTAATCATAAAAAAAATGAAATTAAAACAAATGAATTATCAAAGTTGGACGAGAGAAATTTATAAAGCGCATAGATGAGCCATTACATAAAATTATTGTAGAAATTATTAGATGATAAACTAATATACACAGGGAGTGTATTTTAATTATGTTGTGTACCTGGTATACAAAAGTCCTACTCATAATATATTAGCATGAAACCGTTGTAAATTTGTTTACTGACAGTGATTTAACGATATAGTTTGGAAATAATTATCACCCCTCCCTTCATTAATCCAAAATCATTAGAATAATTCTTGTGTGCATTTGGTGCATGATGCACTCACTCAATGATTGAGATTATTTATACCGAAAAGTATGATTTAATTACACTAAAAAATTTACACTAAAAATAAATTAATCAAACTGCACTTTCAATGTAAACAACTGTAATTGTTGAGTGAATGCACCATGCACCTGGTGCATTGCATATGAGAGTGCGTGAACCATTATTATCAAACCCATTTTTTGCTTTTTATATTTCAGTGAAGTGATACTTAACATATCCAATCAAATTTACTAATTGCCCGCTAGGAAAGTTCGACAAACAGGCAAA
Source organism: Ballota nigra (assembly GCA_947034835.1). Classification (NCBI taxonomy): domain Eukaryota; kingdom Viridiplantae; phylum Streptophyta; class Magnoliopsida; order Lamiales; family Lamiaceae; genus Ballota; species Ballota nigra. The sequence goes on from OX344724.1 coordinate 96,033,946, forward strand.
ACAACATAACCTTTGAACTAATAAGGTAACTAAATATCATATAAACAACGTAAAGTTAATGAAAAATCTACCATATTTATTATAACAGTGTGTGTTATGTCCAATGTCGTAGAACGCACCAAACGGGCAGCAGATCGGAGCCTCACGCCTAGACCTGGGCGGGGTTAGGCAGGACCAAGCCAGGTAAATGGATGACTCAAGAAAATGGCGGAGGCAGAAAAAAGGACATGAGAAATAACCTCCTATAGTGAGCCCTTCCCTGATTTACAACCAAACTTTACTTCCTTACTCTCTTTTTTTTCTTTTTCTTTTTTGGGTGGGGGTGGGGGGTGGTGTTAAACAATTATGGGCTGGGAAAAGGCAGAAAGCACATAAATGTAGATGTACATTATTTTCTCAGATTCTTTGGTTCCTGAAGAGCTCCAACTCCTTCAACTTACCTTTGAGTTGAGCATACTCATTTTGCATCTTATCCAGCATAGTTTCCATAAAATGCATCTCCTCCTTCATATACTTAATTTGCCTATTCACCGACTCGAGCACTTCCAACCTGTTCTCAGTCAACCCATGAGTGTTGCTTGCCTGAGAGATCACGTGGATCCTCTGGGGTCTACTTAATAACACCAGGATGCTCATCTGCAGAATCCAGGAAACACAATCTCAATGCAGTTGCACAATTAATTTAATGGAGATACGATAGCACGTGTCCTATCATAAGCTATAATAAAACAACGAAAAATGAGAGCCTGAAGAATATACCAAACTACAGAAATTCAGTGTGCGGAGATGCACATCGAACATTAACATTTACTCAAATATTATACGCGGGATAAATTCCAGCAATTTAAACGTACCTGCATTAGAACGACAATTACAGCTATTGTAATGACCAGGAGTAGGGATGGAGTGCTCAGATTTCTTATAGATGTACAGAATTTGGCGAGGGATCCCACTGGTGCCTCACCGACATTGACCCCTGGAATGTCATTGACTCGTTGGTTCATATCCATCACATCTGGCATGATTTGTGATATTCTTGCATTGTTGGCCTTAGGTTCCACGTATGGCTGAGTAATTGCTAGCTTTCCCGGTTGAACTAGATCATTTGAAATCAAGTTAGATGCACTACTTCCTATGAAAATTAGTTAAGATGCGCAACTCAAAACCTAGCATAGATGACCAGATCACAATAGTAAAGCAAAGTAAATTCCATGAAATTAATCTTTTACCAAACAAAATAATTATTAGGTTATACATGTTTGGCACTTATTACTAAGAGAAATACCTTCTTCCTTCTCCAGGTTTTTCTGTTTTAACAATTCATGTGCCTGAAACATTAGTCCACACAATCTTCAGATACAGGGAGCGAAATAAAAACATAAATAGTATAAGCTAACCAAGAAAAGACAAGGATACCAGTTCTATCCAAATTGCATAAGCTTCGCGGCACTCTTCTACTGTAGACGTCACAATTTTACCTGCAAAATTAGTACTTTAATCAGCATTCAAACTAATTATTTAGTAAAGCTCTCACAAAACCTTTAGAAGTAATTACCCATAACTACCAAAATATGCACTACTAGTACTTTCCACTACTATGGAAAAAAAAAAGTATAACTCACAACTACAAAATTTTGTGAACGAGTGCAAAAAACTTTTATGCACAAGTGCATAATTTTTGTATTATGAGTATTTGTTTTTTTGTTGTTGTAGCCATGAATATTATTGGGGGGGTATTTTGTAGCCCCACGTACTGAACTCAAACTTATATTGCAGAGCTCTCACAAAACCTTTAGAAGTAATTACCCATAACTACCAAAATATGCAAAACTAGTACTTTCCACTACTATGGAAAAAAAAAAAAAAAGTATTAACTCACAACTACAAGATTTTCTGCACGAGTGCAAAAAACTTTTATGCACAAGTGCATAATTTTTGTATTATGAATATTTGTTTTGTTGTTGTTGTAGCCATGAATATTATTGAGGGGTACTTTGTAGCCCCACGTACTGAACTCAAACTTATATTGCAGAGCCTCAAACTCCCATAACAAACATATATTCAGAATTTTTTTGTTGTTGTAGCCATGAATATTATTGAGGGGTACTTTGTAGCCCCAAGTACTGAACTCAAACTCCCATAACAAACATATATTCAGAAACGATAAATCCAAAACAATCAGATGAATTAGCTTAACAGCAAGTGTACAGTCAGAGTGGAAACAAGCATAATCCTAAGTATACATACATGATGTGAAAACATATCACTTCAAACAGAACTCATTATTTGACCAATATTTATGTTCATGTATTTGTGGGTTGTGTCCATATAAGATACCATATAGTTAAATGGAGAACATAGTTAAAACCTTTCCACATGGTTCTCTTTGAAAAGGCCACATTGGTGTAAACCCTCAATCTGCAGCCAGGCTTTGAATCATCTCCCTCTGGTTCTAGATCCCAGCGTCCCTATAAAATAAGTATGACGAATGTGTAAGTTCATGAAAGACCGTCAGAAGAAACAGAACAAGAACACATCTCTATGATAATTAAGAAGGAAATAGAACCAAAATCAATAATTAGCAGGCAGCAAGGAAAGGGTTGCAGGGCAAGAAAGAGGAGTTAGATAGGGAGGTCAAGGGGGAGGATGAGTTGAAAAATAGAACAGGTGTGTATCCAACAATATACATTACAAGTTGGACCAAGTATACCATCAATACATCAAAAAATATATACCTCAACGCTGAAGTAGTCCCCATATGGTACGTCACTGATATCTTGTGAAGTATCAACAATCAAATGACTGGCACGACAAAAACTAGCTGGTAAGGGAAATACTATATGAAGATCACCAAAATCTTATTATAAAGGAATATTTAACAACATATAGCACCAAGCAATTGCCATTATTGGCTTTCAAACGCAAAGGCTAAGGAGGTAAGAGAATTACGACCAAATAATCTCAAGCAAGATAGTATTAATTTGTACTAAGATACATGCTAATGAATAACACAAACAGATATTGACGGTCACTGCAGGAAAACTTAACAAGGAACCATATGTAAATACAACTATTACGTTTAATGTTTCATGACTGTGTTCAGGTTGATTTTAATGTTTTCACGAGTGTGTGTTCAGGTTGGAGGCAATATCCATTAACATTGACAGCCTGCATAATGTCAGAATATCATTTTGTTTTCAATAAATTGACCCCATAAAGAATCCGAATTCGAGAATAAAATTTGCAAATACACTTTGTGGTACTATGAATACCTGTTTAAAGTTATATGAATTTGCAAAGCAGAAAAGATGACAGGATATTCAAAGATTTAGATGGATCTCTGAAATCCAAGAATCCTTTTTCGTTCCTTTTTTCTCAGACCAGAGTGCAACATTGCACATCCTCATCAAATTATCACTTAGGAAGAGGACTCCATGAAGTTAATTAACATCATATTTTCTCAACATCATATGTACTGCATGCCATTACAGTAAGAGATAGCTAATAAAGTCTGTCTCAGGACCCAACAGAATAATACAGGCTAGCAACTTAAATGACATGAGAAGTGAGACCAAGAGCCAAATTTAACTGCACTAATTTGTCTTTGATTTGTTAATATCTAAAACAGAGACAGCAAATTCTATTAATTTCTTCACTTCTATGGTCCAATACAGATCACATGTCATTTAAAAAAAAAATCTAAAAAATGCTTTGCAACCATGTGATTTTATTAAGAAGTGCTAATACTCCCACGTCCCAACTATGTCATCATAAGTAGCTAAGATGATTCATGAACATATTCATAATGATAGTCGAATTAGCAATAGAAGAGAGTACGGAGAGAGCTATAGTCACACCAGCAATAATAATCAACACCTAAACGACTGAGTTTATGGTAACAGAAACTTGCCCATTTCTATAGACTCTATATTTTTGAACCTCTTGACAGCTACCAAATCTTGCACCTGAAAAATTAAAAAAATCGAGATATAAGCTGCTGAGCATCAGTTGAGGCAGATGTCGCCATTTCTAAAATCAAAACGCCATGAACAAAAGCATACCAAAATAGATTTTAATTGGATGCTGAAATGATACTTCGCGGGTCTGCCCAAATTTTTCATGAGGGTGCCATTTTGTACACTTGAAATCTATAGGCCCAATCGTAAACCACATCAAATAAAATGGTTAAAAAACATATGAATAGATCACTACTTGAAGGAGATGCGGAAACAACAAGAACATAACAAGCCAGAGTATGCCTTCACCCGATACCTTTATCGCCACACTTCTTATGAAAAGATTCATGGAAAGTGACACTATCGTCAGAGAAAAACAGATTAAAAAACTCCTCTGCCCTTATCTGCATTAAAATATATTTTAGAAAAAGGGTTCAGTAATTAGATGGATCTTGCTCATAACCATCCAGTGTTTAAATGAAATCATATAATAAATTTGATACAACAAGCACGAAATAATTTTATTACCGAAAACTTAGCTTCTGCAACTTTGGTGAAGCCTTCAGGAACTGCATCATAGAAACCCAGTTCAGGCCAAAGTGGAAACATTGAAAAAGGATTAACAAAGTTTTGGACAATGAGTGGGAAAAGGACACTTGCTAATCCATTAAAACATGTTTATATATGCAATATTCATAAAAACCTGATGACGAAACTACCTCTGTGCTGCTCAAAAATTCTAAACGCGCTGCTAGTTTATGATAGTTCAAAAAAAGTTGGAAATGTAGAAAAAAATATTAACTAACCTCCAGGTGCATCAGAATTCTCAGGCTCCCAAGCTGAACTTTTTGCTGACGGTGAACAATCGGTAACAGGAATAGTAACTGAATTCACTTCTTTTTCCACTTCCACGGCCGTTTTTGTTGAGACAATTTCAGGCTCACCATCAGTGATACATTTGGGTTCCTCCAATGTAGGGGCTTTCTCATCACTGTGCACAGAACCACATAAAGTGAATCCGATTGCCAATTTGATGCAGAAGGGTACCAAGAAAGAGCAACTTTTTAGGTAATTCCTCGTTTTCCTTTTTAATGCAGATTAATGTTTATGGCTGACAACTACTATGACAGTGTCATATTATATTTGCAGAGGTATCTTTTACTTCAGAGGGTTCTACAATCCTACAAACTGGGTTGAAATATGCATAACCTAAATGGAGATCATATGTTCACAACGTTTGTTAATAGGAGTGTAGTATGTCTGTGGAAGTCCAAATGATACAGGCCAAAAGTCAAAGCTCGTGTTGTGTACCCCAACTCTATTAGGAAACCATCTAAATTCCCAAGCTTAGATTATATAGTGAGTAAACAAACATGCCAACTAATCTGCATGCCGAATTCTTATCCTATATCATCACTATTTTATCTATTCTGCCCACTTCTGGAAGTCATTTACAAGATCAAGTGTCCTTCGCAATCACTTCTATCAATTCATCAGCTTCCTCATCTTCTACATATTTCTGCTTAACAAGATCAAGTGTCCTTCGCAACTCCCATCTGCTATCAATTTGTTAACAGAATACTGGTAATAACCTAAACCATTCAATTTCACAAATATGCTGCATTGACTTCTTTGGTGCAAATATATTGCATACTAGTGAACCTACTTCCAGAAATAACAATTACAACTTAATTGAATACTGAGAAGCTGAATGATTAAAAGAGATACCTTTCCGTGATATCCAGCTCATCCAACAAATGTCTTGAGCTACCTGGTTCTTCAACTATGTAACTGCTATTCTCTTGGCTGCATACATCAGGCTTTGGCTCCTACGTTGCACAGAAACAGGAAATGTAAAGCCAGCCTTGAGCAATGATTTCCACTGTGCACTAACCTAAAGATAATATGCCGACATATAACAAGCTTAAGCTTACAAAGCTAATACGTGTGTCATCCTAGAAACAAAATAGAAAGTATGTCTAAGAAATAGTACTTATTGACAAATGCAGCCATATGCCCAACAAGATATACGTTTTAATGGTTAAAAAAAAAATGAAAAGGTTCCTGCATGATAAGATGATTATGATGGAAATATGATAAGCAGACTTCAATATCTATTAACCCTTAATCACTGGTTAATGCTCGTGATTTTGAAGATAATAAAATATTTTAAGACTATGACCAAAATAACTAAGTGTTCGCATTAACAAAATGCTCAAAATCGTTATATTCATATCCCCCAAGAAAAAGAACTGACGAACTGAATGGTAAACATAATCATATTCAGGAAGTAAAAGGAAACAAATGCTCGTCATGAATGCATGAAAAAATCAAAGAGAGAGAGGGGTATGCAACTTAAGAAAGATAGCTCATAAACCAAACTCAGAACAAATCATGAGTCTGAACATGACAATTCATCATTAATGATAAGCCAACCTGCTGATCTGCAATTTCTTTAGATCCACTGCTGTGCTGCAGCCAACCTTCATCGATGAGCTTAAAAGCTTCGTCGCGGAATAAAAAAGATGTGAAGAAGTACTGCAAAAAAGGAAAGAATATATAACATAACTGTGTTCTTAAGCGGTAACATATTAATTTATGCAGGGTATCATTATTTTGATGATTATAGTACCTTCTTCCCACCAGCTATTACTTCTATAGCAGTCGGAAAAACAGCTACTGCTTTCGCTCTTCGTACTGCTGTGATTTCTTGATATGGAATAACTTTCTACAATTTCAAGTCAATCAGAGTCGACAAATATAGGAATAACATCAAACAGTATAAGTACCATCCCCTCATACTATAGTAGCTTTTTAGAGCATCCTCTATTAGTGGCGAATCACAATTTCATCAAATCAGAAATCAATACAACCACAAAAATATCCATTTATATGTATGTATGTGGTCCTCATTATACAGACAGAAATATGTCGAATGTGTGCTTTGACTTGTGTGTTCTATGATGAACTAAAAGTCTCAGTTGAGAAGTACGACATGAATAACTCAATTTTGTAATCCTACCAAATATGCTTTTCTCTTTCATAACAGATACTGATCTATTAGATACTACGTCTTAATATTTAGAATAAGCTTCAGACAAGAATGGAAACATATATTTCAAGAACAGACCTTTGTCTCATATCCGAATAGGTTGGAGTAGAAGCAGATATAGTGGACAAATACGTATATATGCCCCTGCAAGGAAGAAACGTGAAATGAATCATAACGAGAACACTAGCTTTATAAATGTGAAATAAATGGCAAAAAAAAAAAATGGATTCTATTTTATTAGGAACAATAATTTGTGCAAGCAGCAACTGAGATTGGACTCATTGGAGATATTCAAGAAAAGTAAGATAAGAAACAAATCAAAAGTAACAAAGTTACCTGAAGAAGAAAATTATCTTGCAGGGCACAGTTGAAATCTTGGATGAGAACCTATAAAGTTTCAGGTAAGATGAGCAAAATGATATGCTAGTTAGGTTTCATACTAGATAAATGTCTCAGGTGATAGCAATCTAAACTAATTTGAGTTCAATATATAGTATGAAATATAAAATTGACAAAGCAAAAGTAACCAATGATGCCTGAGCTCAGTCTAGCTACAGCAAAGGAAGCAACATTCAGCTTCTTCTCATGCCAGGAAGCATATTCATAGGTTAAATAGCAGAGTAATAATTTACATGGTTAGGAAGTTTGTGTAACAGCAAAATCATATATGCCACAAAGTATAAATAAGAAATATTTTTGTTATCAAGGAACTTGTTAAGAAATACTTTAGTGAGAGGAACATAAGAGATGGTTGCTATGTATTTGGAAACATTAAAATAATAACTACTGATGGTCCAACAGACAACAATTAACAAATTTCATTACATTGCAATACCTAATGTTAAGATAACACATTTTAGTCTATCCAGTTACTTGACTTTTTAGCTTCTGCTATAGTGGTTGTTTGAACTTTGAACTTAGGAATAAACCTATTCATACTACTCTCTCGGCCCCGATTTTTTTACTATGTCCCAAATAAGACTTAATCTCCATAATTATTCTCCACACAAAATTACCCCTTAAAACAAAATAATAAAGTGAGCCCAATTACTCAGTCATTAGTTGTAGGCAGGACAACAACGTGAGCAACAAAAAACTCTTCAAGCATTTCCATGAAAAAGCACAAGCCTTCTAAGATCATGAAGATACGAAGTCTTCATCAACGAGTACAATGTCTTCCCTTTTTGCCTATAATATTGTCATCCTTGTCTAATTAATTAATAAATAAATAAATAAATAATGTAAGACTCCGACCTAAGCTTCCACCAGCTATTTTCAGTAGAATTTGAAATATACCGTTTAGAAATCACAACCATGAAGCATGATATGGTCAGACAATAAACAGCCAATTCCAACGTGAGATTACACGATTCAAATAAATTTAGGTGCCCAGCACCACACATCTTATAAAGCCTATGCATGATCGTGCATAGGCAAGCATTGATATAATTATGACATTTGAATTTACTTACTTCATCATGTGGAAGGTGAAACAGCTGTCTTAATTCTTCAACTTTTGTAGGAGGTTGACTCTGCAGGAAGAAATTGCACTCAAATTATCACCAATAAACGCCATAGCTTTTCCCTTTAAATTAAAGTCAAGGTTGGCCTCACATGGCACAAATTCAAAAGAATAAGCTTGATAATTGAACAAATTTTTGGTATAGTAGCGTCTACAATTCCTTCACCAATAGAATCTTTCTTCAATCTTTTCAACATCAGTCAAGAAAAGCGTTTAAGTAGTTATGCTTATTCCATCTTCCAAGCAAGTATAATCGGTGAATCAAAATCCATCTAACGCACTCATAATACCAAAGAATAACACATCAACTAGCTCTCACTAATATTTCCATTCAGAATATAGTAATGATCTCACCATGTTTCAAATTTTCAATGGCCCTAGGTGCTCTTTAATTGGCAGTTACGAAACAGAGAACCAACGCATTTACCGAAAATATAGCTACAATAACACTGAAAATATAATTGTACGTTGCCTGATTATGTTTCCAGAAAATATAATTGAAGATATCCTCCAACAAAATCAATTTCGGAAAATTCACTCTCAACTTATTACACTCGCACATTCCCTTTCTTCCATCATCAATTGAAATTCGACAGATACCTGTGGATCGAGCTGCCTGGAAGGACTGGGAGTGGAAGAGCGAGAACGATCGGGTGCTTCTGGCGCAGGTGAACTAGACCGAGAGTCGCCGGAGAAGCGGTCGGGGGAATTATGGCTGGCCATTGATTGTAAAAGTGGAGGAGCGGATACTGGGGTAGGGTCCACCATTTTCTCCGAGACCATAGCCGCCATGGTCTTCTAAACTTATATGTACATACGTGTATCTAGAGTGCGTATATTCTTCGCCGCCGGCGAAGAATCCGAGGCCAGTTGCGGCGGTGGTTGGTGGAAGGGGATTTGATGCGGTAACGGTTAGCGAGTGTGTCGGTTGGTTTGATTTTGATCGGCTTTTTGTGAAGTTTCGTAATTTGGTGAAATGAAATGAAGTCGACCACTACTTGCCAATGAAGTCTTCTTTCCAGTCATTGACCATTATATAATTCCCATTTTATTTTTCGCCATTCACTTTATTGGTTTGTCAAAAATTTTTTAGTTTTTTCTTTATAAATAAAATTCATCAGTCGACTGAAAATGACTAAAAAGTTTCAAATATAATTGTTCTCTTTATAATATCACTGTTTTGCATATTCTCTAATATTGTCTGAAAAAATTAAAAAAAAATTAAATAATAGTTGATATATATATAACAGTGATAGTTAATTTACATATATTAGAGATATATACTTAAAAATAACAAAAGTAAAAATTGCTACTCTCTCCGTCCCGAGTAAAGTTTTAAGTTTTGTCATTTAGGACATTAGTAATTCACCCGAACGCTGCACAGTTTGTGAATTTATATAGTTTATTTTATTTTATTTTTAGAAGAACATAGTTAAGTAAATATTAGTTCTAGAGTATTGTGTCCCATTATAATTTTTGAAATATTTTCCTATAAACAATATTGTGTGTCTTTTTTTTTTTTATTCTCGACATTCTCATCGTCTTTTTTTTTTTAACATTCTCACTTAGTTATTCTAGACACCATAATAATTAATGGGAGAAAAGCAAAATTGCCCAAAATTTAAGGGGCACTTGATTTTTGCCCCTTTTTTTACAAAAGATGTTTTTTGCCCAAAAAATATTGGCAAAACGGTTGGCAAATGGTTGGCACTCATGCCAACCTGTGTGTCAACCATTCGCCAACCTTTTGCCAACATTTTTTGGGCAAAAAACATCTTTTGTAAAAAAAGGGGCAAAAATCAAGTGTCCCCTTAAATTTTGGGCACTTTTGTGTATTTTCACATAATTAATTGTTCCTGTAAAATTGACGTTTTAAGAAAAGTCTTAATTTTTTAAGCAATTATATCTACAAATTATTCTTATTGTGCAATAATATTTAATGATAACAATGATAATTATTTTCCTACCTTGAAATGTTAGACCAATAGGTGAGATGAGAAAATGTGAAAAAATTTGGATGAGAAGAAAAAATTAATGGACCTCTAAAATAAGGTGGAAAAAGATATATGTTATGGTTGTTTGGTAGAGTATAATTAAAGTACTATAAATTTTAATAATTTGTTTGGTAGATGATATAATATAGAAGAAAATATTAAAAATACTATTTTACCTTGTAATATAATTTTGATTTTCTCCCAATTTAATAAATCAATAAAAAAATAAATTATAAATTAAAAACTCAAATTAATACCACAAAACTTTAATTTAAACCAAAAAAAAACACATGATTTTTTTATTAAAAAAACATTGTACTATTACCCCATTAACAACACCGCTTCTAAAAATTGATTTTCTCCCAATTTAATAAACCAATTAAAAATAAATTATACATTAAAAACTCAAATTAATACCACAAAACTATAATTTAAACCAAAAAATTGTTGGCTTCAATTTGATTTGGGAGCCTTCCCTTGTATCACCGGACATCTAGTATTTTAAAACATAGATAATCTAAAATGTCCCAAAAGAGAGGGTATTATTAAGCATGAAAGTGCAATCTATTTAGATGAAAACTTGTATGAGACCGTCTCATGGCATGAGACCATACAAATTAACAAATACCTCTACCAAAGTGTTAATGAGTCAATACCCTAGTTACACTCATTTTCATTGTCTCATGTTATGAGACGGTCTCATACAAGACCTCCTCATCTATTTATTTAGCTTAAATTTGGTTATTGAATGAAGAATGCAGAACTTTAATATTGAGAGGTGTGCATTTATTTTCATGGGTTTTTGTAAATTGCATTTTAAGATGTAACAATTTTTTCATAATTAGTGTGGGAACGTGAATGGTTTAATATGAAAAGTAATCTATTTATTTGCTCAGGGCTTCACAATCACTTGGATTATGACTTTATCATAAATCATAAATATATAATAGGAGCAAAATTTCCTTAGATAGTTTTGGAGGGAACATTTCAGGTCCGTTGATCATCTTTTTTCTATTTGATCATAAGCGTCCATTTGTTTTGTCCAATGTTAATGGTAAATTGGAGTTAATTTCGCCAATCATTTGCAAACATTTTAGGAGTCATTAATATTTTTATCCTATTTATACTCTACTTTCACATCACTATCTCATTGCCAATATGCAAATCTTCAATGTACTTGAATTTCTTCCATTTGTTTTCAGTTTTTTAATTTTTAGTTCGTATGTATCTTTAGTTTGAATCTATAATTATCACATAATATTATTTGAATAGGTATTTCATAATGTTTGTTATTTTTATGCACCGTTTGCACGGATTATACACTACATATTTTAAAGATTTGGAACTCCGAAAGCACTAACAGTGCAAAGAGGGTTTGAGATTGCAAGAGAAGAAGGTATTAAGAGGGTGCTCATCTAATTTGTCATGCTTTAGGGTGTTGTTGGTGACATTCTTCATACAGCGACTTGGTTTGATGAAATGTGTTTCCATTGGATTCGACAAATAGTAAATAGTGTGGCCCATCTTGGCAAAGAATGTTTTATCTTTATAAAATTTTGTATGTAGTATCATTAGTGGTAAAAACTCATATACAAGTAAGGTGATTTGACTTTTATTTAATTAATTAATGAATGTTGATTTATTTAAGGTGTGTTCATGATTTGCTACAAATATTTATTAGAAATTTGAAATGTATTTGATCGGATTTTTCATGAGATTGGCGTTGTTTTATTTGGCCAAATTTATTAGATATTATATATATATTTAGGTATGTACAATATCAATATTTTCAAATGGATTTAATATTTAATTTCTTTTAATCATATTTTGTTTAAATTATTTGTGAACTTTTATTTATTATTTGATGTATCAAGTTATAATGATTAAATTGTTGATGTTTTCTAATAGTATTTTATATTATTTTATGGTTACTTAACATGTTCTACAACTTATTTAAGTATGATTGAATAATCTTCACAAAAAAATTTCCATCTAAATTATTTAAAATTATTATAGCTAAAATATCATTTAACGTAGATTCTTTTTAAATTTAAAAGTAATTGTTTAATATTTTCTTCTTCTATAATCTTGGTCAAATTCAAAATTAAAATATTTAAATTTATAAAGCACTACTATAATAAATTAAAATTTAATAATCAACTCAATAAGTCAAATATAAATTAAATGTATTCACTTGAATGTAAAACAATCATCTCTATATAACTATGTCAATAAAAAAAATCTTATAATTAAGTTGGGTCATTAGCAATATCATTTAATTTTAAATTCATTTGAAGTTGGCAAATTTGTTGCTACATGATTTCAAAATATTTAATTATTTGATATATATATATAAGGTAAAAAATTACTTATATATCAGTATAATTTGATTCTTATAAAGATGTAATGAAAATAAAAATTATTATAACGTTATTTTAATACCCTTCAATGATTTATATATGAACTAATTTCACTCTATACATATTCATTTGCTAAAGTTTTCAATTTCAAGCTTAACCTGTTCCACATCATTGTACAGTTTCACTAAACCATTATATTATGTGTCAATAATTTTTCACTAATATTGCAAATTATAGTTAATAAAATGATATGTTTATAATGAATTGCATTTAACTTCTGGAAGTGTTATATTTTGTGTAATTTAGTTTTCAATTTTAGTTTCAATGTTTATATTTCTAACAAAAAATAAGATAGATATAATATTAATGAATATTTATCCTGACATATTATTTTATAATAAAGTTATAGGTAATAAAATTGATAAATCTTTACCACTATAAGTTTATTACCGTCACGCATTTTACATGCACCGTATTATAGTTTTCTTCTAAATAATATAAGGTTAGTGATATAATTTCAAATTTACAATACTTTTAGGTTATTTAATCTCAACAAAAAAATCAAATGTTAATCTCGGGTCTTGGGCTATTTGATCACAGTATTTTTTGCAAGAAGTTCGAATAAGGATGTATTTATATTAATTAGCAAAAGAGTTAATGATAATTTTTATAGTTTTCTATATTTGAGGTATATAAATTATATTAAAAAAAAATCTTCTAAATTTATTGTCATAAATATCATTCTTAATTTTTTTTTAAATATTAAAGACAACATTATTGGGTAAATGATTAAATTCTATAACATTTTTATTTTTTTTAATTATTTATTTACTCAATAAAATATGATAAGTAAATGTTTTATGAGCATGTCTTGCATGAGACAATGAAAATAAGTATAACTATCATTGACTCATTAACACTTTGGTAGGGGTGTGTGTTAATTTGTGTTCTCTCATATTATGAGAATGTCTCATACAAGTTTTTGTCATGTTCTATTATCTTAATTGATCCATAATGAATAAATATATATAGTATTTCCTATTCAATATGTGTATTTAACGATTTGAAATTCTAGCGTCTCAATATAAAATGAATATATGTAAAGAGTGAAATTGGTTCATGCATGAATCACTGAAGGGTATTAGTTATTTTCACTAAAGAGTATTAATTATTTACACTGAAGAATATTAGTTGTCTTCACTGAAGAGTCTTAGTTTGTTTTCACTAAAAAACTAATACTCTTCAGTAAAAACAAATAATACCCTTCATTAAAATCAACTAATACTTTTAAGTGAAAATAACTAATACCCTTCAATGATTCATGTATGTACTATTTTCACTCTATATTTTGTCTTTATTAATTATTTAATCATGTACCATTTATTGATGAGAGATGGTAAATCTATACAATGTGATCCAATTTTCGTATATAAGATATCTAGGATAAAATATAGTATTACTTTGGAAAACAATTGCTGGTGAGAAAATAAAACCAACGTTTTGTGTGAACGAGTTTCACTATAAAATTGGTTTGAAATGTATTAGTTGTTTTATTAAAATTTGTTAGTTGTTTATACTATAAGGTATTATTTTTAAAAGATATTAATTGTTTAAATATAAGATATTAGTTGAGGAATACTTTGTGTTTTATTATAAGATAGTAGTCATGAACCAATTTCATTGTGAAATATATAGTTACACACAAGACCAACACAAAATCAATATGTTTAGCTAAGTCAATGTGATTATTTGTTGTATAGTAATTAGTTTTCCTATCAACATCAACATGTTTATGGTGTGTACATTTATATATTATCAGGTTTGTTAATTTTTCCTATTCACGTATATATAATGATATGGATGTCGAAACAAGAATAATTTTGATGTTGAAGCAAATAATTTTGATAAAAAAAAACCTAGAATATTATTGGATTGCGTAAAAATGATAAAATTATTTGTAAGAAGTACTCCATCCTATTCAAAAAAATATGTCATTTTGGTTGAATGCTTACATCTTAAGAAATAATTAGTTTATTACTATACTTTAAAAAAAAATTGACCTTCTCATTACAAAAGCACATCCATCTATATATTATAATAATTTTAGGTGTATTTTCAAAGAAATGCAATTAATATACACTGAGAAGTGCAAACCACCATCTAATTTGCAAATAAAATAAAAAGTCAAAACTTCATTTATTTTGAATAGAAGGGAGCATAATGGTATCATAATCATCATAAATCATAATCATCTATCTATAACTATATAATACAAACTATATTGCCTATTCTAGGTTTCGGCGGGAAACTTTTTGGTACGTTGATCGGTTTTCTATGGTTCAATCTCGGTCGTTCATTTTTTATTGTTGTACTATTATGGTATGTTTGAATTTTTTTTTAATGCAACCCCTAAATTTTAGCTGTCTTTTCAAGGTCAATAGTCCTCATTTCTCTTCTTTTTGCATTCATTCATCCAATAAATTTCAAGCGATTCCATGTAGTTGTTTGTATGTATTTTTTATTGTTTGATTAGTTTTTTTTTCGTAATTAGGTTTCCAGTATTTATAGATGTATCATTCTTCCGTATAGATAAAGTAGTTCTTTTTTTTTTCGTAAATAGGTTTCCTCTTTGTTTTACCTTTCAGCCACCTACGACACTTCCTCGAAGCTGAAATCTCTGCCTCTACAGCGCCGCTTCTGCCCAATCCTCATTACCGATCTGAAGACGTGTGGAAGATTTATTAGTGTTATTTATCGAAGGTTCTTTTTTTTTTGTGAAGAAATTATGTACAATTTTCTTAGTTGTGTAGAAATTTTTTAGATGTAATTTAGTAAATTTCTGAATTTCATTGAAACAATATTTTAATGCATATATATATATATATATATATATATATATTGAACTTTTGTTCAAGATATATATTGTGTCAGGAACAAATTGGACCCTAAATTATTTTTATGGTACAAATAAACATTCCAATTTTTTAAAATCAAACAAATTTACCCTCCAATTAATTAAATGGGACAAGTAAGCCCTTCTGTCAAATAAACTGAAATGGTGTCAAGAACTAGCCATTTGCAGCCGACCACCATTTATAATAACAAGAATGAGATGGTCATTAAATAGAAGAAAATATCATTTTCCATTTCGAAATGAGGTGGTCATATTTGAAAGCTTCAAAGCAAGATCCAAAACACAGCCCAAAAACAAAACAAGTTCAAAGCTGCTTCTTTAGGTGAGTAATTTCACACAATCAATTATAATTAAAAAAAAAACAATCGCCCCCATCTACGTGATACGCCCCATCTTCAAAAAACTGAACCATGCTGCGGCTATTCCGCTTCCGCCCTGTTTTGTCATCGTCGGCTTGCCGCCGCCCCACTTTCTCTTCCCCTTTCCACCACCACTACTCCACCAGCCACCTTCTCCTTAATCCTTACCCTTAGGCAAAATCATTTTACTACCTGAACTTTTACCCCAATTTGACACTATATTATGAAATCTTGACGGGAACCATTCACATAGTCTAATTACAGCCCAACACTCATGGCTTTGCATTTCTAGAGAAGGAGCACCGCAATGATTTACTGCTATTAACGCCGTTTGTGTTTATTTGACAGAAGAGCTTCCATGCCCCCATTTAATTAATTGAAGAGCACATTTGTTCAATTTTGAAAGATAAAGTGTTTATTTGTTCCTTAAAAATAGTTGAAGGTCCAATTTGTACCCTAAACAATAATTTTGGATCCAAATTGTACCTTATCCCTTTTACATATTATTTTCCTAATAACATGTATTTAATATTAAATTAAGAGTAATTGCAAAAAATTAGGCATATATTTGTAAAATTAATGTCATATTTATTTTGGCTCCGTTTTCCTAAAAGGGAAGACTAAATGATTTACGTTAATTTTGCTATTATAGTATCTATATTATTTGCATGTTTTGATGACAATTTAAATTAAATGTAATTGAGTGATTAGTGTTAAATTATGAAATTAATAATTTTAATAATGGAATTTCAATTCAACAAATTAAATGTTTGAATATTCATGCTGATTTGAATGTGTTTTGTATCATAAGAGATTAACAGAATCTCATGAATTACAATAAATTATATTTTGTCATATCTTCTTTATTAATTATTTTTTATTTAGTCAATGTAAATCTTAGTATAGAAATTTTATCATTAGTTGTATATACATGTTGTGTACATCTCTTTTGTAATCAAAATATACTTTACACTTTCTATATTTAGCTCTAATATTATAGAATAATTATTTGGAAAAAAATACGATTTATAATATGGACATCCAATCACTATTTATACTCCATTTAAAATATAATTTCTTTTAAAAAATTGCTGAAAACACCTTAAATTTAAACAATTATACCCTTATTTCAATAAAATAATTACAAAAAAAAAATTCATACATATAATTGCTTCTATTTCACACGATCATACTATCCACTATCAAATTTATTATCCATGTACCTCAAAATCATACTTACTCTAAATCGACTAAATTTAAATTTCTTCATTAAAATAAAGATACTTTGGCACATGTGTCTTTCCAATTATATATTGGAAGTTGTAAATAAATATATGTTGACACATGTTTCTTTTATTAGTGTTATTGTTATATATTTATTAAAATTTTAATATTGAAATTATTAGTTTTCAATCAAATTAAATAAGAAATTATTTATAGATAAATATATTATATGAAGCAATTTTGATCCCACGAATTAGTAGGTTCTTGAACCGAATGTTGAGTAATAATAGTATTATAGGACACAACTATCTACATCCACTATTTACTTTGTTCACCCACCTAATGTATAATTTTTTCTAAATATATCAACTTTAATATTATAATTTTATCCAATATATAATACTTACACACAAACATCTTTTTTTACGTAATTGTAATTTTTTTTTTACTTTATTTTTTTTTCAATTACTGTTTGTTTGAACGACGATGAAAGATGTTATTTATAGACAATTTAAGTTTTTTCTTCTTAAAAAAATCAACTGAAAGTAAAATTGATCATTTTTCAGATTATTATAAAGAAAAATAATAACCATTGAAATGCAATAATGCCCAATTTAAATCATGTGATGAGATTTATATTTTTATTATGCATAAGTGGTTTTTAAAGATTTCTTATTGAATCTATAAATTTAATATGTTTTTCAACCCTTTTTAACACATATCAGTGTTGTTGGGTGAAAATTTTTATGGTGAAAATTCAAGTTTAAGTATATTAAAGTGTATTAGAATTGAAAAGTTGTTCCTGATTTAATATGGATCTAGGTTTAATTGTGACACAAATTGTTGCATGCTTCTCTAACAAAAGTTTGGTATATATTTATTAAAAAAAGTATTGGATTGCACAAAGATGACTATAGTTATAACCAATTTAATTTACTAAAGGTTTAATTATAAACATGACTATAGTTATAACCAATTTGCATAGACTATGCAATCAAATATTTCACTAAACTTTTAAATGTAAATTTGACTATAGCTATAACCAACTTCATACTATAGTTATAATCAATTTCAATTTATATTACAATAATGTGATTATTTTTCAAACTATGCAAAATATACTTTAGACTACGCAAAGTATGGGATAATTATGAATTGTTTGATAGATTTTTTATTTATTATTATATGGAAATTTATTATTATTAATAGTAATACCGAAATTGTAGGATTTTATTTTTAATAATTTAATGTATATATGTTTGAGTGTGTATTCTATCCTAAGCACAGAAAACATTTACATAAATGTAGCCTATTTATACTCTTAAAAAGTCAACATTTTAATCACTATTTACGAATTTCCAAATATAATAATATGTGATAATTGCAAATTGTGAGATTGATCTAATATTAATAAATTTATGTGTAATAAAAATTCAATCCCACAATTTAATGATGCCGGAATTGTAGGAGTTTTTTTTTAAAAATAATTTAATATATACATGTTTGAGTGTGTATCTTTCTTTTAAAAGAATTTAATTTATATATGTTTGAGTTTGCATCTTATTTTATGAGTATATATTTATGATTATTATAATACGAAATTGTATTAATGTGTATCAAATAAATTGATTTGTGTAAGTATCCATAATTTCCAAACTTCTGGAATATTATAAAAAAAATGGTAATTTAACTTAAATACATTGTCTATCAAACCAATTTATTCGTTTCAATTTCTATATACCTCCAAGGTTTCTAATTTTATATATTTGTCTATCTTTGTTTTCCCCTTAAAATTTCATTAAACAATCAATTGTCGTGGTTATAGAAACCCCACATACAATCTAAATTTTATAAAATGGTGTTATAAACTGATCACAGTAAGTTATTTTTACTGACAACAGTGACAAGGTAGAGGAAAATTGGTTCATACACGAACCACTTAAAGAGTATTAGTAGACTGTGCAATATGATGTATGAACCATTTTCACTCTATGATTTGTCATTGTTTTTTTTTGTACTCGGTATCCGGCTCATTGTCCGACTAATCCGGGGGACCCATAACCCACCGTCCACTAGCGGGTGTTCTCCTTTCAAGCCAGAACTTAGCTCTGTATGGACTGGCCC
Source organism: Ballota nigra (assembly GCA_947034835.1). Lineage (NCBI taxonomy): Eukaryota > Viridiplantae > Streptophyta > Magnoliopsida > Lamiales > Lamiaceae > Ballota > Ballota nigra. Next base: position 96,053,451 of record OX344724.1, read on the forward strand.
ATCTCTGAAATTGCCATTGTTTATTAATATAAATATTTCAGTGATTATAATTTGTAATGCCACAATACTTTTTATTAAATCTTTAAATCTTTAGATATAATGATGTTTTTATAAGTTCTAAATAACATCTTTATTAATCAATACAATATTATTTTTTTAAAGTTACTTAATTATTTGCACGGAAATTGTTGGTTCTATATATTATGATTATACTTATACTTATTAATTATATTATTAAATTAAGAAAAATATTATTGTCGCGTAGACCATGCAATACTGATATTGTTTTCATTGTTATGTAATTTATATAGTCAAAGTCACAACATTTATTTACCTTATGTTATTTTATTTATGATTTTTATGTGAAATTACTTCTTAGTTAATTAAAACACAATAGTAAAAGAAAAATATATAAAATGTTAGTTACATTAATTTATAGATTGATATAAAATGCAAGTAATTAATTTATTAATCTCTTACTTCAATTATGGTTATTAATGTAAAAAAATTATGGCACATTCACTTTTAACAACAATTAACTAAATTTTATCTACTTTAATTCATCCTCAATAAATTTATATTTAGGGGTAATAGTGAATAAAATCACGACAATTTTTGATTCAATTGCAGTTTAATCTAAATATTAAAAATATTACAAATTAAACTCCATTTAAAAAAAATTACAATTGAAGCTTTTCGTTAGTTTACCCCAGTCCAAATGTTAAAGTGTCAATGAAATTACATCGTCATTATTCCAATCGGAGGCCACGTCATATTTTATTTTTAAAAGTAAAAAATAAAACCTAAAAATAAATTTATATTGTAATATACTACCCCATCCCGTGATATTTTGCACACCTGCATTATTTATCTATCGCAAAAAAGGTTATATTTATATATTGTGGTTATCATTTTTTTATATAGAACATACTACTCCCTCCGTCCAATATTTTATCCACTTTTCTTTTTTAGTTGTCCACCAATATTTTACTCATTTTTTTTAAAACACCACTAAAAAATAAGTAGTTGGGTCCCATAATATCCTCCACATTACCCTTACGATAAAGGGGTAAAAGATTTGTGGACGGAGGGAATACATGATATGCTTAATTAATCTTTGAGTAGGTTTGATATGAAATTGGTTCATAATAAGTTCATCATGAAACTATTTTAAAGTATTGATTATTTGATCAGGAGTACCAAAAATTTCATCAGGAGTACCAAAAGTTAGGGTCAAGAAAATCTACAACAGTTACAATATAATACCACTGACCGGATTAATGATACTCTTGATGAGATTTTTTATAAACCTGATAAAATATTTGATACTTTAAAAATATTTTATGATAAGCTTATTATGAATTATTTTCATATAACATTTTGCTCTAATATTTTAATTAAGTTACTTTGTTGATTCTTTTATTTGTTTTGCTAAAATTTTGTATTTTGAGTTTGTTTTTTTTTTTTTTTAGTTATTCAAAAATCAAATATGAAAATTATTAATACTTATTAAAGTAAATACGAAATTGTTTTTAGATAAATTTATTTTATGATTTTCTATACCCATTATTTTATTTAGTTCACTTACTTCTAAATCCACCATATTATTTTTATATTTTTTTACTAAATATATCCACTATAAGATTATAATTTTATTCAATATATAATACTTGCACCACATTCCTAAAAGAAAATCTCACCACCAGTCCCATTTAATTTCAATACAATCACAAAACATATCAACTTCTCCACCTCTCTAATCAATTGATATAAAACATGATTAACAATCTTTTGATTAGGAGTATTTATTAGGCCTAAAAATTGAAAATTGAGTGTGTAAGAAACCAACATAACAAGCTATTTTGTCGATATGCATTATAATTTTTTTTTATGTCAATTTGATAAAAAAGAATATTTATAACATATTAATCCTAATTTTTTTTTATTAGTTTCTGTTTGAATATTGATGAAAAATTACCTTAGATCATGTATAGACAACTTAAATTTTCCTAAAAACGTCATAGGTAGAAAGTCAAATTAATAATTTTGAAAATGGTATCGAATGAAAATTAGAACTATTGAATGTTGGTGAAATCATTGAGTTTTCGAATTAATACAAAAACTGGGACCAAAATTGAACGAGGGATCAAAATTGTTATTTAAAATTTTTTACGGTACCAAATTTGCAATTTTCCCCTTAACAATATAATTGGTTCAGTGATTATTTTTCTTTAATGTTAGAATAATTAAATAAAATTTATCCTTATATTTTATGAAATCATTAAATATAATATTATTTTTATAAGTTGTATATATTTTTTAATTGTAGTTGGTTCTGTAAGACATCAAAGTGACGTTTTCAAGTTTGTAGTAGGCTTTGCAAGGTATAATTTTATTACTTTATTGTGTTAATGAGGAATAATACAAAAATATTTTAGATACCAAGTAAAGTATTTTTTGTACCATATTAATCAATCAATTAACCCAATATAACAGTGAAACATCACCATATACAACTCAAATTTCATGATAATGTGACACATAGTCTCAACACAAAAAGTAACTCAATTAGTACATAAAAGTGATTTGTGAAATATATATTTCTGAATAATTAAAGATTTTTTTAACCATGTTATAATTTCTAAATTGTTATGGTTATAATTGGTTTTGGTTTATATCTTTGGTGCAATAGGATTCACTCTATTATAAAACCATATCATTCTGATAAATTCAAAGATACATTTTTCGAAGGTTCTTTGTTTGTGGATTGAAATTTAATTATCATAGCAGATTAATTTTATTTCAATACTCTAATGAATAAGATGACTTACTTTAAACTTTAAAGGAATTCTTAAGAGTTAAGTTTTATAACTCAATGAACAAGAATCTTCTATTGGGTAAATTTTTGTATAACTTTTCAATAAAATAAATTATTTATGTAATGTAGACATATGTTATTGAATTATATTACTTTCTAATATATTTTACATTTCCTCTGCTCCTTATATAGATTGATGAAATTGTTGAAAGAGAGGTTAACTTGAAGCCTCTAAATTCTTAAAACTTATGATAAAAAAAAAAAAAAAATTGAGCAAGGATCATATTTATTCTTTTATTTATAACTTTTCATGAAAATTTTAAATCATATTGCTAAGTTTAATGGTTTCATAGCTAATCACATTTTCAATACATATCTAAACCAAGTGAATTATTAGGGAAAATTGCACTTTTGATTATAACAAAATACTTTTGGTACATATTTGCTAAAATGATCTTTTTTTTAATAGTTTTGGTTATATATGCTAATTTTTAGGACTAAAACCGTAATTTTATCACATTTTATTGGAACCAAAACTTCAAATTACTCATTTTCTTTGGACCAAAAATGCAATATTTTGGGACCAAAAGTGCCGAATAAAACTGCAGGACTAAAAATGTTAAAAAGGACCATTTCAAATTAGACTCATTCTCTTGAGATCAAAAGTGCAATATACTTGAATTATTAGTATTCATATCTTAATTATTTAATATCTTATTTGTTTCTATTGTTGTATATAGTTTTAAGTGGATACCAAACTTTACTTCTTTCCTAATTATTTTGATTATTTTATGTTCACTAAATTTTTGGTTTTTTATATTTTTTATAAATAAAACTTAACAACCATATTATACCTGACATCACAATTTAAAAATTACACCCACACTTTTATTAAATACATTTGCTATTTAGAAATTGGTTTATTCATCATTTTTGTAGGTGTTGTTTGTAAGTATCTTAGGTGTTGATGTATTCATCATTTTTGTAGGTGTCGTTTATAAGTATTTTAGGTGTTAATGTATTCACAATGTATTAATTAATGGGCAAGTATATTTAGCGGTGGATGTATTTAATAAAAAATTGGTTGCAAATATCTTTGGCATATAAGTGTTCATTAATACATATAATGAACAATATTATACAAATCATATTGACCTAATATTTGTCAAAATCAATATTACTAATAATATAATCGATAATCATGTGGGTACAATTTTCCTCATATGTTATTAAATGAAATCAAAATTTTATCTAACTATTATTATATAATTAAAATTATTTAATATTTTCTTAGTTAGAATTACACTTTATAAATAATATTTTTTCTGTATAGAAAATTTATATCTTATATATTTAATATTATGGTATATAGATTATATTTAAGAACTCAAAAGTCAATAGATGTGCAATTAAAAAGAAATACATCCACTATTTTATTTAATTAATTGCATAATATATTTGGACTACTCATCAAAATCTTTAAGATTTGCTTGAACATAAATTATTATTCATAATTCAAATGAAAAATGAGCATATTACACGTTCAAATGGAACATTAATGTGGTGAAGGTCAATACAGATCCATCCATTATTGAAAAATATTCGAGTTCATTTAAGTATGAATATGTAAGGTTTTTTTTTCTATTTTAATAGTTTAACTATATGATTCAACACTACCGATTTCATTTTTTAAGATCAACAACGTCAATATCAAGAAGATTAATTTGCTTTGGAGAAGTTGCATCATCACATGTAGAATCAACCTACAAAATAAATTTTAAATTTACATAGTTAATATATGATTGCTCAATATTTTTTTGAATACCATAAGAAAATATTGTTTATTTAAATAATATTGATATTTTTGAACTCTTTGGACTATTCTCAAAATTACCTTTGGAGTGACTTTGGATATTATGATGACAATCTATGCACATATGATACACTATAGACCACCTAATATAAATTTCCAATTTTTTTTTCTAGCCTTTGATTAGATACTTTTATTAAATCTTGATTATTCATTTTTTATTAATATATGCATGGTGTGTTTAACCACTATTCCTTAGATCTAAATCTTGGTCGCTTATTTTTTTTCGAACAAAACTTTAACGTGAATCAGTTCTTGAAATGTTTAAAAATAACATTGATTTTACTATTAGGTAAAAAAATCTTAATTCAAAATCAAATGTGTAAATTTTTTAATGCAAAATATAAAATAAAACTGATTCATACATGAACCACGTTAAAGGGTATGAGTTGTTTCACTAAGGAGTGTTAGTAGGGATGATACAAGTTGTTTTCACTAGAGAGTATCAATTGATGGGTATGAAATGGTATGAATTGTTACAACAACACTAGAGAGTATCAGTTGATGAGTACGAAATGGTATGAGTTGTTACACTAAAAGATATTAGTTTTTCTCACTAAAGGGTATGCGTTGTTCTACTAAAAATTACTGCAAAATGGTTTATGTATGAACAAGTTTCACACTATACATACTAAATTTTCAATTATTGCTCAAATTAAATATGAAATTATTTATAAATAAATTTATGACCCATTTCACTCAAGACCTACTCTAAAAATAGATATTTTTCATATTACACTTACGCATAATTAGAAAAGGTTGTATTAAAAAATTTGTGATAAACTATTGCCCGAGGAAATTGTGACATTTGTTAAAACATAAAATGATATAAGGAATTATATTAATATTTTAGTAATGAAAATGACTTCCGTGCAAAGTGCGGTTATGGACTGTAGTTTTTTATAAAGTAGTTTTTAAGTAGTTTAAAAAAAAGTGATTACTGTTTTTTAATTATGTGTAGAGTGTCATCTCATTCTTTTAACCAATAAAATTACTTTTTACTAATATTCAATAAGTCATATATTACTCTTATGTGTTTGATCTTGACATTTAATTTTTTTTCTTTTTAAAAGAAAATGTATTATTTAATTTTTTTTTTGGTTATATTGTAAATTGTTGTTTAAAGTATTTAAACTACAGCTTAAAATTACGTGAGATTGTCTCATGAAACTAGATAATACAAATTTAAATACACCTATGTTAAAATGTTAGTGTGATAGGTCCAATTTATATCCTATTCAAGGAGTAAATTTTATATGAAAATGGTTAATGATAAACTTATCACGAAATTATCTTAAAGTATTTAATACTGTAAATGGAATATAAAAAATTTAATGAGAAATATCATTAATTTGAGTTCAAGGAAAACTTTAGGTATATTTCTTTAAAAAAAAAATTTGTAGATTTTTAGTTTTATAATTAAAATTCGGTAATTATTACTCCATCTGTTTCAAAATAAGTGTCGTTCTAGAGATTTTCTATCAAATTAAGAATTACAAAATTTTGACATACATACCCCTTATAATCTTTAAAAGATCTATAATATTTTGATAATCCTTAACAAATCTGTTATATATTAATAGAGCAACTATCTTGTGCACTTGGTGTATGGTGCACTCACTCAACAGTTGCCCCTGTTTACACTGAAAAGTTTGTTCCAAATACACTGAAAAGTGTGGTTGGATTACACTGAAAATCAGTTTTTAGAGTAAATTTTTTAGTGTAATCCAACCACATTTTTCAGTGTAAGTGAAACAAACTTTTCAATATAAATATGAGCAACTGTTGAATGAGTGCACCGTGCACTTGGTGCATATGAGAGTTTACCATTTTAATATAATCCCTAAAAAATCTCTTATAAATTGAATTTGAATTCGTGATAAATTAAAAAAAACATGAAAATATAGTTAAAATCACTTATTTTGAAACAAGATTTAACCTTTAAAACAATACTTATTTTGAAACGGAGGGAGTATAGTTTAAACAATGTAACAAATTTCGGCCGTGCGAAGCACGGGTTTTACGATCACTAGTAAATATATAATAGCAACTATTT